>OX421370.1:2092500-12092500 GCA_949126905.1 Amorpha juglandis | reverse complement strand
ATATCCCTGCACGTGAATCGTAATGGCCATTGTGGACACTAGCGTCAAGGGTCACGTCGTCTATCATTTTATAAAATTACTACTTCCACAAATTTGTCTGACCTCTAACTTGATTATTCCGATTTTATTAAATGCTTTCGGTTATAGTTTTTGGGTAACGTATTGATTTAATTCTTATTTTTTCACCTGCCCTTATCCCATTCACAGTAGGGTCGGTTCAACGTGCTTTTTTTACACATGTTAAAGAAATATGATGCTTATTGTTTTTATGACTGGCCTCCTTACTTCAACCCCTTTAAGAAGAAAACACACCCAGACCCAAAAGAAATGTTTATCTTGGTGCTGGAATCGAACCCGCGGCCACTCGCTTCACAGCCGGCTAATAAAAATAAAAAATAAAATATTGGACCCATTTCATAATAATTGCAATTATCAAAAGTTAATATTCGTAGTATCCACTACTAATTTTATGCAATACAGCGCATTGATATTCACAATTTCGAATGAAATCTTTAGAAATTATCGAAGCAGGTGATGTAATAAAATGTTCTGGTACTGTCATTTTATTCGTTTTACATGTATATAACAAAACAATAAAATCTGCCTCAATAACCATCTATTTGTATTGAATAAAGATATATTATTGTTACGGATCCGAAACAGCCCTTTCCAAAGAAATAATTCTTTCATCATAATATCTGATTTGTTGGATTATGCCACTGACGCTCACCGTCTTGGATACTCATCGTGAAAAGAGTTGACATCCATTGTGATATTTTATTATGACTCTGTGAAATGCAACGAGGCGGGAGAAATTGTTAAATCCTTACAATGGAGGTTCAGTCTTCGTCGGGTCGAGTGCGCAAAAGTTGAACAAGGATTTCGCTTCCGACGAGAATGTAAAGGGAAGGGATTAATTGTATAATCTTCAAATAAGACAAAGTTGAGGAGCGTGGTTGGTGAGTGGGATTATTTATGTGAAGTGCGATGGTCTGGTGCGCGGTGGGCCACAGACTGGGTGGCGCAGACGGGCAGTCCGGCTGGTCGGCGGCATCCGCGCGTGACGTCACAACGCCGCCCCGCCGCGCTCATGCCACGCCGCGCTGCTACTTCACTCCCAATCTGCATATAAATCGGATACCGATAATGACGTCGTATCGCAAGCATCCCGAAATTCGTTCAAAATCCGATAAGCCGTGCCGGTGAAGAGCTCTAATCCACAGAAGTTTCGTTGACCCCGATATCGAATAGACCTAGTGTCCTATTATGTAAATTATCAGCCACGTGAAACTTTTGGCCAGCCACTGCGGCTACTAAGTTTGCGGGCAAAAGTTACGATATTGACTTAGAGTATCTTCATAGAGATCGAAACCCGTGAACAACAATGGAACGAGGGGGCCGGTGTAAATAATGTAATATTTGTTGCGCGAAACGTTGGATGTTAAACAGAGCCTTTCACGTTCAGTGTGTGTAAAATCCATTGTGAAAATGAAGAGATGTGCGTGCGAGCGACGCCTGCTGCGGGTAACGACGGATGCAAATGACCCGCGCACAAAACATGACCACGTCCTGTTCGCGAAAACCCATACACTACCGAAACTTTCCACATATATACCGATTAAAGCGACAGTATTTACTCGGTACATTTGCAGCTGGTTCACCATGTTATGCGTATTATGGTTGTATAGATAATAAAATGTTTTAAATACATTGAAATAAAACTGATTTAAACGGATTTTATAGCGGTTTTTAATTTTAATTTTGATCCTGACGTTTACGAAAGATTTTCAGCCTTCGTGGTCACGGGGTGGACTGAGATGTAGATTGTCCCTAAATATTAATGTTACATTATCAACCTTCTGCGTAGATAGGACCATCAATAAAATGTAATAAGTTATGCAATTATCATTTCGGGACAACCTACATCTCAGATCACCCCGTGATCACGAAGGTTGAAAAGCTTTCGAAACGTCGGGAACAAAATAAAATAAAAAACCGCGACAATGTATTCAATGTATAAACATTCGCGTAAACGTAAGAAATCATTATGTTTCAAATACTTCATTCAATTTTACCTAATAAATAGGTCTCAAGTTCACCGTTGTAAAATGGAAAGCTCTTTAATTATACAAAAAGCGGGACCTTTTTCAAACTTCGTAATGAGACTCAAAATAAAAATTTAAATTTCAATAATTATTCATTCGACCGAGACAAGTGGGTGATATTGCGAAGTTGCGTTCAGGTTTTTCTCATTGACGTTTTTGATGAGAACTTTTTAAGCGCTCTATTATGCCTAGAAACTTTTCTTTTACTGTTCAGTGTTAAATAAAGCTCGTAGATGTGTGATTTTTCAATTTGAGAGAGTGCTCTCTTTCTTTGTACACAGAAAGGTGAAAAGTCCTTTTTTAAAAAAAGAGCAATATAGATAAGAAAAAAGAGACCTATTTTCAACGATGAATTCCATCTCGTAATTTAAAAAATCTATAATAAATAAAAAGTCATTTTTCATAAAGGTATTTAATATTTTAATTAAAACATATTTCCTATGGAACTATTAAATTGTTAATTGTTAGCCAAGTCAAACCATCAGAAACTATCAAAACAGCGGACCCAAACGTTTAAATATCAGGAACGCAAAAGAAAACATTAAATTTAAATGAAAGCCGGCCTTAGCCGTAGTTAAATCGAATGTATTATAAACATTAGACGGAGAGGTGTGCTCACATTTGGTTACCAACTTAGGGTAGGTATTGTTTACACGGAACTTAGTGAATAGATAACGGTATACGCATTTCCGACGTTTTGTGTGCTGGAACAGTTCGCGTTATTTTCATAAGGCACGGTCCCACCCCTGACCTAGTTCCTTTTAATCCATCGCTTACCTATAAGGTTTTATTGGCAATGGCCCATTACGACCTACATTATCAACATCATCATCCGATTTTACTATTTCAAGTCACGTAAAGTCGAACGACGAATGTAAACCGTAAGGTGAGGTTGGGTCTTCTTATTGAGAAAATCTTCCCCTCGGTATTTGAGTTCATTGACCTATCTATCAGCATCGTAAATGTGTATCGTTTTGTTACATTAATTTTAATGTTATGAAATTATATGGAAGATAAATTTAATGAATTAGAGTTTTGATTGATTTTAAACCGATGTAACACAAAAAAGTTTAGCAAATCGTCTGTTTTATTTAATGTTTAAATTATGTTTAACTCAGTTTTTTTAAATAATAGTAATATAGTTATTTATATCACTAGGTGGTAGGCCCCTCGTATGCGAGCGACCGCCTGGGTTGATACCACGGCTTTGTCAATTTCTTCTGCCAAGCCGCAGTGTGTCTGTATTATTTTGTTACGGTTAGAAGGATATCCAAGCCAGCGAAATTAATGGACATTATGAAATTTAACATCTTATATCTCAAGGTGACGAGCACAGTACAGTGCTATGCAATGCATGCAAGTTCTATTTGGTGTTGTTTCTATTTAGTTCCGCATAACATCAAGCGACCTGCTCGTTTCGTCATGTAGATTATTAAAAAAAAAGGTTGACTTTATAATATTAGCACTTTGCGGAGCGTTCGCAAGCCATAGTATATTTCTAAGTTCCTGTAGTTCACTAGGGTTTAAACGCAACTGTAACAAGATTAGTCGTGTCAAATTCAATTTGTGCCCCGCTTTGTCCTACGTGTGTATTATTTGGTACCTAAGAGCGACGAAATTGAGTTTACGATGGTGCGAAGTGTACAATTACAGGATATAAGTTATGTTAAACGTCCAATTAAATAAATGCTTCCACTTGAATTGTGAGCCGTACGTAGCGGTTGTAAGATATTTCACAATTTGCATAAACATTTTGGTTTCTTTGGAACTCATTCGTTTCGTACACGAGTCAGCTCCTAAGATAAATATGAATAGGCGAATGAATTATATGGAAAGCTCCTTCCATGTGACGTGTGAGAGATTGCGTCGCTTTACGTTGGCCTCCAAATTTAACCAGCCGTTTGTGCGTCGCGCAAAACTTGCCTCAAGTCTACATTAAGTCGATTGCCAGTCTCAATCAAAACCAGCTTTTTCCTAGATACCATTATCCGGTCACACACCGCCTTGCTTAAGTAATGTCTTTATTTCCGGCCTTTTTTCGTACTTTACGGTTTTGTAATGTGTTAAGTAGGTATCTAAATGCTTATCGCTTTCGTAACAAGTAGATATTTGTTCGTAACGGCGCGGCGTCGAAACTAATACTTTCCGGCAGATCCTTAAAATAACGATACGGTCCATTTTCCGGGCGGGTGGCGATCGCCGGCCTACGACCGATCGAGCCGGCCTCCGCTGATAAATTACATGTCTTAAAACCAGTGGCAGGTAATTCGGCACAAATTCCAAGGCTTCTGGCCCTCTGGCGTGCTACGGGAAAGTTTCAACGATTACTTTTACTTGTAATTTATGTCTCGGGATAGCGATAAAGCGATGGCACAGGAGACGGTCACAGGTGACTCCCCGTGGACTTTCAGCGTTTTCGGATTTTGAAAAAGTTGTTACCAACTGCTCATTTATGGTTTTATGTGAAATATGAACCTCGAAATCAGTATTGAAATGAAAAACGATGTAAAAATGGCGTAACAAGTTTCATAGCACTTTAAGAAAATTAAGTGGTCCGCTGTGTACAATATAAGGCTGTGAGAACAATTGATTAATATTCGTGAGATGAGGCGTAACGCGGCCTTCGCGTTCATGTAGCGGCTGATATATCGGGCATCATCCATCACAGCAGTAGCATGGCTTCTCACGACGTGGCGCGGCGCGGTGCTGCATGCGTACGCACGCCCGCACTGAGGCACGCGCGCCCGCAACGCAAACAACCGGCCCGCTTGAATGATTGGCCTCAAGTCTCCCGTCTAGCGTATTAATATTTGGTGAATAGGACATTTTTATTAATGATCTCCGTTGAAGCTTTGTGAATTTTTTGATTTTTTTACACTTACAGCTCCAACGCGCTTACATGAAGATAAATGACGGACAAAATATTCTTAAATTTTGCGTTTTTTGTACCACAATTCTTGGGCTGAAGTTGAAATATTTTATCGTCTTCATTTAAAGTAAAAGAATCGATACCTTGCGAATGTTTACTATCGCGTTCTTTGTACTTTGAGAATACCTTCGGAATTGAGTCCTTTTCGAGATCTCTCTTTGCGTCGCGATTTATTCGGGTCGTAGACATGACATGTAGCAAACCTTTTTAGAAGAAGACATTAAATTCGTGAACATTAGGACTAAACTACTATTGAGAATGACTCAGCCGTTTTTTACATCGTATTTTCTAGTTTCACATAAAATCGTGTCATTAAAGAGCTTCATTTGAAAATTAGAAAATAATAAAAGCAAACAATTGTGTGCGAGTGAGATAAAAATTTATAACGCAACAAGGTTCACAACAACATAATCCATTTATTGCGAATCAAATAAAGATGGCGAGATTGGCTGGATCACAACGCACTTACACAAATTTCGTTCCCATGTCTTCGACGATGAATAATAGATGTTGGCCGCAACTTGAGTTCGACCTCTCACGCACACTCGCGCACGTTCCTACGATCCGTTAAACACACTACATAATTCACTCAACTATGTCCTGTGTTCGTATTGAAGGACCGATTGTCCTCTGATTAATTTTTCGTGTGGCGTATAAGTAATGCAAAATTGGTCAATGTTTTTCACATTCTATTTTATTTACGATAAAAAAGTGAAATTAATTCTAATGAATTATTTGGTGATGGTGGCTATTGCAAAATGCATTTATTTTTTAAATTAGCAGTTTAAATACAAAAGTCAAATAAGGTATATTTTTTTTATATCCGTGAAAGCAAAAAGTGCAGGGCAGTGAAAATGTATATAAAACGGTCTTCATGTATGTGTATAGTTTCATAAATTTGACATGATCATAACTGCTGTCAATAAATAGAATCTGTTATATTGAGCTGCACTACAAATGACCAAGAACATTAATAGATTTACGCGTCGGGAACAGCCGCATAGATTTCACTTTTGGAATCCGCTTGGGAATGCGTGCATAGGAATTATTTGAACATTACGGGGCGGTAATGTTGCGGCACCATTGGACTCGACGCTCCATAGCGCGAGATTTATGGGCGGTATTCAATATATCTTGTTTGTATCTATTCAATACGCCTCTGGCCTATTCTATTAATCGGATTCATATCACAGCGGGGATCAACCTGCACCACCCGAACTTCCCCTTTCAAACGCGCCACTTTCCCCCAACATTTTGTCCATCGAGAGACGTAAAGCCTACGCGATAAATAAAATTGAACGCTACATTCCGTGGAGTTACTTTATAAGCGGAGCACATCGGGCTCGGGTGCGGCAACTGCAAATGGCGCGAAACGACAATTTTAAAGCACAACATTGAATGTACATATTACGTATCTGTGTTCGCACGTGCGCGGCGATTACTCGCTTCCCGCCCGTACTGAGCAACTTGTATGCTACCGCTTTTAACGCATTACCATGAATAATATATACTCAAATTGAAATGTCGCATTCGTGTCGCTCGAGCTGCCTATCTGCTCTCGCCCGACGTAGTCAACCTCCTTCTGTATTCTATCCTTCAGTTCCCACTGCCAATAGGCTTTGCCTTTTATCGAAATCACTGAACGTTTTTGAAAGCATAAAATATAATATCTATCTACGCCATCTTCGTAATGTTTCATCACGAAGCGAGACCGATTTGTACTTTAGTAGGGGATTTACAGCAATTATACGAGCACTTATTGTATTTTCTTAATGGCAATGACGAAATTATAATTTAACGCGTAACGTTTGACTTCTTATCAACAACAGTTTAACGTAAAGCGGGGCTTAATTTCCTACTCAAATTAAACGCTTGTTAAAGCAGACCAGAGATAATTATTATAAGATCTAAAGGCGAAGTAACAATATAATTTTGAAAATTACTTTTGTTAAATAGTCGTCTTCTTTGTACCACGCTGTGTAAAGAGGAAGCGCCACAAATTACTACCTTAAATATTTAATTCGAGAAGAAAACGAATTAGCGAGTAACTGTCGAGAAAATAATACGTACCTACGTGAATGAAAAGGACTCTTCAAGTCTCACCAACGGAGTGTCCGAAATAGGTACTAATATCAGTACATAATTTATAGAGGTCTCGATTAGTTTAACGGATTACGTGATCATTATGCGAATTAAGTTAGATTTCGTTGGAAACTATTAAAAGGGATCTCACGATCTCCGACCCCAAAGAACGTTGAGCGAGGGTCACCTTCAGAAATCAAAGCCGGGGCCTTATTTATGACCTGGGCTGGGCCGTTCTATTTGGCTGGATAAGTCTGTATACATAACGTAGTTATACTCTTAAGGACGGCCACCTTACTCCATCTCGGAATACAGATAAGATCTCCATTAGTCGCAGATCTCATTCATCGTGTGCGTGGCCCGACTAAAGGAGCGGTCGGTCAGGCCATGCAATTACACTTACTCGTTTAGTATAGGGAACGCAAACATAACTTTGATGAAATCTGATAGTAGGCTTTTACTGCATTACTGACCTTCCAGAAGACGTTTCTGTTTTTAGCTACTTTGATCGCAATCTTTCGCTAGGCTCACTATTTTAAATTTTCTTTATGATAATATAATATAATATATAATATAATATTTATATTACATAGTACTAACACAGTATAAATGTTAGTTGTGTGTACAATAATAATTGTATTATTCATTATTAATGTTTCTTACATTAGAAATATTTTATGGCTTTTTTCACATTTCATACTCAATACAGCTGCCCATGTAAAACGAATCTCGTTTTTCATTTTAATTTAAAGAAGAGAAGAAAATAAAATAAGTAATCAGGTTATATATTCAGACGGAGAGTGATGGGCAATAGCATTTATCCGGGACTTGAAGGGGCTCTTGCTAATTCTACAAGGACGGTCGGGCCGGGTTCGGCTGACTAATCCGTGCACACTACATGGGACAAATAAGTTTGTTTAATGCTTGGAAGTAAGCATTAGTGCCGAGTGTTGCGTCGGCGTGCCGGTCCGTCCGTAATCAGATTAATTAGATGATTTTGCGGGCGTTATTAAAAGTTGAGCTGGCTAAAGCGCAGCTCTGTTACCTCCGTCAAGATAGCCGGCTTATGCGCCGCGTACACTTACTACTTAGTGGATATTATACGTACTGGGAATGCTCTTTAATGTTTTAGTATTTTCGACTGAGGTTGTGAACTCGGTGCCGTTTTGTTTGTGCGCCACTGTGGGCGGCTGGAATAATTCACTTAAGCTTAACTGGGAAAGATAATTAGGATTCTACGTCGGTTGATGCAAAATGAACGCGAAAAACAAGGTGGAAGATTTTTTGCACTCATTCAGAAATTGAATTTTATATTTGCAGACGAAAGTTTTAACGAGATGAACATATTTTTTTCTACATTTAGCCACACATTGAGAGCTGCGATTTCATTTTCGTAATTAGACGGGAGTAAGGGGGCGCATGTTTCCGCTCTGTAATGTATGTATTTTCTCGCAACGGTAACCTTTGTGAACAGTTCGATGGTTCACTTTCGTATGTGATCAACGTGTTCAGAGAGCTCTGTTTAATGCAACGTATGACAGTGACGCGGTGGCGACTGTGGACCGTCGATGTACCGCCGGCTCTCTTAGTAGCGGATCACGGTCCGCTGGACACGGAACGGCCGACCGAACACGACCCGTGTGCTGTCAATCATAAAACGGAAAAAGTCGGTGAAATTCCAGCGGCTAACCTTCTGTTTAGTATGAATGGACAACTGGAAGCTCGGACCTTTTATCACAAAGCTCTGCACCGGCTGAACTTGCACAAAGCGGTCACAATGCAAATACCAACAATTGCATCATTCTAATATTTATCCCGTTACTTCAGTGTGAGTTATCAATAGGAGTTTTTTCCGTATAAATTTCGTTTTAAAGCCGTGCTACGTCAGACGCATGTGCTCGGTGCCGGTCTGATATGTGCTGGGATTCGTCCATTTCTTTTGTTTACTCTTTTCCTTTACAAAATTGCTGTATTGTTTACTCGTTTAAACGTCCAGACTGCGCCAAGAGTCGAGATTAGCGACAACGTGACGTGGGTGTAAGGAGCGTAATTTAGAATAGTTAATGCTTCAATTACTGATTAGGAAAGCGAACGTTTTTCCGATTGCTTTTTCTACTTTAATTACACTCGCATATTATTAACCATGTAATATGAAATGATTACCTTAACATTATAATTTTTGTATATGTTAGAAAATACGAAGAGCAATGATAACTATCCAGTGTAGAGTGGTCATAGAATTACATATACATTATATATTTATTTTTCTCTTGAATGACGAATGAGATTTGGTAGACCGGGCATTGATTATAAATTTGTATTAAATCGTAAAAGGAGATTGCCGAAGCATAATTTTATTCTTAGTACTGTATAGATTTGTATTGACTGCCTCCTTGGCGCAGGGGGCGAGTAACCGGCTGTAAAGCCAGAGACCGCGGGTTCGATTAATAGAGAGATAAATGTTTGTGTGATCCACATATATTTGTTTCTGGTCTGGTTGTGTTTTATCCCCAGAGAGGTTGGCGACCGGTCGCAAAAGCTACAAGCCAAATCTGTCTGTAACATGTGTTGGAGAACATTGTACGCCGACCCCACTGGGAGTGGGATAAAAGCAGTTGGAAGAAGTAGAAGACTGTACATACTCGTATAAGGTACTCTTACATTATTCTAAGTATTCATTTTCAGAGTATCGAATAAAGCGCTTACTCAAGATACCAAGCTTTGCAATTGATGCAAATTATGCGAACTTTAAATTGAATGAAGAAGTCGCCTCATCGTTGGTCATTTTATATTCATGACGGGTAAGTATATTTCGCATCTCAAAGCCTGCATTCAATTGAAAGCCGCCAAGTTATTACATTACCGAAGTTAAGGATAAACATTTTTGACTTGGGAGCTTAATAAAATCTCTATTTGGTGTTGAAACAAACATCTCACGGAACAAATATAAAGCGTTATTCGGCGTGGGTGTTCGGCGTGCCGTACAGTATTATCGTCCTGCGAAATGGACAGTCTGGCCCCTTGAGGAGCCCAAAGGGTTCGGTTTTCGTAGGCACTCAATAATTGAAGTCGTTGAAATTCTGAGCGGATTGTTGCGGCGGCACCTGAGGCGGGCGGGGGCGGGCGGGCCGGGACCCGTTTAACGGGAAACAATAACGTTAATGTTTATTATAATGCTCGATTTATTGGCGATTCTCATTTACGGTCCACGTTCGGTGTTAAATTTGCGCGGGCTTATTAACGCACCGCACAAGCTGCGTAGTCGATTTTACTGCGCGGTCCGGCTTAATGATCGAATGTAGCTTAATTAAAACTAAAACGACTCTGTAAATACATCGATCAAGCTAATACTCTTTGTATTTATGTACGTTAATCAAGCTGACCGCTTTTTGCGGTGCATCGATCGCGAATTGAGATAGGTATCGAGAACGAGTTTTAGACGACCGGAGGGGCGGGTCGCGCAATGAATAATAATTATACGAACATTAAAATGATTGAGGTGAGCCGTTTCTAAGGTAATTGCACGCGTGCCGCGTTAAGCTCGCAATTATTGAACTTTATTAGTATCGACAACGACGACGATATTGTTCCCCTGTTAAGTTTTATCGCCTCATTGGTTTAGTGGAAGACGGCTTGGTTGACTCTGAGGTCCAGGGTTCAGATCTCAGGTCGAGCAACCAATTGGTTGAATGTAAGATTGCCCTGAGTAATAAGGCCGCCAATTGTACTGTAGTTAAATGTATAATATCTATTTAGTTTGAACAAAAGTGTTTAATGTACAAGCAATAAATAAAAATATAATAAACGAACTACAGTTTGTATTTGAGTTTTCGATTTAAAAATATTGATTGTTGCTTTAATTTTATATTTTACTAGCTATTACTCGCGGCGCCGCCCGCGTGATCTGCTTTTTCCGGGATAGTGGCCTATGTTACTCAGTGATAATGTAGCTTTCTAACGGCAAAAGATTTTTTTAAATCGGTCCAGTAGTTTTTAAGTTTATTTGTTACATATAAAAATACAAATCTTTCCTCTTTATAATATTATTGTAGATTTATAAGGATGAAGAAAGAGTCTAAATTACACATTAATTACGGATTAATTATCATTTTTATTATTACTTGGATACCATACATTATTTTATAACCTTCGAGATAAAAGAGAGTATAAGCCCTTTCTTTGTCTGTCTGTATGTATGTGTGTATTTGTGTCTATATGTGAACCGATATGAATGAGACTTTTGTTGTTTGGACGATAATTCCATCGATTCATAATTATTTTAAAGAAAATCTATTAAGCCCTTTAAGATAGATGTTTTACTAATTGAGGTCGGGTTTTTAACCTCCAGCGAAAAAGAGGGATGATATAAGATTGTTAACGGTTACGTTATATTTCTCATCCGTCTACCTGTCTTACGTCTGCCCTGTCGGGAATACTCGTTTGTGGGATTCTGTAACCAGCCGAAAGTGATGTATTTACCCCGCGTCAATGTGTATCTTTGTTATCCCGTATGCGTTCCTTTACCATTTATCCGACTGTGATGAAACTTTGTTATGTGCCAGGATTTTAAAACAAATTTATTGTTTAATGTAAATGTGTATGGTTTATAGGATAACCTGACCATTAAAAATACCTGACGACGATCAGAAAGACATCGGTAATGTTTATACGGTTGAGCAGACTTTCTTCATAGCTAAGAATTATCTTAATTAAATTACCTTTCAAACAAAAGAAACGAATTCAAATCAGTCCACAGGTCTAGACACTACGGTGCCACAGACACATTAATAGACAAAGACGACAAATTTATAACACACCTCTTTTCTATCGAGGGCTCAAGATTAGGCGACATTGCATACTAAAGCTGAGAACTATAAGGCTCTGGGTTCAATTCCCAGGTCGGGCAATCACAACTCGTATTTGAGCTATCGATTTGAAAAAACAGACTGAATTGCCCGGGATTGGAATTTGTACCTAGTATAGCGATAAGTACACTCCCTGTCACATCATGGGACGGCAATACAGACGGTGACGGTGTGATTACGGTGAAACGTAGTTTGGGGATAAAGACGTGAGCTTATATTATCTTTTACTACTGTCCAAAATACACGGATGATGATCACAAAAAATCTTCTACAAAGACGAAAGCAGTGAGTGTGAAAATTGGCTAAGTAGGTATCCATAATTGTCAATCATTAGATTGATCTGCCGGCTCGGTTATATTGGTAATGTAATTAATTCTCGGCGTTATCGAGTTCGTGATCCGAATGGTACGTTGCTGTGATTTACTTCCAACTATTTTTATGCGACATTCTAGTATTTTTATGACTGTTTTTCGGAATCCATGCTTAGATTTTTTTGTGTTTTTATATCAGGATTCAGCGGAAATATAAATAAAGATTATTTTTATATAATTTTATTTATCTTGATACGATCGATGCTTTTTACAAGCGAAATTCTATTACCCAAATTTTTAATGTCACATCTATACTTAATAATATATACCTATATTCGGATCCAGAACACGGTAGTCGTCTTTTATACAGCAAATAATAAAGTGAAACAATTTTAAGGTAGGTTTTGATTTACTCTGTAGGTATGTCTTAGCGACATTTTCATCTTAATATTTATTTCTTATACAAAGGGACGTTCGTTGTACGCATTATTCAATAGTATTCATAAACATCATATAAGTTATAGGCAAAAATAAAATTGAAAATAAAAGGGATTTGTATGGCATTTTGCTTCAAAGGATAATCGTTCGCACGTAAGGTTTCCTTCGGGGTGTGGGTAAGCGAATTTATGTGCAAATACGCCTCGGGACTGGCCAATGTGCTAATGAAAGGTAATACATTATTCAACCCTTGAATTATACAGTGGCATGTAAATCGATATTTGCACCGCATAACCACAATTACTGTTCAGTACAAACTGAACATTTGCGAAATTATTTGTAGACACAAACCAAATTTGATGAACATCCTTAAATAAACAAATTGAGACCGCCTTAACGTCGCATACAATTTATTAGCCAAAGGCACGATAGATTTTTCATGCGAATAGTTGCCGATAACTTAAAATATCAATAGCAATAAACACGATGGAATGTTTTATTCTGGAACATAAATGGAAAACCTAGTCGGCTGGTCATGTACGGGCGTTGATTAGTCGAGAAACAAAAACTATTCCCAAACCGGGCGAAACAAACGAAGTGGAAAAAGTCGATATGAGAGAGGGAGGCGGCACTATCTGATTGTAGAACGTAAACGGCAATCACCGAGATGCGTTTCACAGTGAATGCGCACCATTTTTAAATGATTACTGTCGCCCACCCCCCTAGGTGTGCAGTACTCGCTGCACCCCGTGTGACTCATAACCATTGATTGCCTCGTATCTGCACAATCGGACCACAACTCGATACACGCACAACCCCATTACAAAGGAATGTGAGCCAATTACATAAAGATATATGACATCGAAGATTCTCATTGTTCCAGCAGCAATGGGTTCGATTTTCTTTTTGCTCGGTGTCGGTTTATAACGCGCTATTGAATGTGAACTCGAGATAGAGGAGCATTTTTATTTTTTATAGCTTCTATCCATTGTCATAGTCATCTGCAAATATTAAATAAATAATTGCAAGATATTAACTTACGCGGTATTACATTTCGTGAAGATAAATATCATCTTAAATGAATGTAATACCGAACGAAACAACAATAGTCAGATGCCCATATGTAGATAATGTTATAAATAACCTGTACATTATTTCTGTATATTTGTATATAAATAAATAAACGTTATTTTGCGTTATTGCTTCCAGACAAAATATGTTTCTAATGCGACGTGCGTATTACCAAATTAGTTTCTGATAACCATTAAATCGCTCACCCGCAGAAATAACCCCGTAGATCCGTCAATGATATGAAATATGTACGTCAGTATCCTACGGGCCTATGATCAGTTCCCATAGGAACTATATGTGAACACATAGGTATATATTATTCCATAACAATACCCGAGAGCATACAAAGACTACCCAGCGCTTTGTATATAAAAATATATCAAATAACTAAATAAAATGAAAAACCGTCAGTTGCAATGGCGAATTCATTTGCCGGATGTGTAAAATGTTAAAGCATTCATCTATCCACAGGTCCGCACACCGGAATTCATGGACGAATGTGGAGCATGCAAACTACCACGTCAGCAAACCTCGTCGCATCAAAACAACAACTAGCACATTTGGTTAAAATAAATAAAAGGAATCACTTGATGCGAGTGGTATAGCTCGGTTTCCACGCGCCCACTGGGCCGGTCCGCTAACAAACATTCAAACATATCAATGTAACGCGACTGTAAATATTAAAACAAACTAGACCGAATGAATATGATATTCGTGCACTAACCCATGCGAAAAAAACATGACGATGACGCTTGAAGAATTGAACATAATAACTCTACTGTGTAATCTGCTGTACAGCTATATATCAAGCGAATGCTTGAAGTGCATAATGTCGTAAATATCTCAGGAACGCATGTCGAATACGAGAGAGACGCAACACTTTAAAATGGCACATCTATTCTAAACGGAAGCTGGAGTACTATCGAGTTACAAATCGTACAGAAAATCTAGACATCGTTGGCTGTGCTCCAATCGAGAAGTGATCATATCTGTCAATATTCTTTGAGAATACGATGCGTTTAAATCCATTCTATCGCTGTGGAATAAAGGAAAAGCAAAAACAGTTTATGGATAATTTCTTTGTAGTCGGTTTTGTGGAGGTTACGGACCCCTAAAATCTTGAGACACGAATAGAAGCGGGTGCAGTGATTGAATTATTTACCGATGTTTGTGCTATTGTCTAGTGTAAACGTCAAAATTTTGAACGTATTAATATTTTACACAGATCTAATGTTACTTGTGGAGATTTTCAGTCGACGCGTTTATCTTGATACTTTGTATGAAAATGTTGTGTAAATCGCTCAGTTATGTAAAGGACCAAAAAACATTATTAAAACCATGTCTAAGACTCTTCAACTGTCATTACAAGGACAACATTGTACAACTGTGTACGTAATCCTTGACTTTGACTCAGAAATTTTACGACGAAGCATTTCACGAGGGCATGCGTAGTATAGACATTGGAGTCGTAAAATAGATTCTGGTTTGAAACAAAAGGAAGCACTGTGCGGTGATATTACTTTAGTTACTACCGCGATGCTAGTTCGTATTATATACTGACATACGAGTCTCAATTGCTTGGATTACTACGATACTGTTTGCTTTCCTAAGGAGATTTCTTTTAGTAAACTACTTGTAGGTAAGTTATGATCGCGTGCCGTAGTAGGGTTCAAATGGCCCAAATGCCCCGTGCTAGCCGAGCTGTGATTAGAATAAGCGTGGCGACATCATCATTGTATTGTGTTAATTTGTTTTTAAAGTCTACAACCACGCTGTAGACAGTTTTATCTATAGCATGAATGGGCCGGTTCGACCAAGTCGTTACCACTATCTCACAGAACGCCGACGTAAAATAGCGGCTTGCTGCTGCGTTTCGTACGGTGAGTGAGATATTCGGAGGCCCAAGTTCCTCTCCGCTTCCCTGTCCCTTGTTATCCCTTTCTTTTAGGTCGACAGCATACCCAGGATTCTTCTCGAGATTCTTTATGGGCGACATGGTCGGTGGAGATCACTTACTACCAATTATTTTACTGATTCACGTTAACTGTAAGGATTAACTCATTCAGGATTATTCATTTCATTTCCAATATCACAATCATCTAACAGGTAAAAGTGCCTTTTTACATGAGACATTTCACCGCTCCGAGATACGTGACTATGATAAACACGCGTTACAAACTTGTGTATCCACACATTTCATTGGACAACCATCCAATTGTCAAATTTAACGTCGTAATATTATGGAGCGATCCTCTCTAAGTGTTTGTAAGATTTCACCGTGACAAGTCATTTAAGTTTTGTATTTATTTTTAAGTCACGGCAAAACGCCACGGTGAATTTTGCGACACCCGTCCGCAACAGGCTACGTGTAACATCCACACCTCTCGGTGCGGTGAAATATCACAGAAATGTGGTCGCATCTTTACGTTCACGACTGTAGCCTATGACGTAAGCTAACATTGCATGTAGATATAGAAATGGCAATCTAAACAATTTATTCAAACATTCGCAACCTGTCGTAAACTAGTCTCGCATGTTTCGGTACCTAGTCGGTGCAACGTTAGCTGTATGTTTGGAGCGCCGTCGAGTTGTCAACTCGCACGGTAATATTTGGCCGACATTTACATACAATTTCATATTCATATCAAAATTAGGTGTTGGGGTCGGGCGGTGTTTTGATGTAACATTAGAACTTGTCGATCACTTAACTATAAATCAATATATAAAATTAAACAAGTCCATGTGGCTTCTTGATATTATGTTGTATCGACATAATATGCTAAGGTCATATAAAGAGATAAAAGATACAGCTTTGTTTTTTTTTAGTTCTTTTGCCGTCCCTCTACTTTTTGCAAAATTACGCTGGTCTGGAGTTAATGGATATACTCTGACTGACCCCGGAAAGGCACTCGCCTGAACGAGCCACTATGGCGGATTTTTAACCATGTGTATGGTGGTTGCTATCCAATCGTATACAAACTGAACTGCTTCACTGCCACCAGCTTATTGATGGAGACTAAAGAATCATAATAAGAATAAGACATAATAAAATAGGGATCAAGAATATATCTCCAGATAAGAGTGTGATAAAAAATGATTTTAAATTAGTAGGTAGTATTATATATGAAAATTTTGTAAATGTAAATGAAACAAATGTTAAATACAAAAATTTCAATACTGTAAGATATTTTGATTACTAAAATACTAACCAAAATACGTTGAAGTAAATATTTTAACCACCACGCAATGAAATAACCTCAGAATTGAGGACAAAAGAAGGTTTTCCGAGAAACTAATTTTATACCTAAACGTAATTTTATTGAGTGCGTTAGCATACATTTTCTTGTTTGAAATTCATATATCATGTAATCTTTTAAAGAATACACATAAAGTTTTTTTATATGAATCCATCTGTTTCTTTAACTTTATAGTGTACCACATTGCAGTATCAAAAATTACCTTAGAATTCAAAATGCTACATACCCGCTTTTGCAAAATAAGCTGTATAAATAAGCTTCATTTGCAATGATTTAATATAATAATAACTCGAGCATTGCTTATGCGAAAAATACGAATGAAAGATAAAACGTTGCAAGTTATATTGAATGAAAACTTTACTCTTGCATACTAATGTTAAAATTTGTATTCGACTGAGTTTGCTTGACTTTTCATTAAGTTTCTCGTTTCGTCCGGGATAGATGGAAATTAAAGTAATCATCAAGACTTATTTAACCGACACACAAACAACAATTAGCGCTTTTATTTGTAAAAAAATATATTGAAAAATTTAATTGGCCTGTCCCAATAGAATGAAAATGGGACGAAGAAGTTAGCCAAGAATAACGCAGACATTAGCTAAAGTAAATCTGGTTGAAAGACAAACACACATATCTTGGTCGTTTTATTTTCTTATTCGATGTATGTTATCCATATTAAGTATATATCGGAGCAGTCTTTAAGCGCAATTAACACGTAATTTAACCGGGACATTTTATACGTGCAAGCGCTAATGCGTTTTCAATTTGAGACAAAACACGATACTTTTTAAAAGCTTGCCTTGAGAAAAATGGGATGTATTCAAGACGGAGCTAAAATAAAGTGCTCACAATGCAACAGTCGATGTGACAGAACACTCGCAGAGACGTTGACGCTGTGAAGCCGTACAACGGTGCACTTTAGTTAGGAAAAGACAGGTAGGTACTTCGCATGCATTAGGCGAATTAAAAACTTTTTCTCGTACGGCTCTTCATTTGTTTTTCGAATGTAAAAGGCGGGGCGTAGTGCGACGCTCCTAGCTATTCATGTCGAAAGAGTTGAAATCAAACGTTTTTAAACGCGCCAGTGTTCAAAGGGCGCGAAATGAACACGCTCAAAGTAGAACGAGCTTGCATAAGTCGCAAAATGGCTGGGCCGTGGGTAATCGCGGCGATCGGTGCACAAATAAATTTACATCTGATGAGCATTGAACAGTGGACTCGAGCAGAATGGAGCGAATGTAATTAAAATACGAATGCGATCGTTCGTCGTTCTAAAATATACAATTAACACTATAGGATTTGTAAAACGTTTAATATAAATATTACAATAATAAATAGATATACTTAATGATGGGCATCCCTGTAAAAATAAGATTATTTAAATTACAACGAATCAAACGAGGGCGGTTAGCGAGGCAAGTATTTTGTAACTCATAAAATATTTAGCTAGGTATAAAACCGCAGCGGACGAACGCGTGGCGCTCGGTACCTTTGAAAGCCGTAACTGGCTATTACACATTTAGGATAGAAAACCTTCAGCAAGAATTACTAAGGTCAAATGTAATAAATTTAGTTTTGGTCCGCAAACTATGCGGTCAGAGATTTTCGGGGGAACTGGGCCTTTTGTTTTGTCGATGCCTACTTTATTTCATGTAATCCATTAAGATACATAAGGAATAGGCTCAGAACGAAGGGATTTCATTGACAGCACTCTTAACTGCGCGATGCCGCTGCGAAGATTTGTAATGTGTTTACGAACCCCTTTTTGTAGGACACTTTGGGATGGGATGTGGTTTTCTAAAAGGCTATTTGTTATGATTTCAAACAAGGTCCTGTCAGATAAAATGGCTTTTGTTATTTATTTTCTGGACCGGATATTTTTAAGACCCTCACTCTCTAGCCGAAACAAAGGTTTAGTAGGGTTTCAAATTGCTTTCCAATACTTTACGATTCTATTTAGGGCTTTAATGTGGACACTTATTATTATTATAATAATTTTAGGGGATTAGTTTCGTTGGTTACCATGTGAGAATGTAAATCACTTATCGAAACTTTTTATTGTGTTCCACTGTTCATTTACGAGTATCATTATATAATTTTTGTTTATTAAATGCATGTAAAATCATTTTTATTACAACGACATGAACGTTTTTATAAAACCAAAACGGTCTAAATATTTTATCAGCAAGAAAAAACTTCAGGACATTATTTTTAAGTTTGAAATGAATGTTGAATAATGTTCCCCGAATACAAATAAATCACTTACGAGGAGCGTGCACAAATGTCTCATATTTTTCTCGAAAAGAAACAGAAGAAAGGTAATAACTTCTCAACCAATTACAACATTCTAGTTACATTAATCCACTGAATCCAGCCATTCTTACCGAAAAGGGAAGTTTGAAAACAACTTGCCCTCCATACGAATCCCGAAAAAGCATAAATATCAATGGTGAGGAGGGCTCGAAGCGATTTGAGCAAAATGGGGACAAACACGCGACCGAATGCGTTTTACGACAGATGATACTCAGATTCGGAAATGATCAATATTATATTCTTCTCTTTAAGCGCACAAACTTTCTTTCTCTCGGAAAAATTGTTCCAAATAGAGCGGCGTGACCGCTGTACGGAATACGGATTGCTTCGTAAAAAACGACTTTAAACGTCAACATTATGAACCCGTTAACATTTTTCCCCTGTGTACAGTAATATGATTTCATTATTAACGTTTATTCGCACGCACACAAAATCCGCTAAATAAAGCCTAAACTTTGATATGATAATAAATTAAATAAGCGTCATAAATACCGCCACCGAAATTAAATTAACGGATTATTTGCGTACGCAAATGTAAAGTAAGTGATTAAGCGTTTCGAACACGTGTTCGCTCCCAAAAGACTAATACGTTATGTGGCGTAATTACTTTAGGTAAAACACCGCACCAGTTTACGGCGAAATGAAGAAGAATCGCAGGTGTAAACGGCCGTCCTACGTCTTGTTTGTACGCCGCCTCCAGCCTCCGAAAATTAAGCTAAATCGTAGCAAAACGCAGTCGATTTTGGCTCACACCGAGTATATGTTGTATACTATTACCACTAAGTGCGTTTGCGGTGCGACAGCCAGCGGCCCGGACAGCGGAACATTTAGAACCAATTCCCGGCTGGCTTGTTGTATGAACAATTAAGCGTGCCTGCCTCCGCGCGGCAAGAAAAGTAATGAATGTTTACAGCCGCTAAGTGGCAACTCTAATGTCTGACTCGTTAAATTCGGACTAGTGGCCCGCCGCGAACCAGACGGGATAACATTATTTACAGAACATAATACGCCGTCCCCATATTTAATAGTTGAACATTTCAAAAACACTTCATAAATATTTCCACTGAAAGAACTTCTCTAAAGAACATTTAAAATTGTCGCAAAGACAAATCGCGTTACAGAAAAATGCATCCTTAATAAATTCTCTCAACAATATCAAAGGGGAATTCTCACCCGACCGCGGCCATTACAGAACCGCAAACGTTTCAGGAACTTACCTGTAACGATAAAAATAAACATATAAAGAACATTCAGCTCCATCGGGTGTAACAATATGTTGTCTAAGTGTGAACAAAGCTTCGCCCGCCATAATGAGCGTTGCGTGCGGCGCGTCAAACATGTAAGCAAACAATTTAGGAACGCCTGAGTAAATACGACTGCGAAATATCTTTGCTCGGGCCCGGCTGAGTGCGACTTTCTCCGGTTTGCTTGTGGGCGGCTACACCTCTAATTTGCGCTGAGCGTCATCTTTTCAACAAAACCTTTTGTTGATAACGAAATACAAACAGTATTATTCAGTGAAATTCTCGCGATGCAACGGGTTACGGGTTGTTAGTGGTAAACCTGACAGGGTTGTTTGCAGACGCGCCAATTTATGTTGAATTGGATATGCGTTACGTAAAGAAAACGTTAGTTGCTTTAATAGATATGATTATAGTTTGCTCTTTTACTGGAGTTTAATGATATAAAACAAATTCTAAATTTAATAATATAAGCTTACTAAAGACATTGGGAAAAATATAGGACCTTTTTTCTATAATAATATTTTTTTGATGAACAGAATTTTCAATAATGAGTTTTTACATTTACGCGAATGTTACACATTGAAATAAAATTAATTTAAATTAATTATATTGCGGTTTATTTCAGAATTTTAAAGTAAGACATAGGTGAAAAACATTCGCGAGTTAAATACTACAACAAAGTGTATTCAGTAGCAGGATGAGCGAAGAATAAATTAATTTAAATTAACTAAGCGAAAAGGGCCTAAGAAACGACGTCAGCGGGTACGAGCCGGAAACTCGCTTGGATTTTAATAGCAACGGGACAAAGGTGTAAACACAAAGGGATTGGGTAATATACCTACATAAAATTATTTATGTAATGTAAGCGCAGCTGTGATAACTAAATGGTTTTAATATATTTTGTAAATTACTTTAGTTTTTTGAAATATTTTGCTTTAATCCAGTACGACGAAATGCCTACGCGAAAAGGAATAGCAGTGTTGTCCCAAAAAAATGGCGACCAATTAAACCGTGCCGATGATAGCTGTGAGTGGCCATCGAGCAATTCACCTGATAAGTGGTCTTCGTCGCTGATCAAGTTTCCAAGTTAGAATAAAACTTTGAGTATTAATTAAGAAACAGATATAAGCCGTCGATGTTACGCGATGCAAAAGCATGACACGCGAGCATAAGGTCTATCGTATGATAAAACAATTTATTGTGTATTCCTTTTGTGTGTTGGAAATTTTATATCTGCGGTCTCATGTTTGGTATTCTACATAATGAACCAAACATATTTTATATATGGAAATTATATTTTCAATGCTCCGTGTCCTTGTTCGATTTCGTAACCTTTAAGGGTTTTTGTGGAATAGGGGACAAAGGAGCAAAAGCTTTACTTGATGGTAAATGAACTTTGCTACCCAAAAAACACCTTTACAAATGGTAAGCCACCCCTGGATACTTTTGCCTAGGAATGAAAAGCCGATTCTACCTACCGATGAATACCAATATCTCAGAGAAAAACTACATTTCTACGCTGAGTCAGTTGCAGGATACTCAAATCCGCCCTCCCCTCCCCAATCTCCACTCTTTTACTTTAAAGCGAGCACGCGTCCAGGATTGATCTGCGAACGAATCTTTTCGGATCTGGATTGTAGATGGATATGGCTTTGAAGAGTTGGGTTGCCGTGCCTCAGGGACTGGGTTTGAATCGAAAACTCAACCATACGAGTACATTGTGGTTGCCCGATTTAGGAGTTTCGATAAACTTCATCCCAAATTGAAAAGATGTAAATCAAACAGCAACTATATTTTAAGTAATAACTTTCACAAATTCAACGTACAACTACAAAATGTAAATAGAAGCAGCAGATAAACTCGCTGCATGAGACAACAATACGTGTAGTGCAGGATCGCGAATATATTAACGTCTTGTCCTTTGGTGAGATATCTCAGGAAGTTCGCCGTGGCTCGCGACGATTTACATTGCTTCCGAAATTGTAAGTACGAATCGCCAAGCCGTGCGAACTTGTCTCGGACCTTACATATGTGACTTTGGATATTTAAACTATTAAGTGTACGAAGAATTTGCAAGGAAACGAATAAAGCTTGTCCGTATCGCTGACATTGTTTGCAGTTAGTGAACAGTTTTGTACTTTATTAAAATTGCTGGCAATTCTATTTACACTTTGAATCTTGGACGTTTTGGGGAAAACAATATTTTCATTAAATAACATATTTATTAGCTTATTATACAGAGAGTAAAGGTGGTAAAGCTACACTATAGACAAAAGTATCTACTATTGGACAGCTGGACCAGGTTATACACAGGTTACACTATCTTACAGAAAACAGATGTAAAGTGGCGTTGTACTTCCTGCAGTGTGTAATTTTTGGGGCCCAAATGCGCTCTTCTCTTCTCAATTTACATTTCTTTCCTATAAGACCAACAATGATAAACCATGATAATTCTGGTATTGTGGATGCTCATGGAAGGTGAAGATCACTTACCATGATATTGCTTGTTTATCGGTTACTGCTTTAAAAATAATTATGAAATAAACAACTGCATTCAAATAAGTCCATTTGTTGAACTAGTATGATAAAATGAGATAAAGGGGTCAAATTGACTTCCCTCTGTTTGTCAAGGATTAAAAGCCGATACCGTTTGTCCGTCCTCACAGTTCAAGCTATGTCAGGTTCAGTGGTTTTACCTTAAAACCCTTGAAGAGAGACAAATTCACTTTAGAACTAATAATAACGATTTTCTACATATTAAATAGTATATTCATCTATGGGTTACGTTATTTCTTGATCTTGAGCATCAAAAGGATTCTAGAGCATTTTCATTACAGCTCGATGAACAATTTAAAATGTGAGGTAGTTCTGGTAGCATCAGTGTCTTATACATATATCGACATTTTATATCGAAGAGAACGGCAAACGAGCAAGTGGCTAACCTGATAAGGGTAAGTGACTCCACCGCCCATTGATACCCACAATACCCGTAGAAGCATGGCTGCGTTGCCAACTTTAAATAAACGGAATGGTGATAACGAAAAAGAGGAATGATTATTTACGCTGTAAATATTATAGGAATAACGTACCCTTTTACTTAGGTTTTCTGTCATATAGTGATGCCATTTTAGTAAAACTGATTTTGATGAATTGATGCCATTTTGGTATTACTGTTGCAGTTAACGCTAGTAGAGCTCTACCACTTTAAAAAAAATATAAACTTGGTAGCACGTTAAAACCTGCACGGCTCATGATTGTTACAGAAAATCCAAGGTGATTGGATTTAAACTGTACCTGATGATGGATTCGAGATGATCTAAAGTAAAGTGTAAAGTAAGTGGTAGAAATACACTGTAGACAGTTTTGTCTACAGCATGGGCCGTGTCAACTTAGTTGTTACCAATGTCTCACAGAAAAAGCAGTAGCTTGCTATTATATTTCATACGGTGAATGTGATAAATCAAAGTCATGACATTAAAAGAGGCCATAACCCATGAGTTTGTTTCGTCATTTCTTCTCATGGCTAGCCACGCCAAGCCAATGCCGATAAGAGATAAAAATAAAAGTAATCTAGCATAAAAATATTGACATGTAAAAGTGATATTTATGATCCAATTTACAGAATAAATGATTTGAATTTGAATTTGAAAAATATTTTTTATGATAAATGCTTTATAAAGGCTTGTATCGATAATAATGTTGCTAACTCTGTCTGACCTTTAGCCTTCTGACACATTTTGATTTACTCGAGACGACTGGCATATTTCAGAAGCTCTGTCTACAGCATGGATAGACCGATTTGATTGGAGTGTTACTGTCTCACAAAAAACCGACGTAAAGTGACAGTGCTATTAGGTATCGTTTAATTAAGAATTCGGGAGACCCAAATACCTTCCTCTTCCCAATTCTATAATCATCCCTTCCTTTAAAAGTTGGCAACTCTTGTGGTATTGTGGGTGCTTATGGGCGGTGGAGATCACTTAGAATCAGGTGACATACTTGCTTTTGTGCTGACTATGTTATTAACAAAAACATTAGTTCCTTCTTTATATCTTAGTATGTGTATCGTATAAAGCCTGGATTTATTTGCAAGCATTGCAATAATTAAAATAGCGTTGCAGAATTTGTTATGATAGAATGAAAAACTCTTTAATTACGGACTAATCACGTAGCACTGTATCTTAAATACGCTACACGCTTATATGTTACTATCGCTTTAAATTATAGCATTTCTAATAAATCACTGGTAACTGTAGGAGGAATAATGTTTTCATTGTTCGGATGAAGCAAAAAGAAATGGCACTTATTTGCCAAAATAGCCATCCGACATGAGTTGCGAGTGGTTCGCTAGCAACAGATGTGTGTATATGGTCTCGTGAAAATGCTCACTTATTTTGGCTTTCTACAAAATATGAGAATAGCTTGATGCTGATTTTTTTTCTCCTAAGGTCATATAGCTACAACAACAGTGTTACGGAACACTCACACAAAAAATATTTTCTTTTTAAGGGAATCAACTTTTATATTTGCTTGAACAACGAGCAGGTTGCTCGCCTTATAATAAGTACATGATTGTACAGAGAACTGATACTATTTTCATTTATCACCAAAAACTAACCAATGATGTTTAGAGAAATCGTTACTTCCACGATCATTAAAAAGACTCGGAGTAACGTTTTGAATACGAGGGTTAGAGTATTTTCGCTTTGCATTCCATCAGAATTCAAAAAATTATGATTGATGGTCAATTATTAAACATAATCTATTAAGCTAGTACATAATTCACTAAACTAAGTCCACTGTATTATGATCACATCTTGTATTATTTAGTTAACAACGAGTGGGGTCTCCTAACACAGTTGTATTATATATTTAAAAGGAGACTTCAAATTTAGCTTATTACGTGTAATGAGTTATAGAAATAAACATTTTTAATTTTCATAACAAGCAGTGGTACCTACCCAGACGGCATCTCGCATATGAGGCACATATTTAAGCTACCTAGTGATTTCCACCAACCAAGTACATTACGAATTGCATAAATGCACACAATTGCGTTGCGAAACTCAATGTATACAAAGTTTGTGCGAAACAATCCTCATTAATTTACAGCTAGAGACGACTACTAAGATAAGATTAGAGACTAGTTTCTAGAAAACACATGTATAAAACTTACGTGCGATTCTAAGCGCACACCCATCGGTGCAGATACGTTTATCGTTTGCAATAAACCAGTGCTATATATGTCAAGCTGCATGGGCTTTGAACTACGTGAGGCATAAAGCAACCTGTTAAGCAGACCCACAAGCCGCGCCACCAACCAAGAAACAGTTCTTTATCCCAACGAGTTAAAAACCATTTTCGCACGAGAACGCCTTTTACTTATTTTAAACCTGAGACTTGCAGTACAGCTTATTGTTTTAATTTACTACACGTCTCAGTAAATGTTCACATGAACGTTATCTTTATTGCCGAACAACTTTTCAAGACTTTCGCACTGTTATCGTGGTAATTCCAAACGCGCTACTTAAGTTGTTCCACCTCTGATTGATAAGCACACTTCTAGTGAACCGATTGTTTTCGGAAGGCGCCTATTTACTACCCCCGCTTTGTTGACATCGCAAGTTTAGATCCGCGCGAGCGCGCCTGTAACTTATCACTTAGCCACGGGCAAATTAATCCAAGAAGATTACTGCCTTAATACTATGACCTGTCCCGATAACTCAAGAGCGCCGCGACGCCGCTTGTCCTTTATCGTTGTGGACTCGATATTGCCGTAATTTATTCCGCAGAGAGCCAAATTAAATATAAAACGTCGTTGCGGTGTATCACTGTTAGTGACTGTGATAAATGAAGCCATTAGTAACGCGAGCTGTACTTTTTTCGGTTCATCCGGCGGCGTCGACGGGCCGGGGTTGCGACGAGCGGCAGTTTGTGGACAATTTCATTAGAAAACGTTATAAGTGTGTTGTCGGGTGACGGGGTGACGCGGGTGACGCGGGTGACGCGCTAGGGTGGTGCTTGCGGGGCGGAATTACAAGCGTCGCGATAAATTTCGTCGCCTCGCGACATTAGGCCCGAGGCGAAATAGGGGCGCTAGACTCCTTCGTGGTAGCGCAGCCGCTGGCGAGTGGGAAATGCGTTGATCCTTGTGCGAAATTAAAACAAGGAACGTCCGTGGCAAACTATAAAAACGTCGTATAAATCTCGGGCGCCCCTCTCGATGTGTGGACTGTGGGGCTTAGTACTCCTTGGGTTATTTGTGTTACGGTTTACAGGTGTGCTTTCCAACCAATATCGATCGCGATGGGGCGCACTGATTTTTATTTCTCACCAAATAGTTTTTCTGAAACTGTTTTCGGTTTTATTAAAAATTTTGTTAGGGTTTTTGGTTAAACAATTTAATATTCAATTCTATCGGATAAGGGATTTGTAAGAAAATTATCGTGTGTTAAATAGGATAGAGATGATATTATTGTGAAAAAGATTTACAATGTTACGAAAACGAGTTCGCTAAATCTTACTTCTGCCGGACCATTAAGCTGTGGAACAGTTTGCCGGCGCACGTGTTCCCTCCTTCCTATAATATGGGGTCCTTTAAACGGAGTGTGAAGAAGCAGTTAGGCAGGCCGGCATGATCGTGCCGACCAACGATAGACACACTGTTTGTCGTTGGTCGACACTTTTCCTGGATTGCGCTACACTTACCATCAGGTGTGGCGTAGTCATTTTGCCGAGCCAGGATAAAAAAAAAAAAAAAAAAAAACAGTTTATTCCACTTTAAGATTTGGGTATTGATGTCAATCCGGAATGTCACACAAACCTTTGCGTCAAATTGACATTCTGACGTAGGTACATAAAATGAACGCAGCAACCCTTTTACATTGTTGATGGTTTTTATACTTTTATCCGATTCCAACAAATAATATTACAGACCTGTCTTTTATATATTAGCACCTTTTTCATAAATAATGATTCAATTTTATCATTTTATAAATATTTCTATAAAAATACATTACATGAATTTATTGTATTATATACATTTTATCAGAAAGTGTAAGTATAAGTCTCCATAATTTAGTCAATAAATAACCTTTAAAGCTGGAATGACTACAAGTTTAATTCACTTGGGGCCATTCATTCATTACAATTTTATGTAAAACATAGATTTTCTTGGCACCAATTAATAAATAAATGAAGGTAAAGTAAATTCGAATTCAGCGTATAAATAAACAGTCCCGGTAACTTTTGTTGTTCGAGTTGATTGACTCTGGAATCTGTCAAAGCATTTCCAAGAAAACAACAAATCTCGGAACAGAGACCTTTCAAAGAGATTGTCAAATATTATCCGCGACATTTTATTTTCAGGAATTGACTTGAATGAACAGTAAAATAGTCTTTTGGGCACATTTTCTGATATAAATATGTTATGGACATACGGAATTTATGGGGTGATTCTTCTGAAAATTTCTTTGTTGACAATCCTATACCAAATTTTTATTAGATCCAAACAAGTAAGACGATTTTATTGTGACGTAATATCTACGCCATAGTATTATAATAATGTGAAAGAAAACTATTTTATGTCATATATCTGTTTAAAAGCGATACTTATAAAGGAACTTTTGAATAAGAGCTTATAAAATTTGCTTGTATAAGTAACAAATAAGAAGGAAATCGCCTCATTGGTATAATGGCAGAGTAATAAGGCTGAGATCAGTAAGATCCTAGTAATTCCAATCAGTAAGATCGAGAAATTACAAATTATTCTTTGCGCTTTTGTTTCTAAAAGATTCGATAGACTATATACTCGCCCCTATCAAATCATGGGACGACCATAATCCGGGCGGAACGTGGTTGCAGCCTCTCTGTCTACCCATTCAGGGATAAAGGCGTGAGCTTATGTTATATAATGTAAAATATACCTGTTTTTCGATAATCTAAGTGTACACTAAAATCCCATTTAAGACTTTCCGATTAACCCCATGCCAATGAACTTAAACAATTTGCGTCATAGGAAATTTTCCAGGAATGGAGGTTTCGCAAGACCAAGATGCATAGCAGCGGCAGCAGTTATTTCAACGTTTTGTTTTAATGTTGTTAAAGTAAAACGTGACGTTTTTTTACTCGACTACAAGTATTATTTTGTTTAAGTATTCGATTGAGTTGATATCTCGAATCACTTGAAATTTTGCGTCAAAGATAAAAAAGCGTTATTATTTATAATTAAGTTGAGCGCACTATACAAATTCTGATTTGATAGAATGTTCCGTAATGAACCTAAATTACACATAAGTATATTTTTGTAAAGTGATTGAGTTAACAGATTTCTGAGAATTTTCATGAAACCCAACGTTAATAGACGATTTGGCCTTAGTCACAGCCGTATGAAAAACATTATTTTGAACTTGACTTGAAACAAAACCGGTTGGAAGTAATACGTAAAACTTAAGAGTTTTGATAAAACTAGAAATACGGTAGACAGTAATCCATTATTTGAATTGAACAAAGTAAACAGTAAAACGCAGGGTCATTCGTGAGTTCACTAACACTCCGCCCTTACCGGAGACAGTCAACAACCGGACAATTTAAAAGAAATCAAGTTGTGACTTCTACAAACGTCGCTGTCCCTCGCAAAGATCATAAGGACAAACGACATAAAAAAGACAAAGTGGAAGTAAATAAACATTAAACACGAGTAGATACTTAAGACCGTTTTCATTAAAGAGCTACAACGTTGCATGTTCGTACAGACGACGATTACAGCGATGGCAAAACTAATTACGGATGACTGGGAGACTAGTAAAATGTTACGATCATAGTAGATGATAGTGCATACAACGATTTTGCAACATAACTGTTTAATGGCAAAAAAATCAGTTTGCTCTACAACTTTTTCTACTACAAATTGCTGCTGTGATTCTTAATTTTGCGATTAACCGAATTGTAATAGTTTCACCAGCGGGAAGTCTTGACAGTGCGGGATGAAGCCTTTGTGGCCTTACTGGTATCACAAATGAAGGAGAAGGCTAGACTGTATAACCATAATCAAAAACTTTTCTACTGCTAAATGTATAAACACTATTGTGTTTCGGTTTAAAGGACACTGAATCCATTGCAATGACTGAGTATTAAAGCATTATTATATTATTAACGTAACATCCTACTTTTTCGGGTGATGAGCGCAATTCAGTATCATGCAATGCTTTGTAATTCAAAGGTCTGTGTGAATTATCAGGCATGGCGCTGAACATCAGGCGAGCGACCTGCTCGTAGATCAGGCCAATAAAAAAGCTAGTCAGTTATCGATCAAAACCTTCTGTAGAAAATATATTTACATAGTACATATTTTTATAAGATGCTTAGGAATTTTCATCGCTCTCCACCAACCGCCGCCTACGCACTCCACAAAGCTACGTCCTTTATATTTCCACAATTATTATCTGCTTTTAACAAAATGAAAAGTGGAGGAATACTTCGGGCGACATTTCCCGCGTTCATTGACTAAGATGAATGAAAACCTTGGCATTGGAATTTTATATTAAAATTATGCCCCCATCTGTTCAAGTGATGTGTAATTTACAATTTTAGAGATAAATTATGTAACCGTTTCATTAATAATAATATCTAAGACTTACCCATTAAAAATCCAGACATTAGTTAGAATATATCTGTAATTTCTATATAACATATTTTCTTTAAACAGAGCTAAGAACCGCAGACACACAAAAATTCACACACAGAGAGAGAGAGGAGAGAGAGAGAGAGAAAGAGAGAGAGAATGGGGTCAAACTAATAACACACCTCTTTTTATAGGAGGTTTAAATTAAAGTAATTATCGTTATTGATATTAATTAGAAACCCTATTCGATGTTAATAGGTTTAGAATACATTTTGCCGGTGGTAGGATATTTATATCCGCCGGGATAGTGACCACCATACACTTCGTGTTAAAACCTACCTTGTGTGGCTCACGTTCCGGGATCAGCCAGTGTATATCCGGTCCTTCCGAGGGGCTTGTGACATGATGATTTTTTGGTTGGTTGGGGCGGGTATAGCTTACCATCCGGTGTAGTGCAGTCACTTTGCCGTGCTCGGGTAGAAAAAAAATATATATTTAATCTATCGAGTTGTCTTCGTAAAGCTCACCTCTAGTTGCCCTTTTACAATAGAGACGCTAAGCACATAAAAGCTTTTGTTACCAGCCGATGTACATGGTCGATCTGAGTTAGGACGTACGAAAAATGTAGAAAAAAAATTACGGACAAACGCGTACGAGTACGTAGGTACATTGTCACAGTTACGGCTATTGTACCCTGCTTTGTTACTGTTTGCTTTTATTAGTACCATTTTGATAGCTCCGAGTGTCGTAGTTTTTATAGCGGTGCCCACAGCGTTGGCAGCTCAGTACCTAATCATTTTATATTAAAGCGAGTTCGGTCGCGGCCACGCTCGTTTGATAGAACATCTTCGCATCGCTAGATAACAGCAACGTCCAATTGAGGTATATTTTTTAAAGTACTATTCGATATAAAAATAAATGTCACGACAAAACTAATATTATTTTCATTTTTTATATAAATTAAGGTGGTATATGTTAATATAGGAAGAGTTAATCGTTATTTAGAGGATTTAATCAGCGATGTACAGAAAATCGCTGAGATGCTGATTGGCATGCATTAAGGAACTCTACTCGCCTTATCGACATTCAAAGCGACACGATCGATCCGACAGCAAATATTTATTGCCTACGGCAATTAGATTTTTACAGCTTTTAAGTTACTGCTAAAGGAACTTTTTACAAAGATACATTATCTAATTCCATTGCCACGGATAACAGTTAAGCACATTTTATTACTTCGACGTTGATGAAAGTAGGCCCTTTATTGATTTTAAGGACGGCATTTGAGAGTATTTAAAGCTTCGTGTTGGGCCATAAAAAGTTTAAGGTTCGGTAGTTAATAGACATATTTTTAAAAGGCGAAACTGCGGAAATTATGTAGGCTTTTCAACACCATAAAGTGTGGTGCGGTTTTCATTTTCTCATGAATATTTAGATGCAAAAATTAAAATTATCATTAGAATACTTCGAAATATTAAGAACAGACGAAGACAGTTCAATAAATATTTATCGTAAATATTGAATAAATTCCTCTTGGGAATTTAATTAAACACACTTTTAAAAGCTAATAAACGTCTGCTTCGCTATGTCTTTGTAAATGCTATTATTACTGGGCGACATATTAATCAATGATGAACTATAACACCTTCAAATCCAAAAGTCCCGCTTTGTCATAGTGGCAGAAATGCAGTAATTGCTCACTAAATATTTTCAAAATAAGCTATGTAATACGTCAATATGGTTGATGCATGAACTTGAATACTCTATTGGCGAGTAAAAAACATTGTGAAATTAGCCCAAAACATTGTGATAACACCAATACGGTTTATAATGTTGGATGCAAATATAGTAATGCTTATGGAAGGGTATATATATGTATTGCAAAACTATAGCGATACCTCACACTGTGAATAATCCACCATAGTGGCTTGTTCAGCCATTGAAAATCGAGTAACTTCAGGCAGACATGAATGATGATGATCGTTGAGATACGTTATATCTCTAGACTATGAGATATATTTGGACGGCGTATTACTTAACATGGGGTGCAGTGTAACCAACTTTCCGAGCAAGGATAAAATAATCAGATGAGTCTTAAAGTCATTATGAAGTGCAGATAAACTCGTATTCCTACGTTCCTAAGCCTGCGGATGTAGCAAATGTATAAGAGGGGGTTACATTTGAATAAAATTTTATTCGCCGAGCTTACATAGACCATAAAAACGTGCACACATATGCGGCGTATTCGATTCAGAATTATATTATGACTTTTCAGCATGTATGAATGCATCCCGGCGTTCTATCCTTCGTTCCTTTGCTATATTGAATCCTATGTAGCTCCAACTTTTTCAATCTGTTACGTATTCTGCTTATGTATCCTGATGTTACGAGACACTGAGATGATAGGTTATAAAACACGTGTTGCGCGGTATGAAATCTCCCGGGAATCCAATAATTCAAAAATGAGTTAAGCCCCCGTTTGATGGTACAGTTTATTGCAACTTATTTATTGGCGATCTTCTGAATCTGATTTACGATCTTTGTTATTGTGTCGGAACGTATCGTATGACGAGTTATGTTTTTTCCGCGATGTTGTAATATTTGTGACATATTTTTACTGGGGTTTGATCGATGAAATATTAGAGATGCGATTTTAGATATATTTTTTAGTTGAAAACTATTTTATGGCAGTAGTGTATTAGCTCATGCCAGGTTGGCAGAGGCACGAATAGCGCTACGGTCATAGCATATTTTTGCCCCATGATATGATAGGTGACGAACCTATCGGGCACAAATTCCAGTCACATCAACTCGTCTGATTGTTTGAAGCGATCAAATAAAAAACCGCGATAAATATCGTTTAAATTAGTTTTATTTCAATTAGAAAATCCAATTCCCCTATATTAATTTTCCATACTAACGCAAATATCATTTTAAAATAAAGATTGCTATCACAAAACTAGCGTTGCAAAATATACTCGAGTACTTGTATACTTAAGTCTCGGTTGGGCTGTGTTCGTTATTCCATTAATCTTTAACATTAGCATCGAGAGGACAGGTCGGCGCCATTTGATCTCAGAGACGAGAGCCGCAAGCTTATGTACTTATAAAGCTACATATTAATGTGGATAATGAAATATATTTCGTCTGCGCGGCCACGTCGTATCACAGCTAAGAGGATTAATTGAAACCTTGAAAGGCGACTTGTGGTTTATTAATCAAAGGCCATATCATACGTGGTGGTTGTGGTCGAAACGCATTAGTATTTCTCCTACAATCTCATGCTTGACGGTATTGATCGTGACCAATATGCTTCTAAATGTACCTTCACAAGTGTACCCCCATTTATATCCAAATTCAACTGAACTTAACAGAACAGCCGTATAATACACTGAGGGGCATTCGACATTCTTGTTTGTGGAAATACTAAATCGGTGTACATTATTCTAATTCGCTCTCAGGATAGCTCTTGAAGAAGCTATTTATTTGCAGTGTAAGTTGAATAAGTTCGGACTAGAGCTAATGGTGTTTACGCTACTACAAATAACAAAGTTCCTTTGGTTGTTTATTATTCAATCACACTGCATATCCCTAATTGAATGTATTTTTATAGATGTATAATACGAAAATATGGTTTGCATAAACCAATTCACGGGTAAAGGGCAGTCTTGTTTGAGTAAATAAGCACGGACACTAAAATGTGTTTGGCCTCAATAAAGCCATTTTATTAGGCTTTATCGAATTGCAAATGGAATCAGTTATCGCTTTCAGTTTGAATGCCAACAACACTTATAACTCATTACCCGATATCAACGGAAATGAGTTTTCCCATACAAACGATATACGAAGCATGTGGCAATCTTTATTCCACAAAAGTGCCGCAGAAGTGAAAGATATTTCAGATATAAAAACACGTGCCCGATGCTAATAAAGTCGGGCAATATCGAAAAGGTATTTTGTATGAACGGTTTCCCAGGGAGGCCAGAAAAGGGTATAAAACGAGGAGAAACGCAAGTGGAAATATGGCCAAGTCATATTTTATTTACTGCATACAATCGAACTTTTATCACGGTTCGTATCGAGTAACAGTGTTTGGTGGCGGTCCGCGCCGCGCCGTTCATAAGGATGGTCCGCGGGGGCGATGTTTTGTTATCTGCATGTTTATATTTACAGCTCTGTCAATACTACACGTTCTGGAACCGACTATCGGGAGCACAATTTGGCACACGCATATTATTTTTAACCTATTTCAAAATTGTTTTCTTTTAAACGGATGAATAGATTTTGTTTCAACATAGCTAAGAGTTAGAGATTTGAGTGATATAGCCACACTTCTTCTGTTTTTGTGGCGTACATGGGCGGTGGAGATCATTTACCATCAGGTGACCCACTTGCTCGTTTGCCGGCCTACGCAATAAAGTAAAAGAAAACCCATTTTGATTAAACCAGACAAAAAACTACATTCAATTCGGTCCATTCGTTTAAGCCCTACAATACCACAGACAGACAAATGGGTCAAAGTATAACACCCCCCCTTTATGCTTGATGTAAAATTGAATCCAATGCAATGTTTCTTGATTTTTTAAGTAGATTTTATTTATAAGTACACATGAATGCCTTTCATTTTGCGCACCGCCTAAAAGAACTTTAAATTCGTTTTACAAATCAATGAATACTTAATTCTAGTGCATTTATTCAGCTGCTCTGAAAATGGTAAACTAATTTCAACATCGCTCATATTATGTTACTGAATACTTACATTCACTAGCTTTTGTTTGATGGTTGTATAACAGACCAATTTAGTCAGCTTCAGCTGAACGAAATTGCACATTCTATAGTCCCAAATGCGGAGTAGAATAAAATTAGAGCGCTCCGAAAACATGTTTGCATTGGAAATATTACTCCATCAGCCCTTCCAGCCGTCGCATCAGAAACAATATTTCGACGGCCTCAGACAACATCTTTTTCGTGTTTGTGGGAATAAAACAAATGCAAAAATATGTAAGTGGGAGACAAAGACGCCGCGGCACGAACGAGTGCTCGAATCTGAGAGGCGGCCAAAAATACAGGCTGCTAGGGGCACAGTAAGAACTCCGCGCTCTATCGGTAATGCTCAATAATTGGATCCGAAGTAAAGGAATTTTAGCGAAAAAAATGTTCGACTATTTGTCAGTCAGCTAGGCGGAGGATTACAGCGACATGATCGTGCTTCATCATCGTTTTTTCGTCAAAGTGCCTTTTCCCCGCGCATTCCACCCCACCAGGGAATTTTTATTATCTCTTAGATACATTTTGTGTATACTAAAATGAACTTTCCTTAAAAGAACTTTAATTCCCTCTGTCCTGAATAGCGGAAATCGAGTGGTTTTATTACTTTGTGCACGCTTGCTTTTGTTTTCTTTTACGATATCTAAAACACGAGGTTACGACGTTGTGCCGTAAGTGAGGAATGCTGTGATGCCTTAACTTGCCTATGAGATTCCACGGCCTATCGTAATAAAATAAATATTATCCCTTCTATTGTTATGGAAAATGGAGGTTCATGTGAAGAATATACTCATGGAATTGACTTCGTGATTAATATGCCGAGAAACTCCAAATTGTTACACATTAATATGGCCAAGATTCATATTTATCATATTCGTAACTGTAATTTAGGTAGGGCCTGCATAATATAATAACAGTAGAAATGATCAAGACCTAGAATAATTTAAAAAAGTATTTCATAGAAGAATGAAAATGCATTTTAAAAAATAAACATGCGGTAATAACTCATGCATCGATAGTGAAAAGCTCCGCCAGTGAATACAGTTTAGCTGGTGCGCGGCGCATTGGCGCGCCCGAGCCCGCGTGTGAAAAATACCTTTTCATCTTGGGAATTCGTGCGGAGATGCCGAACTCTTATATTTATAAGGTGAAACGAGAAATAAACAAGCCGAATGGATAGAAAAACCTGCACAGCGTGTCTCGCTCACCCCGGTTGTACATCTAACTGATTGTGAGCTACGTAGCTCGCACCTTGAATTATTTGACAGTTTGAATTGTCACCAGCCAGTTTCTGTTGTTATTTTTCGCCATTTCCTACGCACGTTACCGGATAATGTGTGAATAATAAAACAATCTGGAACTAGTGACAGTGCCACCTCACTATTTACATGTCAAAGTTGATACGTTTTTATTGGTAACGCGCAAAAAAAACTATGACCTTATCGATGTGTATTGTAAAATATTTTTAAGTTTTATATTATATACGATTATTTAAATCTCCTTAACGGTATATGACAATAAATTCTTGCCAAATTAGTTTACGTTGACGTTTTTTTGAATGTATTATTTTACACCATATATTATGAAGTATGCATTATACAGATTTTATTTAACATTGATGTTATATATTATTATCATCAATTTATGTGAGTTCAAAAATAAACCGGAAGATTTTTACGACTAAAATTTATATTCACTTCACCGGTCTTTCTGATAAAAATTTATTTAAATTTTATCTCATCCGGGAAAGTAAAACCACGAAAATTCCCATCTTTACATGTATGGCTTAGCGTAAAATATTAGCTTATGCTAATATTTCATCATTATACATGCAATGTATCAATATCATTTTGAATCAGTGCATCAGTTTCTTATAACGGTTTACTGTATCCATCTTATATGTTCGCGCAATGGAATCCGTTGTAACTTATTAGAATGATTGAAGGAAATGATTGCTTTGAACTTGGTTAATAGCTGTAAATAATTGAAGCAATAATGAAGTAATTATTTTTAATAGGATTGGTTTCTATGGCACCATCCGGGATAGAGAGTGCTCCACGAGATATCTCGTAATATATTATATTACAAATAAAAATGTTAAAATTCCGTAAAATCACGTCATATTAGGGTTCATTGACGACAATACCACATAAAAGTAAATATTGCTATTGGCTCTATTTTTTACATAACGAGTCAAGTCATATATGCTACCATGTTAGCTTATATATATATATATATATATATATATATATATGTATAGAAATAATCAGAGATAACTAGGTAATTCTTAGAAAATGAGTCAGTAAAATTTTCTCGTAGCTTTCCAGCATGGCATTATGAAATTGAAGGACTGCCTAACTTTTTGACGAATTTATTTTTAAATTGATTCACCAGTTGTATAATATTTGAAAAATAATTTAATTTACAGAATATTCACAGAACCCATAATTTCAATCTCAGCATTGGTCTTTTCTCACCAATTTTGCACAAAGTAATCATAAAATAAATGAATTAGCATACTTAATTGTCCCTCGAAACGAGAGTGAAAAAAAACGTAAAAGTCCATCTACAGAATCCGGACGGATTTCTGCGAGGCAATCAAAAATTTGGAATAATTTAACAGCTTGATCCACATGCAGAAACGTAGTTTTAAGTATTATATGAAGTATTACGTACGGAATGAAGAGAATTTTAATTTATACATTTTAATTAACGTAATAGAAAAAGATTTAAGAGGAATAATTGAGATGGCCGCTATCGAACCAAGTCAATTTTAACATACGTGTGCAATTTTATCCGCTCTCAAGTCTCTCTGAAAATGAGTTTGTTGTGGACATTCTAGGTCGGCTTAGTCTATCTATTCAATAGCCACAAAATATGCATTGATAGAAAGCTAATACTGACACTATTTTCAAACGTCAAATTAATGCAAATAAAACCTAAAACCTCCGATTTCAACTTTATTTATTTAAACATTTATAATTTTTGTACGTATAAACAATACGGATTAAAATAATTTACAAATTATTCTATTACTAGCTTTCCCTCGCGGCTCCGACCGCGTGATCTGCTTTTGCCGGGATAAAAAGTAGCCTATGTTACTCAGTGGTAATGTAGCTTTCTAACAGCAAAAGAATTATTAAAATCGCTCCAGTAGTTTTTAAGTTTATTCGTTACATACAAAAATACAAATCTTCCCTCTTTATAATATTAGTGTAGATAACCATATTAAATTCATCCACTGCGGCATAATAATTGCAATCATAAAATTTCCGTTGTTTCTCATTTAAACTTTTTTCGCGAATGATCGGCTTATATCGCCCCATCAGCCCGAACACTGCAACACGATCAAGTAGTTGGCGCGTGAAACGTATTTATATAGTTTCAATTGAGTTTATTTTCCAATTTTACCAACAGTAATGTTTTATGCATTTGGCACATTGATTCTCATAGACCTGAACCTAACCATTTAATAAAGTAACGTTGTGGAATTTTTTCAAGCAATTTTTTGTAGAGGAACAATGTCGTTAAATAAAGAAGTACAAAAAATGATTATTATATTTTTATTTCGCATGAAATGTGCCCGGCAAGCGTCGCAACACCGCTTTTTAAAGTAGGTACATTTCAATTTTTTTTTGTACCTAACCTCTCCGGCCGTGTTTCACAATTGCTTTTCAATCGGATGAATGGTTATAAATAAAGGACAAATTTAAAACGAATATTTATTTTTATATATAAGATTTAATATAGTGTTTTACAAGAGCCAACTACGCATGATATAATTCGAAGTTTTTTTCACCATTTTATCCACTAGTTGACAAAGTTTGACAGCCTCGGTGGTACAGCGGGCGAGTATCTGGCTGTGAAACGAGAGGTCGCGGGTTCGATACCCGCAATGAGACAATACATGTTTGTGCGATCCGCAAATATTTGTTTCGGGTCTGGAGGTTGTGAGACCGAAAATCTATTGTAGTTCCTGATACCCATGAGACAAGGCCTGTATCTTACTGAGAGGTCACTGGTATATGAATGAACTATGTATATGATGACCATTAGGCATTTTTATTTCTTATTTATAAAGTATATTTATATTATTAGTATTTTTTTATTATCGCTTGCTTTAACTGTGAAGGAAAATCGTGAGAAAACCTGCATACCTGAGAACTTAATAAGATTTTTCGAAGGCATGTGAAGTCTGCCAACTTGCATTAGGCCAGCGTGATGGACTAAGGCCTAACCCCTCTCATTCAGTGGAGGAGGCCCGTGCCCAGCAGTGATGATGTATAATACAGGACGTTAACTATTATTATTAATTATAAATTAGGCTTTTTAATAAACTTGAAACTACAGTCTTACACAGTAGTACAAAATGGAACAAATCCAGAATTCACCGATTGTTTCGGCCTAAGAAATTGTCGAACTTAACGCAGACAATGAAAATAGCTATCGATTGAACGTTTCTCCTTACTTTTTTTGGTTTGCCCCTCTAACGTGTTTGAGTGCACGATGTTAGCCTCCGGCGTCGACAATTACAGTGCCTACTAGACGGCTAATACAAATCGTTCGCCCGGGGTGGTACGCTTACCCCTGCCTCCCCTCACGTCGAGAAAACTATTACATCATTGTTCCCGTTTTATTTCACGAAAATCGGGGACATTTTTCTACTATTTGCATTGCAAATATTTTCGCGTATCCATCAGACGGTCTCGACAGGATAACGAATGTGTTAGGTGATGCGTAGATATTAAGTTTCCAAATCTTTTCTTTATAAATTATTTATAAATACACCGGAGTAAATAAGATAAATCGTTGTGAAAATCGAATTTAAGTCGAGCTATTTTTTTAGACCAATTCAACGTGAGATTGGTTTATAGCTTTTCGATTTGTTATTTTGCAATGCTGATATTATATGTCTTAAATAATTTGTCCGTCTCATTTATAATTTAAACAGTTGTTTTATTTTAATTGATACATATATAAGAGGCAGCTCTTTTAATTTAAAAAGAAACATCTTAGTTATTACTACAAGTTCTACAAAATTTGAACATTTAGTAGAATAATTTAAAGATGAAGTTTTGTAATACAGTTGAAGAGCGTAATTACTTCCTCATTAGCCTAAACTATCAGTGTTCGGCCGCCATTTTACTTCAAGGCATAAATTAGCGGCAATTTAGTTATATTGTTATATCTTTTTAAGCAATTTTATCTTACGACGGTAATCAATTTAACTTGAATGAAATTGTAGAAAACAGCATCTATTCAAACCAATTGTATACTTGTTTTTTTAAAGCAAAATAACTATTTGAAGATAAGCTTTAATACATGATGACATTATGACATCACTAACTTTATCGTTATTTTCTTTCTACAAACCTTTTTGTTCATAATGTTTGACAGCCTCCATGGCACAGTAGGCGAGTAGCCGGCTGCGAAGCGAGAGGCCGTGGCTTCGATTCCCGCACCGAGGCAAATATTGTGTGATCCACAAATATATGTTTCGGATCTGGGTGTTATGCGACTGCAAGTTCCTCATAGTTCTTGATACCCATACAGGTTAGCCTAGTGTGGGGCCAGGACTACGTGTGTGACTGTTGGGTGTATTTATCTATTTATATTAAGAAGTTGTAAGGAAAAGAAGGTAGATCCCCTGACATGGAAAAATACAAATTATCTGCGAATACTAGACTTACTAGATATTGTTACCAATACCAAAAGTGTGTGTAAAATTTGATTAGATTAAAATGTAGTAACAAGGTTTGACCTACGCGTATTAAGAGGTAATTTTAATTAAAATATCGTATAATGCGTTTGAAATATTTAACGTAACAAATTAAGTAATCATTCCTCAATATTTCAAAGTGATAATTAGTACCGTCAAGTGTTTCGAGAAAAATTACACATCAAAATCTAAATAAAGTTAATTTTATTGAACTAATTTGGTTAATATTAAATTTAAGTGCCAATAACGGGTAGTATAAGGCTGAAAACGCACTTTTAAGATTGTAATAGGTTGTAATAAAACCTCAATTAGGTCACCATTAACGTTATATATTAACCATGTTTTTGGCCCGATTGAAAAATTGGACTAAATGCTTCACCCGTACAATGATTCAGGCCATGTTTAGTAAATTGATTTGTTTGTTACTATGCTTATAATGTGTTATTCATCATTCACGCTGAGGTTTGGTGATAATACGTCACTATTATCTAGTAAAAAATATATTTAATAATAATAAAACGGGCTCAAAGTAACTAAAATGCATAAAAATAAATCTAAATCCAATCCAAATAATGTTCTGTCCGTGCTATTACAGTTTTTAAGCCAATAATTGTAAACACTTCCATTTTTGCGTGTTTAAAATAATTATAGACTTAAAAACCGTACAGACAATAAATCCAATAAAACAAACATGTACATTTGACGTGATAGACAATTTACAAGCACAAATTCATGTGTAGCCGGTGACTGGGTTTCAGCAACCTTCGATCAGCCGTCAGCGTATAAACAAATTAGAGCAATTTAAGTCAGGAAATTGGAAACTCTATCGGACGCTCGATGCGCCCGCAGCGACGGGAACGCCGCTCCTGCACAGGCATTTCAGACATCCACCGTTTCGGCAGCCGTGGCTAATGTCGGAACAATGCACGAATCTGGACAGACAGTTCCGAAGATAAACGACAATCGTGGAGCTTTGTAACAACTGATTGATATACGGCCTCCGATGATATCGTAGCTACCTATCGTGTGGTCGAGACCGAATTCCGGACCCGCTTCAGTTACAGTTCAAGTGCTGTTGACATTAAACGATGTTTATACAGTAAGCGAACCCATCAAAGTTGACTATCGCTTTTCGAATGTTTATTTTGGTCAGATACTGAAGTAAATTTTTCGCAACTACCACGAATCAACATTAAATGATATTGTTACATTACTACGCTATTAGTGGTATTCCCGTTCAATTCAAACTGTTTATGAAATATGCAATTACTCGATCGATATTTGAATCACCAACTAATGAAGCCAAGTTTAATAGGAACATTTGAAAGCAATCCCAGAATGCCATTTTCCCGGCCATATGCAACTCTGTGAATTCCAATAATAGTCGCAGTCGGGTCTTCATGGGAGCTTGTCGATTGCCGATACAAACTTAATAGCATATGTTCAGATAATATGCAAGTAATCGTCCAAGTTACATCATGAAGCAACTCAGTTGCGTGCTAGTTATCGGCGGTACGGCGACGGTCAGAGTTTGGTCTCGCTCGACAGCTAAAACAATAGCGAATCAAGCATGCAACGGAACTTCCTCAAAGACACCCTCTTGTGCGTGCGACGCTTAGCGAACGCGCCCGCTAACTTTATATTGGTCCGGAAACTTTGATGTTAGCAGCCGGCAAGTCTTGAATCAGTGAAAGCATCAAGTTGCAAGAAACCTTCAGATTAATTATGGATTGTATGGGGAATCGATTATTTTAACAAAGCCGTCGCAAATTAGAAACCTTGGCGTCGATTGGAATACCTAATAATTGTTCTATAAAAGTCATACATTACCCACACAATTATTCCTAACAAGAACTAAAATTATAGTCGCTTAAAGCGAATGTTCGTCAAGTATTTTAGCGAAAATTCTTACATTAATTCAAGATCGCTATACTGGACCAGATTGATAGTTAAAGACGCATATATTTATGGGAATAGGCTTATCAGACGTGAGAATTTATTCTGAAATATCAGAATTTTTCGGTATTTGTCAGGAGTTCGGCCGGAACACTTGAACTTTCCTATAGAATTCAGACTTATTGACAGGACTTTTAAATTTTTCATTTGATATCCTTGATAACATGGGAACAGAGAAAATATAAGCAGTCATTGGCAGAATTTCCCTAGCTAAGTATATTTCTGTCAACTGGAAGAAAAGATTGGCAGATAGAGGTTGTGCGATGCGTTGAAAAAGGCCCAAGTGCTATTTGCCGTTACTGAAAACACTGCCTTCATACAATCTGTTAGGGTAAAGATTGGCTTAAGCAAATTGCGTAGATTACTCTTAATCGGCACTGGGTCTAACGATTACACCGGTCGTTCGGCTAATTAATTTTTAAGTCAGCATTTCGGCACCAGCTTTGACTTTCAAGCGAATTCTACAGTGATTTACATATTATATAGAAGGTTCGTATTCTTGATTTAAATTTCGATGTTGCTCAACGCGACTTCAATTTGAAATTAATTTGAAGATGAAACATCTCGGCACCCTAAGGAAGTGGTTGGAAATCTAAATAAAATAACCATAGACAAATACATTTCATTTGAGTAAACAACGAATCATAATTATCATACTTTATGGACCATCTTCCATAGATGCTGAATAAAACTATATGAATTCTTTATATAAGAAAATGATGTCTAAATTTTCACAGCCCTCTTTAAATAGTCGAAAGAGGCAAATGATTAAAGATAATATCGTAAGCGGAATTTCATAACAAACTGGAAAATTACCCTCACTTTAAAAATCGTTTCGAAAAATCTATGGAAGAAATTAATTTCGCGTACGTGTTTGCTTAAGCTCAAGAGTTTCCTGGCAATAAATTTAACTGAAATCTGTTATTTTTTGCGTAATTTGTGCAAGAAGCACGTTATCTTAGTAACTCACGACGTAACTGTTACATTTAAATAGAACTTCCTTTTTTAAGTCAGTTAAAAAAACTCCGAATGAAATAATGGATAGAAAATTTTACGTATGCGGCTATCTATACGATAAAAAATTGTGTCGCAATGAATTTGCAAATTTCTTCAGCTATAAACCCGACAATTTCTGAATCCTTGAAAGAGCGACGTCGAGGAGCTTTCATCAGAAAATTCACCATTATCTGAAGGAAATCGTTACCGGGGTCGAATCTCCCCCGGTGCCCGGAACGTCGGGGTTTCATTTACGGTCTTGCGTGCACGCGTCTTGGCTGCTTTAGCTCCAGGTGGGCGTACTCATTGTGTACGGTATTTAAGTGGCTCATTTCAAATTCTAAGACAGTTTGCATTCGAAAAGCTCGCACGTCGGTTGAGCCGATACCGAGATATCAGAGAATGGAACACACACACAGCGTCGGAGAGTGTACACCCACACATCAGTCCGACAGTTCGTCATGAATGCGGGGGCACGTGACTCGCCGGGGTCGGATGCGAGATCCCAACTTGTGTTCAACGGCCGACACTCACGCACACGCACTCGCCGCGAATTGCGCCGAGTTTGCGCGATGTTTATCCACAAATACACTAATGAAGGCACCTACAAAAGCGACTAGATTGTTAATTAAACTTGCTCAAAATGTGACACCCTTACAAAATGTTGCCGGATCGGGAGCACAGTGCACGGCTTCAATGTTATTGAATTAATTTGTAATCAGAATTCTGGGTGTGCTTTGAATATTATAATGCTCTGTAATACATTTATTCCACAAGATAATGTATCTATATACTAAATGTTAAGTATGGTGTGCGCCGCAGTTTGATTTTACAATAACGATTTTACCAATCCGTCGAGAGAATATTTGAACTTTGTTTTAAATTGGAAAACGAAATAGGAATAGGAAACAATCGGAATATATTACTACGCTGAAATACAGCAAATAAGCAGTACTTACTTGCATAAGTACTATTCTACAAAAAGGTTCTTTAAATAATAGAATACTTTTATCGTCTTTCTCCTACTTATTCGATAAAAGTAACATTGTAACACGACAAAGCCATTACTCGTGAAATTTTAACATCTTTACATGAAAGCAAAATACATTACGTATTCTCCGATAGGTACGACAAACGTTTCGGTGAACGATTTAAATATTCTAAATCGTATATTTAATTAGAAAAATTGCTGTAACATAACATTATATAGACAAAATAATAATTCAAAAGACCCCATCATTAGGCTCCGGACCAAAAGGAATAACCATTCCCTTAATCATTATTCTTAAAGACTCTTCATTAAATTCCTTTTATCTCTCCCGGGATATTTCCTTCGCTTGGCATCAATCACATTCACTCCTAAAAACTCGTTGGCTTTATTCTAAACTCTCATAATAGGTAATGAAGGTTTTGATCGTCGCGGGCGGCTGTCGGGCTCCGATTACTTTGAGAGCTGGCACAATGACTCCCCGGCTGTAGTCAATGTTGAATTCTGAAAAGTTCCTCAGTCCGCATCCACGCTAGATACGGGGGCTAATTACGACGAAACTTTTGTAGATAGACACCTGGGCTGAGTCGCGACCGCCAGACAAAGAGCGAGTTATCGCAGACCTACAGGCATGGGTGTCCGCCCGGCGAATATTCACTTTAACCGACACCGCCAAGGTTTCTTTTCCTTTGTCGGCATCAAACAATCGAAACGATAGATTGGTGCTAAGACGACAGTCTTATTCAATATCGACCTGAGACAATAACGGACAAAGAAATTGTTTCCTTGATTTTAATCTTGGTTCTGTCGTTTAATGTCCGTTGAAATAAGGTTTATTTTATTCATTCAATTTCGTTTAGTACAAAGGTACAACCGTTTCGTTTGCCATAAAAACGTCAGCGCAAAACAATAATCGGTTCGAAACGACCACTAAACTACTATATTATGAATTTCCATTAGAGCAAGTAAGCAAAGCGAGAGTACAGTCACAATAACACAGTTTGCAAGTTTGACCGACGCGCCGAATTTTGTGGGTAACGTGTTTAATTATTATGTGTACGAAATGATTTAGCTGCGGGTAAAATTAGCGTTGCCTAATAACAAACGAGACATGACAGCGCAAATTCAGTACAGTTTTCCAAAAAGTTATATGTAAATTAAATCTGGCGAACGAAGTTGGCGTCACACAACTTTCCGCTCTCGTCACGGACACGTTGCGAATAATAGACGGCGCGACTGAATCTCCGGAATTCAAATAAATCTCTACACAATTTAGCAACCCATACTTGAGACGCATAACCTAATTAAGTACTTGATACTCACCGGTCCAAACTGCTCGAAGTAATTCTTAACATCTTCCAGTGTCGTGGGGGCTGATAGCCCACCTACGAAGATTTTCTTTGTTCTGGTAACCATCTGTAACAAAAGAGATGTCACTTGTTATTGAGTATTTTTTAACAATACATTTTATAATAACTACTACCAAAATGCACACTTGTGCTATATAATTCATGTATTTGAATCATAGATGTAATGTTTTTATACACGCTGTAATAATGATATAAAAATAAGAGAAAATAATTATAAATGGTTATAATATGTGATTCTTATTATATTTTCCTACTGAAATCAGCAAGACATTAGAGTAACGTAATAACAATTGGTAGCGAAGTGAAGGCAACACAGGCGAGGGAGCAAAATGTTAAAATAATTACCGTTAATATATTATGCAATCCTCCCACAGAGGTTAGTAAGGAATATTTCTGAGCAGAACATAATACGTAATGGCTTTATAGAATAATACAGTTCACAAACCGCCAATGTTGGACCATGTTCTGACTTGTTCACTAAAAACTGTTTGTTTAGTTCGGTCTGGGGAATTATACGTTTGTTAAATCTTCTCAGAATCAGATTTGCTCACAAAACCAACGCTTCGGGACTTATTAAAGGTAAATCCAGTTCGTAAAACTGGATGAAAATGATCATAAAATTTGTATGTACCAAATCTATAAATTCAATGCATATTTTAACAATCAAAGCGTAGACGTTTAAGTGGATTTCATTAAAGTGTCAATAACGCAGTGCCTCAGACGCTGTATCTTCTTTCTTGAATATTTATACGCGTTATAATTAAAGGAAGACTAGAGCCAAGAATGGCTGTCAGGGCTTCGGATTCGTATAACAAGACGAATGACAACGTGACATGATATTGTCATTATTTATCTAGACGATGAGTATGCGGAAGGGTTTGTGGCTCGACCAGCATTTGCGTATCATCTGACCGGTAAAGTTAACGACAAAAGTCAAACAATTAACCCCCCGAGAGCTGTTACACGGCCGTTTTTAAACTCGCCCGTGGCTTGTGGAATATGGACTCAATTTCCATGTATTGTTAGAGTTTACTCGGAATGGCTGATAGAATTTTGTCAGGTGGTAAAGTTGATCCACTAAAGTTTGAATATTAATGCATACGGGCTGCGTCTATATTATAAACTAGCTGTCCCTCGCGGCTCCGCCCGCGTGATCTGCTTTTTCCGGGATAAAAGTAGCCTATCAATGGCGCCATGTGTCGAAAATTGATCGTACCCTCTCAGAAACCTTCGTGGGCTCATGCACAACAACTTTGCTAACGATCATCACATGATCAAATGCATAGTTTTGTCGGGAAAGATTTGATCGTCTTGGTCGCGGCATTGTTAATGATGATTCAAAGAGAAAGCAAATTACTGATATTACATATCAATTACGTTTAGCTATCATTTTTATAATTGTCAAATTTTTTACCATACTTTACCAAAGACAAAATCACGTTTAGCTGTCATTTAAGTTTTGTTATTCCACTGTCATTTGCGTTTTGTGTCATGTCAGATGTCTTTTTGTTATACCACGTTTTATAATGACTTGACTGAAACGCGGTCGAACGGGATAAAAAGTATCCTATGTCCGTCTCCTGGTTCTAAACTACCTCTCCACCAATTTTCAGCTAAATCCGTTCAGCCGTTCTTGAGTTATAAGTGGTGTAACTAACACCATCTATATATATAAAAGAAAGTGGTGTTAGTTAAATGTGCATATTATTACAAACGAAATTGGTCTGCGAATATTAAGGTTGGCAAAAGCTTGATTTATATCCAAATAGTTATTATTATTGCCAATGTCATTGAATATTATATAAAATAATTTTATTTTGAAGTAGCTGTTCCTCGCGGTTTCACTCGCATTCATGTCCAATGCTCGCGCTGGAACTCGGCATATTTTTGGGATAAAAGACATCGTAAACAACTGAAAAATTCTGAATCTGCCTATGAAAGTTCAATTAAACTCGGTGCAACCGTTTCAGTGATTAGACCGGAAAAACAGATGACAAACACGTATTGTACTCGCTAATGTAAGTGGACCACCAATATCTTAGGCTCAAAGCGAACCTCACCTGCACATGGAACATTCTGGTGATATCGGACGCGGCAATGGCGAAACTTAATTCTCGTTGAGGGTTATGGGAGTCAGACGGCGATTCGCCCTATATAAAAACTGTCATATATATGGTACGACAAGATAGACCCTGGCATTAAGCCGGGATAACGCCAGGCAGAATGTAAATCTTAAAGATAAACGTACTAACTCAAGAAAAAACATCGCCGTCACAGACAGCAAATATTCATAATACTATATTAGATAATACAAAAAGAAATTTTAGAGTAGATATTGAATAGTAATTGTACTTCTAATAAGCATTAGCAATTATACATGACCAAACTGCCCGATATTGACAAAGTGCTAAAATTACTCAAAATGCTTGCTTGCTTAATTATATTTTAAATCTGATTGTTTTCCAAGAATCAATAAATTCCTTCCTATCCTTCATATGTGGGACGATGTTCCTATATCAAAACTAGGCTTGAAACTAAACAATTTCTAACATTACTGAACGGTTTAACACGCACAAAGTACTCATTTTATATTTCCACAAAATGTCCGACCATTATAGGATTATGTGAACAATATATTAAACGTTTGAGGCGCTGGTAACGCAACAAATATTATTACGTCCCAGAAAGGAATCCCTATTACTATGAGTGGCGAAAGATAATAGCTCTGTGGAAATTGAATAAAACAAGATTCGGTAACATCTAATGTAACTAATGTAAGTGAGTAAGAAGGGCTGGAGTTCTCGGACGATCCCTGGCAAAATCACACTCAAATATACGTAAATGATGAATAAATGGCAATGCGTACGGAGAGGGCGCCAGTACGTGTCCAAGTGGTGCTCCCCCTCCGCACCGCACCGCGGACCCGTCGTTCCCTGTAAATCTCGAGTGTGACAATGCTTTCCGGCCCCCTCTTCAAGTTGTCTCATCGAATCAAGGCGTTTTTTCCTATTTATTTTCTCGGAGTTACAAGCTTCTGCGTTGGAATTAAGATTTGCGTAAATTCGAAACAGATTTAATTGAAATGCTTACGTTATAATGCATTTGAAACTGCGCAATACAGTCCATTTTTTGCATTTATAGGTGAAGTTTCCCAATAAAATTATAATACTATGGCAATAAAACTCTTAGAAGTCCCAGTGTAAACATATCGTGGGTGTACGCCAAAACAAACAAAATCTTAATTCACTGCCAGTTCATTGCCCTAGAAATGTGCGGGAAAATAAACGTCTAAAATTGCAATAACATTGTTTTACGATTATGAATACATTTACAGGAATAAACTGTATGAATTATAACCTATGTGAAGAAAAGAAATATTTCCATTAGTTTTTTTTTACCTTTTTGACACGAAATTCAGATTTTACCTTGTATTAAAAATGAGTTTTAAATAAAAATGATAGTAACAGTAGTAAAACTAATATAACCCATGGGCATATAAAAATTTAGGGGAGCATTTTCTCCTATACCGTATAAAATGATACGGTGTGAAATGATCGTAAAATGGATAGTAAAAACAGGTCACGATAAAAAATATTATTTGTATTAGATGAAAATTAAAGGGAAACAGGACTGGAAGAAAAACATCTAAAAAACCTTACCTAGATAAAACCTAAAAACGTCAAATCTTGGTTTTGTATTCTCTGTTTTCTCTTCTATAATTGGACCATGTTTTTATTTTTAACAAATAATAAAATTAAAAAGTAAATTTTCTATGCCAGATGCTTTCCATTATGAAAATGGTTTATAAATTTTTTATAATTAGTGTTTTATCGCGTTCAAATTACGCAATTATGAGGATTTTCGGATTCTATCTTTTATAAAAAGTGGCTTATCTAACAATAAAATATTAGGACATGTTAGTGGTCCTAACTCCTAGGCCTAATCCCCCTTTTTAATTAATTTTCCCCTCATTTAGTAGAGGAGGCCCGTGCCCAGCAGTGGGACATGTATAATACAGGGCTAGTATTATTTATGTACAGTACTCTTTATTCTAAAAGGTTATTTTTACATTTTTAAATATAGGATTTTTATAAAATAAAACATTTAAAAATATAAAAAATATCACCCTCCAGTGGCGAGGCCTAGGACCCAAGCCACCGGTGGTTAGGACCCCAGTGTGAGGAACCTCCTCACAATGCGTGCCGTATCCAATAACACTGCTTTCTGAATCTGGCCCTTGACCCAACGACCTATCGAGAGCCTTTGAAGGTGTTGGTCAAGGCTCTTTGGTATCAACCCATTAGCAGTAACGACTATCGGAACAATAATTGTCGAGTCCACATCCCACATGTCAGCAACCTCGTGTGCCAGGTCTAAATATTTGGACAGTTTGTCTTTTTCTGCTTTCACGAGGTTTTCGTCATGCGGAATGGTGACATCGACAAGTATTGCCCGGCGCGCTAATCGATCTATTACCACAATATCAGGCTTATTGGCAACAATAGTCCTGTCCGTGATGATAGATCGATCCCAATACAGCGTTGCATGTCCATTTTCGAGAACCGGTTGGGGGACATATTGATAATATGGTACCTCAGTGATCACAAGGTGATATTGAAGAGCAAGTTGTTGGTGTATGATCTTGGCTACTAAGTTATGTCTATGCAAGTACTCGCCGTTAGCAAGATACGAACAAACCGAAATAATATGCCTGATTGACTCTCCGGGACGGTGGCCGACAAATGTCGACCGTACCATCCTTCAGGATATATTTTCTGTAGTTGTTCGTCTTGATAACTTCGTCCATAATTGCAAAGACAAAACCCTCAGTTTCCCCGAAAAGATCACCGAAACGTAGCCAAGATACAGAAGCCAGTTGGTCCACATCGGGCCCATTTAGGGCTCGATAGAAACGCCCATGGAGTGCCTTGCTCTTCCATACCTCCCTGCGTTCACCAGTACTCAGTACCATAGGGACCCGCCAGTTCTCATTTGCCAGGGAGAGCGGAGTAAACCCTTTATCCATTGCGGCCACATCTCTATGCACATCCACTCCGCTGTGAAGGAAATAATCCCTGAGATTGCATATCTCGCGGTTATGTAGGTCCTTAGCATTAAGTAAGCCTCGACCCCCACATTTCCGCGGGATATACAATCTCATCACAGACGATCGTGGATGGTGCATACGGTGCGCCGTCAATTGGGTTCGTATTATTTATTATTATTAAAATGTAGAAAACCTTAATGTAATATAAATGTTGCTAAGTGGTAGACTACTTTATGGAAAGTTTTGTCTACAGTATGAATCGAGCGATTCGATCGGGTTGTTACCATTATCTCTCAAATCGATGTGAAGGAGCAGATTGCTGTAGCGCTTCGTGCGTTAAGTAAAATTCCCGAAAGCCCAAATCCGCCTCCCCTTCCCCTTAATATTATTCTTTTCCTTTAAGTCGGCAATATATCCATGTTTCATCAGGATGCGAGGTGTGAATGTCTATAGGCGGTAGGGATGACTTACCATCGGGTGACCCACTAGCTTGTTAGTCGGCCTCTTCTAAAAAAAATATCATAATTCAAAGAAGAAATAGAGGAATATGTTTTGAAAGACATAATACCAGTATTTATTCCCCATGATGGTAGATTTTAATACAGGAATAGTACAAAATAAAAATCCAATAAATTATAACTCAATGCTAATTTTTATAATCGACACATCCGTTGTATTTGTAGTCACATTATATTTATAACGCTTGATCATTGAAAAGAAATGTTGCCATATCAACACGCAAAATAATCCCCATTGATTTATTTAAATCACGTTTGTTTTTAAAAGTAAAATACGTAATTAACAATCACTAAAACTGTATAGGATTAATGAACGATAAAATAAATAAAAATTTGACTAAGCGGCATTTATAAATGGGATTGTAAAGGGTGGTCCCTAGGGAGCGAGTGTCAGGTTTACCGGCCGCCACGTCAGCCGAAACTGCTAGCAATTACCTTAAATGTGGACAACGCAGTTCATTCCGTTGGGAAAATTATTATTCACCGCATATCCAATTTTTGGTCTGGTCTAAATTGGAAAGCGCTGCCTGTGATTGCTTGAATTAATGTTGCCTTAGCTAAGAACAGATTATATTGCTTAGAAGCTAGAAAATAGTAAGTATTTCTTATTGTTCCTATTGAACTGCTTTCAATGTGATCGCATTATAGGTGGCAGCGTATATAAGTTGAGATACTGGGTTCAAATCTAGCCAGCCTAGATATCTGCCGAGGTCGGGCTATCTCTATTTTTGTTTGAGCTTTCGATTTGAAAAATCACACATGAGTTACGCGGGATTAGAATTTCCACATTTGAATTACCTTTATATTGGAATTTGATAAGACTATAGGCTCGCCACGTACCAGTTCATACCATGGGTGCATTATTTACCTTTGGAGATATTATAGAAGTGAGGATAATAATTATCTAGGTATTCAATGTGATCAATGATTGCGAATAAATTATTAAATAGAGCGTACCATGTGCGTACCCTTAATTGTCAATGGTGCTCTGAAGAATCAAGTTTATTTTCCATCAAATGAGCCCAGTAATTATTACGGAAGCTAGATAAATAAATACGCAGATATAGAACGGAAGCTGACTGCAATAAAAATACGAAACAACTATTTTGGTGACACGAAAATAGGATGAGTTAATTTCCAGTAACTTTTAGCTCGCACAATATTTACCGAATGTGCATTTACGTAAAAACATTAGCCTCCCTCTCGTTAAATGGACTCGGTTTTCCGTCGCAGTCATTTCGTTGCAAAAAATACAACAATTTAATTTAGTCTAACTTGACCGCGGCTGGCAAACACCGAACGGTCGCGACTCGACAAAAGCTACACACACCAATTACGGGCGCGACGCAACCGCCAGCGTGGACGCTGGTGTCCCTTTACTCGACGTGCCTTCCCACGAGTTCCTCTAACTCAATTCATAATGTGCCACAGCCACAGTACAAGCGGCTACGCTAAAATTATATGTTTCTTAACAAAGCTATTCCACTTGTAGCCAAATGGGTGCGTTTGAAAAATCACTGCCGGTGTGTCGATTAAATTATTTTTGCTTTGTAAACCATTTTAGCTGTAGTGCAACTTTTTTCGATAGCTATTACGTCATTTATATACGAGAAATATGTTTGAAGCCAAAACGTTTCCAATACAGCCCGCTAGGGGTGTTGCAGAGATCTGCATACATATTTTCGTGAATAAAGGTCACAGTTAGCGAATAATTGTAACTACAAACACTAAAATATTTGGGTTTTTGATGACAAATGAAAAATATATATAGCTCTACCACTTGTTTTGGCTAATTTTTGAAACAGCCGAACCCATTCTGATGGGATTTTCAGGGAGGAATTTATGCTACCGTTTATCTCATATATATCTTGTGCTTCTGCAGAAGCGGAACAATAATAATATAATAACAAATAGTCAAACCTAATTGAATCAATAGAGTGTAATGCGTAAATAATGAAAAACGCTTAATGTATGCACATTGTTTCCATATCATTCGATAGCTCTCTCATTCATATAACAGAATGTGACGATGCTGTGAGACTAAATATATAAATGCATCTGACGTAAGCACTGCAGCACTGGTACAATTCTTACAGTGGATATTTTTATTGCTTTAAATCCACTCAACGTCGCTCACCTTTCTCGCTTTTTCGAAAAAAGAAAATTACAGCTTACGAAATCCAGTTGAAAACATTTTCTTTCACGAATTTTATGCTGCATGAAAGAGTGAACATACCACTTACAGCGGTACGCGGTTGGGACAATATTAATCAATTTCTACACAGAGAGAATTTCGGGGGAGAGTCGCGCGCGCGAGGGCACAAAGGTCGACCCACCCGACGCTGATGTTGCATTTCATTTTTGTTTGCCCACAGCCTCCGGCCCGCTTGTCTGGTCTTTGTCTTCCTGAATAAATGCGTGTTTTAAAGTACCTATTTTTCATTAATTCCACACCCACAAGGTATAATATCGCCTCGTATCGTTCGTTCGGATGTTGTTATTTTTAGAAATACATTAGATCGTTTTAATTGAATTCGGAGGCAGCTTACGACTGTTTCAGCATTCCATACATAGCATTACAATGCAAACTGAACTCGCAGTTATCTCGGATATTATAACCGTATTGTTAACATTCGCTTCGGCGCAGTGAGCATTCCACATAGATATGGGATGATCCCGTCTTCTCATACCGTACGCCTTATCTGTTTCACAGTTCATTAGCCCTTGCACGGCGCGGCATCGAGCAGATCCGTGGCATTTGTAACAATACAGGGGCCGCGCGAATGGCAAATGGGGATTCCAGGGCTGAAGGTGCCAGTCTCGTTAGTTCAGGCGACATGACATCAAATAAGTACGTAGTAGCTTGTGGCGTGAGACATCAGGCGATGAAAGACAGTAACCGCATATGATCTAAATGGAGAACATTAACGAAATGTTATTCTCGGCATCACCAAAACTTGCAATATATTCGTGTCTAATTCCTCGTGAGGTAAGGCTATTAACGAAACCCTGTTACTAAGCCTATATTGCCTATATTTTCTACTTTTAAGGGAGTCTATCTTTATTAGTAAGTATGTTTATAGAATACCAATGTGTTATTATGGCGGATATCCTAACTAAAAATAAACAGAGTAATAGGTATCAATTTAAGGGTGTGGGTACGGAACCTTCGGTGTGCGAGTTCGACTCGCACTTAGCCGAGTTTTTTGAGCTTCGACAGCGAAAAGTTTTAATACGGTAACGAAAAAAAGCAACCAAAAATTCGTATATCTTCATTCAATATCCGATAAAGATAACACAAAGAAGTAAATAACGAAAACACGAATGGATGCAAATGAAAAAACTTCTCAGAATTACATCGTGAGCTGAATAAATAACGCGTGATCGATGCGTTGATAAGTCCATGAAAAATTTAAGGATTCGTACAATGGCGTAAAGAAACGGATGAGGTAGGTACGACGAGGTTCGAGAATTGGCTCTTTCACTTTTTACGCCCTATCACATGTGTGTAGTGCCCGACTTGCGAACAAAGGCCTACGTCTTTCTATTAAAATATAACCTCAGAAAGGAATGAAATAATCCTTATTATGGCTACTGATTGCGAATGTAGAATAAGTCTCTTTTTCTCCTACGCGAAAACTATGTTGCAATTGTAGCAGTAATTTTATACGTACGTATTGTTGGTACGCGCCCAGATGGTTGGGTACTTCAGAAATGCTTACTCGAACGCTGCCGAAACAATAGCGTCATTTAGGAGCCTAAAAAGTGAAACGACTCAGTGCACTCGTCATCGAAAGCCATTCGGAACACATCAGAATGACTCCATATACGAAAGGGTTCGGCATTTTATGGAGTGGTACATACCTACGTATGGTTTCTTTTATGCAGAAGCACCCGCCGAGTGGATGAATGCGAGACGTCGAGTCGCCTCGCAGATTACTTCCCCTTCTTGGTAAATGTAAAAATACTATGGTAGCATCAACCCTAGATTATTGTGATATTGACTGAAGCTGCTTTGTACGAGGAATATGTGAAGATATATGGCTACCTGTGTCGTAAGCGTAGACCAATATGTAAATAAACTAGCTTACTGATGTTCGCACCTAACTTTGAATAATGAAATTCTTAAATTTTATAAATAATAAAGTTTTTGTTTCGTGAACTCTAATATATCGGTTTGAATATTTTTTCAGTGATAATGCTCTGTAGCCTGGGGAAACAAAATGAACTTTGTCGAGTAAATCATAATGTTAGATTCCACTCCCTATTAAAAGTGAAGGATACAAGATACTCCGAGTTTTTCTTCTCGCTACGCATAATCAAATAAAACTTGATTTTATGTTTCGAGTCAAATTATAAGCCGAGGGGTGGGCGAAATAAAAAGTGAATAATGAATGCGAAGGCCGAATCCCGGACCGCGAGACCGTAGCAATTATTTTGTTTCGAGTACCATCAACATAGCTCGTTCTTTCAAATTTTCATACATTAAGCAAATGTCGAGAATACGTAATAAGGATCTAAATGTTGTAAGCCGTCGTGAGGTTGCCAAGGGCATTCATTAAAACACCAGGGGCTGGACAATCGGACAACATTTTATACGTATTAAAAACAAAATTGTATTTTACCGTTAGTTGTTAGAATTTATGAAAGTACTTTGGTCTGAAAGCACTATTTTCCACTAAAGTAGAAAGTAATAGATTTTATAGAATAAAACTAAAACTCTCGTAAAGTAATACATCTCGTAATACAATTTATTGACATTGCTTTAGGACATCTCTGAATATTGAACACAAAAATAACAAATGAAACATTATATTCCCAATACCAATGGTGAAATAAAAAAAAACTATAAAGATATTGAACAGGTTGCATACTTTGTATTTTTTTAAAATACCGAAAACCACAAGGACAGATTAATTTAAATGTAATATTATATAACAGTTATTTTGACAGCACTCGACAGTTCTACAAGCACCACTCGAAGGTTCTTATCGGTGAACTACACGTGGAAGCCACTAAAGTTATCTCAAAGAGCCACGGGATAGTGCGGTGCGTCTTAGCGTCAGTAAACAAATACAAACTCCGGAAACAAGTGTCGCATATGACGGAAACCGTCTACAAACCATGCAAACCCCATGAATGATCGCCGTCTGACTGAAGTCTGTATGTCTTGTAACCGTATTTTTTCCGAATTTCTACTAAAAGAAAACGACTCGTACAAACGAGGACGGTGGAAAGTAAGCCATCTTACATACGCACAACAGTATTATTCCGAATGACACGAGCGTTCGACGCGAGGGTTTTCATCTACACATCGGTCGATAGTGTTGACGAACAAAATAAGCTCCCCTCGGCGGAGTGCGGTGTCAAGAGGCTATAGGATTAAACTGAAACTGGGTTTGCCCGCAGTTTAATTATACAAAAGGTAAGTACTCACGAAAATGTTCCGTTCCTCTCGCGCACATGTCACAAATTAGTTAAATTATATCCTTTACACAGAGATGAATGGCAAATAGAATTTAAAATTAGACATGCAGAAAGTGATATCAAAGGTGAAATCAAATATTTAAACGAGATACGCGCAAATACTTAACGCGTTCACAATTGCTGTATAAACAGGAATTTACGATTTGCGAGTGTATCGGCTACGTGCAATATTTTTTAATTCACTCGCCAATTGGGTAATGGCGGATTGCAAGAATAAACTTTTAATCGACGTAATTACTTACCTATTATGTTTATCATTGTTATTGTATGTATACGACTGAAATCTAATAATGTATGCGTAGATCGGAAAACTTATACGCCAATCAATAAATAACAAGCGGTGTTCACAAACGCCTTCTGTTGATACATAAAATGTCATTTTTAAGATTACGAGATCGTAACCTCCTTTGAAATTTAATAATGGACATCATATGATATGAAATTTCTATTTTTATTAAATACAAGAATGCGATACGGCTTTTAGATGGACATTTATTTATACATTGAACGTGCCTATTGTTGAAGATGCCGTAACAAGAACTTCATTATGTCTGGAAAATGAAAATTGTTTCTCCTCAACATTATTTATTATTAGTTAAAAGAAAAATTAATGTTTACCTTATTTTTGTTTTAGCGGCAGATGGTTTATTTTTATTAATGAAAGAAATAATGAAAATAAATCGGCGACACTAATTGCTTACCTAGCCTATGAGGTAGTGACGTGATGAATCGCGAATGAATGAATGGTTCGGAAGCATTCGTGCGCCCCCGACTCCCTGCGCGACAGATTTCTACCCTTCCCCCTGCGGGTGTGTTTGACGCATGATTTATTCTTCAACTTAGCATGGACAAATTTGCAACACGACAAGGGCATGCATTTCTATGTTTTAGTTACAACATGTTAAGCAGCTAAAATTAATCGTATTAAAACATTAATAAATAATGTTTTATATATATTATTACCTACTATATCCCAATATTACTTCTTTTGTGAAACAATTGTTCAGATGTTAAAAGGATACCTTTTAATTTCATTCAAATATCCCGAAAAACGAGCTACAATCAATTAGCGTCCATTAAGCATAATGATTTTAAAATATAAACTAGATGACCCGGTGAACTTCGTATCACCTACATAATATATTTGTGTAAAATGTGGTCAAAACTTAATACAAATGTTTTATTTACATTAAATGCAATTAAGTGAGGTACTGCGCCATTGCACGTGAGGTAGCCCGTCGCACATTTAATTGACTTCGACGACCTAAGTCAGGTCGTCTCCCACCTCCCTCCGGTTGGACAGTCCTGTCCCCGTCCCGTCCCCGTCCTGTCCCCGTCCTGTCCGCGTCCTGTCCGCGTCCCGTCCCCGTCCTTTCCCCGTCCCGTCCCGTCCCCGTCCCGTCCCCGTCCTGTCCCCGTCTCTGTCTCTGTCCTGTCTCTCTGTCCTGTCTCACTGTCCTGTCTCACTGGCCTGTCTCACTGTACTGTCTCACTGTCCTGTCTCAATGTCCTGTCTCACTGTCCTGTCTCACTGTCCGGTCTCACTGTCCTGTCTCACTGTCCTCTCACTGTCCTGTCTCACTGTCCTGTCTCACTGTCCTGTCTCACTGTCCTGTCTCACTGTCCTGTCTCACTGTCCTGTCTCACTGTCCTGTCTCACTGTCCTGTCTCACTGTCCTGTCTCACTGTCCTGTCTCACTGTCCTGTCTCACTGTCCTGTCTCACTGTCCTGTCTCACTGTCCTGTCTCACTGTCCTGTCTCTCTGTCATGTCTCTCTGTCCTGTTTCACTGTCCTGTCTCACTGTCCTGTCTCACTGTCCTGTCTCACTGTCCTGTCTCACTGTCCTGTCTCACTGTCCTGTCTCACTGTCCTGTCTCACTGTCCTGTCTCACTGTCCTGTCTCTCTGTCATGTCTCTCTGTCCTGTTTCACTGTCCTGTCTCACTGTCCTGTCTCACTGTCCTGTCTCACTTTCCTGTCTCACTGTCCTGTCTCACTGTCCTGTCCCTGTCCTGTCCCTGTCCAGTCTAGACGCTATACGACCCGTCATCACGGCAAGCTTCGCAACGACAACTCAACAACTACTAATAAATTAAAAATTAATAAAAAAAACATTGTCCAGCGGACAAAATTGTGAATCTAAACCATTCTCAGATCCCCTTGAACACACACAAAAAATTTCATCAAAATCGGTCCAGTCGTTTAAGAGAAGTTCAGGAACATACACACTCACAGAAGAATTATATATATAAAGATTAGGTATGATGTCATAATGGCCTATTAATATTCTCTGTTAGTTACTTAATCTTAATCTATACCTACTGCCATATGCAACAACCACATCCTATGCCAAATTTGGGCTTAAGCTTGCGTTATAACATCACACTGTTGCAGTTAATTGTAATAACCTCCAAATGACGGGGGTGATGGGAGAGTTTGGGTATGAGGTGAGAGCTGCCTGATGAGGGGCACGGGGTGCGACACAAGGGGGAACAGCAAGGCGCGGGGAAGGCGTACGTCGGGTTGCGGAGGGGGTAGTGTGTTGCGCAAGCGCATCGCAGCGGGTACTCGAGCACGCGCCACTACTCAAGCGCCCTTGAGCGGCCACTCGGCGCCCGCCGCGTCGAATTGAAAAGATACCTACGCCGACACCGCACTGAATATTCGCTGTATGTATCAAAACCGTAAAATGCAAATCTATGCACTGCGGTCGTCTCGAGTGTTCAGTGAACCTGGCTCGCGCCGCGTTTCAGCAAATGCGGTATGACTCAAATTATCATACATAAGTAGTTTGTCAACCGAGTGACACTGTTGATAATGAGTGATTTTTGTCGTGATAACAATAGTAGAAATCTTCATCTACATCTACACTAATATAAAGAGGAAAGATTTGTATTTTTGTATGTAACGAATAAACTTAAAACTACTGGACCGATTTGAAAAATTCTTTCACCATTAGAGCCCTACTTTATCCCTGTTTATACGCTACTTTTTATTCCGGAAAAAGCAGATAACGCGGGCGGAGCCGCGAGGAAAAGCTAGTACTCAATACGTTCTGGTTTGATCGTGTCGAGGAATATGAAACTATGGGCTTGATTACTGAATCATACATATGAATAGGTATTTATATATAGAGTTATTTTCGGAATAGCTGGAGATATGTTGTAGCGGAGATATTTGTATAAACATGTGCTGATATGGGCAAATATAATGTGTTTTTTGCGTGGCTATAAACACACCGATTATGTGGCAGAATCACGCTGTAGCCAGTTTAATGTAAGCATAAATGAAATCCTTCGACCAGGTGATCCCTGTTTATTTTAATACGGACGTGATGTAACGTTGTCTCATGTGGTAATTGACTACCGACATGGACGGAGGCCCAAAAATATAATCTACATTCCTTTACCAACACATTTTTTTTTAATAAATACACCCAACAGTCACATACATAGTCCTGACCCCACAGTAAGATACGAATCTTGTGTCGTGGGTATCAGGAACTACGAGAGACTTTCGGTCTCACAACACCCAGACCCCGTAACAAATATTTGTGGATCACACAAACATTTGTTTCGGTGCGGGGATTGAATCCGCGGCCTCTCGCTTCACAGCCGGCTACTCGCCCGCTGCGCCACGGAGGCTGTCAAGACACATTACCAAACAACACATTACTAATACACATACGAATTCTCTAGCATTGTGGGTTTAATGTGTAATTTCCGACCTTTTATTATAGATAATGCTCAAACCAGAACCACGTAAATATGTTTTTGGATGGGTAGTGGCGATGCCTAAGAATAAGAATCGATCAAATCCCTGCTTCCTCCTAGTATATGTGCTCTCCAATTTAGACTGAGGGGTCGTAAGAGGTAACCGTGTAATGCCAAGCAATTCTGTTCAGGGCTTGCATTATAGGGACTACCACTGACATTTTAGTTGTATATAGATTATTGCATATTTGCCCGTTTTTCTGTAGGCATAAGCTTATAAAAATTTATGTAATTTTGATTTAAGTAACAGTGACGCGCCCACTGTAATCCTATACAATAAAGTCAATAGTGACACACCCATTATTTAACTCACAAACATCACGTACACAGCAAGACGTGTGACAATGAGTTACATAATTTATACTATTGATTGTTTGTTTGTTTGTTTGAACGCGCTAATCTCAGTAACTACTGGTTCGAATTGAAAAATTATTTTTGTGTTGGATAGTCTATTTATCGAGGAAGGCTTTAGGATATATAACATTACGATGCGACCATTAGAAGCGAAGCATCAGTGAAAAATGTTGCAAAAACGGGGAAAATTATTCATATTTGAAGGCTTCTGTTGCTAAGCTACCCAAATAATATTATTTGAAGGCTTCCGTTGCTAAGCTACCCAAATCTATACTAATATTATAAAGCTGTAGAGTTTGATTGTTTGTTTGTTTGTTTGATCACGTGGGCGGAGCCGCGAGCAAAAGCTAGTATTATAATAAAATAGATGAACCTACAAGAATTTCCCTTTCAGAACTGCAATACAAGCTTGATGAAATTCGCAGACAGAGCTAATGGTTATGTACGTAATTAACTCGAAGAGTTTTAACTCCAATAAAGCAAACGTATGCGGAATCAAATAAGAACATCCATCTAGCTGTCCAAATAGTATTCGTGACATGTTAATAGAAAGCACAAACGAATGCGGTGTGAGTCGGGATAAGTGCGCGGGGTTGCAGGACGACCCGACGTTCTTTATAAAGAGCGCACAACAGCACACACCTACACGTTACGTACGTCCCAATTTATAATGCGGACAGGCCACACTGAAATGGATTTACAGCTGCAAACCTGCTTGTCTTTGATGAGGGTCTATTTTCAGATGCGCGCCGAGCGCACCGACACATTCCAATATTTCGAGCCGATATATTATTATTACGTTCGAATACGAATCGATGCCGTGTTATAAAATTTATTACGCACTCGTCTCTTCGAAGTTTTTTATTTGTAAACAGGCGCTTGAGCAACCTCTCCCGGCCCGTCGATAATGTTTGATGTCTCGTTAAAAATAAAATCGCGCGTTGATAGACATGGGCAAATCCGTAACTAATTTGTCGACTGACACGATGAGGGACATTCCTGAAATGATTTTCACTCAAGATGTGAAGCTATGATTAAAATTTTAATAGGATTAATCAGGAGTGGATTCGTAGTGCTTCGCGATGCGTCAGAAGATGTTCGTGGAAAATTTTACGCGTTTCTAATTAAAGTGATGACAAAAAGTAGCCTTGCGAAGCGGATTTGTACCTATAGGATAAAGAGAAGCGGTTCAGAATTCAATTGTAATTTCACGTTGTTAGAAATACAGGCAATAAATCCAGTGAGCTAAATGCTTCGTTTCAAACAGTTTGTCGCAGATTTAGGTGGTATATTTAAGTTTCGTGTAATCCACTGTAGGTAAACTGAAGTCCGCAGTGTCTTTTAGGCACGCCTACTCAGTATGCAAGCGTTTTCCTGCACATCCGTTGTACGCGACCGCGGAAGGACTTCCGTACACAAAATACTATGTTTATGTTTACTTCTTTTAGAATTTCGCATCGTTTCAGTTCACCTTTCGTGTCGCCAAGTTGCGACAAAATATAGTTATTGTCATTTTTGTTCCTTGAATCCTTGCTAAAATGCCAAATATAGTTTATTCTAAACTTAGTTTATTTTGTTTGCTAAAATGTTCTGTATATTTAAACGTTGCGATGTACATAATGGCGGCCGGTAAATTGGTTCCATAAAGCATTTTACGTAGATTACGCAGAAAGTTATTGCTGACAAGATTTTCCGTATCGGAACACTCCATTCGCCAATTAAATTTTTCCCGAACCATAGTAGTGAAGAAGTGGATTTATGAACGGATAGAGTAGTTCGAGATATTTGCCGCACTAATCTCCATTTTAAGAACGGTCGTACGATCCCGAGCCTAGGATTACGGAACTTGCGTGACACTAATTAAGTCGGAATTAAGGGCGAGCCTATATCAAGAACCGCAACGGGAGTTATAAATGAAAGGGTATTACGCGTGTTTAATGCTACAACGAGCGATTCTGGGAGAAATGGTAAAAACAATTTCATAACAAATGTGTGTATTTTGCGATTACAAAATGTATTACCCATTATCTCAGAGTTAATATACTCTTGTTATGTACTTACCTAATACATAATTCTAGCAGATATTTGCCATTAAAGTTAAGCAAATATGTGATAATATTCCTATAATCATTCGAAGGAAGCCTAAAGTTAACAAATCCTACTTAGCAATAACTTTCGCCAAAGTAGACAGTTTCTGATGGCTTTCAACGTTGACGAGTTAAAGAGTCTTGTCTACTTAATAACTTGTGTATTAGGAGCTTATTTCGGTTATTTGTGTTGACAAATTAGACAAAAAACGAATAGAGATTAGTCAGCGTAGTATTGGGGCCGGCATCCGTTGTAAGCTGCGCTCAACCCCCTAATCCCCGGGCCAGCTAACGCCGGCGGCTAGGCCCGCTACGTAAATTTGTGTAATTTCGAATCTAGGCCAAGTGCCAAGGGATCTGCTTCACGGCAATGGTGATTGATATGACGCTATACAGAGCATCGTCTTGCCCGCCGCGCCGCGTCCCTGTTGTCATCCAAACAGACAGCCCGATGCATTTGTAATAGGATCATGCTATCTACGTAGCTGTGTTGCTTATTCAATATATTCGCTCTGTTTGCATTATAATTCGGCAGCACAGTTACCTAGATGCAATTCTGATATAAATTTATGAATTCTGAGCTTGAAATAATTCATTATTAGAATATTATTTTATGTATGCAATTGAAATAAAATATGACACGTTTATTTACATATATAAAAGTGACACTCTGACATATACCGAAAGGAAGATATTAATAGCTATATTTTACGTTATTTGGTGGTTAAGTCATACTTGGACATTACGGAACAGGCCACTAATGGGTAAGGTCTCTGAACAAATAACAAAAGAAATGGACGATAAACATAATTCTCTAAAGGTTGGTAGGTACGTTAGTTTTGGGTACCTGATCATTTTTTACCCGATTGGATAGCGACCACCGTAGACATGGTGAAAAACCCACCAAAGTGGCTCTTTCAAGCGAGTCACGTTCTGGGGTCAGCCAGTGTATATCTAGTAATTTTAGGCTGGTATAATTCTGCCGACCGTCGAGGGACTCATTGTGTCTTGACGACTGACATTATATTAGGACTAAGCTGTATTTAATACCACCCAGTGTAGACAACGCCTGACTCTGGATTTAAATCCACTTTAGTTCAGCACCATATCAAGAAAACATCGGAGCTCAGAGTACCCGGGTAGCACATTATACCAAACTTTTATGGACAACATTTATAAAATAAGAAAGATTCATATTAATGAAGTGTGAATTTACTATTTTGGTGCGAGATGGAAATTTTAAATTCACGTTCCCACTCGTTTTAAAACGATCCATCTCTGATCCATAGAGAAATATATAACGTGGGCCACAAGCGATCGGTACCGAAACCTTCCTACTTCGTTCCGTGCACTAAAAGTAACTGAATTTCAAATACGCAGAATCCTGCGGTTGCTTCCAGGCACCCGCTCTTCAATTTATGCCATTAGCAACGTTTCGTCCGCTGTGAAATATATAGAAAGAGAAAATAATTTGAGACCAAGGGGTGGGTGTAGATGAATTTGTTAAGGACATAATAATACCTCCGCATTCAGGAGTTGAGTATTAAAATTGTAATTTATATTTTTCATAATTATATTTTAGACTTAGTAGTTGAGACGTGGTTTTATGACGTACTCGTAATTACAGATGTGAGAGATTTCTTCATTTATAAAATTTGAAATATTATTTTGAAAAAAATGAGCGCTAAAGGAGTAGACAAATTGCATTGTGTACAAGTACACGCTCAAGAAATATAATCTAAAAGCCAACTCGCCCCTCGTCTAAAACCGGTGCGGCAACAAAACAAACGTTCACCGGAATGATAGCAACAAAACCTCCGTCAGTTTTGTAAATTACAATAAACCTTAGAGTAGATCGTGGGCAGAATTTGTGATGCGTCTTCGTGTCGGCGACAATAGGCTTAAGCCGGGCCGACCGCCCGCGCTGATACTGCAGATGTGAGTTGTCGGCCTCTCGCCGTCCATTAACCTAACCATTTCCGTGATATTACGAATAATATCGTCTCTCATACGATTAAGCATCGATATCTATCAATACTCATTTCATGCCATGCCTAATATTTTAGGAATCGTGGATGAATATAAAAACGATTGAGTAAATAACAATGACATGTATTATCATAAAGTACAAAAGATCGTCCACGATTGTTACTGAATAGATTAAGCCACGATATCGGGTAGAGCACCGCCGAAGAAGGACGACCTCGTTATTGTAGGCCCCATGATGAAAATACTCGCGGCACGCAACTTTCTTGGCGTTCACTCGTCAAAATAAAAACGACATTGTATGATATTATGTTAGCCTCGGAGCCCGCACATGAATATGAATAGAACGCCTGGAACCCGGTGAAATGAGACAATCTCCTGACAAGCACTGAAGGATTGGTGTTCATCACGCACAAATTTCGCAAAAAGAGTTTTGTTAGCCGGAGCGTGCACGTCGAGCGCTCATTCGCCATACGAACTACGGGCAGGGACTCCGCGAGACGGACGTAATCGAGTACGTCGGTAAAATTGAATTTCTACCTTTTACCCGTAAACGACGCGAGGACACGCCGAAGATTTACCTATAATGCTTATCTTATTTACAGACTGGGAAATTCTATTTGCTTAAAGGTCGAATGGAGGCAATATCGTGGACGTCGCGCCGCTGCGGGCGGGGGATGCAATAAGCGGAGCGGCCAGCGCCGGAGCCGCCGCCAATTTAAAGAAAGCCCACTGAACCGAAAGACAAGCGCATTGGCGGCTCACGAACACGGCGCCCACACCCGCTCGCTCTCTAAGGCTCCTCATATAATTTTCAATCCAGCGAGCTTTAAAATCGATTGCTCTTTGTAAGTGCAAAACGAAACAAGGGCTGGAATCTACCTTACACCTTGGCAAAATTAACGCGTTAAACCGACAATTTTCCCGTAATAGTTAAATTGAAAGCTACATTAGTTTTAAAATAACTTGGCAGTGCTGTCGTTTTTTATTCAGAGCAATTAACGCTGCACTATCAATTGTACCATATCAGAGTGCAATTAGTTTTAATTGTACGGTTAAATTACTTGAAAGCAGAATTTCCACTCTAAAATAGAAATGGTTTCTTTCTCTCTGTCTACTTTTGTTAAACACAATATGAGAAAATCCACATTTGATTATATATAAAAAGCAAGATATTAATGTATAAATAAGCACTAAAATTTTATAGAGAATATAAATGTTTCACGTGTATGATTTATAACACTTATACAAACATTTCTTTGTCACGGTACGTATACGATGTTTATTATCAACACTTTAAAATGACCGTTAAACTTCACCATAAAGCTATTAATATCCAACTTACTAGCTTTTTAAATATCTAACTAAAAATATTACATACATTTTTTGTGGACTAACTTACTAAAACTTTAAAACGTTTCAGTAGAAAGTCCACTTTTTAATTATGTTCCTCTATTAAAGTTTACACGGACATAATTTAAAGCACGTTTATCTCATTAAAAACTTATATTTTAAATTCATTGCAGTTATTGTTACGATTAAAATTTATTACTAAGATTATCAGCTACATTTTAAGTCCTTCATCGTTTATAGGCCTGTGAGTGACATTGACGATTTTTATCTCAGATATATTATGGCAAAGACTTCTACGCGGATAAAGCCGCGAGCGGAAGCTAGTAACAATAATACGAGTATACACAACTTCCTTTTTTAATTACGTTAATAAGCTATTCGTATTTATCTTTTCAGATATCATCATTCAGAATTAAACAGATTTTCACACTTATTTACTATTGTTATTGGAAGGTCTTAGATACGCTCACATAAATTAAACCGCACAGTTTACGTATCGGGGTAGTTAGTATTGAGCAAGGGGTCACATATCCCAAAAGCTTTCATGTAAACTCCCCAAATTGTATGAACGAGTGCGTAGCGTTATCTGTCGCCTTTAATACCTGTTTAATGAAAGGGTTTGATCGTAAATCTACATACAACTTTATATAGTGACCTATTAGTCCTTTGAACACATTAAGCCCAGTCCCGTTTGTTGTTAAATGCCACTAGTCGTTAATATTGGAAATTGGTGGTTTGATTTTGCCAGACTGGGTGGTCTTCAATACGTCTGATGTCCTACATTACACCGGCTTAGTGATTAGTATAAATTGTCATGTGTTTCTCTGCATTAGGTCTAGATGAAGTTTAGGGCCCACACTGCTTTTTGAAAAAGGTTTGAGCCCTAGTGTTGTCTACTGCTCAGTTCTATGCTAGTTCACACTATGAATTTAAACCACAATAAATACATCATTTAAAATATATTCTTACATTATAAAGAACTAAAGTTTGTGAATTTGTTTGGGGAATCTCTGGAACTACTACTATTCTGAGTCTGAAAATTATTTTACCTATAGGAAAGTCGATAATTCCTGAGTGCTTTAAATTGTAAAGATAAAGAAATACGACGGCGTACGGGTAATTAATATAAAAAAGACTCAGGTGAGCGGAGTCGTGAGAAAAAGCTGATTTTCTAGCCACAGTCGCAAATTGGAACCTAAACATATAACTAAACCAAAACTAGTCACATGAATCACAAATTGAGCTCCTAAACTGTACATAGGCCCAAAATAATATTTATCCATTTACAACGGTATGTAATTAATGTGCTAACATCACAGAGAAAGTTTTATAACTACGAGTATTGAAACTATATAAGTATGAAAGTTTGAATTGAAGCAAGAGAGGTGTTTGCGTTTCACTTTAATTTGAGTTAAAATAAGTTGAAGCGATTATTTTCATCGAGATAAGTGATAATTATATGAATGACTTAGTTATTTAATATTAATTTGTAATATGAGTAGACAGTTCGTTTAATTAATTAAGAAAGCCGTAAGGAAAGAAATAAATAACTAGGAATTTACTTAACGTAGGTTTAACTTCAAATACTACTAAATTAAATAAATATTGTAGAAAGCCATTGGTATGAGAAAAATCTAAATATTGCATCACGCATGAAGAATAAGTAGAGGAACTGGTGGTTTGGTAGTCTTGGGTCCATTGTCTATACTTAATTACTGAAGGTAGGTAAAACGTGGTTATGGAATATGCCTTTCTTCGCTAAAAAGTCAAGGAATATTTATACGATATTGTCATTTATACTAATAAAATGACATCATTAAATTAAAACTTTTTAACAATCCAGACCGCTTGAATATTTTTCCCCAAAACGGAACCATCTTTTAAACCTATCCACATTGTATAAGCAATGATCGATATAAAATATAATAAAATTGTGACTGTCTCAAATCAACTTGCCTAGTACGTTTTATAAAATATTATTCGTAGAATTAAATACTTGAATGTCAATAATCATACTTTGAAATCAACATTTAAGTTGTAAATAATTTCCCGTGTAGCACCCTAATCAGATTTTTTATTTCTGTATTAAATTTATCAACACAGAAATCTAATACGGCATCACTGTCTAACATCGTGAATAAATCCTTTAACACGATAAAGGTGATGATATCGAGACTTAACTAGTGTAAACAGGAAAAGTTGTGAATTAATAACGAACAACTCAACCCTTCGCTCCCAAGGGAAGTAGTGGGCACGCTATAATAATAAGCTTGAAAACAAACTACAAGTAATTACAAGAACAACCGCTATTACTCGGTCAAACAGCTAAAGGCATTGTTGGCTTATTTTATAATCAACTACGCTCAATTAGAATGTAAATAAGTGCCATTTTGCGAACGATACGTTACTATTTCGAGCCGTGTGACCTTTGGCAAGGATTTTTGGGGCTGTTCAACATATATTGTTCGAAAGTTTAGAAAGTTTATGCGTGTGTGGGTGTTAATATATCGTCTTAGGGGACAGAGTACATTTAAAATTGATGGCAAAGGATGATTTATGTCTGGGACTAAAATCTTATTACAAATGAATATAATATCAAGGGATATTAAATATATAATCCGATTATAAAGCTTCTATATTTTTTTTCTTAAGGAATCCAGCGAGGTAAACAGTTTTCTCAACTTTTACTTTTCAATGATACCGCAATATATTTTTATATTCATAACGATAAAGTAAGTCTCAGGCGAGATCAATACTTAGGTGTGAGAGCAAGGTTAAAGAGTATATTTAAATTTTATAAGCGTAAAAAGGTTTATTGATTGAAAAATTGTTTGCACGGTAGAAAATATTCACATATCACAATAGAGTTGTTAAATTCTCAGAACGAAGTACTTTAACTTTGAAGTAGGCATAAAATTTGTTTCTAAAGATAAAAATCTTTTTGATCTCACGTTATTTGTAAACTGTTATAATATGGAAACCGTATAATAAAATCATAATTTTTCTATACATCAAAAAGCTGTATATATATAACTTCCTGTTTCTTAGTGCATTTATTATATTGTAAGCATAATTATGGCATACTTGCTATTTGAGGTTTTGAAATTATTTATTAAAGACAATCTCCGTAACGCAGCAATATGGCAGTTGCCAGTTGTGTAGCGAAAGGCCACTGGTTCGATCTAGTCAATGAGGTAAATGTTTGTGTGATTCGCAATAATTAATATTGGTTAAGGGTCTGGATGTCCAACAGAATCAAAGCATAAGACACGTACAATACAAGATTTTCATCTAAAATTAGGTTAGAACGTCGAATGTGACTATTGGGTGTTTATTATATATCATAATAATTAAATAAACGTTGTTGTATATTAGTGATTGTCTAAATATAGATAAATTATAAAAAAAAAAACCTGACACGGTCTAGTCATGATGGGCCTGAAGTACAGTTGAGTCCAAATATAATATCGACCAGAAAGAGGAATTGCGCCCCCGACGGCAGAATTATGCCGGCCTGAAGTTACTGAACAATCACTCAGCGAGCTATGGAGGGAGCTATGCTCGGTGTTTCTCTACGTGATCAAATCAGAAATGAGGAGATCCGTAGAAGAACGAAAGTCACCGACATAGCCCAGCGGATTAGCAAGCTGAAATGGCAGTGGGCAGGCCACATAGTTCGCAGAATACCAATGGGGCAAAAAGGTTCTGGAATGGAGGCCACGTACTGGCAAGCGCAGCGTTGGACGTCCACCTACAAGGTGGACCGACGACCTGATAAAGGTCGCAGGATGTCGCTGGATGCAGGCCGCTTCCAACAGGTCGGTCTGGAAATCTTTGGGGGAGGCCTATGTTCAGCAGTGGACGTCTTGTAGCTGATGATGAAGTTACTGGGTATGCATTGTCTGACCATGGAACCCGACTCGTCTAGCCAAAGCACTATGGTGAGTTTTTTACCATGTGTCCAATGGTTGTAATAAAGGCATTTATTATTTAGACATGTAATTTAATTACTTTTGATTTTATCATAAATTGTATGTCGATCTTGTACGAATTATAAATACGTTCGCAGTTATCGAAATTGTATAAAATTACTATTGACTAAGTGTCAAACTAGTAATTCATACCGTAAAAATAGGAAAAAGCATCGCTTGAAAACTAATTGCATATTCAACAAATATGATACAAAATTAATTATACTAGCAATTTTAACTCATCATAGTTCCCACTAGTGGCTACTGCTACTTGATGTACGAAGAATAAACGAAAACTGACATCGTTTTAGAAAACTATCAATACTTGTACTAGGCCTACTGGTAGTACATCCGTTTTCCAATTTGAAGGTAAAATGTCGTGCCGCTTTATAGAACTAATCGATCCCAATTCCGTTTATTTAAACTTTTCATTCAACTCGATCCACTCGCAAACAAAAATAAACATTAATTATATATCAAAACTCGTTTTAAAATCTATGTCAAAGCGTTTTAATATATCAAGAGTGTTGGATATTTGGAAGTCCATTAGTTTATAGTAGTTTTCAATCCATCGATAGAGGGCGATATATGATGCCATCTCAACAACTGGGTTAGGTGTGCGTCACATATTTTAGTTTCATCTATCACCATCATTCTCCCGGATCATTAGCCGTGTTTTCTTCTTGCCTTAGACAAGGAACATAACATTGCTGTTAAGGTGAAAAGTTTCCAATATTTTCCTTTGTTCTAATGTTTTATTGATATCTTGCGGGAAATTTATTTTTAATACGATCCTATGAAAGAAGGGCACAATTTACATTCCTTATTTCTGCTTGTCGTTATCCCGGATTAATGCCTGGGTTCGTCTTCCTACCTAAATGCTGTCATTTGGCCTAATCATGAACATCCTTCGTTGTCAAACCATTGGATCTTATTTCTCTTTACTCGTTAAGCCAATGCCATATGGAATTTACATTACGAGTATTATAATCTTTTATTCAGTAGTTTTTTGACAGAATATTTAACTTTCGTCTTAATCGTTTTGGTGTCGTCGATTTGGTTTATGAAATTGGTTTGAATTGACGTAAAGTGTATCAAGCGTATATTTATTGATATATTATGTCTACACATTGATATATTAGAACTACTTCTATTCTTAATATTTTCAATCACAATGTAATAAATATTCGGTGCATGACGTGACTTCCTCTTTTCCTTTATTAGCCTGAATAATGAAACGATTAGGTCGCTGGCCTGATATTTAGCGCTACTCCTGCGCATAAACAGAAGCAACACGACACAAAACGATGAATTACATCACTGCATGTCACTGCTCTACGCTCGTCACCTCGAGACATAAAATGTTAAATGTCATAATGGCCAGTAATTTAACTTTCATCAATGTTCTTAGAATCGAAACACAGCAGTGCTTACCCACTACTAGGTGCTTAATGACATAAATAGACAAAGTGATGGCATCATACCCAGACGGCCTCACGGATATCTCACTCACCGTACGAAACACAGCAGCAAGCCGCTACTTTAGTTGGTTTTCCGTGAGACAGTGGTAGGTAACGACTCGGTTGAGTTCATTTCTATAGACAAACTGTCTACAGCGTGGCTCTATCACTCAAGAATAGGTACCATAGTCATAATTGATACACCATAATAAACAATATAGTTACTATACATGTGGCAAAACTTTGATGTAAGTAAAATTATAGGCCGTGGAAAAAGATCCTTTGAATTACGAACAACAAAGTTCTTTGAAAAGTTATCTATAAATTATCACCATTTGTACATGATCGACTATTTCTCACGAAACTTTACCGATATCACTCAATAAAAATACTGGAATTAACGAAAAAATTAGGTTTTTATATTGACATAGATTATTCCATTTGTTGCCCCAAGCACGAAATTATCAGCGATTTAATGTTATTGACAGAATTTGAATATTGCATGCTACATGCGCCCGTAACTTCCATATGACATTTAGTTGTGTTCTGTGCACGAAAATTGTACATCTTCCAGGCAAAACTTGGGAAGGTAAGTACTTTGAAATTAATCGTATATATCTCATAACTAAACGAAACAAGTTTTTAATTGCTTGAATGACGCGACGAGTAGTTCGCTCGGCTGATGGGAAGCGACACGCCTGCTCATAAACAGAAGCAACACCACACATAACCTTGCACTGCATGGCATTGGACTGCTCTCGTCATCCCCAAACATGAGATGTTAAGTCTCATAATGCCCAATAATTTTACTGGCTTCAGTGTCTTTCTAACCGAAACACAACAGTGCTTACACACTGACAGAAATAGACAAAGCAGTGGCGACGAAAATAAGCTCGGCGACATGTGTACAGGTTGCTTCTCTGCCTAGACCTTTGGAGGTGACTGGCGTGGCGACGTATGTTAAAAATTTCAAAGAGCCACGTCAGCATAGTTCCGCGTGGAAACAGCAGATGACCGGAAATATTACAACATACCTTATTTAATAAGTTGGGTAACCAAAATATTATAATGATTAAATAACAGTTACTTTGTAGGTAACATGAAAGTACTCATTATATTAATAAAAATTTTATACTTTTTCGCGAAATCTCAGTTAAAGTACTCTACTGAATTTTACGATAAATGAAAATAAAACGAACCAAATTGATAAGTCATACAAATCAGAGGAATGATTCATTTCATATAACTCTAAAAATAGCGCATCATCAGTACAGAGTATAAAACTAAGCCCCTATCTGCGTCTGTCTGTCTGTTCGTATGCTTATTTCTCCTAATTCAACGGAATTAGATGCCGTTTTCACTATTATTTAGATAAATTATTCCGGGAGGTTTATATGTTTATGACTCATGGTAGTCGGGTAATAACATATCTGCGGTGAAGAGCAGCGAATTTCAAATAAAATTCATTATTTATATACAAATTTGTCTTTCTATACGAAATATTCATGTCAAGTCCTACTAATGATAACATTTCACGAACCATAGAAGTTTGTTAATATGTCACGTACGCAAGCATTTTCTTGCCTTCTTAAGCCAGTACAGCAATAATTAACGGCCCAAAATCTCCCCGAAAAAGATTTTGCAGCTAAAGTTATGTATAATGATAATATAGTAATCCAGAAAAATAATTTAATATAACATCCCCAAATATGTGACGGATAATTGGAATTTGGTTATAACTGTTTGATGTCAAAATTATGACTAGCTGACAGCATCATCAATATCCCGGGTACTGCGTTAAATGTATATTTATATTCTGGCATACCAATGTGAGTAGACCGCACTTGATGAGAGCAGTATACTCCAACTATAATGACGGCCGTCAAGAGACGTTACGTTCCTCGTCAGTCGTTAGAATTATACCGGCTTAAAGTTACTGGATATACAGTACTTATAAACACTGGAATGCGAATCGCTGAAACGAGCCACTATGATGGGTTTTTTATCATGTGTGAGGGTCTATATAGTCTGATACAAATATGTACCAAGCTATCAGCAATCGCCATGGCTATATATTAAATTATTTAAATAAGAATAATCACTGAAGCCGAACACAGATATGGATATATTTTTAATAATCAATTCAAGTCCAATATTTTTTAATACTTTATATGTTCGGGTTGGTATGAATAATGATTATGATAAAATGTTTATTCGCTTGTAAAGCCCACTTATTCACATTACCAATATAAAGTGTAATAAATTGGCTTCATATTTTCAATAAGGCGGAGCATCAGAAAAAATTCTCTGACGACTACAATTATTCTTTATTACCACTTTGATATTTCTTTTGTTCTAATATTTTATACAAAATGTGCATATTAAATCAACAGGTGAACTAGATGTTCTTGTATTTTTGTACTAAATCGTTAAATCCTACACTAATAAAAAATAGCCTGTTCATGACGTAGACACAGGAGTGACACTTAAATAATAAAGTTGAGTTTTATTGCGCTGCTTGCAATGCTGCTGTCTCTTAGAAGGTAATATTGTCTTAAATATTATTCAAGTTTTATAAAAAACTATGTTTTATATTGAATATATTTTTTTGATGGACAAGATTTGCTAACGGGAATGTACTGGGTCCATATTTGAACCTGACTCGTTCCGGGGTCATCTAGTGTTGTTACCCCTAACTTGAGACCGGCATAATTCTGCCGACCGTCGAGGAACACTCGCTCGACTATCGTCGTTGTATTTATACTACAATGTACTTACCATCAGGTACAGATTAGTCACTTCGTCATGCCGGGATTAAAAATAATCATAGTCGAATATTTTCTGTGCTAAAAACGTAATTTTTTCTTATACGTCTCATATAAAATTGAGGTTGGTTCACAATAATTGAGTATTTAAGTATTTTGAAAGTATTTAATGTGTCAAAATGTGACGATTGTATTTAAACGTGATATATTTGGCATTACTCAGGGAAAACAGGCGCATAAACCTAATGTTAGAATTATAAAGAATTATAAACCTAATATAGAATTGTTATACGGAATAAATGTGTATTTCTGTACCTACACATGGTGAAAAACCCCTCATAGTGGCATTTTCCGGAATACCAGGATACAGTTACATCAAGGTGACATCATTATAGCAACAGTCAAAAGACGTAACGTCTACAACGATCGGCGCTATATTTGGACTGCACTGTGGTACAGTATATTCACTTTTCCGCGCGAGGATACAAAAAACAATACCTTTCGAATGTATTTTAATTTTATTGAATGGTGTATGGTATAATATCAAAATCACAAAAGTGGCACAAACAATGCTAGTCGTGTCATAATACAACGGCTGGTTATTGTATCACGCAAAACCATAATTAGGAAAGAAAAAATATATAGAATCCCCGAAAATAATAGACGAAATAGCGTGAAAAGATTTTTCAACTGGTAGCTCGTATAATATTCGGTGAAAATTACCGCAATATACATTGTTACAATACAATACAATACAATATACATTTGGAAATAAGTAATACAAAATACCAGAACGTTACTTGCACGAGCTAGATGGAATGGTTATAATAAAAATATTTCAAATATTTATTTTATTAGGTTAATAATTTAATGAACTAGTGATATGAATTTTAAATGCTGTTTTAATTATTGGCATGTCCAAATTAAATAAGTTTCAATATTATAATGATGTTGCTTTCGCTATTTTTTTTTAAAAATATTGCCAATTCATTTATAACCGTCGTACACAATAGGGAAACAAATCTATGTTTATAAAATAAAATATCGTGCATATTTGAATTGTAAACTAATAACTTGATTTTGAAAATTAGAACAACAAGAATTTAATTAACGAATTATCTGTCAGTTCTTCGTCTTCACCAAAAATTTAATAAAAGTAAGAAACACCAATCGTTTAATAACTAATTATAAATTTACTTTAGAGGTTGCATGACAGAGGCGAGAAATGAACAGAAAGCTGTCGTCTATGGCCGCGTCAAACAGTTTCAAAAGTGAATCGTATGTGACGCGGCCTCGAAAATAGCGGTGTTCTGTTGTATTCTCGCTTATGTGGCTCGAAATCTTTCCATATAAATGTGTATTTTGTTGGTTTTTAATCTGATGTACTGAGGGACTATATCAGATACCTGCTTGATATGTATTTTAGCATTTCGCAATATGATATTTAATAAAAAATAAAGTTAGTTTATAAGAGCTCTTTAAATTTGGATAACAATTGAAATATTTTTCAAATATCAGTTACCTTTTTTTGCAATAGCCATTTTTTTTACCTTATTTTGTTGTAACGTAATTTTGAAATTATAATTTCCATTACATTGTTATAGGAACATTTAATAAGTAAAAATAATTAATAATGTACAAATAAACTAGTGAGTATGAAAACATATTAATCTATTTCGAACAAATCGCACTTACATACTTTAAAACGCTGTGATATAAAACAAGAAGCATTTTTAAATCGTAATATGTATGGAAAACACCCAGAAAGCTGTTGACTTTTTATATCCGGCGAACATCTGGCGAGCGAATACCGACCACACCACGCCAAAGGAACTGATTCCTGATCTAAAAATATATGTCCTTATTGACATACATTTATCTTATCCAAATCAATCTGTTTGCAATAAATTTATTAATTCAGAAGAAAAAAGTCATAAAAAATTTTGACTGGGTAAGCTGCTTATTCAATATAGTAAAAAAAATTGTTTTAAAATGTATTTACAATGTGCAATATGTGTAATAAAAACAATAGAATATGCTATAATGGTGTACGAGTATTTGTGATGTCTGAACTTACCATTTTGGTGTTGTATTTCGTAGTTGTGATTTTTTCGGAGATTTTCTTATTTGTTTGTATTTATTGCGAACGATTTATTATCCGACGGTTTATTGCTGTAAGCAAGAATTTTTTATATCACTAGGAATCCGATTTTCCACCGACCATAAAACACATATGTGTGGGACATTAAAAGTTAGTAAGATGTGATTTTTAAGTTATATTGAAATGAGATTCAAAGTAATAGGAGCGGAACTATCACAGTAAAGTTTTACATTTAATTAATAACATGCTAGTATCCGTCCGGTTAAAGTTTATGAAACTTTAAATGCATCACAAACATGCTGTTAAATGTGTTTTCTGGTTTAGCAACTGTTATTAACACGATGGAAATAACATTTATTAATATATCAAATAAAATAAAATTATTGCAAATATACTACATTAAAAATACCATAACATTTAATCTTTATGCTAATTTATATACAGTCTATTGATCGCATGACGATCACAGTACGCTAAATTTACTTTTTTATAAAATGATTGTTATATATTTAAATGTTAGTTAGTGCAAACAAATTGCCCACCGACTAATTTAAGGAAAATGTGGGCAAAGTCGAAAATTTCGCAGTTAATATCACGGTTACATGCGATTTCACAATTTTATTTCCAGCTATTAGTGTTGCGACTCTTATCTTATCGCAATATTTAGACATAAAAACAAAATAACGCGCTTGTTGTGATTCGGACGAAATCGGTTCCTGCCAAACAAAACAACAGAACAGGGATCCGCATTTAGAGTGTCTGTATGAATATAACAGGTCGATTGATCTGTTTGTTGTTTTTAGTGAGGGTCGAGAGGAGGGAGCGACACGACGGCGCCGCCCAGCCGATAGGAACCACTTGCGGCTGGGGCAATGTGCATCTGACGCGACGCGCACTCTTCAACTTTATCAAACTTTATGCTCCCGAAATAAACTTTTTGTGAGGCGCGTGATACGTCACTGGTCGGTGCTCGGGTGGTCGGTTGGTAGGGTGCACGGGTGTCGCGAACTGTTGTACTAACCCTGAGCGGCGTGCAGATCGGGTCCGGCTCGTGAATCGGCTGCGGGAGCACTCTCGCGGTCGCGACGGGAAGCACTGACTTTAGCACTTTGGACATGTAGTGAAGAGAGGAGCGGAGTCGCGGTGTGTTCGCACGGCGCGGGCCGGCGTCGGCGCGAGAGGTGGTGCGGCGGCGCGGCGCGGCGCGGACTGTGGGACGGCGGCGCGGTGACGAGCGACGTGCGACGGGGCCGCTGGGAGTGTGGTCGCCGGCGGCGCGGCTGCCGGGGGCAGGTTCGCGCACGCGTCGCCACTCGCCCGCCCAGCGCCCGCCCCGCCGCCCGCCCCCCGCATCGACCGCCACCACCCACCCCCGCCCACCACCCGCGACGCCCGACCGACTGTTTTTCTCTCGGCACCCGACCGGGGGACGCACCTGATTTTTTCCGTGATATTTTTTCCTCCCTTCTCTTCGCGACGCGATCCGTTCGCTTTCATTACGGTTTCGAGTTTGATTTATCACCGCGGAGGCTCTGAAATATTCTGGCGATGGAACTTGGTGTCGAACACTCACTTCCTAATTAGCATCGATTGATCGGAATGTAACAGACGACCGGCAATAATTGTTACAGCAACTTTAATTTTTTTAGGACAATGTGAAAGTTTGTATTTTAAACTATTATAACAATTTCCAGTTAAAACTCTACAAACTGTTTATATTTAAATGGAAATTAATAAATTTTTATACTAATAATTCCAAACAAGGTAATGATTTATGTTGGCATAATTTTGGCTTATAAACTATGGTTCATTATTTACATTATTTTTATCATAGATTTGTATTTAATTAAAACATGGAAAAATAACAAGCCTAACAGTATCAGCAGTGTAATTTTTGATGGCTACTTTCCGTAGCCGCACGAGCCTGGCGTAGCACCTGTCTACGTCGTAGCAGCCCCCTTTGCTTTTCATACGCCGCCGCAGCCCAACGATTAGTATGCACAGTTCACACCGTCCTGTATTCACTCAAGAACTTAACATATTTGGCCGCGGTTCAATTTTAATGTTTTCATATTTGTGTCATAACTTTTGGTAAAGGGGAAAACAAAAATTACCCCAAACGGGGAAAGGAGTTGTTTGTAAACGGTTGACGTCTCGGCATTTTTATGCAAAGTGAGAGCCGCCTTATTCCATTTTGAAATTGTTTAAGCGGCATGCGATTTTATCTCATAGTTTGTTCTCAGTTGCCACGATCTTAAAGGCGATATTGTGAAACTGTATTCATCATATTCGTTGCAATAAAACTTGTGAGACACTGACGGATGTAATGCGGGGTTGAGACTTGCGAAATGTATAAAACTTTGTGTTCAGAACATTGTATTGTTTTACAATAGCCCCAAGTGCTTGTGCTATTGAAAACTCAATTTGTATCAGCGTTTGAATCGAAAATGTATCAGTAAGCAGGACTTCAACATACAAAACGTGTATATTTAAATATAGCACAATAGTATTAGTTAATGATATAGATTATTTTTGAGTTCGTAGTATCATCTTTCAACAAAGTGTTTTAACAATTGACTTGTTCTAGTCTTACTAATATAAACTAATAAGTTGGTATACTTGTTGTTCTATCGTGCCAAATCTCCTAAACTGATATTGATAGAAGTTTACGAAGACTTATAGACTGTGTAGTACACATACATTTAAGTATACTACAATAAATTTCCACACTATACTCAATATATATGGCGAAAGTATTTATATAAATTTATTCAATTTAATTTATAACCTATGCTTATAATAGCATTATAAGCTAGAAATACCCGAAAAGAGCTGACAAATCTTTACAAGGCAAATAAAAATATTTGTTATAACAGAATAAATGGGTCGCTTCATATTACACAGATGTATTAAGCTTTACATTGAAAAATCTTAATACACTGTACTAACATTAGATTTAACCAAAAATTGTTGCTTACTCTTATGGACATCGTAAATATATTATTATTTATAAAATAATACAAGTGACTCGGTGGCACAGTTGTATTGCGTATGTACGTGGCACGACTGCTGTGCTGAGGTCTCGGGTTTGATCCCTGGGTCGTATAAAAGTTATATTGGGATTTTCTATCACGAAATCCTTAGTATCAGTCCGGAGTCTGGTACTGTGTACGGTATGGCGAAGGCTCGCCCCTATCACATTATAGGACGGAAAAAAGCTAGACGAAATGTGGGTGTACCTACTAGTCACAACTCTGCTTACCCCTCTAAGGAATACAGATGTAAGTGCGCATGTATGTAATACAACAGATTTTAATGCGAATTACGAAATCAAATCGATTAATTAAAAAGAAATATCGGTTTTGAAAAGCTTTCATAATGCAGACGAGCGAGGTGTGTCTCCGACCGCCATTACCGACATAAGTTCGATCACCTCAGAACGTACACATCCCCGCGACGTACTCAATCGTAACGATTCACTGCACATCCATCGGAATAATATCGTATTTTGCACCTTAATCCGTGCAAGAACGTAAATATATTTTAAACTGATTTGTAATTCACATGTACAATTAAATTGTGGCAGCCGTTGAGCGATACAGTGTCCATCGATGTGTCTATTTGAAAACTCTGTACAGCATCAAGTAAAATGTAATCACTTTGGTGTACTCTCAATAAATTTCATTAATAGTGCACTCTAATGGTATGTTTTGAGGTACGTGACTTATACTCGTATACTGAAACGCAAATCAAGCTCTTAAGATCCTGTTAAACATGTTAAGACCGTATTATCTGTCAATATTGTATGAAAATAAGTCATCGTTAGACAATCTGCAGTTGAGTTGGGTTTCAGAGACCGCGATGCGTGACGCAAGTTTGGCGATAGCGACAAGTTGCTTTGTATGAAATCTTATTGAAACAGTCGCGCGTAGCGGTGTCTTGTTTCGGAGGTATTTTTCATAACGTATTGCGATTAAAAACAAATTACTATCGTCGTATGCCACGATCACTTGTCTCTGTCGCGTACCTCTAAACATACCTTAACTCTCTAATCTTGCATGTCATTTTCATTTGAATTTAGAAAATCAAATTCCCTTTTAAAATTCAATTGACAATCTGCATTTAGCAGAATTTATATTTTAAGTGCATTTGAAGTCGGTTTTTAAGTCATAGAATATTTAACCTGACTTATGACAGACTTAAACACATTAATAGCTTCAGTGGTGCAGTGGGTGAGTAGACGGCTGTCAAGCGAGACGCCGCGAGTTCGATTCCCGTACCATGACAAATGTATGTTTTTGTGATCCACAAATATTTGTTTTGTGGATCACAAAAACATATGTGGGTGTTTTCTCCCTGGAGGGGTCTGGTCATAAAATCTACAACCGAAATCTCTATATAACATGTCTTAAAATCATGTTGCGCTGACTCCACTGGGAGAGAGATAAGGTGGAAGAGGAAGAAAAATGACATGCTTAAAATATTAACACCAAGCAGCAATGTAAATAAAAGTAATATTACATTTTAATACAATTTCTAGTCGGCAAATTTCATACCATATTCATTGGGCAATGTAGTTCTGGAATGTAATTTAAATAGTGTGTTCTGCTCGCATATAACTACCATAGCATACCAGTATAGCTCGATGTTACAAATGAAATATCCAGTCAAATAACATACTTGGAAAGGTATATTAAAATATGTACAAAATATTATATTTAATTTCTGACCGCATAGACATGAAAACATTGTCTATATTTGTTCAAAACAATCACGAAATATCAAAAATTCTACACACGATGTTGTAAAAAATTCTGCTGTTTTAATTTTGACTTTCTCTCATTTTGTATTTTTATTTTTTATATCTCTCTGGGTACACAATTCGTTTGACACATTCCTCGCGAAAAGCCATAACTTTTGACACTGACAGTGCTTCCCTTTTTACCATAGTCTGACCACACAGAGCGAATATTATTTATTCAGTTCTTAATCCCTAGTGTGTAAACAATTATTAGTTGTTTTCTAAATAAATGAAAAGTACGATTGGAAAGCGAACTCTTACCATATGTCAACGGTGGCAATTCAGTAATGGTTTATTAAATATGCACTCTAATTAATGTTCAGTACCAATGTACATTATTAATACGCAACTTCAAATAAATGATTATCTATATTGCGCCAAAATAAGTATTGGAATTTGTATTAGAGTTCGAGTGCACACTAATAGATTATGTAACCAAATAACAATAAATGCACACAATATACGAATATAATATCACTCTTGTAACCGTCCCGGAGAGGAAGGCAGAGGTATAACTAGTACACCCACATTTCGCCGATCTTATTTCTATCCCATAATATGATGGGGGCGAATCTATCGCTATACCGGGCACAAATTCCAGACTCCGAGCTGATACCAAGACAGACGCAAGTAGGTACTGTAGTAATATAACTACCTAGGTATTTGTAGATAGTCCAGTATATTTATGTATGTTGTAATTTCTTCAGATTTTTAGATTCAACAACTACTACTCCTATTTCAACGCACATAAAACAAATTGTTAGTGCCACTCAACAAAAATTACAGTGATTACTTTCAAACACGACTACCCATGTCCCGTTCAACTATCGTGTCAAACAAACCTCAAACACACATCAAAGCTGTTACCTGATGGGGTTCATTAAAAAAATGTTCGCAAACAGTTCGTATGTTGTACAACATGCTTTTCAACAACGAAACGGTGGAAATTAAAAGTAATCACGGCACGGAAGCAGAGATATGAAAAATAATAGGCGTGTCTACCTGCGTCGGGTCAGGATATGCGGGCGCGATTACACTCGTGTGACTTAAATCTTACAACCCGCTTCACTTTTACTCGGCCTTTTTTTGTTGGGGAATTACAAAACCTTTTTGCTTACGTTTAAAGAAATTGAAAATTGGAACGGGGTTATTGTACAAAGGTTTTATTAAAATATCTTTCAGGATATAATTATATTAATATGGAATTAAAGCAAAACATATTATATTCGTAAATTAATTTTGGATTTAAGGTAGTTTTTTATCATGTCTTTGCGCTATAGCCATTGATGTATTATTATATATTAATTGTATATAATTGTATTATTATATACCTATTATAATAATAGAACGGAAATGGTATAGAAAATATGAATTATAGAAAAAAGCGTTACCACGACGTACGGAATTGATTGAGGGAGTTGCTGTGTTGTAATGCAACGTAGTGAACAAATTGTTCTTCGCCATGTTCTCTACTTCAATGACCATAGCGACGAAATATTGCATGATGAAAAACTTTTAGGACATATTTCACAATAATCGAGTAAGTTTTAATCAACTAATAACGTTTAACCCAGCTATTTTTCAAAATATATAGTAGACATCATTTTTCCATAATCTATGTCAGAGTGTCACTTTAGGAATAATAACTGAATGTAATTTTTTATTTGATAAGTCGCATATAATTCGAGGTGGTGAAACAGACACTTAGTATTCACCATTATGAGCAGATTACTTATTGTCGAATGAATATTAACCGAATAGGACAAACAATTTAAGTATATACGGGGAAATGTTATGACAAATTATATATTTCCCCGTATATACTGACAGTGTAATAATTTTGTGTTTGGAGACCTTATATTGATGTCCTAGGTAAAGCTAGAGCTAAAGCTGGGAAAACACGGTACGAGCAATGAAAACTAACACACTAAACACTGAGAAAAACTGTGTCAACATTAGTGAGCGTGTTGTTTTATATAAAGCGTGATTAATTATATGCTGGGTGGAGTGACAGTAGCATTGCAGCGTCGGCATTGAAACGATCTCATACTGTCATACTCAGATATTGTGAAAGATTAGTTAATTGCAGACTCAGTGTTAGTGTAACACTGTTAATAGAGCCTTGTGTTGTGATTATGAGGATTGTAGAGCTGTATTTAAGTACGAGCATTGTGCTAAGAGCGTTAGTTAAATGGAATGGTGTAATTAATTTGTTTATGTGCCTGTTTTACAACGTCCAAATAAACGTTTATCGAATAAGATATTATACAGGCAATTATAAAATTATCACGTTATTAATACATACATGGACGTATGTGAAATTGCTACCTTCTAAATTTACTTTTATATTGTGAAACAGGCTTTTTTATTTTAATGTAAATATAAAAATCACCTAACTCTATCCTCTTGTTACTTTTTTGTATTTAGATTAGACAGACAGTAAACCAACGTGTATGTACAATGCTGGTTTCCTGAGTCTTATGGCATATTTCACAATGCCCTATTAGATTTTAACTCCTAGATAAGGCATTATATAATCAATTAAGGAAGTACCATTTTTACATACAATTCTTTGTTTATATGTTGACAGTTATATTGTTGGTGACAACCACAAAATCTTGTATATTACTGTCTAGTTTAATTGACAAATAACATTTACTTTGATATTATGAAACAAGCCTTTATTTTCGTTGTTTTCATCATCAGTATCCAGAGACAAACTATTCTTATTGCACTTTTAATATCCTCGTTTGATGTATATCAGTTTAATCTCTATGTTCTTGAAATATTTTTTGCCGGTACGCGTGGAGCACCTACCTGTCTTGAACTCGTTACAAACTTAATATATTCCCTCGATACTTTCGCCGTCAAACATCGCGAAACTTTCTATCGTTTCACTTCACTTTTATTAATATTTCTCATATTACTAAAATAGTTCATGATAAATAAATTACGATCTTCAAATTTAAATTGAATTTGAAAATTTTAAATGCTGGTATCTTTTATAGCTTTATTTTTCCCGGAAACATTATTTATATCAGTTTTGCATGTAGCTCCGCCCGCGTGAATATATTTGTAAGGAACTAATCCCCCTTTCGCATTAAAATGTTCTTTTCCAAAAATATTTTCCCTTCGGGCCCCTAAATTACGCAAACTACCATCTGATTTAAATTCATGGTCCTAGCTTTAGTAATTTTTGATATTTGTGATTAATCACTAATATGTTGTTTTCATATTTAATTAAAAATAGATGTTCCCAATTCTACCCATAAATATTTTTGTATTATTTGAGTTTACAAATTTTTTATACGAGACGAGTAACTTTTTTCACATCACACGCCTATGATCAGGAATCTGGAGAAGAAGTTGTTAGTAAAATCAAACATGTGTGCGTCAAGCAAGCATTGCTTAGATTAATTAAATTCGAAAGCTCACGGTCGAATTGTATCTAAAACCATTTGTTAACTGTTAAATTAAACCGCCACTTCAGTAGTGATATCTGTTAAGTCAAGATGCCTAACCACGAGACTTTCCAAAACGTCTACTGCACCAGTTCAGTTTAGTTTAGTTTAAAACAATGATACGCTGTGTTGTGCGGTCTAACATTAAAACTGTTTATTTTTATTATGTGGCTTAATTAAAAAATGTGCCTTTATTTAGGCTGAAAAGCGACCACGATCAACAATATGATATTATGTTATTAGCCATCAAGCACGTTCGCTATGAAGACTTAGGCCTGATAATAGATTGAGAGTGGAAGCCTAGGACAAGGCGCGGATGCCTACATAGTTACAACTGTAACCCATTATTACAGTATTTATGATAGTTCTGGTGGTTAGAAATTTGCTTGAAATGTTTTTAGACTCCAACTGCCCCTTTAAATGAGGTCCGATTAATATTTGAAACAGAATAAGGTTCATAATTGCATAACATCGACGAGTTGATGTGGATTTTATTGAGGTTTTTCTTAGACTTATGAAATAAAACATAAATTTTAATACTTTCTCAGTTAACATTTTAGTTAAATGCTTTGTATCAAATTTTAAAATATTTATTATTATCACTCAAAATACAGGGAGTTTCGACGCCAACGTTTGTTATTACGGGTTTTTTTTTCCATTCATATTTTTCTTAAAATTTTCTTCTATACGTTGTATTTTCGTCACTATAAACTCATTCTTTTCGCCACCCTCGGAAAAAACACATACTAATTTACGGGCCTGTGCTAAAAAAACGTCTTTATAAATGCATTTTTTTAAGAATCTCGAATCGGTTTTAATTACTTCATGTTGGTGATTTCATTTTTGATTTGTACTGTACGCAAAAAATGGTTTATGATATTTAAAGCATAAAATAATATTTTTATAACCACTTCTAAACTTAAAATGAAGTTGTGAACGCTTATAATATACAAAAATGCAAACTAAACTTACTCGCTTAAAACTTTTTATTAAACGTCTATGGTAAACAAGTTAAAGAAGGAATAAAAGTATCTTAATTAAATACCTATTAAGATGAAAAGCGTTTATAGCATGATACAACCGAAAAAATAAGAGTAAATTCTTGGTTACGAAGCCTTAAAAAAAAGATTATTTCACGCCGTTCTGTAAATTATAGTTTTCTGCCATATTCTTGCATATATCGTATGAGCTCCCTTCATATAAATGACGATAAAGATTGCTAAACTAATATTTCTACACAAGAAATTATTACTTTCAAAATCTTTTGTAAAAACAACCAGATCATCTGTACCATTTAGTAGTTATAGTACTATAATAGATATTACTAAAACCATTTATTTTTCCATATAAAAAGGCACACTAGCAATAATAAATCCAGAGAGGCTAATCAGTGTCTTTGGACATAATGTTGCCATCAGATAAATGTTAATAACCAGAATAAATGGCGACCAATATTATTATGTTTATCAGTCTATTTTCCCTATCCCCTAGTGATATACGACATTTTAGGTACTTTTTATAATTGCATCAATGTGAAACGTATGCAAAAGAGCCTTAGACAGCAGAGCTATTGTTATAACCATTTAAGCCCTGTCCCTAAGGTTGTAAGTGACCTTTATGCGTCTGACAAAACGATCCAGTTCAGATAAATAGGTAAACGGATTCGCAACCATCCCTAATTGGATCACAATCGGTAGAGTAACGTAAGGCACGCTTCGCTGAAGGCCCGGTGGGACTGGTAAGAATCTACGTGTCCTTTGGGCTCGAGACGCAATGGTTTGATAATTTTGCTTGACGACTCCTAATCTAAATAAAGAGGTTCATGTATGTCGCTTTCGAGTAACTTCAATTGTAGTGCCACTGTATTATATTTAAACAAATAAGTAGTTAATATTGCTATGAGTTAAGTGTAGAACAAAAAATGGTATGATTGGATCTACTTCTTGTGAATCGCGAGATTTTATCATGCCGATGTGACCAGACTTATAGAACTCCACTTGCAATTTATTTATAATCACGTGTATATATACAACTATATGAGTGCGTATAATATACGTGCGTATATACTTCGGGGATTACTCACGCCTGATATCCTCAATAGGGTAGGCAGAGATGTAATTAGTACACCCACATTTCGCCGAGCTTATTTCCGTTTCAAGATGTGATAGGGGGTGAGCCTATCTGAATACCGGGCCCATATTTTAGATTCCGATCTGATACTAAGCATTCTGTAATATTTAAACCCAATATCACTTTTACCCGACCCGGGGATCGAACCCGAGACCTCAGCATAACTGCCGTACCGCGTACGTAATATAACTGCGCCACCGAGGCGGTCACTAATATTATAGTTAATGTAATAATATCAAACCTATATTAAATACATCCATTTTTTAATACATCAATTGTAAGTACTATTTTGTCGTGATACTTTAGGTTGTAATACTTTTGTCGTTTACATCGTCGTCGGCCCTTTATTAACGAAAAGTTTCGACAAGCGATAATTGCTATCGTTAACATTGCACAAACAATTGCCCTAATCCAGTTTAATCGAAGCGAGTTTAAAGTACCTAAAGCAAGTAATTAAGCGGGCCCTGTGGCTAACTTAAATCGGTATGCTTACGCGACGATTGCCGCGAACGATAGAACAAAACAGATAAAATTCTCATCAAATACAATCAGCGGTCGCCTGGACAGGGCTTAAAGCACTAGGCCTCTATATCCCGCCATTTCCTCGGAGCGAATTTCATTACCACTAGCTTGTCCGGTAATCCCGAGCGGCCAAGTGCCTTAATCTACCCGCTCTCTGTTCGATTCGACTCTTAAACGCACCGCACCATCCGCTACAATTTTTACATGTAATCCATTTTTAATTGCTTTCTTGCGGTACAGTTATTAAATTTTCTATCTAAAATTAATAACAAAGATGATTTCGGAAACCCGATGTGACGATAGATGTTATCGGTGCTAAATTGGCAAAGAGGGCCCAGCTTAAAGACTCTTGTCACTGATTGACGTTATTTCGTGGATTAAGATTTTATATTAGCCAAATTTCCCGTTGATTGAAGTTTCAAATTTTGTTGTTACGTTGTTCAGAATTGAAATTACAACGTCTTTGTGGAGTGGTATTTTGTGTCTTATTTGATCTTAATGAAGTTTGATGAATGAGGTGAAGTGGTGAGGAGTTGTAACGTGTGACAATGACAGCGGATGTCACGCGTCATATACGGAGTGCTTCGGTGTCTGCGACCCCGGCGCGGTTTAATCGAAGACTGCAGTTACGATTAGTCGATGATTAATACGCGCACTGCGACGCCATCTGCTGAATTAATTGCTTCATTTCCTCTCGACGGCACCAAATGGAATTTTGTATTTCGAAACGTTCGACGTTTTTGTCCGGCGCGCTGTATACTTGTTCAGGTGTGTTATAGACTTTGTAATTTATTGTTACTTTTCACTCGAGTCGTTATTATTTGATCCACTTTGTTTTAATTTAAGTTTAAGTTGTGTAATTTAAAAACGACGGAATGAGAAACGTATGTGTGTAAGTAAGAATTTTTAACGTCCCAAGAATGAGTTGAATTCCTTTGTGTGTGTAGAAAGTTTTCACAAAAGAAGGCCAGCGTGATTTGTGAATGCGTGTAATTTTTCAAACGTCATATTTTTTGTAACAGTTTTTCCGAAATAAAGTTCACCATTGTTCGGCGACAACTTCTCGAAATGTGTTTTATACCTTTTTCTCAGGACTTTGTTAGGGAAAGTTCGATAGTGTCAGGACTCGAGAGCATCGGTGGCATCCGTTTTCGCTTAATAAATTTCCACCTTCACTACGGGTGCAAGTTGTGCAAACTTGTATTCATATTATTACAATGAATAGAATGTAGTACAAAAACCGAGCGGAAGCGTTTTGACATCATAGTGCTTTAGCAATTAATCTGCTAGTGACGTATCGATAAACGCCTGAGTTATGGACAGGTAAAATTGCTCGCAGCCTTTCTGTTAGGTAATCCTTTGTCGTATTGGTGTACCTATCTACCGTGGAAGCTGTCAAACGAGCCAGCGGCTATCTGTTGATAGCTGTCGGCGCATCCACTAGAGATTGACGGGCTTTTCAAACCGAGCTAAAATAGAATTTTACAGCGCCATATTGTTTTAGAGGCAGATATCAAGTCTTTAGTACCCTTAAAGTTTAGAGCAAGTACTATCATGTAACTAATATGAAAGTTTAGTAAAACTAAGTAATTCTCGTATATATGTGGCGTTTTAAAAACGCCTAGAAAGATGTAAACAATTATGATGCAAAATTAAAAGTTTCGTGTTAAAAATATAAAATAAAGTACTTAGTAGGACAAAAATATATTAAGCAGAAATATTTAATTACTAATTATTGCATTGTTAAATGCCATGTAAATACATTTTCAAGCAAAAAAAAACGTGTATATTGATTTCTTTCTTTCTTTCTTCTACAATCTAATTTAGCGCATAATTCAGAAAACAACGAAACGCGTATACAGAATCAACGCAACAGTGTTTCCACACATTTTAGTATGCTATAATTATCCGATTAGGCACGGGTGTCAAGTTTCTCAAACAAATGAGCTAGTTCCACAGAAACTCGTCAATTCCTAGACAAAGACACTCCACGTTTGACATCATTAATATCCAAGGAACAGGAATGGGCGACGGTGAAAGGCGTGCTTTCACGGCTGGCAGCGATGCACCTATATTTCCGGATTTCATTCGCTGCCAGCACACTATATTACACATGGCAAATCCAAATGTCATCATAACGTAACCCTACTGGTGTTGCCTGTAGATTGTATTAAACAAAGGGGAATTAAATAGACGCGAAGCGACCATCCCACTTTATTTCTCTCCGCTTGAGTTGCTTTAGTTTATTCTACGCCGTTTTTGTCAATGATTTGTATATTACTATATTTTGTAATCTTGTTTTGCAGTGAAATAGCGTATTTAGGGGCAAGGGGGAGACGATTCGGTGGTAAATTTGAAGCGGATATTACAGACGAGAAATGTAATTCTACAAATTTTGATCTAGACGTAAATAAAATCATTTTACTTTCATACCGGATGAAAAACTAAATTGTCTTTTATGTCATGTCTATGTGTTTATTTATTTTATAATCATCAATACTTATTTTCGCTATTTTTAGCTTTTATTTTTTTAAAGTATTTTTTTTAAATATTAATTCTTTTCTTATTATTATAGCTGGTTAATGTAAAGACTACAAATCAAAAAATATATTTGAAATCATTAATTTAATTTGCTAAATTCATTAACTTAAATCAATAACTAAAAATTATGTTTTGCATAATCGTGTCTCGTACGGGGAAAATTTAATTTATGATAAAAAATAGAATATATTTACTTACATCTAGTACATTTAGCAAAATAAAATCAATATCTCAATTTATACTTGATGTGGGTTGAAATGTTATTGCTTATTTACATCATATGAGTCTTTCCGATGGTTGTCACATTCATATAAAAGAAATATAATATACGAAGCTAATACGTTTTTAATACGATCCGCTAGGGGTGCTGTACGGATTACTTTCCATAAATATTTTCAAATACGTATTACGGGACAGTTATCATATAATTCGCAAAATCTTACACTACGGCCACTGACTGACGTCACTTAATTCAAATGTGATATATGAAGGAACACTTGCTGATCCCAAGTAATCCCAACCTGTCATTTATAAATTATTATATCACCGTGTATAAGCTTGGTCAATTTCCTGGCGGTTGTCTCTCACTATCTGCGGTTCCATATTGTTTGATTAATTACAATAATATTGGAACAGGCTGCCCTACTAAAACGTGACGGTTTCGCAAATACATCATTGTGTTACAAAACAAACTGATTGAATAAATAAACGTTAGACTTTTCGATTACAATTTCACAATGAAAACAGCTACCTACTTAATTAACATAATCCAATTACGAAAATAAGCAAAGTTAATTTTAATGAAAACATTGAACATACACCGCTGTACTGTATCCGAGCGTGTGTCGTGCCCGCGTACGCGTGTCGATCATTTTGAATTCGCCAACGTGCGTCGTTTTTCAAAAAGCGATTTCACCTCCAACTACATTCATTTACACATAATAATTGTGTTCGGTCGCGGCTACCGACTCATTATCATATAAATGAGAGATAAAAAGCAACGGCCAGCCATTAATCAAGAGAATGGAGCAACAACACTGGCTAATACACTTATCAACTTTAATTCAATAATCCAATGGCGCTCGCGCCGGGCCTCGCCACTGGACTTTCGTAACGTGAAAAATAAGTGGGAAATGGAACGCACGACCTCACACACTAATCCCAATTAATTGCGTCGTACCTACGCCAATGTAACTTTAACGTACGGAAATGTCGAGTAAAAATAATGGATATATTTTTAATGATAGGTAATACTTTAAACATATGAGATGGATTTAACAGGCGACTACGCAGGACGCAACGCGCGTATGTCACACAATTCTATCGAATTAATATTATATTGGAACAAAGTTCCTTACGGCAGGCTTGGAGGGGATAGGGATTTCGCTGCGTGACCGAACTGAAAAAAATGTGATAGTAAAACCGTAAGAAAAATGCGTGGAAAAAATGCGTGGAATAAAACCGTTAAATGAGACTTTTTTTTAACTTAATTTGATATCTAGCACACAAAGTTAAAGTCGAAATTCCGTTAATAAAACAGATAGGTGTGAAACTTATGACATTTGGAAATGTAGACGCGGTTTGAAATTTGAATTTGAATTTTTGATTATAGAACACGGCCGTCCACCGTTTAGTAGCCAGTCTAAGTCTAAATTAATAAGGTTTTATTTATAATTACATAAGTTGATAAAAAATGCTATACAATAGCTTTACCGCGGCAGTCTCCGAGTGCTACACGTCTTTTTTTTATTTCTATTTTTCTATTCTATTTCTATGTAATTTTATGTTGTCAAACAAAAATAAAGAGACATATTTTGTTATTTTAGTTGATAATTTGTATTTTTTACAATTTGTGTCGATTCTACATTAGCCGAAGGAACTTCATTCCTACCTGCGGGCCAATTCTCGTATTTAACATTAACTGAGACTGAACATTAACCAAACTGAGATTAGACTACGAATTGAATAAAATGTGGCATTCTGCTCCGCTTAAAGTTCCAATATCATTCCGGTAGCATTATGATGTCAATTTGATATCATTTCTTCTTCTTTTTATTTATGGCTTTCGCAGTATTATGCATTTAGCCAGTGTCAAGTATAAATTATTATCAAGTTCTTTTTACAAGAACGATGAAACACGGGTGCGGTCGATTTCAAGGTCTTGTCGGAGTTTTGGTGTTAACTCCTTTCAGTACGATTCTTAATTCACTTATTTCAATGTTTCCATACACTGTTCATCACCGTCAATGTTTATTGAACAAATCCACACCACTTTTATACAACAAACACAACTCTAAACTAGTTTATGAAATAAATTAAAATAAGCGATAAACTGCACTGTCAGAATTCCCGCCAAAACTCCGATATCATTTCAATTCCAAACTAATGTCAGCCACCACAGACTAAATTATAAAAAATGTAAAGCGAATGTTATAATAAAGTTGCCAGCGGACAAAATATATTGGCATTGTGAGTAATTTTGGCGATTTGAATTGGATGAAAAGTTATTACTATAGCACGAAGTTATTAATTTAAAATTTGATTAATAGATTTTATAATTTATTAATTGATTAGGTAATTTCTCATGTTTCCCCTAAATTGAAAACCCGTTTTTTTCGGATTTCTGTGAATTGTGAGTGAAATCATATGCGTTAATTTATTGTTGTGGTGGGTCACCCAGTGATTACACCTTTGTTATTGCAGGCTCAAAGTACTAAGATCGAGAGCCGTAAAATTTTTATTAAAAAAGAATGTCTATTGTTATTGTTCCGTGATTTAATTTTGCTGTGTATGTTATTTAAGTACGTATCTTTCAATTTCTATAATAAGTTAATTATGATTATCCATTGCGCGCGATAAATACTAATTGAAAGTTGAAACAATATCGTGAGTTAATTATTAGTGGACTGTTAGTAAAGTGTTGGTGAAACAATGACTAAACAATTAGAACTGTTTGTGGATTTCACTGAAGCAATTCGGATCACCAATTCTAGCCCTTGAGCCGACTCTGAAGGAGGAAGGACAGTGTATTATCCAAAAGGTTATATTCACACAGTGCAAAAAACATGGATTCAGCTGCAATGTGTAATATGTGTGTGTATGTAATAGTGTTTTGTATTTTTATTGTTAATATATAATGTTTCCTTACTACTTTGTGATTTGATTGTTACATATTTACATAGAATATTACCCATGCATATAAACAAATATCGTTATGATTGACTATATTTTAGTTAATTCACAATATCATTTCAGTTACATTGCGATGTCAATTCAGTCAACTTGCAATATACTTTTGATTGCATTACAGTTTTAATGGTTTACGGAATGCCACTTGCAACTTTCTTGGCACTGAAACTAGATCGGAATGATATTTTGAACATTTTTAATTACCAGAATTGGCCCGCTTGTGTCCCACGACACACACCAATATTTTTGATATCATCCTAGAGCGGTTGCTATACGTCATCAAAAATGCCTTCAACTTGTATTCAATCGTATTTAAGGAATAAATTTCACTAAATATACATGTAAAATTTTACAATGTATTCATTTAATACATTACTTTTATTAATAAAATATACCACTCTACTTAAGCAGCATAAATCGCGACGTCTACGTCGTAGAGTTGTAGCGACTACGAGAGCGTAGTAAGCTGCACTTGCTACACTGCGTTGCGTAAATTCGGTGTTCCTAAACTCAAACTTCTTCAAACTATCATAATTCTAGCGTCATATTTTGTCATGATAGGATCGTGTGTTGTGTTTTATGCAATTTGTTGCATGTTGTAAATAAAATAAAATGTAAAATATGTTATGTCATCGTGCTTTTTCCCTTATCCTGTTCCATTGTAAGGTCGGCGCTACATTGTTTTTTGCAGAAAATAATTTTGTAAATTAAATTAATTTTGAAGTTGAAAAATCTTCTTGATGCAATATTAAAATACGTCAAAATACCTTTTGTTTTTTTTTAACTGTGTTGCTCGATATGAGATATCTCACATGAGAAAATTCTGCAAATGAAAATTGCTGAAATTGATAAAAATTTCATGTTTGTATTCGGAGGCTCAAACACCTCTCCCCTTCCCAATGCCTTAATTATCCCTTTTGATTTAAGGTCGGCAACACATCCATAAGTCTTTCGGCATTGTGGATGTTCATGGGTGGTGGAAGTCACTTAGCTTTCGGTGACCGACATACTTGTTTGCAAGCCTCTGCCATGAAAATAAAAATGTTGACAAAAATATATAAATTTCCTTGCTGAAATTTCAAAATCAGCATGAGCTGATAGAGCAGAAGCTCTAGTTCGAAAATAGGCGAACGTTAAGATTTTGCGATCCAATTTCATGCCTTCGTGAGCTCATGCACCAATGGTCGGCCCGCCATCGCGCCAGAAATTCACTAACACAAAGTTATGATTAATTGAGGCAATAACACCAAAGCTGCTCTACATTGTCCTGGCTCTGAAATCCTTATAGACAAGCCTGTGGACTTGTAAGGCCTTCTGAGATAATTTTATGCCCAATAATAATACTAGAGCTGTATTATACTGCTGGTACGAGCCGCCTCTACTTGTGAAAGCGATAAGGATTTAGTCACCATGGTAGTGGCTTAATACGTGTTGCTAAATTTCACATGCATTCGATTTGTTTATGAAGAACTCTTAGGTATGCAGGTTTCTTTATAATCTTTTCCTTAGCCATTAAAGCAAGTGATAATAAGAAATGAATACACAACTTTGAAAAGACAGCGGTATGTCGGCTCGGGATTGTTTCGAACCCGTGACTTTCACCTCGAAGGTCCGTAACACTACTCGCTAGACTATTGCCGCATTTTTATCTCTATAATTTGAAAACTCTGATTTGTCGATTCATTAACGATAGTGAAGCACTTGGCTCTAAAATTTCTTTCTATAATATGTAAAATAGATTGAGTCAATATTTGAAAAGTGTAGAGTATAAATCACGAAAATAATGACAGTATGAGCATACTTTTGTAAAAAATATAAGTTGATAAGCGCCTTAGTATTATATTTCGCTTTATTAACAAAATCTAAACAGATTTAGCTGAAAATCAACGTCGATGTATCATTTAGTTTTACATTTTACTATTATAAATCAGATTTATTAGATAAATTTTGCCTCAGACTATACGAACAATTTTAGCTTATACTCCAAAATATAGAAAGATAAAGATAAATTTTTTCCATGCTATTTCAACGTATTACCGAAACAAATTTTAAATTTTGAATTAAAATATGAATAAAATATATTTTAGAGAATGATCGCATCATTCTAGAAAATAATTTTAAGTGGTAGAGCCACGGTGTAGACATTTTTGTTTACAGTATGAATGTGTGGCTTGATCGGAATATTGCGATTATCTCACGAAAAAACGGCGTAAAATAGCGCCATGTTGTTGCGTTTCGTGTGGTGAGTTAGATATACGAAAGCCCAAATCCCTCTCTCCTATGCCAGAATTTTCCCTTTACTTTAAGGTTGGCGACACATGATTCTTCTGTATTGCAGGCATGCATTGGGCGGTAGTGATCACTTACCATCAGGTGACCCACTTGCTCGTTTGCCAGCCTATCCCATAAAAGAAACTCATTTATTATCTCTTTATTTTCGTAATTAGGTATTAGAACATACAAACCTATAAACACACTTCTAAGTTTGAATGTCGAGTGAAACGCATCCTGTATCTCAAGTTGAAAGCCATATAAAGATTTCACCAAATATATTTTATTGGGTACAACTAAATTTCACTGCTTTACAAAACATTTGTCATGTTGTTACACATCGCACTTTACTTACGTACACATTCATTTCGCACGGGCTGCGCGTAATTAAGTCAGCTACGGATAAAACCTTCTCCAGGAACTGCTATTTTAGTTTATCGGTTCACGTTTATATCGTAACGAGTATTTAATTAAAGTCAAGTAGATTTCATTACTTAGCCGGATACCACGTGTTGCTTGGGCAGACGGTAGCTAGCGAACATAAAAGTCTAAGCTTAGATTTTTCTCAAAACAATGCGCCACGGCACTCCAAGCTGGATATTCCTTACAACAGTTCTGACTTTCATAGCGTAGACAAAGCGACTTCCTACGTCCCAACAAAAACTCATCCACGCCAGATGATGTGTCTATGGCGAGAAATTGTAAAAAAGAGAGAAAAGTTACTTCTACGTGTCTGTACGTATGTACGCGTGGAATTTTAAAACGGGCCGTATTTTCCTCCTTCGTGAAGAAAACTGTAGCATATGCGAGAGTAGACAAAAGGAGGGCTCTCTATACTTTGTTAGGTATCTGGCGTGAGTAAAAGCGAATGTAGATGAGGCCCGTGTTGTCTCGCCCCGCGACCCCCTGCTTAACTACTCGTACAAACACAAAAGTCCTTACATAAATCTTGTCCTGCGAGAACTCGCGTGGCGCCAACTCACCTCTCGAGGTAACTACGCACTCGCTCTCGCAGTCTCGTCGCACCCGATCAATTCGATAACACAACAAATAAGAATTTCGCTCGGAGGCTCGCGTAAATTTGCAATGATAAAACGTGAATTTACCGCCCTTAAGCTGTAAGTACGGTTTATTGAGTTTCACCTGGAAGAGTGGCTTCTTTATTTCTTGGACACGCGCTTACGTCATTTTATCTCTGTGTAATTTTCTGTTTCATTATTTATATTCATATGTACTGTACATTTAGATTTTTTTGTGCCGTCTTCTTAATATATAGCAACATAACATTATTTGTGTTACAATTGCATAAACTCACTAATATACTAACATAAAATTATTAAAACTGCAGTTTAAACTTTATTTTTAAGGATTGTAACAAACTTCAAGGTATAATTTAATAAAATATTACGACCGCTAGAAAATATGTCTAATTCATGTTTAGTTCATACAATTTCATGAGAAGCTAACTTTAGACATTTATGATAAAACTATATAAATTGTAATCGCTTAAACATTTCAACTTTGTGTTCAAACAAGTGCAATACTACATCAACATGACGAATCGTTTGGACGTAATATAAATTCGGGAAAGTTAAAATACTCTGATCATGTTCGAGAAACTTCTTCAATTGTTGAAAATCTTTGTAAATATATATGCGAACTATGAGCATTTAACATTTGACTCTATATTTTATTTTGTTTTCCTCTTACACACAATTATATATGTACATATTAATATAAGCTCACGCATGTATCCCTAAAGACGTAGGCAGAGGTGGAACTACTGTACTCACGTTTTCCGTTCTGTTTTCCGAGCCATGATATGATAGATGGTCTAGACTACTCTAGACCCTCACTGGCTTCTCATTCCAAAGAAACTGCCACTATATTATTGGGGAGATTATAAGTTTATTGCTTATTGAAATAAAACTAATTTAAACGGATTTTGTCGCGATTTTTTATTAATTTTTGATCCCGACGTTTCGAAGACTTCATGGTCACGGGGTGGACGTTTAAATTAGTTTTATTTCAATGAGTAATATTTGCGTAAACATAAGAAGTTTATTGCTTGTTTAAATAATGGCGGTGTACACATCAGAACAAAAGCATAATATTTTCAATAAATAAATAAATACACCCAACAGTCACATAAATATTCCTGACCCCACAGTGAGATACGAGTCTTGTGTCGTGGGTATCAGGAACTACGAGAGACTTTCGGTCTCACAACACCCAGACCCCGAAACAAGTATTTGTGGATCACACAAACATTTGTCTCGATGCGGGAATCGAACCCGCGGCCTCTCGCTTCACAGCCGGCTACTCGCCTGCTGCGCCACGGAGGCTGTCATTTTGGTTATGGATATTATGTTAAGTGTGATTTAAATGCCTTGTGGGAGTTTTTGGACTTCTTATAAGATTATGAAGCTGAAATATATTTGGCAAAACGCAAATAAACGAATGATGAGCAAAAACTATTTTCATAATTAGATATGAAAATAGGCAGACGAAAACCACTCAAACAAGCATGATGTAACTCGGCTGTCACATAAAGGCCCTTTTATGACGACAAAACCATCTTTCAGCTGTGGATTTAATTAACGATTTCCTGGGAGGTCTTTGTCGGGCGCTACTCATGTGAGATCACCTTAATAAGTAATTGGTTTAATAATTAATTCGGTTTATATTTGCAGGTATTTGAACCAGCACTTGACTCATTAAATCACATTTTTATACATAATTTACAATGTCAGTGTTTTAAAGATATTAATTTGTCGTAAACCGTGTTTTAGACTACGGCGAAATACCCCTTTCTAATTATCCCAAAAATTTCTTAAGTACCCTACGAGCTTTTGCATCAGCGCGGCACAGCGGTACAAAAACATTTATCTCGGGCGGAAATCGAACCCGCAGCCTGTTTCACTGCCGGCTGCCCGCCCAGTACACCACGGAATCTGTGCAAAGTGGCGGAGTATACAACTATGTAAGCAGTTTTATCATATATAATAAGTGATCACTGATAAAGACCCTAACCCTGAAATAGGGCTCCTAAGTTAACTTAAATACACATGTCCCACTTAACGTATAAAGACCCGAACAACACAAGACTAAGCTTTGAGCTTTAGCGCAAAATGGATGCGTTGCGTACAATTTTGTAGGTAATTACCGTCGATTAATTATCATTACGCAGGCGTCGTTACGAGGTGAAACAAGATAAATAATCCTGAGATGCTCGCTACAAATTCTCACGATAATATATCGTTATTAAATACGAGCATGTTATTCTTGGCTCATTGGTACAGTAGCAATGTATCAGGACTAGGGACCACCAATTTTAATATTCAAGCTGACATTCGTACGAATATATTTATTTATTAAATTTCTGTTTAACCTAACAGACGAATTACATCAAAACGTTTCAAATTCAATTTCAAATCATTTATTCTGTAAATTGGATCATAAATATCACTTTTACATGTCAATATTTTTTTAAACTAGATTATATTTTCATCGTTATTTCGTGAGAAGAAATGCCGAAACAAACTCATGGGTTATGGCCTCTCTTAAGGTCCAGACATTGATTTTGCAGAATTATGCGAGTGTAATCTACAGAAATGACATTAATGAAAATGCTTAGATGGTAGATGTAACAGAATTACAGAATTTAGATAACGACAAAATTATGTATAATGATTATGGGTTTTACTTATGAAAGTTACTTATGATTAGTTAAACACTCTTTTATCTTTCTGTATCAATGTCATTTATAAAGTAGCTAGAAAGAGACAAAATAGTGTTTACTAATCACTACTTGAATAAGGTTTATAAGTAAAACCCATTATCATTACTGTGTACGAATATATACGAATGTTTCGCTGGAAAATAATGATTTCCCCGATATTTAAATTGTGTCTAACGTCACCGTAAACGTAATTTAAAGCTATTGCTGGTCAGAAGTACCCCAGTATACACCAGCTGACCCCAGAATACGACTCACCGTAACTAGCCACTATGACGGAGTTTCACTACGTGTACTGTTGTCGCTATCTTTTTAGGTTTACCTTCAAGAAGAGAGCATATTCTTTTCTGAAAGGCCGGCAACGCATTTGCAAGCCCTCTGGTGTTGCAGGTGTTCATGGGCGGCGGTGATCACTTTCCATCAGGTGAGCCTCCTGCCCGTTTGCCCCCTTTTTCCATAAAAAAAAAAAAAGGTACAAATATCTATCAGATGAGTACCTAGAAGAGTTCCTACCGACATTCTTTTATCTTGCTTGTCGTTGGATTTAATACATGTTTTTACTACTATTATGTATTATCATTGATTGGAGAACATCAAATATTATAGACACAGTCACCCAGTATAATAGTATGATGATTTGTATTGATGTGGGGGAATCCCGAGAAACACTCCGATGCATTATTCATCCAGTCAATTATTCTAACATTTAACCTTACCTGCACGAACCGAATAACAAGAGGCTCGTGTTTGAATGATTACAATGTATCTGTCATGAAAAAGAAACAGAAATGCTAGGCATAGAATTATTTGAATTATAAATAAATATAATTTGTTTTATACTAATATTAGTATTTTAGATGAAATTATAAATATGCAATGTAAGGGCCAGCATACCATGGAGACATAAATAGTGAAATAAATTTGATTCGTTGTGGTTTTACAAAACATCTTGCCCAAACTTCAAATAAAAAACTGAGTTCTACGTACAGGAAACAATAAAATATGAATGTTTTCGATTCTGCAACATTAATAGTTAATGGTGAAAAGAAAAATGAATGTCAAGAGAGGCCGTGTTGATTAGTCGAGTAGGGAGTCCGGAGATTAGGCCCGTTCCACTCCACGGCTGTGCATCAAATATTCTACAAGTTTATTCGTACTAAACGCTTTCAATGAAAATGAGACTATAAAGTTTCCAGGCGACGTAGAATGATTCTATTACGAATATGAAATGTTATTACCCCGGACGGATTATAAGCAGGAGCAGGTTCTCACAAATGAAATTGCTTTCCTCCTTTGGAATCCATTTTAAGGACGAATGGTATAATTCTAACGAGTAAAAAGACTTTGTTAAGAAGTATATGCGTTTGTAAAATTGTAATAGAGTCGGCAACGAGCTCGTATGAATTGCCCCAGTGCTAAACGTGTTAATGTAAATGCCATTTAGTTCAAGAAAACGGTTTTTTTATATTCTCATAATTTTAGCGCTGAAAATGTGATTATTTTTAAACTGTGACAAAAAAGAGGGATGTTATAAATTTGAACCCTTTGTCTGCGTGTGTATCCATGTGTGGCTTCGTATATTCACCTAAACGAATGGACTTATTTGAGTGCAGTTTTCTTTATTGGAGGTTAGAGTAATCGAGTTGAATTCTAATTATGTTTGAAGAAAATCTGTTCGGCCATTTAAAAATTAGTTCTTTTTACTGTTAGGCTACAAATAAATTAAAACTAATAGGCAATAGAAGTTTTCTTCAAGTTGTAAATAATAATATCCTAAATAATAGCCATTGTATCGTGGGTGAGGTTGAAATTTGTTTTAAATACGAATTTACAGTAAAAATTTCTTAGTAGCATAGCACATTTGAGACATGTTAAGCTTTCTTTTTGTCTTCCTGGCCCTAACCCGGCCTAATGCCAGGGTCCGCTTTACCATGATTTGGTATTATATGAGGCGATTCACTGTCTGACTTCTACAACCCGCAACGGGAATCAAGTTTCGCCATTGCCTCGTCTGTTAATTAGTAGAGAGTATATGCAGGCAAGGTTGCCTTTGAGCCTAAGATATTGCTGGCCCATTTATACTCCAAGAGCCAGTTTAAGCACATCAAAAAAGGATAAAAAATACACGTACAATTGTACACGCCAATCTAATCTGGAATGGAATAAAAAGTACGCCATTACATATAAAAAGGTTATTAGCATTTTTATACAAACACAACCAATACACAAACATTTTTGAATTGAAACGATAATTGGTATTATGGAATGCTATCACACATTTTGCGGTGCGAGCGGTAATGTGGGCACTTGTATATTTTAAAATAAATTGGTTATTATACTGCCTCTATAGCTTATCGTATTTCAGTTATCGTGAACTGCTGTAAAGGTAATTTGACCATTCGATAGTTTTGGGTTGAAAATAATGGAACAATGTATAGAAATATCCATTGTTAGCGATTACCATGGCGATATTGTTAACTAGTTATTCCGATAACGTTATTATTATTAAAGTTGGTGTGGATTTGGAACAAACACAACTATTTAGACGTATAAAGGGTAACTGTATTTGTACGGTATAGATGTAAGTAATCATGCTTTATGTGTATATTGATTTGTTTGGGTATTTGTTAAGTTATATAAGAGATAGTATAATATTCCTGAAAATAAGCTTGCTTTGAAGGTGCTAGGTCCCTTGTATGGGAGAGGCCGTCTTGGTTGGTACCACCGCTTTGTCTATTTCTACCGCCAAGCAACAGTGTTTAATCACTGTTGTGTTTCGGTTTGAAGGACATTGAAGTCAGTGAAATTACTGGGCATTATGAGACTTAACATCTTACGTCTCGGGGTGACGAGCGAAGTTCAGTGCCATGCAGTGCTTTGTAATTCAAAATTCTGTGTGGTGTTGCTTCTGTTTATGGGCAGGCGTGTCGCTAACCATCAGGCGAGCGCCTTACTCGTCTCGAAATCGTTCAATCAAAATAAAATAAATAATTCTATAATGACTACGAAATGTATTTCTGTAGATAAGATTATTTCTATTTGCTTAAAAATTATGAACAGACCTGATTTTTTTTATATTAACAACTGAGAATAGTGTCATAGAGTTCACAATTAAGGATTTTGGTGTCCAAATTTTGAAACTACTCTTAAAAGTCAGCATCTTATTAAGTTATTATAAGATTATTTATGGAATTTTGAATGATGATATATGAAATGAATAATGTATAATTTTGTAATATTTATCACCTGGATACGCCTCTTACCTGAAAACAAATAAAATAATTTTAGTTACACGAATAAATAATAAAAATACTTATTTCCATAATGAATACCAGGTGGTAGGTAACTCGTATACGAGCAGTCTAGGTGGGTGCCATCACTTTGTCTATTTTTACCGCCAAGCAGCAGTGTGTAACCATGGTTCTTATCTGGTTTAAATGACATTGAATCCAGTCAAATTACGGGACATTATAAGACTTAACATCTTCTGTCTTGGGATGACGAGAGCAGTCCAATGGTATACTGTGCTTGGCAATTCAAAGTTCTGTGTGGTGTTGTATCTGTTTATGGGCGGGCGTGACGCTTACCATCAGGCGAGCGACCTGCTCGTTCACCATTCAGGCAAATAAATAAAAAAACAATAAGCGCTGTTATTAGACATGGCACGCATTGTGAGGAGGTTGGCACTCTGAAGCCTTAACCACCGGTGTTTTGGGTTCTAAGCCTCACCATTGAAGGATGATATTTTTTATATTAAATGTTTTATAAATATTTCTTTAATCTTGATTTATTCTCTCGTTATCAATATTTATGTGCGTGTACTCTGTGACTAACAAATTATTTTTCTTTCTTTCTTTACTTTTTAATTCTTATATTTAATATAACTTAGATGAAAATAAAATAATAAAGTTCAAATAATACATAAATAACACAAGCCCACGGTTTTATCCCCAAAGCGGTAAATAATACTAAAATAATTTTAGATTTCGAATTCTATTTTCATTTAATTGTATAAAGGTAAATAATATAGAAATACTAAAATGATTTTAGATTTTATATTCTATTTTCATTTTGTTCTATACAAAAATTATCACATTACAATATGTTTAGTACAATTCCTTTAATAAGAAACTTGCAAAATCATTTCACTGGAACGACCGAACAATATTTCATAAGAGAAATAGTTCTAACTCTACCCACCTACTTAGCCATTAACTGTTTGTAAGGGTGTGTTTTTAGTGTCAGCGACTACAAAACACCTAATTTAGTAAGTAATATTTGCAGATGAATTTGATTATATTTTTTAGGTCTATCGTTTAATTCAATACCAAATAATTTATTGCTTATGTCAAACTTATTCACATTCACATAATAAGTCCTTACAGTGAGATGACGAGATTTCCACATTTTCTGTGTAACATCTATGTTTTTCTTATTAAAAAATATATACACGTAATTAATAAGCTGCCTCGGTTGTAATTCATCGTGGTACGACTTCTCAGGTCACGGGTTCGATTCCCAGGTCGGGTGAAAGTGAAATTAGGCTTCTCTATCACGAAATGCTCAATATAAGCTCGGAGTCTGAAATTCGTGCCTGGCATGGCGATAGGCTCGCCCTCTGTCACATCATGGGATGAAAATTAGCTCGGCAAAATATGGGTGAACTAGTTAGACCTCTACCTAACCCTTCGGGAATTACAGAAGTGAGTGCGTATATATTTTTTTAATTACAAATTTATGTTATGTTTTATTACAACCACACTTAAAGGTCTTATTTGTAATAATCGTACCGATGCCTAGGTTTATACGATATATTTAGTAGAATAGGAATCTCGAATCTATTTACTAAAGACCTTACAGTGGCTACTGTATTTGCTAAGTGCTCTAGTATCTCGGAATAACGCACCAGGGGTTATACAAAGATTTTATTAGCACTTGAGAACGTATTCACACCAATTATTTTTTGTAGAAATTCATTATACTTTTCCTTGATTTCTTTACTAACCTTTCTTTCTTTAATTCACGTTTTCTTTCGTTTACAAATGATGTATCGATGGATATCCTAACAAATAATAGTAATTTAAAAAAAGAAAAGGTATAAGTAGTGGTATTAAATTCTCTTTGTGCGAGTTCAAGTTACACTTGACCGGATTTTTTTTTAATAAGATTATAAGTAAATTCATGTATATATTCGTATTTGTTTAAGTTTTTCAACATAATTTATTTTGTGCCTTGATCTGACTATAATTATAATTTCTGGATTGTATAATAGACTTATTCACACAAGTCAGTCCATTAAGCCTTTGAACACTTTTCTACGTTACAAATTACTTTACAATTTCGAATCGAATTAAAATACTAAATATAAATACATACGTAGATTCATGCCTGAATCCCATAGGAGTAGGCATTAATGTATTTTTTACTCGCTATGATTCTTATACACCTCTTTGGCCCTCCTATACTCTCATTTTTTTTTTAAATCCTGGTTTTCAAAATGACTACGCCACACCTGATGGTAAGTGTAGCGTAATCCAGGAATAGTGTCGACAAACGATAAACAGTGTGTCTATCGTTGGGCGGCACGATCATGCCGAACTGCCTAGCTGCTTCTTCACACTCCGTTTAAATACAAAATATACGCCTGTATTATTCCTAATACGCTCCGCTCATGATACTAATCGCATGTTTCCCCTAGTTCGGGATTCTAGCCTTAAGATCCGGTGCAGCCACGCGTGAGCACCCAAGACGCGACCCTGCCTGCCCCTGACAGCTCATGAAAACAAATAGTTGTTGATACTATATAGCAACGTTGCAAACATCGAATGTGCTGACTATGTAGTCACATAGTTACATGTAATAAGTACGTGAGAATGTTGAATGTGAAACTGAAGTTAGGTATTGATAACCTCCGTGGCGCAGCGGGCGAATAGCCGGCTGTGAAGCGAGAGGCCGCGGGTTTGATCCCCGCACCGAGACAAATGTTTGTGTTATCCACAAATATTTGTTTTGGGTCTGGGTGTTCAACCAACCCACGGCCCCTCGCTTCACAGGCTCTCTCACCATACGAAACATCAAACTGCTAATTGACGTCATTTTCTATGGACCAGTAGTTAAATCGGTTGAGTCAGCCCAATTGTACTGTAGACAAAAGTGTCCACAGTGTGATTTACCTCTTATAAAATTAAGAGCGTTCTTATCCCACTACGTTAGGTTTATAGTGGTATATTTTTGTGTAAATACTTTTCTCAAGTATTACTGAACTTTCTTACTTCTCTTAATGCGCGTCTGTGACACACTATATAATTAGAGAAAAACCTGCCTACAATAACTTGATTTAAAGAATCTCTTATGCGTAGGTAGTTAAAATAGTGCAGAATTTCATTTCCATAACTACGACCCAAAATTGCCATCATTTTAACAAAGTATGATTAAACACACACATGTTGCTCATTAAAAATATATTAATCTCAATAATAAATTCAAATTGTCAAGCCGCAACGTGCTACTTGACAAATTAGATTTTTAGTGGGTATTGCTGGCTAAGATTAAATTAAAGTTGACTTCCACTCAAGTGCAGGCTTTTAAACCTGAATTAGAGACCGCGTCACTCAACTGTTAATGGCGTATTATGACGAAGTGACTGTCACTTGCTAAAATTATAGAGTAACATCGAGATTTTTGTATGCGGCTAAAATTTATATAATAAGTAAGTTTTACAAACTCGGACCCTTAAGCTCTTTAAATAAGCTTTTGTTTTTAAGTTTTGTCTTTTGTTTTGCTTTTTCTTTTAAGCGTTTGTTCTTATGCAGATATCTGATATAGGGAATCTGATTAATTGCAAAAACATTACACAATTCATTAGTGGTTGGTTAGATAGCCCGCATACATAGCTATTTTTCAACAGTCCACCTTGCATTAATTTCGAGATTGACGAATAGCTATTGGAAAACTAAAACAAACCTTATAGTAATTTTAAACTTAGAAAATGTTGTTTACCAAGTTTAAAAACATAAATAATATCATCGAAGAATGTACACGACACAAAATGAGGAGCAAAGCAAATACTACATTTACGTGAAACAAATGTTACAAATTAATAAAGTTGCGACTTTAAATTACGAAACAGGTAAATTAAAGATCATTGTATAATAATCACCCGCATTAATGAACCTCCGTTTTTTGTAATCCGCTTAGCAAACGGTATAAATTTTACATGTGTGCCTACAATTGTTTCGTCGGAGCCATATTATTATAACGTTTCGGGAGGACAGGGCACGCGGTGTAGCAACATAATCGGGCGCCTGCCCACCATCTGCCGGAAGTTTTACAATGTTTATGAGCTCCATCGGGAAGCGTACATAAATTCTGACGATTGGACGGGTACAAACGATAACGGGGTACAATGGTTTAACCTTATTTAGCCGCATTATTATTTAAAAAGTACGAATACATGCGCTAATGCGAAATATCAACACGCAAATTCAACGTGTTAACTGCCAATGAATTGGAAATGCGGTTCCCTTATTGCGAACTCGAAGAATGAATGTATCGGAAGAACGACCGAAATAAACGAAGACGAAATACAAGGGTTACAAATCTTGTTAAACTCGGTAAAAAGTTAATGTTAGCCAATGATATACAGCCTAACAAACTTGTCGGACATCAACAATACAGGAAGGAGACCCAAAATAATTTTAAATTCAGTATTAATCCTCGAACCGTGTCCCGAGCATCGTTTCTTCCATACTTTGAGGGATTTCCGAAAGAAAGCTGCTCGCACAAAGTTCTATCCGAACTCCGTGTAATCTTACTTATAAAAATAAACTTTTGCATTAACTGATTTCGAATCAGGGGCGAGGAACTTTCGCAAGGTAGGCCATCCCGCAGCGAGTCTCTTCCGTTGAAGTTACAGACTCAATCAGCCAGAAAATAGCAACAAATAAATACACGCTTAAGTAGTTCTGACTTGATAAGCGTAAGTAGAGTTGGGGCTCAAATTTATGAAAGAGTTCGGCAGATAATGTAAAAGTTAGCAGATAAGGCTGGCTTTACTAGGCTTCGGTGCGCGCTGAGCAAAGCTGAATATTACCTCGTGAGCTCCGAGGACTTCCTCTAGGTTATGTTATATAGTTATTGCACGCTCAAGTATGAGAACATACGTGTGTACCGCTGAACCGAATGTGTGCGGCGCGCTCTACAGACGGATTAATCGCAAAAACCGTTCAATTTTTAAGAATATAATGTTAATCAGAACATATATTTATGTTTGAAAGTATTTAAATGTGATTTAATAACAAAATAGAGACTGCTATTGGTGCAATATTTAAAGGACTCGAAGAATGAGTACTTCAAAGAGGGTTATGATTGTTAGAGTAGACGCTAAAAATATTAGTGTTTCGATTAACACTTTTATTTATATAGTCATTGTTAATTGAATTAAAACATCGTGTATTAAGTTAAGTTTGATAATATATTCGAAGGTATGTGAAGTCTACCAACTCGCATTGAGCCACCCTGGTACACTAAGGCCTAATCCCTCGTATTATCCTCGTAGTGGAGGCCCGTATCAAGCAGTGGGAAAATATAATACTGAACTAATGAAAAACAACATTGTCCTGGCGATATTATTATTCAATAAATTAATATAATAATCGATATTGGCAGAGAAACACACATAATATAGTGCACATAATTGCTAACAGCAGTAGTTAGTAATCTAACTGTGTCACAGTTAACAGCGCCCACCATCAGATACTGCGAAAATACAGACTTGAAAAAGAAAATTAAGAAAAATAATATAAAGCAATTTATAAAGACAGGAATAAAATTAAATTAGTATTACATAGATTACGAATATTATATACTGTCTGATGTGTTTATGAGAAAGATTTAAATTATTTAATTAGTTATGTTCGAACTTAGATTAAAGCACGATTTACGTTGTTCGTCGTACGTCGTACGTATTTAGGTATATGATAATGCATATTTGTTTAAAATATGGTCTTTATTTTCAACTAGTCATTTATTTTTTGGTTTAAAAACCACCTACAAATTGTTATTATATATAGTTTGAGGACACTGTACTGAAACTTTACAAGTTCTTTCAAATGACGTTAGATGTTTACTCATAACAGTTTTTATAAATATCCCATAACTCTTACATTCATACATAATACATAAAAAGAAAACAAAACCTTTGACTCGAACATGGGTGCGAAATATAAATACATCAAAGTTAATCGAAGCCGGCTTCAAGAACAGTCTAATGTCTTTAAATCTTTTGTGAAGGACTCTCGCGCTGGGTAGAAAGGTTTTCGATTTTTCGATTTTTACACTCCCCGTTTCTTTTTGGCTACAGTACGTGTCGTACTTGTGCCCAGACCCAATGTAATTAAGGTGCAAAGATACCCGAATGCCGGGAGGGGACTGAGGGCTCTTCAGCGGTCGACCGTCTACTCAAAACCGATAAGTGTTGCGTACACCAACGTTACTTCTCTATTCAATGCGTTCAAAAGATTCAAAGAAATCTTAATTAGGTTTTTTGTGATAAATAAATGTGGCAATTGAGTGTGCAACAAATATGAATTTGTGTTTTTATCATAGGTCATTATCAAAGGTACAAAAATGTACCAAATAAGTCTATTCGATATGATAATATATTGCCACAGAGAGTGGGGGTTTAACTTATAACACTCCTTTTTTTGTCAGACAAAAACAGGTTAAAAAGAGGGGAATATTAATATAATTTGAAAGGTTCTATGCCGTAGATAAATGTGCCGTGTACAAAACAAATGTGTTCATATGACTTTTTCATACATAACATTATAACCGATTAAATAAAAATTATATCACGTTCATGGCTGTATGAGAAAAATACTTTTTGTCATTCAAACAGTGAGATATTGACCACAATCGATACTCATATTCATTTATTTGCCCCATAAGACGAACGACATTGCGGTGGCAGGTGTTAACATAAATACACCCAACAGTCACATACATAGACCTGACCCTGTATAGTGGGTATCATGAATTACGAAGGACTTGCTGTCCCACAAAATCCGAACCCGAAACAAATATTTGTCTAGGTGTGGAAATCGAACCCACGGCTTCTCGCTTCGCAACCGGCTACCCGACCACTGCGCCACGGAGGCTGTCAAAACAGTAACCATACTTTTGTTAATCAATACAGTTGCCGACCATATGATTCTTTCACTATTATAGAATATAATGCATTCATAATTCATAAAAACGTCAGTAAAGCCAATTTTTAGATGGTGCACTCAAGTTCTTAAATGGATCTATGGCTCTTTATGAAAGTGTTCAATGAACATCTTTTTTTTCCTGGCGTTACCTCAGTTTTAATCTTGCCATGCTAGAGTTTCTATTTTAGACGCTTCTATTTTACCAGATCTAGATGATCAATGCGTCAAGCCATCGCATTTCAAGTCATGGTAACACCTGGGACAAGTATTAGTGAACGATTTTTTTTCTATAGAGCCGGCAAACGAGCAAGTGAGTTACCTAGTGGTATGTGATCTCCACCACCCATGACCCTAAAGGGAGAGGATAATTATTTGGGACCCCGGATGTATATACTCCTGCGGTCTTTTTTAAACTTGACCAAAGCGATATTGCTGAAGTTTATCCACGCATTAAGAATTTAATCCACCATATAATTTGATAGACGATTTATACCGAGTTCACTTGTTTTCTCCAATCACTTCAGATACAAGTAATCGTTAAGTTTAATAAACTAATAGACGAAACAGTAAGAAACATCGAACCCAATCATATTAAGATGTTCTAAGTATATTGTACACCACATTACATTAATTTCTCGGGAGACGACTCGCAAAGTAAGCTTTGGCAGCTGCCCTTGCGGTCGCATGTTTATTGAGAAATTGCCTAATCTCGAAGAGCTACAAAACAAAACCACATTGGAATTGTGGAACTAAAGTATTTCTTCTCTCCAAGGATCCTATTGGTGGTTACCCTCGTCTGTGCTAACCGATCACACCCTTAAGGCTCCCGAATTACTGTCTGGGCTGATTACGGCCCCGTCCCGCTCACTTCAGCGCCCCCTATGAGCCGCCAGCGACCCTTCCCGCCCGGGGCCCTGCGTCAACTATTATTTTTGTTCCCTACTTATAATTTGTGCGATAGAAAAGTTGGACAAACACCAGTCATATTATTAAATATAAGAAAACTTGCCGTGTACTTTTCCATTGCGCTCCGGGACCGCTTGTTATTCTATTAGCTCGCGTACATACAAACTGCCCCAAAACGGACATCGTAATGGCCTCGTGAAACGATTATTCAATTTAAGTGATACAACTCAATATTACACGCTTCTGAACAATAAATCTCATTTGAATAACTCGTAAAACCTGTTTAATGAATTGCTACTGACTTTAATAAGTAATAAATATTTATGTAGGTGTGTGCGCGTTCCAAGGAGAAAATAAATTTCAATTTATCGCTTGCTCTGCTTATTCTCATTAGAGTAAAAGATGAGAAAAACATTTTATCAGAAAACATCAACGAATATTTTTCTATCGTAAATACCCTCTACACAAGCTATAAAGGTACACAAAAAGGTACGACTTTTAATGCTCTTATATGTAGGAGTACATGATGTTACTTCAAAATGAAAAAAATGTGTTCATTGGCGCGAAACGAAATCATCGTCCCAGATACGTCTCTCAACAACAAAAGCCGCACGCGTGCGTGTTTAACATATTTTCTTTAAACAGAACGCAATATTTACTGGCTTACATGTATCGTCTTAAGGGGATAAATAATGGAGTTGCAAATGTGTGTTTGGCGTACGAGGGCTGAGAGACATGCTACAGTTGAAAGCAGATGATAATTTGACGTAACATATATAAAAGAAAAATACGCACACATCCACGCGGTAAAACATTATTATTATGCAAAAGAATAAACGCCCACGAGTTCACGCACGGAACAAACTTATGTGTGTCGCGTGGTAGCTTTTAGTATGTAGTCATAATGATGTGGTATTATAAAAATATTCACCATTTATGAAAGGGAGTGGGCAATTTTTTCACTTATGTTAACACATTCAGAATTCTGCATTATGAGTCACGTAACAATAATATACACATATATATCTGTGCTATACATTTCCCACTGCTGGGCACGAGCCTCCTCTATTGAATGAAAGGGGTTAAGTTTTAGTCTACCGCGCTGGCCTTATGTGGGTTGGCCATATCGTAATATTATATTATACTATCGAAATCATTATGGAGAACTTCTAAGTTAAGTGATGTTTCCTTCACCGTCATAGCAAGCGATAATTAATCCTACTATTAATCCTCCTACTATAGCAGAAAATATATTAAAAGAGAGTGTCCCTGGATGTAATGATTCATTTGAATTCCAATGTGTTAATAGTATGGATATAATAAAGGTGGCAAAGTTAATTAATATTAAAAATACATGTGATTTATGGGGAATTTCCACAAAAATTCTGAATTTTGTAATACCTGTGATAGCTCCCCAGTTAGCTTTAATTTTTAATTCATGTATTAGTTGTGGCATATTTCCTGATCAGATGAAGCTCAGTAAAATCATACCTCTCTTTAAATCTGGTAGCACAACTGACCCCAGTAATTTTAGACCTATTTCTGTGCTACCTTCAATAAGTAAAATCTTTGAAAAACTCATCCTTAGTCAAATACAAAATTATTTTACTTCAAATAAAATCCTGCATCATAAACAGTTTGGTTTCACACGGGGTCGCTCCACCACCGATGCTGGTGTTGAGCTTTTAAATAATATATTTGATGCCTGGGAGGGTTCACAAGATGCCTTGGGTGTATTCTGTGATTTATCCAAGGCGTTCGATTGTGTTCACCATGACATTCTTATCAGGAAACTGAGTCACTACGGAGTAAATGGCGTTGCTTTAGATTTATTTAATTCTTATTTAAGCAATAGGATTCAAAGTGTTGACGTCAATGGAAAAAGATCACCTGGGTCTACTGTTACAATGGGAGTTCCACAGGGCTCGATTCTTGGACCCTTTCTATTTTTAATTTATATTAATGACTTACCTTATCACATAAGGGACAACTGTGAGGTAGTGTTGTTTGCAGATGATACTTCTTTGATATTCAAAGTTAATCGACAACAATCCGTTCTTGACGATGTAAACAGCACTCTCTCAAAAATAGTGCATTGGTTTAGCGTTAACAATTTATTACTAAATAGTCAAAAAACCAAATGCATTAGATTTTTGACACCTAATGTCAAAAAGGTTAACGCTAACATTTTTATGAATGGTGATGAGTTAGGCCTTGTGGAGTCAACCAAGTTCTTAGGTATAACTTTAGACCCTAAACTTCAATGGGGCCACCACATATCTGTGCTAGCTAAAAAATTAAGTAGCGCAGCTTACGCAGTGAGTAAAATACGCCAACTGACCGACGTTAACACGGCTAGACTGGTTTATTTTGCATATTTTCATAGTTTGATGTGTTACGGAATTTTACTATGGGGTGGTGCTGCTGACATCAATGCTATTTTTGTTCTTCAAAAGCGAGCTATAAGATCTATTTACTCGCTCAGTTCCAGATATTCTCTTAGAGAAAAATTCAAAGAAATAGACATAATGACAGTAGCATCACAATTCATCTTCGCTAATTTAATGTATGTTCATAAGAATATAGACCAATTTACAAAAATTAGTGATACTCATGGCATAAATACTAGGAATAAAAATAACCTTAAATGCCATAAAACTAGACTCCACAAAATTGGCAACTCTTTTAAAGGGCTCTGTATACGCTTTTACAATAAACTTCCCAATTACATTAAGGAGCTTAATATCATGCAATTTAAAGCCACTATTAAGCGAAAGTTATGCAATAAAGCATATTATAAGATCTCGGAATATTTAGAAGATTTAAAGGCTTGGGAATAGCTTATAATAATAAATATGTGAATAAGTTACTATATACGCTAATTTTAAGCAGTTTGGGTATGTCATGCTCGCTTTAATGTCTGTGCTTGCGGCGGCGTCGTGTGCCGGGTCGGTCACTTCCCTGTAACATGGTTGAGGAGGCCGATGGCTGGCACATGCGTCATGCTCGTGAACGGGTGCTGCTTGTGTGGACTGGTCTGCTCAAGCTCTTATTGCGTGTTTAGTTGATTTATTCATATAGTTCTTGAAGATCATGCACAAAAAACTATTATATTATGCTAATTATTTTACTTTATGACGTTCCTCATTGGCATAAATTGAGCTGCTCTAACTCAAATAAATAATACTTCAATGTATGTAGTTCTAATATATATTGTAATAAGTTTAGAAAAGAGCAACGTTAGAGTTTCTTGCCCGTTCTTCTTTAACGAATCAGCATTCCGAACTGGCGGTAGAGTTAAAATTTGACTGAATCTAAATAATGTTTGACATTTTACGGATTCAATAAATGATTTGATTTTGATTTTTTTTTGATTTAATGAGTTCAGGTTATGCAATCACAACCTGTATTTGAGTTTTCAATTCGATAAGTCACACATGAGTTGCCTGGGATTTGCACCCCATATGACATTATACAGCCTCCGTAGCGCAGTGGCCGAGTAGGTGACAGTGAAACGTGAGGCCGGGGGTTCGATCCCCGCACCGACACAAATATGTGTCTGATCCACAAATATTTATTTCTCTGGGGTAATTTTGTCTGGGTGTTTTAAAAAGTCTCTCGTAGTTTCTGATACCCACGACAAAGACACATATCTTAATGTGGAGTTAGGGCTAAGTGAATGATTATTAGGTGTCATTTATATAAAAAATATGACAATAGGCTCACCCCCATTGGACGGAAATAAGCTGGGCGAACTGTGGGTTCAGTACAAGTTACACCTCTTCCTACCCCTTGGGGGATACAGGCGTGGGCTTGCATGTATATTTATATGACCCGAAATTACAGTCTACACACATAGATACAAACTGAACGGAAATATAATCTTCATTGTAATACCGCTAAATATGCTATGTCATGGCTCCCCTTTGCACATAAAGGAGTACGGATCTAATCATGGTTTATACGAGACCTTTTAATTTGGTGATATTCTGTGGTCACAGATAACGCCAGTTACCTCGCCATTTGACCCTTGCAGTACCGATGCGGGTTCGGTCATCGGAATTTATCCCTCTCTGGTGATACCTTAAGGATTATTGAGGGGTACCGTTTATTAACATCTATTTCAGGCTGATGTTGAAGAACTTTTTACAATTGGATTGGTTTTGCATACGATGTACGGTAGGATTAAAGTGAGCCTCGATATTCTTCGTTTTTTTACGAATCAGTACGAATATAAATAAAATAAAATAAATAAATAAATACACCCAACAGTCACACACATAGTCCTGACCCCACAGTAAGATACGAGTCTTGTGTCGTGGGTATCAGGAACTACGACAGACTTTCGGTCTCACAACACCCAGACCCCGAAACAAACATTTGTGGATCACACAAATATTCAATATATGGAGTGTAAGTGGGCAACCAGCGTCTTGATTTAATGACGAAAAGCGCTCGCCTGATGGTAAGCGCCACGCCTGCCCATAAACAGAAGCAACACCACATACAACTTTGAATAACAAAGCACTAAACTGCGCTCGTCACCCCGAGACATAAGATGTTAAATCATATAATGCCCAGTAATTTCACTGGCTTCAATGTCCTTCAAACCGAAACACAACAGTGCTTACACACTGTTGCTTGGTGGCAGAAATAGACAACCCAGACGGCCTCTCACATACGAGCAACCTACCACCTCGTACCTGCACGTGATACACTCTGCTGACGAACGGACGAGGGAATGGCGAAACTTGGTTCCTGTTGCGGGTTGTGGGGATCAAAGGGTGGGTCGCCCCACACAATACGAAATCTATGGTCACATAATGATGGGAAAGCGGACCCTGGCATTATACCAATATAACGTCAGGTAGAAAGAAAGAAAAGTAGCAATATGCAGTCGATTGTAAGCCATCCGCTAGTGGTCAGTTAATCAAGAAGAATAATACGAACATAAACTAATGTAGCAACAGGTTATGTATTTGTATTTAATAGACAGAAACCACCGAAGTGCGTTATTTAACCGCAATACTGTACAATTATATTGCGTTTGATTTTATGTTGATTTTGTTTTTTTTTATCTTAGCACTGTCAAGGGACTACACTGGACAATATGTTATGTACAGTGTCTAAAATTAATGTCGATTTTCGTGGTATATCTAATACACTGTCTGAAGCTGGAACGCGATTTGCCTATGGCGGGTTTTTTACCATGTGTACGATGGTTGCTGTCCAGTAGGGTACATAAATGATAAGGTACACATTCAGATATTTTGAGTATCCTAAATTATTAAGATTTCGTTTCTACAACTTTAATAATATATTAACCCTTAACAAGCAATCACCTCGTCACAGGAAAGCAAACTGCAACCTCTAATTAAGTCAGATCGTATTAATCATATGTCTCTAATTATGCTTTAATTATTATGCTATAATATGCTCTGTGCATCTAAATATGATAGAGAGATAGGACAGGACCTGTCACTAACATCATCGACTATCGTAAACTAACATCTAATGAACACCCGTAGCTTAAATTAAACTCACGTTAAAGTTATTATAGGAACACCTATATCTTGCAGTAAAATAACTATCATGGTCGTTATCATCCACCTCGGTACCTTCGTGGAGCGTTTACTTCGTTCTAGTAAGTAAGACCTGGATTTATACGTCTATTTATTTTATACTTAGATGAATTACATAATATTTTCTTATGTTTACCCGAATATAAAACCTTAAAATAAACCTAATTTAAATGGATTTGATCGCGGTTTTTTGGAACGAAGTTCCTTACGGCAGGCTTGGAGGGGATAGGGATTTCGCTGCGTGACCGAACTGAAAAAAATGTGATAGTAAAACCGTAAGAAAAATGCGTGGAAAAAATGCGTGGAAAAAATGCGTGAAAAATGCGTGGAATAAAAGCGTTAAATGAGACGTGCGCAGGCGCGACAGTCAATGTGTCAATTTTAATGTCAGTCATTTCTATGTAATTTTATGTTGTCAAACAAAAATAAAGAGACATATTTAAAATGAAATTCATTCAGCCAGTTATAATTGAAGTATATAAAAATACTCCTTCGATTTTTAAAAGATTACGCTAGCTCGTTATCTATACTAATATAATAAAGCTGTAGAGTTTGATTGTTTGTTTGTTTGAACGCGCTAATCTCAGGAACTACTGGTTCGAATTGAAAAATTCTTTTTGTGTTGGATAGTCCATTTATCGAGGAAGGCTTTAGGCTATATAACATTACGCTGCAACCATTAGAAGCGAAGCATCAGTGAAAAATGTTGCAAAAACGGGGAAAATTATTCATATTTGAAGGCTTCCGTTGCTAAGCTACCGAAATAATATTATTTGAAAGCTTCCGTTGCTAAGCTACCCAAATCTATACTAATATTATAAAGCTGTAGAGTTTGATTGTTTGTTTGTTTGTTTGATCACGTGGGCGGAGCCGCGAGCAAAAGCTAGTTATTTATAATTACATAAGTTGATAAAAAATGCTATACAATAGCTTTACCGCGGCAGTCTCCGAGCGCCACACGTCTTTTTTTATTTCTATTTTTCTATTCTATTTCTATGTAATTTTATGTTGTCAAGCAAAAATAAAGAGACATATTTTGTTATTTTAGTTGATAATTTGAATTTTTTGCAATTTGTGTCGATTGTACATTAGCCGAAGGAACTTCGTTCCTACCTGGTGTCCCACGACACACACCAATTTTTTATTTTAATTTTATTCCCGGCGCGGCGTTTCAAAAGTTTTACAACCTTCGTTCGGGATGGTCGACAAAATTAAAATAAAAACCATGATAAAATCCATTTAAATTAGTTTTATTTCACCTAATAAGAATTCTTAATTTCATAGAACGTAAGATACATATACAGACTGTGGCCACCTATTTTCAATTTTTTTGGTGAGATATTTAATAACTGCGTTATAAATAAAACGGGCAGAAAATATCCACATACATACATATTATATTAGGATGAAATGTATACTTCCAAAGCTCGTTTTTTTACGTGGATGTGCGTGAAAAATGACGTGAGAGCTACGGAAAATAACTGAAATCTGTAATTAATAATTTACTCATTATAGAATCGCCGGCTTTCCATGACACGTTAAATACTCGCTTTACACTTTTATAAAACGCCAATTATCACGGAAGTTTAAACATTAATGCTGACATTTAAATATTATGATTTGGGAATGGCACTGTATTTTATGTTTTTTAGTAAATATTTTTTTTATGATTTCAACACACAATATGTTATTTATTAGCATAAATGACTGGAACTGGTAGGTAGCTCATCTGATAGTACGCATCACCCATGTACAGCTGCAACACCACTCATAACTTTGAATTGTAATTCAAATTGTTGTAATACTTTGGAAAGTATTAACAGAGCGGTTAACGCCAGGCAGGCGGCCGATTGTAAAAACCTAGAAACTGCTTTCAAGCAATCTTTAACTAAATAATTACCCTAAATATTTATTTATCTTTAAGCTGTAACACGTGTTAAAAAACATATTGCGACAGGCGAAAAAGAAAGCCTTTTTAAAGTATTACATGGAACTGCACTATGCTTCGTATCCCGAGATATTAGATGTTAAGGATAAGTAATTTCAAAACAAAAGACAGCGAATAATTCACCCTACTAATAAGCAAAAATGCCAGATGGACTCTTGCATATTTTCTATGACAAATCTAAATCAGTTCAATTCAAACAATCGAATAGACATCAGAACTTAACCAATTTAATTTAAAAACCACCTTCGGATTAAACGCTATCGAACACTTAAAGACTCGTCTAAATCTTTTCTTATTTTGCAAAGGTATCGTGTTATATACATGAAATATAACACGATACCTACACCTGTTAGATACAAAGGAATTGTGAATATTCTTATGACGTTGGTTGAAAATTTGCAAAGTAAATATTTTGGCCGCTATCTCAGCAAGTGAAGTTGTCAGTATTGTTAGAACGTAGCATACAAGACGGTGGGTGGAGCATGTCGGACGCATCGGAAGATGGATCACGTTGGTAATCAGTTAATGCATTATGCGGTTTAAGTACAACATGGATGGAACGTCGTATGTTCCAAACAAATATTGATACACGTTAACACCACAATACCTCGCTTGCTTTACGGCCATTTAGTGTCTAATTGTGATGTCTAATTATCATATTTTACGCGAGTTGTATCTGTGAGATTAACAGATTTGTGTTTGTTTATTTTCACGAGATTAAACTAATGCTTAATGCTATTTAATTCTGTGTTCGTGTATATTATTTCATGCCATTATATAATTTATCGTGATAGATATTTTGAATCCTAAAACATTTCGTGGAATGGACTGATAAATGAGATTTTTTTCAAATATTAACAAGCGAGGAAACGCAGGTTAACAATAGCTCGTTGCAAATAGAACGAGTCTAGTCTGTGCAACTCCTATCATGCAAAATTTTAATATAAATATGCAGCGGTAAAAGTTAGAATTATATAAAAATTCACCGCAGTCATTAGATCTAAGTAGGTGAGGATACATACTTAATGTATTACAAAACATTACCCCGTAATGAGGCATGCTAAAATCACTACGACCTACCCATGGGACAACCGAGGGCAAGGTGGAGCGGCTCCACCAGTGGCTAGTAACAATGACGACGCAGATAAAAGGGGTCGATAACGTGAAATAGCAACGTGAAAACGTGGCGAGAAAATAGCATTATTAACCTCCCGGGCATAATACGCGCGCCACTGAGCCAGATATGGTAATGATTATGTAAATCCCGTACTCACAGGTACATCTCGGGGACGTTATATACTTATTAAAACCAAGATTGCCAGACTGAGGGAATTGTCTCACGCAAAAACTTCGTCCAACATTGACGCTAAGTGTTTATGGACGTTCAATTTTTACGACATCGACAATTCGAAATCTCAGGTTCCCTGAAATCGGACCATTGATGTTGCAGTCTTGCTTGGCGACTCTCTTTTCAATTTTCTTAGTTTCCTGTTCGAAACAGGCGAGCATTGTATGGTAGATTCTTATCTCTCACAAAAGCTATTTAGCTAAATGGAATTTACAGAGCCCGCACTGCAATTCGACGAAGTACATTGTAATATTTAAAATCTTGAAATTTGACTCTAAATCCCCGCATTGTATTACGTGTCTAAGATTTTTCAAGATTCTTTTTGCACTCCTCTCGTTGTTGTTTCGTTTAAATTATGCACTTTGCCAAATTGAAACGACAGTAACTTTTTAACGTAGCGTCTCAGCACATAAATATTGATAATGCTTTATTTGGTGTACAATATTCTTAAACGTCTGTTGAACGTCTAACAATTACAATAACGTCTAACAATTACAAAAGCGCTTTTGAAAATGTTTAACTTAAAGTACCTAATTGAGCCCCGTTAATCAAGAGCACGAAGTTTTAACAAGTGCTTAAATTATTTACCTCAAACATAAAACATCGACATTCAAAGCGTTTCTGAAATAATTTCGCTTACACAGACGTCGGGCATAACACAAAGTGAATTATACGAATAGAAAATATTGAAAGCGAGCTGAGAGCATCAAAAATAACGTTGAATCTTGTTAATGAACTTAATGAGAGAAGAAACTGGGAGTTGTATAGCGCGAGAACTTTACGAAATGATCTTGCAAGTTTCAATTCCCAATGCTGTTACAACACTGGCGAGCGGCGGGCGGTCGTCGGTCGTACGACTGAGCGGGAACAAAATGAAATGCATCGTAAAATAAACACGATATGATTTGTTTCCCGCTTTCTGCCGGTATTAACAACATTTTTAACGGAGTAGCAGTTTTGTTATAAATTATTGCATTGCAGTATAAAATGTTGCATTTGTAACACGTGCTACATTTGTAAGAAATGAAATGGTATGTCAATACACAATGGTAATGCTAGGTTTTATGTCTGTCCAAAATTAATTATAATAAGTTGGTGTTTATTATAATGCTGATCATTTAAGGTTATATTTTATATACATATTACCGTGTATTATGTTAAAGGCAGGTCTGAGACTTCCTCTCTTATAAGCAAAAGCTTATTTCTTCACGTTAAAATTTACTCAATGTCATTATCAAGACTACCTCGGTGGTGCAGTTGTAATGCTAATATAACTACTGTGCAGAGGTGGCGGGTTATGAGTATTTAAACAATGGAATTTAGTATAAATCTTATTTAAAATTAAAACATCTCAATAATTACTTTTATCTTTCATCTTGAGTGTGATTCCACTTCAAACGTTCAAACGTCATAATCTCTAGGAAGAAAAAAAGTAAAAAGTTTCATTAAATGAAATGTACGCTGGTTTAATTAATGTAAAAGCTACAAAAGCTGTAATAAAATTGAAAATATTTTCATCGTATCAAAATTTCACTACCTTAGCCAAGGTACTGGCAAATAAACAAGACTTTTTTACTTAACGTCGAAGTTCAAAATAAAGTTTACTAATTTCGACATTGTGCGAGAATACATATAAAACAACCAACAGATTATGCGGGGAATAATATTGTAGGTTTTTACTCAGCCACGTACGACGTAGTTATGCAAATGCGTGGGGCTTGTTTTTACTAGGATTAAGGTTCTGGGACTATTGTAATTAGAAGATTTGTGTTAAACGCGTTATATCCAACTTTAGCATTTACATTACAATTATATTTCGCATATCTGTATGTAAAGTTTCAAACAACGATTACAGTTATTTTAAAGTCAATGTAGAACTTAATTTAAGGGATTAAAACACTTTCAGTATGACACGAATTTGACGACGAATGTGTTTTGTTGGATTTTTAAATTTTATTTTGGGGATTTTGTTTATTAATAATAAAAAAGAAAAATAAAATTTATTTTGGGAAATTCGAGTAAATTTTAACTTTATCATTTCTTTAATATATAAAAACGTTAAATACATCATAAAATAACAATGAATGGGTTTTATGTACGCGGTTACATAATATATGAACTTAGCTACATCCGATGTTCATTCAGATAAGCTAATTTGGAATGGTACATCGTCGAACTCTACATCCGATATTCATCCGAATAAGATAATTTGGTATATATCCACATTGAACTGATTTAAATTAACACAAGGTACTTCTTGTATCATAGTTAAACTTCGAACAAATTTTATCAACAAAATGCTGCACATTCACTTTGTTTGTGTACATCAAAGAAACATATAGTCTTTGATAAAAACGAGACAGAAGATTTGACACTAGATATAATAAAGAGATTGGAAAATAACTTCGACAAAAAACAGGTCTCCAAAACTCACGTCAAACACTCAGTAAAATGAAATACGTAGCCGGCACCGGCCTTCGGCAAAATGGTTTAATATCGAAATGTGATCACTTAGCGCAATCTCTTACAAAAGAAAAAAAAACACAGGAAAAGGCCCGAATGTACTTAGCTTTTACCAGAAACCAAAATATGTTTCAATTTTTATTAAAACTCGCAAAAAGCTGAACTGAATTGATGGCTTTTCAATATATTTCTATAGTTATAGGTATGAAATGATTGGTTTTTGTCAGTGGGTTTATACTTTTACTTTTATTGAAAATGTTCATCTCCACATTCCCCACATTCTATGCACCTCAAAAGCGTTTTAAATAAGAAAAAGCCACCAAAGTTTGTGAGCATAAAGTTTGTAGCAAGAGCTCGGTACCACTTTACCACTTACTCAAATGAAATGCGAACTCACCGGCCCTTTTGCTAGAATCGTACACTCTTCACTACCATCAGTTATAAATTAATTCAGACCAAAATGAATACACATAAAAACCAAAATGTTATGTATTTTACAATAGTCAGCAAAGTCATTAAAAAAAGCAGTTTCAATAATTAGTAAAATATACAATTTAATACACGCTAACAAACATTGAAACACACACACTTGCACACGCAGGCGAAATTATGTTAATTCTCTTTTGTCTCATAATGCCCAGCAATTTCACTGGTTTCAATGTGCTTAAAACCGAAACACGACAGTGCTTACATACTGTTGCTTGGCGGCAGAAATAGACAAAGCGGTGTTACCAACCCAGATGGCCCCTTGCATACGAGTGACCTACCACTAAGTAAAACCTAGCATTTTTGTTATCAATATTATTTCAATTGAGATTTTAAAACATTCCAATTCTCATCACATTATTATCTACAGTTGAAACAGTTGAATTTCCATCTCACAGTGAAGGAAGAGAGCATTATCACTGCACATTGCTCTTCGTTTTATTCATCACCCTGGTCCCTACGCTTCTCTCCGCTAAAACCGATTCCTTGTTACTTGATTTCTGCATTTCGAAAAAGCGTAAATATTTTCCTCTTGGGTGCTTTTGCAGTGATGAAAATTTCAATGAGCGCTTCAACATTTTGAATTATTAAATTGCAATACAAATACTTTTTTAATACTTTATATTTTTATGTAAATAAATCCAGTTAATGTTTGAAATTTCAATTGAATTCGCTTTTTGTAGAAATTTCGATTTTCCGAGTGCTTATTTTTGTGATAGTTATAAAAGACTTAAATGTAATCATTTTTATTTGTCTGCATAAAGTACGCTTGTAATAAACGCCGGATTCCCCAGCTCCTAAACTAGTGTCAGCTGTATCTATAGAGCTAGTATCTTTCCTTATCGGTTCACATTACTAATTATCAACAAATAAATATAAAAAAGGACCCCAAAGGATGGCCTCTTGATACTCACCGCACGAAACGCAATAGTAAGCTCAAAATCAAAATTCAATAAACTGTCTACAATATGGTTCTATGATTTGGATATTGTAAAAAGACCCATAAAAGTACCAAGAAGAGTTAGAAAGTTTATAAAAAGAATAAAAAAAATAAAGTTGTAAATTTACTTTGCTGGACGACTTCACCCAAAATTAAATTAAATAAAGTTTAAATTGGGTTTATAAATGACCCATATGCTCTTAAGCTGATATATCACTAGATACAAAATATTTCTTATGCATGCGTTATGACTCAACATACAGGGTAGTCACCAATAATATAAAAGTTGGAAATGAAAAACCATTAGGGAAGAGTGCCGCAACTTATTTACCTCGCAAATTATAATTTATACTTAAAAATTTAATATTTTTGTATTTTTCAACGTAATTTTTCGAACATTTTTTATGCTGAGTCCTCATCCCGATCATTTTTGTACACGACTAGATAGCGAACATCGTATAAATAGGAAAAACCTCGTCTTATACGCCAGGTTAGGTGAGTCTAGTTTCAAGGTTTACCTGTGTATATTCAATAACTTTAGTCCGGCATAATTTTGCCGCCCGTCGAGGGATGCAATTTCTCTTGACGGTCATTATATTTGGACTGCACTGTAATCTACACAATTTTCAATGTTGTTACTTTGTCGTGCCAGAATAAAAACACATATTTGTATTCTTCTCAGCAAACCCTTTCTTTTGATACCCATGTCATTGGAGTGCATAAAAAATAACTAGTCCGCCATTCTGAGCGGTCCGCCATATTGGATTTAGAATGACGTCACTTACCTAACCATACATGGTCATCCAAACTAAACGTGAATGAAAAACTTCAACTCAATCGGTAAGGAAACTGCTTTTACTTTCAATTAAAGATTTAACGCGAACAAACATACAAATATTGCAAGTTAAATAAAATCTATAGAAATACTAAGGCCGGATTGCACAACAATCCTTTATTGTATTAAGCCACATAACATATTTAGTAATGTCAATAGTAAATAATGTCGTAATTTTCATTACGATTCAAAATACGATTTAAAAATCGTCGTGCATGTCGCGGCCCTTATAAAAAGCTGATGTTCATTTAATACATTAAAATCTAGAAGAATTTACATACATAGGTACATAAACTCACGCCTTTGTCTTAGAGCTGAACCCTCCACGTTTCGTCACGTTTATTTCCGTCCTATGATGTGAAGAAGGCGCGGCAAATGTCCCTAGAAGGCGAGCCTGTCGCCATACCAGGCAGGAATTTTAATCCCGGATTATTCATAGATATATTTTTTTAATAAAAACTTGTGATGGGTCGCCTTAGGAATTGAAATCAGGTTCTTACAGTTCTCAACCTTAGTACGCTGCCACTAGAGCTAATATAGACCAATGAGGCAAAATACATATAAAATCCTAATAATTAGGAATAGTGATATGAATAAATTTAAACGTAGATAAAACAATCTCAATCAATCTTATATAAAACTAACGTGAAATTACACCATAACATACCTACATTTGTACAGTGCTTATGGATTGATATCCATAGAATATCTATATATATAAAAATGAATGTTTGTCTGTGTGTCCTTTATAGAATCGTAAACTACGCATTTGATCATGTGATGATCTTTAGCAAAGTTGTTGTGCATGAGCCCACGAAGGTTCCGAGTACGACCAATCTGAACCACTTTTTATCCCAGAAAAAGGCATTCACGCGGGCGGAGCTGCGGGCGATAGCTAGTATTATATATATATAGAAATGATTTCCTATAGCGCTGAACAATATTACACAGTAAGAATGGACGATAATGTTTTCTGTAACTAAAACTCAGCATTGCGTTGGCCAATGCAGTCCCTGACCTAATCATGAGCGAATCCCGTGTGCCTTCCCATCGCTTCGATTGCTAACAACATAAGCTATTATTTGTTATCATTATTATAAGCGATGTGGTAGACGAAAATAAGGAAGATTGGACCCCGAGAGTTTATACTACGCATGAAAATATTTATTAGTTTAAGGGGATCGCAAAATTATATTATATAACGATTAAAATATATGATGAATATTTATTTTCTTTTAATTAAAAGATGAAATTAAAGAGTTAATCAAGCAATTGGATACTTAAATATGTTGTTGAACACGGAATTATTAGAACATCGTCTTTTTTATGTTGAAACCTTTATTGGTTACAGTGTTACTCTTAAGAGTAACATTATTAATATATCATTGGTTTTAAGAATTACTAATGTTTTGTTTATGTACTGTGCTATTTATTTTTCTATACTGTTTATTTCCTATACTAATAAAAATGAAAATAAATAAACATGTACAGGCACGATGTATTTAAATATTCATCCGGCTCTTGCTATTTACAATCTACGTACAAAATAGAACTGGCTAGGTTCCGCATAACTGACAGTAAGTGTCAAACAATATGCTGTAGATTTTATTTTCTAAAATGTTTAAATTTAAATTTAGAATAGTGATATCTATATTTTTAAGTGGCAACTATTACAGATTTCGTATATAGAAATGCTACATTTTTGTGTTAATGTATACTTTATTTTTGCGTACTTTAGGTTCTCTCTTTCTTTCTTTACTTGTAATATTTGGTCTTTTTGGAAATTGTAAAAAAAAAATAACTCAATGGTTACTAACTATTAAGGCCCCATTTACATGAAGAGATTTAATCGCACGCGACGAGAGTATAACAGAAGACTCGATTACGAGTCCGCGTCATGAAATATGTGAGCGAGAATCATATGATGTGGCCTCGTAAATTGGAGCTTTCTATTAAATTCTTGCCTCAATCTCTGAACTCTGTCCATTTACATATGTTTTTTTTTATAAGCCTGATATGTCCCACTGCAGGGCAAAGGCCTCCCTATCCTTCTTCCATTCATCCCTATCGAGTGCTTTTATTGGCCAATCTATTATATAGGCATCTAGTTCGTCCCTCCATCTTCGCCTCGGTCTGCCACGTCGTCTTTTTCCGTCCGTTTTTTACATATGTATTTAGAAAACTGTTATCCAAATAACCTAAATATCATCATTTGAGATTATTCACTCCCCTGAGAGACTCTAATCTGGATTTTTAATACCCATGGTATACATAGTTTCTGAACATATAAAGTTCTTTAATAAAACACAATTAAGTGGTTCTTACGTAAATAGATTTGGTATACGTTTCGTTGTGTAAATGTCAATTAACGATTTTCTCGAAACACGTACTTTCATCAACAATTTAGGCCATGGATTAGGGGGCATCGTGTTTCGGTTCTTTCCCTTTATTTTATTGACAAAGAGACAAAAGTAGTTCAACTTAATCTTTAAGGTTAGACCACGAAATGGGATTGCCGAGCGTGTAATGCTTCTTACACGTTTTGTAAATATGAGAAACTGAATGTCTCAGCATTTGGATCTAATGCGAATAGTATAACATAATACATTTGACTCACACATGCTCGTATTACACGGTTATAAAGTTCGTGGCGATCGTTTATAAAATTACTGTTGTGATTCTAGTAGTGGTCTAATTTGAGAGTTCTACGTAGGCATTAAATGCATGAAATTAACAAATTCTAACTGTAATACATTATTTCCATATAACCTCCAACTGACAGCTACCGTGACGCAGAGAGTAGCCGGCTGTGTAGCGAGAGACGGCAAGTCGATTCCCGCACGAAGACAAATGTGTTTGACCTTCAAATATTTGTTTCGGGTCTGGGGTGTAGCTAGACCGCAAGTACCTCCTTATTCCTGATGCCCACGATAAAAGATTAACCTAGTCTGGAGTCATGACCATGTGTGTGGCTGTTGGGTGTATTTATATATTTATTTATATGTGTATTCAAAAATTTAAATTTTTAGGAATGTATTGCCTGGTATTATATGAGTGACATGTATAAGTGGAATCCAATTTTTATAGGATCTTAGAACCTAAGGCGATTAATATTTCAGAGTTTTAAGACCTATCAAGAGTGATCTAAAGAATAATTTAATTTAGGAATTAATCTTAATATTTCAATACCTAAGAAAAAATCACGCTAATAAGTTTAGATTTACGTAACTCTTTTATTTATAGAGCTAATATATTAATCACTGCATAATAAAAGGACTTTAATCTACATTATATCACCAATTAATATTCAAGCATGTTTTTCTGATTTCCATAGAAAATAAATACCATAATCATATCTCTGGAACCTAAGTAGGTACAATAGATCTTCTGAGTTCTACTCATGCATTTTACTCTATCTTAAAAACCAGCTTTGAGGCCGGTTTTCATACTTTGAAAACCCCATTAAATAAAATGAAATCCAATTAGGTTGTGAACAAGCCTTTAAAATTTAATAAAACAATCGAAAACAAATCCGGAGAACGTTTCATAAGTCTTTAAATATTCAAATATTGAACGCCACTCCCATAAGAAGCACAAAAGCTGAATACAGAAGTAAAATCATTTCTATAAATAATAAATGCTTTACGTAAACACGCAAGTACATCAAGATTTTTATCGCTGCCGATAAATTGATACTAAATTAACAAAGGAACGCCCGTGTCGAGTGGATATTTCGCAATTCCCGTAAGTAACTGTAATTTATTATTTAGTGAAATAGGTCCACATCTTACCACAATAATATAATTTTTATCCTCGGTCGGATCTGCGGCGGGGAAGCTTATATCCTTATTTATTTCCGTTGGGTGTTCGTCCGCTAATTGCGACTCGCTACCCAGTGATTTTCCAACATCTCGCTTCTTATTGTAATTACGCGTGATATTTATGCACAGTTCTTAGTATTAATAGAGCATTTTGATGTAACAAACTTTCTCGTGGTTATATTACACTAACATACTTAGAAGGTAATGTATTGAAATCTAGCCAGTATGTAGAAATATTCGGCAAGTTAGATTAGAAAAAAATAATTTGATTTATTTATGAAACTAATACATCAAAATGATGAAAGTTTAACTGCGCATCATGTGTTTTTTTTTATCCTGACATACTAATCTAGATGTGATTTTAAATACGATACAGTGCAAATATAATGTTGATCATTAAGATATATCACGTCCCTCGATTGCATTATGCCAGCCTGAACTTACTTGATATACTGGCAGACCCTGGAAAGTGGAATGCAACTCACCTGAATGGGCCGCTATGTCGGGTTTATCACCATATGAAATGGACGATGGTCAATATCCAGTGAGGCACAAAAAAATATCAGCCATCTTCCCACTAGCTGTTCTTTAAGACATAAAGGTCTTGAATTAACAATTAAGAATTGGACGCATGTTACTTCATCTACACAGAAATTAAAACTCAGGCCATGAAATAATTATTGTATCATTTATGAAAGTCATAAATGATGAGAATTTATAATTACGATCGCAAATGTATGTATGTATATTAAAAATGGTAGAATGTAGCAGAGATCACCTCGACAAGTTGGGTGTGATTGACTCGGGCCTATGTACAGTATTTATTTTGCAAAAAATCAACTATTTACGAAGGAAAGAATACAAATTTACACTCTAATTTATGAAACAATAATACATATCCATTAACATCGTGCTACTTTATTATTCGAATCAACAGAAAATCACAACTCGGCCGGCCAATAAAGGCAGGCATTACAAGGGAAATTTACTGGCAATTGCGTTGTCGGCCTTATAGCGTGCCTTTAGTTATAAGGTTCCTTTAGTTGTTAGGTTAAATTTTTTCTTCTCACATTAATAACGAATGGGATTATTAATGAAAATAGTGGCATGTAAAAATCTACCATTTGTGGTATGTAGGAAATAATTAAATCCAACAGTGCTGGTATTCATTATAATATATGGAAAAAAGTGAATAAACTAAATTGAGTAATTTCGTTAGTAAGTTAGTGACAGCGTCCGTGGCACAGTGGGCGATTAACCGCCTGCGAAGCAAAAGGCTGAGGATTTGATTCCTACACCAAGATAAATGGATCACACCATAATTATTTGTTTCGGGTCTGGGTGTTGTGAGACCGTAAGTCCCTCGTAATTTCTGATACCCACTATACATTTTAACCAATTGTGTGGTTAGGACTAAGTGTGTGACTGTTGGGTGTATTTATTTTTTGTATGTGATATGTTATTGATTTAAAAATTTATTTGGTCACAAACGATTTATAGACAAGTGAATTACAAAGTTCTCATATGAATTGCTATATGTTGTTATGATCCCGCACCCATGAATCAAAATATTTATGTTGATATTCTAAGCAATTGGGTAAACGACTTCCTTACTGTTATCATGTAATAATACGGAATATTCCCAGTTTAATATAATCGCCACCCTCTTGCTAGTTTGCCCCTATTCCATAAAAAAATAATATGTACTAGTAGTAACAATAAACCTACTAACCCCAAGAAATCTAAAGAACTTTTATGCGATGAATTAAGAATATAACTCATTTAAAAATACATACTGTTCTTAATTCTTGTCATTTATCTTTGACTCACTATCCACATATTAGGGATGAACAAAGCATAGTATTAAGTCAGTAACCGGTCATCTTATTACAGAAGGGCTGAATCGTAGGCGATTTACACATTTGGAGCACGTACAAGCGCATAGGTTGGTTAGATGTGTCAACCCTACGCAATTTGGATGCGGTATTCAAATTCTAAGCAACGTTAGCAGATAAGCTTCCGTAGTGAATTGATAAGATTAGTGTGTGTGAGGTCGCCCGTTAGCGGATTGATGTGTCTGCTTGATGTTCGTTTAACCCGAGCATAGTCATTGATTACTGGCCAAACGTGAAGACCGTATGTCACGGTGGTTAGTTCGATGCGGTGGGAATTTTTCATCTCGATTTTAGTAAAATCGAGTTCTAACTTAAAAGTATCGTTGTGCTGTGGTTGAAATTTGCATTTTACGCAATATGAATGTGATTTGAAATCCTTTGGAAGCAGTTGATTTATGCGAAATAGGTACCTACAATGAATATTTCCTGTCCTTATATGCAGATACGTCGCGTTGTTGGTTAATTTGATTTCTAAGAGTTGCTGCGTATCCTTAAGGCTACGGACTCGAAGTCAGCGGCAAGCGGTGGCGGCGCGGGAGCGGCGGAGACCCGGTCAAGACCGCGGCGCTAGAGCGGCGTAGTGTTGTACTATGAGAAATACAGACGCGCAGGCGCCGCTCGACTGACGCGCGCCGCTCGTACGTCGCTCCTCGCGCCCGCGCCGCGCCGCTGCCTTCGAGGCCAGGTCGATTTAAATCTATGCATTGAAACGCACCGCTCCCGCGCCGCCGTCGCTTGCCGCTGACTTCGAGTCCACAGCCTAAATATTTGAACTGCCTCGATACCGACGCCAAAACCTTTATTGTAATAAAAACATAATTTTGAAATTTTAGTTTTGTTTAAAAAACTGAAATATTAGTAATAATAGATAGATAATATCAATTTTGCCTCCTTTTATTGAATATGATTAGCTAAGTCCAAAATTCTGATATGAATATAAGCCATAACACAGATTTCATTTCTAGTTGACTTCTGTAATAATTTATTTGATATTAATATTATTATTCACCAACAATACAAAAATTATGAAAAAATGGAGTCGACAATAGGGTGTCCTTATAAAAACCTTATTTAATCTTAAAGTCAAAGCTCTTAAAGAAGCTACAAACAATGATCTCGTAAAAAAGAGTATACAAAACCCACCGAAGAAAATAGAAATAACAGTAAGAGAAATAGAGCCGTAGTTCACGAAACAGGTGTAGCCAGTATTCTTGGTATCACAAAATCTTATTTAATTGAATGATAACACCCGCAAGTCAGAGCTCTGTTTATGTAAATTTGACTCGGTTATTAGACCCTCCTCGGACGATTAGCTTGCTCGTACTACTCGCTGAAATTGAAGCTTTGTTTTGATCACTGTTTCTATAGTTGTTTTCACTACTTGCTTCAATTCGACTTTGATTTTAGTAACTGCTTTTTTAATTTAATTTTATACAAACTAAACTAATCTTAAGTTTTTTTTTTTGTTATTTGTGCGACATTATTTTCTAAATAGTAGAAGCATGTAATTTAACTAGGCGCTACTCTCTAACATTGTTCTTTTGTTTAGTTTTTTTGTTGTTGTCTCTTATCGAATATAATATTTGTGCTTGAATTGGACATAGTTACGCAAAAAGGAACCAACGCACAGCAAGTTCAAATAGAGATACTGATTTTGTTTTACTAAATTCAATAATTCAAACTAATTTTGTCTCGTAGTTTATTGAAAAATCGGGCATTAAATATATTCCATGTACGATTTTCTAAAAACATAAAATATATTTTTTATCATAAAATTGCGATTGAAGATTACAGACTATTTGCCATAAATGGATTAAATTGAAATAAATGTTCTTGTACTAATTTTGCGAAGTGTAAGTACACCAATGAGGCTCAGTATATTATAGTTTTAGAAACTAATTATTGAAATAGTTTATTACATTTTTTAAATTAAAAAGCAGCACAAAAGACACACATCCCAATAAATATGTTTACGTTATTTACGCCACGAAATTTAATTTATTTTACCGGAATCAAAAAAGGTAAATTTATCGAAATAAATTCTGTGAAGCTACGTGCATGCATTACACATTTGCCTTGACAAAAAGCCGTACTCAACAGCAAGCTCCCGGACCAGTTACCATCAAATTCTATGCACATTGTCGGAAAGCAATTTTCACTCAATCCCCTCTCGTCAACAAGTACAAACTTACGCGGCGCACGTGCGTCCGTATCAATAGTATAACAAATAGGCTGATATTTCGTCAGAAATAACCCGAATCAAGTTTCAGTGCGAAAGCTTTTGTGTGTGGCAGGTGAAAAAGTGAGAAGCTTGATTTATTCGCGCCGGCGCCGCCTATCGCAGGATGATTGAACGGGGAACGTGTTTATACAGCATTGGCCAAACCGTGAAATATGACAACTGAAATACGTTAGCGCTCTTTTATTTTTAATAGTCGCACTCTGTGATCGAGAGACAGCCGCCGACAGTCACTGTTCTACAGTTAGCAAGTCTGTGCATACATTTTTGTATCAGCCCATAGTATGGAATTTGTGCTCAGTATGGCTCGTTAGGCCTATCACATGGTGGGACGGAAATAGGCTATGGGAAATGTGGGTTACCGGTTACACATCTGCTTACCCCTTCGGAGATTACAGGCGTGATGTGTATGTATGTATGTGTCACATATTGTTTCTTGTGATACAGTTACTTTATTTTTGTCCAACAGACGTGCGCGTTGCTCGAGCTGTGTTCAAATTAATTTCTGACATGCTCAAAACAAATAGTCATGGAAGCGAAGCTATTTGTACTGTTTATGTGGAAATATTATTTTTCAAAGATTATGAATTTACTTAGCGATTATTTTACATCTACATCTTTTATGAAAACTGTGTTCTCTGTTTTTTACATATTATTAAACAATATTATATATAAAATTTTCATTCTTCCTATGGGCAAGTTGTAATAAAATTCATAGATACATTTACAAATATATTAAGTTAAGAAAACCTCAATAGCAATAAATATCTCTGAAAAAGTATTATTAAGCAGTATAAGAAATAGATACAAAAAGAAAAGTTTCTCCTTTGACAAAATCCTTAGGTCAAATTGGAATTATTTTGACACTAAACCACTTTAGTATTTTTCCAAGAAGTTTCATACGAATTTGGTTAGTTCATTTCGTCTGAGATCTTTTGATATTAAGTCGCAGAATTTATGAAATGATATGACTTAAAGTGTTTCATATTTCTTGTAACAAGATTATTCTCTAGTAGATACAATCAAATAAAAGAATATATGTACGTAGGTCGTAGAATTATAGTAACGCTATGAAAATATATTTTAGAATCTATTAGCAATGATTCTATTGTATATATTGCACCACGTTTGTCTGCTTATTTTGCAGCTGTAGTTGTCTTTGTATTTATGGTAGGGATGTCTGCAACTTGCACATATGATTTTTCAGCTCACTTCAATGGACCCTATTTGCTGTTTGGCATTATTTACCTCCATACGCTCCCAAAAGTAGGATACGGGATCACTAGCTTTACCTTGGCTGTTCTAGATAGCCTCCACGCTGAAACACTGGTTTTACTAGTGCTCCTAAACGAGGAGTCGTGTCAGTCTTACCTATTATCTTTAAATGCCTCTTTAACGTGCAGTGTACAATCACTATTAATGTAATTATGCTTATGTCCACATTCTTGAAAAGAGTAACTACTTTATCTTTTTCTTATCAAGTATCTCGATAAAAAATGTAGATTGTCGGTAGCCATTAGTTTTTCTCCTCTCTGTGGGAGGGAGTGGTTATTACAGATATTCACTCAATATGCTCCACATTTGACTGTTGTTTGGGCCACATATTTTTCTATAGACAATCTTCAATTCAGTACACTAGAAATATTCTATGTTCTATGTTATTTTAATCTCATATGACTAAGCTATTTTATAGTGTAATTATAGTGTAATTTGCACATTACAGCACTATTGTACTGAACAAACATATAGGTACGAATATTAATTTCCAAAACGTATGATATTTAGTATCATCACGAACGTTAACACACAACTAAGCTGATCCCCTAAGGATGTAATTTAAAAAATGTTTAGCCAAAATGAAGCTATATCGCGTCGCGATAACGCGTGTGCAAGTAATAGGTGCCTATAATACGTGTGTCTGAGCGTCGACAGGCGATATTGACTTTGATAAACGAGGCAGTCAGTGTCGCCCCAACAAGCCACGTCACCTACTTTGGTGCATTGCGGTTACATCTCAGCCCAGCCCTTGTTTACACGCCATCCGCATAGTTTTTATGACTACTAACGTGATATTACGTCCGACAAGAGTGCTTATGGTAGTCCTTTATTTGTTTGGTACAGTTTATTGCGCGTAAGTGGTGTATTGTAAGCGCAATAGTTGAGCTATCATCTGATGTGTTCTTAAGGATTTGTTTTGACGTCGTGAATTTTTTATGTTCTTCGTAGTAGCTCGTCATTGGGTGTTTTATCTTGTATTAGATTTGGTTTTAGTTTAAATAAAGTCTGAAATTGCTTTGAAATAACTGAGATTTTTTAAAGAAACCAACTATAGTGTGGGCTTTTTACCTTTAGTCAATAATTAAACATAAAAACACACTGCAACTTCAACATCAAAGCAAGTCACTTTTCCACACTTCAACGGACACATTCTAAGGCTGGATTGCACCATCTTACTTTAACAATAACAAACATGTTAAAATACCGGTTAGGCCCAGCACACACGGTGTAACGCAACTGCAACGAAACTGCAACTTCTAGTTACTTTTGAGTTTCATTTGAGTTTATGCGATAGACTCCAAGGAGAGACCGCACATGACGCAACCATTTTTAAACCGGTTTGAAACGCGTTGCAAATCAGTTGCTATGAAACCGGCGTGCAGGAAACTGGTGTTTGCGTTCGTTGTGGATTTCGCGCCTTTTTGGTTCCAAAATGGCTGACGACGAAAATAAAAACTTTCAATTTGTGTTGGAAGTTGAAAATCCATGAAATTTCTATCAGTTTGTTGTAATTCTTTGGCAGCCACAAACATACGGCAGTTGATATTTTTCTCAATGTAGGGATGTATCCACATACTTCTTCTTTTACGCTTCCTTCTTTGTCGTAGGTACAAATATACAGGGTTATTTTTAAAACACTGACAACCTCGCAGGGCCATATAGCTGACCCTATAAGGAACAACTTTTGTTCTACGAGTTTAGACATAACTCAATACATAAGAAAAAAAATGATTTTACAAGTTTTTGTTATGTAGTGTTTGTGTTCGTACGTCTACGTGTAGGTATTATCGATCGAGACGGCGCGGCCGGTCATTGAACTGACGCGCGCGGCCGCGTGTATTACGTAATCTGCGCGTAGGTAAAATTCAAGACGGAAATTAAATTCATAATTATTTTTGTATGAGAATAAAATCTAACAAATTATGAAAAGTCGTAGAACAAAAGTAGTAGCAAATGACCTTAGGAATCTACTCCTGCGAGGTTGTCAGTGTTTTAAAAATAACCCTGTATAACCACAACGTCTTCGTCACTAACATTTTGTAGACGTCCGTTCTCAAAAGCGAAATGAGTATGACTAATTCCATCAGATTGTGGTTGCGGCGTGTGTGGAAAACGATTGAAACTGGTTTCAAACCAATAATTTCAAAAGGGTTTCGTTGCAGTTACGTTTCACCGTGTGTGCTGGGCCTTAAGCAAAAAATGAGTTGCACCATTTGACAAATGTTAGATTACGTCATAACTTTAGCTGTTAACAGTAACTGCCAAAGATTCGCCGGTTAAAGCTATTGTTAAAGTTAAATAGCTGTCAGATGGTTCAATATTCTAAAGATGTTGTAGAATTTATAATGTTTGCAAACAAGTTGTGTTCCATGGTTTAAAACAAATATTACCATACTCACAATTCACAAACACGTTATTGTAAATAAAACTTTTGCAGATATAAACACAATTACATTGAGCAAAATTAGTCAATTGACAGCGTCATTTGAATTTTTATCTAGTTATTGCCATATTTTTGTGAGTGGTAGAGCCACGCTGTAGACAGCGTTTTGTCTACAGCATGAATGGGCTGGCTCGACCGGATCGTTACCACTGTCTCACAGAAAACCGACGTAAAGTAGCGGCTCGCTGCTGCGTTTCGTACAGTGAGTGAGATAACCGGAATCCCAAATCCCCTCCCCTTCCCAATCCCTAATTATCCCTTTCCTTTAAGGTCGGCAACGCGCCCATCATTCTTCTGGTGGTGGGCGTACATGGGCGGAGGAGATCACTTACCATCAGGTGACCCACTTGCTCGTTTGCCGGCCTATGCAATAAAAAAAATAATATATATTTAAAAATATTTCTTGTCACTGATTCGGGGTAAATAAGATCTCATTTCACTTGTAACCCTGATAACTATAACTATGCCCAAGAATACGATTGTGCAACACATTAAGGCCATTCCACAGTCATTGTTAAAGTCAGCGTTAATGTTATCGTCAAATTTGACATAAAACTTAACTTTAACAGCTATCATGGTGCAATCCAGCCTAAGTGACAACGAAGTAACTCAAGCGAAATTACGAAAGCATAGAACCTCCATCGAGCGGCTTTCCTTATCGTTAAGTAACATTGGCGTAGACGGGCAGTCAGGGCTTTCAGCAACTGGCTGATAGAATTTGCATAATATTGGACCGCTTCCGATACACCTCGCGATCATTAGCCACTGATCGGCTTACGATATAGAATATGGCGTGCGGCTCCCAGATATCAATTACGCTTTTATTATACAAAAAATATATTGTAAAAATATTATATTGTAGTCCCACTGGGATTTCTAGGCTTAACGATGCTATGTTGAAATTTTTAGACGTAAATAAGTGTTGTGGAATTTTAATCATAAAATATATAGATTGCCTTATTATATATAGTATTAGGGTCCAATTATCTGGAAATCCGATTTTTATAGCATAGGCCGGAAAAGGAGTAAGTGGGTCACCTGATGGTAATTGATCACCGTTTATTTTGTTATGAATTGATTCTAAAAATTGTGTAGTCATAACAGCATGTATGTAATGTCTGCTTCATAAATTAATCAAACCAGAGTCTATCTCTGTTAGCAAACTGATTTGACAGTAACAAGATACCAAACATTAAATGAATATTAAATTCAAGCTAAGAGATAACTAAAAGTAAGTTTTATCATCATATAAAAATATTTACAATATTTTCATAGTAGCTGAACTCATAACGCACTCATTTGAAAAATCTATGTAAAGCGGCTTCATCTCAACTACTCGATAAAATAAAGACTAATCGACAAATTGACTTCCCTCGGGGCTAGCAACTTGAAGGTACATACTGAATGCCCTCTGGTATTACTCTGCAAATAAGCGTAACCATTTGCATAACGTCAGCGATATGGATCCTCGGAGCTCATTAAGTTAATTGATCGGCTTTCCGGCAGCGCGGAATCAATCGCACGTTCCACCATTGATTTGCATTAATTACCGCACAGAATGTCACATATCGACAGTGACCTCATAAAGCAAATCATTTTGATGGACTCCCGATTGATGATGATCGACGCCCATTCAAATAGATTTTGTAAAATGCACATAAATTACAATTACAAAACCCCATCAATCAAATACTATTCATAATCGCTAACCGGCAACGCATTTGCAAGCCCTCCGATGTTGCAGATGTTCATGGGCGGCGGTGATCACTTTCCATCAGGTGAGCCTCCTGCCCGTTTGCCCCCTTATTCCATAAAAAAAAAAAACAAGACTGTCATAAACAAAAAAAAAATATTAAGTGAAACGCAACTGAAATCATCCCCAAATCTATAAATTTTATAGATTCATACATTAAATCTACCATGTGTGAATGCATAGTAACTAATACCCCGAAACAAATATCACGAACAACAGTGAGGCTATGTTTCTAAACGTACAACTTTGACATCTGCCAAACCAGAACAAACACAATCCAACGGAAGGCGGCGGTACACACCCGACTTAAATCAAATAATTGTATTGCTTTTAGCTTTGTAAAGCTTCAAGTGCAATAGCGTCAGTGGTGGATGTTCCACCCCCGTCTCCTGTAGTCTATGATATTGCTCCACGCCCTTTACGTGTTCACCGGGTCTGAAGGCGGTGGTGGCGGCGCGGCGTAAGCACGCACGCGGCGCGGCGCTCCTTTGCTACGCCAACAAGCCACCGCGCCTCCATCGCTCTCCGCCACTCTCCACGCTCTCCAGAGATATCGCAAGCGTGACGGTCGACCTAACTGCTCCAGTTTATCCCTTTAATTGCCTTTTTTCTGGAGACTGGCTTTAAGCGCTCCCGCCGTATCTCCTCACGTCGCAATTACGGAGACGTCTTATGATAAATCTGCCGTAATTTGCATGAGATAGCATACGCTCTCAACTTTCACGCGAAGCTTCCCACTCTTGTCGTTTATTACGTTAGGGAACGTTTCCAAGAATGGGAATGAGCTATTTAACTACTAACTAGACAGCGTTAACTATCATTAGCGACACGGACGTTTTTCTAGATACAATGTGCAATTTTTGTCGCGCTTCTTTTATTTCTGAATCAGCATTCCCGCGAGAGTTACTTAAACTTTTTTCGAGAGATTTTTTTGGAGAAGTTGCAAAATAACAATTTTAAGTCGGATGTGCCTTCCTACAATTTCTCGGCACGGAAATAAGACGGCAAGAGGCAAACATAACAGACGGCACAATCTCCGTGTTGCAACGTGGCGAATCGGCCGCCGACACCCCAAGGCTGCGCCGCTCTCCTCGACAATCTCGACATTTTTTCCTAGTTGCCGGTACCTCGGTGCCTCCGTGAGTGCGCTGCAGAAATTGTAGCGTCAGCATACCGCCCTGCGGACTGCGACGGCGGCTATTTGTCGAACGATGCGCCAAAACATCACATCGCAATCGCACGGAAAAATTATTCCTCGGTAGATTGCTACTCTTCGCTTTTTGAAAGAGAATTTGCTTTGCAGGCTTCGAGAGTTTTATAAATTTATACGGACGATGAGGTACAGAGTGTATTATCTTGTTGGCAAGCTTTTCAATGCTGCTCTCGTTTTGATTGGAACAGCTATCTACAACATTCTAAAGCATTGCAAATTATCTCTCACCGCGATTCAAGTGTCTACTAACTAAAGGAGTTTCCCGATACCGGTAAATATTTCACGATATACCTGTATAGACTGGTACGTAATGAAGCTATCTGTTTACTGTACAGAGTTTCAAGGTTGAGTACGTGCCTACGTACCAAACAGATAAGCTAGACAAAATGGGGCAGACAAGCTTCACGTCTCAATGATGAATGAAGCTAATAAGTCCGTGACCTCGACGAGATTTCGCGGACAAAACAGACGAATAACATTGCCGTTTAATTATTTCCAAGAGACTTGATGTTGACGCGGATTTAACCTACTTCTTTTATAGAAGGATGACTGGCTTCTATTTATTTTAAATATGGCAATAACGCATACTTAAACCCACTTATTAAATATCAAATTGTTGTAATGTAGAACATAGATTTTATACAATCAGTGTGACTTTATCCCAGATGCTCAATAAACTTATTACTGGGAAAGTGTCCAATGGCCGTTGAAGCGAGCGGGCGGGTTTAGGCCATGACATGCCATTAGTCTCAGTACCAACATATTTCTTACTTTATGCTCACCTTTTAGCTAGATTGGTGTATTATGTATTATGCGCTATGATTGCAGAGACAATTAATTTAATAAATGCTTAAAGTCGAGCTAAAATTTTAGCAACAGATGATTATGATATTCCCAATTTATGTCAAAGAAGCTTAGAGTGATTGCCCAAGTAATTCAGAATAATTATTTTGTATAATCAAAACAAAAATAAAAACTAATATTCCTTTTAGTTTAATTGAAAACGTAGAATTTTATTTCTCTTTAAAATGGCTTCTCACTGTTTTCTAAATTACAACAATGTACGCAGCACAATTAAAATAGAAGTAAAAGTTCAAATAACACGAGAAATAGAAAAGGCCAGTATTTTTCATTAGAATTATAACATATATTTGAAACAATACAGGTATGGGAACAAATAACTTCATAACTAGAGTTCTCTTCATTTACAATGAAACGCACAACTTGTTCAGTGCACATAAACATTGTAATAATTTCTACAGGGAGAAAGTCAATAAAAGTGTCTATTAAATAAGTTATGCGTGTTATTAAAAAACATAAAATTACATGTATAACTAAGATTATTTAATTATTTAATATTCTTAACTAAACAACGATAAAATAATTCGGTGCCAAATTTTAATCTCGTGACTAAAAATAAGTTTGCAGAAAACACAAAGGCAGGTAGGTACACGAAACATATTAACGAAATAAGTTAGCAGGCGCAGTCCAGGGTTAATGGCGTGTCATAGCAGATGATGGGTCGTCCGACTTACGAGTTACTAGCTCATCAGGAGCAGGGCCACGAACGCGACCGACGCCCCGTTATTGACAACCGTTTTACACTAAAATATCGACGGAGGTAACTAGAATATAGGGGCAGCATTTATGTAACGTATCACGTATACGTTTAGGGCTTAGTTGCTAATACTGCTTCGGGTATAGAATATGATAAACATGTTGAAACTATCTGAATCGTAACATTTTTCGTTGAATGTTAAGTCATCACACCGATAAAGCATATATGTAAAAATAAAATGTTGTATTAATCTTTGTCCTCTTCACATTTCGTCCGCGTCACGGGTGACCAATTTAAGTAATAATAAAATGACAAAACGTGACCCGAGCCACTGGCCGCCATCCATCACGACCGCCCGTCAAGTGGTGGCCGAACGATTAAAAAACTGTACATAACCAATATTCGCCTTTACCATAGATAGGGAAAGTATTTCGGGAACACACACCCGCTCGGTAAATGTTCTAGACAAGGGTGAGATTAAATATTAAATTTGCGGTTAGGAATTTCGGGTTGAAAAGTAACGGTGGTGGGCATGCGCAAAGCCTCACTGATCCCCTACCGTTTCAAAATCCAGTTTACAACGTTAAATTCGGACTAAAAACAAAGGTGTGTAATTTTTTATCAGGTTCGAAATTACAGCGGTCGTACGGAAGCTGCGGACGGCGGTAAACCGATGCTCAAAGGTTATGCGATGTTTTATATGGACATTTTGCATTTACCACATTGTTAACATGTGTTTTCATCATTAATTTTAAATAATGATCATTTCTGAGGAAAAATTGCAAAACAATAAATACCAAATTCATTAACTTTAGAGAAGTTCATGAGTGTAAAACTTTGAAAGAGAAACTTAAGACAATACTTCCGCCGCTAAGCAGCAATGTACTAGCACCATTAGTATTATGTTCCTGTTTCATGGGCATAAAAGCCAATGAAATTATAGAATTATTACAACTGTGTCTTGTAGTGATTTGTAATTCAAGGTTCTGCATGGAGTTTGCTTCTGTTTATAGGCAGGCATGGCGCATAACACCAAGCGAACGCCCTACTGATGAAATGTCATCATTTAAGCTTGTAAAAAAACTTCCTACACTAAAAACTAGTCCAAAAATATCAAAATAACCGAAAGCAGGCCGTTTAGAGAAAATTTCCAGCTAATACAAACACGAGATGACGAAGTTGGTTGTACGCACGTCGGGTGTGGACGCGATAGCTGAACTAATGATTGATATACTCACACGTCTCTGTTCTAAATAATGACATGGTGAAGGGTGTTGACTTTCCAGTTATTAATTAATAATGTTATTATTTAGGCGACAGTGATTACACGTTTCTAGACGGACACGCTGATGAACATGTAAAAGTTGATACAAAGTTTTTGTATAGCGTTGTGATTAAAACTGGTATGAGTCAATTATTTTGTATTTGATACATACATTCTGCGGTAGTAATTACTCTGACCGGATATTACTTTACTATTATTTTATGTTCAACTTTTTTACGTTTAGAACAAAGTATAATTAGTGGTAGAGCCTCACTGTAGTCACTTTTATCTGCAGCATAAATGGACTGGGCTGACTCGACCGGGTCAGTACCATTATTTTATAGACAATCGACGTAAAGTGGCAGTAGCTAATGCGTTTTGTATTGTAAGTGAGATTTTTGGAGGGCCAAATCCTCTTCCCTGTCTTCCCAAGATCCCAAGACCACTGCCACGCATTTATGTCTTTTTTTGGTATTTTAGCTGTATATAGGCAGTGGAGCTAACTCACCAAATTTAATATTTATTCGCTATAAATGAAATATGGATGAAAACAAAGATTTCAGTAATAAAGACCGATGTGGAATCAAAACTCCTATCACAAATTATGATCGATTTTATCCACATTTCAAAATATAAAAGCATACATACATTCATGAGACTTACAAAGGCCGTGAATGAAAAACTTTAGATGGAAATTATTCAGCGGGTATTCAAAAGAATGTGGAATATTTTGTTTACAAGCAAAAGTTACGATTCTGCTAAAGTATTTGTCATAAAGCCCGTTATAACTTCGTATGACGAAAATATTAAAAGTAATTGTTGACGTGAAGTATGTTTCAAATTGGTAAATACTTAATACAGGCAGCGAAGATATAAAGATGAAGAAATTACTCGGAATCCATTATAGGAGTTATACAGAGTATGCCGGATTTTTACCGGACCGCTAATAACAACTTACAGCGCGATTTCATTGACATTTATTAAATATTATTTATAGCAAAGTGAATGTTAATAAATATTTTATCACAACGAAAAAAAGATTTTTCAAATCTTAGGAAGTAGGTATTAGGAGTAGGTATTTTAGTTTAACAGTCAATTATTGATACCACGGACTCAAAGTTGTGTAATTTTACTCGTATTAAAAGCTTTTTAATTTTTTTGAATCTTAGGGTTAGAATTATTTCATCAAATTTAAATGACCGCCACCGCAGTAAACCCTTTAAAATACAAACACTACCATCCATATCACACACATTTGGCAAGTTTATGCATACATACGAATTATTGAAAAACGTTTTTTTTTTGTGTCGGTTAAAAATGCTTACCTCCATAACCGCATAGAACGACTATGTAAACGGAATTACAATTTGGGCTCCCTTTTCATTTTCGTGTGCAATACGGGCCTTTTAATGTTGTTATAAGGTAAAAATAGGGCGAAAAGTTACAACGGCGTCAAACCGCAGCTTTGCATCGTCACGCCATTACCAAACTCGACTGGCGTGCTACACTTTATTTTCTTTAGCTATCTGACTTGCGAACTAAACAGCTACTTATTTTTTAGGACTATAGCAATAAAAACTTAAGTGTTTTAGTTTGGATCCTCTATTTATTTTTTGGTTCGTCAGCTTTTTAGATTGTGGTATTTAATAGATGATTCTTGTCAGGTAATCTTAAAGTGTTTATTTGATTACCTTTTTTAAACACAAGTATGTATTTTTATTTTTTAGCATATTTTTAAAATTATCATAGCACAAGATAGAAAGTATAAATCAATATTTTTTTTAATGGAAATGGAATGTACAGGATTATTTTAAGAGTACTAATATACAATCAAAATTATGATAAATTTATATGATGAATTACATTATACTGAACAATTTTATATATTTATAATTTTTTATATAATAATATCCTAATAAACAAAGAAAGAATCATCAACTACACTGTGAAGTGTTACACGTGGTTAAATTAGAAACATTTCTTTTTATCTGTTATAAAATGTATTGTGAAAATATTCGTATACAACCTTATTTAAACTAAAACTATATTTTATCCCGATCGAAGCCCAGGGACTATTAAATTATGAAGCGTAACACAAATCTGTCTGACCGCCTATAAATAACGTGAAAATGCCAAACGCAACGCATAAACAGTACAGGTGGAATATATGAAAATGTGGCCAACTGTAAATCGCATTACCCACGTAAAACCGGATAATGAAGGTGAGCTGTGCCTGGAATGATGGAACAGATGTACCAAGTGACTTATAGAGGGTAGGCAGCTCATAACTAGCGTACTGCGGCGCATAAGTCCCGAGACCGCAGAGTGAGCACTGCAACCGACCCCGCTTACATCATTTACACTGGTTGTAGTATTTAGCGTGGATACTTCCAATTTTGTGAATTATTTACATACGATGTTTAGTTGCGACTATAAAGGGGCTTTAGCTCGTAAAATGTACGCTTCCCTCTGAGTCATTGACCTTTGTCTGACTTAGGGGTTGATTTAAAAATATTATGATCAATTGTTTAACGGTTAACGGTGTACGAGCGGCGTGGTTTTGTATGATTATTAGTGAGCATGACGTATATTTGGTTTAGGGCCGAATTTTCAATTATGATATAAATTAAATTTGATATATAAGGTATTAGAAAGCCAATTTAAGAATCATAAATTTGACATACTCGTACCTGATAACAAGTTTGTATCTATGAAATTTTAATGAATATCGACTTTTGGTCTAAACTTCAAAACTTGCTTAATCATAACGAAACTAAAGATCAGTTCAAATGTTTATACTCATTACAATTTTATGAAAACCCAAAATTAATCTATTAAAATACTTATTTTCGGTAGCAAACATGGAGGTTTAATGCATTGAGATTCTCTATCGGCCTGCTTTCTTTGGCCATATTCTTATATTGGTATTTTTTTAATTAATATTCGTATATTCTTTGTATCCGCTATACCCTGTGCACATAAAAATGTACGGATAGTCTGATAAAATATGGGCCTTAAAAACTATGCTAAGTAGTAAACATGACTGGGTTTATTTTTAATTTAAATTCCGCTTTCAAGTGCCTGTCTTAAGTCTTTAAATTGCATTAATTAGTTTTAAACAACATTGTAAACCTTAGATTGTATATGTATATCGCTAATAAAGGCGGCTATGAGAGATAATAAAAATCAATGTAAGGCGTTATCATAGAACAAAAATTCATTAAAACCTTCTAAAATAGTTATAAAGAACTTTGTTATTTGGCTGTCAGTCAGCTTTTAAAAGCCCGACAACAAAGTTAAAACGAAGTAATTAAAAAAGAAAACACAAAATACTTACAAAGTCGGAAGCTCGGCTCTCTTCACTTAAATTACTTGCGATTACGCCGACAAAACGTTTTAATGAAACACGTTAAATCGCGCCAAGTGGGCTCGCCACGCCACACGGCCGCGTTCTCGCCGGTTCTGCCATAGTTCGGCAACTTTGCCACTTACTGCGGTAGGTGGCTGGTAGTTTTTCCTCAAATATCTTAGACGTAAGGAGAGTTGGAACTACTTCTCCAAAGTCCATTAAAGAGTATAAACTCAAAGCGCGGTGATTACAAATGCCACCTATTTCGGTGACCGTTTCTGGCTCGATTAGAGCTGTTTAATTGAAATCGCTTTCAATAACTTCCGACTGGACTCAGGATTTCAGTAATTTTATTGCAGTTTGTGGAGAGTAATATCCAAAACCTTTATATCCTTGCTCAGCAAAGTGACTACATTTAAGCAACGTTAGTGCAGTGCAATCCAAGAATAATATCGACCATAGACGATTCATCTATCATAGGTCGCCCAAATTATGTCACCTTGCTTAATTGCTTCTTCACTACGATCTCAGCACTTATTATAGGAAAGTGGGAACATGTGTACTGATTAAAAACCTTGTGAGATTTTTATAATTTGCTGTCACACTAATTTTTCTATAATTTACATTATGTGCGTACGTGGCAAGTATCGGACTCTAGGCCCGCCAACAAGCAATATCCTCACTTGATGGTGTACTTCACCGCCCATAAAACACCTACAATAGCAGAAGAATCATGGGTGCATTGCCGACATTATACGATAGGAAGGAAGGATACATTTTACAAGGTGGTAGGTCCCTCGTATGCGAGAAGCCGTCTGGGTTGGTACCACTGCTTTGTCTATTTCTGCCGCCAAGACAGTGTGTAAGCACTGTTGTGTTTCGGTTTGAAACACATTGAAGCCAGTGAAATTACTGGGCATTATGAGACTAAACATCTTATGTCTCGGGGTGATGAGCGCAGTTCAGTCCCATGCGGTGCTTTGTAAATCAAAGTTCTGTGTGGCGTTGCTTCTGTTTGTGGGCAGGCTTAACGCTTACCGTCAGGCGAGCGCCTTGCTCGTCTCGTTATCTAATCAAATAATAAAAAAGGAAAGGGGAGCTGAGCCTACTTAAGAGGATTTAGTATTTAGGTCACTCTTACCATCTGACATACAACAGCAAGCAGCATGTCTATTTATTATATCAAATTCAATCCGGTAACTATAAAGTAAAGCGTCACATACTTAATAAACTTCGTAGGCACCTTCAATATAAATATACTAAAGAAACCCGCATATTATTGAAATAGTGCCCGACCGAGCTATACATTCACCCAGCATGATGTGAACCTAAATAAACTTTGACGTTAAATGGAAAATCTCAATTGAGACTGCCAGATTTCTTCTTTTTCGTGGTCCTAAGATTCCTGACATATTTGTAATCATAATACTACTTGTTTAACCTTTTGGTTCTATATTTTTCACGGATTAATGTTAGATTCTATAATATTTTTCAATAGACTGCAAAATGCAAATAAAAAAAAACCAGCATTTCATAATGAGTTTTATTGTACCTAACTCAACAATGATTTTAATCCAGGTGCATTTTAATTCCCTTTAACTCGAACTGGATTAATTTAAAAAAATTACGCAAAACTTCATAAAATCAATAGGTGTTAGGTCCTTTCTATGCGAGAGGTCATCTCGTTAGGTATTAATTGCTTTGTCTATTTTTGCCGCCAAGCAGCAGTTTACATGCACGCTGTATTCCGTTTTAAAGAAAATTGAATTCAGTAAAATTAGAGGGCATTATGACACTTAATATTTACTATCTCGAGTGACGAGCACAGCACAGTACAGTGTAGTATTGTACTTTTAATTCAATGTTCTGAGTGGTGTTACTAGAGAATAATCTCCATAAGGACTAGCCATCAAGCTAGGGACGTCCTCATCTCGTTTGCATCATTAAGATGAATAAAATTGCCTAGACTAAGTCCATCTCATGCGGCGCACTACTCCCCTAGCAGCGGGGACACATGGCCCCACATATCCCAAGCCGATCGGAGGAGGGGGATGTCGCTCTCTTCGTCTCGCAGGTCTTGGTGGCGACGGGGGCGACTGCAGCTCGTCGTGTTGGCTCGACGCGTCGATGTCCCGCGGCGGTTCGGGTACTTCTGAGGCCGATGCCTCGAGAGCTCGACGAGGTGAAGGGTGATCTTGTGCGTGCGCGTGGTTTAGACTGATAAGGAGTGTAAGTAAACCACCAACATCTTAGGTCCACAGTCAACCTCACCTGCATGTGGTACATTCTGCTGACGGATGAGGCTATGGCGAAACTTGGTGCCCGTTACGGGTTGAGAAGATCACATGGCGAGTCGCCGGATATAATACCGAATTTAATTAAAAAAAAAAAAATTAAGACGAAAAAATCTACGCAAATCATATCTTACGCTGAAAATTCCAGGAGCGATGATGGACTTTATTAATTGCCTGTCTGAAAATGCTTACAATAAAAAAATATTAAATACTGGCTTTTGCTTGCGTCTCCGCCCGCGTGATCTGCATTTCCCGGGATAAAAAGTAGCCTATGTCTTATTCCGACGTATAAGCTATATTATTGTAAAGTTTCATTAAAATCCATTCGGTAGTTTTTACGTGAAAGAGTAACAAACATACATCCGTCCATCCATCCATACTTACAAACTTTCGCGTTTATAATATTACTAGGAAGTAGGATAACGTACATATTATATAAAATGCAATAGTCAGTGTAAAGGTGCATACGCAGAAATTAAAATGGAAATCGGTATTATTTCATCGCAGCTGAGTGAGGGAGCTCCATATAAATACGAAAGCGGAGGAAACGTCGACGTCTGCATTCCGCTCGCGCCGCTGCGGAAACCGCGTCAATTAACTTGGCCGCGATGACATATTAGCCTTTGTTCTGCTACATCCCAGCTCGCTTCTCCATACTACCCAACATATTTACTTGCAAGTAACTCATCTGTACAGACTTACCGAAGTCGATGCGACCAACTTTTAAAAATAACTACACTTGTTCTTATAATTAGTTGCGTCGCTTTAAGCGGTTTCTTTATTACCGAATATTTTATTTGATGTAATCTAACATGACGCGGAATGGACGTCGATTTGTTCTTTACAGGAACATTCTTATGAAAACATATGGACTACTGTTTTGTATCTCAGAACCATTTTGAATAAGAAATCTTACAAGTTCTAAAATAAGATTAAGTTTCAGTTTCTTTCTAATAAATTGTCGACCTTGTAGTTTATAAGCTCATTGAAATTATTTTGATTCAACTAACTAATATTTACCTATAATTTAAATTACGTATACTTCTATGTACTTATATGTACTAATTTCTATATGTAACAAGTTGATATAAACAGACGGTAACGCTTCCAAAAAAATAACATCGTTTAAAAAGTTAGCGATGATAAAATTTTAATAACTTACGCAGTCACCCGCCAAATGCTGGACAGTTAAATATCGCTGAATCGATTCTAAATTAAATAGATCCACTGTGAAAATACAAAGTTTAGTAACTGTCAATGTCAAACAAAGAAGATGAAAAAAGTTTTTTCTTCCAATTCCATTTTCTTTCACCACTTCTCTTTTACAGTCTCTGAAAGTTTTCAAAATAAGAGGTTTTCCACAGAGTCTCAATTATCGATAAAGACGATATTAAAAATTCGTTTGTTTTGTCCTTAGCCCGCGCCTGGGAACGCGGTGTCCCCCTTTTTTCCATTGTTTGCACAAGAAGGGAAAGCAGAAGCGGCGGCAAACGATAATCACAAATTTGAATTTCGCCCCCACAAGAGCGCCACTGACAAAATCATCTGATTTTGTGCGTCGTTTATCATAGCAATTAATTAGGCGAACAAAAAATTATCTCGCTCTTACAGAGAATTGTTTATGTCGGCCAACATTTTTTGCAAATCAACAAACTTTCAAATTTTCCTTTACCCCATATTTATCTTTTGAGCATTTGTTGTGACATTTTTGCTCAGTGCCGATAATGTGGCTCGTCAAAAGAATGTCTAAATGAACATACGTAGTTGCCATTCCGTGGTGGTATGATGAAGGAATATGATCTAAATTTATTCGTGAGCATAACAGTGTAACATGTACATACGAGCCAGCGTTCCCTTAATGTATTCATGTAATTCGCATAGCCGGCATCCCCTTTGACCGGCCACGCAACACCGCACTGCCGGCCCGGATAGAGTAATATAACGTGATGTTTTAAAACCATCCATCACGTTTAATGTCCATATAAAAAGAAGGAGGTAGCGTGTCGACTCTATCCGCAGGATTTTTATTTCAATGTTACAATATGAAAATTGTTCCAATTGAATCCGACATAAACTTGTTAGTTGGAATGATTCGGTTTCGGAAATATGAACGCGGCCAACTTGTTGCCAGCTCTAAAATTCTAATACAGAACATCGACTGTCCCATTTTCACGTCACAAAATTCTCCAGCGCCCATTCAATTCGGTTAAAATATCAATTGTCTACACTTCAGTATTCAACAGTGCAAATACAAAAGCAAGAGCTTACTTGCGAGAACGGGGTTAAATAAAACCTCAAGTATTAGCTACTTGAATGTAAAAACGTTGGGATGCGGCTGAGCCAGCGGCGAGCCTGACGCCAATTTACATTAAATGCGGCTTGCATCCACAGATGATAACTTACACTCACCCGGGCCACTAAAATGCTGTGTACGACAATTTAACATTTCGCACTAGCTAAAAACTTGGGTTGTGTTTAACTAGAAACCACAACGAGAGACCAACTTTAAAATTTATAGCCGAATATGACTTCGTAAAGACATTACGGTCGTAGTTCAAGGGTAAAATATGAACAACTCTATAATACGTATTTATAGAAGAACAGCTCAAACTATCTAGCTTTTGTAAATTGGCGCAAAATTCTCTCAAATATATAATATTTTACATCGCCAAAAGTATAAACTCAACGTGAATATACTCTGAAATAAAATCATTCAAAAGTTATAAGCGAATAAAAATAACATAAACAAGTTCTAAAATGCAATCTTTCAGCTACCGAGAAATTCATCGTTGCGTTGGTGAATTTAAAATTATCTATATTATGCGGTTCCCTACGAGGTTGCTTTGAAGAGCCTTTGCAACTGTGATGAGTGGATATTTTTATTTCTTAATGTATTCTATTCTAGATTTTATTTACATGTATACGTTGATGGGCGTTACATCAATATTCAAATTGAGGTAGAAAATGTTGGTTGGGGAAATGAAATTATAATTTTATTAATGAAAACCCAAATAGTACTAACAGAATATGATATTTATATTTTAACTAACAGCTATTGCGAGAAATTTATTGCCTAGTGCATTCGACAATGTTTATGAAGATAATAACGTTATTTTTTGTTTTAATTATGTAAATAGGTAGATTTATTTAGAGATTGCTTTAACGGTGAAGGAAACATCGTGAGGAAACCTGCATACCTAAGAACTCGATAAGATTTTTCGAAGGTATGTGAAGTCTCTCAACCCGCATTAGGCCAGCGTGATGAACTAAGACCTAATCCCTCTCATTCAGTAGAAAAGGTCCGTGCCCAGCAGTGGGACGTATATAATAAAGGGATAGTAAAAAAATATATGTAGATAAAAATATTGTTTTAAAATAAGAAAATTTGTCTAAAATTACGGAAATAAGCTGAGCGACATGAGGGTGTACTGATTATTCCTCTGCCGACCTCTTCGGAGACTACAAGTGTGATAATAACGTATACATAATACAAAACTGAATTTAGTGAATTACTAGCGAATTCGGTTAATATTGGAAGTAGCATACTTCTAAATAATTTAATTTCAACAAAATTAATAAATATAGCACAGCTAGCGAATAGCCTCCTCAGAGACCTTACAATAAGATATAAGTCTTGTGCCGTGGGTATCAGAAACTACAAGAGAGTTTCGGTTTCACAAAACCCAGACCTAAAACAAATATTTATGAATCCTTAATCATGTGTTCCGGTGCGGGGTTCAAATCACAGCGGGCTACTTGCCCACTAAAATATAGTACATTTTGCAATGCACCTGTTAAAAACGATTACCATTAAATTCATAACAGTTTCATAACTTTCCTTAATCTTTTTATGTTCACGAAATGTTCTTGGTATGATTGTTAGCTCTTTTCTAACTTCACAGTGATTTTCGTTATTATTCTCTCGGGACTAGTTAAGTGAGGCATCTGATTAGCATTTGTGCTATATTTTACACTTAATGTATTGGAAAAAGATGGTTTACAAGTTCTTTTTTATATATTGCGATGTAAATGGCTTTCTTTAAGCATTACAATAAATGTAACTTTTTTTTAGACTGTGCTCATTAATTGTAGTAATTTTTATTAAAATTTTATCCTCCTTTTTTTGGTATAAATAGCGAATTGAATTTTTTAGACTGTGCTCATTAATTGTTGTAATTTTTATAAAAAATTCGCTTAATAAAAAGGTCGCTTAATTAATAGTAAACGCCACAACTGCCCATAAATATAAACAACACCTCACAAAAGTTTGAATTAAACAACACTGCATAGCATTGGACTGGATTATAAACACTATGTTCGAAAAAAATACTAAGACAATTTTATTTCAGGGACCACTGTATAACGTGAAAAGCAGTATGTTAATAGTTTTGAAAATAATCTAAAGCTACATATTGTCACGAACCACAAACCAATTTTTGTGTTTTAATATATTTCTCTGGATCTCATTTTAATTAAATGTATATTCTTATTACTTAAACTAAAGTTAGTTCACCCTATATTATCCCTTCGGTGTAGTAAAGAAACATCGTTCTGCTTTTATTTCCATTTCGCGTAATTTACCCTTTTTATTAAATAAACAGACAGTCGGAAGGAAAAAAGGAAATGAACTAAATAGGCTGTTATGCGATTCAATCAGAGGACTATCTAGTACACGGACGGGCCGAGATCACAGGCCGCATACTAAATTATTAGGCCCTTAGTTATTTATGCATCGTGAACCAACATCTTAATAGCGAGCGAGAGTTGTGTCCAGCCTAAAATAATATTTTGTGTAAATGTTTGAAAATAAACAAGCTGTGTGCTTTACAGTCACAATATGTCGTAACTTCGCAATGTTGCCGCGTTTTGTGGCGATTTAACGTCGGAATGAGTTTATTATAAAGGTTTAATTTTAAATTTACATCTAACCATCACTTGATGGAATATTACCACGGCTTACCTTTGGGTGTGCTCTTCTGGGAAAGGCCACTTTGGGGTCAATCTGAAAATGAAAAGGGACAACGTTTATTTACATTGAACAGAACTATTATATAAATAAATTTGGTAGCTTAATTATATTTTAGTTATTTTAGTGTTCATTCCCGTATAGTTTTTCTGACGAACGTTTGACCCACTTAAAAAAGAGGTTGTGCGTTTCTACATTTAAAACTTATTAAATGTAGAAACGCACAAGTCACAACCTTATTTTAAACTTAATGAAGTTCTTAATAAAGTGACTTTATTATTAATATGCGCTACAACTATAATACAAGTGTTAATAATACGCTGCAGACACCTTTGTCTACAGCTTGAATAGGCCGACTAGACCGGGGTGGTACCATAATCTTACAGAAAACCGGTGTTCTTGCTTTTGCGATTTTTACGATGAAAGAGATTTTCGGAGGCACTAATATCCTAACCCTTATTATTTTCTCTTAACGTCTGCACCCTGATTCTTCTGATATTGTGGATGTTCATGGGCGGTGGAGATCATTTAACAAATACTTTACATCATTTTACACATTTGCTACACCAAAATTTTGCTGGCCGAGTTTATTTCTGTCCCAAAATATAATAGCGGGCGAGCCTCTCGCCATACTGGGCCTAATACTAGACTCCAAGCTACTACTGAGCATTTCGTAATAGAAAAACCCAATATCACTTTTACCCGACCCGGGGTTCGAACACGAGACCTCAGCACAGCAATCGCACCGCGAACGCATCACAACTGCGCCACGAGACAATCACAAATATTTAGAAAATCATAAATTAGATACCGAGGTGTCACATAAAAAATATTACTATTTAAATCACCAAAAACCTTGAAATAGAATCTTTTTCTAGAATCCTCTGTCACCCGCTGCATTAAGCGCGCTTGCCTCATGATTTCGTAAATGTAAAAAAATCAGCGCAACGCCCCCGTTCCTAACTAATCATGGACCGCACGTCCGCCAGGGAAGCGGGCACGATAAATTCGCATCGCCTCTGCGGCTGCAGTGCCCAGTCTAAAATCCCGACTGCAAAAAACCATCGGACTGAAAATCCTACCCCGTGGTCCTGTCACTCGATTTCGCCTCTCGTCTTTTTCATGTAACCGAGCGCCACTATTTCATACGTGGCACTGTTTAAGCCCTCAGATTTTCTCTCGCCAGCGAGCGGTCGCCCCTGGACTTTTTGTTCGTATCTCGACGCGGCGCTGACCGCTATAAACGCAAAATATAAACCCAAAGAAAGTACCTTTGACATTTTAGAGGTGAAATGTTTCATTTTCACTCGTGCTTGCCGTTTTATCGAATCTTTTCAAACGGAAATACTGCGGAAGGTTTACATAACAAACATCTAAAATCAGCACGGCGTCGGTGCAGTGAAGTAGTGTTGCTTGTTTAAAATTATAAAATATGATCATTATACTAAGAAGATATTGGTTGAAGATTTTGATTATATCGGGTATATAAACACTCATTGTCAGGTGTGTGTAACTTGCTTTTAAATATGGCTACATCGTGTGTTACAGAAATGTAACACACGGTGTATAATAAAAGACATTATCATTAAGTTGGAATCAATTATAATAATGTACTTAAAAAATTATAATATAACAGTAAAAATAGTTTACAGACAGACGACCTGATAAAGATCGCAGGAAGTCGCTGGATGCAGGCCGCTCCCAACAGGTCGGTCTGGAAATCTTTGGGGGAGGCCTTTGTTCAGTAGTGGACGTCCTATGGCTGATGATGATGATGAAAAATAATTTATTGGGAAAATAACATACCTCATTACTGAGCAAATGAGTTCCGGTTACATACAGATGATTGTTTTATTTCAATATACCTAGTAATTTATAACCATTTCAAAACTAAATAAAACATTTCTTGTAGGTATATTAAAGCGTCCCGGTCGATTAAAAAGAGAATATTAAAAGTTGGTGGACAATTTCACTATAAAACAATAGATACACGAGTTGTTCTCGTAATTACAAAGCAAAGCCGTGAGAGAATAATTTAAAAGATTTCCCCCAAGAGGACTGCATTATTACAATATCAGGGAAAACGGCTTTACGTCCTTATTCATACATTCTTAATTATTTAATTATCTTCTCAGTGCGGCGCGATAAACCGTTACTCGCCGCGGAAGTATAATTTGATCAAAATGGCGTTCCATAAGATCTCTACAATGAAATAGTAATTACAAAAGTGAACGCTTCTAATGAAAGTACGTGACCACAAAATCGCTAAACAAAAGAGACGGAACGTTGTTGGAAAGCTTTTAAGCAGCACACGCAGGCAATTTTGTAAACGTTGTAAAATGTCCACGAAAGTGTACAGAGCAAGCAGAAAAATCATAAAATTCCAGATGGTGGCGCTAAAGCGATTAAGCGGGTCGATGATAAATTTTAACGAGTTATTTTAATGGAGGCGATCGCAGTCAGTGGCTAGCGGGCAGCCTGCGTCGATAGAAAAATAAAACCAAACTCCAAAAGACTGTTTAATACGCCATTCTGTGATTTTTTGTTGTAAAATGTTCCATCAATTAATGGGCTATAACAGGACGGAGATATTTCATTTTTGTTGGATCGTATACGTTTGTTCGTATAGAAAAATATATAGCATTTTTGGAAAGAAAAACTAGATTGTATTGACGTTGAATGATTATTTTTGGTTTTACTGTGTATTGTTTGTTCATTGTATAAATCACAGAAAAAGTTTAATACTCCTGTGCAAAATGACATTGAAACATCGATAGGAATGTGACATTTTGATATGGAACCATTTGCGTGATTACAATCGACGCAGTGGCGCACCCTCCTTAGCCGACCTCCCCCTCCCACGACTTCCCTTACGATAAAGATTGACATCACAGCTTTAACTTCCAAATTATCCTAACACGTACACAATATAACAAAGTAAACTCAACTCAGTCATATTGTATTAGAACTGATATTGTCGTGTACCGCTGCTGAATTTTAACATGTCATCGTAAGAAAAGATTGTAGACGAAAGCACATTAGTGGGATAATATTACTACTGGCTGGAAAAGAACATATTCACTTTATGTACCCAACGAAGTGAAGCCACTGATGTAAAGTCGATTACGTTAAATTTTGTATTAAGCAAACAGTAATATCGATGTCCCGTGTGCTTCCACAAACATCGTTGTGTGCAATAAATGGCTGCTTTCTTGTACGACGTATTGTATTTCATTAAAATTTCACAATCGTTTCATGTTTGGTGGCAGTGGTCGTTGGCTTCAAGTTGTATGGCGTCTATTTCTAGGATAATCAATTCAAAGTCTGAACTAATGAAGAACAACTAATGTTGTATTGTTATTAAGATTTGGTAATAAATTTCATAAAAAATATAAATGATTCCAAATATGGCATAGTAAAACGTCTAATCGCAAAATTATTTTCACTGGTTTTGTTGCTCCATTCTATGTCCAAACTCGCCTTAAATAATAAAGCATAATAAAATCAATAAAAGTAAATATTTTAGATATCGTGAAATCTCTAATTTGTATTGTTTCTAAATGTTACACAAAGTACAATTTGTTATTAAAGTGAAATATGTACAAATACAAGCGTTAATTTTCATAAGTTGACATTTATATCGCCAATGATGTTCATATATTACAATGATTAACAAACATCCCATGGTTGGCGAGCTAAAGACAAGAAAGTTTAATGAGGTGCACTCAGAGCAAGCGGTAACTGAATTTATTTACGTGCACACGACACGTAAGTGTCACCCGGGCGGCGTTAAGTGGGGACCGCATCATTTGCTGTTCAGTCAGCAACGCGTACTCTAACTCCTCCTAATTGGAACAAATTTGGCTGCAGGTGCAACACTCGACTTGGCTCAAGATTAGGGGCGAGCTATTGCGAGTATATCCCGTGCCATTTCCTCTGAAATATTCGATGTGCAATACGCGACTTGCGGTTGGTAGCTCCGCTCACACCATCATACACGTGCGCTCCCGCTTAATTGAATTAAATTAAGAACAATATTTATCCTCTCAGCCGAGATAAACTATATTGCACATTTAAGCTGCAGTTAATGCTTAGCGACGACTTATATAGCCACATTCTTAGCGCGAGCTAGTGAAAACGCTATTAGGGAAAAGCGATGGCTTTACACGGGCTCCATCGAACTGAAGCAGAAAGGAGCACCCGAGCACCTTTTAACGAGGCGCGCTCTAACGTAAATAAATAATAGCGCGACAACATTGTTACGTTATTTTAATTGATACAGCTTTAACTCGTTCTATACGGAAAAATGCAAACAAGTCGCGACATGATCGGAAAACACTTGACACGGATTGTTTATAAAGTGAGCTTTGGTGTTCGCTCGACTCTCGATGCCCGACGCCCGACGCCCAGAGACGGGCGGTTGTGAAAACCGATTCCGGCGGAGGCTTCACAAATGTCATTACTGGGGTACGCATAAATATGCAAGACAGGTAACGCACATTTTCATGCGATGTCACAAGAATTTTATCGCTCGTTTAATTTTGTGAGAAAAAAGAATGGGATTACCTATTGTGTAATGCGAGATGGGCGGCCGCGTGAGAACGGTCAGATTGGCGTCCAGCGGTCACTTAGCACCTAGGTGCAGCCGAAACGTACTTAAAACTACTTAAACGTACGTAGTCAGATATTGTTTAGCTAAACAAGAGAATTAAAAGACCAAACATGAGAGGATGTACCGTATATGTATATGGTTATATGGTTCCCCATATGCGAGAAGTACTGTATTACAACCATTTTCTCTATTTATCCAAGCAACAGTGTGTTGTACGGGTGTGTTCGGTTTTGAGGATATAGAAGCTAGTGCAATTACTAGGAGCTATGTGACTTAACATCTGTGTCGGGGTGAAAGAAAAATACAATTCTATGCTTTCATAGTTTTGTATACACAAGACAAAATAGACATTCTGATTTTAACTAGGCGTGGCGCTTACCATAAGGTGAACATCTTGCTCGTGTCTATATTCAGGTTAACTAAAAGACCTCACTCATCAGTGGGCTCACTATGCCTTAATGTGGACGCTTTGTGTTGTTAGGGGCACCTCTATTAATGTGTGTTTTATTCATCGCCATTTTCCTTAGCTACGTGTTATATGTTTGTTACCTCGGCACAGGCCGTAACGGCATAGGTCTCTCTCCTTAATGTTCTTGTTAATTTTGTTCGCATTTGTTTAAGTGTTTCGGTCGTTTATTACTTTTACTCTTAGACACATATTACATTCTTTGTTGCCTACGCCTTTATTGCTAACTGCTTGCAATAAGAAATATTGAAATTAATATAGGTACAAAAAATAATACAAAATATATTCTTAGAAATATATAATTATTATACTTCCAGTAGTGATAGTTGGACTAAATACATATTGCTGGGACGGAAGTCGCAGGTTCGAAACCAGCTCTGCGTGCACGTCTGACTTTTTTAAGTTACATGAGTATTCATTCATTGATAATTATCCCTTAGTTTTACTTTTTTATAGCATAGACCGGCAAAAGAGCAAATGAGTAACCTGATGGTAAGTGATCTCCACCACCCATGTGCGCCTACAATACTAAAATAATCATAGGCGTGTTGCCGACCTTAAAGGGAAGGGATAATTAAGAAATTGGGAAAGGGAGGGAAATTTGGATCTCCGGATATCTCTCTCACCACACGAAACGCAGCAACAAGCCGCTACTTTACGTCGGTTTTCTGTGAGACAGTGGTAACAACCCGGTCGAGCCAGCCCATTCATGCTGTATACAAAATTGTCTACAGTGTGGCTTTACCACTCTTAAATGGACCAATGCTATGAATTTCCGAACATTTAACTTATTTTAATATTTTTCACAGTCTATACAGTATGAAGTTTTTTTACAAAAAGAAATTAAAGAAAAACATTAATTTCGAAACGTCATCTTTATAATTTATTTAACAACACGGACTGTACGGGTACACCAAAGGCCAAGCAAAAGTCTATTTCACCCGAGTAAACCCTTTCAATGGTTTTACAATTGACAGGAAAGATAAAAGGTGGCGAATTTAAGCTTATCTAGCGATTCAGGTCAGCACAAAAGCTGGCGGCGGTGGCATTAGCACAATGTGGCCGGTGGCTGGCGGTCTCACGAGACAAAGATTACGCACTGTTCGCCCACACCGGACCCGCTCGCCCATACGCTGATAACCGACGCTGGATATGTTTACTATCGAACAATGTAGGGTTTAAATTCAATAAAATTCGACTCGAACCGAACATGATGTTTGTTAGTGAATTTAAAATTGTGTAAAAAGGAGGAAGATTTATTTTTTACAGCAAATTCCGACAACGAAGGCCTAGTACGAGTTATAAATACGGTCATAGTTTTCGAATTCGTATAAATTTACCACACCAGTAATTCATACTCTAAAAGAGGAAAGAATCGCTTCAAAAATAATTTCATATTCGACTAATATGATATAACATTATTCATACTAGTCGTTTTAATTTATCATAGTTCTCATTAGGCTACTACTACTAGATGTAAGGAGAGTAAATGACAATTGACATGGTTTTATAAAACTAACAAAACTTGTACTAAGCCTATAGATCTCTCACCTGATGGTTAGTGATCGCCACCGCTCATGAACATGTATAATACCAGAAGAATCATGGATGCATTATCGACTTTAAAGGAAATGGATTATACATGGATTGGGAAGAAGAGGATAAATCTAGGTCTACGGATAATTCACTCACTGTTTACGATCGAGCCCATTCATACTGTAAACAAAACTGTCTACAGTATGGCTCTACTACTCAAACCTTACTTCTAAATTCAGGGCGAACTGTACCTTTTATAACAACAGCAGAAACAACTGACATTAGACAATAAAACATGCAAATAAAATCTGTGCTACCTATACATCATTCGCAATCCCATAATCCAGCCGTCCATCGGTTGATCAATGGCCCATCTAGTGTCCAAACAGTCCACGTACACAGACATCCGGCGTAGATATTTGCAGTCAAAACAGACTTTGGACGTTCAGCAGTGCACTCTGCGCATGTCACTCCGTTTCTGTATTATTTATTAACTCCAACTAGCTTCCGATGTTACTTTATTCCATTGTGCAACGGTTCCTGATGTCCGAGGGAAGTTCCTCCTGAACTGACACGGGCTGTGAGAAACTTTCGTGCACAGAATGAATGCATTTCAGCTGAACGTAAACATGCAAGCAAAATACTTGCGGTATATTATTTAGTTTTCGGATTTAGTATAGAAGTCGTCGGATTGTTTGAATCATATGATACAACGTGTTTGACGTTAAAGGAGTCTAAAGTGAATTTTCTGGAAGAATAAATTACAGTTAAACTCGAAACAACATTTCAGCCTCTGTGGCGCAGTGGGGGAGTCGGCGGCTACGAAGCGATAGGCAGCGGGTTCAATTCCCGCATAGACAATTGGTCTGATCTACGAATATTTTTTTCGGGTTTGGGTGTTGTGGGACCGTAAGTCCCTCGTAGTTCCTAATACTCTCAATACAGATTTAACCTAGTTTATAGTCTAGATAATATTTTTTAAAATATATTAAAATCATCTCAATTAAACCAGCTCTCAATAGAAAGACATTCGAATCTCTTCATTCCTATAAACACTACGATTATACCGACATATACACAGATAATCATACAAAGGGGATAATAATATTATTTTGCTTCTTATTAATAATCGAATAAATTATGGTCTAAAATAAATCCTATTTAAAAGAAATGTATCTTATATTAACAAAAATAATGTTAGAAACAACTAACAGGAACAAAAACCCATAGCAACATCGTAACAATTCCAACGCTCCTAAAAATATTCCATTACCAAGTGTTCATACCCATAGCTACAAAGTAACTTTTACTAGTCTCCTTTGAAAAGAAAATACGGTTTCTATATGTGCGAGGAAAAATCAGTCAGAAGTGGAGAACCGTACCGTACGTAGGTAATGTTACGGTAGTCGGCAATGTTATTTGGCGAGCCGGTGCAAGCAAAGGACTCTATATTAAGCATTCCTATCCCCCCAATCTCTTCAGGTGGGCGAGGGCGGGACATGAACTCAACTCCAACTTATTATTTCGGGGGCCGCATGCGACGCGTTTGTTTTTCTCCGACCCACGCCTCTAATATACATTTACATATGTATCATACACTTAATCCTTTTATTAAATTCTACCCGACGTTTTTCCTTGCAAAATATCTCGTTTTTTACCTCGCATTACAAAAATTAAAAATAAGCGTAGGCCTATGAAAATCTAGAAATTCGGACGGCGCAATTGTTTCGCCGCTATCTCAGGGACGTGCGCGTTTTTAAAACGAGCTTTTATGTGTTACATAATTAATGAAGTCTTTATAACGCTAATTGTTGCTACAATCGGACCCCGGGCGGAACATTAAAATGGCATAAAAAATGTACGTACACTATTTAAAGATTCCCATTTCGCGGGCTAACGTGAAGCCGATTTACGAAAGCGACTGGCCCAGTGCCCATTAAAGCAGATTACGGATGGAAAAAAAACAACGAGCTCGTGGCGTTATGAGTTAATTTTGTAAGAATAACGCGGCCGTCGGTTAGTGTTTTCCTTTATTTGGTGATCCGGCCGCTCTGTTTGTTTAAACGGGTAATCCAGCGCAAAAACAAGCCGAGTATACATTATGCGGTGGTGGCACACAAATGTGTGTTCCCAATGTTGTAGGAACATAATCACCGGACGATAAAAATCACTTAGCGAGCAGAGTAGCCGCTCTAGACGTTTCTGCTAACCACTAACTACGACATAACAACACCGTTTATGTGGAACGAGTGGTGTAATATTTGAAAATTAACTTTCACTTCACGAGTATTTCGCAACATCGCAACGCTGAATCTTTGAGTAGATAATATCGTTCCTTTTAAAAGAATTTCGCGAAAACCATGCAAAGAATAGAGTGTTAGATGGGAATCTAATGTAATGTGTTTGACGATAGATCAATATTCGCTTGACTTATCTTTTACGAATCTGATTGATTTTACGAGAAACACTAGCCATATTTTAAAGATGTCTTGCAGATAAAAAAGAACGCTAAGAGCATTGTTCTTAGCATATTTACCAGTTATGCAATAATTCAAATAACGTACTAGAGTAAATTTATGGCGGTCCACGGCAACATACTTCAATGGCTGCATTGGAAAACATTTTATTTCCATGGGCGACGGCGACTAGTATAGCCGCGTATTTTCGAATTCAGCCAGAACGCGCCGAACGTGTTAGGTGGCAATATGAATTTATGATCATGGCGAATTAAATGCGTCTAAAAAGCGAGCGCACCAGAGCACGTACGCATTTAATTTTTGGGGCTACGTTAAACAACAACTCGCGTGAAATTCCACCTAATTCAATTGTTTTTATTGTGATATCATTCAATGCGTGGGGGATAATTTTTTTATTTTTTTAGATGTGAATTTTGCGTAAAAACGCTTTATAATAGCTATTAAGGTCATTCATAAGAATCATTATAATATTGTTAAGTAAATAATGTAAATACTGACTACAACATAAAAACATTCTAATTTACACCGAGGGTTGAATTTAATTAACTGTATATGTAATCTAAAACATTATGTTTATTTCTATTGAGCAAAATACTTAAACTTTTGCGAAAAAGTAACATTATATTCATATACTTGTTCAATGTTTAAAAAATAAAAACTGCAAAAAATATCCACTTAAAAAGAAAGTTTTTTCTCGTGCAGATTATTATCAGTAACTTTCGTGTTGTCTCGTTAGGCCTCACTAGATGGAATTTAAGAGTCATCTCAGTCAGACGAGGCTGCACGCAGATCCGGCCGCGACAAAGGAGAGCCTCAGGGACCGCGTATAGCGGGGAAAGGAATTTTTAATTGGCCTCCGAATAAAAGCTGTATAACTTACAACAAACCCGCTTTTTTCATAGACCAATTTGTTACGGAGAGCGGTTTAACAAATTTTTATACACTAACGCGACACAACACCGTAGTTGGCAAAGAAACATGCCAGATTGGTCGTCACAAAGAATTGGCAGCGCAAGAAAATATATGGACCTCTCTCATAGTCATAACGGCACGATAGGCCCTAACGGGCAGTTAAAATGAAAAGTGTGTTCCATTTTAAACTTTATGCATTATACGAAAGTTCTTGTTAGTGAAAGAGACATTTTACTTATACATTTTGGTGGGAATGGAAAATTATTTGAGAAATAGCTGGGGTTTGTAACGAGTCAGTATGAACGGAGAATGACCGTCAGCACCAAACGACAGTCGGGTACATTGTGCGACATTGTCACAATATTAAATTCGAGTATGACGTGTTAACGATTCTTGTGCCGTTTAACTTTTTACACAGGGTATCATATTTTTAAACTGCGGCAATACGAAACCGCATAAAACATTTTCCATGGAAACGGATTTTAATTTTTCAAAAAATTCCGCCACTGTATTTTAAAGTGGACGTGATTTATTAATGCAGGATCGTAAATACCATTTACGTCATTTATGAGACACGAGAAGAGACGTTCGTTTTTATATTTATGTCACATACAGGCACGTCAATGGCGTTTCGATTGCCTTTTATAACATTATTTTCTATCGATGTTCCAGTAAGCTGAAATAATGAGTACGGTCTGTTTGCCGATATCATTGTCTTTTTAACAGTACGCCAATTTTTCTGCTTTATTTTATTTTTACCAGATATCTACCCTGCTATAAAATTGCTTCAATTGCTACGAATATTTCAAAAGAATAGTTGGCCTGTGGCGAAATTTTATTTCGACTTCTCTTAAGCGTCCAAAAATATTTTTGGTTGTTGCAATGTCACAAATTAAATGGCCTACAAATCCAATACGGAAAGGTTATTTGAAATAATCAGAATAGACCATTGTGATAATCGGCATTGTTAAAAAATTGCATAAAACACAACATTGCTGTATGATTTTGCTATAATTATTACTAGTAGTAGTATTAGTAGTAGTTAGTGAAATAATCCGTGACATTAAAAGGCAAAAAAACAATAGATTATAATACAAAGTTATACGCTACTTCAATAATAAACTGCGGCTCCGCCCGCGTTATCTGCTTTTTTCGGGATAAAAGTAGCCCAAGAGTGGCGCCATCTATCGAAAATTGGTGGTACCAAGAAACCTTCATGGGCTCATGCACAACAACTTCGCTAAAGATCATCACATGATCAAATGCATAGTTTACGATTCTACAAAGGATATACAGACAAACATTCATTTTTATATATTATAGATTACTAGAGTTACTACTACTTGATCAACTCCGTTATGTTTTGTTATTTCTAGGGTTCCGTGAGTAAGGGAAGCCAACTGAATCCTATTACCTACTAACTCTACTATACCATCTATCTATTTGTCTGATCAGGAGCATGCTATCAGTCTGTACTACATTTAAAGTAGGTACTATCTTTTGAATCATACTAGACACCCAGAGGAGATTTTCACAAAATATATGTTATTTTGCCAGACAACCTGATAAATAATATAAACACAAACTAAACATTTTAGGGCGTGAGAACAGAACTGATGGTGCCTGAGCCTGACTTGCACGTGACCCGTTTTTTTTGCTAAAACATTTTCTGTGCTACCATAAAATCGTAAATAAGGTTTATGCCGACGATAATTTTTCTATTAACCACTGGTAAATTGCCAAGTATGGTGTTCATAAGGACGTTGTTATACATGTCATATTTCGCAAGTATTTACAGAAGCTGTTATTTATTATAAAGGCATATTATGACCTTTGATTCGGACTGAAAGGAATGGCACATGTGCACCCTGGTTAGTGGTTGAATCGTAAACATCGGTATAAATATTGATGACGCAGAAAGCTATTATGTACAGACGTACTCACGAAAAATGCGAACAATTTACGACGTAAAGACATGCGATTAACTTATCCGCTTAGACACAGAACCCCGAACATTCGGTTAGTTGTATGATCGATATTCGAATATGTTATCGTGATGCTTCGAAATAACTAGTCTTTGCTCGCAGCTCCACTCGTGTTAGCCGTGTTTCTCCCGGGATAAAAGTATTCATTGTGCTAATTCAGGCCGTGGTTTACCTGTGTTCCAAATATCATCCAAATCCGTTGAGCCGATATGGTGTGATTATTTATCAATCATTGAAATTCGGAAAGTCACAAATATCCAATCTTTCACTTCTATAATATTCTTCTTCTTGGTCGTTCTCTTCATTTCTGAAGGTCGTATCCGTCCTGAAATTTGTTTCGAATCTGTTGTATTATTTGTTTCCAGGTTTGTCTGTCCTTAGCATGTCTCATTACTGTGCTCAGTAGTTTTATTTGGTCAGACCAACGGCTAGGTACGCGCCCTCGCGATCACCTTCACTTCACCTTTCCAACCATTAGGAGTCGCTCAAGATTGGCCAGATCCCTACGAGCTACGTGCCCAAAGTACTGAAGTATTTTTGTAATATTACAGAAAATTAAATAGTGGGAAGTAGAATAGTAGATAATGGTATTGAAATTAGGTTCGGTTCAGTTACAACACAGTTAACAGAAAAACTTATTTAGCCGTTAGAGATCACGTTTTTGCAGCATAGCATGGTAAACGAGCATGTGGGTCACCTGATGATAAGTGATCTCCATCTCCATCTCCTCTTATCTCTCTCCCATGGACGCCCACAATATAAAAATAATCATAGGATCGGGCCTTCAAATATCTCACTCACCATACGGAACGCAGCAGCAAACTACTTTACATCGGTTATGTACGAGACAGTGGTAACAACCCGGTCGAGCTGGCCTATTCATGCTGTAGACAAAACTGTCTACAGCGTAGCTGCACCATACAAAAAAATTAGAATATTATTCTAGGCGCATGATTTGTTCTAAAACTTGTAGACCGCAATAAGGACATATACATTACTTTTTTTTATAGCATAGGCCGGCAAACGAGCATGTGGGTCACCTGATGGTAAGTGATCTCCACCGCCTATGTACAATACCAGAAGAATATGGGCGCGTTGTCGACCTTAAAAGAAGGGCATAATTAGGGATTGGGAAGGGGAGGAGGATTTAGGCCTCCGGATATCTCACTCACCGTACGAAACGCAGCAGCAAGCCGCTACTTTACGTCGGTTTTCTATGAGACGGTGGTAACAACCCGGTTGAGCCGGCCCATTCACGTTATAGACAAAACTGTCTACAGTTTGGCTCTACCACTCATATCATATCATTTGATACTACTAAATAAATAAACATTACAAAAACGCAAAACTTATTAGACAGACTTTTTAAAAAATCATGTCGGAGATTATCATAATCATATTACCAGTATTCCAGACGTCATCTCAAATTAATAAAAAATAACAAACGATCCCACAACGCTTTTTAAGGACTTTAGGCAGCGTTTAATGACAAACAGAATTTTAAATGGATTCGTATACTACGAATAAACCGTACAAAAACATGGCTCTTTATGAATCAAATAAGTATTATAATTATTAAACAAACTCATAATACACTCTAAACAAACCGTAGGGTTCAGGAATAACTCGATTATCCTGAAGCTTTAAAAATCTTCTTTGACAGTTTAATTTTCTTCCAAGCCTGGTTGTATTTTTCTCGTTATAAGTTTACGCTCAACAATTTCTATCTACATTTTTATTGATAAATAACTTTTTTATTTGGGTATTATTTTTAACATCAAACGCGGCGGTGGGAGATTTTAAGTGGCTGAAACATACTTATTTGGAGTCATTATTTCATGGCAATAGAATAATTAAAATGACATTATTTGTCTCCAAAGCTTCAGTGTAACAATTCATAAGTTAAAATAAAAATTCAGTATAAAGCAGTAACATTTAATCGCCATTAGAGAGCAGCAGCGGAGATAAAATGAAACTAAATTCCTGAAAGCAATGTAAATAATCTTGCAATCATCCACGTTCTCTCTATGCAAATTGAGAAAACACTCCTTTTTCCTCGATTTGCGAGGCCTCAGCTAATCTTCAGACAGTCGACTACAATTTAATCAAAGTAAACAACGACTGGAGCTGTAATTTATCTAGATTATTTCGTGGCGAGCGATGGTAATCGACTTTTTTCCATCTCCAAACAGAACGCCCGGAACCAACGCCATAATGTGTCTCGAATCCCAAGATACAAAGATGATTATTATCTACATAAATGGCAAGACGATGTATAAATAACAGTATCTCTTATATTTTGTTGCGATAGTTGGCGGAAACTGTACGGATTATTCGGTATTATTTGTTGTGTTTTTTCTATAGCTTCACATTCGCAACAGTTGACCGATTCTATTATATTATTATCTAAAACGCGTTACATATCAGATAAAAGAATCATTCGTGCCATGATAATTTATACAGTATTTACACATATTAGATACATTTTCATGTAAAACAAATTGAATGGAAAAAAAGAAAAAATATATTTAAATATCTACCTAGTTTTCGACAGGTCTAAATAAAGGAATGATTTGAAAAAAGGTATTATTTTCAGGTTTCCTTACTCAAACGGTGTCGACGGAAGAGGCTAGCGAACGAGCAAGAGAGTCATCTGATATTAAATGATATACTTATGTAGGCTTATTTCTACGCTGTATTCGTGATTTTTAACTAATTTAAAAGTAAAATAACGACAGAAACAAAAAAAAGTATGATAGATCAAACCACTTTTGGATACTAGATGATATAATAGATACTTCTTAGATTATCGAAAACATGGAAACACTGCGATGGAAATATCACAGAATTAAAAAATCCTTGATTATAACCTACGTATGCACCTCGTTTAATACTTCAATATATTTTCAAGTGCACCTATCCGTGCCGCACGGACCGCATTGTCCGCAATCAACGCACTAATTTCGATGACTGCGTTGCGGCAAGGCGCGTGCAGATCATACGGCGTGGTTAGTTCATTCGTCGTTAGCACATTCATCTTTAGTAACTACTCTTCCGCTCATTTACTAATTAATGTTCAAAAACTATATAAGTGGCTAGCAAATTAGTGCTAATTCTACATTTAAAAAATTAAACATCGCTTAAATTGTTACGCTTAAAGTTATCCGTAAAATAATTAAAAATTTACCGCTATAAGTTCGCACGGAACAAGTAAGCCGCGAAATTTAAAATTGCACGTAATTAAACAGTGCCGGGACCAAATTTTATGTGTGTAAATATTAAAGCCAGCTGTGATTTAACACTACGTGGTGGTTGTTGGCTATTTGGCCTCAGGATATGGAAAATACAGTTTTGAGATAAAATGGAATCAATGTCAACCCACACCCGTTACGTCAAAAATACAAGACCGTATATTTTCGGGGATTATTAATTTTTACCAATTTATGTATAGCAGTAAGGTGTTTTCGGACAGGAAAAATGGATCATATTTTCTCGTTTGAGTGGCCAATCTAAACCTAGCCAAGCATCTCAGCGTATTGCGAGTAAACAACACCGAGCTAGTAATTTATTTGCAGCTAAGCCCTCCTCTTTATTTAAACATTTTGTTATTATTTTCACGAAGGTTTAGTTTCTAATTATGTTTGACTTAAAGAATTATAGGATTTCTTAAATGTAAATCGTTTTTCGTAGGCCGCAATCCGCGCCGGAGTTTTTCACTTTGTTTCACTTTCGGATCAAAGTTTATTGTTGGTTTTTTTTCTTTGTTTTATTACATGAACGACCTTTTCCCTACGATTTTCGATACAAAAGGATCTGACTGCTTAGGTTTTTTATATTAAAGCTGGGTTGAATATATAATACTTAAAAACGTATTTTTGCATAGGCAACAAATAAGCCTCGTTTTATCGTAACGTCTAACCTAACCATTAAACCCTCGATATTAATTAAAATACAGTTGAGTTCCTGTGGCCATTTTCCTTTTCCATAATAAAACCCTGATTACTATTTGTAAGCCTACTACTCATCTAAACCTATTCGAAGAACCAACACGACATATCTTCTACTAAATATCAAAAAGTTCGAAATAACAGATGATTTCATTGCAGGCTTTAATAGGGTAATAGGATAATAGGGTCTCTAATAATAGGGTAGTTTCCTATGTTGAAAATTATACATTACTAGCCTTTGCTCGCGGCTCCGCCCGCGTGAACAGCAGTTTCCGCGATAAAATTAGCCTGTAACCGTCTCCAGGGTCCCATCTGTCTCTGTAGATAAATTCATCAAAATCGGTTCTGTGATTTAGGCGTGAAAGCGTAACAAACAAACTCACTTTCGCATTTACTTTCACCCCCTTTTTCATCCCTTATTAAATAAAATTTCCAAAATTCCTGAAACACGTATTTATTTGCTTTACGTCAATAACCGAAATACAAAATTTTGTTAATGTAACTTTCAAAATGACGGACTTTCATACATATTATCATCCCCTATTTTGACCCCTTTGGGGTCGAATTTTCTAAAATCCTTTCTTAGTGGGTGCCTACATAACAAAATGAATACACAGTCCGAATTTCCAGTAGCTCAATGCTTGTAGCCTTGATAGTTTGCGCTCGGATATTTTATAAGTATAGATTTTATACTCAACAAAAAAGAATACGGAAATGAAACCCTTTTTTGTAAAACTGCACAAAAATGAGTTCAAAAATAAGCCTTCAATTATGATTTGACTTTGACTGATTTATCATTTATTTTATTATGTACAGATTAATGAATTTCGTTCTGCAACAGGTTTTGGCTAAAGTAATTTATTTCTTTAAATAATAAAAAAAACTATCTAGTCGACTAGCTTATTGTAATATGTTCCTCTTTTATAAACTATGGCATGTTAAAACATATTTTTCTCATCTATCCATATTGATGTCATAAAATGTTGTCTCCCATACATTTGTTTTCTTTCACAAAATCTATTTATTAGTTTCCGTGAGTCATGTATTTTATCGATATTTATTTTAAAACATAAAAAACTTTGAATGTTACCTTTTTTCCATCTAATTCGTGTGTTCCTTGTGCTAAAACTTTGTCTACGCTAGCTGGGTCGCCGAATGTGATAAAGCCGAAGCCCCTGTAACAAAAAGAAACAAAGTTTTATTAAAAATACCCAGGTAGTAATAAAAAGCAGGGAATTTTATATAAGTGTTCTTGCAGCAAATGAGAACGTTTTGAATCATAATTAAAACACCCCGTCGTGAATCAGAAAAACATCTGTAACTTTAAATGACAACGTATTTCCTTAAAAAATATAGCTAAGAAACATCTAGATTAAATTAGTATGCAAAGAAAAAATCGCATTCAAATCCATCCATTTCATTATTTCTGTCTTTATATAATAGCATACCATAAATACACACACAGATATACAGGGTGTCCAGTAATTAATGGATAACCTTGAAATGTCTTATAGCAGAACAAATGGCCGTTCAGAGAAAAATACGAAAAAAAATATAACGTAAGTAGTACCTGAGGTACGTATTTTTTTTTAAAAAGTCGTATTTTTTTTGGTTTATTTTACTTTCTTGGACACTACGACCAGAAATGAAGGAAATCCATCGGTTTTTTGTTGTTTTATTATTATACACTAACTATACTAATAGATAGATAGTCAATAGTATGACAAGCTATTGCACTTTTTAAAAAAAATAAACATTCAAAACCATTTCTTTAGAAAAATTAGCAAAATTTTATTTTTAAACAATGTTTAAACCTCTTGGGTATAAAAAAAATGTATGAATACATGAGTGACCAAAATTTTTTAAATAATGTCGGTTTTAAGTAGATTTTATAATGGTATAATTCATTATTGTATCTACTGTAAATAGCGATTTATTGCTATTAATGTAAGAAAGGAGCTAATTTGAACAAATAACAAAAACAATATAATATGAGATACTTTTTAAAATAAAATTGTACTTGTCTAATGAGGTTTATTAAAACTAAGATTTGATGTTGATAAAAGATAAAATGGCTTATTTAAACAAATTGAAACCAAATTATCAGAAATAAATTAACTTAAATTTAATACTCATAATGTTTAAAATGGTTATTTCATAAGCGTAAAATGTGTCATATGATCTCCATATTTGCTTCCTGCGCGCACGCCATTCCCCCCGTTTTTTGTGTTATGTTAGACAAGAAGGGTCTGAGTTGGCTATGTGCGAGTGAAAGGAACTTAAAGTAAAAAAATCCAACCCTGTCAACCAACCAACCCAACCAATCCAACCCTGTATTTAAATATTCCCGAACAGACACAGCATAATGCGCAGGGCAGCCGTCATTTTGCAACCAATGCGATTCCCTCAGCTCCTCGGATACTCCTTCTCTAATAAAGTCGGCAGATCATTTTGAAGAAATTCCAAATAACTTTGCCCAGTTAGAGTCCCGGTAATTAAAATGGGCCAATTATTTGTCCATTGGGTTGTCCATTGGGTTGGATGGACAGGGTTGGTTTTTTTTACTTTAAGTTCCTTTCACTCGCACATAGCCAACTCAGACCCTACTTGTCTAACATAACACAAAAACCGGGGGGAATGGCGTGCGCGCAGGAAGCAGATATGGAGATCATATGACACATTTTACGCTTATGAAGTAACCATTTTAAACATTATGAGTATTAAATTTAAGTTAATTTATTTCTGATAATTTGGTTTCAATTTGTTTAAATAAGCCATTTTTATCTTTTATCAACACCAAATCTTAGTTTTAATAAACCTCATTAGACAAGTACAATTTTATTTTAAAAAGTATCTCATATTATATTGTTTTTGTTATTTGTTCAAATTAGCTCCTTTCTTACATTAATAGCAATAAATCGCTATTTACAGTAGATACAATAATGAATTATACCATTATAAAATCTACTTAAAACCGACATTATTTAAAAAAATTTGGTCACTCATGTATTCATACATTTTTTTTATACCCAAGAGGTTTAAACATTGTTTAAAAATAAAATTTTGCAAATTTTTCTAAAGAAATGGTTTTGAATGTTTATTTTTTTTTAACAGTGCAATAGCTTGTCATACTATTGACTATCTATCTATTAGTATAGTTAGTGTATAATAATAAAACAACAAAAAGCCGATGGATTTCCTTCATTTCTGGTCGTAGTGTCCAAGAAAGTAAAATAAACCAAAAAAATTACGTTTTTTTAAAAAAAAATACGTACCTCAGGTACTACTTATGTTATATTTTTTTTCGTATTTTTCTCTGAACGGCCATTCGTTCTGCTATAAGACATTTCAAGGTTATCCATTAATTACTGGACACCCTGTATAAAAAGTCATACTTATAACTGTACACTTTTTTGTCGGGACTCGGGGTTAATTTTTTTTTGTAATAAAGTTCATCAAATGTATTATTATTTCGGTTCTAAGCAACATTTAGAAAGCGAGATAAAAATGTTCTTTCTGGTAGACACAAAACACTTCTTTTGTTTTGTAAAGTCAGTGGAATATCTCCATTATTTCGCCTCATCTGAAATATTCGTAGAACTAGCAGGTAAAGTAAAAAATTAGAAACAATTCGGGCGTCGGGAGCACGGAGCGTCGTCGAGAGAAGAGCGGACAAGCCGATACGAGCTGTCTCACTGATTGCACGACAGCATCGGAACTGGCAATCTAATGATGCTTATATTTGTTTTGCGCTATTTTAAACCTGTTTCGAAACATTTTAAATTGTTTACACTTCTTTTTCATTGTTTCTTATTATCGATTACATTAGCTGCGTATTAAAGCTACATTTACCTCTAGTTCGTCTAAATCACTTGAATGTGGTGATTATTACTGCGTATTATGATATAAATACCAACAAAAGAATGAAATAAGTTCAGTAAAAATAAGTTATGCATAGATTGTGATGGATAATTCACTGGAGTAAATATTTTAAACAAATAAATTTAATTGCACTGTAATTTTCAGTAAACAGGCGGTGGCCACTATGCCAAGCTATGAATAAAAATGCCTTCTCCACTTTAGGACTTGCAAAAATCACAATTTATAGAGCATTTTAATTTCACTTAGCCGATCCATATTTTACATGTGGTGGCGCGCCCGACCGTGCTCCGGACTCGAATTAATACTAAATTGAAATTGTAAAAATGGAAATACAATTTTCTCGTTGTACTCCGTCGGCCGCGCTGCCTACAGGTGTTGCCAGAAATGGTACAACACCTTCCTTAACAAGTTTAGTACGGTAACAAATCGATCAAGTGCGAATAGAACTCCGTTGGCTCCCTTTTGATAATCAATATAAAATAACATGTAGGTATATACAGTATATTTTAATTATTTTTATTTTTCTTGTATATGAGTCATATAATAATGTACAATATTACGAAGTACCTATAGACAACGAATGTGAAACAGATATTAGAATTACTCAGAAAACAATTATTGTAACAACGTACCCTCGTATTAAATCAGCCCTGGTCTTTATAAGATTCATGGGTTAATACACTCGCATATCATACGTATGAAAACGTATAGAGAAGGGCGCTCGTGTATGGAAATTGAAAATAACGAGGGCTTCAGTTCACACCGCGCATCAAGCCGACTATGTAGAGACCGACCATCGATAAGTGACCTCCCATACGCCTACTGATAACCCCTATCTGCTCCGACTTCATGCTGATAGAGGAGACGCGGTAGCTCTTTTAAACTTGGAAGCACAGCGCTAGCACCGAGTTGAGAGGCCCTTTATAGAATGGAGTTACGTCCTACTTATCTTTAAGGGTATGTGCCTTATTTCTTCCTCTTGCAAAATAGGTACAACTCAATTCTCTTTTACAAAATGTGGTAATAAGCTTACGGGTGCTTTTTGTTACATGAATCGATATAAAACATTCAATTTATCTGTCGAGAAAGATTTTGACTGTAACAGGGCGGCATTGTAACGCGCTGTTTGACACACGATATGCTACATTGGACGCCTCACAAAACTAAAATAAATTCTAGTCGAATGGAGGTGTGCAAAAAAGAAAACAGATGTCTATAGTGTAGCTCCAAAAAGTGTCACGAATGACATGAAAGTCAGTAAAATTTGCCACCAAGGTTCGCCATTTTGATACTATACGGCTAAGAAGCACGGAATTTTGCTTGTGTTATAAAATTATATAGTTTAACACGGTCTCAGTTTAATTTACAGTTGTTTTGTAATCGTGGCAAGTTGCGTATTATACGTATCAGCAATTGCAAATAACCAGGGAAAAGGTCGGCACTCCTCAACAACCGAAAGATAATTTGATGTAGCCCACTATCCCTTCAGGACAACGCTTGACCACACACTACACAACAAAAGATCCATATTAGAAGATCTGCGACTGTAAACTCTTTGTCACTCAGCGTACTCTCTAGACCTAGCACCGACAGATTTCTATTTTTTTCGGAATTCGGACTACATCTATCTAGTTAGGAAAAAAAGAATCCCGATAAGGCAGTCAAAATCGCCATAAAATAAGATTTTACATATCATGTTTGTAAATCAAAGTTCCGAGTAGTATTCGAAGTGCGTTCGAAGCGGGAAGGAATCGTGTTGTATGCAGCCATCTCCACTACTGTCCACTTACCAGTTGCGCCACGGAGGCTATTGTCGTTCTTTGATTGTGTTCCAATAACCTTAAACCATCATATCATCTTATTATCATTATCTCTCAAACATTTAATAGCCTATTACGTATGGGGCAAAATAATCCGTACGCAGTAGACAGCCTTACATGATGCATGGCTCACTACATCCATACAATTAGACGGTAATTAAATGATGTTATTAATTTACCTTACGACGATTTAGTGGTCACAAGCCTGTCTCTCTTCAGTTATGCACAATGGAGCTTAAACAGCTCAACTGGCAGCAACCGTAACAGCGTTCCTTTAATTTATGGATGACTAGTGTTTGATGTTTGTATAGTATGCTATAATAGAGGTGATGTAACATTCCCTTGGAGATATTCGATTAAAAATTTAAATTCATTTTTCATTGGGTATTTATTTTTATAAAACATATTTGGAAATGTATTTTTTGTATAATTTAAAAACAATATCAACTCTGTATTATTAGGCCGGTGATTTTCCAATTTGAAACATAAATAAATTATAGTAGAATCAAACCCATTGTAAAAGGAAGAGAATACAACAAAATTGATAGGAAAAATAAATTAACGGCGATCTGAGGTCGGGAAGTGGGAAGGGGGGGGCTTTTAAGGGTAAAAAACGGTTTATCTCGATTTCCGGAAAAACTACAAGTCCTATGGAAAAAAGTTAAATCGCATATTTGTAGGTAATAAAAAGATCTACAACTTTTGTATACACACTTTCTTCACATAACCTCAAAATATATGTGAAAAATTCAAATAACCAAGTTTTTTGTTTTTATTTTTATCTATTATAATAAATCATTTTTTTTCATGAAATTTGGTGAAAACTTACCTTTTTGTATCCCAAATACACTGTAATTTTTTTTATTTAAAATATTTATTTTTGCACCTTATTTTGACTTAATATCGAAAAAGCAGCCTAATTTTCAAACGAAAATTCTCACGTCAAAATATGAGCTTTTTTAAAAAAGTCTGTTGGTTTCTTGTTCATTGAATTCTCTACTTTCTGATGGTGTAAAAAAATATATACATTACTATGGTAAATGTGCTCAGAAAATGCAAAGAAACGAACTACTAAATAACAGGTAGTAAGGCCCATACCACCTAGCCCCTTCCCCACTTCTTTATGATGGGCTAAAATTTTCCGTAGATCACTCAGGTATATAAGTTATATTAAAATAACAATAAAGAGGCATCTACGCATATAATTTAAAGAAGATTCTACAACTTTCTCAAAATATTGTAGATATGTCTTATTAAATATTAACTTATAACTTTACATTTTCCGAGCACATTTACCATAGTAATGTATATATTTTTTTACACCATCAGAAAGTAGAGAATTCAATGAACAAGAAGCCAACAGACTTTTTTAAAAAAGCTCATATTTTGACGTGAGAATTTTCGTTTGAAAATTAGGCTGCTTTTTCGATATTAAGTCAAAATAAGGTGCAAAAATAAATATTTTAAATCAAATAAATTACAGTGTATTTGGGATACAAAAAGGTAAGTTTTCACCAAATTTCGTGGAAAAAAATGATTTATTATAATAGATAAAAATAAAAACAAAAAACTTGGTTATTTGAATTTTTCACATATATTTTGAGGTTATGTGAAGAAAGTGTGTATACAAAAGTTGTAGATCTTTTTATTACCTACAACTTTGCGATTTAACTTTTTTCCATAGGATTTGTAGTTTTTCCGGAAATCGAGATAAACCGTTTTTTACCCTTAAAAGCCCCCCCCTTCCCACTTCCCGACCTCAGATCGCCGTTAATTTATTTTTCCTATGAATTTTGTTGTATTCTCTTCCTTTTACAATGGGTTTGATTCTACTATAAATTTGTTTCTATTTTTACCATTTTCAACCGGATAATCACCAGTCTATATACTGTCCTGCTGTGGATAAACCTCCTCTAAATATGAAAGCGGTTAAACCATAGTCAACCACGATTGTTGTGCACAAGATGGTAGCTCCCTCGTATGCGAGAGGCCGTCTGGGTAGGTACCACCGCTTTGTCTTTGTCTATTTATGCCGCCAAGCAGTTTGTAAGCACTGTTGTGTTTCTGGACATTATGAGAAACACCTTATGTCTCGGGGTAACGAGTTCAGTGCCATTCAGTGCTTTGTAATTCAAAGTTCTGTGTGGTGATGCTTCTGTTTATGGGCAGGCGTGGCGCTTACCATCAGGCGAGCGGCTTGCTCGTCTCATCATTCAATTAAATAAAAAAAAATATCAATAAATTTTCAATAATATTTAATATATTTGCTGGTCATAAATTTCCTATAGAATCCAAGCCAATCATTTGCCGGTGTTTTCTTTACTTCAACTCAATTTCGTTCATTGTACTTAAACGACATACATCACTAATTCAAACTCAAATGAACGAGGCCAATTTACTCTAATGTTTACCTCGGCCTTTTTGCGATGAAAAGGAAAACTAAGTTAAAGGTTAAATTTATACCGCAGAATGTTAATTATACGCTTAAAGCACAATAGTGTTATTTCAAATAATGCCATTGTTTCCCAGAGCTTTAGGCCCCAACTATCGAAACGAGCCCGATAATCCACTCGGCTATTCTGTATTTGGACAATACTCGAAGAAAATAAATATAGGAGCGGGTTCGAGGTAAAACCCTAAACCGCAACGTCAGGAACAAATAGCGGTAACTCCCGTATTCATGGCTCATGGCTGCAGCCTCGGCTGGAAACCGATAGCAATTACTGGCGAAATTAATATCTCGCCCCAAATGCTGCTCGCACATTTATACGTATCGAGTGCAATATTGTCTCCTTTATTAGTTGCCGGGACAAATGCTGCCTCTGTCGTAATTCCCCCTTATTCCCGCTCATCGATTGCCGCCTTTCTTATTTAATCTTGACGGTAATTAATGCCTGTTACGGCGAGTGGATTCTGTAGCTGGCGTGATCGTCACTACGCGATATTAGCCATCCATATAGATCCTTAGATCCATATAGATGCTTAGATAGTGTTGCTATTTAGCAAAATGTGAATATTGGTAAATTATGTTGATTTAGTGCTCGCAGCGCACGTTACATGATTACGATCGGTGATGCAATTTATAAAGCAAACAATATCGAATTTGGAATCCCTATATTTTGTTACCTATTTTAGTGAGACTATATATTAATCTACATCAATATTAGGTCGTGATATACACGTAAAATACTTTTCATTGTTATCATGTCGATTCCATGTTTCATAATTAGATGCTGCTTAAAAAATTTTCATCTGGAGTATATATTTGACGATGAAATTGCTAAATTGCGTAGGTTTGTTTATCAAGATTACTCATTTACGTCAGACTTTTGTCGTTATTATGTGGGGCGACTCCGCCGTCTGACCCCCACAACCCGAAACAGGATCCGGGTTTCGCGATTGCCTTGTCACTTGTAGTGTATCACCTACAGGTGAGGTTGCCTTTAAGCCTAAGATGTTACTTACCCGCTTACACTAAAAATAGTTAAATATAAACTTTTTAACAAAAATAAAACCGATTAGTCATACACAGAATATAGTCCCGCACTCGTAAATACGGAACAAATACGTTGTACGGAGTCCCTGTCCTAATGGAGCAATATAACTTACAACCTACTGTGTTGGTCGGGTCCTGAATTGCTGCTCCACGGAGATTAATTTTACTTTAATTAAAAATAGGAAAACATGATGACGAGCGCTTTAATAGCTCTGTTAGTGCTAGTTTCTTGAACAAGTTGTTTGGATATGAAGCCAACACTAGACATACTTTGTTAATCACGAAAACTTGCCAGACTCAATGCTGTTAAAAAAAAATGTAGCATAAATTTTTTAGATATCCTGTCTGTATGCTAGTTACTTGATTATATTATTATAAAGTATTCAATTACGTTTCCATTACAAATAACAAATTGAAAAAATGGCACGACATAATGAGCCGTTGACTGATTTTGGTAAACAGGTGGTCGGTTTTTTATACGATAAATAATCTTACACTTGTAATACAATCAGATATCTTATTAGTACTTTGAAAAATGTACTGTTTACAATAATAATTACATAGATGTTTATCTGAGATCTACTTTGAATTGATGTTAATTACAGTCATTTTAATACAGATAACAAGTATAACATCAATACACAAAAGATGATAATCCCAAAATTACATAAATAAAACAGAAATATTTGTTATCCCGACCGCGATCAATTCGTAGCTTTGTAATCAAGTAGGTGTGGTATAAATATTCCGCAACGAAATTAAGTAATCCAATAATTAATCTAAATGGACCGTACAGCCGAATGGTTCAAAACAATCAGCTCCGCCGCAAAATACGCGCATTAAATGAAGTGAATGGCCGCCTCCAGGGGATCCCTGATAAATTAAATTGATTAGAATCCCGTCCGATGGCGGCCCGTCGATGTAGCGCGTAAAAATAAAGCCAAGTGAAAAATAACGCGGCTAGCTGTTCACGATTCCTGTACGAACCACTTGGCTGGATAATTTCTTTTTTGTATTTTTCAAGTCCGTCAACTCCGACTTTATAAACAGGGACCGCTTGAGCATTTCAATGTTTATTCTATGCAATGTAATTGAACATTCTTCGCGAGTCTCTTGATGCAATAATGTCGTGCGGGAAATACTCTATTAATTTTCTTCTAACTGAATTACATTTTTAATACTTTATACATTTAATATTTATAGGTATTTTATAGGATGTACTTCGGAGAGTGTGCACGAGAGTTACATGAGCTCATCCCGCCTTCCCCCTTCTACCATCGGAGCACCAGACGCACAGCAGGATATCATCCCTACTTAGTTGATATACCTCACATTCCCACCCAGCGCTATAAATCTTCCTTTATAATGCGCACAGCCAAGCAGTGGAATTCCCTGCCTGCGTCTGTCTTTCCGAGTGCGTACAACCCAAGTGTCTTCAAGACTAGTGTGAATCGGCACCTTCTGGGTATGCTCGCTCCATCGTCGATCTCATCTTAGTCCATGCGGCTAGATTGAGGTCAAGAGCAAATCCATTTTTAATAAAAAAAAAAAAAAAAAAAATATATAACAGTTCATATTACGCTTATTCATTCTTTGAATTTTAAGTATGGTATATTCCAATCTAAATATTTAATATAAAAATTTGTATGGGTAATTTTAAAATAACATAAAATAAAAACATTAGTACATCAAGTCGTCAACGGCTTCCGCGCAATGCACAGCCGCGGGCAAACCTCTCATACTTCATCCACGCGAATTTCCTAAGTTTGTTGAGTTTGTCTACACCAAATTAGTGTATGGTAATTCTGATCTGAGATTGAAACACACGTACGCTTTAAATTCTTCGTGATATTTGGAGACTGTGTTGACGTTCCTGCAATAGCAACCCTACAATATACCTTATCATTTGTAACCACCATACGTATTTGATCATCGTCGTAGTTAAATTTTTCATCCGGCGAATAATTACTTATAAGAAATTATAGGTTTCAGTTCAGTTTTATATTTTACTGAACCTATGGTTAAATGTATATGTTTTAACTGAAATTTCGTCTGTAATCTCAGCATAGAAGTTTGTCTGTGTCATGAAAAAATAAATTCTCTAATTATATTTTTTGAGATTTTATTTTTAGTACCTATATATACTCCAATCCTTTTAATATTAATCTTTGTTTCACTTGCAATCACATTATAAATCACCACAAACAGCTCAGTAAAATGTTTCACAATTCGTAACAACAATTGCAAAACTTTTCAAATATTTTCTTCATTAAACGTAACACAGTGTACATTCAAGTAAACGACGCCAAAATTTCCAATATAATCTACCCAGAAACTCCATTCGGGTAAGCTTTAACCGGCGATTAAAATTTAAGCCGGAATTTAGACAGCCTAATCTCCTCGTTGCGTCGCTCCACTGCATTTTGCGACCTAACACAAATAAAAGACAATAGGATGGCGTAATTTTGTATAATGACGTCGACGTCTAGGTGTCTATCGTGGTTCGCCAAGACGGGTGGAGGGAGGCACTGTCTCGTCTCGTCGCTGTATGTCGCTCCCACTGAGCCTTATCGGTTCAAACACACGCCTTGTTTATTTATTAAACCTACTAACCTAGTAGACTTGTCTCTAGTTCATGCGATGTTTAGACGTCAGCCTCAGCTTATCCGAATTGTAAACATTTTGCAATATATCCGTTCTTGTAAACCGTTATTACTGTAGCTAATTAGTGCGTACATGTCCGAGTACATAGAGAATCGATTATAGCCGATGTATCGAATAATTGCATTAACAGATGACAACGTACGTTCGATGTTGTTTAATCGATTCCATCGTAAGAGGCTTATCGAATAAATATTAAATTGTGAACTTTGTAGCAGTGTTCTGAAATTGTTGAGACGATTTATTTTTTTCTGAAGGTTTCTAATCGATAACAGTTTTACTTCATATGCTAGCACAATAGCTAATAACATATTTATTTTTACTTCGTATCAGTATCAAAAAGCAATAAAATTGTTACAGACGAATGTAGAGATGTTTTAATGTATTTGATTTATATGTATTTGTTTGAGTGGTAGAGCCACGCTGTAGATAGTTTTGTCTACAGCATGGATGGGCCGGCTTGACCGGATCGTTTTCACTGTCTCACAGAAAACCGACGTAGAGTAGCGGCTTGCTGCTGCGTTTCATAAGGTGAGTGAGATCCGGGAGTATCCGGTGGCCCACGTTCCGCTCCCCTTCCTAATCCTTTAATTATCCTTTCCCTTTAAGGTCGGCAACGTGCCTATGATTCTTCTAAACTTCTAAAATGATTATACTAAAATGATAATGGTCGATAGGACTTGGCCTTCCACAGAGTCACGGGCAAAAGCTAGACCACACAATCGCTCATCATTAGCGTAACACGGGCAATAATTCATCGCGTATTATTTGTTTGCTGTGTACAACTGGTATTGTTTGTCGAATGAGTACAAGGATGGTGCGATAGATGCCGCTGTGTACTTAGTTAATAATTACATAAGCCACGTCCATATTCCGGGTTATTGATTATGTATCCTGTATTTGTGTATGTGTTGGCTGTCGTATAATATTAACTAATTCATAAATGTAAATATTGCTGAGTGGACTGCTTAACAAAAATTACTTGTATTTATGGTGAGATGAAAAAAATGGAGATCTGTCTTATGTTCTCTGTTTATTTGAATCTATGTCGTGTCATTTTCAACCGACTTCAAAAACGAGGACGTTCTTAGTTTTTTTTTAATAACGGAAAAATATAATATAACATAAATTTAACTTACAATAATTTTATTTCTCGAAGTTTGAATATTGAATTACTTAAAAGTATTGAATTGAGAAGATTGATGAAATATACTTTAGTATCGATTGACTATGATGTGTAACATCAGTAAGCGCAACTTTCGTTTCAAGCAAAAAATTCACTCAACGATTTCTCATAATGCGCTAAAAGAAGCATACTTTCAATAATAGTGTATAGGTATTGAATATGTAGCGATAACTTCAAAAAGTTCGTTTTGTTTGGCCATAGTAATCATAACATCTTAAATTGAGGATTATATTCTGTTGCCAACACACTGCCACAAACAATCGGACCCGAGAACGAACACCTGTCTTTGAGCAAATGTTTGCCCCAAACGCAAATCAAACGTATGCACTATCTATTGGATAAATAATCATAAGTTTAATTCAAACTTTAAAATCGATTTCAACAAACTATACGGTGAATTTGCTATTATACCTACGTTGAAAAGTTTCCCAGTTTTAAACACATACCCCGTCATTAGATCTTAATTAACTGAAGAAGCATTTAAACTGGCAGGCATGATTCTGGTGACCACGGATAAATTGTTTTTCAGTGGTCGCTGGTTTTTTCGGACTGCACTGCGCCATTTGGTGAAGTGCAGTCACTTTGCCGTGCTCGGATAAAAAACAAAACTAAACAATTTAATACAATAACTCTTGAGGTTACCGTAACCAATACAAAAATTATCATTAAATACATTCTACAAAGAACACATGTACCTACAAAATCAAATTGAATTATGACTTTCCTCTTTTTTAAGTCGGTTACTAATCTTGAAGATCTTTTATAGACATAAAGTGTTTTATTTGAGTGAATCGTAGTTCTAAGGAATGAAAATATAATGTAAAAAAATAAAATATAAACCTATGTCTTATGTTTATAACTTCGTAAGCAAATTCCAATGACTTTAAATAATTAAAATCTTTGACAAATTCACACAATATGCTTCTTATTTTTATCTGCGTAACTGAATAGTCATAAAAATGTACATTAGAATACAAAGAATATAAATACGCATAAAAATATATCTAACTTACGTCCAAATAATGAAATAATGTATTTCACCTAAACGGTTGAGTGCTGGTTCATTTAAACGAAATTAACAATGCTTAATATTAATTGTGAATTTGATATGAATAGTTGCAAATAATTATTCAATCTTACTTAATCGTGGCTATTGTTGCATAATAATTTACCACTACCGCAAATGCTTTCAGTTTGAATGGAAAATTTTAATTAATTGACATAGCACAATTGGGTTGCTTAAATATTTTATTCAACACTAGACAATTATTATTGTATGAAATCATGACAAGCAGTTTTTGAAACGTGTTTACTGTAATATGAATCAATATTTTTTTATCTTTATTTTTATTTATTTTATTTTTATATTTATTCAACTGTTTAAATTATAGTGAGTTTTACATCAATATCGTTGTCAATTTATGTCCAAATAGTTGTTTATCGAATGTTATTCACTATATTTCAAATGTAAAATTCACTTACCTACGTATTATTGTCAATTAAACTATATATAAAAACTAAGACAATTTAACCAGTTGAGGCACGTAAAATCCGGAAAAAAATGTTCATGTACAGATTAAATTTTATTAAAAGTTTTATTGCCCTCTTTTTTATAGCAGAAGTAAAGAAGCAAATATGTCACATGATGGCAAGTGATCACCGCCCATGAACATCCACTATATCTGAGTTATAACTACGTTACCGACCTTATAGGTTAGAGATAAATAAGGGACTGTAAGGGCAGGGGGAACGAAATGTACTAAGAACACCTAATGAACAGTAAGGTGTTACTGCACATTGGTTTTCTGTTAGACAGTTGGTCGAGCCGGCCCATTCATGTTGTAGACAAAACAGGCTACAGTGTAGCTCTGTCACTTTTAAAAATTCTGTTTTTAACTTTATATTTTAGCATTTTTATTATACTATGGCTACATCGTCGTGCGAACATTCGTGTCCTCCTATCACGTCAAAAGTTTGTAGTCGGTAGTTGGTAAGTATATGACGATTGCTGTGACGGCCTGATGCTGAAACTGGTGTTATTAGGATTCGTGTTTAGCCCAGCTCAATAAAAATTACAAATGCCTTTTTCATCTTTTGCCAAAACCCGAAGCTCAAAGTTCTGTAATATGGCCGTAGTATTAACGCTGCGCCGCTAGTTACATATAACATGATTACCCTTATTTATGTTTTGTCTAGGTGCATTATGATTTAAATATTACCTGCATGCTTCTGTCAGACACACATGGACAGTCACTTTGACACATATGGAAGCAGGAAACTATTCGTCACAACAAAATAAAGCATTTGTAATAATTATTCAGACGCTAATCTACGTTGCACAGTGTAATTAATTTGTGGTCTATAACGGAACCCTCTCCCGTTCTAGATTAATGGATTGTAATTATTGCAAACGCACATTGTATTCAATTGGTTTATTATTCTTTGTTGTTTGAATCGGATAATGCGACAACCACTAATTTATTTATTTTTTATTTTGAATCCGGTTTATTAATTTGTTTATTTAATTACACGTATAAGTGGTAGCTCAGCAGGGAGTACTACGGATTGGCAAAGCAAAAGTCCCAGACCTTTGAAATCAGCCCCAAGAAAATGCACCTCTGACATATCTAAATTACGTGTGTATTCATTGAGAATTATCGCTTGCTTTAACAGTGACGGAAACATCCTCAGGAAACTTGCATACCCGAGGAGTTCTTCATAAGAATTTCGAAGGTATGTGTAGTCTGCGAATCCGCATTAGGCCAACGTATTGGACTTGGGCCTCACTTCTCCCACTCAGTGCAGAAAGTCTGTGCTTAGCAGTGGGATGTGTATTACAATAACATTTGAATACTATATCGCTGAGGTAATGGAATTGGCCCGAATCTTCGAATCGAATCGACTCTTTATTGACCGATAGTACCAACTGGTATATAAAAAGACACGACAAGATTGCGTGATAGGTCTTTCTACAATTTTGTACAGAATAATAAATTCTACGGTTTTGTTCCATATTTTACCAAAACATGGTAGTATTAAGTAATCGAACTGAATTAGCTGGATTACAACTAACAGTTTAAAAGTTAGCGTTCGACGGACTATCGTGAATGTTTTTTTTTATGTCAAGATTTTTTGCAATAATATTCACCATCACGAAATATTAGATTAAAAATATTTAACGGAATTTCACACGGATGTATTGGGTTGGATACCCGGGTCGGATAAAAGTGATATTATATGTTTTTAAATTGTTACAATCTTTATTTAGTAGAAATCCATTTTTTTTTTCAAATACGGTCACTCCCTATCCCAAATACAATTGTAAATTACACAAACGCATTTGTTGCACTCTTTCACCCGTAAATTTTCGACCAACCTGCCGGCAACATTATTTACCCAAATGTGTAATTTATATCAAAATGAAGTTGCAACTCCACTTCCAAAACGGAAGCATAAAGTTTGGTGTATTTACTGGTTGCAGTCAGCTTGAGCCCCCATAACACCATAATATCAATTTTAATAAGCCGGAATTGAATATCGTGCGCAGGACTTCCAATATTCGAGACTGTTCTATGCACTATCTAAATCGCCGACCCGGTGTGCCGGCTCCACCTCCTCCATTCTATTTCGACGAAATACATTAAGCAATAGTTAGCCATTAAGGCAATATTATTTGACCAACCAGAGGTGGCGTGCACCCTGATAGTTTTGCCTCGACGAAATTTACAGTTAGCAGATACATAGCACTAGCAGACGGTCTAATATTAAAACGTCTACAGCTTTTGTGCTTGAAACTGGAAGCATTTAGAGTGGGAACCTCGACGGCGTTGAAGATAAAAGTTTATGAGGTTATACATAAAACGATTTTCAAATCATATTTATGATTGTCGTCCGAACATCTGCAACGGCTAGTTCGCGAGGAAATTGAAACCGTCGAGTGCATAACGTTTTCACGAACAATTTAAGTTTGTATTGTGCTCAGGACGCCGCGAACTATGTGCTTTTTGCAATGGTCAGGGAATCCGACCAACTTTATTGTTATTTCGTATGTCACCATTTTAGTGTTTTTTGTGGAAAATTCTACTATTATACTACTTTAGGTGTATTAACTGACAGATCTTCACTTAACTCGGTTTGCGCTGTTAACACTGAACCACAATGATGTGACACTGAATACAAGATAAGAACGACAAAGCATAGAAGCCTATATCTCATATCCTTTACCAAGTTTGTTCATTCTTTAGTAAATGGCGCCGTTTGTATGCAATAAATTACAGCAAAATATGGTTTGACAATTTTAATATAAGACAGGACATCATTGAAAAGAAAAATAAATCACTATGACAAAACATTGGGAGTAAGGGTATTTACGCGCTGCTTCCAAAACCTGACATTATGACCGGAACTGGAAATATTCGACTATTCAGAACACGGAATTTCGATTTAGTGCTCTGATCGAAGAATCGGAAGCAGTTTGTATAGTCCTAAGGAAGAACTCCGATAATTGGGTCAAGAAATAGACACGCGCGTCACTAACGTGCACTTCTGTCAATTAAGTAGTAAAAGTGTCATCATTACGAGTGTCACTGGCTCTCTTAGTACTGAGTCGATGTTAAGCGTTACTGATGCACTCGCCTATCGCTAGACACGATGTTCTGAATTCTGCCATTTGAGAAATAAATTAATTTTACAAAAACTTTAAAACAACATTAAAAAATCAAGAAGCAGTAATATCATAGCTAAAATCAAAACACACATTTATATCTAAAGCAGCGAGACATCGGTCAACTGCCAAATCTGAAAATTTTAATGGAGTCAAATCTACTTTCAGCATTGAGATTGTGTTAAGCTCATACGTCCATCGTCATTAAATTAGTTTGTCATATGCAAATAGTACTAATTTTGTAGAAAGTTGGGTTTAATTAAGTATACGTTTTACTAAACCACTGCTGCTAGTTCCTGTCTATACTCGTAAATTTCAGTCGCGTACTTGCTACAGTCTTCTCCAATATACAGAATCAGGGCCTCTTCTCAGCAACAGATCCACACCTTAATTTGTCTGTTCTATATTTAGTATATTAAGTACGGGCTTTAGGGCGAGTAATCAATCGGGTTACCTAATTCAAAAATTAATGCTTCAGAGAAACTCGAGGCATTCATAATCAATCATTCTTGGCAATCCGTCTCGTCACCTCATTAAGGGACTTTGAATTAGTGGACTTGCCTAATAGTGAATATCTTTATATTCATATGTTAAATTTCACGTAATACTGAATTTACAGACAATTTATTCCCATTCATAAGCTTAGACTTAGTAAAATTAATACTAACAAGATTTTTTTAGAGCGCTTACATACCTATCTCTTCATTATTGGGCATTCGTTCTTAAGAAACGAGTAACGAGTTATCCTCAACACAATGTGGGTAAGTCAGCGAAACTCGAGTGCAATTTAATTTGCATCAAGGCCAAAGCAAAAACGTCAGCGGTATAAGATGAGCGCGAGTAATAATGACGCAGGCGGACCGCCTGCACCACTCACCATATTTCGTAGTACGGGAAATTGTGCAAATGAGTTGTTTGCTATATATAGTAGGGTTGTAGTGTAGTTCTCTGTAGGTATTCTGCTATATAGAAAGATATCGAATGAAAGTGTTTGTCCCAGATTTTTATAAGAAATTACTTTTGTAGAACATTAAAATTCTGATAGATCTAGGTCCTAGATCCCAGATTCTAGGATTATAATGAATGAGCGACAAATAGGTTTATTTTTGGCGGAGCTTAATGACAGGAGTCGTGAATTTCTTTTTCAATTCCGGGATTTCTAATATCTGTTCTGGATGCTGTGGAACCAAAAATCCATTGTAATTCCTCATTCTCACGACACAAGATATTTTAGTAAGCAGATGATTAAAATGATTAGATATAAAAAATGAAGCAACAAATAACCTGTTTAAATTATAAAATATTGCTATATCAATTCACTGCACCGAAAAAATCCCTGTAGATAAAGTACTACCTAAAGTAACATGTACTATTAATGCTGTTGGAAGTACATTATGGTTAGCAATTGATAACAAGCGCCGCTGACGCGGCAAGTGGCTTGCATTGCGAGTTGCCATGACACTCGAGTCGGCGCTGCTCGTGCCTAATTTAAGACGTTTTGCTATCGCATTCCATTATTAAGACAAAGAAATGCTACCATTTTAAATATTTTGACGATAGAAAATCTAAAATAATAAAGTTATTGTTAGTTGTGTTAAAAAATCGAATAAAGGTCACCAGTTTATCTTTTTTTATATTCTGCGGTAGCTATCAAAATAAGTATTTTTTAGGTATTTAATAAATAAGTTTTACAAAAACATTCAAATGTAGATGACATTTGAATGTTTTAAGAAAACAGTAGCCTGTGTATCGTTTGCTCTCAATTTGTTTGCACATCACGTAAAAACAGTTGAATGTATTTTGATGCAGGTTTACTATTAGAGTATATAAATTAAAGTAACAATACATGTAGAGGCCATTTTATTAACAGTTTTTTTTATGCCGGAAAAAAAATTCACGCGGGACGAGCTGTGAACAAAAATTAGTAGTACATACAAGCACGACTAGTATTAAATCTGTGCAAACTTTCGTATATTGTGTTGATTTATGTGAATTATGTTTTACATCATAATCCTCGCAACATCGCGGAGCCTCGTCACGGTTCGAAAGTCAAAGTTTCTGTTGCAAGTAAAACGTATCTTAAAATGCATTAATCACACCACTTTAAGCCGCCACGTATCACTCTCGATCCTATCTTTATAATATAAAGTTTAGAATGGCTTGCATTCAATCTTGCGTAAAGTTAAATGTATCATAGACGACGAGACATATCCTACTTCGGTTTTACTCCCACTGTATGCTTTGCATTTTCTTTGAGGAGGTTAAGTTGGTATATTTCAAAGGGTTAGGATTTGAAAAGGACTTACATATTATGTACTAATTCCAAGATACCTACACACTGTGCTCGGTATCCTCACCATGATAAGAAACTCACTTAATTAAAATAAACGTTGAATACAAAATAAGTAGGTGCTCAATTTCACAACGAGAGCATCCACAATCATACTAATATTACCCTTATAAGGCCATCAGTGAAAATGAAACGGTCCTTTAATTTTCTCAAAATCACCCGCGCTCGATCTCAGTTTTAATTCGACAAGGAGAAGTCAGCAATCAAAAGAACTAACGGCGTCTCCAACGAGGCATTTCCATACGCGGAGGAGGGCTTTGCAAACGACACCGTATTAGTTCGCAACTGATTACATTCCCCGCCGCCTTCGCTGCAAACGACTCACAATGAAGTAGCGACGAATAAACTTCATTACGCCGAGTTAAGCATGGGAAATTATAAGGAGGAATTATCTCCGAATGGCGGCGGTGGCACGTACGCGAACACTTCGAGATTATGGCCTAAGGCACTTGTAGGACACGTCGCCCGTTCCCGGCTGATTGTCGCGGCCCGTTCACATTATACGACTGCCATGTAAATGTGTTGTACCTGGAATTTCCTTCGCATCGGATTTAGTGTGTTTGTGCGAAGTAAAGCGTAGGTTTTGCGCTTTGTGAAATTGGTTATAGATGCCACGGGCTGACGAAGTGCACAGTCCCTTGAGAAAAGTAAATAGTGGCCCGATAGAAGGCTTCGCCAGAGGAGATTTAAATCGGTCTTTGTCTCGTGCTAAACGCTATTCTTTTGAGAGATTTTCCATCCTTGCGGAAGCTTTAGGGTGGATTGTATTGGATGTCGAAATTGAAGGCTGCAGCGCATTTTCCGAACCAATGTTTAACATTGAGGCGAGTTACAAGTTTTATTGTATAATATGTTTATACTTTATTGAAAATCCATTCAGTATACAAGATTTTAGTTAAATCTCCCTGTAAGTGTGTGAGGCTCAACCTTGCAACTGAATTTTAAACTAGTTCCACTAAACCGATTGATCTGAAACTTGGCACACAATTATAGTGTTGATGATAATACAATCTAGTTTACTAATTTTTTTTTCAAAATGGACACCATACCTATATGGTGGATACAACTGGTTTACTTCACAAATTTCTTGATATCATATGAGTAAAAACCATTAAGTGAATGAGGTCACACAAAATCCAATACGATTACCGATAAGACCTTGTTTTTAAACAAAGGTTTATGAATATTTTAGTTTCCACGTTTCATACCGAAACGATTTCTGTATTATGTTTGAGTCTAATGAACACATAGGACCGAATCAAATTTAATCCTCTAAAGTTAAATATTATTGATACACACAAATTTCTAAGTAAACAACCCTCAATTTACTCATCCTTCCTGTTTAATCAAGCTAATCTATTATCAGATGTGCTCCATAATTGTAAGTTGAAGTTTGGGACTAGGCATACGAAACTGTTTGTCGACATTCAATGATCTTGTGGATACAGTTACAAAATAAGTTTTAATTAATGGATTGGCACTTGGAGACACGAGTGTATGTCGAGGACGAATACAGAGGTCACATTAGACGAGATAACACATCCTGGCCGACCTTTCCTAATTTTGTAGCGGTCTTATTAACAAATTCCAAGACTTGAGTTTACCGATACTTTAGCCAAAGATTAAAAGTTATTTAACCAGCGTTCACAATTTAAACAAAATTTATTGAAATAAAACTAATTTAAACGGATTTTATTGCGGTTTTTTATTTTAATTATGTTAATTAAAATACGTTAATACCAAATAATAAAAACCGCGATAAAATCCGTTTAAATCACTTTTAATTCAATGAGTAATATTCGCGTAAACGTAAGAAATCATTAAACAAAATTGTATTTAAAGTGAATATATTATACCTCATTTTTTATTAGCTTTAATGTAACGAGCTAGTTTTTCGTCTGATGGTAAGCATACGTCATCCCATAAACAGAAACAACACCACACAGAACTTTGAATTATAAAGCACTGCATACCACTGGACTGCGCTCGTCACTAAAGAGACATAGACAGATAGGTAACTCTTTATTGTACACCAATTATTAAAATTATGCATTAGGAACCTTACAGCTACGTTACATACACGTTACAAAAAGCGACCTTAACATCAAAATTGTTTCTAGCAGACAACCTTGAATTATTAAGGATTAAACTGTATAGGGTTAGCAGACATATGGGTATAAGCGACATGATATGTTAAGTCACATAATGCCCAATAATTTTTAAAATAAACCAAAATAGTGCTTACACACTGCAGCTTGACGACAGAAATAGGAAAAGTGGTGGTACCACTTACGGCCTCCCGCATATAAGGGATCTACCGCCTACAATCTATTAATTTTTCCTAAGACTTCATGTATTTTATTATACGCGTATTGTATTATGTATATCTCGAACAACCTTTTATTTCTAATATTTTTATGAGGTAAATTAAATACGGTTTCGGTTGATTCCTCAGCGGAACAGATACATTTCAAGTTACAATAATCGGCATGATATTAGTAAATTTGTATAGTATGACATCGGAAAAGACGTAAGTATTTCTCATTTTAAAAGCACATTTTAGCAAGCACACGCAAAGAAATTTAATTATACGTGTTTTACGCGAAATCGATAATACATAAAGGTACAACAGCGAGTGAAACAATTTGCCAACATTACTAATAACAGGAAGTCACCTCGTTACTTACGAGTGAATGGTGGGTCGCCGATCTCGCGAGCACCCTACACTTCTTCACTTAATGAATGAGAATAATTTTGCCAAAATACTTCGAAGAGACGGGACACACGCCCCGGGAATTTTTCAATTTGCAACTGACATAATGTAATAAGAGTTCCACCGTGAGGATGCCGGCGTAACGTAATTAATAACCTGTGAAATATTACCTGTTACAATGAATTTAGAGGATAAAAGTTGAGTGATAAATTTAAATAAGAGGCTGAAGTGTGTTCGGTATGAGTACCCGAAATACTTATGGATAGTTTGTCCCGGGTGATAAGTGGGCGTGTCGGAGGCTTTACGGGAATCGCAAGTTTCTACTCGCCAGCCTAATGAACGCGTGAACGCGGAATAACTTTGTGAAAGCTTGAATAATGTATGCTTTAACGAGATGTTTTTCTTGAGGGAATCTCATTAACCCACTTTCTGATTGTGTGAATGTAAACTTCGGCAACTTCTTATTCTTTAGTGAGTGGAATCTTTTATGAGTTTTGTAAATTAAATCACCTTCGAATTAAAATATTTTTTGCCTTTCGAATTGTTCCTTTAACAAAATATACTGCGTTGTTCTATTTAGCATTAACGTTTGCAAATAAATTAGTCGCTTAAATTAATATTACATGTATACACGATTAATATATGTATAATTATGAACAGATGAGTGGGTAAAATCGAATTCCCTTTATTACGTCCATAAAATTTACCGATATTATCTCAACCGGGCCAACAAGGCTATAAAAGTAATCCTTCTATTTTAATGGCTCTCCAACCTGCGGGATGCAACAATGTGTCCAATTTGCTCCCGCCCGCTCTCTTCCTACCAAAATGATCACCGATTTCCTTCAAGACAATTTTATTTTCATGTGAAAAATGTACTTGATACACATATTCACCTGAGTAGATAATTCCCCTTGGATATACGTATCTCTTGATTATTTATATTCAGCAAGAACAATAAATTAACATTACAAGATGTTACATGAACAATCGTATTGTTTTCTCGCTCAACTACAACCAATATAACATTTTAAATATTCACATAAAATCCTTCGCTCGGCGTTGTTTAATCGGTGCGTTAAATTCGAGAAAAGTCGAGAACACATCAAATATTAACACGATACGAGCGTTGTTTCGACAAATGGGATAATATCGCGTTCATGCATCTAAATCTAAACGGGCTTATTTTCAGATAAAACTTAACTCAGCGTGTAAAAACGATTCGATAATTCGTTCTTTATAGAAAATCAGGCGAGTCGTTTTCGTTTCTTTTTTCGGATTCCCCCACCGAATCACCATTAATCAAGTGGAACTCTGAAGTTTCACGCTACCTCCCGAATCTAATTTCGCAAACAAAGAAAACGAAAACCTGTCTACCTTTATCAATCAAAACTGTTTGAAAATTCTATACCGTTAGTTCGCACTGCGGGGTCGTGCAACGGAGACAATTGGAAAAATGTATCACGAATAAAAAGTCCTATCGGAATGTAATATCGAGAGGACACGGTTCGGAATATTCTTGTCAAGTGAAAATAAAGGGTCAGAGAAAATACAGTGACAGGTTGTGAGTGGACAGTGGTCATCCGAAACGGACGGAAGTTTCGAATAAATAAACCTGCGAGCAAATAACGGAGTGTCGCCTTCACGTGCCCCATTCGCTGTCAAACACCACCTGCTTCTACATGACACATTTATGAAATAAAGAAATCCGACTACTATCAATATCGAACAAGTCACATCAACCTATTCTGTAGCGAATGAACTGGAGTGTAAAATTATGTGTGTTTTGCGGTACATCTATTAGAACAAAGGTCGGCAGACAAGCAAGGATGTTACTTAATGATAAGTGATCTCCATTGGTCATGAGCACTTATAGTATCATAAAAATTCTGAGCGCATTGCTGACGTAAATGATAGGGTATAATGAAAGAATCGGATAGAGGATTGAGGATTTGGGCCTCTGTGCCAAACGCAACTGCTAGCTGCTACTTTTCAACCTTTTTTGTGACATTGTGGTACCAACCAGGTCGAGCCGGACCATTTATACTATAGAGAAAAGTATCTACAATGATTCTACCATTTATTGTAGATAGTACATTATGATATCTATAAATGTAAATTCATTGCAATGTGCGTGAAATCTCTGAAAACCCTAATTCCAAATATATAATTAATAGAGCGTTATATTATTTCATAATGAGAGTAAAAAAATTACAAACTACAATTTATTTTAATTTTTAATAATGAAGTTAAAAATGTGTTTATAGAGATGGAGACATTACTCATTTCAGATTACGAATTCAAATCTGTAACAGCGAATGTTCAAAACTTGAAATATCTACATTTTATATCTAAAGTGACAGGTGTTGGTCCCATCGTCGTTTACGATTGCGGACTTTCTACTAACACCGCAAAATATTTTTACGATTTTACTTGATAAATTAGCAAAGTTGTGCAAAACGTTTGCACGAAGTTTGTTTGGTCCAAATTTTATACGGCCGAATTTTGTCTTTTATTTGCTAATCGTTAGCAAAATCAAAGCCGTTTCGCTCACCGCGGTACCTGACTAGATAAATACACGACGAGAAATTGTTGACAAATTGAAGAAGTACTGAGTAGCAATATCTCTTTTGTATTACCATCGCATTTGACTATGCAAGCATATAAGTAGCGGCTCCACTACCGCCTGACTTCATTGACTTCGCCGAAAGTAAAAAAGACAATTTACCTTTCTGACTTTTATTAAAATAGGAGGTAATATTCCGGCAGGACCGTTAAGAATCCTAAATTGAATTAGAATACTTGAAGATATCATTAACCGACAGTAAAATGATAGTACTTGTAGATCGAATCTTATGGGGATATATATTGGGTTAGGTATCAAGTTCATGTATGTATTGTAATTGATACAAAAGTGATGGAGCCACGCTGGAGACAGTTTTGTCTACAGCATGAATTGGCCGACCGGGTTGTTTCTATTGGCTCACAGAAAACTGACGTGAAGTAGAAGCTTGCTGTTGTATTTTGTACGGCGAGCGAGATATCCGGAGGTCCAAACCCCCGCTCCCCTTACCAGGCCCTTATTTATCCCTTTCTTTCCTCTTCGGAGAGGAAAGAAGCAAATCGAGGGGCCTGTGACAGGTCAGGACAGGCGGGTGACCGACGCAGGCACAGTGATATAAGGATGTACCCCTATACCCACCCCAATCAACCATCAAGTCATGTCGCAAGCCTCTCGGAAGAACCGGATATACACTGGTTGATCCTGGAACGGGATCCACACAAGGCGTGTGGATCACTATGGCAGGTTTTAATACCATATGTACGGTGGTCGCTATTCGGGCGAATATGAATATCCTACCACCAGCCATACCAGCCTACCATCATCTGGCTGACTCGTCAACAAGTCACATGTTCTGACTGACTATTGTTCTATTTAGAATGTACTAAACATTCTCAGATATAAGATGTTAAGTCTTACAAAGATATCACCGCTCCTTTTTCTCGAAAATTTTCTGAAAGTAACTTAGGTTTGTATACAACAATAAATAAATTACAACAAAAACATAATCTTTTAATTAAAAAGACAAATGACATTAATACACACAAATTTTACGAAGCAATAGGTTTGAAACACCCATATCATTAACTTGAGGTTGTCTGTTAGAACTTAACCGCGAGTCATCACGCTCGTATCTGTATGATTATTACTTACACCTTGAACTTTCTTTTCTTTTTTAAGTATTCTTTTTATTCACATTCGCATGCCGAGGCAACTTGTAATTAAGCCAACATTTAGCGTAAGACATCATACCTACGGTACTAAATACTCTTATGATTGTATGTTTTGTAAGTCGCTCGATTAATTAAATAATAATTTCACTGGCTTCAATGTCCTTCAAACAGAAATAAAACAATGCTTATACAATGCTGCTTATCGATAGAAATAGAGAAAGTGGTGGACTATTCAGACAGCCTTGAAGCATACGAGGAAACTTCTTTCAGTTACCTAAGTAGTAGTAATAGATGTACAAGTTTCCTCAAATCATATTTCAGTGTATTTTTTTGCAGCACACCGAGACTACCTCGATTGCACAGTTGTATTGCGCAAGCGGTAAGACTTCTATGCTGAGTCCTCGGGTTCGATCCCCGGGTCGGGTAAAAGTGATATTTGATTATTCTGTCACGAAAAGGTCAGTATCAGCCCGGAGTCTGGAATCGTGCCCGGTATAGCGATAGGCTCGCTCCCTATCACATTATGGGACGGAGATACACTCGGCGATGTAGATGTGCTGGTTAAACCTCTGCCTATTCCTTTGGGGATTCCAGGCGTGAGTGTGTATATTTTTGCAACACAAATTAACCTAATAATTTCTTATGTTTACGCGAATATTATGCATTGAAATAAAACTAATTTAAACGGATTTTATAGCGGTTTTTTTATTAATTTTGATCCCGGCGTTTCGGCGTTTCGTGGCCAGTGCACCGCGTGACCACGAAGACCATGCACGAAGGCTGTAAAGCCTTCGAAACGTCGGGATCAAAATTAATAAAAACCCACGATAAAATCTGTCCAAATTAATTTTATTTCAACGAGTTAACCTTTTTGAATTTACATACATAACTTGTATAGCAATGACACAACTGCGACTACTTCAAACAACCCTAAATCGTCGGGAACCCTAGACGCGTTCCGTTTTGTTTCATAGTCCTACAGAGTAATGTTAAGGAAGCAATATTATGCAAATCCAACCGTAGATGCCGCAAATATAAAAAGCTCTCGCTCTCCTCACACTTTGCATCTCAAGGCTATGCATCTGACTGATGCCGACATGCCCCAAGAGGGAGAAGTAAAAAAAAACAGACCCCATTTGAAATTCTATGTGTTTCCGACACACCTGCGTGAATTATTTTGAAAACGTTGTGTAATTATAATATTGTGCTATAATTTCAAAATGAGATATTGTGTTCGTGCCACAAAACAAATGACAGTTACAAATATTCATGTTAGTAGTAACTATAAGTCACGTTTTATAAATTGTATTTTTATATTATAAATCATTTAAAATGATATCTTGTTAGGACCTATATACTGTAAAAAATAATAAAACTGTACTAATTCTGAAGAAAAAATTGGACGCGGTCGTATATATATTAATTTTGTACGTTTTAAAAAAAAAAATATACCCTACAGTCACAGACATAGTCCTAACACCACAATATAATATGAATCTTTAGTCGTGGGTATCAAAAACTACGAAAAACTTTCGGTCTTACACGGTATTGGATTTATAATGCACAAATATTTGTTGAAAAAAAAAATATATATACAGAACTATAATTAACTTATTTTAAATCCTTTCAAATTTACAAATATTTCATCAAAACACTAGTAGCACATCTGTACAGTCTGTACTAGAAATCGACATATAGAGTGAAGGAGAGGCGATGATACAGCGTTATAACAAGGTCAGAATACGAGGGCCAGTCGAGTGGATCCATAGGATGTCGAGCTGATAGCAACAGCCGATGTCGGTCGTCAACGTCGCTTTGTCTTGTACCACTGACGCTAGCAAACCGAACTACGGGTATTTGCATAACAATGCTCCGAATTTGATGCGTATATACGAAACAACGCCAATCCTCTACATAATCCCATCATGTAGTATAAAGTAAAGAATATAAATACATTTAATGAATTTGGTGATATTATAAAATCCAATACATACAAAGAAGCAAAAGTAGCAATTGCTTTGACTTAATAGAATGTCAAATTGAATCAAACACACCTACATATTATGCAAGTTTGGAAACTATTCAATGTTTGGCTAACAAAGTGCAAAAGCTTTCAATAGATAATACACAGACGTCGATCTCGATCAAAATCAAACGTGGAATAACATTTCAATGCAAGTTCGGCTCTCGGATCCATAGCTTGATCGTATTATGCCAGTTAGTTCTCCCGTATATCGAACAAGATGAAGCTACTCACATAATAGTTCTATTGTCCGACACAGAAGGTGTTATCTTAGAACCAATTCAAGCAAATAATCGATGTAGGTAAATTGATTTAAGTGTTTGCAACAACGCAAAATGGTTTAACTAGCAACAAGACGTTGCAACATTTGATAAGCTTTAACTTTTGAGGGACGTATAAAATGTTGAGTAACAAAAATAAATTCCGCCAGAAAGTTACATTTTTCTCCGAGATATCGCTAGTAATCTGCTAGAACAGCAGGAAATCTTCAGCCTCCACTCCTTCCTTAATTAGCAGAATATTTCAGAGAAAAAAAGAAGCAACAGGAAGCATCGCAGAGACTAATAAAAGGAAGCGGCTCGTGACCGTTATGGCTGCCTAATGGAGTCACGTTATCTACAAACGGCGAATAAACAAGTTAAGAACGATAACAAAGTTGAAAACCAAAATTAGCCTCGTAATTTTTGTATTGAACGTGTCGAATTAATTATACCAGTATAATCCCATTTCGCTTTTGGTTTGATTTAAAACTTTTTACAGAACATAAATAAGCAAATTACTATTATTTATCAGTATTTGCAAATCTCGGTTCTGTACATAAGATAAAAAACTTGATTTGCGACTCGAATTCCATGCTTTGGCATTTAAGTCAACCGTAAAAGCATCGAATAAATTGTAGGTCAGAAGGGACAGATAAAGCGAAGAGCGAATTTCCACGGTTTTTTCTTCTAAGTTATTTTGTGGAATATTGACTAGTTCATTTATTTCTCTTTCAAGTGGCTTAGGGTTGTAATTTCGTTTTTCCTTTCATTTTATATGAATAAAGTGAGCTTTGTTAGAGAGTGTAGAGAGGTGATAAATATTTTGAATAATATATAGTTAATAATACCATTTAATGTCGGTATTAACTAGATCTGTTGGTAATATTAGTTATTAATCTGCATACATTGCAGACTTGTCCATAAGAATTTTGAAACTATGTGAAGTCAAGCAAGCCGCATTTGGCCATCTAGGTGAATGGGCCACTTAACCCCTGTCATTAGCAGTAGTGCCCTATGCCCAGTAGTGGGATGGTATATATAGGAATGGGCTGATAAAAACTTAATTTTATTGAAGACATTTATTTATTTTATAAATATCTATTTACAACAAAACGATTAATCTATTGACACAGAAACGTCCTGATTAAACACAAAGAGATTATTTCTTTATTGCACGAGCTTCAGCCCAGCGACATCATTTACTAAATTTTGTATTGATTAAAACTTCATTCATTAACTTGACATTATTTATTTTTTGCTAAACGTGTTAAGTATAATAAATACTTCAAGGTGTCAAAACCGTAATCCATAAATCTAGTGCGAAAGATCGTCACAAGACATCAAAACTTCATCCTCAAAATGAGTATCGAAAATTTACATCAGCTCGTAATACCGTACCGGCTGAGCCTTTATTGTAAACGGCGTAATTTGAATTTCGTCTTTGATATTCAAATGAGCCTCTACTTGAGACACTGCCTTAGTTATTTGAGTTTTTGTAAAGCAATCAAGTTTGTTTATAGGAGTCCGTGTAATTGTAAATCTCAGACTGTGGTCTTAATTAATGCACAAAATCACTTTCAGGCCCTTTGATGAAACGGCCCTCTGTAAAACTGAATAAAATAAATAAAGGGAAAATCGTTTTTCTTGCTGGTTTAATTCGGTTATGAGATGTAGTTAGTAATGTTTCTGTATTTATTCCGTAATAGTGAAACGTGTTGACAAGATTCAAATACAAGTGATATAAATGTGGCATAATCGAAATTTAAGCATTTCCATACGAGGCTCGCGTGAGTTCACTCCGCCTTTCCGTGTTATAAACTTTTCAGTCGGCCCGTTTGTCTCAAGATAGAATTGATATCGATGCGGCATCGACAAGTCACGAATTCTACTTTAACATTACCCCTACAACGTCCTATGACGTACCAAGGTACATGCAAACGTTATTTTATGTCTCATAATTTGAATAAGGGCAGTTGTAACGCACTACAATATTAATTTATATGCGAGTGATTCGAAAAAAAATAATCGTATCAGTATTAGCCAATTTTTATTAACCCTGCAAAATTTGAAGAGTAAACAGGCCAGTTTTTTTTTTTCTTAATACCTTTTATTTAAGGTCGGCAACGCGCCCATGATTATTTTGATATTATGGGCGAAAAGATCACTTACCATTAAATTACCTATTTGCTCATTTGCCAGCGTAAGCTAAAAAAAACAGTGTAACTTGCATTATGAACAGTAAAAATTTAAATTGACAACGATTGCCTGAACTGGTATTTGAAGCTTTAACCTCACGGTTTCTTAGTATAAGTAGGCTTATACTAGATCACTGAAACGATAAGATATCGCCTCACAGGTCTTCTATTTTTGGCTAACTATACTGAACTATGACTGAATTAATATTGGATCTTACAAATATTTATGCCAAAAGACTTTTTTATTCAATAATCAATTAACCTGTGTTGATATTTATGCAGTCTGTACAACAAAACCCATTAATGAAAAACGTACACACAATTATTAAATCAATGAATATTACAACATCTAATAACAAAAAGGCTCATAAATATCAGGTATAAGAAAACTAGTGTTAAATTTTTAAAGCAGCGTGACAATAATTAGAAGCGAATCGCGAACACGAGTTGTCGACAAGCCGTCGAGTTAGCACGTTAACATGCATTCTTCCGCAGCGTTCATTACCATAACAAGTAGTTTCGTTAATCAAATGTACGAAATTAATAGCGCAGTTTAGAGTGTACGTACCGCCCGGCAATCACACGGCCATTACAAATTGCCAGCAATTACCGCAACGCTACCCGTCCCCTAACCTTTTACGTTCATGACGACATATTTTTATACGGCAGAGTGAGTTTTTTTTAGTAAACACCACATAGTATTTTGTTCCGATAAATAATTGAGCTATGTATTAAAATAGTGCAACGGTTGATTTAGCGTTTTATTTATTGTCAAGTCCAATATAATAATAAGTGAGAGCCAGTGAAATTACTAGGCATTATGAGACTTAACGTCTCATGTCTCGGGATGACGAGCGCAGTTCAGTGCCATGCACTGCTTTGTAATTCAAAGTTCTGTGTAGCGTTGCTTCTGTATATGTGCAGGCGTGGCGCTTATCATCAGGTGAGCGCCTTGCTCGTCTCGTCATTCAATCAATTAAATAATAATAATATAGTTCAAAGATCAGATGTTGAAACTATATTTTTTTCGTGTGACTTTATGATCAATGAGCTCCATAATGTTCAAATTCTCCAAATAATTACATTCGAACTAAGTTTCCTTTTTGTATTTTTAACGGAGCAGGCTTAGAATGCAGTTGAACAATTTGGCACTAATATACTAACATTAAATAAAACCTTGAAAAAAACAAAGCAGCACATTAGATTATATTATTATCAAAAGTGTAGCAAAAGTGTGTGCAGAATTTCATCATTGTGCTTTGATTTTGGTGTGTAAGTTTACAATTTAGTTGCAAGATTTGACCCACGCATACTAACAAGTATGTGTATAAATGCTTGTAATAAACGTCAACACAAACTTTCAGTGACATAAAAAGCGTTCCTTTATATACTGTATCACAACACAAACGTCAAACTGTTATCCGCGACTCAAGTCGACTAAAGCTATGCAAACTAAGATATGTAGTTTTACGTACTCAAAGGTGGATGAAGCTTACCATTCTTCATCTTTTGAATGATGTTATCGCTATTTCCCAAATGTTTCGCTCTTTTTGATCTAAATTCTTTATATTTGGCTCTACATTTCGCTTTTTCCAACCACACATCTCGATTCTTTTGTGAAGCGATAAGGCTTAGTAAAAATCGAATGTTTATTCGTGGCGCACTGCATTCCACGTACTGAGGATTCTTTTTAAAGTTTCTTTGTTGCTCTGTTTTTATTTTTCACTATGAAACGGACAAAAATTCTGATTGTTTTGTGACGTTTTTACGATCGGGCTATACACACACAATAATTATTAATATTTAATTTATTATTATTATCCTTACAATATCTCGAGACTATATTTTTTTTTTATTTAAAAAGCGGAATTTTAAAAAGCTTGTATGGGGCCGTAGCTAACGCTTAGAAATCCGTTACACAATATTAATTTCATTAATTAAGGTGGGACCCTATTATTATAAGCGATGATAGTCCAACATCAGGGCAAAGGTGTCTCTACTCTCTCTCCACTTTTTTACAAAATGCCAGTCGCTTAAGAAGGAGTCAAGCTCAGTGCACCACAACTCCTAGACGTATATTCAAAGCAAAAGAATTAAAAAATTGAGACTCATCGTTTAATTTCAACAACGAAATAAACGACCCATAAAGCTTACGATAATTTCAAAAAGTATTTACATCAACTAAAATCTACTTTACTACTTAAATCTCATATCAACTAATATGGACCACTTAATCCTGATTTAAACGCTTAATGAGTTACGTATTTTGCATTATTTATGTATTTGGCTGTATTGCAAAGCCCCATCTGCGACATCTCTTGCATTTACTGCAGTATTATGCTGAAGAGACCGTTAGCTTCAATTACAATGCTCCCATTGTAAGTACTACATACTAACCCTAACCAAAATTGGAACGTATTTTGAGGTCTGCAATACAACGAGCGTGAAGCAAATGCTTACAAAGATAATAAGTTCGAACTAAAAACTGTAATGCTCTGTAAAATATTCTGCGAGAAAACTCCTGGGATAAAAGTATGCAATGGTTAATAATAAAATAAATATTGCCATTAAACTCCACTTGACTACGAAAAATCAAGAAAACTTTTAAAGAACGTACTTATTGCTGAATAAAAAATAATCAAGATATTAATGCGATCAAAAAGTGAACAAAACTCGGGAAAAGAAAACTTTAATTAAACTTTCCAAAATCATTATCAGATAACATTATTCATTAATTTTAAATGGTGCCGAGACGATGGCTGATAATTTTTGCCGTGCTCCGAGTAGACAGGAAATGACGTAAGATTTATCTTCGAACCGAAGGAATTACTTTGTACCAACTCAACGAAGAAATGGAAATCTGTAGGTTTATAACTTTGGAGAAAATTGTTTTTTTCCCCAATTGGAATAATATTAGCTTTTGGTGATGTGGCAACTTTTTGCAACAAACGTTATTAAATCTCTTTAAAAGGCACTGGCTAAGTGTTTCGTTTGATAAAATAGGTATCTGGAAAGATTTTCATTAATAAAGGCTTACAGTACGTCAACAGAATTTTGACGGCATTCGGGTATTTATTGAAGGGACGGTCGCCTATAACCCGAAAGGAATATAACGCATTCAAATATCAACGAAATTTATCAACCTTCGAGCGTTGGTCCCAATACGTTTGGGTCGTTTATGGCATATTACTGTCGAACACTCGTCAGCTCCTCTCCGGAAAAGTCAATTTGACATAGATTACCGAACAACTGAGGAGACTTACTAAACGCGAATGTTTGGCGATGTTCCGTTTGATATGAATAATGAATGTAAGCTTCCAGCGAATGAAATTCTAAATTATAACACTCTTTATTGATACCTCAGAGATTGGTTTATTAAGTTGTTAATGCTTCCAATGAACGTTAGTGTTTTGATTAATATTTTTTTGAAATGTGTTATAATACCAGGCGTAATTAATTTAACTATACGTATTTCATACTTCCAATTAGTATCTATTATATAAAACCAAAACAATAAATGGTTAGTCTTACAGACCTTTGGTCACATTTAAATCTCAAACATCTATATGTCATGGGGTTAAATAGACTATGCTATTTAAACCCATCTTTCTGATCTAGAATTCTGAAATAACGATCAAATAAGGGTTATCTGAGTAAAGATTTGTCTCTGACCGTCCCTTTGTGAGATAAGGTCCGGTAATAAAACAAATGTGAATACTGAGCGCTTTACGATATACATATGCATATGCGCAATACTCTAAAATAGTTTTTCCTCAACTAATCAGTTTCTGAAGCGGTCCTGAATCCACAAAAGAAACTTCGCTAACGACTACATACAGGAAAAACAAAGTCCAGACTAAATCACTGTTATAGCTGTTGCGTGTCACATTATCGTTTGACGATCCTGCGGAATGTACTACAAACATAACGTCCAATAAATAAAATAGCTGTATGTGTTGGAAGCCTAAGCGACCACTGAGTGGTTAGTGTAACTCCACGGGCGCGTTTCGCGACGATGTTCTATTACAAAAGGGAATTGGATCTTGATTCATTGGTTCGGAAAATCGGCAGCGTACCTTGATAATTTCATTTCTGTACAATTTGACCGCATCCGTGGTCAGACGATTCTTGGGGCCTCCGCGGACCCGAACACAATACACGGTCTTCCCTACGGTCCTCACACACAATACTAAGCTTTTATTGCCCCCTTTTACAATCTCCCATTACCTCCATGACTCCGGCGCCACTGGGAATCAGCTTCGTTACACTCTGTTTTTTTCTTTGAGCGACTTTTACGTCCGTCAATTTTGGCACTGACTACACAGAAAACTCGATTTGGACTATACGCATCAAATATTTTAGCGGTAAACGCAAAATACTCAGTGGAAATAAAAATAATATTTGGCAACTTTTTACGAAGCACACGTAGAAGAGGTCGGTAGGTATTATTTTTAATAAAAACAAACAGATACTACCTATGATACAATAAGGATGACATTATTGATAGTGGCTGTAGAATCAAAAATATTGCATTGCAGGCCAGTTTTATCGCCCGTTTTGTACTTGAGCACGGACCGCGCTCTCTCTTAGCTTTGACTCGTATTGTACTGACGAAATACAACACGACAATACTGTAAATACACTTGCTGGCGGCACAAATTGAAAAAAATGTAAAATTCATGAATATGAATAAGTGTTCTATAGCCGTGAATGGGACATCAATTATGCAAAATGTACTCGTACTGCATTGATCGTCAGGCGTCAATGCCACATACGCACCGGTTCGATCTGATACGCGCCACAATCGATATGTTCATCAACAGAAGCTATATCGGCACCCATTTAAATTTCGCACCCTTATCACAATTAATTCGATTGACCACGTTCATTCGACATGCACATGGTAATAAACGTAACAATAAACGCGACTCCCAGGGCTTAGGCGTTCAGCGTTACCAATCAAATATTATTTGCGGACGCTACCTCGTCCGATACTGATGGGCTTTTATTTCCGAAAATTAAATTTGAAACCAATAAATATTTGAAGAAGTTCGTCATCCATATTCGCTATAAAGTGGAATATAGTTTTGGGGTATTTTAGAAGTTTTATTAAAAACAACTGTTCAAATCAATCGACCTATAAAATACATTTTACCTCAACAATTTTTCACTGCCCCATCATTGAATAGCCAAAATCATTAAAAATAACCAGACCATACTTTATTCTGTCATTAAATTTAAAATAATTCATTCATTACAATGCCCCTTTGCTCGTATATCAGATATCGGCTAACCTAAGTCCACACGCGATTTTCAGTTCTCTAAATTACAGGGCACAGGAATCGGATGCTGTATGATTGGGCCTGTAGTTCTTTTATTCAAAGCTTTGTGCGTTTCAGCTTGTTTTCAGCTTAAGTTGCGCTTTTGCGACGGCCAAATAGAATAAGTGTTGTATGCAATTTTGGACTACAGGCTCTGTATAAAATATTTTTTATTTGTATAAATTAATGCCATATAATTTTATAACGTAACATAATATAAGCCCATGCATTTATCTGCGAAGGAGTAGAGGTGCAAGCAGAAATGCACCCATGTTTCTCAGTAATTATTTCCGTCCCATAATGTGATAGGTGGCGAACCTTTCGCCATGCCGGGCACAAATTCTCATCTCGAGCAATTTATGTATAGCTTATAGCTATACATACATAAGCATAATATGCTTGTAAGCTTTTGTGGCAGTGCTTGCATTTTTACCTACGATTTTGACAATACACACATTATAGTATCTAACGTTACTTAAAAATAAAAAAACTTGAGAGGTGTCAAGGGACACCCGGATGGAACGAAGTTCCTTTCGATTAATTAGTGAAGGAATTTTAATAAAATTTTATTTGTCTATCTATTGTAGTTTCTGAGATATTTGAATTTTTAGAGATATTTTTACAGATCTTTCTTACTGGGGGGTCGAAATTTATTTTTATTGGGGCCAAAGTGTCGGGCTCAATAAGCCGATTGCGACAAGCCGTCGCACGACCCTCTAGCCTCAAAAATTACCGATTTAGGCCGAGGGGGGGTGAGGACAAATTGGGTGGGGGTAGGGGGAACGGGTTTGAACACCTGGTACTTCCATAATTCTCGAAGCTCCAGGGAGGTCGGCTAGCGTTGGCTGGTCAATCGGCGCGCGTGACGTCACCCGGAAGGTTCTCGATTTCTCTCGAACCTTCCGTTGATCGATGGACTGCTCGCGCTTGACCACCTCTCGGGCTTGACTAAAATGATCTCGATCTCGGGGGGGACGGAGGGTCCGAAGGGAGCACACCGGCTGCTACGTCGCCCAGCCCGTAAATCGGCGAGCACCGGCCGGTCTTACAGTCTACGTGACGTCACACCGAACGTTCTAGAGAGTTCCAGAACATTCGATGTGAGTCGTAATATTAAACAGTCATCCCGTAGACTATATATTAGACACTGTATAATCTGGAAGCAGCCAACATTCAAATATTTTATGATAGGTAATTTGGTGACTGGCTACTAAGGGCGCATTTATATGACAAGGAATCCCACCGCGTTGTGGCCGCGCGGCGGCCGCGCGGCCGCCGCGCTCGAATCACTCGAAAAACTAATGTAAACTCTATTGACTAAGCCATAATGTTTAATACTTCGCAACGCTCCAACCACGCGGCGACTGCGCGATCGTGTAAACGGCCGCACGAAATTTTTCGCGTCGTCTAAACGCAGCCTAAACGGTGGACCGCCGCGCCGTGTTCGATAATCAAAAATTCAAATTTCAAACCACGTCTACATTTCCATATGTCATAAGTTTTACTTTTATTAACGGAATTTCGACTTTAACTTTGTGTGCTAGATATCAAATTAATATTATATTTATTCTTGGCCGGAGAATTATGTCGTGCCAACTTTTCGTACCAATTTTTTCCGTCTAGCCCCCTTTCGCAACGCGCGATAAGGAACTACGTTCCAATATTTTCAGAAAAAATCTCTCTCATTACTAATCAGGCAACTTTATGTGCAGCCTTGCTCAAGACAAGCCGTGTTATACGTAGCATACGCTAAATCCGTAGCATAACAAAAAAACGGCGCGTGCATTCCCCTAATGAAAGCTTCCCTTGCATTATTTCGCTCGCTTACAAAACGTTATAAATAATTCACCTTAAAAGGATAGCTTACATTTACATAATTATGTAGGCAAACATAAACTTTATACACGATAAGTCGAATTTATGTGCAGTTGACGAACGTATGAAGTATTAATGCGATGTACTTGCCTCGCTAACACGAGCGTATTGTTTTAATCATATTTTGATTTGGTATGCCATTTATAATGGCAATGCGATTCAAATATTTATACCATGACAAAAGTTATGTTACTATAAAAGTGACTTAAGAATGTTGTAAATACAATATCTATGTTATTATACCCTTCATATGATTTTGTATATGTGTGCGAATATATGTATTAGTTTGTTTATTAGAACATAATAAAAACCAAACGAAAAAATGTAAATTACAATAACGGGTTGGCTTGTAATCTGTCGTTTTGTTAGTCAACTATATTTTGCTCGCGGTTTTGTCCATGAGAATATAATACACACGTAAAAATAGAGGTGTATATGCTCTTGGGGCTTGATCCGAATTTGTGACTTTCGTCTTAACAGTTTGTAACGCTGAGCTGTCGCAGCTTAACGAATATCATAATAACCATTAAATTGACACTCTCTGAAAAGACATACGTATAAATTCAAATAGGTACAAATATGTGCGGTATCTTCACCTTTTTGTGCGTTGGTTAATAATTACAACTAAAATCAAGAAATTCCTTTCACAATATATAGTTCAAAAAGCAAAAATCTTGTTACTCTCTATAATTTATTTTTAACATATTACTGTCTCCTATGATTTAATATTCCTAAGTACCATATTGCAAGTCCCAGATGGATTTATATATCAAAAATAACATTCACATTTTTACACAAAATTACACATTTTTCCACATCCCTTTTGCTGTATAAAATAAAAGCTAATACGTTTATTTGTCAGAGCTCATTTTCTCGCTGGAATTTTAATTCTCTTACGCTTTACGTGAATTAAAGTTACGTCAAACAATGTAATTTTTTGGCCACTAAAAAAGAATCCTCACAAAAATGAAAAAATTTACATTATAACTAGAACTGAATTACGGAATCAAACACAATTTTCGGTCGGCATTAATAGCAATTGAATCGTAAGGGCAAAGGGATTGTGTCTGGTGCCCCGTCTCTAAGCCAGTATCTCTATCCAAGCACGTTCCGTCAATAATTTTCTTCGAACATAACAGATCTCACTCGAGAACAAATCGCGGTGCAGTAAACATCCACTACAGCGACTTGTCTATAAAATATCATTTCCAGCTCTTTTGTTTTTCCATTGAATCCCGTTCCACAAGTGGGCAATAATTGAAAACGAAACTGTTTTGCGCGGGGGAGGGATCGCGAGACACAGCATAAAGGCGCCGAGAATAGATTGAACGTATAAAATTTTCAGTCGAAATTTGCACGAACCGCCGCCGGGGGAGGTGCTCTGTATCTTTTTACTTTGTAACCTTACTTTTTATTCCATTAGCGCGCGTGTGAAGCCTCTCTAGCCAAATATCGTGGAATAATAAAAGCTGTTCAGTAATGATAATGCGGAACGCAACACTATTCTAACTGAATTAAACTTATAGCCTATGAATTCTATGTTATGCTTATTGCTCTGGGGAGTTAATTTTGTATTATCGTGTTGCCTTATTTAAAGTTGACTGAAATAGCATTAAAATTGTACTGTACTGGCGTAAAAAACGATCTTATTACGTTCTGAGAAGTCAGAAATCTTTTAAATTGTGTTTCCCACGGGAGCATTCTCATTGCTTTATATGCGCAATGTACAATGCTATTGCTCTAACACAAAACTTTTTATTTCCGTTTATAGCGAGTCAATGGTCCGCGAACATTTTTCAGGCAAACTTTAACAGTGGAGGCAATCGCTCCTGAAATTCGAAAATGAAATCGTTCCGAGCGTCGCCAAGATTTATCGATGGATGTTCGAATTTACTTTGAAACTTTCGGGGCATAAAACTTATGACACGTAATCGTATATTCCAGTGAAAATATCAGCGAGAGCGAATCTTCTGGAAAATTAATCTTGTTTCGTTTATTGTTTACTTTGTTCACAAAACACAGTCATCCCAATTCAATTCGAAACGTCTTACTCGTGACGGAATATATGAAATCAGAAAATATTTTGCGAGCATTTCAAACAGATAACAACGTAATTCACGTATTATTTTATAGATACACTTGTAAAACCGTGTGGGGTGAAGTAGATAACCGTTACTGCGAAAACGCGAGATACGTTAACACTCAGTATTTTATATCCTACACACTTTTACCAATTTGCCGTAAACTCAGCAAGAAAACAGAAAAAAATCTCGCCGATGAAAATATATGATTTTTTGTTAAGGAGCATTGTATTCTGTTAAGGTGTATAATAACTGATGGTTATCAAAGTATGTCAAATAGACCATACTGAATATCTTTATGTTTATTCGACTTTAAAAAGGGGGAGACTCAATTCGTTTGTGTATAAGTATATTCTTATATAAGTTAACCCATAACTCCGCCCAATGTGAGCCGATTTTAACGATTTTGCTGATGCTGATAAGTATAAAGCATACTTAACATTGAGTTTGTTATTATGAAACGTATTCTAACTTTAAATTAATTGTCTAACAACAAGTAACTATGGCAACCCATAAAAACTGGCCAATAAAGACCCAGCTTAAAGTTCCAGTACGTTTTGTAATAAGACCACTATACTCTTTCATAAAGAACTATACGAAATTAGCTAGCGCATTGGTTCCACGAACAAAGTGGTGGACTATTTTGTTTTGCGTGGTTCCGATAAGCCACTACAAACGGCGACTGTTCACTATCCACACTGAGACAGTAAGATAGCTGTACGGAAACCTGTCAGCGACAGTTTTAACAACGTTCCTGGTTTTCGGCCAGCTAACTTGTCTTACAAACATTATTCTACTTTTTTATTTCGTATTTGAATGCGATGGACAAACTATATTAATTCAGATATCCTTCTATACAGATTTACTTTTAAAACACCAGCTAACCCCAGAGAGAAAGAGATCAAACTTAAAACAGTCATCTTTTTTGTAGGGAGTTATTAAACAAAACAACTGCCAGATATAGGTCAATAATTCATTCATTGCAGATTTTTTTAAGTAGTAACCAAGTGGCCATTGCTTGAATATAAACTCAAATGTCTCTGAAAACTTATTAATATGAAAGCTTTATAAAATATACTTTTATTTGCAATAAAGGTGTGAATCCATTTTTTGCACTCAAACAATACATTCCATTAATTCATCTGATCCTCACAAGCGTCTAGAATTCCAATAATGGGGTTTGTTATTTGCCGTTATAAATAATACATCAGTTGGAAAATATACGATGCCAAGCTCTCATTTTATGCGAGCCACTAGTAAAATTAACCAGTTTTTATTGGCATACTTCCCGTAGATGCGATTTGTTGATTAAGATAACATGGAGCGGACCAAAATGGACAGCGGGAATGCAATGTCACAATTAAAGCTTAGGAATGGAAATTAAATTATATTTTCAATTATTTTAGAGGGGACAGCTACGCTTCTATGCAATTTTAGAGTACATTATTTTTATTTTATGAAATGCTTAGTATTAGTACGTAGTCTGGAATTGTGATCGGTATGGCGATAGACTCGCTCCCTATCATATCATGGGACGGAAATAAGCTCGGCGAATTGTGGATGTACGGATTACACCTCTGCCTACTCCTTCAGGGTTTACAAACGTGAGTGTGTATGTAACCAAATTAAGAGTACGATTAAATTATAGATGTTGGTGTAATGAAGTATACTAAATGTATGTAATATACGCAAATAATTAGCAACAGATCAATCTATTTTAAAAGTACTATTTCAACTGTAAAATTGATTGTTCAGACAACGATCCACCAAAAGACGTCTTAAAATTCCAGGAATAGATTACAAAGTATGATCTAAAGGTCTCTCGTTTCAATATTAATTACTTAACAGGCGAATAAAGACATCAAGCAATAAAGAACACTGCGGAAGCACTGTCCTACTCCAAAATAGATAAAGTTTCTTAAAATAAAGACAACCATAATCAAAACATATTCAAACTAAATATAATAACAGGTTCAGACGACAGAGACTCAATCACTTTCAACAAGAGACTTGAATCAACAAAAGCTGTACGGTTAAATAAATTCAATTGAAAGTTTGTTCACATATAATTCAAATGCCATTTAGCAGTTGATCAACTAAAATTTGAACCATGTGAATCCGCTTTGATGAAAGTCACCAGCCAGTAGGAAACGCAATTGTCGCTTAGACACGAGAATCAATCACTAGCTGATGTGTAATGGTGTCTATTTGTTCGTGTCCAACATTGCAATACCTAATCCTTGGCACAACGCTAACGGCATGTCCGCATAAAAATATCAATCGGTATCGAGATCCTGAAACGTTGCTCCATAGTACAAACGATTATAGACTTTGCACTCTTGAAATAAATCTCACATTAAAACGAAGTAGATATGATATAACTAATTATTGCGCTGGTGACAATCGTTAGTTATAATGTTTGTGACATAAAGAATAATAATACGAAACGAATAAAATAGTCACTCATATATTAGACATATATTAGACTATTTAGAAGGTAAACCGTGTAATTTCGCTAATTACAATGGTGGTCTCCTTAATGTTTTGTATAAAATCGTTTAATTCCTATTAAAGCACTCATACGACGCATACTTATCTTATTCCTTACGGGAAATTATTTATTTTGTTGTGATTTTGCACGTTATTATACTCTATTTAAGAGAAGAGCGTATTTGATAATATTAAGGGTATATTTGATAATATACAAGTAAACGATACAAAATTAACACGCCGTCAGAAAACGCGGAGAAGAGTATGTCAAATTGATACTTCCTAAATTAGCTGTTTAACACGTCCTCTGGCAGATTACAATTTAAATTAATATTGTGATATAAGCCTTAAATAGAATTGTTGCACCTAAATGTGTGCGCGAGCTTGGTTTGATTTGTGTAATAGTGTCCCCATCTTTTACATTTTTTTTTATCCTGGCTCGGCAAAGTGACTACGCTACACTTGATGGTAAGTGTAGCGCAATCCAAGAATAGTGTCGACCAACGATAAACAATTTGTCCATCGTAGGTCGGCAAGATCATGCCGGCCAAGGGGGAGGGGAAGGAATAGTGATGGGAAAAGGGTTAGGATCAGGGGGCAAGCCTCCTGGGGAGAACCGGATATACACTGGCTGACCCTGGAACGCGAACCACACAAGGTGGGCCACTATGGCAGGTTTTAGCACCAGTGTACGGTGGTCGCTATCCGGTCGGATACAAGTATCCTCCCACCAGCAAAGTTAATAGTGACCAGCAGACTATGCAAATGCACAACGCGCACATTGCAAGAGATGCAAACATGAACATTTGCACAACACAGTCTATCGATCGCATTAGTTAATATTATTATAACTGGTTTATTTTTTGAGAGAAATATTCATACATTTTAATGGAATTAACCCATTTTTATGAAACAAAGACGAAATGTTGCCTCAAGATACGCTCCACGGTTTTGTTTTCGATAATTTTGAACACATTCAGTACCCTAGAGGATTACCTAAGATTGATGCCTTAACAGACAGACTATAATAGCACAAAATAAATATTTGTATTTTATCTTGATATTATAACAAAAACCCAATCAAAGTTTTGAAAAAGTATTGAATGTATAGATTAATATTCTCGTTTGTGTAAAATAGTTGTTCCTATTTCAAGAATGTAAATTTTATCTGTACTGTCATTGCTTGGCACGAGAATTTAATTTAATACGGTAAATATACTCAAAATATACCAAATACACATTCGAAGATACCCTAAAGTTAATAACAAGTAATTACACGTTAATACGTAAAATCACATATAGTTAATTAAAACTAACACAACTTCCACACTGCACTATCATAATATTCTCTGAATCTACCCGGCTTAACTATACATTGAAACTGGTTGAATTGTAAATTCTGTAACGTGCCAGTAGCGTTTATGCCATTCCGACCACACCAAAGAACTCGTTAGGCAAAATCGATAACTGCACTTATGGTATGAAGATTCGCTGGTAAATTTAACCAAATACGCAATAGAAGCGAGCAGCGGGCTGCCGCATCGAATGCAACACGCTCGGTCTTGTTAGACCCACCCAATCTGGTGAGGCTCGACGCAGTCATAAACCGGAGCACACACTGTCGCTAACATTCAACGCGATATTACAATTGCGAAACTAGAAACCTACGGGTTTTATATAAGGTCCCGATAGTCATTTCCACGCTGTAAAATAAGTTATTGTATGTCTCTATAAAAATGTTATTAATGCATTTCAGGCGGATTTAAAAAGATGATGTAGGCAGGTGCTATATTAAGAAACATAATAGAAATATATCTATATCTGTCTGGTGTCAGCAAACATAATAGAAATATATCTATATCTGTCTGGTGTCACAGCTGAGAAGCCGGTGTTGCCTATTTAAATCCTCAGATGGGCAACGATAATCTTTATTTCAGTTTTTTATTCGCAAAATCACAATTGATGGGTTACGGTGATAGACTCGTAAATTATCACATCATGGGACGGAACTAAGTTTGGCTAACTGTGGCCTAGATTCCCTACCCATTCGGGGAAACGGGAGTTAGCTTATGTATGTATTTATGTACCGCCAAGAAGCCGTGTCCCACCACTGTTTTATTCCGATTCGAGGACATTGTGGGCAAAGTAATTAATGGGCATTATGAAAATTACTCTAAGTCTCGGGATGACGAGTGCAGTGCAGTGCCACGCAATGCCTCGTATTGCAACCGTTTATAAGCATTAGTGTCTCTTACAATCCAGCGAGCGGCTTGCTCGTCTCGTCATTCTGTATTATAAAGACCTATAGTTGAACCAGATAGGTACTCTTCGATCATGGTTTTTGCTATTATTTGATCAACGAATTTGGATGAGATTTGGCATATAGATAGACCTTTACCTGGATTACAAAATGGGCATTTTTAGGCCAGTAAAAGACATTACTGGGCGGGTAAATCCCGCCATAATGGCTCATTCAGGCGAGTCTTGTTCCAGGCTCAACAAGTATATCCAGTCACTTCAAGCCTACATTATCCTGCCCACAGTCACGGATCGCAATATCTCTTGACGGTCGACGTTATAATTGAACTGCACTATATTACCAGTCCACCAGCATAGTCACTTTGCCGTGCCGGGATAATTAAACAGCCAGATAGAAACTTATAACATCTATCTTTTTTGTCGGGGCTGACAAAGAGACGAGTACACAAGTGGCTAATTTAATTATACCAGTCGGTCAGTATGTCCCAGTCCTAATGCTATCAAGCGCAGTGACGCGCCAGAAACAGAATTGTAAGCTCACAGTTCGCCACGATCGGCCCAACGACTCCGCCACTCACGAAGATTGCTCTCACATCAGCAGAATGTAACCAGATCCAACGCTTTGTTCTACTGTATTTAATCCAACAGTTTGATTGAATAATAAAGTTATCAATAACGCATGGGAAAGTAGAAAAATGATTTAATATTTCGTGTTTCTAAAACTAAACATTAGGATCAATATTGATGCTAAAACCTCGTGGTATTCACTATTCAAATCTATCAGATAACTAATCATTGTCGATGATGATTACAATTTAAATTATACGATATTCGACATATTGTGTGCGCAAAGTAGTAAAATTCAACTTGTTGTTTATATACTTTGAAAGAACTACTAAATGGCAGAGTCATGCTACTATAAACAGTTTTGTGTGCAGGACGAATGGGCTGGCTCGACCGGGTTGGTACCACTGAACAACGTCGTCACAGAGAATCGTGTCGTAATGGAAGTATGTTATTCCCTTTCGTATTGTTAAATAGAACCTAAAATCCCTTTTCCAAATATAATAGGAAAATAAAATAAAAAATAACTAAAAGCAAATACTATCATATCATTGTCATTAATATCATGATTATTATATTTCATAGGTCTACATAATTATAAGGCAGGTGTGTTTTATTTCAAATAATCTTTACTTCTTATCGATCTCAACGCAACACACATATAATTTATTATTTGCTACTTACTCTAAAACGCTAAACCAAAAGTCTAGCAGACTAGTGAGCACAAACTCGAGCGACATGTCAACCTACATCACATCATAACGCCAGTTGATAGCTTCATACGATAGCCGATTAATGAAGCTGGGGTAGTGCGCCACAGAACGTTGCCGTAATAGTTTTACGACTAACCCCTCACCCCATACCCCTACGGACAGACTGAACTACTTGATTATGCATCCGCGGTACTTCAGACCGATTATCGAACTAGTAATGAACGTTACCGCGTTTTAAATTGAGTAAGTTATTTTTTTTATTTTTGTACGGCCAATGAATGTTCAAAGTGAAATTTGAATTGAACAAGAACGTTACGTCGGTTTTGTAAGGTAATAAAGTTTTTATTGGAAAGATTTCTCTTTTTATATAGGACTATTCGGTTTAATATAGGACTTCGCTTTTAATATAGGACTATTCCGAATTAAGATATCTGCCACTGATGAACCAATAATTATTGAAGCAAATTAATTATAATATGTAATAAACCGCGTTATCGCTGAAGTGGTTATATGGCAAGGCGAAAGAAGTTGTGAAGTATATTGAAGCTATGATTAAATTATAAAAACTGGAAACTATATAAGAAACTTTTCCAATAACGGACTTAAAAAGAGTGAACAAGATGATGAAGTAATTCTTCATAAAAACATAGACACAAAATTCAAAAGTGTTGATGACACGTCATACCCGCTCGATCATCAGACACCATCTCAAGGTTGTAAGAAAGAAGTCGATAAGATCAAAGAACATAAGAATGAATAAATAAGGGTTGTAGAAAACAAAATGCCAAAATGGCAAGACCCGGGAAAAGTAACCAATATTTCCAAAATTTTCGGTAAATATAAAATTCACGGATCGTTCGAATCATAAAAAAACATTACAGAGATTGCAATGCATAACTCACAAAGTATGTAATAAACTTACTTATTAACACACTGCTTATTTTCGCATATTTTTAATTGGAAATGCAATCAAAAAATTATGAACTCCGATTTCCAGTATAACGTACTTATGATAATTGCAATACAAAATGTTCAGTCGGTCAGAAAAATACAGCAATACGCTGGCATTGTTATTACGTCAATGTCGACTGCCGAGATTTCAAATGATCCGTCTATTATAACGCTAGCGCACATTGAGAAATCTTTATGTACTTAACGAAGGTTTTCTATGAAATATAAGCGGACTATTAATTTAAATACTAAAATAGTCTAGTTAAAAGCGATTGCGGAAATGAAACTTCAAATGACCCATTAAGTATTAAGTAACGTCATCATGAATGAAGTCAGAACAATGTTATAGAAAAAATCATTTAAGATTTTACTGAAATTAAACAAGAACACATTTTTGAATTAAACAAGTAGACGAATTTCATCAAGTAGAAAAATCTAATGTTTCAAATACAATATATTTCTTTTTTGTCACTTCTCCAAAATACGGAAACGTTTCTCATATATTGAGTATTAAATAAACACAAGTATATTGCTTAATGACACGTTTAAAATACGAAAAAGTTCGAACATTTGCGCATCTGTTATTAGACACGACGTCTTCTTAAGTAGTGGTGAAAGGACGTCGAAAGAGGAAGAGGGGCAGGGGGAAGGGGTTCGCAATCCCTCTCATTTAACACCGCTCCATTCCGCTGTAGGTGTTTGCCGAAGCGATTCCAACCCAGGATCCTCCTTTTATGGTGCTACTTACAGTATCATAGTGATTCGCGGTTTTATTTCGGACGGCTCATGTAAAGGCGCGTACATTTTTCATGCTGCGAAAACGAACAGAGTAATCTTTGCATTTATGCTATGATCCTTTATTGATTTTAGATTTTAACGAAAACCGAAACGAATGAAACGAACGTGAATGGAGACGCGCCGGTTAAAAGCCGATGTAAGCCTCTGCGATGATATAAACTGCTATTCAACCCGGCATATATCAACGGAGTGGAAAGCTGCCCCGGCTGCTTAAAAAATCATTCGCAATAGGGTCTCGTCTTTTAAAATTAAATTAGAAGCTAAGTCAGCAGATTTTGTAATTCATCCGCTCAATACTCTAACACGAAATGGGCGTCTTAACTCAAGAAACTTGAACCATAAAATTATGATAAAAGGTTCTGTTTTTACGAGTTAAATTTACCACGAGTTGCGTTTAAATACTTAACGCCCACATAAGAAATTATTGCGAATGATTTTGCAAAGTATGAGAGAGGAAAATATGTAAATTAATTTCGATTTACGTCCACAAACGAAACCAATTTGTTTAATTTACACTTCGGAACAAATTGCGACATGAAACGATAGGCACACTTTAACACATTTTTTGCGAAACCCCTCATTTCCCTAAGCCTAAAAGAAAAAACAATAAAAGGAGACCTACCATTAAAATAAATAAAAGGAAATAAAGCACCGACCGCAAATTATTTCACTTACCTACTTCTTTTTATAAAAATGCGAACGACGCATTAAATTTTGGGGAGAAAGGAAACTACCCTGTAAGCAATATCGAGCAGGCAAATTTTTCAGATATTGCCTTCAGGTAGCGCACATTTATTATGTACCCGAATATATTACTCTTGATTCATTGACTTTGGATATTGATTTACTTTGCTTGCACAAGTTGTAGTTAGGAAACTCCGCGGCAACTAAACTAAACGGCCTTTGATCTGAAGAATTACCTGGAACTTGGCATCTGTGCCGAGTGCGAGCACTTATAAACGCAGCACACAACTTGTTCAATTGTTGTTATTTTCTGTGAAGGAGACCTGATTGATGCAAATTGTGATGTTTTCTTAGCAATATTAATTACATATATTTCTTTGAGTAATTTCTGTAGAAGTTATAGAATTGAAAAAGCAAACACTGTCACACCCGACTGTTATCTGAAATCGGGCGAGTCCAATACGTTTTTGCACAAAACAACACGGTCAACTTTTAATATCATTGTTTACATCAGCAAGTTGAAAACTGTTATCACTTCCACAACACCGGCCTCCTGTACATCTCGCTTTTGCCGATGTCCACTTGATTTACGGCAACGATAAAGTGTACCAAAAAACTTTCGTGCTTCTCCACGCGGAACGTGGTCGAAGATTTAAAACGGTATAGATAGCACCCGCTCGTTTTATTCTTCAAGTTTTTACTTGACTTGTTTGTGGTGTACCGTAACCGGCGACGACACAAAATACAATGCTCAATCAGAGAATATTTGCGAAAACTTTACGAACACGGATCGTATATTTTTTATAGTAGACAAACGAGCAAATGGGTCACCTGATCATAAATCCTACAAATCACAGATACATTGCCGACTTAAGGGAAAGGGAAAATAAGATGGTAGGATATTTGTCGGTGGTCGTTGGTTTTTGGACTGCACTACACTTGCCATCAGGTGTAGTCCAGTCACTTTGCCGTGCTCGGATAGAAAAAAAGGAATTAGGAAGGGGAGAGAAATTTGGGCCTCCGGACCTCTCACTCCGTATGGACCGTACGGAACGCAACAGTCAGTTGCCACTTCAAGTCAATTTTCTGTGAACAACCTGGTTGAGCCGGCCCATTCAAACTATAGACAAAACTGTCTACAGCGTGGCTTTACCACTTATCCCATATAACTGGTTTTACTCCTTGTTAATCTCCAAGCTACAATCAGCTCTGTCCTTTAATTAACACGGTGTCAAAAGCAATCTAATAATAACAAGTAATAAACATAAACAAAAGACGTTTACGTTACATTTGGCTGAGGCTGGGCACGGAATGGCTGGCAAGCTGCATTTAGATTTCCAAGCGAGGCGTTCCAATATCGGTGCTCGGTATATTATTTCAGGGCGGAGGGACGCGGGGCAATATTGAGTTGTGAAACCGACGATTTACCTAACAGGAGACGCTGTTAACGGAGCAACTTCTGCTCGACACTTTGACAACTTATTTCTTGTCTGAAGTTGCTAAGCCACTCAGTTTGTGCACACAGTGTCGTGATTGTTCTACAGCGATATTCATTGTAATATCGTTGAACAGTTTCAAGGACGGCAACTATTTTAATTCCTAAATAACAAACAACGCGATTTCACGTCGAAACTCAACGTTAATAATGTGGGTAATGGTAAACGACGCTTAAAAACTTTAAGGTAAACAAGGGTCGGGGAATACGCAGCGAAATATTCCAGCTATGTCCAAAGCAATACGGCCATTAAAGGTATTTAGTTTAGCAACCTGTAAAGTGAATACCGAAATCCTCATTCAACTTATCCAAACGCTTAATTCAGTTGGAATAATTCGAGTTCTATTGTTAAGTTCCTAAATTTGGAGTCCAACATTTAACTGCTTACAATTCAAAGGTAACCGCAAATTTTGAAACGAGTATGCCTCTCTATAGAATGAAACTTATTCGCAAACCGATAACTTTTAGCAGGAATCGAGTTGGTCAGTTCACGCCCAACACACGCCGGCCAACCGCTGCTAGCTAACTATGCAACAAAGCATTCTTGTACCTCTAATTAATGCAGGATATTTCAAAAATGTATCCTTTTCTACATTACATATATGTTAACATTTTCCGAGTATAACGCACGCATTGTTATATGTGTTTTCCTTTTCCCTGTGCCGGCTATAGGAAAACAAAATCTGATGAAATAAAAACGTGACGTACACGAATGAGTTAGTATGACAGACTTTACAACGTATAAGGCCTTAATAAAAAAAACTAAAACCAACCATAATTTAGGTTTGTCAACCAGTTTCTATGGGTTATCGTGGTAATCAGTTGTTATAAATCCAGTTTAAGGTTAGTCTACATTTTATAATAAGGCCAAATGTACAACGGTTACTAGATAGAATACATTTACCGATGACTTCAATGTATACTACTAGACCGGCTGTGCGGTACATAGTATTTGCAGTTACGGACAAATGACCGTAACTCAATATTGCCATCGCGCTTACTCTTAACTAGAACCCCTCTCTCGCTCCCTGTCTGTCCGTTGTATGTTATGTGACACAATTTTACTTGAAACAGCCTGCCTATTAGTATACATTGAAGTCTTTGAAACAATAGTAGTTTTTACATACAAACAAAAATCACATGCCTTTATGCCTGAAAGGATAGGCATAGATGCAACTAATTTACCCACGTTTCGACGAGCATATTTTCGCCCCATGATTTGATAGGGATAACTTATCACCAAATTGGACACAATTCGAGACTCCGGGCTGATACTGAGCATGTCGTGACAGAAAAACTCAGTATTACTTTTACCCAACGCAGGAATCAAACCCGAGACTTACACTATGCATTACAACTGCGCCACTGAGGTAGTCAGTTTTTTATAAATAATAATAACAATATCAGTTTCAATCATTGACATACAGTAAAAAAAAGTATTATGACATTTGACTTCCAACAGTATTTGTAGTTCAGGTGAAGTTACTTCTCGAGGAATATGGATCTCGTGAGTTAGCAAATGTATCAAAACATACCTCGACCGCCTCGTTGTTGGATCTTTCATAACCATAACTTCTGTGATTTCGCCGAATTTGCTAAAGTAGTCTCGAAGGCTTTCTGCAAAGAAGAAAAGTCTGTTTAGCACGTTTAACAGTTTAAGCAAGTGTTTGTCTTATTATTCAAGATGTTTAATTTACTATTAATGCTGAATAAAAAAAAAACACGTGTTCATAATATCAATCACTTGAATATAAATTAATTCATACACCTATCAGCCGCACGCATAGTCCTACCCCCAGACTAGGTTAACCTTGTAGGTGGGTATCAGAAACTACGAGGGACTTGCGGACCCAAAACCCCAACATATGAAACAAATATTTGTAGATCACACAAACATTTATCACGGCCCGGGAATCAAATCCGCAGCCTCTTGCTACACAGCCAACTATTTGCCCACTGTGCTACAAAGCGTATCAAACATAACTTAATATTGGTTTTACGGATAAAAGAGTTTATTAACAAAATACGCCACACATTTACCGTAAAACGCAAAAACACGTTGCGCGAAAAAAGGTGTATCGAAATGAAACCGAGCGAAGTTGGCTGGATTTTATTCTTAGTGCTCAACGTGGTCTAGACATTTTTCCGAGTTACCTATTGGTACAATGACAAAGAATGTTTATGGAACATTCACTCAACATTCACACAATAGAAGGCCCGTTTTGTAATGTCGAAACCTTTTCGATTCGCACTCCATAAAAGTAAGGCGATAAGACTCGTTCCCACCGAATGACTGAAGAGTAGTCACGCAAATGTTTGTGAGTGCACACTTCCTAATGTTTCGGCTGTTTATCGCATCACAAGAGATTTGCTTCGACAAGAAGCTGGAGTATTTAGTATCGCGTTTCTCTATTTATATAATTCCGCTCTAAATTTTCCCTCCATATGTGAAAACTTTGATCCGCATAGCTCTTTTCTTAATTATGGACAAGACTGAATGCAATTTAAAGCTATGACGAGGCTGTATACTAACTGCAACTCTGCCTAGACAACACTATTACTTGGTAGGAAAAAAATGTTTAAAGTCTTTTTCTGTAAAATATTATTGTACAGTAACGTAAAATATAATCGAATGCGTTTCGCAGTTTTGTTCTTGAGTCTCGACATCTTATGGTGAACATCTCCTATCCTACTCTTTCCATAGATTTTATCTGAATGGTAAACATATACACCTACGAGACTAAGACACCCAATACAAAAGAAACCTAATTCTAAACAGATGTTTATACATTACAAATACCATCGCATCAACGGATCGATCTCATATTTTGTCTACAGATTTACCATTTCAGACACAACACTACTCCTTCTACTATTTTATATCATCATCATCATCAGCCACAAGACGTCCACTGCTGAACATAGGCCTCTCCCAAAGATTTCCAAACCGACCTGTTAGAAGCGGCCTCCATCCAGCGACTTCCTGCGATCTTTATCAGGTTTTTATATGCGAAAGTTTAAATTTTTGGGAGTTTATGAATTTGGGTGTTCTATATAAAATCACGACTTAACGGTTGAATGGTTTTAGATGAAATTTGGCACACACATAGACCTGAATTAGGATATAGACTTTTAATCCCTAAAAAGGCCGCTCAGGCATGCGGAATGCGAAAATCTAGTACTATATCATCTTAAATAAATATGTAAAAAAGAGTTAAATTAATTATTACAATAACAGGATTTGCTTCAAAAACAATATTGCTTATATCGGAAACATCAAAACAGTTAACCAAACCAGTGGCACATCCATTTGGTTTGGTGTCGGTGATATTTTACACTTAACCTGTAAAAGTTGTCGATTAATACTAATTAAGAACAAACAGACCAATCACGAGAGGCTTATTGCAGGATACATTCCAATTTAAAGTTGCCGTCTATTCAACAGAAAAGGACGATTTGAAAACCAAATGTTGCTCCATGGTTTTAAAGTCGAATTTCGACTTGTTTTCAACGGAAGTTTTCTAATCTGACCGCTGGCTGGTCTTCACTTCTGCACTTCTAAACAGTAATGAAAAATAACGATTGCATGCTGACTTTACTATTAATCACAAGCAGTGTGCACTATAATAGTGTTTTTTGGTTTTTAAAGATTAACTTATTTCCGAGCTCGGAGAAACGTCGGTGTGTTACTCCACGCAACATGTTACGAAAGCGAATTTTCATTGAGATTTATATTCCTAAATGGGAAATTTTATAGACACGACCTCTAGTTATAAAGGAGGCTTGTTGGAGCACTAAGTTATATTAAGTAATTTTTGGTGGCATTTCAATCCAATCGTTAATCATCATCTTCCTGCGCGTAGTTGGTGAATCATGTAAGCGTATTAAATATATATGGTATAAAGAAAAAGTGAATTCCACCAATTCCAATTATGAATTTCCACCGATCGTGTTTTTGATGTCAATCTTTTGTCAAATTCTTAGTATTGCACAAATCTATATAAATAATATAAATTAAATGCTGTTCCTTGGTAACGGCATCACTTGCGAACGGCTGGAGCGTTATGGCTATTTTTTTTAAATTCTTTGTATTAATACAAATAAGAAAAAAAAGAAAAAATGGAAGACGTGACCAGATTTTTTTTAAATCCATATACACTGAAAGTTATGGGATTTTTGTGTGAACTTAAGGCTATTCACGATGCGAACGATGGATATACGCGATTTTTTTTTTATTTCATTCGTTATGCTTCTGGAAAAGTTTTCAAGTAAAATAAATTCGGGACAATCATAATTCAACGGAAAATAAACAACTGAATAAATTCTGTTACTAACCTAACCAATTGGGATCTTTTGAAAGATTGAGGTTATTCACACCAAATATTTATTTTGTCAAGACGTTGGTTCATAGCTATATAACATCATGCTATGACCCATGAGAGCGGAGTAGTAGCATAAAAGCGGGTGAAACAGTGAGGGACAGTGAGTTAGTAGTAAATTGTATATTATTAAAAAAAATAAGATTTGTCTATAGACTCTGAGTCGCTTGACGGCCGAATTTATGTTTGAACTGCACTGTACTTGACATCAGGTATAATGTAGTTAGTTTGCCGTGCCAGGATAAAAAAAAAGTTCGATACGAGTTCGAGTTTCGAAGCATATTATATACGCTTACAGAAGACCAATGTGTGTTAAACCCACCACCATCATCAATGATCGTTGCTTTTTATATATTAGAATTTATCCGAAACGCAGATACATAGCTACGATTTTTCGTGAACAAATAAATTTAAATACATAATGCTTAACATAATATACTTCAATATAATTCAAAACATTATAATCCTCTTATTAAACCTCAAGGGTTAAGCAAAAATAATTATCGAACAATAATCGGTGTACGTAACCCTGTCTCGGTACTTGTTTTTCTCAACAGGATATTTTATTTAGATGACGCCTACGAGGCAATACTGCGAAGGACAGCGGGGGTGGATTCGGCACAGTTGTTCAACCACCATAAAATTAGCATTTGGCTGGCGAGTAGCATTTTCATCCGAACACAAGTCGTGAAGGCACCTGAATTATTCGTCCGCACTTCTCGAGAAATGGGAGATGGGAACTTTTTGTTTCTGTTACACGAATTATGAGACCTGACAAAGTTAGTGTTTGCCGAGTCTGCGTCGGGAAGGACGTGTCACGAGCGTTTTCATTAGTACACTTTGAAAAGCGAGGAAGTTATAAATTGTCACGTGTTTTACCAGTTTGTAACAAAATATATATTTCACGTACACGTACCGGAGCTCGGTCCTTATAACTACAATGATTAGAAAGGTAGCCATCAAAAATCCAATCTTGAAATATGATATTAAAACGAAACAAAAATGTTTTTGACAAATATATTTTTCCACTATAAATTACTGCTACGGTTGGTTTAATGATATATTACGTGTAGCTTGCAATAAAATTATTAATATTGTCAGGGGGAGGCAACGCGGCGCTTGCTCAACCACCATTAAATTGGAACTTGCCACACTTCCTGAACTTGCACCTTGCTACTGAATTACATCATTATTATAGTCGCAGCATTTTTTAATGAGGGAAATTCTTTTAAATGCTATATATTATACCGACATATGTGTAGAGTTTTGTTATCTATCAATGTAATGAGACGCGTGTATTAATATGAAATACTTGCTTGCAATTTTTTTGCGTATACTCAAATTGCTTTTAATCTCGTATTAAAAATAGTAGTTGTATCATCATCATCATCATCAGCCACAAGACGTCCACTGCTGAACATAGGCCTCCCCCAAAGATTTCCAGACCGACCTGTTGGAAGCGGCCTGCATCCAGCGACATCCTGCGACCTTTATCAGGTCGTCTGCCCACCTTGTAGGTGGACGTCCAACGCTGCGCTTGCCAGTACGTGGCCTCCATTCCAGAACCTTTCTGCCCCATCGGTTATCGGTTCTGCGAGCTATGTAGTAGTTGTATATTTTTCCTAATTTATATTTCAAATTGTAATTTACAATATAGATTGATTTTAATCTTAATCCGAATGAATTAAGCTTTGGAATACAAATGAAATTATATTCAGTATAATCTTTTGTAATGAGAACGCAAATTATAGGAAGTTATCTCAATCTTAAGTTTAAACAAGGTTTGTACGCACCAAGCAATCTGGTCTCATGCTGAAGACTCCTTAAGGATTCTGACTTAGCTGAACTACAGTTCTTATATAACAATTACCCAGACCCAAAGTATTACCAATAAAGAAATTTTATTTTTTGTTACACGTAATTTATTGTAAATACCCTCCGTGGCGCACTGGGTGAGTGGGTGATAGTGAAGCGAGAGGCCACTCACCCAGATGTTTATGTGGAGGGACAGGATAATTGATTGTAAATAAAACCGAAAAATAATAATTTAAGCCCGCCGTAGAAGTATCTTATATTGGATATGTTGAATCTTTTAGACCAACATTTGAATAGTCATCCAGTCTGGTAATAACTCTCTAGTCCTGTACATATAAAATTATGTATCCCGGTTGATTGATTCAACGCCTAGGCCACTAAAAAAATATTTTTGGCAGTATATTCCTATAAAGACATAGATAACCCCGAAGAAGTGAAAAGGAGAGAAAGTCTGTAGGGAAAATTATATTTTTCTGGACAAATTTTACTCAAAAACACTATTAATCAAATAACTATTTTGACTGTTTTCTAAATTCAAACTCTAAGGCAAAAATAACTAACTGGAAAAAGGGGGGCTATCCCAGAATAGATTTTCACGTGGGTGAAGCCGTGAACAAAAGTTACTAATCTTGTAAATGTATATTTGTCCACTATGCGCACCTATACTATTCATCCGATGGCAATAAAGCTTTGGTGAATTGTCGAGAGCACTCTGTGAAGATTTGTGTGAAAAAAATCTATGCTGTCTTGTAGAGAGAAAAGAGAGACATGCAACACATGCCGGGCACATTTTTTTTTTTGTCTGGGACGGCAAAGTGATTACACTGGGCCTGATGTTAAGTACCGTACAGTCAAAATATAATGTCAACCGTAGAAACATTTTGGCCTACGACGGTCGGCAGAATTATGCCGCCCTGAAGATCTAGCAGGAATATAAAAATATTGGTAATGTCAAAAATTGATTCACGTCCATTTTGTGATTGTTCATCCAAAAGTAATTATGCGAATTCTAAACCAACTTGGAATTCAAATGCTCCCTAATTGGCAGTTTTAATCTACTAACTTTTGTACAGAATTCAGCAAAAGTATGGAACAACTTGTCGTGGTTGGTGGCGAAACGAATCAAAACCTTCTAACTGGAAATTTATAAATTTATTTTACCAAATTATAATGACTGAAGTGGATAATTTGGTTGATTTAAATTTTCGGATCGCTTTTATGGTATTCACAATGAGAAGGGCGGCGATCAATTATATTTGTTCTTAAAAATTCAAAATAATTAATCTCTTTTATTATATATTCTGTATATCCAGTAAATTCAGGCCTACATAATTCTGGCGATAGTTCTTCGATGCTATACCTATATCTTGACGGTTACCATTATATTTGGACTGCACAGTACTTAACATGAAATCTAGTGCAGTCACTTTGTTATGACAAAATAAAATATCAAAACAGTTCTGTATTGGGCATTATAAACAAATATTTATCGAAATAGACGCCGTTTACTCAAATGCATAATAACATTACTACTGTAATCACTTTCAAAGTTATTATGAACACTCCACACAATCTGCACACAAGTTTAAACGTCGACAAGGAATAGTCAAAACACTATTAACAAACATTCATAAACACGACGTGTTCAGAACTCTCAAGTCCATCGGATGTTTGATCACGTTAAAAATCCATCATAACATCGTATCGCACTTGTGGTAGTGTATTCATCAGATCGACTCCACTACTCACCATTAACGAACAATCAATCAAAATGTAAACGAAAACGTTCCGCATAGCATATTTTATCTTTAACAATTCTTGCCCAACCGAACCAATTAGTGTAAAAACCTTTCGTACTACAGTTGCAATGTTATAAATTTGGCACTTAGCCGGACGCAAATTTTCAGAGCTGTCAGCAAATAAAATGTGCCGCAGTAATAGTTTTGCGACGGGCTTCGCTAAATTGACGCACTATAGGTACAAAGTTTATTTTTTTATTTTTACACAGTTTTCAATTAAACTTTCTGGTTTTGTTTATCAGTAAATATGCAAAAACAGAAACGAAAATTGAAACAAATAGATTTTTATTTCCAGTGTGTGTTTTGTTCGTATGCGCTTTTAACTGTTACATGTTTGTACTTCTGTGAGACTAGGATAGGCAATGTAGCATTTATTGGTGTGTAGGAAATATTAGTAAAAAAAAAACTCAATAGCACTGGTTGATACCGAAAAATTACTTACAAGGAAACGAACACACGAATACAGGAAGTCATTCGAAATACTTCGATGCAATGACGTACTTCGAGCTGAATATTGAATTATTTCTAGTTACAAATGTCCTTATGTAAAAATACCGACCCATATAATATATTACGTCATCTGCTCGATTACCTCTCGTAATTACAAAGATTAAAAAAAAAACAATTTGAATAAAAATAAAAGCCGACATGAACAGTTCGAAAACTGAATATTAAATACGAACAATAAAATGCAGGTAAATAAACGGTTACATAATGTTACTTTTTAACATTTATAGAGCACTTTCAAATTGTGTCCTGCGTATAAAATTGTCCAGTTAAATGTGTATTGCGGTTGGCAGGTAGCCAAGAAGTGCGGTGCACGGTCGAATCTGAGAATCTTTCACTCCAGGCGGCCGTCTGTGAGAGCTCGATAGTCGGCATATAAAAAATAATTTTGTTAATGTTATGCCTTTAAAAAAAAATTTACAATATCGTTTTTGAAAAATACTTCTTTTTCTTTCTTCTTTATGAATTCTTATGAAATCGATTTTGAACAAATGTTATTGTTAATGTTATTCGCTTGCAAATGTGCATGACCGCGTAAATGTAAATTTCCACTATAAAGTATGTTCTTATCCGTGTCATGGTCTACTTAGGTGCACAATTCCATCACAATTCATCGAGCCCTTATGTATAATTGATTAATAAATACATACAAAAAACGCATCAAACTGAAGACTTTTTCCGACGTTTTTTATCATCGGTTGAAAATCCGAAATCACAAACTTGCAAACATCTAACCTTTCAAATAATATTATTATAATCATAACATTATTATGTTTTCACATTATTAATACGAATAAGAAGTAGAATCAGGATAGTTGCAGAATAATAATCACATTATTCTGTACACATTGTATTAGTTTTAGCGTCACATAAATAACCGATTTGTTTCAGCAGAGACCAACTTGGAAAATAAAACAATAGAACAAAGTCGAACAAGCACACCCAGATATTATCTTGAAAGGTAACCTCTCCCCGGCCCCCGTCCACTTTAAACAAGATTCCCACTTCCGTCACCGCGGTAACAAAACGGGTATCGAAACGCACCAAAAGTATCCCGCGTACATCAAAGTGATTACGAGCGAAAAACGCCACGGAGTTGAGTGGAAACGTTGTAAAAATCACGACGAGACGTGTGAAGTGTCATCGGGCCGTCTCAGTGAAGTGGTGATCGCTTGTTTTTCCCACTTTCGATGAGCGCCGCCGGCCTGGCTCGCTTCGAGAGCCCTCGCCGCTGATTCCAGGCCTGCGCGCCGCTCTGTGTTTTATGAGGTCAAGTGAAAGCCTCCACAAAAAACACGTAACCGCGATAAATTACGCACTGACACATTCAGATTCGCCCATAATACACACGATCGTAATATATTGTTTTTTACGATTTTTTACCAGGCGCGGCCCGCGACATGCGGCCGTTTTAACGTTTTTACCAAATACGCACTCCAGTAAATAATATTTAATTAATGTACTTACAAGTGCTATAAATGTTAGCTTGATGGTAGAAATATTCGTGGGAAATTCTATATTTAGAATAAAAGTTAAAATTTTGTGGTTACGAAGGAAATTATGATTTCAACATAGAAATCGGTGTGACCGCAATGGTGGCTGTACTATTAATAATAATTAAGTATAAATTTATTTTTAATGGCTCCTAGCATTTGTTCGCGGCTTCGTCTGCGTAAATGTCGTTTTCTTAGATAAAGATCCTATATCCTAATCCAGGTTATGGCCTACCCGTGTGTCAAATTTCATCAAATCCCTCCAGTCGTTAAGACGTGATTGATTAACAAATATCCAAATTCACAAAGTCACAAACTATAAGATTTATAATAATAGAATGTTAGGTTTAGTGTAACTGTAATAGATAGAAGTTTAAAATATTAACAGAGTTGTTATGTTTTGTTTGAATTTATTTTATTATTATATTTTAGTAATATGTCATTTTACAGCAATGGAATGTAAATTCCAATTTATCACAACGAGTGTTATCTGTTTAGGATATTCATTTTCACTCCATACTCTAAACTTATATACGTCCACATGGCATCTAAACTCGATATCCAAGAAATCGATCTACACGCATAGAAAAGCAAAAAATACGCGCCGAATTTAAAACTTCATCCGTTTTTAAAGTTGGTAACAAGGACAAATCTGAATCATCAACAAAGAGTTACACTTCCATTCACTACGCCGCATTAATCAGACTATTTTATTCAATATCACGTACGGTGATACCTGAAGATAATCCAGAACCCATCCCACAATATAGGCCGAAGACGGAGGTTGAGTAATTTATTCCTAATAACTATCTAGCAAGTGCAGATGTTGTACTGTTTCAATTTAAGGGCACACAGCGGCGCAAGTTTGCTCCGAGATGAACTTTGAAGGAACTTTGTTTGTAGTGACATTGTCAACTAATCTCCAAGCTGACAGCGGCGGTACGTAACAATCGCCACAATAATTTTATTGTCGACGTATTTGCTATTTAAATGTGGTTTAACTATTGCTATCTAAAACAGCTGGTTAGAACTATTTATTTTAAAATTAGAACTATAATATTCTTTTTACAACGCCATAAAACGGAGGTTTGGTATTGTTCTCGTAAGTATGTATTTTTTATGTATAAGCACGCATAACTTTCCATAAAATGATCCGATTTTAATAATATTTTCTCATTCGGTAGGACACAGTTCAGTTGGTCCTATTTAAGAAATTCCACACCTAAGGAGCTGAAATCAGGAATGAAAGCTTATAACTTCGCATATACGTACTGATTTTTCACTGAAAATAGTAAAATAAAACATTATACAAAAAATAAAACTAACACAAAAAACTAAATATCTAAAAATAACCTATTTTGATTGCTTTCTACCAATAATTACACATTAAAATTCAATAACAACGACTCAAAATTTGTTATTTTTGTAGCTTTTATGTTTGTTTTCAGTTGGTTATATTTTTTGGTGTTAACTATAATATTTTATTACATTAGCTATAATGTTGGTTAGCATTAGTATTAAGAAGCAATCGTCATGATTATGGCCTCCATCGACAGTTATTCCATTGTTGTACTTACGTATAAGGTAAATTGTCATTCTTTTTACTGTACCTTTTGTGAACAAAATAGTCTTAAAAATAGAAAATATTTAATGAAACTTTTATTACATAATAAGTAACAACGACTGTTTTATATTAAAGAGGAAAGGAGCTTCTTGAAAATCCAATTAACAAAATTCAGCGTAATTTTATAAATACCTTACAAATCCAGTGTTTTCGTAAAGTGGGTAATTCATTCAAAATTTGACATTCAAGGAGGAATCAGAACTTCAGTAAGCAACGTTATTACATTTAAAACCACGCCAGTTACAATTATTAGAAACACCTAACACAACTTTGCGTACTAGTTTCAATATTTTAATTAAATAATACAATAACCCTCCACGGTATTTATGCAAATAGCCGGCTGATGTATATCATTTGACTGGACGTCACACGGGATGATTGAGTGGGCGATAGTTGCATAGCCCACCTCCAATATATTATCAGGTAATACCGTATAATTGTCGTGATCTCCGAGAACAACCGTCGCTGTCTTCCCGGTGAGATATGATCTGGCACACGATACGTTGCTAATTTCGCATCGTCCATTCATTTTGCGATAACCAACGTGAATGGATCGTACAGTATTGAAAGCTTTGTTGCACACTCACCAATATTTAATATTCATATATTTAAAATCACATATGATTAATCTCGTCTGATAAAAAATATAGGGTCTGTTTCACAACTTCTGTTTAGATTATAGCCGCCAGATAACACATACTACAGTCAAAAGGTAGTACCAACTTAATATGCATTGATAGCAACATATTTTATTTTATTTTTCCTTATATAATTTCTATTTATTATTTAAAACAAACCTTTATGAACGCGTGCACAACATCAATCCAATGTTTCATCATAATCGGAAGAATGATATAGGCACGCATACCATCAATCAATTAATGGTAAGGAAACACAACAAAATGCTGCAACTCCATGAAGATTTTTTGTATGTCACTTGTTTTTACCACCTAGTCGTGCTGGTCAGCTGGCTGCTGGTCTGGATGGTTAAAAAAACTAAGCGTGACTTATTAGAAATAGTTTACTTGGACATTATGTGAAACAAGTCATCAAATGAATAAGTATGTTATCCTTGTGCTAATTATTTTTAATCGAAATTGTTTCGTGTTGCTACAAAAAATGAATGTGATTTGATATTTTGTTTATAATTTTCATAATAAAATATATAGACGGTTAGATGCTTCTATGTATTGTAAAGTTTTCATTCAGAATCTCCTTAACATTTACAACTTCGTTTATCCATCGGACTAAATCATTGCTAATCTTATTCTTTAGAGTCTACAAGAATAGCTGTCCTTTACTCACTGAGCTACTTTAAATCGATGGACCCGTAGCATTCCCAGTCCATACACGTATACAACTATACTGTGTATAAGACGTACTTTTGTCTCCAGACTGTATGGTATACTCATATAGACAAAAGGAAAATTTATTGGGCGTTACTTATTCAAAATAAATGATTAAGGGCTTAATACTTCTATAGGCGTTATTTGTCTTTTCTATATAAGCAAGATTCCATTTATTTTAATTTTTCAAAATGCGGATAAAGCATATTTCTGGCCTGCTGGTAAGCCACGCCAACCTCTAAAAAGAAGTAGTATTCCTCAAAAATTTGAACTACCAAGTAGTGCATTACACTGCACTGGTCTTATTAATCCAAGACTTAAGATATTGATTCTCATAATGGTAAGAAATTTTATTGGCTTCTATTTCTTTCAAAACAGAACACAACAGAACGGTGTTTACATTGCTATCTTACAGCAGAAATATACAAAGCAGTGGTACCTACCCAGATGTCCTATCGCGTACGAACATGTCCGAGGAACCTACTGTCTAGTGAGTAGTATTCTTTTATTTTGGCACGTGAAAAATATTTGCACTGAATGAAATCTTATACTATAATAATTCCTGCTTATATAATATCTGCCACATACTGACGTGCTTAGATAATAAATTACTATTTCTATGAAACACATTCAAAAACTCCCTAAAGAACTGTCTTATAAACAACAAATTATATTAAAATCAGACATAGCAGACACCGCACGCGTAAGAAACAAGAAACCCCAAGTTAAAGCGAACGACATGACGAGTTGTTGGAGCGACATTATAACCAAACCGAACTTAATATTAGACCACAACGACACAGTTTATTCGTGTCACCAGGTGTAGAAGGCCTAACACCCTAAGTTGGGCGTATTAAACGTAATATGATATTCCGACATTACACTCAACTTTACGACTCGAACTGAGCGAAGCTTATGTTTATGAATCTTTAAACATATTTTAAAATACGTATCGTTGCGTTTGCTGTTTTTATTGGCGTCAGCGCTTTGGTGTTTGTTCTCCGAGATCTTGTTGCTTTTATTTTTAACTATAATATCTCCTACTTGGTTATTCTTTTTATGGTAGCTATGAATTTTATTGTTGTTTTTTTGCTATTTAAATAAATATCACACATAGTTATAATCCTACAGTAAGATACGATTCTTGTGTCGTGGGTTGCAAAAAATACGACAGACTTTCGGTCTCATAACACCCAGCCCCGAAACAAATATTTGTTGATCACGTAAACGTTTGTGTCGGTGCAGGGATCGAACCAGCGGCCTTTCGTTTAACTGCCGGCTACTCGCCCACTGCGCCAAGTGCTGCAAACTGCATGGTTGCTGCATGCAACTGCAAGGCTATCGAAGCTTTATTTTGATGTGTCGAACCTGTTTGTCTACAGCATGAATGGACCAATTCGACCAGAGTAATACCACTGTCTCACTCTGATATCGTGAGACAGTGGTATTATACCTAATATCGTGTGTATTCATAGGCAATAATCGAGATCATATAACATCGAGTGGCCACTTACTCATATGCTGACCTCTGGTATAAAAAATATTCATTAAAATGTTAGGTTTTTTTACATAGTCCTTTTCACACGAGGATTAATAAGTGTGTTTTCATTCTTTTAGTCATAAAACGTAAAGAAAATACTCTAAAACTTATTTAAATCATAAAATAAGCCACAGTATCATAACAAAATAACATATAAATCAATCAAAATAAAGTCTATACCTGAACAATAGCTATTCCAAGCGGCTTATAATCATAAACAATAATACCAATTAATATCAAAGCCGAATTCTAAAGCCACATTCACACAATAGGTATCTGTTCATTGCACAGCTCTCGAGTCAACTAGTCTGAGTGACTTTAATTCATCGACTTGGATGGCATCTGGGATTACTTGAGCCTGTCACTGAGACGGCGCAGCCAGAGACGTCGGATCTTTGATCAAACTTGAAGGTTAGTTCTGGGACCAAACTTAAGATGGTACGACGGATTTTGTGATTGAGTGTATTTGACAAATAAAAAAATTAAGACAGGAAGTTTAGTCACTTGAATTACGAATTTAAACTGCATCTGTAAATTACAAATTATATCTATTTTAAGGATCATTGAATCTTTTAAATATAGTCATGGACGGAGAAAGGTAATTCCTGCCTTCAAGACAAGAAGACACCAGCAAGAGAAAATATAAACACTGTGAACCAATAAAATTAAGTCATATTAAATCATTCTTGGTGTGATATAAGACTACACAGAAGACATATAATATAAAAGGAATAAATATATTTTTATTCTAAAAGTATAATTAATTAGGAAATTTAATATTTATTACATTTTTTTTTTCAAATAAATAATATCATGAGAAAATTTTATGCTCTTTAAAATTATCCCACGGTTACTGCTTCACCATTATTTTATAAGCAAAAGGGCGCAAATCGCGAAATAGCAACGGCGCCGGCGTCACAACGAAGCACAGACAATTAATGAATTGTATATCATTTTGAAAACAACTCAGTATCTAGAAGTGTATCTTGCAGGATTTAATAGACAATGCCGAGAAGGATAGAGTTTCTTGTAAACTTTAGTGAGAACTTGGATAAGTTTCTGTGCAAGCCTGATCCTTAAATTGAAATGGGTACCAAAGTAACTATAGTAGGTAGCTTCATTATTAACTATTAAACAACTTAGTTATGTCATCAACATCATCAGATCGTCCCGTCTTTTTAGCCCGCTAAGCATTTATGTGTTATGGTCGCCGTGTTCCGACGGGACCAGGGGACATTTTGATGATGATGCATTACGCATGTTAGTACTTTTTAAATTAATAATAAGTTAGTCTGTAATTAGAATCTATATTGAACACAATATATTAAAATTAATTCTACTTTAATTTTTTTTTTAAACAACGCCACGGCTCTGTCCAGTTTGACTCCCGAATAAATATTTATATTTGGATAAAAAATTATAATTTTCTTTGATTTTATTGGAAAATATTTTTTTTATCGCAAAATCCGGTAAACGACCATTGGGGTCACCTGATAAGTGATCTCTGCTATCCATAAACAACCATAGCAGAAAAATCATTGATACGTTACAAACTATTAAGGAAAGGAATGATGATTGTGCAGGAGAGGGAAAATTAGGTCCTTCAGAGAATGCAATAAAGCGGTCGTACGCCGTTAAATATAACACTAAAAACGTATGTACCTTATACATTTGTCAATGTAATGTTGTCCCTATATTGTTTTCTACCGTTGGAGAAAGTATCTGGATAAGGAAGATAAAGGACGATCAATGTTGGCGCGATATGGAAAAGGCCTATGTCCAGCTGTAGACGAACACAGGCTGATGATTGGATGGATATTTCTCTAACGAACACCTAATCTACTACTACTATAATCAAACGATTTTTAATATGCCTATTCTTTTTTTTCCTTTGATATTCAAACCAATCATACAAAATGCAAACTTACATATTAAAGGGGGTAACATGTTCTTTTTATAGCATCGTAAAAATAAAAATTCTATAATAAATATTCATTGCAAGTCCGTTATAAAATAAATCGTAAAACAAAGAAATGTTTGTATTGTATTTATTAATACGTTAACCTCCACACCACGTCGTAGTTGGAATTCCAGCGCGACAAATATGCATGTATGACATTAATGTATTTGCATGAATTCTAAATCTAGTCGACGCTCCGCCCTGCCATGACGTTTAGAGACCAAGGGATCCTATTTGTTACTATTTATATCGTAGCCACTAATAAAATTGGCTCATCCTAGTATCATAAATAAAACCCAATACAACTCTCCGTCTATTATTTGTGTCTATATGCTAAAGTTTCTGACTTGACTCTATAGGGAGCTCTTGCCGCTAATGTCTTCTATAATTGGCAGTTGAACTCCCAATGTACCAATCACGAGCTTAATTTAATAAAAACTACGTCGAAATGTGAGAAACAGCCTTGTACATTATTGATTGAAAGAGCTAGTGCTTGCATTTTAACTGTGCTAATGAAGAAATATTGCTCTAGAATTTATTTGCTTGGTAATCCCTTATGGGAATGGCTTTTTATAGCAGACTGGCGAACAAACAAGTAGGTCATATTTATCTACCACCCATGAATACCCACGATACCAGAAGTATCGTTGGATGCGTTGCCAGCCCTAAAGAAAAGGCAGAAGGACTGGGAAGGGAAAGAAGATTTGGGCTCCAAAAATCTTATTCAAAGTACGAAACATTAAAGAGAGCTACCGGCCTTACAGGGCGATCGCAGCCAATACAGCATCTTCTGCGATTCAAGGGCCGCGCTCGAGTCCGTCGTGAGCGGAGACTCCCTCCACCCCATCGCTTTTGGCGTCAACACTATGTTGAATAAGGCCATACAGTGCGGAAAAACCATTAGCCTTTATTGGGTTAAGGCGCACGCGGGAGTGGCTGGAAATGAACGCGCCGATGAGCTCGCAAAAGCAGCGGCTCTAACGCTGAAGAAGAAGCCCGATTACGACCTATGCCCCGTTTCATTCGTCAAGCGTCATATCCGTCAGGAGTCGATTGACGAGTGGAACGAGCGCTACTTGGCCGGGGGGACAGCTTCTGTGACCAAGTTGTTTTTCCCTGACGCCAGGAAGGCTTACAGCGTAATCCGGAAGATGCCTTTGGACCCGGTTCTCACGCAGGTGTTCACGGGCCATGGGGGATTCTCTGAGTACTTGAATCGCTTCAAGTGCAAGGAGAGCCCCTCATGTATCTGCGACCCGGCAGCTATAGAGGATGTCGCACACGTGTTGACCGAGTGCCCAGTATTTCTGTATCAACGTCTGAAAGCTGAGCACGAAATTGATATAAAAATTTGTAAAGAGAACCTAGGCAGAATACTGGAGACCGGTGCAGTAAGGTGTAAATTTTTGAGCTATTGTAAGGATATAGCATGTAAAGTGTTGTCGAGAAATAGATAGCCGGGGCAACTATGCTTCCTAATATGATATTATGAGAACTTAGTTGCCAAGGAAAGTGTGTTTTTAGAGAAGGAGACATGCTATATCCTAATAATTGTGTATAAATAATGTTTTAGTAATAAGTATGCACTGTGACTGATTAAGCTTCTTTTTAAGAATGTATTTTTATTGGCATACTTATAATGATTTTATACTTTGTTTTATTGTGTAGTTGTCGGACGAAAGATTTTTCAGATAGTACAGAGACACTGACAATCACAAGATGTGTGATCTGTTTTTACAATTGTATGTTTTTTATTGTGTAAATTAAAATTTTAATGTCTCTGTACTTTTTATAACCGTATTAATGCAGACAAACACTATAATGTGTGCATTTCTTTTATTTTTTACTATTGTACCTTTTATATTTTATATATATACTTTTTTACTCTTGCATTATTACGGGGTTTTTATAATAAAAAATGTTGAGAATTTTATAGATGGGTAATAACTCTGAAAAATAATATCAGAGGGACGAGAGTGGGGCATAGAGCCCCACAAAAAAAAAAAAAAAAAAAAAAAAAAAAAAGAGAGCTACCACTTCACGTCGACTTTCTGTGTGACTGTTGTAGAAACCAGGTCGAAACGACCTATTCATGCTGTAGATAAAACTGACTACAGCGTGGCTCCACCACTTACTTATCTAAGGACTAGTTGTTTTAGTATACTCTTATTCATTCTCATTCGTCTAAAATTAGATCTCTACAAACATTACTTCAATAAACAATAAATTTAACGATGTCTGAAAATACACACAAACCCTATTAATAAAACGTCACACCTGATGCTTTTCTAGATAACAAAAACTAAAGTTAAAAGGGTATAAAACACAAAACAAAACAAATTAAATTTAACGTATTCAGTTTTAACACCTTGGGCGCGAATAAAACGTGAATTGTTTCAGTAACAAGCGATTGGGCCTTACAAGCGCACAAAAGCTTTTCGGGGGTGTATTCTCAAATATTTTACACAATGAAAGCGAGATTAACAAATACTGTGGCTACTCATTCTAGCCGAACTGAGGTACGGCGCGTTGTCACGCAAACTGCCCGCTCGCTTCTACAAAAATATATCTCTTTTGACGTTAGTTTCGTGTTCTATTTATACCAACCAGTTATGTTTTAACGATGTTTTTGGTATTATAATTAGTGGCGTTTAAAAAGGCTATAAATTGTCTAATTTTAATTGCCTAATATTTTGAAGCCAGAAATGACATTATATGCTTTTTTCAACATACGGGATATTCAGTGCGTCTGCGCGGTTCTTATGTTATAAATCGCAATCCGAGCTTTTAAACGAAAAGTTGTGTAATATTTTAGTAGGTAATATACGATTTCGTTGTTATAGCATAAGTTTTATGTTTTTGAGTTTTTGGTTAGATTTTTTAAAGTATATTACTAAAAGCAGCCGATAAAATAGCAAGATATTTGTGTTATATTTACAATTGCCATTTTTGTCTGCTGTCTAATATAATTAACACCTCTAATTATACTTATATGTAGTTAATAATTTATGGCTTTTCGATTTTATAACGTCTACTCGGTTTAATTTAAATTAGATAAGTAACAAATATTTATTATATTTTTTCGCGATTTTGCCACTGCCATTTTCGACCTAATGTAATTTAGTTTGTCTCATATTTTTCTCTGTCGTCTAAATGATGATAATATGTTTCGGACCCCTGATAGGGTTCTCACCCTGTTTTCGAGAGCGTCAGTATAACGTCAATAGTCGATGAGTCCACAATGAATTCGCACGACATCGACCATGATATCAGATACCGTACCGTCAATCTACTTCATTTTTTTCTATGTTATTACTGAAACGCATAATAAGGCCTGACACTAACGATCCATCAAGTGTATAATATAAAGTGTGGAAACAATATAAAAAATATATATTGTTTTTTTTATTGAATGGCGAAACGAGCAGGTCGCCTGACGGTAAGCGCCACGCCTGCCTATAAACAGTAGCAACACCGCACAGAACATTTAATTTCAAAGCACTGCATGGCACTGGATTGCGTTCGTCACACCGAGACTTGTTCTTAAGTCTTATAATACCTAGTAATTTCACTAGCTTCAATGTCCATAAAACCGAAACACATCAGTGATTACACGCTGCTAGAAGTAGACAAATTGTGATCCGAGTTGTATATTAAAAAGATTGTAATTATATAATATTTATAAACTATAATATATAAATTCTCGGATTTGAAAATGAAACGCAGACAAAATAATGGCATGTATTCAATACTCCCAACCACTAAACAAAATGAATATAAAATGGTACAAAATAATAGTGAGATTCATCGAGCGCATCGGAAACAGTTCTTTATTGAACTATGGAAGTAGTCATGTATTGCGAAGGTGTTCTGCCAGTATATACGGAGAGCAATCTTGTCCAGCAAGCTTTGAATGTGCTTGTGAAATATAATTTCGATCGGGCGGCAATCAGGGCCCGTTGAAGATGGCGCGTGAGGCGACTTTATAAAATATTAAATGTACCGCTTGTGGACGCCACTGCTCATATACGGAACGTTATTGAAGTGCTATTATATATATTACTTTATCTGTAATATATTGTTGGAAGTTTACTATATATTTAAGTAAGATTTATTTTTCTTGCTCAAATGGCATATTTACATTGACTATATATTAATTCAAGCTAACAACTGAAAGGCGTTGCGTAAAAATCAAAGGCAAATTAAACAATAATAATAATAAGAAGAAGAAAAAGAGTCCATCTCATCGTTAAAGAAGAAAAATAAAACGTCTCTAGAACTTTCTATAGCTCTAACCAATGCTTGCTCATGAATAAGGATAAGCCCCACTCGTAAATATTTATTTGAAGCACCTTTATGGGTTCTAATGTAGAAAGCTATGTAACTAGGTGGTAGCTCTGTCGTATGCAAGAGGCTGTTTGGGTTGGTATCACCGATTTGTTTAGCCACCAAACAGCAGTGTGATAGCACTGTTATGTTTTAGCTTGAAGGACATCGAAACCCGTGAAAATTAGTGGATATTATGAGACTTAACAACCCACATTTCAGAATGATAACAGCAATCTAATGCCATGCAGTGCTTTATGATTCAAGGTTCTGTGTAGTGTTACTACAGTTAAGACGAGCGACCTGCTTATTAGAAATAAAATAGAATTAAATATTAGAAATGTTATGCGTAAGTATTCAAAAATAAAAACATCGTAGTAATCTTGGTTGATAGCAAAAACTTGCTCAAGTGACTTTGAATTCTTCAAAACATTAATTTTTCAAAATTGTACTCAGCGTTCGATATTTTGAGAAAAAATATCCGGAGTGCAGCTACCATGAGGATATCATTTTCGAAAGAGATTGGTGTTTGCGCAAAAATGCATTGTATTGAATATCAGTGCGAAAACTTGTCTGCAGCTTAACATCCTTGCAAGTTGAGCTGTATTATAGTGAGGGCAGAATAGATCACTCCCTGTAGGAAGGCGTCAATCGCCCGCTGATTTATAGAGAGTGCTCCGGTACGCCGGCGTCGACTAAACTGTCGAGAGTTTTGCTCGTGTTAGAAACGCGGGCCACTGGCAAACAAGTCACTCACCTGCCGGTTCTACCTCATCGAAAATGCGAACCCTAGTAAATGCCTTTATAAACGAATCCATTTTAAATTCCAAATAGTCTACCGACAACACGAACGGAACTTCCAGACATGACATGCGTGTTAACGAAATGTTGGAGCTTGGTCAATTTTCAGGAGAATTTTTGCAGAGTTTATGTACGACGAATTCACGTCACAAAATTAAAAATCCCTAATGGATTCGTCGAGTCGCGATAACTTTTACTACTTTCCTTTCCAATCGCGCTTCAGTTATCAAAACGAAAAACGCGTTACAAAAAATTGTTAATTTGCAAGGGGTCTTTAATGCAAACTTTCAGCGCAAAGTTGACCTAAGAATTCAATCAGGAGTCTGTTGGCAATAATTGCGCGTTCCGAGAGTGCACTATTGCGAAACTTTACATCCTCTTGTTGGCGTTCTATTGAAATCATCTTAACGCTATTCGCAGCTCTCTACGCTATGGTAATAAATTGCTACCGACCAAGAGAACTACTTACAATTAAGCTAACTTTAAATTTTAATCTCAAACTGCAGACAGAAATTTTAAAATTACGTCGTAATTTATTTTATCCTCCACCTGCAGCCCGAGGGACGATATTTGTTTAATCCATTAGAAAGAACCAACGAACCGAGAGCAAAAATAATACATTGGAATAAATGAAGGTGTAAATAGACATACAAATTGATATTCAACAAAATATAATATACAAGTGAAACGTTTTAGGAGCACTGAAGAAGTTTTTAGTTCAATTTAGCAGCAATCAGAACGGCCGTTGAAGACGGAGCGTGAGCCGAATGCCTAAAATATTAAACGTGCCGGAATGACGGGACGCCGTGGGACACCGAGCCACCAATTTGATATTTACCTTGCCTTTAGAATCTGTGTCAATGAGATTCTATCAACTTTGGATACTTTGATTATTGCTTTCTTGTGTTGTTTCTAAATCCTAGAAATGAATTTTATGTATTATATTTTTTATTGTAAATTAATAATATAAGTAGTGATAAGACTGCCCATTGTAAAACTTTTAAATAGTTCTGTGCTAAATTATTTTAAGTGATTATTGGTTATACAATAAAGAGTTTTGTATTGTATTGTATTGTAAAAATAAAATAAGCTATTCTTAAATTATAACAGTCATATCATAGTTTTACCTAAAATAGACGTAGATGGTCTTTAGAAAAATTAGTATCATCATACCATGCATAATAGGAAAATCTAAATAGTAATAAGAAAAAAATAAATAAATAACGGTAACGATAAAATTATGACAGCTAGAAGGAAACGCAATGAACCAAGCGTATCTCACAAACACAGTTATGCTCGTTTTGATTTTGATTTGAGAAAATATATTTTTTAATACTTTTCTTCTTTATTCAGATTATATCTCAACATTGTATCTCAACGTTTTCAAACCATAAATTATTTGATACATCAGTTTGTAGCTAGTAGTAGTTTTGGCTTGAACAGTTTATATATAGTTTATAGAATGTGTCATTGTGTAAAACAGAAGTAAATACATTTTATATAACATTGAATATGTATCAAATGTACCTAATTATATTCTCTCAAAATTCTAAAAGATCCCGATATTTATAGAGATCCATTAGAGACATTCATGTTGGATCAAATAAGCTAAGGCTTTGCCCTATATGAATTAGATAAAATCCCCAACTTTAATTAGAATAAATGCCCTAATTTCTAAATGACTGAACAGCTTTAAAATTAGCTCAGAACCATGTCGATTAAAGTGGATTTAATATAAAAAGCCGCATTCATATCGTTCCAATCGTTTTGGCCATTTTTTCGGCCACAGGCTCACAAATTTACTTCGTGTACTGCCACTTACATTCTTAGACCGTTTACCGCCTCCCTTAAAGCCTGCAGCGCCCACAAGGAGTGTTATCTCCTACTTTGAGAAAGACTGTTTTAGGCGTTACGGTAATACAGACACATATCTGCCCCAACAGAATTGACTTCTTAAACTTAACTAAAGTTAAGTTTGAACTTTTAACAACTATCTTTTCTATCGGGGATTGAAATCACAAACCGTTACGTATAGACACATTTATAAATGCCTTTCATTAACTTCATATTTGCATTTGCTCATATATTTTCGCACACAATAAAATATACTCTCGATTTTGAATAAAAATACGTCAGTTTCATATATTGGAGCCAACCAATCATTGTTCCACTGCATTGTTTGGTTTGAATGTAGCAACATCATCAATATGTGAAAATCTCATTCGGCGAGCCTTTACCGTCAGATGTCGTGTAATATTTATATTACAAATACGCAGAGGTATGCAAACAATTTCATCAATTAATACACAGTGCTGTATAAACAAATACCAATATTTCCGTATTTAAAAATGTATTTTTTACCGATTTTTGAGGTCTTTTACCACCGAAAAATAGCTGAGAAATGATTATAATGCTCCATATTTGATTTGTAGCGAAATGTACGCAAATTATGTTTTTTTTCTTTTCAGAGTAATTTGACTATAGATAATTCGATACAAGTTTTTGCTTATTATATAGTACGTTCAACCAATGTCTATTCCATCGCAAGATATTTGAGCACATAGATCTTTATATGTTACATTCAACCAAGGTAAATAACAAATACACCCAACAGTCACACACATAGTCCTGACCCCACAGTAAGATACGAGTCATTTGTCGTGGGTATCAGGAACTACGAGACACTTTCGATTTTACAACAACCAGAGCCGAAAGAAATATTTATTAATCATATATTCATTTGTCTCTTTGAGGGTATCGAATCCGCGAAATTTTGTTTCACAGCCGGCAACTCGCCCGGTGCGTCACGGAGGCCGACACGGTGGCCCATTACTGAAAATTAAGTGACTATAGTGACCGCGCAATATAACTGAGTTGGGTTACTATTCGGAGTTGTAAGTTTTACCCTTCTCTCCGCTTAAAAGAATGGACTAATTTAAACGCATTTTTTTGTTTGAAAGCTAGTTTAATCGAAATGAATATTTATTTTAAATTGACAGATATTTAAGAACCATCTCGATGAGAACAACATTCTAACAAAAAGCCGTGTAATTATCTGTCCATTCGTTTAAACGCTACGATACCGCAGCCAGAACTACAAGAAAATACAGCGAAGGAATAGAACGTCAGGCCTATTTACCGGAGGCCGATGGTGTTCTATCGGTGTCGTTCAAAGAAATGGTACGCACGATAATCAGACGGTTGTTCAAGACTAAAGTCATCGCTTAAGTTCCAGTGAGAAAGTAATGAAAGTACCTTTGTTAGGTTTTCTTTTTAAAACGCGATGAACTATCTTTAATTAACTTTTCCTTAAAAGTGTTCAGCCATACTGCAGAGACCTTTGTGTATAACATGAATAGGCAGAATTGCGACGTTAAGCAGCAGACTGATGTTTCGTTTCATTCGATGAGTGTGATGCGTTAGGCCCCAATCCCCCAGCATTTCCCAAGGCTTATTCCTTTCCTTCAGGGCTGGAAACTCATTGATTCTTCTAATATTGTGGGTAGTCGTGGACGGTGGGGATCACTCAACATAAGGTGACCCACTTGGTTGTTTGTCGGCCTTCTTCTTCCACCTGCCCTTATCCCAGTCGCAGTACGATTGGCGCAACATGTTTTTTAACAAATATTACTTGTTGCTTGTAGTTTTTATTAACGGCCGCCTGCCTGGCGTCAACATTTCTGAGGAAATATTAATATGATTGTTGGCCGGCCTATAAATTTGTCTAAAAATTATCTTTTATAGTAGGGGAAAGCAAAGGAGCAAGTGAGTCAGCTGATGATATCGGTTTTCTGTGGTGACTACCCCAAATTGTTACAACTACTAAGTTGTAACCCGGTTAAACAGGCACATTTTTGCTGTAGACATAAATGTGACATTTTTGATATTATAATTTAATTTGTTGTCCTTAAATTCTCCCACAATTGAATGCGAATTTTCTGGAACGCCGCCGGCCTCAATGCAATCGCCTGTAGCAGCGTTCAGTCTCATTTTATTTCTTAATTTTCAATTGCATTCAAATTGCTATGATCAAGTTTTGCATTCGATTTATTAAAAGTACTTTTTTATTAGTTTGAATGACGAAACAAGCAGGTAAGGCACTCGCCTTATGGTATGCGCCTATAAACAGACGCAACACTACGCAGAAACTTCAATTACAAACCACTACATGGCAATGGACTGCGTTACATAGCATATGGAGTCTCATAATGGCCAGTGATTTCACGGCGTTCGTTACCCCGATACATAGGATCTTAGTCTCATCATTCTCGGTAACGGCACGTACGTACCTCACACTACAACTTCAACTAGCGGCAGGAGCTATCACCCAAATCTCAGTTCTATAATACCACTTTTATAACATATAAAACGTTTTATTTCGCATTTTATATATAGATTAATGTTGTATTTTAACACTATTCATAATAGAAAAGTGTCGACAATTTACGCATCCATAAAATTAAAAAGCCAGCGGAGCTATTAGACATGCGACGAAACCACACACTGAGCTTAGTTTAACGATGCTCGTAAAACAACACTTTTATTGCTTGTACTATCCATATGCTAAGAAAAACGTAGGAAGTTAGTGGATGATGCGAACAATGTCAATCCTGCGGTCGCGTTAAATCTTTGAAGACTTTTTAATTTACGGCCATTATATACGATCTTTCCACACGTTATTATGTTGCAAGTTGCAGCTAGAATTAAACAACAATGTGTCGTAATCTTTTTTTGGCTGCCATTATCACGGCTTAATACTAGGGTACGCCTTCCTAACATGATTAGACGGTGGATTTACAATGCTGTATATGTGGGGCGACCCGCCGTCTGACTCCCACTACCTTCAACGGGACCCAAGTTTCACTATTGCCACGTGCAGGTGAGGTTGGTTGTGGGTCTAAGATGTTGGTGGCCTACTTACTCTCATTTATATATTTCGCAATAGTGCTAAAGTAATATATTATACTATTAAAATTTTTTCATAAAGGATAATACACAATTCAGATTGCAAACGTTGCTTCATATTCTTCATTCATTTTTTTTACACTTTATTAGTATTAATGTCTTAAATTTGGAGAGATGAGCGCAATGCATAGCTTGTAATTCAAGGGTGTTGCTTCTGTGTTGCGTTTAACAACAGGCGAGTGACCTACTCGTCTCATCATTCAAGAGACAAAAATATATTTACTATTACAACAAACCCCAACATCACATTTTTCACTGAGGTTAATCTATCATATGCATAACGTAGCATATATTTCTATCAGCTTGTAATATTTCATGCAAATCGCTAACAACCAATTGCATTACAAATAGTAATATGAATTTCACAACGAATCCAAAATCAAGAGGTAACTAAATCAGAGAATAGATGAGAAAATCCAATTATCGCCTGCACAATGGGTCACGAAACAATCTAAACTAAGAAAATTAATGTTCTGAGTCCAGAGTGGAGCACTGTCTGTGCAAACTTAGACAATGGATTTATAGTTCATCGATTTGGGGCCATCGGTAGCAGGGTGTGACTGAATATCATACTTCCCATACTTTCATTCCGGACTCGGATTGCCGGGAAACTGATGGCGGATTGGGTTACACGAGTTAGGTATGCTTATATTACAAGTAAGTACAAGTAAACAATATGCATCGAGTACCTATTCCTGACTGTAGCTAAATAATATTAATTTTAAATCTATCATCTTGTAAATCATATTGCTTCTTCAAATCTACCGATATTTTTCATAAATATAGACTGGTGATTATCCGGTTGAAAATGGTAAAAATAGAAACAAATTTATAGTAGAATCAAACCCATTGTAAAAGGAAGAGAATACAACAAAATTCATAGGAAAAATAAATTAACGGCGATCTGAGGTCGGGAAGTGGGAAGGGGGGGGCTTTTAAGGGTAAAAAACGGTTTATCTCGATTTCCGGAAAAACTACAAGTCCTATGGAAAAAAGTTAAATCGCAAAGTTGTAGGTAATAAAAAGATCTACAACTTTTGTATACACACTTTCTTCACATAACCTCAAAATATATGTGAAAAATTCAAATAACCAAGTTTTTTGTTTTTATTTTTATCTATTATAATAAATCATTTTTTTCCACGAAATTTGGTGAAAACTTACCTTTTTGTATCCCAAATACACTGTAATTTATTTGATTTAAAATATTTATTTTTGCACCTTATTTTGACTTAATATCGAAAAAGCAGCCTAATTTTCAAACGAAAATTCTCACGTCAAAATATGAGCTTTTTTAAAAAAGTCTGTTGGCTTCTTGTTCATTGAATTCTCTACTTTCTGATGGTGTAAAAAAATATATACATTACTATGGTAAATGTGCTCAGAAAATGTAAAGTTATAAGTTAATATTTAATAAGACATATCTACAATATTTTGAGAAAGTTGTAGAATCTTCTTTAAATTATATGCGTAGATGCCTCTTTATTGTTATTTTAATATAACTTATATACCTGAGTGATCTACGGAAAATTTTAGCCCATCATAAAGAAGTGGGGAAGGGGCTAGGTGGTATGGGCCTTACTACCTGTTATTTAGTAGTTCGTTTCTTTGCATTTTCTGAGCACATTTACCATAGTAATGTATATATTTTTTTACATCATCAGAAAGTAGAGAATTCAATGAACAAGAAACCAACAGACTTTTTTAAAAAAGCTCATATTTTGACGTGAGAATTTTCGTTTGAAAATTAGGCTGCTTTTTCGATATTAAGTCAAAATAAGGTGCAAAAATAAATATTTTAAATCAAATAAATTACAGTGTATTTGGGATACAAAAAGGTAAGTTTTCACCAAATTTCGTGGAAAAAAATGATTTATTATAATAGATAAAAATAAAAACAAAAAACTTGGTTATTTGAATTTTTCACATATATTTTGAGGTTATGTGAAGAAAGTGTGTATACAAAAGTTGTAGATCTTTTTATTACCTACAACTTTGCGATTTAACTTTTTTCCATAGGACTTGTAGTTTTTCCGGAAATCGAGATAAACCGTTTTTTACCCTTAAAAGCCCCCCTCTTCCCACTTCCCGACCTCAGATCGCCGTTAATTTATTTTTCCTATCAATTTTGTTGTATTCTCTTCCTTTTACAATGGGTTTGATTCTACTATAATTTATTTATGTTTCAAATTGGAAAATCACCGGCCTAATAGGAACTAAACGTTATTTAAATTAAGTTGAAGTAACTCGTGACATGTCCTATTCGGATATACCCTCAACCAGCATACATGTATATCAAGATAATACATAGATGTGAAAGAGGCAAAAGATTTGTGTCATGATCGTAGATTGTGGCACTCAACAGTGACTGCCTGACCCCATTGGATATAAATGTCAGTGTGTATGTATATATTAAATTAATGTATAATATATTTTACATAATATAAATTCAATAATTATTGACGAGATATTGAGAATGAAAATTTTGATCAAAAAGTTTTATGAACAACAAAACTAAAATAAAAAACTTACAACATTCCATTAAATACTGTTGTAAATTCAACGCTAATTATCTTCCAGACACGATTAAATTTTCTCATTACAAAATAACAACATTATGTACCAGTTGTGGGCTAAATATATATATTTTGATCCAAATAAGTTAACTAAATGTAATTACAAAACTATAACTGTTTGTAAGTGATCACAAAACTGAATTACACTTAAATATTCGGTCTTGGTAACCGACCGGGGACTTTGAATGTAGCTGAATGTGGTTTTGGCAAACGAGCCACAATTTCATGAGTACAAGTTCTATTTAATAAACTACGGGAATCGTCTTTACTCAGGTATCTGTATAATTAATAAGTGAAGAAAAAACTTTGTGCCTTTTTTTAAGCATATTGTACGCACTGAGGATTGTAAGATTTGGCATGGCAAAGTTTATATCGAAAAGGAGTACAGAATGCTATTTATATTTAGTATCTGTAACAAATAATAAAACAAAACTGTATCTCAATTACTCTAAGTACAAATTTAAAATTACGACACCTCACGCGAGCGGACTGCACTTTTTTGCTGATTTGTCCGTTTAAATCCCCTTTAAGCACTGAACTAATCATATAGTAAAACAATTCATCAAAAAATCAGGTACCTACGTACAAACGCCATGAAGGCGGGATGTGTGCGCCCGACCACTGAAACGCAACACAAGAATTTAAGACCGTCTTACAGACGATAAGACGTTATTTGTCAAAATTGTATGAAAATAAGTATCCGTTAGATGGTCGATGGTTAAATAGTGTTTCAGTATTCGGGCGAAACGCCACGAATAATAAAGCTGCACAATGTCATGAACAAAATATGTTGTTAACTTAAACACGCGACGCGACGAAAGCTTTCATACATTTTATCTGATCGTTGTCCTATTTAACAAAATAAACTGACAACCAGCATTTATAAAACATAAAACACTAATCACAGTGCAATTTATATGCTATTTAATCCATTGTATGAGGCTCGTTTTAATGATAACATGTGATTTAGCTTTGTCACGTAATTGATTATTATCGTTTTTATGATGGAGGTTTATTTTCTTTGATTTAGTAGCCTGATATGTGTTTAGTTTAGTCTTTTTAATGTTCATTTGTGTTAAACATAAATCAAGCACGATGTTTACCAAGTATTTCTATTAAAACAATGGCACTAGTATATGAAGTCGAGTTATTTTTGTTTTGTAAGAGGTGGAGCCACGGTGTAGCCAATTTTTCCTATACTAATATTTATCGGATTGATACTACTATCTTCCACAAAACCAATATGAAGTAACAGCTCCTGGCTTCCTGATGCCCGGAGGGTCAATAGACTCCACATTACCTGGCAACGTCCTCGTTTCCGTTCCTTACAGGACCACAATGCATCCACGATCCCTTTATTATGGGTGTAGATGGGCGGGATCATCAATTGGCATCAGACAACCAACCCGACATTCTTTTAAGTACTGCAATTTTTATGCTCATGCGTGGAATGAAACCCGGTTAAAAAAGGCAAGAACCCATCAAGTTTTACAACTGACTCTTGAAAGTGATGTCACAGGGTCGATCCAAGCCTCCAAGACAAACGCCTCTGATTTTTTTAAATTGTTTAATGTATTCATTATTAATACTTCCTTTATTAGTGAAGGAACAAACGAATCTAAATACTTTGGTAAGCTGAGTGTTTATAAGAATTTGAATGTGAAGTCTACCAACCGGCATTGGGCTGGCGTGGGGGAGAAAGTCCTAACCCCCTATCATTGGTAGAGGAGACTCATGCCTAGCAGTAGGAAAATACACATGTAATACAGGGCTGGTATTAATTATTAACAGTGAATTATACAAACATTAAACAACATTGCTTATTATGCCTGGCTACGATAATGCCCTTACTCCCCACAAAACCGATTATACTAATCGAATCACATTACCGCAGTAAGTAAGGTAAGAATCAATTTTATTAATTAGAAACATTGCAGGTGTATGGCTCGTGTGTGGAAAACAAAACCATCTGAACAATACACGTGGCCGTTGAATAAATAAGTCGATAGATATTGATCTTTTCTAATTGTGTTGCGGCTGTAAATGTCGACCAACGCCCCGTCATTAAATATTACTTAAAAGATCGTAAGTAACTTGTTAGTTGGAATAGACGGGACTTATTGGTGCTGTCTCGTTTTACTATCGTTGAAAAATTCTGTTCAAACTTTTTCATTTGCAGTATGAAAGGAATATTCGTGAAATAAGCTGATATAAAGTGTTAAGAAGCTTTGGATAGACAAGAGTTAAACATCACTACAGGCATTTATATCTAGTTTAGAAAAGTACGAGAATATGATGTCATTTATACGGAATTTGTATTTATATACTATTGAATGACAGGACGAACGGCTCGCTCGTCTGATGGTACCACGCCTACCCCTGAACAGCAGCAATACCACCCATAGGACATAACATAAAGTTACAAAGATGGCGCCTTATTCTCTTATAACTGCACAAACTTGTAACGCGCCCGCGGTGCGTTAACTGTGTGAAATTAGGGGCCTTATGCCCTATGACTGTATAAAATCTAACTTAATGCCAACAGCGAATGGTATTCCTGAAGAATATGTCAAATATTCATTGTTGTATGAACCGCAACAGTAACGCACTGCTATAATATATCGAAACTAGTGTAAGTTGTCTCAAGTGATATGGCATTTTGCCACTACTGGAATATTTCATGGTCGACACGGGGACATGAAAACTTCAATGGTGTTTCTACGAGCTCTTGCAATAACTGTATCTAAGATCTAATCATACTAAATACTGTCACATTATCACACGAGCATAACAATGATGAGGTAAATCTCGCGGTCGCCGGCTAACACGCACTTTCGATTAGCGTGTCTTGCGTCCGCCAATTAACATGTTTCAGAATGTCCCGCGATTAGCGCCAGCCTCAGGACAAAGGGACAATAATTGCCAACATACAAACCATCCCACCGATATGTACGGTTTTTGTCCCGATTGCCTTCAATGTTCGACATAGCCCCAATTTTAGCAATGTGATTTCTTTTTTGTCCACACACAGCTGAACGCTAATATCGCAGTTTCTTTTTCTTCGCCTATCTATTTATAGGTATCCTCAAATTGCAAAAAACGCCCTTTCACAAAGGGCACAGAAGAATTGTTCAGCTTAACAATGATAAACTGTGATACCAATACGAAGAGCCGCGGCGACTATTAAAGTTTCAAAAGGTTGAATTTTAGAACAATACACTGAAAATTAAATAATTTATACAGGAAAGCTTAACTTCAAAAGAGTCTTTCACTCAAAAATAAAGCGTGTTGTAGTACCTAAACAAGGTGGAACATTGTTTTGCATAACAAAGGAAAAAAAACACCTAAAGGAAAACATAAAGCCACACTTTATTCGCAGAATACTTATTCAAATGAGGCTGTCCCTTCTAAGTTTGTTTTCAATCAAAAACTCGTGCAGCTTTGTCCCGCTAAACTTTATAAATGAGGCGATTATCCGCGGCGTTGCAGGTTCCTCTCGCGATAGGTGTGTGGTGGCCGGCGAGCTCGCTGATGCGGCCGTCGCGCCGTAGCCATCACCCCGCACGCTCCCCGCACGCGCCCCGCAGACGCCCCGCACGCGTCCCGCACACGCCCCGCCGCCGCACCGTTCATCCGTGCACCGGCTGCGACGAGCTGATAAACCGCTGGTCACCTGCGCTGCATGAATTGCAGCGCTTTTTAACTTTCATCCGCTATGTCCTTTAAACTTCATCCGCTTTAAACGCCCGCAATTTATTTATGATTTAGACTTTAACAACTACACCGGCAACTTTACAAAGTTTTTACGATATACAACACAAAAAACCTTGTATTTTTAAGTAACAACATCTTTATGTAAAGAAGACGCTCGACTTAACATTTAATTTAATGTAACACAAAAACGACTACATTATAATCTTAAAAGCCTAAGTGATATAAAACGTATATGTAGGTAGAAGCCATAATAATACGAACGTGAAAAGAGTACAATAACACGAACATAGGCTGGTCTAGGAATAGTACATCAAGATTAGCTCGAGGCTGCAGTCTGATTACGTCGCTACGTAAGAAGAGAGCTCCGTCGCAGCCTCCTCCGATTTTAAGATGAACATTTGTATATTCTTTTCTGGAATAGCAACTTTCTTTTCTTCGCGAAAACTCACTAATCTCAAAAAGTCAATAATATGATAATCATATTCAGGCCGGTTATATATCAGACATTTAAAAGTTTTCTTTTCTGCAAACGTAAAGTGAATGTCATTATTGACGGTGTTACAAAGAAGTCGTCGCAACAAGATGGTCTCACATTTGTTCTGTCTCAAGTATTATATTGTACCCCAGCCACTTCCCTACTCACACCTTCTACAACTTTCTTCACAATTCCATCGGAGAGATTTTCCGTTCAATTAAATTATATGAATTCAATTCTATAGTTTTCCCAGATTTCTTACGTGAATGTTCGATAATGTTCTTGCGTTTAATATTAAGTTAGTATCGGAATAAAAAATAACGAAATAAAAGTGGCCAATCGCTTGTTCAAAATGAATTGCAAACAATATTACATTTTGGAAGCAATCTACGTTAACCCAAAAGGGAATGATGTGGCAGCTCTTTATATTGCAATTTTTGTGTCCAAACAAAACGAATTTGCCGCGCAATCAAAGCGGGAATCCGATTGATGACATGGCGGAATAATTGTTTCGTGAAATTGAAAATATCGCGGCTTGTATTTTGTGTAACACCTTATAAAACATACTTTTCACTCGAAATTAAATAATAAACAGGAAACACAAAGGTCACGAAACATTTATCATTCTGAAATTGAGACTACCATACACTATAATAGGTTAAGCAACAAAAACAACATTTCTAAATCTTCCAATTTCATATTCAAAGCCCCAAAAACTAGAAACCATCAAACATCAAACTTAAACTTAATTTATGAATCCACGATGTTAGAACAAAACTAAAGAAAAAACATTCGAATATGATAGCACCTGTGACAAGTACAATAAAACTTTACCAATAAGCCATATTTCACAGTCAACTTCAATCTCAAATACCAATCTATTATGGAGAGATTCGTACGTAGGTACATAAGTCAAGGAATTGGATATAACTTATAAGGAAACTCCTAGCATATTCATTCTATTGGACTGGAAACCGTCTTTTTAGATTACACAAACGTTTCATACCCAAGTTTCAAGGTGTCTCTGCCCATCTAAGTGGGCTAAACTTAGTGCGTCGCGAAAAGCACTTTCGAATAGAGTTTGCTTCGGAAGATTTTAGTTTTCGCATATAAAACATTTTTAGTATTCGAATAGAAGTTATTGATACGTTCTATGTAGGCGTAATGTGAATGAGTATCGTTCATGTATAAATATATGATTTTCATTTAATGCTATTAAAACTCTTATCATGGCATTTTAACCAACATAAGTAATAGATACACATCAGTATTAAATTCATCAAATTTTAATTAAAAATCATAATGTTAATAAGTAAAAAATATAGTTTATGACCATTTTTTATTAAATTCACAACTATTAGTGAAATAATTATTCTATATTTAGATTACATAAAACTATAGTTTATTATTATTACCGTTTTTAATTACTCATTTACAGAAAATTGTGTAGCATGTATAATGGTAAATCAAATAGTATTTATAAATAGAACTTTACGTACCCTAAAACAAACAGCAGCCTGCATGGCACAAAGAGCCAGCGCGTACTTCTGAAACTTGAGTACGGGTTTGATCCCGATTTCTTTTTTGTTTATGTTTGTGTCATCACTGGGTATTGTGAAGCTCTTAGCCCGTAAGCCGTATCTCGTATTTCCTGAAACCCTCGATAAAGGTACCTAGGGTAAGAACTATGCATGCGACTGTTGGTAATTTTTATTATACATACCTCTGGTATCTACCGATAAACTCATTGTTTGTTCGTGGTCGCTGGGTTTACCATCAGGTGTAGTGCAGTCACTTTGCCGTGCTCAGATAATAAAAATACCACTATTACTTATAACCATTAAACAAATATCAAAACACTTTCGCACAATAGCATTAACCATGAGAATATTTACAATATCAATATAACACTGAAGGAAGACAGAAACATCAATTTCCATAATGTAGATAGCCATTCAGGAGATCCCATAACTCTGTATAGATATTTGTTTTCAGACCCTACGGAAGGATGTATTACTTGGCGCGGTCACTCCGCAATACACCTAAGTAAAATATTGCTCGTGTTTCTTCGAGACAATACATATAAAAATAAGGTAAATATTGAATATGCTAAGCAAAAGATGTACAATAGATGAAGGAGAAAATATTTGGCATGAAATTGGGAAAAAGGTTTAATGTAATTCTTCATCTATCTTATATAAGACACAGTTTGAAACATGCGACCGAGGGAGGGAAACCGTGACGCGTGACGCAAGTCAAGCGATAGCGACAAGTCCGCTTTGTATGGAATTTTATGGAAAAAGTCGTGCGTCGCAGCGTCCCGTTTCGGTCGCAAACCTTAAAACGTACATATATATACAGTTGCATACATTAGCGGATGTGTCGCTGTGGTATGGTGTGGTCTCCTGTCTCAGTCGCGCGCTTGGGAATAAGCTTTAAGATATTTTTATATTAGTTGAAAATTAATTTATCTTTGTCTTTCAGTTTTGTGAGTCGTTGTAAATTTAGTTAAAAATAATTACAAAATTATTATCTACCAGTACAACATAGGGCGTGAAGATACCCATCATAACTTCCTCGTTAGATATTTGTCGTGTTCGTCGCCAGTATGGATTACTATGGACAGGCACGAGTGCGGTACACCTCAACACTGAACTTCAAGCTCTGTCGGAGTTACACTTTCCAACACTCGCGCCGAACATGTGTCGACGACTAATTATAATGTTGATATAATAAAATTATATCCCTTTGATTATGAACTAAAAGATGGTATGGTTTTTTCGTTTGAGTGTTTTTTGGTGATTTTGCTGGTAGGATATTCATATCCGCCGGAAAGCGACCACCATACACACAGTATTGTAATCTGCCATAGTGATCCACTCACGTTGTGTGGATCGCGTTCCAGAACCTGTCCTGTCGCAAGCTCCTCGATTTGCTTCTTCTCTCTTCGGAGTGTGAAGAAGCATTTATGGCTTGTATAAAGCATGTCACAGGTGACCACCATTAAATTCATTGTTTATCAGTGGTCCCTCGTTTTCTGGACTGCACTGTGGTACCATAAGCTCTAGTGTAGTTAATTTGCCGTGGTCGGTTAAAAGAACCATCAAAGCGAACTGTGATAATGCAAAATGATATTGATATCAATTATGAAAAATAATAGCTAACCTATTTAGGATTCATTTAATAATCAGAGAGTTAAGCTAGACCCTTTAATATAAACAATGTAACGAATTCTGTTATTCTTTTCAGAAAATTTAATATAAAATGGTAAAGTTCTTGTACGAAAAAATAAAACCAACTCAAACAAACTCAAAGTCAGAAAATATAAAAATAATTTTAACTAAAACTTAAAAACTTACTTAATACTGAACAGTCACAAATAACAATAATATTACAATAATGGAGTAAAGGAGAACTATTTGGAGTCGGTGCAATTTCATTTGACAGTCACTGGCACCAGTATCGGTTAAGCATATTACTATGAGGGTATTTCTCTAGAAAGCGTGATTGCACCTCGTGTAAACATTATGTTTGTTTGTAGCAAGGACATAATACTTGAGAATTAATTTGGATTATATGCCGGTTTTGGCATACATGTTTTATTTTATGTATATCAAGAATTTATTATAAAATATTATAGTCGATTTAAGATATTACATGAAATGTAGCTATAATGTAAGTAACATGCAACTATTTTACTTGTATACGTAAAATTGAATTGTAAAATCTCAGAAACTTAATCATAATTAAACAGATAAAACTTTTAGGTGAAATCCGCTGGAGTACAGTTAGTTGAGATTTTTGCTATAATACACATCCATCCATACAAGATGCATTTCATATTTAGGATATTTAAACAGCTATTTTATCGTGATCAAGTACCAATAGGTAGATATATTCAATCTTTACGTGATTGAGGTGAATAAAAGTAATCACAATAGAAACAACTACCATGAGGTACACGCGTTCATAATCAGACCATTTAGCTGCTTATTCATCTCATCAATATGAAAATACGAATTTGAATATTGTTCAACGAAATTCACTAAAATCTATCGATACATTCGTAGGTACACGGCGCAAATGCAAGCTGATAATTGAATATTGAAATATTAACATAGGTAATAGATATGATATTGCTATACCGTTCATATTAACATACAACTTATTTAATATTGCTCAACAAATATAGACAGACCGACGTTTCGCTGTATTGATTTACCTACAACTTTACAGTTTGGGTCCACTTTATTATGTGATACTATGGTCTGCATGTCTATTTAGTTGCTTTTTTCGTATGAATATAAAAATGTTCTTATGGAATCATAAGAACAGTTAAATACGTGTTAATTGTGCCACAAAATGATTGAAACAATGTGGAAATGCTTCTCAACTTTAACCAGGCATATTTATAACAATTAAAGTTATCTCAACTTCAGTGTTGATTAATTATTTCTTTTATTAGGCATAAAACTTGAAATAGTTGATGTAAATAATAAAATAAAAAAAAAAATGGTGTGTGTCGTGGGACACCAGGTAGGAACGAAGTTCCTTCGGCTAATGTAGAATCGACACAAATTGCAAAAAAATCAAATTATCAACTAAAATAACAAAATATGTCTCTTTATTTTATGTTTGACAACATAAAATTACATAGAAATAGAATAGAAAAATAGAAATAAAAAAAAGACGTGTGGCACTCGGAGACTGCCGCGGTAAAGCTATTGTATAGCATTTTTTATCAACTTATGTAATTATAAATAATAACGAGCTAGCGTAATCTTTTAAAAATCGAAGGAGATATAAAAATACTTCAAATATAACTGGCTGAATGAATTTCATTTTAAAAAAGGAACTAACGCTGGCTGTTTTTGCGACTGTCGCGCCTGCGCACTTCTCATTTAACGCTTTTATTCCACGCATTTTTTCCACGCATTTTTCTTACGGTTTTACTATCACATTTTTTTCAGTTCGGTCACGCAGCGAAATCCCTATCCCCTCCAAGCCTGCCGTAAGGAACTTCGTTCCAATAATAATTTTGAATTGGTAATATTTTTTCTATCAATTCTGTTTCACCTGCACGTGATTGCACTACTGATTACCGGACGAGGCAATGACGAAACTTGGTTTCCGTTACGGGTTGTGGGGGTCAGACGGCGGGTCGCTCCACATAATACCAAATTCACCGTCAAATCATGGAGGAACGCCGACCCTGGCATTAAGCCACGATAACGCCAAAGAGAAAGAAAGATATACTGTCAACTAAAAAAGAGACAAAATATAATTAAACCACGAAAAAGTGGAATTTACTGAAAGCCCAACGAAGATGTTTACGAGTACTATCGAAAAAGCAAAATTATGAATATAATGTAGAAATATGAAGAGTAGTAACAACAATAACGGTACCAATATGCCTTTGTGGTATTAAAATAATGAGTGTTCTACTTGCAAGGTCACGGATCGCAAACAATATGGATACTTGTGTAATCCCTCTTTGCAGTGGATTCAAGTGTCTCGATCCCCGTCATTATATTTCAGTTGAGAGATAGTAACGAACCTGTTGCTTACCGAGTTAAGACCACTTTAGAAATGTGACAAAAGGCGCAGTTGGTACTTATTTATACTAATTACTTTTGCTTCGTTTATTTTGTAACCATATTTACAAGGTGATAGGTGTATTTACAAGGTGGTACCTTGTATGCTATTTGTCTATTTCTGCCACCAAGCAACAGTGTGTAAGCACTGTTGTGTTTCGGTTTGAAGGACACTGAAGCCAGTGAAATTACCGAACATTATGAGACTTAACATCTTATGTTTCGGGGTGACGAGCGCAGTTCAGTGCCATGCAGTGCTTTATAATTCAAAGTTCTGTGAGGTGTTGCTTCTGTTTATAATAATATGTTCTGTTTATAATAATATAAAATTTAATATAAAAAATATACATTTTTGCTTGTCACTGTTTTCGCTTATAGATAACCGATAATTATCGATGGGGCAGAAAGGTTCTGGAATGGAGGCTACGTACTGATAAGCGCAGCGTAGGACGTCCGCTTACAAGGTGGACAGACGACCTGATAAAGGTCGCAGGAAGTCGCTAGATGCAGGCCGATTCCAACAGGTCGGTCTGGAAATCTTTGGGGGAGGCCTATGTTCAGCAGTGGACGTCCTGTGGCTGATGATGATGATGATGATAGTCAATATATGAATTGAAAAAGGAAACATTTATTGTTTTCAAAAGACTCTTGTTGTATTAGACCTGCTGATACATTCATATGAGACTGGATAGTAACCTCGTGTATATGGAGAAAAATCCGCCATGGTAGTTCATTCCGGCGATTCATCTTTCAGAGTCAGCCGGTTTATTTTCTGTTACTTCTGGCGTGCATAATTCTGGCGATCAAATAACGTAGTGGCGGAATATCAACGGCATTTTAGGGACTTTGCCGTGCCTATGCCGCTATAAAGACACTTATTCTAAAATTAAATAATTCTCTGTAGCCTAGCACCGACATCGTTAAGTAATAAATATATCAATAAATATCAACTCTCAACATTATCGAGTTCTTTATTTCAAACTTCAATCAACTTCAAAAAAATCAACTTCTGACACCACAGATTAAATTATCCAAAATGGTGGCGTTCGTGCGGAAAAATAAAATTAATTTAACTTTTAACGTTAAAATTTAATGCCTCACTTTGGTGGCAATAAACTGTCTCGAACGGGTCAAATACGAGCAGCGTCACTGTCAAATCGAAAATTAGTTTTATAGTATGAAAATTATAAATCTATTATATAAAAATAAGTCGGGTTTTCCTTCCTGACGATATAACTCCAGAACGCACGAACCGATTTCCACGGTTTTGCATTCGTTGGAAAGGTCTCGGGCTCCGTGAGGTTTATAGCAACGAAAATCTAGGAAAAATTTCAATAGAAAAGCGGGAAAATAGGGAAAATCATTTTTTAAATACAGCGCCATCTCTGATACATAGCATGTACTACAAACCAATATTTTAAGTAGATGGCGTCGGTGCGTGACACATTGCTGACAGATGGCGCCACTGTTAGGCTACTTTTATCCCGGAAAATACAGATCACGCGGGCGGAGCCGCGCGGGACAGCTAGTATACTATAAAAATGTCTATTATAGAGTACGAGCTTGTATCTTTTTTACTTACAACAGATTAATTTTAGTTAGGTTTGTAATGAGAGGTATTTTCTTGATCGACATTTGAGGGTCGTGTAGGTACTACCTGGCTTGTCTCAAAGACAATTATTATTATTTCTCCAGTAACATAATATAGCATTACTGTTAGTATTCAACTTGTATCCAAGTCTATCCCCATATACTAGGCATCCGTTCATCTGGAAGTCTCATTTTGATGGTTTTACGACCGGCTGACTGTCTGTCCTTGACTCTTCATTGGAATATTTTTCTAGATTCTCCACCTCTTCCTTACACAGAACACAATATTATATTGGACTCCCCTAATCGCAGAAGAACTACTAATATTAATATCCAATATCTAGAATGAGTCTAAACATAGTGAATCTGAAAAACAGCTAAGATTGTTGAAAAAGAACAAGTTTCAAAAAGCTCTTGCAAATTTGCTAATAGGCGTAATTCACTGAAGTGTAGTCGATACACGGTGTAAACATAATTAGCCAATTTTAGTGTTTATTAGTCTTTTCCGCTGTTTATGCTGCCAGTCACGCCAGCAAAATAAAAGGAAAATTCCACCTTAACATCCATTAATTCTATAGAGATGTAAACTTTGCATTATTCTACATTACCTAAACCAAATCGTCCAATTTATAAAGCTAGTTTGCATTTTCAAAGATCTACCACGAAAATTCTATAACAACTCGCAATACTGGCCAGCTATTTCGACACTAGCTGAAACTGGAATTCGAGTAGCCGCGTCTACTGCCTATGATGGACAGAATAATTTGACAAGGAAATCTAGTTTGCTAGCTAATCGGCCGGCTAGATAGCTATTGTTAAACGTACATGAAGTACATTGTTGATTCGATCTTTACTATTCTAGAATTTTAATTGAGCGTTGTCTGTGCGTAAATAGAATTTTTGAATCTGATGACAATTCGATACTGTTATAAGTCATCATTTTTTCTTTTTCTTTATCTAAATATTCGTTCGTGCTTCATGCAAATTTTAATTTTCATAGGACTTTCACATTTGAAAAGTTTAATACTAAACCCAGGTTAAATACTGTGATAGTAAGAGTCTACCTAGGATAAACAGCGAGCGAATGATGCGCGGTTTTAGTCTCCGATCCGAAATACGGGAAACGGAGACGAATCCGACTCATCGATGGAAATGGAAGTGGGCAGACCACATATGCCGCAGGAATTATGGCAGATGGGGCTACGCGGTACTGAATTAGAAACCCAGGCCGCCGATTAGATGTACCGACAATGTGGCGGAAAGAAGTTGGAAAAGGACTGCCTAAGACAAAACAAAATGGCATGCTTTATCCAACGACATTAACAACAAAACCTACATTCAGCATTGGCTGGATACAGGCTGAAGAAAGAATTACTGTCATAAATTTGGTAACAAATGTTTGAGAACTTTATAAAATGGACCTTTTATTAGTTGTCATACATTAGAAAGGTTAAAATGTTCTTTCTGTAAATAAAAATGTAAGCGCGCGCCTAAAATCTAGTGTGATACATAAATATTGCAGTGAACTTATTCACCCCATTAAACAGCTATGTATTATAATCTCTTTTCAAGTCTAACAATAAGAATAGCTTTTTTCTTGCAAACTTTCTGGCTGTGAATATTTTATTCACACCTTAACGGCCATTCGAAAAAGTCTTTGAGACGCAAATGATACTAAAATTTAAATTCTTTAAGCATTTTGTTTTCTTTTTATTTTGTATTTGTACTTTATAAAATCAATTTAGAGTTTGAATAAAATGTTTAATACATACTACTTTGCAGCAACTTTTACCAATAGCAAAGTAGCAACGTACAAGCATTTAAAATATTTAGCTAAAATAAATACAAATTTTTCAATCGTGAGCAGGAATCCATCCCAAGTAATAATATCTACAAGAAATAAGAGAGCAATTTCCATAGTGATCCAAGAATGTATATATATATAATTGTTACAACTGTCTGAAAATTATACGTCTAACAATCAACACTAAGTGTTCGATAATCGCAGCCAAATTCTGGAACTCGCAAACAGCACGGTGACTTGCCATCGAGTACCGGCGGTAGAGTGAACTGGCGCGGACGAGCAGCGTCGTCGTCAATAATTCATGCGGTAGGCACGCCGTGGCCGCCAGCCGTTCCTAATTGATTCCTGATGCGGTCCGTGAGCTGATCGCATCACTGGCTCCTTGTACTGCCCTCGGAGGACCCGTGCGCTCCATTACGTACTTACAGACTCGTACGCAATGAGGAAAATTAATAAGAATTTTATTTTTGTGTTCATAGATTTTCTCGTTGATTGGCAGACGGTCTGGCCGTAAATTATAAAGCCATCACGTGAGTCTTCAAACTATATTATTAATTATAGAACATACGTACTTCGTATGATCTATGGGGTATCAAGGCGTGTCTATGTTCCCATAGTCATCCGCAGTGGCCCATCGATTAATTAGTGTGTAACATGTTCCCTCCTACCGTCGACTCTCTTCCAAGTCACCTAATGGTCCATTATCGCGTGGTAACGCACTAGCACGTACTCATTTACTACACAAAAACGGCTTTGAAAATACAGCTTCTGACAAAAAAATATTCAAAATTTCAGTAAATTGAAAAAACCTCTAAATCAGCATAACATAAATCTATGAGCACCTAAACTATTCTGTGACGCACAACCAAGTTTCTCCGTAAACAAATCCTAATTTCCATTTTAAATTCAGTTAAAACATTCCATTTGTTCGGTACTCGTGTAACTTATGCAGTTCACAACTGATTGTTATTCGGAACACATAAATAATCCCACTGGAGAGGCCGTGATCTTGAACGCAGAGTGACAGCGGGCGAGCGGCCTTATTCTGTAAATTTACCTCAATATATACGTTCATAATCGAATTCGTGAGGGCTGCAACCGTGTCCACGTCTATCACAATTAGTACTCGTAACCGGATTTTTGTATACAAACTGAGCGGTGGGTTTGTTGTGAAATCAAATTCAAAGTTATGATGTATTTTCTCGACCTCATTTCCTCAATAACGCGGGTAATTCGGGTTGATTGGTCATGGCGCTGACGGTCACTAGAATAACTTAAATATTCAAATGGTATAAAATATCACATAGTAAATGTGATATTCTAATAAAAAGTACAAATATTTCGATACTCACTGGGTGGGGCAGTTGTATTGCGTACGCGGTACGACTGCTGAGCTGAGGTTTCGGGTTCGGCTGGGACGGAAATACGCTCGGCGAAACATGGGTGTCCTGGTTACACCTCTGCCTAACCCTTCGGGGATTACAGGCGTGAATACATATTAATTTAAATATTTCCATAAATATATGATATAATATCATTCTATCTATACTAATAATAAAGCTGTAGAGTTTGATTGTTTGATTGTTTGTTTGTTTGTTTGTTTGTTTGTTTGTTTGAACGCGCTAATCTCAGGAATTACTGGTTCGAATTGAAAAATTCTTTTTGTGTTGGATAGTCCATTTATCGAGGAAGGCTTTAGGATATATAACATTACGCTGCGACCATTAGAAGCGAAGCATCAGTGAAAAATGTTGCAAAAACGGAGAAAATTATTCATATTTGAAGGCTTCCGTTGCTAAGCTACCAAAATAATATTATTTGAAGGCTTCCGTTGTCAAATCAAAATCAAATCTATACTAATATTATAAAGCTATAGAGTTTGATTGTTTGTTTGTTTATTTGATCACGTGGGCGGAGCCGCGAGCAAAAGCTAGTAAGTATATAAAACCATTTGGCAATATTTTTAAAAATTCAATACATACTTCAAACGTCAATTTTAACTCTTTTTTGAGTTTGTCGTCAAAAAGAAAACCAAGATATACCATAATGATTTCTTACGTTTACGCGAATGTTACTCATTGAAATAAAACTAATTTAAACGGGGGACCCCCGTGACCACGATAGCTGAAAAGTCTTCGAAACGTCGGGATCAAAATTAATAAAAAACCGCGATAAAATCCGTTTAAATTAGTTTTATTTCAACAAGATATACCAAATAAAATAAATCTATATCTAAGTAAAATACATTGTAAGGCCACACGGCACCGCATCGCATATTGCAATTGTGTAAAATAAAATCAATAAGCCATGAATAACAAATGGTTACATTGATATTGCAAATATTTTATTCAAATATTTATACGTAGTCTTGATTCATATTTTTTCTGCAGATATTATTAATTCCAATTACTCGCGAGTGGAAAACAACAGAGGTGTATGAAATTTAATTACGCGCTTCGGTCGACCTATATTATCGTACAAATATTGTATTGCGTTTTTCGACAAAAAGCCATATATGAAAACTGATGTGGCTTAATTATTATCAGATTTTCAAAATAGTTTACAACGCGTTTATATTATTACTAGCTTTTGCTCGCGGCTCCGCCCGCGTGAACAGCATTTCCCGGCATAAAAATAGCCTGTAACCGTCTCCAGGGTCCCATCTGTCTCTGTAGATAAATTCATCAAAATCGGTTCAGTGATTTAGGCGTGAAATCGTAACAAACAAACTCACTTTCGCATATACTTTCACCCCCTTTTTCATCCTTTATTAAATAAAATTTCCAAAATTCCTGAAACACGTGTTTATTTGTTTTACGTCAATAACAGAAATACAAAATTTTGTTTATGTAACTTTCAAAATGACGGACTTTCATACATATTATCATCCCCTATTTTGACCCCTTTGGGGTGGAATTTTCTAAAACCCTTTCTTAGTGGGTGCCTACATAATAAAATAAGCATACAGTCCGAATTTCATGCTTGTAGCCTTGATAGTTTGCGCTCGGCGATGATGAATCAGTCAGTCAGTCAGGACATGTTATTTTATAAGTATAGATAAAAAAATCATAATTGGAACACCCTATAATAATAGGGTATAATATAATAATAGGGTATATTCATAATAATGAATAGGGTGTTCGAATCATGATTTAAAAATATCACTTAAAATTGTCGATACAGTTACCACGCATTAACAGAATAATACCTTCCGCGGCCCTTCTTACCTCCACTACGTGACGTATACGAGTAACTGTTTGTGACAATAAGATCACCGACTATTAGGTGTTGTTGTCTTATGGTTCCAATATTGTACTTCGTATAAACTTAGCTTTGTCTATTTATACCGTCAAGCGCCAGAGCGTGAACTCTGTTGTGGTCTGGTTTAAAAGATTTTAGTATTTGTAAAATAATTGGGTTTTATACGATCAAACAAACATCTCGCCTGTCGCCTGTATACGTCCAAGATAAGGAAAGTAGACTTGAAAATTCCGAAACAAACCAAATGATTTATTCACGAAAAAGAACGGAATTATCCTTTTTTTTTCGAATATATTATGAAAAATTGAAACCACTTAAATCGTTGCAAAAAAGAATATTCATGTGAAGAAAAAAAAAATATGTGGTATTGTTGAAAAAATATATTTGAAATCATGGTTTTAAACAATAATGAAACACACGTCGAACATTTTAGTTAATATCGCTATTTGATTCTTATGAATTACATGCAAGGTACAACCACCGGTCTTTCAGCTTGCATAAAATGCAAATTGAAACTTATTTACACTGATGAAGATTCAAATCTTAGAACTGAAAAAAGTGATCGCCATTTTGTTTTTCTTTATTTTGCTGCCAATTGACTTTATCATCAATTTTTTTTTTTTTATATAGCGTAGGCCGGCAAACGAGCCAGTGGGTCACCTGATGGTAAGTGATCTCCACCGCCCATGTACGCCCACCACCAGAAGAGTCATGGGCGCGTTGCCAACCTTAAAGGAAAGGGATAATTAGGGATTGGGAAAGGGAGGGGATTTGGGCTTCCGGTTATCTCATTCACCGTACGAAACGCAGCAGCAAGCCACTACTTTACGTCAGTTTTCTGTGAGACAGTGGTAACGATCCGGACGAGCCAGCCTATTCATGCTGTAGACAAAACTGTCTACAGCGTGGCTCTACCACTCAATAAGGAGGCCCATTGGTATTAGCTCACACATCCAATGATAGATTTAAAAAAGTAGACGCAATTTTATTTTTATTTGTGTTCTCTAGATAACCTCGTGATGTAAAATACTATCCGAATACAAAGTTTCATTCAAATGGGACGGGCGTTTCAAAATTCTAAAATACATATATATAGGATATAAGCATGAAAAACCACATTGATATTTCTTCCCAAACAACGAACATAGCTAGAGAACAAAATTTGCATTCTTGTGCGCTCGGCATTAAGTGACAGAGAGTGTAATCTAATATAGTTACACAGTTACTTAATAGCGAACGTGAAAACTTATACCTGGCGACAAGCGACGCGCGACAAAAACACGGGCTTTCGTCGCCACGACGCGCGTCGTCGACGCTATGAGTGACGTTAATGACATGTGCGAGCGGCAATTTGTTTATGCGCTCCCTTGCATACGTAATACGGAGTTTGCTAGGAAACCTCACTAAATATAATAAAAAACCTACTAACGATACACGAGTAATGATCTGGCATAGGGTTTGGTAAAGAAATATCATAACGCGTAGATTTATTGCGGTTGAGTCATTCGGAGATTGGAATATCATATATGGCTATATAGGCTGGTGATTATCCATTTTGAAACATAAATAAATTATAGTAGAATTAAACCCATTGTAAAAGGAAGAGAATACAACAAAATTGATAGGAAAAATAAATTAACGGCGATCTGAGGTCGGGAAGTGGGAAGGGGGGGGCTTTTAAGGGTAAAAAACAGTTTATCTCGATTTCCGGAATAACTACAAGTCCTATGGAAAAAAGTTAAATCACAAAGTTGTAGGTAATAAAAAGATCTACTACTTTTGTATACATACTTTTTTCACATAACCTCAAAATTTATGTTAAAAATTGAAAAAACCAAGTTTTTAGTTTTTTATTTTTATCTTTTAGAAAACATAATTTTTTTTCACGAAATTTCGTGAAAACTTACCTTTTTATATCCCAAATACACTGTAATTTTTTTGATCTAAAATATTCATTGTTTCACCTTATTTTGACTTAATATCGAAAAAGCAGCCTAATTTTCAAACGAAAAATCTCACGTCAAAATATCAGCTTTTTTAAAAAAGTCTGTTGGTTTCTTGTTCATTGAATTCTCTACTTTCTGATGGTGTAAAAAAATATATACATTACTATGGTAAATGTGCTCAGAAAATGCAAAGAAACGAACTAATAAATAACAAGTAGTAAGGCCCAGACCCACCTAGCCCCTTCCCCACTTCTTTATGATGGGCTAAAATTTTCCGTAGATCACTCAGGTATATAAGTTATATTAAAATAACAATAAAGAGGCATCTACGCATATAATTTAAAGAAGATTCTACAACTTTCCCAAAATATTGTAGATATGTCTTATTAAATATTAACTTATAACTTTACATTTTCTGAGCACATTTACCATAGTAATATATATTTTTTTACACCATCAGAAAGTAGAGAATTCAATGAACAAGAAACCAACAGACTTTTTTAAAAAAGCTGATATTTTGACGTGAGATTTTTCGTTTGAAAATTAGGCTGCTTTTTCGATATTAAGTCAAAATAAGGTGAAACAATGAATATTTTAGATCAAAAAAATTACAGTGTATTTGGGATATAAAAAGGTAAGTTTTCACGAAATTTCGTGATAAAAAATGATTTATTATAATAGATAAAAATAAAAACAAAAAACGTGGTTATTTGAATTTTTCACATATATTTTGAGGTTATGTGAAGAGAGTGTGTATACAAAAGTTGTAGATCTTTTTATTACCTACAACTTTGCGATTTAAATTTTTTCCATAGGACTTGTAGTTTTTCCGGAAATCGAGATAAACCGTTTTTTACCCTTAAAAGCCCCCCCCTTCCCACTTCCCGACCTCAGATCGCCGTTAATTTATTTTTCCTATCAATTTTGTTGTATTCTCTTCCTTTTACAATGGGTTTGATTCTACTATAAATTTGTTTCTATTTTTATCATTTTCAACCGGATAATCACCAGTCTAATATGTAGGTATGCGCAGAAACAATAGCCCATCTTGACTATATTTTTAGGTTTTAAGAAAAGGTAAGACATTTATGGAACGAAGAGTTACATTACATATACAATTTCACACTCCTTGTCTTCTCTACTTAAGTAGAGATTTTTTAAAGTCGAAACTCTCAAATCACCTATAAGTATACATATATACTAAATATTAAACATGGCTCCTTGCTCTTTGACCAAGATCTCAAGAAGTAAGACTTTTTAAGTAATAGAGGTACACTGTAGATAGTTTTTGGGAAGCACCAACATTTCACAGACAACCAGCATGAATTAATTGTTGAGTGAGATTTTCGGACGCCCAATTCTCCCTCTTTTTCCCAATCCCTATTAATTTTCCTTATGATCAGAACTCACCAACTATTATTTTTGCATTATGAGTGGTCATGGGCAATGGAGAATAGAATCTGTAATAGGGTAATAGTGAATAGTGTAATAGGGTCACTATTACACGTTAGCCGACCTCTGCTAATAAAACAGTAAAAGACTCTTGAAACCGAAAACAGTAGTCGTCTTACTTGTTGTTCTTCCGATCGAGGATGTACATTTAAATATAACCACAGACAAAAACGAATGTTACTTAAATAATTACACAATCTATAGTCATACATAAAAATAAGATATACTAGCTTTTCCTCGTGGCTCCGACCGCGTTATCTGCTTTATCCGGGATAAAAAGTAGCCTATATTCATCAGGGATAATGTAGGATTATAATGGTGAAAGAATTTATCAAATTAGTCCAGTCGTTTTTAAGTTTATTCGTTACATACAAAAATACAAATCTTTCCTCTTTATAATATTAATGTAGATTAAAAACACCTGCACAATAGTTATATAATACACGAGTAAACACTATACACGAATGAAAATATTAGTACAGATTTTAGCTAGTACATTTATATAAGAGAGTATAAAGAAATAGTACAGGCCATAGCTGTAACTATTGTAGTATGCAATATAAAAATACGTGAGCTTGTTTATTAACACTCCACGTGACGCACGACGGTAATCGGCTCGTTACAATATGTCTCTCGTATAACTTACGATCACTATATTACTATTTTGGAAAATGTTACGAAGTGGCCTTTTTGTTGCGAATAAATATTGTTCTATACATTATGGAACAAAGGTTATGCTATCTGTGCCTGTAAAAATTGTGATTTTTAACCGACTTTAAAAAAGGAGGCGGTTTTCAATTCGGCGAGGCTTTTTTTTTTTGATTTTGTACGTACATCGATTTCTCCGCCGATTGTGGATTAAGACCTGATGATGGAGTACGGAGTAAAAAAATTAAACTCCTTAACGGACATCAACTCAGTTGTCTTTGGTATAAACAGTAAATCTTAATGTAGGTACCTGTACGCCACATTTCACACAAATTTGTTCTGCCGGTAAGAAATCACAAACATCCAAACTTTCACATTTATAATATTAGTAGGAAGTCGTATTAGGATGCATTAATCATTCGCTCAGTCTTACTATGACCATCTTTTTTCATTAAATATGTAATCAAAATAATACGGGACAGAAGCAGTAACAAATCCAGCAAATACCATTTCATAAATGCAAAGAAGCAAAAGCGCAACCAGATTGCACTGATTGACCGAACACACGTATGATGATATAAAGGGAATGCTTATCAACAGAAAAGTTGCCATGTCTTGTACGTCGCACACAATAAATGCCCGTAGTGGAATCCAGTTACGTGAAGCGAGCCTCGACAATTGATAGAGAAACTGTGTGCAACGATGAAATTTAAAAAGTCATTTATTTCGAAATGCTTTTTCTCGGAGCGCCCGCGGCGGAGCGATATCAATTTTATTTTCCGTTGCGGCTTCCAGCGCACAGGCATAGCGTAACGACAATGTAGAATGGCTCACTTGGAAATTCTACATTTGAAATTGTTGCATTTGGGCGCAATCTATGGCTTAATTACAACATTAATCTGGCCGATAGCGGCTCTGACATTCTTTCATTGCATGTAGCTACATTTTATTGTATATGGTATTTACCGATTTAGCTATGGTTTGTAGTGCATTTTGATAGACATTATGGGATGGTATAAAGTGGACTCATAATCCAGTTGCAGGTAACAAGACAACAAATAACAAGTTTGAATCCAAATTACAAGTAATTAAGTAAAGGAAAGATGACTCTAACCGCCATACATAAACACTGTATCATAATATATGTAAACAATAAGATATCGGAAGAACTATCCGTTATCCGTTCAAAGATGACTTATCTGAACTATCGAAATCTCTTTAGCTACTATTTTTATTTTAATCTATTTTCTTTGTCGTCCAAGATCACCGGACGTCCGCCACCGAAGCGCGGTCAACGCAATTAAGCTTTGATCATATAACGACACATTTTCAAGACATTTCCCTCTTCCACAAATTATATTTACTTCGAATATCCCAGGAAAGATAATTTTGTATTAAAAGAATATTGTCATCGAGTGGTAGAGCGACGCTGTAGACAATTTTGCCTACAGCATGATCGGGCCATCACCACTGTCTCGCAGAAAATCGACGTAAAGTAGCGGCTAGCTGCTGCGTTTCGTACGGTGACTGAGATATCCGGAGGCCCAAATGACCCTCCCCTTCCCAATCCCTAATTATACCTTTCCTTTAAGGTCGGTAACGTGCCCATGATTCGTCTGGTATTGTGGGCGTACATGGGCGGTAGAGATCACTTATCATCAGGTGACCCACTTGCTCGTTTATCGGGCTATGCTATAAAAAAAATCATAATAGTGTAAAGACGGTCTATGGCGACTATGCAATTGAAGGTCTTAAACTTTAGCTCCAACTCTTGTTTTATTCAAGATTAGATTTGTCTCTCATTTGCCGATGATGTGAAAAGCTTGTCGCCTATCACATTATGGGAACTTTAACGGATATAGATGATCTTTTATACACTGATAGACCATGATCTGAAGTAGGAAAAATACTTTTTATCTCGGAAAATTCACGCGGACAGAACCGCGAGCTAAACTTAATTAATAGTGATTTGTTTCAGACTATAATTTTATAGTCCTTATTATTATCTACGCAGTTTGATTATTAGTTAGGTTAACATAATAGTTAGGTTAATTTAATGCCGTTTAATATGTAGCTAAATCAATCGTCACATTAATGAGCATCAATTGTCAGCAACTAAGCTAATGATATTTCTCATCATTAGTATCGTATGACTAACGCTTATGTAAATATAATGAAGCCTACGTAATAATGAACAAGATCGTTCAAATAACTTATGACGCAATGTGATAGTGCCAATGACATTAACTAAAGCATTATACAGATACAAAAAACTGGAAACACATTCCAAGGTGTTTATTTTATTTGATTGAATGACGAGACGAGCAAGGCGCTCGCCTGATGATAAGCGCCACGCCTGCCTACAAACAGAAGCAACACCACACAGAACCTTGAACTACAAAGCACTGCATGGCACTAACCTACGCTCGTCACTGCGAGATATAAGATGCAAAGTCCCATAATGCCCAATAATTGCACTAGCTTCAATGCCCTTCAAACTGAAACACAACATAGCTTACACACTGTTGCGTGGCGGCAGAAATAGAAAAAGCGGTGGTACTAATCCAGATGTCCTAACGTAACCACTATTCTATTCCGGTTTGAAGAACATTGGAGCCATTGAAATTACTGGGCATTATGAGACTTAATAGCTTATGTCTCCGGGTGATTGGCCATTCAGGCAAAAAAAGTAAATTAAATTTTAATCCCTATTTACACAAACATTTAAGGGCCATCTGCAATGAGACATACCCACATGTGTATAAAATACCTACTGCAAAATTACTTTCAGACTCGTATCTTTAGCCTGATTCCGTTACAAAATACATAACTAAAAATAGTCGATAAAAGTGTAAATATACTTAGGACGCACAACAGAAATGTTTGCGACGACTACTCGATCATAGTTTAGACATTACTGAAGTTATCAGAGGCCACAGACCTAATAGAACCTAACGACGCTCGCCGTATACCATCGGCCTCCGATCCAATAACGCAAGTGACTCACAGTATTCAATAAAATAGGATAAATCCCGACTTTTTCCTTGCGATCATCGCATCAATATTCCGAATTTACATTTAGGTCGAGTCGCGTCCCGCTATTCGCATATGATCTCTATATAAACTGATACAAGTCAAGGTGGATGCAAGGACAATTTGTTTACTTCCCTCAACTGACTGTTAGTTTTAACTTTTAAAACTATGCTAATACGGCACGCCTGTCCGTCAAATGAATCGCTTGACACCTAGAATATATTTGTGACACAATGAATAATACATTTGAGATGAGTAGAGTCGAAGATCTGGCTCAGTGGTGTTCTTGGGAGAGGCCTGTTGTAAAAAGTACGAAATGATGAATACATTTATAAGCTTTTCTTTCTTTCAATTACGTACATTAACCTGATAAAATTTCTCGGTCGTATTATTAAACGTTTCTACTTTAAACTAGATTTTTAACAACTAGTTACTATAGTAACCCATACATACTGGCAAATATAAACCTAGTTTAAAGTTAGAAATTGTTTTGTAATAAGGCGCTCTGAATCTGTCAAAGGTTTTAATTGAAAAATTCTACTCGATGTTTCTTAGGATAGTGAGTTACCCAGTCATAGTAAAAGCAGCCGGAGCTATACTGACGTAAGTTTTCAACAGTACCTTATTTGATGATTTCTTACGTTTACGCGAATGTACTCATTGATATTATAAAACTAATTTAAATGGATTTTATCGCGGTTTTTTATTTTGGGACCAAAATTAAAATAAAAAACCGCGATAAAATCCGTTTAAATTAATTTTATTTCAATGAGTACCTTATTTGCTACTTATTGCGTAATTTACAATACTATTTGTTATAGACAATATAACGTTATTGTATTTTATACATTATTGTAATTTAAACAACCTCTGAATGGATACACACTTCTAAATGTATATAAATACAGATTACGTCAACTTTATAAAAAGAAAATATTTTCATGTTCGATCCAGCTCGCCACCTTGTTTACTATGATAACCTCATCTACAATACAGTATAATTCGCAAGGAAAAATTTTCCTCCAAGTATTGCTCAAACAAAAAATAATTTATATCGCAGCTCGCACAAAATGAAATCATCACTTGGACCCGACTCGGCGGGTGTTTCCATCGCTATGACATATTACCGAAAATTTACGTTACACTAACACTCAGGCCTAAGGCGCCTATTACCAGATATGAAAAGTAAAACGTTTATAATGCGAGCGAGAATGAAGTATGGCCGGTGGAGTTAGAAAGAGAAAAGATAAGAAAATAATGCGCCCTCATATATCATCACAATCGCCAAAATTCTCCGAGTCGGCCGGGCTTGGCCGACCACCGACCCTCTTCAGTTTCGTGGGAATCTTCTGAAAATATTTAACTAAGCGAAAATCGCTCACGATAGTAACTCGCCGGCTCTATAATTCTCCGTTTTAGGATGGAATTAGTAATGCTATTACGAACTTTATATCACAATGCCGACCATTACTTCAGATTGAATTTTCTGGAAAAAAACGTTGAATAAATTTGTCTGGGTAGTATTTATATTCCAATAAAATAATAATAATCGTTGTACTTAAATATGTGTTTATAAGGATTTCAAAAACTATCCAATTCAATTTAAAGGCGGAGAAAGTCTACTATCTGGATAAGAACGTATTGCCTTCACAATATGTCCATCAGATAGCAATCCTGCAATCAACACACGCATAAATTTAGAATCATTAGCACGTCAACGTGTAAAACGATGCATGAGTAATCATATTTCAAAAAGTCCGTCATCGTGGAACGAAATTAACTCGGTGCCGAATCTTGGCGTCAGCAGCAGTAGTCGGTTAATGAGTTCCAGCTGAATGTTTGGACCATTTCATTTGCGTGCACATTCAACAAACAACGCGAATTATTTGAACGAAGAACGCCGTCACGCATACTTGAGATTAGTTTCGCCCGAAACTCGGTGACGGGAGCATCATTCATTCTGGAATTGACTGGACAACCCAATTCTCTTTATGTTACGAGGGTCGTCTTGTCAACTGAATTTCAAGTGCGGTGTATACAAAACCGTAATCGTGCTAAACATTTAGGGGAATCGTTTCGTGTTATGACCCGAGGTGTATATTTCATTTCCGTACCACAACTATATTAAACATAATATGATATTTCGTACATATTTTGATGTTTAAATGACGTGATATCATCGTCATTTCTTTACAAATAATGATTCATCTTTGGAATATTACTTTATTTAAGATATTTCTAAGAAATAGTAATATTATCAAAATACTTTTCAGATTTAAAATGTATTTTGCGGCTCAACTAAAAAGTAAACATCGTCAAAAAAGCATTATCAGCATTCACCAAATTGCAAAAGACAAAGGTGAAATGCGAGGCGTCTAAAATAACATTTCTTAATCGAAAATCCACCGGCGTTAACAAAAGCGGCTTAAAGACACATTATCGAAAACTCCAATAATTTATTGTCACTTACAATAACAATTCGGTATGAAAAAGCTAATCCCATTTGGTAGCCGTGGAACGATGAGTGGCGGGAATTTATTAAGAAATAATACACGACTAAAGAGCCCACTAAGTGAAATTACATAAGTCGATGACAGCGCTGTTTCAGAATAGGGGTAAATAAATAACGCAATTAGTAAAATGATTGATAGTTCCCTATCTGAAACCGTAGCGATGGTTATTTAATAACTATTTTTGTATGAGTGAGAAATGTGATCGCATTTTGTGTTACGGAATATCTTCAAATGTATATTAGTTAGGTATTTCTTTTTCAACGGTAATGGCGCATTAAGCGAGTAGCCGGCTGGGAAGCGAGAGGCCGCGAATTCGATTCTCGCACCGAGACAAATGTTTTGTTTGTGTGATCCATAAATATTAGTTTCAGATCTGGGAGTGTTTTCTCCGAGAGGTTGACGTCAGACCGGTAGCCGGTCGTAAAATCTAGAAGCTAAATCTTTCTGTAACATGTTTTAAAAAGCACTTGCGCCAACCCCACTGCGAGTGGGATAAAAGCAGGTAGAAGACATTTTCCTTTTCAACCTAGAGACAGATCATAAAATAGATTAGAGCACCAATATACCAATATCTATAATATACATTAGCATATTTGTTTTTAAATCCAAACAGACCTAAATGCTGGAACATCTACGTCTACTATGCTCTTTCTTTATCATCAGCCGTAGTCATGGACAAATGCAGTTCAAAGATGACAAGAAACCAACATTATGAATTTCATAGTTTGTATTCACAATTACTCTAAACATCTAAACTCACAGGAATATTTGTTGAGCGTCAAGTCATTACTGCTGCTTACTGCCTTCATCAGTGTGTAAAGTAGCAGTTCTGATACGGTGAACGAAATAACCAGAGACTCAAATCCCCCTTTCCCAATTTCATAATCATACCTTTCTTTAACCTACCCATGTTAATCGGTGGCTTTCACACTTTTAGAAGTAGCTTCAGCAGAGCAGAAGATCGCACCAGATTTCTCTTACACTTTTAAATAAGTAAGGGTCCAAGGGCTTTCAACCTCAATCAGTTTATTAGTAAATACAGTGTCAAACCACATTCAATTTTCTTGTGCGTGGGCGTCATTCAAAAACTTTCCTGTCCTCTAGACCGATACTCTAAAACTTTATAATTATATTTTAACAGTTATTATTGCCCGGAACTTCGACTGTTATTGCCAGGAATATTTTAATAACCTTAATAAAGCTCTGTGTAATAGGTACTTATTTATTCGTAGAAGGAAATTGCTCTTGGAGTGTAAGAATAGTATTTCGGTATAATGACAAGACATGAGATATTCATGCAGACGAATATAATATTAAAATTAAAGCCAGTGAAAATATATTCTGAGATATGCCGTATTGATTAAAATACTATGATTAAGGCCTTGCTATGCAGTATTCGTTAATACTTAGTACAATGGCAAGTCCTGTGCGGACAGAAATCAATTTCCTTAACAATTTTATTATAGTAAAAGAAATGAAAATCAATAGCAAAAAAACATTTTTCAAAAAGAAGCTTTTATCGGCAGCTTTATTGGATTTAGTATGACGTCACCCACTTTATCTTTAACACTGATCAAACCCTTTGCTGTGGTATCCACAACAAAGAGGTTAAAAAGGAAAAAAGGTACATACACAACATTGAAATGGTTGCTATTTTGAAAAAAGTACATAACCGACTGCCTCGGTGGCGCAATTTTACGTACGTACGTGATATGAATGCTGTGCTGAGGTATCGGGTTCTATCACCGGGTCGGGTAAAAGATATTGGGTTTGTCTATCACGAAATGCTCAGTATCAGCCCGGAGTCTGGAGTTTGTGCCCGGTATGACGATAGGCTCGCCCCCTTATCACATTAAATTGAAATGGGGATGTACGGGTGACACCTCTGCATACTCCATTTAGGATTACAGGTATGTGTGCCTATGTGTGTATACATAACCGAGTATACTAGATTTTATTGTCATCCGCACTAAAAGCGTGAGTAAAATTTCAGAACTATCGGTTTATTGGAACTAGATTAGAATTCATTTGCAAGATTGACCCACACATACTAACGGGTGAAATGAAAACCTTATAAAATGCAAATGTAATATAAGTAGATACTAACATATATTCGAGAGATTGAGTCGTACGTCAAGGCAATTTGCAGTATTTAAGTATCTAACATCTATTTAATCAGCTCGCATGCAGTCACTGCTCCGTTAATCTCTCATTACACGAGTTTGCCTTTCCATTTGAATTACCAAGAGTTAGATATTGGAATTAAAATCAAGCATATTCACATTTTAACCCTTCAACTTTATGATACCTACAATTATAATTTGCAACTGAAAAATACGAGAGACTTTTCACATAATATTTAATTAAATAAAAATTTCATATCTGGAATATTAAGACTCAGGTTCACAATCTCCAAGTACACATTATTTGTCAAATAAAATAAAGAACAACAAACACAGAATTGTCAAGTTGGCAATACAGCATGTTGACATACGTCATAAATACAATGCGTTATCTGGCGGCAAACACATTAATTGCATATTGTGAAACAGGCCGATAGCCTCCGTGGTTTAGTGAGCGAGCAGCCGGCTATGAAACGAGAGGCCGCGGGTTCGAACCCTGCACCAAGACACGTGTTTATGTGACCCACAGATATTTGTTTCGGGTCGGGGTGTAATTTTCTCCCCAGAGGGGTTGTCGTCAGGCAGGCGTTATAACTACAAGCCAAGTCTTTCTATAACATATGTTAAAATCATATTATGCTGACCCCACCTCGATTGGGATAAGGGCAGGTCGAAGGAAGAATTGTGAAAAAGGCCGTTAATATGTTCATCATCTTTCTGCGATTATGGCACTATATAAAGTTATCGCCTGTTATCTAGTAAACCTAATAAGAAAGAAATTGTCACCTGTAAGTAAAATCGTGTAACAATTTGAGTCTCCAAACAACACCGATCTAGAAGCACATAAAATCTACATATAAATCCAACCAATTTGTTCCAGCAAGTTTTACAACCATTAAATAAAAGTCACTAGGAAGTGGGGATATTACACATCATATTTTAGTACAGTAAATAGATGTATTATTACTGTTTAATCTCTGAAAATCGGCGATAGCTTGGCGGGAGGTGGATTAAACTACCAAGACAAAAGTCCGACACGATTAATCCTCTTAAAAATATGTTGTTCATTTTGTAAAGGTGTAAAGAAATGTTTTTGTATTTTTCAACAAAATGTTACATCGTGAGACTACCATCTATTGCGGTCAATTTGGCGTAATGTAATCAATTGCCGAACCAATAAAATAAATCACACGAGACAGTTTTAATTGATACTGTTCAGTATTAACTGCGAACCCATCGACGAGAGTGTGCTTACAATAGGCAGTATCTAATAAAAAAAATCACCCCAATGTAACAAAAATCTGCGCGAAAATTCCTCTAATTACGAATTTTGAATCATAATGGTTATCGTAAAATGTTTTATTATAAATGTGTAACTACTTTTTTTTTTAAACTACCACGACATAGTGATAGTGCAGTCAAATTACAATTTTATTTCGGCCTGAAGTTACTGAATACACTTGCTGACCCGGCTGTGTCCGAACACGAAACGAAAGGACTAGCCACTATGGCAGGTTTCTCACCATATGTGCGATGATCGACAGTCGAGTACAAATATGTTTCAAGTATCCTCCAATTTCAAGTCAAACATAAATATTTTTTGTGTTGTTGTTTATTATTATCATGCAAATAATACTTCACTAATTTAAAAATCCCATTTCATCCCATCCAATTTCATTTCATTTCAGTATGATTGATGTTATAAGGTTCACCCACGCATGTTGTCACTATTCCCTAAAATTAATTCATTTTCGAATGAGTAAGTAGGCAAATATACAATAAATTTAATGAAAATTAATCATTACAATGTATAAACCGCAAATTGAAACGAGGACGCAATGAATTGTTAAGTGAAATGTCATTTGAATTGACTAAAATATGAGTTGGAAAACATATGATTCGCGGATTTTATTCAATTTCCATAATAACAATATAACGTGTTTATAATTAACAAATGACAATCACGACTTATTTTACGTAACACTACATCTGTTACGGACATTGATAAACAATCGACTTGAATAAATAACAAAGAATAAAGAAATGGGTCAGTTGAGGTAAACATAAAGCTCATCGCAGCAACGTCAATGGGCTCGTAAATGTAACAAAAAGGTTTAACTAACAATCAGTGCACGAGCAACAATAAAATAGCGCACTCGCCTTTGAGCTCAACAATGATTAAACCTTAATGCCTGGCTGTTTATTTACATATCTACTCAATTAACGAATATACTAGAGCTCATTATCCATTCAAATCGCAATCGCAGCGCTCCCACGTTAGCCGATTTTCCGTCGAAAACTTCATAACAGTGTTGACTTTACGCTCGGAAACGGATCGCGTAATGGCCTTTGTAGTGCACAAAAAGCGACTGATCCGGCCCAGATCCGCTTTGTATACCCGTTTGCTTTAGTCCGTTGACAACATAATTATCGGCTGTAGTGCAGCAGCATCGGAACGGGCCGGTCAAGGTACTGCACCCGTCGGAATAGAAGCTGCTACCGTCGCCACTTGTGTCACCAACGTTGCAATCCTTTCAGGGATTTTTGTAAATACTGAACACGCTTGTGCCCCGTGTGGAATTTATTTTGGAAAAATTCTGTACCAAAATAACTTCAAGTAAACCTATTCCACAAGTATTGAGAGCTAAGCATAAAAGAGATGGACAGCTGCTCTATTATATCTCCAGAATTTACGCGTCCAAAATAATTTCATTAAATTTAGATAACAACAACAGTCAACAATAATGAATTACAAAAATTAAACATAGATTTCATTTTAATTATACGTCAAATAAAATTCAAATAATTAATCACCGTACCGTATGAAATACCGATAAAATAATGCCGACTGTAAAATTGAGAATCATAATATACTGAAACAGACGTAAAATGCACTGTGATGCATCATCTCATTGCAGCAGAACGTGACAAAGTAAGTATTAGTCTGTTCAACAGATGGCGCTGTACAGAAATTTGCAACAATAAGGAAAAGCAAGAAAGTGATAAGGGTCGTGATTGCACTAAAGGTCGTATATTTGTTCAAACCTAAAATAATGTTAAATATACGTAATTTCTGTAAATTTCTTGTATTGAACTTAATGTAAACAATAACAACAAGTAACGTTAACTAAATTTTATTTTTATTTAATTCTATAATTTTATACACCTAAAACTAAAGATTATTTTGAATTAGCAATAAAAAGTTGTATAAAAACAAATAGAGTTAACGGAAAAATGTAAAAATAAGTAATTATAACCTGCAGATATCATGACACGGAAAGATTAATTATCACTAACTGTCAACGAACACGCTGTGTGATTTTTTTAACCCCCATGGATTACGTTGTCGTAATTAAGCCCGGTTTTACACAAAACTACATGTTTGTAACACATGTAACGCGTGAGCTAATGACAAGTTATTTTTTACACGTTACCAACACAAATAGCTTTCAGTTACTTTGAAAAGTTCCTCAGTCATAAAAAGACCACGCGTCAATCGTCGACTCGGAATGTCGGCCTACACCGCTTCTATCCCGATGATCGAATGTACAGTCAGTAATAAAATTAATTAGCTCAATTTACAATTTATAATAGGCATGATGACTAATTTGTTTTAAGACTTTTATTGTTTAAAACCACCTTGTTTTGATCTTACTGTGTTACTGTCATCATGCCTATTACAACCAGTATACCAGGAAATAGACCCAGCAGCAAATCGTTTTAAGTTTAGAATGTAACGTTGATTGATTTAGTAGAAATAATAGAAACTGAAACTATGTTAATTATAAATAAACATGATCATATAGCCATTTATTTCGAGTACACGTTAGTCGTTAAAACAATGTTTAGAATTGCATTTGATCTTTATCTAAATTTCCTGAACCACGTCATATTGTCCGAAATATGTGATCATCGGGTTTGGTATCCTAAAAAATCCACGGTATGAGTCAGCATTTATTGTATAAATGTATTTTAGAAACGTTCTAATTGTAATTTAAAATTTATTGAATTTTTTTATATAGCCTGGCACGGTAAAATTACTACACTAAGTGAATTAAGCTGAGATCTAAAGAAATAATATTTAAATATTTGTACTATATTTTAAGAAAAGAGACAGACTCTTGAACAAATCTCTAACAATATAGATACAACATATTATTCAAATAATATCTAATCCAGTTAATTTCATACAATTTATGTGGTAGACTGTACCAACAAAAACATGACATGTGTCAATCTCCAGAGGTTTGATTATAATTAGACAGTCTAGTCGGACGGGACATGTTCTACATATTTCTATCAGCCGCGTAATGGCCGCCATCGGTTATGCTGGTATCGATTGTGCAACCATGTGCATTGTGCAGTAACTAGCTTCATATCCTACTAATACAAGTTTTGCATTTATTTAAACGTTATATTATATCTCGGTATATTAGATAACTAGATGTAACAGATCGGATGTTTGTGATTTTTTTTTAAAGCAAAGATTGGCAAACGAGCAAGTGGGTCACCTGAAGGTAAGTGATCTCCAACGCCCATATAGGCCCACAATACTAGAAGAATAATAAGCGCGTTACCGACCTTAAAGGGAAGGGATAATTAAGGAATTGGGAAGGAGAGGGCGATTTGGGCCTCAGGATATCTCACTCACCATTCATAACGCATCAACAAGCCGCTACTTTACGTCGGTTTTCTGTGAGACACTGGTAACGACCCGGTCGAGCCAGCCCATTCATGCTATAGACAAAACAGATTTCGGATTCTTCGATTCGAAGATATCGGGTTTGGATGTTTAATCACCCCTTAACGGCTAGACAGATTTGAATGAAATTGTGCACACTGGTAGACCATGACTTGGATTATTTACATTAGGGCGTTAAATGATTTTTATCTTAGCAAACGAAATTCACGCGGGCAGAGCCGCGATCAATGGCTATAAAACTGTATTTGATTGAAACTTCATGATATTATGTATGGAACAAATTTCTGAGACATTTAACCGATACTGGAAAAGTTGGCGAGTGAACAAATATATAGTGCGTCGGAAATATAGATTGGATGGATGATGGGAGGCTAAGGAAATGTATTTACAATGCCAACGTGGATGGAAAAGTCCGTAAAGGTCGACCGCACCGTGTAAAGTGGAAATCCATAATCTCTAGCTGCCCTAACTGAATGTGTGATATTATATATGGATGTATTTTCTACAGGAAATGTGTAAAGCTACAAATCTTCCAAAACGTTATTTTTAAAACTGTACGCATGTTAGGTTAATTAACACGAATTAAAAGAAACTCAAGGGGAGACACGGTATGCTTTGAAATAATGAGAACAAATTCGTCCGAAAATAACGTATTATCCAATCAAAATGCTAATTAACAGATGCTTCATCGAAAAAATACTTCTTGCCCAAAAGTATTATGGGTCCATATTAAGTTGAGAGGCCATCTGGGTGATACACGGCTGTTTTCTATGTCTACTGCCAACCCGTAGTGTGTAAGCACTGCTATGTTTCGGTTTAAAGGACATTCAAGCCAACAAACCTAGTGAGCATTATAAAAATTAACATCTGATGTATTTGGATGATACCGTAGTGTACTAAGGTTAAATCAAAAAGTGCTTGCAAATTAATTACATATTTTCTATGTAGAACTACGTACGAAGTCCGTAATTCAAGGAAGCAATTGTTTGTGACATCGAGTGTGATTTCAGAAAATTGAATAAGTATCCGTTTTTACAATATTTATGTTCTACTGAGTGTGACTATGTTAGCTTTAGTTGTATGCTGTTAGACATTGGCTTGGAGGAAAAGTTATAACTATATTTTTTGGTTTCATTTACCTACATTGTTTAAACAAAAATATTATGTACTTTATAAACATTGAAAGCTGAAAAGCAAAAAAAACATGCTTTTCAACACACGTTACAGAAAGATTAGACCTGAAGTGTTAACGACCGCCCGCCTGCCTAACGTCACCTCCACTGGGGAGAATAGCATAAACATGCTGCAAATGTAGAAATAATAGAATTGTAAGAAATAAATTAATTGGCATCTCTAAGTGCAACAGTTTTTATCTAGTTGAAAATTTTAAGAAATTACCTGTACAAAGTTTGAAATTGTAGGAGTCACCCTGACATTTATCAACAAACTTCGACAAGGCATGACCCTTCTAATCTTAATTGAAAATTCAATCATTTATTCATCTGATTTCAATCGTTAAGGCTAATGGCCTATGTGCTTTTTCTTCATTTCTATTTCGCATTGTAATGGCCGGCCAATTTTCTCCATCGAAGAATCATGAATTGCCGTAGTTTTTCCAGGAAGGCAGGTAACGGCTCATTTAACTACAATAAATTTAATAGCTACTTATTTTATTCGTAGTATGGAATATACATTTATAGTTTTTTTAAGCAGTAGAACATTGTAGACACTTTTTTAACCAAGAATGGGTCAACTCTACCAGATTACTCGACCAATTTCTCAAAGAAAACCGACGTGTAGTGGCAGCTGTGTTTCAAATGATGAGTTAGATTTCCGGAGGTGCAAATCCCCATTCCTTTTGCTTAATAATTGGCAACACAACCATGATTCTTTTATTATAATGGGCAGTGGAGACAACACCATCAGCAGACTCACTTGCTCGTAGCACTCCCTACTTACATGCTGAATTTCAATATTAATAGAACTAATCATATTTTATATTTTGTAATATTATGTAAAAGGTGTACGTAACCAACAAGACGAAAGAAATCGCGTCTCCAATTTGATTTTATTGTTTGGTCCAAAAAAGTCTAAACATATATATCTAATTAAACAGCTAAATTATTTCAATTTGTATGAAAACCAAGTCACATGAAATATACCAGCCATTTTTTTGTACCTCACAACTCACAATATCAATTTAGTGATGACAAACACCATCTAACCATTTTTTAGTTTTTGCAATACTTTATAGAGTGATAAGGCTGTTTTCGTGTTTTGTGTGTTTGTTTGTATGTTTTACGGTGTTAAGGTCGAAAACAGACTTGAACAGAGTACGAGTTCTCATGATTTTGTCCAGAATTTCGTTTTGATTTTGGCTTGTGAAGTAGGCATTATAAAGTCTTCTTAGCCCAGCCGTCCCTTTATAACTTTCTTGTTACTCTGGCCATCTATTGATACTATTGTGTATTCATGTATGATCTAACTATGTATGTCGTGTATGCTGAAAAGTTTTCTTTCTTTCTTTTTTTATCAATTAGATGTATGCATGAGAGTCAACTTTAAACTAACAAACGTTGAAGTATTCGGAACAGCATATTTTGCAATTCTTTAATATAGTAGTGATACCGTACGATGTCAGTTGAGACAACTTACGATGTCGTAATACACTAGTTTCGATGTATTAAAGCTTCTGCAGTACGTCACTATTACGGTTGCTACAACAATGGATAATGGTTATTGGTGTTTCAGACATAGTTGTCAATATTTACAGAACTTCATGAGCGTGCATTCGTCTCAAGTACCACCGTACTGTACCGTTTGATAAAATATTTTTCGTAGATCTGGGAAATTAAATTAATTAATTAAATTATCTGTCAAGGTGGACAGACGACCTGATAAAGGTCGCAGGAAGTCGCTGGATGCAGGCCGCTTCCAACAGGGCGGTCTGGAAATCTTTGGGGGAGGCCTATGTTCAGTAGTGGACGTCCTGTGGCTGATGATGATGATGATGATGATGGGAAATTAATAAATCATTAGCGAAGCGATGACACCTGTAACTGATTGTTGAACAACCTACATATCCATAAACCTATAGAGAATCACAAAGCCCCACATTGACGGTAATTAAAGCTATCTGGAGCCCATCAAATCTGTCAGTCTTAACAAATTAACACGGTGATGACTTATCAATGTAATTGCAATGCACGGCACCACGAGCCGCGAATCAATCAATCATTTACAACCCGATGTTAATTATTACTGGACTGTTAACCAGGGGTATTTTCTTAGATCAGTATTTTTCGCTATTCGGGCTAACTTCACAACTGTATACCTGAATAGGTATGCATAGGTTCAACCAGTGCACACACAGTTTACCGAGCTTATTTCCGTCCCATGATGATATATGAGATGAATCAATCGCCATAGCGGGCACAAATTGCAACCTCGGGCAACTTATATCAGATTTTTCGAGATGAAAATTTACACAAATTGTGATTAAAACCTTGTGTGGCTTTGAACCGAGGCACCACGATTTCTCAGATTAAGATGGCTGCCACTAGACCAATAGGACGATTTAATTTTTATCCGTTATAAAAAAAATCAAGCACTTATTTCTACAAAAAGTTCTAAGTGAATAAATAAGAAACCTCTAAAATATGTAAAATTGTGTTCTACCAACGTTTTCACACTGTATTTATTTCACCTCACAGCTAGACAAGCGAACGAAATATATTCTCATTTCGATACTGATAAAAGGAAAAGGTAAAAGAAACAAACGTGCATAAACTACCTTATTGAGTTTCTTAGAACTACTGAGAGTTAAAGTTGTTATTAATTTTGTGGTGACTATGTTTTGTTGAGTCTTTTTACATGCTTTCTAAGAATAAATACTGGAGTATATTATTAAGATACAAATTTTCGGTGCATTTGATAATTGACTGTCAATACTGTTGGTACTAGAATATGGCTTTTAAAATATTTTCCACTGCGGCTGGATATATCGAAAAGTATCACCGTTATGTTGAATATTGTATTAACTTTGATATTCACAAGTTGAGGTAACATAGTCCGTAAAATCGGACGCCAGTTTTTTTGAATAATCGGCATCAGTTCTGATACTGTTTTAATAATATTTGGGAGGGGCAATAAAAGAAGAAAAAGCATTAGTTCGCATTTCATGTGTCATGTGAAGCAGGAAATGAAAACATCTTTAATTTATTGTTAACACAATTATCAATTAATTTTATAAGATTGGTTTATGTGTGTACACTTTAGTTTTTATTTAGTAAAATATTAAATTTATTGGTGGAGTGCATACAAAATACACCTGGCGCCATCTGTGGACTGAGTTTAGAATCACAAATTAATAATTTTACTCATTTGTCTAGAGACATTGATTAAAATAATCAATAAAACAATTTCGTAGCGCTTCATTTGTAATCTTGTCATAAACATTTGCATAAGGGAATATCAAAAACAATATCATAACTAAAATCAAATTAAAATACACCTGATTTTCACTTTCAGTTTATTAAAATTCCACTTGTAAGGTAAGCACAAATTTAATAAACCTACAAAAAATGAAAACGGAACGCAATAATTATCGCATGCAAAACACGTGTAACGAAACGTTTTCGCAAATGTGAAACAATAATGCTATCGCTGCTTCAGAGAAGCCAAGAACTCAAACTTGAGAGAATTTATTTCATTCTTATGGTACTATTATGCCGTTCTCAGCTTCACAACATAAATAATAATGCGGACCGTTATAGGGTCATTACTGTGGAACGGTCCGAATGACGGTGCGTCTACCCTCACGTTTACCTAACATACAAAATGTCGATGTATTGAAGAATCAGTATGGCAACTGGTGACAAAGAATACTAACCTATATAATTTAATGAATATACCCAACAGTTATACTCATTATACTGACCACACCCTAGGTCAGTGTTTCCCAACGTGGGGCCCACGCCCCATAGAGGGGCAATTTGATAGTTAAGGGGGGCAATTAAAAATGGACTCGACACGACTTTAGCCCTTTCGCTTTCGGCTATTTAAATGGAATGCTAGATATCGGTGACAAATTTAACACAAAAATGTTAAGGTGGGGCATGTCCTAAAAAAGGTTAGGAAACACTGCCCTAGGTTAACCTGAATCGTTGGTATATAAATGAGATACGAGGGACTGTATGTCCCACAGTGCCCGAAATAAAAATTTGTGGATCACACACATTATGTGGCCGTTGTCTGCCGCAGGAATCGAACCTGCGGCCTCTCGTTTCACCGCTGGCTATTGGGCAACTACGCCACGGAGGCTATCATATAGTTCAGATTTTATCTATGAAGACTAATTAGTTTCCTTTAGTATAGGAGCAGCTATTTCCACCGGTTAGGAACGGAGTGCTGAGCTTACCATTGTTGTATTCCCAGTTTAAAGGACATTGAAGCCATTAAATTACTGGATATTAGAGCTTAACATCTTCCTCCAAATGACGAACGCAGTGAAGTGCCATGTAGGAATTTGTACTTTTACTGTACTTTTGGTACTGCATTGCCTGCTTTGCAATTTAGACGAATAAATTTGAGTGGTGTCGCTTCTGTATATAAAAGTGTGAGAAGCCATTTTTAACGAGCTCCGACCTGATGACGATTATTTCAATTAATTCATATTTAGAGACAGGCATAATATTCTACTATTCGATACGGCTAGTATACTTCGATATTACGAAATGGCATATTCGATATGGCTTGACGTGCTCTAAAAATTACTAAAACATTCGAATATATGCCGTAAATTATGACGTAAATAGCTTTATAATTTGTGCTCTAAACTAGTTTAAAAACGGACTTATATCGATATCAGACAGTTCTTTACTGTTCACTTCATTCTTCACGATAAAGCTGTTATCATCGCCCACTTGTTTTGACTGTGCCACTTAAAAAAAATGATGCCTATGTGCGTCTTAAATGTAGGTTATATGAAATCGGTTGTAGCAATGACATTTATACGGTAATATGGGCACTTAAAAAGGTTTCGTCATTATGTAATGGTATGTGAATGTGTATTTAAGTGTAGGAATTGTTATTTTTGGTGAACCCAAATTATACTTGGGTGTGCTTATTTGAATTGTGAACAAATAATAAACCAGGAGTTATTGCAGGTTCTTCTTAGTTTAGAATTATTATCCTATTCGATATCGAGATCGGAATTCTATCCTATTCCGATATTAATTTACGTTTGACGTCGGTGAGAACTTAAATAATATGTGAATATTAAATAGAAACCAGTTTTTTCGGGCACTATATTGGTTTTAGTCTGACGTTACTCTTTTTTTTTTTTTTTTTTTTACTAGCCCTGTATTATATACGTCCCACTGCTGGGCACAGGCCTCCTCTACTGAATGAGAGGGAATAGGCCTTAGTCCACCACGCTGGCCTAATGCGGGTTGGTAGACTTCACATACCTTCGAAAAATCTTATCGAGTTCTCAGGTATGCAGGTTTCCTCATGATGTTTCCGTCACCGTTGAGCAAGCGATAATTAACAATTAATATACACGTAACTTAGAAAAGTCATAGGTGTATGCTCTTGGTGCTGGTTTCGAACCTGCGACTTTCGTCTCGACAGTCCGTACCACTTCCCTCTGAGCTATCGCTGCTTGACGTTACTCACTTTAATTTTTTTTTACTCATCAAACCCTTCCAATTGATATAATATAAATGAACTAATTTGCCACCTTAGAGCAGCAGCCATTTTTGAAAACACGTAATTAACTGAGTTCACTATATTTTGTCGTCACCAGCCCCAAATATATTTAACACATTTCAACTCTATCTGTTGGGTAGAACTAATTTAAATTTTAGTTGTTATATTTGATCCATACTTACTAACGGGTGAAGAAATAAAAATTCTCTGCAGGCTCATACTTAATAAAATAACATCCCGTAAACTGAATTTTAAACAAAACCTTGGATTCATTACACATTTGCAATTGTCGAGCTTAAAACCACGGCCTCGCGTCCAAGTCTTGAGGTACAGCATACGCCCGGTATCTGAACTCTTTGCCGAGCCCATTGAGGCCGAGATGAAAGCGGGGTCATTACCTGAAACAAAGAACGAATGCCGCTCAAACTGCGCATAAATCGTAGCTCCCTGTTTACCTACGACGAGACTTCCTAGGAGCCGCCAAAGAAAAACGCAGCCTACTTTTCTCGGAAACTTACATGAATGAAGCCTTTTCTGTGCTCTTAATACATTTATATGTTTGTAAATTGCTTCTCGTGTGCGAATAGTGTGAAAAATATTTCTGCCGATATAATTATATTGCGTTCATACAAATAAGAAATGTAGCGTAGGTGTAGTTTTTAGGTTTCCCCGTTTAGATATCTATTTTAAAGTTTTATTTGAATAAGTACTTTAGAAATACAAATAATATATACAGTGCCGTAATTTTGTAGCATTTGAAGCAACTATATTTGAATTTATAGAATGGTTTAATTTCATTTGAAAGCCAATAATTTTTCAGTTCCCAAACTGGTTTCTATTAACATTATGGCTTGGGAATTAAGTTGCTGAATTGCTAATTTCGTTTTGAATTTCAAATATAAAGTTGTCAAGTTCCAGGATTTGGTTGTTTTTCAATTACGTACAATAGGCCGGTCTCAACTGTCTTGCAAACAATTTACACGGCTTTAAATGGAATCCCTTAAACACTGAAGGCATAAAGAAAATGATAAATAACGTGCGTTTTATTCACAAACTTTTATTGAATTAATCATTATTTGGCTTAAACCCGCCAACCAAAACCTACAGTACTACGATTAATCTTTTAGGCTCCGGCAATCTTCGTTTTAAGATTTATTTATTTATTTAAACTTCATTGTACACAAGGAGTAAAGGACAGAATACTAAAATATAACTAATATTAGTAGTACAATTGGCGGCCTTATCGCTCAGGGCAATGTCTTACAGGCAACCATGGGATGGAGATGAAAGAAGGACAAAGAAAAGGCAGTTAAGAGTGTACAATAAGCTAATTTTAAAAGTATACACAAATATAATTGATATAGTACAAATGTGGAACAATGGTACGTTCCAGCCTCGTTAGGCACTAAGAAATAAATATGCACTTGATCTGCTGTTATAGCGGTACTACTATTGGATCATCATCATAGCTATTCATGCTTCCCTAGATATAAAAAATTACAGAAGCGTATAATTGCAATAGTAGTAATGTAAAATTAATGATCCTAAGATAACATCGTGAATATAAATTAATTATCGGTTTCTAAACACAAAATTACCCTTTATAACATTTTCCCTAAGAAATAGAATTAATCACTCATTACCCGCCACATATCCATCCATAAATAAAGGGCGGATAGTAATCTATAAAGTTATTTGGCGAGTACGTCGTATAACACACAGAAGCGGGCATACTATCCGTTTGGCGGTGACAGCTGTTGATACAAGTACAGCTAACAATTGAATATGGTTGTAAATCAGAGAGATAGCCGACCGGCTGACCCCTCATGTAAATGGCGAGTCGCCTCCACCCACCGTCTCGAAGTTTCGGACTAAATTCCAAGCGTAAGCAATGGATACAGCGGTGCTCTATTTTAAATATCACCAGGCTACCTTAAATTCTTTCGGATAATAATCCTCACTCAGCCTAATCCTCACAGTAAAATATTTCACATAATTTCAATATTATCTGTAGAATAGAAATATAAAAACTAATCAATTTTATCGAATGTTTTGGTTTTTCAAGAAAGTGACATGTCCCATAAGTATCAAAACTACAAAATATGGAAAATATATATTCATAAAATAACAATAGCCCTATAATATTCACGACCCACCGTTGGACATGGGCCTCTTTTACTGAATGAGAGGGTCTTAGTTCACCACGTTGGCTAATGCGGGTTGGCAAAGTTTACATACTTTCGAAATTCTTATGAAAAACTTCTCAGATGTGCAGGATTTCCTCATAATGTTACCTTCACCGTTCAAGCAAGCGATAATTAAAGTTATATATACATGTAGCTTGGAAAAGTCACAGGTGCACATTTCTTACACAGGTATATTTAGTTTGAAAGCCATTCATTGAATGTCTCAGAATGTGTAATTTAGTTCAGAAATACACATGAAACAAAATTTAAAAGTGTTCAAATTTAAAATACGAGTATACTCGCTATGCAATGTAGCTATAACGAGACCATTCAACAAAAAGTCGTAGATCACAAACGAATAAATTCGGATGCGTGTTTTATGTTTCCGTTACAATCACAGCTTCACAACTACGTTTGAAGAATTAAGCTGTCTACTATTGGACGTAAACCACTTTACTATTGCACGAATATAATTCAAATATTCTTTTAAATTTCGATTCAAAGTCCATTTCGAAATTCGTTAACTAGTTACACAATTTTTTACCGGCATGATCAAACCTACTATAAAAACATCAAACATGTCCAAACATATTTGTATACTAATAATCTTGGAATTCAAATAATTAACTACCACACCTTTTTATTAGTCTATCCAATTCAAAATTACAAGTTCTTAAGTATAAAATAATGTTAATCTACACTAATATTATAAAGAGTAAATATTTGTATTTTTGTATGTAAAGAATAAACTTAAAAAATACTGGACCGACTTCAAAAATTCTTTTGCCGATAGAAAGCTACATTATCACTGAGTAACATAGGCTACTTTATATCTCGGAAAAAGCAGATCACGCGGGCGGAGATTCAAGGAAAAGCTAGTACATGATATAAACATAACATTTCGTGCTTTCTTTGCTTGTATCGTATCTTTGTAGCACGGAAGCTATTTCAGGATGTAGTGTATCGCGTAATGCGTTATTGAGACACGTTCGGTACTTTCTGGCGATTCTGTTCTTCTGTGTGCGATGAATCAATTGCTTCATGATCGTCATTGATTGCCTTCTAGAATAATAATACTAAATACACCCAACAGTGACACACATAGTCCTGACCCCACAGTAAGAATCGAGTCTTGTGTCGTGGGTATCAGGAACTACGAGAGACTTTCGGTCTCACAACACCCAGAAATAAATAATTGTGGATCACACAAACATTTATCTCGGTGCGGGGATCGAACCCGCGGCCTCTCTCTTCACAGCCGGCTACTCGCCCGCTGCACCACGGAGGCTGTCAAATAGTAGTTTGAAATGTCGATCAAAATGATTGATACATTTGTAGTTTATTGTATTAACTACTTATTATGATATGGATATTTTTTATAGTATAATAAATAATTATGAAACAAAATCTCACTTTGAATAAAGAATAATTGTATTTTGTTACTTAATTGAGACATCCCTAAATAAAGACACTTCAGGAAAAAAAAGCTTAATAACATTGTCAAATATCTAATTATTTAAGAAAATCATTAAATCTTACAGTTCTTACGATTAAATGTATTTCACGCAAACATTGTGCTCGGCAATAGTTATAACAATTTTAGGAAATGTGCAGTTTACAAAATGGTCCTGATTGTTACGAGTACACTCGTCCTTATATGCACTTTGTGTTATAGTAGCATAATCCTAAATCGTTTCGTGACTCGCGTCAATTTGTACACCGATTCCGCAACCTTTTCATGACACAACAATGTAATGCGTCCCTCACTACTAACACAACACTAAAGATAATAAGTTCTTGCTGGAGTCATACTTTGGCATCATGCTGTTATCATTTAGTCTGCAAGACAAATATTTTTTTCGTCACAGTATTCGCCTTTATAAGCGACTAGCTTTTCCTCGCGGCTCAGCCCACGTGATCTGCTTTTTCCGGGATAAAAAGTAGCCTATGTTCATCAGGGATAATGTAGGATTCTATTGGTGAAATATTTTTTGAAATCGGTTCACTACTTTTTCAGTTTATTCGTTAGATACAAAAATAGAAATCTTTCCTCTTTATAATATTAGTTTACATATGCATTGTCTAATTTATCTACTTCAGTGACCCTTAATCATCTTTCTTCCGTCATCTTAATTGCTTAATGTGTACTAGCTAATAACTGCCTCAGAAACAATGTTTGTGGAATAAAACTTTCGCACGTAGGCTAATAGTTGAATGATCCTTAAGCATTCGTTCCCAATCTATTTATAGGTGCATCCAAATTAAGAACAGTTTTTCGTACAGGAATATCGGTATTTTTGTAAAAATCAAACATTTTTAAATAATCAGATTTTTTTTTGTCTATAAACAACGGGACCATAGTATAGTGCTGTTAACAACTTTTTGTTCAAGAGTTTATTCAACTAAGGCCTGGATTTAAATGTACATAATATAAAATACCTAAGCCGGCATCACAGAGATTGTATCAGATGCTTAATTAATGTGACGCATCAAGCAAGCCGCGAGTACACATGGTTGGGCACACGCCAGCTTGGCCTTTTTGTTCCTACACGTACCAGCTTTGTCCCGCGCGTCTGGTCTGAACTATAGATGTGATTACCTGCTTCCATTCCATTTATTGAAAATGTGAAATGAAAATAATGAAATCAAAATAGGAAATAATGCTGTTCTATTTCACTTATTTTGTTTAAAGGTATGTACTCAATTGTGATATACCTGTTTTATCCAAATAAAACATCACATATAAAATACTTGAATTTAAATACGGCTCAATTAATGGATAATAATAATTGAATGTTTAATCACATTTAAGATTAACAAACTAAATTATTTTTAGTGCACAGCCATACTGTATATAGGCAGACTTAATAAAAGGCAAGGCACCTGCTCGTATGTTATAACCTAAAGAATACCAGACCAAATTAAAAACTATGTTTCCATCTGTAGATGCTACCCTAATCTATTTCAGCTAAAATAAATACAAAACACCATTCCATTTGATATTAAAGATTGCTGAAATTCGCTGAGATTATAAAGAATTAATAATAAACAAACGGTGAATATCAATTTATCTCCATTAATCTTTTAACCTCATTTCCATTAATAATCATAAGCGGATTATACAAAAAACGGCGGCGGAAATTCAATGCAATAAAACGCTAAATCAACAAAACAATCTTTATTTTCTACGATTACTCACAGGCAAAGTCGTAAGTTATAGATAAAATTAACACATTATGATATATGAACTCCATTTCCGTTAACCAAATACCAATGAAAGATTAACTATTCTTAGATCCGACCGCAACACATATATATTTTTATTTCTATGGTACATCTCAACGTTCATTCATATAAAATCCACACATTGCAATATTTTTTTAATAACTTTTGTATTTCAGTTTCAATACAGACCAACATTAATTATTATTATACAACTTGTTATAGAAAGTTGAGATCATATTATTTAAAGGATCGTTACATACATCTGACAGTGAATGTTTGTGTACCGGATCTTATCAAAATCTAGACATCCCAAAATTTTACGCAATTATAATAACTTATTTATTACACTCGATCAGATAGATAAGTGAAATGCTTGAGCGAGAATAACATTGCTGGAGTGAAACAAAAGCCTAGCTGTTTATAATTTAGCATTGTGCAAAATTGCAAGTCGAATATCGACATGTTACTCATTCGATAAAAAAGAAAATATTTTATTCATATTCTAGCATTGCTTGATTGCATTTGGTACTACCGGGGTAAAAAAATACTTATATGGAAAACTACGTGTTACTTAAGTTTGACTATACCTTTGTGCTACTTGTTTTATTATATATATAATAGTAATCAAGGTTCATCAGTTTACATTACAGTAATAACATGTATAATAGGTATGTAGCTTTATAAAAAACACCTGATATAAGTATAAAATACATAAGTGTACTGAAAACTTAATCAATCGATAGATAATGTAAAGGTTCAATATTGTACATGTAGGGCAATTTTTCAATCTCCAAGTAAACATTATTTATTAGATAAAATATTACGTCAAAATATAAAATTATCAAGCTTTCAACACACACGGAGACGCACTACGTCAAATTAGTGTTTGTTAAATGGAGAGTTTAATATTCTATTTATTATTTAGACATAGAAAAAGCGGCCTGTAAATAAATATACCTAACATTCTGATTGGTAGAGCTACGCTGTAGACAGTTTACCTATAGTATGAATGGGTCTATAATCTAAATGGTCTATCTCAAGGTGAGTGAGATATCCGGAGGCCCAAATCCCTCTCCCTTTCCCTATCTCATGATTATATGATTTTAAGATGTCCGCCCGTGTCTCTTCAGGTATAATGGGCGTATATGGGCGGTGGATATCAATTACCATCAGGTGATCCACTTGCTCGTTTGCCGGCCTATGTCATACAAAAATCTAACAAAGCAGATTTTAGTATTTATCCGCGAAACTCGTATCGCTTAAACTGAACCCGTTCGCGGCACCTAACTGCAGATTATATAGTAACCAAGTTCTCTAGGAATGTAACACTGAATGCAACGACGGCGTCGACCACAAATCAGGAGCCACTTTGTTCTTTCACGGTCGCTAACGCTTTGCAGCCGACAAAACTGTATTGATCTATTTTGAAAGTGATCACTGTCCATTTGTTATTGTATTGTGCGTTTATGCGCTCTGTTACAATGAAATGAAGAAATCGTACGGTTTGTGTAACTTTGGTCAATTGTCTATGGCTCTTTTTCTATTTTTAACTAATTGCTATGATAAGCAGTTTACGGCCACTTGCGTCATATTAAACGTGAGCAAACTCGAAAAGGGGATTTGGAATTTAAAAGTCACGATTGTATTTTTATTAGATTATTTGCAAATTTAGCGTACTTACTGTATTTTATTATATATTGACGCAATAGGACCACGCCAAAAATTAAAATAATGCAAAAAGTTTACTATGCTTAAGATGTCTTTGCTATCTTTTTTTAGTTCTGTGAAATAGCGTTGGCATTCAATTATTACAGCTAGCCCAGTGTAGTAGCCGTAGGCGTTGATTAGCCCGTTTTCTATTTTATTTCTAGCTTTTAATGGAAAATTAATATTTTGAAGTCTCCATTGGGATATACTCCAATTACTTTTATGGCACGATTGTTTACCAATTTAAAAAATTATACAACAATTTATATTTTCTTGGAATAAACTATTGTTCGGAGTCAAATCATGACCTGTTGTATAGACTAGTCCTACTAATATTATAAACGCGAAAGTTTGTAAGTATGGATGGATGGTTTGATGTATGTTTGTTACTCTTTCACGTAAAAACTACTGAATGGATTTTAATGAAACTTTACAATAATATAGCTTATACATCAGAATAGGATATAGGCTACTTTTTATCCCGGGAAAAGCAGATCACGCTGGCAGTGCAAATGCTAGTGACATCATATTTTTACGGCCACGCCACGCCGAACAGGACACTGGGCAGTCGCCAGTTATCATCCGTGAGTAATAGTCGTATCCCTTGCTTGTGACGCAGTTAGGGTGTTAATTGGTATTCAGTTAATTTAGTCCGGTCCGTATTCTGATGTTCAACATATCCTAAAAGTAGCTGTAATCATTGCGAACTCAATTATGAAGTAGTGATTAATGAAGGTCGCTGGAAGTCGCTGGATGCAGGCCGCTTCCAACAGGTCGGTCTGGAAATCTTTGTGGGAGGCCTATGTTCAGCAGTGGACTTCCTGCGGCTGATGATGGTGATAATGATTAATAAAATATTACAATGGATATTATTGATAACGTAATTTGTGCTCCATTGTTATTAAAACGCCTCTTAGATTATTTTAAAAACTATAGACAGCCTCCGTGGCGCAGCGAGTGAGTAGCCGGCTGTGAAGCGAGAGGCCGCAGGTTCGATCCCCGCACCGAGATAAATGTTTGTGTGATCCACAAATGTTTGTCTTGGGGTCTGGGTGTTGTGAGACCGAAAGTCTCTCGTAGTTCTTGATACCCACGACACAAGACTGGTATCTTACTGTGGGGACAGGACTATGTGTGTGACTGTTGGGTGTATTTATTTATTTATTTATAGTTTCGTTTATGTGTCAGCTAGTGGTATAACCATTGCCATTTCAATATCAGTATAAATGATGCTGATATATGGGTACATCAGCTGATTCCTATACCCCTGAAAAGATAGTCAGGGGTGTTATAAATACAATCACGATACGCCGAGCTTATTTCCATCTGATGATGTGATAGGTAGAGAGCCTCTCACCTTTTCGGGTACAAATTTTAAAATAAACAACTCATTTGTGATTATTACTTCGTTTATTCAAACTCCAAATTCTAATTACCCGGTCTGGCAATAGAACCCAGGATCACTAATTTTTGGCCTAAGTACGCTAGCAATAGACCAAAAATTTGATTGTTACACTACCACCTCGACCTGCTTAATCCACCGTCTTACATAAAACCGAAGTAACGTGTTGCATTTGACTGACGTTATCGTAGGCCCAAAGCATTCCTCACCTTTCCAATCCTTTCCTTAAATATCGGAAACGCTTTCATGAAGATCACGTACTATGTGACTCACTTGCTAGTTCGCTGGCTTCTTTGTTGAAGACAAAAAGTAATAACAATCCTCAAAGATTTCATATAGGTCATCATACCTCCATTACAGGCGTAATATAAAAACGGATAGAATGTGAACACATCATCAATATATTACACCAAAAATAAATAGTACTCATCTTAATTCACCTCTCCGACGTATTATCAATAAGGCTTGAGCCTTGAAATCCTCCCTGGATAAACGGGTTCTTAATATCATCCTCTCGCATATTGGCTCAATAGCTCATAATTTACATTAAATGTGTTAAGGAAGTATGAAGCTTTCCTCATAATAGGTGATGTTTTTTTAATGTCAGGCGGGCAAACGAGCAAGTGGGCCATCAGATGGTAATGGTGGTGATCTCCGCCATGGATTACTCACAATATCATAGGAATCGTGGACGCGATGCCGAACTTTAAGGAAAGGAATGGGAATTGAGATGGGGAATAGAAGGAGATTGGCCTCACTCACCATCCAAAAACTAGCTGCCACTACATTTTTGCATTCTGTGGTACTCGCTCGAGCCTGCTCAATCATGCTGTTGACAGACTATTTATAGCGTTGATCTACCACATATTGCAAAAGAGTAGTTTAAACCCTTTAAAATAAACATAATTTTCTATAAATCCAATATTTAATAATTTACATGTGGTAGAGCCAACCTGTAGACAGTTTTATCTACAGCATGGGCTGGCTCGACCGGGTCGTTACCACCTATCTCACAGAAAACCAACGTAAAGTAGCGGCTTGCTACTGCACTTTTGTGTACGGTGAGTGACATATCCGGAGGCCCAAATCCCGCTTCCCCTTCCCATTTCTAATTATCCCTTTCCTTTAAGGTCGGCAACGTTTATAAAACGCCCTGAGGCATGCAGATAACCTAACTTTATCACAGAATAGTCACACAACTGCTTGGATTTTTTTAATAGCCTGAATGACAAAACGAGCCAGTCGCCCTCCTTGTGGTAAGCACCACGCCTGCCAATAAATAGAAGCACCACCACACAGAATATTGCATTACATAGCACTGCATGGTACTGGACTGCGCTCATCACCACAAGACCTAGGATATTAAGAATCATTATGTCCAGTAATTTCACTGATTTCAATGTATTTCAAAACGAAACATAACAGCGCTTACACACCGCAGCTTAGCGGCGGATATACAAAAAGATTTGTTACCAATCCAGACGGTCCTCTCGCATTATAATATTTAATACCAAGTAAAATATAAAACAAAGAAGCTGTCATCTGTCACTCGGTATAATGTAAGGATTTTAACCGTGTTTCTAAATCGATTCAGACATTTAGAAGATATAATGGAAAAACAAAACTTAAAGACCGACTTCACAATTTAACATTTATATTTTTAAGTTTTATTTAAACTATTTTTATTTTTCAATTTCTAGTGACAGGTATGACATATATATTCGTAATATGTAAACTCCAATTAACAATAACAGAATCTCGACGAACCGCTGTTATCCGTTGAAGAGCTTTTTTTAACCGTATTCTGTTATTAGATCTGATGTTAAATAATTTACATAGAACCATCTCACCTAAACTCTATCATATGATTTTTTCTAATCGAATGGATCGACAATTAGCGGGAAAATCGATATTCATACATATAAAAGGAACCATAAAAAAATAAAAACGCGCCAAATTGAGAACCTAGTACTTTTTTCAAGACAGTAAAGAAAAGAAACTCATACATACGTGAATCCCAAAAATACAAAACTTATGTTTTCGACAGTTGTATAAAAAATATACTAAGATTATTCTTACGTACGAGTCCTTTCCAAAGCATTCATCAAACACAAAAGTGATGTGAAGGAAAACGGTTGAAATTAAATTGAAGTTGGAAAAGGCCCATCACAATAGATGTCTACGAGGCCGTAGGATGGCTGAATGAGACTACATCGACTTTATAACGGACGCACAATATACCCTTTATAAGGTGTGCCTCATATCTACGAGGGTCTAATTCAAATTCAGATTGACTGACTACTTAAAATATTTCCTTTCATATGTAAACGAATTGTTTGTGCACGAATTATTTGGTAGCACTTTGCTCGGTGAAAGCCTGAGTACGGATTCTTGTTACGTTGAAATCGGCTAGATGTAGTTGTAGAAATATTGTATCGAAGTGATTTTGCACCTTATTTGCTTTTATCAGACGAATACCTTAAGGCTATAAACTACGCTAAATTGAGTTTCAAGAAAATACTGAAATATGCTAACCCAATCGCTATATGAAAATATATGAGGAATATAGATTACTACGAAATTCTTGAATGCTAATAGATAATAATGATTCTAAGGCCCGTCCTTTCACGTTCAAACACTTGAGAAACTCTGCACAGACCAACTATTTTCGTAATTTCGGACACACATAGTTCGTACGTCGAAGTAAGATTTTACCGAATAGGCACACAGCGAGGCGTTTTAAAACTTGTAAAAGAAGTGTCTTACAACGTCGGTCTTAAGAGCATTCTACCGGAAACTTGCACTGTTCTGAGACGCAATAAATGGTACGATCACTCGCTTGTACGAGAAAACTACCAATTTCATTCCACTTCTATTGTCCGACGTCGTGAATATATGTGTGTGTCATTTGAATAGACGATTATATCCGTCATTATACTGTGAAAAGAATGTACCGTTTTGTTTTGTTTCACACAAATTACGTGACGGATGACAAATTTCAGATATACAAAGCGCACAGTTATCAGCCTAAAAGTATTCAGATGGATATTTACTGGTGTATTATAATTGCATGTAAAGCTTATTTTAACAATACTAATGTAAGAATAAATACTAGAACCAGGTTTTTGGGACCAATTATAAGCCTTTTTTTATTTTTCTACGACCAATACAGTAAACCGCGGTATCCTGACATTTTGGTCTGATGCATTGGAATAACAGTGACATATTGCTTCATTTTTGTTTTTGTGAGCTAATTCCACTTCATTAATTGTTCTGGTACGAAGCACTGCACTGTTAAGCATTTTCATAAATTATTCTTTGTTGTAAATATGGGTATTATTTCATTACGAGAATGCAATTAATTCAGCAGTAGCATTTACTTCATACCAGCTCGCAATCTGCTGCCGAAGACTCTCGCGCAGGAGGGTGCTGGAAGTAAAGCTAAACCTCTGACAGAGGCCTGGACGGCAGAGAAGTGCACATGGGTCAATATCACTGTTTTATTTATAGATCATTTATTTGTTTACGCGTTTGTTTCTATCTTATCTTCAAAATATATCTACCTAGAATACTTCATGGTAGATTTTTAGCTCCAGAACTCGTTAGAATTAGTTATTTTTTATCTCGGGTTGTTTATGGAAATTAGATTTTATATTATGGTAAGGATATAGTCTAACATGTTTGAACTCTAAGCTAAGCTCCTTGAACAAAGACTTTTACGGTTTATATAAATAGCAGATATAACTCAAAAGTACATAAAATAAGTAAACCCATCTAGAAGTTCAAGTTGTCTAAGAAATCCAATAGTGTATTTATATTTGAAGAATGTTGGCTGCAAACATTGCGAAGTCATAACGCAACGCTCAGTGTCTAAGAACTCTTATTATAGTTTGAAACAAAACGAACACTCAGCATGTACACGAATGAAGCGAAATTATATACAGTTGACAAAAAGGGCCCGATCCAACACTGGCTAGCCAATTCACCCAACGTTGCTGCGTTGTATGGACCCGATAAATTTGCACTCGCAACTCTCATGCCAATAGTGTGACAATAAACGGTCTGGCAGGATGGCCTAAACCGCTTTTTATTTATTTATTTATTTATTAGCACTTCATATACAAAATGTATATAGGCGGACTTAATGCCAAAGGCATTCTCTGCCAGTCAACCTTAGGATGGTGCAGAGATAGACAAGGTAGGTGCAACAAGAAATATTACAAAATTACGAGATACAAATAATCATAACATACAAACAAAAAGTGGAATATTTAAACATATACATGAAAAAAATATATACATAATATATACGTATACATAAATAAATATGCACAATATATACATATACATACTTACATACATACATATATAATATACAACGAATCAATGTGGTGACTCTTCTGCTTCATTCAACAGCATCTGACGTACCCTCGTTTTGAAGGCATACCGAGTTGTGCACGATCTGATTTCGAGGGGGAGTGAATTCCAGAGAAGTATAGATTGGATAGCAAAAGAAGAATGTGTGAAATTAGACCTATGAGGGGGGCACAACAGGAGAAGATTGTTAGAGGAGCGAAGGTTTCTATCGTGGCTATCACAAAGATATTGGAAATTTGAAGATAAGTACGAAGGAGGGGTAGGGGAGGTAAGTAAAGAAAATAGAGTGGTAAGTGCCCGCAAAGAACGGCGCTTACGTATGGGAAGCCATTTTAATTGTATACGATAGGAGGAAATGTGATCATACTTACGAAGATTATACACGAATCGAATGCAGTTATTTAGCATGCGGTCGAGTTTATTGAGTTGGTCTGCATTCAGATCAAAATAGCACACGTCACCATAGTCGATTATTGGAAGGATTAAGGCTTGCACAAGCATAGCCTTGATCTTAGCCGGAAGGAAGTTCTTCAGGCGGTACAGAGCGCGAAGTGTACCGGTGGCTCACTGACAGACAGAGGTTACCTGGGGCCTCCAGCTCAGGGTGGAATCGATATGTAGGCCAAGATTACGGACACTGGAGCTCCAAGGAATGACTGAACCATTAAAAATAATAGAAGGAACGTTCGTAATATCCAACACGCTCATCATTCTTGGACTACCTAAAATAATAGCCTGGCATTTCGCCGGGTTTACTGACAGGCCGAAATTGTCTGACCAGGTCTTAATTCGAGCTAGATCCGCGTTTACCTTGTTTACGACTGCAGGTACACAATCTATTCCACCCTGAGAATATATCTGCAAGTCATCAGCATACAGATGGTATGCACACTGAAGTTCTTGAGTGAGAAGATTAATAAAGATGGAGAACAATAAAGGAGAGAGAATGCCGCCTTGAGGGACCCCAGCATCGATAGCACACCAGCTTGACGAAGAGTCGCCAAGTCGAACCATCTGCTGGCGTCCCTGAAGATAAGACGAGAACCAATCCAGTGCCGAGGGTGAGATCACAAAGTGGGAGAGAATGGCAAGAAGGATGTCGTGACTGACGGTATTAAAGGCGTTCGAGAAATCGACCAAAGCTAACACCGTAACCTTGGTATCCTCCATTCCCGCCCTAATATCGCCAGTCACTTTGAGGAGCGCGGTAGTAGTGCTATGACCAGGCCTGAAGCCGGATTGCAGTGGACACAATAAGTTGTTCAGGTGCATAAAACTGGATAACTGTCTGTGGGCACAGGCCTCAAGCACTTTGGAGAGGAAAGGAAGAATGGAAATAGGACGGAAGTGTTTCGCATGTGAAGGGTTAGGGAGTTTAGGCAGAGGAATCACAATGGCTTTCCGCCATAGTGATGGAAAAATGCCAGAGGAAAGGGAAGTATTAATAATGTGTGAGATGGCTGGGAGAAGGTGGTCCAGGATAGGGGTTATCATACGACGACTGATGTTGTCGCAGCCAGTCGCATTGGATTTAATGGAAAGGATTACCTTTTTGATCTCACCCAACGAAACCGGAGAAAACTGAAAGGAGTTGATGTTAGGCCTAAGAAGACCGGCCAAGAAACCTATGGTACGACGCCTGGTTTGGTGATCAATCTGGGAAGTGGAGGAGAAGTGACGATTAATATCATCCAAACCGATAGTCGCCCCACAGGAGTCAAGGTTTTTGTCTTTGCCAATACCTAGAGTTCCTAGGAATCTCCAGATACTGGCCGGAGAGGATAAAGATATATTGCTGAGAATATGACGGCGTTTAGCGTTGCGCACCATCTGATTACACCGATTTTATCTAATTTATAACACATAAAAAACTTCTCCATATAATAAAATGAATGCAGGATTTAGACGAGTGTTTAATATTAAAGAATGTGTGATATATCTTTATTTTAGTACCAGACAGTCATCACGTGATGGTAATTTATTTATAACATACATATGTATATTTTCTAACTCTGAATCTCTTTGTGTTGTTGTTTTTGTGAAGTGTGGGCAGGAACATCATCATTACGGAACGGCACATGTAAACGCCATTTTTAATTGATCTTCCAGAATGTGTAGGAAGCCGGACAAACTTATTATAAAATGTGTCAAAATACATAAATTTAAATAGTAGCAAATTACCGTGAAATATTTATTGTCATTACGAGCTATATCTTTTCCGCTTTATAACTCGTCATCGTTCGTATCTTATGAAATGTGTCACCACACAGACGAACTCGTCGATAAAAATATTCATTTTACACACGAAAGCGTATCATAAGCGTAAAATAATTCCCCTATCTTCAGCATTGAACTCCCGATTTCACATGTCATAAAATTTTTACTCTCAAGATTTCGATCGTAAAGTTTGATTCTAAAATAAGCTGTCACTTACTGAATCGTCAGAATATTTTTGATAAGAGGTGTTCGTCGTCATAATTATTATAAGGTGGCACTTATGTAAATATTAAAAATAATAGGCACCTTGTACTATTTTTTTTAATTATATGTGCCTTGTACTGACAGCCTCCGTGGCGCAGTGGACGTGTAGCCGACTGAGAAGCGAGAGGCCGTGGGTTTGATTATTTAGCAACACAAATGTTTGTGTGGTCCACAAATATTTGTTTTGGGTGTGGTTGCTTTCTCCCAAGAAAGGTTGAGGTCAAGCAGACAGCCGGTCGTAAAAACACCATGCTTTCTGTAACATGATGTGTTAAAAAAAGCATGTTGCGACAATCTCATTGTGAGTAGGATCAGGGCAGGTGAATGGTAACAACCGCACTTAAATCGGTCCATTCGTTTAGATTGTACTATGCTTCTGACACACACAGACAAAGGGATCAAGCTTATTTAGCTCCTCTTGAGGTTAAAAATATTACTTATTAATGGAGTTGTGATCCACCTCAATTTGCACACAACACGCAAGCAATCCTGTGATGCACGGTTCAAATTCAGTCTCAAACAAACTGGAGACTCTACTTTCAATCAGATCATTTAGTATAATTTGCAAACATTATTCTCCTTACATAAACTAGAATTTATCGTATTAAAATGAGATTTTCTAGTCATATTTTCTATTTCATTGTATCCCCTAGTGTGACGTTGCATAGCGTATCTAAATTGTAGAAGATTGTATTGCATTGTAGTCTCCAGAGCACTCAGTTGTATTAAACTGAATAATATACGCAATGATAAAGGAGAAAAATTGTTCTAATTGTGTGTCGTCGAAAATATGAGACATGCCATAGATTATTCAAGTGCAAAAATATATGTGCCTATTTTATCAAATGATACGTATCAATGTACACATGTTTGTAAGAAATGCCACACCTGTTCACATTTTATTCATGTCCAGTAATATAAATAGAGCACCACTTTGCGTAACGATGTTTGTTTGTTATATTAAATAATGTTTTTGATAAATGTAAAAGTTTATCTCTATAATGACTTGCGACAGCGGGTGTCTTAGCATTTTCTGTGATATTATACTTTATATATATAAATTCGGTTTGATATATTTAACCAATTTCTTGTAGCACAAATCTAGGATGTTTTATTTTTCTTTAATATGTTGTATTTTAAATAGCTGTCGAGTATTTGCTTCGTGAATAAACATTAGATTTACAATAGCTATAAATGTTGTCTCGTTTAAGTCATAAATGTATACATATAAGTCTAATTGTCCCGATATTCTATAATCTCATAATATAACAGGAAGGATGACATCAAGATAATAATAATAAATATAAATAAATAAAAATCCGCTTTGTATGAAATTTTGTGGAAAAGGTGGCGTGTTGCAATCTCTTATCTTGATTGTATACCTCAAAATGTTCCTATACAAGTGCATAAAAAGAGGACGTATCGCTGTCGTAGTGCATCGCAGTATCGCGTACCTCAAAAAGGTCCTTACAAGTACCTCAAAAAGTCATAATCAATACAAAATGTGACAATAATGAATGAGAGCAACTCGACCGAGTTTGATGACGACACAGATACGGAAATAATTAGTGAAGCTTTATCCAAGCAAATCGCATTCAGCAGCGCATAATGAATGAAACGTCACCAGAGCGTCACACCGTGCGGAGAATAACGTCATGACCTCATGACTCAGATGCTTGCGTACGATAATTGTATAATTAATTCATTTGCCAACTTTAATAACATATCATCTATCTGGATGTCTATTTGGTTATCCATTTTAAAAATCTTCAGCACGCATAGTATTGTACTACGTTTTAAATTATACGCCGTCAGCATTCATTGTTTTTTACGGAATCGTAAAGAATGATCAGCTGTCTGGCCTTTAAGAGAAAAATAAAGATCTAATGTTATAATTGCTCTATATTGGATCATAATCATCGCATTAATTCGTAGTACTATTCCAGTATGTAGTTTCAATTGTGAAAATTTGACTAGTATTTCTTAATGAGCAAATATTTCGAGTGTTCATTAGAGGTATTTTAAAGAAAATTATGGGTATTTGGGAGAGGTATTAGGATTGAGAAGTTATTAGGTGTTTGTGCCTCCGGGAATCTCATTTAACGTACGAAACGGAACATCAAGCTGCCACTTTACGTCGGACTTCCGTGAGATATTGGTAACAACCCGGTCGAATCAGTTCATTCATGTTGTAAATTAAAGCGTCTACATCATTGCTCGCTCTACCTCTGGAATTGGATACAATTCCGACACTTCCGAACGACAATGTTCATACCAACGCGTCCATAGTGCTGTGACATACCGATTGCGAGAAAAGTCATCGATTTCATATTATAATAATACCAAGAGATAAGTCTTTACATTTGTTCGGCACCTTGCTGTTTTGTCTTCCATTTCCACAGGTATTTCATTAATACACGCATCGTTTACTTCGTAAAATATCAAACGGGCTCTCGACATATAGTCAAAAATAAAATAAAACCTATCATTGGATGATAACTAATAAATGCTGTTTTAGTTTCATAAAAAAAAATCTCGTACAGACGGCAAAGTTATCGTTTGAAAAATGATTTTCCTTTGATTCATAGCCTGTAGTATAAAATACAATGTTAAAGCTTTGAAATCTGAGTTTAAATCCTAGGTTTTCAACTATAATTTTCACATACATTGCAGCTCAAAATGGTAAAGCTTTGAAATGATTTCCTTTGACCTACTGACCGACCCTTTGATACCGAATACAATATCAGGTGGTCTAAGAGGCATTTCAAATAAAAAAAAAATAGAAATAACCAGTAGCGCTTATAAGCTACATCAATTATTAAATTTTTGTGCGATGTTACCGTACTCTATAAATTGAATTGCTGTGTATAGTTGTAAGTGGGCTTCATTCTTAATTAGTTTTTATATAAACGTAGATCTAATGCTGTCTAGTCTGTAGTCTGTAGATAACTGTACCTAATAAAATAAAATAAAAATAAAAAAATATTCATTTTCAAATAACAAAATGAACTCATCGAAGGATGTTAAATAATTACCCCTAAACAGACAAAGCGACACATCTTTATTTAGATTTAGCTAAATAAATAAGAAAATAACATAAGTATATGGACTGCCTATCCCGTGACCACGAAGGCTAAAAAGCTTTTGATACGTGGGGACTAAAATTAAAATAAAAAACGTGATAAAATCCGTTTAAATTAGTTTTGTTTGTTGTGGAATATTCGCGTATACATAAGAAATTAAATAACATTACGTCCTATGAGACTAAATAGTATGTCGCATAAAGCACATGTTTTAGCCAACTTCTGCTGAACCTGGTTCCGTTTTTTACACACGAACACTGACTTTTATAACTGGAACACACAGAGATTCGATAAACGATTGGAATTGGTTACAAGCGAACGCCCCAGCCAGGGATTTGGGGAAACAAAAACAAAACGTAATAAATATCGCGAAGCCGCAACGGTTAGAATCGAATATGAGGGAAAATAAAAAAATATTAAAATTTTGAAACGGTCGCAATCCAAGCTATCGGTATCAAAGCACGTCCAATCAAAACGAGACGTGACAATGAATCAGAACCTTTTCGATTCTCTGTGAATAGCCTCGCTAACTTATTGGTGGTCCTTTATTTGCTGATTGCTGTTTGACACCTCAGCGGGAGCGGATTCGGTTTGGTATTTTTATTTAATTAACTTTTACTGTTGGCTGCGTTTGTGGGACGCGGGGGTGGCCACGGTGCGGAGACGGACGTAACACAATGCTGACTAATTTACGCGCGGTTTCAGTTGAATTTTTTTTATATTTAAATTTTGTTGTTTTAGAACTCGTTTTAATTATTTTTATTGCTCGTTCGTTTATTTAAATAACTTTGTTGCGGAATTAATTACAAAGTTCGCTGACGAGTTTTGAAATGCCAATTGTGAAATTTTGTCTCTTTTTCGAACGGGCTCGTTGGTTCCATCGAAAGTAAGTGCACCGAACTAAGTACGACCGAGTTGAATTTTCTTCTGTAGGAAACTGTGCGGAAGATAAGGCGATAATAATTCTTCTTAAAATGTCACGAAAGTTCAAAACTGATAAAAGTTTATTCCCTATTATGAAATTTTAATAAAGATTTAATTTTCGTGAATTCTTTGAACAGCGTCGATAAAAGAAAGCTTTTAATGGTAGAGCCACGCTGTAGACAGTTTTTCCTACAGCATGAATGGCCCGGCTCAACCTGGTCGTTACCGCAGTCTCACAGAAAACTGACGTAAAACAGCGGCTTACTGCTACGTTTCGCACGGTGAGTGAGATATCCGGAGGCCCAAATCCCCCTCACCATCCTAATCCTTTAATTGTCCCTTTCCTTTAAGTTTAGCAACGCCCATGACCAACTTACTCATTTGCCAGCCTACGATGTAATAAGGAAATGTGTATGGCTTTAAAACCACATACAATAGAAATAATTTATAGGGACTTAAATAATCTCAAGTTATTTTTTACGGCTAGTTATTTCAATGAAGCAAGTGAAACTGTACCATACTGCATTCCAAATGAAATGTGTCAACCGTTAAAAACTACCTGTATTCCTATAACCATTCTCAAAACTCACCTATACTCATGAATCCTGAACTAAAACAATCAAATTGTATTGTAATAAATACAATAGTGTCCTTTAATAAAGCATGATTATACAGCAATGATTTAACAAAGTTGCAGACCCAAGCATTGTACTAAAAAAGATTTCTTTAAATTCCATATGCAAGGAAAATGGAAGTTTGCAATTTCTGTACACCGCTTTTGCATTTACGTTAAACATTTAAAAATTAATTATTTACGCCGATAAAATAAAAATGTTAGAAATTTAACACCATTTTAAAATACCGCGATTTATTATTCTTTGTTGAATATAATGTGAAATTATTTTCCTTTGTAAGTGTTAATCGTGGTTTTGATAAAATGGCGTAATTTCTAGTGAATATTTAATTTTTTAATTATAAGGCCAATTAGCTTTTGAATACTGTAAACACATACCTAGTTGCTTATTTAGCTTCCCTGAGTGAAAACTTAAGAAATATAGAGAGATTTTTTGGGATTAGTATACTGGTTATTAAAAAGAAGTTCCGATAAAGTTGTCAGTTGAAAGATAAATAAAAAGACACATCGAAGTTTTAGTACTGTTTATGGGTAGGCGTCGCACTTACCATCAGGCGAGTGATTTGCTCGACGCGACTTTTAGTTGTATCTCGCATCGGTTGTAGAAAATAAATAGGATGTCTTAATAACAACTGTAATCGGTAGATCCAAGCTGTAAGCACTTTTGTCTACAGCATGAATGGGCTTAATCGGGTTATTACATTGTGTCACAGAAACCGGCATAAAATAGCAGCTTGCTGTTGCGTTTAGTACGATTAGTGAGGTTTCAGGAGGCCTAAATACCTCACCCATCTCTAATTCCCATCCCTTCCTTAAACAACGTATCCATAATTTTCTGGTATTATGGATTTCATGGGCGGTAAAAATCATTAACCATTACGCGACCTACTTGTTCCGTTGCCGATGTGTGGTATAAAAATAAAATCATTGGTTGGTTTTCCTATACTTATCCTTCATATCTAACCGCTTTGGGATGCAAATTATGTAATTATTTTATATAGTCCTAACTCGTAGGTAAAGTGGCGAGCCCTATCAAATAGGCAAGTTCTATAGTTTCCCATACTTAACATCGACCCGCGCCATGCAAGTTTGTAATTGAAAAAGTTCACGTCGTTTTTATCGGGAAGCCTTTTTATTTGCTTTTCAATTTGTTTCACTACCGACTACATGTACCGTGTTATGGAATATTGTCTTACATAACTGTCATTATTTTGTCACATTATTTAATTTTATATACCTACCATTAATACTTCACTCAAAAAAATAGTTCACTTTGACCTTGGGTCAAAAGTAAGGATTTTTGTTTTATTGTAATTTTATTTTGTAATGTAATTGTATTGGCGTAGCGTACTAGTGCAACAGTAGTACGCGTTTTTTTAAAAAAGGAGGATAGTTCATCGTCTAAAAGAGTATCTGAGTTTATTGGTAAAAACGGGACAGAAACCCAACCAACAAATTATAAACGATCATTTCAAATTACACAAATTTCTGAAACGCGAATGTTGCATGAAATTAACTTTCGTCCATTTTTTATTCAATTCAACAATTAATGTCGTGTTAACACCATGTAATTAAAGTCGGAAAAAGTGGATTTAAAACATTATAAAATTTACATGCAATGTTTTACCGATCACAAACTACGAACGTATTTTGAACTTTATCCCCAGAACTTACGAGTCAAATTTCCTTATCTATCGCATGAGAGCGTCAGCTCTTTTCGTATTGAGTCGTATGTATAATTGAGTCATTAGTAGTAAGGTAACACGAGAGGTGAGAATGCGTCAAAAGGTGCAGCGATAAGTAAATGCAATTTCCTTCAAGACTGTGATCTTAAATAACTGCATTTATTAAGGGGTACTTTGCTACAGTGCTAGTGAGTGCTATATACGGCTTCCTTCAAAGGCTAGTGGTGAATGTTATAAATTTAGTTAGAATACTGCATGGTCTTAGTACGTAACCGTTTCGCAAGTAATGTTTGTGTCGAGTCAACACCGTCAAATACTAAGCACCATTCCGTGTTTATACAGACATAGGTTTGTATAAGATCTGCACCACAGGATGAAGATATTCTCACCACATTATGTACAGCAATTTTTTACCTTAAAAATCCTTCAAAATTCAATAAGAATACGCGGCGACCCATGCTCACATCCAGATTCAGCCCGACGAAACAATTACCACACACATTTTACTACCTCTTAATAACTTTTTAAAACCAGTTCTAAAATACCTTTAAAACAAATGAAGTGACAGACTTAATTAAACTTTTTATAATCCACGATAAAGAAATTCGCTTAAAGGTTTTTCATTACTGCCAGCTATAACTGCAAATCTCAAAAAAATATTCCCAACCAGAAAGCTGTAAACAGATCCATTCCGTAATAACTTTAATCAAATTGAAACATTTTCCGATATCGATAAAGACATTTATCATCGCCCAAACATTATTACATTTAATTAAACTTTAAAACAAGTGCCGGCCGCGATAGCAGCCGGGAGGATTATCAGATCTGGTAGCGCAAATACTCAAATATCCGTTGGGGGTTTCTAAGAGGGTTTAAATGTTAAATGACGTCCGAAGTCCTTGTAACAAAGTATCATGAATATTGTAGTGGTCATAGAAATTGACATTTATAATGATGAAGGCGACTTTGCTTAATAAAGATAAATAGAAAGTTAATTATTAGAGACAACGATAGGTGTATTAGAACTTTATTTTGACTTGCTATCAAATCTATTAACAACGTTTTTATTTGCAATTTAATGCTAAAAATATTTATTTCCATTGAGCTTGAATCCTGATACTCCATTTTCTCATATTGGATTTTGCATGGAGAACACTTATATTTTCGCATCTGTGACACCACTCCAAAGTATTCAATACTGGTGAGAGAAAAGTTAGGAGTCAGCAAAAACGAAGTCAGCAAAATCAGCGAAATACATTGTCCCTCGGTAGAGTGGAACGCGCCATGGTCCACTCTGCCGCGAAATGGCATTCGTTTTGGGCCGATCTGCGCGCTACGCCGAACTTAATTGCTCTATTGTTAATTAAGTAACATTTCACTGTTGACCACATTGTGACCGAATCACTATTATAAGTTTTAATTTTACGACACATATGAACTCGCGGACGGTATACATAATGATTCGAGTCATGTCGTTTTATTATTAAAATAATAATCGGGTCCATGCGGTTCTTCATTTATTTCTAAACGAACATGACCAATACGTAGAAATATTTCAAAATAAGAACGCAACGTCCGTAACTAGTACCTATGTATTATTCGCTTCAGAATAGGCATATTCTATTCGTAGATTTCAATTTTCGATATCGGATAATGTGGTTGAAGTATTTTTTATATCTTTCCCTAGAAAAGCTTTGCAATAACAGAGCATTGACAAGCGTCACCGCAACTCAGCCCGGAACATCACGAGTTAATCGTATCCATTGTGAAAAGTTCAATGCAATAACAAATTAGAAGTTATAAATAATGTCGTCACAGGTCGTTGCTAAAGAAATTCGTCTCAGTCGGCGGTGTATTGAGAAATTACTATTATAACGATTAGTTTTTAGTGAATGCTAGTAATCATTTATCTCTGGGAGACAATCCGATCAGTTAGTGACGCGGACAGCTAGTTATTTATAAACTTTGAAGCAATGCGTGTGCATCGGTCACGCCGCGCGTTTTCACCTCGCATATGCGTCACTATGACGCAATCCCGCGTCAAACCTAGATTTACTACTAATTATTTTAATTAATTGTGTCACACAATTGGCTGTAAATCGGAGGTGGGAGTTAAAATTTATAGTGTTGAGTTAAATCGCATAATACATTTATACATATACCTTGAAAATTCATTTCAACATATCTTTACTATAATGTATTCATATAATTTAAAATTTCTGAAAATTAATACTTAATTTACGGAATTTATCATAATCAATATTAAAATTTAATATTGTATAGATCGACCACGATCCTCTACCGCTAGACACAATTATGTTTTAGTTACGAATTTAATATTGGTTCAATTGTTTAAACAAGTATGTCTGATTTTTGAAATCGAAAACACAAATTGTGATTGCCTGACCTGGGAATTGAGCCAAAGAACTTACGGCTCTCAACATTAGCCTGCTGCCACTTGTCTAATGAGGTGTTTGGAATTTGTCTTTGGTATGACAATAAGCTCGCCCTATATGTCATGGGACGAGAATAAGGTCGGCGACACGTGGGCGACACTACCTGCACGTCTGCCTACCATTTCAGAAACAAAGGCGTGAACTTATGTTAATAATTCCGAATAATTTACACTCTTTTTATTTTTACTATATTTCATGGTGGTCTTTAACTAGTTTTAACTATACTAAGTAATAAAAGCCATCTAATGTTGCGTATTAAAACGAGAAGTAAATACGATGTAGTTTCCGGTTGTACAGCAGTAAATGACACGGCAACATGTCTCGGGTATAAATCAGAATAACATCAAAACAACTGTCCTGCAATAGTTTTATTGCTCAAATTATATTTAATGTTAAACATCATAAATCATTTTCATGATTCAGAACAAAAATACGCTTACAGGTACCAGAGGTTACGGGGTTGGAATATATTACTTTAGATTAATAACTAACACTAATTAAAACTTTTAAATACGATGTTGAGCAAAAAAATAAAAATAATTACTCAAAAATATTATACAGTAAAGGACAATTAGATAGTTTTGTCTACAGCATGAATGAGGTGGTTCAGCAGGATGGCTGTCTCACAGAAAACCACAGTGAAATAGCAGCTTTCTGGTGGATTGCGTACGGCGAGTGAGATACCCGAAGGCCCAAATCCCATTCCCCTTCCGAATCCGTTAATCATACCTTTCCTTTATGGTCGGCAACGCGTCCTTGATTCTTCAAGTTTTATGGATGTTCATGGGGAATGGAGATCCCTTACCATCAGATGACTCACTATTCATATCAAATATATATCATTTTTTTTGGGATAATATGACAACTAGAACCTAATATCACTTTTAATTAAGGTGAATGGTATGTACACGTAAATCGTCATATGTATCAGAAATTTATTGCTAAGATATCGAATAAAGAAAGTGATAATATTTAGTTGTACTTATTAGTAAATAAAAAAACATCGACAGCCTACTGGAACAGACTGCCGAGACGAAGATCACATATTCGGTTCTATGGCACGCACCTGTGACTTTTCGAAGTCACATGTGTATTCAATGTTTATTTTAAAACATCATGAAGAACCTGCTTTCCAAAGCAAAGTAAAACCAATTATTATTACACTAGTTTTTTAACCTGTCACAACAAAGTGATGCACGCACCTGATGATAAGTACAGTGTGATAATGCCATTCATCATAAGACACTATGTCCTCATTGTGTGACATTGTTTGTAGTACATGAAACGCCTAGATCCCAATAGTGGAGGAAGGCGTGCCATGTTTTTAATAGACATTCATTATATCGCATTGAAATGGAGACAGTGTATAGAGCTTTAAATTTCGTTGCTTGATCTTTCCTGTACATTATGAATTTCTACTTTTAGATCTACTATTTAGTATTGATTAGCTCATACAAAAACATAGTGCATCTACGTACATAATCCGCTGAAAACCGGTTGTAATACACATTTCTTTACTGGATGTATTTCTATCTGTGCAAGTTTCAAAGTCATGAAAAAGACATTGGACGGTATACTTATAAAGACTGTAAGTATGGATGAACATTCTACTACCTAAAGATATTTTGTAGGCGACAATATTAATTACATTGTAAAGAATTACATTCGTGGGTTATGATTAACATCTGCTGTAGGTAATAAACTTCTAAATATTCTAAAACATTCCCAATATCCTGCTGTTCTAAATAAATCACACTACATTGATATTCCTCAATTTATGCGAATTAGAAAATCCACAGTAAAATGCCACTGCAAGGCCAACTTTAAAATAAAGATATTATACCTTGATAGCGGATTCGCACGGTTCGATATTAATTTGTCAATTGCTAATTCGCATGTAATTTTAACCATCTGAACAGACTGTCAATCGAATTAAACAATAAAAACTTACCACTTTTGTTGATTTAAGTCGCTTTTTGAAAGAGAACATCTAAACCTGTCATTATATATTATTTTCAGTGAATAGTACGTCATCTAGTGCTCTTATTGTCCATGTTTGTGAAATATTAACCATATTTCCGTATATTCGCACCTCCAAGTCTGATAAATACAGCAGTATGTTGCAGTAACCTGTATACCGTGCGTCGATAATGATAGAACTTCACACAACATTGTGTTGAATCATATGACAACACTACAGAATTATTTCTCCTAAACGTAGAGCTCAATGTTGGCGACTTCGGCGACCGGTCACGGCAACTGCTGGCTCGCCTGTCGCCTGACGACCAGTAGCTTAAAGTTCCAAGCAAGTATCTGACTGAATCAAAGGAACACGAATACATTACCGATCATAGAAGAAAGGAATAGTTCTTGGTAAAGATGGAAGGAGGGTTATTTGGACGTCTAGAAATTTAGTGCACGAAGCGCAATAGTAAACTGTCACTTCACGTTGGTTTTCTGTAGACAATGGTTTCTACTACCCCTGATCGCACCAACTCAATCATGATGTATCCAAAACAGTCTACAGTCTACACCGTTACATTATTATGTAAAAAAAGTTGGTCACCAGCTTTTGATCGCTCCGCCCGCGTGATTCACCCGCCCTGTTCTTCCCTTAGTTTACCCCCTTAGGGGGGAAATTTTCAACAATCCCTCCTTAGTAAAAAAAAATTGATGATTGATTATAAGATAAAAGGCATCAACTGCCAAAATTTCAATGTTTTTAGCCCAAGCGCTTTAGGCTTTGCGTTGATGAAGTGAGTGGAATAAGGCAAGGTGGAAGAAGACGAAGATTCAATCGACATCAATCGATCTTACCACCTAGTCTATAACCATCAGATTTTGGTTCTTTGTCATTTTATCCAAAATAAATATCAGAACAAAACATTACCTACTTATTAGTTAAAACAATTCTAACTAGTTATCAATGGAACGAACCTACGTAGTTTATCGCAAATAGATCGAATCATAACGCTAGATGCAATAGCCCGTTGCTTGCGTTGGCGCACATGTGTTTCGAATCAAACTCAATGTAGCTTGTTATGAGCGTTCACTACTATATAATGAATCGTTTGTGCCAATTTGAATTTGTTTGTAAAATATTGTAGAACGCGTTCGTGTTTATAGAAATTACACGTTTCACCAATCAACTGTACGTTAATACACTCGTCCTCTGTTACTGACAGTAAGATTGTAACATCATCGTCAAGTACGACACTATGTATAATTCGAAAAAAACGAACATTGCCAAATAGCGTAATTTAAATCGGATCTAGTTACGCAAAAAGGAAACAACACACAGCAAGTTCAAATGGAGATACTGGGTTTGTTTTACTAAATTTAATAATTTAAACTAATTTTATCTCGTAGTTTTTTGGAAAATCGTGCATGAAATATATTCCATGTGCGATAGCACAAGAAAATCAGTATCTCGATTTTACCTTGCTGTGGGTTTGTTCCTTTTTGCATAACTAGGTCTAATTTTAGTACTGTATTTTACTTTAAAGTATGCGTATTTTTGTGTTTCTATTATCGGTTATCAACTGTTTTGTAAGATATTGTTATCAATATTCAGTAGAATTATCAGCTACATCAGTCACTGTCAATTTGTCCTATCTTTTTGCATACAATAATATAGTGCCACGCCTCTATACCCGAAGAAGTCAGAAGTCAGTAATGGTGGGAGGATACTTGTATCCGACCGGATAGCGACCACCGTACTGTTGCTAAAACCTGCCATATTGGCCCACCTTGTGTGGGTCGCGTCCCAGGGTCAGCCAGTGTATATCCGGTTCTCCCCAGGGGGCTTGCCCCCTGATCCTAAAACCCTTTTCCCATCCCTTTCCCTTCCCCTCCCCCTTGGCCCTTTGGCAGGCCGGCATGATCTTGCTGACCTACGATGGACACATTGTTCATCGTTGGTCGACACTATTCTTGGATTGCGCTACACTTACCATCAGGTGTAGCGTAGTCACTTTGCCGAGCCAGGATAAAAAAAAGTGCAACATATGACATTACACTGTCAGAAAATTGTAAATGCCTAGTTTTCCATTAAATAATAATGTCAGGCCTGTATTACACCCTCCTGCAGTCGGGCATGAGTCTCTAATAAGAGGTATTCGGTTATAATACACCACGCCGTCTTAATACGGGTCGGTAGATTTTACATACCTTCTAAATTCTTTTGGAGAAATCTCAGATATGTCTATATCTTGACCATAATTTCCTTCACAGTTAAGGCACTTAATTGATAATAAATACACATATAACTTCGGAGAGTCGGATGTCTGTATCACAGCGTTCCAACTAGTGACATCTTTTTTTATCATGGCACAGCAAAATGACTATACTGGACTTGATTTACAGTACGGTCCAAACATAATGTTGGCCGCCAAGAGACATTGGGTCCCTCGACGGTAAGCAGAATTATGCCGGCGTGAAGTTACTGGATATCTTGACAGTACGTTCCCTTCTCCGCTATGCTATCGACGTGCCACTATCTACATAAAGTATAGAGAAAAAATCATATGCTTTAAACCAAACACAGTTACTTACTTACTTACGGTAAGTCTCTTGTATGCGAGTGTCCATCAGGATATATGCAGCCACTTTAACTGGTTCTGCTACAAAGGAGCAATGTGTAAGCAAGGTTTAAAGGGAATTCAAGTCAATAGGATTATTATTTGTTGAGAAACTTAGGTTACTTAGGTCACAGAGTGAGATGCACAGTGCAGTGCCTTACGGTATTTTGTAATCTGAAGTTCTGGATGGTATTCCTATATAGCTAGACGTTGAACTTACCATCAAGCGAGCTTATGGAAGCTGTGAAAGACTCAATCTTTAAATTCAGGCATCATTCGTTCATCTAAATTATTGTTTTCTTTAGATTCTGGTCCCGATTAAACATACTTTATATGTATTTATATGCAAAGATGAACCCCGATTTACGCGAATTCGACTTACACGGTTATCGCTCGGTCCCACCTATTGCGTAAGTCCGGGGTATTACTGTATTACCAACTCAACCTATCTTTCTATTGAACTAATTTCTCTACAGGATAAAGACATATTCGCATTCCTACTCGCCGGGCTTTATTGCTGGATGTCAAAATATGCGTGCCACTGTCAAGCCTGTCTTACAGGAGTTACAGTGGCGGATGTGTGGGTGGGATAGTCTATAACTTTTGCTCGCGGTTCCGCCTACATGATCAGCCTTTTCCGGGAAAAAAGTAACTTATGTCCGAATCTAGGTATTGGACTGCCTGTGTGCCAAGTTGTATCCAATATCATTTAGCCGTTAAGGCGTGATTCTGATGAACTCACAAACACCCAAACTTTCACATTTGTAATAGAAGTAGGATAGACATAGTAAGATGAACTCGGATAGATAATTACGTTTTTACATCTTATTTATTGAAACTGCTTTACAACTTTATATATAAACGGAATATCGACTCACAGCAACTCAACAAATCCGCTCATACAGACTTAACGTTAAGTATCTATGTCTCTGCCAGTTACAGACTAAAGATCTCTAACAAGATGCTTTAGACTCCTGTCAAGGTTGTGCTTCAGTTTTGAGTCGTTACGGTTTTCTTGTCAGAATGCAGGCTTATCTAGCCAAACTCATGCAATTGTTTCAAGAGAAATTTCGAGTCAGAATATTGGAATTTTAAATCTTTTGATGTACTATGTTAACATCTCAATATTATTTTGCCATAATAATGATGCAATTGCATGTGCAATACAAGATACATTTGTAAAATTCAAATTCAATTAATTTATTCTGTAAACTGGATCATAAATATCACTTTTACATGTCAATATTTTTTTAAACGAGATTATGTTTATATCGGCATTTCGTGGTTAGCCATGAGAAGAATTGTTGAAACAAACTAATGGGTTTCAAATTACCTACTTTAACGTGCGTTTTGTTATGAAAACCAATTCTATCTGGTTATCTCTATAAGTTTATCGAAGTTAACATGGTTACAAAGAAGACTCAACTCGTACTCAAGATATTAAGTAGAAAAAATAGTAATTTCAACCTAGCTGTGAGATTATGTCTACGAACCCTAATTAGACGACGTAATTTTATTATTGACACATTTACCCGTGATATTTTTCGTCAATAGATATCACTCTCGCGCGTAATATTGTTGAATTGCATATGCTAAGCCCCCAAATCAGGCAACTTAAAACTTATCTAGGATATAATGTTCAAATCTGTTTCACAAGTGTCTTATAATTTAACCTACCAAGTAAAACAGATCTGTCGCCACGACAGATTTCTTTAAATGATATGTTATTGTAATTAGATTTTTATATTTTAATATCTTATTTTATTGTATATTAAAGATTGCACGTGTAAGTGGAGTTTATGTGATTGACCAACATCTTAGGCCCAAAGCCAATCTCACCTGCACGTGGTACACTCTGCTACCAAACGGACGAGGCAATGGCGAAATTAGGTTCCCTTTTGGTTGTATGGGTCAGACGGCGAGTCTATATAATGCCATCAAATCATGATGGAAAGGTGGATCCTGGATTAGGCTGGGATAACAACAGGCAGGAAGAAATATTATCGATTGTAATACACTGTTTTATTACGAAAGAGGTGTTAATGTGAGTGAGGACGAGAGCCACATTCCCGTGTGAATCCGGCTCGTAGGAGTTCGCGAGTTCCTCTGAATATTGCCGCGACGTGCGCGAGATGCAAAACCGCAGACCAAAGACAGACTTATGTTACCTACGACATGTTATCATCATAAATAATGTATAACGTCCCGCCGTCGCATCTGAATTATTCAACGTCGACGGCCACTTTATTAAATTTGTCGTTTTACGAAAATATTAAGCAACTCTCTGTTTGTATAGTCAGTGAAAAATTAATATGGAACGAAATTAACATTTACAAATTAAAACTTTTCACCGACCCACCAGTTTATCTGTTTGTTTAACAGATTTAAAAATAATCAATTACGGTCGGTTCGATGATCGATTCGATAAGAGTTTTGATCGATTGTTTAGTTTAATTTTCCACTTCAGTACAAGTAGGACGCAATTATTACAACAGTACAATAGCAAATTAAGAAAACTATGAAATGAGATGGAAACATAATAATTTGAAACAACAAATAAGCACGAGTATAATGACAAAGCTAGCTAGCGTTATTTGGCTTCGAATTAAGAAAGTTTGAAACCACTAATGAATGCATCGAAAAGTTTTCTGCTGACTTGCAAGTTACAAATTTTAAGACCGAGCAGAATTACAAAGCCCTTTTGCACTTCACTGTGACAACAAGTATGATAAATTTACGTTTTCGTGTGATTTATTTCATTTCTACCAACCCTTTATACACTTGTTGTTGTTATGTTGAATGTGAATATTTAAATAGTTTATTGGATTTGAAATTTTATGGTAAATTGAGTGGTAGAGCCACGCTGTAGACAGTTTTGTCTACAGCATGAATGGGCTGGCTCGTCCGGATCGTTACCACTGTCTCACATAAAACTGACGTAAAGTAGCGGCTTGCTGCTGCGTTTCGTACGGTGAGTGAGATAACCGGAAGCCCAAATCCCCTCCCCTTCCCAATCCCTAATTATCCCTTTCCTTTAAGGTCGGCAACGCGCCCATGACTCTTCTGGTAGTGGGCGTACATGGGCGGTGGAGATCACTTACCATCAGGTGACCCGCTTGCTCGTTTGCCGGCCTATGCTATAAAAAAAAAAAAAAAATGGAAAAAATGTATCATTTAAAAATTTAACAGAAAAGTGTAAAGTAATTAGTTTACCAGGTCGTGTTATGTATGCCGTTTGAAATAGACTCGTAAGACGCGGCCACATAAATGCCGGTTTCTTATTATATTCCCACCTACGTCGTACGAGATACTTCTTCTTTTCTTAGTCATGTGACACCAGCCAAGCCGAGATAAACTATCTTCATCTATATGCGGCATTAATTTTTTTTTTTTCAAATGTGATATTCAGGAAATGATATAAAGGAACGCAAACAAGCTGAGGTAACAGGTTTGAAAATACTAAACACGCCTTAACTATCAATAACTTTAAACGTACACGGATAAGATACGTAACCGAATCTAAAAATGTCATGATTAACAACTAGAGTTGTCAGTTCTGTGATTTTGATAAAACGGTACTTCAAGCGTCAATCTGTCTTCGTGTGTAACAGTTAATAATCTTGACTATGCTGAAGGTATATATTTGAGCAACCCATCACGTAGATAAAGATCACGCGTTGTGACATTAATTTCTTTTTATCTCAAACTAGCTGTTTCGCGGTTTCACCACAGGTGTGTTACCACTACCCTGCTCCCATGGGCCATAGCGTGATATACATATTATACAGCTTACGGAATAAATTCTCTATATGATAGTGAAAACGGCATTCAAATCCGTCATTATCTCGTATCGGCATGACCCATGGGTAGACGTGTAGAGGATGCCTTTGGCATTAAGTCCTTCTTTACACATGCTATGTATATAAAATTTAAATAAACAAATAAAAATATAATAAACCCGTTGCACAGTTTAAAAGAAATAAGCGGACAAAGAGACTGATATACAAAGGTAAACCAATTTTAGTATACTATTCATTGACTATATTATCCCGTATATAAAATTTTACTATTGACAAAACGCTGTAAAGCAAATTGAGACGAATTTACGCCACAAATAGCTGATACAAACGGGGTGAATTAGCCCGCATACTCGCTGGCAAGCCGCGAAGCATTCTCAAGGGCCATCGCGAATTGAAAGGATGATGAGATGGCCGCAAAAGACCCGTCGGCGGTCACCGGACTCATATTGCCGACTGGACACTTATGATGGACTAATTAGTGCCATTATATCAGCGATTTAGACGTTAAAAAGGCTGAATCTATACTTATGAAATAACATGTCCTGACTGACTGACTGATTCATCATCGCCCAGCGCAAACTATCAAGGCTACAAGCATGAAATTCGGACTGTATATTTATTTTGTTATGTAGACACCAACTAAGAAGGGATTTTAGAAAATTCCACCCCAAAGGGGTCAAAATAGGGGATGATAATATGTATGAAAGTCCGTCATTTTGAAAGTTATATGAACAACATTTTGTATTTCGGTTATTGACGTAAAACAAATAAATACGTGTTTCAGGAATTTTTGAAATTTTATTTAATAAGGGATGAAAAAGGGGGTGATAGTAAATGCTAAAGTTTGTTTGTTACGCTTTCACGCCTAAATCACTGAACCGATTTTGATGAATTTATCTACAGAGACAGATGGGACCCTGGAGACGGTTACAGGCTACTTTTATCCCGGAAAATGCTGTTCACGCGGGCGGAGCCGCGAGCAAAAGCTAGTGTCATATATTAAAACTGTAGTTAAACGAGGCCTGCTAGCTCGAGCTGAATAATATACTTGACAAAACCTTAGAGATACCGCGTCGTGTTGTATACTGTAAGACATTTTTTATATAATGTCAAAATGTTATTTTTATGTACGCCAGCAATAAATCTTTTCTTTCTTTCTATACAGGAATGTAATTGCAACATAATAAAACATTAGACATGTTAATACTCAAACTAAATAAATAAAAAATCATTTGTCTACCATTTCTGGATAATACAGAACAGTAAAATTTCTAACAAAGAAATTAAAATGGAAAGCCATTTGTCATTTGAAACAGTTTTCATTTTGCAACGCAGCATTATGTTCTTTTGATTCAATAATTCCATTCAAAGGTTGAAACGTCAAATGTAAAGTTCTATTCTTAGTTTTAATTATTCATTTTTCTCGGATACACAACTACTGTTGGACTGCGTTTGCAGTACGGGTAAATTGCAACTTGCTGAATAGGCAAATCTAAGCAAAAAGGCTGTAAAATAGCTCAGAATTAAAATTAATGGTGTACTACTCAAATAAATTGTTCCGAAAAAAAATCTTATTATTATGATATGTCTTCGCTCACTTAAGGCATGTTTTGAGGTACGCGACCGAGACAGAGAGACCGCGACGTGTAATGCGAGTCAGGCGATAGCGACACTTCCGATTTGTATTAAATTGCATGGAAATGGTCACACGTCGCATACTTCAAAACGTACGTATATAAATGAGACTTGTCGCTGATGTCGCCTGTCTAAGTCTCCCTGTCTCGGTTACGTACCTTAGGTTAACATACTTAACATATCGCTTATTCAAAAGAACAACAACGTAATTGCAATTGCATTGAAATTACGTCATTATTCTTTTGAAAGACCGATATATATAAGAACACATTTCACTTTTATCCTTTCAAACTTAATTATTTGAATTACTTAAAATGTGTATAACAAATAGTTCAGTCATTTTACGCATACACAATTAAGCAACGTTGCAAAAACGTAAGCTACATTGCAAAAAACACATGGATGATCAAGTATACTTGAGGAATACTAAAGAATCAAATACAAGCGCTAACGGCCAGCAACCAAGCGTTGTATCTGTCAAAGAATTTTGAAGTGTCATCGAAAAGTGAATGCCTCCGCAGCATCCAGAAGCCACTTACACACGGAGCTGTTCTCAGCAAGCTATTCGCTACAACTGTATTATACAATCTACTACCGAGACAAATGTTTGTAGGATCCATAAGCATTTGTTTCGGGTTTGGGTGTCATGAAACAGTCTCTCGTAGTTCCCACACCACGCACGAGAAGATTTGTATCTTACTGTCGGATCAGGCCTATATGTGTGACTGTTACATAATTATTTATTTATTTATCTACTATTGTACTATACAATGGACCTAATTCTCTATACCTCTCTAAATTAAACTATCTTCAAAATTTACTAATTTTAGTTTAGAAATTTGGACTAAGCTATTCTGTTGGTGTAAGTATCGTATTATATTTTGACTACAATAAAACAGCCCAAAACTTTATTTTAACATTAATAATTCTAAAATTTTACTCTTACATTGAATAAATACAGTGTAATAATTACATACCTAAATTATATTTAAAAATATAGATAAAACAAGAAACAGAATAACAAATATGTATCAAGTTGAGCAATTTTAATCTTGTCAAACGAATATATATTTTTTCCTATTACTACAAACATACATACAAACTAGTTTTGACGATTTCATTTGACCAAACTTGATTTTTATGATTTTTCAGTTTAGTTCAGAGAGTTTTGTGACAACAGAGTCGGCACTAATGCCTAAATATTCTTTACTTGTTTATTCTTGCCTCATTGGTCTCGTGACCGTCTTATGCTAATAAAGTAACGAAGCGAAGTAGTTCTGGATTCAATCCCAGATCGGAAAACACTGGTGTTGTTGGTGTTTCAGTTTTCGTTTTGAAATATTACACGAGTTGCCCGGGATTAAAATTTTTGCTCGGTATAGCAATGGGTAACCTTATAACAGCATCAGATAATCTCGGCTAATCGTGGGTGCTCTAGATTTCCTCTGCCTACCTCTATGCGGATACAGGGAGTTTATATTTATTATTTCTCTACTTAAAAGAGTGCTGCAAACATTTCAGATTATATCTATCTATATGCTATGGTTAGTGGCCAACCAAGTGTCAAAGTTTGTAGGTCACCGAAGGCCTTCGACCAGGCTTATCGACGTCTGTCAGTTAATAACAGCCGGGACCGACTTCTTACGTGCCCTCCGAAGCGCCAAAACGCTTACTTGGAAAACACTAAGCGGTCACCCATCCACAGACTGATCGCGCCAAGGGTTGCTTAACTCATTAATAGCTTCCCGATGACTAAGTGCAAGTAGCTATAAGCGCCTATTTCATAATAATATGTAACGATTTCCTATCACATAGATTAAAGATTATTTTGTATCGTACAAATTATCAAACCATCAGATATTAATATGATGCAATTTGCCACCCGTATGATATCACACCTAAACAGTCCAATCGTTTACGCAATGTTTAACAGACCAATAATAAAGGTGATATCAAGCAAAGACATTACATATCATTTTTTTATTACTTAGATATAAAAAAAACTTTAAAAATATTAAAACTTCAGTCTACTATGTATAACGAAAAATATACCTATAAAATTACATCGAATAAAACAAATTCCAGATGTTAAAGTTACACAAAGATCCTTCCAAAGGTATATTATAGACATGAGTCAATGAACAGCAGTTTCATAATAAATACAAAACAAATCTGTTACAACACAAGTTTGCAACAGCATCAACGAAGCACATTGCAACAAACACACTAGAATAATTATTACTCTCGCAAATAGACTCGAAAATAATAAAAAAAAAACAGAGTTTGTTGTATGCGACAGTTTTAGAATGACAAGTTACAAGCAATAATTCAATCGGCGGGCAAATAATGGATGAGATTGGCTCTAAAGCTTAAAGCGCAATACGGACTGCTGTGAGCTGTATTAAACCTAATTAATAAGGGACATATGGTTCAAATTTAATTGTGACGCAATATGTTCGCAAATATTCCAGTTTCTTTGTGTATAAGTATCGACCTAATAAATTTATGACTCGTTACATAGTTCCGACATGTGATAATGGGACTTATTCTTCGGACGGTATTAAAATAATTTAATGCTACGGTAGCCAAAATAGATGGTGATCCCTTCGTTATTTTTTTAAAAGTGTGTTAATGTTTACAATGTTATAAACCCATATTTTATTGATTTTATGGTTTTCACTTAAATTGTTGAGCGTATATCTTTAAATTAAAGAATTATAATGTTTAACCGAGTAATAAGCTAATTTACAACATATCTAATAATATTCGTGACAAATATATACTAATAAAGGAAATAGTTGTAACAAAATATATTTTTATCCTCTATTTTGCATATATGCGCTAGGAACAATAGTTTTATTTGAATTAATTATAAGTTCAAAACATAAAAAATCGGGCTTTTGCTTTATTCCGTTGAAGAGTATCCTATGTTCCTTCGTGCCTCAGCTTCGGACATCAATTATTTTCTGGAACTTCTTTAGAATAAACGGTATTATTAATAAACCGCAACAAAATCGGTTTTTGGGGTTGGGAACGTGTAACAAACATGATAAAATAAAGATGAATTGAAAACCTCCTCATTTTTTAAGTCAGTTGAAAATTTTTATATTCTATACCATAAATTGTGTCACTCTATACACAGTTTGCAATCACAAAGAAACTAACAAATCATGGTGATTTATAGAATCAAATTAGAGATATTACATTAATTAATGTTATTAAGTAACAAGAGTCGCGCTACGTTAAACACAAATGCACATAAAACACATGTCATTATACCCGAAGAGCTATTTGTTACCCAACGTTAGAGAGGCATTTGAAAATCGTCGTCTAATAAATTAGAGAAATAAATAAAAATAACATTAACTCCCATTATTTCTACTTTCATCTTCCCAAAGAACTAAAAATACACTGTGACCGTCTATTAAATGCATTCATTTTACTGAATTTCTCGACGCTTCACTATACAAATTTAGACATAAAAGTAGTAAAACTCAGAAAAAAAATTGTGTGTCACATTCTCCAAGCTTACTTCATATATTGGGATTGATATGAAAGGAGTGCAAAAGCGGAATTGCTCGCGGCCGCGCCTGTGTAAATATATTTTTTGTATAGTAGCCACAGCAATGTACTATCGGGATAAAAGGTATCTTACGAGTATGTCCTAATCCAAGTTATAGTATTTTTTTTTTATCCTGGCTCGGCAAAATGACCACGCCACACCTGATGGTAAGTGTAGCGCAATCCAGGAATAGTGTCGACCAAAGACAAACAGTGTGTCTATCGTTGGTCGGCACGATCATGCCGGCCTGCAAAGCCATCATCCAAACCCATTCACACGTTAAGGCGTGATCGCAATCAAACTTCCGAAGTTACGAACTCACAAACGTCCAAACTTTCTCATTTATAATATAAGTAAGATACAAGATCTCCATAAAAAATATGAATTAATGAAACACGTATGCACCTAATATGTACTTCAACTAACGTACAAACTTATCGAATGTTATTAAGCCGCCGAGACGGCTGTCTCTAATTTCCACGGCAGACTTATATTTCACCCTTTATAGGGAAGAAAATTACAAATACATCAGTGGAGTTAAGAAATCAATCTGTGTAAATCGAGACGGAGTGAGGGAAGGGAACTGGGTCGAACGTAGGTCGAGTGCGACAATGCCTAGCGGAGCACATCTGCCCACTCGGGGCTTGTAATTATAAACTCCTTGAAATCATGTTTTACTGGTGATTAACTGGCTGTTATTATGTTCCTCGAAGCCTGACGACGGTTCAGACAGACTGTAATAAAGTAAAGAGAAACTAAATTTCCAATATGAATAAGAAGATGTAAAGGATAAGTTAATATATGAAATTATGTTTACAGAACATTAATCAATAACAAGATTGCCTCTGTGCCAACAGTTATATTGTGTACGCGGTACCACTGCTGTGTTGAGGTCTCGGGTTCGATCTCCGGGTCAGGTAAAGTGATATTGGGTTTTTCTATCACGAAATGCTTTGTACCAACCTGGAGTCTAGAAACGTGCCCGGTATGGCCATAGGCTCACTCTCTGTCATATCATGGGACGGAAATACGCTCGACGAAATGTGTGTACTGGTAACACCACTGCCTACCCCATCGGAGATTACAGGCGTGAATCAAAACATGTGCATAACAAATTTTTTGTAAGCAGTATTTTACCCTTAGAATGGTAAATAAAAAAGGTGCATACTATTAGAGAGTCAGACACAGACTAGATATAAGTTTGGGAGAAGTCTTTGACACAATAAAGATGTGACGTGAAACAGGTGGCTCAGTCGGGATACTAGACCCTATTTTTTCTGTTACATGTTTAAATAACACATTACAGCCACAGTACGTATAAAGACAATGCTAACATAAAGATTTCCTACACACATTACAACTAGACATCGTTTCCCTAACTCCTCAGCTGTTACAACATTTAAGTTCATAACATTTTAGTTATATTTTACTCAAGGCGAACTTTGGTATCTACATAAAACCTAAATGCAAGTCGAATGTAGATATAGATGTCAAGTATTATCCATGAACGTTGACAATAACATTTTCTCAAGCCTATCCGTAAAGAAGTAGTTCAAAATTAAACTAGTGCTGCACCCACGGTTCGCCTGCCTTACTTCTAACCCATAACTTGATTGGGGCAGAGCCTATCGCCCTACCGGGCTGAAATTCCAATACTGGATAACATAAGTCTGATTTTTTTAAACAAAAACTCAAATAAAATTTCTGATTGCCCGACATGAGATTTGAACCCAATACGGCACGGTTTCAACGTACAAAATCCTTATCTTAATATTTCATTGCATTTTTTTCTCCGGAGAATCTTAACTTTCCGCGCGTTCCTAACCTTGTCTGAGCGAAAGGGTGTAGAAAAATCACTTGAATAAAAGAAGCCCCAAGCAACTAAAGTACCCGGCACATATAGAAATGTGTTGACATCCCTCGCTTGGGAGCAGTGATAACTTCACTCCGGGACTTGTTACGGCGAAATTATTTTAATTTTGCATATATTATACTTTACTTTTAAAGCATGAAGTTAAGTTACAGAAACAGCAATTACGGCACAAGCGTAGTAAATTATGTACTCTATGGGTACTTTGGACATTTTTATACTAAAAGTGTGTGTAGTAGAGTCTGCGGGTATATTACTGCATTTATTTTGGAAGATTTGTTAACCGTTTTTTATTAATTACCCTTTACTATAACGGTTAAATTTAAATTTACATTAGATCTTAAGCAGAACACCTGTCAACGGCATTAGAAGCGTGTTTGTTACCCAGAAATCATTGTATTAGTCTGTTATTTTCACAAATCTCTTTCGTATTAAGAAACATGTTAAACAGTCATTAACTACGCTGCCACATTCCCTACATTCGTGCGTTCCCATAAATAAATTGTAACATTAATTACTAGCAACAATGTGAACGAGCATCTTTTATATTTTAATTAACAAAGACGTACCTTTGTAATACGTAGGGTGTCATTTAGAAATTCTAATGGTCCCGATACAGCAATCACCGATCGCAATTAAGACTACCGTTTCGTACATGGCTAAAACGAATGGGGCTCTTCAATCAACGAATCAATCTACAATCGCGTCGGGCCGCCACTTGGTAGCGACAGTTTAACAAATTTATCGCTTCGAATGGATGGTAATTTTCAAATTTCGCCTGTTGATTGCCGTTCGGAAAGCGCAACACTATGTGCTTGCCGGAAAATTACAGATTACATTGTGTAGACAATACGGTGATGACATATACAGGAATCACTGAGTTGTGGATCGTTTAATATAATAACATGTTTATATGACAATGATAGAGTTAGTAGCTTCTTATTTCTTACTAATATTTTATAGAAAGTTTTGGTGTTTGCGAGTTTGTGAATTTGGACGTTTGATAATTAACACCCCTTAATTGTTGACCGAACGAAATTTAAAGCACAGCTAAACCGTGACCTGGATCCTAATCCAAGCTACTTTCATCCCAGTAGTATGTTCCCGCGGGATTGCTTTCAACGTTCTTTTAAATGATGATCAAAACTGCACGGGCTGAGCCGCAAGCAAATTAGTTTACTAAAATAAATTATTCTAGTACCGTACAATGCAATTAAGGATGAACAATGAAATTTAATTACATAACGAAATCTGGCTTGATCCACTCAAAATCTCTGTAATTGTAGAATAAAAACTCAATGAGAGTGGAAGATTGTGCCATTAAACAGTACCTACTGTAGCTAGCAAAACAATGTTAAGGCACCGTTCATCGGTCCCGACTCATTACGAGTTTTGCTCGGCACTCGGCTGAGCTTAAGCCCGGTTAAGGTGCGGCCTGATTAAGTCGAGCAGACGTCTGCTTGCCAAAACCACTTGAGCCAACACTATGAACGACGTAGTGAGTAGGTACACGTTATATTAAAGTTTGGCAATAGTCGCTAAGTGGATGCCTGATGTTTACTTAGTCTGGTACATACCTCTCCCTTTTGGGTTTGCTTTAATTGCGTTTATACCTTCTTTACAACGGTTACGTCAAGTGAAAAGAGCAAATCATTAATATAATTTTGTATATTAAATTCATACATCTACTTTAAAGTATTACATTATATAAAATTTAATATATACACATATTTGTTATAATATCTGGTCAGTCTAAGATGGTTAAGCCACGGTGTCTTTTTCGTGGTTTTAAATAACAACGCCAATCATTATCTACAATAATCTAGAACTGCCACGCGATCCGTCAATTGCGAAGCGCTGACCACGAAGTATCCGTCTGTTCCTCGGGGATATTATACGGTGATTTACCTGAAAACAATAGAAAAAGGCGTTAATTTACAGCATTGGACATCGGCCAAACATTTCAACTAGTCGTCTAAGTTGGTCCCTTGCAAAATGAATGAAACAAAGCGGTATTTAGTAGCTCGCTGTTCCTGATCGGTTATCAGGCCGAGTTGAGAGATGGGCTTAGGTGAGAACAGACAATATAAAAGTCATTTATATCCCGTCATCGTGACGCGTGAGGCGTGCCAAGGCGTTTTCCAATACTCTCATTTATCACACGCCCCTAGACATAATGAGACGCATCTCGACACACACCCAAAATACTTTAAATTTATTTTTATTAAAATACCCATTAATTTTCCTTAATAGAATTTGGCAATGGGAACCGAAGTAAAATACGGTGGTGTTATTGATATTTTATCATTCTTTAAACGTGTGAAATAGAAACACTTTATAAAAATATATATAGTCGTCTTTATCACTTTTAATATAATTGCCAGTGTCCTAAAATATATGCCAGTCTGCTTTGTTTACTATAAAATAATAGACTACGGAATAGACCCGACTCTATCTGACTCTGCCGGATAGACAAGATCAATTTAGTAGACAGTTATTTATAAGAGGGAAGATAATTTCTTAAATATTAAAAGCTTTTCGTGTTATTTTAGTAAACAAACTTTTTATTAGAATGAGAGTATTTTTCTGTCTAACTAAACTTTGGACGAAACATCAAACATTTCGCGCTCCAAATTCTTTATATAAAATTGTTATTTATTAACACAAACCACGTCAAGAGTAACGGAGATTTAATCGATTCTAAATTCGTATTCTTTTTATCAGCTATGAAATGTATATCAACTATCGATTTCTTTTTCAATTTTATTTACCTTCCCATAAAGCAACTCAAAATAAACTTGAAATATAAAAGACAAAACCAATTAGGACGGGTTATATCTGTCGCATAATAATATACTTTCAGCAACATAAGAACGAGTTCACGTCAAACATGACACGTCGTACGAAACTTTTCGATTGCTCTACAATATTTGTCTTCCTTTTTATCCTAACAAGATTAAGTGACTGGGTCACACTGGGCCTGATAGTCGCCAGGATTATAACTGATGATTAGGATAACCTAACGTTACTGGATATACGAATAGGTATATAAGAATAGCCTATGTACCGCTTGCACTAAAATTGTAGAATATAACCTATTTAACAAGATAAACTGAAAATATTATCAGATTATGATCTACTTTGCTTTCCGTAAAATGTTTATATCTGTGAAAGTATTTATTATAATGTTGTACCTTTGCTTACTCTACTAAATATAAGCGCGAGTGTCTATTAGTTATGTAAAAATCATAAAAATATAACATTTGCAATGTAACGATAGATACATTTTTAACGCAAGAAAAATTGCGTGCATAACTTGACGGTATATAAATAGCCTGCACCGAAACGCATTATCAGAAAAATCCGACAGCTCCACAATATGAACAATAATAAAAGTGTTCACGATTACCAACGAAATGATCTGAACAAAATAAACTACCATTCTACACCGAAGTAACGAAAACAATAGAATGTTTGTTGTACAATTAGATTACAAAGCCATGCCAATTCATTACCGTGGAAAAATAACAATGTTATGAAAGTTGACAAGGAACGCCGCCATGCACCAGGCCGAACAATTCGTGTAAAATAAATTCACTAATAGAATAGCGTCTTGTAAACGGTAATACCTACTGGACGTCGGAAAATAACGATAGTTTGCCGAGAGTCGCCCAGTCACATGACAGCCGCCAGCCATCGGCCAACTGGACCAACGAACGGTGACGCATGACTCGAGAAACAACATATAAAAATAAAACATAACAATATACACACGTCGCTTGACGCTTCGGTTTCAAAAGATCTGACACTCAAAGCTATGCTATAACATTAGTCTTTTCAATGGACCACAAAACTCGCGATTATAAATGTTTAAATGTATCCCGTACGAAAATTGATGCCACCGTTTATATCTGTTAACAAAATTTTGAGAAATGTTTAAAATATCCAGTTTGATATAGCACTGATATTACGAATAGCTTTAAAATCATTTTTATGGCAATTATAATATGAAACTCTCACATATGTATTTGTCAGCCAACTAATTTTCAAATAATATTTAGTATTTCATCTCTATATTAAAATAAAAAAAAACAAAATGTAATTTTCTGATAATTTCAGATATTGTTTTTTGTAACACAGTTGTTCATGTATTTTAAAAATAAAATTTTTGACGAAATAAAGCAACACCACTTCAACCCGGCATAATTCTGGCTAATGTCGAAGGCCGAAATTTCTCTCGACAGTCGAATTTAACTGCACTGTACTTTACACTTAAACTTTCAAAGATCTCACTCCGGTGTGCCTGCAACATATTCATTCATGCTTCTGGATCAAATAATTGAATAATTATAAACTAATTTTATAGCGGGTTCATTGTAACTAATTATGTGAAAGAGTTACGAAGCATTTATCAATATAAAGCGGTGTTGCAACGCAGTAGATGCTCACGTGCTGCCAATGACGAGCAAGGAGGCGCGGGCGCGATCGGTGCGTGCACGCGCGCGCACAAGCCCGCGTCACTCGCGATGACGTGCATGTAATAGCGCGTTCATGCGGTTCGCTTTTAATTGATCAACTGATTAGAATCAATAAAAGTGGCATGGTTATTGTTGGTCAATTCGATTGAGTCTGTTCAGACAATTCTAATCTTATATTACCAGTTGATCAACTAAAATCGAACCGTGTGAACGCGCTACAACAACCGACCAGGAGCGACCATCAACGCTCGGCGACTAACTCCAACGCGTACCACGTTAATCATGGAATATTTCACAACCCGCATCCCGTTCCATCGTGAAGAACACGTGATAACATTTATCGACGCCCCATCTTTATACAAATCAATTTTATCATAACAATTATGAATATGCGTTAAAGTGGGCGAATTAATGTTATTGCCCCCGTTATAATCAAAACGTGATATGTCGACGCGAGCGAGCCAACATATTCAAAATACGATCCATTTTTTCATACACTCAATGCAAAGAGAAACAAATATCGATATTGAACGAAAACATCGCAAATTGGTATTCAATATAAATGCACGAATATAAAAAAGATAATCACACACAGAACGCCGTCAACAAAAATACAGTTTTCCCAAATTGACAATAAATAAAATGAACAATAAACACTAAGGTGCAAGTATTTATGTATGTGGAAATAAAAACTATGATAACGGGTCGGAAGCAGGCAACCGGTGAAACTGACTACCTCACCTGCTTTTTGCACAGGATTGCTCGATTAATGAAACAACGAAAATATTCATTGGCAATCAAACGGCCGGCTGGAACTTTTACAAATATTGATGCAGAGAATCTGCGTTAATACCACTCGAATAAAAAAAAGAAAAACCCTTTAATTATTGAGTTTCGCGATGGCTGCGTTGAACAAATAACTGAAAGTAAACGTTTGTGTTCTGTCGCTAAATTGTTTACGTCACATGAACATCAAAAGTTGTCTTATGCGAGTGAGCGCTGGTTTGTGTTCGAAGTCGAGTATGGAGCGTCAGGCGTCAGGCGCGGAACGTTTACTCTGGAAACGGAACGGCGTCGACATTTTAGTCATGAATAGTGTAACCGACATTGAGAGGGTGCCAAAATTTCACTACGCTGTTATCTACATGACATAGTTATCGAATATAAGTGGCTATTTTTGGTCATGTGAGTCGGTTACCGACAACTCTATTGATGTTCATAATAGACAGACAAATATCAAACGCATTATTCGGACTATTGGAATTTTATTCAAAACTACATTCAAAATGTAGTTATTTTTTGTTAATGTTCCATAAAATATGGAAAATGTTTGAATGATAAAACAATTTATTCAATTTTGACGCTTTCATTTGCGTCGTTGCCATTAAAGAGCACTTATTGAGCGAACGTCCTCTGACAGGTGGTAATGATTCTGATTTATTTAATTCGTCAAAATCTCGGAAAAACGTTGAAGTAGTCAAAAGCGATCATCTGATAAACAATTCGACAAGGATCAACATAAAACCAGCACTCACCTGTCTGTAATCAACTAAGAAATTCTCAGAAAATTGAAATTATAATACCTTAGTATAATGTGGAAAATGCCTCTTTATAACAGCTTGACTCAATTACTGTGATTAATAGAAACAGTAATTAATATTTAAAATTCCTTCAATGAAAGAAAATTCTATTATATTATTCTATTATTATCACAATATCGGTGCCGATCTACAAAATATTCCTTACAAGACAGCACAAAGCATAGACCTGTGTTAACTAACTAAATAATTAAACAAATTTTCCCGTTATTGACGATTTTGATATCGATATAATAAATATCAGTGTGTGTTATAGATAGAGTCATTTTCATGAAATAAACCCTAATATTACACATAAAAACTAAGAAGGAAAATGCATAACCAAAACCCCAGTACGATTATTTATTCATAAACTACAGTAACCGGCGAATAAAATCTTGTCTCACAGAGATAATAACAATAATTTTTACAACTTTTGTATAACAATATTATTATATTCATAGCTTCATACAACAACGTACATTCGTTACGTACATAATCTGTTCTGGCAGAGTAACAAAAAGAGATTGGGTTTTAATCCTGCCGGAATATCTACCAAATCCCCAACAAAGACAGCTAATATTTCGATGGAAATACATATTTGATGTTCCTACCAACCTACTTACTCGCTGATTGATTTTGGAATGGGATGTTTCACCTACATTTGCTAATACGTTAGAATGATCAGTTGGAATTTATAATGGAATGAAAAACTTTGTTCTTTGAACGTTGCTATCATGTCAGTGACACAATGATTGAATACCCGATCTCTGTCACACAACTTGATCACAGCAATTGGCAATCAAACAGCCATTTAGTTAACCACTTGAGCGGAATCATCTAAATAAAAACAATCACAACAGTAGTCATAGTGACAGTCTATTCGATTGGTGTCACGAATATTCAAAGAATAAGACCGACGATCTTTATTCATATTTAACTTATCAAATTTTCACACGATTTGACGTTTACTAAACATGTTTAGGTGCTATATCGCTGTGCAATTGGACCAACATTTTCTAAATAATGAGTTATCTCAGGTGTTTTTCATATTAACGCCATCTAGAGCTCACATTTTGCAACCTTTTTTGCTGCAGGTGAGTTCAGACATTACAAACATTCTGTTACCTTGTTAGTAGTTACAACAAACACCGCAACATATCGCTTCGGCCAAAACGGTGATTGGAAAAATAAAAACAATATAGGCACATAAAATCAAAAAATAATACTAAGCAATTTTGAGTTGGTGCTACTGCATTTGTTATTGGCTAATGATAGTATCGGCTCAAATTGGGTTAGTTTTTCTTTTAGGTGGTCACACAGGAAACCAAAGTAATGTAGCAGCTTGCTTTTGTGTTTGGTATGATGAGTCAGATATCCTGAGGTCCAGAACTTCCACCCCTTCCCAATCTCTTAATTATACCTTTCGTGCAAGGTCGTTAACGCTTGCATGATTCTTTGGTTACTATAGATATTTATGAGCGATGAAGATCACTTTCATCAAGATGAACATCAGATTAACTACTAGCTCCTTTGTCGACTTCCACAATAAAAAAGGCTGAAAAGTTATACGCGCTTATAACACAAAAAAATACATACCCGTCGAATTGAAAACCGCCTCTATTTTCATCAGTTAATAAAGTATTTTTTAGCTATAACGACGTGACGAACAGGTCACTCGCTTGATGTTAAGCGTCACGCCTGTCCATAAACAGAAGCAAGCCCACACAGAACTATGATTCAAAAAGCACTGCATGGCACTGGACTGCGTACGTCAACCCGAAACGTACGATTTTAAGTATCATAATGCCCAGTAATTTCACTGATTTCAATGTCCTACAAGCCGAAACACAACAGTGCTTACACACTACTGCTGTGAACTATATTTTAATTTATTTTAATTATGATAGATTGGAGACGCTGGCACCGGTCTATCAGGTACATAATCGACTCATCACGCGTTACATAACGATACTACAGCTAATCGAGTTTTATCATAAGCAATTAAATATATAAATACACCCATTAGTTCCACGCATAGTCCTGATCCCTCACTAGGCAAATTTGTATCGTTAGCATCAGGAACTACGAGAGACTTGCGGTCCCACAACACCGTAACAAGTATTTGTGACTCACACAAACATTTATCTCGGAACGGGAATTGAAGTAGTAGCCTCTAGTTTCATAAGCGACTACACGCTCACTGACCCACGGAGGCTATCCGTACATTTTACAACCGTGTTATTCTAGCAATTGACTTATTGATAACTTCAAAACAATGTTTTCGTTGTACATTTTCGTAATAATGTTATTGAAAGTTAACCGTGGATGATATGTATTCAGTCTTATTTACAGCCCATGTTTGCTTTATTAAATAATGAACCATGAAATAGATGCGGCGTCACGATGCGTTAGGTATGTTACGTGTATACGCTACAAGGTGAATTTGGAATGTCAAACTCGTATATCACATCAAATTTATGGGCCTTACTAATAAACTTTATAAGCACTGTTTAGTTAAAACACTGTTTTCGTGTCTTTCTAGCCACTTTCGAAATCATGTTAACGCCAACGACGGTCGGTATAATTATACCGGCCCGAAGTTACTAGATATACCATAACTTACCCCGGCGACTCGTCTGGACTTTGACGGGTTTTCCACCGTATGTACGGTGGTAGCTATCCAGTCGAATAAAAATTAAACGGTAAAAAAATAACCAGGTACCCACTAAGTGAGATTAAGCAGGAATAATATTTATTTATAATTATTTATTGTACAACTGAAACTGGAGTGTAAATATATGAAAAATAATAATACAACAAATATACGGTGGCTTTATCACTCAAGGAAATCTCTTACTGCCAAATAAAATAAATACAGAAAACTAAAACGCAAGTTCAATGATAATTCATATATACAAATATTGATAAGTGGCAAAGTTAATTGTGTTTAATTATGTATCAATTATCATATGGTGTGAATTTTTTATGATCCCAAACCAGGTTATCTTGCGTATCAGAATCTGTTATAAACATTACTTGTAGCATAATACCCGGAAGAATTGTTGTTCCCAAGACACATTAACCTGAGAATTAATGCAGGAATCAACACCGCGATCTTTAGATTTAACCAAAGCAAATAAGCTATACTCTTACGCCACACTCTAGAGGTTAGAAATAGCGTTTGATTTATGACCAAAACATATTTCAATTTCACATTAAAACTTCACACTAAAGCGACATAGCTATAAATATCTTTTTGTTTCAATCTCAGGCAAAATGTAAAGCAGTTGTTTACCTAAATCAATCAAGGTCCTAGTGGTGGAGATGTAAGGGGCAAGAGTTGCCGCGTGGCCCGGCCCTCGTCATTAATGGCAGGGATAAGTCTCTTAATTAATGCAGGTGTGCCAAGACCCGTGACAGCCCTGTTCGCAACCCGTGCTGCGGTCACAGTAAAATACCATACATAAATTGCTATATTCAATTCTCTAGGTGGTGTTTAAATTCGGATTCTCTAATTTTTTATCAGAATGGTATTGCGTTATAGAATGTAAATTTACGATTTTAATGTACACTTGATTTTTATCAATGTTGTTTTTTTTATATCAACCGAATTATATTACGGTGTCTCGCACCGTCTGCCTATCTGTTTGTGTATCATTTGAACTATTGAAAAACTACTCGTATGTGTCATTTTTTCGGAACTTTATTTGAGTGAGGACGGATCGCAATCAACTGGGTTTTTACATGCTGTCATACAAATAGAAGATATCATGAAGATTTAATCGTAAAAGGCAATAATAATGATGAATGAAGCATTTTGAAAGAAAATCCATAAAGATATGATCATTAAGATAAAAGATATAGTAGACACTGATATTGTTAAATTTATAACGTGCACGCAACGTGCACAAAACGCGTAGTAGTTAATTTTGATATATTGTTTTTTATGTTAGATCCATCGTTCAAACAGTGCATGAATCGTGCGGTCACTTTGTTCCTCTCCTACTCAACATTCAAGGGAACTTGTTAAATACATATATCTCAATTCATCCAAGGTTAAGTATAGGTTTGTAAAGCAACTTAAAACACATAAAATCAAGTCTGTGTATTCGCGATGGTATACACTACACATGCTATGGCATTTCTATTTCTGTCTTGCGTGATACACTAAGGCTCAGGTCACCGACAGATACAACGAACCTATCCGTTATATAAAGTAATAGGTTTTATAACCTATGTTAAGAATCGAGCAGGTCGCTCTCCTGATGCTAAACAATGCGTGGCCATAATCAGAAGCAACACCACACAGAACTTTGTATGACAAAGCACTGCATAGCACTCGAATGTACTCGTCAAACAGTGACATAAGATGTAAAATCGCACAATATCTAGTAATTTCACTAGATTCGATGCCCTTCACACCGTAACATAACGGTGTTTACATACTGCTGCTTAGCAGCAGATATAGACAAAGCGATGAAACCAAACCAAACGGCCTCTCACGTACGAAGGGCCTACCACCTAGTTGATGGCAAACTGCCTATCGCAATATCAGACACGAACATTAAACCTAGAAGAACCACTGTAACATTTAAAAAGTCTAGCATCGAATTGCCTGACTTGGTGGTAACAATGCTCTGCCATTACACCAAGAAAGCAATAAAATAATCAAGCTCCAATACATATTTAGCGGTTTCTGAGGCTTTGAGTGTCCATTAAAGTAAGTTTAGTCTGAAACAGTGATCATTTCAGCAATTATCATGTCTGGCAGTAGCTGCCGAAATGGGAATTTAGTTTGACTTAGTAAAGTCCACTAAATAAAACATTATTAACATGCACATCTCCAGAAGTTGGTCCGCAGTCACGGGTTTAAGCCTTTTTTGGATAATACATAAGTGTAATTAAAAATAGGTATTAAACACCACTTTTTATAGAAAAACCATCATCAATCATCTATATTTCGAAAAATAACTATCATATATTTATATTTTGACAGCTGCCTTGGCCCAATGGGCGAGTAGCCGGCTGTGAAGCGAAAGCCCGCGAGTTTGATTCTCGCACCGAGACAAATGTTTGTGTGATCCACAAATATTTGTTTCGGGTCTGGGTGTGTTCTTCCCAGAGGGGTTGACGTCAGGCAGGCGGCCGATCGTAAAACTGCGAACCAAATCTGAATGAATATCCTACCATCAGCGAATTTTCACCTATTTCGCTGCCGGTCAACTGAAATTCCACCGACTCCAAAGAGATTTATAGAAATTGGTATTTTTGTCTTTACCGCCAGTATTTTTGTGTTCGCTGAGTTTATTTTCCATAACATAATATACGCACACACACCCGTGATCTCCGAAGCGATAGGCAGAGAAAACCCGTACATCCAAATTTTTACCGAATGAAGAACGCCTGAAGAATCATGGATGCGTTACTAACCTTAAAGGAATGGAATGGGTATTGAGAGCATTTCGGCTTCCGGACATCTTTTTCGCGCACAAAACGCAAGCAACAAATTCAAGTCCCAAACAACTGAAGTGTGATTTTTAGAAACGAAACTAAACGAATACGCAAATACGCATATGCTAATCGTCATTCTATAATAAAACATTTAACACGTCATCAATGTTCTATGTATTTTTATATCGGCGTCGTGTCGTATCAGTGTCGTGTCACTACTTCAAGAGTTGACACGGCACTGACATGATTCTGGCACGAGCTGAACGACTGCCGACTCGGATTTGAGATTGCAATTGATTTTGAGATGATCCAAATAACAATGGTTGTGACTGCACACCGTCACGCGGACATCAATATATGCGACGGATATTTTCGGCGAGATTCCTAATATTTTACAATACTTTCTGTAATTTGCTTCTATTTCAATTATTGTGTTTTTACAAACGTCTTCAAATAATAATTTCATCGTAAACGGTAACCACTCTCGTGAACACGTGAAACTCCAGAACGCGGCGCGCGTAGGGCTAGTAACAAGGTTCCGTTACCACCATTTGGTGACGGTACACTAAAAACGGATTACCTACCTGAACGCTCTTATCAGAACAACGTAAGAAGGCGAATCTTACACGATATGCAATATTAATTCCCGATCGATGCCTGATAAAATATTCATCCACACAACATATTATGTAGTAAAATAAAATATGACGTTAAATATTTGTGCACACGTCTCGTTTTAAGCTTATTTTCTAAACTTTACTCGTAAAATTTGCCAAATGGTCTCTTAACTTTAACTGGTATGTGATTTATGAATAATTAAATGTGATGAAACAACCAAGTTTCAACTATAGTAGTTTCTATGCAACGATTCATTCCAAAATGTCGTAAAGTTTGCGTGTGTTAGTGATTGTATGAGTTAGAGAATTGTATGTGTGAAATGCATGAGTCGCGGACATTTTCAATGTTGTTTAGTTTACATTGTTTTATAACGTGAGAAACTGCTTACGACTTTATATGTAGCTGTTTATGACATTCTAAGTGCTAATAAATTAGCAATATTTTAAGAATAGTCCATGTACAAATTGCATAATTATGTCTTCATTTTAAAGAAACTAATTACTCAACGGATTAAACCAAAAGTAATTACAAATATTTGAAAAGTACATAATTAAAGTAGTATAAATGGAAAGGCATAACCTTGTAAATATCAAGAAAGCCAATATCGACTTTGGGGTTTAAAGACCAATCAATTCATTTATGAACAATTTCCTAACCGAAGTAACCAAAAATGTCAATATAATATCTATTACACTACACAAACTCTGAATATAATTACACCACCTTTGCATAAACCACATAGCAACAATAGCGACGCGGATGTAACAAAGAAAAATGTAATACTAAAAATTCATGAGTTTACGCGTGTGGATAGCCCATAAAGTTTGTTAAACTGAGGAAAAATTTTCCAAAACTAGTACCGTGTGGGGCAAAATTCATAACGCGCTTAGCAATTCGGTTCACCTGTCTCGTTAAACTTCGGAATTTTTAAATTAAATTCTTGGTACCGTCGACTCGACAAAGTTGCGAATTCTTAAAATTTGAATGTGTAATTAATCTTTGGTTTTAACAAACACACTGCGTGGAAACTTCTAATTTAACGTCTTATCTTATTCTATTAAAGAGATAAATCATTCATAAAAATGATTAAATGTTCAACTAATTTTGAACTTAATAGCTACCTTTTTAAAAGAACAAGAAATTTAAGAATTTTAAGATATTTTAGTTATAATATAATTTCGACTTCTCGAGGTAACGCTTCAGTTTTTTTTCAATCTCGACATATTAACTACAATTTAGTAACATCTGTGTATTTCTCGAGGAAATGCACATTTGATTGTCTCCGTAACGGGCGAGTAGCCATCTGCGAAACAAGAGGCTGTGGGTTTGATCTCCGTATCAAAATAAACGTTTGTGTGATATAAATCAACAACACCAGAATCGAAACAAATGAAATATTTGTTTCGATTCTGGGTGTTGAGACGGGAGGATGTTTTGGGCCTCCGGATATCTAACTCACCGTACGAACCAAGCAGCTACTTTACGTCGGTTTTCTGTGAGACTGTGGTAAGCACCCAGTCGAGCTGGCCCATTCAAGCCGTTGATAAAATTGTCTGCATCGTGGCTTTACCACTCACAATCGTATCGTGATTGAATTTTACGTCGTATCCAACAAAGTGTTTTATATTGTTACACTGTAACAAGTTACTAAGCATATTATTCGTGGTTTAAATATACTGCAGACAGCCTCCGAGGCGCAGTGGGGGAATAGCCGACTACGAAGCGAGAGGCAGTGAGTACGACTCCCGTACCGAGACAAATGTTTGTGTGATCCGTCAATATTGGTTTCGTGTCTAGGTGTTGTGGGACCGCAAGTCTCCGTAGTTCCTGATACCCACGATACGGGTTTCACCTAGTGTGGCATCAGAACTATATGTGTGTGTGTTGGGTGTATTTTTTTTTTTATAAACATACCCATGTACCATCGATGAGTGCCGTAAAGCTAATCACTAACCGCATTGTCTATTACAGGCCACAAGCAGCAATGTATTATTTCGGTTTAAAGGACACTGAAGCTACTAGTGAAATTACTGAGTATTATGAGACTTGATTATATCTCGGGATAACGAGCGCATACCAATGAAGTTTTGTGCGATATTGTGTCGTGTTTCACATAATTCAGGTCATAAAAAAAAAGTAATTGAGAAAAAACTATACGTACGTACCTACACAAATCTATACGTATATAATTATCCACATTGTCCTTCAATCCGAAACACAACAGTTCGTACACACTGCTGCTTGGCGGTAGATATAAACAATCCGGTAGTAGCAACCTAGACGGCCTCTCGCATACGAGGGACCTACCACCAAGTAATGTATTATCGAAAATAAACATCAAAGCGTCATTAAGTAAAACCTTCCTTCCCGAGGCATGGTTAATTCTTTAATAATGGCGGAAGATGACGCTAAATCTTTTAATTAATGCAGGTGCTCACGTTACCAGAAAGTTGCCGTCAGAGTTCTTTTCTTATTTGATTAAATGACGAGACGAGCAAGGCGCTCCTCTGATGATACGCGCCACGCCTGCCCATAAACAGAAGCAACACCACACAGAATTTTGAATCAAATCAAATTCATAATCTTTGATAATTATCGATCCACCTTCTGTTATAATCGCACTAATATAACGCATTTAAAAGCGTTTCAAATAACTAACGATCAGTAACAAACCGTTCCTGAATAATCCTTCAACAAGAGATTCAAGATATTGAAGTAATTAAATTAAAAAGTGCTTGGTAACGTGTTTTCCGAGAAATTACCCATCTTTCCAACCCGCGCAGGCTTAACTAAAATATTGTTGTAACCAAGGCTAGTGATTAAAATTTTCCAGCTTCAGCGGTAAAATATTCCACAGAAACAAGTGATAATAACTTTTACGAAGAAAATTTATTCAATAAAGAATTAATTATCTGCAATAAGCCTACGGTTACTCCAAAAAGTATGTTTCAGATCAACTTTGAAACTTATATTGCTGTTAAAAATGTAGCTGATAATGCGGCTAACGTATCAGCACTAGCTTTTTTTTTATCCTGGCTCAGCAACGTGACTACGCTACACCTGATGGTAAGTTTAACCAACGATAAACAACGCACCCTATGGTATCAGCACGTCTGCAAAGGTTACATGTGTTAACAATAGCAAATTTAGGCGGCCTTTACGACTGTAACATCGCTCTGAAAGATACGTCAGCGAGCTACGACACTGAAAGCACTTCTGGAGTAGGTTATTGATTTTCACCGCCCGATGGGCGGGGCCAAATCTGTGCGAAGAGGATCACGCGATTGGGCCCTCATTAAAACAGAAGAAGAGGAATAATATTACTCGGTACACTTTGTAATTAAGGACGTGCCCATTAACTAACTATTTAAAATAGGTAGGCCTCGTGGAAAACATTTTTGCAAGAATTATTTGTGCCGAAGGTGTGACAACGTAAGTTTCAAAAGCGCCTCTTAAAAAGTATAATATGTATAAAAACACGATAATAAGCTATGATTATAGTGTTGTGTTAAAAAAAAAATAAGTCAATATAAAATAAAAAACAAACTAAGTTATATTTAAACAGCTTCAAAAATCCCAGTAATACAGCAATATAATATTTTCAATGGCAGCATAAATTACACCCCCATTCAACGCTTTATTTCTCAATACATTTCTAAAAGTTAAAGTTCTTTACAAAGATCTCGAATATACCACGGAAGTTTCTATTTACGTAAATAAAGATTATGACTTGCCTTCACTCTAAACTAACTTACTCATAGACTTAATAATAAGATGTAAAATTATGTTTAATAATATGAAATATATTTGAATATTATTTAAAATTTCAATATATTTAATTACAACTGCCTCTATGGCACTGCGAGTAAAACGCCGGCTGTGAGAGACATAAGTTTGTCACATTATGTGATTCATAAACATTTGTTTCTCTGAGTGTTGTGAGATCATAAGTCCTTCGTAGTTCATAATACTCACGATACAGGTTAACTTATTGTGAAGTTTAGACAATGTGTATGACTATTAGGAGTATATATTTTAAAAAAATGATAGTGATTTGTAAATCACCAACAATCAACTGCACTTAACCGACTTTGCATCTCTACAATTCTAATAGAATGCTAATACAAAACATTTCGCATTCCTCAACACAATATGAAACATAGCCATCATAAATGACAAAATCTTAGGCCACGGTGAAAATTGTTTGGTGTGACATTTTCAGAGTTCATCGGGTCAGGGTTTCCGGGACAGGACGTAATCGCGGCGCGCCCCGCCGATCGTGTTTCGAATAACAATACACACTGTTTAGAATCCCGCTGCCGAATCTGCATAACAGTATGTATACAGAGTCAGACTTTATAAAACTGACGAATTACATTCTGAATACGAGAAACTATGGCCGAGCGGTGTCGGGAATATTTTTATGAAAATACTTATATTTGCCCGCAATTTTTACTACAATACTTGACAAGTGTAGCGGGATTTATGTATTATAATCATTGATATACAAAATCTTTAGGCGCATTTTAAAATAAAAGGCATGTAAAATATAGTTATTCACATGTTGTACCTAATTGCCTTAATACAAATTTGTCTTAGATTTAAACTACAGCGATTTGATGAGCGTACAATTTTATATTGTGCGCGTCTTTAGTGGACGGTTTTGGTACTAAAATAAGCATTTTAAATTTTTTATACAACCATATGTGTATTCATTTACAAAAAACACGTAATTTCTTGTAATTTAATTGTATCCAAAATTCAAATGTGTTTTATAACATTTTGAAGATTTTGTTAAATTTTAATATTTATTTTATCGGTGCATTCTAATCTTAATACAACGACATCTCGTGGTGCGAGTGTGAATCACGTCTATATTTTGACCCCAAAGCGTAAAATATAATTAAACTGTAACAATATTATATTTACTACATTAATGGTGTAAAACAAGACGAGAATTTCATTATACTGCAATTCCATTAAAATATTGTCGCTTTAAACATATCTACGCTGACAGCTTCCTATAAGAAATTACTAACTTTTGTTCGCGGTTCCGCCCGCAAGCCTGTATTTTTTCCGACTAAAAAGTAGCTTACATGATCAACTTGCCATATATCATCCAAATCTATAAAGTCATTATGGTGTAATTGATCAACTAAAATCCAAACATCCATACCTATTTTAAATATTAATAAGGGTAAAAAGGAAGTAGGATATTGACTAACGTTCAACTTTGACATTTCAACAATAACATTTTACATTTAACATTTGAGTGGAAGAGCCATGCTGTAGACAGTTTTGTCTACAGCATGAATGGGCTGGCTCGACCGGGTCATTACCACCCATTATCCCTGAACATATAGGCAAAAGTTCACCCACGTTTCATCGAGCTTTTTGCCGTCCCGTGATGTCCCCTTTTCATCATACCGGGCATAAATTCCATTCCGGGAAATTCATGTGTAATTTTCGAATCGAAAACTTAAGTAGAAATTGTGATTGCCTGACCTGGGAATTGGACCCACGTATAACGGTTCTCAGTCTTAATAGTGGTACTACATATAAACATACTTAATCTTCTAACGTATTCTAACTTTAAACTAGATGTTTAATAACTAGTAACTATTGAAATAAAACTAATTTAGCTGATTTTATAGCGGTTTTTTATTTTAATTTTGGCCCTGACGTTTCAAAAGCTTTTCAGCCTTCGTGGTCATGGGGTGGACTGGAGTCCAAAAGCCGTTTAAATTAGATTTATTTCAATGAGTAACATTCGCGTAAACGTAAGAAATCATTAGCTATATAAAAGTAGTTCAAAGTTAGAATACGTTTTGTAATAAGACTCATTATGTCTAAGAAAACGCTTCGCAAAAACTATTTTGTGTTTATTTTAATGCATGTACAAAGACAGATACAGGAGCACAACAAAAGCACGTCGTTTCACAGGTCTATCATATTAATAGCATAGTAACATTGTATGGAATTAGATGACATTTTGTTATATGTCAAAATAGATATACGCGTGTTTTGCCTACACATCATATTAAGCGCACGAGAATTTAAAGACGGCTCTGCGACAGTAGATTTATTAGACGTTACCACAACTCCGGCTGGGACGAAGCTCAATACTGTCTACACAAATCACCCTTAATTATTGAGGATCACATATAGATACTAGGAAGACAAATTCATTATTAGGAAAAGAACAACTACAAAAGAGAGTTACACTTTTACTTTGTAGATTTTTGACTCTATCAATGATTTAAAAACTGAAGACATAGGAAGAATTTAGTGCAACAAAAATAATATAAATACATAAGAACTATTAAATAATAAACCTATTATTACTCATTAATAATAATCATTTATTTGCTCATGAAACAAGACTCATTTTGTACTTAATACTGATCGTAATTAAATTAATTTGCCAAATACGTTATTATGCCGTCCATAAATATAATATGACAAAAATGTGTGTGTGTAGTATTAGAGTATGTCATTGTAATACATAGACTAAAGGCTTATATCTATAATAAGCAATACGAGTTGTACGAAATAAGACAAGGATAGCATATAATTGCTAGACTGGCACTGACTTTTAACAGGTCCCCAATTTGGACACACAATTGGCGCATCAAAAGAATTATTCTTTTTCAACCCACCTCAAAAAATAGGGTTGCCCAAATCATCTGTGATTTCAACACTACAAAAAAGAGGCAAACCTTAATTGATCTGAATTTTTTATTTATGTCAGGTTATATTTCCGCCAATTGTCATCCGATTTTAATTTTAATGTCCCATGATGATGATGTCCTCCATCGAAACATCGTAACGAAGTAAAAATGTGAAACTCTTCCAGATGTTCTCTTTGCAAATGCACCGCATTCAAGTTGTGATAACCCATAATACATTATATTCGATACATATTAGTTTCAGCTCTACGTCACTATTGTCTTCCTTACAACAATAAAATACAACGCCAATTGTTCTTTCCCACAATATGGTCGTCAATATTTACGGAACTTCTTGAGGGGACCATCTCTAAATTGATTTATTAACGTATCGTAAGTATAGTACTAAAAAGCTATATCTAAATATATAAAACTCAAAGGTGACTGACTGACTGACATAGTGATCTATCAACGCACAGCCCAAAACACTGGAAGGTTCGGGCTGAAATTTGGTATGCAGGTAGATGTTATGGCGTAGGCATCCGCTAAGAAAGGATTTTGATAAATTCTACTCCAAAGGGGTCAAAATAGGGGATGATAATATTTAAACGCTGTTCACGTGGGCGGAGCCGCGAGCAAAAGCTAGTTTTACGATAAAAGTAAAAAAGAATGACATCAGCAAACTGAATTTCATTCAGATCCAAGTAGTACCTAAAGGAGAAGTTACATCCACTACCGCTGATTACTGAGGCTTTACAATCACCAATCCGGCCTCGGTTAAACAATGGCAATTTGAAACTTGGAAAAAAGTAAAAAGGCGGCCTAACTCAGCACAATCAAGACCCTCAAGTGCAGGAACATAAATGAAACCATTAATTATCCGCGAGCCCAGTTATTCTTCGTCCTGCCCTCCTCTGCCCGCACTCCATTTCGCTTTTATATTTTTCTCTTTGCCGTTAATTTGTCGAAAGTTAATTGAAGGGATATTTCAGTAAGAAACGACGTAAATAGCTCAAGTTGAAACAATCCAGCAGTGAGTTTTCAGAGCTGCATAACAAGATGATCTCAAATTATGTTTCACCCCAGTTTTGTTCGCGACTGTGCGTTTTTGAGCAAAAGAAAAGATGGTTTTAATTTCTGTTATCCTTTTTTCCTTTACCGCCGCTTATCGCAAGGCATTTATAGAGGTATTCTTAATAACTTTCATTATAATAAGTTCTCAATTTAACGTTGGTATTTTTCACATCGGGGGTTGTCGAAATGTACGTCTCAATTAATAACGCTAACATTAAATCACATTAACATTAAAATTAAAATTAAATTACAACTTATATAAGAATATCTCGAAATTCCAGACAGGGATACTATTTAAAATCTACGCAAATGAGAGACACCACTATAAACATTCGCTAACACATCCGTCGGATACGAGGGGGTACGTCTAATGCGGTTGTTAACATGTCATGTACGTACCGTAACAGAGTTTAATTAAACCTTTGAAAGGCGTTCCAGACATACATTTTTCACGTGAGAGTTAAAAGGGTCGCGCGTCACCTACTGGAGCGAATAACTGGAAGGATTGGAGGCGCGCGAGACGTCGGTGCATTGTTTACCAAAACAATGGCCGACCTCTGTGGAGTCATTAACCCACCTCCGATGTCAGCGCCGAGTTCGTAGTGCCGTATCTTAACTTCGTTTTAAACCAACTACAAAATTATTCATACACAACGTGAAATTTGCATTGCTCGAAGCCTGGTCACTGATTTAACTGACTTTCCTAGTTTAGAACATTGAAAAACTTGTAAACGATATTTTTATTTTAACTTGAACAACATACTTTGACAACAGACAAGCTTTTTTTGTATTTTTTATTTTTATCCGAGCACGGCAAAGTGACTGCACTACACCTGGTGGTAAGCCTAGTGCAGTCTAAAAAACTAGCGACCACCGACAAACAATGAGTTCATCGGTGGTCACCAGAATCATACCGGCCTGTATAAATGCTTCTTCCCTCCTCGGAGAGGGAAGAAGCAAATCAAGGATGATGAAGCAAGAAGTATAGGATGTACTTCAGAAATAAGCGGATGCAATGCAATTAAAAAATATTTAAAAATTGTATAATGGTATAGCCCTTAGCCAGGACCTTGCTACGGGTGCACGATGTCTGTTTAGCCATATAAACAAAAACTTTGTGTCTCTATGAAAAAGATGACTGACGTGTCACTCTTACATTCTTTAAAACGTGCAAAAATGCACAAAAATATATATAACTCTTTACAAAGAATTGTTCATTGTATATCTCTCCAGTGTTATCGGCAATTAGCGTAATACCATTTCACTTTACGTAATAAAAATGTGTGTATATAAATAAAGACCATTTATACGCTTTATAATAAAAATAATGTGGACTGCGTATTGGGCTAAAACCTGTGGGCCAGTCTCCTCTGAACGCCTTTATATAATACAGAGCTAGTATTATTTATTAAAATCAACTTGGTAAACATCAATAGTTACTACTTCAATCAAGTAATTTAATCTTTAACCGACGAAAACAACGAAGAACTTTTTCTATTTAACGTAAAATAACATTATGTGGGAAATGCTTGAACGGTTTTTCTCGTTTCTAAAAATACCATTACACACACCCATGCATACACACTCCTCCTGTATCGCATGGATGTAGGCAGTGCCATTATAGTTTCAAAATACGAATTATCATTACCCAAAGGACTACAAAACCGAGTACGACTACAAAAAAAAATCACGCATGGCCACCGCAATGAAATAGCACCATACCTCTTAACATAATTGCAATTGCGTCAATTTTTTACATCGTATGATTCACAGCTACTGTTATTGTTTAATCTGAAAACTAGCAGACTGTTAAATTATAAAATTACCTCTAGTTTAGAGAACGGAAGGGCAATAGCATAAGCAGCGAGCAAGCGTATTAGTTACGCGTCATTTTCACTAATTACTCTAGAAATGTGATTAAAATTTTGAAGTAATTGAACATTGAACAAGTTGAAATAGCTATTGTATTGAAGGACTTGCTGAGATTTCCAATCTTCGTGACACGTTTCAATAGGTACAACGTCCACTGAGATCGCTGCTACAGGATATTTTTAATTTTCTTTATGGGAAAGGCAATTTTACCAACACAACAAAACGAGTGTCCTACTTTCCAATAGGTCTACTAATATATTTATTTTCTACTATTATTATAAATTTGAAAGTTTGTACGTTTATGAGTTGTAGATTTGGATGTAAGTTAACCAATCAAGCTACAGCTGATAGGATTTCAATTGGTGACAAACATGTAGACCATGACCTGGATTAAGATAGAAGCTATTTTTTATCCCGGAAAAGGGCGTTCATGCAGGCAGAGCCTCGAGTAAAAACTCACAAACATCCAAACTTTCTCATCTATCTCTATCTATCTATTTCTTATCTTTGAGTGGTAGAGGCACGCTGTAGACAGTTTTGTCTACAGCATGAATGGGCTGGCTCGACCGGATCGTTACCACTGTCTCACAGAAAACCGACGTAAAGTAGTGGCTTGCTGTTGCGTTTCGTACGGTGAGTGAGATAACCGGAAGCCCAAATCCCGTCCCCTTCCCAATCCCTAATTATTCCTTTCCTTAAAGGTCGGCAACGCGCCCATGACTCTTCTGGTGGTAGGCGTACATGGGCGGTGGAGATCACTTACCATCAGGTGACCCACTTGCTCGTTTGCCGGCCTATGCTATAAAAAAAATCTAAATTATGAATAAAAAAAAATATCCTACTACTATTATAAATGTGAAAGTTTGGATGTATTAAACAATCACACTGTAACGGCTGAACGGATTTTTGATAAAGTTTTGCACACAGATAGACCATATCGTGAAATAGTATATAGGCTACTTTTAATCCCAGAAAAAAAAGATTCATGAGGACAGAGCCGCGAGTAAAAGCCACTAATTAACTAATAATAATCAGATGCGTGACATATTACAATCATTTTGAGACGAAGATCAAATGTTATAGTGCGTGGAAATGTCGTGAAATGTACGAATGTCCGCGCAAGCTGTTGCCCATCTATCATACAATACAATTTGAGTACGAATCATTCCTGAGACACTTTAGATAAAAATAAAAGACAGAGAAATGCTAAAAATACTTGCGCCGTGGCAGGGTTCCTTACCGTAACTGTTTACACATCGTAGTCATAATAATCCATTGTACTTGTTTTAAAAACAAGCTTTTTTCAGTTAGCTTGTATTAATTCCACGTGGTATTTGCAATTTATTACGATCGGAATTTTTCCTTCACCTGTGCTTACCTCTTCGTGCGTACTTCTTTGTCCCAAATTTAAAGATTGTAGGTCTTCGCGAAGTACCCTATCAGTATTGATGATGAGTAGTTTAAAACATCATATTATCTCTTCAATGCATTACATCAACCTGATTTATACGAGGCCATAGATTCCATGTTAATTTTAATTCGATGCCTGTAGGGGTTTCTAAGATAAATTGCCTTGACATACAAAATATTTCCAATTTGAAGTACGGAACCCAAAAGCCGGTGTAGTAAATGTAGTACAGAAAATAACATTTCTATTTTTATCTCTTTAGTAAACACACTAGACGGGTGGACGAATTTTTATCATAAACATTACATAAAATATTTTTGTCATGGGATACCGGTCAGCATTCAATTATCATGGGCATAGCTATAAATTTATTATAAATGGGTAAAGTTGGACTTCTGAGACAATATTCACTACTCTATCGACTTATTGATTTACACGAGTGGTCGACAAAGTAGACAAAAGTACAAAAATATTTTAGTAGGAATTGAAATTTCTTATGAGCCAAAATTAAAATATTATTTTTAGGTATTTCTAGTAGTTTTCTATTATTAATGTTAATGTTATATGTTAATGTTATATAATCTACTTCTTTGCAAATATGGTGGTGCATTTAGGTTATAATTTAAAGAATAACGCACCGTTACAATTTTCCCGATAAAATTAATTCAAGAAGTTAAAATATATATCCAAGCTCCAATAGACGACAAGTCTTATCAGGCAGGTTTATGACCGCGTGACTTCGGTACAACACGTGTTCGGCTTGTCCGTATACAAATTCGATCAATTTCTTATATACTAGAAAACTTGTGTTTATAGAACACCGAGTGTCGAAATATCGTGAATATTCATATACTTTGTATCAATATATTTTTATCTTTAACGTAATAGTCACAATTTTTTTGCATACAATATTTTATGGAGTATTTTAAACCACTTGTCTACGGACTCACATATGATGGACTACGTAAGGCGTTTTGATGAGAAAAATCCTGGCTTTATCAAGAACATTGACAAGACAAATGTTTGTGTGACCTACAAATATTTGTTTCTCTGTCTGACCTACAAATATCTACTGTAGGTATTTTAAAGCGAAATTGTGTATCCGTTTATACTCCAAGGTAAAGGTCCACCAATCATTTCCCATTTCTTATATAGTCTTTAAATAGTTACCTATACGTAACTCTTATGAGTTCAATATCTTCACACCACCATTACTAAGATTCCGTACACATAAGATAGGTTACCTATACGTAACTCTTATGAGTTCAATATCTTCACACCACCATTACTAAGATTCCGTACACATAAGATAGATAGATAAATCAAGAAACAGGCGAAGTAATCCCTTTGGCGCCCTATGAGTACTCATACCTAAAGTACAACTCAAAAAGGATAGTACAAGTTAAATACCACTGACACATTCAGCATGGGTACAAAATAGTCCGAAATACACTTTTATGTAGTGGTAAAGTATTCAGCGGGAGTGACCGACGTTGGAGGGGCACAATGGAGATTGGTGTCATGTGACCGGGTGACCGGCGCTGTCCGCCGGATGACGTCACGTGGACCGCCACATCCGACGTTATACCGATACCCGCGGTACCGCTCACTAACATGATGTACGGAATGAGTTACAATAAAATTGTTTTACTATTTATTTATTTTGCTGGTGGGAGGATACTTGTATCCGACCGGATAGCGACCACCGTACATTGGGGCTAAAACCTGCCATAGTGGCCCACCTCGTGTGGGTCGCGTTCCAGGGTCAGCCAGTGTATATCCGGTTCTCCCCAGGGGGCTTGCCCCCTGATCCTAACTCTTTCCCATCCATTTTTCCTTCCCCTCCCCCTTGGCCCTGGAATGAGATACTGCGGGGTCGTATGTATTCCGTTAGCAGGGACCCCGTAGTTCATCCCAGTAACTTTGGCAGGCCGGCATGATCTTGCCGACCTACGATGGACACATTGTTTGTCGTTGGTCGACACTATTCCTGGATTGCGCTACACTTACCATCAGGTCTAGTGTAGTCACTTTGCCGAGCCAGGATAAAAAAAGACAGACGTACAACGTTGCGCAATTGGTTCATATATGTGACGAGTACAGCTGCTATAGCCCTGTTGTTGGCGACGTGGCAGATAAACCCCAAGAAAATCGCTTAAGATCGTTTGGTCATGTGTTAAGGAAACTACAAATGCATGCGCTATAACGTACCGGAGATAAGATCCCGTGGACGGCCCAAGAACCGCCGCCTTGACCTCTTTGAAGATGACATATGAGCGAATAATCTAACTACGAAGGAGAAAGAGACCGGGCGAAGTTGGATAGACTATAGAAAAGCGTAAGCAAAGAAGAATAATAAAGACAGAATTTGTCCCACGTACGCAGCGTATGCAATGCATTACAGGACATTTAAATTTATGTTGGATATGGAATAGGTACGTATTTATCTAAGCCTCAAGTTTTCACACGGATCGCGAACTATAAATATGTTTTTATGTGTACTACCTTACATCCCCTCAATAAAACTGTAAAAACTTTCAATCATAAAGCAATAGACAAAAATATTATAAAAGCATAAGCGGGGATTTGAAAACATAATTATAGATTTTTCCATAAATCGAAAAGAGAGACTTTTTCCACATTTCAACTCGAATATACCTTAAACTTCGAAATAAATTAATGTTATAAAATTTAATTTTTAAAGTTCTTTCAGCTTTAGTTATAGATTTACCTTGTAATAGACAAAAAATCTATCACACACCTTCGAATAACTAAGATGTTTAAATTAGCATGTACGATATCACTTGGACGAATACACGCTCATAAAGTTCGGTAAATATTGACCACTACGAGTGAAAGAACAATAGCTGTATTTCATTGTTGTAGGAACCGCAATAGTGAAGAACTGCTGGAGTATCGAAACTACAGTACATCCTATAAATTTTATGGAACCCAGCGTTAAAGATCATTAGCCTATATTAAATAAGAAAACATATCAGAAGCATTTAATCTGTGTATGAGTTCATCTTCGATGGGGTCGGATATTTTGGGAATCCGATCAGACATTCGCCACGACCCAAATATATACTTTATATAAATTTATACAATTCCATACAAATGTAAATAATTCGCGGAAACCTAGTGACTTCCCCTGAACCCTTGGGTTCCGCGGAACTACTTTAGGAATCAATGTTGTAGATTATTGTAAGTTTTACCAAAAAATAAAGTTAATATCTTTTTGAATTACAATTGCAAATATTTATATCTTTATAGGGTTGATTTTTATCAATTATAAAACTATATTTTTTAAACATAGTAGATCATCAAATATGCATAAAATAAAAATCAAGGCTTTAAAAAATACTTAGAATATTCATATAACCATATTTCAATTGATTTAAATTACAGAATACAAACAGAGCCTTTTAAACCGACTTATTTGATAAAACGTATGAGAACCTTACGAGTTAACAGTGTAAGTTTAATGAATTAAGCTGATAACATCAATTTTAAAACTCTCATAACCTACACGTTTCATAATCGTATCGTTTGTTCAAACCTATTATTTCTCAGTTCTCAAACAAAAGTGAATTTCTTGCACGAAAAGAACCACTAAGAAATAAAAGTATTTTTATGAGTACTTCTGTCTGCGTGGCGGAGATATCGTTAATCCCCTACACGCTTCGCAGGGTTACCAGACACGCGGGAACAAGGAAAACCTCCTCAAATTGTTAATATTTTGCGGTACTGTAACCCCATTAATCCATCTGCCCGGGTGAATGTAATTAATAAATTTCTTTCGCTGTAGTTAAATGTCGTATTGTTTATGACTTCCGCAGCAATAACTCTCGTTATTTTTCAAGGATGACAGTTGTGGAAAAATACCTTGTTTGGTAATAAATTACTGTACCTTTTATTGTTTATTTTATGGATTAATCTTTCACCAAACCCGCAACTTTTTCTATAAACATCGACTATGACACAAAAACGTAAAAGAATGAATTGTTCTATTTATTCAGAAAGTGTAAACAAATAGTTAACCACTTTTCAAATATTTCTTTTATACATACATACTTTTCAATTAAACAAAACACCACAAAGATTGTAAATTGGGAAGATATTTTTTTTTTATTTCTAGAAATCTACACAATCTTTTTTAAGGTGAATAACGAAACCAGCAAGTCGCTCACCTGATAATAAAAAGCGCCACGCCTGCCCATAAACAAAAGCAATACCACGCATAATTTTTGATTACAAAGTACTGTCTGGCATTGGACTGTGCCTCAATACATACGATGTTAAGTCTTATAATGCTCAGTTATTTCACTGGTTTCAATGTCCTGCAAACTAAAACACAGTACGTACACACTGCTGCTTGGCGGCAGAAAGCGGTGGTACCAAATAAGATGGCCTCTCGCATACGATATACCTACCACCTAGTGGTTGTTCTTTTAGTTATTCTTTGACGTCGTAAATAGTGCTCATACTGATGAGTCGTTTTCCAGAGTTGTTCAGTGAATATCTAGCAACTTCAGACTGGCATAATTCTGGCTAGTCCGTTCAAAGGTATTAAACTACATTGAACAACGCAATATTTCTGAACGGACGATATTATATTATGTAAATTATAATGTATGTACCATCAGATTCAGTGTAGTCACTTCCATGCAAGTAAAAATACATAAATAAACCTACATAAATCAGCGAAACACTTTAATCTTGCAACCCTACGCTACACTGTACTTTTACGCAGCTTTAAATGACGATGCTATTTTTACATCGCTAACTTTTTAATGCTATAAAAACGAAATGGGGGATTGTGGAGCATCTGAATGAACGCGATCAGAACCACTATCCCCGGTAGTAAATAGCCGCTACATACAATAAGCTATATTTGTTTACAAGAATCCGGCACAAAAAAACAAAAAGTTCTCAATTTTATTCATCTACCTATATATTTCCTTTAAGAGATATATTTATATTTCTAAAAATACAGTACTGCAATAAACAAGTTTTTCCACATGTTCTAAGCCTGCCGTCATGTGCAGCTCCGCATCTGTTCTAGCGAGTTTTATCAGGCCATCTGTACGTCTTGAAGAGACCTACATTATATACCCTTGAACTAAATGTACTCGCTACTAGTATTTTACGGTCACTGGCTATGTCATTGAAAGATTTGTCTAGAACATCTTTTTTGAGCCAACCGAATAAAAGATTTTATCTGTGTTTAAATTTACATAATCATTATGTGTTATGTGGTGAGTAGAAAAATAAAGACTCATATTACGAAAAATCTTGTTTTGTTTAAATTTTCTGTATCCATAATTTCCATTGGATTGGACATATTGTTAGATGAACTGACGACTCGTGAACTAAGGCACTCACTGAGTGGTAGTCAAGATAAGGCCAGCTCAGCATTGGCCATCCGGCCACTTGGCCGGTCGGCAAACTCAAGATCGCGGGATCGTGGCACCATAACACAATACCTACCATAATGCCTAGCTTATGGCCAGCAGTGGTACTTCAGGCAGTAGATGATGATGCCAGTAATGAACAATTCAAAAATAAAAAGTATAACGCACTCAAAACAAAATATGGTAATGTATGGCTTGACTTATTAGTCGCTACTTAGAATTTAGCAACAATGTCCACGGACGCTTGTCCTTCTATGGTCACTATGTGACAAAACTTCTATGGGAATTCATTAGGATTCATAGTATAAAACTCTTAGGTAACTATTTACCTAAGAACAATATGCTTAAAAAGGGGTACAAAAATTTCTCTTCACGTATTTAAATCCATTTGCAATAGCTGCAACGGCACATCTATAAGGCAATATTTTAAGCTAAACCACATGATATTGTTATTAGAATTAGTTAAAGGTGTTGTGTGTTTGAGCTGCGAGACCGAGACAAGAGACCGCGATGCGCAACGATAGCGACACGTCTGCTTTGTATGCAATCGTATAGTTACATATCGATGGGCCTTAGTGACATAGTATATTATTGTTTCGAGGTATGAAACTGAGATTGGACACCACGACGTTTTTGTTTCCATACAAATTCATACAACGGACGGAGATAGCAGACTTGTCGCTATTGCCTGACTCACGTCACGCATCGCAGTCTTGGAGCTAAATTAGTTAACTCCTCATCGCACTCTGTTTAAAGGCAGCCGTTGCGCTTACAATCAAGCAAGCGATCCGCTCGCTTCGCCATTTAGGCGTTTTGCTGGTGGGAGGATACTTGTATCCGACCGGATAGCGACCACCGTACACTGGTGCTAAAACCTGCCATAGTGGCCCACCTTGTGTGGGTCGCGTTCCAGGGTCAGCTAGTGTATATCCGGTTCTCCCTAGGGGGCTTGCCCCCTGATCCTAACCCTTTTCCCATCCTTTTTCCTTCCCCTCCCCCATGGCCCTTTGGCAGGCCGGCATGATCTTGCCGACCAACGATGGATACATTGTTTATCGTTGGTCGACACTATTCTTGGATTGCGCTACACTTACCATCAGGTGTAGCGTAGTCACTTTGCCGAGCCAGGATAAAAAAAAAAAAAAAAAAAAATATATTAAAAAGAACTTCCCAAATCAAAACATATAGGAATCATATGATATGATAGTGGGTGGTAGGTCTCCCAAATGTGGTGTCTATTTCTGCCGCCAAGCAAGCAGTGCGTATGCACTATTATATTCCAGTTTGAATGATATTGAAGCTAGTGAAATTATTTACTATTGTACGACATAAATAATCCCTCATAAATAATCACATTATGTTATGTTATGTTTTGCCTATTTTTTATGCCTCAGAATTTCGAGCGCAGTGCATTGATGTATAATTTTGTAATTCTAGGTGGTATTTCTAATGTTTATTGCCAAACATTAACAAATAAAAATCTAACAACAAACAAAGATGTACGAACTCGCGCACCATGGACCGGTATTTCGAATTAGACGTAATAATTTTTAAAGAATAGTAATGTTCGTGTATTCGCAACGGTATCCAGGGTCGGGCAATCGCCTTACCTTGTCTCACTTTATGTTACAGCTATGGCCCTCTGCCTACACCTTAGGAGATACAAGCGTCACCTTATGTATTCAAGTACAATAGAATAAAAATAAAAGAAATCAAATATAAATATATGCTCAGGTAATATTCGATTATGAACGGTAATTTGAAAGTTATTAGTCTCGCTAAACTTAAGTAGCTATTTAATATTATAAGGAAGGAACACGTTCTTGACAACGTCTTTGTATTCCGTTTTCACAGTTTAATAACAAATGTACTATAACGAATAGGCTGTACAAATCAGAGGCAACAACACGGAGGCAAAATTTGCTTAATTTTACATTTAATTAAGTTCTTTGTTCAATAACAATTTAGTATAGCATCATTAGCTATACCGAGGTTGATGGGTGTCCACTTCGCCAGCTTTGCCTGGACTTGGCACCAGCACCGATACAGCCAATTTGGGCCCAAGCCGAGCCACCTAACCCGTTATTGGATTGTCATAATTTAACATAGCATGTACTCGCCGGCTTTACTGCCAGTAACTATTGGGATAAACGTGATACTATGCACAACAAATCTAATAAGTTTTCAACCACTTTTAAAAAGAAGGGTCTTATAAAGGAGATATTTCAGAAGTGTATGGGCCGGGTCACTTGATAGTCTGACTGTTAAAACCACCAGGATTTTGATGAAATAAATATTTGCAAACATTAAACCAACAGAACTTCTCACTACAAGTATTGTACCTTGATGTTGTAATAAAAGGAATGCAAACAATATTTTAAACGCTTGCAATCCGTTGCCACATCTCACAATGCCTTAGAAATTTCTATAGCTTCGCTGTGTCACTCTCATTGAATGTACGTAAGTAAATTCACGATACAGTATCACTGCAGTGGTTAAGAGAGCCGTGGGAAACGCCTATGTTTGCATTATATACAGACAATGCTGACCGGCTGTTCATAAAAAGATGCGACCAACAATACGCGCCTATGGAAAACCACCAACCATGTTCTATTGTGAACAGGTTCACAGGATATAGGCTGAATACGTTTACTGAACATATCAATTTTACTTAGATAAATAGTTACGGAGAGTCTGTCACGATCAAATGAAATATTTTTAACACGAATATCAAAACAGATTAGTAGGTACAAAGCTCTCATCTAATATTATGATATCAACCCTCTATTACAGATTGGGGACCTTACATACCTAAGTAATTTTTATAGGGAGTGCTCAAGCATGCAGGTGTCCTCACGGTGTTTTAGCTAATAATTAATACACCTGAAAATTTAGGGCTTCTCAGGATTTCGAACCCGTAGCCTCCATCTCGACAGTCTACAGCCCACTCCCTCCTACACTTTCGTTGCTATCTAACATTATGAACGACAAAAAAATACATTTAGAACATGACGAAAGCAATAATTATTATGAAACGTGGCCACAATAGCATCATGTAAACGGTGCACAAATACGCACAACATATTAACACGCAGTTGAGTAGCTTAAGGTTGAGTAATCTCTCACGGCCGAGACTAGAGATGCGACGTATCACACGTGCGAATGAGCGCAATTACCATACAGATGATGTCTCCGCAATCCGTCTGCCGGTGCCGAGTGCACAGTTTAAGCCACTGCACCGCGCCCATTAAGGCAACACGACTCGATTTCGCATACCCATTAGTTTAAAAGCACGTTTTCTTTGCCACGGCGTGGGCGGCTATTAAATAACTTCTACAGCAGAGCGACTAATTCAACCCGGCCCGGGGTTAGTAAGCCATCCGCCACTGAGCCGACGCTTACGCAGCTTAACTTACTCTAGATTTATGAATTGCCTACGGCTTACAAATATTTTTACAGTTGTCGATGGTGCCATATCTGCAAGATTTTCAAATATGATCCAATTATTGAGCAACTTTGAGATGGACGCTTAAAGGAACTGCAAACTATAATATAAATTATAATTAAAAAACCTATTTCTACCTAACCAATTCAATTAATTAGACTAGAAAGACGGTTGAGCAGTTGAATTTTTTTACTCCGTACTCCGTCATCGGACGGAGACATTACCAAATTTATTAGGCACTACATCGCATGTAAATTCTATCTAATAAAAAAAATGATTATCCATAGTTATACGTAGGTATTATAGGTAGACGTCACGCCGGCGCGGCAGCCGGTCGTAAAAACTACACCATATTTCTGTAATAAAAGCATGATGCGCCGATCCCACTGGTAGTGGGATGACGGCAGGTAGAAGAAAATAATTGTCCCTAATTGGCACAGAAAATGGTGTACATACATAAAAACGCGTTGAATTGAAAACCGCCATTTTTGAATTAAGTTAAAAACAAATTAAAACTTATATTTTGTTTAGCTCGTCTCGTCATTCAATCTAAAAAAAAATTGCATTAATACAGTATCCGCTAGACGCAATATACCCAATTGAAACATCACATACAATTTTACGGTCTCAATATCAAAATCTCTTTTCTAATCCACCATGAAAGTACGTCTATAAAGTTCAAACAATAAATAATAGAAAATTAAAACGGTCTTAGTCAAGGTGTGATGTTCGTTAGTAAGATGAAATATTCCCCGCTTATGCTAAACTGTTTATGCAAATGAAATAACTTGTCGCCTTGGTCCTTGATTACAAAGAGAGCTCGAAGTAGTTTTGTTTACGGTTTAATCGTAGTTGGGTCTTGTTTCTTATAACCGAGTTTATTTCGAAAGGTGCAATTTTACTATGAAAACATTACAATTCGAAAATGCTTCGATTGGAGTGTTTTCATACGAAGTTATAACCAGTGCGGAAAAACACGTCCATTTTTGTATGGAATTCTGTAGGTCCGTTTTGAGGTATGCGATCGAGGCAGTACACCACGATGCGCGACCGTTTCCATATAATGTCATACAAAGCGGACTTGTCGCTATCGCCCGACTCAAGACAAGCATCACGTTCTCCGTAGCTCGATCGCGTAGCTCAAAACATGCCTTTAGATCATCAACTACAAATAAAAAATTCATATATGGGTACAAATATGCAATAATATTTCAACCCACATCAAATAACAATTGAGATGTCTATTTTATTTCGCTAAATTCACTACATAACTTAAATCAATAATTTAAAGCTCTATTTTGCAACGTACAACGTTGGAAAAGTTTAATTTATGTTTTATTGTGAAATACAGAATTTAACCTACTTAAATCTAATAAATTTAGCAAAATAAAATCAACATCTAATCTTTTACTTGATGTGGGTTGAAATTATATTGCATATTTGCATCAAATTTCTGGAATAGATGAAAATTTTCGAAACGCATAACTTTAACTGTAGTACTATATTTTGGTTACTTATAGATAATACTTTAACCTTTAATTTTAAGTTAAGGTTAGTCATGAGTATTTTTCGAGAAAAGTTATAGATAGTGTTAACAAACATTTAATTTATTATTTCATCATGACCTTTACTAGTACTTCAACAAAGAAGTTTAAACCCAAAGCTCGAAGTCCCTTTATTCTGAACATCAAATTTATGTTAAAACACTAAATAACAATAAGTCATAAAACATAGATATTGCATGTTTATACTGTTTGCAAGTTATATTTCAATTAGCATTGGTTTAAAAAAATAAGTAAATTCTAATATATATTATTTATGACAAATATAAACAAATTATTTTTGACAATAATTGGTGTCCAGACTAAATTTCACAAAAATATTCTATATGCTACTTAAATGACAAACGTACTACTTAATATTTTTTGTATTAGGTGGACAACAACATTATGACGAAACATGCATAGTACCTTAGAAGTTCTTCACAAGAATTTAGAATGTGAAGTCTGACAACCCGCATTAGTCCAGCGTGATAGACTAAGGCCTAAGCCCTCTCATTCGGTAGAGGAGCCCCGTACCCAACAGTGGCACGTATAATACAGGACTAGTATTATTAAAACTACTTAACAATACTAGTTTACAGATAAATCCTTTAAAAGAACAAGGAAAAGAAAAGCACGTTTCCCTTTACATCTTTGAATAGTGAACACATAAAGTGCTCAAGTCTTGTAATGAAATTAAAAGTTAGCGCCGTCTGAAAAGTTTCTAACGTGCGGATACAGTTGCGGCAAAGATGATTAAGGGATACGAGAATCAGATTTCTAGTATTATTAATTTACAATTTCCTACTAAGATCTCCGTACCCGTGCTGGCTTCGAAATAACTTTCCGATGAAATTTATATTTATAACTTCCAATGCTATAGGGTTACGTGTTCTTTTGCGTGCATGATGAAGTTCACAGCATATCCTTACTTTAAATGGGTCGATGAAAAATTAGTTGTCTGTTTTCCTTATAGCTTTTTTTTTTATATATCATAGGCCGGCAAACGAGCAAGTGGGTCACCTGATGGTAAGTGATCTCCACCGTCCATGTACGCCCACCACCAGAAGAATCATGGGCGCGTTGCCGACCTTAAAGGAAAGGGATAATTAGGGATTGGGAAGGGGAGGGGATTTGGGTTTCCGGATATCACACTCACCGTACGAAACGCAGCAGCAAGCCGCTACTTTGCGTCGGTTTTCTGTGAGACAGTGGTAACGACTCGGTTGAGCCAGCCCATTCATGCTGTAGACAAAACTGTCTACAGCGTGGCTCTACCACTTATAAAAATGCTACAATGAATTGGACCTACTTACGCAAACAGCAAGTTCCAATGGCGATACTGATTTTGTTTTGCTAAATTCATTAATTTAAATAGATTTGAATACTGTATTCTTTTGCCAAAACGTACATGGAATATATTTCATACGCGATTTTCCAAAAAACTACTAAAATTATTTAATTAAGTAAAACAAAATCAGTATCTCCATTTGAACTCGCTGTGGGTTGGTTCCTGTTTACGTAAGTAGGTCCAATTATATCTATGCCAAAATCCAAAGTCGGTGAATCTACCGGTGCGTCGGAAATGCTCACTGGTCTGAGAAGAAGCACCAAGAAACTCAGCCGTTGGTCTTTTGTATTTTTTTTTATTACTAGTTGACTCCGAGATGCCACTTGTCGGAACAATCCACGGTGGTCGCTTTCCAGTCGGGCATAAAAATATCAGGTACACTCCTACTACTATAGTTTATAGTTTTTATAGTATAGTTTAACAACTATTAGCTGTTGGCAGCGACATGTATACAATAATCTGTCAAAAGTTGAATACGATCGTAAATCAAACAATGAACGTTTAACGACAGTGCCACTCATCTCGCAGACACATAACAGTCGTACTCCACTGTATACGAATAGTATGCGCTTCGTCCATAGCTCGCACGATTCATGCATCACACAACGTACTTCGTTTAACTGAACTTTTGCTTAATTTGTTTTCACCGCATATAATACGTTAAAATCTGTATATTTCACAAACTATTGCTTTTAAGAACGCATTAACTGTTATTAACAATTCACACTTTTTTTATTTAATTGAATGACGAGATGAGTAAGGCGCACGCCTGATGGTAAGCGCCACGCCTGCCCTTAAATAGAGGCAACACCATACAGAATTTGAATTACAAAGCACTGCATGGCACTAAACTGCACTCGTCACCCTGAGGCATAAGATGTTAAGTCTCATAATGCCCAGGAATTTCACTGGCTTCAATGTCCTTCAAGCCGAAACACAACAGTGCTTACACACTGTTGCTTGGCCGCAAAAATAGACAAAGCGGTGGTACCAACCCAGACGGCCTCTCGCATACGAGGGATCTACCACCTTAAATATGTTACAAACAAAACATAACACCATATAGCAAACGAGATATAAAACAATTTTAATACAGTTTAGTGGCGGTTGTTGGACACGTGACTCGTGACTACAGCTCAAGAGTGCGCTTCCTCTCAGAGACAGAGGGGGAGGGACGAAAGACCTTTGAGTTATGGCCGCGGTCTGCCCTACCCACTTATCTCCGCATAATGACAAGGATTAGGTTACATTCACACATTACGTGCACTGGGTTTTGTTAATTTTCATTAATGTTTGCCGTTTAGACGTACAGCAATTTTAGAAAATACTTATTGTATAAGATCGTACAGCAGTTTTGCAATAAGTATTAAAACTTATTGTATATTTGTTCTGCCATAGTATATTGGCTACAGGTGCATTGGAGTATTGGTACATATTGAGTCCTAGTATATGTTTTTTTATAGCATACGACAGCAAACTAGCATGTGGGTCACCTGATGGTTAGTGATCTCCATCGCCTATGTACGCGTTGCCAGCGTTAAAGGAAAGGGAATAGTTAAGGGATAGCAAAAGTGAGGGCGTCCGGATATCTTACTCACTGTACGAAACGCATCAGCATGGCGTTACTTTACGCGGGGTTTTTGTGAGACAGTGGTAACGACCCGATTGAGCCGGCCCAGACAAACTGTCTACAGCGGTGGCTCTACCACTCAAAATGGAATGAATAGGAGCGATTCAACTCGCAACAGTCGCCAGAATTGGCGACCGTCAGTTGATAGCCTCCGTGGCGCAATGGGCGAGTAGCCGGCGGTGAAGGGAAAATGCGCTGGTCTAATTCCCGCACCGCGGCAAACGTTTGTGTGATCCACAAATATTTGTTTCGTGTCTGGGTGTTTCTCCCCAGAGGGGTTGACGTCAGGCAGGCGGCCGGTCGTAAAAACCAAATTCTCTGTATAATGTGTTCAAAAACATATTGCGCCGACATCACTGCGATGGGATGAAGGCAGATGGAAGAAGAATGTATCAACGCCTTGCTAGCCATTTGGGATTTTCATGCGCTATCGATGGCACAAAAGACAAATAATATGTATACAAGTTGGCAACTGACTATTCGAAAACATCTTGTATATATTCTGCTGCTTCCGTCAGATTCTAGGTTTTATGCCGAACTGTCACGCGATGTCTACAGTTTAGTAAAAGACGAGTGATTTGAAACAATAAAGGTTAAATTGTACCTAGCATAAATGGTCTTGAATATTAGATGAATTATAGTTATAATGGGATATAAAAAAATAATTTATATCTGAGATCCAAAGGTTTATGTCAGTTATTCATTGCGTCCGGTAAATTTATTCATGCATTCCTTTACATATTTCTTCAAAATAATAACATGTACGTCCCTTACTAAGTAGCATTAAATTATTTCAATTGCGGTTGCATTACTGTTAAAGTGTACTAATAGTATATTTGTAATATAAAGTAGCATACCGGAAACTTTCAGAACAAATTATGGTCATTTCCTCGACAAGCAGACAAAACGCCCTCTAGTAATCGGCAACCTGTCAGTCAGCAGTTGAATTCGTGCCTGTGCTATGTGTACGGACCGTGAAATTATTCTTCGCACCTACAAAAGTACCTGCTCCGTCCTTGTCCTGCAGTCTCGTCTTCACGCGTGCTGATTTTTCGACTTGAGTGCGCCTGAACGAACGCATACAAAATTACGTTGCAGAATCAAGGAGTTCGACAGCCGAGCACAGTCGCTCGGTACCGACTCGCATTAAAATCCGCCGGTTTACAGCTAACAAGTGCCCCGAAGTTTACTTTGTTATGCTAACACCGTTGATTTGTTTCTAGTTTTGTTTTCTTAAAAGCTCCGACAAAATGTTTATTTATCTTTGACAGTCATAGTAATGGAATAAAAGCGAAATGTTACACTCAATAATACCTTTCGTAGATAGCAGTGTCAACATATGAAACTTTTAATCAGCACTTAATGGCAGCCCACAAAGCAGAGCAGCAATTGTACAATTATCCTCGCCTGTACAAGCAACCTGACGAATATAAATTGATATTTTTTGGCGCTCGGTTATGCTTCTGCGCAAGAAAAACCGAGCGTGTATGGCTTTCATGCACAGTTTGGAATAAGGCCAATTAAAGTTTTCACATCATCATCATTTTCTAATGTCGATGACACCATACACTGCAGACAAGGGATATCCTATACCGTCAGTTTATGGTTAAACTGTGCATAAAAACCCCGTGTAGTCCCATGTAGTCTATGAAACACGGTTATGGCTGTCGGTTATGCTTGTACGTTATAACCATCATGCAAACCCTAGCATGTATGGCCACCCTAATATGTAATAACAACAATCGAATTTATTTGAAATTAAAGAAGCAATGTCAATAATTTGACTTCTGTTGTATTTAGGTATTTGTAAAGCCTTTGTTCTAATACAACTTATTTGAATGTAAATAACATCATAATATTCATAATTTCCATATGAATCAAATAACTCAATTTGAAATCCGAAAAATAGTGAATAAATGAACGGCTAATGACATCACACTTTAACCACGCTCTATTCTATTTTGAACAACGACACAAATGGCCAAACCAAAGTCATCGACCTCCGCTACGTGCATGTATCATTACCGGCACGAGACTCTTATGATACTTCCACGATTAGTTTAAAAAAAAACGTACGTACTGATTAGCGGATTTCGAGATCCCGCCAACTGGCACGCTTGTCGCCCGACCGGGCCAAACTGCCCGCCTCAACACGCCTCAATGAGCTGACTGTCCAATTAACTCCATTCATATGTATGTCTGGCCGACACTAAAACCCACATGCTAACAGCCTTTTTCAAGCTAATATTCACATTTGTACAGTAAAGTTTCGAAAACGTTAAAGTTTATTGGCATTGTCCCGGGCGGAGATTGCGAAAGAAAATTATGTAGCTATTAGAAATGTTCATGTTCTTTTTATTATCCTGACTGATGAAATAAGCAGGTCACTCTCTTGATAGTAAGCGTCATCAGGCGCAGATATACACAAAGCGGAGGTATCAATACAGACGGTCTCTCTCATACGAGGGATCTACCTATAGTAAATCATGTTATGGGATTTTCTAACCATTGGAATGTCATGAGACTATAAGTTATAGAGTGCACGAGGTATTTATTGAAAAGGCGTTATTTTGAAATTGAATAATTAAAGTACAAAGAGCCCAAAAACACAAATTTGTCATCAAATTTTCATTAGCAATAAAAAACAGCCGTAATAAAATGATAGTTACAGAATATGTACGTAATATCAAGTACGTAATCATGTTGAGAATGTTCAATAAAAATGTCATACAGATTTTACAGATAAGAGACAATATCAAGTTTACTCAGATAGCTCAGTACATTATACTATATAATATTATATTACATTATATTATTTTACTTCAGTTTCTGTCCATCCAAAGGTTGTCTGGCAGAGATCGCTTGTAGCGATAAGACCGCCCATTGTAAAACCATTAAGTAATCCTATGCCAAATAATTGTATGTGATTATTGGTTATACAATAAAGAGTTTTGTATTTGTATTTGTATTATACGAAATTTATTAAAAGGAAATGCATAAACACTCAGTTGAACAAGTAGATACGGAACACCCACGACGAAACGTGTAAACCACAGACGGTCGGATGGCATCGAACATAAGTGCAATGAAAGCAGAAGCCGCAAGTAAGTGCTAAGTATTAGAACAGACAAAAACTGCCAGAGACTTGTCCCGCCGAAAAATAAACACAACGGTTCTCTTGAAAAAAACCCAAAGTGGGACAGATGGGAAGAGGCTTCACATCTGCATTTTCACGAAAACGCTCCAGATGTTTCACGTAGATTGCAACGTTATTTGATTTTAAATAAAATCTTCAAATAATTTCACAATGACGGATATATTTATACAGCTACCGTCAGTGCATAGAGAAGCATCGAAAATTATTCAAATGTGCTGTCAAGTCGTGACAATCCCATTAGCGGTGAGCGCAAAATGCATTTAAATTAATAATAGTTAGCTTCAAAGCATAATTATGGTGATAATATGTAATAGATAGCATTTACCGGTGTTCCGCAAACGTGTTCTAAACATACACCACATGCGTGCTTATTACCACTAAGTGGGGATTTTTCCTTCGGTATATATTCTTTCATAATCTGATACGTCGCGTCGTACCACGACAATGTCAGTCAACTGATTGTAATTACAGTGCAGTGGAGTCTAAAGAAGTTGAAAACTGTTACGTCCTTCGACAGTCGTCAGCATTACGTCGGCCTTCGGAAACTAAATACACACATGCTGACCCCGGAACGTAACTCGCCGGAACGAATCATTTTGGCGAGATTTTCACCATACAATTTTGGTCACTGTCTAGATATTTATAAGTACCAAGTTACTTTGTTACTTTTAACTCTACTATCGAGAGATTTCCGAGTATCGTTATTTTGGAAACGGAGTAACACAAAGTCTGTTTTATTTTTAACGAATCAAAAATAACATTTTTTCAAAACGAAGTAGTGACGAACGATAAGGGTGAAACTGGTGCAGTCATCGTAAACTGCTACTTTATAGTTACTTACGGTCTGCTCAAAGGGTACGTGTTACATATTTCTACACGATCTAAGCTCACGCTCTATAGCTTAGCGGGAAGTAGTACAGACTGAGACGAAAGTCGCAGGTTCGAAACCAACCTCACGAGCATGCACCCTTGACTTTTCTAAGTTACGTATATTAATTGTTAATTATCGCTTGCTTTAACGGTGAAGGAAACAACGTGAGGAAATTTGCATATCTGAGAAATTATTAATAAGAATTTGGAAGGTATGTGAAGTATGCCAACCCGCGTTATGTCAGCGTGGTGAACTAAAGACTTACCCCTCTCATTCAGTAAAGGAGGTTCGTTCAGCAGTCGAACATGTATAATACAGGGCTATATATATTTTAATAATGTACCTACTGTTTTATTCTATATCAAATGGTTAGTGGCCAACCTAGTGTCAGTTTTCAAAATGCCGGTAGGCCTTCGACTTGGTTTAACGACTGCTATCACTTGATACCACCCGAGACCGACATTTTATGTACGCTGCGAATCGCAGAGACGCTCAGTTGAAATACCACCATTGATAGATCATACATCTATAAAATGACCGCGCCAAGGGTTATTTTACTCGCTAATCGTTAACAAGCAACTGGTTTATTAAAACATTTTATTTTTAATAGCTCTAGTCATTCTTCATGAGAATTTTAACATCGTCACATGAAGATTTGCTATTTTCTGCGCCTGATTTAACAACAACTGATTACCCGTGATTCAATGATTCAGTACATGCATTTTTTATTCAGAACTATGAATTCTATTGACGGAATTAAAACCGGCATACGACACTTCATTAACATGTCATTATCATATGACAATATATACAATCTTTTTCGTGTTGTCTTTATTATAAACAGGGATAAAATATTTTTTTACCAATGACTGTAGGTACAAAATCTGTGAATGCGCTAGTATTCTATTAACATTCAACTCGGCAGTTAGCTATAAACTTTAGTTCCAGTCAACTTGAACATCCAATAATATCTCATCCTACGTGACATTGAACGAGTCGCGCATCCACAAGGTTAAACAAGTTTTAATGTAAGCGACCGAGACAAGAGACGGCGATGCGCAACCACAGAGCCACATCTAATTTATATGCAATTGTATAGGTACCATATAATTTGAACAAAAGCTGAGGTGCCGCTGTCGCCTGACTCGCGTCAAGTGTCGTGGTCTCGCTGGCCCGGTCGCGTACATCGAAACAGCCCTTAAGCATCGGTACGTTGTTCAAAACGATTTATTATACTGGCTTGTTGTTCTCTAAAAAGAAAACTTTTGTATTTGGAGTGCCTGATAAATAAATGGTAAAACTTTTAAGCAAATAAAGTACTTTGGAAACATACCTCTTCACGACCGTTAGAGGCCTTTAGATTTTTATTAAGTACTGTATTATCATTCTTATAAGATGTTTCGGTGGGGATTAAGTCAGTGTAATAAAAATAATGAAGTACCGGGGTAGGATTAAGCACATTTACATTTATTTTATTTACTCATTTACCACAATAGGTTATAAAAATGTAGACCTGTTGCAAGCCTAATTCCGAAGTTCCGATTGATTTTAAATCTGCTTCCAAATTAAAGAAACCTTATTAAGTGGTCTACGAACCACCAGACACGTGTCCAAAACAAATAACCAGTGCAAAGAACGGTTGTAAAAAAAATGTTCAATATCCTGTAGGGCAAGCAGAATTTCGGTTAAAGGAAGCGGCTCATACAAAGGAAAGCACTCGACACGAGCTAATACTTACACGTCCTGAAGGCAGTAAAGGGACCGTTTACATTTTTCACCGTGCTAATTTTATTTGACTCGCCCTGAATATATTATGTGCTATTATTACGCTGCCCGCCCTCCGCAAGCGTTTAATTCTAACAATGAGGATTTTTTCCTCTTTAAATTGTTAACATTTAATTTTGGAGAAAATGTTAAAAATCTGATAACATTCCAGTTTTATTGCTCATTAATATTAACTTTTTATATTCTTGACGCTTTTAATTTTACCCAGTGATTTTGCGAATTAGAGATGTTTTTTCTTAACTGTCGACGAAATTACATTTCTTATTATTTAAGTAGATGTTTTACGGCCCCGTAGTTTAAATTTGAATTAAAATTGCATATTTTTAGATCCTCTTACTTAACGGTGAATAATAGAAAGGTATATTTTACTTTTTATTCCAAACGTTAGAATTCTACTTTGATCGTAAAAATAACATATTCAAAGCATATAATTTATATGAATATTCAAACTCGTAAAACAAAGTCTAAACTATGTTTCAAACTAACTATGAAAAACAAATTATATTCACGAACTCGAATCATCTATGAATAAATCGAGCAACGATTCTAATCAAACAAATTGCTAGAACACATTAAAATTATCCTCACATAACTCTCGTAGTCTCGTATTTTTTCACCTATATCAACACTGTAGTGACCAAAACAGATTGATTGACTGACTGCTTTGGGGCAGACTGAGCATGTTACGATGTTTCATTTCAAGCAACGCTAGTAAAATATCAAAACTGGCAAGATACTAGCAAAGGAATAATCTCTTAAGTTTCACTAAAATGTTCACTCACGAAACATTCGGGATCACTTTTAGAAATGACATTAATAATTCATAAAATCTTATGGCTAAAGATTTAATCTCATTACGTTAACTTACGTTTGCTCCACATCTACATCAGGTGGAAGCGAGTCAAAGAACTTCTTGTGCAATTTATTGCATAATTCTACCTGGAACAAGAAAATGTATTAATGCATAGCGTTTTCTTTAACAGCTTTCTTACCTTAAAAGTGCTCGTTTATTCTAAAATAGCAGAGATTCGAAAGACACCTATTATGTTACGTATAGCCAACATAAATATCTTTCGTTTTTGTTATCTTGGAGAATAAAAAACATATTCAAATATAACACATACCAAACTCAAGTTAACTATTTTAGAATACTGAAAATAGGGCATGCCTTAAAATAAAAAATAAAATATGATTGTCTCGTTTAATTCAAATGACATTATCAAAAGATTTACGAATTCAGTTATTCAAGTGCACAAAAATATCAAATACAGTATCATGAAAAAATTAAATAGGTCAAATTAAACAAGACAATCTATTTGGAGCGTCGCACGGCCCGCATCATTTGCAATTTTTGAACAATTAACAGTTCAGACAATATGACACAGACATGAAAATGGGAAAAGGCAGCTGAATTTCAGAAGCATTCATCCGAAACAATCCAATCCAATAATAGCGTGCTTCGATCGGTCCAAGTATAGCTGTGCCGACCCGATTAGCGTGTCTACCTGTCCGAATTTTGCAACATTAATGGAGGCTCCGAAACATTTGTTCTTAAATATAAAACCATCTCTGTTGACCTACACTCCGCGTGACAGTTCCCGATTTATTCCACTTCTAATTCAGATATATTTCAGAGAGGAATACCATGTCGCTGGCGGAATTATTCATGCTTTTTAGATCACTTTAGAAATGCATCTGAATAGGAACGCCGCAGTAGAGCTAGACCGCATATATTTTAATTTACTTGATGAGGTAGCAATGACTTATTCTCGAGGTTTTATTATAAGTTAAAATGAGAACCATATTATTATATTGCAAACGTCTTACCAGCTTATTTTTTTAATACATAAAATTTATGAGTAGGACTTTTTATAGATTTTTTAACAGTCCAATGACTTTACGAATACTACCTACCACAAGACTCTGTCAAACTAATATGTAAACCCGTTTCCATAATATAATATATTTATAATCTTTCTTCTTTCTTCTGCCCATATACCACTCGCAATAGTTCCCCACGTAACAAAAGTGTCTGCGTATGCTGAGGACAATTGTCTAGAGATCAGTTAATTCTAATAGGTTTAATTGTGGGATGCTTAAAGAAAATAAGCAATAAGAAAATAAGTCCCATCGTACCTTTTTTACCTAGCAAAAGCCGGTAAACGAGAATATGGGCAACTGATGTTTAGCCATCGCCACTGCCCATGAACATCCACAATACCATCCGAACCACACCATTAAAAATAATAAATAAATACACCCAACAGTCACATATAGTCCAGACACTAGGTTACCTGTATCGTGGGTATCAGAAACTACGAGAACTTGCAGTCCCACAATACCCAGAGCCGAAACAAATATTTGTGGATGTCAACATCATTTATCTCAGTGCGGGGATCGAACCCATGGTCTCTCGCTTCGCAGCCGGCTGTTCGCTCACTGCGCCACGGTGGATGGGCAAACAATCATAAGGGGCAGGAAAAGAGATTAGGAGGGCCTACGGAAATCCCACTTACCATACGAAATGCAATAGGAAGCAGCCTCATCCCGACCGTTTTTTACTACCTCGGTAGAGTATGTCCATTAGTGCTGTAGGTAAAACTGTTGACAACGCGGTACTACCACTTACGAGACTTCTGTATAAGTATTGCAACTATAAGCTTTTAGAATGCGACTACAGTGCAATATATTGTTATTCATAGAATATAAATAGTTGGACGATACGCATAGAAGCGTGCACTGTAAACCGCTCCAGATAATTCGAGTAGGAAAGCTTGCTGCGAGTTATCGAAGAGCACACACCTAGACTCAAGTGGATATTGCATTCTACAGCACATTATTTTACTAAGCGATAGTTCGCTCGTATGCGAGAAGCCATTTGGGTTGGTCCGCGTTGTCTATTTCAGCCGGCAAGCAGCAGTATGCAAGAACTGTTGTGTTCAAGATTATTATTGTTATGTTAATATTAGGTTAAGTCTCACTTATGTCACTGCGTGACGAACGTAGTCCACTGCCATGCGGTACTTTGTAATTCAGGGTTCTGTGTAGTGATGTTTCTATTTATGGGTAAGTCCTTTTGTCTACGTTTATGGTTCATAACTATGTTCGGCCATTTACAAATGACACATCATATTCTAATTTATATTTAACCTAATCGTAAAATTATAACAATTAAGAATTTAAAATGCCGAGCAAAATAATGTGAAAATGCTTCAAGATTTCAATGAATATCATCTATTATCAGCTATGTTAATACCTCAAACTTAACTATAGTGGTTAATGGATTTAACTATGACGCCCATAATAGTTATTAATATGACTTAGTTCCGCTCATTACTCTAAATCAATTTAAAAACCTGCCTTAATTGACCCTCGCCTCGCCTCATTAGTCATTCTTAAATTAGAGATCCGTGAAAATCTGGGTTAAGTGTTGAAAATTTTTGTTCAGTGTTATATTTTGATGTAGTTTTTTTCCTTCCCCCATCTGTATCCCACGCGCAGTGGAGTCGGTGCTACATGCTAACATTGCATTTAACTCATATTACAGAAAGATTTGGCTTGTATTTTTTACGACCGACCGTCTGCCTGACGTCAACCCCTCTGGGGAAATAACACACCCAGACCCGAATCAATTTTTTTTGTAGCACACGAACATTTTTCTCGATACGGGAATCGAACCCGCGGCCTCTTGACTCACGTCTCTCTCAAAATCTTTCTTAGTAACTGGCACCCGCGACACAAGACTCGTATTTTTTATGGGGTCAGGACTATGTGTGTGATTGTTGGGTGTATTAATTGATTTATTTAATTACTTATTGTTTACACTGGTTGCGACTACTGTGTATTAAAAATATTGTATGTATAACGAGCTGTACGATATACATGTCTTAACAGAACCCTTATAATAATAATGTCTATTAGTCTGTCTAGCCATCTGCTCATTTGTGTGTCGTCTATTCATCTAAATCAACTTGACTAATTGTCTGGTGTATACCATAGTTGTTTCTAAGAAATTTTTATAAGACGATGTCTTGCACAGTGCATAATTTCGAGTCATTACCAAAATTATGCAAAGAAAATCAACACTCCATATAAAATTGGCAATTATTATTGTTATTAACATAACATAAAATGTATAATATGTTCGATAGTATGTGTTGGTTCCACGAACTGTTGACAGAGCATTGATGAAACCTGAACACCTGATAAGCTTACTAGATCCAAATTTCTTTGGCGCATACCTCCATGCACTATATTTACTTGAACGGGTTTTGGCCATACAGTCAGAAAACTGGACGTTGCAACTCACCCATGGTCAAAAGTGGCATTAGACCATATAAAAACTAAATATTACGATCCCTGCAAACTACCAATGACATTCATGATCAGCTTGCCCAACTTTGGCATGAACACAAAGCAAATTGCACTCTGTTTATAAAATTCGAACAATACATCGCAAATTTTATTGCAAAGCTCAATTTTTCCACTGATACTTTTTTCTTTTATTCGACTAAATGACGAGACTAGCAAAGCGCTCGCCTTTTGGTTAGCGTCACGCCTGCCCATAAACAGAAGCAACACCACACAGAACTTTGCATTACAAAGCACTGCATGACATTGAACTGCGTTCATCACCCCGAGACATAAGATGTTAAATCTCATAACGCCCAGTAATTTCACTGGCTTCAATGCTTCAAACCGAAACACAACAGTGCTTACACACTGTTGCTTGACGGCAGAAAATGTTAACCACTTTACCCTAATGGCAAACGAGATAGTCTCTGGTAAGTTGTAACCTTTTACCGGGATGAAAATACGTGCAGCACCGACGCAGGACACTTAAACATAGAAATATACTGCATATAATTTTCCCCGTGAGCCTGAGATTTGAAAAGAGCACAAGAAAAATAAGCAGCACTTGTATCTCAACGCGAGCATCTCATCTAGAGCGCGGCGATGACGGCTCACGTTTCCTAAGAATTTGTTGGACAATATAAATACCGTTTGCGGTGTTTACGCATATTTACACATATTTATATATATTTTGACAGCCTCCGTGGCGCAGCGGGCGAGTAGCCGGCTGTGAAACGAGAGGCCGCGGGTTCGATCCCCGCACCGAGACACAAACATTTTTGTGTGATCCACAGATATTTGTCTCGGGTTCTGGGTGTTGTGAGACCGTCTCTCTCGTAGAAGTCTCTCGTAGTTCCTGATAGGTACCCACAACACAAGACTCGTATCTTAGTGTGGGGTCAGGACTATGTATGTGACTGTTGAGTGAGTGAGTTGATTTATTTATTTATTTACGTTGAGCCTCCATCAGCCGTACAGCTAGGAAATTTAACAGTGTACATCCATGCGAGGTATGTGCTGAGTCAATTAGTGCACTATAATAAGTTGAGTACGCGACGGATGTCTTGGCGTTCAACACGAAGAAAACAATGTAACTTTGAATGTACCTCAACAAAATACTTCTTACTAGTTTATCATCGCGGCTCCGCCTGATCCGCGTGATCTGCTTTTCCAGGGATAAAAAGTAGCGTATGTTACTCAGTGATAATGTAGCTTTTGAATGGTAAAAGAATTTTTGAAATCGGTCCAGTAGTTTTAAGTTTATTCGTTACATACAAAATTAGAAATCTTTCCTTTTTATAATATTATTAGAATTGTAGATTTATAATTTCCGCTAAAAGAGGGGTGTTTTAGTTTGACCTCTTTATATATTAGTCTATATACGTGTTGGAACGAATGGACCAATGTGATCTTATTTTTTTTAACTGGTTCATTTAAGATTGTTCCTAGCTATGTTTGAAGAAAATCTATTCAGATTTTACAAATTACAGACCATTTTCTGATGTCGGGGTGATTGTTATTGATAGTTTTGGCTATGAATTATTGTGATATGTATTTAACTGTGATGAACTAATATCGGACATTCTCTCAAATATCAACAACATCCGCTCAGTGGAGAGATAGAAAGAAACATAGAACCTCAATTTCATATGTATAATATTTGTAGCGATTCAATATCGTTTCATGGTATTTCATTAAGAATATTGACTTTACAAATAGTGAATATAATCACACAGTAATTTAATCAGTGATTACAAATCCATTGCATAGACAGTTTTGGAGAAATAAGTGGATACACAGACAGACAGACACAGATAGCGACTTTGTTTTATAGTATGTATTGAAGATAACGTTTGAATGAACTGTAATATAAAGATTCCATGTCTCCATATATAATTTTATATATGTATAAACGATCATAATGACTCTTCTAAAAGATTTTTAATACGTTTCGTGCGTTCATAACATTCTTATCAAAAACTACATAATATTATCTATTAGTATGACTTTAAATAAAAATATGCTAAATCATTTTCATAGTACACCATGGGACATATTATATTAGATAGTTGGATAGTAAAATACAGCTAGACTGCCTCGGTAGCGCAGTTGTAATGCATACGCGGAACGACTGCTGTACTGAGAACTTGGGTTCCATCCCCGGGTCGGGTAAAAGTTATATTGGGTTTTTGCTATCACAGCAATGATGTATGATGCAGAAGAGTGCCCAGTATGGCGATAGACTCGCCCCCTTTCTTTATTTGGGTTTACTGGTTACATCTCTGCCTGCCTCTTCGGGGATTACAGGCGTGAATGCATGTACGTAGAGTTATAATGTGCAAATCTTCAGAGCGACAATGTCCTCAACAATATGCAAGTTACGATAAATAGGTATCACAATGTTATGCATTATTGCCCAGAGACGTTAGCACGAGACTAATTGTGTAAAATAAACATCAAGAACGCAGTTACATTTTGCAACTTCAAAGCCCCCGGGACTGGCAAATGCTTTAATGAGTTTGTTAGTACTAATCACTACATCATTTATACCTTTTCACATTGATCGATATTGTGAGTATATTATTATTTGTGAGTGTACATAAATCTAGTTTTAAAATAGATTTTGTAACTATCTTTAGTTCACAGTGCATCGTCAATAAAAATTTACTCTGTCTTGGAGTCACGACGTTGCAATCTCGAACGGTCGCGCTGTGAGAACAGTTTAAAAGTTTCCTCGTGTCCCGTGGAACCTAAAATAAAAAAAAACGAGCTAGTGCGATACGAGCTCGAGCACCCGTTGATTCCGTACACCCCCCTTGAAGTACTTTTTACGTTTATGATTATGATTAATTACATATTTTTTTTATCCTGACTCGGTAAAGTGACTCCGCCACACCTGATGATAAGTGTAGCGCAATCCAGTGTGTTATAATATGCCATAATGCCATTTTGACATCCGCCGTTACGAAATGGGCTGTGTGAAATGAAGGGCCGCGGGTTCGATTCCCGCACCGTGACAATTTTTGTGTGGTCCACTGGTATTTCTGCCGGATCTGGATGTTGCGGGACATTAGTTCCTAATACCCACGATACAGTTTAACCCATTGTGGGGGCAGGACTATCATATGTGTGTGATTGTTGGTGGTCGTGTATTTATTCAAATATTATAATATAGTATAAGTGGGCCACCAACATCTTAGACCCAAAGCCAACCTCACCTGCACCTTGGTTTCCGTTGTGGTTTATGGGGATCAAACGGCGCTGGCGGGTCAAATCATGATGGGAAAGCGGACCCCGGCATTAAACCGGGACGACGTGAAGCAGAAAAAAAGAATTTATTTAATTATTAAACACATATTCTATGAACATTTTAGCAGAACCTATTATAGTTCAAAAGAAACCAATAACTGTAAGACAGACTGAAGGAAAGACAGACAGACGACGTATGCTTAATCGGGTTTCGTCGGCACCCATTGGGTACGGATCCCTAAAAACTCAAGACGACCTACTACATTCTTTAAAGCAAACAAGATAAGTAGGGGAACGAGAATGTGTGTGCGTTATCAAACTAATAGTTACAATGGCTTTTAGTGTGCGTAAACTAAGAAATGCTCAAAACAGGTCAATGTACCACAATGATAATACGTGGACATACCTACTTAGGTATATTCCGCTGACAGTGATCGATTGTTAAGAGTTTAACTGAAGCAAACATCATATGGGAGGTGGAGGCAGAGAAATCTGTGAAGACGGCACCTCCATGTCACAGAATGACGGATTAGCAATAGAATTTTTATCAGCATAATCAAACATGTAACGCATGGGAATCGTACAGCACAGAACAAATAGGATTTAACGTACAATAAACTGTGTATTATCTTTCTTTCGACTAATGCCTAAGCATTCCAAAATCCTTTTTATCTTCATTATATAAATTATTAGCATTACGTACAAATCAGCCCAAAATCTTAATCTTTGACGTAGTAGCCACGCATGCTAGTTACATTCTGTGTAACTAATACTACACGATATGTCGTCACTAATTGACGTAAAGCGGTAATTTATTACTTTACTCAGGTAATCTTTTATAATTATAACCAGTAATAAATATCCTAATATAAGTTTATGGTTTTAAATTAGGCTAGGTTGTGCTAGGTTAGGATTTAACAATTTTTATAACATGTATTAAATTAAGTATTGACGTGGTCTTAGTCAAATGCCTCATTAATGATGACATTGTTGACACTGTTTCTTAACATTTCATTCGACATGATCCTCGAACTATTGTTACACAGGTATAAAAGTATTTCATTTCAGTGTAAATGTGGTAAAAAAAAAGTACAAAAACACGTGCTCGACAATCTACGTCACAGAACGTTGATTGACATGTCAATCTTTAATTACGTAAACAAAATGTCATCAACGCGACAGAGAGTCAGCAAACTGAATTCGACATTAATTCAACGTAGAATGCGACTGCAGTAGCGCATGCTGGTGACATCAAACGTCGCATTACTCCCGCTTAAATGTCAATAAGACGTTTACGATTGCGATTGAAGTCAAACATAAAGCAAAACAATTCAGTTACGTAATTAGGAACTGCGGACGCCTCAACATAGCGGTTTACCCATTGCACACATCATGAAAACGGAACTCTGTACGAATGAGTGATAGTAAGGACAATTTATGTGCTAATACATTAACAATAGCTGTATCTGGCATTATAATACGCCGGTTTTACAACTAACATTATAGCTTGTAGAGGTATGCACGACCAACGGTGAATTATGCAATAAATCGTCGAGCGTGGACATTTTGTGGAGAGTAAAATCTACCGATGCGGCCGTCTTACTACATTTTTAGACTTCTATGAGCATATCTAATAGATTATGCTTTACTTCGTTTCTGAACGAAACATTGGACGAACGCGACAATTAGTATTTTTACTGATAAGTAACATTATATTGATATTTTTTTCAAAATATACCAGTTAGATATTTTTTTGACATAACTGAAATTAATCTACATGAAATCTAGCATATGCCTATAATACCTCACCGTAGGAAACGCAGCAGCAAGGCGCTACATTACATCAGTTTTTGTGAGACAATGATAAAATCCAGTCGAGCAGACCCATTAATGCTGACAAAACTGTCTGCTGTCTACCACTCAAAACACCTTGAAGGGACCTTGTTAATTAATGCTGTAATTATATTTTTAGTACCAATGTCACTATATTTTTAATTGCCTTAATAGGCTGACGAGCAATCGGCTCGCCTGATGGTAAGCGAACACCGCCGCTCACGGACATCGGCATTGCCAGCGGCACAGCTAGGCCACTGCCAACCGAATGAATGTTTAGAAAAGATTAGAACCGTGGTGTAATTTTATTACTGACACAGTTCAATCGTTATCATGATGTCCTCTTATCATGAACGAGAGGCCAGACAAGAGGTCGAAAGGACGAATGTGAAAATAAACAAATAACCATAAAAATGATTTTGATCATCGCATTACCATCACGTAGCTCAGATTGTTAGACTTACGTAAAATTAAAATAATACTAACTGTGTTATTTATGTTATATGGGCGTCACCTACCAAATGACAGAGGTTATGGCTTAGTTCACTACGCTGGCCTATTGCGGGTTGGGTGACTTCACATACATACATGGAGTACTTCTCAGGTATGAAGGTTGCCTCTCGATGATTCCTTGACCATTAAAACAAGCGATAAATAAAAGTGAATATACACGTAACTTACAATAGGTAGAGGTGCATGCTCTTGGGGCTGGTTTTGAGCCAGCGGCTTTTGTCTCTACAGTCCGTACCAATCCCCACTGAGCTATCGCTGATTTTATATTTAAACTTGCATAGATAAAAAATTAAGCAATTCTTAAATATTATATTATAATTTATTAACTTTCTCATTGGTCTAGTGGCAGCGTACTTTGGCCAATCATATCGTGTTTGTATTTTTGATTCGAAAAATCTTACACAAGTTGGCCGAGAATGGAATTTGTGCGACATGGGACCATCCGTGACGGAACGAAAATAAGCTCGTGACTGTACTAGTTGCATCTATGTTTACCCTTTTAAGGATATAAGCGCGACCTTGTTAGTGTATTTTTATCTGTCCTAAAAAAAATACTTACAAAATAGCATATTTCAATTTCGTCATTCTAACGTATAATGTAAAATTGAAAAAAACAAATGTACACACATGCCACATAAATGATAGTACTGTAATGTAATATTGTTTTGTATTATTTTATATTTTAAGTGATTATTGGTTATACAATAAAGAGATTTGTATTGTATTGTAATATCAACACCCGAATGTTTCTTCGAAGTGCTCATAGCCCGATGCATCCACTTAATCAGTAAATGATTAACGAGTTAAATAAGCATTAGTACGGTCAGTATATCGATGGGTGACCACTTAGTGGTATTTCAGCTGAGCGTCCCCGTGCTTCGGAGGGCACGTAAAAAGGGTTTAATTTTATGATTAACTAAATTAATTTTATAATAACTGTATTTTACTTTGATTCGCAGTGGTATAGCACCGACAATACCTCGTTAATATAATATGGCCTCACACATATATACACAAAACCTTATTGTCAAACTGTCAAGAGACCTACTACACTGATTCATACTAGTTCAGAAATTCTTAACAAATCAAACCAATTACAGCCAACATAACTTGAACTCGCAATAACGCACCACTGCCTAACTAGAGAAAGCTCTACTTATGACTGGTTCATGTGGTCCAACCAAATCTGCAATACCACGCCACTAATATGCAATATCATACATACCCGTTAAAGCAGCGATACTACCGCGAACAATTACTCGTATATACATGGAACAGCAAAAATTAGATCAAATATATGACGTTCACAACTAGTTATTTTGACGAGTCACAGGTTATCAACCTTCTCATTTTAGTTCATCGCTAAATAACAAATCATGTTATTTTACAATACGCGTGCACTATCTGTTTAAATGCGTGAACATGAGTTTAACACACTGCTTGTATTTAAAATATTTGTAAAAAATATAAGTAGGGACACGTCAACTCGAGCATCGAGGCCGTGTTTGTCTTTCTACCACAAAGTGTCGCAGCCCTACTTTCAATCCATTCGAATCGTGCGCCTCCAATCAAAGAGTTCAACATTCGATACTTTTCCGAAGATGCTCTGGACCACAAGTGCTAACGGAAACAAATGAACTGTTTCTAGCTTAAGGCTATCTGGGGCTGCAGTTGCGGTGAGCAAATGTGATCTTTAAAGTTACTCCGATAACACTCAATATCGTTCGATAAACTCGCGATAAGCAAACATGTCTGGATGCTTTCAATGCACTACGTTACATTCTATTGCAGCTACAACGAGACCGTCGAAGAGACATTTGACACGTGATTGCTGACAACAAAATACATGTGTATGTAACACGCAGCGAAATAATTATGAAGAAATGACGTTACTTTTACAAGAAATGGATACCTCGACCTATTCACTGAAGTTAAAAGAATTGATTTATTATTTATCATAATATTTTTCAATTTATAAGAAAGTATCCATTGAGTATTCCACAAGTGTAAACAGATACAAGTCAATATATTTTAAGCGTTTTACAATTGAACGCAACTGTATTGTTTATATATTCATTAGTACGCTGAGACGGCACTGCATGATCCAAACATACTGCAGACAAAATAGAACATTAAATATTCAAGATCAATTTGAAAACTATGTATAACTTTAAGTGGTAGAGCCACACTGTAGACAATATTGTTATCAGCCGGCTCGACCGGATTCTTTAGTCTCACAGAAAACCGACCGTAAATTAGGGCTGTCAGCAACGTGTCCATGATACTTCTGATATTCTGGATGTTCATGGGCGGTGGAGATCAATTACCATCAGGTGACCTACTTGCCCGTTTGCCGTCATTCACCTTTAATATTGCCTACCGATAACATCGTTGCGACAAGATGTGTTAAACACTTTCACAAGTCATCAAATCCGTTGGAGTTCCCTATCCCTTCATTTATTAATTATACGGGTGAGTTATCCCTTCCCTTCCGAGTCCCTCGCACACAGCCTTACCCCCCCCCCCTCCACGGTACTCGTAGTTACGCCAATAACTTGTTTATCGTGCGACTGCGGAAACTAGATCCCTAACTCTGATCGGAAAATATCCCCCGAATTTCCTTTGCGTCTGATTGTAACAACCTACAGAAATATTTTTCGTAATAAAAATAACTCATGTGTTGTAATTTCTCCGTATAACATATTTGCTGAAGGTTATAAAATAGTACTAGTAGTATTACCTATTAAGAATTATTGTCAACCTACACGTTCAAATTTTGTGCTTTGTGCAACATTTACCACTGCTCGACAGTGGTAAATGTTGAACAGGAGAACAAAAATATGCGTGTTCTTATATGATATAAATGGTAATCATGTCATAAAGTTAGGTATGCTAAACCAAACCTGATACAATTTACGTTGTTGATCATCGTTGCTTAATTTGAGAGGTGTTTGAATTAAATTATGGGTAGCATCGTTACCCGACGGAAGATTGGCGTTGTAAATCACATTACATGTAACTCTACCCTAAGTTTATACGTGACACATCCATCTAGAGTTGGCATTATTAACATCGTATCAGCCAAAACACAAAATTATTATAGACATCCGACAAAACAAAAAAAAAATCAGATTCTCTTTTATTCCATAACGAATGATAGAATAGAATTTCAGATTTATTAATTAGGTATGGCGCCGTGAATCCCTGAGGGTAGAAGTGTCAGTGTAGCGGGCGCTAACGGGGCGCGGCGAGTTGGGGTGGCTTCCGGAACGCCACCGGAGATTGCGTCCCAGCCTCCTGCGCAAGCCGTCTAACTCAATCATCTGAGTGAAAATATCGAATAAAACGTACTCCCGGCGACACTTTTAACTGTGCACGCGTTACGGACGAGTCGCATAACGCATGTATGAAATAAAAATCACACTAAATTTCTAGGAAAAAGCACTTTCGTACAAAATGTACGAAACGTGACGACGAACTTCCTACGAACACATACGTAAATTTAAAATTCATTAGCTCATGTGACCGCGCGCATCCAATTCCAACTAATAGAAAAAAGCAAAGCGAGAACGTTGAATAGCACTCCTTTTTCTTGACGGGGAAACGTCAAAAACAAGCGTGCGTGAGACTTGACATCAATCAATGTGGGTTGTTTTAATTTTAGTTCTGTCTCCGTTGACAACTGAGACGTATTTTTAGGAATCCAAAGACCGAGTAGTTACTAATAAGATTGTCGACATACGTTCCTGTTGTGTTTCTACGAATAAACGAATTAAATATACAAGTCGCTTAATTTCTTTTTCCGCCTTCTGCAAGATAATATAAAACGGTTTTTGTTTTCAATTTCGCACATTTAAATGTCTATTACATCTAAATTTAACCATCGTCAATGTATCAAATGAGTGAGAATGTGTGCATCAAACTTTACAACATGTCTACACTGTAAACATAACCACACATACATCATGAAGCAAGACATTTATTTAACAGTTATTTAACTTTTTTTGTATATTTTTTTGATTCTGTACCCCTTAGAATGTATTAATTACTTTACTGGACGTCGAACTGCCCGTGTTTCGTATTTTCTCAAAAACAGTTTGAGGTATTGAGTTGAAATTATAATATGTATGTAAAATAATGTTTTTTATTACATATGCCGTCAAACGAGCAAGTGGGTCACCTGATGGTAAGTCCTCTCCCCAGCCCATGTACGCCCACAATACCAGAAGAAGTATGGGCGCGTTGCCGATCTTAAAGGATAGTGATAATTAAGGGTTTGGGATGGGGTTTGGGCCATCGATATCTCACTCTCCATACGAAACGCAGCAGCTAGCCGCTATTTAACGTCGGTTTTCTATGAGACGGTGGTAACCATTCGGTCGAGCCGGCCCAGTCATGCTGTAGACAAATCTGTCTGCATTGTAGCTCTACCACTGAAAAAATCATGTCATGTTCGATCATTAAAACCATTTGACTTGTTTCTACAATCCCATTACTCTTATAATAATTTGTATAAAATGAATAGATTTACAGTGTAATTACATAGCAACATAAATTTTCATAGCATTTGCTGGCAACGTCTCGTAGTAAGCCAACATTTCTTTGGGTGTGACACTTTTGCCGCAGCAGCATCATAAAAAAATTAAATGTGCGCTTGCATACTATCGCACAATCGTCATATTCACATTTTCATATAATAAAAGACCAATTACTAGTAACACAATTTTACAGATTTATTTATAGCAATATTCCGCAAAGGAATAATAGTTTCTTCAGAAGCTCAAGTTGGTATTTATCACTTTCTAAAATGGGAGCTAAATATCACTACAATACATTGCACAAATTAATTGGTAAATTTATGACGTGGCACGTCTATAACGTGCAGTAAACTTTTTCTCGTCTACAACTTTTGCCACGCACTCGCACTAAATAACATCAAGTAGTTTAGTATTTTTAGAAAATAAACTTATTTAATCCAACACAATTAATTTTCTTAGATTATTGCCAGTATGTATCAATGTTACGAGATCCACTGACGCATTTATTTGATGCGTTTACACTTCGGAATGTTTGAAATCTGAATTTTATAAATAAAATCCTCATATTGATTCCTATGGTAGGAAATGTTTTGAGTTCAGTAGTAAAAACGTATAATAGGACAAGATAAGCACCGAAGATCTTCAGGCTTTGTTCTTATCCTTTCTGCAAGACGAAAAACAACATTTCCGAGGCTTGGAACATTGCCACGATTTGATTTTAATGACAGTTTATACACGCATATGTCCTTACTCTTAATATTTCTTTTTATTATGTGTATACATTAAAAAGTCTATTCTACAACATACATTTTCCACAATTGGATTAGTAAAGCTACGCTATCGCGAGAATTATCCGGAGCAACTTCAAATTGTCAGTATTTTAAATCTAATTTTCATAAAATTGCTGTTGCCAAATGTTTCAATAAAATGCAGAAAACGTTTTATATCGTCCGACCATTACCTACGCTAATTATATTGACTAAGCACTTTTCAGTTGTGTCCGGTAAATGTATTTACTATGTCATATGTATATAATATTATTGTAGAATTAATCTTCCATGCAATTATTTGCCTCATCCAAAATAGAAAGAGCCTAATTTTAAATATTTAAACAGTACGTACCTAACAAATCAAAAGGATTCCTGTTTTTAAATAGCCTAAATATCCTGACCTATAACTCTTTGCATAGCTAAAAACGTCGGCAGAATATTTATAAATACGGTAGCGGAGCCGGTAATGCGCCTCGACAGGCAGTTGCTAAATTTCAATGTGCTCTATTTCGAATGTGTGTCTTCGGCTTTCTCGACTGTGACTCTCTTGCGAGACGCGGACGTTTGTGTCGAGACTTTGAGATTCAACAATAATAACTACGCGAGGCGACAAATGCTACATTCATGTCATATTTCAATTTAGTCACGTGTGCCGAAATATAAATACACTATATCAACTGTTTCATTACGCTCATTCATCATGTAAGATTTTAAACAGATTATAAAATGTATTTACCTGCAATAAAACTAAATAATGGTTTAGCAACATTTGAATATAACTAAAAACTCTATTCTATTACATTCTTCCATCAAATAATAAGTTATTCGGTACGGTCGAGAAAAATTTACTTCGTATTTTATATACAAATTTAAGACAACTTTTTCAAGCTTTAATTATAATATCTATATCTAGGCATCTATGTGCCGTTTTAACCTATAACTTGTTGCCATGAGATTTTCCGTACGTTCTTATCGTAAGTGATCCACCTCTCATCACCAGTGATCAATCTTTTAAGAAATGGTTCGCTTTAATTAGGTTTCTTTCAGATGAGTAATTTTTCAAATGAGTCAAAATTACTTTATGGTCAATGCCCAGTTCTTCAGCAGTGTAATAACTTCTAATATGACGATCTTGCTTCACTTTTCCAATGGTATCAACTTTATCCGTAATAGGACGACGAGAGCGAACTGCACTTGCCGTTATTAAATTTACAAGTCTCATATACATTTGTTTAAGATGACAGTTACGCCGCAACTCTGTGCATCTGCAAAACAAGCTAAAGTTTTACTTTTTGCTTTAATAACAATAATATTCAAGATAAATGGTCTGGCAAAACTTTGTTATAACTATCGAATTAATAATAAAACGTTGAAAACCCTCGACGTTCATTAGAAAAACACAGCTAACTTTTAAACGGCTGATTATATCTTTTTCAAATAAAAATCGCTTTAAAATTGGATCATTCGTCTAGACACTACGTTGACACGATACACACACACTCTTTTTTATCGGCACTTAAAATAATCAACAGTATAAGCTGTAGATATAATCAATCCTAAGTAACTTTTAGAAATACAATCTGAAACGATAGTTTACGTCGTCTTAAAATCTGATGGAACGATATTTACCGGAAAGGAGCCACTAATTGCATGAGATGAGCCGTAAAACGACGAACGCGTTTTTAGAATCCATGAAATTGATTGAAGAATTATAAATACTGTGTAAAAGTGTTAAAACAGAAACTTTCGTAGTGAGGGGTCTAGACGGATTTAAATGTATAATATTTTATATTGTGTACTATAAAGCCACACTGTAGACAGTTTTGTCTAAAGCGTGAACCGACAGGGACACGACCGGGGCGGTATCACTATAAACATGACAGTCTCAACATGAAGTGACAGTCCGTTATTCAATGTACTTTTTTAATTGTATGTCAGCATAAGTTTTAAATTTCGACACCAGTGAATCCTGAACAGCGCTTTCTAGGATTAATTCTCGGTTAATGCCATATAATATAAAAGGGATGGTCACACGCGTGAACGTACACCGAGCAGCGAAACTTTGCGAACCGTTAGAGAAAACCGTGGTATTACATTTTTTACTTCCAACATTATTGGTGTAGCGTTTAACATTGTTACTTCGTATGAATTAGCTAACAAAAATTTCTTTATGTTCACGGCTACATTCGTAATAGAATCTAGAATATAATCTTCTAAGCTAGATTCTATGTTAATGACAGTTCAGACAAAAGAAATATATAAATGTTTTTATTACACCCCAAAATTAACTATGAATACTATGATATTTGAAGCTAAAATAATATGCATGTTTATATTGTGTAAGTTTCGGACTGACAGAATTTGCGGTCCATCGCTAATCGGTTGCACAAATCCAGTCAAATATCACACCGCCTTGTCAATAAAAGTAATACGAGCTTAACACATTTCGCCATCCTTCCGTATACATATTTAATTTTTAACTTAGAAACTCTGCAGTATTTATTTAAATGAAATTCAGCATGGGGCCATATATTTCCGAAGTTTAGTCGGCCATTTCGTATGAGCATTTTTCAATGTATTACCTGGCGAAGTAAAGACGATATTGGCATAGCGTCTGAATATCTCTAGTTTACTAACAGCCGCCATATATCTGTGGAGCTTCGAAAATGCGCTAAATCCGACATACATTGTGGACAATATTACTCGGCGCACTTACGTTTGTGCTCAGTATGGTCTGCTCAGCCAAATTTTTGAATTATTTCTATTGAATTGAAGACAGTTTATGATCTCGTATCCTATTTTCCGAATACGCTTTAACAAACGCGCCATATTGCCAACCATTTGGCTTCAAGAGCTGTTTCCGGACTATAGGAAAAGATGACTCGTACATCTTTTATTTCTACATTCTTGTGAGACATCTAACTTTAGAATCGAATGTTGAATAAATAAAATGATCGATATTATTAGAGCATCGTTATAGACAGTTTGTCTACAGTACGAATGGACCGAGTGGTAAAATCGACTTATTACTACTGTTTTTACAGAGAACCGAAGTAATGAAGCAACTTGTTGTTGTTTTTCGTAAAGTGATTGAAATATCCGCATGCTCAGACCTACTCCTTCACCTAATTCATTAATTAACCTTTAAGTTTGGTATTGCATCCATGACTCTTCTAGTATTGTATTCATGGATAGTGGAAATCACTTACCATCAGCTGACAAACTTGCATGTTTGTCGCTATCTGTTATATAAAAACAAATCAAAACATAATGTCATCCAACGTCGACTTTAAGTTGTTAAAATAAGAGAAACGCATCAGAAAAATGAAGAAGGTAATGTTGATGATTATAGACATGATTACGGAAATCCTTACATCTAGTATACCTATTGGTATACAGGTTCCCTCTGAATGATTTCTTTTACCGTTAAAAAAAGTGATCATTTACAATAATTCCCCTGTGGGGATGGGATTGATGCCACGAGCTCTTTAATAATAGACCATATCGCCGTTTACGAACAATAGATATTTTAACCTTGTCTCATCAAAATATGATACAGTGTAAACATAAAGAATTCCAACATTGATATTGCGTGTGTAGCAGACATATCCCAACATTTAAAGACGAACAACATGATAACAACGTCGGCGTTTCTTCAGATACTATTGTATTGATTCCAAACATCCCAAAAACCCGTCGACATGTTAAGCAATAAATGCAGTAGCGTATCGTTTATACGTATGTTCGTGAGAGCATGCTTGCGGACGTAATTGCGTTTCTAGGCGTTGTGACATCGTTCCCCGTCTTTATAGGGCAATTACTGTCGTTATCTGGCATTGATATTGCATCTAATTTATTCATGTGCCCATATATATTTAAATAAATACATATTGGTTGCAATATCCTGCTGAATTCTTTACTTCCAATTTCGCTCTCCTTTCAAGCTATAGTATTAATATTAAACTCATCTTATTTTACGTCGTGGCCAAGAAAACTCAACTTTATTCAAGCTACATGAATGTTAATGGATAGCAAATTAGTCGTACTCAAAACTGCGAGAGCGTCAAAATTAAAATCTGCAAACCTATGTTCTAATGTTATATTGACAAACTCTGTAGATCAGTTCAATATTAACATTTCGAGCATATCCAGCTGCTTAAACCCGAAGTTGACGTTACGCAGTCTAGCACTTACTCTTCACGTCACGATCTGACGCTTTCGAAACGTATGACGACGTTTTTCTGTGGTTTGCAATATGAATTCCTGAATAGATAATTGCTAAGTAATATAATCCTAATGCATTCTTATGTTTACGCGAATAATACTCATTGAAATAAAACTAAATTAAACGGATTTTTTTTATTACATCCTTTGCCCGGATTTTGAGTACCACCAAATACGAAATGTGACATGCAAATTATTGCATATGTATGTATCAAACATACTAAAGAAGACCAGCCCAATCAGCTAACTGCTTTATTATTACGCCTCATTGTTTTCATAGAGAATATGGTAAGAAAATTAATTTCCGAAAGTACATAAATCATGTTAAGACACCCCGCCGCGCCGTGCCGAGATTGTAGACTAGGCATCAATTTGATAACACAGTCATCAATCTACATCTTTATCCTTGTCCTAGACTGCCAAAAACATAGTTAAACCTACTTTCTAATAAATCTCTAAGAACATGTGTATGTGTATGAAAGGTGGGTGAAGAAATAAAAATTCTAAAGTATGTATTCGAAAAATAAAAAAATAAGCTCTACATGTAAACAATTATAGTATTTCTTTTACGATAGGTATTATAATATGATATTTACTTTACTTACTGCTGATTTAAATCTCATTTAGATTTGGCATGTAATATAACATAAAAAATTAAGACCCTATTATGCGTTTTAAAACATGTTTTTGATACTTTATCTAACAAATGACAGAAACTCACGGTATACAGAAAGAAGCTTTGTAAGAAATAGGCATTTTACAACGATTTTAAAGAGAAATTCACCCAAATAATGTGGATCTCGAAGATATGACAGTGAAGTTAGAATTTAACTACATCGTTATATCAAAATATAAAGCCAGATTTAAGATTTTTTTACGGCAGATTCTATCCTCAACTTAGCGACATCTCGCGGTATCTACGTGGAGTACCTTAAACTCCAATATGACCAGGAACCTTCTATTATATTACTTGAAAACTGTAAGAGCTATTGCTCAGTAAAATAGTCATCAATACCAATCGAAATTATTTTATTTTACGTTTCCAAAGAAAAAAATACGGAATGAAACGAATAGATATAAAAATTGGGACAGTCATATTACACAACTACATATTTTATCACTTAAATAATTGTCGTAAATTGTGAAATGATTAATATCACGCTAATCATACCGTGTATCGCAAATATAAGAAATAATCCCATTCATGATTCTGGTAACGCGTACATTTCAGAGGCTCGAAATTAATTCATCATACACAAAATGTCAGTATAATTTCTCATGGCTCATTATCCCACTTAAAGGCGTCGTTCTACATATGTTTGCCGTTAATATCACTTATCGCGACTGACATCCTGATTTTTTCGACTCAACTGCGTAGTGATAATGTAAACACGAGATTCTTATCTAAAAAAATGATAAAAACCTTGTTTGCGTTATGAACATGATAGAACGCCTAGTTATTTCCGCAACACCTATAGATACAGTACTACAAATTAAATTATGCGCTTCGGCAATATTCCATTTTTACGTATAGTCTAAGATCCCGGGGAACATTGACCTTCACCCATCTGTTTACCGGATGAAAATAATATTTTAGGGTATAAAATGTGTTGCTGAACTTCATATCAATAGGGTTTCCTAAAAAAATATGGTCAAGGATATGTTTTGTTAATTAAAAAAAAAGATATTATTTCACTGACTTGCTTAGCAAATAAATGAACCTTTAATGAAAACCTACAATGTATACTACCTGCAAAAGCTAGGAGCTAGATGAGCGCAATGACCACTTTTTAGTTACCTGTTTGCACACGGCAAACAGGTAGTAGTGGCCAGAAAAAGGTAGGCAACCTATTTTTTGCAGGTAGTATACATTGTACACTTTTCATTGAAAGTTCATTTTTTTTTTGTAAGCATGTCAGGGAAATTATAAAAAAATATTTTTTTTTTAAACGTTATTTAATCATATCCTTGACCATATTTTTTTAAGCAACCCTATTGGTATGTGTTCAGTAACACATTTTATACCCTAAAATATTATTTTCATCCGATAAACAGATGGGAGAAGGTCAATGTTCACCGGGATCTTAGACCAGTATAGGTACGAGTATACAATGGATCTCCGACCATCCAGAAAGTGAAAAATAAGTAAGTACAGCCTCATTAATTATAACCTGATCTGTATTAGATCACCATTTTTGAAATAGACGAAGATTTGCTAAAGCGTATATTTTAATCTCAATACTGTTCCTTCTGGTTAAACTAACGTAACGTTAACGTAGCAAAAATTGTGGTATAATGCCCAGGTGTGGACTCAGAATTTTGCTGAAACAATTTTAAGGTCTGAGGTACGTGACCAAGACAGACGCAGTTCGCACACGACGCATGACATGCAATAGTGAGCGCGCTTACCCATCTCGGCGGCATACCTATAGAAAAACTTATCTATAGAAATGCATAAAAAGCAAACATCTCGCTGTCGCCGCCGTCGCGGTTTCTTGTCTCGGTCGTGCACCTCAAAACGGGCTTTTATCTTCCCGTACTCAAAGTATAACACCGAGACCATATTACCTACAGAGGCTACACTACCGCGCCGCGTCACTTCTGAAGACAATTAGGACACAATTAGGATGGAACCCTTGATGCGGCATTCCAACTCACACTTTGCCGGTTTTTTGTTATATTTAGGGGGTACAATTTTACCTAAGTTCTGAAATTATATATGTATTTCAGCTTTATTTGACTGGTGAGATAAATTTATGTTTAAATTTGTGTTTATTGGCCAAGGTATATCAATGTAAACTAAAGACAGCAAGTCTTTCGAACCGAACTGAACTTTTCTTGGTCCGTCAGGTTTAGTTAATCATTTTGTTGAGTCGGAATAAAACATCGAACCGTCGTTGTTTAAGCACTGTCCCACATTTTTGTTCAAAGCGGAGCTAAAATCCAGCCCTGATTTATACGCTTTTATCATCGCTAACCACGGAATCTCACGTTATGAAATTTTAAATCATAACAATATAATCACGGGTGGCTATTTGAAATACTTTCGGCATACTTCGTCGACCACCGCCACCCAAAAGTAGCCGTGCTCAACTTCCGGAGCATGAAATAGATTGTATAACTTTTTGTCGGTTAAACGGATGCGGTCACCCATTCAACGTTAATTTTTACGGTGTACTTTACTGCAGAAACATTTGGACATTTGATACCACAACACTACATAATGATTACGTCATCACTTAACATTTTAAATGGATTCTAGTTCGTGAATATTGTTTACGTAAAACTTTAATGAGAAAGAATGAATGAAATTAAGTAAAATTTCTACAGCTTTATATCCACGAAATATTTTATATATTTTTTTTTATTTGGTTGAATGACAAGACGAGAAAGGCGCTCGCCTAATGGTAAGCGCCACGCCTGCCCATGAAGAGAAGCAACACCACACAGAACTTTGAATTACAAAGCACTGCATGGTGAACTGCGCTCGTCACCCGAGACATAAGATGTTAAGCCTCATAATGCCCAGTAATTTCACTAGCTTCAATGTCCTTCAAACCGAAACACAACAGTGCTTACACACTGTTGCTTGGTGCCAGAAATAGACAACGCGGTGGTACCAACCCAGACGGCCTCTCGCATACGAGGGACCTACCACCTTGTGTAAATAAAATTAAAATAGATACATATTAGGTTAAGAATTATTAAAGTGTCTATAAAAATAATATTTATTTCAAGTTTAGACTGACCACAACGTAATTTTCAAGTAAAATATGCAATTCAATTCCAACTCTGACGACAGTAAAAATATGAAATCCATAGAGCTGAACTTAGCAGACACTATCAAATAACCAAGAAATAATATATTTATTTTCTCAACTGCACAGGGATATAAAATTACGTAGCAATGTCACATCATGAGTAATATGAAATGGATAAGACGGTAAAAGCACACGGGCTAAGGAATAGCGAGTTGGTCATTTAGACGAACTATAAAACCGGTCAAGTGTGAGTCAAACTCCGATCGTTCCGTACTCACACCCTTAAATTTTTACTGTTAGTTTTTATTTTATGAATATTTGCCATAACAACACATTGTGAAAATTTCAGCTGGCTGCCCATTATACTTTCAATGATAGTCATTTAAAGGTAGGACAGGTAGATATATAGACGAACATATAGAGGTGAGGCCCGTCGTGGCGTAGGCTTAATAGTTAGGCTCCTTCGACACCCTTTGAGCACGGATAACCCTAAAAGTGAGAGACATACTCTAGCACTTAAAACTGTACTAGAGAATGTAGGGGGAAACCGAATAGAGGGTAAAAAGAGATAGAAGACCATATTAAAAAAATATATATCCAAGCTAAGTCTACCAATGAGTGGTACCAATAAAGCACGGCATGTCTAAAATAATAATTGGCTCATGAAGGTTGTATTGGATTTTCTGCAGTTTATATTTTTTGTACGCAAACTACGTTTGCTCACGCCGTCAACCCCGAAGGAGTCGCAGAGGGGCATGTGGGCAGGTGATGATAAATGTGTTTGTCGAAATTTCATCACAATTGGATGAATGATTTAGGAACTCATAGAGGAGACACATCATTTTTTGAACCAGTAACCTTTGCGGGCGTATGCTGAACAACTCACCAAATTTCCAGCACAATCGGATGAATGGTTTAGAAAGGCATAGAGGACAAACAAATAAATACACCCAACAGTGACTGTTCACACATAGTCTTGATCCCACAGTTAGATACAAATCTTGTGTCGTGGGTATCAGGAACTAGGGGAGACTTTCGGTCTCATAACACCCAGACGCAGAATATCAACTTGTTTTTTATTAATTTATATAGATAGACGTTAATAAATTTTACTTAAGCACTTTTTAATTAAGCATCACTACAGTATTACATCCTATACGCTGAAGAGCTAAGCATACACGCAAACAGCATTTACCAAACATTAATTGCACGAAAATTGTAGACAGTCTTATATTAAAGGCGTCGCTGACTGTACGCCGCGCCGGTACTACAATATTCGCGGTAAGTGTTGATTCCTGTGGCGGAAGTGTACGTTTGCATTTGTTAATTTAGTTGTTACCGGTTTTGTCAGTTAGTTAGCCGGCAAAGACTGATTTTTACTGGTCTAATGAACTACACTATTATTTGGGTTGATACAGACAAATGGGTGGATAAGTGCCTTGTTGCGATAAGCTTCCGTTTGGTCTGAATTTTAGTAACCGGTTTTTTCAATTAATTTAGATCAGGAACGAATCTAAATAATCATACTTTGGTAGTTATTTCATGTTGTTTTTGTCGCTAACCATATTCCATTTTTTACCTTTCTTTCTGACCGGCGTTACCCCGGACTAATGCCTGAGTCCACCTTCCTCCATCAGACTTGACGTGGATTTGGAATGACCCGCAGTCTGAACCTCACAATCCGCAATGGGAACCAAGTTTCGCCATTGTCTCGTCCGTTAATCAGCAGAGAGTACAAGTAAGGTTGGCTTTGGACCTAAAATGTTGATGGCCCACTTACACTCCCATAATAAATAAATACACCCAACAGTCACACACATAGTCCTGAACCTACAGTAAGATATAACTTGTGTGTCATGGGTACCAAGAACTATGAGAGACTTTCGGTCTCACAAACCTAGACCCGAATCAAATTTATGTGGATCACACAAACATTTGTCTCGGTGCGTGGATCGAACCTGAGGCCTCACAAATCACTACTCGCCCGCTACGCCACGGAGGCTGGCTTTAATGTTATTAAATGAGGGTTTAATTTTCCCATACATAAATTAAAAAATAATCAAGACCGTCGCGGATCTAATACGTTGTAGTCTGGCGTGATCCTAGAACCAGTAGTACAAGTTAATGATAGGCTAAAGTAATTTATCATTATCGAATATCTTTGGAAATTAGTTAAAAAGATTTTTAATACACTTCTACATTTTAACCAAACCTCAGCTTAAAAATTTAAATAACGACAACCACTAACAGCTAGATATATTTATTATAAATCTAACTATATTGTATTTCAGTTGCAATCCATTCATTTATAATATAAAATTAATTGTATAAAATATTAAATGAACAGTTCGCTAGTGATTTCTGTGACATGACGCAGACGTGTCCTCTTTCCTCCACACTAACTCTGTGCATTCGACAAGAATGACACGCGACCCAGCTTCGACAAACATTAATGGAAATGCTATTTTCATTTCCTACATACACCAGTGATTCTATTTATTTAATTTTGAAACAAATATCTACTTCTTCGAGTTTATATGAGTTTTAGGTTGATGCTCAATTTTTAACTCTAGCCTAAAAAATATTCTAGGTAAAACTTCATGGTTATGTATCTAGAATGTATGCCTTAAAACAGTTAAAACAATCGATATTAAAATACCTATACTTTTCACAGGTTATAAAATCGTGGCCTAGTATCGTAACAGGAACGATTTCAAAGGTAAGGTATACATAAGCAGCTATATTAATTAAACATAGACTATGAACAATAGCCTATTAGGATCTTACCCAACGACCGTCCGGCGGTCGGCCTATCAAAAATGAATGAGGCAGGTAAACGACACGCTGTTTCACGATGGCCGACCTCGTCATCATTTACGTTACACAACACAAAAGACAGCTTAATATCGGTCAATTTAAGTTGTATTACACACTAATGTTTATTTTATTAACTGCCGTATAATAGCATGTCTACTTAGGGGCTTCACAGTAACAGTCGAAGAGAAGTTAGGAATATGTGAGCATTGGTGTTTTTTATGATTGTCCCAAATTTTGTTGACCTAAACAACTTTGTTCATTTATCTAATATTGATTTTGGCTAAGGTATAAAACTACTATAATAGATAATTAATGACAAGTGGAGCACAAATTAATCACAACCTAACCGTTAAAACCTCCCGGTTTCAATTAGAAAAATATTTATAAGGGTTGATAATTGCAGAACAGATTCTTCAAACGTCGCTCACAACCATCTCGATTAAACCAGCTTCAAAAACACATTCAAATCGCTCCACTTCTTTAGACGTTATAATGCCACAAACAGATAGTATACATCTGTATGTATATATCTGTTTGTCGCTAGCTTGAACACTTTGTCTATCTGTATAGACAAAGGGTTCAAGCTTATAACACCCTTCATTATTGTCGGGGATAAAATACTAATGCTCTATTGAACAAAACTACATAACTGTATCTCCAATCACTATTTGTAAATAGTTTACATTCGCGTCAATCGTGAATAAACATAACATAAAAATGTTTACAAATAAATCGCCCCAAGGCCTTGAAACGATAAATTTAGCGTAGGGCATGCCCGCACTATGTGAATCAATAAATTTTAAAGCAAATCGCAGAAACGGCTGGGGCCTTACTAACATAAATCGAGAAAAGTGGAAAGCCATTTGATAAGACATTGTAGGTGCGAGAATTTATTAGCCGCAAACAATAGATAAAAAACGTTTAAATTGTTTATTAAATTCACGGGAAATCTATTCATTTGTAAACATATCGAACAGCATTTTATTTATTTTTATCAACAGAAAATAGCAAAAACTGCGGCTACTTTGAATGCTATCGAACTGGAACATTATACTAAGGTTTGAATATTTCAACTGTTACTATCATCGCGAATGTAACAGAAGCCTGTTGGTTTTTTTGTTTGCTTGAAAAATAAGCTGGTCGCTGAAGGTAATCGCTACGTCTGCCCATAAACAGAAGCAACACCAACAGAACTTTGCAAAGCACTGGATCACTGTAACTGGACTGCGACACCTTGTAAAACCGGTTCAATGGTCCATGTTAATTGATTTTGTTTCCTTTTCTTCATATTATTGAAATATTGATAAATATTGCAGATTAACATTTATCTCGAAATTCTACATACATATAATACTTTAGTCAAACTTTGTATCGCTTTCTAAGTACATTTTCAACTACCCTACAGTACATCCCTGTTAAAACTTACCCTACATTTAGAGGTTATCATCAATAGTAGAACGGCTATAGGCTGAAACTCTAATAAATCGATTCTCAAGGGCGTATAATACAATTTTTATTACTTTCGATTAACAAAAAGTAGTTAAATAGCTAAATTTAGACTAGATTACGTTATTTCATAATTCTAGCTAAATTATTTTATATAAATATTCATAAACATTTCATTTAAATCCCACACATCCACATAAAGTTAGAATTTTTAGTGGTTCTCCTGTGGCTATTTTAGAATCATGTCCTCGATGTTGTATGACGTTGTGATTGTTCATGGGTGGTAAACACTTACCATGCGGTGACCCATTTGTCAGTCTACGGGGCTTCTGCTATAATAATTTGACCATCGGTATTGATTTCGTCGAATGGGAGTAAGTATGTACATACCTGTTATAGTAAGGTATTTAGAACCCTAGCACTGCACTATTTAACCTCACCAATTACTATGTATCTATCCAGCGCGCTTAATTATCCACGAAATACATCCATTAACCGACTTAAAAAAAGGAGGTTCCAACTTGGTTATTTTTTTATGTATGTACATCGATTTATCTGCCAATTCTAGATCGATCTTGATAGAAAAAAATCATTTGCTAGAGTATGGGTGCGGTTCCACATAAATTTAATTCAGATTTGAAGTCGGAGTATGGAGTAAAAAAATTAAACACTTCAACGGATAATAAATAGTACACTCGTCGCCGATGCGTTATGGTATTGGAAATCATAAAACTGATAATCTAATCATATAATATAACTGTACCTGCCAATAGAAATTGATACATTTTAATAACACTTAAAAACTGATGTAAAAAAATAACACAAAATGTCAAAAATAACAATTTCTAGTAGTCTTTTTAGAGTTGATGCCAACGGAACCCTATTACTAACCCGTATGTCCATCCATCTCTGTCTTTGGAACCGTAATGGGTGGTCGGCTGAAATTTGTACAGAATGTGTGTTATTATGGCAGATATCCTAACAAATAATAAAATAAGGCTCGACCTTGACCTTTGACAGACTTATTTTACAAGTAATATTACGTGACGTATTCTTCATATGATTTATAACGTTAATTTGAAAAATTATAAATACAAGGACCACAATCGCGATATAAACACAAAAGCAAAAGTCCATTTAGAAAGAGGAACATCGAGCTGGGGAAAAAAGCTAATATTTCGTGTAGCAATTTGCTTTTTCTGAAACATAGAACGATCAATGCGAATCAGATCTACTCTATTCTTGTGGGAAATAAAACCATTAGATACAAAGTAAGTGACAATAGTATGAAAGCTTCAACCGGCATAACAATAACCTCGAAACCTCACGACTGTGATGAAATAGATTATTGCGAAACTATGGTAAATGCTATGGTAATGGCTATGGTAAATGGATGGAGGTTCAAACAGCACGTTTGCATATTCAAGAATTTGTGTAAAACAACGAAGATAACTAATTATTTCTCGCTTGGCAGCCTTCGTAGCCTAAGTAAGTAAGTAAGAGATTTCCCATTCGATCCAAGAACCTAGAAGAATGTTTATGTGATTCGCTATTTCTTTCAGATTTGGTTCGTGTTAGACCCAAAATCTCTCATATTTACTGATAGCAACGAAACGTATATCGTATAAACGGAATCTTAGTGTGGGATCAGTATTATGTGTACACCTGGTGATTTGGGGGCGTTTGAAAAATGCCTGTCGTAAGATGTGGCAAATTGTGGGAAACAAAAGTCAATGCCACGCAGCGGGAGATATGCAGCCTTGGATATTTATAAGTTTTTATAGGTGCGGTCCCGAAACGGACGTTGGTGCGAAACTCTCGTGCTGCTATAAAAGTCGAGGGCGTCTTGATTGTGAGGGTTCTAAAAAGCCCCAAAGGAGATAAGCCGCAATAGCAGGGCGCAAAGGCTATACCGGCAGTAATCCAGGAACCGCCCCAACTGCACCAAAAGAAGCCACCGCGTGGATTGCGGTCGGTAAATCCGAATATTACAATTTTTCGCCGAAAAGTCGAACATTCAACTGTCTATTATTGTCGCATATCTCGGAAACTAATTATCGGATTAACTTGAAATTTGCAGAGAATATTCTCGAAACATTTATCAAGAAACTTAAAAAAAAATAGATTTTCTGAAAATTCTAATTGCATCTCACCCCTTAACACACATGAATGCTCAACTATGTCATTACCAGCGTTTACAGAAAACCGACGTAAAGTAGCGGCTTGTTGTTACGTTTCTTACGTTGAGTGAGATATCCGGAGACCCAAAATCCCCTCCCCTTCCCGATCCCTTAATTTTCCCCTTCCTTTAAGGACGGTAACGCGCTCATGATTCTTCTGGTATTGTGGGCATTCATGGGCGGTGGAAATCACTTACCATCACGTGATCCACTTTCTTGTTTACCGGCATCGCCTTAAAATATCAACACGCCTATCACTAAAGTATAAGGGACAGCAAATAACCTTCATAAAGGTGTTTTATAATAGCTCATAACATGTCTAAATATCGGACACGTTTCAATGCGTTTGGTGAACATAAAAGGGACGGTCTAATATGATTAAACAGTCCTATAAATTGTACAATTAAATATCAATTTGGAGATTAGAAAGGTCGTCTATCTGGGCGAAAGTGACGGAAACATTTTGTCGCGTAATCGGATTACCTACTACAGCTCGTAACTTCATACCTACCGTGTTCCGGATTGTGACGTATATATTTTTTCATGTCATGATGGATAACAATAATGGTCTTCGGAACTAAATTTATTTATATACAATGTTTTCTGGTTTTCTTACCTGTGCTAACTAGGGAAATGTATATGAATTGCCAAAGCTATGGTGCCTCATAGAACGATTTTCGTGATGATAGATAAGATTCCAAAGGTGTAGAGTGTAGATTATGCGTCTACTAAGGTTGCTGACGTTGGTAAACGAACCACTAAATTGAAATGGATATAGGCGAGAAACCTGGTTAGAAGATAACACGGAGAATAATATAAGGCAATAGTAATTATCACGATACAGGCTACGCCTAGTGTGAGGACCGTAAGCAATCTACTTACTGCTTCTAATTATCGTTAAGTTCCCAATTCTCGGACTAATTACAAACAACATATGTATAGTTTGTGGATGAATAAATGACATCTGAATTTGGGGATATGAAATATTAAGATTTTTAAATTATTTTTATATGTTAGATAGTTCTCACACACGTTCCGCGGCGATACACAGAAAAAAACATAGAGCGACAATGTTAGCGTAAATATAAATTACCTACTATCGTTTATGTACAATTCTGTTTGAATGTCTGTTTGTAGCATTCGTTGCACCATTTGTTGACCACCATGTCTTCAATAATCCGTAATGACTGGCAATGTGACATAACTGTACACAAATTTAGTGACGAACGATTGGATGCGGTGATGGCGGCACGCGAGTCGCGACCTGCGAACATTTACCTACAAGTGCTAATAGTACATGTAACCTACACTGCGCAAACTTGTCTGTGACAGTTGTCGCGGCAAGTGGCTGCGCCACGCCGCGCGCGCCGTAGCATTTTGTTACACATAATCGGATTAGGGGCGAGTGTCGGCTAGGACGATGCCGTTATGCCGGCTCGGCGTATGCGCCTCACACCACGCCGCACCCGTACCCGCACATAAATACATTTCCACTCGCTCCTTACTTAGATTTCAATACTTACTACACACTGAAGAAATAATAAACTTCGTTTACAAGATTAACTTTTCTCACAATAGGTCTGCTTAACACAAAAAATAAACATGTTGCGTATTAAAAAAAATACTTCATGAATATGTACTGAACACGGTGGACAATATTTTAGTGTTTACAAAATAAATACCCATAAAAAATATAAGAGTGAGGCGTCGGCGCCAAGCTCACAGACTTCCATTACACGGATCAGTTGGCTTACGCTCAGGTTCACTGACTAAAGCCTTTCCAAGAGCCTCCTACGATTACTCCGATAGATTTCTTTGAATGAAATTCTATAGAAGCATATTTTCCTTATACTTAATAATTCAAATCTAGTGCGTAAAACAGTTATTTACATAAGTGCTATAAGAAATCGAAATATAAATATGTAATAAAACATTAAAATATGTGCAATAAACACTAATTACATAAAAAGTGAAGATGAAAATATTAAATAGTGGGTGCTCTTATCGTAATCATGCATAGCGTGACGCTCAAATGTCTAATGTAGTAAGCGGGCTATGGTCTCAAGCGACTAAACTACGATGTGAGGTGGTATGCTTCCGGTGGTTCCCGGGAAAGATCTATTTATGCGTAATGTTCCGCAAAATGTTTCTGTTCGTGTCGTGAAGCTGTGTCAACAGGGCATCAGCGGTACAATCGACAAAATATTTCTCTCCGGAATCACGTCGGGCAGACTGTGTATAAATGGAGTGCCTCACTTACCAAACTTCGGAAGATGGCAACTAAGGTGCTCCACCACAATTACCGCTTGCGTAACCCTGGGAAAAATATTTTTCTCCGTGAATCTAACGTGTAAGTAATTCTTATAACAGTGGTTGTTCTTATAAAATAAGGTGAGGGATTAATTTCAACAATTACTCCGTGATTAACTGTTCGGGCAGTGATATCTTAGATCTAACATGCTGATTTATGTATCTATTACACGGTGAACAATAAGTCGGGATCATTTTCCTTTACGCTATAATAAAGTGGAATACCTGGTGCCTGTTTTTACTCAAAAAGGAAACGCAATTGGACATTGTCTACTCTTACAAAAGTTTAAATAAAAATACTAGGCCCGCTAATCGGCTCTATGTTTACATATAAAACACTAGGAAACCAAAAACAATAATATGTATAACTATATAGGTCACATTGTCTAATACATAATTGCAGCAATTGGTAACTAATACTCGACGTAGCTCGTCATTTACAATAATATACTGAGACAAGAGTGAAGGCAAACAAGAAGGACTCAAATAAGTACTACAACAATAGTGAAATGTGAAATAAATTGTCATAATATTATATATTACCATTTAATAAATACTAAGTGGTAGAGGTAACAACCTGCAAAAGACGTTCATAATTAATATTCATCTTCAACAATCTTACAATGTATTTGGGTACGGTTAGTAATTATTCTATGTACACGTATTCAAATAACAGTAGGAAAAATTAAAATAACCACAGACAAAATGTCAGGATCATGTCGATGTCTGGGCTGAAGGTAATCGGTTGTAATCAAATAAATAAAGCACATGATAATGCGATGTGTTCTAAATTCATTACGTACTTACGATAACAAATTGTTATGGACACACGCAGTTTGTTCTATTGACGGTTCGTAAATTATTCCGCTAGTAAACGATATATAAAACCCGTACTTGGACGTACGAATCCATGGTGAATCGTATTGGTATAGAGAAAAGCACATTGTAAAGCAAACAAACGAGCATTGTAGAGTAACCCGAGCGGGTGCAGTGTCCGCCAGTGGAGGTCGGTCGCTCATTGAGCGCTCGCCAATTGAGATAATGGCCTCAAATGCAGATGATTACTGACCCATTCATTGGAAACTAGCCGTTAGTAGCCAGCTTCGTTCACGATTTACAACATTACGCGACGATAGGGCACTTCTATTAAATTAAGTTAACGTTAACCACGCGTGCATCATACATGCAATGTATGTTTATCTGAACGCTGAATAAATAAAAAATGACACGATTACCATAATAAATTAGTTCAGTTTTTTATGGTTGTTATATTTCTGTTTCAATGACAACAGAAATGTTGTATGTGAAACAGCTAATAATTTGGTTTTAGATGGTGCTATAGATTCGCTTCGCGGTTTTCAGATGGTTTATGATGTATTGGCAATTGTAATATATTGTTCATTGTTTTAAATGTACATCAATTCCAGAAAGACCCCTGGAAATAACTGACAAGTTACCAGTCATTAAAATAAAACTAACAACAGTGTTGGCACAACACTAGATTTTAATTGGTATCAATTGGGCTCATCACTTACACGTAGCCCACGATTGTAAGTCGGAAATTAACTCGCGATCATAGTTAAGCGTGGTTAAACCCGAACAAAGCGATTCCGTATATATAAACTCATCTAGCGAATGTGTGATTACCGACGAATTATTTGAATGTATAACATAATAATTTCGCCTGATGTTTAATTATGATTTATGACATAATTTTATTATTGAGTGTGCAATAAAAAATTTAAAACCATTAAGCTGCTCGTGGCTTGATGATCTTGTCAGTAAATTATCGTCGTAACTGAGATTTACGGTGTCACACAGCTATTTTTGTAACTGTTCGACTCTCTTCACACTTTAATTATAGACGTACTCGTAAAATATAACAAAATAATATTTCAGCTTTACAGTTCGCCTTGAAAACAAATATTGTTCTAGTTTATGATTTACGACTCCACCTCTTGAAACGTTTTTATGTATTGAAAGTGAATAAAAATGTCTCGGTATAATAAATAGAAACACAAAACAAACGCGGCTTTGATAAAACGCATGCCGCTGCGCCTAATAAATCATAATTATTTAGAATGCTCATCTCTCTTGTATTCAAAAGAAACTAATATAAACTGCTACGATCCAACTTTTTTCCGCATTTGTATAAGACATTGACATTGAAAAATAGTAATAAGCCAGTTTCTCATATTGACTTTAATACATTATTTCCTACACAAAAATGTACGAAAAAGAAACCGATAGGTAAAAGACATTGGTGAAATAATGAGCCCATAATTATTATTAAAAATATTAGTATTAGCTAAAGTGTGCACGTAGTAGAGACATTTTACTATCTCGCTCCCACGTGCTCCGTAATGACCATTAGCAAGACAAGGACCCGTTCTATAAGATTTGAATAACTTCTAACTCATATATTTTTGAATGCATTTATTAAGTTATTTCTGCAATACGGTAACGTAATAATAAAAATAAAAAATATAAGTAAAAAAATCAAGTCAACTAATTCTAATACGTCATGTCGAACATAAGTGCCCGTTCAGGCTGAACGCACGAAGTTCACGATACATATAGGTAATACGGTTGCATGTGAACAGTATTGCGCATTTCAGTAGCAAGTCCACATATAATAGACATGCTTTTTTATTTTTTTCTGCGCCATCGTAAAAATGGTAATACATATTTTACAAGCTTAAATGAGTCTTAACAGATTAAAATGTATAGTGTAAAAACTAAAGTAAAACAACAAATACTCAATAAAATGTGTTGTTTTAAGGAACCTCGGCAAGCTCGACTCATACTTGAATGTTATTTTCAATACGAAACTCTAAAAATATCCCAATTGCACAAAAAGTACTAGACATATCGATTGCCAACTAACAACTCTAGTAGGATTTCAGTAATAGCCACCAAATATCTAACCGATTTCTAAGGAAAATATTTACAATCCTATCGAGAAATGGACTGCTAATTAATTTTACTGAGAATCATCAAGATGTTGCGAAGGTACATATAATGACTAACACGAGTTATGAGCACAGATGGACAGTAGTGGGGGCAGTTGAGAACTCAATAGACAATGCGCATCCACTGACGAACCAATCGGGTGAAGCGGCGTGCATTCCGCCAATCAAACCTATAGACATCACCGCGCAAGTGAAGTTTGCACTCAGAACCAATACAGTGCATTTAGACAGGATACATTAATTACCTCTTACTGGAATTTATGTATCACGAATATCAATTTAGTTAACTTTTTAAAATTCACTCGTAATTTGTCTTTCTTTTTGCCAGGGTCCGCCTTCTCACCACTATTTGACGGTGGATTTGTTATTAGGTATATGGGGCGACCCCCCGTCTGACTCCTACAACCCGCAACGGGGACCAAGCTTCGCCATTGCCTCGTCCGTTAATCAGCAGTGTACCACGAGGGGGTTAGGTTAACTTCGAGCCTAAGGTTTTGGTGACCCACTTACACTCGACTCATTTGTATTAAAGATATTTTTGAGTATAATATGACGCGAGTTTTGTCTTACGATAGCAAAATAAAATAAATCGATATCCGACAGTCACACATAGTCCTGACCCCACACTCAGTCAACCCATCGTGCGTATCACAAGGTACGAGGGTTTTGCTGCTTGGTCTCTACAAGACCCAGTACCGAAACAAATATCCGTGGATCACACAAACATTTGTCTTGATGCGGAAATCGAACCCACGGCCTCTCGCTGTACAGCCGGCTACTGGCCCACTATTCCACGACTAACAAATCAAACAGATTTGCATATACGCATAGTGTTGTGCATTTCACACGTTTCATTCCGGCATGACGGAGTTTAAAAATAATCCAACTGAAATACAAAACATATATCTTTAGCCATCGAATCGCAAATCTATGGTTGCTATTTTTAATATCAATGATGTACGTAGCTGGTGTACGTTTAGTCATTAAGAACATAAACTGTATTGTAAAATACAAACTGAACGGGAGTTATGTTTCGAAATCGCAATTGAGCTTTATTTGCGTTGTGTTTTATTTGATGCTGTGGATAGCTATAATAAAATGCGCTCTGATGTATACAGACAATATTATTACTTTGTATTCAAATTAGTGAATGAATGTGAATGCCAATAATGCTAATAATAATATTGTTGAAATTAGAGTTATTAAACAGAGAGAGTTCTCATATTAAATTAACATACTTAAATAATTTAGGTGGCAGGTCCCTCGTCTGCGAAAGGCCGTCTAGGTTAATACCACTTTATTGTATCTCAGCTGCCCAGTGACAGTGTTTAAGCATTATTGTGTTTCAGTTTAAACAACATTAAAGCCAGTGAAACTACTAGGCTGTTTGAGACTAAACATCTTATGTATTAGGGTGATGAACGCAATCCAGTGCCATGCAGTACTGGATGTTCCATACAACATTCTGCGTGGTGTTGCTTCCGTTTAGGCTTTACGATTACCTGACCAACCTACTCATTTCATCATTCAGGTTGCTAAAAAACTAAAATAAAGAGACATATAAAACTTAGCCAGGAATTAAATACTTTTATAATTATTTAAACCTTTATGTTACCTCCAAATCCGTATAAAATTATGCTCGATACAATTTATTTGAAACGTATATAAACATTTACAACGGAGTATTAAAAACAAACTAGTAAAACTCCAAACACAAAATTGACTACTAATATAAATATATTTTAAATAGATATTATTTGAGCAGAATTATATTAAGAACTTGGTTTATACAATCGCTTGTATAAAAAAATAACATTGCTGAAGATTTTTCACATAGCAACATTCTAAATTAGAGGTGATTTCAGAAATTCATCAGCTTCATATCAGTTTATATTTACTATAATCAACATTTGAATGAGATTTGACTTCCATAAATACATGCGTTTTAACTTCATAAATATTGTATAATGGGTAGGTGTTAGGTTGGGTACTTTATAGCAAAATAATAGCAAATACGATTCATGGAAGGACTTATTATCGCCCGTCAAACCGTGCGCACATGCCGAATATGGCTTGTTAATAAACGAAATAAACTATGTTCAGATTATCTACCTATTTCTCAGATTTATTCTATTTCGTTTCAATAGGAAAATCTATGCAGAGTTTTTATATTTTAAGTGGGAAATATCCATCACATTGCTTCAATAAAATTTAATCATAGATATAGTGGGCACATTGGTATGAAATGGCGCAGTAGAAATGTCAGCACAGAGTGAATGGACTCAAGTTTTTGTTTATTTATTTCTGCATACATCCGCATGCATGTGCCAACAAAGCAAAGAGATTAGAAAAGACTCAAAACAATAAAGTCGTTAGTCAATATTATTTCCAGCGTATTTTGACGTTGAAACGAATTTATGAATTTTAATACAAAATCAAATTCTTACTAATGACGTGACCAAATAATGCCCACAGCTATCAAAACAGCTGTCCATTTTGAGCATCTCTTCGCACGACCGTGATTATTTTTTAAATAGAGTTTTCACAACTAATCTATATCCACATTCCACGCGTAGAGTTTATTTCACTCCGATAGTGTAGGTAGGATTTATATATAATCAATCAGTTTTAATTCCGTACCTCAAAACCACATTCGTTTTATGTGCGAAGTTTAATGGATTTTTGCTGTCAATAAAATTTGGTATTTGATGTTAGAAATCTCGTGACTTATTTACGCTCGTGCATTCAGCGATTTGACCGCAAAAGTTATGACGTATCTGGAAATCTACTAGCTATACAAGACATTACGTAACATGTATAATAGTAGAATAATGACGTTGTATCTTTCGGTTTCTAAGTAGATATTAGTGCTATCATGATACAAACTATTATACCTACTGCGTGCGCTAAGTGTAAAGGTCGTATCTGTGCAATCAAGATGCAATATAACATAACGAGTCGTAATCAACGCAAGTTGTCACCACGCACTGGTTAGATGGCACTCTATATAAAAGGGGTAATTCTTTGAGATCACACACACTAAATCAATAGTCTAGAGATGACATTTACTACCGAAATGAATTTATCTAACTGTTCGTGAGTGGCTAACACTCATAATATTACACCTCTATACATATGTTTTATATTAAACTACTGGGAGTATTTTAAGTGCTAAAAATAGATATCAGCGCAATTAGCAGAGACGAAGGCAGCTGTCAGGATGGTTCCACCAAAGCGAAGGGGTATTTTTTTTTATCCGTGCACGGTAAAGTGACTGCACTACACCTGATGGTAAGCATAGTGCAGTCTAAAAAATCAGCGACCACCGAGAAACAATGAGTTTATTGGTGGTCACCAGAGTAATGCCGGCCTATATAAATGCTTCTTTCCTCTTCGGAGAGGGAACTACTATACTATATATTTAAGATCAAAAGGAAATAGAACAATAAAATGCTGTTCGCTTACTTCATGGAAGTCATGTGAAAAAATGAAAGATGTAATCTCTCTATTCCCAATTATCTTACTATAAGAAGGTGAAGCGAGTCATAACAGCATCAGACAAGCTCCCGTTTATGTGTGTTATGTAGGCAGCCTATTATAATAAACAATCTGCCCTTGAGGTTATATTTGATGTTCAGTTTTCAATTGAATACTTTATATTTTTTTGTTATGCACACAATAACAACAGGGTTTTGACTGGTGTTTTTTTTTTGTTATTTTAATTAATAAATTGTATTTTAATTCCCCTACATGTATTATCAAAAGAATTACATAAATCATAGTATAAGATCCCGGGTAACATTGACCTTCACCCATCTGTTTACCGGATGAAAATAATATTTTATGGTATAAAATGTGTTGCTGAATATATACCAATAGGGTTGCCTTGAAACTAAGGACAACTATATTTTCTTTCGTCAGCAACTTTGCCTAGAAAGCCTGATAAATAAATCTAGTACCACTCGCTCCCATTTAGATACATATAAACCGTCTCATAACATTGAGCTTCAACACGTCTGTAAAATGGAAACAAAGAGAGACAATAATTTATTATTCTGAATACAAAATACTTTGCCACTTTCAAAACTCTATAAATATTACTGTACAATATAATGTACTCGTATACTCATTGATCGGATCTTTTCAGCCTTCACCCCGTGACCACGAAGGCTGAAAACCTTTCGAAACGTCGGGATCAAAATTAATAAAAAACCGCGTTAAAATCCGTTTAAATTAGTTTTATTTCAATGAGTAGAAATGTATTTTATTTTTAAGAACAAATAAACTTCGATCGTAACTAGTTTTCAAGAAAGAATAAAAATTCTCTTCTTCAACTAGTGGTGAAAAAAGTGGTGGGCGAAGCCGATTGAAAGCACTGCGCCACACATTCACCGCAGACGGAATCAACACAACCGTAGACTGCAGCACACCACACGCAATTAATAATAATAATAATATAAACGTAATCATAAATGAAACACAAATTTAAAACACCTTTCTCGTCGTGACCTACTTATAAATATATGAAATAAAACCCTATGCCTAAATCAATGTTGTCTGCTGAAGTTTGACTATGTATTATCATTTGCGTTTCTCTAATGATAATGTCGTGGGAGAACCTTGACACGCAAAACAGTTTCACGTTCAATATGCAATGCAGAGCATAAACAGAAGTTTATTGACAGCAAAAATCTAGATACGTTTAAAATTAGAAACAGATTAAAGCCCCAGAGTGAAAAATACAAATCCTCCATTAGCCTAGTAATCTCGACGACAATAAAGACTAACAGACATCTAAACAATACGAGCGTTATAATACAATACTACTGATTCTGGTTCGAACGCAGAGATAATGTAGTAACAACGAATTTTTGTACGTGTGTAATTTTTGTAGCTAAATGAAATTGAAAAACATAAAAAAAATTAAATGAGCAAACAAACAGAAACTAATAGTTTCATACGACTTATGTTAAATCACATTAAAATGCGGAGTGGTGTGGGTGAACTGTTTATTTTGTTGCACTTTGGGTTCTTATCGAGATGTCTTGGCCTCTATCCAAACACTTTCACTCAAATCAAGAAGTGATTGCACACTATGTGATGTGTACAAACCAATAAAACCCCTAAACCTCAATAAATCACTACTGGAACTATGATATAATTAATTAATTAAAAGGACAGCTCTATTGGAGATCGTTAATAATAAAATTCTTTCGTAATGTTTAGTGTTTCATGATGTTGATTAATATCAAGTAATTTATCTGTGTGATATTTACTATTCTTTATCTATACACTACTTCACAAGCGTGTAGGAACACAATATGTGTGGATCACTATGACAGGTTTTAACACCATGTGTACGGTGGTCGCTATCCGGGCGGATACGTATATCCTACCACCAGCTGAAAGAGTACAAATGAAACCCTATTACCAAGCCTACACCGTCTATCAGTCTGCCGATCCTGCATTTAAAGGACTTTATATCCTAAAACATCAAACCTATCTAGCTGAAATTTCGAATCGAATGCGAATGTGCACCATTACGTGATGGTGTCAGGATACGTGTTGATTATACTTACGCGAGTAAAAACAATGATATGAGGAGGAGATGCAATGATAACAAACTAATAAGTATGTTATAGAAGAAGTCACCAAACGGACAAGTAAGTCACATGATAAGTGATCCTCACCATACATGAACTACAAAACTAGATGTATCAAAATTGTACAACGTGTGAAGAATTCATTCATTCATTCCCACCCATTCATTTTATTATTGTTGGAATGTCTTTAAATAAGTTTAGGAGAACATTACTACATTTGCGGAAGCTCCCAAATTAGACGTTTATACACAAACAAACGCACGATCGTAGTGTATTTAAATGTGGCATTAGGTGTGAAGTACACCGAGAATTTAACGATTAACTGCATAATATTAATTTTAAAACCTTCTCCCGAGTCGAATATATTTAGGATAATAAACTCGACATTTTACATAATTTCTCGTGATTGTAACAACATACAACAGTAGGGTTGCTAGTCGTTTATTAATCCAATAACCACTACAGCCGTACATTTTAAATTCAGCATACTTGACTCCAATCTACAGATTATCCCTACTTATTTGATAAACTAGATAAAATATATCTAAACTAATCAGTACTTTAAATATAAAAGTTGATAATCGAATTAGCTAAAATTAGTACGCCATTAAAATATTATATTTATAAGTATCCGCTAAGTGTTTTATAAATCCAAACGCTTTTCGGATTACTGATAAGGATTACATAACAAAATAAATACCCACTTAACTTTGATTTCATAAACAACAAATTTGAAGAGGAAAAATAATTATAGTTTTGCTTGACGGTATTTTGTATTTTGCAATCGACGTGACGTCAAACATATTATTATTTTTAAGAAATATTTTTCATTATTTAAACATCTGAGGACTATTAAATAGGTGGACAGACCTTAGTACCAAGCTAGGATAATACCCGCACCAAGCAATAAGTAAGGTGGAACGTCAGCAATAGCCATAGCTACATCCTTCGACATATATCGATAAAAAATAACGATTAATAGAAACCAACAATAACCAACAAATTGAATTCCGCTAGTGCTGACGTTCCAGTTAAAACAATCCAAACTTAATAGTTCATTGAACTGAAAAGAGCCTTGTCGTCATCACCTCAACTCATAATACAAGCAAAAGATTTACGAGCTTTATGTTATCGTTGTACTCTTGTCTAATTCTTTATGATTTTTCTATTTTCTTATATGAAAATCACATGATCAGTTAAACTACTACGCAGCCAATGCCGACGCACGCGAACGTTCACGATTCATAAATAAAATATAGACCAATGAACCAGATGTCCATGGAAAATTGGAATCGCTTTGCACACACAAAAAGCCAAATGTAACATAGACGGCAATACTATTCATTAGAATACCCAATAAATGTGTACGCGATAATTTATTTTGGGCATGTTTTATTACAAGGCACTAAAAGTGATTACGAAAATAGAGTTTTACTGTTAGAGCGTATCTCTCAACGCCGCGCCTACATATATTTGTTCTACACAAAACTAAGTAAGTCGGGAAGTTAATAAAATACAGCCTAGCATTCATTATTTGTAGAACAAGAGAGCAAATAAAATGAGACATGTGTTAGGCGTGTGTTTTTGTACATGATTTTCCCTATTTTCGTTCAAGCAAATAAAGATTCCAGACGCGGTCATATTAGAGTTTCCAAGATGCTTATATCTGCATACTATATAAATGTCTAGTCTGTCTAGACTAAAAACCTAGGATTGCGTATCATCTGAATTACATTACTAAATAATATTAACCATAAAATTGATTTATTTGAAACATGCAATAACATTAACAAACTTTATATCGCAAAAGAAGCACAAAATGTAGACCATAATTGAAATGTTATATTTTAGATCGCTTTATGTTCGTAATTACTATTTTTAGAGTTCTTTGCCCAAAGGGTTCCAACGGAACCCTATTACAGAGCCTTAAACAGGCAGCCGTATGTCTGTCCTCCATTTAAATAGGTTGCCGGTTGATATATTCAATAGTATAGGTTATTTGGTGTTATTATAATGGATTTCTTAAAAACTAAAACGAACAAAATTTGAAAAAAAATAGGGTAATGGATTAGGAACTCTCTGTGCTCGAATCTCACCCTTAATCGGATTTTTACACTTAGCTAAACTATTAGGTATTCGACCTAAACCTCGCAAACAGAAATTACAAAGAATTAATTTCTATTTGCGAATATCTTTACAATGATTTTTTATACAATCCTTATCTACGTTCTTGTGCATGGAACACTAGATAATTTGTTTATGTATTTATTAGACAAATTCTCGTCAACTGCACGATACTATTTATAAAATGTTCGATAAATTATTTTGGATTTAAACACCTATGCCACCCACAAGCTAACGCTCGCAGCACATTAGAGAGCAAAGAAAATAATTTTGGCATTAACCATGTCATTGAAATTCTAGAACTAGATTTTCATTCGAATCTTACAGTCGTACTCGTATAATTATAAAATTGATACAAAAATAGAACATGGCGAAAAGGGGGCGACCTTTTTAGATAACGATTAAATTATCAAGATTAAATTCGAACAATAAGTTTTTAATCCGAAGATAATTGGAGCGTTTATGAAAAGGCAGTAATTTAAATGACTGCCTTAAAGGTCACTGATTAAACAAATAAAGTGTATCAAACAGAAAAAATATTTTTAATCTATACTAATATTATAAAGTTGAAGAGTTTGATTGTTTGTTTGTTTGAACGCGCTAATCTCAGGAACTATAGGTTCGAATTGAAAAATTCTTTTTGTGTTGGATAGTCCATTTATCGAGGAAGGCTTTAGGCTATATAACATTACGCTGCGACCATTAGGAGCGAAGCATGAGTGAAAAATTTTGCAAAAGCGGGGAAAGTTATTTATATTTGAAGGCTTCCCTTGCTATGGTAATCAAATATGGTCGGAATTAATGCATTATTGTCAATTATTTTCCAAAGTGTTATCAACATAATATTATTCCTTATCCAAATAAATGTATTGTTGATTAAGAGTATTTCATTGTAAACAATAATTTATAAAGAAGAAATATTTGTATATTTGTATGTAACGAATTAACTTAAAAACTACTGGACCGATTTGAAAAATTCTTCCACCATTAGAATCCTACATTATCCCTGATAAACATAGGCTACTTTTTATGCCGGAAAAAGCAGATCACGCGTGCGGAGCCGCGAGGAAAAGCTAGTCAGAAATAAGTGTGAATAACAGTTAAGTGCCACATACATAGCAGGATACACTGATTGAGCACTTCGAATGCTTGTGGACTAGCCAGTTAGACTGGCACGTGCTGACGTGTAGGCGCTTAACGGAAGAACCCAATGCACAAAGTAGATTTTATATAAAGTACCTAGCATTTGCGCGCGCATGCGCCCATGTGGAAGTCTATCTTGTCAAACTTCCGAGATAAGCCTATTGTCACTCTCGAGCCCATAAACTATATCTAAGTACCTACCATAATGTCGATCCGTTGCTGCGTGGAAGGACAAACCAACGAACACACTTTCTTTGATATCAGTATCTAGATTACGATATACAGAACCGTTTATGTAGCGACTCAGAAACTTGTCACAGATTATAGTAAAAATGACATTTGAAATTTCGACATCTCTGTGTCATTGCTAATGTTTGAGCATATTTTAGATATATTTAGCGGTCTACTTTCGATTTAATATTATTTGAAGTGTCGCCCGAGGCCTTTTTGGGCCAAAGGTAAAAAAAATATATAACAAAAATTAACAGTTTTACATAAAAAGAAATAAGTATCATCATATTTCATAAATCACAGATATAAAATGACTTTACACCTTAATAATGCAATGAATACTTAAACAATCAAGATGTACTAATAACTAGAAATAAATGGTTAATGAATTGAGTAAATACTCCGGCATCTAATAATTATACTAATTATGTGTTTGAATAACTTATTTACATTAACCGCCCACGTCATTTAACTAGATAAGTGAACTTTGCACTAATTCGAGTGATATAATAACATTAATCATCTAAGCGGTACGGTATATCACGCAAGGATGAATGATGATACTAACAAATGGTATCTTTATAGACACATAATCCTAATTGCAAGTTACATTTATTACAAATAGCCCTAGCCATCACTTTGTTATATACATAGAGCGGGCCATACTTACAAAAAAAAGTATTATTTTTCAGCTAGTTAAAAGGCACGTCTAACTTTGTAAAACAACTGTCGCGACATAACGTAATACTTTAGAAAAAAAATGCGTAGATTGATGAGTGTACTTACAACAAGAAACATTTTTAAATTATCTTCTTTTTTTACTGACATAATTTGTTACAAATTCCTCTTATATCAAACTAAAACATCCTTGACATGTACTGAAACAAACTACAGCAGAAATTCTATACATTTTTTTTCGTCACAATACATAAATTTGTTACATTTTACAAAAATAGTCGATCAGCCTTACAAAAACGGTAAGGTGCATTATAATCATTTTTATAATCCTGTCCTGGAATCGATATTACGGTTAAATTAATTTCAAAACTCCTACACGTTATTTATAAAAATTATAGAATTCAGAAAGCTAGCCATATATTATACTATTTATATGTTTACCGTAAACTTCTATACATAGTGTTATCTATAAAAATATTCATATAATTAGGCTACCGTACAGCTACCACACTATCTATAAAAGTACCTACTGGCGCAATGTGCGTAAACACGCATTATCAAAACAATTATAATCAAAATCTTTGTATACACCCTAGCATTATTATCAAGATTTTATCTTTAAAAATAAATATGTACAACGAAAGGTGTATTTATTGCGTCACTGGCGTCTTCGGTTAAGAAACTTAGATATTTTAATAACATTTAAGACTCAGATAACGATAGTTCATGGAACCATGAGTCTTGAACCAATGTTTTAAACAATGACAATATCTGTCAGCATCTGATAGAACAAGAATTAATGTTCCACAGAACTAAAATTTAAAAGTCCTCAGGTTTAGCCCTCACTTCACGCCGACGTCAATTAGCATGTCGTTTGAAGATGCGCTGTTTTGTCGTTTCACGCGTTTCATTATTGCATAACAGACCAAAAATAGAAACATCACATTATTCCGTGTCATATACATTTTAGAGTCTGTTTTTGAGTGTCGAAACATGAAATGTGGCATTTCGTAAATGGTAAGAACTGAGCCGGCAGCATGAAGTCGTGTGCGCGACAGATGAATAATGACAACAATGCAGTGGCGTGTGTAGTCTCCAAACGTTGCCAGATGTGCGTCTGGATGCACGGATTGCGCGAGTTATGCAAGCCACAGAGAAATATTCGTAGTTGGTAATACAAACAAGAATTCCGCCCCAGATTGTGTGCCTACTCGGGGAAATTAGAAACGTCGAAATATCTGCACTAGTACATAACCCACAAATGAACAAACCAGAATAAATGCCTGCACTGTTCTGCTAAGCATATAGTTTAAATTCCGCACATCAAAGAGGACCTATCGATTACTTTTTAAAGAATTGTAAATAAAATAAAATATGACTGCAAAGTTATACCACTTTCACAACACTAAGTGCCTGTATCACCACCTCTGAGTAAATGCTACTTACCAAAGAAAATAAGACACGTTCAAATACATATATCTTATACGTTAAATTTGTGGTTATCTTTCTGAAATATTGTGTAATTATGTAAGGTCCATAATGAGGTATGTAATACTAACTTACCGTTTTGCTTTATATTATCACAATAGTGTATTTGAGTATGTCTAAATTTTTACACTATTTTATATGCAGCCGACAATACTTATTATTGAGAAACGAAAAGAAACTATTTTGCGAAAGCAGACTTAGAATTGGGTAAAAAATTAGGCCGTAATTCTTGTATTTAATATTGGTACGAGCAAAGATGTATCGTAATGGCGTGACTTATCTTGTAACGTAACACATGTCGTGCATACTTTTTCTATCATTCGACAATTACCCCTTCTAGCAGATTTAAATGCCTTTTAACTTATGTATTTATTTTTAAATTAATTTATATTATTCTTTCAATAATTGATTTTGAGGAATGTAGCTTTTGTATTGTTGTATTGATTAAAATTATAAAAATACCCTCAGGGCTTCCCAAAGTGTGCGTCGCGCCGCGCCGTGGGGAGTAAGCAGTGGTGTTGCGAGGCGCTTGTGCTTCTTCCCAAAACAAACTAAACAATTCAAATCGCGCGCGCTGCTAGCGTTTCTCTGAATTGCACAAATGCATGGTCTCTAATACGATCTTTGTGTCACAAGATTAATCCCTTTTCGCGAAAAGATTTTGGGGGTCATAAATGGTTTGCAAGATCCTTTTGGGGAATCATACTATCGAGTTCCCGTAGATCCATGAAATGAATGAAAAGAAAAAACCTTCCCATGGTCAAGTTCTATCAGAATTCACTTCGACTCGACACTTTGATATTCTCATTTAATGGAGTTTTGTATTAATCGAGCAATAAGTATACTCATTCCTTTCGCAAAATCTTATTTATGCGAAGCCGCATCATCAGCTGTTGCTGTATTAAAAAGCAAATATCGCTCAAAAACCAACGTGGAGCAAGAAATGAGAGTAGCTGTGCCCAGTGATTTGCAAACACGTGTGATGAGCAAGCTCACACACGTTGCATAATATATCATTATTTTTTAAACTTGCTTTAATTTCCATTTTAACTTAGTGTAATTTCATACGTATATTTTTTAGCTGGGGCCCATGAAAAACTGTCAATGCAAAAAAAAAAATCTGTAAATGCGCCATAAACTGAATTAATTTGGGAAACTCTGCAATAGATAAATGTTTTGTTTCGTGCCCATTCGTCTCCCAACTAAACTAGACAGAAAATTAAGAAATAGAAGCAAAAGGCACATGGAATCATAAAATTAAAGCCGTGTTAATAAAATTCTCTTGAATCAACAAATTGTTTATGATAACATTTTTACCAACCACCGAGAAATTAAATATAGAATCATGTATATCTTTCTTTACATACGTTAAAATTTTATTGTCCAACGATAAATATCACACTAAAATGTCATCGGGAATGGTGCGAACGATTGCGCTTGTGCTCATAGTTCACATATCTGTTTAGACTATTTTAAATTTAAATAGTTCATTTCGAATACCAAGAATTGTAAGCCGAAGGCGCCACGCTGCACAAGAAAAGCAAAACAAAGAACTGTACCTATCCTGTCAAGCGTTCAGAGTTAGAAGCTTCTGAATGATTTATTATTTTTTTCTGTCCTAATTTATGTGTGCTAAAGAAATGTTCGCACGCGCACTCCCATGTCTATTTGTGGACAGGCCAAAATAACTGGCAAAACGAAACGTGTATCCGGTCCCTAGCCGGCTCCGAAACTGCTGTTTGCTCGTATACGACCGCCGCGCCGCACCGTGTGCTTTGTAATAGGGATTATACTACGATTTGCGGTAATGCGGTGGACTCTTCAGTGGTATAAACTCTTTCCTCTCTGACCACTTGCTAAATCTTTCACCCGTCAGATCAGTCCGTGTTTGAATATATTGGAATAATGTTCTGTCTCTAATGCTGGGCGGAATTTACGCTTTGAAGCTTAGTTACCTGCAGCTTTCAATAATACACTTTAATTACGTATGTAGAAGTTTACACAAATGTCCCGCATATTGCTTCAACCTGTTACCTATATTTTTGTGTTGTTTTTACGGAACGCCGATAAATTTTTATTCAGTTATTAATATGATTAATAAAGCGAAGTCGTTTTAAAAATTGGGCACATTCTAATGTGTGTACTAATATACATGTAATGTAATATACATGTGTTCTAATATAAATAAACTTCAAAAAAATATCAGACAGGTAGTGTGTTATTCGAAATTGCCTGCAACCGCGAAGCTATTCGTAAGAAGCAATGGCTTACGAACTCTACAGTGGTTTACGTATTTTTATATTATTAGAACTGGAAATAAATGAAACAGTCTACAACAAGTTGTGATTTGTGTGAACCATTGCTTCTAACGAACGATTTTGCAGTTAAACGCGGTTGGAACAACCCATGCTTAGTGTTATAATGCTGGACTCAAACTCTACTATAAAATTTCATGATCAAATGGATCTTTAAACTATGCCATCAATGGACGCTCCATACTGCCCACATATCGGAAGCATATTGGATGTGATTTAAGCGTACGACCTTGGGAGCTCGGACGTAGTACTCTGGGAGCTCGGACATTGGGTAGGTGTACGTATGGACATTGAACTCATACTGCAATATATAAACATACGATGAAAAATTCTTACATAATCCGGCCTAACGAAAAATTGTGCTAACGCATAAGACAAATCAGTATAAAAATTATTGCAAGATAAGTCCGTAACCATATCAACATAAAGTATACATAACATACATAGCATCATCAACAATACACTAGGCAGTTTCATTTCTGATGTTATAATTAATAAACGAAGTGTAATAGGTAACATTTAACGTTACCTATATGGTAAATGATATCTGCATATGTATATGATACAAAATAAAGTGATCATTTATAGTTTATTTGATGCAATAAACATAAAAATGATTTACTTTGTATAAACAGCTAAAATTTCATGATTGCTTGGAAAAACCTATTTGTCACTCAATTTATCTACACCGAGACGATTTCCCGATAAATACAGCGTAGCTTAATGCAAACTAACTACTTATTAGAGGAGTAGATTGCTTGGCAACATCGAGTTTCCACCTGATTGGCGGCAAGTTCGCGAGTAAGTTGCGTCATTACGCGCACCTCACTCGAGATAGAAATTAAATAAGGACAATCTGTTCGCTATGCATCACAGACCCTGATATTTGCATTGCATTATTTAACGTATGCAAAATCTCCGGTTTACTAATAGATGAATTGACTAGTAATTTTCAGAATGTGAAAGGGTTTTGACCACACAGGAAGTTCAATGATAATTCTTATCTTCTAAATGATTTGCTATTGTTTCTAAAATATAAATGCAAAATTAGAACATGTAAAAATAGTGTATACAAAATTACAATCCACTTGAGATGAAAACAAAATTGCTTTCAATCTGAACGTGCGGGAAGATATTGATCTGATTTATTGCATTTTGGAAACACCATAAGGACAAGCGCATACACGGCATTAGGGGAAAGGTGTACGAGATGATTCCCTTAACGGAAAACGCTCGTAATATCAAAGATATTTAACATAATTATGATCTGAAAGCGTTTACTACTAGCATATTTATCTGTCTTACTTTGGGCGTATGTTAAATCATTTAATTAATTAAAATTGAAATAAAAAAAAATCATTTTTTAAAACCTTGCGAAAGGATCATCTTGTACACCCCGGTGTTCAAGATGATCCCTACGATATGGACAAGATGATCCTCGGACCATCATCAATAAACAACATACTTATTACATAATTTAAGTATTCTATAGTCATTTTTAAATCACATAATATAATTTGTGAAATCAAAAATCATACATTACATAGTTACGGGCTGATTCTTCAATCAAAATTCACGACAGTTATTCTTTTGATAGGCGATTGAAAAATCATTCCTAAGTAGAACAATTAGAATAGATTAGAATCTTCTTGACAATAATTAACACTGTTAGTCAAAATCAACAATATAAAAGCTTCGTAACGTGGTATATTTTTTTTGAGTGGTAGAGCCACGCTGTAGACAGTTTTGTCTACAGCATGAATGGGCTGGCTCGACCGGATCGTTACCACTGTCTCACAGAAAGCCGACGTAAATTAGCGGCTTGCTGCTGCATTTCGTACGGTGAGTGAGATAACCGGAAGCCCAAATCCCCTCCCCTTCCCAATCCCTAATTATCCCTTTCCTTTAAGGTCGGCAACGCGCCCATGACTCTTCTGATGGTGGGCGTACATGAGCGGTGGAGATCACTTACCATCAGGTGACCCACTTGCTCGTTTGCCGGCCTATGCGATAAAAAAAAAAAACGTACGAATTAAAAAAAGTCAATAAACTGACTTAATCTGTTTTTAGAATTCTAAACGCTTTTTAGCCGGCGACATGATACACATATCACAAATAAATTCATCGGGATCATCACTACCTATCCCTGCACGAGCTTCATGTTCCCATTTTTGGCATTCAGAACATTTTATCCATCCTTCACCCATCTTATCTTTGGAAAATGTTTCCGTGCAGAAAAGGCATTCTGTATTATTGTCAGATGATTCGGACTCTGAGACATACAAAGTTTTTTCTTTTTATTTGATACTCCTTTTCCTACTCCCTTCCCTTTCTGTTTATTTTTAGTTATATATTTTTTGACTGTGTGCTCTTTTCGTAACTTCCTATTTTCTTTTCCAGTTTTTTGCTTGTTTCTTCTTCTAAGTATTTTTTGTATGGTGTGCTGGTTAAAATTTACGTATCCACCTTTTTTCTCTTTATGTTGCTCCTTTTGCCTACAATTTTTGGGTAAGGTTTTATATTGGCCGGTGAAACAACAAAATTTACAAAATTACTTTTGTCAAGGAGTGACGGTGAATAATTTCGGTTCAACGCATAACTTGTAGATGGCAACGATGACAAAGGAATTCGAATAGAAAGCGATTCTTCTAGATGATCCCTAGGGACCATCTTGTACACTTAAAAGGTGATCATCTTGCCCCAACCTTAAGTTTTTCATTTATTACTCTGTAACATAACCTCTAAGTATTCTACTGTTACCATACTATCAAAAAAACTAAATTGATCATATTAGGAAGCTACAAGCACAACAATGACTGTAACTGACAGTATACAATAAGGACCGGCGCTCATTGACGGCATGGCACGGCATGGCACGGCAGGTCATGCTGCGGCATCCCGCGGCGTCCCGTGGCATGCCGGTGCATCCTGCTGAATGCCCAGCCACTCTCTCTCTCTCGCGCACCGCGGCAATCCGTGGAATGAAACGGCATGCCACGAGACGCCGCGGGATGCCGCGGCGCGTCGCGTCATGCCACAGCATCCCGCGGCACGTCGCGGCACTGTGGTATTGAAATAAAGTAACGTGAATTCTAAACTCGTGGCAATAAGATTCAAAATAACTTGATTAGTAATAAAATCCTTTGCCATGCCATGCCGTGCCATGCCGTCTATGAGCGCCGGCCATAAGACTTACATGAGTTTAAAGTCAGCGTTACCTTAGACCAACAGCACACAATTTGAATATTTTCCCATCAAAACAAGTGCGTCGGTCGCTTCGCCATCACGAATTGACTAACGCGGGGGATGGCCGGGGGCCACACATTTTCGAAGAATATGACTAGATAGCATTTACACTTTAGTCGCAATTGAAAGTGATCATCTTACCTTAAGGGATCATCTCGTACACCTTTCCCCTACTAAGTATTGCTTCTAAATCGGACACTATCCAATTCGTATTATTTTATAGAAATCTTTTAAAAATCAAACACAATTGCATTCTTATTGCATTAATTTTACAAAATTAGGTACTGCACAAATTATATGGACAAATTAATCTATTCGATCCGTCTCCAACAACCTTAATTACCGATTTCTGATTAATATCAGGCTTCTTTCCGTGAGCCACGATATTTCGCTTGTATCTTGTGACTGGTTTTTCATACTATCTCCGGAGTATGTGTCTGACTTGACTTAACGACCGGGAATTGAAATACCATTTAGCGGTCATTTATCCATAGACTGACCGCGCCAAGAGCTGCTTAACTCGCTAATCGTTTACTAATCCTTCTAGTTCGATAATCCTTATCATTTTTAAGCATGCACATTCTTATATTTTTTTTACATCATATAGTTTAAATGAAAATTTTAGGAGTTATCGCAAAAAATTAACACGCGCGAAACTAAATTCAAACGCGTTGCTCCCGCCGATGACGAAACTCGCTTGATGCGATCACCCCCGCGCCGCGCCCGCCTCTGTCGCCCACAGACAAAACATGTAAGCATAATATTATGATCTACTACCCGTGCGAAGCCGAGACGGGTCACTAGTACATAATAACATGTATTTTGACAACTTTTAACTCTGCGGCTATTTAGTTACCAATCGAACTTCCCAAAAGAAATTAGACCTTTCTACTCCTTCCACATACCACGCTAAGTGACTTTGAAACGATAAACCAATTACTACACACTTACTAGTTGTATTGTATTGTATTAAATGTCCAAGCCTTCGTAACTCATCACAAAATATCATGTTTTGTCCGTTTGCTTTATGATAGAGACATCACACTGTAGTGACCCCTGACATAAATTGTATAAATCTTCCTGGTCTATAAACTTAATAACCCTAATTTATGTAGGCTGGCATGATTTAAAAAACTTATTGTCGGTGGTCGCTGGTTTTTTGGACTGCACTGGGCTTTCCATCAGGTATTGAGCAGTCACTTTACCGTACTCGGATAAAATAATATATACACTGGAGATGAACCAGATATCTAGATTAACACGTGTTTTAGATTTATACAAGTTATTTTTTATGTTTATATCGTGGTCAATAATTTTATCGTTATAAAAGCCTGTTCTTCATAATCTGTTATAGGTCTTGGAGGAAACCCACTATCGGCCAATTTTAGTAAACGATCTTAGTTTGAAGATCCCGCGGACTCCCGCGTACAAATTATTTAGTATGATTGGTTGATTTCTGAGATCGATCCGGAAAATCAAACTAAGATCGTTCATTAAAATCGGCTATGATAGGAAATTATCAGATTAAGCCCTGCATTCAAATTAAAATATCTACTTCAGCCTTCAAGTAGCCAGTGAAATTATTGGAGGCCAAAAACTCCCTCGCTTCCCTAATTCCCATTCCTTTCTTTAAAACTCGACAACGAATTCACATGTCCTCTGACAATATCAGTGTGGATCACTATGGCAGGTTTTAACACCATGTGTACAGTGGTCGCAACCCAGGCGGATATGAATGCTATATGAATCCTCCTAAAATTCGAAAATCTATAATAAAGATCCTAATACGTATTCATAACTGTAAAACAAAGCTAGTACTTAGACATTGATACCAAAAACACTTGCGCACAAGCACGATAAAAACAAGTGTCTTGATAGCCGTAACGAGTCCGCAGCGTCCGCTAGCATTAGCATTGTACCGTGACGACCGAAGGCAACAAAACCCGAAAGTTCAATCTTAATACTAACTTTTCTTGTGAACATTGTACAGTTACAGTCATGTAAATTTTCCTAGTTCTTAACCCCCGACGAAAAAGAAGGATGTTACAAATTTGACCTCTTTGTATGTCTGTGGCACCATAGACTGTTAGTACTGAATAGATGATATGTGGATGGTTTTTGTATTCTATGAACTGCTACACCAAGGTGTAGTGAAATTAAGAAAAAAAAGGGGTGGCTCTCTATACATGTAACTCAGGGATTATTTTTTAATTACATTGCATTCCATTCATTGGATAGGTCCTTTAAAAAGGTTGTTATGACTTTTTTTATATAAGTTTTTCATGTGTGATATCATGTATTAGGTTTGAAGGAAATATGTTAAGTGATTTAGAAAATTCATATAATTACTAATTGATGTTAGGGTGTTTTTAGCAGTTATATTATTGTATCAATTTTTTATAATAATAATTTTTAAACGAGCTAGAAAATTATTTATTAAAAATTAAAATTATAATTGAAAAGATTCTGAAATTAAACGTAAAATGGATACATTCACCAATCTACATTGTGGGTCGGTAGAATTTACAAGAACATGTCTGAGTTACATTATTGTAAACTAAGCAGTCGATTTATTTTGTTTGCCTAAACATAATGTACTTAATTACAAAAATGTATAAAATATTTTAGCATTTGAGTTTAAAAAGAGTTACAAAATATTTTTAAGCATTCTGTTACCAAATTCCTTCGCATTTTATGTGAAAACGTAAATGATACGTTAGTTGTACGCAGTAAACCTGATAATGGAACGTCCTTTTGTGTAGACAGCGAGTGCTTGCTGTAAAATGCTGAGCTCACTTTAAAATGTTTATTTTGAAGTTAATATAAACTAGAATAATAGTTTCATAAACAACTATAATCTTATAGGGCACCCATACATACGGCAGCAATTAAACTGGGGCTATAACTTTGAAATAATGTGACACTACAATATATTACAAATGCAAAAATTATTTCACATTCGTTCACAAGATTCAGAGAAATGTAATTTTCGTATGGGAAACAAATAATTGGTTTTTATAAAATCCAATATCATTTAAATGACATTGTAACGAATATGTACAATAGGATTACTGGGAATTTTATTTTTAATCCTCAAACTGAAACTTACAAATATTTAAATGATATAGCGCCAATATTATTTGCCCAATACCACACGAACGTATGTACCTGTCAATCTTATCGCATGTCGTGATTGATTTTTTATTTAAAGGGTTCAGACAGTTTGATTATTTGAGACTTAGATATTTGTAATGCTGAGATTAGGCGAACAGTGCTTCGTACACTATCAAAATACTCTGATAACGAGCTGGTGTAGTGATACAAATTTCAAAAATTATCTTATCACCATGACTCTACCAAGGTACAAATAATTTAAGCAAATAGTAGAAAATGTTACAAGTTAAATTTTTGTCTCTAGGTCATTGACCACGCATTTTTTTTCAGATGCAAAAAAATATTGGCTCGGTATCGTGAATTATTACAGCCTTGGACTTGTCAGAGCCAAGTTAGAGAAAATTGGCATTCAATACAATCACGTGAACCCACGTGATTTTTTAGAATTGCTACTTATTCTCTATTATACGAATTTGTTCGTAATAGCGGTTTCACACGGTTCGATTTTAGTAAATGAACTAACTAGAATCGACAAAAGATTTGTTTTAATTTCATTAAAAGTATGTACACACGATTCAAATCGCATGCGAATTTACAGTTGCTCAACTAAAATCGAATCGTGTGAACCCGCTATAAAAGATGTTCTAATAAAACTGTAACCGAGTCGATTTATAAGATGTTGAATGTAGAGCAAGATTGTGCAGAGATTGCATATATAACATTTCCCTTCAAAGGAGTGAGCAGCCGATAGATACGATAATACCCCGATGTAATCACCGATGCAGCGCCCTAGATATCTATCATCTCTGTCCAGAGAAGAACAAAGTTGGCATAGATATAGAGAGGATCAAAGTGCAGCGTGGGCGCACGACCCAATACCGCGACCGATACAGAGCTCGCTCACTCGCAACGGACCTTTTGCGTGCTGCACTCTAACTATTCATTTGTTTATACGCAACTGTTATAATTCTTGTGTATAAAATTATCATGAATACTTTTAAACGATTTAATTACTAGTTTGACAATCGAATGTTTAATATCGGTTTGAGCATTACTTGAGAGATTTATACACGAACGCGTGAATTGTATTCGCTGTCACTCTAATCGGTGTTTTGTAAGGATTGGAATAAAACAATATTTACGAATTTGATGTGTATTTCAATAAGTTTACAAGTATCAAGTATAAGTTAACTGTATCTTAAAGCCAATTGTTGTCCTCTCCTATCTAAGTACGAGTTAGATTAAAGTTAAGTAAACGGAAACGCGCCGGTACCGTGCTCTACGTACTCGAGATTGAGGTTATGTTGTGATAACTGTTTGGAGCAAAAGCCGGCAAGAATATAAATTCAAATTTACTACCGAATTCGAATGGCGATAAGAACCAAAATAGCTCGTAAGCGTTTTGTTCTATGAGGTCGGTAGGTGACGGCGGATGTTGCGCGCGCACCCGGTATGGCCGCCACTGCACACCTGACTGCCGACATACCTCCGTATTATAACTGAATTACGACATATTACACACATTCACGACATCTCGGAAGCCTAACGAGTCACAAGAAAGCCAACACGTGCACCACCGCCGCCCGCCGGCACCGGTAACCTCGAAACGTATAGAACTCGCGTAATCAGCTGATTACCAAACTTTACCGGTGTTTATGTACGAAACCCCGTATTTCGTGAATGGAAACGGGACGCATATCGCAATAGAACGCCGGAGGAGGCGATCTTCGGCGCAATTGACGACGGTTTGACCATCGCCGGCGGGCGCATCGGATGCACATCAGTCGGCGGCGCAGGAAGAGCGCTGCCGGCGACCGACGAGCGTACCTGGACTAGTCTGCCAGCTGAGTCCTCCGACGAACATCTTCCTGCAAGGTAAACATAGCAATCAGAGGCGGAAAACGGCGCGACGGTGATGTTCTTCCGGTTAGAACACGTACCCCGGGTCGTTGGCCACTTCTCCGGGGCTTCGGGCCGCATCCTGGTTCTGGGTCTCCATGGGGCTCGGACACCGGCACGCGGGGCGGGCCGGGCGGCGGACGCACTACGACTACGAACGAGCGACGACGCGGTGGGGACGGCTCCCGGAGTCGCTCGGCTGCACTACCGACTACCGGCACGAGACTGGCGCTCCGCGGCGCACCCCTCCACGCAGCGACCGCCGCCGCCCGCCGCCCGCCACCCGCGCGCCACCCGCGCGCTACCCGCGCCGCTCGCGCCGCCGCATCGATTCATTCACTTCGTACACAATTATTCATACGGCGGGCACGGCGGACGCGAAAAACCGCGCGCTGGCACCACCACGTGAGCACGCGGCACGTGCTCGCGCCCCACCGCCCCACTCCCCGGCGACCGCGCGCGCCCGCCGAGCACGCCCACCGCGCACCAGCTACGCCAAGCCACCCCCTCGCCGTGCCGAAAACTTGCGCAAACTTTAAGAAACAAAACTTACAAGCACATGAACTCCTAATGATTAACTTTTGATTCACTCTGAATCTTTCGCAATATTTAACAATACATTAAATTCCTAACTCTTGCAAATCATTACGATTTTTCTGATTATAATGAGGAAATTATTGCAACGCAAAAATAATAATAATTATGGTGATTACAACGAGAGTATATACTTATATCAAGATATTATTGTGTAGTGCGCTACTGCAAAAATTTTCATAAAATGAAAGCTTGACCGTTTAGGCCGAGAAATGATCATTGTAATAGTCTATATAAGTATGTATAAGTCAACAAACTTTTGAAATGGAAAAATAAAGCACATGATCGCGCCTGTAACCACGTGCGTAGTTATGTGCTACGATTTTCCGCTACGCGCTTTATCGCTACGGACGTAGAGCGAGGGGCCTAGTCAATCAATATCATTAATCGTAGCAGTAATATGTACCTACATATTAAAATCAAATATTAGTTCATACCAATATCTTTATATGTTACAATAATATCTTAAAATATATATTTTAATGTTCATACATTATTACATAAAAACATAAATAACAAAAATAAATAGCGTATTAACCCGGAAAACCTCTTACATTACATTAGGTTGTCCCTTATGAATTAAATAAAAATATGTTTATCCTATAACACGAAATATTAAAATGGGTTATTCAAATAATATTTCTACCGGTTTAGGTGTCCGAGGTGTGACCGGGACCCGGGTATAGATGGTACGGAGGGACTAGGTGGGTATTTGGCTATTTATTTCCATACCAAACACTTTAAGCAATAAACGAAATTTTGATGGCTGTATCAGCTATGTGAGTCCCATTATCTTCTCTGCACGGGAAAATATTATGCTCAAAAAAGTTTTTCAAATATATACCTACATAGTGATGTTAGTGTTAGGCGGAAACTACTATTAATAAATAGATAGATCATAACTTATAACCACGGTGTTCAAAAGGGCCCTTGAAACTTTTTAAGCCTTTCTGTATTTCGAAAACCGTATCTCGATAGGTATGGCAATATATTTTTGTTGTCTACTATCGATAACAGAGAGACAAGAAGCCTGCGTCTAGTGTTAAAATTTGTGTTTGTTAAATTTTCCACCATATCGGTCACAGTTCACAGGATGCACGGTGTGAAATGTAGCCTCATTTGCGGCCATGCCTTTATATATTTTTAAGAGATACAATGGGTCAATTAGAAGCTCCGAGTTGTATTATGTAGTTTAGGAGATATTAAGTTTATCTGGAAACCTTAGAAACAATTTTGCGCATCTATGCGTATCGATTTCCTTTCTCAAACGTTTTTGTAGTTGGAAAACGTATATACGCTTAATTATTTAAAAAAGAAATATCAAAAAATCCATCACTGACCGTCATATTCGATTTTTTATAGTTTTTAAGAAATATTTTTGTATCGAGAGTCCTGAAAGTTCTGCATTTACTTTAAAGGTTCAATGTAATCTTACATTAAGTTTTATCATTGTACCAAATATTAAATGAGTAAACATCAGGACGGCTAAGTAATTAATATTGAAGTTATGATTTAGGGTTGTCACCATCAAAACTTTTAGTTCTAAGTAGTACTAAAATTAAGTTAATTCTGAATGTTTTCAACACTGACCTTGACTGATTGAAAGATACTACATAAAAAAGATGTTGATATTTTATCGCTAAGGCATCAAGGTTTTTATGACTTGTAACTACCTTATTGGGTACGGAACACCAGGTGCGGGAGTCAGAGTCGCTCTTAACTTGATTTTTACATATTGTGAAGAAACGTATATTGTTTTATACTTCTTATAACGGTACTCGTTCAATTCAACCAGTCAATCAATCAGACGATTTAAGCCCCATTTTGCAGGAAAGTTTCACGTAAGATATAGTTGAAAATATAACAGAAGTTTGTTTTTCCAAGGGTTCATCATACGATTCTTTTTTCACACTAAATACGGCACTGTAAGCAAAAGTGTTTTGTAATCTCGTCCGTATCATGCGATAAACTCTCTCCATCTAAATGTAGCTTTACACCTCGCAATACTATTTGGAAGTGGCAATGATTAAATACTCAAATTTGAGTATTTAAGAATTGCCACTTATAAACTCCTTTGCAAAAAAAACGGGCACCTTACACACACACTTTACCTTAGCTTTTCTATGGGTAAATATTATTATATTTTTAGTATGTCATTAGCTTGGATGACTAGAAATTTCTTATTATCAATGAGAATCTAGTTTTTTAACACTTTTATCCTGGTATCGGTGTTTTAGTCAATGTAAACAGAGAGCCGTGTTAAAATGGACATTTTTATGGGTATAATGAAATTAAGACTACGAGTATTTTTATGGTATTTTAATAAAAGAGACATTAAAAAATAAAAATTAATAACGAGTATGACCTCCTCTTGCAGCGATTACGGCATGTAATCGTCTTGGCATGCTTCCCACCAGGCTTTTGATGGTGTCCTGTGGAATGTGTTCCCACTCAGTCGAGATTACACGTTTAAGCTCTCTGATGTTTTGTGGAGGTGGTTGGACAGATCGTACTCGCCTTTTTAGGAGGTCCCAAACGTGCTCAATGGGGTTAAGGTCGGGGCTCCGCGCTGGCCAATCCAAACGACGAATACCGACCTCTTGCATATAAGCATCTACGTCGCCAGAACGGTGGGCCCGAGCATTATCGTCCATGTAAATGGCATCTTCACCAATTACAGTCAGTGCGGGTTGTGCATTTTGAGAAAGGATTTCTGTTATGTACCTATGCGCATTTAGTGAGCCATTTTCTATGAATACTATCTCGGTACGATAGTTGGAAGTTACGCCCGCCCAAAACATAACGGACCCTCCACCATAAGGGGTGATTTCTTCAAAACACACATCGGCATAGCGTTCCCCTGGTCTTCGTAACACTCGCCGACGTCGGTCCTCACCATGCAGACAAATTCGAGCCTCATCGGAGAAGAGTACGCTACTCCAGTTACCTGGTGTCCAAGATAGGCAATTTCTAGCGAACCTCAACCGCGCAATCCGGTGCTCACGGAGTAACTTGGGGGCCCGCGCTGGTCGTCGACTACGTATATCAGCAGCTAAAAGTCTTCTCCTCACAGTCCATAGGCTAACTTGTGCTCCTCGTACCTCTTCAAGGTTTCTTTTGAGGTCTATGTAACTGCATTTGCGGTTCCTCAGCGCCTGAGTCACTAAAAAGCGATCGTCTCGCGGATGTGTGCAACGTTTTCTCCCAGAACCTTGCCTTCTCTGAACGGAACCTGTCTCTTGGTATCGAGTCCAGGTTCTTTGTACGGTTGAACGACTCACGTTTAACCGCTGTGAGACGTAACATTGGCTACACCCCTCTTCCAGCAGCGCTATAATTTTACTAGCTCTCATTGCTTTTTCTGCCATTACGATAGACACAAAGATATCTGTTTTAAGTCACAATAAGGCAGAATTATGCGATAAACATAAATTGTTGTACTAAAAATAACGAAAAGTTACTTTTAGTTGCTTGATAACCTTTTAACCGCAAACCCGCGAAAAGTGTCACAAAATGAAAAAGGGATTAATAATTTAAAAAACAAAAGTTTTGAATTTGGAATGAACTTTTTTTCATACCCAGACTCTTTATTAAGTGCCAGTAACATAGTTTGGCTATTAAAACCTCTGAAGAACTAAATTATTACCAATAATGTTAAAAAATCAAACCCGCCCGTTTTTTTTGCAAAGGAGTGTATATATTTATATATCTTCAACTTTTGTTTTTCACTTCCTTGCCACTGTGTGGATTTATTAATGACGCCATTTTTCTACACAATCCAGAAATACTAAAGATTAATGCTGTCACTTTAAATATGACCTAATGGCCATTCTTTTTCATTCTAAATTCATAACTGTAAATGCAAATATTCCTAAAGCCGCCAATATATTTATGTTTTATAAAGTACCTAGAGCTCGCTCAAATCACCTATTCTACAAATAACACGAATACGACATAACAACGCTGTTATACATCCATATTACAAATATGCATATTAGGATCGACTATGTCACTGTTATTAAAGTACACATCAATAAATTAAAAATCATGTCTTGCGTTGTGAAACACATCATTTATTGTTTTCTAGTACAACACGCACGCATAAACGAAGACCACTAGCCTTATTAATCTTAGTCTAGGTACACATACAAATATTAAATTACAACCACAATCTAATGACAGAACATGCAGATGTATTCATTTGAATATCAACACAAAAACAAACAAAATAAAGACAAAATAATTAACACTTATCAGCCTTAATGGAACTTAGACAAACAGATATCAATGTCTTGCTATATAAAACGAAAAGGTACTTTCTCGATTATCTTAGTTATACAAACATTTTATGACACTTTTCACCATACTTATAGTATACCCATACTTACGTTGATAAAAATCAAATGTCAAAATAAATACACCCAACAGTCACATACATAAATAACAAAATAACAATATTATAAATAATACAATAATATTGTACTATTATTACCCTAAAGGGGAATAGGTAGATTGTCCAGCAATTGCATCATAAGAACGAACCTAAAGATATATTTCTGAAATCTGGAACTAATGCATAATTAAAATGTTCCTTATCATATTTGACTATTACAAGGTGGTATAAATAGTTTTATAGATATTATTGTTTATTATTTAGAGTTCCTAGTAATATTTAATAATTAAGATAATTAAGGTGGTTGAGATAAATAATTAGGTAATGAATAATAATATTCCTACCTATGATAGTTTCATACGCACTTTTCAACTAATAAAAAATATTTAGGTTAAAATAAAATTGTACAAGTTGATTTAATGTCCACGACCATTATTTTTGAGAAAATTGCCAGATTCCCAACATAACTTACATGAAAAATTTCTACCCGTTTGAATATAATATGATCATCATTTGATTCTTTTTTATTTTTGAATCAACTTACATTTGGCCACTACCGCATCTGTTGGTAAGTGCCCATGCAGTCTTAGATGGAACATGCGAATCTAAAAGCACCTTCTCCTCTAGACAAAGACAGGAAACAAAGACTCTGGTAGAGCGTTCCATTCTTTTGCAGTTCGCATTAAGTAGAGGTAGAAAAGTTCAGTACGTACCGGAGGTATATCCACCATTTATGAAGGCTATGTATTAGTGGGTTTTATGGTTTTAACCATAAGACGCACGATTTATCGTAGATGGAAATGGAGGAATCAGATTATACAATTCTCGCGTGCACGCTCCGAAGTGTATCCGATAAAATACCCGACTAGTTGGCGACCTTCCGTCGAAGCCCAAGGCTCTAAATTCTGGACGCAACATCTAATAGTCGCTGATGAGTTTTATAGCACGAATAAATTAAAAAAATATTTTATATCTACAAAAGAAATGCAACAGTGTAACTTTTCAGTCTATTATTAGTAAAAGAAAGCGAATGGGATAATATATACGCTTATTTTCTGATATCGAAATCCATATTTATATAAAAAATATAAATAGAATGTAACTGTATTTCATAAGATGTAATCGTATTGCCTTTTGATTTTTATCAACATAATGATATCTAACTTAATTCTACACACTATAACATGGATAACCAACTAACACCTAATAACGGGTTCTCGCGGTTCGATTTTAATTGATTAACTGCTAAATCACATGCGATTCGAGCTGTCTGAACAGACTTCTATGATAACTATACCGCTTTTGGTGATTCAAGTCAGTTGACTAAACAGAATCGTACCCTGTGAACCCGCTATAACACGAAACATTTAGAAATGCATAAGACACAGCCGATTCTAGAACTAAACTCGATAACGATTTTAAAAACTTAATAGCACAATTATTTCATTTAACTACATTTCACATTGGGTTGAAAAATATGATCGTGCTTTATAATGACTGAACGGCCTCACAAACCTGTCACGTGACGATCATATGTATACCAAAAATATGTATGAAGTCAATACATTTCTCCATTTTTCCAATACAATCCGCTAGAGACGCCGTACTAATCTGCATACACATTTTTGTTGTTTTTGAGTTTGACTTCTTTATCTTTCTATGCATGTGTATCTTTTTGTGGCACCGTAGCACCAAACGAATACGGTCTTTTTGTGAATACAGTTGACGTGACAGGTAACGCAAAAACTCGCACTAATCACACTAATTTCCTATAAATCATGTTGAGCGTATATTGACGTAAAGGCGACGTAGTGCTATTATAAACACAGGAAATCAAATGTCTTTTTGTACATGCGTCGTTTCATAGGTAATCAGACCAATGCAGCCACGGTTTGCCGTGATTTATGAGATTTTGAATCGAAAACGTAAACAAAAATCATGATTGTCCGACCTGGTATTTGCACCCAAGACCTCACGATTCTCAGGATAAATACGTTGCCATTAGCCAATGACGAGATTGTCGAATTATATGTTGTATAATTATATTATGCAGTAGTACTTTGTCGCTTGCGGGTTAGCATTCACACAGTCTTACACTCATACTGTCACTAGGTCGTCAGCATGTCAATTCAAAGTGCAGAGAAAATCTGCACCCGCATTCGAGAAAACAGAATTTGTTTCCAAAATTGACCATATTGGTCTTTTGACAACATAATAAGGTTGAGAACTGAGAGGTCCTGAGTTCCAGGTCGGCGAAACGTGCATTAGTTGCACCGTTGATAGACCAACCAACCCCAGGGATAGACTCATGTATGTTACCTTCCTAAATGTTTGGTAGAAAATCTCAACATGTGTCTAGGCCACCTTATTATTTCACAGTCAGTAATGACAACTGTAGAAATACAATTTAGAGAAGGTGATATCACTGCCGCACTCGGATAGGTCAAATAACATTAATTGCCATTAAGTCATTTCTTAGAACTAGATTATTTCTCATAGATATCTGAGTCCGGTAATCTATCCTCTTTTAAGTATAAATTAGCAAACACCTTCATTTTAAATTAAAAGTCAACACAACCATTGAAATTAATATAACATTATTACATCAGTAAGTATTTATTGGCTATTTGAAATAACATCACATTATTACTCATTTGTCATCATCATAGTGTTAACAAGGATAAAATGTTTATCACAGTAATAATAAAAAAATAATACTCGTTTTTTATGTTTAAAACACAGCCCTTGGACATACACTTATAAATGTATAGTATTAAGCGCATAATAAAGTTGAGAATATTAATTAGTTTATATTAATACAATTGTATACTATGACGAGATGTGCAGTTCGCTCGCCTGAAAGTACAAGCACGCCATCCCTGCCCATAGACAGTAGCACCACCACCCAGAAATTAAATTACTGCATAGCAATACACTGCGCTCATCATCCCGAGACGTAATATGTTAAGTCTCATAATATCAAGTAACTTAATGCTATTAAATTGTTTATATTAAGAGGCGAGACACCTAAGGAATAGGGTCAACAAAAAGTCAATAAAATACGACCTATATCTATACACAATTACTTGGAATATACTCCTATAAAACCAACAAAACCAGTAAAAATGGGCAAAAAATATATATATTTTTTCATTAAACCTAACAAATCTGCAACCTGAATATAAACTAAAAGCTGGGTAAGCTAAAGCAAAAATAAGTATACATAATATTATTCTGTGGCTATTTTATGGCGTCACGAATTTGTAACTCGGAAGTAGGGTTACAACTAGTTACTCTAAAATGGATATTGAAAATGGAATCGAAAAATAGGTTTATTACTTAAAATAGAGAAAAATACTTAATTAATACCGGTTATGGTTTATGAAAAAAACAAATAACATATTTTATATGGTACAACATAGTATACACCTTTGGTATGAAATATCACTAAATAGATAATAAAATTAAAAAAAAACTAGCCTAAAGCATTGCGTAACAAATAATTAAAAATAATAATATTGTGAAAAAAATTGCACGCCAAGCGCTTTAAAAGCAGCCAAAATTAAAATATAATTTGCTAAGCGTCAATAAATTTTGAGGTAAAAATAGGTATTGCAAATATATAAAATTAAAGCTCTCATAAACGTAAGCATTGCCTGGCCCTTGAAAGCAAGCATGTATGTATATTTCACTACAAAAACGTCTTCTGTCTAGTCTTATGACTTCGACACTAAAGCAACATAAATAATAATTTATAACAAATATCTAATTATAGGTCTCAACCATTAGTATTTAGCGGGCCATTACATCTAGACGTGTTTAATTTTAACTGGAACACATTTAACATGCTAAATTTAGATGAACCTAAGGCGGATTTTGGTTTTATATTCAGCTCCTAATCATAGTCCGCTTTAAAAGATATTGTATTATTATAATAACTTGACCTAATACCGCCGCTAACTAAACAATGGAGTTTTTGCATATTATGCAATATGCATTTTTAATAAGCAAAAGCTTTATGCTTGAAATATAAATGACAAATTTTAAATTTGTATATAAATATTATGTTAATTGCATAATATTGCGAATATGATACTAAAATAAGCGTATTAAAGCAACAAAAAAAGAAAAAATATTATAATAAATAATTAAAATTCTTTACTCACGATTAAAGGGGATACATGAGAACATGTGGCCTGAATAACGTTTGTAAGTTTTACTTACGGACTTACGTAAGTGGCTCACTTGTAAGTTTACACATAGCCGAACTTCTAGATGTGACAAGCATTCAATATGTTATTTACAGTGAGCAATTTATTGCATACTGTTTACATCAGTAATTTGCCAGTAAGCTCGCTTACAATAATTAAGATAGGTAAGTAAAAGTTATAATTTTAATCCTGGCGTAATACTATAACGATTCATAAAATACATATTACTTTTAACACATATTTCTTAAATACTAACTCTGACCAGCAAATGATACGACACCCTAATTTGTACTTCTTCGCAAAATTAAATAAATGCACAACCATTACACACAGGTACGTAATCATTAGTATTAAAATTTAAGCTAACATAAGAGGTAGATTAAACTTACTCGTAATCGCTGATTTAGCATTAAATGTAATCTACAAGAAAATGTAATCACTTAGGGACTTGTCCCTGTTCTGTGTGAAAAGTCTTTGAAAATTAAAACCAGTAATCACACGCACATTTTGCTTTCTAGTTTTATTTCCCTTTTTTGGTTTCTTCTTTTATTTTAATATAATAAAGAATATATATTTACCGCATTAATTTATGATTACATTTTTAGTGACGTCCAAAGAAGATACGATTTCACCTAATAAAGTTTTTATGGCGAGATCAATTGCGGAATGTTATTTGGCATGAAATTAGTAATATTAATTATTGCCCTGTTGGGCACCGTCGGCCGTGGAAGACAATAAAGCCGAAAGAGTAGCGTGTGTCGCACTCAACGTTCCCGATGTTGGACTTACAATATTGGGTGAAGCATGACCAAGGTTTGTATGTGCGACATTATTATGACAAATATTGTTGATGCCAACATTGTTATGGGCTACATTACTATGTCCTACATTATTGAGTCCAACATTATTGAGGCTTGAATTGTTAAGTCCAACATTATTCAGCCCAGAGTTATGACCAACATTATTAAGTCCAGGATTATTATGTGCAACATTAACATTATTATTCAACATACTATTCCCAGAGCTAACAATAGTCACGTTTGGAGGCGGAGTCACACCATTGGCAAAACCAGTCGACAACACTTTCTGAGTGTTATGCATAACAAACGACTTGGCAGCGCCTGTACTGCCCAAAGTAAGCACTTTCTTCAACATCACGGAAGAATTACAAGCGTTATCAATCATATCTTTGGTAGTTGATATACTATCAAAGTCTGGTGAACTAGCAGTGACAGCAGTAGTTATTTTTGGACTGGTTGTATGTAGTGGCTGTCGTACGGAACTAACGTTAAATGATACAGCTGAACTAACTGATGTTAAATTATTTCTGTTGATAATGTTTCGAGATACTATCGCGTTATGTAGTATGTTACCGGTGGGGAAAGACTTTGAGGAAACATTGACGTATTGAGGAGTGCCAATAATTGTAGCATTAGAAGAACGAGTACCAAAACCGATTATAGTGCTTGCCGTACCTTGAGACATGACGGTGCTGAACGTTCCCGTTTTTGTGTTTATGGGTATCCTGCAATAGAAAATTATATTGAACACAAAGTTACGTAAGATATGTATCCGATTATATCGGTTACTACTGATTTACCAGCCTGGCAGATTTCAATCCCAAAGTATTTATACGTCCAAACAATAGAGTTAAATTGAACACACATTGTCCACAATAAAATAAAATGTAAACAATAAATAAATAAATACGATCACACACAATCAACAGTCACACACATCGTCCTGGCCCCCACACTAGGTTAACCTGTATTGTATATATAGAAACTACGAGGGATTTACGGTCCTATACTACCCAGACCTGAAACATGTATTTGTGGATCACACAAACATATGTCTTGGTACGGGAATCTAATCCACGGTTTCTCGTTTCATAGCCGGATACTCGACTGCTGCGCCACAGAGGCTGTACAATGCCATTTCCCTACTTATCTTATTTAATAAATAAATTTTAAACTAAGCCTATTAGTTTAAAATGGCTTCTCAATACCATTAATAGATACCAATGTACCTATTTACATTTTTAAACATTTTATATTTTGTACACGACTTATATTATCAATATTGAACCTGGTCAATGCTATAATCCTATACTACCGAACAGGATAAGTAAGAAAACACTAATACTAACTATAAGTCACTTACACAACAATTACTACAATGATACCTTCAGTGGAAAATATGTCACTTAAAAAGCAATAAATTAAATTAATATCACGTAATATATTTTACGTATAATTAACATTTATAGGCAAAAAAAGAAACAAAAAAAAGAATACTTGAATAGTATACGCCTACAAATAAAAAACAAATATAACCAATTAACTACATGTCTACAAATGAAATCGACCCTTGAATTACATACAAGAAACATTTTCGTAAAATTCACGAAAAAAATAATGCAAATTAAACTCAGTTGTCTCTAGCTCAACTAAAAGCCAATATTTGTCAAACAGGTAGTGGAAATTAACTGAAGATGACTTCACTCATTTTAGTTCTACAAACAATGTGGACAAGTACATCTATATAAATTTAAAATTTTACGTCACATCAACAAAAACTAGTAAAATCTTGTCACTTTATTTAAAGCGTGACAACACTGTAATTTAATTGCATACGCTCGGAGATACATAAAGCTGGCAAGCTTCTAAAATATTTTCTATAAACTCACCCTCGTATCATCTGCGACGTAGATCCAGGAATGCTTTGTATAGTGACAGTGGCTTGCGGCAGATGGTGTATAGTTGTTTGTCCAGTGGGTTGTATGGCGGAGCTTGTGTAATAGTGTACAGTACTGCCGGTGATGCGAGGCGGCGCTGCGATGTGAGCCACAGGCACGCTATGGATCATACCGCTTGTCGTTGATGCCACTGTGATGCATTTCGTTTGGTTGCCTGTGAACTGTATAAACCGTCTTATTTCTGTTTTCTAGCCTACACATAGGGCATAGAGGAATTTTCTAAACAACACGAGATTGAAGTATTATTTTTCTAACTTGTATGTATGTATATGTGTGTAATCAACCCGACTAGGAAACATAATATAAGTCACCCTATCCATTTCAGATCATATTTGAGCTTTGTTATTGATATAAATACAACTATATTTTAAGTTATGAACTAATTTAGTCTTCGTAAGGGTCTCAGTTTAAATTTTAATTTTTACATAATTCCAGCCATAGGGTTGTTTAGGAGGGAAAAATAAAAACCTTTAACCAGTACTTGTGTACAATAATTGAGTTGTACATAATGTCACTATTATATACAATGCGATATAATTATACCAACTAACGCAATTACTATTTCTGCCTTCATGTCTGCTTTATTGCATCTTCGAAAACAAATCGTAATTAGTTTAAGCCTATGATTATATCAATGTAGCATTATTAATATATTTACATAGCTGTGGAATAATAGTTAAAATTTTACGTACATTGTTTGTGTTGAGTGTAGTACCCAAATCAAATTCATCTCCAACTAATGTAATTGTGTCTGGGTTAGCTCCTGTCAACTTTTCTATAGTTTTTCTCGCGTCAGCATCGCTTTCAATGTTTCCCAGATTTCTACTCAAAAATTCAATATCGGCCTCCAACAAACCATCAACCAAATCATTTTGTTCATCATTTTCTTTGCAAAGTGCGAAAGCGTCATCGTTCTCTAACTTAATATCTTCTACTTTTATTTCGTCCATGTTTATATCGTCTATATTTTCAACTTTGATGTCCACTTCTAGATCTTCCACTTTGATTCCGCCAACTTTGATTTCATCAAGATCTTCAACCTTAATATTGTCGACTTTGATATCGTCAATATCTTCGACTTTAATGTCTGCCAAATCTGTATCCTCTTTCATTATTGGAACATCAGAGAAATCTCTAGTGTTATCCGTGGTTGTAATATTATATGCATTGAAATTACTGTTGTCAAATGCATCTTGTTGCAAGTTAAGTTTCTCTTCTTTATATTTTTCGTCATCTTGTAGATTGCTTGAAGACGGTTGGGGACTGTCAGCGTTACTAAGGTCTCCGCTAAAGGCTCTTTTCATGACATAAGATTTAATTTTCCTTAGCATGAATAATGGAACTTTAAAACCAGTTAATTCGCCAAGCATTGGTAAGGATGTGTGTTTGTATGTTTCACTGTTTGCAAGCTCTTCAATGTCCTCCAAAACCTAGAGTAATAAATCAATATGAAGTGCACAAGCATATCGTCGTTGCGCTTGCCAAAACCGCTATGTGTTTTTTGTCAAGTTTTCAGGGGAGATAAAAAACTACTTTATTAAATGATTGATGCACTTATCAATAAATTAAAAATGTAGTATTGTGGCAAAAAAAATATGTTATAACTGATATACAAGTGAAATTGATTACATGTACTGATGATTCACAGTATTTTTTTTTGTCATTTTGATGCACATATCAGAATTGTTTGCCGAGAATTTTGCCGAACCATTTCTTACAAGTGAAAATGTTCACATATCAGACTTTTAAGGAACTGATCTGGATACATTAATTATGTTATGTGAATAACAGAACTGCTGGTGCTAAATTAAAAATATGTATTCACTCAATAACAGAACTGCTGGTGCTAAATTAAAAATATGTATTCACTCAATCTGAGTTCAGTTTCAGGTTGTGGGTTCGATTCCCACCCAAGGCAAATATTTGTGTGATGAGCACGAGTATTTGTTCTGTGTCTGGGTGTAATTTATCTATAAATTATGTATGAATTTAGAAATATATAAGTATGTTTATCTGGTGTACATAGTACAAGTTCTGCTTAGTTTGGCACTAGATAATCGTGTGTGAATTGTCTAGGAATATTTTTATTTATTTATATTTCAACTGATATTATTGAGAGGGTGAAAAAGATACCTTTGAAATTAAGTAAAATAGGAAGTTAATAAGTATCGAAAAAAACTTTATTAAGGCACTCAGGTACAGTAAAAGCTCTTTGTTCGCGGGGTATACGTTCCGTAACTATGCCGCGAATACAGAAACCGTGAATATGGAAAGGTAATTTATATTGGATTATAGGGGATACGTTCCTAGGTGACAAAATAAAAATCAAAATATAAAAAAAGAATTTAATTGAAGTTTTTGACCATATTGATTAACTTTTATCTTCAGGCTTAAGCAATGGTTTAAAGAATTCTGTAATTTTTTCTTGCTTGGTAGATTTAAAAGCTCCTTCAATTCAGACAGATATTCAGCGGTGACATTAGTAATTTACCTCATCAATTTTCATAATGAAATCACAAAGCTCATTTGTCATTCTTAAAGCTTCACTAAGATTTTTCAAATTAAATCGTTTCGCGTGCTTGTTGAAACCTCTTCTTCAATGGGTCGTGAATTTAACACTTCCTCCAAGTCTTCCTACATATTTTTGAGTGGTAGAGCCACGCTGTAGACAGTTTTGTCTACAGCATGAATGGGCTGGCTCGACCGGATCGTTACCACTGTCTCACAGAAAACCGACGTAAAGTAACGGCTTGTTGCTGCGTTTCGTACGGTGAGTGAGATAACCGGAAGCCCAAATCCCCTCCCCTTCCCAATCCCTAATTATCCCTTTCCTTTAAGGTCGGCAACGCGCCCATGACTCTTTTGGTAGTGGGCATACATGGGCGGTGGAGATCACTTACCATCAGGTGCTATAAAAAAAATGCTATAAAAAAAAGCAAAAATGGAATACTTTTTAGCAATGTGTATGTACCGATGTACCGGTTAGATCCGCGAATAAAGAAATCTTTAGCCACGAATATAGGAATTGGGTCGCATTTTTTTAATCCGCGAATAGTGAAAACGCGAATGAAGGAAATGCGAATAAAGAGCTTTTTCTATAATTTAATCTTAATCTAATGTAGGAACATGTTACTTCTGGAGCTTATTATAAAGTATGCTTAAAGTTAACTTGGAAACATCTACTTCAACCATCAAGGTGGGCAACCTTGACAATCAACAAATTATATAAATAAACAAAAAAATAAAGATATAAAATCACACCAAGTACTAAAATTTCTTTTCTCTTAATAATAAAAAATATTAAGAATCAAACAACATTTGGAATAGTATTACACTTAATATAGGTATCTATAGGTATCTATTTAGGAATCAGTCTTCAGATTTAATGCAAGATGCTGTCGTAGAAGATGTGGTTAGCCTCGGTGCATGTCATTTTTTATGATTGTAAGCTCTCGTATATGGTCTTCTCTATTTTTATTGGTGTGTAATTGTTTACAACACTTTTAGCACTTTAGTGCTGTGAGGTTTCGGTTTGTTCGCATTCTTCTTTTAGGCAGTATTTGCCATTTCTCTGGATGCCGCAGTTTGAAAAAAAAGTTTCCCTTTTATACAGCAAGCCTCTGATGTCTGAAACTACAGGATCCCCAGCCTGTTTCCCTGGTCGTATCGAATCCAGCTGACATGTACGATCATAGTTTTTGAAAAACTTGTAGTAGTAGTGTTATATTAATACGAAAATATCATTGACCATATTTTTTTAGGCAACCCTATTAGTATGTGTTCAGCAACACGTTTTATACCCTAAAATATATTTTTCATTCGGTAAAGAGATGGGTGAAGGTCGATGTTACCCGGCATCTCAGACCATGTGCAACAGATGATAAAAAAACTTTCTATTTGAACACATAACGACTTTTGCATTGCCAGAAATTAAAATAAAGAACACATATAGGATTTGTTAAATCGACTCCTAGGCGGAAAAAACACATAATTGTTTTTGTATTCAATGTGGAAAGCGATTTCAAGGCCGATAAACGAAAAAAAAAAATTCAAAAAAATGCACATAACGAGTTTGGCAAGAGCAACGACGATATGAAAAATAAAATATGTATGAAGAAATCGTAATCTGTTCCAAAAAATAATAAATCTCGTTTGTTTATGAAGTAGGTAGTAAGAATTAACAAAGACATACCATAATATAAGTTTTCCCACCAACAGCATTGACTAAATTGTGACAAGCAATCCATTCCTTATCTGCAGTGTCTGCTGGATATCTGAGCAACCCTGCGTGTCTAGTGTACAAACGTCCGCGAGAATTCCCAAGGCCAAGAACCTATAATTATACAATTGTCTATATTATTATTTTCTATAATGGTATACACATGATGAGATACAATTTGTATGACAGAATTTACTAAAGACCTTATGATAACGACTACAGTCATACTTTAGATTCTTAATAATTAAAAATAATAGTTAAAAAAAACTAAAAACACGCTTTTATAGAAAGTCTAACTAATAATTAGAAAATAAATTTGAAGAAAACAATGTATTTTATTGTAATAAAAGCGTGGGGTGCTTTTTAAGATACTATCTAAATGATAATCCTTCTACTCATATCTGTCAATACAATAAGCATAACTATTGACACCATGCACCCCACACTTTTTTTACAATAAAATACATTGTTTTCTTCAAATTTATTTCCTAATTTTTAGTTAGACTTTCTATAAAAGCGTGTTTTTATTTTTTTTAACTATTATGTATCTTTCATTTTTTAGTTAAAATAAAAATATATATATTGTAGCAGAGAGTATAATTTTAATTTTAAACCCGAATATCAAAAACGCGCTTAGATACTACGATATTCCCTGTAATTAACGAAGATCCAGAGAGTACAATTTTGATTCCTAACCCGAATATCAATAATTAATTAAATTAAATTATTATTGTTAAATTATTTTTTTTATCAAATTAGTATATTGTCATTGGTCCTCGATAAATCTACAAAGTTTGAACGAAATCTGACCGTTTAAAGTGGGTCAAAATCGCGCCCAAAGGAGTCGGTTACAAACAAACATACAGGTGAAGTTAATAAAAAGCGTGTAAAAAAATAGATAATAAACGAGAATATAATGACTAAGAGGTTTATAAAATTATACTGGATGTCAAATAAACGGACAATAAACTAATTCTACAAATCAAATGATCCCTTACAAGAACAATAATCGGCTACCTTATGAGCATGGGACCCCATGATGAACAGTGTATCTTGTGTCAATCTGTCTGGGTTCCACTTCTCTGGATCTCTAATAGCTGGCGAAGGTAATGGAGAGGATGATTCACTGTCGTTATTTTCTTCATGTTTTATCTTTTTACGTTTCACAATAAATTCTGAATCACACTCATTCTCTTTCCGTTTACTTTGTAATGGACTCTGCAACTGATTTAAGAGTTTTTAAGTAAAAAATTGCATTGTACAACAATCGTAATCTAATTTAGCTAGCCTGAAGTTTGTCACAAGTGAATTTAGAGCTATTGCTTTTATTAAAGGCTGACGTGGCTCTCAGTCTGGCCAAATTATTTTGCACATAATCTATATTGAGATTAAAGGTAACAGTAAAAAGGATACAAAAAATTTGGTGAAATTGTCAACCAAAATAAAAGCTTAAAAATAAAAATACTGTTGTATTCATTGAAATACAACTAATTTAAACAGATCTTATCGCGGTTTTTTATTAATTTTGATCCCGACGTTACAATTAGTTTTATTTCAATGATTAATATTCGCGTATACATAAGAAATCATTACTATTGTATTCTTATTTAAATAGGCACAACATAATACAGTACCATGCAGTTAAAGCAAAATCAATTTGCAAGTAGACCAAAAAGGGCTACATTACTGTCAATAATAGATATTTACATTAAAATGTCTCTACTGGTGCTTAAGATACCCACTGGTCCCCACTGAGAAGAAGTGTCAAGAAACTCAGCCATAGAACTTTTGTATATAGCATTATATTGCATTTTATCCTCATAACATCTTGGCAATCCAAAGTTCTGAGTGCTTCTGTCGAGTTAATGGCAGGTCTGTACTATCAAGAGAGCAACCTGCTCGTTTTCTCATTTTGTAGTTACCACATACTTTTTCTTATTTAAAATGACGCGCTCAATTGTTTAACATCACTCAAATGAATTATTTAAATGTAAGATTTCAATTTATGAGGCACAAGTCTTTTGTTTAAAATATTATTACATTAACATCTCGTCAGAATAACATTACTTACATTATTCTGCCTTGCAAACTTTGAGTCTGTACTATTACTGGATTCCGAATCACTATTTTCATAAGAAGCTTGCAACGGCCTTGGAGGTGTCGTGTACAATAGGCGAGTGGCATCTAACATAGCTCTGCAGACTGCACGAACCTGTATAGTATATTTATTATTAATTAAAACAAAAGAAGAGATAGCTCAGTGGGAGTGGTACGGACTGCATAGACATATACCGCAGGTTCGAAACCAGCCCCTTGAACATGCACCTCTAACTTTTCTACTTATATGTTTATTCATTGTTAATTATTACGTGCAATAACAGTGAAGATAATATTGTGAGGAATCCTGTAAACCGGTAAATTCTCAGGAATAATTCTCCATAAGGATATTGAAGGTATGTGAAGCTTGTTAATTAGTAATAGGCCAACAAGGTTAACTAAAGCCTAAACCCTCTCATTTGTAGAGGATGCTCATGCCCAGCATTTGGACAGTATAATACACAACTTATCTTTAAAATTGTATTATAAAGTTGTTGTTGTGTTACATGTGAAACTGTGTAGCTATTAGACAACAACTACTTGAGTGATTGAGGTCATCTATATGCCATATAATACATTTATTAGTCGGGATGATTCATATCATACAGTCTTATGAAACATACAACAGCACTGCAACCTACTTGAGCGGAGCAATAACATGCATGCTGGAATAACCACAAGAGATATCTAGTATTATAAAATATTTACTATAAACATGACAACTTTTACCTGATCTTCACTCACAGATTCATCACCCAAATTTAGTCTTATGTTATTCACAGCAGGCACAAAGAATTTCTGAAAACAAAGTATAAATATACAAACACATAAAATCTTATATGACTTATGAATAAAAAACTTTTATAAAAAATCCATATTATTTAAATAAAAATCTTAAATCAAGTTCCCCAAACTTTTTTGTGTCGTAGACCCCTTGCCATGTTTTTCCATGTTGGGTAGACCCCTACTTACCTGATATTGATTTCCTGTAAATTTCTAACTGTAGTGAAGTTTAGTGTTAAAAACTTAAAGTAACTTACACAATTTTATAAACATATACAGGGTTAATTTTAAAACACCAGCAACCTCGCAGGACCAGATAGCTGACCCCATACGGAATAACTTTTGTTCTACGAGTTTGGATATAACTCAATATATTAAAAAAAAATTATTTTACAAGTTTTTGTTGTGTCGTGTTTTTCTTCGTAGAGTGCGGCGCGGCGCGGCGTGCGCGCGCGACATCAAACGCGCCGCTCAGCTGCTCGGGCGTTGACCTTCAAAGGAGCTAGCCCGGTTCCCCACGCTTCGCGTATTTGTTTACGTAATCTGCGATGCGCGTTGTACCGTTCAAGACGGAAATTAAATGAATACTTATTTTTTTATGAAAATAAAATCTAACAAATTATCAAAAGTCGTAGAACAAAAGTAGTAACTTGTAACCTTAGGAATCTACCCCTGCGAGGTTGCTGGTGTTTTAAAAATAACCCTGTATAATAATTTTTTTACTTCATAGCTACTTTTATAAATAATGTATATGTTTTGATATTATAAGATAATATGATGTAAGTAAATAGTTACTATCAGTGTATGTATTGAGATCCACTATCGTGGACCCCATTTTCATTTCATGGACCCCCAAATTTTTTTTCGCTGTCATAGACCCCTTGTAGGTTGTCATAGACCCCCAGGGGTCGATAAAGACCACTTTGGGAATCACTGTCTTAAATGCTCATATTTTAAAACCATATTTGGAATAGGTATATTCTAAATGTTTTTACAATTCTATTTTTAAACTCACCTCTAAGTACTTTTTGATGACTTGATCAATTTCTCTTGTTACTGCAGACTGTATGGTTTGCCGTAACATATCAAGTGATTTATTGGCACTCGCTCGGAACTCAGCAATTGGCCGTGAATGAGGTTGAACAGGGCCTGGTAAGCTGAATCTTCTGTGCATTGCTGCCAGTGTGTTGATGGCAATTTGCCGTGATATAGGCTGCTTCTGAAATAAAACCCATTGCTTCTGTTTATCTTAAATTATAATGTGTTGTGAACCACAACCCATTGATGATCCCTTTTGCTGTATGGTCCCTTAGGTTAGTTAGGTCATTTATTGTTGGTTGTCACTATTCCTGGGTTGCACTACACTTACTATCAAGTGTACCATAGTCACTTTCCCAAACTAGTATAAAAAGAGAAAGGAATTTTAGCAGTTTACACTTTTTTATGGGAGCCTATTCTTACCTCAAAAGCTATCAACACTTGAGTGAACTCTGTCTCTTGATCACTGATAGCAGTAAACATTTACCACCAGGTGACCAACCTGCTCACTTGTCCCCACTTTTATTAAAAAGAAATAATGGTTCTAGGATGGTGATACCCTATTGACTGGTGAAAAAGAAATATAGGTATACAATAATTAGTAGTAGTGGCTTGCTGCTGCCTTTCATATGGTGTATGAGACATCTGCATGCCCAAATCCTCCCATTGCCAATCCCTTAATTATTTCTGTCCTTTAATGTAGGCAATGCATCTAATAGTCTTCTGGTATTATGGGTGTATATGGGCAGTAGAGATCACTTACCATCAGGTGACCCACTTGCTCGTTTGTCGGTATGTTGTAAATATTAAAACATCTTTTTGCTACTAAACCCACTCAAATAAATCCAACCCTATTGCATATTAATTATGAAAGTATCAAAACAATTCCCTAGGTCTACCTAAAGTTTAGTAAATTTTAATCAAACCCTCTCATCTCAGTTTCCTAATTATGTTCCCTTTGTTATCCACTTAAATTTGTATCAAGTTAAATATTCAAAATGGGGAGAAATAGCTTGTCGAAATTCGTAAATCTCAGTCATACCGTCTGCATATTGATATTTGCACTTGATCGAACGCTTAGAGCCTTAGGAGCTTGGAAGCTCCATGAACTGCTAGAATTTTCAGAAAGCGTATTTTGTTGCGTTACTTCTATGTTACTCCAATTCCTTTGTACCACCATTTCGGATCGATGTTAGACAATGTAAACAACAATTTCCATGTTAAATTATTGTTAGCTTCATTCACAAAAGGTTGTTGAGTTACATGACTTTAACAAACGTAGTTATTTAATTCACGTCAATGAAATACAAACATAAAATAAATATTGAAGACAATAAAGTAGTACGGAAAAACTTCAAACAATCCTTTTTTTTTAGAAATAATCTACGGTTTCGAAACAAACGTCAAACAATCATATTTTTTTAACAATTATTTTACGGCTCTGGATATTTCTCTCGTCATTGGTCTTAGACAATGACGAAAGAAAAAAAATATCATTGGTCTAAGATATTATTTTCCTATTCCTTTATTTTAAAAGAATGATGACACATGATGGTTGATATTAAGATTTTGCTGGAGTTTTGATGTTAATTCCTTTCAGTACGATGATTCCTAAACAACTTCTTCAAGCGTATCGAACGCACAACATCAACAATACCCTTAGTAAAAAATCACCTAAATTCACTTATTTCAATATTTTCATACACTGTTATCACCGTCAATATTTATTGCACAAATTCACACTATTACAATAAACGCAACTATAAACTAGTATGTAAAGGAAATACATAAATTAAAAAGATTGAAAATTATAATTAATATTGTGAATTAAAAAGATGAACTGCACTGTTAGAATTCCCGCGTAAACTCAAACAAACAATCCGTATGCAAAGTGTTGCCAGAGCTAAGTTTATAAATATTAAATTCCCCGGGCTATGTCAAACCTTCCCGCTTTTCTTGCATTTACACAAAATGACGACCATTGGTTGAGTTTAAAATTCAGCTTAACAAGTTTACAACAAATATTTGTTAGCATGAACAGGTTAATTTCCAGAGATGATAATCAATAGATACATATGTTACGTATACTTTTAAGAACATTTATTCATCTTGTTTTTAAACAGTACAAAGATTTAAATGACGCTTCGGCAATGCTCGTTTTTTACTACTAATTAGTATCCCCATCTGAATCCCGTCAGTCACTCAACTTTCTACTCAATTCTACTCAAAATATTTTTTTCTATAGGGTTCTTTCTTCTAAGGTTTTAAGAGCTAAAATCTTTATATATAAAAAATCGTGTCATCATGCTTGTTAATAGCCTGCCCCCGGCGATGTAAGACGTACGCGAGGAGATCTTTCGCGTTAATCAATTCAACCGAAAACCATACTGTTGGTCACTGATCAGCAAGTGATCCTCTAAGTAGCGTATCAATGTAGTTGTTATGGTCCGATCGAATGCCTTTTTTTGGGATCGGTTGCACATTAGTTTATTTCTAAGATTGGGGCAGAATACAGGATAAGAAGGAAGACCGATATATGCGCATCAGCACTGGAGACAAATCCACTGTGCATATTTTAAGAACCCCCGCCCGCTTACCATATGGACCACTAACTTTGCAGACATCAAGAAACTTCAACTCACGCCGCGCCTTAAATCACATTGCCTGATACGAAAATCCGACATAAAGTATTCGCAATTAAGCACCGTTCCGGCAGCGCATTGCCGATCTCAAATTAGCCAAAAAATATATAAAGTGGCTTTCTGCTGCACGAAGTTTCTAAAAATACTTGATTAACAATTTATTATTATTAAATATGTACCTCATACAGCGATCCCAGATGCACCAGCGATACGCCACCTATTTCTCACTAACAGTGTTTGCGCAATTGCGATTGAGCCAGGAGTCGAGCGTCCCAACGCGACGGCCTCCGAGGAAAGAATGTAATATTCTATTACTAACCAGATCTCATCAGCAATTACGTCGGCACTCGCAGAAGGATCGTTGCCCTCAAAGCAGTGACGCTCCTGAGGGATGGATGGAAAATACTCATACATGCCATGTTATATAATGTCCATCGTCAAGAGACCTTGCGTCCATCGATAGTCGGCAGATTTATGCCGACGTGAAGTTATTAGATTTACACTGGCATGCAAGACACCGCAATGCAACTTCCCGGAACAAGCCACTATAACGGGTTTTTCACCATATGTACGGTCATTGCTATCTAGTCAGTTACAATTTTTGTCAGTTATACTTTTAATTAATGAATGACATTGAATACATAATTCCACCTTTTTACGCTGCTAAAGTTGATACTACATTACTTTCTTTGGCCATTGATATTAATTAATTAACGGATATAGACAGCCAATATAGTTTAAGATTTCTGGGGAAAAGTTGCCAAAATTTTATCAATTTGGGGATTGTCATCCCATATCAATGGGGGAATTTCGAAAACTCAATCTGGAGCCCCTGACAAATTAATAATAATATAATATATTGGTTAATACCGTTATTCGTCGGTATTTGCTAATATAATATATTCTTCAATAAATAATTATAATATTTCAACTAATATATGAACATCACTAATATCATATTCTCCCTAGTTTCACTGCGTATGGCGCTGAGTAATAATCACAGATCACTATATTAGTAATAGTAATAATATGCGACCGATATTTACGAATGCAGTAAAAATAGGATATTAACGATTCAGTATTCGTCGGATTGCATGAATACATCGAATATTAATATTATTAGGCGACCAATTATAATTGGCTAATATATCAGCCCCTTTCGACTCAGCCCAAAAAAGTAACACGATAGCGCTAGGCAGCTATCTCATGTTTCAAAATTTTTCCATACATTTTATGAATGGATTTTCTTGCATCTCTTTCTACGCTCTGTCCTTTATTAGTGTGTGTGTGATGATTCGAACGTCATATTGAAAGAAGACAAAAGTCCGCCATTTTGTACTGTGGTCAACCAATGCTCCTGAATTACCGCGCCGTGTATTTTTGTTCTGCATTTCGCAATTTTGATTTGAAGGCGGATTTCACTTATTTGTTATCTAATTCTACTTTATTGTGTACTAATGTTTTTGTAATCAACCTTTCTTAAAAGCAATCTTTGTGTTTACTGGTCAAACGTGTCATCGTTATCTTCGTAAGTGTATCATCATCATCATCATCATCAGCCACAAGACGTCCACTGCTGAACATAGGCCTCCCGCAAAGATTTCCAGACCGACCTGTTGGAAGCCTGCATCCAGCGACATCCTGCGACCTTTATCAGGTCGTCTGTCCACCTTGTAGGTGGACGTCCAACGCTGCGCTTGCCAGTACGTGGCCTCCATTCCAGAACCTTTCTGCCCCATCGGCTATCGGTTCTGCGAGCTATGTGGCCTGCCCACTGCCATTTCAGCTTGCTAGTCCGCTGGGCTATGTCGGTGACTTTCGTTCTTCTATGTAAGTGTATAGTTTTATTTATTTTAATAGTTCACAAGTGCTCTGTTCCCGGGTGCAGTACTTCGAGGCCAGGATATTAAATATTTTTCTGTGCCCTACACAAACAAATTAACGTGGGAAGTGTGGTTGAGGTTATGCCATTTTTACAAAAATATCCTGTCTATAAACGCGAAAGCATACGTTTTTGTACTAAACATTTTATTCCCGAACATTCCAATTGCATTTTATTTTGCTCGAGATAGAGTTAAAACATTTGTTTTAAGAATATTATTAAAGAAATAGTATGCAGTTTTTTAAGCCGGATTTATAGTAAGAGCTACAATCGGTGACCAAGGTTTTGCCAATATTGCTGCTATTAGGTCATTAATATTAGAAACTAATGCTGAACTGTTACATAGTAACAGATGTACAAGTAATATCTGCTAAAAAATCGGCCCCAACCAATTATATCTATGATGTACCTCATTTATTGAAATGTGTTCACAATAATTTTCAGAAAAAACTTCTTATTGGCATCCAAATGCAAAATGGGAGTATATTGAGACTTTACAAAGTGGATGGCTTTGGTGGCAGAGCAAGAAGCACCAAACTTACTGAGAAACACATAAATCCAACTTCATATGATAAAATGAAGGTAAATAAATATATAAAGTCTTGACTTATTATTATACAAAAGGTGCGCAATAAGAACATATTTGATACCATAATGAAATAGATTTTAATAATATATAGATATGTACTTGTATAGCAGCGATAGCCCAGTGGGGATTGGTATGGACTGTAAAGACTAAAGTCACAGGTTCGAAACCAGCCCCAAGAGCATACACTTCTGACTTTTCTAAGTCATGTGTATATTAATTGTTAATTATCACTTGCTTTAATGGTGAAGGAAATATTGTGAGGAAACCTGCATACCTGAGAACTCTATAAGATTTTTTCGAAGGTTTGTTAAGTCTACCAACCTGCATTAGGCCAGCGTGGTGGACTAAGGCCTAACCCCTCTCATTCAGTAGAGGAGGCCCCCTGCCCAGCAGAGGGACATGTTTAATATAGGGCTAGTAAAAAGATATATTAAAATTAATTAAGATCATTAATTAATTTTTTGCTAATGTGTTATTTGTATCTTGTACATTTCAGGTCAAATTTGCAGTCCAAGTTTTCAGCAGGCAAGTGGCTACATCACTAGAAGTTCACAGGAAGTCTCCGCTATTCATCCAGGAGCATGATTACTTAAGTTTAAATACAAACATTGATAATGGTTTATTCACAGCAGAAATTATTTTTATAAATAATTTGTTTAACAGTTTAAATGGTTTTGGCCATTATGGTAATAAGTTAAAACATGCTCTTTCATGTAATTCTGAACACCTTACTTTCTGGAATGATACTCTAAAAAAGCTAGCATCAATGCACTTTGACGAATTCCTACTGTCTTAAAAAATATATATTTGTTTAAGAGAATATTGCCCTAATATAGATAGGTTATATTATCCTTCTAGTAATTTTAATCAAATCGCCAGGCAGAGTATTTCTATTATTGATAAAATGATGCCATGTATTTGCAATGTTTGTTTATTCTTTCTGTGAATCATGAGGCTGCGGGTTCAATCCCCGCACCGAGACAAATGTTTGTGTGATCCACAAATATTTGTTTCGGGGTCTGGGTGCTGTGAGATCGAAAGTCTCTCGTAGTTCCTGATACCCACGACACAAGACTCGTATATTACTGTGGGGTCAAGACTATGTGTATGACTGTTGGGTGCTTACAAAAAATATTGACACTTTATAACTCTAATATACATAAAACAGATCTTATTAAATCTTTTTGCCTTTATGTAATTAAAATGCAAGTTAAGCAATGGTGCATTATTTTAAATAATTGAATAAATAATATTGAGTTTAGGCCTAGAGACATAAAAATGGAAACTCTAATCTGAGAAAAGTCACAAAAGGATTGAGTTATAGATGATGAAGAAGGTGTTGTAACTAATCACCCATAATTTATTTATTTAATATTGATATCTTCATAGTATTTTGTCTACAGTTTTTATGATTGTTGCAAATAAAATTGTTTTTTTAAGTGTATTAGTCATATTTTTGTGCTTTTAGTTTATTATGCATACTGTATAGTATAGTAGCTTAAACTCAACTCCTTGTATTGCATAAAAAACATAGTTATAGTCTTCTTTATCACTATTTTATTTCCTGTTAAGCATAAATTATGTAAAATCTTATATGTATAAGTTAATAGGATCAGACAGCACCTTAACTAATTTACACACTAGAATTCATTTCAATCAAAAAAGTAATTAGCATTATCTTAAATGTCTTTGTATGAATATTGAAATATGATGTTCAATATGTGTATATGTATAAATGAATATGAAACAGATTATATTAAAGATTATGTAAAAGTAGAACTGACCAAAAAATAGTTTGAAAATGTAATTGCTATTAGATAAGTAGGATGGCTTATGTTTTAAAATATTAAGGACACGAGTAAGACTGTAAATATTATTCTTATTATTTGTCACCTTTATATTTACATTTCGTCACAACGATTAAACTCTGTACTTTTTACACTGATTCCTGCAAATTCATAAGTAATTGTTGAGTATACATTGTATTTATTATCACCTTAGTACAAAAATGTATTTTTTTTATGTTTCCATAATTGTACCGAACTGCAGAAGTAGTAATTTTACACTTTATTTTAATATTGGGTTTTCGTTTGTGTACCTAACTTTTTTTTTTGTAGCACTTTTACTTGAAAATAATCCATTACATAAAACATATTGCAAAATATAACGTTATGCACGTAATGCTTTTCGCGAGGCGATAATTTGTAAATGTATAATTATTTTTAAGTTTAATTCATCATGTAATGGTTTTAAATTAACCTTTGTACAAATAAGTTTAAGTAGTCATATTATTAACTCTCATTTATAACAAAAAACATTTGTTCGCTATCTGGCAGCCAAAGCTGGCTCCTTTGTATATTTGTGCTTTCTATTTAATTTCATTCGCAATTTAAATGTCATTGGTGGTTTAAGTGTAATAGTATTAATAATAAAGAATTTTAGTTTATTGTGAAAATGTAATATTTCAAGTAGTTATAGAAGTGCAATTCCAAGTAAAAATTGGATTTCGCGGGCTATCGGTAGGTTCGGAAATGATTGTAAATAGGACGTAAGAACAATTTACATAAATATGTAACCTACGATAGAAATAAATTTTATAATTACTATTTAGTTTTATTATAAATCAAATTTTATGCAAGGTTTATACGAAGTTTTCGTCTAGTACCCACTATAGAAAACCGATAATTTATTACGGTTTTAGTATGTAACCCTCCTTAAAGTCATCCCTATTTTATTTAATGATCGGTATTTTCAGAAATTCACCGATTTCCGATACGGCACGTCTCTAGTATACAATCTCCGTGCAAAAGAGAAAGAAGAAAACCGCAGATCAATTCACACGGGAAAGAAAGAGAGATCCCACTTTTCTTTGAATGAATTGTGTAACATGTATAGTATAAAAATTTATGCATGTAGGTGTGAGCTTATCGTGTTAAAAAATTTGTATGAAGACAACCGTCTCTCTAGTTTATTTGTCTCTGCTAATATATGAACATAGTGAATATTGGAATATTATAATATCACGGTTCCTCGGATTACTAATACATTTAAGTATCAGTACATTGAATATTACTGATATCTTATTGAATACTAATATATTGATTTCACCTCTATAAATAAATTTATATGTTCATTTCATTGGGAATTTGATTTCTTTTCTAGCTGTATGCAATCATATTCTATACGGCATACGACCTGATACGACCATTTATTATTGGTCATTGCCATAGGACGCAGTTAAAACTGACTGCGGTGCTATTACCGGTTTAATTTACTACGTTAAGATTAATTATGTGAGTATTTTGAAATTTGTTAAATCTACTATATTCAATCGGCAATCGCCAGTGAACACCGAATGGCAGCGAGTAGATATTTAACTTGTATCTTATTTAATTCAAAATTCGTCTGGCTTTCAACTCGTCCGCTATATTCAGTCACTACGTAAGTACGTACTACGTAATAGGTGCATGTAGTCCGTGTCCGTCCGTCACTCCGTCAGTATAATTTGCCAACGTAGTGATCGTAGTGGTTACCTCTTTGAATTTGTACTTTCGTTTGGTCAAAAAAATTCGGATCACATAGTTTTATATTGTCTAGAATAGAAATTTCATATTTACGGTGAGATTTATTTTTACTAATTGGTAAATTTGCGTATTCCAATGGGTATACTAAAATGATCTATAAAATTATTATTCTATAAAATAGTCTTTTGAACTTTGTACCATACAATAAACCTGCTTTCAAGGTTCTAGTAACGTACATTGTATATTCAATTTATATTTCACATCAAGCATTACGATGCTGGTGATAATGGAGCAATTTTATTCTCACAAAATTATTTGAAAAATACTTTATATGCTAATGAATGTTCTCTGTGGAAAAAATAGTGTGATTTTTGAAGGTTTTCCACATATTTATGCTAATAATAACTTCTACTTGTTGCCTGGTAATTTATGAGGTTTTATTTTGTTTTTTTTTCCTTACAAATTATATAAGTGGTGGTTATCTTTCCTGACAAATACTTAACCGTGGCTGTACACTCTCAATCGAGAGCTCTCTTTATGTATCCATGAGAAGTCTCGGCTGAGAAATTTATGCTTGAGTGTAACATTGTATTAATACTGACACAAATTTTTAGGCTAGATGAGCCTAGTGCTCAATACATTATTACACTCTCTCTACTTCTGAGGGCCTCAGAGAGTGTGTACAGAGCCAAAAGGAGTTTATCTTAACCATAGTAGGTTATTGTAAACATTTTATTGATTTTATCCATGATCATTTTACTCATATTTTGATAGCCATCCACTTGCAGATCAAATTGCACACCAATGACCTGTCTCAGTATTATGGGTTTGGTGCATAAACATTTCAGATAAGAAACAAACTGGATACCTAGAATTTCAATACATTATTATTTGTTAAACAAACAAGAACAGGATCTATACATTGTAGGGAATTAGGTTTTTAGTTAGTGTTGCCAGATTTCTTCCACAATTTTGGGACTTAACTAAAAAATTTGGATAGAAAAAATAGTAATAGACAAGAGTAATTTTCTAAAAATGTAAACATACAGACAATAAGGGTAGATAGATGTGCAACTAGTGCTGAAAAGTTTGCCAAGCTTATTTCTGTCCTATGATGTGACAAAATTGGCAAGCCAATTGTCATACTGGGCACAATGTTAATGCTACTCATGTGATTTCTGTAATTAAAAAGTTCAAAGAAAATTGTGATTGTCCATCTGGGATTTTTCCTCAGGACCTCAATTGTTTCTCTGCCTACATATGCTGCCTGTAGACCATTGAGGTGACTGACTATAATAATGGTTATATTTTGACTGAAACACTAAATGAAATAAACTTTATTTTCTAAGACGAATAAAGCATAATATATTTTTCTGTAATTCTCATTACAAGTGTTGATATTCTTAAATTAAGAGAAATTCTAAAACACAGAATGACCTTAAACTGATTACCAAAATAAAGTCCTGTATTTCACAATGATAAAATGATTCCTTATCTATACCTTGGCCATTGAATGATAATAGTGGTAATATTTTCACAGCTAGAAGAGAAATGTATAATTATTTAGTATAAATAGTCAACTAAACTAAAAGCTAAATTAACTGTTTGTAATATACATGCAAGGCCTCTAAACTGTAATCAGTAAATTCCAGATATTTTAGTTTAAATAATGAAATACCCATTTGACACAGGGAAATGTTTTAAATATGTTAATGTACTTGAATCTAAATAATTTATACTCAAGGACATGAATGCTTAATGCTTAGCTCTAGCACAATCTTGTGTATTATATACATTATGAGTACACACATATAACATAAACATTCTTTAAAAAATCCTATATGACTGGTGAAACTGAATTAAATCTTATCAAGTTATTTAGATTAATTTAGAAGCACTTAGTAGATACACAGACAAATGAATTTGTTCCATATAAATTAGGAATTATCGATGGACTGTTAACACTTGAATGACGCATTATGTGTAAAATTACGATAACAGATATGACGGTTAACCTTTACTCCTTATTATTCACAGTGACTTAGTGCAAATCTTTTTAATTTCAGATTCTTCTAAGATGTCGAAGATTAAGGCTGGACCTGTTGTTGACATCTTGGGTGATGAAATGACAAGAATCATCTGGGATCTTATTAAAGACAAACTTATTCTACCATTTTTAGATATTGAACTGCATGTTTATGACTTGGGTATGGAAAATCGTGACAAGACTGATGACCAGGTCACAATCGATTGTGCCAATGCTGTCAAGAAATACAATGTTGGTATCAAATGTGCAACAATCACCCCTGATGAGAAGAGAGTAGAGGAATTCAAACTGAAGAAAATGTGGAAGAGTCCTAATGGTACTATACGTAACATTCTTGGGGGTACTGTATTCAGGGAGGCAATTATTTGCAAAAATATTCCTCGTCTTGTAACTGGCTGGGAGAAGCCTATAATCATTGGTCGACATGCACATGCAGACCAGTACAAAGCCACAGATTTTGTTGTACCTGGTGAGGGTAAGCTTGAGCTTATTTTTACGCCACCCTCAGGGGAGCCCATCAGGCATGTAGTAAATGAATACAAAGGTCCTGGTGTTGCTCTTGGTATGTTCAACACTGATGCATCCATTGTTGATTTCGCTCATTCATCATTCAAGTATGCCTTGGACAGGAAATATCCACTATACCTAAGCACCAAGAATACAATTCTCAAGAAGTATGATGGCCGTTTCAAGGATATCTTCCAGGAAATCTATGACAAGCAATACAAACCTCAGTTTGAAGCTGCTGGCATCTGGTATGAGCATAGACTTATTGATGACATGGTGGCCTATGCCATGAAGTCTGAAGGTGGTTTTGTGTGGGCATGTAAAAACTATGATGGAGATGTCCAGTCTGATTCTGTAGCTCAAGGTTATGGATCCCTTGGCCTCATGACATCTGTGCTCATTTGCCCTGATGGCAAGACCGTGGAAGCTGAAGCCGCTCATGGTACCGTTACCAGGCATTATCGTTTCTACCAGCAAGGAAAGGAGACATCCACCAACCCTATCGCTTCTATCTTTGCATGGACTAGAGGCCTCCTCCATCGTGCTAAGTTAGACAATAATAATGAACTTAAGAACTTTGCTGAGACTCTTGAGAAAGTGTGCATTGACACAATTGAGTCTGGTATCATGACTAAGGATCTTGCTATTTGCATCAAGGGCATGAGTAATGTGAAAAGATCTGATTATTATGAAACATTTGAGTTTATGGACAAACTCGCCGAAAATCTGAAAACAGCCTTAGGAAAATGACTGTGTCACAAAAAAAAGTGTAGTTTGTGAACTACTTAATTTTTACTATACAGTAATCTTTGTAATACAGGAATAAGGGTACCTATTTTGTATTTAAAGCATTTATTTATTTATATTTATTACTGGAATAAATGCATTTTTGACTAACTAGAAATCGTATTCATTTAAATTAAGCATTGTCACGGAACTGACTAATTACAATTTATAATCGAAGTGAGTATGTATTGCTGTCAGTAAGAACACATACATGTATACTTATTTGTTTTGTCATTGATATAGGTAGGTTTACCAAAAACCGTCTCGTTATGGCATGATAAAGTAGTAGATAACGTTTCGCTTGCAATTGCGGTGACAACTGATAGCAGTAAGCACCTTATATTTCTTAAGGTTCCGTACTATAACAGTTTTTAAACGAAATCATTGTCGCTATGATTGCTGCTTATATTTTAAACTTTATTGTGCTTTATAGAGCGAAACATTCACTGTTTATCATATTTGAAAAGAGGTATGATATTAGAATGAATTAACTTATGTTCATTATCAGACATGAATTCATAAAATGTTATACAAATAAATTTAAACAAACGCCCTGATACGTAATTCTCGATAAGCATTATGCCATTTATATAGTATAAATATTTACAACTTTTTTTTATCAATTTGTTGTATTGTAAAATATCTCGCCAGTATGTTGTATTGGCTTTTGACATTGTTTATATTATATGACTTAAAATTAGTATAGTAACGTCTTTAATCAAATGTATATATTTGATCGAAAAGTATTGTCTTGTGTGCAATGATATGGCGATAGCCTTATGTGTAGTATTTCACTCTTATAAATACTAATGGTTATCAGATGTCGAAATTCACAGCTTTATTGACTAAATTTGTTTTTTTTTTATTGCTACGCTGCTTACTATGCTACGCAGTAGACAGTTTATCTGAATTCAAAATTCAAATCATTTATTCTGCAAATTGGATCACTAGTTTATTTTATTTTTTTCTTTTATCGGCATTTCGTGGCTAGCCATGAGAAGAAATGCCGAAACAAACTCATGGGTTATGGCCTCTTTTAATGTCCAAACATTGACTTTCTATTAAATATATAATAATAATAAAATTAACAATTTTAAAAATTATTTTTTTCTTAAAAAATATTAAAAATGTCAACGATATATGCCTTAAATACTAGTAATGCGCCAATAGGGCAGTCAAGTATAATAAATTATTATATTTTCACATAGTACAATATATTAGAGGACTATGGACAGCCATATTTTGTATGGAGTGAGCGGCTCAATGCCAAGCCGTTTTGTCTTCCAAATAATCTTTAACATTATAGTAACCTTTTCGGCAAAGGTTCTGTTTAATATAAAATTTAAATTTATTTAGACTTAATTGTTGAATATGGCTAGGAATTTTATTGTAGAAACGTACACTTTGACATTTAAATGAATTACTAATTTTTTGAAGTCTGGTCTTGGGCAATATCAGTTTATTCTTATTTCTAGTATTTAACATATGAATGTCGCTGGTTTTTGTAAAAACATTAATATTTTTTTTACATACATTAGGTTCTCATATATGTATTGAGAAGCGACAGTCAAAATATTTATTTCTTTGAATAAATCTTTTAGAGATTGCCCACGTTTCAGATTGAAAATAGCTCGAATAGCTCTTTTCTGCAGCACAAAAATAGTTTGAATGTCGGCAGCATTTCCCCATAATAGAATGCCATACGACATTACACTATGAAAATAACTAAAATAAACTAATCGCGCTGTTTCTACATCAGTTAGCTGGCGAATTTTGTAGACTGCGTAAGCTGCAGAGGTGAGCCTTTTCGACAACTGGTTTATATGTGGTCCCCATTGAAGCTTAGAGTCTAAAGTTATACCCAAGAACTACAGGTTTCTTACAGAGATATAGATGCCAATTATTCGGCCTGCGTTTTGGTCGGCTTTGTCTTGGCATTTTGAGCTTAAGTTTCTCTGGTATGTATTCGCTAATACGAAAAAATAATTAGTTTTTAATTGTAATCTAAGAAACACCGTTTTATTCTCACCTTTTACTTTATAGTCCGGTCAATATACAGGGTTATTTTTAAAACACCAGCAACCTCGCAGGGGTAGATTCCTAAGGTTATAAGCTACTACTTTTGTTCTACGACTTTTGATAATTTGTTAGATTTTATTTTCATACAAAAATAAGTATTCATTTAATTTCCGTCTTGAATGTTACAACGCGCATCGCAGATTACGTAAACAAATACGCGAAGCGTGGGGAACCGGGCTAGCGCCTTTGAAGGTCAACGCCCGAGCAGCTGACGGCCGCCTTTGATGTCGTGCGCGCACGCCACGCCGCGCCGCAGTCTACGAAGAAAAACACGACACAACAAAAACTTGTAAAATAATTTTTTTTTAAATATATTGAGTTATATCCAAACTCGTAGAACAAAAGTTGTTCCGTATGGGGTCAGCTATGTGGTCCTGCGAGGTTGCTGGTGTTTAAAAAATTAACCCTGTAGACATTTCAAATAACAAACATTCCCACAAAGCCAAATTTTGGTGGAGAGCTGGGGTTTAGGTCAGGACATGTTATTTTATAAGTATCGATAAGCCACGTATACACATAATCAGGCACTTAAGACAAGTATAAATACCTATTTGTGTTTCTTTTATATTTAATCATTAAGACCATTTGTGTAGAGAATTTTAAGATCTACAACTTTGGTTTGAAGTTTTTCTTTATAATTAATTAAAGTTACTCCACTCAAGTAATCTAGGTTACACTCTTTTCTATACGTGTGTAGGACTCACTTGGGGTGAGTAACTATGAAGTCCTGGGTTCAAATTATGTAAAGTGATTCAGTCACTTTAAAATATACACTTAATAAAAGTGCTATAGGATTGTGTTGTAAACGTTTATTCCATTTGTTTAAAAAGCATTATTTAGTAAAAATGCTAAATAGTCAAGTTAACCGCTATTATACGACTATTCAGTGATTTGGAAACGTTAACTCAGCTTTTATTTAATTAAGTTTATGCTGACTAAATCATTTCTTATTCGACTGTTTTGCTGGTTTTCTGATTTCACCTCTACCTAAACCTCTAGGGCATCAGGCGAAGCTTTTGTATACATGTTTTATAGAAACTTGATCTTAGAAATTTAGAAACCGAACTTCCTGTATATAGCATTAAAATATAGTAGAGTCGTCTTTTTGAAATATGGGCGAAAGCCGAAAAAACGAACAAATCTACCTTGAAACAAGTCCTTAAAAATGTTAGAATCTTGACAATTTGTTACTAAAGGATCCTCAGTTGCTTTGGACTAATTGCCCGTCGACAACCGGACAAGTTTGACAAATTATTTGAGTAAAGTAGAAAGAATGAAACCCCGCGGGCGATCACCTAGCCGTTAGTGTGACCAAGTTATCCCTCATTGGTCTCCTAGTGACAACCGCCTTCAAAGAAGCTGACAACCTGGACAAAATATTATTTTGTGACTGATGGGTTTATTTTTTAAGTAGATTTTTAAGTTTTATCGTCACTGTAAAAGTATATAACCTGATAAAACGGCAAACCGCGACGACGCGACGGCAGACACGTCGCCTAACTGTCTGATTCCTAAAATAGACCGTCGTCGCAACCAATTTATTATCATAAAGAGCAATTTACCTACAATCATGAATCAGGTTATCCTTTTGTATGAAAACGTATATAGACAAATATGTAAGTACAATATACATACTTAGGTACATAATGTCGGAATCAGTCAACTGGGCTAGTGGCTCTAGGTTCACCTTCAGGTAAATTATCACTACCAGTTACCACGTCCATGAACACCCGCCATTCTAGAAGAGTGGTGTGATCACGGAATAAATATAACTACTTTTGACTATTAGGTTTTATACTCAATTATAGAGAGGAAATGGCGGGTGGGGGTTTTACCTATTTATTGTTTCTAGTCAAAACTATAAGATCTACAGTGATGGCAATCCCAAAGAGAGCACGAGAGTATGAATTGATCATAGTAGGAAATGCAGCAAAGCTTAACACTGAGTATTATACTATTTGACCACACAAAGGAGAGCGCAGTATGGAGTTCCACATACGAACCATGAGCTTCACGTTTAGAATATTGCACTACAACCCCCGCTCATAAAACTGAATTGCAAACGTGCTGTCAAAGACTGTTTGTAATTCGTGTGTGACTATGAGGAGAACACACGCTCATGTGTATTTTTAGGAAGATCGCCTTTTTTGACATGTTTTATAGAAAAGATTCTTCGGGCTTTCTAGGTAAGTACGACTAGAAATTTCGTCGCCTAATCGTGTCTTCAAAAAGCCAATTTAGCGCAAATATACATATTACATTGCAATCGCCACGCTCTCAGGTCCCACACATAAGTGTTCCATTTATCGCTGTTGGTCATTTATTTGATCCTTGACATATTCATTGGACGTCCAAATTCGAAACTAACCTAGCTAAGATCTATTAGCATATCACGGAACTCATATACTGAAGTATAAAGGACAATGTCGCTAGAAAAACCAAAGGTTAAGCAACTCTAGCTCCCCAAATGTAATATTTCTCCTCTTCCATGCATGAATACATAATTCATATAGGTACTTTCTGAAAAAAATATACTGCCGAAATGTACCCATTCCTATAACGTGTGATAAGATGAAACCTAACTACTCATTTGTTTATCGACCTCAAAAAAGGAGAAGGTTAGGTATATCGGATAAGGTGAAATGTAATTGTACCCCGTAAGATATGAGTGATTTATAGGTACACTTGGAAAGTTAGTTAGATTAGAACAATATCGGTTTTAGTTTCTTACCCGAACTCCTGACTCCGAAGGACGACATTGTGAGTAATTTATTGCTAGACACAATATAACTAATAAATAAAAACGTTTTATTTTCGTTTTTTATGCATACATACACATCGTTCATCCGATAATGTTGAAACCATATCGGTTGTACATTTTAAAATAGCAAGTGCAGACTGCAAATTCTCCGCTCTCTGGAGAAAAAATTAACAAATAAAATACTAAGGATTCAGGTATTGTAGGTTTTTCTTTTTTTTTTTGTAAGAGCCGCTTACTAACAGCGCTCCCAGTGGCGAGTGCAACCGACAAACGAGATGGTAGTTTCCGGTTCGAGTATCAACCAAGGCACTTCTGACTATTCACATTTACTTGTGTATGGATTGTAAAATATCAGTCGCATAACGATGAACGAACCCATTGTGATTAATCCTGCGTACATGAGGGCCCGAACTATTTTCGAAGATATGTATTGTGTACCAACCCGCATTAGGCCTTACCCCATTGATTAAAAGTAGTGGAGACCTGTGCCCAGTTGTATAACAGTACCTTTATAATATAAGGCTGATATCATGAATTCTGTACTTACCCATGTATTATATAGACGCGTTATGAGGCGCAGTCGCTTCACTGTATCAGATTCACTGTCGACTAAGAGCATTTCTTCCTTTATAGGATCAATATCGTAAGATATCATCACAATGATACACTTGGAATACTCATGGACCTCATATACCCATAAACCTGTATTAACCTGTATGTCCTGAACCGGAAATTATCTTAGGTCTTCCCAAGGTATACAGTTTATGCAAAATTTACACTAGTTTGTAATTTCTAGCTGGAGCTCAAATCAATATAATAATATGAGCCCTGTATTATCCCACTGCTGGGCACGAGCCTCCTTTACTGAATGAGCGGTTAGCCTTAGTTTATGCTACTGTTAGGTCTTAGTCCACCACGCTGGCCTAATACGGGTTGGCAGACGTCTCATACCTTCGCAATTCACGTAGAGAAATTCTCAGGTACGCAGGTTCCTTGACGATGTTTCCTTCACGTTAAAGCATGCTAAAATTAACAATTAATACACATATAACTTAGAAAAGTCGGAGGTGCCCGCTCTTGTGGTTGATTTCGAACCTCCGACTTTCCATTACAACCACTTTGTATTACCACCAGGTCCATGCTATGCTATTTTAACTTAAACGCTTAAACTTGGGAAAATGCTTTGTACGTAAAATGACCTCCTGCGTCTAACATAGAAAATTTGTTCAGTCACTTATAAATTACATAATATCTGTTTTCCGATTGATGTCGAGGGCTTTTAACTGTTGACTATTCATGCAATATGTTTAACAAAATGCGTGTGAAACTTGACGCCTCAATAATGCCATCGTCTCTACTAATCGTGCGAATTACAATTGTCAAAGGGCTATTGTTTACGACGTGTACTTTTGTTGCCAAGCGTACACAAAAAATGAAAGCTCTACATTAAATATACGGCGAGAGAAAAATAACTGTACATTGAGACCTTATGTAGAGAAACCTGTAAAGTTAAAAATCTTACATTTCAAAATGACCCTGTATTTTTTAATTAGACTATTGCCGTCATAAAATGCTTACGATAATTTAGTTTATAATAAAGTTCGTACCTACAATTTTCAATATATTTTTGTCATAGGAAACAAAACAAAACTAGAATAGATTAATATTGCACGAAGAAAAATCAATCAAGCATTGAACGTAAATATTGCGTCCACATTTTATTCACATTGTAAATCGTTTTCATTTTTCTATTACGACGAATCCCTCTGCGGCAAATCGTCAAATAACTTTTCTTAGTGAATTACCGGAGGCGGTTGGCGGTTTCCCCTACAGATTGTCCCTCCCGCGACTCATTCCTCCCTCGAATGGAGTGGGCCATTCAGCGACGGTTCGCGAAGCTCTCACTCACGGTGCTTTGCACCGTTGCTTCAGTTTGGCGGGTTTAGCGTCAGTCAACAGCCGTGCGCGACAGTGATCACCAAGCATTGGCGGGAAGGCAAAGCTCGGACGCGTAATACTACGGATAATAATACTATTCGAGTTTATGTGGATATCGTGAAAATGTACGTAAATATGGGGCTCATGATCAAGCGATGGCTCTTCATTACATTTGTTATGGTAAGCAAGTTGACTTCTTTACACGCCGTTATTAACCTTGGTGTATTTTGTTTTTTCAGGTGTTTTACTGTATTACTTAGCAAATGTTATGGTTAATTCTTTAAAGTATGAAATGATTGAAAATATCATATAGAAACTGTAATTGTGGTAGATTGAATTGCTCTAGGTAGAATTTATATCTTCAGCTTATGGATGTGATAGGGTTTATTATAAATAATTATGGATTAATTGAAGTACGGTAAATATTTGTTTCTAATAAAAAAACAATATGTCGATATTTTTATAATAAGTAGGCACTTAGAATGTCATTATTCGAAAATCATTTTAAATCTAAATTGATCAATATGTATCTATTACATTTTAGATACATCGATATCATTAGGCGAGGGATTATTAGGTACCTTACCTGTTAATATCGATAGCATTACGTAACAAACAATTGTAACAATTTTATTCATTCGTATATAATCCATTAACGTCGGCTTCTTTTTTGCATTTTTATACTCTTACTCGTAGGAAGTAAGATATTCCTATCGGGTGTATATATCCGCTAAGATAGGATTTTCTGAAAATCCTCTTTTAAAAGAACAAATTCGCGAATGGTACCTAGATGTTCAGGATAATCATACAGGCGGAGCCGGAGAAAAAGCTACTCTACTATATAATATGTAGGTAATTACAATAACCCTACTGATTAATAAATTCAAGATCAATATTTAATAAGTAGTTAAAAATAAAGGTATTGCATTGTTTGCTACCTTTTCAGCGCAAACTTTTCGCCCGATATTATTTACCAATATTTGGCAGAAATACATAATGAAATCTGAAACGTAGGTATAGGTGCATTTAAGATTTGACAGTGTCTATTTTTCAGTTCCGATTTGCTAAGTAACATTTCACTTAACTATTTTGATTTTATAGTGATGTAAAGTCAATATGGAACAATTTTATGCAATCATTAAATTTCACATAAATTCACACTAAAATAAAAAATAAATCACATATACATAATGTATTATGTGCAACTTAATATACTCCACAATAGTACCATCCATAGTAAACAATAGTAATACCATAAAACATCAAAATTACAAACTCAAAACCAAACTAAGGTGGGTAGGTACGCACTAGGCGGAACAAAATTACATTTACATATTTTTGCAGTTCTATCCACATCGCTGGCGGTTTATTATAGTTGTAACTTCTTGCATAACATTTTTACAAGTTGTAAGATCATTGTAAGTATTTAATCCCATTATCATAATATGATAAGTATCGGCGCGTACACTAACTGTAACCGTTGCATCACAGCCGAATTAAACTCCGCCCAGAAGCATTCAGTTCGATTGGTTTGACGATGAACTTGCAGATCGTAACATATACATTGGAATCGCTGTTAGGGCGTAGCCAGATGCATTCGCCGATCGAGAACCGCTAGCTTGCCGTATCAATTACTAGCGCCGCTCGGCTGAACCCAATTACTGGCTCTAGTTCACATGTGCCTATTCACCACACTTGAGATTACTCGTGCACCAAAATTAAAAAAGGCCCGTGTGAAGCATTACAAATATCACATAAATATATTAATAAAACACGTTATATGGTCAGCGTCTTACAAAATCTTAATATTTAGTACCACTCTCGATCACCACAGTGTTGTAATTGGAAAATTATACAATCCTCGAAACATTTTGAATATTCAAAAGTTTCTTAGAACCCTTGGTACGTATTATTAAAGGCTGAAAGACTTCCCGCGCGACTGTCAATAAGGACAATTAAATCAGTAAACAAAACGCGTACATCTTAGCGACAGGAATACTGGTATACGAAATCCCCCTGCTGTGATTCACGGAATTTTGATTAAAGTTACATAACGACGATCGTATTCCACTCTTGAAGGTTGATCTCAGTGCGGCGCGTGGGAATCGTCTCCATCCATGCAATTAGGGAACGCCGGGAGCGGAGGGTACTCAATTACCGCGCGCACTGTTTTTATTGCGATCCTCCTTGTGCATGCAATCAAACCTCAGCCGAAACATAAATACATGTCTGACTATAAAACAATCATAAAACTAACTTACTTCCTTTGTATTAATTTATGTCAACTTACAATATCCTGGACACGGTTACAGTACGATTATTAACAGTATTTATTCTGTTTACTTCGAAACTGTTATGTTGACCCTCATTTTCTTGTTAGATCCTTTAGTCATGTTCTAATTTATTGCCAGTGTACCTATTTGACAATAAGAATTATTACACTTTAATTACTACACTTAAATGTAACTAAATAGTCACGTATACGTAAATGATACCGTAAGTGAAAAAAGAAAAAAGGAACATAAAACAACATTGTGAATGTAGTTTTACTGTGTGTACACTAGTAATAATGATTTATTTCTTGTAACCTTCTTCGTTATCTTATTTGCTATGAAGTACACGTGTTGCATTTTTTCTTCTAATTAGAACCTTTCAAGAGACTATAATTATTTATTTTAATCTACTGAAGCGTAACAGTGCTTGTGAAACAAAAACCTACACCGACGCGTGAGTTTGTTGAAAAAAGTACGCGAAAGTAATTTTGCAAGAAAGAAACATAATATTAACATGTCATAATAATATGTCGCGTCTTTGTGTCAACGACCAGAATCAATTATGGTTGCATAATAGAAGATTTTTTATGCAGTTATTTAAATTGCTTTTTTACGCATGAACCAATTTACGATAACTTACAGATAGTGTCAATGTCTGAGGATCGTAGACATGCGATCGATGGAAGCTGAGAATCATACTTTAGTGTTCCGACTTAGCATTCAATTAAGGCATCCCAGGCTCTATGCATTTCGTCAAATCATTGACAATAAATGCAAAAACTATGTGTATAGTTTCTACATGAAACGTGACGATGATAAAAAGAGTTACCTACATATTCGAAAGTTCTCATCGGGATTTCCTAGTCCGCGTCACAACCGTTTCAGGCGAAAGTTTGTATATAGAATTGCGTGTTTACCGGGGGCGCAGAAGGTGCGTGTCATGAGGCTAACAGTATTACACAAATAATTTATTTTTATATAATTATTACGGGATTTATACACACACACACACGTACAACTACCTGGTAAGAATATTCAATTCTCATCGTGAAGCGCCACAAAAATAAGGCAAAAGTTACTTTGAATAAATTATTGCGTATTCTTTAAGAGATATTTATCTCGCATTTGGAAGTACAATGAACTCCACAGGACTAATATCGTGGAATAAAAAATATTATTCGATCATAATCAGATTCATTTCAATAACGACCATTGTTACATTATATCGATGAATCGAATTAATTTTGGTATTCAATATCATATTTTTTAAGCTTTACCGAGCTGTTGTGATGCTGCTAGATCAGTTATTGTGTTATAATGCTTTCATTTAAACCAGATACGACTTGCACGAACATTGCTTATTTGAAAAAAATACATTAATGTAAAATATACATTAATTTTAAACGACGATTCGTTTTATAAATCAAATCTTTTAAATACAAAAAAATACTGACTAAAAAGTGTATGTAGTCTAAATGTCAATGTTAATACCACCGACTCAAAGTTGTTTAGTTTTATCTTAGCTTTTTGACTCGGTTTTTTTTTAGAAATTTATTATTTTTTTGTGAAAGTATCATCAAAATCGGTGCATGGTATTTTAGCCTTTAATCCTCGGCTTCTACCCCTTATGGGTAGAAATTCTTTCTTTTTTTTTTGTTAGTCTGAATGGTGAAACGAGGAGGTCGCTCGCCTGATGGTAAACGCCTCCCCATAAACAGACACAAGCCCACACATAACATTGAATTTCAAAGCATTCCATGGCATTGGACAGGGTTCGTTACACAGTGACATAAGTTGTTAAGTCTCATAATGTCCAGTAATTTTATTGGCTTTAAAAAACACACAACATTTTAACAAACCGAAACACAACAGTGCGAACACATTGCAGCTGGTAGCAATAATAGACAAACGATGACAGACAGACGGTATCTCGCTTGTGAGAGACCAACCACCTAGTAAAAGTATTTGCAACATTTTCATTAAGATATTCGCCATAATAAACCATATCATAATAAAAAAAAACACTGCCTAATACGATTCAAAGATAGAAAACCCTTTAAAGCTAGGACAGATGACAGATAGCCAGACATACGCACAGACCGATGGTATATCCTTTGTAACAGGGCTACGGTTAACGGTAAATGGTACCACCGTTTGGGTACGGAACCCAATAAATCAACTGTCGAAATAGCAAATATTTACTATCCAGTTATGTTAATGCTATTTTCTATCGCCATTGTAATTTGTACTATAACATATATTAGGAACGGGAGGTACCTACTCCCAACGTTTACAGTTAATATGCTTCGTAACTGAACCCGGAAATTCCAGATAATTATGCAATTCTTAACTTCAATGATCGTCGAATGTGTAAAATACCAATATTAGTCGCGGCTCCTTTCATTAGGATAGTAAATTGCATGTGGCAGAAAGTGTTTCCTAGTTCTGAATGTAATTATCACTTTAACGTAGTAAGAAAATGCATGTATTCAATTTTAATAATAAGGATTATCAAGTAACTTTATTTTACCCTAACGGCAAAAGTCAAATATTAATAATGGTGCTGCCAAATTTATAGACGAAATGCTTTTTAAATAAAATTAGAATAGAATACTTAATACATGAAAAAGTTTTGAATATAACAGAAAACTAGAAAACTGAAAGTGATCCATAATTTCTTAACGCCTAAACAGATTTTCTACAAATATCTAAGAATCATCACGATTAAACCACATTTTAAATTATAATGAATGTTATATTTAACTTAATTTAATGTATGTATGTATTACAGATTTTATATTTAAATAGCTTTCTGTATTTCTCCGCCATATAAATTTAACTGTGTCATATCTCACACTGCTCCGTGCGCGCATATTGCTTAAAAAGTTTTCTCTTTACATATTAATATAAAAATAAGGAGAATGACACTAACATCAATTTGATATATGATATTTCTTTTAAACTTTTTAACTCCTTTCATGGTTTCATTACAAAAAATAATAATATGGATTTATGAATGCGTCTTATTTTACGATCTTTATGTAACTCACGGCATACCCACTAAATTATTGCACGGACATTTTCTATTGATATTTAAATTGATTCGTACAAACGTAATGAATATCTTTAAATATAGTCGTATGCGTAAACGCAGCATAAAACCTTTTATGATCATGCAATCAAGTAACTGCAGTTGAGCTTTGAATGGTCATGGTCAGTGCAGAGTGTACCGTTGCATGCGTCGTACCATCGCTCGCCGTCAATGGTTAGGTCGCTGTGCCTACGACCCTTCATGCCCTATCGATCCATATAAGCTAGCAAACCAGCTTTATATATAAATAAATGCCTGCGTGAATGACTGGTTCCTATCCGTGTATATTCTAGCAAGCGAGTCTGTTGATTTCATGTTTATTAAAGGAATACTACACGTAGAACGAATACGTCTACCTAAATAAATTCTTAAAACAACTAATCAAACTAAACAAAGGCAAAAAAGCTTTGAATGTCTACAATACTGAGCTCCACAACACGTATATTCAATTTAGTTCAGTTAACTGCAAACATTTAATAACATCTTATCAAATTCTACGAAAAGGCACTCATTACGGTACTTATGTTTTCATACATTTTTAATTACGGTATCTTACACGCGTCAATTATCTTTAGCTGAAGTTAAATAAATAGAGAAAAAAAAGAGTTCCTTTAAAAGCTTATTCGTTACTCGATTACTTTTTTGCGCGCTAGTGTTTAATTCAATTAAGTAATCATTACGGTCGTGACAACCAATGTCAGTTGATACGATAGCCTGCAAAAACTTGCGGGCTATTCGCGAGCCATATCAGATCAATTGAATGGTGAATTTGCTGACAGATGAATGATACATGGCCTACTTACCTATATTAGTAAGAGTTCAGTGGATGTCTGTTAATTAATTAACACGGTTTCTCCTAACACAACAGAGAAGTGCGTTTGGAAAAAAACCGGTATTATTTATTTTACTCATAACCGTTATTGTTATGGTTAAATAAAATTTGCACTTTCCTATCACGTAAAATACCACTCTGACATTTTGTTTTGTTATGAAAACAATTTAGTTCTGTTTATTATGATGCTCATAAAAAATAAATTGTAGGTACGTGATCGCGCAATGGGGCTCTTTCGTACGTTCGTATAAATCGACGTAGAAGTGTATCATGCATGTAGTAAAGTACGAAAAGCGAGCTGTTTGAGTATGAACTTGCACTATACTTAAACCTCCACAATTGTTATAAAGACAAGTACCAGAGAAAGTGGAATGTAACTTTTGTAGATAATACGAAGCAAGGGAAAGCACTTTCTTCATCCTTTTATGTTAATGTTTTATTACTTTTATTCTGAAGTTTTCCCACACATTTTTGTGTGTAATACTTATTTTACGATCACACATTAGCATTGCATTGCATTTTTAAATTGACGGCATGTCGTGTTGCCGGAAAATATAACGTTATCAGTCAGTCTACACACGCAACGCGTTACATAATGTCATCCTGACACAACTCAAAAACTTGTCTCCCGTTTCCAGAAATCAATGTTGTTTGCTGTACGCGGTGGCCAGTGCCCCTCGAGAGGGTGGCAACCACCCCCACTATATAAATCACTGTCCAAATTACGGCGTTTCTATAATATTTGTAATCCGGCGGTCGGACACGCGGTCGAAATGGAACACAATTGATACACCCTACACTGCATCGTGTAAAAATTAATTGAAACTAGTGAATTTGTCATTGTGATTACGGTAACGTGGTATGTCACCACTTTAATTAAACGAATTATGCAGGTTTTAACTGATGATGGGTACTTATGTATATACATATAAAATAGTTAGCAGAGATTATGTCAGGTTAATTTTTATTCAATTCAATACCACTGTGCTTATACAGCAATTGGATATTATATATGAACTGCTAATTCAAGTTACTAAAACAGTTGTTACTCTACAAATACAATATTTACAGTCAATATATATAGTTTATTGTTCTGGACATTGAACTATAGGAGGACGTGTTAATATATATTCAAGCCTAAATGTTCGTTAGTTAGACAATATTGCAAAATTACTCGTTACGCTTTATTCCATGTTTCCGAGTTAATTCCTTGCGTGGGAGCTCTGTTTCGCGAAGTCATGTTTAACGTTCGCCAGTGTTGAAGTAAATATTTCTTTTACTTTATTCGCTATGCAAAATGTTGTTTGATATTATAAGTTATGGACATATCAGAGCAATATGTTGTTAATTAAAGTTAATTGGTAAGAAGTTTAGTTCACCACCGTAATTAGTTAAATATTTTTTTTTATTAGCGCTATATATTATATTCGTCCCACTGCTGGGCACGGGCCTCCTCTACTGAATGAGAGGGATCAAGCCATAGTCCACCACGCTGGCCTAATGCGGGTTGGCAGACTTCACATACCTTCGAAATATCTTATCGAATTCTCAGGTATGCAGGTTTCTTCACGATGTTTCCTTCAACGTTAAAGCAAGCGATAATTAACAATTAATATACACGTAACTTAGAAAAGTCAGTGGTGTATGCTCTTGGGGCTGGTTTCGAACCTGCGACTTTCGTCTCGACAGTCCATACCACGCCCCGCTGAGCTATCGCTGCTTATATAAACATACTTGTCTATATTCTTTAGATGTAGGTAAATACGAACACATCTTTCTGTAATACGTTGTATACGTGTTACATACGTCATATTTACGAGTCGTTACATACACCTGACAGTGAGTATTTACGTATCGGATCTTATCAAAATCTCGATTTCCTAAAATTTCACACTAATTTTAATGACTATTTTTTACGATCGATTAAGTCTATTACATTCCTAATAAATATAAATTAAGTGAAGTGCTTAAGCGACAATAACAATGGAATGAGACAGACGCTCAGATGGTCGTTATTTAGTATTGTACAAAGTTGGAAATCGTATATCGATATGTAACTCATTCGATAAAAAAGAAAATGTGTTTTTCGAATTTCGTACTATAGTAAATAAAATGCTTACATTGTACACTTTTAAGTTGCTTGAATTTGACCACACCTTTCTGTTGCACGTTGTATAAACTAACCGAACAGTAAAAAAACGCCGACACCAATAATTATAAGAACATTTGTAACTCTTGAAGAGCTCAACAGATTTTCGTCAAACATAGCTAATAACCATCTCGATTTAAACAGCTTTTAAATCAAAAAAACACATCTCAATTGGTCCATTTCCAGACCTAATAGGTCACACATATAACACCCCTCATTTTCCGGGTTTAAAAACGTTTCTATTTAATATTTTAGTAACTCTTTCTTTATGTCGTACCTACTTTATGTATCTTCATTTATAGTTTACTTTGTAACCTATTTTTAAACATTTAGCTGTATGGTGTACCAGGTGGTAGGCTCCTTGTATGCGAGAGGCCGTCTGGGTTAGTACCACCATTTTTTTCTTATCTTCTGTCAAGGAGCAATGTATAAGCATTTAATTAGCAAGCCAGTGAAACTACTGGGCAAAAAAAACTACTGGGCATTATGAGACTTATCATCCTTGTCTCGGGGTGACGACCGAAGTCCAATGCCATGCAGTTCATTTTAATTCTAAGTTCTGTGTGGTGTTGCGTCAGTTTGTGGGCAGATGCGAGGCGTGGTACTTACCATCAGGAGAGTGAACTTTTTGTCTCGTCGTTTATGCAAATAAAAAAGAAACACAATATTCACTGTCAGAAATAATAATTTGTGATATCAGTCAATATCATCTCTACAATAATATCAATATCGTGCTTAATAAGTAAGTTTAAGATACCAAACAGCGCAGAAGGTTCAAAATATTCTACAGTCATTAATGCTAATACCCAATCATGAACTCCTCATCCAACCAACGACGAACGATCCCGGCAAAGAAGATTAGGTCTTGCATTGTACCGCAATACACTCATTTTCGTTGGGGTGGAAACATAGGGTAATAAAACGATAAATTTTCGATATTTCGATATATTTACTAGATGTATTATGACAATGTTCGGGGAATATTATAAATAGAATTAGATATTAATTTCATAACTTAAATAAACTTAACTTAAATATTAATTAAATAAACAAGTTTAATGTACGATAAATGAATGAACAACCGGCCATAGTTATAATTTATAATAATAATGATTATATAATATCTTTAGTTTAAGAATTATGTATATTAAAATTCACCTCACACTTCAACAGTTCTGGGTTCACTTCGCAAGCGAGTGTTTAATAACAATATTCATAATCCCGACTTTGCTTCGTCTTAGAATAGCTCTGTATTGAAAACATCTGCATTTTTTAAAATAACCGAACGAAACCCATTAGCACGTTTTACAGCTAACACTCGATCGGGCTAGGTAAACATTATTCTCCGTGTGCCATATGGCTGGTATCTTTTGAATATAAATAGATTAGTATTGAAATAATCGTTCTTCATCCCGGTCAAAGTGCGTCCACTCTACCTAAAGCGCGTGAACGAATATACCTACAATAAAATGACGAGGCATCTATCTCGAAACGCCCGGCCCGTTCTAACCAAAATCCGACAACGCGCGTTTTCGTGTGTATACCTAATCATTCTTAAAACGCTCCTTACCAAAGCACGTGCTTCAAAACACCGAATGTTCAACTGTTCAGTTAGCAGCACAGCAATACAATGATCTCTAAGCGTACGTCAACGCGCTTTACACTATCGGGCGTTTACTTAACGCGTCAGCGTTATACGCCTTCAATAAAATTCGTTAATCTTCACGTACCATAAGTAGAATACCCTTTTCTCATATTTTATACATGTATAATAGTGTGCATAATCTTTTGAATGCAGACATTAGAAAATATTTGTAAACATTTTTTTTTATAAACAGATGATCCCACGCGGCTGTCTAGACGACCGCGACATACGAGAGGGTGCGTGCCCCCGGGGGATGTCTAACAATTGCGCACCAATAAAATCTCTTTCAATCTATCTATACTCCAAATTTCTAATATATTTCTTAATAATATCAATCTTATATGCCTTATAAGCCTTTAAGAGGGATTTAGTGATGTACTTTCCTTAAAGATGTTATGTTTCCAATCATAACATTAACAACTGGTTATGATGAAATCCGTCGATTTTAAGGGATTATAAAACAAAGACTTCAAGAAAATAATACTGAAACAAAAATATTACATCAAGTTCTATAGGTTCTTTTTTGAGTCGGAGCTGGTGTTTCTGCCTGGCAACTGAAATTGAACCGACTTCATAAAGACTACTAGAAATTATTGGTATTTTTTCTTTAAGACTTATTTTTGAAGTTGGTTTTTAATTTTTTTTTTTACTTTTTTTCTTTGTAATTCTTAGTGGCAACCATAGCACCGCTGTGAAATGTAATTCCAATAGATTTAACAATCGCGACGAGTGTACTAATTAAAATTTTTAATAATCTTTTTTGCTTCGTACTCCGTCATCAGATTTTAACCAAAATATGAGACAAGAAAGTTTCCTCTTACAGTTAAAGCACAAGCACCTATATAGGATAAAATTACACGCAGAATTTTTGTTTAGGTGTATCACGAAAGAATCGTGCAATCCGTTTTTTATGTCAAACCCCAGTCTACATAATAGGAGTACCTACTCGTCAAAGAAAAGTTCTAATAAAATTTATCTCTTGTTATATTCATTGTTGCTTTTAAACCGTGAACCAAACTCGATAACAGCATTAACGGTTTAACTATGACATAGAAAAGAATAAAGTTCATACTGACACCACGTTTTTGAAGGTGGAGGTCAAATTTTGTATCATTTTAATTCACCGATTATTTTGTGTGGACACGGATCGTTATGTAGTGCATTACCGTCGAAAATCGATTAATGCTGGTTCTAAAGCTTTTATCGTAAATATGATTCGTGAATTGCAAAATTGTTTATTGTTTTATAATATGTCATAGGCCAAACGTAGAATTTATTTGTGTGTAAATTTTCTTTGATACTCAATATTCTGTTATTTTAATTAAATTAACCTCGAATAAAAAGACGGTACTTCGTTACCACTTTGACCCATTTGCTTATCTCTACATTTATCTGTCTGTGGTATCGCAACACCTAAACGAAACGACTGATTTAAATGCTGGTTTAATCTAGATGGTTCCTATCAATGTTTGAAGGAAACCCTTTCGGTCATTCCGAAATTACAGATGTTTTTCAAATTTTTGTTTAGCGTTTTTATTTTTAATGCCCCGATAATTTCTTAACCATTCCTTACACTTTTAGTACACTGTCCGCACCGAAAAAAGAAGACGCGCACAGAAGTTAGTATCTTACCTTATTGTTAGTTATCTAACTTTGTTTCGCGAAATAGTAAAATACAATTCGTGAATTTTATGTCTATCAATTACACTTAAGTTTATTATGCAACGCAAATTGTAAATCTTTGCAGATTTGGTATATTCAGCGATTAAACTTTAATCACCATTCAGTAATTAACAATCAATGGATCAATTAATGACACATTGCTTTATCGTATAATGATAAAAAAAGAATCATCATTCATATTTTTACGTGTGTGACGACAATCTCGCCGCCTATCACATCAGACAGAAATATGTTCGATGCATGGGTGCACGCACTGATTGTACCTCTGCCGCCGCCTTCATCACGCGTCAGCTTATACCTTTATCAAACAATATTTGGCAATACTGTTACTGATAGGACATCACTAATCAGATAATACGTTACTATCAGTTTGTATGTACTTGTATTCTATTTTAAGAAATATTTCAATTGGTAAATAAGTACAAATCTCATAAGAAGTAGTTTCGACCATTCTTTTAACACCTGATTGGTCTAGTGAATGCGTTTTAAGGCTGAGATCCATGGGGTATAGCGAGAGGCTCGACACCTATCACATATAGCTCGGCGAAACGTGGTACAGCGCTAGATGCATCTGCATGGATCCCTTCGGGGATAAAGGTGTGAGCATATGCATATCTGTATGTAATTTATTTACCTTCAAAATACAGAATATTAAAATTAGGCAATTATTAATAGCATCCATTCTTTGTTTACAATACTTATAATCAAGCGGGTCCGGTGCAATAAATACGTTCTAACCGCGATACGTGGAAAGCGCTAAGGATTTATTACGGCGTCATTCGATAAGACATAGTAAAGATGCAGTATTCTCATTGATGTTGTCGATACGGAGGGCGCGTGCCCGGTCAACGACCAACGACTACACGTCGCGCAAGTTCACTCGCACATGGGAAGTTAAAACGGCAGGCTGCGCACTGCGCAGGCGCATCCCAATGAGCATGCATACGAACTAATCTCTATATTAGGTACAGAGAGGGAACCTACGAACTTTAGATTCTTTAGATTAGGAGATCAATAATTAGAAGTTAAAAATTTCAAAACCCGAATTGCGGTGAATTTGGTTATCCATTGAGTTTCTCATTTTCCTCTATTCTATTTCCATGAGATGTTCCATATGCTTTGTAGGAGCTAGGATTAAATAAATGTTAGAACTACTTTTACCATTATTATTGATATATTAATTATTATTATTATTATTTGATATTTTTTTTTAATTTATTTATCCGAGCACAGCAAAGTCACTGCACTAAACCTGATTGTAGGCGTAGTGCAGTCCAAAAAACCAGCGACCAACAACAAACAATGAATTTTTCGAAGGTCAACAGAGTCATGCCGGCCTGTATAAAGAGGGAGGGAGGGGCCTCTCCGAAGAGGGAAGAAGCAAATCGAGGGGCTTGTGATATAAGAAAAAAAAACAAAAAGAAAATGGGTGAAATAAACTCTCACTATTGCATTTAACCTACTTTAGTCAGGTTCGGGAACAATGAGCTACGTTTTACATATTTGGGCTGATGATAAAATTGCTTATTTTTGACGACGAAGAAGCCACTGCATGTTGCTGTTTGGGATTTGCAGGCCTTCAATTGTGCGCCCCGGCAGGCGATCTCGTGAGCGCTAGAGGTCAAGGGTGTGCCAAAAGATTATGTTGACATCGTCGGGGATATGTACCTCCGATCCGAGCTCTTTAGTTCCGATTATTGTTAGCAATACCAATACCTTTCTGATGACAATTAATGTTGTTATTTCTGATGAAATCAAATGTGGCGAAGACTAAGTAGGTACATAGATACAGGGTGAAAAATGGTTAGCTTGACGCATTGGAGTAAGACATGAGAGCAAATGTTATTAGTACGTAGAATGCTCAGAACAGGTCAAAGTAGTAGCGTTTAAGTAGGAAGGCGGACCCTGGCACTATGCCAGGATAACGCCAGGCAGAAATACTACTTATGTTTATTACTTGACACTATAAAAAAGTTGTACCATTAAACATTCATTAAGTCCGTGATAATAGTCGACGGAGACATTAAAAGATTATCTTTCAGCCATATAAGCACCAGAAGTTGTCTTAACACCTTATTAATACATGGATTTAGTGCCTCATTAATAAAAAATCGTTTTAATTTTAGTTTATTACTATTAAATAAATTTATTTATACATTCATTACGTCTAGTTTTCCATTCCTTACCGTTATTTGCAAGCTCCACTTCAAATTACTAAGAGTGCTATTTGAGCTGTACAATAGCTTATTTAATTATATTGGATATAACAAATAAACGGATTCCATCCAGTTATATTTTCGTACCTTTTTTAAGACGATCTAATTATGGAATAAATGTTAAATACGATAATAATAAATTCCGTTACTGATGCTTATCTATTGAGTGAATCTGTTTTATTGCACTTATTGATACAGCGACAGTTCAGCGGGGAGTGGTATCGTACCACTGGTACAGACTGTCAAGGCGAAAATCGCAAGTTCGAAACCAGCCCCAAGAGCATACACCTCCGACTTTTCTAAGTTACGTGTAGTATAAAATCTTATTTATTGCAATCGGTATCTTATTTATTTCCTTTAACGGTGAAGAAAACGTCGAGATGAAACCTGCATACCTGAGAAGTCATAAGAATTTCGAAGGTATGGGAAGTCTGCCAACCCACATTAGGCCAGCGTGATCGAATAAGGGCTATATAAGGCTAGTATTATTACTGATACCGCCCAATGCAGTCTGTTAGAAAAGAAAGTAATCAAAATTCAAAGAATTCATATTAAACATACGAGCGTTACCCTCACGAGATATGAATACGAGGAAGCTGCCTCATGTTTCCTCACTGACCAATTCCTACCAGCTAGGGAGCAAAGGTTATGGGTTATATTGAACACCGATGGAGCCATTATACAAAATTGGATTGTAATGAGTTAAACTCATGACCACATCACCCAAATCACGCCTGGGCTATTCAACTATCCATCAGGGCACTCAGCGCAATAACGCTGTTTTGAATTTCGCTCCGAAGAGATGGCATAAATTCAATATAAGATTTAGTAGCGTGTTCAAAAAGAAGTTTCTGTCTGGACACAATTTCTGATAGAGCGTTGATGATGTCGACCTTACTAGGTTAATATGCACTAACTTGTGCGTATTTAAGTATTGATGTGGAATACTAAAGCATATTCATGCGTGTATGCATCACGATTGGCGAACAATGCATCGTTCATACAAACGTCTGTTGCATTTTACATAGCGCACGATTAATGCTATTCCATGATGTAACAAAGTATGCACATAGTAATTTCACTAATATTTGAATTGACATTTTTAAGATATGAGTGTTTTTTTGCGAGCATGGTAAAGTAACTGGTCTACACCCGATGGTAAGCGCAGTGCAGTCCAAAAAACCAGCGACCACAGACAAACAATGAATTTATCGGTGGTGACGAGAATCATGTCGGTCTGTATAAATGCTTCTTCACACTCCGAAGAGAGAAGAAGCTTGAATAACTTTGGCTGGTTGAAAATCAATTGAATGGGATACAACTGATTTGATTTTTGTTTCCTACCATCTACACTACCTGACACTGAGTACATATCTAAATACCTACTTATTATTGGTAAGCCATGCATACATATAAAAATAAAATATAAAAAGGGAAAGAAATAGTTTTAAACAATACCTAGAGGTTACGTAACGCCTTATGGCCGGCGCTCATTGACGGCATGGCACGGCATGGCACGGCAGGTCATGCTGCGGCATCCCGCGGCGTGCCGTGGCATGCCGTGGCATCCTGCTGAATGCCCAGCCACTCTCTCTCTCGCGCACCGCGGCAATCCGTGGAATGAAACGGCATGACACGTCTGGCCGGAGCATCCCGCGGCGCGTCGCGTCATGCCACAGCATCCCGCGGCACGTCGCGGCACTGTGGTATTGAAATAAAGTAACGTGAATTCTAAACTCGTGGCAATAAGATTCAAAATAACTTGATTAGTAATAAAATCCTTTGCCATGCCATGCCGTGCCATGCCGTCTATGAGCGCCGGCCCTTAAGCTATATGTCAAAGACGTAAAACTTTTGTTTACGGTAATTTAGAAAGGTATGGAAAAACGAATAGATATATCCTGTAAGAATACTGTGTTCTATTATACCTACCAACAAACGCAAAATAATATTTAAAAGTTCGTAAGTAGGTATATTTGTACATATTTTGTTTGCGGAATTATTTAATGTAGATAGTGTTTTGATGGCTCTTTATCTTAAAAAAATGTAACTGGTTTGTGTCAACTTTTAAAATTTTAATACCCCTGTCAATGATCTAACATCAATAAATATTCAGGTAAGAAACATTGTTATTTTTCATTTTGCTATTTTTAAAATGAGCCTAGTTTAAATGATAATGTCGTATAGCTAATAAAAGTTATGATATATAAGCAAACACCATCAATATATCATGCAACCCTTAGTCATCACATTAAATGATTTTTAATTTAAAAATCTTTCAAGAAAGTTACCTTTATACTTATGTCAAAATGGCGCATTTTTTTAAACCTAAATCAACCTAAATTCATTGTGACATACGATATTTCCTTATTGGTCCCTCATTTCATCGATAAATCGCCGGTATGCATGTAGGTATTTCATTCCGTAAGACAAACATTGACTCCCAGAATATAAATGGACCTCTGAAGATGAGATGAAATATTGAAGGAGAGGGTATTGAACAACGGATGGGGCAGTTATAAAAATGTAAAATGGCAATATACTTATTATGTTCCCTTCAATTTTTTTACGGTTGACGGAGTTGCTGAGACTAAAAATAAACATAATCGACTTTGTATCCTCTTGTCTAATCTGTCTATGTCTTTCAAGATTAATTTCCCTCAAAAGTATGTATATATGTTTATCATCATCTCAGCTTATTGCCGTCCACTGTTGGACGTAAGCCTCCCCAAGTAAGCGCCAACCATCCCGGTCTTGGGCAACCCGCATCCATCCGCTACCTGCCATCTTTTTCAAGTCGTCGGTCCACCGTGTAGCCGGGCGCCCTACACTACGTTGGCCTAAGCGTGGTCTCCACTCTAGCACCTGTCTGCTCCACCGACCATCTGTCCGTCTGCAGACATGACCGGCCCACTTCCACTTCAGCGTGCTAATTTTGCGAGCAATATCGATGACTTTGGTTCTCTGGCGGATAACATCATTTCGGATCCTATCCACCAGAGAAACTCCAATCATTGCTCGCTCCATAGCACGCTGAGCGACTTTGAACTTATGGACCAGTCCGCTAGTCAGTGTCCACGTTTCAGCTCCGTAGGTCATCACAAGTAGGACGCACTGGTTAAAAACTCTCGTTTTTAAACACTGGGGGATCGACGACTCGAAAATGTTACGTAGCTTCCCGAATGCCGCCCAGCCCAACCGAATTCTTCTGTCCGCCTCCTTCTCGAAGTTGTGTCTGCCTAGTTGTATTATTTGGCCAAGGTAAACATAATCTTGCACAACTTCGAGAGTGGCATCACCCACGACTACAGGTCTCGGGAAGACGTGACGGTTAAACATAACCTTTGTTTTATCAAGGTTCATCCCGAGACCTATTCGTCTTGAAGAACGGTTGAGGCTGTTCAGCATTTCTTCCAAATCCGGCAGAGTTTCTGCCATGACGACAATGTCATCCGCAAATCGCAGATGAGAGATGTACTGACCGTTGATGTTGATGCCCCGTCCTTTCCAATCAAGCGTCTTAAAAGCGTCCTCCAACGCGTTTGTAAACAGTTTTGGAGAGATAACGTCTCCCTGTCTTACCCCACGACGCAGTTGGATTGGCTTTGTGCTATTTTCTTGTACTTGGACGGTCATCGTTGCGGCCTCGTACAGACATCTCATCACCTGGATATATCTGTCGTCAATCTGGCATCTCTGCATGGACTGCAGAACAGCCCAGGTCTCGACGGTGTCAAAGGCTTTCTCGTAGTCCACATACGCTAGGCATAGAGGCTCATTGTACTCCTCGGTCTTCTGGATAATTTGCCTGAGTGTGTGTATGTGGTCTACGGTAGAAAAGCCCCTACGAAACCCAGCCTGCTCCGGCGGTTGGAAGTCATCGAACTTTTGGGCAAGACGATTCGAGATAACCCTCGAGAACAGCTTATACACATGGCTCAGGAGTGATATGGGGCGGTAGTTCCTCAATTGGGTGTTGTCTCCCTTTTTGAAGAATAGAACCACCACACTCCTGCTCCATGCTTCCGGTGATATACATACTCATAATTACATAACAGTATTATGTACTATAAAATAGAGTTTATAGCGTATATAAAATATAATAGCGTGTAACAGTACTAGTATTAATGATATTAGAATCGGCAGTTTACCGGCTACATACTCGTATTAACTTTTTTGTCTGTTTCTCGTTACTAGGCTTGGTAAATTTGAACAATAACTGTGGTGTGGCGGACTTATGTTCTGTAGTGGTGAGTGGTGACCGCAATGTGCAATATTTTTATGCGGTTTCTCGCCTATTGTTCCCCGGGGTAAGAGCTACTTTTTTATATACATCGCTCGTCGATAAATTTCCTCGGACAATACAATTAAAAGTGTTACAAGAATGCGCCTTAATTTAGGTGGCAAAATAAATTTAATTCAACACAAATAGGAATAAATAGTTCGGATCGTGGTAGCGGTACTGTTATATCAAGTCATAAAGATATAAGTTTAAAGCATACTTGGAAAATCGGTATAGATTAATCAATAAACATTACAATGTATGTACCTGACATAGTTAATTACATTGTTAAACCTGAACGTTTAACCTATAATAAATAGACGATTACATCGTAAAATGAGACTCGCGCAACTTATTCAGTGAATATTACAAGTAAGTAACATAAATGCATATTTTAATTTCATGGCTTGTGAAAGAAACATTCATCAACGATCTCCGTTTTTGTGTTATCATGAGGAAATTTATGGCAAAGCATCGTGAAGCATGATGCATCGTGATGTTTAATGATATCGTGATATCATTTAGACATCGTTTTACAATGTAGGTCTCTCGTATGCGAAAGGCCGTCTGGGTTGGTACCACTGCTATTTCCGCCGAAAGGCGGCAGTGTGTGAGAACTGTTACATTTCGGTTTGAAGGACAATAATCCCAATGGAGTTATAGACTTAAATTCTTTTGTCCAGGTAATAAGCGCAGTGCCATGCAGTTCTTTGTAATACAATTTTCTGTGTAGAGTTGATTTTGTTTATGGACAGGGCTAGTGCTTACCATCAGGCGAGCAACCTACTCGTCTTGTCATTCAAACAAATAAAAAATATTAATAAAAAACAGGCAATAAACATAATCTCAGTTTCGATCCATCAAAAAATGTCGTTAAAATATTTGGAAGACCCAACCATGTCAACACGAGTATCTCACACGGAATTTAAAAGTGGGCTTAGTTGACCTCATTTTCAAATGCGTATGCAACCAAAAGTGGAGTGACGACTGCCCATAACATTTTCATTCCTCGTGCACAATCCTGTTTATAAAGCGAAAGACATAATATAATACCAACGAGCACGTAAAAGACGATATTTGTCGCCTGCATATTAACATTACTATATTCGTATCGCGTAGGCTCTAACTTGTGTAAATTACCGACTAACCTATAGTAACCTAAAGCATAAGTACAGTTAGTATAGCTGAGTACCATGTCATTGCCAGAAAGATGCCCCACTCCCGTGTATAAGGAGCTCACGTAGTCCTACTTGGCAGCAAAATGCCTCTGAGCCTTGTTCAATGTGCAAACTGCAATGTCCATTTCTAGTAAATTGGCCGTATACAGTAGGTACATCGCACTAAAGCTATTAGCTTTCTAACATAATAAATGCTACGGAATAAACAAATCGATGCGGAATATCATCGATTAGTATCGAGCGAAAGACTTTCCTTCCTTTGGTAGAGCTAATGATGTCTGTTCTCTATTTAACACTACCCATCATTACTGAGATGTCATAAAATGCATGCCTTTGTCAATTCATAAGCATTGAACTCACAAGCGGTGAAAGTAGATAATTGTGTATTCCAGTACATTTTGTAGTATTTGAAGATACACCTGTTTAATAATCAGTGGTTAACGCTAATAGTGAAACGTTTTAGAATTAAATTATTAGGGTAATAACGTTGTATTATTTTTTGCATAATATTATTTGTGCGTTATTAATTTATTGAGCGAGCTCCACAAATACGGTAGGTACATTTTCAAGTGAGTAGCACAACTATTGCATATATATTGTCATGTGCAAGTTTATATCTAAAATAAAATCAGGTAATCTGCTTAATATTATGGGACGATGTAACAATGTCGTATTATGTACATTTTCTTGACCCGATCGCAAGATAATACCTGATAGTAAATGTAATATCATTTTTCTTTATTCTACGAACGTAATAAAAATAGCGCATTTTACAATACTTATCTATAATGTTCCTAAGCAATAAACGACAAATCAAGACTGGGAACAGGTAAATAATAGCCTACGTTCAAAATCCATAATAAAGATGAATGTATAGAAACATTTTCTCCATCAAATTGCCTACACAACGCGATACGTAACTTGCACGAACTGTTTCTAAGATATTGGAGTAGCCATAATATTATGAGAGCTCTGAGAGCAAACTTGTAGGAATGTCGATCATGCAACAACAAATTTACACGTGCGGCAGAAACGTGACGAAGCCGAAACTAGACATGAAATAAATTTCTTCCGATAATTGTTAACATTACTTACATACAACGGCAACAAACCGCAATCCACATGATAGGTATGGTAACGGACATGTTTTTGCCATGGCTCGTTTGAAATCTGACAATAGTTTATACAAAAAAATTGGTTAACGTGAATTTGGTCACATGGAAATTAGGTTACTTATTCACTATATATTTAAAATGAATACCTACAATTCGTTCGTTTCAGTGAAGGAATAGCTATAATTATTTGATTTCTAACAAGATTGGATTGCAATCTTTAAGCGTAACCCAGTTTTAATTGTCTGGATTGAGAACATTTCTTCTAGATATTCTTTTTTGAATACCTATTATAATTCATGATTTAAAAAACGATCTTTTGAAACATATTACAAACCAAATCGTACTTAAAGTATGTCGTATTTATAAAAAAAAATATCTTTTACAAAGACATAGACTATAAACAAAAGCGAGGGTGTTCTTCCTTTCCGTATAATTTGACGTCTCTTGTTGCTTGAATAAGTTATATCGTAGTTTCGAAGCGTATCGTTAAATTTTAATTTCGGTCGATACAGAGACGGTAGACATTTTGTGACTTACTTTATGTCTGTTGTACGTATGGGGCTTCATTGACATGCGACATATAAGTAAATTATAAAAATGCCAACTCATCCTAATGCAGCACTTACCGAGTGATATGTAGAATGCATATGATTATCGTCATTAGTATCCGAAATTGATTAAATAAGGCAAATGTGTATCTGTCACTGATACGTGAATAATAATTAAAGGGTTTTGTAGCATTAAACACCTGCTTTGACTTGCTTTTGCTGAGCCCGTCTGGATGATGTATCATCATATAAATCACTGTCGTGGGCCGAGCGGACATCCTCATATGTGCGAAGACAAGGTTGATAACTACACGTATCAGCGTAATTTAAGCTAGTGACATAATACAAAACAGACTTTTGCCTACTATTATTTCAAGACATTTCAAAAGATTTCCTTAATTCATATAAGACGAGCCGGCAAAATATCATAATAAAAGGTACTTACTACGAAATATTGAAAATTGTATGTTGTTTTTTGTAAATGTAATTAACTCGTTAAAGTCTTTCAAGGTCTGCGTGTAAGTTTACAATAGATCGTTGCCCTCGTTAAATTAAAAATATAAGGTGTGCTTTACTTAAAAAATAGTACAAAATGTTAAGAGTTGTAAGATGTTGCGAATCCCATTCTCGGAAACCTTAAGCCTGGTATTACAAAGGTTTTAAATAATTTATGCATTATTATATTTCACTCTTGAATGGACCTACATAAGTTAGAAAATATAATATAGGAATATAATTGTCTGTACTCGTAGATTTCTGGACTTATTTTCGAGAGAGCAGAATACAATTACGTACGTTTTCGGGAACATAATGAAATAATATTTTTTGTAATTACATTGAATAAGTATGTATAGTTATGAATGCGTTAACCGATAACTTATACAAACAATGATTGTGTATGTTCTTTTACAGATTGTGCAAACAAGAGGTTCGTTGTTGGGAGAGCAGTGCAGAGCAAACACTGATTGCAATGTCGTGAACGCTTATTGTAACAGAGGCGTGTGCGCATGTCAACCATATTACGCTCGGGTTGATAACTCTACTTGCCTCGAATGTAAGTCACTTTCCATTTCGCTTGAGCTAATATTATATTCATAAACTTGCAACAGAAAATTGAAATGCACGAACATTTTTCTAAAGCTATTATTAAGCCAGCAGTAGTTTTCACTCCGATGTTTTCAACTTGAAGGCATTTCGTTAATAATCCTCTTGGACTTCGCGGCAAGCGTCACGATTACTTTCTCCAAGATATTAAATGGTAATGGTTTCCATAAGATCCTTTTATACATTGTCAAAAATTGTTTCCTGCACTATAAGTACATAATATCACACACCACAATTTAGGCATAGATCGAAACATTTTTCAACATGGAATGTGACTGTAAAAATACTAAATACTTAGTGTAGATTTAATTCTATGGTATCGGATAGTAAAATTACATTTGCCTGGATAATGACAATGGTAGGGGAGCCCAAGCGGGGATTTCGGGATTTACTAAAGCGCGACAGATTAATATACAGGTGGATACCTTGTACCCGGTTAAGTACCTCCACAAAACATGAGGCCCATATATAAAGCCGCCCGTGAAGGATACAGGATCAGATTAGTAAAAAAAAATTGACCATCAGAAATTCTCGAGCGCGTCAGATTAAGGTAGGGTGAGTTAATTACATCCTAAAAAGTGTATATTCCACTAATCTGACAATTTGAGAGTGACGTAAAAAAAGCGGAGGGCAACAAAGTTGTAAAAAAAAAACGTCATCTCGACATTCTCGAGCGTAGCTAAATTTTTTTTTATTTTGAAGGAAATAATTCAAGAATAATGAAAAATATATAATCTGACGATTTCCGCAAGCCGAAATAACAAAAATTCGTCGATAAAGTTAAATGCGTGCAGTTGCGTGATGCCTACATTTCCTTCTCCGCGTTTCTATTCCTCTCTCACTCTTTCTCTATCTATTACTCTCTCACTCCGTCCCCACTCTGGTTTCTGTTGCCATGACGCCATCATTGATCATAAAGACTCGTGGCATACTGTTTACAACGTGTTTGCAATATAATTTTTGGAATAACTTTTAACCGGCTTTATCGATCAACTTCAAAAACTAATCCGCCTTTGAGCTTGAAAAACCACGTCGATCGCCACCAAGCTGGTCAAAAGCGGTTGATTCGTTCGAGAGATATCGTGAACGAAAGAAACCCGAAAAAGTGTTTTTTCGGGATTACTCCGAAATTTGTGGTTCGATCAATTAAAATTGCAAAATTACTTATGAGGATGATAAAACTGCGTCGAATGCCGCCAACCGCGTGAAAATCGGTTGATCCATTCAAAAGTTATTGCGGTTTGAAAATTCCAAAAATAGTGTTCGAGCTGGGAGAGCTCAAATGCATAGAAATATTATTTCTTTGAACTCAGCGAGCTCAAAATATCACATAAATTATATTTTGAGCTCAAAAACGTCATAAGTACAATTTTAAGAGCCCAGGAATGGAATTAGCGGGAAGTTGCAGGGATGGCCTTTAAGGTGAACCGTTTTTCTAATTTTTTTTTGTCAGATCAGGCCAATCCCTCTAGATAATCGTCAGATTATGAGACAGTACGTTTAGAACATAAAGATGAACTATGTATATCTTAATCTGACGCGCTTGAGTATTTCAAAATGGCGAATTTTTTTTGCACATTATGAAAATGGCCGCGAGTTTGCGTCCCATCGAAATCATCAGATTAGTGAATGAGAGCTTTTTTTTGGTGCACTTAACACTCCCTTAGAAAATCTGACGCGCTCGATTAATTTTTTTTTTTTTTCATTTTCAACTCTTAAATACAACCACCCGCATCATGCAAACGATCAGATTAACATACGTACATTATTAAAAATACGTAGGGCATTGATGCTATCAATATCTGACGCGCTCGAGGATGTCCATGCAACAGTTTTTTTTTACATATTTAAAAATCTATAGCCGCTTCCCCCACCGATGTAAAGGTATATATCATATAACATTTTTTTCTTCATATCATCTAAACTTTGCATCCCAATAGGTCTCTACGACGCTCGAGTAAATCCCCATTTAGCATCGTGGGCTCCTCTACCACAATAGCTAGTTGCCGGAGTTCATGTTGCTTTCACTGGATACATTTTTGATATGAAAGCGAGTTTAAATAGGATTTTCCCACGACTTCATTGAAAGCAAGAATAACCGGGCAATAAGTATTATGCTCGGAAAATATAAATTTCCTGTGCTAAGACTTAATTTATCTAGCAGAGCAAAGTTAAGATAAATAAAATATGTAGCCGGAGGAAATGAAATTACGATGAAACTGGATGAATAATATATATAATCAGCCCTGTATTTTACGATCCCACTACTTAGAACCGACGTTTTCTGTAAATGAGAAGTGTTTTACTTAACCCATCTGGCAGACTTCACAAACATGCGAAATTATAATGGAGAATTTCTCAGGTATGCAGGTTTCCTCGCGATGTTTCCTTTACTGTTAAAGCAAGCGATAATTCTCAATGAAAACACGCGTAACGTAGAAAAGTCAGAAGTACCTACATGCTCTTGGGCCTGGTTTCAAACCTGCGACTTTCGTCTCGACAGTCAGTTCGATTACTTAATGAGTTATCGTTGCTAAATACATATATCTGTTTAAATTTTGGTTTTCCAAATAAGTTTTAATCAGTTGTTGAAAAAAGGTCGTTGATATCTATGAGGGCTGGTAGACCATAGATATAAAACCGTAGATATAAATAGATATAAAACGTCGTGTTTAGACTTTTTATGGGCCTTACCTACTTATTAATATATATAATACGTTACTTAAGAATTTTTTAAGAGTGGTATTCGCAGGCGCAATTGCCTTTAAGGTCTGCAACGCGGCTATGAATCTCCTAGTATTGTAAGCGTACATAGGCGTTGGAGATCACTTACCATCAGATGACCCACTTGCTCGTTTGCCAGTCTATGCTATAAAAAAGGCCCATATTACCAACATAATTACAATATTTAACATTTCAACACAGTTCACAGTTATAAAGTACTTCTTGTAATAATCAGGTACTAATGCTGTAAGCAAGAAAGGGACAGAGGTACCACGTCAAAACTGTTAGATTAGAATGATCTGAATTAGATCATCACTTATTTAAGGCATATAATCCCCCACCACTCTAGTATCCTACCACGTTTACATGCCTCACAAAATACCTTCACTACAACAATAAAATATAAGTAACACCAATACACTCGATACAATAATAAAAGGCAAATATCTAATAATATATAATGTAGATGTTCCGAGCACAGTATAACCAATATATGGATGTTCAACTCAACATAGTAGAGTTGTAGCGAGTTTTGTTACATCACGAACGGCTTGACCAAGGATAGTGGTGGAACGGTGCCCGGCGACGATCTCTGTCTCACATAAAACTGACATGAAATGACAGTTTTCCTGTCAAGCATTGCACTGTTATAATATTCCGTCGAAATCACGTAGATATTAAGAGCAGTAGTCGTTATTCTCAAAGCATTACTCAAAATAAAGCAAAAATCTATTTCGGTTAAAAAATAGAGTGCAAAGTGTATCGAGTTACCTTATCCAATTTGGCTCTTCTAATTTACTACGAATAAGATGCGATGTTATCGAACAAAATCACAGATCTCTCACACAGATTGCCCTATAATCCCACGCTCGTCTCACTTTTTTTAAAAGTACCAAACCAAATCGAGCAAATGGTTCGTTCATACATGGATTACAACGGTTCTTTAGCCAATTATGATACGGGTCATTTTACCAAGGACCAGTATAACAAGTGAAATTGTGTTTTTTTGCGGATTTGGTAATTCCTTGGAATGCTGTAACGGATTTTTTTTTATTAGCAGTTAAAAGTGTTAACGATTCACTTACTTCACGAGATTGAGGCGAATATATACAGTATAAGGAATCGTAAGCGGATGTGTTGAGTAACACACTTTCTGGACTTGTGGGTCCAGTCAGGTGGCATTTCGAACCGGGATAGAATATGATCGCCGCTAGCTAGCCATCTAAGCTCTCAATAAATCATAATTTTCTCAAGGTACCCTTTTAAGGAGTTGTGTACGAGTGTGAACCATGCGGAACTTTTAACAGGCGTATAGCCACCTGATTACAGATTTTGCCAAGCAAATCCTCGGAGCATGCTGTTGATCTATTAATCCCTATTTAAACAAAACAAATTAAAAATTATTTTATATAATATTGCAGTGCAAAAAATATACGCGTCAAACTTTGAAAGGAAGTTATTCAGCAAACGGCTAACATCTGTCTGGTCTAGACGCGCTGTCATCTTGTCATATCAAACTTCCCAATGGTCAGTGTGCCAAACGTGAGCAATCATCAGATATGCCACGGAAAATAACAGAAAACATACCGTTCAATGAAGCCTTACCGTATGCCATCAGTCAACTACAGAGAGAAATAATTTATTTTTGAAATAAAAAGGTCAAAATATAATCGCAATTCTGCTCTGCGCGATTCTAATAAATTCTTGTCTTAACGCAACTTTAAGCGTCCCCTGTTTATTTGTGGCACCAATTTAAATAAACCTTGTTGATGATTACGAGTATGGATCCGCCAAGCATCTACTGATTTATTGCCCGGTTTGCGAGTCGTAAATTAATCTGAATTTACTTTCTGTAAGGGTATAAAGTGGAACTCACTTTATTCGTAATATTTATACTCAAAATATTTTATTGCATTTAGACGTAGGCTTATTTCATATTTTATTTATAAGTACCATGGAAAGATATTTCCTAGTTTGATGTTACTAGGTTAGACCAATTCAAGTAGTGTGGGAATATTACACCGATCGAGGACTAGGATACACTAATGAATAGACACAGTGAGAATGTTTTCAATATTTAATACTACCTCGCCGTTGTTAAGTCTTCTTTACACAAATATAAGTCTATTACGAACACTGCATATACTTATTACACCAAACATCTCAGAACATGCAAGCCTCAAGCATTTTTTCCGTGGTTTAAAGTTAATGCGCCCATTAAGACAGATATTTATAACATTTTCAAAATAAATTATACAAATTAAATGGTATTTATTCTTTTCATTGTAAGGCTCGAATAAAATTTACGCATGGACGAGGCGTATAAACACAACGGGTTATATTGAACTCTATATCGATTAAGTAATAAATATTCACGTTTCTATGAGATGTATTCAACCACGCACCATTCCGCTAAATGTAGCGTGCGCTTTTGTATGTTCTTAAATAAAAATATAATTTTCATAATAATCATGCATGTTACCAATGAGAAAACGTTAATTATAAAACATATAAATAATACGTAATAAACGTATAAATAAACGAGTATAAATAATATGTAATTAATTAGGTGGCTTTAACTCTGCATTTTATTATTTGTCACCCCATGTAATCAAACAATGTTGGTAAGAATGCTGCAGTGCAATTGATTTATTTAATTGCATACAATTTTACCAGCAGAACCCGTACAATTAACAAGTGAGAACAATTACTTTATGGAATTCACTTGGTTTAAATACCACTGTTACAACGCATACTTGTATTATATATATATGTTACCGTAATTCTTCAAATATTACGGGGTCTTTGCGGCACAACAATAAAGAAAAGAATATAAATGACCCGATTCCACAGTTCACGGTTTATCAAACTTCAACCATGGTCAATTAAGTCGACCTTGAGTCTATGGGTAAGTGGTAACTAGTTCACATCTCTAATTTGAAAATCGAAGAGTCACGCACATGATGTACCTTTTTACGGCTGTCAGAGCCGTGCCAAATTTTATAAACGCAAGTGTCTGCATTTTGAGATTAATATGTCAGATAAACTTGTAGCTATGAGACCAGAGATAGTATGATAAACACATTACACAAAAGAATGACGATAATTGTAGATCGATAAATTGATCGCGGTTCACTACACTACACGTTTCCGCAGTGTCATTGGCTCCATTCATTTGTTCAAGTTAAAATCGTGTGAATGAATAGGTACTATTTTTTATATGTATTGTGAACATTTATGGCCTAGGGCATATTAAAGATGTTTTTATAATTATATTTATTTATAGACAGGTACATACATTATGAAAAAGTAATGTGTTCCGTACACATTCGTTGGTGAATACCGCCTTTCCTTTAATAATATGTACCTCTTGCATATTCTTTACGCATACAAAGAAAAAGAGAAACTAGACAGATGAAAAAATAGCGATTTTCTTAAAAATAATGCAAATTAAGTGAGTTAAATTCCCTCATTAATCCAATGACAGCTGTAGTTAATTTCAAAGCGCCCAAGTTACGAGGTATGCACGGCACCGCACGGTGATTTAATTGCCATTAAATAAATTGGATGTGTTTATCAGACTCTCTTAACTTACGGCTACCTATAATATTTTTGAAACTACCGGTAACATATTAATTATGTGACAGTATTAATAATTGTGAACATTTTAAAGTAACGTTATGCATAAACAAACGTTTAACTCCTTCGTAGAGAATTTTAGAATCACACCGCAAAAAATGATGTTTTCCTACATTCCTACGTACAGTTTATTATAATATTGATGTTGTTACTATGACTTACGTGAAATTATGTAGGACGAAAATACTTCCTGCCATGGGATGCAAATTGTCTGCCACGCCCGTTAAACGGACCAACATTGAACTTGATATCAAATAGGGTCGTACACGCCTCTGGGTCATGGACTCGTCATTATATTCATTTTTATGATTTAGCTCTATCAGCTCTGACATTTGCAGTTTTTTTTTATTGAAATACAATTGAAATAAAAACATTTTCAAATTAATAATACCAAATTATATTAATTATTATACTTTTTGAAATATGCGCTATTAGACAGGGAGCCCTCGGGTAGCTGATCCACTTGACTACTATTAAGCTCATTTTCCGTGAGTAGAATTCTCTATTGTGGTAGCTAACAGAGGTAGCAAGGATAGAATATTTCGATTTGATGATACAAAAAAAATTATTATTTTATTTGTAGGACAATATGATATCGATAACGAGTTCATAAGAATGATTACTAACCAGCTGATTTTTTTGTATTTACTTAGTTAATATTTATATAATTTAACTGTCATATTGTCCTACAAATAAAATAATAATTTTTTGAGTATCATCAAATCGAAATATTCTATCCTTGCTACCTCTGTTAGCTACCACAATAGATAATTTTCGCATAGGGAATAGTTGGTCGTCTCATCGAAACGAAGCTATTCACGGAAAATGAGCTTGATAGTAGTCAAGTGGATCAGCTACCCGAGGGCTCCCTGTCCATATTGTATACAAAAAATAAAGCAACTTGCAAATTAAAAGCGGCCGAGTCTGGGCAAACTTTAAGAACAGTATCCATAATATATATTATAGGGAGTAGGAACTTAGCCCCCTTAGACTGGTGATTATCCGGTTGAAAATGGTAAAAATAGAAACAAATTTATAGTAGAATCAAACCCATTGTAAAAGGAAGAGAATACAACAAAATTCATAGGAAAAATAAATTAACGGCGATCTGAGGTCGGGAAGTGGGAAGGGGGGGGCTTTTAAGGGTAAAAAACGGTTTATCTCGATTTCCGCAAAAACTACAAGTCCTATGGAAAAAAGTTAAATCGCAAAGTTGTAGGTAATAAAAAGATCTACAACTTTTGTATATACACTTTCTTCACATAACCTCAAAATATATATGAAAAATTCAAATAACCAAGTTTTTTGTTTTTATTTTTATCTATTATAATAAATAATTTTTTTCCACGAAATTTGGTGAAAACTTACCTTTTTGTATCCCAAATACACTGTAATTTATTTGATTTAAAATATTTATTTTTGCACCTTATTTTGACTTAATATCGAAAAAGCAGCCTAATTTTCAAACGAAAATTCTCACGTCAAAATATGAGCTTTTTTAAAAAAGTCTGTTGGCTTCTTGTTCATTGAATTCTCTACTTTCTGATGGTGTAAAAAAATATATACATTACTATGGTAAATGTGCTCAGAAAATGTAAAGTTATAAGTTAATATTTAATAAGACATATCTACAATATTTTGAGAAAGTTGTAGAATCTTCTTTAAATCATATGCGTAGATGCCTCTTTATTGTTATTTTAATATAACTTATATACCTGAGTGATCTACGGAAAATTTTAGCCCATCATAAAGAAGTGGGGAAGGGGCTAGGTGGTATGGGCCTTACTACCTGTTATTTAGTAGTTCGTTTCTTTGCATTTTCTGAGCACATCTACCATAGTAATGTATATATTTTTTTACACCATCAGAAAGTAGAGAATTCAATGAACAAGAAACCAACAGACTTTTTTAAAAAAAGCTCATATTTTGACGTGAGAATTTTCGTTTGAAAATTAGGCTGCTTTTTCGACATTAAGTCAAAATAAGGTGCAAAAATAAATATTTTAAATCAAAAAAATTACAGTGTATTTGGGATACAAAAAGGTAAGTTTTCACCAAATTTCATGAAAAAAAATGATTTATTATAATAGATAAAAATAAAAACAAAAAACTTGGTTATTTGAATTTTTCACATATATTTTGAGGTTATGTGAAGAAAGTGTGTATACAAAAGTTGTAGATCTTTTTATTACCTACAACTTTGCGATTTAACTTTTTTCCATAGGACTTGTAGTTTTTCCGGAAATCGAGATAAACCGTTTTTTACCCTTAAAAGCCCCCCCCCCCCTTCCCACTTCCCGACCTCAGATCGCCGTTAATTTATTTTTCCTATCAATTTTGTTGTATTCTCTTCCTTTTACAATGGGTTTGATTCTACTATAATTTATTTATGTTTCAAATTGGAAAATCACCGGCCTACCTTAGAATGCGAATATTTAAAAACGAAACGTTCCATCGCGTCGTCTCAGATTTGTAGCGAAAAACGTTACACGTTGGTCTCTCAACCAATCACAATCAAACGGCAAGAACGTTCGTGTCGTGTTTTTACGGCACATTCTAACCCCGCAGATCTCGGCATGAGTTACTCGTGTATCATGGAGGGCGAAATAATGCTTCAACAATTTTGTGCCAAAAGCTAGAAACTATCGATCAATCAGTGTAGTGTATGATATATGAGCAATTAATTATCCCATTTAAAGTTGAATTTACATTGCAATTTTAAGATGATCGTAAGCGTAGCGCAATCCAGGAATAGTGTCGACCAACAACAAACAATGGATCATGCCAGCCTGCCTAACTGCTTCTTCACACTCCGTTTAAAGGAGCCCATATTATAGGAAGGAGGGAACACGTGTGCCGGCAAACTATTCCACAGCTTAATGGTCCGGCAGATATAAGATTTAGCGAACTTTTTAGTTCAAGCCGAGATGGTAGAGACGACGAAGCTGTGGCGCTGCAAGCCAGCACACGTAGTTCTGTTAAGGCTATAATAATAAAAGGTTATTTTTACAGCCACACTGCTGGGCTCGGAATGCACAGTGTCAGAGCAATGTACGTTAAAAGTGGCGTACAGTGCTTGCTTGGAAGGCGTCTGCAGGTGCACCGACGGACATCTACAATTCCGAAAACACACTTGCTTATCTCGTAAGTAATATTTTCTAAAGAAAACCATATGTAAAATATAAGCTTTTCTAGGTGTTCCTAGTTATAATATATAAACAATCCGAGGAGGTATCTATGAAGTCGTGAAATGTTTTACCAATTCTGGATTAACATTTGCGAATATAACAAATACAGTTTAACTTATGACGGAATACCGCAATTTTATTTAGTAAATTTAACTACGAGTATTTTAATAGACGCAGATTATATTAAATGATACCGGTAGCTTTCTATCAATAAGCTAGTAATTATTTTCAGGCATGTGTCAACACTACCGTGATTTTTAACTTTCCGATAGTTTTTAATGGATTCCGATGAAAATAAAAGTGTAATATTCTATTTACTTTAACGGAAGCACGTTAACGGTTGTTTAACAAGCATAACAGAGTGACAATGCTATTAATTTTTTGCAATAAAAGTGGCGATGGGCAAATTGAAGTCTTTTATTATACAAAAGGCTGAACATTATAAAATATGCACCCGATTCTATACAGTAATTTATGAGTAACATAAATAAAATAGGAACACCTTAATTTGTTTCTAAGGAAATTATTTCGCTGAATTTGTATGACTAAAGATTCAGTTACATTTGTAAATACTGACGGGTGTAAGTCTTACAGTTGCAGTTATGCAGTTTACATCTTGACGTAACACTTTACCTGACATGTATGACAGCGTCTGTAATTTAATGACATTTATAGTAGGTAAATTACAATGTTGTTTAGTGTTAACCTATGTGATTTCTTCGTAAGTCCACTAACGTAATTAGCTTGCGTGAGTAAAATTCACTAATGTAATTGAGGCCAAATAGGTTATAATTTTTTTATTATCGATACGAATACAGTTCAAATTTACTAAAGATAATTCGATACTGAACATAATTTAAACAACATAATTTACAGTATTGTGATATGTACGAATAACTGTAAAAATAAACTAACAAGATCAACTTCAAATCAAATTAGGTGTATTGTGTTCAACCTTACCTAGGTGAAGCTCATTCTATATAAGCATGTTATAATTATTATAATCGTTCATATTTTAAGGTTTATTTTACAATTGTAAATGTATATATTTTTTTTAAGAAAAGTAAATCACTTTCGATTTCATCTCACGCATTCCGACACTCCTGCCGAATTGTGTTAGTCACGGTGCGACTGTATTTACTGGTAAAACAATAAACCACCGTGTAATTTAACAAAGTGGCCAGATGAAAGTTACGATTACCTACAACGTAAAAATTTATTAAGATGGCTCCAATTACATATTTTAATTTCATTGTTTTAAGAAATTCATCATAGTTTAATATCGAAACTCAAAGTGAAACTATTGTAATTTACTCAGCTTTCTCAAATATGATGTTATGGTTTGGAAATAAAAATAAATGGCGGTACAGTTATGAGAGCGGTATAGGATGGTACACCTTTTTAAACTCTTAACAGAGTTATTTTGCTGTCAAAAATTCGTAATTAGTATCATCCATAATAAGTAATTACCGACGAAGTTTGCGATTGCCGTTATTGCAAGCCGACGAGTTTAAATTATACCTTAATGATCGTAAACACATCAATTTTCACTCGCGAGTCCCACAAAAAACCATACAGCTTCTCGATAACAGAACCTATTTTATTTCCTCAACGTTTCATTTGCACTCTGTGAGAAAGATATTGTAATTGTTCTGTCAAATATAGCAATTGTAGTTCGTGTGAACTTCACCAATTACACTTTATAAAGCAAGTCATACAGACGTAGTGTGTGATCAAGCCGTACCTACTAACTAATCTGAGTTCTGACTGGAAACCAATACGAGCAAATAATTTTGGCGGGTATAAGTATGGCTGTAACACATATTGACCCCATAGAATGTCATTTTTAAATCCTTCAGAGAAGTATAAATAAGCCATTTATATGTAATGCTTCCGATTAATAAATAAGGCATTTATACATAATGCTTATTTTCATGCATAGTTGATGATGAATTGTACTTTTATCGAGTCAAATCTAATTTAGAATGGTATAAGGTCACAAGTTCAAATAGAGGTAGAAACATCTAATTCGAAAAATTATATCGCTTAACAATCTCTCCGTGTATACCGTTAGGAAACAGTGCCGTTTGACAAGTTAATAATCCCTAGGTATCATCCTACTTAACTTTATTTGATAAATGTACAAGCTTCTTTTGTGAATATTTCTTTTAATGATAAAAATAAATAATGGATGGCATGCAATATGACTGTTTTGCGTGCTGTGCACTATTGTGCCCATTAAAAACATAATAGTTAATCATGTTTACCTCATTTTATAAACGAACGTCTATAAATATGTATGTTTAATGGTTCTACGAAAAAAAGACAGTGTAATATATCTAATTATAGTTTTGACTGTTATTATACGTCTTACTGCAGAAAAAACGTGACATATCAGTCCGCCATAAATAAGCTACAGTAGGTAACAACTGTATTTCTAAGGCTATTAGAGCATATGATGGCAAACCGTATGATCAACGTCAGGAAAATTACTAATAACGACGTGCTGCACCACGAGGTCAATAAATTGGTGTTTAACTTTCAACGCCCAATTAGCATACAATTTATTGCAAACTGTTACAACCTGTAATTTGCAACATTGATACTGCTTGTATTATTGTTGATAATTTTATTTTTACAGCGGCACCCCCTGGCCACGTTTGCTACAGCAATGAACATTGTCGCTTGTGGGACAAAGAGAGTCGTTGTGATTTTGTCATACTAAATTTATTTGGACGATGCGCTTGCAATTCCTACTACAGACAGAATGGTGATAAATGCGTGGCCACAAAATTGCCAACGTATCCAACCGAAGCTGTAGTTGCAGAACAGGATTCTGTTATATGGTCGACCAATGTTTCCAGTCTTGATACAGGAAATCATTTTCCTAAACCAGTTACCACTACTGGATCACAGAACTCATTTACCAGCGGTGTTAATGATAAAGAAAATGTTCAACCAAGTAAATTACCCGCATTTACTAGTAGTAATGATGTACTTAGCATTGAAGAAGACAACCCACTCATGCAAGCTGTGCTCAAAGTTCCTGCAATGCAACCAACAAATCGATTACCCGTTTCTAATAGAAAAGAAGGAGAACCAAATGAAATAATAAGAGTTGATGAGATGACGGCAAGCTTACACGCTAATGACCAACCTATATATAGAGTAGTAACACAACCTAGTACCGAAAAGAAAAACAACAAGAAAAATGGATTGTCAAAAGAACAACAAAGCACTGGAAATAAACCACACAAAACTGGACACTCAAAAAAATCATCGTTAAAAGGTGATTTGCGATCTTAGCCGTTTTCAATGAGCGATAACCTAATTTTATCACTCAAAGTGAATTGCAGAAACTGTATGATCTTTGTTCTAGATAAACAGCGAATTCGTACGGATGTCGCACCCGTTGTCGACCTTGGCCCGGCATCTCTTGGGATGGCATGCGTCACGGACTCACAGTGCCATCTAGTGGATCCGTACACGAAATGTCTCAATAAACGGTGCGACTGTGCCTATCGAACTAATTCTACGTCCGCGTGCTCGGCTCGCAACAGAGGCTGTTTACCTGGCACATTCCAAGTAAGTATTTTCTAATCATAGATTATTTTCTAATTTAAACATAATTCGTACATCCTGTGACTGTGAAACTTAGCATATCCAGATCACTCCAGTGGGCATGCAATTATTTATAGGAATAATTGACGGTATTTAAATCATTATGTCACTTGAATTTAGGCTAGATAATACAATAGTAGGTAATTAAAATTAAACAATTATGACTTTATACTCGGTTTGTTACAAATGCTGCCTATTTATATTTTCAGTGCCGCTCTACTGGCGCTTGCATCAGCTGGTACTTCGTATGCGATGGCCGTAAAGACTGTCCGGATGGATCAGATGAGAAATGTCAAGGTACTGGTAAAGGTAACTATATAATGCACTAAGTTTTCATCGCACCACTATCATCTCATCTACTACAATAATTTTCACCTTTCATTAACCAACGGTAGGTTTTACTTTAAGCTAAGAATGCATTATCTAAAAACGTATTTGTATTTTCAAAGATGTATAATGTTAAGATGTATTATGATAAAAATTACGCGCTACGGCACTGTTCGTTTTTTATTACTAGAGGAATATCAAACAATATCCGGCCTTCTGCACCTCGTCCAATGTTATTATTATAACTGTTCTACATTGGAGCATCGCAAACCCTTTGGGTTTCCCAACAATATACGTTGGATATAACAATAGACGTTATAAGACTGCCGAAACACATAACTATCTACATCTATAGTAATATATTATTAGATGAAGATAAGACTTTCAGACCACTTTTTAAGCAGATACCGCGCACGGATGTGTGAGATTTGGCAGTTTTTTTATCCGAACAGGGCAAAGTGACTGCAACCACTACACCTGATGGTAAGAGCAGTGCAGTCCAAAAAACCAGCGACTACCGACAAACAATGAGTTTATGGGTGGTCACCAGAATCATGCCAGCCTGTATACTTCTTCACACTCTGAAGAGGGAAGAAGCTTATTAAGGGGCCTGCGATAGGACAGGCGGGCGATCGATGCAGGCGCAGGGATACAAGAATGTACCCCTATACCCGCCCCCAAACCACCATCAAGTCATGTCGCAAGCCCTTCGGGAGAACCAGATATACACTGGGTGACCTTTGAACGCGATCCATACAAAGTGTGTGGATCACTGTAGCAGATTTTGATATGTGTACGGTGGTTGTTATCCGGGCGGATATGAATATCCTACCACAATTTATATGGAGGACGAGTACAGAATGCAATTTATGTACAATAATATGTGCTTCATATACATTAAATTAAATGAAACATTGTTATACTCACACTATCAATGTCTGAATGCAGCTGACGTTATAGAACATAAAGTATATGGGTATAGAGGACCAATTTTAAACCAGTTCGCTACATCTAGTCATAATAATTATTACTCATTATCCATCAAAAAAGAATATCAAGTAAACATGATCTAAGACTTATAAAGGTCACAAGCCTTTATAAAATATGCGTTTTCATGTAGAGCTGATTCATAGAGCATCTTGACAGACAATGTTAAAATTGAATATCTAATTAAGTCTAGATCTACAAAACTGAATTACCTACAGGCAATCTTTGCTTGATAATAAATGCACATAAAACAGAATTTCACTGAAGTGGAACAAATAACAAAGTCTAACGTTGCAAAAAGTGCTCATGGCTTACAAAATCAGAAATTCCGTGTAATTAAGTTTCCAATTATTATCTCAATTTGCAGACGGTACTGGTGAACGGTGTCCAATGAACTCGTTCAGGTGCGGTGGGCCTGGGTCACGCTGTGTGTCCAGAGCTTCACGTTGTGATGGCACACCGCAATGTCCAGGTGGAGAAGACGAGAGAAACTGTAAAGCAACAAGACGTAGGGGGTAAATATTTTGTCTAGTTTTATTTGAATTAATAATTCTGCACTACGCTTTAATTGAATAATTCATCTAGGATTACAAATCAAATGTAAAAAAATGCCATAGGTGCGGCACACCCATTTGATACATTATTTGATAGGGCAGGGTGGGAGAGCTGATGCGCGCGGCCATCAAAAATAAAAACCGTGTATCTCCGAATTCGCGTAAAACGGGGTATTACTGTATATACAAATGCGTGTGAATTGCGGTCTCCTACTGGTTTATGAAGTTTATCATTAATTCCAATATTAAATTGACACCGTCCACGGCGCAGTGGGCGAGTAGTCGGCTGCGAAGTGACAGACCGTGGGTTCGATTCCCGCACTGAGATTAAGTGTTTATGTGACCCACAAATATTTGTTCTGGGTGTTGTGGGGCCGCATGTCTCTCGTGTACCTGATACCCACGATACAGGTTAACCTAGTGTGGGATCAGGGCAATGTGTGTGACTGTTGGGTAAATTTATTTCTTCTGTTTCTTTCTGACTGGCGTCATCCCTGTCTAATGCCAGGGCTCGCCTTTCTATCATGATTCGACAGTAATTGGTATTATGTGGGGCGACCCGCTGTCTGACCCCCACAGCCCGCAACGGGTATCAAATTTCACCATTACCTTGTCCGTTAATTAGCAGAGCGTGCCACGTGCAGGTGAGGTTGGTTTTGGGCCAAAGATGTTGGTGACCCACTTAAACTCTATGACTTTACAAATATTTCTAACGATCTATTCAATAATCTTGTAAGCGACGTACCCAATATTAAATATATTTGTATTTTCAAGATGTCCACGCCACACATTCCGCTGCGGCTCCGGCGAATGTTTACCAGAATATGAGTTTTGTAATGCAATAATTTCCTGTAAAGATGCATCCGACGAACCTCCACATCTATGCAATGAGCAATCCAGGTAAAAACACACTAAATCAAAATATAATGTTATGATTATCGATTAATTATTCTTGTAGCAGCGTATTTAGTCTACGGAACCGTGTCTCTCAGCTCGGACAGTATTTTTGTTTTATTAGCCTTAATGAAGAAACAAGAGGGTCGCTCGCCAGATGTTAAGCGTAAAGCCCATATACAGAAGCATTGGATTGTTTTTTATTTTTGTATTTGAATGTCGAGACGAGCAAGGCGGTCGCCTGATGGTAAGCGCCACGCCTGCCCATAAACAGAAGCAACACCACACATAACTTTGAATTACAAAGCACTGCATGGCACTGGACTACATTCGTTACCCCTTACAGATACAGATAGAGTACAGATATGAGCTTATGAATTCATGACACAAATAAAAAAAATGTGTGGTGTAGACATAGTTTGGTGACTTACTACTACTAACCTACATCTAGATATATCGGCTCATTTGGTCTTGCTATGAGTATCCTCAATGCTGCTTGCTATCAATTGTGACAACGTTCACGAAGAAGTACTAAACAACCAAAATGTCATAACTAATTGAAAAACAAACTTATACTGAGCACATACTTTGCTTTATGGTATGCGTTCGTCTTTTTACATTTGCTATTTCGTAACCATACCACGTGTGACCTATAACGGTGTTTGGCCAAATATTTGACCTTACCGTGGTGTGCCTTAGTCCAACGTTTGACACAGCGTGATGTTTGCTCAGATGGCGTGCCGCTGATTTCTGTCCAATGAGATGCGGGAACGGCCGCTGCAGGAGTACAGCTGTTGCGTGTTCGGGTAGGGATGGATGCGGCGATAACACTGATGAGATAGCTTGCAGTGTTTGTAGTAAGTATACTGGACGACAATTTGGTAGAGCCACGCTGTAGCCAGTTTGGTCAAGGCGGCTCGACCGGGGTGGCATTGGAAAAATTGTCGTGAAGTGACTTTGCTTTGATTCGTACGGTCAGTGCCATGATCAACAAAATTCGATACTCGCTCTCTTTATCCCATTTCTTTCTCTAAAATTCACATTGGCTTTCTATAAGTATGGCAACACACCCAGGAATCTTGCAACACGGTGAGGGTTCTTGAGCTATAATAATAACTTTTCATCAGGTGACCCAGTCTCTCGTTTGCAGGTCCGAAGGCCATTTTTGCTATAGACATTCACTCTACGGAAATCTAAAAACCTCAAATACGTTAGCACAATTGCGATTAATGTAACAAAAGTATGTTTGATAGGCCTAATAATCTTTATTGTTTGGCGTAAAGACTTAGAAATTATTATATGTCCACCGTAGGTATAAGACGCCGCAAGTGTTACCGACGCATTAAGTACACTCAGTCGATTTGGCACGACATGCGATTCCGTTACACGCACAATGAAGGACCGGCATAACAATGGAGTTATTATTAAATTATGTTTACACTTTTTACAGGATGTCCAGCTCCGCCGACACCGTGAAGATTGTGCCAACAGACTCAAAATATTATCTAGTTCGACATTCCAATAGGACCTCTGTGCTCAACGAAATTGACGATTTATTTCAAATACATATAATGTCTCATAATATTTTTGAGCACGAGAAGCTTCTTTAAATTATAGAGCTTGTGAAAATGATAACAAGAATGAACAGGGTTAATTTAAAAAAAAACTTAAGAATTTACTCACCAAACAATGTTATTTCTACTACTTTAATGATATATTTTTCTTTCATACAAATAAAATTGGTAATTTTTTGTATACCTGTTCTTGTAACAGCGTCGCATTATTACTTATTTCCCTTTAATTCAAATATTTTTATCGGTATAACAAAAAAATAATTATTTAAAGTCGTATTTCTACGATGTTAAGAGAAAAAGTTACTTGTACTGGGTTATTAATATTTTTAAATTAATCCTGTTCATAGACATATATTTTCAGTACCTTAAATTAAGTAAATTCAAATGAATATCGATATAATAATAAAATGGAACCGAATGTAAAAGTAAGTATTGAAGACGATCAATACTTTCGCTTCTATATTAGATAAATATAAGTATTTTTATATAGAATCGAAGAAAAAGAAGAATAAATTAATTGAACTCAAAATATATGAAAAAAATGGTTGGCTTTATTCCCATAATGTCATTATAATAAGACTGAGGAGTGATACTGTCAGTGTTTAAATGTAGACAAATCGTAATAGTTCGCTAATTTTATTTAGATGGTAGCGGATTTGTAAATACTTTATCTTTTAAATTATTTTTACACGTAAAGTCATATGTTTCGATGAAGATGTATCAATTGGTTAAAGTAAACTGCCGAATATAATAGCGATATAGTAATAGTTGAAGTAGAATAATCTAATTTAGGTTGTGTGAAGTCCGCTTGGATCTTGTCAAAATACGTCAAGTTACTTTTAATTGTATTATAGTGTGTTTGTGGTATGTGTGTGATTGTAATTGATAAGTATTTATTAAATTAATTATACCTATATCTTTAGTTTTATTTATCATTTATTCCATTTTGACACCAGACGAGGTTTATAATAAGAATTGACAGTGTTTGGCGTTTTTTCTAAGCTTATGAAAAAGAAAGATATTATGAACATAACTTAGAAATTTATTTAAAATTAATTAGAATGATAATAATAATTCATAACATGAATAGTAGAACCAGCTCTATCTACCGTACAACAGTCCTTCCTAGAATCAGTGCCGAAACCGATTAACTGAAATTGCACCGACTTTAATAAATAGGATGCACCTCATTTTAATCAACAGAAACCTCATCTTGCTGGTCGAATCCAGCTCGGCTATGGAGCCAGGTAAACCTTAGTGTGCCATTTGGGAATCTAGAAATCTCACAGCGAAGTGCCGATGCGATGATATTAGGAGGAAGCGAAGGTCAAAATATGGGCCAACTTGCTCATAGTGATATAAATAAATAAACTAAGAGAATGAATGATGAAAACTGAGTGGTAGAGCCACGCTGTAGACTGTTTTGTCTACAGCATGAATGGGCTGGCTCGACCGGGTCTTTACCACTGTCTCACAGAAAACCGACGTAAAGTAGCGGCTTGCTGCTGCGTTTCGTTCGGTGAGTGAGATATCCGGAAGTCCAACTCCCCTCCCCTTCCCAATCCCTAATTATCCCTTTCCTTTAAGGTCGGCAACGCGCCCATGATTCTGATATTGTGGGCGTACATGGGTGGTGGAGATCACTTACCATCAGGTGATCCACTTGCTCGTTTGCCGGCCTATGCATTAAAAAAAAAAAAAAGAATATGTGGAGGCGCCTCTACTATGGTCGTCGCCTGGAGCGGGGTAGGCCGATCCGTTCGCTGTATGCTAGGGCCGGTCCTGACCGCTCGCAATGCACTCGCAAAATGCCACTTAGCGTCGCGTCGCGTCGGTTTTCTTTGAGACGGAGGTAATTATACTAAAAATCACGCATGCCTGCAAGGAATAATCAGACAACTTCCACAACTCTGAAGATGAAGTTACAGAGTACCGGCAACGACACCGATACCGGCTCTGGATGGTTGGATGGATACTCTACTCTGTAATCTTTCGTCTGATAATTTGTCAATATATGAATTTAGTTTAGTTTTTAAGATGGCATAATTCCTATTATGCTTTAATTAAAATAATTTACAAACATTACAAACGTTTGTAGTAAGTAATTAAGTTTATACCGAATTTAGTTTAGTTTATAGTAGTTTTACCAAATGTCTATGTCTAGTGTTTAAACATTACATAAGAAAGGTTAAACCTCTCTTTAATAATATATTTAATTACAATACGATTCTTGTTAATGTGTAAATATATACATACGCTATTATCAAAGGTACAGGGGTCCAATAATTCGTTTTTGTCCTTTGTCTGTTTACAGTGTACTTTTACGGAAATATTGTAGATGTGTCAGAGCGCATGCGCCCAACTTAAAAACAAAATGGAGACGCAGCATCCCGCATCTGCAGTCTATCCTAAATTATTCCTGATAGACAAAAATACGTTTATAAGTTTAAAATAAAATATAATAAACATAAATAAATGAAGACATACCTCTAAAATCATGAGTAAGTAGCTTTACTTAAATACCTACATAATTACTCTACATCCATGAAACAGTACATATTATATCATTCATCATTTTGTTGTTAAACTTCCATGTGTGCGTGAGCTTGTAAATATGTAGTTCTCGTTTGTGTGACAAAGACGCGTCAGCGATCATGCAAAACCTATTAATAAATAGCGGGTTTTAAATATCTTTCTTTATCTGTAAAAAAAAAATATATAAAGAGTATAAAATATGAATCAACACTAATACAAGTAATCTGTCGCAAATTATATTTAATAATATGAATAATATCAACCTGAAAAAATAGTACACACCTGCGGTTATGTTGATGGATTTTAAAGACTAAATAGGTATAACACAATGAAGCAGTTCTCTGCTATGTAATATTATGTGTTGTTTACTTACAATATCCTTAATTTGTTGACAATGTTGGCGATGCCAACAAACTTGTAGAAATAATAGCATCCGTGAGAATTGATTTGCTTCGATTTAGCAACACTCATACAAAAAGAAATCTCCAAGCTTAACAAGTTTAAACACGTAGAAATGATATAAAAATTATCAATAAATTCCTAGTTAATGCCTGTTATAAAGAAAGGAAATTGTATAAAAGAATGGAACTGAGAAGAACAAAATGCTGTGTCCTTTTAGTAAAAATGTTGAAATGGTTTTTGAGTCCCCTGCCGAGGTTAGTAATATACGTATTACACGAGCACAACAAAATACTTTTAATTTTAATACAAAATAAAACGTAATGTTACATATAAATAATATCTGGCTATATATTTTTGGAATCCTACAGTTCATTACAACGATAAACAATCTAAGCACGACTAGAAAATATGGAAATGTGTTATGAATAAAGTGTGTTATCATCTTCTTCCACCTGCCTACATCCCAATCGCAGTGGGTCGACGCAACTAGCTTTTTGACATAATATTATGTATGTTACAGGAAGATTTTGCTATTAGTTTTGACGCCTTTAGGAAGTCTGTTATAAGGACTGCAAATATTTTGAATAGGTTATTAGGTGTAAATTATAGATATTATTATAGTAAATAGTTTAATTATTTACACATATTGCAGGTTAAGAAAATTAACGAGAAAATCAAATATGAGGCAGCTGAAACTATCAATAACAATATTGGGAATAACTTCTTGTTTTGTCACATTAGCGTTGTACTATTGGAGCCATTTGACGATACATTATTTCAAAAAACGGCCTCAATCAGAAGACACAACAACAGAAAAATACACTATAGAGAGTCCCATGAAGCATGTTCCCTTAAATAAAGTATATAAATTTATAAATCATAATAACGAATCACTGGAACTAATAGACGAACACAGGCAAGGTAAAAAATCCAGATGTTCGTCTACCCATTCAATTACAAAGAAAATAAAAAATCGACGGACTAAATTGGTGTTAAAGAACCATCATAGAATTATCTGCGGTTCACACTTAAAATTTAATATTAACTAAGTAATTGAATTTCAGTGAACATGATAGACACGCCGGGGTGTAAAATTCCAATAAGACTAATAAACTATAGAAAAGACTTGAAATATATTAAAAATACACAAACTTGTGGGCAAAGAGCAGTTTATTTACACAGAAATTATGAGTTTAATATTCGTGTGTATATCGCTGAAAACAATATGAAGGTGTATTTAAAAAGAGCTACAAAGTATAATTGCTGTTACCGATATATTTTGAGAAGCCAAAACTTGTATTCCAATGGTGGAAAAGTACAGTACGTAATTAATCAATGTCTTTACCATATTATGACTTTCTTGGAAAGCACTATAAGAATATTACTACTTTCAGATATTCAGATTGTAAAGAAATAAAACACGGCAGTATTTTTAATTTGGAACGGGACTTTATAAATGTGAAATGCTTTAGTTATGATGAACAAAACATATCGCACGTTATATACGATGATATTTACGCTTTTGCGAAGAAAAATAGTTTACCAGACACAAATAAGAAAAAGTGTAATTTAAAATATAACGTGTTAATGATTGGGATGGATTCAATGTCATTAAATCGAATCGGACAGACTATGCCGCAAACAGTAAACTTTTTTAAAGACAATTATTGGATTGCATTTCGAGCATATCATAAGGTAAGATTAAAGTCGGCAGCATGGCGTCAAAGCTGAAACTTTTAAAACCGCTTTTTGATCTAGTGGCAGCGTATTTGCAGGAAACATTGTGAGGTCCTGTGTTTAAATTCTAGGTCGGCCAATTACAATTTGTATCAAGTAGTTTTCGATTCTAAAATGCACACCTGAGTTGCCCGGGATTTGATTTGAATTTGGCGACTCATATTTGCACTAGTTGCACCTCTGTCTACTCCTTAGTGAACTTTTTATCAAGGTGGCTTGAAAACACGGATGACAAGTTTTTCATTAATTGTAAAATGTAGAGTCGTTATTAGCTTTAAGAACCAAGTTAGGTCATTTACATTTATTTCAACAGCCGCTAGGAAAATGTAAACTTATATAATTAGTTGGGATATTTTTACAGCTGAACTTTTTTTATATTTGTCTGATGATGATTTATGATGAAACGAGCAGGCCGTTTGCCTGATGGTAAGCGCCAGCATGCCTATAAACAGAATCAACACTACAAATACCTTTGAATTACAAAGCACTGCATAGCATTGGACTGCGCTCGTCAACCCAAGACATAAGCTGTTAAGTCTCATAATGCCCCGTAATTTCACTGGCTTGAATGTCCTTCAAACCAGAATACAACAGTGCTTAGACACTGCTGCTTGGTGGCAGAAATAGACAAGGCGGTGGTACCTTCCGAGGTGGCTCCTCGCATACGAGATACCTACCACCTAGACAATTAAAACAATAACAAAGCAAGTCTCTTATAAGTAGACAACCATGTCATAGATAAAACTTCATTTAATTGACTCACATTTTTTATGATCTTTTAAAATAATTATAAAGCATTATTTGTAGATCGACGACAATACTTTTCCTAATTTAATGACAGCATTGACTGGTAAAAATATATCTACCATATCAGAACGCTGTTCATGGAGAATGGATGAATGTAAAGACCTATTAATATGGAACAAATACAAGGAAGATGGTTATGTGACGGCTTACGGCGAAGATTATCTAAGGCTTCCAGACACCTTCACAAATGAATACGCATTTACGGAACAACCCACTGATCACTATTTGAGACCTGTTTTAGTCAATCGAGAATTTGAATTAAATAACAAGTCGTTAGTGTGTGCAGGGAAAGAATCATCTGGACGACAGCTTTTGAACTACGCCTTGGACTTCGCTGATGTTTATAAACAAGACAATTTTTTCGGTTTATTTTGGTTGAACTCTTTTAGCCATAACATAAACAGTAGACCTCAAGACGCTGACAAGATAATCGAGGGTTTTTTCAACCAATTGTCATATACAGGGGCACTCACAAACACATTTGTTATATTTTTCAGCGATCACGGTGTACGTTTTGGTAAACATCGTATGTCAATGGAGTCGTATTTTGATGATCGTATGCCATTTTTATTTATGTGGGTCCCAACCTTATTTACAGGCAGAGAAATTGAAAAGTATAGGGCATTAGTTATAAATCAGTTTAGGTTAGTGACACCTTATGATCTTTATCATACCTTGGTAGATATAAAAAGAGTATCTTCTTGCAATAATCTGACTAATGTAGATTCTGACTGTACTGCATGTCATAGTGTTTTTGACGTGGTTAGTAATAATCGAACATGTGAAAATGTTGGCATTAATGATAAGTGGTGTAGTTGCCACAATTTGTATCCCTTGCCGATACAAGATACCGAAGGTAAAAAGTGTGTTTCCTACGTCCTTTCTAAAATTAATTCTATGATAAATTCAATAAATACTAAACAATGTTGGGGGTGCATGAGACTTGAGCTCAGAGATATTATAAGAGTTAATTTCTATTACAATAATGACAAAGTTAGTCTGTTTTATGTGGTTGCATTTACCGTAAGTCCTGGGAATGTATCTTACGAAGCGACAGTGTTGCGGAAAAACAATAATTTAGAACTTATTGGACCCATCAGTGTAATATCCTCTTATAGAGGTTTAGGAAAGTGTACTATAAAACTTAAAGACCGACTATATTGTCTTTGCCAAAAAATTGAAAAGTGCGCGTTAATACGTCCCTAATATTTGGTGTTAGATGCAATAGTCGTCCAATACTTAGTTGCAACGGTTAATAATAGTCAATACTATAGTAAATTATCTAAATTTGGAGCTGTGATAAAATAAAGTACCTAATATTGCGTTAAACTTAATGTAAACTCCCAGTTTTTTCACAATTAATACAAGTGATCCTCTATAATTATGCATCATCATCATCAGCATCAGCCACAGGATGTCCACTGCTGAACATAGGCCTCCCCCAAAGATTTCCAGACCGACCTGTTGGAAGAACTATATACGTGTTTGGATTAATTTATTTGTAATCTAGGTTCCATAGAATGAAATAACGTACCCACACATCAAAACTTTTCTTAGCTTCGCTTATAGCTCCCATCACTGTTGGAGCATTGGTGCAAAATATCCGTGTTCCTTTGGGACATTGATAGATACTTCGGATTGGGATAAGACAGATATCTTTTTAAACCTTTGTAAACTAAAACTTATTATAAATTTTAAAGCATTTCAAAAATTTCAGTAACGTTTCAATGTATTATTTGTAACCAGAACTGTTATATGTTTTTCACTTAGTCAACCCTTCATAATGTGTGCTATAATAAATAACTTAAAATCATATCCATGGCCTATTTATTGATAACCCGACTCGTACAAAATCATGAAAACCTATTTATATTTATTTTTCTATTTCCATTCCATTTGTTCATATTATACAACATATTATTATTTAAGGATCGTCAAATAGGTACACTCGACGTTGAGTGAGTATATACGGAATCATATCAAAACCTCGGTATCCTGAAAATTCATGCTAATTTTAATAACTATTTACTACGATCGATAAAATCGATACGTCTCTATAAATTAAGTGTAGTGTTGAGTGAGAATAACAATGCTGAGTGAGAAAACGCTCAGCTCTTTATCATTTCGTATTGTCCAAAGTAGCAATTCTATGTTGATGTTACTCATTCGATGAAAATATGTTATAGAGTAAAGCTTTATTTATCTTCTAACAATACAATCGAAGTACTATCGGGACTAATTGGTCAATACTACAGGGATGGAATACTAATATCGTACACGTATCGTATCGTTGCATCAATTTGACCACATCTTTGTGTACCAACCTTGTACAATAATTTTATATTTCTTTTGCATACGATAATTATTATTAATTCGAAGAGTTTAACGAATATAAAGTTATTTATGGTACAATGAAATAACAACCACACAAGTATGTCATTATATCGTTGTATTTATCAGTAGCTTGGTGGGGGTGGCAATTTATGCGCATGTTCCAGCCTAACCCACATATGACGCACGAGCCACGGACTGTACATAAATATTGTTTGAAGAACCATAACTATTAAAAAACAAAAAAATTAATTTATCGAATATGTCGGAGTGATTAAAATATGACACTGATTTGACAACCTAATTGAGTAATTTATAAATATAAATTCATTACTGATTTGACGAATTGTCGGTACCGCCAGTTATATTGATAATTTGAGGGTGGTTTGTGTTGTTCAATAAGTAATTCCACTTTCGAAGTGGGGAGAATTAAATCCCTCTATATAAGATGACGTCTTGTCATTTAAAAGGTAGTCTAGCTCCGTCCGTGAGTCGAGACAGTAGTGAATTACTCGTTGACTGTAAATATTGTGATTTATAACCGCGAAGTGTGTCGGTTCAAGATGTTGGTATACTCTTAGTATTGTAACACGGGTGGTTTTTCTGCCGCCGGCTCTTTTCCACCTACAACCTTATTTCCGAGCCGGTAGTAGCTTAAAAGAGTGAATAAACGATAATAAGATAACCCTACGTCGTTATCATTTCATACGCCGTACATCTTGATTACGTCAAGTGAAGAAGTGAGGGTTGTAAAACCCTCCTCCGCGATGCATCTACCCAAGCTCGCCCCGAAAAATATTATAGTTTATTCGTCTCTACATAACTCACGTATGGACACGTTTTATTTATATAAATGATGAGTTTGATTAAAAAAAGTGTTAATCTATTTGACTAATTATTATTATATGTTACACATTATGCAAGTTGTTGCATTGTTAAAAAATTGTGTTAGGTACTGTGTTTGACAAAGGTAAGTTTTAGATAATTTTCATTTGAACACTATATTGTTATCATCATTCACCTCTCTTTATCCCACTCCAATGTGAGGTTGGCGAAAACTTTCAATATTGTATTGGAAATTAGGTGCACAAAAATTCCTAACAATTAGACTAATTAGTTAATTTGTTTGATAATTTCAATTAGATAATTAGTTAGATACTGACTACGATGTTTTAACATGGTGTTAGAACCTGCCATAATGATCCACACACACACCTTGTGCGGATCGCGTTCCAGGATCAGCTAGTGTATATCCGGTTCTCCCGAGGGGCTTGCGACATGACTTGATGGTTAGTTGGAGCAGGTATAGGGGTACACCCGCCCTGTGGAATGTGGGCGTTTGGAGAATTCCACCACGGTATCCTCTGCCTGTCGTAAGAGGCACTAATTTATACAGGCCAGCATGACTCTGGTGACCACCGATAAACTCAATGTTTGTGGGTGGTCGCTGGTTTTTTGGACTGAACAGCTCTTAACACCAAACCACGCTCGGATAAAAAAACACTAACATTAAATAACTAAATAGATTTTCTTCCAACTTAGCTAAGGATAATCTCAAAACTAAACAAAATAAAATAGGTCCGTTCGTTTAGGCGCCACAGACATACCTACATATACCCACAGACACAGAAGGGTCTATCTTATAACACCCCTGTTTTTGTCGGGGGTCAAAAACTAAGATAGCCAAAGTGCATAACTTCAATCGTAACACTGTACAAACTATTAATTTGGGTCTCGATTATAGATAATAATAATATAACCTACAACAGATTGTATTCCGGAAGTACTGTATCCTCTTGTAACACGTACTATGTAGATAACAGTTAATTAGTTCAGTCCTTTATGATAAAAATTAAATAAGTAATATAGTCGTTGTAAAAAAAACAACTTATTTCAAATAAAAAGTTAACTGGGAGCAATATTACATTACATTTCGTATTATGTGTCAGCCTTGCAAATAATAAAATAACCTCACACCTGTTTCTCGGGAGGGGTAGGCAGATAAGCAAGTAGTGCTGCCACGGCCACGGTACGCCGTTCTTATTCTCCATCTTACGATGTAATAGGAGGCGAGCCTATCGCAATCATCATCATCATCATCATCATCAGCCACAAGACGTACACTGCTGAACATAGGCCTCCCCCAAAGATTTCCAGACCAACCTGTTGAAAGCGGCCTGCATCCAGCGACTTCCTGCGATCTTTATCAGGTCGACTGTCCACCTTGTAGGTGGACGTCCAACGCTGCTCTTGCCAGTACGTGGCCTTCATTCCAGAACCTTTCGGCCCCATCGGTTATCGGTTCTGCGAGCTATGTGGCCTATTGCCATACCAGGCAGTAATCCCAATCACAAGCACCTCAAGTGTGACTTATTGAATGTCATGTGTCGAAAACTCAAAACACAAATTGTGACTGCCCGAACTGGGATTTGAACTCCGGAGCTCGCGATTTCTCAGTCTAAGTAAGGTTGCCACTATAATAATGAATTATGTCACCCTATTTTTTAACTGCCTGTAAGTCGAGATGAGCGCGTTGCTCAGGTGATGGTAAAACCCCACGCTTGCTTATAAACGATAGCAACACAACCCAGAACTTCGAATAACGAAGTAGGTAGTGCATGGCACTGGACTGCATATTAATCCGAAAGATGTCAAGTTTCAAAATTCGTAGTAATTTCACTAGCGTCAATGTCCTATGTCCTTCAAACAGATCAGTGCTTGCATAATAATATAACCGTTTGACGGCAGATATAAATAAATAATAAATAAATAACACCCAACAGTCACACACATAGCCCTGACCCCACAGTAAGATACGGGTCTTGTGTCGTGGGTATCAGGAACTACGAGAGACTTGGTCTCACAACACCCAGACCCCGAAACAAGTATTTCTGGATCACACAAACATTTGTCTCGGTGCGGGGATCGAACCCGCGGCCTCTCGCTTCACAGCCGGCTACCCGCCCGCTGCGCCACGGAGGCTGTCAAATAGACAAATAGAGGAAAGCGCAGCGTTTATTCTCTTGGAGCATAGTGAAAGAAGCGGGAAAAAGTATAAAAGAAGCTATGTGCGATAAACTCGACACAATCTCATTGGACTCTGTGTTATTTTAGGTACAATTATATTGCTGAAGGTTAATAAATAAATAATTAAAATAAATACACCCAACACACATAGTCATGACCCCACAGTAAGATACCGAGTCTTGTGTCGTGGGTATCAGGAACTACGAGATACTTTCGGTCTCACAACACCCAGACCCCGAAACAAATTATTGTGGATCACACAAATGTCTGGGTGCGAGGATCGAACCCGCGGCCTCTCGGTTCACAGTCGGCCACGCGCCCACTGCGCCACGGAGGCTGTCTAATAAAAGTTTAATCGTAAAACAATCTGTTTCCCTATGTTCGTTTGAATTTTATCCACCAAGTAAATTGATAAACAGCCTATTTGTATTTTGCTGTCTTATATTTTATTTGATATGCAACATTTCCTTTAAGATAATGAAATAACGGGTTGACTTTAGTATCCATGTGCGGGATTTTGCTGATCATTTTTATAGTAAACGTTAGACACTAGTCCGTATTAACAAATGCTAGAAGTTTATTATGCGGAAATGCATAGTTTTTGTGAAATTAATTTTTAAAGTTTTGTAGGTTATTACAGTTGTAAACACACTAATATTGAATTAGAAAGAGACAAATGTCATCAAACGTGGAACGCGACTAATTCTGTCTCTTTCTGACAAGTAGTTATATAAAAACGAAATGCTTAATATGTTGTGCTCGCGTTACTGGAACGTTTTTTTTCTTTACAATACTACTATAATTATTATTTTCCTATTCACAACTACCTACTTTCATTGTTGTTGAGTGCCGGCTGTGTTTTTATTGTGATCTTATTATCTCCCATTCGACCTGCTTACCTTATTGATATTGGTGGTGATTATTTTTTTCTTAACCATCCAGAAGTAGGAACCTCACAAACCGAGGCTTATGCACGCGTGAGCGAGCGAAGCGAGCTCGGGATTTGGGGCACCCCGACTCGGACAAATTAGGTTAGAAGGGGATGGCAGGGTCAGTGAGCGAGCGAAGCGAGCGAACAGACCCTGCCATCCCCTTCGTGGTAATTTTTTTTTTAAACCACCCAAAAAGTAGTAGCCCCGGCAACTACGCCTTGTTGTTATTAATTGCTTCATAAGCAATTTTTGTTATAGATTTTTTTTAACATTGAATATAAAGTAAACTGTGACTTTCCTCCTTCTCCCTATGAAAAATAACCCGTGACCACATCGAAAATATCAATATGTGCTAAAATATTGTAAGCAGAAACCTGGAATTTAAAAAAATCATATCTCCTAAACTATTGGTTTCCGCACCTCCCCCCTTTCAGGGGGGGTTGTACCTACCACCCCCCTCCCGCACTATTTCGCTTGCAACAGGATACTAAAGCAACCCCGAAATAACCGCTTAGTATTTTTTTACTCAACAATTTTTCAGGCTAACTGAAAAGTACTGCACAATGAAAATGTATACGAAAATAATGTTGATATTTCCGTCATCTCTCCTATTACTCTTTTTATATTGTATTCAAGACTCTTCTACATACTGGAAAATGCCTAATTTCATTCATAATAAAACTATCTACAAGAAGCTGGCAACAAGACATACGCATGGTAAGTTATTGTTCTTTGGTTTTCTTAAAATTACTTACTGGATTTAGAGTTCTTGATATTCATGAAACTAGGTTAAAATAAGAATAAAATATACACACATACAGAGCAACCTGATAGATATCTACCCTTTGTTCAATGGTTTTTGCATCATTTTCGGATAGACAAAATAATTAAAGTATAAAAAAAACATTAAAACTCAAACACAATTTGTGATTTCCCGTCCTAGAACTGAAATCAGTACCTCACACTTTTCAGCTTTAGAACGCTACAACTGAACCAATGAGGCCTTAGAGATAAGGTTTATATAGGTTTTGTTAATTTATAATCACTAAAAATATGTTACCTAGTCCTTAATTCTGACCTGTATTTATTCCAAGTAAAAAAATAATTATAGATAAAACAATTGGAATATACTCAGTTGTGGACTCAATAAGTTTACTCTTTACAGGAAATTCAGAATTTCTCATTAAGACACCAGGATGTTCCATACCAGATTACGCAAAATATTTAACATACACAAATACAACACATATAAATGGAACTTGTGGACCAAGGGCAGTATTTATTGAGCAAACAGGGAGCGATAAAATAGTTTTTCAGATAGACAAAAAGAAGATTCAGAAGTATTTAAAGAAGAAAGGAAAATTCACTTGCTGTTTCAGATTTGGGTCGACCGCCCCTGACACTTTTAGTTATAGGTAAGTTTGTCATTTTACTGCAATAACTTGAAAATAAGAATTGCAATACCTATTAACTTTCCCTGTAAATATCGTAATATACCTCCTACTATTCTACTTTCCTACTAACATTTTAAATGTAAAAATTTGGATGTTTATAACCTTTGAATTGGTTTGTAGTTTTAATTAATCACGCCGTATCCGCTTAACGAATTAGGATGGAATTTTGCACACAAGTCCATGACTTGGGTTAGGCTACTTTTAATCCCGGAAAAGATATCAAAGCGAATAGAGCTCCGACATAAAACTAATTGTAAATAATGTTGTTCTTTCAGTTACACTAGATGCATACCGATTCAGAACGGAAAAAAGTTTAAACTCCTTAAAGAAGTTATAACAGTTACTTGTATGACACGGAGTAATAAAAAGAGTATTGATATTTTCTACGAAGACTCCTATATTTTGGTTAAGAAAATAAATAAAAAGAAAAAAAACATTAACAATTCATGGAACATTCTCGTACTAGGTATGAGCACTATGTCTCGTGCTCGCATAAACGACACTATGCCGCGGACTGTTCAATATTTACAAACAAATAAATGGTTGGATTATAAAGGATATCATACGGTACGTAGCTATACCTTCATTTATTACAAGGTTATGGTGATGTCAAGATTTTTTATGTGCAGGCTGTAAATAATATTGTCTAAGGTGTAATAGCCAGCCTTGTATTAGAAATGTAAATAAATATCCACCTTTTTTCAAATAATTCTTATTAAGCACCTATGAATATAAAAGCTCGGGTAGAATTTCGCCGTGTACCTAGTGGTACGATCTCACGGAAACTGACGTCAAAAGTGTAGCTGCTTGCTGGTGCGCTACGTACGGTGACTTTCCAAAGACAAAAATCCTTTTAAGATCGACAACGCATGATTCTTCTGGTATGATGGGTGTACATGGCCGGTGGAAGTCACTTACCATCAAGTGACGTACTTGATGGTTTGCTGGCCTCTGCTATAAAGGGCAACTGTTGGACAAAATCCAATGAGACCCTCGCATCATGTCGTTTAACTAGTTACCTACTTAACATCCCCTAAAGGTTTACTCCAGCTGACACCGGTGTATCGTTTTAACTTGCTTGAAAAGTATTTGTAAATCATCAATGTGCTTAATCAATTCCATTTAGTGGCATCTGTTTCTAAATATCGTGGGCCGCGCGGTACATTCGCCTTCTCCAGGGTTTCCTACTAAATATCTTCTAATTTTCCCATTTGCATTATCTACAACTATTACCTATTACCCAAATATAATGTACCTACTTGCTTAAAGTGATTTTTTTTAGGTGGGCGTCACAATGCTTCCCAATGTAATATCACTGCTAACTGGTAAGAAAATTACAACGCTGAAACAATATTGCATGACAGAATCGAAAAAATGCAACGAAACGTACATATGGCGACATTTTGAAAACGCAGGATACATCACAGCTTTTGGAGATGATTACCTTGAAATACCAGATGGGTTCCCAAAAAATCAATTTATACCTCCATCTACAGATCATTACGTTTGGCCGTATTTCCACACAAAATATAAGCGAAGGAAGGGCAATTTCTTCTGTACGAATAATGAACCATCGGGTAAACAGTTGCTAGATTACGCATACCAATTCGTTGATACGTACAAAAAAAATAATTTCTTCGCAATGTTCTGGATAAACACGTTCAGCAGTAGAATAGAAACATCTCCCACACTTATAGACGCCGAGATTGTCAAGTTTTTCCAAAAAATTAACAAAACTGGCGTATTGAAAAATACATTTATAATGTTGCTAAGCGATCATGGGTTAAATTCTGAAGATCATATCAAAACGCAAAAAGAATCTTTTTACGAGACGCGATTGCCTATGTTATTTATGTGGGTTCCTTATGAATTTCAAAGACAAAATTCAAGCGAATTCAACAATGTTCGTATAAATCAGAATCGATTACTATCTCCTTATGATGTGTATTCAACAATGATGGATATATTAAACTTACCAAACTTCATAAACAACACACGTTCAGAAGCATGTCCACAGTGTACTAGTCTATTTAAAGAAAAGCCACTACAGAGAAAATGTGCAGACGCAGGCGTTGATGATGAATGGTGCGCTTGTCACATACTTGAAGATACAGACAGTAATGATGTCAGACTGTCTCAAAGCATAAAATTAGTAGCGAATTATATAGGAAATAATTCAATAGCAATTGAAACTATTCCGTGCATGACGTGTGCTGGGCTACATACTAAGAATGTTCTAAGAACACACACATATATTGATAATAATAAGATGTATTATGTGATAGCATTGCTAATGTCTCCAGGGGATATTTCATATGAAGCCACTGTGCTCGATAATGGAAAGGAGTTAAATATTGTATTACCGATAACGAGCATTTCACGTAATGATAGGGGCAACTGTGCAATAAATCCAAATGATCGTATGTTTTGCTTATGTAATATTACTGTATGTAATAAAGATATGGTTCTACCAATAAAATAATTTGAATAAATCATTACTCGCGGTACTAATTCGTTATTTCTTAATTACTAATATAAATACATGCCATTGAACTGATAACATTTTTAAAATAAAGATATAACAAGTCATCATTTCCTTTTCCACCTTAAAATGTAATGTCCAACCATCCTTCAATCCTAGCTTTGCCATGCCAAACCGCCTTCCCACCATTATTTGACGGTGGAACGGTTATTTGGTATTACGTGGGGGCGACGTCTCACCTCTACAACCGGCACCGGGAATAAAGTTTCGCCATTGCCTCGTCCGTTAATCAGCAAATGTTGATGGCCCATTTACACTCAACTATTGATGTCTTTATAGATAATTAACGGTTTTAATCTACATTCATTGTGAAGGTACCTAACAATTTACATAAAAGCAGTCAAGGCGTTCTGAGGTTTCTTATAATACCAACTTTTAAAACAATAATATGCACTTGCTTAAATATTTTTTTTATATTCATCAATGTTATTTTATGACACCTACGTAAACTGTTCATAATTTATAATAGTTTAAACTCTGTAAATTATCTTACATATTAAGTTGTAATCTTATAAGATTACAACTTAACTTAGTACCTTATACCTAGTTAGTACCTAGTGGGTAAGTTGGTACATAAGATAATATTATGCACCACTCGCACACTGAAACATACTAGTTTTCAAGCTTGGAGTAATACCGATATTGAGGATTAATCAATTACCAGAACTTAAAGCCTGGCTTGGCTCGCTTCGATCAATTGAATCGATCGGCTCAAAGATATTACGATATCCGAATTATGATTTGACAAGCCGCTCGCTTCGAACCTTCAGAGTCCAGTTTTTTTTCTATGAACGGTTCATCGGAGATTGTATTTCGAGGCAATGGACGCGAGCCAACAAGACCAAATGATTTGGTAACTCTAGTTTCCTCGAGCTTTCTTTTGTATTTAAAAGTTAGTACCTAGGCGACCGAGCTTCGCTCGGCGTTTTTAAACTATAGAGAAGATACTTATTTATATCCGATACACGTACTATGTATGTAATATGTATGTATGTAATACATATGAATATTTTGCAAATTGACGTCCACTGCAGTCATTTCAATGACGAGCAACCGTCCCGCCTGATGTTAAGCGATCACCGCCGCTCATGGACATCGGCAATGCCAGAGGCACAGCCAAGCCGCTGCCTAACGTTGAATGAAACACAATATTGATGATGTAAAATTGTATATATTAGGACTATTACATCTGTAGTTAACTCAACTCTTGAAACATACAACAAATGATGCGAGGGCGAGATTTGATTTAATGACTACCAAGGAAACGTGTTCGTAATTTTTTTAATCCTTTTGCAATTTGATAACATATGGTAGACAATGTTCTACAGCATTAATAGACCGGCTCTTACACACATTACACTAGGCTTAAGTCTCACAGAAAAAAGATATGAAGGCAGTTTTCCTGATGCCCCCCAAAAAATCCATGCTTTAAGGACATCAACGAACCCTCGATTTCCTGACGCTGTGGGTGTTAACTGGCAAGTTCCTCGCTTATCGTCATTTGACCCACTTGTTGGTATGGTAGTTTTCTACTAAAAAGGTAGTTTTTCCGCTTGCAGCTTCAAGGAACAACTTCCACTTTAGTTTAAACAAAATTCACATTATAATTACATTTAATTCCATCTTAAACTATATCAGATCCTTTCTCAATGTACACACGTCTCTTGATAACAACATTACGGTTGTAATATATATATTTACTTGTATCCTTCACTTGCAAAATACTGAGACAAACAAGCATTGGCGCCTATATAATAAATAAAAAAAAAATCATATCAATATAAAGATGTTTTTAAACATACATTATGACTTGTTTTGAACACATATTTATCCTTTATTAACTTTGGGTTACCAATATTATAAGTGTAACCCACTAATTTGTACTGACCATAGAATCTCATAATTTTTCACTAATAATATGCATAAAGCATCATAATATACTGAAAAAGACGATTAATTAAAATTATGAAACATTCTTCAGATCTTAATTGCTATACCTGCCCATACAATGATTATAATAATTTTATCTTTATCACGAACCAAATAATGGAAGCTCTAAAAATGTAATTTACATTATACAATACCAACACATTGTAAATCGTGTACATTGTAGTTTAATACGAAGAACTTATTGCTATTACAAAGATCTGGATCACACGTACCTATAAAATTGTAAAAGCAATGAGAAATCGTTTATAGCATTTACTTAACAAATGTTGTCTATATCTATGCTAACAACTTTTAGTAGAGGATCCCGGGTAACATCGACCTTCACCCATCTGTTTACCGAATGAAAAATATATTTTGGTATAAAATGTGTTGCTGACCACTAGCTAGTTTGCCTACCTTTTTCTGGCCACTACTACCTGGTTGCCGTGTGCAAACAGGTAACTAAAAAGTGGTCATTGCGCTCATCTAGAATAAAATACTATGCGTGCCAAATAAGAATAGGACTGTCAAGACGCCATTTTGTTCAGCAATACGCTTAAACTTCATTACCAAAGTGTATGGTGTGCCAAAAAATCAGTAAACAAATTATATTCAGTTTAAATGTTTACTGTAAGCTTTTTTGGTATTTCTAATACATTTCACGCCAAATTCATTATAAATGAGTAGGATTTCAAAGAAAAAGCATATTTATAAAAATAACAATAACAAGGAAGTCCAGTAGGCAACAGATATAAGACACACGCGCGTATACACGAAAGCGGAGCTAACGGCACACTGGTAGCTTCTCAATAGCGTCACAAAATTGCGTCATATTGGGGTGATAGTAGCATTAACTGTGTATTTGTTCATTTTTTAAACTCTTTCCATACAGTTCCACAATTAATTTATCCAAAATTATCCATTAATAAAATTCAAGAATAGTATTTATTAAATGAATATAATGATTATACAATAATTAAATCTATATCTATTAACAATAAAAAATATATGAAATTTCTTTTTTGCACTTTTTTTTGCTAGCAGTACTACTTTGACAGTTATTGTGTGAAGTAGGCAGCAAACGCGATCCTATTCTTATTTGGCACGCATAGTATATTTTTCATTCTGTAAACAGATGGGTGAAGGTCGATGTTACCCGGGATCTTAGACCATTTGAATGTCTTTGAGCAAGTATGGTTTGACGCTGACTTTGTCTCGCGTGTATTATTTGACACTAGCATACAACGCACGAGTCATGTATGGTATAATAGTTAAACAAAGCAGTGAAACATCAGATCATTTCTATTAAATAAAAAATACATACTTACACAAAGACTCAGTATAATAGGTACTCTATACGAAATACTCAATAAACGAAAAGATCATATTGTGCAGACACAAACATTTTCCTTAAAATCAACCATGTTGTAGGCTCGTGACTAAAAATTAAATAATTAATTTATAATTTCAAACTACATCATGGCAAAGTACGTCACATCACAACCATAATAACATCAATATGTAGCTGCAAATATAAAACTTATAATTATTATGACAGGTGAAATAATAAATTCATGTATTACGAGATCAGTGTCATTCAGCAACATCTACACAACCAAGCATCTCTGACAATACTTCAATAAATAAAATTATGCTATGACAAGATAAACTAAATGCAAACCATCGATGCAAACATTGAAAACAAAAACCACACATACTCGTAGTTTATACAGGGTTAATTTTAAAACACCAGCAACCTCGCAGGACCAGATAGCTGACCTCATACGGAACAACTTTTGTTCTACGAGTTTGGATATAACTCAATATATTTAAAAAAAAATGATTTTACAAGTTTTTGTTGTGTCGTGTTTTTCTTCGTAGACTGCGGCGCGGCGCGGCGTGCGCGCACGACTCAAAGGCGCCGCTCAGCTGCTCGAGCGTTGACCTTCAAAGCCGCTAGCCCGGTTCCCCACGCTTCGCGTATTTGTTTACGTAATCTGCGATGCGCGTTGTTAATATTCAAGACGGAAATTAAATGAATACTTATTTTTGTATGAAAATAAAATCTAACAAATTATCAAAAGTCGTAGAACAAAAGTAGTAGCTTATAACCTTAGGAATCTACCCCTGCGAGGTTGCTGGTGTTTTAAAAATAACCCTGTATACTGCTATTGGACAAAACGAGTGCCAAGAAAAATCTAAAATTATGAACTTATCACATTTTAAGAAGATTACTATTATTCCTATTTTATAAACGCAGAATACTAATTTCACACATGTATGGATATTAATTTATTTTTATAATGTAATTGGCACTTCATGCTAATATACTTTTGGATGAAACTTGCGTTGGTGGCTTGTGAGGGAAAATTAGAAAGAGAGACAACTGTAGTGCTGCCAGTGAACCTCCAATGAAGTTCGGAGTCTGGAAAAAAGTTGATATAATATAAATTGTTTTGTAATGATTTCTACACACCGAATCCGTCGATATACCAACACAGTGTGAAATTTGGACTTAGTTGCGGCCATGCACTTTTATATTTTTAATTTGATACAATGATAATACTTAATGTAAGGATACTTTGAACCTTTAAAGTAATTGAAGAACTAGAAGGAATCTCGAAAAAAATATTTCTTAATAACTATAAAAAATCGAATATAACGGTCAATGATGGATTTTTATATTTCTTTTTATTAAGCGTATATACGTTTATCAGCATACGAAAACTTTTAAAACAGGAAAGAGAAACGCATAGACGCGCAAAACTGTTTCTATGTTATATTCTTTGGTTTCCAGAAAAACTTAATATCTCCTAAACTAGAGAAAGAAAAATTGCCAGAGTTCGACTCGGGGCATTTATTGACTCATTCTATCTCTTAAAAATATAAAATGGCATGGCTCCTTGTGAGTCCAAATTTCACACTGTGCGACATGACCCGGCATAGCACTTTGGTGACGCCGACATTATTTCATAGAATCATGTATCGGTGTGGAAAGATCAAAAATGTAGAAAGTTGTGGTATGTATACTATCGTAATATTACTTGATTTATGTATGTCATGTTATATGTATATATTTAGCTTGCAATGTATACAATAAAGAATATATTTCTCTGGATAACTGTATCACATTCTAGCATGAAAACAATCAATGAATTACAGTACTCGGCTCTTGATATGAAAAGTAAGGAACTACTAATTCACTATGTGAAACCACAATGTAAAATTAAAAAAATATCTTACCGTTATATAAACATCTTCTTCTATTAATCCATAAAAGAACCACATTGCTGATACAAAGAACGACATCAGTATCATAGGGAATGGGAGACAATCAGTACATCTCACTTTCAGAACATAAAAAAGTTTACTTAGTGGTGCAGCAACAGTAAGAAGTGTCAGAGAGCATGCAAGGAGACCTGAAAATTACCTATCAACTTCATTCATATTACAAACATCATGTAGTTTTTATTTAGGTCCCAGCTCTTGCAGTTGTCTGAGCTATAAAAGGCCCATCATTCACAAGACTAATATTTTAGTGTTTAGATTTAGATCGGATCCGATTCACCAAATCATAAATAACTTAGTTTATTATTGATTTTTAAAAAATCCCATAAAAGGAACATTTTTTCAACAACTATCTACTATGTTGATTAAGCAAACAGATATTACCACACTACATATATCAACATGTAAATATCGGCATTTTAAAATTACAATATAATGCACAATACAAATTTACTGGTGTAGGATAGTCATATCTGCCTGGACAGTAACCACCATACACATGGGTGGATTGCATTCCAGGATCAGCCAGTTCTCCCGAGGGATTTGCGACATGACTTGATGGTTGGTTGTGGCGGATATAGGGGTGCATCCTTGTATCCCTGTGCTGCATTGGTCATCCGCCTATCCTATCCTAGGCCCCTTGATCTGCTTCCTTCCTCTTCAGAGTGTGAAGAAGCTTTTATATAAGTAGGCATGATTCTTGTAACCATTGTCATTGTTTGACAGTAGTCACTGGTTTTTTGGAATTCACTGCGTTTACCATCAGGTTTATACTATAGTCACTTTGCAGTTACCAGTTAAAAAAGAAAATTGACATCGAAAAACATTTATTGGGAAAGTAATCAGATAAAACGCAATGTAAAAGTAAATGAAAAAGATAAATTGAAACAACAAAAAAAAATATTTCTTACCCAATCTGCTTAACAACAGCTCATTATCTTCTTCCATGGAAACATATCCAAGTAGGAAAGTTATGGACACCACTGTAGTTATTATTATTTTTATAAGAGATACCTTTTTAATTGTGTAAATATAGAACACAATAATGTATCCAATCATTAATGAAACACCAATAACATTCACGAATATTATTTTGTTGTCTGGTTTAGTCGTCCCATAGAGAATCCATAAAGCAGCACTAAAAATGGATAATTTGAGATCTAAATTAATTAATACAGAGCATTCAACAAATTATTTAAAAACTAAATTAATTGATACAGAACATTATACCATACTATTTACTGCATTTTATTGAAATAGCAATCTTTTTGAATCAGTCTAAGAAATTATCAAGATAATTAAAATAACTCATAACAATTATCAGGTAATTATTAAAAAAATCTATATCAACCATTTCAAAGTTTATTATAAGTTGATCAATGATAAATATCGGTAATTAACAAACAGTTTAATCTGTATGTACAAGTAGTATAGTATTGGTGATTCCAAATTCAATATTTTTATTTATTTAATCTAGGTACATAATTATCATGATAATTAATGAGGATATTTATTCAATCAAAACCTATTTAATATACTAATGAAAAACTGTTAATATTTTGCATAAACATTGTGCTTTATCAAGGCTAAGAAAGGTACGGTCAGGCTAATGTGAGTGGTAGAGCCACACTGTAGATAGTTTTGTCTACAGCACAAATGGGCTGGCTCAACCGGGTTGTTACCACTGTCTCACAGAAAACGGTAGTTAAGTTGCTACTTGCTGCTAACGCTAGCTGCTGCGTTTCGTACGGTGAGTGAGATATTCGGAGGCCCAAATCCCCCTCCCCTTCTCCTTCCCTTAATTAGCCCTTCCCTGTAAGGTCGGCAACGCGCCTATGATTCTTCTAGTATTGTGGGCATACATCGGCGGTGTAGATCACTTACCATCAGGTGACCAACTTGTTCGTTTGCCGGTCTATGCTATAAAATAAAAAGGCTCCAACTCACGAAATAGCGCCGAACACAAATGGTAAAGGTGATGCTTCTGCCGTGGTACGATTATTAACATATTGCTTACAAACAAGGCTGAAACAAAAAACAGATGATAAAGCAGTGCTTTAAATGAAACAATCTAGTTATTTTTCCAGCTGTTTATACAGTACTTACATTCCCGATAAAAATTGTAAAATTGTTATTATCACAGCACCATTGCTGACAAAATCTCTTACGTCCGGCGAGTACATCGTCCTCGCTCTATTATCTAATTAATAAACTTTTTGCTATAGGCTCTTTGGATCCATATAGTTTTCACATTTCAATATTTTATTTAAAAATTCCTCCGCAAGCACAACAACACATCACCATTTGTCAGTTTCTTTTTATTAATTTATTCTTGTCCATGGATACAAGTCCTTTAGACGCTTAGAGAAATTCTTTTAATCTTGGAGTGATCCCTGCTTTCCAATTACAGCACAAGAGCGCATTATGCGGCATAATGCTCAACGTTGAATGTTTCAACTACAGCAATGCTACGCACAATCAAGCACTCTCAAAAGTACTGCTTTCGGGTGATACATGCAATCGATACCAACTCAGTAACAGAAAATTAACAAGTATTTTTTCTTTAAGTTGGCATTGATCAAATTTTTATTTATATTATCGTTAGTACATAATGTTGTTTATTGTTGAGAATTTTTTGAAGTTATACTTCTTTAGGCGCGTTATGAAAAAATGATGAGAGTGAAATTTTAAGATGCGCGCGCACCTGTGACACAAAATTAACAGTATGAAGTTAGGCGCGTTATGAAGTATAACTTCTCACGCGCGTACATAAGTACACGCACCCATTTTTTTTTAAGCTTTCGTCTTATCGTAGTGTTTTCGAAATATTCAAAAGTTAATTCAGACCCTGTCAAAAAGTAAATGTAAGATAAGGATAGATGAAGGTATAAACATTGACTATTTATATTTTTATTCTCAACTCTAAATTTAGCGTACTCTGCTGGTGCACTAGAAAACTAATTCACGTTCCAATTAGCAATTAGCACACTTCGGCATTGTGCGCCACTGAGTCGCATTATGCTCTGCAATTGGAAAACAGAAATTGTAGAGGTAGTGCGCGCGCTACAGAGAAATGCGCGCGCTACAGAAAAAAAATGGACCAAAATCTATGACCTTGAAAAGAGAGAGAGGCACATAAGATAGTTTTTCTTCTCTTTCTAGTAGGGTGTACATGCTATAACGATATTGAGAATATTATCTTATGTTATGGTTAAGGTACAATTTGAAATTTAAAAAATAAGTTACTGTATTTAGAATAAATTCTTAGTTTTATAATTATCACTATTCCACAATCTGAGCAGTTTTGTAATACACTTTACTGAAAAACTATCACGCCTATGGTTTTCTGCTTTAACATAATAATTTAACTTCATATTTAAATGTGTTATCTGTACGTTATTTTATGTTACAAATATAAAAGCGAAATATCACTGGCTCATTCACTCACTCACGTATTTTTTAAAAATACTAAAATTAGAATTATGAATGACCATCACGCAATTGCAGTGAACTAGCGTGGTGATCAATGAGTTTTGTGAAAAATGTTAAAAAATATAGCTCTTATGCACTCGTATCTGCGTCTCGAGCAGCATGTTTGGTTGGTGGTAGGCAGCGGCTTGGCTGTGCCCCTGGCATTGCCGATGTCCATGAGCGGCGGTGACCGCTTACCATCAGGCGGGCCGCTTGCTCGTCTGCCTATCAAGGCAATAAAAAAATAAAAAAAAAAATGTTTATTATGGCGCAATAAATGTAACACCATGAATTTTAATCAAAACTTTAATAATAATCGTACATGCTGCAAAAGTTTATAGATTCCTTCTTGATTCTTTCTTGAATTCGACTGGCATCCTTTAACACAACCCTGAGTATTTTTTTATAAAACAACTACAGTCAACCTGGGTAACTTAAGCTTTCAATGTAACATTGACTCACTAACTTGTATTTGAACGTTTAATTTTTTCTCTTCTTACTGATACACTGTATAATAATAAGTTGTTTAATTTATGAAAGTAAAAAGTGTTTTTAAACGAAACCTGCAGTGACAATTGATATTTATCAAATATATTTTTTTTTCTCACCATTCAAAATTTGGGCGGTAAACAGAGTTAGAAATATTTTTTTTTTTTTTTTTATTTTTATTAGCCCTATATATTATATTCGTCCCACTGCTGGGCACGGGCCTCCTCTACTGAATGAGAGGGATTAGGCCTTAGTCCACCACGCTGGCCTAATGCGGGTTGGCAAACTTCACATACCTTCGAAAAATCTTATCGAATTCTCAGGTATGCAGGTTTCCTCACGATGTTTCCTTCACCGTTAGAAATATACTTGCTAAAAAGTTGTGTATAGCAATTACTACAGAAGAACTACAGAAGGCGAGTTCAGTTTTATGTTGAAGAATCATATGTTTTTTATGTAATAACACTGAAATATCCCGCGATATTGATAGATTTTTTAAAAAATCTTTAATTAATCTTCGAGCCGTTTCATTTTCAGACCATTTGGGGTAACATTAGCTCGGGGCGAGGACAGACAATACGTGAAAATTTCAATTATGCAAAAAAAGTTTTGAAGGGTGGAAGTGGCCATCAAAGCTTGACATATTTAATTGTCTCCCCCGAAATATAGTAAGTCGATTTGGAGGATCTAAAATCACAAAACGAGGCGATTCTTATGCTATTGATGATCAATTTCTATACATGGTATGGGGGAATTGAGAGCCGATATTATGTTTCTTTTTTATATGTGATTGAGTTTGTTTTATTATTTTAGGCATTGCTCAATAATTATAAGTACATCAAAACCTGATTAATACAATAATAACTTGATTTAAGAGGTCCATAAAATAGAAGTTGATTTTGATAAACCAGGCAGTTTAATATTGTATTAATATGGCAACCCTACGTTGCCACTAAAAAGGAGATAGTGATATAAACGAAATGTATTTTTTTTATCAATATGACAAGCTAATCTTACCGAGGAGTAAAAAAAACTACATAAATTAGAGATTTTCTTCATCAGCTCCTCATACTTATTAATGTTACCCAAATGTCAGTGTAACTTTGGCTCACCAAATTTTTGGTAATTTAAGGGTCTTTTATTTATCGTTTTGATAAACAACACAGGAATTTAGATTATAAAGGCCAATATCCCACTAGAAACACTCATTTATGACAAATAACAATAAAAGTAAATCCGTACTACTATAAATTACCTCTAAAGTGAGCCAAAATTACCCAGGTTGACTGTAATAAACTCCTTAGTAAGTTTATCAGTCACAAATATTACATAGGACTAAGTTGTCGATTTACTTATGACTTGGCAGCATGGTCTCTGACCTTATCCGGTTCCCTGTGGAATGAATTTAAAAAAATGAAGTGTTGACTTATTGAGACTAAAGTTACCAGATAAGGGCTTATAATTTCCGGGACATTTTTCAGAATACATATTTTCAGGACGCTTGCAAAAATTAATACAGATGGTAGGATACGGAGTACCGTTACAACTATCAGGTAATGATATATTACAGAACAATTTTAATAAACTTTTAATTACGCATATCTTATGAACGAATTCAAGTGTAAACGACAAATGTATGCGATTTATGGCCATCGAGTATAAAGAACTGATTAGTTTGTACCCATAATCCGTTTCACCCAAATATGAATTTTAATTCGTTCATATTTTTGAACGGTGCTCTTAGGGATTAAGGTCAATGGTTAAATGAAGTCTTTAGCTATCAAGTAATCGTACTAGTAAAACGAATTTGAAGACAAATAAGTTATTTGAGGTAGCTAAGCCCGTGTGATAATAATGGCCAAACGGACATTTTAAATTAAATTGTATTTTATGTAAGATCATAGCTTATATGGAGTCTTTAGTTGTCATACAATAGTATTGCATAAACAAATATAAGAAACTAACTTGTTTCTAGCACGTTACCTTGTGTCAAAAATCGGCCAAATACGCATTTTTTATTAGCTCGTAGCTGCTTAGCGGGGCAGGTTGGCGTCAAGTTCAAATATCACTTGGCTGCAGTTATTTCAGACTAAAATCTACTTTCAGTTTTGTGCCCACCGTACAACGTTTCAATTAAAGAAACTATTTGAATATGACCATAATAGTAAAAATTCCCAATCTTTTGGTTACATAATTTATTTTACCTAGAATCTTTCATAACTATAACTAACGCAACAAAAAAGAATTACGCATAAACAGCGCTTTGAATCTTATCCCATAGAAAAGTATTTTGTTTTTTTAGACATTTAAATTTTTTTGACTGCTTTTCCAAGTTTTCTTTTCATAAAAACCTTATTCTGATTTTAACGTATAATCAAAAATAATTAGCTTTGGCTAATTATTTATTTTATGACCGATATGTCGGTCCATCCATTTTCAAATGATGCCATTATCAGCGAACAGCATTTAATTTTTTTTTTGATAAATGATGGTACCAAGTCAGTATTTTCAGTTATCACTATTTTTAAATATAACTTAATGATTATAAACGACACATCTATAAAATATAACGCTCAAAAATATTTTATTAAGATAAATAAACGTGAAAGAAGTAAATACGTACCTTTGTGCTGACATTCGGGGCGTTCATCCTATCGTAATATTACCAATATTACTATAACCTACCCAGACTAGACACAAAATTCCGGGACGTTCGCGGATTTTCCAGCCATCTGGCAATCCAACTTGAGAGTTTGGAAATACATTCAATATTTTTTTGTTGAAAAATGTAGAAAAGTGCCTATTTATATTTCTAATGAATTATCATCATATTTTAAATATATGCTTATATGTACATATGTGAGAAGAACACAAAATGAAGTCTTTTAAACTTATAGTTCACCAGGCTAGTTTCAGCCGTAAGTAACAATCTATTTAATTTATTTATATTATGTACTTACCTAATTGAACCCGAATCATATTATTTTTTTACAGCCGTTGACCTAATAATCAATCTTAAAGATTATCCTGGATTAAAAGAAAAAGACATAGTGGAAATATATCACCCAGAAAATGATTATCCTCGGTTGCTATTGCAAGTCACAAAGGTAGACGCACCAGGTCGGGGAAGAGGTATAGATCAAATATCAAAATAGCTATTTTATACTATAATGTACTCAAATTCTGAGGTAATCCCCATAATTTATTAATTTCATCAATACTATTTGCATTAAAAATTAAGACAGGTACATGTTCTTGTATTAAAGGCATATCCACTTCGTTTGCTATTAAAATTATGGAAATTAACTGGTTCCAACAGACTATTCGCCTATAATGCTAAATATCGTACAAATAAAACAATTTATTGAAATTTTACATATTTTTACAAAATAATTTGATTTCATCAAATCATAATAATGTCAGTATATAATTTATTTATTTCTAAATATCATCCCGTTTACCTTGGCAGATGTCTGTTTTTATTAGATTGAAATCATTATTTGTGTAAAGCTATTTTAACATGTATTGGTCAATCATTCCACCAAATAAAATGAATACTACATAATGTTGTACTTTTAATGTTTACTCAACTGCTGCATAGCCCTAATATATAATTTATTTATACAATACATTCAACTTGGTCATCTTGAAGGTTGTCATGAGGGCCATGGCAGGTATTATCCTAAATCCTAAGGGATAACAAGTTTGTATTCATGAACTCACAAGTTCAGCCTGGCCCAGTTATTTTATACATAATGTAGATAATAAATATTTGAATTTCAGACACAATTAGCGTTGAACAAAGTATAGCGACAACATTTCAACTTAGAACATTCGCTGATGTCTATGTAAATACAATAAATGCAGCTGAAGTGGCCCTTGACTCTGTGGAGCTCACTTTCAAAGATCAATACATGGGAAGATCTGAAATGTGGAGATTGAAGAATCATTTGGTAAATACAACAATAGCACACAAATGCTTTTTATTGGAAACCATTCACAATTATTGCTTTAATTGTTGATGGTATTGTTTATTAAATTTGGCTATTATCCAATAACAGCAGAATAAGTGTTCAATTTTCTTATTTCAGGTTGACACATGTGTATATATAAATAAAAAGATAGAGTATTGTGGTGCTATTAGATGTCAAGTGTATGAGATGTGGTCTCAGGGTGACAGAGTGGCGTGTGGTGTCATTACAGAAGACACAAAAATTGTATTTAGATCATCCACTTCAATGGTCTATCTATTTATACAAATGTCTTCAGAAATGTGGGATTTTGATATTCATGGGGATTTATATTTTGAGAAGGCTGTCAATGGATTTCTAGCTGATCTCTTTGCAAAATGGAGGGTAATTTACAACAGTATTTTCCTAGACATTGTGTTTTAACTTTGAAATGCTAACCAATTTACAATTGCAGAAAAATGGCAGCAATCATGAAGTGACTATAGTTTTATTTTCAAGAACATTTTACAAAGCAAAATCTTTAGAGGAATTTCCTCAGCACATGAAAGATTGCTTGCAAAAGGATTACCGAGGCAGGTTCTATGAAGACTTTTATAGGTAATATAAATTAAAAACAAACATTTGTTTTGTCCAAATACAATCAAATATAATTATGGTGTTGTTTTAGAGTTGCTGTTCAAAATGAAAGATATGACGATTGGTCAAACGTTCTTCTGCAGTTGCGCCGTTTGTTCACTGACTATCAGAAAATAGTTCTACAGTATCATGAAAGGCCTAACATGGAAATACCCACTGCTATCAACTCCACCGCCGCACAAGGAAATTTTCTTGAAGTTTTGAATATGAGTTTAAATGGTAAATCAGATTACACCCTATTTTACTTATTGCACTAAGTAAGTTGTACATACAAGAATAAGGATTATTAGGTACAATTTGCACAACATTTTACTTTTAGTTTTATGATTGCCAACCTGGCTGTTGTCAACCCTACATGGTAGTAACACAGAAAACTAAATAGTACTATATATAGAAGATTCCTTCTTAAAAACCCTTAAACAAAGAGGTACTCTTGTATTCATCTAGTAAAGTTCTTTTTAACTCATCTGGTGCTACCAATAAAGTTTTATTTACAGTAGGTGGACATGCACGCGCAGTCTAGGATTTATCGAATACCGAATGACTACATGCGAGAGTTTTCATTGCTTTAACAATATCAAGATCGATAATTATATGAAGCTTAGAGCAATCTCTTCACCACTACTCCGGCTGCCTGCCATGGTTCTCATTAATAACAAATATGTGCCTATCAGTAAAACGCACTTTTAGAATGATGATTTTAACTCATATTTGTTATTTAAAATATTATAATTATAATTACAGTAAGATTGATATATTTTTTTACAGTATTTGAAAAACACTATCTAGACAGATGTTTCGACCGCACCGGACAACTAAGCGTGGTAATAACGCCAGGTGTGGGCGTGTTCGAAGTAGACAGAGAGCTGACAAACGTTACAAAACAAAGAATAATAGACAATGGTGTCGGAAGTGATTTGGTTTGTGTAGGAGAGCAACCTCTACATGCCGTGCCTTTATTAAAGTTCCATAATAAAGATAGTAATTTGAACTCTATCGACGATTATTCTATGCCACATTGGATTAACTTATCATTTTATTCCACTAACAAGAAAGTCGCGTATTCAAACTTCATACCGCGAATAAAATTGCCTCCGAGAAAAAGTCAAGAGCCTTTGAGAAAAATGTATGAGGACGAGAGAAAAGGGAAATTATTGAAGGAAGACGAATGCATGCATAATTCAATTTTTGACTATGATTCATACGACGCGCATGTATTTCAACTGCCACCAGCTCACAGTACTTGGTAAGATATTGATTTTAAAAGTACAGAGTAAACTCTTTATATCGATTTTCACTATAGTGATAACTCTTCATAATTTAGATATTGCCATAGTTTAGTTGTATACGTTGATACACTTTTTTAACAAGATATTCTTTCTATATCCACGAAATAGTCATTATTTTGACATCAATAAATAATTATAAAGGGTATTAAAAAGGTCTGACGAAGTTTTTAAGCTTATGTTTATTATTAAACATAAGCTTAAAAACTTCGTTAACCAAGTTAACCAACGTTAACCATGAATTAGCTATGTGTGTCATCTTTGTCCTATTTTTCTTCAAGACTTTTATTTATTGTGAACTAATCTTGAAATTGTAAATATGGTTTGTAAAGGATGAATTTTACTATGTTTCATCTAAAGAGTTTAAGCTGTATTTGATATTGCAAGTTACAAAATAGTACAAAATAATTAATGAACAGATTGCATGCACTCAATCCTTTCATTTTTTCTGTAGTGTTCAAAGGGTGACGCGAACGAAAAAAACTTCTGTAGCTGGTCTTGAAGGCATTAGTAGAAGAAGTCCTCCCACCTCAGCCCTACATCACAGAAAAATGTCGGACCCTGATATACATCATAGTTTAGGGGACATATTAACTAGTGGAAGTAAGAGTTTTATATACAACCTATTACAGAAAGGGGTAAAATTTATGCAGTGTGTAGTGTACAATATAATTATGTCATCCCTCATAGTACCAAATCCTTTTTGCATTGCTTGGACATAAATAAAGCATTTTCTTTTTTATCAAATGAATAACATGTCGATATTCGACTTGCAACACTAAACAACTTGGACAACACTAAATAATAAACAGTTGATCTTTTGTCTTACTCCAGCATTATTATTCTCGCTCACGCACTTTACTTAATTAATAGAGATGTGATTGATGATATATCGATCGTAATTAAAGAGTGATTAAAATTAGCGTGAAGTTTTAAATATCTGTATTCGGTACCTAAACACTCACTGTCAGGTGTACATAACATACCTTAGCATACCATACCTTACTGTAACACGTTTTATATAAATGTTTGCTCTATTTTGGATATCATTAATCGATATTCCACTAGATAATTACGTCTATATACCGTATATAGGTAAAACGTCTGCATACGAAACTGGTAGTGATATGACTGACTCTCCCATATCGAGTAATCGTCTGTCGCCACGTAGTTCAATATCGTCGCACAAGCCAGTGATCAGGACGGGACGGGCTCTGATCAATCCCTTCGACCCATCGCACGTCACCGTCAAACTGACCAGCAATAGGCGACGGTGGACGCATATATTCCCTAAAGGTAAGCCAGATACACTTGCTAATATTATACCATAAATCTGAAAATGTAGATGGTATGTTTGTCAAATTATATGATAATCAAATAAGCTTAACGGTTGGACGGATTTGGATAATCCAACACATGGGTATTCCATGGCCTAGAATAGGACATAGGCTACTTTTATACCGGAAATTATTCTCCCGAGAGGAACAGCGAGCAAAAGTTAATAATGCATATTTTTTTACAGGTTTTACCAAGGTTATTGAATTGTTGTGGGACTCGCTTTCAAATGATGGATCCCACTTTTCTGAATTCCAACTGCAAAGTGCAAGTGTCTACTAACTAGTACACGCCCGATTCGCCGAGCTTATATCTTCCCATGATGTTACCTATATGTGACGAATCTATCGCCATATCAAGTACACAACACACAGTGAAATTACTGGGCTTAAACTTAACACCTTAAGTCTCGGGGTGACGACTGCAGTTCAGTGCCATGTAGTGCTGCGTGTACCATCAGGCGAGCGCCTTGCTCGTCTCGTTATTCAATCAAATAAAAAACAATCCTAGGCAACCCATGTGTGATTTTTCTAATCTATTCGGAAACTTAAACCAATTATGATTGCTCAACCTGAGCTATGGACCCAGGAGCTCACCGGTTTCTAACCTAAATATCTGTAGACCAATGAGGTGCCAATTAATTAATATCTGGTGCAATATACAGGTCCTACCGGCGTTCTTATACAACAGCACCACTATCAAGCGCGACCGGCAGGCGAGCCGGCGAAGAACGACGAACATCGCTGCGACAACAACATAACCAAAGACAACGGGTCATCGATCATAAACAACAACCACTCTATGTATCAAGTTGACGGTAAATAATAATAACACCCAATAACACCCAACAGTCACATACATAGTCCCGACCCCTCAGTAAGATACGAGTCTTGTGTCGTGGGTATCGGGAACTACGAGAGACTTTCGGTCTCACAACACCTAGACCCCGAAACAAATATTTGTGGATCAGACAAATATTTGCTCGGTGTGGGAATCGAACCCACGGCCTCACGTTTCACAGTCGGCTACACGCCCACTGCGCCACGGAGGCTGTCTGGTAAATTATTATATTGATGTGCATGTATTCTTGTTTATAAAGCTAGTGTCGATATAAAGGTCACCGGTAAATAAATTATGCTTAAAATATGTTATGATTATATAAAAATGTCCTTTAACTGCCGTATTAATAAGCGTTACTATGAGGGCTCATTGTGACGACTTCTCTAAACGTCATTGGTTAGTTTTGGCGCTAAATAAGATAGACCAATCATGTACACGGAAATCGACCCTTAGTAAAGAGCTTACTTAGCTGTTATTTGTGAATACGGGCAAAACAAAGATTAAAGAGTTTTTCTCCAACGGTAGGCACAGGCTTGGCTCGTCATTACGAAGTCAATAATTGGCGGTGACTACTTACCATCAGGCGGGGCATATTTGTCTATCGGGGCAAAAGAATAACTATTTCAGAGTTGTGTTATATTTAATTTCCGGTTCTCCCGAGCTGCTTGCGACATGACTTGATATGGTTGGTTGGTGGGGGTATACGGGTACATCCTTGTATTACTGTGCCTGCATCGGTCATCTGACTGTCCTGTCGCAGGCTCGTCGATTTGCTTCTTCCCTCCGAAGTGGGAATAAGCATTTATACAGGCCGGCATGATTCTGGCAACCACCGATAAACTCATTGTTTATATATATATCAGGTGTAGTGCAGTCACTTTGCCCAGCTCGGAAAAAAAAATCTTTATATAAACATTAAATGTTCTATAATATTTATTTCCAGGTAACATAATGAGCCGCAAGCGTATGATAAGTGCATCAGGTGCACTTAGCATATTAGGTGTTACCGGCACACCTTCCACTACTAACAATGCGTCACTAGCCTTATTGTGGGGCGCCACTGGTGAACAGGAGTGGACGCCTGCCCTTACTACAGGTAACAACTTACAATAATATTCTAAACATGCATTTGTGCATTTTGTGTCATGAGTTTGGTATTTCTTATCACACATTATTAGACATTTACATAGAACTTTGTGTCTCCGATTAAAACTAAAAAAAATATATTTCTATAAAATTCTTAGTCATTAATTGTATAATTTTATAAACATAAAATAATAATATTTAATGACAATATTCAAGAGTAATTTAGTGTATACAGGGTTATTTTTAAAACACCAGCAACCTCGCAGGGGTAGATTCCTAAGGTTATAAGCTACTACTTTTGTTCTACGACTTTTGATAATTTGTTAGATTTTATTTTCATACAAAAATAAGTATTCATTTAATTTCCGTCTTGAATATTAACAACGCGCATCGCAGATTACGTAAACAAATACGCGAAGCGTGGGGAACGGGACTAGCTCCTTTGAAGGTCAACGCGCCGCTCAGCTGAGCGGCGCCTTTCAGTCGCGCGCGCACGCCGCATACTACGAAGAAAAATACGACACAACAAAAACTTGTAAAATCATTTTTTTTAAATATATTGAGTTATATCCAAACCCATAGAACAAAAGTTGTTCCGTATGAGGTCAGCTATCTGGTCCTGCGAGGTTGCTGGTGTTTTAAAATTAACCCTGTATATATTTTCAACGGTTTTATTAATGGTTTATTGTCATAAATAGAAAATATTGTAGTTTTGTGGTGAATAGTCTATAAATATTGGGGAAGTAACCACATTCTTTTTTTAATGTTTTGTTCAGCAAAACTGATATGGGTTGGTATTATTTAATTTTATGAAATAATAAAACATTGCTACTTAAATCTTTGTAAGGTATTGTACTTTTGGAACCTATGTTATCACAGCTAACATGGCCCAGTTTTGTCTGTAGGTCATCTGAAATTTATTGAATCATCTCGTAATTATTGTTTCATTTACGTATATACAGGGTGTTCTTAATGTTTTTAATAATATCCGACGAAGAACATGCCAAACAAATAATTTTAGATGTGTGATTTTCTGAGAAAGATTATGGTTACAGAACATGACTGAAGTTAAATTATAGAGAATTCAGAATTATGAATGTTTTGCTAATACCTTTCTAATAATTTGGCAGATGTTGAGTTGTCTTTTTAATATACAGATTAATAAGTATGTAGTAAAATACTTGACGAGGTGCATTCAAAATAAAGATGTTACCTAACTATTACTCTACAACACATATAAAAACACTCTGTATTACCAATACATAGCCTTATAACATATGGATTTTTTTACTAAACGGTCATCTCATTTTTGATGTTTCATGACACCATCGAATTGGAAAATAATCTACAAAACCACATTCGGGGCCCAAAGCGAACCGAGCTATAGGTTTGATATCATATTTATTGGATTTGCATTGAGTAGTTAATGCGTATACCTTAATCCCTCACGTTTAATATTGATAATTTCTTTAAAAATACGTACGACAATGATGTTTTAAGATTAAAGTACTTCGGCAATCTTCGTTTATTTCGCAAATTATACAGACATGTCTTAATTGTATTTATTTATTTTAGAATTCCCAAAAGGTGATATACTAATTTATTACTTTCTGCCTGGTTTTATCCGGGTTTCATACCAGGGTCCGTCTTGTAATTAATCGCTTCCATTTCGTCTAATCTTAAACATCCTTCAGAAGGGAGGAAGGCGGTTATCTGATAAGGCGACAATACACTGATATAAGAAATACATGTCGTGTAATAATGTCTTTATTATTCTCTTCAATGGATGACCAGGTTCGGATTGCCGGATTTTTTTTACATATTCGCAATATTGCCGACGTACTTGCTCTAATATAAGCGTGAGGGGTTAATTTCAGCTATGGGGAGACGACCATAAACAGCTTATTTATATTGTCACTAGCAAATCCAATGGGCATAGTTACCTAGTTGTAATTGTGTGCCAATATATTTAGTTAAATTTAAGTGAACACTTTAATATCGTGCATAATGTTAAATGCTTTCAATAGATTTTTCAAATGAACCGCATGATCGCCGGAAAGATATATCGTGATTTGCATGATTTGTTCTTTGCTTTATACTAAATTACCATTTTCACTACATTTCATATGAATGTATGATTTGCTTTGCATGTAGTTTTCGTTCCTTTTACTTTTACCATACGTATATTTTTTTCTAATGACTGTCGAATTTGAATTATTTTTTATTTCACCTTATTCACAAAAGATGTTCCAAGATAGAAAATAAAAGTTTAAAATGATATAGTAACAGCTAAAAGAACGCCAGCAGCACCTTTATATTTGAAATTCTTGTTAACAATATAAAGGCTTTTTACGTGTGAATGGGGATAATAATTTATTATAGTATCGTAAAAACTTAATACCGAGTACGCATAACAATATGACTTGTAATTTATTAAATATACATAATCCATACCTCAGGTGTCGATTGGAAATCACTGACAATACCCGCCTGCCTACCTATAACTACGGACTATTTTCCGGACAAGCGGTCCCTGCAGAACGACTACCTAGTTTCGGACTATAATCTTCTGCCTGATGACGTAAATGCGGACTTCGCACAGAACAGAGCCATTTACAAAGACCCGTTGACGACAATGGTAGTGTTCAAGGAATTGGTATCGCAGAGATTGGCGCAAGTACGTTGGATTATGATAGATATGCTAAAGATTGACTTTTCATTTCCTATTTTCGTTCTTTCCACTTGAACCGCCCCTTACTAAAATCCTCGCTGTCGACTGCAAAAAAATTATATACTCAGAGAGGCTAGAGTCACTCCACTATTCATGCCTCCCGTAGTCTAGGGTCTAGGATCCAAATGTAATAGTGAGTACCTGTGGATCCTCAGAGAGAGTTGCAAGGGGGGGAGGGGGTCAACTGGAATGGAGATCTATTTTAGTAATAAGTATTGAGTGGTAGAACCACGCTGTAGATAGTTTTGTCTATAGCAGGATTGAGCCGGCTCGACCGGGTCGTTACGACTGTCTTACAGAAAACCGACGCGAAGTAGCGGCTGCGTTTCTAAATATATGCGGGCCTAAATATATCAGAAAAGTAGGACCAAGACCTACTTTTTGTATAGTTTTAATTAAAAAGGTAATTGAAAGATCGCATGAATGTTAACATATTCTTTCAGGGTTTCCAACTAATAGTAGGTGTTAATGAAAACGAAGTAATAGAATCTCACTGTCCGTCGACTGCAGCGCCCCCGCCTTCTAAAGTCGCGCCGCAGTGTGGCAAGCCGTCCAACGCGGCACCCACCAAGCGGTACTTGTTGTCTATCGGCAGAATATTCCACAAACTCACGCTAGTCGGATCCACTATTACTGTAACGCGGTATAGACCTAGGTAAGTGTACTTTATGTTTGGCTAGTTATTTTGGAATTTTACATAAACATGAAACAGTATTAATACCCCCAAGTTTTTTAAATTAAAGATTAGTGACAGCATAAAAAAATATTACTACAACACGTGATAATTTTATATTAAATATACATTTTGTAGACATCCATATCCACCGTTCAATATCCACTATCGGTATCGATTCCACGCTCCTAATCACGACACATATGAAGTGTCTTGGGTCTCCTTCACAACGGAAAAGTTGGAGACTTACAACTGGAACTATATGGATCATTACATCTGCACGAGGGGCGACAGTGACTTTGCTTTAGTTGAGGTAACCACTATTTTTTTTATAGTATTTTTAATATTAGATCCTACTAAGTAAAATATTATTTCGATTTATGCCGTTAAAATCACGGCTGATGTTTCAAATTACCAAATACATTGTATAATTACTACCTCTTCACAATTGAACTACTGAACCAATTTTGTTAAAATTTAACAAAATAAACAGTCCCCAAAGCTAAATGTAGGCTTCCGTATTCCAGCTAGATCATGAGCCCTTCAACAAATAATCAAATTGAATCCGAATGAATAACAATATTGAAAGTGTTGTTTATATGAAACATTCGATCTTTCATCTACCGCATAATAGGCTTTAATAAGCATGTTGGAAGTGTAAAAAGGTATTGACAGTATCGATGTTTTTAAAAGTATCGATATGGATATACCCAATAAAATATCGATACATGGCCTTGGCCTTTTTCGATATTCCGAAAAAATCAGTAATTGATAAAAATATCACAATTAAATAAATTGCTAAAGAATTATATACTCTTACTTTTAACTCTAGGCTCTGAAATACTGGCGCTTCCGCACTCTCCTACTACCATTGCATAATCCGGCAACAAAACAAATTTTGGATGACGACACGACGCACTGCGACATCTATCCAACGCCGACGCGCCACGACCTAGACCAACTCACAGACGGGTTCCTCAAAATGGCTGAACTTTATTTCAATAAGGTCAAAAGGCCCAACAAGCAGAGGGTAAGTATGTCGGCGAGTCGATAGTTTCACATTGACTGATCATCGTGTTTAGATAGTTAAAGAATCTGATAAATGAACAATTAGTACCGGTAATGAAAATTGTGCTCTCATAAGCAGTGGGATTTATATTTAAATTCGAAGTGTTTCATCGTCATATACGGTCTCATACGTTCATAGTTTTAAAATTCGTATAAAATTATTATTGACGAAGTATCAAACTAGTAATTGGTACGGTAAAAACAATAAAGAGATATCGTTAGAAAAGTATTTTTGTATTCGACTAATATGATAAAAATGAGTCGAAATAACATACAATACAATACATGATAGTCGATGTCACTTTTGAAAACTATCAAAACTTATAATAGACCTACGAGCGGTTTCAATACTTAAAAGATCTTAGTTTGATTCTATGGATAGATACGGACTTACGGACGGAGATTACGGACGGCTAAAACCCATGCTACGACTATCTCTTGACTGTCCACATAATATTTGGACTTCACTGTACTTAATATCATGTCTAGTGTAGTCACTTTACCATTCATCGTCATTTTACGAGCCAGCATAAAAAAATAACCTCAGTAGGATTCTCGTGATCTATCCGCATAATCAATCTAGGATCCTTATTGAAATCGGCCATTACCTTGTTCAAAGATATTTTTATATAGTAACAAAATTGATTAAAAATATTTGAAAGATTTAAGACGGATATTATAATTTCCACAACTGCTTGACGGACGACACAGGTATATTCTCTTCACACGAAAACTTCTTTATTCACTCACATACAACTTTAAAATGTTAACCTCAAGGTGCCCAAAGAAGTTACAGTTTAAAAAAATGATACCTAAGAAGTTGTTCTAAAATTTCAAAATGACAACAAGTTCAAATTTATTAATATATTGATTTATTTATTAATCAATAATTATTTAATTCAAAATTAGACTTTTTAAAGGCGATGATTGATTTGATTATTACGATGATTAGTTGATGTGTTTTGCTCAATATAAATTCGCTAAAACCAGTAAAACTTCAGATTCTGGTCCTGTTTGTTTATAATCTTTTTGTTTATGAGTCAATTTATGAATTTATTTTGTATATATGTATATTCTTTATAAAATAATATCGTTGTACTTGTGAATATTGCACTTCATAATTTAAAAACAATATTTACAAGTAACAACTTACACTAGCATGACCTGCACATTTTTTCACAAGTAGATATGTTTGCACTGCATGATATTTGAGCACAATCTTCTAAAATATACAATGCGTATACGTTTGCTAAAATGCTTGAAACTATTTGTCAATATAATATAATAATGAATACTAAAATATTAATTAAATCTTATGTTGGCCATTTGTTTTTAATCAATATAAATTGATTATAAGTAATGTAATTAAGTTGATGAAATATTTTGCTGGATCCTACTATAAACAAATGGCAAGCAATATTGATAAATAAATAGTGACTCAAACATGAAATTTTCATTATTAATTACAGTACATGATTCGCATCTTGTTGGCCAGGATTTTTTTTCTCTGGTCCCAAAGATAATTGATTTAAAACATCAGTGTTGATATGTGACGTGGCATGACTTGAAAGTTCTCAAAATATTTACTTTATTTTTTATGTTGCAAAAGCACGTGTATTTATTTAATTTCTTGTTTGAGGTCCGAGTGCATGACGACTCGACAATAACGTTGATAAATAAACCGCATTTAAAAATTATCCGATCACAGACTGGTAACATCAAAATATATAGTAAGAATTTCGTCTCATAAAACAACAAGAAAATTACTTTGTTATAATAATATATTGAAGTTACTCCATTCTGTGGTCGGCTGAAAGATATGTAAAAAAAAACGGAACACGGCGCCAGTAAGATCCACCGTCTCGACCCAATTGTTGGGGACGGTCGGTTCTGAGGCGATATGAATGGAAGCCGGCGAGTGTGTCGGCTGGCGGCGGTTGGCGGGCGGCGGACAGCACGGCGGGGCGTGCCTGCGCTCGTTAGTGGCACGGTGTGGGTGCTTCAGATGGCGGGCGCGTGCGCGGGCGCGGGCGCGGGCGCGGCGGGCGGCGCGGAGGGACTCACGCGGCGCCGCCACTCCACCTCCATCCTCACGCGGAGCGCCCAGGTACCGGCCCCGCCCCACCAACACCACCTCATCACCAAAAAACCCTTATCCTCGCCGCCACACTCCACTGGCATTTCATGCTTAGATGCGACCGTGATTCTACTAGACGTCATTTTTAATACATTTTTTTTTGCCTTTTCTTCTAAGTTATATATAACGCTTTATTTTGTTTATTTATTAATTTATTTTAAACGCTAGTATAAGGTACATATTATTGAGTCCCTGTCGCGTCTACGCAGTTACCCACTACCGCCGCCACTCCCTCCGCCTCTACCTAGCGTCGAAGCTCTATTTGTGTGACGATCAAATGAGACAGACCCGAACGTATCATTATACCATGCCCCTATACGAACCTAACCTAAGAAATAATAATATTTTATATTGCAGGAATTATATATAGGATATTCTCTGTGGACCCAAAATATGATCACAGATACAAACGTCCTCGTGCAAGAATCTATTTCGTTTACAATAAAATTAAATTTGGTCTGTTCGTTTGGTCGCTATGTTTTATTTAATTGAAATTCAAATGTATAGTTTAAATAGTTGTTTTCTGTGGCATATTTGTGCACTCATTTCATTGACTCCGTGATATAAAGGGTTCGTAAAAGATTTAAATCAACCAGTATGTAGTATTAACAATAATTTTGGAGTGGCGTTTTACCTAATCCTCGCACCTTACAAACTTTGTTTCCGATTACTAATCGTAACAGTGAGTTAAAAAATGATACCTTACTAATATATGAATAAAATAATTTTATAGATAACAGTGCAGTTACCTTCCGGGTTTTCATCAGGTGGAAGAGACTTCAAACTTTGACAGTAGAAAATATTTGCAAACTATATTACCCACATTTATGACGCAATGTCGGGTCCCTGCCGGGTGCATGTAGTTCACACCAATGCACCGAAGGCATAACCGCCTACATTAAAAGGAACTGATTATTTTGGCACAAATGCAAACATAATGCACAAATGGTGTGATTTACATGACGACACCTCATAAAACAGAGCTATTAGTTTCGACATTAGAAAAATTACAAAAACATACAAATTATTACACATGTCTGAATTAGCTAAAAGAGATTTTTTTTTATAATCGAAAGTTGTAACTCTGTATTCTTCACAGGGAGTTTAAAATGTATAGATTTACGAGCATAAAGTTATTCTAATTTTAAATAATGCGCCCTGTCAATCGAAGCAACACTCAATTTTGTGTACAATAAGATTCAAAATTGAGTGATAGTGCGCATCGTTTTAGATTAGACGACTCTCTACTACTATGTCTCCGAAGACGCCATACGACAGCTACACTATTGCAAGAGTTGCGTACATATTTGCACTGCTTATTATAAAATTATGCAATTTACTATGCACGGAATGCACTATAATTATGTGACTTTATTTTTGCTCGCTTCTTTTGTTTATTTTTATTATATAGGTTATTTTGACGCAACGTTAAACAATAGAACATGTTGAGAGTGTCCCCTTTAATGCTTTACAGCATTTTACCTAGATAGGTTAAAACGAAATATAACGCAGATTTGAGACCCATTTTGAGGTAATTCTAATATATATAGTTATTTCAGGATAATGACTTTTGTTCTAATCTAACATATCGTTTTTAATGTATAAATATTCTGATCATATTCTATTGTGCAACGTAGCGTATTCGTTTATTGTGTCCGTAGTCTGTAAGTGAGTAATGTAATGAGAAAGTTGTTTAAAGTAAGTGTTGTGTGCGGTGTGATAGGGCGGTGTGTCGAGCTCTCCGTTCAGAGAGCGTGTGGGCAGCACTCGCCTGCCGGACAGACCTCGGCTGCGGATCGAACCTATGTCAGTACCCACTACCCACTACCCACGTATACGACGTATACGCGTCTGTCATTTCATTGAACGGTGATATTGGAAAGTTTTATATGCGTTTTGTGTAAGATTTTCATGAATAACACTTTGTTGATAGCGTTGAAGTCATTGTACATATCGTCGATGAAGTACCAATACCTCCTAAGTGTTGAGAATCAAATTTTACACCAGACTGTTTAAAATAAGGTTTTATTTTACAAAAACTGTTTAAAATAAGGATTTATTTATTTTGATCAACTATTGATAGTACATAGTTTCCAATACATTACCTTTTTATTAGTTACTAAGGGATGTAGTTTATGTTTACGTCTATTGTAATAAAAAAGTAATTTTGGACTAAATTGTCAGTTAGGAGGTATTGGTACTTCATCGACGATATGTAATGAGCATGGTTGCGAATCTTTTACAGTTACAGTGTTTAATTATGATTAATGTATTTGATTTACATAATATTATTTAACACTGTAGTAAAAAGTTTTGTTTTCCGAATAGTTTACCTTTATTTTGTGGTTACATGAAACGCGTATAAAATGAAGGTGGTATGCATGGGAACACAATGTTTTGAGCGAGCTTCGCCAGTGTCGCATAATGTGCAGGCGCTTTGCAGTGTATTTGCACTACACACTCTCATTAATTTCTTCCAAATACTAACCATTCATTGTCACCAATTTCTGTTATCAAAGAAATAACAATACAGAACAGGTGCATGAAATATCAGATATTCCTTCCTTTTCTTTTATAACAGAAACACTTATACCTATTTAATTTGTGTATATCGGTTTTATATGGCATAATATAACTTTTAAAGATTTCGATTTATTTCTTTTTTACAGATTACTTTCTTCTTGCGATAATATTATAATAAATTAATCGGCAACTAAATAATAATTTCCTTTGCCAATATTGATTGTCGGAATGCTAGCCTATCCTATAATTTTGCTTATTTTTACCCTTTATTGAATGTTTCATTGCAGCAAGTTTCACCCACTAAGTCACTAAATACTAGCCAATGCAACAAGTAAGTATACAATTCCGCTTCATCATTCTCACATATTATATCCCATCATAAATATATTTGCTTGATGGCTTTAGCGTTGGCACTAATTTGTTTTTTCTTTATAAACATGTGTGTACATCGGAGTTTTATTATAGCTGAAGTTTTATTCAGGGCTGCTGCAAAAGCTGTGCTTGAAAGAACTCAATCGCAAACTGGTGAATGTGATGACACTTACGACGACGGGTAAGTATTTAGTTTTCTTTTAATATATTAAGGTGGAAAGTCAGCACTAGAATGACTTCACACATACACCCAGGTTCACTGACAATGTGACTAGAGCCCACCATAAGAGTTTCAGAGCAGTGCGCCTAGTACATTTTTTTCAACATCTGTCTTGTCATGTGTATACGAAAAAATATGTATCAAGTTATATTTTTCCATTAGAATTAGAAGAGCATTATACGGGTCTGCAATCTGCATACATATTTTCGTAAATAACGTTGCAGCTATCAAATAAAAATCTACTTTACTAAGGCCTTTCGTTATTTCAATTCAATGGTAACCTGGAGTAAATAAATAACTATGTTAAACAGGGTTATGGAGCCAAAACTAAAAGCGACTGCGCCGCTGTCAGAGATTATCGAGCGCATGCGACATCAAACTCTAGGCGTAGGTTTCTTGCAACTGACGGTTAGCTTGCCCTCGCACACATTCGTCTCTATATATGCGATACATTGGCTACAAGCAAACATGGAGGGGATGACTAGTGAAAAAGCAACTGCTGTTATGGAGGTAATATTATAGGTGTAGCACTTGTTTCACAATGTCCAAGTAGACGCTATTTATCAAATAAAATTGAAAAAATTAAATTATGCCTATTTACCTAATACTTCATAATTTGATTGTTTAATGTGTTTTTTTACATTGTGAAACAAAGATAAATTAATTAAGATAAATAAGATAAATATTCTTGATGCTCTTTGTATTTTCAAAAAACTTTTTTTCAGAAAATGTTACAAGAGAAAATGATATGCCATGCATCCGGTGATACGACTAAACGTTTTGTGGTCGGTTACTACATGTATCACATATTGCCACAAAAGAAAGACAAAGGTGAAATATTTATTTCCATTTGTAGCATTCATTGATTCATCCAATTGAAATAACTATGTTAAATTGAACATAAGATTCTAATGTTTTCGCCTAACATATATTGTATAGTTAGTAAATTGATTATTATTTAATACAAAGCAATAGCATTGGATTTACGCACAAACTTCTTATCTTATTTGTCATGGCTCTATTGCGACTGATGTATATAGATAGACAGTAGTTGCGCTGCGCAATACATAACTAAAATATGTTTAACAAAGGATTTTTTATATAATAATGGAGAAAAATTACAACCACTGTGGCGCAGTGGGCGAGTAGCGGTTGTGATGCGAGAGGCCGCGGGTTCGATTCTTGCTTGAGACAAATTTGTTTCGGGTCTGAGTGTGTTTTGTCACCAATGGATTGGACGTCAGACAGGCGACCGGTCGTAACAAATTACAAGCCAAACCTCTTCGTAAGATGTATTATAAAGCATGTTGCGCCAACCCTACTGCGAGTGGGACAAGGGCAAGTAGAATGAACGGAGAAAAGTATTAAATCTGGGATACTTCACCATCCATATTGCGATGTGATGCTTTACGTATTTACATTCGCTTAATTTATATATTCCAAAATAATAATATAAATGTTTAAACAGAATTGACAGATTACGTGAAACCATTAGGCGATTTGCAAAGTTTCGAGAACGAATGGATGGAAGTAGAAGTGATGGGGCCGAGATCGCCGCTCATTCACGCGGAGTCCACTTGTGGTGCTATAGACATATTCGGTTCGAGTCCAGTCACCGACGACACGGGGGTGCCTGCCTTTCTATGCGATAATATCGACCCCAATTATATGGAGCTGGACAGTGATAGTGACTGTAAGTCCTTACCTAATATTAATTCTAGTAAAATATATCATGACAGATATTGTATATGGTGGAAGTCAGCATAGCTCGCTAATTACTTTTGATTTTTTACAAATTACAGTTGAATCTTTCGATATAACATAGATAAAAATGTTGAAATAAAACTAATTTAAACGGATTTTATCGCAGCTTTTTATTAATTTTGATCCAGACATCACGTAAACATAAGAAATCATAATTGTAGTAACTTTTTAATAATTACTTTGATTATTATTCAATAGTTAACTGTGTTTATTTGTGCAAAACGTATTTTGATCGATAGGTATATGTGGAAAGATCGAACTGTAATAAGATAAGTGTAATAAGATCGAAATGAAAAAAAATACTGATGACGTTCCACTTTCAAAAAACTGTATCTCGCAGATACCAATTTGAGTATAAAGTTAATACTACAGTGAAAATCACTTATTATACAGATGTACCCACATACTCATATTTTTAGTGCCACTTTACAAAAGAACACACTTGGACATCGATGTGAACAACAAAAGTGACCGTATAGAATGGGGCCACGCTCGATATCAGGCGACGTTCCGTCCCGACCAGGCCTACGAGATGTGCATACAGTGGGCCGTCGCCAGCGGTAACATTGTCGCTGAATTGGTAAATACTCCACAATTATATACATACATGTGCGAGGAAATGATTTGTGAAATTTTAGCTCGTAATACATTTATTATTTACTAGCTTGTGGACTTATGGACTTTCATACATATTATCATCCCCTATTTTGACCCCTTTTGGGTGGAATTTTCTAAAATCCTTTCTTAGTGGGTGCCTACATAACAAAATGAATATACTGTCCGAATATCATGCTTGTAGCCTTGATAGTTTGCGCTCGGCGATGATGAATCAGTCAGTCAGTCAGGACATGTTATTTTATAAGTATAGATTGAAATAATAGAAATGTAGAGAATTTGCGAAGTAAAGGAGACGCAACACCCCACAGGATAAAAAAAAACACGCTGTAGACAAAACTACAGCGTGGCTCTACCACTCATAGAAAAATAACAAAGCTTTAGCTTTTCTCGACAAACATTTTATTTCATTATAAACTCCTTTGCAAAAAAAACGGGCACCTTACACACACACTTTACCTTAGCTTTTCTATGGGTAAATATTATTATATTTTTAGTATGTCATTAGCTTGGATGACTAGAAATTTCTTATTATCAATGAGAATCTAGTTTTTTAACACTTTTATCCTGGTATCGGTGTTTTAGTCAATGTAAACAGAGAGCCGTGTTAAAATGGACATTTTTATGGGTATAATGAAATTAAGACTACGAGTATTTTTATGGTATTTTAATAAAAGAGACATTAAAAAATAAAAATTAATAACGAGTATGACCTCCTCTTGCAGCGATTACGGCATGTAATCGTCTTGGCATGCTTCCCACCAGGCTTTTGATGGTGTCCTGTGGAATGTGTTCCCACTCAGTCGAGATTACACGTTTAAGCTCTCTGATGTTTTGTGGAGGTGGTTGGACAGATCGTACTCGCCTTTTTAGGAGGTCCCAAACGTGCTCAATGGGGTTAAGGTCGGGGCTCCGCGCTGGCCAATCCAAACGACGAATACCGACCTCTTGCATATAAGCATCTACGTCGCCAGAACGGTGGGCCCGAGCATTATCGTCCATGTAAATGGCATCTTCACCAATTACAGTCAGTGCGGGTTGTGCATTTTGAGAAAGGATTTCTGTTATGTACCTATGCGCATTTAGTGAGCCATTTTCTATGAATACTATCTCGGTACGATAGTTGGAAGTTACGCCCGCCCAAAACATAACGGACCCTCCACCATAAGGGGTGATTTCTTCAAAACACACATCGGCATAGCGTTCCCCTGGTCTTCGTAACACTCGCCGACGTCGGTCCTCACCATGCAGACAAATTCGAGCCTCATCGGAGAAGAGTACGCTACTCCAGTTACCTGGTGTCCAAGATAGGCAATTTCTAGCGAACCTCAACCGCGCAATCCGGTGCTCACGGAGTAACTTGGGGGCCCGCGCTGGTCGTCGACTACGTATATCAGCAGCTAAAAGTCTTCTCCTCACAGTCCATAGGCTAACTTGTGCTCCTCGTACCTCTTCAAGGTTTCTTTTGAGGTCTATGTAACTGCATTTGCGGTTCCTCAGCGCCTGAGTCACTAAAAAGCGATCGTCTCGCGGCTGTGTGCAACGTTTTCTCCCAGAACCTTGCCTTCTCTGAACGGAACCTGTCTCTTGGTATCGAGTCCAGGTTCTTTGTACGGTTGAACGACTAACGTTTAACCGCTGTGAGACGTAACATTGGCTACACCCCTCTTCCAGCAGCGCTATAATTTTACTAGCTCTCATTGCTTTTTCTGCCATTACGATAGACACAAAGATATCTGTTTTAAGTCACAATAAGGCAGAATTATGCGATAAACATAAATTGTTGTACTAAAAATAACGAAAAGTTACTTTTAGTTGCTTGATAACCTTTTAACCGTAATAATGTACTCTGTGCCGCAAACCCGCGAAAAGTGTCACAAAATGAAAAAGGGATTAATAATTTAAAAAACAAAAGTTTTGAATTTGGAATGAACTTTTTTTCATACCCAGACTCTTTATTAAGTGCCAGTAACATAGTTTGGCTATTAAAACCTCTGAAGAACTAAATTATTACCAATAATGTTAAAAAATCAAACCCGCCCGTTTTTTTTGCAAAGGAGTGTATATAGCTCAAATCTCCTACCTGTTAACGAAACATAAATAAATAATTTTGTCTACAGTATGAATGGGCTCTATCGGGTCGTTAAGTCTGTCTTACAGAAAACCGTCGTAAGGTACCGCCTTGCTGCGTTTCGTACGTTAAGTGAGATATCCTCAAACCCAAATCTCGCTTCCCTTCCTGATTCCTTGGTTATCCTTTTCACGAGCACATCACTTTTCTGGTAATTTTGGACGTACATGGGCGGTGGAAATCAGTTACCATGAAGTGACCCACCAGTTCTTTTGCCGGCATATTTTACGAAAAATTGAGTAATATATTGAGTAATACCACAGTAATAGAATAGAAACAAAATAGCACATATACCATAAGAATATAGTGTATAAAGCTGTTGTTGTAAGAGTTTGTTTGTTTACAGTTATTGGGATGGGCTCGTAAAGCACAGAATTGTAGATTACAAATGGTGCCCATTCCGGCCGACCCACTCGCGCTGCCATTTACCTTGAAGTCTGATCCCTTACGCGGCCCTATCTACGTGCCATTGAATGTTGAACCACTGCTTAGGAATAAAACGGCCTTATTCGAAGGTAAATTTTAAAGAATTAATAATATTTCACCACAATTACATAAATAGAATAGATAAAAATTTTCCTAAATTGAACTTCCTACTATACTCAGTTAAATATAAATCGCATTGTAGCAACATTACTGAACATATAGGACCACATTTATGTATCGAACGCGATTGAAATTAAGTAGGGATATGATTAAGTATATGCTTACTGTCTAATTTCCTGATATTAGTGTTAACAGGAAATCCGCATGCTTAAGTGGTGATCAATATTTCGTCATTTCGATCAGTTTCTACTATATGGGTTTAATGATGATTCATGGACAAAAACATGTTTGCGTTTAAGGGGTTATATACAGTTAGAATTTTCCAAAAATCGATTTTTTTTTTATTTTATTTTCTTAATGTACATATATTTAAGAATACACACAGATAATTTCATATTGTTCCGGTGAATATTTTCGAAGTTACACGCAAATTTGAAAAGGCGTTTCAAAGTGCTTGAAAGCTTACCAAAGCTTCAAAGCGCTTACCTGTCCTTTTACACTGTCCCTTTTATGCACCTGCCTATTGTAAATGTTCTCTAATGTATTTAGATGCGTAAAGCAACAGTGTGTTATTGTTTTTTTTTATACCTGAAAGGTAAATTTTTATTTTTCTCTCCCCAAACCGGAAAATATTTAGTGCTATTCAAACTTTAAACGCGTTTTTCTCAAAATGGTGTTTTCAAAGTCGGTGACCAACATTACTCGAAAACGGCTTAACCGATTAGTCTCAAATTTTAACACGAGCTTCTTAAATATATTTTCTAGTAATTAATCGAAGGTTTTTTCTCATCGATAAATATATATTTTTTTATAAGCATTTTAAGGTCGAAATTTTGGTCAAAAATCGAAATTTTTTTTTGAGACGCCGCCATTTTGCCAAAAAAAAATATTTTGCTTATTCCTTCGATTAATTACTAGATTTAACATTACTTTAACGAAAACTGTTTGGTTTTTTAATTTCAAAGGATCCAGTTCAGAGATACAGTGGTCACCGCAAAACGTCTTTTTTGAGAGGAGCTCTCGGAGATCAGCTGTAGCTCCTTTCCAAATAAACATTTTTATTAATACTAAATCTTAAAATACAGTTAAAAGATACCATAATATGTGTACAAATTTTTAGATCAATAAGTTTAAGAGTTTGCTCAGAAAAAATTCTGGAAAATTCGCTTTTTTTCGGCCTTCTAACTGTATATAACCCCTTAAAGAAGCAATTAATTTTTTACTGTTCATTTCTACACCAGGTTTTCCCGAAGATACGTGGTTAGAAAGACTGTTTTTATTCCAAGAAGCTATCGTCGGACGTTTTGGTTTTGTAAAATGTACTGTAGAGAGCACATCGCACGAGACGGAGCGAGGCGTCGGTGATCATCTTTACGTACACGTCACAGGAAACATGTTCATACTTATACCGACCACAGTGAAGTCGGAACAAAAATCATTAAGAAATAAACCGCCCAGCAAACCGCTAAATCCAAGCAGGTACATACTTGACCTTTTCACCGTTAATGTCTGCAAACGACAAAGGTTATTATTCAGAACTAATGAAGCTAATGCACTATGAGCGAGTAAAAGGTCACCGATAAAATCTGTTTTGCTTGATCTATGATTCACAAAACGGAGTACCTATATATTTAATAAGCAGTATTTTAATGTGCACCAGTTAATTTATAAAACCCTTCAAGGCGTCCGCTGTTTGATGCCCTTACAGAGGTATTCAACACTTTCTATCTTGCACGCAACGGCCGAAAAAGTTGTGTTCTGATAATGTTCTTACATTACGCCGGTATTTCTTGTGGGCACCCGATGTGATCCCTATTATTTATTTATGACATGGCAGAGGACTGCGCTCTTCATTCCGAGAAATACATGTTAAGTCTCATAATACTCAGTAATTGCACCGGCTTCAATGTCCATCAAACTGAGACAATAATGCTTTCACACTACTGCTTGACGGCAGAAATAGACAAAGCGGCGTGAATATGTTCATAGATAATGTATGAAGTAATCCATTGTCTGTGCTGGTGCGTAGACTGCTACGTACGATGTTTGTAGATACGAATGTATGCTTCATTATACAATATAATTAACTTCAAATTATACATTTGCTTTAGATATCCAGTTTATACGGAAGTGACCGCGAGCCCACACGAAGCTTACATATCTCGACATGTCGGGGAGAAAAATAACGACTACAATAACAGCAGACGGGTGAGCATTTACGTTGTATTATATGGTTATGTTATCTCACGCTATCGCCCTACAAAACGGTCAACCACGTTAAATTATAGTTATTAAAGCTAACAAACGCGAATTAATGTCGGTACTATAATTGCTTTATTGTGCCAACAATATGATGTAAAAACTTTTATGAGAATAGCCACTGTGAATTTTGTCTACAGCATCAGTGGGCCGACTCGTCCACCTAGCTACCACTGTCTCACAGAAAAAGACTTAAATATCCGGAGGCCCAAATCCCTCATTCCTTTTTAATCCCTTGATTGCCTTTTCCTTTAAGGGGTTAGGTGGGTTTCACAGGCTCAAAACAGGTACATTTTTACGATTTTTTTTTAAATTAACCAACAAAATATTTCATTCCATCAGTTTACCATATAAAAGATATATATTTCCTAAGTAGTTTGTGAAATTTTCATCGAAAAATATTGAAAATTAAAGCGTGGACAGGTCGTCTCCTGTGACCCCTCAGAAAAAAGGTCTCTCGGCGTAGTCAGGATAACTCATGACAGATTTATCTGAAATGCAAAAACTAAAAAAATTCTGTTAGTAGATGCTTAAAGCTCGTACTTGAACGAAGGAAAAAAATAAAAAACATAAATTGAATTTTTGGCGGCGTTGAGAACAAAAAACCTTTTTTTGAGTAAAATTTGCACCCTTCATGGCCTTGAAAAATCACTTAAAATAGAAAAAGAAAAAAATCATTCGTTCAAGCACGACATAATGTTATTTTGAAGAAGTGTGCAAAATTTGAGGGAGATCGCTTCATAAGTTTTCGAGAAATCGTGACTACCGATTTCAAAAATGTAGTTTCTGAAAAACGCGTTTTTCTGGAAACTACCTCCTCGATATCCTTCAAATTTTGCACACTTATTCAAAATAACATTATCTCGTGCTTGAACGAAGGATTTTTTCTTTATCTATTTTTAAGTGATTTTTCAAGGCCATGAAGGGTGCAAATTTTACTCACAAAAAGGTTTTTTGTTCTCAACGCCGCCAAAAATTAAATTTTAGTTTTTTATTTTTTTTCCTTCGTTCAAGTACGAGCTTTAAGCATCTACTAACAGAATTTTATTAGTTTGTGCATTTCAGATAAATCTGTCATGAGTTATCCTGACTACGCCGAGAGACCTTTTTTTTTGAGGGGTCACAGGAGACGACCTGTCCACGCTTTAATTTTCAATATTTTTGGATGAAAATTTCACAAACTACTAATGAAATATATATCTTTTATATGGTAAACTGATGGAATGAAATATTTTGTTGGTTAAATAAAAAAAAAAATAAAAAAAATCTACCTGTTTTGCGCCTGTGAAACCCACCTAACCCCTTAAGGTCGGCAAATCGTCGATGATCTGCTATAGTAGACATTCACAGTGAAGACCACTTACCATCAGGTGACCCACTGAATCATTTGCGTCCATGCTATACCTAATAAAAACGACTTATTTCACAGATGGGTTTTCTATGGTCGTGGAATCACATGATATCAAAGAAGTGGAAGTGGGCACAAACCCCTGCGACTGGTGACGAAGCATTTCAGATGCGTATGCTGCGCGACTTTAAGCATTTCTGTGCTAATCAAGAACAGAGACTTAGTCAATTTTGGGATCACTGTTGGGAAATAAAGGAGAAAACGCGCGGAATTCCATCCTGTTAGAAATAAAATTAAATGTTTTCATATACCTATTTGTTTTTTATTTTGTGTAAAATATATTTTGATATGTTGAAGCAGTGAAATAAAAAGTCAATATACGTATTTGGAAGAGAATTTATTGCTTACTTATAATATAAATGGACTTTAAAAAAATACGTCATTTCATTGTTTTAAAAAACCTATGAGGATGTAAGTGGTCTCTGTATTGATACATACATATTTCATATTTTTCTAGTTTTACAGAAGGCACCATTTGTTATATCAAATAAATACAGTAAATAATGATAATAAACTATTACTGTATCTCCTCACAGATATTTTGAAACCTTACATTAATTTTCAAAATCAGTCATTAACCCTTTCACGCATAAGGGACATATTTGTCCCCAGTTAATTTTTATAATTTACAGTAATATTGAGTAAGTAAAACCTGCTTTAGACTTATGTTTTTTTAATTTAAAGTATTTTCTTAAGTTTGCGTCCTGGGGATAGTAAAAACAAACATTATTTGTAAATAAAATTTCGGGTGCGAAAAATGAAAAGTATTTTCGCTAGATGTATGTACATTAAAACATAATTTATTGTTATATAGTGACTTCCCACAACGGTTTTTTTTTCAGACTTACATTCATTGGTAAGCAAAATTGTTGTTTTATTACATATTTTCTGTTTTCTTAGTAAAAGTAATGGATATTGTGTAAAAATTCTAAAGGGACGCGGGTGTCCCTATATGCATCAAAGGAGACTTTTGCTTCAAGCAATTGATATAGCCAAAACTTTCCTCAGCCTGAACTTTTTTATGGGATATCATTGTTTACCTACATTGAGGAGCTATTGTTCTACAGATTCTGATATGGGAGTTCCTTACATTGCTAATGATACGCCTATAAACCGCTTTGAAAAAATATGTAGGAACTTGCATCTTAGTAACAATTGTAATGAACTGAATAGGATCGATCTTTTACATGGCATGTATTCATTAGTTTGTGTTATACATTTGAACGTAATTGTTTTATTGATTACTATTACATTTTAAATTCTGTATTGTAAATAAGTTTCTGCATTAAATATTTTATATTTACTACTGTAGCGTATGTGTTTATTTCGCAGTAAAAGTGTAGTATTTTTTTGCGATACTTTTAAAAATGTATACCTTAACGCATATAGGGACAAAAATGTCCCCTTCTCAAAATCACTAAAATATACATATTTTCTGTTTTATATATTAATTTTATTTTAAATTAGACCAAAATAAATAGAAATAAATAAACAAAATCATTTTTACTGCCTTGGTATAGTTATAAACGTGAAAGGGTTAACATTATCACATTCACTCCAATGAGAATCAGTGTTGAGATTCTTTCAATAGACTAATTTTTCTTAATATCATCTACACATAATATTTTGCAAGAATTTAAGATCATAAAGTAGGCATGCACTATAATTTGTTAAACATGCATCAAGCACCAACAATGCATACAACTTAAATGGCAGTTTGTTCGACAATGGCAAATGTAATACACATGATAATATACCACTTAAAACAAAAATAAATTCTTCTCACATAGACCATTGAGAAATAAGTTCAACACAAAAAAAATTGTACTAAACTAAACTAAATAGAAAACTTAACAAATATTATGGTGGATTAGGTAACACAAACTCAGTAATTATTAACTATAGTGTTATTGTAGTATAGAAGTCTAAGGTAATCCATGTCTTTGAGTATTATAAATGCAGGGTGATTTTAAATCATGCTAAAGATATGTGTTAAGACATTGTTTAATAATAAGTTAAATTTACCAATTTCCTATCCATGTCTTTTACATAGAATTTAAGTACACAACACCAATAATCAATTATTACTATTAAATGCTTCGACCATAGAATGTTAACCACATCATTAAGTCTTTTAGATGGAATACACCGATTTAGCACACACTTTATTCACTTTGAGCATAAATTCCCTTAAAGTACTTTAATACAATGTTAATATTATCCAGGCAGGCCTAATTTATATTATATTGATATTTGTGCATTTAATGACATGAGGAAACTTGTATAAAGTAACATTATTTTGTTGTCTTGTTTACCAATTTCTTACTTTTAAATTTCCTCTTGCCAAATATAATATCTACCTTTACATTAAATCCTTACATATGGTATTAATTGTCATTATTTTAATTTTACTTATCATATTTGTGACCAGAGTTCATTTTTCAATTTTATGAAAAATACTCTCTCTATAATACATAGCTAATACATTTAAAATAATTCATTCACTGCAATTATATTTGAAATCAGTTTAATGTGGGGCAAATCTACCTAACACATAGGTAATTAACTGGTTTGTTATATTGCTTATTAAGAGTACCTAAACAGTAGGTAAAAACAACAACGCAATTTTGGTATTATTTTTTACCAAACACAAGGAGACGGGTCAGCATGCTGGTAATGCATGGTACTTGTTTCTGTTGGTGCATAGGCATCACATCTGGGGTGTTTGACTCAAAATCAAGAGCCACTTTCTGACAAACAAAGGTGAGGAGTGTTAGTATATCTCTCTCTGTGCCTGTGTAACGTAATTCTTCACAAAGTGCCTGCATGAACCAAGATCCTCGAGTGGTGTTTCTCCAAGAATAATATCCTGGCACAGTAGAGAACACAATGAGAAAATCTGCATGAATTGGAATTCTGTAAGATGCTGACGACAAGCCATCAGTCTCTGTGCGATTTGATAATGTAATACCACCATCCAGTTTGTCGCCTTGACAAGCTTGAATAAAGAACAGTTTTGGTTTGCCAGCCAGTGTTGGACACTTGTCTGCCGTAAAGTAATACCACAAATTATCGGGTTTGTAATGCGTATCTTTTGCGTATAACATACCCAACTCGCCGTGAGTCAGTACAGCGACGAGCAAGCAATCATGTTCTGAATGGTCCATGTCAGCAATTTCCTGAATGTATTTGTTTATTTCTTCGGCCTTCGAATTATGAAGTACGGTAACGCGAAAGCCTAAACCCTTCAGGACTTTTGCCAAGTTGTCACCATCGACGTTAGTGCCAGTGCGAGATTTAAGGCTATGAATATCGAAATGTTCGTGATTGAAAATAATAGCCATACCACGGTGTTTGTGGTTCATGTTGTAGTAGGGCGCATTCCTATCGACAGGCATTCTGGCGTAGCGTCGCACACGCGAAGATTCATGACTGCCCCATGCGTCGCCTTCATCGCCACCGCCGTTTGGTCTTTGTTCTGCTTGCCCTCCATTGTTTTGAGTCTCTTCATCAGCCATGGTAAATATTTCTGGGTAGTCTCTATTAGACTTGATACGTACACGTTAGACGAATTAAAATTCAGAGTTATATTATCGCCAGTATCTTCACAAACAAATAATAAAACTACCTACCACAATGAGACAAGAACAATATTTGTCATTTATTTCAATTTGATATTTTTTTTTACTTTAGTGACGCTCTAAGTGCGCCTATAAACAAAAAGTAAATTTTAGTCGATTATACCATGTTTGCCATTATTGAAATAGTCAACAAATCTCAATAATAATTACTGGCGATATGAATGATAGGTAGCTATCGATTCGGACCTATTCATTTGGCGAGGATATAGCCCACGAAAAATATTATTTTGATTTTATGAAAATTCCCATTCGAACCTTCGATATCAAAACCATATACATAAATAGTTTTGCGACAATTATCACAATGGATACATACATAAAACAATAACAATGAAAACTATAAATATTGCTTCTAGAGTTACTGAATGCACCTAAATGACCATTATAAGAAAAAAATAGATTTAGTTACATATTCGAGTTAACTAATGTATCACGAAATATTTTTTTTTATATTTAAATATGGGAAAACCTAGGAATGACAAATAACTTTCTTTATTAATACTAAATACAATGTTAAAAAATACTTTTTGTTGAATTGTCTAGTAAAAAAAGGGTTTTTTTGGAACATTGTCACGCATTATACCATAACAAAAAATAATAATTAAAAAAAAACTAAATAACACGCTTTTATAGAAAGTCTAGTAACTACAGTCAACCTGGGTAACTTTAGCCTTCAATGTAACATTGACTCACTAACTTGTATTTGAACGTTTAATTTTTTCTCTTCTTACTGAATCACTGTATAATAATAAGTTGTTTAATTTATGAAAGTTAAAAGTGTTTTTAAACGAAACCTGCAGTGTCAATTGACATTTATCAAATATATTTTTTTTTCTCAGCATTCAAATTTGAGCGGTAAACAGAGTTAGAAATATACTTGCTAAAAAGTTGTGTATAGCAGTTACTACAGAAGAACTACAGAAGTCGAGTTCAGTTTTATGTTGAAGAATCATATGTTTTTTATGTAATAACACTGAAATATCCCGCGATAATGATAGATTTTTAAAAAAATCTTTAATTAATCTTCGATCCGTTTCATTTTCAGACCATTTGGGGTAACATTAGCTCGGGGCGAGGACAGACAATGCGTGAAAATTTAAATTATGCAAAAAAGTTTTGAAGGGTGGAAGTGGCCATCAAAGCTTGACATATTTAATTGTCACCCCCGAAATATAGTTAGTCGATTTGGAGGATCTAAAATCACAAAACGAGACGATTCTTATGCGATTGATGATCAATTTCTATACATGGTATGGGGGAATTGAGAGCCGATATTATGTTTCTTTTTTATATGTGATTGAGTTTGTTTTATTATATTTTATTATTTTAGACATTGCTCAGTGATTATAAGTACATCAAAACCTGATTAATACAATAATAACTTGATTTAAGAGGTCCATTAAATAAAAGTTGATTTCGATAAACCAGGCAGTTTAATATTGTATTAATATGGCAACCCTACGTTGCCACTAAAAAGGAGATAGTGATATAAACGAAATGTATTTTTTTTATCAATATGACAAGCTAATCTTACCGAGGAGTAAAAAAAACTACAGTCAACCTGGGTAACTTTGGCTCACTTTAGAGGTAATTTATAGCAGTACGGATTTACTTTTATTGTTATTTGTCCTAAATGAGTGTTTCTAGTGGGATATTGGCCTCTATAATCTAAATTCCTGTGTTATTTATCAAAACGATAAATAAAAGACCCTTAAATTACCAAAAATTTGGTGAGCCAAAGTTACACTGACATTTGGGTAACATTAATAAGTATGAGGAGTTGATGAAGAAAATCTCTAATTTATGTAGTTTTTTTTACTCCTCGGTAAGATTAGCTTGTCATATTGATAAAAAAAATACATTTCGTTTATATCACTATCTCCTTTTTAGTGGCAACGTAGGGTTGCCATATTAATACAATATTAAACTGCCTGGTTTATCGAAATCAACTTCTATTTTATGGACCTCTTAAATCAAGTTATTATTGTATTAATCAGGTTTTGATGTACTTATAATTACTGAGCAATGCCTAAAATAATAAAAAATAATAAAACAAACTCAATCACATATAAAAAAGAAACATAATATCGGCTCTCAATTCCCCCATACCATGTATAGAAATTGATCATCAATCGCATAAGAATCGCCTCGTTTTGTGATTTTAGATCCTCCAAATCGACTAACTATATTTCGGGGGTGACAATTAAATATGTCAAGCTTTGATGGCCACTTCCACCCTTCAAAACTTTTTTGCATAATTGAAATTTTCACGCATTGTCTGTCCTCGCCCCGAGCTAATGTTACCCCAAATGGTCTGAAAATGAAACGGCTCGAAGATTAATTAAAGATTTTTTTAAAAATCTATCAATATCGCGGGATATTTCAGTGTTATTACATAAAAAACATATGATTCTTCAACATAAAACTGAACTCGCCTTCTGTAGTTCTTCTGTAGTAATTGCTATACACAACTTTTTAGCAAGTATATTTCTAACTCTGTTTACCGCCCAAATTTTGAATGGTGAGAAAAAAATATATATTTGATAAATATCAATTGTCACTGCAGGTTTCGTTTAAAAACACTTTTTACTTTCATAAATTAAACAACTTATTATTATACAGTGTATCAGTTAGAAGAGAAAAAATTAAACGTTCAAATACAAGTTAGTGAGTCAATGTTACATTGAAAGCTTAAGTTACCCAGGTTGACTGTACATAAATTAGAGATTTTCTTCATCAACTCCTCATACTTATTAATGTTACCCAAATGTCAGTGTAACTTTGGCTCACCAAATTTTTGGTAATTTAAGGGTCTTTTATTTATCGTTTTGATAAATAACACAGAAATTTAGATTATAAAGGCCAATATCCCACTAGAAACACTCATTTATGACAAATAACAATAAAAGTAAATCCGTACTACTATAAATTACCTCTAAAGTGAGCCAAAATTACCCAGGTTGACTGTATATAATAGAAAAAAAAATTGAAGAAAACAATGTATTTTTTTGTAAAAAAAAGTGGAGAGGAAGGAAAGGAAACGAACCGCTAGATGGCAGTGCACTGCGTTCGTTATAGCAGCAGTCGAAGTTTATCTCAGGTGTGAGCGTTTCGAATGTCGTGTAATGAGTAAATAATAATCTGATAATGGATTGTAGGTACATTTTGGTACGAACTCAGCTCAACGGTCGTTTAGATTACGTTATATTACCCTGGCGACATCAATGCTGGTTCGTAAGGGAGGCCGTACACGGTCAGCTTGACGTAGTTATGACCGGCTGCGTCAAACTGCGACTTGGCGCAGCGGATCGTCAGGGCTTACTGCACGGTCTCCCACGAGGCGGCCTGCCTGTTGGCGTGCACTCTCCCTTGGAATTTGGACGCCCAGCACCTCTCGTCAGCCTTTTTCTAGCGGGTGAGGGCGTCATAACGTGGAGAAAGCTTGGCTCCAAGGGAGATTGCGGTTGAGTGGTTGGTCAGGCGCCACGTTGCGCCTACATTCCGGCTGACACAGGTGCTGACGGGCCACGTGTGTTTCAGCTCGTACCTGTGTCGGATAGCCGGAAAAGAGGACTCCGCCGTGTGCAACCATTGTGGCAACTGCCGCGAGGACACGACTCGACACACTCTGGGGGAGTGTCTAGCCTAGAACGACGAGCGCAGCGCTCTTGCTACCGACTGTGGTCGCTGCCATGGTTGGCAGCCGGTGGTCATGGCGTGCGATGGCCATCTTCTGCGAGTGCGTCATCTCGCAGAAGGAGAGCGCAGAGCGGAATCGTCAGCGGAACGCCAAAGGAGACGTAGAAGGCGCCAGACTGACCGGCGTCTCCCGCCTTGTGGAATGGGGGCGTTTGGAGAATTTCACCACGGTATCCCCTGCCTGTCGTAAGAGGCGACTAATAGGGGCCATCGGGGTCGCGGGCACGCAGCGGAGGCTGTCGTAGCGCCCAGGTGTACCTACTGTTGTACCCGTTGTTGTTGACTCCGGGATGGACGGCAGCATGGTTTTTTTTTTTTTTTTTTTTTTTGTGCTGATATTGCTGTAAGCCTGACGAGAGTCGGCTGTATACAGCTTCACCGGACTTTCGGGCGAGCGCTTTCAGGCGCTCTCAGCCCTTGACTAGGTGACCACCGCTGAGGGCACCCCCTTTCGGGTACGAACCTCGGCTCAGGACGGTCACCGGAGAGGGCAGAGACATCTGCGATTGGGGTTTAGGGGACTTTTAAAATCTAATTAATGATTATGATCATTATTAACATCGGCTCGCGGGCCGGTACTAGGGTCGGGGGCGTTGCGGGGAACGCGGCGCGGTCCTCGGCGGCGAGGACGGTAGGCAGCATGGGTGGTAGACCTCGTGCTGTCGTTGAAGCCGAGGGCGTCCTTCGGTGTGCGGGGACTTCTGAGCCCCCCCCCCCCCCCGTGAGATAATGCATGGCACTGGACTGTGCTCATCACCCAAAGACATAAGATGTTAGGGCTCATAATACCCAGTAATTTTACTGGCTTCAATATCCTTTACCGAAATACAACAGTGCTGCTTGGCGGTGGTACTAACCCAGACGGCTTCTCGCATACGAGGGACCTACCACCTTGTAAACGTCTACCGTGTCATGGACGAAAACTAGTTAAACTACTTAGTACATTTTATAACCCATGGATCTTCCATGAAAAAGCTATACTTACGCCCGTATCGCCCCCTATTACATATTGGGACGCTCGGTGAAATGTAAACGTACTAGTTACACCTCTGCCTACCCCTACGGGGATTACAGGCGTGAGTGTGTACCTATGTACCGTATGTATGTGAAAAATTAACGGCTGTGATTGACACTCTTGGTGCGCAAGGTGGAGTCGCGCTTGGCCGGTTATTATTACTGTTTACTAACTGCGTTGCTAAGGTAACTAATACATTTAATACACTTTTATTAAAAGTGTCTTATTTGTCCGTTCAAAGCAAGTTAAAGGTATAATAATGTCGATATTCAAAGTAAAGGAGTGGTGGTCTAATGAGAAGCTCCAAAATAATGAGCCGATTGTGGGAATTCAAAACAGTGTTTGCTTAGTTGTGGATAAATTTATTGGTCATAGTGACAGCGATTGCATTTTGGTTGGCGAGGGTTCTTTATTAAAAATATACAAACCTAATGTAGAAGAAGATGTAACAGATATATTACTAGAGACAGAGTTAAATGATTATGTTCTACAAATTAGTTCCGGCAAATTTGCGTGGTAAGATCCTGAATGTGAAACTAGAGTACCCTGTCAGCTCAAGCTTGAAATAATGGTTCACGTTCATTAATCATTCTTTAGATATCTACATATAAATGTTTTGATTCATTTAAAGGTTCATTAAATTAATGCATTGTCTCATTATTTTCATACTCATTATTTGCGATAACCGCATGTTCAATGAATATTGGAAATATATTAGTACCATTTAAGGTTCATACGGCGGGCCGCTGTTGCATATAGTTCCATATCAAGGCGGGACCCCAACATAAAACTGGGGTAACGCTAGACAGAAAGAAATAAAGTCCTTAATGGTATCTATTGAGTTTATGAAAAAAACTATTTTATTTCCCTCTAGCGGCGTAGAAGATCGCCAAATAATAGTGTTACACCCACGAAGCTACGCAATTTACCGCTTAAAACAGAAAGAAGGACACACTAATGCTGGTAAAAATATTTTCTATACCATCTAGTTTCTGACCATAACAGATTTTAAAATTAAATATTGAAGTACTAAAATAAATATTAATTACTTTTTTTTCAGGTGACCAAAATTTACTAGAACTATTAATAAAACATTCATTTACAAGGAAATCTTATAGTTTGACTAGTGGTTCTTTTGGAAACATTAGAACAAGAGACTTCATATGCATTCAAGGACTTGACGGCAGCTTAAGTTTCTTCGACCAAGATACATTTTTATTTATCTGTCTTTTCAATGATATTATTATACCTACGCCTGTTGTTTACATTAGTAATTCCGATTCATTTGTGATCTGTAAGTCAACATGGGTACTAGAAATTTATAGGTAAGTTATATTACACGTTCCCATAAATCAATTAATCAATTAACATTCTGAGTGAAAGCAGTTACACTGTTTTTGCATTGCGTGGACGTACCCCTCTGTTGTGTGTGGACCCTAAGATCTAGATCCGACATTTTACGTAACTTTTTGGACAACGAACATTAAGACGTAGATTGTTCTTGACGTTACCGCAATTACACTTCAGTATAGGTAATTAAAAATGGCACTTAGTTTTAATGCGATAGATTAAAATACTTACTCATGATCCAATTACCTTTTGGTGGTATATTAGGACTTAATTAGGCGCCGCAGATTCATAGTAATATATGCTCTATTTAGGGCACTACTTGGTATACTTGTTTTTTTTTTGTCATTTAAAGTGGCAAAACATCGGAGGTATGGAGTAGGAGTGTGGAGGAAAACATTGGAGATGTATTGATACCGTTGACGATATACACATTAGACTACAACAAATTCAGAAGACCAAGAGTTACAAATTTAAGAGTATCAGAACTGAACCCTTGGAACGCGCTTCCAACTAACGCTTAACTTGTTTTTCTACCCTGATTACCGATACTCAAAATAGATAAGTAAATTGTGCAGGGGTGCGATAATCTTTTTTTGTAGAAGGTAGCGTAACTGAAATAAGTTTGGTAGACTCTCTCTGATTTTAATCATTTGTATTGGACTTTTGGGGTCCTCTTATGGCAAGGTGAAATTTGTGAAAACGGAAACTCTTTTAAATATCCTTTATTTAATTATCTTAAAAACAATATGCATTGATAAGTCTTATTAATTATTATCTTAGTTATCAACAGTTGAGGGAGTTTAGCGAGTTGAACCCAAAACACAACAAGAAGCATATTCCACAATGGCTTTACAACGCGGGAGAAGAGATCTCACGTGTTCAAGTCATACAGGTTGGAAGACAATATACTATTAATAATTACTTCTAAATATTTATTTGTAAAATCCCGCTTAATCTATATTCATTCCAGACTAGCAGTAATTTCTCAAGCATTATAGCACTTGGCGAAAGGCATCTTTACTGTTTTCAAGACAATGGTCTGATGAAGTACATGATTAAATTCGATTTCATACCTATTTGTTTTTGTGCATATCTCATTGGATGGTATTACGGTAATAATTTAGAAAATAATAATAATTAACGTAGTTTTGGAGTAAGTATATTGCATATTAAAACTTTTTGTTACAGAACCAACAGCTCGCTTATTAGTAATGGTAGCGTCGGAAGACTCAAAATTGTTTATTTACGAGAGCACAACATTGTTGTGGTCGTGTGATTTATTGTACACTCCAGTATCAATAACGCGGTGTTATTTGAAGGGTTTACCCGGGGGTCTTATAACTCTTTCCAGAAATAGCAAAGTTGCCGTTTGTTATTTGGGTACAGAACCTGATCTCAATAGTAATGCTCCTCCTATGATTAATGAGCCATTTGATCCACAGCAAGTACAAGAAGAATTGGAAGTAGTAGAAGATGATTTACAAAAGATTTTAGAAAACAAAGGTATCCCGAATTAGATAGCTAATTACTTGCAAAGTTAATTGACATCACCACTCTATGTCTTTATTGATTTTAGATCCTGATCATAGGCTTTCGTTGGTAGATCACATCATTAAAATAAAAGCAGATGTAGGTAAACCTGTCCAAAATTTATTTCAAGAATTTTCTAAGGGTGAAGAAGCTTTACATTTGCTAATGTGTCCAATCATTGTGATGCTAACTTGCGAAGATCCAAAACAAATTCAGAGCATACAGATTACTTACGACTGTTGTTTGCCATTTACATGTTCTGAATCAACAATTTGTTTAGACGGTATTAATGGTACAGAAATTATAGAAACTCAAGTATTTTTATCAAGCGATTTAGATATATCAGAGACTCGTGTGAAAGTATTATTTACGATCACTGATATGACAGGCAAAATAGCTGTTTTAACACGACAGGTTTTGTTGCCTTTAAGCCTTTATTGTAAACCTGTGCAAGAAGTAACTCATAATCATATAAAACTTTCCGTGAAATCTAATCATCCGTGTGTAGACTTTTCGAAAATATTTACAGGTAAGCTTTACTTGGTACAGTTCACTAACTTGAAAGATTGAGCTAAAATAAAAATGTTCTTTTCCTAGATTTTACAGAAGAAGAACTTACAAAGCACGGCGGTACATCAGATACAGTTTCGTTTGAATACAGATCAACAAAGAAGACTGCGACGTTAAGATTAACTGGGGATCATTATACTATGGAAGTCGATAGTTTTACTGAAATAATCACTATTTTAGATCACTTCCTTCTTAGATTGACTGACCATTACAAAAGGATGGGCATTAAAGATTTTCTTTTCCAACTTGTGTATGATCAAGAATTCATTAAAACTCTGTTACATAAATTCTTAAAAAGCATAGAGATTCACGCCAAGGAACGGGTCAAATTAAACAGCTTAGAGGTAATACCTACGATATTTAAAAAACCTTAGTTTGCAGACACGAAACATTTTGGACTAGCAGTAGTATGCCTAGGGTTTCGCACTACGGCAAGCTCATTTTTTTATTTATCATATTCATCGTTTTTACTTATCTACATACCCATGACAGTAAATTTATTTAATCTTGATGACTAGACTTCCATATATATATTCCATTCTCATTTCACATTCGCTATGTTCGCAAACTATCAGTGATGGTGACGGAATGCTTATTGAAACAAAGCATTACCAAACAGCCTACTAAAGTCATTAGTAGTAGGTAGTTAAAAAATAAATACCTCATCCTACGGCTACTAAAATGTAAAGTTTGTATGTTTGTGAGTTTGTGGATTTGTATGTTTATTAGTCAAACACGCATTAACGACGAAACGGTTTTGGATAAAATTTGGCATATATGTTGACCATGAACTGGATTAGGAGGTTGGTTACTTTTTATCCCAGAAAGGACCGTTCACGGGAGCAGAGCCACGCTAAAAGCTACTCGGTTATATTCGTCAATCATTTTAGACATCATACTAGGAAAGCTTCATGAACTAAGAGGCTTATGGTAAATATTATGTCAGCCGCGAAATATGTATAGTTCCCTATAACTCTATATGGCTAGCTGTAATTTGTATCAAGTATTTAATAATAAACTTATTCGTAGGAAGAATTAGAAACACTTCAAAGGCAGTTTACATTAGTTCAAAGGAAACTACTAGTACAGTACGGATCACTACCTCCTGGCAACTGCGATGCATTGGAGTTCCTCATGAGGGATACACACAAAAGGTTGATTAACACCGTTTACGAAATCATTCAGTGTAAGGAAACAGTGTGCAGGTATTTATAAGTCTTTAATTGTCATCATAAGGTATTGTGTTACATCTTAACGTACTTATTACTATGTTTTCTAGAACTGGAAGTACTTTGAGTACAGTCGGTCAGTTAGTTATGTACTTATTGAAGCAAGCGCTACAGGACAATTTCAAAATTAAACTCATTGAAGAAATGATGTCATTCAATTCTCTTTACGAAGACCATCAGATAAGTAGTTGCTAAAATACAAAAGTTAATACACAAGACTTAACGATTTTGACATAAAGGAATAGACTTTTTTGTCGGTTGTAATAATATATTTTACTATTTTCAGGAGTGGGAGGAAGCTGTTACGCAAGCTATGTCTTATATTTTAAAAAACATTTTTCAAAAATCAGAAAAAGACAAGGAAAAATTAGCACTGGTAACCGAGCAAGGAGTGTTGTCGCAAATAAACATGAAGCGTTGTTTAAAGCAAATACGGATGATTTTGGAGAAAATGTTCTTTGAAACAAAAGAGCAATTAGTACAGGATCACGTGAAACGAATCGAAGAGTTTGTCGAAGTCCTATAATTAAGTTTAAATCCAAATATACAATTTAAATAAACTACATTACACAAACATCAACAAGCTTTATTCGTTAGATCATTACATTATTAAAGACAATCCTTATCATATAAATAAATTTAATTATGTAAAAAATCTTAATTATTTAAGCGACGTGTAGCAGAGTATAAAGGACAAGGTTAAGGTACAGTAGATGTACCAAAAGCAAGAGTACCTTGTCACGTCATTTTTTCTTAGCGTCTTTCAAACCGGCACCTGCGTTGAACTTGAAGAAAATAATATCGCCATCTTCAACTACGTAATTTCGCCCTGGCAAAGAAAAATATAATCTTACAATACGCTGTATAGTACAGAGCAACTTAAGTGGACCGCTTGATCAGATATAAAGATCTTCTCGAGCGGTCGTTTCCAACCGTTGGAGCATTCAGCAATCTACATATCGCACTAGAGTTTTCATGCGAGAAATCGGCTCGCGAAAATGGTGACATACTGCTGATTCCATAAACATTGAAGCCAAATATAAACATGGCTGATCACAACTCAATCTCCATTTCAATCTCGTTACTCGTATCATACGCCTCTTTCAAATCTACGAAAGCGACTCATCGAACGACTTTTTGTCTTTTGGTTAAACTCCCATTATCTTGTATTTCTTTTTCCCCTTATACACATCCTCATCCTTAGAATGTTCTATCCTTTCATCTACTTTTCATTTACTAACGTTTACACGTGTATAACACTTATACTTCTCCCACAATATATTCTTCTGTTTTTATTAACTTTATTTTTAGCCACTCATATTTCAGCTGCAACACATACATACCATTAACTTTTTAAACACTTTTATACCTCGCACACCTTACCAAATTCCTTCCTTTTAAATTTTTATTTTACTTTCATACTAGTTCACACTTTCACAAACACTGACCGTACGAAACGTAACAATAAGCTGCCAATAATTCACGTCGATGTTCTGTGGTGTTACTACACTAGAGATCTACTTTGTACCATAAAGTAACGTTATATAGTGGCGGCACCATTATATGTAGCTTAAAACAAAAAATATTTATGTTACATAATATAGTTTCGATAAAATATAACTTTAACAGTACGTCACCATTGGCAATGGCATTGCATTATCTATAACAATGAAGTACGACTATTGTTCTTTCGGGCATAGTTTTCAATATTTACAGAAGTTCATGCGTGTGGATTCGTCGCAACTGATACCTGAAGACCTATTATTTTTCTCACATGTAGACTTTGTAAATACCTTGTTGCCTATATTTGCCAGCGGATTTGCAGGCAGCTTCAGATCCTTCCTCTTTGAAGTCCTTGTAATGCATCACCTCAGCCATGATGAAACCTTTCTCGAAATCTGTGTGAATTCTGCCGGCGGCTTGGGGCGCTTTGGTGCCTTTCTGATGAAAAATCAAACAAAACCTGTATTTGACTACCTTATAAATATCACGATACAGATATCGAATTATAATGAATTAACAAAATGCCAATATATGTATGAAATGTGCTCTAATAAAAGGGCCATTTTGATATGTCTTATCAAAATGGTCGTTTTAATTGTTATTTGTGTTTATTACTCAATCAATCAAACACTTACAAGGAATATAATAATTATACATTCGTACATTAGTCGTTAGGTCAAAAGTCAGTTTTAGAAGGCGGTATAAAGATACGACACGTATTGTGAAGAGATTCCTCATTCTGGGGCCTAACCACCAGTGGCTTGGGTCCTATACCTGGCTATTGGAGCTAAAGCCAATTATAGAGAAGATAGTATAATTTTTTTTAAAGGTTTTATTTTTTTTATTTTTAAAAATCCAAAAATAACCTTTTATAACAAAGGGTACTACTACTGGACATCATTTCTACTACTTAAACGCTAACAGAAAAATTATAGTGGCGAATTGACACATATAGGTAATTCTAGTTAAATACGTTATTTATCTAGATTTTCTAGAGCTTGTGACGTTTGTCACTAATATCAATAATTTGTAGGCCGAAAACGATATCTCCACATTAACAGACGATACTGGGCAGAATAATTTGGTACAGGCTGCAATTGGTCAGTGTAGAGTTAGAGGGACTAAATGATATACGACTGTGTACCTCGCTATCTATCGAATTATGCACGATCGACGAGAAAGTATTAAATTATGCAATATACTAATAAATATAGAGTTATGTACATTTGCATATGCAAACATGCAAATGAATTTAAGTAATTCGATGTATTAATCATAATAATAGCAAATTTTAGAACAGTGATATAACTATGCTATTATAACACTTGCTCGCTAGCCGACGTCTGTTATAAAAAACATCTAGGACATAAAAAAGCGAGTGACTTTGTATTTTATTTCGTTAAGCTTTAACTCATTAGAAATCACAAAACATTACGGAAAGAAGGAAACGTATAAGCAATATATTGATTTGAGTAATACGAGAGTAACGTTTAAAGTTATAAACCAACCTGAATAGTCCATGCTTTGACTTCATCGGGTCCGGCGGTGAAGAAATATTCTAGCTGCAATGCTTTGTACCCTTGTACGATGATTTTATCTAAGGCGCTGAGGAAATAAATAAACATATATCCATTCAATACTAAGAATTTTCCTAGTACTTATTGTAAAATTCGATTTGTTTTTTTTATGTGCACTTGTTTATTTCTGTAGCATAGTAGCTTTTTGTTTGATAGCTGGTTTAATCGACACAGTTCTTAGTTTGTAGCTATTTTTTATAAAAAATCTGATCTTTTTCCCATTAATGTCAAGGCTTTGTAGCCGTTAGGCTATAAATAATAACATTCCTTAAGCAATACCAAATGTTACGTAAGAGATGCAAGGGTGATGCAATGCGATGAAAAATGTATTTACCTGGTAATGTTATGTTCTTTCAAGAACGCTTCTTTTTCAGTAGGTTCCATTTCAATTAATTTGTTTTCTAGAACACCAGAGAAGGGAATAAGAGGCGCGCCGGGGTCATTTTTGTCGATCCATTCTTTTAGTTTTGGGAGCCTAGAAAACGATTTTTTAATTAACTTTTTTATTCAAGCTACATTATTAAAATCTTGAGCAAAGGTCTGCCTCCGCTCCCTTCATTTATAGCAATTTAATGCACGACAGGTCATTATGGCTGGAATGCATCCAGATCATCTCCCGTTGTTTTTTTATCCGGCCGAGTAGTCAAATAAATATACAATAAAATAAAAAAATATATTGATAATATTTAATTTTGATCTAAAGATTTTAAAAACAATTTTCAAAGAAGTACCAAAAAAAAAAGAAAAAAAAAAGCACAGATAAATTGGAAATATATATTCAATGAGTAATCTTAAGTAAAACTAAATAAATCAGTGGTCAGTAGTAAAAAATATTATTTAATATCGTAAGTATTATAAAATTTATTGAATATTTTTTTGAGTATCAAACTACTGGACCAACTGTAATAAAATTAGACTCTCAGAGCATGAATGGGTTAAAACATAAAATACTTCATCTTGGTGGCGGGTTGAATTTTTTGCGTCAGGGAAAATATTTTTATGGAGGATAAAATCTTGGGTGGTTATTGATTATGTAGGCCAGTCGACAAAATTCTTTACACCAAACCACGCAAGCGGAATGGATCAATAGTATAGTAATTTATATAGCGGTATACTGAATCGTAATACAAAATGAAATTCCGAAGGAAAAACTACCACTTACCACTTGTTCTTTTTACGGATGTAGTCCTTCTCAGATAAGTTTACTAAGTACAACGCTGGTTTTGATGTCAGGAACATATATTTATTTAGTACTTCTATCTACAAAAAGAAAACTCAAATGCATTGTATGTTCTCTAATATCTAAAGTATAATTTTAATATCAAGTAGAATAGAATCACTTACATCTGCGGCGCTCCAATCACCAAACCGAATGTGTTTCTTTTCTTCAACTAATATTGTCTTTATACGCATCAGAGCTTCCTGGAATATACACAAGGATGTATTGATTAATTAATTACAGTCGTGAATTGATAACACACATTTACTTTTAAGAAATTTTCACACTATATGTTGGATAACAATAATTTGGATCGCATAGTAGGTTGTGTTTGACACACTCACATATTCCGGTTTCAATTTCTTATCATTGCCGCGATTGACGACTCTGTCTAGTTTCTCGATATATTGTATGAGTTGTTCCTCGTCTTTCAGCCGGAGCTCCTCACCGATCGTCTCCAAGTCGCGGACGGGGTTCACGTCGCCGTCCACATGGATCACGTCCTCGTCGTCAAACGCACCTATGGGTGTTAACACATACGCAGAATTCTATTATTCTAATCAAAATTAGTTAATAATTTAGAATGCATTATCAGGCATAATAACATGTCTTAAAGAAATAATTATCTAATATTATACGTAGGTATGTATAGGATCTAGTTTATGTTTAATATTAATAAATAATTTCTTACGGCATAAATTAAAGATGGCGTCGCATGCTTTAATATGCGAGAGGAAAGCGTTGCCGAGACCTTGACCCTCGGCCGCTCCACGCACAAGACCAGCAATATCGACTACATTGAGGAAAGCTGGCACTTTGCTGTAAAAGTAATTATAAGTAGAAAGAATGCTTTTACAAAAGAATAAAGATAACCACACATATTGTTATAACTTACCTAGCAGGCTTGTGGAACTGGCATAAATAGTCAAATCTCTCGTCCGGCACCGGTACCCTACTTGCTGAAAGATAACAAACTTCGTTAGACATATAAACTATTATACTCCTGGTGCGTAGTTATACATATATCGTAAGCTTGGAATGTTAATTGCAAACGATATATTTAGGGTTCTGTATCTTCCTATCTCATAACGGAACTCTAACAGAATCACATTGTTGTCTGAGTGTCTTGACTTTAATAGATTTATTTCAGACTAGATAACCAGCGTGGTTACACTCGTGCATATTACTGCTCCGCTCGCGTGGATCGTAGCTAGAAAAATGTATAGTTAGAAACCATCGCCTCCACAAAACAAATATATGGTGTAACTATGATTTCCATTGGTCAAGTTATTCAAAAGCTACATACACAGACTACGAATTTCACAAATTATACAGGCCGGCATGATTCTGGAGACCACCGATAAACTCATTGTTTGTCGGTGGTCACTGTTTTTTTTTAGACTTCACTGTACTTAACAGGAGGTGAAGTGCAGTCACTTTGCCGTGCTAGGATAAAAAAAAAAAAAACAAAAGTAAAAGATAAAAGCACGAAATGCTCAACAGCAGCCTGAAATCTGGAACTGTGTCCGGTATGTCGATAAGCTCGCCTCCTATCATATCATGGTCTGGAAATAAGCTCGGCGTACCCCTTTGGCAATTACAAGCGTGAGTATGAATGTCTAATTAGGCAACAATTCTTCTAATTTGACCTAGACGTTCACTAAAACATCCCATAATGAAAATTATGTTGGCGAACTGTTCACTACTGCACTCATTACACAGACTACTCATCAAGTAGTGCATTCATAAGCACCAATAAACCAAAAATATATATTTTTATCATTGCTTTAATTTTATTAATCATAATTCATTACAGTCATAAAGAAGATATATTCACATTAATAAAATAACTAAAACACATGTCAATCAGATATAACAGTTAATGCATCAGTGGAGCTAGAAGACTTATTGGATATTTTTCGTATTCGATTTTTTCCACGATCACAACATTTAGGATACTTAGCGACTGGATTGTCCATAGATCGTAAACGCAAGCCAACATCTTTAATGAGATTGCACCTAGCTTCGAAAGTCTTAAAAACTTGTCCATACAATTCGAGAGCAGATTTATTCATTAGAGGATTATGTGTCTTTAAATATAATGCCATAAATAATAATCCAGATAATTGAATACCAAGTCCAGGGTATTTCGGCCTCGCCACGTTCAAGGCACAACAAGCGTCTGTTAATATAATTCCTACGGTTTGTTCTAAGTAGCCGAGGTTAGGAAGATTTTTTAGAGGCAATTGAGGAAATAATTTTGTTCCCCTAAACACTGTGATATCAGAGTACATGTGAGGCTTGGCTAAAAATTTTAGAAGGCAGCTTTCAGTACAAAACAAATAATTATTGCCCTGGAAATTGGCTGCAAAAAGTATATTTCCTATAACAATTTTCTGTGCAGGTAAATTTTCAGCGTATGTTACTATACACACACCATTTTCATAAACACGATTTCTATGAATTGTTTTAATAACGGTAGGTACTTCAGGTATATCCATTTTTTGTGTGGTCAGACAAGAATTTGGATGCTTCAATGCAATGTCCATGTGATCAGCACAGATCCAATATAATCTATTTTTAAATTGAACTACACCCTTTTTGTCCACGGGATAGCCACTGCATTTGAGAACATTTTTTCGTAGACATAAGGGGCACATGTCTTTAATGGTTGTCATTCTTTTTTCAAAAATCTCATTTGATATACACATAACATCTATGGGTACGGCCATGGTCTTTTCATTACTCAAGTAGTAATGAATTTTTGGAATAATGCCATTAATAATATCATGAGCGTCCTTAAAACATTGCCATTTTGATTTATTCCCATCTATTGAGTGCAAATTTTGATAATCATTTTTAATCAAATTTCTGATAGCATAACAACTCTTTATGAAGGTATTATATCTGAATACAATAAAAGAAGCTGAATAAGGCGGATTTAATTTGATAATGTTGAAATATAATTCATTCTGTGTATTTTCCAATACCTTTTCTATTGAACTTGAAATATCAAATATGGTACTAGGATAGAGGCCGTGTTTGGCAAGTTCCAAGGCTTCATACGGTGAATCGGGGAAACCATCAAATACGAATCCGGATGTATATGTCCTATGATCAATTGCAACAGTTTGGATAGCTTTTACAATAAGTTCAGTATTTATTTTGTCTCCTTGTTGGATTGCTTTTAACATGTTTGAACCTAATTCCGTCCACCTCATGCTTTCCAAAATTTTGCGTATGGCTTGTCCTCTTGAAATACATATTAAGCCATATTTTTTAGAAAGCTTTTCCGCTAAAGTACTTCTTCCTGATTTAGGAGCTCCGATAATACTCAGTCTTAAAGGATATCCATAATATGATTTTATTGAATCACACTGGATATATTTTAGCGGATCCGATCTAAATTTTTTCACATTGTCTTTTCCACATACAAAGTAGATGTAGCATCGATGAATCACAGAAAATAGATTGCCTTTTTTCTTGTTTATTTTATATGAATGAATAATATTCTGAGGATTCTCAAATATGTGCACGGGACACATTCGGTTAAACTTACTTAAAAAATAAAACCCCTTCGCCAATAACATTTCTGAAATATCTGTATCAATGATAAAAGATTGTTCAAAAAATGAAAGACCTCTGTTTCTTACGGTTTTCAGTTTTGATAATGCTATGCGTAAAACTTTATCAATTTCTTTAGTAGCATCAATGGATACATATTTAATGTTATTTTCCAACAATATATCTTTCATAATTTGTATATTTTCATCATCGACTTCATAAATGCTTTCCACCCTTGCATCTATTCTTTCTCGAGCATCTGATGACTTTTCCCACACGCTTTGATCTATTGGTTCTGATAAATGTTGAATCATTTCGTTATACGTATTGAATAAATTTGCGTCAACATTCGAAGATCCAGATGGATGAGCATCAATTATAACACTTTCTGCAGAAATACTTTTTATAAGTTTCTCAGCAGGTATGAATAATTTGTCTATTATTTCGTCACATATTAGTTTGACAACAACATTTTTCGTGATAATATTCAACCATTCTTTTTTTTCATTGTCCGATTTTATTTTAGCCAAGTTTTTAGCTTCGTTTTGTTGGTTTTTCCAAGCCTTAAACATCCTTGTTGAAACCCTTTCTAAAGATTTTTGTACAATGCTTTCTAATGTTATAATTACATCAGGAATACAAAAGCATGTAATCATGTCTTCGATGTCAGTAGGTAATCGTGGATAACCATCTAATACAAATCCGGTCGCAACGAAGGGTTTTTGGAACCACAATTTCTTAAGGACCCTTTGCATCAGTGTAGAACTAATTACCGAACCCCGCTCAAAATAATTATATATCATTCGTCTTAATTCTGCCTCATTAGACAATATGTCAAAAACTAGATTTTCATTTTCTTCATTTATATGAAATTCTGTAACCGTTTCATCGTCAATGAGCGTGTCCGTAAAGTTATTTTCATATCGTCGTCCCACGTTTTTGAAATGTCTTGGCATGAGATAGTCATTGACAACATCTTCAAAATCAATGTGTAACAAACCAAGCTCTTTCGCTATATACTTAGAAAGTGTAGATTTGCCGCTGCCAATAGTACCTACAACACAAATTCTTATAGGTGGTAATTTTTTATATGGTTGGTTATAATACTGATATTTAGTAGCGTCATTTTGGAATAGCATAGAACATTCTTCGTTGCAAAAGTAATGGATTTTGTTATTATGTTTTATACAAAATTCTGGTTTGCCTTCCCATAAAACTTCGTAATCGTAATATGCAACAGGACAGTACGTGACAGTTTCACATAAAATTTTTGAGTGATTATAGGTAAGAGTGTCAGTTGGAATTTCGTTACCATCTTCCGATGCTTCTATTTCTTCTTCTTCTTCTTCTTTTACTACACAAGGTGTGGAATAGTTTTTACGCAGTTTCAATAATACTTCCTCTAGAACTTGTATATCAGTTTTATTTTCAAGCTCGACTTCGATAATGGCCTTTGAATCTTCTTCTATTTTGAATTTTAAGCTATTCCAATCCTCTCTAAACTTTTCGACAGACTCTGTGAGTGATGTTAAAAATGTTGTTACATGGTTGACTTGGTCCTCAGATTTTAAAACTTCGTTGTCATCGTCATTAATATTGTTTAATGTATTATTTATTGAATCATTTACTATGATTTGCATGTCAACTTTACTGCTATCTGGGAATTTGGCTGTACTAAGTTTTGTTTTAATTAATGGATCATTAACAAAGCCAAATCTCTCAAAGTGATTTTTTATACTATTTTCTACGGTTAAATAATGTTTAACTAGGTCAATATCAATTTCCTTATTCTCCATTAAGCTAATAGTGTAATCGGGCAATACTTTCGAGTCAATAAGGTGCTCCCACAACTCTGGATCAGACGGAAAACCATCTATGATATATTTCCCATAACATTGTTCTCCATTGGTCAAATTCTTAATTTCCATGTCGGTATCTGAAATAAACCTGATTATTTCATTCATCAATTCTTCTGTATGGGGTTCAATTTCTTTTTGTAAATCATTTGTAATAATATAAGTTGAAATAGCATTTGTAACGTCCTCGTCACCTATAACAGGTATAGCGGGTTTTTCTTTCGCCGTTAATAAATTAATTGGGGCAAACTGAGATAAAAATTGGCGATCCGATAAAGCAAAGTTGCATTTTTCTATGTCATCTAAAAAAGGTAAAAACTGAAGATTGTTCGATAGTGAGTTAAAAGTTTTCCAAAAAAAATCATCCAGCTCTATTTCTTCTTTCTCTTCTAGCTTTGCTTCCACTTCTAAGATACGCTCTTTTTCCCAATTTTGTTTATTTTGCTGCATGTATTTAATGCTTTTTTCAAGCAATGGAATATATTCGTTTAAATTTGTCTCAGCTGAATCATACCATATTTCTAAATTCTTATATCGTTCTATTTCTGCATTTTGCCATGCGACAAGCCTTGCGTCTTCTATAGTTGCTATTAATTCTGAAAAAATAGATTTTACGAAAGAGTCATACTTTTTTACTCTTTGTTCCTCTACAAATTTTTTATAACATAAAACTGGCGCATCGAAGATCCATGACAAACATTCAGATACCATAGTTTTACCAGCTAATTTTGTTCCAATAACTATAACTCGACAAGTAGGCTCTAAATATTTTACTTTTAAATAAGGACGTGGGTTTTGCCAAAAAGAAATCATGGCATCCATAGATGATAAAAGATACACGTGCTTAAAGAACATAACAGCAAATTTTGATTTGCCCTGTACAGACTGTCTATTTTTTAGTTCCACTGGACATCTATTATACCAGTGCGAAAAATATCTGTTAAAACGCATTTTGCCACTATGAATGACATTTAACTCATCCACCAGTCTCCAAAACTCATCTAAGTCATCTGGTGGTTCCTCGAGATACAAAAGTTCAGGAATTAGAACTGGTTTTATAGGTAGTAAAATCAGTCGTTCCGTAATATGATGCATCATTTCGTGAATTGATGTTCGACCATCTACCTTCAGGACTATTTTAGGATCAAAATCTGTTATTTTTTTTTCAACATATGGCAATATATATTTTCTGTAGTTACACATTTGTTTAATTGATTGAGTTTTAAAGTTACATGGCTGTCTGCAGTTATATTTTGGGTTAAAAATATGGCTGTCAAAAGGACTTGTGTAAGTAGTTATTGTAGATTTTGATGGCCATCTTATATCTGATTCTTCTTTCATTATTTCAAATGGATCAAAGGTGTGATGATTACTTGTGTAATTGAAGTATTTATGTCTTTTCTTAGACACCAAATCAATATCGGGGCAAGTTATGTATATTACTACATCAGGAGCCATATTGACTACTTCTTCGAACTGTTTTAATGAAGCCACTGATGTTGAACTAAATAAGGGTTTTCCAGGAAAAATTATATTTGAGCATGAATCTAATATAAATTTAGGTAACTCTACAGGCGGTTCTTGTTCTTCCTCCATAACTTGTTCTTCTTCTGGTACTTGTTCTTCTTCTGGCTCGTTTTCCCCCTCAGCTTCTATGTCACTACTAACAGATGACTGTGATGCTCTTGTCAACTTTTTCTGTTTCTTTTTTAAATTATTTATTAAGTCATACATAATTTCTCCTATAACATGTAGAGATTCTTCACTAACCAGTGAGTCAAGAAAATATTGCGGGTTTCTATTTGATGTCACCATAGGAAAACCTGATATAACATAACCTCTATGTTTTACAGCAGGTGACAACAATTTCCTCTTCAGCAATGTCAATATAATATCAAATTTACAGACTTTGTTATGTCTGCAATTGAAATCCAATGTATTTCCGGTAGTACTTTTTTGGTCTATTTCATCAAGTAAAATATTTTTGGGGCATAAGTGTGCACAGTTATATTTTTTAGAAAGAGCTTCACCAAGACTATAACAACCTGAACCTGGTTTGCCTAAGATCAAGTAACATGTTGGTTTTGCCATCAAATAAGCCTCTTGTGCATCAATATCTGTCCAGCAATGAGAATCTACTGTTTTACCAGGTAATGAAGCAGCTGTATTATTAATCCCAACAATTGTTGCTCCTAAAGGTGAATATTTGTTATTCTCTTGGTCACATATTTGCTTGTTTATTAAATCAATTGGACCATTGTAAATAACACTTTTATCAACATATCCGTCTTTAACACCATACTTATCTATAACATCTAAATTATTTTTATGTCTATGAAATTCAAACATATTGAATTTGAAAGGATATAATGACAAATGCATTGACGTTTTGACATTTGTATTTTACAAGTTTCAAATGGCCATGATCAAATACAATAGATACTTTTTGTTAATAAACCATGGTTTAATTAAAATGTTTCTTAAGTCGTTTTTATATGAAACTAGCTTTTGCTCGCGGCTCCGCCCGCGTGATCTCCTTTGTCCGGGATAAAAAGTAGCCTATGTCTTATTCTGATATATAAGCTGTATTATTGAAAAGTTTCATTAATATCCATTCAGTAGTTTTTACGTGAAAGAGCAACAAACACACATTCATCCATCCATTGTATAAGTGACTTTCAAACTGAATTATTGTTGGGTTATTTCCGGGATTGATCAGGAAACAATCTAAAGTTTATTTAGATTGGCCATAAGTATTTAAGTGCGAGTTATCTACAATAAATTCAAGTGAATATAAAGTTTGTCAACCTGCACTAGGCTAACTTGATGGGTGACAGACCTTTACTCTCTTTTAACTGTAGAAGAGGCTCATACCTATCGATGGGCAGTTAATAGTATTTATAATGAATCAGATACTTATTTTCATTAGGTTCAATGGTGCAGAATGGAAAATTCTCAGCAGCAGCCTGACTCTTGGTCAAAACATTGAAGAATGTTGACTTTCCAACATTGGGCACACCAACAATGCCCACTTTCAAGTTGGTACCCACACGGCCAATTAGTGGCTTTTTCTCAGGTTCTTCTACTTTTTTTGGAGGCATTCTGAAAATGAAGACAGTTTGTTTTTAAATATCTATATTAATAAATAATTAGGTACTATGATTTTCTCAACCAATGCCAACACAGAGAATGTGCCAATTGCACTTATTGATAATTACTAATGGTTGCCCTACAGACAGCCTCCATAATGTAGTGGACGAGTAGCTGACTGCAAAACGGAAGGCCACTGGTTCGATTCTCGTACTAAGACAAATGCTCCAAAACTTATTTTGAAAATAATTTATAAAAAAGTTCATCAATCATCATCATCAATCATAGGTTTCCAGTTACATAACTAATCAATTTTTAGTCCAAAATAAAATCACTACTGTTATAAAATGATTAGTGCTAAGGGCTAATACGTAACTTGAACCAGGTATCCACTAAACTGGGAATCTGTATAGGTAAATTTTTTTGTTGATCAAAGAGTTGAAATGAATAATTAACTATGTTTTCAAATTTTATGTGGATAAGTACCACTGAACTTTAATAAAATATTTGAGACTAGAACAATCCTACTATCCTACTAATATTATAGACACGAAAGTTTGTAAGTATGGATGGATGGATGGATGTATGTTTGTTACTCTTTCACATAAAAACTACTGAGTGGATTTTAATGAAACTTTACAATAATATAGCTTATACATAAAAATCAACCCCTGAAGGGTTTAAAAAGGGGATGAAAGTTTGTATGAAAAATCTAAACCGCTGAACCAATTTCAATGAATTTAGGCACAAATAGAGTTGATGACCCAGGGTTAAATATAGGGTACTTTTTTCTATCAATTTCAACCCCTAAAGGGCCCAAATAGGTGATGAAAGTTTGAACGAAAGCTTTTTGATGGCGAAATACTTTTATTGCTTCTGGTCTATCATAATTTACCGGCTGAATGAACTGGGATAAAATTTGGCACATACTTATGATCATATACTTATATGATCTAGCATAAAACTCACAATATATTGTATTCAGATAGTTTGTTCCCCTGGGATCTGATACAAAATTACATTCACGCGGACAGGGTCGCGAGCAAAAGCTAGTATAAAATAAAGCAAAGTAATATATCTTTATGATATTCCAATATTATCACCAGGATAATTGGTAAATACTGTTTAACAAATTATATTAACATGACACCATCCATCAGGATAATTAATAAATAATAAAGTAAAATATGGAAAATTATAATTATACTTTTATTGTACTTTTTACTTGCATATATCTGCAATTAGAATGCAAGTAATTTTTGGACAGTAATTAACCAAGTGAGATAGTAAACAAAATAATGTATAAATAATAATTTATTTATCTAATTAGATATTAATTTCATTAAATTATATTAGGATAAGCATATTGCAGGCTTTGCGGATAACCTATTATAAATAAAATATTACTCATTTACTTGAGATATTTTCTGGAACTTTTCCGTAGTCACAAACACCCACAGAAAGAGGTAAATCCCAATTATGAATACAATAGTTTTATATCCTGAAACTTCTTAAAATATGAAAAGAACGTGGACGATGAACTGGTAAGTGACAGCCGACAGGTGACAGCCCGGTGTAATTCACCATTTGAGTTGCCAGCTAGAATCTGAAAATATCTGGGAAAAAGTAAGTACAGAAATATATTCGATTCGACTCATTGCGGGGAATAAGATATGCTATAGTCCAGTAGGCTAGCGTATGTACACAAACAATATTTAGAGGGTTTGAACAGTGATATGGATTTGTGCAGTAAATAATAATGCTGACGAACAGTGTATGGTAACATTGATATACATATGTGTATTTACGTGATTTTTTACCAAGACTAGCGATGGATCTTGTGCGTTCGATTTGCTTGAAGAAAGTCGTCTGAGATGAATCTTACCGAACAAAAATAGCACTAAAACTCCAACAAGACCTTGCAGTCGACCTAATCCGTAATTCACCGTCCTTGTAAAATGAAAGAATAACAAAAAATATCTAAGGACAGCTTAAAGCACAAGTACTCAAGGCCGTAAAATAATATAATTTGGGCCTCCGGATATCTCACTCACCAAATGAAACGCAGCAGCAAGCCCCTACGTTACGCCAGTTTTATGTGAGATAGTGGTAACAACCCGGCGAGCCGGCTCATTTAAGCTGTAGACAAAATTGTCGATAGCGTGGCTCTACCACTCAAATTAATGTTACAAATCCGGCTTCAACAAGAAGGCTTTAAATTCAGCGAGTTTTTGAAGTGATAACTTCTTATGGGAGGGTGAACCGAAACGTTCCGTAACGCGAGCGGTCCATCGACCAGCCAGCGTTAGCCGACCTCCCTGGAACATCGATTATTTCGAAGTCCCAAGTGGCGTCACACAGTGACTAGTCAGCTTGGACCGGACTTTGACCGGACTTCAACCTGAATTGACCGGACTTCAACCGGACTTTGACCGGACTTTAACCGGACTTTGACCGGAGTTTAACCGGATTTTGACAGGTCTTTGGCCGGACTTAGACCGGACTAAGACCGGACTTTGACCGGACTTTGACCGGACTTCGACCGGTATTTGACCGGACTTCGACCGGACTTTGCCCGGACTTTAACCGGATTTCGACCGGACTTTGACAGGACTTTGATAGGGCTTTGACCAGATTATGACAAACTTCGACAGGGCTTTAACCGGACTTCGACCGGACTTTGACCGGGCTTTGACCGGGTTTTGACAAGACTTTGGCTGGACTTTAACCGGATTTTGGCAGGACTTTGACCGGTATTTGACCGGACTTTGAACGGACTTTGACCGGTATTTGACCGGACTTCGACCGGACTTTGATAGGGCTTTGACCGGATTTTGACAAACTTTGACAAGACTTTGACCGGATTTTGACAGGTTTTTGACCGGTATTTGACCGGATTTCGACTGGACTTTAACCGGACTTCGACCGGACTTTGGTAGGACTTTAACCGGGCTTTGACCGGATTTTGACAAAACTGACATTACTTTGACTGGACTTTAACCGGATTTTGGCAGGACTTTGACCGGTATTTGACCGGATTTCGACTGGACTTTAACCGGACTTTGATAGGACTTTAACCGGGCTTTGAACGGATTTTGACAGGAAATTGACCGGTATTTTAACCGGACTTCGACCGGATTTTGACCGGACTTTGATAGGGCTTTGACCGGATTTTGACAAACTTTGACCATATTTTGACAGGATTTTGACCGGTATTTGACCGGATTTCGACTGGACTTTAACCGGACTTCGACCGGACTTTAACCGGGCGTTGACCGGATTTTGACAAAACTGACATTACTTTGACTGGACTTTAACCGGATTTAGGCAGGACTTTGACCGGTATTTGACCGGATTTCGACTGGACTTTAACCGGACTTTGATAGAACTTTAACCGGGCTTTGACCGGATTTTGACAAGATTGACATTACTTTGACTGGACTTTAACCGGAATTTGGCAGGACTTAGACCGGTATTTGACCGGATTTCGACTGGACTTTAACCGGACTTTGATAGGACTTTGACCGGGCTTTGACCGGATTTTGACAAGACTGACATTACTTTGACTGGACTTTAACCGGATTTTGGCAGGACTTTGACCAGTATTTGACCGGACTTTGACTGGACTTTGACCGGATTTTGACAGAACTTTGACTGGTATTTGACCGGACTTTGACCGGATTTTGACAGGACTTTGACCGGTATTTTACCGGACTTTGACCGGACTTTACCCGGACTTCGACCAGACTTTGACGTCACTTTGACTGCACTTTGACCGGACTTTTACAGGACTTTGACCGGACTTCGACCGGACTTTGACCGGACTTTGACAGGACTTCAACCGGACTTCGACCGAAATTTGACCGGACTTCGTAACGTAACGCGTTACGGCGCCACTCTGGCTTCCCTTTCTCTCACGCATACGGCAGTAGTAGGCAGGCTCCTCCGCTCTCACTTTAACCCACATTAGTTTAAGTTATCACTTCTGTCGAGCGTCCCGAGACGCACACTTTTTTTTTTAATTATTTGTTGCGAAGCTTCATATCTTTACTCCCTAATCCGTCATCAGATTTTAATTTTATTATTATATGGTGGAAACTGGTGCACTATGATGAGAGTGTGTGCGTGAGACCCGTATGCGTACAGTATCCTGGCACACTACAGGTCTTACACGTTCGATATATGCGACGTGGCGTCCTCCTTTTTTTCTAAGTCGATGTATTTGAATAACTAAATATCCTATACGTAAACACAGCAAGACCTTATTTAAGATTCTTTGATCATTGGGTCATACTCGTATTGTGTTGATCCGATTAGTGTGCGTAAAATGAACTAGTGTAGATTTATTTATTTATGCGTTTGTAACGTCACAAATACTTTTGGTTCAGAGTCCGATTTTCACTTTAGTATTTGCATCGCCTCGCCTTGAAACGTGGCAGATTTTTTATTACCAGTAATACGCGCGTTGTTTGTTCTTTCGTTACTAAACGTCGTTGGTAAACGACCTAAGACCCAAACAAATGCTCAGTAACAGCAAAAAATACAGCCTCGTCAGAGTAACAATAGTTTTCTTTGAACACAGAAGTGTTAGTTACAAAAATAAAGGTGTTATCAAAAACCTTTAAAAGTAATTAAAATTAATGGGTGTTTAAATAAAACTCCTGTTTGTTTCATAGTCATAACTTAATTTGATTTTATTAAAAATATCATCAGTTGAATAATTTATCATCTGCACAAAACAAAATAATTAGTTACAATATAACAGGGCAAATAAAATATTTAAATTGAAAAGTATTAACATAATATAAATGATATATTTCCATTTACGTTGTTAGTGTAGCCCATGGAGGAGACATTGGGGATGGATTCTGAAGATATGACATGACTACAGCAGATATTGATAGCATGAATGAACTAACAATCTGAAAAAAAAACATTTCAGAAATTAGCAGGCAATTATTTTAAGTACACAAAATTTTTAATTCTGGCACAATGACTACACTGGGACTGATGATAACTTTCAGTGCAACCCATACTGTTGGCTATCAAAAGATAGCCGGCCAACTTTATATTTGGACTGCACTGTACTTACACTTTACAAGGTGGTAGGTCCCTCGTATGCGAGAGGCCGTCTGGGTTAGTACCACCACTTTGTCTATTACTGCCACCAAGCAACAGTGTGTAAGCACTGTTGTGTTTCAGTTTGAAGGACATTGGAGCCAGTGAAATTACTGGGCATTATGAGACTTAACATCTTATATCTCGGGGTGACGAGCGCAGTTCAGATCGGTGTTGAGGCTAGCGCTTGGCTCGTCTCGTCATTCAATCAAATAAAAAAAACAGTCAGCAGTATTATGCCAACATGAAGGTATTTGATACACACAGGCTGACCCTGGAATTCGACTTGAATAAGCTACTTTATCTGTATCAGTAGTATCAGGTACCCAGGTAGGTAGAAACCAACCATATTATCAAATACTCACAAAATTTATTTGCCGGTTTCACAATCTCCAAGTTTACAAATAAAATAAATAATAATAGATAAATAAATACACCCAACAGTCATACACATCGTCCTAACCCCATACTATGTTAACCAGTATTGTGGGTATCAGGAACTATAAGGGACTTGCGGTCTCACAAAACCTAGACTGGAAATGTCATATTATTGTGGATCACACAAACATTCATCTGAGTGCAGGAATCATACCCACAACCTCTCACTTTGCAGCTGTCTCCTCACCCACTACACCACTACACCTGATGGTAAGCACATTGCAGTCCAAAAAAACAAGTTACCACCGACAAACGAGTTTACTGGTGGTCACCAGAACCATGCTGTCCTGTATAAATGCTTCTTCACACTCATAAACTGGCCGATCCACATAAGACGTGTGGTTCACTACAGGTTTTAACTCCATTTGTATGGTGGTTGCTATCTGAGTGTATATGAATATCCTACCACTAGCAAAATAGTGTTATCATATTAATTACATATTTTGAAACAGACTCTAAATATTTTACCTGTTTCGTATCATCAGAGACTCTTGAGTTGGCAAAACTTATACTTGAACAAAAGACAGCTGTCCATGCACACCACTTGAGGCGCATCATGAGGCCGCACATTGAGAACACCATGCCTGAAATATGCAATGTACACATAATTATTGCCCAGACATACAAACTATACAATAGACAACAATAATTAGGTCATGTTATGTGAAAAATATACAACATAAGTTTTGTGAAAGCAAGATATATTTAATATGCCTATATCTATATACAGGGTTAATTTTAAAACACCAGCAACCTCGCAGGACCAGATAGCTGACCCCATACGGAACAACTTTTGTTCTACGAGTTTGTATATAACTCAATATATTTAAAAAAAAATGATTTTACAAGTTTTTGTTGTGTCGTATTTTTCTTCATAGCGTTCGGCGTGCGCGCGCGACTCAAAGAAGCCGCTCAGCTGGCTCGGGCGATGACCTTCAACGCTAGCCTGGTTCCCCACGCTTCGCGTGTTTGCTTACGTAATCTGCGATGCGTGTAGGTAACATTCAAGACGGAAATTAAATGAATACTTATTTTTGTATGAAAATAAAATCTAACAAATTATCAAAAGTCGTAGAACAAAAGTAGTAGCTTATAACCTTAGGTATCTACCCCTGCGAGGTTGCTGGTGTTTTAAAAATAACCCTGTATATAAAAATGAATCGCTGTGCGTGTGTCTCGCAAAAACTCGAGACTGGCTGTACCGATTTGGCTAATTCTGATCTTGAAATATCTGTGGAAGTTCAGGGAAGGTTTACCCGGTGAGAAAAAATGAGTAACATAAATAATAAGTAACGGAAAACACTAAAAACGACAACTTAATTTTCCCATACAAACTGTTCCTGGGTATGAAACATTTGACATCTTTTTGATGTGAAACATCTATAAGCGCAGGTATAAACCGGATTGTTGGCGTTGCGAAGCTTGCAGTGGTGACGGGTCGCCACGCTATACTAGACAGGACAGGGACAGGGACAGGACAGGGACAGGGACAGGGACAGGCCAGGACAGGGACAGGACAGGGACAGGACAGGGACAAGACAGGGACAGGACAGGGACTGAACAGGATAGGACAGGACAGGACAGGGCAAGACAGGGACAGGACAGGGCAAGACAGGGACAGGGCAGGGCAATACAGGAACAGGACAGGGACAGGGACAGGGACAGGGACAGGGACAGGGACAGGGACAGGGACAGGGACAGGGACAGGGACAGGGACAGGACAGGACAGGACAGGACAGGACAGGTCAGGGACAGGACAGGGACAGGACTGTCCCACCGGGGGGAGGTGGAAGACTACCTGCACTGGTGCAGTATCTCAATAATAATTAATTGCATTTAATGTAAATGAAACATTTGTATTAAGTTTTGACCACATTTTACACAAATATATGTAGGTGATACGAAGTTCACCGGGTCATCTAGTTATTAAATACAAAATATGTAAAACCACCAATTTTTGTTGAATTAAGTTTTATTGTGATTTTATATTACACCTGTTGGTAAATTAAGTGCAATCTGAATATAATGTTGACAATATGGCATTACTTACTTTCCACAGAATTATGACTGCCTGAAGTGACTTATAATACGGTGAATATACTATATTGGTGCAATTGTTACATCAATTTATATAATTATTCCGAATTTTAACGTATTAGTATCCTAAAAGTTAACTGAGCAATGATAATTACTAAATCAAATTTTCAAACATAAGCCAAAATCATAATACTGATATTTCTTGATGTATATGTAATTTATATTTTTACCGGTTATCCGGTTCTCCCCAGCGGGCTTGCCCCCTGATCCTAACCATTTTCCCATCCCTTTTTCCTTCCCCTCCCCCTTGGCCCTTTGGCAGGCCGGCATGATCTTGCCGACCTACGATGGACACATTGTTTATCGTTGGTCGACACTATTCTTGGATTGCGCTAAACTTACCATCAGGTGTAGAGTAGTCACTTTGCCGAGCCAGGATAAAAAAGAACCTAGATGTATGTAATTTAATATCTTTACCTAGAATATTCATATAGTCTGTAGTGAGATCTTCAGCTGGGGCCGATGTTGGTGGAGGAGGTTTATAGCGACGTTCCCTGTCGGCGCGTCTTGGGTCTGATGGCAATTGCATCTGTAAACAGAAACCTCATATTTCTTTTACATTCTTAAATGGCCAAAGATTTATGATAGATATTACTTCAAAGTTAAAAGGATGTTTTCTCAATAATTGCAATGGTTTTGGAATTTAGATCTCTTGTTCGTACTAACCTTTTTGGTTGTTATTACAGGCCCACAAATAATTGTAACGGTGAAGTACTTTTATACTCGAAGTATGTTCACAGCGATTCTGTGAAATAAATACAAATAAATAAAGCCTATATTAAAATTATTACTATTAATTAAACAATTTTTCGCACTTTGACGTGTCTGTCACTGACCAATAATAAATGCACAGACTACTTAGAGATACTGTCAATTGAAATTTTACTAAGTAGGAGTACTCGATATGTATCGATATGTGATAAAATATCGATACATTTATTTGGTAAATCGAACTAATTCGATATTATCGAATCATTGAAGTCCATATATAATATCGATATATTTTACGAAATTAGAATATTTAGAAAAAATCATCATTAATTAGTTTACATATTTATTCATTTTAAACATGATCTAAAGTTATACTTTACTGCACCTATAGTTAATTTTCAATAAAAAAAACTTAACTACAAAAATTACCAATCTATCTAGTTGGTTGTCCAAGTTTACCAACTCGACGGATACACGAAATACTCTTAAGACTGTACTTTTAGATTACAAAGTACATTTCCCGAAATTGTACAAGCATACAAATATTTAATAATGTTGGCCAGCTTTGTGCTATCTGAAAAACTTTTTTCTACGGCCGCGCAAGTATTAACCGAGCTGAGAAGCAGGATCCAAGCCAAACAGTTAATAACATTTTGTTTCTGTCAGGTTTAAATAAGAAATATTGAGATTAATAAAAATAAAGTTGATTGCTTTTTTAACCTTGGGGGGTATACTTATTTACTAGTAAAGTCTTTTCCTTCCTACTATACGATATATCGAAAATATTGATATTTATAACTGACCGTTAAACATCGATACAATATTTCGATAATTATATTGGAAAAACTATCGATATGTTTTGTACATGAACATCACTATCACTAAGTGTAACCAACCAAAAACGAGATCGTGCCCTAGTAGCATTGTCGTAAAAAAGTAAAACCTGCCAAATTTTATCTGTAAAATTCCAAAATATTACTTGATTATTTCCGAAGCCCCAATAACTTGGCACTTGAGCCTCTCCACCTTACCAATCCTGATTCCGTCCCATTAGATCTGGGGGGTTGGCTTTAGTATCCATGTGCGGGATTTTGCTGATAATTTTTATAGTAAACGTTAGACACTATATTAACAAATGCTAGCAGTTTATTATGCGGAAATGCATAGTTTTTGTGAAATTAATTTTTAAAGTTTTGTAGGTTATTACAGTTTTTTTTTTCTTCTTATATGGCTTCGCACTTCTTGTGCATACAGCCAACGACAAGTTTTCGTTTGTATGTACATTTGAGGTTATTACAGTTGTAAACACACTAATATTGAATTAGAACGAGACAAATGTCATTGATATTGGTGGTGGTTATTTTTTTCTTACCCATCCAGAAGTAGGAACCTCACAAACCGAGGCTTATGCACGCGTGAGCGAGCGAAGCGAGCTCGGGATTTGGAGCACCCCGACTCGGACAAATTAGGTTAGAAACCTGGAATTTAAAAAAATCATATCTCCTAAACTATTGGTTTCCGCACCTCCCCCCTTTCAGGGGGGGTTGTACACATACAGAATCTAAATAAAATAATACTTAATAAATTAAAAATATAGAAATGACGTGGATTTGTATAAAAAATGTGTGCGTGTACTAGTGTACACACGTAGGAAGTGAAACTTCTTTATGACCTTATTTTTCAAAAAATGATCTACTATATTATGCAACTTTACAGAAATTGGTCTAATAAAGTTAAATTAGATAAAGCTTAAACAAAAGGCTTTTATTATCATAGACATGAATACAAAAAAAAGTGTGCGTCTCGGGACGCTCGACAGAAGCCGATCAAAGTCCGGTCAAAGTCCTGTCAAAGTCCGTCAAAGTCCGGTCAAAGTTCGGTCAAAGTCAGGTCAAAGTCGGGTCAAGGTCCGGTCTGTGTCCGGTCTATGTCCGGTCAAAGTTGAGTCAAAGTCCGGTCAAAGTCCGGTCTATATCCGGTCAAAGTCGGGGCAACGTCCGGTCAAAGTCCGGTCAGCCCGGTTAAAGTCCGGTCTAAGTCCGGTCAAAATCTGGTCAAAGTCCGGTCTATATCCGGTCAAAGTCCGGTCAAAGCCCGGTCAAAGTCCGGTCAAAGTCCGGTCAGCCCGGTTAAAGTCCGGTCAGAGTCTGGTCAAAGTCCGGTCAAAGCCCGGTCAAAGTCCTGTTCCAGTCAATGTCCGGTCAGAGTCCGGTCAAAGTCCTGTCGAGGTCCGGTCAATATCCAGTCAAGTCCGGTCAAAGTCGGGTTAACGTCCGGTCAGCCCGGTTAAAGTCCGGTCAGAGTCTGGTCAAAGCCCGGTCAAAGTCCGGTCAAAGCCGGGTCAAAGTCCGGTCAAAGTCCGGTCGAAATCCGGTCTATATCCGGTCAAAGTCGGGTAAACGTCCGGTCAAAGTCCGGTCAGCCCGGTTAAAGTCCGGTCAGAGTCTGGTCAAAGCCCGGTCAAAGTTAGGTCAAACCCCGGTTAAAGTCCGGTTAAAGCCCGGTCAAAGCCCGGTCAAAGTCGGGTCAAAGTCCGGTCAAAGCCCGGTTAAAGTCCGGTCAAAGCCGGGTCAAAGTCCGGTCTATGTCCGGTCAGTCCAGTCAGAGTCTGGTCAAAGTTAGGTCAAAGCCCGGTTAAAGTCCGGTTAAAGCCCGGTCAAAGTCCGGTCAAAGCCCGGTTAAAGTCCGGTTAAAGTCCGGTCAAAGTCGGGTCAACGTCCGGTCAAAGTCCGGTCAGCACGGTTAAAGTCCGGTCAGAGTCTGGTCAGAGTCTGGTCAAAGCCCGATCAAAGTCGGGTCAAAGTCCGGTCAAAGCCCGGTTAAAGTCTGGTTAAAGCCCGGTCAAAGTCGGGTCAACGTCCGGTCTATGTCCGGTCTGTGTCCGGTCTTTGTCCGGTATATGTCCGGTAAAATTTGGGTCAAAGTCCGGTCAAAATCCGGCCTATATCCGGTCAAAGTCGGGTCAACGTCCGGTCAAAATCCGGTCGAAGTCCGATGAATGTCCTGTCAAGTCCAGTGAAAGTCTGGTCAAAATCCAGTCAAAGTCAAAAACGTGACGCGTGCCGCGTAACGGAAAAATGTGACGATTTTATTTTTCTAACGCCGATAAAGAAGTTTCACTTCAATAACACGGGTCAACACAAAATTTGACCTTGACTTTAAAGCATATAATTTCGATACTTTAGGTCGTAATTAGACGAAAAAAATATATATGGCATGGTAAAGTTTGCTTTTGTATTTAGGAGGTCGATTTAAAGATATCTCTCAAAATATGTAGTTTTAATTTTTTATTGAAGATGAAACGTTTCAAATAAATATGTTGCTTATTATTTATTAAGTTTTACTATCAAAATAACTTACAATAAGTGGATAATAATTTAAAAGTGCACGATTTTATTTTTTCTTTTATGTTCATAAGTACTTTCTCTCACTAAACCCCAAATCTATTCTCCCATTATCTTTTCATTGTATTGGCCTTGCTAACATTGTTCAAAGCTCATAATGTCCTCATGAAAACGTTCTCCTTGCTCTTCTGAATACGCTCTCATGTTGTTTTTAAATGTATCTAAATCATAATGCAGCATATGTACTTTTAATGACATCCTACAGAGCATGGCCTTAATTTTTTTTAGCATATCGTCAACTACGTAATTTGTTAGCTTTGTTATTTCCTAAAAATCCAGAAACTACTGCTTTAAAACTACTCGCATTTTGAGTACGATTCAGCAACGTTGGAAATAAAACAAATCGCATTTTGAATACGATTCAGCAACGTTGGAAATAAAACAAATTGCATTTTGAGTACGATTCACCAACGTTGGAAATTTTTCATCGGCGAAAATCGTCTAATTTGCGGACCATCAAAAACCCCAGCTTTAACTTTGCTTCTGACTTGTTATCTATCTCATTCTCTCGCAGGCTAAATCCTATTTTTGAATATGTATGTCTTTGTCGTGACACATTTTCGTTTCATCGAGTCTCAAAGCACAACGATTCTAAAGAAGTTTCACTTCAATAAAAATTTATATATCTATCATATTTGATTCACTGCTTAATTAAAAATTACTTACCTTCCAAATATCTTTTAGAATAACTACAAGCAACATGTGGAGCCCATGGCTTGTCTTGATGCCGAACAAGACAGTCAAAATATCAAAATATGCTTTGTAGGCTTCATAGAGAACGTCAGATGTCTTTAGTTCGTATTTTACGTCGCAAACTTTAATAGATTGACCATATATATAAAAAAATGCATCAGCAACATATTTACACTTTCGCGACAATATTTTTAGACTTGTACAAAACACCTAATCGTTGTTTATCACTCGAGTGCTATCTAGCGGCACTTTTTGAACGTAAAAACCCCACTCTGATCGCGCAGTAGTTTTAAATGTATTAAAATTTATGAAAAAATCATAAATTAGTATTATTACTATAACTATCACAAAAGCAAACTTTATACCAAAAAAAGGTATTTTCTTTTCGGTTTTGTGCATAATTAACCGAAAAATCATAAAATAAACTTTAGGACAAAGAACGAAATTTTTTTTGTAGACCCGTGTAATCATTGACAGTGATGAACAGTGTATGGAAACATTGAAATAAGTGATTTAAGCATCGTACTGCAAAGAGTTAAAACTAAACTCCGGCAAGAGCCCTTGAAATCGACCGCACCCGTTTTTCATCGTTCTTGTAAAAATAAATAATATCAAATTAGTATAGTAATAGACTTTCTCATAGGACAATATTGTTATAACTGAATTTAAGTATGCCTCTGACGGACTTGTATCCATGGAGAGGAATACATTGATAATAATAGTACACATAGATAAAAACCGGCTTTACTTTCGACATTAGTAGCGCGGAGTCCTTTTTTTCTACGTCTATGGGTTTTATTCACACTTGCCTATATCATATACCTACGTTTTGCCTGGGCTTCCCTTAAACACCTTACACACGAATATATGTATCTACTAACATTAAGCTTACATTGTTGAAGGTAATAGCCAAAATACGCAAATGACGTCAATTAATGAACTTGCCCGTTGGAAAATAAGTAAATATTCGGAGGTTTTGCAGTGCGACCATGTCGGTACGTGATTGGCCAGCGCAGCGGCGCACGCCCACTGCCCGAGGCACGAACGCAGACCGCCTCGCCCAGATATTTATATGTGAAATTCAAAATAACACACCTACCATAAATTAAATTGTTTATAATTTTGCATATTAATTTATTTCTACGTATCAATTGAATAGGTGCAGTGATACGAAGCTCTACATATTATAATGAAACTGTGCATAAATTATGACCGAAACATGAGATTTGCACTAATTATATTTAGGCCATATCTGATATTTTAAGAAAATGTTCAAAGAACATGTTTAATATAATTATATGGTATAATGATAGATTATGTAGGTAACTATTGTGTGGGACGTAGGTACGTTAGATTTTGAATTTAACTTTCTACCTAATTACTGAAACCATATGAACTTATTGAACATTCATTAATTAACAGATTGGGAAGGGGCATTTGCGCCTCCGGATATCTCTCACCGTACAAAACGCAGCAGCAAGCCGGTGCTCAACATCGGTTTTCTGTGAGACAGTGGTAACGACCCGGTCTACCAGGCGCATTCCTTATCCTAAAAATAATTCGTTCATACGCACTCACACCTGTAATTCCCGAAGAGATAGGCAGAGATGTAACCAGTACATCCACATTTTGCCGAGCGTATTTCGGTCCCGTGATGTTATAGGGGGCGAGCCAGTCGCCATACCGGGCTCAATCCCAGTTTCCAGGCTGATTTTGAGCGTTTCGTGATATAAAAACCAAATATCACTTTTACCTGACCGGGTGATTGAACCTGAGACCTCAGAATAGCAGTCGTTCCGCATGCGCAATACAACTGCGCCACCGAGACAGGAAAAAAAATATATTTTTATATTGATATTTTTTGTATATATAATGTTTGCAGCGCTATCTATTGACGAGTAGCAAAACCAAGAAAATCATAAAAATGAAGTAAGCAGTTACGAGTAACATTTATAAAATGATTATCTTATTTCCGTGGTAATCCGTTACGTCTAAGACTGTATTTTATATCATGTGAGAAAGCAATAAGCATGTCCACAAAATATTTGTGCTAGGACGAATTAATTTTATTAAAAATATCATGTTTATTTAATTTTACAAGCAGCGATAGCTCAGCGGCGAGTGGTATGTGGACTGTCGAGACGAAAGTCGCAGGTTCGAAACCAGCCCCAAGAGCATACACCACCAAGAGCATACATACTTTTCTAAGTTACGTGTATATTAATTGTTAATTATCGCTTGCTTTAACGGTGAAGGAAACATCGTGAGGAACCCTGCATACCTGAGAATTCGATAAGATTTTTCGGAGGTATGTGAAGTCTGCCAACCCGCATTAGGCCAGCGTGGTGGACTAAGGCCTGATCCTTCTCATTCAGTAGAAGAGGCCCGTGCCCAGCAGTGGGACGAATATAATATATAGGTAGGGCTAACGAAAAAAAAACGAATTTAATTTTATGTTGACACGTCAACCTGACTACAATGATGTTAATATAATGTTGATCGTCAAAAGACACCGCCTCATTGGTTTAGTTGCGGTGTACTAAGGCTGAGAACCTTAAGACCCTAGGTTCAATTCGTAAAACTGGCAATCACAAATTACGTTTTTGTTTTAATTCGGAAAATCACACATGAATTGTCCGGGATTGGAATTTGTGTCCGGTATGGCGATTGGCTCGCTCCCTATCACATCATGGGACGGAAATAAGCTCCACGAAGCGTGGGTGCAGCACTAGTTACATCTTTACCTACACCTTCGGGGATAAAGGTTTGCACTTTTGTATGTAAGTCAAGAGACTGTGGTCGGTAGAATTATACCAGATTGAAGTTTATGATAAATCGAAGTTTTTAGGTGGATATTAAGATACTGTATATATGTAAGGTATATAAACTATGACGCGTGATGAATAAAATTACATAAAGAGTATCTATTCTTCGGAATCTTCTTTTTATGATTTTGTACGATTATGCAAACATTACGTATGTCTGACCGCAGTATCAGCAAACTAATTACTACCGTTAATATGGTCTTTCAATTCGTTGCGAAGAAATGGGAGTTTAGGATAATAACATGATATCTTTCCTATTGGTGGAAACTTTGTTGGATTAAGTGCTAAGAATATTACATATCTATAACTACGTATACCTATTATATATTTTTACTGAGTGATGAGATAATGATTTATTTTATTCGACAGTTTACCTTAAGATTGACCCAATTAAATTAAAGAAAAAAAACTAGAATGAAAGTAAAAACTTTTGATAAAATCAAGGGTGGAAGTGAATATCTAATATTGGAACGAAGTTCCTTACGGCAGGCTTGGAGGGGATAGGGATTTCGCTGCGTGACCGAACTGAAAAAAATGTGATAGTAAAACCGTAAGAAAAATGCGTGGAAAAAATGCGTGGAAAAAAATGCGTGGAATAAAACCGTTAAATGAGACTTTTTTTTAACTTAATTTGATATCTACACACAAAGTTAAAGTCGAAATTCCGTTAATAAAACAGATAGGTGTGAAACTTATGACATTTGGAAATGTAGACGCGGTTTGAAATTTTAATTTGAATTTTTGATTATAGAACACGGCCGTCTACCGTTTAGTAGCCAGTCTAAGTCTAAATTAATAAGTTTTTATTTATAATTACATAAGTTGATAAAAAATGCTATACAATAGCTTTACCGCGGCAGTCTCCGAGTGCTACACGTCTTTTTTTTATTTCTATTTTTCTATTCTATTTCTATGTAATTTTATGTTGTCAAACAAAAATAAAGAGACATATTTTGTTATTTTAGTTGATAATTTGTATTTTTTACAATTTGTGTCGATTCTACATTAGCCGAAGGAACTTCGTTCCTACCTGGTGTCCCACGACACACACCAATTTTTTTTTTTTAGATCTAGCTTTTTAAGTCAGTCTTATTTTTGTTAAACTCGAAATATATCAATAGCTTAGATACTATTGTTATAAAATATGAAGTCTAGGAAACGGTTGATGGAGACGAAGTGTAATTAGATATCAGGGTGCAAGTGAAGCGCGGGGCGGGCGCAATTAACTAATATGGCGGATTAATTAGTAGTCTGTACACGAGTTGTTTATATTTACTAGCGGAAATAGCAATTGTGGCAATTGTGGTCGCAGTGGATTTTAAAATGCCCTCGTATTTCATGTATCTTTGTTTTACAGGAAGATATAGGTAATTAAAAATGGGGGAAAAGTAATTCATACAAACATAGTAAACATACAATGAAATTTTCATCAAAACCGGTCTACACTTAGCGAAGGAATAGAAAAATACTCACGTATGATGTTTGAAAGCAAAAAAATATGCGCCAAAATATTTAAATCAGTTAGCAACGACGAGCAAGACGCTCATCTGATAGTATAAGATCCCGGGGAACATTGACCTTCACCCATTTGTTTACCGGATGAAAAGAATATTTTAGGGTATAAAATGTGTTGCTGAACTCATACCAATAGGGTTGCCTAAAAAAATATGGTCAACGATATGATTATTAACATTTAAAAAATATATATTTTTTTATAATTTCCCTGACTTCGTGATGATCGATGATCTTAGACCATGATGGTGAATCTCCTGTGATCACATCGGCCATTAACATCTATCAGAAGTATCATGGATCTTTCTTTAAGGAAAAAATGGGGAAATCTCACCCATCATACAAATGAAACAACAAGTTACCACTTTATGTCTGTTTTCTGTGAGACACTGATATTAACCCAATCGAGCCGGCTTATTCATGCTGTAGACAAAAATGTCTACAGCATGAGTGTAACACTTATAAAATGTGCTTTTACGTGGTTCTAAAATTAATATATTTATTATGGAATATATCTTAAATCAGTGCTCATAATAATTATTAACCGACGATAAAAAAACGGAGGAGGTTTTCAATTCGGAACATTTTTAAACAATCTTACCAAGCTAGAAATCGAGTTGAATAATAGATCACGCAGCTTTAAATCCTAAGTCATTTGTTATAGGTATCGAAACTCTCTGGGAAGAATGTTATTCGGCAGCTTAGTGAATATTAATTAGTAAAATCACGTTGTAACCAGTTTAAATGAAATTACTAGGCATTATGAAACCTAAAATCTTATGTCTCGGGGTGACGAGCGCAGTTCAGTGCCATACAGTGCTTTGTAATCAAAATTTATGTGTGGTATTGCTTCTGTTTATGGGCAGGCGTGGCGCTTTCCATCAGGCGAGCTCCTTGCTCGTCTCGTCATTCAATAAAAAAAGAAAAATCATAGTCAGTTGGGCTTAAAGGGATGGTACGGTATGGTATGGTATGATCTTTCAAAAAGCTGACTTAAAGTTACAAGTTACTGTTGCGTTTCATATTGCCAAGCAGATTAACGAAACACATTAAATCTCAAATTCCCGTACTTTTCCTTATAGATCGGCACCTCGTCAGCGATTCCTCTGGCACTGTCGGAGTTCCTGAGCGGTATAAAACACCTACCATCAGGTTGCCCACTTGCTTCAATCGTGTTATAGCTCATATTATTTATTTAGCCAATGGAAAATCTATCATAATTGGTTCAGCCGTTTCAGGTATTGGCTCGGACAGACAAATAAAAAAAAAATTCAAAAGGAGTTCGGATTTTGGTAAGAATTATTCGATACTAGTTCTTTAAACAACAATATTTATAACAATACTCAAAATGGTGTTGTATAAATATTTTAAATTTGACCGCTGTGGTCTCCTATAATTGAAGGAGCACGTCATACACTTATCATTGAAAATGTAATAACATTGTATTTATATAGGTATCATGTATCCTTACTTGCAGGTCCTTAAATAAATAAATAGGCATATTTTATTTAATTGCAGTTGATTTTGCTGGTATAACGTGTTGAGTACTTTTCAATAAAACTTGCAGATAGATAAACATATTCGTATATAATTCACAACAACATCATGGAATATCTTAATCCACATGTATTTTTCTTTCCTTTACTCTAGAATGCATAATTATTTTAAAATTCATAAAATATCAAGGTAATTCATCAAATACCAGATCAATGTGTTGACAGTCACTGCAAGTTTTATTGAAAAATACTTTAGATATCTACTTAGATATTACGTGGGCTATATGTTAACTGTTTAAAATTGTTTTTAAATAAATTTCAAGGATTAAACTATTATGCCATATTTATGCATATCAGCCTGTAACCAATACTCATAAGCAATAAAAACGGCATCATTATTCGCTGATTAGGAAACTTGATTCTCAAAAATTAATAATTTCGCTACAATTTTGTGCCTATAATGTTTCTGATTCATACACGATTCTGCTAAAATTAAGTCAAATTACGTGGCGAGTCTAATTTTATTAGCGATTTCATTTAATGTGCATCATTAGTGCGCTGATGGTCCAAGGAAAAACAATGGTCGGGTGTTATTTAGATAAGATATTTATTATTTAAATCGGCGCCTTAAATATAGTCGAGGAGGGCTGGTAATTCGGTAATCGGCGGTTGCTCCTCCAACTTCGACAAGGTCAAGAAATTTCAACAAGATCATTTTAAATTAAACGGATAAAGGCGTAGTGAGTTTCCGATACGCCCGGTCCATATCTAATCGAAAGTGTAACAATGTGGAATGAAAGTAATGGGTTTCTTGTTTTGCAATTTTGGTTATAAATACACAAAGCCAAAACAAGGGTCCGCCTTCCTACAAAAACGACTCCATTTCGCCCGATCTTGAGTATCCTTGATAGTCAGACGTTTGACTCTCACGTCTCTCTAATATGTCAATCCAGCGCTTTCACCCGTACACGGGATTGTACTCCTAGCACGATATTTACAACCTAAGTACTGTAAACTGAATTATCTTCTTCTTTAAGTGCCATCTCCTATCGGAGGTCGACGATCATACAGGCTATTTTAACTTTGGAAGCTGCTGCTCGGAATAATGATTTTGTGCTCATGTTGAACCATTGGCGAAGATTTTTAAGCCATGATATCCTCCTACGACCGGGCCTCCTCCTGCTCTTTATTTTCCCTTGAATGATTAGTTGGAGGAGTTCATATTTGTTGTTTCTCATTATGTGGCCAAAATATTCCAATTTCCTTTTTTGAATTGTCTTAAGTATCTCTGTTGACTTTCCCATTCTCTGCAGCACAGTAGTGTTCCTGATATGGTCTACCCAGGCTATTTTGAGCATGCGTCTGTATACCCACATTTTGAATGCTTCTAACTTTTTACTTGAAGCCTGCGTTAATGTCCATGCTTCAACGCCATATAGGAGTACAGAACAGACAGAAGAAACTGAATTATACAATAATTAAATATGTAAATAGAACATTTGAAATAAAACTTTTAGATTTTTGGTTAGGTACCGTACCTATAAAGTTACCAACGGTTTCACTCAAAATTCCTTAAACCCCATTATTACCATTGAAACGTCACAAAAACGTGTCACGTGCTGATTTGCCGCCTTGAAATGTTGCGGGGCGGAGTTCACGTTAGCACAATATGAGTCCTGGAGAGTCAAGGGTTTCTCAATCCGCGGGCACGACTTCCGGGGACCGCTGCGTGGCAAATCGTCGAAGAAAGGGTACCATTGTCAACCGATTTCAACGAATAAAACACTGTTAACAACGCGTTGCCGATCGGCTCTTTGTGCTCGTTGCGCACTCCTTAATTATGTGGAACAGTGAAAGGGTCATATTTTCTATTAAATTAATACAATTGTAAATATATGGTGTTCAGTTTATATCAGTTTATTTATTGAACAATTTTGATAGAAAATGATAATGCTCTGTACTTTATTAATCGCAATCATTGCATTGGTTGCTTGTTATGTGTGGAGGAAAAATTAAGTATTTTCCTTTGCATATAACCTAATGGTATTTTGTTTGACACAACCCTAGACCTGGACAAATATTGTTCAAAGGAATTCGTTTATTTAATTTGTTAGTATTTGAGTGATTCGTGTGACTCAAGGTTAGATATCATTTATAAGTTATTGATTTCGAAACTTTATATCGGCCTCCTGAAAATCGTAAATGCCCATAAGAAGCAATACCACACAGAACTTTCAATTTTAAAATTCTGGCGGTATGGGTGGGCTCGATCGGGTTTTACCACTGTCTCATAGAAAACGACGTGAAGAAGCTTGTTGTGTTTCATAAATGCGGTGCTATATATTTTTAAGTATGTATGATAGGCTTATCCCCTGCCATTTCAGATCATGGGAGTGTAGTATGAAATATTTTTGGAGGAATGAATGTTAATTTATGACCTATTTTTAGCCTTGAGATAGATAGATTCAATAACTTTCGAACTTTGTCCATCTAACCGAAATACAACGTGATTAATATTTCAAAAGTAATATTTGTTATGTTTACACAAGGTTTATACGTTCGTATTTGAAACATCCTGTGGCATGTTTTAGTGCCGCATGTGGTGGCACGGCGAGTGTAGCCATTGTTCCCTCATGAGTAGATTACTATAATCATTGCGCACGTAATGTGGTAAATGATAAGGTGTGCTCTAGCGCTCAAAACATATGCTTTTGTAACTCATTCGTTCCACCGGGCACCCTTCACGGCCTGGTTTCGTTTAAACAATCCTTGACTAGTACTGTCAATGATGATTCATGTTTTGGGTAAACTTGGTCATTCCACTAAAATATAACTTTAATTAATGTCTGATTATGAAGAGGTTTGCTGGTGGTAGGATATTCATATCCGCCCGGATAGCGACCACCGTACATATGGTGTTAAAAGCTGCCATAGTGATCCACACGCCTTTGTGTGCATTGCGTTCCAGGATCAGCTAGTATATATCCGGTTCTCCCGAGGGGCTTGCGACATGACTTGATGGTTGATTGCGGCGGGTATAGGGGTATCCTTGTATCCCTGTGCCTGCATCGGTCATCCGCCTGTCCTGTCGCAGGCCCCTCGATTTGCTTCTTTCCTTTCCGAAGAGGGAAGAAGTATTTATACAGGCCGACATGACTCTGGTGACCACCGATAAACTCATTGTTTGTTGGTAGTCGCTGGTTTTTTGGATTGCACTACGCTTACCATTAGGTGTAGTGCAGTCATTTTGCGTGCACGGATAAAAAAAAGGTTAAATGAAAATGTATTATGACACATCTCATCCCATTTAGATGGAGAGATGGCTTAATGCTAGAGCCCGCCATGCCGGTGGATTTGGTATTATTTGGGGCGACTTAGCGCGTCGTCGTCTGGCTACCACAACCCGCAACGGGAACCAAGTACCGCCATTACCGCGTTGCGTTTGAGTGGTAGAGCCACGCTGTAGACAGTTTTGTCTACAGCATGAATGGGCTGGCTCGCCCGGGTCATTACCACTGTCTCACAGAAAACCGACGTAAAGTAGCGGCTTGCTGCTGCGTTTCGTACGGTGAGTGAGATATCCGGAAGCCCAAATCCCCTCCCCTTCCCTATCCCTAATTATCCCTTTCCTTTATGGTCGGCAACGCGCCCATGATTCTTCTGGTGGTGGGCGTACATGGGCGGTGGATATCACTTACCATCAGGTGACCCACTTACTCGTTTGTCGGCCTATGCCATAAAAAAAAAAAAAATACCGCGTCCGTTAATCAGCACAGTGTACCACGTGCAGGCTGCCTTTGGTCCCACGATGTTGGTGGCCCATTTACACTACAATCAATTGCTAACAAATTAGATATATACGAGAACGCTAGAACGCTTAAAACAACTGTCTAAATATTGAAGTATTTTTTTCTTAATTTATTACTTTCATCTACACTAATATTACAAAGAGGAAAGATTTGTATTTTTGTATGTAACAAATAAACTTAAAGACTACTAGACGGATTTCAAAAATTCATTCACCATTAGAATGGTACATTATCTATGATGAACATAGGCTACTTTTTATCCTGGAAAAGGGCGGAGCCGCGAGGAAACGCTAGTATAAAATACTTTTTTGGCGCTGACATAATACCCCGATGTGATTACAATAATTATGATATTGTTACTTGATCCAAATAACATCGACTGCATTTTATCGAAGCTCGTTTTAAGTACAGTTACTTTGAAGCATGTTGCTCAATTTTTTGCCGATACGTGATCAAGAGATATAACGGATATCCACTTAGATATTAACAGAGGCTGGATAAGACCTAACTGCTTGATTAAATCGTTTTAACCACTTATAATTATTATATACCTGCATATCGTTGATCGAGGCCTACCGTTGTATGTAGTCAGTGGCTACATAGTGTACATAGAGTGCGGTTGCGATCAATCGAGTAGGATCGGCTCATTATGCAACATCCATGAGGTCTGTCATTACAGCAAATGGAGGCAAATTGCGCACATCTAACGCATTGCCGCCGCCGACCGGGTGAGTACCCGATGGTAATGCGACTGCCTGCAAAAGGGTGAATCCGAATTGCCGCACTATTAGCTCGTATGGTAATGAGGATTTGGTTTGGCACGCAACGCTTTGAAACAGCGCGCTCGGGCTAGCGTCTGCGCTGAATACATTTTCGAACTTAACAGGTATTGACTTCGACTTGATATACGCATAATCGAGTTGAAAATGGCAGGTCGACTTGAAAAAGATGGCAGGTCGACTTGAAAAAGATGGCAGGTAGCGGATAGATGCGGGTTGCCCAAGACCGGGATGGTTGGCGCTCACTTGGGGAGGCTTACGTCCAACAGTGGACGGCAATAAGCTGAGATGAGGTGTAATGCGAATACACTTAATACCTACCTTCTTATTGTATGTAGTAGGTATACCATTATTTTATTTAATTCCAGGTCAATATAATTATGAAATAACTTACTGTTTACCACGAAAATCTCATGATAAAAGTTCTTGTAAGGTTTCTTGTCTTATAACGCCTCAGTGTTTAAACTGGACCTAGTGGTAAGTACCTACAGGGAATTCCAAATATAATGTCGACGATCGAGAGACATTGCGTCACTCGACGGTTACCAGAATTATGCAGGCCTGAAGATACTGGACACACACTGGCTGATCCCAGAACGCGACTCGTCTGAACGAACCACTATGGTGAACTTATCACCATAGGTATTTTTTATAATTTATTTGATTGAATGACGAGACGAGCCAAGCGTTTGGCTGATGGCAAGCCTGCCCATAAATAGAAGCAACACCACACAGAATTTTGAATTACAAAGCACTGCATGGCACTGAACTGCGCTTGTCACCCCGAGACATAAGATGTAAAGTCTCATAATGCCCAGTAATTTCACTGGCTTCAAAACCGAAACACAATAGTGCTTACACTGTTTCTTAGCGGCAGAAATAGACAAAGGGGTGGTACCAACCCAGACGGCATCTCGTATTCGAGGGAGCTACCACATTGTTAATAATATTAAATAGGGAATTGATGAATTTCGGGAAGGGAAATTTCGGGGTTTCTCACAGTACCTACGAAAACCTCAAAAAGGTATCCGATCGGGAACAGGTATGTTACAGCACCATTTCAGCATTCCACCGGTATCATTTCCATCTCCAGATGTTTATTCATAAATGGCATTTTATTGACGTTCAAAAATGTAAGCCTAAATAGTTTTATATATCTACCGGCGCGGCGCGGCGCGGCGGCGCGGCGGAGGGAAACTAGTACCAATACATAGTACATCGCTGTATTTTTATACATAATAAAAATACAGATAATGATATTCCTTATACTCGGACCACAAAAACAACATAATTTCCCCTAATGTTTATTGATAATTCACAACGCAAGCAAACCCATCAGCATCTGAATATGCATGTAGGTGAAGGAGAATACCTGACAATTCGTATTCATTAAAGAAAATCATCTAATTGTCACCATGCTATTATTAGAGGCAATTTGCGTAATTACCATTGCCCTTGTGCTGGTAAATGCTACCTTCATGTTGCTCACTTGAGCAGCAATATATGCAAACATGAGCAGATTTTTGCGAGTAGGTATGTAATGTTGTCATTGTATGACGGAATATTTTATGATAAGTTAAACACTTCAGAAATTGAATTTAGAACACAAATCGCAGTGCGTTTGCTATTTTCCATTGTGGAGTTCTGCAATTTCTCTCGTACTACGTCATTAGTTCTTAACCAAATTTATATAGGACTACCAAGGAAAATAATCTTCAAACAAAAAAGAATCTTCCAAATCGATGCATATTTGTCGGAGTTATGCGTGAACATATATAAAAAACAGACTTATTAAGAACTTCTTTTTTAAGTCGGTTAAATGGTTAGTATATTGCAGCGTATATCTTTTTCCATCTGCCCTTATCCCACCCACGGTGGTGTCAACGCAACGTGCTATTTAACACATGTTACATAAAGATTTGGCTTCTATGTAGTTTTTACGACCGGCCGCCTGCATGACATCAACCCCTTTGTGGAGAAAACATACCCAGATCCGAAACAAATGTTTGTGAATTACACAAACATTTGTCCCGATGATGGTATCGAACCCGCGGCCTCTCGCTTCACAGCCGGCTACTCGTCCACAGCGCCACGGAGACTGTCATATTCAGGTATCTTTACAAACCTCTTGCAACCCTACACATGCAGGTCAAATGTAGGTACTACATACCGATGTTGGTAATAGTATTGTAAGTATCAACTTCCCTAGGTTATCGTGTAACAGAGGAATTACCCGCATCAGAGCCCGCCATAACGAGCGAAATGACAACAAAAATGAAAATTATTTTTAATCAAGTCCAATTGAGGTACGCCGTGACGAGTACGGCTAAACGTTGGCTAACCACTGGTCCTAGGTTAGCCAACCGTGGCCTTAATTAAACGGTACGTCCAATACTGAACGCATTTCTAGTGTTTCTATGAATGTGCTGGTACAAAACTGGTCTTTGGTTATAAATAGTCTAATTAGTATTAGCGAAAACAGTGGTTATTGGTAAAAATAATTATTATTATATTTATCAGTAGGACCTTTCTTAAAAATCTCTATTATACTAAGACAGTAAATTGTTGGAACTTATACACCACTAACTTACTTATTAAAAATTTGTTCTTATACACTTAAAATATATTGGGACCAGAAACCAGAAATATAATATTATAAATATTACCAATTGATTTGATTTATTTCTGAAAAACCATTTATAACTTTTATAACAATTATCTCTTATTCGCGCCTCCGAGCTCGGCCCACATTGAAGTCTTTTAAGTTAAGTTCATTATTGGTGTGTAGGCTAACCTAGATCATAGCATAGAACAATATTTTATGCCTATACAAACCTTTAAAACATACATAAACATACCTTTCGTAGTGATGAAGGCTTATAATATTGAGAGACAATGGAGCTCACCATTAGACAAAGAATTTTCAGAATAGAATCAATAGTTCCAGAGATTACCCCTGCAAATAAACACAGGAATGCCGTATTAGTTTCGAGAAGTATTTCATTGTTAATTCAATACTGCGAACCGGTGGTTAACAATGTTAAAATACAGCTAGGTGTTCCGTAAATAAATTGATTTAACATTAAATATTTAACATTACTTCTAGAAATCGAAAGTTTCAACAATATCGCTACCGTGAAATAATAAAAGTAATTCATTGTACAGTCAGATCCATTGTGGCTGTTATCAAGTACTGATTACGTCGCCGCACCATATAATTATAGTTCAATTATTTCAGCGCACTTACAGTTATTTCGCGCATTAATTCTCTATCGCGTGTGTAATTGCGTTATGGTTGAAACAATACGAAATAAAAGTGAATTGGGCGTTTAGGATTTGCATTTGAGCCGGCGAAGCAGACGGTTTTCCTTTCTTGCGAGGGTTGCGCGCGGGAGCTAGAGCGAGAGGGTGCGGCTTGTTTCTGCTCGCTTCGTACCAAATTATTATTTTGATTACGTTTAATTTGCATACGAGCGGTGGAACGAGCGCCGCGGGGCTCGCGCTCCGCTCGCCGAGCCCGCGACCCCTGTACTTTTCTGTAATGTTTTCGCCATTTTCAACAAAATTCCACACAAATCATATAATTTCTGATATCATCATGGTTATTACGAAGAAGCGCCCGTGGTCTTCGGACGGTCGATACTCAAATTCTGAATAACTACGAGCAATCAACATAGAACCTGCTCCGGTCGGCTTAATGATCCAATGTCTTCAATTATTGGTAATATCGGTCTCTTAAACGCTCTTAGGTAGCGGCTTTGAAGTTTGAACGACGGTGGAGGATGGCGACCGTTTATTTATTCTTAAGGTCACGATTATTCTTAAATTATGGCTTTGGAGAACATCTTATTAACATGGCAAGAATAACGGAGCCAACATTTATGGTCTCGTGACATGTATAAACGTTGCGTTTTATGTAGAAGTTTGAATGTAAATTGTATTTATATGTGTAATATTAGTAGGTGCTTACATAAAACTAAGCGATAAGTGAAATGAAGTGGTGTCGCTACCGTACGGCGCGCACGCATTGGCGTCGGTCGGTCCAATCGGCGGCAGGGGAAACGCCCACCATACCGGCACGATTTCCACGCTTGCTTAACTACAGCCACATATCACGAAGGCTAAAGCTATAGGCACGGCATCTCTGATGTTATAATTTTAAAAGATATATTTGTAATGTATTTTAGCACAGAGACCTCAATATACAAATTATTTTCGTAAATTGCCAAACTTACACTTTTTTTTGTGTTGACGCTTGCTGTAAGCCTGACACTAGTTGGCTGTATACAGCTTCACCGGACTTTCGGGTGACCGCTTTAGGCGCTCTCAACCCTTAACCAAAATTACACTAAAATGAGAAATGAAACGGTGTCAGTTGATGGGCTACATCATGGCTTAAACAAGGCTAAGTTTTGTAGGTACTGGTAGCTCAAGATTTCTATTATGGGCAGGAAAAAGGGAGGAAATGTTTTGTAGAAATTTATCTGTTTTACAAAACCGTCTCAAACGTATGATTGTGAACAATCGGGCCAACTATCACCACTGGCTATCTTCAACGGTTTGATATCCGGGACAGTCTGCGCAGGACTTTAATGGCATAATCTGCGCCCGCGGCACTGCGCTAGCAGATAACAGTGATTACACGCAGAGCGACGAGCGTAGCGGGCAGCGGATCGCGTTCCTGTTACAAATTGATTCGTCGCTACGGGCGCCGCGGAAAGCGCACCTGCCTGTTATATGAATACTAGCTTTTGCTCGAGGCTCCGCCCGCGTGAACAGCATTTTCCGGGATAAAAGTAGCCTGTAACGGTCTCTAGGGTCCCATCTATCCCTGTAGATAAATTCATCAAAATCGGTTCAGTGATTTAGGCGTGAAAACGTAACAAACAAACTCACTTTCGCATTCACTTCACCCCCCCTTTTCATCTCTTATTAACTTAAATTTCCAAAACTCCTGAAACACGTATTTATTTGTTTTACGTCAATAACCGAAATACAAAATTTTGTTTATGTAACTTTCTAAATGACGGACTTTCATACATATTATCATCCCGTATTTTGACCCTTTTGGGGTGGAATTTTCTAAAATCCTTTCTTAGTGGGTGCCTTCATAACAAAATGAATATACAGTCCGAATTCCATGCTTGTAGCCTTGATAGTTTGCGCTCGGCGATGATGAATCAGTCAGTCAGTCAGGACATGTTAGTTTATAAGTATAAATAAACAGGGACATGAATAGGTTCTGTTTCTATGCCTTGTTGGACAAATCGCAATTTGTTTATATTTGCTAATCTGAATAACGATTGATTGCCTGATGGTAGGTGCCACGGCTGTCTATAAACAGAAGCAACACCACACAGGACTTTGTATTACAAAGCACTGCATGCCAATTGACTCGACACCCCGTCACATAAGATGTTAAGTTTCATAATGCCTAGTAATTTCACTAGCTTTAATGTCCTTCAAACCGAAACACAACAGTGTTTACACAATATACACTGTTGCTTGGCGGCAGAAATAGACTAAGCGGTGATACCAACTCAGAACTCAGAATCGGCCTCTCGCAAACGTACAGATTTACCAATATTATATCAATAATTATATCAATTAAATCAATTATCTATTATTTTTATGTATACTTTTGATATTTGCTTATTGTACACTCTTGACTGCCCTTTCTTTCTCCTTCTTTCATTTCCATCCCATGGTTGCCTGTAAGACATTGCCCTGTGCGATAAGGCCGCCAATTGTACTTCTCAACTTAGTTATATTGTAGTGTTATGTCCTGTACTTGTGTGCAATAAAGTTTAAATAAATAAATAAATAATATTCTTTTTTATAGCAGCAGACCATACCTATCACTAATGGTAAATTAGTAAGATCATTGGCGTCGTTAAACACACTAAACACCGAATGAGTCGAGGGTGCATGGCCTGCAATTGAGGAAAATAGGGAATAAACATCACAGGACTTTTAATAAGGCCTAAGTACTGCCAGCTTCTTCATGCTGTAGACAAAATCATTCAATCAAGTAAAATTCAAAGTGCTGCAAGGCATTGCACTGTTGACTATGCTCATTATCTCGAGACATGAGGTTTTAAGTCTGATAATGCTAAGTAATATAGTTATTATTTTAATATTTCAACACCTGCTAAGTGCCTGCACAACATGTTAATTTAATACACTGTACACACACTTTCATTCTATTTGTGCACACAAACATACTAATCATAATATATAGTAGGTAATAATTTTAATTTTGGTTTGTTTGTTACATTGAAAATTCATATCCGAATAATTAAGATACTATAAAGATATGGTTGTCAATATTATTAGCTTTTCCACGCAGCGCCGCCCGCGTGATCTGCTTTTTCCGGAATAAAAAATAGCCTGTGTTACACAGTGATAATGTAGCTTTCTAACGGCAAAAGAGATTTTGAAATCGGTCTAGTAGTTTTTAAGTTTATTCATTAAATACAAATCTTTCCTTTTTATAATATTAGTGTCGATAAACCTTGTTTTTTTTTTAAATGATATCTCCCAATTAATCAATAAAGAACAGTGCTACAAACTTATGACTTTATTAGAAATTAGTTTTATTTGCAGAGCTTGCTGTTTAAAACCTTTTAAATCCGTATAAACTGACAATTCGTAACAAAATTAGTCCTACCTTGTGGAATTAATTACTCAACTTATATTATTTCAATGCTGAATATAGGCCTCATAATTATGCTCATGGGCAGACCTACAAACCTAGAGCATCCATTTATTACCTTTTGTACCTAAGTCATCGGCCAATTGTGCACCAGGGTGTCGTATACTAAGTTTGCCTGAGGGCAGTCTTCACTCCAGCCCGTACCTATCTGCTTCCTGTACCTAATCCTATTCTTGTGATAATCGTACAAGCAATTTCAGTGAAGTTAGTTTTCTTATAGCATAGTCCGGCAAACTAGTAAGTGGGTTACCTGACGGTAAGTGATCTCCATCGCCCATGTACGCCCATAACACCAGAAGAATCATAGGCGCGTTGCCGACCTTAAAGGAAAGGGATGATTAAGGGGAGGGGGTTTGGGCCTCCGCATATCTCACTCACCGTGAAAAACGTAGTAGCAAGCCGCTACTATACGTCGGTTTCCTGAGAGACAGTGGTAAAGACCTGGTCGAGCCGGCCCACTCATGCTGGTGACAAATTGTCAACAGCGTGGCTCTACCACTCAAAATAAAGAATGGAAAATATAAAATGCTTTTAAATACATACCTACATACATAGACTCACGCCTGTTTCCCATAGTGGTAGGCAGAGACAACCGATTTCCACCTGTTACGATCGTTACACACCTCTTTGGCCTCCTTCACTCTTATTAAATTTTTCATGCATCCACGTCAGTTTAGGGTACTTCTGACTTGGCTTTCCTCGAGAATATCTCCGACTTGATGTGAGAAAATTTGCCCAATTTTAAATATCCAGCAAAAAATCAAACATCTTAAAGGGTTTTAACCAAGGGAGCAAGACCGCGCTAAATTACTATAGTCTTTGCATAGTATAAAATGAAGTCGCTTCCGCTTTCTGCTCGCTTTTAAACTATTCAACAGATTTTAATGAAGTTTTCAGCAATAGATAGAGTGATTCATGAGGAAGATTTATATGTATAAAACATACATATTATAGTACACAAAAGCCGAAAAATTCAAAGATTTGTAATGTGATGTAATAAATATATTTTTACCCGTGCGAAGCCGGCGCAGGTCGCTAGTAAATAATAAACGATTTTTCATTTTCCACGTAGCAATGGGAGTTTTTTCATTGTCCACCCAACTGGTGTTTCTATGCATAATGGTTGGCTCGTCCAAGATTATAGAGGTAGCGTGTGCAATGATAGCCGTGTTCCGTGGGACCGGTAACGGGAACGCATTAACAAAAGACGCAGTTTGATTGTGGACGGCGTGCTCTGTTATTTTCTAAATAGAAAATGACAAAGGATTGTTATATAAAATTTCCATTTCGCAAATGTACGTACTTTACCGCTCTTTGTTGTGAAAGAAAAAGATATGAAAAGTTTATTTTTTATATTAATCAATCTATAAAACTAGATTTATAACGAAGTTAATGTATGATGTGCTAGCTTTTCCTTGAGGCTCCGTCCGCGTGATCTTTTTTGATCGATACTTTTTCCGAGATAAAAAGGAGCCTATGTTTTATTCTGATGTATAAGCTATAATATTAAGTTTCATTAAAATCCATTCAGTAGTTTTTACGTGAAAGAGTAACAAACATCCATACTTACAAACTTTCGCGTTTATTTAGTAGGATTTGATACCTTGCACTAGCATTACTTTCAGAGAAGAACATTAATTTAGAAAAACCTGGCATTAGATGACTTTCCACTGAAACCGTAACTATTGGGCGTCATACCGATCAAGTATCACGGTTTTACTGTATTTACCAAATTTAGTATTGTGCACAACACTGTAGTTACAATCTTTAAAAAGGTCTCTAACAAAAAGCGTCGTATAGTCTATAGATTCATAATTAATTAATAGTGTTTGTTTAGTTATATTAATTTAATCACCATAAAATGTTTATTGTTTTAGGTACTTAACACCATAGGTACGTAGGTACATTCTTAAACATTTTTGTGACTGTCTAATATATAAACCTACTCGTTTTTATTTTCGAGGGGTCAATAAAAGAAACGACCTGATTCAAATAAAGTTTCCATTCGAAAATTAAATTGATGTGTAATAATGATAATTTATAAACACATTACAATGATGCTCCGTAGGTAAATACAAATTGGTGGTATGGTTCTGGCCCGACCGTCTCAGTCCCACGATAATTGCTAGTCACAACACACCGCATCAAAGTAAATGCGACGTAAAACTTTATTTTATTACCTCAAATTGACTCAAATTTGACAAAGATTGTATCATAATTAATATGAGACGAAAAGAAACGATCACTTTGACATTCATGACAATAACTACCTATTTAATTTATATTTATTAAAGTTTTTGTTTCGTGTTTTTGGTATGGTTTGTATTTATAACGAGATCTTTTGGTATGGCTAGACATCTGCCATTAATAAAATTCTATTTTACAATCATATGTAGGATACTTTTAAAAGGATTCAGCACATTATTTATCCTGAGGACTTTTATTTTTATTGCATTCAGAAATACGTATTTTATTTATTCATTACTGACTGCCTCGATGACGCAGTTATATTGCTACATGGTACGACTGCTGTGCTGAGTTCTCGGGGTTGATCCCCGGGTCGGTTAAAAGAGCTATTGGGGTTTTCTACCACGAAATGCTCAGTATCAGCCCGGTCTGGAAGTTTTTTTTATTTTATTTATCTAGTTACACCTCTACCTACTCTTTCGGGGAATGCAGGAGTGAGTGCGTATGTATTAATCACTATAGCTTTTCCTATTCACGTACATGTTAGATATCTACGAAGTACCTATGTATTTCTTTCAATTTAGTGAAAGATTAGCGTGGTATGCCAAATATATCTTTCCAACGTTTTTTCAAATAAATTTGATAATTTGGTAATATTGCCTGGACAATGATAATAATATAATTGTCATACAAGAATGGGGCACCAACTTTACCTAACTAAATTGTCGAGATAATGAAGGCGAATAACTCTGCACACGATTATCTTATTACATTTATGAAGACCGCATAATGAAAATGATTTTTGCGAAAAATGTTACCATTATGAATGGAAGTGAACCAATGTAGAGCAATTGCAAGCTTTCGATACTTGGCTTAGTAAATATTAGACCAGGATTGGTGGAGTTTCAATCGAATAATATATTTGTTTTGAAAAATAATAATATATTTTATTGAAACAATAACAATTCGCACCATGAAAACAAAACCGTCACTAAACGAAAATTGTCGATATTTAATTATGAACGCTATTTTGTTATTTAAACTTAATATCCCATAAACACATTTTTCGTTTAGAGTCAGTTTTGTTTTCAAGGAATTATACAAAATGTCACAGGTTACAAATACGTACTAATAACATATTTTACATACTTAAACATAATCTAGATTTTTATGTCACATTGTATCTTAGATGCTGACTACAAAGAGAATCGTTGTTGCCGTGATCACTACACTAAGCTACGCTTATGTCGTGGTTGATTCACAAAACACTAGACTTTTTAGGTCAGTAACAAGAGCCAGTTTGTCAATTTTATATGGCGTGTTCATGCACGGTAAATCTGCTATTTCATCCAAGAAAGACAGAAGAAAGACAGGAAAGAATATGCAAACAATATGGTCATGCACCGTATGCATGCGATACATGGTAATATAGTATGTGTGCATGGGACTATAATATGGGTATCTGCCTCATGTAGAGATAAAAGTTATATTTTAGAAAATAATGAAAAGTAATTTAATGTTCTTTTTTGTTTTTCTTTTGTCAGTTACCGACTACTTTATAAGGAACATTGAAGTTTTCCAATTTTTGTTAAATAATGGTCGACTTGGTAATTTTTGAAGTAAGATTTATTCTGCTACTCTCCGCTAGATGGCCTCTTAATTATTGTTTCGTTTAAAGTACAGCAGATGGCGCCTTACGGTTCAAAACAGCTAAAGTACAATCGAGTTGATTTTTTTTACAAAAGATTACTTATTTATACCATTTAACTTGCAAAAAAACATAAAATTTCTAATTAACCGCACAGCGTTGTAAATTACTGCTATTGTGTATCTAATGTGGACATTAAATAATTTACCCGCTGTTATTGCGTATCCATTAAGAATTTAATTACTGCGTTTCCCGTTGTTTGTGGGCGTCAGCATTACGTGCCATTTGTTCTTTGCCATTCGTAAAAAATATTCCCCGATGGTGCTCCGCCTTTGAATGAGCTTACATTGGGATAATCAGCGTCTGCTGCTATTCAAGCGAAACGTAACTGGGTTCTGACATGCAATCGTATGACATTGCGAATACAAATTTTGCTCCGCTTTTCTCTAGATTGCCAATACCTACCTATTTTTCATTGTACAATTTTTACGTTTTTATTGGTCGTAAAATCTATGTTCCCATAAATATTTATCACTAATACCCGCTTAATTGAATGCTGTTGAATTATATAAGTGTCTAAATAAACATTTAAGTAAGAACGTTCTAACAAGCCCTACCTATGTAGCTGTTATCATTAAGCATAGTAAGCAAGACACTATTTACATATTTCGGGTCCTACATCAATTATGATTGTGTTTTTGTGTCAATACCGTAATCGATTCGACCGCGAAACACGCCAATTATTTTTGAGGTAAAACTACAAAAATGTTGGCAGCCAGCAGCAGGCAGCGAGCGTGTGCTGGCACAAAGAACGGCAGGCGGCAGCTGAAGGGCGGTTTGGGCGGCGCGGGCCCGCCTATATGATTGTAACGCACGACCAACACTAACCATCATCCCCGTGTATTCGTCATGCTTTTTATATCTGATTATCTGATGCACATATATTTACGTGATATGAATTGGAATAAAAAAAAAGTGTATGAACAAGAGTTTAACAAGAATATATTAGTATTCACATTAATATGCTGGGCGATTGACAGATGTAGATGGTCAATAACGACGTCTCTTCGGTTATTAAATTAGTAACCAGTTAGTCTTACGTCGCCTTTATGTGATGATATTAATCGTTATTCATGTCTTGCCATCTGCACTGAATATAATTTGTGTTTAATATCTACATATCCTGAAAGTTAATTTTGTTTTGATAGCATGTTAAGTAGTCAGCACAACTGCCTCGCATATTGACAAGAGGCACGAATTAATTATGACACTGAAAGGCTGCATAAAGTACTTGGTGTTTTTTCCAAGAATCGTATCAGAACGTGTAGTTGGTACACCTGTCATACAGAAAGTCAACGTGACGTGGCGGGCAGTACGCTGGTATGTTTCGTATGGTGATCGATTTACGGAAGAAATCAAAGTCCCCTTCCCCCGTTTCCTATTCCTTTCCCTTAAGAGCTTTAAGCTGGTGGGAGGATACTTGTATCCGACCGGAAAGCGACCACCGTACACTGGTGCTAAAACCTGCCATAGTGGCCCACCTTGTGTGGGTCGCGTTCCAGGGTCAGCTAGTGTATATCCGGTTCTCCCCAGGGGGCTTGCCCCCTGATCCCAACCCTTTTCCCATCCCTTTTTCCTTTCTCTCCGCCTTGGCCCTTTTGCAGGCCGGCATGATCTTGCGACCTACGATAGACACATTGTTTATCGTTGGTCGACACTATTCTTGGATTGCGCTACACTTACCATCAGGTGTAGCGTAGTCACTTTGCCGAGCCAGGATAAAAAAAAAGGTCGGCAACGCATCTATGGTTCTTTTTTTATCTTGGCACGGCAAAGTAACTACACTGGACCTAATAAGTACAGTGCAGTTAGAATATAATATCGACCGTCAATAAACATTGGGTCTTTCAACGATCAGTAATTATGCCGGCGTGACGTTACTGGATACACATATAGGTACTGGCTGATCCTGGAACGCGACTCGCCTGAACGACCCACTATGGCGGGTTTTTCGGCATGTGTACGGTGGTCGCTACCCAGTCGGGTTGATTTGTAGTTTAGCTGCTTTTTTTTATCCTGGCTCGGCAAAGTGACTACACTACACCTGATGGTAAGTGTAGCGCAATCCAAGAATAATGTCGACCAACGATAAACAATGTGTCCATCGTAGGTCGGCAAGATTATGCCGGCCCGCCAAAGTTCCTGGGATGAATGTGATTTCCTCCCACCAGCAAATTTTAAACACAAACACGTGTTGTGCTAGTATGGACCCCCTGTAGGTTGCTGGTGGTAGGATATTCATATCTGCGGATAGCGACCATCACACACATAGTGTTACAACCTGTCATAGTGATCCACACACCATGATCAGGCAGTGTATATCCGGTTATCTCGAGGGGATTGCGACATGACTTGCTGGTTGGTTGGGACTGGTATAAGGATACATCCTTGTATTCCCGCGTCTGCATCGTTCATCCGCCTGTCCTGTCGCAGGTCCCCTGATTCTCTTCTTTTGTGTGTGAAGAGGAATTTATACCTACAGGCCGAAATGATTATGGTGGTCGCTGCTTTTTGTGGATTGCACTGCGCTTACCATCAGGTGTAGTGCATTCACTTTGCCGTGCTCGGATAAAGATATTATAAATTGTGCCTCCAGTAATCTCGCTAACCGACTGAAACACAAAAGCTGATACTAAATTCGGTTTTCTATGAGACAGTGCTACGGCACATAAATGATACAGTATGAATGTTGTTGACAAAGCTGATTACAGCGTGGCCCCATCATTTGTAAAGTAGTATATACACAATTGAATATATGTGCCTAGGATCTGGATCGAGCCCGAAACGAAGCACATGATATACTTATAATTGCATAAGTGAGGTAGGCAGTAGGCAGCATGCACACAGTCGGCTGAGCCGTGTACGAGCTCATGCAACTAAGTATATACGACGTCATCGCGTGTACTACACGATGTTCAATCGTTCCCGCAATAAAACCGTGGACGTATTTCACAAAGCGCCATAAATAATGGCCAATATGTCGAGCGGCATTGTCGATGCTGACAAATTGCCCCTCTCGCTTGCCGCCGCATTGTGAGCTACCGAACCGCCGAGAGACTTTTGTCGACAACGCTCCCCGTACAATGAGTCCACCAAATGACTTTTGTCAGCTATCATTTTCACTTCTATCGTACAGGATCGCAAATCGATTTTATTGTGTCTTGCAGGTCGGTAGAGGCTTCTAAATTTTATTATATGATAAATGGTGGTTTTTAAGTCGTATTGTGTTTTGTCGGATTCTGTAGGCGATAAATGTTTGGTTTGTGTATTGTGCGATATTGATTATTGTCAACGATTGGAATTTGGTCGGTGCTTTAAAAGGAAAGCAAATAAGAATGATAGCCTTATTCAAATATAAAATATTATACGTCTTTGACTATGTCGGTTACTTAAATAAGGTGCAATGTAGATTACCATAAACTTAGTCATGAATTTTACGATACCTAGAAGAGTTACATTTTCCGTACCAACCGACTATTTTCATTAATTGTAAAAGAAATAATATAGTAATAGGGTGGCTAACGCCCGTATACTGAAACGCTACTTAAGTATGATCGTTTTAAACAAGTTAAGTCCCTCTTAGCTGTCAAAATTGTATGAAAATAAGTAGCCGTTAGCCGTCAGACAGCTAAGTAGCGTTTCAGTATTCGGACATAAAAGATTCATCATGTTAACTTTTATTTCCAAAATTAAATGCTAACTTTAACGGTACTTCTTGTATTCGTAAAGTATACATTGACTCTTTTTCCATTATCAACACTAAATAAAAAAAACACTTTGTAATATATTTACAGGTTGCGGCGTACGTCTACAGTCTATATAGGATAAATTCAAAAAATCATTTCAAAATTCAAAATTCTATGTGATTACTTTATTTTGCTATCAGCTACTTTGTGGTATACATTTGGGAAAACTTTATTTAACCCTTATTTGGTCTTTAATAATTAATAAGTTACTTGTGAGTGTTATAAAACAATAATTGTATGTATTGTATGTATTTTTATATTTGTATTAGTTTTAATTTTTATTGGGTTTTTATTGCCTTTCAATAAACGATTATTATTATAATAAAATAAAATTGTGGTGTTCACTATACTAATTAACGGACAAGGTAATGGCGTAACTTGGTTCTTGTTGCAGGTTGTGGGGGTCAAACGGCGGGTCGTCCCACGTAATACCAAATCCACCGTCAAATTATAATGGGACAAGAGATTGCGGCATTAAGCTGGGATAACGCCAGTTAGAAACAATTGTTAATGACGAGACTAGAAGGTCTCCTCGCCTGCCCATAAACAGAAGTAACACCAATCAGAATTAGAATTTGATTCAATTATAATTTAAACTTAAAATATAATATAAATGATTAATTGCAAATTATTATTTGCTATTAGGTAATAGTAATCCTTAGGCTACTAGTTTGTTGTATAAGTTTATTTAATTTCATAGTTATTTTGTGTTCATTAAAGAGGGTGTGGACCGTGTCCGCGGCACTCCCTCTAAACTTACACATATTTGCTTTAAAATCAAACGGCACAATAACATTATTGTTCCCTAACAAAAACGAATTACTGTGAAAATAAAATAAAACCCCTCTCGTCCCCTACTATTAAGAGATGATGTAGCGATACTCTGCGCGGACGCAACTGCGAAACATTCGTACTTTGCTACATTAGTTACACTCGATAGCCGTGTCGAATCCGATTTAAACTCGACTTTGGTGCCATCCAAATAAGGTTGAAAATTTGTTTATGTAATTAGAGAGTTTAACGTTACCGAAATACAAACTAAAGTAACCGTGACGGGTGAATAGGGCATAAAAAAATCATAAATCAAAGTCAAAAAGGCATGGAGAACGGGCAGAGCGGTCGCGAGAGCTTTGTCACCAGCTGTTGGGCCGGCCCGAGTTGCGTTGACACCACCGCCGGCGACAATGCATTATGCGAACGTTCCCATCAATAATGAGGCTCATTTTCTGTATTTTGTCATATTAGTCACACGCATTTGACTATTGTTGCACTTTGCTTGATTTTGTATTGGGTAGTAAAAACATTTGCAATATGTTCACATATAATTTTTATAGTATTTATTATAATTGTATTAAACCTCACATTTCCTTAATTGCACATATTTCTACTGTTACTTTCCTAGATGTACAAAACTCCTTTAATCTCTCGTTTAATCTCTATCTCTAGAAATAATAAGATGTTTTCTATCCTAGCTCGGCAAAGTGAATACGCTACACTTGATAGTAAGTGTAGCGCAATCCAAGAATAGTGTGATGAATGACAGATAGGTAGTGTCTATTGTAGCTCAGCAAAATTATGCCAGCCTGTTACTGTATGTTGTAAGAAGGAGAGAACACGTATGCCGGCAAACTATTCCACATCTTTACGCTTCGGCGGATTTAGCGATCTACTTAGTTCGAGCTGAGATGGAGGAGACCACGAAGCTGTGAATCCGCAAGCTAGCATGCGTAGGCCTGTTAACGAAAGGTGAAGATGGGATAAAGTCAAACGATCTTCGTTCATTCAGCGTGATATAAACTATAAAAAACGCAGAGCGAGGCAATATCGTTGGCGACAGTATCGTTGCTGCTAGTCTTTCTTTATCTTGACATGCCAAAGTCACTGCACAGGACCTGAGGTTAAGTACAGTACAGTTCAAATAAAATTCCGATGGTCAAGAAACATGGCGTTCCTCAACGATCGACAGAATTATGCAGACCCGAGTTAGATCCTGGACACTGACAGATCCCGAAACGCGACTCGCCCAAACGAACCACTATGGTAGGTTTTTCAGTCGCTATACAGTTGAGCACAAAAATTAGAGAAGGTTTAGCTCCAGATGCTAGAGAGCCCAAAACCTTTGTTTATTTATTTATACACTTTATATAAAGGATACGGTATAAAGGCGGAGTCTTAAGGGTTTAGAAGTGTGGTATTTTTTTTTTCTATAGCATAGGCCGGGAAACGAGCAAGTGGGTCACCTGATGGTAAGTGATCTCCGCCGCCCATGTACGCCCACCACCAGAAGAATCATGGACGCGTTTCCGACCTTAAAGGAAAGGGATAATTAGGGATTGGGAAGGGGAGGGGATTTGGGCTTCCGGATATAAGTCTGTTTAGACGGTTCAAATTACATAGTTGTTCCGCTATTAGGAGGATACAGAAATGTACAAGGTAAGCATAAAGATTTTTTTCCGGTCTTACCGAGGTAATATCACTGCTTCACAGAAACCTGTAGAGGCTTTATTTCATCTTAACACGTCTTACCAGAAGTACGTAAGCTTATAGTTATATGTGTAGTTATGATTTATGCAAAGGAGGCGTATATGGCATGTGTGACAAGCACATTCAGTCATTGTCTCTGTACAAACACATCATGCATACTATGTAGCAGAACGTCCAAAGCGGAATCGAAGTAGATACTTCAGTTTTATAGATTTAAAATCAAGTAACAACATTTTGTTACGTTTGAGTGATAAATGAGATTGTGGGAGACCCACAGACAACTCAACCTGGTTGGTTGCACTCAAGGTTGAATTGTCTGTGGAGAGACCGAAGAAACCTCCACTCAGTACGCACCAATCTTTCTCACTGCACCCACAATTGGTATTGAGGGCGTTTATGACAGCCGTTGATTTTCTTTCGAAAAAAAAAACAACGGCTAAACTATTTTTTTCGTCAAAAAAGCTATCGTGTAATAGACATAATCACAGTACGTGATATCTCCTGAACTCAAGGACAAAATACATCGAAATAATGTGTTGCACAATTATTTAGCTCATAATATTTTCTTAACTTTACAAACATACTATAGTTATGAATGCAGGGTAAGTGCTGGGTACCTGTTTCAAATGTTTATTCGGAATTATTAAGAGCAATAGTAAATATTTGAAATCTCAGCGGGATATGTGTTCATTTATTGGTATCTATTGTGCAATGTTTACATTGATTCCAAAATCTTTTTCAAGTCCTCAATAGCTCGATCCTCTACGGAATACGGTTTTGTTATTCTCCCTATACAAAGTATCAATATAAATTATAAATGCACGAATTCAATATACGTGACGCTGCTATTTAAAACAAATAATATTATAATGTAATATAAAAGTAAAGAAAAGAAATTAACGTATTATATCGCTATCGGCGACTTCTTTCAGACATAAGAAGTTCCTTTTGTTATAACTGTTTTTATAACAAGTCGGACTATTCTACTGATGTATAAATATGTATATTATGTATGTATATATGTATATTCTATTTTATGTTTTTTCTAGGTAAGTAACATTTACTCTATTGCAATTTGGAAAATTTAACGTAACTGCAATTCTCTTATCTAACTTGTCTAGATAGACATATTACATGAAATGCACAAGCTTTGTGATTGTGTAGTTGTTAGAAATTTATTGGACCTTTAAAGTTTTGCCTACCATAACACTGTGTGGTTTTATTATACAAAATTTCGGAATATGATGTCTTTATGCAAGCAATAAAATAATTATACTGCGTGACTCATTACGCTTAATAAAATTGACGTTGGCATCCGATGTGAAACAGTTGAATGTTACATGCAATACGTATTAATTCAATAGTCTATTAATAACATAAAAAATGTCATGAAACCTATTAACTATTCTAATGATGAATTTCGTTTAAAATTGCTTTAAATAATTACAGTATGATCAAACGCAATGTAAATTCTTCCAAAATACAATAGGAGAATATTTTTTAAGGTAATTGAAAACTGAGGTTGTTAAGTGCGACCTATTTTTATACAGCATCGTGTATACGATGAGTAGGTATGGCAATCTGTAAGATTCTTAAATATTGATTAAATTTAGGTGATCAAATTAATTTAAATGAGAACCCAATAAATGGAGCGCAGTAGGGGTGGTTACCAACCGAAGAACAATTAATTTAAGACGAAGAAGTCTGAAGAAGAGTTATTATAGCGACAGATAGACAAGAATTTAATAGAAAACTGTAATTTACGAGTAAAAGGTCCACATAAAACGGACTTGTAGTGTCTAAGCCGCATCTCTAAGAGCCCGAATTAGATGGGGAGAGTTTCTTGCACGTCCTTGTCGAACCATCATTGCCAAGGCCGCGTCATACGATTCTAATTTCTAACTGTGGGACACAGCCTCATAAACAAGAAATTTCTGATAAATTCTAGTACCGATGCGTCATGCGATATAGGTAGGTACTCTCTTCATTTAAATGGGGCTTAACGCAGAGTACAGTCGATAGTAGAGTTTAGACAAGACCGCAACGATGTTCCATTTTTTAAAATGTTCCATCCAATTTGAAAATAGAACATCATCGGCGTCTAGTACGTCGTAGTCTGGCGTGCCATTATTAGAAACAACATGTTTTTCTTATCATAGATAAATAATAATATATATTGATAAAATTCAAAGTTGAATTAATGGTCGTTTTGCATGCAACCTATACCCAGTACCTACCTACCTAAATGCTTTATGGCATAAGTAATGATATACGAATGAATGTAATTAATTACACCCAATTGTACAATACTATCCCGATATATCAAACATATGCAGTGTTTGCAACGTGCTTCGGTAGTTCTTTGCGGTTACATTAATCGGTCGACAAGTCGCTCCTCGGTCCGCAGTGCCGCCGCACCGTGCGCGCCATCTGCCACCAGTCTAATTACTTCCTACGCTTTTCAATTCCACAGTACCCGCCACTGCCTTTTGTTACTCACCCACGTTTAATGTTAAAACGAGAATTATTTGAATAAAGAAATAAGAAAGTACGCCACACAAAGACAGCACAACTGGTAGAAAGTTTCACGTTGCGTTTACTGCAATCGTCATCAGGTTGCGTAAAATTGTCAGTTTCCTTCTAACCGCAACTTATTTCTGACAATAATAGCCTATAATTTGTGTAAGTAAATAGTCATCAGTGCATATAACATAATAAGAATTTAGGCAGTGTGCCATTAGTTCCGCTACCTGGCTGTTTTGCAAACGCTACAAGTACTTCTAACGAAGTTGAATTTTTTTGCATAGTTTGTGTTATATATTCATGATCATTACAACCATATAATTAATGGATTTTATAACGAATTCTGTGCGGAATATATGATTTTTTGGATGCTATCTCCTGAACGCGTGCGATGGTGATATCGCCATCGTAGTATAAATATTGTATGATTACATATTTTTAAACTTAAATTATCAACAAAACTTATACATTGAATATAATACTGAACTTACCGAAATTGTTATGATTCTTGCCATTCTTTCTACTCACCGCTAGATGGTGTTAAACGTGTAAGCAAAAAACAACTAAACAACTAAAGAGTTGTTACCTTTCTCAATATAATGTTTCAATTAGATACTCCATTAAAAAAACAAGTAATTTATGTCATAAATATGTTGGTATCTCTAAATTCAGCTATGTTTATTTAAAAAACCTGCAATAAAATTACATTCCTACGACTAAGGTTGATAATAATGTGTTATTTTGATATTTATTTAAGCAAATATTACATTAGGTAAGTTGATGCCCTGCTGGTGAAAAAGAAAAAGATAATATTATTAATTAAATAGTAGCTTTCTCGCGACTCCCGCAAGTTTTTTCTAGGAAATAAAATACGTCTAACATAATACAGTAGAACCTCGATAAGATAAAGACCAAGGGAAACGTTAAATAATTTGAGTTATCGAGGTTTTTACTTATTAAGGGTTTAAGTTATAGAGTTTTTATTGGTTTATATTTTTACTTATAGAGGTTCGTTTATGAGCTTTGTTTAGGACTTATAGAGATACACAAGCAAGCTTAAATGTAAATGAAACCTTAAAATGTTAATATGTATGTATGTATATGTACACACGTACTTTATTTTACATTTAAATGTACATTTATTGAGGTTTATTTTATTCTACATAAAATATCGTTTTTTGTTTTTGTTTCAAACTATTCACACTTTCTACATCAATTTTATTTGCTGCATCTTGTGGCTCGTAATTTATATCTTCGTCTACAGGGTTATTTTTAAAACACCAGCAACCTCGCAGGGGTAGATAGCTGTCCCCATACGGAACAACTTTTGTTCTACGAGTTTGGATATAACTCAATATATTTAAAAAGAAATGATTTTACAAGTTTTTGTTGTGTCGTATTTTTCTTCGTAGTATGCGGCGCGGCGCGACGTGCGCGCGCGACTCAAAGGCGCCGCTCAGCTGAGCGGCGCGTTGACCTTCAAAGGAGCTAGCCCGGTTCCCCACGCTTCGCGTATTTGTTTACGTAGTCTGCGATACGCGTTGTAACAATCAAGACGGAAATTAAATGAATACTTATTTTTGTATGAAAATAAAATCTAACAAATTATCAAAAGTCGTAGAACAAAAGTAGTAGCTTATAACCTTAGGAATCTACCCCTGCGAGGTTGCTGGTGTTTTAAAAATAACCCTGTATATCATCGCTCTCAGCACCATGAATAACGAAGGCTAAAAGTTACTGATACAAATAAGTTACTATACTTAGACCTTAGTGTATTGTTTACACTTGAAGCCATTTGGTAAACACGTGTAAGCAACAACAGTGGTCTACAGGAAACCTTTTTTGATTGCACATTCATTTAAAATAACTTATCGATAGATCATTGAAGTTACAAATGTTGTCGTCGTTACAACTTTAAGTTACTGAGGTGCGATGCCCAAATATTTCGTTTAAGTTATAGAGGGTTCGTATTTTAAGTAAAAGAGGTTTTGGACTCCGAGGGGAAGGGAACACAACATTTTATGAATTTATAGAGGTTTTTACGTTGTCGAGGTTTAAGTTATCAAGGTTCTACTGTATTGAAACCTGTATGTATCGAAATTTATTTTTCCTTTTTTACGTGTTTTCTAATGCATAGACCGGCAAATGAGTAAAGGAGTCACCTGGTGGTAAGTAATATCCACCGCCCATGAACGCCAACAATACCAGAAGAATCATGGGCGCGTTGCCGACCATTAAGGAAAGGGATAATAAGGGATTGGGAAGGGGAGGCGGATTTAGGCCTCTTGATATGTTACTTACCGTATAAAACGCAGCAGCAGGCCGCTACTTTACGACGGTTATTTGTGAGACTGTGGTAACGACCCAGTCGAGCAGGCCCATTCATGCTGTACACAAACATGTCTACCACTTATAAATAATTATGTGTTAAGTGATGTGCGAACAAATTAACATACAACAGACATACATACAGAGATAGACTATTACTGGCCACCGTTACTTTACTAATTTACATGGCATTTTATTGAGAATTATATCCCTAACTTATTCATGTGATGTTGATTGTGCATTAAAACAATGAAGTTATCAAATTAACCGAGTGACTTAACGTGTACAGAACGTTAATTACGAAATGTCCAAACATTTTAGCAACGGCCGCGTTGGCTCTCGCGAAGCGTTTTAATTTAATTAATTTATTTCCGACCACCAATTAATGGAACAACAGCGAAGCGACCGAGCGATGAAAATGCGAACAAAATACGACTATTTATTATTTTGCGCATTGTGTCGTCGGCATAGGAATAAGGATGGGCGGCGCCGCGAGTACAATGGACCTCCATTATCCCGATAAAACAATAAGCGCTTTATTAAAAAGACATTCAATAATTTATTTTATTCATATTTTATTCGCACCGGACCGATTCTAAACAAAAATGTTCAATACAATGCAATTCAATACAGACACCTTACCTGTGTGAAATGTTTGGATGGTACCATTAAATTCCTAAATGTTTGTGAATTTTAATAAATAAAAGCTCTTATTGATGCAAAGTCCAATATATTGTATATGTCCAATAATTTTTCTGGCTTTATTCTCCTTAAAACACCGTAATGCTTGGCGGCAGGCAAAAATATACTCGCACTCACTACGAGACCTAATATAATATGACCTGTGACTTGTTATGATAATATGTGTATACTTATGAAGGGATAAAAATGATTAATACGTAAAAAATTGTACCTACAGTATAATTTTATGGTTTGTATTGTTCCTTGTGACCAAAATTTAAGCCACGTGGTAAGATTAAGTATATTTAAGCGCAATATGATTCCTCTATGTGACGTATATCGCACCTAATGAAGAATAGAATTGGGCGTAGCAAACCACACCAACAGCTGAACTATTCATGGAATGTTTGAACAATTCGAGTCGCGCGCCATCTGTCGCGGCGCGATTGAGACATTTTTGCGAAATAACACTGTAATTACGCACTTCCGCATCCGGCAGCGCGTGCGCAGACGTCGACACTTACGCCCACAACATTTTTGGATTTCATGTAATTTAACACCATTTCTTTGCAAAATTGGAACATTTAAAAACTTTTTGATATTTTGCAGCTGCTAATAAACTATTCGATTTTTAAATGTGCATTATATGGTATCCCTATATCCATAAAACATTGATAAAAAATATCAATTAATAGAAATTGTTATCCGTTTTCATTGTGTCAATTAACCTAATATTGAATGCCTATAATTTATCACACTTTTACAGATGACATGTTATTTGTAGCACACGCTAAGCCAGACTTATTATATACCAAAATAAATTATTAATTTGCTTTCTGCATTCACATACTATATTACGCACTAATTGTATTTAATAGAGTCCTTTATAATGTATATTGGTATCCTTTTGATAAGCTTTCATGTTGATGCCGTTTTTATCTTATCTTTATTGCACGAGGTGGTAAGTACCTTGTATGCGAAAAGCCATCTGGTTAGGTACCACCACTATGACTATTTCTGCCGCCAAGCCAATTGAAGCCAGTGAAATTATTAAGCATTATGAGACTTGTTTTATTTCTCAGGGTAACGAGCGCAGCCAAGAGTAATGCAGGGCTTTATAATACAAAGCTCTGTGTGGCGTTGCTTCTGTTTATGGGCTGTGGTTATGCTTAGAGCGACCTCCTCGTTTCGTGATCCGGTAAAAAAACGTTATCTTATCTTTTATAATGAATATATTGTGTATATTCTTCTTCTTCCACTTGTCCTTATCATGAGGTTGGCGTAAATGTTTTTTAACACATGTTATAGAAAGATAGGCTACAAATTTTTACGACCTGCCGCCTGCCTGACGTCAACCCGAGACAAATATTTGTAACACAAACATTTGTCTCGAAGCGGGAATCAAACCCGCGGCCTCTCGCTGCACAGCCTGCTATTTGCCCACTGCGTCATGAAGACTGTCTGTTGGGTCAAATAATAATAAAATTGAATATTGATAACTAAAAAAAATAAATGCTAAATTGCCATTGTAAAGAAACGTCAACAATGCACATTTGTCGAACAACATAAATTGATTTAAATTATTACTTCTTCGACATCTTCGCATTTGAGGTTTAAACAAAAAGTGCCTAATATTCGAGGTTCAGTGACAAGTATTCACATAATTAATTAAAAGGTCCCGACTCGGCATAACTGAAAGATTTATAGACGTATGGTATTTTAGTTTTTGCTCTGACACACGACAGTCATTAACAAGATTCACAGTTATAAGCAAAAAGTTGGTATGTATATTGAAAAGTGAAACTGAAATAAAATATTTAGTTTAACGCCTCTTTTAACCGGCTGTGAAGAGAGAGGCAGCGGGTTCGACTCCTGAACCGAGATAAATGTTTGTATGATCTATGAATTTTGATTCAGGTCTGGGTTTGTTTTCTGCCAAAGGGCTTGATTTCAGCCAAACGGCCGGTCGGAAAAATAAATGCCAAATCTTTCCGTAATAATTGTGAAAAGCATGTTGCGTCGTCCCTACTGCAAATGGGATAAAGACAGGTGGAAGAAGAAGAAAGTATCTACAGACTATGATTAAGCCATCCAATGTTATTAAATATTCCTGCCAAAGGGCTTGATTTCAGCCAAACGGCCAGTCGGAAAAATAAAGGCCAAATCTTTCCGTAATCATTGTGAAAAAGCATATTGCGTCGTCCCCACTGCAAATGGGATAAAGACAGGTGAAGAAGAAGAAAGTATCTACAGACTATGATTAAGCCATCCAATGTTATTAAATATTCATCACGCGTTATGTTTTGTGAGACTGGCACATTTTTTTCCATGTAAAGAGACGAAAAGTCTGAGTCAAACATACCCACGTCCCCGTTCTTCGATTGCGAAGCTTGCCGATTTGCTCTTCACCGCTCACCGACAAAGCACACATTTGCATCTACTTTGTCATTCATGTCGTATCCTCAGACTCATTCCTATTCCCTTTATATCACCCGCTGAATGTACGCTATGATAATAAGCTACACTCGTTTTCGACTTTCTTTTAAAACTTAATGATGTCTGCTCAAAGCAATGAGGTATATATACGTGTACGTACGCATGCCAAATATAGATTACCTTTAAATATTATACTAAATTCTATATACAAAAAAATCTTATTAGGTTCATATGCTGAGTTTCAGCCACAAATATGTTCGCTGTTATGTGTTACAAATACATTATTTTATAATATTTCTTTTCGGATTCATATGCTGAATTTCATTCACAAATATGTTCGGTGTTATGTGTTACCGATAAATTATTTCATAATGTATTGGTTATTAGTATTGCCGACGAAATTCCTTTCATAATGTTAGTGGACTAATACATTGCCAGTTTTAGGCTAGGCTATTTAAAAAATATTATAGTGTGGTGCATAATGGTTTCGAAACTTAGCTGACTATACGACCTTTTACAATCAAACACCTTTTTGTATTGAAATGAAAGCAAAATTAGCATTAACCAGTGTCAATAGTAGCGAGATTACTTTCAAACATCAAAAGAACAAAATAAAGCAGAAACTAATAAAGTGACGCAATAGGAGATTGCTTTAATGTTTAAAGTCCCCAAAGGAGGGTTGATTGAAATGTTCCCCTAAGCGCCGTCGAATGACAGAGTCGAGTTTTCATTTTGCTGAATAGATGCGTTAATTTGAATCATCTCTTTAGATTAGGTGTGGGTGCAACTGTAGTTTATTTTATAGGTTTGTATTTTATTTGAAATTATAGTCGTTTTTTTGACAGCACTTTGTTGACAGAATAATTGAATTATTTATTTTAATGGTAACAGAGTATTTACAATAGGACATAAAAATTAACTTATTCATTTATGTCTCTAAATCAGAAATGACTACCAGATTAAAAAAGGTAGGCAGCATTTGAGGAATACGACGTTATTATTGCGTGTCAAGTCTAGATATAATTTACTGTCGTTACCTAACATCGCGTCACAAAAAGACGTACCAAATTAGAAGCCCTGAACAGCACGGCACGGGTGTGAATTTGCAATTTTTAAATACAGTCGGCACGTAGTGTGTGCGGCTCAACGCCCCTCGGCTTTATTGGCTTCGTCGGCTCTTTATTAACCAGTGTTTGAACTGTCTGATGCATGGGGAAATAGATAAATTGTTTGTTTTCCTGCTCGACTTCCAACACGACGCGGAGGCACTCTTATTTCTTAATCTCCGTGGAGCTATTACAATTTGACACCGTATTTGTCGATCCTTTAGCTTCTACATGTAATGGGTTATGGTGAGAATGTTATTAATCAGCGTGATAAGCTTTATAAGTATATGAGGTTGGTGGAAATCACTCCGTATTGACAAAATCACTACACTGGACTTCCAGGGCAGTCCAAATATAATATAAACCGTAAAGAGACATCGCATCTTTCGACGGTCAAATATGCAATCAAATAATGTTTTCATGACATGATTTGTAATTTTGTAGTGTTAATAATATAGAAACGTGTTTATCGTGTATCGCAATATTCAAATTCCATTGTTCTTTGTTATCTATGAAGATTGTTATTATTGCACCATATTCGATCTAACATAATACCTATTTATATCTCTACTGCATAATCTTTATAATGTTTTATTCATACATGTCAAGTTAAAGAGTAAGTAATCGGATTTAAGCAATAAAGGTTGTTCGTATCTAGTTATAACATAATATTTATTTCGCCATTTTTTCTATGGCTACAAAACGTTTCAAATCAGGCGACGGGTTCTCATTTTCGTGAATAGTGATGTACCGTACTGCTGTATAGATTTATCACCTCTCAGAACGGAGTGTCAGATGGCGTGGCCGAGTGCGGATATACCCTGGTGTGACGAACTGCGCCACTAAATTAAAACATTTTAAGTTGACAGCCCGTGTCACTTTTGTACCGCGAGTGTTTAAGGAGCTTTGCCCTTGAACGGACAGAGCGATGTGTGGAATATACGTAGTACATTTTATTTATTATTCAATTGCTGAATACATTCTTAATACAATTGATTGTAGCTTGACATGTGATATAGGTTCGGTTGTTTTCTTCCAAGATATGGTATTATAAAGAATATGTGGTTAAATCTAGAAATGTAACTTGTATAGACTACTAAATAATGTAAGTGAAGAGTCACGATCTAGACACTTTTGTCTGCAGAATGAACGTAGCAGCTTGAATGGGTTAGTACTTATAACTCACAAAAAAATTACGTGAAATGGCAGCTTGCTATTGCGTTTCGTACAGCGAGTGAGATTTCCCGAGGTCCAAATCCCACGTCCCCTTCGTAACCCCCATTCCTTTTTTCTGAAGGTCAGTGACGCATCGCTGATTCTTTTAGTATTGTGGACACCCACAATACAATAAACACTTATGAATAGTGGAAATTACTTACCATCAGGTGATTCATTTCCTCGTTTAAGAGCCTATGTTATAAACACAGTCAAACGCAGTGTTCGTAATTTAAGTTTTAGAGGGGTCGATAAACAGCATAACACAGGAATTTTTGTTTAGGCGATGTTTGTTATTAATTCGTACCATGTGTGTCGAAAAAATGTATGCATATTATAAGTTTCACGTCTAAAAGTAGAAAAAAATATCGTGTAGGAGTAAGTTAATAGACTTATTACTTCAATCTATTATATAGTCTGTAAATAGCCAGGTATATTATTATAGTCGAATCACTAAATTTAATGGCTAAGCATTTTAGTCATATCCCAAGAATACCAATTACAATAATTTTAACAACTTAATTGAATATAACGCGAATAAGCCAAATGTAATAAACAAAACTAATTATAGTTATCGCTAAAATATAATATCATGGTATGTAATGAAGATAACATATTTTCGATGTGGAAATTTTGCGGTTGGAATATTCAGCGAATTGGAGAATCTGCGAATTCTGCGCCTATGTAGAACGATATTCATATGAATTTTATCAGCGCCTCTCAATACATTTGTTGTTCGGACCAAGCATGTCAAAGGAGTCAGAGATCGCAGAGCTACTGTTTTATGATGCTCGCTGACAGTTCCAATAGTCTCGTCGTCGAAACAAAAAAGTGAACAAACGTCGACATCACATCTCATGAAATTAGAAATTAAAGAAAGTAAAGTAAGCTGATTATTTATAAAAAGCATAATTATTTTTTGTATGGTGTTTGGCTGCTTTTTTAAACACTCGTGGTTATTTTAGTTTGTTTGCATTCGCTTGCTTTGTGTCTTGACGTTTCCTTTCTTATATTGAAGTATGGCAGATTAATGTGAGTTCGAAGAAGTCGATATTACTTCTGAAAGGGGTCTAAACGTTGTGATTTACAGCGACCGGGTATAGCTGTTAAAAAGTTGTAAACTGCCTGTGTTTCCGCCGCGTTTCGCAACATTGTATTGACATTTTGTTTAAATATTAACAATGTGATGTATGTAGTATTTTATAACATAATGCCATTCATGAATAGTAACAGAATAATATGCAGGTACGTTTTTAATGTAATTTCAAAAAGCTGTAATAGTACATTAGCAAAGGTTCGTAGAGGGGTGAATTAGCTACGCTCGTCAAAATAAAATGAATTCAAGTTGCTTTGATATTAAAGTTCTACTTATATGTGCATACTACCTATGTCTGTCTTTATTTGTGTCTACTGGTAATAGTGTTGCCCAAATTCAGTCTTGGTCTTGCAGTCTTGGTCTTGTTCTTGCGTTTTTGCAAGACCAAGACCAAGAACAAGACCGCGTATTTTTAGCAAGACCAAGACCAAGACTGACCGTGCAAGACTTGAGCAAGAACAAGACATAGCCTGCAAGACTCTTGCGTCTTGCAGCTAGGACTTAGCGCTATTTCACTGAGTAGTTAGGTGTAACAGTTCGGTGTATAGGTAGGTACGCTTAGAAATTCTATGAGACGCAAAAAACTGTATCAAAGAATAGGTATGAAAAACTGGACCTATCTATTAAAATCAAACTGAGTGCATGCATAGTTATGTTTTAACCATCGGCACTTTGATAATGCGGCTTCAAAGGTTTTGTACTTACTTCTCAAAGAAATTTGCCGCTTTTCGGAAGTACATGGTTACGATACACGCGCCGGCGGCTTCTTTTGAAATCTAAAACAATCGTTGCCGCCACGCCGAAATCATAACATTTGACACTATTTGATTGCCGCCATAGGGCGTAGGCGTAGGTATACTCGTGCAAAATAATTTCGAATTTTAAGAGTACCTACAGGTGTTCCAAAGAATAAATAAGTTTCAGAGTGCTTAGAATGAAAATGAATACATTATACTGATCACGCAAGTAGTATTATGATTGGGATAAAATGGTAAGGATAGGTAGTAGATGTCAAATTAATTCATTCTAGTAAGTATATATTATAATATTGATTACTTATATGGTTTTAAACTAATTACTTAGGTACTATTATTGTACATTTAGTCATTATATTTCTTAAGTTTTTACAAGAAAAAATAGCAAAAAAGTGTTCAAATATCACCCCGCACCCGTTTAATAAATATTGTAGCCACTTTTAAATATACTTGAAACGTGTAAAAAAATTCTACAAAACTAATAAAATAATATAAAAAGCGTAGGTACTTACCTACTAATAAAATAAAAAGCCTGCGATAAGAGTTTTGTATTACTTACCAGCCCGAATATCTCTGAGAGAGATGATGAGAGTAAGTATTTACTAGCTGTGCCCGCGACTTCGTCCACGAGGAATAGTAACTTTGGAGGTATAGTGACGTTCAGGACTTATTTATTTATTTTAAAACTTCTGTCATCAAACATACAAACGAACTCTTCAGCTTTATAATATTAGTATAGATGTACGCCAAAACATTCACTTATATGTAAAGAATAGTGATTTTCACTAATTCTTTATATATATTTTATTCACGCGTCGCGTCTGTACAAGTAGGTAATATTTAGTGTGTGTTTGTACGCCGCACGCGGCATTATTTGATTTGCGGCGGCATCCTTTTCATAGAGCCGGCACGTGGCGAGGCGGCGCGGTAGAAAGCAAGGAAACGTACTATAAATAAAGGAATTATTTTAATTCCAGTCATTTCCAATTGAGCTGTGCTTCGAGTCTAACTTAATAATTGTTTTTACTAATTCTTGTTGTTTTCTAAAAACGTATCACGTGTACAATTTAATATGAGTGACGAAGATTCAAATTATTCGAGTCCGAGTAACGAGAGTTTGAGTCACAGATCTAAAAGACCCAAAAGCAAATTTGAAGAGTTTTTCGAAATAATTCATGCATCCCAAACTGCCTTCTGTAAATTGTGCCAACATAAAAAGATTGAAATAAAAATGAAAAACAGAAACACTTCAGGCTTAAGGAAACATCTAATATCTTTCCACAAAAAGGAATCAGAAATATTTCTTCCTGTTAAACCAAAATTAAGTGGAGATATCACAAGCTTTTTAGTAACCGCTGGAAGAAGTGGACAGGTAAGAATATTTTTTTAACTCTGCATAGCTATTCATGCGATACTTTCAAAAACGCCATTAACTTACGTAAGTATTTTTGAGTTAGTGGTGTTTTCATCTAGGGGTGCGACATATTAAGTATGTAATTATCGTCTTAAATATTTTTTATAAACACCCATATTTTCATTTAATCGGCCAGTAACAACTAAGTACTTTATTTTGGTAAATTACAGTACAGTGCAACCTTAATATAACAAATATCAATTTAACGATTTTCTCGATTTAACAACAACATACCTCCTCCTCTTATATGCTCAAACCTTGTATGTTTTAAATAATAACACAAGATTTATTGTTTTGTTTCAGTCGGAAAACAGCAGTGACAACATCACGACAGCTACAGTTGATTGGGTGGTGAAAAAATATCTTCCCTTCTCATTTTTCGATGACGAAGCTACACAAGTATATTTTCGACGTATTTGCCCTAATATGGTGTTTCCTAAAAGGTCTACACTTAGAAGGAAAGTCAAAGAGCGATTTGAAGAGCTCCAATTGAATCTCAAGGAACGACTTCAACAATTATCATCTAAAATGTCTTTTACCATTGATGGGTGGACGTCAATTGCTGGTAGGAGTTACTACGGGGTTACTATTCATTATATAGACAACGAATGGAAGTATCAATCTGTAGTTCTTGATTTTATACCATCACGCGGTCGACATACTGGGGAAGATATTGCAACGATTTTCCATGAATGTTTATTGGAATATGGCATAATTGATAAAATACAAGGTATCACGGTCGACAACGCAACTGCAAATACCAAATTTATGTATGAACTGGGCAAACAGCTGCCGCCACACTTTGATTCAGACAATCAACATTTCCGGTGCTTTGCTCACATTTTAAACCTTGGTGTACAAGATTTATTAAAGACCTTAGCATTACACTGTGAGTCTGACACTAACGCGCAAGATCAGCAGTACGAAGACTATGCAGACGAAACTGAGGATGAGGAAGATGAAGAATCTGCACCAAATATTGCTGACTCGCGTACATCTGTAACAAAGTTACGCAGTGTTTCCAGTAAAATAAAAAGAAGTGAGATAGTGAAGAAGAAGTTTCAGTCTGCTTGTGAAGCAGCTGGCGTGCCATCAAATCTAAATGCCATTCTTGACTGTCCAACGAGATGGAATTCCACACATGATATGATTGGATTTGGTTTAAAAGTGAGAGCGGGCATTGACATATTGTGCAGTTCTGTCACCGAATTAAATGATTTTCAAATCACAGCTAATGAATGGCAGGTACTCGAAAAATTACATAAATTTCTAATAAACTTTAAACTTTTAAGTACAAAACTTGGTGGAGACAAATATGTTACATTACCGCTAGTCATTGTATCATTCAATCTTTTGCTAGATAAAATTGAATCTATGGTAAAACAGTTAGATGAGAAACCTAATCGATCTGAAGTGGATGAAAGGCTCATTCTAGCTTTCCAAGCAGCTCGAGACAAAATGCTTAAACATTACAAAAAGAGCAACTGGATTTATTGTACTTCTTTAATTTTAGACCCAAGGCATAAGGCTCAGACTTTTGACCTGACAATGTGGGGGAAGCAACTTAAAACAGAAAGTCTGCGCAAGTTCAATGAACTTTATGAAGAATATAAAAATCTACACTCACTGAACAAATCTCTGGAATTACCAGAAAAAGAAAATAAAGTATGTGATGAAGATGAAGACGTAATAGACTTTGATAAACTCTATGAATGTCCCTCGACGTCATCTGGATCTTGTCTTCAAGGCTTAGTGATAGACGAGTTGGAGGAGTACCTGAGAAAACCAAGAACTGCCAGCTCGGAAGACATTTTAGATTGGTGGAGGACGCATGAGACAGAGTATCCGATTTTATCGAAAATGGCCCGTGATTTTCTCTCAATACCTGCAACTTCAGTACCTGCTGAGAGGTTATTTTCTAAAGCATCATTAGTAATTAGAAAACATAGAAATAGGTTAAATGATGAGTCAGCCAGATGGTTACTTTGTATTAATTGTTGGTCAAAAAAATTGATATAAAGTATCATAACCTAATGATAAAGCTGTTGATTAGTGTTGTATTTTATTTTTTGTTCAAATAAATGATAAATCGTAAAACTCTTTTATTAAATTTCTTATAAGTTGAGGGTTCAATCTCTTTTTAGACAGATAAGTATTGTTCTTTAAAATACAGTCAAGTTATTGTAATTAATTTGTTTTTTTACATGTTTTAGCAAATGTAAGCTTATAAATCATAAATGTTTATTAAGAAACAGTTACTTCCATGGAAAACGACATATAGGTCAGTTAATTTTTCGAATTTCTTATTAAATCTTCAGTTATTTGTTAATCTGCTTGATCTTTACTATGGCTATGTTAATTCAAGCTCACAATGTTCCAATTCTAATACGTTTTTTTAAGATTTAAAGTAAACTTTAATAAATAGTAATAGACTAATAGGTAATTGCAAGACTTGCAAGACTCTTGCTGCAAGACCAAGACCAAGACTGGGAGCGCAAGACCAAGACCAAGACCAAGACCAGGTGTATTGGCGCAAGACCAAGACCAAGACTGGCTAAGTCTCGTCTTGTTCTTGCATTTGGGCAACACTAACTGGTAATCACAATTTCACGAGAAACAACATTAAAAATAAGTAAAAGAACATGCATTCAACTCATTTCTAAAAAACCGTTCAAAATCATTGCCCGTGACGTCACTGGCAAATCAAGCAGTTCTCGGAAGGTGTCGCGTCACATGTGCGGCGCGGTACGGCGCGGTGCGGCGCGGCGGTGTCTTTAGACCCGAACATGTCACGATTTATGACACTGTATTAATCAGAACTTGTTAACTAGAGCACAAAATATTGCGGTTGGAAGTTGGAACGGATATCATTTGTTTATATTTTATATCAATTTTTATTTTATTATGTTTTAAAAGTATAGTTTGTTTTTTGAAAGAATTTATTCGCCGCGAGCATTTAAGTCAAGCTTCTGAATTTTAAGTCGTCATAAAAGAACAAATTTATCTGGGAAAATGATCGAAATTCGCCGCGAATGAAGAAATTATTCGTCTTGTAGTTAAAATAACTCTAGTAATATTTATCACAACATCGTTACTTTATATAGTATTTCCTCTCGAAATAGATCCAGTTTTTCGTGCCTCTTCTTTGCCACGTTCCGAAACACCGGTCAAAACGACATCGACTCGTAGGACGCCATGAATACCTACTATACATGGTATATACCATAATTTATAACGTAAAATATAATGTCAAGATTTTAACTGTATGTTACTTTTCCTTCCTATCTTAATATATCCATCAAACTAAATATTAAAATCAAAATCATGACCTTTCAATTTCTATTGATGCGTCTTGTCATGGTAAATGGCAATTGCCAATGACACAGTTTTGCAAATACTTTAGTCTGTTGGTGGCACAACAAGTTACATTTCAGATGGCTTGTGTAATGCGTTCTCTTTGATGTAGAATCCCGGTCGAGCGAGAGCTATTGTACAGAATGGTGGCTGTTCTTCGCCACATTAACTCTTTAGCTCAAAGTGTCTTTGACGTCTAAAGCTTGCTAATGACAAGCGAATAAAAGTAAACACTGAGAAAGCACCTGTAGTGAGGAAACATAAAATTTACTACTTTAGGTTGATGTAACACTTTTGAGGAAACAAATTACTTTAGTTTAGTTACATAGTAGTTTTAGTTTAGTTAGTTAGCTTTTAAAAAGCGTATCTTCATGGCACTAGAGAATATCTACACGGTATTGCAATTGACTAACGCCTTGTAAAGTTTTCTGATAATGTAAGGGTATTTATATTTATTTATATTTTTTATGTATTTCTGAAAAAACAATATGTCACACTAATATTTGTCATGAGAAATGTATAATCATGAATCAGAAATCATGGTTTATTGATTACTTTTACAATGTCACTGCTATATAGAACACTACTCCATATCAGGATCAATTAGATTTGTCCTCGTCAAAATCAACTGGAGGCTAAACTATGACCGAAGTAGAATTACAACTAGCAGTGCTACCGTGTAATGAACTCTTGGACTGTCGACTGATGACTGATACGCTAGCCTAGTTCGCGGTTCTCGTATCTCCGAGATAGAGATTTGAAGTGAAAATCATAATTTATGTTCTTTTTAAATACTCATTTACACACAAATTTTGAGTCGTAGAGCCTTTCTGTAAACTGTTTTGTCTACAGCATGAATTGGCCGACTAGACCGGGTCGTTATCACTGTCTCACAGAAAACCGACGTAAAGTATCGGCTTGCTGCTGCGTTTCGTACGGTGAGTGAAATATCCGGAGGCCCAAATCCCCTTCCCCTTCCCAATCCCTAATTATCCCTGTCTTTTACGGTCGGCAACGCGCCCTTGATTTTTCTGGTTTTGCGGGCGTACATGGGCGGTGGAAAGCACTTCCCATCAGGTGACCCACTTGCTCGTTTGCCGGCCTATGCTATAAAAAACTTAACTTCTAAAAATATTGTAATCTATACTAATATAATAAAGCTGTAGAGTTTGATTGTTTGATTGTTTGTTTGTTTGTTTGTTTGTTTGTTTGTTTGTTTGTTTGTTTGTTTGAACGCGCTAATCTCAGGACCTACTGGTTCGAATTGAAAAATTCTTTTTGTGTTGGATAGTCCATTTATCGAGGAAGGCTTTAGGCTATATAACATTACGCTGCGACCATTAGAAGCGAAGCATCAGTGAAAAATGTTGCAAAAACGGGGAAAATTATTCATATTTGAAGGCTTCCGTTGCTAAGCTACCCAAATAATATTATTTGAAGGCTTCCGTTGCTAAGCTACCCAAATCTATACTAATATTATAAAGCTGTAGAGTTTGATTGTTTGTTTGTTTGTTTGATCACGCGGGCGGAGCCGCGAGCAAAAGCTAGTAATTTATATAATGAATGTTTGTTTGTTTTTCCTTCACGCATGCCTATACCATTCATCCGATTGAGGTGAAACTTTGGTTAGTTGTTGTTCACACTTCCATGAAGGTTTGTGTGAAAAATATCTTTGTTGACATAGAAAGAAAAAAGAGGCATTACAATGAAAGCCGGGCACATCTAGTTTTCTATATAAAATAAATGACACCTCACCCCAGTTTTGTTGCTGCACCGCTCTGTTTGTGCCAATCGATTTTAAATATAACATTATAAAACGTCATACGAGTATAATTTACATTTGTTTTATTTTATGTAGAACTTGCCCATAGACGCTCCTGCTTCAAACTTTCCTAGCGACATACTCTATAATAAAAAACGAAATTTTGCAAGAACTTTAGAATTCCATTCGCTAGATAAGAGTGAATGACGGGAATATAAAACAGTTAACGAGTCCTCCCTCTCTACGCTCAATCAGTTTACGAATAATTCGTTTAGGGACGATAAATCTGAGTTTAGATATGGGGAACGAAACTTAATTCGATTATAGGGGGCTCGACTCCCATAACAGCCTGGATTACACGATTATAGAGGTCATCTTATGTAATGAATTGTGTAATTTTAGCTTTAATCGAACCGAAAGTCGTTAATTTTAATCTAATATCGTTTTGTACGGGAATACAGACAGCGTTGATTTAATTATTGGAAAAAATTACATTGTGGTTTATTTTTAATAGATTTTTTTTTCATAATTCGTCTGTATATATATTTATATATATATACACACATAAATCCGACTAATTTGGATGATTATTTTTTGTTTAAACAAAAAAAAAATTTTTGATGTTTTTATGGTTTGTCCGTAGTGGTCCCATATAAATTTAGTGCAGATCTGATGATGGAATACGAGAGAAAATGAGATACCCCTCAACAACAGCAAATAAATGCATCGCAGTTTAGGTTCTAACATCGGATTTTTAAGTTTTCAATGGGAAGTAATTAAGGGATTCGCCAATTAAATCTGGCTAGCTACATACATACATAGTCATACAAAATAATCACTTAGTCAGCAAGATTATATAATTGGTTAGCACGAAAATATCACCTGATAAGTTAGGTTGCTTTAGAACTGTGTCAATATTTATTACCAGTTGAGTTGATTATAATTAGCATTATCGTGAGCCGAGTATTGTCTCATTCCACTATATTTGCTGGCACTTTTATTTATTCGTAATAGGTTTGCGTTTGGCCATTATCTCGGCTGATGGTGAGCGATGATGCGACCTAAAAGATGAAGCACGAAGCAAAAATCGATTCATTCGAGACTTGAAGACACTCAGATTAATTTATTGGGGAACAAAGACTTCGGCAACTTGTTCCACATCTTGGCAGTCGATATGATGAAGGCGGAGGCCATGCGTTTGGTGCGCGTTTAAGTAACGTCTACCATAAATGCGTGGCGTTTTACCATTTCTCTGGTCGTCCGATGATGGAATGGGGAGGGAGGAATCAAATTGTGCAGTTCCGCTGCAAACTCCCCAAAATACATCCAACTACAAATAAACCATCACTTGAATTAAAAATAAATTGATTACTTGCATGGTGAAGATAAGAATTAGGTTGATGGCAGAATATCTACCTACAATTTGGCATGATTCTGGCGATCATCGAGGAACGCAGGATCTCTGGATGATCGACATTATATTTAGACCTAACTATCAGGTCTAGTGTAGTGAATCTGTTTAATGATAGGATAAAAAAACGATATGAAGCTCATTAAAAAGTTTCTATATACCTGCACATACACATAATACATCGGTTGTCCATAAAATGTTGTCCTCCTACGTTGATATTAACTTCTCTAACAACTGCAGACGTTGCGGCAGGCTTCCTACTCGATGGTTTGATGACGTCTTATGATACATCGGTGGTTACGAGATACGTCTCGCACAGTTCAAGAAATAATAGCATGAACTAGAGAAGGCCTATACCCAGCAGTGGGTCGAAACGAGCTGATTAATAGCATTTAATAAATAAATCAGAAATATAAAATAAATAAATAACTAATTGTCCCGACCTGCTGAGTAAAGTTTGACTTTACGCTAATCAAAATACACTACTTAAGCGCCCACTATTACATGTACCATTTGCTGCCACTAATTATAGGAGGAATGATTTTTCCATACGTGGTGCCATAACTTTCAACAATCTTCCTTCACATTTAGATTCATTTTGTACCAGTACACACAGTATAAAGAAAAAACTTAATAATGATTATTTTAGCAAAGTATGTTGAGTATAAATAACTATTCTCGGTTTTGTTTTAAAAAAAATAATATGCATATATTTATATTAATAAGGATTAGTTGATAATCTATTTATATATAGAGATAATGTAAAAACTATGTATTAGTACATTACGCTAATATTATATGTGGAAGCTTGTAATTAGCGACTGTCATCACCCACAATTGTTATTAATTTCTGTTATTAGTCTGTAAGCTTTCCTACAAATAAATAAATATATTAACAACTGTTATTAATGACGTATTTACCAAACAACACTAAGCATTAAGTAAGCTCTAAGTAAGTATTAAGTAAGCGCTTGATAAGTGTCGATTTCTGTGTGATGATGATTGGTCTGCGTTTATTTATCGTCAAAAACAAACCAATGACATTTAGAGTAATCCTCACTATGCGTTCGCGCTCATTATAATCCCTATACTATGATCCGTTACTATGGTAACGTTTATAAATACCGGGGTAAGTTTCATACGTAGTACTGCTACTTTTTCATTCTATTTTCAATGTGTTAGAGAAACGTAAAAAAGAGTCATTACGGTTTTCTTGCACATAGGAGTAGCACAGAGATGTCACAGAGGTGGCATACAATATCGGAGACCACCGAGGCGCATCGCGTCATTAATAAAGCGAAAATTAACCTAGACCACGATCTTCGTAATGGAGTCGGCGTCTGTCGCAGATGAGGTCGGTTGTTACGCACGAGTTTGTGGCCACCCGCGATGGCGACACTCACCACGCTCCCCTCTTCACCTCTTCATTATTTGTGGTTTCAATTTGCTTTTTATCTGTCTCCCTTTGCATCTAAATTACAAACCCAAATATGTTGGCATCAACCCTCTTCGGCGAAAAATGATGGCAACCCTACTAATATTATAAACGCGAAAGTTTGTAAGTATGGATGGAAGGATGTATGTTTGTTACTCTTTCACGTAAAAACTACTGAATGGATTTTAATGAAACTTTACAATAATATAGCTTATACATTAGAATAGGACATAGGCTACTTTTTATCCCGGGAAAAGAAGATCACGCGGGCGGAGCCGCGAGCAAAAGCTAGTATTGAAATATGTGTGAAAGGTAGACGTTCATATTTTTGCATATTGAGACGATGTGATGATTCTAAAGTATGTTTTTAAGATAAAATTATATTTAATTATATTAGTATTTGTTTAGGTTAGGTTAATAGTAATCACCACGCCTTCCCATAAACAGAAGCAACATCACACAAATCCTAGAATTAAAAAGCACTGTATGACATTGGGTTGCACTCGTCATCCCAAGATATTAGATGCTGAGTCTCATAACACCCAGTAATTTCACTGACTTCAGTGTTCTTAAAACCGAAACATAACAGTGCTTTCACACTGTCACACTTGTAGACAAAAAAAAAGATAAAAAGGTGGTACGAACCCAGACGACCTCTTGCATGTAAGCGACCTACCACATACTAAATACTTAGCTCGGTGTGATGATTGAGTATTTATACTCTACCATATTATGCGACAGAAATAAGCTCGGTGCACCGTGGTTGACTACTGGTGTCGTCGTATACAACGACTCAGAGGAAGGTGTAGTTATATTTAAGCGAAGTGTAGTGTATGATATAAGTATTTCACTACACGTAGTACCCAATCTGATTGCTAGGACATAAATAAAACATTTTAATTTTAATCGAATTAGTTACATGTCGATATTCGACTTGATTTAGCCAACACTTAATTCAAATTCAATTTATTTAATAGAAAATTGATTTACTCTTTGGCCTTAAACTACTAAAGCTTCCTATTTAGCCAATAAAAATGTGAGTGATTAAACTTAGTGTGTAATTTTATAATGCCCAGATTTAGATGTGATCCGGTACACAAACATTCACTGTCAGGTGTATGTAACCTTTAAATATGACCACACCCTTCTTGAACACGTTGTATACGTATGTAAAATAGAAATGTACATGTCTTTGATTAAAATAGGATACAATGATCAAACTTGTAAATCGAGAAATTTATACATTTAATTTACCTTTCACATTTAAGTGATAGTACAACAAGGTTTACAAGGTGGTAGGCTCCTTGTTTGCGAGAGGCCGTCTGGGTTGATACCACCGCTTTGTCTATTTCTGCCGCCAAGCAAACAGTGTATAAGCATTGTTGTGTTTCGGTTTTAAGGACATTGATGCCAGGGAAATTACTGGGCAATATGAGACTTAACATCTTGTGTCTCAAAGTGACGAGCGCAGGTCAGTGCTATGCTTTGTAATTCAAAGTTCAATGTTCTGCGTTGCTTCTGTTTGTGGGCAGGCGTGGCGCTTACCATCAGGCGAGCGCCTTGCTCGTCTCGTCATTCAATCAAATAAATAAACACTTACTATGAATATGAATTGATTGTTTTCCCGAAGGCTTATGTACTTACTCAATCCATGATATAGAATTACTCTACATAGGTAATTACAAAATAGGCTACAAGACCGTGGGTCCCTCGTATACAACAGGCCGTCTGGGTTGGTACCACCGCTTTGTCTATTTCTGCCGCCAAGCAATAGATAGTTAGCACTATTGTGTTTCTCTTGGAACGATATTGGACTCAGAGAAATCACTTAGCATTATGACACTTAAGAACTTATGTCTCGAGTGACGAGCGCAGTCCAGTGTCATTGAGTGCTTTGAGTTCTTTGTGGTGTTGTGTCTGTTATGGGTAGGCCTGAAGCTTACCATCAGGTGAATTTGTCAGGTGGTTTTGTCATTCGATTTTGTTTCAAAAAAATTGTATAGGTACCTACGGATGTATCATAGAAAGAATCTTTGACTGTAGCCAACAGGCACTAAGCGGTTAGTTTCGCAGTATTGCGTGTAAACGTCTAGTTTACATAAACATATTTTTTTATTGTGTACTAGTAGCTGTGCCCACGAACTTCGTTTCGCCATCAAAAAGCTTTCATACAAACTTTCATCCCCTATTTGGGGCCTTTAGGGATTGAAATTAAAGAAAAAAAACCCTATGTTTAAACCTGAGTCCTCAACTATATTTGTGCCAAAATTCATTGAAATCGGTTCAGCGGTTTAGATTTTTCATAGAAACTTTCATCCCCTTTTTAAACCCTTCAGGGGTTGATTTTTGAAAAACATAGTAGCCTATGTCTCATTCTGATGTATGAGCGATATTATTGTAAAGTTTCATTAAAATCCATTCAGTAGTTTTTACGTGAAAGAGTAACAAACATACATCCATCCATCCATACTTACAAACTTTCACGTTTATAATATTAGTAGGATTTTCGTAATAAATACCATTGAAAGATTCTTTAGCTTCGACTACATATATATTGTCCATATCAAAAATTTAAGCAACTACTGCGTATTATCGATCACGAATTTATATATCAGATTATTTTTCTATAGAGTCTGCAAACAAATAAACTTTGTATTCCAAACTTCTTCAAGGGTTTCACCAGTACACATAGATCCCATATATGGGATCTATGCCAGTACATCCAGAGTAGTCATTGTTTCTCTGCAAATACTTTTGTAAATGTGGTACTTAGGTGTTTTCTTAACATTTCATAGTCATCATGAAGCGTTGTGAGTTGGGTGGATAATACAATCATAGTGTTTATCGGTGCTCATTTCGTAACAGTTAGATGAATAAAAATACAAGAGTCCACTCGGAAAAATATATTCAATTTTTATAAAATCAATATCAGGCATTTTTGAATTCGCACAATTTTGTACAATATACATACATATTTTGTAGTTTATTAATAAGATTAATTTTAGATACAATTATTTTCCAAGCTATTTACCGTGGCAAAAAAAACGACTGTTAAAATATAAGATTTCTTAGTATTTTATTACCTACATGTAACGTTTTTACATATTTTTACATTTTGTATTCGTTGAACTCGAAGTATTAAGGAATCAGCATTATGTTAAAAAATATATGTGAATAGAAATTAATAGTACAGTAATTAATTATGTTATAGCTGAAGTTTATTTAAATATAACTTAATTAATCTTTTATGAAGTTGAATTTTAATATTTAAAATATTTTTCTTTTATTTCGCTATAGCATTCGGTACAGTTACTATGGAATTCTAGATTTATACATTTGCTTTCATGCTCGATTTTAAATTATCCCTGTATATTTATTAACATAACGATGCATTTAACATACTTATATTTTCAAATGAATTGTGTTTAATATTCTCGCGATAAATATAAATAAAAGTATTTGCTTCATATTTTGAGGTATTGTCAAAAATAAATTAAACTGCAATTTTGGACTAAAATAGTGATACTACTTATTCTATTCAATTACCATACGAACTCTAGCTACAATATGAGATAATTATTTTTAATAATATCTATACTGTACAACACTTTTAAGTCTCACAATAATAACATACACACGGCTGCGGAAAGCACCGTAACGTTTAAAATTACAAGTCCAAGATAGTCTATATTTTATACATTAGTTTGATATGTAGTATGTACACAGTGGGTGGCGGTGGCGCGGGCGGTGGCGGCGGCGCGGCGGCGTCTCGGCGCGGCGGAGGCGGTATCACAGGAGCGACGAGTCGTAGTGCGGCACGGCGAGCGCCGCGCGCCCCCGTCACACCAGCGCGCTCGGCTTCACGTCCAGCGCGTGCTCTGGTGACCGGCTGCCACCGCCGCCTTCGCCCTGGCTGTTCTCTTCAGAGTCCGAACAAGATTCAGAACTACCCTTCTTGCCGCCGTTGTGAGTCTTTACATGTTTGGCTAGGTGGTCTGATCGCATGAACCTTTTATTGCACACGGGACATGCGAATCTTTTTTCTCCCGTATGGGTGCGGAGATGTCGCTGTAACTCGTCAGAGCGCGTAAACCTCTTACCACAAAATAGCCAATTGCATACGAAAGGGCGTTCTCCTGTGTGCCATCGTAGGTGAGCCTTCAAATGCGACGTTTTTCCATATACTTTTCCACATCCAGGTATGTGACAGCTGTGTATATTTTTCTTTCGAAGGTGAGCGCCAGCCGGGCCCAACCTTTCTGCTTCTTGACAGTTAGGGCAGTCGCAAGTAGCCCGTCCGGCGTAGCGGCGTTGTGATCTCGGCGACGGCGCCTGTGCTGGAGGTGCCGGCGAGCCGGGTGCGTGCAGACCAAACGAGCCTTGCGCAGGCAACACTGATTTGTATGCATCTTGCAAAAGGTGTGGCGCAGGTGGCAGTAAATGAGCGCCGCCAGAAAGTGAATGCGTAAGCTGCGAATAATCTTGGCCAGCGTAGTTAGCCATTTGTCCTCCGACATCGAGCCATCCGCTGTGTACGTCCCACCACGTGCTACCGACAGCGCTGACGCCACTCATTTCAGCAGCTTTGAGTGCACCACTACCGCCGCCGCCTGCGACATTGAATGGCCATGACTCGTACGGGTGCCGAGAATACATGGAACCTAAACTTGCACTGGATTCACTTTTGCCGAGGAGTTGATCCCCAGAAGAAGGAAAATAGAGATCGTTGCCGTAAGAAGGTGCCGCAGCGCAGGACGTCGGTGCCCGGCCGTAGGGAGTGCAGGACGGTGCTTGTGAACGCGGCGTCACTCCAGCTCCGGGGGGTGAATGAGCGCCGGGACTTTTCTTCCACGGGTGAAATCCTTTTCCGACAGCAGCGTCAGCCAGTGGTGGTGGCGATTTACTTGACAATTTGTTGCACTGGGCCGCCAACATGGCCAACGGAGTGCCTCGTAAGCTCGGATGTTCCTGGAAAGAAAGAAAATGGACTTTTAATTATTTTGAACAAAAAAAGGCCAATTCCTTGTTAATATTTAATTATCAGCCCAGGGCCTGACCGTGAGAAACGCTCTGAGTGTCAAACCAGATTTATAGTCTAATTTATATGTGAACTGTGGAGGCCGAGCTCGAAGAGCCCGAGGCGAACAGAAATAACATAAATAAATTATGAAGAGCTTATAGGTAGTGTATTTACAATTAGTCGGTGCGGTGACAGCTCCGGCCGCTACCGCTCGGCAGCCCCAGGACGTCGTAATTAATAAATATTACCTTTGGCTCTGTATGTCTTATGTTTTAGGTCCTACTTCATTCCATAAAATGTGTTGTTTATAATAATGTTTGGTGTCATGTAACATGTATTGACACGAACATATATGTTTTTTATTAGTTTGAATGACGAGACGAGCAAGACGCTCATCTGATGGTAACCGTCACGCCTGCTTATAAACAGAAACAACACCGCAGAGAACACTGAATAACAAGGCAGGCTGTTCATTATTCATTATTATTTTGTTTATTAGAATGTATGCTCTCTATAAAAAAGGTACCTATATTATGAAAAATAACTCAAACCCAGTACATATTTACTATATATTTTTTTACATTATTTTAATTCATATCATTCAAACGTTAAAATCATTTGGTTCAAAAAACAAACTTATGCGTTCATAATAATAGAATAAAAAGTCACATAGGCATAATGAATTCACAAAACCCCAATCCTTTCACAGTTGTTCATTTCGCCCAGTAAAAATAAAGGTGAGAGCTGATGGAACATCCGGCCGGATATTTCACCCTAATATGAGACACAATGGCACGTAAAAAAGTCCCATTGTAAGCAATATAATCCTTGGATCACGACACATGATCGGGGGAGGAAGGGGAAAGGGAATCGGCCACGCCCTGTATATTGTGATTGGTGCAGCTGTTGCGGCACCGTGTGTGCTCGCCCTTACAACTGTTAAATCAGATCCCAATACTAGATAAACTCTAGGCTCTTGTGAAGGAATGGTAGACTGGTTTTTGACACGTTTTTGGAGTATTAAGTGGTATGCGATAATTGACTTCTCGACTGGTTTCATAAACAAGTAACAGGACATGTATAATTTACAATTAATAGGTATATGAAATTCTACTTCCTACTACACCTACTACTATGCTATTTCCTGCTATCCTTCTAATATAAAAGTGGAGGTTTGGATGTTTGTGAGTTAATTAATTTGGATGTGCGTTGATCAATTATGCCTTAACGGATTTGGATGAAACATAGGTAAACAATGACCTGATTTAGGACATAAATATTTTTGTCTCGATTAAACGCTATTACGCGGGCGGAGCCGCAAGCAAAGCAAGTTTCACATAATCAATCATACATACAGTCCGTAAAAACGTAAGTGTTAGGAGAAAGTTAAACAATAAAATCAGTAGTAGAGATTATTCCGTCTTAATAGCGTATTCGGTATTTTAATACCTAATTAAACACTAATAGAGAAATAGGTCGAAATGACAGGCTCCGTGGGGCAGTGGGCGAGTAGTCGGCTGTGAAGGGAGAAGCCGTGGGTTGGATTCCCGCACTGAGACAAATGTTTGTGTGATCCAAAAATATATGTTTCGGGTCTGAGTGTTGTGGGACCGCAAGTCCTTCGTAGTTCCTGATACCCACGATACAGGTTTAACCTAGTGTGGGGTCAGAACTATGTGTTGTTAGGTGTATTATTGTTATAATCTTAAAACGAGGCTAAATACGTGGAACCACTTGACAAACTTGATGATTAATGACTGACGAAGTTTCATTTATAAGATTTTTAGACGGTATAAGTAACAATATTATAACTTACAACTTTCGAAATTAATGTTTGCAAAATTGATATGTCCATTTTGTTGATAATATAAATAAATGAAGACAGTAGATATCGGGTAATTACACGTGACGTATTATTACTACCTAATCTTTGATGTAGACTAACGGCGTGGGCCGTGGCGACTGGCGGCATTCTAGTAAATAGAAATAATGGACCGACCCACTGCGCTATCGACGACGAAATCTACGGAGCTGAGTTGTAAATATGGCTGCGCTCTCAATTAGCTCCACGACAATTACAATTACCATAAAAAAATAATAAAGCGCCGCCAAATTGCGGCAGCGACCACTTACGTCGCTCGTGTATGGACCACGGCCGCATTATTTGTTTTGTGCTGAAGAAATTACATTCACCACTTTTTATGTATTTCAATTTCAAAGAAATAGAACGACAAATACATTTTCAATTCAATTTTTTTTTATATCATAATGAAAAATAATATTATGTGACAACTCACACATTAACGAAAGCTATTTTATAGCAATTCAAAATAATAGGCATTAGGCGGTGGGGATTGTGGAATCAATGCCGGGACGCGGTGGACGCGACGGACGGCACTGAAATCATAATTACCCTTGGCATTATGCTCCATTTGGAAGCGAGCCGAAACAGAGTGATATCGAGAGTAATTGGTCGTCAACTCGGTCCGGTCGAGTCGGCCGCTCAGCTGCGAGATTGGATCAAAACGCGGATGACGCCTCGGAGCCGACTCAACGGCGCCACCTCCGTATAATACAACGCTGATGGCCTTTGTCCATGTCAGAAATGACGAAGACGTTTTTTTAGAAAAAATTGAGAGAAACCGAAATTAAATTACCTAATGTGAACACGAAATTGTGGTGTAACAGCCAGGTAGTAGACGCGGCCGCGGCAGTTGGACATATTGTGTGAAAGAGCTAGGAATCTACAAAGGAGAAAAACAAAACATGCGTAAAAGAGCTACGTATAGAGAGTAATGTCTGAACTACAAGTATAGAGGTGATCTACATTTGTAAGTGTAAAAGTAATGCTTTATTGTAGATTGTTTTTTTCGCAATTTCGATTTTAATGACGCTGTTAACCTTGCAAATGCACGTGTGCCAAAAGTACATTAAGATACCAGATTGCCGTGTGTAAGTTTATAGATTAAACTAATAGATGCATGAACTAGGCCACTGTAACATCACGAATGCTACTTATTTACATTTTTGTTTCATTACGAAGACAGATTTGAAAGTAAACCGGACACATCAATAATGTAGTGAGCAGAATTGTTACTCAACATCTTAAGAAACTATTCAACAATCAATATATAATTCAAGTATTTTATTGTTCCACTTATTTATATAACAAACTTTATAATAGAATACAATTTTCAAAAAGTAAGGGATCTGCGTCACATTGTTTTAGATATATCTCACCCATATTACAACTCTAAATTATCGCTGCGGCTTTTCGTATATCGGATAATTTAAAATTATCTTCCAAAATTATGATAAACCAAAATGAATATTCAAGCGAAACGCTTAGCGCTCGACGTGTTATTAAGATGATCGTGAAGTCGTTACCGACGAAATTGTATTTCATAAAATTGATAACTATACTTAAGAGCTAATATTTTTTCGACAACACATTATTGAAAATAATGAAATTTATCATCTTTGCTCTGACTATGTATAATGTATATTGTACACGATAATCATATTGATCGATGGTTATTTATAATATGTGAAAAATGTTACTCAATACTTTTACAAATTTTTATAGAGGCCGCCATTTAATTATGTAGCTTCAACCATTTCGTTGGTGCGTTAAGGTTATGAGACTCGAAACAATGCCACATTATGGAAATAAATTCTGTGTCATTAAAATTCTCTCCATGAATAATATTAACTTTTATTACGACATCGAAGTTCAAAACTGGCCACTTCCGAAGCAAGCCAGCAAGCTAAATCTAAAGCAAATTACCAATGGCTAATTGCACAATTAGGGAATTATCGAGTTAATTCCGGGTGAAACTGTACTCCGGCGACGCGCGGCGAGTCGCCCCCTGAATGCGACGCAACCCCTAGGCGCACCCCATCTGATACTATTCTAATGCAAACTAACCCATTTTGAATTTACAATTTATGACATATTGTTGGTTTTGATGCCCTTGCGTGCTTTAGAAAATATTTAAATACGCTAAATGTTTTGCAGATTTTCTTATGGTCTTATTCCGTTGCATTCTAAGACAATAATAATCAGATCCACACCGAGGACATTTAAAAAAAAACCGCAACAATATGCGTACCTATAAGCCATCAAATTCAATTCATATAAGTATATTCGTTATTTTATTCTGCAAAATATAATCTTTTTTGTGTTAATTTACATAATAAAATGCGCATTATAAAATATTTATGTTTCTCAGCCGTGACTAAAATATACAAAAACTTTTTATTCTCATAATACATTAGAATTATTTATGTTTTAATTATATGAGATTCTAAATTCATAGATAAATAATATTTTAACATTATCTTAAATGTTATGGTTATGAATTTGATGTATAAGAATAAAAATGCTAATTTTTAATTTAGATTACGGAGCAGCTTATATAAAAGGCAGCTGTTCTGTGTAGTAATTCCGTGTTAAAATCAACAACGAAAACGTTTTATAGAATGTGTTGCGATGTGTCTCTAGTTAAGAATAATAGCCAGTTATATACGGGTGCTGTCCAATTAATGAGGCAGGAATATGACATCAAATTACAAAATAATTCACAGAGACTTGTCGTAACTAATTACGTCGTGGAACATTAGCAGCCGCGCAAGGGTTCAGTTTGTGTCATTTGACGCTTGAAGGGGAAATATTGATTGGCTCTTCCTCAAATAATGCTGATTACGCTTTGAAATAAACGACGCTCATTTCACAGGGTAACCAATGTTAAAACCCGTAAAACATGTTCAGAAGATATTTCTGGAATTTCAGAAGTAGATATGATAATATTTACAAGTGCAAGGTGCAAACTTCTTTGGTTCATTGGTGCAAATATTAATTTAGTTTAGCTTTTTAAATCTTCAAACAAAAGTGTCATGTATATTAATGTACATAGGTATAAAGTAGTAACGTTGCTGATTGTATCATTATTATGAATAGAAAATGGGAAGACATTTGGTCAGAAAGTAAGATGGAAGATGCTGTTAGGTAATTGCGGAATGGTGGCCGAGAATGGGCAACAGATATGTGGGCAGACCTGCAGGTCGGTGGTGAGACGACATCGTAAGGCAAGTTAGAACGTTAGAAGTTAGACGTAATTTGTGGATTTGGAGTATGACGTAGCTTTTTTTATTTTAATCTCTTATGTGCCCTATCACATTATGGGTCGGAGATGCGCTCGGCAAAATGCAGGTGTACTGATTACACCTCTGTCTACCCTTTCGGGGATTATAGACTTGAGTGCGTATATATTTCTGTTAACTTAATACGAATTAACTTCAGTCCCACATAAAAAGAATCTTCCCATTAACATATCAAACAACGACAGACGCCTTACAAGCGTGGATTAAATAAAATATAATGGGCCTGTAACATTATTTCTACATCAAGTGTCATCTGGTTGCACGCAAACGGCGTTGATGTGCGAAGCTTCTTCGCGAAAGCTCCATTAAAGTCAATAAATCGGCTTGTGTTTACGCAATTTCGTAAATACTGCGCAATGTCGTTTATAGTGTTTTGTTTTTCTCATATATATTTTAAATTAAGAATTGTACCTTTCATCAATTATTACGAAACTGCTTACATATTGTGTTTGATTATTTACTTTCAACATTTATTTCGATAGATAGATTTCTCGTATACGGGAAGCCAAGTAGTAGTGTATAAGACCCACCGATATTGTGTTCAGCTATTTTCGTTACTTTATAGTTCAAACTTCTGTCTTGTATGTAGTGTTGTTTTTTTATTATGAACACGCGATCTTCTCGTCTTGTCGTTCAGGGTAATCAAATTAAGAAAGTATAAAGCTATAATTAAAATCTGATCTAAATTTATAATAATATAACCAATTTTGAGTTGGTGCTATTGTAGTTTTATATTGTTTTTTTTTATTGTTAATGATTGACAGAATTGACTCAAAATTGGTGTTAGAGTAGATTTATATATAAAAATGATACATTACGGACTCGTAATGAAATACTCATTCAGTAGAGGAGGCCCGTGCCCAGCAGTGGGACGAATATATATAGGGCTAATAAAAATAAAAAATAAATACATAATAAATAAATTGAAATCATAAAAATACACTAGTGAAAGAATTGTCAAAATAGATTCATATATTTTTTGAGAAAATCGGGATTTTTTTATTCATAGTTTACGCCGAATTCATACCCTCCTTTTGTTAAGGTGGTTATTAAGTTGGTTAAACAATATTATGATAACACGACAATTAAATATTATGATATTATATAACAACGAATTTTCCGGTTACCTCAACTTTACGACCAGTGTAATAGCAGTTAGTAAGCAAGTTGAAGCTTTGTGTTTAGCCCTTGCTTAATAAACACGGTTCATAATTATATTCATTAAAATATCTGTTTGTGTGATCTAATCGCACGAACAGGCGCACTGCCAGGATATCCTAGCATCTAGGTTAATAATATTGCAATTATTCAATCGAATGAGTTTATAGGGCGATTTGGTAATACCATTAGAGGAATATTATATTATTTTTAATGTGGTCAAATTAGTGTTTTGTTAAATATAATTAAATAGTGTCAATAAATATACTCCTCCGTGGCACAATGGTCGAGGAGCCGTGTATGAAGCGAGAGGCCGCGGGTTCGGTTCCGGCACCGATACAAATGTGTGTGTGAGCCACAAATATTTGTTTCGGGTCTGGATTTATTTCTCCCCAGAGGGGTTGACGTCACGTCAAGTGGACCGACGTAAAAACTATAACTCAAATCTTTCTGTAACGTGTGTTAAAAAGCATGCCGCGCTGACCTCACTGCGAGTGGGGTAAGGACAGGTGGAAGAAGAATAATGTCTAGTAATTTCACTGGCTTCAATGTCCTTCAAAGTGAAACTCAATAGTCCTTACACATTGCTACTTAGCGGCAGAAATAGACAAAGCGGTGGTACCAACCCAGATGGCCCCTCACATACGAGGGACCTACCACCTAGAAAACTAAACTAAACTGTCATACACGAGGCCGCATCTATGATTAAAGTTTTCGAATTGCTCTCCGTGCACTCTGCGTGTAAATGAGACTTTATGTAGTAAAGTGTCAATAAAATGTGTCGATACTAAAACTATGTCGATAAACTGTGTCGATACTAAAAGTTCGGTCTCAGTAATAAGGGTTGTCCGCAACGTGGAAGTGTGGTGATCGAAGGCGTGAAACCGCGCTAGTTACGGAGGTCATTAGGCCGCCTCGGGCCACATGACGCTCCTTAAATTGAGCCGAAACAAATTATTTATTTAAATGGAAATTATCGTTTGTGACCCGATGCCGTCAAGCGCATATGCGTTTAATTCGACCAACATGTGGTGGCAAATCAGTTTTTATACCAATAAATGTTCGGCCGCAGACTAGGTCTACTGACGTACATATATTATGATTTTGCGGCTAATTATCAAATAAGTTTATAAAATTTCTGTGGTAAGCGTTGCAGTGCGCTAGTATAATTTTATATTACTTTTTAAGTCTACTAAATGGCATTAGTACCATAAAATCATAAAACATTTAGTGACTGAGCCACGCTATAGGCAGTTTTGTCTACAGCATGATTGGGCCGGCTCAACCGGGTCGTTACCGTTATTAAAGTAGGGGTTTGCTACGGTGGGTGAGATATCCGGAGGTGCAAATTTCCCCCCCTTGCCGATCCCTTAATAATCTCTTTCCTATACCTTTAGGCGGCAACACATCCACGATTCTTCTAGTATTGTCGGCGTACATGAGCGGTGGAGATTATTTACGATTGCGTGACCCACTTGCTCGGTCACCGGCCTATGCTATAAAAAAAACATAAGTTCCCGCTTTTATCCCCGAAAGGATAGGCAGAGGTGCAACTAGTGTGCCTACGTTTCCCCAAGATTAATTCCGTCCGTTGATGTGATATGGGCCGCCCTGATCACCATACCGGGCACAAGTAAAAAAAAATGGGTTGTAGGTATTTTAATAAATTAAATCTCGATGCCCGATCACGAACTACTTAACTTTGTTACTACTTGTTCAATACATAAAAATAGTTTTACAAAAAAAGTTAGTTTTTTCCTATACAATATGTAATTTTCTTTATATCCATTAACTACGCGAATAATCACGCCAGGAACATCTGATATACGTTTAAATTTGATAAGTCGATGAAATAGTGTGGTAATGTGTCGGACACGGGCGCGGGCGCTCACTCGCCGCGCGCCGTCCGCCGTCCGCCGCCCGCGTCCGAACATTAGCCCGCGGGCTCCGGCCCTACCCCCCTTTATCGACCTAACATTACAGCTTTTGGACTTCTATCCCTAATAACAATTTATGTGCGATAACCATGATATACATTAAACCTTACATATAAATCTAATTGATATAAATAAAAAGAAATGCTGTTCGTTAGTAACGGTGTCACTTGATAACGGCTGGAACGCTCTGTCTATTTCTGACGCCAAGCAACAGTGTGTAAGCACTGTTTTGTTTCGGTTTGAAGGACATTGAAGCCAGTAAAATTACTGGGCATTATGAGACTTAACATCTCGTGTCTCGGAGTGACGAGGGCAGTTCAGTGCCAGCAGCCTGCAGTGCTTTGTAATTCAAAGTTCTGTGTGGTGTTGCTTCTGTTTATGGGCAGGCATGGCGCTTACTATCAGGTCAGCCCCTTGCTCGTCTCGTTATTCAATCAAATAAAAAAAAGAACGATGAGGCATTTTTTTATTGTTCGTAATAATTTAAATAAGGTTTTTTTTAAAAGCAACTGTAAAAAATGCCCGTATTTTTTAAATTTAATAGGCTGAAATTGCTTTTGCTGGTTCACAGCTACATGACATCATGCCATGACCCACGGGAGCGGAGCAGTAGCGTGCAAGTGGATGAAACCGCGGGGAGAGCTAATTAAATATAAAAAGTAACACGTTACGTGTAAAGTCAGGGGACCATGGTAAAAAATGAATTATTAAGTTCATTCCCTGTTTTTTTTTTTATTTTATTTTTTGTAGGGCTCTATGCCCCACTATCGTCCCTCTGATATTTTTCAGAGCTTTTACCCATCTGTGAATTCGCTACATCTTTTATTAATAAAAACCCCGTAATAATGCATATATAAAAGTTCATTCCCTGTTTAGTTAATAGCATACATACGCAATCTCGCTTTTAAAACCCGAAGGCATAGGCAGAGGTGTAACCCGTACACCCACATTCGGCCAAACTTATTTCCGTCCCATATATGATGAGGCGAGGGTCTAACACCATATCGGGCACAAATTACAGAATTCGGGCTGATACTGAGCATTTCTTGATAGAAAACCCGATACAATTTTTAATCGACCCAGAAATCGAATACGAGACCTCTATAGACTATAGTGTATAGTATTCCTATATTAATCACATAAATATGTTTTTTTTTATAGCATAGACTGGCAAACGAGTTGGATTGGATGGATGCCTGTGAGAGATTGTCTTGAACGATAAGAGCGTCAAATGTTTTTTTTTATAATAATTAGTGTATGTTTTATTTATTACAAACAGTAAATATTTTTTTAAGACCCACTAAAAAAATGTATTTGAGTATTTCGATTTGTAAAATCAAATATAAGTTAATTTGCGCCTGATATGCTGGTGACCTCGCCACTTGTCACATCGTGGTACGGAAATCCGTTGATGCACTAGTTGCGCCATTGCCTACCCCTTCGGTGATACAGACGTAAGCTTATAAAGCTACTTTAGGCAAACGTAATTACACACGTAAAAGAAATAATAACTTTAAAACTTATTTGTAACAAATACATTTCAAAATCATGACTTAATAACATTCAGATATTTTTATAATTTCAAAATAGTCAAGTTTGGACGTCTGCCTTAATATACCAATATTTTGCGTGTCGGAATTTGTTCCAAAATATTAAAGTGACTGTCGGCCTTCACCGGCCGGGACCAGATAATAGGTGTACCAATTTGAGAAACCAGTTTCCAGCATGATAAAAACAAGCGACGGACGAATGGAAACAAGCCACATATTCTTTGAAAGCCTTTGTTCTGTCTCTACGCAATACACGTCAAAGCGTTACAGTGAAATTACAAGCGTCTATGTTACTTTGTTTACAAATATAATTTTATAGCTTGAAAAGGATGTTTATTCTCCAAGTTATATTTTATTTTTTGAGTAATACGCCCAGTGTTGAATTGCTACTTTAAGACAATTATTATATCTTTCATTAGGTCATTACAACACACAATATTCTAATATCTGGTGATGATACTAGCTACATTTGCAAAAGTTAATTGTATGAAATATTTTTGTTCCTACATGATCTAGCCGCAAAATAAAAAAAAACAATAAAATATAAAGCAAAATAATATAAAGCCTGCATGTTCGAAGTCTCATAACAATGCCTAAGGCAAGTAAACTTTACCAAACCAATATAATTGGCGATAAAATATAACAACTACAAGCTTTCTATTCATTTTTATCAAAGATGATTTTAGTTCTGTATTAACTTTTTAAAACTAATGCATTACAATGCATTTTACTCCTCGCTGTACATGACGCAACAGATGTTGGTCGGCTAGCAAATAAAAGCTAGCCTCAGGTTATAAAAGCTGAACAATTATTGAGTCAAGAATAATTACGTCATGAAATTGTTCATTGAAGTAGTACGGGTCTTGGAGATCAGTGGAAGGTCGGCTCGCAAGCGCGCATGCAGTTGCGTGCACGTCGCTCCACACCGCCGTCGGCTTCGTCTCCCAACCGACACTTCCAAGAAACAGTCGTTAAACTCACGTATTTTAGGTAGCAACTTAATTCCAGTAATTTTCAATGAAATTATTATAATTATTTCCATTTATACCGCAGTAACAAACAAATAAAATGTTTGGAAATAACACCGGCAACGTAAATCAAATGACGCGTTTTTTGATGCCGACTCTTTTGGATGATATAGTTTTGCATCCTAGTTTTGTTTCTCGGGAGCATGACATATATATAGGTCGCCGTACAGAGACCTACTAGTCGCTAGTATCATATATTAATTATTATCAAATTATCACCATCTCCGTTTTCAAGGTGCGTTCAACTTTCATCTGTAGCTTAATCAATAAGAATAAAATAAAAACTACTGACGTTGAAACTTTACACCATCTTAAAATTAATTATACGAAATCCGTGGCTTAAATTACTATCCTAATAATTTATTAATTTTGTAGAAAATATAATATTTACGGGACATATTATCTATTTATTTGTACAGGTAAATACATTTCTTTACCCTTCGTTGAAGCAGTTATTATATGAAATAAGACAAAAGTAATTATGCTGACACTAAAATGCTGTTTAAAAGTAAAACCGCAGGGACACATGTCAACACAATAGTGGAAGGTAATCGGTTGACATTTCATCCGCTATATTTTGCCATAATATAATAGCGCAAAAATGTTTCCAATGGATGCGGTAACGTAATTTTCCCCGAGTTCTGTTACATATTTTTTGCTTTTAACCAATTGAACATAGTATATTAATTGCTGAGAAAATTACGGACGCTCAAGGCCCGAGGGCCTAAACCACAAAGACGGCGCTGCATTGCAACGGCACGGCGCGGCGCGGCGTGGAGCAGGCGACTCATAAAAACGAATAATTATTATGCATTCAACTCTTTTCTCCTCACCAATTATGTCTTAGACCACGACTACGACTTCTTAAGCAGAATGACACTTCCAGCGGCTAATTACGTATTACAGTTAAGCACACAAAACATTAAAGGGTCATTCATTTACAATGTATCAACAGCCTATCTAATGGTTTTGTAGTACCTAATTTGAATAATGGTAGTTGCCGTTAGCGTTACAAATTCCGACGTGACATTCGAAGTCCCCGTACGTTGTCACGTACGTCATTGAAGATAAGTTTACGTCTATTAGGTATCTAGTTAGATATAAATTAGAAAAGGAATCGTAATAATAATGGGCCTATAGATTGAAAGGTTCCAGCGGTCATATTTTGTAACAATAGCAACAATTAGATAATAAAACAAAAGGCTATAATTTGGCGTCACTAAAAGTGGTGATGCGGAACAATTGCGAGGAGATAGTGGGAGATTACAAGGCGCTGAGTGTTCAATCGTCACGTAGAACTCGCCGCTGAGGAACAAAGCCGACGTACTAAACAATTGAGCGGCCACAAAAAGTCTCATAATTCAATTTGCATTTTGCTAGATGAATATAATCGTAGTAAGAAGTATAGGCACGATTACAAGCCGCGGGCGCACGGTGAGAACCGCTTTCGCCGCTTTTCAACACTTCTGCGAATCGATTAGTTGTTGTTTCTTCCTGTCATTATATCGGTTATTATCGGTTTAGTTCGATTGTAATACGTGACACGTATGTGTGAATAAAATGGAATAAGAACGAAATCATCGTTAATTGAAGTCTAAAAAGAGGTTTACGAGAACAAAAACACTTTTTTTATCCTCGGGGGATCAATGAGTGAACTGAAGCTTCTGACGACGAGTATTATACAGGGTTATTTTTAAAACACCAGCAACCTCGCAGGGGTAGATACCTAAGGTTATAAGCTACTACTTTTGTTCTACGACTTTTGATAATTTGTTAGATTTTATTTTCATACAAAAATAAGTATTCATTTAATTTCCGTCTTGTATGTTACCTACTCGCATCGCAGATTACGTAAGCAAACACGCGAAGCGTGGGGAACGGGGCTAGCGTTGAAGGTCATCGCCCGAGCCAGCTGAGCGGCTTCTTTGAGTCGCGCTCGCACGCCGAACGCTAGGAAGAAAAATACGACACAACAAAAACTTGTAAAATCATTTTTTTTAAAATATATTGAGTTATATACAAACTCGTAGAACAAAAGTTGTTCCGTATGGGGTCAGCTATCTGGTCCTGCGAGGTTGCTGGTGTTTTAAAATTAACCCTGTATATTGAAACGTTCAACTATACAGTTTCTTGAAAATATTAATAATTACATTTAAAGAACAATCACTACGTAACAAGCAATAAACAAACAGAACTAGACACACCTGCGAAAGCATGTTCCAATTAAATATTAGTATCAGTTACAAGTGTATTGGGTATCGCGATGCGTGTCGACACTCGACATCGACAGTCGACAGCGCGGGCAGCGCTCTCCGAGGTGACTCGCGCATTATTATGATAATGCGCCAATGCGGGCGGAGTCGATTGTATCGCGCCGCTATCCGCTCTGGTAACACAATTGAATTAGCATAGCGCAGCGTCGGCCACGGCGGGCGGTCTGCGCCACGCGACCACCAAAGTACATCTTTCATTTTAGAAATTCATTTGGATTTAACGGCGGACATTATTCTTGCCATTTTTGGATGAATATGACATACTGTTTATAACTTTACATTTACACAATCAAAACTTTAGTCCCGAGGCTATCTAAATATATAAAACTCAAAGGTGACTGACATAGTGATCTATCAACGCACAGCCTAAACCACTGGAGGGATCGGGCTCGGGAGCTGCGAGCAAAAGCTAGTTCAAAATAAAATTTAAAGACAAATTAAAAGATGTTTTGTTATTGCTAAGCATACCAATAGTATTTCTCGAAAACTACAATGTAGAGCTGTAGAAACTTTGCAAAGCAGATTTTCCAATTATTGGTGTCGCTATTAAAGCTTCATAATTTGTAATTTGTCTATTTCATTAGATTAAATACCTTATCTTTATTACCCTATTTAGAACTCAAATCCTTATGTAAGGGAAAACATACATTATATGTTAATTGATGGACCTAAACTAAATTTAAGAAGGGTCCATATTGTGACCGTTAATGCAAACCAAAATTTTATTTCCTAGTAACCTTGAAACGTAAAACCGGTGAGGCCCTGGGTTCAAATCCCAAGTCGGTAATGACAATTGTGTTAGAGATTTTCTAAATATAGCATATATGCAGTGTGTTGCATGATGTGCCCGATATAGCGATTATCACCAAATGTTAGGAAAAAACGAACCGGGGTCTACTAGAAGCATCTTTCTTTCTTTTCACCAAAGAAGTATCTTCGGTGATATAGAAGTGTGCTTATGTTATGTTACAAATATTAAATCATAGGCAAGCCACACAAATAGACATACTAGGTAAATTGTGGTAATAGCCACATGTCGACATCCGGTGGGCAGTTGTGGCGTGTTGGCTTTATGAATGAGGTGCAGTGTTCACGTTGAATGGACCGACCGCAAAGACCGCACCTACGGTCGACGCTCGACGCAAGGCCGTGCAGCGTTTACTGTAATAAGTAATTACTGTAACTACACACTTGGATGTAGGAAACTTAGGACCTGTTTCACAATATTCGCGTAAGATTTAACCATAAACTAACGTATAAGACAGTTTGGAAGTACGTAGTAAACCTCTCTTTCGGTATATGTAACAGTGTGACTTTTTTATTTGAACGTAACATAATTTATTTGGTAATTTACTTAGAGATGGTGCTATAGGCATTTAGAATAACTTAATATGAATGCTAGTTCGCAATTCTTGTTAAGGATGAATGCGGGATACGAAAGCGTCAATTTTCGAAGTCAGCTTAGAAAGTGCAGGCATTTATTTTCATTAGTTACTTTTCATTTTCAAGTTATTCATGCAATAATTTTTAGGGTACCAAGGGAACTCTATTACTAAGTCTACGACGCGACTTCTATCAGTCTTAGCTTAAGGGCTCTATCTTAAAAACCGTATGAGTCAGCTTAAATCACAGAACATGTGATATTTTAGAGCCGATATACTAATAAAAATTTAAATACGATATATTAATAAGTCAATATTATTATACGAAATAAAAGAGTAAACGAATAAAAGCGAGGAGGTTTTCCATATAACGCGAATATACCTTTTTGTTCATTATTATGTATTTAAGAACAAAATAACGAACTTAATATAGATACCAAATTTTGGTACATATTAAATTACAAATTCTATTGCAGGGAAACTGCGTTGGACAACGTTGAAATTGTAATGTACATAATCCGCCACCCTCCTTAACTTGAGATTTGCTCTCGTCAATTGTAAATAACCGTCGCGTAGCGTCGGTGTCTAAAACTTGACAAACCTCGACGAGTGTATTTAATGGCCACTTTATACGAGGGAGCATTTTATTTAAACCTACTCTCTGTGGGACAAATTGCAACCGGAAAATTTATACTTAAAAGCCGGATGCTGTTGTAAATAGTTGCAATTTCCGATATATTTTATAATAGATTTAATGGGACGCGTGTACGGTACGGTTTAAATTTATTTTGATACATTCTGTTGGCATTAGGTATAGTTGGAAAGGTTAATAATAGTTAGTAATATATTTATTTATTGAAGTTACTCAATAATAATATTACGATAAATATAATAGAATATGCTATATTGTCATACATGGTTTCATTTTTCGTAAGTTGGTATATTTTCTCGAATATCTTAAACTCCTACCTGTAAAATAGCCTAATCTCAAACTGGTCATTATTGCAGAACTTGACCGCGTATTAAGACTCATAGTGAAAGATTAACCCAAACGACTTGAAGTGTTCCCATCACCAATGTGTCAGAAACAGAAGTGACAGTCACCGTGAGTTATAAACAATCTGTTGTTTTGGTGATGTGATAACCGAGATTCGGCGTGGGTCATGAATGGCACTATCGGTGTCGGCTCGCAGCGTGCACGGCGGGGGGCGACGCCCTACAGCGCGCGTGCCGGGGGGCCACCGCGGCCGCAACCACCACGGGCCTATCTCCTTTGTACTCCTGCTTAAGTGTTAAATTAATTGTTTCTCACAACGCACGCAAACCTCAAGAGACATTAAGTACTACCGTGTTTGTGATCGACTATCAACATCCCCGACCTAGTGTATCCTTAAACCATTGTCGATAAGTGCCGCATTAGTCTCGTATTTCAACACACCGCATATGACAGTAGGACAAAGAAGTTGCCGCTTCTTAAAACTTTTTTTACCCGGTAGAGAGCATTAATTAGTGGTGCTGCGTCTTTGAAAATAACCTTCTCTGTTGTCGGGCCATCACGCATTGACAGGGCGCGCGATGACGGCGCTGACGGACGGCGGCGGCGCCTCTGGCCCCGTGACTTGCACCTCGCCTTCATTACGTGCCTCCGAGCCGCTCGCCACTCGCACCACTAACAAGCCGGGCTAATGCAATGAGTTGCAAAATCCTACTCCGTCGTCGATTCGAACATTATTGTTTATCATTCGAATGTTATCTTTTTCACAAACACAGAGGACACATATTGTCTTGGCAAGGGGGCCGGCCGAAATATTCCAGGAGCCGGCTAGACGGTTCTGATGACATTAATGAGTCCGACCGATACTTTTAAATCTCCGAGGACTGTATTAGTTTCTTTTACGGCGCTCATGACCGGAGACCTCCATTAACTCGGGGCGGAAACAACAAAGGAGTATGAAGGGGCCCGTTGAGAGTAATCATTGATGTTGATTATACCGGCGACCTGCGAGACACTGCATCGAATTCCCGCTCACGCTGTTTGTTTATTGAACATTCGGCGACCGATTACTTTTATAAGGATTGTTTAAATTAATAAAATGTATCAGATACACTTCTTTCTGTATATCTTTCTGATACCATGACACAAGAATCGTATCTTACTGTGGGGTCAGAACTACGAGTATGTGTGTGACTGTTGGGTGTATTTATTTATTATTCTTTAGAATTAAATTAGTTATTTCTTCCGACGTTAATCACAGTCATGAATTTGTAAATTTGTTTATTTGAATTATTACATTAATTCAGACATATGTGTGAATCATTATATCATAAAACATATGGTTTGTTTCAATGTATCTTAATTGTATTTCCTATAAATCTTGCGTTCAACAACTCTTTGTGATGAAGTACTTGTCTATAAAGACATGTTTAAAGCCGCATGTGTCAAAAGTTCCTTGCTCACTAGCGAACATTTATCTCTTTAACGAGTTCACACTTACACCCTGTTTATTTGTAGCAATGAAAATAATTATTATATTTATTTATCCTTCATAATTACTTCATTGATATTTTCTAATCATTCTAAATGAATAAACGATTATAATTGCAGCGTGTTATGTGAGAGTTTACATGTTCTTTTTTAATGTGTTTTATTACTTTAACTTTAATATAGAATATACAATAATTAGAAAAAAACAATAACTTTTCATTATCATTTTACTTAAAAATCATTATAATTTATATAACATATATTATTATTGTCATGGCTATTCTATGCCTACTACACGCTATGTATGTTCCGAACTTCGTTACGGATTTATAGCATACGGACCCAAATATACATTGGACGCAGTAAACAGTCTCTTATTTCATTAGTCTTTAAAATATATACATACATTCACACTCATGCCTGTAATCCCCGAGGGGGTAGGCAGAGGTGTAACCATTACACCCACATTTTGCAGAGCTTACTTCCATTCCATGATGTGATAGAAGGCAAGGCTGTCACCATACTTGGCACAAATCCAAACTCTGGGCTAATACTGAGCATTTCATGATAGAAGAACCTAAAATCACCTTTGCTGGACCGAACCAACTCGATCGAACCCGAGACCTCAGCACAGCAGTCGTTTCGCGTACGCATCACAACTGCATCACTAAAGCACTTAAAACAATACATACAATACATTCTTCTAAATATATAAAACTCAAAGGTGACTGACTGACATAGTGTTCTATCAACGCACAGCCCAAACCACTGGAGGGATCGGGTTGAAATTTGGCATACAGGTAGATGTTATGACGTAGGCATCCGCTAAGAAAGGATTTTGATAAATTCTACCCCCAAGGGGATAAAATAGGGGATGAAAGTTTGTATGAAACTTTGTAAATTTTAAACGTGCACGCGGGTGGAGCCACGACCAAAAGCTAGTCATAATATATTGTTATAAATTAGTAAATTTTTTAACAATATACATTATTTTAAATTATATAATAGTCAGTTATGTTCAAACGTTTAACTGTCAGCAACATCCTGACTAGTAAATAGATAAGTCTATTGAGAAATACGAGCAATACTCAGCGTCAATAATTATCAAGCACGCTTAACGGTTCAAAATTAACATCGGTGAAGCTAACAAGCTGTATTAAAAGGTTATTTGTGGTCGGGACAGGAAACTGCAGTTGGCTTGTGGTCGAGCCGTTTTTGTACGTTGCGTGGTGAATATTAAAACGATTTTAATAAGTCGTTTGACGGTTTATTTATATTACACCATGCCAATGATTGACGATGTCGATGACGTATGCGACGTAATCTAGCTTTGATTAACTAGCTCTATACGGCACTGAGACGTGGCCTCTGAATATGGACTGTATAAAACGGCTCACAGTCACTCAGCGAGCTATGGAGAGAGCTATGCTCGGTGTTTCTCTACGTGATCAAATCAGAAATGAGATCCGTAGAAGAACGAAAGTCACCGATATAGCCCAGCGGATTATTTTTTTTTTTTTATCCTGGCTCGGCAAAGTGACTACGCTACACCTGATGGGAAGTGTAGCGCAATCCAAGAATAGTGTCGACCAACGACAAACAATGTGTCCATCGTTGGTCGCCAAGATCACGCCAGCCTGCCTAACTGCTTCTTCACACTCCGTTTAAAGGACCCTATATTATAGGAAGTTATCAAATAATGCTCGTTCGTTTAATGACTGGACTGGAACCAAAAAGAGTTTACGCTAATAAAGCATTGTAAATCTACTTATACTTCTTCTACCTACCTATATCTCATTCACACTAGAGTAGGGGCAACACCTGCCTGACGTCAACCTCTCTGGAGAGAAAACATCCAGACTCGAAACATATATTTGTGGATCACACAAACATTTGTCTCGGTGCGGGAATCGAACCGCGGCATCTCCCTTCACAGCCGTTTACCCCATAACTGTACCACTGAGACTGTCAATATATATTAAAATATATAATAAAATAAAATATAAGCACGTTAGAGCAATAAAGTACCTACTCAAGTACAAAATTGTCTGACTACAAAACAATAAGATTTAAAGCGCAATAAATTTCCGATAACACGCGCACAGACAAGATTTGCAGTTCGTTAATTTTTTGTGGACGCTCACCCTCCATATGTACGCGTTCCTAGCATTGTTAAATTTGTCACTGAGCTGTATTGCGCTGTTTGATGCCATAACTTAAGAAGAGTTTAGAATACAGAAAAGGATTTAAGTATAGGTTTGTTTAACAAAACTACAAATCAGTTAAGAAAACACATTGGTATTTTATACATACAGATATGTATCCAAGGTGTGTGGATCACTATGGCAGGTTTTAGCACCATGTGTACGGTAGTCGCTATCCGGGCGGATATGAATATTCGACCACCAGCAAAATGTTTGTCACTTTAACATAGGTATATATTGTAGGAAATAGCGATAAATAGGAAAATAAATCAATCATTTTCCATATATGCTTTTACTTACAAATGCGTATTAGTTGTACTAGTTCATATCAATAATATAATTATTGTCATAGCTATTTTATATCTACTTAACTCTATATATGTTCCGAACTTCGTCATTTTGTTGTGGATTTATAGCATAGGGGCCCTGGTCCATTGTAGTTACTTTGCCGTGCCAGATAAAAAAAATAATATATGAAACAACCAATGAGAGGTAATCTTGGTAGTTCGCCGTAGCTTAGAATACTACCTGCGCGAAAATAAGCTTCTAAGGGGAGCATTATGACGAATTTACTAAGTCGCATCGTACGAGTCTTCTTTTACAATTAAAATAACTAATAAATTATATTTGTAAATTATTTCACTTTATTCAATTATACAGCAACAAGAGAAATGTATCCTAGAACAGAACCGAAGAATAATCTTCATCACGCGGGTGGATATCCACCCATATGTAAGCATATGCTTAGCAGATACAAGGTATCTATTGTAGGTATATCAGATAATGTATCTAAATCACGTAAACGTTCAATAAGAATGTCGCCGACGCCGACGCAGGCAGTAAATATCGTTCCAGACAGCTTCATTTAAATACCTTTTGTCAATGAACGGGTTAAACACGACGCGTTGATGCGATAAAAAAGAATTATGACGGGGTGCCGTCGCCACCGTGCACCGGTACACGGGTTTATTTCTTTCCTAATTGTTTCATGCGGGAAATATTTTAATTAGAACGTCACTATTTTAGGCGTTATTTCAACATGTGTTTATTGAGTGTTCGGTGCTCAAGCTGTTATTACAAGATTTTACATTAGACAGTTATTTAGTTGTGACATTTATGTTACATATCATAATATGACACTATCACGTTTTCCGCAAACATCGCCCAATTAAAAATGGAATCAAGCTTACGAGTATTCTTAAATGGATCATTACATTACATAGACTCATGCCTGTTCTCATAGGGGTAGGCAGAGACAACGGACTTCCACTTGCTAAGATCCTTAGACACCTCTTTGGCCTCTTTCACTCTCATTATATGTAAAAAAAAATATGTTGTGCAATTAAGTATCTGTAATAGATATTCATTTATTAAAATATGTTTGATTAAAATTATCATAATCAGAATCGTTTATTTGCTTAGAATGTAGGTACAATAATAAGGTGTTGACATAACATGTAGTTCCGGTACATTCTGCATGTGATGCATTTGATTTTTTTTATTTATTACGAAATGAGCTGGCCACTCTCCTGATTGTAAGCTCCAAGCCTGCCCATAAACAGAAGCAACACCATAAAAACATTGAATTACAAAGTAATTCTTGTCATTGGACTGCGCTCGTCATAGCATGATGTTATGTTGAACTAACGTCTTGACAAAACAAATATTTGGTGTACATATTACCGTAATCGTAATAGACGTAACGTAACTTATATTTTTATCTCATCACTGTTGGAATAAACAGAACTAGAACTAGAAATAGTCTTTTAAATATCGAGTCTCGCGGATAACCGTTTATGATATTTTAATAATAAAAAATATTTTTTTTTATTTATTGATCACACACGATACCTATCTAACTGCTTGATACGAAAAAAATATAGCTAAATAATAACTTGCCCAATCATTATCTAGGATAATGAAAACCAATAAATAAAAACAAATATGATTATGTTATAGTGACTGCTATGAAACTTCCATCAATAACTTTAACACATTCTATCAAGCAAATTGTCACAGGCAAAATCCTGGCCTAGCCACTATTGGCACTTCAGAATAAAACAAACTTTAAATTTTTCCGTAAATATCTCCAACATATTGTAACTGGTCAGGACTTAACTTTTAATCCTTCGTGTAAACTGTCACACAAAACACCATCGCTATCAAAAGTGACAGATCTTGAGTGGTTTTTGTCAGTCGTATTAGGCTAATACCATTTCGCCATCCATTATTCCGGATTTGTTGAATTTGCTAACGTACTCGTCGCGATGACAATACAAAAAGAACCTTAATCCCCACAACAGCCATTTAGGGCTATTACAAATAAAAGTTTGTCGGTTGCCGGTCGTCGGTCGTCGATTCGACTCAATGCCACAATAGCCATTGACGGGACTTCACGCTGCGCCCGCTGTGAATGGGACAGCACCAAAAAAATCTATTAGACACGCATAATGGTTTTGATGTATGGAACGATGTGCAGACGAGTTGATACTTTACAATTTACTTGAACAAAATCACTCAGTTTTGTAGCTAAGTTATGTTTGTGAAAGTTATTAATCATTAAAGTGGAGATGGGACAATTTATGGCAAAAAGACGAACGAAGTAACGTCTCACCATAAATGATATGACACTTTATGATTTGAATTTTACAATTACCGTTAAAGTACCTAATAATTTATGATAGCTATTTATGAACATTAACAAGGATCTTTCTTTCTTTCTGTCTTGCGTTGTTTCAACTTAATGCCAGGGTCCGCCTTCCCATTATGATTTGACATTAGATTTTGGTGGATTTGTGGTTACGTAGGGCTACCCGACGTCTGACTCTCACAACCCGCAACAGGAACCAAGTTTGAAGTTATTTATGAACATCAACAACACAAAATAACATTTATTTCTATGCTCTAGTGTACGAAGGTGACGCACTTGCTCGTTTGGTGGCCTTTGCTATAAAAAAGCTATTATAATTACTCATTCATACATTAGATATCACTTTTATCGATTATTATGATATCGAATCTTATTAATTCCTCCGAGTATCTAAGTTCTGACATGTAACATACAATAGTTATAACGCTCTACTATTCAATACGAGAGATCGATATCAATACAATCCAATAATAAGATGGTTAAGATATCTATCTTTCAAATTTAATATCGAGTCCGTACAATAAAGATATACATAAAACATCGAACAATTGTTTATTGTTTTCGATTACAACAATCAATACCTCGAATATAAAATATCACAATCTCGTTTCCCCCTATTGACAAATAAACCCCACGGAGATGACATATGAATATTGATTGCACGGAAACAATACAAATTCCATTCGGAAATTTGTTTCACTATCGATTACTAACACAATCGATTGTTTAATATGATTGAACGAGGTTTGACAATCGCAATTCGCTTGTACAATCACAAAGGGGTTATGCATGCCTTTTATGGATTGTTGAAATAGGAGTTTGCCTTTTTGCCATTGCGAAAAAAATACGGTTTGCAGTTTTATTAACGATTCGTCGGTCCGATTTTACTAGCTATTATGTAAATCTTTAATGATAACATTGATTATGTTAGTAACAATTTAATTCGTATAACTCAAATAATTTTATTTTTTGAGTAAGTTTCCTTGAATGTATAGTATATTTAATTAAACAAATTAAATGTTCCTTATGTACGATTTATTTAGTAAAAAATATCCAATAAAGTGCGCGGCCTTTCGCCTCATCCAGCACTCAAGAGAAAAAGAAGTACTTAAATAAATAAATAACACCCTACAGTCACACAAATAGTCCTGGCCCCACAGTAAGATACGAGTCTTGTGTCGTGGGTATCAGTAACTACGAGAGACTTTCGGTCTCACAACACCCAGACCCGAAACAAATATTTGTGGATGAGACAAATATTGGTGTCTGTGCCGGGGTCGAATCCACGGTTGAAACAGTTAGCTACTCGCCTACTGCGCCACGGAGTCTTTCAATAAAACGAAATAAATAACGTAATATTATAACTACTATATGTTGGATCATCATCTTCGTACTTCGTTACAATATAGATAAAGATTTCCGATGCACATAACTTAAATTGTAGTAAGTACTGTATATGTTTCATAACATATAAATAGGTACTTAAAAACTTCATTATAGATCCCAGAAACCGATTCGTGATATGTTTTAGTTTATCCATTGAGAAGTTTTCCATTTTCCATCATACTCCGTCATCATATCTTAATAAAATTTATATGGGACCACCATTGGAGTTAACTATATCGAGTATAAAAAGAATTGTTAAAATCAGTCTACATTTAGTGGAGTACTGCATGAACACTAAAAATATATACGCTATAAAATCACTTCATTTTAAACAATTTTACTGATATTTAGTAAGAAGTCTAAAAAACAAGTAGTAGAAAACAAACATTTCGTCGCCTTAGAGTATAAATCTGTATCTACGAAAAAATAATTTTATTGTAGGAACAAAAAACAGCGCTTCGCAAAATTTTATTAGCACAGTCAAATAATTGTCTTAAATTGAAAAGCTTTTATTAACCGTCACAGATAGCGTTACGTGTTACTAATGTTTTCTTGTATGAAACTAAGACGTACATCACAAGGTTTACTTTCCATAAATGTAATAAAACAAAGAAATCAGAAATTGCATTCTCGAACTTTTCACTCTAAGGCGACGAGATAGACATGCATATACAACAAACTTACAATGGACTTGTTGTTTGTAGGCGGCGCCGGGAGCGGCGTATACATATCTGTTATCATTGTCCAGCACTATAACACTAACACATTGCTCATAAACAATTAAATACACCGCAGTCGCGTCGGACCGTACACATAGCTGACGTTGTGGCGCTGCGTGAGTCGCGCCGGCACCGGCCATCGACAGCTTTGCACTGCGACCATGGGAACGAGGGGGTGGAGGGGGACAGGTATGTGGGAGCAGCGGGGCGGAGGGGGGCGGAGGGGGCTGGTAGTGGGCGGGCCGAACCAATCCCAACCTCTTACCGCTTCCCGCCCACATAGCGGTCCGCCCGCAAGGTCGCAGGGCGGGCATATCGATCGCACGCGCTCTACCACGGGACTCCATTTTATTTCGAACCGATTTGCATAAACTTTTTTGTTTCAAAATTGTATTAGACTATTCTACATAATGTAGGTTTATCTGTAGTTGTTATCTTTGTACGATTGTTTCGGCAGTCTTTTTTTAGTTAGTGAATTGATAAAAATGTAGAGCCTCTTAGAAATGGATTATTTGGTATTTATAAAGAGTTAACGTAATACTTTCATTTTGAGATTATATATTAGAATTATTATTTTATAGATATACATCGTAAGGCAAAAATACCAATGCGCTGATAAGTGAACTTTATGGTCGAGCATTTTAAAGTTGTTGTTATGTATGACGATAAAAAATCATAATAATTATATTAGGAAAAAATATGATTCCAGAAAATATATTTTTTCTTATTTTATCAAGTAGGTAAATTTATATGATTTTCTATCGTAAAAAAATTAACATTAAAATGCTTCACCTCATAGCTCACCTATTGGCGCTTTAGTATGTTTGCCTGTTCAGTGACGAAATTATTTTACATTTTGTAGATACGTATTTAATAATATATACTTTAGTGTATGTATTAACATTAATTCATATGAGTCTTGTGAATAGCTTCGGTACATAATATAATGCTTGAATATTAAACTCCGTGTGAGTAGAAAATAGTGATAAATTGTCCTTTGCAAATCGGTTTAGCAGTTTGATCTCAAGTTTGAGTAAATTCATTAGTATGGATAGAATTTTTATTTTTATTAGAGTAATTATTGAATTTACGCAGCCAAATTTAATTTATGCTACTTCTATAATAGGTAGTTTTTTTTATAAATTCTTTATTAAACTCACAATTAAGAGACGTGAAAAGATATGGTCAAACAGTACATAAAATGACAATAATTCGAATAATACTAAATGGAGCTCTTTCTGTACGCATTAGTACTTCGAGTTTTTTTTTTTTATAGAATAGGCTGATCGTATGCAAGAGACCGTCTGGGTTGGTACCACCGCTTTGTCTGTTTCTGCCGCCAAGCAACAGTGTGTAAACACTGTTGTGTTTCGATTTGAATGACATTAAAATTACTGGGCATTATGATAATTAACATCTTATGTCTCGGGGTGAAGAGCGTTGTAATTCAAAGTTCTGTGTGGTGTTGCTTCTGTTTATGAGCAGGCGTGGCTCTTATCATCAGGCGAGTGCCTTGCTCGTCTCGTCACTTAATCTGTAGGGTCACATGTCACCTAGTTAGCGTGAAGCGTGCGTGAGTGACGAATGCTATATTTGCTTAGTTGTAGTTTTTCTATGTATATTTATAGTAGCGGCTGCGCCCGCGAATAAGTAGTTCTTATACAGTCGCGATTAAACCATGGTACTCAACACTTGTCTATAATTGTCCATCCTCATCTTAGGTAATAGACGCCACCTCTATCATTACCTAAATAATCAAATAACAAAAGGCCTGAGTGCGTATGTAAGTAGTGTCATGTAGACATATTAAATTTTCTACTTATACTACCAGTAGTATTGATATTATTTCACATATTCTGCACGAAAATTCACACGCCGAGTACACGACGTCAGTATCCGGCGAGTCCGTCAAGGTCATTTGCTCACGGAAGCGCCTTAAGTGATTATTTTTAACAAGAATTTATCAGCAGCTTTTAAAGAAATACAGATAATTTAGAGCTGGTACTAAAATTTGATGACAAGAGAGCACTAATTATAAACGGGTGAATTCTTAAAGAAAATAATGCGTCCGTCGTTCCCTTACATCAACGACATAAAATACCATTATCGACTTAATAAGACGGACGAGCTCAAACAAGGTGTTAAAGATAATGAAATATAATGCTCATCACAAAAAAACATAATAAACTACGCGACCAAATAACACGTAATGGGCGAAGTATAAAAGTTTGCGGGAAATAAAAAATGTGACGGCGCCCTTCCGCACCCCGCGACTAAGCAGTACGCACACCGATAAACACTCTGAAAGCAACGTCGACGCTTTAAGAATAGCTTAAGCGGCTAATAGTTTTATGACACGCATAACACGTTTGAGCCTTTCCCGAATACTCCCATCGAATAAGGTACTTTATTGCTCATCTATAAAGTGTAATTTCGCATGTACCGTAACTAACAGGAAATGACAGTCGCAGGGCATTATAGCGACATTAGATAGGGGTGCCATCAGGTTTATAAAATAGTGAAATTGTACCGAGGTGTACCGCCGGTGAGGGTTAGACGGGCTGTGTGACGTACGCGGGGCATGGGGTGAGAGGTAGGCGTGTCCAGGATAACGAAATAAAAATGCTCCAGGCCGCTCATGGGAGACCGTGCGAACTCCGCTTAACGCAATAAACATTTTAATTTGAACACGAAACTCACGCTGAGATGTGAAATTACAGCATGAGAGGGCGGCGTGTGCAAAAGAAATCAAATTACGAGAAAATTTCGCGATATTTTTTGAAGATCTATAGACGCACATTCGTAGCCGAATGAAAATTTGTCATTTGCTTAATGTCTCTTTTTGTATTCAATTCGCATCGCTCCGTATTCATTGAGATCTGATAACGCGATTTATATTTTAACATTATATTGCCATCGAAACTATAACTTTTAGCAATTTGTTAATAATTGTGATAAGATTACATGATATTCCCGGTTATACCCGGTTCTCCCGAAGGGCTTGCGACATGTCTTGATGGTTGGGTGGGTTCAATTCCCGCACCGACAGCAAATGTTTCTGTGATCCACAAATTTTTGTTTCGGGTCTGGGTGTTTTCTTCCCAGAGAGATCAATCACACACACATCACATCAATCAAAAAACTACAAGCCAAATCTTTTGTATAACATGTGTTAAAAAGCATGTTGTGCTAACCCAACTACGAATGGGATAAGGGCACCTGGAAGGAGGTTTTCCGATTTGAAAGACGGTAGTGCAGTGTCATGAATTATTTTGTAATCCAACGGTTTAAGTGGTATGGTGTTGGTTCTGCTTAGCGCTTATCGTCAGCCTGTTCTATTTAATAATGATACTTGCTGTATATTATACACGCCCCACTTCTGGGAACGGGCCTCCTCTACTGAATAAGAGGAGTTAATTCGTAATCCATCACGCTGGCCTAATGCGGGTTGGTAGATTTCCCATACCTTCGAAATTCTTATGACTTAGTTATGCAGATTTCCTCACGATGTTTCCTTAACCTTTAAAACAATACTTAACAATTAATATACACGTAACATAGAAAAGTCAGAGGTGCATACTCTTGGGGCCGATTTCGAACCTATTCTACCTACTTTCGTCTCGACAGGCCGTATCACCGTATTTGCAAATCAAATAGTGAAAATAGAAATATGTAATACTTAATAGTAATAATAGTATATGTATGTATAGTAAGGTAACACGTACGTACAAATATTATGTTCTTTATAAGAGCTACATTTAGATAGGCAACAGCCCATAAAGATAAATTTTCAGACATTTCCTCCTAATACAGCCGTTATGTATGACCGGCATCGTCGGTCGTATGACCGGCGGAAATAGGCGGAAGTGATCGACGCCGGATCGCATCAACCAACTCAACCGATCACAACCATTTAGTGTCTGTATAGTTTCAATGACAACCAATCAACATCGATTGGTTCTGATTCGTTTGGATATTAAAACCGAATTGATCATGGAGCTTCTACTCATTACTAGATATATTTATAGTATGTAATTTATTTATTTCATAACAACAAAATACTTAAATCAATAGTTTGTTTGGTACGCAACAACAGTGAAAAACAAATAAGAAATTCTAGTCAAAAAGTCTGTTTAAATATGGCGAGTAGATTTAAATAAATGCAGATTGTTTTTAAAAATCTAGTAATGTAAGCACAAACCTGGACTTAACCATGAGTGCGAAATGTAAAAAGTATGGGTAATTAAGAAAGAAAGTTAGAAGAACCAATGAATTTTCTCTATTAATCCACAAATATAAATTCCCTGAGACTACAATGGAGCGCTATTAAATGTTTATCAACAGACATGCATGTCTGTCTCCTAATGGGGTACAAAAGACTATACAGCGCCAAGTATTACAATATAAACACGTTTAACACAAAAGCTCTTTTGCTTTTTCCAATTTTACTAATTTATGTACGCCTGCTATTTATGAGAACTTTTTAAAAATGTTGCCAATTTGGCCCGTAAGCTATATTAGGAACGTCGCTTCGTCGGCTACCACTTTCATAGCTTAAAGCGTATAGATAAATGTCTTTATCATTTATACCCTGAATTGGTTTACTGTTTATCGAAATTTAATTTCGATAATCATAGGACCTTTTAAAAAAATATAATATTATCAAATACTCTAATACCTATGCTAGAAACTATATACGGCAATTTGCTCAAAGATTTTTTTTGAAAATAAAGTAACATGTAACAAACACGGCTTTATAACCTATTGAAGTTCGCAACTTTATTGACACGTTTACAAACAACCACTCTAGTTGTAGGGTATACTTTCTAATTACTTAAAGTTCGACTCGAAGAAATGACAGGTTGTCATTGTCCCGCGCAAAGTTCTCGCTACAAAGTAAACAATGGACAAAGTACAAAAGGAAAATGATGTGTAAAGTGTAAATTACACCTTCCGCCAAATGTTAGCTCGGTTAGAAAACTTTAATGTATCGCTGTCAATGTTATGTAACATTTGTTTGGATACTAATAATCGCTGTTGGGTGTCTAAAACTTTACAATGTTGTAAAATAATTGCTAATTTCCACAGATGATAGTTGTAAGATGGGTTATAAAATCTTGATGCCTAGAGTTTGGTAGTGCAACATGTATATTTGCTGGACATTATGTTGAATATAAGGTAGATATTGAGCTCATTAGTTATATATAAATGTCACAATTATTATCAAAGCAAAGTAAAACGCAAATGTTTATATAAGTTGATCATTAACTATGGCATGTATTTCATGTACTATTGGCTAATCAATACCGCCCACATTCTATTCAACCCATCGATATGGTTTCTCCATTAAAGTTTAAGCAGCAAGCACAGTAAAATGAATGTTTTATATCTCAATATAAACGGAAAAATCACATTAAAACATTATACCAGAATTTATCTTATCATGTACGATCTCACCAACTTATACTATATAATTTACGAATTACATAATGCAACAACATGTAGAACATTTTAATGTCCTCGAATAAATTATTTTAAGTTTAAGTTGTTTATCAAGTATAAACAGAAAGGTAAGCATAAGCGAAACAGTTCCTTCGGGTTATTTATTAATTTAATATTGTATGTCCATTGCGGACAATAAATTGCGCATAGATAATTCTAATTCATTACAGGTAATTGCTTAATGATATCAGAACGGCCATTCCGACGACGCCTATGGCATTACAATTTTCCGGTACCAGGTCGGGAAATTATATCGGAACGAAATGTCCAATGACGAAATCAATAATTTATTTTGATTTGTCGTCGATCGATGGACACTGTGAAGGGTATTGTGCGAGCGCGAGCGTTGAGAGGCGAGAATAATGGATTAGACACGGGATAAAGGCGCTCCAACGTCGGGTAGATGCGCGTGCTTCGTGTCACGTGATGGTTCCAGCTTTATGAATACTAAATAGTGATTGGTACGCACAGGTCTAAAATGTTGTCGTTATTGAATATAGAAAATACAAATTTATCTATTGTACAATTGTTTTTTATCCTAAAATGATATTAAATTAAAAACAATGTCAGTTTACATTTTTTTTTATCACAGAGCAGATTATATTGGAGGCGCTTTTCTTCTTTAAAGAGGAATTTTAGCAAGTTACTAAATAATTTTCAAACAGAGTTCATCCAATAAGTTTGTTATACCTATAGTAAATAAAATTAATTTTTGACCCAGTACCGACGTAAATAAAAATAAATGAGTTCTTATATTATGAAAATGTTTAAATTCAAATAATATCAGATCAGTCAATTATCATAGAAATACTCGTACGTATGTACTAAAGACGGTACGCAGTCTTTGTCGTACCCTGACTTGGATAATGTCTACCCATGGTTGACAATTCACTTCTTAAAATTTAATTTTCTATTATGGATAGTTTGATCGTTTAAAGGTTTATTTTATTTGTTACTAACTTTCTTTTTCGAAGCAAAGTCTTCTGGATCACCAGTATAAGCCGCAAAAATACCACGTAGAAACAATTCGACATTCTCACAAAGTAGGTACATTACATTAAGGCCCTTCCGTGAGCAAATGACCTTGACTGACTCGCGGCATACTGACTCGTGTACTCGGCGTGTGAGTTTTTGTGCAGAATAGGCACGCATTTAGCGAATAATTGATTTAAAAGATCAGGTTTTGGTCTTTTAAAAATTTTAAACGGGCAAAATATTCGTTATTAAATTGCCTATCTAGTGATGTTAATCTCATATGAAAACAATGTGTACTTTAAAAGGAGACGCACGGAATCTTTGTATTTTTCTAATTTTTATGGTTCATTTATAACGACAATTTAAAAATATATATCACCATTAACATGAATTTGAATCGAACAAAGTAAAGCTGACAGTTTGTAGAAATATATTGTATATTTTTTAAATCAATATTTATTTTAAGTAATGACTAGATAGCCTCTAAAAATGTCGATCGCGCGGCGTTTTGCTGGGGGTATGGCCTTAATGGGTCGCGTGTATAAATACAAATAAACATTTGTATTTCTAAACACCATTGTATTAAATATTTGTTTAGTACAATCCCCAATAGAAACCGGCATTAAGAATGTTCAATTGAAAAGGCTATCGATGAATAATGTCGAGTGTTTGAGCACAATGCGCCGCAGAGCCGCGGGCCGCGAGCAGTCGGCTCACGCTTGTGGCCACAGCGACTTCGTATAGTAAATGTGCCTTTATTTATGAATTGTAGCACACATATATACACAGAAATAGGTATTATGAATATATTAAGATATAATATGTAGTGCACCTATGGTGTTATACAAATATTTATTGCTATGTTATCGCTTGCTTTAACGGTGAAGGAAACATCGTGAGGAAACCTGCATACCTGAGAATTCGATAAGATTTTCGAAGGTATGTGAAGTTTGCCAACCCGCATTAGGCCAGCGTGGTGGACTAAGGCCTAATCCCTCTAATTCAGTAGAGGAGGCCCGTGTCCAGCAGTGGGACGTATATAATACAGGGCTAGTAAAAAGAAAAATATTATCCGGAACAAGCACCGTCCTTTTAAATAAAACAATGCACTTCCTCAGTGGTTAATTTTCTAAAAATCGTGAAAAACGTATTTAGTTATTTGTTTATAAAGACTCCTACAAAGTTTCGAGTCGAAATGTGTATATACGAGTAATATGACTTTTCCATACAAACTTTGAACTCTTTCTCTACCCCTTGAAGGGTTGAATTTCGAAATATCCTTCTTTAGTCTATATACATGATAGAGAAAAGCTCTGCGCAAAGTTACAGCCTATTAATTCCCAAAGTTTCGGCTGGACGTTGATGAATCAGTGAGTCAGGACTTTTCTTTCTAAAAATATAGTAACAACCCGGTGTAGCCGACCCATTTATGCTGTAGACAAAACTGTCTACGCCAAGGCTCTATCACTTTACAAAAATAGTACTGACTATCTATTGCCTCAATGGTCCAGTGGCAGGGTACTTAGGATATATGATATGCTAGTGGTAGGATATTCATATCCGCCCGGATAGCGACCACCGTACACATGGTTTTTAAACCTGCCATAGTGATCCACACGCCTTGTGTGGGTCGCGTTGCAGGATGGAACAGTGAATATCCGGTTTGCCGAGGGTTTGCTACATGACTTGATGGTTGATTGGGGCGGGTATAGGGGTACATCCTTGTATTACTGTGCCTGTATCGGTCATCCGCCTGTCCTGTCTCAGGCTTCTCGATTTACCATGGCCGGCATGACTCTGGTGATCACTGATGAACTCATTGTCTATCGGCGGTCGCTGGTTTTTTGACTGCACTACGCTTACCACCAGGTGTAGTGCAGTCACTTTGCTGTGCTCGCATAAAAAAATATCCGGTAAGGTCCTGAGTGCAAATCCAATATTGGCAATCACAAATTATGTTTGAATTTTCGTTACAAAAATCATACATGAGTTGCCTAGGATTTGAATTTGTGCCCTGTATAGTGAGAGGCTCGCTCTCTATCACATTAAAGGATGGAAATAAGCTCAGCGATACATGGATCAAGTCGTTACACCTCTGCCTACCCCTTCGGATATACAGTCGTGAGCTTATGTTGTGCATTACGTTTTAAAGATTTTGTTATTTATGTCAAAATACTTTATGCTTAGCGTTATTATCAACACAGGACCCGGTTATAAACAATGTTAGAAGGTCGATAGATGTAATTTCCAAAAAAAACTTAATAGTGTTTTAAGATAATATTAAGCGAAACGAATTATTATAATACATTTAGAATAAAAATGAGCTTTATTATTAGAGTGTAAAGTAATATATCATTCTTTGATGATAATTTCGATATAATTTTATATAACATATTATATATAAATATACATAATATAACGGCAGTACTTACTAAAATCTTCATATCCTTGTGATCGGTGGACACGGGGTCGATACTAACCTGCAATATAAAAAAATATTATTTAGAAAAATATTACTAATACTTCATAACTGTTACTTTTTTAATATTGAAATTGAACGCTATCATTTCCTTTTTTATAGCACGAGCAAGTGAGTCACCTGATGATAAGTTATCTCCACCGCTCACGTACGCCTCTAATACCAAAAGAATCAATGGCGCGTTGCTGACATAATTAAAGGTACAAGTTGGAAGCGGACGACATGACGCAGCAGCAGACGACGTGTCGCAGCGACACTACTGGTTTCTATGTATTTCTATGAAATTACCTCCGTAGTCAGCGACACGAAGCTAGCGACGCGTCGTCGAGCGGCCGACGCCAGTGTCGTCCGACCGCGGATCAGTAGTGCCGCTGACGACGGAGCAACGACACGTCCAGCGAGTTTATTTTCAAAATGAATTTCAAGATTCAAACGACAATACTGTCTGAAATTCTTTAATATCGCTTTCCAAATGGTTTTTAATCAATATTGAATAGGTTCCCTCACTTGTTCTGCATTTAAGTATGGCTTCTCGTCTTTTTCTGTACAAGTACAACAAAAACAAGTCATCATCGTCTTATTCCTCTTCTAATAAAAGATATAAAAAAATGCATCTTGTTTCACGGAACACTCGGTACCAACTGGATTCCATCTGCTGTTGCCGTCTGCAGTCGGGTTCGAAATCATGACTGCAGCGACACGTCGTAACGACGTGTCGTAGCGACATGAAGCGACTACACGTCGTCTGCTGCTGCGACATGTCGTCCGCTTCCAACTTGTACCTTAAGGGATTGGGAAGGGAAAGGGGATTTGGGCCTCCGGATATCTCACTCATCGTATAAAACCTAAAGGCAAACTGCGGTCAGTATTCTGTGAGACAGTTGTAACGACCCGGTCGAGCGGGCCCATTCATGCTGTAGACAAAACTGTCCACAGTGTGGTTCTACCACTCAAAATTCCTTTATTACTATCACAAGTAACATCCAAAAGGCGCTGTTCCACCTAAAATATATATATTTGTTTGCACTTCGTATTAGCAACACTAATATATCAACTTTTGCTTAGAGGAGACTCATCGCATACAAAAGTTGTATTTTGCGAAGATAAACTGAAATATCTATAGTTATTTATTTCAGTCGGAAATGGCGTTAAAGCTGCGGCAAACACAAACAGACCGCGGCACCATGTAAAACATTAATGCGGTTCCCTATTTTCCCATCAGTCAACACAGAAAAAACAAAACTAATTAGAAAGGTTCTAAAAAGTTAATATCATAAGTCGGGGCCGCGTACTCACGAGCGAATTTAATTTGGAGCTTTTTTAATTACGCCAGGGGATTCGTTGGAGCCCGGGTAGCGGGCAGCGGGCAGCGGGCTGCTTTCGGCGCCGGCCGAGAGACAGCCCTGTAATTATGGGCCCCGTAATTGCGAGACCCAACAGAGTGCACCCCGCACCCCATCCCTGACACCTTTGCCTAGCTCTGGATAGTAACGCTACAGAAATTGGAAGCGTTTTTGTATATCACGGCCTTATAAAGGCCAGTCTACAGAAATTTCGCAATGTTTAAAATTTTGTACATGGAATGTTGAATTAAGTTTCTGAGAATAACTATTGCATGTATAAACATTGACTTGTTACATCAAATTATGGTAATATCGTTTTTTGAAATAATTAATATTCGTATAACAATTGAAAAATACCATGGTCTTCACAGTGCCATTATTAGTTCAAGTGTTTATGGAATGAAGTCGCAATAACAAGACGAAATATTATGTCAAATAAAGACAGTTAGAATTTTATAAACAGGTTGGAGCACCCGTGAGGATGATCGCGGGAGGGCATCCTATCTTCAGGCAGTAGATTGGCCACGGTGTGCCAACGTGTTGGCTGATACAGGTCCTATCGGGCCACGGATGTTTCGGTTCATTCATGTGTCGGATCACAGACTCCTCTACCGTTTATCGTAGTTCCGGCAAGTGTCACGTTGACATAGTCCAACACATTCTTGGGAGTAGCCAGCCTGAACGAAGAGTGCAGCCCTCTTGGGAACGTGGTCGGTAGAGACTTCCTTATACTGGACCTTGTAGTTGTTATGGCAGATGCAGATAAAGTCGCGCGATAGCCTTCTTCTGCGAAAGTGTCATATCATGAAGGAGTACGACGAAAAGGATCAGGAAAGAACCGGATCCCGCCACCAAACCTAAAGGCGGTGCCGAGTTACGGCCTGACCGACGTCTCGCGCTCTGTGGGTTGGGGGCTTTTGAAGAATTCCACCACGGTATCTCCTACCAGTCGTAACTAATGATTAATATGAGGCCTTTGTACATGCCCTATGATGCGAGCCCTAGATAATCGCAGCTCGAACTTTTGGTGCTACCGTAGACACAAAGCGAATCTATATCCCATGGGGTGTAGGATAATTTCATTTGTATTGAAATATATCGCCGCGGCGTTTATAATCAGTATGCAGACGCGTCATTGGAAGATTGGTTACGGCCGGTACAAGTGGATGTGACATGGGTCAGACTGGTAATACCAGCATAACTACTCCACCACCGGGGTAGGGAATATATCCCTAAAATGACTATTCCCCGCAACATAAAAAAAAACGTCAAAGGCAAAGATTCTGATATCAGACAACGTTTTGACTGTCAATGTGGATTTCCCATCAATTTACAAACCTAAGTTACTAAAAAACCTTACTGGATATATCCGTTGTACCAAAGTAGTAGTTGTTGTTCTTCTTTTTGGAAAAATCGAATTCGAACTGTGTTCGAAACGTTCGAAAATGAAATGCAACGACGTGTCACAAAAAGGCTGATGTCACACGGCTTTATTGTAGAGATATATTGTAAGGAATAGTTTAGTTAAAAGTTTGTTAAAAGAAGGTTGGTGAAAACTAGCATGATTTACCTATCGTCTATTTTACTGCGGTGCAAGAATCGTGATCTGTTGGGTCCCAATTTCAATTTCGGTTACTTAACTGGAACAATAGGTTCCAGAAATCAAAACGTGTCAATTTATATTAGAAAATAGAAGCGTTATAGGGTCAAATATTGCAACACTATGTTCCTTTATTTATAAACTAATAGATCCTTCGCGTGCGTTCATTGTGAAACGATAATTATGCTGTTTCTTTCAACAGTAGGTACTCTTGTTTTATTATAATCAGTCATTCTAACTATTGATGATGACTATGATCATTCTCCAGTATTGATGAAAATGATGAAGACTCAATCACCAAAGCTATTGTGTCTACAAGAGTTTTATACAATACTTCAATTGTGAAACTTCAATAAACCTATTATAATCATAGTAAAATTATAATTAATGAGTATGTTTGTTCGTGCGATTGGTGGCCACTCCTTTCTAATGCACAGTAGACACAAAAGGATTGTATTTAATTATGATGACTGGCCTAATGTAACTGATGAAAAAATATTTTAGTTGTACATTATCATAATTATAGAGGCACGTTCGGACAATGACTAATATTAAAGTGCATTTGTTTCAGATTGATGTCTATCTCATTTCTACATTACTTTTACTTATGCGAGAGATGACCGATAAAAATTATGCTGCTATGTATATACATAGCAGCATAATTTTTATCGGTTATAGGCTATATTAGCCTAGTATATATTTTTTGTGCATAGTATTTTTTATAGCCGGTAAACAAGCAAGTGGTTCATTGAATGGCAAGCGTCCACCGTCTATGAAGATCGCCATTAGCCGAATAATTATGGGTTGTTTTCAATCTTGAAGGGAAGGAATAAAGATTTAGGAACACAACAGAAACTGCCACTTCACGTGACATAGATGTAATATAATAACTTGGATCGAGTCTGCTCATTCATGCTATAATATTTAAAACGGGTCTTACACACGCTACATAAGCCTATTAAGACCACGTTAAACATGTTAAAAAGCCTGTCTTAATCAAAATTGTTTGAAAATAGGTAGCCGTTGAGTTTGATCTGGCGTCGCGTCATATTGGAATGTATAAATACCAATTTATATATATTTATGTTGTATTATTACCAAATGATTTATCATTCATGCTGTAGACAAAACTATCTACAGCATCGTTCTAAAAATATAAAAATAATCTATACGAGCACACGACACGCATTGTGAGGAGGTTCACTCTGGAGTCATAACCGCGTATATAATATTTTAAAATGTAAATAACTTTAAAAATAAAGAGTACTTTATAATCTACCAAATATCATTTTCGACGCCTATTATTTGCCTCAGTTGTGTAATTGTAATACGCACTCGGTACGACTGCTGTGCTGAGGTCTCGTGTTCGATCCCTGAGTCGGGTAAAGGTCATATTGGGTTTTATATCACAAAAAGCGCAGTATCAACCCTGGAGTCTGGAATTGTGCCCCGTATAGTGATATGCTCGCCCCTTTCACATCATGGGATGGAAATACGCTGGCAATATGGGTGTCCTGGTTACACCTGTGCTTACTACCTCTTCGGCGATTAGAATCGTGAGTCAATGCGTACCTAGTATATAAATTTTTCAGTCTGTTGTGGTTGAAGTCGTAACGGCATTTAAATATCATATTTTTATAACTCAATATCTAAAAGATTTACGACTCTTTTATATTATAATGTATATCTTCCTGTCATCAATTTTCATATTAACTTTATAATATTCATAAGCAAGTAGTTGCGTGATAATATATTGGTCGTTTCCTATTCGATGCCAATAGGAAGATAGAATAAGACAACTCTAAAAGGATTTTTATAACAATTTACTGCTATGTTTACTTATTGTGCGTAGATGTCTACACATTAACAAAACACAATAGAATATTGGAAGAAACGTAAAGCAAGAAAGTGTTCACACGGCTTATTGTCGGCTCTCTACTGCATCATAACCACGGTGTGACGCATGACGGGACCACAGGAGGTGTTTGTCCGCCATAATGACACCATAATCACACCAATTAAATATTTTTATTCCCATTCTGGCATTGTGGAGCTCCAAGGTGTGCCTTTGTTAGTTCATTTTCGTGAGCCTTTGTTCGCCGAACAACGTACGGATTTTATAGTTTCTTATGATATTCGATATAGCTTATTGAGTGATTTAATTATTTTATATTTATAATGTAACTATTGCTTTTTTGTAAATAAATGTTTTGTTCGTTTTTTGCTTAAGTTGTTGTTTTTTGCTGTTTTTTTGTATAGTAAATTAGTTTACTTGTATGTCTGTGTTGAAAATAATAATGTGCTATGAATTAAACATTTATGAGTAATAATTAATTTGTTTTTTGTAAACGTTCATTAAAAGTATGAATGAATTACCTCGTTGAAGTAGCTATTATTGACATTATGAGGCACGGGGTGTGAGCCCCCGTGCTGCTGATAGTACGCGCAGTTCATCAGTCCATACGTCTAACACAAACACTTTGACACACGCGTGAAAATTTGTGAAAATTCGAGCAATTATCTCGTAACGAATCGATGCGGCGAATGAATCTCGCTAACTAATTGTAGGGTTGGCAGTGTAGTGCGGCGCGAGGCGAGCGCGGTCTCTGTCGCACGGCGCGTCTCTGTCTGCCGTCTGCGTGGCTGCGGCGGCGCCCCGCGCGGCGCGCTGTTTGTTTACGGCGGGGCGGCGCGACCTGCAGGGCGGCTCTAGGGCGGCTGCTAGTATCGCACCAATACTTCTAGTAACGCACTTACCACACAAAGAAAATATTATCCATAAAAATATTTTGTAGTTTATTGGAATATTTTTAAATTAAACGATAATATCAGATACCACTTTGTGTAGAATAGATATTTACTAAGCAAATATAATAAGACGCCAGCTTGTAAAACGATATGTGCAATCTGACAAGTCAAATGCAAAATAGTCAAAAGCTATAATATATTATATATCTATTAAATTATCATAAAAATCGGCCAAATTAAGTCGCCAAAAAAAACTATGAGTTGGTACTTAAATAGAAAGTTTAATTTCCTATCCTTGGAAGATAATAAAATAAATATATCCGGTGGATAATAAAGATCATTTATATCGTAACCCGATGCGACTATTATAAAATTGTTAAATTTTTTACCGGTCCAATCTGTGCGCGGGCGGTGCAGCGGTGGAGCGGATGCGGCTCCTATGACAGGATACACTTTGTGTTCTCTATTGATATCACGAGAAACATAGTCACGTGATATTTTAACATCTGTTGCGATCTTGATTTGGGAAAAAAGTTATTGATAGTTTCGTTATCTGTCGTATCAGTCAAACAGTACTTTGCTATTTCGTATAAGACCAGTTTTTGTTGTGTAGGTAGGGTCCACATACCCCTGCCTGTAGTAACAAGAGGTACCTACAACTGGTGTTTTACTTACTGTTTGCCATACATCAATACTTTCCGTCCCATGATGTGTCAGAGGTCGAGCCTAATACGATACCAGATATGAAGTTTAAGCCCGGTTAAATTTTTAATTTAAATTTAATTTAATAAAAATTTAAATCTCAACACAAAAGACCCTATACGCGAATTTAACGAAGAATTATTTTTTAAATAAATAAATGTTTCACATACTAAAAGTTATTAAATTGTTTAATTAACATAAGCCCATCGCTCCAAAAATTATTTGATGTACGTAAAATCGACAAAAACACTACTTGATATGGTTTGGTATGTCTAAAGGGGACTATTCTCCTAATATAGAGCCCATTACGGTTTAACGGGTTTGCAAAGGAGCAAATGGGTCACCTGATGGTAAGTGATCTCCACCGCCCATGCACGCCCACAACACTAGAAGAATCATAAGCGCGTTGCCGAGCCAAAGGGAAGGGATAATTAAGGGAATGGGATGGGGCGGGGGATTTGGGCCTCCGGAGATCTCACTCACCGTACGAAACGCAGCAGCAAGCTGCTACTTTACGTCGGTTGTCTGTAAGACAATGGTAACGACTCGGTCGAGCCAGCCCATTCACGCTGTATACAAAACTGCCTACAGAGTGGCCCTACTACTTAAAAATATCATCATGGAAATCGGAAATGCAATTTGAATTTGACGAATCAATGGAGTAAATGAAATCACACGTGTTCCATTTATAAAAATAAGTCACAGTAAGTCATAGAGATGTCGTTGCTGATAGGGTGAGTATTTTGTACTGAATATAGAATAACATGCGCAAATGATAGTGATTAGAGTGCGAATACAGTGGGTGCCGCGCGTGCGCGTGCGCGCGTAATTATTGTAATCTCGGTGCGCACGCTGCGCCGCGCCGCGGACTTCACCTCCGCCTCATGACTTACCGTTATTCTATTGTTACATTGTTAACACGTTTATTTTGTATTTCCTATTATTTTTTTCCAATTACATTTTAACATTTTTATTTTAGAATTAGAGATGTTGTTTTGATACATAGATTAAATAAGAATTGCCTATTGAGTATTTCAAATACCGTTTATTTTAATGCTCTACTTTTTTAGTGACAGAGCCACACTGTAGATAATTTTGTATATATTATGAGTGGGCCGGCTCGAGCAGGCGGCGGCTAGCTGCTGCGTTTCACAGTATTAGTGACTATCTGGAGGCCCTAATACCCTTCCTCTTTCCAGTCCCTTAATGATCCATTTCCTTTAAGATCTGCAACGCGTACATAATTCTTGATATTGTGGACTTTCATGGGCGGTGGAGATCAGTTATCATCAGGCGACGCACTTGCGCGTTTGCCGGCCCATGGTACAAACAAAAAAAGTAAAATTAAAGTTATTTAATTTTTTTTCTGTTTGTTGAAATAGTCTTATTAGGTTGGTAGATAAATAAAACTTTTATAATTTCAAAATGTTGCTATAAGCATAGTCATAAGATTTAAATTATAATAATTATTTTCTTTGACCAACACAAATGAAATGTATAAAGGTTGGCGCATTGTGCTGTCGCGTGCGCATCTGGTAGTTCCGCCCTCGGCACCGCCCAACGCCTAATGTACTCGCAGATCGAATTACTAACTATAACAAATACACTTTTGTTACGTTTTGTTTCATTGTCAATTGTGTATACAGCGCGTATGTGTTTGAGATTTTTTATTGTGGTAGAGCCATGCTGTACTCAGTTTTGTCTACAGTATGAATAGGCCAGCTCGACTAGATTGGTAGCATCGTCTCACAGAAATCAGGCGTTGTTCAAGTTTGTTGTTTTGTAAGGTAAGTAAGATTGTCGGATGCCCAACGAATTTCCCTTTAGATTTGTTTTGTGGAGATACATGGCCGATGAGGTTTACTTATCAACAGATAACCTACCTGCTTGTTAAATTACCTATGACAATTAGCAAGCAAAATTGAAAACTCTTTTAGGCAACAGAAAATTAAAATACCAAATCATTTCATTGGATATTTCGAATTCACTGCACACGTTTAAGGCCTGGTTGTAAAACATTTCATTATTTAAAAATGATAGTTATTATCAATTAAATAAATAATATTATAAAATGATCACCACAAAATATTCCATAATTGCAATTGTTACTTTCCCACATTTTGGGCCTTATCAGGAATCAAAACTCTAGGACCCGTCATCCCAAATATAGACCCATTATTTTTGACCTAAATGAACTATTACTTAATATATTTAATACATTACAATAAGGCCAGTGTTACATAAATACCCGTACAATCGGTCCCCCGGCACGGTATTGTACAGTCAGTACAGTCTAACTGTAGTTAGGCTGTGTAAAGGGGTGCATCGTATCCGGCTGCAATCTTACACCAACTTCCGTTCAGTGCGAGCCGGGTAACGGTCTCGTGTCTATTTTAGCAGTGTATATATACAGCAGTTACTCTCCTTAGTGATTATATTGGTACTATTTTTTATCGTGTTTTCGTATATTTAAGAGATTAGGGTAAGACCGCACTGTAAAATCTCACCACGTGACTTTTATTCTCGTGGTTCATATTTAGTGTCCGAAATTTCATGTTTATGTATTTATTTTATTTGGATGGCTCACAGCTATCAGTAACAAATAATATTTGATGAAATGAATGCAATTAATAAGCCAATTACGAGAGACCGCTGTGGTTACGTGCACTGCGAATAAAATTCCTCGCGATTTTTATCAGTTTTATGCAGTTCACATGAATCATTCGAAAATGTACTATGTGTAGTTGGTCCTGCTTTAACCTACCACATTAATTATTTCGCATTGCGATAATCGACATATTATCCTCATAATACTATAATATTCGCGCGCATTAACCCCGCACAGCACCGCTTCAAATTTGTATCAATCACCAGTTTTTTTTCATCGTGCGTATTTCAAATCGCGAGTGGGTGCATACAAATTATACACATATTCCAAGTGTTACAGAATGGTAAGCGCCACGACTGCCCATAAACAGAAGCAACACCACACAGAACGTTGAGTTACAAACCACTGCATGGCACTTAACTGCAATCGTCACCGCGAGACATAAGATATTAAGTCTCATAATGCCCAGTATTTTCACTGGCTTCAATGTCTTTCAAACCAAAACACAACAGTGCTTACACACTGTTGCTTGACGGCAGAAATAGACAAAGTGGTAGTCTCAATCCAGACGGCCTCTCGCAAATGAGGCACCTACCACCTTGTTCTCGTATTATTTTAATTTTATTACATATAATTATTTTATTTTCATTTAATTTCGTATTCAACTAATATAATATAAAATGACTTATTATCACCTATATATATGACTTAATATCACCAATATATTTTGTCATAATTTGCACTAGTGGCTACTGCTAGTTGATGTACATATAAAGAGAAAATGGAACGATATCGAAAACTAACGAAACGGGTAGTACTAGTACTGAATTAAATACTAAAAGTTTTGTGATTTAATTTTTGAATTATGATACATGTATGCTCGTACTTAATATCAAGAAAACTGGAAACTTGTAACTATCATTACAATTTGTACGAAAATGCAACAATATAAAGCGATAAATGAAGCTCAACAAGAGATAATCCTGAACGATATATGCAGAAATTTAAAATGTTGTCCAACATTCATTGACACCCGATTTCTCAATGCAGATATGTGAGTATTGTTGTCGTAGTCAGCTTACCTCCATTCATGTATCCCTTCAATAGACGTTCTTGAATAATACGACATTTGACGACAGCTTCCTATGCAAAATCTCGCCTAATCCCGGAATAAAGGTCCGTATATTTCCGTCGAAATCTATGAGCACAAGTGTTAACAAACAATGAAGTGTCCCTATTTCGGAGTCTTCGAGATGTTCACTTGACATGATATTCACATGTCATCACTCGACACTGTTTACGAATATAATAGGATTAATGTGATGGGCGAATTGTGTTTTGAAATGTTATTGAATATCATTTTATTCTGGCAAAATGTTCTCATGTAGTCTATATTATTATTTTTAATAGTAATATTTATAGCTTCATATTATACGCGTCCCATAGCTGGACACGAAACTGCTCTACTGAATGAAAGGGCCACGAAGGCTGAAAAGCTGAAACGTCGGGATCTAAAGTAAAATATAAACCGCGATAAAATCCGTATACTTTGTTTTATTTGAAATTGTGATATTTGCGTAAACGTAAGAAACCATTACTCATTTAGTCAATAAGTTACCATCGCCGCGACATTCTAAAGCACGTCGACACACGTCAAGTAAAGCAAACAAGTAAAATGCACGGAGGTAGTCGGATTCAAAAGTGTTACAATATTCATAAAATGTTCCGAAGCTTAGCTTGGAACACTAAGCGTACACATAAATGTAAAACGGAAGCTTTTTCCATCGTGCATGAGTTGTTTGCACGTTCCACCGAAATGTTTGAAATAAATTACAGTAAAAGTGCGCGTTGAATGCATGTGCTCATGTTCATGAAGCGCTATCACCGTGTGACGAGTTGAGTGTGGATGGGGCCGGGCGGTGCGGCGCGGTGCGGCGCGGTGCGGCTCGCTGCGCGGCGTGCGCTCCGACAGCACGGACGCACGGACGCGCCGCGACGTGCCGCAACAAAATAAACCAGCCAACCCGTGTAATAATGGTGTTTCCACCCTGTAACAATAACTACATAATAGTCGAGAGCTTTTACGAGCTTTTGTGAGCTTGTCGAAGCTTCTACTTGGCGTTTTTGTGATGGACGCCGCTCGTTGCGCCGGTTCGCGCTATATGACCAACAATGTTTTATTGAATACTCATTCGAATCTTAAATATTCAGCATTCAACTGAAAAGGGTTCGTAAATTGGTTTACTGTCTGGCCATCATCGTATTGTTGTACGGATGATATACTTTCTTTTGTGTTGCATCTCTTCTTAATGTATGAGCTCTTAGTATACGACTATCGAGCTTTTATCTCGGACATTGACAAAGAGCCGATTACCGTATAAGCGCGCACGTCATAAAGTTATTCGATACAAGACTTACCTGCATAAGATAAATTTTCCAATTATAAAGGGAGTTAGCTGCAGCCTATAAAGATTTATTAACAATTTTAATTATAAGCGTAATAAATACTTGGAATATAAAAGAACAAGTGTAATAATTATTAAATATTACAAACTTTGTTGCTTGAAATAAGTTATTTGTTTTTTTTAAAGATTTTTCTAAGCTATCCTAGAATTAAGTATGCATCTTAAAGTTTCCAGAACGCAAAGCTAAGGTACTTGCACACCTCGATCAGGAACACAACAACGAAAAATCCATAGTACCTAATCCCAGCGAGTATTTTGCCAACCTAAACAATACAATCAATCGATCAATGCAAGAAATACAATTCATTTTTATACATGCAGATAATTCAAATTTATTTCACAATAATAAAGTCTAATCGAAAAATTAATGAAATCAAAATGCACATTTCAAGTGTAGAAAGACGCTTTTAGATAGAACCGCTGCCGCGCCATGCGCCGTTGTTGAGATAAGATTAATAGCCACTATTAAAACGCGAAACTCTCCGCGAAAGACTTCATTAATTTCCCACAAAGGAAAACGCCTCTAAATACCTAAGATGGGCCAACGATAGGTTTATTAATTATTATACATTATACTAGTTTTGTTTTTAAGATAAAATCCATTTTGATCAATTATGAATGTGTATGTAAATTCTTGTCTAATAGAAACTCACAATGTTTTAATTGTTGCATTTTTTTGCTAATCTTTCATAAATTGCTAAGAATTCGAGTATAGTTATTATGAATGCAACATGCATTCATAATAAACTTCTAAAAAATTCACAATATCTTTGATCTTTTATAAGTTATTTATTAAAGAATAATTTATAATACCTACTACAATGAATATTCAATGAGCATCCAGCATAAATATGAAGTCACTTCTAGAAAATACTTGAAAATATTATAATATGTTTTTTAAATACTAGTTCCATGCAAAGCATGGGCAAAAAAGCATTCAATTCTTAAAACATTATTACATTACGTTAAACTGCGTAAGTTATTCTTCCCACAAGTGCGGAAATGTGTAAACTATTACAAGGGGGTATGGTTTTCAACAAGAGAAACCACCACTGACGAGTTTCCGATATTTGAGGTAAAATTAAACTATTTACCAGCTCTGCACAAAACTGTACCATAGCATAAAATATTGATAAACCTAAAATGGTCAAATTGGCCATGTATGTAACCAGGTGAGTTGGAAGTCGCGAAGGGGGGTAAAGTGGAAGGAATCGGAGCGAGGAACGCGGTCGATTGCCGCAATAAATCAAGATATTATCTACGCGCGAGCATTACCGCGCCGATACCAAAGGGTGAGTCGCTGGACCTCGCCGGATTTATTATGAATTTCACGCGCAAACATACGCCTACACATGAGTTTCCAATGAAACGAAACATTTGTTACAGACCTTTATTTGTTATACACAATTTTCGGTTACATGTTTCATGTGATTTTTCGGTAGTCTCAGGGTAAGCAGAATTTGTAAAAATACGATTACATAGATTATAAGAGCTGAATTAATGTAAACTACTCTTAACGTAAATTCGGAATATGAGCCTGACAATAACTAAATAAGACATACATCATTCTAAATCGTACAACGTAAATTATAAGAACGTTTAAAAATACTGCATATTTTGACGGTTTGTAACTCATATTTTATTAGAAGTGCTATTATGTACTTAAGTTTAATTACGCTAAATCAATGGGCATATGTATAAACATATATATACTCTTATTGGGATATTTTCAGGTTTTGATCGCCCAAAACTCGTATTTTCAATTCATCTACAGATAAACACAAAATAGCAATATATTAAAAGCAATAATCAATGACGTTCCTCTATAATTACAAACCAAACCATACAATTTCGTGGTCATTAATTAAAATTCAACTGAAGATGAGAAACAAAGTTCTTTTGGAATCACAAATCAAGCTGAGAATCGTCGATGGCCGCGGGGGCTATAAATCAGGGGAACGCTTAGGCCTTCTTAGCTTTTCTAGATAGAGATTTATCCCATAATAACATGTTGTTTTTCACAAAATCAACCGCCAAATTATCCAGTAGAGCAACGATGATTAATCACCAGGGCTGCCGATGTAATGGCGGATGAGTTGATGGGCATACAATGTGGTACGTTACTAGAGAAGCTGAGGAACTATATGCCTTTGAACATTGTTTATTTAGTCATTGCACATGAAGATTAAACTATATTATTTTTGCAAATTAAAGTAAAAAAAGGTTCTACCAATATCAGCGCATGTGAAACGAGCGTTACGATAAAAACTTAACGTAAAGAAGTTCAACAGCAGAGGAATATACATACTAATTAATTGTATTATTACTTTTTGGTATATATCATAGCATTGTTAAGCAATTTTGTCAATCAATACTGTCTACCTTACGATATCACGATGTAAAACTACTTTAACGACCAGACGACTTTAATGCCTGCTTTTCCACTCAAATGTCAAGTTTAAACTTATTCGTTTAGTTTCTACATTTTATATCTATTTACATTTTATAGCTAACAGAATTATACGAACGATAATTGTATGGTCGTTAGTGAGTGTTGAGAGTAAAAAAAAAACAGCAGTAATGTCAAGAAGGTGCCTCACTCACGTAACAACTCCTAAGAACATGTTATAAATTATGAGCTAGGCATTCATAGCACCTTCTTACACTAGTATGAAGGAAGATTTATGTTAGTTTTTAAATTATATTCACGATTAAACTTCCAGACCGTGCAAAGCAAACAAATAAAGTTTATAGCGAGCATCAAAAAGCAATTACATTAAACCGACCCTTTGCATCGGTATAGACGACACGAATCTCATCTCACCATTCATGTGTTCAGAGATTAAGGTTAAATAAACGTTATCTTTAATTAAACTTACATGTGGTCGACTATATTTCATAAAAATAAAATACGTTTGTAGTGCATCTAGGAAGTCTTTATTAAGATTGCGACTGCGAAAAGGCGGTACCGTCCACTTATTCGAGAATTTGAATAATTGTCGCATTACAAGTTTACATTATTATGCGCGGTCAAATATACAGCCATTTTCAACATATAATTATTATCAACGGCGAGCGAGCCGTGTGCCACAGCGCTGCAGCGTCCCGCTTTAATCTATTACGTTACGACCGAAACATTAAATTTTTTATATTCACACTCTGCCATTTTACTATTCACACGATTTGGACGATAACTACATTAATTAAAAGCGATTACACTAATTATATACTATATCCGCAGCACCTTCTTTTTATGTAATAAAATATTTGCTTCGCGCGTTTTGACGGATTGTATCAGCCATCACATAGTTGGCTACACAAACCAAAGTTCTCACCAAGTTGAGGAGGTGTCAGATATAAGTTCGTAAAATATACAAATATATTATAAATGCGAGAAAACGTACTGGTATACAATAACAACTGGACCCGATTGATCGCCGGTAAACATGGCGAAATTCCTAAGTTTGCATACCAAGTACCGCATCGGCCATATTTCAACGATAATGATACCAGCCGAGCGTGATAATAATTGTTATTACTATGATCCACATCTGCTATTATTTTATAATTGAAGGCTTTTGGGTGAAACCCTGCAATTATAAGGAGAGCCTGGAGCAACGGCGAGCAACATGCAACAAGGTGAGCCTGTTTTTGCCTCGTTCCCTAAATTATGATATATTTACTAAAAATAAAAGTACACACAGGGGATTGTGATAAATCCAACAAGATTTCTCAGGACTTTTCACTTTGTGTGTGTTTGTAACAAACTGATAGTAATTCCTACTATAAAACGACTACGATAGGTCGGAAACTTTGAATGTATTAAAAACCTTTTACAACTATTGTGTTTGGAAAAAAGTAATTGTATAGAGCAGAACATTTTAGCAAAATATCCGATTCCAATGAATCCTGAATGGAGTTAATATTTGCCATTAAAGGTAAAGTCTCATTCACAATTAATTTTATTATTTAAAGAAAAATATTCATGGATATAACTCCTACAGATGTTTATTTAACAAAACCCATTTTAATATAGATAAAAATCCCCAACGGTGTAATTCGATTAACCCTCAAAATGTTAATCGAACAAAAATCTAACCGTGATCTCTCGAAAGTCCTGAGAACGGAAAGTTCATTATTTATTATGAATATTAGTCAATTTTTATTTAGTCAAAAAAGCGAACGACGCACGGCGGGACGAGCGGCCTGCAATTAACCGACGCTACCCTGTAATTATGGACAGTAAATTTCTGGATGCGTCCTGGCCTCGTCCACGGCTATATTGTTCTATCTTGACCAGCTTATTTGAGGATTAACTCACTGTTGCCACGCGTATGTATGAACGCATATGAAATATTAAATACGGTATATTTATAAAGACGTCATTGCAAAATCACTTTCGGGTGTCTATTTTAACAAAAACAAGCAGAACTAGTGAATAGTTTTCTAAATCAATTTTCAGGTTTCGTTTTAATAAAATTACGCCAAACGTAAATATTGAATGCTATAAGAAATTGTATTGACAGAGACATCGTAATTATTTAAGTATTCTAATGTCTCCAAAAAAGTAGTATTTAGAATGAATTTTATAGTTATTATAAGCAATAATATAAAGTTCCCCTATTCGAAAGTAACCGCTAACATGTCGAAAACATCGTCAAGTTGCGGACGGGTCATTGAAGAAATATGTTTTTAAACTTAATTACATGAGGGCTCTATCTGCGGGTGGAATCTACGGACAGTGCCTGGTAATTGAGTCTCTTATTTAAATAATTTAGATCAGACGATTTCTCCCACTTCATCTGATACTAATAAAATATTCCTTTTGCTTATTACAACACTAGCTATTGCTCGTGGCTTCCTTTGCCTTGTAATAAAAAAATACGCACAAAAGTCACACATGTAGTCCTGACTCTATATAAGTTTAACCTGTATCGTGGGTATTACGATCTACGAGGGCTTTGAGGTCCCATAATACAAAGGTCTGAAATAAATATTGTTGGATCATAAAAACATTTATATCGGTGTTGGAACCTACTGCCTCTCGCTTCGTAGCTGACTACTCGCCCACTGCGCCACAGAGGCTGTTATAAAGTTTATTTATTGATATAAACAGATCGACGTATTACTAGGCAGTAGGCACGTTTATAATCTTTTTACAAATTCCAATATTTCAATCACAAAGTTACTTACCACATTCTACCTAAACCTTTTCACTCATCATCTTAGGATTTAATTGTTTCTTTTAAAGTAAATTAATTGACTGAATGCCAATTTACTGACTACTTGACAGCCTCCGTGGCGCAGCGGGTGAGTAGCCGGCTGTGAAGCGAGAGGCCGCGGGTTCGATTCCCGCACCGAGACAAATGTTTGTGTGATCCACAAATATTCGTTACGGGGTCTGGGTGTTATGAGACCGGAAGTCTCTCGTAGTTTCTGATACCCACGACACAAGACTCTTACTGTGGGGTCAGGACTATGTATGTGACTGTTGGGTGTATTTGGGTGTATTTACTGACTGATTCTGCAACGGGATTCGCACTTAATAGTTACTATAATATAATTCATAAAACCGTCATTGATGATGATTACTTACATAGGTGTACTAAGGTACCCTGGAAATTCCTTAATCTAGTAATTAATAATGTGCGTTTTCTAGTAGCTGGAATGGCACATCCTACCCGACTCCTTCCGGGAGACTATTCATGAGGATTTCCTTATGTTAAAAGGGTAATTTGGATGCAAATAAAAATTAATTTTTTAGCGTTCAACACTACATGCAGAGAAACCTGTTAGTAAGCGGTACACGCATTAGAAACAATTATCCATGAAGATTGCCTCAGGCAGTTCCAGCTCTTGTGTTACCATAGACTAACTTTAGATATCAGACCTTTAGTATCATTAGAGATGGAATACGATAGATTTTTAGCTTAATAGTGTTGCAGTTGTGGGCAGCTGCCTGCTACAAAGTAGTACGAAAAGGGTCAACATGTAGCTAAAACTATATCCAAGCACGTGGCTGCCATCCTGCCATATCGAGCGCTAAACTAATGGTGCTGCCACACCGATGTTATAAAATGTTTACAAACATTTTATAACATTAAATCTAACATTTTATAACATTTCTTAACATTTTATAACATTTCTTAACATTTTCTAACATTTCTGAACATTCTTCTTTGACGGCTTCTTTGACGGCGCCGCTCTCAAAAGTACCGCCACTTGCGGTTATAAAATGTTAAGAAATGTTACAAAATGTTACAAATTGTTAAGAAATGTTTACTAAATGATGCTGCCACACCGGTGTTATAAAATGTTATATAACATTTTCTAACACCGGTGTGGCAGCACCATAATGTTAAACCATCACTTTTCGTATCGAAAAATACCAAACAGAATACTCCAGGCCCGAGAATCATATACAGAATATATACTAGGTGGTAGGTCGTATGCGAGAGACCTTCTGGGTTGGTATCTCCGCCTCGTCTATTTCTACCGCCAAGCAACAGTGTGTAAGCCCTGTTGTGTTTCGGTTTGAAGGACATTGAAGCCAGTGAAATTACTGGGCATTATGAGACTTAACATCTGATGTCTCGGGGTAACGAGCGCAATTCAGTGACATGCAGTGCTTTGTAATTAAAAGTTCTGTGTGGTGTTCCTTCTGTTTAAAGGCAAGCGGTGCGCTTACCATCAGGCCAGCGCTTGGCTCGTCTCGTCATTCAATGAAATAAAAAACAAAACAAAATAACCGACAAACGTTGTCGCCAGATCAAAAAACGACAACTAAATATGTTATTCTATATTCACAGTATCAACATTAAAGCTCAAGTATGTCGATCTTTGACCCCCATTCATTCACAATTAGTGTCGTGTCGTGAGTCTGTGCCGTGTCGTTGTCGTGTCTCGTGATTTTGAGTTTCGACGCACAATGGCATTCATGTCATGACTCGACAGATTATTCATTCATGTTCTGCCACATAGGTATCACTTTTACGATGATACACGGCAATGTTCTTGTTTGGGTGTTGCCGAAGAATACAATAAAAAGTTAATTTGTGGAATAACATAGATTTTGCATCGTTTTTTTATGCTTTATGCTTTACAATTACACTACCTAAACTGTGACGTAGCCAGCCAAGTTAATGATTATTGGGATGATATCCCTTAATAGTTAAACATAAAAAAAAATAATAAAAAACATCATCCAGTCATTGTAGGTCATTCACAAAGCAGCTCAGTCAATGACCATTTGAGCCAATAACATAGTTGTATTATAGGAAACTCCTGCTTTTTTACGATCTATAATTTTTTAATTATAACTAGTAAGTACACCAACATTTCGCCGAGTGTATTTCCGTCCCATGATGTGATAGGGGGCGAGCCTATCGCCATACCGGGCACAATTCCAGACTCCGGGCTGATACTGACCATTTTTTGATAGAAAAACCCAATATCACTTTTAGCTGACCCGCGGATCGAACCCGAGACCTCAGCATAGCAGACGTACCGCATGCGCAATATAACTACGCCACTGAGTTAGTCTTAATCAAGTACTATTTAAATACAGTTTCATCAATGCAATAAGATCAGTTGACAAAGTATAATAATTAATTTAATCCAGAGTGGCAGATATAATTCTATCAAAATGTTTAATCAAGTCTGTTAAAGTTACCACTTCCTTGAATCGTTAGATTAAATCAAAACTTTACCTAGCAATGTTGTCAATTTAAGAGAGACATTGAATCCATATTTTTGCCTATTATTACCTATAATCAAAACACCAATTTGTATAAATCGCTTCGAGCTGACTCTCCTTGTTCCACAAGCGGTTATAGGCGACGATTACCGTTACGTACCACAGCAGACTTGTTTGCCGCTCTTCCATAAAAAAATAACGTGTGAGTGAACCAATAAAATCACAAAAAGTGGTACGCTAGTGCAGCCCAGCGCCCGATGGCGACGGCGACCTGCGACCCGCAATTTGCATACAATGTTTTAGAGCGTGGGCGACGGGCGAGCATTTTTCCTCCGCGCACGTGCTTGTGCCGGTATTTACCCGTATATAAGACTGTATGTTTTTACGTATGAATAAATTACACACATGTTATATTATAACTTATATTAAACTTACTATTTTAAACTGAACGTATAACAAGAATTTTATAAAAATAAAATAAAATGCACTTAACACACAAAGCAAAGAAAGCATCTTACTAAGACGTGAATATGTGAAATATTGAGCAGATGCGATAGTATCCAATACTACCTGGATCGTGGTACATAACGTGGTTTAAGGTCTTTGAGATATAGAAATAAGGTGTTATGCCATTTACGTTGTTTTGAAAATTCACTAGACAAAAAGCTGAAAAAATGCATAAGGATTCCCGAAACGTTATAATGAAAACTTATGAATATCTGTTGAAGTTTTAATATCGAATATAAAGATAACAAATAAGCATCAATATAATGCCAGCGCCATGTTCAAAGAAACCGGTAATTTTTCAGTGGTGTACCGCAATGCAGTAGCTGGAGAGATTTATTGCAAAAGAGAGAAGTTGTCCCTCGACGCGTCGCGACGTCGCTCGCGTCGAAGCACTCGATGTGATTAATGCCCATGACCTAAGTATTTGATTTCTACCCAGATTTGTTCTTAAAGTGTTTTAAATACCGGAATTGCTGCTACAGATAATTTTTTTTATGGCATAGACCGGCAAACGAGCAAGTGGATCACCTGATAGGTGATCTCCACCGCCCATGTACGGCCACCACCAGAAGAATCATGGGCGCGTTTCCGACTATATAAAGACCCTGCGGTATCTCACCCCTGGGCCAAGGGAAAGGGGAAGGAAAAAGGGATGGGAAAAGGGTTAGGATCAGGAGGCAAGTCCCCTGGGGAGAACCGGATATACACTGACTGACCCTGGAACGTGATCCACACAAGGTGGGGCACTATGGCAGGTTTTAGCACCAGTGTACGGTGATCGCTATCCGGTCGGATACAAGTATCCTCCCACCAGCAACTTAAAGACACGAATGGATAACTAGCTGTATAGTAAAGCGCTCACTATTGGGAAATGTGTCTGGAAGACACCTTTTAAGAAACCAATTTTTATATGTAGACAGACATGAAGTGATATAAAGAATTATCTTTACTTTTCTCTCATAAAACAGTTTAAGGAAATGGTAAAATGTGCACAGAAATAATATTACGTCGAGCATTCAAAACTAGCATAAATTGAAAAGAATAAATTGCAGTTCATAACTTATGTATTCATTGGGTATTGTGTAACTGTGCATATTACTTTCGGATTCTCAAATAACAGTTCTGGCTTAAACGCCTGAAGCGGTCATCTATGTTCTGTGTATTTTGTATATTCGATATTCTCTTCGATATTCTAAACTACTCTAAAGACTGTTTTAGCATTGAAATCGAGATTCATCATAGAAATCGAGATCATTTCAGAAATCTTCTTTACATAGTATAAAATGAAGTCCATTCGGCTGCCTGTTCGCTTAGATCTTTTGAACTATTCAACGGATTTTAATGCAGTTTTCCGCAATAGATAGATATCATAATGATGTTTATACAATGATACAAATACACTGTCAAAATTACAGATTTCTAGGTTCAGGTTTAGTCATGCATTGATATGAGTCAGGAAGTTAGGCAAGACATGTTTATGTAGAAATGAAAACGACCAATATAAATACTTAAATATTTATTTAAACGGATCTTAATCGCTTAGTATTTGAAAGCATAATTACCTATTTATTTATTTCTCGACGTTTCGACCGAGTAGCATAGCCGTGGTCACGGGTTCACTGATTAAGACTCGTTTAAATTAATAAAAATAAAAAAAATCGGAAAGTCTAAAAACATTTATCGAAGACCAATAAAAATAACCCATATTAAACACTAAACTATCAACCACAATATATGACAGCTGTATAAAAAATAATGCGATAATTTCTTATGACATGGTTTCCCATCGCAGTAAGCAGAGATTGGCGAGGGTTGTCGAGGGTCGGGGTACGAGTTGACCGCATTACGAGCGCGACGAAGCGGTGTGTACCTCCGGGGACCATTTATCAAATGATCATTTGATTTGCTTGTGTTTGATCACTGAACACATTAGAATTTGCAACAGAGCAAACTGCTGCCATGTAGCTTCACTCAATTTATATATTTTATTTATTGATTTATTTCTACCAATTTTTTAATGATAAGCAAGGATATATGGGCAATGTAATAGACGTATTTGAATGTATACCAAGTTACAAGTAATGCAATTATATACTATCATCAATGACACTGGCAATATAGTTGACAAATTTATATATTTTTACATTAGTGTTTATTATAAAGCGAAAGAGAAAATATTTGTAAAATTTACATAGAGTTAATTTCATTTTTTTATATTGGAGGCCCATATTCCCCTCCACTTTTCAGTGTCATATTTATCTTTTGAAGGTTGACAACGTGTCCATGATTCTTCTGGTATTATATGCGATGAAGATAACTTACCATCAGGTCACCCACATGCTCGTTCCTTGCCAGGTATTTTCAATAAAAAATATAATTTAAAACCTAAACCATAATCGAATCCCTGTCCATCTCGCTGCCAACACTCCGTACCATCGGCGCTGTACCCACGCACCCTCTCCCTCTTTGTTGAGTGTACGTCTTATAAAATACGATCTGTTTTGATTGTGGCCTGGGGCTCAAATCAATTAGGTCTCCCCCAGACCCCCCGGGGCGGCTCGCCGCGACACCCGGGCCAGTGGCCCGTTTTATGACACATCTCACAACACACCGAAAAGCGATTCATTAACATTCACAGACTTTATTAGCTCCAATTGACAAGGGCCGCTTAACGGCAGTTATTATCGACTCTTTATTTTTATTGTATTATCGTGAAATTCATTCATGTTACTACTGTGCGTAATTAACAGTTATCATTTATCAGTGATTATAACCGTATTCTTTTAAGTTTAAGCACTCAAGCTTTAACTTAAGAGTTATACATAAGCAAAACTAATTTTATTCTTTTAAAAATAAAAATTAGTTTTTATATATAAATAATTACTGTAAATATATACTGTTTTATAGTATACTAAATACTCATATAATATCTACTGGAAATCCGCCGCCTTTTATAAAACTGTTTATGTTTGAGCATCTCGCAAAACCACAGGATTCGTTTGAATGTAATAGACACATAGATAGAACATGTCCTGTATTATATATAGTACTTTTATCGTGATAGCGCGATTGATTCTCGCGCTGGGAAAAATATTTTTATAGAAGAAAAATTACCAATGTATAGGTAAAGGTCCTACTCTCGGGCACTTTTTAACCTAATCACGAAATAGCTCCGGGGCAAAGCTACTTTAATATAAGAAGAGAGTACAGTTTTTGCTGTCTGTTAATTTGACACACATTACATAAAAATACTATACAGATTTCAATGTAGGTTTCACTATTACATTATTTAAAAATCCAGAAAACATATAGCCAAGCGTATAACATAAATTTCATATCACCACTTACATAAATTTCTAATACTGTTAGCATGTCGCGTCGTGGCCTCATTGGTATGTAGATAAATTCATAAGTCGATATTCTCGTAACTATTACAGACCAAGGCGGTAGGAGCATGTTTCTATCGCATCGATTTCCTATTAATCTCCCATTTAATACCGATTGTAATATAGAAAATAATGACGTAATAGAGGCCGGCGGCGACAGGGTCGTTTCCCACGCGACGCCTGCACCAGCGCGGACAAATTTTATATTTTTTATAAAGATGAAAATAAATTAAGTTTCGGTAATCAGACGCCGGCCGATTTCTGACCCGCTTCATTGCAATATATCTAAAAGCTATTACAAATACATTTATATTGCTATACAAAAAAGCTCTCGAACAATTTTCGCCACATAATGAGGCCATTATGGGGAATTTTGTTTTACCAACATAATAACACCGCCTTTTATTCGGCCGGTCTCGTCCGCAAAGGTCTTCGTGTTTTAAAGGACAATATTATTCCGGACTTGATGAGATTTTCGTGCTAAAATTTTAAAACTAAATTGCGGTCATTATGTATTTAACCCGGCGGATTAAGACGGCGAGGTCAAATTGGACACTCATCACAATCATATTACTGATTCCTAAAATAAGGAACGGAGTCAGCAGCGACCATAAAATTACAAAAGCTAAGAGCCAGACCACCAGAAAGTCAGCATTGACTAAGGACGTACGTCCGACCGTACGTAAATATTGTGTCGATTTCAATTGAATATGCCATAATATCATCAAGACATAGTCAACAATTCATTTAGTTATAATAAATTCATTATAATGTTGTATTAAGTTAGGTATAATCATAATCAAATTTTCTTTAAAATAAATATTATATTTTTGATAAATAATCACAATCTGGTACAGCGTTATTGCATAAAATGTTATTCATGAGGTGACAACCCAAAAACTGTGTTCCAATTATTATTCACGTAATTTATTTTTCGAGAAGTAAGTACGTAATTATTATAAACATTATATAAATAATTTTATAATATATGCAAGCAACATGAACGAGTATTTCAGCTATCTGGAATACTGCTATTACGTGACACGTGACCAAGTGAACATCAACAGATTAATTTCGCTGTTGTGTAAGAGGAGTCTAATTATACATATTTTGCTGAAGTCAACTATTCAATCTTAAAGGGGCAGAAGATTGAGTTTATTTTGGCACGTCGTAAGGTGCGGCGGGAAGGGCTCCGCGGTGCTCATGCTGGGCCGTGCGCCGGCGCTCCGGCGCTCCTGACATTATCCTTGTAATTGGCGATTTTGTGCAATTTATGGCGAATCGCGCAATTTACGAGCAGCGGACAAGAGGGCGACGCACCACTTTTTGTCCGAACCATAACGAAATTGAGTCGGAGTTTCAATTAAAATTTTATATACCACAAATTACCCGCCAATTATATTCCATTAAGCTGAATAAAACAACGAAGACAATTTTTCACTCATTATTTTTGCTTTGATACAAACTTATAGTACACTTGTACCTAGGTAACTCAAACATCTTAGGAAAATGTTTTAAAAGGACACCAATGCAACGCACGTTTGGAATTTTGAAATCGAGTAATTTTTATCGTTTCAGACATGTGCAGGGAAAAATTACACAAAATTATTGCATAACTCAGAATAACGGTTATCATTATAATGAAATAATTATTTGCAAATTATTTTATGATAATATAATGTGCCTGTTGGGCAATAAATTGCAGGTAATTTAATGCAGAGAGTGGACGAGTGGCGATGTGCGCACACATTGCATCTCGGGCACAACATGTACGGGACGCTTTGCATGAATATGTTCCGTTAATTAAGGGTCCCGCTATACTACGACGGAATTCAATCGTATCAGCCGTCACTTCGCCACGTCAGCCTTTAATTTTCAATCATCTGTATAGAAAAAAAAACACATTTGAAATTGGACGTACGTTTCAGTTCCGCCATAATATAGCCGGACTCAATGTGTATATCAAAATACTAAGTTCAATTCGTTCAAAGAAAATTTAAACCACTTCATATTAAAGGATAACAAAGAATATTCTCAAGACATAGACATAGATACATAAATTTGGTTATCTAGAAAACAGCGTTACAAAATATCCCTGTCACATTCTCGAAAGATCGAAAATGTGATATGTGACTTGTTGACTACACCCGCCGAAAGTATTGTATACATAAAGGATAATATTTTAGTCATTCCATTCATTTAAAACGCCATATTTAAGCACGCGAGCAGACAGGGAATATTTAATAATTGAATATTTTGCATATTGTAAACAATATTATATTGTGCAATTAAAAGCAGACGCCGATACAAGCGCGATTACGCTGCCTAATTGCTTACCTATAAAAGTAATTTCAAAGATGAATGGCTTCACACTGTGAACAAATTGTTTATATTTAACACGCCAATTAATACTGCACTTAATTTATAACATATTACTCTTGTGAGTGACAAATCAACGTATTAACTGATAATAAAATAAACTAGTTATTTCGAACAGGCTATTTTTCTCGTTGTCGGTACTCATATATAAGATTATAAAATCAACCACTAGTCTGTCTGTGACACATGTTTTATGTGAGGTGTTAAATTTTTTGTTTGTTTTATTTAATTTTAGTCCTACAACACGCGTCAAAATTGCTGCCTTTCCATTTCCCATGTTTCTAAGTTTGAAGGATATTGAAGCCATTGAAATTACTGGGCATTGTGAGACTTCACATCGTATGTATCGGGGTGACGAGCGCAGTTCAGTGCCATGCAGTGCTTTGTAATTCAAAGTTCGGTCTGGTGTTGCTTCTATTTATGAGCAGGCGTGACGCTTACCATCAGGCAACCGTTTTGCTCGTCATTCAATCAAATATAAAAAAATACTGGCTCATACCCTTAAAACTGAATCACAACAGTGCCTACACAGTGATGCTTGGCGGCAAAACTAGACAAAACGGGACTACTTACCCGGACGGTGTCTTGCAAATGAGGGACCTACCTACTGATTTACAATATTTTATAGCAAATCATATTCATTGTAGTGTGAATCTATCTAGTTAGTACGTCTATATATTTACCTCGTAAACTGGCATAATTGGCGATTGTAGCCAATGAAAGTCGCCGGTTGACGTATTTGTGTTTTCACCATAACCGACATATTATGTCGTCGCATTTAACCAGATTAAAAATACCCAGACTACAAATTTTACATCAGTAAAGATAGACCAATACATAGATATTAGATATAAAGACGGCCTTTGCGATACTGTGAAACTATCAACTCTCCAAGAGTCTGGAAGGCGTCGAGTCCAAAATAACTCCGTCCAGATCCGCCGCTCTTATGACAGCCCGGCCGATATTTATGTCGCGGGGCCCCGCCCACCGCCGTGGCTCCATTCAGCCTGTTTGTATTTATTTCGTGCCTATTTATTTGTATTTGCGTTCGCTTTGAATAATGCATGAGCGAAGCGTTTCCGTCGTGTGTAGGCAGCGTGACGCCGCCGCTTGTCGTGCAACCCCGGCCTTTTCGGCAGTTTTCTTTAAAACTAGTTTAGGTAAAAACATTTTGTATAGTCATGAACAAACTTGTTTTTACAAAAGCAGTTTACGTGTAATTCAATATGTTGTGTCAGCAAGGAGTTGTAATATAGGGTGATAGAGTGTTTACTTAGAAAAAAGGCTATGTCCAATACACAGTCAGATGGATAATACCTCACTTTAGTTTCCGTGGTTACATACCTTTTACAAGAATGAATGATGATAAGTACGTAGAATGTGTACGCGGTTACTCTGTCGGAGTACAACTCAACTAAGTTGGCACCTCGTCAAATGATGTATTTCCGAAATTACCAACTAAAGCGGAAAAAAACTAACGATTTGGATTGACAACTTAATGTACGATTAGCTTCTGCCCGCGAATCCGACCGTATGATTTTTTTTTCCGGGGTAAAAAATAGTCTATATCCTTTTCCAGATCATATGGTCTACCTATGTGCCAAATTGCACCCAAGTCCATTCAGTCTTTAAAACCTGGTGGATTAACAAACATCTAAATTCATAAACCCAAACTTTCAAATTGTATTATTTTATTATAGTTATGTGAAATTACTAAAGCGCCGAGCTAGTTCGATTCGACTATCCATGTATTTTAAGTTTAATTATAGTCCGATTTAATTTTAATTAAATTTCACGCATAGATAAAATGGACGTCTTCATGAGATTAATTAACGGAGGGTGTGGATGGGAGTTAATTAAGGCAACATGGTCCGATTCGTGGATGCGTACCTTTATTATTTGGTAGGTAAATCACGCAGTATCGCGCGGTATCGATCGGCCACGCCCCCGCGCGATATACACGGCTTGCGTCAACCTGGTGATATCACGGTTCGTATGTTTGTCTCAACCACACAATAAATGGACGATTATAATAATTTTAACATGATATTTTAGAATAAAAACGTTATAAAATCGCTATGACAATGTATGACGCAAATTAATTTGAATTGAAAATTTAGTACCCTTAGTTAGTGCCTATCACATGACTTAGTATGAAAATTCATTGGTTACGAAGTCTTAAATTAGTAACATTAAACGAACACTGGCTTTTGCTGATAGAGTATAATTGTAGGTATCTACCTATAAACTGCTTCTGGTGAACAACAAAAACAGGCAGGTAAAACTACATTTTCCGTAACTAAGCCAGGAACACTTACTAAATACTTACTCCGTTAATATAGCTATTTTTCTAAGAGGTAATACCCTCGAGTGTGAGAGTCCGGTTTGGTAGGTACTGCTTTGTCTACTTCTACCGCGACGCAAAATGTCCAAAGCAAAGCATTGTTGCGATCTGGTTTGAATGACATTAAATCCGGAGAAATTGCCGGCCATCATGAGATTTGTATTACTATATACTCTTATGTCTTGGGATCATGGATTACCATCCATCGACGTCCACGCCTGGTCATTTAGTCGTACATAGAAAAACAATTTCAAATCGTGCTTATTGCACGCGACTCCAATCTCATACAGCCGATGATCGCAACTTAATGAACTTTGTAAAGACACTATACCTACAATTACAACTCTCGGCAATTGTCTGCATAATTGCTGCCTGACTAAGCAAGCTGAGAGGTTGACACACTTTTATGAATCGCCTATCAACAGCTATTAATTAACATAAACGCGATTGCTTGATTGAGCATTTAGCTCATAAGTTCAAATATAACATTAATAAATCATATGACATTTTCTCAGGTATATATCTCTATTCTGTATTATAATTTTAATGTAGGTATTAGATTTTAGTAGACAGTGCATTTCCAAAGGTATTGAAGAGATACTATGCTTTCCCATGTAAAACCTTTCCTTAGTTTAGCTCCTTTGGATTCTGAAGGTTTATTTCGTGCATTTATGGGTCTAATTTGAGCTCCCTCATTTCAAAGAAATTGATAATCATTAAGAAGCCAATATTTTTTACGTAGGTACGTACACGCGGACTCTCGCCTGTAATCGCCAAAGGGATAAGCAGACACCCACATTTATTACAGCTTATTTCCGTCCCATGACGCCTAGCCGAGCCTATCGCCTTACCAGGTACAATTGCATACTCAGGCTCCATACCCAATATCATTTTTACCCGCACCGGATATCGAACCCGAGACTTCAGCACAACAGTCGTACCGAATACGATTTACAATTGCGCCACCGAGGCATTAAATATAATTAAATTAAACGCTCCTTACACTACATACTCCGGTGTTAGGTACATAGACTAAACACGCTTTAATACGTTTTGTTCTGACATGATAATAGTGGTAATAAAAAGTAACACGTGCGCGCAACATCGCATGATGCCACTCATCAGGTCCCGAGAGCCGGCTTATGACCGTTTTATTAATTGTTCGCCGAGTCAACGAAGCAATGACTTCGTACAATGATGCCGCTTTGTTGAATCATCGTGGTTAGTAGCTAACAAATATCAACTATCCGTAGCAACTATTTCAATTAAGTTCCTAAAAATCACTTGTCCGTAAAGGATTGTATCAGGTCTGCTGGTGGGAGGATACTTGTATCCGACCGGATAGCGACCACCGTACACTGGTGCTAAAACCTGCCACAGTGGCCCACCTTGCGTGGGTCGCGTTCCAGGGTCAGCCAGTGTATATCCGGTTCTCCCCAGGGGGCTTGCCCCCTGATCCTAACCCTTTTCCCATCCCTTTTTCCTTCCTCTCCCCCTTGGCCCTTTGGCAGGCCGGTATGATCTTGCCGACCTACGATGGACACATTGTTTATCGTTGGTCGACAATATTCTTGGATTGCGCTACACTTACCATCAGGTGTAGCGTAGTCATTTTGCCGAGCCAGGATAAAAAAAAAAAAAAAAAAAAAAAAAAAAAGGTGATCGAAGTATTATTTTCGTGCTGCGATCGAAGGGAGGTGGTATTAAATATATTGGTATGTTATGAGTATGAACTATGAAGTGTTCACATTTTATAAATTTTATCTCGAACCTAAACTAACCTTAAACTAGGTCGTTAATGTAGGTCGGTTGAAATATTTGATTCAAGCTTAGTTTAAAATAAATCTACATTTTATAAAAGATGTCATGGATGTCTAGTCAGTCTTCATATAAATATAATTATGATTATTTACAGGTAAAATAATACAGATATTTACATTCTAAAATATTAAGAAACTACTAGAAACTTATCAGTTAACTTATCAGTTTCTAGTAGAAGTCAGACATATATATCTGACTGTTAGTGTTCACACTGGGATCACTATTTGAGTGCTTATGCTGTGCTATGTTATCGGCTAATTGAAATTAAATAGTTTGAGGATTACAAAAACGGTAATCAATCACGAACATAGGAGTTCAGCTAACATTCTCAAAAATCTAGATAAATTATAAATGAAGCCGTTTGTTTATTTATACCTATAAGTATACTTAATGTTTTCCAACAAAAGGGCATTATCGTCAATAATGTTTAAATTGCTCTACTTCCTTCACAAATGTGTATGGGTGTGTGTAATGTGTAGGTAGCCGTTGTCTTGACAACGGGGTTGTCTCTTGGGTCGCTACCTCTCTTCAGTTTATGTGTTTCATTAAGTGGTCCCGCTTTATTTATATCCCCACAGGCTATTGTAACTGCAGGGGAAATTAGGTAGCTCTCCGTCTGCGGCTGACTTTGCACTCCCATAAGGGAGACTTGGACAACAAGAGGGACCTATTTGTCTCTCCATTTTGGCCATATATTTTGTTTCGAATCTTAATAGACGATATAATATAATATATATTATATTTATAATATCTTTGTAAGACACTTAAACCAATAAGAATATAAATATATTTCCACCTATTTGACGAATTCTTAGAGTGTAAGTGTCACAAATGTGTGATTAACGAATGGTTGCTCTCACATTCCTCGACGTCGGCCGCCCGTTACAAGTTCATCCTATTTAAATTTAGCACGACGCGTGCCGCAGCGGGACACCGGGGGGGTGGCGGCGGGGTGCGGGGGTGAACCGCGGTGGGCGGGACGCTCCACCATCACTCAAGTGACGAAAATTGACGGAAAATGGGCGGACACCGGTTGGCCGCGACGTCATCAATTACCGCGTCCCGACGGTCACTGGCGTGCAGTTTCGACCGAGAAACGCACATCTACTTAATATATTTTCTGATGCCACTCCATTAATAGGCACCGAGTCATTTTGTCATCCGTGATAATTCAGAGAAGCTGAATGTACACGTTTATCCAGTTTCCTGGTTACGGTGATTATTATACAGTATCCCGGAAGGACAACTAGTAGCTGGACGGCAGACGCACGTTTGCCGAGCAATCTCGGCCGATATCTCGGGCAAGGATTATTGAGATGCAATCTAGAAGCCATCGATCGGCGGATAATTTGATCTAACTGCGTTTGTTGTTGCGCAACCACTTATCAGATCAGATTCTCGGTTCGATGATACCTTTATTAAGTGGTAGTCAGTGATAGCCTCTGTTCAGCTTATACCTACTTTACTTTGTTAAATTATTGACTGTACAGCACTAAGGCAGCGAACTAGTGCACATATAAAATCAATTTTGTCTGGAGCAATAAAGTATATTGTAGCTTATTATCGAAATCTTTTAACATTTCCTTGAAAACTTGGATCACCGATTGGAGGTCGGGTTTGAAAATTACTCCAATTAATGTGTATCTCACTCACATGTACTTAAAATACTAAACTATATAGTTTGTATTCCGGTAGCGTTTAAAGCAGGTGATGGGCACAAATTGCCCGTGGAGTAACAGCACTGACTGCGGAAATTGTAGCTGTTCGATCGATTGTTCGCGTCGCAAACATCTTGCCGCTTTTAAAGGAGCCAAGTCGTGTCTCAACTGTTTTCTTCGTTTAATTCAGGGGTTTTATTTTTAAACCTTCACACTGCTTACAAAGAATTTAAGACTCGTATTCAGGTTTATTTTGATGTTGCTTAGAGGTTTTTGGACATAAGACCGAGTCATAAAGGCTGCATATGATACTTTTTTTTATATACTGGCTCGGCAAAGTGACTACGCTACACCTGATGGTAAGTGTAGCGCCATCCAGGAATAGTGTCGACCAACGATAAACAATGTGTCCATCGTAGGTCGGCAAGATCATGCCGGCCTGCCAAAGGGCCAAGGGGGAGGGGAAGAAAAAGGGATAGGAAAAGGGGAAAATGGATCAGAGGGCAAGCCCCCAGGGGAGAACCGGATATACACTGGCTGACCCTGGAACGCGACCCACACAAGGTGGGCCACTATGGCAGGTTTTAGCACCAGTGTACGGTGGTCGCTATCCGATCGAATACAAGTATCCTCCCACCAGCAAATAAGGACGTGACGCGAGTAAGGCGATAGCAACATGCAGACATGCTGCATGAAATTGTGTGGAAACGGTCGCGCATCGTGTGCTCTGATTCAATATCAAAACGTAACCACACAATTGCATACGAAGCAGACGTATTGCTTTTGTCGTGTGTCGCGGTCTCTGTCTCGGTCGTACACCTCAAAACGTGTCTTTAGACTAAATATCATTCTATCATCTGGACTTTAAATCATAGACTATAGGTACTGTACTATATAATTTCTATTGCGTTATCGTTATTGAGTAATACAACTTAAAATGGCGCAGTAGCATACTGTAGCTTCGATATATTAGTATTGAAATTAGCTCCATCAGTAGGTACTTCACTAGCATGGTTCCTATAAACGTAAGTACGGTTATTGTTCTTTCACAAGTAGTTAACGTAGCTAACTTTATGAGCGTGCTTATATATATCCCAGTACCATAGTAATGGTATCATAGTATGGTATTTTTCTCGTAGTAATTTCCTTCATACTTTATCATTTAATTCTAATTATATTATCACATTATGCAAGAGTATGTTTTTTAACACGCACAGTTCAATACAGGCGTGGTCTCATTCGGCAAAAACATTTGTTTTGAACACTTCTTAGTTGGTGCTACTCGGTTTACTCAATAATATTGAATATAATGGACTTCACTTATAAACATTATTAAAACATGATTAAAACATATTTAATTAGTTAAATACTATTTTGTCTCTTTCTAGCAACTTTATAAATGACTGACAGAGAAAGACAAAATAGTGTTTAATTCATCAGTGCTTATGTAACGTAACGTACGTAACGTAAATGTAACGGTTATAAGTAAGGTATTTTATTGATATGGTATATTTATATGCTAAGTAAGTTTATTGTAATAATATTGCAGCATCCCATTTTATTACCAGTATATTGTTCTAAATTTATAAATATAATTAATTATACCTTAGTACTACGATTTAAAAACTATGCGCTGCCGCATTATTCGTTTTTACAGACTCAAAAAAGGAGGAAGTTCTCGTTTTTGTGCTTTTGTATATGTACATCACTTTCTCTGCCAGTTGTGGACCAATTTTGGTGAATAAAATACTTTCCATAGTTTATTACGATCTAGAATCGTTATTTTCCAATGGTCCTAAATGAGAAATGCATTAAAGTAAACAAAATATATTAAAAATATGTACATACCTAAAACAAATATTTAAAAACAGAAATTTCGAACAATCTGTTCAAAATTAACACCACGAAAACCCTTCTTAACGACAGCCAGTCGCGTTCAAAACTTTAATATAATATGATCTATAGCATTTCAATATAATTGCACAGCTATTATAAAATACCTATTCCGCCCTTGAGGTAAGACATAAAGCAGGCGCCTGCTGGTCGAGCAACGCATAATTTCTAATCTAGATAACCCAGCAGGTAGCAGTGGACCCGCGATTCTTGTCTGCGACATTTGACCACACTACTGAACTTCAAGGTTTATTGCTGTTATTATTGTAGTTGAACAGCACAATTATATCGACAGGGGAAAGGCAAAAAATCTTAAATCGCCAATACGTGAACTTTACGGTAAAGCATTTTGAATTTGTTTTTGTACTATAAAAAAAATATAGTTAATTAGGAAAAAATATGATTCTATAAATCATATTTTATATTAATTATTTTAGGTTAATTTATATGATTTTATATCGTTAAAAATCAACGCAACGTCCGCCTACAAACAGAAGTAATATCACATAGAGATCTTATTTATAAAGCACTGCATTGCACTGGACAGCATTCGTCACCCCGAGACATAAGATGTCAAGTCTCACAATACCCAGTAATTTCAATAGCTTAAATGTTCTTCAAACCAAAACACGACACTGTTGCTCGGCGGAAGAAGTAGACGAAGTGGCGGTACCAAACCAGACAGCCTATCGCATAAGAGAGACCAACCACCTAGTATTGACACAATTTAGTTTATTACTTTTAAGGATCTATTATATGAAAACAAACTCACTTTACCTGTAAATACCTTGAAATATAGGTATAAAGTTTTTAATTTTCCCTGGTATAGCGATTTTAAAGACATTTTTTTTAAACTTACAGCATCAATGGCGATTGCTTCCAAATAGAGATCTTTAGAGAAGACTTTTCTTTCCTTTTTTCGTTTTTCTTTAATATCCAAGACACGAGAACACTCATAAGTTATTGTCAAGTAATTTTAATTTAATTAGTTGTTGATTGATTTAGTAAATACACCGAACGTTTGCACCGAATTTGCCTACCCAGATAGCTATGGACATGCACACATATATTTGACATCGAATCAAAGTACTAACTTCTCAGACATCATAGTTGTAACTAGTAGATGTGACCCCCGCCTTGGTTCGTGCCTGGTCAGTATCGGCGTAATTACGCAGGCATTATCAGGTGACCCCATATTGCGGTGAGGCCGGTACACAGCTCGTCGCCCGCGGCTACTGCCTTAATGGTCACGAATGACTGGAACATGCACGTTGACAGACAACCTATAAAACCTCACTTTAAATTCTGTTTGTGAGTTGACGATATTGATTATTGGATTTATATTGTTAACTAGCATTCGCTCGCGGCTCCGCCCGCGTGTAGTTCTGCACTGTTATATTACCGATATCTTTAAATTGGCATAACTTTTTTATTTATGAACCGATTGACACGAAACAAACGCTAAATGTTAAGTGAAGCTTACCATAATATATTAGTGATAAATGTTAGTGATGAAATTACGTCTAAATCGGATGAGCCATTTCTGAGATCATCGAGCACAAACGCACAGACAAACAGACAAAAAATTCTAACAATCATTGTAGGGTAAAACCGGGATAGATGCCGCAGCGGGATAGATGCCTCATATTCTAAAAACCTAACTTCCCGAACGCCCGACTAAGAATTAATTGTATAAGTAGGAGCCGCAGTCACCCCGTACCTAAGTTACCCTTTGACAGTCGTGCGGTGAAGGCGCGTTTCGCTCGTGCGTGTAATTATCTCCTTGGCGAAATTCACGAACGCGTCAAAGATTTAAAGGTAAGTATTTTGCATTGTATAACTTTATAATTAGTAATAAATTCCATTATATTTTTTATTACGTCAATATACTGGTTCGTTGAGTCTGCATCTAGGTGTAAATAGATGCTATTTTGTTTATAATTTATTTAAAAAATACTTGGGCATCTATCCCTATCGCAAAGGATAGTTGCCCTGATTTTTCAAGGTATAGGTGCCCTTAGGGGCATCTATCCCTCCATACACCATGTATGGAGTAAGTGTATATTTTTCAAATATTTTTAGTGTTTGTTATATTTTTTATGTATTTATGTATATTTATATTTGGACTTTTTACTGATTATAGCAGAACGATGCCTCGAAAATATTAAAGAAAGGAAGGAGTGCGAGCTCGAATATGTTCTTGGACTACAGAAAACCTACAGTCAGCTTTCGATGAAATGGACAAAAAAACCTTGGGCATAAATGAAATATCCCGACAATTTGGGATTCCATCGAGGACATTATATTACTTAGTTAATATTTATAGAATTTAACAGTCATATTGTCCTACAAATAAAATAATAAATTTTTGAGTATCATCAAATCGAAATATTCTATCCTTGCTACCTCTGTTAACTACCACAATAGAGAATTTTCGCATAGGGAATTGTTGGGCGTCTCATCGAAACGAAGCTACTCACGGAAAATTAGCTTGATAGTAATCAAGTGGATCAGCTGGCCCAGGGAACCCGGACCATTAATGTGAATATTTTATTACAAATTAAGAATTTATATTTTTGTTGAATAAATGCTTGTAAAATTTTATTTAACTAAAAAAATATGATTATGCCTGTTGAAAAATAAGAATTTATATTTTAGTTAAACAAACGCTTAAAAAATGTAATTATGCTCATTTGTGTGATATTATAATGATCTTCTAATGATAACAATTAAAAGATTTAATAAAACAAAATGTTTTTCATTATTTCATGTTTCTTGAAGACAATTGCTGTTTTAGGAGTAGAATTACCTAATATTTGGTTTGGGTTTTTCGTTTACACGGTATAAAGGCATCTATCCTGCACTGCAGGCATCTATCCTTCTCAGTATTTTCATGGTGGGGCAACTATCCATACAGGTAGGCATCTATCCCCAAAACAAATGTTCCACGAAAAGCTAATTTCTGCAAAATCTGTATTTGATAGGTCAAAATGTTAATATAATAATTCAACATAAAGGATAGAGCTAGCTACATTAAAAGAAATTATTCGTATAAAATTAATATTTTTAAAATTAGGTGGGTATTTCAAAAAGTGGGGCATCTATCCCGGTTTTACCCTATGGGGTGCTATTGCGTGGATAAAGGTCCCTTATAACATTTTTTCTCATATATCTTCCATGTACAGACAGCGACCCGTTACATTTTTATTATATGTATAGGTATAGATTTGTTGTTATTGCATTGCGTTGTTAATTTTCAAGTACTAAGTAGGTGTTTAATAAACTTTAAGTACATTTTGTAAGCTGTATTTGTGGTAATGTCTTTAGCTTCGGAGGTTGCATCATCCTCGACCATAGCCATTTTCCTTTGTAGCAGAAGATCAATGGAGCAAGTGGGTCACTTGATAGTAAGTGATCTGCGCCGCCCATTAACACCTGCAATATCAGAAGAATACGAGCGTATCCGAACTTAAATAAAGTAATAGGGTTTTAAAAGTGCGATTGAATTTATTGAATTGTAACAGCCAACTTCATTTTTGTTTTCTGTGAGAAAGAGTTATCATTCCGGTCGAGGCAATTCATTCATTACACAAAACTGTCTACAACGTGGTTCTACCGCTTAAGTACATAATAAATATTATCCCGCTATTGGGCACAGCCCTCGCATGTTATTCAACTCGGTTCTGTGCTAACACAAAATAAGAATAATTAAATACAAGTATGAATTAGTTTTTTTGTAATAACTACATTTACTGCTTACATACTTGCAATGATGAAAATAAGGATATATACATTTCAAAGTTATAACTTTTCTTTTGGATAAAGGAGCAATGACCTTTTTAGGGTATTAATTGGAAACAAAGCGACGTATTAAGTGGGATGCAGGGGACTACAAGCGCCCGACTGTCGCCGGAGCCTTTGATGTCTCAATTAGTAACGCGACCGACTAATTGTGGCGAAAATTATTTCGCGCCCCATCTCTACAGCAATCGCTCTCTTCTTACCATGACCTTGTCTAACCTTATTCGGATTCTAAAATAAATAAATTATCTTCTTATACGCACTATGAGTTTAGTTTTAAAATACGCACACACATTCTATATGATAGTTTCTGACAAACGTAGATAACTTTGACAGCGATAAGCTAAAGTTAAACTTCAGACAATCGCGTTAAGCGTCTAACGTACGCGTCAGAGACGCAGCGTTAATGCTGAAGCGTCTGCGCGCTCGTCACTTAATCTTGCACAATTTACCTATGCATCTAACACTTGTCGCAATGATCGGATGTCTGCCTTTAGAATTTAAGTGCTCGTTTTAGTTCGAAGATTAGTTTAAGTATTTAGCGTGTTATATGCGGAAGTCATATAATGCAAAAGCGTTTAACATTTTATTTAATTTCACACTTAAAACCATTTATAGTGGCTTAATAAACCAATTACAGATCATTACCTAATGCAGCCCGGAAGACAGATATTACTCGCTCATCATTATAGTAACCAAAAAGTTCCCCTCTCTGCGTCAAAAAACGAACGCAGCATTAACGGCTTTATCGTGAACGATGTAAGAGTTGTGGGTTTTTTAAACATGTGGCTGTGAAAAATGAAAACGGCCAGCTATTTGCGGCTTTATGATGAATGGCGTCGGTCATTTCCCGCGCGTCGGCCCCTATTTCGCTTGCCACAGCATATGGCGGATTCGACCCTGTACGCGAACGAGGACAGTTTATTGTTTGTTTTGTAACTGTAACATCTAAAGGTATGTTCGCTCTGGAGGCTTTAGATATATGTTTTTTATTCACCAGAATCAAATAATGCTGTTTGTAGCTCCTTATTTTTTCATCAACATTTTTTACTACAACACGTTCGTGTCGGAAAGAGAAGAGTTCCGTATTTAGTAGTAGTTCCCGTATAAGTATTTCATCATACCCATTAGGCTACAGCACCTTAAAAAACTTGCAGTAAGCACCAAAATAAACCAATCTGTATCCTTTGAAATGTAGAATTGGTAGTTAAAACGTTCCGTTTGTACTGCAAAGTGGAGGGAGACACACACAATGAAACTGGAAGTGGAATGCAATAAAAGTCACATTAAGTCAAGAGCAAAGACCTTAGCGACGCGTCTACGAGACGTTCGGATTGAATTTATTTGCGCCAGAAACACGCCGCACGACGCCAACTCTGTTTGACAAATTGAACGTAATTATGTTGTGGTTACAAAAACGTAGTTTATGTTACAAATCAATCGAAGACACCTGAAAAATACCAACTTTTTATAAAAATAGTCGGACTTGCTCGACTTTGCTCGTGTTAGCTTAACAGACTTTTTGTAAAACTTGCTTTTATGATAGTAATGACATATCATATACGGAAAGAAATTATATTTATGTCATTAATTTCTCCGACTAAGTATATAAAAATCGTGATAATACAGGTTACTTGTATATGATATGGATATAAATGATGCCTAAAAATCTTCCCCAGGTATCGCTTAATTAGTTGATGAAATCCGGGGTAAGATTTGTTAACACCATCGGAGTTGAATGTTTACTGACACTGGAAAATCACAGTAAAATGTTATATAGATATTACAATAAATAACACTAAGTGGTAGAGCCACGCTGTAGACAGTTTTGTCTAAATCGATGTACAGTAGCAACTTGCCGCTGCATTTCATACGGTGAGTCCGATATCCGGAGGCCCAAATCCTCTCCTTTCCCAATCTCTTAAGTATTCCTTACCTTTAATGACGGTAACGCTTCCATGATTCTTCGGGTATTGTAACATAGGCGGTGAAGATCACTTACCATTAGGTGACCCACTTGCTTGTTTGCTGAACAAAAGACAACAAGGTACCTATTTACAAAATATAATACTATTATACCCGATGTGTAAGATTATGTATATATAGTACAAGTACAAATACTAATTTTACCAAAGTTCACATACATTACCCACGTTATTGAATTACATAAACAATCACAATTAAAAACGTATCCGAGTTCCAAGACTAGTGTGTACAATCACGCGACCTTAAGTAATTTCCTTTATAACGAGCGTCTTTAATTATCAACCTATTACATTGGGTTCATTGTAGGCTGAAGCTTATTTCAGGTGTTATTTGATAAAATATTTAATACAGTCTAACAATTAAGTTTCCGTTTTCTATTCGAAACGGATAATTTAGTCGATCACGTATTCTCTACTATAGATTTTGAAGACGACCTACTCTATAATCAAGAACGATAATTTCAATCGAACAATTGTGGCAAAGGACATAATTACAGCGTTTTAATTAAGGCTAGTTATACGAAAGGTGTCCGCTTTCACGCGTTCCACCCTGCAACTGAAATCTTTGAATTTGTATTGCTATACGTTACTTTGTAATTAATCCATGAGTGATGATTTTTTAAACAGCACATTACAGCGCGTTATCGTGTGTAAAAAATCATTCAGTTTTTTCATATATGTTTCATAAATCAAACACACACGTGTGTCCACAATAAATCACGATACGCAGACTGTAATTAAAAACACGATTTCGGATAAGATTTGAGAGCACTACTATATAATTAATTTTTGTGTTTCTTTAGATGAATCACCGTTGATTAGGTGCGCTGAGAGGCCTTAGGATTTCCGTGATCGTTTCTGTGGATGCAGATGTTTACGTTATAATTGCTCTCACACTTAATGATCTTTTCACGATAGCCGGCTACATAAAATCGGTACTTATTAAAAATTAAATTAAACATAATTCGATATGGCGGTGTTTCTTCACGTCATATTATTTTTTGAATAGCTATAAATCTGTGAATATTACAGTTAAAAATGTTATTTCGCGCATCTTTATTGCTGTGATTATGAGAAAATTATAATAATTGTGCACGCCGTAATTATGTGATGTAATGCGAGGCCGTCGATATACGTACGTAGTGAGAATTGTTGAATTAATGTAAAATATTGCGCAATAAATTTACATTTTATAACTGAGCCGTCGAGGCCAACGTGGTGCGATATTTAGGATCAAAAACTCTATCTGTAAATTGCTTAAAACGTTCTTGTGGTGTCCTGGTTATTCAACAATCAAAATTGCTAATAATACTTTAATTTTTCGTACTGAGATAGGAACAAAATTTTTCAACATTCACGTGCGAGTAAGTACACTTTACGTTATTTGTTATATTTAAATTTATGAATGACGAGTGGAACTAAAGGTCCATTCCATTTAGCCGCAGAAATGGACAGAGTTTGGCATGGAGCTCTGTGGCCTTACTTTGTTAGCGCTTTTAGTCGTATGACTTTGCCTAATGGTTTTTGCCTTCGCGTATCGTCGCGTGCTAGCGTCTGTCAGTTATTACGTCTCAACTCCTCATTTAACGACTTTTTGTGTCATTTAAGTCATGTTACGCTAATCTAATATTTTTTCGGCGACTTCCAATCGTTCAGCCGTTATACATATTAAGCCATTACTCACATAATTATTATTGTACCAAAATCACAGGCAAATCACAAAAGTTATGGCGAATTCAGTAATTGTCACCAGTATTTCACACGTCGTGATTGCCGTACATAGTTTTCAACGGCGTAAAATATCCTCGGTATGATAATGGTTAATTTTTGAAATATTTTATATAATGCGAGCCCGGGGCAGGCGGCCGACAATATGTCTAATAAATTTATGAACCTTCATTTTTATGTTGATCGGAGCTCAAAATTATAATGGTAATGCTCGAGGCGCGAGTCGCGTGACGCGTACCGTGAGCTCGCGCGGATACACGCTCGTATTCATGTAGAAACTGAACTGGACTGATTATTGGCGTCTTTACTGCATTTATGGAGTGTTGTTTACAATGCCGCGTTTGCAGAAATTTAATGAAGTGTTATAATAATAATATAAGGCCTGTATTATACTATCCCACTGCTGGACCCTCCCCCGTACTGTAGTATGCCCGTGCCTACTCTATGAATGAAAGGGATTAGGCCTTAATCCAACACACTGGCTTAATGCGAGTTGTTAGACTTCACATATATTCAAAATTCTTATGGATAATTCTGAGGCAGGTTTTCCCAAGATGTTTCTTTCACCGTTAAAGCAAGCGATAATTAAGAACGAACACACGCAACTAAGAAAATGCCAGAAGTGCATGCTCTTAGGGCTAGTTGCGAATCTGCGACTTTCTCGACAATAGTTTCTACAGAAAATACTTACTAAATAACTAATAAATATGTAAGTTGATAAGTGCATTAAGATTCAAAAGACAGTGTTACTTACAGGGAAGTTACCTATACACCCACTTTTTACGACGCTCCGTTCCACATGTTCTCACGCTTTGTGTTTCCAATAAAAATCAACAACAGTTAGGAACGTTCGCAAAAAGTGTGAAGATAAATGTCAAGGCAAAGTATAAGTACGGAAACGATATGTGGGGTTAATGACCTGGAAACTGTGCAACAGTGGAGGAGCAGGGCGATACTTCGGTCATGGTCTACCAGTGAGGGTAGTGCACAGACTTCGATATATGTAGATGACGCAAGAGTATCTATTTCCCACGTCAAACTCCTGGGTAAAATATGAGGATGCGTACTCTAATTAAGTCCGGTCTCGATGATACCACAGTAAGACGCCAGCCGAACAAAATAAAATGCCTTGTTGTGCTGTAAAATATTGTAACAACTCTCCGAAAATCTTTCTAATATGTTTCGCTTCATTAAATTTCTCTTGTGACACTGATAGCACAATAAATGCTATTTCACGTTTAATGTTTTTTATAATAGATTTAAATGCTTGCGTCATCTACTTAGATTTGTATCTGTGGATATAACTTCAAATACAATGTAAGTCGCCCAGTTACAAAAAAAATACACTTATCGTGTCCTAGTGTAATTTTTTCCACTGGCTAGTATACTTAATTATGGCATAAAATAAAAACCGAGCTATTAAATATGATCAATTTAGGGTAAATAATGCATTTCTTACAAAGATTTTAGACATGCACCTTGTTTACGTCGACGTTTTTATTAATATGTAGGTCGTCGTAAAAGTAAATAAAGAATATTGTTATAAATATGTTACACCCATGGTCAATACAGTATAAATTTTTCATCTGCGACGTTATTATTCAATATTAAAATTGTTAATCCCGTGTTACACACCACTGACAAACAACTTATGCTTTATAGAGTGTGAAGTATCATGATTTTCCATTGACATAGTTTATGGGGCGTATCATAAGTTTCCTTTTATCCGGGAAAAATGTCGAGAACGACGGTCACACGATTTGCTCATTGGTAGTTTCAAATTCGGAAAGTACACAAAATACTTGTATGCAAGTAAATACTATCATCGTATGATATATTTTACATCTTTATTACATAAATGCTTCAAACTTAGTAGCTTCCCATCGATAAATAAACTCATCGCCAGCTTGAGCATCTGCTAGGCAATTGTAGGGAAACTATCCGAGAATTATTAAATTATGTTAATTATGAAGTGTAATAATTTGTCATGCAATAGGTGTAACGAATTGTTTATTGGCAGGTTCGTAGATTAACCTTCTATTTTTAATTTAAATATAGTGACCATCATTGATGTGCTAAAATATATACAGGGTTACTTTAAAAACACCAGCAACCTCGCAGGACTAGATAGCTGACCCCATAAGAAACAACTTTTGTTCTACGATTTCGGACATAACTCAATACATGAAAAAAAAATACCGAATGACAGACGACTGGCAGCTACATAAACGGGTCAAATTCAAAGGCACTAGCGCTGCACCCCCTTCCTTACGCTTCGCATTAACATAAAAACATACAAAATCCACATTTATACGGAGAGAGTTTACTTTTTTTTTATTTTATCCTGGCTCGGCAAAGTGACTACGCTACCCCTGATGGTAAGTGTAGCGCAATCCAAGAATAGAGTTGACCAACGATAAACAATGTGTCCATCGTAGATCATGCCGGCCTGCCATAGGGCCAAGGGGGAGGGGAAGGAAAAGGGATGGGAAAAGGGTTAGGATCAGGGACAACAACCTGTGTGTAGTCTGCTTGCAACCTTGTATACTAGAATCTTGTGATATATATTCGCCTATGTCGTAGGTACCTACGTAAAACTCGCTCCGTGTAAATAAATGAGGCTGCAAGTAAATTAATATTTTTGTCACTAATAAATAATTTAACATATACATATATGTCACAAAAATGTTGTGCAATAGTAATCACATGTCGGCATTTTGTTTTTTCTTATTCATCAAATCAATTGTTCGAATCTCCCTCGCATTTATTGTTGCGGTTTACTCCATAATCGTAACAATAATTACGTTTAATGTTGGCAACATTGTGCAAAGCTACTTTCGATGAAACGTGAGGCAAGGTGGCTTCCAAACCAAGATTGGCCTGATAATGTTGAGATATAAATATCCATGGATATAATAAATATTGTTTAAAATAAGTGAATATGTAGTAGGTACTGGTATGCGTGAATTACAAAATATAAATGTTGAAGTTGGGCAGTAGTCCTTCGAGAATGTGCTAAAACTTATAAAATTTTAATTTATTTTATTCTTGACTCTTGGTCCTTGGTTAAACATTTTTAAATATTGAATTTTATACAAAAATGACGTAAATAATCATCCTCCAATGGCGAGGCTTAGGCTTTAAACCTTACCCAAGCACACGTGGTTACGACACCTGAGTTAGTAACCTCATAATGCGTGCCGTGTTTAATAACACCGCCTTCTGAATCTTAGCTCTTGAGCCCACGACCGAGCCTCTGGAGGTGTTGGTCGAAAAACAACATATTATGAAACAAAAACTTACAAGGCCCACCTCAGAACAAAAAGATCAGAAATACACTATGAAAATGGCAACCAGTATCGAAACTAGGAAAATCACTTAGCCAATTTAGTGATATTTAAACAGCATCTAAGTTGCTCATCTCAAATAAATTATACTACATGGTGATATTAATAATACAAATCCACTTAATTGTTTTGTTATTGTAGGCAGAGCACGTCGTGATTGTCTGAATCATTGAAAAATACTGAATCACTGTTGAAGGCCGCTTAATAGACGTATCTTATTAAACGGTCAATCATAACATAAAGTTCACTTAAGCGCAGTTTGCTTACGGAAACATTAGCGCAGACGGTCACGTGCCGTCGTACTAAATATGTAGTTTTACAATACTTGGAAGAGCAACATTAACTGCTATTTTATGGTAATAAAGCAATTTATCTCTGAAATTTGGCCCGGCGACAGAACGACTTGTCCCGGAAATAAAGTGCTCCACGGATATGTAGATTTATCTACATGTCACGTGGTCGACATAAAAAACTCGCACAATGCTAACTTTTTTGGGGTTATTGGAAGTGATTCGAATATTTAGGAGGAGTCCCCTTTTTAACACACTTTTATTAGCTTCATACGTATGTTAGTATGTTTGTATGTAACGGAAACTTTGAACATGATTTTAACCTCCTTCAAAACGTCGGATCGGAATTTGGCATAATTATCAAGGACCGATGACTATTCAATACTTAAAAAAAAAACAAAAAGATATTTATTTATTGATATTTTTTAAAAATGAAAAATAAATAATAGTTTGAATAGTTATAAATATATTATTCACAGGTATGAGTAGAAGGATAATAATTTTGATAATATCTTAAAAAGCACCCACGCTTTTTTTACAATAAAAAAAAATCTTCAAATTTATTAAAATTTGTTTTCTATTTTTTGGTAGAATTTCCTATAAAAGCCTTTTGATTTTTATTAGCGTTCCGGACCTTATTAGAGCTATTAAGGTGTCTTTCCTGCCTTTAAAATGAATCCTGCCTGCCTGTTACTGATCTTTTGAATCATAATAGATACCTGACTGAAATTTTAGAATATTTCTTATTGATAAAATTGATTTATTATGCCAGATTTCAGAGCAAAATATAATATGTAAAAATTAAAGGGTCGCTACTATTTGATAAAAGTTGGGAATGACAGTGACAAATGACATAGGTACGTAACTTTATAATCCCAGCAAAACACTATATGGTAAGGTCCTCGTATGCGGGATATGGTGTGGGTTGGTTGCTTTGTCTATTTCTACCGCCAAAAAGCAGTATGTACGCACTGCCGTTTTTCGATTTAAAGGACATCGATGCCACTGAAATTACTGGTCATGATGAGACTTAAGGTCTAGTCGTTGTTAAGAACCTCCTGCGTTTTATTCGTTGGTTAAAAATAAAATAATATTCAATATCAAACGCAGTAATCACACTTGTGACTTTTCCGTCCATGTATTCAATTGTAAGCAATAAATGTCAGATTCGCACTCATCGATGATCTCACAAAACAGAATGTTTCGAACAAGGATTTTGCTGTAATAAACAGGTATGAAAACGATTATGCCATTACGGGGCATTATGCACGTAACGATCACATTCCTGTATATTTTAAGATACTTCATCCAGAATTGATAGGGTAATTTTAAATCAAGCAATAAATGTATACTGAATAAACAAAATTACTGTAGGCAATACAAGTTTTTATTAACCACGAAAACACGCTAAAATTTGTTTGTTTTGTCTGGCGTAAGACTTGTTTATCTTGAAATTACTTTACCCTAGATCATATACATACGCACTCACGCTAGTAGTCAATGAAAGGTTAGGCAGAGGTATAAACAGTACACCCACATTTCACCGAGCTTATCTCCGTTTCATGATTTGATAGAAGGTGAGCTCATAACCATACTGGATCAATTTTGAGCAGTAGAGCCACGGTGTAAACAATCGGTGTAAATAAAATAAATTTTATCTACAACACGAATGGGCCCGGCTCATCCGGGTCATTATCACTATCTCACAGAAAACTGACATAAACCAACAAGTCATGTCGCATGCCCCTCGAGAAAACCCGGCTATACCCTGGCTGATCCTGGAACGCTATCCACACAAGGTGTGTGGATCACTATGGCAGGTTTTAATACCATGTGTACCGTAGTCTCTACCCGGGCGGATAATATGACTATCCTACTGTCAGCAAGAAAACCCAATATCACTTTAATCCGAGTCGAACCCCAGACCTCAGCACAGCAGTCGTACCGCGTAGTCGTGCGCATTGCAAATAAATGTATAAATTCTTTCCTATCACGCGTTAACTTTACCCAGCTATTAACACGTTCTACTCTGATAAGATCCTTGTGTTTGGGAACAACAACAAAAATCATAACATATTTTGCCTCATTCACAGAAACGCAGCGCAAAAACTCACGGGAAACCTGCATCATACCTTGTGATTACAGAATGGCGCAACATTTTGGAATTGAGAAAATAAGATATAATAAGTCTGTCACATTCTGGCAAATGGGGAAGGTGGTAAGAGCACAAAGGACAGGTGAAACGGTGTTTGCGGTATCGGCGCCTTGTTCTAGTGTTACTCCAACCTGTGAGACCTGTTTCACAGTTGACACCAACTTCACCAATGGACGCCCAACTGGTTATGATTCGTCAAATTATTTCTTTCTTTTTCGTTTTTGTACGTCAGTCGTCCATGTTTTCTGTAGTTAGTGTTTGAAATGTTTTCATAAAGATATTTTATATGTTATATTGGTACACATAATCTCACGTTAAAGTCTTTCACACCGAAAATCTCTCATAGTTCCTGATACCCACGACACAAGACTCAAACTTACTGTGGGGCCAAGACTATGACTGTTGGGTGTATTTATTAATTTTATTTACATAATAGGATATTTGGCTTTGACTAGATTTATAAAATGCGTTCTATAATAGATTTCGAAGAATGTAATTTATTAATTAAAAATAATGTAGTCAAATACCCTATTGCGACAGCCTCCGTGGCTCAGTAGACGAGTAGCCGGTTATGAAGCGAGAGGCGGCAAGTTCCCGCACCGAGACAAATGCTTGTGTAATGTACAAATATTCGTTCTCGATCTTAAAGGAAAGGGATAGTTAAGCGGAGGAAAATTGATACTCCGGATAATATTTCACTCACCGTACGAAACGCAACACCAAGCTGTTACTTCACATCGGTTTTCTGTGACATTTGAGTCTGGGTCGAGTCATCCCATTCATGCTCTAAACAAAACTGTCTATAGAGTTATAAAATATTTTTTTAAAACTTATGAGTCTTATGAATAGGCCAAGATATTCAAGGGCTCTACCACCTTCCAGCTCATTATAAGACGATGTTAACATATGACTGTATTTTTATCGAGTTTGGGTAGTGATTAAACTTACAAATCTGTCATTTCTTAATTGAAAATTTACTGCAATATTTGTACCTTACAGACTGTAAAAAGCAAGATAAGGTAGTCATATTTCTAAGATGGGTTATATTCTAGAAGATAGATCTCTAGTCTGCGAATTACCGTTTAGGTTTGGTTTTTCTGTAGCTTTGTCTATATCTATCGCCTAGAAGCAGTTTGTATACCGTTGTTTTTGGTTTGAAGGACATTGAAGCTACTGAAATTATTAAACATTAGGAGATTTTACAACTTATGTCTCGGTGTGACGAACGCAGTCCAGCGCCATTCAAAACTCTTTCCGCCATTCAAGCTTTGAAATTCCAAACTCTATGTGGCATTGTGTTTGTATATAGGAAGGTGCGCTTACCACCAGGCAAACGAACGGGTGGCTGGTTTCGTCATATTAGTGATTAAAAAATTTGTAAACTTAGAGCATGTATACAGCTTAATGGCATTAGACACGGTTTCTAAATTACAGCGTTATCTGTCTAATCGAATCTATTATAAAAGTATTTATTAGATCAAGATTATTAAGGCATACATTTTAGAATGTATTATATACGAGAATCTTAAAAAAATATCACTAATCTTTATATCTGGTATTACAATCTCGGATTTAATGAGTAAATTAATTGGATTGCGAATGGCTGCCACGGGACTATAATAATTGCTCGGACCGGTATTGACAGAAGCTCTCGTCTTACCTTGTAAGTTGTTTATATCCTTAGGGCCGGCGCTCATTGACGGCATGGCACGGCATGGCACGGCAAAGGATTTTATTACTAATCAAGTTATTATGAATCTTATTGCCACGAGTTTAGAATTCAATCCCGCGGCGCGTCGCGTCATGCCATAGCATCCCGCGGCACGTCGCGTCATTTCGCGGCACTGTGGTATTGAAATAAAGTAACGTGAATTCTAAACTCGTGGCAATAAGATTCAAAATAACTTGATTAGTAATAAATCCTTTGCCGTGCCATGCCGTCAATGAGCGCCGGCCCTTAATCGTAACATTGTATATAGAACGAAAACGCTATGTTAAAAAGCATATCCATAGTCATATAACATATAAAAATGTAAATAATTCTTGAAATATGGTTCTTCACTCCTGCCTAGGCGTATGGAGCTAATTATTTTTAATCCGCAATAATATTATGTTCATTCTCAGATTAAAAGTTAGAATTAAACAATTTTAATTTTCAGCAGAGGTCGGCAGTTGTACACCTGAGTAATCTTCTTTAACACTTACGAAAATACATGACACTAGAACAATCATGGATGCATTACCGACGTTTAAGGAAGGAATGGAGGTTGAGAATGGGTGGGGATTTGGTCTTCCATCCGTCCGTAAGTCACACTAATCATACATACGCAATAAGAAACTGCCAAATTCCGCCGATTTTAAGTAGTAGAGCCACGCTGTAGACAGTTTTATCTACAGCATGAATGGGCTGGCTCGACTGGGTCGTAACCACTGTCTCACACAAAACCGACGTAAAGTAGCGGCTTGCTGCTGCGTTTCATACGGTGAGTGAGATAACCGGAAGCCCAAATCCCCTCCCCTTCCCAATCCCTAATTATCCCTTTCCTCTAAGGTCGGCAACGCGCCCATGACTCTTCTGGTGGTGGGCGTACATGGGCGGTGGAGATCACTTACCATCAGGTGACCCACTTGCTCGTTTGCCGGCCTATGCTATAAAAAAAAAAGATTTCCTGCCAGACAGTAGAACCATCGCGGTCGAGATATTCCATTGATACTGTAGAAAAAGATGTCTACAGCGTGGCTCTACTATTTCTTACCTTACAAGCTACTTCACCTTCACCTAAATTGGAGACAATGATTACTAAAGAGTCATCGAAGATAATAATGCAGAGGTAGCTACTAGTAAAAGTCACAAATAACAAGTAGCTTAAAATGGCAGAGCCACGCTGTTGAAAGTTATGTGTACAGAATCAATAGGCCGGTTAAACCAGGCAAATCAAGGAAATTCAAATTCCGATTATAATTCCTAGAGAATTAAACACCCAACCTTTCCAATTGCTATTCCTTGCTTTTGAGGTAAGTATCAAACCCATGATTCTTATCGTATTTTTGTCGGTGTCACTTACCATCAGATGACTAACTTGTTTGTTTGCCAGTCTCTGCTATAATGAAGTAGAGTTCTTTTAGGAAAAAAATATGAAATAGGGTATTTTAATCGAGTATAGATTTCCTCTAGAAATCAGACATACTTACTAATATTTTAGTTGATTATTTGATTCATTTAATTTTAATGCATTACTAACCATTGCAAAATTCCAGTGAGCTATGTTTTTCCTATTTACAGAACAGTACAGATAGAGTTTCTATAATCATTAATTATTGCATTAATCGATCGTAATTATTGGAAATTATTGGATTTAAGCGAAAAGTAATTAAAAGCAATCATTATTCATTAACAATGCCTTATTTTCAATTTTATTGATTATTTTGTATTAATATTTTTATTATAAATGCATATGAATTATGTAGTATCAGAAAACTAGATAATTAATTAGATAAGTAGAACTAGATAAGTAGAGCCGGTGTGTAATCAATTTAATCTACAGTACGAATACTCCGGCTCAACCGGGGTGGTTCTGCTATCTCGCAGTAATTTAATATTGTAAGTGGTAGGTTCCTCGTATGCGTAAAGCGATCTGGCCGGGTACCACTGCTTTATCAGTAGCAGTATGTAAGCACTATTGTGTTTAAGATTGAAGGATATTGAAGGACGGGCGTGACACTTTACATCAGTCGAGATGCTTTGCTTTAAGTAACTACTTTTATCCATAAAAAACTATAGCGCGAGCGAAGCTGCGAGCCAAAGCTAGTCTTAAAATATAATACAACACATCAAGGTACTCATACAACTTACATGGTAATCAATTATCGCCTTAAACCTCGAGTGTTTTTTGTTTTTACTATTAATTTAATATCTTAACTAGGCAACACCCAGACGCGATCCCCTTGATGATTTTCCATTAAATATAAATATTCAGAAAAAGAAGAACACCTTGTCATAACAATGATAATAATGAAAGCTGGAAACTGGTTTTTATATAAGTATTTCTTGTATGCGGTACTTTGTAATTAAACAAACATATAGTTGATGTCAAGTCTCCAAATTAACGAGTATATTAATTATATTACGGTGATTTTTTTCCATAATTACAGCATATACATTGTGGATTCAGTTAATGAAAAACAATTTACCTGTTATTATTTAGCTCAAACAACGTCATTTGTTCGTTAGCAATTATCTTATATTAATTCTCTTATAGTAAATTCGATAATATAATAAATCTCATGTCAATACTGAGAAATTAATCAATATGATTGTTAGGAATATATTAAAAAAGAACCACATCATGTGTTAATAAATGTGTTAATTAGAAGATACTCCGAACGGTGTGTATGTATGTCTATGTAATGTCTTTATTATAATAAAATAAATTTAAACAGCTTGTTAGGTGCAATCATTTCTATGTACTTAGATAACTAGCGAGGTAGATATATAAATAGCTACTTAGTGAGTAGAATATGTTTACTGCAAATGTCAATGGTAGTGGGAGCCGTATGCGCACGCACCACTCGATGTGTCCGCTATTAATGCGAAATAACTATAATTTGGAAGACGCCGGTGTTTGGCGTTTAACCGCCAGCATCTGGAAAGGCGACGGAAGCCTGTCACAGGCGCAATTACAGTACCGAGAATCGGCATTAGTTCGTCGAGTTGAACTATTTACGTATGTAAAATAAGAACAACCTCTCGTAGGGGGAAACGCCGATTGCACGCATCGCTCATTAAGCACTTTAGAGCAATTTGAGGAGAGGAGAAAAACTCGGACAAGACGCGGCGCAACATCGCGTGGTCAATTAAAATGTTGCCGCACGGCTGCCGAGTACCAGCACCGAGTGCCACTCCGGCCCGCAACCAACGGTATATTCGCGCACAAAGCGGCGAAATAACACACTCCACTTGTTTTCAATTGCTCGCATCCTCTGCTATGCGAGTGCCGTAGACTTAACGAGGACGGAGGACAGGTGACATGTAAGTAATATATATTTATCTGCCTTAGAACTAGATATTCTACATTACACTGAACTCTGGTGCTATAGTCATCGTCAATCTGCTGCATTCCTCTTGAAACAATAACGATATATTTTCTGAAAATTGTCACTCTAGTAATGCGTGCATGTCAAATGAATTACATATGTAGAGCCGGCTGAATTTTCAATTAAGTACATTCAGTTAAGCAGCGATGGAAAAAGATCACAATATAAGGAGCATAAAGTAGTACGAAAAGTGGTATAACGTGTATTATAATATTTTTGAAGATAATTGTAACAAAGATGCACCATATTTTTATCTGCTTGTCAAGTTATGAAATGAAAATGATATTGTGAATGAAGCACACGAAGAGGCGTATTTGGTAGCGTCAGCATCATAAAACAAATATTGTTGGCTTCAGCACCTGAGTCATAAAAGCAGGCACAGCATGACTTGTGAGTTGGATAGAAACCCGCGCGCCTACGCACTGCGCCCACCGCGGTTCGTGTTCCGGTGAAACATGTTTTCAAACATACATTTACATTAAAGGATTTGTGAATGATATTATATTAAAATTTCAACTAGCTATATTAACAAGCTTAATCGCCTCATTGGTTTAGTGGTAGCGTATTAAAGCTGAGAACCGTGAGGCCTTGGGTTCAATTCCCAGGTCGGGCAATCACAATTCGGGAAAAGGCGTGAGCTTATACATAATATAACTAAATATATGTATAACATTCGCTTAATGTGAACTTTATAAAACAAAATTATATTAAAAATAGAAAATGGAAATTAATGGTTGGTTTTCTGTACTAATATGTAGGTCAAATAAAAAACTTCCAAACTTTGACATTATTGTATGAGTCGATAGCTGTCAAATGACCTATTCGGTTGTCAAGGATATAATAATTATCAATATTTTAAACATTTATGTTTGCAGTAGCACTTTTAACTATCAGATATTATAATAAGCTACATATGAGATGTAGTTTATGTTGCCTAAGGCTGTTTAATAGCTTGGGATCATTTATTTTTGTAAGGATACAGAAGAATTTAAATTTTTAGATTAAACGTCACATATTTTATACGTTTGAAGAAAATGTTATTTTAATTATTTAAATATAGTTCAATTTTCAGAATATAGAAGCAACACTTGTTTTAATTAACAGTAGTCTATCAAATATTAATGCTTCCATGCCAGTGGCTTTCCTTGGCATGTGAAAATAATACAACAATAATCAATTTAATATTTTCAAAATTATTGACATAAATCGACACCATGGTAGAATAAACTCGCACTTTCTAATATTCTAATATTCTTTCACGTTCCTTTTTGTTTTAGTTATAAATATTATCCTTTAATTATCATTCTAGGTAATTTTATTAAAATAAGTTACAATAAAAATGACGATATGTTTTTAAATGCTCTAAATACTACTACTACTAAAAAGTAATGGTTATTCAAATGCAATTTATTGTTGGAATAATATTAAACCATTTCTTGTTCTGGTAATAATCTCATAATATTTAAGTGTATTAGAGAAAAGATAAAATACCGCCACTAGTCTGTCGACCATTTGTTCCTATGCAGCTAATTGTAAGTAGGTGCACAATGGCAGGCGCATCAATCAAGCGTCCGAGCTGCAACGAAAACACTGTTAGTTTTGCCGCGGAATTATTAATTACATTCCCACAAAAAACTCACACACGACGCCGAAACGCATAAATTTCTTCCTTTTTCACCGCACAAAGGAGCCGTTCGCCCTACAATATAACGCTAAACAGATTAGCCGGCCCGCTCCGCTCCCGCGCCCGTACCGACACGCTCGTCGCGGTATAATTTTTGGCGCCAGTAGTCCTGCCTCTAGATTAAACTAATATGAAAAGGAAATTGGGTAGAAAATAGATGAAGCCTCTATGTGTCATTAAGGATTTGTTACGCCGCTCCAAAGTGCCGGCACTGTCTTATTTATTTGACTTCATTTAATTGAATTAACATTTTGGTAGTTTTTACGATGTGCTAGTAATGTTCGGAACTAACTTAAATGGGCCGTTTTCGGATAATAACAATAACATTAATGTTACCAATATTGGCCCTTAAATAACTGACCCGTCCTTTTTGTAACTAAAAATATTTTTTAAAGACTGCAGGTAAAATATTTACATACATTTAGGTTTAATGGTTTATATAGCTTATTTTATGCTTATTCAACGACAAAAAATAAGACATTATGTTATTTGTTTCATTGAATTAGTTTTTGTGTTAGTTAAGAAAGTTTAATGTGCCTAATACCTATGTGCTTTCTACATAAGGCATACATACCATATTTATTATTTAAAGCCACCTACTAAACGATAGGATGCGACGTCTTAACTTATTATTCAAAGGTACGGCGTGAGGAATTTTTCCACATTATATTTACTCCTGTGTAGAAATATATCTTTCCGTGAAATAGCTGTGGGTCCACTCGACCCATGGAGGCGGCCGCTATGAATAGTAATAGAGGTTAGGGCCCCAAAGGGGCCGGCTCGCGGACTCAATCGCGAGTAATGCACCGCTTATGGTGCGTGCTAAATCGACAATACCCAGGGGCCCTCTCCTCACTAACTAACCATATCATAGTTTCTATTTGGGTTTAGATTTGTTCTTAAAATTAGAGTTATAAAGCGTGACGAGTGCCGAATGTGCTTGTCATGGACTTCTTTGCTTAATTTTGGTTTTTGGAACTCTATATTACTTTTAAGCCTAAATGAGGAAGAAGTTTGTTATATATGTATTTATATCGTCATCATTCTTATAGATAACTGTTTCTATAAAAAATTTGGGTAGTGGGTCTAATGAACATTCCCTTTTGTATATTTTCGATAAAAACTAGAAACCTAATAGTAGGATAGGTAAGAAAGGAGAGTACAGGTGTGTGGTTAGTAGCATAACATTGAAGCGTGAGTGTTCAGTGGCAATGCCGGCCACTAGAGGCGACTCACATTCATGAGCAGATCCGGTGAGGAGGAGCCTTTGCCGCTCATGGCGCTGCCTGTGGCGGCTGTGGCGGCTGTGGCGCATGTCACACACTCACAACACTCGCGAGACGCGGCGGCAGGCGGCAGGCGGCGCAGGCGGCGCTGGGCGCTGGGCGCTGGCGGCGCGGGCGGTCTGCGTGCGCCGAACGACCACGACTGCCGCGCGACGGCCCCCACCGCACCACGCGAGCCCCCACCGCTACCGGCTGCCTCATTTCTCACTATAATTTGCGTGCTGCTCGTTTTTTACCATTATTACTCCCTCGTTTTGTGTTACGTATTATCGAGTGCATCCCGCTCACACCGGCCGCCATGCGCGGTGAGCGCCGCCCAGATAATAGCCGCGTGCAATTACTGTTACGCCGCGCGGCAGCAACGCGCGCTGTGACCACTGACGGGCCAGCGATCACCTACCGCCATCTCGTGACGGGAGGAGACGACACCAAAGGTAAATATTAACCGAGAAACATAATTGTCTAACCCTTGTACAGTTACAGTCTACACAGTCTAATAGTACATTGTAACAGACTCAAAAATTTAAGTTATATAAAGCCAACAGACTAGTCAGAAAACTCGCCAAACACAAAAAGTCGAACCATTATTTATTATCTAAAGTATTCGTTAATAAAATTATTTTAGATGATATCATATTATAAAGATAATTAAGTATGCGAGAAGCATTAATATGATAATTTCTAAAATTGAATGAAGTTATGGTCCGCCCACATCGATATATAAAAATCACGAAGGTTAAAGTTCGCTTTATGTGATTAAAAACCATAAGCAATTTTCTGCTCCTATCATTATTGTTACTGCCAATTCATAATATTGCATTATTTTTTGAGATTTCAACGTGAGATCAATTAACTCTATCCCATCTGATATTAGTGTGATAAAATTTTAATGAATGACAAAAAACATTCATAATAAAACATCGTATATAAACATTATTTCCGCCTTCGTGGGCAACACATAGTTAAACATAACATGTAACACTCCTCGGGGGTTAACATATTATGTAACAAGGTATAACTTTATAGACTCGTTTTGTCGTGAAACACCAGTTTATCTGAGTTATCTATATGTCTATCGAAGTTAGGAGGCTAAATATATTCAATACGTCATACCTCACGCGAGAGAGAGAGAAAAAACTATCGACGACAAATATCTCATATAAAAGCGTCTACATTCGATAAAATCACGTCATGTTAGAATTTGCAGATAAAATACCACAGAGAGATTCTACTATACTGTACTATTGAATTACAGTTTGAGTGAATACTATACTACTGAAAGTTCTCTAATTTATCTCTACTTTGACATAACGAATCAAGTACTATCCTATGAAACTTATATTTATATATTCTATATTAATTATTATTTATTGCATAGAACGATATAAATACCACTTACATTATTCATTACAACATTTTAAACCGAATTTTATTTTTATATCGTTAATGATCATGTTTGAACATATTGATTGATTAATTGATTACACTTTAATGTACACTGTGGTTAAAAATAGTTTTTTAAATTATAAACTCACGTCATATCCCCAAACAACAGGCAACAGTAATGGAAAATGAAGGATAGTGGACTTCAGTTTCTTCCTTAACGCTTAAAATTTAAATAATATTACCTATATAATAAACTTTCCTTTTATAAGCTTTAAACTAGAAACGTTTTTAAACGTTAGAATGATACGTTTGATTTATACTATGACTTACAATGTAAATTATGTCAATCGCTACAATTCCTTAACAGTGAACTAAAGATCCAAACAAATTCAGGTGACTCACTTGTTCGTTTGCCAGCCTCTGCTATATAAAAACCGTTTCCCTCACATGTCATCGCATCAGGCAGAGATGCAACTGGTGTCCGTACTGTTTATCGAGCTTAATTCGGTCTCTTTATGTGATCTTACTGTGGGCTCAGGGCTATGTGTGTGACTGTTGGGTGTATTTATTTATTTATTTTATTTATGTGATGAGATTATATAATATTATCTCAATCTTAGACATAAATATTAACGCATTCGTGTGCATAGCAGTGTGCACTAGTCCAAGTTTGTCAAAACTCGTAAAACAGTTAATGAAATTAGACACAATTGAAAGTTCAACTTTTTTTATTATATTTTCAGAATTCTCGACAATAAAGCATATAGTTGTCTGTATTTTGTACGTACAACATTATTTAAAATTAATATAATGTATTGATCAATTAAATTATCTAGATATGTTCGTAATTAATTATCAAGTTTACCTACTAGTTTGTCATTTTCCCGCCTTCACATTTTTCATATAACATTTATTTGTCGCTAGCGACGTAGTTGAATATAGTTAGTGGATGTAATATAGGATATTATATATATAAATAGATTTTAAAATTTTGAATGAAATATCGTTATTAAAATTTGCAAAAATAAAACTTTTAAAATGAATGAATTCATTTATTTATTCAATAAACATTATACCAAATTAACCAGTAAGGCACTATTTCCAAACCTACGATCCACTATTTTACAAATCACATTTCGAATGTATGGTAACTTATCACAAGCAGTTATTTCACAGAACACTATTACATTATTTATAGGGAATAGTCACTTCAAAATTGCATCGCACACGATAATACTTCTACAACAATGCAAACATTTTAGTGGTGGCCCAATGTAATTACTGTCCAAGAGCCATCGGCGGTTGTAAATTGTAGTGTCCTTGGAAAACTGCGTAATTTTCTTTAGTGGCGCATTGGTAAGTACTTATGGGGTGAGGATATTGCTGGTAGACTCGCATAGGCGGCCGTGGGTACAAAGTTTCTTGTCTGACTTCAGGATACCAACCGTTCATCACTCCATTACTACTGTATACTGCTCCGTTGTAGACATTGGGCGCAGTCGATATATTAGGAGCTACTGCAGCGTAATTTATTGCCGTGTTGGGCTTTGAAGTAACAACCGCTGCAGGTACTGTTCCGTAGTTGGTACTGCCTACTGATACGACGGGCGCGGTCACAGGGTTCGGCTGTTGAACACTTTTTTCACTTGCTGAATCTTCTTTATCATCTTCTTTTGATTTTTTATTTTTCCTCGGCACGTTGGCATGTGTTTTAACATGTTTTGCGAGATGATCTGACCTCATAAAACGTTTCGTGCACAGTTGACAGGCAAATCTCTTTTCTCCGGTATGCGTACGTAGATGCCGCTGCAGCTCATCGGATCGTGTAAACCTCTTTCCGCAGAACAACCAATTGCAAACGAATGGCCGCTCGCCTGTATGCCAGCGTAAATGAGCCTTCAGATGTGATGTTTTCCCGTAAACTTTTCCGCATCCAGGTACGTGGCACACGTGTTCTCTTTTAGCACCGTCTTTACCGTAGTTTGGTCCGAAACCTGCCGCCTCTGTGAGGCAGTTAGGGCAGCGGCACTTCGCGCAGCGGCGTTGGAGCTCGCGAGCTTCTTCTGCGGCCGCGGCGGCGGCAACCGGCGGCCAGTAAGCAGAGTACTGCGACGGATACGGCGGCAAGTCACGCCAGGCCGTTGGTCCACACCATGCTCCCGATGACGCACTGCTACACGATGATAAGTCCGAAGCAGGGGAAAGCGCATCACCGCGCCCATACGCGCACCCGTAGCCGGACATCACGTTCATCATCTGTAAAAATATTCACCGATATTAATTTCATTACTTTTAACTACACAAACACCTGAAAGGGCGGTTGTTTATAAATTTTTATCAACTACGCGACCAACAAAATTGAAAACGTAACACATTTCACATTTCGGAAACCACAATATCAATATTAATAGTGTGAAAGCGTAGGCTAATAGAGTGGTACGGTAGGCGGGCGGACGAACCTGTTGCGCGGGTGGATCTACGTATTGCATTTCCGGTAACTGTGGTGACAACGTAGCGCAACGAAAACCTTCAACTGGATAATTACAGGGCGGCGCACCGTTCGCGCCGAGACGTTTTTAATAACTGGCTTGGAATAGAAGTAACAAGCGGTTGTCACCTCGCCCCCTGCCCCTCAGGCCTGCGAGTCGAGGAGTCGAGCGGCGCGCGCGCACCCCGGAGCCCCGACCCGCGCCCCGCGCGCTCGCCCCGCGCCCTCGCCCCGGCACGGTCGCGGCCAGCGCAGCCTCCGCCAAAACACCCCACCCCACATGCGTGAATTATGAGCTTACCATTTAAGTTCTTATGAATAGGAAAATGCGACACGATCGCGGGCGCAAAGGTTATGTTCTTGGTATTTGTTATTAAGGTGTACCAAATCAGAATAAATTTTACATGTTATATCAAGTTTGATATAGCTATTTACTGTTATATATTTTTTATGTTTATAAAATAAAAAAGTTTCATTAATGATACTCAAGACTGAGATCTGTGTATATAAAAATATTTCAGTTACCGCAAACATAATTTCAACACTATTGTTTAACAATGTTTGTAGGTAGAGACAATATAAAGTTCGTAGAGAGAATCTTTTTAAAACTCCCAGGCGCTTAATGTATTTAATTTTTTCTCTATTTCGGTCGGCAGTTCGCGGCAGACGCATGATTTATGCATATTCGAGCGGAGCCAAACCTTTAATTACACGTTGTTAAAATATAGCAGTTTGTTAAATCATTCGTTGTGCTTTTGTTTCACTAAACACCGCGCCCTCTTAGAGAGATCTACATTTCCTTTTCTTCCATCACCGATCTTTTTATATTATATTCTTTTTTATTTAAATTAATACCAGGCAATTCTGAGATTTTATTTTTCTGTGGCTGTGAGATAAAATAAAATATCCAAAAGTTGATTGCAAAGTTTTTTTTTGCCGATAGGTATTTATGCAATCATCATTTACAACATGTATTTATAAATATAAAACGGTATTGTAATAATTCATAAATATACTGGCATAAAGTACGCCACAAACTTTACGTAATAAATAAATAAATAAATAATAGCCACTTTATACTAGTGGTTTCAATTATTCTTCATACACAGTCATAGATAACATCAGTACCGCGCTATGGCGAAGGAGTCAAGAGTGTATATACATATGTAACTTTAGTATGAACTTTATAATAATCGTATTGTAATGTATGTGGCATAGTTTATTAAACGACAAATTTCATCTTGGAACGTAGAGTAAAGATGACTTTGAAGTGTTTAATTAAGTCACGGTAGCAATGTTAGAAACTATAAAATACATAAATGATCAGTTTACTAAAAATAATTCTCTAAACGAAAGTATCAATATACATAATTCCTTTATCTAAATAGTAGAACTACTGAATGAAGGAGTAACAAAAAATACACAATAGGTACCAGTATGAGTGGCAGAATAAGTAGGACCAATCTTAATATATGTGGATCATATTAAATGTTATTTAATCTAGCATGGTTTCATTCATCATGATTGAAAATAGAGAAAAAAAAATTAAGTTGTCCACATGGAAGTTTATTCATTTAACGATTAAGTAATCGTACTGTAAAATAAATTCAATCGCCACGGCGGCTATTGCATTGTTGTGAGTAAAAAAATGAGCAAACTTTTTTAACCAAATAGTAGGTCCCTCGTTTGCGAGATACGGTGTGGGTTAATACCGCCGCTTTGTTTATTTCTGCCGCCAAAGAGCAGTGTGTAAGCAATTCTGGGTTTCGGTTTGAAGGATTGCAGTCAGTGAAATTACTGGGCATTATGATACTTAACATCTTATGTCGCGGAGTGACGAACGCAATCTAATGCTATGCAGTGCTTTGTACTTAATTCGAAGTTCTGTATTGTGTCCTTTTTTTATGAGCAGGCGTGGCGCTTACCATCGGGCGAGCGATCTGCTCTGTTTTGTTATTCAGAATAATAAATAAACAAGCAAAGTACAAAAATAAAAACTAAAAATAAAAAAATCTTTCATTTACCATGAAACATTTCATTAAGATTAGAAACGTTTTAAAAACTTACATCAGTATAGTGACACATGGTAACGAATCCCGTGAGAAGCGCCTCGAGTCTTTTCTAGAAGAATAAAAGAAAAATTACCAACCTTGCTACTGTACATTGGTACGCTATTATTAACACTAAGTACAATACGTCAACCTGTCGACATGTTTACGACTGCGTAGAACAAAAGTCCCGAGGACCGTCGAAAGACAGCTACTGTTGTAAAGTTCCGACCGGCGACTTATAAAGGCCACATGCAGTGGACAATGTCGACTACTAATGCGCTATGATCGCTCTTCTAACGCCATAAATCTCCACGGCTACTGTGTTTTTGTTAGAGAACGATAGAAAAAATGTTCGGCTAGTGTCCATCGGCTGTCTACAGGGTTTCGTTTTTATTCGTAATACTGTAAAGGACTTTCGTCGGTCAGATCAGGTAATGAGTATAGATAAACCGTATATGAAATATCTTTGTAACCTAATGAATATAATTTTTCATTTTCATCCTTTAATGTGATAGGAAGCGAACTTATCGCCCCAATGATACACATTTCTAAGACGACTTATGTTTGTTTGAAAGTCTCGATTGCCCAACTTCAGAATCGAAACCAGGGGCTGGCTGGTTTCACAGTTTATGTACAAAAACATCTTAAAAAAAAAAAAAACACCTCTCATGTCATATAAATTTACTTGAAAGCCAAAAATATTGAATTGGCTCTAAAAATGATTACTGAAACTTTATTGCAAAAAGAACTCGCACATTCCTTGCTTACGTTGCAAACGAAATCCTCAAACTCGCTTCCGCCAAAGAAATTCAGATATATTACACATAATTACAGGTTTCTTATGTCGTAGGCGGGTAATTGGTTTTATCACACGCTGTCCTTCACTTCCTGTCTTTTGGCAGGGCGCCCTTATGAATGGGACCCACGCTTTAGTACTCTTACAAAGTACCGACGTGGTGTCAAGTTGCGTTGCGGCAACGTACAAGCAGCGCGGCACCCACGCTATTTGGCAGATCAAATTGAGCATAGAACATTGTGAATTTACTCTAAGCAGACAATATTTCTTATATTAGGTACTTATCTTAACTAATTCTGAACTAATAACAATATTTTTAGTTATCAATCCTAATTTCAATGTCCTTCAAACCGAAACACATGGCGGCAGAAATAGACAAATTGGTGTACCTACCCAGACAGATCTCGCATTTGAGAGAATTATCACTAAGTAAAATATACTACCTTTGTAATAAAAGCTCGATTCAATTATTGCAAAACCGATGCCAGGGTGATGTTAGCACTATCAGACAATTCATAAGGTTTTCATCGTAGATTCAGTGACATCAGATATGATTTTACTATTAAGGCAACCTACAGACCAACGACTTGATGTGTTGCCAATGTAGAGGGATACTCGTATCAATTTATACTCTTTAGTAATTTATACCACTAAAGATCCTATAATGTGCAAACTGTGCTGGTTTATGATTTGGGGACTCATTACAGCCACGCTGTAGACAATTTTGTTTACAGCATGAATAGCCCGACTCGATCAGCGCGGTACAATCCTCTCATAGAAAACTGGCGTAAAGTCGTGACTTGTTTCTTTATTTCGTACGATGAGTAAAATTATAGAAATCCTAAAGCATCCTTGTCTAGCAAATCCCCATCCCTTTCCTTTAACCTCGGTAATGCATCCAACATGCATGATTCTTTTGGTATAATTAGGAACATAATGTGATACATTTGCTGGTTAGCCGGTCATTTACTACAAATACATACCTACCAATGTATAGGCCAAACTAGATAACTTAGAATATTTTAGATTATCAAAAATATTGAAACCATTAACGGTAATTAACGTGTCCATTGATGATTTAAACTATTTACTTCCGAATTATTAAAAGATTAGTACAATACATTTTTAAAACATATTGAGCATAAAGTATAAGATCTTTTCAAATATAAGCAACACTTTTTATATTTTTTTTAAACTTGACACACAATGGCCATAAAAAGTTGCTAAGATGCCAATAAGTTTTATATTACTTTTGTATGAGGGAGCGGACGCAAATGTTATCTGATCGGAATTCCGCTAGTTTTGCGAATCTCGTATATTTAAAGGAGTGAAGTGATGCACCTTTGTTACTTGTAACCAGATCACTTAGTACCTGTAGCCAACAATGAAGAGTGCGCAGGTTCGCATCACGTGGTGTACCTTTGTCAACCTTTTGTGTCTTTTATATATTGTGATTTCATAGTGAAATATTTTTTAGTGATATCTATACGGTTAAATGTTGCTATTATAATAAAATAATAATAAAAAATCGTTATCTACCAAAACCGGTATAAAAGAAATGTCCTGACTAAGTAATTCACTGACGGACCTAGAAAGTTGAAGTTTTTGACAGACATTCCTTATACATCTTGTATACAGGAATTAATGAAGGTTGAACTCAACTCTCAAAAAACTCAATCCCTAAAGAGGTGAAATTGTATAGAGAAACAGTAGATATTAAATAGACATTTCGACTCGAAACTGCTTAGAAGTAGATACCAAAATATTATTAATGTTATAAACAATAATATTACACGTTATGTGCACTGTATCTAATGCTCAATTCAACGTATTCACTGATATGCCTTATCCTCGAACCCCAGCTTTTATTTTAGGTATATAGACAGCAGTCGCGAATGCTTCCGGTCAATTATGTACCAAAGTACTAATTACTGTTTTTATGGTCCCTTCAGGATAGATACATTAGTTACTAACTAACTTTAACGTCAATTAGCTCTTTATAATTATTGTGTATGTCTCAGTGACGTCAATTAAGACTACATAAAGCACTTTCTGTACTCAATAACAAATATTAACTGGCTGACTGTGCAAGTACCTAATCGTATTCTAAGAAGTTACTAATTGCTAATAAAAGTTTATTTACGTATCTGAGTGAGCCAGTGATATTAAATTAATTAATAAATAAATAAGCTTATATAGCGTAAATCGTAATTCTAGTATTACTCCATTTTCTTAAAAGGTTATAAGTGTTTTGTTTAGCGTCATATGTTACTAGTAGGTAAAGTCACTACTCATACTTAACAGAATAGCATCCATAGCTTTCCGGGTCACTGCCTAGAATATGCTTAAAATTAACGTCAATAAGTGATTCCTTTAAATTTTAATTAAGCAAGAAAATTAGACTACTTAAGGTTATTATAGACGGCAGGACACCATTCGGACAGTCACAAAAAATCCTAGTAGGTAGGTTTCTGCTGAGCGATGACACCCCGTGGCGCCGCGGCTCTTTTCAAACGGCGCTCTTTCTTTGCACTGACAGCCGAAATTGGCGAACATCAGAAAAAACTATGTATCCAGAACAGTTTGTTTTACACAACAAGACATTTGGGACTGATATGGCTATGACACGTTTTTGATGTCGATGGATCAGATTCATAGTGGGTACTGAGAATACATTTATTGTGTCAAGGACATTAAGTAAACGAAAGTGGTTAGTAGTAACGTGGACAAAAATACCCGCGTTACTAATGGCAGTAAGACTGGTATGAACGAAATGTAAACATGTAAATATGTATAAAGAGTACTTACTTTTGAATGAAACTTACAAAAAATGCAAAGTAACTGGGACCTTTTTTTATCCTGGCTCGGCAAAGTGATTACGTTACACCTGATGGTAAGTGTAGCGCAATCCAAGAATAGTGTCGACCAACGATAAACAATGTGTCCATCGTAGTTCGGCAAGATCATGCCGGCCTGCCAAAGGGCCAATGGGGAGGGGAAGGAAAAAGGGATGGGAAAAGGGTTAGGATCAGAGGGCAAGCCCCCTGGGGAGAACCGGATATACACTGGCTGACCCTGGAACGCGACCCACACAAGGTGGGCCACTATGGCAGGTTTTAGCACCAGTGTACGGTGGTCGCTATCCGGTCGGATACAAGCACACCAGCAAAACCTTAACCCACCTTATTCCCTATAAGTATAAACTGTAGTACACTTCTTACCTAATAAGACTTCTGAGATGTAATATTTCTATGAGTACCTACGTTGTCAATACCTTTTAAGATAAATGTGCATTTCAGGACCAATGGAGTATAAATCCATTTGGATTAAGACCAAGCTCTTGGCATACCTATCTGGTATAATGCTTGTTGCGATTATCCCAAAGTTGCTTGTAAGTGTTAGACCCACGTTGTATACAAGAGTAATACTAATTTCTCTAGAATAGGTATCCTTTCTTCCACCTATCCTTATCCCACTCGCAGTGGGGTCGGCGCAACATGTTTTGTAACACATGTTACAGAAAGATTTGGCTTGTAGTTTTTACCATAGGCCGCCTGCCTGTCGTCAGTCACAATGGGAAGAAACAACCAGCCCCGAAACAAATATTTGCGGATCACCTAAACATTTTTGTCTCGGTGCGGGAATTAAACTCGCAGGCTCTCGCTTCACAGCCGGCTACTCAACCACTGCGCCACTAAGGCTCTCACTTTCTCAAGATTATAAGTTATAAAATTTAAAACCGAATCATGGTATATGGTGCGAGTGGGAGAGCCGCGCTGTAGACACTTTTGTCTACAGCATGAATGGGCTGGCTCGACCGGGTCGTTACTACTGTCTCACAGAAGACCGACGTAAAGTAGCGGCTTGCTGCTGCGTTTCGTACGGTGAGTGAGATATCCAGAAGCCCAAATCCCCTCCCCTTCCCAACCCCTAATATCCCTTTCCTTTAAGGTCGGCAACGCGCCCATAATTCTTCTGGTGGTGGGCGTACATGGGCGGTGGAGATCACTTACCATCAGGTGACCCTCTTGCTCGTTAGCAGGCCTATGCTATAAACAAAAAGAAATTGCTAATATTCCTTAAGGAGTTCATTCCTTCGAAATAAGTCATTAAATCATAATAAAATTATGGTACTCTACCAATCTGAAAATAACCCCTGTGCGGCGAACCACGCAATATAAGTACGCAGGAAGCTTCTATTTGTACTTTGTCTGGTTTTTGAGCGGAGACTTGCTCTGAATCTCTTGAATGCCTTGAACCGCCAATGAGTGAGAGTAAAGACAAGAAAAAGTACGATTCTGATGGATGACTATAAGCCACAGTTTAACATAAGGGCCCGGGATAGTTTTGTAGATTTAGAAAAGATTTATTTTCATAATTCACAATCGGCACATATCATGATTAAACGTACAATTTTATTATAAATGTAACTACAAGATTTTTAATTTGCGCGCTGCGTCGTAGCTGTGACAGGTAGGTGACCACTCATTATACCACGCGCATTGTGCCACGAACATACCACAACACAGCGTTGGTTTTCATTGGCCACGTTATGGGACATACGGACACCAGACAGCCGAGATTTTTCTCATGCAGTCTCTACATGTCTATGACATGAATACCGGCCCGGTACTCACACCGTATTCACCCTAGGGGGCACGTTACCTATATACTTTAAGTTTAATCGATATCAACACAGCTTTCTTTCTTGAGCACGAGATACCTCGTAGGTCCATGTTAAGCGGGCTGGATATAAACTATAGGAAAATAATAGGTGCAAAAAATACAAAAATATTTAAGGTTCAAAAATTTATTACAACACACGTCACAAAACATACATTTTGTACACTCATTACCTTTCATAATATACATTAGATATTAATGACTACCCAGTTTAGATCCAGGAATGTTTTATCCCGTCGCAAGTAGATACAAAATGTTGGATCCAGCCACATCAATTCATTGTGTGGTCTCACAAATGATCAATTAGAAAATTGTTATAGAACCTTAGATGTAGATATTAGAAAAATGAGAATAAATATTACACTAAAATACTATAATAATTGTAGCGCTAAGGTATTTAATGTTGACACGTAAAAATACATAATTATGCTATTAAACGAAAAGAATTTGGAAGATGTATGAACTTTACCCACACCCATTAAGGCCAGTGCAGCGTCGTCAATTAAGAGGTGCACCCACTACTTAATATCCGACCCCAGTAGTGAGAAAATATAATACAGGGATTATATTATTATACTATAGGAACAAAATAGATATATTTCACCCACTAGATTGGGTATCCGTAAATAAACATTTTATTATACATGGACATAAAAAACAGATTGTATTGTCAGCATTTATAACGTATCAATTTTCTTTTTTCACATGCTTTCACAATAGTGTGGTTATAATGCGATTCAAAAAACTAGCTCACCAATATATAAGTATTTATATTTTAGTGGTGAGTGGTACTTAAGAAATTTTCCATAAAAAAATCGAAGGTATGTGATGTCTGCCAAAGCGTATTAGGCTAGTATGATGGACTAATAATCATTCGTGAAGGAAGCCTGTGCCTAGCAGTTGGACGTAAAGCAGAGATGTTATATTATTAAACAATCTATTATATAAAACAGCCTATTTTACAAAGAATAACTATAGTGGAGGAAAATAATAACAACCTATACACATATTACATATTTAAACAATTGACTACCTGCTGACTGTATGTCTGTTAATTTGTTCACGCACCAAGCATAAAAACGGCTGAACTGATTTCGATGCAGGTTACACCACGTTGTTTTATTTTTTTTTAATTTTCACGTGAAACTCCAGTAAACACATAGGATATAAAAAATAATGAAATATAATAAGAACTTCCGCTGCTTGTCCCGGAGAAAAATGCGGGCGAGACCGCGACCAAAACCTAGTATACGAAATACTCACATTTGTATTCCTTAAAGCGTAGGCAGAAGTGTTAAAAGTAATGAATAAACTCATATTTCCGTTACTTCATGTAAGAGGTGAGCTAATCGAATTCCTAATTCGTGCTTTCGAAACCAAAAATTTGCTCACCCGCAGAATTAGGGACAATCGTCATCTACAAACTAGTAGACAAACGAACGAATAAAAAAAAACAAAATTAACATTGTTTATATTATAGATAATCATTAAAAAAAACCTGTTTATTAATATTAGTATAACATAATTTTATACAAAATATATCATCCAATTAAATTTTTCGCTTTGATAAAGTGGCCTTGCCAATGGATCACCATGTTAACACAAACTTTATAAACATATTGAGGCATGTGATACACATAATAATAGGTATTTACCCATGAAATTGCCGAAAAAAAGCAATTGCGATACGGCAGTCAAAAGCGCCTTCAAAGAATTTATCGATTTTCGCTCCAGAATTTTTTAGAAAAGGAATCAATGAACTTGATTAACAGCCTCCGTGGCGCAGCGGGCGAGTAGCGACTGTGAAGGGAGAGGCCGCGGGTTCGACCCCCGCACCGAGACAAATATTTGTGTGATCCACAAATATTAATTTCAGGGTCTGGGTGTTGTGAGACCAAAAGTGTCTCGTAGTTCCTGATACCTACGATACAAGACTACTATTGGGTGTGTTTATTATAATAACCTTCTCATAAAATGGCGGATGCCCATCGATAACAATGCTATATACTACGAATGATTAAATATAATTATTATATTTTAATAATTTAAAGTTTCTTTTTTTCGATTTTGAATGGTAATTTCATAGTTAAAGACCTAATGCTTATGAAAAACCTGTAATGTAGTTAGTTGCAAAAGAAAAACGAAAATGTCAATTATATTTTAACGAATACCTACAGCAAACTAAAGACGGAACAAACAGAACTGTAAAAATACGTATCTATATAAATGCTACTTACTTTTAACAAAGATATAAGAAGTTAACTGGGGTATGCATGCCTAGATTATTTCATTTATAGATAGATTTTGTCTGTACTCTATGAACAAAATCTTAATCGGCTGTAATTTGCTAAAAAAGAAATAATAATATATTTTGAAATTGCAGATCTTAAAAAATACCTTTAGGAACACCCTGTTCAAAACAAAATGCAAAATAAGTTTAGTTCCATATAAACTTTTTACAACTGGGTTTAAAATTTCTAATCATAATATTTTCATAATATACTGGAAAAAAAATATTCAATATTATAGTATTCTAACTGGCATTACAAAAACTCTAAAATTAGTATATTTGTTGAATTGTAATATTGATCAGATTTAAATTAAATTAGCGTAAAAGACAATATTTTTGAAAACTTCTCATCTTAAATTCTAATAATGTTTAAATATGAAGCATGAGCCATAAATGGCAGTCTTAAAACCCAAATCTTAACATTTTTTATAATTCTGTATTAGTTTGTTAACTAACGAAGATACAGTGCCGAGTTTAAATAAATTCTAGAGATGTAGTATAAAGAAAAGATATGGATTACTTAATTATGTTTTAAATACAATAAATAATTCACTTGAATAATGAATAGAAAAAAAAGAAATTAAACGAGATAAAACAAAATTCACAATTACTTATTTAGTAACTTATACTAAATTGCATGAACTAGGTTAAGTAACCTTATAATTCGTCCCGAAGGAGTGTGTATCGGTTCTTAGAAGGTGCCAGCTTTTTGAATGTGGACTCCGGAGGACTGGTCACTTTGATGTCGTTGCCAACATCTTGAACAGGATCCGGACCGTAGTGGAACTCCCTGAAATACCATAAATACTGGGTGTAAGGGAAATAATTCCGAAAACTAAGACATGTGGTAGTGCTGGTGATCACGGGCATGATATCACCAAAGAAATTGCGAAATAAATCAAACTGGTCTTTTAACGGCCACGCGCACGCGCTGTACGCTCATAGCAATCGCGCTATCCCCGAACGTCAGCTGATTTTTGACCATTGTATTAAAGAACATTTTAAATGACATAGAGACAAGAGAACTATATGCTATAGTGCCACAAGTTTTATGATAATAGGATAAATAAAAATTAATAATATGATCAATAGTAAAGATTTAGTTTTGAGGGATTGTATGAAGATTGATTGATTTATTGAGTGGGGTCTCAACAATTAAACATCTAAAACTGTATCAATCATTATTTCCTGTTTTTAAACCATGCAAAACTTATTGTTTTCTTTAATAAGGTAGTTTGTTATGATCAAATATATTTTTATACAGTTACTACTATGTAAAAAGATAATAATAAGTTATTTACCTGTGTAACTTTCCAGAGTACAAATCAAGGAGGAATTGCTTGAGTTTTCCGGGTTTCTCCATATCACTGTAGCTTGAAAACAGATACATGTGCCGGAAGGAATCAATAGCAATCAGTGGCAAATCACTCATGGATTTGCCTAAATGGTGAAGAGGATGTTCAAACCGCACACCATCAGCCGTCAAGAAATTGATGTTCTCTGAAAGTTAGTCATTCCATACTTAGTTATACATATTCAATCTCCAGGTAAAAACATCACAGTTTTATACTTGGACGTTCAGTAATGAAATGCAACTGGCATGTCTAATTAGATTTTTTATGACAATATAAAGCCGTTGTATTGTATTTAGTAACGAAAAAAATATTCGCAAATAAAATACATGAGGGGCATGTGAACCTATTTCACATATCGAACTTATTTACTGTGTAGGGCATGAACTGAATATCCCCTGGGGTATGAACCACTGATAAACCTATTCACGATTGAGTGGTACAGCCATTTGTATTGTATTGTATTTATAGTGGGGATGTCTGCGAATTACACAGATGAGTGATCAGGTCACATTAGTCATATCAATTAATCAATATCCTCTGATATCCAGAGGCCCAAATACTGCTTCTCTTCCCAATTCCTGAAGTATCCCTTCCCTTTAAGATCGGCAACGCACACATGGTTCTTCTGGTATTGTGGTCGTACATGGGAGGTAGAGATCACTACACAAGATCACCCACTTGCTCGTTTGCCAGCCTGTGCTATAAAAAACCACAACGTCCGCGGCGTGCAAAAACTAGTGGTATATAAAAATACATACGCTTCTCAGACTCCAGTTCTTTTTGGATAATTTCTTTATATTTTTTCACACTCTCTGTATCACTTGGATTATGGAAGAGTATCAGGAATGGCAGTCCTTCCTCAGTGAGTTCCTCGGCGTTTTCAAATGTAATCTCACGTACAAGTGGTATACACTTCTCTTGCACCCAACTATGAACCTCATCAAAGTTCGTCAATTTGCCCACAAATGTTTCATCAGACTCCACAGATGTTTTTTTATCTGGTCTAAATACAACAACGGGCTGGCCTACAAATATAAAGCAAACCTTAAAATTACAATTTACAAGTCACAAACTTTAAAATATAGTAAAATCTACTGTTTACACCTTGCGCAATGGGCGAGTAGCTGGGTAAAAAATAAATGGCCAACAGTTTAATCCCGCCAGCTAGACAATGTTTGTCATTCATAGATATTTGTTTAAGGTCTGGGTGTTGTGAAACTAATAGTTTATAATAGTTCCTGATACACACAATACAAAACATCTTAGTGTGGGGACAGGACTATGTGTTAGGACTTGAGCTAACATAGGTATATTTATTTAATATTACTTGTTACTTATAGAAGTCTGAATTGCTTAAATGAGACTAGACATGGACCTTGACAAATAGAATGGAACAGAAACAGCATATGCGAACAAACAATGGAGATTGATGATGAAGGTAACAAGTGGAGACCAGATATGGGATACAAACTTGAGAAAAAATACTAGTGTGAATGATGCTGTCTTGCAAGTCAAGAAATCGAAATGGTCATGGACCAGGTTCAGTTAGTTCAGTATGGACTATGAGAGATGAGCGAGACTCATAACTGAATAGGTAACCAGGCACAACATTAGAAACAGAGATGGCTAAGGCTATATGGAGTGATAAACTAGCCAAGTTATTGGCACATGGTCTTAAATAGGAATGGTAAGCACTGGGGGAGGCGTTTGCTCGTAACAGCTCCGAAAATTCAGTTTATAATGGCTATAAATAAATAAATTTATTACCACAAAAATGAAATATTACTGTCATTTCATTTTTTGTATTTTATTAGCACCTGAGCAAACATCAGTTCATTTTGGCTATGTGGGTGCTTACTAATGAAAATACTTACACAATTAATACACATACATAGCAACAAACAAAAGTGAGTAGAATTAATTATTGCTGTTATTCATGGTTACCTGGTGGATGCATTTGCTGTGATGCCTCTCCAAAACCAGCATGGAAGAGACATTCGTCCTTGAGACTAGCTGCTACTTTTCTGAGTACTTCATATTCTGGCTGATCCCTTCTGTCCATGTAGGCGATAATGTGCCTCTTGTCATCACTGAGTTCTAGCAGCTCTTTTAGAGACCCAAATTGGACAATTGGATCTATCAGCTGTTTCTTAATGAATTCTGCAAACGCCTCCACTGAGCGTTGACCTATAAATGATTTTAATATTATATTGATTATGCAGTTGCGGTTTAAAGATATTATTGACTAAGTATTTGAAAAAAAATATAGAGAAAACTAAGGGTTTACGGTTTCAAAACATACATATTATCATATAAAAACCTTTCAAAGTAGGAATCAGATTCTTGAATCAAAGGTTCTGCACCAACACACCTAAATTTTTACTGTTTTTTTTTTAATAATTGTGAAAAATTCCACCATAATAACACATTCAGTGAAAATTTGAGTCCACTACCTATTATTCTTTGTAGAGTTCTTTAGAGGTAGGAAAGACAGACAGATGGAATCCATTAGTAATAAATGTTTGTAAAAAAAAGTAAAATAGTTTTATTGGCATCATATGGTTACCACACCTTATGGATTCCTTAAAAAATAATAATAAAAATCTAATTTTTACCTCTGTATTCTTTTTTAGCAGGCAAGCCATTACGGAAGAGCTTCAATGTTGGATATTTGGTTATATGGAACCTGGTGGCAACAGCACCTTCACTGTCACAGTCCACCTTACCCATCACCACTTTCCCAGGATCATAACCAGCTTTCGCCACTTCATCAGCAGCATCATCGAATATTGGCATAAGCATGTTACTGAACTTACACCATTCAGCATAAAAATTTATAAATACAACCTCATTGGAAGCTGAAATATAAGTTTTAGGTACCATTAGACTATTATTATTGCTTTACAATGAAAACACATTGGTGTTCACATAGATTCAATTTACAATTCTAATAGCTTAAATGATGATAAATTCCAAAACTGATTAGACACTGTTTCTCACACCCATTTCTATTCACATCATAAAACATCACATACAGATATTCCTTAAAAGTACACTTACTTTTAATAAATATGTGGTTAGTTGTAACATCATGCATTACAAAAATAAATTGAGGAAATATTAGAAATTATTTCACATTATGAACACTTTCCTTATTGCAAAATTGTTCTCATCTTTACAAATTGTTATTTAAATTTATACTATTTAGCTAAACAGTAAAAAGCACATATTATGCATATTATTTCTTGAAATAATTAACAAGACTGGTGCCTTTATCAAAAGTGGATATGTTTATTTTATTGGTGTATGTACTACATGATTATTATTCCATACACATAAACAGATAATGACGAGTCAATAATGCTAAATACGTTACTGTTATACAAATAAAACAAAAACGCTCTTTTTCTAGAAAACGCCTTGTCGGCTCATCTTGCCACTCACCTAATACCATATCCAAATTACTTTGTGTAATTTGTACTGCTCCGCTATCGGTGGGATTATAAAAACTGTGGCATAACTGAAACATAACAATCGTAGATTATTTCACAGTAATTACTTATTAAATAAACCATAAAATCAAACAATCAACTCGTATTTGTAAGACATTCCCCACGCAACTTTTTGATTTATTCTAAATACTTACCAAAACTAACAAACAACCTAGGAATTTATAATTTAATAAATTAGGATAAATGCTATTCATATTGAAGGAATTATGTGTAAACTCGAAAATATATTAAAAATGATTCTCGGTAACCGCTAGCGATAATGGTGTTAGCTGACACTTGGCACCTCGCTTGCAGACTGCAGTGGTACCAATGTAAAAATGTAGAATCCCCGCTCTACTAATCTTAAGTCTCGAATTTACCAAAAACTTTACTAATTCCCCAAAATGATTTAAAAGAAATATCATTGTTTATATGTGTATTTAAAAAGTATTTCTACTGCAATTAGTTTATTAAGAAATTTAACATGGTGCATACATACATCGATTTATGTAGGAGACAGTCCTCTTGGCGCAGTGTGCGAGTAGCCGGCTGCGAGACGCGAGGCCGTGGGTTCGATTCCCGCATCGAGATAAATATTTATTTCAGGTGTGTTCTGGGACCGCCAGTTCCTCATAGTACCTGATACGCACGATACAGGTTAACCTAGTGTGGGGTCGGAACTATGTGTGTGACTGTTAGGCCGCGGACTCGAAGTCGGCGGGTGCGGGGCGGCGGCGGCGCGGGTGCGGCGCGTTCAAATGCATAGATTTAAATGGACCCGGTCTCGAATGTAGCGGCGCGTCGTGGGCGCGAGGAGCGACGTACGAGCCGCTGACTTCAAGTCCGCGACCTTAGGAATATTTTTTATTATTGCTCATATACTAATATATTATATTATATTATACTTCACGTGCATAATAATGCCATCTACATTCTGTATAAGAACTATTTCCATAAAAACATCTGACGTGACGATGGATATTTTTTATTTAGGTGCTAACATAACGCAGCCCCTAAAGCGTGCTACCCGCAAAAGCATCCGATTCCTCGCTATTCCGAAAATTCTTCGTCAATTAGCAGTACTGCTTGCTTGGCACTTGGCAGTTGGTGCTTAGCAGTCAGCATCAGTGTTGACAGAATGGGGGTTTATTTGAAATTTTGGAGAAAATGTTTCGCTTGGGGAATTTTTGGGAATTAAATTCCTGGGGAAGACATTTACGGTACCACGAAAGTTGAAGAATTATTTTAAGTCTTACCTTCTAATGCCATATCTGATAATTTACTTTAACTCATAGTCTTAGTTTTTTAAATACTAGCTTTTGCTCGCGGCTCCGCCCGCGTGAACAGCATTTTCCGGGATAAAAGTAGCCTGTAACCGTCTCCAGGGTCCCATTTGTCTCTGTAGATAATTCATCAAAATGGGTGGGAGGTTCAGTGGTTTTGGGTGCGGGAGTTGTGAAGAAGAGGAGGTGATAATAAAGATGGGAGCGAGGAGAGGGTGATAGGAGGAAATAAGGTGGAGGAGAGGGTGATAGGAGGAAATAAGGTGGAGGAGAGGGGAGAGATTAGGTGGTTGTGAAACGAGAAGCCACGGATTCAATACCCGCACTGAGACAAATGTTTGTGAGATTCACAAATATTTGTTTCAGGGCTACGTGTTGTGAGACCGAAAGTGTTTCATAGTGTTTGTTAATTACGACACACAACTCGTATCTTACTTAGTTAGGTTATTATTTGGGAAAAAGTTAATATTAAGGGATTTTTGTCTGCGATAGGGCAATTTTGGAAACTCAATCTAGGCACCCTTATGTAGTGATTCGCGAATATGTCTAGTTTAATTGTCTCTGCGAATATGAATGAATCCTATAATCGAACACGGCTAATATTAATTTAAAGAATTAAATAGGTAATACTAACATTACATACTAATTTAAATAAATGATTAACCTTTACTATTTGGATAATATAACAATTAACTATTATAAACGATAAACCAACAATTTTCCTATTAAAATAAACTTTTTTTAACAAAATGACAATTAGTCAGGGTTCCCTGGGCCATTTTTCCACTTGATTACTATCAAGCTAATTTTTCGTGAGTAGCTTCGTTTCGATGAGACGCCCAACAATTCCCTAAGCGATTAGCGAAAATTCTCTATTGTGGTAGCTAACAGAGGTAGCAAGGATAAAATATTTCGATTTGATGATACTCCAAAAATTATTATTTTATTTTTCGGACAATATGACTAAATGAATAAATTTTTGGGACTCATCAAATCGAAATATTCTATACTTGCTATCTCTCCCTGTTTTCCAATTACAGCACTAAAGCGCATTATGCGGCATAATGCTCAACGTTGAATGTTTCAACTACAGCAACGCTACGCACAATCAAGCACTATAAAAAGTACTGCTTTCGGGTGATACATGCAATCGATACCAACTCAGTAACAGAAAATTAATAAGTGTTTTTTCTTTAAGTTGGCATTGATCGAAATTTTATTTATATTATCGTTACATAGTAATTAATATTGTTTATTGTTGAGAATTTTTTTTAAGCTTTCGTCTTATCGTAGTGTTTTCGAAATATTCAAAAGTTAATTCAGACCCTGTTAAAAAGTAAATGTAAGGATGGATGAAGGTATAAACATTGACTATTTATATTTTTATTCTCAACACTGAACTTAGCGCACTCTGCTGGTGCACTAGAAAACTAATTCACGTTCCAATTAGCAATTAGCACACTTCGGCATTGTGCGCCACTGAGTCGCATAATGCTCTGTAATTGGAAAACAGGGACAGTTAGCTACCGCAATGGAGAATTTTCGCATAGGGAATTGTTGGGCGTCTCATCGAAACGAAGCTACTCACGGAAAATTAGCTTGATAGCAATCAAGTGGAAAAATGGCTCAGGGATCCCTGACCAAATAGTTCGAATTGTAGTAAAATTCAAAAATTATATATTACGTAGGTATTTTTTTTTAAAGTAAGTACAAATACATACCGTAAGCGACGCGATTCACTGCGGCACTTTAAGCTATTGCTATATTGTATCAATAGTAACGAGTAACGATACGAAAGTAACCAATACCTACTGGTTGTTTTAATACCGAATACATGCGGGTGATACGTCTCTTTACTTTTAAGCCTTCCACGCACGGCCTAAAACTAAAATGGCAGTGGGCGGGTCACGTTGCCAGAAAGCATCACTCTTGGTGTAAAACCGTTCTAGAGTGGCGGCCCTGGGGTGAAAAGCGCCCCAGGGGAAGACCGCAGATGCGTTGGAAGGATGACGTGAAGAAGGTGGCTGGATCGAACTGGATTCGAACAGCGCAGGATCGGGAAGCGTGGCGACAATTGAAGGAGGCCTACACCAATATGGTCGAGAACGGCTGAGAAGAAGAAGAAGAAGAGAGTCTCTATTTGGACAACTGCTGATATGAGTTAAGCCGATAGTTTATATCGGTTATAAATGAGTGTTTAAATTATCGTGTAATTAATATAGAACTTGTAGGTTTTGATAGTATCGAGTACATAAATACTTACTGTGACTTGTGAGGCGTAGTACAGAAGAATCATGGGCGCGTTGCCGACCTTAAAGGAAAGAGATAATTAGGGATTTATATATTTAGGGAAGGGGAGGGGACTTGGGCTTCCGGATATCTCACTCAACGTACGAAACGCGGCAGCAAGCCGCTACTTTGCGTCGGTTTTCTGTGAGACAGTGGTAACGACCCGGCCTAGCCAGCCCATTCATGCTGTAGACAAAACTGTCTACAGCGTGGCTCTACCACTCAAATACACAAATTTAGTCATGACTCACGAGCGACTTAGCAGTTAAATAACATTTTATCACAATGTTAGTAAATGTTTAATGTTAGAAAATGTTTGTAAACATTTTATAACACCGGTGTGGCAGCACCATTACACATAAAGGTATAGAAGGGTAAGTATAGATACAGACACGGTAGGTGGAGTAAACTTGAAAGTATTTATAATTTTGGTTAGTAATTTTTTTCTATTGGGTATTAAGAGGCTACAGCGAAAATAATCCGTAGTTTGGTGGGCGGGGCTTGCACCCGCTCGCGGGGAGCTCCGAAGGCATAGCACGCGCTCGGGCGACAAGCCGCGCTCGTTTGTCGTCGGGCGATCGACTCGTATTACAAAGCTGTACACTCTGCGCAAAGTGATATAAGTCTAAAAGCATATTTTTTCGGTCTAGTCGGTATTCCTGTATCTAATATAGAACGGAAAATAAAATTCGTTCGCAATGATATAAGGACCACCTTTGGTCAATTTTTATAAAAAAATTGTGTATGCTGATATTACTTTAGGAATATTAAATTGAACTAAGGCCTTATTTTAAAGCAAATATGTTTAATTTGTTATATCTCAATTTGTAACATTGTATGTGTGTACTTACAATTAATAACGTCAGATTTGTGCGCAATAATACAATTAAAGCAAAGCAAAATGGTGATATTGAAGTTTTTTTAACTTGACACAGTAAAGTGACTTGGTATTAAGTACAGTCCAGTTCAAATATATTTGCGACCAACAAGATTAATTTTGTTAATCATCGGCATTATGTGGGCCCGAAGCTACTGGATATACAGTGGCTAGTCCCGAAGTGTTACATGTCTGATTAGACCACTATGGTGAGTTTTTCGCCATGTGCACGGTTTTCGCTATTCAATCGATACCCAAATGTATCGGTTACCCTCTCACCAGTGACACCAGCAGTTCTGCCTGGGTTGATCTTAGACTAGTACTTACGAATGTTTCCACTTCACCGTATCTTAAATATCCTTTTTATAAAGACAATTGACTCTCATAGCTTTCTCTAGTATATCAACACATCGATTTTTTGGCCATCGGCACGAACGTACCTTTGGTACGATTTAGCATGGGTGTTTGTGACCCACGTACTTTTGTGATTCTCTAAAACGTAAAAATATTACCTTAAGCGACCTTACTGGAGTTTACCTGGCACGTTATGGACACGTACTCCCGTAGGCCATAAATTTGGTTTCCACCACATTTCTGTCCGCCATTTTCAAGTGTTTAGTGCACCCGATCCTAAAAAAGGCAACCGCTAGGATCCGTCCAATTACAGGCCTATAACCATCGCCTCCTTGTTCTTTACGATAATGGAATTATCAACTGTCAGCACCTGCTGTACCTAGAGGAGTACCGATTGATTAGCGACCGCCAGTACGTCTTTCGTCGGAGTCGCTCGCTGGTAATCTTCTAATTTACCTGACATATAGATGGACATAAGCAACTGAGACCAAGGGGGAGGCGCTTGCAGCCAATTGGGGCTTAGCGAAGACCTTTTATCGGGTATGGCACAAAGCACTTCCTTAAAGCTACCTTCCTTTGGGCTTCCAGAAAAATTATGCAACTGGATCACTAACATTTAAAAAATCGTATAGATAGAAGCGTGTATACCTCACGTTACGGATAGATGTTCAAAAATCAATCACCATCTATTAATTTTTTTTTAATAGATGGAGAGATAATCGCTTTCAAAGGTATAAAAAGTGTAATATTAATCCAACAAAATGTGTTCATAAGATATTTTTTTTTATCCGATCACGGCAAAGTGACTAAACTATATCTGATGGGAAGCGCAGTCCAGTCCAAAAAACCAGCGACCATCGACATACAATAAGTTTATGGGTGGTAATGCTTCTTCATACTCTAAAGAGGGAAGAAGCAAATCGAGGACCCTGCGACAGGACAGGCGGATGACCAATGCAGGCACAGGGATACAATGTTGGACCCTTATACGCACCTCAAACAACTATCAACTCGTGTCGCAAGCCTCTCGGTAGAACTGGATATACACTGGCTGATCCTGGAACACGATCCACACAAGGTGTGAGTCGCTATGGCAGGTTTTAACACTACGTGTACGGTGGTCGCTATCCGGGCGGATATGGATATCCTACCACCAGTATAATAGTTTCCACTTTTGTATATACATTTATTCTTTACTATGGAATCCTAAGTTTGTCATATGTAAGTAAAACACACACTTCGTTGGTTTTGAAGGATAATGGAATGACAGACAAAATTTTGTCATTTTCATACATTTGAAATGAAAATGAAATAGTCAGTTATCCGGGTCCATTTTTGCACTTGATTACTATCAAGCAAATTTTCCGTGAGTAGCTTCGTTTCGATGAGACGCCCAACAATTGCATGTGCGAAAATTCTCGATTGTGAAACAAAAAAAAAAACAAACAGGAGAGAGAAAAAAAAAAAAAAAAAAACAGAGGTATCAAGGATAAAATATTGATGATTCTCAAAAATGTATTACTAACTAATTATCTAAATTATTCGAAAAAATATTTGTCCTACAAAATGTATGGTTTGATCAAAGAGTCCCCTCCTTCCAACATGTATCGATAACGAGGTCATCAAAAATGATTACTAACCAGCTGATTTTTTTATTTGTATTTAGTTAATATTTATGTAATTTAACAGTCATATTGTCCTACAAATTTCGTGGTACATTATCCCGGTCCTACGCTCAAAAGTAGTAGTATACAGGGTTAATTTTAAAACACCAGCAACCTTGCAGGACCAGATAGCTGACCCCATACGGAACAACTTTTGTTCTACAAGTTTGTATATAACTCAATATATTAAAAAAAAAATGATTTTACAAGTTTTTGTTGTGTCGTATTTTTCTTCGTAGCGTTCGGCGTGCGCGCGCGACTCAAAGAAGCCGCTCAGCTGGCTCGGGCGATGACCTTCAACGCTAGCCCCGTTCCCCACGCTTCGCGTGTTTGCTTACGTAATCTGCGATGCGTGTAGGTAACATTTAAGACGGAAATTAAATGAATACTTATTTTTGTATGAAAATAAAATCTAACAAATTATCAAAAGTCGTAGAACAAAAGTAGTAGCTTATAACCTTAGGTATCTACCCCTGCGAGGTTGCTGGTGTTTTAAAAATAACCCTGTAGATCCTTGATGTAAAAATAATTACTATCAAGCTGAATCTTCGTGAATAGCTTGGTTTCGATGAGACGTCCAACAATTTCCTATACGAAAATTCTCGATTGTGGTAACTAATAGAGGTAGCAAGGATAAATATAATAATATGTCGATTTGATGATTTTGAGTATCATCAAATCGACATATTATTAAATTAATACTAACTGGTTTTTTTTTGTTACATTTCAAGATAATTATTTGAAAAAATATTTTTCCTACAAAATGTATGGTTTGATCAAGGACCGTTCCAGGATTTATCGATTTGAATAAGGGAATAAATAAAAAAAAGTGTGCGTCTCGGGACGCACAACAGAATAACTTAAACTAATGTGGGTTGAAGTGAGAGAGGAGGAGCCTGCCTACTGCTACCGTATGCGTGAGAGAAAGGCAAGCCAGACAGAGTGGGTCCGTAACGTGTTATGTTACAAAGCGGTTTACCCTCCCATAATAAGTTATCACTTCATTGGATTGCTCTGCAATGCCCTGCATTGCACTCCAGTCCGGCCAAAGTCCTGTCAAAGTCCGGTCATAGTTCTGTCAATGTCCGGTCAAACTCCTGTCAAAGTCCGGTCAAAGTCCGGTCAAAGCCCAGTCAAAGTCCAGTCAAAGTCTGGTCACAAACCGACGTAAAGTAGCGGCTTGCTGCTGCGTTTCGTACGGTGAGTGAGATAACCGGAAGCCCAAATCCCCTCCCCTTCCCAATCCCTAATTATCCCTTTCCTTTAAGGTCAGCAACGCGCCCATGACTCTTCTGGTGGTGGGCGTACATGGGCGGTGGAGATCACTTACCATCAGGTGACCCACTTGCTCGTTTGCTGGCCTAGGCTATAAAAAAAAAAACCAATCCGGTCACATTCCGGTCATAGTCCTGTTAAAGTTCGGTCAAGTCCTGTCAAAGTCCGGTCAAAGTCCAGTCAAAGTCCGGTCACAGTCCGATCAAAGTCCTGCCACAGTCTGGTCAAAACCAGTTGAAGTCCGGTCACAGTCCGGTCAAAGTCCTGTCAAAATCCTGTCACAGTCCTGTCAAAGTCTTGTCAGTCTTGTCAAAGTCCAGTCAAAGTCCGGTCACATTCCAGTCAAAGTCCTGTCACAGTCCGGTCAAAGTCCGGTCAAATCCAGTTAAAGTCCGGTCGAATTCCGGTCAAAGTCCTGTCATAGTTCTGTCAAAGTCCGGTCAAAGTCCAGTCACAGGACTTCAAAGTCAAAGCAGACTGGTCACCGTGTGAAACCACCTGAGGCTTCGAAAATTCTCAAAGTTCCAGGGAGATCGGCTAACGCTGGCTGGTCAACTGGCCCGCGTGACGTCTCATGGAAGGTTCTCGAACCTTCCGTTGATCGATGGACTGCTCGTTTTACGGAACGCATCGGTTCACCCTCCCATAAGAAGTTATCACTTCAAAAATGGAAATTAGTTTGCCACCAACAAAACAAGAATTGTAGCAACAAATTAAAAGAACTGCATTCATTTGTAATGTATGGTGTAATGCACACATGCCCCACGGAAAAATTGCCAGAAAATTTCAGATAGACAATAATTGATGACAAATATAATATTCATATATTATTGGTTTGATGGCCCCCTACGTCCATGTTTTGAATAATTATCTTCTGACATACAAGGTACCCTATTAGAATATTGTTATTTATTGATTGATTATTCATCTATACTTATAAAATAACATGTCCTGACTGACTGACTGATTCATCATCGCCGAGCGCAAACTATCAAGGCTACAAGTATGAAATTCGGACTGTATATTCATTTTGTTATGTTGTTATGTTATTACCCACTAACAAAGGATTTTAGAAAATTCCACCCCAAAGGGGTCATAATAGGGGATAATAATATGTATGAAAGTCCGTCTTTTGAAAGTTACATAAACAAAATTTTGTATTTCGGTTATTGACGTAAAATAAATAAATACGTGTTTCAGGAATTTTGAACATTTTAGTTAATAAGGTATGAAAAAAGGGGTGAAAGTAAATGCGAAAGTGAGTTTGTTTGTTACGCTTTCACGCCTAAATCACTAAACCGATTTTGATGAATTTATCTACAGAGACTGATGGGACCCTGGTGACGGTTATAGGCTACTTTTATCCCGGAAAATGCTGTTCACGCGGGCGGAGCCGCGAGCAAAAGCTAGTTATTACCTATATAATTTACTTAATTTTTTCATGTTATTACAAAGTCAGGTATGACGAATGAGGAAAATGAAATAGATGAAGATGACAGCTATGTTAGAAGCGAAGATAATGAAGATTTATCAGATGCATCTGATGTTTTTTTTTTTAATATGCAAATACCCAAATTTTTTAGAATCATCAAATCGACATATTTTATCCTTGATACCTCCTTTAGCTACCACAATCAAGAATTTTCGCACAGGATATTGTTGGGCGTCTCATTGAAACGAAGCTACTCACGGAAAATTAGCTTGATAGTAATGAAGTGCAAAAATGGACTAAAACTTATATTACTTTAAACCTGGAAATATTTATATTTTATGTAATATAACTAAAGATGAATCCATAAACACTGAGTGAATAAATAAATAATGGGTGTTAATTGATATAAGTTAGATTTTTTAATCCCAATCCATCAAAGTTAAAACATCCTTTGAGTGGTAGAGCCACGCTGTAGACAGTTTTGTCTACAGCATGAATGGGCTGGCTCGACCGGATCGTTACCACTGTCTCACAGAAAACCGACGTAAAGTAGCGGCTTGCTGCTGCGTTTCGTACGGTGAGTGAGATAACCGGAAGCCCAAATCCCCTCCCCTTCCCAATCCCTAATTATCCCTTTCCTTTAAGGTCGGCAACGCGCCCATGACTCTTCTGGTGGTGGGCGTACATGGGCGGTGGAGATCACTTACCATCAGGTGACCCACTTGCTCGTTTGCCGGCCTATGCTATAAAAAAAAAAAAAAAAAAAAATCCTGAGAATAGAATAGAGTAGAAAAAAAGTTGGCAAATTTTAAAAATAGCAAATCATTAAATTGTTTTTTCTCAAAATTCGGTTTTCAGACTTGTATCACTTTTCACAGAGGGTACCGAAATATACGCATATTAGGTCGCAAAAATATTTATTATGTACTTACACTGTGACATTACGCTCATCATCTATGGATACTCATTTATGTTAAATGCGTCTATTGATGGAAGTGGCTTGGTTGAAGATATTATGAGATCTAACAAGTGAAAATAATGTAATATATGCGTACATCCTATAACTATTTGCATTATTAAATGTAAATTGACTTTGACGGTAAATAAAATCATATTAATGCATGAAGTCACGAAAATCCGATCTGCAAAAAAATGGCATACGTCCGTCCCCGATAAGGCGCTCCCGCCGACTGATCGATTGAGGGAATGAAAGTGATGCAATTACTTTTGAAATGCAAAATAAGAGATGGCTATAGTGAGTGTACGTTCAGAATAAAACAACGTATGTGCCAAAACGATTTTTCTTATTTTCTAATAAAACTCATTATTAAATTTAAAACTGCTTTGAGCAAACTTTCATACGATAATTCTCCATGTTTTAAAGTAAATTTAATTGTCTTATTCATGAGGGTTACGCTTTGGCAGCCAAAAACGTAAAAAAATAGATACAACTTTGCGATTTTTTTCTATCGAGAAAGTTTCATTGAATCGTGTATTCCTTTTGAACAATCCTAGAGCAGATAGTCAAAAAACGTATACCAAAATATTAAATCTCTATTCCACGTACACAATTATATACACGAGATAGAAATGTCCCATTTGTTTCAATGTAGGCCCTTAATGGAATTATAAAAGATTTGATTACATTAAAAGTCTTTATTACTAAATAAACTAGTTATTTATTAGCTTAAAATGAAATAATCATCGATTGGTATTGGATTGTCACACTTCGCGAGTTTGTAGGTATTTACGTATTTGAAGCCACGTCTAGCAATTTCATAGAAATCGATGAGCACTTTACTGCATTGACGTAAGTCATCTATGTAGTCAACAAAATATCTCACACAAAGTAAACAATCAAATTCATCTATCCATTAAAAATCTCTGAATTAAGGCACCCACATTATTAACAATATTTATAATGTAATTTATCGCATTGGACGGAATGTTGGCAGGTTATTTATTTGTCTTGTATTATACCCACTTATAACTAAAGGTGTCTTAAAAACTAAAAAAAAATCAGCATTGTGTGTATTAACACTCCCGATATCAAAAAGATGCCTGGTGTAGTGACAGCACTTCCACTCTGAAATGAAAAATTTTAGTCATTAACAACTTATTAAAATTTAACAGTGATAGTGGCCACACGGCATGCGTGTTTTCCGTTCACTTAGCTTACATGGAAACCTATGCGACGCGGCGGTACGGGCGGTATATAAATTGTAAACTTTTCATTGAAGGTTCATTTTTTTGGTAAGCAAGTCAGGGAAATTATAATTTTTTAATTTTTAGTTAATCATAATATCCTTACCATATTTTTTTAGGTAACCCTATTGGTATGTGTTCAGCAACACATTTTATACCCTAAACTATATTTTTAATTCGGTAAGATGGGTGAAGGTCGATGTTACCCAGGATCCTCTACTATAACCAGCCTCAGAAATTGGCATTTACTACAGAATTCGTCCACTTCATCTAAGAATAACTCGACATTGTTTAAGATTATGTGGTAGTATTTTTTTTCAAGATTGTCTGCAAAGGGTAATTTAGATTCTGTGTATTTATTGTTTATTTGAACCAACCCTTTCTCATGGCTTATTAACCTGTCTATTAAAATATTTATAAATATATTAAATGCGGTGATAAGCAGCATCATTGGAATAGCCCTACATGATTTTTTGAATAATACAAATTATTTGATGATTTTGACCTAGTTTGTGTCTTTTTCTACAATAAAAGGATTGTAATAATAAATACATTTCAATTGGTTTTGTTAATTTAGAATATTATTTAATATAAAATAAAAGGCAATGTGATTTAAAAAAACCCTATCAATAAAAACTGTACTGGTAGCCTGAGATTGGAATTAGTGCCCTTATGGTAATAAGACTTGTATCATATCCTACATCAGGCTCATTAAGATTTACCTTTAAATGTGTTTAATAAATTGTTGCATATAAAAAAATCTAAAAAAATATAATGCCGGTCATTTTTATGCAGCACATAAAACAGCAAGCATCATCTAATCTAAGTAAAAAAGAGGACAATGATTGGACTACATACTGTTCTTAGTAACCATTATTTGCATGAAATAATCAAGAATAAACTTACAATAATGAAATAGTTGCAGCGATCTCCTAGACAACAGTCAGAACATGCCCAGTCCTGGTACCATATATGGGTACATAGAGACATGTGTTGTTGTCTGGTTTTCGCACATTCCGTCTTGTTGGAACATCTCTTAGATATGTAATACTGTTTCTTTGCTCCTTGTGACCAGTAAGGCGTGCTCCCCCAACGAATTTCAGTTAAACAGACGTCCTGGTTGTATTCACAAGGCCTGATTGTATTGACACATTTCCCATTGTTATCCTCTTGATTTTCACAAACATAACATTCGAGCGCTAATACTGCAAAATTGAACTGAATCAGACAGGTCTATTTCGTTAAATATAAAATTATTAAATAAGAGGATTTTGTGTACATAGTCATACCTGTTGTAAATGAAACGAGAATAGTAACAAAAATGCAGAGTTCCTTCATGTTTTAATTCAAAAATAATATATTTGCCACACCCGTGAATTAAAATTGTTTATTTTTAAAACTTTGTACCAGAGACAAACTAGCTTTGTACGTTTAGGCTAGTGATGCACCGTTTAAAAAACTCATATACCGGTTTTTCAAAAAACCGTACGGTAACGGTAATAGGTAATAATACAATTATTAAGTAACAAACATATACGTGGTTTAAAGCACAACTTGTCAAACTGTTATCTTTATCGACACATTAATTAACAACTCGTTAAGCACTGTAGCTCCGCTTCGCCGCCATTTTTATGTAACATTCGGCATTAACAAAAAACATACTTCATATCCGCTCTATATATGGGATGAGGGATCTATGGCTATGGTATAATTAGAAAGAGACTTTACAGTTTACTTTTAATCGTTATGATTCATTATAGTGTCATGTTACATATACAATCGATACAAACCAGCAAATTAACCAACAACGGAAAAAATAACGGCAGTTTGCAATAACGTTTGTCGAAGAATAACGCAACAGCCTAATTCGTTATTGAAAAACAGCTGATAGCCCATCTCTTTATATGTCTAAATGTCATTTTATTTGACAGTTCCAATCCAACAAGACGAAAATCAGTAGACGAAAATTGTTGCGAACTACATCAATTTTTTTATTCTACAAATCAAAACAAAATCTTTAGTGGCAGTTTTAAATTTGTACTATGGAAGGCGTATTATGGAAGTGGACTAATTATTGGAATGGTAAATGGAAGAGGAATAAAATATGGTTATTATTTTATGCAATATTTTGTGCACATATTTTTATTAAATGTTTATATTGCAGGTTGGCAAACCAGATGGTTTGTTTTAGAAAATGGTATTTTGTCATATTACAAATCTCAAGAGGAAGTTATCCAGGGTTGTAAAGGTTCGGTAAAGGTGTCAGTGTGTCAAATAAATGGTAGGCATGTTTTGTTTACAAATTAAGAGATAAAAAGTCCGTAAACATTGCTTTTGATTTTGTCCGTCTAGTTATATTTATTCATACACGAGCCATTTCAATTGTTAATTTTAAATTTTATTATTAAATTTACATATGGGTAAAATTCATTGATTAACACTAGAAAATATGTACTCAATTAAATGACATGAAATGTAAAAAAAGCATATGAGCAAGCAACTATTTATTTAAGGATTGCTTGCATAATATTTTCACAACAATAAAAAGTACATATTTTTAATATCACCAAATTTAAGCTGTACAAACATCAGAGTATTAATTAAGGTGAACTTGACACCAGTCATATTCAGTTATCAAATATTCAAAATACAACTAGGATACTGAATATAATATATAGCTAGTTTTAGTCCACAGCTCTAGCCGTGTGAGTCTCTTTATTAAAACTCATAATGGGTACATCAAGACAAGCATCAAATAGGTCTGAGTTGGATGTAGGGAATTGGTCTTGTGGCTAGATATGGACAAATCATAATAATTTATGAAATGTAACACCTGGTTTCTGATAGGCTGATTAATGTAGAAATTAATTAATCTGTCAAATCTCATGTCAATAATTGGGTTGGTAGAAATGTGGTCATTTTGATTTGACAAACCTGTTAGTTAACAATACCATCATGCCCATATTAACAAACAATACTTATGTAAGCTCTTTGCTAAGTGATGAATCCCGTATACATGATTGGTCAGTTTTTATTTAGTGCCAAAAACTAACCAATGATGTTTAGGGAAATCATCACTATGGGTTCACGCTATGAGGCCTAGTAGGTTTATCTCATGAATTTGTCATTCTTATCTCATTCTCATGAATTTGGTTGTCAAACTCCATATGAAAAATCATATTAATTTTATCAAACATTATTTTGGGTTTCTGGAAGATTCATAGTTCTCCAAGGTTTAAAAAAAACAGTGGCGCCCCCTATATGCTGTAAAGTGTATACACAGTGGTGTTTATTGCAAAATAATATGACCATTGAATATACAAACTCTAGATAGCATACATATTTGAAGGACATCCTGCTGCACATTCTTTATCATGATTCTTACCTATTCTACCTAAATCCTTAAAAATATTTTAACTTTTATTTCCAGTAAATAATATTGATAACACAAGGTTGGATTTGGTCATACCAGGGCAGCAGCACATGTACTTAAGAGCTCCATCACCACAAGACAGACAAAAGTGGCTGGTTGCACTCGGGAGTGCTAAAGCTTGTGTTGATTGCAAAGAATTAAAAGGTAATATATGGATATGTTACGAAATATATAAAAATAACCATTTCAAAATAAATGAAAACTATATATTTACAAAAACTATAATATATTTACCGAAGGTCAGTCAGTAACTAATAATATACTAGACCCATGCACATACTTCTCACATTGGTGAGTGACTAAAATTGTACATATGGATATAAAATGGCCAAGAGTAAATGTGTACTATGCGTGCCAAATAAGAATAGGACTGTCAAGACGCCATTTTGTTCAGCAATACGCGCAAACTTCATTACTAAAGTGTATGGTGTGCAAAAAAATCAGTAAACAAATTATATTCAGTTTAAATGTTTACTGTACGCTTTTTTGGTATTTCTAATACTTTTCACGCCAAATTAATTATAAATGAGTAGGATTTCAAAGAAAATCATTTTTATAAAAATAACAATAACAAGGAAATCCAGTAGGCAACAGATATAAGACACACGCGCGTATACACGAAAGCGTAGCTAACGGCACACTGGTAGCTTCTCAATAGTGTCACAAAATTGCGTCATATTAGGGTGATAGTAGCATTAACTGTGTATTTGTTCATTTTTTAAACTGTTTCCATACAGTTCCATAATTAATTTATCCAAAATTATCCATTAATAAAATTCAAGAATAGTATTTATTAAATGAATATAATGATTATACAATAATTAAATCTATATCTATTAACGATAAAAAATATATGAAATTTCTTTTTTGCACTTTTTTTTTGCTAGCAGTACTACTTTGACAGTTATTGTGTGAAGTTGGCAGCAAACGCGATCCTATTCTTATTTGGCACGCATAGTATGAGAGAATATATAAACACATACTTATACTACATTATTATGTTTCCAGTACCAACTTTAGAAGACGCCAACTCATTAAGCCACAAAAAGTCTGAGTTACGATTATATTGTGATCTCATGATGCAACAAGTCCACGCTGTGAAAAGTGCAGCCAATGGTGAAGATGGACCTGAAATGCAGGTACATGATTCTGGAAATATGTTGTTTCGGGTCTGGGTGTGTTTTCTACTCAGAGGGGTTGACATCAGGCAGACAGCTGGTCGTAAAACTAATCTTTCTGTCACATGTGTTGAAGGGAATGATACACCGGTTGGTGTTATGGGGTTTCCACCAGAGCAGTGTTTCCCAACCTTCTTTAGGGCATGCCCCACCTTAAATTTTTTTGTTAAATTTGTCACCGATATCTAGCATTGCATTTAAATAACCCATAGCGAAAGGGTTAAAGTCGTATCGAGTCCATTTTTAAATTGCCCCCCTTAACTATGAAATTGCCCCCCTGTGGGGCGTGGGCCCCACGTTGGGATACACTGCACTAGAGGGATAAGGTCGGCTGTTGTGACGAAGGACTAGTCTGCTAGGACGCTTCTCACGAACTTTTGTAAAACACTGGACAAGCAAAGATTAACATACCAATCAGCAGTGAATGTTTTTTTGGTTTTCAACTGAAATCATCATGTAATATTTTTTTTTTATTGCCTTAATAGGCAGACAAGCAAGCGGCCCGCCTGAGGCTGCGGTTAGACGACGCGAAAAATTTCGTGCGGACGCCGCGCGGCGGCCGCACGAAATTTTTCAGTCATAGCAAATGTATGTCTTATTAACTAGGACTTAACGTTGAAATTCTTTGTAACTAACCGCGCGGTCGCGTTTACACGAGCGCGCCGTCGCCGCGTGGTTGAAGCGTTGCGAAGAATTAAACATGCTTCAATTCGTTTTTCGAGTGATTCGAGCGCGATCGCCGCGCGGCCGCAACGCGGTGGGATTCCTCGTCATATAAACGCGCCCTGATGCTAAGCGGTCACCGCCGCTCATGGACATCGGCAATGCCAGGGGCACAGCCAAGCCACTGCCTACCATCTAATAACGACAGGATGTCTTGCCAAAAAATAATAATCATAATTTTCACTTCGACCTTCTTGATTTTCGTCGGTGAATCCTAAAAATCCATTCTACTCCCAAGAAGAGGACTGATACTCATTTCATCCCCTGGTATCCCCATCATCTATGTACTTAGTGCTAAAGATTTCGCTCTGTCGTATTTTTTGGGCATTTTATCACACCACTTTACTTGCTGTCGTTTTTTTTAACTTTCAGTAACTCATGCAGTATCTATTTTTAACAAAGCTGTTTGAAATTTAGGCATGTGCGAAGATTTTTCATTTACTTTTTGACAATGATCAACTTTGTACGAGATTGCTGACATGTAATTATTTTATCTGACTATATAGATAGTATAGGATACATAATAGTATGGTATCCTTGTTTTTATATCACTTTATTTGGTGTGCAATAGAGTATTTTATCTATAGTACCTTTATACCTCTAATGAAAAAGGAGTATATTTACGAATATGGTACTTGAAACTGTGCGGTGTGACGGGGGAGAGGGCTTGCGGTTATTTTGCCCTTAGATGTTCATTTCAAAACAAATACCTACATAATTATCATTGCAATTTTAATCAGTTAATTATTATTACAATTGTTTCAGAAAATCGATGATGCAACTAGTCTCCTAACCGCTACATGTGACACGTTCATAAGAACGCTGGAAGATATAATGAAATTAACAACTGCTGCAGCAACTGCACCTTATGAAATGCCTGTACCTAATTTAGTAACTAATAAAAATAATATTTCAAATAAATCACAATTAACCAATAAAACTCCTAGACAGAGTTTAAGTAGGTCTCTATCACAAGAAAATAGGTGAAAAATAAATGTTAGTTTTTGTACTTAAAAAAATTATTATATTAATATTTCATACATAATACCATAAACGAACATTTTAGTAGAATATCTTTTATAGGTGTAGAAATATCCATTAGGCAACTTGAAATGGAGATAATATTTTGTATATTTCAAAGTTTACGATTTATAAGTGACCAATTGAAGTTAATTTTATTATTGTAATTCTTTTTAAACTGTAAATTAAAAATAATAACTAACAATAATTACAAAGTATTTTTTAATGCACGGGATAACATACCTATGATTTGTTATACTTATTTTTAGAGATAACGGCAAAGAACACTTGCGTTGTAGTTCATTAATAGGTCGAAGGAGCGGGGGCACCGATGTTTCACACAATTGGTTCATCAATGTATTATTGGCTATGTGTGCGCGCTCACAACTCATGCCTGCACTTAGTGAATTATTCTTGACCTTATAAGTAATAAATCATACATAAGTTATACATATTATAGCCCAAAATACTAAGTCGCTACATGATTTATTATAAATTATCAATAGGAGAATACAGTCGGACAATCAGAATGCCTATCAAAATATGGCGCAAGTTCTTTTTAAAAAATTTACACCTGATCAATCGCAAGACAAACAGCAGATGTGTTAGCTGGCTATTGACTTGTAGGCGAGGAGGCCAGCGCCTTTTCTGGCTTTTCACAGTACATCTTTACATTTGGGCACGTATTTTTATTTAAACTAGTTGACCCGGCGAACTTCTTACAGCCTAACCGTCAATGAATGTCGTGTTGACTATTAGCAACACTTAATTTAAGATTGTAATTATATGTTTATATAGATAGATAGTACTATCCAATCATTCATTAGTCATGGTTATTTTTTTTGTAATAATAATGCACTCTGTGATATCGCATATTATATTAACCATTAATAATAAATAAAATTATTTTTAGTTAGCTTAAAATTAAAACAGAATATGGAATAATGCAGTAGTGTTGTATGTATTGTCATAAGAAACAATATTAAAATCACATTCCAGATTATAAATGATTCAAATAAAAAAAAAAAAACAATGTAATTGGTACTGATTTTTTGTGTTTATCCTCTATTGATAAAAATGTATAATCTTAATAAGATTTGTACTCTAGCATACCCAGTTTATTTCCCGAATTTGTTTTCTCAGTCCTTCCTATTGACATATATATATATACATAATTATTAAATTTATTTAAATTGAATGTTTTAATAAAATATATAAATTATCATAATTTTATTTTTTACCATATAAAAGCAGATTTTTTTATACAACTTAAGCAGAAATTAACATACATTCTTCAATTCTCTTTGTTATGTTGTCGAGTGAATTCACACAGATTAACATTTTACTTTTATTTCAAACCATGGGGAGTGAAACATGTAAATTTAAGACATTCAATCCCTTACTCATTTTGTTTAGACCTTTCATTCCTAGAGACAAAATGAACATCTGAACATTACTCTCATCCTAGCTTTAGCTAATCAAAATAAGAGTTATTACCAGATTGGTTCTCCAAACCTTAACACATTCTTTTCTTGAGTATCCAGCTCCATACCCACTTTCTTTCTCATATAGAATATAGTACAGTCCCGGTTAGTGCACAACACTTCTTCATGAAGGCTCCCTTGACATCTTTGACATTCAGTCCAAAGCCTTGAAAATTTATCTTGCAGCTGTCTTAATTTAAATACTTCAGTAATGTATAACTGACCTTCTTTCTCCATGCAATGGTTGCACAAAGCTTTTTTACTATCATTTGGCAATACTACTTTACATCCTATACACTTTTCTTTCTTTTTTGTAAATGCTGATAAAGCACCTACTTTTGACGTGACCATTGCTTTAGTTCTTGTGTGTTCGCCTTTTAATAAAAGAGATTCAGCCTTGTCACCAAGTATTGGTTCAAAAATTCTTAATAGTGGCTTGGCAAGCTGATTTTCCATGTAATAATTAAAATCTATGGGCACACTGTTTTCTAATACATATATAGGATCTTCTGCTTTCATATAGGCAGGTGTATTTTTGGCTGCACAACACAGAATATAAGGTACTCTGTCGCCAAGTTTAGGAGCTGTCCCTGCATCACGTTTCTTCATTTTATTTGCCAATTCTACATGAGCTTGTTTTGCAGCATAATCATTTTTGGTCAATTCTTTTGTAATAACAAGTTGTGATATATCTATTCGATTGCATAGTAAATCTGCAATAATCTGTTTGGCATAATTTACTGCACCATCAGGGTCTCTATCTATAAGTAATTTTTGTAGGCATGTACTCATCATATTTGAAACAAGTGGACAATTGTCTCTTCGAACAGTTTCAATACCTTTACAATCCATTTTGTCATACTTTTCTGGTTTTGTAAAATAAAGTCCAGCATACCTCTTCTTATTAATTAAGAGATATGGGTAATACACTTTTTCAAATTCTAATTTTATAGGTTTTACAAATTTTTCTGTTACAAACTCAGCAGCATCTCTGCCTAATTCCATACTTTCTTCAAGAGTTTTGACACCAAATTTTACCATGACGGAATCAGTATCCCCATAGATCACAATAGCATCTTCTTTATATCCATTCACTTTTGTATATCTTTTTTCAACTTCTGATTTTGTAAACTCTATCATTGTTCGACCATAAGCAGTTACACTACCTGAAATCTCTAGACATGGCAGTTTGCCTACTTGAGCACCTGTAAAACCATAAACAGAGTTGGCACTGATTTTCAAGGCCAATTGTCTGCCATCCAATACTGATCTTTTGAATGGGTCTTTCTCATCTTTCAAATCTGCTTTAGCTTTCTTCCTAGCAGCTAGTAATGATTCCAAAATTTCAGGTAATAAGCCCTTACGCACATTTGCTTTAACAAACATGTTTTTTGATGGTGTCAGTGTTACATCATCACTATCAAGGTTTAGTTGAGTTTGCATGTTAGGTTGAACTAATGTTGTATAACATAAATTGTGAGCCATCATAATACTGGGATATAGTGAGGCAAAATCTAAGGTTGATATGGGATCTGCATAATATCCTTTTTTGGGCTCAATTACAGTTGCTCCCTCAAACTGATCATCTGAACCTTGTCCATGGTAAGCTGGCATCAAGTATCCTGCATCTTTTGCTTTGCGAAGAAGTTGACTGACAACTTTTATTTGTTGACCTCTGGTTAATAAGCATAACAGAGGGACACCAGTCACTCTAGCCATTTCCATGTAGTTTATAATGCACATTAATTTGTTTAGCAATTTTAAAGGTAAGTAAGCATCTTTGAGACAATACATAGCCAGCCTTCTTCTAGTTTGTTCATTCTCATTTTGTAAATCTGCTATGATACTGTGATGAACATCTTCTTTTTGTTCTTGAAGAAAATGATAACTTACAGCATTTAGTGTGTAGGATCTAAGTTTGTAATCACGAACAAGAACAAGTAGTAAATCAAATGGAACTCTACCTTCAAAGTTGATGCTCTTGTTCTCTCTTCGTCCCATTTGTTTTGATTGTAAAACAGTGTCTTTAATGATTGATCTTATGTTTTTAATTCTTCCCAAAAAATCAAAGTTTTTTACATTAAGATGTTTTGCACGGTTTATTAAATAAGGCCAATCAAAGTTATTGATGTTATAACCAGTAATAATATCCGGATCTAGTTCACGGAAGAAGTCAGACCACTTGTCTAACATTTCTGATTCTGATTGAAAGCTTAAAACCTGGGACCCCACAATTGGTGCACATGTATTTAATGTGAATACATTTCGCAGGTATGGTTCTGTGTCACCTTGTCTTATTACCATTGATGCAATTTGTATCACAGGGTCTAGTTTAGGTTCTGGGAATATTCCTTTTCTGCCAGCACATTCAATGTCAAAGCTTAAGATTCTAAATGGAGCTACTTTAGACCATTCACCTTCTGGTTGGTGTGCAATAAATGAATTCCATGCAACATCTACTTCAATTTGACACCGTGTTTCTGGTTTTAAAGAAGCATTTTGTGATCTAAGCAACCACTTTCCTACTGGTAGTTCAATCCAACTACATCCAACTACTGATGTGTCCACCATGAAACGAATATCAAAATCAATGTTTGTCTCATAAAACAATGGGTCCATTAAACCGAAGGATGTAGGCTGCCTTTCAATAAGACGTTTTGCTGCAGCAATTAGTTTGGGTAGTGCCACCGACACTCGAGCAAATGTTATATTGCTATTACCCTTATAATACATAAGTGATTTAGCTTTAACCAAGCGAACTTCTAACACTGTTTCTTTAATATTATCTTTATTCCCACGAAGGTCTTCAAGCAGAGCTTTACTCAGGTTTAATTTCAAATTGTTGCATGAAGATTCGATGAAATTGGCAGGCACAGTTACATAGAAGTATGGTGTGAATCCATGAACATGACAACATACTGAATTACCCTCCATAGTAATGCCATACATTCTCATAATGGGTACAGGTGCCATTTGTGAGCCTGGCATACCTTGTATTGGTTGTCCATTATAATTATCAATGTCGATTTGTTGAAACACTAAACTATCCTTTTTCGGATCTAGTGTTGGAGCCGGTGGGCGAGACCATTTCATATTTGTAGACTGATTTTCCGGTCCGTCTCCAAAAAATTGTTGTGAATCAGTTTCATTTGCTTCCAGACCAGCCAGTTGATCTTCAAACGTACATGATAACAGCTCATCGTCGTCGTCATCGTGTGATTTAAACTTTTTAGAAGGCGGTCCTTTAAACTGTTTCGTTTTATTCATATTGTGTGTGGACATATTATTCTTGATAACGTCTTCTTTAAAGGTAAAATTATACGTCCTATATGGTAGCGAAGTTTGTGATTAATTAATTATTAACTTTGTATACAAATTACACTTTAATAAAACGACCTTTTTTGATTAGAACTGGGCTATATTTTTCGAACTTGTACGAAACGAAAGCGAAACGCGGCGCGCGAATATATTTAACGTCAAATGTTGTCAAATGTCAAATTTATGACATGTCTGATGTCATATAGGGATGTAAAATATCGTTTTATTGATTATTTCGATATTTTTTTCTGGATATATTAAAATCGATATTGATACTTTTTAAAATTGATGACCGATGTAGGCACTGGGATACAGGGATATACTTTGATGCCCGCACCAACCAACCATCAAGTCCTGTTGCCACCCCCTCGGGGGAACGAGAAGAGAATATACACTGGCTGATTCTGGAACTCGATATACACAAGGTGTGTGGGTCACTATGGCACCCACGACCATAGCGATACACCATGTGTACGATGGTCGCTATCCGGGCGGATATGAATATCCTACCATCAGCAAATCAAAGCCAATAAGTTTTAACTAACCGAACAATTTTTCTATTAAATAAATATTTTAAAACAAGATGAGAAGTTCAAAACACAATATAATTCAAATATTGTATAACACGAAGGTATTTATTACTAAGTACATGCAAATTCATACCTTATGCGGCGCGACTTTATGCAGTGCTTCATCTTAGTACTTAATTGTATCAATCAAGAGTAATGAGTAACAATACGAAAGTAACGAGTATTGATTGCTTTAGTAACGAATACAATTACGGGTAAACACTTTCTCGTTACTTTTACAGCTCTAGTCTGATAGGGCTGCCTTCCTATATAAGTAATTTATCTATGGGCTTGCCAGCAGAGTCAACTTATTTTATATTGTAGAATTTCTGAAGTTTTACAAAGTTGACTTTCTAACTAACATCGAAATAAATACAAGAATGATAAATCTAAGTCGACTTTTATTTGGCTTTGTGTTTGGTTATGTATTCAATTTTAAATGAGATTCCAATTTCCACTAACTATTATTAGGTATCTTCTTCCACCTGCCCATATTCTACTCGCAGAGGGGGTTGGTGCAAAATGCTTTTTAACACATGTTACAGAAAGATTTGGCTTGTAGTTTTTATAACCGGCCGCCTGCCTGATGTCAACCCCTCTAGGGAGAACTAATTACTATTTAAAAATTAAGATAGCGATGATAGATAGTAGTCAATTTCAGATTAAAACGCTAATTTTAAAATGATGTTTACAAAATCGTTTGAAGAACATGCGATCTAAAAAATCGAATCAAAGCAAGAAAACATGCATCGCTAGCAGGTATATCACGATGCGCATTGTGCTTAGCGCACCCACGCCTGTCGCGGTAAAGTGCCCGCCTCCCGTACTCCTGTACCTACGTACCGCTGATTCTTGATTTTTCGGAGTGATATGTAGTCTGTGGCGGAGTAAAACGCGTCTACATAGTAGTCGTCAACCTTAGATAAAGGAACCTGTCTACGTTGTCAACATACAAGGGCGGCCATAAAGATAGATGAGAACTATATTTTATTTATGTTTTACAGAACCTAACATTGGTTTTAAAACATCGATATTTTCACGCTTGATGTCGATGTTTCTACAACAGCTCTAGTTCCATCATACATTTATTTTTACATTATCATAAATTTCAAATTCTAACAGTCTTGTCAGTTCTTAGAGATGTAATGAGCTCTTGAGTTGAAAGTTATGTTTCGGGAGCATATGTGGGAATTATCGGTAATACGCAAAATCGCTCCTTGTTTTACGGCTGCGCGCGGCGACCATACGGCACACCATCCACAACAGATAACACAAATATCTAAACGTTTTTTTTATTAGCTTGAATGACGAGATGAGCAGATTGCTTGCCTGTTGGTAAGCGCCCCGCCTGCCCATAAACAGAAGCAACACCACACAGAACCTTGAATTATAAAGCACTACGTCACACTGGACTGCGTTCGTCACCCCAAGACATGACTTGTTAAGTCTTATAATACCCAGTAATTTCACTGGTTTCAGTGTCCTTCAAATCCGAAACGCAACAATACCTACACACTGCTGCTTGCCGGCAGCAATAGACTAAGCGGTGATAACAACCCAGACGACTCTCCCATACGAAAGATTTACCACGTTGTAGTAATTTGGAACAGTTTAGTTCAGTCTCGTTTTATTCGAATGGAGCGACTGGAAAATTTGAAGTGATATCTCGATATCAGACGAAACCGTATAAAACGAGTGTGAATGGAGTATCTACTCGAAACGTATAGTGGCACTAGCAACTAGCCGCGCAAAAATGTAAATTGAATTTCTACATTTAATATAGTAAAATAACATGTCAGCCTCCGTGGCGCAACGGATGAGTAGCCGACTGTGAAACTAGAGGCCGCAGGTTCGATTCCGGCACCGAGATGAATGTTTGTGTGTTCCACAAATATTTGTTTCGAGTTTGAGTGTGTTTTCTCCCCATAGGGGTTGGCGTCAAGCAAGAGGCTGTTCGTAACAACTATAAACCAGATCTTTCTGTAACATGTGAAAAACATGTTGCGCTGTCGCCACTGCGATTGGGTTATGGGCAGGTGGAAACTGGAAGAAGGAGATTAAACAGCAAAATTATCTAGATTTTAACGACAGATGTTTTATGAGTATTTACCTACGTATCCATATAGTTTTATCTAATATCTAAAAACCAATTATGCACCAGCTATCGGTTACTTACAGTGTGTATCGTATGAAACTTAATGTTAACACTTAATTACTTGCTTAAGTGACTTTTAAAAAGTTTTGTCGATATCTACGTGTAAACACACGCAGAACTGATAAAAGTCCATTCTTTAAAAATACAGGGGAACCTGGGGTATGTTTATCCCGGCACGGCAAAGTGAGTACACTGCACCTGATGGTAAAATACACTGGCGTCAATGTGAGTATCCGTAGAAAGTACAGTGTCGCCATTAAAAAATAAATATTCCATGCTAAAAAGAGGTGTAAAGGGATGAGAAATTTTCAGGAAAATATTTTTTTTTTGTTGACTTGAATCCTCTTAGATTTTTTGAAGTGATAACTTCTTATGGGAGGGTGAACCGAAACGTTCCGTAACGCGAGCGGTCCATCGACCAGCCAGCGTTGGCCGACCTCCCTGGAATATCGATAATTTCGAAGTCCCAGTCGGCTTGGACCGGACTTTCACAAGACTTTGACAGGACTTTAACCGGACTTCGACCGGACTTGGACACGACTTGGAACTACTTTGACACGACTTTGACACGACTTTGATACGACTTTGACACGACTTTGCCACGACTTTGCCACGACTTTGACACGACTTTGCCACGACTTTGACACGACTTTGACACGACTTTGCCACGACTTTGACACGACTCTGACACGACTTGTCACGACTTTGCCACGATTTTGCCACGACTTTGACACGACTTTGACACGACTTTGCCACGAATTTGACACGACTTTGACACGACTTTGACACGACTTTGCCACGACTTTGACACGACTTTGACACGACTGTGACAGGCTCCTCCGCTCTCACTTTAACCCACATTAGTTTAAGTTATCACTTCTGTCGAGCGTCCCGGGACGCACACTTTTTTTTTATTTATCTTTTCATCTGAATGACGAGATGAGCAGGTCGCTCGCTTGATGGTAAGCCACGCTTGTCCATATTCCCTACAAAAGCCGCTTATTCCTTACAAAATATGTCTGTACATAGTCCTCTATTATTATCATAATAAATTATTTTACGTGACTACTCTATTGGCGCATTATTAGTAGTTAACGTTGACATTGTTAATATTATAAAAAACTTATTAATAAAATTTTTATTATTATATTTTATTCATATGTGCGAGTGCCATGTAGGTACTTTGTCAGGTATACTCATGGCTATTTCCTCAAAAGGCCAATCCTAGAATATCTGTACATTAAACTCGCATAATTCTGTAAAATCAATGCCTGGACATTAAAAGAGGCAATAACCCATAAGTTTGTCCACCGGGACTCTGCAACTGGTCACAAGGCATGAACTACCCAAGCCTGGTTCGAAACCAACAAGTGTCTCTTAAGGAATATCTTGATCAAGCAGTGGCTAAATTTCCCATGGAAACAGTGCGTAGATCCATAGATTCGTGGCCAGACAGATTAAAGGCCTGTATAAAAGCCAATGGTGGCCATTTAGAATACAATTATTTTTTATTTTTTGCTAAGAGTTCAATAAATATGCACACATAAGTATTATTAAGATTACATTACTTCATAAACAATAAATGCATTTTCATTTGTAACAGAACTTATGGCCGTACTAGGTAGTTTAAAAAAATATTGATATGTAAAAGTGATATTTATGGTCCAATTTACAAAATAAATTATTTGAATTTGAATTGGAGTTTTGGCGGGAATTCTGGCAGTGCAGTTCATCGTTTATTTTAATTTATTTCATAAACTTGTTTAGAGTTGTGTTTGTTGTATAAAAGTGGTGTGGATTTGTTCAATAAACATTGACGGTGATGAACAGTATATGGAAACATTGAAATAAGTGAATTAAGAATCGTACTGAAAGGAGTTAACACCAAAACTCCGTCAAGACCTTGAAATCGACCGCACCCGTGTTTCATCGTTCTTGTAAAAATAACTTGAGAATATATTATACTTGACACTGGCTAAATGCATAATACTGCGAAAGCCATAAATAAAAAGAAGAAGAAGAAGAATTTGTATTAATTATGGAGTTTTGGCGGGAATTCTGACAGTGCAGTTCATCCTTTATTTTAATTTATTTCATAAACTAGTTTAGAGTTGTGTTTGTTGTATAAAAGTGGTGTGGATTTGTTCAATAAACATTGACGGTGATGAACAGTGTATGGAAACATTGAAATAAGTGAATTAAGAATCGTACTGAAAGGAGTTAACACCAAAACTCCGACAAGACCTTGAAATCGACCGCATCCGTGTTTCATCGTTCTTGTAAAATACTTGAGAATAGATTATACTTGACACTGGCTAAATGCATAATACTGCGAAAGCCATAAATAAAAAAGAAAGAAAAGAATTAATTACTGAATCAAAGGAAAAAAAATTAGTAGAACCATAGATTTAGAAAAAAAAATAACATTGACTTTCATAAGCTTTTTTTCTAAGCCTATGAGTAGAACACATTTCTTATTTTGGGTGTGTAAAAATTACAAAGTTAGCGACTATTTTCGGGTTTCAATTTTTATAATCTATCTTATATTTTCTTTAATTAAATATTAATATAATAAATGTTACTGAATGATAATATATTTTCATCAAAAATAACCGGTTTGGTTTGATGTTTTTAGTTTCCCCTACGTAAGGGCCAACCATCAATGAGTTGCTGATAGGAAAATGCCTGAGACCAATTAGAGTGGACCAATTAGAGTGTAAATAAACGATAGAACGTGAGTGAACATTGTAAAGAAAGAAGTTACGTTGGCTCGCTTATATTGTCAAAGAAATACGCCATGATGATTCTTTCAACATTTAAAAAAAAATGTGTATTTATAGGAAAGTATGGTCTTTGTATTCAGGTGGATCATGAATAGAAAGACGAAAATATTTTTTAAATAAATTTCACCAAAAACCTTCACAATGCCACCACATCGTAGATCCGTCTGTTTAATTACGGTTCTTTGATTCTTTTTTCAATAGCTTTTCGCTTGCTGCTCGGTATGATGCCTACATACAAACTTTTTTACCCTATCTTAGATGATGGGACGCCTCTGTTGATCTCCTCTAAAATCTGTCCGATTGTCTGTCCTGTCTAGATGTATAGCCGGCTTCATTTTAGTAGTAGGCCTACTTTACAGTATTCTAGTAAGATTTATCCACCAATATCCAGCTATTTTAAAATCTATACAAGAATAGGGTCTCAATTCGTTTATATATTTTTTAAACGTTTCTTTTACGTAACCTAGACTAACCGGTACATAAAAAAAAGATAAAAAATGAGGGTGTGGCAGTAACAAACACTAGGTTCAGTGTAAATCCACACTTGATCGGTTTTATATCAATAGGAATATTTTGTGCATCACTGACATCATGTTAATTATAAAAACAAACATATTTCTAACTTTATCAAAGCCTTGTATACCATTGTGTGACAATGATGCTGTTTTGCCAAAGGCGGCCTGCCGTGCCGCCTTATGGTTGCGATTGTAGGCGCCTGGCGGACTTATACCTAAGCGTGATTCATTTTGCAACAAGCAGACTAACAAAATCACTATTACCATTCATGGTAATGTGAACTCGGTCTGTCCATTATACAACGCGAGGAAAATCTTTTTAATAGACGCGTTTTACCTGAAATAAAACGCATATTAAACTACTTACCTTATTAGAAGCTTAATATAATGAGATAGGCACTTCCGATTTCCGTTGTATTTTCCCTCTCTTTCTACCTTATATCGATATCTCTTTCGCACAGCCCCTCAATATCACCAGGCGTAGTGGGGGGTGTTGCGAACCTGATGGTTCCAACGGCCCTGTTCATCATTGTGTCGAATTATACCAGGCAGCGATAAAAAATAAGCTTCTAATAAGGTAAGTAGTTTAATATGCGTTTTATTTCAGGTAAAACGCGTCTATTAAACCACTTGACCGTTATTAGAAGCTTAATATAATGAGATCTGTTTGTTATCGCCTGGTGTGGTGGGAAGCCAATGTGATAATAAGAAAAATACATATTAACATGTGCGAAAATAAAAATATTAATCAATAATTTCAAAACTCTTTATTGTATCATTCACTAGTAGGTACTTTCAAGAGAATTATAGACATGGCACATAATATATGTAATATACAATTACCGAAAACTATGTATCAAAGTAACAAGTAAACACGCCTTTATTTTATTCGAAATATATTGTCCATAAAATCATACTACAGGACTAAACAAAGAAGTAACGGATAAATTATTAGTGTTCGTAATAATTTCACGGCGATAGAATTTTTGAAATGTTTTAACAGATTTCCAATTTCCCCTGGCTAAAATATCATCAAGGGGGAAATTGTCAATAAAGTTCCTGGACGCTACAGCGGAACGCACGCTACCCGGGGTTTCTGTTAAGCCGGCCTTTCTCATAAGCGTTTTGATCCACCCTGCAATCACAGTGCGAGATGCTGGCTTTGGTGAACCTCGTAAGGTTATAAATAAATTTGATGAGTTAGAACTACTACGACTTTCATTTAGTATTGTTATGGTTTTGTTAATCCAGTGAACAGGATTCAGGTTTTGTTTACTAGAATTAACTAAAAGCTTCCAACCCGACTGTCTATATTTACTGCAATCTGTTTTAGATCCGAATAGGGGCCAAAAAATAATAGAATCATTACTAATAATACAATATTTGTCACTTATATCCAACAAAGTCAGGTCGTGAATTCTACGACCTGAACATAATATCAATAATGTTGCTGTATGCCGAACAACCTCAAATGTATTGTTACAGTCTACCAAATAACTACATAAATAATCAGCGAGTATATTTATGTCCCATATAGGAGGCTTCGACGTCCTAGGATTTTTCAAAGATATAGATTTTAAAATATGTTTAACTAGAACATCTTCACTTAATTTACCAGATAATTGGGTATTGCATAATGTGGATATTACAGATTTATGGAGAAGTATAGTATTGTAAGACAATTTAAAGACGAGATGCAAATCTGCGAGGAATTGAGCCAATTGGGCTCCGTCGGGTCGTACCGGATTTATATTGTGATGCTTGGTCCATAACAACCAACGGTTCCAGGCAACCTTATATGTTTTCCAAGTAGACGGTCGCCAAGAAGATCTAAGTAAAGAAATTTGATTAGAGTTCCACGAATTTATAGTCTCTGTCCACCCCCACATTTCCAGACTTCCAGAACCATGTCCTGTACTTTCGGAGGTGGCAACCCGGTCTGCGTGTCGACTAGGAATCGTTTCAGGTTCGTTATTGTGAACGGGGCTGCAATGGCCCGAGATTTGAGATCCGCTCTCCAGAAAACTTTTTCCCAGCGTGGCACTACAATCAGATAAATTCCCGTGGCCTGATTTAGGTGCATCAAGACTCGAGGAATTAGGAATGGGGGTGGAAACACCCATGCTAGTGGGAAATTCCAAGTTACGCTGAACGCATCGTGCATCAGCGCTTCGTGATCGCTGATGTCTAGACTTACGTAGTTGGTTACCACTCGTGCCGTTTTGGACGCAAACAGGTCGATCACCGGAGTTCCCATTTTTATAAAAATCATTTCTGTGCAGTTCGGGAGTAAGTGCCATTCCGGAAGCCGCCGAAATCTGGATAGACAATCTGCGTGATTGTTGTATCTTCCCGGAATATGATGAATTCGGTACTGAATCTGATATTCGTCCAGGACACACAAAATTTGATGGGTTAGACTCGTGAGGGATTGAGACTTGGTCCCCCCTTCGTTGCGGAGATAAGCTACCGCCGAACGATTGTCTGATTGGATCAATACCGAGCCGTGAGTCATGCTCGGCGCGTGCAATTCGAGAACTTTCAAAATGGTTAGTAACTCCTTCATGTTGCAGTGTAGAGACTGTTCCTCTTTGTTCCAAGTTCCCGACATAAAATGGTTGTCGAGTTGTGCTCCCCATGCCACATCCGAAGCATCGGTGGTCAGGAAGTGTGTTTGTGGTGGTGCATGTATTAGTGTTGAAAGATGGCAATTTTGTTGCCACCAATGCATCTCCTCTATTACCCCTGAAGGTAGATTGCATCTGGTTGAGGTTGCGGAATCTAGTAGAGTGTTTAGATGACCGAGGGTCGCGCGATGGTTCAATCTGCCTCGAGGCACAACAAAGCTGGCAAAATTCAATAGGCCTACTAGGCTCTGGAGTTCCTTTTGTGTGGCGTTGCCGGTTTTTATGACCTGCGAGACTTTGTTCACAATAGTAGCAGATTTTTCTGCTGGTAAGAACTTGCGATTTGTCCAAGGATCCCAAATAATGCCGAGAAAGGATATGTGTTGTTGTGGGATGAGAACGGACTTCTCGTAATTTACTTGGAATCCCAGAAACTGTAGAGTGCTTAATAGCATGTCCACATGTTCCTTTAAAACTCTCTGATTTTGATGTGCAAGGAGGAAATCGTCCAAATAAACAATTATCCTTACACCTTTTTCTCGAAGAATTTGTGCTATCCAGTTCGTGAGACACGCGAAGACTTTCGGTGCTGTGCTTAGACCGAATGGAAGGCAGGTCATTTCCAATAATTCTTCTTTGTAAATAAGACGTAGGAACCGCCTGTGCGAACGGGCTATCCGGAGATGGAAATATGCCTGTGACAGGTCCGCTTTGCACATCCAATCTCGGGGTTGGAGGAAATCCGGGACATGGTACATGTTTATCAACCGAAACTTGTCTGTTAGCACAAACTGGTTCAAGGACTTCAGGTTGAAAACTGGACGAGACGTCCCACCGCTCTTTGGAACCAGAAATAGAGACGACACAAAGCTTGGAGAGGCAGCTACTGCCTCTAACACGCCTTGCCGTTTCATTTGTTGAATGATCGTAGACATTTCCATCGATTCTAATGTTCGACGGTGATTGTTTTTTAAATTTGGCATTTTCATTGGTGGTTTTTGTAGAAAGGGTATGCGATACCCTGTTATTATTTTTAGAATAAAATTTGGAGCTCCCATTAATCTCCATTGATTGCGGTATTCTGCTAATCGTCCCGCTTGAAACTGCAGTGAGTCATTGTCTTTGCCTTTTGTTGCCTTTATTGTAAGAAGGCGAAAAAGAGCGCTTTTGGCCTCTTTCATTTGTGTGCCTGGGTTTCGAACCGCGAGTTCGAAAGGAACCAGCTCTATTATTCGGAATATGAGAATGTCCATGATTATAATTATTGCGCCCTCTTGATGAGTAATGACATTGATGACCACCCTGCGAGGGTTGGTTTTGGTGGCAATGCATGTGTGCAGCAGGAGCTGGCTCACAGCAGTAGCCAGAAGTACCACGCGATGGTACATAATGAGAGGCGTGCCCCTGCGAGGGGTGCCTTACGGAAATAGCTGGCTTTACTCTAGAAGCATTTCCGCTATTAGATTGCTTTACTGGCCAGAAAGCTTTTCTTACGCCACCTGCTTTTTCTAGAACAGCAGTAAGTGCTTCACAATTGAAAATATGAGTATTGGAAGGGGGTATTTTATTCAAAGCCGCTTTTACTAAAGGGTCTCGAACACACTTGAGGATACCATCCCTTCTCATTTCAATAGCTTCGGCTCTGTGGCCGCATGCCATTTGTAGTAGATCTGTAGAGACCTTACGAAAGTCACCTTTTAGAAAAAGTTCTTCAACTTTATCATTCAGGTTGACTAGCGATGCATCAGATGTCTTAGACCACGCTAGTAAATTACGTACACTATTAAGAACAGCCTCTTTTTGTTTAAGTATACAAAAGGTAATAGCTGCATAGGATTTATCAGAGTAAGTCAAGTGTCGTGTATTATCATAAGCCATTACCTCGTCATTTGTTACTAGCTCTGTAAATCCAGGCGAATGGTTATACATTTTTTGGGTATCGGCATAACGTATATCAGACCATGTGCTATTGTCAAATCGTTGCACCTCATTTAACATTTTTAAATATTCCTGTGGAGTTTGTGGCACCGTGGGATCTTTAAGTTTAGTCTCAATGTCAAAGGTTAGATCCGGTACCACTACAGTATGCGAGTGACCGGAAGACGGTAACGCCTGCGAGGCATCGCCACAACAATCATCGTAAAGATCACGACTAACATCTGAGATACACGATACATTGTCATAGTTATCTAAGTAATTCCTATTATCATAGCCAACAAAATTTTTCCTTAATTCACCTACTTCTTTAGATAACTTTTCTAAAAGACGCCGTTCCCTTTTTTTATTTTTGGAACGACGACATTTTGATCTCTTCTTCTTTTTCTTTGAATCTCGCTGAGATTCTGAAGAATCAGACGAGTAAGACGAACTTGAACTACTACTGCTACTACTTGATCGCCGATTAACGGCTTGATATTTAACGCCCGAAGTACTAGCTATTGGTTCGTTAGGGTGAATAATTTCGTTATTGTTATCCATAATCACTATCCTAAACAAAAGATAAATTTCCAATTACGAAATGAATATAGTTGTCTTTATTCTATTTGAAGGTAGAAAATAAAATTGTATCGAACGATAAAATCGTTATAAAATTTATAAAATACTTGTGCAACTCACGTGCTGGTGTATTTCACTTCACTTTAACACTTAATAATTCCAAAAAAAAAATTATTGAAATAAATATAATAGCACTTAGGAGCACAAGTTAACACAACGGAAATTTTCAAGCCAATGATGAACAGGGCCGTTGGAACCATCAGGTTCGCAACACCCCCCACTACGCCTGGTGATATTGAGGGGCTGTGCGAAAGAGATATCGATATAAGGTAGAAAGAGAGGGAAAATACAACGGAAATCGGAAGTGCCTATCTCATTATATTAAGCTTCTAATAACGGTCAAGTGGTTTAATAACTACTTTGATGTACTTTGTTACTCCATTAATTAGAATTCTATTGTTAATAGCACATGCTTGATTGGATGAGTCAATTCTTCATTTTTATTATCAATAATAAATTCTATACATTTAGCCAAAAAGTTGCGCAGTGATCGTGATCAATAATATATAAAATAGCTTTGTGTTTTATTAGGCACCAGCTCTATTGCATATAGGTACTAACTGCATTTTTGATATTCGTCTATTCACCAGGCCCGTAACCAAGAAGAATATGGTAGGTCCCTCGTGCGCGAGACACCGTCAGTGACGATACCAAACAGCAGTGTATATAATCACTGTTGTGTTTCATTTTGAAGGACAGTGAAACCAGTTAAATGAAGAGACTTAACATCTTAGATTTCGGGGTGACGAGTGCAGTCCAATGCCACGCAGTGCTTTGTAATTTAAAGTTCTAAGTGGTGTTCCTTCTGTTTTTAGGCGAGCGTGGCGATTACCATCCCCCGAGCGACTTGCTTGTTTCCTCATCTAATCTAATGGTTTCGCCAGACAGCGGACGGGACGGGACGGCAACGCGACGCTGACGGGACATGCAGCAGTTGTAATGCATTAGTCAATATAGATAATGTCACACAGACCCGTCGCGCTCGACGCGACGCGACGCTCGATTATCTATACAAAGACCCGTCAGCGTCGCGTTGCCGTCCCGCCCCGTCCGCTGTTTGACGAGACCATTAAGGTGGTTTGTATAGTATAAAATACGCTTTAACGGTTGAACGAATTTGGATAAAATTTGGCACACAGGTAGACCGTGACCTGAATAAGGAATTGAATTTAGTTTTCACGTAGGTGGAGCCGCGAGTATGAGCTAGTGTTTACGTATATAAATAATCCAACCAAAACTATGTCGGGCTAGGTTTAGTGTAGGCTATATATCGCAACCGATTTTGCTTCACAGCAAGTCATGTATTTAAAAGTAACATTAGACTATGTGCTATTTTGGATTCTCCCTTAATTGATTTTAGGGTGATATCTAGGCCAACATAAACAAAAATATAGCCGGCCAAGTTTTGATACTTGCTAAGTTTTCATTAATGACTCAGCAATATTAGGTACTCAGTTACCAGGATGGCCGTCATAGAGAACGCTGGATCACTGCTTAGTAGTAGCATACCTTGGAGTCAGGTTGTGTCTCGTGTGCCAAGGTTGGATTTTTTGATAAGGTAGGTAACCCTTTGTGTTTTGATTAAAGTAACTGTATTGGGTATTTGCCCAGGGTTTCAATTTCTATTGTGTGCTTTATAAGGCGAGGGATTCGATTCGATCTCTTATTAAGCATGGGGAGGAAAGTATTGTGTAAGTATAATTGTAATATTGGTATTTTATAATATTATTAATTAGCGGTTTTCTCTCGGCTACTTATGAGTGTCGTTTCGGCGGAAAGTTATTGTAAATGAGTTTTTGTCATGAGTGGTAGAGGCACGCTGTACAGTTTTATCTACAGCATGAATGGGCTGGCTCGACTGGGTCGTTACCTCTGTCTCACAGAAAACCGACGTAAAGTAGCGGCTTGCTACTGCGTTTCGTGCGGCGAGTGAGATATCCGGAGGCCGAAATCTCCCTTTCCTTCCCAATCCCTTAATTATGCCTTCCATTTAAGGTCGGCAACGCGCCTATGATTCTTCTAATACTGTGAGCGTAGGTACGTGGGCGGTGGAGATCACTTATTATCAGGTGACCCGCTTGCTCGTTTGCCGGTCCATGCTATTAAAAAAAAGCAATAAACTAGTTGACTGACCAACTGCAAGACTTAAATTTTCATAATAAAATTATTATAGTTATCGTCGCTAAAATTCGACAGCATAAACGTTTAGGCGGTAGTAAAGCTTGTCCCGTCACAACCTGTTGGATCATTCAAGTCGCCTTCGGCTCAGGCCCACTGTGAATTACTTACTATTCATTTACAATTTGTTGTGCAATCGGCAGACGTGACCGACACACTTCCACTACAGGCTGGTTGTTTTATGGCCGATATCTACTATTTTTTGGTTACTTTAATTTAAAAACAATAAATAATAGAACATCGTTAGCGTCCACATCGTGTTTGGGAGTTTCATCATGTGACAGCCTCGGTAAATTCATAACAGTTCGCAGAAGTTCTGAGTTCATTGAATGAGTTCCTTGGTAGCGATGACTCTTCGCTCTATTAATACCTTTAGTAATGACAAATAAATTATCGCACCAGAATTATTCATATTTCTAAAAATAAATGATTGTGACTCCCATAGTCTACTGACTTATTTTGTCTACAAGTTTTAAAGAACAAAGCTCTTTCACACAATGCGTATTGTCTACAATTTGTAAAACAAAGATTCGACAGTAGTTAGTAGGTGGGTGCTAATGTTTTCCATTAAATCTCTTTTTACATTTCATTTTACGTTGGACATTATTTCTATGCTGCAAGCTTTTTGCTAGCTAATAGTGGATACTTTTTTACAGATTCAAGGAGTAGTGCATAATGTTAGTAAGTTGTTAAGGGTGTACACGCATTGCATCAGATGGGATTCAGATTGGGTGCAATGCATAGGTGGAACGTTAGTACTACAGTTCTAAAATTACAGTTTGATCCTTCGACATATATCTATAAAAATTAATTATTGAATCGGAATCATAATTATTATCAGCAAAACTTTTATAAACTTAAATTGTTAAAAAACTTATTCTGAATTTAGTATTTTTTGACAATATATAACTCAAAAAGCAAAATTAATAGTTTTAATTGTCATTATTCCGTGAATCCATCGTACTTATTTGCGCAAAATCATTTTTGTCGATATTACTGATCTAGCGGTAATCAGTTTCCAAAAAGGCATTGAATTTTGCGGCCTAGGATTGACGTACCACCTTAATTTGAGTGTAAGAGTGCAGGTGAGTGAGATATCCGGAGGCCTAAAATCCCCTCCTCTTCTCAATCCCTTAATTATCCCTTTATACTTTACTAGCTGTCCTTCGCCGTTTCACCTGCATGGTACTGCCCTGCTCCCGTGAGTCATAGCGTGATATACATGTAAACCTTCATCATGAATCACTCTATCTATTCCTGAAAACTGCATTAAAATCCGTTGAATAGTTTAAAAGATCTAAGCGAACAGACAGCGGAAGCAACTTCATTTTATATTATGTAAAGATATATTTGATCGATGCACACATAAAAAAGACTACTTTACGGCAAACAGTAAAGCCCTGTAGGGAATAATTATTGTATTTTGCAAGTCTTTCGAGTTTTCTCTAAGTAATAAATCGTGTAGACTATTTAGCTCGGCCTATTCGTATTATGGTCGTGGGAAAGAACGCCGTTAAAACTGAGAGATTGAATAATAAAGTAGAATCAAATCAAGAAAAACCCATAAACGTTTCATTTTACTCATGTTTTAGTACAGATACTTTAAGATTTATGTGCTAGTGGGCAGAATGTAAAGATATTTGCGGCGTTCACAACAACTTTCTTTTAATTATGTTTATTATCATGTACTAAACAAATATCTGTGTATAATATTAAGTAATTGCCGCATTGCTCTAGCGGCAGCATGCGTAGGCTGAGAAATCGTAAGGTCCAGGGTTCTAATTGCCAAGTCGGGCAATCACAATTTGTTCGGGAGGCTCACCCCCTATCACATAATGGGAAGGAAATAAGCTCGGCCGACCGTGGGTATAGCACTAATTGCGCATCTGCCTATCCCTTTAATGATGAAGGTGTGAGCTTGTGTATGGACAGGGAGCCCTCGGGTAGCTGATCCACTTGACTACTATCAAGCTCATTTTCCGTGAGTAGCTTCGTTTCGATGAGACGACCAACTATTCCCTATGCGAAAATTCTCTATTGTGGTAGCTAACAGAGGTAGCAAGGATAGAATATTTCGATTTGATGATACTCAAAAAATTATTATTTTATTTGTAGGACAATATGACAGTTAAATTATATAAATATTATAATATAATTTATATTTATTTATATATTATAATATAATATAAATATAATATTATATACCTATTGGAAGGAGGGGCTTCCAATAGGTATCGATAACGAGGTCATAAGAATGATTACTAACCAGCTGATTTTTTTGTATTTACTTAGTTAATATTTATATAATTTAACTGTCATATTGTCCTACAAATAAAATAATAAATTTTTGAGTATCATCAAATCGAAATATTCTATCCTTGCTACCTTTGTTAGCTACCACAATAGAGAATTTTCGCATAGGGAATAGTTGGTCGTCTTATCGAAACGAAGCTACTCACGGAAAATGAGCTTGATAGTAGTCAAGTGGATCAGCTACCCGAGGGCTCCCTGTCCAGTATGATTGATTATTAATTAAATTATTCTACTGAATGATAGAATATTAATGATAGATTATATTTATTCAAAATTAGAAAAAAAAGTATGTAAATGTATTATTAGACTAGATACAAAAATGAATAAAATCAAATACATCAAAACAATATTATGTTAGACCAATAATAGGAGTTAGGACTCCCCAATCACCTTTATACTGTAATACAGCTTTAAATAATTATAAAAATAATTATTTGAACATCATGTATTTTGTAAAATGTTCATCTTCTTCTACCTGCCCTTATCCAGTGTCAGGGGTACGGATCAGCGTAATATGCTAATACTTTTCTAACAAATGTTACAGAAACATTTGGTTTGACTGACATTAACCCTGGTGGGGAGAAACACACCCAGACCCGAAACAAATATTTGTGGATCACACAAACATTTGTCTCGGTGCGGGAATCGAACACACGGCCTCTCGCTTCGCAGCCGTCTAGTCGCCCACTACGCAATGAAGCCTGTGTTTTATAAGATGTTAAAATATAATTATCCAAATACCTTTAAAAGTCATCAAACAAAAGTGTGTATGGTTGCTGCTGGCATTTCAGCGAGCACTCGTGATGGGAATTATTTAAGTTCACACGTCCATTTCGCAAATAACTACTGGGTAAAGACTATTGAAAATACACTCTGGTTATTACGCCGAACAACACAAAAGGAATTTATCTAAGAACTCTTTATCTAAGTTTTCTTTTTCTTTTTGTGTTATAATGGCTTTTTGGGCTTACGAACATGTATCTAATTTAGCATTGTAAAGAGATTAAAGGCATATTTAACTTAAATACAAGTTAAAAGAATCGCACCATAGAGCTCTGAAATATTATGATTCTCAAGTCAGCCAATATATTTGGATGGCTTTATAAATGAAATCACCCATGTTGAATTTGTTATGTTGTTGCTTGATATGGTCAAAGATCGTATCAGCTAGTGTAATTAATCAAGAATTTCAATGTTTAATCCTTGGAGTTTATAGTATTTATTTATTTAAATAAGCAAGCAAATGTATAAAGACCCAACTAATTACTTAACTTAATTTCGCAATTATTGGTGTTAATTGCGATTGCGATTCGCATAACATATGTATCTGGTATTATCAATATTCAATTAAAATGATCAAATCTATGACCAATGAGCAAAGTATCAAAACATATTTATAATTGCAACGTGTGTTAAGCAATCAAAATTGACAGTCTTGTTTGTATCAAGCAGCAATATGCGTAAGTAATGGCAGAAGTTTTATTGACAGTTATTAATTCACACGCTATACTAGCCATGATCCACTAATTGGCTCTGATCTAATGGGCAATAGCTGGGCCCGCTTTAGTGTGAATGATGGATTGCATCCTGGCCTGACATGCGATTTTCTTTTGTTGATACTAATAAATATGTATTGAAGAGTATAACCTATATCTTCGTTAAGTAGTTTTTTATATAATTAATATATTTAGATGCTTAATAAAAAAAGTTAGTTTATAAAAAAATCTGGATGTGAATGATGCGTGGTAAAAAATGTGTTCGTGAGTCCACTAATATGAATATGAATAAACCCGACCACGACTAGAGCAATTGGCTGGCAACGAAACCTCGCCAATTAGTTAATTCGATTCTGAGATGAGACTAGCTGTAATTTTTCGTATCATACAATTCTCAACAACTACATTCATTTTATAAATTGATTCAGTTTCATAATTTAAACAATAAAAATTACAGTGCAATCTGATCTCTCAGTAATAGTACATTCCTGAATAATTTGTTCCACTGTATGTAATCTTTATTTTAAGTGCCAAAGCAAAATAAAACTGCGTGTATATAATAAGTATAAGGCAGCTAGACACGATATTCATTTCCAACGATTCATTATGGCAAATACATTACAAAGATAATGATTTTAGATGTTGCTACTGGAGAGCACAGTCCCATAGTCCCTTAAGTAGGTAGGTACTTATTACCTATAACTTCAGATTTTATTGAAATAAATATTACTTTTAACAGACATGGATATCTTTAAGAATTACACCACCATAAAATGCACTCACTGCATACCTACTTACATATGTGAATTTATGGTAAATATTTATTATGTTTAAACGAGAGGGCAACATTGTTGTACTACAAACAAGAACATTAATAAATACACGCGACATGACTGACATAAAAATTATTTCCCAGTTTGAATTGTATGTTCTAAAGGTTTATTTCTCTTCATGTTTCAAACATTACTAATGCTGTGTAGCAACAAATGAAATCATACACATATTACTTGACTATTTGTTTCTTTCAACGTTTTTTTATGCGCGTCAGATCAAGGGGAGGACTGCACTAGTTTACGAACAAAGCTTTTGCATTAACTTTTTACTATAATATTAAATATCTGCTTTGGATTCTTTAGCTATTGATATTACTGCGCGATTTGATGTGATTACTATTAAACAGTGGTAACAACCCGATCGAGGCGGTTCATTCACGCTTTAGACAAAACTGTCTACTACTTACCGTTTGTATTGATTAAAATCAGGTCATTATAGCGTACCTACTTACCTACCAACTTTATATTTAATAGTTTTCTTGCGTAATCAGTATTTCCTTATTTCTAAATCCTCAAAATTATCACCAAGAACAATTTGGAAGAAATTCTATCTAGTCATTGTTTGTGGAGAGTAGATCCACAGACATACATTAGACATAGGTTAATTAATAATTAGAACTATATCTATGAGTATTTCTTATAAGTAGGTTTTGCTTGCCTTCATTTATTTATCGTTATCGTTAAATTTTGAATTTACGACATAATATGCAAATTAGTTATTGTTTTATGACCCTTCCTTGTCCGATGTCAACTTGTGCAGAATCGTGCCGACCATATAAAGAATTGTCAATTCGGAAATGTAGCCCTGGATATAAAGGTCGGTCCAACATTATACAATTTTTAATCATAGTGTGATAATGCCCGTGTAAATTATAGCATTATTCATAAATGCTGTTAACTGCATTGAATTATCAAATGTTTTGACGTTATCGGTCTCATGCTTGCCTGGCCACATATGTAATAAAAAAGGCCTGTGTATGGATATCGACCGAATACGTACTTATCCTTTAGTTATGAAGGGTAAACAACTACACACTGCTTATTACTTATGTTCATTGACAAAGTCGTTAACAATATCAGCGTTGAGATCACCACAGTGGCGAGCAACAAACGCGACGTAAATCACTCATCTTCCCGACACTGGTTCTACGTATCGATAATTGAATAAACTCGTTCATTATTACACAGTAATAAAACTCGGTAGCACAACTGAGACGATTGTGTGGTTTTACGAGTCTCACCAGCTGCATTAATTTCCTATCTTTATTATTCTTACACTGATCATGCGTCACATCACATTGATTTTTTAGCTCGACACGACCACGACTAAACGTTATATATGCGTCATGTCAAGCTTAGCGCATTTCAAAAACGATGACGAGATAGGAACGGATTTTTCTAGATTGATAGCCAATAAAGAAAAGAATTGAGCTACTATCATAAACTTTTCTTATGTGTACGTTGTGGTTAGAGACGAAGAAGACGAATCCAATAAGAAGCACGGTTTGTGATCTCACACATTGGCCGTGGTTCATGACCGTGGCAGGGGTGCTAATATATATATTTTTTATTTTTTAGATGAGGTTATTCTTTATTTGACATAATAAGTTGGCTCTAAGTTTTGAGAAAACTTAAATAACATACAAATACAATGATTTATATGAATTAGTTACATTGATTGCGACTTGCGATAAACTAATATGATCAGAATCCTTAAATCGTAACCGTCAATTTATGTACAATTCAACCACAACTTTTTTGCACGTGTGGTGGTAAAATAGACGTATAAGCGTTTCGACAGGATGTTAAACTGTAAACAATGCACCAACCACGGCGGCGCAGGTGACTGAGCGGATTGCAATGCAGTCGTGGAAATCGAGGAAGGACTATCTTATCTCGGGAATGTGCCATCCCTGGCAGCGCTGTGGGTTGCCACTTAACGCCGTGCCGCAAAAGGTAACAAAAACAAACTTTTGTTACCCAAAATCAATACGCTTATCTGGCCCGCTTTGTGTGCATAACGGCACTGTCAAAGAAAAAGTGAATTTTTGAGTCATTAATCTTTGACAGCATATTGCTTGTTCTAAAAATTAAATATTTATAAAGCTTTATCGCACAGGTAATTATGTAGGAATGCTTGCGGGATTTATCATACGATTTTAGTGTGATGGTGGTGACTCTGAATAGATATTTTTATGTCGACGACGGATGTTCTTCTTCGTGATTTGTGCGAAAATATATTTCTTGTATAAAAATATTACTTTACAATATGTATTGCGAATACGAGTGTTAGATCCGACTACAAATTAGTGCATGTTTTACCTAGAGTAGTTTTTGGATAGTTAGACCTGGTATTTCATCATGGGAGTTCCCTCCCAGTTTAAGCTCGGTTAACTGTGACTGCACTAGTCGGACGTCTGCTTACCCCTCAAGGATACAGGCATGTGCTTCTGAATTGTGTTTAAACATTCCATAAAACATAAGATGATTAACCTCCTTCACTGACTTGGCTGATAAACATGAGATTTTTTTTACGAACAGTGATAAAGTTATCAAGAAATGACAATGAAACCAATAATAAAATAATTATCTGCGTGAACATGACAAGCAACGACTTGCACGAAGGGCAATGCACTTTATGACTGTAAGTCGACGCGTGTTTTCATTTCAAAATGTATTCGTTTGTCTTCGACCATATTATCTGCATTTAATAATAAATTAATACAATAGGGATATTTCATAAAGGTTTTCGACCTGTTTCTCGATCCGATGACTTACTGCGGGCTATGACCACCTTTGCCATTTTCTGTGGATGCATAAAGGACGTTGTAATTACTGGCTATAATGTCGGATTGATATGACTATATCCAATGTCGTTCAAAGTTGAATTTAATTATCGTGACTGTATATTACTGTGCGTTATACTCGATTCATGTTTTGGAAATACCTTACACTGAGTTAAACGACGTAAATTTTTGCATCTTAAAGAATGGCTTGTGAATCGTTAATACGTGGCTATTTCAGGGTATGTACATATAAGTACGGATTACGAATTACACCATTTATATTTTAAGTCGGCGAAGAAATATAAACTAGTTGAGATATCTGGAGACCAAAATCCCCTTCTTTCCCCAATCTTTTAATTAACCCTTTCCTTTAAAGTCAACAACGCATCCTTGAGTAAAGATCGCATACCATCAGGTGACCCACTTGCTCGTTTGTCAGCCTCTGCTATAAAAAGTTTTAGACGTTACAATGTACTTATTTGGTAGGAAAACGTTTCCGTCCAATATTAATAAATTAGTATTGATATAATAAGTTACGTATTTACGACATGCAATAAATAATAGTTAATAATGTTGGCCCTACTTTCGCCCTCGTAGTTTGAAGTGTAGACCGGAGTGGTGGCAAAGGTCTTGATAACGTACAGTTTATGTCTGATAGTCTTTGGCAATTTGCCGGATGTATCTAGATAAATAGTCCTAATTTGCCTCGGGGATATACCCACAGAGTATATTCTTGTTTCTGTATACATTATTTTGATGTGTTACAGCTTTAGATGTAGTAAGGTACCTGGGACTTTTTTATTTGCTAAAATGGCACAAATATTTCTAAGAATCTACAATAGAGTGCTAAAGTATCATAATATAGTGGTATAGAAATCAAATCAAATCCGTTGTTATGTAATTAGAACGCACTTGAACACGTGATTTTAAGAATCGACCAGCTAGGCGCAGCGCAGTGTTTCGGAAATGGCCACTGGTCTGAAAGAAGCATTAAGAAATTCAGCTATGGGTCTTATGACATTTGTGTTTTTTTTATGAATTACATTTAGGGGACCGCTTCCGTGGCACAGTAGGCGAGTAGCCGGCTGTGAAGCGAGATGTCGTGGGTTCGATTTCCGTACCGAGAATAAAATCCAAATCATTCTGTTACATGTGGCAAAAAGCATGATGCGCTGACCCAACTGCTTGTGGGACAAGGGCAGGTGAAAGAAGAATAATAAATTATATTTATGTCTAATATACGTTATTCATATAACTTGGAACATATTCGATGGGAAGAAAAAAACTAATTTAATATATTATAAGATTGACACACCTAACCGTTCAGAGGATTGAGCAGTAAGTAGCACTAAGCAAACCAGTTAATTGTCATTTTAATAAAGAAAGAACAAGATAATTAATTATTCGAGAAAAATATTTAAAAGTTTATTAAGCTTTAAAAATGACAGTAGGTACTTACTAGCATAAATAATATAGTTGTTGGAGAAAGATAGAAGTCTACTAAAGGAAATGATAAACTTGAATGGTCGTTATCATCGTATTGAGTGCAGGCAGAAAAAGATGTAGTAATATTATACCCTTTTGACTTTTACGTCTTTATCGTGAACTAACATTCTCCTCGCTGATCCGCCTGTGTTATATACAATTTTTCACCCTCTTTTTAACATCAGGAGTTGAATTTCGAGAAATTACTTTTTTAATTGAATATTTAATATTTAATTGTAGACATTCAATATAAAATCATTTCAACTGCTTGCGTGGCATAGTTGTAATGCGTACGCATTACGACTGTTGTGCTGAGCGCTCGGGTTCGATCCCTTGGTGAGAAGATTATTAATTGAACCGAAAAAGACGATTGAACAAAGTCAGTGGTGCGAGAGGGACATTGAAGTTGAAAATTATTTGATTATCGAAGATTTTTTCGTGGTTTGAACCCAAGAACTGAAAGGAGGAAGGTAAGTTAGAAGGTGGAGAGGGAAGACTTAAGAATAGTAAAAATCGTAAGAGTAGTGATTGCATCAAGACTACGGCGTTGACGAATAGGTAACCATATGAGTGGAGAACACAAGACAAGAAAATAGGTAGACACATGATCAAACTTACGATGATTAAAAATAAATCGAATGCAGTCATTGAGAAAACGGTCGAGCTTGTTGAGAATATCTGCATTGAGGTCAAAAGAGCACACATCACCATAGTCGATGAGAAGGAATATTAAGCTTTGCACTAGCTCTGTCTTAGTCTTAAGAGGTAGGAAGTTCTATAGGCGATAACGAGCGCGAAGACGAACATATCGCCCTTTTCGGTGCATATATATATACCTTTATGGAATGATGTGTTATTTGTTTATAAATAATAAAGTTTGACCGCCGAGCACGGTTATTTAATAAAATATGCGGAATCAGAAGGTAGACAAACGGTATAAGATTCGTGTCGTTCAATAAAACATAATATTATGTGACGTACATTGGTCCATTCTCATTAATTATTTTGAACGTCATATCAAGAGCTTTAGTCTAAAATAAATATTGTCGATAAACATTCGATTAACATGGAGATAGTGTTTGCAAAATACACAATGAAAGCGCGTGGGCGGTTCCATTACGGTGTATTTATTCTATCTATAATGGTCGTGCGTCAATTTACTTTCCTTAATCGCAAATCGTCGTCACCACCCTTCGTAGAATGTTTTATAACATGACGTCATAACATTCATTACTTACATGTGCCTGAACAAACATTTGTTTTGATTCGCTAGTTAATCGAACGCTACGTAAGTATGTATTACGTAGCTAGACGGTTGGTGTCTACATCGTTTATTTTGTTATGTCTACATTTGCTAATTACAATAATATTCCGTGTTAACTCGACTAGGACAAAGGATTTATTCACTCGACAAAAATATGTGTTGTTTTGAGATTTTAAGTCTAGGTTATATTATTTAGCTGACTTTGTGAAATAAGCCTTAAATATAGTCTTACATTGAATTAATTTTGTACAATTATAGAATAAACATAACTTAATTGTAGTTTTTGAGTTACCCGACCAAGACAGAGAGACCGCGACGCGTGACGCGACACGTTCGCTTTGTATGATAAAAAGGTTTAGAAACGATCGCGGCTCTTGCTCTCCGCACATCTCGCGTATCTCAAAACTTACAGGTATACAATAATTGTATACGAAGCGGAAGTGTCGCTCATCGCGCGTCGCGGTCTCTTGTCTCGTACACGACGTGCACCTCAAAGCAGACCTTTAGGCACATTCAGGACGCAACTGTTTATGATTGTCTCAACGTACGTTTATGATCTCTGCAGATGTTTTTTTAGATTTTCCATCATATTGGCAGCGTACTAGACGTCGCCGTTGTTCTATTAATTAATATTATTTATTATAACATTAGAAAATGAGAGGTCAACGACGTATGAATTCTGATACTTCCCGTTCGGTTGTAGTATGATGGGATCCTAAAATCCTTTTCATGAAAAGTTAAATTATATGGCATTTAAGGCTTATTTAATGTGAATAACTCGTGGCAATGCTATAAATAAAATAAATCAGGTTATGCGCTATATTGCTTTAATTCAACACAGCCGACAATGATAATTAAATGGCGACTGACATTATCAGCAGCGCCAGGATAATGAACAGTTTAAATATAATTTTCTATAAAGAAACATTCAAGCTCCGATTAGTCCGATTAACATTAAAATTATGTTGTATCAAGGTGCCAATCCATGCTTTATTAAACTTTATTATTTTTGCTTTATATGAAAACTAGCTTTTGCTCGCGGCTCCGCCCGCGTGAACAGCATTTTCCGGGATAAAAGTAGCCTGTAACCGTCAGCAGGGTCCCATCTGTCTCTGAAGATAAATTCATCAAAATCGGTTCAGTGATTTAGGCGTGAAAGCGTAACAAACAAACTCACTTTCGCATTAACTTTCACCCCCCTTTTCATCCCTTATTATATAAAAATTCCAAAATTCCTGAAACACGTATTTATTTGTTTTACGTCAATAACCGATATACAAAATTTTGTTTATGCTACTTTCAAAATGACGGACTTTCATACATATTATCATCCCCTATTTTGACCCCTTTGGGGTGGAATTTTCTAAAATCCTTTCTTAGTGAGTGCCTACATAACAAAATGGATATACAGTCCGAATTTCATGCTTGTAGCCTTGATAGTTTGCGCTCGGCGATGATGAATCAGTCAGTCAGTCAGTCAGGACATGTTATTTTATAAGTATAGATGAATTAAGAGTTTCATTATGTGATATTGATAGTTGTTACTGCAAGTTAGTACGTACCAATGAACATAACCAAAGGAGTTCCAGAGAACTAATTGCATATTAGTTATTGTCGAGTGGCACTAATTGATTCCTGAAAGAGTTAATATTGTTAAGTGATCTCCAACACCATGATCATTAACAATATCAGAAGAATGATGAATACGTTGTCCACTTATACAGGAAAAATGGGATTGACTCTACCATTAATTAAATCTCCGAAGAACTTAAATATTTATCTCAAACGACATTTATTCTGCATTTTATACCTTTCAGCTTCGGAAGCAAAAGATGAAGAATTTCCAATTAAATCTACTTCTTATTCATACATCGTTAGAGCTGTTATGAATAGTATAACCCCGCTGTAAGTACCTGGTTTTGTCTAGAGCAATTCATGCTGTTTACCGATTATTGACTTTAGCGAGGTACAGGACTGTCGCACTGAAAACCAACGTCACGTCACAGTTCCCATGTGATCCCAACCGGGCCTCCGGAATTCCGGAGGTCGAAATTCTCCCTGCCCTTTCAAAGCTCATTCGTTTCCTTATAGATTTATAATGCACATCCTTATAGACTTACAATTCGTCTGCCTTTACATAAGTGGTGGTAATCAAATAACTCACCGTCATTTGTGAAAAAAATAATTGAAACATCGATTCACTTGCGCAAATGTTTTATAACTACAATATTCATAAATCGCTCGTCAAATCGACCAAACATTCCCAGACGAGACAATTGAAATGTATCGAGGTTTCAATTATAACCCGACTGACAGGTGGTTAATATGGACAATCGCCCCTTCAATTTGGTGTGTTGGTTATATGAATGAGGTATTTACGTTTATGGTGGCAATTTATTTAATTATGTGATAATTATTTCGTTTAAAGGTCTCACTAACAGGTCCTTTCGGCTAGGTTATATTGTCACCACTTTATTCTGAGTTTTTACCGACGACTCAATTCTACGCGTATTTATATTGTTTATTCCTTTTTACCCTTCACAAAAAGAGGGGTAATGTAAGTTGATCCCCTTGTCTTAACCTTGGAAAACACTAAATGATAAACAGCTGACCTTCGTCTCACTCCAGCATTATTATTCTCGCTCATGTACTTCACTTAATTAATAGGGTTGTGATCGATGTTACCGATCGTAATAAACGAGTGATTAAAATTAGTGTGAAATAGGATGTCTAGATTTTCATAAGATCCGAGACGGTATCCGTATTGGGCGAATAGTCGGCTGCGAGCGAAATGCCGTGGGTTCAATCGGATCGATTCCCGCACTGGGAAACAGTTTGTGTGATCCACAGATATTTGTTTCGAGCCTGGGTATTGTGGGAACGCAAGTCCCTCATAGTTCCTGATACCCAAGTTGACCTAGTGTGGGGTCTGTGTGTGACTGTTAGGTGTATTATTTATTTATATGACATGGGTGGGTGGTTGGTAAAGTCTGCAGAAGAGTATTCTAGAACATTATTGGTCGATGAGCCATAGGCGGAAGATATTATACGAGATTTTTTGTAAGTGATAGATCCATTCTGTAGAAAGTTTCGTCTACAACATGATCTGAATTGATTGATTGACTTGATTTTCGTCCATGATTTTTCTGTTATTATAGATGGTCATGGACGGTGGAGACCACATACCATCAAGTGACTTACTCGTTTGCCGGCCTATGCTAGAAAAAGGCTCACCGACGAGTCTGGTGTCGTGGATTTTTATCTACTATGCTTTGATTATTGCGGATTCAGTACTACGACATCACAGATTTGACCGCAGCCACGATGGCGTCATCCGGATCTCCCAAAACATGTTTGAGCGTCGATGGAGGGAATAGATATTTGATTTATGTAATAAAGCGATCATGCTGTATTGATTTAAAGAAAAATGTTCTGATAAAGTCAGGTTGATGAAACATATAGAAATATAAATATGACACTATTCACTATAACATGTAAAAACGTATGATGATCATCATCTACGTCATAGAATTTTTAGCAACTTCGTGACATGGAATGAATGCTGTTGCGTTTCATATGGTGAGTGAAATATCCGGAGGCCCAAATCCCCCTCCCCTTCCTAATTGCTTAACTATCCCCTTCCTTTAAGATCGGCATCGCATCCAAGATTTCGCTGGTTTGGTCATGTGCGGTGGACATCACTTACCATCAGGAGACCCATTTGCTTGATTGTCGGCCTCTGACGAAAAAAAAGATGTTGCCGTGCAGACGATTAATAAAGAAAATGATTAATGAAGAAAAATATGTAACCAAAACAAAAAATTAAAATAAGAGAATAGAAAATAACACTAGTTTTAGATAAAGACAGTGCCTGGGTGTACTAATTTCTTTTGTTTTTTTTTTAATAACCCTGGGACGGTTTTGATGAAAATATATTTATGACGGGCTTTATAGTTCAATTTTATTACTAGTACCGAGAGGGATAAAACCCGTGGAAATTCCCAGTCACCTATTAAAATTAAATATTATGAACCGGAAGAGCGTGTTATCTTGATTTAGTTTTACAGGTTAACATATTGTAATGTGCAAAATTCAAAAGCATGCTTTTTTAATACCATGCTGTATTATTTGATAGTGAGATTTGCACTGCTCTTATAACAATTATTTATATTAATCATATCAATATTAAACAGATTTCGAAAAAAAAAAAGAAAATTAAGGCGGTTCTCAATTTGTCTGTATATTTTTTTTGTATGTTCACGTACATAACTCTATCAAATGTGGATTGATTTTGTATTCTATAGGGTTTACTGCTATAGTCGTCTCATAAACCCATATCTGGTTAAGATCTGATGACAGAGTAGGTACAAGGGAAATTGGAAACTTCTCAACGGATAACAGCAAATGCAGCGCGATTCGAGTATTGATGTCGGTTTTGAAGTATATTTTTAATGCTCTTTTGATAGATTTTATCTATTAATAATATGCTTGGAGAGGCTTCTGTTATCATGTGCAGATTGAAATTTGTAAAAAAAATCAACTGAAAGATTCTGGAATAAAAGTGGAACACATAAATATATATTATGTAAATAACTACAGCATATAAATAGTACTTTTAACTATTGTGTGCCATGCTGTAGACACTTGTCTACAGCATAAGTAAGCCGGCCTGATTGTGTCTTGTCTCACAGAAAATCAACGTTAAGTGGTAGCTTGCTATTGTGTTTTGTATGAGTAAGATGTGGGTATTCATGGACGGTGGAGATGTTCAGGCGACCCACTGGCTCGTTTGACATCCTTGCTATTAAAGTGAGTCTATATTCAATTATATAATACCCAAAATCTTTGAGTATTACTTCACAGTCGTGTTGTTCACACAATTTCTACTTTTAATATAGACACATTATACCGTATACGTATACCTTTTTTTTTTTTTTTTTATCCTGGCACGGCAAAGTGACTTCGCTGCACCTGATGGTAAGTGTAGCGCAATCCAAGAATAGTGTCGACCAACGATAAACAATGTGTCCATCGTTGGTCGGCAAGATCATGCCGGCCTGCCAAAGGGCCAAGGGGGAGGGGAAGGAAAAGGGATGGGAAAAGGGTTAGGATCAGGGGGCAAGCCCCCTGGGGAGAACCGGATATACACTGGCTGACCCTGGAACGCGACCCACACAAGGTTGGCCACTATGGCAGGTTTTAGCACCAGTGTACGGTGGTCGCTATCCGGTCGGATACAAGTATCCTCCCACCAGCATTGCTGAGCTGAGCTTCATCATGTTGAAGCTTTTAATTAAGCGGTTTTTTATAATGCATCAAATAAAATTACACTTCATAAATAATCAATATGTCGCACTTTTAGAATTATTACAATTATTATTTACTATCCATTTTTTGACACATTTTATTCCGCGAAAATTTGAAGGTATAAATAAACACGCTACAGTTTGATTCCTCTGTAATTGACGAAGTGGGCATTCATTGAGCTACGTTATTTTTTAGATTTGTTGCCCTTGTGATTTTTAAGACAGAATTTCATGCAAAGGCAAAAAATATAATAAATTCATTCTGTTGCTTTTTACGTCACTATGGACATATAATGATGTGAATGATTGTCGTGATATATTTATATAAATTTAAAGCCCATTTGAAATAAATTACTATGAAATATATTAAGACGATCAAATGTAGAGTAATCGTTATAGTTCTATCTGGTCTACTTCTTCGGGAATACAGACTGACGGTGTTTAGTGTGGGTATCGTCTTGAAAGTTTTATGACCACTCTAAAAATACCATATCATAAATATCTCGAATTGAACTCAACAAATTTGTTCAGTTGAAGAATTAGGATCTCAATCGATACATGTAAGAAACAATAAAGGAGTCCCTATTATCGAGAGTTTAGTATAATTATGGCTATAATGTCATGTCAAATATTAAGTATTACTATTTTTGTAAGCTTTATCAAAATTTACATTGAGACTGACTTAAATGAGACAAGTGAAATGGACATGTAGAACTAGGGAATTAAGGACAATGCGTCATATTATGTTATGGCTTCGACCATGAAGTCTTTGAACTTGTTTTGTGAGTGCGGACATTGTTGCTAATAGCCTAAGATCCGGCAGTAGAATCTCTACGTTCATGACGTAGATGCTCAAGCTCAAATTTCTACATTCATTTTCGAATAGGACAATACATTGATCATAGGGTGCCAGTCAAAAAGTGCCCGCATAATTTTTTTTTTTTAAATATAATTACATTTTGGGAAAAAATTTCGTTCATGGTGTAGTTAAATAAAGCATTGTTCCCATTACACAGCTATGTATGTAGAGAATTCAAAAAACCATAGTTGCCGTACCGTTGTACGGCAACTATGGTTTTTTCAACCCTATGGTCAATGTATTGTCCTATTCGAAAATGAATGTAGAAATTTGAGCTTGAGCATCTACGTCATGAACGTAGAGATTCTACTGCCGGATCTCGTGCTATAAGAGTTCAGACGCAATATAAACAATTTTTTTTTTGCAGATTTTACATATTCCTAATAAGTATAAGTAGTACCATAAGTAGAGGTATTTTTAATAGAAATGGCAGGCATTATAGACGAGTTAAATGCTCATTTTGAAAATTGAGGATAAAATACTACATATAGCAATGTATTTATGTATAAATACATCGAATATTTATTTATTGTGCTTTATGTGACGTTCTCATACTTAGAGGTATAGGGGCAAAAATACTTAGGGTAAATAATAAATACTTGTAAAGTATCGAGATGATACTAAGAATAATATATATTTTCTAAATAAAATAATAAGTTGACAAAAAATTCAGCCCAACGAACACATATTGCTATTTATTTTGTACCGTCCAATCATTGGACGCCTGTCGTATTTATCGGCCCACCAGATCTGACCCATTGTTGGCTACTGATAAAAAGTAAATATAAAAATCACTTAAGTATGAAATAAATTGTCATCTATTCATACGATTCCCATCGGTCTTTGGGTTTCTAGGTTAATGCATTTGCTTTACACTTGGTGTGGAAACCTTGACATGCACAGTCCTCAATGTAGTATATTTAATGATCATTTTTTATATAATAGATGAATACGTTCAAAATATCATTAACCTTGTTTTATGTTTGTATTTAGTTATCGAAATCACATTCTTGAGCGTACAGATAGTAGTGATACTAATTAGTGAGACAACTTTAATCGTAACTTCCAAATCATTAGGATTGCTGTCAGTGTTGAGTGAATGTATAATAATTTTCATAATATAATAATAAGGGGCGACTTTTCATTCTCTTCTACCTGCATTTATTTCAATCTTAGCGCTTGTAGTGGGGCCGTCGCAATATGTTTTGTTCAATACACGTTACATAAAGATTTGGCTTGGAGTTTTTCGACCGGCCGCGACCGTCTGCGTTTCGTCAACCCTTCTGAGGATAAAACACACCCAGACCCGAAATAATAAAGAAAAAAAGCTTTAGTGCAAATCTGTACACTACAACAAACTGTACACATCAAATAAATATGTGTTTTTCTCGGTACGGAAAGCGAACCCGTATCCTCTCGCGTCACAGCCGGCTACTCGCACACTGCGCCACGGACGATGTCATGGCCAAATTTTCAATACCCGAAAAAATATTATCTTCTTTATAACGCCTTAACTAGCCAATATCAATTTTACATACGCATTTTCATATACATATACCGAGAGCGTGAATATTGCGTAATTTTGTATGTCCTCATGTTTGATCTAACTTGAAAAACGAAAAAGCATCCCGTCATTTAGCTAATGAAATTACACCACGTAAAGAGGCAAGTCAAGTTATGTTTTGCGAGCCAGTAAAATTCATTCGACGCCATGAAATCGCGAATCACCTACTCGTCATTAAGAAAATACACATCGTAGCACATCAAATGAATGAAACTGAGGAGCGCCCACGTACTTAGCACACAATAAGACTAAAGTTCTTAAGATGGACATGTACGCTATATATGGAATTGTATTGAACTCACTATACGTAGCTATGTAGGGATCAAAATTATAAAAAGCGCTGTTGAATCGTTCATATGAGTTATGTTCTTATTATAAATACAGCATCAAATATTCTGGAGCAGTACGATTTAATATCACAAAAGTGGTCATGGCATTGTTTAATTGATGCAATTAAGCAGTTGTCGGCGGGCGCAGTGCGCGAGGAGTGGTGTCGCGAACTGACACGTCCCTGCCATCATTGCTTGCGCGTGAGCACGCCGGTCCATGCGAACTGAATAACTTAATGAAAATAACATAAAAACTATTTTTTATCGTTTCGATAAACGATTTGTAAGAAACAATCAAGTCGATGACCTAATCTTGATTAATGACTGTGCGAAACCAGAAAGTATCAGCGTAGATGTCCGGTTTACCCTCAAATGTGTATGATTGTGCAACAATAGTTATATTAAGATCATAAGTAGTACATAATTAATTTTGTTTTAGGTCTCTGTGTGTTTGGCTAACGCACCTATTTCTTAATATACCATGAATATTTTATGTTGTCAGTTAACGGTGACTCGAAAATGTATCAATCGTAATCGTTCCTGACTGATAACTTGCAACACTTTAACGCCAGCCCTTTGCTACAAATTGAGGCTCATTGAATATCTAGAACAAGTCCACGGTCTGTCTAACTTTACGCTACATTCATTGGTCTAGTTTAGGTGTAATGATAACATCGTTCCGCTATTTATACTGCATGTAATTTTCCATTATATAATGTAAGTATTCGCAGAAATGTTTATACACGAATTAAAATAATATGTAAGTCCGAGTAACTTTATTTTGGTTTCATAGCCAGGGGCTGCATTTTATTTAACACTAGCTGTTCTTCATGGTTTTACTAGCTTGCGTGCTACTGTCCCACTTCTATGGGTCATGATGTTATATACCTATGATCCAATGTCTCGACAAAGCAAATATTTGTAGTGAATATGACCTCAATCGTTTTAGGCGTTCAAAAGTCCTAATTGGTTACATAGTGACTAAAAATTTATCCAGTTTCAGTTCCAGTTGTTTATTTTCAGTTAAATTGTGGTTATCCCGTATTTATTTTACATGAAAACAATAACAGAACCTTAACGAACAAAACAAAAAAGAATAACGCACATCCATCGTTCGAATTCATACAAAAGTCCCATAGAAAAGGCACTTTAAGTTTATCACGAATTAAAAAATACTTTTCTTTTTTTCCATAAAAGTCTATTAGAATACGAAATAATTTCTTAATGAGAACAATTATAAAAAAACGCCAAATCAGTCCAATTGATCTTAACCTATGCCGTTGCCAACGACCAGCATTTCATTATTATATATAGATAATATATTGCGACTGGTTAAAGTTTATAGAAAAGCGTCGATTTTTGTTCGAATATATTATATTTAAAACTTAATAGACATTCAAAATGAAGTGGTTCCTATATTCATTATGTTGTCTATAAGGAGGCTATAAATGGGTCGCATTGTCTTATTATATGCTAATCCATCTAGAAATATCCGCACGAAAATAATCAGGAGGTTTCGCCATGTGGAATACGAATTTTCTAGTTAGGACAATTTAATAGATAAAGTTTTAAAATTATATTTGGTCTGTTTAATACTGCTACCTTCTTTGATTAAAGATTAAAAAACCTGTAATGATTTGATTTTATAAAATATGGATAGATGGGGAAGAAACTTTTGTTCTTTTACCGTGACAGTTACACATTTATTTGTAAAAAAAAAACAAAAAAAATATTAACCCCGAATTAATCAATTGTTTTTAAACATGCAAAAAAGTTATATTTTTTTGCCTTGTAGTCAAGTTTCGTGGACAGTGATGTAATTGTCTAGTGTGGATAGTAACACATGATCCCTGTATATGAGGCATTTTGTATGTAAGGCGCATGCTTTGTTACACCCACGAGAAAAACTGTGCTTTATGACAGTTTTACATCTGGACAGCCACTTTATATATTATATTTACAATTTCTATGCGAATCACAAGCTTTTGAACTATCTTGGTGCTAGCACTGTGATGATCCTGATGATAAACTTTGAGCGGTGTTCTATTCATGTGTATTTTCAAATTATTCAACAACTATGTTCTATGCGCCAGAGGTCAATAGTGTACGGTTTAATAATTTTGGTCGGTTTTTATTCTTGCATCGGTAGGTACAGGCCTCACGTACCTATCCTGCCGAAGGAAATTTGAGATACAACCAACAAATTTAATTTCGATGTAAACATAATAATCAAGAAAATATACCTATTTCGTAGTCGATAATGAAGCTTAATGACTTGCGGAATTAAAGAGTAAACTACAGTACAAAGTTCACCTTGAGTTACGCATCGGGAATATTTGTATGACCTGTATATTATGTATCTGGAGATTTTAAGGCCACAGCGTGCATTTAAATTGGTAAATTACTTTTAATACGTTGTTCATTTGTTGTACCGTTAAATTAATTTATACGCCAGCATGGTTGATATTAGGAAAGAAAACTGTATTTGTGTATTATGTGCGTAACATACTGCTAATAATATTATAACGGAATCAAAATCTTCTATAAATATTAAATTGAGTTCTAGTTCGATTGCCTGTACATTGTCTTCATCTCGAGCAATTAACAGTCTACAAAGAAACGCATTAAAGAGCCATTGCGAAGTTGTTAAGGAAGTTTTCCAGGTAACTTGCTTCATTGGCTGTTTCTCTTCGAAAGAAACGAACTTCACATTCCTACACGTGGCGTGCAAAAACTGCCGCCAGTATCAACGAACTGATTGATTGATACGATAGTCACAATTAGAATTTATTAAATAATTTATATGTCGTTCTATTGTCAAGAAATGTGCATGAGCTGGGGGACCGCCACAGTACTGTATACTATTATCATATCAGGGTATTGCTTTTTTTCATATCAAAGACCGGCAGACGAGCAAATGGGTCACCTGATGGTAGGTGATCTTCTATTCACCCACTATATTCTATAACTATACTTCGATTTTTTTTGTATACGAACGTAGTTTATAAATACAAACTTATATTTATACATTTAATATAAATTGAGTTCTTAAGAAACAGTCATCGGTGGCGCCGCGGCCGTGTCGCGCCGATCACATTAGATAGAACACGGGAAATTACACAGCTTGTTGATCTATTGAGAATAAACATTAATTTGTTGAATAATAATTGCGTACGTTTACCTATTTGAGTAACATTAACAGAGCGTATTTTTATGCACAGGCCATTATTATTGTTTATTTTGCGTTCCATAAGACAGCAAATTAATAGGTGTTGCGATTACAGTAGTATTTATCTGGTTGTTAAGTACCCACAACGTGCATTAGTGTTTTCATAGGACATTGTTCATTTAAAGACTTCTAAACTATTAACTAAGGGGCAATCATAACGATAGGTAGCTTGCAAAACTTCGTACGTGTAGACAAATGCAGGATTTTATTTTACGTGTCGTTGTTTTCTTCTTTTTGAGATTAACCACTTTCTCCGCCTACCCTTATCCCACCCGTACTGGGTCGGCGTACTGATGTTACAGAAGGAATTGACTTGTAGTTTTTAACCCCTCTAGGGAGAAATAATTTTCATTAAGTAGAATGAAAAAAATAAAGACGATCTTTATTTGATATCCCGTAGGGTACAAACTACAACTTTTAATTAAACGTTAGTTATTTTAATAAACAACACAGACGGACAAAAATGATTTTAATACATATATATTTGTATATAAACAACTGTGAGCTTTGTAACTGTGACAGCCTTGTTAGCGGTAAGTGTTGCATTTATGTGTCATTACTGCATGATTGAACACAATTTAACTAAGATCCATTAGGTTCGAACAAAGGTAATTTGCCCAACGTGTAATCTAGCTGGAGTGTGTCTAGCGTTGGGTAGTTATTACTAGTGCCATTATCACTTTAGCGTAGTAAATCACACCGATCGACACTGTCAGATAATGACCTACGTCTTGCAAGGCATCAAGTGTGAATTGAGAAACCGCAACCTTTGTAAGCCTTTGTGCATGTGCACATACTATTTATAAATAGTAAATAAGCAGACATTTTTTACACAACCGTGCGTGTAAAACATGACAAATCGACACATATTTTTTATCGTACTGTTATTTTTTTATTATTATTTATTGGTTCTCTTATAAAATAAATAAAAAAATAACTATATATATGAGCTCATAATACTTAGTAAATTTCATATACCTGAGTATTCATGTTGTCAGTGTTATAGGCTGAAGCGACATTGAAATACAAGAATGGAAACCTATTACACGAGCGATTTTAGTGTGCAATTATCATAACCATACAAATAACTCATATTATACCTATATATTATCATGATAGCTCAGCAGGGAGTGTTAAGGACTATCGAGACGAAAGTCGCAGTTACGAAACCTGCTCCAAGGGCATGCATGCCCCTCTGACTTTTCTAAGTTACGTGTGTATTTCAATGGTAAATTATTGCTTTTTTTTATGGGCGAAGAAAACAACTGGATATTTAAGAAGATCCCATAATAATGTATATATGTGAAGTCTGCCAACCTACTTTTTGACATTTCAGTGTTCTTTTTTCAAAGTCGGCTTTTAAGTTTTGTTCAAACTCATATAATAAAAAAAATAGCCTACATTTCACGATAGCCTCCTCCATATTGTTTTTTGCGATGTCACCAGTTCAATGTCAACTGCAAGTAAGATAAATTTAAGAAATAATAGGCTATATTAGTAAGAGATACCGGGGAACATTGACCTTCGCCCATCTGTTTACCGAATGAAAATAATATTTTAGGGTATAAAAGGTGTTGCTGAACACATACCTATAGGGTTGCCTAAAAAAAATGAAAATAATATACTTCTTATTCAGTCGGGTAAAAATCATTTGACCGCAAATACAAAAAACAGTAATCCGGACAATACAACTTGAATTAAATAAAATTTTAGTTTGATGGTTAAAATTAGATTTTGAATTGATTCAAATAGTGAAAATATTTGACAGGATTTTGTTGCACATACAAATATAATATGTAAGTAGGTCCAGCAACCGTTTTTAGGGTGTAAATATGTATATCTCTTGTTTTTGGACGTTGTTTATGATTGATATCTACATGTAATAAGTAAAATCGCGTATCGCATATAACACGCATTGATTCCATGTGAAGTGATTATCAAAATAGAAATTTAAACAAAGACTTACTACTGAATGAAGTGACGCTGTGTCTTGAGCCTATGATACATTAGCGGCCCACTGCTAAAATGCATCGTGTATACGAAATGCACGATACATTTTTCATATTGCCTCATTTTTAAAGACAATAAGCTCGTATGTATTTAAAGCAATATTAAATAATATAAGAAACTAAAATTCGACTACGGAAATTCGTGCTGGAGTATGACATAAGGAAATATTTAAGTTTGCAATCATAGTCTGTAGTAACTAGTTACGGAGACTTCCAACTAAGGGTCGCAGCCGTGGAAAAAAAACAGACTTCCTTCAAAAACCGATAATCGCGCCAAGTATCAGACGCGAGCGTCAGTCCATTATCATCTGTCAACGCCATACTGAAGACGGTATTGACGCCGTACGATAGTAAAGCTACCATCAAAAAAGGTCTCCCATAGATTTACGTAGCGCACAGTGTAAACACCCAGACGTGTTCTCACTGAAGCTCACGTCAGTCACTTAACGCGACCTTACGTAGTCTGCCTTTAGCCCTTTACACAATGTCGGACGGAACAGTTAAGTCCGGAAAAATAAAAAGCTCAAAGCTCCCGATCGCGGACTATTTTGTATTGCGACATCAAACAGCTTTGATATTTGTCGGCCTTAAGTCTATATAAAACCGGCCAAGCCAAGTGCAGTTCCGTATCATACAAGAAATGTGGATATCTTAAATTATATTTTCTTTGAAAGTTATTATAAAGCTCTATTATGATTTGTTATGTTTACGCAAATATTCATTTAAATAAAACTAATTTAAACGGATTTTATCGCTAATAAAAGCTCTATTATTGTGATCGTTTCAGATTTTTAAAATAAATAAAATTTAGACGGGTGAATGGAACTTAAAATTAATTCTTTGATAGCATATATACATCTGAGATAAAGTCACTTAAATTAACTTTTAATCCATCCATCCATTGATTCGTCCACTGCTCGACATAGGTCTTTGCAAGTTTCCACACAAGCACTCAGAGCCATTTAATGCATTATATCGCCTGTAACTGAATACAGAAATCTTCATGTATAATATAATAATAATTTAATTTAATCGACGTCTCTGAGTGTGGCGGTTAGCATTAATAATATTAAACTTCACACACATAATTTTAAAAGTTTATTGCATTTAAATTATTTAAATATCAAAAAGCATACGTTGAGTTTTTGATTACACGAGCGATTGACACATTAGGTGATAAATTGCCAATTGCCACCTGAAAAGTCATTTAATTACATATCCAATACAACCCACAATAACTTATTTATTCTTTAAATACAACATATAATGCACTTAGTATTACATGTAAGTGTATTGTTGTTGGAAAATGTAACGGATACGGTAGATTACGTATCAGTTTTGTTTATAATTGTTGTATGTCTGACGCGCTATCTCGAGAGGTAACATTGATTCCAATTGAATCAGCTGTTATGCATGAACGATTCCTACGTTATCAACAACAGGAAAAATGGTATCTTAAGCGTCACTTCATTCAGTAGTATGTCTTTGTTTAAATTCTTCATTTATTATTCACTATCAGCTTCAATACGTGTTATATGCGATTCGCGATATTACTTATTACGTATAGATATCAGTCATAAACAATGTGCGAAGTTTTTTTACCTATCAAACGGCTACTGGGCCCGAATTAGGTCGACTGAAACGGCCTAAAAATAAAAGTATGAACTTTTTTGTCGCCTGGAAGGACAGCACTGAAGCTTGCTGAAGTTGAGTACCTCAAATTATTACTGGAATGCTTATAGGAATATGAATGCTTATTAGCTCGATAATTATGATGAATAAATGATGATAATAACAATTATTAATTATCTTAGCCGATTTTTTTTTATTCATCTCGAGCTCGCCTTCTAAAAAAAGTACATCCCCTCTTACTCACCCAACGACTCCCTATCAGCCGTATACAGGGTTATTTTTAAAACACCAGCAACCTCGCAGGGGTAGATACCTAAGGTTATAAGCTACTACTTTTGTTCTACGACTTTTGATAATTTGTTAGATTTTATTTTCATACAAAAATAAGTATTCATTTAATTTCCGTCTTGAATGTTACCTACACGCATCGCAGATTACGTAAGCAAACACGCGAAGCGTGGGGAACCGGGCTAGCGTTGAAGGTCATCGCCCGAGCCAGCTGAGCGGCGCCTTTGAGTCGCGCGCGCACGCCGAACGCTACGAAGAAAAATACGACACAACAAAAACTTGTAAAATATTTTTTTTTTAAATATATTGAGTTATATACAAACTCGTAGAACAAAAGTTGTTCCGTATGGGGTCAGCTATCTGGTCCTGCGAGGTTGCTGGTGTTTTAAAATTAACCCTGTATATGTTGCCTTTTATGACGGATATGGTAACCCGTGGAAGAATTCTTTAAACGCCCCCAATCCGCCAATGAGTGGTACGAACTGCCAAGACGAAGTTCTTGGTCTGCAATCAGCCCTAACCTCAGACTTATCAAAATTACGTGTGCAATGAATTGTTAAATAATCGCTCGTTTTAAAGATAGCAAAAACATTGTAAGGTTAGCTGCATATCTGAGAATTCTTAGTAAGAATTTCAAGTGCATGTGAAATCTACTTATCCATGTAGGCTGATGTGATGAACTAAGAGCTAATCCCTCTCATTGGTGGAGGAGATCCGTGCCCAGCAGTGGGATAGTATAATACGCCCTGTATGTTATTATTATTATAATCCGCGAGGCGGAACTTAATGAGGCTAGACGATGATAACGATACGTTACGCTCGTAAAAACCCATAAGTGTGTAAGCACTGTTGTGTATCGGGTTGAAGGACATTGAAGCCAGTGAAATTAATTGGCATTATGAGACTTAACATCTTATGTCTCGGGGTGACGAGCGCAGTTCAGTGCCATGCAGTGCTTTGTAATTCAAAGTTCTGTGTGGTGTTGCTTCTGTTTATGGGCAGGCGTGGCGCTTACCATCAGCTGAGCGCCTTGCTCGTCCCGTCATTTAATCGAATAAAAAAAAAACTGTAAATATGGCTTCTATTACACTTTTTTAACACACATGCCCCCGTGGCACAAAGGGCGAGTAGCCTGATTTATGGTAAGTGATATCTACCGCCCACGTACGCTCACAATACCAGAAGAACCATGACAATTTACCGATCAAATAGGAAAGGGATAATAAGGGGTTAGAAATGGTATGGGTAGATTTGGGCTTCCGGATATCTCGCACATGGTAAGAAATGCAAAAGCAACTGCTAATTCATGTAGGTTTTCGGTGAGACAGTGGCTGGTCGTTCAAGTCTGAATAATATACTTGTAAACAGTTTTTTTTATGGAAGAGGAAGGCACCAAACATTATCTTAGATTTGACAAACCACAAACCCTTGCCAATGAACACTGATTCTTACCTAGGATGATTCGTGAGGATAGAAATTAAAAAAACATCTAAATTTCAATAGCGAAGATGGCTGGAAGCTAGCACAAGCCTGGGATCCGATTATACACGTAATAAAATCGGAACCCAAAAGACCAACTGCTAGACTTCAAGACACCATGAGCTCTTTCTGCGTAGATTGGATGATCAACAAACATTAACAATTTTAAACTGAAGGTAGATAACATAACATTAACATTTCGGGATAAACTACACCTTAGTCCACCCCGTCACCACGAAGGCTGAAAAGCTTTCGAAACGTCGCGTCGCGTCGGGACCAAAATAAAAATAAAAAATCGCGATAAAATCCGTTTGTCTTACTTCAGTGTATAACATTCGCTTAAACGGAAGAAATCATTATAGTTTTTTTTTATCCGAGCACGACAAAGTGCCTGCACTATACCTGATGGTAAGCGCATTGCAATCCAAAAAACCAGCGGCCACCGACAAACAATGCGTTTATACGTTGGGACCAGAATCATGCCAGCCTGTATAAATGCTTCTTCACACTCTGAAGAGGGAAATCGAGGGCCTGTAATTAGGACATGCCAATTACCGATGCTGCTATAGGGATACAAAGATGTACCCCTATATCCGTCCCACCTAACCATTATGTCAATTCATAAGCCCCAAGAGAATCTGATCCTTAATCGCGATCCACACAAGGTGTGTGGATCACTATAGCAGGTTTTCACACCATGTGTACGGTCGCAATCCGGGCGTATATGAATCCTATCATCAGCAGATGTAATAGTGTATGACTCAACATTCTAGGATACCTGTTTGCCAAGACTTTTAGTGCTTACCTACCATAGTTACCAATTACAAATTATTACAATGTATCATGATTCAAGACTGTTTACTACGTTTTTGTAAACACAAGTGTTGCAGTTTTATTGCCCAATTATAACATAATAGAAAATCCCATCTCGCTGATAAGTCATTGGTGCTTTTTATATTTCTTGTTTATGTAGGAGCTGGACGGGTCATCTGATAGTAGGTGATCACCACCGCTTATGAACATCTACAATACTCAGCGTTGCCATTTTAGCGATTTTATCACTAGATTTAGTGACTTTTTGGGGTACGACAGTGATTTTTTGAAAAAAAAATCACTAAAACAATATTTAGTGATTTCTAGTGATATTTGGCGATTCTCGAAAAATTTAGAAGTTAAACGAACGTTTTTTTTTAGCTATTCAATATTATTTTTGTTAATTATTGTCGCAATTACATTATTTTGTAATACTTATCGTGTAATTTCCTTTAGTGATTTCTAGTGATTTTTTTTAGTTCCAAATATCCCGGAATCTAGTGACTTTTGAAACCAAATCTAGTGATTTTTTTTTCTGCGAGTTGGCATCACTGACAATACTATAGGGATCGTTAGTGCGTTGATGGCCTTTTCCTTAACATACCATCCTAAAATTGTATTCTGCTATTTAAAATAGTGTAAATATTATAAGATTATTTTCCTTGGTTAACCAGCTTAGGTGGTAGGCCCCTCATATGCGAGAGGCCGTATGGGTTGGTACCACTGCTTTGTCTATTTCTGTCGTCAAGTGCAGTTTGTAAGCACTATTGTGTTTCGTTAGATGTACATTGAAACTAGTGAAATTACTGAACATTGTGAGTTTTTTTTTATTTGACTGAATGACGAGACGAGCAAGGCGCTCGCCTAACGGTAAGCGCCACCTGCTCATAAACAGAAGCAATAACTCACAGAACTTTGAATTACAAAGCACTGCATGGCATTGAACTGCACTTGTCACACAGAGACATAAGATGTTAGGTCACATAATGCCCAGTAATTTCACTGGATTCAATGTCCTTTAAAACGATTTCAAAAGCTCTGCAGCATTCTGCAACTACAGTGTTTTATTCTTTTGGGTATGTAAGTACATAGTTTTTTAGTACACAAATAATTATGTTTTTTTTTATGGAAATTAAAACATATCCCCCATTCTCCATTGGAATATCGTGATGGCTAATTATTGGTATGAACCCCATCATTCAAAGGGAAGGGAGGCTTTTGCTCTGCAATAGGAAATTACAAGTACAGGAAAAAATGTCTTGGAAACAAATGGTAGGCTAGACGCAACTGCGACGGGCACGTTTCAAGTAGTCAATAGTGTGGTGCGGAGTGGTGTCGTCAGGCGTGTAGTATGCAGCACGCAGGTTTGTGGTGCAGCGGCGTAGGCTGGTGGGCGCGCGGGAGGCTGTCCGGAACTGGTCCGGCGCACGCGCGCCGCGCGGGGCAGAGTCTCGCGGCGGCCGGCAGCGACGCGCCACCGGCCACGGCTCGACACTCAGTGCACGCGCTGCCTCGCCGCCGCCAGCTTGCGTGGCGACCGTACGACCATCGCCACCTACCGCTCCCGACAGATCCGACACCACACACCACACCCGCACCACATCGCCGACACACCGCATCCCTACGCTAACCGCATCCTTCGACGTTCATAAATCCCGATACCCTTAAAACACTGTAAACATTCCACACACGTGAGTTTCGCCACCTCCTTGTCTGTTTACATTTTTTAAAAGGTGCTATTTTTTGTATTACCGAGTTTCTTCATAGTGCATCGCGAGTGTAGTTAAAGTTTTTTACCGGTACTGGAAACGACCAACAACTGATAATTTAAGGTAAGTTTTGTTGTTATTATAAAGCTAATTATAATGTAATCATATGCAATATATCTTTGTACTATGATTTTGTATGTTATATTAGAAAGTTACTTGCATAGCAACGAAACAAGTTAAAGCTATACACGTACAGTAAGTACGCAAGTACGTTCTGAAGTTGATGTAACCTCGTTATGTTGGGACAAGTTAAATAATGTTTAATTCGGATTCAAACACATTAGCTAGGTGCGTATTTGTCTCGGTTAAAATAAACTAAACCATAAACGGCTCTTAATTTTACCTCATTTTTCGAATGAGCTTTATATATATGAAGTTTATGTTGAATAAGTTAGTTGTTAATATTTTCATCAATTATATTATCGCAGTACAAGGGCTAATTAGTTAGATATAAGTTGATATAACTCATAAACAAGTTAATGATGTTGTAACCCTAATATGATATTCACCTACAAGTATTGTGACACACACATATTACTTCGCTTCTATGAATGCCACAGCCACATAACTTACAACTAGAATAAAGTTTAGAAAGCCGTCATCAAAAATAAAATTATGAACATAAATTAATTGTGTCTTTAGGCTTAATTTATTATATATTCAATTATTTAGAGTTTATACATTTTATTTATTTATATACTTTAATCATTTGATTAATTGCTGAATTTTGTTATTCTTTGTGCCTTATAATAGTAGTTAGTTTTTCTACGTTTTCGTTTTAGAAAAACAATTTATATAATCAGCAATATCATTTAAATTTATGGGTTAGTGGTATCAACAATACAGGATATTCCTTGTTGTACATAGTACAACATATTTTTGTAGTATATTTTCGGCGCAATGGCATTTTATAGCGTAAAAATTGATAAATCCAATTACAAGTTTTACTATTAATAAATAGCAATCGCCATCTGCAATAGTACAAATTCCAAAATGGATCACGAATAAACGTTTTATATATAGGTATTATTGACAAACACCATATTGTTTATGAAAGTTATTTCTAAGTCTTTAATCTCGAATGCTACAAAAATCGCGTAGCAAAAGAACAAATATAAATCGTCATAATTCACTGTTTTTAAAATGCTTTAGATGAACATAAATCATAATTATGTTTAGTACCAAAAATAATTATTAGGGTTTTTCCTACATTCTTATCCGGTACTTAAAAGTCCTGAAGGCCAGGGCCTATAAACTGCTAAAGTTTCAAAGTACAAAGATCTAAGATGTCAATTTATATCAAATCAAAATAATAAACTAATAAACTTTTTTATAGGAACAATACGATACAAAATTAAATAATAGTGTTAATTCTGCTGTAACGAACTAAACTAACTTCACAACGTCTGTAAAATATGTGGTAACGAAACTACAATAACATTTTCGATTTTTTTTACTCCTGACAAGAAAGAGAGGTGTTATAAGTTTGACACCTTTATCCGTCGGGCTATATGTCTCATGTGTGTACCTGTCTGAGACATCGTAGCGCCTGAACAAATGGAACAATTTGAATGCATTTTTGTTTGGAAGCTGGTTTAATCAGGGTGGTTCTTAACTGTGTTGGAAGAAAATCTTTCGGCTATTTGATATTAGATTGATAGCCGCCATGGCACATTGGGCGACAGCTAATAAACGAAAGGCGATAGATTCGATTCTTGCACCGAGATAAATGTTTGTGTGATCGACGAATATGTACCCACGATACAGGTTTTATCTAATGTAAGATCAGGAATATATGTGCGATTGTTGAGTTATTATTTATTTAAAAATTACACATTGGATTGTTATTTATTTAAAAATTACACATTTTATTCTAATTGACATCACATTACACATTTTATTTTAACGCTTAAATTAGTATTTGTCAAGACTGACATGAGCTGTAGATTGACACATGATATTGTAAATTCGGTTTTGAGCTATAACTAAATTTAAAATCACTTAATTTCATTTTTTACAGTCGGTGGTAACAAAATTGATAAATAATATTCTGTATTAGGTAATTTTTAAATATATTCCATTTGTTATATTATTATTCTATCAAGAGTCTATATGTAATGAAGGGCCTTACCTAAAAACTAGGCGCAGATTTTTTATAAACCTAACCGTTATAACACAGTTTTTAATTAAAATGAAAACGCAAATTTTGACATAAAATATCAGAACAAGTTTGTATAACAGAGTTGCAGCTTTATCGTAGGAGGTACCTACAACAGTAATTTTACTATACTGAACAATCATAATCAGGTTTAATAAGAGATATTTATTGCACAAATTCTCTAACAAATTAAAGAAATAAATATATTTTATCGTTAGTATATTATGGTCCTCAATTATAAATTAATGTACATAGATTGTGATATAACATTGAACACAAATTCTTTTGTTATATGTTATTAATTTGTTGCTATCAAAGTGATTACATTGTATTTAAAAAGAGGTTGCAATTAAACATGACATGCAAAAGTTAAGGCATAAGTAAAGTTTGCATATCATCTAACAGATAGATTGGACAAAGACATTTTGGATGATCTAATTCAGTATTGCCCCAAACTAGCGCAATAATTATGACGACATAATCCATCGATTCGGCGAAGTAAATGACTCAGCCGTTATTCGGACAGGCATTTCCCGCACTTACTCACTGAAGTGTGTTTTTATGAAACTGATATTTCAAGACGGAAGTATTGACAATCATATTTTTGTTATCTACCGTTGAACTGTGTTGTTGTAAGTGTAGATTATTATCATAATAGATAAAGAACATAGTAAGAAAGTAAAGCTGTAAGCTTAGCAACATTTATTGATACCTGTTGGTAATGGTGCGTGACTAATTCAATTTTAATGATATTTTTAAAATCTTTGGTAGATATTAAATAGATAATGGAAGTATGACATCCTATGTTATAAGATATTGTCTAATGTTATGAATAATGTAGAACATCAATATTTAGCCTGATGAAGTGTGGTGCTCGTAATCTCTTCTTCATATTTTCAACCCTTGCTGAATTAGAAGGAAAGCCTGGATTGGAAGGTTTCAATGAAAAGTCGCATTGTTTTTCACTCTTTTAATGTCACTCATACAGCTAAGAAGAATCTAATGCCGCCTTATCTAGATATTAGATAAGATATATATAAACTATATATTAGAAAAGAATATTTGTACCCCTTTTCCAGTATATTGTACGCAGGTGTTTGAGTTTTCATATATGTGATTTTTTTATTATGGAGTGCAGAAAGTTAACATTTGGATATGTGTTTCAAATACTTTACATTATATAAAAAAAAATGTTTACGTTAATCTCTGCAAATGTCACGCGAATCAGGTATTTGTACATATTCGCAGCTGATTTAATCGGACAAAATAAAAACAAAACTTTATAGACTACGAAAAAAATACCTCGATAATATTCCAACTTAAAAATGAATGAATAACGGTTGAATTTCGTGTCCTCGACGATCATTATTTATAAAAATCTATCAACCCTTTCAGGACTCGCTACTTACATACACCACAAAAATAACCCTCCTTCTGATGCCGTTGAGTTCTAATAATTATATAATATACTAACTTCCTACCCAGGAGATATGTTATCCTTTTGCGTATACTATGGTTTAAAAAAAACAGCAAAATTTACTATCTCTATGATTATATTTTACATAAACATTGATCTTGTTATTATCTTATATTGAAGCGCAGGGTTATGTTTGAATTTTTGTTGTTCTATGTTTCTCTACATCGTAATTCGTGATATGAATGTGTTTTTATGTGAAAGCTGGTATATTGGATATGGCTTTAACCCCTTCGCTACATTTCGACTCTTACAAAGATTCTAATAAATGGATATCTGTATTACTTGCACTCGGCTGGTTGACTTGTTTGGTGCACTGGAATAATACGTCTAGACCTCTTGCTGTCACCAAGATACTCTTACTAGTCAGACTTACATACTTCTCGTCAAATTATAGAAAATAATATATCATGTAAAAACTGATTTATTCCGTTTCTATATGTAGAGAGCTTTTATGTGGTGACCACGGGACGATTATCGAGCTCGAAAGTGGTCACAGGATCTCAACATTATTAAACATATTATTATACCAATATGTTTGTTGGATTTGTCTCCACGCGTATGTATTTGTTTATTTATTTAGGTAATCGGTAGACAAAGTGCAATGTGTGGTAAAGGTTGGAAAGCTTGAAATAAAATAATAAATTAAATACTTAAAGAACCCTCGTTGAAACACCCAAATAAAAAGATAATATGCGTTTGATATACTTATTAATGCTATGCTATGGGGATTGCCGAGTAAAGGAAATAGGAAGTTAAGACAGTACAAAATAAAACTGAACTCTTATTATCTAAGAAGGTAACAAGCAAGTCCCATGACGCTTTTATAGATAAAAATATTATATTATTTCAAATATAATAATAGGTAATATCAGGTATATTTGGATTTGAATAGTATAGTGTCGGCCGTTCTTATAAATTCTCTGATTCACGAATGAATAGTTTGCTTTTCATTTTGTGCCCGTATTTCGACTACAAAGTTATTGTTGGGCCAATGTTTTTTTTTCGTCCACTAGTGAATTGTATGATACCTGTATCAAGAATCCAGTACATCCTGGCCATCAAACTTTTGGTCTCCTATGAATTCATTATTTACTTGAGATCTAGATGTTAACAGTGACATTGACGAGAACTGGTGTATTATATTTATTTACGCGAATAGATTTATCATACATACGCAATAACGCCTGTATTCCGCGAAGGTAGGCAGGATAGGCACAGGTGTAACCGGTATACCCACATTTCGCCGAGCCTATTTTGGTCCCATGATGTGATAGGGGGCTAGCTCACCACTATACCGAGTACTATTCCAGGCTTCGGGCTGATGATAATTTTGTAATAAAAATAAACAATATCACTTTTAGCTGACCCGGGTATCGAACCGTATCGCGTACGCATTACAACTCCGCCACCGAGGCAGAATGGATTTAAATAAAACTAAATTTGAACACGAAAAAGTATGTTTAATTACTGCAACGAAGATTCCCTTTTAGCGTTTGATAAAGTCCGAGTAAGGCGCAGTCGTCCTGTTTTCCGTTGTGATCTTGTCTTGTACCACACAACATACGAGTACAGTACTAATTAAAGTTTACTTGACTGCAACCCGGACTCCGACTGGACTGTACTCGTGCGCCGAGAATAAAATGCCCACTAGATAGTGTATTTATGAACTTCTTGAGGATCACAAGTATGTTCGTAATGTAACGAGAGAGTTTAACTCGATTTTAGTTTCAATGTGCTCTATTACTACTTATTGGCATATATTGGTTTTATTGGATACTACAGTTTTGGTTCTGTGGATGTACATAGTGCTTTAAAAGTAAGTTTTGTAAAAATTTATTATTTTGCGAGACCCTTTATTATTTATATTTATATGATTGCAATATTATATCGCCATAAAATATATAGACACTAAAGCAAAAGAATGTAAAAGTAAAAAAAAAAGCGCAGAATTCAGAACCTTCTATTTTAAAGTCCGTTATAAATAAAATTAAATTGCAAATCTATTAAATGAGTGCATATACTATGTAATACTAATGAAATGCTTGTTCCATTTTGAAATACCTTAATTATTAATAATACATGTCTTTTACAACGGATAATGTTAAATATCCAAAAGAGGAATAATAAAAAATATAATATTACTCAGTACCTATTCCGTATTTCGTCATACACACATCGAACTATTTGTTAAACAATAATATACATGACATCAATTATTATGATTTCTTGTTATGAAATTATCATACAATCAAAATACAGTAGAGCTTATCAAAGGAATCAATACGACATCAAATACCTACATATAAGTATTTACGTAACGCATTCAAATAAGTCCATGTAATCATTAATGTCCTATCTTGGATGGGGAAATACGGAGACGTAGAGTGTTTTCTTTAATACAAATTGTTTAATTAAGGACCGTCTTTTACAACTGGGCTTCGTTATTTTTATGTGGTTCTCTGTGTTTTATCTGTTGTTTCTAATCGGCACACAATTTTGTTACTAATATATGCATTTCATAAGTAACTGGCTCTTTAAAAGATTTATAGAATATCTAATTCTATGGTATAGTAACAATGTTTATCACTAACGTGGAGTGTATTTACACTAATACCAAATGGACTATCAACCTAAGATGTTGATAGTCCATTTGGACTATCAACATCTTAGGTTCAAAGCCAACTTCAACCGCACGTGGTACAGTCTGCTAATTATCGGACGAGACAATGGCGAAACTTGGTTCCCGTTGCGAGTTGTGGGGGTCAAAGGGCAGGTTGGCCCATATAATGCCAAATTCACCGTCCAATCATCATGAAAAGGCGGACCCTGGTATACAGCTTGAATTACGCCAGGCAGAAAGAAAGAAAGAGCGCTAATGTCTTTACCGACAGATACTTTATCCGACAGAAATAATTATGCGTCGCGTCTGGGAGATTTCCACTTGGTTTAGCGATTCTTGTTGTTTGACAATTATAGGGAGTGACGGTTTGACTTACCCCGATAAACGAAATTTTCCTGTAATGTTTATTTTACAAAGGAAAACAATTTTAACCGACGCGACGAAAAAGATGTTCTGTATTCGAGAGGTATGTATTTAAGTAAATTTGTTCACGATAAAAAAATACTCCGTAAGCAAACCCAGACTTGACGGTGCACTAGATTAACAAATTAGATTTAACAGCCTTTGTGGTGCAGTGAGCGAGTAACCGGCTGCTAAGCGAGAGGCTGTAGGTTCGATTCCCGCACCAAGACAAATGATTGTGTGGTCCACAAATATTTGTTTCGGGTCGGGGTGTTGTGGAACCGCAAATTCCTCGTAGTTACTGATCCGCAATACAGGTTAACCTAGAATGTGTGACGGTTGTGTGTATTTATTTTATTCATATAACATTAAGTTAAAGTTCCAATCATTGTGCAATCCATAAAATTGCTTGTGTTGCGTCAGATATTATCAGAGCTAGACGCGACTTGTTTATCTTTGATAAATCTAACCTTTTTTGCCATCTACAATGTGCAAAGATTGCGAGCAAGCAAGAGTGTGGAATGGCGGTTCGAGACCCCGCGTTGCTATTCTCTTTTAATACTGATTAATATGTTTGTACAGTTTATAATGATATGCGTCTTATTAAAATACATTTTAAGTAGATATTTGCATAAGATATTACTACCTGTCTTGCAAGACCAAAATAGATCACAGCATGCGTTAAATAATCTCTATACATGGTATACATTGCTTCAAACACAGTAATCAGTATACACTCGAACCGTATACGTCTACAGTCTGTTCATATTTAGCTGTAAAGGAATGACTTATTACCAGTTCCACAAAATATTGTCATGTACTCAATTACAAGGTATTATATTTTTAGTGACCAATAGTACGCTGTATGCAAAATGTTTAATTAAAATGTTTCTTAGTAATCATTCATTTATTTTAATTAGAACTTGAATGGATAGCCGGCGATCTTCCTTATCAAAAGTCACAATATAGAGTTGTGGTCGAACTCAATCCGTGTTTATAATTACCAACATGTATTTATGTATGTACGTACACATGTTACGATAATAATAATTGGGTGTGTTGAATGAAAACACACATTTCTGTGAATTATGAACGGATATAACTCTTAACTTCTGTCTCTAGAGGCAGCATCGACCAAACTACTCATTGGTTTTAGATCAATAAATAATACATATTATTATAAGTTAATAATTATTTATTAGCTAATCTACACCATTTTTTCACGTAAGATTATGATATTTTTTATAAGACTTAGGTAGTCTTTGTCAAGTCTATATAATTTGTATGGGTACCTGGCTGTACCCAACATGCGTTATAATGCTTACACTTACTACTATACACAAAAAAATGATTGATTTAATAGTAGTAGTAGTAGTGATTTAATAGTATATTTTTTGTCTCAAACTTTTATGGGCATTCGTCCGCACGACATCTCACCGAAGTTTCATGGCAATTGGATGAATGGTATAGCAGCGCATACGGGACTTTGTCAAAAAACACTAATTATACGTTATACTTTTATGTTGTAATATGTTATACGTTTTATCCTGGCACGGGAAAGTTAAAAGAACTGATAAAGCTAGATCTACTCGAGCAAACCTAGAATTATGCAAACCTTTTGGGTTAAATTCGAATAATGTTCAAATTTCGACCACCCCAGCTTCCAACACCCAGCCAGCATTAGGTAAACATAGATTTGCCTAACTGGCTGTGTACTTTCTTTAGTTACATACACACATTACATAAGTTCATGCCTATGTCCTTGAATTATGTACCTATGTCAAGCCATGTTTTTCTTCTGAACCGATTAAAGACCTAGCTAAGCATTAAACTTCTAGACTACTATTATTCAAACCTTTAGAGACTGCGACGTAAAATTAATTTAAAAGATCTCCGCCATCCTCCTAACTCCAATGTAAAGAAAATGTTTGTATTTAAACTAACGTTACATTCATTCGGTGCTAGTTAAAAGCCATATGGAGTGAATGAAAAGTTCCAATGACAACGTTGATTAGACGTAATGTGCTAGACCAGTGAAGCTTAATCAGCGGCTATAATTGTATTGGTCAAGTTGTACTAGATTTTTAATTTCACCAAAGCCTCGCGAGCCCGAACTAAGCCGCGTGCGGACTTACAATTTGAAAAACACGGTATCACATGAGTGCCTCCTGTGAGATAGCAGAAGGTATTCTCCGCGCATTAGAACTTATTCTAGAACTTAATTATATTAAACATCCTCATCGACAACAGTGTTAAAAACCATAGCTGTATTCCAAAGCTAACGTAATGTGTAGACGTGCGTAAACTCACACGTGTTTACAATTGTTAGGAGTTTAACAATTAGATAAAAGAATTGTGCGTGTAAAGTACTGCCACGATTGCAGACGAGCTGGTGACGGGTTTGTTGCGGGATTATGGCTCGTAGCGTTAAGTGTTTAGTGCTAGTGTCGTGTGTTCGCGAATGTAAAAAGTGTTGGTTTTGGGTTGTTGGCGACAATCAGGCTGCGTGGGCACTATCGGCGCAGCGAGGTCGCGCCGCTCACCCCGCTATCGCGGCCGCGTTGCCCGCCTCATTAACTCTATTAATAATTCATCTGGTATCTCACCCTATTGTTCTGCGAGATTATTTTCCATTCGTCGTTAACTATTTGCACCTAATGAGTTGTTTTAATCTACGATTGTTTTGGCATTTTGTTGCCAGGCACCAAAATCATTAAGTTATTATGACCGTTCATTATCATATGTGTAAACAGTGATATATGTCTATATACGAATTGAAGATTTAAATTTGTACTTATAAATGAACTTGTAGGGCGATTTACGGTCAGTAAAACACACATATAGTGCTACGTTATAGCATAAAAGCGTGAAAAACAACGTGAGAGTGTTATAGAGCCTCGCTCTGATTACGTACTGAGGATTGAGTAATTGATTTCACGACTAGTGCCTATTTCCGGGTAATTCCTCGAACGGCAGGTGATCGGCTGGGTTAGTGTAGGCGTGACCAGTTGCAGGTAAGAGGGCGTGGCGTAGCGTAAGCACCCCACACACACATTTCCTTGTGACCGGTCCTTCCCTTATAGAAATGTACTTTATTTGAAATAAAATAATTGATTCTTAGTACGTATTAGGTATTATCATGATACCGAAAGTATTCTGGTGCTTACACGAAGACTAGAAATGTTTGGTTCCTTTTTGATCGTCACGTTGGAATATTTATATTTCCAAATTAATTGTTTTTTCAAAACGAATGCAACTAAGTAATTTATTCATTCAAGAATGCCATTTCATTGTAGATACAAATATTTTTCCCTGTGTAAGTACCTATTTATAATCATATCACTTAAGATATTATTTTACAGATAAAATCCGTTTAAATTAGTTTCATTTCAATGTGTAATATTGGCGTAAACATAAGAAATCATTATTATTTTACAGGTTATTTTTGGGAATTTATACTTTAATAATTATATTGTAGTTACATAACTGGTGTTCATGGCCGTGACAATGTATTTTAATTGCATCTTTTGTTTTAAGTGTTCGAACAAAGTCACATAAACGAAATCCTGACACACAAGCATGACATGGCTCGGCAGACGTCCGGTGAACGTCTCCTGTGTGTTTGCTGAGAGTTAAGAGTTAATGGACATGCTGTGTTCGGGCCTGTTAATTCAATTAGCCAGACGTGTAAGACATCGACTCTTCAATCAACGGTACTCATTGTTTTTACGGCACAATGAAATCTTTAATGTTTTCAGTGAGGTCAGCTTAAATATTATGTCTAGAATCTCTATTTCTGCATTTCATATAAGATAAAGTGGACCCAGCTAAAAACAATGTAGATTTAAAACATAGATTTGCATAGTTTCACAAGGAAATACCATTCGCACTTAAGTGTGATCCAAATTTATCTTAGATCTGCAAACAAAGGGTAATTACGGATTCACCTTCAATATTTGCGGAAGATAAATCGCAGCACAGTGGCAATGATAGTCGTTGTGGGTTATTAGACTATTTAATACACCCGTAAATATGTGGAATAGTTGTCTTCCCAATCCCTTAATTATTCCCTTCCTTCATAGTTGGCAACGTGTCCATGATACTTTTGATATTGTGAGCGTTATGACCGATGGAGATCACATACCAGTGGCCATGCTCGTTTACCGGCTTTTATGATATAAAAAAGGCATACCCCATAAAATGATGTTTTCAATAAGTCATATACATAGATGTCGCTGCAGTGATGAATCTACAGTTGGTACCGTTGATAAAGGCGCACAAAGCTCGCGTCGATAACAGTAGTTCGGCCGCGAACTGTACTCGCATCTGCACCCTGGAGATGTCCCATGCGATCATCGAACCTGCTCAGAAAAAACCTGATCTTGTTTCTCTCCGCTTGTACAGTTAGCCACGAAGCATTAAGTAATCGGAGCCGAGAGCGACGAGATAATGTTGCGCACGCGTGAAATATATCCGAGCGTTTTTATTGCGACCGCGTTCCGCTCCCGGACTGGTATGCGCGTGTCTCTGCGTCGAAGAAATTCTGTCGACGAGTGGTTTGCCTCACCGCGACCTTGCCGCGCACGCAGCGCCCTCCCCGCAGCCGCTCGTGCGCTCGTCGGCTCGTCGCCGCCGCGCCGCGCCGCGTTGCCGCGCCGGACCGCTCCTCCGGTGTTGCCTCTGTGAAAGTAGGTGACGCTGCGCCGCCTGCCACCCGGCCGTGTTCGCCCGCTGCCTCGCCGCCACACTATGCGCTGCCGTGCTTCGGGCCCTATGCCAGATTTTAAAGCGGCTTTCTAAATGGATGTATGTGCTCACATGTCACGTTGTAGTCTGATTTAAGAGTCCGGTGGTTTCTGATGCTAAGTGACGTCACACTTGTTTTTGTCGTTTTATATTTATTTCCTGTCTCACGTTGGGTTTTTACACATATCACTAGTCATATAATGCAAACATTTTTCGTAATTTTATTATTTTCTATATTTGTAGTACTTGAAAGTGTAAGAATCTAAGTTTGAATAGGTTTGTAAGTACCTATATTCTAATCGAGTTGTTATTTAGAAATTTCATACAACACTTGTTAGGCTTTTCCAGTTATATACGAATTGTGTGGATGACAGTAACCTGACTATTGTTTATAATTAGTTGTCCTTTCGTGTTATTTTCTAAGTAGCACCAAACAATATTTGACGTACTACCTATTTTTTAATTTTTTTATAAATCCGGCACATTATTTTTTAGCTAGACAGGTCAAAGATCCTTGAAAAGTTATTAAATATCCATTCTACATTATGTTTTACATTAACCTTATTAATCCACATAAATACGTAGTTACCAATAAACATCAGGCCCAGTGGTTAATATGTGGCATGGGTACATTATATTATCTTTGGTAGTATACTTTGTACTTAATTAGTCGTAAAGGGTCACAATGCAGTGGAAAAATAAAGATTACGTTAATTATATTTCGTTCGTTAAAAACTTGACTCATGAATTTTACATGCAATTAGCCGTAAACTCTGTGATTGAAGAAATATATCGTAGCTGTTAACATCGAAGTGCAATTATAATTTTATATTTCCATCGATGCCAGTAACAAAATGGTCAACATGGCCTAGTTTTTCAAAATCACATTACCTGATTTTGTTCCCGACAACGCAAATACAAACGCTTTCGCAACACTAGTCAGAAGGTTTGACTCAATGTTTTCAAAGAAATAAATCTCGTATTAATTGTTTGAAATAAAAGACAATTGAATGCTTAGTGTGGTGTTCCAGGATTGGTCGTTCGAGGCGCGCCGGTCTTCGGCGAACCTGTTACCGTGCTTTCAGTTGCTGCCACACGCCTTAAGTGATTAGTTGATAGTTTAGTGTGATGCTTTCCAAGAGAGAGATACGTGCTATGTCTACAGATTTGAAAGTTAGTACATAGATCTTAGTGTTAACAACCAACACGCGGCTTACGACACATAAATACATGACTTTTCCGTTGAATAATGACTCTACTTTACTTGGAAGTGTTTATTATCTAAGTAAGAAAAGTTTTAGTTTTGTCTAAATTTGTATTCGAATGTAACGTGATGTGATAATACTTTTAGGCAGATTTTTTTTTGAAAATAGGTACCAGGGCATACATAACTTTATAATAGTGTATTGTGTGTTTACTAAAACATATAGCTTCGATATGAAGGGGATGGAAGGGGAAGGGATGGCGAAGTGCGAACTTAATTCTGTTTCCTGCAATATTGGTACTATGTATACTTGCTTAACACCAAGTAGCTGCCAATTTCTTTGACCTTTATGCCGATAGTTTAGTAGTCAAATGGTTTATAATATTGGCAAGTTCTCCAGACATCTCATAGCGTTTTCTGAATTGCTACGGAATAGACGAACACTGATCTGTCTGTGTTCTTATAATTTAATAAGTTTCTCGTGATTTAGTGTGATTTGTTAAATCTTAGGTTCGTAAGAATCAGATTGATGACAGTGGGTTGCGACATTGCCAACCCTAATATTCACCCTTGTTACTTCTTGATTGTTCCTTAGGACATTTAATCCCGTGAATCAAATTCTGGACATTATGAGACTTTGTATTTTATCTCGGGGTAAGTTCTAGGGTGTTTTAGTTTATATACGGGCACGACGCGTGCTAACGAGTGGATCATGCGCTTGTCTTATATTTTAAGTGAAATAACTATATTTGAGTTCTTATAATTACCAGACAAGATCTTAAATTCATTGCCTTGATGAATTGGATCGCAGAGATTCTCTATGGCGCGGATCTCGGGGATCCATCGCGCCAGAGTTCATCCGATTCCAGCATATCTAAACTTTTGGTTCATAAGAACCAACGGAAAATACGGATCCAGTAGGTTACGAATAAAGTAAAATAGCCTTGATGTATTGGACTGCAAATATTCTTTGTTGTACTGATCTTGGTCTATCTAGATCTCCAGTCTATCTGGACGATTTCTTCTGGATACAGCGAGACCAAAAAATCAGGGATCACTAAGATCCATCGTGCCAGAGGACATCGAGTCAAGTCTACCTAAATGGCTGGTCTACCAAGACCAGCCTAAATGCGGATCGTATGACCCTTCGTGTCAACGGATATGTGGTTTTAGTTTGTATAGAGGATTGTCTTTGTCCATGTGGACGAATCTAATCTGATATCAACTACTTCGACCGAAATTATGCGGCCCTTAAAATCTGTGCATGATTTGGCATGCCTACAAATAATCTAGTTTCAATAGACCGTCTGCTTTACCAACACTCCTTGATATTTCTGAACTAGTTAAGGCAAGAGCAGATGTTGATGGTTGAAAAGCACAACTCGTAGAATATTAACTGAGTCAGTAGAAACAGGCAATGAGATAAATTCATCCATGCTCTGACAGCCGAAGCGACGGGAGCCTGGTGGGCAAATTGAAGACCTATCATGAAATTATTTTTTCAAAAAATCTACAATTATAAATCAGTACGGTTATCAGTAATATTGTAACATTGTTAAATATTTTTTAATAACATCACTGGCGGATTAGCTAAAAATATTAGTGAAATATGAGATAACACCAATATATATACATAATATTTATTTGAGTACATTACGACACTAATTTCTTTAGATAACACATTCCGCACCATAGCAATATTTTTTACGCTACCCGGATATCCGTTTTTATTACTCTAATTTAGATGATAATAACAAATGCTCTGTTCCGTGACAACTAATGGATGTGGTGTTAGGTGTATCATACAAGTAGTTTATGAGCTATATTTTGTTTGGCTTTAACAAAAAGAATACGTAAACCGATTCAATTACGTTTTTATGTATTTTTTGTGGTGTGACTAAACGCATTACCAAGGAGGATCTGGAACCGGAACCAAAGTAATTGACTATTGTCAACCAATATTTTAGTTGCGCGTTGTGCCTTGTGCGATATTCTTTAGTTAGTTTCGGCGCCTGTTCGATAACTACCTGTGTAAATGTTCCTACTATAGTCGACTTTTTGCCTCAATGTGTTATTATTAATGAATAAATGCTATGTGCCCGAGTACTCGAGGTCAATGTACGAGCGGAATGCTGTAAAAAATACGTTAAGGACATCAGACCGTCGTTCTGTCGACTTTAGAATCGATGGTACGAAATATTCGGGGTCATTAAATTCTCTGATTAGCTTCGAATTGTTAATTAACAATCTATGATTCGCGACGCATATTTATTTGCATATTTTGCTACTAGGTCTACACCATTTGCCAATTTACATAAGTATAGGACGGAGTTTGGACGTGTTTTTTTGTGCGTGTTTGTGTGTGTGTATGGTTCACATTTTGTTTTTAACAGGAAAATTATATTTCCGATACACAAGTTTCCTGAAATTAATTTAGTTTGCCAATTTAATAAGAAACATCTACTACTATGCCATATTTATGAACCGGATTCCAATTTCGATTCTGTTATTGTCTAATAATAATAAACAGATAAAGCTTCTGCTACTCAGAAATTCAAACGAATGAAATTCTCGAAACTTAACTTGGCATAAAAAGGCAATGCGATTGAACTGCATATTTTATGTATCCCATATTTTAAACGTGATAGAGTCTTACATGTGAACCTAAAATGTAAGTTGGCCAAACGTGGGTGGGTGCAAATTTATTTTTATATATTAGTTTTATTTGAGGTTCATAAATTTACGCCTTCTATAAAAGGATTTGACAGTTTTAGCGAAATATTTTTTTACAGCAATGGATCTTATAGAAAACTGACGTGAAGTAGCCTGTGGTTGCGATTCGTTCGACGAGTGAAATATCTGGAGGCCCAAATCTCCTTCCCCTTCCCGTGTCCTGAATTATCCTTCTCCTTTAAAGTCTGTAACGCGTCCATTATTCTGTTGGTCCATGATTGTGGACGTTCATCGGCGGTGCAGATTACTTATAATCGAGTGTCCAACTTTTTCCTTTGCCGGCCTATGCTATATAAATAAATAAACCGTAAAATAAAACGAGTATGAATGTATCTGTTCGATTAATTTCCGAAAATGTCATGTAAATGTCAAACAAAATATCACCAAGTTCCGCTTCCGCCAATTTCACCTAGCAAAATCGCTCACATGTAATTTTTCTGTTACCTATAATTCACTTTAAAATACGTAACTTTATTTAAAAGTATTATCTTAGAAAAAAATGTTTCTGGGATGTATATGCGAGCGGCCGTCTGGGCAGATACCACGTTTTGTCTATTTCTGCCGCCAAGCTGCAGTGTGTAAGCACTATAGTGTTGCGGTTGGAAGTATATGCTGCTTGTGTGGACATTAACGCTAATAAAATAAAAGTAAATAGCTGTATACATTTACGTATTCTTTATGAATATTATGACAACCACCTATTGCTAAGTGTTGGTACTATAAGAATGGACTTGTATAGACTCTTGACTTTCGTTCGTTCGTTTCGGATTTATAGAAAACGGACCCTGGCACCTTTAAACAATAGGTACGAGGTTATACACTGCCGCAGCCGTACATCTCAAGAATTATTCAACCTGCAATGTCTAACTGTTACTGAATAACAGTACGAACCTACAAGTGGAAGAAATGGAAATACCTCTCTAATATATAGTTACAGTCAGTACTTCAGTGGTCATACCCTGATATCACTAAGAGGATTCTATTGAATGTTTGCTTACATAGAACGAATTTATATAGGACAATAACTCGAAATTCCTGCGATATCTTTATTATGTCTATTCAATATTTTAGGTATCACGCGCATATTTTTGCTAAGATTCGTGATCATGACGTCGCGTTACACCAAAAATATTTTGCGTTTGTCTTTGTTTATTTAATTGTATAACTATTTGTTTGTTTGTTTGCCTTCTATGCTTTCTCACATCGTTCATTCGATTGAGTTAAAACTTTGCAAAGTTTCTGGGCACTTGCGTGAAGGTTACTGACGAAAAAATTTGTTTTTTTGTTTAGTCGACCATCACTCAAATACTACTGGACTGATTTGGATGGGATTAGGCATACAGATGGACCATAACTTGGCTTAAAATGTATTAAATGTGTTACAATCTGCCTATTTTTAACAAATTTATTGAGGTGGTAACCATCTCATTCATCACACAGAAGAACTAAATTATATTTTTTTCTTTCCTCAACATGGCCTACGTACCTACGGAATATAAAAATACAAAATAAAATGTTCTTAAAGCCTATTAATGTAATGCTTAAGGAATTCCTACGTGTATCGGGCACGGAATTCGCTGTCTTTGTATAAATAACGCGTATCTAAAGCTATTAAAAGCATTGCTTTTCATCACTTCACCTCATTACGTCTACCTTAGCGATCTAAAAAAAATAGTACGTCAAAGCACCTACACACCCATTTGTCTAAGTTCGTCAGTTATCTCAACAATTTACTAAGTGCATTAAACATTGCGAAATTCAGTTTCATCGTAAAACTATTTAGATGTAATTTGAACAATTTATCAAGTAACAGAGCTTTCTAAATTTCCACCAGGTTAGTTTATTCGATTGCTGTTTTTCCGAGGTGGCGAGGGTCCAAATCCTGTGGGGAATCCAAGTGTATCATATAATATAAATTTTATTTGCGTATTCATATTTCATGTCTGGAAGTCTAGGTGTTTATTTTTACCTTTTAATCTCTACATTACTTAGGTCGTTTGTAGGTATTCGATATGAACACAATGGTAATTGTCCTGCAAAAATAAATAAAATTGACCCGCGTGAACTTGTGGTTTAGACATCGTATCCTTATTGAACAAAGAGACTATAAAATATTTTTTATATTTTGTTTAACAATCAGCCAGCAACGGTGGTTGACATAAATAACAAATAGCACAAATAGTAGAATGATGGAGAGGCATTATGATTACATTGCTATTTATTTTGTCTATTAAAGTTATTACCCCTTGTTATCGCAATTATATATACGAGTAGGTATTTTTTTACATACGCTCTCACGCCTGTAATCACCAAAGGGGTAAACAGAGCTGTAACCTGTACACCCATATTTCGTCAAGCTTATTTTGGTACCATGATGCGATAAGGGGCGAGCCTATCACCGTACCAGGTACAATTCCAGACTCCAGACCAATACTGAGCATTTCATGATAGAAAACCCCAATATCATTTTTACTCGACGATCAGTAGAAGAGGCAGGTGCCCATTAGTGGGCAGATATTAATATCTATTTTTTTATAGCATAGGCCGGCAAACGAGCAAGTGGGTCACCTGATGGTAAGTGATCTCCACCGCCCATGTACGCCCACCACCAGAAGAATCATGGGCGCGTTGCCGACCTTAAAGGATAGGGATAATTAGGGATTGGGAAGGGGAGGGGATTTGGGCTTCCGTATATCTCACTCACCGTAGGAAACGCAGCAGCAAGCCGCTACTTAACGTCGGTTTTCGGTCGATTTTAGGGATATTGTTAATAATGTCTAGATATAATGGTTTGACATATTCCAGGTGTTGCGCGCGTGTGGCGTGGCGCGAGGGTGTGATGCGAGGGAGACGGCGAGGCGGTCGCAGGCGCCGCGAGTAGCCGCGACCATGCGGAGCTCATGCACCGCATACGCCACCGCATGCCTGCTCGTGCTTGCCGCATCCATCGCCGACAACGCCGTCACGGCCTCCTCTGCTTTCATTAGTAAGTACGAATTCTATACAGTAATACCCCGGACTTATGCGATAGGTGGGACCGAGCTATAACCGTGTAAATCGAATTCGCGTAAGTCGGGGTACAACTTTGCATGCACTTTTGAGTGACATAATTTGAGGTTATCAATAAAACACAACGTACGTAAAACAATTCAACGCGGAACACGTTCGAACCTGTCGTAAACGGACCACTAACATGGCGGAATAGGAGAGCTGACGCGCGCGGCCATCAAAAAGAGTAACCGCGTATCTCCGAATTCGCGTAAAACGGGGTAGCGTAAGTCGGGGTATTACTGTATTTGTAGAACTAACTTATCTCACTACGCTCCCTTAACACGGGCTATTAGATCTTTGAATCTTATTTCACAAGATATCGATATATTGAATTGTAGTTTACCGAAATTCACTCAAGCTGCATATAAGTGCGTAGAAAATAGCTAACCATAATATATTGCTTATAACATCGCATTGGTGGCAACTGTAATTGATGTTATAGATTGTGTAAATAAATAAATGTTTTTCATCCTGGCACAGTCAAGTGACTACACTGCACTTGATGGAGAGACATTGCGTTCCGCGATCCCATAATTATGCCGGCCTGAAATTCCTGGATTCAAGAGAAACATTAAAAAATAGAACTACACATAGCTCGCAGAACCGATAACCGATAGGGCAGAAAGGTTCTGGATTGGAGGCCACGTACTGGCAAGCGCAGCGTTGGACGTCCACCTACAAGGTGGACAGACGACCTGATAAAGGTCGCAGGATGTCGCTGGATGCAGGCCGCTTCCAACAGGTCGGTCTGGAAATCTTTGGGGGAGGCCTATGTGCAGCAGTGGACGTCTTGTGGCTGATGATGATGATGATGATGATTAAAAAATATGTGTAATATCGTATGTCCTGTATTCGTGGTCGATATAAAGATAGGATCACCTACACCGTATAAGAATACGCGTCGAAATTTAATCCTTTTAGGTACAACGGCGTATTATGGGCATAAATCAGACAGGTAGTGACTTCATGATATTTAATGTATATTATAGATTAAGCTATTTAACAAGCGATTTGGTGCATCATTGCATATTTTCGGATTTATTTTATTATAAGCGCTACTGATTGACAGCCTCCGTGGCGCAATGGGCGAGAGACCATGGGTTCGATTACCCCACCTTGACAAATATTGGTGGGATCCACAAATATTTGTTTCAGGTCTGGCTGTGTTCTCTCCCCAGAGGGGTTGACGTCAAGCAGGCGGCTGGTCGTACAAACCACTGTCTGGCCCTCAACCCATTTTCTCAGGAACGACTCACGGGTATCATATTGAAGTTAATATCAGATACCATCAGCTTACGGTCCCTACCCATACTTCCACTGACCAATACTACTAAATGAATTGGGAATCAAAACGAGAGGCCGTTGATTCCACTCCCGCACTGAGTGAAATATTTGTGGGATCCAAAGGTGGTAGGTCCCTCGTATGCGAGAGGACGTCTGGGTTGGTACCACCGCTTTGTCTATTTCTGCCGCCAATCAACAGTGTGTAAGCACTGTTGTGTTTCGGTTTGAAGGACATTGAAGCTAGTGAATACTGAGCATTATGAGACTAAACATCTCATGCCTCGCGGTGACGAGCGCAGTTCAGTGCCATGCAGTGCTTTGTAATTTTAAGTTATGTGTGGTGTTGCTTCTGTTTATGGGCAGGCGTGGCGCTTACCATCAGGCGAGCGTCTGGCTCATCTCGTCATTCGATCAAATAAAAAATATACCTATATTAGTTACGGGTTTTGGTGTTGTGGCACCGTAAGTCTCTCGTAGTTCCTGATATCCACGGTATAGGTTAACGTAATATGGGGTCAGGACTATGTGTGTGACTGGTGGGTGTATTTATGAAGTTATTATAATGTTCGGCAGTTTTATGACGACGATGTAACGACGTTGCATGGAAACATATTATATTTCCATTGCTTTGAGTAGTGATAAAACATGGTACAGTAATTAAATTATTATTGCTATATGGAATATGATTACAGAATCTAAGTATAAAGACGTAATTGAGACGTGTTGAGATGCGTTGTGTTTTTAATTAATGTAAATAAGGACAAAATACCAAATAGTACATGACTGAGACTAGAGACCGCGATGTCTGCTTCGTATCACGCAATGTCGCTTGAAAATCAGTCCAGTGTAGTCACTTTTCACGCGAGCATCTTATGTCTCGGGTGACGAGCGCAGTTCAGTGCCATGCAGTGCTTTGTAATTTAAAGTTCTGTGTGGTGTTGCTTCTGTGTATGTGGCGCTTACCATCATCATCAGGCCTTGGCCGTCTCGTCATTCAATCAAATAAAAAAAAGGTAGGATAAAAATAAATAAACTCATAAGCAATACAAAATTAATTATCGAAAATATGAAATGTTTGATTCGTGATAAAACAATTGTGTTAAGTTTCACAAGGTATACAATGAACGCGTCAGCGCGAGCGCTCCGGACGCGACGCGACGGTTACCGGTTGCGCAACTTGTACTCAATGACAATTCTTCAGTTGTGAAACTGTGAGTTCGAAGCTGGTTCCCGCATAGATCACATATTCGCCTGTCTCAACCATGAATGGTTGTTTGTGCGCGATATCTAAATATTATATATAAAAGTCAATAGTGGCTGACTGACATAGTGATCTATCAACGCACAACCCAAACCACTGCAGGGATCGGGCTGAAATTTGGCATGCGGGTAGATGTTATGACGTAGGCATCCGCTAAGAAAGGATTATGATAAATTCTACCCTTAAGGGGATAAAATAGGGGATGAAAGTTTGTATGAAACTTTGTCAATTTTAAACGTTCACGCGGGCGGAGCCGCGAGCAAAAGTTAGTCTTATGATAAAGGCAATGGCTCTACCATGACTATGAGATACTATTTCAAATGAGTCAAGTCGATGGGATTTTGTATGCAAAAATATTGAACGCTTTTTGCAGATTACAGAGGCCAATATGTTTTCATTGAATCAGTCTATCGAATAGCAGTGATAGCCTAGCAGGGTGTGAGATTGCCGAGACGTAAGGCCCAGAATCGAAAACAGCCCCAAAAGCATGCATCTCTGACTTTTATAAGACACTAATTGCTTTAACGGTGAAGGAAAAAAAAAGAAAGTGATTAATAAGAATATTGAAGGTGTGTGAAGCCCGCTAATCCCCATTAGGCCAGCGTGGTGAACTAAGGCCCAACCGCGAACATTAGTAGAAGAGACCGGTGCCCAGAAGTGGGACAGTATAATACAGGGCTGGTATTATACTATTGAAAAGGTGAACTCTAAAGATGCAACACTAAATTTGTGTGGGATAATTTCGTTATCACAATATTATTTAGGTACTATACGTAGCTCTACGTTCAGGCTGTCACTAGATGGTATGTCCCTCCTATGCGAGAGGTCATCTGGTTAGATACCACCGCTTTGTCTATTTCTAGCGCAATACAACTGTGTAAGCACTGTTATATTCCGGTTTGAAAGACATTGAAGCCAGTGGAGTTACTGGGAATTATATGATTTAATATTTTATATCTCGGGATGACGAGCGCAGTCCAGCGCCATGCAACGCTTCATAAAGCTTAGCATCAGGTGAGCGACCTGCCCGTCTCGTCATAAACGTTAATAAAAAAGGCTTCGTAGGAAAACAACTTAATTGTAAATTGACTTCCTGGAGTTTAGTTATAGGTAATTTATTTTATAGGTTCACCTAAAGAAATAAAGAAAAGGGCGTGAACTTATGTTATGTTATTGTGCTTAAAATAAGTGTATACGTATACATTAATTTAAAATTATATACTTAATTTTAAGTAATACTAGCTGTCCCTTGCGGCTCCGCCCGCGTGATGTGCTTTTTCCGGGATAAAAGTAGCCTTACAGTGGCGCTATGTGTCGAAAATTGATCGTACCCTCTCAGAAACCTTCGTGGGCTCATGCACAACAACTTTGCTAAAGATCATCACATGATCAAATGCATAGTTTTGTCGGGAAAGATTTGATCGTCATGGTCGCGGCATTGTTAATGATGGAATTCAAAGAGAAAACAAATAACTGACGATAGTATCAATTACGTTTAGTTATAATTTTTATAATTTTAATTTTTTTTACCATACTTAACCAAAGACAAAATTACGTTTTGTTGTCATTTTAGTTTTGTTATTCCACTGTCATTTGCGTTTTGTGTCATGTCAGATGTGTTTGTGTTTTTGTTATACCACGTTTTATAGTGACTTGACTGAAACGCGGTCGAACGGGATAAAAAGTATTCCTATGCCCGTCTCCTGGTTCTAAGCTACGTCTCCACCAATTTTCAGCTAAATCCGTTCAGCCGTTCTTGAGTTATAAGTGGTGTAACTAACACCACTTTCTTTTATATAATACTAGCTGTCCCTTGAGGCTCCGCCCGCGTGATCTGCTCTTTCCGGGATAAAAGTAGCCTAACAGTGGCGCCATGTGTCAAAAATTGATCGTACCCTCTCAGAAACCTTCGTGGGCTCATGCACAACAACTTTGCTAAAGGTCATCACATGATCAAATGCATAGTTTTGTCGGGAAAGATTTGATCGTCTTGGTCGCGGCATTGTTAATGATGTCAATTCAAAGAGAAAACAAATTACTGATGATTTATATTAAGTTTTGTTATTCCACTGTCATTTGCGTTTTGTGTCATGTCAGATGTGTTTTTGTTATACCACGTTTTATAGTGACTTGACTGAAACGCGGTCGAACGGGATAAAAAGTATCCTATGTCCGTCTCCTGGTTCTAAGCTACCTCTCCACTAATTTTTAGCTAAATCCGTTCAGCCGTTCTTGAGTTATAAGTGGTGTAACTAACACCACTTTCTTTTATATATATAGATAAAGATATATGTAATAAATATCGTCCTTAATTTTTGTATCAATCAAGGACATTTTTTTCAATACCAGCAATTTCTGGTAACGTGGATCTTACATATTATTGTATGACGAATTAAAAGCTTGATTTCAGAGTAATTGTTTTCTATTAGTCTTAACAAGTGGTTACCATTAAAGGGGTATTTTGTGACAATCTTACATAAAGTAGGTTATGCGCTTTATATGTTACTATTATTATATACTACTATACTATTGTTATAACCGGTTATTGTTTGAAAAGATTTAATTTAAATAAATAGGCAGTCTGCCAACCCGCATTAAGCCAGCGTGTTGGACTAAGGCCTATAACCCCTATCATTCAGTAGAGGAAGCCCGTGCCCAGCAGTGAGACGTGTATAATACATGGCTAAGCATAGGTCACTTTCTAAAATTGATTTCACCTTAGATATTGGACAAATAATTAATTTTTACACATTGTATTATATATTTCGCGTGAGAAATTAACGTCTGAAACATAGTCATTAAACCGAACGTAACGTGTTTCAAGCACCGTTTATTTTCGATATCTGCATAATTTCTGGTCACTTATTTATTGGAATTAACAATTAATGGAATATTAACAAGTAATGGAATCTGCAGAGTTCGTTGACGTCATTAAATGGTAATTTAAAGATACGTGTGGAATGTATTAGCAGTTCTACGGACAATGAGGAAAAACATAAAATATAATTCGAGATACTCTATTTTAAACTAAACATATCTTGTTTGTTGCTTGTATTATTTCGGAAAAAAAGTTACTGTTACCTATTTTAAATAGAAATTGGAGTAATACTTTTGGCCGTCGAATCTTGTTCGAGTAATTTGTTTGAGTTAAACGATTTGAAAGTTTTACCCTAATTTGGATTTGTGCTCGACATTAACTCGCTATCAGATGATGGGACCCAAATACACTTATTGAAATGTTATGTACCCTGGCCTACTCCTTTAAGAATCAATCGATCGTTTTTTTTTTTTATTTATTATCAAATTTACAAATAATAATCAAAACAATACAACGTATAGCATTGAATAAACCACAATGGTTTGTCGACAACGCTATGGAATATATATAATTTAATTAATTTTCTACTTAACGTTGTATATATATACGTAAATTTGTGTACCTTTATCTATGTATACTAAAATAAGTACTGTGGAACATAAAGCACATTTTAATGGCAAATATGCAATGACCGCAATTTAAATGCACAGCATAACCTGTAAAAAACCATTGAAACATCATTGTTAAAGTATGTCACAAAGGAATTCACCATTCTATTAATAAGGAAGCGCGTTTTATATTAAACATTATGAGCAGTATCACAGTGTTCGAAGCAGCTGTGTTGGAGGTCAAGATCAGTGTCAATTATTATAGAACTACTGCCTATTGACATTGATACTCGATTAAATAGCTTATCTATAAATCCTTATCTAGGCGAAACTCCTTTGTTACATACTGTGGAGACGTGACGTGGCTAACGATTATCGAGTTCTTTCAGTATTAAAAATATGCACTATGGTCAGAGATCCCTGAGCCATTTTTCCACTTGATTACTATCAAGCTAATTTTCCGTGAGTAGCTTCGTTTCGATGAGACGCCCAACAATTCCCTATGCGAAAATTCTCTATTGTGGTAGTTACTAACCAGCAGATTTTTTACTGCTGGTTACTAACCAGCAGATTTTTTTGTTATTACTTAGTTAATATTTATATAATTTAACAGTCATATTGTCCTACAAATAAAATAATAAATTTTTGTGACTCATCAAATCGAAATATTCTATCCTTGCTACCTCTGTTAGCTACAACAATAGAGAATTTTCGCATAGGGAATTGTTGGGCGTCTCATCGAAACGAAGCTACTCACGCAAAATTAGCTTGCTGACTATTAGGCAGCTGACTATTAGGTTTGCTTTAGCTGTTATTTTTATATACTGCTCATATAAAAGAACAACGACGTAAATGCGATTTATCAATTATTCAGGAGAACGTTTTCAAAGTTTTGGAAAGAATTAAAATATAAGTGTATTTTCAATAATACTGATATTTTTTCTGATTATTATTTATTCTGATTTATCATGTGATTGAAAATACAATAATATTTTCAATATCAAACTTTGAAAACGTTCTTCTGAATAATTGATAAAACGCATTTATGTCGTTATTTTTTTGTATGAGCGATACATACATACACACTCATGCCTGTAATCGCCGAAGGGGTAGTCAGTGATGTAGTCAGTACACCCGCATTAAGCTGAGCTAGGGGGCGAGTCCATCGCCATACTGGGCATAATTCCAGGCTCCGGGCTGATACTGAGCATTTCTGCGAGAAAACGAGTCGAATCAATTTTTCGAGTTCTTATGTTATGCGGGAAACTTGAATGACCAATCGAGCAGGTTGCTCTCTTGATGGTAAGCTTTACACCTGTCCATAAACAAGAGCAACACCACACAGAACCTTGAATCACAAATCGCTGAGTGGCAATAGACTGTGCACATCACGCCGAGGCATAGAATGTGAAGTCTCATAATACATATGAACAGTGAGTAGATAGTGTGCTAGATATCAAAGAGATATCGGTCCCGGCAAGGGTGTTATAATATATTGGTTGAATAGACCTTAAAACATTTTAGGCTAAATGTTGAGAGATAAGTTTAAGTTTTTAAAGTCTTTCATCAGCCTGACTATCCCACTGCTGAGAAAAGGCTTCTCTAATTTTTATCGGTGGAGAAAGTTTGACAGTACTACGGTACACTGGTGCATGGGGTTTTGTGGGTCCTCATTGCCTCAATTGGTTGGCAAAGTGTACCATCCACCAGTGTGGTTGGCTTAGGGCCACATGAAAATTTTAGACCTGTGGGTCAAACATTCAAGTAAACGCGTGCCGTAAATACTTTAATATGTATGAAAACCATGCGTACTTGCAATTTTACTTTGTACACTGAAGTTGAGTGGTGGAATAGGCCTCACCCCTCTCATTCGTAGAGGAGGTTGATGCCCAGCAGACAGTATAAAGAGCTGATATATTATTACATTGAATTTGTTACTTTTTTCTGCTTGATATTATTCCGAATTAATGCTAGCCTTACCATCATGACTTGATGCTGAATTTGTTATTATGTGGGGCGACCCGCCGTCTGACCCCCAACGGCAACCAAATTTCGCCATTATTCATTTGCTGGTGGTAGAATATTCATATCACGAATAGCGATCACCGTACACATGGTGTTACAACCTGTGTGGATCGCGTTCCAGTGTATATCCGGTTCCCGAGGGGCTTGGGACATGACTTGATGGTTGTTTGGGACGGGTATAGGGGTGCATCCTTGTATCCCTGTGCATCATCGGTCATCCGCCTGTCCTGTCTCAGGCCCCTCGATTTGCTTCTTCCCTCTTCGAAGTGAGAAGAAACATTTATGAAGCATTTATACAGGCCGGCATGATTCTGGTGACCACCAATAAACTCATTGTTCTTTGGTGGTCACTGGTTTTTAGGACTGCACAAGACAAGACAAGACACGAAACGACATTTATTATATGTTTCAGGACTATTACTACTTTACAAATTAGATTTATTTGTACTTTGTTACAATGATCTATTTGCAGTTACGCAAACAACTCGGGATTGAAAATTATTATTATTATGTATATACTACTATTATTTAAAGGTTTCAATATTGTGTTTATATACATTGATAAACCATTTCAAGGCTAACATTTTTAATATGTATTATAAATCATTTCAATAATGGTTTCAATAGTAAATTAGTTACCATAGTAGTTTGTATTTTCTATAAAAGTCAAAGCTTAATTCCTCAACAATATAAATTACCTAATTTGTTAATTTACAATTCAGAGAATTATTTATAAATTCGTTGACCTTGAAAACCGCTCGTTGCTATGAGATGGGAAATGTAAATACGGAATGCACACATTGCTAATGTACGAGATTGACCATCAGAATGATACATCATTGAGGCGCTTGCTTGAATCATTGTTGGTAACATTAATGTGTTACGTAGGCACTCGCAAAATAACAAATTAATTGACCAACTATGTATTAGGTGAATTATTTAAGGCATTTTAATAAATAAAGCTGCTGCTTACGTAATAAACAAGCGAAGAGAAATACACTCGCAGACAAGCAAATATTAATTACCCACAAAAATATTTACGCGAGCAGCAACGCTGCGACCGGTACTAGTGGCGTCCGAAATGGCTACATAGTAAGAATGCGGATCCGCGGATCTAAATCAAGGTAAAATTTGATCAGACGGCCGCGACATCAACACTGAGAGTTCAGACGCAGCGCGCAATGCGCCGTGCGCGAATGTCATCCGAACAGACTCACTCCACAATCCACTACGTCATCATTCACATGCTACGAAAACTTGCGCAATTAAAATTATATCCATCTACGATACCAAATTCCACACTGATGACGTTAACTTTAGTTGTGTAGATTATCAAGTCACATTGATGTACTTTAGTGTGTCTAATAACACTCTATCATTCAGTATCGATAATAACCAACAGATGTCAAACACGAGTAAGGCTTGTAATCATTCAAATATTTTACAAATTCACCGGTTTTCACCGGTAATTTAAATTATCATGTCTTTAATAATAGCTCTTCAATTACGTTGGAATTCAGCGTGATGAAGGACGGTAACATTAATTAAGCTGCTCCGTCGATTTATCTATCTATCGCCATTTGTATTTTTTGGCACGATCATTAATTTATTTGACATAAAAGTTAAAACTTTTAAAATATTTGTAATGCAATGCAATTCTTGGTGCATTGATAGATAAAGGACGTTAGTTTCTCACGCAAGTTGCTACCGGTACCTCCTCCGAGTTGCACGTGGTCGCCCACACCGGGACGACGCGACGCGACGGCGCGACGCGACGGCTGGGCCGGGTGTTGGCAGATGGTCTTTGGGTGCTGGCAGCCTTTACGCATTCGAAACTTCATTATACTTCATAGCACCAGCTGCTACTTAACATATTCTTATTCGGAAATTTCAAAATGATTACGCTATGTAAATGTTATCCATAACTAATGTCAGAATCCGATTTAATCACGCTACAAGTCGTTTGAATAAGCACGTTAAAAATCTAATGTTTTCTTTTTCAGAAGGCACGCGCGCACCGTGTTCTAACGAAGGCGAACCCGTTCGGCTGCAAGACGCAAGGCTCGAACAAGATTGGAGCAGCTGCTTCCGCTGCATTTGTAAGGTAAGCATTATATGAATTCTGATTAGTAAACTTAAATCACATCCAACTGGCATAACAGGTAACTACTCCCAAAGCAAATACATTGTTTCAAAATATCTTACAACGCAACGGCGTGGCGTGGTGGGGCCTATGGCCTATGTATATGTTCGAAGGTCACTAATAGCGATATTCCTTGATTTATGTCGTATACGGAGTACATGTTCGTGTTTCGGTTACTGATTTAGTGGTGGGGCAAATCATATTTACTGGTTAAACAAATAAATAGGTAATAAAGGGATTTGCCCAAACATTTAATATTCTATGGAACTGTCTCTAATTGGTGTCGTGAATAAATAAGTTATGTAATCTGCTGTGGCCATTCCCATACGTGCCTTTTGGTATGAAGTCAAAGTATAAAATGGTATCCAAGCCTCGTAATTATCTCTCTGGATTTAACTTATGGGCAGTTTGTATGCTCACACGGCGGCCACTGTCACCAAATCAATTTATCACGCGCCAAGTTTAGAATAATAATTCAAACTCGCGCGTGCGGCAAGCTCGCACTTAAACAATAACTAGTAGGTAATTTGATTAGCGGATATTTTTTTCTGAGAATTTCTAAACACTTCGCCAGTTGCTATATTATTAGTTTTTATAAAGAAAGCTGTAACTGTCCATTTTTCTAAATTATGTTGTAGTTTCTTGTATTTAGTGAAAGTCCTTTTAACAATTATGATGTTTCATTAAACTGTTCATTATATCTTTGTTGGTAAATTCTGATATAGTCGTACGTTTTCATTGACGGAGTTTTCGCGTAGAATTAAATGTATATTCCATTGAATTGTTGGTCTTGTTAGTACGTAGCGGGCACATATTAACAATATTTCCTACATCGTGTGTATAAAAGCGAATGTGCAAATTTTAATGCAAACTTATGACGTTTATAACACGTAATGCTCGCATAGAATGAGTGAGATAATTTGTTATATTACGTACACTAGTAAGCAAAAGTAGAATTTTATTTTTCCGGCGTTTTCGTGCTCCCGGGATAATCTATACATTCCTACGTATAAACCACATTAATTAATTACATTTTCTATATGTATGTTAAGTTTAGTTAAGATAAACAACAAAACAGGCAAAATTAAAAATAAATGCGTATAAAATATTTTTTTATTTTATTTTCTTTATCACAAACAAATTTTTTGCTACTTTTACTCTTTTTAACCGACTTAAAATAGAAGGAGGTTCTGACTTTGGCTTCTTCTTTTTCTGTTCTGACTTCTTTTTTGCTTTCTTTATCGATTGTACATCGATGTCTCCGCCAACTGTGGATCGATTTGCTTGAAAAAAAAATCTTTCGATAGAGTTTATGTATGGATGTATTCAACATTGCATATCCACGAAGAAAAAATTATGCAACATTTATGAGCTATGCTTACTTCTAATGTAGAGTTCCGTAACTGTTACTGGAAACGATAAAATAACCATAATTAAATCTTGTCGGATATATCCTATATACTTATTAAATGTAGTTATAGTTCTGTTATTTTTATAAATAATTTCAGTTTATATTACGAAATTATACCTATAATAACCGTTAATAAGGTGAAAACAAGCTGGTTCTTGATTAGAGTCTAGAGATATAGTATTTCAATTTAGATCATACATATCGGTATGATAAAAACGGTATCCGGTAGATAATGGATAATCCAATCAATCTTTTCTTTCTTTCTGCCTTGCGTTATCCCGGCTTAGTGCCGGGGTCCGCCTTCCTACTTAAACGCCTCCACTTCGGCCGATCTTGAGCATCCTCTATAGTGAGACCATTGCCTCTCATGTCTCCCTCCAATACGTCAAGCCAACCCTTTTTGCGCCGTCCACGGGATCGTACCCCTGGTACGATCTGGCTCAGGCTTTGCGACCGACGTACTCCTGTGGTTTCCTCAAAACCTGGCCAAACCACCTCAAGCGATATAGTTGGAGTTTATCAGCCACGTCGCGGACACCAAGGCTACCGTGGATGTACTCGTTACAAATACGATCTAATCGTGTAACATTGCACATCCACCATAGCATCATCATCTCCGCGACATGGATTTCTCCGACATGGCGCTTAAGGGCCGGCCACGTCTCGCACCCATACAAGAGTACAGGCTGAATGACGGTTTTGTAGACTTTAAGTCTCATCGGCATCTTTCGGTCGCAAGTAACGCCTGTGAGCTCCCGCCACTTAGCCCAAGCAGCGCCAATACGGGTCCTAACGTCGAGGTCGATGTCACTAGACTCGTGCAGTACAGACCCCAGGTATTTGAACTTGTCCGTTTTCACGGCAAGTTCACCCCCTATTCGGATACTATCCGGGTCTGCACTCCAGCAAGCCATGTACTCGGTTTTCGCCACATTTAGTTTCAGACCACCGTTTTCAAGCGTCCCCTTCCACAGGTACACCGTTTGCTCTAGGCGCTGTTTGTCCTCATCTACCAGTGCGATGTATAATCCAATGAATGATTTAAAAAAAACAATTATTTACCTACGCTGCAATTTTAGCACACCTGATGAAAAAAGGCTAAAATTAATTTTAAAAATGTTAAGTGATTTTTTTTATCGCATAGGCCGGCAAACGAGCAAATGAGTCACCTGATGGTAAGTGATCTTCACCGCCCATGCATGCCCACAATACTAGAAGAATCACGGGCGCGTTGCCGACCTTAAAGGAGAGGGATAATAAGGAATTGAAAGTATTCGACTTTTATTTTTTGAGTTGATTTTATATTTATTATACTATTTGAGCGAATGTCTCATCATATCGGTACGTAAATTTCGATATCTCATCCCCTCAGGAGTAGATTTTTTTCTTCGAATGAGATCAAGAAGTCGAACAATTTGTTATATGGTCGAGTAAAAAAAGATTCATCGCAATCTGTTAAGAAGGACTGACGCAGATACGGGGTAAAATTTACAAAATATTGTCAACGTGGGTGTAAATTTATGCATATAACTTGCTACATAAGGATGAAACTTCATGTATTCATACACTAAAGAATGTAGAGTACGTAAGTGAAATATCATCAAAAGTAATTCATTCGTTTTTGAGAAGATCGCAAACCAATTTGCATACCTACCATACTTACACACTTATGTACATACGTACGGGTCGAATACAGTATCTACTTTTGTAAGTCTGTTAAAAATATTGCTTTACTTAATCTCTTTTCATGTGTTTGTATAGGGCAATAAGTGATATAAACTTGAATACATTGATTTGCGATGAGTAGCAATCTACCGTCGCGTCGGACTGTGGTGGCACAAAAACTGCCAATGCGGAACCTCTCCACAGTCACTGTCAGACCAGGAATCTGGCACAACTGCTTCTGGCATTCCATTATTAATCATTAGCAGCATTCTTTTACTTCGTTATTTCAATTTATAATGACTAGACTAGATCCGTCCACAGACGTACATAATTTAATTAATAATAAAGAACACAGAGCATATGATTTATCCGTAAAAAGTTTGCATGGAGACATTACGGCCGTCATGCATTTAATACGTGCGAGTAAATGAAGCTGAGTACGTACAGTATATTGTGGTATTTCCCAGCCGATCTCACCTCGTCGGATGACTTGTGCGGAATTCGAAAGCCCATAGCGAGATTTATCGCTTATTCTGTATTAAAATATACATTTGCTTACATAATGGGCTTTTTTTGTCGCGTGCCAAATAACGATCAGGAGATGTCTAGTTGTTGATGGATTTTTTTAATGATTTATCAATCTTATCTGACAGTTTGGCAAAATACTTTGTCTTTAGTTAGTTTACATACAGCCTACGGTTCCTGCGGCCTCTGTGTGGTATCGAAGGAGTAATATTGACTTATGTACCATTAAGCTTGCGTTTTTATTAGAACCAGTTCCTGGTTGATAACATCTCGTGGCTACCGCGCACCGCTTACTTTAATGAGCCATGTCATGTATCGAGGCACGGATTACGTCGCGTGGGTACCACTCTCTGTCGTACAACTCATTATTGCACTTAACACCATTTTCGCGTTTCATAAATCTGTCTACGCTCTCAACCTCACGCACTGTCTTAAAGTTGTTTAAGCAAGTAGGTACAAAGTATACATTTAGTTCCAACGTAAATTATGTATTCAATCATACATACTTCGTGACATAGCTAAGAACTGGATCAAGTTTTACTATTAGCATTTTTTGGTACAAGATGATACTTTTATCGCTGGCCACTAAAGATATTGATCAATTTTTTACCACTTCGTTTTTTCGAATTATTTCAATAAAACTTGGTGTTTCCATTTTTAATGTTCAAAAGTTAACGTACCTATGGGTATGGAACAATTTTATAGCCAAATAATATAAAATTAAATTTATTTTTTAATTATATCCCATTAGGCATGCATTCGCTCAGATACTGATTGATTGCCTATTCGACCATATATTTTTTGTTTTGGTATATTGAACGTGGAATCTTTATTCGCATAAAATTGTTATAATAATTACATAACGGCAAAATACTTCACTAATACTTGCTAAATGCATATTCTTGCGTGGTATTAACCTATTAGGTATTACACATTTTCTGTACGCTATCATTATACAAAACTTTTTGAAATTAAATGAATATACTTACTTATAGCTCATATATCATAACAAACTCGAGGATTAGCGAGTTCACCATGAGCGTATTTTTATTCGATGAAGGTTAATTTCAAGTTTATCATTATTATGATGGAGGTTGTAGCCATTGTATGAGTCCAAATGTGAAAGTGTGGTGTCCAAAGGGGCAGGGTGTGAACTTGTGCGGGTGCGGGTGCTATTCCAGACGCGTGTGGCAGGCCGCGGCTCGGCGCGGCCGTGCCGTAGCGGCCGCGGCAGTCCGCGGCACAGGCGGGCGGCAGCGCAGGTGCCGCCGAGGCCTTGCCGCGAGCGCGCGCCCGGTATGCGGTCCCACCGGTTAGTCTAGCAAACGCGTATTTTTTACACTCCACACATCATCGACATTGTTGTTATGTTTTGCTATGATAAAAAAAATCAGTCGCTAGTTCTTTACATGGCTTGTGAGCCGTTATATTAGGATTTAAACGAGCAATTCGATTAATATCCATATCATTGATGTTTACCGTAACTGTCATGTTGTGACCCACACTCTTAATACTGTAGAATATTAAACAATCTAATAGTATGCCTCAGAGACAAGTTTACCATAAAATAAAGACTACGCCGTTGAATTATTATATTCTTGTCCGTTACGCAATTTTTTTGTAGAAGACTCAAATCACGTTTTAATAATTTATTAAAGAATAGTAATGTTTAAATGAATTAATAAATCATTGGAAAAAAATCGTATTAACATTTATAATTAATTGCTTGGAATCCATTACAGCGCTGCCATTAAATAAGGATATCAATGTGGATAAAAGACGCGTGTCGCGCGCAAAAAACCGCGAGGAACGAAGGCGCCAGGGGACTGGGTCTGATTACTCACAGCATTATATAATCTATACGAGGCTGTACTTAATGTTTAGTACTAATATTGTACTCTTGTTACGTTTTGTTGTGCTCATATACATTATGTATTTCAATTATAAGGCTTAGTATTTCAATTGTTACGCTGTACCCACATACTGAGACAGAATTGGTCGCACTTTTTATGACTACAAGCAATGAGCTGCCATGCTTCGCCATCGATATTAAAGGTAGGGCAACATATGAAATTTACAGTTGGAAAAATCAGAGGCAGATCCAGCAATACTCTGAGCCCATTATTATACTGGAACCGTAGAGCATTACAAGTTTTCTTTCCGTGTAAAACGTTTGACAAACAGTCATTTTCATTGGAACAGTGCAACACGCGAACCAGCGAGCCAGCACATCGCACCGAATTGACTTATAAAAGCATTTTCACTAGTCAAGCACCATGAAAAAATAATGGCGCTCGTAAGAATCGGAAAACGGGAAAAGAGTGTATTTATTTAATTTGAATTTTTTGATTGAATGCCTTGCCATTAGGAACAAGTCGGTAATTCAAGAGAAAAATTAACTAAGTACAACATTTTATGTAAAACTAGGTCTACATTAGGTCATCATCATCGTTATACAGCTTTACCCGACCCGGGGATAACGAACCCGAGACCTCAGCATGTACCAAGTCGTACCGCGTACGCAATACAACTGCGGCACCAAGGCAGAGATTGCTGAAGCGCATAAATTAAATCGTATTACACATTCGAAAAAGCTTGTGGAACATAATGAATGCCAATTAGTTTTTGGTAATTCTACTAAAAACGAACAGGATGTAAAACCTAGTAAATATGAAATAGTGACTTTCTATCATTATTACTAGATTATCATGATTTCAAATTCTTACTCTAAATAATAATTCATACTTGGGTAAACTAAACGCTTGCGATAATGTGTCATAAGAATTAGGCGCCAGGCGCGCCAGACAGCCCACATTCGGCCTTGCACTGTCGCCGCCCTAGGATCATTTACTCTCAGATATTATTACATTTATTACAAGCTGTACTTTTAATGTCTATAATTAGCACTCCATTCTAGGGTTGTTACACGAAATATGTTGAATTAGTTGTGATTTTGTAGGTGTTATTAATTGTAATTTTAATATTAGGTAATTTGTATAAAATGAAACATACATAATTGTGCTTTATAAGCCAGTAGCCTTTAAAATGTTCTAGATACTTAGTTTAAATATTATTCCGCATACACATTTTCTATCACCTTTCTTTAGCTGATAAATAATTTAGAGACATCCATTCTTCATTACGTAAAAAAATTGTAAATAGGCTAGGCGATAACAAGCCTGTCAAAATCTTGGCTTTAGATAAATATAGATGTTATAGAAATGTCGAACAAAAAAAAACATAACATTATTTAGATACATCATTTAGATTCTGTAAAATTTGAACTCTAGCGCCAGTTCGGAAGGCTTTTTCCCTAGAGAAAAAAGGACAAGAAACTCTAACGTTGCACTTTACAAAAGTGATTATACAATTTATTTTGAATTAGAGCAGAACAGATTTATGCCAATAAGGGATATTATTGTTTAAACTTAATAAAAAATACCTGAAAATAGAGACTCTATGATATGCGAAACATATGTTCGGTCTCATGGGCTTAGGTACAATTTATTATTATTATCATTTATTATAATATTTTTTACGTTTTCGCAACTTTTGCGCTGATCAGTTTAACTGAATTTACGGGATCAAACCAAGTAAATGGAGGTTGTGAAGATAACACGACAGGCAATCAGTTAACGAAAATTAAACAGTCCAACATATTATGCGAGGATACTCTGACATGCCGGAACGCTAGACAATTTCAGTGTCGCCAACCCGCATTATTTTTCTATTAACTCGTATGTAACTTTTTCTATTACTGTTCTATGGATATTGTAAACGGCAATATATAGGCGATTTGTTTTATCTTGCAGTGCTTATCCAGTCTATTGTTATCAGTAAGAATGGGTTGGTTATTGTACAGTTTGTACGATAAGTTTTCAGGAACTATTTCAGAGGTATACTTATAATATGGTGTGTTTGGGATAAGCATGTATTGGAGTACAAGTCTTTGATGTATGATATTAGCTACCTACTTGGTTATGGATATGATTCTAGTCCGTTTGTGTTGGGCTAGTGCATGCACCAGTGATATGCTGGATGGTCTTGGATCATGCATGCATTCGACGCCTCTTTGTCGACATTAATTAGATTGACATAAGTCGTAGCGTACTTTCCATATAGAGATTTACGGCTCCACGCTTCAATGTTTCTCGTGTCGTCGATCTACGACGCTGTGAGTCCGCCTGCTCAATTCACAACGATTGGCTGTTGTATCTAGTGTGGCGAGCGTAAACCTGCTCATAGCAACGCCACCGGTGTTCCGCAAGCTGGGGCTCTCAGCACCGGCGCCAGGTGCGGCCCGGCAAACCCCGAGCACTGGCCTCAAATTATATTTTTGATTTATTCGATTCATATATAAATATGTTGCATGCTGTGACACCTTAAAATGTGCATTTAAGTTTATGATTGTATTTATCTTTCTTTTTTAGAAGTAATAATGTGACAACTACTGGTTGCCCAAATAAATAAATAAATAAATAAATGTTGCGGACTATTCGTTTGGAAGGGGTGAGCCAATATGTTTGTGTGCAGATCATTTGAGTATATAATTTAACTCTACTCCATAACTCCCCCCTTCCCTCTCCACCACTAAAACGTTGAGCCTTCGATGGGGTTTAATTATTATTATTTTATAGACTACGTTTTTTGAAAGTGATCTTAAGTGTTAGATAAAGAAGGTTCAGGTTCTAATTTTTTCCAGCATGTTTTCATGATATTAGTAGTATCCATAGCCGTGATTGGAATTAGCGCCCGATATGGCGATAGGCTCACTCTCCATCACATCATGGGAGGAACAAGCTCAACCTACAAGGGTTGCAAGTTAAGACCATTGCACATAATATAAGTATGTTCTAATATTATTTAAGTAAAATATACTTTATTGTAGTCGAATATATCAACACAGCGTCTCTAAACCGGTGGCTATTCAAACGAGAATCATTTTAGTGGAGAGTCCCCGAGCAGTCTGTGTGGAGCGCGACTTCATTATGTAAATGAAGAGATAAACATTTTAAATGAATGTTAACGTACACATTTTATACATAACAACCAATATTTCTTGCAAAATAACCAGCACGGCAACCGCGGATTAACATTATCAAGTTTTTCTTACGTTTCATTTAATTTTACGTCCTAAAGTGCTGATTTTGAAATTAATGTCGCTGTCAGTAAACGGGTTTGTACACTCAAAATGTCACCAGTTTGTGTAGACATCGAAAATATATAAAACATTATTTTATCATTAAATGTTGTACAGCCTGTTATTTTATTAACATTAACTTCACGCTTTAAGTGGTATTCAATTGAAAATAATTCCATTACACTAATGACGGTGCAGGTGAGAATATAAATAACGTTAATCGCAAGATTACTGTCCATACAGCACAATAAAGGAACCAAATAAATCCTATTTCATTGTCTAAACGTATAATTCTAAAGAATAAAACACGTATAGTCACTTATTTTATAAAATATATATATGTATAATGACTTGAGAGCCTCTGTGACCCAGTGGGCGAGTTTGTGTGATCTACAAATGATTGTTTCGGGTCTGTTATTGTGGCACCGCAAATCGTACTTTCTGATACCCAGGATACAGGTTAACCTGGTGTGGAATCATATTTGACTGGGTGTTGTTCATTTATAGCACGAGATCCGGCAGTAGAATCTCTACGTTCGTGACGTAGATGCTCAAGCTGAAATTTCTACATTCATTTTGAATAAGACAATACATTGATCATAGGGTGCCAGTCAAAAAGTGCCCGCATATATTTTTAATAAAAAAAATATATAATTACATTTTTGCCGTACAAAAAAGTATTACTTGTTTACACCTGGCTGCCAAGTAGTTGCGGCCGAGTAGGCAACGGCACCCATGGTTTTTTGAATTCTCTACATACATAGCTGTGTAATAGGAACAATGTTTTATTTAACTACACCATGAACGACTTTTTCTCCCAAAATTTAATTATATTTTTTTTTATTAAAAATATATGCGGGCACTTTTTGACTGGCACCCTATGATCAATGTATTGTCCTATTCAAAATGAATGTAGAAATTTGAGCTTGAGCATCTACGTCATGAACGTAGAGATTCTACTGCCGGATCTTAGGCTATTATTGTTTGTTGCTAAAAAAACAAGCATATAACAATATTTCCTTTCTTGTTGTAATGACCCTTCTACTAAAAAATTATAAATAATCAAATGTGTCTGTTAGTAGTTCCTAAAAGGTAATCATATATTAAAATATTACAGCGATAAAAAAACACGAAGGTGTCATCGGAAAATTACGCAAATGTCAGGAAGTGTCGAATATTAGGCATTTATACTATCAACAGAGCAGGAAGCGGAGTGACGGCCATCCGAAAAACTACGACACTTGTTATACCAATGGATTAGTTTTGAATTCGTACCGGACTGTCACATCAATTCTTGTAATTTAACATTGGGTTTTCCACGCGATTCAATTAAATTATTACATGTTAATATAATGCGAGTTTGTATAAAAACCAGCCTTATTTCTTTTGAAAGGTTTTAAAAGTCACTAAATTGTACATATTTTACTACAAAAAGATTAATGTGCAAATATCGGCACTGGAGCATGGGCCCCGAGTTCACCTGTTTTCACTCACTCGCTAACATTTTAGTTGGCTAGTGCTAGGACCACACATGCCTTTTTACTAGCGCTAATTCTAAGACTTTTGTTTAAGAAATTGTTTTAGATGTGCAATAAAAATGTAGGTGAAACACAAGTGTGTATTCACGGCTGTTTTTACGAGTTAGGTATGGCTCAGGATTGATTGTATTTGAGTAAATATTATGCAAGGAATCTTATTATGCTTGGTATTTTTGACCGTATTGCAAGATTTAAATAAATAGGAAAATTATTAATTATTAATTATTATTAATATTTATGTTAGAATTAACTATTGATGTTTATCATAACATTGTAAATTTACATGAAAATGTACGTATTATTTTAATATATTAAGCTTAGATGCAACATTGAAGCAGTTTAAGTTGTCATGCAATCCAGAAACTGTGCTCCACATCATTAATTTAGGAGGGTGGCCTCACCTAGTTGTACATCTTGTGGTGTCCCAGAAGATGATTTCCACCTCCTCGTTGAATGTATACGGAGTTAGCTTATGTCAACACTCATAAAAGACAATTTATATGAAAACCAAAAGTGAAACCTTAAAAAAACTATTATCGATCTTTGAAAATGGCAGGGAAAACTGTTTAATATCTACACGCAGTATTTTTACGTCACATACTACATGAAAAAGCTTCATCATTCTATAAAATAGTTAAAAGTTTAATAATTGTGACTGATTAATACAGATGTGCGATAAGTATTGGTGATTTTAAATCTTGTTCTACGTAGTATCAAGGTTGCCGCATAACATAGTTAGCAGAGTACCCCAATTTATCGAGCCAAATTTGTATTCTCATAATCTGTTCTATTTTGTTCTATACACATTAGCGAGTAATGAGCAGTCGACAGACTTAAAGTTATTATCTGACGTCTAAACGTAAATATTTCGCTATTTGAGGGTGATTTCAAAGAGAGCCGCGCGTGAAATTCGGATGAAGTAGTGAAAAACAATAAACAGCCAGTGACCTCGGTTAGTGTTACACATCTTGAGCTAAAAACGCATAAGGGTACTTTTTTATTTCGTTTAAATATAGACGAACAACTCTGCCGGTTTACGCGTTTAAATCGAATACTTATGCTTGGCAACCCATATTTATTCTAGTCTTCTTTTCTGGTTATAACTAAGATTATTGTTTAAACAGGTGTACAAGAATTGAAATCCTAGGAATGGAGCTGAATTTTGTCATGATGAATAGATGAAAAATAGTTGCATTTCGTAATTAAATCAAAAACTGTCAACTGCTAATCATTAATTATAAAGATGGTTTTAAAATTGAAAAGCTGGGTCCCTTGTATACAACAGGCCGCGGCCGTCTGGGTTGGTACCACCACATTGTCTACTTCTGCCGCCAAACAGCAGTGTGTAAGTACTTTTGTGTTCTGGATTGAAGGACATTTAGTGTAGGGAATTTACTAGGCATTATGAGACTTAACAACGTGTGTATCAGGGTGACTATCAAATAAAAAATGTGCTTTTTTCATACCTTAAAAAACACTGATCCTCTCCAGAGGCGATTTTAACGTTATTAAATACAAATACATTCCTAACAATATTTCACTCTTAGACTGCCTCCCTCGGTGGCACAGTTGCATTCCGTACGCGGTACGACTGATGAGCTGAGGTCTCGGGTTCGATCCCAAGGTCGAATAAGTGATATTGGGTTTTTCTATCAAGAAATGCTTAGTATCTGCCCGGAATGTCCGGTATGGCGTTAGGCTCGCCTCTATCACATCATGGGACAGAAACATGCTCGGCGACAATGTGGATGTACTGGTTACACCTCTGCCCACCCCTTTGGGGATTACAGGCGTGAGTGCGTATGTATGTAATATTTTACAATTATTTATGTGATATACATTCCACACATTAGCACTATGACATAAATGTCGTCGTTACTATAGCGAACTTACAGTGTGAGTAACTTGCTTGCTTTTATAAATTCATTCTTAAAATTCTCTGTTTATATTGTCCCGAAATAGAAAATCCTGTTCGGTATTTATAGATTAAATTCCCGTGCAAAATGCACCTGGCAACACCGGTGTTGGGTGTTCGCGCGCCTAGACCGCGCCTCCGCGAGATACGCCGATATAGCAAAGAAACTGGTAACGGGAAGACTACACAATATAATAATAATAAAGCTCTTTATTTCCATAACCATGAAAATGTTTACAAATTATGCTAGTGATATTTTTCTTAATTTTACGTTAGTTTTTTTTTTTTTTTTTTAATTTATTTTATGGGATATGGATCCCTTGAGGGTAAAAGCCTCCTCCAAGTTACGCCACTTTTCTCTGTCCTGTACACAATATATTGTTATTAAAATGTGATGATGAAAATAATGTAATATTTTTAACACATTTCTACACTTACCTGTATTTTTACCATATTATTAAATACGGTTCACTGCTACAAATTTTCTTTTTAGTAATTAAACAGTAATATATGAGTAGACGTAAAAAACTTTTAACTGTCATAGGCATCAACAATTAGGACTTAGTTTTATTTGGTGATAAAACGTTTGATAAGTTTGCATATTTGTGCAAATATTGGCCGCTAATATTGATCATGTCTGCCAGTTTAGATGCTAATAAGTTGCTTGACTTCTTGGATGGTTAAATATTCTATTGAATAGTGATTTCCTTCGATGTTTTAGTCAAGTGACGTATTTAGTTACACGATCCATGATTACTTATATCAATTAGTTGTTGTAATTAACTTATGGATTGAATATTATTGGTATAATAGAAGAGTAGGAAATTATTGCAATGCAAATTATAATACATAAAATATTAAGTATATTATAATGAATTGTGAGTCACCTCATTGGCCTAATGGCAGTGTACTTAGACTGATACCAGTGTGGTCCAGGTTTCAAACCCCAGGTCGCGCAATCACATTTTGATTCGAATAATCACAAGCAACTTGCCCGAGACTGGAAACTGAGCCGGCTGTGGCTTTAGGCTTGCATCATGTATTAGAAATAAGCTAGTGAACCGTGTACTAGTTCCATCTCTGCCTACCGCCTCAGCGATACAATCGTGAATAGACATCATGTACATAGCGAAATCATCGATTTTTGCATTAACACATCTCGTAATCCGGAAATCTATTTTGGAATTCATATACTTTTATGTCTGTCGTTGGATTAGCAGTATCTGCCTATAGGTAGTTGTGGAATTAGTGGAATAAGTCACGTATATGTATTTTGTTGTAAGTATTATTGTAACAATAGAGGTAATAGGTAGAGTTTATTAATAAAATAAAATAAAATATATACCATTTCTGCTTAATACTAGTTCCAGGAAATGATGCCGCTTATCTTTCAAATGTTACCACCGCTGTTACGAACTACGGTAGACAAATTTCATCAACTACAGCAAATATTTTTTAACACTTTAAATTTACCTGTAGACTTTCAGCCTTGTCTAGCATTCCACAAATCTTTATTCGCTGTTTACGTTTGGTTCAGGGTGAATAATGATGTGCAATCTATTTGCTTATGTAACGTATGTAGATAAATAATAGCTATTTATTTTATATGAAATATACGTATTGTAACGAATCAATTTGATGTAACCTATTATGTGAAAGTCTTTTTACCAATTTCTTGAAGGGTAGGTCCCGGGAAGGTCCGTCGTATGCGAGGGGCCATCTGGGATGGTAGCACCACTTTGACTATTTCTGCCGCCAAGCATCAGTGTGTCAGTATTGATATATTTTGGTTTGAAGTAAATTGAATCCAGAAAATTACTATGGACTACATACAAATTACTTTGTAACAATATGTCGTAACATTTGATAATGAATGTCTACACTTGTGTCTGTTATTTGTATTTGACACGATCACGGGGTTTCGGTACGTCGAAATCACAAATATAGATGCACTATAAAACCCGTAAATAAGTATATAAAGTACAAGTATTGTGCATACGTGCAGTGAAGTTATTATGTAGAAAAAGCATTAACATTTCCCTCAAGCGAGCCACGTGCCTATGCAAATGCATTTTAGAACAAAGAGCCGTTGAAGAACGCATTAAATAATTATCGCGGCCGTTTGTGATCTTGTTATCATTTAAAACGTTTCGAATTATCATCGTGAATAACTTTAATGCATTTGTTTGTAGTGCACGCATTTGTTAGTGTATCAATGCCATTTATCTGTACACCGCTAATAACATCTAGGTTTATGCCTACCTACCAAGGGTGACGCGTATTCTGTTCATAGATTTTAACATCATGTCATGTGTACCACTTGAGTCTACTATGTGATAAATCAGTTCAAGCTTATTAAACTGATGTTAACTTCGTCTGTTCGTCTGTCTGTTCTATATTTAAAGTGTTTCTTTAAACAGACGGTTTTATTTTAAAACGTAGTTTAACTTTTAAATTGGTTGATATAAAAAAATTACTACCACCAACCACCATAGCAACCTATATATGTAAACCCAGATTCAAGTTAGACTACGTTTTTTAATAAGGTCCATATAGGTTATCAGCTGAAAACTTCCTATGATATGTGTTGCCACGATGTTCTGTACGTTGTTGTGTAAGCCCCGATGGCTTATGTAGTGACGAATAATAAAAATAATGAAAAGTAAAATTTCGAGGACATGGGTACGAAAACACCGCAACACGAATCCGCCACACTTAACAGATAATTGGGGTTCTGTACCTAAAGAGGACATCAAATTTTTGGCTATGGAAACGTGCTTCGACATCATAGTTCGATCAATGGAACCACATAATATTTTTTTTCAGTTGGTTCGATTATAGAGTCGAACCACGGTCCATACCTTTTGGTATGATCACGAACTGTCTAGATCTCACTTCTGTATGTATTAATTCAGTGTTAATTATCGCTTACCAACGGTGAAGGTGAACCTCGTGAGGATACCTGTGCAACTGAGAGATATGGAAAAATTCCTGACGTGTAAGCTCTACCAAACTACATTAGGCCAGTGAGGTGGACTAAGGCTGTTCTGTTCTTATGGGTAGAGAATGAATGGCCTGTACCCGGGACTGGGTCATAGTTTATGAGATTTAAAATAGAATTCGAATCATTAAATTTGATGAATTATGGAAGTTATGGCATTCCGACAAAAAAAAATATATTTGAGAATTAATATATCGAGATTACGTTCCTAAAGTCTTCTAATGTTCAGAAATAACCCTATGAGTACTCCTACAATTTAATTTAAGTTATATACATAACTGATTTTATCAATGGAATTTATGGTAACAATAAATAAACAGACGATTTAATATGTAGAAATTTTATTCACGGCTCTACATAGACGCAGCTGGACACGATGCCGAGACGAGATAGAGAATGTATTTTAATACTCCAGATGCATACAAAGTCGCAAATTTCAATCGAAACAAGTTGCTGCATATTTTAGGAAGCTGCCTCGAAAATACGAGTGTTTTTACTAGCTCAATAGCACGTTTAGTGAACGTCTGGTTGTGATACTGAATTACGTTGTGTTCGACCATAAAATGAGATTCAAGATTATTAGCCTGATGACCATTACTCATACATATGTGTATAAATGATGCCTATATTTTTAATGCTTATTTATAGAACGGTTTCGTGGAGTGCCGGAGTGGAGCAGAAGAGTGCGGGCAGATGGATGATTGCGCAGTTGTGATGCCCCGCGAGGGTTGCTGCCTGCGGTGCAAAGGGTGCTGGTACAACGGCACAGAACATGCCTCACACACAGAGTGGAACGAGGAGGGGAAGTTGCTACGGTGTGAAGCTGGAGTTATTACTATATCTAAGCCCGAGTGTTACGCTCCATGCGATAGACCCAAGCACCAGCGACACACACACTACAACTGCCCTGTTTGTGATGGTGAGTGTCCGTGACTTTTTATTAACACATTTTAAATGTCTAACTTGAGCGAAGCATAAGGAGCGCTAGCTAAAATATAAATATGTCTTCATATATAAACATTTCGTGTCTCGTTGTTTGTCCGCGATGAATTTCTGAACTACTGAACCGATTTTAATTAAATTTTGCAAACTGTGTACAGTTTGGTGCAACTTGAGAGATAGGATAGTTTGTATCTCAATTTATAGTCGCAATATTTTTTTATTGCACATTCTAACAGATGGCGGTATAAGGTAATTTATCGGCTGGACTGAGTAAGTATCCAATAGATGGCGCGTACTGTATTGAATAGTTAACTACAATATAATTTAACATATACCTTAGCCACAGCAACGCGTGGCCGGGTCTGCTAGTAATATATAGCTATAAACATAAAGTATAGTCGTAAAAGTGATTATGTAAGAAGACGGACTCTAGTACAGGATCAGACATAAATAATGTGTCAAAAATTATCATTTTACTTGGTTATTACATGATGAAACTCATTAAAAATGTAATAAGTAGTGTTAGTTACAGTTCCATATATTATTAGTGTAACTTATTAGTGTGACTTATTAGTGTAACTTTCACGCAGAACAATTAACGTTTGATTAGGACGAAGCGGTTGGGTCGGTTCCCACAAGGAATAAATTGGCTGGCGAGACTGGATGGCGCAGCGATGTCTCGGAGCGTTCAGTGCGCCCACCCAGACTCGTAAGCGGCAAAAAACAACCACCATAATCCCTTTACGAAAACAAACACACGCCACGCGAACTTAATAAAACCATAACGACAACGTTCACCTTCGCTTCCAAACCTTAACAAGTTTATTAAATTCCATAACAAATAATAGTAATTACGCGATGACTTGGAATAACTTTTGAATATTGCCGACACATTCCAAGCTATCGTTTTATTGCTTGTGTTTATATTTTATTAATTACCAGCTAGTGGCTAAGCGGTATGAGATCAAGGGATCTCCTGCTAGCCTCTCTACGTAATTAAGCCGTGATGATTAAGAAATGGAGGAATGACACAATGGCTTTAAAGTCGATTCTATTCCGAGCGCGTTTATTAATTTTTCATGTCGGATTGGAGCGCGGTCGATGTCACCGCCGATTAACCCACACGCGTTCACAAACAATGAAAATCATATCGCACAAGAAGTGTTGCGCAGTAGCATTCCTACGGACAATAATCTGTATTATCATAAGTTGGCCGCTCAGTTATATTATTATTGCGTATATAAAACAATGAATACATTTGATCATTTATAGATGGTTGAATACCTCATAAGTTTGAACAGTACAACTTTAGACCATCATGGCCTTTTTTATTTGCACACCACTAAGTATTATATGTATAAGAGTATACTATGCGCTATGTACACGTAAGTGGCGCCAAAGAGCAATCAATTCTTCCGTAATAACTGAACAAATAAAAGTATTTTAGTTTACACGCCATAAATACTTGATGAACCGCGAAGACGTGATTACAAAGGTTTGATTGTAAGAAGTTTACGTTGCTAATGAAAATGATAATGGAAAACGTTTTTATTAGGATTGGCTGGCCAATAGAGCCCGTCGGATTATTCTTTTGGACCACCCGTACGTTTTCGCAAAACAGATCCATGTTTTCGAATAATTACCTTGAGATTAAGGCATTGACAACGTAATAAGCTCTCCGTTATAGGATCGATGGGGTTCGTTTAAATTATATAGATGTTTTGGTGGTCGAAATCTCCCATCGCGTTGCGTCTCTATTATTGACCATAAATCAAAAAGTTAACAACCTACTTAAAAGATTGGGTCGGATGGGTTTTTGTACGTTGGTCAAAGCGGCCGACGTCGCCGTGGCTGCGGGAACGCTGAGGTGAATCCTCTGTTTATTTGTTTTACGATCCCAACAGTGCATTAAGTTTTTTGTCTTTCCGATTATTATTTTCAGCCTTATCAACATTTGATTCCTTTATTGGATCCAAGTGAATAATGATATTTGTTTGAGAGGATTCATTTTAAGATTTTATTTGTAGAAGCAGAAATTTTAATATTTCGTAAGCAACATTCGAATTTATAAGTTTTATCTAAGGATATTTTTTAAAAGTTTTAGCAATGTAAACTTAGCTCATCTAAATTCGTACGGTGTTTTGAGAACGGCGCGTTATTAGGTATGTCTGTTTCGGCGACCTGAGAAATTGAAATAATTAGCTAGTGATATATGCGCGGTGCGTGTTATGAATTTGTTTTATGAACATTGTGACGATTTAAACTGCGATTTATAAGGATACACGCTCTATCTGGGTGCGGTTGGCTTATTCATGCGTTGTCTCCAGTTTCAATGAATCAACCGAGAGAACGAGCCCGCGCTTGTACGAAATGTCTTACATACCTATCAATACGTTCATAGATATGATAATTTAGGCGGCGGCTATTAGGTAATTTTAGCATACTACAAGCGACCAGTGTTACTCCGTCTTGTCGTTAATGTTTACAGATATACGCAGCACAACGAACATTAATATAAGTTTGTTACTAGTTATAATTATTCGCAATAAACCTGTGGTCATACTATGAGTTCTCATAATTATTCAAGTAAGACAAAATGTTACTACGTAGTCGTAAATAGCAGAATGTTCATAATAACAGTTATTTTCTGATACCAATCTTATGTCAGCCGGGTTATGGGTTTATGTGACAAAGCGCATCGCTCATACAAGTACGAACCTCTCGTACTGACAATGAATACTTAATTGTTTGCCTACAAAAGGACAGCCTGCTTTATGTAGACGTCTCTAGTTTTACGACAGACACTTGACTGTTTTCATTGTCACAATTATATGCGTCGACGCGGCCGTTCACGACGAGCATCACGCACGGAATTGAAAGTCTATGACTATGAATGTGTTCAATCTTAACATAAATAATAAATTAATAAACATTGAAGAAGTAAAAAGATATAATTTTAAAAGGTTTTTTTTTAACTTCAACACTTTCATTAAGCTGTCTACAATTCGTGGCTACAAAGTTCTTGGATTTAACATTTTAGTCCAGGGGCCGAGTCGGTATGTCCGCATTGAATAATGATTAAACTGTTGACTTAAAATTCGTGAGGAGGACGGAGATGTCGGTGAGGGTGTAAGGCCGGTGCGAGGCTCTGGCTGGCTGATCGACGCTCCGCGGTGGGCTCGTCGTGTGCGGTCATCCGCGCCGCTGCGTCATTCATTAGCTCGTTGATTGATTCATAGTCTTCTTTCGCTAATTTATGGAGTTTGCTCTTTGTCGTTTTTGCGCCGCCAGAATCTGCAAAATTTTGGGAAACAATGGATTGTATTTTTGTTAAATCCTTTTTTCGACATACGATTTTAATTTATAATGGAAATTCATTTTAATACCTTTTTTTGTTTAACACTCGAATTATTCCAGTTAAAATATATATTTAGACATGTTAATATAGTTTTCCTCGTAGGTAGTTCATCGATGACTATAGCATATAAGGATTTTTTATAATTTTGGTATATGTTATTAATAATCATTATGTATGTTTTCAACATAAAATGGTATAATTTAAAAACAATACTAGCTTTGTTCTCGTGGCTCCACCCGCATGAGAGTATTGGTTGGACATAAATATAACCAACATCAGCTTTTCTTACAGCAGTACACTTCCTTTTTAATTTGAAGTGGTAGAGCCACGCTGAAGACAGTTTAGTTTTTAGCATAAATGGGCCATTTCCACCGGGTCGTTACCATTGTTTCACAGATGACTGATATGAATAAGCAGCTTGTCGTTGCGGTTAAATATCCGGATGCTCAGGTCCCTGTTCACTTCCCAATCCCTTGGTTATTCCTTTTCTTTGGGTTCACGGTCGGCATCGCATCCATGATTCCTCATGTGTTGTGGATGTCCATGAGCAGTGGAAATCACAGGTGGCACACTGTCTCGTCTGCCGGCCTTTGCTATAAAAAATTATTGATCTGCAGCTATGTGTAATTTCATATTTTTATTCTGATATTTAAATGTCAGCAACTTGATGATAAGACTTGCGGTAATAATGTGTTGTAATAATTAATGGTGGGCTCAATAGTCTTATTTCCAAGAGGTTTTAAGATGAATTCACATTTAATTAAGCCCTGATAGCTTAGCGGGGAATTGGTATAAACTGTTGACACGAAAATCGCAGATTCCAACCCAGCCCCAAAACATGCACTTCTGATTTACGTTAGATGTGTAATTGTTGTTAATTATCGGTGAAGGAAAAATCGCGAGGACAACTCAATAAGAATGTACTTACGTGTTTTTATAAGTTTATATTTTGTGGGCGTCACGTGATAAAAACATTTCACTACATTGTAAGTACCTAACAAGGTTTGTTACCACTTTTGAACTACTGTTTATATTATATGCGTAGATAATGAATAATATATAATATTCAATTATGAACGTTAATTTCCGTGTAAGCTTATATAATTATTATTTTATACCTGTAGCGATTTTTCATAGAATCATCATCATCATCAGCCACAAGACATCCAGTGCTGAACTGCCTAGAAGAAATATAATGAATGAATAATAGAATGCTTAATTATAATTTGGCCCCCAAGACGTGGCAGACATGACAGAATTAGTCATATAATTTCCACAGCTGACTTAAGCATTCTCTTCTTTCTATGCAAAATAAAATACGGTTCATAGCACAACACCGTAGATCTAGAATCCGAAAGCGCGAAGCCATAATTTTGGAATTCAAGGGCGTGGACACACAAGCAAATTAACGATTCCAGCTATAAAGTATGGTCGCTAACGATTCTCCAGCGTCGTGATTATAGTGACATAATATTCTTTTTGCTACATGTAGAAATTTATTTATTTATTTAATTATCTCCTCCTCCTTGCGTCGTATTCCTCATTATTGAGGGTCGTGACCTCCCTTTTGCATCACTTTCTTTCGTATGATCTTCCTCCATTTGCTTCATATTATTCATATTTAATTATACGGCTAACGAATAGTTATCTTTTAAGAATTAAAACATATTGATTACAAGCATAAAATTTCCAATTCCAGAATGCGTGATCAATGGGCAGAGGGTGTGGGAGGGTCGCGACGTGCGCGTGCCGGAGGAGCCGTGTCTCTCGTGTCGCTGTGTGCACGGCGCGCTGTCGTGCGCGAAACGTGCGTGTCCCGTGCTGCCCTGTGCGATCTCGCAGCAGTACACCCCGGCCGGGGAGTGCTGCCCCAGGTGCTTACATCCCACCTCCGAGAAAATATTGCCTAGTGAGTGTTATCGTATCTTAGCCTTGTTCAAAATGTATTGTAATGGTGCTGCCACACCGGTGTTATAAAATGTTTACAAACATTTTCTAACATTAAACATTTACTAACATTATCTAACATTGTGATAAAATGTATCAAATTTTTGTTAACAAATGTTTAATAATGTTTTGTAAACATTTTATAACAGCGGTGTGGCAGCATCATAAAGATGGGTATAGAAGCAATTAGTTCACGTTATGGTACGTCACCGCCATGAACCCCTACAATATCAAAAGAGCCTTAGGTGCATTGGGAAAGGACTTAGGATAGGAAACGGGGTTTTCAGACTTTCAACATAAAAGAAATTGTCCCTCGTTTTACGAGCGGGAACAAAATGTGTGTGTGTGTGTGTTTTAGAGTGGTAGAGCCACGCTGTAGACAGTTTTGTCTACAGCATGAATGGGCTGGCTCGGTCGGGCCGTTGCCACTGTCTCACAGAAAACCGACGTTAAGTAGCGGCTTGCTGCTGCGTTTCGTACGATGAGTGAGATATCCGGAAGCCCAAATCCCCTCCCCTTCCCAATCCTTATTTATCCCTTTCCTTTAAGGTCGGCAACGCGCCCATAATTCTTCTGGTGGAGGGCGTACATGAGCGTAGGAGATCACTTACCATCAGGTGACCCACTTACTCGTTTGCCGGCCTTTGCTATTAAAAAAAAAACATAGCATAGAGCTCAATTATAGGTTAACACTAGAGACTAACATCAACTACAATATTATAACTGCTATGCTGAATCCAATATTAAATTTACATCACACTGAATATAAATCGTTTTAGCTTCAGGTGCCACACCGTGGAAGCCGTGCATAATTGGCCAAGACTACCACGCACATAAGAGGTCGTTCCGGGTGGATCCGTGCACGGATTGCAGATGCATGAACGGCACGGCGGTGTGTACGCGGCACACGTGTCCCGTCCTCACATGCGGCGCCCGAGCACTCCCGCCCGCCCCCGGCAAATGTTGCCCCGAATGTCCTCACATCGAACACGCCAAGGCCGCCTGTGTCACGGGAAGGAAAACCTATCAGGTATGCTTTATTTTATCACGTTTTTTTTTTGTGGCATAGATCGGCAAACGAGTGGGTCACCTGATGGTAAGTGATCTCCACCGCCCCAGTATGCCCACAATATCAGAAGAATTATAGGCGCGTTGCCGATCTTAAAGGAAAGGGATAGTTAGGGATTGGGAAGGGGAGGGGTATTTGGGCCTCCGGATATCTCACTCACCGTACGAAACGCAGCAGCAAGCCGCTACTTTACGTCGGTTTTCTGTGAGACAGTGGTAATGACCCGGTTGAGCCGGCCCAATCATGCTGTAGACAAAACTGTCTACAGCGTGGCTCTACCACTCATAAACTCACTTCTACAAACAATAGTTAGAACCATCAAATTGCACCACCACCATCACCAAATGAATCGAAATGCATTTGGAAATTTAAACAAATTACTTAAAGGTTTGCTTTCGTGTTGACCCTCAGGAAATATAATATATCAGTAAATTTATGTATTGACATCTGACATAGTATTTATTTATTTTAGAACTTTTATACACCCACATTGTCTCGTATCTGCATCACCTGTAGGTTGACTGTTAGAGAATACCACTGGCATTAAGTCCGCCTTTATACATCTTTTGTATATAAAGTTTAAATAAATAATTTATGTGTACATGTCTATTTCATATTTGCCGATGCTCTTCATACATTATATGGCAGATGTCGATTGTTATCCAAGAGAGTTATAATTATATATATGTAAATTACTTTTATGTGGGTTATGCATAGCTGTATGATTAATAATGTCGTTTTTCTATACTTCTAGGACGGAGAAACGTGGCAGCTAGACGCTTGCAAATCTTGTGAATGCCACAACGGCGAACCACGATGTGCTATGGAACGCTGTTCAAGTCTATCTTGTCCTTCAGACCAGACTCTCCATCAACTACCTGGTGAATGCTGTCCAAAATGCGTCGATATGGATGGAATCTGCACCGTCTTCGGTGACCCGCACTATAAAACTTTCGACGGAAAGTTTTATAGTTTCCAGGGATCATGTAAATACCAACTGGCATCAGATTGTGTGAATGGAACATTTTCTATCAGAATTTCGAATGACGCCAGAAATACTTCGCATTCTTCGTGGACGCGCACTGCGACGCTTCGTATCGGTTCGACGAAAATCAATATGGGAAAGCGTATGCGGATAAAAGTGAACGGACGGCGGGTGCCTCTTCCCCACATAATAGATGAAGTGGCGGAAATTGTTCGCAGCAACGGCTCTGTGTTGTTGAAGTCCGGAATTGGCGTTCAAATGTTATGGGACGGTGATGGTTTCTTGGAAGTGACTGTGTCCAGTGCGTATAAAGGCAAATTGTGCGGATTGTGCGGAAATTTTAATTCAGTCGCCAGAGACGATATGAAAACTCGCAACGGCAAGCTGTTGAATGATACGTGGAAGTTCGGCTCGTCGTGGCGGGTGGGAGGAACCAGAGCGTGTACTCGACGGCAGAAGCCGCCGGTCCACACGCCGCTGCGCCAGTCGAAATTGACCAAAGCAAAGAGATTGTGTCGAGGTTTCAGGCGATACGAGGCATTTACTGAATGCGGAACTAAGGTGAATCCCCACCATTACCAGGAGGCTTGTGAATTGGATGCCCGTAGCTGTACGGGCACGCGGTGTCACTGCGCGGCGTACAGAGCGTATGCGCGGGAATGCACGAGGCTGGGCGCGGAGCCCGGGGGGTGGACGCGCGAGGCATGGTGTGAGGGTCCTCCGCCGCCGTGGCTCGCTCGCCGCGCCAAGAGACCAGCTCGCGGGCGAGACAAGCAGCAAGAACTCATGGACCCGAGTACCGTCGCCAAGCCGAGTGGTAACCGAGCTCGACCGCCACCGCCCATATTGCACTTATAGATCACTGCGGCGTCACCTCTACTAGTCAAAACTGCCATTGTGGCGATGCGAGGTAATTATTTTACAATGGTATTGCACTACTTAGTAACTATCGAGGCAGCTAGAGCTCAGTGGGGTGTGATACGGACTGCCGAGAAGAAAATTGCAGGTTCGAAACCAGCTCTAAGAACATACTCCGTTGACTATTCTAAGTAACGTGTGTATTTATCATTAAATATCGCTAATTGCCTAGGTGGCGCAACTATAATGCATACGTGGTACGACTGCTGTATTAAGGTCTCGTGTTCGATCCCCGGGTCCGGTAAAAGTGATATTCGGTTTTCTATCCCGAAATGCTTGCACACTATCCACCCGGAGTCTGGAATTTGTGCCCGGTATGGTGATAGGCTCGCCTCCTATCACATCATGGGGCCGAAATAAGCTCGGCGAAAAGTGCGTGTACCAGTTACACCTGTGCCTACCCATTCGAGGATTACAGGTGTGAGTGCGTATGTATGCTTCTTTAAAACATCGTGTGGCTGCATACCTAAAAAAATCCACAAGAATTTCGATATAAATCTGTCAACCCAATTTAGAACAGCGTGGTGGACTAAGGCCTAACTCGTCTCATTCGTAGAGGAGGCTGGTGCCCAGCAGTGGGACGTGAATCTAATACAGGGCTGGTATTATTATTATTACGACCACTGATCACTGCAGGTCAGGCCATCTTAGAATAACAGTATTTTTCAAGGGTATATAATATTCGTCCTTTCTGCCTAATGTTATCCTTGCTTATTTCCAAGGTCAACCATCTTAATTAAACGTTCCACTTTGCCCAGTCTTGAGCATCCTTCCTAGTGAATATCATTTGCTCTCTATGCCTCTTATGCGTCAAGATAGCGTTTTTTGACCAACCACGACTAATAAAAGGCAAAAATCAGTAATAGTAACTTGATTAGCTGAGTCATGGGGGATTAACACATGCAACACGAGCGAATTTTATCGATTCGCTTTGTCATGAAAGACCAGTTTTGTCAGATTATATATATCTATTGATAATAGTGGAATAGTAGGCACGATACGTCATATCTGCCCGGATAGCAACCACCGTACACATGGTGTTAAAACCTGCCATAGTAATACACACGTCTTGTGTGGGTCGCGTTTTAGGATCAGCCAGTGTATATCCGGTTCTCCCGAGGGGCTTGTGACATGACTTGATGGTTGATTAGGGCGGGTATAGGGGTACATCCTTGTATCACCGTGCCTGCATCGGCCATCCGCCTGTTCTGTCGCAGGCCCCTCGATTTGCTTCATCCCTCTCCGAAGAGTGTAGAAGCATTTATACATCACTACAGCCGGCAAGACCCTGGTGACCGCCGATAAACTCATTGTTTGTTGGTGGTCGCTGGTTTTTTTGGATTGCACTACGCTTACCATCAGGTGTAGTCACTCATCACTTTGCCGTGCTCGGATAAAAAATGAGACAAAGTAGAGAAAATAGTACTTTCAACCTCTCTGCAGTATATTGTCTACGAACCTTAACGACGTAATTTTATTAAATTTTAGCACTTTTATCAGTGACATTCATTGACGATCCGCGCGTCAGCTTTTTTTATGTATTAATAACAAGATGAGCTTTTTTTTTTCTGTTTGGCTTTGTGCTGTTAGCCTGACGCGAGTCGGCTTTCTACAGCTTCACCGGACTTTCGGGCGAACGCTTTAGGCGCTCTCAACCCTTAAACAAGATGAGCAGGTCCCTCGCCTGTTGATAACGTCATACCTGCCCATAAACAAAATAAACACCAATCAGAACTTCAAATTATCAAGTACTTCATGGCACTAGACTGCGCTCGTCATTCCGACACATCTTGTATCGTGATACGGGAGAACTCGACATCTGTCAAGTTTCATAATTTCATTGGCTTCAATATTTTTTAAATTGATACATAATAGTGCTTACACAATCGCTTGACGGTAGAAATGGATAAAGCGGTGGTACCTACCCAAAGGGTCTCTCGCATACGAGAGACCTGCCTACCTAACCTAGTATGATAGATATTTCGTGGTCATATGTTAAATCACATAAGTAGTTGGGTTTCAGATGGTTTAATCACACGGTGACATAAAAGGCTTACACGTTCAATAAATAAAAATTAAAACTAATAGTTATTTAGGAATTAAACATTATTTTGCTGTTAACATACAATATGTGTGGTTTAAAATATTGTCATAACAACAAAGATCATCATAACTCTAAAATTAATATTTTATTAATTTTATGATAATTATGTGAACATATAGACAGCTAAAGACAAAAATTAATTTGTGTAGTCAAAGTTTCGTATCTCCCACGGAGCAGCGACCATTTTTAGAGCGGCCTTGTATAAATATTTATAGTTATAGACTCGTATTCAAATTGCATGCAGTTTATTATATTATGAAGTTGTTTTTGTTGGGAGAAATTATTACTCTGCAATTTACGATTAATATGTTTATTCTTTGTAGGATGCTTTTAACTATTATTATATATAAAATTATACTGTAGCGATATCTCAGGTTGGTAGGTAAACCAACTTTTCTAAATTAGGTGCGTATTCATTATTAATTATCGCTTGCTTAAACGATGAAGGAACGAGAAAATCTGCATACTTTAGAAATCTTCGCAAGAATCTCAACGGTGTGTATAGCCTGCCAAAGCGCATTAGACCAGCGTAGTGGACTAACGCATAAGCCTTGTCATTTGTAGAGGAGGTCCGTGCCCAGCAGTGGGATAATTCGCTGCATGAATAAGTGTGTATTATAAATAATTCTAGTTAAAGGACTTTGCGGAATTACGAGGGTTTTTAACTGACGAAAGAACAGAATAAGGTTCTCAAGTCTTTACGTATACCCTTTTTGTTGCGTTTCTTATTATGTCTTGCGCAAATTTTACGATAGTGTACTATGCCTTCAAGATTTGCCATCCAAATATGAGTAAACAAATCCATAATTACATAAAAAAAGAACGTATGCTGATCTGAAAGGCATGCGACAGTAGTGCAAAGGTAGTGAAAACGCATCCGTAGAGACAAAGCTTATGTCTTGTTAAATGTAAAATGTTTTATTGAATATAATAATTTAACATTCTCGGGACTTTTATATTGTGTCGTCTCGCTTAGGCAATAGCAAAAATAACTATACCAATACCCGACTTGTCTCATTCGCTTAAAATAATAATATAACCAGTTTTTTGTATCGAATTCAATTCATGTTATCCTTAACCAAAAAAGCAAAGGCGACACTTTGTTCACGTGACCCGATGATATCCTTATAAGTATCTATATAACATTGCACATTTGTTTCAGAGTATTATGAGAATCGGACACTGGACTGTACGTGGGTTGCATCTATAAGGCGCAGCCGGCTTTATAAGGAACAAAGATCTATCTACTCAAACAGTATTCATAAAACTATTTCTAGTTAGTTTAAATGAGATATATTATAAATAAGACCACCTGTGACGCTCACTATTGCCTCGCATACATACCGACCAGCTACACGTATGGTAGCTTGGTACTGCAAAACGGCACTTCGCGAAATGATTGCTGACTTTTTGACAGTTTTTGAATTGTCTTTTAAAACGTTAGGGCTATTTTGCACGCCCATAATTTTGAACAAAACGGCACCTATATAACAAATTGCTACTCTATTCGAAATGTTCAAGACGGAATAAATGATAACCTCATTAATATTCTTGGTTATATTGAAAATTAAGTATTTTGACAAGATTAATAACAACATGTTTCATTAAATTTAATGTAGTATTTATCAATGGTTTCATAAAGTGCTGTTTTACAGTATGAGGCTAAGACTCGAACATTGTTTTTGTTTGTCGAAATGTTTAATGTATGAAGAATAAAATAGGTTCTCCTGTCCGCTGGTTGTAATATAATTATGACAGGCAAACACTTTATTCGGTTAAATAAGTAATTTAAGTAATACGTTCTTATATTAAATGTTTCTGTGAATGTGATAATTAGCTTTGAATATTTCAGACAATAGAAGAACGTTCGGTAAAACATAGTTCAAATTGAGATCTCATCTGTAGGTAGTTCTTTACGAAAATCTTAGATAAATCTAGCTATCCGAAGCCAAGAAGCTAATGAAAACGTGTGAGACATGTACATACGTAGGACATAGTGCATCATACATAACATAGCGACTAAAGCGTAGTTAGTTTTAATGTTTAATTGAAGACTCGATGTAAAGATTAGCTCTTAGATACGTTACCAATGAATTTTATTTTTGACTTTGAACTATATGGTAGGACTTATAACGTGATTATTATTTATTTCAAAGTATACAACTGGGAGAGTGAAATGGAATGAAAATGAAATGTATTTCACTTGTATAGGTGCGAAGTGCCATCGTAAGCGGGCAAATCCGTGTATGTGATAATGATCCGTTAAATGCTAAATGCTTGCTTCGAGGGGATCGTCTACTTAATTATATAAACCTATTACTCATGTTGATAGACTCTCGATGTTATAAGTAACTCGTATAATCAAAAATATATTCTTGAATGAATCCAGGCTGCTCTATTTCCAGTTATTTTATTTATTTCCGTAAGATGTCAGCTGCATTCCATGAAACACTGCTGAACTGTCGTTTTCGCTTCATTATAATTTATTTTAAATATTTATTAAGAGTAATTTCCTAATTCTATATAAATGTTTGCTTATTAAGAGCGCACTTTATTTGGTATTATTAAGCAAGGTCTACGTTTTATGTAGGCTTTTAAGTTATTTAGGAATTTATATTTTGCATACCTACTTTTGTAATCAGTTGAATATGTAATAAAAGCGAATGTGGGCGTAATTTTTACCTATATTACTATAAGGTTGGACAAATTAATAATACTTAAAGAAAACTAAAGCTTGTTTTTATAGTTCGCATTCAGTAAGTAGGTATGTGTAATCGCCATATTATTTTACGTTTAATTTGATACAAGTGATTTTAATAAAAGGATTAAGGTTAGGACGTCAAAAACGTCGTAGGTACATAACAGCTGTATTGTTCTATTTTATTATAACGGCAACAAATAGATTCTCTTTAATTTGCTTGCGATGTTGAATATTGTCATCACGATTAAATTATCAAACGAACAAAAATTACGTAATAAATAATTACTTTTCAGACGTGGTTTTATTTCATTAGATACCTAGACATCGAATATTTGATTCTCCGACATGTTTATATTTTGAATTCTATCATAAATAGTCCCATTACTAGAATCTGGCTCGATACCAAATTTTCTGAAATTTCATGTCATCAAAATTATCTAGGACAATTTGGCGTCCGCTTTAAAAACAGAGGAGTCATTATATTTATCTCGAAGAGAAATCTAAAGAAATGAATATTATATCTCAACACGAATATTATTTTAGGAATAAGTTATTCTAGCACTGCGCATCGTTCTAAATCGGTCGTGTTGCGAGACGGTCAGACGTTCAGAGGAGACCTCAAATAAACGCGAACACATAGAATAAAAGATTTATTAATATTTAGATATAAACATTACTCAACCACACGCATCAATTAAACATGAACAAATTATTATTTTGTACAATACATACATAATACTTGAAAGTAAACAGTTATAATAAGTTTTGATTTTATTGTACCTTAATATTAAAGTGATGTCCGATGTTTCCATGATTCGAAATGTTGAAGTACCGAAATGTAGAGATAACTTATATTAAAAAATAGATATAAAAAATGTATACATAGATATAAAGGTTTATTCTCCTGTCATCATCTCCATGAACTCTGAAACAAGGAAAAAATGAGGGTTATTTTTTTATACCTTTGCCGTTCTTAATTTAAGAGGTTCTTTGTGAATCAGGTAGAGTGGCTATATAGAAATATTTAGCGATTTTCATTTTCACTGATCTGTTTAACTAGTTAAGTACTGCATCATTACCGTCGAAGTCGACGGTGCCGCTGCCGTCGGTGTCGATCTCCTGAATGAGGCCATCGAGCTCCTCATCTGTCAGCTGCTCATCCAACTCGCGCAGGATTTCGCGCAAACTCGACGTGGGAATGTAACCGTTGCCTGTAAAATTAACACTATGTGACCAAACACTCTATGCAATTTTAAATCTGGGATGAATATATGACTTCTTCGATATCATGCCAAAACGTTTTAAATCTCCATTATTCGTGTTGCTATATTCAAAGTGATGGTTTATTTGCTGATTTAAATATGTTTAACGTAAGAAGCCTGTGGTGTCTATTAAATAAAATAAGAAAATAAACTTGCCTTCCTTGTCGTATAACCTAAATGCTTCCCTGAGTTCCTTTTGCATAGCTTCAGCGTCCTCTTCAACGATGAACTTAGCTGCTAGTGTCACGAACTCGGGGAATTCGAGGCGACCAGATTCTGGAAGTGTTGAATAATTATTATTGGTATAGACAATAAAAAATTCGTACTGAATGAGTAAGGCCTGTAGGCATAGCCTTATGAAAACTAATTTACAGTAAAAATCAGAACGGTAGTTTATAATATTTTTAGTATAATATTTTTCTGAGGATTTATATTCGTGTATACTAACTAGCTGTTGATAGTAATTATTGAGGGGCCATATTCGTAAGCTTTCGTGCTTGCCCCTCTGAACCTGCCAGCAATTGTTTGATTGTTTCAATCATAAGGACAGTTGTATGCCATAATATGTGGATTTATTACAAAGAACAACTACATGCTTATTGTAAAGACACATTTAAATATAGTAAACATAATTATCCAGCCTAGATTTTTTATTTCTTGGACACATATACTTATTTTACATAAAATATTATAAATTTAGCACATGTTCGCAGATCTTATAAAATATTTGAAAAGTCTTTGTTAAGCGAGTATATATTTTTGAAGATATATTACATCTTATATGGCACATAAATACTTTGAGATCTACTTACTGTCGGCATCGACTTCCTCTATAAGTTCTTCAAGGATCTTTTTGTTGAATGGCTGCCCCATCATCCTGAGGATGTCAGCGACGAAGTCGCAGGGGATGCTGCCCGAGCGGTTGTGGTCGAAGCCATCGAACGCCTTGCGTAAGACTGTAATAAAGAACACTTCCTTTAGCACATCCAAAATTACGTAACTTTTGTAACATGAACTGAAGTACCGTGGTAGTACCATCGATATTTAATGTGGACATTGTACACGCTGATCACTGTAACTTCTTATACTTTCTAGATATTTCTAAGAGTAACTTGAAAGAATAGAACTGTAGTGTTGCACTGCTAATAAAAACAGTTAAACTGATCGTTTGACTAGTAGCGGAGTGGTATTAAGGTTCCAGTTCAATGTACTGTGATGCAGTTAGTACGAATATATTGTGCAACATGGTTATTTTTGGTGCACCAGCGTACGAGTTGGTGCATCTTAGACGGCCTGTACGACGCGTGGAGCATCGCATATACACGTATGTAGGTCAACAGCACGAATTAATAAAAACAAGGAAATAATAATTTACACATATTTTGTTATAAACCATAAATATACAAGGAAAAGTTTGTTATGTTTCATCGAGAAAGATTGTTTTAATTGAAAGTGTGTATGTAAAGTATGAAAGTATTCCATTAATATTATAATTAACTTGTATGTTCGAATTGAGGTCATAAATATGAGATATATTTTGCTCAGTGGGAGACTAAGTGCTGGTAATAAAATTTTCATCGTGTTTAATTTCCTTCAGGAACGTAGATCTAAAGCAAGTGCGTCATAGCGTTGGCAGGTGGGCGTTTCTACACTATAATAACTATAGTATGCCTACGGTGTCAGGTAATAATAAGGGGAAATTTCGAATACATGAAAAATAAATATAATAGGTCTTCTGAACATCCGTTCTTCAGACCTGGCATGTTAAATGAAAAATAGTTTTGTTTTGGTTATGAATTCCAATTTAATTAAATTTTAATATAAAAACATTGACTTATTTTTTCAAAATCTGTGTTTTGTTTATTGATTAGCCTTATGTTTCCATTTTAATCTTTTTTATCATCATGAATATGTCAAAATTCGAGTTATTATGGAATATGAGTATACCTTCGTGGTAGCCATGGGGCGCGAACAGAACGCAACATCAACGACGTGTACAGAATGAATACTATCAACGAGAGGATACTTGTATCCGACCGGATAGCGACCACCGTACACTGGTGCTAAAACCTGCCATAGTGGCCCACCTTGTGTGGGTCGCGTTCCAGGGTCAGCCAGTGTATACCCGGTTCTCCCCAGGGGGCTTGCCCCCTGAACCTAACCCTTTTCCCATCCCTTTTTCCTTCCCCTTTCCCTTGGCCCTGGGATGAGATACCGCAGGGTCTTTATATAGTCGGCAACGCGCCCATGATTCTTCTGGTGGTGGGCGTACATGGGCGGTGGAGATCATTTACCATCAGGTGACCTACTTGCTCGTTTGCCGGCCTATGCCATAAAAAAAAACGAGCGCACAAACCATTATTGTTGTGCCTACTTCTGTTCTGTGATCGTCCGAAAAACTAACTAATGGCCTAAACGAAAATGAAGAAGCTCGCAGATCTGCAGCCAGCTTTGGTCAATCGCTCGCCCCTTCTGCTCCTGCATGACTACACGCGACCCCCTACCCCACAACAGATACAACACAAGAGCTGGGATTGGAAACTTTACGTTATCCGCCGTTCTTAACAGACTTTGCGCCGACTTCTACTTTTTCCAGAATTTGGAGACCTTTTTAGCGAGAAAAAATATAATTACCCGAGAGAACAAAATGACTTTGACGAGTATTTTTGCTTCCGGTCAAGCTGATTTCTTCAAGAAGGGCATCGATCAATTGCCGCTCCGCTGGCAAAGATGCATCAATAGCATGGGTGGGTTACATTGATTAACAAAAATTAAAAAAAAAATATTAACTTTTTTCGTACAGAACGGCAATTTCATAGGTAAAATACCTATTATTATGTACACAAAATTTAAATCGTACCTATAATTTGCACTAAGAGTTGAGGTAGGTTATTGCTGATTTACACTTTATTGTAGAATGTAACGCGGTGTATCGTCAGAAGAATTTAATCTAGGTAAATAGAACAAATTCTTCGGCAGCGCGATTAGATTTTTTAAAGAAATTTTATGATCCGTAACCGAGAAGCAATAAATCTACATACATCGGACAGAAACATCTCGCCGGATTCAGTTTCCGCAATTATTTCACATTAAACCGAGACATTGACGTAAGTAACGCTTAAAATCAGACTCAATTAAATTCAAGGTAAATTTGTAACCAGTTTCTAGTGCTTCAGTACTGCACTCTTCATTAATTTCTTTCTAGTAATGTACTAGTTGTGTAGGTTTCTCTTTAAGATATAGTTTATCTTACAGAGCAGCTGCCTGTTTCCTATCAATAATTCTTCAAAAAAACGACATTTTAAGTATATCTTATGCGCATAATGTAATTATTTCCCTTAAAACATTTGAAAGACAATTAAACGGAATCTCTTTTAAGCAGACCTATTTCGTGCTAACAGATTCTCGCAACAATCCAGGTATGACTGTGGGCTTTTAGTCGGTATGGTATATTGTATTGGAATCCGCGGCCGCTCGAGTATTGACTATTTATTATATTGGAATGGCAGAGAGCCTGGCATAATAATTCTACCTCCGCGGGTTAGGTAAGTATTCGTAAACGGAATTTATCCCGCAGCATAAAAGGTTCTACAACTAAACGCCACAATACGTACATAATTAGTTGCAGTAGGCTCTGAGCCAATCGAAACGTTCGTAATTTGTATGAAACTACATTCCAGGTCATGTCAATTAATGTACTTTTATTATATTAATTAATTTTCCAAAAGATAGAATAACAACTTTAAATGAAAGAATCTCTTACCGCTATATAGTTATAAATTATGCTACAAGTCAGAACCTAAGAAAATTTACATAAATGTTCCAATATATGTAACGTCTTCTCTTTATTCATATTTATTATTATGATTTAACATATTTAAACATTTTCAAAATAATCAATTCGTGATGGCATTCGTCGTCATTATAACATTGTGCAGCTGTTCGTTGATATTTTGGCAACAAAATAGTTTTTAAAGCATGATTTTTATTTTCGCCTGAGGCGTCGTGTTGTTAATTTTAATCGTCAAGACGTCTTGGCAGTTGTCTCAAAGTTCCATGACTTTTATTACGCTTTTTTCTAGATTTTAGCTGTTTATTAATTACCCCACCCACAGTATGCGTATTAATCCGTTTTGAAATCGAGTATAACACGAAATGAGCTGCACTGTTGCGACATTATGTCTAATTGTATTTAACTGGCAATAAATTTCTTTAGATTCCCTATTTTAATCTTTTTAATTACATTCTTAACAATTGTGTGATTATTTCTAGCCATTTAAATGACACATTTATGTAAACATTTTAAGAAAATAATAGGTTATACATTTTACTTCCGAAATTTGTTTTTACAAATACAATGTTTAACAGCCATTCGCTAACGGTGTTGTTTATTCTTGTGAAACAATAGATCTTCCTTACTTCGAAAATAGGGTTATAAGTTATAAGTAATAATAACTATGAAATCAACTGTGCGACTGCCAAAACGCAACAATAAACATTGTGTTTTAGTAATATTTACATTATAATTTAAACCGCTTGGCAAATACGTATAATGTCTTACGTAATAATTTGTTCTACGCCAGTTGAAAATGCATTACAAATTTTATACATCCGGAAATAAACGGTATTCTTAATAAAAAAAATCTAATCTAAAATATAATTTACTTAATATATTTTAAAGACGTTTACTATTATTTTTCTCAGTTACTTTTTTATTTATAAAATAATCGTTTTCAATAAAATAATTCATCGTGCTACACATTACGTATACATATTATATCTTTAAAATTATGCGCCTACGGGTGATGCCGGATGCGCTATCCGCGTATGCAGATCGGTGAAAGATATTATCATTTCATTGATTATATTATATGAAAGTTGTCATTAATGCTTGTAGATAATAAACGTAATTAGGTACGACTTACGAGTGGCATCGTGGTTTATGTTTTCATCGTTTATAATTAAACAGCGATCTTTTAAAGCACTGTATTAGTTATGACGTATTGTTATTACTAAAAAATACGTAACTTAACTGCTACTTTTGGCCGATGTTACAATTAGAGACGATTGAAATAACCCACGATAAGTGTATTCAAAATGTTTAAAATAGGTACCTAAGGAAAAATAAAGAAGCGCCAAATCTGTTGAATAATCTATATAACATTTTCTTCTCATCGAACAAATACATCAAATTGCATTTGAATACGAATCAATGATTTGTCCATAAACAATTAATTGGAATTTAAAAATAAACAATGTGATTTATGAAACGGGTTAGAAAATAGTAGTAACTATGTAGAATTAACTACAGTGTATGGCTATTTCCCAATTCGTGGAAACTCGGGCCGCGATATTGGTTAAACAATGACGATAGCGCGCTCTATCTGATTTCCACGGCAGATTGGCGCGCGTCCAAGCGTGTTGCCACGGTGCGGACGTGCATCCGTGCGGCCGCGCCACTCGAAGCCCGCCCGCCCAAACACAAACGGCTACATTATACTTTGTAAACAATATTTCGTACACTTTCGCAATTCGAGTGAACATTGTTATTCCGTAACACGTGCTTTATGTTATTATTAGAAGAAAAAAAAGTTCAATGTTGATTGAGTTTTGATAAACTTATGACAAAACCAAAAGATAATTCTAGAAGGCTTCTTTAATTATAAATATCTTAGAAAGCTATTGAACGCATAACATTAATAATAATTCTATGTGATGATTGTAAATACACATAATTTTAATTTAAAAAAAGTATTTTGTTTACAATCATAGTACCGAAAAGATTAATGTTATAATTTTAATGCTATATTTCATTTACAGATAGATTTGCTTACTAGCAGTACTTTGACAGATCTTCCATACAAAATGTGTTAAAAAATTTATTGCCAGTAAGCAAATCTGTCAGTAAACAAAATAATGCCATGCTAACGGTCATGGCCGTTAATATTAATATTCAATAACCTCTATGACGGAGTGAGTCTCTTTATGATAGAAAGGAATTTTTATACGTTCTTACTTCTAATACGTTAATGCTTTTACATACATACATAAGCTCACGCCTGTATCCCTGAAACGGTAGGCACAGTTGCAACTGGTGCTGCACTCACATTTCACCGAGCCTATTACCATAACCGGCAAGAATTCCAATGCTGGGCAACTCATGTGTGATTATTCAAATCAAAAATACAAACACATATTGTGATTTCCCAATCCAGGATTGAACTCAGGTTCTCACGGTTTCTCAGCCTAAGTGGCCTGCTACTAGATCAATGAGGCGATTAAGTTAGGTGACTTAACTTTTACTATAAAACAGTTATGCTTATCCCAAATGCCATTCAACAATTACGATTCTTTAATTTAATAATAATACAATCCTTATACACATCGCACTGCTGCGCACGGCCTCTTCTACTGAATGAGAAGGGTTAGGCCTTAGTCTACCACGCTGGCCTATTGCGGGTTGGCGGACTTCATATACCTTCGAAAAAAAATTATCGAGTTCTCAGGTATGCAGGTTTCCTCACGATGTTTCCTTCACCGTTAAAGCAAGAGATAATTAACAAGTAATATACGCGTAACTTAGAAAAGTCAGTGGTGTATGCTCTTGGGGCTGGTTTCGAACCTTTGACTTTCGTCTCGAAAGTCCATACCACTCCCCGCTGAGCTATCGCTGCTATTTAAAATTGTATTTAGATCATGATAAATGTTAATTGAGCAGAGTTTCCAACAAGACCGGTTAAAGAGTATACCTAATAAAATACTAATACATACAATTTATGTGCTTCGGTAAGCCATTTTTTACTACTTAGTTTATTTTTTATAAACAAGTTCCTAATTATATTAAACAATTAAATACTCATAACTTTCAGGCAATTATTAAGCGAAAGTTGTGTTACAAAGCCTATTATAAAGTTTCGGTAAATATTTTAGATAAAATTTTTTGGGATTAAGTTGCTCTAATACCTTTAAGTAGAATCGGCAGTTGTGAAATTATTATTACTTATTTGATGTTAATTGTATAATTCCCTTTTTTATTTTTTCTATAATCACGGATGAGTAAGATTTACTTTCATACTAATCGTTGGTGTTTATTTGGCTTCGTGTTTCTGTTACTTTGGGTAGTCATGCTAGCTTTAACTTTTTTTCAGTGGTAGAGTCACGCTGTAGATTGTTTTGTCTACAGCACGAATGGGTCGGCTCGACCGAGTCGTTACCACTGTCTTACGGAAAAGCAACATAAAGTAGCGTAGCAAGCTGCTAATTTACGTCGATTTTATGTGAGACAGTGGTAACAAACCGGTCGAGCTGACCCATTCATGCTGTAGACAAGACTCTACAGCGTGGCTATACCACTAGAAAATACTAAATCGCAAAAAATAAATCGTACGAGAAATAGTTGAAAAAATGTCTCATTTGTTTGTAAGTTTCGTGCAGTTCATTCAAATATATAAATAAAAAAAAATTGAAGTCTTCATGACATGTTATTGTCATCATTCAAAACTTTAAAGCGGAGGAATAATTTTCTGTCTTTTTACATCGTACACGTCAAACTATAATACGGCGTTTGGCAGCGAGACAAATGTTTAATGTTTGAAGCTGTAAGATTTAACACTACCTGTACGATGTTTAATGGGCATAATAAAAACACTCTTATATTTTTGTACGTTTAGTAATTGCAAATTATCTTTCAGTGTGATTTATCTAATCAATCCACGTTACCTAATTAGTTTATAGTTACAGGTTTTCGAATTTTTATCTACGACTGAGTTTCTTGGTGCTTCTTCTCAGACCAGTGGGAATTTAGATTTGAATCATCAGTTGGTCTGTAAAAGCCCAGCTAACGGCCTAATTGATTGTCTTTCTTAGTGATTAATTGATTGTTTACGTAACGCAATAGGCGGCTATAAAGCGGGAGGCCGTTCGATACCCGAACCGAGACAAATGTGTTTGTGTGACCCAAAAATATTTGTGTCTTGTCTGCATGTTGTAGGACCGTAAGTCCCTCGTAGTTGCTGATACCAAACAGGTTAATCTAGTGTGAGGTTGGGACTATGTTCGTTACTGTTTGCTCTACCTAATGAAATAATTAAATGAGTTGTTTTGTGTTGGGTATAAGCGGTGGTACTTTTTATAAAAAAAAACTACATGAAACATAAGTATACTCTAGCTTTGCGTAGTAATCATTTCTCAGCTATAATAAATATCATGGTTAACGTATAACAAATCATTTACAACATACATCAGTAGGTACCAAGATCCGACATAAAACACATGCTTCTAAACAAACAGTTGATTTAACTGGGAGTCGGATTGGGGGCACTCGTTCAAGATATAAAAAGCTTCCAAGAAAGTAGGATAACTTTTATTTTTATTATTTATCAGCATAGTGTTTGTTATATAAACTAAATTACCAGTAGGTCTTATATTGATAGGTATTTGATTTACGACGTACCTAATCACATGAATAAATGAGACTAATCCAGTGAACCTATGACTATAAAAATAAAGTACATTATTTATATTCCTATAATTGTGAAAATATGCATAATATGTGATACTTGTTAGTTTTGTTTTTAATATATTCCAACGGCCACGCCCTCTGCCATCAAAATTTATTCCGGGACGTCTAATTAAACCCACACGCAAAAATCTAAAGAAAAAATTGTGTAGCCCGCGTGTTTTTTATGGAGTTACCTCCATTGTTTGTTGGCTGAAAGCCAATTATGAGTTTGCGTTTTTATGTAAACATGAAACGTATTATTTTATATTTTTCGACATTATTCGGCATTTCTACTCACCAGCAATTTGTTCTGCGGGGAGCTCATCGGCCTGTAAAAAACACATATCATGTAATTTCACCATCAAAGAAAGATAGAGCTAGTTTTCCTCCAAAGATCTAGTAACTTAAGAAAATATATTCTAGGTACTGACAAAAAACACAAACACGTAGAAAGTTTTGCTGTTCCTAAACAATTTATTTACACATTTATGGATTATGCGCTGTTAGTAGCTATAACATTGCACGAGAGTACAGTTTCCAGCAGAAATGAGTGAGACATATTAAATACATTTTATGTGCAATTGAAACTAAAATAGAATCAATGGTCTTGCGCACTCTCCGCCACACCAACGATATTCAAAGCAGGCATGACGCGTTTCTACGGCTTTTAAAAAATATACTGTTTGCATATTAAGATCTACATATCCTTTGCAATTGCATTAATATAAAAATATATTATATTAACATAGTATCGCGCTGTATTAAAATGCAGTAGATCGTTGAAATTTCATCGTATTATTATCTTTCAATTGGTTTTTACATTTGAAAGATGATCATTTTTTCCAGTGCTCGAAACAAGTCAACGTCGATTATACTTTATTAAAATATTCATTTTTAGGTATTGAAAGATGTGTAATAGTCATTTAAAAAAGTAGAAACATGTGTGACCATATGGAATACAAATATCGGTTTTGTATGTTGATCGCGTACACTAGTAAATTGCATTTTTCCAATTATTTAAAAATAGAAAAATATTATAATCATATTATGTCGGATATTCCTAGATTTCAAACTAAATTTATTAATGTATAAAAATTTGATTAATATAAATATATAGCAGGTAAAACTATCTATATAATGAAATATCATAAATAAAGAATATAATTTGTTAAATTAGTTATTAAACAAATATCTCAATTCTTGTCAGTCAGCTGTCACAAAATTGTTCAAAAGTTTGTTATGAGTACAACAACATCATATGTTAGCGTCAACCCAACCATGTTTAGTTTTGTTTATTTGCTAATGTGATTTTCTCATGTTAAAGGTTTATTGATTTATTTTATTAGTTTTTTTTACTAATCAGTCTCGTTGTTGCTGGGGACACCTACCCAGTCTTCGGTGTCCAGAACCATGTTTTATGTCACTAGTTAACACTGTGAGACGCACAACACGACTGGCCGCTTCTGCGATGTTTCCAGCGTTCAGGGTTATTTTCTGCTGCCTCACGCTAGTCTTGCCTTTCGGATACTTTCATATAACGGCCGGCGCGAGGGGCAGCGGGGATCGGTGGGCCCGAGTCCTCCCCGGTTGCCTGTGCTTGCACCGACCAATCGCGTGAGCCTCAAACGGCAGGATGCTAAAGTATTTTTAGTAGAAACGTGGTTATGAAAAACGTAAACAAGCGGTGCGTGTGGTGCCGCGAGCGAGTAATGCCCGCCCGCCCTCTGTAACCTCGCTGGCCGCCGCCCGCCTTGCGAACGTCCCTAGCTTTTTGCTCTGTCATAAACGAGAATAATTATAATTTTAAAGTTGTTTGTCGGCCGCCAAAAGTTTATTAGCAAGATGTAAGGCGGTAGTCATATTCCTTTTGGTGAAGTTTCGTTTATATATAATTAATTCATAACATTGAGATTTTATTCAGTTATTATTAAAAATAAATTGTGTCGACTAATTAATATGATATATTGTGTAGTTGTACACCTACTAATTATTCTATTAATTCGTTTAAAGTTCAGTTTGTTATTTGCTATTTGTATAATATAAACCACTAAATAAAACAATACAGACGAATGAAACATTAATACATTTATTATTATAAATTATTATTATAAACATTTATTTTTATTATACCAACTTTATATAAATTCACAAGATGGTAGATCCCTCGTATGCGAGAGGCCATCTGGGTTGGTACCATCGCTTTGTCTATTTCTGCCGTCAAGCAGTGTGTAGAGGCATTGTTGTGTTTTGGCTTGACGGACATTGAAGCCAGTGAAATTACTGGGCATTATGAGACTTAACATCTTATGTTAAGGGGTGACGATCGCAGTTCAGTGCCATGCAGTGCTGTGTAATTCAAAGTTCTGTGTGCTTCTGTTTATGGGCAGGCGTGGCGCTTACCATCAGGCGAGCGCCTTGCTCGTCTCGTCATTCAATCAAATAAAAAAATATATACCTACTGTGTCATACTTGTATAAGTATTATAATGAAGACCCATACTAGACAGGTTTGCTAAGGATGTCATATCTATAATATCTGATACTTTATTAATGTAGGTGTCTCTACAAGTTTAATTTTAAAAATTTCGTCTTAAAGATCACTCTCCCAACTTTATTGCTGTTGATTTTACAGCGCATAGATATAAAATATTTGTCGATCTCTATAGAAATCATGCATGCCAATTTGTACAACGTAGATTAACGTTGTCATCGCGGTACGCATAGATTAAATTAACTGTAGCGTTGGTGCGTTGAGCTGAGTGTTGCGCTTAATCGTGGTACGCGAATGGAGTATATTATGTAGTACTAGCTTTTGTTCACGGCTCCGCCCGCGTGAATAGTATTTTCCGGGATAAAAGTAGCCTGTAACCGTCTCCAGGGTCCCAACTATCCCTGTAGATAAATTCATCAAAATCGGTTCAGTGATTTAGGCGTGAAAGCGTAACAAACAAACTCACTTGCGCATTAACTTTCACCCCCCTTTTCATCTCTTATTAACTAAAATTTCCAAAATTCCTGAAACACGTATTTATTTGTTTTACGTCAATAACCGAAATACAAAATGTTGTATATGTAACTTTCAAAATTACGAGACTTTCATACATAATATTATCATCTCCTATTTTGACCCCTTTGGGGTGGAATTTCCTAAAATCCTTTCTTAGTGGGTGCCTACATAACAAAATGAATATACAGTCCGAATTTCATGCTTGTAGCCTTGATAGTTTGCGCTCGGCGATGATGAATGAGTCAGTCAGTCAGGACATGTTATTTTATAAGTATAGATTAATTTTAATCGTTACTCGTGCTTTTCAACTCGGCAATTTCGGGTGCAGGTATGTATAAATATAGGGTAATAATGTTTTATGAGAGAGACGAGCAAGATATATACCTCATGAAAAAAAACATAATTTTTATGTACGTGTTATAAAATCATATTTTATGACATGCTCGCTTTTACTCACGGCTTCACCCGCATGAAAGTCATCAGTTCATTGTCATGCAGCGTTTTGTAATTCAAAGTTCTATGTGGTGTTGCTTCTGTTTATGGGCAGGGTTACCATCTATCTGGTGAGTGCCTTGCTCGTTTCGTCATTCAATAAAATAAAAAATAATAATAATTGCAGATTTATAAATAATCCGCAAAATCCACTTACCTTAACGCCAACTTATAACTGTCATGTCACACTGTAAATATACCTGTTTCTTTTGGTCAATGTATTGCATGGTCTTTTTTAGTAATCGAAAGGAGTCATGAACAAGGGCATATCCTAAAATTATCTTCGTATTGGGAAGGTGATGTTCTACAAATATATCAAGCAGCGGAGATGCGCCAATCTATCATCGCGCCGAATGATGCATGCTGTTTTAAGATTAATTGTTTTTGAGTGGAGAATTGGCACAGCGTTAGTTGCAATAACGTCTTAACTCTAGTCTATTGCCCTCGTTTAAGACAAACTTTTGTTAGTAAACACTTCTTTGGTTACAATTCTTTTTTTCAATATTTCGACTTACTTATTATGATGAGTGTACCTAATCTAATCGCCATATCTATTCCATCCTAACTAATATTTTAAAAGGGACTTTCACGTTTCAATCATTGAACCGATTTGATGAATTTTAGTACAGAGATAAATGGGACCCTAGAGTCTACTTTTTATGCCGGAAAAGACTGTTCATGCGGGCGGAGCCGCGAGCAAAAGCTAATTATCCATAAATGTAACCAAATATCTATCCATTTTTTGATTAATTCTTTCGTTAGGACACAGTTACACAAAATATTTTAAAGGTAAAGTGGAATGAAAAAAAATATTTACATATATTTCAATTTCTGGAAAATATTGGCGTATAGATAGATATTATTTCATATTTGTTTAGCTCAGCTACGAGTTGAAACGATTTGTTTATTAAATAATAAGGTATTGTAGACATATTTATAGCTATATTTACGCATGTTGAATTACGCAAGCGACTCGTATTGTTTCAGTGTAATTTAGCTTAATGTACCATACAACTATTTTCAACAAGGCGTATTTTTATATTTATTTTGTACTTAATATAATAATATTTCTATCAAATAATTACCTACTGGATCCTCTTATTCATGCTCCATAATAGGTAAGGCGCTGTTTTGATAAAAACAGAGTATTTTTTCGCTGGCTTTCAACCTATAACTTTCGTCTTGGCAGTCCGTACTACTCCCCGTTGAGCCATAGCAATGCTTTGTCGATAGATATTAATTTGGAGTCCATTAATATCAGCTTAAATTTGGGCAAGATTCTAATAAAGTTGTTCCCGAAAGTGACTATCTTTATTTGCAAGTGTTAATTGATATTTTACATCAGCAGGTTATAAAGCAAGCTAATAGCAACCTATTAGCGGACTGAAATTCTGGCAATAGATTGAACACTACACTGAAAGCGTGGTTGCTAATGTGAAACGCAAAATTAATTAGACGTCCAATTGCGCTCAGATATTATACGTCTAGTGGTGTTGCTTGTGGGACGACGGGTTCCGGGTTTAATTAATTATATATTAAGTACATACTATTACTTGTTTAATGATAATAATTTATTCAACCAACACTGTTTAAGTTTTTTATGGCCTAGGTCGGCAAACGAGCTAATGGATCCTGCTCCCTGAACTTTATGATAAAAAATTTCAAAGCCTATTAACGCCCACAGCACCAGAAGAATCATGGACGCATTACCGACTTTAAAGGACAGGTATAATTCAAGGGATCAGGAAGGGGAGCGTGAGTTCAGATCTACGGATATATCACTCACCGTACTAAACGCAGCAGTAAGCTGCTACTACACTTTGTTTTCTGTGAGATAGTGGTAACAATTCCGTCCAGCCGACCATTCATGCTATAGATAGAGAATAGGGTCTGTGGTGTGGCTCTATTACTTTTCATCTGTTGTGTTTCTCGAAATCAGATCGTAGGCCAAGCCACTATGGGCATATTTACACATGAATAATATAAATAAGTAAAGTAGGTACTATTTATGTAACAGGAGGGAATCTTAATACAAGTAAACAAAGAGCTTTACATGCACACTCTACATTTCCTCTAGATATTTTCCTTCACCAATAAACTAATAATTAATAATGTATACAGACGTATGCTTAAAAGTCAGAAGTGCGTGCCCATAGCGGTTAAAATCGAACACGCGACCTCCGTCACTAGAGTCTGTTCCACAATCCGCAGGATTATCGCTGCTTACAGTAATGTAAAATATGTACATTCAATATGTACTGTAATAATTAAAAATTTAATTATTTATTGCCTATGGTATATTGGTATATTATTTTGTACTACGTAACATACTTACATTTATCATAGACTAGCTTTTGCTCGCGGCTCCGCCCATGTGATCAAACAAACAAACAAACAATCAAACTCTACAGCTTTATAATATTAGTATAGATTTGGGTAGCTTAGTAACGGAAGCCTTCAAATAATATTATTTCGGTAGCTTAGCAACGGAAGCCTTCAAATATGAATAATTTTCCCCGTTTTTGCAACATTTTTCACTGATGCTTCGCTTCTAATGGTCACAGCGTAATGTTATATATCCTAAAGCCTTCCTCGATAAATGGACTATCCAACACAAAAAGAATTTTTCAATTCGAACCAGTAGTTCCTGAGATTAGCGCGTTCAAACAAACAAACAAACAAACAAACAAACAAACAATCAAACAATCAAACTCTACAGCTTTATTATTAGTATAGATTTTCCCCGTTTTTGCAACATTTTTCACTGATGCTTCGCTTCTAATGGTCACAGCGTAATGTTATATATCCTAAAGCCTTCCTCGATAAATGGACTATCCAACACAAAAAGAATTTTTCAATTCGAACCAGTAGTTCCTGAGATTAGCGCGTTCAAACAAACAAACAAACAAACAAACAAACAAACAATCAAACAATCAAACTCTACAGCTTTATTATTAGTATAGATATGACTGCTGGCAATAATGTCGCGCCTGCTCGTTATTCAGAAATATCATTTTTCATTACCTCCACATAATACTTGCATACGAGAGGCTGACGACATAATTACAGAAGGAAATTAAATTACATAGAATAATTTATAGCTATTAAACATCGCTGGTGTTATTCGGTCTCATAATGTACCTACTCATAATGGGAGGCTGCCAATACAAATGTACTAACTATAAATCAAACGAATTTTTATGAGCACTGGAAATCTCGAGACAGGCTATTTTGAGAAACATTTATGAACTCTACAGTTAACACAATAATTTAAAGTCAGTACATTCGTGAAGTACTTTTGATCTCAGTAGAAATTTTTTAAGATGACGGTGAGTGTATTTCTACGTAAGCTTGTTGTTCAATACCGTTGTTAAGTATATGCTTTCTTTCTCTTTGGCTTTATCCCGGCCTAATGCCTTTCCATCATGATTTGACGGTAACCGGTATTAATATGAGGCGACCCGCGGTTAGACCCCTACAACCCGCAACGGGAACCAAGTTTTGCCATTGCCTCGACCGTTGATCAGCAAAGTATACACGTGCAAGTATTTGGACCTAAGATGTTGGTGGTCCATCTACTGTTCATATATATTTTATGCTAAAACTGGTAAATTTTGTGGATCAGCTGAACACTTCCATCGATAATTCTACGATCTAGCTACACAAATTTACAGTTACAGTTACCCATAAAATCGATAAATGTAATGAGATTACTTCAATGTCTTTTTACTTATTAACATCGGTATAATTTTCAAATTTGTAAGCTTTAAAAAATCACACATTTATGGAATCCCTAATGTAGATACCCCTAACTGCCCACGCGAGTCACGTCTCATTTGTTTACAGAATTGTGCACGGCTGCGGAATGATACGTTTCAACGTGAAATAATGCTCCGTCCGAACTTTAGCCCAGTTCGTGTTTTATTGTATGCGATCCGAAGTTTTATCTCGTACAGCTGGTTGCCGGATAATCTGTGTATAAATAGCATATAGACAACAAGGCGTCAACAAATCTGCTCAGGATCGGATACTGCTCGCTGTCGAATCTTGTCCGTCTACTAATCGTATTCGCATATTTTATGATCGCTTAAATTATTAAAATAGTTCTATTTTTATCGGCCTTATAACAGTTTTAAGAGTTTGAAATGTACGATGCTACAAAATATAATTTATGTATAGCCTAAAACAGAACATATTTTGCTTGGTATCACATCACATTTTTTTATTTAGTTTTATAATAAAAATGTATGTAATTTTATGGTATTAAATCAAGATTTTTGTAATCTCTAATAATACGAATGTCAAACTTGGTTTGGTGGCCACAAATTTAGTTATAGTTATTTTTAGCTTTATAGTTTTTTAGAGTTGGTTTTATTTTTGGTAATAAGATATTATTTTTACTGAAATAATCATACTGAAATCGGTGCGTAAATAACGAAGTTTTCGGCTTTCGTCCCCAATTTAATATGCCTTTGGTTTGGGATGAAATTCCTTCTTCAAACTTAAATGTGACCAACTTTGAGCTATACCTTATCGAATAGAGAAAGAATAATTAAAATCGAAACACTCGGAAAAGTTATGTGTGGTTAAAGACACAAAAATATATTATTTAATTAAACACACGTCGAATTGATAATCCTGGACCATATGCTAATTAGATATTTATGATCACTCTAATATTTTGTTTTTTTAGCTTGTGATATACTGCTTCGTAGTTGTTTTAGAAATTTACTCCTACATTAAATGTTATTAGCTATAAAGATATGAAATCATGATTCATCGTTAATTTGGCGAAACTGATCTATAAGAAATCAGATCTATAAGAGATCTGTCTATAAGAAAGGGCTTTTTTGGTTTCCTGCAAACGTACATTTTTTTACAGCATTGGCCAGCAAAAAGTAAGTGGGTCACCTAAGCGTAAGTGAACTCCACCGCCTATGTACGCCCACAATATCAAAAGACCCATGGGTGCGTTGTCGACTCTAAAGGAAATGGATACTGGACTTTTTTTATTGCATAAGCCGAAAAATGACAAAGGAACAGGATCACCCGATGGTAAGTGATCTCCACCACCCTTGTACGCCTACAATACTAGAAGAATCATAAGCGCGTTGCCGACCTTAAAAGAAAGGTATAATTAAGACATTCAGGAGAGGAGGGGATTTGGGCCACCAGTTATCTCACTCACCGTATGAAACGCACAAGCAAATTGCTATTTTACGTCGGCTTTCTGTGACACAGTGATAACGATTGGGTTGAGCCGGCCCATTCATGCTGTAGACAAAACTGTCTACAGTGTGGCTCTACCACTCTGATGCCGCCATGCGTTGCGAGCAGTGTTGATTTTTGTACGATTATTTGTTACTATAAACGTTCTACTATTCTAATTCAAGTACGAAGAATTAACATTAATTCGAATTAACATTAAACTCAATATGTGCCGTAAAAGTGGCCCTAAATTAAATTATCGTTTGGTCTGTTTGAGAAAGCGGAAATTTATGATCTCGCTGGGGACAGCGGGACAGGTAGCCTGAAAGTGGAACTATTCCGCACAAAGCAGTTACGGTCACGTTATCAATTGGGTCAATGTGACCGTAAATAATGACGGTCTTATTACAAAACGTAGATAAAGATAATAAATGACGAGGCAAGATCATGTAAGTATATTATGTCTCGCCGGAGAGAGCTGCACACCCCTCTTTCATAACATAATGTAGTCAAGATGCATTGAGTATGATCTCAATGAAAACAATGTAAGATTATCACGTCTTGAGCGTTTAATGAGCTATCACCAATTCGGAAGGCAGTTTTCCTGTTGAGAAGAGCTGGCAAGAATCTTCTTTGTATAGCAGATTATGTAAACAAAATCAACGTAGGTACATATTTGATCATCGTTTTATTTACTTTGTTTTATATACCACTATTTATATCCTGAAAGCATAGACTTAGAAAAAAAACTTCACTTTCGATGATCATTCATTCATGATGATTCATTCGCGGTGCCCCCTTTTTTTCTAAGTCGATCCTTGAAAGTTAATCCTACTAATATTATAAACGCGAAAGTTTGTAAGTATGGATGGGTGGATGTATATTTGTTATTCTTTTACGTAAAAACTACTGAATGGGGTACAGCTAGTGTTGTATAATTTAATGAACCCACAGCAATGATGAAAATCTTTACGTCAATGACCCGCACCGCTGCAGCGGTAGAAAGTAAATTAACTGTACTGGCAATCCTTCCCTTGTCAGCTCAACTCGGCATAGGCATGCGAAAGTGCAAAAAAATATCCATTTCTATTGTATCGATACTTTTAAAAGTATCAAACTTGATTTTAATATTTCAAAAATAAATATCGATATTTCGTCTTGACATTTGTATGACCTTATTTTGAAAACTTAATAAAATTGATCCACATTTCATGGCGTCTTATTTAAATATCGATTTCAATATATCGAATTAAAATATATCACCAAGAATATCAATTTACTGGAAAGTAGATATCGATGTATCGTTATGTTGATTTTTTTTCAACTTCCCTAACGCGGCTAGGCATGTCGAAAGTGCAAAAAATTCGATTTATATCGTATCGATAATTTTAAAAGGTATCACATCGATTTAGGTATGTCGAGAAAAATATCAATATATATGCTTGACATTTGGATGACCTTTTTTGGCATGTTAAAATTTTTTGGTCGACATTTTTCGAAATTAAAATATATATCTTTTCAGATATGATAATAATATATAAAGAATATCAAGACATACATAGGATCAAAACATATCACCAGAAAATATCGATACCTATAGCACAGAAAAAATACCGATATTTTTTCAATATCCCTAAACTCGGCTGTTCTTTGGGCTAACAGTATTTGTTCTCTAAGTAGTCTGTGCAGTATTTGTTTATTTATTTATCATTTATAGTCACTAAGTTTTAATCGAATTCAATTAATAAATTTAACTTGCAATGGAGAGTTACGTTGTAATATCCTTTATTGGTGAAGGATCTTTTGGCCGTGTATTTAAAGCGAAACACAAAGAAACTGACGCTGTGGTAGCATTAAAAGTTATTAGGAAGGTAAAAACTGTAACTAAAGAAACTTATAATATGAAACCTTTTTTAAACCAACTAACAAACAACATACAAATAACATTTAGTTTTTACGTAATGGTTTTTCATTATATTTTAGAAAGGCAGGTCTTCCAAAGACTTAAAGAATTTGAAGCAGGAATGTGATATTCAAAGGCAATTAAATCACCCAAATATAATCCGTATGATAGATAGTTTTGACACAGAAACAGAATTAGTAGTAGTCACAGAATATGCAGAGAAAGAATTACATAGTATTTTGGCTAAAGAAGGATGTTTGAATGAGGAACAAGTGAAGAAAATAACTTGGGATTTAGTTTCGGCTTTGTATTACTTACATTCACATAGAGTGCTGCACAGGTGTGTATTTAAGTCAGTATTCCTACAAATGATTGCTCTGTTTTAGTTAAAAATGCGATGTGTCTGGTATCCACTTCAGTGCCTCTTTTCTTTATAAATAGGTGTATATATTACCATAGATTTTTATTGTACTTTTTTTCATATTTTTTTACATAATACTTCATTGATGAGAGCACAACAACACAGAGTATCATTGCAAGAGGATGAAAGTTAGACGTTTAACCAATTCATATTTTAGTATATGAATACCTATTCATGTGAATAATTTTTCATTTACATTATATACCATGCACATTATCACATAAATGTTAATTTACATGATTACTGGCTATCATAATAATGATTTGCTTGTCTATTCATTATAGCAATAAATAATATACCCTTTAAAGATTGAAATATAATATGCTCCATTGTATGCCCATTTAGACATAATGTGAGTAAAAACTTACTTATTTTGTATCTTAACATGGATTCTTTTTTATTTTAAAACACACAATTATTAATTACATTATTATAAATCATGTAATTAACAATTGTGAGCTTAGTGTTTGTGAATTATGCATAAAAAAATTTTGGCTTATCAAATTACATGAACAATATTTTATAATCGGTATTAAAGATTTGGTTACTTAAATTGCTGTATACAAAATATTATACAGGTATTTTTATTGCCAAGATAAGCAGAAGCGCAGTCTGTCTGATGGTAAGCGCCCATGCCCTGTTATGGGCATTGACAATGTCAGGACTACAGCCAAGCTGTTGTGTTCCCAGGGTTCGAAAATATCCGATATTTATTACAAATATCAAAATATCGGATATTTATGATATATATCCGATATATATCAAGTTTGATATATATCCATTTTGTATGAAAGTCGTATTATTATTTTATTGTTTTATTTATGAATACTGTTTGCATATTGCAAAATCTACTTTTAGATAAGGCATAATCAACTAAAAAACATAAAATCTTCTTTTACGGCAGAAGTGTTGCCATTAATGGGTTAGAACTTACCATTAGGGTGTATGTTTTAACTCTACTCTCAAGCCATCTACATTTGGGAAGTAGAAATACAGTAACAAACATTTGATAAGTATATCCCAATGGATATACTTATCAAATGTTATATATATATCAATATGATATATATCAATATATATATCGTCAAAACCAGTTTGATATATATCGGATATATATCTTGATATATATCCATTGATATATATCCTCGAACCCTGTGTGTTCCATACCATATTTTACTCTGACCTACAGTATTAATATTATTATGTTTTATTGTGTTTTCAGGGACCTGAAACCTCAAAATGTGCTATTAGATAGCACAGGTCGTGCAAAGCTGTGTGACTTTGGCCTAGCTCGAATCATGACGAATGCTACACATATTTTGACATCAATTAAAGGGACACCTTTGTACATGGCACCTGAACTAATCGATGAAAAGCCGTATGATCATCATGTAATTTATATTTTTCAATAATTTAGTTTTCCTACCAATTTACCATAGTTACGTATGGTATGTTAATTACTAAATGCTTTAATTGTGATGAAAAATATAGTAAAGAAACCTGCCATCCTAAGAATTCTCAATAAGAAATTCAAACTAAGACCTCTGTCATTACTAAAAGAGGCCCATTCCCAGAAGTGAGACTATAATATATTGTAGAGCTAACATAGCACATGATAATTCCTCTAAAACTTTATTCAACCCAAAGCAAAAAAATAAAATTAAAAATAATCTCAAAAAATCATAATCTTAAACGTTTCATCTCACCTTAAAATGAAACCCTAGTGAAGATCTGCAGGATAATTGCACATCAGTTGTCCAAACTGCTTGCCTGATAACAACATAATAATTCTGCTAATTAGTTGATACCAAAGAGCTTCAACTAACACCCCCAGAGGTTCTCAATTGGTCATTGGGTGAAGAGCCCGATTCAGAAAGTGGTGTTATTAGACATGGCACACATTGTGAGGAGGTTTCTTACTCTGGGATCCTAACCACCCGTGGCTTTGGTTTTAGGCCTTGCTATTGGAGGGTTATACTTTTTATATTTTTAAATGTTTTATTTTTTGTAAATGCAATATTAAAAATGTATAAACATATTAAAATAAAGAGTACTGTATATAATAATAAGCAATTAACTTTGCAGCAAGGTGAAAGAAAGTATTATAATTTATTGAACTGTTCTTCCTTTCAGGCTGATCTATGGTCATTGGGTTGTATAGTATATGAGTTGATAGCTGGACAACCACCGTTCTGCACCATGTCTATATGGCAGCTTGTGCGCATGATAAGACATAAACCTGTTCAGTGGCCCAGTTTTATCAGTACCGATGCTCGCTCCTTCTTACAGGTTAGCATATTTGGTGTTGATGACAATGTTAACTGGTAATTCATAATCCCCATAACCTGGAAACATTGTTAATAATGTTTAAGCCTATACATAAGTAATGTATAAGCCTTACTTACAAATGTTTCCTAAGCATTGATTAGTTAAACATTCTCTTGTCTTTCTCTGTCAATGCTATTTGTAAAGTTGCTAGAAAGAGACGAAAACAGTGTTTAACTAAGCACCGCTTAAAAAAAAATAAGTAAGGCCAAGTTGTTTAAAATTATAAACACTGCTTTATCTAAATTTTTCCTGATGTTACTTATATTGAGGGGAAAAAATTGGTTGTAGACCCTTATACACCTATTTGTATACCTTATATTATATATGGGGCATTTCACGTCAAGCGGACAACGAAAAAAAGTGAGGTCGTGAATTTCGTTTATACTCTGGTCAGTTATACTTCTAGTAGACATGGATGTGTACACACAATTTTTTTTTCGTATGAAGCTTGTTGCTGAGTTATGAGCTTTTAAAAATTTACTAAGTATGAAGTCATGAATTTTTGGATGCTTATTATCTGTATCAATTAATTAGTAAAAAAAACAACCAAGTATTGTTTCTTATAGTTCAAAAGTTGAAGTTTTTAATTTTTTTGTCGAATTCTAAATTTAAGTTTTTTTACGTATAGTAAACCGGAAGTGAAAATTTCAAATCGATATTTGAGTGGCTTCGACACTTTTTTTAAAAAATATTTTAACCTTGAATTAAAGCCTTAAATTTACTAATTCTTCACCAAAAAAATTAAAATTGGACAGCCAATAGTTTAAGACTTAGAGCATATAGAGTGCATACACATAGCTATGAGCTCTTTCTAAGCAATCGCGTTTATGCTCAAATACTGCGCTATTAATATTTTATTCCTTTATTCTAACATGCAAAAATATAAAAATAAACGATTTCTTTAATTCTTCATAAAAAAATTAAAACTTGATCACAAAAAAAAAAATAAGACTTAGAGCGATTTCATTTATTGAGATTGAAACAGTATTAATTAAAATAGAGAGATTTGTACTGTAATTTTTACAATTTTACTATTTGCACTAGCATTAATTCTCTTTACACATAAGCCCTCGTTGGTTGGAAGAAAAGCATGCAGTTTTTTAGTTCTTGGAACAGTGATAGCGTAAGCAAAACAGACTCGTAGAAAATCTCACTCTTGTTCAATACTTTCCTTCGAGCAGTAGTAAATAGAAGTCTCAGTTAATGATGACTTGGCCCATTAATATAATCTTATAGGTGTCTTCGCTATTCTAGTAACTAGAAGTATAACTGACCAGAGTATAAACAAAATTCACGACCACACTTTTTGTTCGTTGTCCGCTTGACGTGAAATGCCCCATATATTTGTATGAATAAATATTAGCATATAAGTATTTTATACCTAATTTACAGGGATTACTCCACAAGGACCCAATGAAAAGAATGACATGGCCAGAAATTTTAGAACATCCATTTGTCACTGGTCATGTTCATATACTCCCAGAAGATAATGAAAGTGAATCACCCTTCACAAAACCTTTGACACATAGCCAGCAAGAAGCAAAACAAATGCAAAGAGAAAAAATAAGCAGTAATACGAGGTTAGTATGTTACTAGTTAGATTTTCTAGTCTGGCTATTTTTTATATTATATTTGCGTATATCATTCAGGCACAAGTTTCAGCTGAGGTAAAAATTAATAAGCTTCCCATATCATTGTCATATAGAGATTTCCTAGAGAAGAATAGGGTTGTGAGTCATATAAGTTATACAGTATGTAATAAAAATCCTGTTGGGTCCTTTTTGGGTCGTGAAGATAGATATATAGGCAGCACAAAAAAATAAGATATATTGTAAAAAATATAAACAAAAGCAAGATATTCACAGGTAGCTTGGAAAAAAGAACACTAGAGAATGTTATTTTGGGTAGTTTTTATACCTACATATATATTACGCGGACGCCGCACCACAACTTTCTATATCGCTCGTGCAGAGGTAATCAATCGTAATACGCTTTACAAACAATAAATTAATAAAAGTTCTACAAATAAATATGATTATTTTTAAACACTATATTCGTATGCGAGTTATTTGCTTATGTTTGAATATCAATTCTGATATCACTGTTAAAACGCCAAACAGGGTTATTGTTACATATTTCAGGTAAGAGACTCATGCTCATATGTTTCCGCGGTGAATGTTCATATTTAATCTTGTTTTTTATACACATCCCTTTTTTTAATAAACTTTTTCATAATGCAGGTCTACAAAAACAGATGGAGAATCTAGTAAACATGATACAAGAGAACATGACTTACGAAATGTTCGCGTGATGCAAGCTATGGAATGTGTACCCTTATCAGACGATGATAGCGTCAGGGCAACAAGTGCGTTTAGCGTTCGAGATAGCCTCAAAACCGATGATGAAGATCAATCTCATCCTATCACTGCAGCTAATGCAAAACTACTTCGCCACGAGTACAATGTTATGGATAATTCAAATCTTGTTGTCTGCAATTTAGAAAATAACATGGCGCAGTTAATGGCCACTAATAAAAAACAAACAGACACAAATTTGAATAAAATGGATAAAATTGATGAAGAGAAACAAAATGTCGATACGCCTGAGGAAAACCCGAAATCTGTTGAGGGTGACAGTAAGAAAGAATTAGCAGATGTGAAACAGAAATCCAAATCAATTGATACAGCATCACATAGTTTAGAAAATCCTAAAAATTCAATCAAGTGCAGCAGTGATGTGAGTTGCAAATCGGGTCTTAGCAAGAGTGTGCCGCCATCTTATAAACAGAAAATACTGCAGTTTTCTAGAGACAAACTTAGATTCGGTAGTGGTGGGAACAAATTAACAAGGAGTATAAAGAGATCGTTTAACATTAAAAGTTGGGACAAGAGCAAAGGTGACAACATTAGACGAACCAGTGAACCAAATGTGGAAGTCCCAAATATTGTTGCTGAAACAGAAAAATGTTCTAAAGAAGAAAAAGATGAAGATATTGAAAAATGCGAAGTTATCGAGGACACGCCTGATGACAATGATATCGCTGACAATGATCGAGTTCTCATAGAAGATAAAAGTGAAGGTAAAGTAATGATATTTAGGAATAAATAACCTTGTAGGTCAATTTTAATCTATCGTGATACTAATACGTAATTATGATTACTTTCAGTAAAAGAGCCTTCAAGCATAGAGTTAGAAGAATGGGAAGCTTTTCTCAACTCCAATATCAGCGAGGTTATGGATGGTGATGTTGAGTCGCTCACTCAGCTCAATATGGTATATAATCACTTTGTTTATTGTCCTTATCCATTGACCGTCCTGGCCACGTGTTTCAGCGATATTGCGAAATTAGGTACGCTTTAAGAAATTTAACATCTATTATCTCGGGGGGACAGGCATAGTATAGTGTCATACAGAGTTCTAAATGGTGCATAATAACGTAATAATGATATTAAGAAAGCATACATATGAATGTGTCTTCGCGTGTTACGATTAAGCGCTACACGTCAACGCGTATTATATAATTTTTGCACACTGTGCTGATATCTTGACAGTTTACTGGCACATTAAGGCACACTTGCACAACGATCCTACATCGAGATTAAACACTAAACCTGTTTAAGAAACGTCAAATCGTATGAACATTTGACATAACAAAAACAAGTTTTATTATAAAGGTTTTTTAAGAACTGATTAGTTAAACATTTTTTTGTCTTTATCTTATCAGTCAATGCCATTTATAATGTTGCTAGAAAGAGACAAAACAGTGTTTAACTAAGCTGTGTTTGATGATTGTTTAAAGGTCCTTAGTTTATATACAGATTAATATGAGTCGTATATATGTTACATCTACATACATAAGCTCATGCGTTTATTCTCGAAGTTGTAGAAAGAGGTGCAACTAGTACTGCATTTCGCCGAACTTATTTATATCCCATTATGTGATAGGTAGAGAGCAAATCGCCATACCGGGCACAAATTTCAAACCCCGGCAACGTATGGGTTTTAAATCGAAAATTGAAGCACAAATGCATACATACGTAGGACCTCACGGTTCTCAACCTTAGTATGTTGCCACTAAATCAGTGAGGCGAATGGCAATATGTTATATCTATCATAATATATTCTGGAGTCGTGACGAGCATCAGGCGAGCCAAGCGACGACCAGCCCCCTTAGAATGCAAAAATTCAAAAACAAAACGTTCCACGCGTCGTCGTCTCAAATTCGTACCGAAAAACGTCATACGTAGGTCTCTCGACCAATCACAATCGACACGAACGGCACGTTTGTGTCGTGTTTTTAGGTCACATTCTAACCTCGCTACTCGAGTTTTGGCGGGAATTCTGACAGTGCAGTTCATCGCTTATTTTAATTTATTTCATAAACTAGTTTAGAGTTGTTTTCGTTGTATAAAAGTGGTGTGGATTTGTTCAATAAACGTTGACGGTGATGAACAGTATATGGAAACATTGAAATAAGTGAATTAAGCATCGTACTGAAAGGAGTTAACACCAAAACTCCGACAAGACCTTGAAATAGACCGCACCCGTGTTTCATCGTTCTTGTAAAAATACTTGAGAATAAATTATACTTGGCCTCTGAATATGGGCCGTATAAGACGGCTCACAGTCACTCAGCGAGCTATGGAGAGAGCTATGCTCGGTGTTTCTCTACGTGATCAAATCAGAAATGAGGAGATCCGTAGAAGAACGAAAGTCACCGACATAGCTCAGCGGATTATTAAGCTCAAGTGGCAGTGGGCAGGCCATATAGCTCGCAGAACCGATAACCGATGGGACAGAAAGGTTCTGGAATGGAGGCCACGTACTGGCAAGCGCAGCGTTGGACGTCCACCTACAAGGTGGACAGACGACCTGATAAAGATCGCAGGAAGTCGCTGGATGCAGGCCGCTTCCAACAGGTCGGTCTGGAAATTTTTGGGAGAGGCCTATGTTCAGCAGTGGACGTCTTGTGGCTGATGATGATGATGATGAAATTATACTTGACACTGGCTAAATGCATAATACTGTAAAAGCCATAAATAAGAAAGAAAGAAAGAACCTCGCTACTCGTGTTTGAATCGTGTTTGTGGTGGGTGCAGGTGAGCATGGTGGTGGGCGTGGTGGGTAGCGCGGCTCGCGGCGCGCGGGGCGGGGGCGGCGCGCGGGTGTGCGGCGCCGTCGCCGCCCTGCTCGCGCTCGCACACCATCTGCCGCGACACACGCTGCGGGACATACAACACGTTAGTATTTACTGCACTACACTATTATTTACTAGTTGAGTGGTAGAGACACGCTATAGACAGTTTTGTCTACAGCATGAACGCGCTGGCTCGACCGGATCGTTACCACTGTCTCACAGACCGACGTAAAGTAGCGGCTTGCTGCTGCGTTTCGTACGGTGAGTGAGATATCCGAAAGCCAAATCCCCTCCCCTTCCCAACTCCTAATTATCCCTTTCCTTTAAGGTCGGCAACGCGCCCATGATTTTTCTGGTGGTGGGCGTACATGGGTGGTGAAGATCACTTACCATTAGGTTACCCACTTGCTCGTTTGCCGGCCTATTCTATAAAAAAACTACATATACATTTACACATAATATGTACATAGCCGGCCGTGTTGGGGTGGCCGGGAACCCCTTTTTATAGCAGTCAGCAAACGAGCAAGGGGGTCACCTGATATTGAATGGTTTCCTGGAACATCCACAACACCAGAGAAATCATGTATCAAGTTGACGACCTTATAGGAAATGGTTATCAGGGATTGGGATGGGAAAGTGGTATTTGGGCCTGCGGATATCTCGCTCACCGTACATAGTGGAAGCTGATAATTCACGTCGTTTTTTTTCAGACAGTGGTGATGATTCATGCTGTAGACAAAACTATCTACAACATGGCTCTACCACTTATAAACCACAGACCTGGCGCAGAATCCTGCTAAGTACTCTAATGATATTTCTAGTAATAATAATATTAGCTCTGTATTAATCACTGCTGGACCAAGGCCTCCTCTACTGAATGAAAGGGCTTAGGCCTAAGTCCACCTTGTATTCTCCAATTGCACGAGCCCTTACGATTTTAATCCCGTACTGTAAGAAATCAAACACGACTGTTTCTTTTTAGGTTTATCTTGAAGCAAAAGTGGTATACAATTTCGTCGCTGCCATAAACACGCTAATGAAAGACAGCCAGGATACTGATGATGGTGCCGAAGACAGGTAAAATGTGGATGATTTTGTTTTTATGACAGATATCGTCAAACGAGCTTGTCTATGACTAGATGGTGAGCGATCTCCATCGTTTATCAACAGCTACAATACCAGAAGATTCAAGGATTCGTTACCGACCTTGAATAAAAAAATGGGATTGTGAAGGTTAGACGGATTTGGTCAACGGAACGGAACCCTCGAAATATTAATTGCGGTCGAATTTTTAGCCGATGTTCATTCTTTTGTTTTTTATTTGATTGAATGACGAGACGAGCAAGGCGCTCGCCTGATAGTAAGCGCCACGCCTGCCAATAAACAGAAGCAACACCGCACAGAACTTTGAATTACAAAGCACTGAACTGCGCATGTCACTCTAAGACATAGGATTTTAAGTCTCATAATACCCAGTAGTTTCACTGGCTTCAATGTCCTTCAAACCGAAACACAACAGTGTTTACACACTTGCTTGGCGGAGATATAGACAGCGGTGGTACCAACCCAAACGGCATACGAGGGACCTCCCACCTTGTCTGTTTTCATAATAGGGTTTTTTAATTATTTTCTGTTGCGTATTAAATATTTTACAGATTCAAATAGAAGCCTAATTGCTTATAGATCAATAATTACCTACTGTGTACAGATTGCAAGGCGTGAGTCGCATGTTGGAAGTGTGCGGATGGCTGTGCGTGCGGTCGAGCCGCGGCGTGCGACAGTTCGCCGCCGCGCTCGCCGCATACACTGCCTACCCTGTCTTCACTAGGCTGTGTACCGTCTGTGAGTATGATTATATCAATCTACACCAGTGTTTCCCAACGTGGGGCAATTTGATAGTTAGGGGAGGGGGGGCAATGTAAAAATGGACCCGGCACGACTTTAACCCTTTCGCTTTGGGTTTTTTAAATGCAATGCTAGATATCAGTGACAAATTAAACAAAAAAATGTTAAGGTGGGGCATGGCCTAAAAAAGGTTGGCAAACACTGATCTCCACTAATATTATAAAGAGGAAATATTTGAATTTTTATATGTAACGAATAAACTTGAAAACTACTGGATAGATTTCAAAATTCGTCGTTAGAAAGCTACATTATAACTGAGTAATATACGCTACTTTTTATCCCGGAATAAGCAGGCCACGCGGGCGGAGCCACGAGAAAAAGCTAGTATATCATAAAGCCAACGTGTAGATTTAAGGCCCTCGCCATACTACGACTAAGATACCGCATATGTTTAATTTTTTTATTTATCTTATACAACTTGAAAATGGAAGACTGGTCACAACGGTTTTGTACCTACATTTTAATTACATTGCATGGAAAACTGCGAAGTTAATATGTAATATTAGTGTTTCAACTTACTGCATTATTATTTATCTAGATTTATTAGCAACATTTGTAAGCGCCTTAATATAAGTAATTGCAATAATTGAAATCGATGTATTATAAATAAATTTTATCAGGCGCTCTCGTTATTAACTTCGACCTTTCATCTTTACATAGTATAAAATGAAGTCGCTTCCGCTGTCTGTTCGCTTAGATCTTTTAAACTATTCAACGAATTTTGATGCAGTTTCAAGCAATAGATAGAGTGATTCATGAGGAATATCACATGTATATCACGCTATGACCCATGGGAGCAGGGCAGTAACATGCAGGTGAAATTGCGAGGGACAGCTAATTATTTATAAAAAAATAATTACGCATTCATACGTAGACATTCCAGTTTCATTTTAAATGCTTTCTAATCCAATCCTCAAGAAATACAGAACAAAAATATACGTTTTTTTTATTTTTTTGCCTAATAAAGCGTCTGAGTACGAAATATGCATGATGTAAGTTATTAAACTTATTTAATCATTGTTTTAGTCCTTGGCAATGTCTTTCGAAACGTTCCGTTTAAATGAACTGTTGTGTGTACATGATGATCTGTTATCCACAGTGAACAGACATTACGACATTTGTATGTCGCATAGGACATCCTGAAAGTGTATAGTCGTTAAGCCAACTGCATCCGGTGCTATCTTAGAATTATTTACAATGAGTTATCGGTGTCAAAAATATTTGTTATTATGTCAGATTAAAGAATTGTAGTGAAGGTGAAATAAAAGTTGCATGATATTTGGCGAGTTCAACGATCGTTAATGACCGACCTCCACCTAGTTGATTAGTGATTTACAACTTTATCGATAGGCAACATATTATAGGTATTTAACCAGATTTTTTGTTTGGGAATGCTTTTTCGGTCTCGCTTTCATTTTGCTTAGTAAATTGGACTTGCATTAAATAAAACCGTCACCGTGTTGTTACAGGATTTCGGGATATTTATATGAATTTAACAGATCTGTTTTAGTAATTTATCGATGTTGTACAATTATTAAATTATTTATTTTTATTTATTGAATGATATTCAAAAATAGTTAAATCTTTTACCCTTAAAGAGTATTTATATTAGCTTAATTCAAATGTTTATTTACAGATTCGAAGACACCTCGCATAGTAATAAACATCGTGGGTTTATTGATAACCGTTTTACAAGACTTACCTGAACATGCCGACGTAGTGGAGAAGATACTTTTCGACCACCCTACATTCAATTTCATATGCCTGTTGGAACAATCCAGCGATGTCCTCAGAATGAGAGTTTGCATCTTGATAAGCTTACTTTGTACATTTTCGTGTACCGCGTTCTCAGCCTCAATGGAGTCTAAATGGACTAAAAAGGATCAAGATTGCTTAGAGGCACTACATACCCATTGTAATGTTACGTTGAATCGAGCAGCAAGGCTCGCTACCAAAGAATTGAGCAATATGCCTTTCTATGTCAGTTAAAATATATTGTACTAGCATCATCACTAATTTTAGTACGCCTATGCACATTGCATAGTTTCTCGTCTAGATTCAACTCATTTATGCACACGGTGTTTTGTGCGTGAAGTCTATAGACACAATGACTGCATGCCATTAGGTGTAACGTGTAACTGCCTTCAAGCTCACGCACATGTGTGCATGTTGCTGTGTAGCAAGGCGTGCACAAATGGGTGGAGCTATCTTTAAACTGCAATTCGTGGTTTCGATAAAACATGTTTGTATTGCATGTGCTAATATTTGACTGATATCCAAGGTATGGTTACAGGCTGTACTAGAATTATGACGATATTAAAGATTAACCGGAAAAATATAGAAAAAAATAAAATGATATAAGTAAAAGTTTAGAAATATTTACAAAATCATTTAAATAAAGGAGTATTCCATTCATACATTGTATACAACAAAGTCGCTATCTAAATCTATCTGTCCGCTTATTTCTTCTAAACTATGCAACGGATTTAGATGCGGTTTTCACTATCGTTTAGAGAATTCATTCCGGAAAACGCACGAGGCAGTGGCGATAATTAGTTCACGTTGCGGGAGTCGTTCTACATTACAACAAATTCACCGTCAAATCATGATGAGAAGGCGGACCCTGACATTAAGACGGGATAACGCCAGACAAAAAATTCTGGAAGGTTTATATGTATATCACGCTATGACCCAAGGGATCAGGACAGTAACATACCTGCGGTAAAACCCCGAAGGACAGCCAGTTTTAAAATAAAACAAATAAAGTAAAATGGTTTGACCATTGTCAAAAAGAAGAATAAAAAGTGATTATCGGTAATGGCAATATTTTTCCAATATAAATTACAAGACTGATTTAATTGGTAGCTGATTGTGTGTCTCATTTAAATTACAAAGATATTACTTATTTGATCTCCACTGTAATAAGGTACAATATGCACAAATAACCGTCCTGAAGTTAGTCAGTTCACTCGTCTCATAGATCATCCGTTATATTTTAAGCCCGATTTAGTTAGAGATAGTTTCTCGTCAACATCGGAGATAATATAACAGAAAGCCGTCATTATCGAGTCCGCGTCATACGATTGTTTTCTCAAACTGTAAGTCACGGACTCATACACAAGAGTTTTTGAAATTCTCCTGTGTCAACTATCGCTATCTAAATACGACTTTAGCTTCTGAAAATAATGGTCACGAAGTCGTCAGCGAGTGATTTCAGATCAGTCAGTTTATTTTGTGCGTATTGTAAAAGTAACAGTTTCGTTTAGATTTAGAACATAAGTATTTCATCGAGAGATATTATTATTAAGTGTGATCGGTTTTAAATACAAGACTTTGATATCTATATGTATGTTTTGTTTTTATTGTAATTTAATAAGATAATATATATATTAGGCTTGTTTACTTTAGTATAATACTATCAATGTATTTTTTCGTGTTATCGAATAATCTTACTATTAATGGAAGTTTGGGTGTTTGTGACTTTGTGAATTTTGATGTTTGTTTGTCAATCACGCCTTAATGGCCGAACGGTTTTGGATGAATGCATACAGATTAACCATAATAATGATTTATTTCATATAAGCTTTTACTCGCAGCTCCGCTCATTTCAACGGCCTTTTCCAGTATGAGAGGTAGCCTTTGTCCTAATTAAGGCTATGGTCTATGGAGAAACACTAAGGATAGTACAATACATTAAGTTCATTACTTTTTACGAATTAAACTGATGTTGGACTTCGATGTCCTGATGAACGTTCCGTTGATTATTTACATTATTGATCTTATGTTGGTTGTGAATCTTATTTGAGTATTTATGCGTAGTAAAAGTATGGTTTGACAAAAATGATTTTTATAAATAGAAAAAGGGTTCAGTCAGCCTAGTACAAGTTTTGATAGTTTTCGAAAAATGTGGCCACTAGTTAAATCTAGTACGATCTAAAATTGGTAGTATCGGTAATTACCCGACTTAAAAAAAGGGGAGCTCAATTCATTTTTGCTTTATTAGGGTTCCGTTTTCAAATGACAAAAACAGAATTTCATCATGTCCGTCTGTCCAACAGTATGTCACAACCAGGAGATTATTAGCACTATATGGATGAAATTTAGATGGTAGGTTTTTCTATGAACCGGTACATAAAGGTGTAGTGAAAATAAGATTTTTTTTTTGTTTATCTCTATACGTCATGTAAGAGAGGTTGATTTTTCCCTTGCATAGGCATGTGTGGTATTGGATAGGTCTTTAAAAATTATGTTTGTTAAGTTTGCTACGTCACTTTTTTATATTTTTTGTGAGACCGAAAGTCTCTCGTAGTTCCTGATACCCACGACACAAGACTCTTACTGTGAGGTCAGGACTATGTGTGTGACTGTTGGGTGTTTAAAATAAACTTAAAAACAGATGGTAGGTAAGGTAGGTTCCTCGTAATGCAAGAGGCCGTCTGTGTTGATAACCACCAGTTTATCTATTTCTAGCGCTAAGTCCGTTTATGTCATTTATGGGCAGGCCTGGCAAATACCATCAGGCGGGCGAACTGCTAGTTTCGTCATTCAGGCTAGTAAATTCATTTCATTGTTCCTTACAGTAATGGTACCGTACGATGGCATTTGGGACAACATACAATAGTGTTGTAATACACTGCAGTTTCGATACATTAACCACCAACATTATGTCCCTATTGCGATTTCTACAACAATTTAGTACGAAAACTGCTCATCATCATCACATTTGCACTGGCCTTCATGCTGTACACAAAACGTGGCGAACTCACTTAAAAAACTTAGTTTTAATTACCACAATGCACTGATTAATATTGCGTAGTTAACTTATCTTTTAAATTGACAGTCTCTACATTTAGAGTAGGTAATCTAATGTTCATAATTGTACCTACATTTTATAGGCTTCCTAAGCGTTATAATTCAAAAATTAAAAATGATGTAATCTGATTTTTCATCGTCAATATTATATAACACGTCGTCACTAAGTATTAGTGCCATATTATTTTTGATAAAGAAATAAAAATGGATTTCAAATTTACTCTACTTCTTTACCTTACTATTTTTGTGTAATGCATAACGAATATAGTTATGGCTTTATAAGCTTATCCTCCATTAGGATTTCGTATCCAACATAGCATGAAATGTTGCAATCAGGCATTTTAATACATTGCCATATGAAAGAATTTTAGGTAAAACGTGGGCGTGTAAAGCGGACAGAGAATATTTCTCCGTTAGTCCTTAAATATCATGCAGGCTAATAAAACGAGAGCAGCAGTTAAAAGTAGTGTTTGGTATTTACAATATGTTCCCGCAAATATTATTTGCTGAGCTGAAGTGTCCCTTCAGCCGATCTACTTATTCCAGGACTCTATAAACAATAGTAGCGACACGGCTTCTGATTAACTTCAGCCCGGCCAAGATATTTATGTTATACTTACTCCATGAGTAGCCGCGGGCCAGCCTAGTGGCTACATAGACACAAAGGGAATCCCGCCCTTAAAGAGCGATTGACATTCTTTAAATCTACTTCATATATACTAAGTGAAGGAGTACCTACTGCAGTGCTCTAATTATACTTACAATTAATCCAAGTTATTTTTTAAAGCAATGCTATTTCCTGGCATAGGACACTAAATTGTAGGTAAACTAGCGTATTGAAATAAAAATATTTTAAACTGATTTTATTGCGACTTTTTATTTTAATTTTAGTCCCGACACGTTTCGAAAGCTTTTCAGACTTCAACTTCGTTACGGGGTGGACTGACTAGCGTATGTTGACGATCATTTAATTACTGTGAAAATGGTATAGAACGTTGGTTTAAATATCAGTGACCGACCCTAATATGTTCAACAAAATGTCATCTTTGTACATTAGATCATTATTACATAATCAAACATTACGTATCTACTACGTGTGTGTATATTTGTAAGGCAAATATTGAAACATGAAATTCGAAGTTTGATGACATCATACACAAACATGTACATAAGTAAACGTGAGCTTCGAAGAATACTTTGTGTTCTCAACATCTACAACAAGTTGGCACATGTTTAAACTAACGAATGGCGTTTCAGCCTACTTACAATTAGGTGACCACTGCCTACCTCAACTGTCAACGAACTCTGCACGGGAAATACCAATAAATACCTATCCACAATGTAAGGAATAGGGCTGCCAGTACTGCCGATTTATTTTATACGGCTGGCTCCCAGAAATACAAAATAGACTTTCAAGATAGAAACAGTGGTAGAAAAAGTTAAGTAAATAAAAAATCATAAACGATTGTCACTTAAATTTATTGATGTATGTTTAGCTTATTTAAAAGCAATCGTATACAAGATTTCACGATAGAAAGAGGATACCAAATTATACAGTTTTTGTATCCTATTACACTATCTGGCAGTCGTGATAAGGATTTGCGCAAACTTTCGGATCAAAGACCTGTCTGTCGTGTTATGGCCATTTGTTTAGAGCGTGTCTGTGCACTTTATGGCATGTTACATAAGGGAGGTGATTGGACGGCCTCGTGTCGGTCGAACAGTGCATTGACCGCCCAACATGCACGTTCGAATTAATTGATATTCTTTTTGTACGTTTGTCGCTTAAGTTGCAATCGTTGAGATGTTCACTGAGTAAGTAATTAAAATGCTACTTTTGTATTACTCATGTCTATTTATGTAGGTAATTGGGTTACATTCCGAAAAGATTCTTGCTGATTGCTCTTTTCTCAGTATTTTTCAAGTATGAAGCATAGCGTATATTATATGTAGGTAATAGTTTAAGGCAAGTACAGGTGTATAGTCAGTTTTTATTTGGTTTCATCATGGCTCGCCTGAATTATCCTTCTGGACCTGTTTACACTGTATAGGTATACAGTTCAAGAATAGGGAGGGGCAGACACATTTCTTCTTTTATCGGCAAATTGCATACACGACCTGATATTAAGTATAGTGCAGTCCAAATGTAATGTCGACAGTTAAGACATTGGGTCCCTCGGCGGTCGACAGAAATATACGGCCTGAAGTTACTGGATATACACTGGCTGAGGTCTTCTGGCTGGGTGGCTATCTAGTCCAAACGTCGACATAGATCGGGTACAAAAATATCAGGTACCTACTCTCACACTAGCAAAGTATTATAACTAAAAATTTTCGCAATTCCGATCTCCAAAATTCATGCAAGTATGGTTGTTGGTTTGTCCTTTCACCAAGCAACTAATCGTCACGATTTTTGGCATTTAGGCCGGAGAATGAAATAATAAGCTGAGTAGGTATTCAGCTGGGGTGAGGGTTACATATATATGCTCACTAGCACGTCCACTCCTATGTGATTCATCATCAGATGACCCAGTGTCCATCTGATGGTCACAACAAGTAATCACTGGTGAACCGCCGTCACCCATACAATCGAAAGCATTGTGGGAAACTTGCGAGTGGGATGATGGCCCTTGGTAATGTCACTGACCGTACAAAGCCTGGGGTAAAGAGATATTATATCACATTGACTTTCTGTCAGACAGTGTTCCCAAATCCGTTAACAGTTTATTTATGGTGGATGATACGCCCAATGTATAACAGCGAGTAGCCAAAACTGGCTACAAATGGACCCAACTCACATATTTAGTTAACCAAGCTCATTCTCGCGATCATACCTCTTACTCCTAAAGCGGTAAAACGCCCAAAATACCGAGGCGATCCCGAGTGATGCATATCGAAGGAGGCGAGCGGGACACTTTATGGCGTTCAGTCTCGCACCCGTGTCGCGTTGCTTGGCGTCGTCTCGTGGTGAGTGTGGAGCCGGGTTTTATGTGCTTATTTTATGAACCTAAAAGGTAAAGGAACCAGACTGTCTAGTAGCTAGACGTGTTAACGATCCTTGCCTGTGTTTTGATCACTTCTTTGTTTTCCGGTCGTTGAAATCTTTCTCTTCTGCTCTCATATAATATATATATTTTATAGCATAGATCAGCAAACGAGCAAGTGGGTCACCTGATGGTAAGTGATCTCCACCGCCCATGTACGCTCATAATACAAGATGAATTATAGGCCCGTTGCCGACAAGGGATTGGGAAGGGGTGGGAGATTTGGGCCTCCGGATATCTCACTCACAGTACGAAACGCAGCAGCAAGCCGCTACTTTACGTCGAATCCGGTCGAGCCGGCCCAATCAAGCTGTAGACAAAACTATCTACAGCGTGGCTCTACCACTCATAAATACTCATGTGTCTGCAAAGAGTTATCAACTGGAGATAACTTGCATAATTCGTACCCTATAGGTAAAGACTATAATTTTGAAATTAAAACAGAAATCCATAAAAAAATCTACAACTAATTAAGAAAAAGGTCTAATTTTAACTCAAACAATAAACTCTCAGTAAAAGTATTTTTATGAAAGTAGAATATTTTAAAATCGGAACCCTAATAGGAGCTTTCTGTTGCACGTTTAACTGTATCTGCCCCTATGTTAAGACCCCTTTCTCTCAAGGATAAGTAGAGATATAATTTAAAAATAATATCAGATATTTATTTTTATATATTTACTAGCTGTGCCCGCGACTTCGTTCGCGTGGATGACGAAACTTATCAATGAGTTTTTGTGTAAAACGCTATTTGTGTAGAACATTATCTATCGAGCATACCGGTATTAAATGTATATGATATATTTGCCCGCGGCATCGCTCGCGTTCTGTAAGCTTTTTATAGTAGATTTCTACTCTGGTACCTTTTAGCAGGATAACCGTTAGCGAAGCTGACGTTCATTGCAAGGAATGCTGCATCTAAAAATAATAAATAGAAGTACAATTGGCGGCCTTATCGCTAACGGCAATTTCTTCCAGGCGACCAGGATGGACCAGATACTAAGCTCTACGTAAAACCCTCTAGGCAAGGTTTAGGTAAATATTTGTTTCGGGTCTGGCTGTTTATAGGACTGTTAGTTCCTTTTAGTTACTGATGCCCATGACAAAGGGTTACCTAGTGCAGTATAAGGACTGTGTATGGGACTATTGGGTTTATAATGTATTCTTTACTTACTAATTTGGTCTACTTTAGGTTAATGTCGATTATTCCTTGGCGGATAATTATTGCCTGCATTTGGTTTCACACTACTGCATTTTATACCACACTAAGATATATGCGAGATGAGAACTCAACAAATTTGTTTTTCTGATTTTTACCTGACTGCTGGAGAAAGATGATGTTTTCGTGTGCATATATGTGACGTTTTTGGCACAATGGGACTTTACCGCTTTTCGCAATTGGATTTCTTTTTAATTAATCATATCTGAAAAAATACTATGTATATTATCAAGAAAGACGTACACTGACTGATTAGAATGCAATAATTCGGTTATTGACCTGTAATAGAACCAATGACGTTTAAATATATATTTTCCTTCTATGTTCTATCCTGTTAGCCAACCATGATTTACTTATTTTGCATAGAGGTGCTTACCTGCGTATTATATTTTCGTTATTTTTCCTGGACTTTATATTATTACTGAACTGGACTGGATATTTGGTCACGTTAGGGCTCCCAGACGTCAGTATTTGTCCTGACATATCAGGATTCCGGATGGATATAAAAAATGTCAGGATTTTCGAACAAGAAAAATAATAATTAATTGTAGGAAATATTATCTTCTTTGAAAAAAAAGCAACTTCAATTTGACTAAATAAAAATAAAAAATGTGAGTGTGAGAAACTCGCACTTGTGGCAAAAGTCAGGACTTTTTATATAAATCAGGCTTTTTGTGAGGACTTTTAATTTTTTCATCTGGTATTTCTAGTCACGGCAGTCTAGCCGTGTCTAGCGTATAGGCCCAATTCAATTCACACTAATGGTATGTAAGGAGCCTAGGTTCTAGCCACGACATTTAAGTTTCATGCCAACTTTACCTGACCGCGGTGCATACTGCGTCATGCCAACTACCAAACGTGACCCTGGCTAAAGGCTACGGTCAAATGGTGATATATTATTCATCCAATGCATGCGTTACCATATAACAGGCCGAGGTCGGACATCATCGGTGCACCATCACGTGAACCACTATTTGTCCATTCCCTCTAATATAAAAATGTCTTTCACGTTTACGTATATAAAATTTCAACTGACATATTGCATTGATTAATTATTTTTGTTGTTTAAATAAATAACAAAGAATATAATAATATGTCTGTGTCACATGTAACCTACGCTAAAATAAAAATGGTGTGGTATCTCTAAAAAACAGTCAATACAATTTCAACTTTCCCGATGAAAACTTAATATAATAAATAAAAATCATCTTACTCTGCCGCGTAGCGTAGTGTATTCCTAAAGTGGATTCCGCGCAACCCAAGGGTTTTATTGAAAAGTTGTCAGTTATACCCTGCTAATGATTCTTTTGATCTAACTACATTCCTTTTGTAATCTTATGATTGCAATTAAAAATAATTGATTTCATCATCATCATCATCATCAGCCTCAAGACGTCCACTGCTGAACATAGGCCTCTCCCAAAGATTTCCAGACCGACCTGTTGGAAGCGGCCTGCAAAATTACATAACATAATAATTGATTTACTAAAATATATTCAATTTTGAGTAGGTTGCTCGTTGCATGATTTTTTAATACTACAATTAATAAATCACTTAGATCTTAAGTATCCAAATTCAAGTCCAAAATTTAATGAATATTGTAAGTCATTTTTATATTCATAACTGAACTACTACTCACTTATGAAATGTTAATGTTTTTTACCAGTTTTTTTTTGGTTTTTATTATCCGCAATAAAAAAATAAAAACTCCAAATTAAATCAAATCAATCAAGATGAATGATTGAATGATTGATGAAGTAGGCAATATTTCCTTTATATTTAATAGATTGTTAAAACATAAAGGACTGACTGATTGGTTATTCATCACTGTATATGCGAATCCGTTAGCAAAACGACTGAGAAATTTAGGATGCGACTAACGATTCACATAAACACCCTATACTGTAAACTAGCTGCTGATCTTGGTTTTGTTTATTAACCGTTAAAAAATGATGGATGTTCTCAATTCGATGAGTTTATATTTTTTGTGCGTAAATCCACGCATAACTTCTCACAGTGATCTGAATTTGATGATCCTTTTTTTTATTGATAAGTCAAAACTAGTAGTAGTAGTATTTAAATTTTAAGTAGAAATACCACCCCTAAGAGAGTGAAATTGGGGATGAAAGACTAAAACCTCATCATCGATGCACCGATAATGATTCTTTCACTGGTGAAAAAAGTGAATATCTTTATTAAGAAAAAAAACTAAAAAGCTAAAAATAAAAATAATTAATATTTTTCTACCAATAATTGACCATTATATTTCAATAGCACTGGAACAAAATTGGTTATATTTAATTTTAGCTTTTGGACTGAATGTGTTTGTCATAGAAATATTATCTAAAAAAAGATTGCGTAAATAAAAAATATTAAGAATTTTTTATTATGAGAACATTATATTGCAATAAGAAGTTGCTATGAGCAGGTAATACGAGTAGACGTATACTATTATTTTTTAATTGGGGCAAGATTCAACAGGAAGATCATAATATGTTGTATTGGCATGAGAATTTGTGCCCAGTAGGTGGATAGACTCACCACCTATTACAACATGGGACGGAAATAAACCCCCCAATCATGGGTGCGGCACTAGTCAGCACATTCCTCTGCCTACCCCTTTGGGGATACAGGTGTGAGCTTATGTTTATTAGTATTCTAGCGATTGTATGCACTGTACTTTGGCTTAAAGATAGTATTTACACTACAACTATGTATGTGGTTGATGAACTCTAGTCCAATTCTATTGCAGTAAAGTAGCATTGACGTCATTGTACATTTGTTCCGGAATAACAATCACCCGTATGGTAATATCGTTTATGCAAAGAATCCCTTTTGAAGTATTTACTACCGCATAAAGTAGATTGAAGCATCCACGTGAACAACGTTTATCTGACATTTTACACGTGCTTTCGAGTGCTTCATGACAACTAGGGCAATAATAGTTTGCACGGTCGTCGATTTGAGTTGACGGAAATTGAGTTGCTAGAAGCGTGGTCAACGATTTTATTTGACATACCGGTTAGTTAACACGGCTTTCAAACAAAAACGAAAAATCGTATGTTAAAAGCTATTTTGGGTGTTCGGTAGATTCATAGATAATTCTGTCGTCAAATGGTTGTGTCAATCACTAACAAGGGATTGTTCGCAAAAATCAGAGAATTGAACGTTTCAGAAACTAGCGGTCAAAATCAAATATCTGTTAGTTGAAAGTTCATTTGATCAGCCTTCGAGAAACCGGGTGTAAGTCTTATAATGTCTTCTTCATAATAATGCTTGGCGGCAGAAATAGACAAAGCGGTATCTTCCCAGACCGACTCTCGAATAAGAGAGTCATACCACCAGGTTCTATTTAATACCGTCTTAGTTATATTTGCAATCACAAAATGCTCGGGGTTAGAATTTATGCCCGGTTTGGCAATAGGCGTCACGCGGGTGTACTAGTTACATTTCTGGCTCCTTGTCCGAGGGTAAAGACTGAACTTATGATAAATAAAAAAAATGTATTTTATTTGTGTCCCTCCTTGTTGTCTCCTAGTTTCTTTTATGAGGCCTGGGCGATGAAATGGGATTCTAATATACTATACTGACGATTTCATTGTTTCACGCCGATATATAAAGAACACGAACAAAAAATTAGGGTATCATTGGTTATCTTAAACGGTATCAGTAAAGTGCAGCCAACGATAGTTTCGAGACTCTGGTAATATCTACATTCGACCGATAGTGATTTCCTTATCGAAATCCCACTAAAGACTCTGATCACGTATATATTGTATTTGCGCGATCGCGGCGGGTTCATCGACTTCGCATATTCACTGTACCATTAGGTCATGAGTATTTTGACAACGCACCGCGGAAATTATCTAATCGGCACGCGGCCGCGAGGACACGGGGTCAACGACATCGGACCGTTCGCAGCGGTCCAAGACCCGCTGCGCCCAACGAAAGTGAAATGTGAACACACTGGCTTCCGATACTCAAGTGAGATGACCGAAATCGTATATTGACAGATTGATCCGAGTTACAACTAACCCACATACAGTGATTTGATTTTTTATTGATTTGTCCTTATCAAACACACATGTGTTGTTAGATTTGATCCAGTTTCGTTTTGATTATTTTATGCGTAGGTACATGTTAAGTCAAGATGGAAAATTTATTATGAATACAAAATGATAGAATTAATATCTCAAAATGTTAGCCAAATAGCGAAGTATTTATACATAAATGTACATATGAGATGGAATATAATATAAATGTTTTTGCATTTTAAATTTCTATATCTGCGTAGCAAGTTATGTTTTCAAAAGTAAATAAATATTAAACTAATATAAATTAATTTTGTTTATTTACAGTTTATTACATACATAACAATCTTTTCCAACTGCTATGATCGCACAAAAAAATATCTCGACTAAAAGTAAAATGTATGCGCGCACGATATCGAAATAATTTTATTAATATATAAATAATATAGTACACATTATCTTGCTGACATAATTAAGTTACAATAGATTAGAATTATCGTATTTGCAAGATGATACAAAGAACGTCACGTTTGCGCGATAATTATTAAAAAAAATGTACTAAATCTGATCGTCATATAAATATAGCCTCATGCCAATATAAAAACGACATTTGTGTGATAAATGTGTGCCTTAAAATAAAAATGTGATTTTCATATTTTAAATGTAAAAGGCTAATCACCTTTATTCTTATTCGGCATAGACGTTACAAATTCAAATGATACTTAAAGCGCCGCGCCGTGGCAACTATTAATATATACAATAATCGCCGGTATTGGGCATTCTAATTTTTTACCGACGAATAAAGCGGAGGAGGTTCGTTAATTGAGTTTTGAGTGGTAGAGCCACGCTGTAGACAGTTTTGGCTACAGCATGAATGGGCTGGCTCGACCGGATCGTTACCACTGTCTCACAGAAAACTGACGTAAAGTAGCGGCTTGCTGCTGCGTTTCGTACGGTGAGTGAGATAACCGGAAGCCCAAATCCCCTCCCCTTCCCAATCCCTAATTATCCCTTTCCTTTAAGGTCGGCAACGCGCCCATGACTCTTCTGGTGGTTGGCGTACATGGGCGGTAGAGATCACTTACCATCAGGTGACCCACTTGCTCGTTTGCCGGCCTATGCCATAAAAAAATAAATAAAGAAAACACGTATATATTTTTTGTATATTTATACACCGATTGCTTTATACAGTGTGATTTTAATAGCTCTTTCTTTATTCTATAAAGTAAAGCTCTAAGATGGCCCAATTGCACATGATTACTTAAAACGTTTTGTATGGGAAATTCATTCGTGTATAATTACTACATTTTAAAGACAACGTATACATAATATTACATAATGTTCTTTTAGTGCACAATGCACATTACCTTTCGAATGATGTATACTTACATACATACGTATGCTCACGCCTTTATCGCCGAAGGGGTGGGCAGAAGTCCTATAATGTGATAAGGGGCTAACCTATCGCCATACCGGGCACAAATTCCAATCCAAGCAATTTATATATGTTTTTTTTTTCGAATCGAAAACACGAACAAAAATTGCAGTTGCCTAACCTGGGAATTGAACCCAGGATCTCACGTTTCTCAGCCTTTGTACGATGCCACTAGAACAATGAAGCTAAGTTTTATTTCCTCCTTTTTATAATATCTTTGCGTTTTATTATAAAATAAGATCACGATTTCTTGAGTATAACTAATAATACACGAAAATAAACCACCTGCGCTCCTAAAAACATATACCATTTTATTATTTGTGTCTTTTAAAGTCAATAAACAGATAATTCTCTGAATTATTTGTATCCTGTAGACATATTAATATAATATATGTAGGCACAGTTCAAAATACTGGAAATAATTAATTTCCTTCAAGTTCAGCCGACCGTTGACTTGCGAGTAACGAAGTCCCTTGACTCCGTTGGTGCATTTGCATCAAAACATAAACAAGGTAAGCGACTTGAAGGTTCTAATCACGTTGCATCTCGGTTTGTTTGGGTCATTAACAGCTTGAGGGTCAACGACCGATACTTTAATTACCATAGTCAGACAATGGTATATTAAGTAGCACAATGGTATATTATGCCACTATTGCAGAAGTAAATTTACAATTTCTATCAAACACACGAGCTACGTACACTGAGCACGACCAACATAAAGTTTTTTTTTTTTATCCTGGCTCGGCAAAGTGACTACGCTACACCTGATGGTAAGTGTAGCTCAATCCAAGAATAGTGTCGACCAACGATAAACAATGTGTCCATCGTAGGTCGGCAAGATTATGCCGGCCTGCCAAAGGGCCAAGGGGGAGGGGAAGGAAACAGGAATGGGAAAAGGATTAGGATCAGAGGGCAAGCCCCCTGGGGAGAACCGGATATACACTGGAGGACCCCGAAACGCGACTTACACAAGGTGGGCCATTATGGCAGGTTTTAGCACCAGTGTACGGTGGTCGCTATACGGTCGGATACAAGTATCCTCCCACCAGCGTGCACCAAAGTGCACTAATGACGGGCGAAATAATACACACATTAATAACATTATGTAACATACATAAACATATCAATATGAGCACGTGTTTAATTCGCTGAGCACAACACGTCACTCATTCGCGATTGTACGAACGTCCTTGTGCGAACATTCAACCCGGAACACTATCGTTCAGTAAAAGGTCAATAAACTATAGTCTATCATAAATTATGATTACGTAAGTTGCGGATAATCGATAATATAATGACCTTCATAGTCATTGCCCTTTCAATAATGGTTGACACACATATATCTATTCCCATTGGGTATTTGTGATGTTTGCAGATTCATCAAAACTAATTTATATGTACTGGCTAACGAGTTATCATATTACACAATTAAAAATATACAATTACATGACGAGTTACATATATTTTAGTATTTTTTTATCGTTGCGCTGCAAAAGCAGTTGTTAAAAAACAACCGTTCATTAAATGATCGTGTACAATCGTTTAATGAAAGGTTAATATTTATTCTTGTATTACAATACAATTAAAATCTTTACATAGTATAAAATTAAGTCGCTTCCGCTGTCTGTTCGCTTAGATCATTTAAACTATTCAACGGATTTTAATGCAGTTTTCAGCAATACATAGAGATTTATGAGGAAGATTTATATGTATAATACATACATATTATTGTACAGAAAAGGTGAATAATTCAAAGATTTGTAATGCGGGTCGCTAGTAATTTTATAAATTGTGTTACTACTTACTTGACTAACGCTATTCACTAAATAATGTATTAAACGTACTGAATGAAAATGTTGATACAATAAACAAGTAACACGGACAGAAAAATATTCATTCATTACTTTGGCGTGCGGTGCGGCGCGGCGCGGCGCGGCGCGGCGTGGCGTTACGCACATGTAACTAATAGCGTGTTCGCACGGTTCAATTTTAGTTGAACAACTGATTTGAATCTTGTTTTTTGTTGATCAACTCGATTAAAAGCCTGTCCAGACGGATCGAACGAAATTTTGCCATAGAATGGCGGTATATAAAACAGACCATTCACATATTTAGACACTTGGGCAAAGAGCTCACTTGTGTGTTGTTTTGTAAATAGACATAGGTGACATGATTAAAGCGATTATTGGAAAAATCTAGAGGATCATGCGTTTATATAACACGAACGCACGTTATTTGTAACTTATGATTTAGTAGCGGTGATAGCCTAGCGAGCAGGAGAGGTTGGTGGTTACATCCCAACCCCTTAAACGTGTGTCCACACTTGTAATTTTTGAACACACACGCTCCATATACTCCAACCTTCCACACTTGTTTCATTGTTACGCGTGTATGACGCGATCACAGAGTGACGGTGTATCAAAAGGTCACAAATGTAGACGTATTTTAAGCTAAGGTTTTTTTTATTTGATTGAATGACGAAACGAGCAAAGCGCTCGCCTGATGGTGAGCGCCACGCCTGCCCATAAACAGAAACAACACCACATGGAACTTTGAATTACAGAGCACTGCATGGTACTGACTGACTGCGCTCGTCACCCCGAGACATAAGGTGTCAAGTCTCATAATGCCCAGTAATTTCACTGGCAATGTCCTTCAAACCGAAAGATAACAGTACTTACACACTGTTGCTTTGTGGCAGAAATAGACAAAGCGGTGGTATCAACCCAGACGGCTTCTCGCATACGAGGGACCTACCACATTGTGTAAGGCTCTTTCGGGACAAACAGCAATGTTTATACTCCTTTTTTCTTTTTTTAGCCTAAATGATGAAACGAGCATGTCGTCGTTCGCCTAATGATAAGCGTCACGCCTGTGGATAAACACACGCAAAACCACATAGAACCTTGAATTACAAAGCACTGCATGGCATTGGACTGCGCTCGTTACCACGAAGCATACGTTGTTACGTCTTTTATTGCTCAGTAATATCACTGGCTTCAATGTCCTACAATACGAAACATAACAGTGCTTACACATTGGCAGAAATAGACAAAGCGGTGGTTCCAATGCAGGCGGCTTCTCGCACACGAGCGACATACCAATTAGTGAATACTCCGTTCTGTTGTAAATACCTGAACAGGTGTTGAATGTAAAACAAATTTGGCTGGTGGGAGGATACTTGTATCCGACCGGATAGCGACCACCGTACACTGGTGCTAAAACCTGCCATAGTGGCCCACCTTGTGTGGGTCGCGTTCCAGGGTTAGCCAGTGTATATCCGGTTCTCCCCAGGGGGCTTGCCCCCTGATCTTAACCCTTTTCCCATCCCTTTTTCCTTCCCCTCCCCCTTGGCCCTTTGGCAGGCCGGCATGATCTTGCCGACCTGCGATGGACACATTGTTTGTCGTTGGTCGACACTATTCTTGGATTGCGCTACACTTACCATCAGGTGTAACGTAGACACTTTGCCGAGCCAGGATAAAAAAAAAAATCTTAAACATATAAAAAAAATACACGTGTAGAACGCACTTTTCCCTACTGGTCAGGGGTCCCTCGGCTAGCTGATCCACTTGATTACTATCAAGCTCATTTTCCGTGAGTAGCTTCGTTTCGATGAGACGCCCAACAACAGAGGTAGCAAGGATAGAATATTTCGATTTAATGATAGTCAAATTTTTTTTATTTTATTTGTAGGACAATATGACAGTTAAATTATATAAATATTAACTAAGTAAAAACAAAAAAATCAGCTGGTTAGTAATCATACCTATTGGAAGGAGGGGCTTCCAATAGGTATCGATAACGAGGTCATAAGAATGATTACTAGAAGCTACTCACGGAAAATGAGCTTGATAGTAATCAAGTGGATCAGCCAGCCGAGAGACCCCTGACCATACGGGCATGAAAACGTATAACTTCGCAAATGTTCGCTGTGAGTTGAGAGATCTTGTCCCCTAGGCATCTAGTCACCCTGGAACATCAAGCCCAATTATTGTATATTGAAGCTGTTTATTTGACGTCTTGCGAGGAGGCTCTATCGTGCTTTTGGGGACTACACATTTTGATATAAGTAATTTAATTTTTTATAAGTATAGAGAATTTAGTTCTCTAGTACTAAAGTCACGCTGTAGATAGTTGGTCTACAGCATGAATGGGCCGGCTCAACCTGGTACCACATCCATGATTCATCAGGTATTGTGGATGTTCATGGGCAATGGAGATCACTTACTATCAAGTGACCCATTGATCGTTTGATGGCCACTACCAAAAAAAGCGTCTGATATTAAAATAATGTTCTCCCAATGCTCGGTGCCATTCTTAGTATACATACAATAGACATCATTAAAATCGCAGTACCATAAAATATGCATATTGGTATGTTACGATGTTAAAATTCTGGACTAATAAAAACTTATAATGTTACTTAACGCTTTCAATTTTTAAAGGTCTTACATAATGCTACGAATAAGCATGTGAATAAAAGACCAATAAGTCTTTTAATAAAACTGAAAGAGATTTTATAATGCACGTTACGTCTAAATGCCGGAGAGCGATTATATAATCTATAGTTTGATTCCATCTGGTCGTCCCTTTTATGATTTTGGCCTTGTAAATGTACACCTTTCAATTGCATGAAGGGAGGATCTATTCAACATTTTTTTTAATTGACGTTTTATTTGACCTGAGCGGCGAGTTCAAGGATTTAAAGTTGAGTACGACTGTTCAGATATATTGTAATATTTATTATTTACAATTTTCAGTTTGATTGTACTTATGCAATTTTATTATGGTCTCTAAGCATTTCATATAAATAGTTTTCTTTTTTTATCCGAGCACGGCAAAGTGACTTTACTACACCTGATGATAAGCGCAGTCCAAAAAAAAAACCAGCGATCACTGGACAAACAACGTGTTTATATGTGGTCACCAGAATCATGCCGGACTATATTAATGATTCTTAACACTCCGAAGAGGGAAGAGGCCTGCGACAGGACAGGCGGATGGCCGTTGCAGACACAAGGATACTAGCATGTACCTAACCCTATACCCAGGTCAATTAACCATATAGTCATGTGTCGCAAGACCCTCAGGAGACTCTTATATACACTGGCTGATCCTGGAACGCGATCCACACGAGGTGTATGAATAGTGACCCTATTGCAGGTTTTAACCATATGAATATCATCCCACCACCATATATGTAGTATATCGAAATTATTATTTTAAAATAATGTATCTGTTATTTAGTTCTGTAAGTGTTAAACAATAGTGAAAAGAATTATACAAATACCAGTTTTTGCTCGCGGCTCCGCCCGCGTGATCTACTTTGCCCGGGATAATAAGTAGCCTATGTCTTATTCTGATGTACTGATGTCTGATGATAATATAGCTTATTATAGTAAAGTTTCATTAAAATCCATTCAGTAGTTTTTACGTGAAAGAGTAACAAACATACATCCATCCATCCATCCATCCATACTTACAAACTTTCGCGTTTATAATATTAGTAGGATTGTCGTTTGAAATGAACCCTTAAGGCTCCACGTGTAACTTGCACAAAGGGCAAGGTCGAAGGGGACGAACAATATAGTTAGATTTGCACTGACGTATTGACGGTTTTCAAGGTCTTAATTGGGGGCCAAATTTGTTGAAATTAATTTAAAGTACGCATTGTTGGTATGCGAACTGAATCCGTAGCATATACTATTATTCAGTACCCTGTATTGAATTTGTTTGTTAGACAAGATCCTATTATGGCGAAACAGCTCTACATCCAATTGAAAATAGTTTGAATTATTTTATTATCTTCTCGGATTCATATAATATAGATCTTACGAATTGTATAGTATAAAACAACATAGAAACTGGAATATAACATAAAATGTGCAATTTAAATTTGTAATATGCATATGAATTCCAATATTCCGAAGAGTTTAATTTATGTGTGGTGTAAATTATGAGAAAATTGTCTTAATTTTGTAAATGATTTTTGTTTTTTTGGAGTATACTAGCCAGATACTATTTTTACCATATAAACACTGAATTTTAAATAATATTAGAATCTTTTTAGACTAATGCCGATGCCTTTGAAAATGGTAAAAATAGAAACAAAATTATAGTAGGATGAAACCCATTGCAAAAGGAAGAGAATACAACAAAATTGATAGGAAAAATAAATTACGGGCGATCTGAGGTCGGGAAGTGGGAAGGGGGGGGGGCTGTTAAGGGTAAACAACGGTTTATCTCGATTTCCGGAAAAACTACAAGTCATATGAAAAAAAGTTAAATCGCAAAGTTGTAGGTAATAAAAAGATCTGCAACTTTTGCATACACACTTTTTTCACATAACCTCAAAATGTATGTGAAAAATTCCATTCTACAAAAAAACATTTTCTTTCACGAAATTTGGTGGAAACTTACCTTTTTGTATCCCAAATACACTGTAATTTTTTTGGTTTAAAATATTTATTTTTGCACCTTATTTTGACTTAATATCGAAAAAGCAGAGTTTTTTTTATAATTTTTTTTTTATAGCATAGGCCGGCAAACGAGCAAGTGGGTCACCTGATGGTAAGTGATCTCCACCGCCCATATACGCCCACCACCAGAAGAATCATGGGCGCGTTGCCGACCTTAAAGGAAAGGGATAATTAGGGATTGGGAAGGGGAGGGGATTTGGGCTTCCGGATATCTCACTCACCGTACGAAACGCAGCAGCAAGCCGCTACTTTACGTCGGTTTCCTGTGAGACAGTGGTAACGACCCGGTTGAGCCAGCCCATTCATGCTGTAGACAAAACTGTCTACAGCGTGGCTCTACCACTCGCAAACGAAACGACTAATTTTCAAACGAAAATTCCCACGTCAAAATATGAGCTTTTTTAAAAAAAAGTCTGTTGGATTCTTGTTCGTTGAAATCTCTACTTTTTGATGGTGTAAAAAAATATATACATTACTATGGTGGTATGTATGATGATGGGATCATCTCAAACAGGTCCCCAGATCTTCGTGGCACGCAAAGAGTTTCTATGTCCCTCCACATGCCAAAGAATTGCAGACCATCCTTTCGACTAGGACTGTTTTCAATTCAGACGGCCTATTTCGGTAACTCCTTACAGAGAAGAACTCCTTAAATGGAAGAAGAATTCTTTAAATTATATCTCTATACGGAGGCTAAACCCAATACTTTTAATACATGGACATCACTTATTATGAAGTGACCCTCTTGTTTCTCGTTTCTCGTTTGCCAGCCTTCTGCTATAAAAATATTGCTCAGTATAATATTGTAATATATTTAAATTAATACTATTTTTTTCACATTTCAACAATGTCTTAAAATTAACATAAAGCCTGCGCTCAGAAAGCGTGTAAAATCTGATGATGGTAATGACCTTACGCATAGAAATCGTTACGCAACTGCTGTTTTGTTACACAATTGATCAAAACTTAGTATGAAGCCTAATTGTGGTTCCACTTTCAGTTCGATTGCGTGCAAAGTTTAAAACACCAAATTGTGTTGTGGCGTGTTTTTCCCCCAGAAAAAAGAGTGTTGTTATAATTGTAACTCATTTGTCTGTCTGACGGTGTGTATGTTTGTTTGTCTGTAGCTTTATCTATACTAATAATAAAGCTGTAGAGTTTGATTGTTTGTTTGTTTGTTTGTTTGTTTGTTTGAACGCGCTAATCTCAGGAACTACTGGTTCGAATTGAAAAATTCTTTTTGTGTTGGATAGTCCATTTATCGAGGAAGGCTTTAGGATATTAACATTACGCTGCGACCATTAGAAGCGAAGCATCAGTGAAAAATGTTGCAAAAACGGGGAAAATTATTCATATTTGAAGGCTTCCGTTGCTAATCTACCGAAATAATATTATTTGAAGGCTTCCGTTGCTAAGCTACCCAAATCTATACTAATATTATAAAGCTGTAGAGTTTGATTGTTTGTTTGTTTGTTTGATCACGTGGGCGGAGCAAAAGCTAGTAGTACATAAACGAAGAGGCTGATTTGAATACAATTTATCCTTATCCTCCTCCTTGCGTCGTATTCCTCAGTACTGAGGGTCGTGACCTCCCTTCTGCATCACTTTCTCTTGTATGGTCTTTCTCCGTCTGATTCTGTCTCTGGCGGTGTGGAGGGCGCTGTGAACCGTAGAGTCAAGAGCGGTGCGGATCTGGTCAGACCAACGTATTGGGTTATGTCCACGAGGCCTTTTCCCATCTACTTTGCCGGTCACAATGAGCCGCTCGAGGTTGCCACTGTCTTTTCTTGCAATGTGACCGAAGTATATTAGGATTTTGCGAAGACACTCGGAAGATAGCCGGGAGGGGATTTTTAGGGGATTTATCCTTATAAAACTAGTTTAATCGAGATAGTTCTATATGATTGAAAATAATTCTGCTGAGTCATTTAATAATTACACATATTGTCTAATTACCATCGGGAGTTTTTAGCGATTAGGTTATTTAGTACGTATTTGAATTAAAGGGAATTTAGAGGCTCCGATCAACCAGCGAATAAAACCGCGATTTCAGGGCTCGTCGGTAGAGCTTACTTATGTAGCATTGTACAAAGTTCAACCAAAATTGTTAGTAACATCGGATTGATCATTCTTAGTACATATTGATTGTATTTTATGTGGAAACAATGGTGTGGGTTGTATTTTTTTTTCATATTTAACGATACTAATATACCTACTTAAGATACATTGTCTTTATTGTTATAAACATAAAATATGTAAAAGAACAGTCAATACCGTAAATTGTGTAAGTGGTATAACCACCCAGTGCTCACTTTAGTCTACAATGGCTCAGCTCGAGCTGGATTCTATTATTTTCTCACAGAAACAGTAGAAAGGCAGGTTTACAGGCAGGTGCGTTCCGACATATAAGTGAAAAGACCTAAAATACCCCATTCGTGGTCTTCAAAAATGACAATTAGCTATAGAATCTTGAAATGGATGGCTGTATAGTAAATAATACACACATATAATCCAGAACCCATCCACCCAACTTGTATCGTGGTTATTAAGAACTACGAGGGACTTAAGGCTCCACAATAAAACACCCGAAACAAATATTTGTAAATTATACGTTTGTATAATACATATCTCGGTGTGAGGATTGAAGCTGCGGCCTCTCGTTTACCCAGTTACTCTCCCGCTACGCCAAGATGGCTGTTGATATAATGCTACATAACAAAATAATGTGCGAAATACTTCGTACCAGAGCTCGTTTTGAAATAATATTTAACAACTATTACCAAGGAAGAGATCTTGAGGTCTAGCTATTATATTATCAAACACTGACGTTTGCGTTAATTTTTGAAAATTCTAATAAGTTGATGTATCTATCGCGATGTCTAGGGTGAAGTTTTACTAACTTGAGCCGATCACCCGTCTGTGCAATTTGCCCCCACCTCCATAAAACACAATACCTCATATAAAACATAACACAAAAATGATGAGTGTATGTATGGCGCATCGTGTTAAAAAAACATTATATTAAGGGCCGTCCGTGAGCAAACGACCTTGACTGTCTCGCGCCATACTGAATCGTGTACTCGGCGAGTGCAGAATATGCACGTATTTAGCGAATAATTGATTTAAAAAATCAGGTTTTGGTCTTTTCGAAAATTTAAAATATTCGTTATTAAATTGCCTATCTAGTGATGTTAATCTCATTTGATAACATTCTGTACTTTAAAAGGAGACGCACGGAATCTTTGCATTTTTCCCATTTTTATGGTTCATTTATAACGACAATTTAAAAATATATATCAGCATTAACATGAATTTGAATCGAACAAAGTAAAGCTGACAGATTGTAAAAATATATTGTATATTTATTTAATCGATATTTATTTTAAGTAATGACTAGATAGCCTCTAAAAACCTCGATCGCGCGGTGTTTTGCTCACGGACGGCCCTTAAATACACAGCTACTTTGTTTAGATTACAATTATTTGGATAATAATTATGACACTGAAATTGAAAGCAAACTTGCACAAGGCATTGATTTGTAAGTTGACCTGTGTTTGCGTGAACGTTTTTTTTTTTCAATTTAAAAGGCTGTATAAAGTTTATTCAATAACTATCATTGTATAATATTCAAAATACATTTGACGCGTGACGTTCGTACTAACTGCAATCAGTTTCAATGACCTGAACAAAAACATGTTCTACAAATATTAGTCATTGTTGTTACATTTTTTATCCCAACTTAATGGAATTAATTGCCTTGAAATAGTTTAGTTTGTACCTCTGCGCAGCGTGGAACATTTTTTAAATGGTATTGTATACAGTGGTATTGTGCACATAACTCATAACGAAAGCACGTCACAAGTTGTCCAAGAAAATTTAGAGATATATTTTCGACGAATGTTTTAAGTAATCGGTCCAGACACAAAACTACTATGGTTACTGTAGACATTCAAAGCATTCAATCCCTCATAAATAAAGTTAAGTATTTGGTCCCGGGTATTGGTATAGATAGACAGCGATTGTTAAGTATTCTCAGAAATCGTCCCGAGAACTCCAAAAGTCTTTTTGATTCATTAGATACAAGTCTCGGCTTCTATTATTTCAACTCAGATATCCTTAAAAGTTAAAAATACATTTTCCTGTGTATTTAATTCATACAATGAATAAAAATAGATGCATTCATTGCACATGGTCGTTAATAGTAAGCAGGACGCTAACTGACCTCGCCATTGTAGCGCTAATAAGGAAAACGATGTGTTTACTACTCTGTGTTACATCATATTATTACTGTCATATATTATTATAGGGTTTAAATATGAATAGAAACAGAGATTTTATTGTAAAACATATAATAATACAACCTTACGTTTGTATCCCAAAGGACAGTGTAGTTCGCCGAGCCCGTCCCATGACGTGATTAGGGGGCGAGCCTATCGCCACATCCGACACAAATTCCAATCTCGGCGAACTATGTGATTTTTCGAATCAAACTCAAACACAACATTATGTGATTGCCCGACTTGAGATTTGAACTCAGCACTTTATCTACCTGAGTTGAATGCCTCTAGACCCATACGCCGATTATAATTGAAATTAAATGAAATCGTTTATCATAATCATGTAGGCAATTGAAATAGCGCTTATGACAAGTCAGTACAAAAGTAAAGGAAACTTATATATAAAAATCAGTATCATATATGTTTACATGGCATACATAGCATCATAAAAATACACTCGGCAATAAAATCGGAATAGTCCAGAATCGTAATATACACATATTTGGGCGTCGATATGGACCATAGGCATTATCGAAACGGCACGTGTTTTAAAACTACCACCGGAGCCAAAACGACCCATGTTGAGAAGACCCCGCGACACAAACTCAAGTGGGCTTCCGTTACCGCTGGATTCAACGCGGCGCGACCCAGCTCTGAGATGATCCAGCTAGACAAACTCAGTGGGCTTGTTTTTGGTCCGGTCTTTCAAACCAAATTATTTGGGGAAATACAAAGCCTTTTATATACATAATTAGTTATAAGGCAGATTGATACGGATCATGTATATCTCCAAATTGTTGTTTTAAAACTACCACCAGATCTAAACGCGACCCTGCCTGAGAAGACCTGGCGAAAAAAACTCAGTGGGCTTGTTTTTGATCCGTTTAAACTATTCTCGAAAAGAATGACTTGTCGATAAAAAATTGCCATATTCACGTATTTTATTTTATTTGTTACACGATCGGTCGTCTTTTATTTTGTTTATTATAGTTTTTATTAAAATATATTTATTTTATATCTATTTATTTTTAGTCTTGACTATTCTAAAGGCGGGTACAGCGAGTTTGTTTTTATTCCTGGTATTTATACTATGAATGTCATTATTTTTCTTAAATTTACTGAGGTTTTTACGAACATACATAATATTTTGATAGATGTATTCAGACAGCACAGTCAGTATATTACTATCCTTGAATACAGACCGTAAGGAATCGCGGCTACTCAGGTCATATATAGCATGAACTGCTCTTTTTTGTAATATAAATATAGTGTCTATATCAGCAGCTGAACCCCACAATAGAATGCCGTAGGACAAAATACTGTGGAAGTAAGTATGCGAAATATACCAACATAGCCGTTGAAACATCAATCAATCTTCTTATTTTCCGAACAGCAAAAGCTGCAGCACTTAATTTAATCATAATCTTTCTATTTGAGGGTCCCACTGCAATTTACTATATATAGTTATTCCTAGGAAAGTTGTTGCAGAGACTAGATCCAATGTTTCTCCGTTTAATTCTATGCGTGACTTCACCCTTCCAACATTTGGTAATGTAAAACGGATACATTTTGTTTTACCTACATTTAATAAAAGATTATTCGCAGAGAACTAATTTAATATCAAATTCAGAATTTTGTTGGGTGTAACTAGATTTTCATCCTTGCGATTTACTTTGAATATTAAAGATGTATCGTTAGCAAATAAAGCTATGTCTGTCATCTTTTCTACCATGTAGGTACGGAAGATCATTAATACAAACTAAGAACAGAAAAGGGCCCAGAATGGAACCCTGTAGAACCACTATTTTAACTGTGGATCCCACTGAAGTGACGCCGCCAATAGACACTCTTTGTTCCCTACCAGATATTTTATTAAAGTGAATAATAATTATAGGACAGATAAATAATAATAATTATAGTATAAGGCCTAACCCCTCTCGTTCAGTAGAGGAGACCCGTGCCCAGCAGTGGGACATGTATAATACAGGGTTAGTAAAAAAAATGGATTTGAGACCTTTAACTATATATTACATCAAATGTTATTATTGTATGCCTAATAATTCTAAATAACCTGATATTCTCACAAGTTATAGGCCCAGGTACCTTACGTAAAAGGCGACTGCGCACGTAAGTAAAATTGTGTATTAATGACTGCTGCAGTGCGAATTGAACTGTTGTCAAGAAAATGTTTAATACTAATTGTAAAATACAAGTACAGGCACTCTTAATAAAGAACGATGCCTGGAAATATATAAACGGTACAAGTTTAATGCCGAAGTCAGGTTCTGATGAAGAACAGGTACGTTCATGGGAGATTGGTGATGAGAAAGCCAGAGCAGATTTGATTTTGTCAATGAGTCCGAGTGAGCTATGGCATAAGAGGTATGGCTAAAACTTGAGTCCATTTATGCGTCGAAGGGTCCTGCTAGCAAGGCTACCCTGCTGAAACAACTCACATTATACAAGATGAGTGAGGGTGCAAGGGAGACGCAAGGTGAATGACCGAGAGCAGATGTTCTGAAAATTAAGATTATTGAAGAGGACAGCTCGCCAATTTCCAAGAAGTACAATTAAGGAAAAATGCGTTCAGATATAAATGTTGTGTCATTCAGTTAGTCACAATGCTTCTGAATGTAACAGGAAGAATAAATTACATGAGACCGGATGTCACCACAGAGGAGAATGGGGAAAAATATACCGAAGACAGTTTTGGTCTACTGAAGGATAAAAACTCTCCAATCTAAACATATATTAATAAGCGTGATTGGATTTTAGATATAGTGGTTGTATATTGCATTTATGTAACGACAAACGTAATTTAAGATAACTGATGATGGTTATGAAGTTACCTTTAAAAGGCACGTACCGTATGCTGGTGGTAGGATATTCATATCCATCCGGATAGCGACCACCGTACACATGGTGTTAAACCTGCCATAGTAATCCACACACCTTGTGTGGATCGCGTTCCAGGATCAGCCAGTGTATATCCGTTTCTTTCGAGGGCCTTGCGACATGACTTGATGGTTGATTGGAGCGGGTATAGGGGTACATCGTTGTACTACTGTGCCTGCATCGATTATCCGCTTGGTAGGTCCCTGGATTTGCTTCTTTCCTCTCCGAACAGGGAAGAAAACGTATTTGCGGAAGCTGGTTTAAACATTAAATAAATAAATACATAGTCCGTAGATGAATAAACAGTCACGTACATAGTCCTAACCCCACAGTAAGATACGAGTCTTGTGTCGTGGGTATCAGAAACTACGAGAGACATTCGGTCTCACAGCACCCAGACCCCGTAACAAACATTTGTCTCGGTGCGGGGATCGAACCCGCGGCCTCACGCTTCACAGCCGGCTACTCGCCCGCTGCGCCATGGGGGCTGTCATTGAATAGTTTATAAATAGAACGTGTCATTGTATCAAAGAAAGTAATAAATTATGGTTTGAGACCTTTGACTACATATTACATCAAATGTTATTATTGTATTCCCAATAATTATAAATAACCTGATATTCTCACAATAACTAAATTAACACAATGAAATTATAAAAATTTTAGTACTTTAACAAATTTATTGTTAATATTTCATTAGTATTTAGAAAACAGTCGAAATAAATTAAAATGGATAAAATTAGATATTTTTTATACCACATACTGTTTGAGAAGATATATCTTGTGACCAGAATCTGTCGTTATGTCCTCAAGTCCCGATTAGAAGTACCTACACTTGATAACACTTGCAACGCCATTGTATATGTAACACAATAAGGTCAATGGCGTATATTTATCATTAAAGAGATGCTCGTGTCGGCCTGATTCAGGGTTTTCGTATGTTTATGTTATTAGAATAACGATCGTTATGTCGCACGTGATCCTAGAATGTCGCTTAAATGATGTTCACGATCCGGTGCAACTGTGTTATGGACTTTAACAAAATCTAGACATACTAAAATCTCACGTAAATATCATAATTTCTTGTAAGCGCAAATATCATTGTTGGAGTGAGACAGAAGCCCACCTGTTTATTAATTAGTGTTTTCCAAAGTTGCAAGTCGAATATACATCGATGATACGTATTCGTTAAAAAATAAAATGTTTTCTGTCCTAGCAATACCAACGGATTTCATACTACGAGGGATAAAATACTTATATGATATACGTTGCGTAAATTTGACGATACTTTGTACAACACGTTCTATATTATATTATGAGACGGCAAATTTAGATATTATATTTTATTTAATAAGTAAACTGGACACTCTGAAATAAGTGCTAAATTAACCATCCGCGTAATCAAGCTTTAAAAACACGATTTTGACATTATCAAAGGACATACGTATCTAAATAAAATTGCATATTTATATATAACGTTGTTCATGCGAACGTGTCAGTTGCAACGTGACGACAGGCGAGTTTTGCAATCGGATGTCATAAGGATAATAAATAGTTTACCTTAACCTTAAGTTAATGTTGGGGCGTTGTTGTGTTGCATTTACTCTCAGTGTAAAGGCATTTTTTGAAACAGGCGACCGTAACAGGGAGACCGCGACTCGTGTGAGCCAGGTCATAGAGACAAGTTCGCTTTGTATGAAATTGTATGGACACGGTCGCATCTCGGTGTACTGTCTCGGTGGTATGTCTCAGAACCTATACCACTGCGTACGCAAGCAGACGTTTCACTGTCATCGTGTGTCGGGTCTCTTGTCTCGGTCGCGTGTTAACACATTCCTTATGTAGGCGTTTTTTTTTTATTGGATAAACTTGTTTTCACCTCATAGATCCAAATGCAGTATACTTAGAATAAGAAATCGATGAAGCCTTGGGTTCAAATTACGAAGTCTGGCAATCAATTTGAATTTTAGTTCTCAATTAAACATCACACTCGAATTGCCCGGAATTAGAATTCGTGCCCAATGTTCGCATTTTTAATATTAATATAGATATATGTATGTTAGATGATCAATAGATGATCAATAAAAGATCTGTACAATATTTTGTTTGTGCTTCTTTTTTGGTGGAAATGACGTATGACGTACATAATTAAATATTTTTTCACATGTAATTTAGTTTATAATTTTTTATTTCCAATAGATAAACAGACAGACGTTGACGTAATACAACTCCCGGGGTGAATGACATTTTACGTAATTTAATGCAAAACAAATAAATACCCTTGACATTTGGCTGGACTAATACTTAATACAAACGAAAAAATATACCTAAACAAGCGCGTCATATTGTTTTAAAAACATATTATAATGAAATTATCTGGATAGGAAGGAAATATTTTTCCATGAGATCGCCTCTTTTAACTAATTATCTCTCTTTAGTCTGCAAATTTCAACGGATAACATAATAGTACCATTTTCACCCTTTCCACGCGAGTTCGACTTGCAAGTATATAAAAAAAGAGTCACACTAGCTAGCCAGGCAAGAGTTTTCACTTAATTACTTTTGATGAATCAAGAGGACAAGAAATCAATAATGACATTCAGAGTCTATTTCACAATGAGTAGTTCGAGTATAATATAGCCATCAATTGACGTATAAAATATCAATACATTGTTATAGTACCTATAAAACAAAGTCGTTACTGCGTCTGTCTGTATGTTTGTTCCCTTATTTCTCTTACACTATGCAACGAAAAAGGTTTATATGTAGATTAGGCTACGTCCTCCCGCTTCACACCCAGCGACTTGCCCACTGCGCAACGGAGGCTAAGCGTATTAGACTGATATTTTTGAAAGTAAATATCCTAGTAAGCCTAAATCTTCCTTTCAGTTATGTCAAATTGTGAGTTTTGTATAACGAGATATATATCGTCGATGAAGTACCAATACCTCCTAACTGACAATTTAGTCCAAAATTACTTTTTTATTACAATAGGCTTAAACATACACCAAATCCTTTAGTAACTAATAAAAAGGTAATGTATTGGAAACTTTATACTATCAATAGTTGATCAAAATAAATAAAACATTATTTTAAACAGTTTTTGTAAAAAAACCTTATTTTAAACAGTCTGGTGTAAAATTAGATTCTCAACACTTAGGAGGTATTGGTACTTCATCGACGATATGTGAAATGGTAAATATGATTTACGGTGGTGAAACAGGCGTTAAGAGTGAAATCGATTTGTATGTAAATCAATGATATAAAAGTCCCTAATGGTAGAACTCTGATCGAAACCACGTAGTTTTTTATCAATGGCCTATTTCACAATGATCGTTTAAATTTTATCCGCCAATTACAAGTATCAATTTGCCATACGCTTCTATATTTTTATAGTTTACGGTTTAAAATTTTACTTAACAAGTAATGTTTACTAGATCAAATGAAACAAGCGCTTAATTTTAATAGAAATGTGCTAGTTACTACCTAAAGTAGTTACTATGTGCGATAAATATTTTGTTATTCTATATAACTACAATAAAAAAAAATGGTGGTATCAACCCAGGATAGTCTCGAAATGTACCTAGAAACTTTCTAATCAATCAATTGCTACAATCCCAAATCAATAGACGTTATTTGTCTTCTACCTCCCCTTATTCCACTCGCAGTGGGAAACAACATTCTTTTTAACACACGGTACAGAAGATTTGGCTTGTAATTTTTACAACTTGACGCCCGCCTGACGCCTTTCAGGGGAGAAAACACACCCAGACCAGAAACAAATATTTGTGGATAATACAAAAAATTGTCACGGTGTGGGAATTGATCCCGCGGCCCCGTGCTTCATAGCCAGCTACTCTCCAACTGCTGTCGTTTTTTTCCCGGTCACTGTCGTTTGAATTTAATAGTCGTTAATATTCAATTATTTTTTACAGGCATTGACAAGGGGAATATTACAGATGCCCGATGTCCAATTTACACAATAGGGGCTAATTATTACAGAAGTGCCTTAATTAACACATTGAAACAATGTATTCTGCAAAAATACGTGATGCGCCTTTGAAAATGAGAATGTTCCATTATATCTCGCCCAAGAGGCTTTAGTATGTAATATAGTAGAAGTTCGGAAAGTTTGTCACAACACAAATAAAGATTGTATACCGAAAAACAAGTAACACTAACGTAAGTATTATGTTATATGATTTATGCTGAACGCGTCTTGTTTGTCAAGTAAATATTATTTAAATTTCCTTCCTAGAAGTTATCTAGTATAAGTAAACAAAAGTGACTACGACTAATAATATTGTTTGTATTCGCTAAGCTCCTTAATCAATCTGTTTACTCTATAAAATAGTAAACAAAAAAAATAAAATTAATCACGTATAAGCATAGTCGGATGATTGATAACCTCTGGATAATCTTAGAAGAGATGCCGGGTATAAGAACCTTGGCCTAGTAATGCCAAGGGAAAATCCAGCGAGAAAATCAATAACTGACAAAGGGCATAAAAAATATTATGAGCTCTGGCAAACAGTGTACTTATATTCATAACTAGCTCGCGACTCCGCCCGCGTGATTTCCATACAAACTTTCATCCCCTATTTTATCCCCTTGGGGGTAGAATTTATCAAAATCCTTTCTTAGCAGATGCCTACGTCATAACATCTATCTGTATGCCAAATTTCAGCCCGATCCCTCCAGTGGTTTGGGCTGTGCGTTGATAGATCAGTATGTCAGTCAGTCACCTTTGAGTTTTATATATTTAGATAATATCAAAGTGAAATGGCTACAGATAGAAGAAATCAGAATGGAAAGGTTTTGTCTACGGAATGATAGGACCGATCTAGACAGTATTATTACAGAACACCAACGTTATGTGACAGCTTATGGGTACAAATCGGACGATGAGATATTTTTCTAAAGGCCCAAAATCCACCCGTTCCGACCCCAATACCCATTTCTATAAAGCAGACAACGCATCTGTGATTATTCAGGCATTGTGGGTGTTCATTGGCAGTGGAGATCACTTACCATTAGGTGACACAGTTGCTCGTTTGCAGGCATAAAAAAAGCCAGCAGTGTCACGGGGAATTAGTAAAGAAGGTAAAGAATAACTTAAGACAGTGTCAGCGAAACATCGGATAATATAACCTGTGGTGGATTACTTAAGGTTATTTCCAGTTACTGCAAAATACGATATATGCTTACATAAAAGGTGCTGGTGCGAGTAATACGCACACCATTCACGTGTCTTATCACGTGAGACTTCGCGCTTGAATACTAATTAGAACTTTTTTTATTGTCTAGACCGTTGCTGGCTGCAACTTCAGTATTAAAATTCATTCGGTTGAATGCTGATGCAAATAATCTCTGAAAACACGATTGTTATGAATACTAAATGTTTTCCATAAAAATTAAAGTTCTTGGTGGCCAAAATTAATTTAAATTAAAAGTAGTTTTTTCTTATCACAGCATTGGTCTAGTAGCAACGTTCTAGGGTTGAGAACTGTGAGGTCTTCAATTCCCAGGTCGGGCAATAATAATTTGCGTTGTAGTTTTCGATTCGTAAAATTACACTGACTGTCTCGGTGGCACAGTTGTAATGCGTACGCTGTACGATTGCTGATTCCGATTGGGTTGGGTTGAATTGATGTTGGGTTTTTCTATCACGAAATGTTCAGTATCAGCCCGGAGTGTGAAATTGTGTCCGGTATGGCGATAAGCGAAAGCTTCATCATATCATGGGACAGAAATAAATTCGGCGAAATGTGGGTTTACTCATTACATCTCTGTCTACCCCTTCGGAGACTACAGGAGTGATTGCGTACAAAACGTGGGTGCGCCACTATTTGCAGCACTGCCTACCCTATCGGGTAAAGGCATGAGCCTAATTAAGTAGGTATGTATGTTTTTTCTTAGCTGAACTAAGTAAAGTTTATTGACCAGGTACAAATTAATTCCTTATCAATCGGCGGCTGATTTGGCGTTACCGAAACAGTTAAGGCCCTGCTGTGAGCAAATGGCCTTGACTGACTCGCGGCATACTGACTCGTGTACTCGGCGTGTGAGTTTTCGTGAAGAATATGCACGTATTTAGCGAATAATTTATTTAAAAAATCAGGTTTTGGTCTTTTCAAAAATTTAAAACGGGCAAAATATTAGTTACTAAATTGCCTATCTAGTGATGTTAATCCCATATGAAAACAATCTGTACTTTAAAAGGAGACGCACGGAATCTTTGCATTTTTCTCATTTTATGGTTCATTTATAACGACAATTTTTAAAAAATATATCAACATTAACATGAATTTGCATCGAACAAAGTAAAGCTGACAGATTGTAGAAATATATTGTATATCAATATTTATTATAAGCAATGACTAGATAGCCTTAACGCAAATGCCATACGAAGATATTCTGGTATTTCTTGACAAGCACTTTACGTCGAAAAAGTGCGGGTTTGGCGAGCGGTATAAATTTATTCTTCAACCCAAGTACCAAAGAAACGTATTCGCAGTGGACTGCGAGGCAATGTAGGCTTAAGAGGAGGCTCCCTAAATTGTACGTTAGTTTCGATGACCATACTGCGTCAATTATATATCCAAGGAATATAAAACTTTAATATATGATTTTTCAGTCCTATTTCTTTCCGTTAATAAGACAGTTACACAATTGTGTTATTTTCCCTCGATACATTTTTATTCCGAAAACGATGTATTTTTGGTAGAATTTTTGCTGTTTCTAATAAATGGTTTGAGTTATATGTCTAAAATAAATATTCACAGTTAGTAAATATTGTTTATTATCCACTGCTAAGATATAAATTACCTAGATCAATTAAAACTCATAATATAAATCATAATAGATTTGCGACTTACGTCATTTACTTCTGTGCATTGATAAACGTCCGACGATGTGCGCAATATTCAACCTTATGTCATTTCTCATAGTGTGTTGAGTAGTGCACGGTAACTAATAATTAAAGCTATTTATCGTTAGTACAGCGCCGTGCTTCAAGGAAAGACTACGTGTTTTATGCCGCGCGAACGCTCTGCCCGAGTGTTGAATCAGTTTATTATATTTGACAAACTATGCGAAACAGACAATAAATAATTTGTGCAAAAAAGAAAGAAAGTGAATCGTTTCAAAAACTTTGCAATGATTATGAGAGAAGCAAAAGCGTAAGTATTTTGTTAGAATGTTATTTGTACATTTTGAAATTAAAAGTATTATTATATATAATATAACATATTTTAATAATATTATTTCTAAAATAGAATTTAACTATTTACATTATTAGATACATAATAATGCCTCGGTCGCATAGTTATATTTCGTACGCGGTATTGCTATGCTGAGGTCTCGGGTTCGATCCCCGGGTCGGGTCAAATGATATTGGGGTTTTCTATCATGAAATGCTCAGTATCGGTCCGGAGTTTGATCCCGAATTGTGCCCGGTATGGCGATAGGATCGCCCGCTGTCACATCATGGGATGGAAATACACTTTGCGAAATGTGGGTGCACTAGTTACATCTCTGCCTATCCCTTCGGGGATTACAGTCGTGAGTATGTATAAACAATTATTATAATGACTTATATACCCTATCTTTTTTAGAAAAAGAAATAAAGAAAATCGAATGATGGTTATCCGGAACAAAGAGTCAGTGGAGTCGCCTCGGCAATTATTTGATTTAGTTTCTACTTTTGTGATGCATGAAGAGTGAGTTACTCTAACATTATATTATACTATACTAATAATAAGATTATAAGCAAGTATGCATCTAATCGTCATGTATAATTACTAACTTGATATTGTAAGTAATATTTACTTTATCTTCTTCTTCACTAGGTGGTCGGTCCCTCGTATGCGAGAGACCAACTAGGTTGGTACCACCGCTTCGTTTATTTGTCCTACCATGTAGCAGTGTGTAAGTACTGTTGTGTTTCGGTTTGAAGCTAGTGACATTACTGGGCATTATGAGACTGCAAAATTTGTGTCTCGGAGTAAATATCGCAATCCAATATCACGCAGTGCGTTGTAATCTAAAGTTCTGTGTAATATTGTCTGTTTATGGTCAGGTGTGGCGCTTACCATCAGGCTAGCAAAACGTTATTCATGCTAATAAAACAAACTATTACATATTTTATTGGCATTATTATATGATAATGGGTAATAACTACTAACTATGTATGTAATTATTTACATTAAATCTAATCTATGTTCTTTTTATTATCATGGAGAAACAAAATGACGATTATTTTGCTATGTAAAGAACCATGCTGTAGACACTTTTGTGATTTATCTACAATCTGAATAAGCCGGCTCGACTGTTATTCATAGTTAAGTGATCTCCACTCATTGATGATTTATTTACATAATTACCTAAATCATTGTTACATTATTATTTAATCTATTTACATAAATCACCAATGAGTGGAGATCACTTACCATCAGCTTACCTACTTTTTGTCCTAGCACGGCAACATGACTGCGCTATACCTGATGGTAAGCGCAGTGTAGACCAAAAACTCCAGCGACCATCGATGAACAACGAGATTATCGGTGGTCACCAGAATCATGCCGGCCTAAAATAATGCTTCTTCACACTCTGGAAGAGGAAAGAGGCAAATCGAAGAGCCTGCGACAGGATAGGCGGATGGCTGATGAAGGCACAGGGATACAAGGATGTATCCCTATACCCGCCTCAACCAACCATCGAGTCATGTCGCAAACTCCTCGGGAGAACCAATTATACACTGGCTGATCCTGGAATGCGATCCACATAAGGTGTGTGGGATCATTATGACGGGTTCTTACACCGTGTGTATGGTTGTCGCTATCCAAGCGGTTAGGAATATCCTACCAATAGCCAATTCCTCAATTGATTACATAAATGGGTAAGGATGAAAATGATGATGATCCTGAGCTCTAACTTCTAGTGATGTTAAAAAATATGATTTGATTATATGATGATGATTGTTGATGATGTTTTTGCAGACTAAACTTGATAAACCTTGAATCTAGCGAGAACACTGAAAACATAACAGCTATTCATCGTGCATATATTTCGCCACCATCAACTCTCGGGGACAAACCTCCCATACGATGTCAAAGAGAACATTTCTCATAATATTTGTTCCATGAAAGCAAATATGACAATATATAGCCCTTACTTGATGCAACTGACATTGTATGGAACGTACTGTTATGTTGTTTAATTTACGATATTTTTTTTTTATATAACAAAATGTATATTATTATGATGTCTTTCAGATTGATGTTGATCATGAAAAAATCCTTACGATGTACAAAATATAAGGTGAAGATGTAAGATTTTGTTGTTTTATTTGGACCTTAAACCATTCTATAGACACATGAGTATCATCCTAATAAATAAATACACAGTATTTATTCCTTCTTTTTTGCACTTTTCGTTATTTCCTTTTGAATACACGTTCTAATGGGTAGACGTATCATCGACGTACAGTCATTTTTTGAAAAACAAAAGAAAATTAAACTATAGTCTATTTTAAAGAAAATTCATTTATTTTTTGTTTTATATACACATGGTCTGGGTTCCCTGGGCCATTTTTCCACTTGATTACTATCAAGCTAATTTTCCGTGAGTAGCTTCGTTTCGATGAGACGCCCAATAATTCCCTATGCGAAAATTCTCTATTGTGATAGCTAACAGAGGTAGCAAGGATAGAATATTTCGATTTGATGATACCTAAAAATTTATAATTTTATTTGTAGGACAATATGACTGTTAAATTATATAAATATTAACTAAGTAAAAACAAAAAAATCAGCTGGTTACTACTCACGGAAGCTACTCACGGAAAATTAGCTTGATAGTAATCAAGTGGATCAGCTGGCCCAGGGAACCCGGACCATGTGTATATAAAACAAAAAATAAATGAATTTTCTTTAAAATAGCACCAACACATTTGTTCAAACGAAAATATATTTCATTTAAATTTTGAAGAAGAAAAAAAGAAAAAACACTCAAAAGGCGCAAATAACATTAATTTCTTTCATGAAACTACTAGAGTATGTTTTTGTAACCAGTCTACATTTAGCGGCATTATGCGTGAACATATAATAAACAAATATATTGTACTTTTTTTTTATAGCATAGGCCGGCAAACGATCAAGTGTGTCACCTAATGGTAAGTGATCTCCACCGCCCAAGTACGCCCACCACCAGAAGAATGAATCATGGGCGCGTTGCCGACCTGAAAGGTAAGGGATAATTAGGGATAGGGAAGGGGAGGGGATTTGGGCTTCCGGATAACTCACTCACCGTACGAAACGCAGCAGCAAGCCCCTACTTTACGTCGGTTTTCTGTGAGACAGTGGTAACGACCCGGTCGAGCCAGCCCATTCATGCTGTAGACAAAACTGTCTTCAGCGTGGCTCTACCACTCAAAATGTAATGTAAATGTATGTTCGCAATTCGTCTGTATATATATATACCTCCTCTGTTTTTCCATTGGTTAAAAAATGTGAAAAAAGCATCAAAGATTCTAAGTTTGGAAATATGCATACAAACTGCGATCATCCTGTTCATATTTCCATTCAGTGGGTTTTCGTGTACAATACACGCACAAACATACAGACAATATAATTAAAAATATATATTTCTGTAATCGAATATGTTTATCATTACTTTTTAAACATATCAAATGTACAGACACAGCTCTGATACAATTTTGTTATATTATATCAACAAAACATTTGTCTTTCAAAACAAAATATATTATTAAAAAAATATTTATGTACAGAAGTCTCCGTGTATTTATGCCCACTACTATAACGTCAAGCGACGCGCGAAACGACGCGTTGCGTACAAGTGCAGAGGGTAGCGGGGTGGATGGGCGGAGCTAACGCACGAAATATTTTAGGCAGCATGCTCTTAATACACAATGCGGTTTCCAGAACGTGGAGGAGGCGCTCCGTGACCAGTTTGTCTTTATTTTTATAGAATAGGCCGGCAAACGAGCAAGTGGGTCACCTGATGGTAAGTGATCTCTACCGCCCATGTACGCCCACCACCAGAAGAATCATGGGCGCATTGAGGAAAGGGATAATTAGGGATTGGGAATAATTAAGGATTTGGGCTACCGGATATCTCACTCGCCGTACGAAACGCAGCAGCAAGCCGCTACTTTACGTCGGTCTTCTGTGAGACAGTGGTAACGACCCGGTCGAGCCAGCCTATTCATGCTGTAGACAAAACTGTCTACAGCGTGGCTCTACCACTCTCTCTCTCTCTTGTCATGGTCATGCAACCGGGGCCGGAGACAGACAAGTTGTTTATGCGTGACCTGGTAGAACTGACGCTTGCAAAAGCAGTGGAGATGACGGTGATGCGTGCGCAGTGCACCTAATGGAGCAGCAGTTCGTCCTCATAGGAGTCTCCGCAGGCACCAACGCCGGGCACACCACTGCTCAAAATCGCCCTCGACAAACACGCCATCATTTCTGTCGCCAAGCAACAGTTGCACTGTTGTGTTTCGGTTTGAAGGACATCGAAGCCAGTGAAATTATTGGGCATTATGAGACTTAAAATCTAATGTCTCGGGGTGACAAGCGCAGTTCAGTGCCATGCAGTGCTTTGTAATTCAAAGTTCTGTGTGGTGTTGCTTCTGTTCGTAGGCAGGCGTGACGCTTACCATCAGGCGAGCGCCTTGCTCGTCTCGTCATTGAATCAAATAAAAAAAAACACGCTTAGCGAAAACAAAAAAATTAACCAGGGTGTATGTGCAATGTGCGGCTATGAGGATCATAAAGCGGTTCAGTGTCGATTTGCTTATTATAAATGCAAAAAGTGCAATGTAAATTTCCATCGCATGTGCTTAAAAAAATAACTGTGTAGGTATTGTATATGCTGAGGAATCTGAAATCATAAGTACCAGCCTTGAGAAAATATGTTTTTTTATAGCTTAAAAAATAGCATTGTTAAAAAAGTGTGTCTCGCTGACAAGCTGCGTTCGCGTGAAAACTCAAAGAAGCGTTTTTTGCTGCCTGAAGAGGTTTTATGGTTTCCATCAAAATATATATTACATCTTATTACCCTTATTTAAAAATCCTCTAATAAATATTTACGTGAACAGAGCATAAACAAAACATACAATAAACACACTAACACTACCATAAAACAAAATTAAATAAACAATCCAATAAATAACATAACTACCTTATAATAATTATTAACATTCTTATTGCGCGTAGCTTCCGTGGCGCAGTGGACGAGTAGCGGCTATGAAGCGAGAGGCCGCGGGTTGAATTCCGGTGCACGAGACAACGGGTTGTTACGGGTCTAGATGTGTTTTTTGACCCTTCTGATGAACTGCAGGAGTCCCCGCTAATGGGATACTGGCAACCCTTGCAGTATCTCATCATCGGGGTTGTAGGAGTTAGGGTGGGAGGGTAAGGGTAAGGGTAGGTTTGGGTGGAGGAGTTGAGACGTAAGGGGAGATGATAATAAAGCTGAGAGCGAGGAGAGGGTAATAGGAGGAAATAAGAGGGAGGACAGTGAATGGAGAATTGCGCGTAACCCAAAAAAATAACGGGAAGAAGTTGATGGTTCTTCCTCATTCCAAAACGTATATTGTTAATTTTCGGTCACGACAGGAAAAATCCTGAACGGATTCAGCAGGTTGGTACTCTCTTTCATCATTAAGTTCTTCAGGCAGTATTATCTGATTCTGACCCACGTTAGCGTATTAGTAGTACTCTGAAGAGGTGTTATGGTTCCCATACATACCATATATCACAGTAGGTACCGCCGAGTCGAACTGACAATGGCGGTAAGATTAAGAAATTGAGGAAATTTCCGATTAAAAGTAGGTACAATATACAATATACAAATTATTACATACGATTTAATATTTTATTTATGCCATTATTATTAACAAGTCATCAACTGTTTACTTATACAGGACGTCGACAGTTTTAGACTATAGGGACAGAAACCTGCTGTTGCCTTTCGTACGGTAAGTGGAATATCCGGAGGCTCAAATCCCCTTCTCCTTCCTTTTTCCCTTCTCTTTCCCTTAATTATCCCTTTCCTTTAAGGTCGGCATCGTATCCGTGGTTCTTCAAGTATTGTGGATGTTATTGGGCGGTTGAGATCATTAACCATCACCAGGTGACAACTTGCTCGTTTGCCGAACAAGGTTTTTCAAGACAAACCATAAAACTCCAAATAAATTTTGCACCACGTGTTTTTGGGCAATATAAATATATTTCATTTATATGAGGATATTATTAATTAGTTATTGAGTTCCTTTAACGTTTTACACCCTATATAGGAGCAAAACAACAAATGTGTCCAACGAAGGTCATATTTCACACGCGCGACGTTCCAACAGTTTTGAATGAAATTTATTATTATTTTGTTCCCTATTTATTCTGTTTACCCGACGGCAGTTGAAAGGAACCATTCATCTTGTTGTTTTCCACCGAGGAGTCGATGAAATTAAAGATAAAACGAACAGTTTGAAGTAAATCAATTTATTTTGTGTAATCAAAATAATACTTCTAGGTAGTCGTAATTAGATCGCAGTAAACAACTTAACAGGGCGCGTTTAACATGCTTCATTGAAGTTCGAATTGTACCTACTTATTATAGATTTTTTTTAATTCATAGAAAGAAATTGTCATTTACATGTTTTTGTATTCTGGTATAGTAAAGCGTTTACACTGCACCTAATGCTAATTACAGTACAATCTAGGTAGACCATCGAGAGACATTGGTTCCTTCGACGGTTGACGAAAAATATACCTGTTTGAAGTTACTGGATATACATTAGCTGACCAAGAAACGCGACTCGCCGAATCCAGCCATCATGGTGGGTGTTTCACCATGTGTATGGTTGTCGCTATCCAGTCGGGTACAAATATGTTACCGCTACATACCCTCCCACCAGCAATGTGTAATCATAACTTGTACGCAATAGTTTTTATTCATACAAAAAAGATATTGTAAGATAATTAAAAATATAACAATTAATACAATCGCATTATGGTTATATAATTTTCTTTGATACTCGTTAATTATAAATTCTAAAGTATAATAAGACATTGAAAATACCTGCACCATTATCGAGGTGTATTAATATTACGTAATGTTAGCTCTTATTCACGATGACATCATACTTCTACAATGGTACCAGTTATAAACGATTAGGCAAATATTATATATTCAATAACTATAAGATATAATTTTAACCTAATGCCCACGTAAAATATCCGCTATTTGGAATATTCAACTATATCAATAGTGATCTCTTGGTTACGACGTTCTTTTTTCTATGGCCTGCTATGAAAGTTATTATAGAGGTATTAATAATATTATAGAGGTATTAAGAGGAATACCTCTTAGGGATTATTAAGGTATTATTTTCTTATTTTTAATTATATATATGACTGCTTCAGTGGCACAGTTGTATTGCGTACGCGGTACGATTGCTATCTATTTCGGGTTTGATCCCCTGTCTCAGTCAAATTATATTGAGTTTTCTATCACGAAATTATCAGTATCTGGAATTGTGCCCGGTATGACAATAGGATCGCCCTCTATCCCATAATACGTTGTCCCAAACGTACATGATCTTGACATATGATTATCCTGTATGGATATCAGGAACTACGAGAGACTTTCAGTTCAACACGCAAACTTGTAACAAATATTTGTGGATAACGCAAACATTTGTCTCAGTGCGGAGATCGATTTAGCCGTCCGCGGCCTCTCGTTTCAGGGCCGGATACTAGCTACGGCACGGTGGCTTTCAAAACAATAGCCTAATCACTTACATCCGTGCGGGGAACGTGCAATTATTGATATGTAGCGGTGAGCACATCATTTTATTTAGTTTGAATGACGAAACGAGCTGGTCTAGCATCTAATGGTAAGCGCCACGTCTGCTCATAAACAGAAATGACAACACTAGAACTTTGAATTACAATGCACTGCATGGGTTTCGACTGCGCTCGTTGCTGTGACACATTGCTTCTCGGCAGCAAAAACAAATAACGCTGTGGTACCAACCCAGTCGGTCCTTTGCATACGAGGAACCTACTATCTCGTTAATTACCATTATTTAGTGATTTTTCACTGATGAAACTAATTGAAGTCTTTCATTAGTAGAACAATAAATCTAAAATAAAATAAAAAAAACGTGTAAGTGTATGTGTACTTATAATATAGTTATTATATTCAGGCATAGTAGTTACCTGGTTGGCGAAAGCTTTTACTTTTAGTGCAACAACAGGTTTGACTGTAATCGGACAGGTCAAGGTCGTGCGAAGTGAGCTCCACAAAAAGCAGTTTGGCGCCGTGATCACATTCTTACATACGGGGCGGAATCAATAAATTGTCTACAGCATATATTATGCGACATATAGGTAGTTATTTCTATTAAGGCACTCAAATTCTGTTTAAAAACAACCATGATTTACGATACGGTTGGTCCGCCACCCACTCGCAAACAGGTGTCAGTTCGCTTGTATGTCGGAATTGTGTCTGGATATTCTCAGAATCTCGCAAGTTGAAAACAAGACGCGCTTGACTTTGCTAAGCGGTTTGCTTTAAGTCGTTAGTTTTTATCTACGTTTTATTATAATAACGCTCGGTAAACGGAGGTGACATTTTTCCCAGGCTATTTCAAAAGAAGATTTATACTTTGCATTGTGTGTGCGTAGGTAAATTTTATTGCCAAAAATGAGTGCGGCGCCTTCCCACCCTTGACCCGTAGTGTTGCGCAAACCATTCCCGGCCGAAGGTGTGCAGACCACCAAGGTTGGCGTCGAGCGAATTGGCCATGTTTTTCCTTGCCAAAGTGAATTTGCACAATGCAAATTTTTATTTTGTTTACATTATTTATATTATATATACTAGTTAGTTGTATAGGGTCATAATTTATGAGTTATTAATTTTAACTTTACATAAAACAATCAGCGGGCCAATTCTGGTAATTAAAAATGTTCAAAATATCATTCCGATCTAGTTTCAGTGCCAAGAAAGTTGCAAGTGGCATTCCGTAAACCATTAAAACTGTAATGCAATCAAAAGTATATTGCAAGTTGACTGAATTGACATCGCAATGTAACTGAAATGATATTGTGAATTAACTAAAATATAGTCAATCATATCGATATTTGTTTATATGCATGGGTAATATTCTATGTAAATATGTAACAATCAAATCACAAAGTCGTAAGGAAACATTATATATTAACAATAAAAATACAAAACACTATTACATACACACACATATTACACATTGCAGCTGAATCCATGAATTTGCACTGTGTGAACATAACCTTTTGGATAATACACTGTCCTTCCTCCTTCAGAGTCGGCTCAAGGCCTAGAATTGGTGATCCGAATTGCTTCCGTGAAATCCACAAACAGTTCTAATTGTTTAGTCATTGTTTCACCAACACTTTACTAACAGTCCACTAATAATTAACTCACAATATTGTTTCAACTTTCAATTAGTATTTATCGCGCGCAATGGATAATCATAATTAACTTATTATAGAAATTGAAAGATACGTACTTAAATAACATACACAACAAAATTAAATCACGGAAAAATAACAATAGACATTCTTTTTTAATAAAAATTTTACGGCTCTCGATCTTAGTACTTTGAGCCTGCAATAACAAAGGTGTAATCACTGGGTGACCCACCACGACAATAAATTAACGCATATGTTTTCACTCACAATTCACAGAAATCCGAAAAAATCGGGTTTTCAATTTAGGGGAAACATGAGGAATTACCTAATCAATTAATAAATTATAAAATCTATTAATCAAATTTTAAATTAATAACTTCGTGCTAGAGTAATAACTTTTCCATCCAATTCAAATCGCCAAAATTACTCACAATGCCAATATATTTTGTCCGCTGGCAACTTTATTATAACATTCGCTTTACATTTTTTATAATTTAGTCTGTGGTGGCTGACATTAGTTTGGAATTGAAATGATATCAAATTGACATCATAATGCTACCGGAATGATATTGGAACTTTAAGCGGAGCAGAATGCCACATTTTATTCAATTCGTAGTCTAATCTCAGTTTGGTTAAAGTTCAGTCTCAGTTAATGTTAAATACGAGAATTGGCCCGCAGATGTAACAACAATCAAACATTACGTACATATGTACGATTGTTGTTTTAATATATAAGACTGGTAATAAATATGGTAATTTTTTGCTAAAGTGTAATCGTTCATTAATGTTAGAAATGCATTCGTTTAACTTAAGACACCTAATTAATGTTATTTAACCATGAATTAATGTAGGATACATTTAACATGTATATGTACCTACCTGATAAGATAGGAAGTAAATAATTATATTTATGATAGATTAGGCTTATTAATTTATATAATATAATTATAAATATATCCACTACGAGAGATTTTTAACGTACAAAATATTCATAGATATATAGGCATGCATACATGTACATCCACAAGGATGTAATATCAATAAATATCATGTGATTATGTTGATATTGATATCTTATGTTGATATCGAGGACCTTGAACAAAGCATAATTGAGTAACAAGAAGCCCTGTTCCGTCTTATTGATTTTATTTACTGCACTATTACCGGGTTCAAAAACCGGCCGTGGTCAGCATAGAAAAACAAGCGATTCAATTACAATATTTGTTATTTATTATCAAAATATTATTTTGCGATAAAAGCGGTTTATAGCGTATTCTGAGTATTCGCTGCATATTTCGTTTTAAAATATTGTGTAAAAACAATCCGGCACCGCTCTCCCACGTGGCTCTTAATTAATAAAGAATTCTGTTTTTGTTATTTAAATTATTATCACACCACCATAACCAATCAGTCAACAATGAATAAAAATGCGCATTTTTTTTTAAGTAGATAGCTTAATCAGGCTAGTTAAGTTTATTCGTACTCAATCATAGTATTTAAATCATATTTATTAAAAGACTAGCGGACCCGGCCACGCGTTGCTGTGCCTAAGGTATAGGTTAATATATATTGTAGTAAACCTTTCAATACAGTATGCGCCATGTATTGGATACTTACTCAATTCAGCCGATAAATTACCTTACACCGCCATCTTTTAGAACCTTATGGAACTTACAGAATTAATTATAACTCTTTTTTCATATAACAAAGTCCAGTCCAGTCCAACTCCAGTCCGGTCCCCAGTCCAGTCCGGCCCCAGTCCAGTCCGGCTGCAGTCCGGCCCCCAGTCCAGTCCGGTCCCCAGTCCAGTCAGTCCCTAGTCCAGTCAGGTCCCCAGTCCCGTCAGGTCTCCAGTTCAGTCAGGTCCCCAGTCCCGTCAGGTCTCCAGTCCAGTCAGGTCTCCAGTTCAGTCAGGTCCCCAGTCCCGTCAGGTCTCCAGTCCAGTCAGGTCCCCAGTTCAGTCCGCTCCCCAGTCCGATCCCCAGTCCAGTCCGGTCCCCAGTCCAGTCCGGCCGCAGTCCAGTCCGGCCCCAGTCCAGTCCGATCCCCAGTCCAGTCCGGTCCCTAGTCCAGTCCGGCCGCAGTCCAGTCCGGCCCAAGTCCAGTCCGGCTCCAGTCCGGTCAGGTCCCCAGTCCCGTCCAGCCGCAGTCCAGTCCGGCCCCAGTCCAGTCCGGCTCCAGTACGGTCCCGTCCAATCAAGTCCCCAGTCCAGTCAGGTCCCCAGTCCCGTCAGGTCTCCAGTCCAGTCAGGTCCCCAGTTCAGTCAGGTCTCCAGTCCCATCAGGTCTCCAGTCCAGTCAGGTCCCCAGTTCAGTCAGGTCTCCAGTCCCGTCAGGTCTCCAGTCCAGTCAGGTCCCCAGTTCAGTCAGGTCCCCAGTTCAGTCCGCTCCCCGGTCCAGTCCGGTCCTCAGTCCAGTCCGGTCCCCAGTCCAGTCTGGTCCCCAGTCCAGTCCGGCCGTAGTCCAGTCCGGCCCCAGTCAAATCAGGTCTCCAGTCCAGTCAGATCCCCAGTCCAGTCCGGCCCCAGTTCAGTCCGATCCCCAGTCCAGCCCGGTCCCCAGTCCAGTCCGGCCCCAGTCCGGTCCGGCTCCAGTCCGGTCCCGTCCAGTCAAGTCCCCAGTCCAGTCAGATCCCCAGTTCAGTCAAGTCTCCAGTCCCGTCAGGTCTCCAGTCCAGTCAGGTCCCCAGTTCAGTCAGGTCTCCAGTCCCATCAGGTCTCCAGTCCAGTCAGGTCCCCAGTTCAGTCAGGTCTCCAGTCCCGTCAGGTCTCCAGTCCAATCAGGTCCCCAGTTCAGTCAGGTCCCCAGTTCAGTCCGCTCCCCGGTCCAGTCCGGTCCTCAGTCCAGTCCGGTCCCCAGTCCAGTCTGGTCCCCAGTCCAGTCCGGCCGCAGTCCAGTCCGGCCCCAGTCAAATCAGGTCTCCAGTCCAGTCAGATCCCCAGTCCAGTCCGGCCCCAGTTCAGTCCGATCCCCAGTCCAGTCCGGCCGCAATCCAGTCCAGCCCCAGTCCAGTCCGGCTCCAGTCCGGTCCCGTCCAGTCAAGTCCCCAGTCCAGTCAGGTCCCTAGTTCAGTCAGGTCTCCAGTCCTGTCAGGTCTCCAGTCCAGTCCGCTCCCCAGTTCGGTCCCCAGTCCAGTCCGATCCCCAGTCCAGTCCGGTCCCCAGTCCAGTCCGGCCGCAGTCCAGTCCGGCCTCAGTCAAGTCAGGTCTCCAGTCCAGTCCGACCCCCAGTCCAGTCCGGTCCCCAGTCCAGTCCGGCCGCAGTCCAGTCCCGCCCCAGTCAAGTCAGGTCTCCAGTCCAGTCAGATCCCTAGTCCAGTCCGGTCCCCAGTCCAGCCCTGTCTCCAGTCCAGTTCGGTCCCTAGTCCAGTCCTGTCCTGTCCTGTCCTGTCATCAAAAAGACATCAAGTGTTTCATACCCAGGAATAGTTTGTACTGGAAAATTAAGTTGTCGTTTTTAGTGTTTTCCTTTACTTATTATCATACCCAGGAACAGTTTGTACTGGAAAATTAAGTTGTCGTTTTTAGTGTTTTTCTTTACTTATTATTTATGTTACTCATTTTTTCTCACCGGGTAAACCTTCCCTGAACTTCTACAAATATTTCAAGATCAGAATTAGCCAAATCGGTACAGCCAGTCTCGAGTTTTGGCGAGACACACGCACAGCGATTCATTTTTATATATATAGATTAATAGGCGCTGTGCATAAAACTTTCATCTTATTAGATCAGAAAGCATCCGTACACATTTTAATCTACATGCCTACATTTAAATGTTTTTATTCAATAAAAAATATAATTTTGTATCAGAATAGGTTGTCGGAGCGCCAAAGACTATTGGTAGTTCTGTGGTTTGAGGATGAATTGGGAGTAGAGTAAAAGCTCGCAAAAAGCATGTAGGCCCATAGCGTTCCAATGTAATACGTTTATAAAAAAATAAATATTAGATCTGCTTAATGTTTAAGCCCCGAAAAAAGAGGACTGTTATAACATTTTAACCCTTTATCTGTCTATAGATGTCAGTATAGATGATAAGCTCCTCTCAATCCCAATTGAAAACATCCAAATCCTAACTTTAAGTTTATTCATTCATCTTTATATATCCGTTTTACGTGATTAACAAACTGACACTATACGAGTATAAACCCTACTGTTTAATCATGTTAATGTTTAATTTTACTCTTACTTTATTAATAGTGTACCTATTTTCGAGTGGAATGTCATCAATTATTATCTGTCCAATAAATGTTATGTAGGAGCATATAATAATACACTCGGTTAGCCTTGACTTTGAGATAAACAAATGAATCACAGAGTTGAATTTCCCCGCTTTGAGGAACAATATATTCCCACTAAGGTACGTCTTATCTGAGTATAAATTATAAAGTGCTTTGCCCTGTATATTATTTACAATGAATGTGATTTTTTTTTATTTGCTTCTAGTTATACCTATAATATCGCCCACGTACAAGAGCATAAAGATAGATAAAAACGCTGATAACTATTTTACCCGACAAACAAAAATGGAGAGGAGGTTCTTAGATCCCGTTTTCACGATTTTTTGGTTCATCTGATGGTAAATGGTCTCCGGCGTCCATAAACATCCATAATAATTGAGGAATAGTAGATTCGATGCCGTCCTTAATAGAAATGGATAATTAAAAGATTAGGAAGGGATTTGGGCCTCCGTCTCAAAATCCGTCAAATCTCACTCACCGTACTTCACGTCATTTTTGTATCAGATTGCGTCTGCTCCGACTTATCCGTTCCATATTGTTGGATCAATTATTCATATATCCGTCCAATTCTTGTATACTTATGATTTCCAGTCTTAGTTATTTATTGCTTCATTAATATGTCAAATATAATTAGTAACCTATGGATTTTTACAAAATAATTAAATTTATTTGCTTGTTTTGTTTATTTTCGGCTAAAATAAATCATACGGAACGGAATATTACTGGCATAACATTAAACAAACACTAGCTCCGTTGAATAAAGTTTTATCGTTCTGAATGATGTTATGCAAAAGAGATAAAATCAGCGTTTCCGATATTGCGTAACTTTAAATACCTGTTACTATAATGTATAACTCCTGTGTGAATAAAAAAATCCACTAGTGGTATCATATTAATATCCGCGACGATAGCGACCGCCGTAAGCATGGTGTTAAAACCTGTCATGGTGACCAAAATACCTAATGATCTTGTGTGGATCACGTTTCGGGATCAGACAGTATATTCACAGGTTCTCCCGAGGGACTTGCGACATGGCTTCTTGGTTGGTTGGTCCGGGTATATTGTATCCCTGTGCCGGCATCGGCCATCCGCCTGTCGCAATCCCCCCGATTTGGTTCTTCCCTCTTCGGAGTGTGATGAAGTATGTATACAAGCCGGCATGATTCTGGTGACCACCGATAACCCTATGTTTCTCGATGGTCGCTGTTTTTTTTGGACTACACTGAGCTTATCATCAGGTGCAGTGCAGTCACTTTGCAATACTCGGATTAAAAAAAATAAGCAAAACACATACATACTCTACATAATAATTCACATTGAGTTAAAACTTAGAAGATTAATCCACTGACTGTTATACAATATTATTTCGCAAACAAAAGAATTTTGCGCCTCATTGATCTGGTGGCAGCGTACTAAGGCTGAGAGCCGACAGGTCCTAGGTTTAATTCCTAGGTCGGGCAATCACAATTTGTGTTTGAGTATTAGATTCGAAAAAAATCACACATGGATTACTCGAGATTGGAAATTCGGTCCGCCATGGTGATAGGCTCGCCTCCTGTCACTCGCCCTCTATCAAAGAGGTTTTAGCTCATAAAGCCATGAACGTGAACAAACGAGCCCATGATTCTTCTGGTATTGTGGGCGTACACGGACGGTGGAGATCACTTACCATCAGGTGACCCCACTTGCTCGTTTGCCGGCCTATGCTATAAAAAAATACTTTCAATTAGTTAAAGACGTGGTAGAGCCACGTTGTAGACAGTTTTGTGTACAGTAAAAGCGGACCGACTCGACTGGATTGTTACTACTATCTCACAAAAAATAGAAGTAAGCTAGCCGGTTGCTGTTGAATTCCGTATGGGGAGTGAGATATCTAGGGGCCTTAATTTTCCTCTCCTTCCCAATTCCTTAAATAGCCCTTCCATCAGCAACATGTCCATAATTCTTTTTGGTACTGTAGGCGGTAATGGGTGATAGAGATTACACCAGCAGATCTACTGGATGATTTGCTATAAAAAGCGCTTTAAGTATATAAAGAAATCGTATCGTATCGTCGTTCACGTATGTTTACTTTTTAAGGCACATGATTTTTATGCACATCAATTGCTACCTTTCGAATGATATAAACTTATAATTAATACTTAAAAAGAGAGCACAAATTTAGACGTTCAAGTATTAATTTAAGATTTGTCGATATTTGTTTTGTGTCGTATGTGGTATTGATGTCCTTATTACAAAAAACCACCTTACATAAAAATAAGTCATAGAATGACCGTGAATGGAACATCTATTGGGGAACTAATTATAATAATGTGTCTTCGAAATATAATGACGCACGTGTTCGTACAAAATAATTAAATATTTCGTAGATACACATAAAACTTGTTCATGTGACAACTGGCCATGAACTCGGCGACCTGGCTGAACTACTGCCGCATGTTACGACCAATTGCTAGCGTGGGTTGTGAGTTGTGCTGCCTCTTAAAATAGCTCAATTATTCAACTACTACCTGAATTGGCTCGCCTGCACTTCCCTGTGCGAGATGAATGATCCACTGCGCAAGTGTTTACGATGTTGATGTGCGATGATTTTTTATGTTAGTTACATAAATTACAATACAACACAATTCTTATTTATTTGAAAAATTAAATATACGTTGTCCTGTATTGGAATTTGTGTCCGATATAGACTCGCCTCCTTTCGTCATGCGGCGGAAATATGCGCTGCAAACAATGGATGTACTAGTTGCAACTCTGCCTACTCCTTAGGTGATACAGGAGTGAGAAATTATGTTATGTTATATAAATTGTTTATATACTGTAAAATTGTAATGATTTTGTTTAACAGGAACGTAATTTTATTAGAGGCAATATGACGAGTCTTCTCCAATTAAGTCCTGTCGCCAACTGTGATTTGAAATGTCTACCTACCCACCTGTTCATTAATTTTACTTTTGTAAAAACACTGTAGATACTCACATATAAATAAATAAATAAATCCACCATTAGTCACGCACATATTAGTCTGGACCCCACACTAGGTTAACCTGTATCGCGCCTATCAGGAACTACGAAGGACTTGCGGTCCCACAACACTAAGACCCGAAACAAAGCAAAGGACCTCTGCTGGTGGTAGGGTATTCATATCCCCCGGATAGCGACCATCGTACACGTAGTGTTAAAACCTGCCATAGTCACCAACAGATCTTGTGTAGATCGCGTTCCAGGAACAGTCAGTGCATATACGGTTATTTCGAGGGGCTTGTGACATGACTTGATGGTTGGTTGGGGCGGGTATTGGGGTAGATCCTTGTATCCTTGTACCTGCAACGGTCACCTGCCTGTCCTGTCGCAGGGCTCCCGATTTGCTTCTTCCCTCTTCGAAGTGTGAGGAAGCATTTATATAGGCCGGATGATTCTGGCGACCACCAATAAACTCATTATTTGTCGGTGGTCGCTGTTTTTTTGGACTGCATTGCACTTACCATCAGGTGCAGTGTGTCACTTTGCCGTGCTCGAATAAAAAAAAATTATGGTGACATATAAATTTGTCTCAGTGCGGGAATCGAACCCTCGGCCTCTTGCTTTGTAGCCGGCTACACGGCCACTGCGCCAAGGAGGTTTTCATCACTTCTGACTACAAACCAGCTCTTTCATATATAGAACAATTAACCTAATTGGTGCTTATTTTTAAACATAATTCGATATAATAAGTAGTCTTTGTGTATAGAATGAACTGATTTTTTACGGTTGGTTGTCCTATCACACATACCTATTGAGTCATAATAATAAAGAAGAAACACGATAAAAACGTACCTATTAACGTCTCACGAACAAATACGTGTTTCCAGAAATAAAATAAATAATAACCCATCAAGTAAAAAAATCTAATTCTTTAAATAATTATTTACAATAATCAGAATGTAATGTAAAAAGCTGTATATGACACTTTGTTTATTAATTTGATATTTGCGCACCTTTAAAAAGATCAACGTACTCGTCGTAAAACGCTATTAGAATGATATTAAGTTACATGTCAATGAACTTTAATTTGTTACAATTATGTGACTAACAAACGAACATCCCTACGACTGCTTAAAACAAACCCACTGCTGCTGAATCATATCCTGTGACCAATACAATCTAAGGGTACGCATAAATGAATAAACAAGACGTTACTCAATGTTACATCTCTGGAAAAAACACGTCATTCAACAAGTCATTCACAAATCGTTAAATGTGTTATTTCACTAAGTTGGATATTGATCGTATGCTGCCAGCAAAGTGAAATCCTTTTTAATTCGATAAAACGCATTATTATTAACAGCCTTTACTTGCGTGAATTGTTTTTATTGTAACCTAGGGAAACATACTATCGAAATAAAAATGCAGGTAATGGTCTACCGTGTGCCAAATCGAAATCGAAATCTGTCCAACTGATAAGGTTTGATTGATGTACAAACAAATAAACTCACAAATTGCACCAATAAATTACTGCTAACTGACCATAACTTAATATTACCATCTTGCTCTCTTTTATCTAGAACCCCTCTCCCGTTCTTCATATTATGTTCTTCATATTAATATCATGAACTTATGGCCCTGAACACACATGTGGTTTAAGGTGATAAAGTTCAAATTCAATTATATAGACATGTTTTCAGGCATGGCACCGCGACAGGATTGCGTAACGCGCGACCGAATCGGTTAAATTTCATTCAAAGCGGATTTGTCGCTATCGATTGATTTGCGTCACGTGTCTCGGGCTCACTGTCTCGGTCGCGTATCTCAAAACATGTCTTAAGGCTGCCAACGATTGCGTTAAACAATTAGATATACACATAAACACATAAAGTGTAAAATATATTGTATTCGGACGCTTCGAAAGAGTCGTTATCAATCAGTTTTTATGTGCAAAAATATAGATTCGCAACAAAATCCCATCATACAATATTAATAAAAATTTACGATACTTTGATAAAAGTAACATTAATATCGTAAGGTCAGGCTTATATTGCCGAAATTCCGTCACCTTGGAACGTACCTATTTACAAGTTATCTACGACTCTTACAAGGTTGTCAGAACTGCAATAATTAACTACTGTTATATCAGAGAGAAGTCACAGGGTATTTACAACGCATTCGTCGTAAGCAGCGTGACATAAAGTAATAATTTTTAATGATTTAACAGTACATACTCCAATTCTTTATCAGTATATATAATATTAACTAGCTGTACGCTGCGCGCGTTGCCATGCCACCAACTAAAATAAATTTGAAGGAAAGACATTTGTGACCAACTCACTCACAACAACTTTGCTAAAGATCATCACATGATCAAATGCATAGTTTACGATTCTATAAAGGACACATAGACAAACATTCATTTCTATATATATAGATTATTCTTTACAAACACAATCAGTTTTTAATTCACATGTGTATAAAATTATGCGTAAACAGAATTCATGTCATAAATGGAATTATATGGTACTTTACATAATATATTTATAGTAAATGACGGAATAATCGACGATAAGGCCGAAAAGTGCTGAAATTCTAATATTGAGAAGTATGTACTCTTAGTAAGTATGGTGATATATCCAAGAAATATCTAATATTATGCAACGATAGCGTAGCGGTGATAATACGTACTGCCGACACAATAATCGCTGGTTTCGACGAGCTCCAGCCCCCTAAGCACGCACTTATGGGTTTTCGAAGTGACGTCATTGTTAATTAACGCTCGCTTTTATGGTGAAAGAAAATATCTCAAGGAAACCTGCGAACTTGAGAGTTCTCCATAATTCAAAGGTATGTGAATTCTAGCAATCCACATTAGGCCAACGTGATTGAATAAAGTGTAATCTCTCTCATTAGTCCGTATCCAGTAGAACAGTATAACACAGAGCTAATATAAGAAACATATTTCCCTTTACTCCCTATATTATTTCGTAATCCATTTTCATGCACACTGCTACCTCTAATCCCGTTATTTTTAAGGCTGTTTCTACGTCAATGACCTTGACTATTTGAACGTTGTGCGGTCATGATATAATTAAACACCATATAACCTGAACCATTGCTTTTTTATAAAACAGTGACAAATAAAGCTCTAATCCCACACTACGGTAACATACGTCGTGGGTATCCGGATGCTTGTTACGAACGATTTATCATCTACTGTCGTTTTCAAACAACACACGGTTAGATAACATCGATTAAGACGTACCTTGAAACCTAACACATACGATAAAATAGATTATCTCATGTTAAATTGTAGAATTAACCTAGTTTAACACACTAATTACCACAGATCCCTTTTTTGACGGTCATGTTATAATTATCATCACCATCGCAATCTGCGACTGTATTCCCAAATTACTTGCGGGTAATTGGAAATCCCAACAAATTGCATTTTACATTAACGGTATATTAACAAATAAGTATCGTTTGTATTTTGTGCAATCTACTAAGCTGCGTATAAAATAAGTTACCTTAAAATAAAATATACAGGAAAGTATGTATGAAAATAAATTAATTCCAAAATTTTCAAGGCTTATTCTTAAGATGAAAATGTATTATACTACCAAATTATTCGGTGATTTGCAAATGGGGTCAAGTTGTTTTTAAGAGTTTTCATTGAATTAAAATAAGTTTACATTGTTTAAGTAGGTAGTCTATTATTAACCGACTAAAAAAAATGGCATGAAACGGAAGACCTGTCTCTGTTTGTGTACATATATTGTATATTCACGTTAACTGCGCCAAATGTGGACCGATTTGGATGATTATTTTGTACCCGATAGGATTTAATCCCAGGGATCATTAAACTGCAATAACACCGATTCAAAATTGTTAAAGGATTTTAGTTTTTTTGAGTCGGTTTTATTGGCGATACTTTCAATAACATAATACATATATTTTAGGAAGGTTTTAATAATATCTCAAAGACGGTGCCATTTAAAGAAATAACTCTACGCTTAAAGGGATTAAATCGGGTATGAAAAACTTACTTCAACATTGGGGCACTTCTTTTCTTTAATCAAAAATCATACTGGTTCAAAAATAAAGAGATTATAAAGCTAAAAATATTTGATTCGTTTAATTCAATGTTAGTTTTAAGACGAGTTATGCTAATTTTAGTATTAAATTATTTTATTCTAATTATATGGTAGGCTCTCTACGTTTTCATTTACAGTTCAATGTCCTTCACTTTTAATAAACCCAATTATAGATACCCCCTGTCGTGGCCTCCTTTGGGACAAAGGAAACTGCTTTGGGGGATCCTAGAATACCTGGATTTCTGCTGGTACTACCCCTGTACTCTACCTTAGTGACCCGTCTTCTTTAGGGCGTAGAAGCCTCCTCAGTATCTGGGGTTGCAAAAGTTTTCGCACTGCCGCCAGTCTCAGGGATTTTTTTTGTAAAATTCAATTCATTTATTTTCAGATATTAAAAATCCATTTATTTTGTTAGTATACATGCCTAGCCTATATTAGTAAAATCATTCATTAATTATAATATAAAATTGGCAACTGGCCGGTGCAAGGATGCCCAGTTCCTCACAAACGGACCGTAGGTACTAGGTACAGCCTTAATATAATCAGTAATGGATGGCAAGACATAAGCATAATTTTATTGCTCGTGCGAAAAAGGTCCTTATTCTACTAAGACTGCGTGCGACCAGTGACGTCATTCCGTCAAAACTATCAACGACGCACATTGGTGGTCAACCGATAACCCACTTCTGACAATTATCTGCGTTGCAAAAATTTAGATTAATAATCACTACTATGTTGTCCAGATACAGTGTTCCCTAATTAAATACAGCTGCGTCCTTTTGTCTGTGTATAATTTGAAATTTGAATTGTTACTGGGTACCGTTCCTGTCGGTCTATCATGTTTAATGTAAAATCGTATAGTATGATACGATGCCAATAAGATTTATGCACATATTTAAGAACAACACGCAAACGATTTCGTTCCTAAGTATGGATTTCTGTGGACGTGATTGATCCCTATTCCCTTGAAAACGGACCAATCATGTGTACAGAAATCCTCACTATACATTCGCGAGTAGTTACTATGAGTCATCATAGTAATGTTTATGAATACGGGGCTGTGCCAAGATTATGAATATTATGTTGTTGTTTATTTGTTATTTAATACCATTTTTAATATCCCTGAATTATAATATACTATATCACTGCTAGCCATGAACCTCTTCTACTTCCCTTCCCCGTACAGTGCACTTGTGGAATTAGCCTACGTCTGCGGTATTCCCAAATCGATACGCCTTAAGCACTTTCATAATATGAGCGTATTCTTATCTCAAACAACAATGCACTGACGAATGACTAATATCACTGTTGTAGGTGTTCATGGATGGCAGTGATCACTGACCATACTATATCACTGCTGGCCATGAACCTTTTTACTTTCCTTCCCCGTACAGTACATTTGTGGAATTAGCCTACGTCTGCGGTATTTCCAAATCGATACGCCTTAAGCACTTTCATAATATGAGCTTATTCTTATCTCAAAAAACAAACAACAATGCACTGACGAATGACTAATCTCTCTGTTGTAGGTGTTCATGGATGGAGGATGGCAGTGATCACTGGCCATCAGTATCATCGTGAGTGTCTCGCTCGTTTATTCCCTCTGCCATAAAAAATAAATCTAGGAAGAAAGGAAGAATAAATATAAATTACAAGTTAAAATGTAAAAAGGCATATACTAATGACATTATTAATTTACACTAAATGAGGGCCAGTTTGCCATTGCGCCTTCGTCCACCAGGCTGACCTAGTGCGAGAAGGCAGAATTCACATAATTCAACATACTTATGGAGAACTATAGCGTATGACTGTTTCCTATTTATGTTTTCCTTTACCGTTAAAGCATTTATACACACATAACTCCAAAAAGCCTTCCGCTGGGGTAGGCTGGGATCCTTCGTCTTGAAAGTCCATTCCATACCCTGCTAGGCTACTGCCGCTTAAATTTTGTTGTTTCCTGTTTTGTGTTTTCTTAGTATGGTGATGATGATGATGTCCTCCTCGACGTATCCGTCAATGGCGAACCTTGTCAACTCCGGAGATGGGAGCGGATATGGTTGGCAAAACCAAATTTAATTTTGAAGACCCTGTTGCATGGCGCACAGTGCAACTGGCCTAAAGAATTGTAGGTATAATCATAGGAAGGCTTAGGACGAATCTTTTTAAGCAGGCGTTTTGCATCGAGATCTTGTAGTCGATTTTTTTCAAAAGCTTCAACTGTTTCTTTCAACTGCTTCAGCTGTTGCCTTAGCAACAGAGTTACGCCAATCAATTCTCTGTTTTGTAAGCTCTTCCCAATTATTAATAGAGATGTTACATGTAACTAGATGCCGCTTGAGTACATCTTTGTATCGTAAAAGCTGCCCTCCAGGTTTGCGATTGCCTTCATTCAGCTGCGAGTAAAACACAGATTTAGGCAGCCTTGAGTCGTTCATACGCACGAGATGCCCACACCATCGAAGTTGACTGCTTACAAGCAGTGCCTCAATGCCGCTTAGCTCCATTCGGCGAAATACTTCGGAGTTTGTTATGCGATCCTGCCACTTGATGCGAAGAATTGAGCGCAGACATTTCGCGTGGAACGAGTCAAGTCGTTTAATGTCATTCCTATATAGACACCACGTCTCATTGGCATAGAGCAAGATGGGTATTATAACTGCTTTATAGGCGGCGATCTTAGTGTGTAGTTGTAGGTCATGTGAGTCCCAAACTCTTTTTCGTAGTTTGCCGAAAGACGCTGCTGCTTTAGCAATTCGGAAGGAAATCTCGGTGTCTAGTCGGTTGTCATGACGAATGTAGCTGCCCAAATATCGAAATGAAGACACTTCCTCAAGAGCCCTGCCATTCAGATTAATAGGCGTGGAAACAGCTGAAGTACCACGCGGCGGTTGTTTCATAATTTGCGTCTTAGAGGCGCTTATAGTCAGACCGAATTTACGGCATGATTCGTCTAGGTAGTCCAAAAAACACTGCAAATTGCAAATTTCATCTGCCATTAAGCAAACATCATCGGCATAAAGAAAGTGTATAATATTTATGTTGTGAACCATTCGCTTGGATCTGAAGCGAGACAAATCGAAGACGCTCCTATCCGATCTAACATCTAGTCGTAGTTTCTTAGTATGCTAAGTAGCTGATAAATATACTTGCCTATCTATATAACACAGAAATACGATTCGCTATACACTCATATCTAAAATTTGAAATTTGGCAGGCCAAAACAGGATTTAACGCAAATCTACGGAAAGGATTACAAGGACACACATAGGACTTTCACACAGATGCGACGAAGCAGCGAACAAAAGCTAGAGTATTATATTTTTTTATGTGTATGTATCCGTATATTTGTTACATACTTTATACGACTGCATGGCTGGTGGGAGGGCACGATATTTTTGTACCTGACTGGACAGCGACCACCATACACATGGTGAAACCCCGCCATAGTGGCTCATTCATACGAGTCGCGTCCTGGGATCAGCCAGTGTATATCCAGTAAAGGCCAGTATCAGTCCGGCATAATTCTGCTGACCGTCAAGGGACCCAATGTCTCTAGAGCCTAGACGGTCGACATTGTGTTTGGACTGCACTGTACTTTACATCAGGTCCGATTCGTCCGATGTAGTCACTTTATATACTCACGTATACACGCACGTATTGTACGCACTCACTCCTGTAATAAGTTTTACCTGACCTGGGGATCGAACTCGAGACCTCAGCATAGCAGTCGTATCGCGTGTGCAGTACAACTGCGCCACTACAGCGTACATACATACATTTATTTGATTGAATTGAATGAAAAAAAGCGCGGACCTTGAATTAGAAGTATTCATGAGGTCCAATGGTTCCACTACGGAGAATTCAAGGTCGGGCGAAGTAGAGGCGTCTTAGTAGAAAGGCAGACCCTGGCATCAAGCCAGGATAGCGCCAGGACGAAAGAAAGTAAAGAATTGAATAACATTTTATTTAAAATCGTAAAACAAACATTACCTGTACTCATTATTCTATACCAATGTATATCTTTCTTAAAGGTTCATTAATTGTATCTTAATGTGTAACATTATGTATGTAATGTATGTTTACGTTTTCACGTATGTATTGCAGATAAATTTAATTCCATTAAGAAACACTTTTAGTACAACAGCACCGAACTTTCGCATGATTATGGGTAGTTAACTTGCCACTATATTATACGTAGGTAAATCATTTCAACAACTCGACTAAAGCGCGATAAGACTAAAAGCGCTTACCTAATAGCTTTCAGGGAAGTAACAGTATTATCGAGATTTGTTCATAATATTCTGTATAAAGTATATATTGTTCTTAATTGCAAAATGCCTTAAACGCCTCTGGACAATCGCTCCTTACAGTAAATCCCTTAGCAGGGCGTGCAAAGCGCTTACGCAACACCTTATCGATTGGTTGCGCTTGCAATGCACTCACTCAGCTTCAAACTCCGCTCTAAACAGGTCGTTAACCCCGGCCATTCACGCAAATATGTAGGTACATTTGGAAACAAACTGCATTCACGCTCAAGCGTCTTCATTGTCCTTTATTAAATAACTTTGTTTCAACCGACGAGTCGGTCGCGACCATGGATCCAACGAGAATAGGGTATATGCATGTATTATTTTTTATATTAGGTCCTTACATATGAAATTGGCGTTTTTCGTACTGGCCACTTTAATCACAAATTTCTCCTCTTTGGTAAGGAATTCCAAATTCAAATTTGTACAGCTATAGACTCATGTATTTGTGCTTCGATGATCGTCATTCATTTGTTTTTTTCTTCTGTTTTTTTCTGTTTGCGTCACTCATTTTACAAAATGGAAAACTTAAAATATCGCATTATTTACGAGTACGAGTTCCGCCGTGGCACTACTTGTGACTGCATTGTATAAAGTGGGTATGGAACCGTTGCATCGGTCATCTTCAAAAGCTTGGTATCAGTCGTATGGTCATATATCGTATTATCGACATATATACCAACACTTCCACTGTTGAGGACCATAAAAGATCGTGGCGGCCGCATACTGTTATAACTACAAACCTGTTAATTCTGTTAAAGGCAGAATTCCCCGAAACCACATTAGGAAACAAAAGATCTTATAGCGAGAAATGAAAATTTCCGCTAGGACTCTGTCGCGTATAATAATACAAGACCTGAAGTTCTGCGCTTATCGTTGATATACAGGACAAACCCTAGATCATTCCTACAGTTGAAGAGAGTGGATCGATTAAAACGCCTTCTGTACGCATACACCGGTGAAAGGCACAGAAATATCATCTTTAGTGATGAAAAAAATTCACGATTGAAGGGAGCAATATGATAAGCAATATGATAAAGTGTCCGCTCACAGATCTGAAGAAGCCGCCCAAGTGGTCGGATAGGTATAACGTGGTCATCATCCTACGTCAGTAATGGTTAGGTAGGGGTGATTTATCAAATAGTCACAAAGCTTAATAAGAAAAAAAAAAAAAATTGTAAAAAAGGAGCGAAGACTTAAAGACCTGTATGCCAGCCAAAGGTCGACATTTTGAATAGTTTTTTTTTTATTTTTTGCTGAGCCTTCAATAAACTACATATCAGTTTTATTAAGATTACATTACTTTATAAAAAATAAATGCATTTTCATTTGTAACAGAACTTATGAACTTATGGAATGTATTTTTTACATTTACACGTATTTTTTACACTTATTTATTATTGGTATAGAATAATTATTTTCTCTAAATATAAACGAGTAAAAAAATATAATGTAAGTAATTATACAATAATAAAGAATTAGTTATATACATATTTCCTATTATGTTCTCAATTCAGCGAGGTTTTTTTTCCTTTTTTTTGCAGACTGTTGTTATTACTAATTACATTATTTCAATGAGTCTTCCTCTACATTTACTAAATGAGAGATCTTAGACCTTTGTCCCACAGCCTGGCCGAATGCCGGATGGCAGAATTCACATACCTTCAAAATTCATACGGACAATTCTCAGGATGTGTTTATTCTCCACCATTAAATAAGCAAATATATAACGATATTATATATAATAGCATTAATGCAAATAATAATAAATACACATATAACTTAGATAGGTATATCAGATGTGCATGCTCTTGGGGTTGGTTTATAACCGGCGATATACGTCTAGGCTGTCCATATCACTCACTATACTCCCTGTGGCGCTATCACAAGGTTATTAAAACACCGCGAACAAAACAGTGTTATGGTATTATTTTTTCTCATTACAAAAGCGATTTATATTCCGCTTGCTATAGCTTACATAATATGTTGCGCGAATTACACATATCACGTAACGTGAGGATCGTTTCAGGTTACGTCGCGTTGCAATCCCGGGAAGACATTACGATTTCGACACGGTTGGAATCGACCGACTCGCGGCTGGCGGCTACGCTTCCACGTACAGACATGTGAACCCCGACGATAAAGTGAATACCAAAAATTCACCAGGCACTGTTACGGTAGCAATTTTACAGTTTAGAATTACATTATGAAAGATCGACATGGTAAACCATATATAGTTGCTATAACGTAATAAGGTTGCTGAGTTTTAGTTACTGTTATTAATTATCAAAAATATAGGTTTTATTAAAAAAAAATGAGTTAGGTCTATTTTTGTAAAATCCAAATATACCATTAAAACTAAAACTAAACTTACCTTTTACATCATTAAAAGTTATGATCATAAAAATCGGTTCATACATGTCGAAGGTTAAGTCTTTTTCGGCAATTTTACCCTTAAAGGGGTGGATTTTTTTCTTCAAATAAAAATGGGAGTTAAGTTACATGTAATTATATATTATTAATTATTAAAGTAACGTTTTGTATACCTAATAAAAGAGTATCATGAAAATATGTTATGAAATGCCGGAGATAAATATCGATGTGCTGATGTATCCGAAAATGAACCGAAATAACTATAACAGTCATCGAAAACATTGTGAAAATTATCAATATACTCAGTGATAGCCCTATAAAGTTCATTGATAACGTAATATTTAATACATTTATTGTAAATAAATCCTAATTACATGTTTCAAGTACATTATGAGAATTGTTTGGGTGAAGTGCTTTGCGTACTAATCATTATCTATTTCGTAATGTCATAAAACGTGCCGCTATCATAACAAAGTAGTGATATTTTCCACTTATGTAAAACGTTAAGCTATAATCTAACATGACGTATTATACACAAGATAAGAGCGGCATTTTAATGAATTTATTGTGCTTTGTATAATAATGAAAGTAATGCATGTGTACATGCAGACGTGGACACGCAATCTTGGAGTGTTGTAGAGCTCCCCGGTTATCACACTGTTATCATTCTGGCGATTGTATAGGTAGTGCAAAAATGGTGTCACCTACTTTTCACATATTGAAGGTCGCTGATAAAGTATTTTTACAATAATTATTTCTTAATCGTCAAATCGTTTAAACTATTGTGATCTCGGTGTCACGGACAACCAGATAAATGAATCGTATACCCGACCATAATAACATTCAAAATTAAGAAGATCTTAAAATGATATAATTTTTACTAATTCAACCATACTAATGAAATGTTTACTTTTACATGAAAAATGAAAATAATCGTGTTAGTGCTAATTATTATTACGCTTACGATAACTGAATTAATTACTTATTCGTGGAAGGCGTACCCTGGAATTACATAAGCTGGGATAACGCCAGGCAGATAGATTCGAGGAAATTATTCGCATAATGTTTTATTTTTACTTTTTAACTTTATTATGAAGCCAATAAGCGCATTATAAGTCTAACTATACTCAAAAATGTCAATTTACTTTCATTTTCAGTTAGTCATTTCTTAGAATTCGATTATGTCCACACTTTGAGCCATGCATAATGCTTTTTGCTCCGTTACATGATTATAGAAAATGAATTAAAAAATATAGTCGCTGAATACAAAAATCTCCGTCTTTCATAATTTACGTCTCCGTTGCATAATATAATTTTACTAAATGGCTAAAAACACATAAACGTTATAGAAAATGAATTAAAAAATATAGTCGCTGAATACAAAAATCTCCGTCTTTCATAATTTACGTCTCCGTTGCATAATATAATTTTACTAAATGGCTAAAAACACATAAACGTAATTGAAGTTTCCGAGTACGTACGGATACTGTACGAGTTAGACTTGTAGACCAAATAGAAGCTACGGATACTTGTGAACATGCTTATATTACCTGACAACAATATATTCAAAAGCAAAAAATAAAATTGTTTACTCGACAACATACTTCTAAATGCCCACACTGCATTGTTAAATATTTGGACAGGTTTAGAGCAGAGAAGTACGGGCTTATAAGAACCAACTTAATAAATAGTAGTTAATTATGTTTTTGTTTGCTGTTTTTTAAAGAATCTTGGCGATTAGATTGACGTTGATGTACGGTTTAATAGTATCCGCACTATCTTAATTAAAAAACTTTAAAATCCTCATTACTTCTCACTATAGTCCGGTACAAAGTTCTATTTAATTAATATTATATTTTTTTACCTACTGATTAGTCAATTGCTATTTTTGACGCCTAGTTGTTACTTTCCATGTGATTGCAACTTATTTAGTGGTATCGTGTCCATAATCACCAGCACTACTTGTCTTAGTTTTCGGTAACGTTTCCCTTACAACTTAATGTACTTGTTTTATACATATGATGGATTTAAAATATCTTGCATTGTTCCTATCGCAGCTTATGGAACAAAAAACAAGGTACGATGTACGGTACGGTACAAGGTACGGTATGATATATTACGTATCTCCATAATGTTAAATATTATGCACATATTCTGAGACATTGATAACTAACTGACATTATACATTTAATTGTTACTATATATATCAAAGTTGCCGCGAGTCTTTTTTATCACGTCCAAATTAAACTTCTGAGTAAGGTATCAAAACAAGCCGCCGATACTTCATAATATTGTGACAGTGTGATAATTGTTATAAATATTGTCATATTATACATATAAAATTATTATACAAAATTAATTAACGATAATTAAAAATTATATTATAATTTTGTAGCCTCCGTAGCGCAGTAAGTAAATAGCCGGCTGTAAAAAAAGAGGCCGCGGGTATGATCCTTGCACCGAGACTAATGTTTATGTAATCTACAAATATTTGTTTGGGGTTGTGAGACCAAAAGTCTCTCGTAGTTCCTGATACTCAAGACACAAGATTCGTTTGTAACTGACTGTGGGGACTAACGGAAGACTGTGGGATCAAGACCATGAGAGCGACTGTTGGGTGTATTTATTTGTTTATTATTATTAATTAGAACTAATCTCGCGCTCAAACTAATAAATACACTGTGAATGTAAAGCATAAATTTATGTCAGTATTAACAATATTTATAATGTATATATCAGGATTTTCCTTAGTCATTTCCAATAACAATCTTTCTGAGAACCATTACATTCAGCGAAGAAGGGCTAAGCAGAAAATTAATATATCTCCTGGACAAAATGTTATGAGCCATTTGCGCCCAACTTTCTCTCGCAATTGTACTAGTGTTTGTTTTGATTTCTCGCGCTCGCCGTAGCGGCGCCGTCAGACAAATGATGACAACTCGCTTTTTCATAAACGAGATCACGTACCTAGATATTTTTAGGGTTCCCTACCTCGAAATACAAAAATTAAACCCTTATAGGATGCATTTATTCTCCGTCTATCCGTGTGTTAGGACCTTTTTCTTAGAAACGTCTTGTGGGATATGTGGATAATCCAGTTTGGAGATTTTTCTCGGACGTATAACTCAATCTAAGTGCCATAGCATTTACGATACTATTAGCATCGGCGATTGAGTTGCTGTTCAGTAGCTCGATGCCATATCCGACGCTCCAATCCGCACACATACAAATGCCAGTCGCGGCGATCATGTCACCTTTTGGAAGCGCGATGCAGAGACTGACCGCTACACTTCTCCCACATTCGGATGCCAGTCGCTGCAATTAAGTGAGGCTTTGGCATCTATGGAACACGGCCCATGTTCAATCGAAGATCTATGTGCACGTGAAGTCACACGAGACACAAGACACGTGCTACTACTAGGTACTCCCGCTTTCCTCTCCACTTCACCTCTCCACTTCACCTCTCCGCCTGCCAATAGACTCGCTATAACGTGCGATTTTGATACACCGCTAAAGCTAAACGCTAAACTCAAAAAGTCGCCAAAATGCGATATAACATCGATACAGTTGTATAATCGCCGAACACCGATGCTTCGGCTAATGGATCCTGAAACAAATATTGTATAGACACCTCCAACCCTGTCAAGGATGCATGCAGTTTTAAATATTCGATGTCCGCTTGATCGCTGTCTGATCACCAGAAAATCAAAACAATGTCGTAATGGGACGTATAGACCCCCATTGAGAATGTTGTAGATTTCAGAAGACTCTACAAAATGTATCTTATTTGTATTTACTACTAATGTTTTATTTTATGGTGCCTCCCTTTGATAAGAGATTATACCACAATTTCGTGTATATAGATACGATATTCGTAGTTATAGTACAAGATAACTCATAAAAAGTATCTGGAATACAAGATACTTTTGGCAATAGTGTTTGATATACTAAATACAAAATACCTTTTTTATTTAAAATACTTTTAAAAAATATTCAAAATTCAATATTTAGTTTTCATTGTGATTAATCCATGTATCCGCTGTGATTATTGGCTCAAAATAATTTTAATCGATATTATGTCGAACATATGTTAAAGGATCGAGCTGTATACTTAAAAAAAAAACAAAGTTAATTTCTCGAGCTAGCGCTGACTTTTCACATTGAGCTTATGTAAACGATGTTATTGCTTTCCAGGACTGATGGAAAACATCTACACAATTGGCCTTTGTGCGGATGGTGGAGAAAACTGTCAGCACGATTTCTAAGTCTGAAGCAATTTTTGAAACCAGACGTTTTAAAAAATATAAAAAAATCCCCGAGCAGCAGATGACGCGTTTAATATGCAATATTTATTTTATGTAGATGTTTTTATATTATAGTTTGTAAGGAAAAACACAAAAGGGAGCAGTTCTTCAGATCGATCTTCAACATCGATCAGTCATTCTTTTCGATAGGGTCGCATTATCATCTCGAAAGGGAAGAATCGATTCACAGGGGCGTAATTCGTATCTAATATCTAACCTCGCCAGGATGCTTTTGCAGTCTCAGAAGTGGACGCGGCGTTTCGTAAACTTAATTTAAGTGATAATAATGATCAATAAAATTTGTGAAATGTATTTTATTTAATAATTTTATTACAATTATAAAACAAAGTGGACATTGAAAATCGTCATCTAAAAATTCATTAAGATATAAACATCCGAATAAAATACACAGGTGTATACATTTTGTGAAACACTTTAATAGATGAATGGTAGGGAACCCTCATTGTATTCGCGATTAACCGGTTTTTATTTTCATTCACGAGTTTTGTCTATTTTTATTATTTTTTCATATTAATGCAAAAAATATGTCGATATTTTTATACAAACATAAAATAAGGTGTAGATTCACAATACTTAATGTAAGTATGTGTTTTTATTTCGCTTTTAGTGATAAGGTCGCCTTATGGCACATTTATTATGCTCTTCACGGTTGTCTGCTTTTTTGAATGTCTTTAATAAAGGGTTACTATCTATCTATCTACGTAACCCCTACGGAATCCCTACATTTAAGGATCCTCTCCCTCTTCCCATCCCATGTTGATGTGCCTTTTCCTGCCAGCCTTTAGCGCGGCGGTTATTCCAAAGTTCCCTTAATTTTAAGTTAGTCTTATTAATGACAATTAATGTTCTGTACTTGACATGTCATAAGCGCTTTCTTAGCCTTCATGATGAATAAAGATTTTGATTTTGATAACGTACGTATATATATTTTTTACAGAGTGATCCGATTGTAATGATTCTTTTTGTATTCGATAGGCACACATAAGCCTGTGGTCTGTCTGTCGACCGCGACCGACAACACGTGCTGGCCCGCGGCCGACAACGTTATGATATGTAATCAGCTAGTATAGTATTCAGCAGAGTGTACCACGTGCAGGTGAAGTTGGCTTTGGACCAAAGATGTTGGTGGCCCACTTAGCGCTGCAATTGAACTAAAACGAATGAATTAAAAAGAATTAAATTTTGTATCTATATGTATATCGAAATAAATTACCTACTTATTACACTTGTACAAAACGTGATTATATTCTCTTTTCTAATCATTTTCCAAGGTAAGAGTGACGACATATCGTATTATATTCATAAATCATCAGAATTTAAACCTACAATTGAGATACAACGAATATCTTTATATATATAATTCTTCTGTGAGTGTGTATGTTCCTGAACTTCTCTTAAACGACTGGACCGATTTTGATGAAATTTTTTGTGTGTGTTCAAGGGGATCTGAGAATGGTTTAGATTCACAATTTTGTCCGCTGGACAATGTTTTTTTTATTAATTTTTAATTTATTAGTAGTTGTTGATTTTGGAATGTTTTAGTATAAACCGGATGGTTGTCGTTGCGAAGCTTGCCGTGATGACGGGTCGTATAGCGTCTAGACTGGACAGGGACAGGACAGTGAGACAAGACAGTGAGACAGGAAAGTGAGACAGGACAGTGAGACAGGACAGTGAGACAGGACAGTGAGACAGGACAGTGAGACAGGACAGTGAGACAGGACAGTGAGACAGGACAGTGAGACAGGACAGTGAGACAGGACAGTGAGACAGGACAGAGAGACATGACAGAGAGACAGGACAGTGAGACAGGACAGTGAGACAGGAAAGTGAGACAGGACAGTGAGACAGGACAGTGAGACAGGACAGTGAGACAGGACAGTGAGACAGGACAGTGAGACAGGACAGTGAGACAGGACAGTGAGACAGGACAGTGAGACAGGACAGTGAGACAGGACAGTGAGACAGGACAGTGAGACAGGACAGTGAGAGGACAGTGAGACAGGACAGTGAGACCGGACAGTGAGACAGGACAGTGAGACAGGACAGTGAGACAGGACAGTGAGACAGGCCAGTGAGACAGGCCAGTGAGACAGGATAGTGAGACAGGACAGTGAGACAGGACAGTGAGACAGGACAGTCAGACAGGACAGTGAGACAGGACAGAGAGACAGGACAGTGAGACAGGACAGTGAGACAGGACAGTGAGACAGGCCAGTGAGACAGGCCAGTGAGACAGGATAGTGAGACAGGACAGTGAGACAGGACAGTGAGACAGGACAGTGAGACAGGACAGTGAGACAGGACAGAGAGACATGACAGTGAGACAGGACAGTGAGACAGGACAGAGAGACATGACAGAGAGACAGGACAGTGAGACAGGACAGTGAGACAGGACAGGACAGGGACAGGAGGCGGGACGGGGACAGGACGGGGACGGGACGCGGACAGGACGGGGACAGGACGGGGACGGGACGGGGACAGGACTGTCCAACCGGAGGGAGGTGGGAGACGACCTGACTTAGGTCGTCGAAGTCAATTAAATGTGCGACGGGCTACCTCACGTGCAATGGCGCAGTACCTCACATAATTGCATTTAATGTAAATAAAACATTTGTATTAAGTTTTGACCACATTTTACACAAATATATTATGTAGGTGATACGAAGTTCACCGGGTCATCTAGTTTAATTATAATAAACACGCTTATTTAATTTACTACAAACTTTTTATCTCACATAAAACCGTACTCTAGAAAAACTAAAATTTAAAAAAGTTTTTGAGTGGTAGAGCCACGCTGTAGACAGTTTTGTCTACAGCATGAATGGGCTGGTTCGACCGGATCGTTGCCACTGTCTCACAGAAAACCGACGTAAAGTAGCGGCTTGCTGCTGCGTTTCGTACGATCAGTGAGATATCCGGAAGCCCAAATCCCCTCCCCTTCCCAATCCCTAATTATCCCTTTCCTTTAAGGTCGGCAATGCGCCCATTATTCTTCTGGTAGTGGGCGTACATGGGCGGTGGAGATCACGTACCATCAGATGACCCACTTGCTCGTTTGCCGGCCTATGCTATAAAAAAAAAAAAAAATTTTTTTGATAAGGTTTAGTGAAAGCTTCATCAAAATTTGTGTCATAAATGGACCAACTATGAAATATAGATAACGTGATATTTTTGTACCCGGCTGGATAACGACCACTGTACACATGGAAATAATAAATGCAATGCGGTTTAAATTTTTTTCTTTTCAGGTTATTTCGTCGGTTGATTTTTTTTTGTTAAAAAGTTATTATTTTCTAATTTTTTTGGGGCTATAGGTAATATAGTAATATAATTTATTTATTGATGTAAGACCAACTTCAAGGTATGCGGTGTACGCAATAACTCAGTGAAATCAGTGAGTGAATACGCAATCATCCCCTATTTTTCTACGCTTAGGGTTAGAATTTTCCGTGAGTAGCTTCGTTTCGATGAGACGACCAACAATTCCCTATGCGAAAATTCTCTATTGTGGTAGCTAACAGAGGTAGCAAGGATAGAATATTTCGATTTGATGATACTCAAAAAATTATTATTTTATTTGTAGGACAATATGACAGTTAAATTATATAAATATTAACTAAGTAAAAATAAAAAAATCAGCTGGTTAGTAATCATTCTTATGACCTCGTTATCGATACCTATTGGAAGCCCCTCCTTCCAATAGGTATGATTACTAACCAGCTGATTTTCTTGTTTTTACTCAGTTAATATTTATGTAATTTAACTGTCATATTGTCCTACAAATAAAATAATATTTTTATCATCAAATCGAAATATTCTATCAAATCAAATCAAATCAAATCATTTATTGAATCAGTAAAATGTCAAACATCATTTAGATTCAGTCAAATTTTAACTCTACCGCCAGTTCGGAATGCTGATTCGTTAAAGAAGAACGGGCAAGAAACTTTAACGTTGCTCTTTTCTAAACTTATTACAATATATATTAGCACTACATACATTGAAGTATTATTTATTTGAGTTAGAGCAGCTCAATTTATGCCAATGAGGAAGGTCATAAAGTAAAATAATTAGCATAATATAATAGTTTTTTGTGCATGATCTTCAAGAACTATATGAATAAATCAACTAAACACGCAATAAGAGCTTGAGCAGACCAGTCCACACAAGCAGCACCCGTTCACGAGCATGACGCATGTGCCAGCCATCGGCCTCCTCAACCATGTTACAGGGAAGTGACCGACCCGGCACACGACGCCGCCGCAAGCACAGACATTAAAGCGAGCATGACATACCCAAACTGCTTACAATTAGCGTATATAGTAACGTATTCTTATATTTATTATTATAAGCTATTCCCAAGCCTTTAAATCATCTAAATATTCCGAAATCTTATAATAAGCTTTATCCTTGCTACCTCTGTTAGCTACCACAATAGAGAATTTTCGCATAGGGAATTGTTGGTCGTCTCATCGAAACGAAGCTACTCACGGAAAATGAGCTTCATAGTAATCAAGTGGATCAGCTAGCCGAGGGACCCCTGACCATATACCTTATCCATTAAAAAAAGAATTATCAAAATTAGTCTACTCTGTGAAAAGTTATGCGTGGTCTAACATAAAAAAATATACGTGTCGAATTGAAAACCTCCTTCTTTTTTTTCGTCGGTTAAAAAAATCCGCCATAGTCGCTCATTCAGGCGAGTCGAGATCAGGCAGTGCATATTAAATATCTTCAGGACGCCATATTGTGCCGACCGTTGAGTGACTCTATACCTCTTGACGGTCGACATTATGTTTGACTATACAACAAACACAACTTTAAGTAGTTTTTGAAATAAATTCAGAATTTCCAATATAATTCGTATCGTGTTTGAATTGCCAATATTTGACTTGTTCATTTTGTCTATGTTTTTTTACTACTATTTTTTAATACTATTTATTTAGACCGCCCATTGTAAAACAATTAAGTAGTCCTATGCTAAATTATTTTAAGTGATTATTGGTTATACAATAAAGAGTTTAGTAGTAGTAGTAGGTAATAAAATATAACACATCGTACCTTGTGTCGTGTTTACATTGTGAACTGTCGCAAAATGTAACTTTGCATCCCCAAGCCATTTTTGCTGTCGAGTTGTTTTCACAATCTATGGATGGCATGTATTTAAAGTTGGTAATTGCTATTAATGGATCTCGGAAAGCAACAAATTAAATACTTATCCTTATTGCCCAGTTACTAAATTTTAGAATCCGCCCAAGATATGTGTCTATCAACTCACGTGCGGGACAAATGACGTGAAGACGCAATAGAATAGAACGCTATGAAAACCGATATTCGAGCTTATATTCGTGTCAAGGAGTAAATAATCGAGGATAACCAAACATCGTGCGTACTCGTCCATTGACGTGAGCACATTGTAAGTACAAGGCGAAGTTTGCAAAAGAGAGCGATGGCCCAATTCACATAGCACAATGAAAATACTCACTGTCAACGTTTTATTTATTTGTATTATAATTATGATTACGTCTGTTGTATTTGTTTGCCGTGGGATAGTACATATTTTGAATAGTTTTATTGAATCGGTGCTTCAACCGACTTCAACAAGGAGGAGGTTCCCAATTCATAAATGTATATTATATGGTATATTATTTTCTTTTAGGTATGTTACGCGAAATCTCTGCCAAAAGTGAATCAATTCTGAAAATTGTTTTGTGTTCAATAGGGTTAACTTTGAAGGTTCGTTCATATCTGATGACGAACTGCGAGAGAAAATAGAAAACTCCTTAACCAGAACCAGCAAACATCCGATGCGGGGACAAATCAAACTTTAATTCTCGATGATCCCCCTAGAGAGCATCAGGGGGACGGACGGGAATAATTAGTTTATGTATTTTTTTATAGCAGAAGCCAAAAGAATTATGGATGTATGGCCTACCTTAAAGGAAGAAAATAATAACGATTAGGCAGGATATTGGTTCTCTGGAAATGTAAATCAAACAGCAAACGTAGCAGCAAGCTACGTCACTTCACGTCGGTGAGCCAGTGGTATCGATCCGGTCGAGCTGGCCTACTCATGCTGTAGAATGAATAATTTGCTTATTGTTCACCTTGAAGAAGTCTTAGGGCCCGTTTTATGTTTTGCAGTTTTCAAGGCGCAGAGCGCGAGCACAGAGCCTGAGCTGCGTGCGTAGCGTTCGTGATTTACAATTTCACTATATAAATATGTATGGTTCACGCCTTTGTTTATATACAAATAACAATTCGACAACCAAAACCTTGGACCTTGTCCGTATTATAAAACTCAGCTTAAAAAGTCACGTTTTTAAGATACGCGACCGAGAGAGGGAGACCGTGATGCGTGTCTCGAATCAGACGATAGCGACTCGTCCGCATTGTATGAAATCGTATGGAATCGGTCGCTTCCTTCTCAATACAAAGCTATTATATTGAAAAATCTTTGGCTAGTATTTCATATTTATATTCCCCTCATTTGTAATTATGTTGTATTGGTTGGCAGCAGTCTACTTAAGCTGACAAACGGGGAGGTTCTGGGATCTAGTCCCAGGAGCTGAGTTGAGGTTGCCAGGGGTAATCACAATTTGTATTTTAGATTCGAAAAATCACTCATGGATGGCCCGAAATTTGCCGGCAGTGTACGGTGGTCGCTATCCGCGTGTATATGAATATTCTACAATCAGCAAATATATCAAGCAATAAAATGACTCATAAGTAAATGATTCACGCAAATTCATAAAGAAAGCACGTGGATTATACATTTCTTTAATACATTATATTTCTCTATTATGGAGCGTAAAAATCAATAGAAGATAACAAAACGAAAAATTTTGGTATGTGTTTCGCCGCGTGATCACGTCGATATTTAACTGAACACGAAGTATATTTTTAATTAAATCGTTATGTATTTTAGTGTTTCGATCATTATTCTATTGAACCTGTGAATAGTCAGCAGCGTAACCATAGGATGGTATGACGGCAAAATGCCAGGGGCCTTGGCCCGACAGGGCCGCGAGCATATAAAGATCCTGATATTCCATATTACAAAATTCAGTGAAATATGTTAGTTTTGTATTCATTAATTTTAGTTACGAAGCATCCGGTTAGTAATAAAGTCCTCGCTACTTATATAGGTGGTGCTGTAGCGACGCTATCAGCTATTGAAGAAAGGCTTTGTACTTTTATATAAAAATTATAATAGTTCATATTTTCGCCGCGGGACTTTTTTCGTAGTATATGTCAGCCTAGTCTATTGCCATACTGGACACAAATTTCAATCTTGGGCAATTAATGTGTGATTTTTCAAATTGAAAACTCAAACACAATATTGTGATTACCTGGGAATCGAACTCAGAACCTCACGGTTCTCCTCGGTACGCTGCTACTAGAACAATAAAGCGATAGTTGTTAATAGTATTTGTTTACATTAAAATAGTAGGAATATAATAAATAGTATAATATCCGGTATCTAAAACAAGGAGTTGAATAGGAGAAGTTGTATTTATTTTAGATTTGTACTTGTAATTTTTATTTTATTGTAATGGCTATTCTATACCTACTGTGATGTGTGCGTACACACAGCATAGTGACGCGTGTCGCTGTCGCTTCGCTGCTTTGTTGCGGATTCATAACATAGATCTGATATCTTCTGCGAATACTGATGAGAATTAGCTGAGGAACTGGTTCAGTGAAGAGATAAACTGAGAAATCCTTTGAACAGCAGTGGGGTGGGATTGGTTAGACAATGGTATTTAAAACTCTAGTTTCTTCGATTCGACGAAAAAAATAAGGTCGTAAATATTTAAGAGCATCATTTTTTTATTATTTAAATTTATAATGTTATTCTAATAAAACGCATAATTATGTTCGTTAATGAGGATGACATAATGGTTAAATTCGTCTACTTATTATTGTCGTAAAATAAATATATCGATAACTACGTATGAACCTTCAATATTAAAAATATCAGTAAGGAAATGAGATAATATTTTAAGATTACAGTATTGAGGTCAATGAAAAAGCTTTAAGGATTTATCATCTAATTCGTAATCAGTAATAACACATTATTTTAATATATCGTACGAGTATTTTAATCATTTATTAATTTTAATGATAAGTATTTAAGCCGATAATATTAATTTATATTATTTATTATATTTATCACTCTTTTTACATTATTAATTTTCGTAAGCCGAAGAACAGTAATATCTTAGAACACATTTAGTTTAATGTTGTAAACAGTTGTGGTAACAGCTGGTGGTAGGATACTCATATCCGCCCGGATAGCGACCACCGTACACATGGTGTTAAAACCTGCCATAGTGATCCACACGTCTTGTGTGGATCGCGTTCCAGGATCAGCCAGTATATATCCGGTTCTCCCGAGGGGCTTGCGACATGACTTGATGGTTGATTGGGGCGGGTATAGGGGTACATCCTTATATTCCTATGCTTGCATCGGCAATCCGTCTTTTTCTTCCCTTTAACATCTACGACTTACCTGACTATGATGGCTGTATTAAAAAAAGAAAAAATATAAAGAAGCTATTAAACAAAGATATAAAATTTAACAAGTTACGTTTATTCAAACCACAAACATAATATCGTTAAATAAGCATAGCTAATAAGCAAACAAGGAAGTACAAACAACTTTTTACTATAATTATACAAAACAGGCATTAAACGGCATAGAATTTACAATAATAGAAAATCCACGATAACAGAGTTACATAAGTTGAATCGGCGTAGTCGCAAAACGCAATAATCTAATGTTGTTGTTGATAGGAAATAACGAAATACGATAACCATGGTATCGCAATAAATCGGTGCTGTAATGATAAAAGGGACGGTCGTTGATCTTTCGGCCAGTGCATACACAAACGGGCAAAACGTGATCGGTAAATTTATTTCTGCCTAGAGGCCTACTGAAATAAATGCCCACTGAATTATCGATGTTACGTTATTTCTATAATGGTATGAAACGAGAGCTCAAAACATGCTGGTTTACTTTTATCGATAAATAAACATGCCGTGTTATGCCGCTGTACATTATAGTAAACACTTTTGTATTTTCTATATTTTAAGTGCATTTTCTTAAGCAGGTTATTTAAATGCGTGAATTATTTTTTAAATTAGTTTCGCGTGAATTAAAAAATCTATTTTTCGACGGGACATTTTTACGTACTGACAAGACAATATCAAGATTTAATCGTGTAGACTACGATATTTTTAATATTTTATTTATTTATATAACAAACATTATTAAATGATCTATTCAATCAATATTATCAGAATAAATAACATGTTAATAATCTAATAATATTATATTGTAATATAATGGTTGTAAGGGAAACGCTTGCGAAAAGTAAGACATGTGATAATAGTATTGATGATTACGGACATGATACCACTAAATAAATAGTTTCCCAGTGCACATTACAGAACTGCTTATTTTGAGAAAATTAAATACGTACATATGAGTACACGACTGTAATCTCCGAAGGGGTATGCAGAGGTGTAACCAGTACACCCACATTTCGCCGGGCGTATTTCCGTCCCATGATGGAGGCGACCTACTAGTGCGAGCCAGTAGTGCTTTGTAATTCAAAGTTCTATAATATGTAGGAAAAATCTCTGCAACTAATGATCTCCGATGCTAAAAACTATTTCACCAATACGAGCTACATTATACCTAAATGCTATTGACTTTTTTATTATGGTAAAAGGGAATTTTCATTAATAATAATTTGAAAACTCTAAAACCAACTTCATAACCGAACCACTGCGCATTTAATTTATCCATTGAGAAGTTTACTATATTCCCTCGTACTTTGTCATCAGATCTTAACCAAATTTATAAAAAACCACCAACACCGCCTTTTGTAACTTGATTTAGTTGTAAGGTTCTTAATGCTTAATTAATTATTTGAAAAGAGTGGAAATCAGTTGGAACTAGGTCCGGAGAGTACGTATGATGGGTGATGGAGAGTTTCCTGTCGCAGCTCCTTTAATTTGGAGATCGTTTGTTGTGTAATGTGTAGTCGAGCGTTATCCTGAATGGGCAGTGCTACAGCTAATGATCTCTCGGGTGTTGAGTGCCGACCTTTTTCATGATCGTTTCCAATTATTGACAATACACATCTGCAGTAATTGTCTCGCCTCATCTCTAGAAGGTGTACTAAATAACACAGATCCAGGTAATATTCAGCAATATCTTCTTTGAGTAAATTTTTGCTTCGGGCAGGTTTTGAACTGTTTCCTAGGCTTAAGTGATTGTTATAAAGCTTTCTGATTATCATATAGGATAAATTGTTCATCACAACTGACAATAAGATTCAGTATACACTAGTTATTGTACCAATTCTGTAATACACGGCAGCACTTAACGTCTATTTGCCTATGGGCTTCACTCAATTCATGCGGTACAACTCATGACAGCTTCACTCAATTAACTTTTCGAGTGTTTCCCTTTACCAATTTGATACAAGTGAATTAAGATTGCTTTTTCACATACACTAAAGGCTATTGCTAGCTTTAACGTAGTCTGTGATAGATTCGCTTCCACTATCGTCTTGAACTCCCTAATTATTGACGTCTAAATATAATGGCGATGTTGAGAGATGTTGCGTCGCATGACAGTCGGGGCTCGAAGTATAGTATAAGTGCGGGTGTGCAGTTGTTATTGCTAAAAATCGATTTGACCAATGAACTGTTACAAACATGTGAGATAGCTAAATTATTAATATATTAACCAAAATTTGATCTCACGTGTTGAACAAGTGGTAATCCACCTTGAAACTTATACAATCATAATTTTAATCATGCAAAAACAAGTTTACGAATTGTTGTAATGTATTTTGAATTGTGCCCGTTGTAATCAATATATCATGACCAAAATAATTATATTCACTGCGTATGCTATCATACGTATTTTATGAAGAAGCGAGGCCATATGACACTTAAGTCAAATAACAGAAACACAATTGTTTTCAATTGATAATAATGTTTACATTTTTCCATACTTTTTAGTTGCTTTGAATTTACGACATTCTTTGAAATAACATTTTTCCTTTTATGAGACGGAAAAACTTTTGGAAAGCCTACGTACTATACCGAATTTCAGATTATGACTAATTGGAACTGGAGACGTTTTCGATTCTGGTAAACGGAAATCGGTCCTATTCCGCATCCCCTCATAGTTCAAATAGTATTATGATTACTTCGGGTTGACATTTTTCGAATTCGAATCGCATACAAAGCAAACAATCTTACCACCTAGTAAACAATCTTTCAGTTTCGCGAAGTTTGATCGTCTGTCCATATAGGAATATAGCGCTTTATAGTTGTTAAAATATACTTATGTATTCATATTTTGTAATAAAGATAAAACTTAATGAAAAATGTTTTCTCCGTCAAGAGACATAATGACTGAAAATTATATTAAAAGCATTACAAAATATCTCAAACCTTTTTCTAATTAAACTCCGTTTATAAAAAGTCCGTAGCAAGTGCGGACAAAAATATATTTTACATTTATATGTCAATATCTTTTACTAGATATGAGTTACGCTAGCTAACATAAGACGACTATAACAATCTGCATCTGCGATGTTATATTATTAGGCAAAACCGCTACAATGGAATATTTTGTAACGAAATATATTTAGATAATATTTGAACTTTCAATCCATCTATTTCCATTACATTTTCCTCATAGAATGTTATGTTTATGTAACCGAATACTGTAATATTCCTAAACAATAAATCATAAGCTAGAACATAATGCGTATGTAAATTCTGTCAAAATACTTAGCTTCGCTATTGGAATGAATGGCCTATTCAATAGGTTTTTACTTTATTGGTTACATTTTCTCCTTATTTCACAATTAAGTAAGATATGATGATGGTTAATAACATTTAAGGTATAAGACTTGTCAATGTATTTTTGAATGTACCTGGTAGACACATTTCTGCCGGTATATAAATACAAAAGTCAGAGTGTAACTTTTGTATTTGAACGTGTCATATTTATTTGGGAAATAGCATTCATCCTGTGGTGGTGAAACAGCACGTGTAACGGTAAAAGAAGAATAAATTCATGTAAACATCAACTTAATATTTTTTTTTGTTCTACACTAAAATTGAATAGCGGTGTCGGAGTCAGTACTGTAGAGGTATTTTGTCTGGTTGCATAATTTTAATATTGATATTTAAGTGTCGGTTAGAGGTCGCGCCGCGTAGAAGTTCGCCCAAGGCTCTCGATCGCGAGTCGTTGACCCGCCGTCACCTTGCACCGCACCAACTTACGCAATTCATTAATCTTATCATCTGCATGCGCACCCGCGCGACCTCGGCGGCCCCTCTCACCCCTCGCCGAATTTCGATGCATACATTAGCATCAATACGTACACAATTATAAGGTCATCCCCAAAGTCAACGTTTAAAATTCGGAAGGAGTAAATGTACGACATTACACATAGTGATTCGCGTTTCTGTACGTGCACGTAGCTCTATCACGTGTTTTTCTACGACTTCTCTATCACACGGATTTTTCATAAATTTTCTTCAGAATTCCAAATATGTAAGTAAAATAAGTTTTTGCTTAAGTTTATACTTTAAATTAGGTACTATGAATAAGGGACTTACAATATTAAATAATTTATTGAAATAGTCAATTAATTAGTTTCATTTACATAGTTGTTATATTTAATTGATAAAAAAAAATTCATTTTAAAGTATGTTGTCATTCCGAAACAATTATTTTTATCATCGGGGACAGTACAAAAACTATACAATGGAGATGTCTTATATTTAAGTCATATTGCATATTGGTCAGGGATATTCTCAGATATGTGACGAGGATAATTCTTCGATTAAGCGTTGTTTGTTGCCAGGGTCCATAATGCATACTTATGACATAACACATTCGAGAATACATTAACACTCTACAGAAGATGACGAAAGTTGCACTAAAGAACCGAAAATTATTTAATAAATGTAATTGCTCACGTATGAACATAAAAAGAACCCCTACCTAACAATTCATTTAGCAAACACCTTGAAGATCAGTAAAAAAGAGCTCCGTCCAAAATAATACCGCACTAGTCACATGGACTTTGCAAGAACGTGCAAATTGTTTAGAAACATATTTATAATATTTGTCAAACATTATATAGGTAGTTTAAACATGAAAATGCATTACAAATAGATTCAGGGTTTTTACACTATATTTTCGGTAACGTAAACTTATAATGAGCAGTTCGGCAAATTGGTGATTTGGATATTTTATAAAAAATATACTATTGCACCGCCACTGTATGTTCATGTATTGTTTAATAGAGGTAAGTATAATGTGTCATAAATGCAATTATATATTTAAAAATTAATCGAAATCCTGTGAAATATTCCTCGACTGGGTGAATTTATATGTTTTTTATAGCATATGCATATGTTGGTAAATGATCTCCACCGCCCATGAACATCCACAATACCTGAGGAATCATGGATGCGTTACCGACCTTGCCAACCCTGCCGACCTTAAAACATTGGGAAGGGGGATTGAATCTACGGAATGTCTGAAAATACATCATTACGTCATGTTATAACAGCCGACCCTGGTATAATAATTATATGATCAAAAGATAGCTAATCGAATTTAATGTATCTGTTTAACATACAAAAATAAAGGTTATTTACATCACTAAGTAATTAAACGTTTATTGATTTTATTATATAAAGATGAATTAGCGGCGGTTTCCTCATAACGAACAATTTAATTAAATAATATGAAGGTATAATATATAATTTATATGAGCTCCTTTTCAATAGTTTTCATTGACTATTCAAGTTACAGGGCCTTTAGCACAAAAAAAATGTTGTCTACATGTTCTACGAGAGGTTGCTACGGGTTTCGTAGCACACGAAGCTGTCCGAAAAGCGGCGGAGAGAGGAGCGGCTGCTTGGACGAGCCTGCGCGTGCGCTACCCCGCGCGTATTTATTCGCAAGGCCACGCAGCGGCGCGCCAGTGCGCAGACGTCAGTCGCACGCGATATACAATCACAGTGTTCTTGACATCGCACTGTCGCGATTTACGTTCCGCGCACGAATGTAACGTTTCGTTTACAACTAAACACAATCCGTTTTCACTTTGATTTCAATAAACAATAAGATTTTAAAAATGATAACGATGTTTACAAATTCTAAAATATTGTGGGGCCTATGGCAAGTGTTAAATTACTGTGTGATGCGTACGTCGGTGCCGCTGCTGGTGGCTGCCGGCACGGCGCTGCTTGCGGCGCGGCTGATGGCGCTGGTGCGAGAGATGCGCAAGCTGCCTCCCGGCCCGTGGGCACCGCCAGTCGTCGGCTATCTACCCTTCCTCGGAGTCCGCCACAAGACGTTCCTGGAGCTGGCGAGAAACTACGGAGCACTCTTTTCTGCACGTCTCGGCAATCAGTTGACTATTGTACTCAGTGACTATAAACTCATCAGGGAAGCTTTTCGACGTGAAGAATTTACCGGCAGACCCAACACGCCGTTGATGCACACTTTGGATGGTCTAGGTAAATATTGACATTTTTGATTCGCTTCGACTTTCCATACATTATTTCATTTTACCTATTTCTATTAGTTATCATGACGTTCGTATATTCAATAAGTATAAATTACACATACACATACATAGTTTTGTTTATAACAATTGAAAAAATGTTCCTACAAAGCGAGAGTGCAGCGGCGTCCATGCACATGTGCATGTGGGCGTCGCATACTCTGGCGGCCCTCCCGCCGCAGTACGCGCCGCCCTCATGCCTCGAAGCCGGTGTTAACGCCTCCCTTGTTTCAGGCATCATCAACAGCGAGGGCCGACTTTGGAAAAGTCAGCGTCGTTTCCTACACGACAAACTTCGTGAATTCGGTGTCACGTACATGGGCAACGGCAAAAAAATAATGGAAGGAAGAATTAAGGTTCGTGTCTAAAATTTTTTAGTTATGTAAAGTTTTTATTCAACAATTACAATATTAAAATTATCCATGTAAAAAGCAGCAATATTGATAAAGTCGTTTTGTTTAACAGAACGAAGTGTACGAGCTAATATCGAACTTGCACCGATCGGAAGGCGCTCCCATAGACATAAACCCTCTTCTTGCGTTGGGCGTGTCCAACGTTATCTGCGGCATTACCATGTCGGTGCGATTTAGCCAAGGGGACGTGCGCTTTGAACGAATGAATCATTTAATTGAAGAAGGGATGAGACTTTTTGGAGAAGTTCACTACGGCGAATATATCCCTTTGTACAACGTGAGTATATTTTATTATAATAGAAAAGATTTTACAATCATCATCAAGCATGGAAACATCTCGATATTTATAATTTCCTATCAATTATATATTAAACATAGGAAAACCTTCGTTTTGTAATATTTAATTTATTTGTTTGTTTATAGTACCTTCCTGGTAAAGCCCAAGCTCAAGAAAAAGTCGCAAAGAATCGTGAAGAGATGTTCGAATTTTATCAAACTTTGATCGATGAACATCGCGAAACTCTTGATGTTAACAATGCGAGAGATCTTATTGATGTTTATTTGATCGAGATTGCAAAAGCCAAGAGTGAAGGAAGAGGAGGCGAATTGTTCGAAGGTCGTGATCATGGTAAGTTTATCAATGTTTAATTGCTTACTATTTCTTTCTCCTGTTTTTTTTTTTACAAATTAATTAGTATCCTTTGTATTTTTTAGAACTGCAATTAAAACAAATTTTGGGAGACCTGTTTTCGGCGGGCATGGAGACCATCAAATCATCTCTTTTATGGATGATAGTATTTATGCTGCGAAACCCTGATGTAAAAAAGCGAGTGCAAGAAGAACTTGATGTTGTGGTGGGCCGCGACCGCTTGCCCTCTATTGAGGACATGCCAAATGTTCCATTTACCGAAACAACAATCCTAGAAACTCTCCGTATGTCCAGCATAGTTCCCCTAGCGACAACTCATTCACCTACGAGGTAGATATTTTTATCAAATGTTAATAATTACGCCCTATTTTATCAACACCTGAAAATTAACTAACATTTACTTTGTTACCAGGGATGTTCACCTAAATGGCTACAGAATTCCGGCTGGCTCTCAAGTCATTCCACTCATCAACTTCGTGCACATGGACCCGAATCTTTGGGACGAACCTAGTAAATTCAACCCTAGTAGATTCATCGATGACACCGGTAAAATCAGGCGTCCAGAGTATTTCATGCCATTTGGTGTCGGTCGGCGGATGTGTTTGGGCGACGTGCTGGCGCGTAAGGAAATGTTTATGTTCTTCTCGTGCATGATGCATCAGTTTGATATCCAAATGGTGGAAGGTGACGCACCGCCGTCGCTGGAGGGCACAGTGGGCGCGACGATCTCCCCACAAGCGTTCCGCGTGCAGTTCCTACCGCGGTCGCCGGTTCCGTTGTTGGGGGCGGCGCTGCCAGCGGACCACCCGCATCTGCGTCACGTCGGCTCGCACTGAAGCCTGCGCCGTGCCCAGTGACGTCAAACACCCACCAGTATGAAGTGATCACTCGTTTTAGAGCGAATCGACAACCATATATTTAAGTCTTTATAAGTTACGACATCGCGCCACCGATGGTCGAGGCTGTGCATAAAGTGTTCAATATAATAGTAAACCGAATGTTTAGATATACCCAATATTCCCATCGTTGATATTATGCAAATGATGTGTGTCTGCAGTATTAGAATGATTGGTAGATTGAAGAACAATAGGATCTAAAAATCATACCATAAGATGCATGTAATTTAAGGGTTTAATCGTGTAAGATCTAGTGCCTATACCAAAATAAAATGTATATTCTAGGTCATTATTTATTAGTAGGTATCACTTGCGAGAGTGTTGTCTGTTGAGTGTGATCTCATGTTTGTTGCATTACAATTAAGGATTATTGATAAGAAATAAAAGTGTTCATCTAAACAAATCTAATTTAAGATATTGTACCTATCAGGAATATAAATAACATTCCAATCAGTAACTAGTCTAAAGCATGTTTTCGCTAGTATGGTTAATAATTAACAAATCTATGTTTACTGTTATTAATCTTCTAAATTTCATCTTGTTGCAACCAAGTTGCTTTGTACTGAATTTTAATCAAATAAGTCTGTTTATCTAGCAGCTCATCTTTTTACCTTTTCTGTTAGAAAGACCATTAGTACATAATTTACCTAAGCTTTGTACGTAATGCTTTATTTTTTAATATGAATTGTAAACTAGTTAAAAATAAGTGATTAAAAGAAGAACTTCACGAAAATATAATGTATGAAATTATATTATTTTGTTTGATTATGTCCTTAAATGTTACATTCTTACATCTAGAAAATAAATAACGAAACTTTCATGACAAATAACGACACGAATAAACAAGCAAATTTTAATCCCATAATTATTCTACACAATAAAACAGCAAATAAAACAACTCATAATGCAAAAGCAGTGAAAACTACGTTCATACATCGAAAATTATATTTGGTCGCAGAAATATTGCACGCGCGGTGGCGCTAGAGTAACTCCGACAGTTCCTTGCATATCTTCCTGTGACGGGGGCTTCGAAGCTAGACGGACTCTTTTACGACGAAACAAACGAGCTATTAAACAACTTGCTAACATCCGGGAGAGCTCGTCTCCGGGGCACATACGCTTACCTAAAAAATACATAATTTAGTTATTTAGTAGGAAGTAGAAGTCAAATCTCTTCGTAGAAAAATAGCTTTGGGATGTATAAGTTTTATATAATTTCTACCTAGCTCTACGACTTAATAAATAGTGATCTCTGTTCTTGATCATAGCCTGCCAAATCAAACATACATATAAACATGCACCTCGTTTCGCCGAACGTGTTTTCGACCCATGATATGATACAAGAGGCGAGCCTATGTATGGCGATAGGGGCACAAATTCCAATCTCGGACGATACATGTGTGATTTTTCGAATTGAAAACTCAAACACATATTGTTATTATTCGGACTTGTACCCAGGACTAGTACGAACTACTTAATGTATGTTCCATTACAAAAAGTAAAAAAATTACAGTGAATATTTCCGCGCCGCCGTCATCGAATCTGTTATGATAACTATTATTCAGACTATGGAACTCGTACTATATGGATATATGTAAGAAGTTGCATATAATTTCAAACAACTAATTTAAAAAAATCGAAGACTTCGGCACATATGCGGTTAAGAATATATTCACCCCAAACAATATTTCATCATAATATTATAGTTAAAAGTCACTTATTTACTAAGAAAATCCGTATCCACTAACTATACTGGGTTTTCTATATGTATATATGACAGCAAATACCTGTTTGAAAGGGTATGAACTCCTGCGGTTTCAACAAGCTACCGTCCGGTGCTAAGAACCTGCTCGGTCTGAATTGCTCCGGGTCTTCCCACACATCCGGATCCATATGTATGGCCCACTGCAGCGGTATTACCATAGCTCCTTTCGGAATTTTGTAATTGCCGAGATATGTATCCTGCAAGGAAACTCTGAATCATCACACGCATAGCGAAATAAGTGTAATCGCATCCCATTCGATTGAGTCATTGTTATTTGTGAAAATAGCAAGGGTTAAACAATGAACTTCGAGACACAAAGCAACGTATTAAGAATTCGTATCAGTATATACAAGGTGATAGACCTCTCCTATGCGAGAGTCCGAGTGGGTTCGTAAGGTCTATTTCTACCGCCAAACAACAGTGCGTAAGCACCATTGTGTTTCGCTTTGACGGACATTGAAGCCATTGAAATAACTGTGCTTTATGAGACTTAAAACTTATGTCTCGGGGTGACGATCGCAGTTTAGTGCCATGTATTTCTTTTTTTTTTTTTTTGTTCGTTCTGGAATGGAGGCCACGTACTAGCAAGCGCAGCGTTGGACGTCCACCTACAAGGTGGACAGACGACCTGATAAAGATCGCAGGAAGTCGCTGGATGGAGGCCGCTTCCAACAGGTCGGCCTGGAAATCTTTGGGAGAGGCCTATGTTCAGCAGTGGACGTCCTGTGGCTGATGATGATTGCTTTGTAATCAGAGTTCTGCGCGTGCTCTTTCTGTTTATGGGCAGGTGTGGCGTTACCATCAGGTAAGCGACCTGCTCATTCCAGTTAATCAAGCAACATCACATTTTATCATAAGCTGACGCTTATGTACCCGAAGAAGTTACCCGTGCATATTTCCGTAGGTACTTCTGATAGGCCACGAGGCTATCGCTAATTTCATATTTCAATTCAAGTTCATGTGTGATTTATTTGAATCAGAAAAACCAGTTTTGATTAAACATTCCGGGGTTTTACAATGTATTGACAATACTAAATCAAGTTGAAGTGACTTATTTATATTATAATAAGAACCCAGGTTTAGGGAACATTGAACAGGGCAGAGATTTTTACGAGTGATAGAGCCACGCTGTAGACAGTATTTTCTTATTGAATGAACTGGCTCGATCGAGACTTTTACCACTGTCTCACAGAAAATTTATGTAAATTAGCGGCTTGCGTTTGGTACGGCGAGTGAGATATCCGGAGGCCCGAATCGCCCCTTCGCAATCCCTTTTCTTTAAATTCAGCAAGGTGCCCGTGGGGCGTGGAGTACGGGCGGTGGAGATCACTTACCATCAGATGACCCACTTCCCGAGTAGAAAACAAGTAAGGCTCAACCAGATCATGTATCTGGACCCGATCAGGATAGAATGAGGCATGCCCGATCCGGCAAACCCTATCAGGACCAGATCGGGACCAGATAAGGATAGCCTGATTTAAAATGTAACCAATTTTGAGGCATGCCAGATCCGGCATACCCTATCAGGACCAGATCGGGACCATATAAGGATAGCCTGATGTAAAATATAACAAATTTTGAGGCATGCCAGATCCGGCAAACCCTATCAGGACCAGGTCGGGACCAGACAAGGACAGGCACAGGCACAGGCACAGGCACAGGCACAGGCACAGGCACAGGCACAGGCACAGGCACAGGCACAGGCACAGGCACAGGCACAGGCACAGGCACAGGCACAGGCACAGGCACAGGCACAGGCACAGGCACAGGCACAGGCACAGGCACAGGCACAGGCACAGGCACAGGCACAGGCACAGGCACAGGCACAGGCACAGGCACAGGCACAGGCACAGGCACAGGCACAGGCACAGGCACAGGCACAGGCACAGGCACAGGCACAGGCACAGGCACAGGCACAGGCACAGGCACAGGCACAGGCACAGGCACAGGCACAGGCACAGGCACAGGCACAGGCACAGGCACAGGCACAGGCACAGGCACAGGCACAGGCACAGGCACAGGCACAGGCACAGGCACAGGCACAGGCACAGGCACAGGCACAGGCACAGGCACAGGCACAGGCACAGGCACAGGCACAGGCACAGGCACAGGCACAGGCACAGGCACAGGCACAGGCACAGGCACAGGCACAGGCACAGGCACAGGCACAGGCACAGGCACAGGCACAGGCACAGGCACAGGCACAGGCACAGGCACAGGCACAGGCACAGGCACAGGCACAGGCACAGGCACAGGCACAGGCACAGGCACAGGCACAGGCACAGGCACAGGCACAGGCACAGGCACAGGCACAGGCACAGGCACAGGCACAGGCACAGGCACAGGCACAGGCACAGGCACAGGCACAGGCACAGGCTCAGGCACAGGCACAGGCACAGGCACAGGCACAGGCACAGGCACAGGTACAGGCACAGATATTGTTTTCTTTTTGTTCATATTGTCAGAACTATAGAGTAATGAGGGAGGAGTGCAGTGTATGTTATGAAAAAGTATTGGTGCTGCCACACCGCCGTTATAAAATGTTTACAAACATTTTCTAACATTTGTTAACAAACATTTGCAAACATTTTATCACAAGTTTAGATAATGTTAGTAAATGTTTATGTTAGAAAATGTTTGTAAACATTTTATAACACCGGTGTGGCAGCAACATATGAGACCTTTGTCTATGGTACTTGGAAAATTAAAAAAATATTAAACAAGATTCCCGCGCAAACATTTGTTTCAATTGTCTTTCTTAATACACAAATATATATTAATTGTGTATAAAATACATTTTTTAAGTTTAATTACGTAAAACATTCAAGGTTAGTAAAAAATCATTGATTAATACATTACAATTCTTTGCTATTTATTAAAATGAGTTTATATTTCAATAATCCCTTTTTTTCAGATGACTTATAAGTATGCATTAGTTTTATTTGTAAATGATTCATCCAGTAAACAAATTGATATAGTACCAAGTTCTTGGTTAGATCATTACAAAGAATACGGTGGTACCGGATGTAAATATATGTCTGAATCACTGATAAAAAGTGCTAAGTATTGTAAATTACTACAAACGATGGTGAAACATTGTGAAGAGCCTGATCCGACATGGCCAACGTTTCATATTCAAATACGTGGCACAGCAGGTAATTAGTTGTTATTTGAATGATAGGTTTATGAGAATTTTTTTTTTTTTATAGCAAAGGCGGCAAACGAGCATGTGGGTCACCTGATGGTAAGTGATCTCCACCGCCCATTTACGCCCATCACCAGAAGAATCATGGGCGCGTTGCCGACCTTAAAGGAAAGGGATAATAAGGGATTGGGAAGGGGAGGGGATTTGGGCTTCCGGATATCTCAATTATTAACTAAGGTAATAACATGAATTTTATTCTGAAATGGATTCTACTGACTGTTGTTATCGTTATAAAATTTATCTATCGATATTTATATTTACATCAGTGTAAGAATTTTGATATTTAAATCATGTATTAATATATATTTTATTTTCAACAGATTTTTTGCTTGAATGTATCAACCATAATTATCACAGTCTATCAAAACAATTAGCGAATTTAAAAGGCCAGATCGTAAGCATATCTGCTGACGTTGCTCAAATCCTGTCTGAAATAAAAAAAATAACAGTACTCGGCTGTGAGATTCCAGTCTAACAGATCCTGAAGGAAATCACGCGATCCAAAAATTACAATTTCCGCTATCAACAATTAAAGATTTTGATAAATTCAATGAAAAGTTGAAAGACGAAAAATATAAAAATAAAATTGTAAGTTTTTAATAAGCTATATTCTTATACAGGGTTATTTTTAAAACACCAGCAACCTCGCAGGGGTAGATAGCTGTCCCCATACGGAACAACTTTTGTTCTACGAGTTTGGATATAACTCAATATATAAAAAAAAAAATGATTTTACAAGTTTTTGTTGTGTCGTATTTTTCTTCGTAGTATGCGGCGTGCGCGCGCGACTCAAAGGCGCCGCTCAGCCACAGCTCAGCTGAGCGGCGCGTTGACCTTCAAAGGAGCTAGTCCGGTTCCCCACGCTTCGCGTATTTGTTTACGTAAAGTGCGATGCGCGTTGTAACAATCAAGACGGAAATTAAATGAATACTTATTTTTGTATGAAAATAAAATCTAACAAATTATCAAAAGTCGTAGAACAAAAGTAGTAGCTTATAACCCCTGCGAGGTTGCTGGTGTTTTAAAAATAACCCTGTATATAAATATGTGAAAGATCTAATAAAGTTGCTCTATCTGACAATATTGAAGTTGTCATATTTGATAAAATGCTTACATAATAATTATATAATCATACAGATATTTTTTTCCAGAATAAACGTTTATATATTTTTCTTGATGGAAAAAATACTATTACCCGTAATATGGGCAATATTATTGCTTATATATCAAGAGATGTAGCACTGTCATATGTAGCAGTTAAATCGACTTTAAAAAAAAAGTTTTCAAAGATACTACATTTTTCAATTGTATAAAAAGTATGTAAATCATTATATAGTGCAAGATTACTATCATTGATACCTTATAAATTATTTCTTAATTATATGTTATTTTATACATATTTTTTTATTATTACTTATTTAATTACGTACACAATTAATTTAAATTTTGTATTTTTTTTATTTGATTTTTTTTTTAATAAATATTGAGTAGTTCATTAATAATATTTATTTAATAATAATAATAATGATTAATTAATAATATAAAAGTATTGATATACAAAAGTAAAAACAAAAGACGTGTGGCACTCGGAGACTGCCGCGGTAAAGCTATTGCATAGCATTTTTTATTAACTTATGTAATTATAATTATTTATTTATTTTATTTATGCAGTATTTTTTTAATTTATTATGTCTGGTCAAAGTCGTGTCAAAGTCGAGTCAAAGTTGGGTCAAAGTCGTGCCAAAGTCGTGTCAAAGTCGTGTCAAAGTCGTGCCAAAGTCGTGCCAAGATCGTGTCAAAGTCGTGTCAAAGTCGGGTCAAAGTCGTGTCAAAGTCGTGTCAAAGTCGGGTCAAAGTTGGGTCAAAGTCGTGTCAAAGTCGTGTCAATGTCGTGTCAAAGTCGTGTCAAAGTCGAGTCAAAGTCGGGTCAAAGTCGGGTCAAAGTCGTGTCAAAGTCGTTTCAAAGTCGTGCCAAAATAGTGCCAAAGTCGTGCCAAAGTCGTGCCAAAGTCGTGCCAAAGTCGGGTCAAAGTCGGGTCAAAGTCGGATCAAAGTCGGACCAAAGTCGTGTCAAAGTCGTGTCAACGTCGTGTCAAAGTCGTGCCAAAGTCGTGCCAAAGTCGTGTCAAAGTCGGGTCAAAGTCGGATCAAAGTCGAGTCAAAGTCGTGTCAAAGTCGAGTCAAAGTCGGGTCAAAGTCGGGTCAAAGTCGTGTCAAAGTCGTTTCAAAGTCGTGCCTAAATCGTGCCAAAGTCGTGCCAAAGTCGTGCCAAAGTCGGGTCAAAGTCGGGTCAAAGTCGGGTCAAAGTCGGATCAAAGTCGAGTCAAAGTCGTGTCAAAGTCGTGTCAAAGTCGTGTCAAAGTCGTGTCAAAGTCGTGTCAAAGTCGTGTCAATGTCGTGTCAAAGTCGTGTCAAAGTCGAGTCAAAGTCGGGTCAAAGTCGAGTCAAAGTCGGGTCAAAGTCGGGTCAAAGTCGTGTCAAAGTCGTGCCAAAGTCGTGCCAAAGTCGTGCCAAAGTCGGGTCAAAGTCGGGTCAAAGTTGGGTCAAAGTCGGACCAAAGTCGTGTCAAAGTCGTGTCAAAGTCGTGCCAAAGTCGTGCCAAAGTCGTGTCAAAGTCGGGTCAAAGTCGGATCAAAGTCGTGTCAAAGTCGTGTCAATGTCGGGTCAAAGTCGGATCAAAGTCGAGTCAAAGTCGTGTCAAAGTCGTGTCAAAGTCGTGCCAAAGTCGTGCCAAAGTCGTGTCAAAGTCGGGTCAAAGTCGGATCAAAGTCGAGTCAAAGTCGTGTCAAAGTCGTGTCAAAGTCGTGTCAAGGTCGTGCCAAAGTCGTGCCAAAGTCGTTCCAATGTCGTGTCAATGTCGTGTCAAAGTCGTGTCAAAGTCGGGTCAAAGTCAGATCAAAGTCGGGTTAAAGTCGTGCCAAAGTCGTGTCAAAGTCGGGTCAAAGTCGGATCAAAGTCGAGTCAAAGTCGTGTCAAAGTCGAGTCAAAGTCGGGTCAAAGTCGGGTCAAAGTCGTGTCAAAGTCGTTTCAAAGTCGTGCCAAAATCGTGCCAAAGTCGTGCCAATGTCGTGCCAAAGTCGGGTCAAAGTCGGATCAAAGTCGGACCAAAGTCGTGTCAAAGTCGTGTCAACGTCGTGTCAAAGTCGTGCCAAAGTCGTGCCAAAGTCGTGTCAAAGTCGGGTCAAAGTCGGATCAAAGTCGAGTCAAAGTCGTGTCAAAGTCGTGTCAAAGTCGTGTCAAAGTCGTGTCAATGTCGTGTCAAAGTCGTGTCAAAGTCGAGTCAAAGTCGGGTCAAAGTCGAGTCAAAGTCGGGTCAAAGTCGGGTCAAAGTCGTGTCAAAGTCGTGCCAAAGTCGTGCCAAAGTCGTGCCAAAGTCGGGTCAAAGTCGGGTCAAAGTTGGGTCAAAGTCGGACCAAAGTCGTGTCAAAGTCGTGTCAACGTCGTGTCAAAGTCGTGCCAAAGTCGTGCCAAAGTCGTGTCAAAGTCGGGTCAAAGTCGGATCAAAGTCGAGTCAAAGTCGTGTCAAAGTCGTGTCAAAGTCGTGTCAAAGTCGTGTCAATGTCATGTCAAAGTCGTGTCAAAGTCGAGTCAAAGTCGGGTCAAAGTCGAGTCAAAGTCGGGTCAAAGTCGGGTCAAAGTCGTGTCACAGTCGTGCCAAAGTCGTGCCAAAGTCGTGCCAAAGTCGGGTCAAAGTCGGGTCAAAGTTGGGTCAAAGTCGGACCAAAGTCGTGTCAAAGTCGTGTCAAAGTCGTGTCAAAGTCGTGTCAAAGTCGTGCCAAAGTCGTGCCAAAGTCGTGTCAAAGTCGGGTCAAAGTCGGATCAAAGTCGAGTCAAAGTCGTGTCAAAGTCGTGTCAAAGTCGTGTCAAAGTCGTGCCAAAGTCGTGCCAAAGTCGTGTCAAAGTCGGGTCAAAGTCGGATCAAAGTCGAGTCAAAGTCGTGTCAAAGTCGTGTCAAAGTCGTGTCAAAGTCGTGCCAAAGTCGTGCCAAAGTCGTTCCAATGTCGTGTCAATGTCGTGTCAAAGTCGTGTCAAAGTCGGGTCAAAGTCAGATCAAAGTCGGGTTAAAGCCGTGTCAAAGTCGTATCAAAGTCGTGTCAAAGTCGTATCAAAGTCGTGTCAAAGTCGTGTCAAAGTCGGGTCAAAGTCGTGTCAAAGTCGTGTCAAAGTCGTGTCAAAGTCGTGTCAAAGTCGTAGTTTAAAAGGACCGGACTGGGCATACTCGATTTGGATCAGGCAAAATTCCTCATTGGGACCCGATCAGGAATTCCTAATCTGGACCTGATCAGGAATTCCTAATCGGGACCCGATCAGGAATTCCTGATCGGGTCCAGACACATCTTCTGCGTTACATACCTTATCTGGTCCAGATCGGGCATGCCCGGTCGGGTCCTTCTCAGGAAGACGAAAAAATTTCTACTCGGGTTGCTCGTTTCCCGGCCTATGCTATAAAAAAAGGATCTCACCGATTTTTCGGCTTATGTATGTACTGCCACTAAACTAATGAGGCGATTACAAATTTACATAAATAGATGTATATACATACGCACTTACGCCTGAAATCACCTAAGGGGTAGGCAGAGGTGTAACATGTCAAACACCCACATTACGCTGGGTTCATTTCCGTCTCATGTAGTGATAGGACGCGAGCATGTCGAGACTCCGGGCTGATAATGAACATTTTGTGAGAGAATAAACCCAATATCACTTTTACCCGACCCGGCGATCGAACCCGATACCTCAACACATCAGTGGTACCGCGAACGCAATACAACTGCGCCACCGAGGTCAATCAGTAGTCGGTGTCTAAAGTTATTCACATTGAATCTACTATTCTAGTTATATTTTTACGTTTTTGCTCTCAAGGTTGTCGTTAAGATCTTCTATTCAATAAAATGGTCGCAAATCATTAATTTATTGCGGAATAAGAGCAAGTAGCCCACGCGATTAATTTGTCCAAGACGATAGTTGATAGTTGGAAGTCCGCCTACAGGGTGGACAGACGACCTGATAAAGGTCGCAGGAAGTCGCTGAATGCGGGCCGCTTCCAACAGGTTGGTCTCGAAATCTTTGGGGGAGGCCTATGTTCAGCAGTGGATGTCCTGTGGCTGATGATGATGACGATGATAGTTGGCCAATGTTAAGAGTCGATACCACCTCAAACAGCTTCGGAGTGGTCGAGAAAAAACTGTGTAACCTTAACAAAACTGTAGCAATAACTCTGATATGAATACACCGTAAAGTTGAGGATATGTACTATTTAACTATGCGAAATATTTTTTTATCCAAGCACGGCAATGTGACTGCACATCACCTGATGGTAAGCGCAGTCGTCCAAAAAGATCAGCGACCACCGAAAAACAATGAGTTTATCGATAGTCACTAGAATCACGCCGGCCTGTATAAACGCTTCTTCACATTCCTTAAATGATGTCATAAAATTTTCTCGACAGAAAAAAATCTAAATGTCTAGAATTACAATTCAATAAGTATCATTAAGCAACCATTTTACTTGTAATTGTTAAACTTTGGGAATTAACATAGTAAAACATGCCACTGTTGAGTAGATGCATATGTTTTTTGAATTTCTAAAGTACAAACTGGTTACAGGGAATAAGGACAAATTACCTAAGTCCTAAATCACCCCGCGTATAAACCATTATAGGAAGATCTGCCGCAGCACCCGTCGCCATAGTTTGTCGTTACTCATAGTACAAGTTAGGGCTATTTGTATGAGTAGTACAGACGTGAAAGTGGGCGGACAGAATTCGAATTTCATCTGATGTTGTACCTGTACTTTATAGGCCCTTAACGATTACCAAGAATGATTCACATACTCGTGGCAGTCGCGTGGTTAATACTGTGCTATAGTTGTAGGTATAATAATAATTGAACCTGTTTAAATGTCAGTGGCGATTTAAATTGCATTACAGAAAACTTATGCAGATCATCATACCGCTAGAGGCGCTGCACATATTTTTTTAATGATGTGATAACTATCGAATAACTCGTTAAAACTTGAAGTACGGGCACTGTTTGAGACTGAATTACCTTTAAAGTAAGCCACAATGCAAATGCCTCGGCGGGGCAGTTGTTTTGCGTATGCGGTACGGTTGCTGGGCTGTTCTCGGGTTCGATCCCCGGGTCAGTTAAAAGTGGTATTGGGTTTTTCAATCACGAAATGCATATCAGCCCGGAGTCTGGAAGTTGTCCCCAGTATGGCGATAGGCTAGCCCCCTATCACCTCATTGGACAAAAATAAGCTCGGCGAAATGTGGGTGTACGGGTTACAACCCATGCATAGAATTTTAAGATTGTTGTATAAATTTAGTATAGTTGTAGACTCAGTTGTTTTAAATAATTTGAAGTGAAAACTTCTTTAGCCGCGTTGAGCATTTTTTGCACTGCATGGCACTGAACTGCGCTTGTCACCCCGAGACATAAAATGTTAAGTGTCATAATGCCCAGTAATTTCACTGGATTCAATATCCTTCACACCGAAACACAACAGTGCTTACACACTGTTGCTTGGCGGCATAAATAGACAAAGCGGTGCTACCAACCCAGACGGCCTTTCGCATACGAGGGACCTACTACCTTGTATTATGTAATTAAAATAACTAGATTTATGTGAAATACTATTCACTTCAAAATAGACATACAAAGAAATTACGCAAAAAGTCTATTTTTACCGAGAAACATTAGCTAAGAAAGGATATTACAGAAATCCAATATAACTTTTCTAGAATCGAAATCGAACCTTTATCCCTTTCCCTTTAATCCTTTATTAATCCCCGTAATTATATGATAGAGGTATTAAGTATGGCACATATTGGTAATATATACAAGCGCTACCAACTTCTTATGAGATTTTCATCCGGGCGGAATGGTAAGCAAAAAATGCTAAAATATAAACCTCCAAACACCCATGAGGTATGCCGACGGGCACGATGGATCGTATTCTCTGAGTCTCATAAATAGCTGCCATGAGACGAGGCAGTCTTGAGCTTTCCACTTCACATTCTTCTGGGTATTCCGAAAAAATTTCGTTGCGCACAATTTCCTATAAATAAAATACGCGCATATAGTCATTAATATTGTCAATAACAACATCATGTGCAATCAAATGGATAAAATAATGACATAACGATGTAAGTGATCTGTCGCACCTGTTCATCAGGGTATAAAGCCATGTATAGTAAGAACCAGGCGAGTGTGACTGATGTGGTATCTAAGCCGGCGCCAAACATATCGGCCAACAGAAAATGAAGTTGTTCGTCTGTCATATAGCGAGCAGTCTCCTCTCCGGATGCAAATCTTTTCTTTTGTTCCTCCAAAAAACTATCCAGTATGCATTCGCCTTCAGTGGGAATGAGGGCATTTGGATCGAAGATGTGTGATGTGTTCGGCGCATGCTTGCTATATTTTATGCATTTAATTTTCCCGTCTGGGTATTCGTTTAACAGATTACTGTGTGGCAAGTACTCGGCTCCCTGGGGTTTCTCTAAGCCCAGCATATTACGTCGTCTCGCTATGACGCTTGCATATAGAGTATGAGTTTGAGCTTGACCACGGATCAACATTTGAATCGTTTTTTTAATGGATGGTGAGAAAAATCTGGAAAAAATTGTGTGTTCATAATGATAATTAAACGTTGTAAATAATTAATGTTCTTAATCGTTCGACTATATAATATTTTACCTTACAAATGGCAAAAAATTAACAATACCGGCCACGCCCATCTCATGGCATCCTTCTTCTTGAATTTGTCTCAACCATTGCCAAGTCTTGTCATCGGGAGGAAATTTATACCCGAATATTATTTCGTTGACTACGTTTCCAAGTGAATTAGTCAACATGTGAGGCAGATCAATTGGATCCCCAGAGCATTTTTCTACAACCTAAAATAACCATAATATAATTAACATTATGATTATTGATTTTAGTAAATACAGCTTATATATTATTTAGTAGAAGCTCACATTATTTTATACATTAAAAATATAAGTTAACAAATCTATCGAAATATTTTGTTAAAAATCTTACTTCAATTAATTCGTAAACACCAGACGCTATACGTTTTTCCAATTTTTCCCGTAGTACGCTGTATTTGCTCATTCCATAACTTTTCAGCCAAGACGTGATCAATTTTCTTTGGTCCTTCCATAATCCTCCTTCAGCGCAAATAATTCCTAAATACAAAAATAAATAGTAACATCTATTTGCATTACCGCTGTTGTGATCGATTACAATATATAATTGTAAAGACTTAGATTTTCCATATGATATGAACTGAATAAATAGAGCATGTAACCAACATAGTTAAAGGTAATATGCAAACGGGACTTTATAATGAACTATAGGTAAAGGTTATTCTGATAATATTAAACTCTATTCTATTCTCTATCGAACGATTAGTGGTCAACCTAGTGTCAAAGTGTTCAAGCCACCCGAAAGACATGACTTAACAACTGGTGTCAGTTGATAACAGCTGAGTCCAACGTTTTACATGTCTTTCGTAGCACGGAGACTCAAAATTGAAATACCAATATGTGGTCACCCATCTATAGACTGTCCGAGCCAGGAGTTGCATAGCTCGCTAATCGTTTACCGGTAAGTGCATACTTTAAGCTCCTTAATTGATTATTAAATGAAAACCACAACAATTTATTATTTTCACCACAAAAATCCTGGGTTTAACAACTAAAGATTTTTATTTAAAGACAGAATAAAGTACAACAGCACAAATGAATTTATGCTATGCTATTGCTCTTTATAAACATAATTTCGTATATCTACTATGTTGTATAAAACAGTATCAGGTTCATTTTCATAATAGCGATTTATCAAATAGATTTCAATGTTGTGTACGCATACAATAAAGTCTCTTACCATTCCCATGCATAATCCCATGAGTCAAATACAAAGGCGCTCGTCCCGAGAAGTTTTCTTTGGCAAAAGCGTCTCTTATCAATTTATGGTCAGACAGTACAACAGCATAAATGTTACCCATTTTCAATCCATACATAGGTCCATAAACTTTAGATAATTTCGTCAATGTAAGGTGTGGTTGACGTGGGTCGATGAAAGGCAAGTAGCCTAATATAGGTAAACCCCAAGGTCCGGGAGGTAAATTCTGCCATTCTTTTATTTTCTTGAAAATCCAATATCCGGATACTAATGTGACTAACCATATAAAGAAGAGGTCCATTGTGAGCTAAAATACTGTAAATTGATTATTATCTATTGCAAAACAAAAAATACTTTAATAAAAGTTTTAGGTCTTTCCCTTCGTGTTGTACTTTGATTTCTAATAGGTCCCATGCTAAACATAGAAATCATCCACATCAAATAATTCTCGTAGTATTGGTATTCATGGATGGTGGAGATCACTTACTATCACTTTATTATTAGGTTGAATAACAAAACGAGCAGATCGCTCGCCTTATGGTAAGCACCACGCCAGCCCAAAAACAACATAAGACATTGATTAATTAATTATATTTTACATAGATAAGAAATTTATATTAATAAATACTGACATCTAAATATAAAAAAAACTAGTGCGGAGAATCGGCTAATTGTCTCATCAGTATTGTCCGAACTTTAAAATTCTTTAAAATTCTCTCTTTTAGAACGTAGTTTAACTTTAATCTACGTTTAAGTCAACCTGTGTTTTTTTCATCCGAGCCCAGCAAAGCGACTACACTACACCTGATGTTAAACGCAGTACACCCAACGACCACCGACAAATAATGAGTTTATCGGTGGTTACCAGAATCATGGTCGCTTCTTCGCACTCCAAAGAGAGAAGAAGCAAATCAAAGAACCTGCGACAGGACAGGCGGATGACCGATACAGGCACAGTGATACAAGGATATACCCCTATACATCCCAATCAACCATCAAGACCTGTCGCAACCCCTCGAAAGAATGGGATATACACTGGCTGATCCTGCAACGCGAACTACACAAGGTGTGTGGATTACTATGGCAGATTTTAACATCATGTGTACGGTGCTCACTATCCGGGCGAATATGGATCCTACCACCAGCAGTTTGTATGGGTTACTAGTTTTACTGGTAACTAGTTTTATTACCTAGTTTATGGTTAGTCTACGTTTTGTAACAAGGCCAAAAATGTATAACGATTGGTAGATTGGTTAATTTCAAGCCGGAGTGAATTCCTTACGAGTATAGATTATACTGGAAAAGAGGAGTGTATGAAGTATTTGCTGTGGAGTGGGCATTCAAGAAGAAGATTATTTATTGAACGAAGACTTCCATTGTGTTTAGAGCCCAAATACGGAAAGAAGTGGTAAGATGGGAGTTGGGGAGGAAGGTGAAGCGGGAGATTGAAGTATAGTGAAAGTGAAAGAAGACAGTGTGGTGTGAGTGCACGCAAACTATTGTGTTGACGAATAGGGAACCACTTGAGTTGATAACGATACGTAGACAAATGGATATACTTGCGAAGATTGAAAATATATCGAATGCGGTTATTGAGACGACGGTCAAGTTTATTGAGTAGATCTGCATTCCGGTCAAAATAGTATAAAATATATTACCAACAGGTTATCTTGTTGGGGCGGAATACAGATGGCCTGTTGTACGTGACAACACTGACTAGTCTCGTGGCATTCAACAATTAATTAAATATACTGGGTATTATTATCAGACTTTACAATTTATGTCTCGGGGTGATGAACGCAATCCAGTGCCGTGTAGTAGTATGTAGTTCAAAGTTCTGTGTGGTGTTGTATTGGATATAGAGTAGGCGTGTCTCGGCAGTGAAATTAATAAAAAAATTAAGCCACAAAGTTGTTATATAGCGTTACATTATAAGCAATAATTATGAGATTTTTTTGATGGTGGAACTAATCGATTTAGATCCTCTAATATTTTTTAATTGATGACGAGTATTCATAGTTAAATACCGATTTTATATTCCGTGAGGATTGACGTCTGGCAAGTAGTCGATCGTTAAATGAGTAGTCACATTTTTTTCAACAGTTTTATTTAAAAGAACGACATATAATAAATTGATCATCTTATAATATTGCAACATTTGATTCTCTAGAGTAAATAAATACTATTAAAAAACACCGGTCACGTGCGAGTCGAACTCTCTCACCGAGAGTTCAGTAAGTGTGTGAGTGCCTTTAATTATTTGCTTTTTATTGTTATATATGACCTTTTATGAAATCATCCACAATATTAATAATAAAGTGATCATTCTGCGCTTCAACAACATTTTAAGACACCCGAGTACTTGAAGCACATTTATTACATTCCACTCTTTGCATACACCAAATTATTCTCCCTAGCCACCCGACACTTATGCTACCTATTATAATGTCACACTGCCACGTCATCACATCGCGCTGATTCCAGGTAGTGCAATAAAGACAGGTAGATGGCGAGGATATAAGACTCCTACAAAACGCACTCTTATATTTAACTGCATTTAAGAATTATATTGTAACTAGGTTTGTTTTATTTTAAAAAAATACTTTGACTATGACCATTTATACAGTATTAACATGTCTGAGATAATGATGAATAGATGAAATATCTTTCATCACTCCACACGGCTCATAATATTGCAAGATAAGATCGTTACTGCTTGAAGTGATACCTTTATCACGATTTAATGCAACATCGCTTCAAAATTAGCGCCTTTTGTCTTTGGAAATCAAAACATATAAGTATCAAAACTGCGTTTATATGGCGTATATACATATAGTAAATAATCGTGTGGGTCATACTTAAGCGATCACTAATGGGCGCTTTGCAGGTATTTAGTCGGTCTCTCTCTCAAAGACTACATATGATATAGTCAATCGCCTTTTCCATAGGCGTAATATTTAAGTATTTTGTAGATCATTTAATAATTAAATGTAGAGAACATTTAATTATTAACTACATTGTAATATACCTAATTTTTTGTAAGTTAGACTTACGTTATACAAATATTATAACTAACTTATAATGTAAGTTATTGTTTGTACAGAATAATGGTAACATTAATTATAGGTTTACAGGAAAACCGAAATTAATAAATGTGTTACACCCTGCTTTGACAAAATGGAGACAAAAGATTAATATTTATATTATTAACTGTAAAATATGTATGTATAGAAACATTTTTGAATGTGTTGAGTTAATTTACAGGCAATACTTATATTTTTTCAAAACAAACATTTAGAGCCGTGTCAATTATCATAATGTTGACTAGCAACACTTTACACACGTTTAACACTATGGTGGCGCCACACGGTACTACCAACCGTATAAAAAAAAACATGACTAGCGTGACTTATCGATATTAAACTGGTCAATGGAACGTGAAACATGTTCATTTTTGTGTCATCTAGTAAAATAAATTCTTTTATAATTAATTTTAAAATTTTTGTTAGTGTAATAATAAAACTTACCTAAGCTCTCGAATGATAGATGTGTTTAGTGCGTGTGATATCACAAAATAGTTACGTCGTCTAGATAAAGTAGCGCTATCATCAGAGACCACTGATCACGTGGCCAGACGCCTGTCGACTGCACCTTTGGGCCTCTGCGATTTCAACTGCCAAACAACGTTATTATTTAAATGTAATCTCAAAACATGAATTATTCCCATTATAATGTATGAAACTTCCAGAACTCCTGAGTTTATCATGTATGTATCTTACGGTAAATAAATAAAAAAACGTTCAAGCGCGGATCGGTCACCGTATCCACAGCTACAGGGTTCCGTCTTCACATTAAGTTTTTCACTTTTTTTACTTTCATTCTTTTTATTTTTTATGATTATATCCGTAATATGAAATAAAATAATATTAACACATTCTGTGACAATTTCAGCCAGCCAGCCAATTTTACCTAGATGTGTTTAAAAGATAGAGTTCTATAAATATAATAAAGGACAGACAGACAGATGGTAAAGGGTCTTTATTAGTGTTCTGTTGATACACTTTGGGTACGGGACCCTAATAAGCAACGGTCATTGTTTTAGTTTACATAAATATGATTCAATTCTGAGAGTCTGGATAAGCATATTTATACACAATTGCATCCCCGAAGATAACGCAATATTTTTTACATTCAATGAGATGTAACAATGGTCAAGGACATTATACAGACCTAGATCAAAATCTCCAATAATTTTTAGAGCTAGATTAGTATTTATTATAGTCGTCATTGTTTTATTTGATTGAATGACGAGACGATCAAGGCGCTTGCCTGATGGTAAGCGCCACGCCTGCCCATAAACAGAAGCAACACCACACATAACTTTGAATTACAAAGCACTGCATGACGCGACATCTTTTTTATATCGTTGGCTGGCAAACAGACAATTGATTACCGGTAAGCCTGGTAGTACGAGATTTTTTTCACATTCGAGTGTCAATAGATGCTATTAGCAATAGCGATATATACCTGGTGCCTTCTGTAATATGGTGAGAAACAATCCTGCATTATAATATATTGTGCCACTACTGGACACGGGTCTACTATACGAATAAGTGAATTTAAGCCAACCCGCTAGCCTAATACGGTTTGGTAGAGTTTACATACCTTTGAAATTAATAAATGGAGAATTCTCAGGTATCCAGGTTTCATCACGATGTTTTTCTTCAATGTCAAAGCGAATGAAAACTAACAATGAATACGTAACTTATTAAATTCAGAAGTGTGTACTGTGTTCTGTTACGGGCTCGGTAAGATTTGCGTATTTAAAAAAGCAGTTAGTTCAAAAACACAATTCTATTTTCAATAAAAAAATATGAAACATACAATTACACATTTTACATTAAACTTTTATAACTTATGTGTGAACCATTCAAGAGCCCAATCTAAACTGAAAACGCACAATGGAAAACAGTACTATAAACGTTTGACAAAACATCGGAAATTTCCTAATGCGTCGGCGTGATGCAATGGGATACTCAGCAGTTTTATTTTGTATTCCCAACTATGCAAACTGGTGTATAGCAATAGGCGCCTTGGTCTCAAATCGCGATTTCCGTCTCGACACTCTATTACTCCTCGCTAGACCGTCGCAGCATTAATTTAATGACGGAGAATTTCGGGACATCGCATTGACGAAGGCTTTGTATATAAACTTAATAAAAAATATATAAACCATAATAATAAAACTATTTTTTTTATTAAATAATCTCAACATAATAAGAGACGATAGCCCAGCTGGGTGTGGTATAAAGTGCCGAAAAGGAAGTCGTAGGCCAGATAGTAACCAGCCCCAGAGCATGCAACTTTAACTTTAGTAAGTTATGTGTGTATTAATAGTTAACTAGCTATCCCTTGCGGTTTCACCTGCATGTTACTTCACTGCCCCCATGGGTCATAGCGTGATATACATATAAGCCATGAATTATACTATCTATTGCTGAAAACTGCATTAAAATCCGTTGAATAGTTTGAAAGATCTAAGCGAACAGACAGCGGAAGCGACTTCATTTTATACTCTGTAAAGATTATCACTGACATCATGAGGAAACCTGCATACCCAAGTTTTCTGTTAGAATTTCGAAGGTATGTGAAATCTGACAACCCGAATTAGGTTACTGTGGTGGACTGAGACCTAACCCCTCTCATTTGTTGAGGCCCGTGCCCAGCAGTGGGAGAGTATATCTAATACAGAGTAGATATTAATAATCACAACCTCGGCTATCAGTGTGAAACAAAAATGTAAAACTCTATAAATTTTACTACACTAATTTCAAATACCTTTATATATTTAACCCTTAATCAAACAATGGTAGAATACATGCCACATTCGATCGATCGATGTGTTTTTAGAAAAAAAAGTAAAATTTTAACGCAACCTCCATTTATTGTTGTTTAGCTAATAGAACGATTATTAAACTTTTGATTGTTGGTAGTGGCAGTAAAAGAAAAAATATACATTCTTTGTCATTGACTGTCAAAATCAAAACATCTGCGAAGATTTATAAATTTTGTACCGTAATTGTGATTTATTCATAAATATTTGATTTGTGTTTGAAAAAAATCCGATAAGTAAATAAGAGATACTTATTTGTAAAGTTTATTATATTGTTAGGTGTTGAGTGTATAAAATTAGTTGCTTTCAGTAATAATTATATCTAAAATATGTTCATAAAGTATGTGGCTAATATATGACCATTGTACGTCAGTAGAAGTAAATGTTTGAAATAACGATAGTATCGTTGTAGGACATTTTGTCAATATATGTAAATAATTTTCGTTTTTATTGTTATTGCCTAATTGTTTATTTTTATAGGGCAAGATGTCATCAAGTAGGCCACTATCTGATGCTGCACTACTTATATTTTGGAAAATTGGTCCGATATAGGCCCATCGGGAATTTCATTTGCGTTTAGCAAGAGCGCTGATTAGCGACTTCTTGTGCAAGAAAAAGAAACCAATTATTTTTAAAAATAAGAAAGAGGAAAGTTCGGCTTCAGAGGGTCGGAATTCACTTTCCAGAAGCACAAGATACCTATAAGCGTTGCAATTTTTGTTCAACGCGAAAAGATGCCAAAAGATCAAATATAAAATGTTCTCACTGTGGCGTATCTGTATGTGTTAAGGATTGCTTCAAAAAATTTCATTTAGCAATAAATTCAGAAGAGCAAATATAAAAATAATACATTTTCATTTTATACGCTAACAAAGTTTTAATTTTCTGTTCAGACAATGGTCATATAGCTGCCACATTTAGGAATCGTTATCAGACAACGGTCATATATTAGCCACCTAAAAAAAATACTGATCCCATTATTTTTTTTTTAATTTTTATGTTTACATATCATAATTAGACTATAATTAACCAGAATTAACCGAATATCCCAACATATCGCCGCGAATAGCTCGTATTCGATTAAGGGTTAAAATGCCCATATAATTAGTATAAGTACTCGTATACTTATACTATATTATTGAATTAAAACAAATTTAAACAGATTTTATCGCGGTTTTTGATTAATTTTGTTCCCGGCGTTTCGAAGACTTTTCAGCCTTCGTGGTCACGGGGTGGACTGAAGTGTAAGTTGTCCCGAAATGTTAATGTTACATTATCTACCTTCAATTTGAAATTATTAATTTTTGTTGTTTGTCCGACCTACGCAGACGGAGCTCACAGTGTCTTGAGGTCTGGCTGTTGGTCTTTAAGGTCCCGATTTAATTAAATGTATAATCTGATGTGAGCTCCTTCTGCGTAGCGTTTAGAGTTTAGACCCTCCAAATGTTGAAGTTGCGTAGAGGGCCAGTCGTAAAGCAAAGTCAAAGCCTTACTGTGATATGTTATGTTCAAAAATCAAATTGCGTTAACTTCACCTGGACTTAAAGCATGGCCCCGTAAACATTCCAATTCAGTAGGCCTAAAAAGAATTGGTTGGATTTGGTTGGATTTTGAACAAAATATACACAATTTAACTATACGAATGCAACGCATCGAAAATTATTCTCCCATCCTTTTGCAGATCAATGACCAGCCGCAAGGTTTTACTTGTTACTTTTAACCAAAATAACAATGGACCTCGAAACAATCAGATAATTTTAATAAAAATTATAAGAATAGATTTATAGACAAAAGAGTGAGGTTGCAGGGAGCTCGAGACGAACAGGCGAGGTCGGCGCAGTGGCATGCTCGCGGGCGCAGGCGGGCCGGCGGCGCGAAGTGTGAAGGCCGGTCAGCGGCCGAGCTCTTATCGAACCAATCATAACGATCAATTCGCTTAGTATCGACTAATATAAGCATTAGCTCAACCACGTGCCACAAATTTTATTAATAACGAGACGCAATTACGCTCACAAACATATGCATTCGCTCGTAAACTCGCACTATATAGTCATTTAAATGGTCAATGGAAAATTACATTATAATGCACAATAAAGTATATGAATGTTAGCTCACTGACTGAAAGATAACTGACATTTAAGAGATTAACTTCTACTTTGTAAGATAGGTCGGAGGAAAAGTTGTCTTTTATTTTTTATTATTTGAGTACGTATTTTAAGAAGTGAATCATACTTAGTCTATTATTTTAGAACAATGTTATGGTGGTTATTGGTATTATACTGCCGACTGCGTCATAGCAAGTGGCATAACACGATACCTAAAGAATTCATACTCTCGTAGGCATATTGATAGCTCAATCATCAATTGTCAATTAATAGCTCTTCGATTACACTTTAAATAATAATGGCAAACACATTAAATCATTGACTGCATCAAAATAACTATTCCATTCATACGCTACAGGCAATATAAGATGTGAAATTAATAATTTTAAAAGCATGTATATATCATCATTCATGCCAGTCTAACGACGAATACCATGGAAGACGGGGTTGTATACATTTCACATCCACCGTGTAATGACATGCGTGAATGTATATTTCGATTATTATTGAACAGAATATTTATTCTGTATATAAACTAGTCAATTAATAAAATGGACATAAAATTATTACATACAGTTTTGACATTACTTAATTCAATTGAGGATTGCTCGATTTAAAGTAAAATATTTTTTCGTGAAGAGAGATTTCAATATTGCACTCATTCTAAAAAAAGTATAATTACATGGATTATTAATATTAAGTCCTTATTGCTAGAATTAAAAATAAATGATTTTAGGCTTTCGCGATATGTATACATAAATATTATAATTATATATTTAAACGGGTCTTAATCGCCTAGTATTTGAAGATATAAATACCTATTAATTATTTATTTCTTTCCCGACGTCTCTACCGATTTGCATCGGCCGCGGTCACGAGTTAACTAAAGATCTACCAGTCGTACCTACCAGTAACTTGAAATTGTAAATATAAAGTTGTATGGATCACTCATATAGTTAAATTTAAAAGAACGTTAGAGATTACTAGCGTTATGAAACTTAACAACTTATGTCACGGAGCAAGGAGTCACGTGGCATATAGTACTTAGAAGAAACAAAGTTCTATATGGTGTTGTGTTTGTGGACAGTCCATTATACCATCAGGCGAGTTATCTGCTCATTTCGTTATTCAGTCTAGTAAAAAAAGTATATAATATATTTTTCTTAGGGTTACTCTATGAATAACTGTTTTATCGTTTTCCATTTTGGCCCATCTTTTAGGAACAATTGGATCCACATGTTACCAGAGAATACTTATGTCGTCTTGCCATTCTCATTCAACCACCGTACAGTTATTCAGCCACTGGTGTTACTGACACAATGCAAGGTTAACATGAGGTAGATGCCCGCGCAACTGGCTACATAGCAATCAAAAGGACATTTACGTTTATCGAGTAGAACGGCTCGAACAGGACATGCAGAATGCAGAATTTTTTGAGTGGTAGAGCCACGCTGTAGACAGTTTTGTCTACAGCATGAATGGGCTGGCTCGACCGGATCGTTACCACTGTCTCACAGAAAACCGACGTAAAGTAGCGGCTTGCTGCTGCGTTTCCTACGGTGAGTGAGATAACCGGAAGCCCAAATCCCCTCCCCTTCCCAATCCCTAATTATCCCTTTCCTTTAAGGTCGGCAACGCGCCCATGACTCTTCTGGTGGTGGGCGTACATGGGCGGTGGAGATCACTTACCATCAGGTGACCCACTTGCTCGTTTGGCGGCGTATGCCATAAAAAAAAAAAAGAAACTGAAATCCATTTCCAAGCGCCAAAGACACAAGCATTGCTTTTTATGATGCTCTGTCGCTATTTCCTAGATCAATATTAATTGTGCAGTATCACGTGTGTTCAAGCAACCAATCAACCTTGAAAGTAATATTTTGCATGCGGTGGATATATATGTTAATATTTCGTTTTGTTTATTCGATCCTTTTCACGTGTGCTACATCCCAGTATCTTAACGTTAAATCTCCGGTTATCAGTAAAAAGTACAAATAAACAATACTTGGTCCACGCTTGTGGCCTTAGCGGAATGTTTGCCTCATTACAAGCACATAACATCAATAACTCCATTGAACCGTGCGGTGAATATTCAACATTAAGTCAATGGGACTCTAATGAGATACTCATTGACAAGAACTCTGTAAACTAGATCTCAATCAACACGCGACTTTGTTCTCTTCAGCTTTTAAAAGGATATGTCGAACAAGTCACTCGTTGGCGGTCGTCCTTTCTCGCTCGCTACTCAAAACGAGTAACATTATTTGCACGTTTTTTATTATGTAGGTACAAGCGTAAATACCGTCTAGAATCTTCTCGTGTATACGTCTTCCCTCTTTTATTTTTTGTTTGTGCGAAAAAGGTAGTCGACCAATCTTAGTATCCAGAGTCAATGAATGCAAGGCTTTTTACCCCTGACTTGTGCAGGTGTTGCACAATAGCCGAGAAATTACTGGAATATTGAACTTATATTATCAGGCTATTTATAACTTGCCTCTTGTTTCCAGAATTCTTATGTTTAAACTGTGCGATTAAATTAGCACACTGGAGATTCAAGACAATTACTTTGCTGGCGTATACCTATTAAACTTATCTCCCAATTACCCATACATATCGACAAAAGAATTATGTACGTTGAGATAATGCTTGTTGATTTTCTACAAACCACTTGCGAGTCGCTGTGTTTAAAAGGTTGGTTTCGACATAATTTGTGTTTGTTTTTCGGAACAAACAGAAATCTCGCAATGCGTGAACGTTAATTGGCAAGTAGTGTAACTGAGAGAGTGGCCACACGGTATTCGATACACCGGGCGCAGCTGCGTGCGGCAGCTAGTCGGGCTAGCCCGCGTCGGCTCACCAGCACGCCCTGCGGCCCATCGATGTCCTTGCATTCTTTGAGAATGGTACCGGTTCAACGACCCTTGACAATGTGAAGGGATTAACATTGTTCTTGCTTTAAACGCTATGGTGAGTTTACGTAATGAAACAGATCGTGAGGGTCGAGATCATTTGATGGTCACTAGCATATATTCAACCTTCGGATCAAACTTTGAGAGATCAAATTGTCCACGGTTCCAGAGTGTACCACTGCAACAAGATTTATTAAAGTAAACGATGCTGTAATAGGTTTGTACCTACCTAATGTTATTTGTTAAGTTATTGTTAACTCGTACAATAGGTACGCAGGAGAAGTGATCAAGGGGATTCTTAAAACGTCATAATGATATATGCTTCGCGGTGTGGTTAAATATTCAAGTATTGAGGTCAGAACTTGTGCACTGTTTACACACCGGTCAAATGCTGTGATGCTAAAACAATAAGGCGTAATATTTGGGCAGTAAAATATACATGGCCCGCAATTATTCTTGTCAATATTTCATTTCCAAGCATGGGGCTATACGACAAGCAAACAGTCAAAGTTAACGACAAGTGAAACATGGGTTCTTTAAAAGCAATGTTTAACTAATGGTACTCACTTTGCAATCAGCAAATAGAATAAACACAATTTAGTATGTCGTAATCTCTGTAATATATATCAATCCAAAAAATAATATAAAGCAAAGGCTATTTATAAACCTCACTAAATGTTAAACCTCTATTAGTATATCTATCTATCTCTATTACCTACCGATTGTTCCGATTCATTACATGAATCGAATAATGGCACAAATCGTCACTGTATTAATCAGACTAAGAGCCTGTTTCACCTACTCTGAGTATATTATGCTACTTACCAAATAAAATAAGACACGGTCAAATATAAAAGTCACATTCTGACATTTATATACCGTTGGAAATATGTCCGTTGAAAGTAGTTAGACTTTCAAATATAGCCATCTTATGCGACTGATTTGGTAGACAAATCTTATTCGAATATTGTAAATATTTTAATATGCCTTTTGTAGGTAAATAATGTAGCCGTAAAAAAATATTAAGCATTTTCCTTCAATATCTCTATTTCAATTCGTATAATAGATAACAGCAGAGTATTTGTTTGGGTATTGAATTTCTGCGTACTAAGACACTTACGGTGACTTTCTCAACGATCTTTAATCTTATTTGAGAAAGTCGGCCTTAATGAAATTATGTTCGAATTTTATTTTTGTTCTTATTCTTTGTGAATTGGGCAAAAGTTAAAATTATGGTCTTCTTTACAGTATTTTGTGTCTTCACGGACTTTTGTGTTTATTAATTTCAGGCATTAAAACAACAATTCAAAGTTTCGTTCGAAAATGGCGTCGCATGTTTCCTTATAATGAAAATCCACGGCATTATGGAATACAAATTATAACGGAAATAACATTAGGGCATAAGTTACGCATTAGACTCAATGAATTTTAGAGCCCAAGTATATCGGATTATACGCCAATTTCTGTCATAATTAACAATAGTTATCACGCAATTAATTGATATGTAAATCGAACCAACGACCTTTAAAGACTGTTGATATTAAGTGCATTTGTATTTATTTGGTATCATTCCCAGTACTAGATTTACAGTTTGCAAAATAGGGCGATAATTTATCACAGTTTAATTAATGTAGCTAATATACAATTAAAAGGTTTAATAAATACGCCGATACATTATCGGGCATTATAAACGAGATAAAATTATCGTTAATAACGAGATTCAACGACTTCTATGATGGAGTTTTAGTTGGATGATCACATCGTATGGCTTTAATTGTAAAAAAAATAAGATTTTTTTCCGAGCAAAGCCCATCAGCAGAGACAACAATAATAATTTAGTGCAATATAGTAAATAAAATATTTGCTGCATGTTTTTAAATCTGTATACTTATGTATAGTACAGCACATAAATATGGCTGACCTCGCTTTATAAAAAACTGAGATATGTATCAACGCATTTGGCGACATTAAGATTATCTTGTTATCGAGTATAAAATAAATAAATGAACCTGAATTTATATTACCTATGGAAATGTTTTGTTCACTCGTAAACCTTTTGAAGATCCTTTTTACAATTTGTTAAAACGTCTGGTGCGTAACAACTCCATATTGTTTACATATGCTTAAACTTTAAATAGCTGAAAATACAACACTGTAGGAAATGCGGTATGTTATTAACTATTCACGGAAATTAAACTCGTGACTTTTCGCATACATGGCATTGTGAATGTCCATTCCATTAGGCAAATACGGAGATATAAGACAATACTTGGCAACCTTTTCTCACGACATATTAATAGGATTAGAACGTCTGAAAGGGTAGGGTCCTTACTTAATACATGCTCATAGCCATTATTAAGCTTTACTCGCGGCTTCCCAACTGAAAACTCACCTATAAGACTTTTAACTAAAGTAAAACCAGTAAAAAATAAAACCAAAATCAACAAATTGCAATTAATTGGTCAATGACTATAAACACCAACTAAAATTGCTTAGCTTAACTATTAGGTCTTATTTTTTTGAGTTGGTTTACTAAAATGATTTTGTTTCAGTACTTTAAGTGAAAAAGTCGTCAAATTGGTACACAAATGAAGTTTTTCGTACTACATCCCCGATTTCACCCCCTTAGGGGTGAAATTTCTTCAAAGTAATTAAATGAAACAAACATTGATCTGTGCAAAATTAATCAAATATTATACTTTCTAATTAAAACACAAAATATAGTCTCTATGAAACAATTGTAAAAAAATCTTCCTTTGAGTATTTTTACAGTTAAAAGTAAACTCCAGGTTGTGAAGGCAAATGAGCTAAATAGTTAGATGAGCTTTCGACTCATTTACGCAAATTAATATAAACACTATTAAATTAAATTAATAATTATTATTTAAATAACACTATTTTCTGAATACATTTATTATATATTATGTATCTAATGACATAATATTTTATTATAAAATATCCATCCAGTTGATTTATATCGACTGTAGTTAATAATTATTAGTATCAACAATTTTTTATCAGCATTGTATACCGTGCCACGACTGGACACGGACCTCCTCTACTAATGAGATGATTCAGGTCTTAGTCCACCTCGCTGGTGTAATGCGGCTTCCTAGACTTGACTTCGAAATTATGCAGGAGAATTTTCAGATTTCCTCAATTTTTTTCCTTCACCGTTAAAGCGAACGATAATTAACAATGATTATATATTGATACGTATGGGTACGGTATAACTTTGAAAAGTCAGAGGTGTGTGCCCTGGGGCTTGGGATCGAATCCGCTACCTCTGTCATTCCCCCTACATCCGGCTACGCTATTGCAGCTTTTGGTTTAATTAAAATATGTAATTATATTATAATTTTTTTTGTTATTGCAGTTGCCTGCCAAAAGTATAGCTCCTGAGAAATTCAAACTATTTAGGTACACGAACTAACATAACTGCACGCACTCGAAAGAAGGTTTATTAATATTTTCACAACTTCTCTTAAATCAACAACAATTGAACATGCTAAAACATCACTAAATAATACCAATTTCATCAATTTTATTAAATCCTACTTAATGGCAAACAATCCTACACGTGTATAGCTTTTCGTTTACTAATGGTGACTAGCCATCACCTGGGGTATATCGTAAGTAAATATAAATGTACAGTTGTCAATTACCTCACTACGAGGTTAGATTAGCATTGGCACAACGCTAGTCCTTTGCGGAGACTATCACAAGGGTACATGATAATTATGAAAGGCTTATCTAAAGCTGTTTTCAAAAAAGGAAAAGTAAAAGTTGAAGGTTTACGAGTGTCTTAATTTCCAGCAAAAAGAACAAATACGAGCATGGAGCACCATTAGATATTTATGTGTGATTGGTTTTATTAAAAAAGTCGATTATCGTACGGAACCATCCATGCACTTCTCAAACATGTTTCATTCATGTTTACAAACAAAGAGATCAACGCTCGCCAAGTAGGTTAACACAGAGCTGTGGCGCGCTCGGGCGCGCTGCCGCCCGCCGCGCACCGCCGCGCCGCGCCGCTCTGCGCGCCGCCTTGCGGCCCGTGTTGCGCGGGTCGTGGTCTCTCGCAAGTCCACTACTTCACGAACTCACTTACACCGCTTACACGCCAACACCGAGACCTCAATACGACGTCAAAACTCATTAAAACGCTTTAAAAGGTCAGTCAACTTCAACCACTCTGAAGAAAATTAAGAAACAAAGTTTCAGCTGATTAATAATTTGTGTCTATGTACGATAACTATATCAATATGGTTCGATGAAACCTAATTCCAAACAGTTTGTTATCGTTCATGCGTTATCAAATAATAATGAAAACAGTTCAATCTAATGTTGCATTAGAATACTACAAAATTGTTATTGTGTATACTGTATACATATTTAATTTAATAACTAAATACGATAACTCAAGGCAAAGCTGCAGTGCAGTGACATCATGCGCTTGCGCTGGAGAAATCGTTACAATGCCCTCTCACAAATGCGCCGGAAGAAAGTTCCTAACGATTTGCATAGCGTTCAGCGAGCGACGACAAGCGACCGCGCGGCAATGACGCGCTCGCGACTCGAGATGGCCCACATAGACATGCTCCATAGTTTATTGTTACGGACCTATTTCCGTGGGTGCACGACCACGACCACCGCCGAGCCCGCAGACCGACACACTTCGCTCACTCCGAAAGTTTCACCGATAGAGAAACTTATAATATCTAATAGCACCAACATCCGCCTATGCAGATTTCCAGAGCAAGCCTCCAATAGAGACAGTGACCTAAATATGATATTTACAAAGGTATAATAACTAATGAAGAGCAGATTATTTAGAACAGCGATAAAAGGTTGTATCATGTTTTCGATTCAGCAGGCAAAAAGCTTAGGCGCCGTAAACGAAAAAAAAAAATTGGTGTGTGTCGTGGGACACCAGGTAGGAACGAAGTTCCTTCGGCTAATGTAGAATCGACACAAATTGCAAAAAATTCAAATTATCAACTGAAATAACAAAATAGGTCTCTTTATTTTTGTTTGACAACATAAAATTACATAGAAATAGAATAGAAAAATAGAAATAAAAAAAAGACGTGTGGCACTCGGAGACTGCCGCGGTAAAGCTATTGTATAGCATTTTTTATCAACTTAAAAATAACGGACGGCCGTGTTCTATAATCAAAAATTCAAATTTCAACCCGCATCTACATTTCCAAATGTCATAAGTTTCACAACCATCTGTTTTATTAACGGAATTTCGACTTAAACTTTGTGTGCCAGATATCAAATTAAGTTAAAAAAAATTATGTCGTGACAAATTTTTCGTGCCAACTTTTCGTACCAATTTTTTCCGTCTAGCCCCCTTTCGCAACGCGCGATAAGGAACTACGTTCCAAAAACTAATGAATGCGAATCAATAACAGTGTTAATTCGTTTTCATTTCCATTGATAAGCTACGAGAAAAACTTGCACTGGTGTTACATTAGAAAGCGTAGAGCATTTCACCGTAAAGCCTAGAAAGTATACATAAGAAGAAAGTGAAGAAGTAGGGGAAAAATGCAAGTGCATACAGGCGCGAGTGCGGGCGCGGGAGCGGGAACCTCGCCACAAACAATACCCGCTCCGAATCTCTGAAGTCAGCCGGATCGCCATCACTTTTTCCCCGTTGATGAAACCGTTGCATTCGCTTGCACACGTTTCTCAATACACGTTTGCCTAGTTCTTGTATCGATGCACTTATTTTTACTTTCTTTTCCGTTCGCTCTTGTTCGTTTGTTTCACAGCGCGCATTCACACTAACATAGCTCGATATAGGTATAGCTAGTTGGAATGAAAATAAAAACAAGCACTTTCCTGTTCCATTGAATTGTGAAACAATAACACGATTCTCCTGCTTGCAATTTGCCGCCTATCCTAATAACTTTTACCTGTACAATGTGCAAAATGCAGAAAAAAAGATTTTAAAATTAACTAGCTTTTATCCGAGCACGGCAAAGTGACCGCACTAAACCTGATGGTAAGCGTAGTGCAGTCCAAAAAATAGCGAGAACCGACTAACAACGAGTTCATCGGTGGTCACCAGAATCATGCCGGCCTGTATAAATGGTTCTTCGGAGAGGAAAGAAGCAAATGGAGAGGCCTGCGACATGACAGGCGGATGACTGATGCAGGCACAGGGATACAAGGATGTACTCCTCTACCTGCTCGAACCAACCATCAAGTCATGTCGCAAGGCAGTCGGGAGAACCGGATATACACTGGCTGATCCTGGAACGCGATCCACACAAGGTGTGTGGGGTCACTATGGCAAGTTTTAACACCATGTGTACGTTGGCCGCTATCCGGGCGGATATGAATATCCTACCACCAGCAAAAACATGGTTTTGGCGTAACCTAGTTGTGTAAAATTATTTTGTAATGAGATAAGCTATAAATTAAAATTATAACGCACTCTTAAATGATAATTCCACTACGAAACGATACCTTAACGATTATACTACAAGTACATGTACCTGTAAATTAAGTCTAAAAAGCATATCATTGTGGTCACGACGTAAAGACAGCATCGCCACTAACTGGTCTAGTCTATTGCGAGCAAAATTATATTGGATACGATACCTCTACTGCTTCACTGCAAATAAACCTTTTTCTTAGACATTTTTGTACCACTGCTAGACAAAGGTCTTCACATTTAACTATTTTATAAACTGTTACAGTTGGTTAACAAGCCTACAACCGGCATTCACTGTGTTGTCTGCTTGACAGTATGATTCAAACATCTTCCCATAATGTCACTAAAGACAGATGGATTAGGTATACCATATGATATTAAAGTGAAGGATATAAAAAGGAACCTTAAAAACAGTAGAGCCTATTATTTTTTCCTTTTGGACGGTTTATTGTTTAGCTGAAAAACATCAATTTCTAGACAGTCTTTCATATCATCCACGGTTCATATATGACAATCTCCTTAATCTTAAATTAAGAAATAATATTATACAAACAGCTCTTTTAACATATTTACCAACAGAGAAAAATGTATTAAGTGTATGTGCAGTTGATTCAATTCAACAGTGTAAAATAGCCAATTAATTACTTTTCTTACAAGCATTCTCATCTGAAAGTGAAAATCAAATATTTCACACACATAGCCCGCACTCGGCTGCGCAGTGCGCATATACGTAGAGTGTCACGCTCGAGCTGCACATGCCACTGAGGATGGGCAACTTTGTTAGATTTTTTTTCCATTAGTGATCCCGACTCAGTGACGAATATAGGTAGCTATTAAAAGAGAACGAAGATCGAACATTCTACTATTATTGGATATTTTAATGACAGTTTCTTGTGTCAGTTCCGTCGAATAGTTCGCATGGTCACACGCAAGCAGTATGTGCGAGAGAAAATACAAAAATATATACGAAGTAAAATACATATACGCGGCCGGTGCGTCATGCGTAAACCGCATCGCGGGGCGTCGCTTACGAGTGCCCGACGCACGTAGCTACTGGGAAAGCTGACACCGCGATGTCGAGAGAAAGAGTGTGAAGGAGAGAGATGAGCATTTCACCGCGTGGGGTCAACGCGCTCGCTGTACTGTCGCTGATTATGCCCCAATTGCTGAATGTGGGTCTAGGCCGGCGTTCGTCGACCCGCATGGCACACTTACTGCGCCCGCTCACGACCGCAGTGCTTTCACGCCCAACGAGAAGGTGGGGAGTACTGCACGGAAAGCTGAGAAAAGTTCATCGCCGTACCTACAGGGGCGGGCAATACGATACTGATAACAATCATTTGTATAACTACTTGCTTATCAGCAGTCACGGTGAAGCGTTAGTATAATATACAACTTTTTTTTTTTGGTTGCCCATACAGATGTACTAGTCTTAAAATTGATACGATATAAAAAGTATTAAATATAAAGACATCCTCATTACGATACTGTACGCTGTACATCAAAGGACCCAAAAATGACTGCTTTGGTGACGCACTTGTATTGCGTACGCGGTACGACTGCTGTGTCCCCGGATATATCCTCAGTGTATTCCCGGGTCGCGTAAAAGTGATATTGGGTTTTTATATCACGAAATGCTCAGTATCAGCCCGGAGTCTGGAATAGGCAATAGGCTGGCCTCCTATTACATCATGGGACGGATATACGCTGGAAGAAATATGGGTGTACTGGTTACACCTCTGCGTACCCCTTCGGGGATTATAGGCGTGATGCGTATATATGTAATCAAAAAATCATGTCTACGAGTATCATAATACATGCGCTTATGTATCTAACATACGAGCAAAATAAATTGGCAGGGTTGACGTTAGTCATGTCATGTACGCGTCCCATCATCAATTAGTCTCTGAAAACAATAACCCCCGTACTCATAGACATCACTATGAGGTGTCATAGTGCACGCGAACGCGATTTCTGTACACGTATTTAGTCCGTATTTTTGCATTAAACAACAACGGACTAATCACATATACAGAATTCCATACTTAGGAAATTGCCCACTTGAGTGTTGTTCTTGAATACGCGCGCCGAGCCGCGCCGCTTGTACGTATGTTATTTAGAGTGTATTGTATGTGCCTCAATAAAAATAAAATATGTATGTAGCCACATCATGAAGAGAGCTAAACTGAGGATTATTGTTTATACAAACGACAAATGACACCTATGCTTGTTGACAGTCGTAATATATCTATACTAGGCATTGAATAAATTAAAATCTACATTATAACTACGCGCAAGTGTAACTTCCTCAATCAACAATATACGTTTGCACAATTTTACAATTATAAATTGTTAGGGCCTTTTTCACAATATCTAAGTAAGCTGCCACACCGATGTTATAAAATGTTTACAAACATTTTCTAACATTAAATCTAACATTTTATAACATTTCTTAACATTTTATAACATTTCTTAACATTTTCTAACATTTCTGAACATTCTTCTTTGACGGCTTCTTTGACGGCGCCGCTCTCAAAAGTACCGCCGCCTGCGGTTATAAAATGTTAAGAAATGTTACAAAATGTTACAAATTGTTAAGAAATGTTTACTAAATGATGCTGCCACACCGGTGTTATAAAATGTTATATAACATTTTCTAACACCGGTGTGGCAGCACCATAAAAATAACCACCAATTAATGTATTACATACCTATCATTTAAAGTATCTAATAGATATCTTAATTTCGATATATATTTCAGAGAGGGACTTTACATTTGAACGTATTGATTGCATTACGGTAACAGAAAAAATTATGGAAAAATTCTCAAGTATGTAGGTTTCCTCACGATGTATCCTTGGCCGTTAAAGCAAGTGATAATTAACAATGAATACACATGGAACTAGGAAAATAAATTAAACAAACAAATAATGTGTGGAAGTTGTTCAATTTAATTATATTAGCAACATTATTTATTGAGTGAAAATATAATTGTTTTAAATAATTCAATTCACTAAATAAAATATAATACAACACCAACCATATTAAAGAACCGTGTATTATTAGGTAATAAGATACACATTTGTCTACGGAAAAAAAATCAGTTAATTATTACCTGGTTGACTTAGTTAAAAAAAATTGATAAAGATCGCAGGAAGTCGATGGCTGCAGGCCGCTTCCAACAGGTCGGTCTGGAAATCTTTGGGAGAGGCCTATGTTCAGCAGTGGACGTCTTGTGGCGGATGATGATGATGATGACTTAGTTCTTTAGCTGCCCATACCATCATACAAATTATTTCTTGCTTTTTTTTATAACAGAGGCTATCAAATGAGCAAATGGGTCACCTGATGGTAAGTGATCTCCGCCGCCCATAAATACCCACGATACCAAAAGAATCATCGGTGCATTACCAATCTTAATGGCAAAGAATAGGGATTGGGAAAGGGATTTGGACAACCGAAAATCTCACTTTCCAAGCGAAACGCAGCAGCAAGTTGTAGCGAAGGCTAGTTAGGTATAATTTTGAAACATTGGATATTCAGCTTAAGCCCAAAGCCAACTTTACCTACCTCTGCTGATTAATCGAAGAGGCAATGGCGAAACTTGGCTCTTGTTGCATATTGTGGGGGTCAGACGACGGGTCACCCCACATAATACCAAACGACCACCACCGCTAGATCATAATTAGACCCTAGTATTTAGCCGGTATACGCCTGGCAGAAAAAATAGCGTTATTCGATATTATAAAGTATTTTTATGTTATCTATTTATAAAAGAAAATGCTGCAGGAAATCAAGAAGTATCTTGTTTGTAATACAATGTGTAGTAATTAATGCTAATAAAATCTATTCTTATGTTACATGATCGAGCTGACAATGATATTAAATGACGTGATCGGAATAATTTATATCACACGGATATAGTATACCTACATATTATGTACCTATATCTAATACCAGCTCAGACCTATCTTCACAATATGACTGTGTACCTATCGTAGAGTACAGATGTAAGTGCAAAAAATTATATGCAGGTTTCTCATGATATTTCCTTCAACAAAGCGTCACCAAGCGATAATTATCAATTAATACACAGTTAACTTCCAAAAGTCAAAGGTGCATGTTCATAGGGCTGGTTTCGAACCTGCGACTTTTGTTTGAGGTTTTGATAGTCCGTACCACTCCCCGCTGAGCTATCGGCGATCGCTGCTTATTTTATAAAAGAATAAACTAAAGAAATATTTAAACTAAGAACATAGAATTAACAACCATTTCTTGAATGAATTATAATATTGTAGTATCTTTTTACAGTACTTTTTACTTTGTACTCTCGGTCTTGTTTTCTATAATGCATTTCTAATTTTACATTAACGTGAAATAATTTGAAACAATTTTGTGTTGATTTTATCAAAAATAAACTAACATATAGGACTGTGCTAAATAATATTAATATTATTCATATAATATACACTTCGACAATGTTAGGTTTTATAATTTAGTAAGATTACACAATGAATGTACGAAAATTCTTAGTATCAGCCCGGAGTCTGGAATTGTGTCCGGTATGGCGATAGGCTCGCCCCTTATCACATCATGGGGCGCAGCGCTCGGTGGAATGTGAGTTTACTAGTTACACCTCTACCTATCCTTCGGAGATTATAGACTTAAGTTTGTTTGTATACAATGAACATACAAGCCGGATCCGATGATTCATAAAATGTACACAATCTAATATAATAGGTTTACATTTAATCATCACAAACGTGCATATTTTCCAAACACACAAGATTGCCAAAGCGTATTATTTTAACCGTCTTACTGTAACTTGTAAGTAATCTTGATAGATGACATTCGATTTAGGCAATATCATCAGAGCGATGCCATTAACACAACAATATGAATGACATTGATCCTTATGGGAATGTGGCTCAATTAAGCGCAATGGGCCAACGAATGCTACTAATGAATAACTATACATTACGCGATAGGCGTTTACTCGTTAGCTGAGTGGAGGGAACAAGGTCGGGTTAACTGGAGCAAGGTCACAATGGGCGAAGTCTCAGAGTGATAGCGTGACCTCTGCGATATCGCCTACGGATCATAAACGTGCATCTAAGTTGTATTTATTATGTAGTTTCATTTTGTTTACCGATTTTATGAGCATTATACGCGTGTTTTCCGTGTTTAGTGCGAAAGCGAAATTGCGTTTCGTGTTTCCTATAAATTCAAGTATTTTTAAGAACTAAGCGTTATTTATTATTTAATATTATACTATTGCATACCTTCATAAAGTCGGAAGAGATGTGCCAAAATATTTACAATGTTTAACAAATTATTATTATATTCATATCGTTATTAAAAATTTGTACACATAAAGCACAATCCTTTAATCAATTTACGGATAGATTTGCTTACTAGCAATAATTATTTAGCGGATCTTCCATACAAAATGTGTCAAAAATTTACTGCCAGTAAACAAATCTATCGGTAAACAAATATTGGGTACGGTCTTTAAAGTAATTAAAATAATCAATAAGAAGATAATCACCATGGGCCTTACTTGTAAACGTTACTTAAGTGTGGCCCTATAATTATAAATATATTTATGCAATCATATCTAAAGCTCCATTTACACGGAGAGATTTTATCAAACGCCAGAGGCGACAATATAAGCGATGACTCTGGTGAACGAGGCCGCGTCATGCAATATGACGACGAGTATCGAATGATGCGGCCTCGTAAAGGAGATTTTTTATTTTCTCGTCTATCTTGGCTATGTTTCGGCTATGATGGAAAAATTCTTGGATGAGAAACTCTCTCGTACGAGAAAGTCTCTCCGTGTAAATACGGCTTAAATCCTATGATAAAATTTAACGAAGATTTTACATGTAAATCGCAATCACAATATATTCCAATATCCCGCAGTAAAGTATCAACTTCACTGGCATCGAACGGTATCATTGCGGGATATCCCCTAACTTACATAGAGTCAATAACAAATAGACACATGCTCACGCCTATATACTCGAAGGGGCAGGCAGCAGTGGAAGTGGTATACTTACAGCTTATTTTCGTCCCATTAAGATAAGATAGGAGATGAGTCTATCACCAAATGAGGCCCAAATTACAATTTTGGGCAAAACACGTGTAAATTTTCGAGTCTTGAGCGCCCGACTTGGGATTTGAACGTAAGATCTCAACGCGAAGGTTTCTCAGTCTAAGTAAGCTGCCAGTACAAGGCAATCATATAGAAAATATTATACGAAATGTATATTTTCACAAAGTAGGTGGTATAAAAATATGGTGGTAATATGGTGGTAAAATAATAATAAATATACACATTATTAAACTCTTTCTCGCTTTTATTATGATCTTAATTTATTCTGAAGTTCTGCATGCTGATCCAATCTGTATATATCACTCCTATAATTGCTTATTATTACATATTGAGCTGGACTAATTCCAATTAAATAATAAAAACCTTTATGCTATCAATAATAATGGCGCGCCATTTCGGAAGGTTGTCTCGCTGGAGAAGAACGGGCAAGAAACTCTAGCGTTGTTTTTTTCAATAATAGTTTACAATTATTATTGAGAGCATAAAGGCTGGCGTTAGAGCAAGGACAGAATTCTAAATAATGTATACCGTGTTATGGATTCAATAAATATTTAGATTTTTTTATTAATAGACATTGTGCCTTAGACCTACTGCCTTCTGAAATTACGATTGCTTGGTTCCATTATCTAACTTACGCTATACGCTACACGCTACGCTACGCTATGCTATGCACTTACGCTTTGTCTATTTCGTCGTTCTCGGGTTCATATTATTAAAAGCAATTATATGAGAAATCTAACGCTAATTCAAACAGGAAACAGACAGCTAGTTTATAAAGTCTGTTTAGACACGCTTCAAACCAGTATGAATGAAAAGTAGGTTTTGTAGAAAAAACTTTACTAGTATTATTACGAATTGACCGGGAAACAAAATGTAGTACCTCGCGTGTCAGTTTTTTTATATAATAAATTCCGATAAACTAGCCAGTAGGTCACCTGATGGTGAGTGATCTCAACCTCCCCATGAACACTGACGATACCAGAAAAATCATGGATGTGTTGACAACAAGGAAGGGAACAATATAGATTAGAAAAGGGGAAGAAATAGAGTTTATGGAAATCCCAGTCATAAAACGAAATCTCTTAAAGGAAATTATTGGTAACTAAGAAGGTCGATATTTTAGCTATTAACTAAACATACTAGAACGTGTTTTTTCTTTTAGCCTGAATAACACAACGAGCACATAACTCGCCTGCCTATAAGTAGAAGCATCACCACAAAACCTAGAATTACAAGGCTCTGGCACTGGGCCGCGCTCGTCAACCCGATAATAATCTGTGTCCTACAGAAATATCCGAAAATTTGTGGGTAGACAATTTAATTTCCTATGCGTTTCATTACTTAGATCATTTCGTTCTTTCGAACTGTCATTTAACATGTACATTCTAATTGTGGTCCGCGGCTTCACCCCTGTGAATTTTTCCCTTTCAAATAAAAATTTCCAAAAATCCTTTCGTGGCTTTAGTCATTTTGGAGATATCGTAGTTGATCATTCAGTAAGTGGTATTTCGCTTTTATAATATAGAAATATATGATATAGCCTCAGAAACACGACATGCCTAGTTAATTATAGCGAACACTTTTCATGCACATGTGACTATACCGGCTCATATAAGGAAACTATCGAACGACAACTATGGAGTTGGGAATTAATAACAGCTTGGTGCAATTTATTTCCGATGAAGGTGATAAGTTATACCGGTTATCATTTCGAAGAACTCCTTCCATTAATTTTGCTTAAATTCTAGCAATATCACGCATATGAACGCATTATGAACTAAAAAACGTTACAGAAAGTACTTATATTAAATCACGTTAATGAAACAATGATCAAATAAGATTCATCATTCATGAGTTTCTGAGCAAAATGGCAAAAAAATAACCAAACACATTATATAAATGCGTCAAATAAAGAACCTCCTTTTTAGGTCGGTTAAAAATAAGTAGGCCGAAACAAGTAGGCATAGAATCTAGAGACTTAACGACACACAATAACAATTACATCATAGTCTTCCATGAAATATATACTTTTGATTGAAGATCATCATAGTTATAAAATGTGATTAAGCCTTTTTTAACTGACTTAAAAGAAGTGGTTCTGAATACCTTTCTTATGTGTATATAAATTTATACGATTATCTCAAAAGGTAATGAACCGATTTCGATGGTTCTTTTATTAACGTAATCTACATACTTCTAAGAAGTTTTTAATGTATAATTCATGAAGTTATTCTAGTTATTTTTTATAATCATTTGTATGCTTAAATATACACCTATGATGTTCATTTTTTAATTTATAATAAAGGACGTCAAATGAGCAAACAGGTCTATTCATTGTAAGTGATCACTACCACTGCCCATAAAGAGCCTTATTATAGATGTATTATGGGTGCGTCACCGACTATTAAGAAAATAGTAGGGATTTTGCTGGTGGGAGGATACTTGTATCCGACCGGATAGCGACCACCGTACACTGGTGCTAAAACCTGCCATAGTGGCCCACCTTGTGTGGGTCGCATTCCAGGGCCAGCCAGTGTATTTCCGGTTCTCCCCAGAGGGTTTGCCCCCTGATCCTAACCCTTTTCCCATCCCCTTTTCCTTCCCCTCCCCCCTTGGGACCTTGCCGACCTACGATGGACACATTGTTTATCGTTGGTCGACACTATTCTTGGATTACGCTACACTTACCATCAGGTGTAGCGTAGTCACTTTACCGACCCAGAATAAAAAAAAAATTGAAAATATTACTTACTCAGCAAACTGATAGTCCACATCTATCCGTTCTGAGTCGAGGTTCGTACCCCACAGGGCGTGCCCTCAGCGAGGTCGCTTAATTTTAAGGGTTAAGTGCGTCTAAAGCGCTCATCCAAAAGTCCGGTGAAGCTGTAAAAAGCCGACTCGCGTCAGGCTAACAGCATAATGTCACTTCGCAATAACAAACCCTATAGAGTCACCTTATACCCTGAAAAAAAGAATACTTCAAAACAACGCCTCGGTGGCGCGATTGTATTGCGTTTGCTGTAGTAAGGTCTCGGGTTCGATCTTTTCTAACACGGAATGTTCAGTATCACTCGATATACTCGCCCCCTATCATATCATAAAACGGAAATACGCTCGATGAAATGCGGGTGTAATTGTTGTATGTTTACCTACACTTCGGAATTACAGGCATGAGAGCGTATGCAACTTTAAAAAAAGGAAATCTGTTAAAGTCTATTTATACGTAGACTTAATGTAACTTCCAACTATTCTTGCTGATGCAATACAGATGTTAACAAAAAAGGGACAATACACAAACTCGAACAAAAACTAACCTTCACTGTCATGGTTATTGATGGCCACTATGACCAGGTACAATTAAACTGCGGTTCAAACGCGGCAGGTATATAAATTGTTCTTGGAAGCTACAAGATGTTTCGAGAACCTATCGAGTGTAAACTAAATTGAGCTTAGTGATGTCATTAAAGTTATTTATATCTAAGGGCTGTTCTCGGAAAAAGTAATTATAGTTGGACGCAAAATTTACTGTTAATGTTTTATAACTGGTTTTCTGAACTTCTTTCTTACGCAAAGCTGACGTATTAAGTGCGTGTTGTGTAGATAAAAAAAATATTATTGACCTATTATTATAGCCAGCGTTTACTGTGATAATAAAAATATTTTATAACTCTAGATAGTCGTCATCTTTACTGTATATGATACTTAAATATCAAAAGTATTGCACGATTTTATTATTGCACTACCATTCCCACGAGGTATCGCCGCAAGCATGTTACTACCCTGCTTCTATGGGTCAAAGCTTGGTATACATATTATTATAAACTTTTCGGAAAAAATCTCAAAATTATAGTAGAAATGATATCTAAATCTGTTGTATAGTTTAGGAGAAAAAGTGGACAGACAGATGCAGACAGTGCTTTTGTTATATATTTTGTATTGATTACTCGCTAGTCATCCACTGAAATAAGAATTATTACGGAACCATTGTTCAAAGTTTATAGTCCATACTTTGGGTCCACATAGTACGAATGTTTTCACTGTGTGGAGTGATTTTGATGTGTATTTTTTTAGTTGATACGGCTTATTTCAATGGTGCTTCCATTTATATTTAGATAAGATCAGTTTTATTCTTCTTACGGCTAGTTATTAAAAATTGGCGAAACTATGAGTTCGACACTTATGGATCAAAATTGGATACTCCTCAACGAACGCCAGCAAACTCATCACAATTTAGGTTTTGAATTTTTCCACCTAAACCCATTAAACTGCCGTGTTGCATCTAGAAAGTATGTACTTATAGGAAGCCAAATAAATATTTTTACTATTATTTTATGCTTCTTATGAAAGTCACAATGGTTTTAAACTAAAATACCTAAATAGAAACACTGTGTAAAATTATTAATGGAGTGAGAAGGTACCTTTACAATGTAGAATATACAATAAATTGTAAACAAATAAATCTGTTCGGCGTATAACATGTGCATGACCTGGGATATTATAAAACGTACGATAATTATCTTCAATTGAATTACTGTCGCAATTAATTACATATAATGGCAAAACGTGATAGTGGCGTCACTTAACGTGAACATGACGTGCACACAAAGCGGGTTTACTACAGTATTAGTTTCCTGTCCACCGGGACAAAAACGAGTAATAAACGGCTGCAATTTTTCATTCAACCCTCGGAGCCACCACTACGTCATTCACTAGACGCGCATGACTCACGGTTATTTTTATCGACATACCTTGAGAGCTGAGACCATACTATAAATAGTGGTAGCTGTTGGAACCATAAATATACACTCGCTTTTTACTATTTCTCTAAGAATGATTACTTTGTAGATTGTAGACTAAATTACATAAAGTTTTCCTTATTTACTCTAGAACGCATTTACATTTTGATATATTACAATTTGATTAACTTTGATTAGTGCAATATAAAATTTTCCTTATTTACTCTAGAACACATTTATATTTTGATATATTACAATTTGATTAACTTTGATTAGTGTAATATATAAATATTATAAATAGTGTATTCCACTGGATACGAACATAATGGTATTTTATTAACACTGCAGCAAAGTATTTACAATGAAAAGCTTTCAAGAACTGCGGAACTTAGCCGCGTTCGGTCTGGAAGCTTCTATACATCGATACAACAGGCAGAATGACTTTCATATTACGCCCCCACGCAACGGAAAAGTCGGAAAAGTTGTAGCTAGTCCGCGGCGACATCACCTCTCCCATCCGGTGAATTTTACCATATATTACATTAATCCCGCACATTTTCCCACTGGACGGGTATCATTGCTCGTTAAATTTGTGGTGTCGGTTGGAAAGCCTGTTCAGGCGCCGGCCGCCGCCACATCGCTACGACGTATCTACGTCCACGTTTCGCGTGGAAACTGTGCCGCGTCGCGCCTTCTCTTAGTAAAAGTACTTTCTTCTAGCCGCTTTCGGAAACTCGTCTAGAACAAATTTCCTTAGTATAATAATCTTTTACTATGTAACATAAGGTTTTTGCCGGTTCGTATACTATAATTAGACGCCCTGACGTTTATAGCCGTTCTCAGACCTGGCAATCGATACTATAAGCCATGTTATACGCACAGGTTGTACTTAAGACGTATTTCCTCGTGAGTGTGGTTAATACCACGATATAATGAATAATGCCATGTAATTTTGACAGCCTCCGTGGCGCAGTGGGCGAGTAGCCGGCTGTGAAGCGAGAGGCCGCGGGTTCGATTCCCGCACCGATACAAATGTTTGTGTGATCCACAAATATTTGTTTCGGGGTCTGGGTGTTGTGAGACCGAAAGTCTCTCGTAGTTCCTGATACCCACGACACAAGACTCAAATTCAAATTCAAATCATTTATTCTGTAAATTGGATCATAAATATCACTTTTACATGTCAATAATTTTATACTAAAATTAGATTACATTTATTTCTTTTTTCGGCATTTCGTGGCTAGCCATGAGAAGAAATGCCGAAACAAACTCATGGGTTATGGCCTCTTTTAATGTCCAGACATTGATTTTCCAGAACTGTGCGAGTACAATGTACAGGAATTCCTGGATTGACTATTAGAAATAGTCCTGAGTATAACCAACATACATGGCACTCGCACTCACAAATTAAAAAATGAAAATTAACAAATATAAATTTAATATTTTTCTTAAAAAATATTAAAAATGTCAACTTTACATATTATGTATCTTAAATACTAAAAATGCGCCAATAGAGCAGTCAAGTATAATAATTTACCAGAGGACCATGGACAGCCATATTTTGTATGGAGTGAGCGGCTCAATTCCAAGCCGTTTTGTCTTCCAAATAATCTTTAACATTATAGTAACCTTTTCGGCAAAGGTTCTGTTTAATAAATAATTTAAAGTTATTTAGACTTAATTGTTGAATATGGCTAGGAATTTTGTTGTAGAAACGTATACTTTGACATTTGAATGAATTACTAATCTTTTGAAGTCTGGTCTTGGGCAATATCAGTTTATTCTTATTTCTAGTATTTAACATATGAATGTCGCTGGTTTTTGTAAAAACATTAATATGTTTTTTTACATACATTAGGTTTTCATATATGTATTGAGAAGCGACAGTCAAAATATTTATTTCTTTGAATAAATCCTTAAGAGATTGCCCACGTTTGAGATTGTAAATAGATCGAATAGCTCTTTTCTGCAGCACAAAAATAGTTTGAATGTCGGCAGCATTTCCCCATAATAAAATGCCGTACGACATTACACTATGAAAATAACTAAAATAAACTAATCGCGCTGTTTCTACATCAGTTAGCTGGCGAATTTTGTAGACTGCGTAAGCTGCTACTCCTACTCGTATACTCCTGCTGCTGCTACTCGTATCTTACTGTGGGGTCAGGACTATGTATGTGACTGTTGGGTGTATTTATTTATTATTTATTTATTTTTCAAAATTCAAAATATTCATTGAATCAATAAAATGTTATAATACATTATTTATATTCTGTCAAAACAATGCCGGGAGTTCAAAAGGCTGTTTCGCTAGAGAATGGGCAATAAACTCTAGCGTAGGTCTTTTCAAAACTAGTTTACAATTATTATAAAGAACATAAAGGTTTTATAACATTTATTTAACCCTAAAGTGTAACCGAGAATAACCCTCGACAAAAAAGGAGGGTTTTAAATGTTTGACCGAGATTGGCGCGATTTGAATATATGTAGTTTCTATTTTGAAAAACTGCTAAATATCATAGAGTTGTTGATTATGAGTGGTAGAGCCACGCTGTAGACATTTTTATCTATAGCACGAACGTCTCATCCGGGTTATTCTGTAAAACAGATATTAAATTTGTTTGTGGCGTGTTTGTGTGGTGTGACGTGGCGCTTACCATCAGGCGAGGGATCTGTTCGTTTCATCATTTAAAAATACGAAGCATATTTTAATTCGTTCGTGCCTGTACCACCTGGAGTTACCTAAAAGATTTTAAACGCATTACTGACTTTAGAGTTACTGTTTTAACCATACTCATTGTTCCATGTATCATTAGCTAAAAATATCAGTACCTACAGTTATAATTACAATTGTTGTCTTTGCTATTTGTTTTCATATTCTCTAGAAATCGTATTTCTTTTCTCACTCTTAATAAATTCAATTCAGTTTGAATGTCTTTATTGAGTAGTCTGGGTAAAATCGATTCCAGCGTCTGGTTTCACCCCTAGCATTCGCATCTACTTTAACACGAAGTATGCGGTGTCCTATGTTCTTTGTTCCGATACATTCCAAAAATAAAATGCTTATAAATAGAATATTAATATTATGAGGTAGAAGCTACTTGTCCAAGCTACTTATTCCAAAAAAGGCATTCACGCGGGTGGAGCCTCAATTTTTCTCGCTAGTAATTTTACTACTGGATTAGTAGCTTCTGCCTCATGATTCAGATCTTGATCTACTTGTGTTTCATTCGAATCCGTTCAGACGTTATAATGTTATTATTTAACATGCCATTTCATAACCGCCAAACATCCAAACTTTCGCACAATTTTTTACGGCTGTGACGTAAAAGACACGAAAAAATTTGCGGAGAAAAATCAAAAAATCAAGAAAAATCTAAATAAACTCTTTATTAAACCGATCTCTGTATCAAAATTAGTATAGTTTATTATTTAAAAATTAAAGCACTCACTGATTATACACTTACTGATTAATGACGAATTCTGAAAAAAACTTAAAGCTTGAAGTCAGGACTCCATACTAAGTTAACCTGTATTGTGGGTCTTAGGATATGTATTAGGATATTTGTATATCCGCCCTGTGGATTGGGGGCGTTTGGAGAATTCCACCACGGTATCCCCTGCCTGTCGTAAGAGGCGACTAATAGAGGCCATCGGGGGTCGCGGTCGCGCAGCGGGGGGCTGTCGTAGCGCCCAGTTAGTACGTTTTTGTACACGTACATTTTGTACGTGCGACCCCGGGATGGACGGCAGCACGGGTGGTTGACCTCGTTACTGCCGTTGACGCCGAGGGCGTCGTTCGGTGTATGGGGGCTTCTGAGCCCCCCCTTTTGGAGACGTGCCGCTAGGCGGCACCGCGCAGGGGCGGTTCCGGCTGAAGCTGGGGTGATTGTCGCCTCGAGAACCCGGGGCCGTCCCTAATGCGCCGAAGATGGCCACCGCGGGGTTTTAGTAGGTAGTTGCCGGCATTGTAGGCCGGTGGAGCCCAACATAACCATTCGACCTTCCCCCGGGTGGGGTGGTAGCGATAAAACGCTTTCCCCACGAAAACAAAAATAATTTTCTAGGTCCGATCATTTTTTTTTTATGGCATAGGCCGGCAAACGAGCAAGTGGGTCGCCTGATGGTAAGTGATCTCCACCGTCCATATACGTCCACCATCAGAAGAATCATGGGCGCGTTGTCGACCTTAAAGGAAAGGGATAATTAGGGATAGAGAAGGGGAGGGGATTTGGGCTTCCGTATATCTCACTCACCGTACGAAACGCAGCAGCAAGCCGCTACTTTACGTCGGTTTTCTGTGAGACAGTGGTAATGACCCGGTCGAGCCAGCCCATTCATGCTGTAGATAAAACTGTCTACAGCGTGGCTCTACCACTCATAAAATATCGCTTCATCATAGAGCTTCACATACATTAATCGCCATATTTATTAAGTATATTAAATAAAATTATTTTATTAAATGAGTCTATATTAGAATGTACAAAAGACGTGAAGCCCACGAATCAATCTGGTTGACATTTCAATTTGTAAATATTTAATTTACGAAACATTGTTCTTTGTCGTATGATATGTTGCAACTTATTATAAGAAATAATTTAGTAAGAGCCATCGGAATGCAAACTATTTCAGATAATAATCTTTGAGCTTTTTGTCTCCACTAGATACGAGCTCTTTTTGGGATCTTGGATATTCGAAGAGCTTGAAAATGAAAAAGTCCTCTTTTTATCCTTAAATACATTAGCTAAATAACTTGAATACTTTTAAGAAGTATGTATCCAAACTAGACACATCTTATAATCTTTTGTACGTTTTTGTTTTAAACCGTTATTCGACCCCTTACTAGGGTTGTCAGGCCCTAAAATAAAAAGCCGAATTTGGCGCTATATTAGGCCGCACATTTTGCGTTGTAAGCTGGACATATCTGTTTTGAAAGCAATAACATACATTTTAAAACCAGACATCAAACTTTTATAAAAAAAACGACGGTTAAGTTTGTAATAAGATTGCCTATTATTCTCTAATATATTAAAGTAATATATTAGTGAATGATTACTAAATCATACTAATCTGTCTTACATGGCTCTTCTTTTTATTTAAACAAATCGCTTCTTTCAAGCCTATGATTATTCTGCCAATACTTTTGAAATGACAACAATAGTTATTTTAGAATCACTATTTTGATAGGGATTTTGTATTTGGATATTAGACGGTCGACTGGTTAATTAAGGGTAGAGTAACAGAAAGGCGAGACAAGGCGGCAGAGGCGGTGGGCTGGGAGGTAGCACCGACTGTGCACGGTCGCTCGCCGCCATCGACACTCCATTACCCTATGGATTGACATATCCAAAAGCCTAACAAAAACTGGACAAGCCGCACAGGACCGTAAAAAGCTTAACATGTTCGGCTAAAGCCGGACACCTGACAACCCTACCACTTACACGAAACGCAATAAAAGGCTCCTTCGAAATTTTGACGTTTTTATGTGTCTGGAACCTGGATTCTGGACAAAGAGTCGTTTAACAGCTTCAAAAAGCCATAAAGAACTTTTCTTTATTTCCGAAGTCCGCAATCCCTTCGACACGCACGTGTGGAAATAGGTCACTTGGAAACCACTTCCTACATAACCTATACGAACTACACAGTTAGCCTTTATAGTATATGTAAATTGTTTGTTTACCGTCAAATTTCAAACATCACAAGTAGTCCGTTTAGTCAGATACAGATTTAGTAATTGTTATTTAATAGTCAACATTTGCGAAATCATCGAAAATCGATAGAGCCATAATTTAAAATAGAATTATAACCAAAAATTAGAATAGAATAGTCAGAAAGAAAATGCAACTCCGCAAAGGCCAGCTGTACTGAACAGTTAGAAAAACTTCTAACATTTGTTAGGATAGAATTCAAAAATAATATTCAAAATATAATATACCCAGAATTCTTTAATTTAATTATTATTTCTTAGGAAGGGAGAACATATTTGCATTAATTCAATAAATAATGCTAAATCAGTAACGAAATATGAAAACAATCAAGAATAAATTTTATTCTTCTAGTTCAAATAGAATACTAATAATGGGCGTGTTCGTGGTTGTTTCGAAACAACGCTCTGACTAATCGAAGTTAGACTTTTAGGAATGTCTAACTTAGTTTTCATCCGGGACATCTTATCTAGCTTAGTATTATCTAATAAACAATTAATGTCAAACTAAAGTACTATACGGGTCATTTATTTATCAAGAACTTTGTTCACCCGAACATGCCCATTATCAAAATTATGTCTGACAAAAAAGATTTCTATACAGACAAGGTACAGATATTACAACAAAGGCATTCTTCCAATATATCCCACTTCTTTTCTCTCCGGTTCAGTTTTAACGCTTTCGTGCGATTAAGATTTTTTTGCTGAGTCTATTATAAAAGTGACGCAGAGAGCCTAACTCGCAGTTTTCAACTCTATAGTCCACTAAGCGCTGTTACCAACTGACACCGGTTCAAACGCTTATTTAGATTGTTTTGAACTACATTTTGTAGTCAGATGAAGAAAGTATTGGTATTGTAACGCTTTTAAATGTTGCAAAATTGGCGACTATAGAAACGATATCAAGCATGCTACAGTACCACGTAATATTTCTAAAATAAATAAAGTGAATGATTATTAGAATTGGAAAAGTATGCCATTACTAAAAAGAAAACCAACCAAAGCCAAAAACTAAAGCCCATAAAATAAAATTGACCCATTTTGATTCGTTGATATTGCGATTTAATCGTCACTGATTGGTTGAGTGCACCAACTCCAAACTGGTAAATTAATTATTTAGTTTTACGGGTTCGTTTTTTTTAAGTTATAAATATTACCACTATTAGTGGAAGAATCATCTAAATCGGTCCATAAATAAATGTTGAAGTTTTAGGACCACCTCCGTTGTTTGTCGGTTGTAAACAAACCTCAGTGGTGTATATAGTTCAGATATAATGCTGATTGTATAATAATAATAAAAGCACCATTGCGTTGTTAAAAGATAATGGCGCGATATGATGGCACTGAAGGTGCGATGCGTAAAGCCAGCTGCCGCGGCCGGCGCCGGCGCAACTACGCTACGGAGTACGGCGCAGCGCGCGTTGACGGGCCGCGGCACCGCGCGCAGACTCCACGGCGAATTTCGCCGCTCTCGCCCACTGATCTACATTTCACCTCCAATATGGGTCAATAACTGCCCACGCTCAGCCCCTCCGTGCGCGGCCATTCACCTCGCCACTCCAAATCATTGTTCGCCAAATGTACAACGTCGTCGGAGGTCTTTGACCCCGCGTGGTGTGGCTGCTGTCAGCGCGGATCTTCTTCGAACGACACTCGATACTGTGCCGTCAATGCAAACACAAACATCCTCAAGTAATTAGTGCCTAGATATAAATCGTCAGGTATTGTAAACAGCGAAATAAATAGCTCGTTTAGCGTTCCTGTGTGTTATTGTTTCACTTGCGCTCGTTTAGTGGATGTCCTGATTTGGCTTCCGAAAAACATTTTATCCACCTACATTCATTAAAGTAAATCTGCAACATACCAAAAAATCAACAACTACTAGATACACGTGTACAGATATAGGTACTTGAATATTACAGTTGGAAATCAATTTACGATAAAATAATATTAAACGTCGCACGTGACGGCCCTTTCTAAATAAAACATTTAGTTCGACACGTAGTACGTTGGACTAGTAAATTGTATATAATACTCTATAATATCAAACTGTGTATGTAGGTATCGCTATACCCTGGGTAAACGCCTTTTAAATGCATTTTACGCGTAGGTAATTGCATTATAACTGTTCCTATTACTCTTATAAAACTACTCAAACAGATATTAAAGAGTTTTTAGCTGACTGTAATACATAAAAAAAAACAACTAAACAGTTAAAATTAAACTATTTTAAGTTAGTGCTGTTATAAATGAATGGGCAATGATTTGTAGAAAGTATCGACTCAAATTGGTATTTTTAAGTCGGTTTTATACTTGTTAAAAAGTTTTAATTTATCTACTATTTTAGTGAAAGAATAATCAAAATCGGTGCACTGATGACAAAGGTTTATTTTTAACTCCCGATTTAATCCCATTAGAGGTGAAATTTCTTCTTGATATTTAAATTGACGCAACTTTGAGCCCTTTGATACCCTTTCGAATTAAGAAAAAAAACATCTAAATCGGTTGACTCTGTGAAAAGTTATACGTGGTTAAACATACAAAACAATTACGCGTTGAATTCAGAAACTCCTCCGTTCTTTTTCGTCGGTCAAAAAGTAACCATAGCAACAACACTTTTCAAACCGCTCACGTGCGAATCAAGTCTCGTGCTGCAACTTTATTGTGAATAAAATGCGCCTAGAGAACTAACCAAATATTATACCGTAAGGAAAGTGGTGCGCTCAACGGACGCACAGCGACTTCGCGCTAAGTGTCACGTTGAACTCTTACATAAGGATTCCGTGTGCTTTCCAAAATATTATCGAAAATTTTACCTTTTCATACACGAACAATGCCTACTTATATGGCCGCATTAAAAGAAAGCACAACCGTTGCACGTTTTTATAACCATAACTATTTATGATAAGCCATCTAAACGACGTTTCTACATCACTAACATTGCCATTTCATAACAATGGGATTGCTTCTATAACAAGGCATGAGGGATTCTGTAACATCGTGAATACAATTACGATAACAAAGAGAAATTTGTCTTCTGCTAGTATTGTATCATGTGCAAATCGTTCAATATGGAAACGAGCTTTGTGGCCCGGGGCGGTTATGGCAAACGGCGGACAGGTTGTGCCGTGGCCCAAGGAGAAACATCGGTGCTCTACATTCATCGAGTTCGGAGCCGATGACTCCTCGTGACCGTGTCCTCCTTAGCGAGTGCTGCTTTATCTCACCGAATTTCTCTCTGCTATTCCGCATCATCACGAACAAAAAGTCAAGACCCGTTCGGTGGAAACGCGGCCTAGTTGTAGCGAGTTGCCTACATAGCGTCGTTCAATAATACTCATCGCCAAACTTAAAAGTACTTTCCTTTACATATTAAGTGCTAATTGTGTTCAAATGGGACAAAAAAATCACCTATTTTAATAGAATGTGCCGTATGCTATCGAGACAATAACAACAAAAGCAACTATTTGCTCTACCATCAAAATACTTATCGTATATTATTACTTGTTAAATTTTACTAAAGCGACATTAGCACCTTGATACGAAAAGTTTTGGTAACATTGGTGACTTCCGTCCTTCCATATTGGTCTCCACCTTTCAATACTATGGTGATACTTGTTTATCACCAATAATGACACGTAATGAAGATTAACAATATTGTACTCGTAAATACGCTCGGTAGAGTGCGCTGGGAGCTGTTATTGTATGCATGGTGAAGATTTAAACTGTATTCCGATCTAAGTTCCGTTGACTGATGTAAATCGCTGCAGCAATCACGTGTACCATCCGTGTCTCCAGCAAACGTGACTGACAACACGGGGCTGCCTCTATTGACCACAATGAGCATTTATTACTGATGTCGCATATTTATGACGTACTATTCGACGTCTAATCTCTATATATTTCACACGTGTATCGATTCGAGCCATCTGCAATCGGCCGAAGCGGACGGCGAATATTAAGTGAACCTAATTGACGAAATCAAGAAAGATTGCTGTTGAAGAAATATAGCGGACGAGTAGCTAGGCAAAAACTGCGAAGCACGTTACTCGTAGTTGTCTCAATGGACATAGATTCTTGTTAAAGCCTGGCTGCAGTAATGCTGGTCAATACACAGGTAATATTTAATCTTGATCTTAATATCTTGACCGTAATCTTGATTAATGTCATAAATGTGAAAGTTAGGATGTTTCAGAGTTTATTGAGTTTGGATGTTTGTTAGCCAACTGATTTGGGTAAAATTTGGCACGCAGGTCAATGACCTAGATTAACACATAGGCCTTTTTTATTGCGGAAAAAGACACTGCATTTAAAAACTAGTATGTTAAAGAGAATCATAAAAAAATATGGAAGAAAATTTTGAATATGCTTGTTTATGTTATAAGGGACAGTACCAAAAGGCAAATCAGACAAGTAAAGTTGCGGGCAAAAGCTATAATGGTATTCGAAGTCTGTCTGAATATATAATTCTATAAATAAAATATGATTATAGAATAATTAATTCAATAACGAAAATGTATGAATATGGAAGAGGCGAAAGAGGTATGCCAGAATTGTAGGTTATGGCACTAAATAGTCTCTGCCTAGCCTATGGAACATAGGCGTCTGTGTATGTATTAATTCGCATAATTATTTCACTATTTATTATTATATATACCTACGTAAAATTACGTAGGTACATCACAGGTACATTACAGGTAAGATTAAAATTTACCATACGTTAAAAGTTCTGATTTGTCAATATTAAATATTATAGAGAATAAAATACCACAATTAGCGAATTACAAAAATAACTTTTTATTGCAGTTTCAAATAAGAATTATAACATAAAATAAATAAAATAATACTCATTATTGCCTCGGTGGCGCAGTTGTATCACGCAATAGCGTACGTGGTACGTCTGCCGTGCTGATGTATCGGGTTCGATCTCCGGATCTGGTAAGAGTGTTTTTTTTTCTACCACGAACTCCTCAGTATCAGCCCGGAGATTGGAATTGAGACCGGTATAGACTATACGGTACATGGTGAGTCTATAGTTAGACTCACCATGGAACAGAAATACGCTCAGTGAAATATACTGGTGAAACCTTTGCCTACCCCTTCGACAATACAGGCGTGAGTGCATATGTATGTATAACATAAAATTAAAGAAAAAATATAAGATGCCTTTATCTAATCACGTTTCGATTCGATTACGATAACCCGTACACGACTGAATTAGTTTGAAAGACTTTCTTGATTTCATAGTTTTATCAAAATAAACATTAGAAACTTTTACTAACCGCCACAAATGTTAGTTCCAGTAGTATCTAATTCTTTTTTTTGGCAGAAGTCGACAAACTTGGAAGTTGGTCACCTGATGGCTGATTATGATCTCCACAGAGCTTGAATATTCACAATACCTGAGGATTCACAGAAGCGTTGCCGATCTTAAAGGAAAGTGATAATTAAGGGATCGGGAAGAGGAGGGGGATTGAGTCTCCGGATAATTGCGGCTACTTTGTTATCATCATACTTAACTAAAAATATGAAATGGCTGTGTTACTAGCGGAATTATCTAATTTTGACAGCCCTAAAATTTGTTTATTTATGGTAATTCAGCCATAATTACACTATTACATTTATACCTAGGGCAGCACTTAAAAAAATCGAAGTGTACGATTTTTCAAGGTTGTCATAACATGCATCTAAAACAGGTACCAGTAATATTTTATTATTTACTTATATATATAATTAGAATCAATTATTAATTTATTTAACTTGAAAGGTTAAAATGCATAAGTTTAAAAGTAGATTTTGGAATGTTTTTCATGTTTATATGCAGTTACCGAGCATATTCCATTCCATTCGATATTTATTAATGAGCTACGAATTTAATTTATGTGTAGTTTAGTTGTGACAGGACTAAATATTAACTAAGTTCGCTGTGTAAGTATGTTGCTTGGTTTGCCTTCTAGTAGGTTCATACGGTTCGGTTTTAGTTGAATAACTGAGTTGAATCAACGATTTTTTATTATCAATCCAATCAAAGTCTGTTGAAATGGTTGAAATCGCATGCGATTCAAATAAAATCGAACCGTGTAAACTCGTTATTCCGTACGTCATTTTGGGTGGCTACTGAAAAACAGCGATGTGCTATGGTGCGCCCCATAACATAAATTATGCTAAGCTGGACACCTGTCACCGCGATCACATACAACTCTTTATTTTTTATAGGGCCTTATTTATAAACTTTACTTAAGAAAATTTATAAGTAAATGTTGGCTATTTTTTCGGTTTCATTTTGTTTATTGATAAGTAGTATCTTACATATATTACATGATATACATATACACTATTACATGATATATATACAATAAAATCTTTTTTCTTTCTATGTTTGAACTACAACCATAAAGTAAAAATACAAAATTTAGCTTTTATTTAGTTTTGTTAGCCGACATTGTCGTTACTTATCATTGTTACTTACTTAGCCAAACGTACAGTTTTCAATGTCCTAACAGGTGATATGCAATTTAAAAACATACATTTGAAACTTAGTTACTTTCATATATACTGATTGTACCTTACTACTTACAATTGAGACATTTGTAGAAAGTTGTGTAGCGATGACATGTTATAATTACATATTAATTAACCCCATAAATTTCTCGTAAAAATCGATGGGAACCGTGCATGGTGCATATGAAAAAGTGAGGTATGAGAACTCCAACATCTTGGTATCTTAATTTAAATCATTAACCGGAAAAAAATAAATTATAACGGAATGCACTTGTCTACCCGTCACATTCCATTACGAACGGGTCAAAACAACGTTAAAATAAGAAAACATTCCTTCGAACCCGTCGCTCGACTGAGATCATCTCTCCTCAAACAGCTCACGGTCGTAACTTTCCCTTTCATAAAAAAAATAATATTTTTCAAAATAACACGTCGTTTTGTATTTGTCACTAGTTGCAATACCGCCGCTGGCGCGTCCGCCGCGCGGCTAAATGTCGCGCGCACGGCCTCAGCACTCACAAACGGCCTTTGCAGTTCGGTGCGGTCGACGACCCGTTTCGGGTCGATGACCGGACCCGCATTTAGTTTTCACTTTCGTTCACTAAGGATAACTGTACCATATACGTCACGTACATGCCCACAATTTCGTCCGAGCCCATTCTGTGCCGAGAGCCTGCAGCGCATACTCAACTCTGCGTTCAACAGTTTAATCAACTTAACGTTATCATATCTCTTAAAATATTCGATAGGCCTAGTTTAACTCGTACACATACAGCTTTTCATATCTCTCTAAAATACTCGTATCGATTCTAATTTAATGGTTATGCGCAGTAATACGTAATATTATTTACATATTAAAATGTCAATCGAAACGCATAATAAACTACTCCGGGGCCGCCTTCGCCACCTGCCTAGGCAAAAGGTTGTTGCACTAATGATTGTCGATGTCGTAACTCGGGCGTTGGACCGGTGTCCTTTTGATGCATTTTGGGTACAATTAGGTAATATCCACGAGTAGTGGGAGAGGAGTGGTGGTGAGGGGGAGGTGAGGTGCGTGGGGTTGCGGGTTCGGTTATGTTGCGCAAGCGCCGGTCGTCGACTCGATTATGTCAGCGATTTACGTAAGCGTCACCTCGCAACGTTCTCGGGCAGGCGCCAATAATTGTAGCCCCGCGACCGTTTCGCACTTCTCGCGGACTATTTGCGGACGACTGCAACTCGTTAGCACCCGTCGACTTCACACCTCTTGACCGACTCACTTCATTGTTCTCTTCAACCCTCCCGCGCCATCTACTAACTGCCTTCATAGTAAGTACCTATCCGATGCACAGTAATACGTTAATGCTCATACAGTTAATAATACTAGCCCTTTATGTACACGGATATACGTATGATGTAGATATAGTAAACATCTGGACCTATCTTCTTATGAGAGGGATCAGTCATTAGTTTTAGCCACGCTGACCTAATCTGGACTGGTGGATTTCACATACATTCGAATTTCTTTGTTTGGAGATCTCTCAAGAATAAAAGTTCCTCGCGATGTTTTCTTTTAACATTACAGCAAATGCTAAGCTGTACATATAACCTAGACGTTTATAAAATCCGATATAAATTAATAAATCTGTTATTTCTAATCGGGTAAACAGATTTTGTTCAAACGTAGCTAAGTGACGTCTCGATTAAACCTGCTTTCAAATTAAAAACCGCATCAAAAACTGTTCATTCGCTGCGATGTCACAAACAGAAAAACAAAGACACAAAGTGGTCAAATATATCACACGTCTCATATTGGTCGGGGGTTGAAAATGTTATGTAACCCACTAACAGATTCATTCACGACGAGAACAAACCGCTGGTCTACAAAGCTGACATTTTGAGAACGTATTCCCATAGCAACAAGGATAAACGCAAATAGTAAGTTTTAATCCCTATTTTTCCCAGATTTTCTTGCAATTTATATTATTGATAATAGCTAACAGCTAATTCGCAATTTTTCAAAATAAAAAATAATTTCAAAATACGGGAGAAAAAGCGTGGAAACATTTGTATATGTTTTTATTTGCCTAAATGACGAGATGATCAGGTCACTCGCCTCATGGTAAACCCCACAACAATGCTTACACACCGTTGCTTGGCGGCGGAAATAAACAAAGTCATTGTAACAACCAGCTCAGACAGCCTCTCGCATACAAGGAACCTACCACATATTAGATGTATGTATGTAACGCAGACAGACACAGAACTTGAAAAGTCACAGGTGTGTGCCCTGAGGGCAGAAACCCATGACATCCATATCGACAGCCCGTCGCATTCCACACCACGCTAGGCAAACGCCCCTTCAGATTACCGATATAAATTTCATACACTACGAATTGTTCACAAAACCGATTATTACACTATAATTTAAAGATTAAATAATATTTAAAAGCATCCTTGAAATATACAATGTTGGTGTTATACTATATCCTGGTTATGCACCTTTGTAGATGCGAGAGGCTGGTCTCTTGCGTAATGTAGAACAATATCCAATTAATTCAAATATCGCGTGCATCGATTGGCAGGCATCAAATAATTCCTAGCGGCGCGGCGTTTGTTAACAACAGGTGTGCCCTAAAGGAGTAATTATGCGATATGGTTGCGGTCGAAGTGGAGAAGGGGCTGAAGCGGTTGCGTCAGCGCGCGGAGAGTGGTCGGGCTCAACGCACAAGGTTGCAGAGGTTCAATGCTCTAGAAATACGACACCCGACCCAGGGTAACCGCACGGCACTACGCGAGCGCCTCTCGTAGACCGTAGACACCTTGACTACGCTCGTAGGCAAACCATAAAAAATTGAAAGTTCATTTACGCATTCACACAATTGAAGACAAACCACTGAGCGTGGCGCCTACATCTCACATTTTTACAAAATCGTATTTAGCCTCACGTGCGAATTTTTTTTGTACAGTTATATAGTAAGTAGTAAATATTTCATTGCGTACCGCGGTTAAACTAGTTCTTCTAAACGATGACAGTTTTTTTAACGGTACGCACAGCTTCGCAGTGTAACCTTCAAAAGAGAGAACGTGGCGTCGTAAGCACGTCCAATGTGCCAACTCTTTTTATGTAGCCGTTTCGCAATTTTTTTATAAATCATTTTGCCTTCGACCTTTGTAAGGCGCCCAATTTAGTCTAATTGATATTCCTGCGGTAACGCCATGTGCTTTTCGTAACTTGTGGTAGAGCGCAACGCGCCAGCGTGACGTGACTGTCATGCCATTAGTTGGCGTACCGCACGCGAAGTATACAAATTGTTCTTAAGGCGCTAATTAATTATGTGACTGACCCATTGATATGTGACATACCGCCTTTATAATTCGCCGCGCCTGCTCTCTTTCTGCAACATTTTTAAGTCACCAGTGACTCATCCATATAGAATATTAAAATGGCACTAGCTCTATAATTATTGGCAGCCACTGCTATATTTGAATAGCCCTGTAATAATAGATGCCCTATAATAGATCGCAGGCCTGTGACGAAAATTTCCTGCGACTAGCGAATAGTGATTTCGTTAACAAAATCAATGTAATCTAAGAAACATCATTTCAAATTCTTTCTCGCAATGCAGGCAAGTAGCAACGGCCTAAAGCTCCATTTACATCTACTGATAGTGTATTATAAAATATATGGTGTAAAGCCTATATACTCAAATCTAATAACTAAATAGCTGATCTGATATTTTATTTTTTATTTTTTATAGCATAGGCCGGCAAAGGGGCAAGTGTGTCACCTGATGGTAAGCGATCTCCACCGCCCATGTACGCCCACCACCAGACGAATCATGAGCGCGTTGCCGACCTTAAAGGAAAGGGATAATTAGGGAGGGATTGGGAAGGGGAGGGGGTTTGGGCTTCCGGATATCTCACTCACCGTACGAAACGCAGCAGCAATCCGCTACTTTACGTCGGTTTTCTGTGAGACAGTGGTAACGACCCGGTTGAGCCAGCCCATTCATGCTGTAGACAAAACTATCTACAGCGTGGCTCTACCACTCAAAATAATCTGATAATTTTGAACATCATCCCTCTGATACATTCTCGATCTCATGCCGATCACTGCAGTTTACCTACACACTTTCCTCTCCGTTTTATTTCTATTGATACCGTCACTACTTGAATTTTTTTATAAATGCTAATTAATTAAAACTTCATCTGTTATTATTATACAACGTCGTATAAAAATGGCCGGTCAAATTTAGGCCACGTATAGTATACGACGTAAATATTGCACCCCCGTAGTACTACATCCGATTGTATTGCTAGGTCATAAATGGTTTTCTTTTTATCGAATGATAACGTATTGATATTCGACTTGCAACTTTGGACAACACTAAATGATAAAAAGTAACCTTAGACCTCCAAAAAAAACAAAACAAATTATAAATCTGTTCATATTTGACGCAGTCCTTTTGGTATTTTATTACGAGTAATTAAATAACAACATTGTAATTGACTAAAAGCGAGTATTATGAAATTAGGTTTTGTGTTGTTGCAGCTGATATTAGCCTGCATGTGGCTCGTCGGCTGTAAACCATGTTCATAGATGGAAGACCCGAGAATGAAGTGTTGCAGCACATAGGCTCTTTCCGCGTTAATTTATAACAAATTAGTGTTTGACTTACAAGTTACTTACGTATGGTCGTAGAATTACGTATATGTAATTCATGTTTGTTAAAATAAAAAATCGCCGAATTGAGAACCTCTTCTTTTTTAAAGTCGGTTAATCAGTGAGTGTAATTCATAATTAGTAGTGATGTTATCTAACTAAATAAATGCGTGATTAAAATTAACGTGAATTTGCAGATTGACTTGAGTTTGAAAAAATCCAGCTAGCAAATGGTCATTCGTAATCCATTCATAATTCCATCTGCCACCTATTTCGACTGCCTCAGAAAGAGTATTGCGAAATGAATACATATTCAAGCAATCGCGTCACCTCTATCAAAGACGGTTTAATTAATAATATATGCCCTGTATACTGTCCCACGGGATGGTTGGCGCTCACTTGGGGAGGCTTACGTTCAGCAGTGGACGGCAATAAGCTGAGATGATGATGATGATGATACTGTGATGATATCCCACTGCTGGGCACGGGCATCAGGTGATTAGGCCATAACACAACACGTCGGCCCAATACGGGTTCAAAGATTGATTAAGTCATAATTACGATAACATATTTTTTTATAATACGCGTGACAGTCGCTTTACTTTCTAAATTATATGGACATACCTATGTGCAATAGGTACGATGTCATAAAATTAGCAATCTGTATTATAAGCGGACACTTTGCGTGATAAGCACGTAAGTTCATGACATGTTGTAATGAACTTGTCGCGGGTGTGTGGGGAAGTCCCAGTAATATATAACTTTAAGTGGTAGAGCCACGATGTGGGCAGTTCTGTGGACAATTCTGTCTACAGCATGAATGAGCCGGACCGGGTTATTATGACCGTCTTACAGTAAACCGACGTAAATTAGCGGCTTGTTGCAGTAAGTCGTATATCCGGTGGTCCAAAGCCCCTTCCTCTTCCCAATCCTTTAATTATCCCTTTCCTTCTTTGTGAATTGTGGATGTACATTGGCGATGGAGATCGTTTGCTCATTTGCCGCTCTATAAAAAAGTAAGTTTCTCATGAATTTGGTACTTTCAAAGTCTCTCTTCTATAGGAACTGTGCGGTTTTTCGGATAAAAGTAGTCTATATCAGTCTAGCCCATAAATTATTTTTATGTAAAGAACATGAATCCGTTGCTCCGATGTTGTGCGATGGAAAGACAAACTACCTAACACATTTTCGCATTTATATTGTTAATATTCATTATCAGTAGTTATGATCGCCTCGTTGGTATAGTAGCAGCATACTAGGCTGAGAAATCGTAAAGTCCTAGGTTCGAATTTCAAGTCGGGTAATCACAATGTTTGTTTTAATTTTCGATTCGAAAAATCGCACATGAATTAATTACCCGGGATGGAATTTACCGGCAATATGTTCGCCCCCTATCACATCATGGGATAAAAATAAGCTCAGTGAACCGCGGATGAGCCAGTTTTGCCTCTACCTATCTCTTTAGGTTTTTTTTTATTTGATTGAATGACGAGACGATCAAAGTACTCGCCTGATGGTAAGAGCCACGCCTGCCCATAAACAGAAGCAAAACACCACACATAATTTTGAATTACAAAACACTGCATGGCACAGAAATGCCCTCGTCACCCCGAGAAATAAGATGTTAAGTTTCATAATGCCCAGTATATTCACTGGCTTCAAAGTCCTTCAAACGTAACACAAAAGTGCTTACACACTGTTGCATGGCGGCAGAAATAGACAAAGCGGTGGTACCAACCCAGACGGCCTGTCGAATTCGAGGGACCGTGGTACAGGTGCGCATGCGTGTTCGTATACAAATAATTATTAGCCTCACTGTGGATTTCCTGCATATTATGATTTTGCTAATTTAGGTATTAGCAATGCTGTATTTACCAAGACAAGATTTTAAGGTTCCTGTCGTCACAAAGCCGGTGAAACAAGGACGTGGCCGATATCAAGGTCTCCAAGCTTGGACTTAATTCTTTCCAGTGCGATGTTTCTTAGACAATCGGAAATAGATAGGGTCGAGCGGTCGGGTCGGTACCCTCTCCGACGAAACCCCCAAATTCGCTCATATCAAAATGTCCATACACGGTTCAACATTGTTGAAATTTATTGCACTAACTCATACCACTTTTAAACATCAAACACAACTTTAAATTAGAATATGAAATAAAAAATAAGAACAATTAAAAACCGGCTTTTAAAAAATAACACTGAGAAGTCTAAACAAAAAAATAACACTGAAAAGTAAAAAATATCAATTTTAAATCTCTTCGGAGTCGGTATGTCGCTGCCGGTCAATTTAAATCGTACCGACTCCAAAGAGACCTCAAATTGTTGTTTTGGACTATTCAGTGTTATTTTTTTGAAGTCCAGTGTAAGTTTAAAACTTTTATTTTTATTTTTCAGTTTTAAGTACAGCTATGGTATGTAATTCCAACTCAATATTACAATCGCGACGATTGAGCTAGTCCGTTGAGGAGTTTAATTTTTTTAGCCCGTATTCCATCTTCAGATTTTAATCCAATTTATATGGGACCACATCGCAGCTAAACACTATCGAACTATTTTTTTCCGTCAAAATCGGTCCTCAATTGGCGGAGAAATCTATATACATACATAAAAAAGCAACCAAAACTCTCGTCGAATTGAGGACCTCCTCCTTTTTGAAGTCGGTTAAATAAGGGGCCGACCACTCGCCGTTGCTAGAATTTCCGACAATAACTCTCCCTTCCCTCTTTCCGTTTTACTTTTCAGAGCCTAAAAGGTGACATGATTGGTGACATGCAGGCATAGAGAGAATGAAGTTCCGGATGTCGGAAGAGCAAAGTATCGATATAAGTAATTATCATATAGACAATTTTCTATGACACTTTAAATAGATCATGATTATGAAAATACCATTATTATGCGTGTAGTTAAGTCACAGACTTGGATGTAAATGAATCTTACTATATAAATAATATGGATTTATCACACTATTTAGAACTAAGTAATATAAAAAAATATAGTTTCATTTCAAAATTAATCAATTAAGTTACCAACTCAATTAATTAGGTAATCCGCTACCGACTTTCTAATTTCATTATTTCAATTTGATCTATCTAGATATGATCAATCAGTGTATCGTAAATTTTGATCAAAGAAATAGTTTTGCGTAACACATTTCGCACAAATCATGTTAGCAACAGATTATAATTTTATGATAATATTAAAATAATAATAACGAACGACCTCATCGCGAATGAAACGCCCAAGGAGTCAGTTTTGAAATATCTGCCTAAGTGTACGAGATCGATATTCACATTGAAACGAAAACGCAATGTGATGCGGCTCGGCAAAGCTTAAGATTTACCAACAGTGCTATGAGCGGTCAACTCGCAGTTGGTTCGCGATTTCTACGGCTTTTATGTGAGGTCATCGACCTCATTGACCATTCTATGAAGATATATTCTGTAAGCATGTGCAAGAAGTTCTGCGTTAATTAACAATGGCGAGTAGGAAACGCGACGCGTCAGAACTCCTTGGAATGGAACTCTAGCGTAATTTTAAAGCATTATAATGGCCTGTAGATTGGCAGGAAGGGTCCCCGTAAACACCGGTGCCTGAGCGGCATTACCGGAACGGCTGTACGAAGCCTTTCACGCACTTAATTTGGCAGGACCCCCTGCTCGCCGCGCATGCCTCACACCTCCTCGCCCCGACTCCGAGAGAAAGTAGCTAGCCTACGCAATGATAGGGTCGATGACCGCACTCGAAAATGCTTACTTCTGACAAATGTGACACATTAACTGTGTGCATTTCATATTCAGTATGTGTGGTCAGTTTCTTGCACGGATGTTGAATGGTCGATGCGTTTAGGTCAGGTTGGATAAAGTGGCCATTGTTACAGAGAACGGTGGAGTGTGAACTGTGGAGTGCAGTGGGCGGGCACGTAGGCAGCGTCCCGTAGCGTTCACAAATTAATAAATGTATTAAAAATTCTTCACGCTTAAACCAATTCTGAAATATTGCTTGTGACATATTATATACCTATTTTAAATTGCAATTTGTATAATTTACTTATATAATTGTACATACGAGGGTGAACACAAATTACTGAGGAGCCTACACATATTTTACTAGGCTAAATTGTAAATGCACCGCATAGCAACAAGTTGTACAACAATGAAACGTAACTAATATCGCTGAGACAGTTCGGAATTAACTTACAACTTAACCTGTTTTTTTATTGTCTAGTAGAAAACGCGCAGCATAACAATTCAATCAGATAAGGAAGGGCTCGGCCTAAATCTGAACATGATCAGGGTCATCGGCGAAAGAACAACCGCAATAAAAATGTAATAACGTTCTACAAAGAATTTTGTAACAGATCGTGCAGTTTTCTGCTTAGAGATTTCATATAAGTGTGAGTTTATGCTTATATATTTAAGTACTGAAAACGGGGTAAATAGTAATGCAAAGGTGACTAGTAATTAAAGCTGTTTAGTTTTTCTCACATATAATTTGACCAGACAGTTACTAACTAATAATGGTTCATTATAGGCAGACGGCACAGACACTAAATTAATTGTTACTTTAACTTTTTAGTTTTTGAATCCGTTTTATTTTGAATTGATAGGTTTTATTTTACTATTTTTTCGAAAGAATATTATTATTATAGGTGAATAAATTACGAAATTTGTCACATTGGTAGTTTCGTCCCGGATTTAGTATCAACTCTACATTTGTAGTCACCCATTTTACGATACTTAAAATCTGTGATGATGGTCTGAGTAATCAAGAAGGGACTGGCACACACAGTCATGGCAATCCATTTTAACTCTAAATATTGCGATACGTCTAAATATTATTATATCGAATGAATTTTGCATTGAACATAAACAAAAACGTCATGTCCCTGCAAATCCATTATGAATGATTTAAACAGTGAGAAATATAGTATCTGCGCAGTTGTCGGACTGGCCGTGTCCAATCATGTGTTAATTTATTGTATTTGCTTGCATGAGCAATGAGAGGAGCGGGGCTGTCGGTAGGCGCTGTAGGCACGTGAAGTGTGATACCGACTACTGGCTAATGGCTACCCACGGCAAGTAGCCGCTCCGAGCACGTGCCATGGAAAATCACAGAAAACAAGGACACAATGCAATGGTTCATTCAACCGGACGTTATTATTCAACGAGCGCACTGTGATGAAACTACGGAGATCTTCATTATTATTAACAAAGACCGATGTTACGAAATATTAGCCCAAGTATCGCGTAGGGCACGTACCGAGCCCTGAAACACGAGCCGCTACCAAAACACGACGTGCAACCCACCTGCCCTATATGAACAAACAAAGATCCGAATAACAAACATGTACACCGTTATGCCAAACTACTCGATGGAAAATATTTCCGCGTACTTTTGTTTCGCATCAGAATTATGATAGTTTTAAATGGGACCTGATTATTAAAGTTCTATTTAAATGCATACAAGTTTATACTTTAAACAAGTATTTCTTTTATTTAAATATGTGGTTGATTTTTCGTAAATGGCTCGACCCATTTGGATGAAATTTGTATTTATAAATGTATTAGTTTTAGTTATTTTTTTTTATAGATGCCTAGTAAAACTTGGCCGTCCACTTATTTAGATATAATATACCTACAAATGTGTGCAGTTTAAATTTGTATATCTAGTTTATAAATGCCTACTAAAGTAGTGGGCTTTTCCCCGACTTCCCGTTTTTGGAAATAGAAAGAAATTGGTAATTCGGATTGACAATAATTTGGCAATTGGAGCGGATTAGTAAATAAACTAAAAAAACATTGTAATCAACAGTTTTAATTAAATATAAGATTTTTAACCGACTTAAAAAAAAGTGACTGAACTTACCTAATAATAGGTCTAGTGTAGTTATTTTGCCTTGCCACGATAAAAAAACAACAGCACACAAGTCGAGATTAGATAAAAGTATAATAATTTATTTTCAATAGCTGTACTTACCACTTATAATTAAAATAAGTATATCAAAAACTTGAAAATTGTCTTCAATAATTAACACTGAAAACTTAGAAATAAGTAAAAATGTTTGTAGGACAGTATGAAAGATGAAGATGAATATACAATAAAGAATGTTTAAATAGCAGTGCCGGCACTAGCACGGTACCGACTACGGAAATACCTCTGAGACTTTACTATTGTCATGTAGAAATTAATGTTATTTGTGACTTTTCAGTGTAAATTCTTGAAAGCGGTTCTTAAGTTTAAAGTTATTTCATTTTTAATGTATTTTTAATTGTTGTCATGTTTACCTATAAATATATTTAGTCATATTTATAATCTTTGCTAATATAACTCGCTTATTCTTTTTTTAAAAGCAGAGGCCGGTAAAGGATCAAGTGGGTCACCTGGTGGTAAGTGAACATCAACAATACCCGGGGAATCGTAGAGGCGTTGCTTGTTTACGTAATTTTTTTGTGAAACAGTGGTAACGACCAGGTTATGCCAGCCTATTCATGCTGTAGACAAAACTGTTTACAACGTAGTTCTACCACTCTCACCCTGCTTAGATCAATTTGATTTGATTACACATATTTAGGTATAACAAACATTATTAGCATAACCGTGGGCAAAACATTGTCTTTGATAAACACAAATTAAGATTGTTTCATAAAATTTTACGAGGTGAACCTTTTATAATTATACACATTTCATGATTTTTCATATCGGATTATGGAGATGAAATGAATATGGTTTTGTATGGTAGTTGCAAGAGTCTCAATTTTAGAATTTCTCATTTCTATACTAAGTATAATATTGTTTTAATTATTTTAAAGAAAAGATTAGCTATGGCATAGCATTCACTACCTAATTCATTCTTAAAATCCAAAATTAAGAAATTAACTTATTCCTTCACGCATAGTTACACAATGATTATGTTAATTAGACCCTCCTTTACGCAAATTCAAATCGATTTTATTTCAACTCCATTAATCACTTTTATTGGATATGAATATATTGAACTGTTGCATGGGCTTAAACGAGTAATGAGAATATGATTAATGACGATCATTGGTAGGTCTATGATTTTTTTAATACGTATTTTTTTACTAGCTTGAATGGCGAAAGGAGGACGTAGCTTGCCTGATGATAAGCGCCACGCTAGCTTATAAATAGAAGCAACACCATCCAGAACTTTAAATTACAAAGCACTGCATGGCACTGGGCTGCGCTCGTCACCCCGAGACGAAAGATATCTTAGGTCTCATACACACTTCTGCTTGAAGGCCGAAATGGATGAAGCGGTGATACCAACCCAGGCGGCCTCATGTAGGGACCTATCACCTCATATCGACATATATTAAAAAGGTATAGCTATACTAATTACGCCTCTTCTATTTAAAGTTTTTTATACGTACCTCATGTAACGTAGATGTTATCTATAAACCTTTAACGTAAATACGTCAATTAAAATGAATGGTGAAAAAAGCTAAATGTTTAATTTGTTATGCATGTAGAAGACACAGTTTCGTAGTAGTTGATGTGTTACACATAAAGTTCATTTATAAAACAGGTTTAACATAATGAAGAGTAGGTACGTCACAGTGAGCGGTAGCGTGGAGAAATCTAAACATCACAACCCTAAATACAACGCTATTTGTATGCATACCGAAACGACAAACGCAGCCAAAACTGAACGGCTATGTGATGGTGTAACCGCGTGAGTGAGGTAGTAATGGGCCGGGTTCGTTCGCCGATAAAAGCGAAAGTGCTGCGTTCACTGGGACAACGACCGGCTCCTGCGGCCGCCCTGTCAGTTTCCTGCAACCAGCTCATCGTCATCAAGGCGGCTGCGTCACCAGACCTGCGATTGGTCAGCCTAGGTGGCAGGCACATGCATGGAATAGCAACACGCCTGCGTTTGCAACCTGCACATTAATTATAATAATGACCACTTGACGACGGGCGCAAGCATTTGCATATATCACAGAAAATACTTTATTTAATATTGTATGGAAGTATGGGCGTATGGAAGTTATGTAACTAATAACAGTTTTATTTTATACAATTGTTTTTTTCATTTAGTCGTGATTATTTAACGAAATAACCTAATTATAAAAGTACATATTTAAACGATCACCTCTTTAATAATCTAACTATTTTACTATTGGAAAAGTAATTTGTAGTTTTGTAATAATTTGTAAATTAAAAAAAATATACAATATACAATAGGTATTATACCTAGCTATAATCTATATATATAAAAATGAATCGCTGTGCGTGTGTCTCGCCAAAACTCGAGACTGGCTGTACCGATTTGGCTAATTCTGATCTTGAAATATTTGTGGAAGTTCAGGGAAGGTTTACCCGGTGAGAAAAAATGAGTAACATAAAAAATAAGTAAAGGAAAACACTAAAAACGACAACGACAGGACAGGACAGGACAGGACAGGACAGGACAGGGACATGGCAGGGACAGGACAGGACAGGACAGGACAGGGACATGGCAGGGACAGGACAGTACAGGACAGGACAGGTACAGAACAGGATAGGACAAGACAGGACAGGGAAAGGATAGGACAGGGACAGGACAGGGACAGGTCAGGGACAGGACAGGCACAGGACAGGACAGGACAGGACAGGACAGGACAGGACAGGGACAGGACAGGACAGGACAGGACAGGACAAGATAGGACAGGACAGGACCGGGACAGGGACAGGACAGGAAAGGACAGGGACAGGACAGGACAGGACAGGGACAGGGACAGGACAGGACAGGGGCAGGACAGGACAGGGACATGGACAGGGACAGGACTGTCCCACCGGGGGGAGGTGGAAGACGAACTGACTTAGGTCGTCGAAGTCAATTAAATGTGCGACGGGCTACCTCACGTGCAATGGTGCAGTACCTTACTTAATTGCATTTAATATAAATGAAACATTTGTATTAGGTTTTGACCACATTTTACACAAATATATGTAGGTGATACGAAGTTCACCGGGTCATCTAGTATATAATATAACTACTGGTGTCCGTATCAGACGATCCAAATGACATGTGAATACTAAATCTATCATCCAAACAATTGTTTTCTGAAACGCACAATTTAAATTTACTTTGCCAAATATATATTTAATATTTTTATAGCCCATGATGTGACAATTTTAGTTACAACTCTAATATTTAAAAGGGAATACATTTTTAAAAGCTTCGCTGAAGTTCATGCTTTTTGTCCCATGGAGCTTTTGCTGTCGAAGGCAAAAAAAATGCTGCCTTAAACATACTTGAAATCAGATAGAGCCGCGTTGAATATAATAAAAATAACCAGTAAACAACACGGATAAAAATGGATTGACTATAAATAATAAAATAATTATGTTTAAGTTAAAAATAAACGTACAAATATGTAGATTTGTATTTTGATTTATATCACCTTTTTATAAAGTAAATAACCAATGAAATCATAGAATTAATTATGTTTATACAATTAATTATAAAAGTTTATTTTAGCGTAGTTCCGTCCCATGACGTGATAGGGGGTGAGCCTATTGTCATACCAGGCCCAATTCCAGAATCCTGGCGTAATACTGAATAATTCGTGATAGAAAAACCCAATATCACTTTACCCGACCCGGGGATCGAACCCGAGACTTCAGCTCAGCAGTCGTACCGCGTACGCAATACAACTGCGCCACCGAGGCAATCAGGCAGGTTATAGCAATCAATAAATAAGTCGTAATTCTTTGTACTCTTGGTTTTATGTCCCAACATGTAAAAAATTTACTATCGGAGTATATAACACAACGCAAGTGGACACAAAGGGAAGTTTGTTACACGTAGGTTTTTCTTTTTTTTAATAAATACCAGAGGTAACAAACAAGCAAGGGAGTCAGTCAACTGATGGTAAATGATCTCCATCGTCCAGATACTCCCTTATTACCAGAAGAAACATGGATGCGCTGCCAACCTTAAAGGAAAGGAATTGGATTGGGAATGAGAGGGGGATGTGGGCTTCTCTCACTGGGTAATCTCACTCAGCACGCTGCTACTTCACGTCGGCTTTCTGTAAGACAGTGGTAACAACCCAGTCGATTCGGCCTTTGCTATAGGCAAAATTGTGTTTTTATTAACTGTACTAGACATAATATATTAAGTGCTATGAAGATAATCTTGCGCGAGATCGCTACACGTCTCATCGAAAGTAGCCCGAAAATATATTTTGGTGTGGATTTATAATATTATGTATTATTATTTACTAATATATAAAGAGTTATTTCACATTTAGGAAGGAATATCAACTGTCCCGACACACCCACCACCATAACTCCTGTAAATCATGAGTGCTAGAGCCACGCTGTAGACTATTTTGTACACAGCATAAATAGGCCGGCTCGACCGGGTCGTTATCACTGTCTTACAGAAAACCGACGTGGAGTAGTGGCTTGTTGCTGCGTTTCGTACGGTAAGTGAGATATCCGGAGAGCTAAAAGCCTCTTCTCTCCCCAATCCCTAATTATTCCTTTCCATTAAGGTCGGCAACGCGCCCTTGATTTCTCTGGTATTGTGGGTGTACATCGGCGGTGGATATCACTTACCATCAGGTGACCCACTTACTCTTGTTTGCCGGCTTACACTATAAAAAAAAAACAGGATCGACAGTCACGCTAGTACACATTTTATTGTTAACGATCAATAATGCTGGGCTAATCTCTGAGAACGCTAAATTATCTTTATCCCGCAACGAAATTATCGAATAAAACGTTAGGGAGAAATAATATCTAAATGTAATTTGACTTCCATAAATAACAAAGCAAATAGTACAAATCAAATAGCAAGTAGTACAATAGTAATAGCTACTTGTCGCGAAATCAACAGAACTAAACACGCAATGGAGTTTTCAGATTACTTGAATTTTACTGTGCTGTAAGCTCTATAGGTAAATAAGTTGCAGTTTTTCCATGTAAATGTCGACTCGCACGCCGATGTCCGATGGATGCGTTGACGTTGCGATGATGAAGTGTTTGAGGCAAGAACAATGCAGGGGAGTTCTTAGGTCTTTCAAAAAGCACATATATTATGATTTCTCAACGTGGGAGTCGAACCCAGGTACCATCATTTCACAGCTTAAAAACGTTGTTACTAGACCAATGAAGCCTCTTCACTCATATTTTTTAAAACGTGATTAAGTTGTGATGTATTATGGCTACAACAGCCCCCCGCTGCGTGCCCGCGACCCCTAGCGTTTCTACACTGCATTTGACCACGCATATTTTGAGATACACTGCCTTTAAATCTCGTGTTTGCAAAGTGAATGACTCACGACAAAGCTAGTTATATTATGGCAGGCGCTTCGAATCGACTAGGAGTAGAATAACTCAGACGACAATTATTGCAGACGGTAATTTTATTGGTGTAATCTATACTTACAAATATACCTATTGCACATCGATGCCGTTGTTTCGTGAAACCATGATCTATTTATGATTTTTTATTATTATGAATTCTTAATTTAAACTCAGGCAAATGTAATAGTTCAAAGCCCCGACCAACCATCAAGTATTGTCGCAAGCCCCTCGGGAGAGCCGGATATACACAGGCTGACCAAGGAACGCGACCCACACAAGGTGGGTAGGGGAAGAGCACTATGGCAGGATTTAACACCAGTGTACAGTGGTCGCTATCCGGTCGGATACGAATATCCACCCATCAGCGTCGGATATGAATATCCTCTCACCAGCAATTATTATTTAATCCTATAACATGTTGAGAGCACAAATCTTTTACCAACTGCCCCCGACCCTACTCGCATTAGCGTTGGCGCAACATGCTTTTTAACACGTCATGTTACCAAAAGATTTGGCTTGTAGTTTTTACGCCTGCCAAAAACACCCAGACCCGAAACAAATACTAATAAATAACACAAACACTTGTCTCGGTACGCGAATGGAACTCTTTGCTTCAAGCCTGCTACTCGCCCATTGCCAAGAACGTAACCAGGAATATGTTTTTCAGGCGAAGAAAACCCAAGAATATATATAGTGTATTTGCTGTACAAACAGTGGGAACAGGCTACGTAAATCTAAATACATCAGGATCTTTATTTTAAAAGAACAGTAGGCTGCGAGGTTCTTCACAAAACCGTTTCAATACTGCACTTTCAATTTTATCTTTATTGCCTAGTACCATTTTTCGATGTACACTAAGCATATATAGGCCGTTTAAACGGTTCTCTGCCATCGCTTACCCAAGTCACATTTTAACACGACGTAATGTAGAGAAAAGGATCTTTCTATGTTGGTGGTAGTGCAAGGTTATGCCAAGGAAATTAGTATACCTTTTTTGTTGCGGGAAATAAAATATCCGTCTCCTTTAACACTTCAGTAAAAGATTCAGTAAGGTCTAGTTTTTCAAGATCTTTACTTGTCATGTCCTTGTCTAGCTATTTTATACCATATTCTGGCGGTGAATACTGTTACATAAAAAAACATTTCTTTTTTTCAATTTGTAACGCATTTATTATGTTAAAAACATCATTCGATTTCTCGCCATTCCATTTTTTTTTTGTTAATTGTCTAATTACAATATGGAATGGGGTTATAAAGAAAACAGGATTAGCAGGGATTACCTTGCACAAAGTGGGTATGGAGCCGTCACTCATATTCATGACACATTAAAATCTTGGTACCAGCCGTATAATCGCATATCGTGCTATCAACATTAATATAGGACATGCCCTAAATCAATACCTACCCAAAGAGATCGATCAAAACGCCTTCAGTCCCGATAGGCAGGTGAAAGGCACAGAAATATCCCCTTTATTTACTGGAAACCAACGTTCCGGACTTTATAAGAGCTGAAGACTGGCCCTCGACTAGTCCAGATCTGATCTACCCTTGAGACTCCAAATTATGGTCAGTTTTAGAGGATATACCCTGCTCTAAACGACACGCCGAAATTGTGTCTCGTAAGAAATCTCTGGAGCAAGCAGTGAAACTATAGATTTATGGCCAGACTATACCATAATAAAGGCCTGTATCAATGCCAAAGGCGGCCATTTTGATGTTTTTTTTTATTTGGTGAAACTTCAATAAATATGCCCATATAAGTTTTATGAAAATTACATTACTTCATAAAAAATAAATAAAATTGACAGAAACTTTGCGATTTTTCTTTAAAATCAACGAGTGACATATTTAGCATTGAACTGGGATGTAGCAGCGTGAAACCGAAACTGCCAGAAAATTTTCGTCGGCAAAACGCTATTACAGTCTATGTTAGTCTGTAGCTACTATACCCTAGTGAATATATTATTCTCTTTAATATAATATTTGAACAAAACTATCGATACAAAAACAACGTTGCCTGTCACGCATAACTACGTAAATACAAAACAAACAAACAACAGAAAGATGAGAGTGACGCAGTCTCGTTTATGTTGGTGGCTGGTGCATTGTTCAAATTTCCCTCTTGCCAATGGAGACAGCCAGTCGCGTACCTGTCTGGCGGACGCAATCGTTACCGAGGCGCGTCGGTCTGCATCGGCGGGCATGCGCACATCAGCCGCACTAACGTTCGACCAAGTTTATTGGGAAGTGAGGAGGAACGGCACTGCACGCCGCCTGCGAATGGTCGCCGAGCCGACGCCGCTGCGCCGCGCCGCCCGCACCCGCAGTCCTCACGTCGCGCCGGTTCTGCGCGCTACACGCTAACCGCATCATGGTGAGTCATTGCTGAGTGCGAAACTATTCATTTGCAACGACCTTTAAAGTTTAGATACAGAATGAAATGAAACGAATTGCCCCACTTAATACACTAAATGTTAATCCGTGAAATCGAAATACCCATTTGTACCAAAGGCTAATCGAGATCACCGGTACAAAATATTATGTTAACCCAATTATGTGTGTATTGAACATAATAAAATAATTCGAGCAAACTGCGTAGCGTTGGTGAAGGTCAACCCTCTAACAGTCTGTTGACAAAAGATTTAACAACATCAACGAATTTCAGGTAATGGACAACCGAATAAACGAAGATACTGAAAATGAGCACAACTCGTCAATTTTCATAACAAACTATCAAAATGGAGACAGTGTCAACTATTCGGTTGTTCTTGTCAAAGGAATAATAACAAGAGGCAATTCAAATAACCAAGACAAGTTAATTTGTACAGTGACGAGTAATGGACAGCAAACCTCTTCAGAATGGAGTGTACATAATGGAGAATTCAAAGTTATAATTGAATTAAACAGAGGTGAAAATATAATAGTATTAGAGTACACAGAAAAACAAAGAAAAGTTATTCTTCTAGACTACACTCCCAGAAAGACTAATCTAAGAGTCACTCCAGTGTACATTATATGCCAAGGACATGACGGCTGTTTTCAAAGCCCGTCTGATGTTGACAACACGATAGAAAGTGCTTGTTCTAGAATAGCACTTGGTGCTAAGCTCATTCAAAGCATAACAGCTGAAAAATTGTTCGAAAGTGGCATTGGGCGTAAAACGTTCCAACTTGAACATGAAATCAATCCGAAAAAACCAGAATGTATAGTGTTCAAAAGTGGGCTCAATGTCAATAAGGCGAGAAAAATGAAACAAGCTGAGTTGTGGTCACACTTTGGGAGAGAACTTATGCTTTCAGATCTGGGAAGTAATGAGAGAAAATATTTAGCGTTTATTTCATGCACAAGATTTAAAGGCACCGATGTTGACAAACCAATGACACACGAAGAAGTTATTTCGCTAACAGAGGCGTATGCTGCACTGGGTGGCGGTGGACTTGCTCTTTTCGGAACAGCTTGTTTGTACACTTGGCCTTCAAGAGTCGAAGAAGTAGTCTCAAAATTTTTAGATTCCAATCCAGTTAACTGGAAACGATTTATGGACGATAGCGGATATCGTGGAACTTTAGGCGGATGTTTTGCCACTACATTAGGTTCTGTATTCCATGAATTGGGTCACACGTTTGACCTGGGACACACAAAAGACGGCATTATGGGCAGAGGTTTCGATAATATAGACAGAGTTTTTACGGTTGGAGATAAAAGGTCAGCTTTAACAAAAGACAATATGAATAATTTTAGTGGAAAACCGGTGCAGCATTCCACTGTTTCTCTTCAAAGAAATATTAGTGTTACCATGAACGTAGCTGAGCCACTGCGGATCTTAGGACCAAGAAGTAAAACTACACTTGGAAACTTCGCATCAATGTCAAAATCAGATATCATAAGACGAAGTCCAAATGTTACTCCAATAACAAGACCATCTAGTGTATATTCAAGTATAACAAACAAATTGACTGATTCAAAGAAAAATATCAATCGAACTAACGGAAACGACTCTATATATTGGACTAGAAATTGCGCAGTGTTATTGTCTTACCATCGGTGGTTTAATAATGAATATGGCAGAGAACGACAAGCTATAACGCGATATTTGAAGTTCGATAAAAATAAAATGATGATTATATCAACAGCAGGTATAAGAATAGTAGAAGTTAGAGATGAATCCAATGGGATGGTGTTAGATTCATACGAGTTCACTAATTTATTGCCTGAGAAACGATTTTTAGTTCCATTTACATTTTCGCCTAAAAGCAAGGTTTTAACGATAGTTGTAGAAGATGATTTGGGAAATGTGCTGAAACAAACATTCACATACTAATTTTAACAGACGTGCTGGTGAAACGGACAATAAGTGTAATTATATGAAATATAGTATTACTTGAATAGACTATAAAAATGCTAAAAACATAAATGTCTCCATAGGAATATCAAGAAATATAGGCCAAAAATGTAAATAAATCATCTATTATCAGTGAATATTCGGTACCACCTTACTTAAGGACTATGTGAACATATTGTTACGATTACGTTTTTACCAAAACCTATTAAATATGATCTCTATCGCGTCGCCAATCACCAAGGAGCTGTGAAATTAACATATTACAAAAATATTTTCAAAGTGGGTATCCCTGTAATTAAGTTGAAGTGGGCAACTGGAATGGAAATCAGAATGATAAAATATGACGTCCCACGATGACATCAACATTGTTTTCTTTTCAGTCTAAAGAAATGGAAATATGCATAATTCTAGTGATAAAATAATCAAGTGAATATGTGATAAAAAAATAGGTATAGGTCTACGTGAGTTTTACTCTCCAAAGTATAAGCCTTGAAAATGGCGAGTAGTTTGACAGGGGAAGAAATGTTTTTTATTAACGTAAAACCTTTTCCACCGGTTATAAATGGAAGGATAAATATAGTGAGCTTCCTGGAAGCGGCGGATGATTTAGTATATCTAGTTGGTATGTTGCGTAATGTATTGAATCTATTTGTAGCATGTATTGTTTTCGAGTAATTAAATGCTACTTGACCGGTTACAGAGCGCCTTGGCACAGTATTTGCTCCAGTTAAGTTTGACATGCAAGGAAATATTGAAGTGAGTCAGGTTATCTTATTTGACTTGTACATGCAAGTTTTCAACATTCTATGGCTAAAGAAATTAATTCCTATGTAATTTTACAGAAAATAAAAAGACATTATAAGTTTGATGAAAACTCTTGTCTGCTTGAGAAAATGCTTGAAGAGCAAAGTTGTGGTAAATCAACCGTAGCTGAAAGTATTTTATGGCTTAACAGGTAAACTTATTGCCATTACTATTGCATTGATACTAGCTTTTGTTTCTTTGTTCAGGGCTCCATCTGCGTTAATGGCTTTTTCCAGGATTAACAGTAACCTATAACTTAGTCCAGGTCATGGTCTACTTGTGAACCATATGATTGACTAACAAATATCTAAAATCACAAACTCAAAAACTCACAAATTTTCCTTAATTTAATAACACCTATAAAAAAAAACACAATTATGTTCATAATAGTCATGCATAAATTTTGCATATAAAATTCAGAGTGATGGATATCCCAGTCAGGGATTGCTTTCATTGTGTTTGTGCAGGGGAAAGCTTGTCAGTCAGTTACAAGGTTTGAGAGACTTGATCTGGTTGGGTGACAGATCATGGATAATATATTCTGTATCAAAATCAAGCATGCCAATTTGTAATATCTGCGATATGTTTACAAATTAAAAGGCTATTTAATAATCAGACAACAGATATGTAAACTGACATCATCACAATACACAAACAAATGTTAGTGACAATAAGAAAGATGATAGTCTAAAGATGGTAGTATGTCTTTTTCTGTCGCTAAGCAGCAGTGTGGAAGCACTGTTGTATTTCATTGTGAAAGACATTGAAGCCTGTGAAATTACTGGGTATTGTGAGACTTAACAACTTATGCCACCTCAGGGTGATGAACACAGTCCAGTGCCATACAGTGCTTTGTAATCCAAAATTCTGTGTTGTGCTATATCTGCATGGCATTTATCAGCAGGCAGGTGATCTGCTGTTTTCTTCATTTTAGCTAATAAAAAAAAAATTAAATCAGAGTAGATTTGAACTGCTTGTTCATTTCTATTGACAGTCACCTATTTTTATTCAATTCTGCAAGGCTGCAATATCTGGAGCTAAGCAGTATAGAAATACATTATTTATAACTCATCTACTTGGCTACTTAAAACATTATAGAAATTTATAACAAAATTGTTTATTCATACTTTTATTTCTTGGAATTAGCATAATCAAGCTATTGATTATTTGTAAGTTACATCAAACTTAATATTTTTTATGTTACTTTCAGAGCATTGCTGTTTTTCGAATTGGTGTTTTTGGAAACATTAAAACATTTGGAAACTGAGTGTAATGATGTTAATATGAAATTAATTTTCACATTGGCATATGAAGGGTCTGTTAAGAAATACCATAACTGGATTACACAGCAATTGTTTACAGTGAGTGAAATATATATCCGTTAATCATAAACCTTACTTTAATCACATAGATTATGGGAATGCATGGGGGCTAATTATTATAAATTTGATTGGTCAGCTTCTGGTGTTGGGCCAATATTATATACAGAAATCCATAAGCAGCAAAGAGGGCTCAATGAAGTAGTTTTCTTGGTTACACCCATTAGTTTACAGAGTCAGCTTATAGTCCTGTTTTTTGTTTATATAACTCATTTTGTTTAAATCATGTTATCTTGAATATTTAATGCATTCCAAACATTATTGGCAGAATCAAATCTTGATAAAAAACAGGATTTTTGGCAAAGATATTATAATATGTCAAGGCTTGGAAATACTTTTTATTAAAATCTATTTTTAGGTAATCTAGATATATTAAAACAACTTCCATTAATTAAATCAATTAATAATTAATTTCAGGTCATCTGTAAAATGACACCCACCTTGCCTCAAGTTATGAAGTGTTTTGAAGTTGACAATGATGTGAAAGAGTTTCAAACAAAACTGACAAATTTCAACATAACATTGCATTTAGTTCGATGTAAGATTGATGATTTCTTTAGAGATAACAATTTATTTAGAGAAACAACATAATTGTCCAAATTGTCAATGATCTAATGAATTAAGTATTTTAATGCATCTCTATTGGTCTAAGATCCCGCGGAACATTGACCTTCACCCATCTGTTTACTGGATGAAAATAATATTTTAGGGTATAAAAGGTGTTGCTGAATACATACCAATAGGGTTGCCTAAAAAAATATGGTTAAGCATAGGATTTGCAAATTAAAAAAAAAAATGAAGATATTATTTCACTGACTTGCTCGCCAAATAAATGGACCTTCAATGAAAACCTACAATGTATACTACCTGCAAAAGCTAGGAGCTAGATGAGCGCAATTACCACTTTTTAGTTACCTGTTTGCACACGGCAACCAGGTAGTAGTGGCCAGAAAAAGGTAGGCAACCTATTTTTTCGCAGATAGTATACATTGTACACTTTTCATTGAAGGTTAAATTTTTTTGGTAAACAAGTCAGGGAAATTATTAAAAAAATATTTTTTTTAAATGTTAATTAATCATATCCTTGACCATATTTTTTTAGGCAACCCTATTGGTATGTGTTCAGCAACACATTTTATACCCTAAAATGTTATTTTGATCCAGTAAACAGATGGGTGAAGGTCAATGCTCCCCGGGATCTTGTACTATATAAGCAATTGTGTTTGTAAGTGACATATTATTTACAACACTTTTACTTGAAATGAGCAGATTAATGGAAAGCATTTTAATTATAACCCTGGCTGTACACATTTGCCGACATATCCCGTGACAGGCAGAGAGTAAGAGAGCGAGTGTACACTACGCAGCGCCACTCTCGTGGTGTTTCACAGTCACAGGCCTTACCATAGTAATAATTACTTCAAAAAGAAGCTCTCACTGAGACTCGTCGAGGTAATAGATAATAATTAAGGAGGTGTAGTGTAAGTGCCGTGTCTGTATAATTAATGCTAAAGACGCTATAAATATTTATAAACATTGATAGATATATTTTAGTTTAACAACAATTTTGTGATTGCATAAAATCAGAGTCAAAAGTGTTTTTATTTTTTTAGTCTAATTTCGTTGACCTTTTAAATATTCAATGCTCAGTGCCTTGAGGAATGTTTGATGGCAAAATTTAAATATATTCAAATAAACTGTATTCTGATATGCTAAATCTTATTAAAAACTTATATTTTATACTAATGTAATGTGTAGGTACTTTTTCAGTGAGCGATAAAATTAAGAGTTAATTATTGATATAGTATAATAATTACCGGTACGCGTCGTAAGCACAGATGGCTGGTAGTGGGGTCAGTTTAAAGTCCAATAGACGACGAGAAACTACTGACAATTGCGGGAATCAGACCTTTAAATGAAGTAGTTTGTGCCCATGACTTGTGCCAGTACCTGTATTTTACTAGTGGTGCTCAGTGTGAATAATTTATTTCAAATTATGTTAAAAATGAAGAATACCAAAGGTACTAAATTTGTAAAGTAGTAGCCCCTTTCTAGTTTTTATTCTTAATTAATATTTCCTCTATCACTTTAGTATTTCGATTTGTATAAAATTAAGAAACTGGTATTATTCTAAGATGGATTTAATGTGTCGCTGTAACATTAATAATCTTTATAATGCTTATGTTATACTAATTACTTTATATTGTAATTATGTTATTAACTATACTTGTGTGTCTTGTGTATTAACTTGTAACATTTGTTTAAAAACCAAAGCTTTGCATACATTTTAGCTTTCTAAATCAAAGCTTAAATTTGTGTGAGTCCATGTCAGCATTTAAATGTTGTATAACAACAATAAAGTCCTAAAATAAGAATTGTTTTATATTCGACCAGGGTTCCTATAACTTAACAGTCAAAATAAATACATGATCGTAATCAAAGAATTAATCGGAATCTCCAGACTCCTCCTCAGATCGACTAGTCTACTCTATTATAATTATAAAGATGAAATAGGGTATTTAGCAATTTTTTTAAATTATTTTATATGCAACCGACAATAATACGAACAATCTACTGTATTATAATACAGTACTACTAGCTACTGTAAGCTACTATAACAGAGCTAAGATTAGATAAAAAATGAGGCCGCAATTCATATTTTAAATAATGGCATGAGCAAAGGTGGGCGCGTAGTGGGGACATCTCACTATCTCTCTTGCACGCGTGCACCGTAATGCAATGGCGTGAACAGGCCTATAGCGTAAAGCAGATTCAAATGGCTTCTAACTTATTTTGGGGAACATAACTTATTGATTTAAATATTATAAAAGAGTCAAATACCTTATTTGAACATTACAAATAAACAAACAGGGGTAGGTAATAGATTTAGGAGTTAATCTTAGAAACTGCCGAACCGATTTAAAAAAAAAATGTAACAAATGTTTCTAGTAGTGAAACTAAAAAAAATAACAACTGGAATTCTTACTATACGTAAGTAGCATACGTAAAGGGAGACAGGAGGCGTAGAGAAATAGGGATGAGACTAACTTCAGCACGGTCAAGTTGTTTTGCGCGTAATGTACTATGGATAGGTAATCATAAAACGAAGTTCTATATATCACAATTTATTAATATTTCTTACATACTATGACTAGTACAGACTACATGAGTAGTTAAATATACTTTATTTGTACCTCTCTTTTGGTTGTGAAAAATAAATTTCTTTAGCTAAGGAAGATGCCTGTTTGAGAGCCATGTAACTATATACAGCCTCTGCAATTGCCAGCAGCCACAGCATACCATGAAGAGTGATTTCTGCAGGTGTGCTCATCAAATATGGATTAAATAGAAAAAAGCTAACCAGTGGCAACTGCATGAGTAATGTCAACATCAGGAAACCAGCCAACTCTGGAACCTGGAATCAAATTATTTACAATTAATTCACTATCAAAATATCATCGTGAATATATGATTGTCTAAATTAGTTTATATCCATATACATACGTAATCTCGCGGCTCTGTTTTCAAAGGAGTATGCAGAGGCGCAACTAATGCACCCATGGTCTGCTGACCTTATTTCCGTCCCACAATGTAATAGGCATCGACTACTCAGACTATCGCCATTTTGAGTACAACTTCCAATCCCAAGCAAATCCTCCAGGTATCTATACTAATATAATAAAGCTGTAGAGTTTGATTGTTTGTTTGTTTGTTTGAACGCGCTAATCTCAGGAACTACTGGTTCGAATTGAAAAAATCTTTTTGTGTTGGATAGTCCATTTATCGAGGAAGGCTTTAGGCTATATAACATTACGTTGCGACCATTAGGAGCGAAGCATGAGTGAAAAATGTTGCAAAAACGGGGAAAATTATTTATATTTGAAGGCTTCCGTTGCTATGGTAATCAAATTTGGTCGGAATTAATGCATTATTGTCAATTTATAAAGAAGAAATATTTGTATTTTTGTATGTAACGAATTAACTTAAAAACTACTGGACCGACTTGAAAAATTATTCCACCATTAGAATCCTACATTATCGCTGATAAACATAGGCTACTTTTTATGCCGGCAAAATCAGATCACGCGTGCGGAGCCGCGAGGAAAAGCTAGTTACTAATATAGGTTTTTTCTTTATTATGCACTAGCTTTTGCTCGCGGCTCCGCCCACGTGATCAAACAAACAAACAAACAAACAATCAAACTCTACAGCTTTATAATATTAGTATAGATTTAGGTAGCTTAGCAACGGAAGCCTTCAAATAATATTATTTGGGTAGCTTAGCAACGGAAGCCTTCAAATATTATATCAATGTCAAATATGAATAATTTTCCCCGTTTTTGCAACAATTTTCACTGATGCTTCGCTTCTAATGGTCGCAGCATAATGTTATATAGCCTAAAGCCTTCCTCGATAAATGGACTATCCAACACAAAAAGAATTTTTCAATTCGAACCAGTAGTTCCTGAGATTAGTGCGTTCAAACAAACAATCAAACTCTACAGCTTTATTATATTAGTATAGATATACATATAGTGTAATGTACATATATTTTTCCTAATCGGAAAATTCGAAACAGTTTGTGGAAACCCAGGACCTCACCCTATTGTTGGCCTTAGTATGTTGCCACTTGACCAGGGTTTCCCAACTTGGGGTCCATGAACATGTCATGTAAGTTTACTCCCCTCGCAGTCAACTCTATGCGTGATGCAGACAGAGGTGTACGTACAGATGACGAAGAAAAGGAAATACAGAGAAGAAATATATTTTTGAACACAAAAATAAAAATATATCTATATAACATAATTATTATCATCATTAGATACAAGAATAATTAAATAAGTATAAACACACAAGTTAATTATATAAATAAATATATAATACATATTATATAGGAATATTATAGGTATATACATATTAATAATGATTTCATAATTTTATTGTTAAATCGCAATGGCGCCATCGAGCATTTTAAGGCTATATGTAGTGAAAAAGCCGCATGGCGCGACGCACTGTACTGCCCTACTGGGGCATAAGATCACTTGCTTGTGGATTATTTAGTTATTAAAAATAATGAATTAAAAAGGTGTGTACTGATTATAAAAAGAACATTCAAAGAATGTACTACTACATTAAGGTAGGTAAAAATGTGCCCACCAACCAATCATGACCACATGTATATTATTGGAAAGCTTCATGCCCGTTATTTGTTACTATAGCAGTCACTCTCAAATCATTGTGGGAAAGGAGATATAAGTAAGTTAAAAAAATATATGTTATATGTCTATCTTTATGGAGCTATTTACAGAAAAAAATATTACATTTTTATAAGCCATCTGCAGAACATGGTAATATGGTGGTAAGGCGGTGCTGGGGGTCCACTCTTAAAAAAGGTTGGGAAAGGCTGCACTGCTGACCAATGGGGCAACATACATTGCACTAAATATATAGATATAATACCAGTCTGAAAATTGTATAATGTTTATGAATAAATTAGAACTCACTCTACATGATAAATTTCCGTAATGTCCAAGATATATTCTTCCTGATTCAATAAAAATCAGTAATATGAATACTGTTATTGACAAATACTTTGGAAGATGTCCAAGGATATCCAACTGAAAAAAAATATAGAACATTGGTAATAACTTTTTTATACTAGTTCTTTAAACTGAATGATAACAGATGAAGCCCATGCTCAGCAGTGGGAATGTAAGTATAATACAGGGCTGATATTATTATTATATATCTTACCTTCACATACAAGAAAAAAGCAACAACAATAACCCAAGCCATAAACAGGTATGTATTAAAATAAAGACATTTTTGAAGACGCAACATCGTTTTATATTCCATTATATTGCGGCATAGGCAATTAGTTTGGGAGAGTGCAGAACTAGTTGGCAAATACGCTGAAAAAATAGTCTATTAAAAAAAACAATTACCAGTAAGGGATAAGGTTACTTATTTTATAAATTACACAGATAGGTATTATGTATATCAGAAATTATTTCTGGACAAAGGGGATTTATCCACAATTCACTACATTCGTTTATGGAGTGGTCTCATTATATCAGATTAATCTATACAAAAAACGCTTTCGATCTCCGTTTTAGCTTTAGCAAAATCATAGCTTCGTCCTTCATGATCAAGGTACAAAATATTGTTATGTACACTTTTATTAGCATTACAATAAATAAATTTACGAATTGTATTTTGAATAGTTTTAGTAATTTGGAAAAAAATACCTATATCCCTGACTGATTATAGATGCCATGCTATAAAAAGAATACATAACAATTTATTAGAAATAAACAAAATTACATACCTATGTAAACAAATACATTATCAACAATTCAAATTTTTTCTCCACTCTTTTTTTTTTTTTTTTTTTTTTTTTTTTTTTTTTTTTTTTTTGTGGCAATCAATCCTCTTCTGTCTTGACCCGATCTTAAGTCTTGAGTCTTGACTGAGGACTATTACTGCCATCTTCAAGTGCAGGTAACATTATAATGTGGAAAGGGTGGGATTATATTATGAGACTGACGGGAGCAGGCGGGAAGATGTGCGGTATGGGCAATATATAAATAGATATAAAAATTATATCGATATAAAAGAGGTGTGAATATATTAAACATAAATATTGTGAAATGTAAGGTATTTTACGATAGATTTTGTATACAATCTGTTTTTTAAGGATAGGATAGACGGAAGATCGCAAGGAAGGGAAGCTTTAGCATTACACAATATATCATAGAGTGGTAAGGAATCATACAAAGGACACTTGAAGAGAATGTGGTTAATGTCACCATCCTCTAAACCACATTCACAGACAGATGAATCTCTGATTCTTAGCTTGTTCAAATGAACCGGCAAAGAACAATGACCAAATCTTAATCGGGAAATTGTCGAAGAAATTTTCTTACAAAAATTAATTTTTGAGAACCACGGCTTTAGTGATATCTCAGTCTGAAATTGTTTATAGAAACGGCCTTTATTTGAGCTATTCCATTCCGCATTCCAATTATCAATCATTTTCTGTCTGGGTAGAGAAGAAACTAGGTCCTGACTGTAAATACCACTACTGTCAGAAGCACCCTGAACAGCTGCCAATTTTGCCAACTCATCTACATATTCATTTCCTCGGATGCCTGAGTGACCAGGAATCCAAATCAACGAAACTTGCAGATTTTGGTCTAAACAATATTTGAGGTTTTTCTTTATCTCAAGACTAATTGAAGAAATAGATTTTTTGTTAAAAGGATTTTGCACCAGAGATTGTAGACAACTTAAAGAATCCGTAAAAATTAACGATTCGCCAATATTATTTAAGATAATATATTTGATGCATTCGAGAACGGCTAAGCATTCTCCGGTGAAGTTAGAAATAAGATGAGAGTATTTGAAAAGTTTAAAAATTCCGGAAGATAATCTCAAAAATGCTGCACCTACGTTTTGGCTGGATCTATTGTGGTTTGTACAAACATGTCCTGTAAATTCCGTGGAATGCTCTACCTGTTTGGATGCATCAGTGAAAAATAACTCTGCATTAGGTGAATTTTTATCAACGTATTTTAAAAGTTTAGCATTAGCATCCGCCGAATCTTTTGCTATACCTATTGATAGGTGTACTACCGGAGAAAAAACAATAACGCTGTAGTCAAAAAAGAACAAGGGATGGCATGGAAAATCATTAAAGTTACATTGTAGTTCAATAAAATTTCTGTAACTTTGAATTAAATGGGGGGTAAACCTTTTACCCCTGTAACTATTACTATTATCAAATAACTCATTCAGTGATTTGATTTTTGGGAGGAGAGGATGACTACGATTTTGTAAAACTTTGTAAAAATATCGGTCCGATAAGTATTGTCTTCTGATGACAAGGGGTGGATCTGCGCATTCTATTTGTAAAGCGTTGACTGGTGTACTTTTCATTGCCCCAATAATAATACGTAAACTCTTATACTGAATAAGATCCAGTTTGTGTAAAGCTAATTTATTAGCTGGACAAAGCGTAAAAGACCCAAAGTCTAAGAGACTGCGTATTAAGGCATTGTAAACTAATTTTAATGTGAAGGGATGAGCACCCCACCAAACTCCAGCAAGGGCTCTCAGGATATTAATATTTCTCTCACATCTACCAGCTATGTAATCCACATGAGCAATGCCATTGCATTTGCTATCAAACTTTCTTCCAAGAAAAGTTATTTCATTGCAGACAGGCAATCGAGATTCATTTAAAGTAACACTTACGTCAGAAATTGTTCTTTTACGTGTAAAAACAACAACAGCACTTTTGGCAATAGAAAGAGTAAGATGATGTTCAGATAACCACTGTGTTAATTTGCTAAGCGATTGCTCAACAATATCTGCAGCTAAATTTATTGAGTTGTTGGAGGAGTATATTAGCAGGTCATCAGCATATTGAAGGGTGGAGCAAAATGGTACTATACAAGAATCTAACTCAGCAGTGTAAACATCATAGAGTAACGGACTGAGAACTGACCCTTGAGGCACTCTTTTCCAGACCATCCTAGATGGATTACCTGAACCAGCAATCCTCAAGGAAATAGTCCTCCCAGAGAATAGATTAAAAATGAAGTCCGAAAATTTTGAAGGGATCTTGATGTTCTGTAATTTCTTTTTCAACAATATCAGGTCGACACTATCGTAAGCGGCTTCAATGTCAAGAAATGCAGCCACTGTTGACTGATTTTTTCCGAGGGCTAATTGAATATCAGTTGAAAATATTGAATGATTATCACACACACTTCGTCCTCTTCTAAAGCCAAACTGGGAACCACCTAATAATCCATGATGCTCTAAAAACCATTCTAATCTATTTTTAATTAAATGTTCAGCCAATTTGGATAGTACAGACGACAAAGCTACGGGTCTATATGACGACGCATTTAAGGGATCTTTATGTGGCTTCAAAATAGGTACAATAATTTGGTGTTTCCAAGAGGGAGGTATACGACCTGTTTCAATAATGAAATTGATGATGTTTAAAATAAATGCTAGAGTTAAAGGTTTTGAGTTAACAATAAAAGAATACGGAACTCCATCGACCCCCGGAGCGGAATCAGAAACGCGACCTAAGACTAGTTTTAGTTCTTTTAGTGAAAAAGGTGTATTTAAAGGATCTGAAACGTTACTATTGTTCGAGGTGTAAACATATGGAATTTGATCTATATTTGGAACTAAACACGGAGCTAATTTGTTTAGAAAGGTATCAACCCATTCAAGTGAAAACGACGAACGATCGTGAACTTGCCTTGAAGATCTAAATCGACGTATTTTTTCCCACATCAAAGTAGGAGGGGTGTCAGGAGAAAGTGAAGAGCAGAAACGGCGCCAACCCTCTCGTTTTTTGCGCTTCAAGAGTCTTTTAGTGGCGGCCACAGAATTCTTATAAAGTAGAAAAGAATCTAAATTAAGTGACATGTTGCACTGTTTTTCAATCCCAATTCTTTTTTTAATTGCCTGGGTGCAATCCCTATCCCACCAAGGTGGAGAAGGGATTTTTCCACTGGCAACATTTTTGCAGGGAAAGGACTTATCGGCAGCTAATGTCATACTAGTAATAAGGATATTATACGATTCTTCTAAGTTTTGTAAAGAAACTATAGGTTGCATCTGTATTTTTTCTTCAAGGGTCGTACTGTAGGAATCCCAATCACCGTTCGTTAGCTTATATTTCAGCAAAGGTTGTAACGGAGTTACACACGTAAAAGAAGAAGACATAGAAATAATAATGGGGAAGTGGTCACTGCCATGTGATAATGTAAGACATCTCCAAGTTAGAAGAGAAGAAAGTGATGAAGAACTAATGGAGATATCTAAATAGCTAAGAGATTGCCCTGGCACTCCACGACGAGTCACAGAGCCATCATTTAATACACATAGATTTAAGTCATCAAATAATTCAGCTAATCCAATACCCAATCTATCATCATTGGGAGCGCCCCACAACGAGTGGTGCGCATTAAAATCTCCTAAAATAATTAAAGGTGCTGGTAAAGATTCAATAATTTGTTTAAGAATTGGAATAACTGATGTGTCCTTATGGGAAATATAGATAGAAAGGAATGATATATTATTGATTACAGCGGCAACTGCATTTAATTTTTCGTTGTTGTAGGATGGAAGAAGTAAAGATCTGAATAAAACATTATTTTTTATAAGAAGAGCAGAGCCACCATAGCCATCCGCTCTGTCATCCCTGAGAACATTAAAACCTGGCACTTTAAACAGAGTACCAGGCTTCAACCATGTCTCGGATATGCCTAAAACATATGGATTAAATTTATTAATTAAATAATATAGATCTGTTCGTTTCGAAAGAATACTCCTACTATTCCACTGAAGGATTTGATGCATTTTTAAAGTAATTAAAAAGGGTGACTGAAATATTCTGAATTAGTGTTATAGCAACGTGGTCAGGTAGTCCAGCATTAGAAATTACATTCATAAGAGAACACAGCAAGTCATTCAAGTCTTCTTTTTCATTAGTAGACTCATTTTTTCCAGTCAAAGCACAACCATTATTAGGAAGAATAATAGTATTTTTTATTAAATCACTGTGTATTTTTTTATCATAACCCTTAGATAATGGAACATGTGATTTTGGTTTCAATAAAGCTGTTTTTTTATAAGAAACATTAGTTGTATTATTAGAAGGGCCAGCAGACAAAGGGGTCAATGGCTTTTGTATTGGTGAAGACAGTGCCTCAATGTATGATTTTCTTACAGGAGGAAATTTCTTACCAGCCTCCTGGTAAGATACTGAAAAGTTTGACATGTAAAGTTTTATTTCTTTCTGTCGCACAAATTCTGGGCAGCTTTTTTCGGTAGCTCTGTGAGAACCAGAACAGTTGATACATTGATAGTCCTCGTCTAAACTACAAGAAGCCCCATCATGACTATCACCACACTTGAAGCAGCGGGGTTTGCTTCTACATTGTATGCGAGTGTGTCCAAAACGGCAGCAATTGAAACACTGCACAGTGGGATAAATATATTGCTCCACAGGCAGAGACATGAAAAAAGCAAATACCCTTGGAGGCAGAGCTTGACCGTCAAAGGTTAAAACTACTGTTTGTGTGGGAATCCAGGTAGAGCCATCAGGGTTTACAGATTTCCTACTTAACCTACGGGTATGTATAATAGGCCCAAAACCTTCCGGAATTCTCAAATTTTCTATAATATTTTCATTTGTCCATTCAATAGGGATTTCCCTTACTATGCCCATTTTACAGACATTGTATGTTGGTATTGTGGCTTTGTAGTTGTTTTGAGCAAGCAATGGAAATTTCAAAAATGAATTGGCAGCTGCAGCAGTTTTGAATTGGATAGACAACCTATTTCTTCCAATCTTTTTAATTCCATCCTGCATAATATTTTGTAAGTTATTTTTATATAAAAAAATTCGAAATTTAAGTGGATGAAGTGAGGTGCCGGCTTGTGGTGATTCTGCCATAAGCTCCACATTTACGACGTAACGACCTGGGTCTGAATCCTTGTAATACTGCCTCAAGGTTTTTACAGTAGTGGTATTTACAGTATTAGTATTACTATTAGTATTTGTAGTGTCGTGGGTACCAACTGGATCAGTATGATTGAGTTGGACTGAAGTTGAATTAGCGGTAGATGTAGTTTCTGCCAATGCCTGAACCATTGGACGATTAAAAGTCCTCTCTTTAGCGGGCTTAAATGATTGTGTTAACTTTTTCCTATTTTTTTTCTCCGTATTTGTCCTAACCGTTTGAAACGCGCCTACTGATGGAACGGTATTGATATGGTTAGAAATAAACCCATCTGCTTCCAGTAAGGTTAGAAGAGGATTATGATCTGGGGGCGGATCAGGATCCGGGGCCAGGTCTAGTTCCATGTTAAATAGAAAATTAAAAACTTACCACTGTATGCTGTTAGAGTAATAAACTAATGTAAAATATACTAACAAAATAAAAACACTTCCACAACTTTATACTAAGCGCTAAATACAAATACAAAATAAAATTTGCAAGAAAAGAAAATTTTATGACCGCCCTTTCAGAAAGCCCGCCAAAAAGTCCTTCTCCACTCTTCTTACTTCTTTTTGCCTTTTATTAGAAAGGCAAAGGGTTCTAGCCCGTACAGCCTCGTCACCAAAAATTCAAAATACATTTTTTTATAAAATATATTATGGCGTTGGATACTTGTACTTTGAGCCCGGCTTAGATGTTTTTTGCTATTCCTTTATTTTATAAGAACGATGAAACACGGGTGCGGTTTCAAGGTCTTGCCGGAGTTTTGGTATAATTCCCCTTCATTATAAAGCTTAAATGGCTTTCTTCAAGCGAATCGAACACGCAAGGTCAATAAATGACTTTTCTTTTTTTATTTTTAACTGGTGTTATCCCGTCTTTTAGTGCCTAGGTCCGTCTTCTTACTAAGGCGCTTCCACTTTGCTCGATCTTAAGCTTCCTCTGTACCAAGACCATTGGCTCTCATGTCTCTCCTTATTAAGTCAAGCCAGCGTTTTTTGGGCCGTCCGGCACCGCGGGATCGTGCTCCTGGTACTTTTGTTCTGACACAAGCAGGCTCTCCCTCGAGGACGCTGCCTGTTGGTGGGCACTCTGCCTTGGGATTTGGACGACTGACCTGCTTCTCCCACCCTGTGGAATGGAAGCGTTTGGAGAATTCCACCACGGTATCCCCTACCTGTCGTAAGAGGCGACTAATAGGGGCCATCGGAGGTTGCGGGCGCGCAGCGGGGTCTGTCGTAGCGCCCAAGTGTACTCTTGTACATGCGACCCCGGGATGGACGGCAGCATGGGTGGTAGGCCTCGTGCTGTCGTTGACGCCGAGGGCGTCCTTCGGTGCGCGGAGGCTTCTGAGACCCCCCCCCCCGCACAAGGAGACGAGCCGCAAAGCACCGCGCAGGGGGAGGGGGTGCAATCCTTGGCTTATTCAAGGATATCCAGGGGCCGCCCCACATGCGCCGAAGAAGGTCACCGCGGGGTTTTTAGTTGGTATTTGTCTGCATAGGGTGTATTTAGTGTAGGGACTCGGCCCAGCGGTAGCCCGGATGTTTTCCATCTCTCTCGGGCGGCTAAATGCTGGGTCATAAGGCCGGCATAACCGTCCCGCCACCCCCAGGGCGGGGCGGTAGTGATAAGACGCTTTTCCCCGTGACAAAAAAAAAGATAGTGATTAACGCCAGATCCCCTTTATTGTTGGTGAATCATTTGGGTTAGGTTAGGTTAGAACTGTGGACGATTATTGGCTGTTCGAAATTATCAATAATTCATGCTGTAAACAAAAATTTATACTTATACAGCATGGCTTTAACACTAGTGTGTGCGCAAATAGGAACGCAAATACGCTTGACAGACATTTTGTATTATATATTTGCGCTCACTTTAGTTGAAGAGTCCAAAATATGTCTTAATGTGTTATGTATTTGTACAAATGAGTTTATAGGACAATCCTGTAAGGTATTTATTACTTATATGTCCATATGTGTTTACAATTATTTACTAGTGTTTAGTTTATATAAAATGGTTCGAATACATATATACCTATAAATAAATATAATTTAAAAAAAAGATTGTAATGACTTTTAATATAATAATATGTTGAAAGGTTGTACAGTTGTATATTTATTGATCCTTTGCCCCAGCAAATGTCACTTGACAGTAAAAAAAAAAATAACCTCGAATTTTTGGGTATCATAATTTTTTTTCGATTAAAATTAATATTTTATACTATAATTAAAGAACTGATGCAAATTCAATATAATTAAAGATGTTGACGCGGACTCTTCGATTAACCTTTGGTAAATTGATGTTTTATTTTGCTATGTCGTGATAGGAACATTAATTAAATTATAATTTATTAAATATGTAAAAATATTGTTTTTAAATTTTTAGGCCTACTGCGGCCTGAAAGCTTGCAGCTGAATAGTATAGCTGGCATAAAATATTTTCCTCCACCCAAGAACTATGACGGTAAGATATTCATTTAGAATTATTTTTAAATGAAAATTGTATTTAGGTAACTGCTTAACTAAATTCCAACTTTTTTTGCTAACAGGAATGTTGTATTGAGTTTATAGAATTTCGAATGTTGACATCAACTATATTTTGTCACAATTTTATCAGTTATGGCTTAGCCAGCTCTTAGTACGAGTTTGAGTGAGACCGAAAACAATTAAACACATATTTATAAAATATATTTATAAAATCCACTAGTTGTATGGCAATCTTACTTACAGATATTGAAATACCTGAACGTCAGAGGCTGCGTGTGTATGAGAAAGTGCCTGTATACCCACCAAACTTGAAACCACCAAAAATGCAGAAAAGGCTCAGGTATATGCGGGGTCCAGAGACTCTACACACCACATTACAACTCAAACAATATGGTGTTGTTGTAAGTTAGACCATTATACTAAGATAGTTACTCTTTTATAGTCATAATCTGTATTCAAGTCAAGTCAAGTTTAATGGGAAGAATTTGAATTTGAGTAGTGACTAGTCTGTGTTTTTTATTCCTTACATTGCTTATGATTTAATCAGCGTATGGGATCAACCTGTAATATTTGTGGTCACAAAGGACAACAAAATAATAAATATGATATGATAATAATGTTGAGTGGTAGAGCCACACTGTAGACAGTTTTGTCTACAGCATGAATGGGCTGGCTCGCCCGGGTCATTACCACTGTCTCACAGAAAACCGACGTAAAGTAGCGGCTTGCTGCTGCGTTTCGCACGGTGAGTGAGATATCCGGAAGCCCAAATCCCCTCCCCTTCCCTATCCCTAATTATCCCTTTCCTTTATGGTCGGCAACGCGCCCATGATTCTTCTGGTGATGGACGTACGACCATCGACCATCAGGTGACCCATTTGCTCATTTGCCGGCCTATGCCATAAAAAAAAAAAATATTATAATAATCATCCCTAATAATCCCTAAAAGCATTTGCTTCCAACCAGAAGTCAGATTCATGTCGTCGTTTTTCATGTTTCATACCTAGATATTATTTCATAGTGGAGTTGATATTTTGTATAACTACTGGCACAAATCGTGGGTAGTAGGAAATTGAGAATCCAATACGTGAGGAGCATCAACTGAGTAACCTATTGTGTGCCTGCATTCCTTCATTCGCCAATCAGACATTTAAATATGTCACTGGCCACTAAACGTGTTCACTATTCATGTAGGCACCCGTATTCACTTGCATTTCACACCATGTCATTTTCATGTAACATAATCTAGAAACCTGGAAACATGTAAATTTTTCAGGCATTAGGGGGTGGTAGAATGCGTATTGAACATTTTGAAATGGCACGTTTAGTAGTTGCAAGGAAATTAGACATGAAGAGGATGTTTGCTATATGGAGAGTAGACCCGCCCTGGCAACCTGTCACCAAAAAAGGTCAAGGTCAACGTATGGGCGGCGGTAAAGGCGCAATTGATCACTACGTTACACCAATAAGAGCTGGCAGAATTATATTAGAAGTTGGAGGAAAATGTGAATATGCAGAGGTGTGTACAATAATTATTTAACAATACAATAATATAGGTAATCATAATAGGTGGTAGGGCCTCATATGTGATAAGCTGCAACGTGTATAGTCTGTATTATACTATTATGTTCTGGTTTGAAGTACACTGAAGTCAGAGAAATTATTAGACAACATTTTATTTCATGGTATGACAAGAACAATGCAATATCATATTTGTATATTAAAGTTCTGATTGGTGTTGATTCTGCTTATGGGCAGGCTAACCGTCAGCCTTAATATTCACTGATATATTTTATTTTAGGTGTATCAAATGTTAAAAATAGTTGCTGAGCGATTGCCGTTTAAGGCGGAAGCGGTTTCATATGAAAGTATGGAGAAAAAGGCAGCCGATGAAAAGTGGGCAGAAGAGAACAATAAAAACCCATACACTATGAAATACATAATACAGAACAATATGGGTGGTTGTCATAAAATGCTGTCACCATACGACCATCGTTGGTATGGAAAATACTTATAATTTCTATGTAAATATAGCTTAGTGGTACAATAAATGCAGTTTGAATTTCATAAAGGACTTCGTTTAACCATATTAGAAATATGATGTTTATAATTAGGGACGCGGCTATAAGTTTCAGATTGATTTGATTAATTGATGAATCCCAGGAAAAGAGAGGGACAGACAATGTTTGAAATAGTAGAGCTAGTGTAGCCTTAAATTTACATACTTACCTGCCTTGGTTTGTGTTATTCTACTGTGAAATCGAAGGAAATTGTCACTTAAGCTATAATATACTTATTTTGTTTTAAACAAAATTAAATAGTTATGCATATTAAATTAAATAAATGCTCAAAGTGCAGTCCATAGCCGTCGCGTCGGATATGCGTCGTGAGACGTCATATGATATGACAGGTCGTAAATAATTTCCATTAGCAGTAAAATAAGTTAAACACGTAACCTTAAATACCTCTACACTTGGTACAATCATTTATTACTTGGTGAGTATAAGTTTAAGTCGGGACGGGACTATAATAATTAATAATAAAAATTGCCGAAGCATATAACTGTAATCATAGGTACTTCTGTATGTGTATGTTTAGAAATACATATATATGTATAGAATAAAACAAAACATTACTTTAATATTGGTTTATTAAATTTGACATTCCATGAAAGAGTTTTTTTCGTGACAAGCCTCGGTTTGCATACATGTATAAACCTTGTAGCAATAATTATTTATAAACTCCGCTCTTACAATTATGGCAAAAACTCAACAAAAACAAAGGTTACAGTAACAAATACTACAGCGTAGAGTACCTACTTATATCTTATGACTCTTCTAACCTAACGACAAAAGCCAAACACGCTATTATTTTAGATGTCATGATTGACGAATATAGAGGAAGCAGCGACGTCTTTTACGCGACGTAAGATAGATTCATTGCTTCTGCTTGGCTTCTAACGTATATATTATATGTTTAATAATATCTGATCACATTAACACACAAGATAGAAACATTTACTATAAGTGTACATAATTAAGAAACATCTTCATGTACTGTGCGCAACTCTACTCTGTTCGTATTATGTCAAGCCATTAACTACCACATAGTAATATATATGCTGTTTTAAGTTGTAGTCTCCACATACCTATAAATTATGTAACTTCGTAACAATATTTACACAACCTAAATTTCTAACTTACAATGTAAATGCAATGTACATTTTTTAATAAATTAATAGTGTTTACAATATGATACAAGCGCTAGGTTTTATTATATGATATGGCTTTTATATATAGATAGACTGCCTGTAAAATCAATTCCTAGCAGTCATTATATCACAACTTGAAACCGTAGCAGAGATAAATACAACATAGATTTAGAATGGCAATTTATTGGCAAAATAATTTTTCATCAATACTATTTCATTATCGTAAAATTACCTATATTAAACATCTGCTACAACTAGTTATGATGCGCACACGCCAACTTGAACGCAGACAGGTTTATTTTTGCACGTCTTATGTATGCATGCGTGCGCTTGTAAATAGCGTGTAGTATGTGATTTTTATTTGTAAACAGTGATGCATCAGCGTCATCTTATACATTGAAACGTCATTAGTGAAGAGCACTCACAGTGTTGTTTGTATTGTCTCCAACACAAGCACATCACGCATACATACAAGATATGCACGAATGATTTAAATTATCTATACTCCTAGTTAGACTACAATGAACAGCGTCGCTAAACATGAGAAACAAGTTACGTACGCATACGGATTTCGTTCCTAAGTAGGTAATCACAACTTGGCGTGGACGCGATATAATATAAAAATATTACACTAACGGCAAATTATCTAATTTTAAGTTGGGAAGTATTTTTAATTCGAAACCTCCACTTAGATGGAGAGTTTATCGCTTATCCAAGGCAAAAATGTCGCCTGTGTCGTACCAGTTATTCTCTCCATATAAGTGGGGCTTTACGCAAAGAACAGACATTAGTACTGATATGAATAGTTTGTAGGAAAAACGAAATATAGGAGTATAAAATATTGACACAATACGTAGATAGATGTTGCAGCAGATGCAGGGAGAAATTAAATATTTCGGATTAAATAACAAATAAATATGTTTGACTAGTTCTGTGTCTTACTCTAACATTAAATTTAAATCATAAGTTAATTTCCTAAACACTGGCATTTCACAGTCTTAACAACTATCGTGTTTACCCAGAGGGGTTTTTCTGGGCGGGAAATATATAGGTATGAATGCGTATATCGATACAAATAAACATTCAAGTACCTATAATATGTTACACATCTTTTGCATATACATACTGCTATCGCTAAGCTATAAGATAAAAGTGAGGTAGCGTTTTACAATCTAGTGGAAATTATGTACAGATTTTAAAATGAATGCAAGGTTTCGATTGTAAGGTACCTTTTCAACGACGAAACTTGCCAAAAGTTTTAAATGCAACGTATTTATTAGGTATATTAAAAGATTCTGCTTATTAACAATTATGCCCATTACTAGAAGATTATAGTGTATCACTATACAGACATTTGCGTGTACAATTACGTGTATAATTTATTAATTATTAACATATTCATGAGTATCAACTACATGCACACAATTAACATTAAATATGTGCAGCTTTGTATCATAGATGACTAGATTATATATATGTTTAACGATAATATTATGTATAAAACAGTTACAATTTGTATATTTTCGATTACGATCACTGCAAGGATCCATTTTTGGACACATATTGTATAGAGGATAATACCATGACCGCCAACAACAACAAGTTATTCATAAGGCTCACTCAAGTGCTCCAACAAGAACTTGAGTTGTTTTTTCATGAAATCGTTCTTGTGGGCGATGGAGTCGCACAGTATTTGCGTGGGAGCGACGGCGTTCCCGTTACTAACATTCTCGTAAATGTGTTCGGTAGCGGGGGACGCGTTGTTGTTATTGTGCAAGTCGATAGTCATAGTAGTATCCTTGTGGCCGGCTGCCCCGGACGTATTAGTGGATGCATTGTATACGTCGATTGGAGGAGCTTTGATGATATGCTGATATTTAAACGTAGACAATATCTGCCGGATCTTTGCAATGATCTGCTCTACTCAGGCGTTTGATTCCTGCGAAAAATTTGAAAATAGACATAAGTCAGATTTTTGCAGCAGAATCTATCTAGATGTCTAGATATAAAGTGAAGTTAATATACTACGTACTATGCTAGTGAGTATAGGTAGCTGTTCTAGCTTTCTACATTGATGAGAAAGTAATGCATGGTTCGACGGTGATTGTGGAATGTCGTGTGACGTGTCGGACGCACGCCGAAACCTAAAACTGGCTCAACTCGTGAGACGATATTATCAACTGTTAACAAATGAAACTTAACAGATAAATTATGTAATACTGCATGGCATTTACACGAATGTATATTTGTATAAAATGTAAGTACTCATATAAAACATTATCCTAATTGTCATATTAAATGCATCAAAATTTAGGCTCTATATTTCATAAGAGAGTACATCGAACATCGAAATACTATAAGTATTATGATAGGACGCGAGTCGCGGACGCCGTGATCGCTATCCGAGCAGGTATCGATGCAAGCGACACAGCAACATCTACACTAGAAGCGTGGTGGGACGGTGTGTGGTAGTTTATACCTTGAGGTTGTGGAAATAGTGCATGATTTGATCGTAGTCCATGTGTAGGTCGTCGAGGCCGAGCGACTCGGCGGTCGCGTCGCAGCGGGCGGCACGCGCGGCCTCCTCGCGAGAGAACATCGGGTTGCCCACTATCGTGGCACGTTTCACCTCTGGGGAGTTGTTTCCTATAATTATTACACAATACTTATGATACTTTGTCTATGTCCGTATTCTATCAGTGCCAGTCTGCGTGGGGCTAGTTTGAGGGTGGGTCAAGGTTTAGGTAAATATTGTGCCCCTGTCCCGTTTTATATTATGTGGTTTGTAATGGATGACCTGTACTCTGTCGATATGCGATGGCGCTCCCACCAGGTTCGTCCTGAATTGGAATTTTCGTTTGCCAAATGGTAGTACGACCCTGTTTGTAATGTGTAAAACCATATGCTTGCCGACATATACCTAAGGGTGCGTCCAGACCTTTTACTAACGATGAGGACTCTGTGTAATTTCTTTAGTCTTTATTACAAAGTAATAAAGGTATTTATTAAACCTCGGCTAAAATTTAATTCGATTCGGTTAAATAGGTCGGCGCAGACACGTAAATGTCCACATCATCTATTGAAACAGTTATGGGCCCAAGATAATACAAAGGTATTTTCTTCTGATATAAAAAAAAACTACAAAATAATGTGAAATATACTACTTTCTGTTTTTTATGGCATACATGCTTTAGGTAAAACTGTCTACCGCGTGGCTCTACCACATAAAATACTACAGAAATATACCAATATATTTTATAGTGTTTTAAAGATAAAAACACCAAAGAAGTTAGAAATATTGCAAAATACTTATTTAGCGGAGAAACATACCTTTGTTCTGATTGACAGCATCCACGAAATCACCTTTTGGCTCTTTAGTTTTGTTCTTGTGTCTCATTTGTATTTCTGGGAGACCTGATAATAATAAAAAGCATCTCTTAACATTAAATTATATACTTAAATACCAACAAAAACAAGCAGATATAAAATTAAATAGTGTATATACAGTATTATGATTTAATAAGTGCCTTCGCAAACGTCTATTTCGGAACAACGAACGCTTGATGGTGACGTAATACAGACCTCTTATAACATTATTTTGTGTGCTTATTTTTCACTGAGTGACTGACCAGCCCGCTTCACATGAGCTCACAAGATATCTCGAGCGTAGAGACTAGTTTCGCGTTTGTACCGTAACGTACACGCGTCGACAAAGTTTTCTCGAGGCCTTATTTTAAGCGTGTTGGTTGGGATGGGCAGATATTGATTGAATATTCTAAGATTCAAAACAAATAAAGATTTCCAAAATGAGTAACTAGTCGTACTGTACTTATGAAGCTAATTAAATTTGATAATCACCTATTCCGGAGTCGTGCATGTAGTCGGGACTTTCTGGTTTGGCGAAGGTTCGTCGCGAGTCGTCAGTGCCTCTGTTCAGGCCCACGATCTCTCTATAATCTTTGTTTTCCATGATGAGCGGAGCGTCGTTGTCGAACTCGAACAGTCGCGCGCAATCGTCCTTATTGGTCAGTTGTTCTACAGCGTTGTCTTCTAAGTTGTTCCGATTTTGCATTGAGGCCGAATCTCGCTTGCTTTGTTCTTTCACGTCTCGTTTCGATATATATGGGGCGTCGGTCTTGTTTAAATCAATAATTCTGGAAAATAAGGAATAGTTTACATTACTTATTTAAATCATGCGCTTCGGAAATCCTCGTTTATCTTGGGATACACGAAATACTGATGATCCAACAAAGAACAATTATAACATTAAATTGGATTTATTTTCCCCTTATGTGGCTGACAAGGCCCGACGAACTGTACTTTGTTGGTATATTCATATTAAATATATAAACATATTAATTCATATAAAAAAATATTTTTACCAGAGCGCATAATTTTCAAAATAACACGGACCCTGAAAAATTTAAAGTAATTAGGTATATTTTACCTGTCTGGGCGGCCAATCTCTGATGATCTCTTGGAAGGTTCTTGTTCTCGGTCGTGTTTTTTGTGATGATTCCTGGAATAGCTCCGTCTCGTTGGGGGCATGACTGTTTCTGGCAAAATCTGGAAATTTCGAATTAATGAGCCGATAATTTCGCCGAAGGCGGATTATGGCATTAAGCCAGGATAACGCCACTCAGAAAGAAAGATGGGAACTTACTTTGCTTGGGTTTCGGGGAGGCACCGGCACTTGTGGTTGCGGAGTTGTTGACGAGTTCCTATGTGGTGGGACTGGTGGGCGGTAATCGTCTGGGTCGTTTGAGTCCGGCCTGCAGACCGAATGTATTAAATTATACCTTAAATATTATAATGTAAACAGTCACACGACGAACTACAGACATTTGCATACTCAGCAATGCACCGATTCCTCGAGGTATAGCGGAATAGGATATATTTTCGTCGAATATATTTTTTTTGTTTACAAGCAACATTTAAAACATTTTCAAATATACAAAAAAATAGTAAAACACAATATATAATAAGCTCACGTCTATATAGGCGAGGGAATAAGCTGAGATGCAAAGTACACGGTTTACCGATCTTATTTCCGTCCCCTGATGTGGATAGATTGAATCGGGCACAAATTTCCATACCGGGCGAAACATGTGATTTTTCGAATCTTTAACTCAAACACATATTATGATTGCCTGACTTGGGATGTAAACTTAGTACCCCATCAGTTTCTTAGCATTACACTGCCGTTAGTCCGATGACGTGACACAAATAATGTACAGTAGGCGCAAAATAACTTGGTCGGCCTGAAGGTAGCCGCGAGCGACATCGCAACATTATTTTCAGAAACTAAAGGAACACGGGATGCGTAGAGGACGTGTGAAGTGACTAACTTTAGCAAATACATACAAAGCAAAGCAAGCCATACGACCGAATGTAACTTACTGCCAGTGAACATCGCCTGAATGCTGACGCGTGTGCCTCGCAGGCTTCTTGCAATATGTCGTGGTATCGATAACTTTTCGATCGTTCTGCGATGGCAGTTCGATAGAGTTAGGGTTGTCGAAACTGGTCACCATCACATTGCCATTGTCACGGATCGCATCGTCCGGGTCGACGTAGTTATAGTTAAGGGGGTTGGCGGTGATTCTGATTTCGTGGTTGCCGTTGTCGGTTGGTTGCGTAGAATTGCGGTTTACAGGGTGACGGTTTCCGTTTCTCTCGATAGTTGCTCGACCTACAATTATTGGAAGCAACATTACTTAACTACATACAATGTACATTTTATTCGGTACTGGCAAAAAAAATACACAGGTGGACAGACGACCTGATAAAGGTCGCAGGATGTCGCTGGATGCAGGCCGCTTCCAACAGGTCGGTCTGGAAATCTTTGGGGGAGGCCTATGTTCAGCAGTGGACGTCTTGTGGCTGATGATGATGATGAAAAAAAATACAGTATGCAGTGCAGTACCTATATATAAGTAATGCACAATATGTAGCGGCTTATACTTTATTAATTCCATTTTGACTTAAAATACATTGAAAAACCATTCAGCCGTAAAGGCGTGGTAGATTAATATCCAAATTCTGTAACTCACAAAAATAACATAATGTCTACTTGCAAAATAAACATTTTGTTTTTTTTATTTACTTACCGAGCCAGACCCAATCATGCGCGTTAGTGGTAGACTCTCGGGAGGGTTTGTCACGAGCGAGTCCTAGAGTGGTCCCGACGAGACCGGCGACCTGCAGCCGACCACCCTCCGCAAGGGCTGGCATCTTGCGACAAACACCACCACCGCCTTCAGTACCCGCGGGCTTCAATCGAGACGCATACACTACGCACGACACTACAAACACCTGTAATAAATAATAAAGTGTCATTAGCTACTAGCTTTTTAGGCGTATTAATGGAACAGAGCCTACGCCGTGCCGTCTGTCTGTCCTAAATTTTCACAGGATATGTGTTAGAGTGGCGGATTTCAAACAACAAGTAAGGACAAAAAAGATGTGGTTATGGAACCCTCGGTATGCGAGTCGGACTCGCACTTGACGTGTTTTTTAATACAGTTATAGCAGTACCGTACTGATAGCACTCTCGACGATTGCATGCATTTGAAGTTAAAAGAAAATCACTGGTATATTCCGGTTTGAAAGACATTAAGGCCAGTGAAATTACTGGGCGTTATGAGACTTAATAACTTGTCTCGGAGTGACAATTGGACTGCAGTGTTTAACAGCACTTATTATTAACACAGAAAGGCGGCGCTTATCAGGCGAGCGAACATCTTATCTTCTCATTCAGTCGAACACAATAACATAATGAAATTAATCTTACCATTATTGCGAAGCAGAAAGCTCCGAGAAGAACGTACATTCCTGCCAAAAACAATGAATCATGATTATACAAAACAAGGTATCTGATAAAAATGTGTCACAACACAGAAAAAATAATTACCGATTTCAACTGGCGTCATATGCGGTGTTTGATGTTGCCGCGGATGTTGCCCAGAGTTTGTTCGGAAAATCGAATTATAATGTTGCGCCTGCACTGTGGGCTCATGATTGTTCTCATCTTTGAATGGCGATATACCTGAAAATAACACTTGGTCATATGATACCTTATTGGTATAGGTAATGTTTATACCGGTTTGACCTCAAACCCTACTACCTATTGTATTCATATATCTAACGTTAATAATGACGTTGTCTTATAGAGCAGCCTACGGGTGTGCTATAGGCAATAATAATATGATATGGATAAACATTTTGTGATCTAGTGCATCCTTCACAGCAGTAGCAAGGAAGTGGCCAGGAAGGGCTTGGCCTACCCCAGAATCCCGTTATATATTATATTATAGAAGTGGCCAACCTAGTGTCATAGTTTTCAAGCCGCCCAAAGGCCTCCGACTTAGCTTTATAACTGCTATCAGTTGATAACAGTCGGGGCCGCCTTTTTATGTGCCCTCCAAAGTACGGAGACGCTCAGTTATCATATCACGGAGCGGTCACCGCTATAGGCACCAAAGGTTGCTTTGCTCGCTATTCGTTTACCCATCTGTGAGTGCAACTGGCTGTGAGCATCTCCTGCTAATCACTGATCTGTCTTTATCTATCTCTACTTTTAGTACCCGGGACCAGCAATTTAAACCAGCCATCGTAGAAAAAAGAATACTCACGTCCTAACATAATATCTTAATTTCAAATAATATAGTATTTGAAAAACATTTCACACCTTTAAGAACCTCTGCGAGCTCCGACATCCCGCTCCTCAATCCTCCCCGGGCCATGATGTCGTCATTCTGAGGCGTGTCTGGTCTTTGCGGGACATCGCCTCCACTGAAGTCCACGTCAACGCTGGCAGCAGCAGTGGCGAGTGCACCGGGGATATTCTTTATATTGGCCGGGGTTTTAGCATCACCCTTGCCGGGGAGTGCGACGCGACGCAGAGGTCCCGAACGACATTGCTCAGGTGTTAACAATGTCACGCGCAGAAGTTCGCCGCTACCTATTTTATTCACGAAAAGTGCTTGAATTTAAGTATATATATCGCATAATACTAGCCCTGTATTATACACGTCCCACTGCTGGGAACAGAATACTCTGCTCTACTGAGTAACAGGGATTAGGCCTTAGTGCACCACGCTGGCCTAATGCGGTTTGGCAGACTTTACATATATCTTCGTAAATCTTATGGAGAACTTCTCAGGTTTCCTTCGCCGTTAAAGCAAGCTATAATTAACTATTAATACACACATAACTTAGAAAAGTCAGAGGTACATGCTCTTGGGGTTGGTTTCGAACCTGTGATTTGCTGCTGTACATTTCAAGCCAAATTTATTGGACCGTCAAGAGACATATAGATATAAATGAGATTCTTTCAGTACAATTTATTGGGGGATTGGGTGAGTAAAATTTATGAACCAGTCGAGTTTTTTACGGTTTTTGGCTTGACGTTTGCTCCGGAGTAAATGGATAGTAATTATTGTTGACTTCGATCAAATATATTCTTAGTAAAATACAATTTTAGAAGTATCGTGTAACAGTGCTGTAACAATATGAGATGTCGTGATTGAAGTTTATTTGTAACTACTCTAACGTATTTGATTTTAATACTTTAGAAGTCAGTACTTGCCAATTGAGGTTTCCCAATAAGCCAATAACAGGATGATTATATCCTTAAACATACCTTCACCAATAGCAATTACTCTCGGATGTTTGGATGCCAACATTGGAGCAAATGCCACAACCTCAGGGTCGAGGCTCTCGACCAATAGGAAATAGTCTGATACTGCCACATCTCGTAACGCTGTACGACTGCCGTCCGAAAACTCCAGATCTATGTCCAACAATCCTTCCTGGAAAGTCATGCGTTTATCGTTAATTGGCAGCTGAAACTTTGTCTCTGGGACAATATTTATATTGAATGTTTGCACTTAAGGCATCTCTACTATAAATAATTCAATTCATATTGTGTAAGGTGATATGTGTGTGTACTTAAATAGAAACAATGACGTAGGTATTTATAAGCTCACACACACTTAACAAGTGAGCACGAATAAATGAGCATAACTATCTATATAGTTATTTTATAACATTATTATCGATTTAGTTTCTTGCCCTATAGATGAATCAACCTAAACAAAAATGAATTATGTATAATCTTAAATGAACACATAAAATTGAAATCTGTAGGTAAGTAATTATTGTTCCTTACCTGATATTGTGCTGTAAGGCGTCTGGTGACAGTTGTTTCTGATACGTAGCCATTCTCAATAGCCGTGTCTGGAGAGATGTTCAACTGGAGACCTGATATTACTCGCACCAGCAATCTTGATATGGATACTTTATCATTACCCACGCGGACTTCACGGAGACCGATTACACGACCTAAAATATTCAGACAAGTATGACTCAAATATGTTTATTCGTCGAATCTCTAAATCTAGCAAGCCGCAGACATCGCAAATGCGTGTCGAGACATAGTGTGACATCTTGCGCAACATGTTATAGTACAAGATCCCGGGGAACATTGACCTTCACCCATCTGTTTACCGGATCAAAATATCATTTTAGGGTATAAAATGTGTTGCTGAACGCATACCAATAGGGTTGCCAAAAAAATATGGTCAAGGATATTATTAATTAACATTTAAAAAAAAAAAATTTTATAATTTCCCTGACTTGCTTACCAAAATAATTTAACCTTCAATGAAAAGTGTACAATGTATACTATCTGCAAAAAATAGGTTGCCTACCTTTTTCTGGCCACTCCTACCTGGTTGCCGTGTGCAAACAGGTAACTAAAAAGTGGTAATTGCGCTCATCTGGCTCCTGGTAGTATACATTGTAGGTTTTCATTGAAGGTTCATTTATTTGGTGAGCAAGTCAGTGAAATAATATCTTCTTTTTTTTTTTAATTCGCAAAACCTATCCTTGACCATATTTTTTTAGGCAACCCTATTTGTATCTGTTCAGTAACACCTTTTATACCCTAAAATATTATTTTCATCCGCTAAACAGATGGGTGAAGGTCAATGTTCCGCGGGATCTTAGACCATTAGCAAAATGTGGATATATTGAAAATATATTATTACTCAGGACCTATGCTGGTAAAGGTCTTCCACCTTTTAGATCGCAACTGTTTATATTATACTGGCGCCATACTAAGAAGTGAGACGCCAACGACGTTCTGTTTATTATATTCAGAGCACTTAATTAATGAACTTTTTGTCGTATTTAAGTACCTATCTTATTTTATAGCAGTGCACAAATATTATTGTAGGTATTAAGGTGTCCACTGACGATGTGTCCGTCATACCAAATGGAGTGTTCGTTTTCCAAAATCTCATTGTGAATGTTAAAAACGTATACTATTTGAATGGACGTGTTCCAGTTTTAGATATCCAAACGGATAAAATCCATGCGACCAATCCAATTCTGTCATCCGCGGCTTAGTGTCGATGTCATAAACTTGCGTCACGCTATTAGGAAGCCGTATTGCTCGTAAATGGGCAAATACGCGCCCATTTTTGTGTTTGAGACGTGATGCTATACCTCACATTGAAAGTACATTAAGTCTATGTCCGCGCTTGACTTAGTGTTAGAGGTAAATGAAAAGTACAAATTATATCCACGTTTATCGCTATACACATCCATTATTTATGTGTGAATATCGTAACCACAGCGGAGTGAAGGCGTGCATGCGTCCAAATGGAAGTATGGTCAATGATGCCGCAATTTGGAGTACCTATATCCATTGGGAATGCGTCCATTTGGAAATCTACCAAATCTCGTCAGTGGCTACCTTTAGACGCCGATATTGTATTTTCAATTACTTTATTTCCATATTTCTTTTTAATGGAACAACCCCGGCGTATAATACTAATGTCATAGTATGTCTTGAACGCGTTAACCTTATTATTATCATATTTGCCAACACACCTGTGATGGGTGACAGCACTTGTACTTCAGTACGGCCAGTACTGCGACCTTGGAGTACTTTCCCACGCAGCGTGGCGATGCGAAGGTCGGCGACGCGCATTAACGACATGACCAGCTCGGTCACTTTGAGCCACGTGCGCCTCGACACGAAGTATGATACACGCCCTGAATCGTGATCTTTGGCCAGGAATCGAGCGTAAACCTGCAATTGAAATATTATTGTTTAAATTTCATAAAGAGTATTATAATGATATATCCACGGATGACGTTTAAGTTTTGATAAGTAGAGTACAAAAATATCGTCAAAATAGGGACGAAATAGAAAAAGAAAATAATCCCGTAAGATTTTCTTATTAAAATTGACGTAGTTAGTGTTATTATCAGACTAGCTGGAAATTTCTAATTGTTCCAAAAATGTAAACATATATCCGACCAGTTTTTAGTTAACAAAGGATTTACTAATTAAGAACTATTTGAAAAGTGGGTAGATATTTGCTTACATTTCTGAAACAGGTATGGCGTGGCGATTAGAAAGTCGTCGGGTCGGGGATCTAAAGACCTAAAAGTCGTCTTGTGTATATCGGTCAGGGATCTGGTGCAATCTTAATAATAAATAAGTTCTGTTAAAGACCAAAACAGTGGACAATATTACATAGAGATTAAAATACAACAACAAAAACAGCAGCACAAACCTTGATATTTCCAGCAGGCGTTACATAAATATATATATAATAAGTCATTCGAAACTTATAGCATCTTCAGTTTAGCAATAAATTTAAATTGCATGTATTTAAAAACCTATCAAATAGAATAACTTTCTGTGATTGCGTAAGATAGATACCTCAACGTTACTCTGTTGGTATCGTAATCGACATGAGCGTTGATCCGTCAAAGAGTTTGTATTGTCTGGTCTGGAACCACCCCAGCCTCGAGATGAGAGCGATCGTCGCAGTCTATCCTTTGCATTTGCATCATCGGACACTTTCCAGGCTGAAAGATGCATAAAAATATTATAATTTTGCAACAGTATTGATATTAATTGCTGCATAAAAATGAAATACATCTTTCTTGAACTAAAATTTTTTCATTACTCTTTATCAATAAATATAATTTTGCCATCAGCTTATTTACGATATTGTAATTAATGAGTGTTTTGTTTGCAATTCACCTTTAATTTGTGATAGCCTGTTATCATCCACGTCGATTTCAAGAGGGTTCTCGGGCATCCAGACGGTAAATCTCGCTAGGCCGGTGTATGTTCCGTATTTAACGATTACAGACGCATTAGACGAACCGCGAATCTCAGAGCCATCGACGTACACTGAACTGCATGAAGACGACACCTAAATTTGAGAAAAAAATCTTTTATTTATAAGGAAAAATAAAATTTTATAAAATAGTATAGGTATTCCTTAGTAAAACAATCTAAGGTAAAATCCTAGGACTAAGTTTGTTGGTGCGTCTTCAAGATCGGTGGGCATTTGCGAAGAACCAGCCTAATATACATAATTCATTCTATCATTGACTTGTAAAAGAGTTTTTTGTGGCCTACGCAAAAAATAAATTATTTGATTTTGATTAAAATAATTCCTAAAAATATTATTTGGAAGTAATTTAAACAAAGTATTATTTCTTTATTTTTATTATAATAAAACGCAATGAATAGATGATTAATCGACAATCGGTATATCATCATCATCATATTCTATATATTTTTTTTAAATACCAACGTAACTCATGTGAGGTGTTGTCTTACCTAAAAGGTAATTTATATCACTGATCAATATTTTCGTAAATATTTATTTAAAAGTGGGCATATAAAAACAATAATTGCGCGAGGTTCAAATAATTCATCTTATTGCTAGAAGTTTATACCTTTAGCACACTCTCATCCTCGGAGTGGCAGGAACTCTGAAGTGTGACGTCAGCAACTTGCCCAGCTTGCGAAACAATAAGAACTTTCATGGATTGCGACACCTGACGTCCTGTTAGAACTGCCGTATTCAGCACCTCCCAGTTCTGCCAAACAATAAAGGGATTTGCTCATAAAGTTTTCCTTAAGTGCCTACTTTATATTTCTTTTATATACTTACATCGTTGCAAGATTCACGATGGCATATAGCAGTGGGTAACATTATACATTGGAAAAAATATTCTTGACTATCGGAACGATGACGTAATCAGTATATAAAAAACTTGGACATACGACGATTGTATGAAAGAGTAACTCTACGGTCGCATTCACCCCGCAAATGTACAGTCCGCAATATTATCGTCCTTTCAATAATTTCTCCAAACGAGTACTTAATTGATCGACTCGATGCACTATTTCGAAAAACGCACAAGTTTTAATTGGCCCTCATTTCATATTCAGAAATTCTTTTTAAGGTTCCGTACCTAAAACGTACCAATAGGTTCACGTCGCGGCCACGCCGCGTCGCGTCGGTTCGACAGCGTCGTAGGCTCTATATAGGGCTCGTATAAAAAGTGTACGCGTCTGTCTGTCTGTTATACTTTAAAAGGGCTCTACCTCTTGAACCGTAATAAGTAGCTGGCTGTTTTTATTTTACAGAATATGCTGACGTGTTAATTAACAGATAATAATAAAAGAGATATAGTATAAAATTAAGGGGTTGGCATGGAATCCTCGGTGTGCGAGCCCAACTCTCACTTGCCCGTTTTTTATTCGAAATTAAACCAGTTAATTCAATTCAATTCAAACTACTATGATTCAAATTGAAATTACATAATTGAATTGGGAACGCGATCCCAATGTTCCAATAGTAATATCGCGGCTATGCATTGATTTCCATTTCTATTTATGTTATAAGTCTATTTCACTACTTTTACTAAATGCGATCACATTTTTGTATCGAAATAGAATTGCAGTAATTTATTAATTTCTTCAGTACATTGAGCTTTTTGTTAACGCCTGTGTCAAACAGCAAAAAATACTCGGAAACATACAGCAAACTATAATGCTTTTAGTTTACATTCTGATGTAAAACAATAAGGCCGTAATTGAATATAGCAAGCAAGATATTGCATCCTCGGTAATATACTTCATCATCCATATCATAGTTTAATTGCTTTAATCACTAAGCCGAACGGCAGATAGCATCCGCTCATCCGTCAGTAAGCAGTTAAGCACATATGAATAGGTTCGTTCGACCTCGACCGCCGCCACCAAACGCCTGAGGGCTTCGGATAATGGATTCACACTAATATGGAGATAAAGTAATTGCTTTATAAATATTGTTCTGTAACTCTATTAACGCAACATCTTGACCACACAAGTGGACTGCGTAAATTATTGCCGTGAAAATAATCTCGAAGTTTTTTCCTATTTTCATGAACACTTTAATAAAATTCCATCCGTTAATCCAACGTTTATGATGAAATATTAAAATTCCATATATCCATTTTATGTAAAAGTTAAAACACGTGTTTCATCTGTAGAGGTACCAAAATTAATCAACATTTTTAGTTAAGCCGAAGGTATATTCGACGTGGGCGGCTACAGTGTTTCCAGCCTCCATTAGCAGGCGATAAAGCTCCCATTACAGCACTTCATTCATACTAAGAGTATACCATTAAACGCTAATCGCGACAATCTGTTACGACTATGTCAAAGTCAGATAAGAATTACGAAGAATACATTTACGATAAATAATTAATTTATAACGTGCTAATGAATTACTCAATTTGCAGGATATTTTGCAGACTGCTGGCTAATTACCATTGATATAAAACCTTAGAAACTTAATATCGACATTTTAATAAAGGAGAATTCGTTAGTACCGATAATTACGAAGAAATTATATTCAGGGTAATTTATCGCCGCAATCGATGCCTCTATAAATTGTATGGCTTTGGACATTTACCTTCATAATGATAGTCGAATTATTACGTGGGTGGTCGCAGATAGTAATCATTATTCGCATTTACTTGAGATACTCTTAAGAACGAAAGTTTAAAATTTATGACTGGCTTTTTATCAAAATGGAATAATATATTAAACTAACTTTGTTTTGAGCAATAGATCATATCGTAAAATATAATATTCAGTATTTTGCTGTAAAAAAATGTAATTTATGTCAAGTATGAACAACTAACTTGTAAGCAGCGATAGCTCAGCGGGGAGTGGTATGGACTGTCGAGACGAAAGTCGAAGGTTCGAAACCAGCCCCAAGAGCAATACACCACGGACTTTTCTAAGTTACGTGTATATTAATTATTAATTATCGCTTGCTTTAACGAAACATCGTGAGGAAACCTGCATACCTGAGAACTCGATAAGATATTCGAAGGTATGTGAAGTCTGCCAACTCGCATTAGGCCAACGTGGTGGACTAAGGCCTAATCCTTCTCATTCAGTAGAGGAGGCCCGTGCCCAGTAGTGGGAGGTATAAATAGAGGGCTAGTAAAAAAAAAATGAACAACTAATCAATATTTCCCAATCGAGTGAATTTTTATCTTCTCAGGTTAAATAATAATTAAAATTGCAAAGTTTTCTAAGTTGTAGATATGTACCTTTTTTCTATTTCTGTCGCCAATGTAAGCACTGTGGTGTTCCAGTTTGATGGAAATTGAAACCAATGAAATTACTACATACTACTATTATTACCATGCGTACTGCATGGGACTTTTCAATTTAAAGTTCGGAGTGGTGTTGCCACTATTTATGGGAAAGCGTGGTGCTTACAAAACGTTAGACATAATCTTCTCGTCTTTTAGTACCGATTAATGTATAAAAAATGTACTAGTTAATTACCTTAGATATAGGTAGAACAGCTTGAATGTCATCTTTTTCGATATCGAGGCGAGTGTTGATCCTGTGCTCATGGGGAGGCGCCTCGGTTGTGGAGGCAGTCGATGACGAAGAAGAAACCTTAGCTGACCAGCTCAATCTTGCTGTACCTCTCCCAGATTCGCCTTCAGATCCTTCTACATCTCCCTCTCCTTCACCTCCCACTTCCACAAGCCACGTCAAAACTTCTTCCCATCCTGGTCCACCAGCTCCGCTGCTTTCGTCCCCATCCCTATGTATGAAATATTTATAGTTTCATGCATAATTCAAACATTCAGATATGCTTTATATAAGGCTTTTAAAAAAGGTTGCCCAAGGACGCCGTTGAAGGTGAACGTAAAAGGTGAGAAAGTCTCAATAAATCAGTAGTCACGTAAGCTAAAATTGCAGTATCAACTTTTACAATATTATATTCAGTACTTTTCGCGCGAAATGGCAATTTTATCTAAACAATGATAAGTCAAAAGTCATGACACAGAGTTCCATTAAGTGTACCAGCAGTGCCTGTCAATTTATATCTGCGCAAATACGAAGTGAATCTTGAACAAAATTGTGAACAAATCCCACCGAGAAAACGAGGAAGGGGCTTTATTTCATTACAGAATAAATGAATAAGAACAACGACTTCATTCTCGTACAATTTTCGCTAAAATTAATGGAACTCTAAGGAATTTTCTGTACTGTAAATAATTTCGTTATATTTTATTTTATGTGTACCTGTGTGCATGCGTGCGTGCTTGCATGCGTCTGTGTTTTAGATGTTATAAGCATTTAGTGTTGTAAAAGAGCATTTAATTAGTGCTTTCTCATTTTGAAGTACCTACATTATTAACCCTATGATTTACTGCCGGTCGTTTCGCAGGTTGACCTACTTAAAATAATATCGTAAAACGGGAATAGCTGGAAAGCGCCGTCGAGAAAATAGAAACGCAACAAATCCTTTAAGCGCAGTGTGCGGCTCAGGAAATGGCGTATGCTACTGTTGGATAAAACCAAATTTATTACTATCCTGAAATGACATTTTATTACTAAACTAGTTTTATCAATATGTAGTTTATAACAAATACGCAATCTTCGTTTGTCTGTCTGTTTGCTTATTCCTCACAAATTATGTAACGGATTTAGATTCCGTTTTCGCTATAATTTAGAGGATTTATTCCGGAAATTTTATATGTATATCACGCTATAACTTATGGGAGTAGGGCAATAATATTCCTGCAGTAAAATCGCGACGGACAGCTTTTGAATTATATAACAATGGCATCTTTATTAATAGACGCGGATAGATAACGTTTCTCTATGTTGAATATTTTTTACGGATAGTATAACTGTTCAAAATCGTAAGGATATCACTTAGACAGTAAATTTCAACTTAAAATATACAGAAATATTGTAGATGCAAGGGATGTAGGTACATGGATACATTTTTAGTTGATAAATTATCAGATGCACCAGATGGTGCTCTGTATTTAAACTGAACCAAAGGAAATTGAATCTTATGTCGAAAGTTAAACCGTATAAATTAAGATACTTATTAACCCTAAAAGTAAAGGGCCGACTGCTTCTTGCTGCCATTCAAAGATATCCTGAAAGCCTATCAAGGTTGAATAGTTCAAAATCCTAAAACTCACATATCAAGTTCATCGTCATCCCTCAAAGGCTGCTCAAGCCTCGTAGCTGTCACCGTTGCGGAACGAGTCTTTACATCGGCGGTGACTGCCCAGCGAGAGTTCGCAGCTGTCACGCTCAGCAATCGTAAACCAGACTTCACCTTCATCCTGCAAATAATATTCATTAGTTATGACTGACTATATTAATAAGGAAGTCGCTGGATGCAGGCCGCATCCAACAGGTCGGTCTGGAAATCTTTGGGGGAGGCCTATATTCAGCAGTGGACGTCTTGTGGCTGATGATGATGATGATATCAATAAATAAAATATAATACTCATTAATTTCCTAGATTATTGCTTTTCCGCTGCAGATTTAGATCTTCAGGTAAAACACAAACCGATATGACTATTTAGAAAACCATAGTTGTTATATAAAACAAATTGAATATTAGTTTATTATTATTACAAATCTGAATGGAGGCGCGATTTTTCGTTCTAACTCTGCAACCGTGAAGTGATGGGATACATTTGTTCGCTGTTTAGCTTGCGTTGCGAAGTAACAAGTTTGAAAATCAAATATTTCGTAAGAATATCCCATAACAATTGGAATCGAGAGACTTGTAACTCGTGGTCCATTTGGTAACACTACCACGGTTCTGGACTGAGGAATTGTTACCACTGTCTCACAAAAAATCGACGTGAAATAGCAGCTTGCTTCTTGCGTTTCGTACGTTGAGTGATATCTGGAGGCCGAAATCCCCTTTTCAATCCCTTAATCAGCCCTTTCCTTTGAGGTCAGCTACACGTCTGTGATTCTTGAAATATTGTGGATGTTAATGGGCGGTGGAGATCACTTACCGGTGACGCACTTACTCGTTTGCCGGCAACTGCTATTTAAACTTTTAACTAAGTAATCGTTGCTTGATTTTCACACAATTTCGATTTTAAACTATGGGAAAAGTCCACTTTGGACGTGAAATTAAATATGATAGGTATGCATCTATATTTACATATATAAATAGTCACCCCACGTAATTTTAGTCCATCACACGAGATGTAAATTCTTAAACCACTTAGCATTGGAACATGGAATGTAAATTCGAAAGTCATAAAAAGGTACTCGTAACGCACGCTATTTATCTCCACCTGCTCTATTAAACATCTTATTTAAACCACATGACTAAAATGTTCATAGTATTCCATTTCGAACACTTCCATTGGTGTATAAAAACCAAAAATAGCGGAATGAGTACACACTTTACGCACGGTGTGCATTCTTAAAATACCAATAGTTAAACAGTTATTGTAGCAACTGTGGCATTTTAGGAGCCAAGTGGTGTTATAAATTTTCATTTGGGCCCAAACAGCTTTACTCTCGGTTCCGGGTGCGATCGTAACTCAAAGGGAACACGTACCCCTAAAGTTTTGTAACAGGTGCTACGTATAATATATGGCATGATTTGTGATTCTTGTTCTAATATTACACTATTCCTAATGAGCCGTGTGATTTATGACAACATAATATTTCAGTAAGTACAATATAAAGGAATACGATACACGATATTAATATATCGTAACATTTCTCTGCACAATATTTCTGTTATTGCTTACTTATAATTAGAGATTTGTTGGCATATTACCTTCTTCTTCCACCTGCCCTTATCTCAATCACAGTGGGGTTAGCGTAACATTGTTATAAACCAATAATACACAAACACGTGTCCCTCTGCTGGGCATGGGCCTTCTCTACTGAATGAGAGGCGTTAGGTCTTAGAATACGTTCATTAATATGTACATATTTGTTATATTATGGTTATTTTTCAATGGTTTCAAAAAGAAGAATGTGATAAATTCAGTCTTTGATCGATAGAAAATCTTAATTTTATTTATCGAGAAACTCGTCGTTTGTCGGTGTTCGTTGGTCTTTTTGGACTGCACTGCGCTTACAATGAGCTGTTGTGCAGTCACTGTACCGTGCACAGTTAAAAAAAACTATATAATATATCTATGTAAATAATATACTCATGTAAATAAATTTATGCACGTTATAAGTCTCGTAAAGGCGCTTTAAATTGCGAATAATTTTGACGCTGAAACTCTAAATATTTAAGCAAAATTTTCCAACAAGATAATTCTTTACATAAAGTGCTCGTTTAGATTAGGCTATGGAGTAAAAATTATAGAATGCATTGCAAAATTATGCACAGCTTTTGCAAGCAAAAGCATTTCTATTACATTGATGATACAATAAAACTTTGTTAATCTGACCTAACGTTGTAGTAAAAGTTTTAATTAGTGCATCCAGGTTGCAAACGATGCTCTTGTTACTTTATGTATAACTGCAGTCGGTGGTACTCGGCACGTACTTCAACACAAATGTGAATATACTTTCTTGGCGCCTCATTCGTTTTCAATTTGTCGCGCCAGTTAAAACTTGACAAGCGGTTCATAAGTATCATCAGTCTGCATAGTGCACGTTTATAAAAATTTATTTAACTTTTTTAAATTGCTTAGACTTGTAATGGAATAATTCTGTTTTATGAATAATAGATTAAATATTTCTCACGATTACAAATCCAGTAAGCCTGAAATGTTATCCTACTTGAATTCTACAGGAAGTCCTATTAAAACTTATCTTCCGTAAGAACATGATAATAGTATAAAATGAGCACAATCATTAATTTCGCAACCATTTTATACAGTGAATAACAATTTGAAAAATATCTGCGATTATTTCACAAGTATTCACCATAAATATCTATTTTGTATGCGATGAAATACCATGTAAGCTCTCTACCTGCCTATTGAAGCCATGTCACTAGCGATTGCTTAATTTGCCTCGCCGTTGCATTGAGAGTTCGATGACATCCGGAAGTATATGTGCTTGCGTGCATAATGTTGACAGAAGTGAATTTTAGAAAAGTATTTCGGACTATTTCGTATGAACGTTATAGTACTTACCTAATGACGACGTGGCCAATACTGTGGGTGCTGTCTCGACGAACAACAAAGGGCAGGTGTATCCTTGAATGAGGGTACAAGGGTGCTCTTGGAAGCAAAAGAGCAGCGTCTCCAGCCCGTGCTTCTCTATAACCTGCTCTCGCGCCAGCCAAAGTGACTGATCCCAAAGGCCACGCTGGCTGCACAGACACCCTGCCACAAGCATCATCTCCTGATTCACCAGAGCTGGCCTCAGTAGCACTGTAGGCAAGGCGCACTGTTCTAGGTGGTCTTTTGCCTTTCCCGTCTGCTGGCCACCAAGCTGCGGGAACTGTTAACTCTGCTAGACATGCGCCTTCTTCCCCTTCTGGGCCGCACGTAGCCATTAACGTCTTAGAACCAAGACTTGCATGTAACGTAATACAAACACGTCGAGGTCGCGTAGCTGCTCTACGTGCACCACCTTCTCCACCAGTGTGGAACAATACTCGTAAAACGGGAGAATCTCGTGGCAATTCTCTAAAAACAAGATGAGCGGATACATCCAGCCGATGTGCTGTTGCTTCCTGTAATTCCATTAACGTTGCATTCCTCCTTGGTGGTTCCAAGGGATCAGGCACAGCATATCGCGCTGGTACTGTCTGCTTGGTAGAAAACGGCCCGTACGTAGCACGGACCGACGCCGGCGCTGATCCTTGTAATACGGTAAAGCGGTCGAGAGATAGTAACGCTCCCGGTAAAGCCGTGCCCATAGGCTCTGGAGGTGGTCCGGCGCCATTCCATCTTGGCGTGTGTTTGAGGAAAAACCCGCTATCTTTATTTTCGAAATGAACTTCGACAGCGAGCACAGTCCCTGAAACAAAGAAAACAATACGTTATTGCAATCTATGTAGACGTGAACGTATATAACAGCAGTGTATATTAAAAGTTGCATAAGTGCTACGCTTTGTATATTTTTTGAGACAAAAGGGCATGGCAGCAAATAGTTGGCTTTGTTCCAAGTGGCACGTAAGTATTCTACAGAGATGTTAACTTCTTTATGTTTACAAACAGCGATGAATAAACATGTTAAATTGCTAAAAATTTTGTAAAGAATCTATCCATTTATGCAATAAATACATTTTTTCTAGCCATCTTAAATTTAAGTTATGAAATGAGATAGTAAAATGTCATAATGAGGAATGTATATTATAAGGTAAATAAAGAAAAAAGTAAAATATAAATAAGATTATAAGGCAACGAGCGAAGGCGAAAGTGCTCTTGTGCCTACTCGTATGACGGATGAGTTAGCGTCTCGCAGACTGCCGCCGCAAAATGCCACCTCGTCACTTGTCACCCGCCTCGTTTATTGAGCCCAGGATTTGTCTCACGTTCTTACTGTATGAGTGCTTGTCATGAAATTAATTACAATTATAATTAGTACATTGATACTTTGTACGTTAAATAAACATGCGTTATATATATTTTGCGTTAAATCACCGACAATATTATCCTGGCAAAGAAATCCAATCGTTGGATTGCCGGTATAGTTGATTAAACCAATTATGGTGCAATATTTACACAGACGAAGACAATTATACGATACCTAAGGAGCAAATTTCCTGTATGCGGAAGGATTGCTTCATTTATAAGAAAACGGCACCATTCAGCCGGCACGCTGGCACGCGCTACCCCCCTATTATATGAGAGGTAAGGGAGGCTGGAAGGTGGATAATAAAAAGCTTTAGCACGTGGTGTTCTTAGAACAAAGAAAAATTCACAGCGCTTTCAGCTTTCAACTCTATTCGAGGATATGTTACATTATAGGACTTTCCAGACATGAAATGTGGTAATTCTACCAAGCTCGCTTCTGAAATCTTACTGTCATATCATAATAAAGCTGAAGAGCTTTTTTATTGCATGCTGGGAATAATACTTAAAAGTTAATATCATCTCAAAACGTTCAGACCCGATTTTAATAATAATTTTGTGCCTATTCACAGTGTCAATAGTTATTTTAATCGCTATTTTTATGTAAATACATTCTTATTTTTATAACAGACGCCGGCAAACGAACAACTGTATTACCTGAAGGTCTGGGACCTCCACCGCACACAAATACTTATTCACAATAGCAAAAGCCGACCTTAAAGGAAAAGAATGAGGGGAATTCGGGCCTGCGGATCTCAATCCCAATACGAAACGCTATAGCAAAGTGCCGCCACATCGCCTCTTTAAGACGGTCGAACCGGCCCATTCACGCTGTAAACAATCTACAGTGTAGTTTTCATCCGTAGAAGTACGAGTAGGTACACTTGATTAACAAATATTGGTATTGAAGATCGCATGACATTTATTTCGTTTGACGTCACACACCTTAATTTCCTTCAGACGCAGTCAAGCTATTAAAGACCTTTCTTTATTGATATCGCTTTTTTCCAATAGGACCCTCGACAGGTAGGTTCTTTAAGCGGGGTTGCTGCAATAAATGTAATAACTACGATAGACTTAACCCGGCTCCTAGTAAAAGTATTTGTACAATATTAAAGACATCAATTTGCATTTTTGTTTGTTAGTCACTTGAAAGTAAAATTACGGACTGAATTCATCAGTCAACAAATTAAGCCTTGGATCGTGCATATATAAATAATATCTTGAATAAATTCGTCTTTAAACATTACAAAGAGAGAAATTTTCTGCCTTTTAACAATTTAATAGACTATTCGGTTAGTAATAACAGCATTATACCTATATAATAACATTTGCCAAACATTTGGTATTTTTGCGTTGGAATATAAACGCGATTTATATTATTTACACGATTACATGTTAATAATTGATTCTACAATATATAGTACTAGCTTTTGCTCGCGGCTCCGCCCGCGTGAACGGCATTTTCCGGAATAAAAGTAGCCTGTACCCGTCTCCAGGGTCCCATCTGTCTCTGTAGATAAATTCATCGAAATCAGTTCAGTGATTTAGGCGTGAAAGCGTAACAAACAAACTCACTTTCGCATTTACACCCCCTTTTTCATCCCTTATTAAATAAAATTTCCAAAATTTCTGCAACACGTATTTATTTGTTTTACGTCAATAACCGAAATACAAAATTTTGTTTATGTAACTTTCAAAATGACGGACTTTCGTACATATTATCATCCCCTATTTTGACCCCTCTGGGATGGAATTTTCTAAAATCCTTTCTTAGTGGGTGCCTACATAACAAAATGAATATACAGTCCGAATTTCATGCTTGTAGCCTTGATAGTTTGCGCTTGGCGATGATGAATCAGTCAGTCAGTCAGGACATGTTATTTTATAAGTATAGATAAAACCAAACTTCCAAAAGTTGGGCTATGGACATCAGTGACGTCACGTCTGCGCGTCAATCCTACGCATAATGCAAATCTATAAGAGAATATACCACGGTATATTCACTAGCTGTCAAGCTAAAGTTGAATATGGTGTTGACAGAAAAAAGCGTCACTATCGCCAGCGTTTGACGCTTGACTTGACCAACAACATACTTTAAGTAAAGTGTGCGATAACATGTATTGGTTGATTTTACAATTTCTGAAATTTCGTTCTTTAATTGTTTCGTTCAATGAACAATTAATACAAGTATTTAGATTTCACGGATGGCCTATATTCCAAACCCTGGAGCCCGTGAACATATAGAGGGACAGTGGATCTCTCAGTATAATCTACCATCTGTTCTATGTTAAGTGCTTTGAGGAACGATTCGAGACATCCCCTATGTCTTTTTTGTATTATCTCATCACTCGTCACCGGGAGAACACATCCCTTCTACCTGGAAGTACGCTCTTCCAGTATAGTACATTTCCAGAGTGCATTTCCGACTCACCACTAGGACATATCGTTCTTTAAACAGTTCTTAAAAAGTATTTCAAGGGATGCAGCGGCTTGGCTATACATCTGGTATTGTTTGTGTTGGCCAGCCAATAAAAAAATAGAGTTATTCATTCTGGCAGTACCCTCCGAAATGTACTGACCGGTATTACTTAGTAAGTTTAGGAGGGCAGATAATAATATGCCTTAAACACTACTATTAAATTTGAAATTATCAGTCTACATGCTACTATCACCTTTTATCTTCCAACGCGAACTGTAATTAAATCATTTGCATGAAAATGATTTCGAACGATATGTCCGCTCTCGCATCGCTGTCTCGCTGAAACATCAATAAAGGGGACGCGGTAATGTGTCGGACTCCATTAATGGGTAAATATTTGCACGTATGTCATGGCGCTCTGTCGACAGACTTTGACGTCATATGGCGTCCGTCCCGCCAATTTACATAACTGCTACATACACCGGTTTTGTATTCATTGATTAATTTATGAACTTGCTTCATCGATGCTGTATTGACTGATGTGGATTTCAATAAAATCCATTGCGGCAATTGAATGACGTTGATGTGCGTGGTTATTGACCGGGAATTTTATTACAAACAATAAAACATACACTATCCACTTTTATTTAAACAAACTTGGTGTGTGGTTATACAAAATATATAATACGCAAACAAGGGATATGAATTTTAGGAATACGAGAGCATTTTGAAATGATTTATGTCCGTTATATAAAGTACCAATATACCCTTCACAACCCTCTATAAGCGTATATAAAATATATTTATTCGCTCATTCAGTGTGCCTACATGTCAGAAAACAAAGTTTGTATAAAAGAACATATTTTATAAAACATCTATCTTACAATATAGGTTAAATAGGTATATAATATTAAATTAAGTTTGATCCTTTGTCAATCATTTCATTATAAGGGTCTATTTTAAAGGGGCCAGACGGGCAAGAGGGTCACCTGATGTTAAGTGATCACCGTCGCCCATGGATACCATTAATACTAGAGAAATTGTCGGTGTGTTGCCTGCCTTTTAATATATTTTCAAATAATCAAGAAAACTGAGCATTGTTGGTATTCCATTTGTATTTTTGTGACATAAAAGGTTGTTATGCTAAGGATGTGACGCTAAATCGGTCAAAGGTAATCGGCTGCTGGGTGGCGATCATAAATCATTATTCACGATAGCATGTAGTTTATTTCCTGGTTTCCTATCCTATGGTCCAACGAGTAACACAATTGGTAGCGAGACTTCTCCTGCATATCAAATGGAGGATCGATCTTTCATATCTACGTTCAATATACGAGAATATGAACAAGAAACTCTATCATCACGAAATCACCAAAGAACAAATACATATGTATTTAGAAAACGAAATATATACACAAAATTAATACATTACCCAGCGTTATTTTATTTCAGACAGATCTCAATCATAAAAATAATATCGGTTAAGTAAAAACCGAATCGAATTGCTCCTAAAATTTGTATAAAATGACAATAACGCGGAAAAATTGAGGTAAAAGAAGACGTCGTAAAAAATAATGATACACCCCAGAAAACGGCGGACTACTGAATTTTTTCTTCGAAGCAACAGCCAGCAATATTGATATCTGGTTAGTTTATACAAGGATATTGATTAAAAATAGATATTGCGCAACTGGTTTTTTAAGATTGTAATTTTAAACTGTAACTATCTACTAATATGTAGTTAGTATATTTTATCATAGAAATGCAATACGCAAGTAGATGTGGTTGTTCTAAATTAAATTCCATAATGGAAAAAAAATAAAAACACGTTCATTAAAAGACATAAAACAGAAATAAATAGAAAATTCCACCGCAGCCACGGTCGGATAAACATTGTCGCCGTCGCGCACATAAAAAACGAGGATATAAAATGTATACGGGCATTGAAAACAAAGTCATTTTTCCTCATCCATCCAGGTACTTCCGCGTTTGTTGCTCAGACAATCTGGAGGAACGTGATGGCTGTGCATCGATATTTGAAAAATCTTGGACGCGTTGTTGACGTTAAAGAAAAGGCATAATTAAGAGATTGGGAAGGGGATTTGGCCCTCCGAATATCTCACTCACTTTACGAAATGCAGCAGCAAACCGTTTACGTCGGTTTTCTGTGAGACAATGTAACGACCCATCAGAGCGGCCCATTCATGCTATAGAAAAAACTGTCCACAGTAGGAGTCTATCATTCAAAACAAAGACATAAAATATTATTTCAACAAATGAAAATTTTCTTCATTTTGGAAAAGTTGAGATCATAAAATATGCCACTAATAGAACTTTATAAAAAATATGTACGTTAGCCTTAGTCATGCGTCGCAATTAAAAATATATCGCATAATACTTGGGTACCATTGACTGAGATAATATACTCACTGTATACCTAGATAGAACATGCTCAGTGTACATTCGCGCCCAATATTTTTCTTTACTTAATAAATAAAAAAGAGGAAAATAGCGTGTAACGTCATCAGGGTTTTATGTCCTAACATGTTGACGTTATTTGTTATATATATATATATATATATATATATATATATATATATATATATATATATATATTTATATATAACAAATAATATATATATATATATATATTAGGGTGGGTCAAAAAAATCGACTATTTTTTTTTACAAGTGCAACGGAAAAATGGGTTCCTAGACACCTTAAAAAAATTCCCACCAAATATGAGCTCTTAATTTTGAAAGGAACATCCTCCGCATCGCAGTTTTTTATTTTTTTTTCAGTCCAATAGAAAAAAATTCATACCTCTCTATTAATTGACTGTACAAAAAAATGTTTCGAATAAATTTTGTAGGAAATTTGATGCTCTACAAAAAAGGTGTCTTATATTTTTTTCGTAAACCTCGCCATTTGAAAGATATAAAGTATTTAATTTTGATTATTTTATGATAAATTTCATTTTTGTTTATGAATTTTATAACTCGACAATAAATGACTTTTACGAAATGCGAAATACCAATTTTTGTTGGAAATTAACTGCTCTATAAAAATGGTTTCTTATGTTTTGGCGATAAAATTAACCGTTTAAAAGATATTCATCATCAAACTTTCATGTGTACGGATCTTAAAAGTTTTTGATTAGATATTCGAAAAATTTCAATTTAATTTATGATTTTTAAGAAAATTTACACGAATTTTAGTTGTTATCGATTGAGAAACGTCAAAATATTTTTTAAGTTTTTATTTATGTTTAAGTATATTTGTCTCGATTTAAAAAATAAATTGGACATTATTTATCGCTCGGTTAAATATATATTGATAAAAAAAGTAAAGTTTTCATTATACATATATTATGATATGTTTCAGTATCAGAGAAAAACAATGTCCAACTAGTTATAAATAAGTATTTTATTTCAATTTTCAAACAAGTTTTTGCACAAGTTTTCCGATCAAATGAATTTCTTTATCCATATTTTCGATAAATATCAAGTTAATTCACGTAGTAACCACAATATTTGTAAATAAATTAATCGTTCGATCACATATACAAGACCATAAATTTTGGAAACACTAAAAATGCTGTAGAAATAAATGTATACAAACCAACGACAACATAACGATGAAATAAAAAGTAGGTGTTGCTAGTTCACAATTCAAACAGATGAAATAAAATACGAAACAAAAATTCTCTAGAGATGAAATTTTCCCTAGGATCGTGATTTCTAATGATTAAAACTAAAATGTTTAGAATAATTGAAGAGAAATTTTGATAATTTTGAAAATAAAACTCAAATAATACTTATATTAATGACAAGCAATGAAATTTATAAATTAAATTGAAATTTTTCGAATATCTAATCAAAATCTTTTAAAATCCGTACACATGAAAGTTTGATGATGAATATCTTTTGAACGGTTAATTTTATCGCCAAAACATAGGAAACCATTTTTATAGAGCAGTTAATTTCCAACGAAAATTAGTATTTCGCATTTCGTAAAAGTCATTTATTGTCGAGTTATAAAATTCATAAACTAAAATGAAATTTATCATAAAGTAATCAAAATTAAATCCTTTATATCTTTCAAATGGCGAGGTTTACGAAAAAAACATAAGATACCTTTTTTGTAGAGCATCAAATTTCCTACAAAATTTATTCGAAACATTTTTTTGTACAGTCAATTAATAGAGAGATATGATTTTTTTTCTATTGGACTGAAAAAAAAATAAAAAACTGCGATGCGGAGGATGTTCCTTTCAAAATTAAGAGCTCATATTTGGTGGGATTTTTTTTAAGGTGTCTAGGAACCCATTTTTCCGTTGCACTTGTAAAAAAAAAAATAGTCGATTTTTTTGACCCACCCTAATATATATATATATATATATATTTTATTTACAAAACGCAAATTCAGTGTATTACTATTCTAACTATACATACGTACAATTGTCCTTGAAAAGGGTTCGTGGGTATTGCCGCATGGAGCTGTAACATTCGGTTGTCTGACCACATAATATCGAGAACACAAGTCCGTTCTAGTGATTTGGACAAACCCTTCATATAAGTAGATAAGTATGTCAGTCTACATATTTGCGGTGTCGACAAAAACCATTTTATCTCGCGTAATGTTCTTAACTACAACCCTTGAGCGCATTAATCCCTCCACGCTAATTTCGGGTATATATCGCGCAGTATAATAAAAAATAGACAGATCATGTTATGGAATTATTATTAAATTATTTTAACTACGTATTAATACTAATAAGTAGTAGAATAAATAATATTTTCCTTTAGAAATACTTTTTAAGGCACGTATATATTAAGGACGAAAGGACGTAAACTTTCAACTTTTAAACGACTTTTGTAGTAACTTTTATTATTTTGCTTAGACGTGTCTTTTTTGAACTCCCCTCAAGATAGAGGGGTGTTATAAGTTTGACCCGTTTGTTTTTCTGTCATTGTGTGTAAATCTGTGGTATCATATCGCATATACAATCGAGTTTGTGAATATTCAAAATTATGCGGTAGGTAAATTTATATGAATTTTTATCGTTAAAAAAAAAGTGCTCTACCGTAAAGCTCAGGTATTAGCGCTTTAGCCTTTCCAGTGGGGAACACCCAAATACTCCGAAATATTTTATTCCGAATTTCGATGTTCCGATGTTCAAAAGTCCGAATTTCATAATACCTAAAAATTATAAAGTCTATTATTCAAATTTACGAAAATTATTTTACCGAAAGTTGTAAATACGATCTGTTTGTTTTCCGATTTTTATATGTCCGAAGAGTTAAATGCTCGATGGGTTCTCAGTCCGAAAAACGACATTCCGATTTTCAATATTCCGAATTAATTGCTAAAATTAGGATTTTGATTCAGTTAGTATAATCATTAAATACATTTGGGTTAGGTTAGGTTAGAACTGTGACCATTGAAGCGCGAAGGCGAGCGAGCGCAGCGAGCGTGCCGCGGTAGCGGCCGTCGAGCGCCAGATCCTCTCTATTGTTGGTGAATCATTTGGGTTAGGTTAGAATTGTGACCAGCGAAAAAAATATTTTTATTGGAAAGAAAACGCATTTGACATTAGTTTCTATCTCCTCATACTATTATACTTCTCTTTGACAAGCAATTATGTGTTGATTTGTCTTTCTATTCAGTTTTACAAGGCGTTTTTATTTCGAAATTTTAATTAATAGGTATTTTAATAATCGGAATTCGTATTTTCGAATTATCATTAATTCGGACTTTTTGTTTTTCGATCTATTGAAACTCAGTATTTTGAGAATCGTAATTATATACGTTAGGAATTTTGACAATTTGGAATTATAAAAATAGGATAAATGATACATCGGAATTTTAAACCATTCGGAATTATGAAAATCGGTATTTTCAAATTCGTATTTGTGACTGTCGGAATAGAGTTTGTCGTATTATTGTAGTGTACCCTTTCCAGTGATAATGTGAGGGAACGTGAGTTCTTACTAAACAAATATGACTTAAATACATAAATGAATAAGTTATTAATTAAATATTATATTATATTAAATATGTGAACATTTGTGAACGACATTAATGGTGTTTTGCTTTCAACGCAAACAACTTCCTTTTAACACTTTTTAATGCATAATGTACCTAATTTTTACAATACGAAATGGTATTGTAATTGTAATAACACCGGACAGTTTTGTATAAGGCAATGATGAGTAACTAAGCCGTGCGATTGGCCCAGGAATGCGCGTTGTCGTTGAATGGTCGTAACTTATTACAGACGAATTCTCGGAACATGTTACGCCTGACTCATGAAATGAGACAAACGATAATTCAAAGCTTAGAATAGAATGGCTTCAGGAATTTGTCAACTGAGATAGTGAAGTTACCGCTCGTAGTTGATTAAACAACACAACACGGTCTATTACAAAGTAAATTGTCAGAACGTTTAATAAGCCGATGCGTAGATTCGTCGGCGACGTCTCCTTTTGACAGTTATTATTTTATTCAACAGAATATTACTTAGATATTTAAACGTATAATTGTATGCAGCGTTCTCGAAATTGGGCGACTCTATTGTAAAAGCATAAGTAAGGAGGGGTACACTACAATAATACGACAAACTTTATTCCGATAGTCACAAATACGAATTTCAAAATACCGATTTTTATAATTCCGAATGGTTCAAAATTCCGAATTTAACAACTCCGATGTATCATTTATCCTATTTTTATAATTCCGAAATTTCAATATTCCTAACGTATATAATTACGATTCTCAAAATACCGAGTTTCAATAGATCGAATAACAAAAAGTCCGAATTAATGATAATTCGAAACATCAAAAATACGAATTCCGATTATTAAAATACCAATTAATTAAAATTCCGAAACAAAAACGCCTTGTACAACTGATTAGAAAGACAAATCAACACATAATTTCTTGTCAAAGAGAAATATAATAGTAAGAGGAGGTAGAATTAAAAAACTAATGTCAAATTCGTTATAAAAATATTTTCTTTCCAATAAAATTTTTTTTTCGCTGCTCACAATTCTAACCTAACCCAAATGATTCACCAACAATAGAGAGAATCTGGCGCTCGGCGGCCGCTGCCGCGGCACGCTCGCTGCGCTCGCTCGCCTTCGCGCTTAATGGTCACAGTTCTAACCTAACCTAACCCAAATGTATGTAATGATTATAACTGAATCAAAATCCTGATTTTAGCAATTTATTCGGAATATTGAAAATCGGAATGTCGTTTTTCGGACCGAGAACCCATCGAGCATTTGACTCGTCGAACATATAAAATTCGGAAAACAAACAGATCGTATTTACAACTTTCGGTAAAATAATTTTCGTAAATTTGAATAATAGACATTATAATTTTTAGGTATTATGAAATTCGGACTTTTGAACATCGGAACATCGAAATTCGGAATAAAATATTTCGGAGTATTTGGGTGTTCCCGTAAGGAGACATTGTATAATTTTCTTATTAATTGAACAAATAACAAAGTTTTCATTTTTAGTAACAACACCAGGCAAAGCGGGTTCGTAGTCAAGAGGATTATTATTTTTCATTGGCACTTGATGTTTTATAAATGTTGCCATAGTATCGCGTGATCACCACTCGACGAAACCTAGGGCTGTCAACCTCTCACGTAGCACTTCAGTCGAGAACTCTCGTATAGTAACTCCCACGTGATATGGTTCTTCGAAATAATTTGAGCCTGACGACTTAACATATGTTGTGTGTTCGTATGAAAATCTTTGTTTGCGCGGTTCCCCTCGGGAAATAAAATTGAAAAGATTTCCTCCTTTTGTAATATTTCATGGTGAAACGAGGCAAAGGAATACTTTCGGAATTGTTTATTGTTTTCGTCAATGTTGAATAGAAAGCTTGATGTTGTAATTTTTGCTTACGAACTTTTTAATTATTAGCTTGAACGAGGCAACGAGCAGGATACTCGCCTTATAGGAGGTGCATCGGCTGCCCATAAACAGATACAGCACTTTACAGAACTCTCAATTACAGAGCACTGTATGACACTAGACTGCGTTTATTACCCCGAGACATAAGTTGTTAAGTCTCATAATGCACAGTAATTTCAATGGCTTCAATGCCTTTCAAACCGAAACACAATTGTGCTTACACACTGCTGCTTGGTGGCAGAAATAGAGAAAGCGGTAGTACCAACCCAGGCGGACTGTCGCATAGGAGAGGCCTCTCACTTTGTACCATCACTTTGGTAACAATTTCGAGCTATTTATAAACACATTTCTGCGCAATTTATATTACGTAAAAATGATTCTGATTTTCCTTACAAACGCTTTGATAGATATTGTCGCCGTTCCTAAAATTAAACTCAAGCTAAATCAGTAGACGTAACCTATAAGCATCACGTTTTCGGTAATGATATTACATCACAAATCTCACTGTAGAGACGATAATCTAGTAAATTGCGCCTTCGCGTCAGTAATAAGCTAATATTTGTGAACATTTAAAGTAAATAGTATTTAGTAGTACTTATGAAACAATAAATATTTTTTTTTTTTTTAAACAAAATACGAATTATATTAATGCTCATTACGTCTTGGAATGCGATAATAACATTTGTATCACTTCCCCCCATATACTCGTATGTTGGCTTTAGATATGTATAAACCGAGTTAAATTTACTGCAATAATAAATAATGAGGTCCAATACTAAATCCCAAATGAGTTCCATGTCCATACGTGGTCACATAATTGAGTCGATGAATAAAACCACAATTTATATGAACAGCTCATTATTCCGCGTGATTCTAAAATTAATGTTTAACTTCACGCCACGTTACCTCTTCTGTGGCTTGTCATTTATGTTGAATTATTGTAATACTACAGGAGTAACTGTTACAAAGTCTATTGTAGGCTTTCTAATATCTGTCAATCCTTACGGAAGACAGATCGGCTCTACAAATTCTTGTCATGTTTACACATTTGCTCTTACCATAGAAGCGTTTCACGAGTTAGACATTGCCATAACTTGTACACAAACTTGTACAGTCTATTTAAAAGTACCGTGAGACCGGAGTTGCTTATAAACCTTAAGTAACTATTCAATATGTATTCAACCTGCTTTCTTTTATATGATGTGATGGTGTTTGTCAATACAGTAAAAAAGTTAATGTATTTATTTTGAAAATTTCGTTTACACATAAGTTCACATCTATATCCCCGGAGAGCTAGGCAGTTATACTAGTAGTAGACTAGTGCACCACTTGTTACATGAGATTTTTCCGTCCCATGCCGTAATAGATGGCGACACTATTGCCGTAGCGGAAATATTCCAATCCCGTACAACGTACGCGTGATTTTTTCAAATCGAAAAATTCAAACACATATTGTGATTGTGGCTGAGTCCAGCAACTAAATAGTATGTCAGTTTATGTGCGCTGCCAGTCCCAATGAAACGGTTTACAAATTGTTGTTATTCTGAATATTTCTTTGAAAGGACCCGACAAGATTCAGATGACGAACCAAAAAGTATAAATAAGTAATTAATGGTTAAATTAAATGAGAAAAATCAAGACATAAATCAAGGCATAAATCATTTTTATTTAAAACATTTGTATCCTAACGCACGCAGGTGAGCAAAGCTTTAATTATGTAAGGCCATAAGTGGAATAATAAATTCGCGAGATCCATCCCACAAATAACCCTTGGACCTAAGAGTGATTACAACCGGAACTGTTTCGGAGAAAATAATTAGTGTTCCGAAGGCTTTTAATTTAAGAACGAATCCATTAACGAGAAAGAAAATACGAAAGGGGACAAAGAATTCAGTTTTTTGTTACTTCCGGTTCGTAAAATCATCAAAAGATGATGTTACAAAACTCTTTTACAGTAATTGCAGACAATGCCATTACGATCTATTGCTGTGCAAACAATCAAGGTAATTAAAACGATGAATTTTTATACCTGTGTGTATTTTTATACAGGAATGTTATGTGGCAAAGTAAAACACTAAGAACATATTTTTTGAGTTCTGAACCCAAAGGGTGGTTCTAACAGAATCTTGTTATAGAGCCCTACGCTGCGCAGTCTGTCTGTTCTTATCTGTCTTACTTTTATAGGACTCATGTTGTGTTATTTTGGCAGATTTCATAACAAATAATAAAAATAAAAATTAAGTGTAGTAAGATTTAAGTAGGTATGGAACTCGTGCTCGGTGCGTGAGTTCGACTTGCACTTGACAGATTTTTCAACGTCCGAATAATTTTATCTGCATTAAATTTAGTGTCAATTTGACGTACTCCGTACATTTTAAAAAGTATATTTTACTATTTGCTTACTGCCTCGATGGCGCAGTTGTATTGCACATGCGGTACGACTGTTGTGCTGAGGTCTCAGGTTGGATCCCCGGGTCGGGTAAAACTGGTATTGGGTTTTTCTATCACGAAATGATCATTATCAGCCCGTAGTCTAAAGTTGTGCACAGTATGGTGATTTGTTCGCCCCCTATATCATATACGGACGGAGATATGTTCGGCGAAATGTGAGTGTACTAGTTACATCTATGTCCTTTGGAGATTACAAGAGTGAGTCCGTATAAATGTATAAAGTATATTTTTCTGTCTTATTTTTTGTTTGGAGATTGAAAAATCGGACCATAATAAAACAATATATAACAATAAATATACATGACACCAAATTGATGTTGCGTCGAGATAAAAGTAACTAGTTCGTGGGCCGTGGCCTATTGTCTGTGACCTAAAGTTTGGACGAAAACTGGGTGATCTTAATCAATACCGTCCTAAAATACCCAATTTAACTTCATCAAACTGGATTATAAAATAACTGTTAGCTTATAAATCTATGTAACACGTATTGGAATGTCAAGACTTAAGCCCTCAGTACTGAGTACACTTTGCATTTGTCAACACATAACGGTAAGCTCTTATCGCATATTTGATGACAGAGATTTAGTGCCTGAGACATGTGTTTAAAACAACACGTTACATGTCATGTTTGATCACTCTTGAAATACATTTCGTATAGCTGTCAAATGGCTTACGAATGGCATTAAGGAATAAAGGTAGAGTTAGTTAATGAACATTATAATATGATCTTTTCAAACATAGACAACATAAACATAAGAGCGGACTATCGGAATACGAAAGTCGCAGGTTCAAAACCAGCTCCAAGAGCATAGATTTCTGACTTGAAGTTACGTTTGTAGCTATTCATTGTTAATTATTGCTTGCTTTAATGATGAAAGAAACATTGTGAGGAAAACTGCATAACTGAGAAGTTCTTCAAAACAATTCAAACTTCAACTTGCCTGTAATAAATTCGAATTTGAGTTTGAAGGACGCTGAAGCCAGAGAAATGACTGGGCATTAAGATACTTAACATCTTAGTCTCGGAGTGACGAGCGCAGTCCAGTGATATACAGTACCTTATTCATAATTTGGTGTTGCTTTTTTTAAGGGCAGGCGTGTACCTTACAACCAGGCGAGCAACGTACTTGTTTCGACATTAACGCTAACAAAAAAAACAACTATCTTGTCATTGGTTTACCTATAAAAAGATATCTAATATAAGAAAAACTCACTTTATTTTAAAATTACAACAGTTAATAATTACAGAAGTGGGTTCGTAGATAAGGCAACTAAGCGCTTATGTCGCTTTCACGATACAAAACCTCCCTTGAACACAACAATAACTTTTCACGCTCGTATAAATGCAAATACGGAGAGGAAAATTTGTCTTTATTTACACACTCCTCATTTGTCGCGTTCGTGGTTTGTTGATTTTTTATTCTGAATATATTAAACACGAGCGCTTTCATTTTTCCATTCATTATTCAGTCGAGCTAAGTACGAAATATTGTCCACAAAATTGTAGCAGTATGTAATGGAAAATGTTTACCCACTACACTGAGATATGCTCGTATAAAATTGATAACCTTTTTTATCACAACCAAAACTTAAATATTTTATACAATTTTCATGACCATGAACCACCGTAGGTACGTAAGTATAGAGGGTTCACGTTTATCGACGCCGGATATCAAAGGCCACGGACATAAATATATACATATAATATACATACAGACATTACGCCTGTAATCCCCGAAGTGGTAGGCAGAGGTGTAATCAGTACACCCACATTTCGCCGAGCTTATTTCCGTCCTATAATGTGATAGGGGGGGCTAGCTTAACGCCATACTGGGCATACAATTGCAGACTCTGGGCAGATACTAAATCATGAACAGTGACAGCTTTAAATGTGTACAGTTAGAATGAGGATTAATAATAAATGTCTACTTATTTTTATAATCTACATAACACAAATATAAAATAAAATATATACATTTCTTTCCTAAAATTGAGGCGTTCAATAAAATGTTGATTATAGAATCGCTAAAGCCATTAGGGATTCCAATGGACAGTAGAAATAAATCGATTGTTGTCATAACGAGATTCTAAACCATAAAAGGCGGGAAAATTACATTATCGGGCTAAGAAGCTATCGGCTCTGAAGCCGCTGGGACTTTGTAACAAGAAAATGCAAATTCCACGAAACCACTGGTATAAAAGACGACTTTGATACCCAACGCGCCATTTTTCTGAATATTAAAACTTATTTATTTATAAACGGCTTTGTAATAAAACAATATTACGAGTTTAAAACAAAACCTTAATAAAAAAAATATAATGGAATGTCTAAACACAATTTATTTGGCTTGAATATATTTAGTTTATTAAAGTTTTAACGCAAATTAAAACTAGACAAAAGCATTAACTATAAAACTTTAATGGTACGTACCAACTATTTGCGTAAGGCAATTCGCAGACAGAATTGTCAAATCAACAATCTAAGTGCAGGTAACTCTAGATGGTTATGTTCTATTAGCGAGGATGCAAAGCAATTTAAATTGGATCGTTGCTGAACGGGAGTTGATTGCAATCTGTTAACTTTATCGTCGATATTGCGAGGCAAACGTAGACATTTTCTTTAACTCTATTACTAGTTGTTGGGATAACAAATTGCGTCATTAGTTTTGCTTCCTAAACATACGTGACTTATCCGGAATAATACCCTCTCCTCTTCCCAATTCCTTAATTATTCATTTCTATTAAGGTCGACACCGCGTCCATGATTCTTCTGTTATTGTAAGGGCCGGCGCTCATAGACGGCATGGCACGGCATGGCATGGCAAAGGATTTTATTACTAATCAAGTTATTTTGAATCTTATTGCCACGAGTTTAGAATTCACGTTACTTTGTTTCAATACCACAGTGCCGCGACGTGCCGCGGGATGCTGTGGCATGACGCGACGCGCCGCGGGATGCTCCGGCCAGACGTGTCATGCCGTTTCATTCCACGGATTGCCGCGGTGCGCGGTGAGAGAGAGTGGCTGGGCATTCAGCAGGATGCCACGGGACGCCGCGGGATGCCGCAGCATGACCTGCCGTGCCATGCCGTGCCATGCCGTCAATGAGCGCCGGCCATAAGTGTTCACGGGCAGTAGAGGTCACTTACCATCAGATGACCCATTTGCTCGTTTGTCGGTCTCTGTAAAAAAACATTTTAACCGACGAAAAAGTAGAGGAGGGTTGTTAATTCGTCTGTATAATATATGTATATATTTTTACTGTGTTTTTGCATAACACAACCAAATGGTTAAATCAAAAAAAGAATAATCCAAATTGATCGATTTGAATTATTCTTTTTGTATTCGATAGGATTTACTCCCAGAGTGGTCCCATTTAAATTTGAATCTTAAGCTTACTTAAGATTCAAATCGGGATGAAATCAGGGATGAAAGACTAAATCTGTGATATTTATCCACTGGTCCAAAAATCTTCCACTAAAAATAGTAAAAAAATTAAAACTCTAAAGGCTAAAAATAAAACTTTGTAGTCGCTTGTTACTGGTGGTCACTGGTCTCTCCATTGATTATTAAACTATAGTGGCACCGACTCATATTTATTATTTTTTAGCATGTGAGTTTTGAGTCGGTTTTATTTTTGTTAATCTGATAATTTATTTTAACTAACTAGGGCTGCCATACGATAAAGTTCTAAGTAAACTAAGTATCTAAGTAAAAGTAGTCGATTACTAAGTAAAATATGGATAATCGAATATAAGTAAATGTCATTTTTTATTAAGGTTTATCCGGCTTGTAGACTGGTGATTTTCCAATTTGAAACATAAATAAATTATAGTAGAATCAAACCCATTGTAAAAGGAAGAGAATACAACAAAATTGATAGGAAAAATAAATTAACGGCGATCTGAGGTCGGGAAGTGGGAAGGAGGGGCTTTTAAGGGTAAAAAACGGTTTATCTCGATTTCCGGAAAAACTACAAGTCCTATGGAAAAAAGTTAAATCGCAAAGTTGTAGGTAATAAAAAGATCTACAACTTTTGTATACACACTTTCTTCACATAACCTCAAAATATATGTGAAAAATTCAAATAACCAAGTTTTTTGTTTTTATTTTTATCTATTATAATAAATCATTTTTTTTACGAAATTTGGTGAAAACTTACCTTTTTGTATCCCAAATACACTGTAATTTTTTTGATTTAAAATATTTATTTTTGCACCTTATTTTGACTTAATATCGAAAAAGCAGCCTAATTTTCAAACGAAAATTCTCACGTCAAAATATGAGCTTTTTTAAAAAAGTCTGTTTGTTTCTTGTTCATTGAATTCTCTACTTTCTGATGGTGTAAAAAAATATATACATTACTATGGTAAATGTGCTCAGAAAATGCAAAGAAACGAACTACTAAATAACAGGTAGTAAGGCCCAGACCCACCTAGCCCCTTCCCCACTTCTTTATGATGGGCTAAAATTTTCCGTAGATCACTCAGGTATATAAGTTATATTAAAATAACAATAAAGAGGCATCTACGCATATAATTTAAAGAAGATTCTTCAACTTTCTAAAAATATTGTAGATGTGTCTTATTAAATATTAACTTATAACTTTACATTTTCTGAGCACATTTACCATAGTAATGTATATATTTTTTTACACCATCAGAAAGTAGAGAATTCAATGAACAAGAAACCAACAGACTTTTTTAAAAAAGCTCGTATTTTGACGTGAGAATTTTCGTTTGAAAATTAGGCTGCTTTTTCGATATCAAGTCAAAATAAGGTGCAAAAATAAATATTTTAAATCAAAAAAATTACAGTGTATTTGGGATACAAAAAGATAAGTTTTCACCAAATTTCGTGAAAAAAAATGATTTATTATAATAGATAAAAATAAAAACAAAAAACTTGGTTATTTGAATTTTTCACATATATTTTGAGGTTATGTGAAGAAAGTGTGTATACAAAAGTTGTAGATCTTTTTATTACCTACAACTTTGCGATTTAACTTTTTTCCATAGGACTTGTAGTTTTTCCGGAAATCGAGATAAACCGTTTTTTACCCTTAAAAGCCCCCCCCTTCCCACTTCCCGACCTCAGATCGCCGTTAATTTATTTTTCCTATAAATTTTGTTGTATTCTCTTCCTTTTACAATGGGTTTGATTCTACTATAAATTTGTTTCTATTTTTACCATTTTCAACCGGATAATCACTAGTCTATTGTGACATTGTAATCTTGAGCAATTGCACAAAGTAAAGTGGTATCACGCTGCGCGCACGCTTCGCCGCAGCGGGGCATCATCACTGACTTGTATGCGTTCTACACCACAAATGAAGGCAGGTTCTTAAAACGGTCGCAATTATTCACATTAATAAAACGCATTACAACTCAAAGTTCAGTTATAACAACGTATCATTTTAGCAATACTCCAAACTAAAGCATTTGTCATACTCTTCTGCTGGAAACTAACGCTAGTTTAAGATAAAGTTGTAATTTGATTAAAATCCAGTTTAACGCAGAAAAAATATTAGGTAATGTTTTTTTCTTATCCGTGAAAATGTCTAAGTGCTACAATGTCAGACAGACACATTACAAAGATACTCATAAAGTTAAAAAACGAAAACAAAGTGCGAAGTAAGGCAGTGACTGGAAATTGTAACAAAGCATTAGGCAAAAATTAACGGTGAATAACAAAGATTTTTACACAAACGTGAACGATATATATAAACTCAAAGGATTTAAAAGCGAGGAAAATCCTCGAAAATCCCCTCTTTCAACTCGTTTCAGTGAGGGTTCATTTACTAGAGCCCCCTATTTGAAACGGATTTACTAGATTATTTCGGAGTTACAACACTATTATACTGACCATTATTGTGATACAGAAGCGAAGATTTGTACCTTGAAATAAACCGTTTCAAACTTCGTCAATATCTTTATGAATAATAAGTTTTGCGTTTCATTTTGAATTTAAGCAGACAGTAATAATAATTTGACAACAACCCCAAAGCTAAGCAATAGGCTGCCTTTCTCAAACTGTTTTAAATCTAGAAAGATACAAATTGAAGAATAATACAAAATGATGGTTATTTTAGTGATCTTTGTTTTCAAGGAAATACTGAGTCTACAAACCCCAATATGCAAGATTAAAACTGGCACTAGGTGCAACAAATCCCACCGAGCTCGCATCACGGAGATTGGCGTATTTGCAACAAACATCCGACCTGTGGCTGGTTTACACAAAGATGTGCAAGATGTAGGATATGCACTCTCTTTGCTTTTAAAGATACTGACGGTGTAAGTCTGCAGTTTACCATTGAGTTTTGCCTTTGAAGCGTACTGTTGTTGCCGAGACAAATCTTCCTGCTCGATGCATGTTATTTTTTATCCGGTTCTTAGACCCACGAAGAAACTAACGAAATGATGAATTATTTAAAAAAATATATATTATCACTAACAAATATAACGTTCTCAAATTTATATCTTATAAGTGTGCTAGTCGACGGCTCGAACTCATCGTAGGTGGATTCAAAAATGCATGCTATCTCACCTTAATATTCTGCGGCGTGAAGCTGCAGAATGGAGTGATGTGCACAATAATTCGTGTTAAAAGCAAGCACTTAAATATTGATGGATAGACTTTAAGATATGTGTTAACTCTATTATAAATGGTTACGAAAATCTCACGGAGTTTAAAAATACCGTTATTTAAACTATTCAATGATTAAACTATGCCTGTAGGAATTTATTTTTTGAGGGTTCATACCCAAACACCCAGAAATGCGTGAAAGTTAATGCTGAAATATTTGTAAGGATACATTACTTTCATTTCACTTTTTATTTTATAATTTTGTTTACGTAAAGGCATAGCTAACGTTTAAATAAATCATTATCATTCTTAACTTTTGCCGTACGATGTCAAACAGTTGAGTAATTACCCTCCAGCCTCTATATGAAAATAATACCTACTAGCGGCACCTTAATAAATCGACTAGCTTATAGATAGACGAATGGGAATGTATTAATTTAATGATGTGATCTAAATATTCCCAGTGTCATACTTCAATCGCGTAATACATACGTGTAGAATGATTAACGAGCTTAATAGTGAAAGGGTCTTATTATTATTACTTTTATAGCATAGCTTAGCATATAGCAAATGAGCAAGTAGGCCACCTGATAGTAAGTGATCTCCACTACTTCACCTTAAAGGGATAATTAAGGGATTGGCAAGGGGGATTTGTGCCTCCGGATATTTCACTCATCATTCGAAGCGCGCTGTTATACGTCAGATTTCGGTAAGACAGTGGTAATAACTCCGTCAAGCTGGCCTATACACGCTGTAAGGGCCGGTACTAACCCAGTCCATAGACGAGTCGAGGCGCCCCACCACATGACCCTATACCTGATACCTATTACAGCATTTATAGAACAGCGCACATGTAAGGTCATTCATGCTTGTCTCCGTAAAGTCCATGTCGACAAGCGCCACTTGTCAATCTTGTTCGAGCATAATCATAAGTTTCAAAATACTTGGGCGACATAATATATCATATCATATATCGTGCTACAAAAATATACTCTCATGCTACGCTAGAAACACGGCAAATTAATAACCTCCATAATATAATATACACAATATTCGCTATATTAGTAAATATTTATGGCTCTAAATATTATCTAACTTCACTATAATTAGAGGAATAAGTAATTCCGCAAACTGCACGCTTGCGAATTCCCCAAAGTCTTTAAGTATTTGGAAACCCTCACCTCTGTTATTAATAGAGAAGTCTCAGCAATGGAACAGTATTATACAGGGCTGATTAAAATTACACAAGTCCAAAATTATGTTAATGCAAAACGTATATAATGCTCTATTCTGCATCTCAAAGGTAATGTGAAAGTCGACGAACGTGAAACGTTTCCAACTAAAGATTTTGGAATTCAACTCTTTGATCAGGTTTTCATACACTTCTGAACTGCTCGAATAGTAATTTAATTAAGGCGAGTGCGCGTTAGTGATGCCAAAGAGGTAAACGGGAACTTCGCTTTGCACTCACGAACGTTCTTCCGAGAATTTTGCTTTTATTTGGACGACAGTAAATTCTAACCACTTCCTTTGTAGGCACATGATATAGTATATACTCTAATTACATAACACACGTTTCATTTGAATGAAATTTAATCTTGACTATTTTCACATAAGTTGTAAACTCTAGCAAACCCCTGTAATACGTTACGTAAATTACAATATAAGAACATATTTTTCTATAAGTCTTGTTACATCCTTGAAATGATAAAATCGTCAGTAGGTAAGTATAAATACAGTAAAATGAACGTACTTATTAAAAACAATGCAATATAGCTTCTGCCAATAGTTTCAAAAGGCATCTCCAATTTTACGATGGTAAACTATAATAAACTAATAACAATAATAAATGTAATTTTGCAGTCACATTTTTTGAAAAGATAACTAAAATTTTGTTGAAATCACTAAAAAAGTTGCACCTCTGCCCTTCGGGGGTAAAATCGTGAGCATATGTGCATGTATAACGTAAGTATAATATTTTGAATGCAATGCCTTATGATTAATTTTAGACCTCCCGCAGACCTTAGTAACTGATGTTAACTTTAATTTGCCAGCTCCTGAGAAAAAAGTTTTAACAGATAGATAGAAGATTAGACTGTTAGACAGACAGGCGGATGGTGAATTAAATTACCTTAAAGGGTTCTATTTCTCTTTTTGAGGTAGGGAAACCTAAAAACGCCTTATTCGACGCAACGTATATTGGGAACGTAACAAAGTACTCTTATTGTCATCGTAATCCATTGGAGTCGTTGAAAGCCGACCGGGTTCCGAGTTAATTAACAGCGTTTACGGCTTCAAAGACATTACTTATTTCTATGTAGTACGGTTACTCAAGGGTACGTAATCCCAACAATAACGTTGATTAACTTCATCTAAACAGGAATCATGGAACATTAGTAAAGCCATAGGGATTAATTTGTCAAGGATGTCAAGATTACGGATCATTTTGTAAACGCAAAGCCAACGAGTTATTAAGAAATGTAATTTCCAGTTTATACCTACATTATAGAATTACATATCCTGACTAACCTACTCAATCCTCAATCAAACCGCTAAACCCAAAAGAACTCAAAATTTGACAACGTAATCCTATAATGACATACCTATAATTACATTTTAACTGCATATTGTGAAACATATCCTAAGCAATGTTTATGTTTGGTATTCCACCCACAAAGGGATGATAAAGGGTTGCGACGTGTATAAGGGAAATATTTTTTGGCCAATTTACTTTTTACTTGGTAGTCAACACCATTGATGAAACGCTTATTTCGGCGTTTTTTTGGGGGCGGGAAAGTTTGCATGGAAAAATTATGGTAGTTTGTATTTTTAACAGAAAAGACATTCACGCAACTGAAGCCGCAAGCTAAAGCTAGTACAAACCTAAACACTTAATACACCCACAATAACAAACTGCAAATCCATTTGACTATCGTACCTAATTCAAGTGTAACTTCTGCTCGGTGTAGTAAGTTTGCCGCGTCGTGAGTTGAACTGAGCTGCATAGATGGAAATTAAAATCACGCTACATATAGTAAATTCACTAGAAATTGTACGGTGGATTATTCCAATTTACTGACAGTATTAGTGAGGATTTCTTACATTTACGCGAATGTTACCCATTGAAATAAAACTAATTTAAACGGATTTCATCGCGGTTATTATTTGAATTTTGGTCCCGACGTTTAGAAAGATTTTCAGCCTTCGTGGTTAAGGGGTGGACTGACCACGGTGACTAGTGACCTTATTTGAACTAGTGCTGTTAAGGTGGTCTGTCTTTGAGATATATTATGACAGAAACATGTGACCGGGCCGCGCGATGCAAGTAAAGTAACAGGGAATGCGAATAAAGCACTTTGTATGTAAGTTTTTTTTATTAGCCTGAATTACAAATAGAGGAAATCTCTCGCCTGATGGTTAGCGTAACGCCTGCCTATAAACAGATGCAACACACCACAAATAATTTTGAATTAGCACTGCATAGTACTGGACTCAGCTCGTCGCATCAAGACATAAGATGTTTTCCTTAATTCCCTCTCATAATTCCCAGTGTTACACTGGCTTTAATGTCCTTTAAAGTTAGTTGCATATAAAGCGTGCATGTTACTGTCTTGGTCGCGCAACTACACTTTTATAGTTAAGCCATTTCCAATATGTAGTTTGTATGAAACAATTCCAACAGATCGAATTATAGTACCTTTACCGTCACGCCTGTATTCTAGAAGTCAGGAAAGCAGAGGTGTAATGTGTACACTCATATTTTAAGACAACTAGGGAAACACAAACCTATACCAAATACTTTAAGGAATAAGTAAGGATTCCTTGACCTGGGACAACATACCCACCATTAACAGCCTAATTAGTTCCCATGGAATTAAAAAATGCATTAAAGTACCTACTGTTTAAATGTGATGTGGATTAAACACGTTCTCAAGTCTGGAAACTGATAAGCCAGCCAGCTGGGCGTGTGAATCTGAGGCCGGGACTCGGTTGGCACTCGTACTGCCCGCATTTGCATTCCCGGACGCGTCCCGAATAATATGGAAATGACCTCGACGCCCTGAGCGAGAGATGCCCGCTTCATGACGTGCTACTGCTTAGTCAGTACTACAATATGCAGTGTGAATACAATAAGGTTAGAGTATAACGTTGATTTCCAATTTGGTGAAATGAACTTAATCGTTGCTCCAGAATTTGAGCATGCATTTACCAGTACCTACTAGTGCTGCCTCAGCGAACCTTGGAAGTATTAATTGTCTGTCACTTAAGAGGAATTTCTGGAATAAGTTATGAGCTTAAGTAGGTACCATATTGCTGAAACTATTTTAATAATGATGCATCCTTTGAAAGTAGCAGAATTCTTAATCCATTTTTGTTACGGAAAGAATGTACATATCAGTACTAAAGCTCGCGCTACAATATGACGTAATAAACGCAGAGAATAAACCATTTTTTAATTTTCTTATACAAAAAAAAACGATACGTCACTTTATGAGTTTTTCAATATATACTCTGAAATTAAATCATCTCAAACTATTAATTTACAAAACTTTTTTTAAAACGAATATATTATAAGTGATAAAATGCAACAAAATAATTTATTAACGGATATTTATATACTTAAGCTAAGTTATAGCCAAAAATATAATTCGTTTAAGAACTCTTGATTATTATCATGAAGCTTTTTTTCGAACATCCTAAATAAAACTCTTATCTGTTACCTACACAAAAACTTTATTAAGATGAAAACCTTCACATAATGCCAAGCTCAGACATCTTGAAAATAATGTTGATTATGCTAACGAGCGACGTATGTAAGTAAGGCTGACAGAATAATTTCAATTAATTACATGTTTTCCTTACGTTGGCAAATAAATGATTCTCGGAGGCGCCGTCCTGGCTGGAAACATCAAACTTTTTAACACATCCACACCCGCCCACTGTCTGCGCCAACTCCCAAAGTCTTTAAATTTAAAAAATTATGTATTCTTCCATATTTTTTTAACGTAAGCCAAAAATTCCAAACTTTACAGGACTTACGAATCTTTTAATGTTCGTAAGTAAGGGCGTTTCATTGTTTTCCATGCCGTCGATTTTGCTGACAGTACCTGAATGTTAACGTTCTGTCTAGACATGTAATTCAGTGAATTGTAGACGTAAACTTCTAAGAATCGCTGCAAGAATTCTAAACATAAACATCGTAGCGAAGGTGGCAATTCCGATACGTCCGTAGATTGGAGAAGTGGCAGTTAGTTTCCGACCGAACAATGACTTCAACAGCGAGTCGAACTCAATTTCACGCGTGATTTGTGCACTTTTATTTCATTTCTGCCTCCCCTGAACCGCTGTCGGAACAAACCGAGCCTCAAGATAGATTTACGTTCAACGATTCTTAATTCCAGTTTATATTACGGACTATACGGTGGACATAGCGTATACAATTCTTCTTTTACGTTTGCGGAGACCTCTAATAACCATATTGTTACAACAGTCCTTTGCAAGAGTAAAGTATGAATAACGTTACATAAAGCATAATAGATATGGCTTCCCATAATTCGACAAACAGGGGCTCCTGTAGCAACAACTTGCGGCTCACAGCAAAGTCAACTCGACAACTTGATATATTGGCCTTCTTTGTGGAGGCGAATGGGTAAACACACGCAACCCGAGCTTCTTGTGTCGCGAGATAACATTCTCCAAGAAGGGGTACTAAATTATATTTTATCTGGGCAAGAGGTGCGCGCTTATCTCGGTTTGCAATATTTTGGCGGCCACGGAGCTCTTGGCTTTATCGAAATACCAATAAGCGATATACTGTTTAAAAATCATTTTTTTACATGTTTTTGTTTATTAATGGCCTGTTTCACACTGACCATGTAAGTAAATGTTATCTAACAGATAAAATCTATACAACAATACACAGTGAAGCGTAGGTATGTCAAATTTGTACTTCCTAAATTAGTCCTTTAGTGGGTTATCTGGCGGATAAAATTTAAACCGACACTGTGAAATAGGTCATATGAGAAATAGACAAAATATTCGTTGGCATTTTTTTGCAGTAGGTTTTACATATATGTACTGGAGATATTGTTAAAGCTACGAGCTGTGAATCTGTTTACGAAGCGCTATGGCGATATCAAAAGGAGCAGCAAAATTCCATGGTTCGGTAGACGAGCTGTGATACTCATAACTTTATGACCGCTAAACGATGCGTATGTGCACGATGGAACAGCCGGTACGCCGATAAAAAATCCATTGTCGACACCAGCCCGCTTAAGAGCCTCAATGTGAAGGGAGCCTTGAACGTTTACGATAAAAACTTTGCACCAATGTCTAGGGCAAACGATAGAGTATATTGAGTTGAAACGTCGGCTGGCATCAAATTCGATTGGCGTCATAAAACACTACGCACCACTTGGGCGCCAAAGAATAAAGAATTTACTAGCGAGTCACAATCGAATGACTGTCGAAAATGAAACCAGATTCAATACATTTGTATGAATGCGATTAAACAAACATCCAACAGCTTTACTAGCTTGTTACAAACTGACATCAATAATTTAAACATTAATTTATTTTGTGCATTTACATTTACAGGTAATTACACGACTGGATGATTGAGCTGTATATAAACAATTCTAGTAGGTGTAGATGTGTCTAACATCCCTTTACACAATTAGCCGTCATTGATTTCTCTTTGAATCATTTTCTAAGCAAAATTGTTTATCGTCATTACAAAATTCTTTGGTCAAAGATATTTGGAATATGTGGGGACTCAGTCTTATGTGAATATATTTGGGCGGTTGATTATGACGTCTATTGAACCTTTTTTCATTACGCAATGTCATCATAATAATATTATATAGCTACTAAATATAAGGATGAAAAGTAGAGAAAAGTTGTGTACGCAAAATTAGTAAGATGTGTACATAAATGAAATGGTTATAAATCATAAACTTGTTACTTTCTTTTGTATCTATAAGTAGCCTATTGCGTGATTTACTAACCTTTATGTCCTGTAGAGGCCGTAGTTGGATATCACGAAATAGTATGTTAATAATTTTCTGATACATGTGACAATTTACGTGTACCATAATAACCGAGATATCCACGTATTCGCCATAATTATAAAGTGGAAAACAAAGAAAAAAAATTACAAATTGATTGCAATTTATTTAAAAATAATGGTGTAGGAACAATAGAAAATGTTGCATGTATTTTAGGAAAATATCCTTAATAAATAGCTACGTTATGAACATAAACTATAAAATATCCAAGTTACTATTTTTTTCCTATGATACACTATGTTCTTGTAAGGGATTTGTGTAAATGCGTCATTAAATACATCTAGATCCTCTATTTTACTCACGAGCTTGTGAGTGTATTATTATTAATATTAATATTGTTTGCAAATAGTTATTTTATTTATTCCAAATCCACATCTCCATTTCAGCTTGCAAGTGTTCGAATTTGCGGTTGCTTTGCAGGTTTCGTTCGAAAGGCGTTGTCTGTTTCCATTATGCAAATGGAACCTCCGTCGGCTTTGTACGTATTTAGCCTATCTATTCACAGAGCCTAGTCGGGCAGACGACAGGATTCAACTGTTACAAGTTTGATCACTCTGCCGGGGACACTACACAAATCAAATAAAGCGACTGGTTTCCATCCTAGTTTATATTGAAGAGCAAGAGAAACGAAAATAGTTTTGTGAATCTTTTTTACTAAAGCTGGCATTCAAAACTGAAACGTGCACAGAACACATTTAATATTACGACATGGAAAAGCATTTATAACATGGTGATGATATTTTTTTAAATTCAGAAATGTATAAACCTATGTGGTTTTGCCGTAAATAAAGGTTTTAGATAGTTTTACGCCTACAGAGATTTTAAGGAGCGAGGTATAATCAATCATTCACGCTTGGTTTGAGTATGTTTTAAACGGATTCGTAATCAGATTTTTTTATATAGGTGATATATGAAATGATTGCACATAATGATCATAAAAAGTAATGTTGTGTGAGGGTGCACGATCTGTGGGGTGCGGCAGACGCCTGACATTCGTTTCGTATCAGAATACGACGCGACGTGCCCTCGACAAGTGCTTGATGTTATCACACTAATGTGTTCCACCATAATCGATACCTACTGACAACAAAACAGGATTTTTCTTTCAATTTGTGAACACGCAAACATTCTCACAGGGGTATTGACTAGCGATAAAAGAGAAAATTAGGTACTTTCCGTGTCGTAATCTGTTTACTTTATGTCATAAAATTTGGTAATAGCCGTTCATAAAGACAAAAATTAAAATGTATTCTATATCAGCATGTACATAAATAAACACAAATATAAAATTATTTATATATTGAACAAGTCTAGTACCAACACTTTTTGCAAGTTTTCTATTCTTTATCTTGAAACATTTATATTGAAAATGTACTAAAATCACCAATTTTTTTTTAGAAGCGTGCTGGTTAGAGTCGTATCAATCATAGGACTTATTTGCAACAAAATGTACATGAGCGTTTACATAAATTACATTCATAAATTACAAATTAAATTGTTTAAACAATATTGGAAGATAACTAACTTAACTGACCTTCAGTAATGTAAGGAAATGACAACTGACTATAATAAAAACCCAGTTCTAAAAATATTATACAAATGTAAATTGTTTAAAAATATGACGCAATATAGAAAATTACACCAAAACCTAAGATGTGTTTTAGTACGTAATGTATGTAGGTACGTACATACCTGCAACTTATGTTTATATGTCGATCAATCGACACGTGCCATCGATATTCTGTATCACAAAACGATGCTCCGGATGTTTAGAATAAAAGTTGAACGCATACATACATTCCCATACAAATATTATATGCTACCGTGTACGTATCACGTATTTTATATTTGCAATGTATTGATCTTCTATACGTATTTGTAGTTCGGCGAAAAATAAATAAAATAGTTTACAAGGGTCGCTCCCGACGGACGCTACACCCTCGTTACGTTTATTTGACTGGAATTTTGTCTTGGTATAACTTCGGACGAAATTGAAAACATCGAAATAACTGTAAATCTGAAGATCAAATATGGCAAACATAAAAATAGTATACAGTAGAATCCCGATTATCCGGACCTCGATTATCCGGATATCCGATTATCCGGACTCATTCTTCACGGCTCTAATTACCGCCGTAAAAATGATTTGACAGCGCAACGAGACATTTTACGACGAGTTTTTTTCCTTCCTCTGAAGTGTAGTGCTGCTCTCATTTGTGTGCGCGATAGTGTTTGCTATTATTTCATTTTAATTGATAGCATCCAACTAATAGGTTGTATTTTTTTACATTTCTGTTTACGTTTTGTGTTAGAAATCTACAATGTCTAAGCGAAAAAGAGTAATGTTATCTCTCAATGACTGCCCTGAATTCCACATTTTAACTGATGAAGAACTCATTAACAATAATTTGAAAAGTAACGATAAAGAAGATGAAGAAGAGACTGAAACTGGTGATGTATGTGAAGCTATTGGAGCTCTAGCGATTTTAAATGGTTTGAAAGACAGGACAAATTGGATCCCATACATTTATTACAACTGAAGCGTATTTTTTTTTATCCGAGCACGGCAAAATGACTGCACTACACCTGATGGTAAGCGTAGTGCAGTCCAAAAAACCAGTGACCACCGACAAACAATGAGTTTATCAGTGGTCACCAGAATCATACCGGCCTGTATAATGCTTCTTCCCTCTTCGGAGGGAAGAAGCAAATCGAGAGGCCTGCGACAGGACAGGCGGATGACCGATGGCAGGCACAATAATACAAGAATGTAGCACTGTACCCGCCCCAACTAACCATCAAGTCATGTCGCAAGCCCCTCGGTAGAACCGGATATACACTGGCTGACCCTGGAACGCGACCCACACAAGGTGGGCCACTATGGCAGGTTTTAACATCAGTGTACGGTGGTCGCTATCCGGTCGGGTACGAATATCCTCCCACCAGCAAAATATCAGGGACTTGGCCGCAATGAAAAGATTTGTTTTATTTGATTGAATGACGAGACGAGCAAGGCGCTCGCCTGATGGTAAGAGTCACGCCTACCTATAAGCAGAAGCAACACCACACAGGACTTTGAATTACAAAGCACTGGATGGTGCTGAACTGCGCTCGTCACCCCAAGACATAAGATGTTGAGTTTCATAATGCCCAGTAATTTCTTTGGCTTCAATATCCTTTAAACCGAAACACAACAGTGCTTACACACTGTTGCTTGGCGGCAGAAATAGACAATGCGGTGGTACCAACCCAGATGGCCTCTCGCATACGAGGGATCTACCACGTTGTAAAATGTGAATCATTACGTCAAAGATTAATCACAAATTATTTCCAACCAACATTTTAAATTACATAGGCTACTCGATTTTTTTTTATATGTATGTCCCTTTCTATAACAAAAAAGTTATTAAAAATTGATTATTGTTTTATTTGACTTTGAAATCGATTATCCGGATTTTCGATTATCCGGAATACCCCTGGTTTTAATTGATCCGGATAATCGGGATTCTACTGTATATTAACCTACTGTGATGAGACGTTGAATAATTCCGTTAAAAAAATTAAAGTATAGGTATAAACTTACCTCCAAGAATTGCAATCCAATCCCCAGGTTTAAATAATAAACGTAGAAATATGGAAAATCAATATTAGCTATGGTATCTTACACATATACTGACTAAATGTCTTTGTTGCTCAACTTTCATACAAAATATTCAATAGAAAATTCAGCAAAGCAAAGAATATTTTTATGTCAAACTTTGACATAAAATTGCAAAGATCATGAAAAATGTCGGTATCAGTCGGTATAACTGGCAATTTGTTCTTGTTTGTGGAAGTTACAGTTTCGAGGGGAGCGTCTTTGGCGATGGTTTTCTTTACAGTTGACGTTGCAAAGAGTCTAAGACGTATTTTCATTTAATTTGAAAACAGTGGAATATTCCTCATCGTTTGCATCAAAGCAAAATATTTCATGAAATAATTCATATTGAATATATTTGATGCATTTAAATATTGTACCGTATGCTTCATAATGTTCAAGGTTGCATAACAATAAAATGAATACAACCAACAGTCACACGCATAGCCCTTACTACATACTAGGTTAACAAGAATAATAATAATTTATACTGGGTATCAAGAACTACGAGGGTCTTATCCCACATCACTCAGTCCCGAAACAAATACAGGGTTATTTTTAAAACACTGACAACCTCGCAGGAGTAGATTCCTAAGGTCATTTGCTACTACTTTTGTTCTACGACTTTTCATAATTTGTTAGATTTTATTCTCATACAAAAATAATTATGAATTTAATTTCCGTCTTGAAAGTTACCTACGCTCTGCGTACGCGCGTCAGTTCAATGACCGGCCGCGCCGTATCGATCGATAATACCTACATCCAGCCGTCAGCTGACGTACGAACACAAACACTACACAACAAAAACTTGTAAAATCATTTTTTTTCTTATGTATTGAGTTATGTCCAAACTCGTAGAACAAAAGTTGTTCCTTATGGGGTCAGCTATATGGCCCTGCGAGGTTGTCAGTGTTTTAAAAATAACCCTGTATATGTGGATCACACAAACATTTGTATCGGTGCGGGGATCGAACACATAGCCGGATAGTCGCCCGCTACGTCACGGAAGTCGTTAAAAATAAATAAATGAAATGTAAGACAGCATAATACAAAATAGTAAAGCACATATTCTATATTATTGTGTCAAATTGTTACTTTGTGCGTTGGCTGGATGGATAATTTTGTGGATCAAACCGTATTTACGTTCATTAAATAACATTAATTATTATTTCTAATACGGATGTCGTGTTTCGAATACGTGCGTGACTTTCGTTTACAAAGAAACGAGGGGAAACAAAAAACATTATTGTTAAGTAAAAGTTGGGTGGAATTAAGTTTCGGTTTATTAACCGACTTAACCGAGAAAGTACTCAACTCATTTGGACCTTATATTATAATGTGTATAATAATCTAATAACTATATGTCAAAGCAGGTGTATATAGTCTAAAAAGAATAATATTACACAATATAATGAAATCAACGACGAGTATCAAAAATTGCAACTCAAACAGAGCGAACATTGTCGCAGACTTCATAAAAAATATTTCATTTAAGTATTTTCGACCCATATTTCGCTTCATTTAGCAAATGGAATAAATCGGCTTCGTAATTAAAAAAAAACGCGAGCTTAAACCCCAGGAGAACTAGTAAAAAATCTAGAAATGGAGAGTATTTTGCTGCTCGGTCGTAGAATACGTAATTGGAAGGCCCATTTGAAATCTATAATTTCTTGTGAAAAAGACCTTTTAAGGCGAAAAAATTTCATTTTTATTTTTTTGTGAAATCTCTTTCTGAACTCTGGCGTGATCTACATATTATGTACGTGGTAGAGTAATACTATAGACAGTTTTATTTACACTTAGAATGGCCTGGCTCGAGCGGGGTATCACTGTCTCACAGAACTCCTCCTACATGGCAGCTTTATGTTGCGTTTCTAGCAGTGAATGAGATTTCTGAAGGTCCACTATAAAATCCACATTTCTTTCTTTTTTTTATTAGCATGAATGACGAGGTCACTCGCCTGACAGTATGTGCCACGCCTGCCCATAAACAGAAGCAACACCACACATAACTTGGTACCAATCCAGACGGCCTCTCGTATACGAGGGACGTACCAACTATTACCTTAAAATGGCAACGCACCCATGATCTTTTTAGTTGCCTTTATGGGTTTTTGTGATCTCTTTGTTCGTTTAACAGTTTTCTGCTACAAAAAATTACACCTGGTTACGCAGTGAAAAATGTTATATCTATAGTACTAGCTTTTGCTCACCGCCCCGCGTCTTTTTTTTTTTACTAAAAACTGACTTTTATCACCATTGTCACATTCCTGTTGGTGAATGATTTACAAAAGTTAGTTCTATACATTACTCCCTATAAATAAATTCATCAAGTCACAAATTACTAACTTCATCTCTTATAATAATGTACGCAATCTAGACGAATGACGCGCAACAATACACGAATATGGACTTTTTAATTTTGGGATAGTGCACATATTGTTATGGCGGTGAGATATCGTGAATGTACATGGTGCACACAACTACCACAATTCTAAAACAGCCGACGCCATCTGTGCATCGTGTACTCATCTGCAATGCATGCCTTCCCTTATAACGAGGCCAAATGAAAACCGCATAGGCCACCACGCCATGTAAGCTCCTTCGTTTGCTATGCTAATTGGCCGGATAAGCTGCCAACACGTACAACTTCCTAATTAGAAAATTCCTGCAAAAATAGAGCTTTGTAACTCATACATAATGAGGTAGATGCAACTAAAAACTGATGTTTATTGTTTGTGTCGATCCGGCGAATAGCAGTAATACCAAACGTACTCATATTGGTGTTCATTTTGAAATTGAATAAACTGAGAGAAATGTCAAAGTTCGCCGCTATTAATATACCTAAAGCAGAGCGTTCGTCTTTCGACGTGATGTATTTTGAATGTAGTGGAAAGTTAATATTCTAAAGTAGATTGGTGAATTTAAATATAATATTACGTAATCCTAAATAAGTTATTGTAGTAGGTCTAATATTCCACTAATCATATGGCGCAACTGAATTTCAAGCTGCATATATTCAAATTGACGACTACTGGAGAAAACGAGCAATTCATAAGTAGTAATCCTCATACCGGTCTACAAATTACTAGACACGCTCTAACTAGTGTGTGTTTGCGTGTATAGATACGCAATTTACTAGTAGATGTCACAGTGACAATGTGGAGAATGATGTAAAAAAAGTTGATGAGATTTAAGGCGGCGCGGCGGTGGAAAGTTTAGGAAATCATTTAAAATAATACAATAATCTGTTAAGATTGAAAACCGGCTAATAAGCGTTTGATATTAGCGCCACACATCTAGTCAACTTTTGTAAGTTATTATTTAATTTTGTCAATATTTGTCTCACTATAATAAGTAAGATAACGATAATAATAAGATAGCACGCAAACTCACAAACAAATGACACAGAAATATACACAGCCCACTAATTACCAGTATATAGAAAATAACCCACTTCAAATAGTAGGTTAAGGGTAAGGTGGTGATGCAATGTCCAGTTTCAGCATTCTCCTCGAACAAGGCTGTGCTAATAGTATCCTAAGGGCAATAGTTGATTAATGCATATAAATCATACGAAGAAACTGACTTCGACAATTTTATGGCGTCGAGTTCTTTAGATACGTGATTGACGTTTCATTTTAATATATAATTAACGTGCAGTTGTAACGTAAATTATTGTCTTGTTAATTGTCTCTGTGCGTGAAATCTATAAAGATTAAGCTTCATCTTAAACTATTGCTTGTGCTTAATATGGTGTCGTAATCCTAGGATTTTCTGGATTATCTAAAAGGTTTAAATAAAAACAATATTCATTCATTAATTTAATATGCGTTCGTTAAATTAAGATACAAATAACTCAATTATTTGTTTACAGTGAGTTATTGTAAAAAAATAAGGAATGTTAGGAAGGACGCTTCCAAATATACTCCTACTTATTCACTCATTATTTCAACAATTGATTTTTATTTATTTAAGATCTTGACATACACCACCAGACATTATAATTTTTTAGTACTACAGAATCATAAAACTGCAATAGCATATCGATCAAGCTTTCGACTATTTATCTGAGTACTTTAACACAAAAGGGAAGAGTCATAAAGTTACTTGAGTCTTCGATCGATAAATACTTCGAGGGCAAAATATAGAGGAGTGAACTAAAACTGTAACTTATAAAGAACATGTACTACTTTGCCCAAAATTAAATGCCCAATTAGTGTAGGCATATCAACTCTGTTGCATAAACACTTATAGCATACAGGTTGAGAATAATGAGTAGTGTCCGTGGCTTGAACAAGTGAGGCAATTTGCACAACATTTAAAATGAAATAGAATTCCATATACATGTACATTGTAAAATACACATACTAAATGAATATTTCATAATGTGTGTAGGACTTAGTAAGAATACAATATATACCTAAATAAATTGATCAGTATATTTTATTGTAATCACAATTTTCTATCTCCCAGGGTACGTGAATCTGCGAGAACCTAATTAAAACAAAGGTAAATTGTATTATGAAAAATGAATCGCATTAATTTTAAATAAAACTGTGCCTTAATTTTTACAAAATACGTAACTAGGTAGTAAAATAACTAATAAGTAAGCCAATCATGTGATCTAACGACCAATAGACGTGGGAGGACTCGAGTAGGAAGCGTAGCGAAGTTTAATTGGAAATATCTTCTAAAATTATACGAAGGTAGCATTACGAAGTTTAGCCAATTTGGGTTGGAAATGCGAGAACGAGTCGGAATTCCTTTTCCTGGATTAAGAGAACAGTTATTCAAATTTCTGTTAAATTCTGAAACTCGTAAACATACTTTACGATGTTTAATAAAACAGTACCAAATGAAAAATTGATAACTCGGCACTAATGAAATTTCTTTACGGTACGAGTATTTTTACATTAAACGTACTGTAGTTATTTTCTTATGCAAAAATGTTTATGCATTACAGATACCTATCCCTGGAACGAATATTTGCAGCACATATAGTCGTAACTTCTTGTGCGCTTCTCGACTCCACGGTCCACCGTATATAAATTATAATTATTGTATACCACTAAAGCGATATAGCATTTTCAACTCGTTCTTCTCACAAATAAGAAAGCGGACAGATGTTAACTTGTAATGTATGCCGTTGTAATGCTATTCATGGATGTGGCTATTGGTCAGGTATGGAGGCGGCGTAACTGTCTCGGCATCCGGCTTTTACACACTATTAGTGTAGTAAAACATTTTCTCATGCGGTTTTCCTTCCTGCAATAGTATCTACCATAATTATACATCTACTTGAATACATAATTAAACCTATACCTACACTGTATTTCACTCAACATATCAGACCATATAATAGATTACATTTAACGCATTTAATGCAGTTGTGTCGGTTGAATAAAAATAATATTACAACCATATATAAATTAGTAAATGAAGTCATACTTAATTCCATTTAATCAACAGCCTTTATCAGGTCATTTTAATGGAAATATGATCATGTGCGGCTTACGATATGGGAACCACGCTCCATCGACGGACCGACGAAGCGCATCCGATGTAAAGTGGTGCTCGAAAACGCATTACCATTACTCGCCCGATGAAACTTATACATATTGCGCTACATCCAGTTATTTACACTGCGGCAGAGAGAAAACAAAGTGGCTCCGACAGACCGTATTTTACTTGGGTCCGTCATATTGGTTCTACACTTCAACGATACACAAATCAAACATTCGAAGCGTGTAATTCGATTTTATTCCGAGGCAATGCAAACAGAATAGATGAAAAAAACAGACATTTTCAAATACCAATGGAAAACGTTTTGATCAAGGTTCATTGAGAAGTAACTTTATGGGCGACTTTCTCAACGAACCTCAACTAATTATGTTTATCTACTAAACGTGACCACTAATCAAAAATTTTCTTATACATGTTTAGTGGATCATCGCGCAAGTCGGCCTTAGTGGCTAAATACAAATATGGATTGTTGAGAAAGTGGGCCTAAGTTATATCCTTAACTATACATTAAACAATACGCCCTTATTGTAAGCTACTTGCAAGACGATCCTTAATCGTATCTAACAGACAAACATGATTAGTAATGCTTACTGCCAACTTTTTATACAATTTGACGTATCGTAAGTCTAGTATATCTGTACAAAGGTATAATTTCTATCTTTTATCATGCATGTACTGCTAATACCACAAAATACCTAGTTTATTTCGTATTATAAAGCAATCGTCAACCTCACTAGAGAATTCTCACACTCCATTAGAACGTTATAAAATCGTCGGAGTTTTCTCTTTGACGGTGAAACAATGATGCACTTTTCCTTATATGAGAATCCAGTTTTTATTCAAACGGGCTTTATACAGCGTAATGTTGTTTTATCTTCGATTTTAACAGTCTCAAGGTCTACGAAAGCCGGTATCCAGAGGCGCTTGCTGTACGGGTTAATATTTGAACTATGCGTTGAATAAACATTCTTAACAAATGCTTGTTTTAACAACACCCCGGTGATAGAGCTCACAGTTAGGGTTGTCACCACTACAATTTTAGATATTGTTCTAATAGGGTCCTAAAAGCCTTTATTAATATTTTTTATATACTGAAACTCAAGTCAAGCATTTAAGATCGTGTTAAACATGATAAGACTATCTGTCAAAATTTTACTCTTACTCGGACTACGGGCGTAAATTAAACAATTTCTTAATCGAAAAGTGTAAAGAAGTAACTGCAGTTTATGAAATTTAACTGCAATGAAACTTATGGTGCAGTTCCGTAGTCACTAGTGTCTAGAGACTAAGTGCTCCCACACAAAAACCGTCCACCACAGCAAATAATTGCTTGATGGCTCGCTCCCACAGTAGTAATACTATTTTATAATCACCAGCCACATTGTTACTGTAGGTGAGTGGTCCATGTGCGGTGACACTTAAACCAGTACCAAAAATTAAGTAAGTGGTTGGGATAGCGACCACCGTATACTGGTGCTAAAACCTGCCATAGTGGCCCACCTTGTGTGGGTTGCGTTCCAGGGTCAGCCAGTGTATATCCGGTTCTCCCCAGGGGGCTTGCCCCCTGATCCTAACTCTTTTCCCATCCCTTTTTCTTCCCCTCCCCGTTGGCCCTAAAAAACGCATATATAATAAAACGATAGAGTATCTGCTGTCTATCTGTCATTATGTTCGCGCAACACCTAAACTGTTTAACGGATTACGATGCAGGTTTTACTGTTTTATATATCAAGTAACTGAAGGCCGATATAATTCTGCCCACAGTAGAGGGACAAAATGTTTCCTGACAGGCCAGGCCCAGGTCAAACAACAGGCCCAGTGTAATCATTTTGCTGTGCCGAAAAAAAAGATGTTAAGTGAACCTCCAGTAAAAATATGATACGGTTTAAAAACTATATTTTATCATTAGAAAAAGCCCTATTGCGCGTGCAACTGCAAATTAAAGCTAGTATTATATACTAACGTCTTAAAAAATGAAAATGCGACATCCCTACACCCGGGGATACAGCTCGAAGTACTGGGAGTGTAGTGAAATCATAAACAAAATACGGAAGTAAGTTGTCTGTTGGTTATTATGTACACTTACTTACATTTACGTACAGTAGTGCTATGTATATTTATTTAAATTTGCTTTATTTGAATATTGTTTGCTTGTTATTACACAATGTTATGATTTCATGTCGATGTAATGAAATCAACTTGTAATACTTAAATGGTTTTCATAATTGAATTGAATACATAGCGAAACAGAAATTGTAAACATTTAATTACATATACAAGTTTTGATGTATTTTAATTTTTCATTTTATTTTTAAGTCTCACCTCACTAGGGCACAAATTGTTACACATGCTTCAAAATTGATATGTACATCACATACTAGCAGACCCGGCCATGTGTTGCTGTGGCTAAGGTATATGTTAAATTATATTATAGTAAACTATTCAATACAGTATGCTGCGAGATTCGAAAAATAGGACATTCGACAAGCCATCCAAATAGACAAGCAGAAATTAATTAAAAATATAAAGCGTCTCTAAGAACTAAAAGAGCGCAGAGCCTTCGCGTAGTAAAACCTAAATTACTGAATTCAATGAAATAAAAATATTGAATTAAAATTTCATATTCATTACTTTACCGTCAAAAAATTATTATTTCGTCGCATTCCTAACTTTTAATTAACTTAAAGACATATTTATGTAAATAAAATACTGTATTTATAAAGGTACGTGCTAATAAGTTACTATATTCTTAACTCCCATGACATATTTAGAATAGTCTATGAATAAAATATTCGTCCTCGCGTGTTCGAAGGAAAACAAACAATAGCGGTATAAATAATATTGAACCTTCTAAATACCGTAAATGATATCAGCCACGCGAATTATAGAAACCAGGTTTCAAGAGGGTCGGTAGAGTAGAATAGAGAGCGTTACATAGGTAGGTATATTGTATCGACAACCACAATCGTACATAGATAGGTATTAGCCGTTGTCGGTTTTCCATTTTCAATTTATATTATTTTCCGATTCAACAAATTGGAATACATGATACGTTTTAATTATGTTGTTGTGCCACAACTTATGCCACATCATCTTTTCGTGGAATAAGGACTTTGATTATTATTTTATAGATTAATCATACGACCCAGCTTTATGTATCGAGTCCCGAACTATATATGTATTCATATGTATGTATGTGTATTAAACCCACCCATGATAACATAAATATTGGTCATATAACTTACCAATAGATCAGACCTAAACAAACTGGTAAATATTTATTACACATATATGTAGATAAACGTACTCTATTAAACTAACGGCAACATCATTACCTATGCAAATTATGTATCCGAATAAACTTAATTAAAATATCCTCATAAAGTAATAGTTGTATGGCATTTTAAGCTACATTGTGGGATATTGTTTATTAATATATAAAGGCAACTTTACAAATATAAAAACATAAATACTGTTCGTAGGTTTTATTTGTATTATTAGTATTATTTGTTTTATTAGTATTAGTTCAATCCATCAATATTCAAATTCATGAATAAACTGCGGTTTATTGCCCGCGGGGTTTTCGCGACTCCATGTAATGACTAAATGTCTACTTTATTACGTCACGTTACTGTCGATTCATTAAGATGGGATAGTCTGCACTTGCATGCACGTCAAGCTAAGAGCATAAAATGCTAATTAACACTTAAAGTATGTTTTGAGGTGCGCGAACAAGACAAGAGACTTCACTTCCTGCATCACAGTCTTCTATCTCAGTCGCGTCCTCATAACGTAACTTTAAACTAATAACATTAAGTACTAATCAACCCTTACCTTTTCTGGGGCCACATAAAGTTATTTGTGAACTGCGGAAACCTACTGTAAAAACGAAATCTCTATAAGCACATACATTCACTACGGATAAATTTTATTACATTCCTAACACGAGGGAAGGAATTACTGCGTACGTGCGCGGTCAAATATTGCCGTTCTTGTTCATTTCATGACAATGCCCTATTAGGAATACAATGTTGCTGTCGTCCGTTCCGAACCATTATTCCGTTAAAGACGCTCATTTCGGCAGGAACGATCCATTATTGTTTGAAATGTAATTTCGTACGCTACTCAAGTATGTCCTGAAGACTTTCAACAGATCTCTTGACATACTTTTTCAGTTTGGAATTTTCATGTCCATTAGTAAATTGTTTTCAAGGCGGATGATTACTGCACCATGCACCATTTACATAATATTATAAATTTACATTTACTGTAGGGAGTAAATACGAACACTAATCCATGGTGAAATAAAGAATGCAAGTACCTTAACTCCAATAAAACCGCCCCAAAAATAACTAAAAAGCACAAATAATATGTAAACAAAAACTAATTTTGAGTCGGCACTATTGAAATTAAATGGTCAACTATCAGTAGAAAGCTCGGTACTCAGTGCAAAATTAATTTTATTTCTGTTTTAGAGAAAGAATCATTAAAAAGGGCACATAAGTGACAAAAGTTTTAGTCTTTCATCCCTAATGCATTTCCATTCCAAATGGTGAACCCTTGGAATAGAAATTTATTTCAGAATTTAAATGGTATAAAATTATCACTGTACCTTCTCAAGGTGTATCATCAAAACCGGATTAATATGTGAAAACGTATGCAGCGTGGTTATACATACAAAAGAAACAAATTTACGCGTGGGATTGAGAACGTCGTCCGTTTTCTTTCGTCGGTTAATGGTAAAAACCAGCCAGCACAGTGATGCCAAATATTAATTGCAGCAAATATTAATTATCTTGAGTTTGAAGCTGACTGTAACAAAAAACCCTTAAACTAATTACCATTAACAATACGATTGATGTTAATAGAAAGAAATTATAAGGGCTTTGGTAAAATTCCACTATGAATTGACGTAAGGATGGAAAATTTAGTTCAGGGATCCCATTCCCAGATGGCGTCAGATTTAAAAAGGAGTACCATAGTTATTTGTTTATCAGTACGAAACTTAAAACCATATATTCACGTCTTGAAAATATGTTGCACAATATAAACGCAATATTATATTGACCAACGATGGATCTTTTGTTTAAGAACGCCAAACGTGTCGAACGTCACGTGTTACACCGAAATCGTAACGCTTAAGTTTCACGCCGATATGAGTCCCTACAACATTGTGTTATTCTAACTATATCAAATAAGTGTATATTGGTAAATAAGTTATATAGTTCGTAATTGACTCAAACCGATAATGTTTATTGATATAAACCGACGGAACTATACAAATTACTGCATGGCCAACAAGCTCTACACCGATTTAATTTATATCTCTCTCAAGTCTAATTTCCCATATCTGTTGATTATATTAATCATTGAGTACTATTATAACATTCATAACATACTCAACTTAAAAACTGTAGATATTTTTTTGAAAATACGTATTTTAATTACCTCGCATCGCGTCAACTCCTAAAATGTTTATGATAAAAAGCAGAAATCGAAACCACGGTAATGTTGTAATCGAAACGTCAAAATATGTAATACAGCGCCAATTAACTAGGATAAAAGCGGACTGCTCACAAAACCGTCGAATATTTATAACGGAACAATAAATTTAAACTTTCTATTTACAATTTCCGGGAATCGACAAGTAATTTACGCACTACATACGATAACCCCGTGGTGCACACGCTTTAATAAATTTATCTTTGTCTCGAACACATTTTTATGACGTTTTATAGCGGTGAACATCGTTTTATTTATGCTCGATACGGTGCGATACATAAGTCCTGCGATGTCGACCGTACATGCTGTCCGGTAAATCGAGCCGCCCGGAGGATCGTCACATTAATATTTATGACCGAAATATTATCATTAAAATGTAATTTTGAACGGCTATAACGTCACAGATTCATTGCATTCCACCACGATCACGAATGCTCTGTACCCATTAATCACATATATACATTGATAATCGGTATTCATCATAATTTCGTAGTATATCACGAATCGCTTGCAAATATGCAAACAATTCGATATACCTTTCGTTCATGGTGCACTAGACCTAAGATCAGATTAGAAGGAGTTTTTTTTTCTTAATAAGCTTTCATTTGACCTCTATCCTTGTTATCTAAAGCCATAATAAAAACATTTTTGCTTATTGAATACTTAGCAAAACTAGGATTAATTTTTTCGCGGCTAACTGGCTAACCAAAACATACGTTTAACCTTTAGAATATGTATCTAAATGTTCAATGTATAAAACGGTAAAAACAAGACAGGTCAAGGGTCACGGTTTACACTTAACGTGTTCGATTTATGTGAAAGCGTCACGGAACCTATTCCCCGGGAACTTCAGACTTGCAAGGCGCCCGTCTTTTCGTAAATCAACTCACTCTTATGATAAACAATTATTTGTGAACTGTGAAGGTCTGGGAATCATGCTATTATCGTATGAACCTTTATAAGAAGTTTGCTCGAACACTTACTACCTACTAGGTGCAGGCAGATGAAGACTATTTGCAAATATTTTTTTTCTATATTTGCGGAGTTGTCTTTCCATGATTAAAAAAAATGCATTTGACATTGATATATTTAGCGTGGTTAGGTTTTAAACTGTATTGCAAATCAATTATATCTACCTCCCGAGTGTTTTTCTAAGTATGAAATAGTTTATCAGCTACCTTAAATCCCACATAAAATACTGTTAAACCAAATAAATTTTTCCATCGACCGCTCCAACTTCTTGCCAATATCAAGTAATGTCGACATTCCACAGAATAACATCAAAGAAATATCTCTGCGGTTCCTTACACGCCATTAGCTGTCCTACAAGTAGATCACTACTAACTCGACCCGAATCCTTGACATAAACAAGTGCCAGCAACTCGGCTGGCAGAGCACGCTATAATCAATTTGCTAAGCATATGTATCAAGTGTTAAAAGTGAAATATTTATCGTCGGTTCTCAGGCGCATGCGCAGCCGACCGTTGACCCTGCACGCCCGCGCGCCATCGTCGGTCGCGCTCCTCGAGAATGCGTCTGCTCTCGACACACAGCCTGCGCCAGAACACAGAGCGAGCACCCGCTCCAATACACGTCAAACACTAACAAGTTTCCTTTAGGAACGTGGATTGACGACTTTAGAGAAAATTGTCATGTACATTGCAACAACCTCGCTATTAACATCAAGGATCCTTGACGTGAATGAAAAGCCCTTAACGGCATAAAATCTTACTTTACTACACTGGCTTTGACTCGTATGACTTTCCTTTCTATGGCTTAATAAATAGAGTTCAATTCGGTTGAACCCATTCACGACCGCAACCACATTTCCTAACAATAACAATATCGATCTGTCAGCGGTTACGTAACCAACCCACTGGGTGCCCTTACTTCACCACTCTATAGTAAGCAAGCTGCCAGAAAACTTATGTTCCAATATAAACATTTATATTACTGAATGAACGCGTACTCGTCGAAATAATAATTCAAATTCTTGTGCAACACTTGAAAGATGTTATCTTTACAGGAATCGAAGTAAGCGAAGCAAATGCACAACTGTGCAGAGATTAAATATCTATTTTACACAAATAGAGTAAAAAATGTTGGGCATTTTGCAATTAGTTACATATTCTGAAATATTTCAATACGGTAGTCGTTGATTTTCACATAAGATAAAGCAAATAAACTGCGTGAAATTGCAATACTTTCGGACACCAATTCCATTGATCGCTACTGTGTAGTGTCCGTTGAACTTACATACTCTTTATAATAAGTTTGAAAGTGTTCATTAGGTCGTTTTACAAAGCATTGATGTAGTTTGTTCCATTAAAGCACATATTATCAATTAGGTTTCTGTTTTCTTAAACATAATCAAAGCCAAATAGTTGCCGTTTCTATTTCACCATAATTCTATGATCGAGATAGAAAGAATTGATCCGTCTACATTTCAATTAAGGGACAGGAGTATAAAATATTTAATTGTTTTTGATCGGGCCTACGAGTCAACCAACGGGTCAGCGGATCGCAATGAATACCATTCAATTTAATTAAATGTCACCGCGGCCAATGCACCTCAAACGTTGGGCACGCTGGATTAATATCAATCTACACTCAACTAGACTACTATATCGTCGCACTTTTAAAATTCAATCAGCGTATATCGGATTTATAACAATATACCTAAAAGTAAACTTTGAGAAGTGCAACTGAGACAGAAGACCGCGACACGCGTCAGACGGCAGTGATACTTCCACAATTGCATAGACACTGTCGCGCGTTGCTGTCTCCTGTTTCGGTCGCATACATATATTCCACATACAATTGCCTACATAGCGGATGTGTCGCTACCGTCAAACGTTGCGGTTTCCTGTCTCGGTCGCGCTCTTCATTGTCGTCTACCTTAACAGGATAAAAGGGTCGTCGGTATTGGGTATTTAAATTCTGGGTGCCAGCACGTATTTCTACATCACAAACATTGTGACGATCATACTTCGTGTTCATGGAATTGTCGATGAGTTTACCAGTTTTTTGTATGAAATTATCTTTGGAATAATAGATTATTAATTTTGTAATAAATTATCTACGTTATATTTAAGAGAAATAGGGGAATAATCATTATTCCTACAGTAAAAAGCGTATGTACCTACAAACATATTTCGTACTTTTTTTTTTCATACTTTCATTTAATACTTTTGTGTTTATACCAATGCACTGTCATATATTATTGAAATCAAAGCTGGTTTCCACAAAATATTATTTTATCTAAAAAAATTAATGCACCAACCGGGTAATTTAGTCGCTTCAATGTTCTTCAAACAGAAACTCAACGTTGCTTACACTGCTGCTTGGCGGCTGATTTCTGCGGAACTTTTTTGACTATTTAGTCAAAGCAATGCTACCTATCCAGACGGGCTCTCGCGTAGGAGAGAGCAGCCACGTAGTGAATGTGCAACGATCGATTTATAGTAGCCCAAACTCGAATCGATGCACATTATAATTTCATAAACAGTTCCGTCATTGTGATCATTCCGTTCTAAACTGGCCTTGCTAAATTGATATTTTTTATAGCAGAGGCTTGCAAACGAGCAAGTGGGTTATGACGATAAATTAATCCCACCGCCCATGGAAATTCATAGTAACTGAAGGATCATGGACGCGTTGCTTTAAAGGAAAGGAATAATTAATTAGTGCATTCGGAAGGGACTTTTTGCCTCTGGATATATCACTCACCATAAAACGCAACAATAAGTTGCTACCTCACACCCGGTCGAGTCAGCTAATTCATGTTTTAGAAAAAACTGTCTACAGTGTGGCTCTACTACTCATTCCACTAATCTTGATAATTCTATTGCAATAATAGCAATTAAGTGAGTCGTGTATTCATATCCAATTAGGTTAGTTTCGTCTGAAATGCTCTCAGCACCATTAGGCTACGGCATCCATAATGGACACTCATAGTGGCACCTTACGTTGCCACGTTCACCTCACTAATGGAGTTAGATCTTAATACAGTTGGGTCTGTTAATTAATTCACATTTGGTGGTAGAACTTCTTAATAAATACACTTCGTTATGGTTTTATAGTTGCATATGATTCTACCTTCTAGACTTTTCATTAAATATTACATTTTTTAAATAAAGAATACTGTACGACGACATAGTTACGTATTATAATACCTTATATTATTGACTAGCTTTTGCTCGCGGCTCCGCCCACGTGATCAAACAAACAAACAAACAATCAAACTCTACAGCTTTATAATATTAGTATAGATTTGGGTAGCTTAGCAACGGAAGCTTTCAAATAATATTATTTAGGTAGCTTAGCAACGGAAGCCTTAAAATATGAATAATTTTCCCCGTTTTTGCAACATTTTTCACTGATGCTTCGCTTCTAATGGTTGCAGCGTAATGTTATATAGCCTAAAGCCTTCCTCGATAAATGGACTATCCAATACAAAAAGAATTATTCAATTCGAACCAGTAGTTCCTGAGATTAGCGCGTTCAAACAAACAAACAAACAATCAAACTCTACAGCTTTATTATATTAGTATAGATTGGCTGCTACTTATTGCTATTGGGAGCATGATTCCATTAGAAATTGCATATGTACATGAATAACACTTGTAACCAGTAATCATACTGGATGGTAACAATGAAAAGTGTATCGTCGATAAAACGTTACAAAACAAAGGTTTTCAAACTCCTGTTTATTAAATAGTATTTTTTTCTAATAAAATATTGCCAACACTAAAAATTCTATAGTCCAAATCAAACAGGTACACACGTCACCTTACAAAAATGAAACCATCAAGATAAAACCAGTTATAAATGCCTAAAACAATTTTCAAACTCTGTGCAAAAGATTACAAATCTAATCTAAAAACCTTTAAACACGATCAAATTTCTAAGCTAGCGAGACAGAAAGTTTACTTAGAATATTTATAATTCACAGCCAACTACATAGTTTCAAACTTCTTGTTTAAGACTTGGATGAGTTTATTCATGTCAGGGGACTTATTAAGTCGCTGAGAATGAAGCCTTAATATCGCCAAAGTTAGCACCTAACAGTTCTGATTACAAGCAAAGCGGCGAATGAATTAAATATAGTGCGTAAATCATCTCTCATTTTCTCATTTACCTGCCACATTGTTCATCCAAATTTCAAAAAGGTGTTGAATCGGGTGGAATTTAATAACCATCTTAACAGTTGAAAACCGCAGCATGAACTAGAATTTCTTCTATAATTTCTAAATAGCTGAACAGATTGGACAGCTTTCAAACATCATAATCCGCGTAAGCTCTTCTATGTTACAGATAGATACATACATACACAGACAAATGGTCTAACTTACAACACCCCTCTTTTTTGTTTGGGGCTAAATACGAATGAATCCATAATCACTTTAAATTACATACTCTACAGATCACATCATGAAGTAATAAAAAAATGCGAAGAAGGCGTTAATTTAAATTAACGTGTATTAATAGAAGCTGCGAATCCAGTAACCGGCTTCTGCGGTTGGAGCATGGTTTCCGATTGATTGAGCGCGCGATGAACCGGCCCGCTTAATCACGGTTACATGGTGTGTTGATTCGTTATACAAAGATGTGTGGATTAACACTGTGAGATTAACACCCTCATTTTCTCACTAAAAAGATTAGTTAGTGGCTACATAATTAACGTATCCATTTCTCTCTGGTGAATTAATTTCGGGCGAAAAGGGCTTCTCAAATTATGAAAGGGTAACCCGTTAGAGCCGGTTACAGGAAACAAGATTTGACTTTAAATTATTAATTACCAACGCTTTTTACTTTGATTAACGTTAATTAATGTTTTTGTAATACTTGTTCTATAATTAAATTGTTTTTGTTGTAATTAAATACACCTCTAAATAACTAGTCAAGGTAATATTTCCAATAAATCTCATTATCTTGGCGAATAAATATTTAAACGTAGTTTTAGTTTGGTAACTTAGTTTACTCATCACATTAAAAGAGAAATTCTGTAGAAACATCGATTCAAAAGAGTGTCCACCTAATCAAAACCCAAGTCGGTAGAAAATAGTGTCAAAAGTTTTACTACATCACCGGCGCTGCGTTTAGCTCGCCGCTCAAGTCCGTGAAATGTTAGCCAGAGATGTACCCGGTTTACCTAAGAAATTTCAAACTAGTTGCATAACAAGTTACTGCGTATAACATGATTTTATGGCAGAATTAAGTCACAGCGTTTGGAATTTGAATAGGTTTTTAATTGAAAAATAATCTCGGGTTAAATTTATCTCTACTTTGTCTAGGTAAGAGAAAAACAATTCTACATAATTAACATACGATTGTAATCATATTCATAAGAACTAGTGGCAGATACTAAATAACTATATAAATAAATGATAACTTACATAAAGGTTATCTGCTTCGTAACTAATTCACGATATATTATGATATTACAGTAGTAAAGGTACAACCAACATTAATTTCCGTTTTAAAGTGGGGTTTGCGCTTCAATAACTATAATCAATCGTAGAAACTTGTGCTTTTACTAAAAATGTTTAAAATATAATAATCACGCTACGCTACGAGTTTCGACTAAGTGATTTCGACATTTTATTATTAATCCCAAATAAAACCGCCCACACTTGTTACTTGAACATGAATTTTATCGTCTTTTACAAACAACGTAAATTTTATATCCAAGCACTCATTAACGGGAAAATGTACATTCTTAAAGTTCAGAGGTAACATAATATGACTTAAAATCCACTGCAAAATCTGTAGTAATGTTATTACCTTCCAGATCATTTGGGTTAAGTTACATTAATTCAAGACTTATGCAACAGTAAACCGCGCATTAATCATGGCGAATTATTCGCAGAGAAGGTAAAACATTTACGATGAAATAAGGTTAAGTGTCTAATTTGAAACAACTTCGATACCAAAACTTTTTACAGTCGGATAGTAATTAATGAAATTTGTGCCGCTCTGATAAATTTTAACTTAATTACGTTACCTAGGTTACGAGTTTTGAGATTAATTTTGTAATACGAACATATATGGGTGCTACAAATATGAAATAAAACGTCATTCATATCGAATCGAAGCGTACAAAATGTTCAAAACGCGTTGATTTTTAAAATTTTATGACTTTTAATGTTGACTTTCGTTTTGGCGAGTCACGTTCCGTGGTCAGCCAGTGTACTTCCAGTAACGTCAAACCGGCATAATTCTGGCAAATAGTTGTCGAGGGACGCAATGGCTCTCGAAGTTCGACGTTATATTAGGATTTCGCTGTACGTATCATCAAGTCCAGTGTAGTCACTGTTGCATTAGGATAAAAAAATGGCTAAATAGACATTCTTAAAATATATACATAAAAAACGCATTTTTATCAGGCCATTTATTTAGGCGCCACGATCCCACAAACAGACAGACAACGGTGTCAAAGTTATAAAATTTTATTGTCGCGGTTTAAAAATAGCAATATTTCCCTTTACGAAACAAAACAGATTTTAGCTAACTTTGGTATACAAGGACGCAGAGGATGGTATTTTACGAGTTCAGTCCCACCGCCCGCGCCCAGCTAAGCGCCTCGTCGCGTCGGCGTCACTCTGCGGCTAGACGGCGCGGCTCCGAGCGAGCTTTTACAATAAAGCTTCGTTAGACAAATGCGTTGCGTCTTTATTACAAAATGTACAGACATCGTGAGATTTGTAATGAAAATTCTACTGCGTTGGGATAAATATGTAAGATTATTATATAAAATACGTAAGTTGGGTAATATCTGAGGCACGATGAGTCTGGCGTAATCTTATTAATTAAAAATTTAATAGTGGCCGTGTATTATACGCTGGCCTAATGCCGGTTGGCGGACTTCACTATACCTTCAAAATTCTTTTAAAGAATTCCTCAGGCATGCAGGTTGTTAAACACGCTATATACTTAAATAATTATTATAATAAAATACATCTCTTTGTAACCATCATGGCCATAAGCTGCTAGCGATTTAGCAAAAATACACTAAAATATTTAGCACTTTAGGTAGATATTGTTTTAATATTGATTTCATGCAAATATTTAATAATGATATCTATTGTAAAATATATATCTTTTTATAAATATATATCATTTTAACTTCAGCGATTTAGATACAATACAACTAAAACCAGCAACTGAATAAAATTATGCTTAGCCTACTAATATATGACTACTGTAAAAGATCTGAGTAAGTAAACAACCCCGTGTTCCATAAAGAGGTCGCTCCAGACTGAATTATTATCTTGTTGTTTTAACTCACGACGCAGATCATCTGCAAGATCTCATAATATATTTCTTCAGCAAAAATAAGTTAAAGATAGGTCAAGAGGTCACCTCCAAATAATAGTCGGTAACCTTATTTTAACAGTAATCCACTCTATATGACGTTACGCTTATATAAGTGCCTAAGGACTAAGGACTGACCCCTCTCATTCAATAGATGAGGTATGTGTCCAGCAGTGGGACGTGTATAAGATAAGGCTAGTATTAAATTAGTATTGCAATATGAATGTTATATTTATATTATTATATGACAATTAAATTAATTATTTTTTATAAATACTTATCATTATACTTCATATGATTATTGTAAATAATAATGACATATTATTTATGAAGTATTTCTTCTTTTATTCGGCACTTGTTTAGTTTCAAAACAAGTTTATAATATTAATGAAAGTCGTATGTATCTATTATTCATTTATAATCGCCCGGGGGTTCGCTTCTGTGAGATCACGGCAGAGAATGATTGTTTTTTAAATTGAAACTAACGGAAAACTATTACGTGGACTACTACTCTAAGTTACATTTATATGATTCGATCGTTTGTCAGATATTTTATAATGAATTGCGTTGCAGGAGTGTAAAATTACTTCAGATAAAATATGTTGTTAAATAATAATCCACTGACATTCATCCATATTTAATTAATCCTGGACTTTGTATGTACTTTATCTAGATACGTAATTGAAGGAGAAACACACGTATGGTTTTATAATATGAAATACAGAAAAAACAATAAATTGGATATAGCACGTGTAGCGAGCAGCACAATAATTAAGTACCTTATTACAAGTTTTTATTTTAACTCCACGTGGTAAGTATGTGGAATATTAATCACATCTGATAAGTAAATTTTAAACCAGTTCCACCCAAACGATTGAGCTGAAACTTTGCACACACTTTTGGTGCTGGTGACAAAATAATCCATTATGCTCAGTTAATTAATTCAATGTATACTTTTTTTTACAGCATAGGCCGGCAAACGAGCAAGTGGGTCACCTGATGGTAAGTGATCTCCACCACCCATGTACGCCCACAATATCAGAATCATGGGCGCGTTGCCGACCTTAAAGAAAAGGGATAATTAGGGATTGGGCTTCCGGATATCTCACTCACCGTACAAAACGCAGCAGCAAGCCGCTACTTTACGTCGGTTTTCTCTGAGATAGTGGTAACGACCCGGTCGAGCCAAGTTTTGAGATACACCGAAATTGCGCCACTACGTTACGGACAATTGACCGTAACTCAATATTCTCAAACTCCCGCCTAATGTGACACAATTTTACCTCTAAACAGCCCGTATACTACACGCATTAAAGTTTTTGTGCTCAGATAATTATTTGTTTAAAAAAATACAGGCTCCGCATCGAGTGCCTGCTCCGATTCGGTTAAAAATTGCCGTCGCTCTAATGTGGCAGGTATACCGTCTTTTCTTTACAACTCCCTTGATATGAATACCAAATAAAAAGGTTTGATGAGTAAAAACGATAAAGTGAGTAACGTCATAACTAAATCCAACATGGTGGCTCAAAGCTCGTTTTAAGAGGACGCATACAGCTAAAGTATCAATCTAGATTTGATTTTTAAGTTAGTAACTCATGGCTAAATTAAACAAACCTATGTATATGGATACTTCATTATAATTGCAAGCGAAAAAGTTTTACAGAAACATAACACACCAAAATTTTCTCGATAGAAAAAAATCACAAAGTCACCTCCATTTTTTATCTATTTTCGATTTATTTTTTTAATTTTGCTAGCTTTATGCGCCCTCTTAATACATAGGTATTTATGTATCATAATTGAAAATGTATAACTGTTGTGGGCGAATAGCCCACTGCGAACTCAGAGGCCGTGGGTTCGATGCCTGCACTGCGACAAATATTTACGTGTTCTACAAATGTTTGTTTCAGGTCTGGGTGTTGTGGGATCGTAAGTCCCTCATAGTTCCCGATAACCCAGATACAGGTTAACCTAGTGTGGGGTTAGGACTATATGTGTCACTATTGGGTGTATTTTTTTATATTTTATGACGAAAAGCTAATTTCATAATACACTTTTAAACGAAAGGACGTTAATAATCCACCGGTGCATTGAAAATGCTCGCTGGTCTAAGAAGCGCCAAGAAACTCATCGGTAAGTCTTTGGATTATTTAACATATTTTTACTTAAATAAAAATGAAATGATGTTTGTCTGTAACGAATAGCTATATAGGAAAGGAGCTATAATAGGAAAAGCTAGTATATAACCAAACTATGACCCACGGGAACAGAGTAGTAGCTTGGAAGCGGGTGAAACCGCGAGGGACAGCTAGTATTATATATTTTATTTTATACGGCTGGTAAATATGATATTATTGATTTATACCAGAGTGTCCGGCTTCCTATATTATTGATAGCACACACATAACTTAATCATATGTTTCTATACAAACACTTATCATACACATACCTACACATAAGAAGTGCAAAATCCACCGAAATATATATACAAGACACATAACTTTCATTAATAAACGACACAAAATTTATTATGCCATGTCTGTTTGTATTGATAATTGCGAATTTGAAAATTTTATTTGCTATAAGTAAATCAAACTTGAAATTTAAATTGACTACTTTATGTTTTGAAGCAGAAGGAGATTATTTCATTTATTGGAAAAGGGAATAAAGTAAATTACTTGATTCTTAATCCCATTATTATTGATGTAAACAAAGGAGTAATTTAATTTTGACCATGGATCAGAAATCGTCCAAACTTTCAAAGCAAAACTAAAATATTAAATATTATCTACTCGTACGAGACACAGAGAGAGAGAAAGTTAAAATATGGAGCATATTAAAACATGATAGTTATTAAAAAAAAATACTGGTGGTAGAAAATTCATATTCGCCCGAATAGCGACCACCTCACACAAAACCTGCCATAGTAATCCAAATAACTTGTGTGGTTCCCATTCCAGGATCAGCCGAGGGGCTTACAACATGAGTTGACGAGTGGTTGGCAGGTATAAGGGTACATCCGCCCTGTGGATTGGGGGCGTTTGGAGAATTCCACCACGGTATCCCCTGCCTGTCGTAAGAGGCGACTAATAGGGGTCATCAGGGGTCGCGGGCGCGCAGCGGGGGGCTGTCGTAGCGCCCAATTAGTACTTTTGTACACGTACTATTGTACGTGCGACCCCGAGATGGATGGCAGCACGGGTGGTTGGCCTCGTTGCTGCCGTTGACGCCGAGGGCGTCCTTCGGTGCGCGGGGGCTTCTGAGCCCCCCCACATTTGGAGACGGGCCGCAAGGCGGCACCGCGCAGGGGTGGTTCCGGATGAAGCCGGGGCACTCCTTGCCTCGGGAACCCGGGGCCGTTCTTAATGCGCCGAAGATGGCCACCGCGGGGTTTTTAGTTGGTATTTGCCGGCATAGGGTGTATATATTGTTAGGGACTCGGCCCAGCGGTCGCCCGGATGTTTTCCATCACTCCCGGGCGGCTCAGCGCTGGGTCGTAAGGCCGGTAGAGTCCAACATAACCGTTCCACCTCCCCCCGGTGGGGCGGTAGTGATAAAACGCTTTTCCCCGCAACAAAAAAAAAAAAAAAGGTATAAGGTAACATCCGCCTGTCCTCGCGCAGGCTAGGCCCCTCCATTTGCTTCTTCAATCTTCGGAGTATGAAGAAGCATTTATACAGGCTAGCATATGTCTGGTGACCTCCAATAAACTCATTGTTTGTCGGTGGTCGCTAGTTTTTTGGACCGCACTACGCTTGCCATCATTTAGTCACTTTGCCGTGCTCGGATAAAAAAAGAATAAAGAAGAGAAATATCTAAATGGAGTGTTTAATACAATTCTTTTCAAAGCTTTATCTATAAACACTTATCTTTTTGTTTACTTTAATCGGCTCTTATAATCTTTGATTACACGTGCCCCGATATGTTGTTTCTATATGCATTGTATTTAAATATATGCTAACCTCAACGCCACCATCAGGGCATAGGTCTCACTTGAAAAAGACTCAGCCAATTCTGTTACGTTGATATATTGTACACAGTACAAATAACATATTTTTTTTATAATCTAAATGATTATGGTAATTATTGTAATTGCTATACCTGGCCACAACCAGAAGCAACACCATGAAGAATCTTGAATTACAAAGCAAATCATGATCTTGAACTGCTCTCGTTAACTCAAGACATAGAATGTTAAGCTTTTTTATAGTAGATACTCGTAATTGAGCAACTAAGTTACCTGATGATAAGTGATCTGCGTCATTCATAGACACCCAAAATGCCAATAATCATGGGTGTGCTGTTAACCTTAAAAGAAGGGAAAGACAGGGATTGGTATGGGGAGGGGGAATTTGGGCCTCTGAAAATTACATTATTTTTAAAAGTAAAATCGCACAATATAAAACGTTAGTAGTGTTGTAAGAATGTTTTGTATCTAATAAAAGGACCACCTGGTCTCGCGTATACGACAAACACGTACGAAGTCAATAACAATGCATTTAAGTTGATTGCAAAGACCTACCCACAAAAGAAACTACTTAATGTTACAGCACGAACGCCACACGTTGCTTTGCCATTCGACACGCTTTTATTAGATGTTTTATACAACAAACGTTTAGTTTAATCCTTGGGATTAGCATCGACAGCGTCTCAAACACGTTTCGTGTTCATTTTATAGAAGGCTGTAACATTTATACGCATAGCGATACTGAACTAAATTTTAGTGATAATAAATGTACATTTTTATTTAACTGCCGAAAAAGCTGTGTTTTTATAAAAATATTTCAATACTTACTGAAAACAAAATAAAAAGCACCAAATGATATAATCTGCCAAACAGATATATAACTTAAAAATTCTGTAAATTTGTTCTAAGTCTCGAAATAGTTGAATACACCACATTCAAATTCATAATTACGTAATTAGGTGGCCAAGGTCACTTTTACATGTTATTATATTGTGTTAAATCTATCGTGAATTCGACATTTGACGTCTTCAAGTATGTAATTTGAATTCGAGGCGCTCACAGATAGTTGCAAATGAGTAGCCTTTGGCGCGGTCAGTCTATGGATGTGTGACCGCTTAGTAGTATTTCAACTAAGCATCTCTGTGTTTCGGAGGGCACGTAAAAAAGTCGGTCCCGGTTGTTATCAACTGATAGCAGTCGTAAGCCAAGTTGAAGGCCTTCGAGTGGCTTGAAAAACTTTGACAATTGGTTAGCCACTAACCATTCGATATATTATATATTTGGATTTGAAAAATTGAGTTGAAATACACTTGTAATGACAGTGCACATTGTCCACTGCACTGCATTATTCTGTTATGTATAATATCGTGTGTAGCCGTCCATTGACAGCTACACATGACATACATTGACATTGACAGCTACATACACCATTGTGTGACATGAAATAAATAAATAAAAATATCAGCCTTCTTCAATTTAAAACTCTCAAATAACATAAAAGATTAGCTCCCTCAATTTAAGTTGCCCTGTTCCCTGGACACAAAGAATAACTTTGCTGAGTTATGAACTTTTTGTTTATAATACCCATTACCCATGCCATATCAAACTTGTTATCATCAATCTTTTTTTGTAAACTTCTGCTCGCAATTTTTAGGGTTTTGGACCTCGTAATGGAAAATGGCAACCCTTATAGGGACATCATATTTTTTATCTATTTTTACTCAGAAACTTCTTGACGAAGTTCAAATTATTATTGACTAACTTTCCTCTCGCGGCACCGCCTGTGTTTAATATATTTTTCCTAACCTCCATTGTCCCCTTAGGTTTTAAACTAGTAAAGTTTAATGTTATAATATAGCCCTCAATCGCCTCATTAATCTAGTCGCAGCGTACTAAGGTTGAGAACCGTAAAGTCCTAGGTTCGATTCCGATGTCGGGCGATCACAATATGTGTTTGAGTTTTCGGGTGTTTCACACATGAATTGCCCGGGATGGGGATTTTAATCCGGTATGGTGATAGGCCCGCTCCCTGTTACATCATGGTACGAATGTAAGTTCGGCGAACCGTAGGACCACAAATTAAGCCTCTGCCTATGCCTTCGGGGATGTAGGCGTGAGCTTATATTAAGTCGTGTAGGTCCCACATCTGTGAGATACTGCCTTGGTATGTATTTCACACTAAGGTATAATTAAAGCAGTTCAGTTGCCGTGTAGAGTTTTGTAATTCAAAGTTCTCAGTGGTTTTGTTGCTGTTTATTGGCAAGTTTGGCGTTTATAGTAAAGCAAGGGAACTGCTTGACCCGTCATTCAGTATAAACTCAGAATTCATACATACACAAGCTCACGCCTTTATTAGCGAATAGGTAGGTAGAGGTGCAACTATTGCTGCACCCACGTTTCCCCGTGCTTATTTCCGCTCCATTATGTGATGAGAGGAGAGCCTATCGCATAATTGTGATAGACCTGGAAATTGAGACCAGGACTTCACAGTTCACAGCCCTCGTAAGGTGCTATTAAACCAATGAGGCCATTTTAGCAGTAGTACCTAATAGTATCTACTAATTAGCATTAATTACCACTCGGATATTTTGAAAAGAAAGCCCGTGGATGATGAATTATACAAACCTGTTTCAATATTAGATTACGTAGGCAGTTATTTTTCTCTTAATTTACTGAAAGGACGCAAATGAACATCATTTAAACTGTATCATGTACGCTGTTAATATTCCAGCCATCACATTCAAATTTATTCAACTCGTCCAAAATAATATCAATTATACCGAGTTCCTAAGACGAGTAGATACGCTGGAACCGTTTAAATTCAGCTGTTCTCGGAAGCATTAAAACTTCATTTTTCGCCTAAAACAAGTTAGTGAGAGTGCGTGTCTTGAATGGCGGTTGAGTCGTTAACTTTGGCGAGGTTATAAATCTCCTCAATGGCCAGCTTTATCGGCGTCCGCTAGACTAGACTCCCACAAACTGACGCTTCAAAGCGATATCAAAGAGATTTTAATTGTTCATTCGACCGACGTTTACAAACATTATGACTGCAGTAATGTAATCTCAGTTATAGCAGCGATTATCACTCGCAAACGACTACTAAAAACTCAATTTGAACAACTTTATATTCATTTGAAACACTTTGACCGATTATTAAAATGAAAGTCTTCAGGGAACTGGAAATATTTTACACAAAACTAACGAAACGTGAAGCTAAATAAAATTCACTACCTACGTCACAGATGAAAACTGTGAAAGTAGCTAAATGCAACTGTGTTGCCAACGTACTACCGGCATAGGTGAGTAGAGCACCAAAACAGCTTGGAAAAGATTAATGGCCTTAAAATTGCATTGCAGGCTTGCAATAAAAGCAAGCCGGGGGAATCGGCGGCCGGCGCCAAATGCAGTGTTTTATAACTTAGACACGGGAGTGCATCTAGAGTACCGACTACACCGCTGGAATTAAAAGCGAATGAATTTTTAAAGCTTTCTCGTTGACCCGGTTTGCGATAAAATGTTAGGAAAGAGGTCTAGTTTAAAAATTTATTTCGTGAGCTCTTTGATATATATTTGTAAAAGGATTAAACAATTCAAAGGTGATGTCCAATGAAAGGGTTTGTGAAAATACTAAGGTATTTTGTCGGGTAATAATTATTTTTATTGTTTATATACAAGCAAAATATAGGACGATACCGGCTAAGCAGATAGCATATTTGCCAGACTAGTGAAACAGTTTCCATCGACATCAATAGCAAAATCAGAGTTTTTGGTAGCGGTAATAAAGCAAAATCTGCTAATTATGTTTTTAACAGCAATGGTTTCTGGGATTTTTGTACCGTTTAAATAACTTTTTAAGATTCCAGGGAATGACAAAAAAGTAGTCGTTTTTCCAATTAAAATGCTAGCAGCCCTATCAAGCAAGCTCTGGTGCCTAAAGAGGAATAAAATTATGCGTTTATATTTCACTGACCGGGCATACCTTGTATGTGTAAACAATAAAAGATATGTTGTACAATTTTATAGTACCATCGACCATACTATCATAAAAATTGTATAGAGAAATTTGCACATTGTGAAAAGTACTGCACTACCGCGTACATACAGATGTTTATGGATAAATGGAACAATGAAATATTTCATCCGAGTACATCTTTTGTTAAACAGTTTGTGAACGCGTAAAATGTTGTAAAACGTGTTCAAACTGTGTTTAACTTTGTATTTCATTTCAATTCCTTTTTCTTTAAAACTGACCCCACGCCAATAACCTTGGCTATTTGTGCATACAAAAAAGTAATAATTAACCAGATTTTTTACTCCATGACAAGGATTATGATGTTGAAGGATTTGTTTGAATCAATGTGTCTATTCACTAAAATTTTGCGTCAAAGATTAAAAAATAGTAGTATTTTTTACCTAGGTTTGATGCACTAATAAATAAATTCTGCTTCGACTAAAATTATTGCCAATAAAGATTTTCATTATTATTACGTAATTACGAGTCTTAAAAATCTGACATTGGATTCACTGAAAAGCGTAATATTTTACTCTCCTTGTCGTTTAAGAAGGTATAATGTAGGACTAGGTGTGTGACTGTTGGGTGTATTTATATTTTACCGGAATTAATTACTTTATAAAAATATACGTAAACGGCATATTGATAATTTCAATTCCATTAACAAATTGATACAATGGATGTAAAATTAATATTTTCTCTAAAGGTACACATAAAGGTAACGGAGAAACTTCATATAAACAACACAAAAGAAATCCTTTGTTGTTGGATGGAAGTAAATAACTTTCGCGGAAATGCTGTGTGAAACTCACTGTGAACAAACAAGTTTATCAGAACAAAAGTTATAGCAAATGAAATGAAAATATGTAAGTGAAAATATAACAAAATACAAATTGCTTTTGTTTTCTTGTTATATTCGTTTATAATTAATCTACAATGTAAATTAATACGTGATGAGAAAACTTTGTATCACTTTTTGATCATACAGAATGTGAAATTTGGCAAAATTAATATGTATATTGTATATGGAGGAGTGCAGAATACTGCAATGTATAAGTATATGATATACGTAACAAATACATTAAATTGGATAAAATAGAAAATTTGTTTGTCACGCTAATGACGTATTAGTACACGCTCGCAACTTACGTAATAGAACAAAATAAAAAATATGATTATAGAGACAATCAACTCAATAACGTTCAAACTTGAAAACTTATGAATCACGGTCGAATTTCGACCACTAATAATAATAATAATCACTTCGTATTTCGTTCACCGTGATTTCTTAATACGGACTAAAGTCTCATTTATAAGAGTATGAAAACTTTTTTTTTTTTATTATTGCCTTGATAGGCAGACGAGCAAGCGGCCCGCCTGATGGTAAGCGGTCACCGCCGCTCATAGACATCGGCAATGCCAGGGGCACAGCCAAGCCGCTGCCTACCAAAAACGTAAACGTAAACTCTTGTTTACGAGGCCGTTTTATGGCAAGAAAAATATAATTTAAAGCGAGAATCATCTGATGCGGCCTGGTAAACGTTAAGGCCAGTTTTAAGGTTAGCGACCGAGACAAGCGACCGCGTCACGCGACGACAGCGACACATGCGCATCAGATACGTAGTAATGACGCGCATGTGTGGGCGTTTAAACCTAATTTAAAGCTACACTACGTTTAGTAATAAGACCGTATTGTTCTAACATACAAAGCTATTCACTTATGCATATTTTTTCCTCTCTAATAATATTATAGTCGTCACGTACAAACATACTCGAGGTTTTAAACACGAATAATGAAAATCTATTTTATGAAGAAAAAAACTCTAACTACAAACCCCTTTGATCAAATTATCAGACTCTAATAACCGCTAATTATTATTTATTCTCTCATATAGGTCAATTCCGCCTATAATTTTAATTATAGCAATTAAGATAACGTGATATACGTATTAAACGATGTTTCCATTCGCTAAACATCAAGCTGTTATATAATCACACATTAAATGTAGTCATTCAATAAATAATAAATAATTAATTGCCGAACATAACAGGACTTTGATAACAACAGAGTTTAAGTCAGTTAATACAGGGCCTCAATAGCCATTCATATACTACAAATATTATTTTTTATTAATAACTATGTATCTTAAGTTTTATCTTATGATCTTTATTAATATCACAAGTACAAAAACGTGTTTATAATGTCGGTTTTCTGTAAGACAGTGGTAACAACCCGCATGTTCACGCTGTAGACAAAACTGTCAACAGCATGGTTTTCTTCCTTTTTTCATGAAGTTAGTTTATGGATTGCGGATTACTTTTATTCCGGAAAATAACGGAAAATAAATTCATACGGGTGAAACCGCGAGCAAAAGCTAGTATATGTAATAATAATCTTAAGACATTCATTCTTACACAAACTGTTTCAACTTTATTTATTAATTATAATTAACGCCCCATGCTGATACTAACTTTGCTCTAATCTAAAGTTTGGATAGTAGATGGCGGAATTTTGTCATCTCAAAAAAAGGTTTCTTGTCTTCATAGATTAATTTATTATGGTCGACATCTGACACACATTTCTTCGAGTTCTTTTTAAATAAAGAACGTGAGAGAGCACCCACACATTTGGATTTATACTTTACAAATAAGTTAATATATTTTAGTGTTTCTTATTTCAAAAGTTATGCATGCTTGTATTTTATTTTTGCCCACGCAAAGCACATAATGCACTTTCAAACCGGCTGGCTTAGAGCGATTTATTAGTTTCACCTTAATGCATTTAAATATTTAACATGTATTAATGTAATTTTGATAAAAAAGTGACTATGTACCTACTTGTCTAGTCTAGACAAAAATATTAATTAGCTTCTAAATAAAACGTGCTATTACTTTAAACACCCTGAACACATTTTGTGATGTCGCTCATGATTCTTCTGGTATGTATTATGGTCAGTGGAGATCACTTATAATCAGGTGACCCACTTGTTCGTTAGCTGGCTCATGCATTAAAAAACCTCTTTTTTGTGGCAATCATGTAAAAAATGCAGAGATGTGTAGTGGCCTTGTCACTTAAGCTCTAGAATATTTTACATGTGAATAGCATCAGGTATAAATACTTGGACGCAAGCAGTCACATGAACAACTTATCAACATATACCAGGAGGTTGGGCCCCGGAATCCATCACTTCGGCACTGCCAACAGAGTTGTGTGACGTCAATTAAAATTATCGACTCATCGAGTCAGTGGAGGTCAGGCGTCGCATGTTATTTGCAACATGACATGTATTGGCATTAAGATACAGACGATTCTTTCTCTTAAAATACACACAGACATAATATTTACAATAAACATGATTCATATTTGCATTAATTATAATGTGCCAGTTGACTGCTACCGAGATACGAGTTACGGGGAAAGATGCTTGAAATATTTTTAATCATCGATTCGAATTAATAAATAACATGCGCTACTGCTGACTACGTATGTACAAGTCTTTTGGGACTGTTTCAATTACACACTCTACTTGATTAAAGTGCATTATGTACGTAATTTGCATTCTACACTAGCTGCGTATTGATTATTTTAAAATATTATCCACCTATATTAACAAATGACCTAGTTTTTAAGATAACTGCTTTTTATTAAAGGTAGAACTGGATGCAGATCTATTCGTAATTAAAAATACTGAACTAAGCTAGGATTTACACAGATTTGGAAACCATCTACGAAATTGCTTTTCTATTTATGTAAGAAATTCCGCAACGTCCTCGAATCCTCTATGTTTATGGGTACAAATTAGAGCGATCGCAATGACTTGGCCGGATCGATAGCTAGATAAACAACTTAGGTTGGGGAGACGACCCCTCGCCCGCTTAAGGACGCAGATGCCCATGTATGAGAGGCGGAACATAACGACAGTTGGACGATTTAATCTCATTCCAGCGAGACGAACAGGCTACGAAGATTAAACATTATATAAACATAACAAAGTCACAGAACAAATCCAACTACTCAGGTCATCAGGTGTGGTCCTAATTTTTCAATTTTATAACATCCAATTTTAGAAATATTTAAAAAAGGATATCGTATGTTTGTTTCAGCTTATTATAAATATATTTTAGGGTATGTTATGTTTCAGCTTATTTGGACAATACATATTTTATCAATACATTTACGGTATTTCAATTATCATACAAATAGTGTACTATGATTCATTAAAAACTCGTACAGTTATAACCAGAATAAATTACTTTAGTGGCCCTTAGATAATAATAATCTTTATCCAAGTCTACTACTTTATTGATATATCTTACTGTGTATGAATAACATTTGCCTACCACCACGCCTACAATCGTCCCTAAGAAGTACATCTCCAGACTAAACCAATCTCACGCAAATCAGCATCAAGCAACTCACCCAGAATACTGCACGACCTGGCAATCGAACGGGGACATCATGGTTCATAAGTCATGTACGTCACTTTGAGTTACAAAACGAATTCCTTATATGCATCGAAGATTTTGCTGGTGGGAGGATACTTGTATCCAACCGGATAGCGACCATCGTACACTGGTGCTAAAACCTGCCATAGTGGCCCACCTTGTGTGAGTCGCGTTCCAGGGTCAGCCAATGTATACCCGGTTCTTTTTTTTTTTTTTTTGTTGACGCTGGGAAAGCCGTTTATTGCTACCGCCCCACCGGGGGGAAGGTGGAACGGTTATGTTGGGTTCTACCGGCCTTACGACCCAGCCACCCGACCGCTGGGCCGAGTCCCTAACACTATATACAACCTATGCCGGTAACTACCAACTAAAACCCCGCGGTGACCATCTTCGGCGCATTAGGGACGGCCCCGGGGTTCCCGAGGCGAAAAGCACCCCAGCTTCAGCCGGAACCGCCCCTGCATGTATATCCGGTTCTCCGCTAACCTAACCCTTTTCCCATCCCTTTTTCCTTCCCCTCCCCCTTGGCCTTTGGCAGGCCGGCATGATCTTGCCGACCTACGATGGACACATTGTTTGTCGTTGGTCGACACTATTCTTGGATTGCGCTACACTTACCATCAGGTGTAGCGTAGTCACTTTGCCGAGCCAGGATAAAAAAAAAAGGATATGTCACACTTCGGACAGACATAGGAAAAGTAGGTCGTTCTGTATTGACATCTCTTCGTTGAGACGCTGAATAATGAAAGTCAATATAGGCGCTTTATTAATTTCAGTAAATATGTAATTACGACATGTCACATTCCTGAATGCGTGATTTATAGCAGAAACATGTGGCATCCAAATAGCACAGTCTATAAAAAGATGCCATTAGGAATGCTACACAAAAGAAAAAGTAATCCAAAATATACATACTAAGGAGGGGGAAGTTATGTGGTTAATCCCCCAGAGATGCGGCGCCATTATCTACGTGTCGCAACAATGTGGGGCAAATGCCACCCCTGCGTGGCTCTGACAGCGTAAAAAACTATCACCAATAAAGCCACCTCTTTGAATTTGTTTACGCAAACTTTTTTTGTTTTTAATGGCTAAGTATCCCTAATGGTTTTGTGTTTATTTATAACCTACACTCCCTATTTAACATAAAATGGAAGATGGTATGTCATTTTTATTCATTAGTCTGGTGAAAGATCTTTTAACATTCCGATTAAGTAACTAAATATTCAAAATCAATTACTGGAAAAATTATTATTTCTGAGGCAAAAATCTGAGTTAAAAAAAAATACGCTCAGAATCTGCACATACATAGTTGGCGCCAATAAATTAGATGTGTCTAGACGGCAAAATTGTTTTATTTGTTCTACCATAGCACATTCCATTGTTCATTAACATAAATGAATCAAAAACTATCATAAGGCTCTCAACAGCTTAACAGCATTTATTGTTAGTTATGAAATATATTTTTATAAACAATCCGAAACCAGTATTAGCTTTATTTATTATTTTCAACTAATTTTAATAACTTGTACACTCATTATTATTATTAATTTAAAAGGTATATCTTTCACTTTTTCACTAAAGTGTATAATACGGAAACACCCAGCCAAGAGTTAGTAAATTAACCTTTGCGAGTTTGCCAAGTTTCGAGTTACATTTAAGCTGTATCAGATAACTTGGAGTGACGTGTGTGATGCCGCATTTTGTGGCTTCGTGAGCCACCGCAATCGTATAGTATATCTATCTCAAGGCTACTCAATTCGTCCCTATTGATTTATTTACGTTCTTTGAAATCCGTGTCCATAAAGGTCAACTTTTGTTACATGGGCTCTTCATAGAAAGTGAAATTTATAAGCTATAGGACACATACCAGGCGCCTGTTTCACTACCTCTGAGTATGTGACACGTTCAAATACTAATATATTAATATATTTAACGGGCGAAAGATTTATATTAGGTACTTTCGAAACTAGCTGCCTTATACGTTATTATGTGATTAAATTTTACTCGAATATTGAGAAACAGGCCATTAACGTCTGTAATATAATTGATCATAAAAATAAAATAATTTATTATCATCTACGCGAGACAATTCCCAAATATTATGTGTCCAATTCTAACAAAATCAATAGGTCACGCTTGAAATAAATGTAACAATAGATGGAAATATATTATTGGGGCAACCACTTAAAATGCTTTCCATGTTTCGGCTCATCCGGCGGCGAGCGCTCACACTCGCCGGCCGCCGCACAAGCTCCGGAAGTGAGACATGGGTCTCTAATCAGTAATCGCTTACAATTATCTTGGACTAAATATTTCTCTGCCGATATTGACGATGCCGTGACAACGTACCATTAATTTCACTTATGATCACTATATTTAGTTGCAGCTGCTTGTAAGACGGGGTGCCTCTATCGAGATCGTAGTGCGATAAGCTTATTACACTTAATAAGGTTTACGAGCAATACACAAGCTCTAAATGCATTGATTTTACGACTCCGTCAACCTACAAACGGGTCATTAGAAGTTTCAAATGAGTTCTTGCTCACTTCAGTTTAAAATTAATATTGGGTTATACATAATACATTAGTTCACGTCTGTATTCCTGAAAGAGTAGGCAGAGACACAACTAATATCCCAAGAGTTCGCTGAGCCTGTTTGTGTCCCACGAGGTGATTGGCCACTAACCTATCGCCGTATCGGGCATAAAATGTACACCAGAGTAATTCTTCTCTAATTTTTCGAATCAAAATCCCAAAAATAAAATCGTGATTGTCGGAGCTGGAATTCCCGTTAACCACGCTGCCATTAGACCAACAAAGCGAAAAAAAATACTGAAATAATATGCACCAACCCAGCAATATTTTAAAAGATGTGATTTGTAACAATTCCCTTTATTCTGTACTTTATTATTATATATCTTCTAAATTAAGACTAAACCCTAGCAACTTATAAAAAAAAGGTCAGCTTACAATGACTGCAAGTTCTATTAAAAATACGAAGACCAATATGGTTAGTACGCCATATTATGTATATTACACGTAAAGTAACTTTCAATAAGAAAGAAAGACAATATCCGAGTAAAATATTCATAGGGCATAAATATGAGTATCATCCTAGACCGAACTGATGAAATATATGAATGTATTATCAAAACGTTGCGTAGAAATTGCCAACCATGATAAAAGAGCTCTAAAAAGCCAACATGATTCGGCAAATACTTAATGGATCTCACGGAGTATGAATCATGAGCCCCACATGTCACTTTAAGTATGCCACAGCCAGATTTTATAGAGACGCGGGTAAAGCTTCCATTAATGTTGGGCTGACGGCAAGTGGTACGAAAGTTTTGGGCACAAAAAATGTTTTAATACATGCACTTAGGGCTAAAATTGAGGTAATTCCTATTTTTGTTTAAATTATAACTGTAGAGTTTATAGCTGATATTATGCCATCTTTGTTATTAAAATTGCGAGCCATCAACGTCATTCACGTGTCTGTAAAACAAACACCCAATTGATCTAAATTAAACAGCGAAACGACTGTCTGTTTGTTAACTGTGCGAAATTTAACGATCATTTGCCGCAATTAATTAATTTGACCTAGTGACAAATGAATATTTTAAACATGGTGTTCAACAATAAACCACGATGACACGTTACCTATTTATTATTATTATTTTCTCTGGTGAGTATAATTCTCATAATACATATTAATAGATTGAGGGATTACAATCAAATCTTGTAATCCCTCACTCATCTAGTGGCAATATATCAGTTCTCAAGCTAGGCCTGTATTTCCATGCCTAACGGACCATATCTCGTAAACTTATTGACTCTAGTAATTTTAAAAGCAAATTTAGTTTGAATGGTTATATTTCTTGTAATTTATAAGTGAGATAAAATTCAATTACTAGGTACAATGACATTTTAAAAGTTACATAATATATTAGAGTCGAGTATTTATAAGATATGGCCCACCAAGATAATGTGCTTAAAGCACAACCTCTACTAACTATGACCCGTTCTCTATTGCATTAGGTTTTACTCTTAATTAATACATTCAAGGAATTAATGCCCAAACTACGTCGACACACATGGACCCCGAAACGTTATTGAAATCTGAAAAAGAACGATTACAAAAATCGCTGGATTTAGTTTAAAACGTGGGGCATTGCATAATACCAATTCAATCTCCTAAGCACACATGTAGACTTCATAAATCTCATGTCAAATTCGGTACAAGCGTAGTGCCACGTCATAAATACGGGCTAGTATGTATGTATGTCAAAACATGGGGGATTTGGGCGTCTGCCCTCTCCACACAGACGGCCCAGGCGACGCCATGCGAGATAATGAAAAAAAGATTTATGATCATCTGTAATCAAATTTTATTGCCGCGTCGACCCCTACTTTTTACATAGCATTTTATCGATTTTTAGTTAATGCATCTTGTCATTTAATATTACTGTTACGGGGGTGTAGTTGGTTCAATTTATTTGCACTTGGATGAACATTTTGCTGAATTTATAGCGAATTCAGAAGCATGCCTGCGTAGCCAAGTTTCTTTAGCCAAAAGGGTCGAGCTCGTAAGTAAGTCTGCCAGCAGCGAGTTATTGTAATAAAATGGACAATAATACAGCCATTTGTACGCAACGTAGAACAATGATCACGGGCTGCACCCCTTTCAGCCTATCATAAGGCCGTCCTTCACTCCCTGACCCAATTATTCGGAACATAATATTTTTGACTGCCACGGTGGTATTTTAGTTATGCGTACGCAGTAGACTGATGTGCTGATGTCTCGGATTCATTCCCGGGGTCGTGTAAAAGTGATTTTTGGTTTATCTGTCGCGAAATGCTTAGCATCAGTCCGGAGTTTGGAATTGTGCCCGATATGGCGATAGTCTCACACCATATCACCTCATGGGACGGAAATATGTTCGGCGAAATGTAGGTGTACTGGTTACACATCTACCTACCCCTCCGCGAATTACAGGCGTGAGTGCGTATGTTTTTATGTATATATGTAATATCTTCTTAAACATCACACGGACACACGTATTACCATGCGATTACTATGCATTTAAAAGGACCCTGAAACTGATTGTGGACCTAACCTAAAAAAATATGTTTGTTAACTAAGTAAATCCACAATAAATTCTTAAAAAATTAAATGTATTTAGATCCAAAATATTTACATCGTAACCTGGCGCCGTACCCAAATGCTGTACCTTTCCAATTGTAAATATAATTAGAATATTGTCGTCTACTCCTAAATAAATATTTATTACCGATACATTGTTCTACAACAAATGATTATCTCGTATTATCCCAAGTAAACTTTACTTCACTCATGACCTACAGTTGTGAAGAAATTATATTCATAATGAACAGGGCGGTTATCAATGAACATTGTAATTATACGTCAACAAAGTGATAAAACTGTACATAATGTCTCCGTTGTCAATAGATTATTCAGTTACGAAAGCAGGCGCAAGGTAGCCCTTCGGCATTTAAGTTAATTAACTTTTTGTTAGTTTAACTTAATCTTTTGTCTGCTTACCTCCCTCTGCACCGGTGCGGGTACATACACATGTATATACACAGTATTGATTACCCGTTAAATTTTAAACCAGTCAAAATATATTTGAATAGCAGCCTAGATAAAAGCCAAATCTTATGAATTATATACGACAATTTAAGCCACTCATAATATTTCTAGAAAAACTCTGCCAAAATGACCCTTTACTCTTGAGAGAAGGGTGCCACAAAAGGGTCATTATGTAAAGCAAACCTAGTGACTTGAATTAGTCATTCAGTTGATTATGCCTACCCTCAGGCCACTCTGTGATTATCATTTTACTAGACGCACGTGCCGGCATGCAAGGAACAACCCCCATGCTATTCAAGGTCGATAATTATAGAATGTGCAGTCTATTGTTCCACACTTGCGCTACTCCCTCGTTGTCAACTGTAAATGTTGTTTTGTCTTCAATATGAACTTCTCGAAACTTTTTTACCTTTAACACAAAAGACGGGTATTATATGTTTAGCAGGGTTGGACCACTTTATCAACTGTATGTTTGTGTATCTGTCTGTGGTATTTTAATGAATCAACGAATGGATCGATTTTAGTGCGTGTTTTTGATTGTAAGCTGGTTTAATCGAGATGGTCCATAGTTGAAAGCACAGTGTTTTAAGGGCTCACAAGTTTGTTTACTTAGTAATAATTATTTTAAGGACTCCGTGACGCAGTGAGCGCTACACACACGACACAATATTATGACGATTCTATAATTTTGTATTTTGCTGTCTTAAATTTTATTATTTTTGACAGCATCCGTGGCGCAACGGGCAAGTAGTCGGCTGTGAAGCGAGAGGCCGCGGGTTCGATTGGCAAATATTTGTTTCGGATGAGGATATTTCTCCCCAGAGGAGTTGACGTCAGGCAGCCGGTCGTAAAAACTACAAGCCTAATCTTTCTGTAAGATGTGTTAAAATGCATGTTGCGGTGTGAATAGGATAAGAGATAGAAGAAGGAATAATTTTTAAAGACAATAATAGTATAATAATGATAAATAACACATCTAGGCATTATTTCAATTGCTATGTTAAATTCCAAATCGAGAGGTGTGATAGGTTTTTGGTAATGTGTACCACAAAATGCATAATATATGTGCTAAGCTATGTTTAAAGAAAAATTGTTAGCCGTTTAGAAGTACATAATAATAATTGATTATTCTAATTGACGTCGCGTCTGAAATGTTTAATGGTCAGTTTTAATTATTTACTTAGTATGGATTTCAGAGATGGGTCTTTAAGCATAATATTGTATATGTAAGTACATTACGAGTCCCATGTATGATGGTTATACTTAGGGCTATTTCCTCAAAAAGCCCATCTAGGAATTCCTGTACATTGCACTCGCACAATTCTGGATAAGCAATGTCTGGACATTAAAAGAGGCCATAACCCATGAGTTTGTTTCGGCATTTCTTCTCATGGCTAGCTATGAAATGCCGAAAAGAGATATTACAAAAAATATAAATATGTAATTTAATATAAAAAATATTGACATGTAAAAGTGATATTTATGATCCAATTTACAGAATAAATGATTTGAATTTGAATTATACATAATATATATAATTACTCGAGAAATTTGTTTCTTAAATTAAATAATTGCTTTGATACATTAGCGCGATAAACAGCAAACATTTATTAAACGGCAAATTTTATCTACTAATGATTATGTTTATAATAAATTAAACCCTAATAAGACAAATATACATTATTTAAATATCTAGCCGTTGTATCCTTTTGATAAAATATTCAGAAGCATCCAATTGTACAGACAAAGTCTATTAATAATCGTAATAAGACGACGGTCCTGTACCTCCCGAAAACACTCTTCTTCTTTCTCCAACTACCCTTATTCCACTCGCACAAATTTTAACACATTTTATCACAGAAAGATTGGGCTTGTGCCTGCCTGACGTTAATACCTCTCGAAAAGACTATTTTTGAAAATTTATACAAAGTTTGTGCAGGCAATATAAACGTTCGAGGTTCGTAAAATTCGACCTAGGAGCTATTAAGCGACTTAGTAAAATTTATTAAACCTAGGTATTTTCAGCTTAAAATAGCGACGTTTTAAATTCTACCTTGCCATAAAACTGGCTGTTTTGCCACAACTTAGCATATTAAATGAAATTATTGGGCGCATACTTTACACTTACAAACTTTATAATTAAATTGGAAGGTGTTCAACCTTTAAAACTTGTATTGTTATAGGTAACGACGCACTTTCTAATTTCCAGTGTATGAAGCGAATAATTGAGGTGATGCGATGACGCAGTCCCTACAGAAGCGCCGCAAGTGGATCAATAGGAATTTAATTACAAACTGTGCTTAAATCGGCTAGTTTCACGTAGGCTTGCTCACCTCTAGGGAAATAACATGCCCACTTGTGACGACAACAATAGACGCTTTGTTCCAGCGCAAAAAGAATTTCAGACTATTTAATATTTGCACGATGCTTCGCTGAAATGAACATACTTGTAGAAATAACGTTTATGTAACCATGCAGTAAAGCTTAGATGCGGCTTTCTTGCACTCTACATTAATTAACAGACTTCAAAAAGGACAAGATTCTAAATTCGGCACGTACTTATTTTATTAATATACTTTTTTTAAGAGCCTGCATTTTTTACTTCAGACATAAGAGTAAGTACACTGCATCAGACAGTATTTATACTGTAGATTTGATCAAGATGCCATTCCATTGGACTCTACATGGTACCACATGTCTTACTATGCAATATTGAGTTATTCGTGAGGATTTTAATCCTTATCACCAAATAAATGAAAATAACCGCAGATATTAAGAAGCACAAGGTTTTGTAGTTTTACCTAAGATTGGCACGATTACAAAAGTTTTCATTATGAACGCCAGCTTTAAATTTTAAAATGATTTGAGGCCAGCACATTTTACGTTATTAATGTTCGGAATACAACACTAGTTTGAAGCAATTAAGGTAAGCTACTGCTAGAAAGGAAGAAAACCCTTACAAACTGTATTAAAAACGAGGTTTGTTTATTGGCTTTAAGCCGGAGAACCTAACGTACCTTACTAGCAGAAATTTGCTATCCTGTCTTAAAAACTAGCCTCGTGAATCACGGAATATTTTGTTTATTTGCAAGTATGTATCTTCAATAACACACATCGATGTTCACTAAATGCCGATATATTTGTCATATTTTTTTTTACTTCGATAGCGTTTTCCTAATGGGTGGCGGTGGTCCTTAAAGGTTTTAGGAGTTCATATAAACGCATTTATAGACCCTAACGTCTAATGACGGCGTACTTGGTTTAAATGTAAACATACCATAACTAACCATACCTACCATGAGGCCAAGATGATTTTTTTTATACTCCTGGCACTGTTGTGTGCGATACTGTTTTTGGGATAATTTCATACTAGAGTAACTCGTGTGCTATCAACTAAGAGTGCTGAGCGAGCAAGTGGGTCATCTGACAGTAAGTGATCTCCGCCGCCCATGCACACCCACAAGACTAGAAGAATGATAGACGCGATGCCGACCTTAAAGGGAGGGGTTGGGATGGGAAGGGGAATTTGGGCCTCCCAGATATCTCGCTCACCGTACGAAACGCAACAGCAGATGTAGAAAATTTGTTAATAAAAGTCATTTATACTTTCAAAATGTCCATTCCGAACATTGTAAGATGTATAACGATTGATTAACATGAAGTGAAAAGTTCTCATTAAATGCCAGAGTTATACCTACTACCGTATTATATAACTGGTTTGGCAATCCTGGCTCGCAAATCGATTATGACGAGTTTTTCACCATGCTTATGGATGTTGCTTCCCCATTAAACATCAGCAAGCATCTCCGGATAAGTAAATAGAATTCAAATCTGCATATTAATCTCTTGAAACTATGAAAATGAAAAATATTACCTACTACCACATATTCATAGTTATATGCGAGAGCAGCAGAGAAAGCACTGTTGTGTTTCGGTTTGAAGGGCATTGAAGCTGATAAAGGTCGCAGGAAGTCGCTGGATGCAGGCCGCTTCCAACAGGTCGATCTGGAAATCTTTGGGGAAGTCCTATGTTCAGCAGTGGACGTCTTGTGGCTGATGATGATGAGTGAAAGTACTGAGCTCAATGAACCTTAACATCTTTGACTCGGGGTGATAAGCGCGGTCCAGTGCCATGCAGTGTTTTGTCATAGTTTTGTGGTTCGGGATTCTGTGTGGTGTTGTTTCTGTTCATAGCCAGGTTTTGCCCTTATCATAAGACGAGTAACCTGCACGTTTCGTCATTCAAGTAAATAAAAAAGGAGTATAATACCAAATCACTGTTGTATAAATCATTATATTTGTATTCATAAATAAATATAAATAATTCACTCAACAGTTACACACAGTCTGACTCCTGACCCCATACTAGGTTAAGTTATATCAAGGGACTGATGATGAAATGTATTTGTATTTAGAAGTTATTTACCTACGTTTTAATACAATTTATTTCTGTCAGACGACCTCAGAAATCACTAATTATGATTAATAGGATGACTGCAAGAACAGAGGGATGTGGGCGTCTGGATGTAGCATTTTGTAAAAAATTACGTTATCGAATAAAAAATAAAAGTAAAAAGATAATTAATTTAATAAATCTATATAAATAAATAAACATAATTTCTACTTACGCAACAAAGCAACTTACTTGTACAGAGTTGTGCCTACAGTTACACGTCAAGTTTTCTACGCAAGGTTCATTTTCCAACTTTGCCCCAAAACCTTTGGGGCAAAAATTTCTTGTACTTCGTCTTAACATAAACGACAAATGAGAAAACTTTTACAACATATTTACGTACATAAGACAATTGGGATGCTTAGAGACTCCTTTGGGAAATTTAAAAACAGTGCCATTTCAAAGTTAACAAACACCTTATTCTTTTTTTCATATTCCATAATCCGCTTAGCGTTAAACCATTAAAAGATTTTGGCGGGTCCATGTGAAAACTGACAGACTTATTTTTACTCAATGGTTATATGACAGGTATTTATCGGACCAATTTAAAAAAACTTGAAAGGCGAGAACCCGAGAGCGGCGCTGTAATCAGAAAAGTCATAAATAAAACTCATAGCGATCCTTGCATTACGATGCGGAGGTGCGCGGGCGCAGCCGCAGCCGCAGACGCCGGCGCAACTCCACAGAGTGTAAACACACACACAACGACAACATGAAAGCCGACGCCGACCACTTATCGACTCCCTTCACCCGATTTGATTATGCCTTCTCTGTCAGCACCCCCAAAATAGACATGAACCGCTGCGTTCATTTCAATTCATTGTCGAAATACACGTAATTGGTCAATGATGGCAAGGACAATACGCATCTTTGAAGTGAAAATGAGATGCATACAATAACAAAGTTCCTACTATAATAAACAGATTGCAATAAGCTATTACAGAGGCAGATCAAATTTTAACGGTCTTACGTCTGGACACGTTCCCCATACTGTTTTATAACACCTCTATTAATCGAGATCCCGATAATGTTCATTCCATTATTCTAAGATAATCTATGTTTAATAAATTAAAACGTCCCGACTCCCGAGTAATGCTCTGAACTGAGAAGGATAATAAAAAGTTGAAAAAAGAAACGCCAGGTGCAGTCCATATCCGTTAAGTGAAGCAAAAAAATCTTTCCTCCCTATCTGATAATACTGAGCTCGGAAATATGAGACTTCTTGGAACAATACTTTTAAATTTCAATCTCAATAGATTTGCGAAACTTATACCTAGGGCATAACAATTTTAGTTCATCTGAGATATACTTGATAAAAAGATACTCGGAAACATATAGATTACTTATTGATTTAAAAAGAGTTCTAGAGTAAAATTAGGTACTAGGAGTATGATACGGTCTTCCTCCGAACTGGTTATTAGATATTAATATTATTCATAAAATATAACAGTCCAATTCAAGCTACATATTATAATACGATAACTATAGATCAAGTAATTAACATTGTCATTGAAATATGTATATAGATAGAATTAATTTTATCATATTGTCATTTTATCATGTTTTATATAATACCCATCCAACATTATCAGGGGCTCCCGCATACTGTTTTCCTCCTAGCAATACTCTACAATATATGTGCGTATACTTTTTGTTTGATATTTGAATGGCTAAATTTCATCAAAGAAATACCGTCGGTCGACCGAATCTTTGTGAACGTCTACCTGCATTGAACACCTGTCGCTTCTTTCCATAAATAAAGAGACTAAATCCTTACCCTTCGAATCCCTATATCCCAAATTATGTGATCTCCATTTCACGTAAATTAGGTTTCCGAAGAATATCTGTAGGAATTGGAGGAAAGCATATTCCTTAACTAATAACTTGCTTTTTATAAAATATTATAAGAATCTAAGTTGTTAGATAATAATAATAATACACACTTAGTCCCTGATCCCACACTAGGTTAAACCTGTATCGTGGGTTTTAGAAACTACGAATGACTTGCGGTCCTACAACATCCAGATTCGAAACCAACATTTGTGGATCACACAAACATTTGTCTTGGTGCGGGAATCGAACCCACGGCGTCTGGCTTCGTACTAGCCTGCTGTGCCACGGAGGTTGTCGAATAGATAGTAAATATAAATATAACCTTCTATGTTTTTAAATTATATAATAAGTGCGTTCTTAACAAAATCTATTTAACCCCTTTAATAATACCTGTTCCATTACATCGTAATATTTATGCTTCATCACGATGAGCTTATGCCGACGGAACCAAAACTCGTTGGAGATGCCGCCAGATGAAGTCGACAATGATTACACGTGAAATCAAAATACTATCAATATCACGAATCTTTCATGTCCTTATAAAGAAATTATATAATAAATTATAAAAATAGTAGTTAAAATATTATATAATAGGTATTAAAACACATTCATACAAAGTGTACTGACATTAGGTACTTACTTAAATAGTTTTAAGTTAGTTTAGTTTTAATAGTTAAAGTTACAACACCAGATAGCCGAAATGTTTTTGAAGAAAGAAATTTAACATAGCAAAAAAATGCTCTGTACTCTGCCATCCGTTCGTCCCATGAATCACGGACTCGAGCGGAGGGTCTTTTGCCAGTTTTATAACTTACTTTTCGAGGGACGTAACAAATAATGGATGACAATATATCCCCAAACTTTCAAAAAAATAGAAGACCCAGAAACAATTCTCGACACGCGCGTCAAAACTTTGTGCATTTAGATGATAATTTGACACTTTAAGCTTGCGAAAGTCATGTAAACAACTTCGGCTTCGGAGGTTTAAAAAGCGTTAACTTAATACACTTACCTGTTAGGAGAAGTAGAAGAACTAAGCGCTGCATGTCGGTACTCTTTCGTAACCGGTCTTAAAGTTCAATTAAATTCTGCCGAAGCCATCATCAACAGTTCCATTAGTTCAAGTCTTTACGCGACTCAGCTGATTTTGCCGTATATTATATTCGCCAATTAAGCACACACTCGCGCACTGCGGGATCTGCACGCTGCAATGTCAACGGCCACGAGCTTACGAGAAAAACCAGACACTCGGGGAAAGCTGTCCACCTGGGAAGCCAACAGTAACAGCTTCCTATGAATACTGTCAACTTCAATCGATCTATTCATTCATCTTGCAGAATATCGAGTTCGGAAGCTAGACGATGCTCCCCTCCGTGATGAAAACATCACACATGACTAGATGGTTCGAAATGTGTGTCGCACGCGGTCGCAGCGCACGACGGCTGACTCGCGAGTTGCGTGAGTGGGCCGGCAGCGGCGGGGCCCGGGGGGCAGGGGACCACGCCTGCGCACCGCTCCCGCACCGCACCACCTCCAGTATTGACCGACGATGCCTCCTTCCTACATTTCACATCCTTAAATAGGTACTACGAATTCTCCTTTGAAAAATCCCCTAATTCCTTCCCTCAGATAGAGATAGACCACGTCCATGGTTCATAAAGTAAGCACCTTATTATGTAAAGGTGATAAAGGATTTCGCGCAGCTACCTATGTTACGCCTATGTAACCTTTCTCGACCTAGACAAATTTCTACCTCAAATGTCATAAACTTATCCTGGTAATTTTATATGGGTATTAAAATAAAAATCTAATTTAAAGTTGTACCAAACGAAACAAAATATAGAGAAATAAATGATTTTTTTCTAAATTCTTTATCGTTTTTATATTAAATAGCCACGTGGGGATAGGACATTCGTTTATTAAAATTTACTAACCGTTTATCAGATATAAAAATAAAGTTTTATGTATAGCGTTTGTGTCTTTATATAATCGGTCTTTTTCATACTCTATAGTAATCAAAGTCATATTTAAAGACAAAATTACTCCGCAAATATAGCAGTTAATTTTTGCTTTCGTCTTAATTTACTCGCTGATATAAAACTTATTTCGTGCATCAATCCTATAACATACTTAACATTAATACTAACAAAATATATTAAAAATATACCTACATATCATTCGTCCAAAATTAAGAATTGCTTTACAACAGAGAAAACTCTAATATAAACTAGCAACGTTAATAATCTTTACAAGTAAGTAGACACACCCTTAAGTCATACGAATAGTCCTGACCTCACACTAGGTTAACCTGCATCGTAACTGGTATCAGGAACTCGATGGATTTGTCCCACAATACCCAGAACCAAATTTATTTTTTCTTCATAAATGAGGGTATTAGTACATACCCAACAGTTCTCCTGAAAATTTTTGAGTGGCAGCCATGCTGAAGACAGTTTTGTCTACATCATAAATGTTCCGGCTCGACCGGGTTGTTACCACTGTCTCATAAAAAAAGAAGTCAATTAGCGGATTGTAGCTGCGGTTCATACAGTGTTGTGTGAGATATTCAGAGGTTAAAATCACCTTCCCTACCGAACCTCTCAATTATCAACGTTTCCATGATTCTTCTATTGTGGGCGTTCAAGGGCCGTGGAGAGCACTTAGACCCATTCTCTCGTTTGCTGACCTATACTTTAAAAAATGATGTCTACCACTCATTTGTAGCGTTGCGCATCTTTTTCCATAATGTACGTGATTTAATTAGCGTCGCATTTAAGATTATTAACACAACTACGATCTTACGTAGATATTATTTAAGACCAAAGAATACTGGGATAAAAAAAAGATACAATTATGTATATACACAACTCTAGCAGTCCCAATCGCACGTGTTGTCCCATCTGCGTGGTAAATTAGTTTATGACAACTCAGTGATTACGGAATAGCCATTATTTAAATCAAGGGACATTATACACTCCTTTGCAAAAAAAACGGGCGGGTTTGATTTTTTAACATTATTGGTAATAATTTAGTTCTTCAGAGGTTTTAATAGCCAAACTATGTTACTGGCACTTAATAAAGAGTCTGGGTATGAAAAAAAGTTCATTCCAAATTCAAAACTTTTGTTTTTTAAATTATTAATCCCTTTTTCATTTTGTGACACTTTTCGCGGGTTTGCGGTTAAAAGGTTATCAAGCAACTAAAAGTAACTTTTCGTTATTTTTAGTACAACAATTTATGTTTATCGCATAATTCTGCCTTATTGTGACTTAAAACAGATATCTTTGTGTCTATCGTAATGGCAGAAAAAGCAATGAGAGCTAGTAAAATTATAGCGCTGCTGGAAGAGGGGTGTAGCCAATGTTACGTCTCACAGCGGTTAAACGTGAGTCGTTCAACCGTACAAAGAACCTGGACTCGATACCAAGAGACAGGTTCCGTTCAGAGAAGGCAAGGTTCTGGGAGAAAACGTTGCACACAGCCGCGAGGCGATCGCTTTTTAGTGACTCAGGCGCTGAGGAACCGCAAATGCAGTTACATAGACCTCAAAAGAAACCTTGAAGAGGTACGAGGAGCACAAGTTAGCCTATGGACTGTGAGGAGAAGACTTTTAGCTGCTGATATACGTAGTCGACGACCAGCGCGGGCCCCCAAGTTACTCCGTGAGCACCGGATTGCGCGGTTGAGGTTCGCTAGAAATTGCCTATCTTGGACACCAGGTAACTGGAGTAGCGTACTCTTCTCCGATGAGGCTCGAATTTGTCTGCATGGTGAGGACCGACGTCGGCGAGTGTTACGAAGACCAGGGGAACGCTATGCCGATGTGTGTTTTGAAGAAATCACCCCTTATGGTGGAGGGTCCGTTATGTTTTGGGCGGGCGTAACTTCCAACTATCGTACCGAGATAGTATTCATAGAAAATGGCTCACTAAATGCGCATAGGTACATAACAGAAATCCTTTCTCAAAATGCACAACCCGCACTGACTGTAATTGGTGAAGATGCCATTTACATGGACGATAATGCTCGGGCCCACCGTTCTGGCGACGTAGATGCTTATATGCAAGAGGTCGGTATTCGTCGTTTGGATTGGCCAGCGCGGAGCCCCGACCTTAACCCCATTGAGCACGTTTGGGACCTCCTAAAAAGGCGAGTACGATCTGTCCAACCACCTCCACAAAACATCAGAGAGCTTAAACGTGTAATCTCGACTGAGTGGGAACACATTCCACAGGACACCATCAAAAGCCTGGTGGGAAGCATGCCAAGACGATTACATGCCGTAATCGCTGCAAGAGGAGGTCATACTCGTTATTAATTTTTATTTTTTAATGTCTCTTTTATTAAAATACCATAAAAATACTCGTAGTCTTAATTTCATTATACCCATAAAAATGTCCATTTTAACACGGCTCTCTGTTTACATTGACTAAAACACCGATACCAGGATAAAAGTGTTAAAAAACTAGATTCTCATTGATAATAAGAAATTTCTAGTCATCCAAGCTAATGACATACTAAAAATATAATAATATTTACCCATAGAAAAGCTAAGGTAAAGTGTGTGTGTAAGGTGCCCGTTTTTTTTGCAAAGGAGTTTATAATCCAAGCTGGTGATGGACAATATCAGTGTAAAACACTTATCTTTTTGACTATGCAATCGATTGTATAAAAGTGATTAAGGTTAGTGTGAAATTTTAAGGTGTGTAGATTTTGACATCCGATACATAAACACTTACTGTCAGATGTATGTAACGAGCCCTAAATAAGACGACACCTTTATTTATCACGTTATATAGCAGTATAGTGTGGGACTGAAGTATATCCTCCAGGGATTAAAGTATAACCTAAATCGTACGAGAGACAAATGCAAAACCCAAAATAGTTAAAATGCCGTTTATAAGAGATTATAAATAAGACTCAAAACCTACATTTTAACGTGCTTTTAGTACTTAGTTATATTTTAATACTCTACATATTGACGTAGAGTTCTAAAATAACTATTACTATTTAACATAATTCACAGTTCAACAAGTTTTCGTAGATATTGTAACGATTAAGGTTATTTTTACATTATTTAAGTACCTACATTACAATACACTTATAAAATTATAATCAAACCAAAGCTATAAATAGGCATTTTATGGTTATAAAACTGCGGCTATTTCATTAATGGTGCTGCCACACCGTGCTGGCAGCATAATTTAGTAAACATTTCTTAACAATTTGTAACATTTTGTAACATTTTTTAACATTTATTAACATTTTTTAACCGCGGGTGGCGGTACTTTTGAGAGCGGCGCCGTCAAAGAAGCCGTCAGAGAAGGGCCGATGTCATGTTTTCAAATGTTATAAGATGTTAGAAAATGTTAGAAAATGTTTTTGTTAACATTTTATAACATCGGTGTGGCAGCACCATAATAATTTTATTATGGTGCTGCCACACCGATGTTATAAAATGTTTACAAACATTTTCTAACATTAAATCTAACATTTTATAACATTTCTTAACATTTTATAACATTTTCTAACATTTCTGAACATTCTTCTTTGACGGCTTCTTTGACGGCGCCGCTCTCAAAAGTACCGCCGCCTGCGGTTATAAAATGTTAAGAAATGTTACAAAATGTTACAAATTGTTAAGAAATGTTTACTAAATGATGCTGCCACACCGGTGTTATAAAATGTTATATAACATTTTCTAACACCGGTGTGGCAGCACCATTACACGAGATTGATCTAGCCTAGTTGGACTACAACCTACATACGTACGCAGTAAATGACGTCAACATAAGTTGGCAACGGGATGGATACCCGCAAAGCGAATTAACTTGAAACAAGGACATACTCAAGAGTGACGTAAAACCTTTTATTATGTGGGTTAGAATTCTCGATGTAAGAAACGTTTGCGATAGCTTGGCACCGTCCGATTTGACACGAATTTATATTAACGAAGGATTTGAATATTTCATGTTGTAAGTACATTCTATCAACCCAGTTAGAGTAATACAGTTATTGGAAAGTATGCTTAAAATACGCCTTTCTAGGTTATTGGCTGGCGTAGAAAATGCTAAGATATGTGTAACAAATTCCAAATAAAACCTCCAACGTCAATTAGAAAAACATCTGTAAAATAAATCTAAAATAACGGGTAAATAAAAAACGAAATCTGTTCACCCACAGATTTTCTTTCATCTCAATGAAACTAACTTTCAAACAAAACCGCATTCAAATCGTTCTATCGTGTATATGCCACGATGCCACCACCAGATAGGTACACATGTACAATGTGTTACAGAAAGGTGTAAAATTTAAGCAACGTACCTATTGATACAACGTATATATTGAGTTCCGATTGCATTTCTATGACATATACGATAGTTTTATTTTTTATTAATTAACATGCCGACGTTCGACTAGCAAATTTAGGCAACACTTGAGGATAAACAGCTGAGCTTTTGTCTCACCCCTTGTTTTTCTCGCTCACGGACTTTCCTTAATTTATAAGGATCGGTCTTAACGATCGTAGGATTAAGGATGTAAGTATAGATTTTGATAATATCCAGTACATAAATACTCACTATCTGATGTATTTAACGACCCTTAAATATGACACTTTTCTATAACACTTTGTATAAATACACCCACAGACAGACAAAAGGATCAAAATCATAACACTCATCTTTTTGATTGGAGGTTAAACCTGGTTACCTACCACCTATCTACCATCTCAGAACCAGTATAAGGCATGGTTACATCAAAATATCGTAACACATTATATACGAATCGACGGCTTTAAATGTATGTTTTTGTTTGCTTTAATCGAGTTTTGGTTTATTCGAGATGGCTCCTAACTACTTTCGGAAAAAATCTGTTCAGCCATATAAAAATTACAGTAATTTATCTAAGTGACTTTGTTAAGTTAGGTTATTAACACTCTGCACTTAAATTAGCGTCTTGGATATTAGATTTTACCCTCGACTCTACATACGGTAATATATCAGACCTACACATAAGTAAACTATAGCTAGAAGTTGCGAACTTAGCTGCACTTTACAATTGACTTATATTTTTATTGCATAATTTATTTATAATGAGGGATTCCTCAAAAGGGCTTTTTTTAACCCTTTGCGATAAACTGCACGGGTCCCTGCTAATGGGATACTGGCGTCCCCTGCAGTATCCCATCCCAGGGCTAAGGGATTTGGGAAGTAAGGGTAGAGGGTAACGGGGGTGATTTAGAGACGGGAAGGTAAAATAAAGGAAAAGGGAGAGGACCTCAAAAGGGTTGACGTCAGACAATCAGGCTGTCTTAAAAACTGCAAGCCAAATCTTTCTGTAACATGTTTTACAGGCCCCACTGCGAGTGGAATAAGAACAGGTGGAAGGAAAGAAAGAAGGATTTAAATGACAGAAAAATTGAATTTTAACTCAAGTTACTCACAATACTCTGAGTTATATGAAAGGTGACATATGGTAGCAAGCATGTTTCGGGTTATTACGATTTTTTTAAGTAGGCTTATTATAAAAATACATAATCCGAATGGTCTCAAAAACTAAATAACACATATTTTAGACTAACTTTTCCAAAGCAACATTAATGCCTCTAGAGGCGTGTGAAATTTTCGTAGTTACAATATATCACGTTTTGGCTTTCCATTGCTGTCTTGTACTTTGTAAAAATAATGTCAGAGAAGATAACGCGTCACGCTATAACGGCCAGTAGGTATATTTACTGGTTGTTGTCTAGTAACATACAGGGCAACGTACAGTCCCGTGAAAGGTCGTAAAGCATTTTTATGTTACTAAAACGGGCGACTCTTTTAACGTATTACCTTTGGTTTAGCCTTGGACCGACTGGAATCACGCATTTTCCGCATTGGGTCAAAGTTAAAAGCTATGTGATATAGAAATTATTAATTTATGTTAGTTGCAGTAAATTTAATATAGCAAAACTATAACTTATATATTGTATTTAAATTATATTATATTTTGTTAGGAATAAATGGGCCGGCTCGACCGGGGTGTCACCAGTCTCACAGAATACCGACGTAAAGTAGCGGCTTCTTGCTGCGTTTCGTACGGTGAGTGACATATCCGGAGGCCCAAACTTCCCATCTCTTCCCAATCCCTTTCCTTAAGATCGGCAATGTGTCCGTGATTATTCTGGTATTATGGGCGTTCATAGACTTACTTACCATCAGGTGACCCACTAGCTCGTTTGCCGCCATATGCTATAAAAAAACTAATCTTTCAATTGCGATATTTTTCGATAAAGAAGTAATGTCGCTGCAATATTCTTAAAACCATCGACTCTACGTAGAGTTATGGATAGGCCGACAATTTATTGCTATATAATAAGACTTTTAAAGACAGATGGGACCTTACTACAGATTCGTTGGTGTTGTGAAATAAGGATGGTGGTTGGTGTAGTTATCATGGATAAACTAAACGGCACAAACACTTCTACGTCGTAATGCCTTCCTATTGAAAAACTCTTTTAAAATATTTACAATACCAACACAACTTTGTTTTAATCTTATCTGCAGTCTACGGTAACTAAACTAAAACTTTAAACTACGTCCGGTGCGACCTAAATCTTTCCAATTTAACTTTTTAGGCACCTACCTGTTTCTCATCCCAGCTGTTACGTACTTACCAATCATTCGGCCAATCAAGTGACGTGAATTCGTGGATTCTTGACGAATAAAACCGTGTAGTGTTCATCTTTAAAAAGTCGATATCAGAAGAACATTTTTTTGGCATGCCATCGGAAGTCCTATGACAACGCAATCGCCGAAATTCTAATAAGTATAATATGCACTTGTTTCACAATGCTGAAGTTAATGTTACTTATGAAAGAAAATATATGTCAGCAAAATACAAAATACAGAAACATGTGTCAAATTGGTAGAAACAATAAGCGCAAAATAACTAGACAAGCCTGAAGTTACAAGCGGCGTCTTGGCTATTGTTTTTCAGATACAGAGGGTGACGGGAGACTTGGCCGGCGTGTGATGTGTCTAGCCTCAGCCGGGCCAATGTGTTATGTGCGGATTTTACTTATTAATTTGATTGTTTAATATATGACGCGGCGAGCTCCAGGTAGGTGCGTCACGGAGGAGGGTTTTACATCCCTTAGTCTTCACTCGATGTAGTCAAGATGTACAGCGTATGATAAGTCTCAATAATAACGACTCAGTTATCACTTTATCGTTTATTCACTCTTTGAAGCTACTAACGGCTCGGAAGTAGAACCGTAGGTGGAAAAGAGCCGGCGACAGAAAAACCACCGGTGTTACAATATGTTCTTGCTCACGGACGGAACTAAACTAATCTTGAAATGGCAAGACGCCATCTTATATAGAGGGATTTTCATTCTCCTCACTTCGAAAGTAGAATTATTTGGTAAACAACACAAACCACCCTCAAATTATCAATATGAGTGGCGGTACCGACAATTGACATGCTCATGCTCCGACACGGCCATTATGCAGGGCGGCGCGTGCTCTGCGCCTGCCTCGTCTTCTTCATGCCACGACATATATTATTCTGAAGATATTTAAACGGGAATTGTTAAACAGGCCTTAAATATACTATCAACAAGGGATACAATGACACACTATATTGTTTAACGTACATTTATTTGGCTAATGTAATAAAACAAACATGATACTTATTACTACACACAACTTGACATTTAATACTATTATGTAGCAATGCTCATCCTTTTCTGTAAATTAGCTTTTGCCCAGGCCTGTATTAACTGTTTTCTTATTTCGAAAGCGATGACAGCCGTCGCCATGCCGGTGTTTAAACTGTCCACGCCTTTTTGAAGGGGTATGTTTAATCTAATACCGTTTTTACTAGAAGCTAACCTGAAAAGTAGAATAATCATTGGCGTATGTTATAACAAAGATGTTGTCTTTTCCTTAAGTCACTTTGCTTGTAACGTATTTTCTGACTGGCCAGAGCCCGAGCCCACATGGCTCAACATTCATTGCATATTCATACTAATTCATAAAACAAAGAACATTGACAAAACACATATCATATATTGTCGTACTATACACGTGTAATTTGAGAAGAATGATAGCAAAAAAAAAACTCGACATTACCTACGACATTAGTTGTCTTGTCTAAACATTCATACTAAACCAGTGAAATAAAACTAATTTAAACGGATTTAATCGCGGTTTTTTTTAGTCAGTTATAAATCGTTACTTACTCATAGCTATCTTCACTTATTCCTTCAGTCTCACCACCCAATATAAGTGTAATATGCTTTAGAGTGGAAAATTCAACACTATAATATGGTAATACTGGCATGCCTCGTCCCTCATCAGAAGTTTCATCGTTTCCCAAATCATCAACTTTAGCATTACTGTCAGCTATAAAAATAGATGTATTCTCCTCTAAATGACTAGGCATATCTCTCCAGTCTATAGAATGGTATATTGGTAACCTGAAATGTGCTCCAGCTGCACTTCTTATAACTTTTGGATCCCAAATGTCAACACATCCTGAAAACAATATTTACAAAATAAAATATTTTTTATGTATGAATTGATTATTTTTAGTTTTTTTCTGTCTGACGTAATCTCGGCTTAGTACCAGGGTCTGCCTTCCTACTTAAATGTCTCAACTTTGCAAGATCTCGAGCATCCATCAAGTCAGATGTGCACGCTCTGGGGGCTAGTTTTGAACCTGCGACTTTAGTCTCGGCAAATCCGGCAGGACTATAGCTTCTTTTTTAATTTTTTATTCATTGAAATGCCTTTCCTATTGTCATAATTAAAACCAACTTGTACAACAATCCTTAATCCGGCTTTGGCTTGGCCGGCTGTGGATCGAGAGGCTGCAGGTTCGATTCCTGCACCGAGACGTGTGACGTGTGAATGTTTGTGTGATTGACTAATATTTGTTTTCGGGTCTGAGTATGTTTTCTCCCCTAAGAGTCATGCAGGCAGTTGGTCATAAAAACTACAGTCCAAATCTTTCTGTAATATGTGTTAAAAAGCATGTTGCGCCTACCCCATTGCGAGTGGGATAAGGGCAAGTGGAAGAAGATGGTGACAATACTATAAGCTACTGTCAGTAAAACACACCCAAACAGTACTGGCAGTAGTCAGTCAAATTCCGAATATGACTTGCGGTACTAAATATGTCCAGTATAAATAACTTATTTACCTTTTGACAATAACACTTTATCACAGCCTACTCCTACTGCTGCTCTAAGTATGGCTCCTAAGTTTCCTGGCACACGAATATTGTCACATATAAAATGTAATGGAAGAGGCTTAGATAATGTTCGAATATTTTCTGGTGTGGGAGTTTCAAAAATGCCTGGAAGAAAAAATATTTGATCAATAAATCTTGAAATACAAATTACTATTTTTCAAACATGGCAGTCATGAAATGCACCGTGGTGATATTTTATTCAATTTAAATCAAAAGTAAATTAGAAATTCGAATTAAGAAAAGACAAACTAACATAATATTCAAATAAAAACTTTTTTTATAGCATAGAACCGCAAACAACCAAGTGGGTCACCTGACGGTAAGTGATTTCTACCACCCATGTACCACAATACCGAAAGAATAATGAGCGCATTGCTGACCTTAAAGGAAAGGGATAACTAAGGGATTAGGAAGGGATGCAGGATCTGGGCCTTCAGATGTCTTAGTCTGACTAGTACTTAGTATGACTCATGAAACACAGCAGCAAGTCGCTTTTTTACGCCGATTTTCTGTGAGATAATGGTAACAACCTGGTTCGAGCCGGCCCATTCATCCTAGTATTCATGTAGAGAAAACGGCCTATAGTGTGGCTCTACCACTCAAAAAACTATCAAGATCTTGGTATTCATCAATGGTTATTATTTATTATTACTTTGAACCTGGAAATTGTAAGTTATAAAATGCTTATTAGAAAAAAGAAAATATGTGTGTGTGCATTCACACATGGCAGAAGTTAAACTTCAGAATCATTAAAATATATTAATTAGCTAATAAATTTCAACGGTTTTAAAGATTTTTCACTTAAAAAAAAAATCTATTATATAAAAATAAGTCGGGTTTTCCTTCCTGACGATATAACTCCAGAACGCACGAACCGATTTCCACGGTTTTGCATTCGTTGGAAAGGTCTCGGGCTCCGTGAGGTTTATAGCAACGAAAATCTAGGAAAAATTTCAATAGAAAAGCGGGAAAATAGGGAAAATCATTTTTTAAATACAGCGCCATCTCTGATACATAGCATGTACTACAAACCAATATTTTAAGTAGATGGCGTCGGTGCGTGACACATTGCTGACAGATGGCGCCACTGTTAGGCTACTTTTATCCCGGAAAATACAGATCACGCGGGCGGAGCCGCGCGGGACAGCTAGTTGTTTATAAAATACATTATTTTGTGTTGTGGTTAACAGGAACTACATGAGACTCTTGATCTCACAAAACCTAAACCTAAACAAATTTTTGTGCATAACACAAATATTGGTCTTAGTACTATATTGTTATTTAAAACATACCAAATATTCCTGGTGATGTTTCCACATCTGACCACATCTCAATCTGTTTATAAGATATTTTATAAAATGTCACTCCAGTTTTAGGCAGGAATGGCCGCAGGTTATTTATATCTTCAACTTTACTGAATATCACATATCTAAGTTTACATTTTGCTTCCAGTCCATCAACTATCATCCTCCAACCTTCAACTAAAGTCTGGCCTGAACGCAACCTATCCTTCTTTGATTTTGATTTTACAAGAAGTGAACTGAAAGGAAAACAAAATAATTATAACATTGCTAAGAAGCTACACACTCATTCATTCTGTGTTTTGAAAATTAACTTTAAGCAAGTTGCAGCCAGTCCACCATTTACAGTGATCTGGAATTTGTTTCTATTGTATTTTATATTCTATGGTTGGGATGACCAAGTTGTCAGGAAGGTTGTACTACTCATTTGTATTTTAGAATCATATCAAGGGTATTTGCAGGTATTTCATTATTTACTTCTATTTTATTGATGTTCTTGGAGGTTTCTTTGTCAGGCATGTGGATGTGGTATACTAGAGTGGTGGGAGAAATGGCATATAAGGGATGGTATCGTTCAGACCAACATTAGTTGTCTTGTAACAGCCTTGATATAGAAACTTGGTTCCTTACAGCATCAGTAGCTAAAGAATATCACATTATGTACTTAACTGTGAACTGCATCAAAATGATAAAGTGTTGATTATGGAAATTTTGCTGGTGACTCATAGTCAACATTATATCAAGTTTTATTTCTGCCCAATCTCAAATTGATCTGAACAGTGGTTTGAACTGTATAATTTTTATAAATTACATTATTGTTTGTTTACTTACATACAGAGATCACCATGTAGAAAAATGTTATGAATAGAACAAAAAAATTACCTAATGCGACCATCATTATCTTTTAATTTTTCGTAAATAATTTCATTATTGTCATCGAATACTTTCTTCTGACTTAGATAAAAACTTCGTTTTTGCAACTTTTCCTTCCGAATGTTTATAATTTGTTTGGATTTCTCCGGTGACAATGTAGATTCAAAATCATCTTTATTTGCTGTATGCTTGATTTTTGCCGGGTTTTCTGTTTCCACCTGGCGTTTATTTAATATCTCAGGATCAAGATCAATAATCTTTTCTTTTTTTAGATCTCCTTTTGATGTTGCTTCGAATGATAACAAAGTTTTACTCGGATTTCGGTGCATCCATCTACCATAATGTCTTACAGAAGTAAGAATTATTTGTTGTCGAACCGTTTGTATTACGAAGCGATGAATGTTTCTTGACATTTCGCTGTCTTTATGTATGCAAAATCTTTATAATAAAACATAAATAATGTGTAGTGTAATAAACTTGCTCTAGTCTAGAATAACCTCCAAAAATTGTTTTTCTTTTTTTTTTAATGCCCTGGGGTTTTGAATTCGTAAAGTCTTTCGACCATAATGCCCATAGACATATTACTTATATAGGAAAGTGCAGTGTTGCCCTTTTGGCTCTTTTAGCGCTAGATTTGGCGATTTTTTTCAATGTTTAGTGTTCATTTTATATGTCAGCGCCCAGCGTGAATCTAGCGTTTTTTTTAATTACAATCAATACTTAGTAGTGATGTTCACGTACAAAAAATATCGATATTTTTTCCGATATAATATATCGAAATATTGTATCGATATTTAGCGATATATCACATGAAAATTACACATGAAGGTCTAAATAAAACTTTATTTATAAGACATATTCCCTCCTCGAGCCTTAATTACGGCATTTAAGGGGTTTTTCATGGATGGATTAATTTAAGCGCGTAATCTTGGGGTATAGCGTTCCATTCTTCGTTAATGGCAATTTGAAGCTGTTGGGGCCGCAAAGCTGCTGGGATTTTTACCCGAATTATTGTTCTTTTGAGCTCGTCCCAGACATGCTTAATAGGATTGAGTTCTGCGAGCTGGCCACGCCATCGCGTTAGTTTGCACGTCGTTCAAGTTATGCCGAATTGTCGTGGCGACATGCGCACACCCCACGCTTTTTTTACAATAAAATTCATTTTTTTCTTCAAAATTAATTTCTCTTTTTAGTTAGACTTTCTATAAGAGCATGTTTTTTTAGTTTTTTTTTTAACTATTATTTATTCTATAAATAACGCTCTTTGGTCGAGTTTAAATATTATATAATTTATACAGATTAATTTTTATATTATTTTCAATTTGAAAATGAAAAATGAATAAATAAATCGTTACCATAAGTACAATTATACAAATGAGATTATGAGAATTTATTAGCTATGAAGGTCTCCTAGTAAGTATGAAAATACTTGTAGCAGGAGACCTCGCTCTTCCGCAGGTTACATCACAAGGTATTTATTGAAAAAATATTTTTTTATGTATAAAAAAAAATTTCCAATACTTAGCACCACCATCAATTTTTAGTTGTCATACATACACTACAATCTTACGGGAGATAATGATTGATTTTAAATAACGTCAAATTTGTTTTTTTTTTGTTTCAGAAAAGGCAACCCAGATTTTTACGACAACACTGCTTTGAGGTTTTTTTCCATCAGTAACATCGCCACCTTATCACACTCGTCAGCTGAAAAAATTGTGGATGCGTAGAAACATTGTGTTTATTTATAAATCGGTCAGAAGTAAAGTAAATCAAAATGGCAACAGGAGTAAAACCTCGTGATGAAGAAAGTCACTTCACCAGATCAGATCTCGAAGCAATCCAAGATGCAATGAAAAGTAAGAAGTTTCGAGAAATGCTTTCCGAGTACTGTGAAGAGGTACGTGACCCGGCTAATCAAGCAATCTATCAGAAAGAAATGACCCAACTGGAGAAGGAACGTGGTTACGACGTAACTTTCATAAATCCGAAGGGAAGTTATGTTATCAAAACAAGTGTCGCCGGCGACAGAAAAGCGTTTATTAATATCTGCAGTAACGATAATGTAGGTAAGCCGTCGTACAATATCCAGGAGGCCAACGGAAAAAGAGGTATGAACTGGCAAATTCCTTACTCAATTATTCCTCCGCGAGATGATTATGATAGCAAGAGGGAGCGTTGTGTCATATACGATGTAGTTTTTCATCCCGATACATTGCGCATGGCAGAGGTTAACAACCAGTTCCGTGAAATTGTAAACAAGACCGCGGTTGATGGATTGCAGAATGCTTATAATATCCACTTGGATAGCAACAATTTCCGCTTCCCGAAATCGCATTACAAAGGCATGACGGTACCCGCAGTGATACGAAAAGAAGATCCCAATTTCAAACCCCCTGAAGGTGATGATGATGAAGAACTTTCTACAGAGGTCTTAGAAAAACTATATCCACAACAATTATACCCAGAAAAATCAACAAAGCTGGAACAAGCTCCTCAAAATGATGCAATCCAAAAACAAGAAAGAAACAAGTCAACTAGGGAGTTCACTCACTCAACCGAAAATGGTTATACAATACCAAAGTTTGTGATAAAACAACAGAAAAATGTGGATTTACAAGATTTCACTTATCACAGAGATAGTAAACAGTACTCTGCTATACCCAGTCACTTAGTGGTTGAAATAAATCTTCCATTATTATCCTCTACTAAAGATTGCATATTGGATGTTCGAGAAAGATCCCTTAGCTTGTTATCTGAAAAACCAGCAAAATACAGATTGAAAATTTCTCTTCCTTACTGTGTAAATGATGAATGTGGTAATGCAAAATTTGACAAAAGTAAAAGAATGTTGATTGTAACTCTACCAGTGATTAAAAAGAACCTTAATAATGGTAATGCAAATTATCTCCGAGTGGACAGTGGTGTAGAAAGTGAAGAAAATTCTGGATCACAAAGTGATGAGGAAAATAACAACAACAGTCTTATTGTTGAAGTTTCATCAAGCACCCATGACACTACATTGCAGCCGGCAGACACAACAGAGTCTCCAACAAGTTATGATACTTTCTTAGAAACCCAACTGGGATACATACTGCCACCATACACATACAATGCTATGGATGATATCATAGCATTCACATTCCACGTAAAAAACACAGAGCCAGAGTCAGTCAAAGTTAAAAACATTCATAATAAAATATACATAAAATTTACATCTGTTGGTTCTGGTTTTGTGCCAGTTCATTATGCAGCTATCATTTCCTTTGATAAGTATATCAAATTTAGTGATGTCAATGGGGAAGCTTGGGATAACAATGTAATTTTACAACTGGAACTTGAAGGAGATGCTCCACTAAAATTCCAGATTGGTATTGATGAGAAAACATCGGTAACAGAATATTTAGATGTCTCACAAGTTAAAAAGACTCCAAAAACACTTGTGGGGAATCAGAATGATGGGGATGAGGAGGCTGTGACACCGGTGGTGGAAGTAACTAATTTCGGCTCAGAAACTAACATAGTTGTTTCATCTAATCACATAGATTATGAAGAGGATAATTCAGAGGCATGTAAGGAAAAGAAAATAGTTTGGATAGAAAATAATAGTGTGAATGAAGCTAAGAGTATATTGCGGAAATCTGTTTCTATGACAAGGAGTTATTCTGAGTCCAGTGTTGGAGATGTAGCCTCATCCATGGATTACATAAGTTCCGATTGTATCCCAGAGGAATCTAGTTTAAAAAAGACTGTTAGGTTTAATGATGTAATAGCAAGACAATTTTATAGGTGAGAGTCTTCTAAATGACTTACATTGCTCTTTCTTTACCTTTTGTGTGGAGTTACCTTGGCTTACATGTATTGTTATTGCAAAATAATAATGTACCAGTAATTATTATGAAATCTTATCATCAAGCTGTCAATTATTATCAATATGGGACAGTAGGTAATAATCAAATAATCATTGCCCCTGAAAAAAGATAAGTCATAATCAAGAAAAATAAACAAAATGTGTATTAAATTAAGCACATAAACAATTAAATGATATTTGAGAAAAAGGTAATGAAAGTAAGAAAGACTTACTTATGATTAAATGTACTGTCAGGGCTTTAAATCAGAGTGAAAAAAAAATTTAAGATTTGTTTTATGTACAAAATGCTAATTATTATGAACTCAGTACTTAGACAGTACTACAAACACAAACAGTAATAGAATGTGAATATTGAATTCTCTCAAAATTTTTACCAATTGTCCTGTAATCTTTTCATTATGCTGTGCTTCGTTTTGTTCAAGTTTGTTTGAGAGATTTAAAAAGGAAGATTTATTTAGTAGTAGAGCCATGTTGTAGACAGTTTTCTCTACAGCATGAATAGGCTGGCTCTACTGGCCCGTTACAACTGTCTCATAGAAAACTGACAATGTAAGGGCTGGCTGCTGCATTTCGTACAGTGAGTGAGATAGCCAGAGGCCCAAATCCCCTATCCCAATCCTTAATTATCCCTTTCCTTTAAGCCAACAATGCGCCCATGATTCTTCTGGTATTGTGGGCGTACATAGGCGGTGGTCACTTACTATCAGGTGACCCACTTGCTTGTTTGCCGGCCTCTGCCATAAAAAAAGGACAGATAACCATATCTTTAAATAATTGTCGTATTATTAATTTTTCTTAAAACCGTAGTTAATTTTATAAAACCTATGTTTAAAGCACTCAGAACATACATATATCTTAATATCTTTACAATCTAACAATCTGATGCAATGATAAATAAGATGATGTCATATTGTAAAGATAGGACTAGGAACTTGCCACAGCTCAATCATTTTAGGTATTTATGTTTAACATGTTTACATTTCAGATACAATTCATCCATAGAAGGTCAAAAAAAGAAAAACCAACGAAAGAAAAGTAAAAAGCGGACTCAGGAGAGACGAAAGAGCGAAAGTGAGGCTGAGGAAGAAACACGGAGCTCATCTCAGGTATAAATTTAACCACACTGAGGTCTCCTATGCAAGAGTCTGTCTGGATTCCAAATACCCACAAAAAATCTGGGTGGGCTTAAGTCAGTAATCTCACTCACTCCCATCATCATTAATTTTCCTGTCTGGTCCTGCCACATGATTTCTGCCACTAAGTCACACTGTTTAAACACTTAAATTTTGGATAGTAGGTATTTAGAATATGCTTACAGTAACTATTTCAGCACCTTATGCTGCAGTATATTATTCACTATAATTTCTATAATGATATGATAAGATTGCAATAAAATATTAGCTTGACAAATATTATCAATAAACAATAAAAATATGTATTTTAATAGATTTATTTATGTAGCATTATTTCAAATATCATAAGTAGCGTTTTATAATAAGAATTATACAAATGAATATTTACTAGAGTCAAGTATTTTCTAAAATATATTAATTAATAGCTGATCCGCGCGCACTCACCCGCGTGTATATTACGCTCATCTCCAGCGGGTCGTAGCGTGATGATATATAACTATAAATGAATGTCTCAACAAAACAAATTGTTATAGATGTGAATATAACCTTCATTTGTCCAATTATTTAAAAGTTGTTTATCACAACTTATGGTGTTCGCTGACGACAATATGAGCTGCTACAGTTTTATTTAAAGAAAGAAAGCCGCGTTCGGAAATTAGCAGACAGTATTGTTCCTACTGGTCCGGAATTGACTAGAAAACGTCTGTTGAATTTTTACAGACATACATTTTAATATCAGTTGGATGCAAATACGCAATAATATTTCAATCCACATCAAGTTAAAATTAAGATATTGATTTTATTTACTCCTATTACTCTCCTCCAAATTTTACAAATTTACTCCTACTATTTTATTTCATTAACATTCCCCATGTACGATTATGCAATAAGAACTTTAAATTATTGGTTTAAGTAAATTAATTTAGTAAAATAAAATTGATAAGCTCAATTTTTACTTGAGGGTTAAAATGTTTTTGAATATTTACGTCCAGGTACATGTAATGCAGTAACAATAAAATAATCGTGCTCAAATTGCAGTGGTAGTAAAAAACGTGTGTCGTATACACAATTCTTACAATGTCATACGTGATTGTTTCATAAAGATATCCAGTGATAAACTATGAGTATATTAATTGCCCGAATGTATCCATGACATTGTTTTTATGCATATTTATATATTTTAATTATATTATTAATTTTCTATTCAACAGCCTACCCCGACGAGACTGAAATCTGCACTGAAACAACGGCGAGATAGCGGTCTCGCGGACACTTCCGATGCTGAAGCGGATTATAAATCGGAATCGTTCAAAACTGCCAACGAAGGTTGTGAGCCAATGTTAAACAATAATAGTGCAACCAGTTCCATGTTAGACATCGTCAACAATGGAGGAAAAGTTAAAGCTAAATTAGAAGCGGATATCTGGGAATCTGATGGCAAACCTAAAAAAGAAACGGAATCTGAAAATAATAATGAAAATATTAAACACAATACAAAATTGTACGATCCTGATAGGTTAAACAAAGGCCAATACTTAGAAGTGATGTTTAAAAATGATCTCATTTTCGATTTAGACATGTGAGGTTTGCCATACTTACTGTTTATCGAGTTTTTTTCTCCAAAAATGGTTTAGAATATATTGATTATGAATAAGTAGGTGCGTATCTGTAACAGGTACATGTTAGTGGACTCTGTGTAGAAATGTGTATTAGATTATTTGTATTATTCCTTTATAATAATTCTACTTATTGCATAGTTCCTTTGCTTGATAATAAGTTGTTATGAAATGTGTTCTGGCTGAGTTTATGGCAATGGTTTTAACTTGAATACTTTTCAGAATGTGGTATTCAAAACAATTGAAGTCAATTACAGGTAATTGTTTACAAAATAATGTGTTACTCATATTAGGCTCACGCCATACTACGAGCTATTAGACGTTGGCGATGATCCATTTGATTTTTTTACATTTTTCCCATAAAAAGTTTTACAGTGGCGTTGGCACAGTTATATTGCCCACGCGGTACGACTGCTGTGCTGAAGTCTCGGGTTCGATCCCCGGGTCGGGAAAAATTATATATTTGATTTTTCTATCACCAAATACTTAGTATGAGCTTGGAGTCTAGAATTGTGCCTAGTATGGCGATAGACTCGCCCCTATCAGACCATGGGATGGCAATAAGCTCAGCGAAATGTGGGCGTACAGACTACACCCCTGCCTACCCCTTCGGGCATTATAGGCGTTTGTATGTGTGAAAATGGCGTATCGTCTAATACATCATTTTTGTGAGCAAGCCTTTTTGAGAAAATTTTACAATGGAATATTAAAATTTTAAATGTTATGTATTTTAGATCGGATACTTAGATGTGTAGAATAGTATAATAGGTCTTGAGATAAGTTGTAATTGGTATCGTGCTCACACTAGACAATAGATATCGTAGATAAAATACTATTTAATGGTACAAATTAGATTAATTCTCGTCATAAATTAGTAATTGGTTTTGTAAGTCTGTTTTATGCACTGTACAGCGAATAACATGGTAGTATGCTAGATACACATTTTTACATAATTAGGTATACACAATATGAACTTATGGCCGATATACAATACCTTTATTTACACAGTAATTGAACACACATTATTTCCATGAGGTTCAGATAATTTAATGCAGTGAAACAAAATTTTCGTCACTATTGGTCGACTGCCAATCTCTATTGTATTTGTAATCACATTTTGGATTTCTTACACCGTTTAGTACCAAAATGTATTAACGGCATTTATATTTAACGCCTTTTACAACGTTTCAGTCAGCTGTTGTCATAAACAATGCGTTTTGTTTTATTTATTAGTGATTGCGTAAATGAGGATGTATAGTTTGTTTGGTGTAATTTCGAACATTGTCTACTAAAAAGTAATTGTGATTTGATGATCTTAGTTTAATACAAAGTTGAATTGAAATTAATCTTTTATTTAAACAATACTATTAGAAAAAATCAAAATATGATCAACCTCCCCTTTTTGTCTTTTTTTTTTTTTTTTTTTTTATCCTGGCTCGGCAAAGTGACTACGCTACACCTGATGGTAAGTGTAGCGCAATCCAAGAATATTGTCGACCAACGATAAACAATGTGTCCATCGTTGGTCGGCAAGATCATGCCGGCCTGTCAAAGGGCCAAGGAGGGGGGAAGGAAAAAGGGATGGGAAAAGGGTGAGGATCAGGGGCAAGCCCCTGGGGAGAACCGGATATACCCTGGCTGACCCTGGAACGCGACCCACGCAAGGTGGGCCACTATGGCAGGTTTTAGCACCAGTGTACGGTGGTCGCTATCCGGTCGGATACAAGTATCCTCCCACCAGTAAAAATAATTTGTCTGTTTAAAAATAGGTTATGTTCAACCTTTCTAAATTTTGTTGAATAATTATGATCTATATAATAAATGTGTCATTCATGACAAGGGGTCTGGTCTACACTAAAGCCGATGGTAATGCACTATTAATCATGGTAAACTATAAAATAAAATATGTCTTTACACTCTCCAAATTCTATTTTAACCTACCCGCTAAACCCCTGTAAACATCAGTTATTGTTATTAATAATTCAATAATGTTCAATAATCCATTTGCAGCATTGGTTTCAACTCTTCTTTTTTTGTTTTCGCGGGAAAAGCGTTTTATCGCTACCGCCTCACTGGGGGGAAGGTGGAACGCTTATATTGGGGTCCACCGGCCTTACGACCCAGCGTTGAGCCGTCCGGTCTCGTCAATTTCAATACCAACATTACAGAAAATCAGTGCTAGAAATTCGTGGATAGTTTTTCAAGTGATTACAGTAGTGGACAGGGAGCCCTCGGGTAGCTGATCCACTTGACTACTATCAAGCTCATTTTCCGTGAGTAGCTTCGTTTCGATGAGACGACCAACTATTCCCTATGCGAAAATTCTCTATTGTGGTAGCTAACAGAGATATCAAGGATAGAATATTTCGATTTGATGATACTCAAAAATTCCTTAGGCTTCCAATAGGTATCGATAACGAGGTCATAAGGATGATTACTAACCAGCTGATTTTTTCATCATTGGAAGCCCCTCCTTCCAATAGGTATGATAATAGCAGATTTTTTTGTTTTTACTTAGTTAATATCCATATAATTTAACAGTCATATTGTCCTACAAATAAAATAATAAATTTTTGAGTATCATCAAATCGAAATATTCTATCCTTGATATCTCTGTTAGCTACCACAATAGAGAATTTTCGCATAGGGAATAGTTGGTCGTCTCATCGAAACGAAGCTACTCACGGAAAATGAGCTTGATAGTAGTCAAGTGGATCAGCTACCCGAGGGCTCCCTGTCTAGTAGGTATTATAAATGGTGAATAAGGCTTCTTTACGGAACTTTCAGTCGAACTTGTCAATAGAATTTCTATAGGTAAATTTTCTCATAATAATGTTGGAAATGACATCTTAGGTGTACATGTATACACATGCACATGACTTACTACATAAGAATGATAGACTCATGAATTAAAATAGTTTGTATTTTTGTCAAAATCTAAGTCATTTACCATTCGATGAAATTCTTATAAGAGCCTGTAAGTCAATACAAAAAGTAGCAATTTAACATCGACTTCTCCATGTTTAAATACGCGTGATGATTTTATATTTTTCTCATCATCATCATCATCTTCAGCCACAAGACGTCCACTGCTAAACATAGGCCTCTCCCAAAGATTTCCAGACCGACCTAATGGAATAAATATAATAATAATAATATTAAATCCTAAATAATAATAATAATAATATATTATTAATTTTAATCCTAATATTTTTCTGCCTTACCTATATTTTATCTCATAAGTAACGTTTACTTGGATATCGTGAAACAAGCGATAAGAGTTGTACAAATGTTATTTGAGCAATCGATTAAGACGAGAGGGAGGCATTATCTTTGTAACGGTACAGTCAGTGATAAATGTTGTTCACATTACAAAAGGGACGAAGAGTTATTAGCTATGTGTTCCCGTTTTTTACTTTTGATACGAATACAAGATATTAAGATAATTTTTATTTCACGTACGCTAATGAGACTGTTAAAACATTGTGCGAGTAACCGGCTGCAAAGGGAGAAGCCGTGGGTTTGATTCCCGCATTGAGACAAACGTTTGTGAGATCCACAAATATTTGTTGCGGGTCTGGGTATTGTGGGACCGCAAGCCCTTCGTAGTTCCTGATATCTCCGATACACGTTAACCTATTGGGGGGGGTCAGGAATATGTGTGTGACTGTTGAGTGTATCTATTTATTAATATTGTTGCTTTAATTAGGGCGACATTTTGTTTAACATAATAAATATATGCACAATTTTCCAGCAAGGACTGACTGGTTTAATTAGATTAATTTAGCCAAAAGTCGTAAAATAAGTATTTTTAATGTTGGACGCAAAAAAATAAAAATGCTGGGTAATTAAATTTTTGGACCCCGAGTAATGATATTACCTACATTTTTAAGGAGAATTTTATAAGCGCGTCTAAATTAGGTAAATAACATATTTTTGTACCTTATTCACAGAAAGTATAACTCATGTAAATCTTTTGTTGAAATACTTATCCGGAATCCCTTGACCGATTTGTATGAATCTTTAGTAGCAATGTAACTAACATTTAAATTACTATTCTTTCTTCTACTATCTGGGTATTTTTTTAACTAGTGTGATGGTTCATTGGTGGTGATGTAATGGTTCTTTTGGAGAATTTCGTATTAATTCCAAAGGCATGAAGTCTACTTATCCGCATTAGGCCCGCGTAGTGGTATAACCCCACTCATTCAGTAGAGGAGGTCCTTGCCCAGCAGTGGGTCGTGTATTATTATACAGTACAGGGCTAATATTATTATTAACTAGCTTTTCCTCGCGGCTCCGCCCACGTGATCTACCCTGTCTCTATACCAATTTTCAACAAAATTCGTTCAGAATTTTCGGTGTGATTGATGAATATCAAGATTCCTGTTTTATCCCAAGGGAGCATTTAATCGGGATAAAAAGTATCCTATCGCCCAAGTCAGCTCATACCCTGTCTGTATACATCAAAATTCAGTAGTTTCAGCGTGATTAACGGACAAACATCAAAACATCCATATTAGGATGCCTGAAGTTACCCCGGAATGCGACTCGCCAAAATGATGTCGGTGGCCCACTTACACTCCAAGGGTGTAAGTAAATACATGTATTGTTTACAATATCGATTAGTTTCACTGGGTGTACTGATCCTCCATATGATAATTAATTTATAAAGGAGAACGGGGAACTATTAACGCCGACAGCTTTAGAAATTGTTCCCCAGACGACGGTAATAGCGAAGTTCTAAATAAATTAATAGACACCAGGGAACTTTTACAAAGTATCTTCCTTCCCTTAACAGTATTACGATTTTCACCGTAGACTTGGGTTTTATAAAGAACAGTCGAAATTAACTCAACAATATTAAGGTAAAAAAATAACTAACACGGGTCTATTTTCCTAAATACGAGTATATATACATTGTAATATCGCGCTATCCTGTCACACCATGGGACGTAAATTTTTTTTTTTTTTTTTATCCTGGCTCGGCAAAGTGACTACGCTACACCTGATGGTAAGTGTAGCGCAATCCAAGAATAGTGTCGACCAACGATAAACAATGTGTCCATCGTAGGTCGGCAAGATCATGCCGGCCTGCCAAAGGGCCAAGGGGGAGGGGAAGGAAAAAGGGATGGGAAAAGGGTTAGGATCAGGGGGCAAGCCCCCTGGGGAGAACCGGATATACACTGGCTGACCCTGGAACGCGACCCATACAAGGTGAGCCACTATGGCAGGTTTTAGCACCAGTGTACGGTGGTTACTATCCGGTCGGATACAAGTATCCTCCCACCAGCAAAATGTAGGTAATATAAGTGGTAGAGCCAAGCTGTAGACACTTTTGTTAACAGCATTAATGGGGCGGCTCGACCGTAAAGTCACAAAAAAAAGTCAGAAAAACAGTAAAGTCACAAAATGGCCCAAATAGCCCCTCCATTTCCCAATCCCCATTAACTTGCATCAAGGTCGGCAACGCACCTATGACTGTCCTGTTATTGTGGATGTTCCTGGACTGTGGAAATCACTTATCAGTCGTCTCACTTGCCCGTATGCCGGCCTTTTGACCGTATATACATACATATTATGGGTTTTACTTATAAACGTTACCTAAGCATTGATTAGTCTAACTCTCTTTTATCTTTCTCTGTCAATGCAATTCATAAAGTAGTAGGGTAGAAAGAGGCGAAAACAGTGTTTTAATTAAGCAGTGCTAAAAAGTGTATAAGGCCCTTTAACGGTATTAAATATACAATCTACTGAATCTAGGATTAGTTGTGACTCATCAGTAAAAAATATTAGAAAGATATTTTAACTTTTTTCTTTTTATTAATACACCCATCAGTCACACACATAGCCCTGACCCCACACCAGGTTAAACATGAATCGTGTGTAGGTATCAGAAACAACGAGGGACTTGCGGTCCCACAACACCCAGACCCGAAACAAATGTTTGTGCGATCCACAAATAACTCGATGCGGGCATCGAACCCGTAGCCTCTCGCTTCAGGGCTGGCTACTTGCTCAATGCGCACCGAAGACTATAACTTTGCTCTAATATAACCTAAGCTTATTCATTTCAAGTTTCTTTTTAACGATGAGGGATAACAATTAACCTGTGTCTACCATTTTATTATAAAATTCGCAGACATCTTCATTATGCCAAGGTAAGGGAATGCTACCCTTAATTAGTCATTTCAGACAGACTGAAAGTGGTTATAGACGGGGCGAATGAACGAAAAATGAGCCCCTCGCCACCGGGCCGTCGCTACGGGAGATGAAAATCATTACACTTACTATTGCTAGAAATTGTTCAGCTGCTGTTGGCCAATATCGGGTATTTAATTTTTATTCTGTTGGTTCAGAGAGTGATAATGTACATATGACATAACAGTAAATCGTCCTGCTAAGTCCTAGCTTATCTTTGACAATTGACCGACTTAAAAAAGAGGTTATGTTTTCGACCCGTGATGTATGAATGTAAAACTGAATACTTGTGAAACCTACTAAGACCCAGTCAGTTAGATAAATGTTTGTAAAAAAATCGTTGGGGACCCTCACATTTCATACATCAATGGCCGAGAACAAAGACGTGGTGTTGTATTACCATAATTTTAAAATATTTTAGTAATTATTTCAAGCGACGTTACGCTATAAAATACAGAAAAAGTAGCGAAGGAAATAATCTTGGGACCGCGTGCCATTGTGGACGCTGTAACAATGCTGTGATTAATGGTATAAAAGAGGCCCGAGGCCTTCGTGAACAGACGTTCAGCCACCTGTCAAATACGTGCACGCTATTGTCCTCCATGTGGCGGCAAAAACTGAAATAACTCATATATATCCCAAAAGTGATCGCTTTTAGAAGAAAATGATAGCCGTCCAAGGAATAAAGAAAAATTTAGGTGAATATACAGGGTTATTTTTAAAACACCAGCAACCTCGCAGGGGTAGATTCCTAAGGTTATAAGCTACTACTTTTGTTCTACGACTTTTGATAATTTGTTAGATTTTATTTTCATACAAAAATAAGTATTCATTTAATTTCCGTCTTGATTGTTACAACGCGCATCGCAGGTTACGTAAACAAATACGCGAAGCGTGGGGAACCGGACTAGCTCCTTTGAAGGGCCGCTCAGCTGAGCGGCGCCTTTGAGTCGCGCGCGCACGCCGCGCTGCGCCGCATACTACGAAGAAAAATACGACACAACAAAAACTTGTAAAATCATTTTTTTTAAATATATTGAGTTATATCCAAACTCGTAGAACAAAAGTTGTTCCGTATGGGGACAGCTATCTACCCCTGCGAGGTTGCTGGTGTTTTAAAAATAACCCTGTATATACACATACACACGTACTTAACACGATTCATTTTTGAATATTATATTGCCTGTGTAGGTATTTACTTCAAAGATATTTACTACTAATTTTGAATAAAATAAGTAGATTTTCCACTATACTTCACTGGTGATTGTCTTAGCTTATAATTTTATATGTATCTATATATACCATAGGTCGTACCACTGTTTTTAGAATTTTGAAAGGACACACGCATAGACTGGAGAAAAGTTACACTTTACTAAGCACCTACTTAATGTCGAAATGCGTGCAATAACATATATAAAACAACACTCAGCACGATGGCAAAGTCCCATTCGGCACTATTTAAATGGGACTAGTTCGAAAAGTTTTTGTAACGTTTTTGTACTAGAACTACATAAATATATATAGGAAAAATATTAACATATTTAGAATATTTACACCAATCACACAAATAGTCTTGACTTCACAGTAAGGGACGTTCATTTTTTTGGGTAACATAAATGACGACAGACTTGTCTCATGGCACCCAAACCCGTAACAAATATTAGCGGATCACTTAAACATTTATTTTAGTGCTGAGATCATACTCGCGGGCTCTCGTTTCCCAGCAGGTAACATTAACACTATATTATAGAAACGCATATTTTAATAACGTCTTAATTTTCTGTTCGTCGTAGTTTCTCGTTCGTCGTTTCTAAATGGTAGAGCCACGCTGTTGACAGTTATGTATACAGCATGAATAGGCCGACACGACTGGGTTTATCATTCTCTAGCAGGAGTTTGTCGTGAAGTAGCAGCTTGCTTCGTACGGTGAGTGAGATATCCAGAGGCCCAAACCTCCCTCTTCTTCCCAACCCTTTATTTCCTTTAAAGTCGGCAATGCATCCATGACTCCTCAAACATTGTGGATGTTCAAAGGCGGCAGAGATCAGTTACTATCAGGTCACCCACTTGCTCATGAGCCTGCCTCTGCTATAGAAAATAAGTCACCATCGTATCAAAATCATTGTTTTATGATTTACGATACGCCAGAAATAAAGTTGGGCTAGAATTAAACTTTAGTAAAACCAAAATCATGACAAATAGCTCACATTGCCCCATAAATCTAGATGATAGACCTTAAGAGTATATTGATTCCTATATCTACTTAGGTAAATTTCCTTTGCAAAAGAAAACAATGGATTAGAAGTTGACAGAAGAATTGCAGAAGCTTGGAGGAAATTCTGGGGCTTGAAAGAAATATTAAAAAGTTCCATGCCTCTTAAGATCAAGAGAAAGGTTATGGATACCTGTCTGCTCCCATCAATCACATATGCTTGCCAGACGTAGAAATTTACACATGTGGTAAAAAATAAAGTAAATGTAGCACGGAAAGGAGTATAATGAACATTAGAAAAATCCAAAAAAATCCCCATGTTCATATACGGATGAAGACTAAAGTGCCCTTAGACATGCACTAAGGCTAAAGTGGCGATGGGCAGGCCATGTAGCCAGATTAAATGACGAACGATGGACTATCAAGTTAACAACATGGCCCTAAGGGCAAAAGGAAAAGAGGTAGACCTATAACCCGCTGGCAAAATGACATTACAAAAAATATAGGAAAACAATGGATGCTATTAGCAAAAGATAGAAAACGCTGGAATGATCTGGAGGAGGCCTTCACCCTTGCTTTGAAGGGTTCTTGCATGCAATATATTAATTATTAAAAAAAATCAAATACTATATTATAATAAATACTATTAAATATTTTGTACAACTAATATTAATAATGAATCCTATCATACTCCTATTAATCCTTCCTACTTATATTATAAACGTGAAAGTTTGTAAGTATGGATGGATGTACGTTTGTTACTCTTTCACGTAAAAACTACTAGATGGATTTTAATGAAACTTTACAATAATATAGCTTATACATCAGAATAGGACATAGGCTACTTTTTATCCCGGAAAAAGGAGATCACGCGGGCGGAGCCGCGAGCAAAAGCTAATTTAAAATAATGGTAATTGTATGTAATTAAATCGAATAAATAATGATATGTAATTCTATATCCAATGTTAAATTATGCACTTATATTGTTTCGAAGAAATAAAAGGCTTTTTTTTATTTTGTTTTCCTCATATATTCATCTTATTACACTTCATATTGTAACGTTATAACTTGAAATAGGATTTTGCAAGTAATTTCATACGAATGATGTAAAATTAGATTTCGAAGCCGAACTCGAAGACGGTTGTATGTAGCTTTATTTGTTGCAGACGACCTACGAGACTTAGATATATTATCATAAATCTATTTTACGCTTTATTTCAAACCAATATCCCAAAGGACTAAACGATGTCAAACTTTCAATCTCGGGCATTCTTTACGATCACAATCATAAGGTTACAGAATATATTTCTAGTTATTCAGAAATTGTACATTTACAAGTCTAGTTAATAATGTATACACCCACTTTATCGTATGAAAAAAGGCTCAAAGGCTTATGCAGTTTTATAGATGCTGATTTAAGAATATGAAATCGAGTAGATACCTATGTAGGGTATCTAAACATGTGTTTACATTCATGTCGTATATTTGACTAATATTAAGGTGTTTTATTGTCGGTGTCCAAAAATATGTATTATCTATATTATTATATATACAACCCACATTAGACCGGTCTAACCTCATTCCCAGAAGAGGCCCTTGCTCAGCAGTGAGACAAATATAATACATACAGAGTTGATTATATAATTTTAGGCTTTCGCGTTTTGCATACATATAATATTTATTTGTTTATTTAAATGGATCTTAATCACGTAGTAGTTGAAGGTATGAATACCTATTAGGTATTTTTTTCTTTCTTGATGTTTCGACCGAGTTGTATCGGCCGTGGTCACGGATTAACTCAGTGAGAGCTCAAATACTGATTAAGACCGCGATTAAGACCCGTTTAAATAAATAAAGATTATAATAGAAAGCTGGTATTAATATTATATACAAGTTACAGAAACATTGGTCATATTTACGGATCGTTACATACACCTGACAGTGAGTGGCACTTTTTTATTAAAATTGACATCCTAGAATTGCACGCTAATTTTAATCAATTGTCAATTAAGATCGATCACATCACTATATAGTCATTCGATGAAAAAGAACTTCTTTATTTATGTCCTAGCAATGCAATTAGATTTGGTACTACAGGCTGTGAAATACTTATATCGTACATTATACGTAGCTTAAATTTGACTACACCTTTCTGTAACACGTTGTTTAATTTTCAGTATACATTTTTAAATCTATATAATATCTAAGTATTAAATATTTCATTTTTGTTTTGATAGGTAGTCTTTTGTTAAGTAAGTTAAATAATATATATCTAACATCCAGTCATGACACATACTACTTTTACATTAATTTAATGAAAAGATATTTGAAGATACATAACTTTCCAACTGATTTAACTCTACCTTTTTTGCGGGAGCTGAAATTTTCAACCCACCTCGTTATTTTCTCTTTGCGATTTTATGCGTACGTATCAAACGGGATTTGTCAGTATTAATGCTCTTATCGTCCGACCATTTCGGCCATTACTGTATTTTCGTAATGGAAATCGATACTGCTACAATATTGCCGAGAGCCTTTATTGTGGGGCCATAGCGGCCCACTACAATTCGTCTGTAGACCCGAGTGACTTGCAAGGATTTAATGTGGTTTATAAACGCTAACCCTTTATTGATTAATGTCTCTACGCAGCAGACATTACATTTATTTATCTGGTTCGGGAGCTAGAGTTGTGTTTGCGTTCGGATACATAAATATAAAGTTACGACCTATTAATGTTTCGCCGTTTCCAAAGAAAACTGGAAAGAAAGAAAAATCTAGCTCAATCACCACAGCCGATACAAGTGTTTATGATAGTAAACTCGGTCCACGCTAGGAGAAGTAAACAAGTTACTTTAAATAAAGAAATCTATTTTTTGTTAAACTAGTCATTAATATTTAGTGCGAAAGTGTGCTGAGTAGGTACGCATATTGTTGACTTTGCAACTGCTGTTGCAGTTAATAAAATATATAATCAAGTGAATATTATAGTAAGTGAAATTCACCCAATTAAATAACTTTTAATATTCAACACTAGCTTTTGCTCGCGGCCCCGCCCGCGTGATCTGCTTTTTCCGGGATAAAAAGTAGCCTATGTCCTATTCTGATGTATAAGCTATATTATTGTAGTTTCATTAAAATCCATCCAGTAGTTTTTACGTGAAAGAGTAACAAACATACATCCGTCCATACTTACAAACTTTCGCGTTTATAATATTAGTAGGATGTAGTGAATTAATTACTTTTACATGTTTCCTTGAGATTAATTCAACAGAAAATCTATATGAAGTAATCTTAGCTGTATTGTTTAGTGTAGTCTTGTAGATTTCGTGAAGACATGCACACTCCAAATTCCGGACTTCTCTCACACTTGCGTGTTGTTCCTATTGCTATGTAATACAATATTACTACTAGCTATGTAGTGCTTGCAATAATATTTTAAAGGTGTGTAGTTTCAATGGTATGTAGAAGTCGTGTTCTTAAAAAGCAATCGAAATACAGGTGTCTATGCATTTACCTGTGTTATTAGAAATAACGAGAGCCATTGCTTGTTCTATACGCTGTTAAAATTATAAATGATTTTAACCAAAGTTAGAGCAGACCACTGTGTGATTTATAGTGTGTCGGTAAAATCTCTTAGTGCCCTCAGTATTCCTATAATCCTATAACGTGATACTGGGAGAACATCTAGGTTTGCCCCCGTTACGTAAAAACCTTAATATTAGCTTGTTACATATCTTATCTACTTAGCTATCCGGCCAAATTCAATTTCTATTTTATTTACATCATAATATCACTGATGTGATAGTTATAAATTGTGAAAACATTGAATACTTCGAGTACCAAATGAATGAGTGATTTAAGAATGCAAAGTTACAATATATCTAATAAAAGACGATTATTGCGACTACTTATGGTAATTAATAAGCTGTCGCGATTTTAACACTAATCAAGTAGATACAAAATAACTAAGGTTTGTTTTGTGTGCCAATTGTACATATACTTGTCACAGTAGTATAGGTTACACTACAACTACAAACTAGGTGGTGGGTTTCTCGTATGTGATAGACCGTCTGGGTTGGTACCACCGCCTTGTCTATTTTTGCTGTAAAGCAGCAGTGTGTAAGCTGTGTTGTGTTTCGGTTTGAAAGACAGTGAAATTACTGGGCATTATGAGAATCAACATCTTATGTTTCAGGATGACAAGCACAGTCCAGGCATGCAGTGCTTCGTACTGGATACAAAGTTTTGAGTAGTATTGCTTGTTTATGGGCAGGCGTTACCACCAGCCGAGCGACTTGCTCGTCTCGGCATTTAAGCAAATGAAAAAACTAAGAATGTCAATCTCGAACGCAAAACTCTCTTTGACAAATTATTCTAGATTTATGGCATAACTTTTGTGCTTCATTTTTTACTTAAAAACTTACTTAAGTAACAAACACTGATAACCCTATTTATCTTGTTACCGCAAGATTTGTATTATTAAGACGTCTGGCAATCTTCCATATAAGGTTTTCTGTTAAGGCTGTAGCTAAGGCTTAATTGTAAAAATGAAATTGCGTTGAAGATGATTCTAAGAGATCTGCTGATATTTGTAAGGATTTTGTAATCTATGAAACAAATGATCTGATTCTGAAAGTTGTTAAACCACAAGGAAACAACAATTTCCTTCAGTGCAACATGTATTATCTTATTTTTTGTGATTTTTACTTTTTAATACCTTTTTGCTATGAAATTATATCGAATCATTTTAATATATCTAATATTACAAATTTAATGTAACTAAAATACAACATTTTAGAAATTAAAAAATTACGATTTTTTTATTGACCTACGCAATTTGTTTTAATTACGATAAAAATATTACAAACTAGTAAAAATTGAAATACCCGGTTGCCAGTTTCCATACGATGTTATTTTTCATAATGTTTTATGTAAGAAAAAGACTCTCGCGTATAGAATCTCAAACAAACGCTAGTCCTATTATTCTATATTTATTGCGATAGACCCACTGCAAATAATGTAATGGTTTGTTTTTTTGAAACGGTCGGAAAAATATAATTGGTATTGTACTCATAATTGCAATTCTGTTTGCATTTTTAGGACTGCAACGTATATTCAAGATAAAAACAAAAGCAATTAAAATCAACGCGAAAAAACTACTAACTAGAAGCCAGCACGATGATCGCAGGGTGCGGGATTTCAAAGGCAGCATTAATATTAAATGAATCCAAATGTAAATAAAAGCACCGACATATACGCAGCGAGTCAAACCTGGAATTAGGAAATGTAATAAAGCCGAACCTTTATTCTACATATTGGGTATAATATGGAGCTCGCCACAAAAAATCCAAGCTTCGTTACTCGGTGCTGGCACGTATTAGGGAATAATTATTATCAAGAGTTCATTCGTCATAAAACCTTACCTTTGGGCAGTTTGGTGTAAAGGCGTATTGTGAAATACCTCATCTTTTGACATACATACATACATAGACTTACGCCTGTTTCCTATAGGGGTAGGCAGAGACAACGGATTTCCACTATGATTGCCTATGATAATAAAGGACCTTTCTCATCGGTCTAGTGTATTGACGTTTTCATATTCCAAAATGGCACAAGACTTCAGAGTTACTATTGACCGGGAGTTGAATTTATACTCGGTTAGGCTGACCCTTTGCACACCATAGTTTTACCACCGATCCACTGCCTACCTCTTTCGAAAAAGATGTATGAGTTTATAAAGAATAGATAATTAAAGCTTAAATAGTACAAAATTAAAATCGACAACGCAAATTCATCATCATATTTTTTTGTCTACTGGGTCTGCTACAATGCTTTAGCAATGATTTTTTTTGGGGTGAGGCAGGCTCCGCTTCCATTTAAAATTCCTTTTATGGTTCACGAATTTACCAACTTTTTACTATAGACATATTGTAGGTACTACTGTAATTTGATATTGAAATAAAACTAATTTAAACGAACTTTATCACAGTTTTTATTTTAATTTTGGTCTCGATGTTTCCAAAGCTTTTCAGCCTTCGTTGTCACGGGGTGGACTGAGATGTTGGTTTTCCCGAAATGTTAGTGTAGTTAGTGTGGAGTACAAATACTTAACATAAAAAACTGCGATAAAACCTGTTTAAATTAGTTTTATTTCAATGTTTAACATTCGCGTAAACGTAAGAAATCATTATGAAATTTGATAGTGATTGATACCATCATCTCAAAATTGTATAGCTTTATTTTTATGATTTTTTTGAAGAACAGATTAAGATTCAATGAAATTTTAACACTACTGCTTCGGTTCGGAACAGTTCAGGTACAGTTTTCGGATCCAGGTGGATAAAACTAAACTAAACTGGATCTGAAACTGAATCAGTACAGTTCGAAATGCTGCTTTGTTAGAGAAGCACTGACAAGAAAAACGTTGCTCTTTTACAAAACTGTTTTCAATATTCGCACTACGTTATTTACAATATTCGTATAATACATACAATATTCTTTCTTTCTTTTATAATACATTGCAATTATTAATACAAATTATGCTGCAATAATCTATATAATTATCTACATAAAAACTAAAGCTCAATGTATGTAGCTCAATATTTTTTCCGTATTAACATTTATTATACACTTATACTTTCAGATTTGATTAACTAGTGTAAAATTAAATAATGTAATATTATTATTTCTTACAATATATTATAATTTAGGATAATACTTTAACGAGGACTGCCTCAGCGGTGCAGTTGTAATGCGTACTGTCTGAAAGTGTTCGGTCAGATAGGCTCGGTTTCTATCACATCATAGCACGGAAACAAACTTAGCGTAATTCGGGTATACTCATTACACCTCTGTCTACCAGTTAGTGGATCACGGGTTTGAGTGCATATGTATGTATGTATATACCTATATCATTTATCAGTTATAATTATCTGGGAATATTGATATTGCTGTCTACACGAGCGTAATAAAATGGAAAAGGAGTATCTAACACACAATAGATCCCAGATGATAAATCTAATATATTTTGTTGGTTATTTATTCGACCTGTAAATATAAATGTAATGTACTTACCTGGTACCGATATGTAATAACGACTTTAAGGGCCTATTCTACGATGTTCGACCACAAATTTATGTATTAGACAGCTATAATTGAAAGTAGTATACATTCTTCTGCCAGAATATACCTACGTCAGAGTGTGAATTTGTATTGAACGTGTAATTTTTGTTTGGTAAGTAGCATTTACTCAAGGGTGGTGTAACAGGCGCATCGTCATCATTGACCTTAAAGTCTGTTTCCGACGATTTAATCATTGTCTCAAAAACAGGCACTTATTTATGCCTGTATAAGCCATTTCTAGATTAATGAAAAATTTATTTGTGTATAAACAGCATATCCTAAAACTGAATCGCTAAGGAAGTTATATAAATACAATGATGTAAATTAAAGGCATTTTTTTAAAGGTGCGACTTACGTGACAAGGACATCGGCGCTACCGTGAGATGCTGACTCTGGAGCCGGTAATGAGGATGTAAATTGGCATGTGCGGCGTTTATAGGGTGGATAGCGGTGTGAGCGCGGGTGGCCCGGGCCGCCCAACCTGTGGCGTATCTGTTGCGCCGCCCGCGACCGCCCGCCGACCGCGCGACCCGGCGCGTCGAGCGGCGCGGCGAGCAGCACGGCCAGGCCGCAGCCAGTCTGTCACCGCGCTGCCGTCGACAACGCCGTCGTCGCGCGAATCCAGTTTCGCGGCTCTCGCGGAAATCCCACTTTTCCGCCCGAAAACACGTGCCGTGTACCGCCCGAAACAGTGATCTCATACTAAGATTCATTAGTCGTTGCGAAACAATTTCAATAATAAGGTAACACCATTGTAGACTACTTATTAAAAAGTATGCATATTACTACATGTTGCGGTTAATATATTTTTATTGCGAGCATTTTGCGTGCCTGTTGGATCAATATATTTATTACATACTTATATTAAATATTTATAATTTATATGCTACATTAGTTTCTTTATCAACTAAGTACAAATAACATGTCGTAATTGAAAATCTTATAAAAATATTTTTGGTTTTAAATTGATGTTCCTGAGTTTCATAGATATTTCAATTTAAGTATACCCCAAATCAAATGAAAAGAAAGTGTATGTTTGCATCTGAAGAGCTATGTACGTATGTAACATCCGGCATTTCTTGTTAAATATTTGCGTGTAGTTGAAATTCTATGTTTCCAAAAATAAATAGACATTTACCAACTGTCATTTGGTAATTTTATTGAACAATTTGTAGGAGAGCAAAATCGACGTTTTTCTACTTTGTACATAAATCACTTCACTTTACGTCGGTTTATTTATGTTTACACGAACGCTTTAGATTTTTCCGAGTACCTATCATATGTAGACTATTTTTTACGTAGGTGCGTACTATGATTAAAGATATGCTCTTCGGCAATCTTCGTCTACAAGCGCATGATGATGATCTAATACAAACCTATTACAAAATTAGATTTCGTACTTATTTTATTGTTGAGCGGCTGTCCAAGTATTCATACTAAATAGTAATATGAACATTTTCGAAATGTATTTATTTTATAATATAGTATACTTTACTTTAATCCGTGCTTTGGTATCTTGTGGTTTTTATCAGTGTTAGGTGTGTTTAACATACCTAAATGAAGTATATAAATTAGACGTTTTATAATAAGATTTTATTAAAAAAGACATTCAAAAAAGCATCAGATGGTTATAAAAGAGTCACAACTTGCAGAAAACCATTAAGAAAAGGATTATATTTTTTGCCCCTTTTTATATTGGAAATTTTAATTGTATGTTTTATAGCAGATTTTCAATATTGTTAATAGGATACAAGGTATATAATCATAATTAATATAATAAAATCAATTACAAGCAATCAGTATTGAAAACATGTTCCTATTGAGCTTGAATACATCTTTTATTACATTTGAATAAACATATTTATGTTCATTCGTAATATATTATTAATGGTTCTTGAAATTGGTCCTATTATGTTTATATTTACAGTTCTTAAAACAAAAAGTTGCCAAACTAATTATAGCCTCAGAATATTACATTATAGTAAGTGTAAAGCTAAACGTAACGGCTAAACAAATCAATACGGGTGGTTCCATTTCACAAAAGAAAGTCTATTAATTTGCGTATATGTATCACAAAAAAATAACTATTACTATGGTTATATGTCTCTTCTTCTTCTTCTAGACCCCCCATCTCACTTGTCGTCAACGTCACATAAAGATTTGGCTTGTAGTTTTTACGACCGGCCGCCTGCCTGACATTAACCCTTCTAGGGAGAATACACCCAGACCAGAAACAAATATTTATGGCTCACACAAACGTGTTGTCTCGGTTCGGAAATCGAACACGCGGCCTCTCGTTTCGCAGCTCGTTCTTCACGAACTGCATCACAGAAGCTGTCATTTGATTGCTATACATAGTTATATGTAACATTACATAATCATTATACACCAAAGCAAACTTACCATTACCATTATATTTGACTTTACTCAAAGTACTAACTACAATCAAAATATATACTCTATAATAGTAGAGTTGAATTCTATGTAAATATTGTTGCTTAGTTTCGAGTTAATCCGCAATCATGGCACTGGAGCGAGCAATCGTCTCAATCCTCAGTCATTAAAACCCTGAAGTTATCATAGATATGAACCATTATCTCTATCTGTTATCTAGATCGATACAAATAAATGTACCTACCGAATTATCGCACGCTGAATAATGTAGTAAGTGCTTATACTTATCTAAAAATATATTTTCCGCATATTAATGACATACGTTACAGCTGCCCAAGCATTAAACAGTAAGTGAACAAGTGAAATCGAGAGCTAAAAGAAGAGTAATTGGATAAAGTGCAGTGGAGTGCAGTTTTTCGTCAGGGCTGCGTGTCCAAATGGCCGGCTCTGCCCGGCCGCGCTAGATCGATCCCGCCACACCGGCGCGGCTACAATCCGTAAGTGCATACTACCTACACGTGCAATCATTCAACTACTATACGATTTGGCATGGATGGTGCGCGAATTCTAACGTTATTACGATAAAAGTGATCTTGTATTATGTGCTCCTAACACACACTGCAAACATATTTTTTAAACACGTGCAATAGAATAAGAACAACTCGTTATGTCGTATCATCATGTATCAGGGTTTCACTTGAAGATAAAGTCAATTACAGTGATCACTGATAACGTCTTGCAAACATAAAAAACACAGATAATATGTGAAATATAGAATAAAATCAGGTCAACCGTGTTTTTGCGAAGGCAACAATTTTATTCTTTTTATCTTACAGAGTACCGATAGACGATTCTCAGATTTCAGTTTGAAGAGACTTTTTACTTGACTGCTATCTCGAATCAAAGTTATTTCAATTTATTTTTAAATCTGTAGGTTTCACAAAGGTTTCAGCAATTAAGCAAACAGAAAACAAACATAGTTCGACAAAGTGGCCTTTTGGGCTTTGGCAGTGGGTGTAAATGGCGGTGAAGCGATCACCTACCATCAGGTGACCCACTTTTTCGGTTGCGGGTCTATGCTATATTAAAAAACCTTTATCATTGACTTTAGCTCTCATTGACCGTAACTGTTCAAAAACCAGCTGAGTGAGGATAATCCTTTCACACGAGTGTTGTTAAATGCGCTCGATTTGCGGATTTCACAGTATCATAAAGTAATGACTCATAACAACTTGATATGACGAGCACACTCAGCGCATCCAATTCGTAAATGGATGAGGACGTGCGCGTCGCGCTTTTTGTATTCACTTGAATATTCGAGAAGTAAGGTACGGGTTGCGCATGCTACTTACTCGTATTTGGACATGTTTGCAAAAGTTCCGAGTAGAAACGACAATGATAACCCAAACTCCTCCAGGACCATCAACGTCAGAAATAACGTCAAAACACGTCACAAATGATAAGAAAAATGTTTTTTATCAATCTACAATTTTTTTCTCAAAACTGGTTGTAATGACAGCCACCACTGGAATGTAACCCTGATAAATGATCGATAAGTTTCTATTGCAGCGAGTTCAGGTGTATCCCGAGTAAAACAGAATGCTATTTTAGCAAGACAAGGCACATCTGCACACAGCCTAGCGTTTCAATAGCGAACATGACGGCAATTTGATCAGCATGTATAGAGACATACTCTGGCCGCCTTGATCGCCCAACCTCACACTGTACATATTGTTATGAGGTATTTTCAGTTCGAAAGGTTACATTAATTTAGGTACGTTCATACGGTACTAAGAATTTATGTTCAAATAAAAATATCTGCGGTACATTGTTTGCTATTTCAAAGACACTGCTCTCACGAATTCAGGAGTGCCTTAAGAGAAATGGTAGTCATTTACAGGTTGTCTATAAAAAACTAAAACTGCATTACCAAACATCGAGTCCTTTTTATAATTCGCTGTAGGAGTGCGTGAAAAAGCTACAAAACTTCACAATCAACTGGCCAGGTAAACGTTGGCAAATTGCCAAAGATGTTTCCGTACGTTTCTTCTTAATCAAAAACTAATAACTATAAATTAAGTCAGCGTATTTGTTTGTTAGAGCAAGGCAATGGTGGCCGACGCTTGAATACTTTCACCAAAATACCTCCGATCGTAACCTAGCATGGCCGTGGCTTGTAATATTTATTTACACTATACTACACGCTCCGAGGAAATATTTACAATCCGTACGGACCTACGTCAAATAAATCATATTTTGGACCTGCGTTTATTAAAGCAATGTGCTTTTTGTCGGTTTCCATTGTGGTTTCGCAATTATTTTGAAACAGACATAAAAATATAGAACTGATCCAAAAAGCCAAAGATACTTAATATTGGTTATTTTCATTTTAGTTTCAATTTAGTTTTGATTTTTTGCTTGAGGTGGTTTTATTTTTAGTTACATATTATTTCGACCCGTATATATTTTTATAGCAGGCCATAGGTTCAGGCATAAAAAGGATTGAGAAGGAAAGTTCGGATTTTGGCCTTCGGAAATCTCATCCACCTTACATAAACGCAACAGCGAGTAGCTTATCAGCTTTCTGTGAAACAGTGTGCATAACCATTGTCGAGAAGGCCCATGTACACTGTAGACAGAAGTGTCTCCAGCAGGTCTATTACCTTTTTTTGTTTTATAGCATAGGCCGGCAAACGAGCAAGTGGGTCACCTAATGATAAGTGATCTCCACCGCCCATGTACGCCCACCACCAGAAGAATCATGGGCGCGTTGCCGACCTTAAAGGAAAGGGATAATTAGGGATTGGGAAGGGGAGGGGATTTGGGCTTCCGGATATCTCACTCACCGTACGAAACGCAGCAGCAAGCCGCTACTTTACGAGGGTTTTCGGTAAGGCAGTGGTAATGACACGGTCGAGCCAGCCCATTCATGCTGTAGACAAAAATCTCTACAGCGTGGCTCTACCACTCACAAATTATTCACCTATAATTGGATACATACCTAACTATGGTAAATGTTATGTTAAGCGATAAAAAAAATGATTTGAGGACAAAAAACAAAAAGTAATGCTAATATTCAACAGACCTACGGGCGAGTTTCTTGGTGCTTCTTCTCAGACCAGTGGGCATTTTCAATATTTAAAATACTAGTTGGACATTGAACTTGACTACATTATATCTACGTCGCGTTACTAATATTGGATATCGCTTTGAAGTATCAGTGTACATATTAAATTACACTTATTTATAGTTTGTTCTAATTTTTTTCTTTCATCTTTTCACGCTTTTATCTAACACGGGTGGGAGGCTAATACGTTTTATTGTGATCTACCTAGTAAACGCTTATTAGATAATTTTTAAAAATATACATGGATATATAGGTAATAAATAGGTAAATATTTTGTAATACAAAAAAAATAAGGGTAGATGCTAAATTGGCTATTAAATAAATACATCTTATAACTGACTTCTTACAAAAGCGGGCTGTTCGAAGCGTCGCGTCGGTGACTCGATCATCTCACGGATAGCCTGGAATCTTTAAGACTGCGAAGAGAATTTGGTTCTCTCTGCGTTTTCTATCGTTTATATCACGGGGATTGTTCTGAAGAACTGTGCAAGTTGGTCCAAATTCCACCATTCTACCATTGCACTGCCCGATACCGCAGTAGAGCTCATACATTGGTATGCATATATTCAGGTGTATCCAAGTGGTCCTGGAAACAATACTGTCTAGCCCGGTACGTTTCCAGCGGCCATGTAACTAAAGATTATGAGGATTTTTGTATGAATATTAAAAGTTAAGTAGTGTGGGGAAGTGTTGTAGATAGGTTTACTACCCTTTGAAACTAAGAAAAACATAACCCAAAGTGCAAGTATTTTAGACATTAAATTTAATAATTAAATGACTCAGGGTGATAGTCTGAATCCTCTTCATCCATCCATCAGCCTGTATTCGTCCACTGCTGGACACAGGCCTTTCCAAGATCGCGCCACCCTTGACGGTCCTCCGCCTTCCTCATCCAGCCGCTTCCCGCTACCTCTTTAAGGTCGTCGGTCCTCTTAGCATTTTGTTATTTAGGATTTTTTTTTATTTTTTATCCAAGATTAGGATACTGTCTCCATAGAGAAAGCAAGCGCATATCCGACTTGGTCTACATAGATGTCTTCAAGTTATTTGCACTAAAAATACCAGATTTGGTCAAGTTGCTGAAAATGAATATAAGTTTCAGCAACTCGATCACAATGGTGTTTGGTGTAGATAGATAAACATGCGATAATGCATATTATGGGCCGAGATGAAGTTATGGTCTCCGATGACATGCAATCTTTTAAGAGACCTTACAGCATCGACCTCTATCTGAAACAAAAACCTGTAAACATTTGGGTATGTTCGAAGTGTTATGTATAATGGGTGCAGACGTAAAACAATAAGTGAAGGAACGTTTCTTTGGCCGTATGACAAAAGTACATAACAGTCTGTTGTCAGATGGTAACAAAGTTCGTGCTTTCAAGGCGGTGTTCTTAGACATGGCACGCATTTTAGGAGGTTTGTGTCGGGTCCTACCCACCGGTGGCTTGGATGCTAGGGCGCCATTGCAGGTTGATACTTTTAAATTTAGTTTTTTTATTTAACATTTAAAAATGAGTATTTTTTACTAGATCACGGCAAAGTGATTGCACTAGAGTGATGCCGTGCGATAGTAACAATATTGTGGTGCGTAGACGTAGCGTCATTTAATACGTCACTGACGCTTCGGACGGGACCATTGGAAATAAACCTTTAGGTTAAATTACAACACCTTTGCCAGTCTCTCTAATGTTTGTTTTCTGAAGCAAACCTCTTAATTACTGCTACTTTTACATAAACTTCAAGTAAAAAAGAATAAAATGTAGCTATACTAAAAAATACTATTCATTACTGGAGAAAATTAACAACAACTCAAACTATTACTTCATGAAGCTTTAAACTAACGTAATAAATATAATATTATTCCTCTTAAACTGTAAAAGAATTTTCATTCGATACGATCCGTAAATTAAATTTTTTGCTCTCACATTTCTCAACGAATCACTCGCCGCGCGAAGATAAAACAATCTCCCGGTAAAATTTCATTTAGTTGATGAATCGTTTGCGTATTAAAAACAACCGCGCTAATATATATATCAGCAATCAATGAATATTACCACCACGTCGGTGTATCTCATCTTTAAGAGGCTTTCAATCTACTAGATTACAATAGCCTCATAGTAACCAAAAAACTATTGAAGACAGAAAGACAAACATTTAGTTAGTTTGGATAAGATTGTGTTCACATACACTAACACCTAGAATTTAATAATTTAGAACTTTTAATTCTCTCATTAATGTTTCTCTTACATTTTTATATCGGTCACATTCCATTAACATATTGTGGTGAACATCTTTTGTAATCCTACATTGCTGCTAGTTGTCTTTATTTAAGAGGATAAACTCATTCATGTTCAGATATTAAATCTACTTATTTTCAGTCACTATAAAACTTTCGCTTATTTTAACATTCGCAAACCAAGGTATAAGAGGTTATCATTGCATGGTTCTGTACCAAACACTTTTTTTAGAAGTGTCGTCAACATTTTATAACAATTAAAATAATATTTGTTCAAAACTCCAAAATAACATGGTTTTATATCAATAATTATTGACCCGAAATAATCTCCCAGCAAAATTACATTTAGTTGATGGATCTATTAAAAACAACCGTGCTAAAATATATCCGCAATCAACGAAAATTACACTGCTTTGGTTGTTACTCGTCGTATTTATAATGTATCTTATATCCACAAAGTAGTGGTACTCGTAGTGGAAAAGCATGTATATAAGTTGTTGTACAGTCCTAATGGTCAGCTTGATCGGGGAACCAATTTCTAGTGAATCCGAATTCGACGTGAAGTAGCGCTTGCTGTTATACGTCATATGGTGAATGAATTTTTGAAGGTCCAGATATCACTATGCCCATCCTTTTCACTGAAGATCAGCAATGCGCTCATGTATCTTCTGGTCATGGGCGGTGGGAAGCACTTATCATCAAAGAACCTACTTTCCCCTTTGGTGCCCTTTGTTAAACTCATAATGTTACAAGTAAATAGTAATTATGTTACGGGTAATATTAAAACAACGGTTAAACGTAGGATAAATTACCCATTCTTTTTGTTTATTTAGATAAATACATACATTACGCATACATACAATACAGTATTAAGTAACCCAAAGGCTATTGTAATTTCAGAACCTTTGTTTTATTCAAACCGTAGAATTCAAACAAAGTATTACATGACCCGGAATTTCATTCCAACAAGATCTTTACCTTAGAATAATAACACAACCTTAAGGGCGGTTCTCCACTGCCTTTAGACCAATAAACCCTAAGGTACTTTACTTAGCAGAGATGTGACGAATTGTTAAAAATGTATATCCGTGGATACGGATCGTTAGTGCCTAGACCCGCGAATACGGATATAGATACGGACCTCAACTTTCCTACTCAGTCGGCGCGGCATCACTACGTGGCCTTGGACCGATAGATGATGCTTTGCGTTTTTACTATATCGTCAGTGAAAAGGCTAAAGTACTAAAGCATCAATAAGTGAACTTTACGGTAGAGCATTTTCGAGTTGTTTTATTTTTACTATAATAAATTGATATAAGACCTTCTGGATAATTTTCAGTAAAACTTATAGATATTTTATTGAAATGTATTTATTTTCTAATATAATTATTATGAATTTTAATTATTGTACAAAACAAATTTAAAATTTTCTATCGGAAAGTTCACGTATTGGCGCTTTAGTATTTTTGCCTTTCAATTGACGATATGATTAAGTGACTATAGTCCATTTTTTTATAGCATAGAGTATAGACCGTCAAACGAGCAAGTGGGTTACCTGATGATAAGTGGTGTCTACCGCCCATGTACGCCTACAATACTAGAAGAATCATAGGCGCGTTGCCGACCTTAAAAGGGGAAGGGGTAATTAAGGGATTGGGAAAAAGGAGGGAGAATTTGGGCCCCCGGATATCTCACTCACCATATGAAACGCAGCGGCATGCCGCTACTTTTTTTTTCTTTTTTTTTTTTTGTGGGGCTCTATGCCCCACTCTCGTCCCTCTGATATTATTTTTCAGAGTTTTTACCCATCTGTAAATTCTCAACATTTTTTATTATAAAAACCCCGTAGTAATGCAAGAGTAAAAAAGTATATACAAAATACATAAGTAACAAAAATAAAATAAATGCACACATTATAGTGTTTGTCTGCATTAATACGGCTATAAAGAGTACAGAGACATTAAAAATTTAATTTTACACAATAAAAACATACAATTGTAAAAACAGATCACACATCTTGTGATTGTCAGTGTCTCTGTACTGTCCTGAAAAATCATTCGTCCGACAACTACACAGTAAAACAAATAATAAAATCATTATAAGTATGCCAATAAAAACACATTCTTAGAAAAGAAGCTTAAACAGTCACAGTGCATACTTATTACTAAAACACAATTTTTACACAATTATTAGGATATAGCATGTCTCCTTCTCTAAGAACACACTTTCCTTGGCAACTAAGTTCTCATAATATCATATTAGGAAGCATAGTTGCCCCGGCTATCTATTTCTCAACAACACTTTACATGCTATATCCTTACAATAGCTCAAAAATTTACGTCTTACTGCACCGGTCTCCAGTATTCTGCCTAGGTTCTCTTTACAAATTTTAATATCAATTTCGTGCTCAGCTTTCAGACGTTGATACAGAAATACTGGGCACTCGGTCAACACGTGTGCGACATCCTCTATAGCTGCCGGGTCGCAGATACATGAGGGGCTCTCCTTGCACTTGAAGCGATTCAAGTACTCAGAGAATCCCCCATGGCCCGTGAACACCTGCGTGAGAACCGGGTCCAAAGGCATCTTCCGGATTACGCTGTAAGCCTTCCTGGCGTCAGGGAAAAACAACTTGGTCACTGAAGCTGTCCTCCCGGCCAAGTAGCGCTCGTTCCACTCGTCAATCGACTCCTGACGGATATGACGCTTGACGAATGAAACGGGGCATAGATCATAATCAGGCTTCTTCTTCAGCTTTAGAGCCGCTGCTTTTGCGAGCTCGTCGGCGCGTTCATTTCCAGCCACTCCCACGTGCGCCTTAACCCAATAAAGGCTAATGGTTTTTCCGCACTGTACGGCCTTATTCAACAAAATGTTGACGCCAAAAGCGATGGGGTGGAAGGAGTCTCCGCTCACGACGGACTCGAGCGCGGCCCTTGAATCACAGAAGATGCTGTATTGGTTGCAATCGCTCTGTAAGGCCATTTGCACCGCTTTCCGCAGAGCCAACAGTTCTGCTTGGTAAACGGTGCAGAACGATTCCAGTCGCATTTTGGTAGCTTTCGTCTCGGCGTCGCCGTCCCATAGGGACACCGATGCTCCGACTCGGCCACCAATTTTGCTGCCATCTGTGAACACCTTGACGGTGTTGGCAGCCTTGAGGATCAGTTCTGCATCGTTCACCACGCATTCGAACTGCAGCGCTCTGCGATCAGCTGGGTGTTTAAAGGTGGCGAATGGCACAGGACATTCCACCTCCCGGTCCCCCACTACTTGCCGAGTGTGTCCCTTTTTCACTTCAAATAGAAGCGCCGCTTCTCGGACACGAATGTCTAGCGGAAGGATCCCAGCAAGCAGCAGGGCCGAGTTCAGCGAAACGGTCCTGTAGCCCTTCACCATCTTCAGTGCAAAGCCCCGTTGAACCCTTGCAAGCTTCTTTTGAATGCATATTTTATTGCTTGCAGGCGCCCAGGCACTGGCTGCATAAAGTATGGTGGGTTCAACTACCGCCGTATACAGGGTTCTCACAACCTCAGGTCCCAATCCCCACTGCACTTTTGCAGCGGTTGCCAACTTTTTGTAGAAGGCAATAGCCTTTCTACAAACATCTGAGACATGCGTGTTGAACGTCAACTTATTATCCACTGTCAAGCCCAGTATCTTGATTTGTTGCGACAGGCCTATATCGACGCCGCCCATGCGCAGGATCGGAGAGTCGTACTTAAGTCGCCGCGTCACGACCATAGCTTTCGTCTTGTGAGCGGCGAATTTCAACTTGTTACGAACTCCCCAACTCTGCACATACGCTAGGGCATCGTTGGCCTGTTTCTGTATTTTTGATGTCTCATCCCCGTGAAACACCAAAACAACGTCGTCGGCGAAGGCCTGGCAGTAATCGCCCCGCTTGTCGAGCTCCTTCAGTAGTGGGTCGAGGAGCAAGTTCCACATGATAGGACCACCAATAGACCCTTGGACACATCCCTTGGTGGTCGTTCTCATGTGTTCTACTCCGGCGTAGCGAACTTTCACTCTTCGGCTCTCGAAGTAGCTATCCACCAACCGTCTGATGTTTTTCGGACATTTTTCCTCCGCCAGTCTGACTTTAATAACGGGCCACCAAGCACTGTCGAAGGCTCCCTCTATATCCAGTGAGACCAGTGTGACAATTTTCTTGTCGCTCACTTTACTCCTGATGTGCTGGAGTAGGGTATAGAGGGCGTCTTCCGTGCCTCTTTGGGGCATAAAGCCAAACTGCCGTGTACTCATCCTGGGTAGCAGATGCCACTTCACTCTTCCCACCACTGTCTTCTCCAGAATCTTTCCCAGCACCGGCAACAAGCCTATCGGTCTATATGATTTGACGTGTGTGTAGTCCTTCTTTCCGGGTTTCCGGAGGACTACGACCGTGGCCTCCTTCCAGGCGGTCGGGAAGTGGCCATTCTCGAGGCATTTGTTAGCCAGTGCAAGGAACAACTCCGGATCCTTAAGGATAGCTTGTCTGCAGATGTCGGCTGTTAGACCATCTGCTCCGGGGGCTTTTTTAGGGTTGAAGCTGTTTGTAGCAGCTAGGATTTCATCCATTGTAAATGGCGGATCGTGATAATCACTATCCGCTAATCCGTCATTTATACTATCAGCTTCTGCCCTAATCTGCTGGTGTTCTGCGTTGTCGTCCTCCACCCGGTCTTCCGGGTAGAAGACTTCCGCCAGAACCTTCGCCGATTCCTCTGGACTGAGGATAACACCGTCCTTCTTCAAGGGAAGATCCTCCTGTCTTTTTGAAACGCGTCCAATCGCCCTATAAATACCGTCCCAAACGGTTTCTTTGGACTGTCGTTCGCAGAATGCCTTCCAACTGTCTGTTTGGGCCCTTTTTACTTCAGACTCGTACTCCTCCTTTGCTTTCAGGTACTCTTCGACGACGAACTCTCTGCGGACTGGGCGTGCACAGCGAATCCTTCTCCTCCTAGTGACCATGGCCTTTTTCAGTGAGGCTAGCTTATCCGACCACCATGGAATAGTAGGTTTCCTATTATTTTTGAATTTAGGTATGCTCGCAATAGAAGCTTCCTGAATGACTTTACTGTAATCATCTACTATTCCATCTATTTCAGTTTTGTTATGTAAATTTTCAATATTGCTAATACTAAATTTTGACTCTGACGTTAATTGGGTGAGTTTGTTACCAAACTCATCCCAATTTGCCTTTTTGGTGTTAAAAATCCTCGTTGTCCTAGAAATTTCAATTTTATCAAGTTTGCCAAAATTAACTTTAAATAATATGGTGTTGTGGTCAGAGCTGACAAGGCCTTCACTGACCCGCCAGTCGTTCACCAGGCCGAGAAGGTCCTCTGTGCATAATGTGATGTCCACATAACTTGTCAAATGCCTACCGCCCCTTATTGTATCAAAGGTAGGCACGTCGCCGTCGTTAAGCACCTGGAGGTCCCATTCTCCGATGCATTCTGCTAGGTCCTCTCCCCTCCGGTCAGTGCGCGCACTGCCCCACCACATGCTCTTGGCGTTAAAATCTCCGCCGATGAGGATGTTGGTGGGACCCAGCTCGCTAATAATTCCCCCCAGTTGCTCCAGGTATGGCCCTATGGGTTTATCTGGCTCAAAATAGACGGAGACCACGGCGATCTCCCGACCTCCAGCATATATGGTCACCACTGAGATGTTAGTCGTGGTGAACTTTGGACATGGCTTGACTTTGGTGTTATCGTCAAACACTGCAATAGCGGCCTTTACGGCAGTGTTGTCCACGCCTGTATACTGGAAGATTCTCGTCCCGCCGTAGTCCCTCACCCTACCTTGAGCTCCCACATATGGCTCCTGGAGTAGAGCGAACGCCATTCTTCCGCTCGCGGCCTCCAGCATAAGCTCCTGCGTAGCCAACCGACTACGCTGGAGGTTTGCCTGAGCCACGAGCAGTGGCCGTGCTCCTTCTGGGGGATCATTTCGCTCGCTTACCCCGGGGACACCCTTAGCAATACGCTACCGCTGTCCGCGCCAGGGCGTCCCACTTCCTCCTCACCGGACATTCAGCGCCAAAAGCATTATGGTCGGCTCTGTCGAGACCGGACCTGACGCAGTTGCAACACGTTGGGGGCGCCTGTGCCTGACGTTTGGCGCAGTCCTTACTAAGGTGCGCACCCCCGCAGTGACTGCACACGTCGATCCGTTCACTGCAGAACCGCCTCCCGTGGCCATATCCGAGGCAGCGCGAACACTGGACCAGTGGGGATTGGTCCTCGACCCTAACCCGCTGTATGTCGATATGGACGGCACCTTGCTGGGTGAGTCTCTGCCACATCTGTGGAGAGACTTGCAGCACTACGTGCGACGTGTGTGCGTTCCGCGCGCCTTTCCGATATTTTACGGACATGCGCGCGTTCTCCGCACTCAAGTCCCCAAACAAGTTCCTGTTTTGCGATCTTAGCGCCTGGAGGATCTCGTCATCTTTGTTGTGACTAAGGACGTTCTTAAGGATCACCAGAGGGTCCTTATTCTTTACATCCTCTATCGTGAAACGTCCCTTCCCCTTTATCCTCTCTTTGACTTTGTCCAGCTCTTCCTTCGAGCTACAACCTAAAATAACTTTCCCATCCTTAGCCTTCCTCACCCTGTCGATCTTTATTCCACCCTCTTTGGCGTTGACGGTCGTCCGGATCCGTTCAAAGACCTGCTCGCCCGTATCTCTTTGGTCCTCCGAGGCGATGACCACCGAATGCATCGCTGCATGGTTCGGTCTCGGCCTCGGTGGTTCTGCCAGTACGGTTGCGTAGCTCGGCCTTTTGTTTGTTTCCTCTCGTTGTTTACGGATCTCATCCGTCAGCGCCTTCATTTCCTCTTGATTTCTCCTGAGCAGTTCACTGTGCTCATTCATCTTCTGAATGAGCTCCTGCTCTCCTGGTATTTTCTTTTCTCCGCCACATGTCACCTTCGTTTCCTCTTTCTCTTCTCTTTCCTTATATCTTCTTCCTTCCTCAGCATCCTTGACAAGCTTAAAGAGCTTGTCAGTTGCGTTGAGGACCTCCGTCTTGATCTCGATCTTCAGATTTCGGCTGTTATTTAATTGCCCCTTTATGCGCATAAAGCACGCCTTTGCCTCTGCGGTGCGATTCGCATAGGTTAAAGGGGCGGCCGCTTGCGGAGATCGCTCATTCACGCTCGTCGTGCTCGCCGCCTTCTTCGCCTGGCCCGTTACCTTGCCTTCGGGCTGCGACTGCGTCACCTTTTGCCGCGAAGGCCCTGGCAGCACCAGCTCAGCAGATTTTTCAATCTGCGACTCGATGCTGCGCCGGGCCTGCGCGACTTTGGTGCCGCTTGCCTCCGTCGGGCTGGTTTTTTCGGGCGTAGGGCTTCGGCGAGCCGTTTGGGTTTCCACTCCCTTCGCAGGCGTCCTAAACCCAAACATCTTGGGAGCTGAGGACTGTCAAACCGGTCGACAGGATAGGGTACCACTTGAAGGTGTAAAAAGCCCTCAAGTAGTATACACACAAACACAGATTACCTAGGCAGTAACGAGACTCTGATGCTCTAATGAATTGATTGTCGGACGTACCAGAGGGATGCGTCAAATTGTAAAATATAACTTGCAGGTGTATGCGGCCTGCAAGTTTTGTGTCAATAAAATTAAAATATAATATTTAAATTCCCCACAGGGGAAGGTCTTAACTAATTAAAATATCGTCTATTGACGATAGTTATATATTTAAAACAATAAAAAATTTAAAAATTAAAATCTTAAAAAATAATTATAAAATAATGAAAGTCCCTCTGCCTCAAGCACGGAGCGTCTTGCGCGATTTGTGGCGGGGCAGGAGTGTAGCCCTTGGCGAGCTCTATCCTTTGAACCCAAACTCAAAGGTCTAGGTTCAAAGTTGGCCGAGATAGGGGCGGGGGGGTGAGGAAAAATAAAAAGGTGGGGGGGGGGGTTTGGGACCAACCTGGGAGGGGGTGAAGGCGGGGGAGGGGGGAATTTCCGGGGGGGGGGGTAAATTTTTTATTGGAGCTACAGCACAAGGGTCCGCCTAAGATGGTGGCTGCCAACTCCAAACGAACACCAGACCAAACTAGACTCGTCTAGGTCCGAAGATACAATGGTCTATTACGGCCCGTTCGGTTACTCCCGGTCACGTGTGTGACGTCACCAGAGGGACACGTGATCGATGCGTCTGCAAGTAATTATGCAGACCACGTGATCACCTCTGAAGGCCCAGCTAGGTTGGTGCTGGTCGATTGTGACACGTCACACAACTCGCGAAGCGGAAAGTTCCAAAACGTTTAGACACCTGGGTAGCCGTAATTTTCCACCGTCCCTTATGGGCGGGGCCTAGCCTCTAGAATCTTCGGACTCAACGGCGTAGTTGGTGACGTATGTTGTTGACAGCTAAAATGAAATTAATCGTCATGCAACGACGCAGTTCGCGTGCTTAATAAGTCAATTTAGCCTTCCGGCCCGGAAAACCCTGACCTGCTTGATTCACTGCAGAAAATCGAACTCTCACGTCGGCCCCAAAGTTTTTGTCCCTCAGGACGAGGGGTGAGCTAGCCCTCAAGATAGTATAATAAAACTCTGGGGTCGCAGATCGTCCGGACTTCCCACAGGACTCCGAAGTTTACAGTTTTTTCCAAGAACACGGAAAGCCAAATTAACAGAAGGACTCGCGTGATATCTTGAAGCAGCTTTCGGGAACTAGTCCAGCGGACCTTGCCGGATGTGGTGGTAGTGGTCCCGAACTTCTGCTGTCAAGATTGAAAAAGTTGAGCCGCGAAGTCAAAACTGGTTTTCCTTTTTCTAGCCGAAGCGTTCACCAGAAAATTCTGGAATTGATGTCAGGTGAGGAGGGTACCAATACCCTCCTGTTGGCGTCTTCAGGTGTTGGGGTCAAAGATGTCGTTTGACCAGCGTTCGCACTTTAAGGTTTTATTTTCGGATCTTTTGCACTAAAAACGGCTTAGAAGAGCCGTTTTTGATCCGATTTTCACGGGCTTCACTTTAGGAGCGACCGGCACCGAGTGGAACACTTACACCAACTTACAACACTTTTAGAACACTTCGCACTATTTAATTGATTTAAAAGGCCCGGAGCGGCTTAAAAACAATCTACTCACAGGGACGGACTACTCGCGACTCTGCCGCTACTTTACGTCGCTTTTCTGTGAGACTGTGGTAACGACCCGGTCGAGCCGGCCCAGTCACACTTAGACAAAACTGTCTACAGCGTGGCTCTACCATTCATAGCATATTTCAAAATAATTCCTTGATACGTAATGAAATTCACTAATATAAAAGATCCGTAAAAAATTAACGGCTACGGATACAAATCTTTTTTCCCATGGATATCCGCGGATACGCAAACGGACATCAATACGATGGATATCCGGCCCATCACTAGTACTAAGGTAAAAGTAATTTATAAAACAATCCTCTCGGGTCCTTTCAAATAACGCCTAGTTAGACATTCAATACATGTTATAAATTTTAAATTGCTTCTAAAAGTGATATGAAAAGACATAAAATGTTCGTAATAAATGGTAAGAGCTTTAGATTACGCTTCTGGGAATTCTACATCGTGTCTATTCCTTTATGAAAAATGGAACGCAAAATGCATACCTACATAACAAAAATAGCTGAACACATCCATGGTTGTTTAGTTTGTTCACTCTATGGATATCATTTTAAAGGTTCTCAGTATTTTTTATGCAATTGTTCAGGAACGTTTTTAAATACTTACATAATATATGAAGAAGCAGATGCTGCAAGATTAGATTTTACACAAGAACATGTGATTATGTTGGCAGATTCTACGATTCGTCATTTTACGAACGGTATCGTCTGTTTACAATCGCTCGCTGGTTTGTAAAATCTCGAAGGTAAATTGACGATGCTTATAATCGTATTAAATTTGGCCAAAAGTAAAGTTTTTTTTTTATTTCATTGAATGACGAGACGAGCAAGACGCTCGCTTGATGGTAAGCGACACGCCTGGCCATAAACAGAAGCAACACCACACAGAACGTTGAATTACAAAGCACTGCATGGCACTGAACTGCGCTCGTCACCCTAAGACATAAGATGTATGCCCAGTAATTTCACTGGCTTTAATGTCCTTTAAACCTAACCACAACAGTGCTTACACACTGTTGCTTGGCGGCAGAAATAGACAAAGCGGTAGTACCAACCCAGACGGCCTCTCGCATACGAGGGACCTACTACCTTGTCTTACTTATGCTTGTGCTCATACGACTTTGTAATTGTAGATTGTACTTGCAATTGAATACGAAACAATATATTAATATTATGAAAATCTAATCTATTTTTATATGGATAACGCCAGCAAACAAACGGACGACCTGCCTGACAGTAAGCGTCGTTTATCGTCCTGTCTGGACGCTTGCAATACATTGGGTATCGGTGTTCCGTGCTCTGAATTTCATTTTGTTGTACTACAGAAGCACTTTAGCTAGACGTTTCATGATTCACAACTAGACTATTGTTATCGTATTTAGTTTGTTTGGTATATATAACTGAATTATATTATTTACTTACAAATCTATTGCAGCTGTATTTTACTATTTAGCACTACATCACCGATGTTACATGTAATATTTTTCTTCACAATATTAATGCACAGTACCTGCCATTATAGCTACGCGCTTCGGCAATCTTCGTTTTTTTGGAAAAGTCCTAAGGAGCAATAAAACTCCATTCATATCCATTCATACAGTCATACTACGCTGTTATCTGTTATTCCTATCTAGCGAACGTATGTGGACTCAGAAACAGCCTGTGTATAACAAATTTATACTCCAATACATAACTCAGGAAAATGTATGCCATATGTATTGGTGTTACAGCAGTATATTGGTCTTATCGTAAAGCGTACAATTAATATTCATACAAGGTGTAAAAATCATATGTACTATACCTGTATATGTGTATACCTGTATGTATAATATAATAAATAGAATCATTACTTAAGATATTCTGAAGCATGTTATGTAAAGCATATCAATAAATTGCATAAATTCTGAACGACTCCTGTATGATACGGTACAACGAAAATTAGCTTTACAATTTAGGAAAACCCTATTTATGCACTTTAGATCTTGATTCTCAGTACAATTATACAAAGATCTCTTCAAACATGATGCTCTAATTAGACAAAGGACAATTGTATTACGTAATTTGTATTACGTAATCTTCGTCTTCCTCTACCTGCTCTTATCCCACCTACAGTGGAGTCATCGCTTTTTAATACATATGACAGAAATATTTGGCTTGTAATTTTTACGACTTGCCCGTCTTTTAACCCCACTGCGGAGAAAACACACCCAGACCCGAAACAAATATTTCCACATCACACAAAGATTTTTTACGGTGCGGGAATCGAACCCGTGGCTTCTCGCTCACTGCGCTACAGAGGCTGTCAAGTTCTTAATATTACGTAATAAAATTTTTTTTTTTTTTTATATAGCCCAAATCCCCTCCCCTTCCTAATCCCTAATTATCCCTTTCCCTTAAGGTCGGCATCGCACCCATCATTCTTCTGGTGGTGGGCGTACATGGGCGGTGGAGATCACTTACCATCAGGTGACCCACTTGCTCGTTTTCCGGCCTATGCTATATAAAAAATAAAACAAATGTTATTCGAAAAAGATTAAATAAAACTAATCCTTTCTTGTCCCAATAAATGGAAATTTCAAATCCATTATGACGGTTATATAATCTTACCTTTTTTAGACTCCCTTTACAAAATTGCGGCGATGCGCCACTGTTTCATACAATTTTATACCAAGCGATCCTGTCGCTATTGCCAGCTTTGCGTTATGCGTCGTGGTCTTCTTGCCTCAGTCGTGTACTTCAAAAGGTGCATTGCATGCAAGGTTACATTGAATGATTTTTTTTAAATAGACGCAATAACGACACCATTTGCCTACAGGACTGACAGATCGTTTATCTTCAGTTAAAGCTCTAAGTAACAGACAGCTTTTTATTGGATCGTCACCACAAGAATTTTAAAATAAAATACATGACAAACTTTTGTTCGCGGCCTCACCCGTATGAGGTAAATTGGTCTAACAAATTTTCGTGAGTTTGTTAATTTAGGTTAGATTCTGATGAAATAAGGCACACAGATAGAGCTGGACTGGACTTAAATCCCGAAAGATTAAGATTTTCTGATCGAAAAACTGGAACAAGTTTTGATTGCCCGACATGGAGTATGAACCCAAGACCTCAACGCCTATAACGTCTTTTGTTTTTTTCATTAAGTTTACCTTTGAAGAATACAGACTCTAATGAAAACATAATTATAATTGTCGGAGCATTAGCACAAGGCGCCATCTATTGCAATCTCGGAGCAACGTTACAGCGAACATTATTGAAAATCGGCACGTCAAGCAACTTTGTTGCTTAGTTAGTTGGTTAGTGGCGCCGTTTTAGCGTATTTAAGTTCAGACCGGTGAGAGAAACGGCAGTCTTGATTCGGACGCGGAAAGAGAACGGTCGCCACTCGGCATCGAACTCACCACGTTTCCAATTTCAATTAATCTTTTAATCTTTCGATTAAAATTCGAATAAATGGACCTTTGTAATTGAGTGTTGGTGAATGTTATTTTGGATCTCCACAATGTCCGGCCAATCTGATGACAAGTCAACCCGAGTGACCTCCGTTATAATAATTTATGAGGACATTTTACCTTATCTACTCAAGACACGAAGTAGGTACGTAACAAATATTATTTACACCCTCGTACTTTAGAGCGAAAACAAAGCTCACAGATTGATTACTGCAATATGTTTCGCATATATTCTTACTTGACATCCCCTAGGACAATTGAGAACCCTCATCATTGTGGGTAACCTTATTTAGCGGTGAGTTAACTCTAAAAACAAATTATAATTCCTCTACAGCTATTCTTCGCTACACCAAAAAAACGGTATAGGTGACTTTTGAAAAATAGTTTTATTGTTATTTAACACTTCAAAAAAGCGCGTTTGAGTGGAGCGTTAGAGCCACGTTGTAGATAGTTTTGTCTACAGCATGAATGGACTGGCTCGACCGGATCGTTACCACTCTCTCACAGAAAACTAACGTAAAGTAGCGGCTTGCTGCTGCGTTTCGTACGGTGAGTGAGATATCCGGAAGCCCAAATCCCCTCCCCTTCCCAATACCTAATTATCTCTTACCTTTAAGGTCGGCAACGCGCCCATCTTCTGGTGGTGGCCGTACATGGGCGGTGGAGATCACTTACCGTCAGGTAACTCACTTGTTCGTTTGCCGGCCTGTTATAAAAAAAAGCGTGTGCCTGTAAAATCTGTTTTCTAATACCTATCATTTTTTTGTATTATACAGGGTTAATTTTAAAACACCAGCAACCTCGCAGGACCAGATAGCTGATCCCATAAGGAACAACTTTTGTTCTACGAGTTTGGACATAACTCAATACATAAAAAACTATTTTACAAGTTTTTGTTGTGTAGTGTTTTTGTTCACACGTCTATGTTTCATTTATAAACGAACGACCCGACGCTCGCGCCCGCTTGCGCTGCAAATTTTTCTAAAGTTTAGTTAAACCAATTTAATGTTAGTAGTTTGGTTTTCTTTACTTTTTATTGTTTAATGGAGGCGTATTTAAATAGTGGAATCAGCGTATTCACAGTACAGTAATACCTCGACTTACGCTACCCCGACTTACGCGAATTCGGAGATACGCGGTTATTCTTTTTGATGGCCGAGCGCGTCAGCTCTCCTATTTCGCCATGTTAGTGGTCCGTTTACGACAGCTTCGAACGTGTTCCGCGTTGAATTGTTTTACGTACGTTGTGTTTTATTGATAACCTCAAATTATGTCACTCAAAAGTGCATGCAAAGTTGTACCTCGACTTACGCGAATTCGACTTACACGGTTATAGCTCGGTCCCACCTATCGCGTAAGTCCGGGGTATTACTGTATTTAAATTATTGACAGCTGACGGCTGGCTGTAGGTAAATTATCGATCGATACGGCGCGGCCACGACTTAAGGGTCATTGAACTGACGCTCGCGCCCGCGTGTATTACGTAATCTGCGATGCGCGTAGCGTAGGTAACATTCAAGACGGAAATTAAATTCATACTTATTTTTGTATGAAAATAAAATCTAACAAATTATTAAAAGTCGTAGAACAAAAGTAGTAGCAAATGACCCTAAGGACCTAGTCCTGCAGTCCTGGTTGTTGGTGTTTTAAAAATAACCCTGTATAGTTTAAGCTACAACTGAACGTGAAAATCCCATGTGTATAAAACTAGCTACAGCACAGCTCTACTTTGTAAGTGAAAAAACTAAGTCAAAGCTACCTACTAAACCAAAAATAACATTATAACTGTTTTTATAGCAGAGGCCGGCAAATAAGCAAGTGGATCACCTGATTGTAAGTCATCTTCGCTCCCGATAAAGATCCCCATAATACCCCAAGAACCATGAGGACATTACAAAACTCAAAGAAAGGAATGGGGATTGGGAAGGCAATTTATGCTTATGTAAAACGCAACAGAAAGATGTCACCAGCTCAGAAGTCAGGGTTTTTAATATTTTTAAAATATATAGGAAATTTTGTATTATTATTATATGTAATAAACAATAAATAAAACAAATCGGACAGTGGTGTAGCCCCGGACTCGCATTTATGCTTTTCCTGAAGCTCTACCAATTTGAAAATAAAAATATTCATCAGAAAAGCTAAACTAATCTTACAGACACTTTCTGAACACATTTGTCTCTGGCCACAAGGATCTATCGAACACCTTTATATTATTTAAATTCGAGGAAAATTGTTGAATTGTCTTTGAACAATAATAACAATAAATGTCTTTGAATAATACACCGAATGCCGATTTAAGGTTTCCATTTTACTCATTTACTTTTAAATCAAATCGTTTTAAAAGAAATCAATCATAATTAACTAAAACCCCTCGACTCTTTATAATAGAATTCCGAGACATTTCATAAATTTTCATATTTTATGACTTATAATATCATACATCAATAAGAATATAATAATGATTTAACCAACAGAAAATCCTACTTTATTATTATTTTATTATTAATATACAGGGTAACTTTTAAAACAACAACCTCGCAGGACTAAATAGCTAACCCCATAAGGAACAACTTTTGATCGTGGTAGTGGTGGTATTAGTAGTGGAACCAAGCTGTGGACAGTTTTGTGCACAGCAGGAACGGGCCGGCTTGATCGCGTCGTTACCGCTATCTCACAGAATACCGACGTAAAGTAGCGGCTTGCTGCTGCGTTTCGTACGGTGAGTGAGATATCCGGAGGCCCAAATCTCCCTCCTTCCCAATCCCTAATTATCCCTTTCCTTTAAAGTCGGCAACGTTCCCATTATTCTTTTGGTATTTTGGGCGTATATGGGCGGTGGAGATCACTTATTATCAGGTGACCCACTTGCCATAAAAAAAACTAAATTATTTCTATATTCCATAATGCCTCACAGCCTATTGGAGCTGGGTTCTTTATCGCATTTCTAGTTATATTAATAACGACTACGTCGGAATATTGAAACCAATAATGCGAAAGTTGTGTTCCAGTAAGTGTAATATCATGGCTATAAATCTTGGCCTCTACGATGGACAACCTACAGTTGAAATCGATTATAAATACGAAGTGCGAATAAGGTCACGCCCTAGGGGTTCCTTACCGCTTAATGTTTACACATTGTATTTATAATAAAAATATATGAATAAAAAACTATTTGTTTGTGTTTTAAAAATAAACTTTTATGTTATAGGTATTTGAAATCAGCGGTTTTCGCAAATATATTTTTGATTGTGCTACATGACCTTCCTTAGTCCCAAATCTCAATATTATAAGTAGATCACTGGGAAATACGTTTCGATGATGTCAGTTAAATTATGCTATAAAATATAAACCATACTTGCATAACATATTGAAATTGTTTTTTAGAGCAGGCCATAGACCTCAGTATGCCATAATAATTTCAACTTGATACCTCAAGTGGTTTGTGAGAAAAATGGCATTGACGCGCAGACATACCAACTAACAACAAATTAAACTTATAATGGTTCCGTTTTTCAATTTGTGGTATAGAGCCCTAAAAATTAGAAAGGTGACCTTTCTTTATAGTTAGTGTCGCTGGACAATTAATTGCTAGATATGCGTAGCCTTTTCAAATGTTGTTTTCAAATTTGGCATCTCGTTTGAGCGTAGTATTAAATAGCGCTTTACTATATTTAGCTACCTAAAAGCGACATTGTCGGCATGGGCGATGCTAAAATGTCGTATGCTTTGGGCCTTATGAGATTTTTTTTTTTGCTTGAATGACGAGACGAACGAATTGCTCGACTACAGTTTGCGTCACGCCTACCCATAAAAATAACAACAAACCGCTCTGAACTTTAAATTACAAAGTATGGTATCGGATTTGAAAGTAGAGATATATTCTAGACTGCCTCGGGGACCCAGTTGCATTGCGTACGGCGTACGACTGCTGTGCTGAGGTCTTCATATTGTTTTTTTTTCTATCACAAAATTCTCAGTATCAGCCCAAAATCTGGAATTGTGCCCGGCCCGATAGACGCGCTTCCTATAACATCGTAGGACAGAAATAAAATCGGTAAAATATGGGTGTACTGGTTACACCTGTGCTTATTCCGTCGTGGATTACACACGTGAATGCGTATGTATATTTAGGCATACATGTATGCGATACTATCTTCTTCATTCATTTTATTTATCTAGTAGACAACTTGAACTCTATATTTACCTAAGAGACGTGATTTCTAAAAATAACCTTTTACGTTTGAGTCACGTCTCTATTTTTATTATTCAAGTAAGAATATTATTCTACCATCAACTTAGGTTTCGGAAAGAAATATAGTTATATAAGAATATTGTAGACAACTGTTTTTTAAAAATATATCAACTAATATTATTAATTTCAAATAATATCAGCTCTATATTATATTCTATCCCAATACTGAGCATCGGCTTCCTCTATTAATAAAAGGGGTTAATTCAATAAAATGCAAGTAAGTAGGCTTCATATATCTTCTACAAAATAATCTGAAGTATGCCGGCCCGCTCACAACGTTTTGCTTTACTGTTAAATAATTAACAATACACTCTAACTTCGATAAAACAGAGGTGCGTTGCCAGTTGGCTGGATTGTAACTTAACACTTTCGTCTCGGCAGCCCGTACCATTCCCCGTAAGCTATAGTTTATTTCTTATATTTTGAGTGGTAAAACCTCGCTGAAAACAGTATTGTCTACAGCCGTCTCGACCGGGATATTACCACTGTCTCACAGAAAACCAACCTAACCTAAAGTAGGGGCATGCTTCTGTTTTGTAGGGTGAGTGAGATATCCGGAGGCTCAAAACCCCCTCCCTTCTCCAATCCTTTAATTAACCCTTTCCCTTAAAGTTGGCAACGCATCAGGTGATCCATTTGCACTTTTGCCGGACTTTACTATAAAAAAACTTGTGTTTAAATGTATTTCGTCGCAGATTCGTTTTAGTATTCGTACATTGATTGATTAATTGCACTAAGATTGAGAGACACATACATATAAATCCTGTTTTCATATAGTTACAAAAGTAAGTTTGGAAACAATTAATCATTAACACAGATTTAGATCAACTTTAGAAACGACTGTTAATTTTTATGTGTGTTTTATTGCTTCCCAAAAAGTAAGCCAATTGACTGCGAGGTAAATGCATTGTTTTATAGACTATTGGCTATTTTCCAAAACACGGAAATATTGAGTTCTCATTAATATACTATACGTCAATACAATCCTAGAATTTTCGTATACATAATAAATAAACATCACAGAATAATAGCACTTACTTAACTATTTTGTCAATTCAATTAATAGGTAATATAGAGGAGAAGGTGGTAATGTGACCCCCACAGATATTATGGCCCCCTTCGATATTTCTAGCTTAGAATCACGTCATCAAGCAAAATTTTTTTTTACGGGGAGTATCAATGACAATTTCGATTTTAAGCACAAAAAAAATATGAGAGGTCAGCACATGCGTTTATTATTCGAGCCAGTTTGAACTTGCACTCGCAAAAACTTTGTTATTGTTTTGCATTTAATTGCATATTTCTGGAAATACCGAGTTTACGCATCTGAGATTTGGATATTGTGTTCGATTAACGTTTTCCTATTAGATTTTGAAGGTACGTACGTAAAATATTTGATATTACATATTTTTAGAGGTTGATTTGTAGATTCCACAATATTGGTAATTTGGCCCCCATCATATTGGTTGTATGACATACATGAGTGATATTTATTTTTTTATTTACTTATAGATGCCGTGATATAGTGTAGTGTCTCCAGTTTCTAAGAGTGTGATATGCACAAGGCATAAGCCTCTTGGTAGAAAACTAATACTACAGCAGCAAAGGTGCTCACATCGTCACCTTAGAAAAACCAATTGTATGAATCTTTTCGCTCAGCAGATATTCCGGCGGTTTTAATTGGCAACAAAGAGACGTAATATCTAGCAGTGGCTCCGATAATGAAAAAATAGTTGAAAGCGACTCATCGGGATCTGATGGAAATGTCTCTCCATAGTAGTAGTCAGTAGGGTGCCATATTACCCTCACTTGATCTCAAATTGCAAAATTTCCTTTTTTTTTAATAAATATATTTCAGATTTATCCGTTGCATTTCTCTTTATTCCGTATTATGTAGTGTATTGGCAAGTAAATAAGGAAACTAATGATGTATTCATTACATATGTTTTCCTTTTATTTTTCACATGAGACCTCAAAAACAAAGTGGGGGGCCACATTACCACCTTCTCCTCTAGTATTTTGAATAGAATCAGAGATTAACATAAATAAATCAAAGTTACTACCAATACCGACAAACAGGACCACCATCTGTGGATAAAATCAAAAATAGAACGATTCGTAACACGAAGTAAAAATAGGTATTTTATTTGTTAATTGACATTGAGCTTTCATTGGCGTTTGAATAATTGCACGCTCGTCGCTCCACGGTCCGGATGTTAACCCATTGCATAAACATATCCCCTGGTTAAATCTGATTACTGCCTAAACTCACATTTCGATGAATAGATATCGCTTCTTCAGACCGGATTCACGAAATAGGTGTTCACGATGGATGTTTGTCCGTTGATGGCCGTAATTCGAAATAGCCAAATGAACCTTGGGACTGATTTCAATGAAATTTAAAACTGCAAAATTAAATTTTCGAAACAATAGATTTCAATTAGATTTTATTGGTCACGAATTTCAATCCTGTGCTATTCATGTGTGATTTTTCGAATTGAAAACTTTTATATAAGTTATTGTTTGTGTATAATCATTAGTCCGCCCACAAAAACATAAATTAGAATTCATTCAAATCTGATGGAGGGGGCACTTGTCAAATATTGAAACTACCCTATTATGTAGATACCCAGTAGCAGTACTTGGTAGAATAAGGTTTCACATAAAATAATAATTTTATTTCACGATGGATGTTTAGTATGAACTACAACTAAGTTTTCTCTATTCTGCACTTTAAAGAGTTCACTTAGTAAATATAGCAGTGTTTGATATGGAGAAGATTGTGCCCGCACCGGTGCGGAACGACGCGACGCTGCAGCTTTTTTATATAGAAAATATTTTATAAGACTTTATAATTCATTGGTTACTAATAAGGGAACAATTGGTTTTATAATAATGTTATCTATGTATTTTTATGTTTTATAACAGCAAAAAGATGGTTGAGTTCAGCCTAGATTCAAACAACTGTTACGCTCGGGATAGCGCATTGTACGTGTTTGGAAGTGCGCCAAAAATGAGACCGCACTTTGTTGCTAATAGTTTATCAGTACACCTATCTATCATCGTTATTAATTTTATTAGTTTATTCACCCGCTTACTATTAATACCTTTAAAAGACATTTCGTTTCACACATCAGTTTTTTGGTCGCATTCATTGTCGTCAATAGGTCGTGTCGCGTCGTCTACACACAACTTTGCGTATTTAGAATCTCGACTGAATGATTTCCGATCGCAATAAATGTGTTCCTGCAAAATGTAAGTAAACCATTACGTGTCTACTGCGTTTGCTTTTAAACAGATGTAACTCGTTCCAGATTCTTTAAAAATAGGTAATATTCGGTGGAGTTGATAATTACAACACGTAAATATATCAGTTACATGCACGCCAGCATTTCTCACAAAGTTAAAATCAACAGTTACTGACATGAATTGGAAGCCGTGAAAACCAGAGATACCTTCCAAACGCGAATCAAACAGGGACAAAAAGTTTTGTATTGATTTTCTTTCACTAGAAATAAACGACGCGAAATAATCCCCAAGGAAAGCAACTACTCCTTTGATCCCATTATCTACTTAAGCAAGTGTAGAATGCATAATAAATAAAGGATGACAATATCTGTTTAGGTAAAATTGGACTAAACCTCACACTTAACATTATAAACATGCATTTAATATCTGGACAGTAAAGTTTGTAAGTAAATTCCATCGAAGTATTAAACTTTATCTCCATAGAATTTTTAGCACAGCCGGAACACCATATAAGTTATATGACTTATTTTATTATAAGTAAAAAATCCGAGTAAGATAATTGATTCAATTTACTTATTTCGGCGCAACATGTGCGAACTAACAATAACACAACGATTTTTTTAAATAAAAGTTTGACATGGCGTACATTATCGCGTCACAAGATATTACGAGGTATACCTATTGGTTCAAAAATGTTCACTGGGCGACAGTTGACCCCTCTCAATATAGGCCACACGGTAAATTTAGCTTAATTGCCACCTAAATAAAAAGAGAATACATGCTACCCTTTCCTCAGCGTACGGTTAATGGGCTGCAATAAAATTTCCTACTCAAAATAGTACCGGGCCGTACTCAGCCAAACATTATGGCAGTTAACTTGACCAACCGTTAGCTACGTATAATAAATTATCTACTATATATTTCTTACAAGAACTAATGATTTTAAAGTAAATTTAGATTTATGATTTTAATGGTTTTAATAAATCAGATACCTTTTTCGACGAATTAAATTTAATTTTACAAAACTGTTGTAAAATGTATACCCGTGACTTTGCGTTTGTACTTGAAATTAATCCAAACTAATCAAAGACGACTTTTTTTACCCTTGCACGGCAAAGTGACTACAACAGATTTGATGCTAAGTACAGTGCAGTCCAATCATAATGTCGACCGTCAAGAGACATTGAGACCCTCAACGATCGCCAGAATTATGCAGGACTGAACTTATATAACTCCCATCACTAAACTTACGTACTGGAAATCCCATCAATCTGGAAAAGTGCGAGATATTTATTTAATTTATAATTAAGATAGCATAATTAGACCTTATATTTATATTATCCAACTATTATTAAGCAACGAAGGATTTATAGATCATGTTTAACTTTACGCGTCTTGCTATTAGTTCGTGAATAAGTTGTTTTGGTTTTAAGATAAGTAGAATTTATATTCTGTAGTTACATACATGACGGACAACAGAACATAGACAAAGTTATGTGTGACGAACACACTTTTTTTTGAAAACGTACAAAGACGAATTAAAATTGACTGATTATATTATTTAATTAATTCGTATCAAGGGACAGCTATCTACACCAGAGTCCAATATTCACATGGGAATGAAACAAACCAAATTCAGGTCCTCAATAACCGTTTTATAATTAACGTTATCTCTGAGAGGCATTCGTTCGTCCAGTCCTATTGCTAACGGCCACAATAAAGGATTTATGTCCCCCATTCAGCTACAACCAAACCGAATTTAGATTTGATGAACCAGCTTATATATGTGGGCAGCCTGACTGGAATCAAATGCGTTTGGAAATACGTGTGATCCGCCTTTTGCCATAAAATATCTTTGCGTATTGTTTACACTTTTTTCAAATGCAGATGAAACTCTTTTTCATTACATCCAAAACTATAACATTTGGATATTATTATATTCTGTAAGGAAAGACATACAGCAGCAAGCTTGGCGATGGTCACATTCGAATGTGAGAAACATTCCTTACGAGGGGTAGACAGACGTACGAGTGCGCATGTTATCATCATCATCATCATCAGCCACAGGACGTCCACTGCTGAACATAGGCCTCCCCCAAAAATTTCCAGACCGACCTGTTGGAAGCGGCCTGCATCCAGCGACTTCCTGCGACCTTTATCAGGTCGTCTGTCGACCTTATGGGCGGACGTCCAACGCTGCGCTTGCCAGTACGTGGCCTCCATTCATGTTAGGTTCGCCGAAATCATTTCCGTCTTTTAGTGTAATAGGGAGCGATTACTTTTGTAACAGTAATATGTATCACGGTAATCAATTATTTAGGTATTTTATCTACAAGAAGCCGACATGGTGAAGATAAGACAATATAATTATAATAATTATATTGTCTTATCGTAAAATTTTATCAACGAAACGAATTTAATTTGATTTATTTGAATAATACTTTTATAACTTGTTTCACAAATATATAAGCCAGCTATTTTTATACCTATGTGCTGACACATATACATTTCACAAACACTGAATATCAAAGCATCGTCGTGATATAACCTGAAAACAGTTGGCTTATTGTGTTTAAATTCCGCTCCGACTGATTTTCCATCGAACAAAATTGATTTAATTACTTTAAATGTTAGCTACTGACTGTACAAATAAATTTAAATACACCAAGCCGTTCATTATAGACATTTTGGAAGCAATATAACTCCCTAATAATTTATCGTCACCCTTAATAGTTTACGTAAGTACTTACGAACGAACTTGAGCAACGCTTTCAGCACCCCAAGTGCTACGAGATTTCACTCACTCTATGTAAATTAATATTCATCTCTTCGAAGTTGTATTTTGTTATAAAACTATAAAATAAACTGTTCCTATAATTTCGTCATTATCCTATATCATGTTCAAGTATGTTTTTTTTACTAGACTGAAAAACGAGCAGGTTGCTCGCCTGATGGTAGGTGGATGATGGCGGCAGCCACACCCGCCCATATGGACAGTAGTGTAGTAGTGTCAGTGTGGCAGGACATGTTGTATATACAACACTACACGAAACTTTGAATTACAAAGCACTGTATAACACTGGATTTCGTTCGTCAACCCGATATAGCAACAATGCACATAAGTTATTAGTTCTCATAATGCCTATTAACTTCACTGGTTTCACTCGCATACGAGGCGGTATACCTTATACCATATAATATATAATTTAATAACTACCAACCCTGGTATGAGAAAGCTATTTTTGAAAGTACTTGTTAGACATCTTTACGCCGGTATTTCTATATATCTATACTAATATAATAAAGCTGTAGAGTTTGATTGTTTGTTTGTTTGTTTGTTTGTTTGAACGCGCTAATCTCAGGAACTACTGGTTCGAATTGAAAAAATATTTTTGTGTTGGATAGTCCATTTATCGAGGAAGGCTTTAGGCTATAACATTACGCTGCGACCATTAGAAGCGAAGCATCAGTGAAAAATGTTGCAAAAACGGGGAAAATTATTCATATTTGAAGGCTTCCGTTGCTAAGCTACCCAAATAATATTATTTGAAGGCTTCCGTTGCTAAGCTACCCAAATCTATACTAATATTATAAAGCTGTAGAATTTGATTGTTTGTTTGATAACGTGGGCGGAGCCGCGAGCAAAAGCTAGTCAAATATATATCGAAATGTGACGTTTGTATTTGAACAAGTCGTATTTTATTTGGGAAGTAGCATTTACTCATATATGGCGAAACTGGCGTGAATAAATGTTATTTTTAGAGTCCCATACGTCATAGTGTAAAAACGGATAGGATTAAGAAACGGATAAAAATGTATTGGATCACTTTATATTCTGTTCGTATGTTTTCACAGAACTAAACGGTTTGGAACTAAGTATTGTGATCATTATTAAAGAATACTAAATCGTATAGACTCATTTTACGGTGATAAATCAAGATTCAAAAACGAAGCACGGCTAAAACGGCTTTTCAAAGCATAATGTCAACACACTGCTCGATAATCAAAATTATTGGCTACTGCATCATGACTTAAAATCTTATGAGCATTTTACAGTGTCCCGTTCTCGATGGCGTAGTAAGTAGGCACACTCACTCGTATCCTAAGAAAATTAGGAACATCAAGAAGTTGCAATTTTTTAATGCATAAAATTGTTCTTACTAAAAACAGTTCTTTCATTTCAGAAATATTTTTTTTATTGAGTTCCAGCTTTTCATTAAAATTCAATATAAAATTGAAGCGATAATATAGAAACAATTTTCGAATTTATTTTCCTATTATCGACTCATGGCGATCATGATCCATGATTTTATACATTTTATTTATCTTATCTAAATACTTTAATACAATTTGGTAGTCTTTTAAACTCATTTGATTTATTAGTATGATAACTTTAATTTAAGCCACTGACGGCTTAAATTTAGGAGTACCGGTCATTATCAAAATCAAATGTTAATCTTTTTTACGTTAATTTAAGCGACACAATTCTCAAATATTGTATTTTTTTAATAACACTAATAATAAACATTTATAGCTATTGACACTATATGATAAATCGGAATTCCGATAAAAATACGATTTATTATCACAATACTTACATAGTTACTCACATTATTATAAGTTATTTACATAGTTTACCCGAAGTTTTCTTCCCATACGGCACCCTTATAAAATCAGCTTTCGCTTGCTGTATTGGAAATACCGACCTACTCTACTTAGGAACCTCTATGGAAAAAGTCATCTCTTTTCTCAAAGGCTAGCAATGCAAAGACAATGCCTGTGCCTGTGGTACCTACTGATGGTGTCCATGAGCGGCGGTGATCAACTACCATCAGGTGACCCTTTTGCCCGGGTGCCCCTTCACATAAAAAACCATCATATCGTATTTGATATAATTGAATAAATAATAAAACACGAAAATAAAACAGTTTTATTAGGAATTAACTAGTTAATTTAGCGGACGGTAATTAGTGCCGCCAAAACTGTTATAAGAATATAGCTCATTTCCACTTTTTCAATAAAAAAAAATATCATTGTTGCTTGATAATATAAAAGACTGGAATAAAATAAACAGTAGCGCCAGTAATAGTAACTTAATTTGACCGGTATTTGTAGTTGATACAAGCATTACAAATTATGGTGCTAATGAATAAATATACCGATCAAATCAACTGAGGGCACTTTTCAATGCAAATTTGTATATAGCTATTAATTTTTAATAACACACATTTGATAGATGAATAATATATTCTTTATTACACACCAAATAAAGAATAAAACATAAGAAGAAGGATCACTCAGTAAGGATTTTACAATATGCGGTCTCACCGCAAACAGCTATTTCTTCCAGACAACTTAATTTAATACATTAGGATAACAATCAATCATTTCCATTTCACAAAATATCAAAATCCTCCAATTAACAAAACGCTGTAAACTTCCAAATTCATAATTGCTATATCTTCTTATCAAGCCAATGAGAAATTTCTGAGAACCCAGTAATAATTGTCGAACTTGTCAAATTCGTTTACATGTCTGTCCCAAGAAACACATTTTCCAATTTCAGTTTCCTTTATAGGAGTTTGAGAGTCAAACTTGGGCCATGTTTTCGTAATGTTGCAATGGACTAGTAACCTTATATCTCTTAAAAATCAGTACTATGTTTAACTTAAAATCTAAATCTTAAAGCCTTTTATGAAGTGCTTCCGTATTATACATCTTGGCTGATTCATCAATGTTCATACCAAGCTGCTGGACTACAAAGCTGAAATTTTGACCGTTATCTATAATTACATAGATCAAGACTAGAAATGGTTTTTGTATTCCATATCTAAAGCGATGGGAAGTTTGTAAAGAAAAGAAACAAGCAAACTTTGAGAATTTGTGAGCAGATAGTACGGAAAATTGCGTTTTGCAATCAATTTTTTCTGTTTGTATAGATTTCATTGTAATTTTTAGGGTCCTATACCCTAATAGTGCTGACGGGACCACATGCCAAACCTACGGCGTACTGTCTGTCTATCCTACCTTAAAAGGCTTTCTTTACCTTTAGACCCCGTAACCGACTAACATTTTCACAGATGAAACATGCAAGCTTTCACGTTTCTAATAGTGTATTGCAGGGAGTAGGATTATGGCGAACATACTAACAAATAATAAAAAACACAAAAGTAAATATTTATTGGGGCAGTACGAAATCTTCGATGCTCGAGTCCAAGTCGCGTTTGGCCGGTTTCTTTATTTTGACGGAAAATGGTTCATCACAGACAATGTAATAAAAAAATTGAGCACATTTATGATTTATATGTTTCTCTCGGCAATAAATTTATATTATGGACTTTATGAAATACGATTTAATGAAATTAGACTCAGGTACATTATCTAAAGATCTTTACCAAGGTTTATTTTCTCATATTTTTTGGAACTGGCTATATTACAAATGTACAAAATTGGTGTGTGTCGTGGGACACCAGGTAGGAACGAAGTTCCTTCGGCTAATGTAGAATCGACACAAATTGCAAAAAATTCAAATTATCAACTGAAATAACAAAATAGGTCTCTTTATTTTTGTTTGACAACATAAAATTACATAGAAATAGAATAGAAAAATAGAAATAAAAAAAAGACGTGTGGCACTCGGAGACTGCCGCGGTAAAGCTATTGTATAGCATTTTTTATCAACTTAAAAATAACGGACGGCCGTGTTCTATAATCAAAAATTCAAATTCAAATTTCAAACCGCGTCTACATTTCCAAATGTCATAAGTTTCACAACCATCTGTTAACGGAATTTCGACTTTAACTTTGTGTGCTAGATATCAAATTAAGTTAAAAAAAAGTCTCATTTAACGCTTTTATTCCACGCATTTTTTCCACGCATTTTTCTTACGGTTTTACTATCACATTTTTTTCAGTTCGGTCACGCAGCAAAATCCCTATCCCCTCCAAGCCTGCCGTAAGGAACTTCGTTCCAAAAATATATCTTATACTATGGCACAGTATTTGCAGAGTGAACACTTAACTTAATAAATCTCCAAATTTGACAGCCTCCGTGGCGCAGCGGGCGAGTAACGGGTGTGAAGCGAGAGGCCGCGGGTTCGATCCCCGCACCGATTAATAGCACAGTATTTTAGCATAAATGCGATTGTTTAAAAAGAGCTTATAGCTATGTGTATGCACTCTATATGCTCTAAGTCTTAAACTATTGGATATCCCATTTTAATTTTTTTGGTGAAGAATTAGTACATTTAATAAAGGTTTTTTTTTTTTAAGTGTTGAAGTTACTCAAATATCGATTTGACTTAATACAGATATTAAGCATACAAAAGTCATGACTTAATTCTTAGTAAAGTAAAGTAAAAACTCATAACTCAGCAATAAAGCTTCATACGAAAAAAACATTGTGTGTACACATCCATGTCTACTAGAAGTATAATTGACCAGAGTTTAAACAAAATTCACGACCTCACTTTTATTTCGTTGTACGCTTGACGTGAAATGCCCCATAGATCAATATGGCCCTTCACAGCATGTAATTTAAATAAATATTTTCGAAGATTATAAAGAGGAAAGATTTGATTGTTTGCATTGAATAGGCTCTGAAACTACTGGATCGATTTGAAAAATTATTTCACCGTTACAATCCTACATTATTCCTGATGGACATAGGCTACTTTTTATCCCAGAAAAAAAACATTAACGCGGGCGAAGCCGTGAGCACCAGCTAGTATATATAGTTTATAATTGGACGTTTCGTATGTCAAGATGACGCTCTACAGAACAAACAACCTCTAAATCCTAAACCCAAACACGTGTATGATTGAACAAACAAATCCCTTTGTTCATTTATAGATAAAGTAAAACGGCTTACAAATGTTACAGAGTACAGCCAATACCTAAACCGCATCACCCAGTGCGACCTGCGGCAGAAACAACCAAAGGGAATAATTAATTACATATACGGCACTAGGCTTGTGCTGGCGCCAACTGTATGTCAGTTAAACGTATTATATGTAACAATAAAGAACGCTATGAGCGGGTTCACACGGTTTAGTTTTGGTTCATCAATTGCTAGGTCGTATGCGATTCAACCATCTGAACAAAATTTTAGAATTAAAATTTTGTATTAATTAAGTTACACCTTACAGTTTATGTTGTTTCAAGTCAGTTGATCAAACAAAATAGAGTAGTCTGAACCCGCTACAAGGTCATATTACACACCAATGATAGCAAACCTATATAAAACTAAGAAAAACGGGTAGGTACTATAACTCGCCAATCGCCTCATCCTTCTAGTGACAGCGTACTGAAGCTGCGAACCGTGATGTTCTGGGTTCAATTCCCAGGTTGCACAATCATTAATTCGTGTTTTAGTTTTCGACTCGAAAAAATACACATGAATTGCGCCGGATTCGAATTTGTGCCCGGTATAGCGATAGGCTGGCTTTTCACATCATGTGACGGAAATAAGTTCGGTGAACATGGGTGCAGCACTAGTTGCACCTCTGTCTACCCCTGTAGAGATAACGGCTTGAGTTATGTATGTATGTATGATAAAGGTCTCGTATGTGTAGGTACCAATTACCACTCCTTGTCTATTTTTGATGCTAAGCAGCATTATTTAAGCAATGTTGTTTGCAACGGCTTGAATGACATTGAAGCCAGTGAAATGGCCCGGCAAAATGAGAATTAAGATTGTACGTCTCGAGATAATGAACCTAGTGCAACGCCATGCATACTTTGTATTTTAAATTTCTTGGTAAATTGTTGCTGTTTATGGGCAAGCTTGGCGCTTACTATCAGGCGAGCGGCATGCTCGTCTCGTCATATAAAAAAACAAAGAAAAGGTTCTCAAGCGAAATTTTATGTTATATATCCCAAACCCCAGTCAAGCACATTATTTTAGTGATAGCAATAAATAAAAAAAATTGGTGTGTGTCGTGGGACACCAGGTAGGAACGAAGTTCCTTCGGCTAATGTAGAATCGACACAAATTGCAAAAAATTCAAATTATCAACTGAAATAACAAAATAGGTCTCTTTATTTTTGTTTGACAACATAAAATTACATAGAAATAGAATAGAAAAATAGAAATAAAAAAAAGACGTGTGGCACTCGGAGACTGCCGCGGTAAAGCTATTGTATAGCATTTTTTATCAACTTAAAAATAACGGACGGCCGTGTTCTATAATCAAAAATTCAAATTTCAAACCGCGTCTACATTTCCAAATGTCATAAGTTTCACAACCATCTGTTTTATTGACGGAATTTCGACTTTAACTTTGTGTGCTAGATATCAAATTAAGTTAAAAAAAAAAATTATGTCGTGACAAATTTTTCGTGCCAACTTTTCGTACCAATTTTTTCCGTCTAGCCCCCTTTCGCAACGCGCGATAAGGAACTACGTTCCAACAAACATAATTTCGACTGTCCAGCTTTACTCTATTATTAATTTGTAATCTTCTGAACGCTAAATAGGTAATCCTACTACATGGACAAACATTTTAATCCGTTGATTAAAAGATTTTACTAATCCAGTAAATCCGAAGTTAAAATCGGCAGGAAACATGTGAATTAATTCTTAAAAATGTTAAATTTTGTGATAGACAAATAAAATGATTTATTTTCACTCAAAATTAGTTATTAGGGCAAATGATTTACGTGAACCTGCCTAACGAGGAGTAAGAAAGTCTTCCGACGAAATAGACATTAATATTATTTACAAGCAAATTGAAATGGGAGCTAAGAGGGTCATTCGTGCTCGTGACTCCTGATGGAAGAGCTAAAACGTCTCGATGTTTAATTTGTTACTAACTGAATATTTTGAAGGTATGTGATACTAGGTGTAAGACAAACGCTTCCAAAAACAAAGACAGGTGGTAATAATGCTGCTGATTACAGACACGATGCTACTAAAAGTCGCGAGTTAAGTCTACAATTTATTTTAAATTTGTCACGCACAGCCTTGTTTGGACAAATAAATACAATTACTTTTAATTCAAATCGTATTTTCTTTAATAACATCAGTAAATCATTGCATGTCTGTTCTAATTATTATTTATAAAACATAGTAGTACTTAGAAACAATTTTTAGCATATTAATTCGACGTATTTTTTTTTATAGCATAGGCCGGCAAACGGGCAAGTAGGTCACCTGATGCCAATTAATTGCTCATAAGGGGCCGCGTTCAAAAATTGACTGAGTAATGTCAGTACTGATGCTGGCTTTAGTAGAAAACGGTATCCGATTTTACTGACAGTGCTGCCACTACTTGTGAAACCAAAGTCAACAATTCCACAGCACTAATGAATAACAATTAACGGTGATACTTTTCAATACCCTCATCTGTACTAGAAAATATTTTAGAGCGTCCAAAGTATTCTTCGTCATAACAATTCATTAGGTAAAGTACTAAAGGAAATACATCGATTTGAATTCAACAAAATTCTCATTTTAATATTCTTGACCGAAGTAACCTTGAAGTAAAACAGAGTATAAGGGAATGAGCGACTGCCACGAAAAAAGTTTAATCGATTCCGAAGTATAGACAGGAGTTGTTGAATTTCGTACTGTGTATTGTTGTCCTTCATCTAAATTACGTTGACGCTGTGCATTTTATTTTACATTTTAATTTTACTATATTTGACCATTCACATAAACATGTATGGGGTCATAAACAAGTGTAGTAAAGATAAATGAACTTCACAGTGAAAACACAGTAAATACAAGCGCAATTTATACGAACCATACGTTACAACGTGAAATACAAACATACAGAGCGTTTTTCATAACCCGCAGAACTGCAATGAATAAATTTTAGTATTCCAAAAACATTCTACGTAGACAAATACGCAAAATTTACTCGATGCCCTCCGAGGCGCAGTGACCTAACCTGCTGTAAAACGAGAGGCCGCGAGTTCGATCTCCGTACTGAAACAAATGTTTGTGCGATCCACAAATGTTTGTTTCGGGTCTATGTGTTGTGGAACTACAAGACCCTCATAGCTCCTGATACCTACGATATAGGCTAATCCTAATCTGAGGTCAAGACTTGACTTGACAAAGTGTGACTGTAATAATACATCCATATTGTTATTTAATTTTCTTAGTATTTTCTACTATTTCTGATGAAATAATCAGTTCTGTAAGCTTGTGGTTAAAACGGAACTAATGATGAAATCATTAATATTAATGCGAGCCAGGCTATGAGTGATAGTTGGGGTTCTATTGAAAGAAATTTATGGACTAGCCGGCAGGTGTTAAGACTGACAGTTTTTTGGATGAGGATACAGTATGTAAGTGGATGTATGTCTAGTGTTTTGAGGCTATCATGCTCAATCTCAATAAAATATCAAATCTATAAAGAGTATAATAAAGTATTATCCTTTGTTACTAAAATCACCCAGGCATACCATGGATAAAATATAAAACTTTTGCAGAAAAGAAGTAAAAAAGTATTCAAATAAGTGAGCTACTTTTTCAACAAAAAATCTCCAAGACAGCTGCGTACCAATGTCTCCATTATTTTGCATGAACTGAATCAAATTGAGTAATATTTATTTCAACGCTACTAATTATCCTGCCAACACGATTTGTGGAAATCGATTTTATTTAAACATCACCCATTTATTTCGATCTTATTTATGTGGAAACAAATTAGCAACATGATAATATATAGCATGGAACTACTGAATAAAGAAGCCGCAGCCATTTAAACACTTCATTTATCAAAGTGACTATTCTTTGTTGCTTTTTAAAATGTTTTTGAATTGAAAAAGATAATACCAATAATATTGTATAATTCAAACGTTTCGATAGCTAGATAATAGCGTTAAAAGTTTAAATGGTAGAGCTATGTTGTAAACACTGTCTTCAGCATGAATGCGCCGGCTTGACCGGGTTGTCACCAATGTCTGACAAAAACCCTTGTCTAGACAACCCCCAGTAAACCTTTGTACTAGTTGACTGATACCGCGTATGCGATAGGCCACCTGGGTTGGTATCTCCGCTTTATGTATTTCTGCCGGCAATCAGAAGTGTATAAAAATTGTTGTGTTTCGGTTTAAATGACATTGAAGCCAGTAAAATTACGAGGCATTATGAGATTTCTCTCGGAGAGACGAGGGCAAATTCTTGTAATTCAACATTCCGTGTGTTCCTTCTGTTTATGGGCTGGCGTGGCGCTTACCATCAGGCGAGCGACTTGTGTGTACCGTCTTCATATAAGAAAATAAATTTAAAAAATGACATGAAGTGGCAGCTTGCTCTTAAGCATTTCCCACGGTGAGTGATATTTTAGACTTCTTAAATCCCCAAATTTGTAAAGTCAGCAACGTTTTCATAATACTTCTGGTATTCTGGGTGTTCATGGACGGTGAAGATCATTAAACATTAGGTGACGCACTTGCTCGTCTACCGGCCTCTGCTATGAAAAAAGAAATTGCATTATCTATTGGGCCAATGGCAGCTTTCGTCAGCTGAAAGTCATGATGTCCTTGGTTTTATTCTCAACACGTGCAATCGAAATATAGGCATGATTACTTTGGAATCTGAGGGTTACAACTTAAGAACGATATACACAGTGGACTTTTTCTGGTTGTCCGTTGCCTGGAAATCCCAGGATTGTCTCGTTCCTGGAAATTAGTTTCACTAAAACTTGGGGTATCCGAGTAAACTAATTCATAAATAACCTAAGTAGAATATTACATTAAGGTACGGCCGACGAGATATCTAAATGGATATCTAATTTTATTAAATAGAAAAATCTCAGATGTGTCGATTTGTTCCCCGAATTTCGGGAAAACAGAAACCCGGAAGACCGAAAATCCAAGAAAAAAGATATCCAAGTTCACACATAAAGTATTTTACGGCGTCCGGTCCCCATGTAGAATAAGGACAACGAGAGATAGGAAAGACGACTCGTTAAAAACAATGCGATCAATCTCAAATTATTTTTGTAAAGAAGTTCTGCCCTGTATTCAAGCACTTTTGATTTGGTCCCTGAAAATTGCTAACAAATCTTTTTCCGCTTCGCTTCTATTAAATTAACATTACCCAGTTTTTTACTATCCACAATGTGTTTCCTGAATACCTCATCAATCTTTTCAATGAATTCATTTAACTCAACGTGGCGTCGCAAACTCGTCCATAAATTTTGATTCTGTGGGTGTTTATCATTTGTTGCGACTGAAAAGATCTTTTGGCGTTTATTTTACAAATATTATAGGCGAACAGTTTTATACTGCACCATTATATATACTCACGTTTATTAGAACTTGAGCTTAAGATATATTTATTTATTACCAGTGGCGTGCAGTCCATAGAGACAAAAATACACTGCATACCCCGATAATTTGCTAATTAAATTAAATAAATAAACCGTAACCAAAACCATATTTATTTTTGAAACTGCCGCGCTCGCTTTCGTATTAACGCGCTCGGCGCCAGTGACTTGCCGCGTAAGCACGTAAAGATTCTGGCTGAATTTGCACACAATCAAAGCTATTCTACAACCACGTCTACTGTAAAGAAACGCGGTCTTAACATGCAGTAGTGAATATTAATTTAGTTCTAAACACGCACACTAATAAAAAAGTTGAGTCTAAAAACACCAGAATATGCTCGCCATGAAATTAAGAATGCAATAGGCTATGGTACCTATGTGTCTAAACCAGTCCTTTCATAATACTTTTTTCCAAATTCGGTTGTACTGTACTACATAATAGTAATAATGAAGACACACAATATAAACTCTATTTAAATTATTAGTAACTTTTAGATGGGGTTTGAGAGAAGATTAAAATTGCCGGAAGCTTGTTGAGTAATAGGGCATCATCAGTTAATAGAGTGACTACTGGATAAGGTGATTTCGATAATGTTATTGCATAGTTGGGCAATAATGTTTGTGACATATTATACATTCGTGTACGAATATAAATATAATAATAGATAGCTTCCATAATGGATATTTAAGTTTCTTTCATCGTCAAATGATTCATTTTAATATGTTTATAGAAAGGGTGTCGATTGTGTGTGTGTTGTGTTTAATCTACCGTACCCAAAGAATGACATGGGAATCCTATTACTAAGGCTACGCCATGTATTTGTTATACATTTAAAGAGCGCTGTGTTGTAATAGGTAACTGACCTTAAAATTTAACAGAATTCTTTTATTTTTTATCACGGCTGATTCATTAACAAATAGTAATAAAAAAAGGAAATTTACTTGACTGGTCTTTATATTTATTTCATATTTTGGTATTACGAGACTTATTTATTTATAAAGCAAAGATAGTAACAGATCATCTGATAATAAGTTGTTGCCAAGGTTGGGCCCGCAGGGTAATTAATATGTAATACCTATTGAACTATGTACAGTGAACTAGTTAGTTGACTTGGTAAGACAGTAAATGCAAATGGCATTGTTTGAACCAACCCCTTATTAAAACTCTTAAAAACATTAATAGGAATATTTTCACCTATAACTCGATTTATAAGTACAAAACTTTTTGCATAAAATTAATAAATGCACCAACAGCCACATATATAGCCCTGACCTCACACAAGCATAATCTGTATCGTGGGAACTACGAGGTGTATACAACCTCCAGAGTCGATGTAAATATTTGTGCATACACTTGTCTCAGCGCTATGGAGGACGCTGCAAAAACTGATAGTTTCTCGTGATCTATACTCGCCATGATTTATAATCTCGTACATGAGAGTAGTTCGTATTTAACATTATTAATCGCCAACAGAATGTCCATCCAATCCGTTGTATTGAATCCATTTCAGAACGTATGTACGTTTCAATCAAAGCAATTTGTCGAACTTGTATCGCACCTATTGCATAAACGATTAAGTTTGTATTGCCAACATATTTCATAACAATTTATTCTGCCTGTCATAATAGAATTATAATAGTCTATAACAGAACAGTTACTTTTATATCATCGTTACTTATTGCCTTTTGTTTTAATTATAAATCTAGTGTAACTTTTTGGAATAAATAAAACTCTACCACAATTTTTGCTGGTGGGAGGATACTGCGACCACCGTACACTGGTGCTAAAATCTGCCATAGTGGCCCACCTTGTGTGGGTCGCGTTCCAGGGTCAGCCAGTGTATATCCGTTTCTCCCCAGGGGGCTTCCCCCTGATCCTAACCCTTTTTCCTTCCCCTCCCCCTTGGCCCTGGGATGAGATACTGCAGGGTCGCCAGTATTCCGTCAGGGACCCCGTAGTTCATCCCAGGAACTTTGGCAGGCCGGCATGATCTTGCCGACCTACGATGTAGCGTAGTCACTTGGCCGAGCCAGGATAAAAAAAAATATTTCAATTTTTTGACATCAAGCCCCAGTTTTTCAATCACGTTTATGTTACGAAACGAATACTATTAGCAACAATATAACCCGAAACAAATAACAAAACGTAGTTCGTAAAGTTTTAACATTGTTATACAACTACAGTACAATATTATTTGATACTGTTCATCTTGCTTAATAATATCAGTTTCCTTTCAAAAGGGGGGTGTAATTAGATACAAGTGGAACTTTTGACAGTCCCTATGAAATACGAGTCTCGAGTTATTAGCGCCATTATTAAATGCCGTGATACAGCTTCAGTGTGAATATTGTGTTCTAATATAACTATTAATATATCAACAACATTAATGTATTTATTTTTTATGCTTATTCTTTTTTTTTACTAGCCTTGTATTATATACGTCCCACTACCGGGCACGGGCCTCCTCTACTGAATGAGAGGGATTAGGCCTTAGTCCACCACGCTGGCCTAAGCGGGTTGGCAGACTACACATACCTTCGAAAAATCTTATCGAGTTCTCAGGTATACAGGTTTCCTCACGATGTTTCCTTCACCGTTAATTAATATACACGTAACTTAGAAAAGTCAGTGATGTATGCTCTTGGGGCTGGTTTCGACTTTCGTCTCGACAGTCCACACCACTCCCCGCTGAGCTATCGCTGCTCTTGCATGTTTATTCTTAATACTTAAAAAGAACATTTACCAATACCTACGTTAGACCTAATTAGCTTGCTAAAAAAACCACAAAATATAGTTTTTTTTTATAAACGAGTAAATTGATACCATGCCGGCAAGGGACGTCCACGGACCATGAATACATATTGTACCAGAAATATTGGTGCAATGCTGACTTTAAATGAAATTAATATCTGAGAGATTGTAAGGGGAAGGACTTTGAACTCCCAATATCACTCACCGTACGAAACGCCATAGCAAGCTACTATTTCACGCCGGTTTCCTGTGTGACAGTGGTAACAACGCTTTCGAGCCGGCCATTCATGCTATAGACATAACCGTCCACAACCACCATCACCAACTTTTTACCACTTATAAACATTGCAATTCTAAGGACTATTCGTCAGTTCAGAATTCATAGGCTATGATTATAGTATGGTCGTGTCTACATAATATGTGATAGTTTATCATAGTGACGAAAATATTTGGGAGACATTTTTTTAAAGATAAAACTTTTATGAGGTAATTCATATCATAGAAAAAGCTAAAATGTATGTTGTCAAAATAAAAATTGTACCGAATGAGAATTACCATTCGTTACAAATGAATTCAATTATATTTTTCTTAATTTTTTCTGCAGAGTGTACGATGAAACATAGTCACCCAGACCTATATCCCGCAGAGGAAGGCTGACGGACCTCTTTCGCCTCTCCTAGAAACATATCCTTTAGCAAACAGACCATGAACTAGATTAGGACATAGAGTTTGAAAATAGTTGCGCAAAGACACAAGCAAAAGCTAGTATTAAATAAGAACAGTAATATAAAATAAGTATAAATATATGCAGATCAAATCAATCAATAAAAAGGTCTACCACACCAATCGTCTAACCCCTTTTTCCACATTGAAATCCAGATGATTATTAATGGTTAACCCATACCTTTTCTCCAATCAATCTTGTGGGGGAAACGATTCATGTATTGATGAAGTCTAATAAATGTAACTCAGATTTCGAATTTGCTTTTTAGAATTGAGGCTATAAATATTGACGGAAGTTATTTCAAAGTCAAGACCGTACGATTTCGACCTGTTACCAATAATATAACAATACTTCATACTGAAATATTTGGAAAAATAAATATTAATAATAAATAGAATGAGTAAAACATTATAGGGAACCGTCTGTTATTTATTATATTCCTTATTGGCAGCATAAAGGAGTTCCGAATACACTTTCCTATTCTGGTGTCGCAATAAACAGCCACAATGTCAGTAATAAAATAACGATGATAGCAGAAACAAAAGTTCGCGCGAATGAATTTATTCCTATAAATTTTGTTCTTTCACTCAAAAGTACGGTAAAATATCAATTAATGTTTTTGTATTTTATTAAAAACAAAGCATTGTTTTTATATAGCAGAGGCCGGCAAACGGGCGAGTGGGTCACCTGATGATAAGTGATCTCCATCACCCATGTACGCCCACAATATCTGAAGAATCAAGGGCGCGTTTCCGACCTTAAACGAAATGGATATAAAGGGATTTTGAAGGGGAGGGGGATTTGGAGCTCTGTATATCATACTCACCATATCTCACATAACTCTTTCAGTCCGTATGTTTATTAGATTTTACGTTTTAAGTGGTAGACCCGCGCTATAGACAGTTTTGTCTATAGCGGATGCGGAGCTAATGGACTGCCTCGATCAGGTTGTTACCATTGTCTCACAGAAAACCGACATGAAGTAGCAGGTTGCTGTTACGTTTCGTACGGCGAGTAAGATATCCGGAGGTCCAAAGCAACCTTCCCTTCCCAATGTCTTAATTATTCCTTTCTTTTAAGATCGGTAACACATCCATGATTCATGATTCATGGGCAGTGGAGATCACTTCTCAGTCAGTCAGTCAGATCACTTATCAGCAAGTGGGCTGTACTTGCTCGTTTGCCGGTCTCTGTTATGAAAAATCATGGTGTGAAATATTAAAATTTACTGATTCTAAAAAGACCTCTCATTTCTTATTTCGATGTATGAAATATCATACAATTTTTTAAAAATCTCTAGCGTATATTTTGAAGTAAAGGTTAGAACGCAAGTAGGTATTGCGTATTAACTTCAAAGCGTTTTTTGAGAGTCGTTTCATAAATAAACCATGGAAACGGGCTTGTCAAGCACCGTCTCAGTTCAAAAAAGACAATTATTGCTTAACGAACTTGAATAAAACGTCACGGAATCTGAATATAACTTCTTCAAAATAAGTGAAGACGAAATAGAAAGTACACTTATTATAATGCTGGCTCCAAAAAATGTTTAGGTGCGACAATTAGACCTATCAGTAATATTGTGTATTTCAGTGATGTATAAAAAATAAAACTGAGTTATTAAAAATTGGTTCGGTTCAATTTACTGGTCAATTATTATTAGTAGAGAGTACCAACTTAAAACTGGTTAATTATATTTTAAGTTTTAATTAATCGATTTTATATTTGTTGAAATCTTTTTATTCTGCCATCTTTAGTGAAAAAGTCATCAAAATCGGCGCAGAAATTACGAAGTTTTCATTCCCATTGACCATTAAATTACAATAACACTGCTCAAAATTGTTTTTCTTATTACCTTTTGTGACGAGGTGAGCAGATCGCTCGCCTGATGGTAAGCGTCCCACCTGCTCATAAGCAGAAATAATACGACACAGAAGCTTAAATTTCAATAACACTGGACTGTGCATAAGATACTTATCTTTTTACTTTTTATACACCTGCCTGATATAAGTCCGTCTATTTTATATTAAGTGTATTAAATAAATAAGATTTTAAGGCGCATAATGCCCAGGTATTTCACTGTCTTAAGACTTCAATGTCTTTCAAACCGAAACACAACAGTACTTACACCGTGCTGCTTGGCGGTTGAGCCTACCCAGATGAGTTTCTCGCATACGAGACATACCAGTTACCACCTAGAAACTTATAGTTTTTTAAGACACTTTTTTGTTATTTAGAGGAGAAGGTGGTAATGTGGCCCCCCACTTTGTTTTTGAGGTCTCATGTAAAAAATAAAAGGAAAACATGTATAATGAAAACATCATTAGTTTTGTCATTTATTTGCCAATACACGACATAATATGGAACAAATAAAAATGCAACAGATAATACTAAAATATATTTTATAAAAAAAATGGAAATTTGACAACTTGAGATCAAGCGAGGGTAATATGGCCCCCCGCAGTCAGTATGAGCCCATAAGTTGCAGCTTTGGCACTGAATCCACTCCTCGCCACGTCTGTCGCTAGAGTAAATATTGTCACAAAATACAAATCATATCGTAGTCTTCAGGTACTACAGATGGAGATACATTTTTATCACATCCCGATGAGTCGCTTTTTACTATTTCTTCATTATCGCAGCTACTGTTGGATGTTGCGTCTCTTTGGTCTCTTTGGCCTCATAAGCCTTCGTTTATAGGCATCTGTAAGTAGATAAAAAAATAAATATCACTCATATATATACAACCAATATGAGGGGGCCAAATTACCAATATTGTGGAATCTACAAACCAACCTATAAAAATATATAACATCAAATATTTTGTGTACATACCTTCAAAATCCAATAGGAAAACGTTAATCGAACATAATATCCAAATCTCAGATGCGTTAACTCGGTATTTCCAGAATTATGCAATTAAATGCAACACAATAACAAAGTTTTTGCGAGTGCAAGTTCAAACTGGCTCGAATAACAAACGTATGTGCTGCCCTCGCTTACTTTTTTTGTGCATTAAATCGAAATTGTCTTTGATGCTCCCCATTACAAAAATGTTTCGCTTGATGCGGTGATTCTAAACTAGAAATATCGAAGGGGGCCATAATACCTGCGGGGGCCACATTACCACCTTCTCCTCTACTATATTAGATTGTGGCGAGCCTGCAAGATCAGCATAAGGGCGGATAACATTACCTCGAGAAACCATTAATTCATATTTACTGCTATTCTATTTATGAAACATAAAAGTTTACGATAGGTGGAAAGGCTGCAAGCGTATTATTACGTCATAGGTAATATAACACCTTTAGTAGAGGTTTAATTATCTAGCGATATTACACAAAGATTTATGGGAAGCTAATAAAATGGTTGTGGCGACCGGCGATAGTCTAGTGCGCGGTGGAATATCACAGGTTCGAGCCCAGACCACATGGTGCACACCTTTGTCTTTTCGAAGTTATGTATGTAACATGCTCGATGAACCGAACTAACTTTCTATATTTCAACATGTTAAAAGGCCCGGAGTGATACCTCACATTGTACTATGTGGCCCTTGACTAAGAAAGTGTGACGACCACTGCTTTAGACTGTAGTCGGCTGTCAAGGAACACAATGTATCTGCACGGTCGGCATTGTATTCGGACTGCACTGCACTTAACACCAGTTCCAGTGTAAAAGACATCTTAGTAGACAACCGACGCCGACGGAGTTCTACTTTTAAATTTCAAGTTCTGCGAAGTATACAGCCAGGTGTCGGTAGACTAAGCTTCATTTTGAGTTTAAGCAATAATGTGTCCGGCATTACGTTGTTACAGATCGGCGGCGGTATCTATGCCATGTCCCATACTAATGCCACGGTATACTAATGCCGTGCGGCTTTAATCAAATAGAATTCAAATCTGTCAAAAATATAATGACCTATTTAATTTGTGTTTCTAAATTATACAATGTCGTTTCGTTAACCTCAATTTCAACAAGTGAAAATTAATTGCTCCAGTTACATTTGAAGAGTATATATTTTTATCGCTGTACGACGAATCTTAATTTTTGAAATTTAAGCCACGAATTTGTTGATTTGGAATAAACATTTTTAGGCGTTGGAGTATAAGTAGGTCTAATATCTAAGGGCCAAAACCAACCTTACGTGCATGTGATATACTCAGCTATTTAAAGGATTAGGCAATAGCGATGCTTGGTTTCCGTTGCGGGATGTGGGGATCAGAGAAGGCGGACCCAGGTATTAGGAGGCGATAGCACCAGAGATCCCGCCTCAGGACAAATGTTTATGTGATCCGCAAACATTTGTCCCGTATGGAAGTTTTGCGACGGAATTTCCTCTTAGTCTGTCTCACAATATCCAAGTAAATGTTATTTATCAGATATAATATAAGACAACAAACTATGTATATACTTTTATTTAAGCCAGACGAATGAACAGAATTCTAATGAATAGACTCGACTATGGCATAAATACAGTACCTGTGTTCGCAGACAGCGGCAATGACTAAATGAGTGTGGGCGAAGTTTATTGAGTTTAGAAGAAAATTCATATAAAACTTTTTAGAGAAACCTCTTGCCGTGTTTATGTCTATATTGATCGTACACGCTCTTACAAGCTCGTTCATACACTCGACTTGAGCTGCGTCAGAATAAGCGTGCAAGATCGTTACATACGCTCTGCTCGAGTTATGAGATGAGAGAATACGTGCGTATTGGTGTATTTGTACGCTTATACGCAATATGTTTTTGAGTGGTAAAGCCACGTGGCAGACAGTTTTGTCTATAGAATGAGCCGGCTTGACCGAGCAGTTACCACTGTCCCACAGAAAACCAACGTAAAGTAGGGGCTTTCTGCTGCGTTTCGTAGAGTAAGCGAGCTATCCTGTGGCCCAAATCCGCCTTCCCTTCCTAATCCCTTCCTTTTAAAGTCGGCAACGCCCTTTTGATTCTTCTAGTATTGTGAGCGTAAATGGGCCGTGGAGATCACTTATTATCAGGTGACCCACTTACTCGTTTGTCGGTCTACGCTATAAAAAGGATGTAAAAGCAGTGATTCGAGTAAGAATTAAATTTAAGTATTTTAACCGATGTCAAAAACAAACTGTCTATAAAAGATGCAGGGAAATTGGTCTTGATGTTCCGGAGATTAGCCGACGCAGATACTCCTCTTATTTGAAGCCAACCAACATCATAACTTTGATCGCCGTTGATCATTTTACGTAGGCAGCGATCTAAGTTTTGCGAACTGGCTAGTGACAGGTCCTTGGCAGCAACTACCTTTGTTAATTAACAAATTCAAAATTTAATTATATAATTTCGTAATTATTTTAATTTAGCTACAGCACGAGTCAGAAACTTTTTGTTACATATTAACAATGTATAAAATCGCTACAAAATGGGTGAATTACTTCAAAACCGGGATCGTATAATTAAAAGAACATAATTTTACTGTAAACTAATAGGGTAAAAATGTCAAAAGGAAACACGAAATAATGAGTATTTTAGTTTAAACCGGAATAAAGCTTCTCTATGTAGTATAAAGTAATTAAAATTAACTTCAACTTGAAGCACTTTTATGTATTTTTAGTTTTATCAACTTAGTGTTTGACTGATGACTATAGTAGGAGACATTTTCAAAATATCTCAAACAACATTAAAAATTTTATGCCTTTGCCGTGTCTGTATTGACCCGTATAATATTTTCAATCGCCTATGTGTTTTTGGAATTACCATTACTCCACATAACGCTCAAATGTAATAGGGCATATTCTTTTTCGTAAAATATATGTTGTAATAACAATCGTCAAAAGGTTTATCACGAAAAACTTCGTCGTTTGAAAAATTATGCGTCAACATAATGATACCTTTGCATAATGTTTTAGCATTAGATTTTGTGACCGAATTAATTCAAGTCATTATATATAACAATGCATATTGAATTATAATAATATAAATGATTCAGTTAATTATGCGCACATGTTCGCGGTTTGGGGTGGCCCAAGGGCCACTTCCGGCGCACCATAACCTACTAAAATTGCCGTTTATGACTTGAGTTATGGGCTTCTATGATTATGCGATTTTTATTAAATGTTATTAACATTAAATAAAAATCTACCTAACTATAAGGCAATCTGATATTACGACTTTTAAAAGTAACTACAAGTAAAGTTAAATATGCTAAAAATATTTCGGCTAGCTAAAATTACTGCCTCGGTGGCGGAGTTGTGATGCATACGCGGCGCTACTGCAGTGCTGAGGTCGTGAGTTCGATTCCCAGGTCGCATACAAGTTATACTGGGTTTTTCTATCACGAAATGCTCAGTATGAGCCCGGAATCTAGAATTGTGCACGGTATGGCGATAGGCTCGCCCTTATCACATCATGGGATGAAGATACGCTTGCCGAAATGTGGGTGTATGGTTACACCTCTGCTTATCCCTTCGGGGTTTATAGGCATAAGTGCGTACGTATGTTAATAATTACGAAAAACAATAAGCCAAAGTTGGTAGGACTTTAGGAAACAATTTTATGCAAAATTGGGCGCGCCCACTTTTCTTAATGTATCGTAAAAAAAAACAACTTTAAAATCTCTACCGTTTACGTATTGGTGCTTTTGTATTTCTACCTTTCCACTGATGATTGTTTATGAGTTTTCGCTTCAGATTAAGAGAGGTTACATTTAAATTAGGTCTTTTATGGACCAATATCTCCGCCAAGCATTTTCAGTGCGTCATGCAGCTTCTTGCTTTGTTACATCTGGAAATTATCAATAGGAATTCCCGCTGTTTGGTTTTTATGCAGTGACGACATTGTTGCTTCTTATGTGTCGTTATTAGCATAACAACTATCTTATAACCAAATTCTTGAGTGGTAGAGCTGAATGGGCTGGCTCAACCGGATCATTACCACTGTCTCACAGAAAACCGACGTAAAGTAGCGGCTCGCTGCTGCGTTTCGTACGGTGAGTGAGATAACCGGAAGCCCAAATCCCCTCCCCTTCCCAATCCCTAATTATCCCTTTCCTGTAAGGTCGGCAACGCACCCATGATTCTTCTGGTGGTGAGCGTACATGGGCGGTGGAGATCACTTACCATCAGGTGACCCACTTGCTCGTTTGCCGACTTATGCTATAAAAAAAATCTAAATTCATGCCAGTAGTACGTTTGGCCGTCTCCTACGGAGGCCACATGAGAAGAGGAATGTATTAAACAGATGATTCAATAGTATTGATTTGTGGTCTAGTGACCGATAAAGCGATTTTAGAATAATTTAATTTAATTTTAATTTAATTATAATTTAATTTTAGAATAATTTCGGTAGCGAAATCACTTACCGTCAGGTGACCCATTTGCTTGTTTGGCGGCCTGTGCTATAAAAACAATAAAGACGAGGTCGTTTTGAAATCCCAGGTTTGACAATCATAGCTTTGAGTTCTTCAATTCAAAAATCAAACATCATTTTCCCGGGCTTTAAATTTATGCCCGTTGTCGCGATAGGCCGGCCGCCTGATAATACCATGCCACATAATGGGACGGAAATAAGTTTGGCAAACAAACAGCGCAGTTCAGTGCCATGCAGTGCTTTGTAATTCAAAATTCTGTGTGGTGTTGCTTCTGTTTATGGGCAGGCGTGGCGCTACCATCAGGCGGACGCTTTGCTCGTTTCGTCATTGAATGAAATAAAAAAATTGTAAACAATGGTACATTAGGATACCGTTAAAGATATCTTCCGGGGAACAGACGTGAGATTATGTTGACTAATAACCTATTACGAGAACTCTAAATTAATGATAATATACTTGGCCTATTACACACTTACCACAACATTTTATCCAATAGGAAAAATTATAAGTATTCAATATATTGTTCTCTAAATACGTATACTAGATCAAAAGTTGGTACCAGCTTCATTTTATTACCAAGACGCTCATAATAATAACACTAACGTTAGCGAATAACATCAAGTCGTTAAAAACCGCATCGTAAGCGGAGGAAAAATAAGGTGTTTGTAAAACTATTTACACTTCGGTATAATTTAGCGATATATGAGCAAAAAAAAAGGCCGGCCGTTTATGTAATAACCAATAAATGTTTTTATTGACAAATTTATTATGAATTTCATCTTTAATCTCCCAAAATGTGAGTTAAAATCCTTGATAGAAAAGTTATACTGCATATCAATCAAAGTATGTGTTGCGACACTGACCATGCTTCTTTCGAGTTCCACTCATTCAGTTCTCTATAAGGCAACTTGCGTGAAAACAATTCAGTTCATATGAAGCAATAAATAAGCATCTCGTTCAATCTTAAAAACTCTGCACAGAAATTATGCAACTTATTAAAACACGGCGCAAGGCTATCGAACAATATGAGCAATATTAACATGAATCGTTTTTTATTTACAAAAAAATGCATAGAAAATGCCTTAAGATTTTACAACCCAGTCGTTATAATCTAAGAAAAACACTAAAGCCTTTTCTATTTAAAAATCTCTAACAAAAACGTATGACCTTAAAATGAAAGACAACAAGTGTAAGTAAGCTGTTTTCTTAGGACGTTTGATAATATGATTGTTTTTGCAGGTAGAGGCGTGGGGTGTGCGCAGGGTGCGCGGTGAGGGGTGATGCCCGTGCGCAAGGGGCTGCTCGCGCCCCAGAACACCTTCCTCGATACCATCGCCACACGGTTCGATGGAACGCGTAAGTATGAAGAAAATAAATTAAATAAATGCTTAATGTCCGTAAAGACTAATGAAGATTTAGACCAAAAAGCAATGCGTCATATTTAGAAAGATAAAAAATTACGAGAACGAAGCTTAGGTACTGGGGATAAAAAGTCTAAAAATTCATACGTATTTATAAGCTCTTAGGCTCTGTCATTAAATAAAACTAACTTTTACCCTTATTTTTATAACTGAGGTCGCCGAACGATCTAGTGGTTAATATGTGGAAATCTCCACCACCAATGTACAGCCACAATACCAGAAAAATCATAGCCTTAACCTTGGTTTCCGTGATCAAACTAGGACTGCTATATTCGTGTTAACAGGAAGTGAAGTGTATAAATATATTACAGACTAAAATACTCCCTTTTTATTTTTATATCGGCTACGCCCACTCGGTGACGACGGTTGAACGATCTGTCCAGAATTTACGAATAATGTGGTTGCAAAATGTATAATAAAACTGTCATTTTCGTATTATTAAGAGCACAAATATTTATCTCGTTCTAAAATGTTATCTAAATATAATAGCGCAATACCTCTAAGTGAGTAATCTCAAAATCCTTGAGATTAATTAAGGTTTAGGCATCGGATGAAAAACTATGCTGTCAGAGCTATATTATAAAATCGACCTAGTTACGCAAAAAGGAACCAACCCACAGCGAGGTAAAATGGAGATACTGATTTTACTTTACTAAATTCAATAATTTAAATTGATTTTATCTGGTACTTTTTTGAAAAATCGGGAATGAAATATATTCCATGTACGATTTTACAAAAAAATACGGTATTAAAATCAATTTAAATTAATGAATTTAGCAAAACAAACTCAGTACCTCCAATTGACCTTGCTGTGGGTTGCTTCCTTTTTACGTAAATAGGTTCAAATGTCAATATATCAAGAGATCAAACGCCTTACCTAGAATAATATAAGAAACCTTTCTGTATAATTTTACCTCTTTTTTTAGTTTGCCCAACTCTATTCGTAAACCATTTCCATGTCACACAATTTATGAATCCTTTATTTGATCTGATAAATCTACTTCAAAGCAAATCAATCGAAGTAGTATCACAGCTTAGGAAAAAAACACATCGGAAGTTATTCATAGCTTCGGAATTAGAGATTTAGCAAAAAACATGCGGAGATAAATATCAACCATAATTTCATAGTAGATAGCAGATATGGTGTTACCTAAACATTGTGCGTATTACACATATTACCTTCTGACTTTGATACGTTATACGCGTTTATACTCACGTATCATTATAAGCTCACTACTAATTACTGAACGAAGCAACATTTGATTGCAAATGACGGGCGACTACGTTTCATTTGATACGGATTAATAAAGAGATAAAACAAAGGGCAGCTTTAGCTCTAGCAATATGAGTCGAATAAAACTCGTGAATCCCCTCCCCCGATGCACTTACAACAAAACTTGATATCCAAATTACTTATTTTTATTATCAATAATTTAGTTGCAAACAATAAAATAAAACACATAATAAAAAAAACGAAGACACGTAATTATAAAACTGTACAGCACAAATTTTACAGTTAAACAATTATGTGTATATAATCGCTGTACATTTTCTAGTTTTTAAAGCAAAATAACTACTAAAATAACGTTAAACAAATGTGCAGAGCAAATTCTTTAAGTACGATTAACCGATTAATCGGATCGAAAAATCGAAACCTACTAAAAACTATTTGTTAACAAGCTCCATAATTAATCATGACAAAGAGATTTATCGATGAATATCAGTAGATATTCATCGATAAATGAATATCCTACTATGGATTACCAGTAGGATTATCCTACTGGTAATCCAGTTACCAGTAGGATAACCAGTAGTTATCCTACTGGTAACTGGATTATTTAAAAAAATAAATAAACAAATTTGCATCGAATATTCAATTAAACAAAATATTATGTTTTTGTAACCATTTATTTAACGCAGAAATACTGAAAACTACTCAATTGTCGCATAGCTAACGGCTACTTATTATCACACAATTTTGACATCTAAGAGAGCCTCAACATATTTAAAATTATTGTAAATGCTTGAATAGTGTTTCAGTATTTTGGTACTAGTTTTGTCTTGATTGAGTATTATTTGAGCAGTCTCCCACAGGCTACAGCAATTTATCGCTTGCAATTTTAAATTTATCCCAAGATCCCTACACATTTTACTTTTCGGTAACTACTAGATTTCTTGAAATTAAATCGAGGACTCGGAGGTCATTCGCCTCAAGGAATCTAGTCGATGCTAGTTTAATTTGGCTTATCGGGAGTTGTAAAACAAACGTTGTAAGACTGTCAAAAACATATCATGAATACGTTTTCTGTGATAACACTTTTAGAAAACAGAATAAATCATTTACTGACTGAACTTTAAATATTTGGTCAAACCATATAAATGTTAGAATTAAAGTGCTCCATCCCATAAATTATAATTTACCTTTTAAATATCCTCCGGGAACCAAAAACTCCCACGTGGTTGATGTTAACATATAAACAACTGTATTTTTGTAAAGAAACGTTTAAAACACCCATAGGAACGTTTCTATTGAAAGAGTTGAAATAAGTTGGCGTCTGAAAGGTTACCTTATCATTACCTTTTTTCTATAGGGCGCCACAAGTCTTATGAAAGCAAAGGATTAAGGCAGGCAAGGATTAAATGAAAGTAGACCACGCTCATACAAAGGCATGTTATAAAAAGGCTTAGAAAAAGACTGCAACATCTTACATTATGAAAGGTGATAAGGGTGATAAAGTAAAATACATTGAAGAGTATGGCTTTAGTCGACGTAATAAATAAGCACTAGTTAGTTATTTCAGATGTATTTTGATTTAGGCAACAGCGTTCTTAGTAAAAATACGTCAGTCGCAAGTGCCTGTTGTAGACCTTACTAGGGATACGATCCCACGAATGGCCCATAAAGCGCTAGCTTGGCGTATTATTATGGAGACTTGAGTGCCAATAGTCTCATTATGATGGATGCAGCAGGAAGAGGGTCCCTTGCAACAATCAGGAATAGTGACAGAAAAAAGCAGACAGAAAAAAGGTACTTATTAAAAAAAAATACAGCTTTATAATTAAACAATTATTAAGCAGGTAGAGTACTCATTTTAATAAATAAGTATTCCATAATATACACACAAGTAGCAGTTTAAACATAATGTGCATCGATTTATTGAAGTAGTTTGATTGCACATTATACTGTGGTGAATTGGCGCCAGTTTCAATTAACTGGCAGTTATTTCTGTTACGCTGCTATAGAGCGCGCCGGCGCATTGACCGTACCGATTCTGTAAAATTAGCAGGGATTCGCGAACGTGCATTGAGCTGCAGAGAGCTGCAGTTATGACCGAAATAAATACGATACTTTTTCTTCCACAACACATTAATTCTAAATTACGTCAGACTGTGGCAGACTACGATTGACTAAGAAAGCCATTATTGTATAATAATATGTAGTGTTTCACTTACTAGGAAACATACATAAGCTTACGCTTGTGTCACCGAACGGTTAGGCAGTACCAAGATGTGATGGATGGCGAGCCGATAAACATGTCAGACACAATTTCCAATCCCGGCAACTCACATGTGATTTTAAATCCTTAACTATCGTGGAATCAGTTTTTAATAAAAGTATTGTTTTAACATAATTTACTAGCATTTTTTATTTTCCTGAACTTCAGTATAACATAAACATAAAACTATGATATAACATGTTTATATGCTTTATATTTATAAATACACTTATTCGTTGGAAGCATGATAAAAATAAATCGACATTTTGTTTAAGAATGAAGCTCGTAACTAAAATAAAATAGGTAATTGAAATCTAAAAAAAGCGAAATGTGTAAATAGTTTCTATTTTTAGAGATGCTCGTGTGAATTGAAAATAAAAAGTATCGCGTGCTTTACTCTCTCGAGGCGACCGCAAAGAAATTGCCACAGGGAAGCAGTTTACATGAATCGGGAAGCTTAGCCCTCCACAATATAGTAAAACATTCGGCTTAAATATATTCACAAAGTAGGTATATTAGTAGGGATTTTTCCAATAGTTAGTTTGTAAACAAATGCATTTGGGGTCGTATTTACTCTCTTCAATATTATAAGAAAGACAAATCTAACATAAATGGGCTATCCATAGAGCTATTATGTACTTATAGCCAAAGATCCGGCAGTAGAATCTCTACGTTCATGACGTAGATGCTCAAGCTCAAATTTCTACATTCATTTTCGAATAGGACAATACATTGATCATAGGGTGCCAGTCAAAAAGTGCCCGCATATATTTTTAATAAAAAAAAATATAATTACATTTTGGGAAAAAAATTCGTTCATGGTGTAGTTAAATAAAACATTGTTCCTATTACACAGCTATGTATGTAGAGAATTCAAAAAACCATGGGTGCCGTTGCCTACTCGGCCGCAACTACTTGGCAGCCAGGTGTAAACAAGTAATACTTTTTTGTACGGCAACCATGGTTTTTTGAATTCTCTACATACATAGCTGTGTAATAGGAACAATGTTTTATTTAACTACACCATGAACGAAATTTTTTCCCAAAATTTAATTATATTTTTTTTTATTAAAATTATATGCGGGCACTTTTTGACTGGCACCCTATGATCAATGTATTGTCCTATTCGAAATGAATGTAGAAATTTAAGCTTGAGCATCTACGTCATGAACGTAGAGATTCTACTGCCGGATCTCGTGCTATTACTATAGTACATACTAATTCCATGGGTATATTAAACTTATTAGTATATGTCTACAATAAACGTAGTATGCCAAGGTAACTTTTACAATTAATTAGTAATATTATTCTTAGTATATTAATTAGTTATACATATAGTGATACTCACATAGAAGTTTTATTGGACACGTAGATATTACATTGTCGTTTATTATTGAATTATGAACGTGTACAACTCCAGTGTCCTCCAATAGGGTACTTCGAGAGATAATTGGAATTGTAATACTGATATATCTCTATGACCCGACATTACACGACTAAATAAAAGAAAAACTACGTACATGATGACACTGGAGTGGCGTTACATAATAGTTTATTATGAAGGACACAGTGAGACCTCGTGTTATTGCTTAGGGACTTAGTGCATACAGATATGAAAAGAATTACTGATATATCTGTAGTCTGTACCTGTAGGTAGATTAGGGGGTTTCACAGTTTCCCGTTCCCGGGAAATCCCGGGAAGTACGACGTAAGTTACGTCTTGTGTAATTCATGTTGGGAAATGATGGTCTAAAGGGGAAATCGATAAAGTAAAATCTAAATGTAAAAAAATGCGTCGCTCGATGCGAACGTGTAAATTTGTAAGTAATGATCATGCCCGGATAGAGATAAGGGTACCTTTTTCAAAAAGGTTTATTAAAAAGGAATGTTAGATATTTTTAATGAAACAGGAGGTTTTTTACATCGTTATGGTATCGATTATTTAATCATCGTCATGTTTCTAATTATAGTGCATTATATGGTTACTAATTATAAACATTACAAATACAGATTACTTATAATTGTTGCATTTCAAAAGTAAAACTTTTGCGTATAAATAATTTTTAAAACTATAAAATTAATAGCTATATTTAACCTACATATATCAAATAATTAAACATGTTAGTTAGTCGGTTCAGTACATGCTAAAGATTTTTAAGGTAAATACGCGGTAGGGCCGGAGAAATTAAAAACCCAGCTAAGAATTAACTATTGTATTCATGATTTTGATAATTCAAGTTTTCCATATTATTTCAATAGAAAAAAAATATCGCGCGAATAAAATAATTCAGAATACGCAACTAACACATACTCGTAAAACCAAATTATTATGTAAGTGGCTGACCGCGTAAATTGCGTTTATAACGGTAATACCGAGTTAAAAGAGAGATATTATAAGAACCGTGATAACATCAAATCTGCGAACATGTTAACCGGTTCTAATCATAACATCTATGCCGACGATTAAAATAAATACATTTTAACCTTGTGGAGTTCCACGTGCTTTTTTTAGATTTTTAGTTAGAAAATATATCTCTAGTTCCTGGAAAATAAACATAAAGAGTTTTTTTCGACCACATATAAAATAGGATCGCATTTCTTATATGTAAACTATGTCTTACTTTCGGGCAAATTACATTAAATGAGATGTCTTTACATTGGTTTAATTATAAACGTGGCTGCAATACGTTTATTTTTAATTTGCTTAAATGACGAAACGAGCAGGTTGCTCGCTTGACGATAATTATAAAGCACTGCACTAGACCCCGGTCGTTACCCCGAGAAATAAGTTGTTAAGTCTTATAATGCTTAGTAATTTTACTCGCTTAAATTTCCTTCAAACCGAAATACAAGTGTGCTTGTTTATACAATGCTCCTTGGTGACAGATATAAACAAAACAGTGGTACTAAACCAGACAGCTTCTCGCATACGAGAGACCTACCACCATAATTCATCGCTATAAAACGACTCCATACCTGTAATCGTCTGACCTAACGAAATTAAATTAGTAGACAAACTAACATAGGTTGCGCAAAAAATCAAGCAAGTGTAAAAAAACGTCAAATGAGGCGGAGTGAGATTTTTTATACTTATTACTAGAAATTTGTTACCGTGATGTCAAGCGTTATCGAATGCAGTCATGAAATCGCTTCTATTTGATTAGTATATGGAGAGAAGAATGGTAGTTACTATCGTATATTCCCAACTGAGATACGGTTTTGAACAGTTGATTTTATTTTTTCATAACCAATGGTATCATCTGTTTTTCGTACAGTTGAGTAACTCAAACGAAGAATGCGTAACCGTTTCGGTTGGTTTATTAAAAGTTTATTCTTTTTGGTCCAACTTCTTTATTTTCGTTGTAAATTTTTAACAATATTTTCTTGTATTTTAATTAATTATAAGTCAGTGTTGTTATTGAAATATATTGACAAGTCCATATCAAAATTAATTGTTTAATGCCCGTGTAGGTAAAAAGAATGTAAGGAATCGTGCAAAGTTTGCAGTCGTATTTTATTTTTAGATCGGAATGACCAATGTTTATGAGCCCTGTAGTTTGATGCGTTTTGCTTATGTACTCTGTGGTTTTACAAAGGAAAGTAAATTATTCATGGCAGTTAATAGCGTCTCGACGCGACGGCGCGGCGCGTGGATTTCTTGTTTCTAAAACTTCAATTGCAAGTGTATCACCAATTTTAAATATTATATATTTTATGAGATCAAATATATTAATATGAATACGCTGTCAATATATACAGAGAAGCGTATGTCAAATGGGTACTTCAATGCATAATTTAGCTGATAAAATTTGGAGTCTGATTCACGCTTTCTGTATAATTTTTGATTATCGGAATTAGCATACAGACAGCCTCCGTGGCACAGCGGGCGAGTAGCCGGCTGTGAAGCGAGAGGCCGCGGATTCGATCCCCGCACCGAAACAAATGTTTGTGTGATCCATAAATATTTGTTTCGGAGTCTGGGTGTTGTGAGACCGAAAGTCTTTCGTAGTTCCTGATACCCACGACACAAGACTCGTATCTTGCTGTGGGGTCAGGACTATGTATGTGTTGGGTGTATTTATTTATTTACTTATACTTTTGTGCTACTACATAGTATGTACTAAGTGTATTCCAAACAGCTTTTATACTTACTAATTAGGACCAATAAAACTAATAATACAGAGTTGGCTCCGTTTTACCAATTTACCATCGACAAATTTAAAATTTGTCTGTGTCTTGTTAGACAATATTAAAACAAAACTAAAGAATACTTTGTGCCCATATTTTATTGCGTAACTAATCCACTTTAGGAATTTCAATTAAAGGGCAATATTGAGCGGAGAAAAGTTAATTTCAAATTTGACGTGGGCTTTCCGATAACACAAACAATCTATCGGTCCAAAACAATTTTATACAAACTTATTTCGAGTTGAAAGCTGGAACATCACAGCCGCAGCACGCCCTCGGCTGACGTTCGCCGTCTTATCCAGATATTTTCATCTAATTTCGTACGATGCCAAACAATACCTACACATAGACAGCCCATAAATAAAACGCGGAAAATCGTGCCCAACCACAAGTCTTTTATAATAAGTACTTAAGAATGTTACTAGGTATCTGTCTATTTTTATATTACAGTCAACTTTTTAAAATTAGTTTCAAATATCATGTTAAAAGTTTTTTTTCATACAAGGTAAATAAATTATCGAATAACAAGTATCTGTATAAAAAGAGATTTATTTGAAAAAAAATCCGTTCACTCCGTGTTTATACATACCTAAGTAAACAAAATTCTGTAAAAATAAAACAAACTTCCATAGTAATACGTATTTGAGTATGTCTAATTTTATACATTGTTTTATATTTGGCGTGTTTAATGGTTAGGATTGCCGTTTTCACGACACAGCAAAATAAGAAATTCGAACTGGAATAAGTACCTATAATCAAAACTTTTTATTTGTTGAATAAAATTGGACTAAAGAAGCCCTCTTGAGTTAACTTAGTTCCTTTCCGCCAATTAGGTTTACGGTATAGGTTTTATATTTTAGGTCTTATTATATAACCTCACGCCTGTATCCGGGGTAGGCAGAGGTACAAAAATAAAAAGTATTTGGTGCAATGTAGCTTCGTCAATGAATGAATGACTGAATGGTTAGAAATCTAACTGTATTTGAAAAAAAAGGCAGAGTTACCTACATTTTTTTTATTTGATTCAATGACGAGACGAACAAGGCGCTTGCTTAGTGGTAAGCGCCACGCCTACCCATAAACAGAAGCAACACCACACGGAACTTTAAATTACAAAACACTGAATGGCAAAAAGTTACCTACCGAAAAATGTTTTAATAAACGATTAAAATACGAAAGAATAAAAATAACATTATAAAATCGGTACAACAGGTCAAACCAGTGCAAGGTTCGGGGTCATTGCAGATGATGCACACACTCATTTGTCGATCACGGATCTTCTCATATAGGTATTAGCTCAGAAATAAAAAATCCGGAGTACTAAAAATTATTCCATTTAAATTCTGCTAACACAAATCATAACGCATCAAAGAAACACATATATACTTCAAATATTAATCAAACCAAATAACATTTAATATGGTCATTACAATTGCGATATTCAAGGATACTAATTATAGGCAATTCTTAATTATAAATTACGAGTTTATGGCATTCAGCTAGTTTTTTTTATAGCAGGAATACCGTAAGAGGTAAGGAGATAATTACAAATAAAAAAGCCCGTCTCACAGTAATATTATGTCTTCTTCGCTTAAATATAACATGTTACAAGAAGGTGTGGTCATATAAATCCATTAGTTGTCATCAATCTTCACTTCGTTGTATGGGGTTTAAGATTCACAGGCGTCTCAACTGATATTTGGCGGTTATATGATCATGTAGGCAGTTTCACGGCACGACAAAGAAATGTTCTAATATTATTCGCAAGGGACTAACCAAACCAAACGTAGTATATTTTATAGTTGCGATGTCTTTTTATCTTAATTCTTGTTAGAATTTTGTTTGTGCTCTAGTTATACCGTCGAAATGCGTTTTATATACAGAGCTCAATAATGTTTAAACATAGCTAACTTAGACATTTTGTCAGATTCCACAAAAACTAATATTGATATTAATATAATCATTATCTTCTTAAATACATCAAAAGAAAGCTTATTTTATGACTTACTAACTTCTTACTCTTCTTAAATTGTTCTTCAGTTGTTACATTTGATGGAATACTTACCAAAGCGCTCGTTAAAGCCGAATGCCCCATGCCCCATGCATTATTGATAGGATTTATATCGGGCGACTTCGCTGGCCAGCCCGAAACTCGTGATATCGTACTCCTGAAACACCGCTGTAATAAATTTGCCGTGTGAGGAGAATTTGCAGAGTTGAAAACCTGAGCTATTGTACTTTCTGTGGTATAATGATAAGTTAAGCATCCTCATCACGGTATCTTTCGGCGGTCATATTTCCGCTTATCCAATTGATGTCAGTTTGCGCAACTATCCGTATCCCGTCTATATTATTTTAGCCCCACCTTGATAAGAATGAACCTCATGGAGGTGTTCCAAATTATTTTCTTTGCCAGACAATCTCCAAACAAGTAGTCTTCTAACACGACAACGCCTATACAAAGTGCTTTGATTGACAAAGTTGGTAGATTAAAACGCTCGCTGTCCACTCAAGCAGTTTAGTAAACAACTGTGGAGCCAGCCCAGAGCTATTGAAACTTTTACCTTTTTTCACTTATATAGATTTTAAAATAAACCTCCGTCAAAACGGTGTTAAGAGCAAGGATAGCCATTGCGAATGTGACCGAAGACGCGAGCCAGGCGACAGCGACACGTCCGTATGTAATTATAAGGAATATGGTGGTATGGTAAGAATAGGTACTGTCATGCGTCGCTGTATCATGTTGGGTCCCATATCTCAAAACGTACCTATTGTATACAAATGTAGCTGTAATTAATAATAAAATTATTGAAATGTAGCTGTCATATAGTGTCGCAGTCTCCTGTCCCGGTCGCGCACCTCAAAGACTACGAATAACAACTTATCGTGTAGTTTTGCTTTCACCACACAAACTACACTTTATTATTATTTTAGTAAAGATCGATCGCGAAGTTCTTATGTTACCGCTGATACTTGGAATTCATAACACTTCTATAACGACGTGTGTATTTACTGTGCATAACATATAAACTAGAAACACTACTAAAATATTAGATATCTTTAGAAGTAGAGCACGTCGCACGTCTACAAAATAGACAACAAATATGAAATTCACTCATCCAAGTGAAATAACACCACACATGCTTATGTCATGAGTATTTCTATATTTATAGAAGTAGTTCACGCCATTTAATTCTAAACTACGTGCGGGTATAAAGGCAATTGAAACTTTCTCTTTAGCACGGAAAGGCGAAACTGAAAATACAGGTACAGTTGAGCATATGAATAAAGTTCTATGGTTTCGCGTGTTATACACACTAATTGTATTGAAACTTAAGTAGTTTCGTTCATTTCCCATTTGATGCAGGTTATACTGGAATACTGACGGATGATAAATTTCTTTCTTTATGAAATTTCGTGAATTAACAGCTTTCGTGGCGCAGTGAGTGAGTAGCCGGCTGTGAAAGAAAATATTTATGTGATCCAAAAATATTGTTTCGGGTCTGGGTGTGTTTTCTACCCTTTCCTTTCTATTTTGATTTGATTTGATTATAGGTTGACGTCAAGCAGGCGGCCGGTTGTAAAAACTACAAACCAAATCTATCTATAACATGTGTTGAAAATCAATTTGCGGCGACTCCACTGCGAGTCGGAGTTAACACCTTTGAAGATCTTGATTGCCTCTTTTTCACTATTTATAGAATTTAATACAGTTAATATTATACAAAAACCGTTTACATGTCTATTTGGTAGTGGCCATTAACTTATATCGATCGAATAGTAAAACATCGATCATTTTGCAATGAACATGGCCAGACCAGAAACTAATTCGCTAATTAACTAACCCAGTAAGTCTTTGCCTCCGAAACAGGAGTCCTCCAGTTTTGTCGATTTCACGCACATCCCTCGCCAGATACGGGCCTAAATTTGAGACAAGTCAGTTTCCACCGCATCACCCCACCATTACCTGGGTTGACCACTGGTCGACGACTAATTGATCCAATCAAGCAACCTTGCTTCACACTCTAATCCTTTCTCATACGCTAGATGTTCCCAGGCGAACGCAGACGGTGAGCTATTCTAATTTTGTCGACAGACAGCAACTTCGTCCTGGGCAACGCTCAGGTGCCGTCATACCCCATCGTGTACTGCTCGGATGGGTTCTGCGAGCTGACAGGCTGGGCCCGTGCGCACATCATGCAGAAAGCGTGCGCGTGCAAGTTCCTCCACGGGCCAGACACACGCGAAGAACACCGCCACGAGATCGACTCCGCGCTAGATTCAAAACATGAACTCAAACTGGAGCTTATATTTTATAAAAAGAATGGTGAGTAATTTCATGCCAGTATTATTGTCAGTCAGTAACCTCAGTTATTACATTATATTGTTTAGGTACTTAAATTATAGTACATTAAACTTATTACATCGAGGTTACATTAGAGTGGCTAAGGCAAGGATCGAATCTAATTGTAAGACTGTAGTAATCCTTTGCTCCAGTAATGACGTTGTCTCCGAATTTACACACCACATTTCATTTCTAATTTGAAATTTTAGGTAATATGATAAATATTTATTTACGGTAATATAAAAACATAATTTCGCTTATCATTCTAATTATATACGAACATAATACACATGCATAACATCAAATGTGAAGAAGTTTCAGTTAACAGATAGTAGATATATTCTAAAAAAAAAAGTAAATACCTTAAGTAACGAGCGCGATAATTTGTCCATGGGGTCATTAAGATTGTCTGATCTTATCTGATCTGAAAATAAGTTTTTTCTGGAATGCATCGGATTAGAAATTACTGCTTCAGTTACCGAAAAAACGAGTTATGTTAAGACAACTGGGAAGTGGGTAGCGAGATTCTGGGGCAACACACCGCAATACCAGGTCAAGCCTGGACGTGGTGAAACGTCTGCAAGATGTAGCTTACACGTAGTTACATTCAACGTTACCACAGTAAAACGTTAGCCGAACTCACGATATAAGCCTTTTCATGCCTTAAAGTAATGTTAACCTCGTCAAAAATGTTTCAAGCGTGTTTTATATCACTGAGTTGCTCATGTAACGTTACAGTAAGTATTTAAAATGTGACACGCTTCGTTTCACACAGATTGAAGTTATTGCTATGTCTATCACGTAGTAAAGCTGCCTACATAAATGTTACTACATCTACTCAAGACTTATTTTAAAATTCAATTGAACTCGCTGAGGCGTATTTTTGTTTCATACTAGTCAGTCAGTCATAGGTAGTAGGTTGCAAACTGTTCGTATATATACGTATAGTTTACACTAGCATATTTTGCTCGCGGCTCCACGGCGAGAAATTCAGCATCATCATCTTTCCGGCATATTTTAAACTACCGTTCATCCCTTATTAAAATAAGGATAATGGGGTAAACTCCCTTAGGGGTAAAAGTTCCAAAAATTCTTCCTTAGTGGATGCTTACAATATAAAAGAAATAAAGTGCCAAAATTTCAAGTTTGCAGCCCCAGCGGTCTGGGCTCTGCGTTGTCGAATCTGTCAGTCAGACAGAACAAGTAATTATATTATTATAATATGTATAGATTAATAATATTAACATCTGTGAATTCATAATAATTATACATGTGTTGTAATTACATATGTGCGTTTTAGAGCTCAGTACGCTATTCCTTATATTTTGCGTCTGTTAATTTGACTCCTAGTATACTGCGCTCCATGGCTCGCTTCATACCCCAAGTTTCGACTTTTGCAGAGCTGTCAAAGACTAGGCTTGTGTATCATGGGTATGGATGAATAGAATAATCGTGTCCATAATTTTGCTTAAAAGAAAAATAGGCTATCCTTCAATATGGTTATCGTGATGCAATAGACCTTCACGCATGATCGTCTGCTTAAGATTTTTGTTATTCAATTAGCTATCAATATTGTTTATTTGGGATTTATTCGGAAGACATATATAAACGTTTAACAACACCTTTAACCCACTTTACAAAAAGTACATTGCATTGGTCCTCAAAGTCTAATGCAAATAACTTAAGAAAACTTCGTCCACACCACAATCGTAAACAAAACCAATAAGGAGTTTACGATTCCATTCGACAAAATTAAACTTTTATAAGCACCCAGCTGTTAGTCGTCACCAAGCGTTTACTGCTTTCAGGACCGATGCGGTATTACTATATTAACGGTTACAATGGCAATTTAACATGACACTTCACGACAATAACAGACACCTACACAAAGAAGCCACCAGCCTTTGCTCTACTCTCTGCATATTCAATCCGAAACCGCGCATTGCATGTTTTGAATTTCAATTAAAAACGAAATTTACATCCATTAAAATTTACAGGTTCTCCCTTTTGGTGTCTACTCGACATTGTTCCAATTAAGAATGAGAAGCGGGAAGTGGTTTTATTTCTCGCTTCGTTCAAGGACATTACCAATACGAAGATGGCCGCCATGAACACTAATGAGGACTTCGACAGCGGTAAGTATCTCCGTGGAAAATAAAATGAGACATTTAAGAAATGCAGTAATAATTTACTAAATACATAACATACATAGCCTTTAAGGCTATTAAAATCATTAACAGATGTGCATTTGTAATCACTTATACTAAGCACGTTGTTCTAGTGCTTTAGGTATATCCTAAAGGTTGATAGCGTTAGATTGAGCTCCCGTAGCTCCTGGTTGCCATAGCGAGTTACGAGTTTCACCGCACGGTAAAGTTCCTTCACAAGTGGTTTTTCATATACCTACTGTATAATATGGATACAATTAGTCCGTAGCTAGCCAGGCACTAAATCTGAGTAGAAATAGAAAACAGCCATGTGTCTATTAATTTGTTTTTCGTATTACCATTGCTTATGTAATGTTACAACACATCTAAAAATTCCTAAGATTTCAGGAGACACTTAATTTACTAGATGACAGATCCCTCGTATGCGAGATCACGATTGGATCCCGTAAGTACTACTTATATCAACATTCCTGTTGTGTTCCGTTTCAAAGGAAATTTAAACCCAGCAAAATTGGGCGTTATGAGACTTAACTAGTTAATTAGTCTCAGGAGGACGAGCGTAGTGCAGTACCATGCAGTACTTTATTTTTCTTTGGGTGGTGTTGCTAATTTTTATAAGCAGACGTAGTAGCGCTTACAGTCAGACGAGTGACCTGCTCGTCACGTGATTCTACCAAACAAAAACTGATTATGTATTTAAGTTATTTTTCTTTTAGTTCACATGCAAATCTTTCTTTCAAGTATCTAGCTGTAAAAGTGATATTACAGCTACATAAAAAAACATTTATTATCAATTGTTTGTCTCCCATGAAATCTTAGGAAATATTATTTGTGCGGTAACATTCGTTAAGCTTCTTACTGTTTCCCTTCACAAAACAGACTCTGCTACTCTCAAAAGGTAAACTTGCATGATTAAAAAAGGATTTTAATCGTAAATGATTTGATTTAAAAAGTAGGTACTCGTGTTTATTCTTGGTACCTTTATCTACGATAATTCTGAAACCATCATTTATCATATGCGACTAAGTCCGTTTAAATGTAGCGTATTTATGTCAGTACGTGAGTCGCTCCATAACTACTTAAACGTTGTTGGAATGTTTTAAGGAAGGTCCGAAGGCTGATTGTTTTACTAAATAGTAGTTGATATTTCTTTGTGAAATTTGTATACAATACTAGAAACTGGACAAAGTGCAGTGCTAAACAATAAAAGAAAATTATACAAAATAAAGCACCTCGCATAGGTAATATGCAGAATACTTGTTCAGGCATAAAACAAAAATAACCAAACCACACAACTGGTTGCAAGAGTTCAGTCTATAATAATCAGTCAATCTTTTATAAATAATTCAGTCAATAATAAACGTCTAAATAAGACTTTTACGATTCATGTCTATTTTTTTTATTTTATAATAAGAAATACATTTTAGATCCTTTATTCGCCGTATGAAACAAAATCTAACTTTGTAAGTACGTGACAAACAAATAGGTATAGGTATATATAGGTAGGTAGGCATTATAATTATTTACAATTATGTTTTCTTATAGATCAAATTAAATTATAATAAATATTCATATTACAAATACTGTTTTCTAATAATTAATGATTTCTAGTAAAGTTACTTGGATTTCAATAAAACAAACCACCCTGCGATTGTCAAAAGTATGTCTTTATAGTGATGTATTTACTACTATATTAATCTTCAAATACTGGAATTTGCTAATATCGCTAGGAAACGCTGTTTTCAAAATTATTTTTGCATATTTTTACGTATTTTTTTCTAAAACTGCAATGAATTCTCATTTTTTAATTCTCAGTTTTTAATTTTCATAATTGTTTTCAATTTGATATGATGTGGAAATAGCTTAGAAATAATGATTACAGTGCACGTCGGTATTGCATGTTTTTTTTATTAATGTAGTTTTTCATTGTTTACAAACGTAATGATTTTTATAAACATAAATCTGCATGTAATGTTTATTACACACCAATAAAAAATAATGTGACGTGTTTATATTTACTTTACAGTAAATTATATTATGTAGTTAAGATGTTGATCGCGTCTATGTATATACGTTTATTTTATACAGGGTGTAAGGAAAACGCTCCCGAAAAGGAAGAGGTGGTAGTGCTGGAAATACGGATATGATACCACAAAAAATCGCGAACTTAACTTCTTTTTCACGCGCGACTACGCGTACGAGCCGTACATATAAATGTTGTATGTCCTACGCAACACTAGTTTCGCGATAGATAGATACTCATTCTGAACCACGACGTTCAATTATAAAAATTGCATAATTAATTTCTTTCTATTGTGATTTATTGCAATGTTATAAACAGAAATAGCTGTATGTGAATGTAAATAAATTAAAGTGCTCAGCTTGTGATGATAATTAAATATCTTTATATAAATTACGTAAATATCCCTTCTGTCAGTCTCCGTTTGTTGATAAAACAAAACATATTTCATTAAGTAGACCAAAAAAAAGGTAACAACTCAAAATATTATCACAATTACACCCGGTTAACTGGATGTTGCCATTAAAATTTATTATACCGATATGCGTGTCTCTAGTTTTCTTGTTACCCGTGAAATGTGCCTGGATACGGGATATTCATCTAAATAACTCTAAATTCTAAATAACTTTACAAACCTAGTGCTAAAAACATGAAAAATCTGCTCTCATTCAGGCATGATGTCCATGAATTCATTTGGTCACAATGGTATAGAAATGGTCATAAGCATACAATTAAAACGCGTCATCGAGCGTCATGACGCCAAAGTCGGCCGTGCAACACAGTTTAAAAGTAATATTTTGTTGTTATTATGGTGCATTTTTAATGTAAACCTTATGTGTTAAAATTCCGAATTGAGGCCATATTTTACATATTGTTTTTGTATAATTAATCGTGTACGATTAATTCGCTCCATCTGCCTACCTAGTCGAAAAAACATTTCCCGCCACTATCGATCTATCCAAACATGACGTTGCTTGAAAAAGATATACGTAATATAATTCCATAATCAGCAGCACTACCACTCACTTTTGTGTTTATTTTCGAAAGCGTTTGCCCTTATGCCTTTAAATTAGTAATTGAGTATTATTATGTCAATACATCTTGCTGTTTAAAATTACGATAACTGTGAACGTCCTGCTTTAATATGTCAAAGCTTTTGATTTTTTTAAATGTAATAAATATGTGATTATTCTATTATTATTAATATTGTTGAAATACCTTTATTTTTGGAATATGATTTAGCTATTATTATTAAAAAACAATTATGTCGCATTACATCTGCTTTAGGCTGCGACACGTTGATGCTGACACCATTGATCGATTCCAAATCTCAATAAATTAGTGACACTATCAGCCACAAGGTTAATGTACGTAGGTACTTACTCATCTCCCCTGGAGGTGGTAGTTACGTAATAACTGAGTACCTGATACACTGACCTGATTAATCTATCCGTATAATTTGTGACATAAATGATACGGATTTGTTCATTTGAATTTTGTTCATCGAACGTCTGTAAAAAGCCTAATAACAATGACATCACAGCGCAGGTTGTAAATTAATTAGGTATGTATGAGTATTTGATACGAGATTTTGAATCGACACTTGGTGTCAATTTAGTTATTCAAAGCCTAGTTGCAAGATTTTCCGTTTCGCATAGATATTTTATGCTAATTCATTATATGTTTCCACCGAAAAAACTATTTGCTGCATTATTTCCGTCATCACACTATTATTTTGCTTCATCCAAGTATTTGAAAACGTATGATCATAAGTTATTATGATCATATCATTTACTATTTGGAAATCCTGCAACGAGGGCTCAAGCTCGATAGACCAGTTTAAAGAGTAAATCCAGTAACAGGGTGGTTTATGCGTGCAGGAGCCGCGGTGCGGCCTTCGGCTGGCGTGGTCACTCTAGCGTTATCCCCATTTGTACCCGCAGCGGCACTCTTGGGCGCCCGGTTCCGCGCTGAATCTAGTTGCCTACTTCCAGACCCGAATGGCAATCTTGACCCTGAAGCGCCATCGCCCGCCAACATGGGCAGGCGGCGTTCTAGGGCGGTACTATACCAGCTTTCAGGACATTATAAACCAGATAAAATGAAGACTAAACTAAAACTCAACAATGTTAGTAAGGTAACTTGTTATGTTTTAGACTTATTTAGAAGTATTTCGCAACATCCCGCATACTTAGAGCAACCGATCGAATCCTAGTGAGTCTATTTATATAAAAATAAATTGCCCCTCAATTACCTGAGAAAAGAATTAAATTTTATTTCCCTTTTCAGAATCTCCTTCATTCATCGGACCCTCCACTACCTGAATATAAAACATCAGCATTGAAAAAGTCACGATTTATAATATCACATTACGGTATTTTTAAAACGTTCTGGGACTGGCTTATCCTAATAGCTACATTCTACGTGGCCGTCGTGGTGCCATACAATGCCAGCTTTGTTGATGTGGGTCATCCCAGGATCAGCGTGACTAGTGATGTTGTTGTTGAAGCACTATTTATCGTCGGCAAGTAAACCTTTTACGCTTTAGTCAAATTCTCCAGGTATTTTTATTAATTATTTCTCGTCTCTTTACAGATATAGTATTGAATTTTCGGACAACGTTTGTTAGTAAAAAGGGAGAGGTGGTGTCTAACTCTAAGGCAATAGCACTCAATTATATCCGGTCATGGTTCGTGGTGGATCTCCTGGCCGCGCTTCCTTTTGACCTACTTTACGCGTCGGACGTATACAGCGGGCCGGTGAGTTAACTCCGTTGACTAATTAAACACGCCGTTGTTATTTAATCATTGCTCAACTAATTAACTTAAACTCCGAACGCTTTACCCACAATCCAGTACGCAAACGGGTCATATTACACCATGTGTTTAGTGAAGTTTACTTAAATACTAGCATGATTTATGCAGCTACGGTTTAACAACATCGTTCCGCAGGAGTCGACACCCGGTAACGTGCATTTAGTGAAATTAACAAGACTGTTGCGGCTGGCGCGGCTGCTGCAGAAAATGGATCGATACTCACAGTATTCAGCTCTCATACTGACTTTACTGATGCTCTCGTTCACTCTGCTGGCGCACTGGCTGGCGTGCATATGGTTTATTATAGCAGAAAAAGAAATTGAAGTACATAAAAATGAAAGTTGGGATTTAGGTAAAATGTTTAATAACGTTTAAAATAAACTTTTACACGTCGAACCTTCCCTTTCTTATGAAAAAATATGATAACGATCCAAGTTATAATTACCAATTTCTTTAATAATCTGTAAGTTAATGCCCGTCGTTTCTAATTTAATTTTGTTATGATGGCGAGAGATCATTAATTAATCCTAATTAGTTTGCCAGAACCGTATGGCCCAAGTGTTTAAAATATATCGCTAATTCATTTCTAAGCTACGACAAACCCTAGATACAGCGAAATTCCCCAGTTGCAAAGTTTTTTATTACTTTCTCGTTATTTGAATACCTTCCAAATATTAATCCACCTGTCTCCGCGCGCTTCTGTTTCATAAGGATTTTCTAAATGCGAACTTTTATATGTCATATATTTTAGGATGGATTAACAACTTGGCGGAAAGATTGAAAGTACCTATTCCCAACATATCACACAGTGAGAGTTATGTGACAGCACTTTACTTCACCTGCTCGTCACTTACCAGTGTCGGTTTTGGGAATGTTTCGGCGAATACGCTACCAGAAAAGATCTTTAGTATAATCACCATGTTGATCGGAGGTAAGACTGAAAACAAAAGAGATAAAACAGCAAGTTATATAAGAACTCTTTAATCAGACAATTTTTTAAAGGCAGAGTTTCTAAAGGCTTCTATACTTTGCATGTTGAAATTTTTATTTTAAGGCAGAAGAGATAAACGAGTAAGTAGATCATCTTATGGTAATTAAAAAATGATTTTGGCCGTCGGATATCTCACTCACCGTATAGAACGCAGCAAAAAGCCGCTACTTTACGTCGGTTTTCAGTGATGGAAAAAAATTGATATAAAAAAAATACAAAAATCTATGTTCTCGTTTGCCAAAACAACTTAAAGTATTTGTTCTATTACAATGTTAAAACATGTCGTAAATACGCAGATACCATTCGCAGATAGACTTATTCCTAAAACAATGTATAAAGATACTATGACCGTTATCTTCTATTCTAATATTACAAACACTCTACAACTCAGTACAATAAGTGTTATCCAAATGCAAGGTGAGGCGACATAATCGTATCAACGATAAAGCCCTTATAAATGAGAATAAAAAAAACAAGGTTCTCTCAAAAGACAAGAAAAACAAAACTACAGCTTGTTATCCCTTTCGTAGTAAACAGGAACCGTTGTTACTCAGACTTTATACGAAAAACTTATTCACTTATACATACATACGAATTCACGCTTATAATCCCCGAAGGCGTAGGCAGAGGCGTAAATAGTACACCCACATTTCGCCGAGCTTATTTCCGTGCCATGACGTCATGGAGCGAGCCTATCGCCATAGCGGGCATAATTCCAGACCCCAGGTACAATACTAAATATTTCGTGATAGAAAACCCCATTAACAATTTTACCCGACCCGGGGTCGAATCCGAGACCTCAGCACAGCAACAGCGTACGTATTACAACGGCGCCATCGAGGCCGTCAGTCAGCCTGGTTATATTATATTTTTTTAGCCCTGATGCATGCCGTGGTGTTCGGTAACGTGACGGCTATCATTCAAAGGATGTACTCAAGGAGGTCCATGTACCAGAGCAAATGGCGGGATTTAAAAGACTTCCTCACGATTAATCAAGTGCCTAAAGAACTAAAGCAACGCATGCAAGACTACTTCCAAACTATGTGGTCACTTAACCATGGCATTGATATACACGAGGTTTGTTACTTTTGTTAGTATACAATAAACTGGGCCGCATTTTTTTTACAGCATATGCCAACAAACGAATGAGTAAGTGAGTCAGCTGATGGTAAATGATCTACACCGCGAAAATACATCCAAAATACCAGAAGAATTATGAGCGCGTTGCCGACCTTAATGGAAAGGGATTATTAAAGGATTGGGAAGGGGAGTGGGGTTTTAGGCCTCCGAATGTAACATAAATATAAACTAATTTGCATTTACTTAGACGACAGTATTTATTGATATTAATATTGACCGATTAAAAATTTTAATTAAATTAATTAATTTAATTTAAATTGCGTTTGAAGCCAATAAATATTACGCAATAGGTACCGCTAACTAGCGAACACTGAAAATCGCACAAATACTCTTACAGCGTATATTGCGCTGGACCCCTTCTACCGCATTTATTATAGCAAATTTATGCTTATATCAATGTATGTGTTTTTTTTTTATTTATTGTGCTATATGTATGTTTATAAGTAGAAAGTACGTATGTGAGTAGAAAAAATAAATGGTTTAAAATTGTATGTGTTTGCATTTTCAAGTAATTATTATTCAAGGTACATATTTTAAAACCCATTTTCAATTATCTGGTTTGTAAAATTAAGATTTTTAAATTTATGAACGTTAAACGTACTAAATGTGCTGGAAACGAAATATAGGCCGATAAATTTAATCTCCGTTGCTTACCGGCCACAATTTTTTCGGCTGGAGAGATAATATTTTTATTAAGCCTTTATTATTTCTGGAAATCTCTTTTCATAAGATAGCTTGAATAAAAAATCTGGTGTGCTTTGAACGTGTTTTAAGAATTTATGTTAAACAAATATGATTATAAATAATAAAGATATTTATTGCCAAAATTAAATTACAATTATCTTAAAAACATTGAAAGTGCAAACAAAAAAATAGCATATGGGCATGGCTCAGCTGAAGCTGCCTAGGTTGGCAACCTTATGCAGCGCTGATTTTCAGCCATTCAATTTATCATCAATTGACTCATAATATGTATGTTCTTAGACGCTGAAGGAGTTTCCGGAGGAGCTCCGGGGTGACGTTTCCTTACATTTACATCGTGAAATATTATCACTACCGATATTCGAGTCGGCGTCACAAGGTTGCCTCAAGTTGTTATCACTGCACATCCGCAACAACTTCTGTGCACCCGGCGAATACCTCGTGCACAAAGGGGACGCTTTAACTTACATTTATTATATATGTAACGGCTCCATGGAAGTCATGCAAAACGATATGGTCGTCGCCATACTAGGTAAGCGCCTTTTGTAACATTACTCCGCCCGTACAACTCGGATCGATAAATTCAATGACCTTAAACCTATAACCGTATTTTGGCGAGCGATAAGATAGCTTAGCACGTATTTGTCTCTTAGCTTTCATAACAATACGAATACCATCCCTGCAGTGGCGGATTTATAGATTTGCCGCCCGTAGGCTATTCAATTTTTGCCGCCTCTAAATTTTGATATCTTAGTACACAATCATATCAATTTTCTATCAATAAAAGTCCAACTTTATAATTTGTGCTCAATCATCCTCGTTACATCAACTTTTCCCATATAGTTATTATTATTGAGAACTATGGTACCGTGTTAGATCCTTGATTATTTTTACAGCAAAGAATTATAAAAAGCCATTATTTTAAGGAAAAAATATCTCAATCATATACCACTTTTAAAGTAAGGTAAGGTATGTCTTAAAACTATACAATACTTATTAGACCGATGATTTTCCAATTTGAAACATAAATAAATTATAGTAGAATGAAACCCATTGTAAAAGGAAGAGAATACAACAAAATTGATAGGAAAAATAAATTACCGGCGATCTGAGGTCGGGAAGTTGCTTTTAAGGGTAAAAAACGGTTTATCTCGATTTCCGGAAAAACTACAAGTCCTATGGAAAAAAGTTAAATCGCAAAGTTGTAGGTACATTTTCTGAGCACATTTACCATAGTAATGTATATATTTTTTTACACCATCAGAAAGTAGAGATTTCAATAAACAAGAAATAACAGACTTTTTTAAAAAAGCTCATATTTTTGACGTGAGAATTTTCGTTTGAAAATTAGGCTGCTTTTTCGATATTAAGTCAAAATATGGTGCAAAAATAAATATTTTAAATCAACAAAATTACAGTGTATTTGGGATACAAAAAGGTAAGTTTTCTCTAAATTTCGTGAAAAAAAATTATTTTTTGTAAAAGATAAAAATAAGAATTTTTCACGTAAATTTTGAGGTTATGTGAAAAAAGTGTGTATACAAAAGTTGTAGATCTTTTTATTACCTATAACTTTGCGATTTAACTTTTTTCCATAGGACTTGTAGTTTTTCCGGAAATCAAGATAAACCGTTTTTTACCCTTAAAAGCCTCCCCCTTCCCACTTCCCGACCTCAGATCGCCCGTAATTTATTTTTCCCATCATTTTTGTTGTATTCTCTTCCTTTTCCAATGGGTTTAATCCTACTATAAATTTGTTTCTATTTTTACCATTTTCAAATGGATCGGCATTGGTCTATACGTAAAAAACATACATTTGGCGAACGTTGATTAACATTTATTATTACACTCACAGTTTCAAAACAATACAATAAATATAATATCTTTTCTTAATTATTTGTTAGCATTATGATTTAAGTTAAATTATAAAAGCATTACAATACTTTTTTGCGAGACTTTGAATTCGTAAAATCATTTATTATATCGTCGTACGAAATCTTGTTCATTAGCTCTGACTCTATGCACAAGAGAGCTAAAGCGTTTAGCTTTTCTTTACTTAAAGTCGATCGTAGGTAGTTCTTTACTCTCTTCAAGCAAGAGAAGCTTCTTTCACCTGAACAATTTGCCGCTGGTGTACAAAGAGTCATACGAAGTGCTATATCCAAGTTTGGATAAATGTTTCCTAGATTCTGTTCTCGCAGGAATGAAGACAGACTTATTAATGATCCAGAAATTGGTTTTATTGAAATTCTTTCAGACGAAAGGTAGCTTTGAAAGTGTAGTAATTCCTGAACTTAGTCTGTTTCTAAATCATTAGGATACATTTTTTCATTTTTGAATTTGACAAGTTGCAAACTTGCTGCAGCAATCATGATTAGACCATCGATATTATATCAAGATTGAATTGGGTAAGCAGATCTCATAATTATTAGGTACACGGAGAAAACATTATAGCAGTTATCAGTGAAGAATATATCTAAAAATTACTAAACTTCGATTATAATATCGAATCGCTATTGCGATATTCTAAAAGTTCATAATCATTAATGTATAATTAGTAAAGCGTTTAGGAATTGTTCATGCAGAGATGTTGAAATATTTATTAATAATAATTAGCACTGTATATGAGAATATTTCGATTTTTGTTAAATATTTTAATTTCTCTCCAATTTTCGAAATTCGTATTATGTGTGTGTATAATTTTTTTTTTAAATTTGTAATCCAAAATAAAATAATTATGAACCAAATTTGCCGCCCCTTAAAATTTGCCGCCCTAGGCTCCAGCCTACTCAGCCTACTGGTAAATCCGCCACTGCATCCCTGTATTGTACACTTCCCACTGCTGGGCACGAGCCTCCTCTACTGAATGAGATGGCTTAGGCCTTAATCTACCACGCTGACCTAATGCGGGTTGGCAGATTTCACATACTTTTAAAATCCTTATGGAGAACCTCCCAGCTATATTTCCTTCGCGGTCAAAGCAAGCGATAATTAATAAATGATATACACCCATACCTATTATTGGAATCCAGTATAATAGCTCGCGTGATAGTAATGACATCCGTGGTGCTTTACATCTGGCTTCTCCAGTTGTAAATGTCCTTACACTTGAGGTTAATACTTCCTCAATTCATTATTTTGTCTCCCGCTTTGCTATGGCGGGAAGTGGACAATTAATATTTCCAACTCCTCCCTAACCTTCTATCTGATTAATTTCGTTGCGGGACAAAGACATTTAGGCATTCCCAGAGACTCGCCGAGCTTCACTGCTCGGTGTCGACATAAATGCGTGCCACTGTTGATCCTGGTGCACAGGAGTTACAGTGGCGGGTGTTTGACGAGATAGTCTCTAAGAAATAATATACACGTAACCAAGAAAAGTCAGAGGTGCACGCTCTTGGGGTTAGTTTCGAAACTGCGAATTTCGTCTAGACAGTCTGTAGGCTACTCCCTGCTGAGCTATTTCAGCTGCTCTTAGGTTTATAATTTATTAATTAATATAAAAAATATAGGAAAACGTTTTATAGGTACATAATGGAAACGTCTAAGCAGGAACGCGGACATTAATCAAAGGCTGGTATAACACCAGGCAGAAAAATCAATATTTTCAAAAATATATATACGATTTTGTAGTAAACAGCATCATACGTAAACCGTTATCTATTTTTGATAGCATCATTGTTGCCTAGACAAACAATGAATACACAATATAATCTCATTATCAATTCACAAACTAAGCCGATTTGTGGAGAACGTTGTATTACCAATTTAAGCACGAACGTTTATCAACCAGGTAAAGGAGATTTGGTTGGATGTGATATGAACACACACTTGCAAGCTTACAACGGGACGGGCACGTCCCAGGGCAATAATCCTGATGTCGTTGTCAAATCTAGCTGCGATGTGAAGGTACAGTATTAATGTACAAAAATGATGTGTGCATCTCTACTTGGCTGTACTTTCTGTTTTTTCAAAACATTACCTTCGTAAAATGTTCATTTTGGAATAATTCGAAAACCACATACACTTAAATTTAATTTACTCACATACTATGTACAGACATGTATGTAAAATTAAATTATCTGTTATATTATTATTATTATAACGTGCAATGCTGCAAATACATACATGGCTGTATTCGGACGAACAAAGTCTGAGTCACCCCACTTAGATTATACAGGTTTTTAGACGCCTTAACAGGTTTATTTTAATTGATTTTTTAAATTTCAACAGGCACTAACATACTGCGATTTAAAATGCATCCATATGGGAGGCCTAGCAGAGGCATTGCGCCTCTATCCCGAGTACCAACAAGAGTTCATACACGACATCCAACACGATCTCACATACAATTTAAGAGAAGGGTACGAAGCAGAACAGGAATCCGATGGAAACGGACACCCATCACTCACTCTACCTTCTATATCCGAAGATGATGAGAATGCTGCAGAAGACCACGCTTTGTCGCCAAAAAAACCACCTGTATCGAATACTAACAGTCCCCGTCATACAAAATTCAGGTTGGGTTTTGCTTGTATTCCCTACTGTTTACCGCGGTTAAATGTAAACCTCACCCTAGGGACAGAGAGAATTTAATTGCAAACGTGCAGCGGCGCCGCGCCGCTCATTCATCCATCTACGGATTTCATATATTTCAAGAGTTATATAAGAGTAAACACAAATTAAAGTATCGCTATTATTTCGTCTTTTCATCGAGAACAGTATTTTACAACTAACGAATGGACGAGGATCACAATTCGACACGGATATAAAAGAAAAAAAAATATTGCCAAAACTAGTTCGGTGTCAACCAAAAATATAGGTGGCGACAATAATGTCACAGAAAACCAACATGAAATAGCAGGTAGTACATCATCCATCTCACGGAGATAAAGTCTTTCTTTACCTCGCTTATTTTTTCGGTTCCAAACAGGATAGGTGGCTAGTTTCGTAAAAATGAACATAGATGTAAAAAAAAATCGTAGAATCGATTCTTTTCTTGCGGGGTTGATATTACGTCAATACAATATCGTATTAAATTACCTTGTGTAAACTTCGTTATTTAATTCATTATCATTATCACCATACATGTCCCCTAATCGGATCATATAATATAATTACCTGGGAAATAACGTTATTTTGTCTTCATCGCATGAGGAGTTGATATAATGAATAATTTAACGCTAAAATAAGACAGTATCGGAAATCTATCAATCTATTTTCAGAACGGACGGCCAACGTCTCACGCACAGAGAGTTACGTGAGAGAATAGAAAGACAACGGTCGGTAGCGACGCCAAAAATTACTAGGGCGGACTCTTTAGAGGGACTAAATTTAGAGATGCACAATACGAGATCATCGGTCGAGAGACTCGATACGCAGGTGTCAAGTTTACACCATGATGTGGCCGCGCTTAGCATGGAGGTAAGTTTTCACAGATGACTATTAAAGGTTGAGAGCGCCTCACCCGAAAGTCCGGTGAAGCTGTGACTAGTGTCAGGCTTACAGCAAGCGTCAACACAAAAAAAAAAGATGACTATAGGCCTGTTTTGAGGTGCATGACCTAAACAAAAGACCGACGACGGGGCGACAGCGACACGACCGCTTTGTATGCTATTATATAGGATCGTTTCGAGCTAGAGAGACAAGGTGGTAGGTCCCTCGTATGCAGGAGGCCGTCTAGGTTGGTACCACCGCTTTGTCTATTTCTACCGCTAAGAAACAGTGTGCAAGCACTGTTGTGTTACGGTTAGAAGGACATTGAAGCCAGTGAAATTACTTAGCATTACGAGACTTAACATATTATGTCTCAGGGTGACGAGCTCAGTTCAGTGCCATGCAGTGCTTTGTAATTCAAAGTTCTGTGTGGTGTTGCTTCTGTTTATGGGCAGGCGTGGCGCTTATCATCAGGCGAGCGCCTTGTACGTCTCGTCATTCAATCAAATAAAAAAAAGATATGAGATCGGGGCAAGAGCGCACGACGTGCGAATCTTTCCATATAATTCCTTATAAGGCGGATATATCGTTATTACCTGACTCGCGTCACGCAGCGCGATTTCCCTAATTCGGGTTTGTACGCCAAAACAAGCTTATACTATTTCGCTGAACGGTTCTCCTCAGCCAGAATTGGCAGCTACTACCACAATGGCGCTTTCTAGGCGGCACCGACTGACTTGGACAACGTTACTTGGGAATATTACACCTCAAAATATTATTGTGCCGAGCGCCAGCATGAATTTGAATGGTCAATTCGGCAAATCCGGTGTTGTAGCTCATCCGCATAACCTTGTACATGAGTAAAATATTATAAAAATTATTACTGCAATATTATTTAAGTATTAGATTTGATTGCTTTGACCACAATGCAAATTTCCCAAAACATTAAAATTTATTGGCCGAGGACGAATAGAACAATAGAGAGCCTCATCAAACAGTGATGTCATAATGGCGGGCTTGTCAACTACATCGTCCCACTATTATGATATGTTATCATTCTGATAAGCCAAGCGTTTGTTTTGTATTGGTCACTGGAGATTGAGTGCTTTTAACTATAAATCTGTAAAACCTTCCACAATTATCGGTCGGGTTAACAATGTAACTGTATACCGTGTGGTAATTGCTTATTTTTCTTCAATAAAACAATCGTAACAAGACAATTTTTTCGTTATTATGGTTCTGAAAATTCTATTTTTAAATTTTATTTATTACAATATTCACTCGTTTTCTGATTATGTAAAAATAATCAATACAAACATCTAATAAAAGTTCTTTGTAAAATCCATATAATGTCTTTGCACAATATTATAATCTTTTTTTTTATTCGAGCACGGCCAAGAGACTACTACTACTACACTACTCCTGATGGTAAACTCAGCGCAGTCAAAAACCAGCGACCACCAGCAAAAGGTGTGTCGATCACTATGGCAGATTTTAACACCATGTGTGCAGTGGTCGCTATCCGGGCGAATTTGAATACCCTACCAGCCTACTTGATTCAAATTATACCTTCTATAATAGGTGTATCAAATACGCTATATTAATATCATCATCATAAGTTGGCTATATTTTGTCTTTATTTATATAGTCCCGACTCGATTTTCCGTTAATTACGCCACAACCCTCCGTCGTGTGGGCCACAGGTCAATTATGTAATTATTTAATGTAATAACGAGCTTATAACCATGTACTGACATATATACGGTACCCATGTTTGCTTAATTTGATTGGTAAATATTGTCGTGATTAAAATTTACGTGATATGTAGTTTCCAAAACAATAGCATAAAACTGTAATACTGTAAGGATTACTTGGTACACATATTATTTTGTGTACCAAACTATTGTTTGCCCAAAAATCACATTCCATTGAATGAATTTTGCTGCAATTTTACTGTTGTATTAAATTTTACTGAGCTTTCAGAGATCGAGGGAGATGTGCTTGATATATTTTGTAAAAATACGTAGAATAAAGTTGGAGAGTATGCAAATTTTCGGTAGACAACCGTGATTAATATGTATGACCAATCTTAGAACTCTGAATATTTTAACCTGTGTAAAGTGCATACATTCGAATTTGTGGGTAAATCATTAGTAATAACAAAAAAAAATGGCTTATAACAATTCGGTACAATAGAAATTTGTCGCGGTTGTTTGAAAACGTATGTAAACAGATAAATTAATTGCTATTGCTAACCGAAAGCAGTAGCAATTAATGTACCTATCTATTTACACACATTTTACGCACCGTTTATTTCTATGATGAGATATTTCCCGAGGCACTGACAGTTGTAGTACTAAACAGGTCCGCAACGCGATTCAAGCTCTGCAGGAGATGACGGGTCCATCAGGCTGGCACGCGGCACACTCCAATCCCAACTTGCAGTGGAACACACCGCCTAACCAGCTCGCGCGGAGCTGCAGCCATCCACCGGACGTATTCTGCTGGGACCAGGTAGTAATGTTTAAAAAATATCTTGTGTAGATAAAGCAAGAGTATTGGACTATACTAAGGCCTGATCCCTCTCATTCAGTAGAGGAGGCCCGTGCCCAGCAGTGGGACGAATATAATATATAGAAAAAACATAGAAAATTTATAGCTAATAAAAAAAAAAAATTAAAAAAATTGGACTATATAAAATTGACAACCTCCGTGGCGCAGTGGGCTAGTAGTCAGCTGTGAAGCGAGAGGCCGCCAATTCGGTTTCCGCAACGAGATAAATGGTTGTGTGAGCTACAAATATTTGTTTCGGGTCTGGGCGTAATTCTCCCCAGAGGGGTTGACGTCAGACAGGCGGCTTGTCGTAAAAGCAAAAAGCCAATTATTTCTGTAAATATGTTAATAAGCATGTTACTCCAGTGCGAGTGAGATAAGGGCAGGTGGAAGAATAACATTGGACTATTACAAAACTGTACAACATGATAAACCTGAAAAAACCGTTGAGCCTTTCCCGAACTTAAATTATAGTTAATAATTTTATAAAACCAACCAGATGATCTATACTTATAAAATAACATGTCCTGACTGACTGACTGATTCATCATCGCCGAGCGCAAACTATCAATGCTACAAGCATGAAATTCGGACTGTATATTCATTGTGTTATGTAGGCACCCATTAAGAAAGGATTTTAGATAATTCCACCCCTAAGGGGTCAAAATAGGGGATGATAATATGTATGAAAGTCCGTCATTTTGAAAGTTACATAAACAAAATTTTGTATTTCGGTTATTGACGTAAAACACGTGTTTCAGGAATTTTGGAAATTTTAGTTAATAAGAGATGAAAAGGGGGGTGAAAGTTAATGCGAAAGTAAGTTTGTTTGTTGCGCTTTCACGCCTAAATCACTGAACCTATTTTTGATGAATTTATCTACAGGGATAGATGGGACCCTGGAGACGGTTACAGGCTACTTTTATCCCGGAAAATGCTGTTCACGCGGACGGAGCCGCGGTCAAAAGCTAGTCTTTTTATATAAACAAAAATGAATGTTTTTACGTATGCTTGTTCGTTATACATTCCTAAACCATTCAACCGATTGTGACGAAATATTAGTGGTTATTCCGCGTACACCTGCGAAGGTTGCTGGCTCAAAAAAAAACTTTGTAAGTTGGTACTCTATGTGTTCCTAACCAATTTACGTAGTATTGCAACGCATACCAGAAACGCCCTGTACTTTATTTAAAAAAAACAGATTATTTACAAGTTAAAATCTTCTTCTAGCAGGAACGACCCATCACTCCAGAGAGGCCGAAACTTCATCGGAGTACTCAAACTGAGCCATTCCTACACAGTGTTACGCAATACATCATGGAGCATCCAGCTACTGTGATGCTGCTCTTAGGTCTGGACCCGATGGCCAACCTCACACCAGTCATACCTCCCACCATCGATTATTATGACACACGAGGACGGCGGCCAAGCGTACTCGAACAGATAGTTGAATCAGAGAATGGAAGTCAAACTCCGTCCAGTTCGGCCAGCGAGAAATTTGATCATAACCGAAGTCTCAGTGGCAGTGCCAAAGAACTGTCAAATTTGGGCTGCACACCCACGCAGCCAGAATTGAAGAAGCTACTTGAGAAAGAACACAAGAGCAGTTTAAAGAGGAGCAGGTACTCAACAAGCGACCTGAGCGACGCGTCCGAACGACTGCTCGCGACGAAAGCGACGCACCCGAGCACACGCAGCTTAAAATTCAACATCAACAGTTAAGTAATTAATTCCATTTTGTATAATATGCTCATTAGACGTTAGAATTTAAGGTTGATTTGCCAGTAGATTAATAATGATTATTTTAAGAACGGTTTTTTATTTATGTTGAAGTCTACGTAATTTTTAATTACCTTTTAATTTTCCAATCAACGAAGTCTACCTATAATGCGATATAATTATTATTGTTATGGATGTTTTTATAAAATAATTTCATCGATATTTTGATAAAATAATGTATTTCGTAACGCAATACCGCATGTTCTATGTAATTATTGTACATATCAACTAAAAGTGTTATTGTTACTTTAGCTTTATTCAAGCTAAAATCTTAAATGAATTATCTAGTCACTGTATTTATGTGATGAAAGTAATAAATACTGAATGTATTTGTAAATGCAGATGAGATGCTGTTAATATATTATATTGTTTGTATTACATACAAGCCCAAAATAAATGATAATCAGACCTGTAACATACTGTCCCACTGCTGGGCACGGGTCACCTCTACGTATCAATTCGTAACATTAAAATCTTTAGAACTCCATTGGTTTAGACTAGGTTTAGATTTCATTTACATAATATACGTATGCGATAATCAGTTACTACTAGAACTCGATGGAACTTCGAGTACATAAGTGAACATAAGTGAAAATGTGTGAAATATTGCCAAACCCGTATTTATGTACTCTTGAGTATTTTATTTTTGTTGACAAAATGTAATCACACCTTTATTAAATATTGTGTGATGTGTATGTAAGACAATACTAAAATAGTACAGAAATTCATATTATTTATTCCACAAATAGATACGTTTTATATAATCATAATTTATATGTATATTTACATACTAACCTTACCTACTTACTGTACTGATCTCAATACATTTTTGTATTTGTAGTAGGTATCCTACACGTAGTATCATTCATGTCTGATTTTTTAAGTTCATATTTCTACGCATAAAGATTTTATATAAATTACATAATTGTATGCCAAATTTGCTGCCAAAAATGAGGATTATCAAGACAATTGTACCGATTCTGTTCTCACCCACCTGAACTATGAGCAAACTATACCCAAATTAAATATCTTTTAGTTTAGTTGGTTTTAGTCTTAAGTCCACGAACATTAAAAGTCGTGACACACTAAAATTAACTTAATACAAACTTACTTATTTGATAAGTGAGTATCCTTAGTTTCAGTTTAATCAGAGGAGAACACAGTCGACACAATTGCGTATAACAACAAGCTAATTAAGTCTGAGACATTCATAATTATGGTCCCCAAAACAAATTCGATATAGTTTAAATATCATATTTAGGAAACTAGGTATAAAACCCTGGCTTAAAAAATCCCATGGGGTATTTTATAAAATAATGGATTTATAAAATAATTAAATAAAGGAATGGATTCGAAATCCTAACTCGTTATACATATACTTACACGGTATAAGAGAAACGCCGAAAGAAAAACTGAGCCACAGCTCGAATTGTATAACATTATTTTAATGAATAATAATTGTGTTTTTCTATACAGACATTTTAGAATTGGTAGAGCCTCCTTTCCCAATCCAATGGGGATCAATCGGGATTCACGGAAGAAAATTAAAGGAAAAATCACATATGTTTCCTTCAAAGTTGGCAACACATCCATGATTCTTTCATGTTCATGAGCAGTGGATATCATTTAACATCAGATAACCCACTTGCTTATTTACTGATTTCTGCTGTAAACAAAGATATATTATGCCGCGTGAAGAAAATGAGTCAACTATTTCACGATTTTTAGTAGTATCTATGTTTAAACGAGCACTACCAAACCTTCGTTTTCGAGAACGTTTCCCTTATACCCAGATATTAGTAATGTTATTTAAATTACATTATCAACGTTTTAAATCATTCGAGAAGTAGAGACTTTAATATTAAATATGTGTGCCACTAAACTTTACCGTTTCAATACAATTTATAAGCAATATTATCGTTGTTATTAATATGGGTCGAAAAATATTCCCAATCTATTTCTACTGTATCGTTTAGATGTCTGTTAATGTTCTTGTGTAAAAAGTTCAATAATTTTAAGATTCTTCACGAAGTATTGAAATATTCTACAAACTGTGACACTAAGACAACAATTCAACTAGTAATCGAGTAAAAAAAAATACTAAAATAAACCGAGGGATTTTCTCACTGTGTCCGTTTAAGTATTAGTCACAAGATATCGCATAAATCAGCAAATTTAGAAACTACATCTGGACATACGCTTGACAGCGTGATTATTTTGTATTCTGGTATTTTATATGTTATTAGGACATTGTGAAAGTACAGAATACATTAAAATATAAAATGTACAATAACAAGACTAGTAACTAATTTAAACTTTATACAACCTTCTTAAATTTGTTATTAATTTTCGTTACGATTATATTAATTAGAATGATATATCACTGTAAGTATACATCGGGACTTGTATTATCTTTGATAATAATAAAATTATTGTAAGATTGAAAACGCTTACTAGATTAATTGAATAATAATCGTGGTGTATGAGAATGTTGTGTAAAGCCCATGAATGTGATATAAAAAACAATTTGTAACACGTGCAGTGCCTAAATTCTCATTTAATTGTTTATTTATTTATTTTAACTCTGTGTCTTTTCAGTAAATTCTATTTTATTACGAGTATATGTGTATTGTATGCCCTATGCATACGTATTTTGTACATATTGAAAATGTTTCTTGTAGTACAAACTATTAGTTACCGTAAAGTTAATAAAGACAAATTGATGTTGAAATAGTAGTTTTCATTACAATATTTCGCCATTTTTTACTATCCTGAATGAGACGAGCAGGTGGAACGGCTAATGGTCAGCACCACGATTGCCCACAAGCAAAAGAATAACTACATACAACTTTGAATTACGGTAAAACGCGTTAAAAGGGATGCAGGGGTGAATAGGGACAAAACTGGTTTAGTTTGTTTACAGATAAAATCTGTAAAAACTAAAAAAAGAAAAAGCCTACTATACATTTTGGACAGTAATTAAGCATACATAAACATGTTGATGGATCCATCTACGTAATACTCTCAATATAAGTTTCGCCCGCATTCATCCCTCCATCCCTGCTCACCCCGTAATACGGCACAGTAGTGTATAGCACTAGACTAAGCCAGTACGGGTCGCATTCATCGTCGCAGGACAAAAAAACTAAATTGTTATTCGGTATACTTTAATTATCGCGCAATAACAATAGTAATCAAAACAGTAAATAATCAACTATATCACTGATTCCTAACTTCTCATAATCAAACTGATCATCTTCGTTATTGATTATGTGGAAGTCTAGAACACTAGTAATAGAACATATAAACTTTAGAATACATCTTTCATTAGATTCGTGTTTAACAACCTCATTACAGATATCCAGCACCTATCCAACCAACAAAGCATTAATACAAAACCTCTACTAACACAATACAACGAACAATTGTGTTTCTTCCTTTGTTGGTGAATACCCCAAGAAATAAAACAATATTAGTTACATATATACGCACCCATGCCCTAAATTCCGAAGTAGACAGAGGTGTAATCAGTACACCCACATTTTGCCGAATTTATTTCCGTCGCATGATGTGTAAAACTCTAGACCCCAGACTTACTTGACCCAGGGAGCGAACCCGAGACCTCCCCACAGCAATTGCACTGCATATAGATTGCAACTGCGCCACCACGGCCTCGGACTCGAAGTCAGCGACAAGCGGCGGCGGCGCGGGTGCGGCGCGTTCAAATGCATAGATTTAAATGGACCCGGTCTCGAAAGCAGCGTCGCGGCGCGGGCGCGAGGAGCCACGTACGAGCGGTGCGCGCCAATCGAGCGGCAACTGCGCGTCTGCATTGACGTAGTGCTGTGTATTTTCAAAAATGCCCGCCGACGTGGTGGAGCAAATTATTTCAATGATTTTTTATATGGAACATCATATTCACATCAATTTCGTTCGCGAACAGACCCTAATTTCTCATAGTACAACACTACGCCGCTCTAGCGCCGCGCGATTTGCCCGCTGACTTCGAGAACGGGTGTCCGCCTCACCCGCGCCGCCGCCGCCGCCGCCCCGCACCCGCTGACTTCGAGTCCGCGGCCTAAGGCAGTCAGACAGACAATATTAGATAATACATAATATAATATATCATATTATTTGCAAACAACAGGGGATATTTATAAGTACATATTATTATATAAGTACTATTAAGTAATTTTAGCTTACAAAAATACTGCCTTATACGAACCTTTTTTTATCCTAGCTGGGCAAAGTGACTACGCTACACCTGATGGTAAGTGTAGCGCAATCCAGGAATAATGTCGACCAACGACAAACAATGTAATATGAATATAATTAATATAAAACAATGTAACATAATAGAAACTACAAATAGTATACGCAATTTGTACAAATTAGACTGCTTTAACAGACGGTTCACATGAACACGCAAGCTTACTTGCATACATTTTGACGACACGCCATTTTGTGTTCGATTCAATACAAATCTGTTTATCCGGTATCAAAAACAACTAACCACGTGATAGTACAATACCGGCAAGAGTCATCAGCAAACTCCACCTGCGTAGTAGGTGCTTCATTTAAAGGACTGATTGGTGAAATGAAGGACCGCGGGGCGCCGACGTGACACTTCGCGCGACTGGTTTGTACTTCATCAGTCGATGGTCGTCGGTCTATTGGAGTCTCAACTGCTCCCTCTACTATCCATTTGTGCCCACAACTAGTGCAAGTATGGGGATCGGTGCATACATAATAATAATAATGTTCCCAATACGTGCTATCTTCATAACCAGTGTTCGTCGAGCTTTCAATATTATTTCGTTAATCCGATAATTTTAATCTCATCTATTTAATGCAATTACATTCGCCAAACGTGCAAAGGTAACTCAGTGAAGCTATTAACGTAGGTAAATAAAGTAATGAGGTAGGTAAATATGTAGGTATATAATAAGGTGAGCGCAGTTCAGTGCCATGCAGTGCTTTGTAATTCAAAGTTCTGTGTGGTGTTGCTTCTGTATATGGGCAAGCGTAGCGCTTATCATCAGGCGAGCGCCTTATTCGTCTCTTCATTCAAATAAAAAAAAATAGTAGGTCGTGTTGCCGATGCATAGGGACTTTGTTTAATTTGCCTGTATCGGGTTAAGCGTAGGACCTTGCAGGGAAGAGTTCGCGCAGTTACATATTACGACCATATTTATGTATTTTTTTATGCTGCCACGCCGAAGTTACAGTGTACCTAATATTAAGCACAGTGCAGTTCAAATATGTTAACCGTCTAGAGACATTAGTTTGTTCGATGGTCGCCAGAATTATGCCGGTCTGAAATTATTGACTGACTCCGGAACGCAAATCGCCATGTGGGCAGTGATCGCTACCCAGTCGAGTACAAAATTGGTCAAGTTCTCTCTCACCAGTAAAAACGTATCTTAAGTGCTGTTAAGAGAACAAACACGACTTGTGTACGTCTTATAAAAATATATCCGCCATGTATAACATAAATGACTGTGACAAACACTGTCTAAATAACTCCTTAATTTTCTAGACAATACTGATGAAAATATGTTTAAAATATCGTTGTAGCGCATCAGTTCTATAAGTTGTTACATACACATAATAGCAAATTACGTAATATTGGTCCTATAATTATAAAGATATGCTCGCCGTTATTGAATAATACTTAGTAATTGGAAGGAGCGGTTACGTGCTTTTATAAGCATAAGTTAGAACGTTGAAGGTAATAGTTTAAAACCTTAAAGGGGATATATAAGGCATTAGGGAGAAGACGAGGAATTTTAGTCTCCGGATATCTTACTCAACGTACGAAACGCAACAGCAAGCTGTTACGTCATGTCAGTTTTCTGTGAAACAGTGGTAAGTAACTTGGTTGAGTCAGTCAGTCAATCATAATGCAATCAAAACCCGCTCTATCATTTTGTATTGTGTAGAGCCCCGCTGTAGATAGTTTTGTCACGAGTCACGAGTATTCCCTGTTAGTGTAAAATGTAAACAAAATCGCGAGCGGAAAACATGCGAGGCGTGTGATGCGAGTCCACGAGCCGTGAAATGCAATTTGCTCTCGGTGCTACGAGCTACGGACAAGCTACAACCATTGCTTGTCGCTGACGCTACGCCGCGCCGCACGCTTGGCTTACACTACCTAACTTATACATTTATTTTTACTTTAAAGGGATTATGTTTGCTATCCCGCAATTGAAATTAAATTTCTATTTCGAAATACGTTTACGAAAATTGGAGCACGTAAAGATATAAAACAAAATATCTGCAACAAAATTTTGGTTCTTTACATACAATAAGACAGAATAAATGTTGTATATTAATTAATTATTATTATATTATATACTAGATGACCCGGTGAACTTCGTATCACCTACATATATTTGTGTAAAATGTGGTCAAAACTTAATACAAATGTTTCATTTACATTAAATGCAATTAAGTAAGGTACTGCACCACTGCACGTGAGGTAGCCCGTCGCATATTTAATTGACTTCGACGACCTAAGTCGTCTTCCACCTCCCCCCGGTGGGACAGTCCTGTCCCTGTCCTGTCGTGACCCTATCCTGTCCTGTCCTGTCCCTGTCCTGTCGTGTCCCTATCCTGTCCTGTCCTGTCCTATCCCTGTCCCTGTCCTGTACCTGTCCTGCCCCTGTCCTGTCCTGCCCCTGTCCTGTCATGTCCCTATCCTGTCCTGTCCTGTCCCTGTCCTGTCCTGTCCCTGACCCCTCCCTGTCCTGTCCTGTCCCTGACCCTTCCCTGTCCCTGTCCTGTCGTGTCCCTGACCTGTTCCTGTCCTGTCCCTGTCCCTGTCCCTGTCCCTGTCCCTGTCCCTGTCCCTGTCCCTGTCCCTGTCCCTGTCCCTGTCCCTGTCCCTGTCCCTGTCCCTGTCCCTGTCCCTGTCCCTGTCCCTGTCCCTGTCCCTGTCCCTGTCCCTGTCCCTGTCCCTGTCCCTGTCCCTGTCCCTGTCCCTGTCCCTGTCCCTGTCCCTGTCCCTGTCCCTGTCCCTGTCCCTGTCCCTGTCCCTGTCCCTGTCCCTGTCCCTGTCCCTGTCCCTGTCCCTGTCCCTGTCCCTGTCCCTGTCCCTGTCCCTGTCCCTGTCCCTGTCCCTGTCCCTGTCCCTGTCCCTGTCCCTGTCCCTGTCCCTGTCCCTGTCCCTGTCCCTGACCCTGTTCGAGTTTTGGCGAGACACACGCACAGCTATTCATTTTTATATATATAGATTTGTTTATATCATTTTGTTTTTCTAGTTTTTTCTAGTCAAGAAAAAGTTTATTTCTAGAAAGAAAGCGTGTTAGCTTAGTTATGACTGAAATCTAGATTCCTGTAAATCGTGTATTAGAAGCACTAACTAAATAATATATTAATCAAACAGAACACATAATTATACCGTCCCATTGCAGGGCACAAGCCTTCTCTACTAATGACAGGGGTTAGGTTAGGTCCTAGTCTACAGCGCTGGCCCAATGTGGGTTAGTAGACTTTACATACCTTAGAATTCGTTATGCATAATTTCTCAGCTATACAGGATTCCATAAGATGTTTCCTATACGGTTTAAGCAAGCGACAATTAACATTGAATACCCACGTAACTTAGAAAAAATAGATGCATGCTCTCAAGGCTAGGTTCGAACCTGCGACTATCATTTCCGTACCACTGCCCGCTGAAATATCACTGGTAATCTGTTAAGCTACACATTACCGAATGAGCGTAACATTTGAGCTATAAATTACATTTGTATTTAGATCTTGCCACTTACGGGAACGTAAGATTTCACTCTAAAGCTCTTAAGGCCTTAATGCTTTCATGTTTGTACTCGAGAAATAGCAGAAATATTTCACACTGTAAACGAAACAAAAGGTTGAAGTAAATAACTCAAGGGCACGTTTCGCTCGACAATGTAACTACATAATAGAATATAGGCATATGAGAACAACGACCCGATAAGTAATTGTACCAAAAAGTGGGCGAAGGATTTCGACCCCGCCCGCGGGTCTTTTATCGGCTGTTCATGAGGGTGTAAAGTGTAGTGGTATTGTCGGCTAGTCGACTGTGCTACAGTGGTTTACATTGTGGGCTGGATATGATTTTCTTGGAATCCTAAAGAAACATTTCAGGCGATTCGCTTATACGCTTTTTTGAGTGGTAGAGCCACGCTGTAGACAGTTTTGTCTACAGCATGAATGGGCTGGCTCGCCCGGGTCATTACCACTTTCTCACAGAAAACCGACGTAAAGTAGCGGCTTGCTGCTGCGTTTCGTACGGTGAGTGAGATATCCGGAAGCCCAAATCCCCTCCCCTTCCCTATCCCTAATTATCCCTTTCCTTTATGGTCGGCAACGCGCCCATGATTCTTCTGGTGATGGACGTACATGGGCAGTGGAGATCACTTACCATCAGGTGACCCACTTGCTCGTTTGCCGGCCTATGCCATAAAAAAAAAAAAAAAAAAAAAAAAAAAACAATTATATAAAACATAATTTTATATGAAAGCAACGTATCTCTTTCATACGCATATATTTTTAGTTTCTAATTCACTTTGGTATTATTTAGGCATAACTAATACTTTGACATATTTTATTTGCATGCTGTTTAGATAGGCATAATTTTATCATGGCTGCCATATTTTTCGGTTTAATTTGGAATCGCATAAAGTTATAAGGCATATTGTTTATTCGTCTAATAGTTATTAGATATAGATACCACAAAGTATACGTATTATAATATACAGTGGCGGTACGCATAAATTCGACTCGGACCGGTTAGGTTAGGTTATTATTATGTAAGTAAGGAGTTAATTATTAGGGTGTATTTTGGATTAGAGGGCAACTGAGCAAGTGAGTCACCTGATGGTACGAAATCACCATCGCCCATAGACACCTATGTGCCCATACCCATAGTTATGCGTTTGTAATATTATGCTTCAAAATCGTTATGCTAACAGTAGTTACGGTAAAAAATATGCCTAAACATTTATGCTGAATATGTAACGATTACCTATTAGGATAAATAATAAATATGGCAATGTAAATTGTGACACAAAATTACATGCGACTTATAGATAATATAAGAGGTATAAGAATGAACAGAAAGCAACTCCTCGGCTGCTTGCTTTGTCACCACGCGTAGGAATCTAAACAAATAAAAACAAGTCCCTGACAAATATTTACCCCCAAACAAATATTGATGGATCAAACAAACGTTTGTCTTGGAACTGGCATCAAACCCGCAGCGTCTCATTTCACACCAACTATTCGCCTGCTGCGTCACAAAGTTACTGGTTTGTCATTTTACAACACCTTTATGGTGCGCGTGACGTGTTTAAATGCATCTACTCAGTTTACATGCTAGCAAACGTGTATACGCGCCATCCGAGAATAACGCATTGAATCATCTACCTGAGCCGGTATGCGCGCGTATCGTATTAAGAACGTTTTAACCTAACCGTCAAAACCCCGACATAAATTAGACACAAGTATAATTTTAAAATGGCTGAACAGAGCTTCTTCAGACATAACTAAGAACGATCTCGATTAAACCAGCTAACGAATAAAAAAGCCGCATTTAAATTGGTCTATTCGTTTAGGAATGGAGGCCACGTACTAGCAAGCGCAGCGTTGGACGTCCACCTACAAGGTGGACAGACGACCTGATAAAGGTCGCAGGATGTCGCTGGATGCAGGCCGCTTCCAACAGGTTGGTCTGGAAATCTTTGGGGGAGGCCTATGTTCAGCAGTGGACGTCTTGTGGCTGATGATGATGATGATGATGATGATTCGTTTAGGCGCTAAAAGGACACAGACAAAAAAAACAGACGCACGCACGCACCCAGGTTTGTCGAATAAAGATACAATCTTATAGGCATTAAACTACGCCGAATGTACCACGGTTATTCATAACTACTGGTCTAATTTCTGGATCGGTGCCTCGTAAACGGGCATGTTTGAGTTAGAACAAATTTATTCGGCTGTTTACGAAAACAACTAGATTCGCTTAATAACATAAATTCCAAAAACAACAGACAATAATCTCATTAAGGCAAATATGCGTAGTATGCAATGCAATCATTTAACGAATCGTTTCACAAAGCGTAATTATGCACAAACAAACGTTTGTTTGTCTTGTAATCACATTTTCGATTGGGACAGCGTTGGGTGATACTGAAATGACTGGTTAATTGATATATCTATATTTTTACTACAGATTACATTAACTAATTCGCAAAGAGTTATTTAACCCAATTTAGAAAGTCAAGTTTTACGTTCATGAAGGTTTTATGCTTTATTTCAATGGCATCAATCTTCTATGGATATTCCCAGAAAGAACTTCGTCACCTTGCCAAGGAGTGTACTGTAAAATTCGGTATTAAAAAATCAGTAAGTGGTTTGATGAGAGGGGCTTACTATATCTTTAAAACTGAATGCAGAGTTATCTATTCGAAATACAGAACCTATCAGCCTTGGTAGTGTAACCTACATATCTATGAAGATTCAATTATACCTGGTACTCCGTTATCAGAAATTAGCCAAATTTATATGTGAGACTAATATTATGAAGTAGACACTATCAAATACAAAAAACACGTACGTAATAAACTAAATCTATACAGGCGAATTGAGAACCTTCTCTTTTTAAATCGGTTAAAAACTAATATTGCTCAAGCTCACGATATAAATTGTAGTACTTTATGTTACTGTCCAGTTCGGCTTAGTTACTTTGTAGAAACAAGATAAAAAACCGATTAAGTGCTATTCGGACTCGCGCACCGAAGGTTCCGTAGCATCACCCTTAAATATTAACTTTTTTTGTTCTTATTTGTTAGGAGATCTGCCGATATATTGACTGTAAGGGGGCCACCAACATCTTAGACCCAAACCAACCTCACTTCCACGTAAACACTCTGCTGATTAACGGACGAGACAATGGCCAAACTTGATTCCCATTGCGAGTTATGAGGATCAGACTGCGGGTCGCCAAACAATACCAAATCCAACGTCAAATCATGATAGGGGAAGTTGGACTTGGCATTAAGTCGAGAAAACGCCAGTCATAAAAAAGAAGGATATCCGCCGTAACAAAAGATTCTGTTAAGACATCAGCTTGCTGCCTACTATGAATCAGACGATTGTGCCGTTTAAATGTAGAACAGCTGTCTGTCTGTCGGCGCAGGCATTGTAATACAGCGTCTTTGCTACTCTTTGAGCACGGAACCCTAAAAAGAAACGTTTATTGCACGTCACTCTGTCATACATTCAAAGGCAATGAAACGATACTGGCAATATTTTATTATGCACCCCTGGCAATCTCCGTCATTTTTTACAAAAGCGCTTAGTGACGTGACTTTGTTGCCCTCGTATACAAGCATTCAACTACTATATGTTTAACTGGATTGCTTTTGTTTCTTTTAAACCCTCACATAAAAGCGAAGTATTGTGTATGACTGCTTTGTCTGTCAGACATCGTAACGCCTTAAAGAAGGATCGATTCCAAAGTTAGTTAAATCGAAATAGTTCTAAGCTGTTTTTTATAGCATCAGCCGGAAAACGTGCAAGTGTCTTATATGATAGTAAATGATTTCCACCGCCCATGACCGTCCACAATGACAGAAAAATCATAGACATGGACATAAAAAACATGGATTAGTAGTATTAAAGTCGCCAACGCGACTTTAATATAATACTTATGTACTAGCCGTGTATGTAACTTTAAGTGGTAGAGCCACGCTGTAGACCGTTCTGTCTACAGCATGAATTGGCCGACTCGACCAGGTTGTCACAGAAAATTGACGTGAGCTGACAGCTTGATGCTACGTTTCGTAGGATAAGATATACGGAGGCCAAAATCCTCCCTGCCCTTCCCAGTCTATTCTAATCTATTCCCAATTATCCCTTCCTCTTAAGGTTGGCAATGCTTCCACGATCTTCTGGTATTGTGAGTGTACTTGCCCGGTGGAAATCACTTACTATCAGGTGAACCACTTGGTCATTTGCCAGTCTATGATATAAAAAAAAATCAAGGAGTTGGTATTTGCCGACGCCTTTCTTGCTGCATCAGGTCTAAGTCTACTTAAGAACAATCTCGATTATATTAATTTTAAACTCGTTTGCACACACCTCTCTTTTTATCGGAGGTTATCTATAAACGCACGAAACGAAGCCACGCGTCTAATGTGAATAAAACCTAATATCGTTGAACATAAAACCAATTTCCAAGAACTTATATATTATTATGTACTTAGTGGTGGATACTGCGTACCGAATAAGTTTTATTACACTACAGCCTACATGTGGCACAGTTCTATTTGGAAATGGATACCATTTTAGTGGTAGCGTATATTTTATTAACTGAAATACTATTTACGTATCACTCATGAAGTTACGCATAGTAACCTGTATAAAATAAATTATTTTTCTTTCTTTCTCTTTCTAAACACATAAACACAATTCTGACTGACTCTTCATCGCCCAACCCAAAAAGTATAGAAACTTGAAATTTTGAGATAGTGTTTATTGTATGTTATAGACATTGCTTAAGAATGAATTTCTCCAAATATTACGCGAACAGAAGTCTAGTACACTATAAAGTTACATGACTTGACGTACAGATCGACTAACTGATCAACAACTACCAGAACAAACCACTGCACCTAGACAGCTGAAATTTAGAATGAATATTTCTATATAGATAAACACTAAGAAATGTTTTATGATATTCTATCCTTAAAAGGGTGAAATGTGGTTGCAAAGCTTTTACGAACAAATGTTTGTCGAGTTTAACTGAAATTTGGTGTTAAAATTATACTCCTAAGAGAATAACGGGGTTACCCTAGAAAAAAAATAGGCGCTTGAAATTTCAACCAACACCTAGCGTACGACTAATTATAAAATCAAACTAAAGTAGTTATTTCATCGCACAAAGGTTTGTCTCACAATGATACCTTTAATTAAGCATAACTAAACGTAAACACGAAACTTGAGATTAACTACGCCTAAATGCTACAATCAATTTTGTTAAGTTGTACGCGTCCCAAATTCAGTTCTATTGTACCTATAACTAGATATTGATAAAGTCACAGCGATGTAAAATCAATAGATAACTTCTGAAGGACGCAAGAGTTATGTGGGTATTACGAAAACACTTGGGACTCTATCAACTTTAAGACACCCATAAATTGAAAACCTTTGAGAAATATCCCAGATCATATGAGGGTAGAAAAAGAAAAGCTGCGTATATTTTGCGAGCGTTTTTATTTATTACTTTTCGTTATCGACGTGAAGTAGCAACTTGCTAATGCGTTTCGTACGATGAGTTAGATATCCGGAGGCCCAAATACATCCTCTCCTTCCAAATCTGGAATGATGTCATCCTGGAGTTATCCTCTGGAAACTCCTATGGTTCTAGTAACCACTGATAAACTAAATGTTTGTCGTTGGTCGCTGATTTTTATAGACTGCACTGCGCTTTCCAGGTGTAGTGCAGTCACTTTGCCGTGCTGGGATAAAAAAAAATTACGGTTGCACTCTGGGAGTGCCGACAGAAGTGAAAACTTACCAACCAAGATGCGAGAATACAAAATTACAGCAACATGCCCATTCGACATGACAAAAGTATATTCTACTTTCTTCGCGTTTATGCGAGCCTGGTACTTTTTACGGCAACATGTTCCAAATTAGAAAAAACCTAAAAAGTTTTTCTTTGTCCTAATCGTCATTTGTTTATTAATTACAGCTACTCGGCATGAAAAGAGGACATTCTACTCTCTTCGCGTTTATGCGAACCTAGTACATTTTTTCCGGCACCATGTTCCAAATTATAAAATAAGTAAAATATTTTCTTTATCGGTCGTCATTTTTTTATCAATTTCAAAAACAAAATTACGGTGTCTATTCGCCATTAAAAAAAACGAACACAGTCCGGTCAAAGTCCTGTCAAAATTCTGTGAAAGTCCGGTTAAAGTCTGGTCCAATCCGACTGGTCACTGTGTGACGCCACCTGGGACTTCAAAATTATCGAAGTTCCAGGGAAGTCGGCTAGCGCTGGCTGGTCAACTGGCCCGCGTGACGTCTCACAGAAGGTTCTCGAATATTCTGGAACCTTCCGCTCGCCGCCGCTCGCGTTACGGAACGTTTCGGTTCACCCTCCCATAAGAAGTTATCACTTCAAAAACCCTTAAATATCCCCCTACTTTAGGACGACAAGGCATTCATGATACTTCTGGTGCTGTGGGCGCCGTGGACTGTGAAAATCACTTACCATGAGGTGACCCACTGGCTCATTTATTGACTTTTGCTATAAATAAAATGTACACAAATCGAAAAGCTCAATATTTAAAAAAATGTACAATAAATAAATAAATATAAAATATAGTGCTTATTTATTGCTACGTAAACACAGCGATAAATCTCGACAAAGACAATTTACATAAAACTTATATTACAGACTCAACATACAGCGTCATTATTTAAGCTCGTCATAAAAATAAAACAAGTATAATGGGTAACGTAAAAATAAATTTTGCTGATTTTAAGGCAGTGTGTAGCATGAAACGTCGCATTCAACGACACGAACAAGTTCGAAAAGGCTATGATAAATAGAATAAGCCGGTCTTCACGTGTGCAATTTGCCATGTTTTAAACAATTCGTACGAGATTTCTGTTTTTAACCCCAGGCACCAATTTGAATAAGTTTTTATTGTTCGAAAGCTTGTTTAGTCGCGATAGTTAATATGTTTCAAGAAAGCTGTTTCAGAGTTAGATGTTTTTCTTATTGATTCCGGGGGGTTTATATTAACGATTAGGTTTCTGCAGTGTGTTTTATACACTTCATTAGCTTTCATTATTTTGATTAGATAAAATACAGCTATAGGTTTTTTGACAACCACGTTACATTCAATAGAGCCTGCCATCAAAACGATAAGTAAATACAAACAAATACATAAGTACACATGTAGCCAAATTACGCTGGAAATATTTGACGATACGCTTGAAAACGCCGAAGGTAGGCACCGGCATAACATGAAAATTAGATTGGGCCATTAATCTAGCCGCGCGGTGACCGACCGCTGACAGTTTACGGAAAACATTGTTAACACCCAGTACCCACGCACACGCGGCGCACATGTGTTACACTACTCCCACATTTTTGTAATGGATTACAAAAGGGACACAACTGTTAAAGTTTACATATTACGTTTACTAACCCTCCTTGCTCTTACATCCGACGTAAAGTAGCGGCTCGCTGCTGCGTTTCGTACAGTGAGTGAGATAACCGGAAGCCCAAATCCCCTCCCCTTCCCAATCCCTAATTATCCCTAGGTCGGCAACGCGCCCATGATTCTTCTGGTGGTGGGCGTACATGGGCGGTGGAGATCACTTACCATCAGGTGACCCACTTGCTCGTTTGCCGACTTATGCTATAAAAAAAAAAAAACACCCACTTATGTAATGTGTGTGTGCTCCATAGCTCTGTTCATATAAGTATATAAATACTGTAAAACAAAGTCAAGATCTGCGCCTGTCTGTTTGTCCGCTTAGTTCTTCTTAAGTACGCAATGGAATTTATGTGGTTTTTTATTTAGAGACTAGATGACCCGGTGAACTTCGTATCACCTACATATATTTGTGTAAAATATGGTCAAAACTTAATACAAATGTTTCATTTACATTAAATGCAATTAAGTAAGGTACTGCACCATTGCACGTGAGGTAGCCCGTCGCACATTTAATCGTCTTCCACCTCCCCCCGGTGGGACAGTCCGGTCCGTGTCCTGTCCGTGTCCTGTCCGTGTCCTGTCCGTGTCCTGTCCGTGTCCTGTCCGTGTCCTGTCCGTGTCCTGTCCGTGTCCTGTCCGTGTCCTGTCCGTGTCCTGTCCGTGTCCTGTCCGTGTCCTGTCCGTGTCCTGTCCGTGTCCTGTCCGTGTCCTGTCCGTGTCCTGTCCGTGTCCTGTCCGTGTCCTGTCCGTGTCCTGTCCGTGTCCTGTCCGTGTCCTGTCCGTGTCCCGTCCGTGTCCCGTCCGTGTCCCGTCCGTGTCCCGTCCGTGTCCCGTCCGTGTCCCGTCCGTGTCCCGTCCGTGTCCCGTCCGTGTCCCGTCCGTGTCCCGTCCGTGTCCCGTCCGTGTCCCGTCCGTGTCCCGTCCGTGTCCCGTCCCGTCCCGTCCCGTCCCGTCCCGTCCCGTCCCGTCCCGTCCCGTCCCGTCCCGTGCCGTCCCGTGCCGTGCCGTCCCGTGCCGTCCCGTCCCGTCCCGTCCCGTCCCGTCCCGTCCCGTCCCGTCACGTCCCGTCCCGTCCCGTCCCGTCCCGTCCCGTCCCGTCCCGTCCCGTCCCGTCCCGTGCCGTCCCGTGCCGTGCCGTGCCGTCCCGTCCCGTCCCGTCCCGTCCCGTCCCGTCCCGTGCCGTGCCGTGCCGTGCCGTGCCATGCCATCCCGTCCCGTGCCGTCCCGTCCCGTCCCGTCCCGTCCCGTCCCGTCCCGTCCCGTCCCGTCCCGTCCCGTCCCGTCCCGTTACTCATTTTTTCTCACCGGGTAAACCTTCCCTGAACTTCCACAAATATTTCAAGATCAGAATTAGCCAAATCGGTACAGCCATTCTCGAGTTTTTGCGAGACACACGCACAGCGATTCATTTTTATATATATAGATTTTCTGTCGGAAGGGTTATATGTATATCACGCTATAACCCATGAGACGCGAACAGAAACATGAGCGTGAGTGAGACTGCGATGGCAGCTAGCTTGAGATAACAATCAGTATTAATATTCAAACATCCATTTTAAATGAGCATAATATATGAAATAAAATTACATCTGCTTCCAATGTAGTTGGTTAAAATCCATTTATACTTATTTGTGATAAACAAAAGCAAAAAGCTTTATGCAGAGCTATAGCTATTATGCTAATATAATAATATGTACATTTTTGTTGATAGAGCACCCTGTATTTACCTGCAGATTTATTTTATAATCCATAAATAAATGCAAAGCTAAAAAGCATCAATCTGGATAGTCCAGGCTCTAGGCTTACTGGATTCACTTTGAATTTCAAATAAGTAGGTGAGACCAAATCGCTTGACAATTCTGCGGTTTCCTCCCCTGCCACTTTCCTCTTTACGACGTAATATCTCGGCAAATGGTGAATTTTACTACCCATACAGATGGATATTCATTTTCAGCCATCCATCAGAGTGTGCTAATATTTTCCAAGCTTGTCAATAAAAAACTACCCAAGCGAATACAGGGACATTAACCCTTTATAGATCATTACAGGAATCCACGTGTGGGTTTTTCAAGCTTGCTGATACCTGACGATATTTAATAATCTACTAAACGTCAGGGTGTCGTCATTTATCATTTTACTTATACTAATGCGATTTTTTCGAGAAGAGAGATTTTGATGTTTTATGGTGTAGCTTTGGCATAATTTGCTATAGATTGGTCTTTTGCTATTAGAGTAAGCTTTTTGTAGGGAGTAAACTTAAGCTCGTAAAAAATAGTTGTCCCACATCATACTAGGATACGTAGTTTTTAAATGTTTGCTTGGAGTACTACTGTCTTAATATCTATTTTAAGTAGCAGTAGTTTAATGTACTTGTTAAATAAATGTCCAATTTTTACTTACCTGCAAAGATTTTCATTACAATAACCTACCTCAAATAACGAACGTTGTTTACAACCCAGTAATATCAAAATAGTTGTATTTACCCAAGAATATGTTGTAAGACGAACACCTACTTACATCTATTCATTAGAAAGCTCGGATTTCTTCACACAGTTGTGAACACGATACAGCAATCTCACCATAATCATTGTTCACATTGTTTCAAGAAATAACAATTTGTGTTTTGTTTAGCTGCTGTATATTCAAGTTCTAATTACATCTGGAGCTTTTGTCATAAATTCTAATTACATAGTGGTACAGACGCAGCATCTGAAACATAAGACAGAGATTTATTGCCCCAGAGGTTATTTACTCGCGAAATTAATTAGGTAATTGTTTTTATGCAAGAACATAAACTCGTAGTTATTGCAATCGCGGTTAAATCCATTTTATGTGAAAATACATTTTGAAAAAGCATGTCAACCGTGAAATATACTACCGTATATGCCAGACACCGCTTTGTCTATTTCTTCACGCAGTAGCAGTGTGTCAGCTCTATGGAGTTCCAGTTTGAAGGACATCGACGCCAATGAAATTTCTGGGCATTATGAGACTTAGCATCCAGTGCAGCAGCGTAATGTTCCACAATAGTTTGTTTGTTCAAAGTTCTGAGTGATGTTGCTTAATATGCTAATGGGCATACGTCGTGCTCATTATCAGGCGAGCAACCTATTCGTCTCGTCATACAGGCGAATAAAAAAACCGTCAGTTACTCAACGATAACCTTAGCAATATGACAAAGTAATTCAGACTCGTATTTATTATACCTACACCAAAAAGCTAGAAAATTGATTTAGAACGGCTAAAGCAAACATAAAAAAGTAAATTGCGAAGTTGTTTATAAAGGAAATGACTTAGCTGTGCAAAGCTCTACCCCATAAAATAAAAAAAACAACACACTACGTCAGGTAAAGAAAAACAGGTGAAGTCCGTATTGGACTGGCACACCGTGGGTCCAATACCACTCCACGAACATTTTGCTTATGTATTAGATATCCGCCCCAGTACCACTACGTGATGGCTCGCGAGCACGGCTAAATGATTGCACTTCACCTGATGGTAAGCTAGTGCAATCCCAAAAACCAGCGACCACCGACAAACAATGAGTTTATCGCTGGTCACCAATCATGTCGACCTGTATAAATGATACTTCCCTATTCGGAGAGGGAAAAAGCAAATCGACGGGCCTGTGACAGGCGGTTGACCGATGCAGGCAGTGATTTTTTTTTTATAGCATAGGCCGGCAAACGAGCAAGTGGGTCACCTGCTGGTAAGTGACCTCCACCGCCCATGTACGCTCACCACCAGAAGAGTCATAGGCGCGTTGCCGACCTTAAAGGAAAGGGATAATTAGGGATTGGGAAGGGGAGGGGATTTGGGCTTCCGGTTATCTCACTCACCGTACGAAACACAGCAGCAAGCCACTACTTTACGTCGGTTTTCTATGAGACAGTGGTAACGATCCGGTCGAGCCAGCCCATTCATGCTGTAGACAAAACTGTCTACAGCGTGGCTCTACCACTCTAATGTACAAGGATGTACCCCTATACTCGCCCAATCAACCATCAAGTCACGGCGCCAATACCACGGGAGAATCGGATATACACTGGCTGATGCTGGAACGCGATCCACACAAGGCGTGTGGATCACTATGGCAAGTTATAACACCATGTGTACGGTGGTCGCTATCCGGGCGGATATTAATTATCTACCACCAGCAAAAAAACTGTGTTGTGTTTTAAAATACACAAAAGTATAATTACAAACGCAACTGGCGAACGAAGTTTTTCAAAATTAAATTTAATGAAATACTGTCTTCGGTCACCAATGGGTCAGAAACGTTTTTACTGGCATTAATGCTGGTGGGAGGTTACTTGTATCCGACCGGATAGCGACCACCGTACACTGGTGCTAAAACCTGCCATAGTGGCCCACCTTGTGTGGGTCGCGTTCCAGGGTCAGTCAGTGTATATCCGGTTCTCACCAGGGGGCTTTTCTCCTGATCCTAACCCTTTTCCCATCCCTTTTCCTTCCCCTCCCACTTGGCCCTTTGGCAGGCCGGCATGATCTTGCCAACCTACGATGGACACATTGTTTATCGTTGGACGACACTATTCTTGGATTGCGCTACACTTACCATCAGGTGTAGCGTAGTCACTTTGCCGAGCCAGTATATAAAAAAAAATAATAATAATAATGGCCATTGAACATAAGCCATATTCAATGGCAAATTGGACAAAATTTACTTTCAAGGTATATTGAAAGAATTCACAACAATAAATTAAGGTTAATGTTTGAAAACATCATTTATATATTAATAAAAATTTTATGATAATTTATCATGATGATGCTGATTGATGAAATAGTTCAATTATTGACTGATTAAATAATTTCTAAATAGTTTTATTGTAATAAAGGACACACACACATTAAAATTTGCTGTTGTTAGTACAATCTACCTACATACCTAGCTACCTACGGCGAGAGGGGCCTTGAGACCTGCATTGCCTAGGGGCCTCTATATGGCTTAATCCGGCCCTGTACACAATAGCATTTGGCAGGCTGATTAAAATGCACGCCGTAGGAACAAACCGCTTCCCGTGCATTACTTCAGAGTGACCAGACGTACCTAACAGCATTTCGGTGTTAAGTCGAAATAAACAGAATTTTAATTCTTTCACGTTTCAATGTCAATCAATATTTTTTTATACTATAACGAGTAATCTATTATTACGTAATTTAAGAATGAAAAATCGATTATTTTTTTACAATTGCATACTTTAATTAGGGGATATTTATTTTTTCAATAGCAAAGGTAAACTACTGACCCTGTTGCACCGCCACTGATGGTAGGTGATGGCCACTGCCCATGATTATAGCACGTATTAACATATGCTCTAGTAATAAATTACTTTTTTATGTACAAGTACTACTACGTAGTCGTATGTAATAATGTTAATACAAGCTAATTTTAGACTTCCACAAATGGTTTACTATTTTTGTAATCCGTCCGTAATAAACATTTCTACATCATTCATTCATTTCCACGTATTTTTCCAAATACTTTACATGCCCGCCCACCTGCCCAATGGCTCCATAAAAGCTATTTGATATTAACAGCTGTTAACTATTCGAAAAAAATTCGTGCACTATTTCACCACTCGTGTGCACGTTTTCAAAATCAATTTTTAGTCTAATGTACGTGGGTATACTTGGGTAAGTATAAGTAGGTATTTTTCAACATTTAATTAGCTGAATGACGAAACGATCAACTCGCTCGACTGATGGTAAGCGCAACGCCTGCCCATAAACAGAAGCAACACCACACAGTACTTTGAATTACAAAGCACTATAGTCTGCATGGCACTGAACTTACGCTCGTCATTCTGAAGCCACAGTATATTCAATTGCTTCAATGCCCTTCAAACTGAAACACAACAGTGTTTACACACTGCTGCTTGACGGCACAAATAGACAAAGCGGTGTTACCAACACATACGGCCTTAGGCGTACACGGGACTAACCACCTAGTAATTTTCTGTAAATATAGCCAATAACAACCTTCTTCAAATGATCTCAATTAAATCCGTCCGTTTGTTTAGGCACTGCGGTGCCTCGGACAGAGAGCTTGGCTGACAGTCGGCAGACAGACAAACCAACAGACAGGCAGACAGACCAAGGGGTAAAACTGGGTCAATCTTATAACACCGCTTTTTGTCGACGCCCGGCAACAAACAGCTGCAAAAATTAAAATAAAATCCAGCGAAGTGTACAACCATGAAAAACAAAACCAAATCCACTTAGTTATGCAGCAAAATCAGAACACGAAGCGGCTTTCTGTATTCTTTTGTGGAAATATATTCATTCAAATGCACAATAATTTGTCGCCGCGACAGTTTCAATTTCACGCCACAAAAATATCACATATTACACGGCTTCAAGTTGATATACATACTATACATGCCTGTATGCCCAAAGGAGTAGGCAGAGGTTCAACTAGTGCTTCACCGACGGTTTGCCAAATTTCCATTTCATTATGTGATTAAGAGGTAAGCATATCGCCATATCAAGCAGATTAATTCCAATCCCTGTTAATTCGTGTGATTATTTAAATCGAAAATTCACACACATTTTTATTGTCCTACCTGGGATTTGCACCTCTTAATTTAAATGTTGTCTATGATACAGCTACCTAATCTATTACTACTAGTAAATCTAATCAATGAGAAAGTGTGGTTGTTACTTTATCATTATTGAAGTGAAAACTTAAAGAAGTTTTCACTTCAATAATGATAAAGAGCCACGTTGAGAATTTATCGGTAAAGTGTAAATGTAACTTGTGGTTTCGCGTCAGCGACATGCTAATGTTAATTCAGACTATAAACATATAACACATCATATATACCTGATCGTGTGCTGTGCGCGTTAGACGCTTTCTGGATGGGTTTTAGACAGTTTTTCGTTTTAAGTTGAGTTTAGAGTTGTATTGAGTGTTGAGTGGATTTGAATTGAGAGTGAGTACCTACCTACTAAATAAATATACTTATGTTATAAGTTTTCACTTCTATCGGCAATCCCTATGACTGCCATTTTTTTTAACGCAGCAACGGGTCGACCTGATTATTTGCATAGATATATTTTGAGCCGAAGAGCGACATATAGTAGTTAATATCCCGGAAATATGACGGGAAAGACATCCACGCGAACGGAGCTAATAATATGTAAACATATAATAATGGATAGGTATCTTTAAAATACCTTCGTATTTAAAAAATATAAATCCATAGAAATCTTACCTCATTCAAGTATTTTAATTTACAACAGCTATTTTCATTTTGTGCATTGCAGATTAATTCTTGGTAATAACGGATCTTGTTAGCCGGCTATCCTGCGGCGAGCCACCCATCCCCAGCGGTCCAAATAAAACCTTTACCTAACTACATACCTTAATAAGATATTAAAATTGAAAAAAAGAATACTGTAAGCAAACGGGATTAGATTATCATATACTTAAATGTATATTATAGATGGATTTGTTAAACGTTCTTATTAAAGCAACAGTTATAACGTTAAAATATTATCTTCCTATAAAAATATATTTTTCCATATTTAAGGTAAAAAATGCATATTGGTCTAGGGTCCGTAGAGTGTAGATAATTAATTATAATAAAAATCCCTCGGACTCAAGACAGAATCCTACTATTTAAGTTTTGATTGGTGTAAACAGTTTTGTTTACAGGATGCATGGGCTGACTCGACCAGGTTGTTACTTGTCACATTAATTGTCTCACAGAAAACCGACGTAACGTAACGGTTTGCTGCTGCGTTAGTACGGTGAGATATCCGGAGACACATACCCTTCCCAAGCCCTGATTTATCCCTACCCTCTAAGGTCGGTAATGCAACCATGACATTTCTGATATTACGGGCGTTCTTAGGCGAGGAAAATCACTTTTTATTAATTGATTTAATCACGAGACGAACAAGGCGCTCGCCTGATGGTAAGCGTCACGCCTACCCATAAACAGAAGCAACACCACACAGAGCTTTGAATTATAAAGCACTGCATGGCACTGAACTACGCTCGTCACCCCGAGACATATATTGTTTCATAATGCCCAGTAATTTAACTGGCTCCAATGTCCTTCAAACCGAAACACTACAATATTATATTATACTGTTGCTTGGTGGCAGAAATAGACAAAGTGGTGGTACCAACCCAGACGGCCTCTCGCATACGAGGTGCCTACCACCTTGTAAACTTACCATTACTTGCCGACCTATGCTATAAACAAAAACAAGTAACGTATGCGGCCAGTAGATGCACCAGTAGTTAAAAACTAGAATTTAATCAGTTTATCGGCCTCGCACCTAATGATGAAACTTGAACACTCATGTAGGTAGTCGTCACAAAGTTGCTCATGATGTTACGGAGTGAACGATGTCCGGAATTTTCCGACGCGGTGGTTAGAATTCTAAACTCCTATGTTATTCGCCAGAGAACCAAATTACATGAAGGATCCGTATATTGCAGTGAAAGTTGGTGGGCCATGTCTGCACCTGACCGATGGAGGTAACATGAAAATAAAGAATCGATGTTAATACGGTTCGATCCCCGCACCGAACAAATGTTTGTGTGATCCACAAATATTTGTCTGGGGGTCTGGGTGTTGTGAGACCGAAAGTCTCTCGTAGTTCTTGATACCCACGACACAAGACTTGTATCTTACTGTGGGGTCAGGACTATGTGTGTGACTGTTGGGTGTATTTATATATATAAATACATACTAGAATGGAAACCGGGTTCCGGCATAGATGGATACAATATTATTTATTTTCACCACGGCCTAAGGACAGTATAATTTTGCTATGAAACCTGTAAGTGCCATCGGCAAATCAAAATATGTTCTTTGGCGATTCATATGGCACTGCAGTAGATGGAATTGGAATGTTTCCGATATGGCGATAGGTTCGCCCGTTATATTACGACGCGGAAATAAATTCAGCGAACCGTGTCGTTTAGGAACCTCTACCTACCCTCTAGGTCAGTGTTTCCCAACGTGGGGCCCACGCTCCACAGTTAGTTTGATAGTTAAGGGGGGCAATTTCAAAATGGACTCGACACGACTTTCACCCTCTCGCTTTGGGTTCTTTAAATGAAATGCTAGATATCGGTGACAAAATTAACAAAAAAATGTTAAGGTGGGGCATGGCCTAATAAAGGTTGGCAAACACTGCTCTAGGTGATACAGACGTAAAAGTTTGTTTATGTACAGTAAAAAATTCTATCGAGAAGGGTAAGGACGCTTACTGAAATAAAACTAATTTAATGAGATTTTATCGCATTTTAGTTTTACTTTTGGTCCCAGCGAGATATTTCGAAAGCTTTTTAACCTTCGTGGACATTCAACGTGTAATATTCGCGTTAAAATATGTACCTAATAATTTGTATTGTAATGTACTGATTTTAATTTTGTATTGTATGATTTTGTATTTTTCTCAATATAATATAATGTATAACTACCTTTATTTGTTTCCACGGTGTACATGCTTCAATACTAAACTACTTACTTGTCGTTTGGATCTATAATAATAATTGTAAGAGTGACTCATCAGGTAATTGTTTCAATTTCATTTTTGTATAGCATTGTATTATTGGTGTCACCGAGGTGATACAACTTTGAAATAAATAAATTAATTTCGTTTTAATTTTTCTGTTTATTGTAAAAAATATAATTAAGTACATAACTAAAACATAAATAAAGCAGCGATAACCTAGCGCCCCTAACCATGACTGGTACGGACTGTAGACGGATGGGTTCGAAACCAGCCTACAGGGCAGACACCTCCGATTTTATGAAATTACGTGTGTAGGTTCACATAGTTAATTAGCATTCACACAAAAAAATGAACGAATACCTCAAGAGCAAAGGTTTACTTAATGCAGAATTCACTATACCAATTACGAAGGTACGTGAAGTCTAGAAACCCGCAATAGACCGCGTGGGGGACTAAGATTTACCGCCTCTTTTTAGAAGAGCAAGGCCGTGCTCAGCCAGTGGCACAGTGGAACAATATAATACCGGGCTTACAAAAAAAACACAAAAATCGTCTTCAAATTTAAATGGGACCAACTTTGAGAGCTACCCCAATACAAAATAATAATTAAAATAGAAACAATCTATAGAAAGATACGTGTGAACATGCAATAAACTAACAAAAAAGAATACATAGATATGCATCGAATTGAGAACCTGGTCTTTTTGCTTCGGTTAAAATTAACGCAATCTGCCGGCGAACGCGAATAAGAATACATAAACATAATTTAGTAAAATTTAAGATGGTAACCCACAAAAAAATAAGGAAATAGAAACTTTCTATGGTACTTATATATAGTTATATAGCATTAATTCACTATAAGAACATAGAAAATGAAGGTACTAAAATAAATAAACATGTAAATTGTAATTACTTATGTTTAATATACTTTTATTATTATTTGTACATCTCTCATGAATGCCAAATACAGATCTTACTTCAAATAAGCTGAAATATTGTGTTTGTACATACTTCATCTACAATATATGTATTTCCAATTTTAAATTTCAACTATTTACATAGTCTATGACATGCATTAATTCAACAACATACAATAACAAGTTGTAGAGCCAAAATTGTCTACTGTAAATACAATCTAATCATAAATACTAGTATTCCAACATATACAGATTATAGAATAAATACAATTATTAAAATTATTGCATATTTTTATATTGTGATCTGGTATCCAATGGTATGCAACATGTACCTATTTGTTCTATCATGGAGACAATGTATATTATTATTCATTTGAATGACTAGACGAGCAGGACGCTCGCCTGATGGTAAGCACCACAGATGTTCATTGTATTAGACATATATGTGTATTTAGCAATAGCAATGATACGAAAGTCTTAAGTAATTAAGTATATTTTTTAAGTCTTGTGCAACACACCACTCGGCGATCCTATATTTTGACACCAAATCACAACTACCAACCCACATTTCAATTTCAAAATTGTACCCAATTTTGCTGGTTTGCTGGGGTTGTGGCTTGTTGACTCGGGGCACTGAAAATAATAAAAACAAAACCAATTATAACATACCCCAAAAATATAAACAATTCAATGACCATATTGTATAAAACAAATATATTATTCAATACCAGCAATGTTCTATTTTCAGATTGGTAAAATTGTATGGTAAAAAAGTATTTTTAATGAAAGAATCATCAAAATAGGTGCATAAATGTCGAAGTTCAAGCATTGCATCTCCGGTTTAACCCCCTTAAGGATGAAATTTCTTCTTGAAATTAAAATGGGGTCAACTCTGAGCTATACATGTTAAAAAGAAAAAAATAATCATTCAAATCGGTTCACATTTGGCCGAGTTATATGTGCTTATACATACAAAAAAAAACTGCGTGAAATTGAGAACCTCCTGTTTTTTTCGGCGGTTAAAAATAAAATGCAATATCTGCAAACTTGTAGTCGGAGCCTAAAGCACACTTCCGATGTCGCGGTACAGACATCAGTGACCAAACGTCAGAGCCACCATATTTGCGTATTAGCTTGCACTATTTAAATCAATTGAGGACCATTCGATGGTAGCATTATTTAAGCATGGCATCACTCGAATGGTAGAGCCATGCTGTTGACAGTTTTAGTTGATGCGCTGGATTTCAATAGAGTGTTGACAAATGAGTGTCATTAACACAGGGTTCGAAAATATCCGATATTTTTTATAAATATCAAAATATCGGATATTTATGATATATATCCGATATATATATCAAGTTTGATATATATCCATTTTGTATGAAAGCCATATTATTATTTTATTGTATTATTTATGGATACTGTTTGCATATTGCAAAATCTACTTTTAGATAAGACATAATCAACTAAAAAACATAAAATCTTCTTTTAGGACAGAAGTGATGCCATTAATGAATTAGAACTTACCATTAGGGAGTATGTTTTAACTCTACTCCCACGCCATCTACATTTGGGAAGTAGAAATACAGTAACAAATGCTAAAAATTACTTAATATTCATTTATTTAACCATTTTTGTATTGCAATATATTATAAAACATTTGATATATATATTCATTGATATATATCATGAAACCCAGTCTGATATATATCGGATATATATCGGATATATATCTTGATTTATATCCATTGATATATATCCTCGAACCCTGCATTAACATAATAAAATTATAATAAATAATAACTACATATTGTTTACCTAGCCGAATTGAACTCTCCCCATTCTGAATTACCGGAAGCAGAAGCTATGTTAGCGGATGGTGATGGGGCATGCTGTGGGGAAGGTGGTGGTGGCAAACGAGAACCACCTGGAGGAGGAGGCAACAAACCTCCGCCACCAATGCCCGGTCCACCGCGACGGGGCCTACCTACTTCATTGCCATCCTTTTTCTGAAAAAAGGAGAGAGAATTAACAAAAGTGAGAAAAAATTTAATCTCACCTCAAAATACGACAAACAGTTTGTTAATTAATTATATACAATTTTTTGCATGTTGTCTTCCTATAATTACAATGGCATTAAGCTAGGTTTGTATCCATTTTGTTACCATATTGTATTAGAGTACATTGTGTTCAATACAAGAAAAAATAACTTAATTCTTGAACAAAATTCATTCTGAATAGACTGAAATCACCTTGAACTCAAAAATAAAATAAACAATAATGTACTTGGTCATAAGTAAAGTACTAGACTGCAGGATACAGGCATTATCAGTTGCAGGATGTTTGCCTGTCTAGTAAAAAAGTAAATAGAAATGCATGTCTAAACATTTTTTTATAACGATAGAATCATTTTCTATTACAGATTTATTTGATATAACAATTTAGCTTAAATCCGTAATTTGACTTGGTTGCATGTTATCTACACATGTGCAGGAAACATGTGTAATATAATATAATATATGGATAGCAAGTTGCAAGGATGAATCATCTATCATTATGCCACCACTGTCAACATGTTAGTTTATAAAATAATCATGAACCCAGGAATATTTCTTTTGGTTTTAATTAAACCTGTTTTCTATTCCTTTTTCTTGTATTAACAAAAACGGTTGAATGATGAAATTGAAAACAAAACGGAAGTAAGGCAGATTTTATACTTAAGCATGTAACTTTACTCATAATCTTGTCATGTTTTGTCTGAAACTTAGAATATTATTTTTGAGTGGTAGAGCCACGCTGTAGACAGTTTTGTCTACAGCATGAATGGGCTGGCTCGTCCGGATCGTTACCACTGTCTCACAGAAAACCGACGTAAAGTAGCGGCTTGCTGCTGCGTTTCGTACGGTGAGTGAGATAACCGGAAGCCCAAATCCCCTCCCCTTCCCAATCCCTAATTATCCCTTTCCTTTAAGGTCGGCAACGCGCCCATGACTCTTCTGGTGGTGGGCGTACATGGGCGGTGGAGATCACTTACCATCAGGTGACCCACTTGCTCGTTTGCCGGCCTATGCTATAAAAAAAAAAAAAAAAAAAAAATATTCTTCTAAATATTAAAAGTTCCTTTTTTTATGAATTTAGACTAATCCAAGTTAACACATAAGTTTTGTTATACTTGGTTCATGCAAAAGATTATATTTCATGAAAAATCAAATAACATAAAATCAATTGTTATTTTAATCATAGTGTAAAGCAACTCTAGTTACAAGTAGAAAGTAGTCCTAATAGCCCTATAAATTTATTTTTGTTTCCTTTTTGTAAGACTTCATTTTTGTAACATAATTTGTTTTAGTTTCTTTTTGGGTGGGTAAAGATTTTAATATCACTCATATTTGGTTTAAGGATACTTTCTACATTGAACAACTAAAATATTTGCATTATAATACAGTATGAAAAAAACATAAACATATTTGCATTAATATATAACAAAAACCCTGTTGGCCCTTTTTGGGTTGTGAAGATAGAAGAAGATAGAAGTCTTTATTTACATTTCACTATGTGACTATGCAGAAAATATGCAAACTTGAGAATTTAGTTATAATACAAATTAACCTGCAACTCACCAGAGAAAAAATAGTTTTTGTCATAAGAGTCAAATTATATAAATTTCTGAACACTGACAAACATCATTGTTAATAAAATGATGTACATAAATTAAAAAAAGTTAATAGGATATACCTACCATTTTCTAAAGGTTCACAGAGAACATTTGAAACCAGATAACAAGAGATGAGATAACATTTGTAGACTTACAGTGATCTTCATATTGATTTTGATTGTTTCTCCTTCCTTAAAACCTAAATCCAACTGTTGCTGTGGGGTTTGTTCACTTTCATGCTCTTTTCTGAGCCACTTAAAATGGTCTTGCAATGCAACATTCAGGTCGAATGAGTCAGATCTGTCGCCAAAACCAAGGCCAATATATGCACTCCTACCTGTAATATTCAAATGAATTTCAAGTATATACCTACCTTATGTACAGTACTATGCGAATGAAAATTGTCGAAGCGTTTATCTCAAATTGTGGTACTGTACATATTATGCTTTAATCAATCTACATACTGATATATAAATACCGTTATCATCTTGAATCTTAACAACAAAGTATCGTGAGCTGTCGGTAACTGATTCCAGTGCTACACCTGGATATTTCTCTATTGGGCATTTCGCGAAAAGTTCGCCAGTCGTTTTGTCTTCCAATTTCATAACCAATTCTTCACCCTTAGCAACTAATCGCATACGTCCAGTCCATTGTGGCTCTTGTAAATTCCAATCAGCTGCCCTAAAAACACCCACTTTTTTAAAACCCCCGTCAAAAACATTTTTTTTTTCAATAGCCTTTATTGTTTTACCTATATCCTCTATTAGATGTCCTCGGAGGTATTTTAAAAACAAATACCTCATTCTTAACCAACAATACACTTTCATACGTTTCCATTTTTCACGAAAGAGTAATTAATTAAGCACTTTTTTTATAAAACTTAAATGGGCCTATTCGGTTAGAACAAAATTTCTTAGGAAATTGACAATTGACGTGTCTGACAGAACAGTCTGACCTGATAATGATTTAAGACTATAGAGGATACCGCACAAAGTTACACCCTGTTTTCCAATTACAGCACTAGAGCGCATTATGCGGCATAATGCTCAACGTTAAATGTTTCAACTACAGCAACGCTACGCACAATCAAGCACCAGAGATCCAGCACTCTCAAAAGTACTGCTTTCGGGTGATACATACAATCGATACCAACTCAGTAACAGAAAATTAACAAGTGTTTTTTCTTTAAGTTGGCATTGATCGAAATTTTATTTATATTATCGTTAGTAATTAATATTGTTTATTGTTGAGAATTTTTTTAAGCTTTCATCTTATCGTAGTGTTTTCGAAATATTCAAAAATTAATTCAGACCCTGTTAAAAAGTAAATGTAAGGATGGATGAAGGTATAAACATTGACTATTTATATTTTTATTCTCAACACTGAACTTAGCGCACTCTGCTGGTGCACTAGAAAACTAATTCACGTTCCAATTAGCAATTAGCACAATTCGGCATTGTGCGCCACTGAGTCGCCTTTTGCTCTGTAATTGGAAAACAGGGACATAAACAAAGCAAATCATAGTTATGTTAGGAAAATCGATGTAGAATTACACAGAAATATATTAAATTTAAATTTTCAAATTAATATTATTGTTTATATTCAACTTAGGGATGATATTTTGTAATATAGAAGATAATTCGGTATGGCACAATTAGGCAACACTGCAGGGTCGATATATCGACATTTATAAAAATATCAATATCGATGTCGATATTTTGAGGAAAAAATATCGATATATCAGTTATTTTTAAAAGATTATGTGTTGAATAATAGTGTGTATATAGCCCAGTATGTAATAGTAATTTTTATACAAAATGTACAAAAGTCCCAATAAAAATGGAGGTATTTTTATCAGTATTCTTTTTTATTAAGCAATAATTAAAAAATATCAAAAACTAAAAAGCTATCTTCTAACTAATATTTTATTGTATCACGCAAACTAGTATTTCTCCGGTAGCGAAAGTAAAAAACTGTGCTCTTTACATGCTCCTAGTCAGCCGGCTCCTATAGGTGTCAAGAATTTAAATGCTAGATTCGAAATAATTGGGGTAATATGTTTTAGTGATCACAAATACTAATGCAAAGACGACAGAATTGTAAGCTTTTAATAATTAAAATGTCAACCGCCAGATGTCATGACCTAATTGGTCAGTTCCCAATAGTTACTTTTTTCTGTTCATTCTGTTTACGGTTTTGAATTCTAGAGACAGTCAGATAAATAAAGAATATTTATCGTTTTCGAATCAATTAATAAATAATCGATATTTTGTATCGATATATCATATCAAAATAATTCGGCCAAATATATCGATATATCGACACTTTTTCAACAGGCCTATTCAGTTGACATTTGACAGCTGATTTGACGGACTGCTAATAAAAAATACATTAATTAAGCAAAATAAAATTTAATTACATTGTACATAGTAGTCTGTGTTTGTGCCCGAGAAAAATATAAAAATACATTTAGGTATTTGAATCGTATTCGATTATCAACTGAACAATAAAGGAAAGCAATAAAAGTTCTATTTTATAAAGTTTTAACCAAGTAAGTCAGTTATGGTTACAAGCAGTACATAATAATTAATAAAATACATTTTATAAAAGATATAACAAGACAAAACTTGTATGTAAAACAACAAAATAAAACAGAAATCGTTTGCCATCCAAACTAAGTGTTTAAACTTTGTATTAACTTTAAAAAAAATGTGTCAATATTGCTGTTACTGAATAAACTATTTGCTGGTGGTAGGATATTCATATCCGACCGGATAGCGACCACCGTACCCATAGTGTTAAAACCTGCCAAAGTGATTCGCACACCTTGTATGGATCGCATTCAAGGATCAGCCAGTACATATCTGGTTCTCCCGAGGGGCTTGCAACATGAAAGTGGTTGGTTGGGGCGGGTATAAAAGTACGTCCTTGTATCTCTATGTCTGCACCGGCCATCTGCCTGTCTTCTTCCCTCTTCAGAGCGTGAAGAAGCATTTATATAGGCTGACATGATTCTGGTGACCACTGATAAACCTATTGTTTGTCAGTGATCACTGTTTTTTTGGACTGCACTATGCTTACCATCAGGTGCAATGCAGTCACTTTGCCATGAATGGATAAAACAAAACAATTTTCAATTAATTTTAGTATACTTCAAAAATTTACTTGTTATGCCACTTGTGCATTAATTGTCAACTACAGCAGGATAATCCAATCACCCAAAATTAAACCCTGTTCAGATGCAGATGCACATCAGCATTTGCATTTTAGATATTTTGAAATGCATACTTAAATATTAAACATACTTATTTTTTGTAATGGAAGGTGTTTTTTTAATGCTAAACTATAACCTTTTATATTACAGGATACCTTTAAAAAGAACCGAATATGTGTGTTGACAACTGATGTTTAGCAACATGTACCTTATTTCATAAGTTACCCAACACAGCTTTTGTTTGGCATCGAAAAATCAACAATATTGATACATTTAGCAGCTAAAATATATGCTATGGTACTGTGTGGAACTACTAGTTACTAAGAAACTGGATAGGGACAGCAGGAACTTTTAAATTATAAAAGTGTTTGTATCAGCTGGGTTTTGGATTGTCAAAATCCTGGTGTATAAAAAAATATTACATGCAGAGACTTAGGCATTTTCTACCTGAAATAAACCTTCATGTGCAGTGAGCAATTCCTAATACACAATAAATTAAATGTTTATACTAATGCAATTTTATCTGTAAATTTTCCAGGTTACAAGAAAATCACCAAATGGCTTACAATGTAAGTTAAAAACATATCCATAATCATTTATAACAGAGTAATGATAACAAACAATAGAATAACTTTCATTATTTGACTTCAAAACATTATCGTTCGAGGTAGCCCACGTTTTGGCTGGCTGATGTCTTGTAATCTTCAACTTAAATTCCTCTGTGCCATGATCTTCTTCCTCAATATCAGCCTGGAGTTTGGAATTTATGCCTGGTATGGCGATGGGCTCGGCCCCTGAAATAAGCTTGGCGAAATATATGAGATACACCATACGTAGGCCTATCCCTTAGGGGATTACCACAGACTAATAGAATGCTAACGCATGAGATTACAGACGCGAGTGTATTTAGGTCTTGGAGTAATAATATATAGGGGGTGCGCGGTCCATAGAGAAAAAGGTCCAAAATCTGTGACCTTGAGGCACATGAGGTAGTATTTCTTCTCTTTCTTGGGACTATATTCCTCAACAGAGACAGGATACTCACTTTGGTGCCTCTTTCTACAAAATATATACAGCCCAATTTTAATGCTTTATGTGCACATTCCCTCTATACAGGGTTATTTTTAAAACACCAGCAACCTCGCAGGGGTAGATACCTAAGGTTATAAGCTACTACTTTTGTTCTACGACTTTTGATAATTTGTTAGATTTTATTTTCATACAAAAATAATTATTCATTTAATTTCCGTCTTGAAAGTTACCTACACGCATCGCAGATTACGTAAGCAAACACGCGAAGCGTGGGGAACGGGGCTAGCGTTGAAGGTCATCGCCCGAGCCAGCTGAGCGGCTTCTTTGAGTCGTGCGCGCACGCCGAACGCTAGGAAGAAAAATACGACACAACAAAAACTTGTAAAATCATTTTTTTTAAAATATATTGAGTTATATACAAACTCGTAGAACAAAAGTTGTTCCGTATGGGGTCAGCTATCTGGTCCTGCGAGGTTGCTGGTGTTTTAAAATTAACCCTGTATATTTACTCCATGATTTAGGAATACATAGAACTCATTCACTCTGCGCCAGATTACGTTGCCAGATGACCATTCCCCATTCCACTCAAGGTTTACGTGGGTGATTATACAAAAGTTGGGTAACTTTTGAGGATATTTTGTTTACTATAGTTATTAAATCAAATTATTACAAATTCGGGTCTATATGATGGCTAATCTAATGATTATATTGTTCCAAATCGGGCCAGTCACTTTTCGGCTTCTCTCTTTTTTTTTAATATTTCTTCCCTAGTCAAATTGTTTTTAGCGTGCCGCATGATGTTTTTAACTGAAATATAAAATAGAAATGCTTACACACGGTAGCAATTACGATAAAAGTGCTCTAAAACAAAAAAAAAACATCAGTACCTGACAACGGACTGACGCCAACGGATTGACGAAATAGACATAATTTGCGGTTATAATCAAAACTAATGTTTTTTTTGGTAATTTCGAATATCAACAAACTACATTTTAACAAATCATAGTTAACTATGTATAAATAAAAATAAACCTCAGATTAACAAGAAAATAACGACTCACCATGGGACTGAAATTTTGACTGGCTTCGCACGTGTATAGACGACAAACACAACCCAAACACTGGTACTATTATGGCGGCCGTCAAATTGTGCGGTCCGCAACTAACTTCATTACCAACATTAAAACTTAAACAGGGATTTGACCTTGACTCGGTGATATTCTCCGCGAATTTTAAATTTAAAGAACACACAACGGACTGACGAAAGAAACTAAACACAAAGTTTCTTATTTTTTATTAAATAAAATAGGGAACATTGCACTATGTAAGTTGTAGTATATAATACTATGTACATCACAGATTGTAGTAAATTAGTAAGTTTTCCTAAAGCAATGATAATGTTTAATGGATAGTCACTTGATTGTTGGTTTTCGGGATTGTGACATGCCAACGGACTGACGTTTTGAGTATTAATTTTGTTTTTTTATTAACTTGTATTTAAAATGAAGAAGTGAAATTGGGTGACCAAATAAAGGACTTTTCATTGTTTTAAAATAAATTGTTATTTCAATACAATATAATAAGACTTTGTATATATTGGCTGGTGACATTGAGTTACCCAATTTTTGTAGAATCACCCACGTAAATACTACCCAAAATCCATGTTCTTCGAGAAAAAACTCCCCTAAAGTAAGGAAAATATCATAGTCTTTGTATATAAAAATTTCGTGTTACGTTGTTTGTCCGCGATGAACTCCTTAACTACTGAACAGATTTTAATCAAATTTTGCAAACTGTGTGAAGTTTGATCCAACTTTAAAGATAGGATAGTTTATATCTCAATTCATAGTCGCAATATTTTTTTATTGCAAATTATTGGTTTATTATATGACAAAGTGTTATAATTATCTGTGAGTTCCATAAGATTCTAACAGATGGCGGTGTAAGCTAATTTATCGGCTGTATTGAGTAAGTATCCAATAGATGGCGCATACTATATTGAATAGTTTACTACAATATAATTTAACATATACCTTAGCCACAGCATCGTGTGGCCGGGTCTACTAGTTAACGTACAAATTTTCACAAAAAAAACTGGTAGTCTTGACGTGTCCTATTTGGAGAAGATAATTTATTAGTTCAACATTATCGGGCACCATCTTCTGACACATTCATTCACATTCCGAGTCTTCTTTGTCAAATCTTATACATCAGTGCTGTCAAAACCTGGTTTATATATTTTTACAGCAATTTAAAGTCGGGGTCTCCTGTTATACACTATAGTCTACACAAAACTTTCTATTTAAAAAAAAAATCTTTAAATCTTGTTTTAGGGTGGTTTCTATTTTGATAGCTAAAACATAAAAGAGAACAAAGTTTTCTGCTGTTTGTAGACAGAATTACAGATAGAAAATATAACAAACATTTTGTAGTGTGTTAATCTGTGTGTGTGTGTGTGTAAGTGTGAAGTATGTTAATCTAAAACATGCTCAGAAGATCGGGCTCAAGCTCTTGATAACGTGACGAACGCCAACTTTACGGCTTTTCACAACGAACTATAAACTAACACCCAATTTCCTCATCTATTATTTTTTCCCCGGAAATCCCCCAAATCCTCCCCTCTTAATTACAACATCCCCCAAAAATGGGGAATTCCACCCCAAATCTGGCATCAGTGCTCTGCACATACTTACGTAAACAGCGCGCGGAACCTTAAAATCATAGCGTAAGATATGAATGAGTAACCTGAACTTTTGTCTTGTGTATTATAAATTAAATAAAATATACATATATATGATAAAGAGACAACAAATAACAGAAAATATTAACGTTACTTGTTGGATACCGGTAACTGATTACCAATACAGTCAACCTGGGTAATTTTGGCTCACTTTAGAGGTAATTTATAGTAGTACGGATTTACTTTTATTGTTATTTGTCATAAATGAGTGTTTCTAGTGGGATATTGGCCTTTATAATCTAAATTCCTGTGTTATTTATCAAAACGATAAATAAAAGACCCTTAAATTACCAAAAATTTGGTGAGCCAAAGTTACACTGACATTTGGGTAACATTAATAAGTATGAGGAGTTGATGAAGAAAATCTCTAATTTATGTAGTTTTTTTTACTCCTCGGTAAGATTAGCTTGTCATATTGATAAAAAAATACATTACGTTTATATCACTATCTCCTTTTTAATGGCAACGTAGGGTTGCCATATTAATACAATATTAAACTGCCTGGTTTATCGAAATCAACTTCTATTTTATGGACCTCTTAAATCAAGTTATTATTGTATTAATCAGGTTTTGATGTACTTATAATCACTGAGCAATGCCTAAAATAATAAAAAATAATAAAACAAACTCAATCACATATAAAAAAGAAACATAATATCGGGTCTCAATTCCCCCATACCATGTATAGAAATTGATCATCAATCGTATAAGAATCGCCTCGTTTATGATTTTAGATCCTCCAAATCGACTAACTATATTTCGAGGGTGACAATTAAATATGCCAAGCTTTGATGGCCACTTCCACCCTTCAAAACTTTTTTGCATAATTTAAATTTTCACGCATTGTCTGTCCTCGCCCCGAGCTAATGTTACCCCAAATGGTCTGAAAATGAAACGGATCGAAGATTAATTAAAGATTTTTTAAAAAATCTATCAATATCGCGGGATATTTCAGTGTTATTACATAAAAAACATATGATTCTTCAACATAAAACTGAACTCGCCTTCTGTAGTTCTTCTGTAGTAACTGCTATACACAACTTTTTAGCAAGTTCATTTTTAACTCTATTTACCGCCAAAATTTTGAATGATGAGAAATAAATATATATTTGTTAAATGTCAATTGTCACTGCTGGTTTCGTTTAAAAACACTTTTTACTTTCATAAATTAAACAACTTATTATTATACAGAGATTCAGTAAGAAGAGAAAAAATTAAACGCTCAAATACAAGTTAGTGAGTCAATGTTACATTGAAAGCTAAAGTTACCCAGGTTGACTGTAATACTTTGTATTATCGTTACCTATTCTGAAATAACGATAATACAAAGTATCGAAATGAAAATCTAAAATGAACTATAGTTGGTCATGAAAATAACATTATTACAACTTTAACCGATAATGTTACCGTGTTTTTACCGATATTTAAGTCCCTGCTGCCAGTCAGTAATATATAAATAAATAGATTAGTGTAATTGCCAAGTATATTTTGACGATGCTATGTATACATTAGTTGATACTGATTTCTATATGAAAGTTTCTTTTCCTTTTGTACTAACGTGTCATAAGCGCTATTTCAATTGCCTACATGATTAATAAAGTATTTCATTTCATTTCAATGCATTATTTCTGGGCATAACGCTGTAACACATTACTGGAGATGTCATTATCCCGTTGTCGATTATCTGTTGTTAGATATTGCACATTGCGTTATTCGAATCATCGCGCTGTTCGAGCGAGCAATCATCAGCAGACTTTAAAGTCACAAAGTCCTGTGGCCCCATTTTCATTTTGTTTTTATTATCGATTATATTAATAAACGGGTATGCTTGATTGCCATCGATTATGTAAATACTCAGATTAATTGATTATTGGTAATCGATTGCCATCTTCTATAATACATGATCTACTTAATCCAAACACTTTTAATTGTTGGTCTTTTGATGGTCTTTTTAACTACCAAACTTTTGTAGTTAGCGGGCTTTAGTAACATGATAAAATATTGGGTAGTCGATTTTTTAAGTGAAAACTTCTTTAGCCGCGTTGAGCACTTTTTGTTAGGGGATAAACTTTTAGTTTCGCGGCAGCGACATGCCATATATCACATCATATATACCTGACCGTTTGCTGTGCGCGTAAGACACTTTTTGGATGGGTCAAATCTTGTGAGCTCTGAGTATCTGTAGCTATACAGGTGACGTATGGAATGGAGTGGAGTGCAATACAGTACAGCGCAGTGCAGTAATATTTATTTTTCATTTTTTAGTAAAATAAATATGTATTTTATTTAATAATGAATTGTCATAGTATACCAAATTTCAATTTAATCCGACGTTTTGGAGGTCAAAATCATGTTCAAAATTTCCGTTACATACAAACATACGTATGAAACTAATAAAAGCGTGTTAATAAAATAAATTTCAATTAAAATTAAATTAGGTACTTGGCAAAGTCGCATCTTCGTCGTGACCCACGCGAATTCGAGATTGCTCAGACAGAAGCCAGAACTGCTGTATTAAAGCAATCAATAATAGTTCTATAACCGTAGAATAGTTCATTAAAGAAAAAAATTAAATTTAGTTAGTGATTAAAGGTTCTCTAAATGGCAAATTTACATAAAATAGTAGTTATTAATTGTTTGGCTGAAAAGACTATTTCCCATAACTAAATCTATAAAAAAAACACTCGCAAGAAAGAATAAAATGGCCGCCGAGTGTATTGCCGTAAATATGTTGAGTTGTTTTCCTCGATATTCATTAATACCTGTGTTAAAATGCAAAGTTTATCAACGTTACGTATAAGTGAAGTGATTTTCACAATGAACTTTGAGTATTTAACGTTTCTAGCCAGAATTATGTAAGAACAAAGAGTACAGTGAAACAAACGGCCAGCTACACAAATGCATGAAAATGGGAGACTCTCATTTGTTATTGTTTATTACGTTAGTACTATTTGTATGTTCATTGTTGAAAGCAGAAAACTACGAGTGCCCATTAAAGTGTGATTGTCTAAAACAATATGTTGACTGTTCGAAAAAGGATTTAGTATCAGTGCCAAAAATTCCTAAGTGGGTGGTACAATTAGATATCAGCCATAATAGATTGAATAATGTTACGAATGCATTTATTGAATTAAACAATCTAAATGTACTGAAATTAGACAAAAATATGTTACATAACATACCAAACCTCTTAGAACTTGAGCATATTCAGGAATTGAATCTGAATAGAAACAACATCAAGTCTATAGACTCGGGACATTTCCCTGAGAACAATTCTATCAGAATCCTAAACTTAAACAGCAATCACATCAAGGTCATACAGGAGGGAGCATTAAACAATTTGACAAATCTTGAAATACTGAAATTGAATAGGAATGAAATCAAGTCACTTCCAAACCATTTGTTCATGAATCAAACCAATTTAAAAACATTGGAGCTAAATCATAACAGGCTTCACATGATCAATGGCCTGCTTTTTCAAGGTCTTTCAAATTTAACCACACTAAAACTGAGATTTAACAACATTGACAATATTATGGATGGTGCCTTCTTTGGATTTAAATCTGTGAATTTATTACAATTAGATCATAATAACATTAAGAATATTTCAAAAGGCTGGATGTATGGACTAGAATCATTGATCACATTGTCCTTATCAAACAATTTGATATCAGAAATTGATTTTGGCAGTTGGGAACTCTGTGCAAATTTGGAAATGTTAGACTTATCTCACAATTATTTGTTAGCAATAGAAAGTCGCACATTTCAACATTTGGTTAAATTGCGTACACTAAACCTTAGCTACAATAATATATCTTCAATATCCCAAGAAGCTTTTGGATATATGGTGCATTTGGAATCTTTGCAATTAAACAATAACAAGATTTCCTGGACAGTGGAAGACATGTCAGGACCATTTTCAAAATTACAGAATTTAATCACTTTCAGTCTGGCAGCTAATCATATAAAATCAATAAACGCAAGAGCATTTGATGGTTTGACTAGTCTTGTAGAAATGGATTTAAGAGGAAATAATATCACATCTATACAGCAACATGCATTTGACTCTATGACGAAGCTAAGAAAGCTATATCTTAACTCATCATCACTTCTGTGTGACTGCAATTTGCTCTGGATTGTGAAGTGGATAAAAGAGAAAGCTGAGCAGAAGTTAATTACTGCTAACTGTGCATATCCAGCTGACACAAGAGGTGTTTCAATCACAAAACTTAAAGAAGATAATTGTGGTGATTCTCCAAAGCCCAAAGTTGTTGAACATCCTAAAACCCATCTTGCCATTAAAGGTCGTTCAGCTAATTTAGTGTGTTCAGCAACCTCAAATCCTTTCAACAATATGACTTTTCTATGGAGGAAGAATAATGGTAATGTAAGCAATCCAACAGTGTTTGAGAATGTCACATTATCCACTAATGGACAGCCACGTGCCACATCTGTGTTGGTAATTCCTAATGTAACTCATGCAGATTCTGGAAAATACCAATGTGTTGTGAGCAATAATTTTGGAGTGACATATTCCACAAAAGCAAAAGTAAACATTGTCACATTCCCAAGATTTATTAAAACACCAACAAATGTGACTGTAAAAACTGGAGAAACCGTGACACTAAATTGTGCAGCTACTGGTGATCCTTCCCCAGAAATATCATGGAAAAAAGATGGAGGCAATGATTTTCCTGCAGCTAGAGAAAGACGGATGAATGTCATGCCATCTGATCATTTATTTTACATTGTCAATGCTAAGACTACTGATATGGGTGTATATAGTTGTGCAGCCAAAAATCCAGCAGGGACTATAATATCTAATGCTACATTGACAGTATTACAGGAACCTTCGTTTGTAAGAGTGATGGAAAACAAAGAAGCAACCAGTGGTGATTCTGTTGTATTACAATGTATGATATCAGGTTCACCAAAACCTGTTTTGAAGTGGCTTAAAGATGGTACACCTGTAACATCCAGTGAACGACATTATTTCTCTGCTGATGATCAGCTACTGATAATATTAGGAGTAGAGTCCAATGATGCTGGAAGATATGAGTGTGAAATTACTAATGAGTTAGGAACCAAGAAGGATATGACAGAGTTACGAGTATTACCACCAGTGGCAATCATGGTGAATGAAGAAGATATGACTGGTATTATAATAATAACAGTTGTGTGTTGTGCAGTAGGGACTTCTATTATATGGGTGGTAATAATTTATCACACGCGAAGACGAATGGCGAGTGCTGTGCGCACCATTCCTGCTGAAACAATGAAAATGACACATATTGTGCACAGTGACAGTGATACTCCTCAAATTTTTTCAGACAATATATCAGAACACTCCTCGTGCAAAGATAGTGGTACTGGTGATTCAGCCAAACAAACGAGCTTTGATGGTGTGCCTATGGATAGAATTGAACAAGTGCACTATGAGCCTGCTGTGTGCCGAAGTTATTCTCCAATACCAGAAGCTCACAAACTTCTTCCTTCTTCTTTTAAACCTTCTATTCAAGTGTGTGTAAATACATCAGTGACACCAGCTACTTATAGTTTTTCTAGTCACAGTAGTAATGTTTAGATTTTAACATATTTTGTATTGGTGATAGTATATTGTATGTATAATGTTATGATTTACATTGCATTTTCACTAATTACATTATTTTGTTTAAAACAATATTGTTATTAAATATACATTATGTATATTATGTACCTTTTAAAGAATATGGCAGCTATATTTATTTATGATTTTAGTTTTCAATATCTTACTGCTAGGCGGATGTTGAAAATATGACATATTTCAAATAATTTAATAGTGATGTGAGATGACTTGTCTTTTAAACACTACCCTTTTTTTGTTAAGAATATTGCCACTCATTAGAAAATGTATTGCTATTAAGCAATAACATTTATTACTAGGACATACCTACTTACATTTTCCTGTGTGCATCTGTAGTTAGTGAAAAGGCTCTGACATGGGCATGTATAATGTAAACTTGATTGCTTAGTACAAAATGTAACAAACTTGCCAGTATTGGTTTTGATTTAAAAGACTGAATGTCATCTAAATATAAGTTATTATAAACCTTGTTATTTTTAATGTTAATTAGGCAGTAATCATACCTCTAAACTAGACACGTGTTACTGATTTTTACTGTTATTTAAAAGTATATTTCATGTGATTTACCTGGTAGCTTCTATAACGCCACTATGTATATATTTTTTTAATTTATGTGTAGCTATACTGTAAGTTGTAACTGTATGTAACTTATTATGAATGGCCTAGAAACTTCGTGTTCAAATGTAACTGCTAATGTGAGTTAATTGCCAATGTGTACATCAACTACGTAATCTATCAGATTACCAGATCTCTTAACATTAAAGTGGAGTGATAAGACCGTTTTTATGACCCTAAGTTTTCTTAAATATATAGAAAAAAGGAGTACTATTTTTTACAAGTTGAATATTTCAAGATATGAGTGTAATTATTTGGTTGGGATTATTAAGTTCAATATTTGCTCCAACGACCATCTCTGTCTGCTAACATGAACGGCCTACTCGCACTTCAATGCGCTAATTTTGCGAACAATATCGATGACTGGTACTTCGGCAAATAGCTTCATTCCGAATTTTATTTACCAGAAAAAGTCGAAGCTTGACAGCACATTGAGTGACTTTAACTTTGTAAACCAGTCCCCTGGTCAGTGACCACGTTTCAGCGTAGGACACTACGGGCATGACTCCTCACTTCATAAACGATTTTTTAACAACAAGTACCGATGATTCTAAAATGTATAAAACGATGGACACATTGTTTATCGTTGGTCGACAATATTCTTGGATTGCGCTACACTTACCATCAGGTGTAGCGTAGTCACTTTGCCGAGCCCGGATAAAAAAAAAAAAAAAACAACATTGGGAACGGCTATAAGTGTGGGTATGTGGTTTACGATAAATCCCCTCGGAAACCTGGTATGCGCCGGCGGTTGATTTTTTTTTTTTTTTTTTTTTATTAGATCCACCAAATTGGGCTACACATAACTTATATACTAGCTAATAACATGTATGAAAGTGGGATTACACAGATGTGTATGCCCTTCTGGAGGTGAATACAACATGTTTATTTTAATTTAGTCCGAATAATATTTTAAGTGAGATTTAAGTGAAAGAAAATATTTAGATAGAAATTAACTTAACAATAAATACTACAAAATACTATATAATACTATAAACTAGGTATGTTCAAAGCCTTGAGTCATGTGACGCTTTATAGAAGCGGTTGAGGTATTGAAAATATCACAATCTTGACAAATTTTGTTGTATGAAGAGCACATACGGTACAGAGGTGAGTGTTGGCCATAATTTGTACGACAAAAGGGGAGGCAAAACGTTTCAAATTTCATCAACTTTTGAACAAGACTAGTCGAGATAACCCTCGAGAACAGTAGACCTAGTACAAGTTGTGATAGTTTACTAAAACGATGTCAATTTTTGTTTACTCTCCGTACATTAAGAAGCAGTAGCCACTGGTGGGAACAATGATAAATCAAAATTGCTAGTATGATTAAATTAAAACAATATTAGTCGATCGAATACGAAATTAGTTTTCGAGCGATTCTTTCCTTTTATATAGCACTAGCTTTTGCTCGCGGCTCCGCCCGCGTGAACAGCATTTTCCGGGATAAAAGTAGCCTGTAACTTCCTCCAGTAGATAAATTTCAGTAAATCAGTGATTTAGGCGTGAAAGCGTAACAAACAAACTCACATTCGCATTTACTTCCCCCCTTTTTCATCCCTTATTAAATAAAATTCCTGAAACATTTATTTGTTTTACGTCAATAACCGAAATACATAATTTTGTTTATGTAACTTTCAAAATGACGGACTTTCATACATATTATCATCCCCTAATTTGACCCCTTTGGGGTGGAATTTTCTAAAATCCTTTCTTAGTGGGTGCCTACATAACAAAATGAATATACAGTCCGAATTTCATGCTTGTAGCCTTGATAGTTTGCGCTCGGCGATGATGAATCAGTCAGTCAGTCAGGACATGTTATTTTATAAGTATAGATGAATTAGATACTAGTTTGACACTTCGTCAATAGTAATTTTATACGAATTCGAAAACTATGAACGTATTTGTAACTTTTACTAGACCTACAGCTTTGAAACGTGATTCAAGAGTGATATGGGGCTGTAGTTTTTCGATATAGTGTATGTATCTCCATTTTTGATGAACAAAACCACCCATACCCTTGCGTCAATACCTACGGTGTGCGACAGTGTGAATGACGAAGTTGAAAAGGTTAATAAGCTCTGTTAAGGCAGGCGTACTCCCTGCGTGTTCTTTGACCAAGCTTAAATTTATGCACGTGATATAATTACGCACATTAGCCGTTACATTTTAATTTTACCTACATGTAAACAAGCTTTGATTTGTTCATTTTGTAATTTAATTGGTTGGCATGTATGTATAACTAAAAAGACTCGATAAGAAAATTGTGTACTAAGTAGGTATTGTAGAATTGATAAAATATATACATTGAAATTTTCACTACTTTTGCACAAAAGTGTTATTTTCATGTTAAAATACCCAATGTAATTAATATTCAGTCTTGAAATAAATTTAGTAAGTTGAAAACTTGCATAAACAAATATTATGTATGATCGTCAGTAAATAATACTGCAATGCATAGACCTATCTTTTTACTTTCTAAACACTGGGTCCAAATAGTCTTATAAACACGTGCTGGACTTATATCGGGTTTTTTTATTTTTTCTACTTTTTATTTTCAATTTATTTGAGTCCATTTTACTTTTTGGTTAAAAGATTTTTATTTGACTTTATTTCAAGATATTTGTCCAAGCATCTACATTAAAGGATTATGTACAGTAAGAGTTTCCTTAATTTTGATCAGATTTCGCAATAGGATTGGGCTTTTGAATATTTGGGGGCTTAATTTATATTTAGTTAATTCGCTTAATTTTTCGAGAACTGTTCATTATAGAAAAATGTTGCTAAGATAAAAACTGCATAGAATCTTTCATACAGACTAATTTAAGACGCATTTAAATGAGATCTATATACATCATCATCATCATCATCAGCCACAAGACGTCCACTGCTGAACATAGGCCTCTCCCAAAGATTTCCAGACCGACCTGTTGGAAGCGGCCTGCATCCAGCGACTTCCTGCGATCTTTATCAGGTCGTCTGTCCACCTTGTAGGTGGACGTCCAACGCTGCGCTTGCCAGTACGTGGCCTCCATTCCAGAACCTTTCTGTCCCATCGGTTATCGGTTCTGCGAGCTATGTGGCCTGCCCACTGCCACTTGAGCTTGCTAATCCGCTGAGCTATGTCGGTGACTTTCGTTCTTCTACGGATCTTCTCATTTATGATTTGATCACGTAGAGAAACACCGAGCATAGCTCTCTCCATAGCTCGCTGAGTGACTGTGAGCCGTCTTATACGGCCCATATTTAGAGGCCACGTCTCAGTGCCGTATGTCATCACTGGTAACACACATTGATTGAAGACTTTAGTCTTCAGGCACTGAGGTATTTTGGACGAGAAGACCTTGCCAAGTTTCCCGAACGCTGCCCAGCCGAGCTGGATTCGACGATTGACCTCTCTCTCGAAGTTGGACCTGCCTAGTTGGACTACTTGTCCTAGATAGACATATTCGTCGACAACTTCGAGAGATGAGCTTCCAACAGTAATCGTGGTGGGCACAACATGGACATTCGACATGACCTTCGTCTTGTCCATGTTCATCCTGAGGTCCACCCGTTGCGAAACTCTGTTGAGATCTTCGAGCATTGTACTCAGGTCTTCCAGCGATTCCGCAAGGACCACGATATCGTCGGCAAAGCGGAGGTGAGTCATGTACTCGCCATTTATGTTGATGCCGAATCCTTTCCAGTTCAAGAGCTTAAAGGCATCTTCCAGCGCGGCAGTGAACAGTTTCGGAGAAATAACATCTCCCTGTCTCACGCCTCTCTGTAGTGGAATAGCCTTCGTACTCTGTTCTTGTACTCGGACCGACATGGTGGCGTTGTTGTACAAGCACCTCAACACTTCGATATACCGATAGTCGATGTGGCACCGCTGGAGAGCCTGCAGCACTGCCCAGGTCTCGATCGAATCGAAGGCTTTCTCATAGTCCACAAACGCTAAGCAAAGTGGCAAGTTATACTCCTCGGTTTTTTGTATAACTTGCCGCAGCGTATGAATGTGGTCTATGGTACTATAACCTTTTCGGAAACCGGCTTGTTCGGGAGGCTGGAAGTCATCTAACTTGCGCTCGAGACGATTCGTGATAACCCTCGAGAACAACTTATACACATGGCTCAGGAGTGAGATGGGCCTGTAATTCTTCAACAAGGTATTGTCACCTTTCTTGAAGAACAGTACCACCGCACTCCTGTTCCATGCCTCAGGCGTTACGCCCTCGAGCAGAACGGAATTAAAAAGTCTCTGAAGGACTTTCAGTATCGGCGCTCCGCCCGCTTTCAGAAGCTCTGCAGTAATTCCGTCCTCGCCCGGCGCCTTGTTGTTTTTGAGCTGTCCGAGGGCCATTCGAATCTCGCACAAGCTGATGTCCGGGATGTCATCGCTGTAGTGCCGGACCAGCTCAGCTCTTGGGTCTTTAGCCGAGCAGGTAACGGGTTTGGCAACCGAGGTATAAAGCTGTCGGTAGAAGCTCTCGATCTCTCTCAACACCTCTGCCTTGGTCGATGCTACACTGCCATCTTCCGTCTTCAGCTTTGTCATTCGGCTTTGCCCAATAGACAGGTCCTTTGCAAACACTTTGGAGCCCTTGTTCTGCTCGATCGTCTCCTTTATGCTCGCAGTGTTGTGAGCGCGGACGTCATGTCGCAAGGATTTCCATATCCGTCTATTGAGCTGCCGATATGCCTCAGCGTCATCGGAAGACCGCAGCGCCATAGATCGACGTTCGGCCATGAGCTCGAGCGTCGAGACCGAGAGTTTCTGAGGTCGATTTTTACGACGGGGTCTAAAGAATTTAGAACCCACCGTGTGGACAGCTTCTACCAACCCGTCATTGATATCGTTCACAGTTACGCAGTTATCTATGTATACATACAATTATGTAAAAACATATTTTAGTGCACTTCAGCCGTAGATATTTCGACAATCCATCCCGTAACTTTATGACGATCCTATTGTAATTTTAAATTATGGATCGTTATTCGATGATTTTTCCTATGACCAGTGTTTAGGGTAAAATTTATATGAAAATTCTTATCTTTAGATTTTTATTTTCAGATGCTAATGGTGATCTAGTTATGTATATTTAATGGGGTATTATTAGATTTGATAACAATGATTAATTGTGGTCTGATATATAAATTATTAAATTAAATGACTTCATATAAGGCCCAGCGCCTACGTGATGAGCTTGACATGCGATCTGACAATTTGATGCATAACTTTCCGCACTGTTTAACATTAAAGCAATTTTAAGGGGAAGCGCCCTTCCGCGTGGCATAGCGTCGCACAATCTGTCGTTACTAAGCGTTCTAGTGACACGTCAAGGTGGCACATAGCAAGAAATTGTTAGTACTACTAAAAAGAAAAGTTTTTTTTTTTTTAATGGAAAGATCATGTCCATACTATTATAAAAGCTATTTCAAACCATAAATTTATTTCCTTCATAACGCCGCACCGTACTACCACCATGCTACCACCAGTTTTAATACTTTTCTCCACATGGGATGCACCCAAAAAGCTTGTAACTAAGTATTAAAGAGTTGTAATAAAAGAGCTAGAGCGTTTTTATTTTCATCAGACAACATTGTCTCCAGTGCCTTTCTATCTTTGATATGTAAGTGTCCATCTCCATCTAATGTCATATCACAGTTGTCGTTGTTGTATCACAGTTGTTGTGTCTTCAAAATCACATTACTGTCATATGTTATAAGTAGGGGTTGCGACTAAGACATAACAATGTATTATAATTAGCACCTTTAAGAAATTGCATATGTACTATCCTGTATATTGTAACAGAATTGTTTCCAGTTTTAGTTTGAAGTGTAACTTTTGCGTCCATTTTGGACCTCAAGAATCCACATTTTATACAAAAGACATTATGTATTACGAATATTTTACACATCATGGTCGTTAAAATAACAATTTCTCTTCTATAAAAACACCGCTGCTGCTTAAGCCAACAAAGGAAGCTCAGCCTGTGGGCTTAACATATGCCCACGCAGATCTCTCGCTCGCGAGAAAAAAAACTATCGACGACCAATATCTCGCATAAAAATGTCAACATTCGCGAAGTGAGAGGCCGTAGGTTCATTTCCCGCATTAAGACATAATGGTTATTTTAAGCCCCCATGTTAGCTTTGTTACACATAACCAGATAAAACTGACTTTTCACGACAAAACGAGTCGTCAAAATTATTATTGTTATATTATTGTGTTGCATATGTTAAACCCCATAGTGCCTGGGATTTGCTGCAAGCACAGTAGCACAGTAGTATCTAGTGATACTTAGTACATGTACCGGCAAGAGTCGTGAGCAGAGGTCTGTTTGGCGTCTGGCGCTGAGAATGCGTCGTCCTGCGTGTGTATTATGCATTATTTGTAGACAGATTAAACATAGGCTTGAACTTGGAACCGGTATATATGTAATAATCTCAATCAGTTTTTTTTTAAATGTAGACCACATACATCGTTTTACACCATAGTTAATACAATCTGACACTGTTCGAATTATCTTTCACTTTATGCTGTTTAATTCTGGACTCAGTATGTGAATTATAGTTATAAGAATTGCGGTCAAAGATAATAATGCAGTTTTGTATTGTTTATACGTAACATGTACATAGGTATGTAATAACTATTTATATTATATAGAATAAAATTGTCCAAAAACTGACTATTTATTTCTTATATAAATACAATCAACCCAAGTATTTATCAATGCATTTCCATTTTATGTGAGTACATTGATTCCTTTGCTAAATTGCTTATTTGCAAATCTGGGAGCGAGAAAAAATAAATTCTTTGAAGGTGGTTTTGACTGCCTTATCGGATATTTTTCCTAACAATTGTCCTAATTCCGAAAAAAAAGTTAGATCTGGAGGGTACAATGGGTGACGGAGAGTTTCCTGTCTCAGCTCTAATTTGGAAATCGTTTGTTGCGTATTGTGTGGTCGAGCGTTGTCCTGAAGGAGCAGTCGGCTACAGCAAACGACCTCTCAGTTGCCGACCTTTTCCATAATAGTTTGCGATTGTTGACAATACACATCTGCAGTAATTGTCTCACCTAATCTAAAGAAACTGTACTGAATAACACCAACACAGGTCCATCAAACACTCGACAGTATCTTTTGATTCGACTTTTGCTTGGGTTAAGTTTTGAACAGTTCACCAGGATTTAGCCATTGTGATGAATATTTCCGATATCATACCTACGCGATCCGTTCTTCGTCACAAGTGACGATAAGATTCAGAGTCCTCTCATTAATGTGCCGGTTGAGTAATTCAATGCTTATTTGGTGGATGTTTGCAGATGGGCTTCACTCGATTGTGTACATCGATGTAATTTGATGATTGGTCCGCTTTCATTATTGTGTTGCAATACTTGATTATTGACGGGTTTCAGGCCGTCCCCGAAGCTCGTTCTTTAAATTAACCTTTCCAGAAAGGAAACGTTGGAACCAACATCGTATCAAGCGTTTGTTATTGCTGTCTTTTTACCGATAATTAATTATGATAATTGATTCTTCGAGCGTTGGTTCCATGGCAGATTAAATAACGCGATACTATATCGCAGCAAAACCAAATGAGCCGGAAACAAATGATTAACTAATTTGAATGCAGAACCTACATAGTTTTTAAATTAAAATAAATTTTAATTGGGAATTATAAATATAAAAAACTTGGAAGTCACAGGGACTTCGCTTTTGAACGTTTTAAATGATGAAAGCGCACGACTGGGCACTTAGCTATGTATTCAATTTCTCTGTTTGAAATCATCCGACGACACCCGCAGTCTAGCTCTGATATCATGATCGTTGTACACATAGGGACATAAAATTATTAATTAAATTATTTTCAGCCAGGATACGGACAACCTAACTATGGAGGTCAAATGCCACAACAAGGGCAACTTGAAATAGGCCACGGACCTTATCCGTCGATCGGTGCGGGTGGGACTATAGCACCACAAGTACAGCAATGGTTCCGAGCAGTGGATAAAGACCAATCTGGATTTATAACTGCACCAGAATTAAGGACGGCTTTGGTCAATGCCGAAGGTCAACATTTTTCAGAAATGGCGTGCAACTTAATGATTGGTAATGTATTTCTTAGGGCCGGCGCTCATTGACGGCATGGCACGGCATGGCAAGGCAGGTCATGCTGCGGCATCCCGCGGCGTCCCGTGGCATGCCGTGGCATCCTGCCGAATGCCCAGCCACTCTCTCTCTCTCGCGCACCGCGGCAATCCGTGGAATGAAACGGCATGACAGGTCTGGCCGGAGCATCCCGCGGCACGTCGCGTCATGCCATAGCATCCCGCGGCACGTCGCGTCATTTCGCGGCACTGTGGTATTGAAATAAAGTAACGTGAATTCTAAACTCGTGGCAATAAGATTCAAAATAACTTGATTAGTAATAAAATCCTTTACCATGCCATGCCGTGCCATGCCGTCAGTGAGCGCCGGCCCTTACTGTGTAAAGTTTAATCACCAGCCTTATACCAGAACATTAAATGTAAATGTTTACCCACATTTATATGTAAGGAGTAATTGACAGGTTGTGAAAACCTCGATCTTGGCGGATACATTATTTGTTAACATTTCTAATTTATTAGAAAAAGTGTACCTAACTACAATCTAATCGTCAGCCCATGTAGCGCCCGTGTGCCATCATTACCCTAGCGCCCTCTAGTAAGTGTGTGAAACGGATCTTTTAAACAGAACGTATAACACGGGCGCAGGTGCATTTGAAAATGGCCGGTCAGCGTGTGAGTGGAGCTCGGCCGGAGCCCCTTAGAACGCTGCGCCCGTGTGCACCGCACACCCTGCGGTACGGCACACTCGGTAAAGACGCCTCTGACAATTAGATTCTAATTAGGTAGACTATTTGTAGTTTATAATAGATTTTATCTCTATCTCTTTAGTTTTTATCGAATTGAGAAACATAATCATCTCAATCGTCTAGTGACAACGTAGTAACATGATAGGTGTAAAAACTTGTGAGGTTCTGGGTTCAAATCCCAGGTCGGGCCATCACCGTGTTTTTGAGTCGAGATATCGCACATGAGTTGTCCGGTATTGCGATAGGGTCGCTACCTACCACATCATGAAATGGAAATAATATCAATGAGCCGTGGGTATAGTTGCACCTCTGCCTACCCATTCAGGTATAGAGGCTAGGCATGACCTTATGTAGGTTATGATGTACAAGGCCAGCGGTTACCTACAGTTTAATTTGAATTTTAGAATTAGATAGACTCTTTTTAGTTATTATCGAATTGAGATTTTAAATATTCTTGTTTTACAGGAATGTTTGACAAAGACCGTTCAGGACATATTAATCTTGAAGAATTTGACAAGCTTTACACGTACATAAACCAGTGGCTTGCGGTATTTAAAACCTACGATACTGATCAATCTGGAGCCATTGAAGAAGAAGAATTGAGTAAAGGTAGCTACACTTTATGCTTTTATTTATTATGTCAATAACGTTTGCTCACGGCTCTGCTCGTGTAAATGTAGTCTTCAAGATACAAAGTAGCCTATGTCCTAATCCAGGCCAAGGTCTACCTCTGTGCCAAGTTTTATTCAAATCGATTCAGCTGTTATAACAAATATCCAATTGAATTCACAAACTCGCAAACATCCAATGTTACCACAAAAATTATTAATGAGATACTAATTTAATGCCTAAAACTCTATATTGTATTTAGTTTATTAATTGATAAAATATCGTCTTTTAGCTGATTTTATCTGATTCTTACGTATCGAAAATACTCGGTACCCAATGCATCAAAAGAGTTTGCTATGTCTAAAAATATTTTCTTATATTCTGTTTCAGCATTATCACAAATGGGTTTTCGATTTTCACCTGATTTTATTAATTTCTTGTCGAAAAGAGGCGATCCAAGAGGAGGAAAAATATCTGTTGACAACTTTATTGTCATGTGCGTTCAAATACAACGTTTTACCGAGGCATTTAGAGTACGTGATACACAACAAAATGGTACGGTGACCATTGGATTTGAAGATTTCCTTAATATCGCCCTTAGTTGTTCTATTTAGACTAGTTAATATGCTTTGCCTATTGAGGAACAATCTGCAATTTATTAATTTCTTACCCACCTTTTTTTGCATTCTACTGTTACTATACAAAATACTATCACGCTATTGACAGAACTGTCCAGTTTTGAAAAAAATATATAAGATTACATAATACCGAGTGTAAAGAAATCGCCCCCGAAAACGAAGACAGGTGGTAATGCTGGTTGGTGATTACATACACGATACAACTAAAATCGCTAAATAAATCTACTTATTTCTTTTATTTTTCACGCAATCTTGTTTGGACCACAAATTCGGTGACTTTGAATCAGATAATAACTAAAATAGTATTTTTCATAATAACGTAATGTAAAGCCAATAAAAACTCAGCTGACGGTCTGAATCAGTTGTGTGGCGCGACGCGCAGGGCGATGTACCATTAGTGAGCATTGCATTGCGGGCTTACGTTTTCAAAATGACAAGTAAACGGCAAAGGAATAGCGTTATCCTTTCGGCTTCAGAAGCGTTCGCTTTACACACGGTATAATTTTGTCATTATAATTATATTTTAGATCATTTTTGATCAATCTTTTTTAGCTATAAGTTAAAAAAATACATATTATTATATATTAATATTATATTGTTTTACTTATATATTTTTACTCCTGACAATAGGGTCCTCCTGTAGGGTCTGAAATATTGAAACTCACTGAAATATTTTGTAAACGGTTAAAGTAACATAATACTTAAGAAAATTAAATTAAAAATACCACTTAAATTTGTAGAACATTATGTATTTTCTTCTTTATTTATGCCGTTAACTAGAAAACAGCATTTCAAATGAACTTTATAACTTCCAAAAAGTTTATATTGTTTTAACCATAACTATCTAGCATGCAATATGTATCCACTTTACATATTATGCCATATTTAACTATTGGCAAACATATTATGGAGTTTAAAAATCCAATGATGTATCTGAAACAAAAAATATTGCTTTTTACTTAAAAAAAAAAACAAATTAAATAGTTCATTATACAAGTGGGATAAGGGCAGGTGGAAAAAGAGGAGTACACATAAATATACGTGTAACGATAAAGGTGTCAAATGTAAGTATCGTATCGTGTATGATGTACCGAAGTACCAAATCCGATTGCATTGCTAGGATCTAAATAAAGTATTTTCTTCTTTATTTAACGATTAACATTTAACGATTATTCGACGTGCCACTTTGGAAAACACTAAATCATAATTGCAGACCATTTCTCCCAGTCCAGCATGGTTATTCTCGCTCTCGCACTTCGTTACTGCTTGTTGTATAGTTAATTTATTCTTAGTACTCTTGAGGATCATGCACCAAAGGTATTTTAATTTCATTATTTTACTTTATAGCGTTCTTCATTGGCCGGGATTGGTATTTGTGCCCGGTATGGCAATAACTATACATAAATAATAAATAACGTACGCCCTAGGGGGTGCTATATGTCATAGGTATAAATAGGACGTAAATAAACCCTGTGAAATGTGGGTGCAGTACTAGTTCTATCTCTGCCTCCCCTTCGGTGATAAGGGCGTGAGCTAGTGTATGTGTGTACATTAAAAAATAAGACAGTACTCAATAGTTTAGCGGCATTTTTTATTGGAACAAAACACTCACTGGCATCAGTTTTTCTTCTTACAGCTTCAGTTTTTTCTAAAGAAAATACTATTTCTTGAAAGTTTTTCACAGCTGCTTTCATGTTAGCCTGATGCTGAGCGTTTTCTGGAGAACTGTCGTCTAGTAAACTGTATATAGTGGGTACTTCATCAAGCTTCATATTCTTTGCATTAGCTGGTTTAAAAACCACACACACTTTGCCTGTTTTGGGATGTATGCTAAATGGCGATTTCAATAAATGGTTAAATCCCTTAGTGACATTTACATCCAATCGTGGGTAACAGTACTGAATTTTGATTTCCTCAACTAAATACTTTATTTTCCGTGATGCATTACTATTCTGAAAAATATTAAATGCAATATGCATAAAAAAAATCGCCTTATCGATCTAATTCTAGTGGCACTTAACCCCGATGGGGCAACATTTTGGGTTTTAGGTTTCGATAAAAAAATTCATATAACAGGATCAGAATTTCAGCTCGGTAAGTTTGTATCCTATCACATCTAAGGATGGAAATATGCTTTGATATGTTATATCACCCAAAAACTATAATAAAAAATCTGAAACTGCTCAAAATTAAATGTTAGAAGCCGTTAAAATATTTGGCAGAAAAAATGGCATAAAGCAGTTCGTGCCATCACCTTCCGCGATTACAGGAGAAATTTTATAGTGTCATGTTCCGACTACACGCCCTATTAATTTTTTAACCTATTTTGAATCTGTATTCACAATAGTGATGAATTTTTGGGATATTGGGATATTTGACAATTGCATAAGAAATGTTGCACGTAAGCAGACGCAACTATCCTATTGTGTAAAGACTAAATAGTATATTCTATATTTCACACTTACCTCTCTATAATAATTATTATAAACATTTAAAAAAGCTTTCCATCTCTCTGATGATATTTCACCCATTTTGGCTAAAACTTTCTCAGTTTGTGACCTTAAATTTTCATCTGGTATAATTTTCAGAAACTTTTGAAGTCTTTCTGGAGTTGATATAAACTCTTGTTCTTCCAGTAACTTTTCAAAATATTGATCTATAATGTTTAAAGCTCGCCTGGAATTTCAATGGATTGAATTGTATTACAATTGCTTGTGTATTTGTTGAATATGTTTTCTAACAGAGATTCATTACTGTGGATGATTAAACATCATGTATGTCCAGCAGATAGTAGGTGTATTTAAACTGTCAGGATGACTATAGTGAAGTCCTGAGCAAGAAAATGAGCACAATACACGCAAAATAACTTGGCTGGCCTGAAGTTTGCCACAGAAGGTGAGTGCAGTGACTAACTTCAGTAGCCTTAGTCTCTATGCCCGTATATACTCGTAATGCAACCGCGTTACGTCAGCTTCGTAACATTGGCATTGTCTGGTATTAATAAGCTAATGTCATAATGTTCATAATAATCACGTAACGCACCTCATCGTGTTTTTATAACGTCATCGCGTTACGAGTTTATACGATCAGGGAACACGGCAAAAGCCCGGCCAAGCTACTTTTCGCGTATGGCATATTATTACTACTGCTATATTTTTTTTCTCTTTGGAAACCTGGTGAAACTGCTTAGGATATATTATTTGTAATACTAATACTATCTGTGGTGGCTCGTAATTGGCTTATTAGTTGTATTCATTTCATCAAATAGTATTTGTTACTGATAGCTGTGAGCCATCCAAATAAAATAAATAATTAAATTTTAATACCTTATACTTGTGTGAATATTATCATTGCCAAGATTAACTTTCTTGTTCTGGTTGTCACCGCCCATTATTAAGCACATGTAATCAGCAACAGCCCCCCTGCCTGGGCTGTCTAATGTTCTCGCTTCATAATCTGAGACCCAGCAATGAACACCTCTCCTTCCAGAAAACACCCATAAGATGTTTTGAAATCCAAAATCATCTGGAATTTATATGTATATCCAACCATTATATAATTATGTTTTCTTTAATAAAGTATAGTAGAATTTGAGCTTTTTAACAAAAAATACTGACAACAACTATAACAAAACTAAACAATTCTGAGTTGTTGGATTCAATCATTGACTATTAAAATACAGTACCACCTGTAATTCGTTCATTAACGCTAATTACAAATAAAATGTTTATGGGGATTTACTAATATACACATCTTTGTAAAATGCTTACTATACATGTTGCTAAATTATAGAAGCTGTAATAGTTGTCACAATCCAAAATTTATCTAGGTGTAAATGTGTGACTTTCTTATGCAAGTCTTATGAAATTAAAATTTACCAACATAATTGAGGCCTAATGTTTAAATACATTTATGTTTATATAAAAATTTAAATATAATAATAGACAAATTACCTCTTAAAGCTTTATCAATAATTTCACAGGCAATTACCATAAACGTCCAGCATTTTTCACATACTTTAGCCTCCTGACAACATGTTCTTATCTCATCATAGTCTGTGAGATCAATATCAAATACTAGCTCTCTAGCCAGTACCACCGAGTCATGTCGAGCAATGGAAGGTCTACAAATAAGTCAACATTAACATTTCTAAACATTCATTATGAACATATACAAATGATTTATATAGAACTAATTGTGTAATTTGTGTATATTCTGCTGAAATAATAAATAGTTTAGTCCTACAAAATTAGAAACAAAACAAGCACAATCAGTAGCAGGCGTTGTATATAGGCAACAAAGTAGTGCCTATCTCTATCTCATAAGAATTCATTTTTCACTACCTTTAATCAATTGTCATACTTCTTTAAATTATACAGGGTTAATTTTAAAACACCAGCAACCTCGCAGGACCAGATAGCTGACCTCATACGGAACAACTTTTGTTCTACGAGTTTGGATATAACTCAATATATTAAAAAAAAATTGATTTTACAAGTTTTTGTTGTGTCGTGTTTTACATCGTAGACTGCGGCGCGGCGCGGCGTGCGCGCACGAGATCAAAGCGGCCGTCAGCTGCTCGAGCGTTGACCTTCAAAGCCGCTAGCCTGGTTCCCCACGCTTCGCGTATTTGTTTACATAATCTGCGATGCGCGTTGTTAATATTCAAGACGGAAATTAAATGAATACTTATTTTTGTATGAAAATAAAATCTAACAAATTATCAAAAGTCGTAGAACAAAAGTAGTAGCTTATAACCTTCGGAATCTACCCCTGCGAGGTTGCTGGTGTTTTAAAAATAACCCTGTATATCAATATTTATTATTATAGTAACTTATTCAGTACATAAAAATCTACATTCAGCATACAAAAGTTCATATAATACCACAATAATAAGTAACCCATAGTAGTTCACCAATTTAATTAATTCACATAAACACTATATTATTTAGCTGCATCACATTTTGAAAGAAAAGGATAGCAACTCTATAGAAACAGAGAAAGTATTTTGTTTGCCAGTGAACAGTATGGACTGGCTGTGATGCCGAACCAACAACTGAAACTTCATGGCTACATGCTGCACACCAAACTCTGCACTATCAAAGTTCTGCCTAAATGCCATTACTTTTACACTTGTTGTTGTACAAATATTAGGTCTACTATAGCTTGAATGACATTTTTAATATCTGTTCTACCATTCAAATATTTCAAATTTGATATGTGGAGCAGGCACAGCCCATGATGCAGGGGGAATTAAATAATTTGTGAGCTAGTCCACTTTAGTACAAAAATATGCCTACACCATTATGAGTTAGTGTATTGTTTTTGTGAAAGTAGTGATTTATAAGTTTTGCTTGTTGTTTTATGGCTTTTGCTGATGAGTTTACAGGGTGAGTGCAATTTTGTATTATCAGAAAAATAGCATTCTTAAAGTCACTACAGATCATAAATGGAGTGTATTAGTTAATCTATCATTATTTTTAGGGATATTTGTGCTGTCAAAAATCAAACTTGTGGAAAGTGTCAAGAAGTTCCTAGGTACCTAAGTGAAAAAACATATTTTTACATTTATATAGACCACAAAATTTAAATAATAAATAAATAATCATGTGCCATTATTTTGCTGTCTGCCTACATTATTCAAAAACTAATGGCCACCACAAGTACAATAAGTGCATAATAACTTGCTGACCTAAAGATAGACAGTTCCCGACCTCCAGCCCCTTTAAATCTTTAAAAACAATAATAATCATATCACTATACATGGCTAACTTAAGGATGGCTCAGTTATTTTACATCTATTGTTTATGGGATATATGTAACAGAACTTACAGAACAAATGAGAATCTCATAGGCTTGTGCTAAGCAGGCAGCAGTGTTGTTACCTCAATAAATACTACTTACTTAGTATTGTACACACCACCAATGTCAAGTTTATATGGACATTTTTTTTGGAGTAATGTCTGAAGGTCTTTCTGGTTGTTTATAGACAAATATCGTATGTAAACATCATCAGCTAGTGTGAATGACAACTCTCTGTTTGAAATTGGATGCGGATAACTACCGCAGGACAGCCACCTACAGAATATGTTCTGTGGGAAAAGCCTCGTGTAGTATATGGGTAACATATCCGATAGTAAATTTTCATCATGCTGTCCAACCTGTAATAAACAATAAGTCAGGACATTTATAATTTAACTGTAGCGCCATAATACTGAATTAGCTTTGTGGCCGACACACGCTATGCTTGTATTTCACATATACACAACACAATTCATACTTAGAATGGTAATATTGATCAAATTAATAAACTCAATAATTTTAAACAATTTTAAGCCCTAATCATGTTGCTTCAATCTTGGTCTTAACGTAAAACTCGCTGTTGTGATATTAAAAATTTAGATATGAAAATATACTAGAAAAATATGATAAGTGAACTGAAGTCTCACTGGAAGTGTTTCAAATGTTGCAGTGTCTGCTTGTTTAAAGTAGGTAAGTGATCTCATATTACTCACCATGCTGGTAACAAAAATAAACTCTAGATCTCTGATACTTTACAAACAATAGAAAAGATTGATATTGTGTAATAAAATACACAGCTTTTCAAACAAAAACACGAAAAAGTGTGATAACAGACCGCTTTTTCGTTAAATATTTTACGGCTCTAAATACTTGTCTTTTGAGCCCATAGATATTTTTTGCTATTTCATTTTACAAGAACGATGAAACAGGAAAAAGTTAATCGAAAAGGATGTTTCTTAGAAACTTTCTTTAAGCGAATCGAACGCACAAGGTCGATCAATTCCCTTCGTCAAAAGTCACCTAAAGTCACTTATTCCAGTGCTTACACTCTTCACCACCGTTAATGTTTATTGCACAAATCCACACTACTTTTATACAACAAACACAAATTTAAACTAAGTGTGTGTATAAGTGGTGTGGACTTGTTCAATAAACATTGACGGTGCTGAACAGTGTATGGAAACATTGAAATAAGTGAATTAAGAATCGTACTGAAAGGAGTTAACACCAAAACTCCGGCAAGACATTGAAATCGACCGCACCCGTCTTTTATCGTACTTGTAAAAATTATTTGAATAAATTATACTTGACACTGGCAAAATGTATAATAATGCGAAAGCCATAAATAATAAAGAAGAAGAAGAATTACGGTTTTTTTTCCGAGCACGGCAAAGTGACCGCACTACACCTGATGGTGACTAAGCTCACCAATCAATCCAAAAAAAACAGCGACTACCGTCAAACAATGGGTTTATCGGTGGTCTCCAGTCATGCCGGCCTGTATAAATGCTTCTTCCTTCTTCGGGGACAGGCGGATGACCATTGCAGGCACAGTGATACAAGGATGCACCCCCCCCGCCCCAACCAACCATAAAGTCATGTCGTAAGCCCCTTGGGAGAACCGGATATACACTGGCTGATCCTGGAACGACGAGTTAGAGTTTACTACGAGTGGTCACCGAGCGGAGGGAAGAGTCGAAAATCTTAGAAAATAGGTACGCATTATGGGTACGTTCCCCTATTAGCATAGCGGTACCTAATTGCGTATTAGCATAACACCATTAAAATATCATCCAGGATATGACGACTAATTTAAAATGTTAATAAAGTTGTGGGTACATAAGTGAAATGATTGACATATTTTCAATTTTCCATAGTAATTTGTGCAAGGAATATAAAATGCTCTCTACCGAGAGAAATAATTTGATTAATTTAATTTGAGTTTCCAAAAAAATTTATAGTGCAGCGCCGCCTTGTTATTCTTATATAATTTCGATTTAAAATAAACAAAAGAGATAGTATGGAATTAAACTTGACAAAATCATTCTTAATTGCAATAAAGGTGATATGGAGTAAGTATGTAATCTTAAATTAGATCTTCTATTAAGCAAGTAACCTTTCCTCCAAATACTGTAAATAATACTTTGTCGTAGGCCCTTATTTTGGTTTCTGGGACAAGATAACTGAAGAATTTGTAACAGCATCTCAAGATACAGCCAAATTTTTGCTAGAAAAACCTCTTTTGACCACTGTAATTTCATCAGTGTTGATTTTGATATTTTTATGCATTGCATTTATTTCTCTCACAGCCAACATTGTAACAATATGCCTTCTTGTCACAATCTTAATAATAGAAGGTGAGTGTTGGTGGGTATAATACTTGTTTTATGTGAATTCTTAAGGGTTCAGAGCGCCTAAAGCGCTCACCAAACAGTTCGGTGAAGCTGAAAACAGCCGACTAGCGTCGGGCGATCAGCATAACAGATATCGTGGTCTCAGGCGATTCGCAGCTAGGCGTGGAAGGCTATAATGTCATCTGCGCATATTGTCTAGTCTCAAAATTACACCTCGTTTAAATAAAATTGCCCAGCTTGAACCGTTAAAGTTAATTGTTTGAATGGGTATTGCTTTTATGTTGTAGGAATGCATTTATCAAAATTCAACCTCTAAGGGAAGAAATAAGATTTCAAAAAAAAATGTGTGCGTGTACTACTGTACACACGTAAGAAGTGAAATTTCTTTATGACCTTATTTTTCGAAATATTATGTACCATATGCAACTTTACAGAAATTGGTTAATTAAAGTTAAATTAGATAAAGTTTAAACAAAATGCTTTTATTATCATAGACATGAATACATACAAATAATACAGTTATTATTTCATTTCACCTTATTGCTATTAAGATTATTACAGCACTTCATTAATTGTAATAGAATTATTATTATCATTGGTACCGTTATATATTTTTGTAATTAATGGCTTATGGTAACTGAAATATGAAATATATGGTTTACATTCCACAAAATTTTGTGACCGAGTAAAAACCACATCAATTGTAGTGAAAACAGTAAACGACATGCTATCCCTACTCCGCTGGAAAAAGTACTCTTCGTTCGAATCGACCATGGTAAGGGCAACTCTTCGTTCGAATCGACCGTGGTAGGGGCAAGAAAAAGATGGCGCGTAACGGAAAAATGTGACGGTAATTTTTTTTCCAACGCCGATAAAGAAGTTTCACTTCAATTATGTATGACAATTAATATTTTTTGATATTTACGTGGTTGAAGCAGCGAACAAAAGCTAGTAATATAAAATATCGTAATCATATTTCATCGTGCACGCTGATCTCTGCTGTCACTACTTTGTATGCGGTCTTCAATGATTAAATGAGGCAAGTGTGAGCTAATATAACACAAGCATCGTGAGTTCGATTCTCGCATTGAGAAAATATTTTTATGGGGGATAACGTTGGGTACAGTTTATTTATTATGTAGGCAGCCGAGCAGTCTCATACTGCCGTCATAACTAAGAATGCAGTAATCGCAAAATGGCAGTTACGAGATAAACGCAAATAACATATTTCATATCACCTGAGCAAGATGTTCGTATTTTAATGGTCATTTTATACAGTGTCATTTTGACACCCTATACTTAAATGAAACCATGTGTAGTGTTCGTTAATACAAGTACTTTGAGCTAAGACACTTTCTTATTAAAGGCAAAATAAAAAAATAATATTTCCTAACAAATTAAATGCCGTTAACATTAGATTAATTTTAAACAGTCTGTATACGCGCGCACACACATATAAAAATCAACATACACACCCGTCATCGAATGAACGAGACACACACACATACATTACCATTAAGCTAGCAATACATGTTGGACGAGATAAGGCCAACACGAGTGTAGGTAAATTAATACAAGGCAAGCGCTAGTGCCTAGACGTTCGGCAAGTTTATCGAAAACCAATCGAGTAGCCGGCTGTGAAGCGAGAGGCCGCGGGTTCGATCCCTGCACCGAGACAAATGTTTATGTGAACCACAAATATTTGTTTCCCGAAACAAACCCAGACCCCGGGCTGGGTGTTGTGAGACCAAAAGTCTCTCGTAGTTGCTGATACCCACGATACTATCCTGATACCCAAAAATACTATCTATACGTTGGTGTTAGTCATCACTCGGCAACACTCGTCCAATATGTATTGCGGGCTTTATACCGTCGAGGTCAATGTGCCCGCTTTATAAAAACGCCAAGCGTACAGAAGGCAAACGGCTCAAAATAGTAATTTAGGAATTGAAATAAATATTAGATTACCCTATGAAATGTAATAAAATCCTAAGTAAAATCGAATCTTGTAACTTTTATAATGATTATTTGTTTTTAGTCAAATTTGTGTTACCTATTTATAGGTATGTGCATTTCCCAAACACATTTTTTTTACGTTTTGTCATTATCAATGAACTAAGTAATACTGTCGCAACTTTTTCAGTGAATCTGTCGAGAGCGTCTTTGTGAATCTGAGACGTATTTTAATATGTATGAAGTTGCCCTTCTTAAGCGTTTGTGTTTTATAATTACATCGTCAGCTGTGACATTTTATTCAATAGAGTTAAGTGCAAAAACCGTACAGCGTGATTTAAAAGGCTCAAAACTTAAATGACGTTTTTTGGCAAAACTACTACAAGCTCAAGCCTCATGTTTGGTACAGGGTAAGCAGAGGCGATGACGAATATATGGTTTCATTTAGTAACAGGGTGTCAAAATAACACTGTATATTTAAAAATTCGGAAAAAAATCATGCTTTTACAAGATAATTTTCCTTTATTTAATTTACTAATATATGCAATTATAATACGTCTTACTGCGTTTTGGTTTAGTATCAGGTCGTTTATTACTGCATTATGTCTTAGCACAAGTCGATTACTGCAATATTTTTTTAGTAATTATAGCCATTATTATATGCTCGGAACTAAGTGGAAGTGTACTGTGTCTTCTCAAGGACTTATACGGGTTACAGGTTAAGTCGACCTAGATCCGTTAAGAGATTATAGTTTCCATCATTCCTGACTAATTTTACTATGAAACCTATGAAACCTAACCGAGTCTGGTGAACAGCGAACTTCAGCCAACTACTTCAGTTGATGTTTTAAGACAACGAATAATTGATGCGGCAAGCGAAATAAGAGGCTTGACGCCTGGTGTGATGAAAAGTGGGCTAAGACACAGAATGCAAAGTTTTTTTTCTAAGAATTGTGATATCACCCTAACTTGTTATACCTTCTTGGATAGCTAAAGAAACGTAGATATTATTTAGCGCTTCTGCAGCATGGCTGTCATAGACTTTTTTTTTAATATTTGTACAAGAAAAAAAAGTTTTTACAAATTAATTTCTTTTTTTAAACTATCAATCGTCCATTGCGACCCAGATGGGAAATTTACATGTAGTTTTTGTGTTGAAAGTAATAAACAAACTTATTTACTATACAAAAATCGCATAAACAAATAAATTTGAGACACAAAACACAAAATAAAGAAGAGAATAGGCAAAAAATCGGTACTTTTTTACGAAAATCTTCAAGTTCGAATATTTTGAGAACGTTAGGTTTGGGATAGGGTGTTTCATAGTAAAATCAGTCAGGAATGATGGAAACTATAATCTCTTAACAGATCTAGGTCGACATAACCTGTAACCCAGTAGGTCATGTTTAATACTGCGTTTTTTCTTATCATTGAAGCAGTTTTTATGCAAGTATGGCGAAAATCATTACATAAAAAACATACATACTTCGAGTGAATTTTTTTATGAAAATATATTTTTCTCATGTACATGAACCTCTTGGGATGCCATTTCTGGAAAAAAGTGGAAATCTCAAAAATGTCGATTACTGCATTCTTTGTTATCAGGGCAGCATAAGATACCGATGAATGTAGTCACGCATACAGTATAGTGTATTAATCATCTGTTAAAGCTAGTATGTAACTAATGAGTTAAGGTATGCCTTATTTGTGGTTCATTAATAGGATTTTTTTCACTCGGCATAAATTTAATTAAAATTGGATATATAATAGTCCGTGAAGCAGAAACTTCATGATAAAATTTGGATCATAAAGCAATTTTATTACATTTGTTATATATTTCAGGTGGATTAATTCTAATTGCGTCTGTTTTGCTGGGACTGTTAATAACTGTGATGGTTGCATTTTGCATCATGGTTACCGGAATCAAATCAAATATAGAATATAACATAAACATAAGGTCATTAGATGAACATAAATAAATATAAAAAAATATGTTTCATAAGAATATTAAATGGACTTTTGGGAAACAAAGCGTGTAAATAAATGACCAAATTAAAGATGTGACAGATTCTACATAGTGATTTATAATATGGTGTATAAATTAGAGGAATATATAATATATGAATATATAGGAAATTTATTATTATAATCTTATTTAGATTTTGTCTCTCACAGACAGGCTGTGCTAATTATTATTAATTTAAATTGAATTAATAATAACATTAGTCAAATGATGTGATGTGAGTACCCAGTTTGTTAAAATTTAGATTAAGAGTTTAGAATTTAGATTGTAAAATACTTAGACAACGCCTGAATAAGGTCCATTGTATATTGTACTTGAAAATAAACGATAATGTGATCCTCTTTTGTTTGTTTTGATAACAAAACTTTCAGTTCTCAGCTGTACGCGTTCACTAAACATATCATGACGACATTTAGTCAGTGATAGGTCTCGGCTTTTACAGCATATTTTTTTGTTGTTTTATGAACAAGCATTATGTATGAAAGGGCAAAAAGAGTGTTGAACTCGCTATTGATCGCGGCGATAGCGGGAGAATTGATAAATTTGTAAAAAAAAACAGGTTATTGTGTGTTCGGCATTACCGCCAGGTTGTCGGCGACTACCATAAGTTGGCGGTATGGGTGGCGCTGTCGTGAAAATTCATTGGTCGATTAAGGCCATACCCCCAGCAAAACGCCGCGCGATCGAGATTTTTAGAGGCAATCTAGTCATTACTTAAAATAAATATTGATAAAAAAACATACAATATATTTCTACAATCTGTCAGCTTTACTTTGTTCGATTCAAATTCATGTCAATGTTGATATATTCTTTTAAATTGTCGTTATAAATGAACCATTAAAATGAGAAAAATGCAAAGATGCCGTGCGTCTCCTTTTAAAGTACAGATTGTTTTCATATGACATTAACATCACTAGATAGGCAATTTAATAACGAACGTTTTGCCCGTTTTAAATTTTCGAAAAGACCAAAACCTGCTTTTTTAAATCAATTATTCGCTAAATACGTGCATATTCTGCATGAAAACTTACACGCCGAGTACACGAGTCAGTATGCCGCGAGTTAGTCGAGGCCATTTGCTCACGGAAGGCCCTTAACAAATTCGTCAACTATTTGACACTCTTTAAATATTTCTACAATTTGCCAACGCCAACTTAAAAATATATCACTTAACATGACATAATCCATTTCATTTAAGTCCTTTTGCAATTTAACGTAATGTTAGTGTCAATTTAGTGTTTAATCCTTGGAGTAATAATAGAGGCACCCGAGTTAGTATTTTGTCTTTTTTTTACATTGGGAAAATAGTCCAGTGTTTACACTATATTTTTTAAAATTACCATTTAATGAACATGGCCCATAAGAATAAACGTTATAATGCTTAGTTAAAATTGAACAATATACTATTTATATTAAAATGAATGTAATAAATATTCAAGTATGCCAGAGATCTAGCTGTTATGTGATCATATTTTTATTTATCAAAATCGTTATGTGTTGCCTATAATGATGAATACTGAAATGAATTAATATCAAAACTCCATCAGAACCTTGAAATCGACTGCACCCGTGTTTCATCGTTCTTGTAAAATATATGAATATCAAATATCTAAGACTGGCTCAAAAAACAAGTATCCAGAGCCTTACAATATTTTTTAAAAAGTGAGTATAGGAGTACCTATACAAACATCAATGGGGTAAGGGTAAAGGGATTATTAGACATTGTTTTTTAAGTCCGGACAATATGACAATTTGTTTAAGAGTTTTCAATTTGCCGCTAAGCGCATGCCTTTCCTTTGGTTATATCTATTCATTGAGTTGATTACTGTTTAGTCAAATTAAATTAGATTAGCTATTCTATTTCATTTTCAGTCATCATCAGCAAATATCTAAGACTGGCTCAAAAAACAAGTATCCAGAGCCAAACAATAATTTAAAAAGGGAGTATAGGATTATCAGACGACTTTTTAAAATCCGGACAAAAAGGCAATAAAAAGGCAATGTATTTTTAAAAGTCTTCACTTTGCCACTAAGTGCATGCCTTTTCTTTTATTGTATCTATTCATTAGGTTGATTACTATTTCATCATCAGCCACAAGACATCCAATGCTGAACATAGGCCTCCCCCAAAGATTTCCAGACCAACCTGTTGGAAGCAGCCTGCATCCAGCGACTTCCTGCGATCTTTATCAGGTCGTCTGTCCACCTTGTAGGTGGACGTCCAATTACTATTTAGTCAAATTAAATTAGTTTTCCTATTTAATGAATTTTCAGTCATCGATTCCTTTGCAACTGAGTTTTTATTAGCAACAGAAACTGTTGGTGTAATTATACTGGTCTAATATTTTTGAGAAATCAACGTATTAATATTACGTGAACATGTAAATATGATATTTATATTTTATCATAAATCGAGCTCATGACGCCTTAGATTATTTTTGACTATTTCTTAAAGTTGCGAGTTTGGCCTTACGGCTTACCATCTCAAAATTCATTAAACACTATTAAAAAATTTATTAACTAACTATTAATTTCAAAGTTCAGTCGGAATCCTGACAAGTGCGTTAAAATCCTGATGTAACGATAAAACTTGAAAGCGGGTAACCCTAACACTTAAATTAGTGAGAAAAGAATATATTACGAAAACCCCATGGAAAATTTAATTAACTTATTGTTTAGTACAAATGCCCTGTAAATATGAAGTGAACCTAAAGAATGCCAGAGAAATATTAGAGCATGTGCGTGCAATATTTGGTTTTCAACGTGAGGCGATTTCGGCATAATAAAACGGAACGGACAGAGCCTAGGTTTTTGGCAGCAAGGTCATAGTTGTTGAAGTGATGATGTAAATTATTATGCCTGTAAGTATTAATTATTTGATTTATATATTAAGTTACGGCAATTTTTTGTGTATTGTATTCATACAAAAACTTAATAAAACGCCACTCCTTTGTTGCTTTTGATTAAGGGTGTACCAAAGTATTGAGTAATCACTATTCAGTGACTTTCTTACTTATAAAACGTTAGTCAAGGGTTAATCACTGACATAACATTGAATTAACTTAGACAGTTGTTTCCTGAAGCCTTTGTGCCTGAAATCACATGTAAACTTTAAAGTGAATAGTTGAAGTTTAAGATATTTTTAGGTTTAGTCATCAGTTTTGATTTCTATATCATATTAAAAATACTGAAATGCAAGTAACATGAATATACTTAATATCTTATGTACAAATACAAAATAGAATATTTTTTCATATGGTCCTGGAAACAAATGATAAGTTATAATGTTCTTATTTATATCTTTGTTATTATCTGGAATTATGAAGATAACTGTCAAATACACAATAATTTGATAACCCTTTGTGTATTGTAGTGATTTTGCAATACAGTTTTATGTATGTATTAAAAGCTAATTATAATTTATTTTGCAAGTAGGCTATAAGAGGCTCTTTCACCCAAGTATTATACCATATATTGTATCAGTAAAAAGTAATGTTTGTTTGTACCTATATGCATCATTTGTCTGATTACAATGAAACTTTGGTGAGTTGTTTGCTACCCTATGAATCTTAAAATAAATTATGTAATAAATTCTTCTGTGTGTCTACTGAGAAAGAAAAAAGTATTGTAAAGTAAGCCAAACACTATGACTTAATAAATGTTTACGTAACTTAAACGTTCTTATAATGCAGATATTTAAAATAGACACATATAATTGTCACCATCAAGTTTATGCCTAATTTCATTGGTAAGAGTTTTAAAGTCTTGAGGAAAATTGAAGCAATAGCATTCAAAGCAAAAACATAACTAGTTAATATAAAACTTATTTTTGCTTTAATTGATAAGTTTGACTTTGGCTTAGATTGCCTTAGGGGTGTCCTGAAGTCTCAGGGTCAATCCCCAGGTTGGGTAAAAGTGATATTAGGTTTTATATAATGAAAATCTCAGTATCAGCTCAGTCTGGAACTGTGCCTGATATGGCAATAGGTTCGATCCTATCACATCATCGGTTAGAAATAAGCTTGGCCAATTGTGGGTGTATTGGTTATATCTCTGTCTACCACTTTGGGCATTGCATCAATATACTGAAGGGAAAGCGTCCAAAATTCCTGAATTTACCCCAACAATAAATCAAGATGATATGCTATTATCAATCACCATGTCTAATTTTATACATTATTTTAGATGCAACCAACAATCAATGCAAATATAAATTTATATATCATTTGTGAAAACTGTTCAAATTGGGTAAAAGATGAGTGTGCAGTTTATATTTTAAATATTAGATATGAACAAAGGTGGGCACGTAGTCAGGAAATGTCTCCATCTCTCGTTCAATACAATATAATGGAGTGATCTATCTTGTCATGTAGCACAACATGTCATGCATCATTTTTCCATCATTAGGCAGCTACCCCTTCCAGGAAATTTTAAAGGCAATTTTTAAGGAAATTATAACTTATATAATTTAGAATTGATTTATATAGTTCATTCAATAATATATTTTGGGGAACGTAATTTAATGATTGAAATATTTAAAATAATCAAGTCAAATACCTTATTGGCACTTTGTTGTTTTTACCCTCGGTACTTTAGTTGACAAAATTTGTTTTGTTTTTCATGAAAAAATTGTAGCCAAATAATAAATTTAATAGATTACCTTCATAGTTAAATGCGTAATATTTATCACTGATATTACTTACTTCTTACAAAATTAAGTTATATTTGCTTAATAGTTGATAATATTTATCATGAGACAGGTATTGAACTTGATAACTTGAAACCTATATCATTTCAATACATTTTATTAGTAGACATTGTCTCATAAGTGATAAGGCCATGGTCATTGCCATTCCTCTCCATTCTTAACCTTGTAAAATCAATACTTTCCAGATATCTTTTCATTTAAATTAGTTACTTAAAATGTGTGTACTTGACTGTAATTTATGTAGATGTAAAAAAGCGACACATCTGGTTACAAACATTGTTCAGTTTTAAAGTAAGTGAATTCCTATTAGCTGGTCCTCAAACACGTCTACGGAACGCAGCCGCGCCAGTCTGTGACGGGTTTTACAACTATGTACGATGCATGATATGAAGGGGCTATGTACCTAGGTTAATTTGATGCATTTAAGGATAATAAATTACGTAAATTGTCAGGACGGTTTTAAATAAAATGATTAATGTTCTGGAAACTACTATGTCGCGTAATACTAAAATATTTGGTTACAGGTTCATCTTGTTATAAAGACTGAAGTCCGTTAAACAGATTCCGTAAGTACATTTTAATTGAAATTTATATATTGGAACATTTCATTATACGTATTTTAAATTATTTAATTTAAAATAGACGGTATTTTACTTGTTCTGGCTTCTGGGTCAAGTAGAACAATAATGCCAATTCAATTGCGCCACGAGACATGCTGCTACATAAAATAATTTGTTTAACATTATTGGATAATATAAACTGACAAGACCTGAGTTCATTTGTGTTAAGGCTAACAGGCTAAATCGTAAAAACACGTACAAACGTTCAAAATTTTCTTGGGCGGTTATTTTAGTTGATTGGCGATTCCCGTATTAAAATATTAAAACATTAAAACATTGGTATATGGTATGACTTCATTATGGAACTTTCAGTATTCAAATAATTTTCATAAGTTTAACTAAAATCTTAAAAATATAGCTGAATATCATTATTATGGAACCCCACTCAAAATGATATTATAATCAGTCAAACTTGAGTGTTAGTCTGCTGAGAAATATAATTTCGTTTCCTTAGGACGAAAATTGAACACTCATGCATGAGTAGGGTTCATGCTCTTATTCTGAATGCACCTATATAGATCTCACGGATTCGCGGAAATCTTATGGAATTCAAGTTCAATTTAGGCATTGCTGTAATAAATTTCTTTGTGAAATTATTGTATTAACTACGAAAATGTTTCAAATATATTTGCGTAGAAGATTATCAACTATTGCATTGCAACAGCGCAAAGGCCACACTACTGGCAAGATGTGCATCTGTTGTTAGCGTTTCTTGCCAAACTGTGCACAAAAAATACTTGGTTTTTATTTCGCGAATTTACTGTGCGTCTGCCATTTGAGTTAGTTACCTACGTATTTTTGCTAAGTGAAATAGTACGTAGTACCATTAGACATTCTGTGGAAAAAATATAGTATGTTTTTATTACTTGTTGATTAATGTCGGCACGGTAGAATTGATCGATTGTATATCGAAATTTTGAGCCGATACAGTTAGTGCGTATGGTTTGTACGAATGTTTGTTTGTAGGGCAGTTCGTCAAGCTGGCGACCCTACAGGATGCGGCTCGCGCGCCCTCGCTAGCACCGCGTGCAGTACGACACGTCGCTACACTTACCGGTGAGTAACAACTTTATTGTTCTGCTTATAAATGACGATTTCCCATTGCGTCATGTTTATGAGAAATATGTGTAACGTCCCATTTTAAATATTTAATAAATAAATCGTTTTGCAAAATAAAAAAAATATAGTAAGCTAATCACCTTAGTAGTTTGAATTGTAACTTGGACTGCTTATGTTCCACTTTTATGAGATGTTCCATATTATACTTCTTCAATTAGGCACTATAATATGGAATTTATGAATGGAAGGGAATAAGAGAATTGGCTGTTTGCCAGATATTGGCTATTCTGGGCGGGCGGGCGGCGCGAGCGCACCAGTCCCGCGTTACCGCCTCCGTCGACATCTCGCGAGATAATCGCACGCACCGTATACTATACAGCAGTTTTGTTTTAGTTATCAATGAAGTTTTAAATTTATTGTTAGTTAAAGTAACCCAATTCTCTGTATGTTGCTTCTTATCCGAATATGTTTAAGAGTTCCTCAACGGAACTGTGGTCATTGCTGAGTATACTAATTCAGGTTTTGTTCGGACGTATCAAAATATATCCACATTAATCACAATTCTATATAAAATGTTTACATAATACAACTACTTTGTTAATATTATATTTCGGGGATTTTTAATTTAAACAAGTGATATTTAAAAATGTGTTAAGCGATGACATAATCTTGTTTTTCTGTTTATTGTACAAGGTCCAGTTGATACAACAAAATATACAAGATATAAGCAATGAAAGGTACTCCGATTTGTCACATTAGATAAAAAAAAAACAATCTAGTGTTGCATGGGACTTTATAAACTATTGTTCATTGTCCTTACGATTGAAAACGATTAACTTGCTATTTTGCAATGAAAATTCAGTTATCAAAAACACTCATTTTATGCACCAGCATTTGAGAACCACATTAGAGCATTTAACACATAACGCCTCATGTTAAAGGCTTCCGTGAATGTAGAGGTGCTTATTAACAATGTTTATTAATTTTCTTAAACCGGTTTTTTTACGTACGACATTGTATGGCAAAATAAGTCTATTAAAATTTATTATCGATCTTGTTTTCTGTTCGTTGTTAATAAAAAACCTAATGGGAGTTGAAAATGAAAGTGAATTGAAAGTGAAATACAATCTCTAGTCAATAATGAAAACATTTATTTATTAGCTAAATTATCTTTCGTTTTTGTTTGAATATTTGTTGTTGTAATATACAGGTGAGTTTTTTTGTTAGAGGCACGTATGGTAGTTTTCGTAATTTATACTGTCCAATCGCTGGTTAGCTTAGGGTGGAGGACTCATCGGTTCTATCATAATAATATGGCGAACACTCGGAGTGGCCATTCCAGACGCCAATCGGGTAGAGGTGCCGATCCCGCGTAAGAGGCACCTGCGTATTGCCTTGCTCTGCGTTTAGGCTTATAAACACCGGAAAAAGTAATTGGCAAATGTTGTCGTATTTTGATCTCACTATCTTAAAATTACTCTTAGGCCGGAACTGGGTGGTCTAACTGATATAGAGGGTGAAATATTAATTAATTTATTTATTTATTGTATACAAATATATAAAGAGAAATAAAACAAAACAGAAAAAGCATAGAAACAAAGTACAAATGGCGGTCTTATCGCTCAAGGCAATTTCAAAGTAATATGTTCTTAAAAATTGTCTAATCCGAATGGATTGAAACTGTACTTAAAAATCTTTGGAAAAATTAAATACAATATTCAAATTATTATACATTGTTATTCTAATAAACCTTTACTATATAACTTATTTTTACGTTCGTACGTACGTACGTTTATATTTTAACTTATTTTTTTTCTTCTCATAACCCTTAAAATGCATCTTAATCTGTTTGTAAAACTAGACGGTTTTCTAAGGATACTCATCTTCTCGTATTTTCAATAATTATAACGGTAACAGCCGCAGTGGACTCCACGAAACAACTCACTAGTGCATTTAAATTTATCTGGCATTATAATCAAATATGAAATGTCACAGCGATAAATAAAAGGCGGTGTTCTGCATATAAGGATAGTAGAATGACATTTCGTACATCAAATTCAGTAGCTATTATACAGAAAGCACAAAACTAAACTCAAGTTCTTATTAACAAGAACTCGAGTTTAGTTTTATGTTTTCTGCTCCTACACTTATCGTGAAAATCATTACTCGTCTAGAAGATGCTATGTAATTTCCTGTAAGAGTGCAGACCAGTGCGTGAACTAACTGTAGTAGAACAATTATATTTGGGTGGGTAACCCCGCTATGGCAACGATGCCAACTTATTGACGACATCCTTTATTTTTATTGGTCATACGAATGAGTGCGTCGACCGTGTCATCACCGCGATGGATTTGTGCGTGTGGCCTCGTGCTTTTTTTTTTCTGAACGCACCTGCTAATGCCAATGTTTTGACATAGGCAATTTCTTACTCATTACTAAAAGTAGTAAATACAAGTATTTGTTTTTAGGATCCTTCATATTGGAAAACCGGTACCCTTAGTATCATTTTGTTGTCTGTCACTCTATATGTTGGCTTGGCGTATCGATATCAAATTTATATCTAATTCTATGTCTATAGCTCATACTGCCTTAAAAAATAGTTTCTAATTCGGAAATATCAGCCTTGTGTTATACTGGAAGTTTCATAATTCATCGGCTGAATATAACTGTGTTGCGGAACACCCTCAGAGGTACCTGATTCATCCCCATCTATGTTTAGTTTGTTGAGTTTTTTTTGGTAGATTTTGAGTTGATATGGTTTTTGTGTTTTATATAAATGTCTAATTTTTAGGAAGATCTTCGCCGTAATAAAGTGAATATTAGAACAAATTCGTTTTTATTCTTGAAGTTTCAAATAGTCAATATATTTTTACCATCAGTCCAAATTGAATTTCTTGGAATATGACATTGCTTCGCTACTTTTTACAATCAATTATTCAGCTAATTTTGACCTATTGCGTTTCCAATTAATGATGTAGGCATACAGATGAATAGGCGCGCTTACCATACATTCGACTCATACTCGGATAGCGAGGGTCCTACTAGTAGGACCCTCGCTAAGTGCTTGCACTTGACCGTTATTAATAAAGCAGTTTTAAAACTGCTGAAATAGCTTCCAATAACATTTGTTCTCAAGTTACTTCAACCGTGTAAACAGGCATATTTTTTACTTTTTTTTACACAATGTACTATTTTAAACGTAGTAATAGCAAGTTTTAACTATTTGTCCTTCTTCAAACGAGTCATAAAAAAGGTAGTTTCACGGTAGCCAGCGGCTTGGCTGTGCCCCTGGTATTGCAAATGTCTGGGCGACGGTAACCACTTAGCATCTGGTGGGCTGTCGGGTCGTCTGCATTCATAGGCTAATAAAAAATCACTTTTTAAACATATTCAAAGTAAATATATGACTGCGTCATCATTGTAAAGTCTACGTGACATTGATTTTATTCATTACCCATGGTTACGAGATGCAAATTAAATTTTTCCAGTAATTATATACGTAAAGATATTTTAATATATCTTTACGTATATAATTACTTGTCCTGACTCCCGACTGACTGATTCAACAACACAGAGCATGAACCCCTGGTGCTACAAACTGGAAATTTTGGCAGTTGATGTTTTTTATGTGGTAATCATCCACTTAGAAAGGATTTTTGGAAATCTCATCCCTAAGGGGGTAAAATTAGGGTTCGATCGGTTGTATGGAAGTATGACGTAAATATGACAACGCAGAATTTCACGCAGGCGGAGCCGCGAGCAAATGCTGGTTTCGGATATAATATTAATGCGATCTGTTATGTACTACCTAATATTGCATTGAGATAGGACTAATATCTAGAACTTAATGCTATTAAAATTATTTACGGACGTATACATAAATTATGATACATTTAGTATGTTCACCCGCACGACGTCAAGTGCTGTGGAATTGAATCGATGTAGTTATGAAGTAAATCGCTATTCAAAAATAAATGAAAAGTTTTAATCACCGAGATCGTGGTGAGCTCGGTTAATGCAATCATTAGTAGATTACAATTTAAATTTTACTCCCAACTGTTAGATACCCATTACTTACTGATCGATCAATGTTGTTATCGGTTTTGTGACGTTCATAAACTTTATCTCCTATCTCTCTGTAATTACCTTGCTGTATTATTAGGGAGTTCGTTTAATAAGGCACGTCGGCACGTTCGGCGCTGAAGATAGTTTTATTAATGTGATCATGTTTGTGATGTAAATAATGTGAGTGAGCTTGGTGCTTAAACAAACAAGTACCCAATAAGGATTTGCGTCTACTCACTCGTATGTGCTGAAATGAATGAGAAAAATCAACGGCCGCGACCGCGGCGTCGTGACGACATATTTGAAAAGCGCCAGGATCTGCTCCTCTCTTGGAGTGACGGTGAGTTACTTCTTTAAGAGTGATGGTGTGTTTCCAGTGTGGTGTTTTGATTGAAAAGTTAACAGATACAAGTTTAAAGAATATACTAGTCATAACAATAACACGCTGCTTTGTCTAGGGCGACAAAAATATTTAGACATAAACATTGGCCGTGTTCAGACGAACAAGTTTTGAGGAGTTAAGTTGCAGGTTTCTACATGAAGGTCTAAGCGACTCGTACAGTACTGTCATTGAATACATTAATTGTTGATTGGTTGAATATCATAACGCATACAGATAATACCAAGCAAGATTAGGTGTTCCGTACGAAAACTAAGGTACTCTAAGCATCTAACTTAGATTACATACTCAGAACTTTGTTCTTCCGAACCCTAAACACGCCTATTATAATACAATTAACTTAATCATTACTCACATGATAGCAATCGTGATGTGGGAGAGAATAACGCCGGTCGCACGTTGGATGAGCTTCGATTTCGTATAGTTTTGAGTCAGACGAATACGTACGGAATTGTTGTAAAGATACTGAATGTTCAAATATATAAATTATACGTATCGCATGCCGAGCGCCTGCCTTGCGCCATGTTTTAGGTGCATGTCCACCTTTAGCAGGTGCCGTGGCTGGCTACCCTACGATAGACTCTTCAATTCCTAAATAGAATGAGGTCTTCTAGTAAATAATTTAATATAAAAATAACTATATTATTATACTGGGTGAATGAAGAACGTTTCCGAAGCCGAAAGGGTAAAAAATACGTTAAAATGATCGGCAAACGATACACATTAGAACCGCATGTAACGCGTACTATTTTTTTTAAATTGAGATTTTCGAAATCCTCTACGTGACATTGGCGAAATGGTAGGCTGAACTGAACTGAGATTTTCGAACTTGTCAACGATCCCTTGTAGGTTGAAGTACGTAATTATTACAGTATTATTAATTATCCTGAGCTATTAGTAGTCGAAAAAACTACTTCAACTTCGACAGACATTCAATGAATTAAAATGCTCTTCATTAACGTTAAATACTTTAGTTTATTACATTGATAATTGTGCATTAAGTTTACATTCCTTTCCTTTTGCTAGTTGAAACGAAATCTACAATTACAAGGCAGTCCCGGACAAAAGATTTCTCAGATACGGCAAAACATGACATTGGCGACCCTCCCCTCGAAATCTACTTAGGATGCATTCCATAATAAATGAACAGTCGGTAAAACGACACACAATGTTTCATGCTATGCACCATCAATAATTTGACGCCAACTTAAATTTCCACCCGGGGCAGGTAGGGTTAGGTAGGTTTTCAGTATAGATCCGGGGTTGAGAGTAGGCGGTTAATTTGTTTTTAGTTACGGAATAACTTATTCTGTGCATGTAATGTTTACGTCACTACGTATATTTTGGACAACATCCAACGGATATACAGAAATACTAAACGTATTAGTTTTTGTTTCGATTTGTTATGCCTTGTTTAGGTCTGTTCTGTTTCAAATAATGATTGTTTAAGTTTAATGTCGCAACTTTCGTTGTTTTAAAAATATGAATAACTCGTCATAAATACAAGAAAGATTTTTATTTGTAAACTTGTTAATTAGTTTTAAATTTGTTGTTAACAGTAAATGTTAGGCTTGAAATATGATACTTACTAAAATTGTCGTTGTGAGATGTCATTAGCGTCACGTTGTTACATGCTATTATAATCAGTACCCTTTAATTAATTTAACTAATGAGGGCTCTGTTACTTTGTAGCGTTAATTAGTTTCTCAAATGACACGAAGGAATTTAATTTTCCATTTGTTCACTGTATTAAACAAACTTAATTACGGATTGTAAAAATATTACACGCTTAAATAAAGCTCTGTACGGATTGTTTGAAATGATACGAGAGTGGTATGTACTATGAAGACCTCTATCATCTTCCTGTTTGCTGGATTGATATTCATTGTTTTTTTTTTCTGTTTTAGGGGGTTTTATCCCTTGTGGATATGTCAACCCCATTATGCCCAGATCTTAACATAATATACACTTATTAAGATATTTATTTTTGTTGAAGAACGGTTATTACCTACTTACCGGTGGTTCATAAAGAAACTCCGGAAAAGAGAGGAAAACTTGTCTTGTGTTATACACACTATTGCAATGTAATTAACGTTAATGTTCTAGTGCAAGAAATATCATTTAAGACATTATTTTAAGGTCAAACATCACAAGGCTACTGCACTAGGCTGCGAAATTCATTTTATTTTTGGAAAATTGCAACTTTTTCCTTCAACATAACAAGGATAAAAATTATGTTGCGACAATAATCATTGTTTATCTACTGAATAATAGTCATAATAATTATCGACAAAACTTTTATAAACTATAGCTGTCGAAAATCTTATTATTTCTTTCGAAAAATGATCTGAAATTTTCAAAAATCCAAAAAAGAAGTTGATTTTGCTGATGTTTTTAACCTTAAATTATTAATTTATGAGAGGATTTATTTGAATTATGAACACAAGTTATTTTTAGTAACAATTTTTTCAAACATATGTCTGTATAGAAGAGCGACCAACACAACATTTGTAAAATATTGTTTTACTAACACAATAAACCTATTTTGTTAACAAGATGCAGAAAACCCATTTTAACAAAAGAAACGCATCGTGGGATATGAGTATTCGTGATAACCGCACATCTATGTACTCGATAGTAGTAAATGTTGATATTTACACGACTACAGTGTCGTGTCGTGTGTGAGAATTCCCCCGGAGTGCATGCCCCTCTGAAGGCGCGGTCAGCCACCGCCGTCGCGTCGCGTCGGGAGGGTGCTATCGATTCTGTCTGCTGCCTCCACGCTAAATACGGATTGTAGACGGCTCACGGGCCACGGCAGACGCTGTTCGCAATGTACACAATATCGTCACTGCATTGCGTACTACTTTGTAGTTTTTTGCTCACGTTTGAATATGCATATAATAAATATATTATTATGACCTCAAAGCATTTAATATGACATTTATTAAATAATTATCTCGTTAAATCATTGACTGAAATGTTAATATTTTTTTTTTGTTCACAGAGGTGTGCAATAGCGAGGAGGTGCCTGAGGTAGAGATAGTTAGTCTCTTACAAGAACATATACCAAAATATCGTCTAAGAGCCGACAGCCTTACACAGTTTGGAGGTAATTTAAAGTCTCTACTTAAAAAATGGCCAGTCACATGGTGCCGCTCTCTCATAATAATAATAATCCGAATGTGAGCGGGTATGACTTATCCGAAACTCTAATTTGCGCGAAAATAAAGAAATAATCCGTCGAGGCTGGAAAATGTTTGTATAAATAAACTTTGTGGGTAAGACTCGTCCTAGTTTTAGTACCCAATCTTTCTAGCTTCGTTCACCAGGTCAATGTGCAGAATTTAGAACAATCTATTTGTGTTGACATGTGGGTACTAGTGTAAGCCTAAAATAATAATTGTTCTATCTAACGAATACATGATTTTAGTACGATTACATCAGTGATTAGGATTTTAGATCTAAGTTATAGTGTTTTTAAATTTATTACCTATATTTTTAAGTATGTATTATGATTATTATTTATTGAACGAAGGCGCGTATTTTCTGTTGTGTGTTTATTGTAAGATTTTTTTTATTTCAAATTGAGTATTTCGTGGAAGTAATATTAGTAAATACTTACACAGTTACACGAAATATCCCTACTACAGGGACGTCGCGTGGTTCGAATGTTGTAATTGCATGAACTGTATAGTAATAAAAACACACGCCTGTATCACATTGCATCAAACTGGATTATAATAGTGTTATAACTGGGAATATTTTTATTACTTAGCTTATGCTTGTTTCAACCCAGGATCTTATTATCCCTGTAAATATTAACTTACAAATGAATTGTAGGTTTTCTGTGTTGGAAATACAGTTCTTTAGGATATTCTCTTACCACTTTATAACTAAAGTAAGGTTGACTTATGCGCAACAATAAATATGAAATGGACTTAAATGAAAGTTATCTGTCACACAAGTTACTTTTTAATTTTGCATGTTATTAACCTGCACATTATATGCAATTTTTCAGACACTTTCTAGTTGTTAAATATTAATAAAAATGATATTCAAGATATGTAATTAAGGCGTTATCTAATACAAACTGATCAACGTGCGCCGTCCACTTGTTGGCATTTTGTCAACTGTTTATGTAATCGTTTATTGGCTTACCAAGTACATATGTATTTGTAAAAGTTCAAGTAAGGTGAAGTCTATATGTGCTATTCCGTTCTAGTAATGGTGCTGCCACACCGGTGTTATAAAGTGTTTACAAACGTTTCTAACATTAAACGTTTACTACCATTATCTAACATTGTGATAAAATGTAATAAATTTTTGTTAACAATTGTTCAATAATGTTTTGTAAACATTTTATAACAGCGGTGTGGCAGCACTATAAGTGTTCGGATTGAGGCTTCCGGCGCCGGCGCCGACGCTCGCGCCCGTGCCGTTCGTAAACGCTATAAATAATGGTGTCTCATCGCGCATCCGTCGAGTCATCGCCCGTTGCCCACAGTCCCACCGTGCGTTGGTTGACAGATCTGTCTTGCATTTGCTCTTGCGTTACCATATATGAAACCCGAAGGAATGCGATAATTTGCTCTATTGTAATGATAATTGCAGAAGATCATGTTTGATGCAGTATCACTTTACCCTGCATAAATAAACCGGTTAAAATAAACTGTGCACTGTTTAACGTGATGCATCTAAATGATTTTTAAGTTCTTTGTACGATTTGATTCCAGTTTGGTTGGGGCAAATATGTGCAAAACATTTTGTCCGCGGTTTATTTAAATAACATATTTATGTTAAGGATATGTCATTGAACTGTGCAAGTGCTTTTTTAAATATATTTTACACAAGCCATCGAAACAAACCTTCTCTCAGAAGCGGAGCTCAATTTTTTTTATTTTAAAAGGTTTTCCATGGACTGTAAAGTTTTTCCATTTAAATAACGTAGGATAATGGTATTTTTGTCATTTTTTCGTTCCGCCAGCTCGGTATTTTTTTTTATAATAATATCGCCGCGCCACGCCGGTTTAAGCTAAAATGCACCGAATCATGGTCGAGAATTTCTTTAATGCAAAAGAAATTCACGACCATGATTCATGGTTAATGCAATCGAGGAACTCAAATCAGGAACGGCCTGCCCTGTCTCATTGTATGACTTGAGTGCCATCGACTGGGAGCGCGCGTTGTAGGAAGTTGTAGGCAATAATAAGGTAGTTCACTCGAATTTTTCGAGGATTAAAAGTATGAGCTTATGATGATAATATGAGAACACAAAGTTTTAATTTATATTCGTTAATTATTGCATTTATTTAATGGTTAAAATAAACAGCTGTTATATTTTGTAGGATGTTATAAACGTTTTCACATTTTAACCAATTAATATAATGTGTTGTATATGCCAGTGTAAATGCTGTTTTAAATACAAACACGTTACATTCTTTGCTTTTCCGTAACAAAATTGATTATACGATGAAATGTGCTGGGCGGTGAGTTTATAAATTCCAGCTCGTATTCAAAGACTTCTTAAAATATATAGAAAATACATTGATACCTAAACATACAGCATTGAGCATAGAGTGTGAAATTATTCTCTAACGGTTTATGAAAATATCTTGAACGAATCTGCATATCATTGCCGTGTAGTAATGCCTGGTGCGTGTGCAATTTGTATGCTATGCGGCAAAAGATCCGTCATGTATCATGTTGAGGCAAAAAGTGGTCAGAAGCGAATTATCCTCGTCGGTATATCTTCGATGATGCATTATACAGAGGTGAAATAGGACAATGTTGTACGTAAAGTATATTTTACATTAAAATTTATTATTGAGTCCTTATTTCAATCCAACTAAGTATTCTTTAGGCCAACTGAATTTCTATACTTCTCAGTTAGTAGTGACGTCAGTGCATATTGAGAGTGTGAAAGGGGTAATTTCAATACATATATTTACATTTATATACAAAAAAGTAGCTTTCTGTTTCTTTATATATACCCGCTAACTCCTAAACCACGCAACGCATTTTAAGCGGTTTTCAGACGTGGCGCTTACCATCAAGCGAGCGCCTTGCTCGTCTCGTCATTCAATCAAATAAATAAAATCAACTCCTCAGAAATGGAGATTGAAAGAAAGTATAGAAATCGCCGAGGCTCACGCGTCCAAAGCCGCGAATAAAAGCTAGTGATAGCTAGCTATAATTGAAATAAGTCCTACTAATGTACTGCTTGCCATATTAATAGGTACCATTAAAACAGACCGTAAGTGGTTAGGAAGTGGCACAGAGAATATAATATGATTATACGATATGATTCATCACTCCCGTGACGTCAACACACGACAGTCGTATTCGTGGCCTCTTTTATGAATTAACTCCGTTAGTATTTTGTTGCAAGCTTGTTCAAGTTTGGTAACGTTTTTAACGCTTTCAAATTTCAAATTTAGACAAACGTTGATGTTGATGGTTTTCTGTGAAAAAAGACTTTGTAGAGTAAAAATAGTTTTGTAAGCGGTAGAGTCACGCTGTATACCGTATTGTCTGTAACTTGAATGGACCAAGTCAATCTGTGAGATATTACCGATCCGAGTGGTAGTACCACTGTCTTACAGAAAACCAACTAGAATTTGTTAGCTTGCTGTAGCGTTTCGTATGGTGAGTGAGATTTCCTGAGGCCAAAATTTGCATTCCCCTTTCCAAACCGCATTCATTTCCTTTAAGGTTAGCATCTTATCCATGATTCTTTATGTATTGTATCTGTTATTGAGCGGTGAAGATCAGTTACAAGGTGACCCGCTTGCTTGTTTACCGATCACTGATATAAAAAAAGAATGATCACATTTGGTAAATTGTTTTTAGTAAGGTCGAATGTTTTCCTCTTCACTGCTGACTTAATTTTTCCTTAAACGCGACAAGTAGATTACCTCGCCAGACATGTCATCTTGCTTCGTTTTACTCATTTCTTTTAGTATACGCATAGGAGGGATAATATCCACGTATTAAAATGTTTATTATCATTGTTATACAACGGACAATACGAGAAGTTCCCTCGCGTAATGGTAACCGCCACGTACGCTCACAAACGGTAGCAACACCAGTCAGAACTTTGAATTACATAGTAATCTACGGCATTATACTTATCATCCTGAGACATACGAAATTAAATGTCATAATTTCCAGTAATTTAATTGGGTTCAACTTCCTTAAAACTTTTACTTTACTTCAACGTTTTACCTGGTAAATGTCACATTAAGGGCTTTTTGGATTGCCCATATGTTATTAGTAACGAAGGATATTTAGATGAATGATTTGTACATATAAAAATGTTCATATTTACTTTCAGGATACGAAAATCAAGATTGGTTCATACCATCGCCGGCTTTGAAAGTCAGCGACGCAGATCTAGCCCTTACGCCTGATCAGATCAGGGAAACGCTCAATTATTTCCGTAAGTATATTTTACTTTTATTGCTGAAATCCTTTTGTCCTAATATATTGACACCGTCCCTAGTGCAGCCCGCGGCCCAGGATTCGTCCCTGAGTGGCACCAAGACAAATGCTAGTGTGATCCTCAAATATTTGTTTCTGGTTTGAGTGTTTGTGAGACCGATATCTCAATTTTTGATAACACTACACATGACACGTATATTATTATGTAGTTACGACTATGGGTATATTTATAATTATCATATTTATTGTCCAACAGATGTTATTAATCACAAATGTATAATTGAATTGACAGCCTCCGTGGCGCAGCGGGCGAGTAGCCGGCTGTGAAACGAGTGGCCGCGGGTTCGATCCCCGCACCGAGACAAATGTTTGTGTGATCCACAGATATTTGTCTCGGGGTCTGGGTGTTGTGAGACCGAAAGTCTCTCGTAGTTCCTAATACCCACGACACAAGACTCGTATCTTAGTGTGGGGTCAGGACTATGTATGTGACTGTTGGGTGAATTTATTTATTTATTTATTTAATTTAATTGAATTCTCTAATCACCGATAGTAGTAAAATGTTAACTAGTCAAAAAAGAATAATGATAGATTAAAGTGTACAACTGAAACTATTTGTTTTGACACAGGCTATGGTTTTTATTGCTGTGTACGTTTATTGTCTTTATACTAATATATTATTATTGTGAATAGATTATTGATATTTTTAGTATGGGAAGTAATTAATTATTTATCCATAGCGAAATACGTCATAACGTTTCCCTTGTTATAATAACTGTTAATTTTGAGATGAGTCTCGCTATGGAATGATATTTTAAAGTTGAACGAAATGACTTTAGCTGCTCGTTTGTAAGTATACGTTGAAATAATTGACTCTTCTTAAAAACACGTAAATTATTGTAATGGAAAAAACTAAAAACACATTTAATTGTATAGGTATTTAGAATCAGTGTTTCAGTGTGATAAATCAACCCCACAATTTTACTATAATATAGTATAAGTTAACCAAGACTGCCATTAATGTCGATGATTGCCTATCGCTTGTTTGTTGTTTATTCCTATTTTATTGCAATACTTAATATTTGCTGGTGGTAGGATATTCATATCCGCCCGGATAGCGACCATCGTACACATGGTGTTAAAACCTGTCATAGTGTTCCACACGCCTTAGGTGGATCGCGTTCCAGGATCAGCCAGTGTATATCCGGTTCTCGCGAGGGGCTTGCGACATGACTTGATGGTTGATTGGGGCGGGTATAGAGGTACATCCTTGTATCACTGTGCCTGCATCGGTTATCCGCCTGTCCTGTCGCAGGCCTCTCGACTTTCTTCTTTCCTCTCCGAAGAGAGAAGAAGCATTTATACAGGCTGGCATGACTGGTGACCACCGATGTACTCATTGTTTGTTGGAGGTGGCTGGATTTTTGGATTTCACTACGCTTACTTAGGTGTAGTACAGTCACTTTGCCGTGCTCGGATAAAAAATCCATCACTTATTTATTTTATTTTATACAACTTTGTACAGGCGGACTTTATGCCTGAGGCATACTTATTTATTGCTAGTGTACATGTAGTTCACCACACGTAGAGTACATAATATTACCGCACTAGACAGTTTGCTAGTGTGAGATAAAAAATGTGCTCGCTTCCGTGTAGTATAACAATTTACAGTATTCACTGACTTCTAAGCCATTGAACACAACTATTAATTATGCATGGGTATGGTTATTTTATAGAATAACTATGTACTAAATAAAAAGGCTTTTTAAAAATATAATTAAATTTAGCTTGGCCAATCGACGTTCACACGACCTTTTCAAATAATTATTATAAAAAAAGCAAGTAATTTGTGGGACGTTTTAATAGACTAATAAAATTTTACTGAAGATAGAGTGACGTGTTAGTCACTTGTTATTTAGTTACGGTAATTTACGTATGGAACAAGTGATCATAGGATTAAATCTCTAGCGGTTTCGTGTATATTTAAGAACAAGCATGTTCTTGCTTTATGTATATCCTTGATTGAGTACATTTTCCTCTTTACTTTATTGGGGAAAATGAAGACGGGCCATTGGATGGGTGTTATTTGGTTTATTTGTTAGCGACACCTGCATTAATTCCAGAAAAAACCCTGATTTTAGATTATTTGTAACGTAGCTCGAAAAATATATGTGAGAAATAAATGAAATTATTCTCTTTCAACGTTATGATTTAAATTGAATTTTAAATAACAAGCTCACACCTGTGTCTTCGATGGTATAGGTAGAGATATTATTAACGAACTCTTGACTCGCCGAGCTTATTACCGATCCGTGATGTGGTAGGTAGCGAGCCTGTCTATAGCCATATATCGGCCAGGGATTTTATTTTGCACTTTCTCTAAAGTATGTTTTATCTACTTCATAAAACATTTCGCATATCTGATTGATATAATAGTGTTATGTTGATACGTATGCACTAGTCTGTGCACTTATCAGTGTTTTACGCGACACTTATCTTACCATCAGATTTGTTCTCATAATGACATACATTGCACAAGAAAGGAGAACAATAGCTATGAACATTGCGATAAGAAAGTGCAAATAACTAACATTTATGTGAGCAGGTGGCGTAATTCGAAGTGAAAATAGTATCCTGTAATTTTATAAATATCTACTATTATTAATTCAAACAAGTAAAATACTGCGAACCTGAGATTATAAAATACCTATGGATTTTTGCAATATAATATGCTTTAAATGTTGATATTGGAATAAAATTGTACTACTTAGATAGTATTGCAATATCACCAATGAAAAAAATCGTCTTACTATAAAAAAGTTCGAATTGCATGAACTCGTAATACACGAGGAAGTGTTTTAATTGATCGGCTATACTTGAGAAAACTATGAAAAGTTATTGCAAATGTCTTATTGTTTAATGGAGTTATGTGCGGCCGCATTGTTTGTGTGAAGTATTGGTCCGCCGTCTCGTCGGTAAGCGGCGTACCTAGCAGTCGTGTCCGCGACGCGGCAATGCGCCTGCGCGAATTTAGAAGCGTGCCATTACCATTTACCAGTGCCGGTCGCGCCGGTAGCCACGAGGCACGCGTGTACGTTCTTCGCTGGCCGACGCTTTACGATCGATATACGCGACGGCGAAAACCACCGTGCGCCGCACGCTGTGCGCAACTCGCAACATACGCTGCTATATGCGCTAAACATAGAGAGTGTTGGTGTACCGCTGCACCAACGTTTTTAACATACCTACCGATCCCATGTCATACGTACCCTTTATCCTGCTGTCAAGTGCCAACAATATCAGGTTATACATAGTGTCTGCCGATGCCATTCATGCCGATGTCAGTAAAAATCGATAAGTTATACGAATTTAATATTACATAAGGGAGTGCGGTGTCCCTTATAAGGGCGTGATATTCTTTCATATTATAGTAATCGTCGCTTGCAAACCGTGTCAATAACATGTATTTTCACTTACGGAGTTAACGTTAACCGGATGGCATTTGTTTTTTGGTTGAGTTCGTTTGTAAAAGGTAAAGTTCGTTCTCGCCGTGGCATCGATCGGGGGCGGTTCGGGAGACGGGGAGTCGCGACGTATCGACGGCTGGGCGTCGCAACGCGCAACAGCTGTGAGCCAGATCTGTTATCTTGACCGTGAGAGGATAATTATTTTGCTCATTGTTGTCTGTTTTTGTAGTAGTATAAAGAGTTATAATCGTAACTACCCATATTACTCAATCTTTATTCACACTATATATGGCTTCGAATAAAATATCAATATGAAGCAGGTACATAAATACATTTTGGAGCTTCATAAATTAGCATACAACTGTGCCGCTTATATACTATGAAATGCAATAGTCGTTTGAATATGTAAAATTGCTTATATTGTATGCAGTATGTACTATATAACTTTAGCTGTCGCGTTTATTTGCCGTAATATTATAATTATAAAAATGTAATACATATTTCGTAATATTTTTTGGGTCGTTGATGGGTAAGGCCGTAGTTTTTTCCACTTTTGTAACATAAAGTAAAAAAATAAAAGTAACATAAAAGCAACATAATTTATAATACAGGTACGAACATAACGAAAGATTAAGATTAAGGTACTTTTCCCAAAAATTAAACATAAGTTGTGCTATTGAGACGTAAAAGTTTATGTTAAAGGTAACATAAAAGTATCATAAAAGTATCATAAAAGCGAAATATTTTTGATTTAATTAGCTTATAATTTCAAAACTAAAAAGATTTGCGACATTATAGATGTTTTCTCGATAAATATAAGCTATGTCGCCTAAAAAAATAATACAATGAACATAAACAAGTGTCTACTTACCTTAAAAATATCACAAAACTGTTTCTGAATTTCACTGACGAAAAACTCGTGCACTGTTTGAAACAATCCATAGGCCACAATATGGCGACTTCTTTTTCTTTTTTTTATTGTTCTGCTTAGGATTGCCCGTCTAATTTTACATATTCTTCGAATACTATTCAAATACTTCATTTACTTACCAATATTGGTAACATAAAATAGTAACATAAAAGTGTAAAAATTGATGACCTGTTTTAAAACTGGAATAAAAAATAAATAAACGCTCTTTTAAAATAATGAAATATTGGATTTAATTGCTCAAACCTTGTGATTTTACATAAACTAAAAATTATATGGCTTACTTAACAAAATATTCGTAATTTTGTCAATTTACTATCTGATGAAATTTATGTTCATTTTATTTTTGTATGAAAACGTAAATCCTTAATATCGTTAAAATTAAATTATATAAAAACTGTTATAGTTACAGTTAATTCGTAAAAGTTGTTTTTACCCTAAAAACTAATCTACAGGATAAAATTATCAAAGCTGGTAAAAAGTGTTAATTGTTTATGATATTAATATGAACGTGACTGGTAATGAAAAAGTGGAAAAATCTACGGCCTTACCCAGATATATTATGGTTATACCTATTTGCCAAAGGAAATAGTTTTATTTTACAAGTTAGAAAACAAAACGACGAAACACCAGTTTCATGAACGTCATGCCTTCAGCATTGTTTAATTATTTTTAGTTAAACATGAATAAGAGAACATTATATACTTTAAATGCCAGACGTTATAAACACAGGCGCATATGTCGTGTTATGTAAATTACTTGTTTACCTTACATTGACGTGACACATAACTTGAAAATAAATCGAGAGAGCCGCGGCATTCACTAGTGGGAGAACGTTTTTTAATAATTATTATCAGCACATGAATCACCAAGCCTTTATATGACAAGGAAGTGGTCAGGGGTGAAACTCGCAGTCAGATGACACTTCCTTCCGCAATTTTTTATTTCTCAGAAATCACCGGCAACGACACAGTTTTTGTCAATTATGCATAGTGTTTGTTGTGTTGCATGTGTTCCTGTTGTCTGTTTTGGATTATTTTTTTACATTTAGTAACAGTCACGTTTTTTTCATATTTATAGTTAGTTACTTCTAGTTTTAATAACTTGTAGTAGGTTTCGATTGTTGTTCATAATTCATATTATTTTTCAGTTCATCATACAGAGTTTAAACAAAAATACAAGTGTCCATAAATAACACATGCCAACGTGCCATATTGCGGAACTATGCACTGCCTACAGTTGAATGGGTGTAACTGATGTGCAAACCTGTGCATGAAGTACCTGTAGTTAACTGTGGCTAATGTACAGTAGAGTACAAAAATATATTTCCATCAACTTATTCCATAAACATGTATCCAAATGTGTAAATAATATAAACACACAGCCTATAGTATCATGAGTCCCATAGTATAAAAACATTATGAAGTGCTATATCTAAAAGGCAATTTACCAGCACAACAGACAGTGGGGTACGACGCTATTAGAGCTGCTATGATATATGAATAAGTTTTTAAGTATTGTAGTACGTCTCAACCTTCTAATAGTGTAAGTGACATGGAAATATTTCGCCGCTGCGCCCCAGAAATATAGCTCCCAATTAATAATACCAAAGCACACTGCACAGTAACGCTTCATTATTAGTATTCAATTATACGGATACAGACGGTTAACTGTTGCATAAAAGTGTTATTTCTCGTAGATTGTTTCACTCCACGTATTACCTCTTCCCGTATTGGACGATGTTCATTAAGTTAAAATGATTACTTCTTTTGATATATTGTAGTGATTTATTTGACATTGAAATATATTTTTCTATCCGTGACACCCCTTGTTTCAAATTGTTGGTAAGTTTGCATTTGGTTTTTGTTGCGTCATCACTGGGAGTGTTTGTGAAGCTTTATTCGGAATAGGGTTGGACGTAATTATTAGTGTCGCGTTGTCGGCGTCGTTTTAGTCTGATGTGTTTTTATGACATGTAAGTCAGTATCTGTTCACTTTTGTTTTCAATGTCAGTAAGAACATAGCGATTTAACCTCTGACCTTATACATGAATAAGATATTATTACCAAACGGACCATAGATATCTAAACATGTTATATAAATGTATTAGTCATATTGTGTAACAGTATTTATTTTATATTCCACCGATTATAATTATTTTGTTTTTATCAATATTGAATATATTCAGTATACGAGCGCAAACTATGAAGTACAAACTATTATAGACATGAGCATGACCTAGATAATATGATCAATATTGTAACTTTTGTATAGTATTAGTTTGACAAATGGGTAAGCAGCACATTTGATAGAAAGTAGTGACCACCGCAAAGGAACATCCACGATGCCATAGGAATTTTGGGCGAGTTGAATTATTGCCATTGACGTTTGAGTTGATTAATTGACAGGAATGGGGATTAGCATTTATAACTCGGCCAATTTAGCTCATTCATGCTGTAGTCAGAACCGTTTAATTATATTTATTCGTAATAAAATATCTCATTAAAAATAACGTTGTTTATATAAAGTAAACCAAAGGTAGCTTAGATAATTTACAATACTTAACTAGATAAGTCTTAAAGAGGAAAATGGAAAACTTGGAATAAATGAATGTAATTAGAGTATAATTAATATTCTGCAATAATTATCATTGCAGATAGTCGCTATTTTTAACGTAATTTATTCCCACGTATTCACTGCAATAACAGCAATTTCTACACTTTCGCATTCGTTTAATTTTGATGTACCGTTTTTGGGGTAGGTAGGTACCCTTTATATAATAGTCGTACTTGTACTTATAACACAGGTTACTAATTTAAAGCTGGCAAGTGAAAGGTTCGTAACAATATTAACTGGTCGCGACTTGATTTATGTGCATATATAAATTAATATACCTTTTAATAATACAGCTTGTTTATGCTTTTAGGATAAATGTGGGGTTAGGTTAATGGTGTGACATCGAGTAAGGAGTACATAATCTCATTTGTCAATCGGTGCGAGTTGCGGATTTGTTCCAAAACGGTTCATATATGCCATGATAGCGCAATTCGCGTGCTCGGTCCACGCTCGCGCTGCAGACGCCTCGCCTGCACTTGAACGTGAAAGTTTATTTCCACTGGCCTCAAACACTACAACCGTTACTAAAAGAAATCTTGTTTTATGATAAAGGTTGTTTGGTATGTTTCAGTGGCTCAATTAAATTTCACGGTGGCATTGTTAATTCTTATTTTGAGACCTCTTGTTTAATATACGATAATGTGTTAACATTACACTTGATTCGTTCACATTGCATAGTTGTTACATTCCGTCCCGGATATTTATCTCATATCTCATGAGTTCGTTACAATATAACGCATTGTTTCATTGAATTCATTGTAACTGTAAAGATTGTAGGTGTAAAACAAGTTATAATAATACAATCAAGTGCTTTGGCTATATGTATTTGATTCGTGATCCGCGCGTACAGGGCCGACCATTGCGTCATGTCTTTACAATGTAACCCACTTTCGTTTATAAAAAAAAACATACAAAAGAATACACTTATTGTAGTAATAATAAAATTAAAGCATATTTAGGAAACGTAATGTGCACCGATTGAAATTGAAATATGGCAATCGTCCTTTAATTGCACATTTTTTTATACCCGGTTACGAGCAAATAGTCCGCCTAATGGTAAGCGGTCACCGCCGCTCATGGATATCGGTAATGCGAGGAGCACAGTCAAGACCTCAAAACAAACGACTGTGTGTAACTCTCATGCTGCCATAGACTTCAAGGGTGCCTTGATTGTGATAGGGATTCCAAGCTCCAAAGGAGACGGTCGCACATGCAGAGCGCAACGGGCGGTATTGTCATTAATCCTGGTATATGTACCAGGATCCGCTATCAAACAGAAATTGGAAACTGAAATAATTCCATCAGGAACTCTCCCACTTGCGCCGATGGAAGCCATCGCTAGGTTCTTAGTCGGTACCTATGCCTGGTATGAAAATTAGTTAGGGCTCCAATTTAAAGCTGTCTCTCGGATATAAATTAGGTCGAAATACCAGTGATCCGTTATAATCAACCGCCGCGCCCCCGGGTAAGGAAGTTTACCTAAAGATGGATAATCCCCGCGGCAAGAATGGGGCACATTCAAGCCGCTGTCTACTGTTGAAAGATTTTTTTAAACTACACCTTCATTTGTATTCTATATATCCTAGCTTATTTCAAAAATAAAATAATTAACACTAAATATTTTGTTACTGTTCACCGAAGTGTTATGCCCAACTATGTAATACTCAAATTACTTTACTACTAATTACCCGCTCTAGTTAAGATCATAAATATGTTTTGGTCCATTTCCTTCGTACGAATCGGCTTATTATGAGGATTGAAATACAGTTGAGGCGATTATTTTGAACATCTAACTATATAAAGCAACTTCACAGGACAAGATCTTATCAAAAAGTTAAGAGGATTTTTTTTTAACGGAATACTTGACAACACACAAGGTCCCAGTCATTAAAATGACCATGGTCGTAAAATGACAACGTTACGCTCGATTACAATATCAACGCATGAAGATATTTTAATTGTATTGTATTGTATTTTGGACTGTTTTATCGACATGGGTACCGCTAAATACAAAGTATATTTTTGTGCCATTAACCTACTCGGCAGTAATTTGACCTAGTCAGTGAGTATTGACATGATATTTTATAGTAATGACTGGTAACTGTACATTGGACACGACACGACAGGTAGGTAGTGAAAAATCGCAATGCATTTCGTTTTCGCACAACCTTTAAGGTGAGGTTGATCGACGTCAGACCGCAGCCGGTGAATCACGTGCCGTGCGACCTTGGGGTATTCGTGTTTTTGACTTTTGTTGATCATGTTTTACATCACACGTAGATGTTGCATACATCTCTCCAAAAATAGAATCTGAAATATCTTTTTTCGTGTTAACTAGCTTTTGCTCGCGGTTTTTGTCCAAGTCTAGTATTTTGAATGAAAATATTTGCATAAAACTTTGCATCCTTTTCTCCCCTTAGGGTTGAATATCAAGATCTCCCTTCTTTAGCGATGCCTACAATATAAAAGCAATATCCTCTCAATATTTCTGTCAACGGTTTGGACTCGGTGATGTTAAGTCAGTCAGGATTTTGCCTTTTGTATATACAAAGATGTTGCCTATTTTTTTCTGATGTGCTATGATTAAATTCGCTTCCTTGCTCAGATTTTATAATTCATGCTCCTAGAAAGCTATTTGTTCGTAAAAGTTTATGAGAATATGTTCCGCCTTAACTCTGAGCCTTTTAATAAATGCCTAACTAGTTATAACTCATTATGTATTTGTATGTTTGTTCTTAAAACTAGTATCACAAACTCAAGGTGACGGAGCAATTACCTTTAATTCATTTCTTTTTAACATGACCGTGAAAGAATCGTCCGTCTGAAATATCTAGTTAATCATGATTAACATTCTATTGATTGTTTAGACTTTAGATCAAAGTTGTTTTATCATCTATTGTCTGCCGTTCATTAGTTTAGTGTTATGTTTAATGCTGGAAAATGAATAGGAATTGTTTTCGATATTCTATTAGCCGTTGTATTTCAATATTTTTTTTTGCTTAATGTTGAAATCAACTTGTAGCCTCTAGCTTAACAATTCAACCATTATACCATTGTTTGTTAAATATTTAGATCTAGACTGATCCATGCTTGTTATTGTAATTTGAACTATAATAGTATACGAAAAAAAAATAATTACAAATGAAGTAATAATTTGCTCTCGTCATGGACGCTCATAATATACCAAGAGATTCATTGGTGCGTTGCCTACCTTAAAAGAAATCAATAATTTTGTGGGGTTTAATTTGCTTCTCCGTAAACGTAACAGTAAGTTACTATTTCATGTTGGTGTCCAGTGAGACACTGATGCGACCGGTCGACCCGGCTCATTCATGCTATAGAGTGTAGACAAAACTGTCTCCATGGTGACTCTACCACTTAATATTATTTTCTTACTATATTCATTACTGTTAGTAGTTAAATGTTTTTAGTCAACATGATTTAGAGAGTTGCTAGGTCCTAAGCTGTTTTGCATACTAAAAGAAGCTTCTCATTCAGATCAAGAGGGTGGTGGATACTCGCGCTGACTCAGACAATGCTATTAGATAATGCGATGACTTAACAGTGAACTAAATATTAGTGTTTTTAATTATTTAGCATTCATACATAGCAATTTTGTATACGTCGTTCCTATTTGGATATCATTTCAGAGGATATAATTCCATGTGCATACTAGAATCAGAAAATTAGTTTTCAAAGTTTTATCACAGTAATATTATTTACTTTATTCATCCATCCATCCATCAGCCTGCAGTCCCCTGCAGGACATAGGCCTTTCCAAGGTCGTGCATCCCTTGACGGTCCTCAACCTTTTTCGATCGATTTTGTTAAAATAAGTTGGAATATTACAAACCCAAGTTCAAGTTCAAGCATCAAGTTACATAAATATATTCTATTTTTTTGAATCAAATCATATCTTTGTTATTGCCGTTTGTGATTTTTATATTCCTGTTTTTTAAATTTTATAGTGCTTATTTAATCAAATCGTCAGTCGTGTTTCATAAATATATAAATATAGAAATCATAATAAATACTCCATTAAATGTTCGAATAAGTGTTCGACACGATTTTGGCGCTTTTGTAGTTGTTACGTCAATGCAAATATTGATTTTAGCGCAATGTAAAATGGTTGCGCAGTTCGATTTGTGTCTTATATTGCGGCCTCGGAGACATTGTGACTAGAACATTTATGAAAACCCCGAGGTGGGACAACATATTTAGTGTTATAAAAGTGTCAGAAGAAAAACCATAATTGTCGAGAGGCGAACGGAGGCCGATGGTCGGTACTCCGGCGCGACACGGCGGGAAGCTGCAGGGGCGCGGGCGCGGGGTGCGCGAGCGGCTCGCGCACCTCGCCGCCGCCCGGCTTCGATCCCGAGCTTTTCCAAGAGTTGAGCTACCTTCCCGATGCAGAACTTCGTGAGTGCCTTGGCGAGTATCCCGACTTCCTATACCACGTCGCTCGGGACAAATTTGGAAGACTCTACTTTCGCGTCATCCGGAGTTTGCTCCTAGATCGAGGTACGAGATTGTTAGGATCGTTGTCATCGTCTTTCGCCAGTCATATCATCGCTCGCTCAATCCTCTATTTTATCTTGTAGACATGTCTCTGCCTTATTCTTAACTCCATTTGTTCCATTTACTTCCGTCATGCTTATCGCTTTATTATCATTGTAACAGCACGCTTATCAATATTCACAATATAATTAACAATAGCTACTAATAAGTCCTTTCTCCTTGATAATTATTGTACGACCCCATTACCAATACTGTCACAATATATTTAGACAAATTCACTATTTATGCAAAATTGGAGTGAGACAATTGTTGTGAGGGCTAGATAAAAACCGTGAAAGTCTATCAAGTTCGTGTGGGAGACGTAATCGTGAACACAATCAATATCCGTTGTAATCGTAACGTTAGGTAAGAATGTGAAAATCTCAAGTATGTAATAACTGCATTGTATCAATGGGGCTATAATTGCCACTTGTTCCCATGGGTGTTTGTGGAATTTCGTTTTCACCAGCTTTGTGGATTTGATAGTATATCACATCTATTTATATGTAATGTGACATTTTTAAGTGAATGACTAAGGTCTCCAATCATCACTGGGGTTAATATAAAAATGTTAACAAATATCTACCCACTTTTCAAATATTTCTCTATTATATTTGGTGTGATTGACGGTTCCTAATGAAGCAATTATTTGTAAAACAGGATGATGTTTGTTTACATTCTTTAAACTTGTTTTATAATATCAACTAGGTCAATAATCGTAATCCATATAGACCGACCGATATAAACAATTTATAACATTGAACACGCTTTATTTATCGATAATACTCTTGTATTGTACTAAGGTACAATAAAAGGCTTTGAGTATCAAACCAATTACTCGTAAGTAAAGGTAATTGATTACACTTACAATATTTAACTTATATAACATTTATGTGTATCGATATTAAGTAAAAAAATTGTGAATCCAGGTACATGTTAGAGGCTCGTTTGTTGCTTTGTAATGCATTTTCCCACTGATATACACAATAGAACGGTTTGTTTTGCTTGTTCTCCATAAAACAGACGCGTCGCGTCGTGGAGCCCTGCACGGCCGGTTCATTGCGTAGTGCGTACGGTGTATGCTCCATCACACAGTCGATCATTTGATCAGTTACCTCACGCCCGCATTTTCCGCGTGCATAGGAGTCACTGAGCTCAACTAGCTTATCTATCTAAAAACAAAATATTGTATACTTCGAATCATCGAGTGCACGTATTATGTTCAATGATTGTAACGCATTAGAGGTTCGATGAACGCACCACAGCCGAGTACAGAAGATATTTACCTGGGTCAGTACTTATGTTGTATTGTATTGTCCACTTAATATCTCGTAATATGTAAGTGATTTGTAAATATTTTAAACCCTATTACTGGCTGTATCTTATCAGTGCAGCGTTCGAAGCGCGCGAACTACAATACTACATTTCTGACTTCACACTCGAGTGCGTCTCACTTACACACTTATATCGTAATCGTACTGATTCTAGCTCTTTTATAGTATTTATTGAATTGTCCAACCATTGTGTTTACAACAGATTGTTTTGTATTGTTGTGAAGCGTTTTTGCACAAAATTTAAATGTCCACCAAGAAATAGTGGAAGGTTTTGTGTACGCGGCAGAAGAAAAAATCAACATAATTTCATGTGTATGTATATTTATTATAATATAATACATATTTGTAAACGTGGTTTTGAATTAGATAAACAAATATGTTCACATGTGGTGGTTAGTATGATGTTTTATTTGAATCAAATAGAAAACAAAATTTCTGGTTTATTAAGCAAGCATTTTAAGTAAACATGCATTTGAAGAATATATATTACAACATTAGGAGACGTTATAAATGTTGACTTTACCTTTGTTCATACAATACTATGTTCAATTCGGTATGAATTACGTTTAGAGAGTGACTAATTAAAATTAAAAAAATATATAATTAAACAATAAAATATTACGTTTACATACCTTAGGCACAATTATGTATATAATGGTCAATATTTTGACTGCGGCCACCATGGTGTTATACACTTAGGTCTTCGACAATGATAAGGGTTGCGAATGAAGTCGCTTGTCCATGTTCATACTATTTGTTTACAGGTTTATGCGTTTAGTTGATCTTACTCACTAGCCACATCCAGTTCAATTAGAATTGAAATTGGGGTATTGATATTTCCTAATGTAATTTCAATACATTGACTAAAATATAAATAAATTTGAAATGAATTCACCAGTCTTCTGTTCCGCCTTAAATTGAATTAGAGGTAGGTAGGTATCACTAAGGAAGTATGCGTGAATGAGTATTGAATAGGTAGCTATTTAAATATTATTTTTGGTGGCAATTTCCGTTCATCTAAAAACTGCATTGCGATATGAAGCCGGAAGATAAATTTATCACGTCTCAGATTTTATATTAATATATCAAGGTGGTAGGTCCCTCGTATGCGAGAGGCCGTCTGGGTTGGTACCACCGCTTTTTATATTTCTGCCGCCAAACAACAGTGTGTAAGTACTAGTGGGTTTTGGTTTGAAGGACATTGAAGCCAGTGAATTAACGGGCATTATGAGACACCTTATGTCTCGGGGTGACAAGCGCAGTTCAGTGTCATGCAGTGCTTTGTAATTCAACGTTCTGTTTGGTGTTGCTTCTGTTTATGGGCAGGCGTGGCGCTTACCATCAGACGAGGCGCCTTGCTCGTCTCGTCATTCAATCAGAAAAAAATTCACATATATAAATCTGCATGACTTACCTATGTACAGTTCAAATGTATTAGAATATTTTAGTTAGAGCAACTAGTTTGTGTGCCTCACAAAATCAGGTCATTTATATAAATAAATACATATATAATGTGTAGGCCAAAACCCGAATGGAATGCAGTCGGTTGAACCACGGCTTACGTGCATTTGTACTTTGAGAAGAAAGTTGGAAGGTACTTACCAAACCGGATTTTGACCTAATAGAACGAGTCTATGTAATTAATGGAAAATGTTCATATCTATATTAAGCGTACGATCATAATCATTCAAGTATTTATAACACAATTATCGCTATCGTGATAACCGATATTCGTAATAATTTTTATTATTTGTTTTACTTTTTCACATATTCGAACGTACCGAAACCGTAACGTACCGAACGAACGTACCTGTTTCACGGAAAATAGCGCAAATGACTATCCCATTGAGACGGTTATCAAGTTTGTTATTTCATACATACATAGACTTACACCTGTTTCTCATAGGGGTAGGCAGAGACAACGGACTTCCACCAGCTATGACCCTTACCCACCTCTTTAGCCTCCTTTGCTCTCATTACATTCTTCATGCATGCACGTCGGATACTTTTGACCTGGCTTTTGTCGAGAAAATTATTATTATTTAAATATTGTTCTTGTTGATGTAAATATCAATAACCAAATATGATGACGTAGATATATTCGATTGGTTATGCTAATTATTTACACGATACATTTAATGTTGGACGTGGAAGTAACTTAATATTTTTCTTAGTTATGACTTATGAGTAAGTAATAAATCATACCATCATAATTTGTTTCTGAAAATGTCTCCTATACATGAACCTTCCTAATTATATCTTCTAGTATAGTATGTCTTACATTACATTAAATCCATAAATAGGTAATCACATATTTTTAGACACAGAGCTCTCCGCATATCTACGTAACATTAATTTTGTTTCTGACGTGACGGATCTGCAATAAGATTGTAAGTATGAATGGTGTGAGCTGTGGTCAGACTCGTGGTATATTTCTGCAGCCAAGCGGCATTATGCATACAGAAGCCAGTAAAACTGTACAATATGCGACTTAAGGGCCACAGTATATATCATACTTTTAGCTTAGGCGAATTAGTTGCTTTGCTCGATACCGCGTCCAAACCCACCAATTTGCACATATACAAACGCTAGTCGCGGCGATCAAGTCGGTTTATTGAAGCGCGATCCAGCAACTGATTGCTACATTCCGTATTTATTCGGATACCAGTGCATTGGTAGCATTTTATTGAGGAACATGCATCTGTGGAACACGGCTGAGTGTTGTAACCTAAGATCTAGGTGCAAGGCTGTAGTCAGCACGACTGCGACCACTACTCACGCTCTTCCCCTTACTTCACTTTGTCGCAGACAGCGATAGACTTGTTAAAACGCGCGACACCACGATCAAATGCAGCAAGTCGCTGAAACACAATGCAGCATTAAAGCAGTCGCTAAAACGCGCGATTTCGATTTAGCGATCGAACACAGAAAGTAGCCCGAAAACGATATAGCATCGATGAAGTAGCAAAATCGCCGCGAAACTAAAAGTATCCTGTCTGCTATGGCTGTAATATCTTGTCTAAGGATAACGAGCGCAGTGCAGTTCCATGCGATACTTTGTAATTCTAAGTTATGATCGATGTCGCTACTGTTTGCGACATGGCGCCTTACCAATAAGCGAGCGACTTGTCCGTCCCGTCATTTAGTTGTATAAGAAAAAAATATGTGCACCAGGGTTCGAAATTGAAAACTTGAAATTCGGCAGGTATTTTTCTTATAGGGTGTCTGCATCCGCAACAACGAATTTTTTAACTTTACTTTAGATACTTTTCCTCTATCTAAGTACAATGGGGTTGCAAGTATATATGAAACTCCTATGTTTTTGAAGTTAGTCGGTAACTGGTGACGTACTAACTTTTATCCAACCGAGATTTTTGTGTGGTTGGAGACGTGAGTAAAAGATAGAAGATATCTTTCAAATTATTTTATAATAGTTTATTTAATGGATATGGGTATAATTAATGTTATAAACAACTGTTTGTCAACACGCGATTCCGGAATCTTCTAAAATTGTTATTGGTTTCATATGGTCATAAATAAAAAAAAAACAACCAACATTCACACACTAGTCCTGACTCCAAAAATATAGTTATTTGTGTTCTTGGTGCCAGTAACTAAGAAAGACAGTCGGTCTCAACACGCAAACCAAAAAAAAATATTTCTGGATCCCAAAACGTTTGTCTCATTGCGGGAATCGAACTCGCGGCCTCTAATTGTATAATATTGTTTATACTTTATAGTCTGTAGGTAATTTGTAGCCATTAATATATCTTCATTATCTGAGCTCTTTGCGTTTATCAAATTCTTTTGTTTTGTATCATAAACCACTATAGTACATGATAAGTATAGTAATTTAAGTGATTACTACAGTCCTCAATTTTTTTACAGTTCTATGCAGCAACAGGGTGAGCCAAATGACAAAGACCTACAATGACATCGAAGCGGTAACACGGCTATTAGAAGAAGTAAGTTTTGTTATTAGTAATCGTTGTCTTCAGAGAACTTCGTTTGTCTGCATACGCGCGAATACACGGAATACTTACTATACATGGACATTGATATCGGTACGAATGTCCTTCATTTTGTACCCTATACATTATGCCTTGTTACTGTTTACTTGGCGTCTAGGCTTTTTTTAAATTATGTAGCTAGAGTAATTTGCGCGCTTTGGCAGCTTAAACTGTGTGCCTAGTGCGAGTTTTACGATAGCTGTTACGGCATTTCTATGCCATAAATATGTTTGAAGTTAACAAGTGTCTAAGAAAATCCGCTAGGGGTGTTGTACGGATATATGAACATATTTTCGTAAAGGCGAATGACGGTTATCGAAAAACTCGCATAAGGGTCTCCGAAAATTTAGTGTGTAATTTGGGTACAACGTTCTAATGTATGTATATCATGTGTACACATTCTAAAATAAATTCTTAATGGAATGTTGAATGATTTTATGAGAAAGAATTTCGAGTTTTTTTTATGTCCACGGCAGGTAATGTGAGCCACTCAAAATAAACCTTAAACGCACCTGCTCCAGGCTTTCTGCTGTCTAATGTACTACAGCGACCCTTGTAACAAATTAACTGTTTTTGTAAGAGGGTTGTGCTACCTGCGTTAAATATGGCCTTTCGATGGACACATTAACATTAACATTTTAATCATGTTGGTTGAATAACAACCGCGCACGTTTTAATGGAAGTAAATTTAATTTTACTTTCCGCTTATGAGTAGCAATATTTTAGATTGTGTAATTCAGTTAAATCTTATAATAGTTATTGAACGAATTTAGATTTCAATTGTGTATTGATTCATCATCATCATCATCATCATCAGCCACAAGACGTCCACTGCTGAACATAGGCCTCTCCCAAAGATTTCCAGACCGACCTGTTGGAAGCGGCCTGCATCCAGCGACTTCCTGCGATCTTTATCAGGTCGTCCGTCCAATAATAATCCGTCCGTATTGATTAATACTGATAAATGTGATTACTTCCCTCCCTGAAAACTGAGCCAATATCAACCATTAAATGTGGGTTGCACCATCCGTTGGTTAAAGTTATTGTATCAAGCGATTATTGATGACATTTAGAGACATCCGATTGATAGTACTGAGAACATGTTTACAACCTTTTAATATCGTGAAACTATTGCTTATTGCAATAACCTCAACTTTAACCTATAGGTGCAAGCTATACTTAATGTTAACTTCCATAATATGAGTTTTAATATTCAACGTATACATAATTGGACTTGTGTATATTTAGAAAGAGAAGGACTTGGAGTTAACGGCGCGCATCGGCAAAGAACTTCTGACGGCAAATGGACGTTTGGAGGCGAGAGTCACCTCATTAGAGGGAGAGTTGAAGAATGCGCGCGACCATATCACGCAACTTAGGCACGACCTCAATGCCAAGACTGAACTGTTACAGGTATATATCTATTTGTACAATGCTCTGTAATTCAACTTTTTTTTTATATATGTAAAGATAAAATGTACTAAAATGTATACAAACAATATAAAATGTCGCCCTACTGTGATGAAGCCTAGGAGACACCGGTGGTTAGGACCAGTAGGAACCTCGCTATACGTGCCGTGTCTAATAATTACTGCCTTATGCATTGGGCTCTTGACTCTACGACCAATTGAGAGCCTCTTGAGATGTTGGTCGAGGCTATTTGGTTGCCTCTTATTAGCAGAAACAGCTATCGGGACAATGATAAGAATTCTATTTGTTATTATTATAGTAGACAATATTTTCGATAATAAACAAATGGGAAAACGTTGCCTCTGTAAACCTTATTCGTGACAGCAACACTGTAGATTTCCAACGTTTCATTATTTGTTAGTCACGCGCGAATCCAATACAATACAATATTTGATTTATTTACGCGTTCAATAGTTTTAAAACTACTCGATTACCATGTAAATAGAATAAGAATTGCCACCGTTTTAGTAATATTTCTAAACCAAAATTGGTCTAACGCGTAATAATGCGAAAGAAAGTTGTAGACTTTCACGATAACTGTAAAACGTGTGAGTATTGCTTTTGATAGGAGAAGCCATTATTATTTTGTAACTTGGCGTTCATGCTCTCTATTAGTAGTTTAGTTAAAACAATTAAAATTCACAAGATATTCCGATAATTCTTTTGTCTCGATTCAATATTATAAAGATATCGTTTTATCCAGTGCGCTTAATATGAGTTGTTTTCTCGTTCTATCTATCATACTCTCTATGTCATTACGCACGTTACAATATATCGTGAGCTCAATGCTAAGCGGGCTAATATGAAACGCGCAGCGGTGTTAACATCCCCGCCTTGTGCATTGGGGGCGTGTGGAGAATTCCACCACGGTATCCCCTGCCTGGCCTAAGAGACGATTAATAGAGGTCATCAGGGGTCGCGAACGCGTAGCGTGGTGCTGTAGTAGCACCCCTTGTATTAGAAATGCGACACCGAGATTGACGGCGACACAGGTGGTTGGCTGCGTTACTACAGTTGACGTCGAGCGCCTCCTTTGGTGCGTGGGGGCCTCTGAGCCCTCCATATGGAGACGGGACGCGAGGCGACACTGCGCATAGCTATTGCGTCGGTAGCCGGGGCGCTTCTCGTCTTGGGAACCCGCGGGGATTTTTGATGGTATTGCTGGTGTAGGTAGTATATAGGGACATCTTTCCCCGGGCGTTTTTTCCCTGGAGATTTGGAATGTTGTGTTCTCTACGGCGTTACGTACAAACCAGATGTGTTAGCTTGCGTGCTTGTAACGCTCTGAGTATGCCTTTGTATAGGGAGTTTCGTAATGACTACGCGAGTGCGGTAAACAGTGTGTAGTTGTGGGCTACAACAAAAGACATTCCATTATGCCTGTTAGTAAATTCCGTTAACAATTGTTTTGTTTGTAAAAGTGTGACGTTTATATTGTTTTGTTTGTAAAAGTGTGACGTCAATATGGTTTTGTTTGTAAAAGTGTGACGTTAATATTGTTTTGTTTGTAAAAGTATGACGTTAACGATTGTTTTGTTTGTAAAAGTGTGAACGTGTTAAGTAGTATCATTTCCCCGGGCAGGTGTTGACAAATGACACCGAGGAGGGTTCGTCCCCCACGGAGCAGGAGGCGGCGACGGCGGCGGCGCTGCGGCGGCGCACGGGCGCGCTGGAGCGGGAGAACCGCGCGCTGCGGGACGAGGCCTCGCGGCTCGCCGCCGGCGCGGACTGCGCGGAGCTCGCCGAGAAACAACTGCTGCGCGACATCGCACAACAACTCGGTTAGTGTCGCCAACTGTTTGAAAACTTTCCCCCTAAAGCAATTTCAAAACCCACTAAATTCAAAGTAAAACCCCCTGACGGTGACACAAGTATATCATTTTCAATATAATGAAATAAATTAGAATAGTTATTCAGTATTTTCTTATAAACTTTGATAGAATAGAAGTATGGAGTATGGAGAGTAGTGCAATTAAAAAAAAAATCAATTAAAATTTTATCCCTAAAAATACCCTCAAAAAATTATTCCCCCTAAAAAACTCCCTGTCGAGATTTTTTCTCCCTAAATTTAGGGAGAAAACCCCCAAGTTGGCATCAGTGACTCGGTAACACATCACAATTAATGTGGACAATTAATATTTCCAACTCCTTCCTAACCTTCTATCTGATTAATTTCGTTGCGGGACAAAGACATTTAGGCATTCCCAGAGACTCGCCGAGCTTCACTGCTCGGTGTCGACAAAATGCGTGTCACTGTTGATCCTGGTGCACAGGAGTTACAGTGGCGGGTGTGTGGGCGGGATAGTCTCTACTAACACATCACAATTTTTTTTATTTGTTCGAACGACGAGACGGACAAGGCGCTGGTAAGTGCCACGCCTGCCCATATACAAAAGCAACACCGCATAGAACGTTGAATTACAAAGCACTGCATGGCATTGAACTGAGCTCGTCACCCCGAGACATAAGATGTTAAGTCTCATAATGCCCAGTAATTTCACTGGCCTTGATATCCTTCAAACCGAAATACTACAGTGCTTACACACTGTTGCTTGGCGGCAGAAATAGACAAAGCGGTGGTACCAACATACGGCCTCTCGTATACGAAGGACCTACCACCTGTATATATATATACATATTTATATACCTAGTCATTGTTAATTCTAAACATGTATAGGTAATGATGGCGATGCTTCTCCCACACACTGATCGTGTTCACGGACTTTAAAACAATCTGCCACATGCCAGTGGTTGCGCCTGTTGTTGTTGCTAATCGTCTGTTTTGTAAAACGATTATAATATAGCTTCAGTTTTGTAAGGTTCATCCCGATGCGGAATTTGATAAGATCAACCACATGGTGCTTTATAAAATTTACAGTGTGCACTCTTTTCAATTGCATGATAATAATAGTACAAAGTTAGCTAATCGTTTTACAAATTTTAGATATTCTTTATTCTTTTTAAATATTTAAATAAATATTTACATCTCAACATATTAACGATCATACAATCCAGGAAACAAATGAGAAGGGATCATTGTTTAATTTAGATAAAAAACGTACGTTATTACCGAAAACATACTCTTTGGTAATTTAAGAAAACACAAACACAGAGGTGTCATCAATGTTTTTGGCCGTTCTGTAGTTAGGTCACTTCACGCGCCCTCGACGATGCCTCACGTCACCCTTTACTCTCTTAAAACCTTTAATTACTACACTTTTTTGAGTGGTAGAGCCACGCTGTAGACAGTTTTGTCTACAGCATGAATGGACTGGCTCGACCGGGTCGTTACCACCGTCTCACAGAAAACCGACGTAAAGTATCGGCTCGCTGCTGCGTTTCGTACGGTGAGTGAAATATCCGGAAGCCCAAATTCCCTCCCCTTCCCAATCCCTAATTATCCCTTTCCTTAAAGGTCGGCAACCCGCCCATGATTTTTCTGGTATTGTGGGCGTACATGGGCACTGGAGATCACTTACCATCAGGTGACCCACTTGCTCCTTTGCCGGCCTATGCCATAAAAAAAAAACACTGCTCGTGACTAGCTTCAAAGCGGCCATAAATATTGAAGATACCTCTAACCACGTTGGCTTTTGAGTTCTCTACTGGGTTGTTACTTCCACTAGTATGTTATAAATTCTCTACGACTTTGCTGTTTGTAGAATGTACCGTACATTTTATTAATTAAATGAAACTTTGTGATATCTTACCTAAGCTACGTAACGCTCAAGTTGTACTTGGTCTAAAATACTAATTATATTGTAGATTATTCTTGACGAGATCCGGAAAATTATTGAATATGTACTTGGCTCCCACGGTATTTGGACAACTCGTCTTTTTTGTAGTTTCATTGTAAATGTAATTTTATGTTAATAATATGAAGACTGTTTTTGTGGGTAGTTGATTTCTTTATGATAAGTATACCTGCTTAAGATATCAACTTTGTAACCACCAATTTTAGAAATTTATGCTACGTGTATATTGACAGAGTGGTGTCTTTTAATGTTGATGTCTTAAATTTTAGTTGATGGATAATATTTATCAGTAAGTGGTAAACGAGGGACTTATAAAACAAAAAAAAAAAAAATACACAACGCAAGTATGTACCTACTACAATCTATATTAAACTAAGTGTATCAGATTTTTAGTAACTGCTTTAAAATCTCTAAAGCAATTTAATGATGCATAAATACATTTTTACAATACCCAATATTGAGTGGTAGAGTCACACCGACCGGATCGTTACCACTGTCTCACAGAAAACCTGCGGAAAGTAGTGGCGTGCTGCTGTGTTTCGTACAGTGAGTGAGATATCCGGTGGCCCAAACCCCGTCCCCTCCCAATACTTTAATTATCCCTTTAATTTCGGCAACGCGCCCATGATTCTTCTGGTATTGTGAGCGTATATGGGCGGTGGCGATCACTTACCATCAAGTGACCCACTTGCTCGTTTGCCGTCCTATGCTATAAAAAAACACTGCGGCACGAAATTGCATTTATTCGTTCGGCTCACGTGTTACTACAGTTTGGTCTACAGCAGATTAAATCAGATATGCCTATGTAAGGTACAATACGCTACTACAATGTAAACTTACTGTATCTGTTACAATAAAATATATCTTTGCTCTGTGGTAGTACTATAAACATATATACAGAGCGTATATTCTAGTCGTTTTTTTTTTCAATTTATGCACATAATCGCAATCTGATTACGGTTATGATAAACATGTTTGGTCTGATTAATGGGGCAGAACGCTATGTGCTAATGATATGTGCGTCATTGACTTAAGTATTAAATTTATTGTATAAAATATGTACTTGTATTGTATTCTTCCTATTAATAACGTCAATACCGATATGGAATGGCCACAAAAAGAAATAACGTCTTTAAAATATTTAAAAAAATTGTATAATCCCAGCTGGCATATTTACATATTCTATGTTTAGTCTCAAATGTTTCGTATGATATTGTGTACTAATTGAAAATTATTCATCATGACAATAATCGTAATTTACAGACAGCAACCTAATTACTAATTTCACCTCTTGTAATAGCTCTTTTTTTTCGGTTTCTCTATATGTTTATATAAATATATAAACTCACGTCTATCTCCCATTGTGGAAGGCAGAGACTACAGATCGCCAACTAATTCTTTTGTTAATTCTCCTTTAATCTTTTTAATGTGGCTAAACCATCAAAGAAAGTAAATATTTGTGTTACCTTATTTGTCATTATTTTAGGCGTGCAAAAATATGCAAATTGACACCATTATATTGTATGCTAATAGGTTAGTCAATACTAGCGCCAACGTATAACGAAGAACAATGGTCTTGGTGATGCAAGGTGGCCTAGCAGAGTGTTTTCTATAAGGTTTGCACCCTGTCAGACCATACTTGTTTTAACTTGACCCAAATCATCGAACGAGTCTCAAGATAACGCATCAGAAAAAGGGAAGAATGGAGATTTTGAAACATTTGTACTGTATTGACATGAAAAAGTGTTTGTCGCTAAGTTAATATAAAACATCAAAACGGTTTAAATAATAAATGCTCCCATCCCGTTAAGCTCAATGCTTGTCTGTATTTTATTTCAATATTTTGCGTGGAATATGACAACTTTTTTAATAACATTTTGAAATTGTTGTTATTTAAAAAGAACTACATAACGCACAAAGTAACTTTGCCGCCATGAAGTTAGTTATGAGCCGCGTTGAGATTGATTTTAGAATCTAAAGGGTGACCGGAGCTATAGAGTTCTGGGAAGGTGAAGTGATTGGCTTCAGCCCGACCAACTTATTTTGTGCGTATTGTACTTTAAATCATTCACAAAATTAATAAATTTATTATTAAATGCATAATTAATACATGAATTTCAATAAAATGTATTCCTAAAACTGGAGATTAGAAGAGACTGTAAGTAAGTAGCATAGCAGGAAAATAAGCATGAGGTTAACGATATTTTGTCATAAATTTAAAGTACACAGGTATTATTTTGTTACCGAAAATATATTAACAAAAGAATTATACAAATCAGGTCCAAAATAAGTGAATTAGAAGCCATATCCCTTCCATTAGGTAGGACTGTCATGTGTAGTTGTCAAATAAGGGAAAATCTGGCTTTATTTGTTGTTAAGAAAAAATATTAATAAATTTCAATTTTTTTCTGAATACATACTTAATTATCGGCAGCTAGTGCAAATTCGGAAGCGAGCGCGTTGGGCACGGAGTTGTTGGAGGAGAGACATCGCAACATCGATCTACAGCAACAACTTGACTACACGAAGGCGAGGCTTGCGAATAGTGAGAGAGATTTTCGACAGGTACGTACGTAACAACATTGTAAGTTGCTTATTGTAAGCTTTAAGTTGTGAAAAATATAACACATCTAGTTGTTCGTCACGGTGTTAAGGTATATGCGTGCTACTTACGTAAGTTGCTCAAGTCTGTAAGGAAAGTTAACCAGTAAAACTTACAAATGTAATTCAGGTTCAATAGTTAAAGCATACTTCGCCTAGTAACGCAAAAAGGAACCAACCCACAGCAAGTTCAAATGGAGATACTGATTTTGTTTTACTAAATTCAATAATTTAAACTAATTTTATCTCGTAGTTTTTTTTGGAAAATCGGGCATGGAATGTATTCCACATCGATTTTGCAAATAAAATACGGTTATTAAATCGATATAAATAAAGGAATTTTGCAAAAATAAAAATTAGTATCTCCATTTGAACTTGCTGTGGGTTGGTTCCTTTTTGCGTATCAACGTCCAATTGTTCACTTCACTCTTTTATGAAAGAAGAGTATGGAACGTTTTTTAAATAATTGTTTGTTATCAGTATTATATCTATACTTACATTACAAACCGGAGATTTCATGTTCCATAAATTAATGCTTTAAGTGACGTTATGTAACGACGCACCCATTGTGGCAGGTACCTACTCTGATATGCCTCGATAGCCCCTCATTATTTAATATAAATAGTTCTACAAAATACGTGGGTAACGTAAAGATTAACACAATAATGTATTAACGACAATTCATTACGTATTTGCTTTATAAAAGGATTCATTTGTGACCTATCAAACGTTCTAGTTTCTTTATTAGTTTATTTTTAATCTACTAAGGTTTCCTTAATGCGCAATACATCTAAAGAAAGTTTATAGCATTATATAAAACTGCTAAGCTAAGCCACCTATAAAAGTATTTAGAGATTAAAGGTACGCTTTGGCTTCAGTCATTCAGGGACTTTGAAAAAAACCTTTATAAGAAACATGGTAGGCGCACGCATTCTCACACAAATTTAAAAAAATCTGGGCTAAAGTCTTGATATTTAACCGACTTATTGATTAGGCTTTTTATGCGTTTTCTGGTAGTCTTCTTAACATAATAGTGAGATCTGCCGAGTACTGTTTTATTACATGTACATATTGTTATTTATTGTTTACAGTTAACAACGGAACACGACCATACTTTAAGGATATTAGAAATAACAAGAGACAATCAAAATGCCCTCGCTGCAGAGTTGGCCGATATCAAGGTAATACTTGGTGTTAGCTTATTATTATTCACTATAATGTGTGATTTATATTTATGGTATGTTGTTTGTCTGCAAATAAATAAGATAAATATTGACACACAATAAATTGTGTGATTAATTCGACTGTATTTAAGGTTTGATCATGTTTAGGAAATACCACTTAAATGTGAAAAATAACAAGTTTAAGCTGTAAAATAGAAGTTGTTTCTTGCCCAAATCGGTTATGTTTGACTTCATGAATCGGATATGTTCAGATGTTGTTATTTTATTAACTCGCTTATTATTCCACTTTAATGGTAGATACCTATAATGGGATTGAAATTGTGTGGTATTTTTTAGTTATATTTATTATACTTAATAACATCTATAATGATAGTTTGTTTCCATCAACGACTTTAATGTGGAATAAGTACCACTGTATTTATACAATCTGTAACAGAAAGTGCTCAAATTATTTATTATATTGGCAATAAACTTCTTTCTTTTCTTTCAAATTTATAGACCACGATATAACTGTTTTTTTTATCCGAGCACAGCGAAGTGACTGCACTACACCTGATGGTAAGCGTAGTCCAGTCCAAAAAACCAGCGACCACCGAAAAATAATGAGTTTATCGGCGGGCACTAGAGTCATGCCGGCCTGTATAAATGCTTCTACCCTCTTCGGAAGGAAGAAGCAAATGGGTCTGCGACGGGACAAAGGGATGACCGATGCAAGCACAGTAATACATGGATGTAACCCTACACCCGCCCCAATCAACCATCAAGTCATGTCGCAAACTCCTCGGGAGAACCGGTTATACACTGGCTGATCCTGGAATCATCATAGCAGATTTTAACACCATGTGTACGGTGGTCGCTATCCGGGTGAAAATTAATAGCCTACCACCAGCAGTAGTATTTCACCCCCGTAGTACCAAATCAGTTGGCATTGCTAGGACATAAATAAAGTATTTTCTTTTAATAGTGTCGTGATCGATCTAATCGATCATAACCAATGAATGATTATAATGAGTGTAAAATAAATATTAAGATTTGTTTTTATAGCATATAGGCCGGCAAACGAGCAAGTGGATCACCTGATGGTAAGTGATCTCCACCGACCATGTACGCCCACCACCAGAAGAATCATGTGCGCGTTGCCGACCTCAAAGGAAAGGGATAATTAGGGATTGGGGAGGTGATGGGATTTGGGCTTCCGGATATCTCACTCACCGTAAGAAACGCAGCAGCATGCCACTACTTTACGTCGGTTTTCTGCGAGACGGTGGTAACGACCCGGTCGAGCCAGCCCATTCATGCTGTAAACAAAACTGTCTACAGCGTGGCTCTACCGTTCAAACGTTAAGATGCCTAGATTTTGATAAAACCCGGTACACGTAGTACATAGTGTGTGTTGTGTGTGGCAGGAGCGGTACGCGGAGGTGTGCGCGCTGCTGTCGGAGGCGCAGGAGGCGCTGCGTGCGGCGCGGCGGCGCGGCGAGCCCGCGCGCGGCCTCATGCCCAGCGTGGCGGCCGCCGCCGGCCTGCTGCACAACACGCTGCACCGCGAGATGCAGTCCTCCGTCTACTCGGAGCTCAGCCTCGACTCCGGCATAGGCGATCCTCTCGCACAGTCAGTATATTATACAGAGTGGCGATTTGGTTGTCACATTAAATGATGTAGCGGTTAAAACTAGTTGATATAAGTTTGTTCAAAGAATAAAAACATGTATAAAAATATGCAACTCTCAAACAAAATAAAACTTTGCTTGTTAAATAGTAGTTCAATCACCTGTAAAAGCGGCGACATCGCAGCGATAGGTACTTTGTCTCACGAATGTCCGCGTCGCATCGCCGCTCACCACTCGTGGGTCATTGACCTAGCAGTTTGTCGGGTGATATCCTTACGCATTTACATGACGTTCTCAAATATTAAATCAAAAAAATGACCCTTAACTAAGATATCGTAGTTATTTCATTTATTTTTTGTGTATGGTTAAAGAATGACATGTAGTATATGTGGTATTATTTAATGTGATAACCTAATCGCCACACAGTATACATAACTAATCACCAATTAACAATCACTTCTCAACACACACGAGCAATCGACTGATCTGGCAGTGGTAAGTGATTTTAACCGACCTTGAACAGCCACTATACCGGAAGATTTAAGGGTACGTGGATTGAGTCTCTTGATATCTCACTTATCGTATGAACTGAAGCAGCAACAATTGCAACAACAGCTTGCTAATAAACAGAAGCAACACCGCTCAAAATTTTGAATCACAAAATACTACATGGCAACATGTATGTTTTATTTTCTAATAGCCTGAATGTTGAAACTAACAGGTCACTCGTCTGCCAGTAAGCGCCACGCCCGCCCACAGAGATACGGAACACCACACAAAAATAAAACCGCGCTCCTTACTCCGCGACATACCCCCGTATTCATAAACGTTACTATGAGACCTCATAGTGCGCACGAACGCAATGTGGCGGTTTCTCTGATCGTCATTAGTTAGTTTTTGGCACTAAATATAAACTACCAACCATGTACACAGAATTACGACACTTGGCAAAGAGCTTATTTAAGTGTTGTTTGTGAATACGAGCGTTAGTTTTAAAACGCCCAGTAATTTCATTGGCTTTAATGTCCTTTAAACTGAAATACAACAGTGCCTACACATTGTTGCTTGGCGGCGGAAATAAACGAAGTGGTTGTAGCAACCCAGAGGGCCTCTCGGTTATGATGTACAAAGTACCAATAATTAATACAACTTGTTTGATATTTAATTTTGTTACAGTTCAAGCATGCAGAAAGTGTTTGAAACGGTGCAGTGTGCATCGCGCTGGTCGGGCGGGTCTGGTCCCTCGCTGCCGGGTTCAGAGTCTGGCGAGGGTCCGATCGCGGGTGGTGGCGGTGGTTCCTTTGCTAAGCTACCTCCTAAACCGCCTTCTAACGATTCCTTCCTTGACGACACCTCCGACACCGACTCAGATGATCTTTATCCGTTAGTATAGAATTTGCTTTTATTTTTTATCTGTTTGCTTATCTCACTTTGGACTTAAACCGTAATTAGTCAGTCTATTATTAAGGCTGATTTTAGTCTTACGCTGACGGCACGCACACCGTCAGCGCTGATGGGCGAGATATATGAACTTCTAGGAAGCGTTTTTGAATGACGCGTATCTGACACGCTGACAGCTACGCGGCCGTACGCGTCGCGCGTCGACTCCGCGTAGCTATTCGCGCTGACGATCGCACGAGCGCCTCTGCTTTCAGTGAGCGTTCTAGTGTCGAGCGGAGCGGACGTCGTCAGCGCGTAGTCATGGCGAATCGTGAAGTGGATACAGGTCGAGTTATACGATGAGGTACGCCTGAAGGAGAAATTGTGGGGCGGATCCGATCCACTCTACAAAAATTTAGATGGAAGAAACAATATTGTGCCTGGGAGGATATTGTGGACACATTGTTCGAAAATATTTCAGGAGACGAAAAACAACAACATGGTTTGTTTACTCCGCATTTTGTCGTGGTCTGTACAGTAAGGCGGTCAGTACGATACTAAAACGAGCCACGCTGAGTCTCAGCGCTGACAAACTACGCGCTGAGCTATGAGCGCTGACGGTGAGCGCGAGACTAAAATCAGCCTAAGCGTGGTAAATATTTAGTATGCCGTATGTTGTATGTTGTGTGTCGCAGCGGCGGGCCCGGCGTGGGCGTGCCGGGCGCGCCGGGCGCGGCGGAGCTGGCGGCCGCGCTGCGCAGGCTCACGCCGCACGACATCGACGCGCGCCGCGCCGAACTCACCGCCTCGCATCTGCGCACCACCACACGCAGGCCCACGCTATACGGTCAATATACACTATACGATATATATATTTTTTACTTCATTAAATGACGAGACGAGCAAGGCACTCGCCTGATGGTAAGCGCCTGCCCATAAACAGAATCAACACCACACAGAACTTTGAATTACAAAGCACTGTACTGCGCTTGTCGCCCCGAGACATAAGATGTTAAGTCTCAGATTATCCAGTAATTTCACTGGCTTCAATACCTTTCAGACCGAAACACAACAGTGCTTAGACACTGTTGCGTGGCGGCAGAAATAGACGAAGCGGTAGTATCAACCAAGACGGCCTCTGGCATAAGAGGAACCTACCAACTTGTAAATACTAGTTACTACCCCTATTCTTATTACAAACAAGCTTTTGCTCGAGGTTCCGACCGAGTTAGGAATTTGGATGTTTATTAATCAATCACACCTTGCTTCCTGAATATATTTGGATACAATTTAGTACATAAGTAGGTTACTTTTTATCCCTGAAAAACATCCGTGCGAGTAAAGTCGCGAGCAAAAGCTAGTACACCATACACGCTACACTAGCTTTACGCATTATATAAGAACAATACGACAATATAAATTTTGTATTTCGGCAATGTTCGTTGTTTACCAATTACTGCAATTAATGGCCATCAAGGTGTGGTGGGCCATTTGCCAGAACTATAAGTACATGATTTAATAATGTAACAAGTTTGTATTTGGTCATCGTCATCACCAGTCCGTATTTTGAAATACCCTAAATTTGCCAAAGCGCATAATTTTAATCGCAGTGCTGTGTAAGCTTGTATTCCCAAAAGGGTAGGCAAAGTTGCAACTTCCGACCAAAGCAACTAGTACACTCAAGTTCCATTGAGCTTATTGTCGTCCCAGGCGGCGAACTTATAGCCAAATCGGGCACAAACTCCTAATTATGGCAACTCATTTGTGATTCTCCCAATGAATACTCGAAAGATATTGTGATTGCCGGACCTGAGATTTGTTTTTAAACAATTGAATAAATAATAAGACGACGCTCGCCTGGTGGTATTCGCTTTCCATGCTCATAAACAGTACCAACACCTTACAAAACTTTGAATTATATGGCACTACACTATACTCATCTTGCTGAGACAGAAAACGTCGAATCTTTTAATGGCCGATACTTTTTTAAATAATTAATTTTATGGAAGTGATAACGCGTTACGGCGCCACTCTGTCTGGCTTTCCTTTCTCTCACGCATACGGCAGCAGTGGGCAGGCTCCTCCTCTCTCACTTTAATCCACATTAGTTTAAGTTATCACTTCTGTCGAACGTCCCGAGACGCACACGTTTTTTATACATAGTGTGTATCTCGTTCCTTATGATTATATCAAGTGTTGTACTAATTTAAACTATTGTTATTGTTTTGTATAGAGCGAGACACGGTGGAGGAGAGCGCGGTGTGGGGCGCGGGCGCGGGCGGCGGGCTCGCTCGGTTCCGCCCCCCTCACAAGCTGCAGATCGTCAAACCGCTTGAAGGCTCGCTCACGCTGCACACGTGGGCTCAACTCGCTAAGCCGAATATGTCAGGTAATATATATGTATTACTATTTGGGTACATAATATTCAAAGATCATGGATAATATATTATGTATTAATTACTATTGGTAATATTCAAACATCACAGATGATATTGTAGAAAGGTAGACGACTTTTAAATCAATAAGTTATGCTACCTAAAGTCTATTAGAGAAACAATTTTTAAAACTCCGTCAATACATTTTACCGTGCAAAATTACGATGTACGCGTGCGAGCGAGATAGTGTCATGTTTAAGATCGGTTCAAAAATGAGCCCGTAATTATGACTTTAAATATTGGTATGAACTATGAAGCAAAGTTGGGCGCGTCGTGGGGATATCTCACACTTGCTCACACGCGGGCACCAAATCACGTCAAAGTTTGAGTTGTCGGTTATTTGACAAGTGTCCATCAGATTTGAATGACTCTCTAATTTATGTTCTCGTGGACGGATTAATGAAATTCTTTCTGTAATAGGTTTTGGGTAACGTAACTTTCGACAACACTAATTGATTAACAGCTCTGAGCTTTTGTCTCGCTTCAGCATTGTTATTCTTTCTTACGCGCTTAGTGATACAAACTAAGTGAAAATTAAGTGTAATTTATAGGGATTAACTTAATTTTAGGATGTCTACATTCTTAAAAGGTCCGGTACATAGACACTCACTGTCAGGTGTATGTAACGACTTTGAAATATGACAATACTTTTCTGTGACACGTTATATATTATGTAGAAAACTAGTATGCCAATTTTTGCTATGTACATTGTAGACTGATGTAATTGCAGTATGCATAGATTTTATGATGAATATTGGCACGTTGTACATAATGTTACTCTTAATCGTGGCATGAGAAGTCTCTATTTATATTGTAAGAAATCTATATTTCGTCTGTGGTCCATGGTGATATTATTACGTCAGCAAGTGATGTACACTGAACTGTTAGTAGTAAATGTTAATTGTTCCATAGGTTTATTAGAAGAGCAAGAGGGTGTAGGAGTGCGAGGTACGAGGTCGACAGCCGGGCATGGTTTAAGACTGTACAGGCTTTCCGATGTCGAAGAAGACGATGACATGCTGCGACTGCCGCATTCGAGCCACATATACACCTTCACAAACAGGTACGCAATTGACACTTACGAGTCGTTTATTCGTTTCGCAAGCGGTTTCACGACGTCGCAATTTGGTGATCATAGTTCACTCTGCTTCGACAGCACGGTGCTGCATCCCAACGACGGCAGCCTCGCGGGCACCAGCACCAGCAGCGTGTGCAGCAGCGGCATGAGCAGCCTCTCCAGCAGCGTGTTCGGCAGCGCGTGGAGTTCGCGTCTCACGTCGCGTCGCTCCTCGGCCGCCGTGTCACCAGTGCACTCCCGCCGCGAGTCCGTATGCGCGGCGCCGTCCCGTGCACACTTCTCACCGACCGCGACGCCCGCCAACAGTCCATTGCTCGGCTCGCCGGACCAGTCACCGCCTGCGACGCCGCGACCGGGCGACGCGCCGCCCTCGCTGCACGCGCTGATCGCCAGCGGCACGTCGATACTGCGGCGGCGGCACTACGGCGCCGGATCACCGGGCGCGGAAGGTTCTCCGGCCCCGCTCGCGTTGCAGACGCCCGGCTCCTTGTACACGGGTCTCGTGCACCGTAGTCCGATGGAGCAGCTGACGTGCCTGAAACGTACGCTGCGGTCGCCGGCCGCGCCGCTGCCGGAGCGCGGCGGTGGCGGTGCGGGGGGAGCGGGGGGTGCGGGGGGTGCGGGCGGTGCGGGTGACGCGGGCGGCGGGTGCGAGACGCCGCTGGGCGTGCCGGCCGCGACGGGCTCGGGTGCGCTGGACGCGGCGAGCGGGGTGGGGGGCGCGCTGGGCGCGGGGTGTGGGCGGCGCGTGAGGGCGCGCGCACATCGACCGCGCTCCGACCTGGGCACGGTGGGCACGGTGGGCACGTTGGGTTCGGTGGGCTCGGCAGGCACGGCAGCGGGTCCGTCGGTGGCGGCACACTCGTCGCCGCTAGGAACATTCAGTCTGCTGTTTGGTCGGAAAGGTGGTCTCCTGTAAAGTTATCTCGCTGTAGGTGTTCCTATGTCCTCATGTACGGCGTCGCCCCGGTGGCCCGACAGTTGTTTACAGCCGAAAATTTTCCGTAGTATTAATTTCCCTCTATATCGTGATTTAGTCTCTCGCGGGATTTCCACCCGAATTTTATCTTTTTGATTTTGTTTTCCATTTGATATTACAAGTATTATAATTTTATTACGTTTTGACGTGTATTTGGTAGCTATTTTTTCTTAAAGTTGCTCGCGTGCATTTATGATATATGACTGACCGCGGAGTGAACCTCGAGTCTAATTTGGTCACTATATATTTTGTTTCGGTGCTATAGACGAGGCTCTTGAACATTCCTTTAGAGTTTGGACGTTTCGCCTCGATCCACTCGAGCGTGCTTTGAACACTTATTATCGAGAGCCATAGTGAGGACCAAGAGTATGATATATTTGTAAAACAGTAAACCATATCAGATGATTTCTTTGGTCAAAATAAAATACATCACACGAATTATACATTTTTGTTATATTTGTTTTTATACTTAATGATTATTTTGTAATCGTTGCGTGAGAATTACTTATTGTCGAGTAGTGTGTAGTATTTTATTGCAAGGGTTGTAATATTTATTATTATTAGGGAATAGAAAACATTAGGTTTTGTAGATGCGACTGTGTGGAATAGTAAATTCTGATTTCCAAATCTCATTGCTTTATTATGGTCATGCTTATTATTGATTATATTGTTATTATTTTAATGATTATTTTTGTGTGATTGTAAATAATTAAATGTTCATTAATTTAGAAGAGTACAAATTATTTATGTTTATGATCAGACTTAGTTATTTGATAATGTATAGATAGAAGCGAGTCAATAATTTCAATTTACAAATTATGTAATTAAATTTCACGAATTATGACATTTTGTCGACCAAATAATTAGTGTTTCACAAATACGAGGCATTCATTTTATTTTAGTTTTTAATACTAAACAATTGTTGCTAATGTTTAGGTTTAAATAAAGTGTAATGGTGCATGCCATAGTGATAAGTAGAACTGAATTAATCATATTGAAATTGCGTCATAATTTTCTATATTTAGCAACGCGGCTGTATTCTTTAATAGAAACCAGTTCATAGTGTAATAATTTATAAGTTAAGTTTACTAAAATTGGTGCTAGATAGTGATTATACCAGTGAAGTTTTGTTAAACAAATTCAATGTGATTATGTATTAATCACACGCATAGGTTTGTTTGTGTCGCATTATTGTTATTTTCCTGCGTCAGTAAGTATTTGAGTAACATAAAGCGTACGCGAACGCGTATGTCGTAGGTTTAATACGGGCTGTGAGGTGATTCATCGTAGTGGTCACAGATAATGTTTCCACGTCTTGATATTAATACAATTATTAAAGTCAAGTAGGCACAAAACTGTGTAGTATACTAAGCGAAACTTGTGGAGAATTGACAATTACAACAAAACGATAATAATTGTATTGAAAACAGAAATATAATTTATCCAATAAATGTTTGTTTTTTTATTTTTTTATTCATAGTGAATTGGCACGTGGTACGTAAATTATAAAAAATAAAGGGTACGTAAAAAGGCGCACCTGCCATATGTTTATATTTAGATATGGGTGTTATGCCTAAATATTCGATTTGGTTATTGTTATATGTACCGTTACCTCAATATAATGAATGACGAAACGCACAGGTCGCTCGCCCGATGGTAAGCCTGCTCATAAACAGAAACAACACGACAAAGAACTATGAATAACAAAATACTTACTTCCTGGCATTGGACTGTACCCATCACTGATACATAATTTCTCATAATGCCCAGTAAATTTATTGGCATCGATTTCTTTCAAACTGAAACAACAATGCTTACACATTGTTGCATAGCGGCCGAAATAGCCAAAGCGGTTGTACCAACCCAGACGGCCTCTGCCAACTGCCGACTGGCCAACCATATCCATTATTTATAATACGTTCCCGACTTTCTGAGATTTCACCACTCTTAATTCTCGGGGTGAGTTTCTTTTAATTTCCTGGGATTTACAAGGACCGAGAACCCAGGAAAAACCTTAGTGGCAATCTAGGGCGAGTGCATGATTTCGTATGAATTTTTCATCGTACTACCAAAGGTGTGGGAATAAGTTCGGTTAGGTTTTAATTTTTTGTTCTGTTCTTAGTTATACAAAAGATCAAACACTTGGTTGGATGTTAGCGCCTAACGGAATTCTGGAGTGAGACAGGTAGGTTCTAGTAGAGGCTGGGCTCATCCCTATATACGCCTATTACACAGTGTCACAGTATATACAGTGACAGTGTAGTGGTGGCAGTGGCGAAGGGTAAAAAAAATCAAAATGGAAGCCGGCGCTAGTAAAAATACATACAATTGCACTATTTCTTTTACAAATTTGTTTCGGTTTGCTACCATTGTCATCAATGAAGATTTATGTTGTTATCTTTCAGTTAATTACGCAATGGATAATAAAATTATAGGGTACCACAATTCATATTATATTATTATTATTTTTTAAACGGGAGCTGAAAGGACTCCTGTTAAACAGAGCCTGCGCTACTGAGTAGGTACTATGGTAAGGACAAATAGAGTGCAAACTGCGCAAGACTGTCCTCTTTTTAACATTGTGTTTGATGATAAATTCTTACTGAAATTCCATCCAAGGTGCACTCCACAGAGTACGTTATCATACACACTCGGCCTTATCTTATTGTCCGTTGCCACAAAGTACATTGAATTGTCCGTTGCTATGCCAACGCGGGTTGTAAACAAAGTATGACTAAATAAATTTTGTACCCAGAAGAAAACAAGAGAATTTAAACCTTACAATTTATGAATACAATATTGTTAAAAGTATTGATTTGTGATAAATGACCAAGGTGTTTATTCATCTAAAATGACGGAGCAATTAAAGTTTATTGTGAAGGAATTGAATACAGCATTGGGTAGAAACTATGATCTCATAAAGTTTGACGCCCTCAGTGAAAAGCAGTTGCTACAACTGTTGGTGGATTTACTTGTCAATTTTGGTGCTGGCGACAAGGTATGTTTGAACCAGTGACATCACAATTATGTTATTCTTACAACTTCTTGTTTTCGTCTCACTTTTGTAATCAAGCACAATCCGAAGATCGCTCTACCAGGCTATGTTAAAAGTTATGAAAATTCATTTATTAAAGCAAAAAATAAATCGCAATGCAGGTGAAACAATGTAAAGAAAACTATTTAGTAGTTGAAAAAAGTATTTTGCTAGCAAACGCACCCTGTCATCATAGTTTTCATTAATTTTGCTCACAAGACAAGCCTGTATCGAGGAAAACTATAGGCCTTTTCAGTTGCATACCACCTGATGGTACCACCACATATCATCATCATCATCATCATCATCATCAGCCACAGGACGTCCACTGCTGAACATAGGCCTCCCCCAAAGATTTTCAGACCGACCTGTTGGAAGCAGCCTGCATCCAGCGACTTCCCGTGACAACTAATTTCAACAACTTCAATCGACAACTTCGGTATTACTCTACGTGATCAAATCAGAAATGAGGAGATCCGTAGAAGAACGAAAGTCACCGACGTAGCCCAGCGGATTAGCAAGCTGAAGTGGTAGTGGGCAGGCCACATAGCTCGCAGAACCGATAACCTCCACATATGAATAACTTCAATTCTAAAGGAATCGTTAGTGCGTTGCACGCCTTTGAAGAAAGAATAGTCCTCTTTTCTTTAAGATTGGGCATGTTTGAAAATACGCGGTGGAGCCATGCTGTAGACAAGATTGTCTCAATGGGCCGGCTAGACCGGGTTGTAACCATTGTCTCACAGAAAACAGACACGGTTATCCGGAAGCCCAAATTCCCCCCTTTCGCAAAACCTTAATTAGCCCTCTCCTTTAAGGTAAGCAACGCGCCTATGGTTCTTCTAATGCTGTGGGCGTAAAGATAATGTAAATTTTTACTATAATTAATTATACATTGTAGTGTCATTCAAACGTATGGTAATAGATATTCATAAAACAATGTTATTGTTTTTTTTAAGCTGGATGTGAGTGAAGATGATACAGAAACGATTTCAGTGCGTCTTTTGGAAATGTTAGGTAATGTAAAGTACCGGCCGCCGGCTAACGTGGAGCCACCACGGTTTAGAGCGCAGCTGATTGCTGGAGATGCGAAAACCATACAACATGTGCTGCATTGGCTTTTGACCAATAAAGAGCAAGCCAAAAATATCGCTTATCTGGCTAAGTATGTATTTAATCCTAACTAATATTATAAATGCGAAATTGAGTTTGTCCGTTACGCTTTCGCGCCTAAATGGCTGGACCGATCTTGTTGAATTTTGGTATGGAGATAGATGGGACCCTGGAGACCGTTAAGAGTCTAATTTTGTCCCGGAAATTTATATCCCGTTATATGTTGTTCACGCGGGCGGAGCCGCGAGAAAAAGCTAGGTGATTGGTAATTTTATCTTAATTATTACATAAAATACAAACCCAGTTATGCAAAAGGGTAAGTTTTTCGCAGCAGGGGACATTCTAAATTGTAAGTGGTTTTCTTTGTACGTATTTAATAATAGCTATTGCGCTATCAGCACATTGATTCACGGTCCCGGTACTGTTAGTACCTAAAATAAGTAAGCGTGTGGATGGAAATAAATAGCGAGACAAATAACATAAATGAGTGTAACTATCTATATTCATCAAAAATTTATCAACAGACATTATCTTCGCCAAAGACAAGTATCAAAGCAATAAGTTAAATAAATTACTAGGATTTGGTGAGGGTTTAGATTTTGGGCAGAATCAGGAAGTTTTGTACGTGACAAGAATTGTTATGTCACGTTAAATCTCTATTCATGTAATCCGAACGGTCCAATCTTTTTACTTATTGAAGAGTAAGCAGTATTTTCGTATAATTTCAATGGAAAGCGTTGAATGGGAAAATTGTATGAATTCCTTAGCTTTTATAAACGAAACACGATAATCACGATTAAAATTGTTAATGAATTCGCTAAGTATATCTATTATCATGAAATATATGTATCTATGTATAAATTACTTAGAGCCTGTTTCACGACTTTCGAGTAAGATTTAGCTATGAAATAATACAAAAAAATAAAAGACCTACTTTTCAAAGAAACCACTAGACATCTACCTATTTGCCGTTAAGCCGGAGCATGGCGTACGTGTTATATTTAGTTTGAGTAGTATTTAGGTAGGTACTTAACATCGTGAAACAGGCCTTATTGTAACATACTTCCTAAATAAGACATAGTAAAGTACCTACATTTTTGTTAACCGAGATGGTTCTTAGCTATGTGTGAAGAAAAGAGGTACTAAACAGAAGATTTTCTGTTATTGACGTTGCCCGTCATACAAGATTGTCTACTTGAATAATGTTTGTGTTATTTGTAGTATTGTAATCAACATGTTATTTTAGGTATTTAAAATTGCCAGATATACCCACAGACGTGGCTCGCAATAATACAATTCAAGATTTACTCGATTTATACCAGAATCTAATTGAAGAATTTAAGGAAGTACATAGACGAACAAGATTGTTACAGAAAGAAAACGCTTCTGAAATTATAAACGACATTAAGGAAATGGCCGTAGAGAGAGATATAGGTAAAGTTTATACTAAGGGCTATGTATATTTTCCTACACGTAACAAGATTGTATAACTTAATACCTAGTTCCTTTCTTTCTGTCTGGCGCTAACCCGGCTTAATGAAAGGGTTTGTTCGCCTTCACTCTCCTTGACGCGCCACTTCGCCCTATCTTGAGTATCTTATGTCTCCCTCTGACATGTCAAGCCCGCACTTTTATACATTTACGCTTAACATAGGTAAAAGTAAAAACTATAGGTAAATATCTTGTATATAAACTTTATACCAACTATTATAACTACCTATGTGCCAGTGTCCATCTATGCTATGTACATAATTTTCATTATACCAATGATACACATACAATCTCATTAAATTCTTTATGCATGCACGTCGGTTTATGGTACTTCTGAACTGAGCTTAGTATTATTTAATATATTACATATGAAAAATTAAACCTTTTCATCCTTATTTTATATTACAGTAATAAAAAGATTAGAAAATGTTCAGGTGAACCTCGTTGATGTGAGTAATAAAGATGAATTGTTGAACGTGAGCAAATCATTAAGACTTCAGCAAGAAAAAGCTAAGGAATTAGAACATCAGGTTATTATTATTAAAAAATGTATAAAACTAATTAAGATATTTATAATAATAATTGCCTTATATTGTAGTATGACACTCAACAATCGCTATTAAAGTTAGCGTCAGACCAATTGAAAAGATATTTAAACGTAATTCATGGTCAGAGTGCCGCTCCAAAAACTGTTAATGATGTGATTAAACACTTACAAGAGGAAATTCAGGTATGATTTCGTTCACAATTGGACTTTTATTAAAAATATTTTAACAAAAATCGGTTCGTTGTAGTAAAATTATTTGCTAGTCGCTTATTTATTTTTATTCGCCTACATCGATATGTGTGTACATACAGGGAAAAAATCCAAATTGATGACACGTTCTTAAATTTTAACAAAATCGTCACGTTTGACGTTTTTGTTAACCATCTTGATGAAAATAACAGTTCTATATGTATATCATATTCAAAATGTGGGCCTTCTACATACATATTGTTGCAGGCGTCTGTACAATATTTACTATAGAATGTATAATGTAACAGTTTAATTCATTGATATGTTTATTTTTGACAGCTAAATTGCTATTTAGTTAAGGAAAAGTTACCGCAAGAAACCGGACATTTACAGAAAGAATTGAATATAATGCAAACAATAGCTGCTGAGCAACACCCAACTCGTTCTGATTTGCTTACGTTACAAGATAAGGTATACTCTTTAATACTATAATAATATCATGCTGTAACTAACCGGACTGTGATCAAATTCTATTATCTACCTGAGGGCTGAGCTTTAATGTTCAAGCGGCTTCATTTGCATTTTGAAATCGAGGAGCAGCTATAAGATTCAGTTACCTGGGTTATGCGCGCTGTAACCAACTCAACGCGCAAAGCAAGCGTGTAGCAGTAGTCGATTTAAGTAATTATAAAACACGTAGGGCCTATTTAAACACTGAAAAAGAGTCTGATAATCTATCCACTACTCATCGAACAGATAGCGTAAAAAAGTAAGTAAAAAAAGTAAGTTTCACAATTGTTTGTTTAATTAATTTAACATACTTATTAGGCAGAAAGATTTCCAGTAGATATTAATTTACTTATAAATTATGAATTATTAAGAACCGGTGAAAGACGTCCTTACAAGAATAAAATTCGTGTAAGGAGTCTTATATTCTTTTTTTAACCGAGCACGTCGATTGTCGATCATGTCACAAGCCCCTCGGAAGAACCGGATATACACTGGCTGATCCTGGAGAGTGATCCACACAAGCTGTGTGTATCACCATGGCCGATTTTACAACATGAGTACGGTGGTAGCTATTCGGGCGGATATGAATAACCTACCAACAAAGGCTCAGGCGATCAGGCTCAGCGCTTGTTTCTTAAATCGTATCGAATCTCCACTTCCTAAATTGGCTGTCTAAAGACTTGTGGCGGTCAACATTTATTTGCACATTGCGAAACAGGCTCTAAAACTGGAAAATTATATTGGTCGTAATGTAGAATTTTTTGATGAAAGGAAAGGATGGACTAACTAAGATTATCAGTACCTTAGTATTGGGTATGGAGTAAGTATACGGATTAAAGCTTAATTGGACCGGAGCCGACCCAAATAAAGGAAATCATTATTTATTGAAGATAAGAAGAAAAGGTGTTTACTAGGACCCTACTCTATATAATGTTTGTTGGATAGTGCGATTTTTCCTTCACAATTAGACAGCGTACTCGTAATCTATTTTTAGATAGCAGTTGTGAATGGAGAAATGGAACAGCTTGTTCAACGCAAACTGGCTACAACAGGACCGCAGGAAGATAAGTTGGCACCTTTCCGACAGCAAGCCGCAGTTATCAAACGTAATAAGGAGGCGAGCGCGGCAAGTGTCCACGAGCTCGCCTCCACTCTTAAAGATTACGAGGCAAACTTAGCAGATTTACAATCTCAGGTACCGTCAATGGCAGCTTATGCATTTGTTATAGCATCACACCTGTATCAACGAAGGGGTGGGCAGAAGTGCTACTCGCGCACATAAAGTTTACCCAACTTATTTCCGCCTGTCCCATGGAACACATTAGTCATGAACTCACGATGTGCTGGCACAAATTCTAATCCCGGTCAATCAAGATTACTTTTCTTTTCCATCTTTGTTCCTGGCATTATCCTGGCCTAATATCAGGCTCTGCCTTTCCATCATAATTTGATAGTAATGGGTACAACCTGCAACGGGTACAAAGTTTGGCCATTGCCTCGTCCGTTTGTCAGCAGAGTGTATCATGTGCAGGTGAGCTTGGCTTTGGATCGCTAAGATGTTGTTACACTCCAGAAATAAATATGAATAATCATTTTAAATCATTTGTGCTGGGATACCCAAGGTGTTAGGCCCTTATAACAAGTTTAGAGTTTCGAGTTCAGAATTCGACGAACAGCGTTTAGTAGCTCACGTTGGTCAAAAGCAGAATGCGAAACTTTAGAATAGTGTAACCACTTTGTGGTAGACGTCTTATTCGGAAAGTAGGATAAGTATGTCATGATTATAGAATGAGCAATCGGCCATTAGATACATTTCCGTGAACTCTGATATTAGGAAATGACATTATTGTAAATTGAAATGAAATTACGTGCTCAATATTGTCACTGAAAATGCAAATAGGGCTTTTGTGTACTTTGACCTTTACAACGCTCGTGTACTTAATGCAATTAATCTGAAGATCGTTGTAAGCGAAAAGGTCAAAGTTTCATTACTTGAACAGCGGGCTGAAAATAGAGGATCGTAACCTTTTTTTTTGATGGAATGACAGTGAGTGGCGGCCAGATTTGATCGCAATCGATGTCTGGTTTGATTTCGATAATATTTCGGGACGCACCACGGAGATCAGATAAAACATTTTTCTCGTTGCAAATAATCGGTTTTATGACGAGAGCAACCATTGTCGTGAAGATAACATTTCCTACAATAAATATCGTGATTTAACCATGATCGAAAGGATGGGAATACATTATGTTTTTTTATTTGATTGAATGACGAGACGAGCAAGGCGCTCGCCTGATAGTCAGCGCCACGCCTGCCTATAAACAGAAGCAACACCACACAGAACTTTGAATTACAAAGCACTGCATGGCACTGAACTGCGCTCGTCACCCCGAGATATATGATGTTAAGTCTCATAATGCCCAATAATTTCACTGGCTTCAATATCCTTCAACCGAAACACAACAGTGCTTAAACACTGTTGCTATTAAAGAGCACGCTTTATTGTTTTAATTAATTTGCGTTGCGAAAATAACTGAGTTATAGATAACTCGTCGTGGCAGTAGACCAGGGATTCCCAAAGGGATCTATAGGTATACAGTGTTATTTTGACACCCTGTTACTAAATGAAACCACATATTCGTCATCGCCTCTGCTTACCCTGTACCAAACATGAGGCTTGAGCTTGTAGTAGTTTTGCCAAAAAACGTCATTTAAGTTTTGAGCCTTTTAAATCACGCTGTACGGTTTTTGCACTTAACTCTATTGAATAAAATGTCACAGCTGACGATGTAATTATAAAACACAAACGCTTAAGAAGGGCAACTTCATACATATGAAAATACGTCTCAGATTCACAAAGACGCTCTCGACAGATTCACTGAAAAAGTTGCGACAGTATTACTTAGTTCATTGATAATGACAAAACGTAAAAAAAATGTGTTTGGGAAATGCACATACCTATAAATAGGTAACACAAATTTGACTAAAAACAAATAATCATTATAAAAGTTACAAGATTCGATTTTACTTAGGATTTTATTACATTTCATAGGGTAATCTAATATTTATTTCAATTCCTAAATTACTATTTTGAGCCGTTTGCCTTCTGTACGCTTGGCGTTTTTATAAAGCGGGCACATTGACCTCGACGGTATAAAGCCCGCAATACATGTTGGACGTGTGTTGCCGAGTGATGACTAACACCAACGTATAGATAGTATTTTTGGGTATCAGGATAGTATCGTGGGTATCAGCAACTACGAGAGACTTTTGGTCTCACAACACCCAGCCCGGGGTCTGGGTTTGTTTCGGGAAACAAATATTTGTGGTTCACATAAACATTTGTCTCGGTGCAGGGATCGAACCCGCGGCCTCTCGCTTCACAGCCGACTACTCGATTGGTTTTCGATAAACTTGCCGAACGTCTAGGCACTAGCGCTTGCCTTGTATTAATTTACCTACACTCGTGTTGGCCTTATCTCGTCCAACATGTATTGCTAGCTTAATGGTAATGTATGTGTGTGTGTCTCGTTCATTCGATGACGGGTGTGTATGTTGATTTTTATATGTGTGTGCGCGCGTATACAGACTGTTTAAAATTAATCTAATGTTAACGGCATTTAATTTGTTAGGAAATATTATTTTTTTATTTTGCCTTTAATAAGAAAGTGTCTTAGCTCAAAGTACTTGTATTAACGAACACTACACATGGTTTCATTTAAGTATAGGGTGTCAAAATGACACTGTATAAAAAAAACCGCAAAGTTTTTAAATTGGTAAGTATTTTGTATCAATAGGAAAATAACTGGAGATAGGATTTTTAAAGTAATTTGGCTATGGGGATCTGAGGTTTTATTAGTTCATTTTGGAAAAAGGGTCTCTTGCCCAAAATAGTTTGGGAATCCCTGCACTAAACTATCTAGAGTTTAGAGACATCCTTTGACAATGAATGTGGTGAGCGTTAAGTTTATATAACTCACTATTTTTTAACGCCAGCCCACATTTATAGGCCGATAGCATGCTTTTAAACTAAATACTACTTTACATGTTGGATTATAATAGATTTTTGTTACAAATACATTGTATTATTTTGTGATACTTTTTTTACAATCAATTGATACATTTCGTTTTAGAATTACTAATAATAAAACAAATAAAGACAATTTGTTAGTCACAGATCACAATAAATTTTTCAATAAATACCATTGCTTTTTTTTGAAAATTGCGTGTCGTGATTGTAACAGGTAATGCTTATTTTACTAGGTAAAGCAGCTTCTAGGTGATACTGTACTTAGAGGAGAAGAGTTAAAAAAATACGTCAATTCATTACGTACCAAGAGCACCGTATATAAAAGACAGAAAACCAATCTTTCAGCTTTTAAGGTAAATGTATTTATTACATATTTAGTAGTACATTGACATTTTTTAAAAGTCTTACTTATTGTGCAAATGGCTCGTATTTATAGGCCGAGGCGGGAATTTTAACAAGAACGATACAAATCATCAGCACTGCGGACCCGACTGTCGAAATGGCTTTAGTCAATCATAAAAAAATGAAAATTGAAGACTCTGATGTATTAGAAAACGATAAAGATAAATCATTAGATTTGACGAAGAAATCTCTACATGATTTATCCCAGGTAATTCCATATATTTAAGTTCATTTTTATTCAGCAAATAGTAGTAATGATTATAATTTATTTTAGTATTTAATGATTCAGTAAGCTTATGTGCTTATTTAATTTCCATTAATACATTTTTATAATGTTAAAATAAATAAATAACATTTTATACAAGTGCCTATGTGGACCATTATTTTATAATCATAGGCCTTTTCCAATTAGCAAGAAGGGTAGATTTTATTATTACTTTTCCTCACGCAACGCAATACTTGAGCCATAGTTTTGGAGACGTAGGGATGTCCAAAACTTCATCATCAGTTAGACCGGCAGAACCCAAAGGAATACCAAGTCAATACCCGTGGTGCTAGATCAGTTGCAGGATCTAGCTATTGTCTAACACAGGGCGGATTTCTTTTCGATTCGAGTTCTTTTCGATTTTTACTTCTTTGATAGTAAACAATTGACGGCAACACGTGTTTGATATAAAAACATTGGTGATTTCACCGTTGTAAATACGGCCTAGTCAAGAATTAGTGTAACAATTTTTATTCTATTAAAATTACCACAACCAATCTAACGAATCAAATACGTGAAAGCTAAAGTGTAAAATGGTTTAATTGTTTTTAGTTAGTAGCTCAAACAGCGCAAAAGCTCTCTGAGGTCCGTCAAGATATACAACCACTTGTGGACAAAATTAAACCCGTAAAGGAAGAGTTTCAAACCGTTCAACAGCAGTACGAACAAAAGAAAAGGGCATACGAAGCAACATCGATCAACATAACGTCGCAAATGGAACCTCTTAAAAACCAAGTGAACGCTTTGACTGACCAGTTGAATAATAAAGAGGCTGAATGGAAAAATTTGAGACAAAAAATAACAAAAGCTGAAAGTTTACAAGAAGTCGTCATGTCTGAAATGAAAAACTCAATGCAGTCCCCAAGGAAACCGTCCAAAATGGAGGCATTAAATAGGAAAGTCGCTGACATTGAGCAAATCGTCAAGCGTTTAGAGGAGGCAAGTGATTTGATTAGCTTATGTTTACGAGACGATTTTCTGGTGTTGAAATCAACTCGTACATTGCAAATCATAAATATATTATTATATACTTATAGACTACATAGAGGATAGAAACATCACGAAGGCTAGATTTCTTATGTCATTATGGTGTAGGCATTCACAGCGGCTGATTTTAATAAGCATCTCGATATCGAACCTACAAATGAGCCAATAAGAATACAGTTTGAAGGTCATTCGTAAAAATTAAAAAAGTTTATTAATTAATAAGTTGAAAATTCTGATTAAGATTGCTTATTAAAATCGGCTCTAATAAAGAGTTTTACAATTCTCTCCTAACAGCGGGTTTTGCATCGCATACGATTTCTAATCGATCTGAAAAGAATTTCTGTCGAATTGATTAACAATAACCATACGCTTTTGTTGATTCAAATCGGTTAATCAACTAAAATGAAACAGTGTGAATTTTCAGAATCGGAAAATTCAGTACTCTGAAGGTGGTAAAATGAGCGTGTCATGTTGTATAAAAGAAATCGTTACTTTTACGCGGGCAGCACAAAGTAAACATTTTTTTTTATAGTTAGAAAACTTATACGTATGTATAACATACAACAATCAACTGTGATGTCACCGGTGCCATAATTTCACCCAGAAAGCTCTCGCCCATATTACGTCGCGAAATACACATACAATTATGTATTTGAAAATCAATTCAGTTGTCGGCGTCAACTCCTACGCACTATGTCTATACCCTAATGCTAAGGTTTTTATTATAAAACTCTTTTATGAATGCTGTTCAAAAACATGTTTTCTTAAAACAAGTAATTACTAAGCAAAATATAGCCGAAGTCCGCTTAAATTTAAATTGGTCGCAGTCATTAAGTTTAACAACACAATTTGAAATGAATTGTGATGCCTGAAATGAACTGCCATTTGATTTTAAATGTTTGACTGAAAGTTAAGGCTATAAATTTAATTATAGAAAGAAATTTCTTTCGTTGCCAATATAATTCATTATGCCTAATCATACTGAAATTACGGTCTTTTGTTTATTGTGTACAGGAACAACAAGCCATCAGTTCACGCCAAGGAGCCGTGGAGGAACAGACACGACTTTGGGAGAATACGCTTCAGCTGCTGCGGTGCAAGATGCGAGCGCGCACCGAGCCGGCTGCACGACAAGGCCGCATGCACATCACTCAACATTCGCAAATGCTCACGCTCACATAAAACTCTTTAAAAATGTACAGTTTTACTTATTTTTGTAGTACGTCTTCACATACCTTAGTACAAAGTACCATACTATGTAGCAAAAAATAAACTAAAATAGAATATTGGACTTTCATTTAAATATTAAGCCTTATTTATAATTGGCAAAATAGGCAGTAAAGTAGGCAAAATATAAAATTGCATTTTTTACAAATAAGCGGAAGTATCGGTTTTTTCTATAAGCGATATTTGGTAGTGATGGTATACATGGTGGGTATATTACAATATACCCACCTTAGGGTCCCCTTTTAGCATATATAATGTATATGCATACATAGTTGTTTGGTACCGGTGTCGGAGGTATGTAGTGAATGTCAATATTTGATTTAGGAATCTGAGGTCGAAATTGTAAATGCGTACGGCGTCATGGATCAAATATCTCATGAATTTAAGCATGTTGGGTAGTTCTGCTAATATTCTACCCAAATATTTTGACAACCAATAAATTCGACAGAAGACAGCCAATGTGGTTAACTAAGGCGTAACCCTTCTTATCCAATAAATTAGGCCCGTGCTCATCACTGGAACGTGTATAATATAGGGCTAGTATTATTATCATAATTATATGTTAATCCGACTTGAACTACATCGGTTTTGTAACTCGGTCCGAAAACGAGTACACTGCACCTGATAGTAAGTGCAGTGCAGTAAAATAACTGCAACTGTATACGATATACCATGTGTACGGAATTCGTTAAGAAGTTGAGTACAAATATATATATTAATGTACGCTCTCAGCAAAATTTTCTCTAAAGTCCATTAATTACTAAATTACCGAGAAACATAAACAAGAAACATTCCATCAAGAAACCCATGTATGATGTGCCTACTTCATATCTTATTTGAATTAATAAGGCAGAAAATTAATTTATGGTGGCTTTTGTGCCTATGTATCAGGAGCCAATTCTAGTTGCTAATTGTCTTTTTAATTGAAGATAAATTTAATATTCATTATTCATTGTCACGGAGGCATTAATATGAGTTTGCTGTTAAAAGGGATTAAAACCCTTTTAATAATACATTAATACTAGGTATACACATTTATACATACACACTCAAGCTTATTATGTTGTATCCCATGGGACTAGACAGAAGTTATTGAATGCCACAATCTACGATCTTGACACAACTCTTTCGCCTCTTCCTTTCATTTTCGCCGGTTGCACCTGGACTCTCACATTTGGTCGATACCAGCACACATTTTTTTCGCAGCCATTCTCGGCTTTTGTAAAATCGCTTAGTTGTTCATTATCGTGTGCAAGACGCCATCCACTTTGTTGCCTGCCGTATCTTTCGTCTCATTCATTTTTCCATCTTTCGTAGTCTCAATGTTTGCATCATCTTGTGAGTGAGTCAGGCTAATACATTAGCTCAATATTGGCTAATTTTAGTATGTTGTTTTTTGAGATGGTTTTAATTTTGTTACACAAATTTTAATGATTTGTTATGTTTACGCGAATATTACACATTGAATTAAAACTAGCTTAGACTGATTTTATCGCGGTTTTTTATTTGATCCCGACGTGGTCATGGGGTGGACCATCTAACAACATTGCACAGGATAAATAAAGCTATTTACTAAAAAACATAGACTGTCTTTATCGAGACCCTAATTTCACTAGATATTAAGTAAAGTTGTCACCAACCTTTAAATACCAGGCGAATTAAGTTGGGGTTTTTAGTTAATATACATAAAACTGTCGTGGTGGATACTTCACTAAATGGGCTACAGGACTCTTATCTTTCTCTATTGTCAAAATAATCATCTCGTTTTCTACTTTAAGTTAAAACAATCTCATTCTGTTTAATGTCCACTCAGAGCGCCAACAAAGATTTTAAAGGCTAAGATACAAAAATGTCCCTTTGTTAATAAATCCTCTTCTTAGCGATAATTACGATATAGTACATACATCTTCGGGAAATGTTAATAAGTCATTTGGAGGCAGGCATTACGTAGCGTTTAGAAAATTCTTTGATCAAATACTTATACTGACTTCAATTTAAAATTGATCCTCGATGCTACTACGTTTAATTCTTGTTTTATATTTCAGGTCACAAATTCTTGAGTGTAATTCTACGAAATCTGAATTTGATGTTTTGTTACTTTGCTGCGTCATAATTTATGTAGAACGTGAACTTATCTATTGGAGAATGATTTGAAATGTTTTATAAGACTTTTGGCAGTCGCCGTATAATATATTCCGTAATTAATATCGCAATATTCAGATGGAGGTTGTTTACGAAAGTAGTAACTGACGTGTAGAAGCAATTAGGTAGGGTAGACCGGGGACAATTGTAGCATATTTTGGTTAGCGTTAAATTTTGAGTTTATTATTAATATTGTGTCAAAAGTGTCAATAACCATTGATACGTAGTTTATTCGGCTATAAGTTCGCATTATCTTTAGACGTGTAGGAATAATACAATCATAGATATTAAGCATTAAAGCGGACTGAGTGAACTGGTACAAATGTCCCCGCCAGTGGGTTAATTGTACCAGCGATGTAATTTAATAAAACTCAGTGTTATCATTACATAAATATACTTCTCTAAATGGTAATATCCCAACAGAATAGCTTGTAATCTAATGACAAACAAAATACAGCAAACTTCGTAAGGTTAATCAATATAAAAATTAAAAACATAAAACAATAGTTTTCTCACCCTAAACGATAATAACTAAATTAAAGATTACAACAAAGTATTCTTATAAGTTCTTATTAAGTATTGACCATCATATTTGTGGTGTCGTATACTTATAATTAGTCAAAAACAACGAAAATCACAAATCAAAATATTGTATGGTAAAGCATTTGGAACGATTGTCCCCATGGTACAATTGTCCCTTGCATACTTAATTTTATCAATTTTTTTTATTATGTATAGCTACTCAGTCCAGCACAATTTTATCCCATCGATGCCAAAGCTCCGGGTGTGGATTTTTCTCTTTTCTTTTTACACGCTTTTTACTAACTTCACCTGTATGTTTGTTTGTATGTTTGTAACCGACTCCTTTGGGCGCGATTTTGACCCACTTTAAACGGTCAGATCTCGTTCAAACTTTGTAGATTTATCGAGGACCGATGACAATACACTAATTTGAAAAAAAAAATTAATAATAATAATTTAATTTAATTAATTATTGATATTCGGGTTAGGAATTAAAACTATACTCTCTGCTACAATATATTTTTATTTTAACTAAAAAATGAAAAATAAATAATAGTTTAAAAAAAACTAAAAAACACGCTTTTATAGTGTCTAACTAAAAAATGGAAAATAAATTTGAAGAAAACAATGTATTTTATTGTAAAAAAAAGCGTGGGGTGCATGGTTATAAATATTGTATTGACAGATATGTGTAGAAGGATTATCATTTAGATAGTATCTTAAAAAGCACCCCACGCTTTTTTTTACAATAAAATACATTGTTTTCTTCAAATTTATTTTCCATTTTTTAGTTAGACACTATAAAAGCGTGTTTTTTTAGTTTTTTTTAAACTATTATTTTATATCTAATTAGAGAAACATGGCACAACCTAAACATAGACCTAAACATAGCTGTGTGTATAGATTTTCCGGTTTGGATTTCCTAATATGCTTTTTCGTAAAAAAGTATCATTCGACGTTCTATCAGTCTTTCTTGTTCTATAACGCGGCATCTGTTAAAAAATAAACTTTATGAATAACAATGGAAAGTATAGTTCAGCCATTTTTTTATTTAAGTTTTAACTTGAACAATTCTTAAGACGACATGATACCAATACCCAAACCGAATGCAACTATTTTTCATAAATTCGTCAAAAAATTTCGTCATAAATTCCAAACCACTCCTATGAAAGACACGTAGTCCGATTTGTAAAAAAATAAATAATAGTTAAAAAAACTAAAAAACACGCTTTTATAGAAAGTCTAACTAAAAAATAGAAAATAAATTTGAAGAAAACAATGTATTTTATTGTAAAAAAAGCGTGTTAAAAAAAGACTATTATCGCTGAATTGCGTCTCTTAATACTGCAGTTCCCAATTGTTAACAATAAGTACAGTTACACATATTTAATCCCAATGATCTTTATCTTCTAAATTCTAACTGCTGGTGTGCCTGTTTCGGTCATCCGCCTGTCCTGTCGCATGCCTTTCGATTTGTTTCTGCCCTCTTCGGAGTGTGAAGAAGCATTTCTACAGGCCGGCATGATTTTGATGACCGCCGATAAACTCATTATTGTCGGTTGCCGCTGGTCTTTTTGGAATGCGCTTCACTTACCATTAGGTGCAGCGCAGACACTTTACCGTGCTCGCTAAAAAATATAGTTAATTAAGTTATGAATTAAAGTTATAGTTAAAATAAATATATATTTTATAAATAGATATATATATATATATATATATATATATATATATATATATATATATATATATATATATATAATATGGGGTCAATTTTACCACGGGGACAATTGTACCGTTACAAACGTCCCCGAAATATTGCTACAATTGTCCCCATATACTCATTTCATGGATAATATAAAAAATCTCCTAAATTTAAACTTGAATCTAAATAAATACGTTTACAAATAAGAGATACAATAGTGAGAAATGTTTAAACTTACACTGAGTTAAAAATGATGGTTTGATTTCCTGCTATGACCAATGATAGTAGATGGAAAAAACTTACTTTGACTGCACCAAAATTTCATCTCGCCGTCATAAGCGTCTGCGTCAAGCCACACGCGCGAGCAGCTGATAGTTAGTCGGCAAGCAACCAAGGGGGGCGCCAAGGGGAATGGAATGTGTGTGTGAGGTGTAGTTAAAAAAATATTCCCCTTGGTACTACCGTACCCTGCTACAAATGTACCCGGTCTACCCTACTTAAGTATTTTTTTTTTGTGATAAATGGAAAGATCATATATAAGTTTTATAACAAAACTATTTTTATTTTATTTTTTTTCGCAATAATTCAAAAGTTATTTCAAAATAAAAATTAACTTTTGAATCCAGCACCGAAGATACGCCGACGGCTCCCGAACAAACCCGAGCGCGTGTGACGTCATAATGTTAGTTTTCACTCATTGCAGTTGATATAGAAATTATAAATACAGAGTTTTGATTTATTTAATTTTGTTGTCATTGTTAAATATTCAAATTTATATTAAAAATGTCGAACCTCAATCGTTATCGTTCTTGCTTTGAACCATTATGTACTAATACTACAAAAACAACTCCTGACAAAATGTTTTTAAATGTTCGCCAAGATGACAAACGTCGAAATAAATGGTTTCAAGCAGTGCACCGTGATAATCCCAAAACAAAATCGTTTTTTTTTTTGTTGTGAAGATCATTTCGATGTAAGTATTTCTTAACACCATTGTTATAAATTATTATTTATTTAAGTATACAAATCAAATAATTATTATATACTTACGTAGAGTTCAGTGAATATTTTTTTTTAAATGGACTCCAAATCATAACATTTAAAATCATAGCATTCACATGCACAGTCATGGCATTGAATATCCTGAATTTTCTGGACTTTAACTGAATAAGCTTTACTCAGAACTCGGTGTTCTGGACATACCCGTCCTTTTACAATACAAATATAATTTTTACGACTTAGTTGAAAATAACCTATAGCTTTGTCGCCGTAACTCTCACGCGATGCTCTACAATTTAAGAAATAAATAATTATATTTAATATGAACCAACCAACCAACTAGCCCTGTATTATATTTGTCCCACTGCTGGGCACGGGCCTCCTCTACTGAATGAGAGGGGTTAGGCCTTAGTCCACCACGCTGTCCTAATGCGGGTTGGTAGACTTCACATACCTTCGAAAAATCTTATCGAGTTCTCAGGTATGCAGGTTTCCTCACGATGTTTCCTTCACCGTTAAAGTAAGCGATAATTAACAATTAATATACACGTGACGTAGAAAAGTCAGAGGTGTATGCTCTTGGGGCTGGTTTCGAACCTGCGACTTTCGTCTCGCCAGTCCGTACCAATCCCCGCTGAGCTATCGCTGCTTATATATAATATAATGGAGAATAAATACTTTAATATTTTCATTTATTATATTATTTTTTAACAGACTTACCTTGATGCCTTGGCACCTCGAACTTCAGCAGAATTAAACCGAACGTCATTTTTTAAAAAATTGGTTGTCATAAATATATCAACATCAGGAATATTATCAGACTTTGCCTTAATAAATCCTTTATCACACATAGCTAATCGGAACCAACTAACATCTCATTTTTTAGCAATAAATTTTCAATATTATTGTCTAGTCACGTGTAATAGCCATAAACGCTGTACTGTTATTAAATAGCTATAACATTATGACGTCACAACTATGGGGGCCGCTCATGGCGCGTTTATAGTCACGTGATTTTTATTTGAATTTCATCATTTTTTAAATGTTTATATTTAATTGAACAAATATTTTTTTAAGATTTTTGCATTCAATATCAATATTATTAATAATAAAGTTTTAAAATACATAAAAAAAAACAATATTTTTTTTTTTGTTAAATACCTAATTGATACAAAGTTAGGATTTTAAAAAACTTAATTGGATTTACCTATAGACTGCGATCACATAAAGCTCTAACTTATCATTTAATATATTCATTTATGGAAGATAAAATAAATAATCTCCATGGCACAGTGAGACAGCTGCGAAGCGAGAGATCGTTCGTTCGAGTCCCGCACGGAGACCAATATTTGTGTCTTCATCTTTAAGTTAAGAGCATTGCTCTTGTTGGTGGGGCAATCGCCATTCCTCTCTGTCTTCTGCTTTCCTATTAACCTCCTGATACGATGCTACATCTACTTTCTCCTTAGCTTGTTGAAAAAAGCTTTTTCTTGGTCTTACTCTACTTTTTCCTTCTACTTTTCCTTCTAATATTGTCTTAAAGAAGTTATTGTGTGGCATCAATTGCCCAATCATGTTTATCCATTTGTTTTTATGGTTTGTAAAAGGCATCTTTGTTCATTCGCCATATCTAAAACTTCCTAGTTCTTTTTCCTTTCAGTCTAGCTTATTCTCTGTCCACCCCGTAACCACGAAGGCTGAATAGCTTTCGAAACGTCGGGACTAAAATTAAAACAAAATACATATATAGGCATAATATAATATATAAAATTTGGAAAATCGGTCATGAAATATATACCATGTAAGATTTTGCAAAAAAATACAGTACCATTAAAATCAATTTAAATTAATGAATGAAGTAAAACAAAATGAGTATCTCCATTTGATCTTGCTGTAGGTTGGTTCCTGTTTGCGTAAGTAGGTCTAATTGTAGTTTGATTTAACATAAACCTTTTTCACACGTATAGCTACATTGTCTTGCTAAAGAAGCTACGATTTTCATTTTAACATGCAAACTCATTACGAAACTGTCAGCTGTCTAAAGTAGTTCAAGTTGGTTTCAACTTCGCTTTAATGACTGACAGTGGCGGCCTAAAGTTCAGTGGTTGATGGAGCCTACGCTTTGACAATTTACTGCTACGCCGAGCGTAGCGCTACGAACTCAGTCAATATCGTGATATTTGTTTTATATACAAAGTTAAAATGTATCGTTGAATGTAAACGAAAAGTTGGAAATAAAAAAAAATACTTTTTTAATCATACATCACTTTTTTTCATACTTCTTTTTTACCTTTAAAGAGTTTTTTGGTTAGTGTATACCACGGAAATTTTAACCTTAGTATTTTTAGGCAGAGGCTGGCAAACGACGAGTGTATCACCTAAGAGTAAGTGATCTCTTCTGCCTATAAATGCCCATAATACAGAAGAACCAAGGATGCATCGCCGATCTTTCACCACTTTTCTGAGCATGGCGGCAAGTAATTTGTTACTTGAGGCTGATATACGTAGCGGTTCAGTTTCCCGCTTACGAGGGCGTTATTTTATCAGACTTTGCCTGCTTCGTGTGTAATTTGGGAGAAAAGAAATTAAAACATTCGGAGCAATCAGGCCGCGGGTGATTGATGTTCGGCCTAACTTCATGACCCGGGATTATCGAGGGGAATATTAAGCTCGACAATAAAATGAGGGCGGGATTTAATAATTTCATGATATTGATAAAAATGAATGTCAATTAGATGAACAGCATTACCATAACAGGCTTTGTTCCATTAAAAGGACGATAACACTCATGTAGAATTAAATTAAGCTGAATATTACTAAAAATATTTACACTGAATATATTAAGTGCCGAAACATTGCCCGTGTAAGAGAGAATTTCGCAAATACGCAGATTAATGGATTATGTTAAATTGAGCCAACATTTCTTTAAAACTTCCATTCCACGTCATAAAAATATTTGTGTTTGAATAAAGTCGTAAAAGGAAAGTTATTTTCGAGCAGTAGCAGAAATTTGGTAAATTATCTAATACAGTGCGTGCAACGGGATAACACTCAACATAAAAACTCAAATGAGTGGGATAGTATACCTAAGAAAGTAGATCATTCACTGCTCACTCATTCTCATTATTTTTTTTAGCAGCGTAGCTAGGGTGAGAAACCGGTGAGATCTTGGGTTCAAATCTTAGAACAAGCCATAACAGTTTGGTTCTTCAATTCAATAGAATTACTTAGGCGTTGCCTGGGATTGGATTTTGTATCCTATATAGAGAATGTCTCGCCACTTTTCACATAATTATGGGAGGGAAATAAGGTTGATGGATGCACGTCTCTCACCTCTACCTACTTGAAAACTTTTCCATAAGAATTTCGAATATATGTGAATTCTGTCAGCCCGCATTAGGCCAACGTCGTGGACTAAAGCCTAAGCCCTTTCTTTTAATGGAGGAGTCCTGTAGACACACACTGCTAGACAGCAGTGGGACGTATATAATACAGGGCTAGTATTATTATTGTTATTTCGATAAAACTGGATTTCAAACAAAAATACCGCATTTAAATTAGTCCACTCATTTAGGCGCAACGATGCCACAAATAGATACACGCAAACACGCGCACATTCACACAAACATGATGGAATGCACGCACGCACTTAAATAGCCTATCTCATTTCTAACAATATCGGTGTATCAATATGAGTCATCAATATAAGTTCAAGTCTTTCATCCCCGATTTCACTCCCTTAGAGGAGGCATTTATTCTTGAAATTTAAATGTGACTAACTTTAATGGACTAACTAGAAGCTATAATCTTTCGAATTAAAAAAGAATCATCAAAATACGATCACTCTGAGAAAAGTTATGCGTAGTTTTACATAGGAAAAAAACAAATATAGCTACACGAATTGAGATCCATCTTCGATATTTTCGTCGGTTAAAAAAGCTTAGCATACAGCCTCCATGACGTAGAGGGCGAGTGAAACGAGAGTCTGATGGTTGGACTTCTACACCGAGACCAATAAAGTTTGTGTGAATCATAAATATTTGTTTCAGGTTTGGATGTTGTGGATATGTAAATCCCTCATAGTTCCTGATACGCACGCCACAGTTAATCTAGAGTGAGGTCAGGAACTCAGGACTATGTGTGTGCCCGTTGGGTATAAGAATAGAAAAAATGAATTTAAGTTTTATTATTATACTTATTATTTATAAACTCTTTATTATACATCTTAATATGGAAGAGAACGTATTATAAAGTATAAAACATAGTATAAAGCATCGTTGTCATTTTACATCTATTTAAAACATGGATTTCGTGATGACCATTCTCTACGAGCACGATAATGAATGAAGATTAACATTATCTTTAACACGCCGTTGAGTGTTTCATGGTCGCTTTCTGATTTTGTAATAAACGTAAGGTTTCTAAATATGAGGGTTGCGTGTGTGCTCCTATTATTTCCGCTTGAAGCCTCACCTTGCTTGATATGGGAAGGTCGATAAAGGAATTTACGAGTAAATTTGAGGTCGCGACCTTCCCATTCGTTCGTTATCGACTTTCACACAGCGGTTATTTGCGAGTGCATAGTGCACAAGTTCGAATCTGAATTATTGAAAACTAGCTGTCTCTCGCGTTTTCAGCGCAAACATGTTACTGCCCTCCTCCCATTATATACATATAAACCTTCCGGAATAAGTTATCTAAATTATAGTGAAAACGTCATCTAAATCCGTCGCATAGTTTAGAAGAAATAAGCGGACAAACAATCCGACAGACACGGAAAGTGACTTTGTTTTATGCTTTTTATGCGTCTGTTTTATTTATTGATGTTACATTAAACTGTGGAGATTTATTTGCAGATAAATATGACAGTCACAGTATAATTAAAACGTCACTCAATCCAAAAAGAGGAAAACGACTTCGGCGATATATTAATTTTAAAAATAAGCCGCTATCTCTGAAAGCGGTGACGTATTTCAACTTTGAAGATAATTTGAGAAGTTCACAAAAAAGGACCGAACTGGCCTCCTTTTCTTTGTGGTATTCGTTGTAAACACTACGCACAGATAAGATTATATTCGAGTCACAAACAAAGCGAATTGTTTGGTAAATCTAAATAACGTCGCGTCCTGATAAAAAAACAAAATTACATAAGATCCGTATCATCAATCTCATTTTCATAAATCCATAGAATGACAAAATATACATCAATCGAAAACCTACGATTTGAACATTACCTTGCGAAAGATCTTATTATAACTCACTGCTGCAAACAAAGATATGCATGATTTCCTAAAGCAAACACAAAAATTGTGTAATATTTCAATAATTTTATTTGACAATTTCCTAAGTACATTTATTAAACATTCTTTAGAGTGTAGAGGACCGCATTTATAATAACGATTATAAGTAAATTTAACACATCAGTGCCTGGTTTATAACGCAATGTCTCTATTAAACAAATGATAAATACTTTTATTTCTTATAAAACTAAAATAATATTGTAACGTGTCTTAGATAATAAAAAGATTATAAAGATTTACTCTTTTTATAGTTTATATTATTATTATTACGTTGAGCAGCTGATTTAATATGTTACCCTTATATATCTAACTAACTTAAATATATAAATAACTAATTAATCCATATACCTACGTTCTTGGAATAGTGAGCAGTTTCACTAGATTTTAAATATACCTTTGTACACTATCTATTGTACTCATCGTCTCATTTGCGAACTCAATTAACTGCAATTAGTGGCGGCTGATTCGCCATTAGCGAGCTTCTTTTGTTAGTCTTAGAATGACCACAAAATGTAAATTGTTTTTTTAACGGCGCACCGTATATTCTGTAGGTGCTGACTATTTTTAGTTAATTGACTTTTATTATTGGAGTTACCTACCGACATTTCATCTAAGATATATAAAAAAAGACTCAATTTATTCCTGAAACCTTAAAACAAAATCAATTAGACATAAACTAAATAACTACTCGTAACTCAAATAAAATAAAAATTTCTTAAAATAATAGATTTGAGCTTTACTTATTCTTTCTTCTTTGTTATGTTAGAGAAAAATTTGGCTTGAAGTTTTAGGACTGGCAACCTGCCTGACGTCGACCCCTCTGGGGAGGAACTATACTTATTGATCTACAGAATAATTAAGTATTCTTGATTTTTGATTAAGTAATCATATACATACATAAGCATAGCCCAGTGGATTAGCAAGCTCAAGTGGTAGTGGGCAGGCCACATAGCTCGCAGAACCGATAACCGATGGGGCAGGAAAGTTCTAGAATGTAGGCCACGTACTGGCAAGCGCAGCGTTAGACGTCCACCTACAAGGTGGACAGACGACCTGATTAAGATCGCAGGTAGTCGCTGGATGCAGGCCGCTTCCAACAGGTCGGTCTGGAAATCTTTGGGGGAGGCCTTTGTTCAGCAGTGGACATCCTGTGACTGATGATAATGATGAATCATAAAATAAAGTTTAAAAAACCGTTTAAAGTTTGGATACATTAATGTATAACCTTTGTTTCCTGTAGACACTATAAACATACTAGTAAGTATTATTTACAAACTACAAATTTAATTATTTATGTATAACTAATGGCATATAGACCTAAGTCCTAATATTGAATTACTATTTCTAAAATAATGTCCATAAAAGGGAACGGAATCTTTTTTTTTTTTACAGCATAGGCCGGTAAACGAGCGAGTGGGTCACCTTATGGTAAGTGATCTCCACTGCTCATGTACGCCCATAATACCTGAAGAATCATAAGCGCGTTGCCGACCTTAAACGAAAGGGATAATTAGGGATTGGGAATGGGAAGGGTATTTAGGCCTCCGGATATCTCACTCACTGTACGAAACGTAGCAGCAAGCCGCTGCTTTTCATCAGTTATCTGTAAGACAGTGGTAACGACCCGGTCGAGCCGGCCCATTCATGCTGTAGACAAAACTGTCTACAGCGTGGCTCTACCACTCCAAATCGCTACGCATAATGTACATTTACTTATGTTAATGATTTGTTTAGAAGAATAATAACTAAGTTGCAAATAAATTTACATGAGTCCTTCTCAAGGTGTATTAAATCTGGCTTTATAAGGTAAAATGAGCGAATTGTACAATTTACGTGGCACCGTGTGATTCCAAGGTAATCTACGTACGCGTTAATTACAATTTGGGCTCATTTAGGTATTTTAACACTGATTTGCATTATCTGAAGGGTAGGAGACCTAGGTGTAAGTGAGTTAAGTAATGTACAGCTACAATAACTTTTTATTAACTACGATTACCGTCCTGTTGGAACTTATTTTATTTACCTGCACTCGTTCTATTTGCCGGTACAGTTATTGTAGCGAATTCTCGTAGTATGATCAATGATTGTGGGTGGTAGGGCCACGCTGTAGACAGATTGTCTACACTCTACAGCATGAGCCGGTTCGACCGGGTGGGTACCAATGCCTCACAGTATAAAAGGTGAAGTAGCATGTAACAAGGTGAGTGAGATTTTCCAATGGCCCATTGTCCAGCCCTTCTCCAATTCCTCCATTCCTCCATTCCTTTCTTTTAAGTCCGACAACACATATATGTTTCTTCTGGAGGCCCATTGACTTGCTAGCTGCCTTGTACTATAAAAAATATTAATAACATTTCAATGCTACAGGGAAAAATGCTCCAAATATCTCAGATTAAGGTTCTTTGATTTCATACACATTGCACACTGACGGATTCATTGATAGCATAGATAGACCGTCCTTATTGGGCTGACCTTTATCCTCATTATATTTTTGATCGATGTTATCTGAGAGGCGCCGATTTCTCTTTTTTCATTTAGATTCATCGATTAGGTCAATTGGAAATGATAATGCAGTAAGATTATGATTTTTTAATTAAATTGTGGGTCGACGCATTGTGCACACCCAATGTACTGCACATTATTTTTTTGATATGAATCGGGTGTAGTGCAGTCACTTATATGTGCAAGGATAAAAAAATATATGTGAAATGTTGTCCAAAACAATCTCATAATGTGAAGGAATGTGCCAATATTATTTGCAGTGCAGTATTAAGTGCAGTACAAGTTGTATTTAAATTACATACTTGAAAGTTTTACGGATGTATATATTGGCATGCCACTTTGCATTCCTTGTATTTCCTATATACCGTCCACTAAAGTTTGTTACAACGGAATGCATGCATGCATTTTCCATTTCAATGCACGGACGTATACGCTGAACATTTTAAAAAAATCCAATTAAAAATGTTTACGTTGAGCAAGCGGCATTATTCTATAACGAGAATTTACTCGCGGCTCCACTCCCGTGAACAGACTTTTGCGGGCTAAAAGTAACCTAGAACCGTCTCCAGGGTCCCGTGTTCTCTGTACCAAAATTGATCAAAATCGGTTCAGCAATTTAGGCGTGAAAGTGTAACAAACAAACTCACTTTCGTATGTATAATATAAAGTTTTTTTTTTTTTTATAGCATAGGCCGGCAAACGAGCAAGTGGGTCACCTGATGGTAAGTGATCTCCACCGCCCATGTACGCCCACAACCAGAAGAATCATGGGCGCGTTGCCGACCTTAAAGGAAAGGGATAATTAGGGATTGGGAAGGGGAGGGGATTTGGGCTACTGGATATCTCACTCACCGTACGAAACGCAGCAGCAAGCCGCTACTTTACGACGGTTTTCTGTGAGACAGTGGTAACTACACGGTCGAGCCAGCCCATTCATGCTGTAGACAAAACAGGCTACAGCGTGGCTCTACCACTCAAGTTCAATATAAAGTTTAAAATAATGTTTTGTTTTTCTGCTTTGACTGATATCAATATCTGTAATCTTTGAGACCCAACAAATAATTTTTGATTGGAACTAGTATAACCGTAAAAATCCCCGACAATTTTCAGATTTTAAATGGCTGACCAGATTTGACTTGATTTTAATTAATAGCAGTGAATATGTCGTGTATAGGAATAAGATTCGGAGGGATGGATTGCGATACTTTTTGAATAGAATTCAGGGTTTATAAAGGTAAGATTAGTTTTAACCATTTTAAAAAGTCATTTCATCCCTAGCCTTTTATTACTTCCTGAAGATGAATCGGTTGACTACATCCTACTGAGCTCATATTTGCATAAAAGTTATTTTTAGTTAACCATATAATGCTATAAAAATAATGAGTTATTCCATTAAAAGTCTTTTATTCTTCAGCGAAAACAAATCTACTCTTTAGTGAAATGACCGTAGCATATATAAAAAGGGCACATGCCATGTTTCCTTAAATGCGGTTCGCCACTTGAGAATTCGTTAACACTAATGGTTGTGGGCCTGCGACAGATGTGACCATCCTGCTACCGTATTACTTTACTACCTTCTCCATTTTGGTAATCACGATTCTATGTATCTAATGCTTCTGTTTATGAAATCTGTACATATAATAAGTCCTTACTTTGATATTTAATTAATTAAATAAAAAGGCAGATTCAAATACGCAATAATTACGTAATATATATTTTTGATAGCCTCCGTGCCCCGTGGCGTATTGAGCTAGTAGCCGGCTGCGAAGCGAGAGGCCTTGGGTTCGATTCCCGCACCGAAACAAAAATATATGTGTGACCCACGAATATTTATTTCATATCTAGTTGTTGTGAGATCATAAGTTCCACAAATAAACAAGCCATAGACATATAAATACTTTTAAGAATCTGTGTCCATGCATTTAAACAAGAAAAAGCAGCAAGAAAATAGTGATGTATCTCTACATTTATTACCAATATTATAAGTAGGTACATACTTATGCACCAATCTACTATACAATGAAGCCTTTGAGAATCCACACAGCTTTTAGATATTTTTTATGAAAACGTGCTTCAAGGGTTGAATGCAAAACGTATGTTTAAATTTTTGCCTGTTTTGAGAATTATCACAGTTGCGTATTATTTTTTGGGGAGTGTTCGTTAAATTTTGGGTTACACGAGGAACAATGATGATTATCCAGTATAATAGAGCAGTTGCAACATTAAATTAGGATTTTTTTTTCTTAGATACATGACGAGGCGCAAAAGCCCGATTGTTTTTGTATTAGAATCAAATCATAAAAACCAGTTAACTGTAAGTGGAACTCGCACATCGAGTGTCCCGTATCGACTCTCTTAAGTTTTAATGTTTTATTACTTCTTTTTATTTGTTAAAACATTTGATATAATCAAGAACACATTCTGTGAAGAGTTCAGTATTATATTTTAAATAATAAAGCATTTTAGAGATAGGACACACATAAAGACAAACGGCGCGGACTTATTTACGCGCAGACGCAGCGTTACTGACAGTAATTTGAAATCATGAGGTTTCAATTTTTTTTAGCTAAGACAAAACTTACACATAAATGCAACTAAGACACACACACACACACTTAGAAAATTGCAATTCATATTATAATATGTTTTATACCGATAAGTTATGACTACACTACTTATAGTTATATTTTTTTTGGACTGCACCTGACTCTATATTTTCTGATAAAAACTCGAAAGTAAATTTGCTTATTTTCCAGTCCTTTACACTTTCACACATGTGTTGCGCATATTGCAAATGATCCTTAGATCGTGAAATGATTGCGCGAGCAGGCGTGAGTCACCATCTGGCGACACCTTTAAAAACTGTTATGTCGGATGAATGGTGTTAGAAGACGATTGAGTGATTGGCCAATTTGCAGACGTGACAGTCGCGTCGAAGGGAAGGACGACACACGCGCCATTACATAGAATTATCCATCATTCGGCTAACGAGGGTTGGTTACATGAGCCGCGTGACGCGGCTCTGAAGCTCTTGTATTTAGGATTGAGAGTCGATTTTCACTCGACATTTACACTTGGTGTGTATTTAAAGCCGTGCGTGGGGTATTCATCAATGATTCTGATAATCATAATGTTTGGTCAGTTCGTTATATTACTGGATTTTAATATAGATAACGATTTGTGCTAAATTTAACTACAACACATTTTGCACAAACAATATTAATTTCAAAAATAATAACATTATTTTACTTTTAGAAGCAGATGAAAGTTATTTGGGTTAACAATAATTATTTTGATAGTACATAGTAGAGAGTGTTTTATGTAGATCAAATAAATTACATCCGGTATTGTAAACATGTTGTACTTTTATAAGTTCTAGTAATCTATCACAGGTTCAAATACCATACATTATAATTATAATTCATTTACGTTCGAAATTTACGTCACAGTACTGTCACTATAGGATATTCGTTCTAAATATTTTCCAGTATGGGTGGAGAAACTGAAAAGTATTACCGATACGTCGGCTATTGGGCCTACTTATTACGGAATAATTGACTTCAGTTTTAATAAGATGCAGTGAAATCAGACACACGTTTTCAATTAAAAATATTATTACTACTGATGGTGTTCTCAATAATTTTTGGAACGCATTTATTACATTTTCAATCCTGGAAACTCGCCTTTATTTATACTAGCGCGCTTTCAACTGAAAAACAATTAGGACATTGGTTACGTAACACATGCATGAATTGAGAATCATTTCCATTTCCGAATTTCACTGTGATTGTTCAAACGGATATTATCAATTCAATTTGATGTACATTTTACGCATACCTGGCATAATCACTAATCGTTGTGTGTTGATTGAATGCTAACAACTATTAAAGTATTTGTATGATCTTCCAGAGTAGAATAACAACCTTAATTTTAAAACATTCTTGTAATCCTTTTAATCGATATGGCACCAGTTTTACTCCACTGTACTAGATGTTAAGTACAGTGTAATCCGATATAATGTCAATATAGAGAGACATTGCGTCTTTCGGCAGTCGGTAGAATTATGCTGACCCGAAGTTACTGGGTCTACACTGGCTGACCTGAACATAACATGCTGGAACGAGCCACTATGGTGGGTTTTTGTGTGAGGTGGTGGTGGTGAAGTGTAAGGTGGTCCAACTCCAGTCGGGTACGAATATGTTTTAGGTACTAACACTCCCACGAGCACGTATTTAAATGTTACTTAATTACGTCTATAATTGTATGGGGATGTGTGAAATACTCCAGCTATACATCGAAGCACAGTTATTTTTACAAGATATACCATCTATGACGGCAAAAATTAAGGATAAGTTACATACTCTTTGAGTGGTAGAGCCACGCTGTAGACAGTTTTGTTGCATGAATGGGCCGGCTCAACAGGGTCGTTTCCACTGCCTCACTAAAAATCGACGTAAAGTAACGGCTTGCTGCTACGTTTCGTACGGTGAGTGAGATATCCGGAGGCGAGAAATCCCAGGGGGATTCCTTCCCAAACCCTAATTATCCTTTTCCTTTAAGGTAGGTAATGCGCCCGTGACTCTTCTGACATTGTGGGCGTACGTGGGTGGTTGAGATCACTTACTATCGGGTGACACATTTGCTCGTTTGCCGATCAGTAATTAAAAAAATACAGAAATAAATACTTCAGCACTCATAAATAAGAGTCTCGTCAGTTATTCTGCGAAGTCCACGTCACCAAAACGTGTTGCCGACTGTGTCTTGATTTTGGATCTGCTGTTATTACAACAGCGACGCTTATTAGCGTCGTGTTCACCCGGGCGTTGATTCCCCTTTGACTCTTCGTTAGCGATCTGTCTATAATGTCTTCTCAATGATTAAAGATTAGCATCAAAATTAATCTAAGAATATAAGCTTATATTAACCTGTCATATAATAATCATATCATATTACCGTTATGTGGAATATACTCGTAAATTGCATATATCTGAAAATAGTTCATTACAAAGCACAGATTGCTATTATTTTATATTAATTTTGTTCACGAGATTTTCTTTTGCCGGGACAAAAGTAAGTAGTATGCCCTAATCCAGGTCATGTTTTTCCCTTTGTGCCAAATTTCATCGAAATCCATTCAGTCATTAAGGCGTGGTTGACAAGAAACTTAGTTTACAAATATTCAAAATTCACTTACTTAAATATATTACGTACGTACTCACGCACTGTAATCTCTGAAAGGGTCGTCAGAGGTGTAACCAGTACACCCATATTCGCCGATCATATTTCCGCCCCAAGATGTGATAGGAGCGAGCTTATCGCCATACCGGGCACAATTCCAGATTCCGGGCTGCTCAGTGTATTTCGTGATGGAAAAAAACCCGATATCACTTTACCCGATCCGGGATCGAACCTGAGACCTCAGCGCAGCAGTAGTACCGTCTACGCCATACGACTGCGCCACTGACGCAGTCCTTAAGTAGGGCAGTCAATTGAGTATATTATTAAATTATATTAATTGTGAATTATTATCTAATTATATGTACATTTGTACAATTGTGATTGGGTATATATGGTCTTATATCACAAACAATGTGAACCTTCCAATTAGTGAAAAAGTGTTATTGCGATGCATTTGCATTATTTTGATAGCCAAATCAATTTATTTAAGCCGAATTTAATTTTGTTAAAACGCGATATAAAACATTTTCAGCTACATTTTAATACCGTTGAGTGTTACCAATACCCAATTCTGTTTGGGCGAACAAAATATTAATATACGAACACACCGAGATAGTATATAGCACATAAGTACTAAATAATAATATATAAAGTTAGGCGTTAGTGATGTTCTGTTTCTGTAACTTTTGGAATTTAAACGGCTTTCTTTCAAATGAGTAAAAATTTTAGTAAAATTAAAACAAAGAGACATAGATACATATTCTTCGAGATATCTTAGAGTGTCTGAGGTATCGTGACGTTTTAAATATGTTTATTTAGTGTGTTGTAACTTCTAAGTAGATGCTGCTCTCCACCCTTAAATACATGACACATTGTGGTTGGTGGTGTTTTTGGATTTCCATTACTTATATATAGATTCTTTATACCATCACTTTATTGTTCATCTGTCTGTTTTCTTTCAGCCAAAAGCCTAAACATGTTGCCACTAAACCTATGACTTATTAAGCAACCATTTTAATAACCAAGTAGAAAAAAATTTGGTACTCAGTGGGGTGTTCCTGATCTGAATTTTCTCTGCCTTCAACGGTTAGGGCAGCTTCTAAAAACATACAATGCCTAGTGTGGTGTACAGCTACGGAAGTAAGAGTACGGACATATTAACGACACTACCTAGTGGAGGTAGATAAGAATAAGGTTGACATCTACGACAGATGGCACCTTATAAATACATTTCCGCTACGGAGAGAGCAGATATCTGCTGATCGACGCGACAATATACCAAGACATAGATGTTTTGGTATAACAGCATAGAAAAATAACAGAGGGTATCTGTGTGTGTTTAATGTTCACAAATGTGATGCGCGAGCGGACTGGGTGCAAGGGTGGTTGAGTGCAAATACAAACACGAAACACTACATAAACGTTAAGTTAATAATAATTCTCAATTTAAAACATAAAGAAACGAACAGAAAGTTGACGGTGCTACTATTAGATGCTAGAGTAAAATATAAGTTCTTTGTAATTTTGTAAGAGATAACCATCGCAAAAAAAAAACAAAAGAAATACGTTATATATCGTTGGATAGTAACCAACCATTTATTCTACAGCTTAAAAGGAATCGTAGTGTGTAAAGAGTACCTATAACTATTTCACTATTAGGATTCCGTGGCCGTTCGGTTCCCTCGTAAAAGAGATTGCCGACGTGTATTGAATATCTTTGTAAAGTACGATCACAAATCCACAGTCATCATTTATAAATACGCCACGCTAGTTCAATGGTCGCGCTGTACATATGACTTAATCTTTCAATACGTTTCAGCGTCTTTTTTTAAGTGTTACTGCATATGCCTTTTAAATATTCTATGGTACTAATTAAAAGGTATATGCCCCTTATATATAAATATATAAAAGGTATATAGGATTGATTATCGCGTAGCATGGATATATTTATTTAAATACATATTTTTTTTAGCACTATTTTGAACTTTGTATGATTAATTCTGCCTGAAGCCTAGCCTAGCCTTCTCATCTTCGAACAATCTCCTTCATATTGAGACATTCGCCTCGCCATACCTCTCGATCAATGTGAAAAGCGTTGTCGAAATCAACTCGCCTTTCTGCTACTATGCAGCATGTGTATTTGACTACCTATTTATAGTTAAATATTCTTTATATCAACGAGGTTATGAGGTTTACAAAAGTTTATTGAAATCCTAGGGCACCATATTTTACAAAATTCCATTGAGATTTTGAAGTCAATATAAAAAATCTGAGCTTTCAAATACGTTCAAGATGTATAAATATATTTACCGTAGACAGTCTACGGTAGACAGCAATAGTTGATTCGATTTGTATTCAGAATCGTGCACAAATGTCGAAGTTAGCACTTCCTCGTGGCATACGTAATTTTGCATGTCCGTATTAAGCTTTGGTAGATACGCGCAATAAATTGTGAGATAAATGTATAGTAAATCAAGATTATGTTTGTATTTATGATAAATTGCCAAAAGCATGTACGTCTAAGAACATCATTTTGGTACTTCACGTGGGCTAGGAGTTATGAAATAAAATAGTTCTTCCTATAAACATTTGTATGAGAAATAATAATAATTAGCGCTTAATATTTTCAAGGAATTCATTTTAAAGCTTACTAAATACTTACCTAATACTTAGTAAATAAATAAACTACTGAAAATAAATTATATATATTAGAGTAATAAAGCCACGCTGTAGACAGTTTTGTCTACAGCAGGAAGGAGCCGGTTCAACCGGGTCGTTACAACTGTCTGTTGTATGTTTCGTACAGTCAGTGAGATATCTGGAGGCCCATATCCCCATCACCTTCTCAACCCCTCTTCTTTAAGGCAACGCGCTCATGATTCTTCTAGTATTGTGGGCTTACATGGACGGTGAAGATGGTAGAATATTCATATCCGCCCGGATAGCGACCACCGTATACATGGTGTTAAAACCTGCCACAGTGACACCTTGTGTGGATCAATCAGTGTATATCTTCACGAGGGCCTTGCAACTTAACTTGATGGTTGGTTGGGGCGGGTAAAGGGGATACTTGCATCCCTGTGCCTGCAACAGTCATCCACCTGTTCTGTCGCAGGTCCCTTGACTTGCTTCTTCCCTCTTCGAAATGTGAAGAAGCTTGTGTTTTTGGGCTGTACTGCGCTTACCACCAGGTCTAGTGCAGTCAGTTTACCGTGCTTGGATAAAGAAAAAAGTGTTTTTTTTTCAATATATTTTCAAAGTTTTTAAATCGTCTATTCACAAGTTATTAACTTGGTAATATATTAATAATCATTAATTGACAAGTCTTATGAATACATAACATATTTTATAAACAAAACATGTAGGTTCTTTTTGTAGGTTTATACGCAATAAACAAACCCGGGAGTAGAGACATATAAAACATAAGTAATTTGTTTGAAAATATATGTGAAAACAACAGTAGAAACCAAATAATGGCCGCTAGAGCAATAAGTATCACACTACAGGAAAAAGCACTTGCCGGCTGTACCTCGTTCCCAGTCACGCAAGTATTCTATTCAACTTAAAAAAAGGTGGAGGCATTTTTGCTACTTAGTGTACGTGTATCGATTTCCCCGTCGTGTATGGGCTGATTTTGTTAAAAGTTTTTTTTTATTGGAATAGATCAACATGCGAGTTGGTTCCATATAATTGGTTAATACCTGATGACGGAGTATATAATAAATAAATTGAAACTCTTTAACGAATAATAAAAAACGCGTCGCAATGGAGTTCACCTAATGTGGGGTCAGGACTATATGTGTGACTGTTGGGGTATACATTTATTACTATTATTGTGTTGGAATTAATATGCAAGAGCTGAACCCATCAAAACTGCAAAATAATGCAAAATAAAATTAAGTTAAACAGCGCCACGGAGGCTGTAAGATAATCAACGGCGGAAAATTATAATAAACAATATAATTTATAATTAAAAATGTAATATAGTATGTACCCAATTTTTTTCAAAGTAGCTATGACCAGTTGATATGATCTATTGAAGCTAAAATATTGCGTCTCTATTGAGCAAGTAATTTTACTAAAGATTCCAAGACTTGCTATGCTATAAGCGTGGGGTGATTTAATTAAGAATAATACGTTCATATAAATCAGTGCGGACTCTGTCATGATGGTAACTCAGTTTAAACATGAATTTTCCCAGACGTGTGTCGGGCTAATGAATTTTACGTTATAACAAGTTTACATATGACTGGTCTTGAAATATCTTAATGGAAATTCTATTGAAAGTAATTTTGTAAGGGGTAAATCCACGCTGTTGGCAGCTTTTTTGTACGAGTAATGAATTTTCACAATCATTTACAACTCTTAACGATTAAAAAGGCATAATACGAAATTATTATTGGTATATTTTATATTTTTTATGATTATGTTAAAACAGATCGATTTGAAAAGAGTTTGATTCCAGCATCTTGTGAGGAACATTGTCATTTAGGTTCTAAAAGTGGACATCCTGCCATAACAGCGACGTCTGACAATGTAGGCATTATCTAAAGAGCATAGACTTTTGTGTAATCGTCATGATGTGCATTTACATTTACAATTCATTGATTTTTTTTTTCTGTTTTCAGCGTACTCATTAAATTTAATTAAAAATTTTCCAATATCTTACTTTTTCTTTTTCTAATATTGTCTTGAATACTTACTATTGTAAGAAAGTCCTCTGGTTCAGTAAATAAACTACAGACTAGTCTCAGTTCTCCACCTTATTTTATTATTTTTTCCACCGTTCTCCCAGTCCAAGTCCGTACAACTACTAAATCCGTTCCTCGTCCCCTTCCTGCTCGTCCTCTCGCCAACCCCCATCGTTTTTACATCCCTACCCCAGCCATTCCTCAACCTTTGTTGCCGGTATTAAATAAAGAACTGTATTCATTTTATGGAACAAATGTTAATGTTAAATTTTGTATGAATCAATGACTAGGGTGATAATATTTTATATTATTAATGTAAATTTAAATTAACGAATATTTACGTAACCTTACACTATAGACAGAGAAAGATTAAACGCAATCTAGCACAACAATTTTAACTCTTTTTCAAAACTTATGGTACTTTCCGCCAGATCGTGGAAATTTAATAGAAACTTGGCCGGTAAGATGTTATTGACAGCCTCCCTGGCACAGTGGCCGCGTAGTCGGTTGATCAGCGAGAGGCTTCAGTTCCCGCACCGAGACAAATGCTTTTGATCTACAAATATTTGTTTTGGGTCTGGATTTGCTTTCTCCTTAGAGAGGATGACGTCAGGCAGGTGGCCAGTCGTAAAAGCTACAAGCCATATCTTTCTGGATCATGTGGTTAAAAAGCATGTTGGGCTTACCTCACTGCGAGTGGATAAGGGCAGGTGGAAGAAGGAAGGTACTGAAGTAATCATCGAAATCGGTGCATAAATAACTATGTTTTAGTTTTTCATTTTCGATTAAACCTACTTAGATATGATTTTTTTTCTTGAAATTAAAATGGGGACAACTATAAGCTATAATAATACTCTTTCGAAGAATTATCAAAATCAGATCACTCTGTAAAAAGTTATGTATATAAATGAAAATGAATATAGCGTCGAAATAACAACTTTCTCCATTTTTTGTCGTCGGTGAAAAGAATATTGTATCGGTACTGTTGCCGATCAAATGAAATTGTACCAACGCTATAAAACATAGAGGCCTTTATAGTATTTTTCATGTAAGAAATGATTTTTTTATTTTTCTTTGTAGTGCTTTTTATCAGCCTGAATGACAAAACGAACATGTCACTCGCATAATGGTAAATGCCACGCCTTCTCATAAACGGAAGAAACACCACAAATAACCTTGATAATTAGAAAGCACTGCATGGCGTTGGACTGGGCTCCTCACCCCCCGAGACATAGATGATAAGTCTGAATGAATGATGAAATGATTAGTAATTTCACTGGCTTACGGTCCTGTAAACTAAAGTAGGTACAACAGTGCTTACATACCGCTGCTTTGCGGCATAAGCAGAAAAGCGGCATTAGCAACCCACGGCCTCTCGCAAATTAAGAACCTCCACATAGAACACCTCCATTGTTGACGATAGTTTTAAGTTTTTTTAAAATTTTAAACTTATTTTTATTTCGCAATTTTGAGTGTCAGGCCCACGCTCAGCAGGGAAATCGACGACATAGTTACATAAAAGAGGAAATCTCCTTTTTTAAATTGGTTGAAAAATTCATTCCAACATTATTTCCATTATTTTCTCTAAAGCAACTGAAATATATAAAACGCAACTGTTTCTAATTTTACTACGTTTATTTTAGTTGTTTAATTTTCATTAACCGCAAAATCCTACCGATCGCTTGTGTACTCGCGCAAACTTGCTGATTAACAAAGACACTCAGATGGTATGAAATAATAATGAAATTCATCGCATTCAAGTTACACAGTGGATTTTTTTTTATCCTAGCTCGGAAAAGTGACTACGCTACACCTGATGGTAAGTGTAGCGCAATCCAAGAATAGTGTCGACCAACGAAAAACAATGTGTCCATCGTAGGTCGGCAAGATCATGCCGGTCTGCCAAAGGGCCAAAGGGGAGGGGAAGGAAAAAGGGATGGGAAAAGGGTTAGGATCAGGGGGCAAGCCCCCTGGGGAGATCCGGATATACACTGGCTGACCCTGGAACGCGACCCACACAAGGTGGGCCACTATGGCAGGTTTTAACACCAGTGTACGTTGGTCGCTATCCGGTCGGATACAAGTATCCTCCCACCAGCTGTGGATTTCTATTTTATACGTTTAACTTCAGCTGTTGTTTCATTTTAAAAAACGTGTAGGTAATCCGGTATAATCATAGTAGGTGTAGTTAATCACCTACATAATACAGAATATATTTTTGGGTAAAGTAGCTTTAATGTGACAGATGAGAGTTATTTGATTAATAATAATGTCAGGTTTGAATTATTCAACGTGGTACAGAAAGGTGTGGTATTATTTGAGGGTCATTACATACACCTAACAACGCCTATTTGTGGACTGGATAGGGTACACTACAATAATACGACAAACTTTATTCCGACAGTCACAAATACGAATTTCAAAATACCGATTTTCATAATTCCGAATGGTTTAAAATTCCGAATATAACAACTCCGATGTATCATTTATCCTATTTTTATAATTGCGAAATTTCAATATTCCTAACGTATATAATTACGATTCTCAAAATACCGAGTTTCAATAGATCGAATAATAAAAAGTCCGAATTAATGATAATTCGAAACATCAAAAATATTTTCTTTCCAATAAAAAACAATTTTTTCGCTGGTCACAATTCTAACCTAACCCAAATGATTCACCAACAATAGAGAGAATCTGGCGCTCGGCAGCCGCTGCCGCGGCACGCTCGCTTCGCTCGCTCGCCTTCGCGCTTTAATGGTCACAGTTCTAACCTAACCTAACCCAAATGTATGTAATGATTATACTAACTGAATCAAAATCCTAATTTTAGCAATTTATTCGGAATATTGAAAGTCGGGATGTCGTTTTTCGGACCGAGAACCCATCGAGCATTTGACTCTTCGAACATATAAAATTCGGAAAACAAACAGATCGTATTTACAACTTTCGGTAAAATCATTTTCGTAAATTTGAATAATAGACATTATAATTTTTAGGTCTTATGAAATTCGGACTTTTGAACATCGGAATAAAATATTTCGGAGTATTTGGGTGTTCCCGGACTGGATATTATCAAAATCTAGACATCTTAAAATTTCGCACCAATTTTAATCGCTCGTTTATTAAGATTGGTAACATCAATCACATCTTCTTCTTCTTCCTGTCCTCATCCCACTCGCAGCGGAGTTTTGGTTTTAGTTTTTACGACCGGCCGCCTGTCTGACTTATGAACCTCCCCCTTTTTGCGTCGGTTAAAAAACGCAGATCATATCGCTATAAATAATTTGTATTTCTTCTGCGCGCCTACCAACTGTTTCATCAGTATCAGCTGTTTATTTATTTATTCTTATATACAAATGAATAAAGGCGACTTAATACCGAAGTTATTCTTCAACAGTCTGCGTAGTTATAGACCCCTGGCTACACTGGTGGCCTAAGACTAGTACAAAGATTGCCTGACCGGACGCGTCGTCGCGACAGTCAGTCGGTAACGTAATATTAAAAAAGTAGCTAACATTACATCAAACTTTGTAATAACACGACATAAAAATAAATATTTTATAGTTATTTTCCAAAAAGAATATTATTTCGCTCCCGAAATCTAACTACGTGATGCTGAGAAGAAACAAATTAGTTGTATTTAACAGACGTCAAGTTAAAATAAGAAGGCGAACCGAATATATAATAACACATACCTATTATATTACATATTTAATAAATAAATAGTAATGCATGAGTACAATAAATTTCGTTAAAAACTTCGGTTTTATTTTTGTTAAAACGTTAAAATAAAATTTTACTATTTTTAGTGAAATAATCATCAAAATCCGATCATAAATGACGAAGTTTTAGTTTTTCATCCTCAATTTCAAATTGTTAGGGGTGGATTTTTTTTTAATTTAAGTGGAACCAACTTTGGAGTATAAACTTTTTAATTAACAAATAATCATTAAAACAAATTACTCTATGTAACGTTATGTGTGGTTATACATACAAAAAGAAACATAATATACGCGATCAAATTGGGGACCTCCTCCGATATTTTTCGTTGTTTAAAAAAGCAGTTTCATCATAGGTAAATTAAATGACGTCACCGTTACTGCTTACGACACCGTGCCTTAGACAGATATCTCTATCTTCATATGTAAGTATAATTTCTATTATTTTTCACACGATTCATAAATGTTTTCGGGCTGTCAATGTTAAAAGGTATGTACTACAAAAAGCTTTTCTTCAATGATGAAAGGTGACGCCTGATGGCTACTATAAAACACCTTTATTAATGGCTGTCGATTCTGAAATAAAGTTGGTAGATGTTCGTCCTCTAGCCAGTGGCACTATCTCTAGATTTATTGTAACAGCTTTCTTGTTTTATGGCTCATCTAACGCGTTCACATAGTTTTAACTACGGTCGCTCCATTCTTATCCAAATATGCGGTCGCTTTTATGGAGCATACATCCGATGCCGAGTTCTTATATGGGTTAAACATATTTCCTTTTTTATCCTGGCTTCCAATTCGTCGCCACTGTGTTGATCAAACAACTAAAACCAAAAAAGTTGTCACGAGTTACTTATTGTACAAGAGGATTACGATAAATTAAATCTTATTTCATAGATTTTTTTTACTAGCCCTGTATTATATACGTCCCACTGTTGGGCACGGGCCTCCTCTACTGAATGAGAGGAATTAGGCCTTAGTCCACCACGCTGGCCTAATGCGGGTTGGCAGACTTCACATACCTTCGAAAAATCTTATAAATATCTATAATCTTCCTTCACCGTTAGAGCAAGCGATAATTAACAATGAAAATACAGGTAACTTAGAAAAGTCAGTGGTGTATGCTCTTGGGGCTGGTTTCGAACCTGCGACTTTCGTTTCGACAGTCCATACCACTCCCCGCTGAGCTATCTCATAGATTTCAATCACTATAATCGCCCATTTGGGACATGCATGTTGAAATGACCCGCGCACTATGTGAAGATTACTTTGGGTCTCATTTGAATAGTTTCTGAATGTTTCATACACTCTAAACTCCAATTTAATTACAACGGATTGTGTGTTTAGGTAACTTAAGTTCATTAGAAATAGTAAATTTCAGGGACCAACTTAAATATGTTGTGTATACTTTGACATTTACATAATAGATGTAATAAGAACGTAGTGTTATTGTTAGGCCCGGGATTTATATGTACTTTATTCGTAAAGAAGATAAACTCATATTCATTCTGCAAATTCGCTCCAACCTTACCTCTATTACCATTTACTTTTACGTACTATAGGCGAAGTACCTATGTATAATTTTCACGTCACGGTTGTCTGGCGTAGACAGAAGTAACGTAGCTAAGGTACCCTGGATAGAAAATATTGTTTTCACTGAAATGAGTGTTATTTATTCATAAAACGCATGAATTTTCCGAAATAATGAAACAAATGAAACACCGGAACTGATAGCGGCACATTCGTCGCGATTAATTTTTAACACTATTGTTTTTTAGAATATTCACAATAATAACAAATGTTCTGTGAAAATTTTAGGTGGCTACCAGTTGCGGTTTATAAGATGAAGCACAACTAAAAATTTTACACCTTAACACAAGAACTTAATTTTCTTTAAAATCTTGATTAGATGTGTATTGTTTTTTTTATTTCAATTTGATAAAGGGTTATTGACGATTACATAACAGCATTTTTTGATGCTTGATATTTTGATAAATACAGCAATATTTGTAGATACAGTTAGCAAAATAAACCCACAAGGTGTTTAGTTTTTTAAAAAGTGCCATTTATTTTTTTAAATGCCCAGAGGGGATTTTTTTTATTTCTCAGTTGCCCTTGTGACCACCCCTATCACCCCCCTTCCCAGCTACGTAACCCTTTGGGACACCCGATATACAATGTATGTATTACATCTTGTTGCTACGTGCGATATCTACTGATATTAACGAAGCTTTAGGAGGTGAAAGCAAGTCGCAGCAAGCAGCCGTTGCGCAGCGGCAGCCAAACAAAGTGTCGCCGTTTGCAACCATTAACCCGTCAAGGCATCCATTAACTAATGGCTAGCTGCAATGTGCCGCTCAGCAAACAGCGCCTCCCATGGCTTAAATCACACTGTCACTTTAGGTCTATTCCAGGGCTTTCCAAACTTATTTTAACTGTGACGCCCTTGGGAAGTTGCCATATTTTTGCGACGTCTTGACCTTCTTGCCGTATATTTAGCTATTAATTATATATAGTTCTAGCCTAATAACAATTTGTCAGAAAAACTCCAAATAGCATAATTTTTTTTTATTAGAAAATAAAGATCAAAACAAAAACCAAAAAGCAAATAAAAAAAATAAAAAGGAAGCAAATCCTTTTTTGTCTCTTTATGTTAAATATTACTGACAAAGATGTGGTTGATTTTCTGATCATAGGTTTCTCACAACGAGACTCACAGACAGCTAACCTTTAGATTGCCTCACGACGCTCCTGGGATAATACAGCGCCCCAGGGCGTTGCGACGCACATTTAGGGAAGCCCTGGTCTATTCTATTCATTTTTTTATTATAAGAGCTATAAATACAATTGTTACCACGTAACCTTATTTCACAAAGTTATAAGAAGTAAGTAACTTAGCGCCTAATTAAGATTAATATGGTAATTCCAAGTGTAATTATGTCTTATAACACCGACTTGTACGAGTAAAAGCATTTCGTTGTTATTTATTTACCAACGACAAAGAAATAGTGCGCTAGCATTTTATCCAATGCTTAATTACGTGAAAAGTGCAAAGAAATTAATTCAGGTCTACAGATACAAATTGTATAAAAGAAATAGTACCTACAACTCAAGCTGTTTCGTAATTAAGGTCTTTCAACGTGCGTGGAATATGAATTGTGCAACAGTCGTTCCTTGTTCCCAATCTTCAATGACTTTACTAGATCGTATGTGAGGGGCCGTCTAGGTTGGTACCATCGCTTTGTCTATTTCTGTCTTCAAGCAGCATTGTGATAACATTGTTGTTTCGGTTTGAAGGACATTGAAGCAAGTGAAAATACTGAGCATTATGACACTTAACAACTTCGTTTCGGAGTGATGAACGCCGACGAATGCCATGTAGTGCTTTGTAATCCGAATCTCAGTGTGATGTCGATTATATTTATGGACAGGCGAGCGATCTGCTCGTCTCGTCATTCATGCCAATAAAATATAACCTGCGATAGGTGCATCCCCTACCGCTATAGTCACACAGTCCGCCATCGCCGCGCCGTTACGCCTTTGTTCAAGATTCGCGAGGACTACTTGATATGCCCCAGTTCCACGGCAAAAGAAAATCCAACTTATGTAGGTATCGGCAGTTAGATGCATGACAACTCAGGCACTGCTTGCTTTTTAGATTTTACAGACATATAATTTGATTCGTTGTAAAAGTAGAAAGTGTATTTTAAGCAAAAAATAAACTGTATTTTATTGTGTCTAGTTTTCATTAAATTATAATATTATGAAGCTTAATATAAAACAATTATAATAAACTGATAACCTCTAGTACATGCAGAGTTAAAGATAACTTTATTAAAGAAGGTTGGTATAAGCGGTGGTAATTAAAGTAGGCGGTCTTGTACCTACATATTACGATTAAAGTTATATGGTTTAGAAATCTTTGTTTTTATTAATTACTACAATTAAGTAATCAATCAATGTCAGAACATCCGCGCTTGGTCGGTCACTCGAAGAAAAAATAAGTTATTTTATAGTATAGACAGAGAAACGAGCAAGTGGGTCATCTGATGGTAAGTGATCTTCATCGCACACGAACAGCATAATATCAAAAGCACCTTGAACGCATTCCCGGTCTTAAAGAGCAGGCATGAATTGCGAAATGGGGATGTGTGCCTTGTACAAATACATAATCTAATATTCTAACTTGTTACATATCATCATCATCACGCGTTAGTAAAACGAAGATTGCCGAGGCGTATAACTTAATCATAGTGATGTATGCATGTGTGCCTAAGTTATAAACTATATATTATATAAGTAGTAATGTAGTATTTATTGCACGATGTCATACTATGACGTTGTACCTTATAAAAATATCATTTTTATAAACCATTACTTTAGCAATATCGATACACTTTTATTGCTTCTTATTTTTTACGTTGACAGACACCTTCATATTACTATACACAGCGGATTATGATAAATGATAAAAAGTGGACACCTCACACCGCTACGTCGCGTCGTTCTATAAGATTGATAATATCTATACTTCACGATGACATTATTATAAGGCTTTATTCCTCACTTTGTAGGCGAGACATTCTTGTTTCATTTATCACACAATATAATTTCCAAAGTAACACAAAAAGTCTATAATAACATAAGTTTTGATGAAAAGAGACGAGGTTGTAATACATATTTGGTTTTGAAAACAAAAAGGTAGCCGTAAAAGTGGAGCCATAATTATTATTTATCCATCCATAAGTAGTTCAATAGTAATACTACTAATGGATTTATAAGCATTATACCAGTATTTTAAATTAGATAATGATTGAATTTTGAAAAGTCTATAGTCACCTATGAGGCGTTGACAAAATGCACAATGCCGACAGCAAGACGCGACGCCGCGCGGTTCCTACTAGGGATTGCAATCCGGCGTCATTTTCAATCCGGCCGGATCCGACCGGATTTCCACTGATCCGGCCGGATCCGGCCGGATTGATCAAGTCAGGGTGATTTTCGCTTTTCGGTTCAAAATGAACTGTTAGTAAGTTAATCAAGTGTTATTGTGCTTAATATAGGTAGTTTATAAAAAATAAAACATATAAAAAATTTATTTCCAATCTAATGTTAAGATTAGACAACGAGCAAACAAATAAAATTTAGTAGTGTAGGTAACTAGTAAAATTTTAAAGATAAAACAAGTAGCTCAATTTTCATAGATTTCACTTTCACATATAGATCAATTATTTTAGTAAGTAAAATAATAAAATCGAATATAATTAACCTTACGTAATTTATTAAGATGAGATCACAATAATTAATAAAGTATTTGAGAATACTAACTATTGCAACAAACAAGTCTTATATTTATGACAGGCATCATCATGATTTGATGAATCTTTGTAATGAATGGCACAATTATCACAATAATGAGTTTGTCTTATAATTTAAACTTTTTAGTTTAATCAACTTACTAAAATAATTATTTTCAGTAGAATTTTAAGTAATAATTGTCTTAGTATTCATTATACATAGAAAATCAATGTTGATTTTGCAAAAAAGGATCGTAGAAAACAAATATTGTTAATTGTGTCATCTGCTAGTCGACTTTTAATAGAGCTGCAAATATAGCCTGCGGCCAAAAAGGCCCTTTCAGTTTCTACACTTGTCGGCTTTATTGTCAGCAAATAGTCATAAATAGCAGACAAGTATTCTCTTCGAACTCCGTCAAAACTTCGTGACCTTTCAAATGTAGTCATTTACTTTTTTAGTACTTTATGAAAATCTTTCTTTTGTTTAGTATGTAAGCTATAACACATGGTTTTTTGCTGGATTTGTAATTGTAATTCTTCCTGTAATGTCAAATATTTATTTAGTGAGGGTGAATCTAAGTTCTCTTCTACTATTTCTTCCAAATTTTTCTTTAGAGTTATCATCTTGAACAACTCTTTCCAAGATTTTTGTCATTTCTGATCGTATGCCTTTTTTCTTTGGCATAGTAAAGTACCTAATAATGCGACAACTCTATTTAAATATCTAAAAATTGTAGCACCGGATCCGGTCGCCGGATCCGGTATATTGGTATCGGATCCGGTGGACGTAAAATGATGCCGGATCCGCCGGATTACCGGATCCGGTTTTCCGGATTGCAATCCCTAGTTCCTACCCAGCGAGTCTGCCCACTGGTCTGTAAAGCTCTTCACACTGACATGATCAATTATTAACCTGTTGCCATCGTCATTGATCGGAGATGGTGTCATTATACTTTATAACGTCATGTGGGGATGACCTAAACCATATAGTACACGCTGATAAGAACTTATATCGATATCGACCTTAAATCCCAACGACCAATTTTTTTAATCGGAACCTGATAAGATGTGCGTGGGTACCTGGAAACCCAGCACTACAGTCTACAAAATTTTAGATAACCTAAAATTGCACGATTAGCTGCCAAATAGGGAGATTAATATTTATGTGGCATTAACGGGCGGAGAGACGAGTAGTTCGCAGCGCCGTCAGCCGTCGCCTTTCGCAATAAAACCTCAGTTGAGTACCTCCATATATCACATTACAGTCACTTAATTGCAGCTCGTGAGGTGCGCAGCTTGCATAAATACTAAGTGACACGTACAACGTAATTTTCTCCATTACACGTGAAAGCTAGATGAATGACAAATAATTTATCACAGCAGAATACAGAACTCAACAAATGTTCAAAAGAAAGCAAAATTTTAGAATTTTGCTACCTGTGTCCTAATTTAATAGTGTCCTTCAACTTCCTCAATAATTACTTATTATACAGACTGTATCAAGAAAATGAAATATAAATTAAATAGATCTCATAAAAATACATAGTATAATAACGATGCGACTGGAGAAAGTTGAAAAACCAAATCAATAATCAAATGCAGCATTTATGAATGACTTGCTGTACATTAGGGCTGCACCGCATGTTTCTTCCCTGCTTCTATAGGTCATAATGTGATATGTACATAAACGTTCCACAATATATTTTCAAAATTATACTGAAATAGCATCTTAATTCGCCACATAATATACACAACAATATATATAGTATATATAAAAATAAACAAACAGACGGACAGATAGCCACTTTGTCCCGGACAGCATTTCCACTTGAAGTGCCATTAAACACCACGTTATAATTACGTAAGGAATTGTCCATATCCACGTCAATTACTGTCCTCGACACCCTCATTAACAACGATAAAAGCAAATTCTTTAACAACAGGCGGTACTTAACAAGAAGGTACAATTACAGTATTTAAGGTTTTGTCAAAAATAAAACATAATTATGACGTCCTTAGAATTTTACGAGATAGTGTGCTTTCAACTCGTTGTGTGGTAAAGGCAATTTAAACACTTATCTGTTTCGCAAAGCTCATTGGGCGTAGTTTAGACTATCTTCACTCGTCTAAGTCCAACTTAGAAGTTGCATGTTACAAGTAAGTACAGTTCTTAATGACGTAGAATGGTAATATGTAAGTTTCAGTAAAACGTTTGAACTTAGGTATACAGAAACTTGAATACTGTATTAATACTAAGTTACTAGTACTTTGGCTTTTCCATGAAGATTTCTAATACTGCAGCTACACGTCAATAAAAATAGAAATTTAATAAATTCACTAATTGAGTTTTTTGAACATTAACGGTGTTATTACAAAATCTTTTCAAACTTCAAGCTAGGCCTATATTGGCTAGTTAGTACGGGTTACCATAGTAACTAGTTGTTAGACACCTAGTTTAAAGTTATAATACGGTTGTAATAACACTGTAAGATTAGTTAGTTTTTCTATATTACTTTCAAATTTTAATCAACATTTGGGTCGTTTTTGGAAAAAATCTCCGTGTAAACTTCGTAGCCACATTTAATTCTTGACCATTTGTAAAATTCTATGCTGTAAGAGCGATTTCTTTTTCTCAAATACATTTTGGCGTCTATCATCATGTCCATATCCCCTTCGCGACTTGTGCGTTACCACGTTCAGTGCGGCTGCGCTAGATTAAAACCTACTTCCAGTGCTGTACAAGTCACATACTTCCCGTAAAAAGAATGCCTGATATGCGTTACGACGTCTATTTTCCCGTACGTAGTCCTGACTTCAAACCTCCACAGAGACATGGAAAGTCCACAGCAGATTTTTTTTTATTGTACCAATCAATCCTTGTGTATACACAATACTTCAAACAAGGACACCGGCAATATAAGCGTCTCATTTTTACTTGTACGAATACTTGAAAAAATCACCCCCGCACGGAGTGCAAAACAAGGATTCTAGATGCCGCACAGAGCAGAACTCAATTACAAACAAATACTTCCCGTAACGCAGTGAACGTGCTAGTAGGATCCTCTTCACGGGACCTTATTAGTGGTTACAGTGGTAACAACCCAGCCAGCCAATAGCTGTAACAAAAGTGTCTATAGCGGGGCTCTACTACTTGAATATAGTGGAAGCAATAAAATATCAGGATCAAAATTAAAATAAAAAACCGCGATAAAATCGCGTTTAAAATAGTTTTATTTCAATATGTCACATCGCGTAAACAAGATCGCGTAAAAAATCATTAGTTATTCCGATTGCACTGGACAGCACTACTAGTTTCTAAGAACAATTATTGCCTGGTTAGACGATTTCAATTTTTCATTTTTCTTCACTTATATAATAAAATATAAACAATACAAAGCTCTTCTCAGATAATTCTTTGTTATTGGCTTTTCTCAACACTTAAAGTATGAAGTTTCTGTTTGTTTTACGAAACTTGAAAATTTTGGCTAACTAGATTCTAGATATGGCAATTTGCCACACATAAGTACAAAAGAAAATACACACGAATCTTCAATTTACAAATGAAATCTGTTTAAATGGATATTCCTTAATGACAATATGACATTATCAGCCAATATGGTGGTTTGTATCTTATAAACCAAGTTTAAAAAAGAAACTGTTAAAAATCGGTTCATTCAGATACACAGATCCATACATAAATCTACTCACACCCTAAAACGGATTTAGGGATCAAACATATAACACCCTTCTTTTTTGTCGGGGGTTAGAAATAACTGCGTAAATTGCACAGTAGATATAAACGGTTCAACATTAAGGGTACTACAAATTCAGAAGCTAGAGATAACCGTATATAAAACGTGCCTTGCGTTTAGTATCACGATCTCATGTGACAATACAGATGCATTGTTTCGCTTGTGAGGAAAAATGACGAAGGAATATTGCCGTATATTTTGTTACTATTATATAATAGTAACAAAGGAATTAAAACCATCGCAGCCGTTAAATTGTATTTAGAAATATATAAATTCTGTATTTTATTTCTCTGTGAACCTGCAACCGACTTTAGAATACGACAGGAAAATGAAAGCTATGGAATAGCATAGGGTGACTTGAATCGAGGTAATGGCAATCCTATTTCTCGCATATCCGGCGCTGAGGCTAGATATCTCCGAATTGATTGCAGAAAGCATTATCCCATACTTTTTCCATTTGTCTGTTTTAAATATGTAAAACTAAATATTACTAGCTGCTAATTAAAATGTAACACTGTTTTCGTATCTTTTCAAATTATGTTTAATATTAAAACGATAAATTTGTGCTATATATGACAAAAGAATCCCGTAATTATCATTGTCGTAACTTTTATTCTGTTAAAAAGCAATAAAAGTCACGCACTATATGTCATGCTGCAGATAAACGACATAATATGCTAGCGTGAGCTGAAACACGGACGCGGATGGTTTAACTAATCCATTAGTGGGTGTCAATTATGTTTCATTTATTCAGCAAATTTAATTGACATAGTAATTGAAAACGTATAACATATCAAAAAACGGTGATAGCTTAGTGCTGAGTGCCCCTACTAGCCCCTAATAGTGGATTCACACGGATCGATTTAAGCTGTTCAACTGACTTCAATCAACAAAAATGGTATAGTATAATTGGTGATCAGTTTAATCAATAGTCGATCATTTAAAATAGAATCGTGTGAATACGCAATAACACATACATAGTTCTGACTTTTCGATGTTTCGTATCATTTATTTATTGTTGATTATTAACGATTTAACGCCAAAGAAATCAATGCGAAGATACCGTCTCATCTAAGAATTCTAAATAAGAACTATGTCCATTTCCATTAAGGTATATCCATTTCACTAACCTGTAGCTAATAGTCAGTAAGGCATAACCCTCTCATGACTCGGCTCGTGCTCAGTATTGTGACTGATATAATACAGGGCTGTTATTATTGCTTTTATTATCTAATTACTTTGTATTTTATCGAAATTCAGACCCTTAATAGTATTCCCACTTCGTACTGGTATAAAGTTAGTTTCACATGTAAAAGTGAAAATCTTTACGGCTTAAATTATTAAATGTATGTTACATTTATTTGAACAGTAATCAATCATTTCCCTTGCAGTTACGTAAAACTTAATTTAGTAACACGGTAGAAGTTATGTGCGGGTATTAGTTATGAGTAATGATAGTTAGGGAGGAGTAACTGGACTTCGGAAACTACCAGTATTATAACTAGAAATGTCTTGTTGGAGGTTTTTTTTATAGCATAGGCCGGCAAAAGAGCATGCGGGTCATCTGATGGTAAGTGATCTCCACCGCCCATGTACGCCCACCACCAGAAGAATCATGGGCGCGTCGCCGACCTTAAAGGAAAGGGATTGGGAAGGGGGGGATTTGGGCTTCCGGATATCTCACTCACAGTACGAAACGCAGCAGCAAGCCGCTACTTTACGTCGGTTTTCTGTGAGACAGTAGTAACGACACGGTCGAGCCAGCCCATTCATGCTGTAGACAAAACTGTCTACCGCGTGGCTCTACCACTCAATAAATAAATATCGACCAACATGTTGCTTATTACACAACACTGAGTTGATGATGGCCAGATAAGAGTAATCAGTGTAATGTGATAGCCGCTACTAAAATTAACTACGCAAGCCCTTGCAATACTGAATGAGTAAACAACGTTTCAGTCCAACCGAGTATCACGCGAGGAAAGCTTGTGACAAACTTATGAAAAATATCTGTGATATATTGTTCAATGAGTACAAATGAAAGGGGCATTTAAATTCAGTTCACTAATATGACGTCACGCAATACATTTAAAACGATAATTATGCAAAGTTGTAGCACAAGCTCATATGATATGTAAAATAGGGGCTTTATGTCACTCAAGATTTAAATGAATAAGGTACATACCGCGACTAATTGGTAGATCCCTCGTATGCGAGAGGCCTTCTGGGTTAGTACAGTCGCTTTATCTATTTCTGCTGCCAAGCAGCGGTGTATAAGAATTGTTGTGTTTCAGTTTGAACGACCGCGACATTGAAACCAGTGAAATTACTGAGCGTTATGAGACTCGGTGTCATGAGCGCAGTCCAATGATATGCAGTGCTTTGTGGTTCCTGGTTCAGAGTGGTATTGCTTCTATTTATGAGCAGGAGTGGCCCTTATGATCAGGCGAGCGACCTACACATTTTGGCATTTAGGCTAATAAAATAAATAATACGTATAATTGGGAAATTCGAACGCGTAATCATGATAAACCGAAGATTGTAGAAACGCATAATTGGAATCGTACTGTACGTGTATATCTCGTACGAAACGCAGCAGCGAGCCGCTACTTTACGCCGGTTTTCTATGAGACATTGGTAACGACCCGGTCAATCCGGCCCTTACGTGACGTAGACAAAAGTTTCTACAGCGTGGCTCTACCACTCTAAAGCCTATTTTATCTTCAAGACAGTTTCATTTATTGTATTTAAAAACTGGTTTCATCGAGGTATGTTCAAAAAATAAAACGTTTAAAGTTACCTAAATGTAGCTATATTAATCTCGGGTGTTAGGTTATTACTACAACATGGTGATTCCGAATATTCCAAAAATGGTGGAGATAATTCAAAAATGTGTAAACAACCTTTGTGTAAGTTTTTATTAAGATGTACCAAAATATTAACGATATTCCACTAACGTAAGTACGTATTTTCGTAAAATCGACTCCTATTAAATATTCTTATATAGACAATAAATTGTTATGCTACGTTTATATTTTTAGGTTACATTTGGCATTGTGATGGATTATGATTAGAACGGATATAGGCTCGGAATATAGGTCATGAAAATTTATTTATTTATGCCTTACGGAGAGTAAATTTATTTTATAGACGCGCAAATTTGAAAGGATAAATTTTACTTACATATTACATTTTTTGCAGAGCCGGTAAACGAGACAGTGGATCACCTAATGGCAAGTGATTTTCACCGACCCATAAACACCTACCATACTAAACGAATCATACAAGCGTTGCCAACTTTTAGGAATAGAGTGGATTGGGGATGGGAGGGTGAGATTTGGGCATTCTGATATCTCACCATACGAAACGCAACAGCAAGCGCATGTCGCTTTTCTGGCTGTAGGCTAGGCTGTAGTAGTAGTAGTAGTGTGTAGTGTCTGGCTTAAGGCTGTAGTATGTACTAGCTCGGTCCATTCATGCTGTAGACAAAAGTGTCTACAGTGTGTCTCTACCATAATTTGATACAGTGGAAATGTTGGACATTGAAAAAATATTTTGTGACTTCTTTCATTAAACTACTATGTAGTACAAACACCTCATAGAACAATAAAGGTAGACTTCTGATGACCGCAATAAGCATCAGATGCCTGAGTGAAAGCGACAGTCACTCCTTGAGTTAATATTGCTTCCCAAATATGTATATATACTATATTACATATGAACATATAAACATTTATAAATCTACTAGATGACCCGGTGAACTTCGTATCACCTACATAATATATTTGTGTAAAATGTGGTCAAAACTTAATACAAATGTTTTATTTACATTAAATGCAATTAAGTGAGGTACTGCGCCATTGCACGTGAGGTAGCCCGTCGCACATTTAATTGACTTCGACGACCTAAGTCAGGTCGTCTCCCACCTCCCTCCGGTTGGACAGTCCTGTCCCCGTCCCGTCCCCGTCCTGTCCCCGTCCTGTCCGCGTCCCGTCCCCGTCCTGTCCCCGTCCCGTCCCGTCCCCGTCCCGTCCCCGTCCTGTCCCCGTCTTGTCCTGTCCCTGTCCTGTCCTGTCTCACTGTCCTGTCTCACTGTCCTGTCTCTCTGTCATGTCTCTCTGTCCTGTCTCACTGTCCTGTCTCACTGTCCTGTCTCACTGTCCTGTCTCACTGTCCTGTCTCTCTGTCATGTCTCTCTGTCCTGTCTCACTGTCCTGTCTCACTGTCCTGTCTCACTGTCCTGTCTCACTGTCCTGTATCACTGTCCTGTCTCACTATCCTGTCTCACTGGCCTGTCTCACTGTCCTGTCTCACTGTCCTGTCTCACTGTCCTGTCTCACTGTCCTGTCTCTCTGTCATGTCTCTCTGTCCTGTCTCACTGTCCTGTCTCACTGTCCTGTCTCACTGTCCTGTCTCACTGTCCTGTCTCACTATCCTGTCTCACTGGCCTGTCTCACTGTCCTGTCTCACTGTCCTGTCTCACGGTCCGGTCTCACTGTCCTGTCTCACTGTCCTGTCTCACTGTCCTCTCACTGTCCTGTCTCACTGTCCTGTCTCACTGTCCTGTCTCACTGTCCTGTCTCACTGTCCTGTCTCTCTGTCATGTCTCTCTGTCCTGTTTCACTGTCCTGTCTCACTGTCCTGTCTCACTGTCCTGTCTCACTGTCCTGTCTCACTGTCCTGTCTCACTGTCCTGTCTCACTGTCCTGTCTCACTGTCCTGTCTCACTGTCCTGTCTCACTGTCCTGTCTCACTGTCCTGTCTCACTTTCCTGTCTCACTGTCCTGTCTCACTGTCCTGTCCCTGTCCTGTCCCTGTCCAGTCTAGACGCTATACGACCCGTCATCACGGCAAGCTTCGCAACGACAACCATCCGGTTTGACTGTGGACGAGAAACTAACGTTTAACACGCACGTCTCCGAAGTCTGTAAGAAAGCCATCGGCTTCCACAGACGGCTGGCGACTGCTGCTAAAGTCCATTGGGGATTGGGGCCCGAAGTCGTGAAAATGTTGTACACTGCCGTGGTTGAACCAACGATCTTATATGCAGCCAGTGCCTGGGCGCCTGCAAGCAACAAAATAGGCATTCAAAAGAAGCTTGCAAGGGTTCAACGGGGCTTTGCACTGAAGATGGTGAAGGGCTACAGGACCGTTTCACTGAACTCGGCCCTGCTACTTGCCGGGATCTTACCGCTAGACATTCGTGTCCGAGAAGCGGCGCTTCTTTACGAAGTGAAAAGGGGACACACTCGGCACGTAGTGGGTGACTGGGACGTGGAATGTCCTGTGCCCTTTGCCAACTTGGAACATCCAGCCAGGCGCAAGGCCTTGCAGTTCGAATGCGTGGTGAACGGTGAAGAACTTGACCGGTGCGCTGCCAACACTCGTCGAGTGTTTACTGACGGCAGCAAAATCAGTGGCCGAGTCGGAGCATCGGTATCCTTATGGGATAGCGATGCCGAGACGAAAGCCACCAAGATCAAGCTGGAATCGTTCTGCACCGTTTACCAGGCAGAGCTGCTGGCCTTGCGCAAGGCCGTGCAAATAGTCTCAAACGACAAATTCCATAAGTACAGCATCTTTTGCGACTCACGACTCACGAGCGACTCACGAGCCGCTCTCGAGACCGTCGCGCGCGGAAATTCGCTCCACCCCATAGCGTTCGACATCGCCAAGATGTTGAACGAGACCGAAGAGCGCGGCAAGACCATTAACCTCTTTTGGGTTAAAGCGCACGTGGGGTTGGAAGGGAATGAACGCGCGGACGAGCTCGCGAAGGCGGCGGCTACCACCCTTAAAAGGCGGCCCGATTATGACCGATGTCCCATCTCGTTCGTCAAGCGACAAATCCGTCAGGAGTCGATTGACGAATGGGATGAGCGATACAGGGCAGGAGAAACAGCGGCGGTTACGAAGCTGTTTTTCCCTGACGCCAGGAAAGCATTTAAGATTATTGGGAAGTTGCCAGTGGATTACGTTCTCACGCAGGTCTTCACGGGCCATGGAGGATTCTCTGAGTACTTGAATCGCTTCAAGTGCAAGGAGAGCCCCTCATGTATCTGTGACCCTGCGAAGAACGAAGACGTTTTACACGTGTTGACGGAATGCCCAATATACCTGTATGAGCGAACAAACTTCGAGATTGAGAACAATATCTGTGTAAATAGTAGTAACCTAAGCGGTATGTTGGAAAATGTTGATGTTAGACATAAGTTTTTAAAATATTGTAAACATGTGGCGTGTAGCGTCTTGAAGCGGAATAAATGAACGGGGCAACTACAGCGTGTAATATAAGACTACACGCTTCTAGTTGCCACGGAAAAGCTGGATTTTGTGAAGAAGGCACGCCTACAATATTATATGTGTAAGAATATGTAAATTAGATTTATGTTTTTAAAAAATGTTATGACAAGATTTCTTTTACAAATCGCGTGTATGTGTATTGACTGTGATAAACTTAGTATTCTAAGTAAGCGATTTTATTAACAGAGTTTTTAAGTGTAAATTTTTAAATAAAGGCATGTGCATTTTTAGGTGTTACCAAAAATACTCTGAAAAATAGTATCAGAGGCACGAGAGTGGGGCATAGAGCCCCACAAAAAAAAAAAAAAAAAACCATCCGGTTTATACCTGCGCTTATAGTACCCAGGAACAGTTTGTACTGGAAAATGAACATTCCAAAATCAACAACTACTAATAAATTAAAAATTAATTAAAAAAACATTGTCCAGCGGACAAAATTGTGAATCTAAACCATTCTCAGATCCCCTTGAACACTCACAAAAAATTTCATCAAAATCGGTCCAGTCGTTTAAGAGAAGTTCAGTGACATACACACTCACAGAAGAATTATATATATAAAGATATGTACTAACACGTTATGCCAACATTGTGGTGTGGCAACCAAAACAATTTCGTATTAAGGTACATTTTGAGGTACGCTAGATAGGAATGCCGCGGCGCTTGAGTTAAGCAACAACAACACGTGCGATTTGCATGAAATTATATGGAAACGAGTGTTCTTATGTCGTATATGTACCTCAAAACGTACCTCAAAACCTCAAACGATAAATTTCATACAGATTGGTCGTGTCGCTATCGTCGTGCGTCGCAGTGTTTTGTCGCGGTCATGCACCTGCAATCATGTAGTTAATGAAATTAGCTGTCACATTCTTTTCGCAATCTCAGGACGGTGTGTTTTTGGGCTGCAAATAAATTTGGTAACCATTAAAATATTCATGTGAAATAAGTTTTAGAGAGTACAATCACAGGGTTATAAACGCTGCGTCACTCATGTCCGACGCTTAACGTCACCATCGGAAGTCTGCCTTTATAACTCGAACTTTTCCGATGTTTAAGAACTAATATTTATCCATCTCTCATCGATTCCCATATATAACTCCTTTAGCCGCTTGATATTGCGTTATTTTCGTGCACGTCTCAAACGAACAGTCATCCAAATTCATTGAACGATGACGTGATGAATTTTAAATGTAAAAGTTTGGATGTTTGTGAGTTTGTGAACTTGAATATTTGTTAGTCAATGATGCCTTATCTAACGGCTAAACAGTTTTGAATGAGATTTGGCACATAGGCAGACCTGGACATGACTTAAGTTACTTTTATCCCGCAAATTGTCGTTCACTCAGATGAAACCGTGACCAAACGCTAGTTGCTTATATCTATGCTACAAATGCAATTTACCAGTTTACGTTGTGTTTATAAAATAAAACTTAGTTATATCGGGGTGAGGCTCATGTTAAGTAGCAAGTTCAAGGCGAAAATTCTCGCTATGTTGGGCATTTTAATTTTCCACCATTGTAACTTCATAATAGACTCGTCGATGTATAGGTACTTCATCTCATCTATATATAAAGTTCCGTAACAAAAAACTTCTATCATTGGCAACTTCAACATGACAATTTCCAAATCTCATGATACTGTTTTGGTCTTTTAAATATTTTCACGTTATTTATAGTGATCGATTTATAACCGAGTCACGTTAAGTCTTAGATTAACTTTACAACTTCTCGAATTTTGACAATGTTAATAAATGCTGACGGCAACCAAAGATACTATTCGTAGATTTGCGTACTGTAAAATGCTTTGTGATCCAAGTACTTGGTAGTCAACACAGGGGCTGCACGTCGTCCTGATGCCGAACAGCAAATGGAGCGAATAACCAACTTTTGTACCGCCTACAGCAGTTACTGCCGAACTTTGTAATTGTATCGAAGACTAACGAAGACTTAGTGATTAATGTTTATTAAGTTTATTGTTTTTAAGACTAAGACTAAGTAATAAATAGGCTCTTAAATATATAAAGTAAGTATATGAAGAAAATGTATTGCTAGAATGACAACAATTGTGAATTTAAATACTAAAGCTTATGGGCCTTACATATAAACGTTACTATGCACTCATTGGTTAAACATCTTTGTCTTCTCTGTCAACGCGATTTATAAGGATGCTAGAAAGAGTCAAACTTTGCTTAATTAATTAGTGCTTGAATAACGTTTATAAGTAAGGCCCTATAATTCTAGTTTTATATTTTTAGGGTTCTGTAACCAAAGTGCGTCATCGAAACCCTAATACTAAGCCTACGCCACCGTTTATGATTTTATATCCTTTCTGTTAACCACCTATGAACCACAATAGGTACTCGGCTGAAAATTTCACAAAATACATCTTGTTACGGCAGATATCCTTACTTATAACCTGGCGTAGTCCCGGCTTAGTACCATGGTCCGCTTTCATACTAAGACACCTCTACGGGGCCCGATCTTGAGCATCCTCTGTAGGAAGACCATGTGTCCATCTAATATGTCAAGCCAGCGTTTTTGGACCCTCCATCCATCCATCCACCCGTTCCAGCTAAGAGGAGTATTATCAGCGGCATACTGTGCCACGGCACAACATTAAGTTGTCTTAGTTAAAAATCAATACCCTTTGGAAACTGACAAATCTTTTTGCGCGAGAATAATAATTATTGAGTTTTACAGCTTTTCTACTTACCTTTTTCCCACTTGCAGTAGAATCCGCGCCCATGCTTTTTAACACTAAATATTTTGCTTGTAGTTTTTACGATCGGCCGAATGCCTGACGTTAATTGTGCCTTAACGTTGCCTGACGTTAATTGTGTTTTTCAGCTTGTCTTGACAACAAAATCACGGAAGCAAGGTAATTCATCGAATGATATTTAATATGACTTTGTACACACAAAGTTTCCTTTTAGTGAAATAAAGCGCTCTTACTAATGGATGAAAACTGATATTGATAGTAAAGGGGCATTGATGGCATTATAATTTTTCCTTGAACCTAAGAAGACGTCATAAGTAAAACTGTACTTGTTTTGATAGGTATTAAGTTTATAGTGGGTCAAAATATCGTTCATTTGCGAAAAAGCAATGAACGTGATAAGTATATGAATGTTTCCCATTTATTATGAATACAAAGAGTAGTATAAATTGATTCAATCTATTTGGTTTGGGCGCAAAATTAACAGCCGAGTTTCAATATAAATTATATCGGATGCATACAATTTAGTTATAGGATGGTTGGCGGAGGAAGTCCGCTCAAAGTTGTTTATGGATAAAGTTACATCCAAAGTTTCTTAGTAGATTTAAAGTGATCAGACATTTCTGCTGTCTGTACTTTAGTTCGGTCTAAAGCCGAGATAGAATAGCGCACTAGAATCTGGTAACTTAAAGAGGGTACCTTGAACGCGGATTACGTATGGGTCGGTACAATAGCAGTAGCTTTATAGTCAGTCCGGCTTAAGGATTTAATGAGCCTTAATTCCGCAGCAATTTATACGCTACGGTTTTCTAGAAGGATAAAATCAATAATGATCAAATCGAGTATCAAATTCTCTGTTTGGAAATGAAAGTACTGCTAAGTATGTATTATGCCTGGATTCAATTTGCAGGTCAATTTTCATTCATCATTTCTCAGGTTAGGACAGGTCAACAATTTGTGTTTAATATTAATTAAAAAAAAATCACACATCAATTGCTCGGAAGGCTCGTCCTTTATCACATCATCGGACGGAAATAAGTCTGCCTCGGGGATAAAGGCGTAAGCTATGTATGTTTGTATGTATTGAAAAAAAGGGAGATTAAAGGAAATCTTTGAACATTTTGCCGATAAATACATCGAGCCTCTACTCTCTATATTGAGTTCAAATCTTTCAATATTCGTAATTCGTACTACGAAAAACGGATCTCCAATGTAAGTACTCTCACTAATGATATCAGTCCTCAAATGAATGGAATGTTTGGAAGTTTACTCCGACTTCTGTTTATTGTTTGATGATGTTAGTACAGTCAAATCCATTTCGATGAAACTTTGTAACAATTTGATGTGGGACCACACAAATGTACTCAATGATTTTGCCCACATTTAGCTAGATTGATTTATTTCATTCGGATATTTTGCTTTCATTTGTAACACATAATGCGAGAATTTAATTTGGATATTCATTAGTGTTGCAAACAGCATAGTATCTATCTATTGAGTCTATTTAGTAAGCAATTATTATAAATGAATATTCAACAACAAAGAATTTAAAGTATAAAACATAAAATAAAACCAGTTAAAAAGCTAAAAATCTAAATTATACAATTTTGAGTCGGTGCTAACGTACTACATCAGTTATTGGTCAGTGATTGATACCATCGATTTAAAATAGTTTAAGTTTTCAAGTCAGTATAATGTTTTTGTTAAATTGTTTTATTTGCTAAGTTTAGTGAAAGAAATTTCAAAGTTTTGGATTTCATCCAGATTTCACCTGCTCAGGGGTATTTTTTTTATAAATGGGATCACTACCAGAGTCAACCTTATCAAATATACAAAGAGGCATTCCAATCAGTCCTCAAAAATTTGGCAAAATTCGTTTGAGAGTAATCTTAAATCTATATTTTTTTTTGTGCACAACGATTTTTAAACCATTTACTTTGTTACTATACAAAATTCCACAGGTTTGTGTTAATTCTCTTGACTTATGCTGAATTATATGCTACATTTATGAACAATTAAAAGTGATAAAATCTAATTTCTCCGCAGATTACAAGGTGTTATGAAGCTTACTTTAAGATTGTAATTTTTTTTATCAAAAATCAAGACAAGACGTGGATTTGTCAGAATGTGTTGTTTGTGTGTGCATTTTTGTTACGCTTAATATATGAAAATTAATTGACGGTTCGTCTTATCCTATTTCAGTCTCATAGAAAAAAAGTCATGGTTAGCTTTTGTCAATTATTGAAATAATTCGTGGGCAATCACAAGCCACCAGATTTCTACGAAAAAATAAATACGTTACTTCATAACTATCACAAAATAGGATGCAATATGTGATTATAGATTCATTTTCTATACTTCCACTTAAGTATCTTATCCGGATATCTTAAAAAGAGGTTTGAGAAGCATTATCAGGGTAAATGGGAGCCATCCTTGGAGACACTGCTGGTACCTGCAAAGAACTACTGCGAGGACTGACTACAAAAGGAACGCCAATCGGTAAAAAAGAAATGTTTTTTAATGAAAATTATATGTAGAATCGATAATTTAGTACAGTTGCAATAAAGGCTTTTTTTATATGAAACCTGACGCAATGCATTTTTTTATTTATACACTTTAATTAACTTTGTGGTAAGGTATCATTATAACAATTTGTAAATTCTGTGAAAATAATATTTACGAATTATTGTAATTACAAAATATTGTTGTGTAATCGGGAAATAATAAAAAGCGTGAATGGTGTAAAGTACGAGCGTTTATTTACCAATATACGAGTACATTTCGACGAAACTTATCTCCATAGTAATAATAATAAAAAGCTTATTGTCCACAGACATATAAAGACAAGCAGGGAACCTAATGGCACGTTAAAAATATGGACATTTTGTCGTTAAATGACTGAAGTTTTACGATCAATATAACGTTGACGCGAGGAAAATCATTGTGAGAATGTTATCAGATGTTTAAAAAATAAATAGCTTTGGCGCGAAACGCAAAGAAAAACATTTGATTTACCGATACGCAGTACTGTTTTTATGGTTAAATAAACCAGAGTACATTTACAGTGCAGTGGTCTAGTAGTTATATTGATTTATAGGAAACTGTCCGTCGGCTCTATATATCTACCTACATTACAATAATTTGTTACTATGAGTTTTTTGTAGGGACTCATCTCTGGAACTTCTTAATAACGGGATAACGTCAGGTAGAAAGAAATAAAGATCTCTCTCTTCTACTCCGATTCTTAATTTTTTTTCTCGATAGGATTGCTCCGAGAGTGTTGCAGGCTGTTTTTATGAAATAACACGCCATTGCCTCATTGGTGCAGTTGTAGGTATTGCGTACGTTTTACAACTGCTGCGTTCAGGTTCGATCCCTGGGTCGGGTAAAAGTTATATTAGGTTTTTTCATATCATGAAGTACTCAGTATTAGCTCGGAGTCTGGAGTTGTGCCCGGTATGGTAATAGGCTCACCCCCTAACACAACATGGACTAGAAATAAGCTCGGCAAAATGTGAGTATACTGGTTACAGTTCTGCTTATACCTTCAGCGTTATTGCTTTTGCTGTTGTTGTGGTTGTCACGTAGTTACGATTTGGAAGTACCTATTTGATTTCATTTGATATAGGCCTATCCATCATTTACTGCCATTCAGAAATATAAATAATATATACTTTCCTTTAATTGCACAGAAAGTAATTTCGCAAGTATATTATCCATATTTTAATGGCTGAAAGTCAAATCCCACAAGTTTACCCACGACTTTTATTACTTCGGAACATCTCCATAATGAGCGTTCTGCGAAATGCCTACCCTAGACATTTATGACTTTCGAAGATTCTTATTATACGCGGCGTACTTTCAGTTATTATTGAATCAAATAAACGCAAAAAAATGCGACTGGACATCAATATAAGTGTAAGATATATTGTTTTCAATTCCATTGTTGATGAATAATATTCGATAATGGTGGTTATCGATAAACTCTGCTGATTGATGTTTTCAATTAAACAGATAGTACAAGCTTTATGCGTTTGGTTACCTTATCTGTGGCCGATTAGGTGCCCTTGAGTGCAGTATTATACATATTATGACTTTGTTAAAGGACCATCAGTGCGTTTTTGAAACATGTTACATAGATTTTTTTTTTATTTTTTTTTTATTCTGGCTCGGCAAAGTGACTACGCTACACCTGATGGTAAGTGTAGCGCAATCCAAAATAGCGTCGACCCCCGACAAACAATGTGTCCATCGTGGGTCGGCAAGATCATGCCGGCCTGCCTAACTGCTTCTTCACAAAATAACTTAAATTAAAATTAATTAATTCCACCTTTAGATTAAAAGGGAAATTAAAAAAACCAACTTAAAATATAACACTGAAAAGTAATCAATAATAGTTTTTTCTATGTAGGTACATCTCTTTGGAGTCGATGACTGTGCCGCTGCCGGGCAACTGAATTTGCACCGTCTACCAAGAGACCTATAGAAATTGTAAATGTGTATAAAAACATGTGTATAAAAATTTTATTTACTTCTTAGTGTTATTTTATAAAGGTTTTTAATAAGGTTTCGTGTCATATACCATGCACATAATCAATTATTCATGAATAGATAATATTATCTTGTACTGTATCGCTTTTTAGCGAGAACAGTGTATTATCTCGAATGTTAGAGTCATCTGAGATAACGCACTGTTCTAGCAAACAAACGATAGATACCTTTAATATTAATATAGAAATCAACAATTCTATGGGCCCCTTTCACGATGTTCTGTTTAAATGTTACTACTCATGTTGCTTACTTCATGTCGGTTTTCAGGCAACACGCTCGAGTCAGCCTGTTCATGCTGTAGACAAATTTAGGCTATCTTTGGCTTGACTGTGGCCATGTCACTTAAGCCATCTATTGGCACCGACTTCAACTAGTTCAGTCAGGAGATTGCGTCACGGGGATGCCCATGGGCGGAACTTCTTCATGGCGATGGATGTTATATAATGCATGTAGACACATAATGGAGTACATGATAATAAAACTACCATTTTAAAGAGAATTTGTGATTTATTTACTAGAGAGGTTTTCATATTCACATTTATCACGTACAAAAAATAAAGAGGTGTAAATATATCTCTGAAAATGTAACAAGGTAACATAAGACGTATGTTTCGAACTAGACAAGGTCAGTCAGGTGGTGGGGACGAGGAGTGGGGGTTGGCGGGGGTGACTAAGGTGGAGCCCGGCGTCGGCGCGTACGGCGCCCGCACAGCAATCGCTGGAATGCGTGCCGGAACTCCGGGCTGAACACCGTGTAGATCACGGGGTTCAGCGTCGAGTTGAAATAGCCCAGCCATAACGACAGTGACGTCAGTACGGGACTCACTTCACAGTCGCAAGTCGGCACCAGGATGGCCAGCACGAAAAAAGGAAGCCAACATGCTACGAACGCACCCGTGATTATTGCTAATGTCTTAGCCGCCTTCCTTTCTCGTTTGGAATCAGCCGCCTCTTTCGGCTTGCGACGTATCAGGGTTGGGTAGTAGGCCGCTGCGACGGCTCCGTAGCCCGTCGTAGGAGGATCAGTTTCGAGGCCGTTGGCGCAAGATTGTTTTTCGGGGCTCGTGTTATTCGATGAAACGTTTGTAAAACCCGTCGTGGTGGTTTCCGAAATAGTCGGTAGAGGTCGTCCGATGACTGCTACGACGGCAGCTGCAATGCCTCCGCTCCCCCCGGCGGCCACGAGAGCTCCAGCGGCTGGTACGGGCGGTGGTCCAACCCCGCCACGCGCTGTTGCTCCACGCCTTCTACGTATTCTCTTCCTAGCCGTTTGGTATATCCGCCAATACAGTATTAGTATTATTAATACTGGCACATAAAACGATGAAGCCGTCGCAAAAATCTGATAGCCAACGTCTTGACTGACGACGCAGCGTAAATCTTCAGATACGCGTCTGTTCCAATCGGGGTCCTTCCAGCCTAATAATGGCGCAATGCATACGAAGAAACTCACGATCCACACACAAGCTATCATAAGGCCCACACGACGGGCCGTTCGTGCGTGTATGTAGTCTATATTTGTCACAGCCCAATATCTGAAACAAACAATAGTTTCATTACTGGCATTCTTTGTATGGAATCATCAGTATTTACGGCTGTGCATTCACACTGTAAAACGTTCTAACAAAATTAGTGATATTATCTTAAATATCGTAATAGAGCATGTTACGATTTTGTGGTTTCTTACCTATCAAGAGCAATGGCAACCAGATGTAGAATGGAAGCAGTACAACAGAGTACGTCGCCAGATGTCCACATATCACACAACTCGGGTCCTAGGGTCCATCGCTGTGCCACCTCGTATACTGCTCCTAGTGGCATCACAAGACATGCCACCAGTAAGTCTGCCACAGCTAATGACAAAATTAAGTTGTTCGCAGCGCTGCGCAGATGTCGTTCTAACAGAATAGCTGCTATCACGAATACATTACCTGGGAACATAAAATACATGAATAAAAATCTGTTTCTTTGGTACAAAAAATAATAACTCAAAATTTGATTTTGTCATCATTTATTTCTAAAAAATAAACTATATTCGTATATTTTTTGTCACTAAATAAAAGTCATCTACAATTAATACTTTCATATTGCAAAGATAAATATCAAAATGGACTCATTTACATTTTAAAATATTGTTAGTTGGACACAGCTTTGGAAGTGGAACACACGCTACCGATCGAATCGAGCGAGCGCTGAAATTGATGGTCCTATTATCGAAAAGATGAACAGAATTTTTCTCGCTTTCAGAACTCTGTCGGGAATCGCTTGTATCTTGAAATATTAATAATATTTTTTTAAAATGGTGTTTCCTTTATAAAACTGAAAACAATTTCATTAGATAGGTCAGATAATTAATATAATTACCTACCGACTACAGTGGCAAGTATAAGTAAGCCGAGTACTATGGCTTTGGCAGCGGCGCGAATGAGTGCGGCGGGAGAGTCGAAGGGCGCGGATGTCTCCCACCATGTCGCGTTGGGCACGATCGTGGTGTTCCAGTTGCCAGGATCCCATTCGCTGGTGTTCCATGTAAAGTTCTGCACCGGCAAGCGTAGGTACAATGCCTCCCAGTCCAATGGATCATCGTGCTCGTCCGCGCCCTCCATGCCCTCTCACCGCGCCTCCAACCCACCTACTGTGGAAACGAAATCTTATTAATTTTTTACACTGACGGTGAGATTATTTTTTCCGCGAAGCCTTGTCTACAGTTCTATTGTGCTGAGGTTTAAATACAATGAAGCCAGTGAAATCACTGGACATTAAGAAACTTAACGTCTTTTGAGACTTAATAAATTATATTGTTTATGGGCTCCTTTTTTGGAGGCCTATGTTCAGCAGTGGACGTCTTGTGGCTGATGATGATGATGATGATGTTTATGGGCAGGGGTAGCGCTTACCAACAGGCGACCGACCATCTCATTTCGTCACTCAAACTAATTTAGGGCGAGTATTCTATTACTTTCTACTACAGTGTAGATGTCAATATTTAGATGTTAATCCCGTTGTTGATATATTTTGAGTGATAGAGCCACGCTATAGACAGTTTATCTACAGCATGAATGAGCCGGCTTAATCGGGTCGTTACCACTACTTCACAAAGAACCAACTTCAAGTAGCGGCTTGCTGCTGCGTTTCCTACGGTGAGTGAAATATTTACCCTTCTCGATCCCTTAATTATCCCTTTCCTTTATGGTCGGCAACTCACCTATGACTTTGGTATTGTATTGTAACATACATGGGCCATGGAGATCCCAGACTGTTTCGGTCTCATAACACTCAGAGAGAAAATATTTATAGTATCGTCTCGGTACCGGGATAGAAGCCATCAAATTAGGTGAGCACGCTAATCTACGATGACCCAAAAGGGCTTCAGTAATAAAAGTATACACAGAGCTATATCTTATTGCTTTTACGTGTGACAAATGTCTCAAAAACGAAAATATATTTTATTTCAGACAGGAATTGCGATCAGATGATTCTAATCCACCGTAACTGTCTCGTCCGTCCCGGTGGCATACATAGTAACCAATATAAGTTGATCTCATTTTTAAGTTGAAAATAGCATTTTTTTTTATTTACCATCTGGTTTCAAAGTTATCGTATTTACTAATTATTGTAATATTCTAATGATATACGTACAGTTCACGCCTGTATTCCCAAAGGGATATGCAGATGTACAACTTGTGTTGCACCCACGGTCGAATTCGAACGAACTCATGATTATCATGATGTGTTAGGACCGAACCAATCGCTACGAGTATACTGGGCACAAATTACTATCCTGGGAAACTCATGTCTGATATTTCGAATCAAAAACTCAAACATAAATTGCGATTTTCAAACCTGGTATTTGAACCCAGCACCTCACGGTTTCTCAATACCTACTAGACCAATGAAGTGGTTTCAAATACGTTAGATGAATCAATTAAAATATATAATTAATTGTAAGCCTAAAGGTACAAGTTGGAAGCGGACGACATGACGCAGCAGCAGACGACGTGTCGCAGCGACACTACTGGTTTCTATGTATTTCTATGAAATTACATCCGTAGTCAGCGACACGAAGCTAGCGACGCGTCGTCGAGCGGCAGACGCCAGTGTCGTCCGACCGCGGATCAGTAGTGCCGCTGACGACACGTCCAGCGAGTTTCTTTTCAAAATGAATTTCAAGATTCAAACGACAATACTGTCTGAATTCTTTAATATCGCTTTCTAAATGGTTTTTAATCAATATTGAATAGGTTCCCTCACTTGTTCTGCATTTAAGCATAGGCCGTATGGCTTCTCGTCTTTTTCTGTACAAGTACAACAAAAACAAGTCATCATAGTCTTCTTCCTCTTCTAATAAAATATATAAAAAAATGCATCTTATTTCACGGAACACTCGGTACCAACTGGATTCCATCTGCTGTTGCCGTCTGCAGTCGGGTTCGAAATCATGACTGCAGCGACACGTCGTAACGACGTGTCGTGACGACATGAAGCGACTACACGTCGTCTGCTGCTGCGTCATGTCGTCCGCTTCCAACTTGTACCTTAAGGCCTCAATCAAAATGTTGTTTTGTAGCCTTTGAACTTCCAGAATAAATAATTAACGCACATACATACGACGCACGTTATTTGTCACAATATAAACGAAAGGATAATTTATTACAACACAAGGGACGAATTCTCGATGCGTGTCTTCAACATCAAATAGCTTTGGAGTAATGTAAGCGGCGAGTAATCAAGCCGCAAACGAGGCGACGCGACCGCCCGTTGTATTTACATACAACGCAATTTAGATTAATTAGCACCTAGTGTTGTACTTACTGTTCGTGTTATAGTTCCGGATGATGTCGTCCAAAGTTCGCGCCAACATCATTGGGGTTAGTTTATTGCTTCGGTTTCAATCTGCGGAAGAATATTTTGTTCAGTTGAGACATTTTAAATAAACATTCAACTAAGTTTATTTGCTATAGTACCTAATGTACATCCCCAGAGTGGTTGACGTCAGGCAGGCGGCCGATCGTAAAAACAATAAGCCAAAACTGTCTTACATGCATTGTACCGACCCCGTCGAGAGTGGGATAAAAACAGGTGGAAGAAGATGTAGTAATTTAGGTCCAAAGCAGTACCTATTACATTTATGAAAATTAGCAACTGAATACGGAATTACTGAAAAAAATAAAATATATTCATGCGTATTCAGTTTGATGATTAAATCGAGAAATTTATTATAGAGACGACATAATATTTACAAAGATCACGCATAAATATCAAGACGTCACAAGTGAGTTAAAATATATAATATCAATACAATATTTAATTATTAGTTTAAATATTTAACGACACAATAAGAGTATATTACTATGAGTACCAACTTTCAAGTCATTTCATTCACAGACAAACAGTATAAATAAATAGATTTTAGTATTCAAATAAGTCGGTGTTCATAGTAATTCGATCAATGTTCAGCGGTTATATTATACGTACGGTTACGTACTACCGGATACGATTGCATTCACAATTACTAACCAATACTGGTAAACGAATCAGCTGCGTATCATTACCGATTCTATTTCTAAATTACAGTATTAACGCGCAGTATCCCATATGAAACCGATATTATGATCCGACTGGGGATATTCTCGATCTTGGCACACGGAATTTGGTTTTAATGCGCAACCCCTCATACTAATAGTACTATGATTACTCATGACAGAGATTTCTCGGATCTTGGATAAGTATTTAGTGTGTAAGCACTCTAAATGTGTAAAAATCACCGGTAATGAAAAGTTAATTCCAGTACCGAACATGTGATAGACTGATTAAAATTAAACTTAGAATTAGTTTGATTAGATTAAGAGCTATCTTATTTTATTGTTTTTCTTTCTAGTTCGTTTAAACTTAGTTGCTCCTCATCTCCATCCGGGATTCCCACTTGTGTAACTTGCAAAAACGCAGCATTGTGATGACATGATAATAATGTCTCCCTTAATAGCCTCTCAGCCTGTACCCACTCAATGCTGGGTTTAGGCCTCTTGATTGCACGCCATTTTGTTCTGTCCAAAGCAGTCTTCATCGAAACTTCTCCCGTCACATTCACCAGATCATTGGTCCATCTCATCGGTGGCCTTCCCTGATTTCTGTGATCAGTTCTGGATCTCCACTCCAGTACCGCTTTACCTCATCTGCCATAATTCCTGCGGAATATGTGGCCTTCTTACTTCCATTCGAGCCACAATCGTGGCAATGTCGGTGAGTCCGGTGCATGGTAGGTACCACCATTTTGTCTATTTCTGCGGCCAAGCAGCAGTGCGTAAGCACTGTTGTATTCCAGTTTAAGGATTCCAGATTGAGGCCAATCATATCACTGGGCTTTATGAGACTTAACATCTTATCTCAACTATCTCGGGGTGACGAGAGTTATTCAGTGGCATGGAGTACTTCATAATTCGAAGTTCTAATGGGCATGGTCAAATAAACATCATTAACATTACCGCCACGCTGGGTCGCGGCCGCGCGTCGGCTTGAGGTAGCTCTATTGTATGAATAAACACACAGAACTCAAGATGGTAAAACCTTAAATCGATATTTTTCTAAGTAGTTTTTGAAGTGATTGATAGAACGTGTTATTTTAGATTAGAAACACTATTACACATCACTAGTTTTGTGATAGTAGTATCCACTTTGTGGTTTTGAACGGCTTTCGATTACGGCGCCCAACACCGTATGCTCTTTATGGTAAGTGAAAAATAAATTTAGGACCGCTACGATAATGTCATCGACATTCGATAACATACTACTATACTATTAACCTGAAATTCATTATTCTGAGAAGTGAATTTGACACGATAAGTTTCATTTGATATCTCAGTGCGTCTTTGTACGTTCTACGTAGGATCTGGAAAGCGTAATAAGATTTACATTGGCACAAACAAAGTAAACAAGCAAACATTGCTTCCATCACATACGCATACATCGTACGCCATATATTGCTTGCTTTAAATTGTTTTCAAAGTATATTTCCTGTCAGTTTACTTAATACAAACTTTTACGCGACCCGTAGCGTATGCCCATCTAATATTGCGTTCAGTGAATTTATAGATAAGCCACTCATCTAATCTCATGATATACAGTTATTGATATTGTATGTTATTAATAAAGTGTAACACGCAATAAATAAACCCGAAATAAGTTTAACGACGACCGCCCACTGCTCAGGTTGATGGGGATTTCTGACTAAGCCAATTGATATGAAGACGTTGATTATTTGTCCCAAGTAAATGATAAAGCGAACCCTCCGTGAAATAAACAAACATTCCGACTTATTTGATTGGGGGCACGATCTGATTTCCATCATCTTTTAAGGGCCCTTTTTGTTACAGATATTCATTGATGAATGGTTTTTGTTTTTATACCTTTCAGTGGGCCGATTACGACGTTTTCTACCCAGTGTAATAATCATGATTGTTTATCTAAGCTATTGTCCGCCTTATTGTGATTGAGAAGATTGTGTCCCAAATAGACGGACGCCTCTTAATTAACGTTTGTTTTTTTTCCATTTGCCTTAGACATAATGTTTTATTATGTTCGCTACATCTTTATTGATGGGTCTTGCTCTAGATTTTGACAAATCAATATGTTTATGCATTTTGTTGCTGTTTATGAAAGGAGGATGTAGATTTAAAATACACTGAGTTTAATAATTTTGTACTCTGTATGACTGACTGTATAGAGACCATCGTACACATCGTGAAATTTCGCCATAGAGGCTCGTTCAGGTGAGTCACGTCCCGGGCTCAACCAGTGTATATGAAGTTACTTCAGGCCGGCATAATTCTGCGGACCGACAAGGGACACAATGTCTCCAGTCCATTGTACGCACTTTGCCGTGACAGGATAAAAAAGAATTAACCGGTATTGGAACTTGTGTCCGATAAAGTCATGAGCTCGATCGCTTTCATATTATGGGACAGAAATAAACTAAAGACCCGTGGACCAACGACAAAAATTCGACTCACGTCTAATCCAATAACAGTGAAGGCTTAGTCGCCGCATGTATAAATGTGATGTTTTAGAATTTGAGTGTATAAACAAGCACTTCTCTTTTTACTTATAAAACGAAATCTCTCCTTGAAATGGCTTTGTATCCACCGATATTAATTAAAGTTTGACTGATTTTGTATAAAATTTGTTAATATTATATTTTAATATTGTACCTGGTTAATGTCCTGTAACATAGGATAAGTATAATAAATATGTAAACGACCATTCATTTCAATTAATTAAAGGCTTAGTCACGTTTTAAAGAAACCGCAGGTGTACGTCGTCGGTCGCAGATACCTAAGCCAGATCGTACTAATCCGATCCCGCGGACGGCTCAAAAAGTAAACCAGTGCTTTATGAGTTAGACGGAAAAATGAAAGCTAACGATCTTACTATATAGGATCACACACACACATATATACACGTTTTAAAATAGTTGCTAATTTAAACAATATTTGTAACTCGAGAATAAATTTTGTTAAGACAGAAACTGACTATCGAATAGAGGTGTTCACGACGGCTATAGATCCAAAATGCGTTATAACTAAATGCTACGTAAAACACGTGTTATTTTTTTGAGTGTATGGCAGTGATGGCAGTGATGCCATTTAGAAAAAATATTTTGACAGTTTTATATCCATTATAATAAACTATATTATTATAATATATTATAATATTACAATATATTATATTATAATATATTATATTATTATAATATATCCATTATTATATAGTCGCTGGATACAGGCCGCTTCCAACAGGTCTGGAAATCTTTGGGGGAGGCCTATGTTCAGCAGAGGACGTCTTGTGACTGATGATGATGATGATTATATCCATTATATCATGCTATGACCCACGGAAGCTGGGCAGCAATACGATTGCGGTAAAACCGCGAGGGACCGCTAATATTCATTATCATTAACCCCCCACCCCACTCCGGTGCCGGCCAGTCCCTCGAGAAAAATATAATTACATAATCTAATGTTTTAAAAACCCGTATTTTCGAAATATCCCCGAAGCGCATCATTTTAATCGTAGTAGGTATTATTTATGTGTGGATATTATACACGACGACGAATTATTTTCTCAGTCGATTAAAAAATATTACACAAGGCTGGGTACAGTTCTGCATGTTAAGCAGGCATTCTACTCGACTTAAGTAGGTAGTAGTGTCTAAGTGTGCTTAAACTTACACGAAAAACCTATTACTCCAAAACCCTCGTCGTCATATACCAATATGTATTATAATATTAGGTTAGCGTTCGAGAGCATTTTCTATATTTTATGAATTATAAATATATCGCCTCATTTGGGAACGTTTTATTTTTTATGGATTACACCAACCGTCAGTTATGGTTACTGAAAGAAGCAATGGTTCCGTTATCTAAATATTGTATCGGTTATTGTACTGTATTGTCAAAATGAAAATTCAGTAGATATCGTCAACCATTGCTTGCTAGGTAATTATACTATAACAGTAACATTACTTGTAGTATGTAACCACACTTGCGGGATTTGTTAATATGTAGTATTGATCTATCTGACTGCGGTAAATCAGTCTATGACATGACGGATTTGCCTATATCTTTTTTTATAGCATAGCCCAACAAACGAGCAAATGAGTCACCTGAAGGTAAGTGATTTCCACCGCCCATGTACGCCCACAATACCAGAAGAATCATGAGCGCGCTGTCGACCTTAAACCTATTCCAATACCCATACTATCATGCATGAATGAGTTGCCTTATCTATGTCTAGTAATTAGGTAAATATTACTTATATACGATTGCATTATACGCGATTTAGTAAATGGTTTAATAACGTGATCCGATAATAAGCAAACTATGTAATTTTCATAAAAAGTAAAAAATAGTCTATAATAATAAATATTGAATAAAGAATACATAATTATTAGTACTATTTTAATTTAGTAAAGTAATTGGTCCTGCTAAACATAATTTACATCGATGACTAAAGAGCTACAGCTGGTATAGTTGCTTCGGTGCAAATCATTATTACAAGCTACTAAGAATTTATAAAATTTTAGGATTTCGCGATTTGTATACATATTATAATCTTTATTTAAACGTTTTAATAAATAAAAATTATAACGTTAAACGTTTTGACAGCCTCCGTGGTGCAGTGACCGAGTAGCCGACTGTGAATCGTGAGGCCGCGGGTTTGATCCTCAACAAAACAAATATTTGTCTGTTCCACAAATATTTGTTCGGGTATGGGTGTTGTGAGACCGAAAGTCTCTCGTAGTTCCTGATACCTACGACACAAGACACGTACCTATCTTACTGTGGGGCTATGTGTGTAACTGTTGGGTGTCATTTATTATTATTTATAATTCTTTATTGTACATTAAAATATATACATGCAAGTAATACAGTTAACGATACAAGAGTACTATTGGCAGAGGCAAATATTATTATATCATTAAATAAATCAAGATTATAGTACGAAGAATTTAGTATATATTATTATATGGATGTTTTTTGCGATACTGTTATGTAAGCTGACGGTTACTTAAAATTGTTTCCATTTGAGAATATTATTCTTACATTACAATGTAGAGCAATATTTTGAATAGAATGGGTATTAGCGAAAACATTGCATCGTATATATAATATTATTAGTAGAATAAATATAGTTTTATTTTGGCACTTATTCAGCCATGTAGAGCAACATGGTATGAGCCAGTTCTATGAAAACAGTAATTTATTAGGTATCGCTGTATGCTTTTTCTCATCGTACAATAACAAAAAAATAAAATAGAAAGCACGAACTTGACATAGCGAAATAGAAACAAGGATAATAAGCAGTGAAATAAAATATTTGTTTTGTATACTTTATGTGTGTTTCTAGTACTGTATGGTACTGTCTATGTCCACATATATTGTGTATTTTGTATATAAAACAATTACCCTCAGTAATTACTTTGTAATTAATTATTAAAAAGAAAACTGACCGCACTTTTACTAGGTGCCCTTCCCTCAATTAATTATTTTAAGATTATTTTGATATCAAAAATATAATATAATTTTATTTACCCAGAAACGTCTGTTAATTTGATTATTTCCACGTTCAAAGCCAAATTAATGCTTTAAGCTTCGTTACTGAGTAAAGAAATAATAATAGTTGACGTTTTTTTTTAATTTGATTGAATGACGAGCCGAGCCAAGCGCTCGCCTGATGGTAAGCGCCACGCCTGCCCATAAACAGACAGCACCACGCAGAACTTTGAACATCTAATGTCTCGGGGTGACGAGCGCAGTTCAGTGCCATGCAATTACACACTTGCAATGCTTTGTAATTTAAAGTTCTGTGTGGTGTTGCTTCTGTTTATGGGCAGGCGTGGCGCTTACCATCAGGCGAGCGCCTTACTCGTCTAGTCATTCAATCAAATAAAATAAAAACTAAACTAAAACTAACTAACTAAAAACTAACATCAGGAGGTGACCCACTTGCTCGTGAGCCGACTTCAGTTAAAAACATCCAAAATAAACTGTGCTGTTATTTAAATCATTTTTTTAGTTTTTATTTTATTCTTCAATTCAAACAATTATATTGTGAATATTTATGAGCGGGTGATATCACTTAACACTTGCTCGTATGCTATAAAAATTGAACATAGAGCAATCTTTCTATATTTTCGACAATAATAAGTACATATATCCTGAATTATATTATTCGTTTATATACAAATATTCACCAATGTCCTTCAGAATTTATTTTTGTTTTCCATTCATCCAATTATCGAAGATGAAATGTTGAGTCACATAATACTTCTAGTTAACCCGTCCGTATAAATAATGAAGATAGCTATTTACCCCAATCACACGCTGTTATTCGCATGATCGGAGATAGGTCACGCAAATTACCGAAAATGCATTATTTTGCTTATCAGACATTTTACCTCCTTAGTCCATTTGGTCAAAAAATTAATGTTCTACAAAATTAGATGAAGCTCGCACAGGCTACCACGAATGACATGCCGAGAATATTCCAATTTAAAATTTTTGTGTGGGAAAAGAAAATGATATGCCTTCGACGCTTTACATGCCGTACTCTGGCGCTGGTCTAAATCGACGTATTTTGAAAGTGGGAATTGTGTAATGAATTAGCACATTATTTAGAATGTTACATTTTTTATAAGTAAGAAATCAATTGATTTAAAAGATCCTCTTCAGAATGAATATCTCATGTATTCAAAGATGGAATCAAGGAATATCAAATAACCTAGTAGATATTATATTCCGTAAATGTATACCGGCTTTATCCTTTATCTTCGAAGAAAGCAATTTTCTCCTTTATTTCACAAGCAAGGAGTTGAGGACACATATAAAACGGTAGCATATACATCCACGTCTACATCTTCGTATGTCAGGTCACCTACGTTTCACCGCTATTTATTAAGTCACAGCTGCCTGAGACCTCATAAATACCTAATGGTATCAGTATTCTTACATAATGCTTTGCTGTACCAGACGTAATTAAGTAAATATTTTAATTAACTACCTTCTATTTAATTACGTCTTGGCACCTCGGTGACATTCAATAAAGTTGTATTATTAAAAACATTGTTCACAGTATGTATTCTTGAGGATATAACGGTTCATCCTTAAATGATGATTTAGGTACATGAATTATGATAGAGCTACATTTAATTTCATTTGAACTTTTCTTACTTAACATATTTTTAACATTCCATTGTAAGATTGTCACGTCAGGTGTATTGAAGTAAACAATTATGTATATAGATTCGTACAGCGCCCCTGGTAGATATTATTTGCAACTTATTATATTCATACATATTTCTCAGATTAGAATGACGTGATAGTTATCCAAAAAACTCGTACTACGGCTACTGGCTACGCATCGGGTTTGAAAAATTTTACCTAAAACTATTCGAGATAAACAAAGCGTGTAAGAAGCAATTATGTAAACTAAAATAATCTTAAACGTCGATATAAGGTAAAACATACGATAAGAAATAGTAACAGTATGCATTTTATGTGTGTTGTCGTTAATATAAGCTAAGCTCGGTTGTGTGCAAACAATATTGGAAAAATAGTAGTATTGTCTTGAATCAGGTTATTTAGGGTTTACTATCAAGCCTTTCTACACATAGGAGAGCACGTTCCGCGCTCAGTTCAGTTTGTTGTAAATAAATAACAGCGGTTGTTTAGCCGCGTCTGTACCCATAATCATAGGATACATTCTGGCACTTCACTGCGAGCCCCACCTTATCAAATCATTCGCCGACTAAACCACTAAACCAAAACCTCATTTCATTCGAGGTATATGTCAAACTTCATTATTAGTTATGAAACAATATTTATTATCCAAACGATATTCTCTTTGTTGTTATAAAGTGTCTAGACTTTAATCTAAACTTGAGACTTGAGCTTGTAATTTTATTTTGAAGTTTTAAAAATAATGGCGTAACTTAATAACCCTGTTTATTAAAGCTTCAACGGAGACAATCGAAGAAATAGTTTCGTTTCACATATTTTGCAGTTAAATTTCCATTTTTTTGTTCGATATATGTATACAACACAACATTGTTTATATTTTTACAGATTTTAACTTTTACTAATGCTTTCTTATGGGTCTATTTCTACTAATTTTACTGATTTATATAGACATGTTCTAACATACTTACCTTTATAGTGCTAATGAGGGACAAGGCTCATTAATTTATTTTTGAACTAACATATTTGCTGGCATAGAAGATTGATGCAAATATGTTTAACAAGATGAAGTCAGCGGTTTTTGCGTATTTGAGGTAACTTGTACCCAGGATTATCGACAGATTTTCTTAAATGGTACATGTTGAAACACAAAAGTAGCATAAAATGTTAATCTGTCTAATAAAAGATTTACTTGACTACTTTTTTGCATTTTTATTATCTATTACATACATACGTCATACATTTTGCAGTCAATGCACCACTTACTTCAAATATATTTTTTCACGAGATTGTAGATATATTGGATGCAATCTAGCATGCAACACGACACTTGAACATCACAAAAGAAATAAAAACAAAATATAGTTTCATATTTTTGTGTGACAAATATCAGTAATGCTTTGGCGTGCCACTACCTCGTGAGTTCATCTTGTGTTATTTGTAAGCACACAACGTACTACACGTTGCTTCTAAACATTTATAGAACTGGGTATTAAACTAGGTATCTACTCACGGTTTGCATCTGCCAAACAACAAATACGAGACAAACACGTTATTGTACTCGGAGCACTACAAACGTAAATTTTATCTCAACATGTGAATGCTCCCGAAGTTAATATCGTGTTTAACATATCAGATGATACCAAAATACTTCGCTGATAAATAAATTGATCGCGGTTTTAGTTGTTTTTATCATACAACGTGATAAGAGTTTTCTGAACCGAATGTTATTGTGTGAATCAAGCTTGTTCTTTTAAGTGTGCTGAATAATTATTTTATAAAAAATAGACATTCCAAGAAAATTTATTTCGAGAATAATGGATCAACCATTTTTATATTTTTTTACACAATACAACATAAGCTCATGCCTTTATCCCAGAAGGATTCGGCAGAGGAGCAATTGGTGCTGTTTCCCCGAGTTTATTGTCGTCATGATGTGATAGGGGTGATCATATAGCCATATTGGGCATACATTTCCAATTCCGGGTGATTCATATGCCATTTTTCTAATCGAAAACTTAAACACAAATTGTGATTGCCTGGCGTGAGAACTGAACCTCTGAGTCCTAAGCATTAGAATGTTGCTACAATAGACCAATGCAGCGATATATATTTTATACAAATATTTATCTCTAATAACTTTAAATTATAACGAAGCTGTATTTGTCCTAAATGGATCTCACTGATTAATCACGAAATCTTCCTAAGCAAGGATCATATGACATTTTGTCAGATAATAGTTTGTGTAATGCAGGGGCCCTAATTTATTGAAATTAACATTATAAAGAGGATAAGGGGCCTTTAAACTTTGTATGTAACTTTTTTATAGAACAGAATAGGGCTGTGCAATTAAATGCGAGTAGAATACATTTTTATTAGATGATGATTTTTGAGTGTCTCACTGTAATGGTGGTGTACTGGTGGGAGGATACTTGTATCCGACCGGATAGCGACCACCGTACACTGGTGCTAAAACCTGCCATAGTGGCCCACCTTGTTTGGGTCGCGTTCCAGGGTCAGCCAGTGTATATCCGGTTCTCCCCAGGGGGCTTGCCCCCTGATCCTAACCCTTTTCCCATCCCTTTTCCTTCCCCTCCCCCTTGGCCCTTTGGCAGGCCGGCATGATCTTGCCGACCAACGATGGACCATTGTTTATCGTTGGTCGACACTATTCTTGGATTGCGCTACACTTACCATCAGGTGTAGCGTAGTCACTTTGCCGTGCCAGGATAAAAAAAAAAAAAAAAAAAAATTGTGACGAAATTTGTAAACAAAACATTACACAAATTTATTGTAAAATTTTCACTGAAATACGTACAGCATTTTTTACGCTCTTTTATGGTTTTATTATGCGCGAACAAATCAACAGACAGGCATTAGCGACTACTCTTTCATTATATGTAAACTACTTTATATTTTATGCGGGTTAGCAGGTAAATAAGTAAATATCTCCGCGCTGCCTTTAAATTTTACGAGAAATAACTTACAGAAGCCATCTGAGGGAAATCTTGCGGTTTTCCTGCCTATAAAAAAGTGAAAGATGGCAGCGACATTTAATACCACGATCGTGTTACGGATTAATGTAAAAAGATTTAAAGGCCTTGATATAGATTACAAAATTTATCAAGCACAGTGATATTATTAAGAATATATCATTTATTATGGTTCGAGATTAGCCTGGATTACTTTATGTGTTATTTTTTATTTTTGAAAATATGCCAGTTATTGTCTAGTTTTATAACTGGCGTGGTGTAGCTAGTACAAACTATATATAGTGTGTCATACAATCGATAATATAAAGTATAGTAGAGGTAGGTAATATTGTGACATCTAAGATAAATAGCATCCTGTAAATACTTTCACCACAATGGAGATGCCAGTTCTCCACCAATCGATGAGGTGTTAATATACCAGTATTTGAGTGTTTTTCATAGCCAGATGGACTCGCTGATCGGTAACGATTAGCGAATTAAACAACCTTTGGCGTGGTAAGTATCTAGTAGTAAGCTTAGTGTTATTTCACAATTTAATATTGAATTGACAATTGAGTGGTGCTCTTAATAGAGCATCCGTGTTTCAGAGGATGATAAACAAAAGCACAGAGTAGTCAATAAGGGCGGTTCCGTAATCCGGTGTCACGGTGGTGTGGCGGAAGGTGTCGACTTCCGCAGGCGTCAATTCCTTACCGCTATTCGAATTTACAAATATAAAACCGTAATAAATGTTGATATTTTTATGTTTTAGATTTTTAGTTTTATTGGGTCAGTTTTAATTTTGTTAATAAGTTTTAATTTTATTATTTTTAATGAAAGAATCATCAAATTTGATAGATTCAAAATTTCAATCATTCATCCCCGATTTCAACGCTCTTAAAATTTCTTCTTGAAATTTACCACATCAACTTTGAACAATAACTTTTTCGTAATAATTATTCAAATTTGTCCACATTTTCTGAAGTTATACGTGGTTATAAGTACAAAAAAAATGCATGTCAAATTTGGAACCACCTCTGTTTTTCGTTGGTTAACAAGTAAACTCTCCACTACGGAAACTATGAGAACTTATAACCGTGTTATTATTAATTTTCCAATGACCGTGCTAGTAGCGCCTGAGGGCTTTTGTAACTTTACTGAGTGAGTTCGCTAGAGTTTACAACTAATAGGCCAAATGAAATAAATTTAATTTTATAAATAATGACATATATTTCACATATATAACTATAGTATAACTTATAGTTAGCACGTGCTAGAAAAAGGTGTAGACCTATTTAAATCTGATAGTGACTGTTTACTTACTTACTGTAGCTTTTTACTTTACTTTACTTTAGCTTATCAAAATCTGGACACTTAAGAATTTTGCGCATGTTTTTACCCTTTGTTTATTACGATCGATAAGATCCATCACATCCCTATAAATTAAGTGAAGTAAGTAAGTAACAGGCCTTCTAAAGGCCTGTTTTAATGTACGCGACCGAGACTGAGAGACTGCGACACGGCACGTCTGCTTGAATGAAATTATATCGAAACGGTCACGCATGGCGCTTTTCTTCATCAGGCCTATAAGGCAATAAAATTACGTTCCGTAAATCGAGAAAGTCGATAAATGAATTGGTATTTGTATAAAAAAGTTTGAGAGGATAATAAGAAAACGCCAAACGAACTGTTTATGTACAGACGTGCTTGAATAGTTAGAGTCCTGTGTCGGGTGTTCCATGAAAGGAACACGCACCGTCGCGCCTCCGCGCCTACTCACTGAAGTAGAAACGAACTGATTGCGAGCTCGGCGCCCCGGCCACTCGACCGCAGACTGAAACCTAAAACCACTGCCACTACATATCTACTCGCCAACGTCCCCATTCGTAACTAATCGCTTACGATATTGGTTGTAACCGTAAATCTATATTGAAATTCCGGTGCGCATCCCTAACGTTCTATGCGTACCGTTTCATACTTTTATTGCAAATTCATTTTGACAAAGCGTTTCTTTTGTTTTAGGTAAATTGTTCACATTTTCCTACTACAGGGCAAAGACCTTCCTCCATTATGGATATATCTTTATCTGATCTGGTCGGGACGTGATGAGCTCGCCTGCTATTTTCTTCCCGAGCAGCTGTGTGGATGTTTTAGTATCCAGGTACGACGACCCACATAGTGGTCTGCGTGGCCCACTGACTACTTGAAGTGACCGGATTTATCTCATTAATTTTGGCGGTTTTCGAAACTCCATTTGTGATTAATTTCCTTTCCAACAGATTTTAGTGTTTTAAATTTATTCCATACGATTAATGCCAAGGATGTTGCTTTTCATTACACGTTGGCAAGTTTTAAGTTTTTACTTTTGGTCTACCTGGTCATTGTGCCATGGTTAAGAGTATGGAGTATGTATATTAATATACTTACTCGAGATACCGAACAAATGGCGACATTTTGAACCACTAAGAAGGGTGTTCTAAGATTAACCCCTTTGTCTGTCTGTATGATGTATATATCAGTGGCATCGTAGCATCTAAATGAACGGACCAATTTGAATATTTTTTGTTTGAAAGCTGGTTTCATCGAGATAGTTCTTAGCTATGTTTGAAGAAAATCTGTTCAGCCACTAAAATTGAGGTCAGTGGTTTTATCGGATAATACGTGTTACAGAAAGGTATGTTCAAATTTAAGCAATATAATGTACGATATAAGTATTTTATTGTACCAAATATGATTGCATTGCTAGGACGTAAAGAAATCATTTTTTTATCCCAGCACGGCAAAGTGACTGCACTACACCTGATGGTAAGCGTAGTGCAGTCCAAAAAACTAGCGACCACCGACAAACAAAGCAGTTTATCGGTGGTCACCAGAATCCTGACGGCCTGTATTAAGGCTTCTTCCCTCTTCGGAGAGGGGCTGCGACAGGAGAGCCGGATGATCGATGCAGGCACAGGAATACAAGGATGTACCTCCATACCCGCAAACAACTATCAAGTCATGTTGCAATCCCCTCATCAGAACCGGAAACACGCCGTCTGATCCTGGAACGCGATCCACACAAGGCGTGTAGATCACTGTGGCAGGTTTTAACACCATGTGTATGGTGGGCGCTATCCGGATATGAATATCCTACCACCAGCATTTTCTTTTTTATCAAATGAGTAACAAGTCAAGGACAAGAGTTTTGACACGTCAAAATTGAAGGCTCATTTACATTTATCACTTTAAGTGTCCAACTTCGACGAATCATCCAAACTGAGTGTGTAAATTGTCATTCATATTTGTTCCATCCAAAGTTTATGTAAAATATTGTTTGTAGACGTAATACGTCAAAAGTAGAACTGGGTAGGTATATCCAGGGTCATGAGTTACGACGCAAGGAGTCTCGGTCCATTATAATATCACAAAAGTAGAATAAAAATAATCAAGTACACCCACTTGATGTTATGAAAAGGAAATTTAACTAAATGATCAAATTATATTCCAACCCGGGAGTGATTCCTAGAACGTACGCTTCGAATAAATAGCCCAATGAGTCAAATTACATTTTTACTTTTCAAAAATAGAACAAATAGATTTAGCTGTTCCAAATATAAAGCTTTGTTTGAATGCATTGCCTTTGTATATTATTTCTCATTATGTAAATAGACTGTGAATTGGGATATACGTATACACAGAAAGCGCCAATTGTAACGTTAGTTTAAGCAATTTGTTTGCCAAACATTTGCGTACTATCCATTCTTCCAAAATTAACTTCATAATCTATTTAAATGAAAATGAAATGCTGTTCGGTGGCAAAGGCATTACCTGAAACCAGCTGTACCGATTAGGCTCTATTTTAGTTGTTCGTAATAATCCGAATAAAGTTTTTATGAATAGAACAATTGGGAGAGTCGCCCTAAAGAGTTTTATTATTGTGAAAAACTATAATGGATTTTTGTATAAACGTACTACCATAACTCACGATGTATATACGTAATCCTTTTTTTGCACGTTATGGTTCGGAAAATGTTTTCTTGTAAAATAAATCCCGGACAACCACAATTCAACTGAAAATAAGCAAGTGAATTCATTTTTCTTTACTACTCGTGTGTAAGCAATTGGGAACTTTTGAACGCCTAGGACGATTGAGGTCATATTATTACATCACATCAAATATTGGTTTTGTCGAGACGTTGGTTCATAGCTATATAACATCATGCTATGACCCGCAAGAGCATAGTAATAACATGCAAGTAAGTGAAATCGCGAGGAGCAGCTAGTATACAATAAAAATAGCTTACATAAATGAATATAATAAAAAATAACATATCTAAAGGCTATTTGTATTAATAACAAAACCCCACAAAACTGTTAACAGCATGGCTCTATTAGGTACTCACATAATTATATATATATATACAGTACATAGTTCAAATAGTTTGTCATCATAGAGCAAATTCAAAGTCCAAAGGCAACTTCATGTATAGGTAATAAACGTATAAGATGCTCCTTTCATCGAAATGAATAGCTAATGTGGGAGATTACGACAGCTATTTAATTATTCATGAAGTGTCTCACGTCTTGGTATTCCGTTCAACAAAGTTACATCAGTTAGTTAGGCGCTTTGTCGGCATTAGAAATTTTAATAATGTGTTACGTACAGGCACATTATTGTAATTGATCCAATTACTGCTGTGACAATATTAATGTCTAAGGCATATATGAAAGAGAGAGAGAGGCGATGGATAAAACAAATATACATAGATACTATATGTATCTATGTGAATGTACAGTTGGTAGGAGAAGACCTTGGTGAACGTTCTTACATTAATTCAGAGATATTCTCGAGAAAAGCCAGGTCAGAAGTACATCCAACTAACACATAGGTATGAAGAATGTAATGAGTGTGAAAGAAGCCAAAAGAATGCAAGGATCGTACGAAGTGGACATTCGTTGAAAAGGCCTATCCCTTTGGGAAAAAGGCGTAAGTATGTACTAAGTATATGTCAACCATTTAAAGCTATGTTTCACTAGTTAGCTTTCAGGTTACGTCTCCTTTTGAGGAATTCGTGTAGCACAATAACGCTTGTAATAGCGCATCCGTCAAAAATATGTGTATACACTAGAGCAGCATGCGACAAATGCTATAGGAAAGATTTAATGCGCCCATGTACACATCTATGTAGTAAATACACACAGAATTTCTATTCCACTTAATACAAACGTTTTTAGACCGCCAACGTTAAATGAGGTAAAGCAAATAGTGTACAGCGTTCATTGTTAGCTTGCTGTTTACTGTTCTAGTCTGAAACAAACCTTCTTACCCCGAAGTAAGAAGCTACATAATAATTATAATTTAAGATGATAACGCAAGGTTCTCGACAATTTTTTATGCTCGGTGCAAAGCGGGACCCATACTTCTTTGTGTCCGTATTGGAAAAAGGTTTTTAAATTGCAGTGGTGAGCTTACGAGCGAATTGGTTCTGAGATAGTAAAAGATCTTTACCGTCCATGAACACCCACAATACTAGAATAATCATGGATTCGATACCGATATGCCATAGAAGAAAGGAATAAGATTTCTTATTAATAAATAAGAAATTTAATTAAATTAATTAATTAATTTACCGCGCGGTAATGGTGCTTATAGAAAATATCAAAATTGGATTGAAGCGTTTATAGTTAGCTAATGGAAATACTTATACCTGCATCCCTGACGGGGTACTCACAGATGCAATTAATGCACCTTCAGTTCGCCGAGTTTACATCCGTTTTATGATTTTGTCCGACCTGAAACCCAGGACTTTAATGGCTTCTTAGTCTATGTAGGCTTCCATTAGACCAATGAAGCGATATAAAATATTTCCAGGTATTTAACTTTTATGAAGATAAAAACTGTAGAAACATTATGAATGTACCTAGATCATAGATAGATAAACACATTTTCAGTGTCACTTTGTCGTGAACTACAAAGTTAGTTTGACCAAAAGCAATATTGTGACCAAACATAGATCGTCGCGTCGGATTCTTCGGGTGGAGTACGTCGTGCTCTTCACAAGTCGTGTTTCATAAAATAGTGTAGTGTAAAGACTATTAATTGTGGAATATACAAATATGTTTAGTTTTACGTAAATAAAAACTATTTCGGTCTGATCCTAGCTTACGAGTAGGTTATGGTAAATGTATTCGTATTGCATTAATATTATAAATCAATAGTATCCTTTTGATGTGAGATTGTTACAAAATTGTTTCTAAAGCTATATTAATTTCTATAGAATAAATTTTCTACGAATCATTTAGTCCAAACACAAGTACTTGTATATAACAAAAATGTTTTATTTCCTTCACAGTAAATACATAATGTTTTCTAAGAATAAGTTGAAATTGTTTCAAAAAAAATTTGGTTCGGAGATGGATTGTGCCGGATCAAATATATCGAAAACTTTCTGCTCCATTTGATATGAGAGTAAATGCTATCAAAGCGGAAAGAATTCTTAGTTTTGTATGGATGTGTGACAAAATGTTCAGTTTAGTATCAAACAAACTTTGTGCGACGCAATTGCAAAAAATATTCTATATCCAATTTCTCTTTGCATCTCTATAAAATTACATACATATAATTTAAAATAATAAATTACTACCAAGGACACTGTCTGGATCAGTCTTAAAACAATATATTTTGTATATATCTCTAATAATAAGACGATTTGGACTGGAGGATTTGGACTGACAGAAAGCAAATGGGATTTTGCGAAACATATATCCAGTTAATTGATATAACTTACTGCGAGGAGAAAAATATGGCTGGCAAGATATGAACTAAGATTATCTGTACAAGCAAAAAAATACGTGAGTTATGTTTATATTTCATAACAACATACAAACGCTTAGGTTTTTTTTCCTAAGATAGATCAGCAAACGAGCAAGTAGGTCACCTGATGGTAAGTGATCTCCACCGCCCATGTACGCCCACAATAGTAGAAGAGTCATAGGCGCGTTGCCTTAAAGGAAAGGGATAATTAAGGGATTGGGAAGGGGAGCGGGATTTGGGCCTCCGGATATGTCACTCACTGTACGAAACGCAGCAGCAAGCCGCTAATTCCCGTCTGTTTTTTGTGAGACTGGTAACGACCCGATCGAGCCAGCCCATTCATGCTGTAGGCAAAACTGTCTACAGCGTGGCTCTACCTCTCGAAAAATGTAAAATTTCTATCTATTGACTATTGATATAAATTCATCACGCATATAAATTGAGTTTTTACTTTAGTAACAACATGTAAAACAGATTTATCCCTAGTATTTTAACAATTTTAAAATATTTGTTATAGTTACAGTTGCTATGGTATATCAATATTACGCAACTATTACGACACAACTATAACGGGGGGACTGACCCGTGACCCGTGACCACGAAGGCTGAAAAGTCTTCGAAACGTCGGGATCAAAATTAATAAAAAACCGCGATAAAATCCGTTTAAATTAGTTTTATTTCAATGAGTAACATTCGCGTAAACGTAAGAAATCATTACATACATTAACACTCAGGCTAAATAGTTGCGTAATATTGATATACCATAGCAACTGTAACTATAACAAATATTTTAAAATTGTTATACTAGGGATAAAACTGTTTTACATGTTGTTACTAAAGTAAAAACTCAATTTATATGCGTGATGAATTTATATCAATAGTCAATAGATAGAAATTTTACATTTTTTGAGTTAATGTATGTTTTGTAGTCTCGGTTTATTTTCTCATACTAAAGGCACATGCTTGACATGAGTCAGGCTACAGCGACAAATCAGTTTTGTTTTAACTATGATATTGTATGAAAACGGCCGCGCGTCACGGTATTCTGTCTGGGTCGCATAATATATCGCAAAATATGCTTTATGGTATTAAACTTTATATTCAGCAATGTATAACTAAATAAAATAGGTAGTAACATACTATAACAACAAAGTATTTTTTTAAAAATTTCATTAGAGTAATGTATAGCGTCATTATTTCGGAGGATTTGCTCCAGCCAACTTCACCAAAGTTGCTACGTCTCATCTGAACAGATACACAAATGTACTAAGATTTGCGTAGACACACGTTACAATGCAGATGTGCCTAATTCAATTTCTTTTATCATTTGAAGTGGACTTAAAATAAAATGTTGGCAATCCTACTAATATTATAAACGCGAAAGTTTGTAAGTATGGATGGATGTTTGTTACTCTATCACGTAAAAACTACGAATGGATTTTAATGAAACTTTACAATAATATAGCTTATACATCAGAATAAGACATAGGCTACTATGTTTTTCAAAAATCAACCACTGAAGGGTTTAAAAAGGGGATGAAAGTTTGTATGAAAAATCTAAACCGCTGAACCGATTTCAATGAATTTTGGCACAAATATAGTTGATGACCCAGGGTTAAACATAGGGTACTTTTTTCTTTAAAGTTCAACCCCTAAAGGGCCCAAATAGGGGATGAAAGCTTTTAGATGGCGAAACGAAGTTCGCGGGCACACACACAGCTAGTTTTTACATATTTTATTATTTCAGTGAATAAAAAGTACCTATTTTTTTAGCAGAGGCCGGCAACCGATTAGGTGGGTCCATGATATTAAGTGATCTCCACAGCCCATATCGGGCTGTATGTACCATATGTTCATAATACCGGGCTGATGTTGCCAACCTTTAAGAAGAGGGATAGTAAAGAAATTGGGAAGGGGAATGTATTTTGTCTTCCGAATATCACACTCATCGTGTGAAACGTCACAGCAAGCTGCTACTTTGTTTTTATGTGAGACGATGGTAACAACCAGAGACTAGGTATTCATACTGTAGACAATATTTAATAATTGTAAATTTATTTTATTTCTTCTTGTTTTTCGGTATACTGTTCATAGAGTTGGCCCAAAATTAAACATCTGTTTTAATATTTATCCTTGCCATTAATTTAATATGAGAACTTATCACAATGCAAATCCATTTATGTGAATACTTTGCTACCGCAATCGACAAACATGTATTGTGCCAACCGCGTAGCAAATTTGATGCATTAATTGTGTTCAAAGTTTTAATTGATTGCGATATGAAAATGAACATGGGCTGCAATTTATAACTGTCATTGCTGAAACTATGTTGTTATAATTCCAGATACTATAAAAGTAACATAAAACTGAGGTTTCGTGCACTTATAGTATAAGATCTCGGGGAACATTGACCTTCACCCATCTGTTTACCGGATGAAAATAATATTTTAGGGTATAAAATGTGTTGCTGAACACATATCAATAGGGTTGCCTAAAAAATATGGTCAAGGATATGATTAATTAACATTAAAAATATATATAATTTCCCTGACATGCTTACAAAAAAAAATGAAACTTCAATGCAAAGTGTACAGTGTATAATACCTGCAAAAAATAGGTTGCCTACCTTTTTCTGGCCACTACTACCTGGTTGCCGTGTGCAAACAGATAACTAAAAAGTGGTCATTGCTCTCATCTAGCTCCTAGCTTTTGCAGGTAGTATACATTGTAGGTTTTCATTAAAGGTTCATTTATTTAGTGAGCAAGTCAGTGAAATAATATCTTTTTTTTTTATTCGTTAAACATATCCTTGACCATATTTCTTTAAGCAACCCTATTGGTATGTGTTCAGAAATACATTTTATACCCTAAAATATTATTTTCATCCGGTAAACAGATGGGTGAAGGTCAATGTTCCCCGGGATCTTAGACCATTAGAAGTAGCAAAATTATCAGATTAGTAATATATTACATAATGAGCACCATTTACACAGAGTGAATTTATGGCACAACAGATTTAAGAATAAGACAGCACACCCTTGTATTAAAATATTATTATATACTACTGTCTTGCAACTTGACAGCGAGAATCATATGACGCAGCCTAGTGAACGAAAGTTATATAATATTTTCTCGCCTCTGTAGGAACAAACTTTCTCTGGGTAAGCTTTATTTATTTAAACTTATATACACAATATCTATTAAGGTGGACTTATGCCAGAGGCATTCTCTAACAGTCAACCTTCGGGTAATGTAAAGACGATGTGGGTGTATTAAGTTATAAAATATTTTTTTACTACCACAGATATTTATACATAAATCTACTGATATGTTATCTAAACGAATACTTCAAATGTATAATCTATAGACATAAATACTTATGCTACATTTTTGTATTTTTATAGACACACGATAATATATATTGCATACATCGCCATAGTCGATTATAGGAAAGATTAGAGTTTGCACAAGCATCACTTTGATTTTCGTTGGTGGATTTCGATTAAACTGACAAGCTGTAAGCATTAAAATTAGTGAGCATTATGAGGAGAAAATAAATTTTAGTGTCATTTCTTTGATCACATACAAAGAGGATGCATAGTTCTCTATATGTTTCTCAGAAACATCTAGAAGGCAAAATATCAGAGAAAAAGAGCTCTCGGCCGATAACGACGGAAATAGTATGATGACATCAAAAAATGGCCCAACGATACTCCGAATTAAATAGAATCAAAAAATCCATAAATTGCCCTCCAAATTTCAAGTTGGAGTTTTCACCCCATGATCATAAATATCATAGTGTTATATGCAGATGTTACTTCGCAAGGATCAAAACAAGACAAGAAACGCGCTTGTTTCAGCTGCGATCAAATTACAAAAACAGACCAAAACAACATTTACAACGATAATAAAAAGGCGGTTGGTACTTGCACAACAGATCTTGTTACCATTTATTTATGTAATTAATTCTATGAAAGCAATCATTTGGTTTGCTAATATTAGTTACTGAAAGAGGGAAATATTTTTATTTATCCGCTTATATCGCCGTTAGTCCTTTATGCTTTTCTTTAAAAATACTAAATATTAATGTGTTGTTATTACATAATTGTCGTGTGTTATTTACACTGCGAGTTATGTAATATACATAAATGTATAGTTTAAATACCTATATAAAGTTATTGCTTATTTATCATTCGCTGGGAAAACATCCTGAGGAAACGTGTAGGTAATAGGTATGCCTGATAAATCTCCAAAAAGAATCAAGATGGTATATAAAATTTACCAAGCCGCGTTAGGCCAGCGTAGTCAACTAAGACCTAATCCCTTTCATTAATAGAGGTAATAGAGGAGGCCCGTGCTTAGCAGTTGAAGAGTATTTATTGCAGGACTGTTATATCGGCGAATTCACCGATATTATATTATTAAACAGAAATGGGTGATAATATTAAACATGCCTAAACAAGCATGTTACATCTATTAATATTATCATATAATTCTGCATTTAAATAGATGTATAATGTAATAGGCAATTAACAACCTAATCGCTGACGGAATATAATGTGATTGTAATGCGCGAGTGGCTGACACTAGTGGCTGTGATGTTAGATGCATTAAAGCTTCCAAATATTCCATCTCTATGAGCTAGTAGGAAAATGGATGATAGTAAAAGTTTAAAAAAGAATAAGTATATCAAAAAGGGTCATCATCATTCAAATCTCAACAGCCACAGTGACTGTGCCGGTGAAAGGACTGGTGGGCATATTATATTAGCTGACATCTAGCTCAATTTATGAAAATTATCAAAAAAGAAATTAACAAAGATAACAAACTATGATAAATCCGTATTTTATTTTATTGTTTATTAGTTTGAATAAGGAAATGAAGAGCTTGTTCATTTGATCGTAATCTTCACTACCAATAAATAGAAGTAACACCACAGATAACTTGGAATTACAAAGCACTACATGGCATTCGTCACCACAAGACATAAGTTTTTAAGTTTTATAATACCCAGTAATTTCACTGGCTTCAATGACCTTCGAACAATGAATAGTTTCGAACGCTCAGAGATAATTGGATACTCTGATTTTGGCACTGCACTAGATTACTAAAGCATTATTACGTGAAAGTCTATAAGCGCAACTGTGATAGAGATTTCTGAACTAAACTAATCTAGTTGGCAAGCGATATATCAGAGCAACGTCGAGGCAGAGAAATTAAATTACGATTCGACACGTAAAAACCGACTTTAAAAAACCGATTTTTAATTCACATTTTTTTTTATAGCATAGGCCGGCAAACGAGCAAGTGGGTCACCTGATGGTAAGTGATCTCCACCGCCCATGTACGCCCACCACCAGTAGAATGATGGGCGCGTTGCTGACCTTAAAGGAAAGGGATAATTAGGGATTGGGATGGGGAGGGGATTTGGCTTCCGGATATCTCACTCATCGGACGAAACGCAGCAGCAAGCCGCTACTTTACGTCGGTTTTCTGTGGGACAGTGGTAACAACCCGGTCGAGCCAGCCCATTCATGCCTTGTAAATGTCTTGTAAATGTATCAAATCTATAGACGGTGAATGAATGAAAAAAATGAATGTACATCCGGTAACATTCCTATATTAATCTATTTATGACGCCTATTTTTTTGTTTACTGCTGTTGGTTGGGAAAATTAATCACTCGATTGGATGACAGATCTATAGCATTGGAGATAATCTTTTTATGGATCGTTTCGTATGACGTATGTGGAACACCGTACAATTATATTATCAGTCATATTATACTGTAATCTTATATAGAACTGTGTATGTGAAATCAGCACATATGTAATAATTTATGTTAGTTTTCAAAGCTGTCCTCTAAAAAAGCCTAGTTATACCTACCTAATATTTGCTGGTGGTAGGATGTTCATATCCGCCCGGATAGCGACCACCTTACACATGGTGTTAAAATTGCGATTGCGTTCCAGGATTAGTCCGAAGAAAGGAAGGAAGGAAATTGACCTTTATATCAGCCCTTGCTAAATGAACTACCAGATGAACTAAAGACCATTGCCTCATGAAAATAATTAAAAACGAGGATCACCGATGCTAAATTAAACTTTAAAAAAATATTATGGTAAGCAGCGATAGCTCAGCGGGAAGTGGTACGGACTGTCGGGACGAAAGTCGCAGGTTCGAAACCAACCCCAAGAGCATACACCTCTGACTTTTCTAAGTTACGTGTATATTAATTGTTAATTATCGCTTGTTTTAACGGTGAAGGAAACATCGTGAGGAAACCTGCATACCTGAGAACTCGATAAGATTTTTCGAAGATATGTGAAGTTTGCCAACCTGCATTAGGCCAGCGTGGTGGACTAAGGCCTAACCCCTCTCATTCAGTAGAGGAGGTCCGTGCCCAGCAGCGGGACATGTATAATACAGGGCTAGTAAAAAAACAAAAAATGGTAAGCTCGCCTCTAATCATATCATGGGAGTGAAATGTGCTTAGCAAACCGTGCATGCAATAGTTGCAGTCGTTGGCTTTGTTGTATTATATTGTTTGATAGTAATCAAATAAACAAGCATAAGCAAAAGTGATCTTGTTAAAATGAGATCAAATCACATTATATATATTAAACTATTTAATAAATATTAAACTATTAAAATATATGGTACTCATGAAAAATAAAAGTGTTTCACGATCAGAGATAGACACCGATATTTTCGCTGGGTATAAAGTGACGAGCGTATGACCTAGCCTTATGAATAAAATAGGTTTAAGCCTTATAATATAGACTGAACTAACTTTTGCCCGCCGCTACGCTTGCGTGATCGGCTTTTTCCTGGATAAATAGTAACCTTTGTTCTAATCATGGTCTACCTGTGTCCCAAATATCATTTAAAAGCATTCAGCCGTTAAAGCGTGGTTGACTGACAAACATCCAAATTCACAAACTCACAAATGTCCAAAGTTTCCATACTTATTCCATAAACACATAAAAACATACCCCGTGACTATATATCATGCAAAGAAAACTTCTTACACAAAACATTAACCTACAATGGTAGGAATCTAAGCTCCCAGTAAAATTGTTTAGTACAAAAATTGGTATACGTACACTGGGTATTATGACAATGTAGTCATATTTTCCATTGTGTCATATTATAGCATAATTTAATCCCATTTTCGTGATATCCACATCTTATTCTCATCTTAATCTTGTTTATTGTTATCGTGGAATATTTTAATAATGTAGTATGTAAATATGTGTGTGTGTGACAATACATATAAGATATGCGTATAAGTTATCGAATTAATATGAAAAATTTATAAAATATAATAATAACAGATATTTAAAATAGGAGACAACACAACACCGTAATATATACAAAGGATTAAATATTGATATAAAGTTGCTGTTATAGTTATTTACTATAGAGAATTTTAATAAATAATACGTGATATTACAATCTTATAAGTAAGAAGTCTTAACAGAAATTATAATCGATATTTGTCGTGATTTCGTGGTATCCTTAAGAACTTCGCAGAATTCCTGGCATCCTCATTTCCGTGCAACAATGCATTAACCTAATTTCTCCGTATTCTGCGTCGGTTAAAAATAGATAATTAGGTTGACTTGTACGGCGATCCTTAAATCGTATTTAGCCACTAAACACGTTTAAGTCATGTCAAATCGTATGAATATTTGACATTAGTACCTAAAAATACCAAAAAGGTTGTTGTGCAAGTCGGCCTCAAAGATAGAAACATTATATGAATATTTATCCCGTGTATTATTGTGTGTATTTATCCCTTTATATCATGATTATGAATATTTCTTTTTTATCCTGGCTCGGCAAAATGACTACGCCACATCTGATGGTAAGTGTGATCATGCCGGCCTTCCTAACTGCTTCTTCACACTTCGTTTTAAGGACCCCATATTATAGGAAAGAGGAAACACGTGTGCCGGCAAACTATTCCACAGCTTAATGGTCCGGCAGAAGTATGATTTTGCGAACTTTTTAGGATATTAGGATATGCACAAAGTTTTATTACTTCACTAACAGTTTCATATATCAATGAAAACACCAAACCGACAAATATATTATATTAAGCGCCAAAGTCAACTATAACAAGCGAGACATAATACATCTGTGTTAATATTTATATAAAATAGCGAACGAGACTACCTACCATAACACTTCGTTAACCTATATAAACCGCTTGCCAACACAAAATTATAATTGACAATAAGCATGAAAACGTAAAAGAAAATTATTTGTATTTATTCAATTTTAAAATAGTTTATTTGAGTGGTAGAGCTACTCTGTCGACAAATTTGTCTACAGCATGAATGGGCCGACTCGACTGGGTTGTTATCATTGTCTCACAGGAAACTGATATAAAGTAGCGGCTTGCTGCTGCGTTTCGTACGGTGAGTGAGATATCCGGAGGACAAACCTCCCTCCCTTCCCATTCCTTAATTATACCTTTCCTTTAAGGTCGGCAACGCGTCTATGATTCTTCTATTGTAGGCGTACATGGGCGGTGGAGATCACTTACCATCAGGTGATCCAATTGCTCGTTTGCTGATCTATAAAAAAAATCTAAATAAGCTGCCACCGCGCTGAATCTCGCTCGCGCTCTAGCATTCTGTTAGATTTCTGACTCGCGCTCTACCATTCTGGTAGATTTCTAAATTGCGCATCAACAACTCATCAAGGTCATTAGCATGAGGTACAGCCTTAAAACACAAAAATGTTTACAACTGATCGTGCATCGGAGATACGATAAGGAAAATTTAAAAAATAATGCAACTGAACTTTGTATACATATTTCTCATGTCGTCTATTTTCGGAAGACGAACGGCGCTGCTGATCTATACCGATCATAATACATGAATAACTGACATCATGCACATTTATGGACTGTAGGCAGATTATTTTCATCATTTTAAGGGTAAGGGGTACCCAAACGTTGTCAATTGCTACGCCTACGGCGCGCCGCGGTCTATCTATCCATATGCCTTACCTTTAAAGCACTACCTACATATTTTGAATCATAATAGGTAGCAAGATAAGTGATCACAGGATATGTCGTCTATGGCAGATATCATACGCACTCACGCCTGAAACCCTTTACGGGCAGGCGTAGGTGTAACCCGTACATCCACCCACTTCATACGAAACGAACCCAAGGCCTCAACACAACAGTCGCACCGCATTACAACTGCGCCACCGAGGCAGTGGCAGATCATTCAGAATGACTGACAAGGTGTTAGGTCTCTCGTATGCGGGAGGCCGTCTGGTCCGCTTTGTCTATTTCTGCCACCAAGCAACAGTGTTTAAGCACTGTTGTGTTTCGGTTTGAAGGATATTGAAGCCAGTGAAATGACTGGGAATTATGAGACTTAACATCTTATGTCTCGGGGTGACGAGCGCAGTTCAGTGCCATGCAGTGCTTTGTAATTCAAAGTTCTGTGTGGTGTTGCTTCTGTTTGTGGGCAAGCGTGGCGCTTACCATCAGGCAAGCGCCTTGCTCGTCTCGTCATTCAATTAAAAAAAAACTGTATCCTGAACAAAAATCAGCTAAGTGCGAGTTGGACTCGCACCAAAGGTAGAACAAACAAATGAGGCAACGACGTAGGCTTAGGAATAGCGTTCCGTTGGCGATAGTTAGTACAGAACCCTAAAAAATTAAAAAAGTAAAAATTTAAAGGTCCAGCGCAAACGGAACCTTCATTGCGTGAATACGTCTCACTCTTGCCCGGCTTTAAATAGTCCTCTCGGTGTCTAAGAATGTTAAACAATTGTAAAATAAACTAATCCCATTTGATCTTCAAATTATTTCCAAATCTGTTACGGTAGGCTTACTTGTATAAACCAAGTTTTGACTAAATCGAGGCTTAAAAAGTTGTACAAGCCGGGAGATTATACGTAATCGAGATTTATTTAAAACGCATCATATCACTCTCGTTTTGTAGCTCAAAATAAGTACTGATATTATTTCTTCGTTTTTAGTCTACCAAAGCTGGAAATTCTTCAAATTCGCATATTTTTCAACGGGTTAAAAATGAGGTGGTTTTCTTTTGTCGATTTTTTCTGTTTTTCTCATAAATTTCATGCCATAAATAAAGGAAAAACCGTATCTAATTATTCTCAAAAAACTGCAAATATCTCTAAATCACAAACTTTTTTAACAATGGTATACGGAACTCTCAGAGCGCATGTCTTACTCGTACTTAACCGGTTTCTATTCAATCGCCTACACTGGTCGTAAACATATTTAAAATATAAATAAAACTGAGTAATGGGTTCAAAATTGAGTGATTCTAAATTCTAAATAATTTAGAAAGTGTATGATGCTTCATTATGGCTCGTCGTGGTGAATTGTAATGTACTACTGTACATTATGAAAGTTGTTCGACCTCCTTCTTTTATGTTAGGTTACGATTTCCCGAAAAAATTTCAATCGTTTCATCCCCATAGATCACATCAAAAGTAAACATAAAACATCAATTGTACAGTTACTAGGTGGTAGGTCCTTCGTCAAGCGAAAGGCTGTCTGGGTTGGTATCACTGCTTTGTCTATTTCTGCCGCCAAGCAGCAGTGTGTAATCAGTTGTATTTCGGTTTGAAAGATATGAACCCAGTGAAATTCCTAGGCATTATGAGACTTAATATACTATGTCTTAGGGCGACGAGCGCAATCCAGAGCCATGCAGTGCTTTATAATTAAAAGTTATGTGTGGTGTTGCTTCTGTTTATGGGTCAGCGTAATCCTCTCCTCTTATCATCAGACGAGCGATATACTCTTCTTATCATTCAAGCTAATAAAAAAAAGTATCTGAAAAGCTCAATTATCTCATTCTCTCTCATTCATTTTGTGAACCTACATTATAGCATCTACGAGTAAAAGTATAATCTTTATCTTTGTCCTAAATCTTTGTCCCTTTAGGTAAAGGAAAGATCAGCACATAATCGTACAGTTTTGTGTCGGAATGGAACCCTCGACCCCGTAATCTCGTGTGAGCACGTCGTTGGATATTTGGGAGATGTTGTTCCCAATTGTGGATTTATCCCTACATTTGGTGTTCCGTAGAGATTTGATAACTGGCCGTCTGGGAGAACTTGAATACATTTTTCGTTTTCCTTATCAGCCGAAACGTAATTGGGATAGAACAAAGACACGCAGAAAACAAATTAAATTACCGCCACAGATATCAAGTAGTTTTTTTTTTTTGCTTGAATGACGAGACGAGCAAGGGCATGAAGAATGCCTGCCCATAAACAAGCAACACCACACAGAACTTTGAACTTTGAAAGTTTCACTTTAATACAAAGCTGTTTTATAAAACAATAATTTGACAACTACTGCGAGAAACTTTGGATTTGTTGTCTTGTACAATAAGATCCAGTGGTAACAGTTAAAATATATGTATTATAAAGATTGTTTTCTTCTCTTCCACCTGCCCCTATCTCACTCTCAATGAAGTCGATATCAGTGCAACATGGTTATTGTAACACATGTATTTAATAAAAAAAAATACTTCTAAGAATGTTTTAGATATCGAAGAGCGGAGTCTCCTAATACAGGCATTGCATGCTTAAAAGGAGGCTCCAGACGTCGCATATGTAACTTACATTTAAGATAACGAAAAATAAAGAAAATAATAAAATAAAAATATGACTTAACTCCTCTCCTTTGTACAGTAGGCCCATACCCATTAGAAAACTCTTACACTTTTTCTTCATTATTATAAAAACTTATGTAACAGAGTCAATAAAATATCGCACATCGACAATGTGAATGTCATAACACAAAAAAATAGCTTTTGGAAAATCGTATTTTCCTTTATTTTTATGTAAAAATTGCATTCAAAATTGTCTAAGCTAATATATTGAAAAAAATGATCGCATTTCATACTCGTTGCCGATATACGATATATTAATCAAGAGAATAAATCAGTGTGTACAAATATACGACAGCAATGTAAAGCCTATAGTTAGTAGTTACAAACCGTGAAGTTACGCTGCTTCAGCTCATACGACCAAACAGAATGATTGATGTTCCACACAATTCAATAAAGCCATCCATTATGTGCCATTTAACTTTTATATTACTTAAATGTATATATAAAGAGATATACATTAGCAATAAACGATATTATTATAAAACTTTGTACGAGTTTCATGGAACTTTTACAATTTCCATTCTAAAATGTATTCTCATTTCATAAAAATATTATCTTACGATAGTTTGTTCTGCCGATTCCATTTTAGTAGACAATTGTTACCTACAATCATGATAGGGTTTGTAATCAAAGAATGTCAGATATTTTAAACAATGTAACAATAAAAGAATCATGAATTGATGCTAAAACTTATAAGTATTTACCTATAAATAAATAAAACCAAAACATAAAACTAAAAAGCTGAAAATATGTATTTTTTAAGCCGGTACTACTGCAGTATAATGGTCAATGATACCACCGACTAATAAAATCGAATATTTTGATTTTATTTTTTACTTATTGGAATGTAAATGGGCCACCAACATCTTAGGCCTAAATTCAACCTGAACATGGTACACTCAACTGACAAAGGGACGAGACATTGGCGAAACTTGGTTCCCGTTGCAGGTTGTGGGGGTCCGAAGGCGGGTCGCCTCACATAATACCAAATTCATCGTCAAATCATGATGGGAAGGTAGACCATGTAATTAAGCCGGGATAACAAAAAAAAACAAAAATAAAGCCAGGCAGAAAGAGTTTTTGAATCACACCAGCAATTACACCAGAATCTCCAAAATTGCTAAATAAATGTCGAAGTTTTAGTCTTTCATCCCCAATTTCTTTCTTTTTCCGATTTTTAAAAAGGACTACTCTAACTAAACTCTATTGAATACAACATTGATCAAAATCTAAATCGGTCCACGAAGTGCTATATGCACTCGCAGTGCTATCAGTGCCTCTAATACAAATATTAATTATAATTGTAGATATCTACATTTAAATGTTATAACCCACCACTACCCACGTACGACTTCTAAGTTAATATAATATTTTGCGTTAAATCAGAACATCGTTGTGTAAACAACATTTGCCTTGAGTAGGAGTCAGGGTGACGACTGAGTAGACGATGACTTTTGTTGCGAAATATATTCATCTTTAAGGTTTGCTACTATTGAAATTTTACTTTGTTTAAAAAAAGGGTTTGCCAAAATTAGCAATGTAATTTCAATTTAGTTGAAAGGCGGAGTTGAAAATAAATCATGGAGCCCATTGAATCATAAAGATTCGAGAGGATTTTTATAATTAGTGAAATATGTCTACATGTAATTATGTCTTAAATCTATGTAACTTGCCGTTTAAATACAGCGATGTCTCGGTGCATTACCCAGTGAGCAAGTCTGGCGGGTTTACTACGGCAATACTACGGTCCGTGGGTGGCTGACGGGCCGTTTACCCCCAGTCTCGCACTTGTTCTTGTTTCACTATCAAACGCCAACAAAAGTCACTTAAAACTCATATATCACTATTGTTTTAAGATGGGGAGTGTATTAATGTCCCACAATATGGTGATTTATTTGACAACGATTGCGCAGTAATTTGTTTATGGTTGCGTGTAGGGCGGGCGGGCGCGTGTTGCGAGTGCGGCGCGATCGTGGCGCGTCCACCGCGCTCGGCGCGCAACAGATAGTACCTAGAGGTACAGATACACAGCGGCCGCGGCGCGGTGGAGCGGAGCGCGGCCGGGGTGCCCGCCGAGCGACGGCGCGCGCCTCTCTCCGCTCTCACCCCCCCTCCCCTACGGTCCCTCTTCACCCCGACACTTCGTGGCGCTCCCCCTTATTCCTCGACCTCCTCGCCGCCTCTGACGTCACGACGCAAACCTCCCAAAATCCTTAGGACCGTACATCCAATTGCAACAGTTAGAGCTTTTCAGCCTTACCTTTACTTAAACCTACTATATAATGTATGCTCACCACACACATCTGTAAGTACATTAACGAGTCTTTGATGTCTTTTGTGACGATGTTTTATTCAACCATTAAATATTGACTTCCGATATTACATTAAAAAGAAAATAAGTTTGGACTATGGGCACTACGCTATGGGCATCCATTATAACATCGGTAGAATACCTTATTAATTATAATTTGAGAGTTTTTGCTGCCTTTTAAATTATTATTTATATTCTGTACAAACATACATAAGTTCATTTCTCTATCTCCATAGGGTTAGGCAGATATGCAATTAGTGCACTCACGTTGCTGTGAGCTTATTTCGGCCCCATGTTGTGATAGATGGCGAGCCCATCGGCATACCGGGCCAAAATTCCAATCCCAGGCAATTAAGTGCGATTTTTCGGATCGCACATTCAAACACAAATTGTTATTACGCGACCTGGGAATAGAATCCAGGACCTTCGGTTCTAAGCCTTAGTACGCTGCCACTAGAGCGGTGGGGTAATTTACACCTTTATTTTATCTCCATCCGACGACGTTCAACAGAATAATGTTGGTCAAAAGTTACTGGATTTACACAGGACCCCGGAACGCGTCTCACCGAACTAACAACTATAGTAGGTTTTCACCATGAGTTACAAAAATATTAGGTACCCTCCCCCCACCACCATGAGGTCTCCCATCAGATCCCATTAAAAAAAGATTTTATATATTTTTTTATTTTTACTTATAATGACTTTAATTCTTGTATTATTTGATTTATACATAGGAATCGGAAACATTGTCTAAACATTTTTGTATTACAATTTGTATTTGTGTCGTTTTTTACTATAGCATAAATTTTGTCTTAAAATGGCGCTCTTTGTATAAAACTGAAGTGACCAGCATGGATCCATTTTAACCTCGTTTGTTACAAGAAAAACTGTCTCGACCAAATCTGTTTAACCGTAAAGGTTTCTGTCTAGCGAGCACCGTCTAAAAATATATTCAACTAGGGTTTGGCAACTTCAGCTCTAATAAAAATGGGATAGCTCGGGGGAATCAAACTTTATTCCCCGATAATGGTTTATTCTTATTTACGGTATATATTGCTATTAACTTATGGACGTAGTCCGTAGAATTTTAGGTGCCTTTTTCTGATTCGTAGGTATTACACCTTTACACTTTCGCAGATTAAAACATTTTAGCGATGCAGATGAAACTACATAAGTAAATAAAACTGAAATATTCTTCGTAAAGATATCGCCTGAAACCATTTTGGACCGATTTGGCTATTTTTTATTGTTCGAAATAATCCAAATAAAGTTGAAAAAAATTTAGAAGAAATGCCCTAAAAATGATGAAATTCATGAAAATCCTGCCTTTCTGTGTGATTTTGTTAAAAAAATCAAGGCCAGGTTCAGGGTTCAGGTCGATTAGGGCAGTTGAATCGATTTACTTATTTTATTGAATAGAGCTTTTTACTCTACCGAGTGAATTTTAATCAATTGACTAAATTTTTTTTTTAAATAACTAGTAAGTTTACCCAAAACCTATAATAATTTTATTAATCAGCTTAAAAATAAATAAGTTAGAAGCCATTCAAGTTTGGTAGAAGGAGCAATTGACAAATGATAATAAATAATGCACTAAGTGTTTGGTGACGTCACTGGCCACGATCATGGTGGTGCGTTGCGGAGAGAGAGCGGTGCAGGCATGCAGGGGAGATATTTAGATGTTTCCTGTGCTCATATCATATTTTTTTAAACAAATATTATTCGGATTTCAATAGAGATTCTTTTATGCGTTATTTTCTGTGTGGTACAGGCAGCTGTCCTAATGCTTATGAATACCTAGTGATAACGGTTGAAATAAAAAAATTGCTTGAGACAAACAATACCAGTACATAAGTATTAACAAAGAGCGTGTGTTTGTGACGGCGCCAGCTACTAACTGCGCGCAATAAACCGCCTTTGTCAGACATTTAATCCACTTAAGTGTTTGTAGTCTCTGTTCCTAGATGGCGAGTGACTTGCGCCTATTGTCGCTAAAAATATTGCTTTTTTTTATGGAAAAAGGGGCAAACGGGCAGGAGGCTCACCTGATGGAAAGTGATCACCGCCGCCCATGAACACCTGCAACACCGGAGGGCTTGCAATTGCGTTACCGGCCTTTAAGGAAAAAATACGCTCTCTTCTTGAAGGTTCCCAAGTCGGAACGGTTCGGAAAGACCGACGGCGACAGCTGGTTTCACAAAGTGGCTGTGCGAGGTAGGAAGTGCCTTACAAATCGCGCTGTTGTGGAACGCTGGACATCGAGATGGTGTGGGTGAATTTTTTTCCGCTCAACATGCTAGAGAATTAATAAAATATCATGTCAAAGACATTACAGATGTAGGGTCACTGTGGTCTGTGCCACATGATCATCCATGTGACAAATTTTATTAGCTCTAGTTTAGTTAATCACGTTCTTAGACTCAATGTCTCCACCCTAATCAAATCGTACGCTGTTCTTTAGGATTTCTTACCTTAAAAGAAAAATGGAGCCCTTGTATGTAGACCACTTTATTTAGATTCCGATAAATACACTACTCTCTCTCTCTCTCTTTCTCTCTGATATTATTATGTCTGCAACTCTTTGATTACCAGTTCGGAAGGCTGTCGGCTGTATCGCTACAGAGACTATCCCGCCCACACACCCGCCACTGTAACTCCTGTGCACCAGGATCAACAGTGACACGCATTTTGTTGACACCGAGCAGTGAAGCTCGGCGAGTCTCTGGGAATGCCTAAATGTCTTTGTCCCGCAACGAAATTAATCAGATAGAAGGTTAGGGAGGAGTTGGAAATATTAATTGTCCACTTCCCTCCATAGCAAAGCGGGAGACAAAATAATGAATTGAGGAGGTATTAACCTCAAGTGTAAAGACAGTTACAACTGGAGAAGCCAGATGTAAAGCACCACGGATGTCTTTAAGTGGGTCCTATCACGCGAGCTGTTACACTTGATTCCAATAATAGGTATGGCAAAATCGCCGGAAAGCACGGAAATTCTTTCTAGTCTCCACAAGATCCATATAGTATACAACTCCAGATGTTATTTGCATACTGTCTAACATAATGTTACGCTCATGTTGCCAGAGACTACACTCCCAAAGAATATGATGTGCGGATTGTTCGTACCGACAGTTTAGTGTAGAGCATGGGCACGCAGGCGAATCAACCAACCTAAATGAAAACAGTTTGAACTTAAAGTTGCCATGACCCGTGAGAAATTGGGAAACACAATGATCAACTTCTAGCCAAGTTTTTGTTAGGCGATCGCGAACCGACGGAAAGTACTGATATAGATGCCGTCCCTTAGTAGAATTATCCCATCGCCATTGCCATTCGTTTAGTAGATCGTTATAATTTTCGGAGCACGATTTGAATAGTCGATCGATTCTTAATAGCTCCCGCGACGTAACAAAACTTTTGTCTATATTTTCTTTCGTTGAGTAATACATAGCGGCACGACGCTGCACCTCCAGATCGACTGGAAGTACACCCGCAAGGACAGGCAAAGCTTCGGTACTAACTGTTCTATACGCCTTACACAAGAATATCAACGCCAGGCGTTGGCTTTGGAGCATTTTTCTTCGCACGGCACCGATAGTAGCCCTATCAGCCCATACAGGTGATCCATAACATATACATCCCAAGTAAGTAGCTCCGTAGATGACTTTTAATGTGCTAAATGATAGACCCCACGTCGAAGTCGATATCCTTGTCAAGGCATAAAAGTTTCGTTTAGACTTTTCGCCCACGTTTTTAATATGCTCCAAAAATGAAAAATTTCGTTCTAAAACTAGCCCAAGGTAGCAAACCGATTCTTTTCTTTTAACGAAAACGTTGTTAAATTTTATTCGCGGCGGTGTTTTTAGAATGCCCTTTAAAAGTAATTGGTATGTTTTTTGTGGGGCAAACGCTAGACGATTTCTCTCACCCCAGGTGGAAATCAAGCTTAAGCACGTGCTGGCTAAACTTTCTAGTCCCGACCTACTATTTGACTGTATAAGTAAGAGTCCGTCGTCGGCATAACCCGTTAACGTACATCCTTGGGGAAGAGGTAGAGCAAAAAAGTCGTCGAAGCCTAAATTCCACAAATACGGTCCGAGTACAGAGCCTTGAGGACAACCCATCGTCAGTGCCTTCGACACTTCATGGTGACCAAGTTTTAACTTGGTTATGCCTAAGGAAAAATATGAATATATAAGTGAATATATATTGCTGTATCGCTAGAGAAAAATGGGGAAATAGCTCAGTTTATATTAAAAATTCATATTTTATAAATGATAGCTATGTATTAAATTAGCACACATGACCACCAATGGATTACAATCTTCTTCAATCAAATTTGACACGTGGGGAGCTCTTGTAGCATAAATAAATGAAAAAATCGTAGTTGATGGGAGCTTTATTTTTTTTTATATATATAGAATAGGCGGCAAACGAGCAAATGGGTAACTTTATGGTAAGTGATCTCCACCACCCATCAACATCACAATGTCCGAGAAATCATAGATGCTTTGACGGATTAAAGGATGAATATATCCCAATCGTTAACAGGGACTAAAATAAGGTAAAAACCCAGATACCCCTAAGACTACTATAGATAGCCAACAGTTAACACTATTTTATATTTTTATATACTAGCAGAATTAAAAGCCGCTAATGTTAAATGTAAGAAGTCGAGCATTCTATTGTAAATACAATTGCACGATACATTGCGTTCTATTTCTTGTTATGGACAATAAAATAAAATTTTGTAGCCTTGTTTAGAAAACAGCAAGTATTAAATTAGCGATGTTGTTCTTCGAGGTCGTTATAGGTGTTGTTTATTCCTTTGATTTTATTTTTATCTTATTCAATTTTCTATATTTCACTTGACTTTAATTAGGTAATATCGAATGCCCACGTAGTCTTAAGATGGTTATTAAAATGAGTAAAGTATAAATCTATATAATAACTAGCTTTTGCTCGCGGCTTCGCCCGCGTGAACAGCATTTTCCGGGATAAAAGTAGCCTCTAATCGTCTCCAGGGTCCCATGTGTATCTGTAGATAAATTCATCAAAATCAGTGTTCAAAATCAGTTCAGTGGTTTAGGCGTGAAAGCGTAACAAAGAAACTCACTTTCGCATTTACTTTCACCCCCTTTTTCATCCCTTATTAAATAAAATTTCCAAAATTCCTGAAACTCGTATTTATTTGTTTTACATCAATAACCGAAATACAAATTTTTTGTTTATGTAACTTTCAAAATGACGGACTTTCATACATATTATCATCCCCTATTTTGACCCCTTAGGGGTGGAATTTTCTAATATCCTTTCTTAGTGGGTGCATACATAACAAAATGAATATACAGTCCGAATTTCATGCTTGTAGCCTTGATAGTTTGCGCTCGGCGATGATGAATCAGTCAGTCAGTCAGGACATGTTATTTTATAAGTATAGATATTATCGAACATGAATATGGTTTACAATCGATATCCGAAACAATGCCACTTAGAATTAAAATCAACCTAATAGACATTAATCGTTTATTTTACTAATCGTTATTCGTTATCATTACAAAGCAATCATGTATAATTTAGTAAATAACCTGTTTGATAGTCTGTAACATGGGTGTATATAAAGGAGGGGTTCAGGGGGTCCGGACCCCTCCTTCTTAGTATTCGTGGAGTAAAATATTCCCATATATCGTCGTGGTGGAATTCTTGACACATACCCTATCTGTCTCCTCCGACATTCTCTGCTTGTCGTAATAGGTGACTACTTTGCTCGGTTGTAAGTCCCTCGTATGCGATAGGCTGTCTGGTTTGGTACCACCGCTTTATCTTCCGCCAAGCAGCAGTGTGTAAGCATGTGGGTGTTCGGTTTGAAGGACATTGAAGACAATGAAATTACTGGGGTAATATGAGTATTTACATCTTTCGTTTCGGAGTGAGGGCCAGTACCATGCAGTGCTTCGTAATGCAAAGTTCTGTGTGGTGTTGAATCTGCCTATGGGCAGGCATGGCGCTTACCATCAAGCGAGCGACCTGATCGTTCCCTCATTTAAGTTAAAAAAATAAAAAACCATTTGGCACCACTGAATCACTGGCCACGCAGCGGGAGATATAATTCGATCTTTGTATGTTTTCTTGGTGAGACCTGAAAAGCAGGGACTTGACCGTCCGTGAGATGAAACGCAGCTCGAGAATATCTTGTCGTAGATGTTAAGGACGTACTGAGTGTGAAGAGGCTTTCAAGCACTAAAGGAGATAGGCCGCAAAAGGGCAGAGGCCTTACAGGCAGTAATCCAGGTAAACCAGGATTCCTGGAATCGTCCCAGTTGCGCAGATAAAGGCCGCCTTAATCTAGCTGTCATTCAGATGTGAACTGGGGAGGAAATCCGGCAAATCCGACATAATCATCCTTCCACCCCCGAGGATGGAAAGGTTTCCGTAAGATTTAATATTCCTGCTCCAAAAAAAGCTGTTCGTGATATTTTACATAGAATATTCGCTAGCCCCAAATGAACTGTAGCGCGGTTGCTAATTATCGTGCTGAATTGTGCTGTCGTAGAAGATGAGGTCGTCCATAAGCGCGCAGGGGCTTGTGAGCCACACAGGCATACACGGAGGCATACCGGGTTCGTTACAGCAATAGTGGAAGTTTATCTTAGGATCCCCAGTGAGCGTTCCGAATATGGCGAAGATTACCACAAGGTTTTGCTTTGTCTCTTGGTGTAGTACATTTTAGTGCGAACTCTGCTCAGCCGTCGCTCGAATTACGTTTATTGGTTGAAGTCTCGGGCTCAAACTAGCTTAACTAGTACATTTTTGGACAAATGTGAAAGCTATATTATTATCTACGCTCATGGTCTGTAACACAACCGTTTATCCAGGGAGTGAGTTAGGTATATCCTCACTAGCTCACTGGAATTCATTTTAGTGCAATCCAAAATATCCCAAAAAATCTAGGAAGCTTCTGAGCTTCGTAGTAAAATATATCATCGGCATGCTCTGCGCTACAATCGTCTAAATTTTTTTTCTTATAGAGTTTAAATTATTAACGGCCTATTTCACAACAATCGATTTATTCATCAACCTATAAAAGAACTATTTTTTAAATTACGTAGTAGACATAGTTTTGCCCGTATCAGAGTGTTTTCTATTAATGGTAAGAAGCGAAATAAATTCATTATGTAATGAATAATAAAATAACATAATATGGTTATCGTTCTATTATTTTCATTTAAGTGTAGATAAACATTGTTTCTATTCTATATAAAGGGATTTATGCTAAAAGTGTTTGCGAAAGTGGTGCGATGAGTGTAATCTAATGAAATAATCACTTTACCTTACCGAAATGAACAATCGATAAAATGCTTAAATCGGCCCCGTTAGCCACGATAATACGTAGCGGTTTTAGCTTGTGCCGATTTTATCCTTCGTTTTATATTAATATATATGTGTTTCTTATTAATTATATCACATGTATGTTTATATATTTATTTATATTTGTTGTTAGCACATTTAAGTATTCATTTATATACCTATGTTAGTAGATTTATGTATTTATCTGAAATTGCTGATTTAATTTCTTTTATAACTTTTATACACCCACATTGTCTCGTCTCTGCATCACCTGTAGGTTGGCTGTTAGAGAATGCCTCTGGCATTAAGCCCGCCTTTATACATGTTTTCTATATTAAGTTTAAATAAATAAATAAATAAATATATAATGCAAACCTAACTTAAAATAATCGTTAAAAGAATAAAAGTCATCGTTACATGCTCTGGGGCTTGTATCGAACATTCTAATTTCGTTTCAGCAGTTCAAATTCTTCTTAAAATTTCCTTTAAATAATTAATGGTTACAAACAATTCTGCTGCATAGCTTTAAAATAGGTATGTAAAGCACTTTATTATTTCTTTGGCTTGTCACCCGTTGATCGGCTTTGGATCAAACCGACTTCAATCCATCAAAAACCTTAAAAAATGTAGAAGCTGCAATGTATGGCTAAGGGCACGCGTGACGCGACCTTTGGCATTCACGGAATGATCCGCGCGCGAGAACCGCCGAACAAAGGTTTGCTCCGGCAGCCGCTAACGCTTGTTCTCTCTGAATTATTGAATATTCGACACATTTCACATATGTGGTTATTTAGAACATTTTGTTATTATTTAGTCATTACCTAAATAACTCATTCACATTTTCGGACTATGTCAATAATTCTGAATTATTTTCGCCACAAACTTGTTTGATGTCCTTTGAGAACCACGGGCTGACTTTGTTCTATTGAAATCGAAATTTAATTACTTGAATCAAATTATAATTTAACGCTAGCGTAATTTCTGTTGCCATCGAAATTATAAATATCGAGGCAATATCTTCTGATCTTTGGAAATAATTAGTAAAAGTTAAGGAAGTTCAGACTCATGGAAACGTTAGCCGATTCCTTTTGATTTTGTAAGAATATTGAACAAACCTTGGATAAGAAAATTAAATAAATATTTAGACTTTGATGGTAGATTAAAAAAGCAAAAACCTGCATGTCATTACGAAGTAATTTCAAGTGACCTGCGATATTTAACATTTTTGCTAATCATTCTAGGATTAGAAAAAAATACACGATACCATGTACCTACATTATTTTATGTACTTCCATAAAAAATAATTACTAGGGCAAGTTAATAATAAAACCTAGTTTTTGTTTTATAGCAAACTATAAAATAATATGCAAGAAAACTCTATTTCAGCCTCCTTTGTTACGATTATACATTAATTTGTGCAACAAATTTTATAATAGATGAATGCATAAAATGTATTTAGAATATCATCTGTGTCTGCTACGTCCATATGGCATATTGTTATGGGGGAGATTTCTAATAAACATATATCTGCGATGGCTGGGTTGATTCAGCTTAAAATGATAAAGTATGACAAGGGAATGGGCAAGCCAGACAAATGTCAACCCATTATATGGAACGAACAGTAATATTATTAAAATGAACATCGTAAGTTCGCCTATTTCATTTACCAAGGGCGTTGGTGGAAGGGTCAATTATTTCATTACCTATACCTATAGATAACTAAGTTAATTTATGTACATACATATTGCTATGTGTCCTTATGTTTGTAAATATCTAGTTCGATTAGTTGTCTTATACTATATAAAGGTCATCACTGTGTCTATAAACTAATAGAAACGCTAAGGTGCATTCAAACAGACGGCGTACGCTAATTATTTTGCTATCTTTTTGTGCGCGATTTTAACATATTTTTATATCAGAAACGTGTAAACGAGCAAGTGGGTCACGTGTTGGAAAGCAATCTCTGCAGTCCTTGAACATCCACTATACAAGGAGAATCATATCCGTTGCCAATCTTTAAGGAAAGGAATGGGGATTTGCAACGGGAGAGAACATTTGAGTCTGGAAATCACACTCGCCGTACGAAACGCAAAAGCAAAGTCGTGTCACGTAGTTCTAGATTTTTTTTGTTCTTGCACGGTAAACTGCTTACGCTGAACCTGATGTTAACTACAGTGCAGTCCAATAATATCGACCTTCAAAAGACATTAGATCCCGTGACGGTCGGCAGAATTATGCCGGGCTGAAGTTATGGCGGTTACAGTCCCACCGACTCAAAGATTGATTAGTTTTAGTTTTTGCTTTTTAATTTTGTGATGTTTGTGTGTTTTTAGTTTTTATTCTGTTTTGTTACGAAATAACACCATACTTATAATCTAAATCACCTGAAAATTTATATTTATTAGGTAGTAATAGCTGTTATATTTACAACAATTTTTAATAATAAAACATTTAAATCAGATATATAAGTTTCGTGTGCTTTGTAACCTTCGTGAACCCATGTTTTACAAACTTGAACAGCAATTTTTTTATTGTAATTTATGTGAAAAATATATCAATTGATTCGATCTGACTATTTTTTATTGATAGTTTAAAATTCGATTTCCATCGCATTATCTATTTCTGCCACTAAGCAGCGTATGTAAACACTGATGTATTACAGTTTAAAGGACACTGAAGCCAATGAAATTACTGGGCACATGACACTTAACAACTATGTCTAGGTCTGACGAATGCAGTCAAGTGACATCAGAGCTTGTAATTCAAAGTTATGTGCGTTGTTTCTTCTATCTATGGGTGGGCGTAGCGTTTACCATCAGACCGCTGGTTACTGGTGATTTCGTCATTCCAGCTAATAATAAAAACCTTCAAATCATCAAGAAATAAAAGTGTCCACGAAAGTAACGCGAAGAAAGTTGTTTTAAAGAACAACCCGGATATATTTTCTTAATTTAGTTATATTACCGTTATGTACCTAAGTCCTGACTAATTTATCCATATAAGAAGGTATTATATGTGACCCTTTTGTGCAGTTACAGTGGCCTATAAGATATTCTGCACACAAAGTACAATACTGACATTATTCTGGAATCCTTTTAGGCAACATTTTGGAATTCGTTTGTACTTTAGATGAGATTCCATCTTTGTTTTCAGATGGTCGATTGAAAATGGACCTTTCTTAAAGTTCGCATTCAGGAGCGAGCTTTGACCTGATCCAGCTTTTGCTATCCGCCTTTTTTTTATTCTGATGAAACACGGCTTTAGTATATTGTTTGCAGTCATGTTTATTGCATTTAAAATAAATATTAAAACAAAAATTATGGATTTTAGTCATAGTCATCACACACTTTGTATTTGAGCGTGATATATTTATTTTACGAAACCGCATTAAACATTTTTCGCTGTGTTACAAGCGCCAACGAATTACCTACTGTTTTTAATTAAGCTTAGACATAAAACAAGGTTTGAATTAAAACGAGAAGTGGGTGTATATTTACATTGTTGTGGTAAGCGGTGCCACGCTCCACGTCTGGGACACACGATACCTTTTGTTTACAATTACAGTGCTGTAAAACAGACAACCTTGAACCTCACATATTAATTATCTCAAACTGTGAATCCTTGAAAAGTTACCCCGTGAAGAGCACCAATATAAATTGTTGACACATATCATTCGATATTTAAGCATGAGCGTACAACTAGGGGGTTTTAAATTACATGAAACGATCCACGATTTAGCCCATTAGAAACAGCTGCTCCTTCAATAATACCTACGTTAAGGTATGCAACCCTAAATGGCGTGAAACGTATTTTACGATCAGTTTAAGTGTGCTACATAGTATGTATTATTGTGTGTATAAAATACACATTAAGTACCTACCTCTTGTCAGAGTATTCCATATGCTCTACTATGGCGTATGGGACTTTACTCTATTTAGTTTATTGAATTTGCCCATACCTATTCACTGCTTTGTCCTAGCTAGTTAGTGGTCAAAGGAATTTTAATTTAAATAATATTGTAATTTGAGCTTCTAGTATTTTAATGTAATTTAATGTATTTTTATTGAGCTCGAGATAATACAGTCATCAGGGTTCTTAATTTGTGTTTACCTTTAAATATTAGTAAATTGCAGATTGAGGTTTGCCTGTTATTGTATAATTGCAATTTATTAAATATTTCTGTCTATGACATCATCATTTAAATTTACTTGTTTTCAGTTTACTATCCAAATGTGGCATCGGTTTCTGCTATAAAAAAAGAACGGCTATTAGATCACTCTGATCGGTTGTCGAATACATTAAACAGATTTTGTATAATCGGATATCTGTTGCCTGTCAAGTTTAAAGCGGATAGATTACTGGAGTCGTTTACATACATACATATCAACTTACGCATGTATCCGGTAAGGGGTAGACAGAGATCGAACGAATGCTGTACCCACGGTTCGCTGAGCTTATTTCCATCTCATGATGTGATATGGAGAGAGCCTATCGTCATGTCGGACACAAATTTTAATTCTGGGCAAGTCGTGTGTGATTTTTCGAATAGAAAATTAGTATTGAAATAAAACTAACTTAAACGGATTTTATCGCGGTTATTTATTTTAATTTTGTCGAGTCTACCCCGTGACCACGAAGGCTGAAAATCTTTCGAAACGTCGCGTCGCGTCGGGACCAAAACTAAAATAAAAAACAGCGATAAAATCCGTCTAAATTAGTTTTATTTCAATGAGTAACATTCGCGTAAACGTAAGAAGTCATTCGTTTTAGTATGTTATCGTTGTTATTATTTTACCGCAGACAGTCCAGGCTCGTCAACTGGTAACGACACTAACCACAATCATCACGCTTTATTTGCGCTATTAACTGTTACTAGGAAATATGTACACGTTACATTAAACTATAGATACGTGCACGTGATTTTAATTTTTTTTAAAGTCGTGAAACTGGCATAACTACATTTTCTTTTAAACCGTTTAGAAGCCGTTCCATAAGAAATATACAACCAAAATTATTATTTTTATCGGCTATCACTTTATTGAAATTATGATTATCATTCATGAAGAAATTAATACCCAAAAGTTTTAAAATAATCGTAGAAGTTTCATAAACTACACATTTTCACCCCACATTTTTAACTTATGTATTATTGTGAATAAAATTAGAGATAATTAAACATTATATAGTTTATCATACATGTATTAATACATATAATACAAACACGTATAAATATACATTGTATACATTTTGTAAAACATAAAAGGTAGGAAACCCTCTCACTGCACATGATATAGATTTCTTTTAATTTTTGTGTATTCAATTATATTTTCGTAGCAGTAAGGCGTAGAGGCGTAGCCATTACATACTTCGGAATCACATAGAATAAATAAAAGTTGGAACATATCATAAAATATACTAGTAAGTAATAATAAATAGGGTACTTCGTGATAACATATATTTTAAATTAATAATATCAGACAATAATAAGTGTGTTTTAGAAAAGAGCAGATCCATTACTTTTCGACGAAAGTGTGCGGGGGTGGGTCACCAATTTGATGCCGATTTTTTCCTCGAAAATAAATCCGAAAAGGAGATGATCTTCTACTACATTTTTATTTTATTTATGAAAAAAATTCAAGTAGAATAAATAGACTAAGTAAAACATATGTATTTCATGTTATAACATATACAACTATACCATCTTTAACAATTAATATTAAAAATAACAATATGAACTTTAGTACTATCAACTTTGAACAACTTTTAAACCAAAATTTAATAAAAATTAGCATTTTTTCGCAATGTTTTTACAAACAATCCGTTTTGCTCCTTATTTTCGAATAGATTTTCTGAAATATAACAATTATTTATGTTAAAATTACAAAAATTATGATAAAACCACAAAAAAATTTCATATAAATCAAAAGTTGATAAATGAAATTGAATTTAAAAAAATCATAGCGACCAAAAATCATAGAAACACTTCTACCCCAAAATTGAAAATTTCATTGTTGTTTGAGGATATAATGAAGTATACTCCCTAAAAATCTCAAAGGAAGTTGAAAGAAAAAAGTACAGCTATCGGAAAATGACGATATTTCAAAAATCGATCTTTAGATGGTCAGACCTTAACGAAATAGAAGCAATCAAGTAAAGAGTGGGTAGATTTCTTTAGAGTATACCTGAAAAAAATATCAGCTGCTAATCAATACTCTGCTTCAAAAACTGTAAATATGACAGCATTTTAAAAATAGGCAAAATTTCTCTGAAACAGTAGTTTAGTTGAACAGCTCGCTGTGAAGCCGGACTTGAATATAAACTAATGACCGTTCAAATCCGCATCAAAATCGGAGGCCCACCATCCTTACTTTAGGCATGTATTTTTACACTGTCCCTCTACTGGGCCTTCTTTTCTTTTCATGCCATCACATTGGCCTTATACGAGTTAAACTTCCTATACCTTCGAAACTCTGGTTTTCTCACGGTGTAATGTTTCACCGTCGAAACGAGGGATAATTGTTAACAATGAAACCACACGTAACATTTTGCAACGCGTCATTTCAACTGACTTCATAAACCTTCTTTTTAAGCACTTATTTCGTAAACCACATAATAATATTTACATCACACTTGAGGGATTTCATAACTTAGTCTTCATAGTTTTTAGTAACTCCAATAAAAATAAAATTTTATTGATCTCATGGATCCACAATAGTCATTTCGTCAAGCCAACCTTCTCTTCATATAATTATGGTTAATATTTTTAGATAAATCAGATTTAAAAAGAATGAGGGCACAATTTAAAAACTCTATAAGAAATACTCTATAAGAAAGCTTTAATCCTTCTACACACAGCAAAGCTTTTTAAGTACATAAAAGAGGAAGTAAAAATGAAAAGGTTCCATTACGCTGCGAAAAGTGCTAACCGCACTATGAAAATTTATTGAATGAGATTTTTTCTTGAACTAAATATATCCGTTATACAAAACACCCAGGATAAATCTACATTATAAGTAGTCATTATATTAGCGTAAAAATGGTACTCTTAAGAAAACCCTATTACTTGGAGCTAGAAATATTTATAAATCCAACGTAATACGCAGTTTTGTTGTAAGTCTATACATGTACATGTAATTAAAAGCACACTTAAAAATATGGGTTTAAGTCCTGCGAAACAACCTGGAGATTAGTAAAAACTACTGAGACCGAATGTCTTAGGCCGCGGACTCAAAGTCAGCGGGTGCGAGGCGGCGGCGGCGGCGGCGCGGGTGCGGCGGAGACCCGTTCTCGAAGTCAGCGGGTAGATGGCGCGGCGCTAGAGCGGCGTAGTGTTGTACTATGAGAAATTAGTGTCTGTTCGAACGACGATGACGAAATTGATGTGAATATGATGTTCCGTATAAAAAAACATTAAAATAATTTGGTCCACCACGTCGGCGGGCATTTTTGAAAATACACAGCATTACGTCAATGCAGACGCGCAGTTGCCGCTCATTTGGCGCGCGCCACTCGTACGTCGCTCCTCGTTCCCGCGCCGCGCCGCTGCTTTCGAGACCGGGTCCATTTAAATCTATGCATTTGAACGAGTCGCACCCGCGCCGCCGCGCCGCCGCTTGCCGCTGACTTCGAGTCAGCGGCCTTACAGTGGTGAAGGCTTCACAACACAACACAGTTCCTTCCGGCTTCCTTGTATAAACTTATCAAAAAGTAACTTATCATGAATTACAGTATCCTATTATTTTATACATATTATTGACATAATCAAGAGAAAAGTACTTATTTTCTGTCTTTCTGCCCGGCGTTATCTCGGCATAATGCCATCGTGTTAGTGTAATTAGGCCATCGTGGTGGACTAAGGCCTAATCCCACTCATTTAATAAAAGAGGATCCTCACTAACAATGGGACGACTGTAATATAGGGCTAGTGTTATTATTATCAATATAATATTTAGCATAATCCGTAACAGAATTTGTAAACATTTAACACAAAAGTTTAATAAATTGGCTTTTCTAAAAAAATACCCTTCGTCACTGAAGTCTAATAGAGAAACTGATTAATTTATTTTTCAAAAAAATCATTAGCGATTATTTTTCACTCAATTCTTTCTACGTAGTTGACTATTTTTTAAACCAAATTTAAATTTTATATAGCTTAATTGCTCAGTATAAATTTTATTATTGAATTTTGAATATCATTGTACTGATTAGTAATGAACAAAGGGGCTGAATCAACGTAAAATATACACAACTGTTTAATTAGGCAGAAAGTTATACACAAAAACATTTACCATTTATGCGCCGTAAACACCACTTGCACGTAAGTATAAACATAATTTTTGGCACTCAGCTCCAAATGGACGCGGGTCTACGCTCGGCCTTGCCTTCACACGCAATATTATGAGCAAATTAAGATTACAACTGATTTCGAAGTGGGCTACATCAGCTACATAATTGCAGAAACAAGTCATTAGTCATTTCCAACGATTACACTTCCCATAGCGCATATTTGATTAATCTATTAATAATTGCAGCTGAATTATTTCTTACATGGTTTTTTCTTTTAATATATTTGATCGAGCCCTATCAATTTCCATGGCTTCATCTCATTGATATACCGTTGATATATAAGTAGTACACAATCTCTCTCTCTGTTAGTCTAATGAACGCCCGCAATAGTGCTGTACAACGTAAACCAAATTGTCACGGCCTCACATCTATACTTATAAAATAACATGTCCTGACTGACTGACTGATTCATCATCGCCGAGCGCAAATTATCAAGGCTACAATCATGAAATTCGGACTGTATATTCATTTTGTTATGTAGGCACTAAGAAAGGATTTTTGAAAATTCCATCCCAAAGGGGTCAAAATAGGGGATGATAATATGTATGAAAGTCCGTCATTTTGAAAGTTACATAAACAAAATTTTGTATTTCGGTTATTGACGTAAAACAAATAAATACGTCTTTCAGGAATTTTGGAAATTTTAGTTAATAAGAGATGAAAAGGGGGGTGAAAGTTATTGCGAAAGTGAGTTTGTTTGTTACGCTTTCACGCCTAAATCACTGAACCGATTTTGATGAATTTATCTACAGGGATTTACCCTGGAGACGGTTACAAGCTACTTTTATCCCGGAAAATGATGTTCACGCGGGCGGAGCCGCGAGCAAAAACTAGTCTCTAAATAAATCTTTACGAGAAGACCATGAATCGCGATGTTAGTTAAGCCCACAAAACTTCATTCAACATATTCTTTTTAAATTAGTAGTACTTCAAGCCATGCAAATGAATAATGTTTAATGAAAATTTTATATGTGTCATATAATCCATAAACAGAGTATGAAAGAAAACATTTTATAATTGCTCAATTTAAAAGCAACAATGCGCTTGCGTATAAAATGAAACATTTTATTTCCTTTAAATATGGTAATATTCTTACCGCCTCTTTTATTTCATGAATATTGTAAGCCCCAAGTTTAAGTTTTATCAAAAATTCTCTACTTACAAATTGTTCCATTACAAAGTCGAATTCTAGAAGGCTTTGGCAAAAGTTTTCGGTGGGGCTGTGGAGAGCCGCTCGAAACCTTTATCTTTGTAAATAAATGTAAGACTTTCCACTGTATGCTATTTCTTTTATCTATAATTTATAGAAGCCAAGATAGCTTAGTGGTTTTAGCTAGTTTTCTCACCAATGCTACGAGATGTTGGAACATTGGGATTAACGACGATATTTATTTCCGAACAGAAATACGCGAGAACATTACTATTCCATATGTCATAGGTATTCTAATAGAATAGCGGCTCAATAAAAACAATCCTTTTAGAGTTCGACTTAAACTTAAATTCGTTATAAAATCTTTTTTCTTAGTGTAAGTGCTGTAAAGAATTAAAAAAAATGAGGATTATGTAATAAGTTGAAACAAGTGAAATGTTTTTGATTCTAAGAAAAGGCTTGAATAGGCAATGTCGTAAGGAATTTTATCCCCGGAAAATGAAATATTCCCGGGAATAAACGTTATTACGGACGCCAAGCCGGAGGTAATAATACCCGTAAATATACTTTAATATAATAAATTATAAAAAATACACTCAACAGCATACAGCATACATACAACTCAATACCATACACAGAGTACTGATTCTACACTAGGTTAACCTGTATCGTGGGCACAAGGAACTATGAGAGACTTTTGATCCGACAGAAGATCCGATGATTTTCTCATAATAGCATACGTACACGTGCGAATCTGCTTAATAGATAAACATATTGAAGTAAAGTCTTGATGCCCCATTCGACGATCACTTTGATTAGTTTATCTGCCCATTGTTAGACTGCAATCCTTTATACACACAGAATCGCGGTAGTTATTTATAAAACAACCAAGTTATTATATAAGGGCATCGGCTTTTAATGAATAGCCGTGAAGAAGTTTCGATAGTTTTCTCTAATCTCAGTTTGAAATACATATTGAAAAACTATTGAAGAAATGCCTGTTAAAATCGCAGATAGATCCCAACGCCTGTTCAGATTATTATGGCAACGTAATGAATTACTATGTTTAAAACGAAAGTGGTAACATATTAAGCATTTCCAATTATTCCTCTCTGTCTTTTTTCTATTTTATTAAATTTCTTTTTTTTTATTGACGGACGAGGCGAGCAAGGTGCTTACCATCAGTCCACACGCCTGCCCAAAAACAGATGCAGAAGCACTGCATGGCACTGAACTGCGCTCGTCGGCCCAGACATAAGGTATTAAGTCTCATAATGCCCAGTAATTTTACTGGCTTCAATGTCCTTCAAACCGACACACAACAAGGCTTACACACTGTTGCTTGGCGGTAGAAATAGACAAAGTAGTAGTACCAACCCAGACAGCCTCTCGCATACGAGGGACCTACCACCTTGTAAAAACCCCCTTTCGTGGTGGGAAAAAGACAGCTTCCCTTTCCTAGAGACACGCCGAGCTTATTTACATTGACAAGTGTGTAGGCGACAGGTTATCCTCTAAGTTTTTTAAATATATAAATTTTTGTGGGATATCTAATTATGGATAACAGATAGCTACTGTTTTATTTAAGTTTTCATTCATGATGAAGCATACTTGAAAATTCGTCACAAGAATTCCGAAGGTTTGTGATGTCTGGATATCCTCATTAGGCCAGGGTAATGAACTAAGGGCTAATTTATCATGAAGGTCATCAATTAAAAAGAAGGCCCATGCCCAGCAGTGGGATCAGTATCATATACGACTCAAAAAAATACATTCGACAAGCATCGAGATTAATTTTAAAATATTTTTTTAAATATTAATATTATGTCCTTAAATTGTCCTTAATTTTACCCATATAAAAATAGTTAGGTACTTTACTTATGAACATGATACCCAAAGCTTTTATCCAATATTTGAATTCGCAGACTGGGAAGTGGCAATCGAACGTCATTATCAGATAAATGAGCACACAAAATAAACACTAATGACATCCAGTGCTACCGTCCCTAATGAAACTGAATATTGGAACCAACTCGATCGATTTAACACTTTAGAGAGCCAACATAATATTTTAGCCTTGATGAAATTAATAATGTTTTACTTAGTTGAGTGCTGATATACGTACGTGGAAAATTTAGGAACTCAGGTTTAATGTGGACAAACAAGCATTCATTTCACAGAACACATGTTTTCCTTGTTCTATAATTATTTTGTTCAAAAAGGCTTCCAATGGGATGCCGTATTTAGTAGCTAAAGGTTATAAAATTATTGTCTGATGCTTTGCTGACTGACTTCAGTTGCGTAGTTAAATGTCTAGTTAAAGCATACCTACGAAAAAGGCAATATTTTACATCCATAAAGCATTTTATTTCATGGAAATCAAGAAAATCTGGGTCATTCACTAGCTCTCGTTGCACGACTCAATACTATTTATAAGTAGCTTATGTAGTATGATTTAACTAGCTTTTGCTCGCGGCTCCGCCCGCGTGAACAGCATTTTCCGGGATAAAAGTAGCCTGTAACCGTCTCCAGGGTCCCATCTATCCCTGTAGATAAATTCATCAAAATAGGTTCAGTGATTTAGGCGTGAAAGAGTAACAAACTAACTCACTTTCGCACTAACTTTCACCCCCCTTTTCATCTCTTATTAACTAAAATTTCCAAAATTCCTGAAACACGTATTTATTTGTTTTACGTCAATAACCGAAATAAAAAATTTTGTTTATGTAACTTTCAAAATGACGGACTTTCATACATATTATCATCCCCTATTTTGACGCCTTTGGGGTGGAATTTTCTAATATCCTTTCTTAGTGGGTGCATACTGCATACATAACAAAATGAATATACAGTCCGAATTTCATGCTTGTAGCCTTGATAGTTTGCGCTCGGCGATGATGAATCAGTCAGTCAGTCAGGACATGTTATTTTATAAGTATAGATTTCTGTGTTCAATCCACGGACTTTTCTGGACCAATATAGAAAGAGAAAAATAGAGCATGCATGCAATTCGGGCAACCCGCGAGAGACAGCTAGTATCTGAATAAAAACATGCATAAAAGTACTACATATAGTAATCAGTGCCCAAAATGGCAGGCAACACAAACGTGATCTAACTAATTGAGATTTAAAGAAAACTGGTGAAAAAAACATGGAAATATAATAAATATAAACAGTAAAACCGTTTCAGTTCTCGAAGATCGCAGATATAACACGTAACAAAATTCCCCCGCGTTAAATAATTCCTAAGCACGTTTAATCTCCTGGAACTCTCCTATTTTTTATTTATTGCCAAGAAATTTGGCGAATCCAAGCTCAATCAAATCATTCGAGAAAGTAAAAGCATTATTTCCAAGAATACATCAACGTTTTGCACGTTTGTGATCCAAGTTTCGCAAAGTACGATGTAAATAACCTTGTTAAATCGCCTTTCAATTCCTATTGAAAGGTAATTTAAAAATATTTCCATATCTATTTCTGCCGTCAAGCAGCAGTGCGTAAGTACTGTTGTCTTCCGGTCTGAAGGTCTTTGATATCAATTGAATTGTTAAACACAATTATAGTCTGCCACGCTAATGATCTATTTGTACACGCTCGCATCTGAGTGTTATAACAAAATTCATTAAATATATATAAAGCCATATACTCTTTAACAAAAAAACCATAAAAATCATAATAACGTACAAACTTAAAAATTGATGAATTACAGTCAAATTTCGAACACTATGCGACCACTAGTAATAATAAATTAACAAAAAAAAACAAAACGTTCCCGTGAACATAAAGTAAATTTAACTTTTAACAAATAATACTTTATATTCCTCACAATGAAAATGCAAGGGCAGATGAATGAAATTTAATTTCCTCTTATTTAATCTGATTATCGAGGGTCGGGACGCTATTAAATCGAAGATTCCGTTTGGTTACTGATTAACATCAGTTGCGTTGGCATCGACTTAGTCCGAAGGGACAGTATCTTTTCCATATTCATTAATATTCCGGACTTTTGAAGTGTTGGTAGGTATTTATTGACTATTGAGTTTTTATACATCATGAGCTCACGCCTGTGTCAAATGGGTAGCCAAACGTGCAAGAATATTTCCGTCCCATAATGTGATACCTATATACCGGGCACAAATTCTGATCAATTTTTAAATAATCAGTTAATCTAACTATTATAAATGTCAAAGTTTGGATGTTTGTGAATTTTTTAGTTTGTGAGTTTGGATATTTGTTAATCAACTATGCCAAACCCCTGGCACTGGGTTTGCATGCGCACATATAAACTCATTAAAAAATAAACTGATAAAGATACAAAAATAAATTAAAATATATCAGCTAATCAGATCAGAATGAAATTTGTCACACAGATAGACCATGACCTGTATTAAGACATAAGCTACATGGCTAATTTTTATCCCGAGATAACTTTCATCTAAGCGGAGCCAGAATGTGGCCGATTGAACGGCTTGTTACCATTGTTTCACAGTAAACCGTCGTGCTGTAACAGCTGGTTGTTGCTTTTCGTAACATGAGTGAGATATCCAGTGGCCCAAATCCCCATGTGAATTCCTTAATAAATGTCCCTTTGTTTTAAGGTCAACAATCCATCTATGATTATTCTGGAGCTGTGGGCGTTCATGGACATCACTTACCATCAAGTGATACAGTGATGTGACATCACTTACCAAAATATAAACACTAAAGGGGTTCTACATTTATGTATATGTATGTTACACGAGATCTCCGCCAAATGTGAATCGATTTTGATGATTATTTTTGTATTTAATAAAGTTTACCCCGAGGGCTGTCACACATAAATTTGGTTAAGATCTGATTACGGAATATGAGGAAATATAGAAAATTCTGCATGGATAACAGAAAACGCACCGTGATTCAGGTTTTGTAATTGTTTAACATAAGTTTAAAATTTGTGATAATAAAAATAAGCCCAGATGTTAGTTCTGGTAATGTGTGGGAACTATTGATCTTATATAAACACAACTAAGTACATAAAAAGACGAATCGCCCCAATAAATCGTATTAACTTATTTTTTCTGGATTACACGTTGACTTGCAAAGCCACGCGTCTCAGATTAGAAAAGTGACGAGGGTCCACCATTGACATTACCAGGCTTTTATAAGGAAAATGTATATACTCTTGCAGAGATATTTTACGCCTTTGATACGTTACAGCAAAGGTACATCCAAACTTTACACCCCATAATCCCCAATTTACTCTCGAAACCCCCAAATAAATCACTGTTGAAGGGACGAAACTTTAACATGCCCGTTGACAATTTAATTTTCGTTTGCGGAAAGACTTGGTGATGGAAACAGATCGCAGATATGTTTTATATACGAGACCGTATTTGTAATATATGGTGTAATGATAACATATTATGTTATCCTGTAGTATCCACATTTCGCCGAAATAATGCTAATTAAATGTTTTATACTTATTTTGAATTTACATTAAAATTTTTACAATTTATTTTTTGTTTTGTTTTCTATGCAAATCATGATATTTGAATCCAAATAAAATGTTATATTATTATTATTAAACATATTTTTCTGTATTTCAAGGTTAAGTCTGTATTTTTCGAAAAAACAATGTAATCATCCATATTTTCATTATTTTACGTTAGACGGAACTGCATTGCCCAATATTCCACACCCACAATCTTAATTTTTCACTTTTTGCAATTTCTATTATTTTTTAGCATAGCCACTTGCTCGTTTGCATACCTCTGCTATAATAAAGAGATATAGATAGACAAACCGACAGACAGACAGATGAACTGAGTGTCGTTAAACATTAGGTTTACCCAACCAACCTATTCCTTAAAGGAAACATTACATTCGACCTGCCTTTTAATGCTCCGGCAGCCCATTCCAAAGTCATTACGAATAAATACTCTAGTCCAAACTTTTTAAGTATTTAAAACTATTTATTCCGTATTTATTCCGTGCATTGTAGCAATAGAAAAGCCAGCGATAACCTAACGGGGAGTTGTACCGAGTACCAAACCGAAAATCTTGGGTTCAAACTCGACCGGATTTTTACCACTATCTCACAGAACACCACCACGAGTTAGCAGCTGGTTGTTATGATGCAAACGGTAAATGAGATTTCCGGAGTCCCAAATTCCCTCTCCGCTCCCTTATACGAGTACTTACCCTTATATGATATATAAAATGCGCCCCCCACTTTTCGCCGAGTTTATTTCCGTCCCATGATATGAGACAAGCCTAGTGGACAAGCCTATCACCACACTGGGCACAAATTCCAAACCCAGACAAAACGTGTGATTTTTTCGCATCGACGATTTAAACACAAATTTGTGGGTTATTTGGGCCTCCGAATATCATACTAAACGCAGCTTTACGTCGGTTTTTGTGAGATAGTGGTAGTAACCTGGTCAAGCCGAGCATTCATGCTGTAGTCCAAACTGTTTACAGCGTAACTCCACCCATCAAAATTAATAGCTCTATCCACCTCTTCGTGTATAAAGGCGTGAGCCTATGTAATGATAAACAATTTACAGACATCAAACAACACAACATAATGTTGTCTTAATAAATTGAATAATTCGTTGAAGTCAATTCGTTCGTTCGTCGTTTACGAGTATAATGGTTATTTGCTCCACAAAAATCGAATCAATTTAATGCTTTTACTCGAGAATATTACTTCAATAGCATCAAAACAGTTTTTATGTATAGGTGTAAATTCAGAATTTACACTATCAAATTTCACGTCATTCCCCACACCAAAGTAATGTATTCAAAACGGTTTTATTGAATTTATTGTGATGTATTGATCAATGAAATAAAGTTTATAGCACTCAATTATTCAACTATTATTGACTTCGTAGGCGTATACCTATAGTTGTGTAATATGGGTTCAAATGGTTACCGACGACCGACGCCCTCTCTACATAAGAGCCGTGACATTAACGCTATAGGATATGACATAATGTCTTCTTTTGTTCTTAAAAAAAAAAAAAAGCTTCTAGCTTACGCTCGCACTGCGAGGCTCGCAGCCATAAACTAAAAAACTATTAAATAAACTATCATTATGTAAGGTCGCGCGCCTGATGGTAAGCGTCACGCCTGCCCATAAACAGACACAACACTATTTTTGAAGGTCGACATTATTTTTTAACTGCACTGTACTTACCATCACTACCAGAGTAGCCACTTTGTCATGCCAGGATAAAACAAATAAAATAAAACCTTTTTCCAAAAAAAAAATAATTTAAGATAAAATTAAACAATATTAATCGGTGGTATCAATGATTGACCATTAATTTGCAAACGGCACGGATTCAAAATTGATTAAATTTATTTTTAGCTGTTGTTTTATGTCAGTTTTATTTTTTGTTAAAAGTGTATACATCTACAGTAGATATCTTGGCTTTTAAATAACTTTTTTGATAACCTTGTGTCTTCATGAGTGACTGAATGAACACGAAACACGCTATTGGTATTAATATTTAACATTTAATGCTGTAATACATTATAAAACCACAAAACAGTGACATTTATCCTAGACGTGTGATGTGGAGGAGCGTTTCCACGGATTGTGGCTCTATATTAATTACACACATTGCTCATAGCACTGTCTGGCCACCTTTACGGACGTTATTTGTCTAGACAAATAAAACACCTTGCTCTAACTGACAGCCTAAAGTATCAGTCCGTTTCTAAAGAAAATAAACTTGTCTCGACTCTTATATAACACAATAAAAGCAATCTTGTCCAGCTGAAAGCTTCAGTGGCGCAGATGGAGAGTAGCTAGTTTCAAAGCAGAGTCCGTGGGTTCGATTCCCGCACTGAGACAAATAATTGAGTTATCCACAAATATATGTTTTGGGCCTGGGTGTTGTGAGGCCGCAAGATACCCACGATACAGGTTTACTAAGTGTGGGTTCAGGACTATGTGTGTGACTGTTCGCATTAAATCGCATTCCACAATTATATAACTTACCGTTATCTAAATAAAAATGTATTCTTTATTGATCAATTAATTGTTATTACTAGGTGGGAGGCCCCTCGTATGCGAGAGGCCGGCTGGGTATGTGCCACCGCTTTGTCTATTTCTTCCTTCTCCTTCTTCTTTCTTCTAGCAATCTGTAAGCACTGTTGTGTTACTGTTTGAAGGTTATTGAAGCCAATAATATAACTGGGCATTATGGGACATAACATTTTATATCTCGGGGTGACACGCACTGTCCATCACCAAGCAGTACTTCATAATTCGAAATTTTGATTAGTGTTGCTTCTGTTTATAGACAGGCGTGAATCTTAACATCAACGAGTGAGTTGCTCGTCTCATTAGCGCTAAATAAATAATAAAAAAAATAAAACTTACCGAAATTTTCTTACCACATCTAGACAATAGTTGTGCTGACTCCCTGTAAGTTTTAACAACAATCACAAAATATACACCAAATTTACTAATTACGATAATTGTACTAAGCCCCCAAGCCCCAAAATGAGTGGCTATTAACATAACAATTCACACGCGACATTTAATTTTAGTTAAAAAACTAATTATCATACATTATTAGGTCTGCTATGAACTGATTAGAGCCCAAAAAAGTTTTACATAAAGTGTTAATCGATATTCTACCCAATTGAAAAATCGTAGTACCTATTTAAAGAAATTAATCAAAGTATATAATTTGCGTACTTAACTTCATTTCATCTAAATCTCGATCTAATAGTGTAATTATTCATAATTTTGACGTTAAATTTTCCATATTTCTCTGGAGGTACCTGATAATTTTTGTACCCGACTGAATAGCGACCACAGTACACATAGTAAGAAACCAACCATAGTACCTCGTTTAGGTGAGTCATGTTCCAGGAACAGCTAGTGTATGTCTACAAACTTCAGGCCGTCATAATTCTGATGGTTGTCGAGAGACGCAATGGCCCTTGACTAGACGATCGACATTATAATTTTTAGAATGCACTATACTTATAATCGTCCGGAATAGTCACTTTGCTGAGCCAGAATAAAAAAAAAGATAATAAAGCGCGAACAAATCTCAATTTATATCATTCCCTACCTATACAATGTGCATTTGAGTATGGAACACGATATTATATCAATTGGCACTCAGATGCGGTTTGGGTACACACAATTTCATTAGTAGGTCCATAAAAGTCCATTAGGCTTCTGCGGCATAGAGTACGAGAATGCCAAAGGTCGAAGCGGGAGCCATTCCCACCTGTGCACATAACTCAGCACTCACGACTTACGAGACGACTCGCAACATCAATAATCACGTTGTATTGAATAGCTAAATACTGAACACACCACAATACCTTTCAATTAGTGTTAATTGATACATTATCTTCGATCGTAACCGACATATCTCTGCGATTAGCGCCATTATCTCCAATTATTGACAGGTAATATAGCGACAGGAGTCGAATATCACTTTGATTTAAATGATACCCTTCAAATTAGTGAGCAGTTCGAGTAATTCCTATCACAAACACTTATAGATTAAAGTACACTTTACTGATGAAACATATAATTAGATAAGTCCTAAGACGTCTCACAAGTTGTCTTGAAGGTAGTTTTGAAAGTTTTAGTTATGGAGGTCATACCTACAACTAGTCTGAAATATTCTTAATATTATGTACGTGTGTATGGGAGTCGGAAAAAAATATAAAAGCTTCTAGAGAGAATCGGAAATTGTGTCACATTAATTCGGACATTAGGTCAATTTATACGCACCCACGCGCACTCACGCCCATTATCCCCGAAGGGTTAGGCAGAGATGTAACCAGTACACCCACATTTGATATGGGGTGAGCTATTCGCCATACCGGGCACAATTCTAGATTCCGGGCTGATACTGAGTATTTCGTGATAAAAAACACAATATCACTTTTACCTGACCCGGGGATCGAACCCGAGACCTCAGCACAGCAGTCGTACCGCATCCGCAATACAACTACGTTACCGTTAGCTACGTTACCGAGGCAACATTAGGTCAATGTTGGTTTATTAATATAATAATTTGTAAATGGTGTCAACTTACAAATAATTTTATAGATATAATACTCACTCATAATTAACCAAAGTACAAAAATAGACCTTAATAATTAATATTGTAAAATCTAAACTAAAAAACCAAATGTACCGCTTTAGTTTCGAGGTTAAAGGTACATTAGAATTAATTGCTTAAATATCTTGTTACTATGCATAAAAAACGTTCTTTAATATAAATATTATAATCATATATTATACAGCGTTTTGTAATCGAATTGCAGTCTTAATGTTAATCAACTATTATTTTTGTTTAAATAATTACATCATTTTGTTTAGATTAGAGCGTAAGAAGACGTTGACCTTTGACATTGATACCAACTGAAACCGATGAATCTGAGAACAGAAACATTCTAACGAGAGTCCCAAAGCGTATTTTATTAAAAGTAATTTTGACTACTTGTCAGAGTTTTGCTAACTTGAGGGTTCAATAGTTCGTTAATTTAATTTACAAGATAAAGAGCAGCAGGTATAGAATGTTTACGTTGGTCTGTGCAGCAGTACGTATATTAAAATCGTGACATATCAATATAGTGGAAATGCAAAAATTATTCTGCGAATGATTAAAAATTGAGAAAAAAAATTACTTATTTTAAGAAGAGATGTGTGTTATTAGTTGGGTCCTATGTCTTTCTTTTCGTGTCGCGTCTGTGGCATAGAAGCTACCAAAAGAAACCATCGATCATTTATTCCCACGCGAGATAAACAATTTAATTATTTTTATCGCCTCATTCGTCTAGTAGCAGCGTACTTAGACTGAGAACCGTTAGGTTCTGGGTTCAATTCCCAGATCAGGAAATGATAATTTCAATTTAAATTTTCGGTTTGAGAAATTACACTTGAATTTCCCGGAATTAGATTTGTGCCCAGTATGGCGATAGGCTCGCCCCCTGTCACATCATGGGACGGAAATAAACTTGACTAAACTTGGGTGCATATAGTTGTACCTCTGCCTATCCCGTTGGGGATAAAGGCATTAGCTTATGTTATGTTATCTTATGTAATATTTTTTTATCCTGGCTCGGCAAAGTGACTACGCTACACCTGATGGTAAGTTTAGCGCAATCTAAGAATAGTGTCGACCAACAATAAACAATGTGTCCATCGTAGGTCGGCAAGATCATGCCGGCCTGCCAAAGGGCCAAAGGGGAGGGGAAGGAAAAAGGGATGGGAAAAGGGTTAGGATCAGGGGGCAAGCCCCTTGGGAGAACCGGATATACACTGGCTGACCCTGGAACGCGACCCACACGAGGTGGACCATTATAGCAGGTTTTAGCACCAGTGTACGGTGGTCGCTATCCGGTCGGATACAAGTATCCTCCCACCAGCTGCATTTAATTTGTTGCATTGCGAGAATGAGTGATATAAGATATCATAGAAATTCTATAAGATGTCATAGAAATTCATGGAGTACAACGATATACCAGTTATATACATACTACCTTTTGCTAGTTCTAACTTTCTAGCCGAGACTACACCCTCGTGAAAGACTTTATTGGGTAAAAAGTGGTTTTATATATTATATGAAAATTTCAGAATTGCAAGATCCACGCTGTAAACATTTTTGTTTACATGATGAATTGGCCAGCTCGGACAAATTAATAACACTCCCATAAGAATAATAAATACTACAAGTATCAGAAACTTTACAGTTTACCTCTTAAAAATATTAGTGTAGATTATTCTCACCTAAATAAATCACGTTTAAACTAAGTTGTAAACACATTATTAGACGTTGGATTATTTTAAGAAATTGATTATTATTGGTTAGTTTTAGCATTGATATAATAACAATACATTTAGAGCTAGTTTTTTATGATTTTTTTTTTTGGTATTTTAGCTAAATACAAATTTGCAAATTTTAGTAGGAGAATCATGAAAATGAAAATGTATGTGTGACATTTAAAGACATATTTACAAAAAAAATAACAATCATAAGTACACGTTAAATCTCTACCGTTTTTTGTCGGTCATAAGACCCAAACAAACGGTCGCCCATGATGTTTTACATAAAATTAAGGACGAATGCATTGTAAAAAGTACCAAAACAGATCGTAAAATCCAAAACCACCCATAAAATCACGTACATCGAAATCGATACTGAGCAAAGACAGTAAATTTTTATTGCAGACATTACTTCTATCAAATAAGGCGATATACATAGAATTTTAATATAAACTTAGTAGATGGTGCTGTCTCGTGCTGCATACAATAATTTACATATATTCTCTGCTGCGCTTCTTTAAGGCTGTTCTGCACGATAGCATATCTATATCTGTCTATCTATATATCAAATGACAGGAGCGGCGGTTGCGACATCTACACGATAGCCAGTGTACCGATGTCATTGTACCAAAATCTTTTGATGTTGAGCCAAAAACCGAACTATCCCCAATCATCGCACGCGCGATAAGCTATTGGACATCATTACGCCCCCTATAATAAGGATCATCGTAAAGAGGAGCCATAAACTACTGTCAATTAATGGCACTCATAACCATTGATATGGATATAAATAGATAGATTTAAATAGACATAACAAGTATGTACTTCAATCTGTGAAACCAAGCATGTCATATTTTAACACCCGCTGTTAAGTCACATAGCAATTTAAGGAAGAGAACCTTGCTTGAAACACTTCAGGTAGGTCTTTAAAATAGTTAACGACACAAGAGGCATCTTACTGCGATAACATCGAGCGCAGACTAAGTTCGTGTGCGAAAATTGCGTATCAGTACTGGCTTTCGTTCTAAAATACTTCCTAGTATCACTAGAGATACTGAAAACTATTATAGTTATGTTGGCTCAATAGCCAACATAACTATAATAGTTTTCAGTATCTTAGCATCAATGATGCTACCGAATTACTGTTCGGTTTTTATAAGGAGACGCAGCACAATCAGCAACTGTCAATAAAACCGGACACTCATTATCTAGATAATATCTAGTAAAACCAGCATCAGTACTCAGTGGCGAATGCTCCATACGACACGATTCCTTCCGACTTCTATTTTTAACCTTATAAAAAGTAATTTCTACGTATTATTATGGTCTATAATTTTATACGTATAACGTGAAAATCAATAATCATAATTAATAATATCGATAGCAATCCATAACAAAAAATGTAGCGCAGTCGTCTAAGTACTTGACAAACATTGGCTTCTCTTTTGAAAAATATTTCCCATCGCCACTGGTCATGACCTTGTAGGTACTCGCAGTAGCGGTCACACTGGCAGCACACGGAAGATGGCATTGAGTAAAAATATTTGTCACTGAAATCGATCTCATTCAATATGCACATTGCACACGCCTTTGCCTTTAAAACATAATTCGACCACATCACTAGGGGATCAGAAATTGAATGATAACGTGAAATGGCATATGACAAAAACTGAGTCTCTTTCAGCTTGGCCATTGCCCCCCTCCTCGACGACGCCCATGCTCACTGCACTTTATGGCTCAAACGTTCTTATCCATTCTGGTATAGTAGGTAAGTAACACTTTCAACATATAGACAGAAAATACGTTTGTTTATCTTACACGAGACGTACCGATATCATTATTTAAGTGCAGTAGGAAATAAAATTTCTGAGAAATGTCGCTAGGAAACAGACAAATGAGTATTATCAGGTTGTTGTTGATACAAAACGTCACTATGATTTATTAATTTGTGAAACATTGGCAAGCTTGACGCGCGGGTGAGACACGACTTATTATTACTCGCATGTAGAGTATATAGAGTTAGTGGGCCACCAACATCTTAGGCTTAAAGGTTTTTTTTTTCTTTTTTTTCTTAGAGGTTTGGAGAAAATACATTTATGTATTGCCAGGCTTCGCCCGGGTATGTCGGACTCGATAGATATCACTACCGACTAAAACCTCCTCTGGACTCAACGTCTACTTCCCCCGCGGGACGGCTGGTAGGTATTGCTTCACGTGGGGAGGCTCTAGCTACTACTACTACTCATCTCTCTTGGCTTTTCTAGCTCCGTTCTAGCTGTCTTATTTCAGCCCGCTTCCTTTCTATTCTCCGTAGTACCTCACCAACACGTGGTACACTCTGCTGATTAATAGAAGAGGCGGTGGCGAAACTTGGTTCCTTTTGCAGGTTGCGTGTGGTATTATATATCAAACCGATATTAAATGCTTTCGGCTTCTGAAGTTGTCGACTGCTCTGGCGCAGTTATCCCTGTCCGCCCGTTTTGTCCGAACTCTCTTTTGTTGTTGTTGGTTATCGTTTAAAATGGACAACGTTGAATGGTACTGCCCCAGTCGAGCTGGCCCATTTATAATATAGCTTAACTATCTTCAGTATCGTTCACCACTCACCTTATATCACAAGAGTATTTTAGTAATATCGTTTTGAAATTGTTATATATAACAATGTCCACTATCAGTTTGGGACGCCATTCTGACCCTGGTGCGTCTTGCGCCACCATAGCGGCCTAATTAGATAGCGTTGTAAATATATAAGTAAACATTATCAATTGTGCATGTTGCTGGTGAAATCTAAATGTTTTTTTTTTACTTTTTCTACGTGTTTATAAAAGTAAAGTATAATAGAAACCAGTAATTTTTTTTTATGTATAGCAGAGCCTAGTAAACGAGCAAGTGGGTCATCTGATGGTAAGTGATCTCGACCATCCATGATGGATAATGGGATAATGGTCCATCCATACAATACCTGATGGATAATGGGTGCCAACCTTAAGCAAAGGGATGATTAAAGGATTGCGAAGGAGAGTCAGATCTCCGGATATCTCACTCACCATACCAAACGCAAGTGCAAGCTGTAGCTTGCTACACGTCAGTTTTCTGTGAGACAGTGGTAACACCATAACCCGTTCATCATATTCATGCGGTATCTACAGTAACTGTTAACAGCATAGCTCTACTACTTAAAAACAGGACTTTATGGGACTGTCACACACTTTGAGACAATAAACTCATAAATGGATGCAGATATGCAATAATATGTTAATCCACATCGATTAAAAATTGAGATGTTGATATTATTTTGCTAAATGTTTGATTGATGATTTGAGTAGGTTAAAGTCCGTAGTTTATAAAAAATATATAAATTGATCATTTCCCACGTACGTTAAAATATTTTTTTAAGTCAATGAATTTAGCATAATAAAATTGAAATATACATTTTTTGTCGATGTGGGATTGCATATTTGCATCCAATTACCAATAAGTATATACATTTTATCTATCCAGTTATGTTCGTATGTGTGTGAGTATCTGTCTGTGGCATTTTAGAGCGTAAACGAAAAGTGCTACACACTAACACATGCTTCAAGGTTTTTGTTTTGATTGAAATCAATCAGACGAATACAAACTATTTTAAAATTGAGTAAAAATTTATTATTATCGAAAAAGACTGTTCAATAAACTGTAAACTTCATTCAGAGATAAGCATGGTGATTATAATGAAACATCTTCATGATATAAATGTACTTAATGAGTATGAGTTATAAAAAAAATTATACCAATCTCTGTTTTTTCTTATCTTAGGTCGGCAAGATCATTCCGGATTGCCAAAGGGCCAAGGGGGAGGGGAAGGAAAAAGGGATGGGAAAAGGGTTAGGATCAAGGGGGCAAGCCCCCTGGGGAGAACCGGTTATACACTGGCTGACCCTGGAACGCGACCCATACAAGGTGGGCCACTATGACAGGTTTTAGCACCAGTGTACGGTGGTCGCTATCCGGTCGGATACAAGTATCCTCTCACCAGCATATGTTAAGAGACTTGCAGTAATAATGACTTCGCTTTGCACGCACGTAAAAGAGATCATTACGATCGAATCGAACGAAAGTTTGAAACGAACCGATTGTAATTTTTTTTCATTTTTCAGTTTACGATTGCCATCGTTTGAGGATAAATTATATAAAATCGAATAGGTTTTCCAAATATTTTTTTATACAATATACAGTTCAAATGGTAGCAATTTCTCGAAGCATGTTTGGCCTGCACTAAAAACATGACTACATTATGCGAATGATCTGTATATTGAAAACAAAGTAATTAAAAAAGATAATAAGTCTGGGAGCATGTAAACACGCACGGGGTTATCTTGAGCTATTCTTATAATTGCTTCAGTGTGCTTTCCACAAGCCATTACATTTTGTAGCTCCAGATCAGTTAGCACGAATTACCTCCTCCCGCCATTTAGGTGAGTATCTTACATGTATTAAATGTAGATTTTTGTGTGTAGGCTAATCCGAATTAATATAATCTTTAAATAATAAACATTTATAACAGTTTTTAAGCAAATACCGAAATAAAATTGAATTTCATTTGGGAAAATTTGCGTATAAACATACTTCTATCATCTTCTATAATTTTGTTAAATATTGCAATTTAGCAAAATGTTGTTAAATAGTAAAAATTATGGCGATATATCATCGTATTGTTATGGTGATAAGTTTTAATATTTTGGTAGTCTTTTATACTTGAGAGAATTACTTACGAAACGTGGTGCCGTTATTGGCAAGACTACGCAGCCCTATTTATTTAATATTATTATTATCTTGGAATACTTTTCAGCTGATTCTATTTATATACGCGCTACACATTAAACAATGGAATTTAAAAAAATGGCAATAATCCTTAAAACTTATACAAGAATTTAATGCGTTGTACAGAATATAAATATCTGATAAAATATAGATACATAAAAATACCTACTGAATATCCGTAGGGCAAATAATACTTAAAAATATTATTCACTGCGATAAGTTTTGCAACTTATATAGAAAGCCGCTACGCACGTGTATGTCATAAACAAACATTCTATGATACGGTATTCTCCAAATCTACGGTAATTTAAATACATACCCAAATCGGGCTTATGAATAGCTATATCTACGATTCCATCTCATTTTTCATTCAAAACACGAACATAGGCCGGAGTCGTTCATTGCCACCCCGGGAGCTTGGAAATTGTTTTGAGTTTTGTCTGAATCATTTAGGGGTTTACCTAATCCCTTAACGTAACAATTCTGATTCAGTAAGAATCGAAAATTTTATATGAAATATTATGGTCGTAATTTAATAAATATATGGACATTTCGGCCTTCGTGTATATTCGAAATTGATGGTCGACATTTATATTTTCTGACAGCTGAAGATTCTAATACCGTTCTCTCACAATTGTGCTATTTGTACAAACATTAATTTTCGACAGATATTATTTCTGAATTAGGTTATTAAATTGAGTGGTAGAGCCACGCTGTAGACAGTTTTATCTACAGCATGAATGGGCTGGCTCGACCGGATCGTTACCACTGTCTCACAGAAAACCGACGTAAAGTAGTGGCTTGCTGCTGCGTTTCGTACGGTGAGTGAGATAACCGGAAGCCCAAATCCCGTCCCCTTCCCAATCCCTAATTATCCCTTTCCTTTAAGGTCGGCAACGCGCCCATGACTCTTCTGGTGGTGGGCGTACATGGGCGGTGGAGATCACTTACCATCAGGTGACCCACTTGCTCGTTTGCCGGCCTATGCTATAAAAAAAAAATTACTACTTTATGTAGGTATATACTTGACTCAAGCCTGTAATCCTCGAAGGAATAGGCTTAGAGGTGTACCCAGTAGACCCATATTTCATGTTCATTTCATGTGTCAGGCGGTGAGACTGACCCACCACTTGATGACCCATTTACTCATTTGCATATGCTATAAAAAACCAAAACTGCCTAGGATGTACCAACTCGTTGCTTACCACGATCTAGTCTTGTAACCTTGTAAGATGGAGATGAGGCATATCTCCGCGATATGAATCTCCATGACATGACGTTTAAGTGCACGTCCTTCAACCATAGAGGAACACAGGTTAAATTATAGTCTTATAAATTAACCCTTTAGTATTACAACTTTACACTATAAACTTCCATTAAAATTGATTAATTAATTTATAAACTAAGAAAGCACGAGAGCTAGGTATATGAATTGAGTTATGTTTATTATTAAAAGTGACGATAATTTCGAGATAATGAAGACATACAAGATTACAATTACGAAATGCTTTAATTATATTCCAAGCATAGTCGATTCGCTTTTCTGTTTTTTTAAATAATGAATATAGTGATAATTTTAGAGCATCTTCTTCCGTCTACCCTGATCCCATACATAGTGGTGTCGGTGCATCATGCTTTTAACGCGTTTTACAGAAAATGACTTTAGATTTTATGATCGGCCATCTACTTAACTTCAACCCCTCTGAGAAGAAAACTCAACCAGACTCGATAAAATTTTTGTGGATAACACAAACATTTGTCTCCGTGTGGAATATAACCGGCAGCCTCTTGCTTTATTACCGGCTACTCGCCTATTGCGCCACGGAGGGTGCCACGGAGGCTGCCACGGAGTCATATGGATAATAATGATAATTGAACTAGAAATATTTTATTACAGAATGAAAGCTGTAGTAGTCCTCCTTGTGTTGGCGTGCACCATGGCCGTCGTGTACGGAGACCTGGTGTGTGGCTCAAGCTACTGCAAGCAGCACCCGTGCAGCTCCCCCGTCGCTAGAACCAGTTGCCGCTCTCCTTCTGTCTACCGCCCCAACCACGCTGGCAAGTGCGCTTGCTGCCCAGCCTGTGTCAGCCTTCTCGGTAAACATTTTCTATTTTCTATTAGGTACTATGAATTTCATATAAGTATTTAGTACAGGACAGGGAAAAGTTTAGGAATTGAGGGAGACTTTTGACCAGCAATGGGAAAGTTACTGCTAATAAAAAAAATGTGTGCGTGTACACACGTAAGAAGTGAAACTTCTTGGTGACCTTATTTTTCGAAAAATGATCTACTATATGCAACTTTACAGAAATTGGTTAAATAAAGTTAAATTAGATAAAGTTTAAACAAAAGGCTTTTATTATCATAGACATGAATACAAAAAAAAAGTGTGCGTCTCGGGACGCTCGACAGAAGAAGTCCGGTCAAAGTCCTGTAAAGTCCTGTAAAGTCCGGTCAAAGGCCGGTCAAAGTCCGGTCATATACCTGTCAAAGTCCGGTCAAAGCCCGATCAAAGTCCGGTCAAAGTCCTGTTAAGTCCGGTCATATACCTGTCAAAGTCCTGTCAAAGTCCGGTCAAAGTCCGGTCAAACTCCGGGCAAAGTCCGGTCAAAGCCCGGTCAACGTCCGGTCAAAGTCCAGTTAAAATCAAATTAAGTCCAGTTAAAACCGTTTGCTAGTACCGTTAACCGAAAAATGTGACGCGTGACGCGTAACATTCTTCGGTACAATAACAAGTAACAATCTGACGATTTTATTTTTCTAACGCCGATAAAGAAGTTTCACTTCAATAAATAACAATATATAAGTTATGCTATTGAATAGGGATTTCTTATTATAAACTGGACTAAATATTGCTCGCGACTCCGCCCACGTGAAACTTTGTCCCGTCATATCCGGGATAAAAAGAAGCTAAAATTAGTTTTATTTCAATTAGTAGATATTTAAAAAAAAGACAATGTATTGTACCAACAGTCATACGTAATAACGTATAATTTTATTGTGAATGGAGCGTAAATATGTGTTATGTTTCCTATTTTAGCTATTAAACCAAAGTGGCATATTTAGCCCAAAACATTACAGAAAGCGACAACAATACATTTCTCGCGTGCCTTTTTGTTTACCGAGAAATTAATACACGCTTTGTAAAATTGTAGTCGGCCTAGTGTGTGCTCTCAGGGGCTAAAACAAGATACAATTTGCAATGTAATTAAATATTACCATAATCACTATGGGCTTAACTTTGAGAGTAATAAAAAAAAAGACAGAGTGGGCTCTTTGATCATGTACCATTATATTGTGCTTTTCAGTTTTAGCATCCAACTTCAAAAATAAAAAATACTTTAAAGCAACAAGCAACATTAAGTCAGTTTTAAGTTTTGGTAATAAATAAATAAATACACCATATAGTCACACACATAGTCCTGACCCCACACTATGATACGAGTCTGGTGTTTCAATTTCAATTGACCGGCAGCGACACAGGCGCTGACTCCAAAGAGACCTGAAATTGTTATTTTTTATTTTTCAATGTTATGTTTTAAAGTCTGTTTTTAAGTGTTGATCATTAAAAATTAATTATTTTACGCCAATAGAAAGCTTTGAATCTCTTCCACTTGCCTTTCTCATATACGCAGTAGGATCGATGCAACATGCTTTTTTACGCATGTTAAAAGATTCGGCTTGAAGTTTTATGAGCGGCCGCCTGCCTGACGTCAATCCCTCTAGGGCAACACACTCAGACCCGAAACAAATATTTATCGATGATACATAAATTTGTCTTGGTGCAGCATTCGAATCCGCAGCCTCTCACTTCGGGCTATTCGCCTACTGCACCATGGAAGCTGTTTAGAAAACTTGCAATATTTTTTATTTTTCAGGTGAGAACGCGGCTTGCAAGACCTACAGCAAGGAGCTTGGAGAGACCCCTTCTGCCATTTGTCGCGACCCACTCAAGTGTCTCAACGGTGTCTGTACTAAGGTCACTCCTAGACGCTAAGTACTTCAAATGAACGTGAAAAAAATAAATGGATAAATTCAACATCAATTTCCTTAATATTTTGATTATACGTACCTATATAACATATCTGTCGTGTAAATTAACTATATTAAAGGATATTTCTTTCTTCATATTAACTATTTCATTTATAATTTTTACTGCAAACTTCCAGTAACAGAAATGTTATATGATTCTCTTTTGATACAGCAATTAATGCTAGATTGTTGAAGACTTTCGCCCGTACTAACTATTTTGGTTAAAAATTTATGTTAATTGAGAAGTCGATTAATTAGTTTAAAGATTATAAAATATAAAAAAATATGGAAACATTATGCATATTCATAAAACTTTATTTTTACACGAGTTGAGCGCACGTAGAAAAAGCTTCGACAGAAAGATATTTAAACGAATTTTAACCTATTTCCAAAAAAAAACTGGTTCCGGTGGACCCCCTGCAGCTACTTTTCTACCATATTCCCGAAACTCGACAAAAAATATGAAGATTAAATCTAACTAAGGAAATTTGCGTTGCGGCGGCAGCGGGGCGGCGCTTTGCAAGTCTCGACACGTTGTACTGAATATGGAATATGCAAGTTTTTACAAGTAACAGTCGCTGAGGTTCTTAAAATATTATCTGCCTACATTGATAGTTGAAGTCAAGTCAACATTTTAGTTCTTCATTATCGACATCTATCTATCTATGCTATAAAAAAAGCAGTGATAGCTCAGTGGGAAGTGGTACGGACTGTCGAGACGAAAGTTGCAGGTTCGAAACCAGCCCCAAGAGAATAGGTACACCTCTGAATTTTCTAAGTTACTCTTTAGCCTTAGTTACCGTGTTACTCTTTGCCATGTATAAATTTATGTTTACGTGTTTAGTTTTTTTTTCACGCTCAACATACGCTATTACCATACCATACCATACCTATTTTTTTCTATTTTTACGCAGCACCATGTTTGGATTGACAAATACAACGGTTATTCATATCAAATCGTATTATAGTGATATGAATCATCAATGTCATATAGCACTAATTGTTATTGGGAGGGATAGTAAATAGTCTTTCACGTTTTTATTACAAATAGCCAGTGATGGAGCGCGTTTTATATCAACCATTGCATTCTACAACCGTAATAAAGAAAGGGTAGCGTAAAGGTATGTAGACTGTAGAAATGTTACCCATGTTTCCTACAAAATGCCATTTATTATCCTATACAACGCCAGTACTAAAGCGAGTCTCCATTTGTGACATTTTGATTGTGACAAACACGTGATAAACTCCTAAGTGGAGGTCGTCAAACCTAATATCACAGACCGGTCCGCTCTGAGACCCCGTAACATTTCACCGTGACATGTTAGTTAAGGCTTGGTCATTTTGTTTTAAGTGACTGCAAAAGTATACTAATGAGTGTAAAGGCACAGTGTACGTTATATTAGTCTAACAAGTGAGTGTGACCGCCATTTCTCTCGATGCGGCGAAATTTTACGAAAGTATGGACGAACCTTTACATAATACAGTCAACAAATTATTGGGCTTTCGACAATGTATTAAATGAAGCTCATGCTAAACAATACATACTTCAATACAGACGAATGCAGAACCTTTTCTTTTTTTAAGTCGATTAAGTATCACAAACACTACTCCTGAAATCCTTGGGCAAATTTGTTAATGATGTAGGTAAATAATACATAAGAAGAAGACTACTTACTGAGGAATAGATTGGTCAATGTTAGGTTCATAGTCAAGCCGTCAAATAAATCCGTTAAGATCACCAGGTACATCAGCAGGTTACACTATTTAAGAAATGGAGGACTTTCTTGATTCGATGCGGTTTTTAATATATCAAATATTACGTGCCTAAATACATTGTTTTCACCAAATGTTGACCTTTTCTGAGGGTTTATTTTTAAGGGCGGCCGTGTATAAATTTCATTAAGGGCTGACACCTCCACACACGAGAGAAACATTGGAAACTCCTCACCGGAACCGAAATGTATTAAAAGTTGGTTGGTTAAATTTTAATGAAAATTGAGATGTAAATTAAGGTAGCAGCGATAGTTCAGTGGGGAGTGGTACGGGCTGTCGAGACAAAGGTCGTAGGTTCGAAACCAACTCTGTATATACATCTGACTTTTCTAAGTTACGTGTATATTAATTGTTAATTATCGCTTGCTTTAACGGTGAAGGAAACATCGTGAGGAAACCTGCATACCTGAGAACTCTATAATATTTTTCGTAGGTATGTGAAGTCTGCCAACCCGCATTAGGTCAGCGTGCGGGACTAAGGCCTAACCTCTCTCATTCCGTAGAGGAGGCCTAAGCCAAGCAGTGGGACGTATATAATGCAGGGCTAGTATTATTCATAGGTTTTAACGGACGGCAAGTAAAAAAAAAGTGTTTTTTTATAGCATAGGCCGGCAAACCAGCAAGTGGGTCACCTGATGGTAAGTGATCTCCACCGCCCATGTACGCCCACCACCAAAAGAATCATGAGCGCGTTGCCGACCTTAAAGGAAAGGGATAATTAGGGATTGGGAAGGGGAGGGGTTTGGCTCCAAATGACGCCAACATTTGTACCTAAATGTGTTACAAACGCATTTTGTGTGGTGTAAAAGGCTCTTTTAAGTGAATGAAATTGAAATACCTATCGAAGTCGTATCATTGCCTCCTATATGTGTTTGAAATTAGCAGTGTAGAACCATAGTGTATATTGCTATATCCATACTTAGGTAATTATCATAAAACTTTGCGAAGGTCGTTATTGTTAACGATAATGCGTACTGGCCATTCGCTGAAAAAATTCGAAAACAAAACAGTGAGCCTATGTTTAAGGGTACCAATGGATTCCTACAGAGTCTACACTGCGACGTCTGTCTGGCTGCATGTCCTATCTTTATAGGGCTCTTTAACACTAATAAGTAGCTGGCCCAAAGACCCACTTACACTGCAGACCCACTCATAGTGGATACCCTCACAAATAATAGAAAAAAATGAAAGGTGTGTGTGGTGATGAAACTCTCGGAGCGTGACTCCCACTCACACTTGACCGGTTTTTATCATATATAATTACTGATTCACCAACGCAGAGCCTAAACAGTTGATGCCTTTTATGTTGTAAGCATACACTAAGGAAGGATTATTGGAAATTTCACCCCTAAGGGGGTTCATAAAGGATGAACGGTTGTATGGAAGTATGCCGGAAATATGTCGGTATGTTACTTGCACTGTGACTGACGAGAGATTTTCTGCTACTCCAAGGTGAGAACGTGATCCAAGAACAAAGAATAAGATTTTATGTAATTTCATTGTTAACGGGTACGCCACGCTGTTCCACTTTACCATATGGTGCCTTATTACTTTTTTACTTCCAATTGTAGGTGGTAGGTGTGTATAATTAATAAGTTTTATATATATCCACGTGCAACTTTAGGGTCCATATTTTTATAAGCACATATGCGCATAAAATGACAATGCGAAAACATGATAAACTAAGTGGTATGCTGAAAGATCCCCAAGTAGGGGACGCTGTCTGGTGAGGCACCACTACTTTGTCTATTTCTGCCACCAAGCAGCAGCGTTTACGTACTGTTGTGTTCAAGTTTTAAATTCATTGTAGCCAGTGAAATTACCACGTAATTCAAAATGTTGGATGATTGCTGCTGATGATATTTTCATTGAACGACGTGCTCGCCTAGTAACTCAACTAGCTAACAATAAAACACAAAAGTAGTACAGCATGAATGGGTCGGCTCGACCGGTGACAAATTTGAATTAGAAATTTGCGTTTCATTAATGAGTGAGATTTTCAGAGGCCCAAATCACCTATTCCCCCCTCATGTCCACTGGTTTTTTTTATACCAGTTTTTGTTATATATTTTGGTGCAAAACTACAACGAAGTGTTTTAAACGATTGTAATCGTTTCTATCATTGATTCTGAACAAACTACTAACATCTGGTGTACTAAGAATAGCTTTGTATAATCCCCATAGTTACGATCCCGTTTTGTCTTCGCTTATAATGTTCAGAATCCTTAAAACTGAAGTTAATTCGCTTAAAAGCCAGGATATGAAAGGAACTGAAATGAATGAACCCCGTTAATGTCATAAAACTGTCTCGCAGACTTTATTTTTTATTAAATTACTGATGCGAAGACGATTTTAACCAAGAATTTAAAAAAAGGAGGATGTTCTTAATTCGACGCGTAAGTATATCATAATATATTTTGTTGGCGTTTAATGTATGATCAAGTATACACTACAGACTGTTCCAATTTTGATGACTCTTGTTATTCCATAGGAAGGGTTCCATGGGTAGGTTTTATTTTATTCAATTATACTTACTTCAGTCTTGATACTAGGTCTAAGTGGTTGGTCCCGTATGCGAGAGACTGTCTGTGTAGGTATAACCGCTATGTCTATTTCTGCCGCCAAGCACGTGAGTCTGTATAACCACTGGTGTGTTCTGGTTTAAGAGATATTGAAGCAGTGAAGTTACTGGGCATTATGAGACAACATTATCTCTGGGTTACGAGAGCAGACCAGTGTGATGATGTACTTGATAATTCGAAGTTGTAATTGGTGTTGCTTCTGTTTATGGGCAGGCGTGACACTTAGCATTAAGCGAGCGATCAGCTCATCATTAACGCTAATTAAAAAAAAGAGTATCACATCCAGACAACCACCACTGGTACTTCTATAAGCTAACTCGGTATCTGGGAATGCGTAGCGTCTTTATTCAGCGACGAAATTAAACAAATAAAAAAATAAGGAGTAAATATACATTACCACTTATATCACCCACATAATATTTATGAATTAGGAAATTGAATATTCTCATTTCGAATATCGAACCTGAAACCTTTGCCTCGACAATCGGTTAACACTCGAGACATGTCATTACAGTGCTACGATTTAAATTACGCACTTCAACAATCTTCGCAAGTACAACAACAAAGTATCGGACGCTGCCAGGATTTTATACAAAGTGTCCCAAAATTGTTTATACAGTATGTAATTAAATATACATAAAATAGCTATGATGGTGCGGCTTAGTCATATTATGACAAAGCTCCGGCAATAAAGATAAAAAACAATTGTATATTTCAAAAATAAAGCCATCTGAATAACTATCAGCCTGTATCTAATATAATATGGGAAAGCCCAGATCGGATTCGAATCGGTTGAGGACCGTCAACGATCCTCCGCCTTTCTCATATAGCCGCTCTCCGTAACTTCTGTCAGGTCAGAGTAGAATTATTGTGTATTTCTTTATATACTGGGTATTTAATTTTATATAAAGAATTACTATTATAATTCTGGCTTTAAAAAATAAACATCAACTTTATTGTTTTGTAAAAATAAATACTTTCTCAAGTAAATTCTTGTAGATAACATTATAGATATGTAAAGTTATTATACGTGAACATTTTGAAATGTATCACGGGTCGAATTTAATTGTGATGCAGTACGTTCTAATAAAAATAATCACTCGTATTAATTAATAGTACCTGGGCGACCGAGCTTTGCTCGGATGAAAAAAAAAAAAAGTAGTATTATTATTCGCCAATAGATGTCAGGAATTAAGTCTAACCTCAAAGCAAACACTCATAATTAATTAATTAATTACTAATCTTAATCTAGATGACCCGGTGAACTTCGTATCACCTACATATATTTGTGTAAAATGTGGTCAAAACTTAATTAATACAAATGTTTCATTTACATTAAATGCAATTAAGTGAATGGTACTGCACCATTGCACGTGAGGTAGCCCGTCGCACGTTTAACTGACTTCGACGACCTAAGTCAGGTCCTACACTCGTGTTGGCCTAAGCTCGTCCAACATGTATTGCAGGCTTAATGGTAATGTATGTGTGTGTGTCTTATTCATTCGATGACGGGTGTGTATGTTGATTTGTATGTGTGTGCGCGCGTATACAGACTGTTTAAAATTAATCTAATGTTAACGGCATTTAATTTGTTAGGAAATATTATTTTTTTATTTTGCCTTTAATAAGAAAGTGTCTTAGCTCAAAGTACTTATATTAACGAACACTACACATGGTTTCATTTAAGTATAGGGTGTCAAAATGACACTGTATACATTTAAATAAACACATATAATATATATATTACGGAGATCGCTCGGGTTGACTTGTCATCAGATTGGCCGGACATTGTGGAGATCCAAAATAACACTCAGCAACACTCGATTACAAAGGTCCATTTATTCGGCAGTGCAGAATTACTTTGAATACGAATTTGAAACTGAAACGTGGTGAGTTCGATACCGAGTGGCGACCGTTCCCTTTCATGTCCCAATCAAGACTGCCGTTTCTCCCACCGGTCTCAACTTAAATACGCTAAATCGGCGCCACTAGTATCGACGACACCCAAACAACAAAGTTGCTTGACGTTTCCGATTTTCAATAACGTTTCCGTTGGCGCTGTAATCGTTGTCGACGTTGCTCCGAGATTGCAATAGATGGCGCCACGTGCTGACGCTCCGACACGGCCATCTTGACACGTCACACGTCCCTGTGTGATGCTCCTGCAAAAGAAAAAAAAACATTCTGCAATATCTTAAGCTCTTAGCTCGGCCCATCCTGATTATCATTTAGTTAAAGAAATCATGAAAGCAACTCGCTCATTAGTGAACAGTATCATAGTAGGTAGTAAAAAAAAACAAAAAGTGTCGTTGCTATCACCTAAATCGAGCGATAGCAACTCATGCCACCTCCATCGAGTGACGATAACCTTGCCACCTCCATCGAGTGACGATAACCAGCAAAAAGTCGTTGCTATCACCTAAATCGAGCGATAGCAACTCATGCCACATCTATCGAGTGACGATAAGCTTGCCACCTCCATCGAGTGACGTTAACCTTGCCACCTCCATCGAGTGACGTTAACCTTGCCACCTCTATCGAGTGACATATCTCCTAAATCGAGCGATATGCTCCTTTTCCAGCTTAGTAATGATACAATTACTGTTCACTAATCAGAAAGAAAGCACCACTAAATTTAACTCATCATTCAGTTAAGCTAAGGTCATTGGACTCTACATCTTCTCTCTCAATATAATCGGAATAGACTCACCAAATCACTCGTAGACAGTCGTAGTTCATCAGGCGTGTTCAATGGATAGGCTGTGGGGCCTATCCCACTTCTGATTACGGAGATCGCTCGGGTTGACTTGTCATCAGATTGGCCGGACATTGTGGAGATCCAAAATAACACTCAGCAACACTCGATTACAAAGGTCCATTTATTCGGCAGTGCAGAATTACTTTGAATACGAATTTGAAACTGAAACGTGGTGAGTTCGATACCGAGTGGCGACTGTTCCCTTTCATGTCCCAATCAAGACTGCCGTTTCTCCCACCGGTCTCAACTTAAATACGCTAAAACGGCGCCACTAGTATCGACGACACCCAAACAACAAAGTTGCTTGACGTTTCCGATTTTCAATAACGTTTCCGTTGGCGCTGTAATCGTTGTCGACGTTGCTCCGAGATAGCAATAGATGGCGCCACGTGCTGACGCTCCGACATATATTTATAAAATACACAACTAAAATTATATTTACATATTTATATTTAATATATTCAAATCTATGTATTTATATTTAATATTTAAAACATTAACTTCCTATACTATCCTATTGAATGCCTATAATTATTGGCAATAATTTAAACAAGAGTAAAACAACAGCTCTTTAAGAGTAGTGTAAATCGGCACCTTCTGGGTAAGCTCGCTCCATCGTCGACCTCATCTTTGTCCATGCGGCTAGATTGAGGTCAAGAGCAAACCCATCTCTAATAAAAAAAAAAAAAAAAAAAAACATCGCATCATGTCTCGTGCGTTGGAAACACACCACCACCACCGTCGTCGGCCCGACCGAGCCGCTAACCGGTTTGCTATGCGGTGGCAAGGCGCTGATACTGGTTAACTGGTCGGCCGCCGCGCCGCACCAGTCGGTACACACATTCTCTCGCGCCACCCGTCTGCTGCCAAAAGGTTATGGCTCATTAGAGCCACCCGGCACCCGACCAGCACCGCCTCGCCTCGAGCGGTTAGTATTCTTTATATGGATTTCTATGGATACGCGCTCACTACATCAACTCTGTATTGTCACCGGATTGCCTCGCTCGTAAGCTGGCCACGCGCGGACGTGTTTCATTTTTTTTATATTATAGGCTGGCAAAAACTATTAAAGGGAGTTTTGGCGGGAATTCCGACAGTGGTTAATCTCTTATTTCAATTAATTGTTAAACTAGTTTAAAGTTGTGTTGTTGTATAAACGTGGTGTGGATTTATGCAATAAACATTGACCTTCATGAACAGTGTATCGAAGCATTTAAATAAGTAAATTTAGGTGACTTTTGACAAAGTGTATTGATCGAACTCATGCGGTCGATTCGCTTAAAGAAAGTCGTCGAAGAAATATCTTACTGAAAGATTTAACACTAAAACTCCAGCAAGACCTTGAAATCGATCACACCCATGATTGAAAGACATATCTCATATGAAGAGGCTGTATGGGCTAGGTCCCTTTGCCTTCCCAGTAAAAGGGAAAATTTCATAAAAAAAATACGGGTTGCACTCCGGGAGTGCCTTTCAGTCATATAATAATGTACTCTGTGGGAGCGCCGACAGAAGTGAAAACATATTATGGCGCAACATTAGATTTATTAAAAACTAGCTTTTCCTCGCGGCTCCGCCCACGTGATCTGCTTTTTCCGGTATAAAAAGTACCCGGGGATCGAACCCGCGACCTCAGCAAAGCAGTACACAATACAACTGCACCACCGAGGCAGTCATATCACAAATTTCATACATATTTTTTGGGTAGCTTGAACCGTGTACACATCGCACGCAACGGAAGCCTTCAAATATGAATAATTTCCCCGTTTTTGTAACATTTTTCACTGATGCTTCGCTCCTAATTGTCGCAGCGTAATGTTATATAGCCTAAAGCCTTCCTCGATAAATGGACTATCTAACAAAAAATACTTTTTCAATTCGAACCAGTAGTTCCTGAGATTAGCGCGTTCAAACAAACAAACAATCAACCTCTTCAGCTTTATAATATTAGTATAGATAATATTTATTAATCGGGAGTTAATAATTGTATTATCGGTTGTTTAAACACTAGGCAAAACAGTTGTTATAAATTTTATAGTAATAAATGTTTTTTTTTTATTTATCTAGACATTTTCGCGGTCTGCTATATGTGCATGCATATATGCGCTATAGCTGCGTCTCGTAACGGTGTAGCGAGTCCAGAGATTTTATCTCATCTAAAAATATGCGTACTGCGCTAAAAGAAGTTTTCACTTCAAAAAATCTATTGAAAGTAAGTAAATTGAAGAAACAACTCTATCTGTTATTAAAATATAGGGAACGGGCATTAACGGCATGGCAAATATCATAAGTTTTAAAATAGAAAATGAATACTCTTTTGCAAAAAGACGGGTACCTAACCTAGTAATCTATTTCAATGGTACTATTAGTTGATTTCAATATTCTAAGTAGCCTGTATCTTTAAAATCTTAATAACCAGAGAGTATATATGACAATTTCGTAATTGAATTTCAATTAGAACAATGCAAAATGATTTCAAAATCCAAAAACAAAGCTACACTACGTGCTAGTTCTTCGGTAGTGTGTTATATGAAAGTTTCAAATACAATAGCCATAAAATTAACAACCCACAGCAAAAACAGCAACAGTCTTTTTCTACATTTTTATGATAGCCGTAGCTCGTAGCCCCAGTAAAATAATTAGAACCGGAATTATAATTAATATTATTTTTTAAAGGCAGTTTAAAAAATAAACACCAACTTTATTGTTTTGTAAATCTATACTAATATAATAAAGCTGTAGAATTTGATTGTTTGTTTGTTTGTTTGTTTGAACGCGCTAATCTCAGGAACTACTGGTTCGAATTGAAAAATTCTTTTTGTGTTGGATAGTCCATTTATCGAGGAAGGCTTTAGGCTATATAACATTACGCTGCGACCATTAGAAGCGAAGCATCAGTGAAAAATGTTGCAAAAACGGGGAAAATTATTCATATTTGAAGGCTTCCGTTGCTAAGCTACCCAAATAATGTTATTTGAAGGCTTCCGTTGCTAAGCTACCCAAATCTATACTAATATTATAAAGTTGTAGAGTTTGATTGTTTGTTTGTTTGTTTGATCACGCGGACGGAGCCGCGAGCAAAAGCACACCCGGCGAACTCCGTTTCGCCACCAGATGGCTTCGTTTTATGTAACATTTCTCTACTTAAAATATTGGTTTGTAGTACATGCTATGTATCAGAGATGGCGCTGTATTTAAAAAATGATTTTCCCTATTTTCCCGCTTTTCTATTGAAATTTTTCCTAGATTTTCGTTGCTATAAACCTCACGGAGCCCGAGACCTTTCCAACGAATGCAAAACCGTGGAAATCGGTTCGTGCGTTCTGGAGTTATATCGTCAGGAAGGAAAACCCGACTTATTTTTATATAATAGACTAGCTGTCCCGCGCGGCTCCGCCCGCGTGATCTGTATTTTCCGGGATAAAAGTAGCCTAACAGTGGCGCCATCTGTCAGCAATGTGTCACGCACCGACGCCATCTACTTAAAATATTGGTTTGTAGTACATGCTATGTATCAGAGATGGCGCTGTATTTAAAAAATGATTTTCCCTATTTTACCGCTTTTCTATTGAAATTGTTCCTAGATTTTCGTTGCTATAAACCTCACGGAGCCCGAGACCTTTCCAACGAATGCAAAACCGTGGAAATCGGTTCGTGCGTTCTGGAGTTATATCGTCAGGAAGGAAAACCCGACTTATTTTTATATAGTAGAAGATTATAAAGTTGTAGAGTTTGATTGTTTGTTTGTTTGTTTGATCACGCGGACGGAGCCGCGAGCAAAAGCTAGTAATAAATAATTTCACAAGTAAATTATTGTACCATAGATAACGTTAAAGTTATGTAAAGTTATTATACGTGAGCATTTTGAAATGTATCTCGGGTTGAATTTCATTGGGATGCAGTACGTTTGTATACCTAAATCTAATAAAAATAATCAGTTGTATTAATTAATATAAATGAACGTTTGTATATGTACCTAAATTTAATAAAAATAATCATTCGTATTAATTGACATAAATGACGTTATGTTATTGCATTGGTGTTGTCTGCTATGCCTATGCCTATGGCCTATGCCATTCAGCGACACTTCGAGGCGCGTCGGAGCGTGCTTGCGCGCCGCACGAAACACAATGATGCATCGGACTTGTTTTCATTGATGATAATTTTTAGGGTTATGGTGCTGCCACAGCGGTGTGGCAGCAACATTTAGTAAACATTTCTTAACAATTTGTAACATTTTGTAACATTTTTGAACATTTTTTAACAGCGGGCGGCGGTACTTTTGAGAGCGGCGTCGTCAAAGAAGCCGTCAAAGAAGAAGGGCCGATGTCATGTTTTCAAATGTTATAAAATGTTAGACAATGTTAGAAAATGTTAAGAAATGTTATAAAATGTTAGATTTAATGTTAGAAAATGTTTGTAAACATTTTATAACATCGGTGTGGCAGCACCATTACGTATAATAATCCATGTATGAGCATAATGATTAATAAAACTGTAACTATGTCTTCTTCTTCCTACGTGCCATTGTCCCACTTATATTGTGGTAGGCACAACATGCTTTTTAACACATATTAGAGAAAGATTGCCTTGAAGTTTTTTCAACGGGCCGCCTGTATGACGATAATCCCTCTGGTGGAGAACACCCAAACCCGAAACAAATATTTGTGAATTACACAAATATTTGTCCTAGTGCCGAAATCGAACCTAGTTTCTCGCTTCACAGACGGCTACTCACCCACTGCGCCACGGTAGCTATTCTCGCCCACTGAGCTATGAAGGCGAAAACGGCAACTGAGTACTTAATCCAAACTTTTTTAATAATATCTTGTTTGTGCATTTTCAGAATATAAACCATGACATCAAATAATAGTTTGCGCTATCGGAATAAAGAGGACTACAACGGAAAATCCAAAAATGAAGATGCTGTACACATTGAAAAAAATATGGATCCAGAGTTCACAACTCGAGAGTCACCCCTCACAGTCCTCATAGAAAACTCCTTGCACATAAGGGCAATATATCACATTTTTGTAGTCATTCTGCTTATGCTGTTTTTCGATACAGTTATTTACGACCTAGTCGAAAGAGGAAAGTTAGTATTTACCCATTTCAATAATTTTCCTTGTTTAACTTAAACTTCATCACTATGTAGTGTAAATATATTTTTTTGTCAGTTTTTAAAATTCTGTTTGGAGTAGTTCATTGTTACCTTTCCTACAATATACAGTTTTTAACCCATTCTAAAACATAAGGATGACCCTTTGTCTGTGTGTGTGTGTGTTTTGAATGCAGTTTTTTTGCTTAAATACTAATTTTATCCGGATAAATTAGTTAACCCAACCGTACGTAAAACCCAAGATCCCGGAACAAACTTCTACGTATTCTATTGAAACCGGAGTTGTTGGTTTAACTTTGAAGTCTTCATAAATTATAAAGGTATTTAGAAAACTTCAAGGTTTTCCTGTCAGAAATTTCCACGTCGACGGATTTCAATCTACTTTCAATATTGAATCTCTCATGTTGTAAGGAAATCTGAATTTAACACAACTTAACACAAGCTAATTCGACCTGTATAGCCTTCTGAAGTCATTCATTATAATGATATATTTATCTAAGTCTTTAAAAATACACCGCTAAAATTCAATTACTTACTCAAAAAGTATCAGATTTATAGTGTGTGACCGGCAAATACAACAAATTTTAAATGTAATAAGTATATATATTATTTTAGGATAAACATTGGACTAAGTGTTATCGTACATGGCTTTGGCGACATACGTCGAGGGGCCTTGCTGTGGCTTTTTGAATTTTCGATGGCCCTTCTATTTTTTCCCGCCATAAAGTTGTACGCAGCAATCGGAGAACATGTCAACAAATACCCAGGTAAATACAAATGTTTTATCATAAAAAGAACAGTAGTTTCATTTCGGATATTATATTTGTTTAGACTGCCTCGGTGGCTCAGTTGTATTGCGTACGCGGTATGATTTCCGAGCTGAGAGCTCGGGTTCGATCTCCGGATCGGGTAAAGTGATATTGGGTTTTTCTATCACGAAATACCCACTATCAGTCCAGAGTCTGGAATGTGCCCGGTATGGCGATAGGCTCTGCCTAACACATCATGGAACTAGTGTTGCCCAAATTCAGTCTTGGTCTTGCAGTCTTGGTCTTGTTCTTGCGTTTTTGCAAGACCAAGACCAAGAACAAGACCGCGTATTTTTAGCAAGACCAAGACCAAGACTGACCGTGCAAGACTTGAGCAAGAACAAGACATAGCCTGCAAGACTCTTGCGTCTTGCAGCTAGGACTTAGCGCTATTTCACTGAGTAGTTAGGTGTAACAGTTCGGTGTATAGGTAGGTACGCTTAGAAATTCTATGAGACGCAAAAAACTGTATCAAAGAATAGGTATGAAAAACTGGACCTATCTATTAAAATCAAACTGAGTGCATGCATAGTTATGTTTTAACCATCGGCACTTTGATAATGCGGCTTCAAAGGTTTTGTACTTACTTCTCAAAGAAATTTGCCGCTTTTCGGAAGTACATGGTTACGATACACGCGCCGGCGGCTTCTTTTGAAATCTAAAACAATCGTTGCCGCCACGCCGAAATCATAACATTTGACACTATTTGATTGCCGCCATAGGGCGTAGGCGTAGGTATACTCGTGCAAAATAATTTCGAATTTTAAGAGTACCTACAGGTGTTCCAAAGAATAAATAAGTTTCAGAGTGCTTAGAATGAAAATGAATACATTATACTGATCACGCAAGTAGTATTATGATTGGGATAAAATGGTAAGGATAGGTAGTAGATGTCAAATTAATTCATTCTAGTAAGTATATATTATAATATTGATTACTTATATGGTTTTAAACTAATTACTTAGGTACTATTATTGTACATTTAGTCATTATATTTCTTAAGTTTTTACAAGAAAAAATAGCAAAAAAGTGTTCAAATATCACCCCGCACCCGTTTAATAAATATTGTAGCCACTTTTAAATATACTTGAAACGTGTAAAAAAATTCTACAAAACTAATAAAATAATATAAAAAGCGTAGGTACTTACCTACTAATAAAATAAAAAGCCTGCGATAAGAGTTTTGTATTACTTACCAGCCCGAATATCTCTGAGAGAGATGATGAGAGTAAGTATTTACTAGCTGTGCCCGCGACTTCGTCCACGAGGAATAGTAACTTTGGAGGTATAGTGACGTTCAGGACTTATTTATTTATTTTAAAACTTCTGTCATCAAACATACAAACGAACTCTTCAGCTTTATAATATTAGTATAGATGTACGCCAAAACATTCACTTATATGTAAAGAATAGAGATTTTCACTAATTCTTTATATATATTTTATTCACGCGTCGCGTCTGTACAAGTAGGTAATATTTAGTGTGTGTTTGTACGCCGCACGCGGCATTATTTGATTTGCGGCGGCATCCTTTTCATAGAGCCGGCACGTGGCGAGGCGGCGCGGTAGAAAGCAAGGAAACGTACTATAAATAAAGGAATTATTTTAATTCCAGTCATTTCCAATTGAGCTGTGCTTCGAGTCTAACTTAATAATTGTTTTTACTAATTCTTGTTGTTTTCTAAAAACGTATCACGTGTACAATTTAATATGAGTGACGAAGATTCAAATTATTCGAGTCCGAGTAACGAGAGTTTGAGTCACAGATCTAAAAGACCCAAACGCAAATTTGAAGAGTTTTTCGAAATAATTCATGCATCCCAAACTGCCTTCTGTAAATTGTGCCAACATAAAAAGATTGAAATAAAAATGAAAAACAGAAACACTTCAGGCTTAAGGAAACATCTAATATCTTTCCACAAAAAGGAATCAGAAATATTTCTTCCTGTTAAACCAGAATTAAGTGGAGATATCACAAGCTTTTTAGTAACCGCTGGAAGAAGTGGACAGGTAAGAATATTTTTTTAACTCTGCATAGCTATTCATGCGATACTTTCAAAAACGCCATTAACTTACGTAAGTATTTTTGAGTAAGTGGTGTTTTCATCTAGGGGTGCGACATATTAAGTATGTAATTATCGTCTTAAATATTTTTTATAAACACCCATATTTTCATTTAATCGGCCAGTAACAACTAAGTACTTTATTTTGGTAAATTACAGTACAGTGCAACCTTAATATAACAAATATCAATTTAACGATTTTCTCGATTTAACAACAACATACCTCCTCCTCTTATATGCTCAAACCTTGTATGTTTTAAATAATAACACAAGATTTATTGTTTTGTTTCAGTCGGAAAACAGCAGTGACAACATCACGACAGCTACAGTTGATTGGGTGGTGAAAAAATATCTTCCCTTCTCATTTTTCGATGACGAAGCTACACAAGTATATTTTCGACGTATTTGCCCTAATATGGTGTTTCCTAAAAGGTCTACACTTAGAAGGAAAGTCAAAGAGCGATTTGAAGAGCTCCAATTGAATCTCAAGGAACGACTTCAACAATTATCATCTAAAATGTCTTTTACCATTGATGGGTGGACGTCAATTGCTGGTAGGAGTTACTACGGGGTTACTATTCATTATATAGACAACGAATGGAAGTATCAATCTGTAGTTCTTGATTTTATACCATCACGCGGTCGACATACTGGGGAAGATATTGCAACGATTTTCCATGAATGTTTATTGGAATATGGCATAATTGATAAAATACAAGGTATCACGGTCGACAACGCAACTGCAAATACCAAATTTATGTATGAACTGGGCAAACAGCTGCCGCCACACTTTGATTCAGACAATCAACATTTCCGGTGCTTTGCTCACATTTTAAACCTTGGTGTACAAGATTTATTAAAGACCTTAGCATTACACTGTGAGTCTGACACTAACGCGCAAGATCAGCAGTACGAAGACTATGCAGACGAAACTGAGGATGAGGAAGATGAAGAATCTGCACCAAATATTGCTGACTCGCGTACATCTGTAACAAAGTTACGCAGTGTTTCCAGTAAAATAAAAAGAAGTGAGATAGTGAAGAAGAAGTTTCAGTCTGCTTGTGAAGCAGCTGGCGTGCCATCAAATCTAAATGCCATTCTTGACTGTCCAACGAGATGGAATTCCACACATGATATGATTGGATTTGGTTTAAAAGTGAGAGCGGGCATTGACATATTGTGCAGTTCTGTCACCGAATTAAATGATTTTCAAATCACAGCTAATGAATGGCAGGTACTCGAAAAATTACATAAATTTCTAATAAACTTTAAACTTTTAAGTACAAAACTTGGTGGAGACAAATATGTTACATTACCGCTAGTCATTGTATCATTCAATCTTTTGCTAGATAAAATTGAATCTATGGTAAAACAGTTAGATGAGAAACCTAATCGATCTGAAGTGGATGAAAGGCTCATTCTAGCTTTCCAAGCAGCTCGAGACAAAATGCTTAAACATTACAAAAAGAGCAACTGGATTTATTGTACTTCTTTAATTTTAGACCCAAGGCATAAGGCTCAGACTTTTGACCTGACAATGTGGGGGAAGCAACTTAAAACAGAAAGTCTGCGCAAGTTCAATGAACTTTATGAAGAATATAAAAATCTACACTCACTGAACAAATCTCTGGAATTACCAGAAAAAGAAAATAAAGTATGTGATGAAGATGAAGACGTAATAGACTTTGATAAACTCTATGAATGTCCCTCGACGTCATCTGGATCTTGTCTTCAAGGCTTAGTGATAGACGAGTTGGAGGAGTACCTGAGAAAACCAAGAACTGCCAGCTCGGAAGACATTTTAGATTGGTGGAGGACGCATGAGACAGAGTATCCGATTTTATCGAAAATGGCCCGTGATTTTCTCTCAATACCTGCAACTTCAGTACCTGCTGAGAGGTTATTTTCTAAAGCATCATTAGTAATTAGAAAACATAGAAATAGGTTAAATGATGAGTCAGCCAGATGGTTACTTTGTATTAATTGTTGGTCAAAAAAATTGATATAAAGTATCATAACCTAATGATAAAGCTGTTGATTAGTGTTGTATTTTATTTTTTGTTCAAATAAATGATAAATCGTAAAACTCTTTTATTAAATTTCTTATAAGTTGAGGGTTCAATCTCTTTTTAGACAGATAAGTATTGTTCTTTAAAATACAGTCAAGTTATTGTAATTAATTTGTTTTTTTACATGTTTTAGCAAATGTAAGCTTATAAATCATAAATGTTTATTAAGAAACAGTTACTTCCATGGAAAACGACATATAGGTCAGTTAATTTTTCGAATTTCTTATTAAATCTTCAGTTATTTGTTAATCTGCTTGATCTTTACTATGGCTATGTTAATTCAAGCTCACAATGTTCCAATTCTAATACGTTTTTTTAAGATTTAAAGTAAACTTTAATAAATAGTAATAGACTAATAGGTAATTGCAAGACTTGCAAGACTCTTGCTGCAAGACCAAGACCAAGACCAAGACTGGGAGCGCAAGACCAAGACCAAGACCAGGTGTATTGGCGCAAGACCAAGACCAAGACTGGCTAAGTCTCGTCTTGTTCTTGCATTTGGGCAACACTACATGGAACGGAAACACTCTCGGCGAAATGTGGGTGTACTGGTTACACAGCGGCCTACCCCTTCGGGGATTACAGGCGTGGCTGCGTATGTATGTTTGTATTTAATAAAAAGTTACCTCATAGTTTTCAATCTAAGTCATGTGATGCGCCTTTACAGAATATGCCACAATAAGGTATTGGACTATTTCTAATTTTATATGTAATATCATATGCTACCGACAATAACACGAAAAAGAAATTGTTTCGCTAAAATATAATAAAATTTGGGTAACAATGAAACCGCAGTAGATGTTTTAAATATTGGTATGAGCGCGGTAAACGTGGACGCGTAATGGGTAAATGTTCCCATCTCCCTCGCACGCGTGCACCGTAATAGCGTGACGTGTTTTATGACGTTTAACAACTATGTAATCCTTCCAGCCGATTTAAATATCTTCTAACTAATTTTTTTTTACTTCAGCCATCGATCTGCGGTTGAATTATATTCGACTGCAAACTGAAACAAAGACTGCCTATATTATATTTTTATAAACGTTTCACTAAGTTTTAATTAAGCATCTTGTTCTTTGTAGGCCACCCTTAAAGGAAGAAAATGATTTCTAATTAAAACTTTATCGCATCTTGTTTAATTATGATTAATTAAATTATATTTGAATGGCGCACAATAACAATATCATTGATTAAATTTGCAGGAACTAGACAAGTCTTTGTAATACTGGGTATAAGTGGCTTAGTACTCGTAGAAGGTACTTTAATCGGTGTACCAACTTGGAATTTAAGCCAAAAATATCTAGCGCTGGCTTCGGCTGGTACAGTTACCTGCGAAATGGTAAGTTATCTTTTTTTATCCTTTAGTTTGATGCAGAAAACCGACGATAGGTAAAATGTAATCGCCATTCTTGAAATATAAACAAACATCTACCCATCTATCAAATATTTTCTTTAAGACCTCTCAATTAGGTACACTAAGTAAGAGATTATCGAAAAGTGGCTAAATGTCAAATTAGCCTCGTAAAGCGATATATCGATTTCGAACAGTATTGTTTCAAGATCATTGCCACTAACGTAATCAACTTTGATTATACACTAAATTTGTTATAAATCAGATAGATTATACGTATTTACTTTTTAACTGTTTGCTGTGAATATACTGGTGTTCAATTAATATTTTAAATAAAAAAATATACTAAAATAGTAGGGAAAAAGTCAATAGTTTATATAAAAAAACAATGTTTTTATTAATAACCAGCATTCGCCCGCGTGAAGTTCTACACCGTTCTGTTATAGATAGATATCTTTAAATTGATATAACTTTTTTATCTATGAACCGATTGACATAATCAAACACTAAATGTTAAGTGAAGCTTACCACAATATATAAGTAAAAACTACATCTAAATCTGATAAGCCGTTTTAGAAATTAGCGTGCACAAACGCACAGACAAAAATTCTAACAATCATTGTATGGGGGTGCTATTGCGCTGATAAAGGTCCCAATAATATTTTTTCTCATATATCTTCCACGTACAGTCAGCGATACGTAACATTTTTATTATATGTATAGATTTAGATACACTTTTAGTATCTTCTTATCCTAGCTGACATATCAAATGATAGTAAGAACTGTTATTTTCTAAATGTAAACTGGCTAGGTAAACATCTGGCTACATCATTACCACAAGGAGCTCTATGATTAATGTTATTTTACACCACAAAATTTATATGAGGGCTATAAGGTAATAGTTATCTCCAACTTGCCAATAATTTTTTTTCTCCTTCATTCCAATGGGCTACCTTGATTTGTCACCTTCTCGACACAACTTTCCTGGCTAGAAAAGTCAGATCCTTCGTTTATGGGGGAGGTAAATCTGTTCACAGATCTATCATCCTCAGTCCTCTAGTTTCGTCATTGATAATAGTGTCGGAGCTTACGATTTCAGGCCTGGTAGCCAATAACACTGAGTCCACTGTGGCGCTATCAATATATATATTTTTTTAATGTAAATGGCTCGGTTGTTTCTAAATATTGAGTCAAGTAGGTACTTAACCTGCGTTATCAAGGAGTTGATTCGCGGGGCGTTATATTCTACTTGCTTTACTGAATGTTGCGAATAAATAATGATGCAATGATCGTTGCGGACGCTAATTAGGCGGCGGTGGCGAGAAAATACTCTCCTCCTGCGATTCTGACATTTAATGTACCTTTCTTAAAATTTATGGAATTCAAAGATTGATTATTCGTCTCAACGCTGTGTCATAATACCGTACAAATCACACGTAACATGAGATATTAATCGTTTATTTCGTTTCAGTTTAGATTAGCTATGAAGATCCACGCAGTTGCTATAGCCTGTGCTCCTCGATGCTTCGGGAATGGTCCGCCGATGCCTTCATTCTCACATTATGTCTATTTTCTTTTCGCTCCTACGCTAGTGTACAGGGATCAATATCCAAGGTAATAAAATAAAATCTCAATATATAGTGCCTAGCTTCAACATAATGTGATCGTCCTTTTAAACAATAATAATTTGTTATCAGCATAAATAAATATGACGCAAGCCGTTAAGTTATTAAGCACAATAAAATTAATGCACATAATGGGACGTTTCAATTTTTTTTATAGCATAGACCGGCAAACGAGCAAATGCGGTTACGTGATGGTAAGTGATCTCCACCGCCTATGTACGCCCACAATACTAGAAGTATCATCTTCCCTCTTCGGAGAGGGAAGAAGCAAATCGAAGGACCTGCGACAGGACAGGCGAATGACCGATGCAGACACAATAATACAAAAATTATCCACTGTACCCGCCCCAACCAACCATCAAGTCATGCCGCAAGCCCCTCGACAGAACCGAATATACACTGGCTGACCCTGGAACGCGACCCACACAAGGTGGGTCACTATGGCAGGTTTTAACACCAGTGTACGTTGGTCGCTATCCGGTCGGATACGAATATCCTCCCACCAGCACATATCTCACTCACCGTACAAAACGCAGCAAAAAAGCCGCTATTTTACGTCGGTTATCTGTGAGACAGTGGTAACGACCCTGTAGAGGCTGCCCATTCATGCTGTTGACAAAACTGTCCACAGCGTGGTTCTCCCACACAAACCTACTGCCTCCAGGTGGAGGAAGGGACAGGTGTGTACCCCTTCGATGATTATCTACGGACATGAGTGCGTTTGTAAAATTATTATTAATAATAATAATACTAGCCCTGTATTATATACGTCCCACTGCTGGGCACGGGCCTCCTCTACTGAATGAGAGGGATTAGGCCTTAGTCCACCACGCTGGCCTAGTGCGGACTGGCCGACTTCACATACCTTTGAAAAATCTTATCAAGTTCTCAGGTATGCAGGTTTCCTCACGATGTTTCCTTCACCGTTAAAGCAAGCGATAATGAACAATTAATATACACGTAACTTAGAAAAGTCATAGGTGTAGATATGCTGTTGGGGCTAGTTTCGAACCCGCGACTTTCGTCTCAACAGTCCGTACCACTCCCCGCTGAGCTATCGCTGCTTAATATTAAATGTAAAATTATGTAAAATTAATGCATATATTATCTTTAATATACTAATTATGCAAGTAGCTACATAAATCTAGAGCTATTTGCTATGCAGGTTTAGAGGCCCGGAAAGTTTGAGCCATAAAATTACCTAGTTCAGTTTAAATACGAATCATAAATTATAATTTTATTAAGGCAGGCTTCCGATGGTTTTCTATGGTTGGTTATCGAACGTCAGTGGCATCGTCGTCTGTTGACGCGCACCTCAGGGCGTCAGTGACGCCGTACGTTAGTGATTCTACTGTCGACTTGTCTCCCAAAGAATTACATAGTGCTCAGTACAAAAACGCAGGACGCGGAGCGCGCGGCGCACTGACGCGGACGCTGTGTCACGGAACAGCGTGTCTGCTGCATGGCGTGACCATCAGAAATATTCCTTTATGTAAATAAATATATGTTTTTATTGGTATTATAAAATACAGGACGAAAAAGACTAGATGGAGTGTAGTTTTGTACCGCTTCATGGAAGTGGTAGCGATTATTTTCTACAATAGTTTCTTATGGGAACGATTCATCCTACCAAACTGGTCCGACTATGGAAAACAGAAACAGGTACGTAAATCGTTTCCAGCAAAATACATAATTATAATCGATGTGATAAGGCAATGTTCAATAAAGGTATGTTATCTATACTACTATAAATGAGAATGCGTTTTCACGGCGAAACGGCTGAACAGGTTATAATGACATTTGGTAAGAAGGGTTATATACTGTAGAAGGGCATAGGGTAATTTTGTAACGAAAAAAAAACATCCACGCAGCCGCGTGATAGGCGGTTAATATGATGGTCTAAGATCCCGCGGAACATTGACCTTCACCCATCTGTTTACCGGATGAAAATAATATTTTAGGGTATAAAAGGTGTTGCTGAACATATACAAATAGGGTTGCCTAAAAAAATATGGTCAAGGATAGGTTTTGCGAATTTGAAAAAAAAAAGAAGGTATTATTTCACAGACTTGCTCACCAAATAAATTTACCTTCAATGAAAACCTACAATGTATACTACCTGCAAAAGCTAGGAGCTAGATGAGCGCAATTACCACTTTTTAGTTACCTGTTTGCACACGGCAACCAGGTAGTAGTGGCCAGAAAAAGGTAGGCAACCTATTTTTTGCAGATAGTGTATACTATTGTACACTTTTCATTGAAGGTTAAATTTTTTTGGTAAACAAGTCAGGGGAATTATATATTTTTTTTTTTTTTATGTTAATTAATCATATTCTTGACCATATTTTTTCAGGCAACCCTATTGGTATGTCTTCAGCAACACATTTTATACCCTAAAATGTTATTTTGATCCGATAAACAGATGGGTGAAGGTCAATGTACCCCGGAATCTTGTACTATGATATAAATTATAAAATAAACCTGTTTTTTTTTGTTATTCATTATTTCAAATGCTCATTTTTGAAATGCCTAAAACATATCATATATAATTTAAGGTAGAAGCAGGCACAGTGGTGCGAAGTATGTTCGCATGCGTTTTCCCTGGAGTTACCTCATTTTTATGCGTTTTCTACTGCATACTGCAAGCTTGGCTCAATGCATTCGCCGAAATTATGCGGTTTGGGGACAGGCTTTTCTACGAGGTATACATTTTATCAATTGATTTTGTAATCTATGTTAAATGACTCTGGATTGAGTACAATTATTTACAGGGTTGAACTCGGCGTGATACGTATTGAATGTCACATAATTTTAGGGGCATTTAGAAGAAAACAAATATTTTAAATTTATTTTTAATTTAAATTTAGAAGAAAGTTACCTACTGTAAACGATTCTTGAGAGCCTCCGCAGCTCAGTGGGTGAATGGCCGGTTGTGAGCGCGAGGACGCTGGTTCGATTCCAGTACCGACGTTAATGTTTGTGTAATCCACAAATTATTTATTTCGGATCTGGCGTCAGACAGGCGGCCAGTCGTAAAAACTAAAAGCCAAATCTTTCTGTAACATGTGTTAAAAAGCATGTCGCGCCGACCGCATTGCTAGTGGGAGAAGGGCGGGTGGCAGATGATTGTAAAGTTTCTATACACAATCCTTCAATTTTAGTGATTATTATACAACAAACTAAAATTATATTTTTTTTTATTTGTAGGTCCCTAGTATTTGAGAGGCCGTCCGGGTTGGTACCGCCGCTTTGTCTATTTCTGCCGCCAAGCAACAGTGTGTAAGCACTGTTGCGTTTCGGTTTGAAGGGCATTGAAGCCAGTGAAATTACTGGTGTAAGTGAATTATGAGACTTAATATCCTATGTCTCGGGGTGACGAGCGCAGTTCAGTGTCATGCTGTGTTTTGTAATTAAAATTTATATGTGGTCTTGCTTTTGTTTATGGGCAGACGTGACGCTTACCATGAGGCGAGCGACTCGTCTCGACATTCAATAAAAAAATATAGTTTCGTACCTACCTAAGCTTCAACCCCATTCATCCCAAGTCAAGTATAAATTGCACATACCTTGACGATTATAGTATAATAGAGTTGCCCAATAACAGTACATACACTACAGGAGATGATGTGTTTTCAGGACTGGTGGACAACCTCCTGTTTCTCCCGCTATTACCGCGCTTGGAATCGCGTAGTTCACTCGTGGTTGCGAGATCACATCTACAAGCCATTAGCTCCTCGCACTGGAAGATTGTTTTCCACCTTCTTTGTATTCTTTGTGAGTATTTATAATAATAGGTACCCAAAATGATTTTTAAGGAAAATCGTTAATGACGCAGTGGGCGAGTAGTCGGCTGTGAGGCGAGAGGCCGCGGGTTCGTATCCTGCACCGAGACAAAGGTTTGTGTAATTCACAAATATTTGTTTCGGATCTGGGTGTCTTTTTTCCCAAGAGAGATTGACGTCAAGAAGGCGGCCAATTGTAAAAACTACAAGTCAAATCTTTCTGTAACATGTGTTAAAAAGCAAGGTGCATCGACTGTACTGTGAGTGGGATAAGGGCACGTGGAAGAAGTAGAAGGGGATCAAAATAGTCTTGCCTTTTTAAAAATACATAGGTAATATTGATCCGAAAGGCATTTTGGAGCAATCAAAACCCTAGGAGTCGAATCTAGAACTTTGTCGATACTTCGACGATTTTTAGTTAATATAATTAGCATTATCCAATGTAAGAAGGAAATAGGCAAGTTTTTAAAATTATTATATTTTTCGCCTAGGTTGCGATATCTCAAAAAGATGTCACAATAAAATGACGATATCTTCTAGTCCAAAGCACCCAAAAATCATGTCGACTTTCATATAATCACCTCGGTACATTGATATTTTTTTTTTTTTTTTTTTATCCTGGCTCGGCAAAATGACTACGCCACACCTGATGGTAAGTGTAGCGCAATCCAGGAATAGTGTCGACCAACGACAAACAGTGTGTCTATCGTTGGTCGGCATGATCATGCCGGCCTGCCTTAATATATGATAATGACCTACTCTAACTGGTACGTACCTACCTACATATCGACTTAAAAACTTAGTACTTTTACAACGCAAATTAACGAAAACAGGTTCTAAAAACGATATGTAAAAACAGATAAAGGGGCCTCCGAAATCACATGATTTAATTCCGCTGATTTTTAGAACTGCTTGAACAAACATTATGCAGTCCCCACCGTGATTTCTCCTATGTGTGTCCCGACCATTGTCGAACACACATTGATTCGGTTTATCAATTTACAAGCGTTTAATTTCTACATCTTGGCACACATTGGTAAAGGTAATCTAATCTTATTTAATCACGAGCGGTTCGAAGGTACTCATCTAATAACCCCGATCGTTGAATTAGTTAATCAACCTTATTGCTTAGATTAGACAAAAATTTAAATGTACCTATAAACCAGCGTAATGCACAAATCGCCATCATGTTTTTTCTGTTATTTAAAATTCAAACGGACTATGTATCTAAATCGTAATGACATCTTAAACTCACGCCTGTATCAAGGGAGCGGTAGACAGAGGTGCAATTAGTGAGCCTAGTACCGCAGAGCTTATTTTCGCCCCGTGGTATCACAATTAGCATCTCCTTCGAAAGTCCCACGAAACAAAGCAGCAAGCCGCTACTTTGCACCGGTTTTCTGTGAAACAGTACTAACAACTCGGTCGAGCCGGCCCATTCATGCTGTAGACTGAAGTTTCTACAGTGTGCCTCTAACACTCAAAGAAAAAATGGGGAGATCCAAGATCACTCAGCTCTCGCATGTTATGATAACAATATAAAATGTCAATATTTTGTAGGTGTCGGCATTAGCGCATGAAGTAATACTGGCCCTTTCATTCGGCTTCTTCTACCCTGTCCTTATGATGGAGTTCGGCGTGGTAGGGGTCCTGATGTTGCCGCTTACAGCCTCTAACGGACGACGATTTCCTAATGTGTTCAATCTATTCATGTGGCTCTCTTTCTTTTTTGGCAACGGTGAGTAAGGCTACAAATAAAATTAAATATACAAATAAAAACTATCATATCGCAGAATCGATTTTTCATGACATATCTCCATATGAACCTAATTGTAAACATTGTTATGGCTATTAAAAATGTCTATGTTTACGAAAATGTCACAACCTATAGTATGATGACCTATGTATACGTTACAAAAATCATTGGATGCTTTAAAAATACAGACACGTGATTATACTGACCGGGTCCAAAGGTCCAAATAATCTATGGGAATTTAAAGTAATTTCAGTACTTACCTACTTAATTTACCTAATTAATTTAAGTAGGAACAATCACGTTCTGTACCTAATGTTTAAGGCTTCCATCGTTCATTCATGTTTTTATATCCATATTGTACCAGTATACATATTTTTAGGTATCTTGTGGAGTTTGTATCCGATGGAATACTTCGCTCGCAAAAACTGCCCTCCCTCGGAAAGCGACAGCTTCTTCATACCCAAGTCATGGTCGTGCCCAGAGATCATACTCAAACCGAACTGGACCTTCCAGAATCCAATGGATATGGTGTACTGACGGGTTTATAAATAAATATAATTTGATTCGATATGTCAGTGTTTTTACTTATCTTCTGTCCATATCGCAAAAAAACATTTTTAAGTCATGGATGACTGTAGACACAGTTACGATTGTGAAGTGGCAACTTGTTTTTCGTACAGTAGGTAGGTGCGATTTTCCGGAGGCCCAAAATACGTGTTTCCCGGTAATTCCCGAGAACATAACACGGAAAACCGCTACAAGACAATTTTAAAGTTAAGCTCTAAAGTCCTATTTTCGACCGACAAAAAACTGAGGTTCTCAATTCCACAGGTTTTTTTTGTATATACAGGGTTATTTTTAAAACACCAACAACCTCGCAGGACTGGATTCCTAAGGTTATAAGCTACTACTTTTGTTCTACGACTTTTGATAATTTGTTAGATTTTATTTTCATACAAAAATAAGTATTAATTTAATTTCCGTCTTGACTGTTACAACACTGCGCGCATCGCAGATTACGTAAACAAACCCGACCGATTGACCCGAAGCTTGGGGAATCGGGCTAGTGCCTTTGACCTTGACCGCCCGAGCTGCTGACCGCCTCCTTTGATGTCGTGCGCGCACGCGCCGCGCCGCGCCGCAGTCTACGAAGAAAAACACTACACAACAAAAACTTGTAAAATATATATTTTTTTAATATATTGAGTTATATCCAAACTCGTAGAACAAAAGTTGTTCCGTATGGGGTCAGCTATCTGGTCCTGCGAGGTTACTGGTATTTTAAAATTAACCCTGTATAACCACGTATAACTCTGCCAAATTCGGACCGATTTGGATATTCTTTCTTCATTCTAATAAGTACATGTTAGTAGCTCAAAGTAGCATTTTAATTTCAAGAGAAAATTCCAACTCTAAGAGGATGAATTAATTACTGGTTATGCACCGATTGCGATGCTTCTTTCAGTAAAAATAACAAAATAAAACTTTTTGAAATAAAACCGACTCAAAAAAACTAAAAAGATAAAAATAAAACTAAACAATTTTAAGTCGGTAATATTTTTTTAAACAACATTTAAGTAAGATTCCGTCAGTTCGTCAGTCTGAGTCGAGTCGAGTTGACTGTAAGTACTAAATAAATATTTAAGTATATTTTTATCCTGGCTCGGCAAAATGACTACGCTACACCTGATGGTAAGTGTAGCGCAAGTGTCGGTACGATCATGCGGGCCTGCCTAACTGCTTCTTCACACTCCGTTTAAAGGACCCAATATTATAGGAAGGAGGGAACACGTGTGTCGGCAGTTTTCTACAGCTTAAGGCCATACCCCCAACAAACGCCGCGCTATCGAGATTTTTAGAGGCTATCTAGTCATTACTTAAAATAAATATTGATTAAAAATATATATAATATATTTCTACAATCTGTCAGCTTTACTTTGTTCGATTCAAATTCATGTTAATGTTGATATATTTTTTAAAATTGACGTTATAAATGAACCATAAAAATGAGAAAAATGCAAAGATTCCGTGCGTCTCCTTTTAAAGTACAGATTGTTTTCATTTGAGATTAACATCACTAGATAGGCAATGGATAACGAATATTTTGCCCGTTTTAAATTTTCGAAAAGACCAAAACCTGATTTTTTAAATCAATTATTCGCTAAATACGTGCATATTCTGCACGGAAATTCACACGCCGAGTACACGAGTCAGTATGCCGCGAGTCAGTCAAGGTCATTTGCTCACGGAAGCGCCTTAATGGTCCGGCAGAAGTAAGAGTTCGCGAACTTTTTAGTTCGAGTCGAGATGGAGGAGACCATGAAGCTGTGGTAACGCAAGCCCGCACGCGTGGTTCTGTTAAGGAAAGGTGAAGATGGGATAAGGTCAAACAATTCTTCGGAGCATTCACCGTGATACAGACGGTACAAGACGCTCAGTGAGGCAATGTCCCTCCGCAATTGTAGCGGTTCTAAGTGTCTTGTAACGTCTGCATCATTCACAATGCGGACAGCCCGACGCTGCAATCCGTCTAAACTCTAAGGCATCGAGTAAGTATTTGGCGGAACCGTCCCAAAGGTGCGAACAGTACTCCACACCCGGCCGTGCTTGCGCTTTGTATAAGCGATAAAGCTGACCGGGAGTAAAAAACCGACGCGACCTGTTCAGGATTCCGACCCTGCGTGAAGTGGCGGATATTACGCCCTCGATGTGGTTCCTTGGATTCAGATTGCATCAAATATCCATGCCCAGGATATTTAGGCTATTCCGCATTGCGAGCGGAATACCCCGAAGATTGGGGAGGGGAGAGAACGGGGATTTTTTGCACGTGAACGCGCACACCTGTGTTTTCTTGGCATTGAACTCAACCAGATTCCTTGCACCCCATTCCGAAATGAGATCCAAGATCCGATTAAGCTCAATGTCGAGATTCTTTCGCTCCCTCTCAGTGACTCCCCGGCTACCAGGAGGCTTACTGCAGTAACGCCCATGCACTGTGCTGTCATCTGCATAACAATGAATGTTACCAAGTGATAACATATCATTGATATGCAGAATAAACAAGATAGGCGAAAGCACAGAGCCTTGTGGGTTTCCAGCATTAACTGTCATGAGCCGTGAAGCATGTCCTTCAACAAGGACACGCATTCTACGCTCATGCAGAAAGCCGGAGATCCACGTGCACAGGTTGGCGGCTAGCCCATATGCCGGAAGCTTGGAGAGAAGACCACGGTGCCAGACCCTATCAAAAGCCTTAGCAATGTCGAGACTTACGGCTAGAGCCTCGCCATGCTTGTCAACTGCCTCTTCCCAGCGATGTAGCATGTACGCTAAAAGATCACCCGTTGATCGTTTTGACCGAAAGCCGTATTGTCGGTCACTGATCAGCGAGTGATCCTCTAGGTAGCGTATCAGCTATGCGTTAATGATCCGCTCCATTACTTTGCACATCACTGAGGTTATGGCAAGTGGACGGTAATTGTTAGGGTCCGACCGATCACCTAAATTGAAAAAGATTGTATAAAAGATGAAATTATAAAGAAATTATAAAAATATTCACAATTTAAATGCTGTTTGGAAAATCAAATGCTACAGTAAAGATTAAAAAAAAATTGGTATATGATTCAAAATTCGTTTAAACTTAGCATCATCATCATCATCATCAGCCACAAGACGTCCACTGCTGAACATAGGCCTCCCCCAAAGATTTCCAGACCGACCTGTTGGAAGCGACCTGCATCCAGCGACATCCTGCGACCTTTATCAGGTCGTCTGTCCACCTTGTAGGTGGACGTCCAACGCTGCGCTTGCCAGTACGTGGCCTCCATTCCAGAACCTTTCTGCCCCATCGGTTATCGCTTCTGCGAGCTATGTGGCAAAAAAAAACTTAGCATATACTCAACATATAGGGGCTTACGTATAAACGTTACTTATGAAAGTTTATATATTAACGCGAGGACCATATTTTCAAACGTAGATTTCGAATAATCAGTAATACTTTCCAACAAACGAACTCAACCAATCTATCTCCAAACAATATTTAGCACCGTGACAACACATACATATGTATATCGATTTATCACACGGTATTATTATATCCATACTGTATCCTGATTAATTAGGTTTATTTTACAGCCAAAAATTTTCACTCCTTACTGACTAACATTAATTAGTAGGTACTGCCATATTAAATAATACTTCTTAATTAACAATCGACAGTAATGAATACAGGAAATTTTACCAACATTAGCATTTAATCAAATATAACGTACAGGTTAAACAACTGTACAATAGTTTGTGATATAAAATAAAGTAACTGTGTGTTTGATATAAATTCGTACGATATAGAAATATAACTTCATTCACGTAAACATATTATGTGAAGTCCATTCCACATTTAGACAGCTGGTGTGCGGTCCAGATCTTTGAAGAGCGCAGAAGACATCATATAAATAATAATATTTTGTATTAAACAAATATCCATTGTGGATAGTTCAAGTTCTATTTTGAGAGCGCAGTGGGCGAGTAGCCGGCTGTGTGGTGAGAGGCCGAGGGTTCGATTTCCGCACAGAGGCAATTTTTTGTGTGATTCATAAATAGGTACTTGTTTCGGGTCTGGATGCTTTGTCCCCAGTGGCGCTGACATCAAGCAGGCGGCTCGTCGTAAAAATTACATACCAAATCGTTCTGTAAAATGTGTTAAAAACCATGTTGCGCCACCCTAACTACTACTAGTGGGATTAAGGCAGGTGGAAAAGTTCAAATCAGCCCTAAATAGAATTAGATAAATTTAGTCAAAGAAAAATCCACTATTTATGTTTAAAGATAAGTACAATTGTTTCCCATTTTTTTTTTAAAATAGTTCATTAGTGAGGATTCGAATCGACTTAACGAGAAAAATTTACAAGTTTTATTTCTATGAGTAACATTCGCGTAAACGTAAGAAATCATTAAGTACAATATTCTATAAGCCAGTTTTCACTTAGGTCTTAGATGAAATAGCGTAAAAAACTACATGCCACATGTAGTCATACTATGCAGAATGGCATTTCCACTTCTAAAACTTCTTTGTATATCTATCTATCTATCAGCCTGTATCTGTCCGTTATTAGATATATGCCTTGCTCAGATCGGAGTCGAATCGATGAGGACCGTCAACGATCCTCCGCCTTTCTCATCTAGCCGCTTTCCGCAACTTTTGTCAGGTCATCAGTTCAACGGGTACGAGGTCGATCGACATTACTCTTGGACAAACGTGGTCTCCACTCCAGCACCTTTCGTTCCCAACCGCTATCATAACGACGGCAAACATGGCCAGCCCACTCCCACTTTAAGTTAGCAATCCGGCGGGCTATGTCGGCATTTTAGTTCTCCGACGAATCTCCTCATTCTGGATCTTATGTATCGTCAGAGCTCGTTGAGTGAAAAAAGTTAAATCGTATTAGGTATTGTACTTAATTTAAGAACTACGACTAAAACACTCAATCAACACAGTGGTCTATGGTCTACATATGACGCAGTTTATCTCATGACTGCTCACGACAAGAATAATATAGAATAATATTCCCAGTGGTACGTGACACATGCAGCCGACGATTTATTATTTTTTACAGTAGGTACATACTCTTTGTTTTTAATTTATTTTTTTTCCTGACTCGGAAATGTGACTTCGCTACACCTGATTGATAGTAAGTGTAGCACAATCCGAGAATAGTTTCGACCAACGACAGACAATGTATTTATCGTAGCTCGGCAGAAATATGCCCGCCTGCAAACAGTTTATTGACCCACTAACAGTGACAGTTCGAAATCGTTGCAGTTAATAATTATTTTTATTATTGTTATTTATAATGCACCACAGTGTTATCGTTCTAAACAGATAACCGTATTTGGAAATATTTAATCGTAGCGATATTCAATTAACGAAGATAAGTTCATTCTAAATAATTGATAAGAAAGTGTTTCGTCTCAGTAGTATTTTACATAAAGAAGCATAAGCGTGTCGGTGGTTAATTTCTTTTATTGTTTATGCATTATTTGTAAAACTAAGGGTGTCAATGAAATTAACACATATATAAATATGTGTATGTAATAAACATGTTTACTAGTGCTTTAATAATCATAACATAGACTGTCTTTCCTTTTAAATATAAGTACTCTGTGAGATTAACGTAGCGATGTTATATTGATTCGATATAACTTAGGACAAAGAATTTTCTAAAGACAGTGATGTTTTGTTCGATGATTGGAATTATCTCGTGTGAAAGGTTAGTTAGACAGTTTATAATTAATGGTTGTATCTTGTTCACTCGACGTTCCATTTTATTAGCGATAAGTACAAACTCCGAGGGTAGAATTTCTAGTTACGATTAAAAATATCTAGCCCTCGACTAATTTTGTTTGTGGCACTACGCAAATAAAGTTTTAATATGCTGGTTAATCATTTTATTTGAGGATTCATAATTATCTTGTGTTGTGTGAAAAGTTGCATATGCATTGTAATACTGTGTTGTTAATGCAGGTAAGAAGTTTTTGTGCACCTAAAGGCAAGATTTGAAAATAGTTATTACATTTTGGTAAATATTTTTTACCGTGCCAGGATAGAAAAAAAATTAAAAAGTGTTAGGTTTTCTAATACTGACACTATAGTAGGGTAAAATTGTTAAATAGAATAATTATCTGCATAAATAAGCTATGAAAGAACCTATTTAATAGGTATGTCAAAGAAAAATATAAAAAATAGAATGAACCGTTTATAATTGCAAATTATCTATCTACCATTAACCTGGCTGGGTATCATGGCAACCATTTTTATTAAAACGTACATTATTACATATGTACAAAAATACTCAAGTTCAACCGTCAAAATAAGATAGATAAAATATATGTTTATACATGTTTTATTTATATAAATTACACATTAAGTGCATGCACCAAGGAGTTGTGTTATAGCTGTTCCCAATATTATGCTGTTTACTGACAGATTTGCTTACTAGCAGTACATTTTTGACATAATATTTTGTAAGAACTGTCAAAAAACTATTGAAAGGGGAGTTTTGGCGGGAATTCCGATAGTGCGGTTAATCTCTTATTTAGACTTATTTCAATAAACTCTTAAACTAATTTAAAATTGTGTTGTTGTATAAAAGTGGTGTGGATTTGTGCAATAATGAACATTGTATCGAAGCATTGAAATAAGTAAATTTAGGCGACTTTTGACAAAGTGTATTGATCGAACTCATGCGTTCGATTCGCTTAAAGAAAGTCGTCTAAGAAGTATCTTACTGAAAGGAAATTCTGTAAATTGGATCATAAATATAATTTTTACATGTCAATATTTTTTTATACTAGATTACATTTTTATTTTTATCTTTTATCGGCATTTCGTGGCTAGCCATGAGAAGAAATGCCGCAACAAACTCATGGGTTATGGCCTCTTTTAATTTCCAGACTACTCCAGACATGACAAACAACAGACATGACAAAATGAAAATTAACAACTTTAAAATTAATATTTCTTCTCATCTAATAGATCTTCTTGGGGGTAAAAGTAGAATTAAACTCTGCAGAATTTATTTCAAAAAAGAAATTATACAGCTGGTTAGGATTGTCACTGTACAATAAAAAGGGCAATTTACTTAGGAGTTTACTTTTGAAGATCTCCAAGTTACCTGTAGTTTTAGGCACCACAATGAAAACATTTTTTGCCATATTTTTACTTTCTTTCTGAAAAGTAATTAACTGTCCACAATGATCCGAGTCTAGTTGATTAATAATTAATAATTGGTTCCTTCAGATGAATATATTATACTAGCTTTTGCTCGCGGCTCCGCCCACGTGATCAAACAAACAATCAAACTCTACAGCTTTACAATATTAGTATAGATTTGGGTAGCTTAGCAACGGAAGCCTTCAAATAATATTATTTGGGTAGCTTAGCAACGGAAGCCTTCAAATATGAATAATTTTCCCCGTTTTTGCAACATTTTTCACTGATGCTTCGCTTCTAATGGTCGCAGCGTAATGTTATATAGCCTAAAGCCTTCCTCGATAAATGGACTATCCAACACAAAAAGAATTTTTCAATTCGAACCAGTAGTTCCTGAGATTAGCGCGTTCAAACAAACAAACAAACAATCAAACTCTACAGCTTTATTATATTAGTATAGATAACTTATATAAACGCTCCTTTCTTGTCAGTATTGTTTTTTTTCTTCTCATTTTCGACAATTTATATACACCCACATTATCTCGTTTCTGCTTCACCAAGGCGTAGACAAATATTACACAAATATTTATCTCGGTGCAGAAATCGAACCCACAGCTTCTCGCTTCAAAGACGGCCACTCGCCCACTGCGCCACGGTGGCTATCCTCACCCACTGAGCCATGAAGGCGAAAACGGCAACTGTGTACCTAATCCAAACTTTTTTAATAATATCTTGTTTGTGCATTTTCAGAATATAAACCATGACATCAACAAATAGTTTGCGCTATCGGAATAAAGACTACAACGGAAAAGCCAAAAATGAAGATGCTGTACACATTGAAAAAAATATGGACCCAGAGTTCACAACTCGAGAGTCACCCCTCACAGTCCTCATAGAAAACTCCTTGCACATAAGGGCAATATATCACATTTTTGTAGTCATTCTGCTTATGCTGTTTTTCGATACAGTCATTTACGACCTTGTTGAAAGAGGAAAGTTAGTATTCCAAATATTTGCCTATTTAATTAATTTCTTGTTTAACTTAAACATCGTCACTTGTTTATTTTACAAAATTATTTACATTACAAAGTTTGTTAACAGTTTTTAAAATTCCGGTTGGAGTAATTCCTTTACCTTTCCTACAATACTTATACATATAAGTACAGTTTTAACCCCTTTCCAAAAAGAAGGAAGTAAGTTTGACCAAAGGGGTCAAACTTACTTCCTTCTTTTTGGTCTCTGTTTGTGTGTGTTTTGAATGCGGTTTTTTTGCTTAAAAACTGGATAGTTGTTAGCTATGCTTGAATAAAATCTGTTGAGCCGTTAAAAATTTACATATGTATTGCCGTCAGGGGTATTTTAATTATCTAGTAAACTTTGTACAACCCATTTACTAAAAACACATAACACTGGCACGGCGGCATCTCTGAATAGGTCGGCAGAGTTGAAACTAGTGCCGCACCCACGGTTCAGTGAGCTTATTCTCGTCTTATTATGTGATTAGGGCGAGCCTATCGCCAGGCGTGCACAAGGTCCAACCACAGGCAACACATGTGTGTTTTTTCGAATGTTATGTATCGAAAACTCAAACACAAACTGTAACTGCACGACCTGCTGACTGGCCGACCCACCGAGCTTACCGTTTCTCAGCCTGAGTGTAAAACACGTACAAAATATAGTAATAATTGAAATAAAACTAATTTAAACGGATTTTATCGCGGTTTTTTATTAATTTTGATCCCGACGTTTCGAAGACTTTTCAGCCTTCGTGGTCACGGGGTGGACTGACACTCCACCTGGGTGACAGTCCACGTCGGGATCAAAATTAATAAAAAACAGCGATAAAATCTGTTTAAATTGGTTTTATTTCGTTGAGTTATATTCGCGTAAACATAAAAAAAAATTATAGTAATAGTTTCCTATATTCGCTCAAATAATTATTTTTAATTATATTTTTTTATAGTCAGAAACTTTATAACACTTTCTCGAAGACTTTAATGACGTAATTTTTTAAACCGTGTCTAAAATTATATGTTGACGTGAAAAAAACAAACATTCATGTAAAAAGATATCGCTAAATTAGCAATCCAACCGTACGTAAAACCCAAGATCCCGGAACAAACTTCTACGTATTCTAGTGAAACCGGAGTTGTTGGTTTAACTTTGAAGTCTTCATCTATACTTATGAAATAACATGTCCTGACTGACTGACTGATTCATCATCTTCGAGCACAAACTATCAAGGCTACAAGCATGAAATTCGGTACTGTATATTCATTTTGTTATGTAGACACCCACTAAGAAAGGATTTTAGAAAATTCCACCCCAAAGGGGTCAAAATAGGGGATGATAATATGTATGAAAGTCCGTCATTTTGAAAGTTACATAAACAAAATTTTGTATTTCGGTTATTGACGTAAAACAAATAAATACGTGTTTCAGGAATTTTGGGAATTTTATTTAATAAGGGATGAAAAAGGGGGTGAAAGTTCACGCGGGCGGAGCCGCGAGCAAAAGCTAGTAAATTATAAAGGTATTTAGAAAACCTCAAGGTTTACCTGTCAGAAATTTCCACGTCGACGGATTTCAATCTACTATCAATATTGAATCTCTCATGTTGTAAGGAAATCGGATTTTACCCAACTTAACACAAGCTAATTCGACCTGTATAGCCTTCTGAAGTCATTTATTATAAAGATATATTTATCTACGTCTTTAAAAATACACCGTTAAAATTTAATAACTAAAAATGTATCAGATTTGTAGTGTGTGACCGGCAAATACAACAAATTTTAAATGTAATAGACATCTATATTATTTTAGGATAAATATTGGACTAAGTGTAATCGTATATGGCTTTGGCGACATACGTCGAGGGGCCTTGCTGTGGCTTTTCGAATTTTCGATGGCCCTTTTATTTTTTCCTGCCATAAAGTTGTACGCAGCAATCGGTGAACATGTCAACAAATACCCAGGTAAATACAAATATTTTATTAAAAGAAAGTACAGTAGTTTCATTTTGTTACATTTAATTTTAATTATATTTATTTAGACTGCCTCGGTGGCTCAGTTGTATTGCGTACGCGGTATGACTGCCGAGCTCAGAGCTCGGATTCGATCCCCGGATCGGGTAAAGTGATATTGGGTTTTTCTATCACGAAATGCTCAGTATCAGCCCAGAGTCTGGAATGTGCCCAGTATGACGATAGGCTCGCCCCCTATCACATCACGGGACGGAAATACGCTCGGCGGAATATGGGTGTACTGGTTACACTACACCCACATTGGATACACTTTCAATCTACGTCATGTGATGCGCCTTTACAGAATATGCCACAATAAGGTATTTGAGCATGTCTAATTTTATATATTATTTTTCATGCTACCGACAATAATACGACAAAGAAATTGTTTCGGTAAATTAGAATAAAATTTGGGTTAAAAATGAGACCGCAGTTCTTGTTTTAAATATTGGTATGAGGCCAGTAAAGGTGGACGGGTAATGGGGGAATATTCTCATCTCCCTCGCACGCGTACACCGTAATAGTATTATGTGTTTTGTGACGTTAAACGATATGTCGGCATCCCTTATCCGTCATTTAACAACTATGTAACCCTTCCAACCGATTTAAATGTCTTCAAACCTATTTATTTTTGATTCGATTCGATTTTTTGATAATAGATTTTAATGGACGTTAATTTAAATCTAATACCCTGTTGATAAAGAAAACTAATTAGAGGAAATCTATAAGAAAATGTAAATGGACGTAGGTAAATATCCAAAAACATTTTAACCCGCAACAAGTAAAATTCGAGTTATTAATTTTATTTTGCTAAATTCATTAACTTAAATCAATTATTTAAAGTTCTATTTTGTATCCTGCATACTCCATCATGCAAAAGTTTCATTTACGATTAAAAATATACGGAATTTAATCTAAGTAGATTAAATGAACGGTCTAATGAATTTAGCAAAATAAAATCAATATCCCATTTTTTGCTGGATGTGGGTTGAAATGTTATTTTGTAAAAAAAAAAATGTAGAGATGAAACGAATGAAGTAGAGATGAAACGAATGAAGTAGAGATGAAACGAATGAAGTAGAGATGAAACGAATATCCGGTAACAATACGGCATTTGGCCTATCCAGCGGGATAATTACTATCCGGCCGAATACCGGATAACTAGCGCCTATCCGGCCGAATACTGGATGATTTCTCGTCGTTTAATCTTCTTAGGATTATAAAAATACATTATAGATAACAAGATCACAAATAAAATAATAACAAATAAAAAATCAAGGGAAATGTACTCTGATGTAATCCAATATTTACTAATACGAGTTAAAGACGCATAAAAAGTATTTTGTATAATTAATACGACGTCACTGTTTCTTGAAGGTTTCTTGCATAATAAACAAGCAAAATATTGACGTGCGGGCGGGCGACTTCCGTTAATATATCGTATTAAAAGGGTCAATGATTGAACCTGTATTATCTCACGCAGGGAGCACATGACAAATGTGTAAATAAGCGTTAATTGTGTTAATGATCCTCCACTGAAGCGTAAATAACGTAGACGACTCTTCACTTAGTCGGAACCGAGCCAAAACTTATCTCCGACAGTCAGACATGCAGCTTGGCTGATAAAAACTCAGTCTTGCCTCCCTTATTCTCTAACATTTGGCAAATAATATACGTCTTTACGTTAATATATTATTAGGGGATTCTTAGACATTTTAAAGATTTTCGATAAAAATACGATCGGGTGAAACATTTTTAAATTTTCAAACAATGTTCACTTTTACATTTATGTTTATCTGCAGTAAATGGTATACATTTTGTTGTTTAAATGTCCGTGGCCATGGGAGTTTATCACCGTACCGTCTAATTTATAGGGTAAAAAAGTTTCATTTCATTCCACTAAAACAACACAGAGGCATAGTCCGACAAACAGGCCTTTGTTGAAGCTCTATCAACAAAATTTATCTTTTTTACCATGGCTCGATAAAATCACTATATAATCTGATGATACCAATGGTGCAATCGAAAAGCGGAGGCTTTACAAGGTGGTAGGTTTTGTATTGGAGAGGCCGTCTGGATTGTCTATTTCTTTGTCTTTTTCTGCCGCCATGTTTGCGAGTGTGTAAGCAATGTTATGTTTCGGGTTAAAGGATACTTAAGCCAGTAAAATTACTGAGCATTAGGGTGACGACCGCAATACAGTGTCCTGTCTTGCTTTGTAAATCAAAGTTCTATGTGGTGTTGTTACTTCTGTTTATGGACAGGCGTAGCGCTTACCATCAGACTTACTGCTCGTCCCGTCATTCAAGCAAATAAAAAAAGTACAATGATTCAGTATGACAGATTTTTCGCGCCATCTATGTACATATACAGAACTCGTTATACTGTTCTGAAGCTATATGATAACTAGGAACACTTTGGTACTCGTTTATACATACATCCACTACACCAAATTATTCAGTCATCGATCTGCGGTTGAATAATATTCGACCGCAAACTGAAACAAAGACTGCCTATATTATATTTTTTATAAACGTTTCACTAAGTTTTAATTAAGCATCTTGTTCTTTGTAGGCCACCCTTAAACGGAGAAAATGATTTCTAATTAAAACTTTATCGCATCTTGTTTAATTATGATTAATTAAATTATATTTGAATGGTGCACAATAACAATATCATTGATTAAATTTACAGGAACTAGACAAGTCTTTGTAATACTGGGCATAAGTGGCTTAGTACTCGTAGAAGGTGCTTTAATTGGTGTACCAACATGGAATTTAAGCCAAAAACATCTAGCGCTGGCTTCGTCTGTTACAGTTACCTGCGAAATGGTAAGTTTTTTTTTATTGATCTTTACCTTGATGCAGAAAACCGACGATAGGTAAAATGTAATAGCCATTCTTGAAATATAAACAAACATCTACCCATCTATCAAATATTTTCTTTAAGACCTCTCAATTATGTACACCAAGTAGGAGATTATCGAAAAGTGGCTAAATAAATACACTAAAAGATGCGTTAAACGTAAGCTATAAGTTGGTTAAACTTTAAATTGTACTTGACAATAAAACGATGTTCACATTGATGCACAGCAGTGATTTATCAAAGCACGCTATTAGGTGAAACTTCGAGACGCTCAACAAACTACGTGTTACACAAAGAGCATCTAACTTTCCTACAACTACCTATTTATGTGCCCTGACTCCACACGAAAGTAATTTGTAACAATAACTCGCTACCTAACTTTTATTAGTATCTATAAAAACTAGAAGAAGCAATCTACATTTATTATCAATGAGACAATATAAATTAGCCTCGCAAAGCGATATATCGATTTCGAACTGTATTGTTTCGATAAAGGGCTTTTAAGATCATTGCCACTAACGTAATCAACTTTGATTATACACTAAACTTGTAATAAATCAGATAGATATACTTATTTAATTTTTAACTTGCTGTGTACTGGTGTTCAATAAATATTTTAAATACAGAAATATCATAAAATAATACAAAAAAAGACAACAGTTTATATAAAAAAACAATGTTTTTATTAAAAATATTTACACTTTTAGTAATTTCATTGGCTTCAATGTCCTTCAAATCGAAACATCTCAGTGCTGACACGTGGTTTCTTAACGGTTAAAATAGACAGTTTTTTTTAAATGCTACTTAAATAGACGTACCTTGCCTACTCATATAGTGCGTAAAAATGCGAATAAATTGTGTATGTAATTTTACCAAAAGCATTATTTACTAGGTACACACTAATAAATAAGAAATAATAATACAACTATGTACAGTATAAGAATAAGAATAAAAACTAGATTTCAGAGTTATCCCACTTTTATTAAACTTCCTATATCATGACTAATAATGAGTGGCAATAGTAATTATCCATATACTAAAAAACGTTTAACGTGCCTGAACTTAGCCAATCTTAATTTGCAACGTGAATCAAATGCCATTGAAAAAGAAATTTCCTAAACAACTAATGCTGGGTTAATAAGTTATCTCTTATTTTAGTACGAGTAACCAAAGGTTATCAAGTAATAAGTTATTGTTCACCAACATGTAGCGACTAGCGCATAATGTTTAAAAAGACGTGGTGGCATCATATTTTTCCATTATGCTGAAGCAGAGTACATTGTCCTAAAATTTATGTAGCGCGTTACTGAAATGAATGCAAAAAAAAATGTTTTCAAAGTATTAGACGTAGGTACGAGCAGAAAGGGTATAACAGCGTTGAAAGTAAAATATTACATAAATCACCTGGGTGAAACCCCTGTCAGAGCGGGTGGCTGGCTCCAGTAAATAACAGGGCAGCGGCTGCTTGTACTTACCGAGCTCTCTCGAGCTCTCTTGCTGGCGAAATGATCGCCATTCACTACCATCTGCCGTCCACTGACAATCTCTGACATCATTTATAATTAAGCCAACACGACTATTTTATACATATTTACTACTGGTATCCTTTTCTGATATTGAAAGTAAATTATTTTATCTGTGTAGATAGGCGAAAAGACAATGCTTTTTCATTTACAATTATAACAAATACTTTCAAAATATAATTTCAAGCTTTTAATTATGCTGATCATAAAGCACGGTGTCACATTGTTTAATTAATTAATCTGTTATCCGGGATAGCCTATAACCGTCTCCAGGGTTCCTTTATCTCTATACCAAAATTCATCAAAATCGGTTCAGCGACTTAGGCGTGAAAGCATAAAAAAACAAACTCACTTTCGTATTTATAATATTAGTTACCTATAATTTACAATTATACAGGCCGGCATGACTGTGACCACCAATAAACTCATTGTTTGTCGGTGGTCGGTGGTTTTTTGGACTGCACTACGCTTACCATCAGGTGTAGCGCAGTCACTTTGCTACCGTGCTGGGATAGAAAAAAAATTGGGTACAATGAAGTAGCTGTGGACCTGATGGTAAATACCGTGTATTTCAGATATATGGCAACCGTCGCTAGTCATTGTATCTCTCGGCGTTTGCCATAATTATGCCATACTAACGTTAAGTACCGGGTATACATACCCTGGCTGACCCCGGAATGCGGTTCGCCGAAACGGGCCGCTATGGTGGATTATTCACCATGTGGTCGCAATATCGTCGCATATCGGATAATAAGATACCTATATTAATTAAGTGCCAGCAACCTAGATTTATGGATTGAAGTGGTAAATAAAAAAAACTTCACTATAAACTTAAACAACGTGTTACAGCTGAAAGGCAACTTATAAGTTGCGTATGCTATAGCATACGATATAAATATTTCGCCGTAGTACCAAATCCGCCTAATACAGCATTTTCTTTGTATTGCATTGGCCATCCCCCCAGCAAAACGCCGCGCGATCGAGATTTTTAGAGGCTATCTAGTCATTAATTAAAATAAATAAAGATTAAAAAAATATACAATATATTTCTACAATCTGTCAGCTTTACTTTGTTCGATTCAAATTCATGTTAATGTTGATATATTTTTTTAAATTGTCGTTATAAACGAACCATAAAAATGACAAAAATGCAAAGATTCCGTGCGTCTCCTTTTAAAGTACAGATTGTTTTCATATGAGATTAACATCACTAGATAGGCAATTTAATAACGAATATTTTGCCCGTTTTAAATTTTCGAAAAGACCAAAACCAGCTTTTTTAAATCAATTATTCGCTAAATACGTGCATATTCTGCACAAAAACTCATACGCCAAGTACATGAGTTAGTATGGCGCGAGTCAGTCAAGGTCGTTTGCTCACGGAAGGCCCTGATATGACGACATTAGACTTTCAACTTTGGACAACATAAAAAGATAAACAGCTGATACGACTGAAACTTTTATCTACTAGGCGCATAGAGGTAATACAAATATTTATTATTTATAGTGATTTGATCGATCTTATCGGTCTTAATAAATGTATGATTAAAATTAGCGTGTCTACGATGTCTAGATTTTGATAAGATCTGTTAATGTAAATGCTCCTTACCACATAAATGACCACACCTTTCTTGTAACACGTTGTAGATTATAATTAATTATTAGTATAGTATGACACCTAATATTAGGTCCTTACATATGAAATTGGCGTTTTTCGTACTGGCCACTTTAATCACAAATTTCTCCTCTTTGGTAAGAAATTCCAAATTCAAATTTGTACAGCTATAGACTCATGTATTTGTGCTTCGATGATCGTCATTCATTTGTTTTTTTTCTTCTGTTTTTTTCTGTTTGCGTCACTCATTTTACAAAATGGAAAACTTAAAATATCGCATTATTTACGAGTACGAGTTCCGCCGTGGCACTAGTGCTGCGGAAACAACTCGAAGGGTGAATGATGTGTATGGCGGTCGTGTTGCAAAAGAAAACACAGTTCGTTTTTGGTTCCAACGTTTTCGTTCTGGAAATTTCGACCTGCAGAACAAGCCCCGTGGACGGCCTGAGACTCAAGTTGATAATGAAGAGTTGAAGGCTACTGTGGAAGCGGATCCATCGCAAACCACGTCCGAGTTAGCTGCAGGCTGCGATGTTAGTGATAAAACTGTTTTAATCCACTTGAAGCAAATTGGGAAGATTAAAAAGCTTGAAAGGTGGGTACCTCACGAATTGACTGAAGCAAACCGGCAAACGCGCGTCGACTGCTGCGTTACATTACTAAACCGGCACAATAATGAAGGTATTTTAAACCGAATCATTACCTGTGATGAAAAATGGGTTCTTTACGATAATCGAAAGCGCTCAGCGCAATGGTTGGATCCTGGCCAGCCAGCCAAATCCTGCCCCAAGCGAAAATTAACCCCAAAAAAGTTACTTGTAAGCGTTTGGTGGACTAGTGCCGGTATTGTTCATTACAGTTTTCTCAAATCTGGCCAGACTATTACGGCTGATGTCTATTGTCAGCAATTGCAAACCATGATGGAAAAGCTAGCGGCTAAACAACCTAGGCTGGTCAATCGCTCCACGCCACTGCTGCTTCACGACAACGCTAGACCACACACTGCGCAACAGACGGCTACTAAATTAGGAGAGCTTCAATTGGAAAGTCTAAGACATCCTCCGTACTCCCCGGACCTTGCTCCAACAGATTACCATTTTTTTCGAAATTTGGATAACTTCTTGCAAGGGAAAAAATTCAACTGCGATGGGGCAGTCCAAATCGCCTTCAAAGATTTTATTGATTCCCGTCCGACTGGTTTTTTTAGTAAAGGGATCAATGAACTACCTATGAGATGGCAAAAGTGCATAGAAAATAATGGTTCATACTTTGATTAATTAAATATATTATATTAAAAAATATTCGACTTTTTGTTCCTCCCATACAAAACGCCAATTTCATATGTAAGGACCTAATATTATTGTTATCTTATTTTGACTATGCATTTCAATAAACCTTTTGACTCGTTAACCCGTGTGTGGTCGATGCAACTCGTTCTAAGCGATGTATGCCTTCTAATGCAACACGAATACAACCCGTTTTAAATTGAGTAAATATTATAGTAGGCTGCTTTATACTAATGTAGCCATACCTATTAGATTTCAAGAAAGTCCAAACTGGGATGACCATTGCCCCTCATCCTACTTGTATTTATCGACGTCAAAGCTACAGATTAGCGATAACTAGTGGATACTTTAAATATATTAGGATCAATGACATTTGATCCATGATCCATTTTTCTTTACGAAAGTTGTTTTTTTTACACCATTATTTTACACCACTAAATTGATATTCAGGGTTATAAGGTAATAATCTGTTCACAGATCTATCACCCAGTCCTCTAGTTTCCTTATTGATAAAAGTGTTGTCGGAGCTCATGATTTCAGGTCTCGTAGCCACTAGCCAATAACACTGAGTCCACTGTGGCGCTATCAATATGTAACTGGCTTGGTTGTTTCTAAATATTGAGTCAAGTACTTAACCTGCGTTATCAAGGAGTTGATTCGCGGGGTGTTATATTCTACTTGCATAACTGAATGTTTCCAATGATGCAATGATCGTCGCGGACGCTAATTAGGCGGCGGCGAGAATATACATTCCTTCTCCGATTCCGACGTTTTGTGTATATTTCTTAAAAAAATATGGAATTCACAGAGTGCTTCTTTATCTCAACGCTGTGCGTTTTAGAAAGACACATAATACCGTAAAAAACACACATGAGATATTAATCGTTTATTTCGTTTCAGTTTAGATTAGCTATGAAGATCCACGCAGTTGCTATAGCCTGTGCTCCTCGATGCTTCGGGAATGGTCCGCCGATGCCTTCATTCTCACATTATGTATATTTTCTTTTTGCTCCTACGCTAGTGTACAGGGATCAATATCCAAGGTAATAAAATAAAATCTTAATATATAGTGGCTAGTTTCAACATAATGTGAGCGTCCTTTTAAACAATAATAATTTGTTATCAGCATAAATATAATGCAAGCCGTTAAGTTATTAAACACAATAAAATTAATGCACATAATGGGACGCAAATAAGCTCGGCGAAATGTGAGTGTACTGGTTACATTTTTTTTACAGCATAGACCGGCAAACGAGCAAGTGCGGATACCTGATGGTAAATGATCTCCACCGCCTATGTACGCCTACAATACTAAAAGTATCACAGGCGCGTTGCCGACTTGAAAGGGAAGGGATAATTAAAAGATTGGGAAGGGGAGGGGAATTTGGGCCTCCGGATATCTCACTCACTGTACGAAACGCAACAAAAAGCCACTACTTTTCGTCGGTTCTGCGTGAGACAGTGGTAACGACCCGGACAAGCCGGGCCATTCATGCTGTAGACAAAACTTCTTGCAGCGTGGTTCTACCACACAAACCTCCTCCCTCCATGGCCCGGAAAGTTTGAGCCATAAAATTGGTTTAACTTTAGGTACAAGTACAAATCATACATCATAATTTTATTAAGGCAGACTTAGGATGGTTGCATCGAACGTCAGTGACATCGTCATCTGTCGACGCCCACCTGAGGGCGCCAGTGATGCCGTACGTGAGTGATTCTGCCGTCGACTTACGAAATAAGTCGAAAGTCGAGCCGAAAGAATTACGTAGTGCACAGTACAAAAACGCAGGACGCGTCGCGCGCAGACGCTGTGTTAAGGAACAGCGAGTCTGCTGCATGACGTTACCATCGGAAGTATTCCTTAATATAAATATATGTTTTTTATCGGTATACAATATTTTATCTATATACAGGACGAAAAAGACTAGATGGAGCGTGGTTTTGTTCCGCTTCATGGAAGTGGCAGCGATTATTTTCTACAATAGTTTCTTATGGGAACGATTCATCCTACCATACTGGTCCGACTATGGAAAACAGAAACGGGTACGTAAATCGTTTCCAGCAAAATACATAATCATACATATACATACCGATGAAATAAGGCAATATTTAATAAGAGTATATTACTCGTATCTATATATACTACTATAAATGCGAATGTAACTCTCTCTGTTGCGTTTTCACGGCGAAACGGCTGAACAGATTGTAATTAAATTTGGTAAGGATATTATAAGTTAGGTTAGGTTACTGGAGAAGGACATAGGGTAATTTTAGTCCCGAAAAAAACATCCACGCTGGCGGAACCGCCAGCGAAGGTTGGTATGATATAAATTATAAAATAAACCTGAAATATTGATATTTTTGTTATTATTAATTTCAAACGCTCATTTTTGAAATGCCTAAAACATATCAAGACTCTGATTTTACAGAGGAAACCGATGAAGCACTAAAAATAACTGTCAACTTTGTGCATAAACATAGCTTCTATCTGAAATTTTCAGAAATATTTGTTTGTATTATTTCTTACATCATGATAGAATGTAATTTCATCTTTTGCACACCTTTTAGCTACGTTTTATTTATCCAAAATGCTACGTTTTATTTACTAGATATTATAAACTAGTTTGATCCATATTTTATATTTCTATACACCCTCATAGAATGATGCCTGCGATATACCTACAAGATTTATCAGAAAGATTGTGAAGCCGTGGTCAACTAAGCGCATATTTCAATAACCTCAGATTGAGTCTACTTTCGATCTTATGTCTTTTCGACTCAATACACCTTTTCTGATTGAACTTGTATACCTATTACCTAACTATAATATCATTTCTTTAATAATAATTTAAGGTAGAAGCAGGCACAGTGGTGCGAAGTATGTTCGCATGCGTTCTCCCTGGAGTTATCTCATTTTTATGCGGTTTCTACTGCCTACTACAAGCTTGGCTCAATGCATTCGCCGAAATTATGCGGTTTGGGGACAGGCTTTTCTACGAGGTATACATTTTTATCAATTGCCTTTGTAATCTACATAATATGTTATTGTACCTATGTTAAATGACCCTGGATTGAGTACAATTATTTACAGGCTTGAACTCGGCGTGATACGTATTCAATGTCACATAATTTTAGGCACATTTAGAAGAAAAAAAAATTAAACTGAGTGACTGACAGAGATTCTTGAGAGCTTCTGTGGCGCACCGGGCAAGTAGTCGGCTGGGTAGCGAGAGACCGCGGATTCGATCCCCGCACCGAGACACATATTTGTGTGATCCACAAATATTTGTTTTGGGGTCTGTGAGACCAAAAAGTCTCTCGTAGTTCCTGATACCCATGACACAAGATTCGTATCTTACTGTGGTGTCAGGACTATGTATGTGACTGTTGGGTGTTTATTTTTATTATATATTGTAATCGTCAAGGTATGTGCAATTTAAACTTGACGAAATATAATCAAATAGTTTCGTGTAGTGAATCACCTGAAAATAGTTTGGTCCATGAACATACACAATACGAGAAGAATCATGAATGCATCGCTTAAGATAGGGATTGGAAAGGGGGATTATAGAGTATAATACAATATATACAATATTACACAAAATATAATAGAGTTATCCACTAGACAGAGTACATGCACTAAAGGAGATGATGTGTTTTCAGGATTGGTGGACAACCTCCTGTTTCTCCCGCTATTACCGCGCTTGGAATCGCGTAGTTCACTCGTGGTTGCGAGATCACATCTACAAGCCATTAGCTCCTCGCACTGGAAGATTGTTTTCCACTTTTTTTGTATTCTTTGTGAGTATTTATAATAAATAGCTACCTAAAATTATTTTTTTAAGGAAAATCGTTAATGACGCAGTGGGCGAGTAGTCGGCTGTGAGGCGAGGACGCAGCTTCGATTCCTGAGACAAAGGTTTGTGTGATTCACAAATATTTGTTTCGGGTCTGGGTGTCTTTTCTCCGAAGAGAGATTGACGTTAGGTAGGCCGCCAATCGTAAAAACTACAAGTCAAATCTTTCTGTAACATGTGTTAAAAAGCATGTTGTGCCGTGCTGCACTGTGAGTGGTATAAGGGCGCGTGGAAGAAGTAGCAGGGACCAAAATAGATTTGCCTTTTTTTAAATACATAGGTAATATTAATCTGAAAGGCATTTTGGAGCAATCAAAACCCTTGCAGTCAAATCTAGAACTTGGTCGATACTTTGACGATTTATAGTTATCATAATTGATATTATCCAATGTAAGAATGAAATATGTATTTTTTGTAACTATTTTTGTTAGCTTAGATTGCGATATCTTAAAAAGATATCAAAATAAAATTACAATTTCGATGCAAATTAACGAAAACAGGCTCTAAGGAAAAACTGATGAAGGGGCCTCCGAAATCACATGAATTAGTATTTAATTTCGTTGATTTTTAGAATTGCTTAAAAAAATTTGCATCCGTCATTTCTCTAATGTGTGTCCCGACCATTGTCGAACACACATTAATTCGGTTTATCTATTCACAAACGTTTAATTTCTACATCTTGGCTCACATTCGTAAAGTTAATCTAATCTTATTTAATCACGAGCGGTTCGAAGGTACTCATCTAATAACCCCGGTCGTTGAACTAGTTAATCAACCTTATTACTAAGATTAGACAAGAATGTAAATGTACCTAAAGTAATGCCAAAATCGCCATAATGTTTTTCTGTTATTTAAAAATCAAACGGACTAGGTATCTAAATCGTAATGTATGACATCTTAAACTCACGTCTGTATCAAGGGAGGGGTAGACAGGGGTGCAATTAGTGAGCCCGCTATCGCAGAGCTTATTTTCGCCCGGTGATATCACAACTAGCATCTCCTTCGAATATCCCACTCATCTTACGAATTATTTTGTCTCCCGCTTTGCTATGGAGGAAAGTGGACAATTAATATTTCCAACCCCTCCCTAATCTGATTAATTTCGTTGCGGGACAAAGACATTTAGGCATTCCCAGAGACTTGCCGAGCTGCACTGCTCGGTGTCAACAAAAATGCGTGCCACTGTTAATCCTGGTGCACAGGAGTTATAGTGGCGGGTGTGTGGGCGGGAAAGTCTCTCACCGTACGAAACAAAGCAGCAAGCCGCTACTTTGCGTCGGTTTTCTGTGAGACAGTGCTAAAAAATCGGTCGAGCCGGCCCATTCATGCTGTTTAGACAGAAGTTTCTACAGTGTGGCTCTAACACTCAAAGAAAAAAATGGGGAGATCCAAGATCACTCAGCTCTCGCATGTTACGATAACAATATAAAATGTTTAATGTAATGTAATTTTGTAGGTTTCGGCATTAGCGCATGAAGTGATACTGGCCCTATCATTCGGCTTCTTCTACCCTGTCCTTATGATGGAGTTCGGAGTGTTAGGAGTCCTGATGTTGCCGCTTACTGCCTCTAACGGACGACGATTTCCTAATGTGTTCAATCTATTCATGTGGCTCTCTTTCTTTTTTGGCAACGGTGAGTACAGCTATAAATAAAATTAAATAAAACTATTATGTTAGTTTTATTTGTATATTTTATTATCGCAGACACAATTTTTTATGATAAATTTCCAATAAGAACCTAAGTGTAGATATTCTTATGACTCTATTAAAAATGTCTATGTTTACGAAAATGTCACAACCGCATACCTATAATATGACGACCTCTGACCGGGCCCAAAGGTCCAAATAATCATTGGAAATTTGGAGTAATTTTAGTACTTACCTACTTAATTTAAGTAGGAACAATCACGTTCTGTACCTAATGTTTAAAGTTTCCATCCTTCATTCATGTTTTTATATTCATATTGTACCAGTATACATATTTTTAGGTATCTTGTGGAGTTTGTATCCGATGGAATACTTCGCTCGCAAAAACTGCCCTCCCTCGGAAAGCGACAGCTTCTTCATACCCAAGTCATGGTCGTGCCCAGAGATCATACTCAAACCGAACTGGACCTTCCAGAATCCAATGGATATAGTTTACTGACGGGTTCATAAATAAATATAATTTGATTCCATATATCAGTGTATTTACTTATCTTCTGTCCATATCTAAAAAATGCATTTTTAAGTGATGGATGACTGTAGACATTTTTGAATACCAGTTACGACTGTGAAGTGGCAGCTTGTATTTCGTACAGGTAGGTGCGATTTTCCGGAGGCCCAAAATATGTGTTTCCCGGTAATTCCCAAGAACATGACAAGGAAAACCCCTACAATCTATTGAAGTTCAAACAGTATAAGTGTTAATAAAATGAATAATTTAAAAGCCGGAAAAAACAGTATGGTGTGATTTTCACAAAAGAAACATTGTTATCAAGAATGGCTTTGATTTATCATGTTTACCACAAACATCTATTTTAGGAATGAAAGCAAAAAATATCTTAATTTTATTCTACATAAAAAAAAAACAATTATATATGAAAGTATTTATTCAAGAATTCTAACCACATAATTAAAATGTTTTTTTTACATATAAATACAATCTAAATAGACTTATGAAAAGTTTTGATAAATTCTATTTGTTTATAGTATAAAAGATGTCACATTAATCACTATGCTTAAAATAGTCATGAATGTATCAATAGACTATAACTAAATAATTAACCTAACACTATGTCCACACTTTGCAACGGCGCGGCGTGCGACGCGACGCACCGCGTTCAAAATATGTGCCCATATTCGAAGCAAGACATGTTCCCTACACGCGCGTGAAGGCCTCTGGTCAGAAAAAACCACGCGGTGGACGCGTGTTTTATGTTATAGACAAGACCGAGGTGATGTGAATAGTTGGGATCGGCTCGAGTGCTCGCCGGTTGACACTTGTAAGACCCATCAAGCCGAGGCGTGCGCGGGACATGAGTTGCAAAGTGTAGACACGCCTTAACTATGGCAACACAATATACTAACATTTTCAACAATGGTATAATTTTATGTGTAAAGATAAATTTAAATAAATTTGTCGACTCATTAAAATGAATGTGCTTTTAATAATATTATGAATATTTAGTAGAAAATAGAAGTACAGAGACAAAGAATTGAACAGATAGATAAATATGACTTATTAAATTAAAGTGAATTAGGGAATGTATGAAATTATAAAAATATTCACATTTTAAATGCTGTTTGGAAAATTGAATGCTACAGTGCTACAGTAAAGATTAAAAACATTTTTGGTATATAATTCAATATTCGTTAAAACTTATCACACACTAAACATATAGGGCCTTACGTATAAACGTTAGTTATGAAAGCTTATAAAAGTAAAGACCATATTTCCAAACGTAAATTTTGAATAATCAGTAATATTTTCCAACAAACATAATCAACCAATCTATCTCCAAAATAAATATATTAGCACCGTGACAACACATTTATATATCGATTTATCACACGGTATCATTATATCTATACTGTATCCTGATTATTTAGGTTTATTTTACGGCCAAACATTTTCAGTCCTTATTGACTAACATTGGTAGGTACTGATATATAAAAAAATACATATTAACATAAATTAACATTCGACAGTAATGAATACAGGAAATTTTACCAACATTAACATTTAATTAATTATAACGTACAGGTTAAACAACTATGGTGCAATAATTTGTGACATAAAATAAAGTAACTGTGAGTATGATATAAATTCGTAAGATATAGAAATATTCAAATCTTCATTCACGTAAACATATTATGTGTAACCCATTCAACAATTAGACAGCTGGTGTGCGGTCCAGATCTTTGAAGAGCGCAGAAGACATCCTGTAAATCATAATATTTTGTATTAAACAAATATACATGGTGGAAAGTTAAAGTTCAATTTTCAGAGCCTTCGTAGGGCAGTGGGCGAGTAGCCGGCTGTGTGGTGAGAGGCCGCGGGTTCGATTTCCGCACAAAGGCAATTTTTTGTGTGAGCCACAAATACTTGTTTCGGGTCTGGGTGCTTTGTTCCCAGTGCGGCTGACGTCAGGCAGGCGGCCCGTCGTAAAAATAATATCGAGCATTCATCGAATAATAATAGTTACCCATAAAATATATTTTCCTCTTAATTGAAATGGCAAACAATCTATTTGTTCAAACGAAATTTTTGTGGTAACATTTATACATATTTTCATTTATAAGCAGGAGTATTATAGTCATCATAAATTACTCACTTGTTTATCATGTGCTGGTATATATAGTATGGAATGATTGTGATGTTCACAACAGAAGGGCTATTGTCAATCACCTTTGATATCTCCTTATCTTTCATTCCCACTACGTTAATAGTGTTTATTTCCAATAGTTGATGATCGGTAAGCAGTCCGTTGCGAGCTGCCGATGAATCTTTAACCAAGCCTACAATTTTACCATTCTTGAAATGGAATCCAATATGTCCGAGAGAATCCTTGTGAAGAGTTATGGTCCTCTCAAATGGTCTGAAAGTAAATTACACAGCTTTAAAGAATGCATGAACAATGTATTTCCAAATGAATGCTTATACAATGTCGCTGTCAAGGGTTTAAAAAAAACCTTGGCTTTTTTAAATAAAGTGCATTTTATAATATGCATGAAATAAATTGGCAAGCTTGACATTAGTCATGATCGCAATTGTTTCTATTGTTGTCAGGAACTGCTTTCTGTAATCCATTCATTGTTAATTATAGTAAAACTAGTTGTCTTCCGCTGTTTCACCGTATTCACGTTACTGCCCATGGGTCAGACCACAATAAAACATATAAATTCAAAAAATGAGTGAACTAATATCCAAACGCTTTACTTAGTTGAGGAGAAATAAGCAGACAGGCAGACGCATATAGCGCCCTTGTTTTATACTATATATTGAAAGAAAATATGAGGCAACCTGATGGTAAGTGGTCTCCACCACCCACAATTCCAGTAGAATCATAGACGTATCGCCAACATTAAGGGAAAGGGATAATTAAAGGATTGGGAAATAGAAGGGGGATTTGGGCCTCCAGATAAAATAAAAAAAAAAACAAACATATATCTGAAAGCAATACCAAAGAACAGTGAATCTCAAACCTGTCACGAACAGCCAAATTGATGCCATTTACAGGTGCTTTCTTCAATAAGTTATGGCATTGCTCCATGCTCATTCCAGCTACCGAGATATTGTTGATTTCTAGAATCTGGTCACCAAATCTCAATCCAGCGAGTGCCGCAGGGCTATTGGCGCCTACGTAACAAACAAAGACACCACTGTTGACCGAATGCAGCCTTACTCCACACTTGCCATCTTTATCCTTGCAAAGAACAACTGGTCTGATCGCTTGGGTCACAGTTGCTTTGGCCAACGTCAGAGATTGTGATGACAAAGGAGCTATCAGATTACTTGTGGCACCTCCGGATTGGACCTGAAAAGGAAAGTAATAAAACACCAGCTGAATATATTATCAAACTATACAAATTTGATGATTCAATTGTCTAAATTTCCAGGATGGCATTTATTAAGTGTTTTATCCTTATATTTTTAAATATAATAGTGGCTTTGTAGCAATCTTTATATTTTCATTCACTAAAGTAAAAGTAATTTAGTCAACTCAAATGGTTGCAAAATGAATGGACTTGAGTTTGACTGAACTTAATTAGAGAAGTTACATGACTTATGTCCGAATACTGAAACGCTACTTAGCTGTCTGACGGCTAACGGCTACTTATTTTCATACAATTTTGACAGCTAAGAGGGACTTAACTTGTTTAAAACGATCTTAAATACTTAAGTAGCGTTTCAGTATACGGGCGTTAAATGGATAAAATTCAGTTTTTAATGTCAAGGTGAAATTACTAGGTATTATGAAACATAACAATGTTGTTGTGTTTGTTTATGGCAAGGTGTTGCACCAGGCAAGCAACCTGCTTGTTACATCATCCAGACTAGTAAGTGTTTTCACATTTACATTAATACACTAAAATTTCCATTTGTTTTATTTAGTGATCTTTGTATTTAATTAATTGGCTCATGTTGCCAAATGGCAAATGTGCCTGATATAGCACCTGGAAATATACTTTTTGTATATCTTTTCTATTTTAGCCAGGGTTCGAGGATATATATCAATGGATATATATCAAGATATATATCCGATATATATCCGATATATATCAAGCTGGTTTTGACGATATATATCAATGGATATACTTATCAGATGTTTGTTACTGTATTTCTACTTCCCAAATGTAGATGGCTTGAGAGTAGAGTTAAAACATACTCCCTAATGGTAAGTTCTAACCCATTAATGGCACCACTTCTGCCCTAAAAGAAGATTTTATGTTTTTTAGTTGATTATGCCTTATCTAAAAGTAGATTTTGCAATATGCAAACAGTATTCATAAATAAAACAATAAAATAATAATACGACTTTCATACAAAATGGATATATATCAAACTTGATATATATCAGATATATATCATAAATATCCGATATTTTGATATTTATAATAAATATCGGATATTTTCGAACCCTGATTTTAGCATAAATCAGTTAAGATAATGGCGTGGGTTAGTTATTCATTGTCTAAAGTTTACCTATTTCTAACAAACTGTTTTTTGTCCCTACAATAAAATAAATGAACTAAAGCATTTTTAGATACTATTTTCCTTGATAACTGGTTTTAAAAAGTGTACCAACTAATTTTCAGTTATAGATGTGTGTTCCCAGCATTCAGATAAAAGCATGAGTCATTTGTTAGTTGGGTTTTACCACAAAGTCCATTACATTTAGGTTCCCATTTAGATTTAAAAAATAAAAGGAAAATAGGTATTCGCGTAGATACTTACCGTTTGGACCTGATATTCAGGCATATTTCGAGCAATAACATCAGCGGATAATTCTAGTCCCATGTAGTCCCCGAGAGCTGGATACATGGTAGGAGCGGTTGGAGCCATGCGAGTTGGCGGCAGGCTACTGGGCGTTACATGTTGGTGGTGCGCCATCTGAGCCCTCACCATTCTGTCCACCTTCATGTCTTCCAGGGATGGATACAGCGACATTTTGCTAATATGACACTCGATACGTACAAAAACAACACAAAATTGCTTTACGAACGATTAGGAAAAACAAGGGTGTAGTAAAATACAATCTCGTAAGTATAATCTATTGTTTTACAATGAATAAATCACAAGCATTATATTTTAGTAAAACTACTGCCCACTGAAAATGTAATTGAAATGAAATAAGAGATGTATGTCAATTACTCACTGAACTCAATAGCAGTGATGCCACCTTGCAGAAAAAAATATCACTAGATTTAGTCTCAAAACTCCCTAGATTTATAGAATATTTTTAACTAAAAAAATCACTAGAATTTACTAAATACATAGTTTAAAATGAAATTACAGGGTAGGGTAGGTATTAGAAAAAGCAATGTAATTGCGAAAATAATTAACAAAAATAAGCACAATATCGAATAGCTATTCATCAAAAATCAACATCAAATACTTCTACTGGTATTTCTTCATCATCTTGATTTGGAGTCGCATAACTTACAAATATAGAAGACTGAGATGGATCATCGGTTTCGTCAGACTAATTTGATTTTTAAAGAGTATTAAGTGTAACCTTCTATCTATGTATACTCTTCACCTACCGTGTAATTTTATTTTAAACTATTTTGTGAATTCTAGTGATTTTTTTTAGTTCAAAATATCCCGAAATCTAGGGAATTTTGAGACCAAAACTAGTGATATTTTTTCTGCAAGGTGGCATCACTGGTCAATTGTCAAATAGTGTCAGACTCAGACCAGTAGTGTGGCTTAAACATCGATTGTTTGAGATTTCGATAGTATCGATTGTTGAAAAGAAACAATCGATTAATCATATTTTAATCGATAGTTTTCGAGACTTTTATAAGTATAAAATGAAACACAACTTATTATACTTTTGTAATAACAATTGATCATTTGTTATTAAAAAAATAATATATTCAAATTGTTTTCTTTCAGCAGGCTTCTTTTTTCATTCATAAGGAGCCCTGTTTTGGAAAATATTCGGTCTGAAGGAACAGATGTCGCTGCACAGCACAAATATTTTTTGCCATCATACACAACACATTAGTTGATTTTTCTCAATATTTTAAAGGATAAACAATCGTTGATTTTTCTCAATATTGACCAACATCAATTATCGATTTAACGACTGGTGTTGTATGACGTACCTGATTGGGCAAAAAAAGCAAATCATCGGATTCGGATTTGGAATTGGTCTCTGTAGCAGACGTACTTGGAAGAGTTTGAATTTCGAGTATTTCTGTTAGTACGGATGCAATTAGATCCGCATATTCACTTTTGAGGAGTTGTGCCCGCTCCCCACTCATTACACTATCGGTTTGAATATACTAGTATATTTCGGAATTCCCTACAGCTTAGCAACACTGCCCTTAGTACTACTTTACACCGGATCACTGGGATTTCCCCAAGTAGAGACATCAATTCGTTTTAAAAAAAAATCGCTAGGGACGATAAAAAAGAAAATAAACGATATATCGATATCTTTCTCAGACAATCGATTGTTTCAATTGTTGAAATACTATCGAATAATCGATTGACTATCGGTTTTTAAGCAACACTACAGACCAGAGACAAATAAATTAGGTGTCAGACCACAGAGTACATTATTATAGTCAGACTATTCAGGAGAAACTGATGGATAGTATCAATGTTTTTATTATTTTACCACTGTAATATAGGAGAGGCAAAGCGTTAAAATAATAAAACATAATACTTTAAAAGTGGATATAGAAAGCAATGTATAAACCCTGAAAATTTATTGGAAAAAAAATATCATGGAGACGATTACAAGTAAACGGTCTCCAACGTAAGTCAAAAATCTTCGGTCTAACTGATCTTTGTAATTTCGGCAAGAAAAACTAGAATACTTGTTTCATATTATTATAAACCGTTTCTTATTGCATATGGTTTGTTTTTGCAGAAGATGCCGGGAGTGGGAGCGTCAAAGGCGTAACAAATTTAATGATGCTATTACCAAACTTGGTGAAATTGTTATAGCTATAAACAAAGCTAAGAATTTAATAGGTTCAGAAAATGTGCAATATACAAAAGTTGAGATAGTACAGAAGGCGATACTATGTCTTACCGATTGTGCACATGAACAAACACAACTCAGTAAGTTGAATGAAGAGGTAATTTCAATATTATTTAACCAGTGTCTTAAACCAAAATAACGCACTAGTCGGTCAAGTTAATTTTCCCTACAGAAAGTGCTATCAAAATAACTACTGATGAAGTTCGACCCAGGTATAAAACCTTTTGGTGCAACTTTGGTAATTCTCTATAGAGACTCAGGTGATTGGGCAGGGGACCCTTAGGCTGCGGTTAGACGACGCGAAAAATTTCGTGTGGCCGCCGCGCGGTGACCGCGTACTAACTGTTCAGTCATAGCAAATATATGTTTTATTAACTAGGACTAAACGTTGAAATTCGTTGTAACTAACTGCGCGGCGACGGCGTTTACACGATCGCGCAGTCGCCGCGTGGTTAGAGCGTTGCGAAGAATTAAACATTATGGCTTAGTCAATAGAGTTTACATTAGTTTATCAAGTGATTCGAGCGAGGCGACCGTGCGGCCTCAACGCGGTGGCATTCCGAGTCATATAAACGCACCCTTAGCATCTTGATGCAATTGTCACCAAAAGATATTACATTTTTTTTATTTTCCCTTGGTATTTATTTATAGAGTATTACAGTATATTATAACTAAACCTCAAAATGTAAATAAATGTGTATATAGTAATAGCACATTAAACATTAATCAATCTTAGAGATGTGGAACGGACTAAAGTGCCAATTCACAAGTTCAATCATGGTGGAAAGTATATTTAAAAAAAAGCAACCAGTAATCCCCGAAAGGGTAGGTGAATGTGTAACCAGTGCACCCACATTTTAACAAGCTTATTTCCATTCCATGATGTCATAGGAGATGAGCCAATCATCATACTGGGTACAAATTCCAGACTCTGGGCTGATATTAGACATTTAGTGGTAGAAAAATTAATTATAGTATTTGAAGAAGATTTTGTTGTTAATTACTAAGGTTGAATTTAATGGGGTATGTAATCTGATTATAAATATGTATTATTATATACAATTTCAGAAGCTGAAATTCTAGCACTACAAGTTGAACTACAAAGTGTAAAGAGTAAAAAACTTTATAAGGATGCATCATACCAAGTGTCTATTGAAATAAATAAACAGGATATAGCTACACAAGTAACTCTAAATAAAAAAGATGCTTCAATACAAGTTTCATTAGGTCCTAATAAGAGAAGTAGAAGTGAGTATGACCTAAATTGTTGACACTGTTTCATAACTTTTGTTTTCTTTTTTTTTACACATTTCTCTTATTATATTGTGCACCATCGTTTTTAAATATTACTTTGTTCCTCTCCATACTATGTTTGTCTGGCAGAAATCGCTTAAAGCGATAAGACCACCTAATGTTTTTTTCGCCCAATTTCTTGATACATTTGTTTTTATTTTTTTCTCTCTGTAATTGTGTATTCAATAAAGTAATAGTTTCTGACAACTAGACATTAAGAACATTACTTACATTACTCTCATATAAATTATGCACTTTGGCAGTTTTTGTTTATCTTTTTATTACACGAAAGAAGCATGATGATGATCCAATGTATAGCATTAAAAATAACATACTTATTTAGCTCTTGAATGAAGCCTAACTTCTTCTAAAGCCCAAGAATGTTGCATATTCATCCTAAATTTAAACAACGAAATTTACTCAAGAGCATAACTTTAATTGTTTAAGTAAACATATTTGTAGTAATATGTTAGTAGTGTAGTAGTACATTTGTAGTATATTGTGGTGTGTAACTGCCATCAACAACTTAGGACTAAAGCCATCCTCACCTGCATGTGGTACACTGTGCTGATTAACAGATGGGACAATGTCGAAATATGGTTCCCATTGCAGTATGTAGAGGTAGGACTGTCAAATCAGGATAGGAAGTCGGATCCTGGCATTAAGCTGTGATAACACTATTATCAGCAAAATATATTACTTTTAATATCTTCTATATCTGTTCAAAGAGTTTATGATGCACTCTATTCTCATCTAATTTAGAAGTTTCATGTCACTTGCCACAAGCACATAGTCTCAATCTTCAATCATCTGATGTTCTGTGCAAAGATATCATTCATACCATGAGTAAATTTTAAGTAAATTATGTGATTTCAGATGGGAAGTATATCAAAGTAAAGATGTTGCAAAAATCGAAACGAAATGCTTTAAAGGAAAAACCTATAGTTACAAATGTTGCAACAAAATTACAAAACACAAAACCAGTTATAAAGGAACAAAAAATATATCCTAAAATAACCTTAGAAAATGAAAAAGGTATTTTTATATTTAGTTTAAAATTGAATGCAAATATGCAATAATATAATTGAGATATTGATTATGTATAATTAGCTAAATTAATTAGATTAAATTCTGTCATTTAAAAAGTCATAAGTAAACATTCCCCATGTACAATTATGCAAAATAGACCTTTTAATTATTGATTTAGGGTAGTGAATTTAGCAAAATAAAATGATTATCTCAATTTTTACTTGATGTGGGGTGAAATGTTATTAAATATTTCCATCCATTTATAGTGAAATTTAGCATTATACAAAACAACATATTATGTTTATGTCACAAGACTGGACAAGTGGAATTAATATGTTAGAGGAAGTTTGAAAGTACTGCCAGTTACTGAAAAGGTGAAAGAAAAGTGCATACAGTGGGCCAAGACCTTTGATGTTTGTGTAAAAGTGAATCAAGAAACTGGCCACAAGACCTAGGGCTCTCACATATGTGATAAAATAATAATTGAAATAAAATACAATTTCATGACTTTAAATACGAACTTGTGAAATTTGTCTATATTGTTAAAAATATTTTTATAACCTTATAGTATACATATGATTTATTTATATTCAGCTACATATTGTCAGTTGTGTATTAAAAAAATGTTAGTAACCCAAAAACTTTTTACTAGAAAGAACTGACTAAAGGAACTAAAAAGACAAAAATAAAAAACCAATTCAAATCTTTAAATTGGCCAGGACCACATTTATATGATTTATGGTGGTTTTACATACAAAAAATATATACGTTTCAAATTTAGAACAGCCGTTTTTTTGTCGTCGGTGATGATGAAACAGTGATGAACATTTATGTGGCTGAATCAGAGGGAAGATACCAAAGAAAAGATGGATGGATTGTGTGACAAATGGTTGGAATGAAAGGAAGACAGTGACCTTCTAGATCGACCACAAATAAATGGGGACCAGGGCAGTTTAATTATTTGTTTTATATTTCCAGCTCCAGAAAACACCATTGTCGTGCTGCCTGCTGCACCATATATTTTTCCACAACGACCTTTATTGCTCCCTCCAATGCCACCTACAATAGTTTTAGTAAATCCAAATATGCAATCTGTTAATAGGCATCCGGTGCAGATAATCGGAAGAAATAATGGGGATATAACAAAAACAACTATGGTGAATATTTTGCCAATATCTGCATATTCCCGACCTTTATCTGCTGCGAAAAATAAGAAAAATACATTGAAGTTAAAAAACGATTGCGGCAAAAAAGTAATAAAAAAATCAAAAGTAAGTGAGAAAATTGTAAAAGAATCACCTAAAGCGAATGTTTCTCTGAAACCAGTAGATGAGCCACATACAGAAACTAAAGTAATTAATGATATAAACAATAAATGTGAACTTAATCATGGAGAGAAATCGTTGGAAAAAAATGAAAAAAATACGCAAGATGTACTAAATGCCATAAATAAGGTCACACAAAATGAGCAAGTGGTTGAAAGTATTGTGAGTAATGAATCTAAAATCACCAAAACCGACGAGTCTATATCTGAGAAAAACGAAAAAAGTAAATCAGAAAAAATAAAACATGACACACCAAAATTTACAGAACCCAATTTACCCATAACTGTTCCATCCACATCATCAACAATTTCCATGATCACACTTATGACATCAATGAATGATAGTAATGATGAAGGTACCAAAATAAATAAATCTACTAAAGAAAAAGGTTGCTTGATAGTGGATAAAGATAAAGAAAATAAGTTACCTACTATTTTAGATCCTGCATTATGTGACGGGAACGTTGAGGGCGGTAATGCACGCCTGGAATTAGCAGAAGAATTTTTAGCGGCTTCCCCAACTGCTGCTTTTCTTATGTCTTTTCCCTTAGTCAGCGGGAATAGGGCGGACAGTCCAGCTGAAGAACAGCAAAGTGGTCCACAAACTACTAAAGATACGATTCAACCCTCTACACCAAAACGCAATGAAGTAGTAAATCAATCTAATCAATATTTCGAAAAACCAGATGTTAATGAATTGAAAATTAAATGCTCGATTAAAAATGCTTCTTCAAGTGCCACGAAACAAACTGAGCAACAAAAATATGCCGCTCAGACTCCTATTAGAGATGTTCAATCAAAACCCATCAACACAAAGACCACATCTAATGTATCAATTGACAACCCATTTTTAAATCTGCCAATGCCGTCTCTGATATCGACTAATTGCCCAACAACCGATACTACATTTGGGTTAGAATTTGATTGCAATATGAATAAAACCTTGCCGAGTCAATCAACCAGTTTCGTAAGCAATGGAAACTTGTTCTACAAAAGCGATCCATTTAGTACCGTCAAAAATAATATTTATAGCTCAAGCAATATAACTTCTTCTCACGATTTCAACAGTCTAGGGCTTTATCCGTGTGCTATGGAAAAGTACACGACTAAGAATAAATCCGATTTCACTAACGTAGAAGATAATATCATGAAGATGGGACCATCAAGATTAACATACGATATAGACTTGGGTTGGTCTCATAAAAGCTTTGATTTTGTCACCTGTACTACGAGTTCGAATACATTTAATAAAGATATTTTAACTCCTGTTTCCGCACCATACTCAACAACTTACAATCCATTTAATCCAGAATTTCATGTCCCTCTTGTTTCAAATACAAATAAAAAGGAGAACGCAACAAACAAACCGGTTACGTTTGCTGAATCTTTTAGCGGTTTCTATTCTCAATCAAATTTATGGGCAGAAGACGTACCATTTTACACCAGCAGTAGCGGGAGTAAAACTCTAACAAAACAAAATTATTTACCACTAGAACACGCCCAAACCAACGTTAATGTAAAACACAATGAGACTAAGTCTTATGATTCGAAACAAATTGTTAACACGGTATCGAATACAGGTTCAAAATCTACAAATATGAACATACAAATGTCTGAAAAGTATACAAAAAAATCGCCTAGCAAAATGCATATTAACTGGATGACCTCTGAGATAAGACCATTGCAAAGTAACTGCACAACAATACACTGTGAACCTAAAGACGTACATAAAGCAACATTTAACCATTCGGATCCAAAATCTTCCTATAACAATATAGATAACACAACCAAAAAACCAGAACATGAAAGTAACTACTTTCCCATAAATATGCATAATTTTTCTACTCAAACAGTCCAAGAAGATTTCCAAATATGGCCTCCAGCAAGACCTCTAGGAACTACAGAAATAAGTATAGAACCTCCTCCAATGAACTTGCCAACGTTAGTTGGCGATTTGGCCTTAGGGCCACACGATAAAAAGAAAAATTTAGATGTAGTAAATAGAGCATTGCCTCAACCAGAGATTAACAATTGTGGGAATTTTCTATCTGTTACACAACTCATGAACCGTTCAACGGACAACATGCATTCTCGTTATCAACCATCGAATGTTGAAACGTCTAAAACAACCCATAAGGAAAATATTCTACATTTCACCAATGAAAATAATCGTAAAGTCATGAATTCTCGTCCAGAAAACAATCTGGCTCAATCGTGCTACGGGCTAAATGATGCAAAGTTAGCCCACCCCTACGAAAGCAATATGACGCATTATTCACATTCAAAAGCAAAAACGAATAAACCGGAGAAAAATTCAAAATCTCATAAAAATAATTATTCTGCTGAAGCTTTAATAAGAGGTGGTGGTACCTGTAACCAAAAATTACAAGATCCAAGTAGCGCAAAGTTTATAATGCCAACGCAAAAATATAACGATTTCAATTCCACACAAGACAGTAGCATAGCACAAGTGTCGCATTTCCCGCCAATTATAGATTACTCTGATAACAGTTACGCCGGACAACAGTTTTCTGGAACAACCTTGTATAACGCCACTACTAATACTATATCAAATTCGTTTTATTCAAATTTTATGCCAGGAGGTGGCAATTTGATGTCTAGCAATTATGCAAGTGGAGCTTTCACAAGTGATTTCATCGATTATAATCAGGCAACGGAATGTAGTTATACTAATCACAAGTACGAAGAATTAAAAATGAAAAATAACTTAACTTATCACCAAGATAAGTTGCCTCCAAATTATAAAAGTTCAAGAAGAGAATCTGCAACTAAACACAAGTTAGAATGTTCGAAAAAAGACTCCAAGAAGTACCAAAGCAAAAGGGCTAAACCAAACCCAGAAGTTGAAGATTGGAATGACCCGTCGCATTTACTTTGGCAAAATAAGACAACAAATAAAAGACACTCAAATATCACGGCAGAAGAAATGCCTTTTCCAAATTATGTTGGTAATCAAATGAGCACACAATATCAACCTGAATTCTTTAACAGTCATCTTATGCCGTCCAATATGCAAAGCGTCAGCCACAACGTCGATAGAACAATTTCTACTTTCCCAGTAACATCTCGAGCTAACTTCAACCTAAGTACCATTTTTCCAGAAATAGCTATGGTAAGAAATTATTGTTTTTTAGCAATAGTACTGCGAACGTCAATCGTTCTCGAATGTTGGCATATTAATGTGTACATGAAATATTTATTATTAATTGTATGTTTTAGAAAGTGCAATGATGACACGCCTGCTAGCAGCATAGATCACGGGGGCAGGCCACATTACAGAGGATTAATAGTCACTGAATAATAAAGTCCTAATAAGGAATATATATACTCGTACTAGGAATCCAAAAGATGAAGCCATTGATTTGTTGAACGAACATTAGTAGGTTCTTATTATGGTGAAATCGGCCTAATTTCAAGCAGCATTGTAAATAATAAATGATATGAAACATTATTACTTAGGTTAATTATTATTATTTATTGAAGGTAAATATAGTAAATTAAGTAAAAAAATACATTATTACTTATATTTATACATAAAATAAAATCTATTACAAGTTATTTAAAACTGTGTTTTGTTTATTGAATAACCTAACCGTTAAAGATTCCCGACGTCTATTAGAAAAACATCTGACACTTTTCTTCCAACATAGCACAAAATCACCTCGATTTAATTGGTTTCCATTAAAAAAACGGAACAGTAGTAACAACGCGGTCGAGCCGTACTATTCATCCAACATGGTCGTACTACTTGGTGTCTTATCCGTCACATATAGCAATAATACAAGCCCTGCATTGTATACGTCCCACTGCTAGGCAAGGGCATCCTCTACTACATTTAGCTTGGGTATAGTCTTCTAATGAGGCTTGGCCGATTTCATATACCTTCGAGTTGCCTTCGAGATTCGAGAGATGTAGAAAACTTTTTAAGTATGCAGGTTTCCTCACGATCTTTCATTTCGTTAAAGCTAGCGATAATTAACAATGGATACACACGTGACAAAAAAGTTAGAGGTGCGTGCTCTTGGGCGAACCCCAAGAATTTCAAACCTGCGACTTTCGTGATTGCAGTCCGTGCCACTCTTTAGAGAAGAATCGCTGTTACAAAAATATACTATGGGTACTAAGATAGCTCATTTATATAACCGATACACACAATATGTTTACACTAAGGGACGGTATCCACTAAAGCGGAGGTGACGGAGCGGAAAGATGAGCGGCGCGGCAGTGTATTAGGGTGTCTTCACCAAAGAGAAAATGAGATAGGTATTTAACTACTAGCTAATATTCTTGTTATTTGCCACACACCACTCATATTTCCGCTCGTCTCCGCTCCTGTAGCCTTAAGAAACATTACACATCTCATATTCGGAACACAGGAATAAAGGTGGTTTAACTGTGTCCACCGATACTAAGCATCACTCTCTCACCCCATCTCGGCTTTGGTGGACATTGGCGCTTAATCTCTGAAAACACTATCATAGTTGGTAGGCATCTAGGGGAAACGAGGGCTTCCACGTTTCGCCGAACTTAAATATGTCCTATGATGTGATAGGGACGTGCTTATCAGCACACCGGCCACAAATTCTAAATCCCGGAGTAACTGATTTTTCTAATTTTAAAGTCAATTATAAAAAAAATACTTGATCTAATCTTTAAACGATTTCTCAGCCTAAATACGCTGACACTAGACCAATGAGAGCGGGTGCTCTCAGTGGCCCATTTACTTGAATGATTTGATTTTTATCATGTAATGCTACATAACTTATCAGTACATAGTAACTATAACATAGATGTTATATTGTTAATTAGTTGTATAATTAATAGTGTGTACACATTTTAATATCATACTGTTTAGATAATATTACAGTAATACTACTACCTACAATTTTATAGTTAGCTGGTTGAATCTATGGTTACCGTTGAAACAATAAACACCATATATCTTATAAGGATACATAAATAGTTTAAAAAAGCCTCTGCCACCATTTTTCATGTCGTCTTATAATAAAAAGATAAAATATCTACATATGCCAACACTTTTTATGTTCTAATGAAACAGCATGTACTTATTTAGTTGCGCCAAATGCCGATATCAGAACATACTTTACAAGCTCGACGTGTGCAATGTGCGGGTTCCGAATATTTACCAAACTGATTTGCATATGCTAATTGGATTTCCGTTTTAGTTAACGGCACCCTTTAAAAAACTAGCAAACTGCAGTAGACAAGTGGAATTCATTTTCGTCTGTGTTATTTATGCTGACATCCATTTGCAATGTATGTTTTACATAAATTAAACTTTAGACACATTATTTCATTTGTTTAACTTCTTGCTTCATTCCAGTAATGCAAATTGCAAAGCTATCTTCACTCGAAAGTCAGATAGCTTGAATAGCTTATGACTCTTGCGTGAAATAAATGTGATAAAAAAATCCCAAGTGTCTTATGAAAAATATGTCTGTGTAACTTATGAAATTTGAAATTGAAATCGAATGTCAGCCTCCGTGGCGCAGTGGGCGAGTAGCCGGCTGTGAAGCGAGAGGCCGCGGGTTCGATCCCCGCACGGAGACAACTATTTGTGTGATCCACAAATAGTTATTTCGTGGTCTGGGTGTTGTGAGACCGAAAGTCTGTCGTAGTTCCTGATACCCACGACACAAGACTCGTATCTTACTTTGGGGTCAGGACTATGTATGTGACTGTTGGGTGTATTATTTATTTATTTGTTATTATTAATGTCGAAAAACGCCTTCATAAACGATAGCTTCAATATAAAATTAGATGTAGGTTAGATGATCAAAGAAATATACGGCCATGGTTATTGGTAACTAAAAATGTAACTAGATCCTGAAAACGTGCTTGTACATTTGAAATTTAATTACAAGGTAGAGCCACGTTGTAGACAATTTTGTCTATTCTCGACCTGGTTTGACCAGTGGGTATCAAAAAGCCGATACTGTGAAGTAACCAACTTACTGCTACATTTCGTATAGTGAGTCGATAACCGGGGGTTTTCTATCAAATCTCCGCTCTCCGTCCCAATCCTATAATTACCCTTTCTATTTAAGGTCCACGCTCATGATTCTGATATTGTGGGTTACATAAGCGCTAGAGATCAGGCTTACATCAGGTGACCACTTGCTCGTTTGCCGGCCTATGCTATAAAAATGAGTGTCTTCAGTATGTACTGCGCAACATTAAACTATTTCAGACAACAGATATTCTGCAAAGTAACTTTTACATTTTTATGTTCATACCTACCATACCATTAATGTTTTACTTACACCACCCGCATGATTCTCACATTCTAACGTTCATACACCCTAAATACTATCTCACATTAAGATGCGAATTAGGTCGAGTTATACTCGGAAAATGATAAATGTGTTGGTCTATGAAAATTATTTTAAAATCTACTCATTAAAGACTTCCACAGACTACATTTCTTTTAAATGTTTTTGGTCTAATAATCTCGATTTGTATACCTACAAATTATTTTAATTAAAACAGGTCTTAACCGCGTAATATTTGAATGGTATAATACCAATTTATTTTTTTCCTGGCGTTGGTTAAGGGTTGAGAGCGCCTAAAGCGCTCACCCGAAAGCCCGGTGAAGCTGTATACAGCCGACTCGAGTCAGGCTTACAGCAAGCGTCAACACAAAAAAAAAAAATCCTGGCGTTGGACCTACTTGCATCAGCCATTTTCTGATTTTCACACTTAATGGTAGCAGAAATAGACAAAGCAGGTCTACTTACTCAGATTGCCTATTGCAAATGCGGGACCTTAAATCCCTGAACTAATGAATGACCATAGAGACCCATTTGATCTTCTACCTAACCTGATTTTTGTTAATTAAAAAAAAAAAAATTTTTTGTCTGTTTATTTTCTTTGGAGAGCTTACGGCTTATTTCACAAATAAGGTTCACCTTTAGGCACCTCCTAGATCTCCTAGGTCTTTGATTGTCATCAACCATGTAAACAACATTGCTTAGTGACTTTCATATCTTGACAGCCTCCGTGGAGCAGCGGGCGAATAGCCGACTGTGAAGCGAGAGGCCGCGGGTTCGATCCCAGCACAGGGACAAATGTTTGTGTGATCCACTAATATTTGTTTCGGGGTCTGAGTGTTGTGAGACCGAAAGTCTCTCGTAGTTCCTGATACCCACGACACAAGACTCGTATCTTACTGTGGGGTCAGGACCATGTATGTGACTGTTGGGTGTATATATTTATTTATTATTATTATTTATTTATATCTACGACGACGATATCTCATTATCTAATGATACATTTCGTGTGTGTGTATATACTTACCTACGTATTTACCTACATGTAGTGCAAGTAGCATGTTCGCCTTGACCGAACACCGGCTGTTTATTATGTATCTATAAATTTCATTCATATTGCCATTCTGACTGTCTGACAAATGATTCAATATATATAATAGTGATTCTACATATTCGCCGAAAAAAATGGCGTTAATTTCTTAAGTCAATAATAATATGGTGACATTCTAATATAACCATTCAACACTAATGACCTCATTTGAATACAAAATACGGCTTGAGATTAGAGTACGATATATATGTACCTATATTGAATTCTAGAGATGGACCGAAAAAACATCTAAAAGTACCTACAAAACACAAACTGTTAAAAATCTAGCAAGGAGTCCTACCTAATTAAAATGTTCAAGAAATGTATTTTTTTATATAGCATAGACCGGCAAACGAAAAAGGAGGTCACCTGATGGTAAGTGATCTCCATCGCCGATGTATGCCTGCAATACTAGAAAAATCATGGACGTGTTGCCAACCTTAAAGGTAAGGGATTGGGATAGGGAGGGGGATTTATTGCTTAAAACTGTATTTACATACATATACTGATTTTAATATATCGCCACGTTAAAAGATACTGGACATCTAGGTATGACGATACCTATGTCTGCATTCTTTAAAGTTATAGGCATGGGATTAGCAAAACATGTGAGTCATTTAAAACCACTTCTGAATATAATCGGTCACGGATCAACTGTCATCACATCACTGACTCAAGAACACATTTGGTAAACTTTCAGTCTCAAACCGTGAGTGGACGAAGAAGGTCGCGCGCGGAACGCATTTTACCGCAGTCGCGGGAAAACTTTGCGTAATGGCGGAAAAATTGTGAAAATTACAACGATGTCTTATAAACGTCGTGGTTTAAATACAAAATAAAAATATTCGTATTATTACTATTTAGTGAAAGTTTTTAAGTTCACGAAATATGGAAATCTCAAGAGGGACGATAGTAAAAGTTAGTATCCCCTTTATACTAATTAATAAACAAGTATTTCTATTTTTCTGGTGTTCGCACTATACTTGATTGATATTATCGTTAATATCATTTCGCTGGTTGTATATCTTTAGTACTTATTTAAAAAATTATCAAATAAATTGTTGCAAGAATGTAGAGCCACCGAGTGTATTTAAAGCTTGACCCTATATTTATACAAATAGTATTTTTGTATAATTTGTTAATCGCGGCGATGTACTGTTCAAACTATTTCTTAACAAGGAGTTTTAAAATGTCAAAAATTACATTCAATGATTGATATAATAACATAGTCTTACTCCGCCCCGAGCAAATTAGCTACTAGAATAGTTTATGATCAAACATATTTAAATAAAACGTAAATCTTTCAAATTAAATAAAAAATATTGTCTAAATATATAGGCGTATTATTATTAGAACTAGACATTAATTAAGTCTCTTGTGCATAAAGATACAACCAAATTAGTATTTCTTCACAAATCAAATGATGTATTGTTATGTTTACTAGGTGGTAGTTCCCTTGTATGCGAGAGGCCGCTCTCTGGGTTGATACCACCGCTTTTTCTATTTCTGCCGCCAAAGAGCAGTGCTGTGTTTCGGTTTTCAAAACATTAAAGCCGATGAAATTACTGAGAATTATGAGGCTTAACAACTTATGTCTCGGGGTGACGAGCGCAGTACACTGCCATGCAATGCTTTGTAAGCCAAATTTGTGTGTGTGTTGTTGTTTCTGTTCATGAACAGGCTACCATTAGGTGAGCGACCTGCCCGTTTCGTCATGCAGACTAATAAAAAACAGTAATTAGCGATACAGCCGTGGCGTTTTACCTTATCACATTTGAATCTTAAAACAGAAACATTCCGACCACGTTTCTGTACTTATTTTGAAGGATAAATAACTTAAATCTGCAAGAAGTTAACATTGACCTATAAACGCTGTTGTTTTATATGCTCAAATAATGGGTTGGAAATCAATAAAATTTAATGTGATCATAAAGTAATTCATTTAACACATTAAGTAAGTTTATGACGGACAAAACTGTTTCTCTAATATTGCCCATTAGCTGGGATATATAGGGCAACCGCCCTTACTATTTCCCCTTCAGGACCCTGGCAAATAGACTGTAAGAGCCCGAGAAATGATTTTATTTGAGTAATAGTCATAAAAGTAAATAAATATACATGCTCGTATGTGATGATGTCTTCCAAGCCAGTTTCGGCCACGACGACTTATCTTTTGCATAAATGGCCTTTGCAGGCCTGCAGTGCTACGTGCGCTTACAGTAATTGACCGTTAGGGTATTATTTTCGTAATAGTAATGATTGATATTTGAAGGCGATCTGGTTTTAAGGTCATTAATGTCATTTTTTATCAAGCTCACGCCTACTGTCCTCAGAAGCCCAAAATATATTACTTTAAACTAGTTTTTTTTTTATAAGATTCCCAACAGAGGATTTTTTGCATTCGTACGTAATTATTAGTTGGCACTTAGGTTTTTCGTATGCGAATCCGTTTGGTCTATTTTGCCGCCATGCAGACCGCTGCATTATCCATTATATATTTTTAAATAGAACACAACAGTGCTTACCGAAGCATTGTTGTGTTCGACGACTTCGAAGCGAAGCGTTCGAAGACTTTGAAGTTACTTGGCATTATGAGATCTAACATCTAATGCAGCGATACCTAAAGTGAGTTCCGCGGAAATGTTACCAGGATTTCGCGAATCAGTTACATTTGATTTTTAATTTTTTTATTTTTATTTGTTTACTTATTTAATGTAAGGTTCTATAAAATAAAAAGATTTGTTGGGGGCTCCATAGATTTAAAGGATTAGGAACCACTGATCTAATGAATCGAGATGATGACTACAGTGTATTACAAGGAATGGAGAATTGGGAAGAGGTGACGTTGCCCGTCACCTCTTTTCTTTTGGGTTTTCGGAAATCTCAACCACCGTATGAAAGGCAAGAACATATTGCTTTCTACATGGAAGTTCTAAAATATACCTACATCGTAGTACGTTCATACAATGGATAATTAGTTATTTTTGTTATATGTTTTATTGATAAACACGTTGCCAAAACTCTAAATTTGCATCGGGTGGTGTGAAAAGATGTTTAAGAAATATATGCAGCATACACAACTTAATGTGTCGTGTGGACGAAACTCGGCTCTCGCTTGGTGTGTACGTACATTTCTGTTATAACAGAGAGCAGCAAACAAGCAACTACGTCACCTGATGATAAGTGATCTCCACCGCCCATAAAGAAACCCAAAAATGCCAAATAAACATAGACGCTTTGCTGACCTTAAAGGACAGAAATTAGGTAGGGGAAAAGGGATTTAGAACTCTAGATATCTCAGTCGCCGTACGAAACGCACCCGCAAGCTGTTATTTAGTTTCGGTAGACTGCGGTAACAGCCTGATCACCAAGTTCCTTGACGTAACGGGCGAGTAGCCGGTTGTGAAGCCAGAAGCCGTAGGTTCGATTCCCGCACCGAGACCAAAGTTTGCGTGATCCACAAATATTTCTTTGGGGTCTGGGTGTGTTTTCTCCCCAGAGGAGGACGTCAGGCAGGCGGCTAAAAACTACTAACTAAATCTTTCTGCAACGTGTATTAAAAGAAAATCATGTTGCGCCGACTTCACTGCGAGAGGGATAAGATAGGACAGGTGGAAAAATGAATAGTGACAAGCCCGGTCGAGTCAACCCATTTATGCTGTAGACAAAGTTGTCCACAGTGTGGCTTTACCTCTTCTATGTTTTAAAAAGGCAAAGGAAAAATATAGTTACTTACGCGCCAAATTTAAACCTCATTTTTTTAAAAACTTCTCAGGCCGCGGGAAAAAAAAGATAGTGGCGATTGCCTAGCGAAAGGTGGAACGGACTAACGAGACAGATCGCAGGTACGCACACCTCTGATTTTCCATGTTACGTGTCATTCTTTGTCTTTATCTCTTGCTATTACTTTAGTTACATATATACTATTGGCTCGCTACAAAGAAAACATTTGAGAAAACCTGCACGCCGAGAATCCCAAATACGAATTTCTAGAGGTATCTAAAGTCTACCAACACGCATTAGGACAGTGTGGTGAACTAAAGCCAAACCTCTCTCACGAAGCGACCAGTGCCCAGAAGTGCGATAAAAATATTAAAACGCACTGACCAGCTTATGAGAAAATGCAAATTATATGGGGTTGAATAGGATTAGAATTAGTTGATCCTATACTAAGGCAAGGCAGGCAAGCTGTATGGGGTTGAACAGGACTATATTTAGTTAATCTCCTTATGAGACCTCACAACAGGCAAGCTTTATGAAAACATCTGTAATGCATAGCACAAAGGTTACGTTAGAGTAACTCTAGGATTTCGACATATTTTTTTAAATAAAGGTTCCAAATAGGTACAGCATATTCTAACTATTGATTTATATAAATGTAAACATGTGGCGGGTCGGTGGAATTCCCTAGATGCTCTCATTACAAAACCGAACATGTGGTATGCCTTGTTGACTACGTTTTCAACATGGGCATCCAGATAAAGTTTAATCAGCAATTTACAAAGTCAAACCAGCGCTTTTCGGTCCATCTGGTTCCTGGTACGATCTGGCACGGACATTTAATTAGACATAGGTACTCTTGTTGCCTCAAAACATGACCAAACCACCTTACACTATATTCCTGGAGTTTACAGCTACGTCGCGGGTACCATTTAATTTAACACGTTAATTAGAAGCCATTTTATGTATATCATATAAGCACCTTGAGATTTTCTTTGTTAAAGTTAACAACGAAACGAAGTTATAAAAGTATTCACTCTATCTTAATAAAATAAAATAAACGCAGTAATTATTAATTCCGTTTCAGTTGAGGACCAAAAATTCCCAATAATAACGTAAATTAGTATTATCACTACATATTGTGCCCTAGGACAAGATGAAATTCGATGCCTTTCTTCAAATGTTTTACTGATCTGAAAAAATTGTTACTGAACATCAGAAACTATGTAAATTTTAATGAATTTGTAGCTGCAACACCGCACCCGATAATATCCGCCCCCGATTTATTGTCCCACTGCTAAGCACGAGCTACGTCTACTAGTGCGATGGGTTGAACCACAGAACGCAGAACCTTTTTCCTGTGTTCTGTGAGTTAGATCCGAGTCCACCAAGCTGGCTTAATGCGGGTTGTTAATACCTTCGAAATTCTTATGGAAAATTCACAGGCGTATGGGTTTCTTCACGATGTTTTCATTCAACGTTACAGTGAGTGATTATAATTATAAATGAATAAACACATAACTTTGAAAAGTCAGAGTTGTGTGTGGCACGCGGGCTGGTTTTGAACTTGTAGGTCTCGTCCACAGGTACCATTACAAAATTTTGGTACACAGTGAATCAGAATTCATTTCATTAATGTTTCCAAACACGAACCGTGACGTAACCTATAGCATTTTGCATCTGAACATTCATAATAAACGGGATGATCGTTTACAAATGTTAATTAAATTCATTTCCTATTCGACGTACTCGTATTAACGTTGATTGTCTAGCAGCTTATGCACAATGAATGAAATTATAGAGGAACTGGTTGGTATATTAATTTTTAACCGACAAAAAAAAACAGAAAATGTTCTCAATTCGACGCTGTATATTATGTCCAGGCTGACTATTTATTCTGTCGACAAAACTGTCTATTGCGTTATTCTCCCACTTACCATAGTTTCATTAGTTAGATTCTACTAACTCGGTATATCATTTGGGTAGTGTCACTGTGTATGAAAAATTCAAACATTCAGCAACTGTACACATGCAAGGTGTTTGGCGATATTATGTTTTATGGCACACGCGTGAATTATGTATATAATATCATGCTAATTTTATACGTTCATTGTGTCTAGTCATGTCATGGTATTTTATGTTCTGAAGCCATGACTATTATATGTATCAAGTACGTTGTTCAAAACCCAAAACCATGTTAAACATGACATTAATATGTATCGGGCGCGTGTATGCGACGCGACAGTGCGACAAGAAGGTTGCGCGGGCGCGGGCGCGATGTCGGGATCAGACATTGTTTTCCGATCATGCGGGCACGATCGATCGTTCCAAAATGTATAGACCCTCGCTAACGTGAATACTAATGAGGGATATTTTATTGCGAAATTTAACTGGGTAAATGCGAATCTTTACCTTTCCAATTGAACGATTGCCTATTGACGGGAAATAGGTGAGCGAACATTTGAGTTCATTACACTTTTGTTATCATTATTTTGTTTAGTACAAAAGGTAAGTACGTTAATGTAGTGGGTTTTTGGTATTTTAAGGTTCCGTACATTATAAAGAAAAATGGAGGCCCCATGCAATCACATTGTCTACCATGCATCCGTCTGTGCTTTGTACGAGTGTTAAGGCCTTTATTAAGATACGCCATGCATATCTTTCGTTTGTAGAAGAGGCCTGTGCCCGGCAATGGCACAGAACAACATAAGGCTGATATTACTAGATTCCTTAATAGCCTTAAGTTTCTAATACAACGCTAATAAAAAACGGAGCACTCCGAAGCATCATTACAACTGACTTGCTTATTAAAACGTACACCATATAAAACACATACCGGCGACCTACTTAGATTTTGGCACGAAGGTTTTATATAGATGTATAACTATAGTATAGATGTGTAACTGAAAATTATTAATTTCCAATCCCGCATGGAAGTATTTTGGGACAAACTTAGGTATGCACAAACGCTTATAAAAAATGTCTCAAAAACATAAAATAAATTTATTACAGTCGTGTACATGTAGTAGTACAGGACCCTGCCTGCGATTACGTATTCACGCTCGACCTGATCAAAATTGTAAAATGGAGAATAACCAAACTGTTAAAAATCCCCAACATCAATTAGAAAAACATCTGTAAACGTCTGATAAGATTCTCTTCAGACTTAGCTAAAAACTATTTCGATTAAACCAAGCAAAGAAACCATTTAAATCTGTCTATGTCGTTTAGGCGCTATGATGCGAGAGACAGATACAAATACATACACATTTACACACCCATTATTAAGATCTACATAGATAGAAAAGAAAATAGAATCTAGCAAAACAACTTTTTAGTTATTATGAATATCGATTTGAGATATAAGTAATTGTCTCTAACAGTATTTACATTATTGTGACAAATGTGTCTTTCGGATGGTAATTATTTATTTATTTATTTAACACTTTATATACAAAGAGTATAAAGGCGGACTTAATGCTATAAGCATTATCTCCCAGTCAACCTTAGGGTGATGCAGAGATGTAATTAGGATTCGAAGAGGTATTTTCATCATAATAACGGTGTCGAGTAAAAGACTCGATAGTGCGTGATAGTATAGTAGTACCAGACGCGTGCCGACACCCAATTTTTAATCTTACTGCATACAAATTTGAAGAGGTAAAGCTTAATTGAAAGTTATTATAGACTCCAAGAGCTATATATATACACAATACGTATTGACTTACGTGCTCATGTCAAGGCATAATTTAAATTACCATCTAAAACGGTTACAGGGTAAATCTACAACAAAACTACTTAATTTTGGACCCCAATTATCTAATAAGCTAAGTTTACACTCAAGAGCGTTGATGTTTTAATGCATAGGCCAGCAAACAACCAAATAGTCGCATGATGATATTGACGTAAACTTTTCTCTTGCATCTTCCTTTGACGAATGCCTGTAACTCGATAGACCATACCCGTAAACATTATATAAGTAATTGATTGAGGTAGGACTCAGATTATACACAGCAAACTTATTAGTTTCACGGATTTTTTAAATTCTTTTATTAAAAATAGATTTGCTCTTGACCTCAATCTAGCCGCATGGACAAAGATGAGGTCGACGATGGAGCCAGCTTACACAGAAGGTGCCGATTCACACTAGTCTTAAAGAGCTTCGGGTTGTACGCACTCTGGATGGTTATTCATGTTCCGTGACATATGTCCACGAAAGTCGCAAGTTGAAATGCACGATATGGACAACGTCGAAGAACTTTAACAAAAGCTCGTGAGTGTCTATTCGTCTGCTAGCGAATTTACCCGTAGGCAATCCGTTGGTTATGGTTTAGAACGAAACGATGCAACCTAATTCAAAAACATAAACGTATCAGAGAGTCGACAGGTAATTTAAAATATCCAGCACATAAGCATTATTTAGTAAATAATATAAATGCCTACATATGATTGGTTAAATATGGTCTGTAAGAGATTGCCTTGTGCGATTATGCTGAAATGTATAGATTTTTTTTCTCTAAATTTGTCTTAATTGACACGATTAAATTAAATATTCAATCACTTTTTCCATATTTACTTGTAGCATCATCTTAGTTCATTTCTATTAAAATATTATTCTTTATAATAGCTACTTTAAACAACGTCAATGAACTTTAACAAGAGCTCTTGATTCGTCTGCTAGTGAATTTACCCGTAGGCAGGGTGGCTATGCTGTTAAACGAAACGATGCAACGTAATTCGAAAGCATAAACCTAGACGAAAGAGCCGACAGGTATTTTAAAATATCCATCACTAATATAATATTTTGATAATAATAAAAAATCGTAATTATGATTGGTTAAATACGGCCTGTAAAAGATTGCCTTGAGCGATTATACTTAAATTTATAGAGATTTTTTGTTTTTCTCTAAATTTGTCTTATGTGACGCGACAAAATTAAATATTCATTCACTTTTTACTTGTGGCTTCATCTCATCTTAGTGGCAGTATTTTTTTAAAATATTGTTTTTTTTATAATATCTACTTTAAACCAACTAATATATTTCGTGTTTCAGAACGTCATTGATTCGTTGAGATTTACAGCATAGCTACCCAGACGTAAGAGTAAATAGAAGTGGTTTGTGTTACAAAGCGCTTTCCAAAATTGGCAACGAAACTCCATAACCGGCCTTTATACTAGTTTTATAAAATAAATTGTCGTTAAAGCGGTAATGTTACGCTAATGAAGTTAAGCTAAAAGATATAAAACTCGTTAAATTACCAAGGCGATAAGAGATTTTTAACGATAAGATGGCATTATTAAAACTTTCGTAAAATTAATACAAAATATATTGCTTTTTCATCTTATTCTCTTAAATTTCTTTTGAGGAATTTAATTAGACTAACTTTAAGTAGAATCATAAGGGTGTCCAAGCCCAGCAGCGCTGTGAAATTGGGTATTATTTAATCTCCTTTATCGAATATTTTATTATGGAATTCCGTAACGGTGTTTTTTTTTTTTTTTTTTTTTTTATCCTGGCTCGGCAAAGTGACTACGCTACACCTGATGGTAAGTGTAGCGTAATCCAAGAATATTGTCGACCAACGATAAACAATGTGTCCATCGTTGGTCGGTAAGATCATGCCGGCCTGCCAAAGGGTCAAGGGAGAGGGGAAGGAAAAAGGGATGGGGAAAGGGTTAGGATCAGGGGGCAAGCCCCCTGGGGAGAACCGGATATACACTGGCTGACCCTGGAACGCGACCCACACAAGGTGGGCCACTATGGCAGGTTTTAGCACCAGGGTACGGTGGTCGCTATCCGGTCGGATACAAGTATCCTCCCACCAGCAAAGTTAACCAAGGTGTTTGCCAAGTTAACAGAATAACTGTCTTTTTCGCCGGCTTAATTTAAGAAAACATTTTCATAATTACATAAATAGTGTTCTCATTTATTTTTTATTTGCCTGAATAACGAGACGAGCGGGTACATTCATTAAGAGATGATAAGCGATACGCTTGACTATAAAGTAGCAACATCACCCAGATCTTTACAGAATTAGCTACTTACCCCCAATTCTAAGTCATATGCTGTCAAGTCTCCTTATTCCTAGTAATTACACTAACTTCAGTAACCTTCAACAGGAACACAACGGTGCCTATACAAAACCGTTTCACGATATAAATAGACAAACATATAAGAAATTATGTATAACTAATATCTATTAAGTCTTTAAACTACTCTGAACTTTGCGTAGCAAACTTCTTATTGAACTTAGCAAATAGCAATTCAACTTTGTAAAATAACCTCATGATGAAACATGGCGTAGCTGTAAAGCGAGAGACCGCGGGTTAAATTCCCACACTGAGACATATGTTTGTGTGATTCACAAATACGTGTTTCGGGTCTGGGTGTTGTAGGACCGCAAGTCCTTCGTAAGTACTGATACCCACGATACAGGTTTAACCTATTATCGGTTTAGGACTAAGTTTGTGACTGTTGGGTGTATTTATTTATTTAAAGAACTTAGAGAATAGTTTAAAAAGAATTTTCAAAGTACGATGTAACAGATAATACGTAATATAGTAGATAAATAGTTGAACGCACGAGGCTGCCGAGTCTTCGCATTATAAAATATTTTGAATTAAACTTAAGGGTTTTTTCGTAAATAAATAACTTACAGTTGTACTTAGAAACGTTAATAATATTTTATTGTCATTAAGTATTTTCTTAGAATTTGGTTATTTCGACAATAAGAGCCAATGATTGCTTTCAGTCCGTTCTGAGCATCCGCTACTAAATCCAAACAATGGTTTTTGCTCTGTTTCTGAAATAATATTACTTAACGTCTCTGAGTGCAGTAGTTACGATTTGAAATTAGCTATATCATACTCAGGCTAACTACAGGGGTCATTCCTTATTAAGCAAAAACGGCATCGCTTCATAACTATGTATTAATTGTCGAAAAGATCCTGTGTGCTTTCTCCTGCAGTAGAATTTTGATTTTTTCCTTTTTCCTTGCGACTAATTAAATTTCATGAAAATTTTGTTCCTTCCACACTACTTTCTAATAATAGTGCCTACATAGCTGTTCTGATCTATTATGACGCACCGCAAGAATACTTGCACCAATTGTGTGTGTAGTAAGAAACAAAATTTCGTGGTGGCATTCATAATTTTAGATTAGACGACTTTTAGCGACATTTTGCAAATATTTTAAAATAAAGTTAAGGAACATGTAGGCGTGTAGGCGCGCATGCTTGCGGGCCGTTGACGCGATGACGCGGCGCGATAGGCGCAGGAACTATGTCAATGCCGTGCCCGCGTGACGGCTACACTATCGCATACTCGGCATTCTCCTATTGACCTCTTCGATATATAGGAAAATTACATCTTAATTCGCCTATTTTCATAACGGGTTAAGAATTTTCTGGTTTTGTTTATTATGCTACTTCTCTTGTAATAATTTGCGTGGTCAATCGAATTGCGACTATGTGCGACTAAACTTACAAGCTAAACTTCTTAATACTGTCAAATCTGTGCAGCATTGGTTTTTAAGATACACTTATAGCCTGTTCACTACATTCTAATTAACCACCAATTGAGTTATACAACATGAATGACATGAAACAAGTATAACAATATACTTTGTATGGGTGTCGATAAGGAACCAAGCGCATCACCGAAACGTCACTTGTTTTAAAACAACCACCGGATCCAACATCCAAGACGACCCATTCTGACAAGACACGACGAAACAGTATGCCTTCATTTCACAAAATTAATCATCCTTGCGCGTTTAAAAAGTAGGTACGAACTTTTCTACGCCTACATAATATGAGTTATGACGCCAGACGTCGATCTTCCCGTTTCTGTATAATACCGGATCTGTAAACAAATATTTTAGTTTTTAAAAAATACAGTAAGTAGCTATTGCTCCCATTTTGTGATACATACATAGTTAAAAATATTGCACAAGTTAGATGAACTCGTGCTAATTATTTTGGGCAGTGACGCTTTTCTGATAATTATTTTTAACTCACTTTAGGAACACTATTTTATAAATAGGTTTTTATTTAAACTGTGTGTTATAAATATTGGTATATTGTTTTTGTAATGAATCATTTAAAAACAACATAGTACATAGGAATATAGAAATAGTAACATAGGAATTTCACTACTGAGATTATACTGGTAAAATCTCCTTATCAAATATATTTTATATTCCACGTTATATAGATTTTATTTTTTATTCGGCATACTAACGTTTTCCGACTAACTATCGCATTGTAGTAGTTAATTACAAGTGCATAGCAATAGCAGTACCTATTTATGACATTAACTGACTTAACCGGGTCAGAGTTCCACAAATATCTCCCACGAGGGATATTTTTAACATTGAACACAAAATGAGCCCTCCCGTCTAGTGTCCAATGAATATATACGCTGCAGTGTCGACAATACATGTTTAGACTTTTACTTATTTGCAGTAATTTGTTATTTTCATAACTGTGCTAACTGACCGTTTAAATAAAACCAAAGACACTAACAAAAACCATTATCCATCATTAAATATTTATTTAATAGTTTTACTTATTTCCACTGAACACTACTTGTACATCATCGTTACCACAATACAGTAGTGTCGACTTACTGCTTACAATGATTTATTTTATTTTAAAACATATTACACAATACACTTGTATGTTAGTGGCATTAAGGTTGAATGCGCAGTCCACACGTCAGAGGTGCTTTCTTCAGTAAGTAAGAGCACGCAGGACAGCCAGCTAGGCTGGCCTTTTTTTTTTATCGCGGGGAAAGCTGTTTATTGCTACCGCCCCACCGGGGGGAAGTGGAACGGTTATGTTGGGTTCTACCGGCCTTACGACCCAGCGAACCGCCCGGGAGAGATGGAAAACATCCGGGCGACCGCTGAGCCGAGTCCCTAACACTATTTACACCCTATGCCGGTAACTACCAACCAAAACCGCGCGGTGGCCTTCTTCGGCGCATGTGGAGCGGTCCCGGGGTGTCCTTGGGAAAGCCAAGGATTGCTGCCGGAACCGCCCCTGCGCGGTGCCGCCTAGCGGCCCGTCTCCAATTGGGGGGGGGCTCAGAAGCCCCAGCACACCGAAAGACGCCCTCGGCGTCAACGGCAGGCCGACCACCCGTGCTGCCGTCCATCTCGGGGTCGCACGTACAAACCCCCGATGGCCCCTATTAGTCGCCTCTTACGACAGGCAGGGGATACTGTGGTGGAATTCTCCAAACGCCCCCATTCCACAGGGCGGCAGCTAAGCTGGCCTCCGTCAACGTCACACATACCTGTCCGGTGCGCACAGGTTAATATATATTTATATACGTTAACATTCCTATTAACCATAGCCTCGCCTATTTATTGTCCCGCTCTCATTTACTTAAGTAATTTACAGATGGCTAACTTTCACATTGTGATACAAATTGTATGTTCGGTGTTGCGCTCACGAACCTGTCACTTATCCAGACAGGTTTTGTACTCGCCACTACACTTCGTACTATTGCGTAAACACTACGAATAATTACCCGTCTGTTTGATAATTCGTTCAAGTATCAAGACCAAGTTCCGTTGAATATCAACTGAAGTGTATGTATGTGCTTTTGGACCTTCAATGTAAGCATAATAAATATTTTAGAATTTGATTATATTATTGTTGGATCATGACCCTGTTCTAAATCTTACAATTGTATTAAATGCTAACGAAAAATATTTTTTTAACAAACATTCAATTTATTTGAATTTATGCTATGAAATTACAATGTTTTGTGTAAAAATTTAGTTTTGTGTTTTGATTAAAAGACCTAAATTTATAGTATAATAATGGGCTATGCATGTCATACAAGATAGATACAAGAGATAAAAGCAGTAATTTTCACTTCGTATTTACGACCCGACAGCCGGACGCGGAAAATGCACTCCAACATGTAGAAATTTATCTATGGGATTAGCTAAATATAAAATTATCGCTCTGAAGCGATTTAATTTAATTTAACAACGATTGATAGACAAGCCAACTTGCAAAACCGTTAAAAATGCTCAATATAACAACATAAAAAGCATTTAGTTATTTGAATATAGAAATGAAATCGCTTCGGAGCGGTCTTCTTTTGTGCGACTGATGACGAGTCTCTCTGGTAAAAGTTTTTTTTATAAGTTGAAATGATGAGACTAGCAGGTGGCTCGCCTGATGATTAACGCTACGCTTGTAACAACACCACAAAGAACTTTGAAGTACAGTACACTGTATGCCACTGTACTGCCCTCGTCACCTAGATACTCATGTTGTTAAGTCCTATAATGCCCAGTAATTTTACTGGCTTCGATGTCCTTCAAATAGAAACACAACAGTGTGAAACACTGCTGCTTGGCGTCAGAAATATATAAAGCGATGGTACCAACCCAGACGAGGGACCAACCCTCTCACTACGAGGGACTTACCGCCGAATAAATTTACAATTAACCTCAATGCCCTCTAGTTGCTTTATTCCTCGCATTTTCTCTTGAAAGGTATTTGTCTGTATCGTGTATCTGGGTTTAGAGAGTAATTTTATATCACAAGTTAGCAAGATGTTTGATCCAGATTATTACTATTCAATCGTAAAAAAGATGAAAGAGCTCTGTGTAGGCCAGTGTACCTTTTCTTTTATTTTTCCAGATCAATTTATGTTGGTGCATACTGATTGTATCATTGGACGGTTCAATGGGAGAAAAGTTTACGTTAGGATATCTGACTGGTTCTCAGCGTCGACCCGGAGACTTCAGTTACTCAAGACCTGGACTTGTTATTTCAGGTACCAATGTTTTTACAAATACTTATTCATAATTTTATTTAAGAATAATATAATTATTGCATATACATACATATATCTATATATATATCTATACTAATAATAAAGCTGTAGAGTTTGATTGTTTGTTTGTTTGTTTGTTTGAACGCGCTAATCTCAGGAACTACTGGTTCGAATTGAAAAATTATTTTTGTGTTGGATAGTCCATTTATCGAGAAAGGCTTTAGGATATATAACATTACGCTGCGACCATTAGAAGCGAAGCATCAGTGAAAAATGTTGCAAAAACGGGGAAAATTATTCATATTTGAAGGCTTCCGTTGCTAAGCTACCCAAATAATATTATTTGAAGGCTTCCGTTGCTAAGCTACCCAAATCTATACTAATATTATAAAGCTGTAGAGTTTGATTGTTTGTTTGTTTGTTTGATCACGTGGGCGGAGCCGCGAGCAAAAGCTAGTGTTTTATATACGCACTAGATACTACGTAGCATTTAATATGGTAAATACGCTATTTTCGAAAAAATATAATTTGTGGTATGAGATTTTGATGTAGAGTAGACGAAGTCCTAGGCCCTTTATCATCCCTTTGTTTTAAAGTAAGTTGCGTGTTCATTTTCAGGTATTGTAGATGTTTCTAGACAGCGTAGGTATCATCAAGTGACTCACTTGCTCGTTTGCCGGCAGTTTCAGTATTTTTAATGATGATTTCTTATGTTTACGCCAATTAAAATAAGACTAATTTAAAGGAATTTTAACTTAGATTATATTCTATATTCCTTGCCATAGAACACCGATTCCTACCTAGGATGATTCACGAGCCTAAATAATCAAAAACATCAAAATTTCAATAGCTAAGATGGTTGGAAGATAGTACAAACCGCCAGATCTTAAGACACTGTAAACTATTTCTGCATAGATTGGACTACTAACAAAAAATCTTGATTCGAACAATAATTTTTAACTGAAGTTAGGCAATGTAACATAACGTTTTCGGGGCAACCTACATCTCAGTCCACCCCGTAACCAAAAAGGCTGAAAAGGTTCGAATTTTTTTTTTTTTTTTTTTTTTTTTTTTATCTTGGCTCGGCAAAGTGACTACGCTACACCTGATGGTAAGTGTAGCGTAATCCAAGAATATTGTCGACCAACGATAAACAATGTGTCCATCGTTGGTCGGTAAGATCATGCCGGCCTGCCAAAGGGTCAAGGGAGAGGGGAAGGAAAAAGGGATGGGGAAAGGGTTAGGATCAGGGGGCAAGCCCCCTGGGGAGAACCGGATATACACTGGCTGACCCTGGAACGCGACCCACACAAGGTGGGCCACTATGGCAGGTTTTAGCACCAGTGTACGGTGGTCGCTATCCGGTCGGATACAAGTATCCTCCCACCAATCAGTCGGGACCAAAGTTAAAATAAAAACCGCGATTAAAATTATTTTTATTTCAATTTTTAATGATGTTTGTTATTATGTTAACAGGTGCTATTTCGATGGCCGTTGATGAAGTAAATAAAGAACTGTTGGGGCCTATGGGACACTCCTTAGACTTTGTCGTCGCTGAAACCTATGGTCAAGAAGAAGTGTCTATCCGACAGGTAAACACATTTTTACGTAAATAGTAACGTGATATAAAAAAATCTTGCGTAAAAGTATTCCAATTTAGTCTTGAAGCACTTTTTCCAATAGGTCACAAAATTACTTAGGAGTTGAAGCTTACTCACCCGACGCCCATTATTTTCTTACGCTTTGTGAACACAGATTCAAATTGCGTAGCCTTTCAAAACTCAATTAATAAATGCGTAATTAAAATAGGTGTTAACAACTATTTGAAATATTGCTTGCAATCGATTAATTCTTGCTACATACCTTCATTTTAAATAGAACTTGAGTTAAATCGATAATTGTATGAATGAATATAGCATCTTATGGATAATATCATATCTCTATATTGATGAATCGTATAATTCATGTTCAGTTATTTCTTATGTAATGTTCTACAACTATTTAAATCTTTGCTATTTCCGCCGTGTTCTAAATTCAGTATGTATATCAATGTATACGACATCAAATTTGAGTGGATATGAAAACAAATATATAACTACAATAAAATTTAATGGCTTGTGTACTATTCAAAAAAGATCTACTATAGATAATGTTCATATTTGCAAAATCGCTCAATTCTGATGCCTACAGCACGGTAATGTTATAATCCTACAGCGTTTCGAAGTCTTTTAATTTTTTCACTACATATTTGGTGATAGGTATTTTATTTATTTTATTTTACTTTATTTATTTGTTTATTGAAATAAGATACACCTTTGGCTTATCACTATGTACTTAAACTATAAAATTCACAGTCTTAGTCCATGTGAGTCACCTATTAGAGTATACAACAATTTAGGTAAATTATAAACTAGAAATGATCAAGGAATAACAGATATGTACAATTATTTTATAAACATAAAGCTAACAATGAAATTGGCTTATATTGTAGTGCAACTTTTAACAAATTTAGCGATATCTGAAACATGATAAATATCCACATCACAGGTCGAAGATATCTCATTATATGTTAACATTAGCCTATCAGGGGAGCATGTTTGCCTAACTTGGTGAGACTGAAGGGCGGATTGAAGATTTTGACAATAAGTTGCCTTGGTACACACCTTGGTACCTTTAAATTCAATTTTATTAGAGACTTCGGGGATATAATTTGGCCTTGAATAAGTTTGTGCAAGCTTTTTAAATCACTGATTTTGCGCCTTTTTTCCCAGAGAATCTAATTTAAAGTGAGAAAGACGAGTAGAGTAGTCTGCTCGGTAAGGACAGCCTTGGTCTTTATAAGCTAAGAAGCGAGTAAAATTTCTTTGAATTCGTTCAATTCTGTGACTGATTTCTTTTTTATAAATTTAGAATTTTAATTAATCATATTATGCCTGTGTAGTAACTTTCGGCAAAAATATAGTGAAGTGATATCTTGGATAAGCGTACTCTACTAATGTTAGTAGAGTTTTATACATTTGTATAAATTTACAAATGCAACTTTGCTCTACGATAGTGTTGTGTTGGCTGTAACATAAGTTTCTAAATAGAAATTATAATTAATTTTCTTTTATGTACCAACTTAATAGATTTTTCATAAAAAACATGCAGCACGATACTTTTTAAGCCGCATGTCGAGCACAATTAATATTGGATAATGTTTAATATTCGCATTGTGCACTGACAGAAGCTTCGTCTAAGCCGCTTAGCAAAAATATATGAGTCCAGCAGTTCCGAAAATTGATATTTTTTAAGATTTCTACTTGTCTATGAGTTTGGTTTAAATCAGTTTTTCTCAAGAAAAATTCCACGCGACCGGAGTTGCGGGCACAGCTACATAATAATATGTAAATTATAGAATAAATGACGCGTTTACCGCGAATCTGACAAACTATTCAAGTAGTCAGGTCGAGATCTTAAAATATCACAGCATTTATTGGATACAAACATTTGACATGTTTTAAAGCAAAGACATAAAAATATCATCTCTAACCTAAATAATATTATTTAACACAAATTATTAATACACGGACTTTATTTAGACTCAACAGAATCGTAAATAAATTGCTTAGACCACATCGCAAGATAAACACTCTCCCTATTTTCGAAATAACCCATTAAACGTCTTGAAATAAACCTTTTACCCAGTGCGTCAGACACCCTCAGATAAGACAGTTATTAGGTATGGCGTTCGTGCGTGGTGGCCGCCAATTTTATGGCCCATAGACCGAAGTTTACAATGGCTATAACTCCATGTAGCAAAATGAACTCTTGATCTCACTGGCATTAGTTTTAGTCTTGGCGTCTTAAATAGATGTAAAAAAGTGAAGAACTTTTTTTTTTATTTTATCTTAATTTTGCACGATATTTCACCTTTATTTCAGGATTAAATAAATGCGTACACTTATGTATCTACCTACTTATGCATTTACAGGTTTCTTGTAATGTGTACAATTTATTCTATGTATTGTAAGCTGAGTGTAAAAGAACCAGGTACACAAACAATAACATAGAATATTAGCTGTCCCATTTTAATGCACGTGTGGATAGGTATTAATTATTACGTATTTTTGGAAACGGTCTATGTTCTTAACTCATATTCATCCAAACTAGATTTATCGCGCGGGTCCGCCCGTCTGATTATATTTTTCCGGGATAAAGTATCCTATGTCCCTAATTCAGTTCATGGTCTACCTGTGTGCCAAGTATCATGCAAATCCGTTTAGTTGTTAAGTCGTGATTAATTAACAAACATCCAAAATTCACAAACTCACACACATCCACAATTTTACAACAATTATATTAGTGGGATCTTTGGTGATTCGCATATTTCTCTCCAATATAATATATCCTATCTATGTTTCCTAGTTGTGAGGTCTGGGGTTCAAGCCCCATGTTTGATTTTTTCAATTCAAAGGATGATACATGAGTTACCACGCATTAGAATTGGTACCCTATATAGCCATACGCTCGCACCTATCATATTATGGCTCAGCGAAATGTGGATGCACTGGTTACACCTTCGCCTACCCCTTCGGGGATTACAGGCGTGAGTGTGTATGTTATGTATATCCATATTCTATTATGTGTATATATTTGGTCATGTTTTATAATCATAATTAAAAGTCCCATATATTTTTACTGCCTCATTGTCTCGTATAACAATTAAAATATGTATAGTCTAACATAGAAGTGTATATCTACAGGGTTATTAATTTAACAGCCAACATATTATAGGAGAATATTCCGTTGGGTTAAGTTACATTTAGTAATTTCTTGTACATAGTAGTTCGGAAAGTAAGTATTTTCGTATTTAATCTATTCGTAGTTGTAATCCAATTTCTAGTCGATTTTTTTTTACTTAGCTAGTTATGGCTATAACCCTTAAAAAGGTGGTATTTAAAAAAACTGTTCGCCATTTTTCCCCGCCATTTTTCAATTGTTTTTATTTTAAAGAAGATGAGTGAGTCTAAATAGAGTTTTGGCGGAAATTCTGACGGCGCGGTCGACCTCATATTTTAATTTTCTCCTGATCTAGTTGAAAGTGGAGTTTGTTGTACAATAGTAATTTGAGTTTATGCAATGAAGATCAATGGTGACGAACAATATAAGGAAATATTTTAATAAGTTAATTTGGGAGATTTTGTCCGGGTGGGTTGATCTGCTTTGTAAGTTCGATGCGGTTGGTAAAAAGTGTCTATGAATCATCGCACAGAAATCACACCAAAACTCCAACAAGACCTTGAAAACGGCCACACCGATGTTTCATCGTTCTTGTGAAGGTGAAATTTACTTTTAATTGGCGAAATGCATATTGATGTGAAACCATAAACAAAAAGAAGAAGAGTAAATCTAACGAAGAAATTCGATAATTTTAAAATTTGATAACAATAAAAAAGGGAAAATGCGGCACAAACTGCGACAATTTGGACCAAAACCATCTCTGCCCTTATCCCGCAGCATCACTGGAAAATCTATATTTTGGACTATCGTACATTCATTGAAACTAGATTTTAGCGGAGGTAAAAGATTGCATATAAAACAGACTGAAATTCCAGTAGCATTGGTTTATGTTAAGAAGTTTTTATTGAGTATTAGTAGACTTAATTCTGTTTTACGATAAAATGTTTGGATTACCTATTGTTATTAATCGCCAATATAAAACCGGAATAGCAATGCTATTACCGTTACCCGTTGAAGAGTTTCCTATTTCTCCCTCGTACTCCGTTATCAGATTTTAGCCGAAATTATATGGAACCCTTGGAAGTATCATCAAAATCGATCCACATTTGGCGGATATATCGCTTGCCATAAATAAATGGAAAAGAAAACATAGTAGAACCTCCTCTTTTGAAGTTGAATAAAAGGATAACGACACGAATGAAGAATAATTATCATAAATGTTTTACGATAACTGAATAAGATACGATGGTTAGGATTTTTGATCAATAGTGAACGACTGTGCATTTGATTATATTTATTGAGAGCTTTTAATTTTTACAAAAAAAACTATATACTTTATACCCAAAGATTTAAGACAGACCATTAACGCTTATGGCCCCAATTAATCTAAAATTATGTAAGATCTCTCTCTCTAGTTTGTCATCGCCGTCTCATCAATCATTATACGTGAATGGCCTCTAAATCATCCTCAGGAAACAATCAGCTTCGTATCACAACTATAATATAAATACAATTTATAATCCGTACGGAGTGTGTAATAAAACTTATTCTGAATTTAACCAAGTCGATTTAGGTCGCCAACAATAGAACTACCCTCTGCGCGTTGCTTGTCGTATCCCTGTTTTATTAATGTATACATGGAAATCGCGGGTTCACTTTACGCCCTCAGCTTGAGAGGATTTTTACGTAAGATATATTTTTTCGAGTTGAGTTTCCGTACAAAAAGTTTTTCGCTATTTAAGCATATTATACGAACAAATAGGCAGGAAAATACTCTCTCATGTATATTGCTGGAAGTTTTTCTCTTCAAGCTGAAATATGTAGTGAACAATAACTTTTGTACGGGGATAAACATAAGTTTTGAGCAATTTCAATGAAAATAGGAAAATGGGAAACATGACATACTTTACTGATATAAGTATTCCGCCTCTCTGTGATTCCACTCTACAGAGCATCACTTAGATAGATACGTTTCACATTTGTATTAAAAATTCGTTACTGAAAAAGTTGTTTTCGAGAAAGCAAGTAGCCAGTTAAAGCGAAAGATGGAGGGGTGCATAAAGAGCAGCTGTTACATCTATTGTTCGTCTCTGGCTTTTGTATTTGTACTCTTAGCGTGTGTGTGGCATATTGTATGTGTCAGGACGATAAAGAAACACGTACCTATCTATTTATATAATTTATAATTATAAATAATATATTTGTTTTATAGAACAGGCCATCGACCAAGTAGCATCTCAATAATATGATTAAATATAAAACCGTTAAATAAGATAAATAACATAAAGTTTCCACGTTTTCTATCTGGGCAAAGAGACTGCCGTGCCCAGATAAAAAACGAACTTCACACTTTGAAGAGGGAAGAAGTAAATCGAGAAGCCTGCCACAGGACAGTTGGATGACCGATGCAGGCACAGGGATACAAGGATGTATGTCTGTAGACTAAATCCGCCTGAACCAACCATCAAGTCATGTCGCAATCCCTTCGTGAGAACCTGATATACACTGGCTGATACTGGAACGCGATCCTCACAAAGTGTGTGGGTCACTATGGCAGGTTTTAACACCATGTGTACGATGGTCCCTATACGGGCGGATATGGATATCCCCAATGTGTTAAGTGTTCTAAGTTGTATCGTTACTGTTTGTGAGCAGGCGTGGCGCTTTTTTAGCGCGTCATTCAGTTGTATAAATCATATTAATTATGATAATTTGCTATCTTATAATGTTTTGTATACTTTAGTTTATTATTTTGGCGTAGTTGATTCCAAAGATGATACTCTAATAAATAAAATACTACAGCCTTATGCTTCGGTTATATCCGGTTCATAGAAGAACTCGGAGACTAGATAGATTATAGTAAGCAACTACAATATTGTTACTAAAAAAAATTTGAATATGTAGATAATCTTTTTCTTCCGCCGTTATTCTACTCGCAGTAGGGTCAGCGTAACATGCTTTTTGACAAATGTTACTGAAAGATTTGGCTGGTAGGCAGCGGCTTGGCTGTGCCCCTGGCATTGCCGATGTCCATGAGCGGCGGTGACCGCTTACCATCAGGCGGGTCGCTTGCTCGTCTGCCTATCAAGGCAATAAAAAAAAAAAAAAAAAAAAAGTTTTTACGACCGGTCGCCTGCCTGACGTCATCCCACCCTCACAAGGTGGTAGGTCCCTCGTATGCGAGACGCCATCTGGGTTGGTTCCACCGCTTTGTCTATTTCTGCCGCCAAGCCACAGTGTGTAAGAACTGTTGTGTTTCGGTTTGCAGGACATTGACGCCAGTGAAATTACTCGACATTGTGACACAACATTCTTATGTCTTGAGGTGACGAGTGCAGTTCAGTATCATACAGTGCTTTGTAATTCAAAGTTCTGTGTGTTGTTACTTCTGTTTATGGTAAGGCGTGGCGATTACCACCAGACGAACGCCTTCCTTGTCTCGTCATTCAATCAAATTAAAAAACAAAAAAAACCCCTCTGGGGAGAAATCACACCCAGATCCGATACAAATATTGTTAGATCACAAAAACATTGGCCTCGGTGGGGGAATCGAACCCGCAGCCGCTCGCTTCACAACCGGTTACTCGGCCTCTGCGCCAAGGCTGTCATGGTGTCAATAAATTAAAAACATCAAAGTCCTAAATGCTAACCGTGACCCAAATAAAAAGTTAAAAAAAGTTCTAGTTCAGAGCGATGTTAATAGCAGTTCTTTTCCCTCTTTAATTCCTTTTTAGAATTACATGAATAGGGACCTAAGAAAACTTTTTCTTTCTCCTAATGAAGTACAAATAGAAAATGGCGTCTATTGTTTCTTAATTGCTATGTCATTACTATTGCGCAAAGTATTTCAATAGGAAATAATTAATATTCAGGCCTGCTTTAAAGGATTAAGGGCCTATTTCTCAATATTCGACAAAAATTTGACCACCAAATTAAAGTATTACGCCCGAATACTGAAACGCTACTTAAGTATTTAAGATCTTTTTAAACTAGTTAAGTCCCTCTTAGCTGTCAAAATTGTATGAAAATAAGTAGCCGTTAGCCGTCAGACAGCTAAGTAGCGTTTCAGTATTCGGACATTAGACTGCTTATTCAAAAGTATACTTAAATTACTGGGCATTATGAGACTTAACATCTTATGTCTCGGTGTGACGAGCGCAGTTCAGTGCCATGCAGTGCTTTGTAATTCAAAGTTCTGAGCGCTTCTGTTTATGGGCAAGCGTGGCGCTTACCATCAGGCGAGCGCCTCGCTCGTCTCGTCATTCAATAAAAAAAGACAATTCTTCCGGTACATTATATATGTACGTCAGAATGCGACTTTTGTATTCAAACGTGTTATATTTTATTTTCTAAGCAGTCTGTAGTATTTACTCAGAAGTGGTGAAACAAGCGCTAACTGAATCGTAAATTTTTGTAACACGAAGACCGAAGACGAATTATAACATTCGATTATGTTTATATTCTTCTCTTAAATTATTGTACAGACGCGGAATCTAGATATTTACAATTTACATATATATTCATACAAAATCTTAAAAAATCCAAGATTAGCGAAGTCCATAACACTAATCTTCGTTTTGTGTTAATAGTAAAAGTGTAGGTACTTATGATACAGCGTCAAGCCGAGAGTGATGGAAAACCTGTAAAAAACCGTTAGGCCGAGCCTCTATCAAAATCCTCCACCGAGAATACCACCCAAAACCCGGCGGTGGCTCCCCTCTGCGCATTATGTGCGGCACCGGATTTAGCTTTGCTTGGAAACTTGGAACTCGGTTCCATACGGCAAAATCTTATTGCTCCGCTTACTTGTACCAATTGTACTGCTTTCGTTGACAGCTCTAAAAAAACTTTATCCGTGATTGACCGGCGCCATGCAATCTCTAAGGACAAGAGCGGACATTTCCTCGTATGCGCCAAGCGATACAATACCTTAGCACTTTATGCCCCTATATGCTGCCATTGATATGAACACTAACCCCACCCTAAGGGCCACGAGATAAATCTTTCTATTTTATTAAAGTCCTATCGTATTTTGTCACAGTACCTACTCGTAAACTAGACGGGTATAAAAATATTGGATCCTCTAACTATATTGCAGTAAAAACTTGATTCGTCTTTGGCAACACGCGACGGTTTTATTAACAATTCATCATCGTAAACACTAGAATTAACGATCTATTGTTACCCGCAGCTCTGATAGCATTATGATTTTTATTTCCATTGAATATTTTTATTTTTGGACATCAAACCAATAAAATTATTTTTCTTTTCGGTTCTATATTTTCTTCTCCGTCAGTTCTACTCAACACTCTATAGTACAAGTATGAGAAGATACTGCCCTTGGTTATATATTTATGTATAACCATATAATTATTTTCAATTATCAAATCTTTTACTCAATACTTCACTTCAAACTTTTAAAGTGAAAGGTATAACATAAATAAAATTTGAATGCATAATTCTGTTATAACGCACAACTCTGGAAAGTGTTAAAAATTTGATAAATACATTAGGTATGAATGATGTTCGTAGTTCATTTTTTGCCACTAAACCAATTAAACCATTAAACCAATTTTGAGACTATATAATTCGTACATGAAAATACGTACAGTACGTATCTGTAAATAAACAAAATGTAAAGTAGCGTAACCTCCATTACGACAACGTTCTTGCAATCCGTAACTACTTTTCATCAAAACAAACCCTCCAATCAACTATGTACATATACATATTCTACAGATAATTAAGCAGAATATTCAACAGGTAGCAGCGTTATGGGCAGCCAACGTGTCTGCGTTCATCGGACCACAAGAGACATGTGTGCACGAAGGTCGCATGGCGGCTGCCTTTAACTTACCCATGATTAGCTACGTAAGTATTAAATACATCCATACCGTAAATTTAATTATACGTTTCACACATAGTATGTTTTTATCACTTTGTATGTTGTTTTAATTTTTCATATTATGTGATTATGTCAAATACGTGTACATATTTTTTTAGTGCACGTATCAAATTAGTTAATAGCACCGAAAATGATAACTAATAAAAAAATAAGGATTTGTTTAAAATTTCATTTCTTGGTCTTAGATCTTCTCTGTTTCTTAGTCGTAGCTCCACCTTAAATATAAGGAGTAGGCATATAAAATATAAAATTACGCATACAAAAAAATACTAACTATTTGCCACTATCGAAATATATTATTATTAATTTATCTCTCGCGTATATAGTGTGTAATACATCACTCAGCTGTCACTGACGTTCGGCATTATTGATGGTCTATATTTTGTCACCTAAATTACGCTGACAGTTTATCAAGACGTGGAACTTTCCGCGGCGTCTGGTACGGAGCTATGAACGTGTTATGACGTGTGATTAGCAGAATTACACGCAGCAGGACCCGCAATCCTGATTCTGCTGTATGTGACGCGACACCAAAGCCATCGCTAGAACCTTATAAACGCAGCCCACCGTAATATCTTCATATACGCGTAAAAATCCGAGTCACCATAAACGCTTTGATACATCGTCATAATTTTCTTATGTTCGAATTGACCGATTTTCACCCCACACGAAGCTTCGCGTTAAGCTTCGCTATGAGGCCTAATAGGCGATAAAAATGAATAAGATTGTATTGTCTGACTGTAATGTTAAAACAGTATTATGGTCTTGTATTAACCCAGAAACTTAAAACGTTAAAACTCTCTGTAGTCCATACCGCCATATACTAGCAAGGTCAACTTCAAATATAACGTACAACGGGAACTTACAATCGGGTGAACTGGCAAGTAAAAGCTAGTTTTAAAAATATATCTATTTCACTTACACCGACACGAAAAGAAAATCGGTTCTTTTAATTGAAGTTTACTCAGTGCTCTATCAACGGAAACGAAGTAAAATAGCACAGTATTCCAAGCTCCATGGTATTGTTGTAACAAATTCCTATCTAATTACTTAAGTTAGATTGTTCGGTTTACTAAGTCCTAATACGAGGGTAGACGTTCCTTTGAAAACCCGCTCTATATATTAAGCTCTGTGCTATAAATTCCAACGACGCAATGGAATACCGAAGTGGAAGTAGAAGAAGAAGTTAAAGTGATGTGAGAACTTGCGTTCTGTTTGAAATACTATAATGCTGTACAAGAAAATGTATAGCGAATAAAATTCACACAGCACTTCTATACAAATCGGTGTCCGCACGACCTACATTATTATCGAATCAGGAAAAACTAACTACCCTGGCCTATTTTAGGTCAAAATCAATTTCCGTATTAAGTTTCATCAGCCATTACGAATGTGAGAGGACATCAAATATTATTATTAATCGACACCTACGTAGCGAAATCTCGCGTTTCCAAAATTGCTACATTTCAGTAGAGTCTTCTATCACAGATTTGTTTAAGTATCATGTTCTTGTTTTAATTTTACTGTAAGTTCTGCCATGTAATAAATAATGTTTCAAAAAAATAATATTATTATTGGAAAGCTCTTCCAATATGTAGCGACTTTGTAAATGCGACTTTGTGCTACGACAGTGTCCTAGTGTACGTTAACATTGGAATAAAACTAATTTAAACGGGTTTTATTGCGGCCTATATTTTAATTTTGGTCCCGAGTTTTCAGACATTGGACAGTCCACCCCGTGACCACGAAGCCTAAAAAGCTTTCGAAACTTTCGGACCAAAATAAGCGCGATAAAATCTCTTTAAATTAGTTTTATTTCAATGTGTTATATTCGTGTAAACATAAGAGATCATTATACGTTAACATATTTGGATTATATACGTTCCGGTTCGATTAATTATCCTTACTATTCAGATTATTATTGATGAGTGGTAGAGCCACGCTGTAGACAGTTTTGTCTACAGCATGATTGGGCCGGCTCAACCGGGTCATTACCACTGTCTCACAGAAAACCGACGTAAAGTAGCGGCTTGCTGCTGCGTTTCGTACGGTGACTGAGATATCCGGAGGCCCTAATAACCCTCCCCTTCCCAATCCCTAATTATCCCTTTCCTTTAAGGTCGGCAACGCGCCCATAATTCTTCTGATATTGTGGGCATACATGGGCGGTGGCGATCACTTACCATCAGGTGACCCACCCAGGTGCCGATCACTGCCATAAAAAAAAAAAAAAAAAACATTGCGCAGAATGTTTCTTGAAAAGTCAGTGTACAATAATAATATTTAACTTCCCTATAATACTTCTATACAAAAAAGAAATGAAGTATACTGGCAAGCAAAATAATTTCTTAAAGAAATCTTCATTTTAAAAATGCTATAGGTCCATATTAAGAGAAAATTTGGCTTGTTTCACTGTGTACTATAAATATGTTAGATAAAAATAGTTCATGCCATTATAGCTATATTCCCTACCATCACGTCAAATGTTAGACGTGCGCCTCCGCATTCCCACGTTACTAACTTTTCAATCATAACAATATGGTATAACGCATTATGTAAAACAATGAGACCACTAGAAGCTAGCGCCAGCAAAGTGCGCGGCGGTGTTAGTGCGTTCTGGCTCTCGACTCTAGGAGTCTCACGCTTGACACTACGAATCAAACTCTATTTTAAAAATAAAATTAAGTATCAGTAACTATATATTAAAACATTAAAATAACCCAAGTTATTTGTCCCACAGTATTGCCGTGATGTGGCGAGCTCCAACAAGCGTGTGTACGCGACGTTCGCCCGCACGAGACCGTCCGACATCGACATCTCCCGATCTGTGGTGGCCGTGCTCACGCATTTCAATTTCATGCATGTAAACAATATCAAAATAATATTTACTACTCCATCACTTTCTCTCTTCCTTACATAAACTCGCGCATAGCCAATCTCATGAGCAAACATCTCGCAGTTATAATAAGTATAGCCACGGGAATGTTCTTCCATTAAGACCAGGATATTGAATATTTTGTAAGCAACGTCCGCAGTAAGCTTCATAATGTATTTAGTTGTAAATATATGAAACGGCATGAGTACCTAAGTAACGGCACGTACGGCAAAGTGACTGCACTACACCTGATGGTAAGTGTAGTACAAACCAAAAAACCAGCGACCATCGACAAACAATGAGTTTATCGGTGGTCACCAGCGTCATGCCGGCCTGTGTAAATGCTTCTTCCCTCATCGTAGAAGGAAGAAGCAAATCAAGGGGCCTGCGACAGGCAGGCAGATGTCCGATGCAGGCACAGTAATACTACGTGTACCCCTATACACGCACCAACCAACTATCAAGTCATGTCGCAAGCCCCTCGAAAGAATCGGATATTCACTGGCTGATCCTGGAACGCGATTCACACAAAGCGTGTGGATCACTATGGCAGGGTTTAACACCACGTGTACGGTGGTCGCTATCCGGGTGAATATGAATGTCCTACCACCAGCCATTTTATATTTCTTTCTAACGTGTCGTTCTTTATTGGATATTGTATGTATTTACTCAGAGGTGTTGTAATATGCGCTAAACTAGGTGCATATGTCACATTGTATAAATTCAACGCTTTTCTATTGTAAAAATAGTTACCAGTTACAGCAGTAAAACTATTTGAATAAGTCTTTTAACACATCCATAACCTATTCATTACCAAAAAACGTGAAACTATATATAGATAGCAATAAAATAGCACGTGTTCAGAATGCGAAATTAATTCTGAAACCGAAATCGAAGATTGGTTACGGCCGATTTAATTAACGTTGTAAATTTTGTTTAACAGGTGGCTTTTGTTTATTTAAAAGGCCCGAACCACGATTTTTCTCGCCTAGCACTAGCAATTATACAAGCTGCGAGGGAGAAACAAATATCGGTTCGAACTATACAAGTATACAGGAAGCCATATTATTACGAAAACAGAAGAGAGAATTTTTCACGGAATCCCTTCTTGGACATCGTTCGGGATACATACAAAGACACGAGAAGTATTTATCATATTTAATAATGGAGGCAATGTTATATTTTAAGAATATAATAGAAATAATTTATACTTTCTTTTCAGTATACGTCTCCATTGGATATTATCATGATCACATTGGTCTTATGTTGGCACTAGATACTATGCAACTATTAGATTCTGGTAAGTAAACTGTGTGTCTGTTTACTTGAACGATCACGATGAACGTCGGGATAAAATTAAATTAAAAAACCGCGATAAAATCCGATTAAATTAATTTTATTTCAATGAACGATCACGTTAAATAACAATGACTATTCTCGTGTTGCTCTAATAAAAAAAGATTTTGTTACCTAATCATTAAACGTTTTTGTATACCTACATAAATAATTTACAAATGTAACCTAAATGTTCTGTTTACAAAGATAACGCGGATACGGATTTCTACTATTCTACCACATTAATGTATTTGTAGAGGCAAAACAAAACAAAAGGCAATTCAGTCAGAAAGATTTACCGTTATAACTTATATATTCAAGATATCGAATAACGAATTGTCGTGTTACCTAAATGTTCTGTATACAAGGATACCGCGGATACGGACTTCTACTATTGTACCACATTAATGTATTTGTAGAGGCAAAACAAAACAAAAAGCAATTCAGTCAGAAAAAATTACCGCTATGCCTATTTTATTCAAAATATCGAATAACGAATTGTCGAAATTAAACAAAAACAAATTCATTCAGTACCTATGTATGACCCTCGATTTTTTTTAGTGGTTATAAGCCAAAAGCTCCGTATACAACCAAAAATAATAAATTATCGTTATCCTTTCTAGATCGATATCAAAATACATCCAACACTGAAACGAAATGTGTCTTAATAAACTTTATTCCGAATTGTTCATTTCCGTCTTCGACATTTCGAATTATATTTATTAATTTCTGGCCATAATGAACTAAAATATTTTTCTATTAAATAAATATTGTTTGATTTTAATTAACTCGTTATAAACCTTTATCAATACCGATTGGTAGAGCCACGCCTTAGACCAGTGTTTCCCAACGTGGGGCCCACGCCCCACACGGGGGCAATTTGATAGTTAAGGGGGGCAATTTAAAAATGGACTCGACACGACTTTAACCCTTTCGCTTTGGGTTATTTAAATGCAATGCTAGATATCGGTGACAAATTTAACAAAAAAATGTTAGGGTGGGGCATGGCCTAAAAAAGGTTGGGAAACACTGCTGTAGACAGTTTTACCTACAGCATGAATGGGCCGGCTCGACCGGATTATTACCACTATCTAATAGAAAACCGACGTAAAATAGCGGCTTACTGCTGCGTTTCGTACGGCGAATGAGATATCTGGAAGTCGAAATCCCCCTCCCCTTCCCAATCCCTTAAAGGTAGGTAACGCGCCTATGATTCTTTTAATACTCTGATCATACACTGGCAGTGGAGGTCACTTGCCATCTGTTGACCCACTTGCTCGTTTGCTGGTCTATGCTAAAAAAACATACAATTCTGTTTCGATAAAAAAATTATATCGCAAAACAACCATTCTACCCACAATTCTACCAAAGTCTACCATTTTTTCTGAATGATTTAATACGATTACAAGCGTCATATTTATTACAAATCTGACAAGTTCAAGTGAAAAGAGTTGGTACGTGTATGATTTCCATAAGCTAAGGCTTGATATATTTGTCTAGATCTCTGCCTTTGTTGGGGCGACAACACACTATTATTCGGCGACGGAAGCCTTAACGGATGCTATTCATAATGTCACATCAACTCACTGAAGAAAGAAAAAGTGTTAAAAACGGCTAACCGTACACCTCCGTGTAAAAAAAAGGTTTATTTTCACACGACATTTTCATCACACAAATAACAAAATATTATATAAATTATAGCTCCATAAAATATAATCTAAGCGTTCAAAACCGTCGACATCAATCGGAAAAACATAACGTTACTTTTAATCGGCTGAACAGATATTATAAATGGATTTTAATTAGAATGAGGAAGATAGCTAAGGTCCAGCCAAACAAAGAGGTGAATAGATAGCTACTTATTATCCTGAACAACCTAATTTAGGTTTTCTCATATCTCAACTAATTCCGTCAAATATGCAGAAATATTGTATCAAACCTATTGAGGTTTAACGACTATTAATTATACCAATTAATAATTAGAAATAGGAATCTCATGGTATACCGAATGGGAAAAAGGCTAAGAATAGAAAAATACCTGACTGTAAATACTTGACGACCCCCCCGTTCTATCTCGAATTTATGTTGAAGATAAATTGCAACCTATTGAATTCAGTATCATGGTTCAATAAAGAAGCGTTGATCGATTATACACAAGCAACCATGTGCTTTATTTTGCGATACGCTGGCATTATCTGATATCCAATGTATCAACGGATAATAGGCTATCGTATTTCGTATCGAGTTAAGCTTTTATACGTATGTATCTATTTTGCTGACATGTAGATACTTTTGTACTACTAAATATTTTACAAACACCATAACGAACATGTAACATGTAACAACTGTCATTATTTGCAATCATTTTAATAATACACAAGTTTTAATGGTAGACCGACGCTGAAGACAATATTATTTACACTCTACGCCAAGAATGGGGCGGCTCGACTTAGGCAGTACCACTGTCTTACAGAAAACCAGCGTGAAGTGGCAGCCTGCTGTTGGCACAGTAATGTTATAATCTGTTGGGTTTCGTACGTTAAAATAGATTTCCGGAGACTTATACCCCCCTTCCCATCTCAATCCCCATCCTTTAATTTACAGTCGGTAACGCATTCATGACTTCTAGTGCTATTCATTAGTTCATGGGCGTTAGACATCCACATGCACGTTTGCCAGCCGCATAGAAATAGGCTTTACACGGATGAATCTATTTAAGGTTTTAGAACGTTCAATATTTTCACTGTTTCTTTGTTTGTTCCTAATTTATTAGACAGACCACGTTAACATTCTCATCAAGATCTCTCGCGAGTAATTTTAGCAGTCGGGCACTTGAAACACATTACTGCACTGATCATCATCGGACACAGACAACAAACGCGTGGATTTTCGTTATCTTTATCTTATTCCAATAAGATAAAGTAATAAAAGTCATAAAAATGTAATTAAATGTTAATGCTTATCATACATACCTTTCTTAAGACATCCTTGTAAACATTTGCACAATTTGCGTGTTATACAATAACGCGAACATATCCGAGATATTATTTTATATTATATACGTTGAAAAATAGAACTGGAGCAATATTAATTGACACATTTTTTATTAACTGTGCTATTATATGTGAAACGGTAATTACTTAAAAATATTAAATAGGTATGTATGGTATGTGTAAGCTTGTAGTAGGCAACTTTTTGTGTTTAATTTGTTAAATTGATGTTACAATTAGTCCATAAGCTTTTCTAAAAGGAAAAATAAAAATAAAGTATTTATGGGGTATGTTGTATTGTAAGTATAATTTGTAAGTAGTAGAGCTACGTTGTAGACAGTTTTGTATACAGCATGATTGGGCCGGCTGAACCGGGTTGTTATACTGTCTCACAGGAAATCGACGTGATTTTATATTACGTACGGCCATTGAGATATTCGGTGGCTCTAATACCATCCCCTTCCCAATCGGCTATAAGGGTAGGTTGACTAGTATTTTTTTATTACTTTAATCATCATATTTCTTTTATCGAAATATTTTTGCAAATGAATTAAAAAATAAGTGAATTGGAAGCCGTCTCTGTCTGATCTGCTGAAAGGGGTTGTTGTCATATTACGGAAAAAGGATGCATGACATGGCACGTTACGTTCCAAAGCAGGTCTCGCCATTACGAATTACGATGCACGCGTGCGACGTAGATAGTGAGATTTTAGCATTACACGACCACCCTTTAAAACATGAACTTCAGCCTAATTTTTTACCTAATTTTAATTCTGTTTTTGCAAAATAGTTTTTTTTTCCTAGTATTGTCCAGTGCATATAAAATACTTCCCCTGTAAGGTCGGCAACGCATCCAAGATTGCTCAGGTTTCGTGTGTGTTCATGGGCGGTGAAGATCACTGTCCATCAGATAACCCATTGATTGCCGATGTGTGCTATAAAAAAAAAATTACGATAGGTAGTGGTTACACAAAACTACATTTAAATGTAAATAACAGCAAGTTTTTCGCGGTCGTAAAAAAATTGTGGAAGTTTTACTATCTCCCTATTTTATTAACGCCACATATTCTGCGTATGCTACTGTGACAAGAGTTTTAATTCACATTTGAGGTACATTGCCCACCATATTTTTGTTTGCGATAAATGTTTTTAGTTTCAATGTTCCCGACATTTTATAATATGTATGACAGGGCTATATGCAAGGCTATGGCAAGCTCTCCTCATCGAAGTCAGATAGTCAAGATGCAAGGTGGTGTTTGATTTTCTCCAATGAAAACGTAGAATTATCATTTGCTCTTTTATTAAGTTTGGAAGGCTGTTTCCTGTTTGAAAAAACTCAACAGTTGCACTTTTTATACCGACAGTTCCTATTACAATAATCAACGCACAGCGCAGAAGTACACTGCACTATGACCCGAAGTATATTACGGTAACTCTTAAGTTTACTTGTGGATACTAAGACCACAATTCCGGCATTACGACCTCTATATCGACTTTCAGACTCGAATACGCGAAGATTGCTTTTAGATTGTTAATTTGAATGACGTGATGCCCTATAATCAGTTTTCCCACTCCATGAGTGAAATAACTTGATAAATAATACAAAGCACCCTCAAATGACTAACAGAAAGCACAATTTTTAATAGATCGCGCTATTTGGAACTTTAATCCAGTATCTGTGTTCATATTACTCCAACATGTACATTTAGATATCAACCCTAACGGTTTCTCGCATAGGAGGAACTACTACCAAAATAATAAATAATATTTGGTAAACAGGTGAATACGCGGCCATCGGCGTGGATGTCGAAAAATATGAGTCAGAGCAAGCAATACATTATCTGACGGGGCCTTTACAAAGAGAGCCGTCGCCCCGTACACTGCGGGCGTTACGATCTTATCTGGCCGTAGCGCCGTCGCCGTCTCCGTCGTACCCTGCCTTCGCAGTAGAGGTGAACCGTCGACTCCAGTTGCCGCCGTTCAACTTCCCTAATCCATTGCTACCGTTCGGTGGAGGTAAAGTGGTGAGTTATACTATTACAAAGGTTTATAGATAGATTTTAAATTTAAATATTATTGAAGTAAAACTTCCTTAGCACCGTTGTGATTTGAAAATTCAATGAAACGAAAAAGCAACAGTAAAAACAGACAAACGTATTCATAAATATAGTCCATTGAAATGTTACATTTTTTAGGCCTCACCTTGCGTTTCTTAGAGGAGTCAATTTTATTTTTTTGATGTGTAGGGGGGGTAAGTGTAAAGCTAAAATCAAGTTTGTGGGGTCGCCACCCTTGTCCCACGGCCGCCATCTTGAAAATAGGGGTTGAAACGGTTTTTACGATATATCTCTTAAACTATTTATCTGATAAAAAAAATTTGTTAACGTTTTTTGTTGCTAATTAAATTCTCTATAACTTTGGTCCAGTAACTTTTTGTCGTAAAACTATAAATAAAAAAGTTATAAGTGAAAATGTAATAAAGAAAAAAATAAAGATGATAATTCTCTTGACAGCCTAAGATACAAACAATTCGCCAAGGCAGTGACAAAAAGTACTTCCTCCAACACAAGACACAGAACACAGTTCTCCAGAACAATGGAAGCACACTGCGGAACATTTTAGCCCTGCTTTTCGACATCCACACATCGCTCCACAGTTTCCTTTGCATTTACAAAAGATCAATTTAAGAAGCTCAGGGGGTGCTGGAGGTTTAGAGCTCTGCACTGGCATCAATAATTTTCCACATTTTTTCCAGCCCCAGTCTTCAGGATCATTATTATTACCAAGCCACGACTGGACCTGATGGTAGACTCGGAAAGTATGAAAGCGAGCTGTGTCTTGTGTTGGAGGAAGTGAAGATAAATTAAATGTACTTTTTGTCACTGCCTTGGCGAATTGTTTGTATCTTAGGCTGTCAAGAGAATTATCATCTTTATTTTTGAAGTGATAACTTCTTATGGGAGGGTGAACCGAAACGTTCCGTAACGCGAGCGGTCCATCGACCAGCCAGCGTTAGCCGACCTCCCTGGAACATCGATTATTTCGATGTCCCAGGTGGCGTCACACAGTGACCAGTCAGCTTGGACCGGACTTTGACCGGACTTCAACCGGAGTTTGACCGGGCTATGACCGGAGTTTGACCGGACTTTGACAGGTCTTTGGCCGGACTTAGACCGGACTTCGACCGGTATTTGATCGGAATTCGACCGGACTTTGACCGGAATTTAAACGGACTTCGATCGTATTTTGACAGGAATTTGATAGGGCTTTGACCGGATTATGACAAACTTCGACAGGACTTTAACCGGACCGGACTTTGACAGGACTTTGACCGGGCTTTGACCGGATTTTGACAGGACTTTGACCGGTATTTGACCGGACTTTGACAGGGCTTTGACCGGATTTTGACAGGACTTTGACCGGTATTTGACCGGACTTTGACCGGATTTTAACCGGGCTTCGACCGGACTTTGACCGGATTTTGACAAACTTTGACAGGACTTTGACCGGATTTTAACAGGTTTTTGACAGGTTTTTGACCGGTATTTGACCGGATTTCGACTGGACCTTAACCGGACTTCGACCGGACTTCGACCGGACTTTGACTGGACTTTGACCGGATTTTGACAGGACTTTGACTGGTATTTGACCGGACTTTGACCGGACTTTAACCGGACTTCGACCGGACTTTAACAAGACTTTGATAGGGCTTTGACCGGATTTTGACAAACTTTGACAGGACTTCGACCGGACTTTGACCGGAATTTGACCGGACTTTGACAGGACTTTGACCGGACTTTGACAGGGCTTCGACATGACTTTGACCGGACTTCGTAACGTAACGCATTACGGCGCCACTCTGGCTTCCCTTTCTCTCACGCATACGGCAGTAGTAGGCAGGCTCCTCCGCTCTCACTTTAAACCACATTAGTTTAAGTTATCACTTCTGTCGAGCGTCCCGAGACGCACACTTTTTTTTTCTTTATTACATTTTCACTTATAACTTTTTTATTTATAGTTTTACGACAAAAAGTTACTGGACCAAAGTTATAGAGAATTTAATTAGCAACAAAAAACGTTAACAATTTTTTTTTATCAGATAAATAGTTTAAGAGATATATCGTAAAAACCGTTTCAACCCCTATTTTCAAGATGGCGGCCGTGGGACAAGGGTGGCGACCCCACAAACTTGATTTTAGCTTTACACTTACCCCCCCAACACATCAAAAAAATAAAATTGACTCCTCTAAGAAACGCAACCCCAAATGTAACTTTTCAATGGACTAATAGGTTTAGCGAGAGAATAAGATAGATTACAAGTGTACAGTGTTTTCTGTAATCTTCGTTCCATCTTTGTTTATCTCATTCTCTTGTAGGCTATTTTTCTGAAGTTTCACTTCTGCTTGACTTTCCGCTCACTGTGACTTGCACACACAGACACTTTTTATTGAATCACGTTAAAACTTCATCAGCACGCTTAACATAAAGCCTGGAGAATTGTCGACTAGTTTTCTCTCTACATGTGTATCGAAGCTAACATGCTATGCAGACCGAGTTGACGCCACAAGAAAATATTGTCGTCTATCACAAGATATCTTGTAGACTCATGCTAGAGCTGGACATTCATTTGGTATATGTGAAAAGAACGTGATTTCGGAGCAAGGATTTGCTTAATTGTCTACCTTCGATTTCCTTATCACGATGTTATTTTTTATTCCAGCACGTCAAAGGGACTGCACTAACCTGATGGTAAGCGTAGTGCAGTCCAAAAAACTAGCAACCACCGACAAACAATGAATTTATCGGTGGTCACTAGAGTCATGCCGGCCTGTATAAATACTTCTTCCCTCTTCCAAGAGGGAAGAAGCCAATCGAGGGGCCTGCGATAGGACAGGCGGATGACCTATACAGGCACATGCCCCTCTGGAGAACCGGATATATACTGGCTGATCCTGGAACGCGATTCACACAAGGCGTGTGGAACACCATGTGTACGGTGGTCGCTATCCGGGCGGATATGAATATCCTACCACCAGCAAAATTCCTTTTGCTTGCCTCAAAATTTTACAATCTCACTTACATTCTAAAGTTAGACTGGGCACGAAGCGTCAGACGCGAGCGCCAGTGACGCCGTGCGTTAGCGACTCTACCGTAGAATTGTCTATATATTTACGTAGTGCACCAGCATAAACGCGCAGATGCGGTAGCATTGACGCACGCGTCGGACGTTGGATGCAATAATCGGAGTTATGCCTTTAACAAAATAAATTTAAATAATTTCAACGCAATGTTATACCAAAACTAAATACGTGATCGTACGTCATGAACGCATGAACTTCCCACAGAATAATATGACATAACCAAATTTATTGCAACGTTAATTAAAACGGACTGGGTCACAAACGCAGTTAAATGCTCAACACATTATTACTCATTAGATTAAATTAGACATTCCGATATTATTCTCTGCATCATATAATTATGTGCATGTGCAGAATCAAATATAATGCATAAAATTATTAATCGCTTCATCGCTCAGTGGCAGCGTGCAAATCTCTGGTCGCGCGATCGTATTTCGTGTTGAAGTATTTGCTTCGAAAATTCACACATGCCCCGGCTTGGAATATGCCCGATATGTCGATAGGCTCACCACCTACCACATCATGGGTCGCAAATAAGCTCGACGAACCGTGAGTGTAATATTTATACCTCTGACTACCCGTTAGTGAAACAGTCATGAGCTTAAGTATGTAAAATCATTAAGGCTGTAACTATAGCTACATTTTAGAAACGACTGGGCTACAAGACAATTTTGTGAAATCAACTTGCGCTCTATAAAAAAGATAAGTTTCAATACATTATCGTTACGAAATTTCGACATCGACATATTGATTCTAATGAATCTTTAACCAAAACCATCCTTGTGATTGTATAAAAACGCGACGTGCCTATTACTTTTAACATTCCAAACAAAGAAGTGTAAAAACAAATAAAAACCATGAAAAACGATGCTGCCGCGTTTCATCTCGTGCGAAACTTCCATTCCAGTGGATTTTTGTATAGTTCAAATCGCCTAATGTCATCGGGGTGGGGTACAGGATTAACCCATTACTTATATAGCAGCATAGTAACGGAGTTAAATGATTCGACCATACTTTTTAAGATGTTCGTGCATGGAAAACAAAGATGCTATATCGTATTGTGGATTCAGCACAAGTATGAACCAAGACGCGGTTATGTAACGCGCGGTAACAAAAGACGTGTGCGCCAGTAAAGCATGTCACAGCCTACGAAACACGATCCATCTACAAAATGTTCCGTATGCTCATTTACTCTCATGCATAGACATAAAGGAACACTAATCGTAAATCAACATTCCGTTACAGTTTTATTTATTCAACATTTTAGTGTAATGTTACTGAGTAAGGTATTGTCCGTATAAAAATATCTGTCCGTCCGTACAATAATGTTTTTATCATTCAATTCATAGTCTCCGCTCTTACTGATAATTTTACGAAATGGGATAAAATCGCGCGTAACCGTTATTACTATGAACTGATCTAATTCAAACATTGCTAAGAACCATCACGAGAACTAAGACAGCTTCTTCGGCGCAGTGGGCGAGTAGCTGGATGAAGCGAGAGGCCGCAGGTTCGATTCTCGAGGCAAAATATTTGTACGAACTGCAAATTTTCGGATCTGGATATTTCTCCTCAGAGGGGTTTGACGTCAGGCAGGTGGCCGATCCTAAAAACTACAAGCCAAATCTTTATGTAACAAAAGCGTATGTGATAAAAGCATGTTGCACTGACGCGACCCCACTGCGAGTGGAATAAAGGCATGCACGGAAGGTAGGCTAAGAACCATCTCGATTGAATCACCTTTCAAACAAAGAAAAATCGCATTCAAATTTTCCAAATGCCAGACAAATACACATACACTCACAGACAGACAAAGAGGTCAAACATATCACACCTTTTTTTCTTGTAGCTTAAATTTAAGTGTTATGTATGTCTGTGCCAGATACCAGAGGAAGCGGCTTGGTTGCATGATGCGGTGTGGGTGTACGCACGAGCGTTGGCCGCGGCACTAAGCACCGGTGAAGGATCGCGTGACGGCAGGGCAATAGCAGCTCGCATGAGAAATACAACTTACCGCAGCGTTATGGGGTACTTACCGATTTTACATTATAAATACATTATATGAGTCATTACATTAAGGGCGGCGACGTAGCTGTTGTTTTTAGAAACTATAGGATGAATTAGACGGCGAGTGTAGTAACTAAGTACAGCTCGGGCAACTTATTTTGCGCATAATGTACGATCAGCACCCAGAAGTCCAAGAAGCCAAATTTCAGAGCTTTTGGTTTGAAATTCTGATTCACAATAAAACTGAAAAAATGCATAGTTGTAAATGTGGAAAACCGTTTGATCTTCGAGAATTTAAAGCAATATGTTATGCTGTATTTTCTTATTGTTTTATCGTGTCTTAAACATCGCATACAGATAAAAGACTGAGAATATCCAAGTCACATTGTTTCTTGTTCCCTAATGGCATTGAAGTAAAATAAAAAGAAGCCATTAGCACAAAGGGACTGATGGCAATTTTATATCGCAATAGTTACTGGGTGCACATGGATGAGAACGGCGACGCGGAGGGTAACTACACACTTTTGTCGATTGACCCGACAAAACCTCCGGGACTATATCCTCTCGCTGTTCTACACGAATCTCCACCGGTGAGTAATTGTTTTCCTTTATTTCTGATATGGCTCTTTATATTCGTGCATACCTTGCTCTATCTCTGCACCACAATATGTTGGCTGACAGAGAATGACTCCGCCACATACATTTGGTTTGTGTGAAATGCGTAAAATAAAAATTAAACCCTTTTAATACACACTGTCACTCTCGTACCCCGACGGATGCTCATGGTAAGTACGATTCGCAATAATTCACATGAGATTTACAATTTATCATTTTTGGATTTACTCGTTCACTGGTGAAGGACCTCACTTTGTTAAAAATTGCAAAATTGTAGTTTATAGTGAAATATAGTAATAGGTGTTAATTATCAGTCCGACAGTTTTAATTGTGGTTTTAATGGCCGTTTCTTAAAGAGTGTTCAAACTATAATATTCAAATATTATTTTCAACTTGACAAATTCAACAGTTTATGCGACAAATGGCCTCGAAAAACAGTACCCAAGGATCCTTAAAAATAACAAACGATAAGGTACATTAATATAACAGCCATTATGTACCGTACCTACTCTAAACTTTATGGCATTAAACGTTTTAAAACATAATTTAACTTTTTATACTTTGAGCTGCGTGGGAATACGAGTGAGCCAATAATAAGGACATTACTTATTGTGTTTAATAGAAACTAATTTTCACGTAAACTCTAATAGATGGGGAATTAAACAAACGCGAGTCTCAACACGTACGTATACTCGCAGCAATGGCACGAATAACCGCGAGTGTGACAGTTAAACCGGTGTATGTTACGTCACATTTTGGCTTCGGAAATGCATTCCGGTGCCAACTGACACATGGATTCATATTTGAAGCTATTAAGAACCATATGCTGGAATATTCATCTATGAAATCAATTTCAAAGCTGATCACTATCGCATTCATTGATTTTACTAACACCATAAAGTTCAGTACGATTAAAATTATGCTGTTTTCATGTAGGTATGCAATTTCAGTCTTTTAACCCACAATAGAAAATAGAGTTATAAGTTTGACTACACTGTCTATCTGTGGGTACGTGTCTTTATCTGTCTGTGGCATTTTAGCTATCGCCGGACTGAATGGACCGATTTTTAGCAGTTTTTTTTTTAAAGCTAGTTTAATCGGTATTAATCGAGAAAAAGAAATTGACGTGAATGTTTTTCTAAATAACTTTGGAGGTTTAGCAATCAATGTCCGGCAATCCAATCATGATCAGTCACCACTCAAGAGAAAAATATGTGCACCATTTATTATTATAGCAGATATGTATTAAATCATCAACACCACGCGTTTATAATTCCGAAATAGATGGAGAGCAATAACTTTTATCGTAGTACTGTATAAATAATATGTGCTACTTACATATATGCCTACGCAGAATATTTACATGTAGTTCATTGTAAAACTATGTAGTTCTTTATAGTCAAATAGTGGTAAATAACGGAAATGGAATAGAGACGTGAACTCTGAATTCACACATCTAGAGTTCATATTATACTCTATTATAATCCATCACACAGATTCGACTTCTGATTTTGAGTTGGAATAATCATATATATTTATAACGGGGGTCAGTCAAAGAGTAGTATCAGTTACATATTTGAATGCGATACATAAAGTAAAAAAAATACTTTAAAGTAACAAGTTTGATAATTAAACTTGATTTAATTAGATATTAGTACAATAGTGAACAGTTTTTGACACCCGTATTTAAAAACAACACAGCTCTGTGCTATGCGTAAGTTTCTCTTGGCGTGAATTGTCCGTTTTTATTTAGCGCCAAAAAAGTGTTGTTCTTGAATATACGTGTTAGTTATGTACACCTCTTGTTCTTATATTACGTTTTTTTACAAAGGAGGTCAGATTTCTTCGCGAGTTGCAATGGCCAGGTGGACAAGTACCGCTATCAGAACCGCCATGTGGCTTCAGAGGAGAAAAATGTGTCAGTAAGTAATATTCGTAAACTTTTTTATAGCATAGGACGGCAAACGCGCAAGCAAGTCGAGGTGGTAAGTGATATCCTCCAGTCAAGAAGATGGACAATAACAGGAAAATTAAAGAAAGGAACAAAGATGGAGATGGCGGAGACAAATTTGGGCATGGACTCCCTTTTGGGATTTTTTATCCTGGCACGATAAAGTGACTATGGACCTTATGTTAAGTACAGTACACTTTAAACATAATGTCGACTGTCAAGAGCCATTGGATCCCTCGTCAGTCGGCAGAATTATGATATTTCACTCGTTGCACGAAACTGGAAACGCAACAGCAACCTACCACTTCACGCCCGTTTTTTGAGAGACAGTAGTAATACTCATTTAGTCGGCCCATTCTTAATCAAGACAAAACTATTTACAGCGTGACTACTATTTCCAGATTTGTTACTTTCGAATAATGATAGACAATGGACGTATGTATTGAAAAGGTATTTTACTTTTCTAGCAAATCGTGCCTTATGTTACAGCTAATTACAATTAGCAAGTTAGGACGGCTCTTGTCTATAATGGGTTGACGCGATGAACTCGGCCGTTTTCCCTACTGGCAATCTAAAAAAACCTAATATGTACTGTCGGACCATGGGTCGACATTAAATGCAAGGTTTGTAAGCGAATGTAAGTGGGGTGGGTCGTAAAAGCGTCGTAACGAGTCCTAGTGACAAGGCAATATGAAGCAGCAAGCCATCGGCCGCACGCGACTCCCGCTGCGCCCTCAACTGCCGACACGTCTCACTAATGCTCTCTGGCTAAGTTCCCACTCACTGAAAATAATGAAACACTACCCGTAGTCTCAACACGAAAATTCCTTTAGTACACAAGTTAAACACATTTAGGTACAATCATTTCTTAATGTCCAACAGTAATGTGTTAATATAATTTACTCATACGCACTTATGCCTGTATCCCCGAAGGGATAGGTAGAGGCGTAACCAGTAGGTACACCCACATTTCGACGAGTTTACTTCCATCCCATGATGTGATAGGAAACGAGCCTATCGCCATACCGGGCACAATTTAAGCCTCCAGGTTTATACTGAGCATTTCGTGATTGAAAACCCAATATCACTTTTACCCGACCCGGGATCAAACCTCAGCACAGCAGTCGTATCGCGTACTCAATACATCTGCGTCACCGAGGTAGTCCAAGTTTCTCATTTTATTAAATAGCGACATTTGTGAACCAATTTACTATTCGCGTTGCGTAGCTATGTGGGAAATAAGCTAAACGTCAAATAAATTTGTCGCGTTTGTCCACATTGCTTGTTTACGAGCTATAGTTTAGCTAAATTGCACGAAGAAACCACCGCAGAATGTTTATTTGTGAATGGAAAGTCAATATTCCTAACTAGATTGCAACAACATAATAGGTAAATAATAATTAAATGTCGAAAAACGTTTAACACTTTACATACCAGTTAAAATTAATAATAAAATCTACTATTTCGTGGATAAATTTTCATACGATAGATTACATCCGTAAATCAAGGATCGAACTCGAATTCAAGGTTCAAGTATGTAGGTAGAGTGTAGACTGTTTGGTTTGTTTATTTGACTGTCGCTGCATCGATCGTACTATATTTATCTACAGTTTAACTGAATTCACTTCGCAGAGATATACGCTAGTGATCCCTCTGCAAGAAACACAATATACTAATAAAAAATTCTAATATAACCAGTTACAAATGGATAACAAGATGTTAAACATTCTTTCAAGTATAGTCTGCAACATATGGTCCCTTTATTAGACACTAGCTTTTGCACATGGCTATACCCGTGTTCATTTCACGCAACTGGCCACATTTCCACCGGGAAATGTATTTATTATTAAAGTTATTTTTGGTTTGGTCTAATTTTATTAGGCCGGAATAAACAGCAGCACCGACTTCGGAAAAAACTTCAATCAAGTTTTTAGTGTTATCATCCATGTTGTTTATTTTACGTTGTTTTTTCGATTTTATAGAAATGTTTTTTTACAATAGTAAATGTAGCAGATGTAGACAGACGGAGCTTTAGTAGATAATAGTGATTCTTTGGTACCCTTTATTTATGAGATCATATCGAATTGAGAGCCTTTTCTTTTTTTAAAAATCAGTTGCAATAATTGCAAGTAGGTTTCATAACCGCATAAATATTGTACTTACTGTCTTTTAATCATAGTATTTCGTGGTTCATTTTCTTAGGTCATGTCGGTGCTTGGGCGCTAGGCGCATCTGGAGGCACCTTGGCGCTACTGGCATTGGCTGCTCTCGCTCTTTACAGAGGCTGGCGTTACGAACAAGAACTTGATTCTCTCCTTTGGAAAATAGACTTTAGAGATTTGCATTTACCGGACGAAGATCAGCGAGGCAACAAACTGAGTAGGTAAACCGAACTTATTAATGTTGTTTGCATGTTGTGTTGTCGCTTTAGCATTGCCTATGCTTGTAATTTAAAGTTGTATATACCATAGATATAGGTAGTTAAAACAGGGTGTCTTAATTTTATAATGCAAAACATTAGCTTTAAAATCTTTTAAACCAAAACCATGAAATCCAACCATAGTCTGCTTAATGGTAGCATTTGTACATACAGACGCGGTAGCATATACCAGAAATATATTATCAGATAAATAACTCATAAACTCTAGTAAGCAATTACATAAATTCTCCAAAAATATTTTGCATGACAATGAAAAACAAACAAAATTGAAGCGCTTTTACTACTGTGCTATGGCATAGCAAAGCAGTAATTTATACTTATAGCAATTAACAGTTGCCTGCTTGTTTTATTAATAAGCAAGTTTGTCAGAGCTGAATTTTTCCAGCAAGATAGCAGCGCCGGCGCAAACATCCATTCCTCAAATAACGCTGTTGGGAACAACGAGAAGAACGGAGGAGGAAGCACAGGCGGGGTTCGATCTAGTCAGGTGAATATAGAACAAACAGCCGCACTCAAACACACCCGTTAAATTGAATTGACCTTTAGCCATATTTTAGACTTTGATTATTTCTCAGAGACGTCACTTAAGTTTATTTATATTCTTAAAAACGGAGCATAAATCAGTAAATGGTTCTAGGTGTGGAAAATAAAAACCCAAGAAATTACTAATTGGCAATTAAAGTTAGTTGAAGTCTCTGAGCCACGCTCAGATAAGTACATATTTTTATCTATTTATGTGAAAACTCCCTATTTTATTGGTTTGTATGAGGTCTCATAACTCATGTACAAGCCCCTTTTTCTCAGACAAGACTTGATGTATCAACTTGGAAGTTTACATCGAATACTACACAATCATACTGCTCTAATATTAGATTATTCCATTATGCATTGGCTAGGTAATACATACTTAAAAAATAAGATACAAAATACAGTCAACAATCGCACAAAAAACACCTTATAGCGGGTCTCAGGAACTACGTGGAACTTACGACCCTACCCTATCCAAAGCGGAAATAAATATTTGTGGATGACATAAACATTTGTCTCGGTGCGGGGATCGAACCCGCGGCCTCTGGTTTCACAGCCAGTCGCTCGCCCGCTGCGCCACTGAGGCTCTCAAAATGTTTTTAACGTGTCACACAGGTATCATTAAGCTCTAATCTAGACCTGGACTTTCGATATTCGGCGATTTTTACTGAAGTGGCGTTCTATCGAGGCAGACTGCTCGCAGTAAAGCGTGTCCGAAGACATCATATAGATATTAGTAGAGAAATCAAGAAAGAACTTAAAATTGTAAGTACATGAATAATCTTAAATATTTTCGTTCGTATTTCATTAATTCTTTTTTTTTATCCCCGACGAAAAAGGGGTGTTAAAAGTCTTTGTCTTGTAGCTATGTGTATGGGAGGGTATGTGTGGCGTCGTAGCTCCCTAACGAGTGGACCGATTTTACTGCATTTTTTTATTCGAAATAAAGCTATATCGAAACGATTATTACCTGAATTTGAAGAAAATCTGTTCAGGTTTTTAATAGTTACTGATGTCAATGGTTTTTAAGGGTTAGGTTATAAATGTGTATGGCTCATTGCAACTGTACACGTTTTTGAACATAATAATATTATATGTAGGCCGACTTGCAGGATGATCCTTAATCGTATTTATCCACTATTTTAAGCATGTTTAAGAAACGTCAAATTGTAATACATAATTCATATTATTATCTTGCGGGAATTTTCTAATTCGTCTCATTTTGCAAGAGGTATGCTAGTAAAAAAATACTTGGTACCGGGCGTGGGTCGCGGGTCTTTGCCAAGGGGCAAAGAAAAACAAAATAAAATACAAAATATGTATTACTAACCAGCGTAGGACTAAAAAAAGTACAGAACATAAACCGGCAACTCTGTGAAATTAATGTCCGGCGGCGAGTTGCTCGAGTAAAATTTTTATTTGAATAATTTTCGTAACTTTAATTTTCTCAATTATTTGAAGCAATAACCCATAAACCATCCAGCGTCGTTCACAGTGACTGCCGAGATGTTTATTTTTTTCTCCAAATTGAAATGTACTAACGTTAAAGTATATGCGCCCTATCGAGTAAAGAAAGAATAATTAAAATCCAATCAGTATGATAAAATATGCGTGGTTACGAATACAAAAGAAATATTGTAAATATTTAATGTAAATACGCATCGAATCGAGGACTTCCTCTGTTTTAAATCTATAGATTAAAAGAAGTTGCAAGCGTAAAGAAACAAGAAAAAGCTTATGTGGTGCCTATAATAGTGACAAAATTCATGCAAATTGATTACAAAGAAATAATCATTTTCGCACCGCACTTGTAATAACCAATTGGATTCGTCACTAACTGCATTTAGATGGATTTTCGTGAATACAGCAAATCGTGAAATAACTAACATATCAACAATATCCCACCGCTGGGCAAACTCTTCTGCTTATTTACATACTGACCTTATGCGGACTAGAAAACTTTGCACACCTTCGAAATTCTTGGAAGAACTCTTAGGTATGTGTAGGGTCTTCACAGTGTTTTTAAAATGAGAGATAATTAACAATGAATACACATGTTACTTCGAAAAGCTATATGTTCGTGCCCTGGGGCTAGGACCGAACCCTCGACCTTCATTTCAGTAGTCCGCTCCACTCCCACTAGTCGGTCGCTTGTAATAACAAGTTACGCAATAATATGTGCCTCAAGTAGTGTTGTGTAATAAAACTGTACCGGTAAACGTGTCATATATGAGAATGTCACCAATTAGCAAACAAGTATACTTTTTAGTGGTATGTATATTCCAAGCAGGGTTTTTTTTTATCAAAACTGAGAGAAAACAAAAGTTAATCAGACACAAAAATGTGACATATCTTAATTACTAATAAAAAATATAATTAAAAATCACGACAGCGCAAAGGCAAAAATGCTAAAGCGCCAATACGTGAACTTTACGATAGAGCATTTTGGCTATCAGTATCTAGAAAATATTATATATTTAAGTTTCATGAACTATTTAATTTAATATCGACTTATCGGGTTAGTAGCAGTATACTAAGGCTGATAATCGTGAGGCCGTGGGTTCAATTCCCGAGTCGGGGAATCACAGTTTACGTATAAGATTTCGGTTAGAAATTTCCATATGAATTGGCCTATACCGCGATAGGCTCGCCCCCGTCACATCATGGGACGGAAATAAGCACGGCGAAACGTAGGTGCAGCACTAGTTACATGCCTGCCTATCCCTTTGGGAATAAATGCGTGAGCTTACGTATGTTAATTTAATATACGAAGTTCTATTTTAGAATTAATAGTTTTTATTAATTTATAGTATATTTTTATTTAAATATTATTTAGTTCTAACGCAAACAAAATGTATCTACTTAGTTGCTACTAGCCACAATATAGGTACATCTAGTAACTAAATATAGATTTGACCTAAATTAAAACAATGAGTTTGTAATGTTAGTATGTTTTGTTAAATCGTGCTTTGTTTCTATTAATATATTGAGATAATGAGGTTATAATAAGGAATTCCTACGTCATGTGTATGAAGCTTTCATCTTGTTTACATTATCTTCGTTTACTGTTTGTATTAAACACATTTTTTTGGATGTATGGTAAGCCAGTACGTTGTTTTATGATAGTGAAGCTTAAAGCGTGAGCGATGAGCCGTACTGCGGAAAATCAGTGTATTTTCCCCAGTGATTTTCCACATTCTCAATGTATCGTTGGGTAACTAACTGACTTAAACAAATAACTCTCATACATATTCCCCTTACTAACAGGTATACGGACATAAACATACTACCTCTATAATTCATTTATGTTTCACCCTCTGAATAAGTTATTTAAATATGTAGGTAGATATAATGGTACTCAATAATTGATATTAACATCAGCACTGTAGGATACATATACTATCCCACTGGGCTGGGCACGGGGCTACTCTAGGTACTAATTAGAGGGGTAGATCTTAGTATACACATTATATTATGTATTATACTGGTTTCCTCGCTATGTTTACCGTTAAAATAAGCAAAAATAACAATTCAAAAAGCCCGAGATGTGTGCCGTCTTCAAATCCGCGACTTGCCTGGGTAGTCCATTCCAATACCCGCTAAGCTATCGCCCCTTGGCCGCTATATCTATCCTGTGAAACATATAATTATTGAAGTACTTACGTCATTAAAGATATTGTACAGATTACTTATATATTTGAATGAACCCGGAAATTTAATTTAGAGATACTAAATAAAACAATATGTATCGTTTATAAATAAAAAATCATTTATACTATGGCCAGTGGACGTTCAAAAGCAAACGTAGACTTTATTGTACGAATGTTTATTGAAAAACATCCTAAACACATATTGTATTAAATCAATTCAGTTCACAATGAACTCAAATTGAACTTCGCTTACCTACCTGGCAAATCTCACAAGTCTGCTGAGGGAAAAAAAATCGCTAAATAAAATACATAAGTTGACACCTGACTTGCAAAGACATTATTTACCATACTTTATCGATCAGTAATCCTTATAATACATTCAGTGTTCCCATTGAAATAAAATATTTTCTGCAGATGCGGGATTTGCAACATGACAATGTAAACGGGTTCGTGGGTGCGTGTATTGAGCCGCCAAATGTATGTGCATTATCAGAATACTGTACAAGAGGCAGTCTCAAGGTAAAATAACCTTCAATATTTCAACTTAGATGTGGTTATAAGTAAAGTTAAGATAACATTCTAATAAATTCCAGGATATTCTTGAAAACGATGACATCAAACTTGATAACATGTTTATTGCCTCTTTGGTTGGAGATATTATAAGGGTGAGTTGTTTTATTAACCCAATACACTTTTAAGTCTTTAAATTTGATTTTATCAAAAGACTTAATGAATTATTCTAAAGATTCTATGAAGCTATATGGTTAAAGGTAACTTTATAGGCATGTTTTTCTTTTTTGTTAATGTGCTTGTCTCATTCACAGGGAATGATATTTATTCATGAGTCTCCACTACAGTATCACGGGGCGCTGCGACCCTCTAATTGCTTAGTGGATGCTCGATGGGTGGTCAAGTTGGCAGATTTCGGATTAAATGAATTTAGGAGAGGAGAACTACCTCCATCCGATCCAAATGGGTTACGATCTTACATAGATAGTAAGTTCAATAAACTTGTTAGTAAAATAATTATTTCATCACCATCCTCTTAGTGTATTTGAATATAATAAGTATGAGGCATGAAATGAGTATATTTGGTTTTATTACTAAGATATCAAGTATATTTTTACCAAAAGAGTATAAATAAAATATAAAAAAAAATTCCGCAATGCGTGTCGACACCAAGTAGATAAACGATGGCTTTGTTAAATTTTACGACGTTGACAATAACCAGCTAATGCGTATCCGAGTAGTAAACTCTTCAATCTGGCCATAAACTTGTGCAATTAATTGCAGATCTAGTCTATTTATCGCCGGAGCTACTGCGCTCTGCGGGTTGGGGTAAAGACGGGTTTATAATATCAGACGAGTCACGTCACGGCTCCCCGCCGTCCGACGTGTACGCGTTCGCGTTAGTGTTATATGAGATGCACACCCGGCGCGGGCCGTTCGGCGCGGACGCTCCGCCGACGCCCACGCTGCTGCGGAGACTCGCTATACCGGACCCGGCGCCTTACAGGTAGGTATGTGTCATATGCAACACCGATTACAGCCGTACTACTAACCACGCTGATGCTGTAAAATACTAACATCTATGGTGTAATGTTTATGCACACTTTCAAACTTACATCGTTAGAACTCTTCATTAGTTCCTCAGAAGCGATAGAAGTGCTTTCATGTTATTCATCGAGTTACTGACTTACCATTATTATTCGTGCCGTTTTGACTTTGGCTATACCTACCTTTATATAGGTGTAAGGTCCCTCGTATGCGAGAGACCGTCTGGGTTGGTACCACCGCTTTGTCTATTTCTGCTGCCAAGCAACAGTGTGTAAGCACTGTTGGGTTTCGGTATGAAGGACATTGAAGCCAGTGAAATTACTGGGCATTATGTGACTTAACATCTTATGTGTCGGGTGACGAGCGCAGTTCAGTGCCATGCAGTGCTTTATAATTCAAAGTTTTGTGTGGTGTTGCTTCTGATTATGGGCAGGCGTGGCGCTTACCATCAGGCGAGCGCCTTGCTCGTCTCGCCATTAAATCAAATAAAAACCTAGAACTGCGGTTACCTACCTATAGGTGATTTGGTTGACTCTGGATGCGAGTGTGATCGATTCCCTTCCGTTATTCCAACGCATTGGTCGGACATCTTGTAAGCTACATACTGAGCTGGCGTTACCAGGTGTTCGATTAAAGCAGAATATGCTGTTGAATTTTTTCAAGGGACCAAATTAGACCCGTCCACGGCTCACGAGTTACAAGTCGGCGGCGCTAAACTTTTTATTCTTGGGCCAGTTTTGTTTGATCTATGTCACTCAAATGTCCGGCTAAACTTAAAAAAAGGTGGTCCCGCCTTAATGTTTTAAGACCTGGTAATTGAGCTATAAATTCGTTTTCGGTGAAAAATATTTCAGTAATGTGTTTATAAAAAATCTACAAACCTTTCAGTACATACCAATCTGCAACTCAATTCATTGATGTATGTACGTAGGTACCTAAATATAATTGGTACTAAAACATGTAAATATTATGTATTTCTATTTTCAGACCTCCACTGGATGCACTGGCGGGTCGATTCGACTGCGTTAGAGAATGTTGTTGCGAGTGTTGGACGGAAGATCCTGCCGCTAGACCAGATTTCAAGACCATACGCACGCGATTGCGGCCTTTACGTAAGGGCATGTAAGTCATACAAATCAGAAAAAATATTCAATTAATACAGCCTGTTTTGTTGCATCACCGCCGTAAACTTGCTACATTTTCTCCTTTGAATATAAATCAAAATTGACCCTTATACATCAAAACCTACTTGTCTATATCAATATGTACATGATTTTTTTACCATGTTGTAGGAAGCCGAACATATTTGATAATATGATAGCTATGATGGAAAAATATGCAAATAATTTAGAAGCTCTAGTAGATGAAAGAACGGATCAACTACAGGAGGAGAAAAAAAAGACTGGTATGATTTTATATATGTCTACGTATTAAGCATGAATACTGTTAAGGTACATACTAAACTAAATAAATATAATGGGAATAATAATGGGAAAATATTTATTAGTTTAAATAATTACTTCAAATACTCTACTCAAAATTTTTGAAAAGGTACTAGATACCTACTTTAGATAATTTGAGTAATCACTCTATAAAACCGATACCCGCAAGTCACAATATAAAATATAGATTCATGTAAGATCTACTGTACTTGCCCTACATCAAGTTATGGGACGGGAATAAGCTCGGTGAAATGTGGGTGTACCGGTTACACCTCTGCCTACCCCTTCGGGGATTACAGGCATGGGTGCATATGTATGTATGTACCAGAACCTTGCCGCTATACAGACTCGAAATATAGGTTGACTTTTCAGAGGCTTTGTTAGAGGAAATGCTGCCAGCGCCAGTGGCTGAACAGTTGAAGCGAGGACGAAGAGTGTTGCCAGAAAGCTACGACTCTGTTACCATTTACTTCAGTGATATCGTTGGATTCACGGCTATGTCTGCAGAAAGCACACCACTCCAAGTAAGAGACGATAATATTTTAAAGATTTTTCCCAAGTACTTTTATTTTGTCTAAGTTCGACTCGATGAATTTGACAACCTAGATGCGAAAAATACTACATTGAATCAGATGCCGAAACCTTCCATAAGTAAAACCCGGTTACTTACCATATGCTACAGGGGTAGCACATAACTAAGTAAGTACGGTAGTAGAGCGGTGCGGGAGGGCCGTGTTGACGGCTACGTATTCTATTCAACACGTGTGTAGGCCGACAGTACTGTAACGTCGTTTGTCCTCCCTTCGCACTTTTCTACTACAGGAAGTAGCATAGGTAACCAGGTTTAACTAATGTAAGATTTTAGTATGATTTTATTAGATTTTAGTAGCGTTTGGTATGGCGCTACCCACAAGCCCAAACGTTTTTGGGGCTACATCTATAGTTTCTGTGAAAGTTGGCGTAATGTTTCGCATTCCCCGTATTTGACACAATCGCCAGTCTGAACGGATTTTTATGTGGTGGATACATGATTTAGACTAGATGAAACTTAATTTCTTTCCAGGTGGTGGACTTTTTAAACGACCTCTACACGTGTTTTGATTCCATTCTTGAAAATTTCGACGTGTATAAAGTCGAAACTATTGGCGACGCTTACATGGTGGTATGTATAAGTATCTGTACTAAGTTTCCAAATAAAATATGTTATTCCATTGAACAATTGATTAGTACAAGGTGTTATCGTAGTTCCAATATTTATTATGTACTTCTTATAGTATTATTTTCTCATACTATTAGAGCATCTCTGTAACCAGTTTTTGGCTTCATTATAAATGAGCGGCAAGGTATAGCAAGGTGTAGCCATAGGTGTAACTGAAATTACATACATAGACATTCTCCTGAACTGTGTAACAACTAATCTTTTTCATTCAGTCATTCAATCTAGGAAAGAACGACTATGATATGTTATGCAAATTATATCACTTAATTGCCACGCTTGACCGTAAGTAACAACACCACTAAAAATATTGACTTACAACGTGCTGTGCTGCAGTGCCTTATTTAACCAGAGTCAGTATTTAACTGCTTTCAACGCTTGTTGCATAGGCATCGCATAACAGTAGATTCCTGTGGTATATAGTGGTGCGGGACAGGATTGTTGACGTATATAATCATCATGTGTGTATCATTATCACCTCTCCCGCACCGGTTCACTACCGCAGGAATCTGCTTAGTTATACGCTATACTTATAGTTTTACCGTACAGAAACCGTTATAGAAAGGTGTGGTCATATTTAAAAGTCGTTATACCGGACAGTAAGCGTTTTGTACCGAATTTTATCAAAATTTAACATCCTAAACGCTAATTTAATGACTCCATCACATCGCAATAAATTAAGTGAAGTACGTGAGCAAGAATAAAAAAGCTGGAGTGAGAGAAAGGCTCAGCTGTTTATCATATTTAGTGTTGTCCAAAGTTACAAACCGATTATCGACATGTTACTTATTCGATAAAAGAGATTTTTTTAAATTTATATCCTAGCCATACAATCGGATTTGGTATTGCGGGGAGTGAAATCTTGTATAGAACACTATGCGTTGCTTAAACTTGACTACACCTTCCTGTTAGATGATGTATAATTCATCTGTGTGCTGTATAGGTGTCAGGACTACCGATCCGCAACGGCATCACGCACGCGGGTGAGGTGGCGTCGATGGCGCTGGCGCTGCTCTCCGCCACGCGAGCCTTCCGCGTGCGACACCGCCCGGAACAACGGCTGCTATTACGCGTCGGATTACATTCCGGTATCAGTGTTGTACTATTTATCTGTCTGTATTGTTTTACTCTAGCTTACATCTAGCCAGTGGTCGTCAAACTTTTTTGGTCATGGGCCAATAGAGACAAAGTAGAGTGGCAACTCGGGCATCAAGTCCCTTTTGTTCAGTTCTCCTCCCCCGCATTTTAGAGAGCCAAGCCTATCTCACTCTTTAGGTCCCAAAAAGTGTAGTTTTTAAGAGGTAGAGCCACGATGTAGACAATTCTACAACACGAATAGTCCGGCTTGACTGGGTATTTACCACGATCTGACAGAAAACCGACATGAAGTAACAGCTTGCCGTTACGTTTTGTATGGTAAGTGAGATATCATACTGAGATGGTATACAGGTATCAGACAGAGACCCAAATCTCCTTCACCATCCCTAAATTATCCCTTTGCATTAAGGTCCATCATCTAGAATTTACGTATCATCGAGTGCCCCACTTATTCGTACGCCGGCCTCTGCTATAAAAAGAGCAAGTCAATACTGTCATGTTAATAGGTCGTGCTTTGATGACGCTTAATAGTGAAGCCTGCATAGAAATCAACTCAGCAGTTTTAAGCAAGTGATAGAGGCGCCGCGCCGGTACAGGCTAGTTTCATAGGCCATCTCGAAAAAAATGCTAACACTTTCCTCGAAGAGTGTAGTTGATTTTATATTATTTTTTCTCCTAGGTCCCGTTTGCGCCGGCGTGGTCGGCCTCAAAATGCCCCGCTATTGTCTCTTCGGAGATACTGTCAACACGGCCAGTCGGTTCGAATCAACGGGAGCACGTAAATATTTTTTATCTATTTTATATGAAAATAATTTACCCAAAAATATATGTTTCATAAAACCTAAACATCATTCCAGCGCTTAAAATTCACTGCAGCGGCGCGTGTAAGTCACTGCTTGACCAGTTAGGTGGATATATATTGGAGGAGCGTGGTATAGTTTCAATGAAAGGCAAGCGCGATCAGCTGACGTATTGGCTGCGCGGGGAGGAGGCGAGCGCGGCGGCGGCGCGGGCGCGGCGGCGGGCGCAGAGGGAACACTCCGCGCTGGCCGGTACTACAGGCAACACCGCGGACAAACGGGGACAGAGGAGCTCCTTGAAAAACAGGAACTGGAAAAACCAAGTCGGAGGATTACATAGGTTTTTATTCTATTTGATTGAATATCATCATCATCATCATCAGCCACAAGACGTCCACTGCTAAACATAGGCCTCTCCCAAAGATTTCCAGACCAACCTGTGTCGGAAGCGGCCTGCATCCAATATTAATATTGATTGAATATAATATAATTTTATTTTATGTTTTTTTTAGACGAGCAAGGCACTCGCCTGATGGTAAGCGTCACGGCTGCCCATAAACAAAAGCAACATCACATAGAACTTTGAATTACAAAGCATGGCACTGAACTGCGGTCGTCACCCCGAGATATAAGATGTTGTCATAATGCGCAGTAATTTCACTGGCTTCAATGTCCTTCAAACCGAAACACAACAGTGCTTACACACTGTTGCTTGGCGGCAGAAATAGACATAGCGGTGGCACCAACCCAGACGGCCTCTCGCATACGAGGGATCTACCACCTTGTAAATGGTAATGACAGTAATTGTTAGATCTTTCTGCCTGACGTTATTCCGGCCTAGTGCCAGAGTCCACCTTCCTACTTAAAGGCGTCCACTTCGCCTGATATTAAAAATTGGTTCTTATTTCTCCCCCTAAAAGACATTTGTTAAATGCTATATTGTTGCATTGGCAGATGGAAAACTTAAAAAATAAATTAGATACGACTAAAACTTTAAAAGCGGCTTTAAAGACGAGACACTCAAAAGTTGCAAATACCATTACCGATATGGCGACTTACAAGATAGTTGAGGAAAGTCTGAGAGTTCTAAAGAATTTAAGTTTACCAACCTGCAATAATTTAGCGTACTGCACTAATGCCTTATTCTTCCTTTCATTAGAAGTACGTTCTTACCGAGCAATAGTGTTGTGTGTCGTCTTAATATTGTTTATAACAATAGTTCAAACTTTCAGATGTTGCAGTTTAGAATCTCCTAAGAAGTTACGTTTCGCATCTGGAAACCATCTGGAGTCACATACAGATAGTGTTTTACACCATCGGAGTGATGAATATCTGATGGAGGTAATTAATTATGACTAAGTTTGAAAATCAAAGAAATACTAAGAGCTGTTAAAAACGCCTATCATTGTACATCTTTAGGTGGTTGGAGAAGGACGATTGATACCAGCACAACGTGGAGATCTACTAGAAGCACCTAGTCTTCGGCAGGAGTACACCAGCGTGTCCTGTCCTATTATAGAGCATACAGAGTGCCCGACCGCGCCGCCGCCACCTGCGAGTGCACCTCTCCTACCGCAGGACACCAAGTCTTGTGACATAAAGCTGGTTATCAATGGTTGCTCCTTCACGGAGAGGGACGGCGCCGGCATACCTCTTCTCGCGGACGCATAACATCATTTTTCGCATTCACATCGCAAATATAATACACCGGTCGGGTTCGACGTGTATACACAAAGTACACCGATCCGTGACCGGCTCCGCCCGTGACATCGCGACTCGCCAAGCGGGCGCCACACAGTGATCTACGTCAGTATTATTAAGAGACCGGTTCGATAGAAATTATTTAATAACATTAAACTCTTATTTCACAATTGACGGTAACATCGTTTTACTTACACATATTATTTACAACAGCGTTTCATATACACATAACATAATCTCTAATATACACCGCTCTGGCGTCGCGATCAGACCGCCGATTCGCGATCGAGAAGCGGCGGCGCGCGTCGCAGCGAGGCACTGCTGCCGCGCGCACCTCCGCCGAAGATCCCCAACAGCCACGACGGGATCGCCAGTCGCGGCGGCTTGCGCTCACCCTTCCCGTCGGCCACGTTCTCTAGCGAGCGCCATCTTTTGTAGAACTCTATGTAGCTCGCGTCTTGTACCTTGCGGCGCGGCCGGTCGAGTCGGTTGTACAGGCTGCACTTGCGCAGTAGCGGGCTCTCCTCGGCGCGCGGCAGGTCGTCGGTGACGATGCCGACGATGGTGCCGTTGAAGACGGTCGCGACCGCCACCTCCGCGTCGAGCGAGCGCGTGGTGTGTTGTCGACGCAGACGCGGGTCGCGGCGGGCCGGCAGTGCGGCCAACGTGTCGAGTGAGCGAGCGCCTCGCAGCGGCACGCATTCCCCGCACTCTGCTCCGTCCTGTCCGTCCGCGTCCTCTGAGCATGCGCCGCACGAGGCGCGCACGCCGCAGGAGCCGCCGCCCGAGCACGCCATGGATGATGCGATCGAGCTGAGCGCGTGCCTGTCCGACATACAAAACCTCGTTTATGTTTTGTCCGCTTTAGTAACACTATACTGAGTGTAAGGGAAACTCTTGCGAGGCAGAAAGTTTAATAAAACACTACCTTAATATAAACGGAAAACGTTATTTCCTTGCTGTTTATTTGTCATTTTAAAGGCAGTATAAAGCGTACTAAACTCAGGGCCAATGGCGCGCACGGATATTAAATCCAAACATCAATGTATTTTTTTATTAGCTTTATATTACGTTACTAACAAAAATATAATTTTTAGAAGCTTTACATTACGTTATTAAGAAAAATATTATTTTTATTATCATTTAAATAAAAGTCATATTTATCTGCCCCAACAACACTACACCTAAAAAATAATTAACTTAATTTGCGATTTATTTTTGTTAGCGTGCCTGTAATACTCAGCACTACCGCTTGTTCTCATCTTAGAAAGCTTTTCAGTGTAAACTCTCCAGCATGAATGACATGATAATCGTGCAAAAATTGACTCAGAATTGGTCTTTCAGCTCAAAACGCAACGTGGTGATATGATATTATTAAAACACGTCCTACTATGGATTACTAATGCTACAAATGAGGACCCAGCATACATTACTAAGAGCGGGTTAAAATGAATGTATAATGTAAAATCTACGACGCGACATCGTAACGTGCCACGATGCACGACAGGACGTCGCGTCGCGTCGAGACACTCACGATGCATTCTTTGTTTTTCGAAATTCAAAGATGACGGACGATACTGAGGTCGATAATTTAAGAACCCTAATCGAGCAGCCTCCCGTTCTATGGGACAAAACATCTGAAGAATACAAGAATAAAAATATAAAAACAACAAACGACAATTCGCCCGTTATTGTAACGACGGCGTCGTGCCGTGCATCGGGGCATGTGGTAGGTTTCCACGACGCGATGTCACATCGTGAAACGACGCCGCATCGTGGTACGACGCGACGTCGTATTGTGTTTATGTGTGGGAGCCCTTACCTGCCGGTGGGTGTGTGCGCGTGGTCGAGCCGTGCGGGCGCGGGCAGCGAGCAGCGCGATCCGCGCGCGCCGCCCTCCTCCCCCGGCGCCGCGCGCGCGCCGCTCGACACGCGTTGCCGCACCGTGCTCCCGCCGCCACAACCGCCTGCGAATTTAATATACTATTAATATTAACATACATAACATATTAACAATACACGTTTTTTTTTTATCCGAGCATGGTAAAGTGACTGCACTACACCTGATGGTAAGCGTAATCCAAAAAAAAAGTGTGCATCTCGGGACGCTCGACAGAATTGATAACTTAATCTAATGTGGGTTAAAGTGAGAGCGGAGGAGCCTGCCTACTACTACCGTATGCGTGACAGAACAGGAAGCCAGACAGAGTGGCGCCGTAACGCGTTATGTTACGAAGCGGTTTACCTCCCATAAGAAGTTATCACTTCATTGGATTGTTCTGCACCGAACTGCACTGCACTGCAGTCCGGTAAAAGTTCGGTCAAAGTCCTGTCAAAGTCCGATCAAAATCCGGTCAAGGTCCTGTCAAAGTCCGTTCAAAATCCGGTCAAGGTCCTGTGAAAGTCCGGTCAAAGTCCTGTCAAAGTCCGGTCAAAGTCCTTTCAAAGTCCGGTCAAAGTAATGTAAAAGTCGTGTCAAAGTCCGGCCAAGGTCCTGTCAAGGTCCTGTCAAAGTCTGGTCGAAGTCCTGTCAAAGTCCTGTCTAAGTCCGGTCAAAGTCCGGTAAAACTCTGGTCGAAGTCCGGTCTAAGTCCGGTCAAAGTCTGGTCAAAGTCTAGTCAAAGTCCTGTCCAAGTTCTGTCAAAGGCCGGTCAAATTTTTGTCAAAGTCCGGTCATAGTCTTGTCAAAGTCCGGTCAAAGTCCTGTCAAAATCCTGTGAAAGTCCGGTCATAGTCCTGTCAAAATCCTGTGAAAGTCCGGTCAAAGTCCTGTCCAAGCCGACTGGTCACTGCGTGACGCCACCTGGGACTTCGAAATTATGGAAGTTCCAGGGAGGTCGGCTAACGCTGGCTGGTCGATGGACCGCTCGCGTTACGGAACGTTTCGGTTCACCTTCCCATAAGAAGTTATCACTTCAAAAACCAAAGACAACAACAAACAATGAGTATATAGGTGGTCACCAGAGTCATGCCGGCCTGTATAAATGATTCTTCCCTCTTCAGAAAAAGAAGAAGCAAATCGAGGGGCCTGCGACAGGACAGGCGGATGACCGATGCAGGCACAGTGATACAAGGATATACCCGCCCCAATCAACCATCAAATAATGTCGCAAGCCCCTCGCGAGAACCGGATATACACTGATCCTGGAACGCGATCCAAACAAGGCGTGTGGATCACTATGGCAGGTTTTAACACCACTTGTACGGTGGTCGCTATCCGGGCGAAAATAATTATATCCTACCACCAGCTCACTATCCGGGCGGATATGAATATCCTACCACCAGCACCTGTGAACTTAGTTCCACATCAGGAACCTCTTGCTTCAACATAACCACGCGTGCTATTTTACGAAACTATAGCTTCGTGGTCTGTTACATCCCGACTAGATATAAGAAGTTCACAATATCGTCATCATCATCATCATCATGAAAGCTATGTCTCGTACCCCAACTTCCTACAGCGTTGTCATGGGTGACTTCAATGCCAAAGTGGGAGTACAAGGATACGGTGAATCACGAGTAGGCCCGTTCGGCTATGGGTGCAGGAATCATAGGGGGCAAATGCTAGTAAATTTCCTCGAGGCTCAGGGGCTTTTTCTGATGAACTCGTTTTTCGAGAAGAAGCCCCAAAGGAAGTGGACCTGGCGAAGCCCCAACAACGTGACCCGGAATGAGATCGACTTCATTATGACCGACAAGCGCCAAATATTCAGAGATGTCTCTGTGATCAATAGGGTTAATACCGGCAGCGATCACCGATTGGTAAGAGGCACTCTGAATATAAATGTTAAAATTGAACGTGCACGGTTGATGAAGTCGACTCTTCGACCAACACTGCCCCAAGCTGAAGTCGGCTGTGAAGCTTTCCAGTTGGAGCTACAGAACCGTTTCGCCGTATTGGAAACCACGGCGGATATTGATGACGCCACCAATAGTCTGGTGCGGACTATTCGCGAGGTGGGTTACAAATACTTTCGACCAAAGAGCAATGGACGCAAATCCAAACTCTCAAGCGAGACTCTGGAACTGTTGAGGAAAAGGCGAGAACTTGTAAATGTCACACCATCGGAGCCTCAGGTGGTTAACAAGGAGGTGAAGAGGCTAATACGGCGTGATATCAGACACTCGAATACCCTAGATATTGAAAATATCATTAAACAAAATAAAGGCACTAGGGTATTTGCCAAGCCACATACCTCCAGTTGCCACCTGACAAAGCTCAAAACACCACAGGACACCACCGTCACCTCAATGCCAGAGATACTCGCAGAGGTCGAAAGATATTACGGGGACCTGTATGCTCAAAAAGCATCTCCCCCTGAGGCCCACAGCGCGAGTGATCCGCGAGCCAGACTAACTCGTCATTACACAGACGAGCTTCCCGACGTCGACGTGGGCGAGATTAGAATAGCCCTCGGACAGCTTCATAATAACAAAACTCCGGGAGATGACGGAGTTACAACAGAGCTCCTCAAGGCAGGGGGTATACCTGTCTTGACAGAGCTTACTAAGCTCTTCAACTCTGTCATCCACACTGGGACAACACCGGAAGCATGGAGTAGGAGTGTGGTGGTCTTATTTTTCAAAAAGGGAGACAACACCCAATTGAAGAACTACCGCCCCATATCACTCTTGAGCCATGTATATAAGCTGTTCTCGAGGGTTATCTCGAATCGTCTTGCCCAAAAGTTCGACGACTTCCAACCGCCGGAGCAGGCTGGGTTTCGTAGGGGCTATTCTACCGTAGACCACATACACACACTCAGGCAAATAATTCAGAAGACCGAGGAGTATAATGAGCCTCTATGCCTAGCGTATGTGGACTACGAGAAAGCCTTTGACACCGTCGAGACCTGGGCTGTTCTGCAGTCCATGCAGAGATGCCACATTGACGACAGATATATCCAGGTGATGAGATGTCTGTACGAAGCCGCAACGATGACCGTCCGAGTACAAGAACATAGCACAAAGCAAATCCAACTGCGTCGTGGGGTAAGACAGGGAGATGTTATCTCTCCAAAACTGTTTACCAACGCGTTGGAGGACGCTTTTAAGACGCTTGATTGGAAAGGACGGGGCATCAACATCAACGGTCAGTACATCTCTCATCTGCGATTTGCGGATGACATTGTCGTCATGGCAGAAACTCTGCCGGATTTGGAAGAAATGCTGAACAGCCTCAACCGTTCTTCAAGACGAATAGGTCTCGGGATGAATCTCGATAAGACAAAGGTTATGTTCAACCGACACGTCTTCCCGAGACCTGTAGTCGTGGGTGATGCCACTCTCGAAGTTGTGCAAGAATATGTTTACCTCGGCCAAATAATTCAACTAGGCAGGCACAACTTCGAGAAGGAGGCGCATAGAAGAATTCGGTTGGGCTGGGCGGCATTCGGGAAGCTACGTTATATTTTCGAGTCGTCGATCCCTCAGTGTTTAAAAACGAAAGTTTTTAACCAGTGCGTCCTACCTGTAATGACCTACGGAGCTGAAACGTGGACACTGACTAGCGGACTGGTCCATAAATTCAAAGTCGCTCAGCGTGCTATGGAGCGAGCAATGCTTGGAATTTCTCTGGTGGATAGGATCCGAAATGATGTCATCCGCCAGAGAACCAAAGTCATCGATATTGCTCGCAAAATTAGCACGCTGAAGTGGAAGTGGGCCGGTCATGTCTGCAGACGGACAGATGGTCGGTGGAGCAGACAGGTGCTGGAGTGGAGACCACGCTTAGGTAAACGTAGTGTAGGGCGCCCGGCTGCACGGTGGACCGACGACTTGAAAAAGATGGCAGGTAACGGATGGATGCGGGTTGCCCAAGACCGGGATGGTTGGCGCTCACTTGGGGAGGCTTACGTTCAGCAGTGGACGGCAATAAGCTGAGATGATGGTACAAACAATTTATGCAGGCCGGCATAATTGTGGCAATAGTCGCCTCGTCTATCGCTGATGGGTACTATTCTTGGGTTGCACTGGACTTACCATCAGGTGTAGCGTAATCACTTTGCCGAGACCAGGATTAAAACAAGGGTTAAGAACTTATCCATTTCAAAAATGCATTACGCCATTTATTTCCTTTAGTTACGAACAAAAACCGTCCATTTATCTTAGTTTAAATCTGTACAGAATATTAGGAGGTAATTGAGCCAATCAACTACTAGCTTTTGCTCGCGGCTCCGCCCGCGTGATCTGCTTTTTCCGGGATAAAAAGTATCCTATCACCCAAGTCAGCTCATACCCTGACTGTATACCAGATTTCATCAAAATCCGTTCAGTAGTTTCAGCGTGATTGACGGACAAACATCCAACCAAACAAACTTTCACATTTATAATATTAGTGTGATATTAGACAACAACAACGAACTCATTTTCATACTTATAATATTAGTATCAATTTTGTAATTATTTTTATAATGTCCATAACATAAGCTGAAAGTGAAGGGCCGTACCTGATAGTGAGGGGTGTCTTGAATCGGCCAGTCTTGGGCTCCTCCGTGGCCGACGGAACAATGGCCTCTCCTCTCCATCCACCAGTCTCTTTTGAATGGCTTTTTCCGTGGCGCTAACTAGCCAATATGTTTGAAGCTAAAAATAAAGCAAAACACTAAGCTAGCAGACTATAAAATATCGGATTTCAGATCTTTTAATTCTTGATCGATTAAATTTCATATTTTCGCTATATCTTAGATGTATAGATATTATAGCTCATATGTGCACATCTTCCTGTGTATGTGCGTGATGGCCAAATCCAATCCCGCCTCTGATTATGGCTCCATTAATGTTCGATGATTTTGCCACAATTATTTATGCAATTTAAACGATAACTATGTACACATACATATCTAAACAAAGACCTCTTTTGACATTTTACGATAATCATTCAATTTTGGCGCTACTCTAGTTAAACGTTTATAATATGTATTCTACAGTGTAGAGGGATTTTGGAAATCCGCATGTGTTTTTCTTCGACATTTGGTGATAAAAGTATCTGACAATAAACGACGGCGGACGCGTCACTGTCGCATAAATCAAATTATATACTAGCTGTCCCTCGCGGTTTCACTCGCACGCATTTACCTAATATATTATGCATGTATACCACATAAACCTTCCTCATTAATCACTCTATTTATTTAAAAAAACCGCATACAAATTCGTTGCATAGTTTACGAATCTATAAAGGACATACAGACAAACACACACACAGAGCAAATCATGCACAAATGCACCAACGTATACAACTTCAGCCCACCTGTCCTTTCCCTTTGATCGGTATAGTTCCTCTAGGCTCGACAATGTACCCGCCAAGTTTATCGAGTGCCTGTTTACAGCTCGGCGATATGTGAATACGCAGCGGTTCCCCGTTCGATTCCATACGAGACGCAGTGTTCACTGTATCCCCGAACAAACAATAGCGAGGCATTGTCAGACCCACCACGCCTGCTACAACTGCGCCTGTAATATAGATAAATAAATTATTCTTATTCTTATAGAATCCATTTTACCTCAACTTCGGTTGTTCCTAAACGGTTTTGGTTTTTTCTTTGCGAGAAGCAGTTTCAATCTCACTAAGTGCCGCCGTTTTGCCTATTTCTTAGTTATTATGCGTAGACAAAATGACAAAGACATAGCTACTCCCGCCTATTGCAATCTCTCTAATACACAAAACGTCTCACTCTTTATCTATATGAATAAAAAAGCCCTACCCGGACATCAAACAAATTGTCCAAACTTACCAGTGTGAATACCTATTCTTAATTTTAAAGTTTCATTTGGTCTATGCGCTATTTTGTGACTCTTCGCCGCGCTCAGAAGCTCGAGCGCCATGGACGCGATCTCGCCAACGTGTCGGTCGTTATTTCGAATAGGTAAGCCAGACACCTGCAAAAAAAATACATTTCATATTATACATTATTAAGGAAACTTCGCACCACATTCAATCACATAACAAATTATTTAAATATGCATAAAAAGTCGAACTTTTATTGACAGCATTGTACCTATTGCATATTTTGTGACATTTTGACTGACGTAGTTTGACTTAAGAATTATGGTGACACGCAAATAGTAAAAATACTATAAACAAACGTTCATTAATAACGCAGATAGAAACATGTTTGGTGGGTAAAATATTAGTATGTATAACATGTTGGATACTTACAACCATGTAGGCGTCGCCTATCGTCTCCACTTTGTACACGTCGTAGCCCCTTATGATCCGATCGAACACTGTATACAGGTCGTTAAGGAAGTTGACCACTTGCAACGGTGTACTCTCGGCCGACATGGCGGTGAAACCGACGATGTCGCTGAAGTAAATAGTGACCGAATCGAACGACTCCGGTTCCACGCCTTCACCCGTCGTGAGCCTTCGCGCCACAGACCTGTAACAATCGTAACAAATATTTTTCTTTTTTCTAATATATTACTGGCACTTTTACTTACTACATAGCACCACTCGGGAATCATGTAAACACTAACTTACTCATAACTAACCTTTACTATTATGTACATTGCGTGTATCATCTAATGGGCGTTTTTAATAAATGATTTTAGTTTGATATCAACCAATCAAAGCTATTTGTCCGAGCGACTTTCTGTATTCTGATCAGCTCTTTTGGGGATTCCATCTCATCAAACTCAAGATCGTCTATTATAAACGTCCGAAAATAAACTTACTACCCTTTGACAAATCTACAACAAACATCATGCCAGCGTTCCTCTACAATTAGTTGTCTATCTATACATAGTAAAACGATTAAATGTGTCCAGCTGATTATTTCGTTACCTTAAAAGTTATTTTAAAACTCCGATATCCAAACCTTCACCCAAAGATTAAAATAACCTAAAAGTATCTAAATCTATAATGTGGACTTGAAGTGTTGCAGTACCTTACTATGGTTTTCTTATAAAGCCCTTGTTGCAAGACACGTTGCCGATCTGATTAAAGTCTGATTTAAAAATGTATTGGTACTTTTACTTTTAATTTCCAGAGGAGAACCGGGAGAATAAAAGCGGACCCCGTTAAGTTGCACTGACTCTCTGATCAAACTTACACCACACACCTAATTATTTCTTCCTATGGAGAATATCTAATTATAACGCTCAAGCTTAGAGAATAAACGTGCTAACTGCTACAGTAGCAGAGCCGTACGATGGTACTTGGATGATATGCACGTTTATGAGGTTCGATAAATATTGACAACTAGGTGAAAGCACACTTGCTCTACGTCATTATTGTAGGGACCACAATAGTGACGTAATGCTGGAGCTATAATGTATCCAAAAGAGTCATATCCAGTGCGACCTTACAATAATTCATCTTCTCTAAAATGACGCGCCACTTATCTCAGAAACGTGTGGAGTGGGGTATAAAGTTCAGTGATGGGATGTGTCATGCTAGATTAGACTTACTAAAATGAATAAATTTATTAATTCAGAAATATACCAAATTATTGTAGTATCAAAAACTTGGTTCTGTTTCAGTCGAGAACAGTTGTAGATACGTATGAGATAGTCGATAATTTAAAACAAAAAAAAACTTGATGAAGCCATGTCATACGACTTTTTCGTTAAATTGCAAGTCCCGGCCTCGTTAACGAGAATTCTCTTATATATCGTCTCACCTCTCTAGGTTCTCTAAATATTCAAAAGGTTATGACAAATTAAAGTTACAAAATTAGAACGTAGTCGTAATTTTGGATACATTGGGATGATTATAAGGTTTTTGTATTATTTTGCTCATTAGGTGACATAGTTCTGATATCAAAGACAATAATCGTCGGAATACACTTAATCGTTTTACCAAGAGTAAAAAATATATTACATATCAAAAGTATTACAAAATCACAACAAAAACATAATATATCGTCGGGGATAGTGCAAATCCGCGTATTTAGCATTGGATAATTCCGCGTATCTGACAAATGTAGCCAATTTTGAATTTTGCGGGCAATTCACATTTATTTAATTAATTTAACGGATAATCTACATTAAGAATACATAGAACCCATCAATTATTACTCTCTATGTAAAAATGAGTCCAATTGCCCTTAAAATAAGAAAATATAAAAATTTTTAACCTTCCCATGTAACATTTGATCTAATGCAGATACGCGGAATTATCCAATGCTAGATACGCGGATTTGCACTATCCCCGACGATATGGTATAAAATGTATTATTACAATATAATGGTATTTAAATGCAAATAAAATGGCGATGTACATAATACAGAATTTAATTAAACATAATTTATATACATAGGGTGTAAAATAAATGTATAATTAATACACCATTCTGTATCATCTGTAAGCCCTAGGATCAATTTACTCGCATAGATATATAATGTGTAAAACATTACAATAGTGTGCTTTTATAAATTTAAATACAAGTTAAATAACAGTGAGTAAGACAGTATCAATCTTAGAGTATAAGAAAACTTATCTACTTTGAAAAACGCCATCACCGAAAACGAGGGCCACACGATACCACTGCAGTTCCCAAGCAAGCTCTAACTACTCAAAGTAAAATGTTAATGAAAAGTGACACACTGTCATCACATTGTTCACGAATGATCGACAATGTTGTGTTGTAATCCTGCACCTGTAGTGTAAGGCAAAACCAAATTAATCTACAATCACCAATAGGGAGTTAATTACCTCAAAAAATTTTCACGACATTTCTATAATGGATTCAACCTCCAAATCTGGAAAAGAACACAAGTACAACAAAGTGAATACATTAACATTTTTTTTTTTGTTTTCTAGAAAATGTACCACTGCTTTACATCAAGTCCATGTTGACGATATCACACATAATAATTTTGATATCTACCTGAGTCCGGAACAAATGAAACATTAAAATAGACAGTGCCTATGAAGCAAACTTTGAGCACCATTCTCTGCCACCCTCGACTACGAATAATGGAATGCTATGTGTGCGTTTCTTTTGTGTGCATTTAACCTACTTGATACACATTGATGCTAATTTGGTAATAAATAATAATGTACATATTACGGTGCGTTATAACATCATAAAAGTTTCCTGATACTTACCAAAGGTGATCCGAAATAGCTAGGATTGGTAGTTATGTAATAATATGTATAAAATATAACTGTCATAGACTTGGACTAAATGTAAACCAGTGTGCACACTGACCGCGACAACCAAGTAACAGCTTGTTGTATTTGCGTCTTCTGTGCTCACATTTACACTCGTTACACCGAAATCGCGAACCATCGATTAGTAATAAACAGTTAACATACATTCAGCTTATACTATACAATGAAATGTACACAGGTTATCAATAACATGTACATGCAGATAAATACCGACCAAGGATCACTTTACTAGCTTCTATTCCTATGCGACTAACCACTTTTAGCAGACTGCCCCTTGGGTAATGTTTTTAAAATAATCTCTTGACTTCATTTTGTTAATGGGGTAATAATAAATGGGGTATTCCATAAAACTGACGCAATACATGACGTTATGTATTTTTTTTTTATTATAAACCTCAAACGAACATGAATATACGAATAAACCTATAGCACTTACTTTGGGAGCATTCTGTGCAATAAGTCTTCGGTTTTTTGCTTCTCTTCTATCAGCAACCTGGTTCTTTCGTTGACTAGTTCTTCCAAATTGTTCGCGTATTTCTCCATCATTTCCATCATTTGATCCATTATGTTTCGCCACCTGTACAATAACAGTCAAAATAAAATTATACACTTATCACAAACGGAACTCGTGTACGTATAAGTAAGGATATAAATTTGTCTACATAAATACTTTTCGATAAAATTGTTTAATTTCGTTTCATAAGATTACATAAATTCATATATTCTGTATTCCCAATGTGGCAGCGGGTGCTCAGCAGTTCTTCGAACTTATTTCTATTCCATAATAGGTGGTGTTCAAATTGCTACTTTGCCGATAAATCCCAAGCCCGGGTAATTCATGTGTGATTTTTTCGAATCTAGAGCTGACTTACACGGCGATCGTTAATAGTATTTAACCAGTAAACAAGTCTATTAATGTCAAATTTTAATACGATATGACGTTTCCAAAAAAAAATTAGTGTTTAAATACAATTTAAGGACCGCTATGCAAGTCGGCGTTAAATTCATACATAAATTGTAATAACTCGACTTGGGATGTGAGAGCAGGACCTCGCCAGTACCTAAGCCTAAGTACACGGTTGGAAAACAGTGCTACAACTAAATCAATAACCGCAACTCACTTTCCGGATTTCATTTTCTTGAGTCGGCTCCTTATCGTGGGGAAGTCAGGTCTGACGTTGGGATCCTCCGCCCAACAGTCTTTCATACAGGCGATCACGTAATCGTCCGTGGTGCCTTCGATTACGCTCGTGTCAGGACGAAACACATCCTCGCCGTCCAGTTTAGGTCTTTTCAAACGCTCGATAATGTCTGAAACAAAATTAAACGTAAATGGTGGATTAGAGCAACGTAGCAACTGTAGACAGTTTAGTCTACAACATGAATAGGCCAGCTCGACCGGGTCGTTACTGTTCTCACAAAAAACAGAAGTACGTAGCGGTATTATGTTGCGTTTTATACGATGATTGAGATTCCGGAGGCCCAAATCCCTCTCCCCTACCCAATTCCTTAATTATCCCTTTCCTTTAAAGTCCGCAACACGCCCATGATTCTTCTGGTATTGTGAGCGTACATGAGCGGAGGAGATCACTTACAATCAGGTGGCCCTTAGCCCTAAGCCTTAACGCGGTGCGTAAATATTCTTAGCTGTCGACTCTGTAATACCATGCCCCTTAGTAAAGCGTAATTACAGGCGTCACGCAAGTTAATATAAGGAATGTGTCATTATAATTATTATTGTAAGACTTACCTTTCGGCTCTGTAGCCGTAAGACCGAAGGGGCCACGCCTGGCTATGAACTCGTAGAGGATGATTCCGAATGCATACACGTCACCCTTCTGGTTGCCACACACGACCGCGTGTGGATTGTCCATCTCTCGAAGTAACTCAGGAGATTTCCACAATAGTCCTGCACAACGAATAAAGTGTCGTAAATATTTATACAAAAAAGTTGAACTATTTAATGCACTGCGCTGTGGGTTAAAGTGAGAGAGGAGGAGCCTGCCTACTGCTGCCGTATGCGCGAGAGAAAGGAAAGCCAGACAGAGAGGCGCTGTAACGCGTTACGTTACGAAGCGGTTTACCCTCTCATAAGAAGTAATCACTTCAAAAAACATAATTATTTTATTCACAGATTATATATTTTTATATTCGCCTGAATGTCCAGTGGAGCAGGTCGCTCGCCTGACGGTAAGCCGCTCATAATTAAGTAATTTACCTCTGTAGTATTGATGCTCTCCGACAAATTCATTCTCAGCGCAATATCTCAACTCATGAAGACCAAAGTCGGCAACCTGGGATCATAAATATGACATAAGATATATTATCAAATGAATATAATAGCAATAATATTATTAAATTAAATACAAACTTGTAGCACCCATCTGGAGGTAACAACACAGTTTGATGATTTCAGATTCCCATGAAAGATCAGTGGAGACGTGTGTATGAATATCATTCCCTGGAACGAAACATTTTGAATCAATCAATACGATAGCCAATAAAACAAATACCATAAAAAATATCAAAAAAATAAACTGTACCTTTATGAGATCATGAATCAACGAAGATATGAACATTTTGTCTAATTTTATATCTTCATTTTCAATTATATCCTGAAATAAAAAAAAACTATTAATGTTACCACTAACAATAATTACTATTATTATAAAGCTCTTTGAGCGACTTGCTTGTCTTGTCTTTTGATGAAAAAAAAGTTGAAATCTTTGAATATTAGCAGGAATTAATAGCCAACCATTTGACGTCATGGATATCTGTCAACTTTAAGAGATGTTGTGGCAATAAATAAAACTTACATATAAACTCCCTTTGGCACAGTAATCAGTCAGTATGAGCACTCGCATGGGCTCCACCACGGCGCCGATGAACGAATTCAAATTATCGTGACGCAACTCACGTAGCAGACGCATCTCCTTCATTATATCTCGAGGGATATCCTACACAATAATACACAATCAATATAATAATAATACACAATCGTCGTAAATCAGTATCAAAATGTATTGTAAGCAGCAATTATTATTTTATGCATTATGTAAGTGGGCGTGTAGTGGGAGTATCTCGCTGTCTCCCTCGCACTGCCGCTCGTAATGGCGATGACGTTATGTTTACCGTAAGTTCATCCATCTTCTCTCAATTGACACTTTCTATGCAATTTGAAAGGCTTTAAGCTTATTTATTTTTCAGCAAATTTATAAAATTATTTTTATTGTAGTGTTGGAGTACCGTAAATTTTGTTAAAAGGCCTAAAACAGATTCTAAGCTAACGTATTATAGAAGATAGTCATTAAAGTTTGTAAAAGTATTTGCAATTATTTCACATAAATCATTGAGGATATTGTTCTCAAACGTTACTCACCTTCTTTTTGGAAAATTTCAATTCCTTAATTCTAACCACGTTTCCTTTGAACTGTGCAGTCGTGGTGAATATTTGCGTGCAACATCTACTCTCACATGATATACCACTCGCTAAACTTAACTGAAATTAAATAAAGTCACATATAAGCAGAACATCTCAAAATATATTTGATTGTAGAATCAAAGTAAACGATGCGAAATAATTGTTTCAGACCCACCGTACCTTTGGCCGTACCTCTGATGGTACGTCCGGTTTTTTTTTAAGTTACGACATAAAATTATAAGCTGTTATTTCTCATATATTAATGTCTCACTCGCATTAGAAAAATTGCCCACATAAATAAATTAAACTGTTTTTGTCTGTTGTTGAGTGCATTTAACTAGTCATAAACACTCTTAGCTGGTGGTATCGTTTAACTTTAAAATACCCGCCGTTTGGCCAGGGGTACGGTGGGTCTAAAGGTGAAATAATACATTCTCAATGTATTGATAAATTTAAAGTATTGGGATTATTAAAAAAAACAGGTATAATCTGTGTTTTTTTCTTCGAAACATTGACGTTTCTATATTGCTTTTATTTAATTAAAAGGCCAATTTTAAAATATTCACGCCAGCCAAATTATTAGATACTACGTGTTAAAATGGAAACTTTTAAGCTACGTCGTTTTGGTAGATGGTTTGCCACCTATGCTGTAAAAAAAACACTATAAGAATGAGAGTTACCTTGCTGGGAGAGCACACGAGCCCGCTGCCGAGGTATCCCACAAGTTCATGCGGATCTATCTTCCACAGCAAGCCTTCAATCTCCTGCTCAATCTTCCACTTGCGGTATATACTGATGGTAACGACTAGTGCACAGAATAATGTAACTGCCAAAGTGCCTGCCACTACAAGCGATGTTATCTGTGAGTCATCTCGCGGACACTTCTCATTGTTGAAGCCGCATGACGGCTCGTCTTCTGGTTTCACTTTGTCCGGCCAGTCGATTGGTAATCGGTGTTTATATTCCTAAAAATATTATTAGTTTGTGAACTTCGCGGCTTTTGAAAGGAAATCATATTAACTGCTTGCTGTATTTATTTTACCTACTTTTCAAAGTTATGCCGTTAGTCGTTAGAATTCGGTATTTTGTTCTTTCGCCGGTTAAACCAGCAAGTGGGTCGCCTGATGTTAAATAGATCATCTCCCATGTACGCCCACAAAGACAGAGGAATGGAGAGTTCTTTAATACATTAAGGAAAAGAAGGAAAGGTGTTGTAGGACATGAACAAATTTCTATTCGTACAATATCTTATTCGCTATAACATTTTTGACACATTCCAATTTAAGAGCCCATAATGCCTCAAATGACTTAGTATATTACTATCAAAAATATTCCAGCTTTCACTTTATAATAACTTTTAATGTGTGTCGAAAACACACTTTCACAAAATTTTCTGGATAGAAAAAAAATACAAATATCCGTCCAAACCGTATGTATGTATACCGATAACCGTAAAGCCCTATTATTATCCATTAAAATACTTCAAATAAGATTGTAAAACTATACATAGTAACTGTAATTAAACATTACGCAGACGCTATGTATTTTCGATTTTGCAAATAATTTATTTTTCGTTATGAAAAGAAATTACTTAAATTATTGCGCTTAGACCGCCCCCCCCCCCCCCACTCGAATCTCGCTTCGGCTTTCGCACTCGTTTTCTTTGCTAGTGTGCGAGCGGGACAGTCATGTAGCGAGGGCGAAATTTAACTTCAAGCTAGGGTATTACGGATTCTTAAGTACACACTACCATAGAACGCATGCATACATTGAAACCGCTTTACAGTAGATGTTTAAAACATTAACAAACTAATCTTGGTCACTACCTAATATTGTGTTATTAATTACTATTGTGAGTCGTTGAAACTTTATAATTAATTGTTTATGAGTACATAAATTGCTTATTAATTTTATTTTAAGTATTTTTAAGGAAGTCGCTGGATGCACGCCGCTTCCAATAGGTCGGTCTGGAAATCTTTGGGGGAGGCTTAGGTTCAGCCGTGGACGTCCTGTGGCTGCTGATGATGATTTTTCAATTTAAGAGTGGGACAGGCTGAGTGGCGGGAGGTTATAACAGTAACTTGCAACCGAAGAATGCCGAGGAGACTTTAAATCATCATATACAAGACAAGCCATTCAAACTTGTGCATCATGGGTGTGGGACGTGCTCTGACCTTAAGCATCATATCAAGAAAATCCACGTCACTGATATGAAGATAATGCGATGAATGTACAATGTTACACGAGTCGATCGTATACGTAATGAGTAGCAGCGGTCTTCGTGTTCGCGACGTGGCAAACAAACTCCAGGAATATCGCATAAGATGATATGGTCACGTTTAGAGGAAACTACAGAAATACGTCACTCGCAAGGGCTTATGCTAAATCGTGCCAAGGGTACAGAGATGGCCCCTTAAACCGCTGGCTTGACGTATTATATTGAGACATAAAGTAAAATAGCGCACTATACCGAGGAAGCTCTAAAACGGGCGAAATTGAAGCGTCCAAGTTGGAAGGCGCAATAAGCTAGGATAAGTAAGGCAGAAAGAATGAAATTATATAATTGTGGGACGTGGATGCGGCATTTTTGAACACAGCTTTGTCCGCTGACGTGTGCCTGCGTCACGCCTTGTATAATGGAGCTGTGCGCTTGCGGCTGTATTACGGTGTACACCGAATACCAATTGTATAGGTCTGTGTGAGTGAATAATCTTTTATTTATAGTTTATTTAATATTAATAAGTAAAGATTTATAGATGCTTGTGTTGTTACTGAAGATTTTCCTGGTAATCACCAACCAACTAACAACATAATTTTTAATGGCTAACGGGTAACATATTTGCGAGATGCACAGAGCAAAACAAAAAGGCGTAGTAAAAAGTATCAGAGGCAAAGCAGCGACAGCTTATGGGGAAGAATTAAGCAGCCTTCGATAAGTGTTGTGTTATGAATAATACCGTAAATCTTAAATTCTATACAAGAACATTCTCATAGTTGTAATTCATGATCCGATAAATTGCATTTGATAAACACGTTTCGTACGTAAACGTAACTTACGTAAACAATTCGTGAATACGGCCGAAGTAACCGAACGGATTCAGATGGTCACGGCCATCTGAATCCGTTCGATTAATTCAATTATACGGCCGGCCGTATAATGTACCTAGCTATACGTTATTAATTGGCAAAAAACTGAGATTGTCTAAGCGCATAACTTTTATCGTACTACCGTACCTTTATGTGATTCATTCGTTTGTATAGATATGAAAATTACGTACGGGAAAGTCCCTGGTGCTCTGCTGGAAGTGTCCAACCGGGAACATCTGATAGGTACAGTTGATATCGGTATAGTTCTTTTCTTTTACCTTGAACGCTAATAGGGAAAAATTGCCTTCAGAATCTGCCCATTTGTCCAATCGTATTGACATACCAGAAATACCTGTAATAACACGTTTTTCATGTTATATAATATACATATATACATATACACCCAACAGTCACACACGTAGTCCTGACCCAACAGTAAGATACGAATCTTGTGTCGTGGGAACTACGAGAGAAAGTCTCTTAAGTCTCTCACGAGAAAGTCGGTCTCACAACACCCAGACCCCGATACCAATATAAGTGGATCACTCAAACATTGGTCTCGGTGCGGGGATCGAACCCGCGGCCTCTCGCATCACAGCCGGCTACTCGCCCGCAGCGCCACGGAGGCTGACAATAATTTACAACTTTAGTAGTAGAACTACAAATAAAGTTAACTTATTTTGAGTCCGTGAACGAATTGATAACCTCTTCCGTCATTGTCATCGATTAAAATGGAGAAACGCGATGACATTCCAGTGTAAAATAGAACCGACTACCCACATGGATGTCGCGGGTTCGAACCCAACCCACTGGCACAAATCTCTAATAAGATTACGTGTGAAAATCATATGTAATTGTTGCTTGGCAAATCTACATACTTGAGAGTACCAAAAGAATTTCGAAGGTATGTGATGTCTACTACCGGTAGAGGTCGGCGCTCAACAGAACGATAGTATAATATTATAAAATAATACAGGGCTGATATTATAAGTTTTAATTTATAACCATCACGGTCTTCACTGTAAGCTAACTTCTGATATATGTAGGTAGTTGCACTTTTTATCTAAGTTTGATTACTAGTTTTGGCTCGCGGCTGCGCCCGCGTGATCCCCCTTTTCCCCATTAAAATGGAGTAGGAATAGCTAAGTATAGCGCGACCCTAAATTACACAAACTATCATCTGGCCAAATTTCATGATCTTAGGCTATAGTAGTTTTTGAGATTTCATGATTAATCAGATAGTCAGAAAGTTACAGAGATGTGTCAAATTTAAGCAACGTACAGTATACGACATAGGTATTTTATCCCCAGTAGAATCAAATCCGATTGCATAACTTAACAATAAAGCATTCTCTATTTTATTTAATGCGGAACCTATCAACATTCGCCTTCAACTTTGGACAATACTAAATGATAAACAGCTGAGGTTTTGTCTCACTCCAATATTGTTATTCTCGCTCACGCACTTCAATTAATTTATAGTGATGTGCCTGAAATTTTAAGATGTCTAGATTTTTACAACTATCGATACATAAACACTCACTGTATGGTGTATGAAACGACCCTGTGAAACGACGACTTTAAATGTGTACAGGATTCATCTCATTCTTGCGTGTCTTGCTATACATGCTTTGTGTGTTTATACAGGGTTAATTTTAAAACACCAGCAACCTCGCAGGACCAGATAGCTGACCCCATACGGAACAACTTTTGTTCTACGAGTTTGGATATAACTCAATATATTTAAAAAAAAATGATTTTACAAGTTTTGTTGTGTCGTGTTTTTCTTCGTAGAGTGCGGCGCGGCGCGGCGTACGCGCGCGACATCAAACGCGCCGCTCAGCTGCTCGGGCGTTGATCTTCAAAGGAGCTAGCCCGGTTCCCCACGCTTCGCGTATTTGTTTACGTAATCTGCGATGCGCGTTGTAACGTTCAAGACGGAAATTAAATGAATACTTATTTTTGTATGAAAATAAAATCTAACAAATTATCAAAAGTCGTAGAACAAAAGTAGTAGCTTATAACCTCAGGAATCTACCCCTGCGAGGTTGCTGGTGTTTTAAAAATAACCCTGTATACAGACAAAGACTGTATGCCTGTCACTATTGACTGAGATATATAAAATGACTGTCGTGTTGTTTTACAAACTCTCATACTAAGCTGCGCAGAAATGAACCGATCGATTTATCCTAGGGAATAGATGCATATCCGTTACTTACTTTTATACGGTGAGCTGTCAATCATTTTCGAAACAATGCGAGATCCGTTCGTTGCAATATCCAACAGGCTCGAATAAGTTAAAGATTTATTTTTAGTCTCTTCTTTGATAATTTCATCCAGGGCTTTCGCATAAAGTTTTACCGAATCGTATAAATAGGCGGCGTATATGGATACAAACTGGAATACAGAAAAATTGCAATAGCACCGTATTAACGGCCGTATATTTAAAAACAATCTTTAAGCTAGTTCTTTGTTGCGTATTTTTCTGTATACGTAATTGGTCCGTTTTAGTTGATTGTTAAAAAAGGACCAATCACGTACACAGAATTCGCTACTAGACCTTCGCGCACACTATAAGAGCTCATAGTAATACTTATAAATACGGCGGAAGACTTGTTAATGTTACAATGTCATTAAATACTAGCATTCCCTCATGGCTCCGCCTGCGTGAAGTTCTGCACCGTTATATTATCGATATTTTTAAGTTGGCATAACTTTTTTATTTATGACCGATTGACATGAAACTAATTATTAAGTGAAGCTTACCACAATATATATTAGTGAAAACTACATCTAAATCAGATAAACCGTTTATGAGATTGGTGTACACAAACGCACAAACAAACAGACAAAAATTCTAATAATCATTGTATGGGGTGCTATTGCGTTGATAAAAGTCCCAATAATATTTTTCCCATATATCTTCCATGCACAGACAGCGATCCGTTACATTTTTATTATATGTATATAGATATTAGGGGTTGTATACAAACATTTGGTTTTATGTATTAAAACAATCGTGTGTTATTTACCTTGTTGAATTTATCAAAGACGGCGGGAAAATTGAAAGGCTTGAGTGTATTGTATTTGCGGACTTTGTCAATAAACCCTTGGTAGTCGCTGGACGGCTCCGAGGAGACCACCACCAACAGCGACTGGGCACGCTTCTTGAACTCCGTCGTGTTCGGACATACCAGCTCCGACGAGCCGCGGTCCTCCGTCTCTATAAAACGAAATAAATTGATACACCCACCACCCGACCCTCACACATTAAACAATTAATCATCATCATTATCTCAGCTTATTGTCGTCCACTGTTGGACGTAAGCCTCCGCAAGTAAGCGCCAACCATCCCAAAAAAAATAATAAAAAAAATAAAAAGAAAAAAAGACAAGAAAAAAAAGAAAGAAAAAATAATAACAAAAATTAATAATAACAGTCATAATTTCTTACGTTTACGCGAATGTTACTCATTGAAATAAAACTATTTTAAACGGATTTTATCGCGGATTTTTTTTCCCGACGTTTCGAAAGCTTTTCAGCCTTCGTGTCCAGTTCAGTCCACTCCGTGACAACGCGATAAAATCTGTTTAAATTAGTTTTATTTCAATGAATACCAATATGAATTATTAGGATTTATTTAATCACCCCCTTAAATTATAATTGGGTATAAAATAACTGATAAAAAATAGAGAAGTTAGTAAAACTTATTACACGAATACTTGTTACTACTCTTTAAAATGACTCATACACTCATTTAGAACACTATTAGATCCTTAACTGGATACATAATAGTGCGTGTATCACCGACTTGAAAAACACAGTTTCGAGAAAAACGCATTTAAAATTTTTGTATGTAGATACGGTATTATATTTTTGTCAATTTTTGACCTTGATGGACGAAAATAAAATTTTCATGTATTTTGATCCACTGAAATCCGTTTTTTTGCCCAAAAGTCAAGCATTCAACAATATTCAGCAACTATTTGAGAAATTGTTCAAACAACTGGCTATAAATGCCTAATTGTGGGATATCTCGGAAACTAATAATCGGATTAACTTAGAATTTGCAGAGAATATTTTCGAAACATTTCGAAATATTTTCAAGAAAATATAAAAAAGTAGATTTTTGGTAATTCTCATTGCATTTCACCCCTTAAGTGCGCTTAGTAAATAAGTTTCAGTGTAGTATATATCAGCTAATTTCTATTTTTTTGGATTTTTTTTATTGAATATTTCCTGTAATACTCAGGAATTCGTGGTCATCGCCTTTCAGATACTTACTAATAAGATATTTGAGAGAATCCTTGGAGGAATAAGGCATCATGTCGACGAATATAACCATATATTCGCCATTGGAAAACAGTTGGAGCGATCCCATAGCCGTCATCATCTCTATGAGCCCCACCGTCGTACCCAGAAACACGTAGACTGAAAACAAAATCACAACACAACCATGCAATGTTATCAACGCAAATACAGTAAAGCAGGTAGGCACAAATTTCGTATTTACCATAATGAGCATAATTTATTATTTTTACTATTAGACAGCCCTGTATATGTGTTTAACGTCCCATTGCTGGGCCCTCCCCTGCTGGAAGGAGGGGGGGAGGGTGTCAGGCCTAAGTCCGCCACACTGGTCTATTGCAGGTTGGCAAACTTCACATACCTTCGAAATTCATTTTTCAAAAACATTCCCCATGTACGATTATGCAAAACAGAACTTAAATTTATTGATTTAAGTCAATGAATTTAGCAAAATAAAATCAATATCTCAATTTTTACTTAATGTGAGTTGAAATTTTATTACGTATTTGCATCCAATTAAGACCATACCCCCAGCAAAACGCTGCGCGATCGAGATTTTTAGAGGCTATCTAGTAGGGTGTCCCTTAAATGACGAAAAATTTTTTTTTTTAGAAATTCGCTATGCATACCCTCTACATTTTTTATAAATGCTAAAACATGCTCAAATATAAAATTTTATCTTTTTAGCTTAATTGTAACCCGTGCCGACCGAGCTACCAAGTTTATCAAAACTCATGTTTTGTTCTGATATTTCGGTCTACTATAAAATTAATATAAATTTAATGCAAATGAAGTGAATAAGAGTTAAAATAAAATAAAATAAACATGAAACTTTATTTACACATGAATAATAACAATCAGCCAGGGTAACTTCATTTTAGAGTCGTTTTTTTTACAGTCCGGATACAAATTTCAAATACAACGCAACAAGAACTGTTTTTGTTCCTTTTCAGCCGTGATAAGACCATTAAAATCTTGCATTATTTCACAATTCTTTCGGCAGTGTCATTTACAAACCTTCAAACGACTTATTCTTCTTTTAGCTTCCAGAAAAACAGCATTATAATTCCAATAATATACGATACATCTTCCTGAAGAAAACTGTCGTCGATTTGCAGTCGAGATAGAAATTGTTTGCTCTTTTCTGATACAAAATCATCCCGCGTTTTATTTGAAAGAAAAACAGATTAAATAACAAAATAAATAATAACAAGAAATGTAAATATACACAAAAAAAATATTTCACTTACCAAATAACTTTTACGATAGTTCTTCCTTGGGTGGGACATAGCGTTTGCGTAAATCTGAGATTTTGTCTCTTTTTAAGTTAGTTTTCATCTTAGTTTTGGTTATCAACTTCATCATCAAAATGGGACAGAATGACTGTCTCTTCACATAAATACCACAAGTAATGGCTAAACTCGCTTATAGAAGCTTTAGAAATTGTTGCGTCCGCGAGCAATACGCTCTTTTATGAAATCAAGAGATAGTTCAATTTTACTGGAATAAATGTTTTTCCAATTGTCTCTGAGCTCATTGAAAATCTGAATATCCGGGCTACTAGTAATTTGTTTTATCTTGGTTTCGAAGGCAGTTTTTAGGACCAACTCATAAACATGATGACGACAAGCAAAAGGCAACAATTCTCTTTCTAAAGTCTGCTCCAAAACAGCACATGTTCCATTGAAACGGCCAGTATTCGAAGTTGTTGTATCGCAACACATTATTTGGACTCTATTATGAATTAACCAGTCAAAGAGAGCAGTTGATATGGCTTTAGTCTCTTTCTTTTATCTTTCTCTCTTCTATCTCTTTTCCTTACATTCCTTTCCTATTCTTCCAATCGTCTTTGCCTAGCTCTTTCTTCTTTTTCCGACAATTTTTACACCACCTAAGTATCCCGGTCGACCTGGCTCTCTCTGTTTCTTTAAAAACACTTTGTTTTCCTCTATTTTCATTCTCTCAAAGGCATCAGTAATATAAAATAAGTTATCAAGGTTTATTTTAAAACTATATTATCGATTCTTGAATGTGACCTGGGGTTTCTTACAATTTTTTTGCAGTTCTCTCCAAACATGATATAAATCAACAGCAGATCTTAATTAGGAAATGCCTTTGTGGGAGTACTGGCTTTTTCTCAAAATATAATGATTTCCCTAATCACAAGATTTGCACTTTCACTAACAGTTAGCTTGACTTCGCGAATATTGTAAAATGAGACGACGAGAACTTGTCGATTAGATGCTAATTTTGCACCATTTATTTGATGCTTAGGCAGTCCGATTAGGAAAATATTTTGTTTATCACTTCGTAATTCCACCAATATAATTATTTATGTAGTAAAATATAATACCGCGCGCATTAATAATCTTAAAAATCACGTGTAAAATGACAAATGAAAGGGGTATTTACAGGTCGCTGCGCCAGTACCCGCGCAATTTGTATGGACAAGTTTAAATCGCAAGTCGGCACGGGTTATCGTTTATAAAACGGGCTAATATTTTTTTCTATACTATATTGGGTTATTACTAAACTTTTAAGAAGGTATGCATAAAAATATATTGAACTTGAAATATAAGGGACACCCTACTATCTAGTCATTACTTAAAATAAATATTGATAAAAAAAATATACAATATAATTCTACAATCTGTCAGCCTTACTTTGTTCGATTCAAATTCATGTTAATGTTGATTTATTTTTTTAAATTGTCCTTATAAAATATGAACCATAAAAATGAGAAAAATGCAAAGATTCCGTGCGTCTCCTTTTAAAGTACAGATTGTTTTCATATGAGATTAACATCACTAGATAGACAATTTAATAACGAATATTTTGCCGGTTTTAATTTTCGAAAAGACCAAAACCTGATGTTTTAAATCAATTATTTGCTAAATACGTGCATATTCTGCACGAAAATACACACGCCGAGTACACGAGTCAGTATGCCGCAAGTCAGTCAAGGTCATTTGCTCACGGAAGTGCCTTAAGGGATTGGGAAGGGGAGGGGGATTTAAGGCGGCCTTCACATATATCACACACCGTACATAACGCATCAATAAACCGCTACGTTACATCGGTTTTCTGTGAGATCATTCATGCTCTACTACAAAAAAAATATGCTTTATGGCAACGACTCCATCATTAACTATAGGTGGTGTTTGCTGTTTAATAAAATAAAATTCCTAAGCGTGCGTTCTTCAGTTTGTTTTAGTCATTATTGAAGACGTTACATATTTTTCACAGGAAAACCAATTTAAAATACATGATGACGCGACGTTGACCTGAATAATGACGCGCCTGAATATTAATCACCCTGCAGCGTATTCAATACAATATTCAGTAAACAAAAAACAAGCATTGTTTTTATAACCGACTTAAAAAAGGAGATTCTGTTAATTTATTCATATTACGCGATATCTCCACTAAATGTGAGCCGGCTTTGATGTTTCTTTTTTGTATTTGATAAGAATCGATAATATTTACCTCGAGGTTACATATTTTTGGTTAAGATCTGACAGGATGAGGATCGATTATAATAGTTGCCAAATAAAAAAAACACGCAGAATCGAGAACCAACCTCCTTTTTTGAAGTCGGTTAAAAATAAAGTAGACACCTAAAGCCTTCGTATGACATGGCTTTTTTTTATCCTGGCATATCAGTCACTACACTGAACCTGACGTTGAGTACAGTACATCTTAGCATTGCTTAGTTAAACACTCTTGTCTTTCTCTGTCAAAGCGATTTATAAAGAAAGAAAAGACTTTTGGCTAGAAAGAGATGAAAATAGTGTTTTAACTAAGCAGTGCTAAAAAGTTTATAAGTAATGCCCATAGAATCAACCGTCAAGAGACATAGCACCCCTCGACGGTTGGCAGAAATGCCGGACTAAAGTTACTTGATTTACAATAGCTAACTCCGCCAAAGGCGGGCCTTCCGTGAGCAAACGACCTTGACTGACTCGCGCCATACTAAATCGTGTACTTGGTGTGTGAGTTTTCGTGCAGAATATGCACGTATTTAGCGAATAATTGATTTAAAAAATCAGGTTTTGGTCTTTTCGAAAATTTAAAACGGGCAAAATATTCGTTATTAAATAGCCTATCTAGTGATGTTAATCTCATTTGAAAACATTCTGTACTTTAAAAGGAGACGCACGGAATCTTTGCATTTTTCTCATTTTTATGGTTCATTTATAACGACAATTTAAAAAAATATATCAACATTAACATGAATTTGAATCGAACAAAGTAAAGCTGACAGATTGTAGAAATATATTGTATATTTTTTTAATCAATATTTATTTTAAGTTATGACTAGATAGCCTCTAAAAACATCGATCGCGCGGCGTTTTGCTGGGGGCATGGCCTTAACGAGATACTTTGTTCGACACGAGTCTTTTTTTTGGTACGGTGGTAACTTTGGCGTCGGGTACAAAAATGATCAGGTACCCTCTCACCAGCCATAAGCGAGCCTTTCATCACCAATGGAGACTTAGTACAGAGTACACATAAAGTACTCGTTGTCCTCTACGTCGTCATAAAAACTGAAAGCGTCAGAGCGTCACCAGTGGCACTAACACTGATAAGCACGAATGACGTCACACGAAATGTATGAAACAATATTAATTTCCACATTGCACTGTACGGACTGGTTGGTTTAGCCGGAACTGGGAAATATTTTGTATTCCATTTTTTTATTGCAGAGACCAGTGAACGTGCAAACGGATTACCCGATGTCGTCTCCACCGCCCACAATATTAGAAAAATTAGGAAAGGGATAATAAAAGGATGGTGTAGCCACTACTGGGCACGGCCCTCGTCTATTGAATGAGGGGGGTTAGGGCTTAATCCGCCACGCTGGCCTAATGCGCATTGGCAGATTTCACATACCTTCGAAATTCTTGACTTCTTAGGTATACAGGTTTCAGGCTTTTTCTTTCACTGTTAAATCAATCGACAGTTAAAGGTACAAGTTGGAAGCGGACGACATGACGCAGCAGCAGACGACGTGTAGTCGCTTCATGTCGTCACGACACGTCGTTACGACGTGTCGCTGCAGTCATGATTTCGAACCCGACTGCAGACGGCAACAGCAGATGGAATCCAGTTGGTACCGAGTGTTCCGTGAAACAAGATGCGTTTTTTTATATCTTTTATTAGAAGAGGAAGAAGACTATGATGACTTGTTTTTGTTGTACTTGTACAGAAAAAGACGAGAAGCCATACGCCCTATGCTTAAATGCAGAACAAGTGAGGGAACCTATTCAATATTGATTAAAAACCATTTAGAAAGCGATATTAAAGAATTCAGACAGTATTGTCGTTTGAATCTTGAAATTCATTTTGAAAAGAAACTCGCTGGACGTGTCGTCAGCGGCACTACTGATCCGCGGTCGGACGACACTGGCGTCTGCCGCTCGACGACGCGTCGCTAGCTTCGTGTCGCTGACTACGGAGGTAATTTCATAGAAATACATAGAAACCAGTAGTGTCGCTGCGACACGTCGTCTGCTGCTGCGTCATGTCGTCCGCTTCCAACTTGTACCTTTACAATCAATATACACGTAACTTAGAAATGAGAGTTACATGCTCTTGAGACTGGTTTCGAACCTACGACTTTGTTTTCGACAGTCCGTACCACACCTAGCTGAGCTATCGCTGCTTTATGCGTCATTGGGCATTCATCCTTTTTTTTTTTATGGCATAGGTCGGCAAACTAGCAAGTGGGTCACCTGATGGTAAGTGATCTCCACCGCCCATGTATGCCCACAATATCAGAAGAGTTATGGGCGCGTTGCCCACCTTAAAGGAAAGGGATAATTAGGGATTGGGAAGGGGGGGTGTATTTGGGCCTCCGGATATCTCACTCACCGTACGAAATGCAGCAGCAAGCCGCTACTTTACGTCGGTTTTCAGTCAGGTTTGTAGACAAAACTGTGTACAGCGTGTCTCTATCACTTCAATGTGACGGCCGATCCCACAGACCGGGGACGAAAGATCTAATAGATACCGTATGTGTATATCGCTCTATCTTAGATTCTTACAGTAACACGTCAGACGAACAAACACTAAAAGTGTGACACACTTGGTTTTCATACAGATTGACACACTCAGTACTCACGTGGTCTGTTTAGATTTATATGTGTCCGGGTCGACCCAGAAGGGGATCGGTCTTGCCTAATAATTAATGTTAAAAAAGCTTAGTAGTATTCCAAATTTTATTCCAACCCCTTAATAATGCCGTGTGTAATATATTTTATAAATAAAGAACAAACTTAAATATTACATTATAAAGTTTATAAACGGGTTTAGCGAGCAAGTTATACGGCCAAACAGGACAATATAAATTTTATTTTATTTTAATCGACCATTATATGTAATACTAGCTGTGCCCGCGAACTTCGTTTCGCCATCAAAAAACTTTCATCCCCTATTTGGGCCCTTTAGGGGTTGAAATTTAAAGAAAAAATATCCTGTGTTTAACCCTGGGTCATCAACTATATTTGTGCCAAAATTCATTGAAATCGGTTCACCGGTTTAGATTTTTCATACAAACTTTCATCCCCTTTTTAAACCCTTCAGGGGTTGATTTTTGAAAAACATAGTAGTCTATGTCTTATTCTGATGTATAAGTTTCATTAAAATCCATTCAGTAGTTTTTACGTGAAAGAGTAACAAACATACATCCATCCATACTTCCAAACTTCGCGTTTATAATATTAGTAGGAAGTAGGATTAGTAGGATACACTCCACCGAAAACGGCATGGCCCAGATAAAACAATAGGACTACTGTATTGCATGTGCGTAAATATTATTAACTTACTTCTAGTTTTATTCTTAGTTTCCTGTATGAACTGGTACCAGAAGCCAGGCGCGCAACACGCCATCTTCTCTTCGCAGCATTTGAAAGCGTTGATAACTGGCCTCTGATGGTTCACCGTCATATTGTTTACTTTGGCATGGTTCTCCAGAGTCAATGCGACCGTCTCCCAAGATTCCTCGTATAGTATGGAAAACTTGTTCCATCTGAAGTATCGCAACAGCGATATAACAGATTTTGTGGCCTAAAAATAAACACGCGTGATATTAAAGTGTTCAAGAAATCATAAACACGATGTCTGTTTAATATTAAACGGCGGAGTACTCCGATAAATCAATAAAATATGTTAGATATCAGTGTGTTATTTTATGTAACACAAATACATCTGGCACTACCGAGTATTAGCGGTATATCCTTGATAATGCATCTTTCTAATATATACCAGATAGCCTATAGCATAGTAGTTAAACTATTGATATGGGAAACAGTTTCTTTTGTTATAGCGGAGGCCGCGTAAACGTGTTAGTGTGTCACCTGGTAGGTAGGTGGTAGGTAGGTGGTACACTCATGATACCAGAAAATCTAACATAGATGTGTGACCAACCTTTAAGGAAAGGAATAAACATTGGGAAGGAGTTATAACTCACCGCACGAAACGTATCAGTAAGTAAAGTCAGTTTTCTGTAAGACATTAGCACTAACTAGACCAAGTCAGACCATTCACGCTGTAGACGAAAGTGTCCACAGCGCGGCTGTAACGCTTCCAAAAACGATTTCTACTATAATCACAATATATATTTCAATTGACAGGATTGAGAAAATTAGTTTATTAAACCCTTTTGATTTATAATATGTATTATTAAATAAATACCTGAGTGCCGGGCGGTTCAAGTCTCGCGAAATTTGGCATTTTAGTCTGGTAATCCGAGCATCTCTGTAAACAAACAAATATACACGTAAGCAGATTAAATAATGTAAAATTGTGAATAGATATTTATTTGATTTCCACTAGAGCAGTGCTTTAAGCCACATTATTTTAGGATATTAATTGCTTAAAACTATTTCATACTGTAATTTGAAGGATAGCATAATTGATAGCCTCCGTGGCGAAGTGGGCGAGTAGCCGACTGCGAAACGAGGGGCCGTGGATTAGTTCCCGCTCTGAGACAAATGTTAATGTGATCCATAGATATTTGTTTCGGGTCTGGGTATTGTGGGACCGAAAGTCCCTCATAGTTTCTGATATCCACGATACAGGTTTAACCTACTGTGGGGTCAGGACTATGTGTGTGAATGTTGGGTATAATTTAGTCATTAGATTTATTATGATACTGCGTTTCTTCCGCACGTACAGACCTATTATTAATTATTAGTTAAATTACTGTTTTTATTGCATAGGCCGGTAAGCTACCGAATGGGTCACCTGATGGTAAGTAGTGATCTCTACCATCCATAAACGCCCATAATACGATACCAGAAGAGTCATGGACGTGTTGCCGACCTTAAAGGAAAGGAATAATAATTAAGAGCTTCGGAAGGGGAGGGGGATTTCTCGTCTCCGGATATCTCACTCACCGTACGAAACGCAGCAGAGAGTCGTTACTTTATGTAGATTCTCGTGAGACAATGATAACGACCTGGTCGAACCGGTACATTCATGCGATAGACAACACCTACCACTAACTATCTTCGCAGCAGTAGAAAGATATCACGTCACAAAATCTTTTGGATGTCCATTTCCACCAATTTACATTTAACTTTAGTTCAACATTAACTCTCAAAGCACATCACAAAACGGTTCGAGGATGCAGCATACAAATAGGCTGATGTATCTCTCTATACATGATTCCTGTACATCGGTACGGATAAATATAAATAAATGTGTCACACATAGTCCGGAGACCGAACCCCAAGTAAGATACCAATATCATGGACGTGGATAGGGAGTGCCACGAGAAACTTTCGGTCTCACAAAGCCTAGACCCAGTTGGCAATAGCAATTATAAAAACGAAAAAACAACTGTTGTGTGTTCGGTTTGAAGGACATTGAAGCCAGCGAAATAACTGGGCATTATGAGATTTAACATCTTATGTCTAGATGTGACGAACGCAGTTCAGTGCCATGCAGTGCTTTGTGATTCGCAGTTCTGTGCGGTGTTTGCTTCTGTTTATAGGCTGGCGTGGCGCTTACCATCAGGCGAGCACCTTGCTCGTCTCGTCGTTCAATCAAATAAAAAAAAAAACATGACTTACATAAGAAATCATAGGTAAGTTCTTGGATCGTGCAACGATGGCCTCGGTCTGGCACCGACCCTCGGGGCCGAAAAACGCGACGACACCCGCACAGATCATGTCCATGATGTGACCCGTCGCCACAATCGTATCGAATTTGGTGTCGTACCATTTAAAGTTTATCCCCACATCGGGCAGTAGAGATGTTCCATTGTTGAGCTGAAAATGTTTACTAATAAAGCATACTGAGGTATCATAAACCGCCGATTTCAATAAACGATCTTGATTCGATCCTCCAAATTGATTCCGAAAAACGAACAATCAAAACTAAGTAATTTGAACGCATGACTTTCAAAATGTAGGTATTCTTATTGTCTTATTTGTGAGATCCATCGGAAGACTCAATCAAGATCGTTTATTGATGTCTCCAAAATAAACGTTGGCGTCAATACTCTATACTCTATTTTGATTGATAAAATCTATATATTTCTCAGAATTCGATAAGTATAGATAGCATTGAACTAAAATGTTAACCCAGCAAATATTACATTTATTTTGATAAACATTTTATCCCGTTACCTTATTAAAATATTTCAACCCATTTAGGCTACTGGAAGCGCCAAAGGAATCAATTCTGCTGGCGTTAGGATATTCTTATCCACCTGGATAGCGACCGTACACATGGTGTTAAAACCTTCCATAGTGATCCACACGCCTTGTTTGGATCGCGTTCCAGGATCAGCTAGTGTATATCCGGTTCTCACGAGGGGCTTGCGACATGACTTGATGGTTGATTGGGGTGGGTATTAAGCCACATCCTTGTATTTCTGTGCCTGCATCGGTCATCCACCTGTCCTGCCGCAGGCCCCTCGATTTGCTTCTTTCCTCTCCGAAGAGGGAAGAAGCATTTATAGAAGCCGGCATGACTCTGGTGACCACCGATAAACTCATTGCTTTTTGGTGGTCGCTGGTTTTTTTTGATTGCATTACGCTTACCATCAGGTGTAGTGCAGTCACTTTGCCGTGCTCGGATAAAAAAAAATGTCGCATACAGTGATGCGATTAAAATTATGCACTTGGCAATCTTTAGGAAAGGGATAATTAAGGGATTGGCAAGGGGACCGGATTTGGCCTCCAGATATCTCACTCACCATACGAATCGCAGCAGCAAGCCGCTATTTCCGGGGGTCGCTTATGAGCCAGTAGCAACAATGCGGTCGAGCTGGCCTATTCATGCTGTCGACAAGACTGTCTCCAGCGTGGCTCTACCACTTACAAAAACTTGTGTACTTAATTTTTCTTTAAGTGACTGACGGACGGAAGCGAATGGCCGGGAATTCATTACATGTTCGTACTAATTTATAAAAAACAAACAATGGCTAAGCGCATAACTTATTACGTTGTATTATACATTCAATCATAAACCCTCCTGTATTCGTGTAGGCGGGTAATAACGCAATTGATATTATATTTATTTTTAGATTTACCTTAACTTAAAATAACATTATGGTAATGATAACGCGCGGTCGCATTACGCAGGATATTTATATATAAACGAATTTAAACGTTAACCAAAGTAAATCTTGCTTGTTTGCATACCGTCTATAAATAACTACGGAAGTGTAGATAAGATTTGTGTTAATAAAACTAACTGTCATTCAGTGTAAATGTCATTGAATTAGGTAGGCATGTGTTATGTGTATAGTTTACGCCACTGTCCACGGCTAAAATAAATACTTCGCATGTGTACTTCATTTGCTTGCCGCGATTCAGCGCAACGCGCCGCGCCAACGCGCTCTCCACAAAATCTATGCGCACCGCAATGATGTTAGTCTCTACTTAGCAAGAATTGGCACGCTTGGTTTCTTATTTCTATACATATATATGTCATATCTATATGTATATTACAATATGTGATCTGTTGTTTACACCGGCTTTGTACTTGTCATTCATTAGCACAGGTCATTAGTTTTTGTCACTTATTAATATGCTTAAAGACTAGTAAGTTCCGTGGCGTGCAGTCCATAAAGACAAAGGGTAGTAGAGTAGTGCTTATTTATTTAGTTCAAAACGCACACTAAAAAAGTTAGACACTCTCCTGGAACGCTCATTGGCTGAAATGAGATGTACTACGCCCCATTTCAAAATACGTTCATTTTTGTCATTTGTTTCATCATCATCATCATCAGCCACAGAACGTCTACTGTTAAACATAGACCACACACAAAGATTTCCAGACAGACTTGTTGTCATTTGTTTAGTATTTGATTATTATTTTATTAGTATTAGATTATTTTATTCGCAAATCGTACTAAACTGCATTTTTTTCGGGAATGTACGGAATTTAATAAAACATTATGTATGATTCTTATACCTGGCTCGCCGGTTGCAAACACACGAATTGTCTATTTTGTTTTGTTTCTGGAAATTGATTTATGGCTTTTATCGGGCCCATCAGGCATCATTGAGATGAGAATAGAGGCGAATTTGATAAGTTTCTTCTTTGTCTACCCTAATGAAAATGTCTGTGCACATCACTGATGATAAGAAGTAATTGTTGATAGGTATTTGGTATAGCGGCACGCGTAGCTCCGCATGGGCGAAGCTAGAGTGGTATGGCCAATACGAAAGTAGGCTTGGCATTTTCCGAGTCATAACAAAGGTTAAAGTTAAGTATTTGGCGCAATTTTTTAGCATTTAAGCCGAACACAAGTGTGCCGCACCATCCGCCGACCAAACCTTGTGACATAAACTTCATTAGTCCTAGCCAACCTGTGGTATAACGACCGGTCGCCGATGTTATATTTTAGGTTGCCAAGCCATGTCTCTCTCCGTGTGTCTTGTTTCAGTGTGTCTCAGTCTCTCCCTCGTCCTTTCTTTCTGTCTTTCCCTAAGTTAACTATGTTTTTCGCCAAAGCTGTGTAATGTCTGTGAAATTCTGTTAAAACCGGTTTAGCTGCTTTGATATTAGCCCGGACAAACAAACAAATAAGAGTATTTATTTCGATTAAACTTTATTATAACCTGAAAATAAGTATTAGTAGTTTAAGAAAATAAAGTTATTTGGGATCACAGACACAAAAGTTCCAATTTTCTTCATATGTATTTTGTATAGATTTCAATGCAATAGCCATATCAAAATACTATATTTAATATTTTTCCTTCAAGCTCATATTCCAATGCATATCCTTGAATGATGTCACAATTTAATGCAATATATTTGCGTACTTATCACTTGACCACATTTTGATTTGCTGGAATAACATTTATGGCGACATTTATAAACATAAATGATTGAACGTAAAATCATCTAAACCCAGGATACCGTTTTCGACTGTCATAGGTAGGTATTATGCAAACTGGTAGCAACAATCACTCACTTCTGTGATGAAATCAAGCACGGCGAACCGTAGTGTAAGAACTAGTTACACCTCTGCCTAACCCTTCGGAAGAATGCCCCTACAGGCGTGAGTATTGTGTGAGCTTATGTCAATCGTAACCAACCTCATCTATTGCCATGGAAAGCGCGCCGGAAATAGTGAGACCCTGGCGATCACTTAGCTCCCCGGTGAGGCACGGTAAGTATCCGACTGTGATGTTGTACTTCTTGTGAGCGAGCGAAGGTCCGGCCAGGAGGCCCAGCGCAGCGAGCACCAACACCCGCGCGCCGTGCCACATGCCGTTGCCTTCACCACAATTCACCCACCTAGTGAAAAATATGTATTTCTTTAATAATTACATACCTATTTATCAATCAATGAACGCTTAAAAGCGATAATTATTGTGTATAATAATCACGATGATGGTAATGCAACGCTGTATTGGGATCGATCTATCATCACGGACAGGACTATTGTTGCCAATAAGCCTGATATTGTGGTAATAGATCGATTAGCGCGCCGGGCAATAATACTTGTCGATGTCACCATTCCGCATGACGAAAACCTCGTCAAAGCCGAAAAAGACAAACTGTCCAAATATTTAGATCTGGCACACGAGGTTACTGACATGTGGGATGTGGACTCGACAATTATTGTTCCGATAGTCGTTACTGCTAATGGGTTGATACCAAAGAGCCTTGACCAACACCTTCAAAGGCTCTCGATTGGTCGTTGGGTCAAAGGCCAAATTCAGAAAGCAGTGTTATTGGACACGGCACGCATTGTGAGGAGGTTCCTCACACTGGGGTCCTAACCACTGGTGGCTTGGGTCCTAGACCTGGCCACTGGAGGGTGATATTTTTTATATTTATAAATGTTTTACTTTTTTACAAGTGCCACATTTTAAAATGTAAAAAAAATACTTTTAGAATAAAGAGTACTGTACGATAACTATCTTCATAGAGACATAAATATGTTGGTATAAAGTATAGAAATATTCAAATTGAAATTCAGAAGCGTCAGATTCATAATTTCCAGCAAGTTAAAGTAGCTGAGGTGGGTGAGAATGTCTTGTTATAATTATCATGATAGTTTGTAATTAAGACCCTAATAAAAAGCTGGAACAAAATCAGGCCAGGAAAACTAAATCAGACACATTGCTTGCTTGAAACAGGCCTATTATAACTTGAAAATTACAGATTTTGAATTAATAATGCAAGGTTATTTAAAAAAAAAGGTCGACCAAATCCGCGTGTAAATAATCCGTCGCCAGGATCAGATTTTCTCAAAATCAGATCTAAAATGGACACATCATTTCCATAAATATACATAAGTTAATAAATATGGATTAATGTACAAAAACCTCGGAAGGATTGTTTAGGATTGGTTAACCGATTATTGGTGCCATGTTCATCTCTATTTTTATTCCAAGTCATCGGTTGCATTCTGATGTTTCTTTTGGTGCGCCATGACTGACCACCAAAAAGACAGAAAACTCGCAAAGTGTTTGTTAAATTAATCCTGCAGATTTACAAATCGCAGAATAAAAAGCTATATGTATCTAAAATCGTATCGTGTAAGATTAGTACATTGTGGCTTTATTACAATTGTAAGCCCAACCCAGCAATCCAGATACTAACCTCTGACAGGTGAAGAAGGACTGAGTCCTCCCGATAGGTTTATTATGAGCATTCCGATGTGCGGGATGATTTGAGAGGGGGCTCCTTAATCGCAGTTAGATGTGTCAGTAATAAAGATGGTATTTGCAGTTAGCTACACCGTTCGAACACGTAGACCAGTTTCCGATACTCATAAAAGCCTGGCTGCACAATCGTAGGATCCAAGACATATGAACAATTTAAAGTTTGCCATATTTTTATCGGCTTAAGAGATGGTAGTCGCTGGGTTGGTATGTTATCCAGCGTCTTTTAAATTGGCATTGGATGAGGTGTCATCGGAAGCAATTCTTCCATTAATTGATCTTCTGAACATCGGTGGAGTTATATGTGAGAGAGAACGCGAAGCCAAAGAAATGGTGTGGGGCGAAGTGTGCCAGAAACAATACACATTACTCTGTTTACCTGAACATCTGAATTAATCGGTAAATACACTAATATTGTGAAGCGAAAGTTTGCGACTTTTTTTGGGGCAAGGTTAATCTCTAAATAAGTACCTAACCTACTACGCACAATATCCTTCTATTATTCATCTATGACAGTGCCAGCTACAATTAAAATTAAGTCCAAAGACAGTTTAAGATTTTTACGAATTAATACGAATGTGCAATAAGTGCACATTCGTATTTCGACTGACTTTCGAGTCGAGAGATTCGAGTGATAGGCAATATAGGCCTCTAGGCAATAGCCTAGCCATCCGGAAACGCCACTGTGTATAATTAGATCACACGTATTTCCAAAAAGCTTACTATTAAATTACTTCTAATAGATACGTGAAGCGCAATCGTAATACAGTCCTACTGATCAGATTCTGATAATTCTTTCACCAATCAAAAGCTCCTATATGCTTGAGTGCTATACTATTGTTCATTTTGATAAAAGTGTAAATTTCATTGTGATAAAAGTGAGGTATGTGTGCGCGAGCAAAACATTCATAAATATTCGAAAGTGTCGCGTTCTTATTGAGTATTCGTGTTTATTGTAACTTGGAAATATCGCATTCGACGTGCAGTAAGCACATAGTACACGTGCAGTATGGTATAAAAAGAATATGCTTCTATTTCTCCGCAGTGTTTATGGCGTGGTATCCAATACCTAATAGGTATATTAAGTATGCAACATGTTACAGAAAAGTGTAGTCATATTTAAGGGCCGTTATATGTAAGGCCGGTGTATGCACCTGACATTAAGTTTATGTGCTGGATCTTATCGACATGTAGGCATATAACATCTGTGAGAACAAATAACTTTCGCCATTTAATGTTCTCGGGAGGATTATCAGGCCAATCAGTGTTTCCCCAACGATTCCCGCTCATACATCATTCGCCACTGATGTTGGAAATTGCCTTCAGTCGCCGCATAAGGGTTATTGTTATACGTGCTCCTTGTGGAGGTTACTGCCGCCATCACGGGTGAAAAATGCTTAATTCGTCCATAGAACACTGTACCCGAAATTCGGCGAAGCCGCCAAACAATCCCGGTACCACTGGCAAAAGTTGACTCGCGCCGCGAAATCGGTAGGTGTCAATTCCTGTGTCCGCCAAAAGTAATAAGGATGTTGGCCATCCGTCTCGCAGCAGCACGCGCCATACTCGCACACGGTTAACTCCGAGACCTGCCCCGGCTCGCCGCGTGCTGGTCTTCGCGTTGCTCACAAATGCTCGATGATGCACTCTTCCAACGCCAAGGCTACTGCAGGTGGACGGCCTTCTTGACGCGAACTACGGAAAGAGCCATGCCAGCGCCGCGTGATCCACTTGACTGTCTGTTGTTTAACCGACATCAAAAAATGAGGATATTCTATGTTCCACAGTATGTATGTTTTACATTTATGTACACGCATAACTCCGCCAAGTGATGATTCTTTTTTTATTCGATAGATTCGTTTACTTCGCTGGTGGTCTAATTAAATATTTCCACCCCTAAGGGGGTGGTTTATAATTTTGGTTTAAGTGGATTTTAGTTTTTGTTTAAAAACGTTTTTTGCATATCTTTGTCAGTGCTAACATTACAAATATATATAAGTATATGTACATATATGTTGCATGAATTTAACCGTCGAATATTTTTTTTCAAATCGTGTATATTTTTTGCGACGCGTCGTTTAGTTACTATCTTTGAACCTACCGAGTACCGATACGAGTACTTTTCTAAGTCATTGTCCTCTCGTTACAAAGGATCATCGATTGATAAGTATCCACACAAAGTCAGCTTTGATCACAGATAATGCAGCCGCGCACATACATAAATACCTGAAGTAGATATAAATAGTAAACTTACTGATTAAGATACGTGTTAAAATTAAATATTTATTAAACCGATTTAATGATCCTACTTTAAAAAATGCCTCTAACCTTATATGAAAACAATAACGAAACATCGAGCATTATTTTTGTAACATAATAAGGGAAGTCTTCCTGCTGCGCGCTTTCCGTCATCAAATGTAGGAATTACTTCCATGCTGTCAAGTAAGTAATTGTCTCACAGCCGGAGATCTATTAGACAATTGATGTGCCACTGTTTTGACAACATCGCACTGAGTTAGGTATGTTATACATGGATCTGTGGGATACTAATGCATTGCATTTTTACATAATGCAATGCATCCCGGTCATAGCAGACCTCATGCAACCGCTACCCGTAACCATTTTCAAGTCGTCCGTCGTGCAGCAGGGTGTCCCACACTACGTGTGCCTAAGCACGGTCTCCACTCCAGCATCTGCTCCACCGACAATCCGTCCATCTGCAGACATGAACGTGGGAACGTGGACACAATGACGAACATCCTGCCTATTTTGTACGTTTGTTTTTACTTAAATTTTCGTATACTTTCTTCTTTTATTCTATACCTATTGGTGGGAACTTTGTTGGGTTAAGAACTAAAAATATTACATGTATCTTAAGTTATAATTTTTCTGTATATTTCCCAAATAAGTATATAAATTTCAACAATTTTTTTTTGTTTTAATATCCAGATGATAAGTCAACCGAATGTAGCCCTTCTACCGTGGTCAGTTTTTTTACTAGCCAGACTGATAAAACGAGCTGCTGTAAACGGAAATATATAATTATAAACGGAATAATAAAATACTCCACACAGAACCCTGAATTCGATGCACTACATGGCAAAGGACTGCACTCGTCACCCCGAAACATAAGTCGTTAAGTCTCATAATGCCCAGTAAGCAGAACTACTGGAGTTCTGCTAGCACTTATAAAAGCGACGAATTAGCGCCCGGGCCGAAAAAAATGCGGCGCGACACCAAGCCGGATATACGGCGGCGAGACGGTAAGCAGCACGGCCGCGGCTACAGAGCTACAGTGGCGACACGAAGCGGCATGATTTCGCCTTGAGATAACGTCAGTGATAACACTCTCTACAGTTATTTTTAGAACTTACTAAAAAGGTAATACGATTGTTATTACATTTCGCGAAATGATAAACATCAAACGACAAGCCTAAATTTACCTTGCAGCTACACTCAAATTGATGTAAGCGTCCATTACTGACCTGATTGGGAGTAATAGTCAGTTTTACCTGTTTATCATTTGGACGCATCCTCAATTCTCCGCGGCAATGCGTCACATTTTTGCGAAATAGGTAATAATAAAGATAAATCTCATTTATACTGACATGGCCATGAAGCCACAGTACTTAAAGGTGGAGGCAACACTTCCTTCCTTTTTGAAGCTCAAATTTGTTATGTCACTGTTGTTTTTCTAGGTGGCAGGTCCCTCATATGCGGGGCTCCAGGCGACAGAAAGAACAGCCACTATGAATGGCTCATGTATAACGATGACATAGCACTTCTATACAAAGACAAAAAGAGAGTAAAGTAAAAGATGATTCTGTGGGACAGCATCGTAAATGCGTTGCCGACCTCAAATGAAGGCGTAAATTAAGATGTTGGGAAGTGGAGGGGATTTGGGGCTCCAGATATCTCACTCACCGTACGAAACGCAACAGCAAGCAGCTACTTCACATCGATTTCAGTGATAAATTCTGTAGTAACAACCCAGTCGAAATATTCATGGTGTAGACAAAACTGTCTACAACGTGGCTCTACCACTTATAATATGGCCTTGCTGGAGTACAAACTCGGATAATATCGGGATAGGAGAGGAACTTGTTGCTTTTGCACGGCAATTTTATATATCTGTAAAGCACGAATCCGGTGACATAGACCTCAACTTCATGACCCGTATTGGCGCCGCTTGAGCTAAATGGTGGATAGTTATAGGCATTACTTTCGACGAAGATTCCATTGAGACTTAAAGGTCTCATATACAAGACAATCATTCAGCATATACTCCTATATGTATGCGCGATATGTCCCATACGTGGCCTGCACTTAATCGTCATGCTAGAGATCCACGTCGCGGAAATGAAGATGTTGCTATAGATGTGCAACGTTACATAACTAGATTATAAACGTAACGAATAGATATATACGCGTTAGCATCATACCTACTAAACCGCAGAAAAAACTGATTCAGAATCGGCTTTTTTAATACATCCTTTTTTTAAGTCCGCCAATTGTACTTCTCTTTATTATATTTGTTGTGTATTTTCGATACTCTTTGTGTGATGTACATTAAAGTTATAAATCATCATCATCATCAGCCACAAGACGTCCACTGCTGAACATAGGCCTCTTCCAAAGATTTCCAGACCGACCTGTTGGAAGCGGCCTGCATCCAGCGACTTCCTGCGATCTTTATCAGGTCGTCTGTCCACCTTGTATTTATTTATTTATAACCTCCCAAAGTTATAAATAAATAAATGACCATTTATTGAATAAATCATAAATCAGAGATAGCAGGACCAAAGTAAAAACTTATTATCTATCGTTTGGAACGTGCCGTTTAAGTAGTGCGTTCCGATATCGATCTCGCCGAGTCGATGTTTGGCCTGCCACTCCCGGCCGCACCTACCCTAACATAATAAAAATCGACCACCCGCGTCTTCGTTGCCGCCGTTGCCAGCATACTAACACTTTGTGATAATTAATTTCATGCCCCTAGACGTGATTAAAACACACTGGCCAAACCAGGCTATGGGTTGTGCTAAATGATGATAGTTATCAAGCAAATTATATGTTATGGAAAACATGTAATTCAATGATAAATATCTTTGTTACTAGAAATGGTCGGAGCGCGCTACCTATATCTTAACATTGACTATCAATCCATTGGTGTATGTTAAGGGCCTTCCGTGAGCAAACGAAATTGACTGACTCGCGCCATACAAAATCGTGTGCTTGGTGTGTGAGTTTTCGTGCAGAATATGCACGTATTTAGCGAATAATTGATTTAAAAAATCAGGTTTTGGTCTTTTCGAAAATTTAAAACGGGCAAAATATTCGTTATTAAATAGCCTATCTAGTGATGTTAATCTCATTTGAAAACATTCTGTACTTTAAAAGGAGACGCACGGAAACTTTGCATTTTTCTCATTTTTATGGTTCATTTATAACGACAATTTAAAAATATATATCAGCATTAACATGAATTTGAATCGAACAAAGTAAAGCTGACAAATTGTAGAAATATATTGTATATTTTTTTAATCAATATTTATTTTAAGTAATGACTAGATAGCCTCTAAAAACATAGATCGCGCGGCGTTTTGCTGGGGGCATGGCCTTAACATCAAACAAGCTAGTTGTGAATGTTTGTTATTTTTTATTTTCATGACGGTTTCGGACATTATCCGGTTAATGATTCGTCGTGTAAACTATGACTTAGTGAATCTTCGATAATGAAAAATTTATTGCCTCTGACGCTCGTCAGCCGCTTCCTAGGCACATTCGGTTCGCCCTCTCGGAGTGCGCAATAATATAATAATTGTCACAGTTTCAAACCTAACCGCACCTATTACGTAAAAAAATACAGGATTCATTTATACAAGATACCTAATAGTAATAATAACATTTATTGTCAAGCTACTATGGCCTATGTATGCAATAGTATTTTACATACTAGCATGTAGGAATAAAATTAACTACATTAATAATTGTGTTAGCAATATAAACTTAATACTATGTTAACAGCACTTCACTTTGTGCACTGTATCTATGTGTCATCTTGTGCCATTTCGTCTTCTGGAGAACATACTCCACAATGTTCTCCGCTTTGGGGGTATAGTGTAGGCGAGAGATGTACACCGGAGTATTAGGCAGTGCGTTACGGGAGCGGTGGAAGTGCTCGCTACGACATAGTTTTTAACGTTGCTAGCTAGTATAGACGCCATAAATAAATCGCAACAATATAGATATAGTCGGTTAGATTCGCACTATGGCAACTAATGTGCTAAGCGAGAATGCCGCAGCATAGGCTGGCGAGCGTCAGAATCAAAATAATACAGTGAAGTATTCAACGAAGATTCACCAAGTCGTCGTGATAACAATAACTGATAAATGTCTGAAATCACCATGAAAAGTACAAATATTTCGACTTACACCATCGAAATTGGTGATTGCCATCATACGCTGGTAGATCTTAACTCATAATGACGTTCAACTACTACGTAACTCTGTCCTAATCTCCGTTTATCCCTATACAATTTCCTACCCTTGAATATCCCTCGACCCACTAATATAAAATATTTATTGTGTTTAGTTAGTACCCTGTTCATTAAATGGTTATGTAAATTTATTGAAACTAACAAAATTAAACTTTGACCCTAGTTAGTTCAATGTGTCTCATTAGAATGGTTTTGTTGTATGTTTTATAACACCTGTGGTGGGTTAGTGTAAATGTGTTGTAATTTTTTTTTTAGATTCTGCTTGGATATAACATTGCACTAGTCATCTTCGGCCGAACTGATCGCGAGTGACTACGTGATATGGGCGGAATTGTGTACCTCTCACATGTCGCCATTATATCCAAAACTGAACAACAACATAACTCTTAACGTCACAGACACTAACTAAAACTAAATTATGCAATCTAAAATAAGGCACTGTCAGTTTAAATATTAGCAAGCATTTTTTGTACCGTGTGCCGTCTACAATTGACATTGGCGAAATTTTCGTTTTCACAACATGGCCAAAACATCAAAAAGTTAAAGTTGAAATTTTTTGTACACCTAATGTTCTTTGTGCACTATTGTATTATATTATTGTTATGTTATATAGAGCACATAGAGACAGGTTTGTAAAGAAACATGGTGTGGCCTCCTCAGAGCCCAGATCTCATCCCAATTGAGCTTTAATGGGAAAAGCTTGACAAAATGTGTGACGGACTTTCTGTTCTCTCTGGCAAGAAAACCTATGGAAGACATTACAAAGAAGCTGGAACAATATTTCAAAAGACACAATCAGGGCTTGAAATACAGTTAAAAATATGGTATTGTTATAACTGCTTGGTGCAGATATTGTAATTAAAAAAATAATGTAATAATATAATAAAAAATAATAAGTATACATTAAACATTATTTCTAAAGCATATTATTGTTAATTATATGTAATGTTAATGTGTATATTTTATTGTTATATTATCGTTGTAAATAAGTTTTGTTACCATAATCCAGTTGCAAAGATTGTTAGACTGTATCAACCCTAATGCGCAAATACTTATCTACACACTTGTTTTTCTAAAATTTTGCCATTGTGTTGCTTGTTCATAAAAATGTGTATGATCAGTTTTGCAGCCATAACGTGTAGTCGTAAAAGAGCGAATTCTTACTCTGATTGAAACCTTTGTATATTCCTTTTTGAACCCAAGCTCGATAAGTCCAAGTGTAATATAATATTTTGTTAAGCAAAATGTTGTGTCTACTACATTAGAAAGAATCAAAACGGCAATAGCGCATGTGACGTGGGGCGCCTATGATGCACGCTCCGCGCGTCGCAACGCCTAAGGTTGAGAAAACAGCAACGTAGCTTGAAATAACGTTAAAATAATGTTAATTGTCAACATTGAGCAGGGTTCGAGGATATATATCAATGGATATATATCAAGATATATATCGGATATATATCCGATATATATCAGACTGAGTTTCATGATATATATCAATGAATATATATATCAGATGTTTTTTAATATATTGCAATACAAAAATGGTTAAATAAATTGATATTAAGTAATTTTTAGCATTTGTTACTGTATTTCTACTTCCCAAATGTAGATGGCGTGGGAGTAGAGTTAAAACATACTCCCTAATGGTAAGTGCTAATCCATTAATGGCAAAACTTCTGTTCTAAAAGAAGATTTTATGTTTTTTAGTTGATTATGTCTTATCTAAAAGTAGATTTTGCAATATGCAAACAGTATTCATAAATAATACAATAAAATAATAATATGGCTTTCATACAAAATGGATATATATCCAACTTGATATATATCGGATATATATCATAAATATCCGATATTTTGATATTTATAATAAATATCGGATATTTTCGAACCCTGACATTGAGTAAGCTCAATTATTTGTACTCATTAAAATACATTAGGACGCCGATTATCCGAATTAATTGGGACCGGGGTCGATTCGGATAATCGGAAATTCGGATAATCGGACATAGACTGGTAATAAAGAAAAACGAACTATCACACATAGAATAAACTTTATTAAGTTTAACAAATACAGTTCTACAATTACGCTTGAACATTGCATGTAATGCAAAACATATAGTGTCTTGCCTCTAGCTTTCAACCATAACAATTGAAATATATCTGGACTCGAACAAGTTCCAACTTGTTACAACAAAACAAAACAAAAATTACTTGGTTTTAATTTTTTATATTACACTTAGGATAGATTCGGATAATTGGTGATTCGGTTAATTGGCGTTCGGATAATCGGCGTTCTGCCGTAATGTTATGTTGCTAGGTAATGCTAACTGATCACACCAATACGGCAGGTACATTTATGCAAATATTGATACTTAACAATACTTTAAGATGAATTGGTAACATTATCAAGTCCTGGACAAAATCCATAAATTGATTGTTTGCATGCAGAGACTAATGAAAAAGTTATAAAATGCAAGGGTTTTTGATGAGTTTAATATACTAATGCCATTTTTAACACACAAGATTTTTTTTTTGTTCCTTAATTAATCTGCAATCAGTCGCAAGACTATAATCAGATGCATTGAATGAATTGTAACTTTTTGGCAAGTTAAGGCCACACACAAGATTGATACAATTTCTTGAACTTTTCATTGTATGTGAATTATGAATGAGTACTTTATTTGATAATACAACCACATTTTTTTGTTTTGTTACATATTTTATTTTAATTAGGGTGGCCTCGAACATTTAGCTAGCAATGTGTCTGTTGTAGAATAATTTTTCTGCACATTGATAACTTGATACACTCTTTAAAGGGTCTTCCTCAATAAATAAATGTGATTATTTATATTTTATGTGTTGATAAACTTTTATGGTTTTCTATATAATTAAAACTGTTGATAATGAAAAAAGCTTAGTGCCTATAGAAACATAATATAAAGTTTACAATGTACCTAGTTACATTATTATTTGATAAAACTAAAAAATTACTCACCATTAATAACAAATATTCCGTATGATGAGTGTAATTGTCCACTTCATAAAATCATAATTCACTAGTGGAGAGTCATTCAAAAACAAAAGCACTATTTATGACATTTCACTTCAACTTATACTGAATGTAAACTTCAAAAATGTTTACAAAGGAATCAAGCAATAGCATAGTAGGTTGAGTTCTAAAAATACTCCAATGTGATAAAACTCTGAATATGTAAGACATACTTATAGCAACATACTGATCACAATACTTGTAATGGATTCTGAATCCGGATTAACCACTAGCGAAATAAAGTGGTGTAAGTAACTAGTGATAGGACGGAACAAATTACCTTTTGGCGATAGATAACGAAATACTTCATTAATAGGAAAAAGATTATTTGCATTCACTATATTCAGTGCATAGTACAAGTACAGATATTAGTAATAAGATCTCTGGTGCAAAATTGTGTACAAATTTAACGAAAAATTATGATTTGATATTTATAATTAAATAGGTATCTTTTTTAGACTGAATTTATAGAAAGTCGTAGGTACTCATAAGCTGACCTGTATTGAAAAATATTACACTATATTAACTATTTCTGATGATTAACCACAAAACGCACAAAATTATATACTTAAATTCAACTAGAAATGCATTAACTTGATCTTTTGCAAAGTACACAAATAAAATCTCATTTCGTCCACCATCACATAACCACTTCCACACACTTGTACTTGTCAGTTGTCAAGTCAAGCATAAACATTCAACAGGATAATAGTAGTAATAGACGATCGGATTCGGTACGCTACAGAAAACGGACGTGATACACCGAACCAAATCCGCCGCCGGTTGCAACCGCTTGACGTGTGTCGCTAACGTCGAGCCGAGTAAGTTCGCGATCTTAAAAACCGCGTACTTTAAATTCGTACGTCTATCACCCACTTTAGTTAACATTTTTGACTGGTTTTCACAAAGTTATCGTTCACGTTTGGATAGCATTTCTCTATTATTTTTTGTAGATACTCACCTAATATTCACTTCAAAACATGTTAAGTCTCGTAACTACTCCAATAAAATAGTATTTCTGTTTCACGGCCAAAATAAACACGAAATAAATTGAACTTTTTTCAAAAAAGGAATGGATTAAGTAGATTAATTACCATGTATGTTCTGTTGCTCATTTTATCATTTCATAAATTAGTTTAAAGTTGTGTTTGTTGTAAAGAGGTGGTGTGGATTTCTGCAATATACATTGACGGTGATGAACAGTGTATGGAAGTATTGAAATAAGTGAATTTAAGTGACTTTTGACGAAGTGTGTTGATCAACCTAGTGTGTTCGGTTCGCTTAAAGAAATTCACCTAAGAAGTATGTATGTATCGTACTAGCAAGACCTTGAAATTGATCACACTCGTGTTTCATCGTTCTTGATACACCTATCACATATGACAAGGCTGTATGGGCTAGTTCCCTTTGCCTTCCCGATAAAAGGAAAAAATTAAAAAAAAACATAAAAAAATGGCCACTGTTTATACTTGACAGATGATCCATAGTTCAAAAGTTTCCCAGGTCTTATTTCTTCAATTACCATTTTTTTGAGAATAGTGTGCTTAATTATCAAAATGGGTAAAGGTTTTAATAACTACATGTGCAAAAAATTCTTTCACCCTGCCTCGAGGGACAACTTGAAAAGGGTAACACATAGTCAACTCACTTATATAAATTTGGTTTGTTTGTACTATTTAGTTTATTGTGGATAGTTTTCCGTTCCAGGTATGGATGGCAGAACAAAAAACGGATGCTTACAAGAAAAAACAAGAAGAATTACGAGTCCAGTACGAAAAGGAACAAGAATTACATGAAAACAAGTAAAGCATTTATTATCCATACATAACAATTTCCAATGTTACTTGAAGATCAACTAGTTCTAAAATTTATAGGGGGCTATAGTTATATATATAGGTGGCCACAGTCGAAAGCTGCCTTTGACGTTATACGACTTATTAGAAGTGGGCAATATAAATCTATACTAATATTATAAAGCTGAAGAGTTTGTTTGAACGCGCTAATCTCAGGAACTACTGGTTCGAATTGAAAAAATCTTTTTGTGTTGCATAGTCAATTTGTCGAGGAAGGCTTTAGGCTATATAACATTACGCTACAACCATTAGGAGCGAAGCATCAGTGAAAAATGTTGCAAAAACAGGGAAATAACGAATAAACTTAAAAACAACTGAACCGATTAACAAAATTCTTTCATCATTAGAATCCTACATTATCCCTGATGAACATAGGCTACTTTTTATCCCGGAAAAACCAGATCACGCGAGCGGAGTCACGAGGAAAAGCTAGTCATTTATATATAGATACAATATCATATAATACATATATTGGCATAATATCTAATATCAATAATTATCACACAATAACTATATAATTCTATATTGACCAACATCACCAATATCTGATTGTTGATAATGTGTTGATTGAGTAAGTCCATAATACTTTTTACTGCAAATTATTTGTTTTTTATATGACAAAGAGTTATAATTATCTGTGAGTTTCATAAGATTCTAACAGATGGGGATGGTAAGCATCCAATAGATGTACTGTATTGAATAGTTTACCACAATATAATTTAACATATACCTTAGGCACAACAATGCTTGGCCGGATCTGCTACTTAAATATGAACTATCATGAAAGTGATAACTTCGTATTGAATTGTGAAGCACTGTATTACTTTTATTTTTTCATTTATGCTGCAAAAAGTTCGACTTTATTTGTTATCTATTTTTTTATCAAATTTGTTTTCTTTACAGAGCGCTGCTAAGTAAAGAGAGCAAAGATAAATTAAGCTTAAATTTTATGTACGAACCACCCCCTGGTGTAAAAAAGGAGAGGGAACGTGAAGACAATGAGCCAGAGTACAAATTTGAGTGGCAACGCAAATATAATGCACCCAGGGAAAGCTACTGCAAAGGAGATAATGAAATCAGGGACCAGCCTTTTGGGATTCTGGTTCGCAATGTCCGTTGCATTAAATGCCATAAATGGGGACATATTAATACAGGTACTGTGTTTTAAGTTCTATAGCATTTATTCATAGAATGGATATTGAACGCACGCTATATGCCATAATATGTCATAATGCATAAGTAATATTTTGAAAGAAAATCCGATACTAAATAAAGAATATCTTCCTTCAATATTATCCTAATTTCAACCAGTGTATATATATTATAATGCGCGCAAAATAACTTGGCCAGGCTGAAGTTAGCCACTTCACCTCTTCTATGCTTCTGTGTCACGTTTAAGTTTCCGAATAAAAGCAGCTGTGACGGCAATCGTGATTATTTTGCGCGATGATTTCTTATGCTTACACGAATATTACTCATTGAAATAAAACTAATTTAAACGGATTTTATCGCGGTTTTTTAATTTTGATCCCGACGTTTCGAAGACTTTTCAGCTTTCGTGGTCACAGGGTGGACTGTCACCCTAGTCCACCAGAATTAATAAAAAACCACGATAAAATCTGTAAATTAGTTTTATTTTGCGCACTTTAAAAGTATATATGAAATAAATGACTTAATAGTGTGAATTAAGTATGTATGCCTACATATGTAGACTGTAGTTTGAACAATCCTGTTTTCTTGTTACAGATAAAGAATGTTCAATGTATTCATTATCCATGAGTGAGGCCAGAGCACTTCAAGCTTCCACATCAGCTCCAGAAGAGGAAGAAGAGAAACCAGATGTACCAACACTTATGCAGCAAATGAGGGATACTGGGCTTGTTATGAAACCGGGTGCTTTACCACTTTCTGCAACAAACATTGAGGAAAATGATACATCAACTCTCACTGAAATGGATTTAATCAATCAGCTGACAAAAAAACAAAAGAAAAAGCTGTTAAAGTATGTATCAGCTAATACTTCCTGCATTTTTTGAAAGTATTTAAACCAAGTAAAGTTCTCGTCAATCTTTATGACCGCTCTGAATGTTGGTGCGGTCAATGAAAGATTAGGCACTGAATGTAGAACAGCGTTGGAGGTGGGCACGTTATCACGGCAGACGCGCGCATGTTTGGGTGCGCGGCATCCCGCTAGGGGTGCACGATTTTTAGCGTTGGATCGTTTTGTTTTTGTTTTTTGTAATTTTGCATTTTTAATAGATTGACCAAGCTCTGGGAAAAATCTATTATGTAATATGGTTACAGCGTAACGATGAATACATATACTCACGCCTGAAATCCCCAAGGGGATAGGCAGAAGTGTACCAACATTTCTGTCACATTTCTGTTTATTTCTATCACACCGCTGCACTACGCAGGAACCTATTCAAATAAGGTTTAATATACAAAATAAAATTGTATTGTACGTAATTATTCATCACAAATACTATATTGTCTTTTCCTTTTTAGGAAATTGGAGAAAATGGAAAAGAAGAAAGATAAGAAACATAAGCATAAATCAAAGCATTATAAATAACATTTTAATAAATAATAGAGGAAACTTTCTCTTTAAAGAGGACCAATCTTGGGTTTTTGGGTTAATTCTAGTATTCTTTTTATTTGTATGTCTGTAACATTAGAAATACTAAAATTTAATCTAAAATGTTATGTATATTCAGTAAGTTTCTTAATGATCCATATGCTAATTATAACTTTATCTAATGATCAATTTTCCTATTAAATAAATATATTAAAACATGTTATGAATAGTTCAAAATAAAGTTCAAAAATGTTATAATACGTAGGTATTTTTTTACAAAATAAGTACGAAGTCAAACCGTACGCGACGCGACTTAATGTGATGCTTCATACTAGTGCCCGATTGTATCAAAAGTAACGAGTAAAGTAATATATCGATAATAACTAGTACTGATGTTTTAGTAACGATTAGATTTTCTTTCACGAATTGACACAAAGATCCAAATAAATGAAAACAAGTTTAATTACATATTTTTATTTACATAATATCACAGAACCTGGATAGAATATATAAGTGTACAAATGAGATAAAACAAATCGTATCTTGTTGTGTTCATGAAATGACCTGTGAACCAAATTACCAACAACCACATTGAATAAGCAACATATGTAGGGCAAATCGGCGCAGTTACTCAGGACACTCCCAAAATGTGATATCGTTTATTTACCCCTTTGGACGTCAACGTCGCCTACAGATGTAATAAACCGCCAACGACGCCTTTAGGCGACATCACTTTTGACCCTTATTTACAGTAAATATAGTAAATGATTATTATTTTTACGGTTATTTTTTAATATAATCCCCATAGTTCATCAAATTAAAGCGAATTAAATAAAAAATAATAATAAAAGCGAATAAAATTAATTGAGATGTTATTGCATATTTGCATCCATATATGAAAATAGATTCTTAAGGAATAAACTCAAATATATATTAGGCAAAGAAAAGGTGTGAAAAGGGCTGTGTCAGCATTAACAGGATACGTCAAACAATGAAACAAAATATATTATCATCTTATAAAAAAATATTTTTAATTTATGCAAGCCTTTACTGTTTATACGATTGCATTAAAATTTGGTAAGTTGTCCATGTACGTCCGGGAGTTTGTATGAACAGAATCTAATCTATACATATATGCTAACAAGTCCGTACATATATTATAGAAAGAATATGAGGCATTGCCGTGCAGAGCTAAATAAATTTATAAATATGATCCTATTTAAGAGAACTATTTCCAAGGATTACATAAATTAGGGTTGAACGGTTTGAATGGCGATACGCATTTGGCCTATGAGAATAAAAGAATATATTATTTGTTAGGAGTACGTCCACGAAGTGCCGATTCAAAAATTCTATTTGATATAGTTAATCTATACAAACTTTCATCCCCTATTTTACTCCTTTGCGATGAATTGAATGATGATTCTTATTTATGTCATTAAATGAACCTTTGTGCAAAATTTGTATTGTTTCTCCGTAGGAAATGTAAACCCCTGATTCACTCCCATAGTTTTATGTGACGTTTCTCAACTTAGGTTACAAAATGGATGCTATTTTCGTATACAACGCCCCAAAAAACACCAATAACGACACCCATATCGGTGTTTAGATTTATTTACCCCATTTCATCCTCTAAGGTGTACATTATCGAAAAATCTTGAAATAGGTACTTATTTGTTATTGCGAGGTACAATCAGGAATTGTCTATTTGATATTGTTTCTCCGTACAACCTGTCATCTTCTATTCTTTTTCTAGGGTTTACTTTTGTAATATCGCGAATAGGTATTTATTTATTTAATTGTTCTTAAGAGTTGCCCTATGAAGTTTCGAGTCGTAATGTCTATTAAATATTGTTTCTCATTACAAACTTTCATCCCTTATTTCACGGTTTTCAGGTTTTTGTTATAAAAAATAGTCCTTTCCTTGGGTCCAAATTTCATACAAAATTCATCAAAACCAGTTCAGTAGTTTAGCTGTGAAAAGGTAACAGACAGTTACTTTCACATTTATATTATTACATACTATTAGTCATATTTACGTCTGATAAATATTTCTTCGAATCTGGTCAATTTCATATTTATAAAACTTGTATGAGATAAAATGACAAGATAATAGCTATAAAACATTATTTTCCTTCTGATCATTTTAACATAAAATTATATCCAAACTTATTAAAAATCTGGCCTGTACAATCAACAAGATATCATTTCATTACATAATTTAAAGCTTAAATTTTAAACATACAATTTGATAAAGTTAAAACAACAATGTTCATATTAACAGATTTTCAACACAATTTTGCTATCCAGACAAAGTTAAATCTTGACATATGTCTTTTCATCAATCTCAATGATATCTTGTCTATCATTTCTCTCCTTCCAATGTAAATACAATACACAACCAGTTATTATTACAATAATTGCAGTCAAAACAAAGACACTTTTGAGTATTACTTTACTAGGTGTTACAAATAATCTAGCTTTCCACTGAGAAGGATCGTTGGGTGGAACTGGAATAACTACAATTTGCGAATTGGGAATTATCTGTGTCCAACTTTTGGAGTAACCAGATAAACCAACATTTAAAGTATCAACAAAGTTGGGTGTTCGATCCAAACCAAATATTGAGTAAGGAAGTTGCAGAGCAAAGTAAGCTGACTGAGGTAATTGTGCACATACTCCAGTTCTGTATGTACCTTCTTGAGACCAGGTGTTGTATCCGATTTTAGGGCCAGGCAAGTTGGTACCTAAAAAAATAATGTTTGGTTATAAATTCTGCAGAATAAAGCCTCTGCTTCATGCCTGCTATTTTTATTAGTCAATGTTATGACAGTATTTTTGTGATGTATGGTTTTTCCTACATCCTTGAGAAGTTCTCCATAAGAAATTCGAAAGTATGTGAAGTCTGCCAACCCACATTAGGCCAGTGTGTTAGACTAAGGCCTATCGCCTCTCCTTCAGTATATGCCTGTGCCCAGCAATGGCATGTGTATAGTACAAAAAGTTTATTTTACATATTAAAGCATACCATTTATAAAAAATAAAACATTTAAAAATATAATAAATGTCAGTTTCCAATGGTGAGTCCTAAGACCCAAGACACTGGTGGTTAGGACCCAAGAGTGAGGGAGCTCCTCACAATGCCTGCTGTTCATTTATTATTGTTATTAAGGTTATGTACATTTTGTATAGTAACTCACTACATTATTATAACAGCAGTATGTAACATTAACACTGTATACAAACTGATGAATAGAACTGAATATTTTGGTTTAAAATAGTATGTTTGTGTAGGGGAGGCAATGTAATTAAATATATACAAACCAAAAGTAACTTTTCTGTTATAAAAAGTTGTGTTTATAACAGGAATCCTTTCATTGGTCAATCCAGTGACAACAATCACCTTTATGAAATTAGTATCATACTCAAGTTCATTTCTAAATGAATGCATTGTGTGCTTATTTGTAGTGTCATTTTTCTTCACATAAATAATATCTAAAACACCATCCATGTAGAAATCATAAAATGTTGCCATAACAATATTGCTGCCAAATGAATCAAACTTGTCCCATTGCACTTCAAATGTTCTGTAAAATTTACATCCCGGTAAAGTGCATGCAATGTTGTGAAGAAGAAAAACCCTTGTCTCATTGCTGTTAGAAGGGCTAAGGGTCATCAATATATCAGGGTAACCATCCATATTGTAATCCCCACTCCTCATTGTTATTGTGTCTAAATATATACCATTTCTAGGTGGTGCAAATTTCCACAAAGTCCCTTTGCCATCATTGAAGTCTACTTGTAAGTCATGCCATCGGTGATTGTCGTATATTAATATGGAACTATTCACACATTCCATATCATAGCACACAGGAATTACTAAGTAAAACTGCCCTGATAGTGCTACATCAAGGAACAAGGCTTGACCATAAATAGCTGAATGGCCAACAAGTAATTGAATACTGTTGTTGTATCTAAATCCATCTGGTTCCTCACTCAACCATACTTCAACTTCAGCTGTTGTTGTAACTAATAGGTCAGCAGCATCATCATTATTTACATCTAAGAAAGAATGTGAATGTGGCAATTTTATTGGGTTAAATATTGCATCCAATCCCATAGGTTTTTCTTCAGGATAGCCTCTGGACTTATCAAATATCCAAAATACTCTTTGATATTCGGTATTTAAGCCAAATAAGTCTAGGATCATATCACGATTGTAATCCATAACTAAAGGTTGGCCCTTCGTGGTTACTTTTATTGAGAGAGCATCTGAACAATTCAAGGTAGGTGTACCACCCCATATGATTCTCACTTCGTGTGAATCCGTCGTGTCATTTTGGTTTTGTGTCGTCAACAATATGTCCATGTAAGCATCGCCATCGTAATCACCAGGCACAATACTAGTTACAACTAAGTCACTAAAATTGCACGCGTATGCAGAAGGTCGTAAAAACGGTTCTTTGTCATACGCAAGGTATACTTCAACACTTGATGCGTTTTCAATAACAAAAGCATCAGTCAATTCGTCCGAGTTGAAATCTCCGAAGGCCGCTATGATTCCCTCATTATTCTTTCCAAATGAGCTCTCGGTCATGTCAGCTACAGAAAAGCCATTAGATGTGATTGCACACAAAAGAACCGTAAATAAAAATATTTTACAAAACATTTTATTGTGGTTCTTACATCACGATCACTAAACAATAATATCACAATAGTACACAAACTGTATATAAAAGTTAGATTTCAGTACATGTACGGACTACGAAGGAAAACAATTGTCAAAACTCAACAGAGATGTCTGATGATCATCGATTTATCATTAATAAAGATCGATTTTCCTTGATTTTAAATCAATCATAATGATACAATAACCAAAGTATCGATTTTAGTCGGGAATTCTGACAGTACAGTTCATGGCTTATTTTAATTTATGTCAAAAACTATACTAACTAAAATATCGATGCTTTGAAACAAAATATATCGCCAAAAATATCGATGTATAGCAGAATACATATATCCACTTTTTTTCAAACATCCCCATTAAACTGTCATGGCAAGTGTCACCCGTTGCCGTTGTGAAAAGCTGTAAATGGAAATTAATAGTTATTAATTCACCTATTTTGAGGTCGATTTCGAAAGAAAGAATCTGTTTTAAATAAAAGCAACGTGACCAGGGAGACTATAATTAGCAATTGGACTAATGAAAATGGCCGACGGAGTTCAGATATTGCGACGCAACCGACCCGGCTCTAAAGCTAAGGTGTAACACTTTTTGGTTGATATTGATTAATATTTCGACCTCGAGGCAAGGTTTTTTTTACATTTTGATATAATTTTACAATTAATACAGGATTTTTGCCGCTGGCCAGACGAGCCATTTGAAGAAATGGATAGCACATTGGCTGTGCAGCAGTTTATACAGCAAATAATTCGACGTGACCCTTCCAATTTGGAAGCTATATTAAAAATGCCTGAAGCTCAAGATGAAGGTGTTTGGAAATATGAACATTTACGGTATAACTTCTTTAGTGTGTTCTGTAGTAAAAAAGAATTTTAATAGAATCCCAGATTCAGATATTTTTTTTTTCCGAACACGACAAAGTAACTGCAGTACACCTGATGGTAAACATAGTGCATTCCCAAAAACTAGCGACCACCAACAAACCATAAGTTTATTGGTGGCCACCAGAATCATGCCGGCCTCTATAAATGCTTCTTTCCGAGAGGGAAGAAGCAAATCGAGGTGCCTGCGACAGGTTAGGCAGATGACCGATGCAAGCACAGGGATACAAGGATGTACTTCTATACCCACCCCAACCAATCATCAAGTTGTGTCGCAAGCCCTTGGGAGTATCAGATATACACTGGCTGATACTGGAACACAATCCACACAAGCAAGGGTCACTATGGTAGGTTTAACACAATGTGTATGGTGGTCACTATCACGATTATTGGTTGGCTATTGCATACAGGTCCTTATGCTTGTATCTCCTGAAGGGTTCATCATTTGATGACTCACTTGTTTCCCAGCCTCTGCAGTATAAATATATCAATACTAAGAGATTGTTTCCAAATGTTTTGCTTAAACTTATTCATAAATTATGTAGCAATAAATCGTCTTTCTCATGTCTACTCTCTCTAGTATCATCACAGCTTCTTCCACAATTATTATCCTTAAGTTTTTGATATTTACATTTTACTGATTTAAATATTAATTAATCATGATTTAATGTTTCAGACAGTTCTGTATGGAACTCAATGGTTTGGCAGTAAGGTTACAAAGTGAATGCAAACCGGAGACTTGCACACAGATGACAGCCACCGAGCAATGGATATTCCTTTGTGCTGCACACAAAACACCAAAGGAATGTCCTGCTATTGACTACACCAGGCACACATTGGATGGGGCTGCTTGTCTATTGAACAGTAATAAATATTTCCCAAGCAGGTACAGCAATCTATATTTATAAAAATGTATGTTTGTCTATATCCTTTACAGAATCGTATGCATTGCACACTATGCATTTGATCATGTTATGATCTTTAGCAATGTTGTTGTGCATGAGCCCACAAAGGTTTCTGAATTGGTATGGCCAATTTTCGGAAGATGTCGCCACTGTTAGGCTACTTTTATCCCGGAAAAAGAAGATCACGCAGGTGGAGCCGTGAGGAACAGCTTGTATAATATAAAAGAAAGTACTTGATTTGTACTTTGTTGTTTTCAACAATTGCCTATATACAATCGGCTAGACTTAATATACTGTTATTGCCAGTGTTGTATCAAATATGTCGAGATATATAGAAGACCTACTTTTTTTGATTAGCATTAATGACCATAGAAGTTGGTCACCTGATGATAAGAATCATGCCTGCCCATAGCAGCACCACCAATTAAAACTTCAAATTATGATGTCCTATATGCAGAAGCATAGCTAGGGGGTGGTCCATCCTGGGTGTCACAGGTTTTGGCCTAACCTAAAATAACCCAACATAAACCTCAATACTTGGACTGTGCTGATCACCTTGGGACTTGTGTGTAATATCTTGTAATGCCCAGTAATTTCATTGACTCTATGATTCTTTAAGCTGGAACACAACAGTGACTACACAGAAATAACTAATGTGGTGGTAGAACCCAGAGGGCCTTGCATATGAGGGAACTAATAATATGACAACAATAGTAGCTCTCAATTGCAGGTGATACAATACAGATAATAGAATGTAGGTAGAGATATTATATGTTTACATTTGTGGTACAAGGCTGGCCATTATGGAGGTTATGGAGTATTGATTTAGTTGCTATGCTCTAATTTTAATTATTTATATTGCTAACTATTAATTTTCTATTCTTCTAGGGTGAGTATCAAAGAATCTTCAGTGGCGAAGTTGGGATCTGTATGCAGAAGGGTATATAGAATTTTCTCACATGCATATTTCCATCACCGGGCAATATTTGATGCATTTGAAAAGGAAACCCACCTGTGCAAACGGTTTACATTCTTTGTCACAAAATATGCGATTATATCTAAGGATATTTTGATTTTACCAAAACTTGACGACGAGCCGCCCATAACACCAGCAGTGGGGGAATCAGAAGCATGAGGTTACAAGAAATAAATGTGCATCCATGTACCTTGCACATTTATTACCTATTTCAGATAGCACCAGTAAATTCCAGTATTTTATTAAATACCCCATATTCTCATAGGGTGTAGTACTGTGAAAACTAAGTGTTGCAGCTTTGTTACAATACATGCTAACTTTAGGACCTGTTTCACAAGGTGCAATTAAATGTTAACCACCAGATAGTACATTGAACAGCCAATTTACATAATTTGACATAATGTATTGATGACATTATGATTTTGTATCTTGCTGTTATATGTAATTTATTAGTTAAGTAACATTTTTCTCCACAGAGTGGTTGACGTCAGGCAGGCGGCCGTTCGATAAAACTACAAGCCAAATCTTTCTGTAACATGTGTTAAAAAGCATGTTGCGTAAGGAAGAAACATTTACTTCGTTCTTGTGAAACAGGGGGCTTAGCCTTTATTTATAACAGATAATTACTATGCTAACCCATGGTAATTGGATAGTAAACCCAGTAATAAAGTTGTCTATGTTTTGTAATAAGGTAATAGGTGTTTAAGATTTTAGAAACCTAGTACATTCTATGAAATTTTCCAATTGAAAATTTATGTTCTACATAAGTGTACTCTCTAATAAATATAACATTATTCATAAGTGTGTATAATCTCTATATCAGTTGTAATATAATTCGTTATTCCATAATTCATTAAGCCATCATTGAATCTGAACAAATCAATATGTTGTCCTGTGCTAAAATGAACATACACGCGCCAAACACATATAAAGAAGTATTAAACGAATTAGGATTTAATTTTGATATACTAATTAAAACATCTTAAATATTTGTTTGCATTTGAAGGCAAGCCAGGAAAAACGAATTGCAGATGTATTTTAAGAATTTGCAAATACCTCGCTCGAACCATTTTCCAAGAAAACAGGCACCTTTATGAATATGCGGCACTAAACAATATATTAATATTTTTGGAAACCCAAATCTGATTAATCTAATCACTAATGTTATATTTAGCCTTTGAAACAGACGAAGACTTGAGTTCGATACTTAAGTCAGTGACCCAAAAATCTGTGCGTGTTATTGAATAAGTAAATCACACCTAACTAGCCCGACTAGCTCCAGTCTGCCAGATATAGGCTCAATATCATATCATGGGGCGTAAACACCGTTCATGAACTGTTCATCCTCTAGCCCAGTGTTTCCCAACGTGGGGCCCACGCCCCAAAGGGGGGCAATTTAAAAATGGACTCGACACGACTTTAACCCTTTCGCTTTGGGTTATTTAAATGCAATGCTAGATATCGGTGACAAATTTAACAAAAAAAAATTATGGTGGGGCATGGCCTAAAAAAGGTTGGGAAACACTGATCTAGTCTTACTTTTGTCTATCTCTTCAGGAATACATGTTATGTTATCAACAGCAAACATTTCTTTCAAAATGAATTTGTAAGTTACGGTAAATGTAATTTTAAGACAACATGTATTCATTTAAACCCTGTAAAAACGTTTAATAGTTTATCTCTATAAACCATAATATATCATAGCAGATAGAAATAGAAATTTTTATATACTTTTTGTTTCATTAATTTCACACCATACCGCCTAAAACCTTGTGTTTAGCGGATTAGCTATCACATTTAATTCGATATACCGTTGCGTATTGCGCGAGGTCGCGTCGTACAGCTTTGTATGCAAACATACAATAACATTTCAACTCACATCAAGTAAAAATTTAGATATTCATTTTATTTTGCTTAAGTAAATAATTAAAAGTTCTATCATTTATAATCGTACATGGGAAATGTTTCAATTATGGTTTTGGACAAAATTACGGATTTAACCTACTTAAATGTAATGAATTTAACAAAACAAAATTTATATCTGAATTTTTACTTGATGTGGAGTGAAATGTTATTTGCTTCCAACTGATCCTTCTATTTACATTCTTTGGCCTTTGCCCTTTTCAGCAAATCTTGCCTAACCCTGAAGCAAATCCTTGTTACTGGTTACTTGATTACAGGGCTAATATTATTGTCGCCCTACAGGGACCGAATGAAATAATTCTCAAGAATAAAAATAACGGAGGGATAAACAAGTACCTACTTACTACTAACAAGGGGACGATTACAGATAAAGTTTTTCGGGTTCGGATCAACATCCCGATTAGCAATAAAGGTCGAACGTCAATTAGAAAAATATCTAACATATATGGCTGAATAGATTTCCTACAAACGCATAAAACCATATTGATTAAAGTAGATCCAATATTTTAGGCGCTACGATGCCACAGACAGACAAAGGGGGCAAACTTATAAAACCGCTTTTTTGCGGGCTTAAAAACAGAGGTGGATAAACACTAGGGGGTGGTTAGCGGGATTCTGGGGTGGGCAGCAGAATTGAGCCGAGGTGGTCCCCCGGCTTGCTACGCCTATCGAAGTAATAGGTGCAGCGTGGCGGATGAAATCGCCTATCGCGGCGGCGACAAGCACACCACAATTCCTGCTGCTGCATGTTCGTAGTATTAATTTGCTAATAATAGGATTTAAGTTTTCACTTTTTTTATACCTTACCAACTGCCAAACCGCATGCCATTTACGTTTCTTATAATTGTCTTTTATCTTAATCTTTACAAGTTAACATAAACAAAAGGTTGCTAAGTATTATACATTTCTTTATACGCACCAGAAAATACGGAAAAAGAAACTCTTGTTGAAACGATCAAAATTGGTTCAAAAATGAGCCCGCAATTATGATTTTAAATATTGGCATGAACAAAGGTGGACTACACAGACTTCTTACTGTCTCGCTCGCACGCGTGGACATCAATGGCCATTTTACACAGTGACGTCAAAGCTTACGTCGTCTGTTTTTTGACAAATGCCCCCTCCATCAGATTTGATTGGCATAATATATTTTTTTAAGGATGGATATTATTTAAACCCTTTCTGCAATAGGTTTTGAGTAAGATAACTGATTAATATAAACAATAAAAAAAAACAGGTATGTGTGTTTGTGGACAATCCCAGACTCAACAGTCTTTTATGAGATTGAGCACCAGGCTTTGAACGATTAAAACTGTTTGAACAGACTTTTAATCGAAGACAGCATCCGTAGCGCAGTGGGCGAGTAGCCGGTTGTGAAGCGATGGGCCACCAGTTCGATTCCCACACAGAAACAGATGTTTGTGTTATGCATAAATATTTGATTCTGCTTTGGGTATTTTGGAACCGTAAGTTCCGTGTAGTTCCCAATACAGGTTTAACCAACAAAGATCCTAAAGCTTTTATGCTTCATGACTGTTAATCAATTAAAATCAAACCATTTGAATCCACTATAAGTAATTAGGATACGAGTATGAAAATCAAATAATTATTATTTCTCTTCCAACTTCAACAACACTGTTCAAATCATGGAATATAACATTGCCTATCTTCTTATTAAAGATTCATGATAAAGATTTTATTTATTGAATAGAATATATTATTCAGTTATATTTATTCAGTTTTCTTATATTTTTGTTTCTTTGTTTTATAAGATTGATGCTGTTTTCTGTCCTGTGCCCGTTCTTTTTGCCAAAATTTCTTCCCATTTAGTGTTTGATACCTGGTGAAATGAAAATAAGTCATGTAAGTTAGTCATCAAATACAGTTTTCAATCAATCTTAGTGAAAATGCAAATGTGTGATTATGATCAAATAAAGACCTAGGTATTACAACCAATGTTGTTTATTAATGAGTTCCCAATTATTTTGCTCATTAGTGAATGATCAGGCCATCATGTCTAGACATTCATAATTTGTAATTCTACTTGCCAAGTGATAAAGTAATTATACAAATAGTTTTAGTTAAATCACTATAACATAATAATAGGAATAGCACTCAAACTTACCCAATTTGTTTGCAATCAGGTATTGCTGCTACTGAGAGTAATATGTGTATTATAGGTATTTGTCGTTTGACAACCAGAGTTTCAAGACCATCCACTTTGGGCTCCCAATACTCTTCAACTCTAAAAAAGTTTAAATTAGTATTTTTTTACAATGGCTAGTAAGACATTTCGTAATATTTGTGATATAGAGTTCACTGTTTTACTTAACAAAATTGCATATATGCAGTAGACCTAGATGACAGGATCCTCATTTGTGAGAGGCCATCTAAGTAGGTTTACAACTTTGTCTATTTCTGTGCCGAAAGAGCAGTATGTAAGCTCTATTGTGTTCTAGTTTGATTGACTTTGAAGCCAGTGAAATTACTGGGATTTATGAGACTTCTTATGTGTCAGGGTGACAAGTGCATTTCAATGCTTTTTCTAGGTGTTGCTATTATTTATGGGCAGGTTTGGAGTCATCATTCTTGAGCGTAAAATATTATACTCACTTTTTGTAACACAGTTTCGTAACCTGGTGTTCGATAGAAAATTGCCTTTTTAATATTTCAGCACATGAGATAGCCTTGGGAATAGCCACCCCAGAGCCGCTCCACACCACTGCGGGTGTTGCCTTGTCCTTCAAAATGCCAGTGGCATGTGATAACAAATTTGTCATTTTACTTCCACCTTTTACCTTTAAAATATATAAGATAATGAGTTATAAAAATAAAGTGTAAAGTCGATTATAATGTATTCAAGGAAAAAAAGATTGGGACTGGTAGAATTTTGGCCATTGATCACATTGTTACCAATCATAATGCTAGATCATGTATTATTTTTGAGCAATTTAAATAAAAAAATATTTATATATATCCTCTTTCTATAGCATTGTAGTTATGTTCTAAAAGTCTATAAAAAGCTTAATTCCTTTTGAATATCAATAACAAACACATGAAATTATAGTTATTAGCTTGTATTTTCAATTTTATTAATTACTTCCACCATTTGGCACTTTCATGTGACCAGAATCAGGCTATGTCAAGTTACAATTGTGAAAAAAATATGCAGCTGAACTAATGAAATGGATGGGTTGTGTAAGTGCCTGGCATAACCAAGTGTTAAATGTAATGATTTCATGATGTTAATGTATACATTTTAACATAATGGTGTTTTAGGTTTTTTCGAAAACAAATCATTATCTAGCACTAGTAGTATGGTTGTGATCGGATAACAACTCTACCATGTATAGCCTTTTTGGTTCGTGGTCTATTTTACGTTACTAGTTCACATAAAAAGTACATCAAATATGAAACAACCAAGACAAAGTACAAACTTGCATCCATAGAAAATTCTCAGGTAAATCTTTTATAGGTATTTTGTCACGTTCTAATTCTTCTTCTACATTTTTTCCCTTAGAGTAGTTTTCCATTTTGATTAATTTACACGATGATCATATACACGGTTTATACTTGTATTGCAATCAAATTGAATAGAATACTCCGGTTTTCTCATAAAAATCTTTTCTTTTTGTGAAATGTGTACATACACAAAACTTGCAGAATTTTAACAATTTTTCTCAATGATTGACGAAGAACTAAGGAGTCCTATTCTATTCAAATTTTAGACTACGGCTACATCGGTTTTCAATGATTTCACCAAGGTCGAGTTTAATACTTGCTAGCAATTACCTACTAAAAATAAAGATCAAAAGGTAAACATCTTTCATATCGTAAAACCTTAGATTATCTATTCCATAGATAGGACCATCACAGAATGATTTCCCTGCAAAACGAGATAGTTATATAAGTAATTTAACGTGTTAGACAAAGATGCCTATATAATATTGCTGTCACTTTCAGCGTAGCCTATAATTTCTTGTTTGTCACGGTTCGAAGTTTGCCAAACAAACCATAGCGTGATTGTTTTCTGGACTTCCTGGCGTTTTTAAGGTGTTTATGGCGATTATTATTATTAGTGTTTGTATTAAAATAGCAATCAAATCGTATTCTAATGATGGTTGGGTGTAGTATTTTTGAGTGTAAAAGCCGTAGCGAGCGAAAAAATCCTGGTGTCACATTTCACATGTAAGTACCTTATAAAATCTGTTTCTGGGAATTAAAATAGTTTCAGATTGTTGTATTGGCGAGTATTTTCACAAGATTTTGGTAAAATTGTTACGAAAATCTTATTTTAATGCATAAATCTAACTTTATAACCTAAAAATAGTGTTGCCGGTTACTAAAGCTAAATGCCGATAAATTATTATTAAAGTAGAAAATACATTTTTATAATATGTTATATAATACTCAATACTTATTTCCTGAAAGAAATATTGCTTTTATATTTATTTGAAATATATATGAATAATTTGTTTGAAATAGAAATAAGATTGCTATAACATATACATAAAAACTATTAAAACTGATTGTTGGTGTTAAAGTTTTTTTTTTTCTGCATAAAAATGATTTTTTAATTAAATATTTCTGAGAAAAAAAATATAGCCAAATCGGCTATCTGTAGCCAGCGGATAAAATAATATCGCCGCTAGGTAAGGGAGATAGCTTGATTGGCGCTAAATAGCCCCATCTGGCAACACTGATCACAGATGACAGCAGGGTTGCCAACTATTTGAAAACTTTCCCCCTAAAGCAATTTCAAAACCCACTAAATTCAAAGTAAAACCCCCTGACGGTGACACAAGTATATCATTTTCAATATAATGACATAAATTAGAATAATTATTCAGTTAGGGGTGCTCGATATCTATCGGATGTAGCTAAAAAAAAAAAAAACAACATCAAATACCACAATAAGTATTGAATGTTGTTTTTTTTTTTTTTAAGCTATTCGATATTATTTTTGTTAATCATTTTCTAATAAAGTCTTTTCCTTCCTACAATTCGATATATCGATAGAATAGAAGTATGGAGAGTAGAGCAATTAAAAAAAATTCAATAAAAATTTTACCCCTAAAAATACCCCCAAAAAATTATTCCCCCTAAAAAACTCCCTGTCGAGATTTTTTTCCCCTACATTTAGGGGGAAAACCCCCAAGTTGGCAACGCTGGATGACAGAACACTATTCTTCTTTTTTTTTCTTTTTTATTTATGGCTTTCGCATTAATATGCATTTTGCCAGTGTCAAGTATAATTTATCCTCTAGTTATTTTTAACAAGAACGATGAAACACGGATGCGGTTCATTTCAAGGTCATGCCGGAGTTTTGGTGTTAACTCCTTTCAGCACGATGCTTAATTCACTTATTTCAATGATTCCATACATTGTTCATCACCGTCAATGTTTATTAAACAAATCCACACCACTTTTATACAACAAACACAACTTCAAACTAGTTTAGGATAGGGGTGCTCGATATGTATCGATATGTGATAAAATATCGATACATTTATTTGATATATCGAATCAATGCGATATTATCGAATCATTGAAGTCGATATATAATATCGATATATTTTATCCGATATATCGAAATAAGGATATCGTAGAATATTTAGGAAAAATCATCATTACAGCTCTGTGGCATCTGAAAGACTTTTTTTCTATCGGATGTAGCTAAAAAAAGAAAAAAAAACAATATCAAATACCAGAATAAGTATTGGATTTTTTTTTTTTTTTTTAGCTATTCGATATTATTTTTGTTAATCAAGTCTTTTCCTTCCTACAATTCGATATATCGAAAATATCGATATTTTTGACCGATATATCGCTAAATATCGATACAATATTTCGATATATTATATCGGAAAAAATATCGATATTTTTTGTACACGAACATCACTAGTTTAGGATTTAATTGAAATAAAAAATCAACCGAGTACGGAGTTTTGGCGGGAATTCTGACAGTGCAGTTCATCGCTTATTTTAATTTATTTCATAAACTAGTTTAGAGTTGTGTTTGTTGTATAAAAGTGATGTGGATTTGTTCAATAAACATTGACGGTGATGAACAGTATGTGGAAACATTGAAATAAGTGAATTAAGAATCGTACTGAAAGGAGTTAACACCATAACTCCAACAAGACCTTGAAATCGTCCGCACCTGTGTTTCATCGTTCTTGTAAAAATACTTGAAAATAAATTATACTTGACTCTGGCTAAATGCGAAAGCCATTAATAAAAAAAAAAAAGTGTGCGTCGCGGGACGCTCGACAGAAGTGATAACTTAAACTAATGTGGGTTAAAGTGAGAGCAGAGGAGCCTGCCTACTGCTACCGTATGCGTGAGAGAAAGGGACGCCAGACAGAGTGGCGCCTTAACGCGTTACGTTACGAAGTCCGGTCAGTCATGTCCAAGTCCGGTCAAAGTCGTGTCGAAGTCTTGTCAAAGTCGTGTCGAAGTCGTGTCGAAGTCGTGTCAAAGTCGTGTCAAAGTCGTGTCGAAGTCGTGTCAAAGTCGTGTCAAAGTCGTGTCGAAGTCGTGTCGAAGTCGTGTCAAAGTCGTGTCAAAATCGTGTCAAAGTCGTGTCGAAGTCGTGTCGAAGTCGTGTCGAAGTAGTGTCGAAGTCGTGTCAAAGTCGTGTCGAAGTCGTGTCGAAGTCGTGTCGAAATCGTGTCAAAGTCGTGTCGAAGTCGTGTCGAAATCGTGTCAAAGTCGTGTCAAAGTCGTGTCGAAGTCGTGTCGAAGTAGTGTCGAAGTCGTGTCAAAGTCGTGTCAAAGTCGTGTCAGTCTTGTGAAAGTCCGGTTAAAGTCCGGTCCAAGCCGACTGGTCACTGTGTGACGCCACCTGGTACTTCGAAATTATCAATGTTCCACGGAGGTCGGCTAACGCTGGCTGGTCAATGGACCGCTCGTGTTACGGAACGTTTCGGTTCACCCTCCCATAAGAAGTTATCACTTCAAAAAGAAAGCAAAAGTCAACCAGACTGTCAGAATTCCCGCTTTAACTTCTGACCAAAGAGAATATAACTACTACGTTGACTCTGGCGAAATATCGCAATAAATCGCATCAAATATTGAAAGTTCTTTTTGAAGTGTAACTTCTTATGGGAGGGAGGGTGAACCGATGCGTTCCGTAACGCGAGCGGTCCATCGATCAATGGAAGTTTCGAGAATATTCAAGAACCTACCATGAGACGTCACGCGGGCCAGTTGACCAGCCAGCGTTAGCCGACCTCCCTGGAACTTTAAGAATTTTCGTCACGTAACGCGTTACGGCGCCACTCTGTCTGGCTTTCCTTTCTCTTACGGCAGCAGTAGGAAGGCTCCTCCTCTCTCACTTTAACCCACATTAGTTTAAGTTATTATTCTGTCGGGCGTCCCGATTTAAAGTTTAAATATATGATATTTTTCAATTTACTTGGAAATTGGCATGGGGAGGGATAATTTGTGACAATGACAGCCTCCGTGGCGCAGCGGGCGAGTAGCCGGCTGTGAAGCGAGGGGCCGCGGGTTCGATCCCCGCACCGAGACAAATGTTTGTGTGATCCACATTGATTTGTTTCGGGGTCTGGGTGTTGTGAGACCGAAAGTCTCTCGTAGTTCCTGACACAAGACTCGTATCTTACTGTGGGGTCAGGACTATCTATGTGACTGTTGGGTGTATTTATTATTTAGATTTTTAATTATTCGCATAATAATACAGTACTTTTATTAGCGTTAATAACGAGACAGGCAGGGCGCTCGCCTGATGGTAAGCGTCATGTCAGCCCATCATCAGAAACAACACTAATCAGAAACTCGAATTATGAAATACTGCATGGCACTGGACTGCGCTCGTCACCGAGACATAAAATTTATTGACCAGCAATGTCACTAGTTTCAGTGTCTTTCACCCCAGAATACAATACTGCTTACACATTGCTTTGTAGGCTAATAAAATGTATAACATTTTACTGTTTTCTGTGTGATATCACGGGCGAAAATTGTATCTAGTACCATTTTGGACCCCCCCCCCTCTCCATGTAAAAGCTAACAGCATAAGTTCATTCAAAAAAGCACATCTATGAGATATTAAATCGTTGGATTCTCGTTGAATCTGAGCAAATTTTCTATGGATTTAAATAAAATTAAACTTAAGTAGGTACATGATGTACCTACTAAGATTTATCTCTATCGTGGAAAACACGAAGAGCGATAATATTGATGATTGAATAAAGGGCAGTTAGGATTGACATTAGCCTTATATATAACTATTACGGCAAAACTATATCACAATATTTTCTAGTGCCGTTTTGTTGTGTGGCCTCCGAAGTGTTGACAACGCCGCGCCGCGCGCAAAATTATGGCTTGGCGCAGCACATCTGTGGTAAAATAAGTACCTAAGTAAATGTAGGTACATCAAATTTCGAATCGAACGTGTTAAGGGTGTCCACTCCCAACAGATATGCTTCGCCAGTACTTCATGTCCGTAGTAATGGGGCAATGAATGCGCCATTGCGCGAATAATGCATCATAAGCATTTAAATAATAAATAAGCCTTAGAATAATTAGATTAAGTGATTGTTGTTCATTAGCTCTTGTCATAAGCTGTCACGTTGTTAAATAAAGTATTTTTATAAATTTACTTGGTGTCGGCTAATAATTCACAATTTAGCCGTTGACCAACTAAAATCCAACAGTGTGAAGACGCTATTACGTACCTAAATACAAAACGAGAACATTTATTATATATATTTGCGCTACAACAGAGGCCTAAAGGTTATCTGTTCCGCCGTTTAAATGAATAATATAATGATATTTTAATTAAGTCATGGCTGAATAGTACCGGAGACGTATCATACGTGATACGCGCTAGAATTGTATCTGGTTGTTATTAAAACTTAATAAATTTCGTATAAAAACAATAATGATTTTAAAGAAAACGTCTTGGTTATTGTGCTTATTCATCGTAGCTATTACCGCTAAAAATAGACCTGCCTTCGTAATGAACAAACATTGGGTGTGCAGAGTTAAGACCTCATGTTTTGAATGTTTAGCACTGTCGCATTGTTCTTGGTGTGAGGCGGAAAGCAAATGTTTCTCTAATAAACTGCCGATGTACAAAGGATACTGCGAGAATAATACTATCGAGTTCCAGGAATATGGTTGTAAGTTTCATCCCATTCAATTGTAAATATTATTTCATAAATTAGGTACATTATTAACTATTTACACAATTATTAACTATTTTATACGAGCACGGCAAAGTGACTGCACTACACCTGATGGTAAGCGTAGTGCAATCCAAAAAACTAGCGACTACCAACAAACAATGAGTTTATCGGTGGTCACCAGAGTCATGCCGGCCTGTGTAAATTCTTCTTCCCTCTTCGAAGAGGGAAGAATCAAATCGTGGGGCCTGCGACAGGACAGGCGGATGACCGATGCAGGCATAGTAATACAAGCATACTACCTATACCCGCCCCAATCAACCATCAAGTCATGTCGCAAGCCTCTCGGGAGAACCGGATGTACACTAGCTGATCCTGGAACGCGATCCACACAAGGCGTATGGATCATTATGGCAGGTTTTAACACCATGTGTACGGTGGTCGCTATCCGCGCGGATATAAATATCCTACCACCAGCAAAAAACAACCAAAGGCATGCACCTCTGATTTGTCTGAGTTACGTGTGTATTCATTGTTAATTATCGCTTGCTAACGGTGAAGGAGAGATAATAAGGAAATCTGCATAGCTACCCGAGAAGTTCTCCATAAGAATTTGTAAGGGATATGAAGTCTGCCAACCCGTATTAGGCCAGCGTAATGGACTAAAGCCTAACCCCCCTCATTCAGACGAGTAGGCCCCTACCCAGCAGTGGGACGTCTCTAACACGGAGCTGTTATTATTATATTTTGTCCATATATACACGCAGTATTTATGATAGAGAGTAGAAAAAACAACAATGAAAACTTTATTCTAAAACTATTAAAGCTCGGGGAAAAATACGATGCAACTTTTTATAAGATATTTCAAATTACAAAGTGTTTACTCTCAGTGGCATGGCGCTACGAAAGGCCTATTGGTAATAATTAAAAAAAAATTGACTGTAGACTCTGGTAATTAGGTATTTCGGGGTACAGGAATAAGATAATAAATAAATTAATTCGTAATTGATAAACTAGAAAATATGTTTCAGTCAGTATAACAGAAAACGCGGAATGTTCATGCGCCAACGGAGAAACCGGACAGAAGTGTTTTCCTCCAGGTGTTATAGACGGAGTTGAATGTTCCGGCCGAGGAGACTGTATCTGTGGCCAGTGTGTTTGCCATACTTATAAAGATAACCCAACTAAGGTAGATCACATTAAACACTATGATTTTTATAAGGAAAGTGGGGAAATGTAATATTATAAGAGTTTGATATTATCCCGCCCAGACACCTGACAATGCATCTTCTGTAAGATCACCGACTCATGGAATTTGGATATAAAAACACGTAGTCATATGTTGAGAAAAATGCCTGTGACAGAGTGATGGTTCCCTTTTGGGTAAAAATTGGAATTCATGTTATAGTCGTATACTTAATTGGCTATATCCATTAGGTACGTGGTTGAGTTATTCGTTAGCTATTTACTGAGCCTTGGAAAAAGGAGGTACTTTGGGCACTACATAAGTATTCTGTGGTTCTTACCTTTGTAAAAACCTTTTCCTAGGCACGACATTTGAGTACTTATATACATGCAGCTTGCACCCAAAATGCATGCATGATTCGGCTACTGGGGCAGTACCACTATCTCATAAATAGCTGATGTGAAGTGGCAGATGCTATAGTGTTTCTTCCAAATTTCGCAATTATCCAGTCCTTTCTATAAAGAACGGTAACGCACCCATTATTCATATTCCAGTATTGTGGGTGTAGGCGGTGGAGATAATTTCCCATCGGATGAAGCGCTTCCTAGTTTGTTGGCTGGTGGTATAAAAAAATATAATTTTTTATCTAATTTAATATTTTCATTGCGTTTTGCAGGTGATATTGGGAGAATTTTGCGAATTTGACAACTTTTCCTGCGATGGGCCCAAATGCAACGAAGGACCATATTATATTGGACAATCATATGACAATGATGGATCTTCAAAAGCATATGATGCCGAGAATAACACTAACACCAAATAATTATGCGGCAAGAAACATATTACTTACTCGTATTGATTTATTTAATAATCATTCTCTATAAAAAAATACGCACACTTTGCCTTTAAAATTCAATCACTACAGCGTTTTAAACTTCTGATTAATTCCTACACAACGTTCCTATTATAAACAAAGTAATACCAGCAACCTATTAAAATTAAATAATGTTAGAAATTATAAGGCGGTGCTTTGAAAGTAAGAGGGCTGTAGAGTTAACTGGGGAAAGCGAACGGTCGGGATAGATGACGGTTGCGGGGCGACGGAGCCAATGAGGTTCTCAGAAGAAGCGTTGGAGCGAAGAAGCCGTCTCAATTAAGGAATTGATATGAGCGGAGCGTCTGTCGCGGATGGCTCATCGGTCTTAAGTGCCTGCCCGTTATGGTTACGCGAAATTAGATTTCAACGAGTCTATTTTCTCTTCCACAACGAGTTCACCTTTTATTTCCTCGATATTTATTGAACGCTCCCTCCGAGTTGTATTAAGGTTCCATGCTATACAATTTTAAAGCATTATTTTCTTGAGCTTTTAATACGACTTGCAGCGTAGGTGCTTAAGGGCAATCACAAATACCGGAACTGCTAAATATCATTAATATAATTAATAAAAAAAAAAAAAAACTTATTATTCCAATATATCAAGTTTACTTATTTTGGCTTTTTATTGTTACCAATATCCGAGAAAAAATTACCTTAAAGTTTTGAAAAAGCCTGCTATTATTTTTCAGTCTGTAATATATATTATCTTCAGAGGTAGAACTACGCTATAGTCTCTTTTGTCTATAGCATAAATGGGCCGGCTCGACTGGGTTTAACTCCATATCATATATCATACTCGATCGAATGCTTTCCCGAAGTCATGGTTGACGACCATAGCCCATGCACTTACTCTCCAAAGCCTTCGCCCAACGGTGTGTGAGTTAAAAAACCGTGACGGAAAACGTACTGACGATCGTTAATCAACTGGTGCACCTCGAGATACCTCAGAAGCTAAGCATTTATTGAATGATTAATCCATGACTTTAGAGAGCAAGGATGTAACCGTTATCGGCCTATACGATGTAAAGAGTCAACTGAGAACAGCTAAAACATACTATTTTAGATGTTTCTTTTGCATTAGGTTATTTATCCTATACAACGCAGTAGCTAGATAACCGCAAACACCTTGCTAGACTCTCGATCCCTAAATCACTATCATCGGAATAGTAAAGCAATTATAATTTGAATTGCCCAAAAAACTAACCAGCCCAAATTATGTTGCTATCTCTTAGGCCAACAAGAATTATAATGGAATTTAATTTAATATTCAATAATGAATATAAACGAAATGTCGGCAAGCGAATAAATAAAAACATTTTACTGCCATAAACGAGTTTGTGTTCAGTAATTGTGGTGGAATACGGTCGGTGACGCTCGCGCTCCTACCCAACGATTCGATTATGGGAGGAGCGCCTAAATTGTTTTAAAGTCGATCAGCATCTCCCATTAGGTTGTAGATGTAATAAGGTCAAAAACGTGTTTTAAAATGAGTATTAAAAGTACTGAAAAAAGGTAAAATTAAAAAGTACTTATTTACAGTATAGATATGTATATAATTGTTTTATCATATCTACTGTTACCTAAAAGTATCCTAATGTTGAGTAGTAGAGCCAAGCTGTAGACTGTTTTGTCTACAGCATGAATGGGCCGGCGCGACCACTGTCTTTCAGAAAGCCGACGTAAAGTAGCAGGTAGTAAGTTGCTACTGCGTTTCGTACGGTGAATCAGATACCCGGAGGCCCAAATCCCCCTTCTCTTCCCAATCCCTCAATTATTCCTTTCCTGCAAGGTCGGGAATATGCTCATGAAACTTATGGTATTGTGAGCGTCCATGGGCGGTAGAGATCACTTTTCATCAGGTGAAACATTTGCTTGTTTGCTGGTCTATGCTATAAAAACAAAACCGTAATAACCCCCGACGTGAATTAGAAAAACATCTGTAACATTTTAATGGATGTAAATATTTTCTAGGGTTTTCAGGAAGAATTCAGGATGAGTTCGCTTTAAGGTGCGTATCCATTATGCGCGGCAAACCCTCAAAGATTGCCTAGCGCCGCAGCCGTCTTAATGGTACCACCGCTTTATCTATTTCTGAAGCCACAGTATGTAAGCGCTGTTGTATTGTGGGGTGACGAGGGCAGTCCAGCCATGCAGTACTATATACTAAAATATATAAAATTCTGTGTGGTGTTGCTTTTGTTTATGAACAAGGGTGACGTTTAACATCAGGCGGGTGACTTGTTCGTGTCATCATTCAAGAAAATAAATAAAATAATACCAGGTTGCCGCCCGGCCCGAGCCAATTGAAACATTGCCGCGCTCGAAGACACAAAATCGTATGTTTGTGTCTAAATCTAATGAAATTTATATTTTGTGTTTGTTTTATCGCTATTATCGATAAGACTGCCCTATACCGACCTATATTACAACATATACGTACTTGGTTAGGTACTTATTTTATTTTCCTTATTGTGATTTGTACAAGGAATTATCTCAACATCTATTTAGTATTTATCTACAAAAGACGGAAAGGGAAATCAAATAAAAAATGAGTAGGTACCGAATACTTACCTATAAATAAATACCCGACTGCCTCAGAGGAAAGTAATTTTGTACTTATCATTTAGCCGGAACCTGTGAACTCAATAGTCTAAAAAGCTTAATAGCAGATCGAATTTCTTATTGGATAATTCTAGTTCAAACGTGATCGGACTTTATTAAGTCAAATAAGATGTCGTTATATGTCTGTAGGGATACTTGTAGGTAGATATTGCACAATAAGGAGCCGAGATCACACATAATAATATGCCATTGGTATTCCGGAGTGCGGAAGAATGCGCGTTCCACGGAGGCGGGCGCCTGCCCCGCGTGCCGTGTCGCGCCGCTCCGCCGCGCGTGGCGTCACATGACGACTTACCAAATACTTAAGATTCAAGTTAAATCTACCTTTTTATAGCAAGCAGGTGTTACATGATAAAAAGGCATGATTAGGCGCAGGTAATACGCGAGGCACGAGGCATATCGTTTATCGTCGAGTATCAATATGCGCGTGCCTAATTACTAGTGTTAACGCCTGTACTATGTCCGTCTATTCTGACGCCTCGCAACCTCAGACTACCGAGTTGTACTCCCCTTCTTCCTTTTCTAAACACGGCCCTCGTCATACTCTGACATAGCTATCTCTTCTTTATAAACTATTTACGCGATTTTAAATAGAGTTAATAAACATTATGTTCAACAACGTTTGTTTATACATAATAATTTATGATGGTTTCACCTAATTTTTTCAACCGGTACGTTCCTGTCTTCTCCGTAATTTCATGTACTAAAACCAGCATATAATAATGGGATACTAATAGAATCACTTTGGTATCCATCTGTACCAGACGTGTTACTTATTTATTATTTTACATAGATGATTGCAAAAAATAGCACGTTACAATATGCTTTCTTTACTCGTACTCATTATCTGTACATGAGTTATCCAGATTAAAAAGACATTTGAAGTGCTAAACCGGAAATTTAAAACAACCTTGAGTATTGTGTCGGGACTCGGGTCTCGATGAAAAGCTCATTGACAGGCCTTTATCTTTACCTATAATTAAGTAGAAGCGTAAATTAAAAGGGGATAACAACTCAACGCCGAAATCACTGAACGTACAACGTTCTTTGGTAAGTACATACATTCTTCCAGTGACGTAGATATGATAGATATGTAGGTACTTTACTAGGTAAACATGTGCGTGTGCGTGTGGGTGTGTATGCGTGTAAGTGTATTTCATTAGGCCTAGCAGTAAACTAACAAGTCTCTGTTCTACTCCGGTTCCAATAAACCCACTCCGATAAAGAGGTACGGCCCTACTGTTGAACACTTGGTGCAAAATGCCCGTATTGCTTTAGACAGAGTTTCAATGTTACATACTTTTCAAAACAATTGTCGGTACCTACTCCAAAAATACATTATCATAAAATTGACACTTTCTTGAGAAAAAAGTGGACATTATTAAAATAGAGTTAAGCAGTACAAGGGCAGGAGTGAAAAGGTAAGTCAATCTCTAAGGCGCAATCGTAAGGAATATTTAGGGTAAAAAGATAGACTGAAGCCCTCTGAATATTCATGTGACCGCACTTGTAGACTCTTGAACGGTACCAAATTCTCTTTCACCAATTTCGCTTCATTTAAATTATAAATTAGCGAATCCGAGCCGCATTACTCACTATGATGGATAATAATGCAATTCAAAATTACTTTTTAATGTGATACGATAACCAGATTAGCTATTAATAGGTACCTAACAAAGTAACCATTATCATTGGGGCGTTTTGGTGCGAAACTTTTGCCAAGTCAAATCAGTAGGTAAATAATTGCCACATCCCTTTGATTCGTCCTTGGTTATTAATATGTCAAATAGTCTCCGTATTCAAAAAAATATGCAAAAACAAATTTGTAAATAAAAACCTTATTCCCGATTATAAATATTATGTACTTATACTCTTTTAATTTAAAGGTAGATGTTTCATATCGTATATAATTCACATGCGTATTTCGCTTATGACCCCTATGACTTTTTAATTAAGTAGGTCTGCCAGTAATCACCGCCCTTCAAAAGTTCTTTTAATATTTTTGTTAACAATTCAAATTACCTCTTTTAAAATTACCTCTTGTAAAATGCATAAATGGTAAGCTAAATAGAATTAATATAAAAAAATATTTTAATATTGTTAACGAACTTTGAGGCTAATTAATTTGCTGTTGTATCAATCAAGACCTATAGACAAAGTATTGGAAAAATCGACAGCCTCCGTGGCGCTGTGGACGAGTAGCCGGCTGTGTAGCGAGAGGCCGCGGGTTCGTTCCCCGCACCGAAACAAATGTTTGTGTGAACCACAAATATTTGTCTCGGGGTCTGGGTGTTGTGAGACCAAAAGTCTCTCGTAGTTGCTGATACCCACGACACAAGACTCGTATCTTACTGTGGGGTCAGGACTATGTGTGTGACTGTTGGGTGTATTTATTTATTATTTATTGTAAAATTATGTAAGAATATACATATTGTTTGTCCTAGAGCCTCATGAATCATGATGCGTTGGTAGTTGGAATTACTACTATTAGCATTACATTATAAATTATAAAAATAATAATCATTATGAATGTATGAATTTAGATTACTAGTTATCATGCTGAATATTTATCTAATAAGTAGTATTCCGCTATTTCTATAATGCTTTAGGATATATAGATATACTACCTACTCCATAGTCAGTTATTCCCTTCCCGACAAATGTAAAGGATATCTTATGACTAATAGGGATGACTAATCTTTATATATATAATTCTTCTGTGAGTGTGTATGTTCCTGAACTTCTCTTAAACGACTGGACCGATTTTGATGAAATTTTTTGTGTGTGTTCAAGGGGATCTGAGAATGGTTTAGATTCACAATTTTGTCCGCTGGACAATGTTTTTTTTATTAATTTTTTATTTATTAGTAGTTGTTGAGTTGTCGTTGCGAAGCTTGCCGTGATGACGGGTCGTATAGCGTCTAGACTGGACAGGGACAGGACAGGGACAGGACAGTGAGACAGGACAGTGAGACAGGAAAGTGAGACAGGACAGTGAGACAGGACAGTGAGACAGGACAGTGAAACAGGACAGAGAGACATGACAGAGAGACAGGACAGTGAGACAGGACAGTGAGACAGGAAAGTGAGACAGGACAGTGAGACAGGACAGTGAGACAGGACAGTGAGACAGGACAGTGAGACAGGACAGTGAGACAGGACAGTGAGACAGGACAGTGAGACAGGACAGTGAGACAGGACAGTGAGACAGGACAGTGAAACAGGACAGTGAGACAGGACAGTGAAACAGGACAGTGAGACAGGACAGTGAGACAGGACAGGACAGGGACAGGACAAGACGGGGACAGGACGGGGACGGGACGGGGACGGGACGGGACGGGGAAAGGACGGGGACGGGACGGGGACGGGACGCGGACAGGACGCGGACAGGACGGGGACAGGACGGGGACGGGACGGGGACAGGACTGTCCAACCGGAGGGAGGTGGGAGACGACCTGACTTAGGTCGTCGAAGTCAATTAAATGTGCGACGGGCTACCTCACGTGCAATGGCGCAGTACCTCACTTAATTGCATTTAATGTAAATAAAACATTTGTATTAAGTTTTGACCACATTTTACACAAATATATTATGTAGGTGATACGAAGTTCACCGGGTCATCTAGTCTTTATATATACACTCCTTTGCAAAAAAAACGGGCGGGTTTGATTTTTTAACATTATTGGTAATAATTTAGTTCTTCAGAGGTTTTAATAGCCAAACTATGTTACTGGCACTTAATAAAGAGTCTGGGTATGAAAAAAAGTTCATTCCAAATTCAAAACTTTTGTTTTTTAAATTATTAATCCCTTTTTCATTTTGTGACACTTTTCGCGGGTTTGCGGTTAAAAGGTTATCAAGCAACTAAAAGTAACTTTTCGTTATTTTTAGTACAACAATTTATGTTTATCGCATAATTCTGCCTTATTGTGACTTAAAACAGATATCTTTGTGTCTATCGTAATGGCAGAAAAAGCAATGAGAGCTAGTAAAATTATAGCGCTGCTGGAAGAGGGGTGTAGCCAATGTTACGTCTCACAGCGGTTAAACGTGAGTCGTTCAACCGTACAAAGAACCTGGACTCGATACCAAGAGACAGGTTCCGTTCAGAGAAGGCAAGGTTCTGGGAGAAAACGTTGCACACAGCCGCGAGACGATCGCTTTTTAGTGACTCAGGCGCTGAGGAACCGCAAATGCAGTTACATAGACCTCAAAAGAAACCTTGAAGAGGTACGAGGAGCACAAGTTAGCCTATGGACTGTGAGGAGAAGACTTTTAGCTGCTGATATACGTAGTCGACGACCAGCGCGGGCCCCCAAGTTACTCCGTGAGCACCGGATTGCGCGGTTGAGGTTCGCTAGAAATTGCCTATCTTGGACACCAGGTAACTGGAGTAGCGTACTCTTCTCCGATGAGGCTCGAATTTGTCTGCATGGTGAGGACCGACGTCGGCGAGTGTTACGAAGACCAGGGGAATGCTATGCCGATGTGTGTTTTGAAGAAATCACCCCTTATGGTGGAGGGTCCGTTATGTTTTGGGCGGGCGTAACTTCCAACTATCGTACCGAGATAGTATTCATAGAAAATGGCTCACTAAATGCGCATAGGTACATAACAGAAATCCTTTCTCAAAATGCACAACCCGCACTGACTGTAATTGGTGAAGATGCCATTTACATGGACGATAATGCTCGGGCCCACCGTTCTGGCGACGTAGATGCTTATATGCAAGAGGTCGGTATTCGTCGTTTGGATTGGCCAGCGCGGAGCCCCGACCTTAACCCCATTGAGCACGTTTGGGACCTCCTAAAAAGGCGAGTACGATCTGTCCAACCACCTCCACAAAACATCAGAGAGCTTAAACGTGTAATCTCGACTGAGTGGGAACACATTCCACAGGACACCATCAAAAGCCTGGTGGGAAGCATGCCAAGACGATTACATGCCGTAATCGCTGCAAGAGGAGGTCATACTCGTTATTAATTTTTATTTTTTAATGTCTCTTTTATTAAAATACCATAAAAATACTCGTAGTCTTAATTTCATTATACCCATAAAAATGTCCATTTTAACACGGCTCTCTGTTTACATTGACTAAAACACCGATACCAGGATAAAAGTGTTAAAAAACTAGATTCTCATTGATAATAAGAAATTTCTAGTCATCCAAGCTAATGACATACTAAAAATATAATAATATTTACCCATAGAAAAGCTAAGGTAAAGTGTGTGTGTAAGGTGCCCGTTTTTTTTGCAAAGGAGTTTATAATTCTTCTGTGAGTGTGTATGTTCCTGAACTTCTCTTAAACGACTGGACCGATTTTGATGAAATTTTTTGTGTGTGTTCAAGGGGATCTGAGAATGGTTTAGATTCACAATTTTGTCCGCTGGACAATGTTTTTTTTATTAATTTTTAATTTATTAGTAGTTGTTGAGTTGTCGTTGCGAAGCTTGCCGTGATGACGGGTCGTATAGCGTCTAGACTGGACAGGGACAGGACAGGGACAGGACAGTGAGACAGGACAGTGAGACAGGAAAGTGAGACAGGACAGTGAGACAGGACAGTGAGACAGGACAGTGAAACAGGACAGAGAGACATGACAGAGAGACAGGACAGTGAGACAGGACAGTGAGACAGGAAAGTGAGACAGGACAGTGAGACAGGACAGTGAGACAGGACAGTGAGACAGGACAGTGAGACAGGACAGTGAGACAGGACAGTGAGACAGGACAGTGAGACAGGACAGTGAGACAGGACAGTGAAACAGGACAGAGAGACATGACAGAGAGACAGGACAGTGAGACAGGACAGTGAGACAGGACAGTGAGACAGGACAGTGAGACAGGACAGTGAGACAGGAAAGTGAGACAGGACAGTGAGACAGGACAGTGAGACAGGACAGTGAGACAGGACAGTGAGACAGGACAGTGAGACAGGACAGTGAGACAGGACAGTGAGACAGGACAGTGAGACAGGACAGTGAGAGGACAGTGAGACAGGACAGTGAGACCGGACAGTGAGACAGGACATTGAGACAGGACAGTGAGACAGGACAGTGAGACAGGCCAGTGAGACAGGATAGTGAGACAGGACAGTGAGACAGGACAGTGACACAGGACAGTGAGACAGGACAGTGAGACAGGACAGAGAGACAGGACAGAGAGACATGACAGAGAGACAGGACAGTGAGACAGGACAGTGAGACAGGACAGTGAGACAGGACAGGACAGGGACAGGACAAGACGGGGACAGGACGGGGACGGCACGGGGACGGGACGGGACGGGACGGGACGGGGAAAGGACGGGGACGGGACGCGGACAGGACGCGGACAGGACGGGGACAGGACTGTCCAACCGGAGGGAGGTGGGAGACGACCTGACTTAGGTCGTCGAAGTCAATTAAATGTGCGACGGGCTACCTCACGTGCAATGGCGCAGTACCTCACTTAATTGCATTTAATGTAAATAAAACATTTGTATTAAGTTTTGACCACATTTTACACAAATATATTACAGTAGAATCCCGATTATCCGGATCAATTAAAACCAGGAGTATTCCGGATAATCGAAAATCCGGATAATCGATTTCAAAGTCAAATAAAACAATAATCAATGTTTAATAACTTTTTTATTATAGAAAGGGACATACATATAAAAAAAATCGAGTAGCCTATGTAATTTAAAATGTTGGTTGGAAATAATTTGTGATTAATCTTTGACGTAATGAATCACATTTTACAAGGTGGTAGATCCCTCGTATGCGAGAGGCCATTTGGGTTGGTACCACCGCATTGTCTATTTCTGCCGCCAAGCAACAGTGTGTAAGCACTGTTGTGTTTCGGTTTAAAGGATATTGAAGCCAAAGAAATTACTGGGCATTATGAAACTCAACATCTTATGTCTTGGGGTGACGAGCGCAGTTCAGCACCATGCAGTGCTTTGTAATTCAAAGTTCTGTGTGGTGTTGCTTCTGCTTATAGGTAGGCGTGACTCTTACCATCAGGCGAGCGCCTTGCTCGTCTCGTCATTCAATCAAATAAAAAAATCTTTTCATTGCGGCCAAGTCCCTGATACTTTGCTGGTGGGAGGATATTCGTACCCGACCGGATAGCGACCACCGTACACTGATGTTAAAACCTGCCATAGTGGCCCACCTTGTGTGGGTCGCGTTCCAGGGTCAGCCAGTGTATATCCGGTTCTACCGAGGGGCTTGCGACATGACTTGATGGTTGGTTGGGGCGGGTACAGTGGTACATTCTTGTATTATTGTGCCTGCCATCGGTCATCCGCCTGTCCTATCGCAGGCCTCTCGATTTGCTTTGCGATTATACAGGCCGGTATGATTCTGGTGACCACCGATAAAGTCATTGTTTGTCGGTGGTCGCTGGTTTTTTGGACTGCACTACGCTTACCATCAGGTGTAGTGCAGTCACTTTGCCGTGCTCGGATAAAAAAAAAATACGCTTCAGTTGTAATAACTGTATGGGATCCAATTTGTCCTGTCTTTCAAACCATTTAAAAGCGCTAGAGCTCCAATAGCTTCACATACATCACCAGTTTCAGTCTCTTCTTCATCTTCTTTATCGTTACTTTTCAAATTATTGTTAATGAGTTCTTCATCAGTTAAAATGTGGAATTCAGGGCAGTCATTGAGAGATAACATTACTCTTTTTCGCTTAGACGTTGTAGATTTCTAACACCAAAGGAAACCAGAAATGTAAAAAAATACAACCTATTACTTGGATGCTATCAATTAAAATGAAATAATAGCAAACACTATCGCGCACACAAATGAGAGAGCAGCACTACAGTTCAGAGGAAGGAAAAAAACTCGTAAAATGTCTCGTTGCGCTGTCAAATCATTTTTACGGCGGTAATTAGAGCCGTGAAGAATGAGTCCGGTTAATCGGATATCCGGATAATCGAGGTCCGGATAATCGGGATTCTACTGTATGTAGGTGATACGAAGTTCACCGGGTCATCTAGTATTCTAATATTTTATTAAAATCAACTTCTAATTCGCATTAGCATGATATCTTCATCATGCCATCTAGTAAATATAGCTATACCTAAACGTAGCATTAAGCGTAAACTGACCGAAGTCAGCATTTTGATAAGTGAATTATAGTTTATTTTTATTCTGGTATGGTAAAGTTGGATGTTTAAAGTTGGTAGTTAAATGTTAAGTTAATAGTGTCGACTGTCAAAAGGTATTGCAACACTCGACGGTCGGCAGAATTATGTTGGCCTGAAGTTACTGAATATACACTGACTTGTCAGAACGAGCCAATACATAGGGATTTTCACTAAGTAGTTAACTAGTAGAAGAGGTAAATGATCAGGTACCCCTCCCACCAGACTATTTTATCATAAGAGAAAAATACGATTTTGGCTCTTGACCCATTCGAGTAATTCTTTTAACATGATGCTCGCTGCTCATCAAGTCAAATTATGTACATCGAATTCCTTAGTTAACTTTTAACTACGCATTTTAGAGCAACGTACACTGGGATTGAATCGATAGGTATTGAGGTTCTCTCTCGACCCACTTCTATGGATCCAGCGATCGTGTTATAGGTACCCCGTATAAAAGACTGAAACCTAATGTTACATAAATATTCTTTGATGAATACAAAACTTATTTTATTGAGATGCTACAGAACCGTCCATAACCTGTTGCATGAAGCCAAATACTGGTATAAATGAGGTACAAATTGGTTATTCATATATTCAACCGTACTACATTATTCCAGAAAGGGGATAAAACTATAGAACTTATATATATAACCATAGCTTGTAAATATAACAGCTGATAATAATAATAGATTCTCCTTCCACTGCCCTTTTTCCACATGAGTGGGTTCAAGCCTAAGATTAAAGATAATAGTCTAAGGTTCAAGCAAAATGATTTTTAACACATGTTACATAGGTACGTATACGCCACGGAGACTGTCGCCGTCATGTATATATAAATTAGTTGAATAGATTTTAATTGTTTAAAAAAAATGTTTATGGCTCATTGCAAAATTTCAATATTCACACCATTGTGTGTTCCAGAAAGAAAATCCTACACGATACAAGAATCTTATTACAGTAACTACTAACTAGTGATATTGATAATTAATTGATTAGAAATAATAGAAAATCGATATTCCTGCAATGGCTATATTTGCTCTGGTTTTGGTGTTTTTATAGCATAGGCCGGCAAAAGAGCAAGTGGGTGACGTGATGGTAAGTGCTGTTCACCACCCATGAGCGGCTACAATACCCGAAGATACATGAACACGTTGCCGACCTTAAAGAAAAGGGATAATTAAGGCATTTGGACCTCTGGATATCTCACTCACCGTATGAAAAGCAGCATCAAGCCGTTATTTTACGCCGGCTTCTGTGACACAGTATTAAAAACCCGGTCGAGCTGGCCCATTTAAGCTGTAGGCAAAATTGTCTACAGCGTGGCTCTACTACTAAAAATTAAGTTACTGTGTGTGTCTGGCTCTACCACTCAAATTACCACTTGTATTTGTATGTAGATATTCCTGTGTATATTTACTCTAGATACCCCGACGTCCTGAGCTGATACAAATTTAAATACAATTTAAGAATAGTTCTTAGTTTGCATAATACTATATTCGATTGGTATAAAACGAGACAATGTTTGGTAAATTTGGTAATGCAAAATATATCACCGGTGTCGTTACGACCAAAACAATAAGATATATAGTATATGGCCATTTCTTTATCACATTTATTACCTACTGAGAATATTAATTATTGTTTGAGGATTGGGTTATTAGTATTTTAATAAAATTGGGGAAAATTTACTGAGCAGGGAACACCGTATAAATATTCGGTGTTCAATTTAAGAATATTCGCTATCTCTTTGAATTCAAGATATATCAGCGTCACTTTTGAAATAGAGTTGGAGAGATAGATAATTTTCGTTTCAAAATGTTTATAATTTTCTATGTTTCTCAGTCTACTTAATTTTCCTAATTTTCAAAGCAAAGTATTTATCATTTGTACGTTTATAGAAGTTCCTTCGGACTTTCTTGAATGCTAAAGAGATTATGTTATAAATCCAACTTGTTTCTAAACAATATTTTAAGAAACTTAGCTTACGTCAGCAATTAAAACGTTTAACTTATTTGTAAAAACAATTTAGGAATAATTTATCACGTGCTAAAAGAAAAAATTGAGAAGTCAAATACATACTTATAGTATTCAGCTGACACAATGAAGTGGCATCACGTGGCATCGAGGGCGGGCGGGTGAGCGCGCGGCGGGCGGCGTCATATCATTGGTCGCCACGGACGCAGACTGCGCTATGTGCATAGGCGGTAGCGGGAGCGGATGTGCTGTGTCAGCCTGAATAAAATTAACGTTTTTATTATTATATACCAGTTTTTAAATCACTCGGCACTCCTTAACGGCTGAACGGATTTGAATGAAATTTAGCGCACAGATAGATCATGACCTGGATTATAACATTTTTAATCTTTTAATCCCGGAAATGGTATTCACATGGGTGCAGCTGCGAGGAAAATCCAGTGCTGGATAAACGGAGTGGAGTGTAAATAGAGTAAGTAGTAAATTTTTGTAACCATTTGCGTGAATTTTATACCTGGACCATGTTGTTTTGGTTATAAAATAAATTATTTTAGTCCAGTTTGCTTTTATTCACTTAGTAGTGATGGAATTTTAAATGAAATATGTATTAAGGTTGTCTTACATACATAGAATGATCGGTTCCATATAAATCGCTAATCGCTCACATTTGGTCCGTACACCAGCATGATTCCCAGTGAAAGCCTTCACGCTCGCATCCACCCCTCCCCGCACCGCCCGTCCTCTCAACCGCAGGAGTGCTGGCTGTGGTGGTCGAGTCAGCCGGAAGCCGTCGCGTCGCTGACACCGCACTCCCATGCACCATCGCTTAAATTTTTTAAAAGAAACTTAAATAACTAACTCTAAAACAATGGACGTGGAGGAGTTCCGTATACGAGGCAAAGAGATGGTGGATTACATTTGTACATATATGACCACCTTGCGCACGAGAAGGGTTACGCCGTCTGTAGAGCCAGGATACTTGCGTACAGAACTGCCGACCGAGCCTCCGTACCACCCTGAGTCATGGGACGAGGTAATGAGCGATGTAGAAAAGAAGATCATGCCTGGGGTAACACACTGGCAGCACCCGCGCTTCCACGCCTACTTCCCCTCGGGAAACTCTTACCCGTCGATCCTTGGTGACATGCTGTCATCCGGCATCGGGTGTATTGGATTTTCTTGGGTAGGTAACAGTTTATTCATTTTAATTATAGGAGGTGAAAATGTTTAAATTAATATTTTAAGTATTTTTTTCGTTCTAAAGTTCGTACTGAGAACCGACTTGACGCGGCATATTGTTCCTTATAAATTATTATCATAAGTAATTCTATAATTAATATATTAGTTAAAACTTCGTCGAAATTAGTTTAACCATTTTTACGTGATGCACGGTCCAATTAACAGATCTACTTCAGAGAGACTTTGCTGTTTTGTTATATGTATAGACAATATTATTTTCTACTTTCAAGATTTGTTTGTATTCTTTCACGTATGTTTCGTATGTAAACCATCTATATCTAAAGTCATTGCTTATTTAAAAAATAAGTATTTAGTAGGTACAATAACCAAGGATTTTTAGATATAGATTCTTTGGTCATCGTATAAGTACGATCCAAACGATTTGATGAGTGATGAGAGATGAGTGATACAGAACTTTGTACTAGCGATTTTGGCAACCGTGATGTCGGTAGCAGTTACTTTACAAGGAGGCGCACAAATTACAAACATACAATTTCCTAAGGTATATCTTATATATCTTTATAGATATTTTAAAAAGTCTGCAGTGAAAGAGAGTGATATTGCAGGCAAATCGCTACATTGTGTGCAGTATGTGAAACAGGGACTTTGAGAGCATGAAATGGTTTTGGTACATTGCAGGCTGATTCCCAATGTCTTGTAGTAGAAATTACTTAATTGTGTTTATGCAAGTATCTAGAAATATATGCCATGCTCATCCCTGTGATGAAGAATTGATCTAATATTCAACGGAAAACTTTCTTGAATTAATTTATTGAATTGAACCTTTTTTTAATGGTAGAGCCAAGCTGTAGACAGTTTTGTCTATAGCATGACTGGACCGGCTCGACCGGGTAGTTACCACTATCTCATAGAAAACTGACGTAAACGGCTTACTGCTGCGTTTCGTACGGTGAGTGAGATATTCGGACGCCCAAATCTCCGCGTCCCCTTTCCAATCCCGTAATTATCCCTTCCCTTTAAGGTCGGTAACGCGCCCGGTAATTGTGGGCGTACTTGGGCGGTGGATATCACTTACTATCATGTGACCCACTTGCTCTTTTGCCGGTCTATGCTATAAAAAAAATGTATAGCTTTCCATAATTTATCAATATATTCAACAATATTTTCCTCGCCGCTCCGACAGTGTGATCTGCTTTTCCGGGATAAAAAGTAACCTGTATTACTCAGTGATAATGTAGATTTCTAACGGCAAAAGAATATTTGAAATCGGTCCAGTAGTTTTTAAGTTTATTCGTTACATACAAAAATACAAATCTTTCCTGATTTCTTTATAATATTAGTGTAGATTTTATTAGACAAAATACATAGTAAGTTTGCAAAAATTAGAGCATATTACAATAGGCTGATATGTCTATATTGTAGCAAGGTACCTTTTGTTAAAATATTAAATTATCTTTTTGATCATAACCAAAATAAGAGTATACAAATTAAAAGCTTCGTAAAGGCACGATTCATCCTAAACAAACATGAAAATCGAAATGTAATAGGTGTATATTTCTATTATAAAAGTTTAATAGAGCGAAGTAAACAATTTTCAAGTTAATGACTATTTTTCTTATCTAAAATAGGTAATATCTAGTTGTTATCTCAAATCCTATTTAGTATCGGTAATAGTTTTATTGTTCGCAAGGAATGAATTATCGATAGCTATTGTAAAAAACTAAATTAAAGTCACGTTCGCTACATTTGCTTCTTTTTTTATAGCATCGGCCGACAAACAAACAAGTGGGTCACCTGATGGTAAATGACCCTCACACCTACGATATCAGAAGAATCAAGGAGGCGTTGCCAACGTTAAAGGAAAACGATAGTTAAAGGATTGGGAGGAGAAGACTTGGGCCTCCGAACCGAAACAGCAAACCGGTATTTTACGTCGCTTTTCTATGTGACAGTGATAACAACCCTGTTGAGCTATCCTATTAATGCTGTAGACAAAACTGTCTACAGCATGGCTCTACCACTTACAAACTCTTTAACTCCGTCCAAAGCTAAAATAGTTATAGGTACTGAACTCATATTGTATACAAGTATGACATACATTCCCTTCGCTATTTAATTAAATTGCAAATTCAATGGCTTCAGCTAACACTAATATATTCTTCAAATAAACATAATACGCTATGCATAGGTATATAAATTTTCGTATATTTTTGCATTAGATAGTCTTTGACGTATCAAGTTCATTCGTTTCTGTTATCATTTAAACGTAAATCACAATTTATTAAGTGATATATTTTGGACAGTGCTTTTAATTTATTAAAGACCATAATTATTTCAGTTGCTCTTTTGTTAGGTTATATGTTTATTAATTTTAACTATTATTAATAATAAACTTTTGAACGGATGTGAAGAGCGAAGTAGGTAGGGTAGACCGGGTACATTTGTAGCAGGGTACGGTAGTACCAACGGGAATATTTTTTTAACTACGCCTCGCACACACATTCCCTTCCCCTTGGCGCCCCCCTTGGGTGATTGCCGACTAACTATCAGTTGCTCGCGCGTGTGGCTCGACGCAGACGCTTATGAGGGCGAGGTGAAGTTTTGGTGCAGTCAAAGTAAGTTTTTTCCATCTATTATCATTGGTCATAGCAGGAAATCAAAGCATAATTTTTCACTCAGTGTAAGTTAAAACATTTCTCACTATTGTTCTTTCTTATTTGTAAACGTATTTATTTAGATTCAGGTTTAAATTTAGGAGATTTTTTATAATATCGATGAAATGAGTATATGAGTACAATTGTACCAATATTTCGGGGACGTTTGTAACGGCACAATTGTCCCCGTGGTAAAATTGACCCCATATTGTATTTTATATATATTTATTTATAATATATGTATATATATTTATTTCAACTATAATTTTAATTCATAACTTATTATTAACTATATTTTTTATCCGAGCACGGCAAAGTGACTGCACTACATCTAATGGTAAGCGAAGCGCATTCCAAAAAGACCAGCGACAATCGACAATAATGAGTTTATCGGCGGTCACCAAAACATGCCGGCCTGTAAAAATGGTTCTTCACACTCTGAAGAGGGTAGAAACAAATCGAGGGGCATGCAACAGGACAGGCGGATGACCGAGACAGGCACAGGGATACAAGTATGTGCCGCTAACCGCACAAACCAACCATCAAGTTATGTCGCAAGCCCCTCGGGAGAACCGAATATACACTGGCTGATCCTGGAACGCGATCCACACAAGGTCACTATGGCAGGTTTTAACACCATGTGTACAGTGGTCGCTATTCGGGCGGATATGAATATCTTACCACCAGCAGTTAGAATTTAGAAGATAAAGATCATTGGGATATCTGTGTAACTGTAGTTATTGTTAACAATTGGGAACTGCAGTATTAAGAGACGCAATTCGCGATAGACAGACAGACAGACAGTAGACAGTTTTGTCTACAGCATGAATGGACTGGCTCGGTCGGGTCGTTACCACTGTCTCACAGAAAACCGACGTAAAGTAGCGGCTTGCTGCTGCGTTTCGTACGGTGAGTAAGATATCCGGAAGCCCAAATCCCCTCCCCTTCCCAATCCCTAATTACCCCTTTCCTTTAAGGTCGGCAACACGCCCATGATTCTTCTGTTGGTGGACGTGTATGGGCGGTGGAGATCACTTACCATCAGGTGACCCACTTGCTCGTTTGCCGGCCTATGATATAAAAAAAGAGTAGCTATACATAATAAAAAAATTGATAAAATTAAGTATGCAAGGGACAATTGTACCACGGGGACAATCGTTCCAAATGCTTTACCATACAAAATTTTAATTTGTGATTTTCGTTGTTTTTGACTAATTATAAGTATACGACACCACAAATATGATGGTCAATACTTAATAAGAACTTATAAGAATACTTTGTTGTAATCTTTAATTTAGTTATTATCGTTTAAGGTGAGAAAACTATTGTTTTATGTTTTTAATTTTTATATTGATTAGCCTTACGAAGTTTACTGTATTTTGTTTGTCATTAGATTACAAGCTATTCTGTTGGGATATTACCATTTAGAGAAGTATATTTATGTAATGATAACACTGAGTTTTATTAAATTACATCGCTGGTACAATTAACCCACTGGCGGGGACATTTGTACCAGTTCACTCAGTCCTCTTTAATGCTTAATATCTATGATTGTATTATTGCTACACGTCTAAAGATAATGCGAACTTATAGCCGAATAAACTACGTATCAATGGTTATTGACACTTTTGACACAATATTAATAATAAACTCAAAATTTAACGCTAACCAAAATATGCTACAATTGTCCCCGGTCTACCCTACATATGTATTTAGCACGCAGCTGTACGCATTTAGTTTATATTACTCTTTCTAATACTGCTATACCAATCATGTCTTAGCTTAATCATATTGGTATTTTTATCTCTGATTAGTAGATAAGAAAGTTCTGTAGAACCAAATGAATTTGAAAAATTTCTACTTTTTAGTAGTGTTTTTAGTGTTTTTTTTTGTGTTACGTATTTAGGGCTTTTGGTGTCATTTATTTAATAAATTAACAAATAGACTTTGGTGAAAGATTCTTTGTTAAATAAAATAATGTTAAAGCTTTAATATGTATAAAGATTTTGCAACTTTGTTCTACCGAAATACTCTCGTAGTTCCTGATACCCACGATACAGGTTAATTATCTATGATCCTGAAGCAAAGTGGCAGTCCACTCTATGGTGCTTTGAAGATAAGTCGACTCCAACGAAATGTTTGTCTGCAAGATGGAATCATTCATAATATTTTTATCTAATCGACGTCGGGGATTTCCTTACATCATGCTTAGAGCATTAGATCGGCGTTTGTAACGATTAGGTTAAATTATACCTTAATATCGCTCGCCTGATGGTAAGCGCATCCCTCCCTATAAACAGGAACAACACCACACAGTATGTCAAATACAAAGCACTACATGGCACTGGGCTGTGGAGAAACCCCGGTCATCCCGAGACATAAGTTGTTAAGTCTCATAATGCCCAGCAATTTCATTGGCTTGATTGTGTTTAAACTGAAACACAATAGTGCTTACACACAATTCATAATGTACGTATTGTAAGTTTGTTCCTGGACGTTGGACATCGATTGCAACGGTATCGATTGTACCTAATTATTGTTCTAATAAATAACTAATGTTGTTGCGATGTACTCACTTATACCAGACAGGGACGAAATTTTATTAGAGTTTCCAAAGGGTTTTGCTATGTATTAGGTATCTATTGAAAGAATTCGATTCATTTTCCATTTACTGTACCCGGCTACTTAAATTTTATGTGCCGCTAAACTACCATGTTATATTAATAAAGGTTGACTGCTAGTTGGCTCATATATGCTTAAATCAAAGCGAAATATCATTCACTCACTGATTAAGTAATCACGAAATTTCTAAAACTACTATAAATTACTAATAAATATCTAATTTAAGTACTTACGACGTTCATAGTAATTGAATTTCCGATTTGAAATTTTTTTTGCATAGGCCGGCAAACATGTAAGTAGGTCACCTGATCTCCATAAATAAATGATCTCCACCGTCCATGTACGCCCACAATCCCAGAAGAATCATGGGCGCATCACCGGCCTTAAAAGAGAGAGGTAATTAAGGGATTGGGAAGGAGTGAGGAGTTTGGGCGTCCGGATATCTCACTCACCGTACGAAACATAATGTGAGACAGTAATAACGATTCGGTCGAGCCAGCCGATTCATGCTTTCGACAAACAATAAACAATTAAATTGGATTTAAATCTAAATGAAATAATGACAATTTGAGTCGTATCGTATGTTTGCTCTTTATATTTAAATTTCCTGTGTCCTGTGGACGTATAAAAGATTCAGGCTAGAAGTTTATCTCTAAAACACGGACTGTGTGACTGACTCTGACATGAATGTGCAAATATTTTTAAAAATGTAACGACAAAGAATCAGGGCGCGCGACGTACTAAACTACTTTTAACTAGATATCTAGGGCTAATTAGAGGTCAATGATCAGCTACAATAAAAATTATATAGATACAAAGCAAGTTTAGCCAAATAAATAGATTTGGTGTTATACGTAATTCCGTGGAGAGAAATGTTTCAAAACTGACCATTTCACGTCGTATTTTTCTAGGCTTTAGTACCAAAAACGTTATATAGTTTAGCAATATAATAAAAAAAATTACATAGATATTATAACTAAAACAGCAGTTATGGGAGAAGTTTGTCTGCTTGAATTTGTTCACACATTACGCAAAATCGTCTAAATGTAGCTACTTACTTCGATACAGGTTCATGTATTAAGCGAAACTCCAGTAAACTTAATATGATTCAATATGATATATTTTTATCATAGAAAAATATTTTCACACGGTCGCAGGCGAGAGCAAAAGCTAGTCTGATGACATTTTATATGCTCTGGGATCGACTAAAAATAATTCCCTTTGAATGAAACTTGAATGAAATTACCAAATAAAAATAAAATATTTTTAGGCCGCCAGCCCCGCTTGTACTGAACTGGAGATTATTATGCTGGATTGGATGGGTAAGTGATCTTTGTAGAGATACTAATATTAATTCCTTATTATGAGCAAACTCTGACGGTTGTTCCTATATGTTCCCAGGAAAAGCAATTGGTTTGCCCCCGGCGTTTTTAGCACTCGAAGAAGGAAGCATGGGTGGCGGTGTTATTGAAGTAAATTATCAGTATTATATTAATTATTCCTGAGTAAAGTTACCCTATAATTATATCGGTATAATCAATTACAGGGTTCAGCAAGCGAATGTATTCTCGTATCGATGTTGGCCGCCAGAGCAAACGGTATCAAAAGATTAAAGCACCAATTTCCAAACGTCGATGAGGGTCTATTGCTATCCAAATTAATTGCGTATTGCTCTAAAGAAGCACATTCATGCGTCGAAAAAGCAGCTATGATCTGTTTTGTTAAACTTCGTATTCTACAGACAGATGACAACGGCTCCTTACGAGGTGATACTTTAAAAGAGGTAAGTAAATAAAATAGACAATCAGCGCAAATCATTTACGCTCATAAATCTACATTTTTACAAGTAACATTGTGTTGATTTAAAATGAATTTGGGACATGATGCGGTGCAAGGAGGAGTGCAGATAATCGGGCGGTAATTGAAGAAGCTAGGCGGACGGCACCGGTGCCGTGGAGGCGCTATCCCGGTTTTAATGAATCGCCTCTGGATTCCGGAAATACGTTGCGAGCCGAGCCGTAATGGAGCCGCATTGTGTGCCACTTTCTATGCCGCAAATATTGAAATTTCACGATACGATATGATCCCGTTATGAAAATATGCTTTAATTGCAAATGCCTGGAATAGCTCTACTATAAAAGTAATTAAACCTGGGATTAGTTTTGTATTATCTGGAGTAATTAACTACATTAACCTAATAAACCGTATGTATTTTAGCAAAAAACTAAAATCGTTGAAAATATTAGATAGAAAGTTAGGTATATAAAGAGCAAATTAAAACATAGAAGATTAGCTTCGATATAAGTAGTAGGTAAAAGAAGTTGAAATGTTTTTACATTTTAAGTTCGCTGAAAAAAATGGTATTCTTAAATGTAGCCTACCTAGAACATAATATGTAGAGTAGTATAATTGCAATTTATTATTTATTTATGTGAATGAGCTTTTAATTAATAGGCAATGGACGAAGACGAAGAAGCCGGACGCGTGCCATTTTTCGTAGCAACAACATTAGGCACTACATCCTGTTGTTCCTACGACAACCTCCCAGAGATCGGACCGGTGGTGCGGAAATTTCCTTGCGTATGGCTCCACGTTGACGCTGCATACGCTGGCAGCTCCTTCCTCTGCCCTGAGCACAAACATCATCTCGCTGGAGTTGAATATGCGGACTCTTTCAATACCAATCCTAATAAACTAATGCTCACTGCATTTGACTGTTCACTCTTGTGGGTCACCAACCGCTACCTGCTGACGTCCGCGCTTGTTGTCGACCCACTTTATCTTCAACATTGCTACGACCACACTGCGATCGATTATCGTCATTGGGGCATACCACTGAGCCGAAGATTCCGATCGTTAAAACTGTGGTTTATGCTGAGGAGCTACGGCATTAGTGGCTTACAGAAGCATGTTCGACGGCATTGCGAGTTAGCAAAATACTTCGAAAAAATGGTCAAAAGAGACGATAGATTTGAAGTATGCAATCAAGTGAAGGTATGATAATACAATGTTTATTGTGGATGTATAACTTTTTTATAGTTTTGTTTTTAGGAATTAATCTAAATTGTTTAATATTTTAGTTGGGTTTAGTGTGCTTCCGTCTCGTCGGCGACCCTGACGATACGACTGAGCACGTCGATGAGTTAAATAAGAAATTGCTGACAAATATCAACGCTTCCGGAAAACTTCATATGGTTCCAGCGTCTGTCCGTGATCGATTCGTCATCCGCTTTTGTGTTGTGGCTCAACACGCTACCCGTGAAGATATAGGTAATATAACTTTTGATCTTGTAATACTAATAGAAAGGTCCCAGAGTAATGGAATAACTCGCAACACTCCGGCGGCATAGTTTATAGAAGGGCCGCAGTCACTCAAAAGATAAAAAAGATGTTCAAACTTTTAATAAAAAATGACAACGCAAATAAACGCGTAATTGCGCCTGCTTTAAAGTGAAATATGATGAAATATATGTTTGGGATAATAAGTGAAAAAAACTATGCAACAATTTACTGCAAGGTGTACTAAGTAAATGTTATTATTAAACCTTACGTATATGTAACAATGTATCTTACAAGGTGGTAGGTCTCTCATTTGCGTGAGGCCGTCTGGGTTGGTATCACCGCTTTGTCTATTTCTGCCGTCAAGCAACAGTGTGTAAGTACTGTTGTGATTCGGTTTGAAGGACATTGAATCCAGTGAAATTACTGGGCAATCTGAGACTTAACATCTTATGTCTCGGGGTGACGAGCTCAGTTCAGTGCCATGCAGTGCTTTGTAATTCAAAGTACTGACTGGTGTTGCTTCTGTTTATGGGCAGGCGTGGAGCTTACCATCAGGCGAGCGCCTTGCTGGTCTCGTCATTCAATCAAATAAAAAAAAATAAAAAAAATCTATATTGACATATAGGTAGTTACTGTTGTCTTTGGCTTCCATAATATGGGATCATTAGTATAATGATCGCCTTACAGCTTAGTATCAAGAACTTACAAAGAATTTTAAATTATGTGTAGGTAGTCTCGGAGGTAGGTATAGACTTCATACATTATATTAAATCCGATGTCTTCATTATCCATTTATTTTTTAATTATAATTATAGAAACCGCATGGGATATCATATCGGACTTTGCCACGGAGTTGTTGGAGGGACCAGACAAGGAGAGAGTAAGTTTCCGATATCCTACAATATATTTCCCTTTCTTTCTAAGTTTTCTGTAGGTAGGTATAAATAAAAACATCCATACTATACCTTATATAATAATTGTGATTTAGTTATAAAACTATTAGCTTCTGCTTCCAGCTCCGCGTGAGCGGCCTTTTCCGGGGTAAAAAGTATATGTATAAGAAAAAAAATTGTCCTAATCTAGGGTATGGTCTATCTGTGTGGCAATTTCATTCAAAACTGTTCAGTCGTTATTGAGTGATTGACTAACAAACATCCAATTCCAATAATTCACAAACTTCCAAACTTCACATTTAGGTATACCTAACAGTAATAGGACTTCGCCATTTATTATATAATGTAACTTTATGGGCTTTCTAACACATCAATAGTGGCAACCAAATAGTATAATTTAAAATAGATAATTCTTCGATAAAGATCAAAAAGAGGTATGGGGTGTGTACGGAGATAGAAGATTTTTACATTACAAGGTGGTAGGTCCCTCGTATGCGAGAGGCCGTCTGGGTTGGTACCATCGCTTTGTCTATTTCTGCCGCCAAGCAACAGTGTGTAAGCACTGTTGTGTTTCGGTTTGAAGGACATTGAAGCCAATGAAATTACTGGGCATTATGAGACTAACATCTTATGTCTCGGGGTGACGAACGCAGTTCAGTGCCATGCAGTGCTATGTAATTCAAAATTCTGTGTGGTGTTGCTTCTATTTATGGGCAGGCGTGGCGCTTACCATCAGGCGAGATGATCTCGTCATTCAATGAAATAAAAAAAAGATAGACATTTTAATATAGTTTCATTCGGCTCAATTTAAATATTGTGCACATACATTCATGTGACGATCTTCTAGCAATAGGACGAGGGTAAGTACTCCTAAATACAATTGGTACTAAGAACGTAATGTAAAGAAAACATTTTGTCTTCCATAGCAAACAAAATAAGCGTTATAAATTCAGGTCAGAAAAATCAATATGTAACACAGAATACATAATAGAACTACGCTTATTACGCAGAATGATCTACGGTTCTAATATAAGCAGCCAGGGACAATTATTTATGTTGTTAATTGGTAGGACTCATCATTGGAGGTATAATTATTCGCTTTTAAAAACACACGTAACATAAAAGTCAGAGGCGCATGGTCTAGTTGCTGGTTGAGATTCTGTGACTTTTATCTCGGCAGTCCGTACCACTACCCGCTGAGCTATTGCTGCTTTAAAATTAAATATAAAATACGACTAATAAAACATTATTCTTGTAACTATTACATAATATGTATTATGTAAACCTGTCAACATAGCAGACTGAATAACACTTGAAATTGTGGTCATGTTGTCAGAGGCGTCTCTAGCCCATGTAGCGCCCGTGTGCAATCATTACCCTAGCGTGATCTTTTAAACAGAACATATAACACGGGCGCAGGTGCATTTGAAAATGCCCGGCCAGTTTGTGAGTGGGGCTCGACCGGCGCCCCCTAGAACGCTGCGCCCGTGTTCACCGCACACCCTGCACACCCGGTAAAGACGCCTCTTCATGTTGTCATTGTTGGTCAATTGGTCACTTTAAAAAAATAACACAGGATCTAAACGAGGAGCGCGCGCGTCGCAACCGCGCCGCACTAGCTCACAAGCGATCATTCTTCGTGCGCATGGTGAGTGACCCGAAGATCTACAACCCGGCCATCAACAAGACTCCGCCGCCCGTGGCCACAACCCCAGTGTCTCCACAGGCCGCGGCGCCCGTCACACCCGACACGCCTTCCGACTCCGGCTCACTGCAACTCCAACCACCTACCCCGTAAGTTCTTTTTGAATAATTCACTGAGTTAACATTTAATTTAAAATAATACCTAACCAAGTAATACAAGGAACCAGTTTACAGCAACGGTAGGTACGTCTACAACAGTAGAGAATTTTACCGCCGAGATCCATACAAATCATATATCTAAGTCATCTAGATATCATATAGATGATTTAGACGTTCTACAATCGGGACGGAAATAAGCTCGGCGAAATGTGGGTGTACTGGTTACACCTCTGCCTACCCCTTCGGGGAGTAAATACGTGTGTACAAACACGCGTTTGTATAGATATTATGGTTAGATTACTTTTAAAGTCTGCAGAATTATCATAAAAATTATTAGTGCTTTTTACGAATACTTTTGACCCTGACTAAATTGAAAATTCCTAGATTAATTTAGTTTGATCTAGGACAACAGAATTGAGACTAGAATGCCTTAATTCAATTATACACAAATGAAAATCTCCTTTTAATTTTTCAGAAAGCAATCGTCTTGGATCAGCTGGCCGCTCGGATTCTTCTTCCAAAGCGTCGATCATGATGTTAACGACTTGCCATTGAGGTAATAGTAACTAACTCACTCTAATTAATTTATTGACGGCCTCCATGGCGCAGTGGGCGTGTAGCCGGCTGTTTTTCTTTGGAGCTTGTTCGGACAACAAGGTCGAATTGAAGCAATAACTAAGACAGCTTTTTGAATTGACATATACGCTACAATATTGATTAAATTTGTTAATTTACACCCAAACCCACAAAATACCAAATCTACCGTCAAATCATGAGGGACAGGTGGATCGAAGTAAGGCCAGACAGAAAAATGAATGAATATTATATTCTACATATTACATATAAAAAAGTGATGTGTATAGATTTTACAATACAATAATCATCATTAGTTACAGTATTGAATACGATTCTTTACATGAAAAGTTCATTCTCGATGAATATTCGTCGTAAACCGTTTGAGCACAAAACAAAACACGGGGAATCCCTGGCAAGGCAACTGGCTAGCACAGATGGTGTTGCCATTCCCTAGAGCAAACAAGATATCTACCTATATTCAATTACAGAAAAGGGATTCCGCGGTTGCGTCACAGAATAAAGAATATTCGGGTTATGAAGTCGGTTTTCAAGTTGCACTTAGTTATGTTCATAATTATAGATTTCATAAAATGTACTGCGATATTATATTCCAGATTTCGGCATTTAGATACAATGGTGAGACTGAAGAGTCCAGGAACTCCAAGCCGAAGAGGATCCTCGCCCTGCGCGTCTCCTGAACATCGCTCCTCCTCGCCCTCCAACCATTGACCTATTTGCACCAGATAGCCGGACCTTCTGAATATATATTATTTATTATGGATTTATTATACTCCTTTGGGCATTTTAAGGCGTTTTAATAATTATGTCAGTGTTGCGATAGTATAACCGATTGATGTTTATTGATTAGCCACATAAAGTTTTCTTGACGTTCATTTGGTTTTCATTGTTAGTTGTTATAGTACAAGATCCCGGGGAACATTGACCTTCACCCATCTGTTTACCGATCAAAATAACATTTTAGGGTATAAAATGTGTTGCTGAACACATACCAATAGGGTTGCCTAAAAAAATATGGTAAAGGATATGATAAATTAACATTAATTTTTTTTTTATAATTTCCCTGACTTCCTTACCAAAAAAATTTAACCTTCAATGAAAAGTGTACAATGTATACTATCTGCAAAAAATAGGTTGCCTACCTTTTTCTGGCCACTACTACCTGGTTGCCGTGTGCAAACAGGTAACTAAAAAGTGGTAATTGCGCTCATAGCTTTTGCCGGTAGTATACATTGTAGCAAGTCACTGAAACAATATGTCACCTAGAGCATGGCGTTATCTGGCTGAAGTTAATCACTTTACCCGAACTCTATGCTTCCTGTCATCCTTGTCTAACTTCAGGCCGGTCAAATTATTTTACTCGTATTGTACGTCTTCAGTATGGCGTTCACAGAAAACTGTGCGGACCTACGGCTAATCTTAGGATAGAGCATGTTTAAAATATGGCGCCCTATGCCCATAGTTCGGTAAAGCCTAAAACTCGGTAAATGGACATGCAAAGGAGTTCTAACGCGGGTTCTACGCCTAGAACTGCGGGCTGCCTTTCGTTCGCTATACGGTAGGGCAGGTACTGAAAAAAAAACTGACGCTCAATGCGACCATCGGAACTCAGGACTATATTGTAGACGGAAGCTTTTATATTAGCGAGACCCGCAAACATATAAAGGTATAAGTACAGATGATTGGATAATTAGTGTAACGTATGGAATGAATATGTAGATAGATTTTCTTGCTATCACACGTCATTATCTGCTGCATAATAAGCAAGGGTACCATAAGTAAAATCTATAACAATTTGCAGCCGATGCGTAGTACCTGGCGCAAGTATATTTTATCATTAGTACTTGCGCCAAATCGTTGCACTAAATAAAGTGTATAATGTAGTAATCGTTGTACTAGGTACTGTCAATCGTTTCAAAGAAATTATAATCTATATATATAAAAATGAATCGCTGTGCGTGTGTCTCGCAAAAACTCGAGACTGGCTGTACCGATTTGGCTAATTCTGATCTTGAAATATCTGTGGAAGTTCAGGGAAGGTTTACCCGGTGAGAAAAAATGAGTAACATAAATAATAAGTAACGGAAAACACTAAAAACGACAACTTAATTTTACCATACAAACTGTTCCTGGGTATGAAACATTTGACATCTTTTTGATGTGAAACATCTATAAGCGCAGGTATAAACCGGATTGTTGGCGTGGCGAAGCTTGCAGTGGTGACGGGTCGCCACGCTATACTAGACAGGACAGGGACAGGACAGGACAGGGTCAGGGACAGGGACAGGGACAGGGACAGGGACAGGGACAGGGACAGGGACAGGGACAGGGACAGGGACAGGGACAGGGACAGGGACAGGGACAGGGACAGGGACAGGGACAGGGACAGGGGGAGAGGACAGGACAGGGGCAGGACAGGACAGGGGCAGGACAGGACAGGGACAGGGACAGGACAGGACAGGACAGGACAGAGACAGGACAGGGACAGGACAGGACAGGGACAGGACCGGAAAGGGACAGGACAGGACAGGGACAGGACTGGGCCAGGGACAGGGCAGGGACAGGACAGGACAGGACAGGACAGGGACAGAACAGAATAGGACAGGACAGGACAGGGACAGGGACAGGACAGGACAGGGGCAGAAAGGGACAGGACAGGACAGGACAGGACAGGACAGGGACAGGGACAGGAACAGAACAGGATAGGACAAGACAGGACAGGGACAGGACAGGGGGAGAGGACAGGAACAGAGACAGGACAGGGGCAGGACAGGACAAGGGCAGGACAGGACAGGGACAGGACAGGGGCAGGACAGGGACAGGACAGGACAGGACAGGGACAGAACAGGATAGGACAGGGACAGGGACAGGACAGGACAGGACAGGACAGGACAGGACAGAGACAGGACAGGGACAGGACAGGACAGGGACAGGACCGGAAAGGGACAGGACAGGACAGGGACAGGACTGGGCCAGGGACAGGGCAGGGACAGGACAGGACAGGACAGGGACAGAACAGAATAGGACAGGACAGGACAGGGACAGGACAGGACAGGGGCAGGACGGGACAGGACAGGACAGGGACAGGACAGGACAGGGACAGGGCAGGACAGGACAGGACAGGACAGGGATAGGACAGGATAGGGGCAGGACAGGGACAGGACAGGGACAGTACAGGGATGGGACAGGACGGACAGGACAGAACAGGGACAGGACAGGACAGGGACAGGGACAGGGACAGGAACAGGGACAGGACTGTCCCACCGGGGGGAGGTGGAAGACGACCTGACTTAGGTCGTCGAAGTCAATTAAATGTGCAACGGGCTACCTCACGTACAATGGTGCAGTACCTCACTTAATTGCATATTTGTATTAAGTTTTGACCACATTTTACACAAATATAATATGTAGGTGATACGAAGTTCACCGGGTCATCTAGTATTCAATAATAAACAAATACATTGGTTGGATTATTATATATTTATCAAAACACTATTCATTAATCCCATGTTACAGTATGTGATTTAATTTCCCCGTCCCATCCCAATGTGTGAAGTATCTTATTATCTTTTATATCCCAAGCTGCTCCTCTGACAAAGTTGTTATGCGCTTGCCTCTTTTGATAAACTGTTTTCACTTTAGCATTCTCACGTACATCAAAGACAGTGACTGTTTTATTGTCACAACATACTGCTACTATACTGCATCTGTAAAACATTAATTACCTTAATACACAGTGTAAAACGAAGTAGAAATAAATTGTCTTCAAGTCGCGAGTGAATCGATATTTTGCTAGGCAAACGCGATTCATCTTAGGCGACATCATCGCTCACCATAAGGCGAGATAGTGGTTAGTGGTAGTTTTCTCCCGCGGAAACAAAAAAAGATTTATACCAGCTTTGGAGCACACTTTTTTTTTTTTTTTTTTGTATGTATTTGCATCATGCAATCAGTCAAATGACTATGAGCAGATGAGTTGGGAGCTGTTGTTCGTGTCAGAGAGTATTCCCCACTGGGACATCTCTTTAAGGTGTCATAGGCTGATATCTAATTCTAGAATATGCCGTCTCTTTAGTCTGCGAAATGTGTCTGGAACCGTCAACTGGGTCGCCAGTTGGTTCGGGTGTTTCTCCAGTCTTGTCCTGTATTTCGAGCACCAGGATTTTATTTCATCTTTTATCGTCCCGATGTTCAGGTGTTCGTGGACTTCCGTGTTTCTGATGAACCAGGGTGCGTTGGAAAGCTGCTTCAATATGTAGTTTTGTGCCCTTTGTATAATGCTTAGGTGTGCGTCGCTTGCCGATCCCCATAGTTGGATTCCGTAGGTCCAGATTGGTTTTATTATACTCTTGTAGATGAGTAGTTTGTTATCTATGGACAACTTGGAGTTTCTGCCTAGTAGCCAGTAGAGTCCTCGATACTTCAGATTTATTTCATCTCTTTTGGTCTGTACATGTTTTCTCCAGGTAAGCCGCCTGTCCAGATGCATTCCCAGGTATTTTACGGTGTCTTTTTGCGGAAGTTGGTTGCTGTTAAGGGTAACAGGTGGACAGTTGCCCTTTCGTAAAGTGAATGTTATATGCGCCGACTTTGCTGCACTAGTTTTGATACGCCATTTGGTTAACCATTTTTGAATTTTATTCAAGCCACTTTGGAGAATCCTGGAGGCTTCCAAGGGGCACTTGCTGCTAGCCAGTAACGCCGTGTCGTCTGCAAAAGTTGCTATTGTGGTACCATCGTTTAGTGGGAGGTCGCATGTGTAGATTGTATAGAGTACTGGACCTAACACTGAGCCCTGGGGAACTCCAGCCGAGATGCAGTGGAAAGAAGATGTACATTCTTCTTCTTTAATTTGGAAGATTCTTTCTGTAAGGTATGACTCTATTATGGGGAAGAATGTATTTGGCAGATAGGCTTTTATTTTGTAAAGAAGCCCTTTATGCCATACTTTGTCGAATGCCTCCTGAATGTCAAGGAAGGCTGCGGAACAGTATTCTTTCCTTTCCAAAGTACTTCTGATGCTATTTACAACTCTGTGTACCTGTTCCACAGTTCCATGATGCTGGCGAAACCCAAATTGATGGTCCGGTATTAGGGATCTTTGAGAGGTCTCATGCAGTAATCTGTGTAGGAGTACCTTCTCAAACATTTTTGACATGACAGGTAGAAGGCTTATAGGTCTGTAGGAAGTAATTTCATTCGCTGGCTTGCCTGGTTTGGAGATCATTATTACTTGAGACACTTTCCATAGGGCTGGAAAGTGCCCAGTTCTTAGGATACCATTAAACAAGGTTGTAAGAAATACTATAGCCTTCCTGGGTAGCGCCTTGAGTACATTTTTATCTATCAAGTCGAAACCTGGCGCTTTCTTTTCTTGCATTTTAAAGATAATTCTTGTTACTTCCTTTGTGGTTGTTGGCTTGATTGGCAAGTCCAATTGAAAATCTTGTATAAGGACGTTATTAATGTCGGATTCGTCAGTTTGTGGATCAGCTTCGTTTGGAGTAAATACTTTGGCTAGGTGGTTTCCAAAAGCATCAGCTTTTTCCTGCTTCGTCCTTGCCCATTTGTTGTTTTGAATTCGTATGGGAGGTTTAGGTTCTATAGGCCTATTGGCACTTTTGCAGGACCGCCACAGAGAATAGTTGGTAGCAGCTGTTGCTGTGAGAGATTCCAGGGAATCTTCCATTGCTTGATTATTTTCCTTACTGATTGCGGCTTTAAGATTTTTAATAGCTTTGTTGAAGGAAGTTTTATCTACGCGTTGTCTACTAGTATGCCATACTCGCCGTAACCTTCGCTTTTCTAGAATTAATTGCCTTATTTCTGGTGAGACCTTATTGTGTCGTGGTTTTGAGTTTGAATTTTCCGGGGTGGATTTCCAGCAAGCTGCTTGAATGGTAGTTGTGAATACTTTAGTGGCTTCGTCTATATCGGCTTTTGTTTTTAGAGCTATATTAAGTGAGAGATTCCTATTCACAATTTCTCGGAAGGCTTCCCAATCAGTTTGTTTGTTGTATAATGACAGTTGTCTTTCTTTGAGTAGTGCAGTAACGCTCACTGTTAATATGACTGGAATGTGATTAGATGACCCATCTAGGCACAAAGCAATTCCAAAGAATAGTCTTGAAAGTCCTTTTGTTATGTAGAAATCTAGAACATCTGGAAGTCTGTTCGGGTCAGTGGGCCAGTGAGTTGGTTCTGGAGTTGAGATGGTCATTAAATGATGTTTGTCGACACATTTCTTCAATTCTCTTCCACGTGTGGTTATCAGCCTGGAGCCCCAATGCAGGTGCTTGGCATTCCAGTCTCCACCTGCAATAAAACGACAACCCAGACTCTCAAAGAATTGAGTCAGCTGTCCTTCTGTAAAGATATGTTTCGGAGGACAGTATACCGATGCGACGTTAAAGTGCCCATTTCTATCGCATATAGAGATAGTGGTTGCTTGAGCATAGTCTGTACAGAACTTAGGTAATTCGTGGTGGGCTATGGATGTTTTCACGATAACAGCTGTCCCTCCATGGGCTTTGCCATCAGGGTGATTGGTGGAATATATATTGTAGCCTTTTATTCTTATATAACTGCTACTAGTAAAATGAGTTTCTGAGATTAAAAGAATGTCCAATTTATGTAGATGGAGTAGTGTTTCTACTTCATCTTTGTTGGGTGCTAAGCCATTGATGTTCCAAGTTGCCATTTTTATAGAGGTCATGGTGACAATTTGGAGATCAAGGTTGTTATGAGTTGTAATAGAGTACTCATTTGTTGTAAGAGATGGTCCATTTTTTCAGTTTGCTTCATTACCATGTGTTCCATTAGTTTCGAATATTCTTGTTGTGTGTTGTTTCCATCTTTTTCATTTGAAAGCTTGATATTATTTTCTTCCCCAATAGATTTATGTCCCTGGTTTCTCTGATTTTTAGAGAGTTCATCGTCTGTCTTCAAAGTATCTCCAAGACCTTTCTGAGTATTCTGCTTATCTGGGTCTGGAGTCTGCTGTACATTTCTTAGTCTGGGCAAGCGGTGTGTGTTTTTTCTTGACAGGATTTCTTTATAGACTTCACATCCCTTGTAGTTAGCTGGATGTGGACCCAGGCACAGGGCACAAGTAGCAGGCGTGTTTCTGTCTGTTTTTGGGCACTCCGCTGTCTTGTGTGCTTCAGCGCATTTGACACAGCGATAGGGTTTCATACAATATTTTTTTGTATGACCATATTGTTGGCATCTATGACATTGAACTACAGAGTTTCTTTTTCTGGGATCTTCTATGATGACGACTTGATGGTAGATGGTTTTAACGTCTTTAGCTGCTTTATTGTTAGGGCATGGGGCCAAGTTAACAAAGAATGTGGATGTAGGTTTTTTATCTGGGCCAAACTTTGCATTTATTATTTCACCCACAACCTTGTTACCAGTTTCTTCCATGGCCTCCTGGATAGCGCTATGTGGAGTCGTCGGATGCAGGTTTCTTATAACAATTCTATAGCATTTCTGATCTTTACGGTTGAATGTGTGCCCTATTAATTTGGAGCACACTTAGCTTAAGAATCCGTGAGGCCCTGAGTTCAAATCGAAATTTTTTGTTTGAGTCGAATCGACCGAATTGGTAATTACTTATATCCGGTATGGCGATAAGCGCCCCGACGTCAGAATAAGCTAGGTGAGCCGTGGGTGCACCAGGTGCATATCTGCTAACCCTTTCGGAGAAATAGATGTCTTTTAAAAAAATATACGTAAAAAGTAATACAAGAATAAAACGAATGTACCCTAAAATTATATCGATTATCAAGTAACACCGAATTGTTAAATTACTATCACTTCACTAGGTATTTTTTGGTGTCTAAAATTAAACTATAATGTGGAACAATTATTATTAATCAAATGGACTACTTAACATTACTATAAATAATGTTCAAATGAATCGGAATTAAACTACATATAAATTTAACCTAGTTAGGTTAGGATCTGCCTACTGTAATATGCAGTATGCATATGGAGCATAGATAGCGGACGCGGCCAACTAGAACGCACAGCGGAACCCCGACATAAAGCAGCTTCATGACTATGAGGTTCTCGACTAATACAGCCTTAACTGTACTTGCATACTTTTCCTGCCGTATCCAAGATCTACTTAAAAACATTAGTGTAACAAGGACTCCTTGGTAAATCTCTGGTTGAGCTATTCCTCTTAATAATATAACATTAATGATAACTCACTCAGGGTGTATGGCAATTTTATGTACCGCAGCAGGGAATTCTGCTATCAAATCAGTTTCAAGACTTCTGACATCAACTATACTTAAAACTCCAGCTTCATTCCCAAATAGTAGCTTATTGTCGTCTAGCCATTGTAGACATCTCACACTGCAGTCACTTCGGTATAGATCTGAAAATGTGAATACATACATTTACATTTTACATGAACCATAAACTCGAGAAATAATATAATTAAGTTTGTATGCATTACTGTTCCACTGCAGGGCAAAACCTGAGTGACACGAGAGTTTTGCCAACACATATTGTCGTGAAGAACTAATTCTATCTGGTTATCTCTAAGTGTCCATCGAAACTAACATGATGCCAACCCGACATTCACACCACAATAATTATGGTGAGAATGTCGGGTTGGCATCAAGATTAATTATTAATCTTGAGGTCTTATTTCCTCATGCATATCTCATATATCTCTTAACCCTTTCTGTATTTCATTACGATACAAACGCGAATCTAATTGATATCGAAAAAGATTTCTCTCTTGCGCGCGAGATATCTCCTGGATTTATGCTAAACGGCCTGGACAGATTCTATTTGCATAAATAAAATATATTTACAAAAAAAAATACTGTGGTGGTGAATTCTTGTTTCTCAACAAAAAGAATTACAAATGTAATCTATTAATTTTTCAACGTAACTCCAATATAAATTGCTATAAAATTACCGAGGACTGGTTTGTCAACATTTTGATCCCATAGAGAAACATATTGATCCATGGAACATGTTGCGAAATCTGTGTTAGAATTTGGTCTCACTGATACGCCATATATTGGTTTGCTATGTGCGGCACTGTAGTTCCTTATACAAATCATTCTTTCTATGTCCCACACCTGAAATATTTTGATTTGTTATTAACTTTATTTCAAAACTGATTATTCAACGTATTTCCAGTAGAAAAATGGGTAGTATGTGACAGCCATGTCCAGAAAATTGAAGATGAGTACTGCAAACATGATAGTTTATATGAAATTTTATGTGGTAGGCACTGCTTAATTACCTATATGTAATGCCCGCTACTAGTCCTGATCTATATAATCGGCTGCAGGAACTAGGGGGACTTTATATAAACATATGTCTCGATGTTAGGATCAAACCCAGGTCCACACGGCTTCACAACTGTGAAACTACGATTCTACTGTGTTATAAAGAATAATAACGTCTGCACCGCAACTCATGATGTATAAGAAAAATGAAATTATAATTAGTGAAACCTTAGAATTTCCATCAGCTCCCACAGTGACATATTCTGTGCTGGGACTGAGACAGTCCACTGCAAGTGCAGCATCATCATGTTCGGTGGCCGATACCTCCTCCGTCCATTGCAACCACACATTATTTTGCTCTTCATCCAATGTACTCCATATGCTCACTGAGCCATTGTCTTCACATAACAAAATCTGTAAATTACAAAGTTGTTACACCAAAATCTTAACTGGACATAATGCAGGCTTAATATTAATAATATTTTCTTGTCAGATTTCTTTTTGAGTGATGACATTGATAGTTGTATAAAATACAATTCCAAGAGTCATAGGAATATACTACTTTTGGATATTTATGGACAAGGTGGTTCAAAATTATAATATATAAAGAAAGAAATGTACATAGTTCTAGTGTCTGCTTGTTGGGTGAAACTATCCACACATAGTCATGACTCCACACCAGGTTAAACTTTATTGTGAGTATCAGAAACTACAAATTATTTATGGTCTTAAAATCCAGAGCCAAAACAAATATTTTTGGATAATTCACAAGTTAATCGCCCCCTGTGGCACTAAGGCTGCAAAGATAATAAAAAAAGACAAAAGAAAATCTATGACACACTGATCATATCTATTCGTTATTTAGTTATTAGTATAGTTCATAAACAACTAAGTAGTAATATGTGGTTTGACTAATATGTGATCCTGTATTCATAATTATTATGCATTTACATACAAAACTAATATCAACAATATTGAAATTATTCAAGTTGTAAACTCCCACAGCTATCTTTTTTGCATCAGCAAAATTAACTATGTTTAATTGAATATAGAAACTCCAATCAATAATACCTTTTTAGAACAGTTAACAAAACATCCATCTGCAGTACCACTTCTTAAGCTTATACTTTTCTTCCCAGATTTTTTTGCTTGCTGAGATTCATTCACACTTTTGAAAACATCAGCACCTCCATTCCAGTACCGGCCGGTTAATTCTGAACATCCTATTAAGGCACTACCATCTGAAAAGCAATCAAGACGCTAAAATCATTTGTGATCTTCAAAATTTAATGTTAGAAGTACAATTTTTGCATATGTACAATATACAAAACAAGTGGATTACATTATACCTGATCTTATTACCAATTTACAGCTTACATAATTTAAGGATGATTACAGTGAACTACTTACATTTGTTAGTACATTAGTAATTTCTTCATACATGCACATATACTATTATACTCATTGTTAATAATGAGCTAAATTATTGTGAAGTTTATCAACTCACATTAGGCGAGCGTGGAAAACTGATGTCATGTCCTAACCTCTTTTAATTACTTAAGGGCCTCGTGGGTAGTGCTTAATCGTATGTTTGCAGGGCCAATATTAATAATATAATAAATATTTACGAACCTTCATTTATTCGTAAGTATTCCAAATAAAACATTGTGTTTGTACCGGTCGTGTCTGTTCTGTATACTTCAGCGTTTAAATGTGGTGGGACGATTTTGTTGCTATTCGCCATTATTCTATGTTAATCTTAACGAAGAAAAACCTAAAAATCACTTTCAAAATTGATAAATTTCTTCGCAGTTTTTTCAAACTTCAAATTCTCAGTGTACCTAACCCAATGATTTGATTGTATATCCAGTGTTGCCAGTGCGTTACTTTTGTAACATTTTGCGGTATTTTTGGCCCCCATGCGTAACTCTGTCGCACAACTCAAAATTTTACTTTTGCGTTACTTTTAGCAATGGAATGAAACAAAAAAAAATGCGAAGTTATTGGTGATACAAAACGCAGCCATAATTTAGTTTTCTTAATTAATAATTTGGCAAACTAAACAAAACTAACAGCTAACTCATCTCTCTAACTCATTGATGCACTCTCAAAAAAAGCAAAGTGCAAGGGAGTTATATATAGCAGTGATAAGTGAATTAATTTATAAATAATTTCCCTTGCGGAACTTCGAATCGGCTTATTCAGTTTGTAATACTAATGGCTTGAAATCTTAGATTATCTATTCCATAGATAGGACCATCACAGAATGATTTCCCTGCAAAGCGAGATAGTTATATAAGTAATTGAACGTGTTAGACAAAGATGCCTATATAATATTGCTGTCACTTTCAGCGTAGCCTATAATTTTGTGTTTGTCACGCTGCGAAGTTTGCCAAACAAACCATAGCGTGATTGTTTTCTGGACTTCCTGGCGTTTTTAAGGTGTTTATAGCGATTATTATTAGTGTTTGTATTAAAATAGTAATCAAATCGTATTCTAATGATGGTTGGGTGTAGTATTTTTGAGTGTAAAAGCCGTAGCGAGCGAAAAAATCCTGGTGTCACATTTCACATGTAAGTACCTTATAAAATCTGTTTCTGGGAATTAAAACAGTTTCAGATTGTTGTATTGGCGAGTATTTTCACAAGATTTTGGTAAAATTGTTACGAAAATCTTATTTTAATGCATAAATCTAAATTTATAACCTTAAAATAGTGTTGCCGGTTACTAAAGCTAAATGCCGATAAATTATTATTAAAGTAGATAATACATTTTTATAATATGTTATATAATACTCAATACTTATTTCCTGAAAGAAGTGAAATTTATCTTCCGTTTTGTCTTATTTGCAGGTTTCCTAAAGATCCATCACAAAGAAATCGGTGGATCCAAGCGGCCGGTGGAATCAATTGGATACCAACTAAAAATGCTAAGATGTGTTACCTGCATTTTTCAAGGAGTATGCAAGTCACCAAAAAATAAAATTAAAAACTGATTTCGCAAAAGATAGAATGTATCAGAAATTTTCATACAAAATTAGTTAAATTTAAAGGTCAATGAAGGGGCGTGTTAGCAAAACGACGCGCTATTACTCTCTCTAACACCGAGGGTCGCAATAGAGCACAACAGGAGCTTCGCTTCCGGATGTCATTAAAAACTAGTCATCATATAATATCACGTTAATGCCGACATGTTACTCATTAGAGGAAAAAGAAAATGCTTTATTTATGTCCTAGCAATGCATTCACATGATTTGGTACTACAGTTGAAATACTTATATCGTACACTAGTACTTATATTTGGTTCAATTTGACCACACCTTAGAAAGTTATTAGCCCGTGTATCATAATTTGTGTTAATAAATAAATTAACCATTCACATCTTTTTATTACAAAAATTAAGTGAAACCTAACATTTAATTCACTATCCCGTAATTTTAATAACACTAATTGGTATTATGAATAATATGTTATTCACACTATTCGTAGGGTACACGCGATTTTTTTAATTATTTTAATATTTTAATTAATGTTGCATATAAAATAATGTGTAAATAAGGATATAGGGCAATATACTATAAATAGCCTTTAATAGTATTTTATTTTACTTTTAAGATCTTCACTAAAATATAATAAAAAAATAAAATAATTATGGATTTTTTTTACATTCTGATAACACAAGCGCTGGGTCTCTCTGTCTCACCACAGGCTACGCTATGGCCGTATCTTGTTCATATTTGATCTGAGCTTGAAATAAACGTGCTCACTAAAAATACTTCAATAAAAACGAAAACTCAACGCGAGTTACAATCAAAATTCACAAATGTCAACGACGTGATAGTGTTGCCAGGTGAAATAAAGAATTAGTTCCGTTTCTACACTTTTTTGCCAAGCTATACTCCAAAAAGTCACTAAATCTAGTGATGAAATCACTAAAGTGGCAACGCTGACAGCAATAAGAAACCAATCCATTGGGATCCGGATCATTCAAAACGAGTGATTGCAGTCTCTGATTGCAGTCATCAATATTTTTATACGATTCGGGTCAAATAACGAATCAATTAAGATTGACATAAGAGTTGACAATAATAATTTTACATCCCTATTGAAATTGATTATTTTCTTCTTCGTACCTATGTGATACGATTCTTATCATTAAAATTCATATTTTAATACATACCCAAGTACATACACATTGTTTTAAATTCATATGTGAGTAATTAATATTCTTTTTATACAATTAATATCCATAGCAAATAACCTGTAATTTTTTTAATAGGGTAAATACGTTTAAAGTGTTTTTTATCGAGTGTCGGTGCGTTTTAGTTGTATCAATAATTTGATTTTACCAAGTTACCGCAGTGCTAACTTTTATAATGAAGTGAAATAATTATACTATCAACAGAGAAAAATGGCTAACTTAGAGTTGACTCAAACCATATCAGCACACAAAGGCATTGCCTGGAACTTGTCGTGGCATCCTTCGGGCAACACATTTGCCTCATGTGGTGAAGACAAGACAATTAAATTATGGAGTAAAGAAGGTAGTGATTGGGCTGTAAAAGCGGTACTAATGGATGGCCATCAGCGTGCTATCAGACAAGTGTCATGGTCTCCGTGTGGTAACTTACTTGCTTCCGCCAGTTTTGATGCAACAACAGCCATTTGGGACAAAAAAAGTGGTGTGTATTATTGACTATATAAACACCAAATATGTTGTGTGACATTTTGATAACAATACCAACTTTTTATTAGGTCAGTTTGAATGTAATGCTACACTTGAAGGTCATGAGAATGAAGTCAAGAGTGTAGCTTGGTCACCGTCTGGAATGCTGCTGGCTACTTGTGGCCGTGACAAATCTGTTTGGGTCTGGGAAGTGGTTGGTGATGATGAGTATGAGTGTGAAGCCGTGCTAAACGCACACAACCAAGATGTTAAAAAAGTTAGTACCAACAATAATGTTTTACTGCCCTTTGCAAGCTGTGACATAATTTAGTTGTTCTGTTTGTAGGTGGTCTGGCATCCCTACTCAGAGATCTTGGCTTCAGCATCATATGACAATACAGTGAAATTATTTAAAGAAGAAATACATGAGAATGATTGGAATTGTATTGCAACTCTTCAGTCACATGAGTCAACAGTTTGGAGCTTGGCATTTGATCCGACAGGAGAGAGACTGGCCACTTGCAGCGATGATAAGACTGTTAAAATCTGGAAACAATATAGACCATATAATCCTGAAGGTCTGGTTGTTGACAAAGATGCAGTATGGAAATGTGTTTGCACTTTGTCAGGTTACCACACAAGATGTATTTATGACATAGCCTGGTGTCAAAAAACAGGCCTCATTGCAACAGCTTGTGGTGATGATGTTATCAGAATTTTCCGGGAAACTGAGGATTCTGATCCAAATGCACCAACATTTGAATTAATCTGTACCAAGCTTAATGCTCACTCACAAGATGTCAACTGTGTTGCTTGGAACCCATTAGGAAATCTAGAATTAATTTCTTGCAGTGATGATGGTGAAGTGAAAATTTGGAAGTTTGTGGATTTGGAAAGTTAATTTATTGATTAATCAATATAGAATAGTGATCAAATTAAGTGTATCAAATAATATTTATGTATAAACTATAAAATTCAGTTTGTTATATTGTATCTAGTTATGTGTTAAGAACACTTGTTGGGTATATAAATATAAGTTAGTCTTAAGTTTGTATGTTGTTTTATTTGAAACATGTTCATAATATAATAACACATACTGACATATTTTTATAGGAACTTACAATTAAAACACTTGTAGTCTAACGTCTCATCCTCAGTCCATCCACTACACACTATTACAATAATACCAACTATAATTTCATGTAACTAAAACAATTTTTAGCTGACATCAAATGTTTTTAAGTGTGGGAAGACAAATACTTTCAAAAAAAGCAGTTTTCATTAGATTCTATTCATCTTTCGTCATACCAAAAATGTCTACTGGGGAAATTTCTGGAATTACATTGAATAAAGTTATAAATGCACTCGAAGAGTTTGCGCCCAAACAATTATCCGAAAGTTGGGACAATACGGGATTGTTGGTAGAACCATACACACCCAGGTAAGACAATTATAGCTTGTAAGAAAGGCTTATTAGTACTTCTGAAAAATGTTATGGCAGGTTGGTAGAACCATGAGAGTTCTCCATAGTTGACCTTATGTCCAAAGGCCTTTTTTTTTGCGGGGAAAAGCGCTTTATCGCTGTCGTTCCACCAGGGAGGACGTTGAATGGTTATGTGGGGCTCTACCGGCCTTACGACCCAGTGTTGAGCCGCCCGGGAGAGATGGTAAACATCCGGGCGACCGCTGGGCCGAGTCCCTAACATTATGTACAACCTATGCAACCAATATACCAATACTAACTTAAAATCCCGCGGTGGCCATCTTCGCCGCATTAGGGCCGGCCCCGAGGCGAGAACCGCCCCGGCATCAGACGGAGCCGCCCCTGCGCGGTGCCGCCTGCCCGGCCCGTTTCCAAATGTGCGGGCGGGGGGCTCAGAAGCCCCCGCGCACCGAAGGTCGCCCTCGGGGTCAACAGCAGCAACGACACCTATGTTGCCGTCCATCTCGGGGTCACACGTACACTAGTACGTGTACAAAAAGGTACTAAGTGACGACAGCCCCCCGCTGCGCGCCCGCGACCCGTATGTCCAAACCTAACTTTTCCCATTACCAGAAGAGCCCCATGCTTAGCAGTGGGAAGATTTCTAATAATATTTGTATATCACCGGGCAAATATTATTTTTGTTATATTGTATTTGTAAACATTGAACTCTCTCATTTCAGAAATGTGACCAAAATTCTATTAACAAATGATTTAACAGAAGATGTGGCAATAGAGGCTAATAATGAAGGTTGTGAAATGATTGTGTCTTATCACCCTCCCATATTTGCTCCACTTAAATCTGTAGTGCAAAGGTAATTTAAGTTTAATTCTAAAGATGATTTCATTCCTTAAAATTAATTTTAAGAACCAATATAAAAATATTATTTTTCAACTATGACTCGTAGTTACCATTTTCTACATATTATAAGTACACTTAATTTCCATAAATGCTTATTTGTGACAAGAACCAAAGAATTTGGCTCTAAATAATGGCTAAAATAGTGCTCGTCTCTAGTCTAAAGTGGAGCGTGTAGATTTTTTTAAGCATTTTTGGAATGTAGACCTTGCTTACAAATATTTTCAGGTCTTGGAAAGAGCGCGTTGTATCATTTTTACTTGAAAACCGCATTTCTCTGTATTCGCCACATACAAGCTGGGATTGTGTAAAGGGAGGTGTGAATGATTGGTTGGGTTCAGCATTTCCTGTAGAGGAATCAAAACCCCTTATTCCCGGCGCTGAACCAGATGTTGGAGCTGGCAGGTAAAAATACAGATTTGTTGTTACAACTGTTCCACATGTATTTGAACTCCTATCTATATGTAGATTTCCATATGATGTCGGTGATGCAGTCCCAATTCACAGTTTTCCAAATACTATAATCTTCAAATGTTCTGTTATAGTTAATGTTATATTCTGTCTAAATTATTATTTTATTAAAATGGGATTTTTCAGAATTCGTTATTTTCTCGATGCCACTAATTCTAAATTTTCCGAAGAAGTACAATTTGATTTTGAGGTTCATTTATAAACCAAAAATAATTGGAGAATGAATGATTATTATCATGCTTGTACAACCCTATGTATAATGTGGAATAAAAGGATTCAAACACGAATCGTGACTGCCCGACCCCGACGAGATCATTGTTTCTCAGCCGCTACGCTGCCTGTGGAACATTTGCAATATGGCGACAAATAAACTTCTAATCAATTTAACATTTTCAGATTATTGCAGCTGAGCAATAAGATTTCATTGTCTGACGCAGTGTGTAAAGTGAAGGAGGTTACGGAGCTACAGTATGTTCGTTTTGCCCTTGGGAAAGGCAAACAGATGACCGATGACGTAAAAACAGTTGCGCTGTGTGCCGGCTCCGGCAGTTCAGTGTTGAAGGGCATTGTCGCTGACCTTTATCTCACAGGTATACATTGGTTCATTTTTACATGTGTGCCTGAGCTTGTTTATTGTAGTTTTGTATGTCAATTTCGTCTAATTTGTTAGACTGTTATTCTGTTAACAAAAGTAATAAAATTGTTTTCTTCTCAAAATATATGCGGGTAACAAATGTATTTACATTTTGGTTTGATTGACATAACTTAATTTATATATATTGGACTTTATTATAGTTCGCAGTGTAAACAGGTTTTTAACGAAAACCAGAGAAAACCAAAATATTGTCAATTTTTAGTTTAGTGGAGTGACAACAGAATAACTAGGTACCAGTAACGCGTCAGCCATAATAAACATTTATGTCAATAATGATAGGCATCCGCAGTCATTATCTCTATACAAAGAGCATGCACACACACGAGCGTTATTGTAAATACAATGAGCAAAGATGGACTCGTAGTGGGGACATCTCATTTTCTCTTTCGCACGCGTGTATTGTCATGGCGAGACCTGTCTTTTGACGTAACACGACATAACGTGCATCCTTTTTCCGTCATTTAACAATTACCATTTTCATCAGATTTAAATGACTTCTAACTTGTTTATTTTTGACTTAATTTAAATAATTATTTCGATAATAGATTTTGGAGAACGTAACTTATCGATTAAAATAATAAAAATAATCGATTCAAATACCCCATTCAATGTGTTGTGATTCCTTGGAGAATCCATAGAGAAAAAAAGGTCCAAAATCTGTGACCATGAAAAGAGGTAGAGGCACATGAATTTGTATTTCTTCTCTTTCTTGAGAATATTATATTGTATTGTGGCTATTGTACAATTTGAAATTTAAAAAATAAGTTAGTGTCTTTAGAAATAATACTTAATTTAATGATTTACATACTTGCTAGGCTAATCGTAAATTGTTACAGATGTAATCTATCTATATACAAATAAAAATCGAAATACCACTCACTCATTAACTCACTGATTAATCACGAATTCTCAAAATCTACTAAAGTTAGAATTACGAACACACCAACACGAAGTCGCAGTGAACTAGCTTGGTCATCAATTAGTTTTATGAAAAATGTTAAATGCTGATAGCTCTTATGCACTTGTAGCTGCGCTTCGAGCAGAATGTTTATTATCAACACCGTGACTTTTAATCAAAACTTTATTAATAATGGTACATGCTGCAACAGTTTAAGGGTTAATTGGTATTTAGGAAACAAACATCGCACAAAGAAAGTGATTCATCATTATAGGCCATTGCACACATAACGATTTTGATAAATAAAAGTATAATCACAAAAAAACCTGCCATATATGATGAAAGTTGTTAATTGTGTAAAATAATAATAATAATAAATACACCCAACAGTCACATGCATAGTCCTGACCCCACAGTAAGATACGAGTCTTGTATCGTGGGTATCGCGAACTACGAAAGACTTTCGGTCTCACAACACCCAGACCCCGAAACAAATATTTGTGTATATATTTAAAATTTTAAGGAAACTAAAGCCCCAAAAAGAAATTTAAGGAAAGAACATTGTCCGGATTTTACGAATAAACGCAAGTAATCAAATATTTATTACATTTAATTTTTTATAAATAAAAATAAGTCGGGTTTTCCTTCCTGACGATATAACTCCAGAACGCACGAACCGATTTCCACGGTTTTGCATTCGTTGGAAAGGTCTCGGGCTCCGTGAGGTTTATAGCAACGAAAATCTAGGAAAAATTTCAATAGAAAAGCGGGAAAATAGGGAAAATCATTTTTTAAATACAGCGCCATCTCTGATACATAGCATGTACTACAAACCAATATTTTAAGTAGATGGCGTCGGTGCGTGACACATTGCTGACAGATGGCGCCACTGTTAGGCTACTTTTATCCCGGAAAATACAGATCACGCGGGCGGAGCCGCGCGAGACAGCTAGTTTTTTATAAATCATGTTCCAAAAGTACATAAGTTCAATTTTAACTAGGCATTATAACGTTGATTTATATGAGCCATGTTTTGCAATGTTCATTAAATGGCAATTTTGAAATTTATTGTAAACACTAGACTATTTTCCCAATGTTAAAAAGAGACAAAATACTAACTTGGGTGCCTCTCTTTCTACTTTCTTTCTTTTCTTTCTTCTTTCTTATTGCTTTATGTGCACACTCCCTCTATATATTTACTCCGAGGTTGATTACATACTTAGTGTGTATATTAAATGACAGTTTCTAGTATTGTACCATTTAACTAATTGATTAACGAAGGATATAGGATTATCGATAAATAATAAATATTTTAGTACTGTATTAAGCAATGTTGTACTTTGTTTCAGGAGAGATGTTGCACCATGATGTCCTCGATGCGGCTCAGAAAGGAATAAGTGTAATCCTTACGAACCATTCAGATTCTGAAAGGGGTTTTTTGCGTGTTTTTTCACACGATCTTTATAACAGATTGGATAAACAAGTTCAAGTTCTTGTTAGCAAAACTGATAAGGATCCACTTACAACGGTATGAGCATATCATTAATTGTGCTCTTCTATTATGTACCATTTTGTTTGCAACTACTGTTAATTGTATGTTAAAAAAATAAAGTATACCAGTTAGTTTTGCTGTTTTATTATTGTTGTTACATTATATGTTAGAGTACTTAATTAAAATTATTAACAGATTGTGAGATCACCTTTATCTTATTCTATTTTAGACCATACTGCACTTCACGCAAATCAAGATACACAGTCACTACTCGTTTAAAGACTAGTAACACTTTTCGACTACAATAGTTGGCAAGATCTTTGTGAATGTATCTTTCTCTTCCACTTGTTATTTGCATAACCCGATCCTTTCTGATTCCCTTGATGGTCAGCAGGTTGCACTGAAATATTTCCATTGTTATATGTAGGTCAGTTATTTTTGCTTGTTTGTTAGAATTTTTATTACATGCATGCACTCGGCTTACTTACGCAGGGCTATTTTATTTATAGCTTTATGTCTTACTACAGTCTCTGTCGGCGTTTCCCCAATTACTTCAGAAGATATTTTTTTTGTCCTAGTGCCACCAGGACCTTTTTTGATTTTGCACACTGATGAGACAGTTCCTTTTTTATCATCATAGTTGATTACATATTCATTTCGTCGATTTGTCCTATGGCCTCCACCAGATTTTGTGTTAGAAGTTGTATGAGGACTAAGCTTCGCACTATATTTTATTTGCGGTGTAGTAGATAGTTCGTTGTCATTATCATTTTTGTGTTGTTTCTGTTGTGATAATTCGTTTTTTAGCGTAGTTTTTTCGTTTGGTTCTTTTCTATGGCGAATGTTTTCGATTTTTGGCGTTATGGCTTTGCTTTCTAGGTTTGAAACTTGGCCATTATTTTTTGTTGTAATTTCTCCATGTTTTATTTTGTTCGTATTGCGTTGTGACGACAACGTCCTATTTCCGTGTTTAATTTTGGTTATTGAATCTTCATCCGACTTTTTGTTATCCGTTGATTTCTTTAAGTTTTGACTAGTAGTAAGACCTTTATCACCGTCTCGTCTACAATCTCTAGAATACCGAGATTGATCACTCTTTGACAATTTTTGTAAAGCTTGGTTATTGCCGTTTGATCTGCGTGTCTTTTTAAAACTATTTTCATTGTCAGACAATCGCTCTATTTCAGCATAATCATTTTCGTTTGAAATTCGTTTTGTGTGTTGCTTGGAACTATCTGTTTGTTGACATGTTTTCTTCGGAAGGAATTTGTTCATTGAATCCCGGAGCGACCTGCGTTGACCTGATGATCTCTTTTCAAGGACTTCATATACGGGCTCTACATCGTTGTCCAAATTAATGTATAATGGAACTGTTTCTTTTGAAACTTTCTTACTATGTCCAGGTGATAATTTTGTTGCTTTTAACTTATGAGTTTCTTCATGCCCTCTTTTTTCCGAATACTTTGTCGAACTGAAATAAATAAAGACATAAAAATACTTGATCATGAAATGACTATTTTAGTCGATAGTCAATTTCGTCATTATGCCATTAACAATAATGTACTGCTAGTTCGTCTGTGTAAATACGCAAATACCAGAGTATCAGAGTATAAGAATTATGTTGAATTGCAGTAACTAGATATACACCGGTTAACGACTGAGCCCGGCTTGCTAAAAGGAGCCACTTGTGGATTTTCACCGTTTGCCCCGTTGTTGCTATCGAAACGGAACAAACATACATCATGTGTAGGTATACCAGCACATAACACGAATGGCACATTATGCTAGCGTATCAATTTTCACAAATGTAAGAAAATCGATGCCTAACGAATGAGAGGGTCATTCGTAGAGAAGGCTTATGCCCAGTCATAAGACAGTATAATACAGGGCTGATATACAATGTGTTACAGAAAAGTGTGATCATATTCGTGGGTCGTTACAGAGGCCAGGTGCACTAGCGCTGAGATGTGAGCGGGCAAATGGGCCAAAAAAGGGGCCCCATCTGAGGAAGAATCAGTTCGGTGCCGGAACTCGAGCAAGAAAGAAAAAGTCTGCAAGTAAGAAGAAAATAGTTGAGGAGGCCGGAAGCACGACGCCAGCTGTGCTCCGCCGACCGGAGAACGAGAGCCCGCGTTGTCGCTTCTACGTGCCGCGCTCTTACGTCCGTCGGTACGTCGCGTCGTATTATAAATAAGACGTCGAAAGTGTACATATACTGTTTCTTAATAAATTCTTTCTACAGTATTTGGTTCGTCACTGGTATTCTTGCTTACGCAATTCCTACTCATTGTTGTGCACCCGTACGCACACACATACATACATTTTACATACAGTTCACACTTACCATCTGCGTACGAGTACCGTCGTGCATATATATCGACATGTTATTCATTCGATTTAGCTCGAGGCTAGCGATTTGGTACTACGAGTAGTGAAATACATGTATTATTATTATTGTAATTGCTTAAATTTGACCACACCTTTCTGTGACACGTTGTATTCATTAATGTTAGAAAATGATACCGTGAGTGATAAGAACATACCGTGAGCATTGGTTGGTTGTTTTGTCAAGTGAATTATATATATATCCCTTTGGTGGTTCGGATAGACTTCGGCTTGCATGGTTGATATGTTCTTCCTGTTTTCGAAATCTGGAGCGACGCGTTATCGGCACCGGTACGCTAATTTCAATGCTTCCTTCTCTATCTTTATCAGCAGTAGTTTTTACTTTCTGAGTGGGTTCTACTTTATTTGGCTTCATATCATATTTAGAATGCAGTCTTGGTGTAGGAACTGGAGTGTAAGTAGTATTTAGAGGAACATTCTGATATTGCGGCGCGTCTTCAGATTCCGCTTCGCTGCTACACACGCTATTTGAAATCTTTTTCACTAACTTGACGGAATGAAAAATATCTTCTACGTTAGAATCGTCTAAAGATATTTTATCAGAAAATCGTGATGGACCCGTACTTTTCACTCGATGGTTATCAATACCAAAGTAAGATAGTTCACTTTGTCGCAACTGTCTATTTTTTGATCTGCTTGTGGTTGGAGACGTTTGTAGAGCGTAAAACTTGTCTTTTATTAAATTAACGTGATTCACTTTAACTGTCTCATGAGCGCTTTTATCTGAATTCTTTACATTATGGCGAGTAGCATCTTCTGTATCGAACATGCAATCTTTACTAGGACCTGAAACATAGCAAACGAAAAATATAAATTTGCAATATCCCGTTATATTTTTGAGTAAGTTTCATTTCAAGAAACATAACTAGGTCCATCGTATGTGAGGGGCCGTCTCAGTTGGTACCACCGCTTTATCCATTTCTGCCGCCAAGCAACAGTGTGTAAGCATTGTTGTGTTTCGGTTTAAACACATTGAAGCCAGTGAAATTACTGGGCATTATACGATATAACATCTTATGTCTCGGGATGGTGGACGCAGTCCAGTGCCATGTAGTGCTTTGTAATTATATGTGGTGTTGTGTCTGTTTATAGGCAGGCGTGACACTTACCCACCAGGCGAAAGAATTGCTCGTTACGTCATCAAGGCAAATTATAATAATAACTTTTATTACCTGCATCGATTGTCCGAAAAGCGCTAATTTTCCTGACACAACTCTCTGTTTGTTCCATTATGCTCGATTTAAATTCGTCACTGTATCGTCGTTCTTCTTGCAATTGTTTATTTATCAGTGAAACTGCAGTTCGAACAGGAGAATTTTCATTAAATCTATCTTCGTTTGACATATTCGACGACCCAAATACCATGTTCTCTCCTAAGAGATATGGTTTGGGTTTCGGAATTTTGTTTTTGAGAATACTTTTTGTAGCTGCTGTATTCTCATCAATTTCACCGAACTCACCATTATTACGCTTAAGCATATCTCCAATTTGGTTCGATTCGGATGTATCGTTGAATTTATCCCCGAACAGTGTGATAGATTTCTCAGGAACATCTAACATTGGAACAAATGCACTTCGTCTTTTCCTGAAATCATTAGAAGGAGGTGGTTTATCGGCTGTTGATATTATGTTTACTTCACCGGTGTCCACGGCAACATGAAGTTCAGTTTTACAGAATTCCACTTTCTTTACTTTTTTATGTTGACTATCATCTACTTCAGTAGTGATAGGCAACGTTAGTGATACTTTCCCCGCAGATTGTATAATTATATTATTATCGGTTTTGTTTTCTGATGGATGTTCGAGAACAATATCATGCTCTCTGTGAGATTTATATTTAGTTCCCTTATAAAAACTATTCAGTCTATTTTTGGAAAGCCATTCTTGAAAGGATTCATCTTGTGATGTACTTTTCTTTACATGTTGATCATGGGACCTTAAAAGTGAACTATCATCTGCATCATTAACAATTTCTGAGGATTTGCAAATGCCACTATCGGTAGAAGATTCCATAGCTACTATATCGTTTTTCAATGGGCCAGCTTCATTCATAGGGCTTGTGTCTTCAAAACTGTAACTTTTTCGTCTGTTATTCCACTCACTACTGTTATTTAATAATGATTTGTATTTAAGTGTATTCAACGTTACGGGTGCATCAAGAAATGGAGAAGATCTTGCATTATTTTTTTTATTCCACTGAACGTCGCTGCATTCGGAGTCATATGAGTATTTTCTGTGTAAACCTTTATTCGTTCTTATGTCAAGATCAATTATGCTAGCATTATCCGCAGAAGACGATTCCTCACTGGGCATTCTTATTGAATTGATTCCAGATGAACCTCTCCATTTAGAAGGTTCTGATATTTCTAAATCGTCTGGTTCAGTGACTTTGTAGTTTTCTATTTCTGTGTGTGAATCTGGCGAAGAATCAAGGGAAGTGGATGATATCTCTAGTGGTTTAGTTGGAATTGACGGAAGCGATGGCGGGTCCATGATGTTGAAACCTGATGTAATCACCTGAAATGATGTAGATGTAATGTAAATGTAATGATCATTTGACACTTTAAATTAAATCCCAAAGTCTTATAACATGTACAGGTTTGCATAACCGTAAAACCGCGAACAATGTTGACCTTCAGCATAAAATATGGTTGGAGCGACTTATTTTGCGCGACTTGATGTATAATAATTCTTTGAAATAAAACTTATTTAAACAGATTTTATTGGTAACGGGGTGGACCACGAAGGCTGAAAAGTCTTCGAAACGTCGGGATTAAAATTAATAAAAAACCGCGATAAAATCCGTTTAAATTAGTTTTATTTCAATGAGTAATATTCGCGTAAACGTTAGAAATCGTTATAATAATTCTTCTTTAAACGAACATGTTTAATGAAGACACCAATTTGCGAATCTGATTAATATAATATTCAGTCTTCTTCTACCTGCCCCTATCCCAACCGCAGTGGGGTCGGCGCAACATGCTTTTTAACACATGTTACATAAATATTTGCATTGTACTTAGTTTTTACGAGCGACCGCCTGCCTGGCGTCAACCCCTATGAGGAAAAAAACACAACCAGACCCGAAACACATATTTGTGGATCACACAAACATTTGTCTTGTTGCGGGAATCAAACCCGTGGCCTCTCGCTTCACAGCCTGCTACTCATATCTAGGCCTTTCATATATAATATTTTATAAAAAAAAAATAGTTTTGCAATAAATGCTTTTTTGTTGTCCCACCAACATACCGAATGTTGAAGTTTATTATACTAGATACTTTTTAAGGCTAACTCACGATGCTACAACGATTAGTCGCTGAAGATTTAATATTTCCAACATTTTTTTATGGGAAATTAAAAATAAGTGAAAGATCTTCGGCGTCTAGTAGGTCGTGTTATGTAGTAAAAAAATATAAAACTGTACCCAATTGTGGACTTTGGATTTGTTCATTATCAATTGTAAGAGTAATATTAACTAATATTAAAAATGCGAAAGTTAGTTTGTTTGTTACGCTTTCACGCCTAAATTGCTGAACCGATTTTGATGAATTTTGATACAGGGATAGAGTAAACCCTGGAGAAGGCTATAGGCTACTTTGCACCGGCGGAGTCGCGAGGAGAAGCTAGTTACTATAATTACCCTTCTTGAAGAGTGAAGCATGTAGGAAGCGGCAGGCACGCCTGGGCCAGCCGAGGAGTGATACGCAGCACGCAGGACATGCACTCGCGCGCCCGGCCCACTCGCCTGGAGGACTTCCATGGCCCGCGCGATACGCCTCGTCACTCCGCCCTCTGTTACCTGTAACATTGCATACAATTTTTTAATAGATACATCATAGATTTTTCTTAGTTACTATGTGGACCGGCGGAACATGTTTGTGAGGTTGTGAATTTGAATGTTTTCTTATCCAATCAATTACGACTTAACGGTTAAACGCATTTAAATGAAATTTGGCACGCAGGTAGACCATGACGTAGATTATAACATGAGACATGGATACTTTTGTTCCCGTAACAGACATTCACGCGAACAGAGCCTCCAGCAAAAGCTAGTAGGTATCTAGTTTTGATTAGTGTGACAGTGACGTGTCAATCATCATCCTATACAATTAAATCAACACTGATAGATAGACATACGTAGGCATTATCTATATATACAGATTACACTCAGAATAAAGTGCTTATTTTCGGCTTTGACGTGATAAGAGGCGAGCCTATATACCGGACCCAAATACCAATATCGGGCAACTCGTGTCTGATTTTTCGAATTAAAACACTCAAAAACTAATTATAATTGTTCGACCTGGAACTTGAACGTAGGACCTCACTTATTCCTTAGTCTTACTACGCTGACACTAGCCTAGTAACACTAGGACATATGAGGCAATCCAATAACATGATGCAACATAAAATAACAATTAATTTCTCTTCGACAATACGTATTCTCTAGAGTAAATGTAATTTTTTATTTTTATAATAATCCATGATACGATTACAAAATACATCTTTATTAATAGGTATTTATTGTGTTTTTATTTAAATTCAATGTGCAAAAATACTTATAATGTAGGCATTACACGCGCACATTCAAGACGCAATAAAACGATGACCTCAAATACATACAATACATATACTACAACTACCCCGGCCGCTGAGTGAGTGGCTACATTCGCTCTGTGCTGTGGACAATGACGTGCTGTTAGTGGTCTAAAATTTGAATGCATATTGTGTCGCACTGTCCGCGAACTTCTTACTAGTGATAAATGTGGTCAGACAACTTTCGTGTCCCTCAGAATGACAAGCATGCGCGACAGGCGACCACGTAATGATATATATCTGCTTTTATACACAAATATATACTAATAAATATCATTACATTTCCTTTATTTTTACAACATAATATAAAGTAGTTGTATATAAAGTAAATAAATATCAATAAATACATCCAACAGTCACACGCATGTCCTGACCACACACTAGGTTAACCTGTCTCGTGGGTATTAGAAACTACAATAACTTGCGGTCCCACAACAAACAAATATGTGTGGTTCACACAGACATTTTACTCAGGGCAGGAATCGAACCCTCTCGCTCACTACGCAACGGAGGCGTCAGGCGTAGTATATACGTAATAAGTGGTAACAAATGGTTTACTTATCTATGCTTAACTTAGTTGATTATCTAGCGTAGTATCGAAGCAGCGCGCGCAACCCTAACCGTTCAAAACTCAGAAATATATATATAGCTTTTAAACGGCTGAACACAATTTATTCAAATAAAGTAAAGATTCATCTCGACTAAACCAGCTTTCAAAATCGTGTTGCACCGTCGCGCCGTATGTTGGCATCTTTAATAAGCTCTATCTCTTTCTTTTTTATGCATTAACAAGTATTATGTTGTGATGATTCGTGATTAAAGTAATGGGTTAGGAGTCGTTTTATTAGATGCGCATTTAATATGCTAGCAGCATCATGTATCCCTCTAGGCTTTAACTTTGGACTTAACTTTTTAAACTTACAACTTACACTTAACTTTTTAAGCAATTAAAATGTACACTTTGGTCCTTTACTCACCTTATGTCTCAAGGCACTATGTTTTATTTGCTACGATGACGTGATCGGTGTGGGGGCGAAAGGAAATTACGGAGTGTTGTGATTGCGATCTTTTCAATGAACGCCCAACAATCAGTTTTGCTAATAAGTGGGTGTCAAACAAACTGTCTACGGGGACGTATTATGTTGATAATGATATTCAATCTCGTTTACAAATCAAATCAAAGTATAAAATACTATAAGCCCAACAATATGTGTGAAAGTTCAGATAGAGTTGTTACAAAACGTTGAGACCTTGACTGTGACTGACTATAACTAAACAGTGGTAGGAAAATCAAATGGTAAAGGTTTTTGTTGCGAAATAGTAGTTTAATTTTATGTAATCGACAGCACGTGGTATTGCATTAAATTTTATAAATATGTACGTCTAGAATTATTCAATTACGTCTTAGAGATCGGAATCTGAGATCTTATTTACTAGATTATTTTAAAATTATCAAGTGTTTACCAAAGCGCATAAAACGCATGTCATTGACACGAGAAACTACATATATGTATGACAATTCTTGAACCGAATTGCAGCCTTTTATAATTGTAACATTACAGCAAGGTAAATAATTTTATCATAACCCAAGATCCTGGATTCAATGCCTAGTCAGACAATCAAGTGTTGTGAGTATTTCCTTTCAAAAAATACGCGTGATTTGCCATTCAAGGATCACAGTAAAATGTAATGGAAGTTAAGTAGGTACCTCCAAATTTTGTGTATTAAATTTGGTAAGTTGCGCGTCGTATTACCTTTGATTAAATTATTCAACTTAACAATTATATTAACAACAAAATATATAATCTAAATTCCAAACACATTAAGCTCCATGCATTCCATCAGTACTCACTCGCACGCTTCAATTTTGCGTGCAATAGGATTGAAAATATATTGGCGAGGGCACCAATTTACATTAGACCTTAATAATTTTTATTTTAAAGGGTGATATTGCACATTATTTTCATGACTGCCTACTTTGCTCGATTAAAATTCCGCATTGGAAATGCTAATAGTTCGCCGTCGACTAATTTTCGTGATATAACGGTAATAGCTAGTTCAATAGCCTTGGTTGCCTTCCGTCATACTTCCAAATTTCACCATCTAACGATTGTAGGTTCGTCACTCGTCATTCACTATTCTTATTGTCTTTACACTAAACACTGCATTGAGTCTATGACCTATTTCAATACAAACCGGATAGTTGCCGACTATTTTGTGTAAATCTGTGCTACGTGATCAGTAATTTAGCGCATGTGTCTCATAATATGTTCATTGCCTAACGGTAACATCATCAGCACGTCACTTTGTACATTAAACTGAATACCTTTAGTAACTTTGCGATTTGATTCTAAATGGTAGAGCCACGCTGTAGCGAATTTATAGCGTGAATGTTAACCCGCTAGAACTATTGTCACAGAAAACCGACGTGGAATGCTAGCTTGCTGTTACGTTTGGTATGGTAAGTGAGATTTCCGGAGGCTAAAGGCCCAAACCCATCTCATTTCTCAATACCTACACCCTTCCTTTACGGTCGGCCACGCATCCATGATTTTTTTGTATTTTGGCTGTTCACCGGCGGTGGATATCACTTATTCTCTCTCGTTAAATGACCCACTTGCTCAATTGCCGGCTTATTCTATTAAAAAAAGAATTAAAAAATGATTTGGTGTCTAGTTTGGTTCGAGTTCAGTTATCCAGGTAACAGTTCCGAGAATGCAGCTTCTTTCTCAAGAAAAACTACCTTGGAATTTCCCCTCGACAATTTTAATAAATGATTCATCGAAGTGACAAATCAAAATTCTCATCAACTTAAAAACAGAATAAAAACTAACCGATAACCGGTATCGATCATTCTAATTAATTCTAATTTCTATAGTTCACGTATCATCGACTGTGTCTGGCAGTAGATTTAGATTTGATTAGCGGTTTGGATAGACCTTAATATTTTCCAATGACGCAACCGTATTTATTATGACGCTATTTCATGTCTGTAGCAGATATAGACATTGTTTTAATGTTGGGAAAGCCATTATGGGTACCGCCCCACCGCGTCAGTCGAAGCGGTTATTTCCGATTTCCAAGGACTAAAACCCAACGGTGACCTCCGGGTGCGCTTGTACAGTCGGGGCCGCGGGTACGCTTTTGTATTCTTCCGCGGCCTCATCGGCGCCGGCCTTAGATTTGACCTAATCATTAATAATACCCTTAATTTAATTTGAAAAACATTTTTACTTTTAAATAGCTAAACAGATTTTTTCAAACATAGTGTGTTTACCAGCTTTTAAACAAGAAAAAAACGCATTCAAATCGGTCCTTTCGTTTAGGTGAAATGATGCCACAGATAGAAACACAGACATGGCAGTGTGGGCTCAGAGTTATAATATGAGGGATGTTTTTATTTGGAACTAAAAGCCAAAGGAAATAATAATTAAGTTAATTTATGTATTCATTATATGTTATTTCTTTGTTATTAGGGGAAATGGATGTCTATATACATACTTTCTCTAGGTAGATAGGAATTCTAAGTAGGTTAAAGTAATTTAACTGGACAAATAATAATCATAATAACGCAGCAAATCTAAATCATAAATCCATTTGTACAAATAACACAAGTTAGTGGTTCGCGAGCGCCGCGCAGCCTCGTAGGTTGGCGGCCTTTGTGCAGGATTTCCGGCAGCTTAACACGAACCCTAATAATGAAACGCAGTAAATAGCCTGCTATTTTATAGCCGTGATATAATAAAATTTTAGCTACCATTCGAACAAAGGATGGCGGATTCGTTAAATAAATGAAGCGACAAAATAATAACAATATATAAAATACGTAGGCATACCACAATGAATCATTACGCAGCTAGTATATTTATAAGAAAAGACATCAACGCAGTGCCTTCTCGTGGATTTTGGCACAATTGGCTTTTAGCTATCATCATTCTTGAATATTATTATTAGTTATTTCTAATGTTCCAGTATTTAATATTGACTGTACATATAAACACTATGACCTATATGGGCACATGTCAAATGCCAGTTTACGTTTTCCATTTCCAAGGGAATTATGCGAAGAATACATATTTAACATCTCCGTTAACAGTTTCAGTTTCCTCACTTTCTGTTTCCTCACTTCACTTCCACTATTCATTATATTATTATCAAACAACAATTTTTACGCACAACGATGTCTACGACCTCTTTCACATGTCTCATTGTATCGTCATCAATATTGTGATGATTCCAATATTGCAATAACACCACCAAAACATCCTTGTCAAAGTTTTTAACATAGTTGCTTTTCTTATAAACAAGTAAGTTACTCTTATCAAGGTTTTAAATATTAATAAAAATAAATAACCGGTTATGACAAAGTACAATATAATATGATTTTGGTCTTAATGTAGAGCTAAAATATTCTTATTCAGTAGAATTAAGGCCACAAGCCAGAGTTTAATATTTTTGCAACACTCATAGGTATCATACCACATACCGTTTATTTTTGTGATAACAATTTAAAGGTATACATAAAAAAACATGATGAACAAACAGGCTCAGACTGGTTTATGCAAGTTTACCTTTTGACATTAAACCTTAACTTTAACACATAAGTTTCATTTTTAAAACTTTATGATTTTGCAGCTCGAGCAGTCTTGCCGTTTTAAGTTTTAAACCCGTATTAGGAAATGACCAGTTTAGCCTTTTGGCAATGACCGTTTATAAATCGAAATGCCACAATCCTTGTTCCTAAGTTTGTGTTATTAGTAAGTGAACCATCTATAATAGGTATATTTATTAACGAATTGAAATTCCGAAAGATGAAATAACTACAAGCCTGTTTTTAATGTTTACATAATGCAAGAATTACAAAACTACACTTTAAAAGTAACGAGGTAAAAGTAAACATTTGCTAATTTAAATTACATTTGTCTGAAACCTGCGTTAATAATTTAACAAAAATAAGTAATAAACTTTTATAGATTACGTCACTGAGAGCTTTTAAAAGAGTCTTCGAAGAGGGTGGTCGTCCTTAGCAGTTTACCTTTCCATATTCGGCTTTGCCAGCCCACTCCCGTCTCCATTGATCTGCTACTTCCATGTCAGTGTGCTGGTGGGGTCTGGTTTTATCGGTGCAGCTACACTCGGGAGCACAGAGGCTCGTTCGACTCTGACGCGCACTGACGTACGTTATGCGCGCCGCTTCGAGGCGTACTGCGGCCTGCAGCTCCCGCGCCACTCGCCCGCACCACCCGAGGAGCGGCGCGGCTTAGCGTGCATAAACACACCGTCAACCCACAAAATATATGTATTTGCATATCATCAATTTGTCATTGCCTTCCGTTAGCAAAAACCTTACCTACTTGATGTCAACGCCCACTCCCGCTCGGTACCCAGCCTGCCATCCAGACGTAGGTCGCGTCCCACGCGCGCCTACAATGAGGTAGGCATTGCAACAGAATAAGTAGTGTGCATTTAAACTTAGCTTCATATATTTATATTTTGTATTCAAGGCTGGTTTATCTAAAATTTGACGGAATTGCAACCCATTTGTATGCTCAGAGGGTTTTTCGTATTGCATGAACTTGCGTGTTGATTCACACGTGTATTTTAAAACAAAGTTATTAATGAGTTATTTACATCCATTTATGAAAATTAAATTAATATTATAATACGTACCTACATACATATGTACCTGATTTATTAATTATGTAGACAGGTCGCGCAATCTGTTTAATCTTCATACTTAAATATATAGGGACTTTGTGTAGCAGCCATGACCCATATGATACCCATGACATAGTAACCTTACTATATATAATATGTATAACAGATTTTACCGACAAAAAAAATTGGTTTAGTGACGGCTTTGAATTCCAATACAATTACACAATCGCAACGAATGTTATGGTGCTGCCACACCGATGTTATAAAATGTTTACAAACATTTTCTAACATTAAATCTAACATTTTATAAAAAAAAATAACATTTTCTAACATTTTATAACATTTGAAAACATGACATCGGCCCTTCTTCTTTGACGGCTTCTTTGACGGCGCCGCTCTCAAAAGTACCGCCGCCCGCGGTTAAAAAATGTTACAAATTGTTAAGAAATGTTTACTAAATGGTGCTGCCACACCGCTGTTATAAAATGTTATATATAACATTTTCTAACACCGGTGTGGCAGCACCATTACGTTGACGAATTTAATTTTAGGCTGAATAGGTACTCTGTCAGATCATCGCTAAATTCTACTGACCCATTTTTTTAACAAATTCGGTAATAAAAATACACGAAAAACTCAATGATATAAAATATTAGTGGTATAAAACGCTTTTCTCCGCGACAAAATAAAAATAAGATGTAGGGATGTTTGTTTTCCTATGCCCGATTTGCCTTATGCCTGTCCTGTCGCAGGCCCCACGATTTCCTTCTTCCCTCTTCGGAGTGTGAAGAAGTATTTATACAGGTCGGCATGATTCTGATGACCACCGATAAACACTCATTCTTGGCTTTACATAGAATAACAATTATTTACTAATTTTAAAATGCTATACTTTTTTGTATGTACATATATGTATCTTTTAGATACCAATCATTTGTTAAATTTTCATGCACTATCATGTTTGGATATACAAATTCAAAAATTATTTATACAGGGTTACTTTTAAAACACCAGCAACCTCGCAGGACCAGATAGCTGACCCCATACGGAACAACTTTTGTTCTACGAGTTTGGATATAACTCAATATATTTAAAAAAAAATGATTTTACAAGTTTTTGTTGTGTCGTGTTTTTCTTCGTAGACTGCGGCGCGGCGCGGCGTGCGCGCGCGACTCAAAGGCGCCGCTCAGCTGCTCGGGCGTTGACCTTCAAAGGCGCTAGCCCGGTTCCCCACGCTTCGCGTGTTTGCTTACGTAATCTGCGATGCGCGTAGGTAACATTCAAGACGGAAATTAAAGGAATACTTATTTTTGTATGAAAATAAAATTTAACAAATTATCAAAAGTCGTAGAACAAAAGTAGTAGCTTATAACCTTAGATATCTACCCCTGCGAGGTTGCTGGTGTTTTAAAAAAAACCCTGTATAAGACCATCCATTAATTACGTGAGGCTTGAAGGGGCGGGGAGGGCTTTATCAAAAATCACGAAATAGCACAAGGGGGATGTAGTATGGGGAGGGGGGAGGGATGTAGTAAGGGGAGGCGGGGTGTAGTAAGGGGAGGGGGGGTATGTAGTAAGATATCACGTGTATTTATTTGGCCAATGTACATTTACTAGTACAATATATGTTTTTTGCATGATTACACCATTCCTTTAATCTTATTTTTATGTCATCAAAAACAACCTTTTTGTCTATGCATTTTTCATGGTACTTAATTTGAAAATAAAATTAGATTATATTTTATACTTGTATTTAAAGATACTATTTAAAAAAAAATTAGATTCTTTATAGGTACTAAAAAATACACGTGACTCAGGGTGGGGTTAGTCTTAAACCTCACCACATATCACCAATGGGGAGGAAGCGGTTAAAAAATGCCAAAAAAAAAATCACATAATGAACGGCCCCTATCATAATTTATAGTTAAAATAGTTTAAATCCTTTTTCCCAGAGATATGAAAGGCTAGTAAAAAAAGGCAGACATTCAAGGTTTACAGCGTCCTTTAGTGGTATCATGTTTGTAATTACCAGTACTACCACGTATCTCAATAATTATCATAACAGTTTCCCTTACACCTTACGGTATATTGTATCCAGGACAATAAAAAAAAATTAAAAATATCGTAATATTCATATATTTAAAACCTATATTTGTTTTCTAAGGCTTTCTATATACCGGTCCATAATCTTATTATCACATTTTTTTAGCTCTACTATGTCTAGTAATGCATCATTCTTGAATTTGTTTCTTACATTAATACATCGTACAAACTTAGCTACTAAAACCAAATTACTTTGATTATTTGCACAAAAGTTATAAAAAAGTTTTTGTTCAAACGCCGCACTTTTCGCCATGCCATTTTTAAAATATCTATAAAACAGTTGTTGTTGATATCCACACAAATCTTCAACTTTTTTCCATTCTTCTTGAGATAAACCAAACAATAATCCTACTGCCAACCCCTTCACAACACATGTTATGTGGCCAGACTGATCTGTAATCCTTAATGTAGCCACAGAAGATACTTTGCCCTTTTTGTAATGGTTAATCTTCACAGACTCAACAGAATATTCAGTTATTAAGCCCCATCCTTCAGTGTTTAATTTAAACTTTCTTCCTTCAGTCAATTTTATAGGGATGTTGGTTTCGTAAAATGATTTGCTTTCTGCGATCGTATGCATAAATGTTGTGAAATTAACCTAATAGTTTTAGGAAGTATGGTGTATTATATTGAACCTAATAGTTTTAGCACGTATGGTTCTATTATATTGACCAACAGCATGGGATGTGATCTCGGCTTGAAGCCAAGGTCCGCCTTTATTCGTAGACTCTTCCATTTAAATTTTTACTCAGTAATAATTATATAATGCGCCAGTATGGAGTTTTAAAATTCATTTCTATAACCAAATGAAAATATCAACAAAAACTAGTAACAACCAGAGGTAACAACTACGTATATAATAATGTACTCTGTGGAGTGTGGATACAACAAAATAACTAAAAATATGTCATTTTTTTTTTTAATGGCATCTGTTATACATTATGTCAGTGTCAAGTTAGGAATATGTCAATTGAAACAAATTCCAATTCTTTCTTTTTTATTTATGGCTTTCGCAGTATTATGCATTTAGCCAGTGTCAAGTATAATTTATTCTCAGGTATTTTTACAAGAACGTTGAAACACGGGTGCGGTCGATTTCAAGGTCTTGTCGGAGTTTTGGTGTTAACTCCTTTCAGTACGATTCTTAATTCACTTATTTCAATGTTTCCATATACTGTTCATCACCGTCAATGTTTATTGAACAAATCCACAACACTTTTATACAACAAACACAACTCTAAACTAGTTTATGAAATAAATTAAAATAAGCGATGAACTGCACTGTCAGAATTACCAAAACTCCTCAGCAATTCCAGTGATGAACAGTGTATGAAAACATTGAAATAAGTGAATTAAGCATTGTATTGGAAGGACACCACAACACCAACAAGACCTTGAAAATTTTCACATCGATATTTCATCGTTCTTGTGAAGACTTGAGAATAAATTATACTTGTCATTGGCGAAATGCATAATGATGCGAAGCCATAAATTAAAAAGAAGTTTGACATCTGACATCAGATTTATTTTATTATTGGTTAGAATTAGATAATTCACGGTTTTATCAAGACTCTCTTTGCATAATACAACTTTGGATTGCTTTGACGTTTCTATATATAATTTGTATTATGAGAATAGGTTGGTTTCAAACTTTTTTGAATAAATGGCCCGGAAAAAGGACATTTGGAATGTATAGGTTTTTACCTATGTTTTTTGTTTTGGGTGCTGGCCTAGAATTTTCTATGATTAATTGGAGAGTTGGAGAAGTTAACTTCTATACAACATTTAAAAGACGACAAGCACATGACCTGGTTGAAGAAAAAATAAAGAAATACGCCGCAGTCTAACAAAATGCCTGCAGGAGTTTCTTGGGGTCAGTACATCTCATTTTCCTTTGCGGCCATGGCCTTCATGCTTGCAGGATCACAAACAGTGCATTATTACTACCAGCCGTTGCGAGATTTGAATGATTATATTAATAGAGAACTGCAAAATCTACCAGATAATGTTCAAGAGAAAATTAAGCAAGAATTACGAACTGACGGGATATTGAAATAATCATGAGCTAAATGTAGTTTTTTTGATAATAGTCAATAAATAGATATAAATGTAAATACATTTTGTTCTGTTGTAACGTCTGTTCTCTTTTTTATCCATGTTATGTTCTGTGTATATAGGTGTTCAATTTTAGTAAAACCTCCAAAAAACTACACAACAGTCAGATTGATTCTAGGTGTTTCATATGCAATCAACATTCTTATAGGATACATTTCTAGTATTTTAGTCTATTTTTAGAATATCAATCAAGGAAAATAACTAATTAGTAAAGATTTGAAGAAATCAACTTATCAAACAAAATTATTCTGTAAATAGTATTGTGAAACATATTTACCACATTTTATTGTGAACCTTTTATCTCAACACACTCGAAAGTTAGGTCACTATTTACGTTTACAATTGTTTAAAGAAATGAGTGAATATTATTTATAGGTAATTAAAAGCCTTCATGTTAAAAAAATGTTTATTATATATAGAAAATATATTGTCCTTAAAAATTTGGTTCCCTTTTTTAACAATATTTACAGTCTAACACTATTTATATGGCTAAAAATGTATTTTAATAAATTATCTTAATATTCAAACCAACCTGTGTACTTACAAATAGCATTTATCTCACAAAGTTTTACAGATTAACAGTGATTTTAGAACAAATGAACACAGAAGGTTTAGGGTAGGTACTTATTTTAAGTAATAATTTATAAATATTTATAGTCAACATTGTATGGTTCCGATATACTTACAATACTTATTAAATAAAACAGTTGATTCATTTACAAAATATTAACAATATTATATTATGACACTTGTATTACTACAAATTGAGTATTTAACAACAGCTGCTCCTATGGTACAGTACTATTATAATATTAGATAAGCTAAACTTAAAATAATCTAAGTATCTATATAGATAGGCTGCATATTTATTTTGGGTTCTATGAGGACTTGGTACATAGGTAAATTTCAAATAGAGTAAAGAGTGCCAGATGAAGACTTGAATGAGTCAACTAAAGAGAATTATACCAAAAGCCGATCTTATTCTAGCCATATTAAGGACTAAACTTTGCTTTCTATTCTATTAATATATTAATTAATACAAATTTGTAATAATAACTCCTGAAATTTTTAAGAATGTAGCTATAGATAGCATAAATAATTGTGTTTAAAAGTAATAATTATGTTCATTCTTATTTGTATTATTCCGTAACATATGTGCATTATTGAACATTATAAAATAACATTCGATGTATCTAGGTGACGAGCGTAATCCGGCGCCCCATACATTTTGGAAAACAAAGTTCTGTATGGGGCTTCTGTTTATAGCCAGGTGTGGCGCTTACCATCAGGTGAGCGAACCGTTTGCTTGTCATTCAAGCCAGTAAAAAACATTATTAAAAATAGTTGTCTCAACTGACAGCAGGTGAGTATGTTGTGGTTGTGGAGCTGCGGCCTACATCTAACAGTATAGTCAAAATTGAAACAAAAAATATGGTGTACTAAAACTGGAATTGAAAGCCACCAACAAAATAAGCACAGTCTTAACAAAAGCCTTAATATATACAGTAGGTCACCTAGCTGAATTATGAATTGTTCTTCGCACCCAGTCAACGTGTGAGGTGACGGAATCGTAAATACGTGGCCTACCCAATCCAATTTTCGTGCATGCTATACGCCATCCACTGACACCAATCAGTGACCAACGTTTGTCGTCGCTATTGAAGCACATCATGGAACTTCCTGCATATTCTTCTTCCTAATTATGGAATAAAATAATAGTATGCATTATACAAATGTTGGCTATGTATACATATAATTATTTGTCTGGCGCCCCGTGAACACACTTCTGACTTTTCAAACTTATATTCTACCGAATCGTTACCACTGTCTCACAGAAAACCGATGTAAGGTAGCGGCTTGCTGTTGCGTTTCCTGTCGTGAGTGAGAAATCTGGAGCCCCAAATCGCCCCTCCCTTTTCCCAATCCCTTAACTATTCCTTTCTTTTAAGGTTGGAAACCCGTTCGTGATTCTTGTAGTATCGTGAGCGAGCATAAACAGTGGAGATTACCATCAGGCGACCAACTTGCTCGTTTGCCGACCTATGCTATAATTTCAAACGTGTGTATTCATTATTGCTCGCTTTGCCAGAAATCTCGCCTCTAATCTCGCTCATCCTGAGAATTCTACATATCTTCGGATGTGTATCTAGCGTTGCCCTAAAGCTTATTCTCTTTCATTATTGTTATTATTATTATAATTTTTTTACTAGCCCTGTATTATATACGTCCCACTGCTGGACACGGGCCTCCTCTACTGAATGAGAGGGATTAGGCCTTAGTCCACCACGCCGGCCTAATGCGGGTTGGCAGACTTCACATACCTTCGAAAAATCTTATCGAGTTCTCTCAGGTATGCAGGTTTCCTCAAGATGTTTCCTTCACGGTTAAAGCAAGCGATAATTAACAATTAATATACACGTAACTTAGAAAAGTCAGTGGTGTATGCTCTTGGGGCTGGTTTCGAACCTGCGACTTTCGTCTCGACAGTTCATACCACTCTCCGCTGAGCTATCGCTGCTTTCATTATTAGAGGAGGCCGATAGTGAATGTGTGCTAGCGAGGGCGTACAATACAGGACTGATATTAATTATAAAGCTGTATTACTTACATCGCAATCGTCCTGGTCGTATAACGGCTCGGCGCAGATTCCATTCGCATTAGCAATACTAACATTCTCACAAGTGTTCATAGGACTTGAAACCAAATGAACCCTTTGCAGTTGATCTCTATTGCGCGTCCACCCTAACGTGTTACAAATAGATTGTTTGTTGACATTAGGAGTATTTTCCGGTAAGCAGATTGGTCGTACAAAGTCAGTCATTTCAAGCGGTTCCTCCAATCTCACTAACGCTAGCATACTCCCCTCTACAGGAGATCGCACCATGCCTACTATGCGTCGTTCTTGTTGCCAAGGTGTGGTGCTTTGTATTCGCACAGATCCAAACCTCGCTGTCCATTCTGCTTTGGGCTGACCCTTAAAAGTAAGATTAAAGTTATCACGACCATATATGATTACAAGCTGTGCCACGGGGTTTCAGTCGCGTGCATATTATTGCTGCGCTCCCGTCAGTCGTAGTGTGATGAATATGATATATATCTACACATTGTGGGTACAAATATCTAGGTGCATTATTAAAACATAAATACGGAAATCGCTATGTATTTTTACCTACGATTATATTTCAACCAGTAAAGGTAAAAATTATGTAAATCATAGGCTTACGCTGAATCAGTCGTAGGAATAAACTAAATAAATGTTAATGCAATTGTAACGTTATTTAGGTCTAAAAATCGTTTTAGTACATTACCTGAAAACAGGAAGAGGTCGTGATAAGCCAAGACGGATGAATGAGAGTAGCGTCACAGGCGTGAACATTTGATCGCAACAGGGCTGCATGCCATGGCCAGTCTCCAGGGCGCGCCGACCTTGGCAACCCTTCTACACCATTGGAGGCGCTGGCCCCTCGGGCTGAAGCTATACCACAATCTGAAAACATATTATTATGTTAACATCATTACCTACCTTAGTTAACCGACAAAAATCTAAGTCTTTAATTCGTTGTGAATGTATGATATTTACGCGTAGCGTTCAGCTGAGCAGAATACATCTTCCGCATTCCAGATGTCCTAGGAGCCAAAGGATTTCTGTAATATAGTAGTATCTAATAAAACTCTGTATTCCTACTGCGCGGCACAGGCCAAACATAGACAAATTAAAAAGTGTGTGTGTGCACTCACATTCACACAAAACATATCGTTCACATCATCACTATCACATCATGGGACTGAAATAGGCTCGGCGAAATATGGGTGTACGGGTTACACCTCTGCCTACTCTATCGGGGATTCCAGGCGTATGATGATATGATCATAATATCTTTATTCGGTTATGTTTTGCTTTACTCACTGTTCATGCGCAAGTCTGAAAATGCGGCTATGTTCAAAGCGGCCATAAAGTCTGACGAGAAGTATATAGTTTATACTTAACAATCTGTTAAATACTTGATAACTTGTAGTTTTCATTAGTGCACTTTTCAATATTATTAACTTACCCATCTGATCGCAAATGACTCTAATTACGTTTCGTTGTGGACAGTTGCTTTTCAGAAATGATATTTCTGATGCGAATGGATCTACTATTTCAACGTATTCTGGTATTTGTTTTTTGTTCGTTGTATTTTGATATTCTGGTCCGTCAATTTCCTCTGCGTCCGGTATTACTTCAGCGCTTAGTGCTGTTCTGTAATAAAATTTTACATAAATATTTTTTATTTAAAGTAACAATAATAATTTTAATGCCTTGTTCTATTTTTTATATTCGCAATGTCCAAGAAAACGTTACTAGTAACAAATAAAATAGACAACAAAATGCAAATTATCACGCCGGGGTTAAAATTTAATCCAATATTTTTATGAAAAATTATTGTGCTATCCACAAATATTTGTTTCCGGTTTGGGAGTTTCTGATACAGCAGGTGGCCGATCGTAAAAACTAGAACCAAAATCTTTCTGTAACATGTGATAAAAAGCATATTGCACTAACCCACTGCGATTGGGATAAGGGCAGGTGGAAGAAGAAGAAGAGATTGTTTAACATGCTCTTAATATAAAATCTTATGCAGTAATGTGGAAAAAAGTCGTTGTAAAGTTTAACATTTCTTACTTAAACGTTAATGCCCTACAAAGTGACGTAGCTACACTTAAAAGGGCCGGCTTATCGTTCTCGTAAGGTGTAGCACATATTTTTCCATATTTTCCACGTTCTGCCCATAAAGCATATCCAGCACGATTCCGTATTGATCCCAGCGTAGTTTCTGAATTTTCTCGCCGCCATGAAGCAAGGGTTCGCGAGATCCACACTGAAATGTAAAAGAATAATTATTTTTATACTTGATGTATATAACAGATATAGTTGTGAGTGGTAGAGCCACGCTGTAGACAGTCTGTCTACAGCATGAATGGGCTGGCTCGACCGGAACGTTACCAATGTCTCACAGAAAACCAACGTAAAATAGCGGCGTGCTGCTGCGTTTCGTACGGTGAGTGAGATATCCGGAAGCCCAAATCCCCTACCCTTCCCAATACCTAATTATTCCTTTCCTTTAAGGTCCGCAACGCGCCCATTATTTTTCTGGGCGTACATGAGATCACTTACCATCAGGTGACCTACTTGCTCGTTTGCAGGCCTATGCTATGCTATAAATAGTTATATACAGGGTTACTCTTAAAATACCAACAACCTCGCAGGACTAGATAGCTAACCCCATAAGGAACAACTTATGTTCAAATAAGTATTAATTTAATTTCCGGCTTGAATGTTTATTCTTATATATCTACGCGCATCGCAAAGATTACGTAAATAAACCCCTGCGAAGCGTGAGGAAGGGGGTGTAGCGCTAGCGCCTTTGAATTTGACCCATTTATCTAACCGCCAGTCGTCTGCCATTCAGTCATTTTTTTCATGTATTGAGTTATGTCCGAACTCGTAGAACAAAAGTTGTTCCTTATGGGGTTAGTTATCTAGTCCTGCGAGGTCGTTGGTGTTTTAAAAGTAACCCTGTACATATAAGGTTAATACATTTTGAAAGATTTTTTGAAGAAAGTGTCAACAGTAACATTATCAAACATAAATAAATAATTACAATATCCAAGAATGACGTCAAGAAGAGCTAAGTAATCGCAGCAGCCATTTGTATTATAAATAAAAAAAAAACTCGTTTTGTTTTTATAAAACTGTAAGAAACCATTGCACTTACGACAACCGGCTTCATCGCTACCGTCGGGACAATCGGGAGATCCATCGCAACGCATGTGTGCAGGCAGACATTTTGCCGTGAGGGCGCAACGCAGTGCGTTACTGCCGGCCGCAGTGCAGTGTGCACATTCACGCTCATCCACTGCATCGGCGCAGTCAGGAATACCGTCACACGCGCGCCGCGATAGAGCCAGGCGCTGGAGTCCTGCATGACACTCTGGAAGTACCAATCCTTCACTTTTAACGCAACCTTTATAAATGATTTTGCAATTAGGTATTGTGTCACATAAACTGTTGCGTCCTAACAAGAAAGTAAGAAGTATGTATTCTGTCGACTATGTTGTCAGCTGGTCGCCGTGGTCAATGACCTGTAGTAGTCTAAATATCGCGGTCCAGTGCACGAATTGATTTGCAACGTAAAAAGATATTGATATTGTTGAGAGAATTCGGCCACAAAGTATATAAAACAAATACACCTCACAACCTCAGTAATAAGAGCGCCGAAAGTCTAGCGGAGATTGGAACGGACTATGGAGACGGAGGACACAGATTCACTTCTAGTCGTGAAATTTTGTAAAGTTATGTACCTACGTATTGTTAATTATCATTCGCTATTACAGTTAAGGATAGCAGTGACCTGCATCGTTCAGAGTTATCCATAAAGATTTCGAAGGTATGTGAAGACATAACAGTATGGTCTGCAGACCCGCATTAGGCTAGCGGTATGGTCGATGAAAAATAATCAAGGGCTTGTATTTAATTCATTACCTTAGTATCCAAATCCTTTATTTAGAAAATATAATTAATTCCATATGGTAAGTTAGTATTACTTATATCGCAATATACAATTATGCGTAACGTACCTGGTTCCACGGCGCATGACCCAGTACCGAAGAAGTCAGGGAAACGTGCGCAATCAAAATGTGGCCGGAGTCTTTCTGGCAGCCTCGCGCCGCACCCAGCGTGGAATGTACGGCAGTACGCACGACACGGACGAATTAGACGGTTTTCATGGCACCGAGGTTGTAGCATTTGGCATACAAAGTCCTTAAATGTACATACAACCTATTAATATTTCTCAACTTTGATCTTTCGAATGCTTATTACACAGCACTCCTTCACTTACACATACCTAGTATGTGCTCTGGGGGACTGACATAGGAGCAACCGGATTCTTCGTCAATATTAATCCATATTTTACCTATTTAAGGATTTCCGTCCTAGGAATTTGGCAGGGGCGAAGCTAACGCCACATAGGGTACAATCCCAATAACAAGAAAACTGATTCATTTAAAAATCGTTTATATTTTAGGCTATCCAGTATCGATTACCCGATGTCTGAACATAACCCACCTACGCGACCACTAGACAAATATGAAATATGATACCTAAGTGCACGCAATATTTCGTTTCGGTCATTATAACTTGCTTATTAATGATGTCATGTGTGTGTTACAAATGGCGTAAAAATTCTAAAAAATGATCCAGATTAGATAAGCAAAAATCACGCAACTGACTCCATTGCTAAATCAAGCAACCACGCCAGTTATCCATTGTTATAGACATTGACTACAAAAATAACGAAAGAAAACACTCCCCGGCTTCGTTCTTATTAGGAACGACCGAACTGACAGAAGAGGAGGTGGTGTCGCTATTTATCTCCGTAGCGATTTTAAACATACCGTCATTGCCTCTTCTTCTGGTCTGGTTTCTGCTTCTGCAGAATATCTCTTTCTTGAGGTTTGGGTCAAGGGAGTGAAATCCTTACTTGGTGTGGTCTACTGTCCCCCTTCCCTTGACTACTTCTCCAGCCTGGAAACAGTTCTGGAATCTTTAGGATCAGAATATGCACATCACATCATCATGGGCGATTTTAATACCGATCTCCTATCCTTCGATTCCTCCCGCTCCCGTAAACTTCTTTCTATCGTCGAATCTGTCGGGCTGCATGTATTACCTCTTCAAGCCACTCACCATAATATTGATGGTCACGACACTTGGCTTGACATTATCCTCACCTCTGCTCCTTCCCTTGTTTCCTGTCATGGCCAATTTCCTGCCCCTGGTTTCTCTCACCACGACCTTATCTACACTTGTTACTCCCTAAAACCTCCCAAACTTCCCTCCAAGGTTATGCACATTCGTTGTTTTGGTCGGATGGATACGGACAAGCTTGATAGGGACGCTCGAAACTTAAATTGGGACGATATGTTTAAATCTAACTCGGTCGATGAAAAAGTAGAAATTGTCAACACGAAAGTTCTATCACTCTTTGATATACACGCCCCTATTAAGAAAGTTAAACTAAAGCGTCCTGCTGCGCCGTGGATGACTCCTGGAGTTCGGATGGCGATGAGACGAAGAGACCGTGCCTTTCGCAAGTATAAAAGGGATCGTTCAGAAGTAAACTGGTGCCTCTTTAAAACTGCAAGAAATCGGTGCAATCAGATGGTACGTAATGCTAAACGCCGACATATCCTTAGTAATATCTCTTCAACGTCCCCAGCCAATATCTGGAAGTTCCTTGGGACTCTGGGTATTGGCAAAGATAAAAGCTTAGACTTCCATGGTGCGACTATTGGCTTGGATGATATTAATCACCATTTCTCCACTGCTCCTTCGATTGATCACCAAGCCATGCGTCGTACCCTGGATTTCATAGCTGGTCTTCCGAGGCCTTTAGCTGACCCTTTCCAGTTTTCTCCGGTTGCACAGGGTGAGGTTAAAAAGATAATCCTTGCGATTAAATCCAATGCGACTGGCTATGACAACATCAGCCGTCGTATGATAATCGCAATCCTTGATCATCTTCTCCCACCCATCACGCATATTATAAACTTTTCCCTCAGCAACGGTGTTTTCCCGTCTTTATGGCGGAAAGCCATTGTTATTCCTCTTCCCAAAATCCCTAATCCCTCACTTGTCAATCACTTCCGTCCTATATCCATTCTCCCTTTCCTCTCTAAGGTGCTGGAGGCTTGTGCGCACAAGCAGTTATCTAGGTTTGTGCACTTAAATAACTTGCTGTGTCCACTTCAATCTGGCTTCAGACCTGGTCACAGTACCACTTCCGCGCTCCTCAAAGTGACTGGCGATATTAGAGCAGGCATGGAAGACGGCAAAGTCACTGTACTGGCTTTGGTGGACTTTTCGAATGCCTTCAATACCGTCAGTCACGACATCCTCTTAGCTATCCTCTCCCATCTTTTGTTCTCTCCCGGTGCACTGGACTGGTTTTCATCCTATCTTCAGGGACGCCAGCAGTCGGTGCGCCTCAATGACTCTTCGTCAAATTGGCGCAACATCGGCTCTGGAGTCCCTCAAGGCGGTATACTTTCCCCGTTGTTATTTTCTATCTTCATCAACCTCATAACTGAAAACCTTCAATGTGCGTATCATCTGTATGCCGACGACTTGCAGCTGTACTCGCAGGTTGGCGTCGATTGTGTGTCTGTTGCTATAGATAGGGTGAACAAGGACCTGGCGCATATCAAAAGCTGGTCAGACAGTTTCGGTTTGTCCGTAAACCCAGCAAAATGCCAGGCAATAATAATAGCCAGCCCTAGAATGATCTGTAGATTGGATCTTGCATATATTCCACCAGTTAAATTCGACGGCACTGCCATTCCTTGGTGCTCCTCTGTGAAGGATCTCGGACTACACATCGACGCTACCCTGAGCTGGCGGTCCCAGGTAACCTCTGTTAGTCAGAGAGTCATCGGCACTCTTCGCTCTCTCTATCGTCTTAAGAACTTCTTACCGCCCAAGACCAAAGCTATGCTTGTGCAAACCTTAATACTCCCAGTAATCGACTATGGTGATGTGTGCTATTTCGATCTGAATGCAGACTTGCTCAATAAACTCGACCGTCTTCTCAATAACTGCATTCGATTCATTTTTAATCTCCGAACTCCGATTCTTACCGAACGCAGTTAAAATGGCTTCCCATTCGCCAGCGCCGCTCATTGCGTGCGCTTACTACTCTCTTCTCATTTCTTAAATCTCCTACCCCACCTACCTATCTGTCTTCTAATTTAACTTTCCTTTGTGATACACACGATAGGAATCTGCGTTCTTCCAGCAATCTCTTACTTAAGTGTCCTCCTCATAGCTCTGGCTTTGTTCACTCTTCCTTCGCTATCCAATCTATCCTCCTTTGGAACGCACTCCCGCTCGAAATCAGGACGTCCACAACACGGCTGGCTTTCAAGATGAGAGTTCGACAATTATTGCTGGCTGAAGTAGCAAATTCTCCACGTTAGATATTTGTGTAACTATATATTTATCTATATGTATATATGTGTATGTATGTATATATATTGTTTATTTATATGTTATATTTGTAATTTTTATGTATATATATGTATTGATATGCGTAATTATTTAGTTTATTATTTCTTTATTATATTCACATTTTAATTATTTTATTATGCACCTGCCTCAATTACGATCTCCACCACCCTAAGGTCGACTAGGAAAAATGCCTAAGGCATTAAAGTCCGCCTGTATACCTTGTGTACAAAGCTTAATAAATAAATAAATAAATAAAAACAAAATATCGCACCTGAGCGAGACGTGAACATTCTGCGTCCAAAAGTTCCCTGTAAGCCACTAGGTCACGCAGCAGGGCATCTTTTGAGGTATGACCCACAAGGTTTGGGTAAGATGTGGCGTTGTACGGCAGGTGTGCACATAATGGTAGAGAAACAGGCACGCATTCCCGTACCTCTTCTTCAACTTCTGTAAGTATAAGCTCTGTTGTGGGAGGCTCTATCGGTGTTGTCTCAGGCTCTTTTAATTCTAGTGATGATATAACAGAGTTTTCCTGAAACAATAGGAATATTTTTATGTATTACCTATAATCATAATTTGCTTTACTGCCAAATATTTTGCTTTACCAGTGATTTTTGCTAATGTAACAATGCTCAAGAATTCAGCCATTTTAATGCAATGTTAAATTTTTACCACATACAGTATACAGGTATAATTTACATCAGTGATCAACAACTAGCTACATGTAAATATCAAATGTATTATTTTCTCTTCTTCATTCTTCCATATATAAAATTTAATGTGAACAAATTATTTGAATCCGGCTAAATGTGAAAGCTGCGATATTTTATTTGTATTGTGTGACTAAAAGCCATTATGGCCCCGAGAACGGCGATTATTCAAATCGTTACACTTTATTTTATATCTTACGTTTGTGAGATCATGATCTGGCGAATATGTAAGAATAATCAATACATATGTATGTATATACTTATAAGTTATTTTAGTAAGATAATATATCATTGATATTAAAAAAATCACAGTACACAATTATATACCATATTGTAAAACCATTTACATAAATTTGAGTGATAGAGCCAAGCTGTAGACAGCTTTGTCTACATGTTTTATTAGCAAGACTGGCCTGACTGGGCCGGGTTGTTGACGTTTCGTGCGGTGAGTAAGGTATCCGGACCCCTAAATCCCCTTCCCCTTCCCTTCCCAAGCTCTTAATTATCCCTTTCCTTTAAGGCTGGCAACGCATCCATGATTATTCTTGTACTGTGGGTGTTCAAGGTTCAAGGGCGTTGGAAATCACTTACGATCTGGTGACGCACTTGCTCGTTTGACGGCGTTTGCTATAAAAAAACTACTCCTGTGAAAATTTTGGTATAATAAAATGTTACGTCATTATTGTATGCATTTTTAGAATGACTTTGTTGTTATGAACTTTCAAGCCCAGTTATTATTAATTAGTCTCGGCTCGCTCGAGTGGGTATTTATACAATAAAATTAATTAATGCAAATATTTAAGCATTCGATATCGTTAAATAATCCTTGGATATCGTTAAATAAACTGCTAGAGTCTCGTCCTTACTCTCCACGGCTTCAGCCCAGGAGTGACTGAAGTACACGAGGAGATCCGCAGCTGAAAGGCCGTGACGGAAACCATATTGACGGTCGCAATCGTTAATAATTCGTTCCATCGCCTTGGAGACCAAGGACGTTATCGCATACATCAATGGTTCTAGTCCAAAAGGAAAATTAGACTGGTATTGCTAAATTGCTAAATTTCCCTTGAAACTACATTAGTTAAGGTATGGCCACATCAGACAAATTTGCCACAAGTCTCATGGGTGAGTCTCCTGCTTGGCAATAAACATACTTACTGATATAATTTTTTTAACAAAGAACACGCGAATCAAGTTGAAAAAAATATAATTTAGTCAAATTAATACTGGTATTTAATTGTAAAATCTATTTACCTCAATGTGTAATGTGTCTGGATAAGCATTGTACTTGCTAAAATAACCCTCCGGTGTACCAAGGTCTCGGGCGAGCACGTCCATCACTTCTGTAGTGCTCACAGCGGTAAATATTGGTTCAAAAGATACCTCAAAGTGTACTCGGATGCCATTTTTCCATTCTTCTGCACTAAAATTATAAAAATATGCTTTAAATCCTTTATTATCGTCGGGTCTTTAGTTACAACTGCTCATAAAATACAAAACAACCATATTATTTGCATCAGTTTAATATAGGAATAGGTAGAAACTTGTCGCGATGTATAAAATAGTAGGAAATCACCGACACAAGACAGAGTAATCACGTAAGAAGTAATAAAAAATGAAAACTAGAACATGTGAATGAGACAATTACACTCGTACACATGATCTCTTTTCCGTATGCAGTGTAATTTAGACATTTTTTTTTAAATTGGATTTTATCGTTATACGTTAATACAGTGTTTTTCTACTAGAGGTTCTATAATTTTAATTCACATTCAGTTCACAAGAAGAAAGGGCCAAATTAACACAGAATACTAAAGTTATTGACCAGGAACAAACATCAGGAACACAACCTTCAAAGTGGATTACCTACCTACATAAAAGCACGCGTTCTGCATAAAGAATCGAACTAGTGTACAATGTATTACAAACTTTCTCGTGACCGATATTAGATCTTTTATTTTGAGCCTAATATCTACCGGACTTATATTGTCTCGGATCTGTTACTATCAGCTTAAGTTTATAAACACAATCAGAGTTCGCTTTACTCGTAGGTATGTAGGTGCATAAATGCGAATGCTTATTCAGGAGAAACCAGATTTATGTCTTTAGCACGACCGTGAGTTTTCAAACAAGAATTTCATGTTTTACAGGTAGATTGAGAAGCTTTAGTCTTCAAACTTGTAGAAAGTAATACATTCTAAAATATAAAATACGAATTTATTAATCTGACAAACGATCTCTTTTATCTTGTGTACCTAATTAGACGGCTAAACGCATAATGTAGGTAAGTATTATATCAATACTCTATGTTTTGTCATCTAATATAAATAACTACTAAAATATAAGCATAACAGTTGCTTAAAAATGCTACAGTTTAAATGCTGAGCTTACGACATTCAGTATGTGCACCCGATAACGTAGGCACGTCAGAGTATGAGGTCCCGTGAAAGTTCACTTTCTCCGGCGATTGATATCTGCGTAGTGCAGTATTGCGCTACATTGACAATTACCAACCGCAATGTAAGCGGTCGCGCCGCGACGTCCACAAGATGTACTTTGATCAAACACATTTCATAAAGCTTTTGTCTTATGATGTTCTACTACCAAACGTGTGTTGTAATTTTGCCCAGCCTTAAAGTTCTAGCATGCAAAAAATAGTTTTATAAATTTGAAGAGTTTACCTGTCTAATGCAAGAATGTCGGCCGATACAAAACATGACCTCAGTTCAGAATTTCGATATAATTCGAATAGTACGTGTTGCAATTCGTTTTCTCGAGTGCGGTTGCCCTTTGTTTCAAGCTGTTTGCTCTCCGCGTTCTCTGCTGGCGTCCATGAGGAGAGCACGAATGAACCGCGAAATGTTTGTCTGTTGAGCGGGTCTCCAAAAAGATACATATCTATAAACAAAAACAAAACATTTGAATTACATTTCAATGTGGACTAGGTACGTACAGAATTATAATATACGTCACCGACATCTTTACCTACTATTCATTCATCCATCACATTATTTTATTTATGATCATTTTTCAGAAGCACCATGGATGCTCATGTATGCTGATGGCATAGTACTGGTAGACAAGATCAAACACCGCCTAAACCAACGGGTCAACCTGTGAAAACAGCGGTCTGAAACTAAATGTGGCTAAGACCAAGTACTTAGCCTGCTGGAGTAGGTACAGACCCGGATAGTATCCGGATAGGAAACGAACTTGGTGAGAAAACGGACAAGTTGCAAGTTGCGGTGACATCGACCTCCACGTTAAAACCCGTATTGGCGCCGCTTGAGCTAAGTGGCGAGAGATCACAGGAGTCACTTACGACCGTAAGGTGCCGATGAGATTTAAATACAAGACCTTCATTCAGTCTGTACTTCTGTACGTAGCCTGCATTTAGTGCCATTTTAGAGAGATTCACTTTGCGGAAATGAAAATACTGCGGTGGATGAGTAACGTCACACGATTAGATCGTATACGTAACGAGTACATCAGCATAGGTGTCCGCGACGTGGCAGTTAAACTCCAAGAAAGTCATTTATGGTGGTTTGGTCACGTTCTTAGGAAACTTCAGGAGTACCTATGTTAGTCGCAAGTGCCAGCGTTCAGCCACAGGCACTTGCCCAAAAAGCGCTGGCTTGAGATATGAGAGCCAATGATGCTCAAGATCGGCCGAAGTGAAGGCGTAGGAAGGCGGACCCTGCCATTAAACGTTGGAATAACGCCAATAAAAACATTTTATTGGGGCTTCGGCGCAATATTATTAGACTAGCTTTTGCTATTTAGTCTTCCTGATAGTCTTTTTTCTGGGACAAAAGTAGTTTGATATAGTATTTTTACTAGAGTTACACTTAATATAAGTAATAGTAAAATCTGTATTTAAATCAGTTCAGTCGTTATCACGTCATTCGCGAACATAGATTTTACCATTTTATATGTATTGATTAAGTACCTGTGTGGATTTGAAGTACGTATAAAATATTATCCTATCCCACATTTGTACAATCCAACTAATATTATAATGGACAGGGAGCCCTCGGGTAGCTGATCCACTTGACTACTATCAAGCTCATTTTCCGTGAGTAGCTTCGTTTCGATGAGACGACCAACTATTCCCTATGCGAAAATTCTCTATTGTGGTAGCTAACAGAGGTAGCAAGGATATAATATTTCGATTTGATGATACTCAAAAAATTATTATTTTATTTGTAGGACAATATGACAGTTAAATTATATAAATATTAACTAAGTAAAAACAAAAAAATCAGCTGGTTAGTAATCATACCTATTGGAAGGAGGGGCTTCCAATAGGTATCGATAACGAGGTCATAAGAATGATTACTAACCAGCTGATTTTTTTGTATCATCAGTATCATCAAATCGAAATATTCTATCCTTGCTACCTCTGTTAGCTACCACAATAGAGAATTTTCGCATAGGGAATAGTTGGTCGTCTCATCGAAACGAAGCTACTCACGGAAAATGAGCTTGATAGTAGTCAAGTGGATCAGCTACCCGAGGGCTCCCTGTCTATAAATGTCAGTAAAGGTGAAAGTTTGGGTGTTTGTTAATTAACGTTGTTTATATATTACCGATGTTTATTAAGTAGCTGTAACGGCTTAACGAATTTGTATGAAATTTAGCAGACAGGGACAGCCTATGACCTGAATAAGGACAAAGATTACGTTTACATCGGCTAAGAAATAGAAATACATACGCGTAGAGCCACAAACAAAATTAGTATATTATAAAGAGTAGACACATTAATTATTACGTTTTGCATGAAACATAATCAATATAGGTACCTACGACATTGCATCATTACCCAGGAAAATTTTAATACTATTTTCTTACATTTATACCTATTATGCAAGATTAATCTAGTTAACTTATAAAGTAGATACCAGTTGCACAGAAATATGCGTTGTCTAGTCACTTTGCTTGGCAATTGGCACACTCACGCTGAACTTGCGGAAGCAAAATATTTTTAACGCTTTGTTCTCTCCGAGGCGTGTTTCATGCTTGATTTTAAGGTGATCAACATTTTGTTGGGGAATAATAGTCATAGCTCGATAAAAACATTCCTGATTTAATACAGCACTGTTGTCTAAAGTATTATCAAGATTAATTATAAGGCATTTAAACATCAGGTAACAGTAATTGCTATAGTTATGTAATATTTCTGTATTTCACTTATCTAGATCTTAAAGTAATAAAATAAGTGTTTGCTACAATGTACACTTGTGGCGAACGAAGCAAGGCCGCTCTGCTTACTGGCCTTTGCTCGGTGACGGGACAAATGTCGCCCGTGAGTTGTTACTTCGAGGCTTTACTGACTATTTACTTATCATACCAATTCCTTAACTTAATCCGAACGATTATTGGCTACAAACTCAAATATATAAAAATAAAAGTCGATTCGTCTATAGGTACAAACCCGAGAAACAAGGAAATATAAGTTTAGATTCACATATTGACAATATAAAAGGCCCACCGTTGTTTAATTGCTTTCAGTTCGTTCATACAAACGTTTCTAATATGTAAAGGTTGGAGCTATAATACTTTGCAAGAGTTATTTAGGTTCAGCCGGTCCGAGCGTAACATAGAAATAGTTTACCACTTACGGGTAAGACATAATTTGTTCTAGGAATTTTACCTTCGTTGTATCACAGATATAAGTAATTGTAAAAAAAGGCCTTTTTTGCGTATGCACGAACGAAAGAGACTTAAACATAATAGGATATAAATGTTTCTCTTGTGAATTCCGATTGTCAAAAAAGCTCTACGTTTTAGATTATCACTAATGAAATATTTTCCGAAATAATAAGTAAACGTTCATCTAGTTACATCCATTACCGTACTTGGTTTAAGCCCGTATCGTAAATAATAAATATTTTATATCTAGATACATATATGATACTTTTATGAGTTGAATATATCGGATCCTGGTCAATAACGATGTTACGTTTTGAGAGTCGAGACTTGTCGCAAAGAATACGTTGTTGTTGTTGACAGTTTATTTATACATTTGAGAACGTTATAGTCTTTGCTTGCATGCTTACCCATGTGACTTTAGCGAGGATATTTTGTGTTGAACTTGTTTAACCACTACTAATGAGATTTAATGTCAATTGGTAGACATATGGGTTACGTCACCGTATACTTTATAGAAAATGAAGAAAAATAAGTATGCATTTATGTATGTACGTAAATAACTTGTATACTTCTGCTGATGGGAGGAGACTTGTATCCGACCGGATAGCGACCACCGTACATCATCAGCCACAGGACGTCCACTGCTGAACATAGGCCTCCCCCAAAGATTTCCAGACCGACCTGTAGGAAGCGGCCTGCATCCAGCGACTTCCTGCGACCTTTATCAGGTCGTCTGTCCGTGCCAGTACGTGATTGCCGTACACTGGTGCTAAAACCTGCCATAGTGGCCCACCTTGTGTGGGTCGCGTTCCAGGGTCAGCCAGTGTATATCCAGTTCTCCCCAGGGGGCTTGCCCCCTGAACCTAACCCTTTTCCCATCCCTTTCCTTCCCCTCCCTCTTGGCCCTTAGGCAGGCCGGCATGATCTTGCCGACCTACGATGGACACATTGTTTATCGTTGGTCGACACTATTCTTGGATTGCGCTACACTTACCATCAGGTGTAGCGTAGTCACTTTGCCGAGCCAGGACAAAAAAAAAAGAGCGATAATTACCAAGGAGCAGTGTGAGGTGAGCTAAGATATACTTAGATTTAACTTTGACATACGTAAAAAATATTTCAACATAATCGTTCTACATTTCGCGTAGAAATCTTTGTACATATCCATAAAAAAACATACGCGCAGAGCTAGGAACGTTCACCTTTTTTAAAGACGGTTAAAAATGTAATTATTTTAATTAAAATGAAATACTTACGGCCTAAGTAGACGGCTACGGCTGCCAGCAACAGCAAAACCAGAAGCACAGCAAGAGCAGCGCAGCAGCCCCGACATGGACGACTCATTTTCTTTCTTGTAAACCTGATGTCGCTGCTCACTGACATGGTGGACTCCGGTGGTCGGTGCCGCACACATCGCTGCTGCCCGCTGCGTGTCCATCCATAACCGAGCTGAGATATTTTTTAAGTAAAAGCACACGTTGAAAAAAGTGATAGCTCTGTTTGCCTTAAAAATGTTATAAAAGATTTAATTTACATAACGTTCTTTTTAAAATTGTTGTAATTTATAGGTCGCAAATTATCAAGAGGGTTATCTGATGGTAGTGATCACTATTGCCCGTGATTCGTATTCACCCACATCAACCGAAAAGAACCGTGGGTGCGTTCTCAACCTATAGGGACTGAAATGGGTTTGGAGCGGCGGGGCAGGGAAATTCTTTATCTTCGGTAATCACGCAGTAAACATTTTTGTCTATAGCATAAATGAGCCGGCTCAACCAGGTCGTTACCTTCCCAATCCCTTAATTATCTTTTTTCTTTAAGGTCGGCAACACGCCCATTAATCTTCTGGTATTATGGGCGTACATGAGCGGTAGAGACCACTAACCATCAGGTGACCGACTTGCCCGTTTGCCGGCCTATGCTATAAAAGAAATCTCGATAAAGCTATTAGGCCTAACAACAATATTTGTGCTATTATATAGCACCAGTTATAGCGCGGCTCTACCACTTACTGTATATAATAATTATGTTCTGGTACTTCTCATGAGCACTAATTGTACGTGTAACTACCGCCATTATCTTAAATATAGAAGCAATAATGTTTGCCGAAATACTCGAGACCTGCCTTCATTTGACAAAGTGATGGATCGTCACGCTCCATCTCCTATTGTAATCGATACAATGTACACACGTAAGTAACAGAGGTAATTCTTTTGAAACAAATTACATAAGTAGGTATACAATTTGAGATCATGAGACTGCATTCCATGGACTAAATAACCTTAATGCGCGTACTTAAGGATTGACGGTTATAACGATGAATCGAGAAACTAAAGATGATTGAATGTTGTGAAAAAATTGTAAAAGTAAATTAAAATTTTGTAAAACAAATTTGAAAAAGTTATAGCAATTCAAAGAGTGTCCCTCAATCCTTACTCAAGTGTATCTATACCTCGGTAAATACATGTAAGTAGATGCAAAATTTAATATCAATTTAGTAAACAAAATAAAAATCAAATATTTCATAAAAAAATCAGCAAGTATTTAAAAAACTTTTATAATGAACAAATAAATACACCTAACAGTCACATGTAATCCTGGCCCCACACAAGGTTTACCTGTATCATGGGTATCAGGAACTACGAGGGACTTGTTGTTGTTATGGGACCACAACATCCAGACCAGAAACAAATATTTCGGACCACATAAACATTTGTCCCGGTGCGGAAATCGAACGGCCTCACGCTTCGCAGCCGGCTACTCTGTCAGTATATAAGTGTATAATCTATGGGCTACTCCCACTATAGCCCACTGCGCCACGGAGGTTGTCAATGTTGATTTTATACATGTCCCTCAATCCTTATTGTACGGATTGAGGGTCATTGGCGTTTTAGCAAATTGGTTATATCTACAAAATTATTGTTTTCAACACGATTAAGTAATAGTTGTCTAATAATATGTAAATAAGATTTCTGTACAGACACATTATGGTTTAAATGTTATAACGCTGGCGACTGTGTCCCTCAATCCTTATGCCTACAAAAAGAGGTACATGTTCCCGATTATGCAAAATAGGCTTACCGCATCCCCTTGGCCCTTAGCGCCCACCAGATGGCATGCCGAGGCGCACAGTCGATGAAAATGTGCAAAATTTCAGTTAACAGGGACCGACACATACTCCCAGAAAGACCTCTAGAAATTGTTTTTTTACAACATTTAATAAATCTTGTTATCATTGGTTTCACGATTCATGATTATGGCTCTCAATCCTTACGTACGCCCTTCATACACCACATGCAATGAAACAAACTCGGTATAAACAGCTTAAGAACAGAGCGTAAGTAGGTACCGTCGCTACACATTTTTTGCAACATCTCGAAGCAAAGAAAAGAACTGTGTTTTGTCAGTTGCCGGGTTTATTTAAAGTAAAAACTACATTGCATGTTTTGTGTAAGTTTGTGTAACTTGTATACAAATAGATAAAATATTTCAACTTCCGCAACAAAACTTAATTTGTGTTACTTGAGGAACGGCGAAGTGTGCGCGTGAACGGCTAAGCAACATTCATCAGAAAGCCGTTTTCATGCCTGAGAAATTGACAAAGAATGCCAGTTTTATAAGTATGGAAATTATGTGCTCAGTGACCAACTAATAACCGTCTGCGTCGACTTCAAACAGATGAACTTATTAAAACTCAGTTTCGATAATTTTTATACAATGTTCAATTAAATGAAGTATGGGCACTTAGGGCTACGTCATAATACGGCAAAACTGACGACGACAGTCATCGGCCCAACAAATCGATTAAATTCAAATTGGATCACAAATCATCTACTACACGAGCATGTGTTGCCAGAAAATTACTGAGTAATTTTCTCTAAAGTGTGGGCATTCCGTTGTGTTTAAGAACATTGGTTCAAAACCTGCCTGCTTCACTTTTGATATTGATAGCGCGGAGGCCTTCTTTTTTTTAATGGATGAATTATTATCTATATTTTTTTCTGGGAACCTCCATGACCCCACTGCATATTTTCTTCGTACATTTGTTTTTAATTGAAATGTTTTTTTATAGATATGACAGCTTCCGTGGCGCAGCGGCGAGTAGCCGGCTGTGAAGCGAGAGGCCGCGGGTTCGATCCCCGCACCGAGACGAATGTTTGTGTGATCCACAAATATTTGTTTCGGGGTCTGGGTGTTGTGAGACCGAAAGTCTCTCGTAGGTCCTGGTACCCACGACACAAGACTCGTATCTTACTGTGGGGTCAGGATATGTATGTGACTGTTGGGTGTATAAAAAAAAAAGATATGGGCATATTTTGATAGGCAACGCGGCAGAACCGTATTAGTTATTAATAATAAAATTCATTTATGGACGTAGAAGTCACTCAGTGACCACTCACACTTATACTATTAGGCCGTATCCAATATTGCCATATCGTAGAATTGCATGCCTATTAGTAAAAAAATAGTAAACTCATTTGAAAAATACGGTACCTATGTGTAATACTTAGTTATAACTTTAAAACTACGGAACACTTAATAAATCTCTTTTATTTTATGGAACCCTACAATATATGGCCAGTTTTGGGAACCGATGTAGGGGAAAGGTGTACGAGATGATTCCCTTAACGGAAAACGCTCGTAATATCAAAGATATTTAACATAATTATGATCTGAAAGCGTTTACTACTAGCATATTTATCTGTCTTACTTTGGGCGTATGTTAAATCATTTAATTTATTAAAATTAAAATAAAAAAAAATCGTTTTTTAAAACCTTGCGAAAGGATCATCTTGTACACCCCGGTGTTCAAGATGATCCCTACGATATGGACAAGATGATCCTCGGACCATCATCAATAAACAACATACTTATTACATAATTTAAGTATTCTATAGTCATTTTTAAATCACATAATATAATTTGTGAAATCAAAAATCATACATTACATAGTTACGGGCTGATTCTTCAATCAAAATTCACGACAGTTATTCTTTTGATAGGCGATTGAAAAATCATTCCTAAGTAGAACAATTAGAATAGATTAGAATCTTCTTGACAATAATTAACACTGTTAGTCAAAATCAACAATATAAAAGCTTCGTAACGTACGAATTAAAAAAAGTCAATAAACTGACTTAATCTGTTTTTAGAATTCTAAACGCTTTTTAGCCGGCGACATGATACACATATCACAAATAAATTCATCGGGATCATCCCTGCACAAGCTTCATGTTCCCATTTTTGGCATTCAGAACATTTTATCCATCCTTCACCCATCTTATCTTTGGAAAATGTTTCCGTGCAGAAAAGGCATTCTGTATTATTGTCAGATGATTCGGACTCTGAGACATACAAAGTTTTTTCTTTTTATTTGATACTCCTTTTCCTACTCCCTTCCCTTTCTGTTTATTTTTAGTTATATATTTTTTGACTGTGTGCTCTTTTCGTAACTTCCTATTTTCTTTTCCAGTTTTTTTGCTTGTTTCTTCTTCTAAGTATTTTTTGTATGCTGTGCTGGTTAAAATTGACGTATCCACCTTTTTTCTCTTTATGTTGCTCCTTTTGCCTACAATTTTTGGGTAAGGTTTTATCTTGGCCGGTGAAACAACAAAATTTACAAAATTACTTTTGTCAAGGAGTGACGGTGAATCATTTCGGTTCAACGCATAACTTGTAGATGGCAACGATGACAAAGGAATTCGAATAGAAAGCGATTCTTCTAGATGATCCCTAGGGACCATCTTGTACACTTAAAAGGTGATCATCTTGCCCGAACCTTAAGTTTTTCATTTGTTACTCTGTAACCATCGACTTATAAAAAAAGGGGGACACCACGTCCCATACATTGAAAGTGAAGTGACCCATAGTGTGCCAGAATGCTGTACGTATACGGGCCGCACGCACACACTCTCACCATAGTGTGCCAGTTTCCGCCATTACGCGACACGACCGCCTTGTGTAACGTTCACTCCAACTTGGATTAAAAAATATATAATAATGCCGACATGTGTCATAAAACATTGTAAAAACAATTCGACATCGAAAGAAATATCAAGGAATTACTTAGCACAGGTAACATATGAATTTATAATCACTTTTATAATGTTTTTGGTAAAATTATTTACGTAATATTCGGAACATAAAACGTCAACTTCACGTGCATGTGTTGCTAGAAAATAAATGAGGTATTTTCCCCAAAGTGTGAGTATTCCGTTGTGATTAAGAACATTAGTTCAAACATTACTAACCGACTTTAAACCAGGAGGAGGTTGTCAATTAAGCGTATGTTTTATTTTTAATGTACGAACATATATTTTCCCATCAAATATGGACCGCTTTGTTGAAATATGTTGATGTTCGATAAAGTTTAGGTACTAAGCGGTCTCCTATATACAGTGGCGTAGCTAGCACGGGTGGCACCCGGGGTTGATTTAATTTGGCTGTCACGCTAAGAATGAAAGCTTTAAAATGATATTTTTAATGTATTTTAACCGATTTCAAAAAATGAGGATAGAGGAGAGGATTTCCCAATTTTTGAATATTATTTCGGGTTATATCAGGTCGAGTTCCCAAAACCGGTGACAACCGGGGTAGAGTGCCCCCCTCTCCCTTCCTAGCTACGGTACTGCATATATATTTTGTTAAAATCTGATAACGGAATATGGAGTAAAGATATTAAACTCCTCAAACAAACAAATAAATAAAAAAACAAAATTCGCCGAATTGAGAACCTTCTTTTTTGAAGCCTAACCGGCTTCATATTAACAAGATTACCAAAACATAAAATTTATCTTCAGAAACTCTGTGAGAAGTAAATAATAACATAATGTTTAAATTAATCAGGTGTGGCGTAGTCATTTTGCGCAGCCAGGATAAAAAAAAAGAAGGTATTTTTGGATACGGTAAAATTTGTGTTGCGCGGCAGCGGCACAAGCCTTTTTTATTTATCAGTGCGTTTTAAACTTTGTTTTGTAGAGTACTCTTTATTTTAAAGGGATGTATTTTTTTTTTCTTTTTATGTGGCGCTCTATGCCCCACTCTCGTCCCTCTGTATCTCGGTAACCTCGTGTGCCAGATCTAAATATTTGGTAATTCTATATTTTTGGCTTTTACGAGGTTCTCGTCATGCGGAATGGTGACGACATTTTATAGCAAATATTTTTTTTTTCAATTTGGAATTAGAACACACTCTGGCAGGCGCCGAACATAAGCTTAATCTAATTAAATGTATTTTAGAAAAATATTTGAGCATTCGAGATCACCATATTTCCAAATTAGAAGCTACTGAACGGTCTGTGCAAAGTAAAAGGCATGTTTATAAAAATTAAATAATTTTAAAGGATTTTAATTTAATTTTTATTTTTTCATATACCTACCCCATTATTACACGAAACAATTAATTGTTTGAATCACTTAATTACCATCTACATACTTTATTCCAATAAACACGGGCCGAATATAATACCTCCTCTTAGGAGTTGGTTAAAACTGGGGAAAATTTTCATTTATCTGGTATCCCTCAACTTTCACACACATATATCATAAACCTGCATCACTGACGATATTAGTAGCGTTCTATCCTCCTTTTTTTATATATCGATGTCTGTAACATAACCTCTAAGTATTCTACTGTTACCATACTATCAAAAAAACTAAATTGATCATATTAGGAAGCTACAAGCACAACAATGACTGTAACTGACAGTATACAATAAGACTTACATGAGTTTAAAGTCAGCGTTACCTTAGATCAACAGCACACAATTTTAATATTTTCCCATCAAAACAAGTGCGTCGGTCGCTTCGCCATCACGAATTGACTAACGCGGGGGATGGCCGGGGGCCACACATTTTCGAAGAATATGACTAGATAGCATTTACACTTAAGTCGCAATTGAAAGTGATCATCTTACCTTAAGGGATCATCTTGTACACCTTTCCCCTACTAAGTAATCGGTTTTACAGAACGACAAAATACTAGGCAAGCGATATTGAATTTATCATCGCCTCGTAAAGACTAAAGATATTATAAAACAGCAAAAACAGGGAGCGGAATTTATCAACCAAAGTTTGGTGAATGTGTTTTGGGCCGTGGCTGTCGAAACCGTTTATCTATCGGTAGGTACAAAATCAAATGTCAAGAAAACAATTATATGTAGATAGATAGATACATTGCGACAAACAGTCCACGCGAAAATAATATAAGACCATAACTTCATTCACTCGGATACAGTATTAAAATTCAAGTGTCGCTATAGAAACTGCTTGTAATTGGTTTTTAATTTATTAAGCGCCCGTTTCGCCACCTGTGACCTATAAAATATAACACACTCAAATAAAAGGCACATAATAATATAGTTACCGGAAAAAACATGTCTACTAGGTACTTTAAAAGGTAGGTACTTTAGCGTATAACTGTGTTATACGCTAATTGGTGGCTAAATCTTACAGGAATATTGTGAAACAGGCCTTAAGTAGTAGGTACTAATTGCCATTATGAATAAATTACTTAGAATCCTGCTTCCGCATGTTTATAAGTACATTTGGCTGGAGCCATATTTTTTTTGTTCTTTCTGTTGTGACGTTGTGACTTATTACTTAATTCCAAGTCACTATGTTATATAACTTATATTGTCAACCTTAACTCTACTCTACTTGAAAAGCAACGTGCTGAATTAAACAACTGAGTTATAAAAATATTTAATATTTCTGGGATAACGAGTGCTGTAAATGACATCGACGTTATTAGGTACTTTTTTTACGTTGGGCTGTCTTATACATTTTCGTGGTTAGTAAAATATCTTATCCGAATATTGTGAAATAGGGTCTTAATATTTAAAAAGGTAAAAACCTTTCATAATAGACTGACATCATAACAACAATTGGAATTTTATTGTTAAATTACGTAGGGTAGACCGGGTACATTTGTAGCAGGGTACGGTAGTACCAACGGGAATATTTTTTTTAACTACGCCTCGCACACACATTCCCTTCCCCTTGGCGCCCCCCTTGGGTGCTTGCAGACTAACTATAAGTTGCTCGCGCGTGTGGCTTGACGGCGACGCTTATAACGACGAGGTGAAATTTTGGTACAGTCAAAGTAAGTTTTTTCCATCTTTTATAATTGGTCATAGCAGGAAATCAAAGCATAATTTTTCACTCAGTGTAAGTTAAAACATTTCTCACTATTGTTCTTTCTTATTTGTAAACGTATTGATTTAGATTCATGTTTAAATTTAGAAGATTTTTTATCATATCGATGAAATGAGTATATGAGTACAATTGTACCAAATTTTCGGGGACGTTTGTAACGGCACAATTGTCCCCGTGGTAAAATTGACCCCATATTGTAGTTTATATATATTTATTTATAATATATGTATATACATTTATTCTAACTATAATTTTAATTCATAACTTATTATTAACTATATTTTTTATCCGAGCACGGCAAAGTGACTGCACTGCATCTAATGGTATCTATGGTAATATCTTACCACCAGCAGTTAGAATTTAGAAGATAAAGATCATTGGGATTAAATCTGTGTAACTGTAGTTATTGTTAACAATTGGGAACTGCAGTATTAAGAGACGCAATTCAGCGATAGACAGACAGACAGACGGACAGTAGACAGTTTTGTCTACAGCATGAATGGACTGGCTCGGCCGGGTCGTTACCACTGTCTCACAGAAAACCGAAGTAAAGTAGCGGCTTGCTGCTGCGTTTCGTACGGTGAGTAAGATATCCGGAAGCCCAAATCCCCTCCCCTTCCCAATCCCTAATTACCCCTTTCCTTTAAGGTCGGCAACACGCCCATGATTTTTTTGGTGGTGGGCGTGCATGGGCGATGTAGATCACTTACTTTCAGGTGACCCACTTGCACGTTTGCCGGCCTATGATATAAAAAAGAGTAGCTATACATAATAAAAAAATTGATAAAATTAAGTATGCAAGGGATAATTGTACCACGGGGACAATCGTTCCAAATGCTTTACCATACAACATTTTGATTTGTGATTTTCGTTGTTTTTGACTAATTATAAGTATACGACACCACAAATATGATGGTCAATACTTAATAAGAACTTATAAGAATACTTTGTTGTAATCTTTAATTTAGTTATTATCGTTTAGGGTGAGAAAACTATTGTTTTATGTTTTTAATTTTTATATTGATTAACCTTACGAAGTTTACTGTATTTTGTTTGTTATTAGATTACAAGCTATTCTGTTGGGATATTACCATTTAGAGAAGTATATTTATGTAATGATAACACTGAATTTTATTTAATTACATCACTGGTACAATTAACCCACTGGCGGGGATATTTGTACCAGTTCTCTCAGTCCGCTTTAATGCTTAATATCTATGATTGTATTATTGCTACACGTCTAAAGATAATGCGAACTTATAGCCGAATAAACTACGTATCAATGGCTATTCACAATATTAATAATAAACTCAAAATTTAACGCTAACCAAAATATGCTACAATTGTCCCCGGTCTACCCTACATATTATAATATAAACATGTTTTTTTTAACAAATCGCATAAAATTACGATATAATAAAGTATTTTAGCATAGTTTAGCCTATAAATAATTTGGTACGTGATAATTAGTACGGGTAAGACGCTAATGATGTTAATGGCAAACTATTATTGTGCTGTAGTTCTGTGCAATGTATACGTACAGTAGCAATACGCAGAGAATGCACTAAACGCGCCGCGGTCTGTGTGCACTTGTCGCGACCTACATCCCGCCCGCCTTAGCCTCACGATTTTGCTCAACGCCGCCGTCAACAAAGCAGATTCGAATGGAGCTCCGTGCACGCTACAGGCTTTTCGCTGGTTTCTATTAAGATCTCTTGCCTTAACAATGCGGACGTCCTCGCTTTCATTTACCTAGTAACTACGTGCTACAGGTACTTTAGTAATGCTTGCTACATTGACAATGCAACATGTGCAAACATTATCAATGACCTTACTATACCATATTAGAGCACAGCAGTTTTATAAACACAACAACTATTCAGGTGATTTGCATATTTCGTAACCACACAGACTTCTAAAAAGATCTCTCCAATTTTACGTCGATAAAAAACCGTAAGATTGAATGAGGTTGGCAATTTGCATTACATTTTAAAGTTCTTCGTTTCGTTCGTAATCATAAATATGGCAACATGCACGAATACTACCGGGCAATAGTAGTCAATTTAGAAAATGGCTATTAAAACAGAAAGTTGAATTGTTGAGAAAGTTGTTTACGTTTTAGCAAAATGCTTTAAATACCGACAAAAACATACCCTTTAATATAACGTGTCTTTATTGATTAAAATTTGCTCATTTTATGACAGTAGTATAGTTTTCTTTAAACTGTTTATAAAGTCTCGCAGTCTGTCTACTCGAACAGATCAGTTATTGTTAGTTACAACTGTTACAAGTGATGACGAGTGAAACCAGATCTTTGATACGCGGTTCTTGACCGTCTGTTTTGAAATATTAGTCACTTATAATTCTCAATAACTAACTGCATCCATTCAAATCTCACCTAGTTCTCAGTAAGCCGTACTGAGTTACAACTGGTACACTTCGATTTAAATTTCATTCTATTTCCCAAGGTAGAGAAGCGCATCATATTTCAGTGGGTTTTAAAATTTTACGTCGCTATAGAGACAAACATCATGACTAATTCGAATTAAAGAAGGTCGTGAACTTTAAAACACGGCTCACCTTGCTGCCTGCAAGTTTGTTTTATATTTTATTTTTAAATTGCATCGCAGATAGCTCTGCTCTAGAAGTTTAGAACATTGGTTTTAAATATAAAATCTGCTGGTTGTGTTGCTATGTTTATCCAAATATTGAAATCTCTAATTAAGGACCTTCCCTGAGCAAAACACCGCGCGATCGAGGTTTTTAGAGGCTATCTAGTCATTACTTAAAATAAATATTGATTAAAAAAATATACAATATATTTCTACAATCTGTCAGCTTTACTTTGTTCGATTCAAATTCATGTTAATGCTGATATATATTTTTAAATTGTCGTTATAAATGAACCATAAAAATGAGAAAAATGCAAAGATTCCGTGCGTCTCCTTTTAAAGTACAGAATGTTTTCAAATGAGATTAACATCACTAGATAGGCTATTTAATAACGAATATTTTGCCCGTTTTAAATTTTCGAAAAGACCAAAACCTGATTTTTTAAATCAATTATTCGCTAAATACTTGCATATTCTGCACGTAAACTCACACACCAAGTACACGATTTAGTATGGCGCGAGTCAGTCAAGGTCGTTTGCTCACGGACGGCCCTTAAGTTAAAAGATATCTAGATAGAGATAGATTTACAAAATGATCAATATTACCAAATTTTTAGGTACATTATTTTTGCACCAAAGAAAATAACAATTGTCGCGGTCTGTGCGTAGAAAGGCGACATTCCATCAGTGGTCAGCCTCAGTGTACAAATGACCCGGATCACGAATGACATCTTGCCTGAGTTAATATAACTGACTGACACACTTAGCTTCTCAATAGTTAGATTAACTAAAATAATACTCCTTTAAATACATATATCATAACTCATCGGCGCCACCTGCTTAAAACATCACACCTGTCGTAATAGTGGAGACTCGTGGTATTTTTGGTCATACCACTTATGAAATACAGTACTTGATATAATGTTATGGCAACATTTTATACCAAGTTTATGTTAAGAACAAAGATGTATATTGCCTATATTTTGTATTTTTAAACAAACAAAAAATCACTATTAACCATTACAACATATAAATTAAATAAAAATATAGATACTAAATACATATTAAAGTTAGCCACATAGTCGCGACGAGTGACGAGCGCCGAAACGCAAAAATAGACCAATGTGAATCGCAATGCTTTAGAATATGTTGGCTCATAAGAGGCCCCTTAACTTTGGAAAAGATTGATGAAAAGTCGATATAAGATAACAAAGCCAATAATTTTAACTTAATCTTTGATCATCAGAACGTAATTCCGCATTACGAGGGATATAGGCAGGTAGACTACTGCCTATGTGATCTTATTTTCTCTATAGATACTGCTTTTTTGCACAGACTCATGAGCGCTGTCGTATTTTTTTGATTGCCGATAAATCTAATGCAGAATTAAAATTCCCCAGAATTTATTTGCAAGAGATATAGAGTGTTGGTTGACTTTCTTATTTTAATTCAAAGCTTGAATATAAAGTTCACCCAGTTTCTTCCTAGAGGGGTAGACGGCCGGTCGTAAAAATTATAAGCCAAATCTTATTATATTATATAAGATTTGGCTTATAATTATTATATCCGGAAGCCCAAATCCCTCTCCCCTTCCCAATCCCTAATTATCCCTTTCCTTTAAGGTCGGCAACGCGCCCACGATTCTTTTGGTATTGTAGGCGTACATGGGCGGTGGAGATCACTTACCATCAGGTGACCCACTTGCTCGTTTGCCGGTCTATGCTATAAAAAAAAAATATTACTTTTTAAAAAATAGCATGTTGCGCCGACCCCACCGTAAATGGAATAAGGCAGGTGAAAAATGAGATTATACAATATTGGGATGACGTGATCATTCATTATTAAATATGTATTAAAACTTAGGTGCGGCAGTTTATTTAAGTGAATTTCACAACCATCGTTCACAACAATCATCATGACCTTCACATCGCTAACTCAATGTATACATGTGATGATAATAATCTGTTTTCCTATCATGCTTATTTTTCAATGCATATGATGATCAGAGCATGATAAAAGAGATGTAGGGTTGAGACTGGAACTCCATAATGGCTCTACTGAGAGCCATGGATAGTCGAGTAAGTAATCATTCGTTTTGTTGACATGCGCACTTTCTTCCTCAATGAAATTCATGCTAACAGTGCGTGATGCACGTATGAGGTGGGCAACTAAGGAAGAGGCTGCAATAAAGCGCTTAGCACAGTCGAGTTTGGAATCGTTGATTTTGGTCTAATAACCAGTTTTTGATATGAGTTTCTAATGATAGAGCCGGATGATAGCATTGCAACTTCCTAATAGTAAATGGCAGGCCTCTTGAGCTAAGACTTTTAAGATGACCTGGTCCGTTTCACCAGAGACAAGTTAGTTACGAGGGGAAATTACTATGATCCCACCATAATTTTAAAGCAATAATGTTAGGTGGATATCTTGTAGTACGGCATGTAAATACAGCGTATGACGGTCACAGATATAAATGAAAAAGATGCCGCAAGAATACCTTCTGCTTGTACCGAAATCAAAAGGAAATCCTGGGCAAATTTTTGAGCACGCACACTCTGATTTATTCTGTACTGTACTGTACTGTACGTTACTATAGTAAAACGTCAACCGAAAAAAACAAAAAATATCTATCAAGCCATAATGTATTGTAAAAACTCTTCAAAAGTGGTTCAAGGGAGTTTCTCATCACTAAATTGTTACAGCGCGTCACAATATAAAAAATGTGTCTCGCCGCCCCCCCGCGCCGCGCCCTACGCATGGCTTCATACAGGTTGAAGTATCTTCTAGTCTATCTATTTAGATCTATGTCTGTGGTCGCCTTATTCGGCTAACTTGGCTGAGCACGACCATACCAAATTGATAATTCGCCCAGTCTGATAATTTCAGCTCTGATCAAATAGAAGTCACTATCTGTCGCTTTACATCATGTGGCATGTTCGGTGTCACTGTCACGCCCGGGCTCTACATGGTTATGTGTAGTTTTACGTTTAGTGTTAAGGTCGCATATTATTACATTATCGGCGCGGCGTGGCGCAGCGCAGCGCAGCGACATGCTCGACAAAGACAAAGATGCCAAAGCCAAAGTTATGGATTTAACAGTGTATTATAGGTACCTATGTATTTATGGGGTTGTATATTAATATTTTTATTTACAATTTAACAGGTCTGTCGTATACGCGAGGCCGTCTGGGGAGGTACCACTTCTGCCTATTTTTGTCGCCAACCAGTAGTGTGTAAGCACTGTTGTGCATGAAGCCAGTAAATTACAGGGCATTATAACACCTAACAACTTATGTCTTGGGTGTACGCAGTCCAGTGCCACGCAGAGCTTTGTAATTGAAAGTTCTGTGTGATGTTAAGTCTCTGTTTATGGGTAGGTGCTACGCTTATCCTCATGCGAGCGATTTGCTCGTTTAGTCATAAAGCTAGGTATTTTTTTTATCAAATAGGGCGACAAACGAGCAAGTGGGTCACCTGATGGTGAGTGATCTTCGCCGCCCATATGCACCCAGGATATCAAAAGAATTATGGACGAGTTTGAAGTTTGGGAAGGGGCAATTATGGGATTGGGGAGGAATTTAGGGCGGGTATCTCACTCACCGTACATAATCGGTGCTAGTGGTAGAATATCCATATCCGCCCGGATAGCGACCACCGTACACATGGTGTTAAAACCTGACATAGTGACACACACGCCTTGTGTGGATTGCGTTCCAAGATCAACCAGTGTATATCCGGTTCTCCCGAGGGGCTTACGACATAACTTGATGGTTGGTTAGGGCGGGTATAGGGGTACGAAGAGGGGCTCTCCGAAGCTCTCGGGAGAGGGCTCTCCGAAGAGGGAAGAAGCATTCATACAAGCCTGCATGACTCTGGTGACCACCGATAAACTCATTGTTTGTCGGTGATCGCTAGTTCTTTGGACTGCACTACGCTTACCATCAAGTGTAGTGCTGTCACATTGTCGTGCTCGAATAAAAAAAAACAGTGTCACATTTTGTGTAATCACATACCAACTTGTAAGGGTGTGTTTTCTCTGGGCTATGGTCAGATATCAATTTACTGCTCCCGGTTACCAAAGATAGAGATAAATAAAAACATCAAAAAGTTGGTTGGCGGGATTTTAGGTTGGGCCACGTCCATCCTGCTCATCCCTCTGCTACATCTATACCAGTTTGTATTTGTTAATACTGATATTTAGTATGGTGACTTACTATTTTGATTTAGTCACCATAACCATTATGATTGAGTCTCTAGAGACCTCATCTCAGCATTGTTGAGTGAGGTCTCTGGTCTCTGGACTTAATCTCCCCGGATTTCCCACTTTACATTTCTTTAAAGACCAGCAACACAACCATTTTCGATTTCTTATGAATTTATGGGTCGGTGGAGACTATTTGCTATCAGATGTGGCCCATATGTTTGGTGGGCGTCCTTCACCTTTGAAAAAATAAATGTTAGGAATCTATTTTTATTTCTAAGTTTGAAGATTTGAAAACCTGATGTGGTGTAATCATATTTCATATTAGGTTACTAAAAACATCAATTAATAAAAAAAGGACTTAAAAAGTGATAAATAATGCCACTCTAAAATGCGATTCCATAATTTTATAATGTTGGTACAAACTAGTTATTGGTCCTACTTATACCTACCGGTAGAGTAGAAAGTTATGATTAAACATAACTGTCGCACCGGTTAATGAGCGACATCCTAGAGAAAAACGTCTTTCAATGCAAATTTCTATGTTAGTGAGAAGAATGAATCACACCGTCGTGATGCTACAAAAATGTTATCAATGATCACACGATCTCACCTCAGATTCCCATGTGTCTTTGCCATTTCTCGATTTACTCTCCTTCATGTTTCCAGAAAAAGTCATTGCACCGTTCCTTTGTTTCGGCCGTTGCACTTTTACACCGTAATAACCTTTTCCACAATATCATAAAGACGCCGGCCACCTGTTGTCCGCCCCACACCGGTACAAACATTCAACAATTTGCCACTATCACTTTCTGTTATCTTTTTGCCGGATCGTTGGTCATAACGTAAACATTGTGCACAGTGTGTAGGAGTGTGTTAAGGCGGCTCACGCGCTGTTCACCGCTCGCCTGGCCGACGCGAACTGAGTTGTCTCGCGACTCGCGGCTCCTGGTAACGGTCACGCACAACAGTTAACTTTCTCTCAACTTAGCAGTACAACCATAAGTATCGCCATCGAAAGTCACAACCGGCACAACCTCACGGGTCAAAGCTTTCATTCAATATTTAACAGAAAATGGTATATATCCCCTATCGATATTCTATAGAATGGTGAAAGAACTTCTAAATGACTTCGTCTAAAAATATTTAATCATAAGGAAGAAATTGACAATTACATACACATAATTTATCATAACTATCTGTTCCTATAAAAAAGAATATTGACAAAAATAATATTCATCAATACAAACAAAGTCGCTATCTGCGCCTGTCTTCTTATTTCTTCAAACTATGCCATGAATTAAGATGCCGTTATCATTATCGTTAGATTGAATTATAATTCATTCCGGAAGGTTTATATGTCACGCTATAACCCATAGACAGTAACATATGCCTGCGGTGAAACCGCTAGGGACATAACAGGGTATCCCAGCCGGGAACATGCTAAAATATTTAACTGTAATAAATTTGTTAATTATTCAACTTAACCCAGTTTTCAGTACCTTTTTGCGCAAGTCGGATGTTTTATTTAACGATTTAATTATTATTTTGTTAAGCGATAGAGCATACTTGTTAAATGCATGCAATTCTCCAGCATTACTGGGATTTCACTGCATACTGACTCAGAGAAAATCGACATAAAATAGTAGATTGCGGTATCCCGAGTCCTAAATCAAACCCCTATTAATTTCCATCTTTAGTCGTGAAGCGGACCCATGATCCTTCTAGCATTGTGGTTGAGATTATTCGAGCGTTGGAAATCACTTACCATGAGGTGATTCATGATTAAGGGGGCTGTGTTATAAAAAAATATAACATAGTGCAATTAGCATACTTTTTTATAGAATCCTCGACTGTGGAGAGGTGGGATAATCATCCCAGTATCACTCCTGCAACTTAGACGAATTTAACGACACCTAATATGTCACCCTGATTGGGTTGCAGAGCGCCTAATCAATACTCATAAATGCACACGAAACTCATAAGCACACTTTCTCCGTTCACTCGAGTTAAAAGTAATTATGTTTAATTCAATATTCATTAAATAAATTTCCAATCGTCGTGTGCATATGATTAATATAAACAATCGACTTTTGCTTGCGGCCCCGGTTCCGTGAAAGTGTTTTTTATAACCTACAAAAAGAGCTTATTAAAGCACTCAGAGATAATGTCCTACTACTATTATGAATGTAAATGTTAAGATGTGTGTGAGTTGGTGAATTTAGATGTTTGTTAGTCAATCAGGCCTTTACGGCTGAATGCTTTTGGATGGAATTTGGTACACAGGTAGACCATTACCTAAATTAAGTAATTGTATATATTTTTTTTATATAATAATATTTTCTCGACACATAAGTCCGCTAAATATAATCCGATTATTATATATTTGTGAATTCGATAGGGTTTTATCTATGATGGTGAAGATCTGATAAAAAAGTACTAGGGAAAATTGGAAACTTACCACTAGATATGCGCGATTCGTGTATTGAAGTTTTCTTTTCTAAGCTTCGTTGATGAGTTCGCAATAAATAAGCAACCTATCTTAGTACTCATTTAGCGGTACCTATGTTATAAGTTATGTCACTACTACGCGGATGAAGTCGCTAAAAGCTATAATAAAATTTCGACTCCTGCGCGGGCGAAGCCGCGGTGAAAAGCTAGTAGATTCATATTAGTGAAAACAATTTCTGAATCGGATCAGTAGTGCCGGAGATTACCCCACTACAAACAAACTTACAAACTCTACCAGTTTATAATATACGTATGCATAGGATATTACAGGAGAGTAGGATTAGAGACACAAAAACAGTCAAGTATAAAACTTAATGTATAATCATGATATTTACAGACTTAATTTTATATAAAACAATTTATTTTATGGCTATTATTTTTTTACTTATTACAATATATCATTAATAATTTATACAATATTAAAAATAAAAGCAACAGTATACAGATTACTGAAGATTATAAAATGTAATAATATAGCACGAAACGGATAAATAAGTTATCAATGGAAAAAAGAGATTCCATAATTTTCATTACAAAAATCCACATGTGTTTGCTGTTAAAATAATGTTTATCGATATAATTGCTGTAATATTTCGACATGCGTCAGAACATCTCACGCATGATTCGAAGACAAGGATGCGTGTTTTGTTATGGTGTATGAACGTATATTTACTGGAACCGACCTTAGCTCGTCACTACTGTTACATGAGCGGCAGTTGGCACGGTAAATTACGAGTTTCGCCACTTACATAAGATTAATCATTAAAGCATTCTTAATTGTGCTAAAATACGAGCAAAACGACAATCAGATAAAGACAAATTATACGGTTCATAGGCAATAGTGGAAATAAAAGAATGCTGTAATGCTCATGATTGCTTAGCACCACGACGCATTATATTTAAAAATATGTTTATTTAAACAGTAATATGCATAATTACAAATTAAACTAAAATAAGAACAATCGTATCACATTTTATTAATAAAAACAACTGACAAAATGATTTCCCTAACTGTGATGTTTGAGGAAATTTCCAAACATGGTTTCTCCCAATTATATTTTGTTTGCCATTTTCCATTTCAGCAACGACATTATATAATATCATATTTTTATCTCTACATACATACACAATATGCCAAGGGCAATATTATGTCAGTTTGCTAAAAGAATTTACTTGAGCTTTTGTTCTTTGGAAATCTGATGTCTTATCATTTAATAATATATCGATAAACATCTACATTTTATCTTAATATTTTAAATCGCAAATCTAACAAAATCGATTAGAAAAATAAGTCGTCATTTTGGCTTCCACTTTATTCTATAATGGAATGGTCTCAAGAATAACCATTGTATTACAAATGTTTCCGTAGCTGGATATATTGTGATTACTGATTGCGTTCTGATTCAATATGATAATAATAATCACTACACGACACGTGTGTCGAGAAATAAATGTATACATCAAGATCACGTGTTACAAACCGATGTGGTGTTCGTGTTTTCGAATTCACTTATTTCCATTTAAATACTGTTATTTGTTTGACAAAGCTATAAGGACGCAACCCAACCATTATCGAACTCGGCAGGTCGCGCCACTCGCCACGAACACGAACAAATATCGCCGATATCCGAAACACGTAACACAAAATGGCACCGCTACTGAACAATACGTCGCGTATATTAAAAAATATATATAACTGATACTTAATTAACTATGAGTTATTCTAATAAGAAGTTATCTATACAGTAATATAAAAACGTTATCAACGCTAACTTCGAACAATTTCACAATTCAGACGAGCCGGCAGCAGAGTTATTGCTCTTTACAATATCGAGACATTCACAAAATACTCGTATAATCACTCTCCACGAGAAATAAATCATTTAATAATATTTGAGAATTAATGTAATCTCAGAAGGCGTATGTTAACTCACGTGACAGCTACAGCTTATGAGTTTATTCACTCATTTAATATAGTCCTTAATACAATACTTCGTTCAACTTTGAATAACTTATGCTATGTCTAAGCTAGAGCGACAAGATGATTAACAAGTTGTTCCCGCCGAAGTTGCTCACATACAGTGTACTGTGTACTGTGTACAGGGTATACATAATGAAATCAATTCGTTTTGCAACGAGTAGAGTTCTGATCTATATTACATAACAACAGAGATCTGTGTGAGTACTTTTATAATAACTAACTCCTTTCCCTGTAGTCCTCAAACAAACTGATGCCATCTCAATACACATTAATTATCAACCAAAAATATGTCAACTATAATTTAGCAATCAATTTCAAAAATAAGAAACAAAAGAACGCATATCCGTCTCTACTAAAATGAACTGCCCGATCCAAATTGTTTTACGCTAAAATATATTTATAAAAATGTTTGATAGATAGGTGATTAACTGAACTAGACTTTTGAATGTACTTATTCAAGACAATATTGAGCAAACCAAGATGTATGCATAATACAACAGCAAAAGTATAAAAAAAATATTTGTTTTTTTTATTTATTCTATTACCTTGCACAACTTTTTTTGGAAGCATTTAAACGATAAATGACCACATAGGAATACATACATACACAGATTTGCACCCAATTCACCACCTATTTATCGACTAAAAAATCACTACGAACGATTCCAATACTTTTTAATAAAACGGATAAAATTTACTAGGATATACACGATACTGTATAATTTTGCATTATAAGAGGAGATACTGAAAATCTATGGTAGTGTCTTGTTAATCTCGTAAAAACAAATGCAAGACAATAATTCAATAAAAAAGGCACTGTAGTAACAGCCGCCATGGAATATTGCATTCAACGCCGATGTAAGCAAAACATACATTACATATAGTTACGCTACAAAACAGTCAACATGTGAAATAATTTTGTAAAACTTCAATTGTGATTTTAACATAATACATTTTCAAATCTTATAAGAAATAAATAAATATCAAATCCCATCTAGCTTATCGACTACCAAGCTAAAAGCTCTTGCAATATAAGGAAAAAAATCACAAGTTTACATAACTTTACACGATGGCTACATATCGTATTTCAAATTAACCCGATCGTAAATCTCACAATTTACAAGAAGTCAGAAAAAACATTTAACCTCTTCCACAATAATCAGTATCACTAACCTTTCTCGAAGGTCAATTCAAAGAATGTATAGGTACACTTAGAATACGTCAACTTAATACCAAACGGCGTCGGGACAGAGGCCGCGGTCGGCGACAACAGTAACTATCGTACAATAGAAGGTATAAAAACGAGATCGCACTCACGATGCGCATCATAAAACGTAACGTCGAAACTGCGGCAAATCGCAATTTTAGAATATTCAACACTTTACCGATGCATGCCGGTAGGTCAGCGCGTACGGATCTCCCGGTGGCCGGAAGGAGTGAACGCTATAATGACAGGTGCAGCCGTGTTCGAGCCGATGAGGAGCGATGCGTGACACGGCTGGTGCGTCCGGTGCGTGCGAAGTTGTGGTCATACATCACCCGCTCGTCCGTACGCCGCGTACCCCGCGCACCTCGTGTACACCCCGCACATATCTGCGTACACAGTCGCGCACGCACACGCACACGCACGCGCGCACGCACACGCACCCGCGGCCCGCGCCGACGCTGTGGCGCGGCCGTCATGGCCTGTGGAACCTGCCGATCATATGCAATGTTACTTCCTAGTCAAACCGTTAAAAACTAGCTAACTGAATTCGAATTGAATTAATTGTTAATAAATTATTAAGTTTAGCTCTTGTCCCATTCAATTAACATTTTATAACCATGATTAATCTACTAACCTTGCTAATCAATGAATTTGTAAGGTATGTTTTAGAAAAAAAACATCGGCAGAAAATGTTGTTAAGAAAAAAATTAAATAATTATTTTTTAGTAAAGACTAGCTGTTACCCGCGACTTCGTCCGCGTGGTATTTAACTAAAACAATTTTTTTCTAAAATAAATGTGGCCAAAGTTACTCCTTGTTACATGAGCTATCTGCTAGTGAAAGTCTCGTCAGAATCGGTCCAGCCATTTCGGACATAACAAATATTTTTCTCTTCTCGCCTACTCACTCTAATTCACGGTGCCAAGGTTTTGGGTCCGCCCAAAAAAAAACTAGTTACTGTAAATTGTCACATTCTTCACTTTGCTTTGAGTATGTTAATGTTCTAGTATAGTAATGTGTGGGGACTGACCTGGTGAGATGTTTGCTGTCCTCGTGCACGGCCATCTCGGAGCTCTTGAACTCGTTGAGCTCGCGCCTTATGGCGGCCTTGTCGCGGGGCGTCAGCCGCGTCCACGGCTTGTCCGCGCGCCGGTCGTAATCGTGGGCCTGCCATTCAGTAATAAATAAATACACCCAATAGTCACGTACATAGTCCTGACCCCACAGTGAGATACGAGTCTTGTGTCGTGGGTATCAGGAACCACCAGAGACTTTCGGTCTCACAACACCCAGACCCCGAAACAAATATTTGTGGATCACACAAACATTTGTCTCGGTGCGGGGATCGAACCCGCGGGGATCGAACCCTCTCGCTTCACAGCTGGCTATTCGCCCGCTACGCCACGGAGGCTGTAATAGTGTGCTGTGTAATAGTTTACTTGTAATAATATATTATTATCAGCACTGTTGCGCAGAAGACTTTTTTACTCAAGACAATTTAAGCCGGTCACCAGCCTGTCCTAGTGCGGGTTAGTTGCCTGTAGTACATTTTTTAAACTTAAAAACCTATACGCACTGCATCTTACAAATTATATGCAACTTCGCACGAGCCACTTTGTAATATCATAAAATTTGATTACTGCAGTACCCGCGGCAGCGCGGGGCGGAATTCAGATAGATATATAATTTATACATTAAACTTTAAATATAAATATTCGATAGTTATAAAGGAGTACTAAATATGTACCTGCGTGACTTCGATGTAATCGCTGAACCGAATGATCTTCTTCTCCTTAAGTTCGTCTACCGTTGGTCGAAAACTGAGTTTGCGCAACAAATACCGCTTCTTTTCCTCTTTCTGTTTTTTCTCCTCGGCGGGTGATTGGCCTGCAATATTGTGTCATAATGTTAATCTATACCATCATCGGGTGTGGGGTAGTCACAGAAACAATATGTGGGGGCATGATATATGAAATACACATGTCATCTATTTATAATGTATTTGTGTTTAAATAATAAAGTCAGTTGTTAGTCGTCAGTCGAGACTCGCTGGTTTCATTCCTCTCTCGAACACGCCCACTACACCACATACGTAGTCGCCCTATACTAGCCACCTACAAGTACTTACTTTTGAGTATGTTCCTTTCGACGAGCTCCTCGGCGGTGGGCCGCATCGACAAGCGCCGTATCAGGCGAGCTCCTATCGCCTCCCACGACTCTTGCCTCTCGCACTCACTCTGAACCACCAGAATGTTCCTGCGCACAATCGAACACTACAATGTGATAATTTCGTCTCGACGGATTCACGTAACATTCTATCTTAATGTTAAAAGAACACTGACAATTTTATTTGCGGGCACTGGCAACCGAGCTGCAACATAAAATTTGTCACAACTCGGCCGATGTTCAAAATGTTTTCATAATACCTGATTAACATACTACTCTTGGCTATATCCCAACTCGCACAATCTTCACGCTATCTAATTAATAAATTAACGTAGGAAATTTGCGCACATTTCTATCGTACCGTTTAGCGACTCGCGTGTGCTAAGCCCGCGTGTAGTATACTGATTTTTTTTTTCCCAAAATATAACACGAGTGTTTCAATGTCGATCAGTAGAACTGTTATAACAATGCCAGTGCCAAGAGCGAGCTCTCAAAAACAGGAAGAAATAAAACATCGATAACAATGACTTTGTCTTACGGCACTGATAAAAATAACACACCCAGGCGTGCATTGTCGCCAGGCGATGATCCGATGCACGGCGCCGATAACTATTACAGGATTTACGTTGCGCTCATATCGCGTTACGAACGTTTGATTGTGACTACACTAACACTAGGTATATAGATAATATTTATATTAAATTAATTCAAAAATCTCTCTTAACGCGAGCTGTCTGCCCTTGATGAGAAAATATAAAAACGTTAATACTGGCGCGCCATACGAAAAGTTTGCTGGTGGTAGGATATTCATATCCTCCCGGGTAGCGGCCACCGTACGTACACATAGGATTAAAACCTACAACAGTGACCCACACACCTTGTGTGGATCACGTTCGTGGATCAACCAGTGTACATCCGGTTCTCCCGAAGGGTTTGCGACATGACTTGTGGAAGGTTGGGGCGGGTATAGATGTATAAGAATAATACAAGTAAATACACCCAACAGTCACACACATAGTCCTAACCCTTCACCAGGTTAACCTATATCGTGGGTATAAGGAACTAAACGACACTTGTGGTCACACAAACCCGAAGCAAATATTCGTAAATCACACAAACATTTGTTTCGATGCGGGAATCAAACACAGGGCCTCTCGATTTGCAGCCAGCTACTCACCCACAGCGCCACCGAGGTTGTCATGTTTGCATGATTCATAAACAATCTATATTACGAATTGATAAAGGTCAGGTTTAAGGTAATCGCGCATCTATCCGGATCCTACGACCAGCACGCGCCGCACTCATTGAAGTTTAGTATTCATTCATAGATACATAAGATCACGCCTTTATCCCCGAGGGTGTAGGCAGAGGTACAACTAGTGCTGCACCCACGTTTCGCCAAGATTATTTCCATCCCATGATGTGATAGGGTGCTAGCCAATCGCCGCCATATCAGGCACAAATTCCAATTCCGGACATTACTTAAGTGTGACCTTTTCGAATCTAAAATCAATTCCCGAACTGATTATTGAACCCTGTACCTCACGGTTCTCAGCCTTAGTATGCTGGCTCTAGACCAAAGGCATTATGATGACTACAATGCGTTGTATGAAACGACATGCGCGCGCACCTATTCGCGCTATAGGTGCGTTCAACTTAAATCCGATAATTGACATTTACACATATTGCCTCACAATTTAACATTGTATAGGTATTATGTTTAAAAAAAACGTAACACCGTAAAGTGGGACAATGAGGATGTAATATCGGCGGTGGTGGTGACTGGTGAGTGGTGACGGACATTAATGACGCCGCACCGACGCGGGCGCAAGCCGCAGACGCGGGTCGTGACATTGACAATGTTTCGCAATGATGTCATAACGAGCAAATCAGTTTCCCGCTAAAGGTCGAACTTACAGAACTGGCAGTAATAATTATTAAAAATTAAGTTCTATGGGATAACGTTTTGTTTTTAAACCACGCTAGGGATGTGATTGTCAATCCGACGCAAATCTTTTGAGAGAATTATCCGATATCGAGATTTTTTTTGGTATCTCAAAATTAGTAAGCAATTAAATGTAATGTGAAATAAAAGATTGAAACTTCGGTATTTATGCGCCGAAATAGATGATAAAAGTTAAGAATAAATAAATTTCAATCAAAAGAGTATTAAAGGACCTATTCAAAATTCGTTACATTAATTTAGGAGCTAATTTTTTCTTTTTTTCAGCTTCTACGCGATTTTATTCTAGTAAAAATGTTTTATGACATGTTTAAGCGACTACGAGCATCATTATAATATCTACCTAACATTGTGTTTATGGGATTGATTACATTTATTAGGTGGTAGACCCCTCGTATGCGTGAGGCCGTTTTGTTGGTATCACCGCTTTTTCTATTTCTGCAGCCCAGCAGCAGTTTGTAAGCATTGTTCTATTTCGATTTAAAGAACAGTGAAACCAATGAAATTACTGTGAATTATGAGACTTAACAACTTATCGCTCGGGGTGATGAGCGCATTCCAATGCCAATCATCGCTTTGTACTTCAAAGTTTATTGTGTTGTTCCTTCTGTTTATGGGAAGACGCGGCGCTTACCATTAGGCGAGCGACTTCGTTAATTCATCAGTCAAGGTAAATTAGGAAAACTAAAATGGATTTTTATATACTGACTCTCGATATACAATTGCGTTCTTCGATGGTTGGAAGAATTGTGAAATTCCTAAATATATACAACGTGTTACAAAAAGGTGTGGTCATATTTAAAAGTCGTTCCACACCAAAATCTTGATATTCTAATATTTCACCCAAATTTTAAACATTCATTTTTAAGATCGGTAAAATGGATCAAATCCCATAAATTGCGTAAAGCAAGTGCGTGAATGAGAATACTAACGCCGTTGTCAGACAAAAAGCTATGCTGTTTATCATTTAGTATTGTCAAAAAAGAAAACTCTTTATTTGTATACTAGCAATATCTATGCCCCACTCTCGTTCCCCCTAATTGGTTAAATGCAGTTGTGTAACCTGTTGATGAGCTCCTGCCGGTCGGGCCGCAGCGCCAGCTTGATGTTGAGGCTCTCCTTGCGAGCCAGCTTGGCGGCGACCCGCTCCGACTCGGTCGCGTAGTCGTCGCGGTACTCAGTACTCCCGTCCCAGGGTCGCGCGTTCTCCTTGTTTTCCAGCGCGTTGCCCACACGTACCGGCCGACTGCTGTACACATACACATCAATATTACAAGTAACTGTTAATTCAGATATTTCATTGTTTTATTATTGTGATATACGATTGCCGTCACGTGTATCAAACTATATCTCAAAAGCTATTACACAGTATGTAACATTTGAATCGTCATTAAAAAACAAATTAACTTCATAAAACATTTTCCTCGAATGAATTGTATATTGAACTGTGTAAGTCATAATTTATACATGGACCACCTTTTTTACCGTTACATAGTATTGATCTACGCAATTGAAATGTATTCGTACAAACATATCGTCGATGAAGTACCAATACCTCCTAACTGACAATTTAGTCCAAAATTACTTTTTAATTACAATAGACGTAAACATAAACCACATCCCTTAGTAACTAATAAAAAGGTAATGTATTGGAAACTATTTTACTATAGAGTTGATCAAAATAAATAAAACCTTATTTTAAACAGTTTTTGTAAAATAAAACCTTATTTTAAACAGTCTGGTGTAAAATTAGATTCTCAACACTTAGGAGGTATTGGTACTTCATCGGCGATATGCACGTTCAAACATTCCAATATATTCGAGAAAAATAAGCGTAAAATAAACAAAACGTACATATTTCCTCTACGTAATAATTAAACGCTCAAGATATAAATAGATCGAAATAATTGCCACAAAACAACACGTACATGCAACACATAACAACAATGAATCTATCGAACAAGATGAAAATAAAAATATCCACGATAATTTATCGGAACAATCGGCATTCCCACGTCTCACACGGACTACACACATTTTAATGGTGTCTATTTTAAAAGTATGTTAGTTCGTCATCATTGAATCGTTGGTTTATTTTTAAATCGATCTGCTCGCAACGTTACAGTTAGAAAGCATCATAGAGTAATATACGCAACAAGAGGCACTAGTCGAGCGCGTCGATTGTACACAATGAAGAAAGTAGTAGTAGTAGTACAGCTTATTAGATGAGAATGGGAAGCGTGCATGGCACGATGCATGGAGCTTGGAACATGGAGTATGGTGATGGAGTACGGAGTATGGAGATGGAGCGAGGCAAGGCGAAGCAGGCCGTCAGGAGGCCGATCGGTGGCGAGGACAACACTGGCACAACGTACAATGTACAACGCACAACGGCGGACCATTACCAGATGCGGATCCTCGGCTTAGGCGGCGGCCGCCTGCCCGCGCGACCGTAATGCAAACAAACAATATCACAATATCACGCTCATAATACAATAAAAAATATCTGGTTCTATGATGCATAGTGTTGTACCAATTTGACTGTTAACAATACATGGTTTCATAATGTGTATTAATATGATATACATCAATATAGGTGTTATTCGATTTTTAAATCATGATGATTTGAGCGATTTTCCTTAGTAATAATAATACAGGTATTAAAAAGGTGCGTCAAATAAAGATAATATAATATCAAAAGTGAAGAATTATTGAAATCAAGTTAATCGTTATTTAAGTACTTGGAATATGGCATATAGTGCCGTCCGTTTACTAAAAGGCCGATAAGTGAATAATCCTAATTTTGAGTAGTGGTCAAAAAGTGGGAAATAATGTCACTAAAACATTATGATTTATCTTGTTTTTTTTTTGTGGGAAACAAAACAAAAAGTGGCCAATAATACCCCTAAAAATATATATTAAATCTATGTTTCAGGGACTGTATTTCCCACCTTTTGTCCACTACTCAAAATAAAGTTGATTCACACTGACTGCCTCGGTGGCGCAGTTGTACCCCCGGGTCGAGTAAAAAGTCGCTCTATATAACATTATGGGGCGGAAATAAGCTCGGCGAAATGTGGGTCAACCGGTTACACCTCTGCCTACTCCTTCGGGGATTAAAGGCCTGAGTGAGTGTGTGCGTGTCACATAACGGCCTTTTGGAAAGCGGGCGGCAGTATAGTTAATTGTACTATTGCATCGTCTTTATCGGATAAAGCTAATATTAAAGAATTTTACCAATTACATAATGAAACAATTCACTAGTTAAGCAAAACAAATGCATGTCATTAAGCTACGTGAATGACAAACTCTATTTTGCACTCTGTCTTTTAGGGAAAACTATTGTGTTATTATTCACTTGATTTTTTAGAAACATGAACATTGTTTAGTTAGGCACCGATTTCATACTCATTTAACATGTTAAGTATTATATGATCATTTTACGTTTTTGATAAAATATGTATAGAGAACATGAAAAAAATCACCAAATAAAATGGAATTGGAATTACAGTAGAGAGTTAGAAAACCATGGTCTACAGTGGCACACATTTTTAACACCAAACAATGAAGCTCGGCGAGTGCCGGAAATTTATTATGTACCTAGATGAATCAAATAGAGAGTTATTTGACATATTTTGACAGCCGCCGCGGCGCAGCGGGCGAGTAGCCGGCTGTGAAGCAAGACGCCGCAGGTTCGATCCCCGCACCGAGACAAATGTTTGTGTGATCCACAAATATTTGTTTCGGGGTGGGGGGGTTGTGAGACCGAAAGCCTCTCCTAGTTCCTGATACCCACGAAACAAGACTCGTATCATACTGTGGGGTCAGGACTATGTGTGTGACTGTTGGATGTCATCATCATCATCATCATCATCATCATCAGCCACAAGACGTCCACTGCTGAACATAGGCCTCTCCCAAAGATTTCCAGACCGACCTGTTGGATGTATTTATTTATTATTATTATTTAGGATTTGTAATAAGTAGAATGAATACTGACTTGAAACTGGCATGATGGTGATCTTGCCGTGTGGCCAGCGGAGTCGCCAGCGGTGTCCCGCCGGGCGAGGCGCATGGAGCCGGCCGCTTCTTCAGCGCGGACTTGAGAGGCACCGCGTTGAAGATCGGCTCCTTGGGCGGGATCTCCTCGATGCGCGACGTGTCCGCGCCCAACGTCAACGGCTCCACTTCGTCCTCATCAGGATCCTCTTCATCCTCAGCTATGCGACAAACAGACCAGTTAGGGGAACTCTATTGTTTATGCAGAAGACGGGCACATTGCGGCACTTGGTCTTAGCCTGATGGTAAGCGGTAGGATCGCGGTGTGGGTAGTATTGTATACAAAACGAATGCGTGTTAAAGATCGGGTTTGTATCTCGACCTCACAGAAAACCGACGTGAAGAGGTAGCGCGAGTAATATTTCCAAGGGCTCAATACCCTAATTCCCATTCATAACCTCCAATAGGTTTTGCAGGTGTTTTAATGGTCGGTGGAGATCACTTAGCAGCAGGCAACACATATTTTCGTTTCATATAAAATAAAGTTATTTCCTATCACTAGAACCCAAAACACTCACAAAGCTAGAAAGGAATTAGCGGGAAGCTATATTGTGCATCGGAAAATGTCATTCGCCATACCAAACACGATAGATCATGGTGCCACTTCACGTCGGTTTCCTATGATACAGCGGTGGCACTCCCATTGATCCGTCCCAATCATGTGGTAGACAAAACCTTCTTTAGCGTGGCGCTACTGTTAACAATATTTTAAGCGTAGAAGCGTATTTATTAATTTCAGTTTATGTTTTGACTGAATGCGAATTCTGCTGACCGAAATAGTATAATGTAATAAACATCTCGCTATATGTATCGTGTGAAACTTACTGTCCCTATTTCACTAGAGGACAGAAGCATCTTATAGTGCATCGTAAATGTTGCATTTGTGTAAAAACAATTAGTCACACGACATTGTTGGACGGCAGCCAGAGCCCGTTGATGACGTAACACTTTTTATCCTCCACACGGCCAATGGACTATTCATCACTTTATTTAGGAGAAATCTCCTTAATGCTTCATATCTACAACATTTAATAGTTTCGTGACAAGTTTCGTCCTTGACATTGTTTCACAATAACAACTTAAATATTAATATCCCGACATCCTTAGTTACATTTTGTGGTACGTCCTTTATAAACGTGTCGGTTGCGAAGTTGACTTACAGTCAGATAGAGGATGTTGTGCAAGCGTGTGTTGATGGTGGTGGCGAGTGGGACTGGGCGAGCTGAACATGGGAGGAGGCGGTATGGGCCCAATTTCCGATACGGCTATCGGCGGCTCAGGCAGCTCCGAAAGAATTAATTGTTCCTCGCCGTCCCCACCACCGTCGCCCGCCGACCCATAACCACCTACTGAAAAAATAAACCATTAAAAATGCATTGGTTCACTAAATCTTAATAAATTCTAAATCGTAATACATACTATAAATTCTACTATCTATAGACTATATTTAAACAGTGAGAACTATTGCGTCTTTTGAACACTGTTACATTAACAGATGGTTGATACAACCCACGCTAAGTGCCACTTATTGGAAATCTAGTTTGTCACGCAAAAACTATATCGTTAATCGAATAAATGACCAGTCGATAAAGTAAAAAATATTTCTTGAAAACGTTGTTAAAATGTCGCGGCTTTTCAATGTAGACACGGTCAGTTGAAAAACCTTGGAAACTTTTTAGATTAATCAATGACACTGGCTACTATTCGCTTACTTAAGGAAAGTAAAAAAATCGGCAATTTATGCAAGTTACAATCTTAAGCTAGAGTAGGTAATGTGCATATAGATATGTAGCAATAAAGCCAATTTTAAATTAATAATTTTTCAAGACCATCATCAAATGAAAAAATATGATTCAATACAATGTGTGTACTACGTAGTAACATTGTTTTTACACTTGAATTCTTTTGTCAAATTGTACATAGATTCTTGGCACCCAACATGTAGTAATGTTTATTTAGAATTACTATATTAGAAATTATTGATTCATATGATTGCTCATTCATGTTCGTGCAAATATTGACAATTTGATTGTTGCTACTTTTGTATATAAAACGCAAGGTTTACTAACCGACATCTCCCTGGTAACATACACGACGCGGGTGCTTGCCTGCGGTCAGTGAGTTGGGTCGCTCGGGCCTCATCAGCTCGCCACCATTCTCCAATTTGTCTTTCTTTGGTTCTGAAAATAAATAAAATCCTATCAGTAAGACCCATATTACAGATAATAATGTCGCCACGGTGATTACTGTGACGATTTTTAAAAGTTTTCACTATCGCATAGTTTCACTGATTTAATGATATGTTAACGAGTGACTTAAAATATATTCAACAACGTTATCGAATTGCTGCAAGATTTAGTTTTCAAGACCTCGATTAAGTGATATGGTGGTCAAAAACAATATTCTACTATCAGATGTTTCTTATCAGGCGTGTTCAGAGTATAATTTTATTATTCATTGTAGACGTCATAAGACGAAGTCCTTGGCTGCTGATTCATATTCATTGTACTGTAATGGACAAAATAAGCGTAATTACTAATTATTATAATAGTATTTCTGAAACATCTGTTTAGTTTTATTAAAAAAGGAATATAACATTCTCAGCTGAATAATGAGCTTTCGATCAACAAACAACGCGCGTCCCACATCGGAATCCCTACAGAAAAACATTCCAAAAATATCCCCGGTGAAGCAGCTAAACAGGAAATAATGTAGCAAAATACAAATATTACGAGCGTCCATACGTATTACGATGCCGGAATATGTATAGGTGTAGTATGGAGATGATTCTAATAATAGGCGTCAGTGGTATGACGCGGCACGGCGTGGCGCGCGCCACCATTCACTACTCCGGCAGGCGTCGGCGTCGGCCTTGGCCCCGCCATGGAACTCTACTACTGAGGCATCTTAACAACAGCTGACTAACATAACATTATCAATCAAATTCCATTGTTGCTATTTATTTCTTGTCATATCTGTGCTATGGCAGCGACTAAACGTACCTACTCATCGAACTCTAAACATGTAATTCAATTTACGTACTCTACTTTATCGTAAGTTTTTCTCTTTAAGATTATAAACCTAGCACTTATAAAAAATAAGTATAATAGGTATTTGATAAGTTATCAACGATAACTCTATATTGATCGGCTTATGGTACGGTGCAGCATGGGAAACAAACTTTAGTCTTTAAGAGCCGTCCGTGAGCAAACGACCTTGACTGTCTCGCGCCATACTGAATCGTGTACTCGGCGAGTGCAGAATATGCACGTATTTAGCGAATAATTGATTTAAAAAATCAGGTTTTGGTCTTTTCGAAAATTTAAAACGGGCAAAATATTCGTTATTAAATTGCCTATCTAGTGATGTTAATCTCATTTGATAACATTCTGTACTTTAAAAGGAGACGCACGGAATCTTTGCATTTTTCCCATTTTTATGGTTCATTTATAACGACAATTTAAAAATATATATCAGCATTAACATGAATTTGAATCGAACAAAGTAAAGCTGACAGATTGTAAAAATATATTGTATATTTATTTAATCAATATTTATTTTAAGTAATGACTAGATAGCCTCTAAAAACCTCGATCGCGCGGTGTTTTGCTCACGGACGGCCCTTAATCATTGGTAATAAGTGAAGCAATGTAACGCAGCGGTTGCTCACCGTCCGTACCACAGCTGACAGCATCAGCCTTGCAAATAATATTTCGTGACCCACTACAGTTTGTTACATATATCCGTTACAAGTTGCAACTTACATCCATTTTTTCATTTATTAGATTGTTATGACAGGTCCAATAGAATTTTTGAATCCATTATATTATAATTATACAGATTGTTACAGGATGTTGGTTGGTGTAATAACAACACACACAGGAGGAACAATTTGTACTTTCAATAAAATGTTATTCATTTACCAATGTAAATGAATAAATTCGATTTTGAAAATGTTAATAACATTTTCGTAAAGCAACCCTAAAATCGTATTGCGTCTTTAAAACCATTATGAAATAAACGTTATACGACACTGCAATAAATAGTTTGTAAGCATATACCAACTGATTCCAAATTCATGAAATAGATGTTTAATGCTGATACAAAGTCTAATTACTCAGAAACGTAGGTTTAGCTATTTTTTAACTTTACTCATAAGTGATGTTAATTTTTATGATCAACCTTTTACAAAATTCAGTAATATCGGGCAATAATAGAAAGTATATTTGTATTCAATTGGTAATTGGGTGAAACAGTCTTGATTAAAATGATTCATTTCAATTCAAGACTTCTTGGAAACACAAAGCTGTTATTTATACATAGCGTCAATTGTTATAATTTTCTTATGAACAGTTTTAATCCCAGTAGCAAAGAGAGAGAGAGAGAGAAGGATAAATTGTGCGGTCTCAGACTGTGTACTCAGGTTGAGTACACGGCAGGCGTTTCGATCGACTATCCCGCCCTTGGCCGAGCCACCCCAATGCCGCGCTGGCCGCGGTAATCGTTCGCTGCAAGATTATGTAACCGTTTCTTCAAGTAGATGAGAATAACTACGTTAACATTCAATAAGTTTAATTTCTTACTTATTTTAATGTATTTATTTAGATATATTTTAAAACTGAAATAGCTCGCACTGACTTATGGGGTGTTGAACTTTGTATGAAACTTTTATATGGAACGGAATACGGCTGCGACATTGAGAACAAATATTGCATAATAAAAATAATGAGACGTGTGTTTCACTTTTGTGTAAAATTCACTCGCGAAATTTCGTAAAATTTTGTATATTATTAATGTCAAAGTTAGAATGTTTGTAGATCAATCACACCTTAACGGCTGAACGGATTTGGATAAAATTTGGCACAAAAGCAGACAAGACATGAATTATACCATAGGCCACTTTTTATCCCAGAAAAAGACATTTATGCGAGCGGAGTCGCGAGTGACAACTAGTAAAACATAATAGTGCCATATGTTGTCACCTTAATGAGTAAACGTTTAGAATAAACTAGCTCAATAAACTCGCCGTTTTATCCCCGGACATGTTACTGCTCCCTCCCATGGGTCATACCATGGAATAAGGTGATAGTGAAAACATTATTTAAACCTGCTGCGTAGTTTAGAAGAACTAAGCTGTCAAAGAGACAGATAAACGCGGATAACGGCTTTGTTTAATACAATGTTAGAAAATTTGAACCAGTTAGAGCAACGCACAATGTCAAGAATACGCAAGGTGTAGAATGTGGAGATAGAAGCGTTGGTGCACGACGCGGTGGCGTACACGGCGCGGCGCGGCGCGGCGTGTCCCAGTTGCTCGTCATGACGAGTCGCGTAAAAGACGTGTGCCGTATACCCACTACCACGAGCTAGTTAAAAATACATTCTGCACGATAAAAACAGAAAACATTCATTGACGCCTCTGACAAAAAGCCTATAAAAAAATCTAGGCATATAACAATAAAATATTTTGTTTTATTACGATCGTTCACGAGCTTTTGAACCAGTTTTTCGGTTATATCCTAAAAACACAAATATTATGGTTATATAAAATATAAATGAACGATGGAAAAAATTGGTACGGTCGAGAGGATTTAACGATATCGCACACAATATTGGCCTGCGACTCATCGAGTAATTTATTCAAAGCCAATGAGAAAACATATGCGACATTGACGAGCACCATGCCATGTGAGAACGCTGACAGACGAAATACACCGTATTTTTTAATATACGTTTGACTTTCGTTGACTTGGTAGAATTTTAAATACCACAACACAATAATGTACCTACTATAAAACATAAAATGGCAGCTTATAAATTAGCTAAATTAATTATCTTTCAATCATGTACGGAAAACAACAGAAATATTATGTACGATGAGGGCAAAAAGATGTTAAAAAAGACAGCTGTAAGAATTAATCATTTAATACACAGTCGTCACAGTGGTGGCATCGTATACAGTATTAAAAAAAATAACAGAAAAATAAGGTCACGGCTGAAAGCGCTCAGATTGAAATTCAACATATTTTTATTCTATTGAAATAATGTGTACACCTACGCAGAATGCGTTCGGATTTAACGTTTTTTTTCTTGAAATGTCAATTTATCATATAAAATGTAGTGTAGTACACTTCAAAATATGTTAATGGTATATTTATTTATATTCAGTGCCCCCTTTTCATGTTTGTTTATGGTACTATTGGACTAAAAACTTAATACATAATCTCATTTAAAATAAAAATGTGTTTATAATTTAGAGAATGTGTCACAAAGAACGTCACGCAAGCAGGCTGAATCTTTTCTAGCAGCGCGGTGTAGAAATCTAAAAGTACTATGGCGATACACAGCGTACACTACGGACTGTTAAACGAAAAAAAAAGATTGGTATTGGAACGTAAGCGTATTAAAAATTCTGGAAATGATTTTGCAAATCTTACATTCTTTTAAAGCAGAGGCCGGTAAACCAGTAGAGTCCCTTTAATTGTAGAGGATACTCACTCATCAAAGGAAATGCAACAACAGCAAGCTGACACTTCACGTAAATTTTTAGTGAGACAGTGGTAAATGGTAGTAGTTTCGTCAAGCTTTCTCATTTATGCTGTAGACGAAACTCTACTATTTACAAAAGTTCTTACCAAGATCAACACCAGCATAATTAAAATATTAATGTTAGATGGATTCGGTATCTACTTTCATCCTAAGCGAATTAATGTGATCATGAAAATAACTTGCTACGAGAAACTATTGCCTATGCTGTATCACAAATAAAAAATACATTATTAACTCATTATTTTAACATTCTGGTGTCAATGAAATCAAGAAGTTCGCACGATGGCAAACCCGGAGAAATCATCATTATCATTGACGGTTTTTGTACTAATAACTTTCCATTTACGAGCTTATAAGTATATTGTTCTTACTCAATAATGTGTTTGTGATGAGACATAATCTATGAGACTAAATACTTAATAGATATTGTTACTAATAATAATTTAGAAAAGTCAGTGGTGCATCGTCTTGGAGCAGGTTTTGAACCTGAAACTTTCGCCTCGACAGTCCCTACCACTGCCCACAGAGACTACCTAACAGATATTGTTACATTGCGAATTGCGATATTTAAAAAAACACAAATGGCTCAAATATGTTTTCGTGCATTAACTTTGCACCAGCTGAAATATTTCTTCTAAGAAAATAAAAAGTAACCATATATATATGTACATATCGTTATAACGATAATAATTGCGAAAATTTCGCTGCTGTAAAATGTTTTTAGGGGCAGAATCGAGTTCCGTTTTGCCCGTAAAAAGGCAATGTGCGCGCAGAAGCAGCGCGTCAGGTCAAGGGCATTCCGCGGCTGGAAGCGGCCGGCCCACGCGTTTCAGGAAGTTGCCCTTTTACCACGTATTCTCAATTAAAACCCTTTTTGCCTTTATAGTAATTCCCACTGAATCCACTCTTTATAAATATTATCAGATGTAGCCCAGAACTTTGGGAAGAATCTTGTTTCTATACTACAAAAACTTTAAACTCACGTTTAACCAGTTGTTTTATAACAAACTATGTTAAAATTCGTGTCGCAAAACGCTTCATACGTTATAATCCTTATTCTGCTTTGATGGTAGTGTCAGACTAATTGTTCTTTAAAAACTTACTAAAATGTTTATACATTGAATCATAACACACCTATATGTACATAGTGTCTTTAACGATACACAGGAAGTAAGGCGGGACATTCTTTAACTTCACGTTGAAAATTTTCGAGTGGAATGCGTTGATTGACATTCCGGAGGCCAATTAAACGGCGTGGTTCAGCGACGACAGGCTCAGAAGCATGCCGCAAATAGTTCTGCAAGGCCACGAGCCACGGTACCTTGTCTGTAACACATCACACTGCCGCCGGCGCCACGTGTCCTATTTACTTTCTAATGAACATTATTGTGCAACAATTCGTATACTGAGTGGAACTAACTTGGACTTGTTAATTTGCTCTAGGAATTAATTCATACATTGTAATAGATTATGCTTTATAATAGATACTTCATCAAAAGTTCGGACAGTCATTCTTGAAGTTTAACATAATATTAAAAAAACAGCTCTCGATTGGCTTTACGCGCAGATAAAATGCTACAGAAAATAAATGTTAATATTAATTTGAAATACCTAAGTACAGTGCTAAAATTGTTATGTTAGAATTACGAAAGGCGGGCGGCGTGTGGGCGGTTAATCCTTGCCCGTACCTGGGAGTACTGTCTAACAATTATAAAATTCAATTTTCTTTTACAATAATGGCTCTCGTCGCTGCAGAAAATAGTTTTGCCATTGAAATAATTTGTTCTTTTACATTCATCGACCATCTCGCACTATTCAAAAATGATTCTATTGATTTTAAGATATATCCTAGTTTTCCACATTGCTGTATCTTTTTACATAAAAATATTATTTTTATAACAACTAATGAATAATAAACATTTGTATAGTATGGATTCTTTGGCTCTTAAATGAAATGACAAATGAATTAGATGACTATTTCAAAAGTAATCAAATAATTCTTACAGAATTATTTGACCAAGTAATAATAAAAAATGATATTCATGCAACTTGGAAATATTTTACAAACAGCAAAGGATTTTAAGAGTCGACACGAAATGAGTTGCGTACGGTTAAGGCGTGACATTGACATTGAGAGATCTTGTGATGATCAAGAAACAACAAGTAACAACAAGCAGTCGGAAGAATGTACATGTGAGTGTGCGAGTGCATGGCGGTGGTGCAGATTCGAGGGTACCGTTGGTGTGCGCGAAGAGCGTGAGGTTGGCGTGGTGGCGCGGCACGGGTGACTTGCGGCGTGTGTAGTAGTGGTCGTGGTCGCGGTGATGGCGCTGCGGCGGCGGCGGCGGCACGCGAGGCGGCGGCGGCAGGCGAGCGGGCCTGCGCCTCGCGCCGCCCGCGAACGCGTCCATAGCGGCGAGCGTGCCCACGTCGCTCATGCTCGCGGCGCGCTCGTTGGAACACTGCGCCCGCTCGCACGATCGTTACTTCGCCCCCCAGCCCGCGACACCGCGCGCGCTCTTCGATCGCCGCCCGCCCTCCGCGTTTTGCCGTCCGCCCGCCCACACACCGCCTCGCTTTGTTTTGAATTTTTAATTTATCGTCATTCACCCAGCAGTTGTTCAAGAGTTAAACAAGTATAAGCATAGTGCCTGGGTTTTAAGTTCAATAACCTAAGTGTAATATTTACGATTAAGTAAATTACTTGGGTAAACTTTTGCAATTAAGATACTTATTCTATTCATATTTTAGAGAAACCGGTTTCAATAAATCATTATAAACTTAAGGTTGTATTAAACAAACAACAGCATTTTTGGTTCACAGACGTTGATTTATCACAAAGGAGTCCTTTAATCTGAATAAAAATTACGACACCTAATCTGAGTGCCTGTCAACGAAGGATATTTTAATTATAAAATAAGGACACTCTATGTTACAAATAAGGACCTCTAAATGTACAGATAGTAGGAACACTGCGCTCACATAATTGTGTATTTATTAAATAAAACGATTATAGAGGTAGTTATATATTTACATAAGTAAATTACAAGGATATTATATTTTAATAAAGTAATTCTGAATTATTGGCTTTATACATTTTCGGATTAATTTAATGTATTGTATTATTTTGCTATGTCCAAATTAATGTACAAAATTTTATCTATTCAATCAAATATGCTACGCATATTTATATACATAGGGTGACTGTAACTTCACCCGCCCTTAATAGTCTAATCTGAGAACGAACACTTATATTTTCTCCGCAAAATTCAACACTTGAATAAAGCTATTTCAGCGAAACAAACCTGAAAACGACTAAAATGAACCCGTGGAACATAAGGGTAACTGTTGTAGGTAGAGCTGTGGAACGTAACCCGCAGGTCAATGACTTCATACTGTCTGTCAGCTAAACAGACGTACCAACATTTGTATATTATTCATTGGATGGCAAAAATGAACTTTTGCAAATATTGAACGGTAAATAAACAAAATAACTGATACGATTTTTTATACTTACTTAAAAGCCAAAAACGAATATTGGCGTCTCCCGTTTCACATTATTTATAGCCTTTGTAAAAACTACCGAGAAGTCGTATGTTAGAATTCCAAACCCCAGGGACGTCGACTTTTCAGAAAGTACTATGTGTATTGATTGTTAATTATGGCGCGCTTTAACAATGAAGAAATATCATGAAGAAAACTGCATACCTGAGGATACAAAAATAAAAACAAGCGAAGGTATGTGCCAGTCAAGCCAGTGCAATGTGGTAGAGTAAGGACAAACCCCTCTCATTTGTACGGTAGGCCCGTGCCCAGTTGTGTGACAAAAGGTAAATGTAACAATAAGGTAAATTATGAGTAATGAATTGATTGTGATATCAAACTTTTTAACAACTATATTACAGATTGACTATATTACAGAAAACTTTGGATTACAAATTACTTAACGGCACTGCACTGCGCCTGTCACCCCTAAACATTAGCTGATATAAGTCTCATAATGCCTAGTATCTTAATCGGCTTCAAAGTCCTTCAAACGAGAACTCACCCGTGCTTACGAAATAATATTTAGCAGGAGAATTGGATAAATCCTACCTAATCTACCTACCTAACCCGACAGGCTCTCGCATAGGCGGGACTTATCACTTAGTAAAGGACTAATAAGGACTAACTATAGTTTTTATAACAAATTTACGTAAATCTCATTACAAGCATAATCTCAACATAATGCTCAACATAATTATTATTATCTGATTTTCTTAGGCCTATATAAAAATATTATTATGTAAAATGCTATTAGTCTCTCACGCATATCAACTACCATTTATCTATATAGGCTATGGGCCTTTAATACAGAACATAATCTAACTTTAAACTAGGTTTATATTGGCCAGTTTGTATGGGTTACCATAGTAACTGTCGTTAAAAATTTAGTTTAAAGTTAGTATACGTTTTTTAATAAGGTCCAATATGGTGCCCGCCCTGGCCCGCTATGATGGCACAGATAGTTATACAAATATATACACACACACCTACAGAGGGGTCAAACTTATAAAATTCCTCTTTTTAATCGCGTGTTAAAGATTATAAAATCTCTTTCTGTTGTTGGGGATTAATAAACCGAATTTATATATGACCACAGTCCACATCGCAGAACTAAGTAACGAAATTATTTGGAACAAAATCTGTCCACAACTAGCGGAAAAATCAATATACAAAAAAGCAAAAATCTCGCCGAATTGAAAACCTTTTCTTTTTTGAAGTTGGGTATAAGCTGAAAACAACAACCTAAAACTAAGGATAATTTAAATCATTTACTTTATTTTAACAAAAAAAAACAAGCACTGCTACGATTGCTGCTGAAAGAAGTAGAGTAAATGCTGAGGAAACAACTAGCAGCGAATGAAACGTTACGTACATCAGTGAACGGTGGAAAGTTGTTTTTATTTTATAGCATAGGCCGGCAAACGAGCATGTGGGTCACCTGATGGTAAGTGATCTCCACCGCCCATGTACGCCCACCACCAAAAGAATCATGGGCGTGTTGCCGACCTTAAAGGAAAGAGATAATTAGGGATTGGGAAGCGGAGGGGATTTGGGCTTCCGGATATCTCACTCACCGTACGAAACGCCGCAGCAAGCCGCTACTTTACGTCGGTTTTCTGTGAGACAGTGGTAACGACCCGGTCGAGCCAGCCCATTCATGCTGTAGACAAAACTGTCTACAGCGTGGCTCTACCACTCTACAAACAATGCACTGAAACTAAACGTGGTTGCGAAGGCTAGCTACAATATAGCTGCGATGGATGCTGCAATAAAACCGCTACTTGACTAAGGAGTCTACAAAGGCATGCTTCTTGTGCACGCACGTTGATCATGGAGCATGGACAGTGATGATTTGAGCCTTCATAGACGTAGGTCTCCGGCATATACCAATGATGTCCAGCTGCAGCGTACAGTACAATATTATTTTTTTATTTCTTTTTTTAAAGGAAGTTTTGTCATAAATAACAATGTCACTTCCGTTAAGTTTATGACAAATTATACATACTTATCAACTAAGTACCTCCAAAACTAAATAAATATATATAAGACAATATTTTGGCCTCATCGGATAAAGGTGAAGCCAAAATACTGTTTATTGTACCGACATTAGGTTTAGGAAATATACCGCTGCGAATCACCGCATATTATATCCATATCCCTCTCATTCAGTAGAGGAGGCCCGTGCCCAGCAGTGGGACGTATATAACATAGGGCTAGTAAAAAAACAAAAAACTGCTGCGAAGGGATTCGCTCCGTTCATATTCCGCTATAATGTGTTGTACATCTTCAACAACAACGAAAACCTCGCAGTTAGATGTATCAGAAAAACCCATCAAGTGCCTAAATTTGTTAGATGGTATGTGTCCAGAACGAAGTCTCAATAATGTAACTACGTATTTCCGACTCATATCTTTTACAGTACAATAGCCGCGCTATTTTATACAGCGACAGCCCAACAGGCAGAGGTACGGATTGCCAAAACGAAAGTCGTGGGTTTGAAACCAGCCTCCTAGTGCACATACTACTGACTTATCAAAGTTACGTGTGTATTGTTGAATATTGTTTAACGCTGATGGAAAATATGCTGAGAAGGCTTGCATACCTGAGAGTTCTCCCAATGACTCTCGAAAGTTTGTGACGTCTGCCAAGTGCCAACCTAAGGCCTAACACCACTCATGCATCAAGTTTCTCAGCAGTAGGGGTAGTATATTACAGGGTTGATAAACTGTACAAGTTGGCTAAGTTTGCGACGGTGTTAAATGTAATTATATTCCTGGCTTAATATTTACAATTAAGTAATTAAGTGCTCTTTATAAACTACGTAGATTCATGATAGAACGACCTCCATTGATGCACTGGCCAGAGGCAGCAAACTAGTTACACACAAGCTAGACCAGCTTAATGATCCGAAAGCGAATAACGGAAATGGATCATTATGATTTGCTTTTCACCACGGGACCATGTTTAGATTAAGTGATAGTACTATTACTGGTTATGTGTACTATTCGTCAAGTAATAGAATCAAAAGTAGACAAATATTCGTATAACTAGCTTTTGCTCGCGGCTCCGCCCGCGTGAATAGTAAACGTCTCCAGGGTCCCATCTGTCTCTGTGGATAAATTCATCAAAATCGGATCAGTGATTTAGGCGTTAAAGCGTAACAAACAATTCACTTTCGCATTTACTTTCACCCCCTTTTTCATCCCTTATTAAATAAAATATATTTTTTCTATTTTGACCCCTCTGGGGTGGAATTTTCTAAAATCCTTTCTTAGTGAGTGCCTACATAACAAAATGAACATACAGTCCGAATTTCATGCTTGTAGCCTTGATAGTTTGCGCTCGTCGATGATGAATCAGTCAGTCAGTCAGGACATGTTATTTTATAAGTATAGATGAAAAGTACTTTGTTCCGTACTTCGTACATCCAAACATCATCATCATCATTGTTCGTACAACATTAATTTAGCTGGTGGGAGGTTACTTGAAACATTTTTTATATCCACCTCGATTACGATCACTGCACCGTACACATGGTGAAAGTCCCGCCATAGTGGCTAATTTAGGCGAGTCTTATTCCGGGCTTAGCCAGTGTAGTGTATATTCAATAACTTCAGGTCGGCATAATTTTGCCGACTGTCAGGAACACAAGGTGGTAGGCCCCTCGTATGCGAGAGGCCGTCTGGGTTGGTACCACCGCTTAGTCTATTTCTGCCGCCAAACAACACTGCTTAAGCAACAGTGCTTAAGCAGTGTTTAAGCACTGTTGTGTTTCGGTTTGAAGGACATTGAAGCCAGTGAAATTACAGGGCATTATGAGACTTCACATCTCATGTCTCGGGGTGACGAGTGCAGTTCAGTGCCATGCAGTGCTTTATAACTCAAAGTTCTGTGTGGTGTTGCTTCTGTTTATGGGGAGGCGGCGTTACGCTTAATATGAGGCGAGCGCCTTGCTCGTCTCGTCATTCAATCAAATAAAAAAAATTGCCGGCATAATTCTGCCGAACGTCAAGTCAAATAAAGATTATGCGTGAATTTTTTTGAAATCGGTCCAGTAGTTTTTAAGTATATTCGTCATATATAAAAATACAAATTTTTCCTCTTCATAATATTAGTGTAGATTAGTCCAATACGAAATCAGTTTTCAAGCGATTTTTTCCTTTTTACAGTTTGACAAATCGTCAATAGTTATTTTATACCAATTCTAAAACTATGAACGTATTAAAATTTATAAGTCGTACTAGACCTACCGAATACATATAATATACTAACAACGACTTCCAAATGCACACAAGGGAAATGCGTCATATATCTACATAGTTTTAGTGGTTACATTTTGCAACAGTATATAAAATGTAACATAGAGGCCACGGTGTGACGTCATTAGGTTCAAAGTAAACGAGTACAGCGGGGAAAGGTTAAGTACCTGCCATATTATTGTTATATACGCGGTACCTGATGCCACTTTGTTATGGGGCCGTTCGACAATGATCTTACTCAATATTTAATAATTAACAAGTTAAAAACTTCAAGATTCAGATTTTATACGAGGCTTGTATATCAATATATTAATATTGCATAAAATAGATAAGAAATATATAAACAACTTCTAGAAAACAACGACATCAATTACAGATCGGGCACCAAAAATAAAAATATGTCTACAATGTCGTACATCTCATACAATGTCTATAATAACAAGCTTATAGAAATTGTTGGTTACTTGATTTGATTTTTATTCGCTTGAATGACGACACCAGCAGAAGGTTTGCCTGATACTAAGATGCCATGCCTGCTTCCAAACAGTATCAATGCCACCGTTACAAACATAACTTATTAAGTACCCTGCTGTAACTGCATTGTACTGCACGGTGCACCACACTCACCCAAAACATTACATTTTAAGTGTGTTCAGTGTTTTTATTAGCTTCAACCCTTCAAACCGGAATACAGCAGTGTATATACACTGCTGTTTGACGGCAGAAATAAACCTACCCAGACGGCATCTCGGGAGTCGGACCAACCACCTGGTGAATCTACAGGTAAAGTGTCGATATTCTATTTCTGCCTTGCTTTTTTTTGTATAGCTAATTGGAACTAAGAAATATCGCACTGGAAGGTCGATGTTGCCGAAGTAAAAAAATGGTTCCATTTTTCTCCCATATTATTTATGTTGTGGAGTCCAACACCCCATACGTTGATACCGATACTTGAGATTACTATTTTGAATTTCGAATTGTAATTGGTGCTCTATGACCGACTCCACAGTGGCATTGCACGAATTGTGCACTGTTCAAACATAATATTGTGTTGTACGTAAACCCATCTGGCAACAAACATTCTATTGGTCAAAAATACCTAACTGTAATATGTTGAAATGTACGTATTGAATAGTGTGATGGTGCTACGCACCTCTCAAGCAGGCGCATCCCATGATGTAGCCCATCATAGAGACGCGCGGCGCAGTCGGCGGCGGCGGCGCGGGCGGCAGCGGTGGCGGCGGCACGCGCCGGCCGCGGTGCGGCGCTCGCGACACCGCGCCCGCTCTTATCCGCCGCCCTTAACACTGCTGCGGCCGGGGACGCACATTCTCATATGTTTTTTGTGCTACCCAACATACTTTGACGGTCAACGGCCCGACACACGAAACTTTATAGACATGTACATTTGATAACCCACTGCAGGAGCGAAATTTGCTTTGTAAATCCAGTACTTTATTGGTGCCAAAGGTTGCTCTACAATTCTGTAATAATTCGGTAAAAAATAATTCATATGTCAGGAATGAGGGGAAAAATTCCGTCGGGATGGCAATTTAGGGTAATTGTTTAAAGGAGTGTTCAGTCGTCACACGCACATGACGTGTATTCCGGTGGGAAAGTTCGTCGATGCAGCGGCTCCGGCCGGGATCGCGTGCTAGCGCTAGTGCTGGATGTGGATCGATACCGCACGTAAAGTTCGCGCCTAGAATATCGCGACCGATATAACTTAACCACACATATTATTATGTTGGATGTACATTTTTTTTATTTAAATTATCTATTTTCCATTGGTTGATATTAAGATAGAGTTATAAATACTGGTGGTTATAGCGTACATTCAATGTAGAATTATTTTACCAAACGCCATTATATGTTTTAGCATTTTATACAATTTATATAATGTTGAAATTGCAGGCACATAATGATTATTGATATAGGGATATTATTTTGAAATTTAGTTTACGATATAAAGATATATAGGATAAGCTGATTTTTAAAAAGTGTTGATAATAAAAATTATAAACAAACGTCAAGAATAATATTTATATATTTACTTATTATTTGCATATTTAATGAAGGTTATTAAGATCAAAAACTTTTAAAGGAACAGTGCGTGGTGGCGTAATATGTTAGATTCCAATTTATCGTGCTACTTTTTAAAAGATTAAATTAATTTGTAAATCTGGTGAAACTGCAATTATTCTAAAAACTAAAAGGCAGGTATTTAAGGCGGCTGAATTCAAAGCACCCTTATTTCTAAAAGCTCAGAAACAGGAGGTCGCCCGTATCGTTAAGTTAAAACATCTAAATACGCACTTCACGTCGTGTACATCGATAACAACACGGTTGTAGGATGGGGTAGATATGAGATGCGTTAATGGGATGCATTCGATGATTTGGCAGGTGGTACAACTAGGCGGGCAGGTAATCGAGTGAGGTTAGGGCAGGCGGGCGCGAGGGTCGGTTTGCGGCAGGTCGCGGGCCGGCGGGCGCGGGTGCGGGTGGACCAACACTGAAGCGCGCGCCGCGCGACCTCTCCCCGCGCCACCCCCCCCCCGCCCCGCCCCGCACACTGCGCCGCCGGCACCGCTCCCGGCCACCCCCCGCCGCCCCCCGCACAAGGACCGATCCCGACCGACCCCGACCGTCGCGGTCGCCGGTCGCCACGACCATCTCCGCCAGCTCACTAACTGCCATCCTTCTTCGCCTGCTAGACTCGATCGGCCTTGTGACACTAACGAGCTTTTATGAAACGGTTACGCTACTAGTCCTCTTGGCTACTTTTTCGCCACTCGTATGATATATTAAGTGTTCCGCAGCAAAGGAAGATCCTTAAACAAGTGTCTCACAAACATTTTATTCAGTCTATTTTAAGATTTCCCTAACATAACTTATAATATAACACAGCTCATATAGCTAAGGTTTCTTTTTATACTCCGGTTAGAGCGACAAATCTATTGCGAGCGAAGTAGGACTAAAGTAGTTTAGTTGACGTCGCGTTGCAGCTCTACGAATCATTTTCATAGTTTCGTTTCCATCGCAAGCTAAGCAAATAAGAACAGACGAAAGTTAGCAACTTAGTTATCTTGCTCCAGTTTCAATCTCGATTGCATTGGACCTCGCGCTTTATACCGCGAACTTTATAAAGCGAAACTAAGCGAGCTAGCCCAACGTCGGCTAAATGTCGGCTATGACAACTCTACCGCTCTTTTGTCTCCCATATAGATTTAAATCATTATTTGAACTGTCTTCGTCAATATTGATTGTCCGTAAATGCACCACTGCAGTACCTCTGCCATGAGCCACTGGAGCTTCTGTTTGAGTGACAGTAGCGTAGAGTAGCAGGATGTCACTAGATCCCCAAGTTAACCCAGATTTTTTTTAGCTCGCAGAGTTGACGGAACACAGCTACGTAAGCTAAGATAGTTTAGCTCGCGATATGTTAAAATTATTAATGAGATTTCACTTGTTGTTACCCGACTGCACGAAGAAAGGAAAGAAATAAAATGAAAAATTAAGCCGAAAACACACACAACACTACTTATCGCGAAGACCCTCCAAACATTAACTTACTGTTTATTTGGTTATTTTTATAGAGACAAATTCGTTAGTTGAATGGTCTAATCAAACACATTTATATCTCGGCAACCGTACCGAGTCGACGCGCGTCGTGATTAGTCGCTGTCAGACACTTTGACAACCTCCGTGGCGCCACGGGTGAGTAGCCGGCTGTGAAATTAGATGTCTCGGTTTCGATCTCCACTCCGAGACAAAGGTTTGTGTGATCCACACATATTTGTTTCAGGTCTGAGTGTCGTGAGAAACGAAATTCTCTCGTAGTTCCTGACACGTACGATATAAGACTTACATCTTACAATGAGGTCAGAACTATGTGTGTGACTGTTGGGTAACGTTTTATAATTTACAAGCTGTTTTCCCCGTTTCCGCCCGCGTGAATGTATTTTGCTGGGATAATTCATATTATGGTCTAATTGTATGCCAAATTTTATCCAAATCCGTTCAGCCGTTAAGGCGTGATTGATCGACAGACATCCAAACGTTCACATTAAAAATAAACAAAACGCCCCCTTCGACTTGCACGTGTAGAATTTAACAAAAATGTAAAATACGTCATCAATCTCATTACTTTTAATACGCAATATTTTAACTCAATTTCACGGACCTATTTCGGTTATATAAAAGTTTCATATAAAGTTCAAAGTTAGCTTATATCGTCTCTACAAAGCAAATGCATGGTGTGAATATGACCTCAATCTCAATTATAAATTCACTTACCTACACTGCGGGTACTTACGTACATTACACAAGCTATCATCTGATCAAATTTCATGGTCATAGTTTAAGTAGTTTTTGAGATATATCGTGATTAATCAGTAATTGAGTGAGTGGTATTTTGCTTTCATGTATATAAATATTATAAAAATTATAAGCAGCACGATGATGTGACGGACATAATCGTGTGTAATCGGTCGTGATCGCCTGCACATAAACGATGACAATGGGATTTAACGCAAATCATCAAGCAGCCACTGTTACATCTTATTTTTTATTTGATTAAATGACGAGACGAGCAAGTCACTTGTCTGATGGTAAGCGACACGCCTGCCCATAAACAGAAGCAACACCACACAGAACTTTGAATCACAAAGCACTGCATGGCACTGAACTGCGCTCGTCACCCCGAGACATAAGATGTTAAGTCTCAAAATGCCCAGTAATTTCACTAGCTGCAATGTCCTTCAAACCGAAACACAAGTGCTTAAATAGTGTTGCTTGGCGGCAGAAATGAAGAAAACCCAGAGGGTCTCTCGCATACGAGGGACCTACCTTGTTACATGTTTGTCAGGCTGTTATAGTAAATGAGCAGTATTGTGTTATATGGCAGCGATGATGATAATAACCGCTGAAAGCGCAAGGCTCCGCCACGGCCCGGGCAGAGCTTGGTTGTATGTGAGTAGACGTTTCCATTTCATCGGCTCACTATTATAGGTAACGGCTCACTATAAGGTTCTATTCATAAACAATACATGCTCAAGGCGACTAGGTTCTATATTGTTTATAGAATGTACATACATTGTTATTTGCATTCATCTTACAACATAGAACCTTGTTATCAATTTGTATACAATTTTGCTTAAATTCGGTTTTGCATTCTTTTCTCATATCCAAAATCAAGTGTACTTCAATTATATTGAATAGACTTAGCTTCGTGAGAAGAAACCACGAAAAGAAAATAATAATAGTATGTCCTAATAAGGCGTAATGAAAGTGTAATCACATCACGTGCCTAAGTTAACATGGTCTAAATTAAATGCATACATTAATATCGTGCAAATGGGTATCACGCTGATGAAATTTAGAAATAACAAAAGGTGGTACAATTAATTGATTTTTCCTGAGCCAAAGACAAAATAGAGTTACTTGGTGTAACAGCATGTATACTGTGTTAAATCCTGCATGCTTCAACAATTCATAAATATAAGAACCTTGCATTCAAAACGTGTTTGACTCATCGTGTCGCAACGCAAATAAGCGTTCATTCGCTTATAATCAACCATCAACTAAATTGACCCCACACACTCATAAACGAACAAGCCCACGCCGTTCAAGTCGAAAGCTAGTCAGCTCGTGAGATAAGATATTTCCAACGGCTATAGACGAAAGTCGAGATTAAAATTTTAGCCATTGATCACATTTAAGTCTACATGACTTATAAACTCTACAGTCTACATAATCTCTATTAATCACAAAAGTTAATGCATTTGTGATTTGACGAAGACGCGCGCACTCCGAATTCCGGACTCTATTCAGCTCGCATTCTGTTCGCATTACTATGTATTTCAATACTAACAAATGCTACTACTTATGCAGTGCATAGCAAGAGGAAAATTATGCGCATAGAATCACGCACATGTGCATTGTACGCGATACGGCTTGGAGTACACAGGTCTAGGTGGAAAGCACTAACTATACTTACCATTTTAAATTTACCCTAGTGCACACCTGCAGTATGACACTAAAACAACCCAATAAACTTCCTTATACATAACATTGTGTAACTAAAGCATAAGTGCACTCTCATCCAATGCAAGTAACCCAACATATTATATATTATATATAATATACAATTTTGTCTATGATAAAATAATATTATAATGTCGGATACAAGTCTTTGAAACAGTCATATCAATCGGTTTATCACAAGTATCTTTAATATTCAACTTAGTCCCGATATAATATTATTATGCTATAGATAGCAGCCGGAGCTAAAAAAATAAAAATATTTCAACGTAGTTCGTATTTGTAAAGGACTTAAAAATAGGTTTCCATTTCGGAAATGAACTGCGTATTCATTCGAACGGTTCGTCTGAACAAATATGTCGAAGTGTTTTTTGCATTTCATTTAGAATTTACAACGACATCCAGTTGTTAAGTAAATATAGAAAGCATTTGTTTTTCAGAAATCTACATTCCTAGACGGTACAAACAAACAATTATGAATATGAAACGTACATTGTACAAATGAAGTAGTCAAATTTAAGCCAAGTAGACGACAGCAAGGGCCTCCAGTAATGACGGTTCTGTAGCAAATTTATAAGGAGTTGATAAAAATAATACTAATAGAGAAATAATGAATATTTTACTTTAAATTTACGGCTCTATCTTCGAATAGGTCAGCAGAGGTGTCACTAGTGGTTCATCCCCCATTCATCATAATATTTTTTTTTGTGTTAACGCTTGCTGTAAGCCTGACACTAGTCGGCTGTATACAGCTTCACCGGACTTTCGGGTGAGCGCATTAGGCGCTCTCAACCCTTAGCATACTATTATTGAGCGTCACTTACCGATGACGTTATTGTTCTGATGGTGGTGGTGCGCGGCGGCGGCGGCGGCGACGGCGGCCGCGAGCGCCGCTTGCTGCTGCGCCAGCTGGGAAGCCAACTGCGCCTGCAGCGCCGCGTGGACACCGGCCAACCGGTCGGGACCGCTCCCTGTGTCCCCGCGTGCTTCTTCACCGCCGTACGTCGAAGACAACTCTTCGTCTATACAAAATAACAACCTAATAAGATTACGCCTCTATCCCCGGAAGGGTGGACACAGGTGCAACTAGTGCATCCGAACTTCTTTATTTATATCCTACTAGTAGAACGTAGCGTAGCTCTACCACTTACTTATTTATAAATAGCTTTTGCACGCGGCTCCGCCCGTGTGAATGTTCTTTACCGAAATAAAAAGTAGCCTATGTCCCAATCTAAATCTACCCGTGTGCCCAATTACAACCAAATCTGTTTAGCACTTAAAGCGTGATTTACTAACAAACATCCAAATTCACAATCTATAATCACAAGCCCATAATTACCCCTGCAGATAAAACCGTATACAGACTAGAGGGACTCTACCTCTTACGCACTTATTTATACCACCCACGTCTCTGACCGATCATATTTCTGAGCTAAAAAATATCTTAAAATACTCTGAAAGGTCCTGAATCTGCCAATTAAACTGGCACTAAAATCGGTTCAGCCGTTTCAGAGATTACCCCGGGCAAACAAAAAATATTTTTAATTTTAATCGTTTTTGGTAACATGGCAACAACCATATTAGCTTAAGAAAAATTCTAAATAGATAAAAGCGTATATCATGAATGTGTTATGTATAACTATAACAAAACTGAATTACGGTCAACAAAAAACGCAAGCGCGGTTTAGAAACATTGGAATCATGCAATGTTGTATAACATTATGACCATAAAAGAACTATTAGAAAATGACCACTCGTAATCCACTCTCACAATATAACAGTAATGTACCATATCTGTACCATATTTTGCAATTTCTGATGACATAATACATTTTTGTACACATTTAAAACGTAGGTGTTTAACTGAGATCAAAATACTGGTTGTTAGTCTTGGGATAATAATTCATCTAGTGTATTTGACAATACATACATACTTCGTTTTTTTTTTATCTTTACATAAATTTATTCTAGACCAAATAATTATTTACAGGTGATCCAGGCGTAATCATTTACAAGTGATTACAGGGAGACGGTTTCATCCTTGCATCTGATGAGCATATTATTATTAGGGTGTATTTTATTTTAATAATTTTAAAAATTATAATTTTCTTTCATTAAAAAAAAATACAGACAAATCTGAATAGTGATGAAAGAAAATAAGCTACTGCCCTTTATATCGGTAAATAGAGTTTCTGCTGACGAAAAACCAACCCAGCTTATAAACATCGTGATATTCAAAAACATGAATAAGAAAAACAAACTACCAACAACAAGAACAGTACTCACAGACGATAAAAGTGAAGACATTCATATACTTAGATTGGATGCTGAAACTATTCATAGCGAGGCTTAGACTACCTCGTCTCAATTACAATTATGTTGGGGCATAAAAATGAGAAAACATTATAATTGTTTTAACCGAAAAGAATGATGAATATTTTGGATATTTTACCCGGATATTTTGAATATATCATCTTTCAGCCTCGTTTAATTTTTATGTTAAAATTCCAACCCCAAGGTGATTAATACTAAAACTTTGATTAATACTAATACTAAAACTGGATGCACTTATTCTGCAACTTGTTAGGGGCATAAAACTTAAAAAAATAGGACCTACTCAAAAAACTAAAAGGTAAAAACTAAAAAAGAAAAAGGTAAAAATAAAAGTATTCTGCCTATATTTTACCGACGCGTCATAATTATACTCAGTAGGAAAGTACTCAATGCTTAGATGACACTGACGTATCGAGTGGTCATCGATAATTTTAAGGCCCCATATTCAATGCTTAATATTTTGTCACAACCAAAATCGACGAAAAATTCCAACTGCGAATAGACATCAGAGTTCAGAATTCAGACACTCGATAAAGCAAGAGTTAAAAATGTCTATTATTTACGGCTTACGTATAGGTATTCTATTTCTACTCATGCTATTTTATGTTTCTATTCATTAATAAATGAAACTTGGGAAGTAGGTATCGCGTTGGACGCTCGATGTTACCGAAGTAAATAAATGGTTCCATTTTTCGCCCAACTTATTTACACCATGGAGTCCGACACCTTCTAAATTGATATCGATACTTGAGATCACTACTTCGAAATTTGAATTCTAGTTGTATGCAAATATGTAATAACATATCAACCCACATCAAGTAAAAAATTATATAATAATTTTGATTTACTAAATTCATTAACTTAAATGAATAATTAAAAGTTATATTTTGCACAATCGTACATGGGAAATGTTTCATTTATGATTAAAAAAAAATACAGAATTTAACCTACATAAATCTAGTATATTTAGCGAAATAAAAACAGTATCTCAATATAAACTTTATGTGGATTGAAATGTTATTGCGTTTCCAGTTGGCGCTCTGTGGCCGACCCACAGACAACTCAGCCTCAGCAGCACGAGTTTGCGCGCCCTTAGAACATTTAACGCCTTATTACAAAACGTATGTCTAACTCTTAACTGGTTTATATCTACAGGTAGTTATGGTAATCTACATAAGTTTTTTGATATACACCTAAAGTTAGGAAACACTGGCCTATACTATCTCAGACGAAATTCGAATTGTGTCCGCCCACCTCCACATCTATACTACTCGCACATATAGAGTATGTTTCGTGCAATAAGCAACGGCAGATCGGGGCCAGGCGACGAACGTTATGGCGGGTCTTATTAGGTTGAATTTTACACGCGATTATTAAAGAGATAAGAGATTAAGAGATACGATATTAAGAAATTTTGTTTTATAGAGAAATTAAAACTGAATTGAATTGAATAGAAATGAAAATTGAAAACGATACTCAGCAGTGGTATGTTTAAAATTCTTATGGAAATTCTTTGCTTAACATTAACATCAGTTTAGTTGTAATCTTAGGCGTATCTTAAAAAAATTATCTATGGAGAAAATGTTGTCACGACATCTAAATACTATAATATATGTATACTCAATTTTACGGTGTATTGATGTTAAAGAAAATTTTATAGTTTTGTTTCTGGACCACTCTGAATCTGTGGTGCTTTTTACTTTTAAAAACATGTTGAGTCGACGATACATCCCATGTGGATAAGAGAGTACAGAGATTTTTTAATAAAACTCCAAAATAATTTATAAATACTTACTGTCTTCGGGTACGGGCGTAACCGGACTTTCCGGTAGAAGAATGCCTTTCTGTACCAACTCATCTCTATTCGCACGGACGGATATCTTCCTCTCTAAAGCTGCAAAGTATTAAAAGACTTATAAAAAATCTGCATGTTATCATACATCAGAGGAAAGACAACATGACATAAGTGATCCCCACCCTCGATGAACCCCCACAATGACAAAAGAACCGTGGGTGCGTTCAGCAACGCCACGGTTCATGTGTCAGCACACATAAGTAACAAAATAGGGATGAGAAGGAAAGGGAACAGCAGAGCTGAATTACACGTCGCTACCATCACTGTCGAGCCGGCCCATTCGTGCCACGTTGAAGTATACTTTAATACTATAACATAAAAAGATCATAATCCTGGATGTCATGCAGTCCTGGACTTATTTTTTTCTTAGCACGCAAAAGTGACTACTAAATAAGTGCACTCGTCCGAAGTTAGAAGAAGCCACTATGGCGGGCTGTTCATAATAATTCACGATTAAGGGTGATTTCAACTTCGAGCAATCTTTGTTAAAAGGTTTTTACAAGGATTTTCTCGGAATCAATACGCGGCGTGAGTAAAATCTCATGTAAGTAGGTACTATCATATATCTATACATCAAAAAATAACAAAATTTATTTACTTTATTAATAAATTTAAATTGTTTATTTAATATACCGATACCGTGTTAAAAATATAATTGGTAAAGCTTTATTAGTTGCATCAAGTAAGGTGTGGAAACTACATTCTGTACAACTGCACGACGCGACCGTTCCCCACTTGGTTCCACATCAGTTAACATATGTACCTAACGTACTCGATAACATTAGCAGCTGTTAGTAGCGTCACAAAACTCGCTTTACTATTTAACTGCTTAATTGACTATAAGTTTTCTGCACATCAATTACGGTTTATATCTATCGATTTCATGATTCGGTGCTTTAACAGCGCGCAGCGTGTTAAACGGTGCGACGAAAAAACATGCCTATTCAATTTCATGCAAAAGTATTATAGGTAGGTATTTTATCATCTTAACTTACTTCTTGATGCTGCTTCAAACTTTTCAGATTTCTTTTTTCTTTTCCATTTCCACGGTTTAAATAGTCTACCGAATGCCGAGAATTTGGATTTGGTCCGCTCGGCGGGTGGCGTGCGGGCGCCCGAGCCCAGGCTGTTCGTGCGCACCGCCGAACCATTTTGTTTCTTAGCTGCAACCAAACATGTCCAACGTCAATTAACGTATAACAAGAAAGGCAACAATTAAAATATCAAGTTATATATAAAGTTCTCTCATATGATTCGGTTTTCACAATAATATGAAGGAACAAGTTTCCTTTTGTTATTAAAGAGGAGGCAATCTAACATTCCTCAATAAACGCTACTGTCTCAGCTAATTTATATTACGGATTAATATATTATAGTGTCACTTTTCAAACTTTTAAAGTTTACTCCATAATATGTATATCAATTAGTAATTGCCAAAAAACAAAATACAATTTTATTAATAACCAAATAACCAGACGAGAACAAATGCATTACATATGTGTAAAATCATGTTTCGTCGACCATTCATTGGAATAATAAGATAAAGTCAGGAGGAGCTAGATGTGAATCTATATAATAATAATATTATTATCTAGGACATCATCATATTCGTTTCGGGTCTGGGTGTTGTGGGACCGCAATTCCCTCGTAGTTTCTGATACCGATATAGGTTAATCTAGTGTAGAGACAAGACTAAGTGCGTGCGTTGGATGTATTTATTATTTTATTCATTTATCCCACTGGGGCGAAGGTAGCAATAGCGGTAGGCAAGAGCAACGTTATGAAAGAAGCAAAAAGCCGATTTAACTACACACAAGCCGCATCACCCAACACGGATAAATACTGCGCGTGTGTAATTTTATACAATAAATTCTAAAATTCGATGACTACGACAAGTACGAGGCGTGTGTTGCAGACAGGTGTACGTTCATGTTTTACCTTTCAATGGTTTATAGTAGTATAATAGGGATTCTATATTATGAGTATAGCGGACTGCCGAGAATAAGTCCTAGGTTTGAAATCAGCCAAAAGTATAATACTCGAATCCCGAATACTCGAATTAATTCTCGCTATATTTATATCGCCACGTAGTGCCTACCCAATTCACAGTTATTTGCAACTTTTCCCGTATGACATACCAAAACAATATAATGTGACATTAATAAATACTAAGATACTACGTCAATACAAAAATAGGCTCCAGTAAGATCGTGGTGCAAACATCACTGACACATACATACGTGCACGATATGTCCACCACACAATCAATGGCCCCATTATGTCGGGCCTATTGTAAACGTGCTATCGTCTGTCCATGGCACATCACAACAATACCTATGCAATACTAAAGGAAACTATGTACGAATAAAAGAAAAATAGTCTTTTTATTCCTGTTGAAGAGAAAGTCTTTCGAGGCCTATTTATGACATAAGAAAAGAAATGTCACTCTCGTTGCGTTATGTTAATATGACATACATGTGTACGCAATACAGCACAAAGTACTTGCATAGATTACACTATTAACCTGACCGAGTATACAAGATTACATTTTAGTATACATGAGACGTGTGACCATTACGCACTTACATAAATTTATTTTCTTCATAAAAACGTAATTTTATCTCATAATGTTCGTTTAAACGTCATTTTTTTAAACAGACTTCAAAAAGAAGGAGGTGCTTAAATCATCTTCATTTTTTATAAATGTTACGCAATATTTCCGCCAGTTGATAATACTTATGTAATTGATATACTGTAATTGATGTTATAAATTATGTATGTAAATAAATAAATGTGGACTTATTTTGATGTTTCTGGACCGTACAAGTTTTGTGGCGCCGCGACCAAAAACTTGTACAAAAATAAGTACAGCGTACCTAGTTTTTACTGCTCCGCTTTATGTCATTAATCATTATACTATCAATAATAACATCAACTAGTATTGAAAAGAGCAACGCTAGAGTTTCTTGGAGGTAGAGTTGTGACGGAATCTAATTAATTAATACTTAACATGTTATTGATTAAATACATAATGCGCTATCAGACAGGTAAAATTAATTCGGGCATTGAAGAATCCGTCCTTAAAAGAATATGTTAATGAAACATTTGAACAATTTCAACTTTAAACTATCTATAAACGCTCAAGAAACGGATAGGATGCTCATGCGAAAGGCCCGAGTACAGCACATGCATAACAAACTACAGATACAGACTAGTTGATATGCGTCAAGCATCAATCCTCATGCGCTCAAATAACTTCAACATAAATATTCCGAGAACTACAAACACAAACACGTACGGAATATCACGATAACATAAGGAAACGACAATAAGAAAGTTTGTTGTGTTTTAATTTTTTACCGAAAAAGAGGTATTATAAGTGTGACCATGTTATCTGTCTGTTCTAATGTGACGTAGCACCTAAACGAACGGAACGTGTTGAATGCAGTTTTTTACAGGGTTCGAAAATATCCGATATTTATTATAAATATCAAAATATCGGATATTTATGATATATATCCGATATATATCAAGTTTGATATATATCCATTTTGTATGAAAGCCATATTATTTTTTTATTGTATTATTTATGAATACTGTTTGCATATGTGTTACATACACATACTAAACTTATAAAATAAAAAAATCGTGTTTGGATAAGGCAAAATCAACTAAAAACCATAAACTCTTCTTTTAGGGCAGAAGTGTTGCCATTTATGGATTAGAACTTACCATTAGGGGGTATGTTTTAACACTACTCCCACGCCATCTATATTTGGGAAGTCGAAATACAGTAACAAACTCTAAAAATTACTTAATAACATACATTTTTTAACTATTTTTGTATTGCAATATAATATAAAAAAAATATTGATATATATCGTCAAACCCAGCTTGATATATATCGGATATATATCGGATATATATCATGATATATATCCATTGATATATATCCTCGAACCCTGGTTTTTTATTTCCAAGCTGGTTTAATCGAGAGGTATGCTTAGCTCTGCTTGAAGAAAATCTATGGAGCTATTTAGAAATTACAGATCTTTGTCTAATTATTATTGTTAGGGGATTCTAATATAATAAAAAAATAATAATAAAATCCTACATGGTTATTATTGAAATGAAAACTTCATTAGCCGCGTTGAGCACTTTTTGATTGGGGAAAATTTTATGGATTCGCGTCACCGACATACTAATGTTAATTGAAGTGAAAACCTCTTTAGCCGCGTTAAGCACTTTTGGGTAGGGAGATTTTTTTAATCTGAGCACGGCAAAGTGACTGCACTATACCTGATGATAAGCGTAGTGCAGTCTAAAAAACCAACGACAAACAACGAGTTTATCAGTGGTCATTAGAGTCATGCCGGCCTGTATAAATTTTTCTTCCATATTCGGAGAGGGAAGAAGCAAACCGAGGGGCCTGCGACGACACAGGCGGATGACCGATGCAGGCACAGTAATACAAGGATGTACCCCTATACCCTACACCCCCACTATGGCAGATTTTAACACCATGTGCGCGGTGGTCGCTATCCAGGCGGATATGAATATCCGACCACCAGGGATTTCACCAGACATCTTATGGGTTCGCTATTATTTTATTTGCCGTCAAGAAAAGTAAAATACAACAAATAAACTAGTAAACCGAAAAAAACACTTCAGAAATACTGATCTACTATACTTAGTCGAGAAAAAAAATTGACGGAAGAAAATATTGCATTATTTTCTTCTGTCTAATAATTATTTTTCTCATTTAATACAATTCGGAAGAATTTCTATCTTGCGATAGAAAAATCATATTTCAATTCATCCCTCATATTACCTTATCACTGTAAAAAAATATTATCTATATCTATAATTACTTGCATATTAAATCAGGCACACACAGCTCAAGACCGTTTTTAAAACTGGTGAGAGAACAAATCAGTTTATGTTATTCATATAACTGTGATCACAATATCGATGTAAATCAATGTATGTAATTATGTCGGATGAACATTTTATAAAAAATAATAACTTAAAAAAACTAAAAAAACACGCTTTTATAGAAAGTCTAACTAAAAAATAGAAAATACTTTGAAGAAGAAAATGTATTTTATTGTAAAAAAAGGCATGGATACATGGTGTCAATAGTCACATACTAACATACAAACATACGTCTGAACCTAATAAAAGCGTGTTAATAATTATTATTATAGCTTGACTAATTTCCGCGTATATGTGCTTACGCTTGTAAAATGTATGTAGTTTGATTTGTATGACAATACCGCAACAGCCATCAGTCGTCATCATATAACTGTTGACACGCACACACTCCTGTATTCATGAGCTATGAGGTCAACGTATAGTGACGAATTCATTCGAGGAATCTATCTATTATTTATTAAATTAGAGCAGCTCAATTTATGCCAATGAGGAACGTTATAAAGTAAAATAATTAGATTATAATAATTTTTGTGCATGATCATCAAGAACATTCTTTCCTATGGGGTAGAAGTTTGTACAAATACCGAAATACGTGTTTTATTATTTTTATCGAAATGCTATAAAGTTTCAGGTAAAGGTCAGAAAATCATTATTTTTCCTATAAACTTTCCAATTCATTTTCACTTGCATTACCGCCATAATTCACGTTAGCCAATTCTAGGCCATTTGCTGAAGCAAATCCGGAAATTTTATTCCGCAATTATATTAGCTTATATGTATATAAAAAATGCGTACCAAATTCAAATTTAAAAATTATAAGGATGCACCCCTATACCCGCCCCAATCAACCATCAAGTCATGTCGCAAGCCCCTTGAGAGAACCGGATATACAATGACTGATTCTGGAACACACACACACGACGTGTGAATCACTATGACAGGTTTTAACAGGTGTACGGTGGTCGCTATCCGGGCGGATATGAATATCCTACCACCAACAACTATACATACTATTACAACAGTAATCTTTCATAGTTCAGATGATTACTGATACTTACATTACTTTATTTTTTTAACCGATTTCAAAAAGGAGGTTCTCAATTCGTTTGAGTTTTGCTTTTTTATATACGTACATAGATTTCTCCGTAAATTGTGGCCCGATTTTGTTAGAAATAATGTTAATTCGATAGAGTTTAGCTGCAAAGTGGTCCATATAAATTTGGTTAAATTAATCCAGCGTTTTTGGTTTTGTCCGTGGGATCTTACCCTCAGTACGATCTGGCATAGGCATATGCACCCAACGTACTCCTGTAGTTTCCTCAAAACGTGACCATCCGGTAACGTTGCACACCCAACGCAGCAACTTTATTTCCGCGACGTAGATGTTTTCCGTTTTTTAATCAACGGTTAGGTTTACTAATGGTTGCTTGGATTTTGACATAATTTTTCATTGATTCAAATAATATGTAATGGTCTAAGATCCCGCGGAACATTGACCTTCACCCATCTGTTTACCGGATCAAAATAACATTTTAGGGTATAAAAGGTGTTGCTGAACACATACCAATAGGGTTGCCTAAAAAAATATGGTCAAGGATAGGTTTTACGAATTTAAAAAAAAAAAAAAGAAGATATTATTTCACTGACTTGCTCACCAAATAAATGAACCTTCAATGTAAACCTACAATGTATACTACCTGCAAAAGCTAGGAGCTAGATGAGCGCAATTACCACTTTTTAGTTACCTGTTTGCACACGGCAACCAGGTAGTAGTGGCCAGAAAAAGGTAGGCAACCTATTTTTTACAGATAGTATACATTGTACACTTTTCATTGAAGGTTAAATTTTTTTGGTAAGCAAGTCAGGGAAATTATAAAAAAAAAATTTTTTTTTTAAATGTTAATTAATCATATCCTTGACCATATTTTTTTAGGCAACCCTATTGGTACGTGTTCAGCAACACATTTTATACCCTAAAATGTTATTTTGATCCGGTAAACAGATGGGTGAAGGTCAATGTTCCCCGGGATCTTGTACTATAAAGACAATATTGACAGAAACTACTCTGCTTATTCATTTACAAGATTCTGAGGAAACAGGCTACTTAAATAATCAAATTAACTAAAATAACTAAAAAATAACTGTTGGTGGCATTGATATGGGTCAATTTGTTAGGTATCCGTTTTTATTAAAAAGTTTATGTTTAAAATACTGGAACATAAATAATTAATGATTTTTTCAACAATATCGGCATTAACAAAATATAATACATATAATATTATATAGCCAACAATACCGCAATAAGTAGTGTCACGGCCTACGTCATTCGTCAACAAATCCCATTACGTCATTTCGTTAGACCGAAAACATTTAAAAAAAAATAATAATCAGAATATTATTTCCCTTTTTTTCAATATACATATTCTATATGTTATGTTAATACACATTTTATGTATGTGGCTTTGACGTCAAATATATAAATAAATAAATGTAAAAGTGTGTATTTTGTTGATTTGTCCTTCTATCAGTAGTCATCACGCTGTAACGGAGCAACGGATCGTTAATTATATTTTTTACATATAGATAGTTCATGAGCCAGAGTGACAGAGGGTACTTTTATCCATGTGATATTTCATTCGTCCTAAGTAACATCATATGGTGCCGCTAATGTAGTATTTTTATAAAAAAAACCAAAGCCATTAATACTACACAAAAAATAAAACGTTAACCGATTACTCGCAGCAACCACTATTCGCGCCATCTCTACTAAAATCATAAGCTAGGTATTTAATTTTGGTTTTGCCATAGGACAGTAGTTTTATTCATATTTGTGTTTATGGGTTTTCACGTTTAGCGTATGCCAGTCCCATAATAGTAATAAATGGTATCGGCTTGTGTGAGTCATTGGTTCATGGCAATTTTTTCTATCGAGCTGCTTGGGTTGATCGATAATGCAATTGTGATTGGTGCGGCACAACACCAACGCGTTTTCAAACGTCCTCACTACCTACTCACCTTGTTCCGCCTTTAATTTAAGGTTCTTTTACCTTCTAAAGCCGTGACCGCTATTCGCACTAGAATTTAATAACAATAACCGACACCCATATTTTTGTTTTGAAACGTTTGAATGGCTTTTCAAATATCAGAAATTAATGTATGAATATGGCGTATTACAATTCAAAACACAAAATTTTTAGTTACATGTTTAGTTGTAATAATCAAAATATTTACTGTCATTATGTGTGCATTTCTCACGGGATATAATAAATTATATAAAAGCTTAAATGATAAGCCTTTACGATAAAACTCTGGAGATTTGGAGTTGACAAGATCTATGAAGGCATTTTATACTGCGAAACAAAAAGGTAGCCGATTGGCGCCAAAAATAAAGAAAAATAATTCGGCTAGTATAAAGGATAACAGATAATTTTTAACTGAAAATGTTTTAGTGTTCGGTTTTTAAAGTATTGGCTTTTGCGTTACCATAGAGCAATAGTATTAAAGATCGATTGACGAGTCAGGGTGGTTCCTCAAAAAGTTTCATCATCACTGTTCTGAAATCTTCACTGTTGACATCTACTGTTATTGATACACCCAACCTGACGAAGCTATAGTGAACACCATAAATTCACCACCAAACAATTAACTTCACTATTCGGTATGAGCTTCGCGTTGAATGTTTGGCACTGGATCCGAATTCAGCCATTGCGATATTCGTTTACAATTATTGTAAAGAATCTACTTTTCATCACACGTCACGATTTGGTCCTAAATGCCTTCATCTCATCATAACAGTAAAGCAAGCATCAAGGCGTGCCCCTCTCTGCAGATCTGTCAAATGATGAGGCACCAATATTTCAGTATTTTTATATTACCAATTTTAGGCAAATGGTTTAATATTGTGGGTATGTGACCAAATGTCTAATCATCCAATCTCAAGTTCATTTCCTCAAGCGTTTTGTTTCTTACTAGTCAGTGTGCTTATTAAATTATCTCGTTATAAAAAGGATTTCATGGATTTATTCTCAAAAAAAAAATTACAACATTAAACCAACTCTTTTGAGTTGGACAAAACGATTTTGGGTCGGTGCTATAGCAGTTTACGTCATTGTTTAAAAAATGGTTAGGGTGGGACTCTTACAAGCGTAAAAAGTTGTAGAATGTCTTCAAAAGAGGATAACAAATTTTTTATTTTAAATTGGACCTGCACGGTAGGTACCGCACGCACTCGCATTGGGCTATAATAGATTTGCTAAGTGACCGTTCACAGGACTGTTTAAAATATCACCTGCGTCACAAATAGTAGGGCGTCAAGTATAATAATTTTAAATGCAGGTGCCTACTTAAATAAACTATTTTAAAACAATCAACGATAATCACTATGATTCAATATTACACCTTTGCGTAACAAATACTAGAATAATAATTAATATGCGGTTCGTGTGACGATATGCGTCACGTCACATGACTTGTGACTCACATGTCACCCACGACAAAGACATCAGTGGCATTCAGTGAGTTCTCAACACAAGACACGAACATATTTTGGGTATAGCTGATATTATGTACACAGTGTGCATGACATATTCCGACCTATTGATTAGAGATATCAGTCATATGACACAGTGAAATATACATTAGAAATGCAGTTCTCAAGAAAATAGGCGGCAATGATCATTTAAAACCAATAACATACTCATTATAACTCATAATAAATCAAGAAATATTAAGACTGACACAGTTGTAATGCGTACACGGTACGACTGCTGTACTGCGGTCAGCTAAGCTCACATTGCTATCACTTCATGCGACGGAAATATGCTCGTCTGAATGTGGATGTACTGGTTATACTGTCTACCCCTTCGGGGATTACAGGCATAAAAGTGTATGTAAACGTTAACAGTTACTTATAAGAACGTATACAAACAAATGAAACTGCATATTTCTAACATCATACATTTTTATGGACAGAAATTCGTACATAACTATGTAATGCTATTATACTATAATGGAAGACTTATCGACTGGTAGTCCATCTGGCTTGTTCACCTGAGTGGACATCTGTATACATTATACATGCATCATAATAAGTACAATTGTTCTGTAACATAGGTACTGAACGAATAAGTAACTGACTGACTGACTGACATTGCATAGCCTCAGACCACTGCAGATCGCAACGAGAAATTAGGGCGTGTAGAGGAGCAACAAGAAATGATTATTCGAAAAGCACTCCATATCGTTTGTTTTTACCCTTTTAGGGTATAGATGATCATAAATTATACATATCGATTCAGTAACCAACGAAGATTGACACGTCAAGTTTGGACAACGGATAATATGTTGCTTAAATGGTGTATAATGGGAATATTGAAGTATTCCCTAGATTAGGTTTGTATGCGCAGGTAAACACTAGCGAAGTGAATTCAAAATATTCCATTTAAAACTTTAAGCCAATCAGAACCTGATACGGACGCAGCCGCAAACAAAATCTAGTTAAATTATAGACAAAGGCATTTTTGTTATCTGTACACATTAATTTAGAGACGCTATAAAATTATTGTAAATTTTACCAAAATGTATATGACAACGCCAGAGTTCATAAAAGGCACAGTTGACATCATCGAGCTGTGAATAAGACGCCGGAGATAATGTCAGTAAGTACTCATCGTAGTGACGAACAATAAATACGCCGTTAATCAAATTCGTTTCCATAATAGGAACAAGAAATTCTTTCTTCGAGTTTTATTGTGATTTCAATGAAGACAATAAGCCCATAATGTATTCTGTACGCTAACGAGGGAATAAAAATATCTAATTTCCTTCACAGATGTGTAAGCGAGTAAAAACATGTTTACTACTCCCTTGCTCGAAGGGATTTCCGCTTTAACGTGCCCGCTGGTTACTTTATGTTTTTTTTAATCCCAACACCGAGCGGATTGCTATGAAATTATATCTGTTTTGTGAAATTATTTAATTCACCTACCATAGGTATAGGAAATAAAACTAAATTCCTACTGATTTTTTCCGTAATAAAGGACAATAGCAAATACACAAATTTTAGTTTTAAATGGAAAATGGAGTTACAAAAAAAGACTTATAGTTCACTAAATCAATTTGAATTAGTATCAATAACAGCAACTAGGAAACATACTTGGATAGAACCATAATATGAAACTATTGTTTTTACATCTACCGTGACTGAAGTTACAATTTTGAACTATGATAAAGCAATAACATATTAATGGCAGATAACATACGTAATTATTACATTTTTAATGAGTTTGCACACATGAGTTTTGCACACATTAGTTTTAGTATACACAACAATAACAAAGGCAAAGGTGGATGCAGGATCTCTAAGTTATACTAAGGTCAATTCCGTGATCAACTAACCGTACAAGGCGTTACGTGCTATGTCATAGTTACCTACATTATACTAAACAGGTACATTATACTTACAAAAAAGTACAAAATTGAAAAAAAAACAATCAAGCACTTAGACAAGGGTACCTATTTACGAATGGTTCTTTAAGTTGATGAACTTCATAGATTTCAATACTTAAACTGAATAATTACTAAACAGTGTATGGAAATTATTTTAAACTATTCAGTCGGATCTTATTCCTTATCATAATCATATTATTCCCCGCAAAAGTAATTGACAACAGACGACGCTTGACTCGGCTTGTGCCAGCAATTGTACTGGTGTTAGCGAGCAACCCCAACCACTCCTGGATATAGCGTGTCAACGGTAAACAAATAAACTATTTACTTTTAAAACCTTAGGATAAACCAAACCAAATAATAAAGAATTGTACAAAAATTCATATTTTTAATCTCTAAATACATTGCTCTTAACTCACACACAATTCGAGCCTTAATTACAGTATAGTAGTCTATCAAAAAACTGCGAACGTTTTAATATGTCTGTGAATGCTAAGTGCGTATAATGAGCCTACAGAGGCCAAATGGTGTGCACGACTGTTGATTTCGCAAAGCTATTGTTAGGAATGCGGCTGGGTGTGCGAGACAAAAGGGAAGGGGACTGACCGGCAACAGCAGCTACCTCCTTAGCTCCGACGTGCAAGAAATCAGTGAGAGATAAAGAGCTCGCTATCAACTGTCTGCGCTCCTGGAAATCGAGTTGGTCGAGGCTACTGGTTCTAGTCCCGCGCGCCGCCAGGACGGGCGCGCTCAGCGACATGTCAACTACGCGCCGCCATGACGTATACGTGACGACATCGTCGGGATCAAATACACACTAATTACACCGTAAAAGTACACTAAACAATGGCACACGAGATAATTATGAAACCGGCACTGACAATATCACTCACTACGGACTCATTATGAAGTGCCTGCGTCGCGAGGGACGCTCAACGACAAACTGGCGCGCCCGGCGCGGCCGCTGTGCCGGGCAGGGTGGGGGCTCGCCTGCTTGCCTCTGTCCCTCTTGCATGTTGCAATGCACTCGGCTCGCCTCGCCGAATCGTTGCGAGTGCTAGAGAAATACTGACAGGCGACTCTAGCGCCGCGCCCGCCGCGGCATGAGCAGGCGGATAATCAACAACAAAACATTAAACAACTGACGCCGACGGACCATTTTACACTTTTAACCAACAAACAAGTTTTATTAGACAGCTTGTTGAAAATAAGTACGTAGACGATCAATTATCCTGACTGACTTCAGTTAAACGGATTCACGATAATTTTGTTTGTCCGTGTCCGCGCATGCATGCATATGTCGCGATAAAACAAAAGAAAATGGTGATGTATAAATTGATGCAAGACCTACGTCTCAAGCATTTCAAGCCCTGGAAACAGCTTTCATTGGCTCTTAAAACGAACAAAGTATGAAACTAATTCGATTTGATTTAGCAGCAGCATGGCATAATGATAAACAATACGAAATATTTTAAACAAAATAAAACTACGGTGACTTGTTTTTTTTTGTTTTGAATAAACACATTACATTATGTCATCGACTTATAAAAAAGGGGGACACCACGTCCCATACATCGAAAGTGAAGTGACCCATAGTGTGCCAGAATGCTGTACGTATACGGGTCTCACGCACACACTCTCATCATAGTGTGCCAGTTTCCGCCATTACGCGACACGACCGCCTTGTGTAACGTTCACTCCAACTTGGATTTTAAAAAATATAATAATGCCGACATGTGTCATAAAACATTGTAAAAACAATTCGACATCGAAAAAGAAATATCAAGGAATTACTTAGCACAGGTAACATATGAATTTATAATCACTTTTATAATGTTTTTGGTAAAATTATTTACGTAATATTCGGAACATAAACGTCAACTTCACGTGCATGTGTTGCCAGAAAATAAATGAGGTATTTTCCCCAAAGTGTGAGTATTCCGTTGTAATTAAGAACATTATTAGTTCAAAAATTACTAACCGACTTTAAACCAGGAGGAGGTTGTCAATTAAGCGTATATTTTATTTTTAATGTACGAACATATATTTTCCCATCAAATATGGACCGCTTTGTTGAAATATGTTGATGTTCGATAAAGTTTAGGTACTAAGCGGTCTCCTATGTACAGTGGCGTAGCTAGCACGGGTGGCACCCGGGGTGGATTTGATTTGGCTGTCACCCAAAGAATGAAAGCTTTAAAATGATTTAATGTATTTTAACCGATTTCAAAAAAGGAGGATAGAGGAGAGGATTTCCCCATTTTTGAATATTATTTCGGGTTATATCAGGTCGAGTTCCCAAAACCGGTGACAACCGGGGTAGAGTGCCCCCCTGTTCCTTCCTAGCTATGGTACTGCATATATATTTTGTTAAAATCTGATAACGGAATATGGAGTAAAGATATTAAACTCCTCGAACAAACAAATATATAAAAAAATAAATTCGCCGAATTGAGAACCTTCTTTTTTGAAGCTTAACCGGCTTCATATTATCTAGATTACCAAAACATAACATTTATCTTAAGAAACTCTGTGAGAAGTAAATAACATTAATGTCTAAAGGTATTTTTGGATTCGGTAAAATTTGTATTGCGCGGCAACGGCACAAGCCCCGGCTTTTTTATTTATCAGTGCGTTTTGAACTTTGTTTTGTACAGTACTCTTTATTTCAAAAGGATGTTTTACATTTTTAAATATTAGTTAAAACAAAACATTAAAAAATATAAAAATAATACTCTCCAATGGCGAGGCCTAGGACCCAAGCCACCGGCGGTTAGGACATAAGAGAGAGAAACCTCCTCACAATGCGTGCTGTATCCAATAACGCCGCTTACTGTATCTGGACTTTGACCCAACGACCAATTGAGAGCCTCTGAAGATGTTTCTCGAGGCTCTTCGGTATCAACCCAGAGACGACTATCGGTACAATTATTGTTGAGTCAACATCCCACATCTCGGTAACCTCGTGTGCCAGATCTAAATATTTGGTAGTTTTATCTTTTTGGCTTTTACGAGATTCTCGTCATGCGGAATGGTGACGACATTTTATAGCGAATAGTACTTTTTTTTCAATTTGGAATTAAAACACACTCTGGCAGGCACCGAATATAGGATTAATCTAATTAAATGTATTTTAGAAAAATATTTGAGCATTCGAGATCACCATATTTCCAAATTAGAAGCTACTGAATGGTCCGTGCAAAGTAAAAGGCATGTTTATAAAAAATTAAATCATTCTAAAGGATTTTAATTTAATTTTTATCTTTTCATATACCTACCCCACAATTAAACGAATCAATTAATTGTTTGAACTAAGTACTTAATTACCATGTACATACTTTATTCAATACACACGGGTCGAATATAAAACCTCTTAGGAGTTGGTTAAAACTGGGGAAAATTTTCATTTATCTGGTATCCCTCAACTTTCACACACATATATCATAAACCTGCATCACTGACGATATTAGTAGCGTTCTATCCTCATTATGTATGTATTAATAATACAAAATTGCGTTTCTTCATACATTAAATTATCCGGATTATCCGATTATTCGAATGACTTACGACGACAATTAGTCCGGTCAACCGAGTCTCCACTGAAGTACACATAAACAGCAAATTGTTAATAATTCACGAACATATTATTTGTAAAGACATGATGCATTATTGCAAAAAGTATCATCATTTAGGTTAGGACCGAACGGCGACATTCAAAGTACAAACTCGAATTTGGAACGAAGCATTGCAATCACAATTACCTACCAGACCTCCTAACTACTGATTTTTTGAGTTGCCCGGGTCTAGTTTGAAATAGAAAGAAATTTGGTCCTAGGAGGGCTAAATAGCTACTAAAAATGTACAATTGGGACTGCACGGCTTAGTTTTACAATAAAACCTCGTTAATATCTGGCAAGTTTGCTTTTGGTATCACGAATGAGTCAGTTTTGTAAATCTACTGATTTTTTGGCTTTATTTTGCTGGTCTCCCGATTTTGTTTATCCTGATATTTTCCAATTGCACCTGGCAGCACTGCTTGTATTTCTTCAAATATAAATTTCATACAAATCTGAAGTCACGCATCAAAAATCCTGTTATTTTATAATAAAGAGTGATGGCAATATCTTGAGTGTTGCGAACTGTAAATTTCGTCAGTTTTTTTTTACGTCCGCCAGACACAACTCAACCTAAGGTTAAGTTACCTGTGACGTTCGCAAAGAGAGGAACGCGCCTCTGGCGTCATCATGATTTTTCAGTTTCTTCCAACAGCAAAAGATCGATTTTGATGTTGTGCTATTGATGTGTTCGCAATGAATTAATTTCGTGTCACTTTTATAGCAGAAGTCGACAAACGAATAAATAAGTGACCTGGTGGTAACTGATTTCTACCGCCCATGAACACCTACAATATTAGAATAAATATGGATTCTTTGCTAATCTTAAAGAAAAGGTGTGGCGGCAGATTTAAGCATCAGGTTATCACAATCAAAGTACGAAACGCAACAGCAAGCTATACCTTCGTGGATTTACTGTCAGACAGTAGTTTAGTATCGCAAACACAATTGTCGGTAGAGAGAGGTTTTGTCCGATCCGGTTAACCAGGCACCGCCGCTCCAGCTACCACGAAGCACACTCCGAGAGTGTGTGCGTTGCAGAGTCTAGGTTACTGCCACCGCAAAGGTCACAATTCGCCGTCGCCTCACGTCCTATCTTATTCAGATAATCACCGAAGCACCCATGCCCGAGTAAATCGATAGGTGAGTCGTCCTTCCTTTCGTTCCATTCAGGCTTCAAAGACCGGCAGGATTGCTTCGACAACGTGTTTGTGCACGTAAGGTTCCTGTCGAAGCCTCGAATGCCACGTTGCGAAAGCATTTAGTCGTGCCTGCCGTCTTATAGCCACCTCTAACGCTATTGCAGGCTGGCCTTCGCCCGCCAGACGGACAGTACGGATTACGTTGTACACCTTTTCATTCATATGCGCCAAAATGTCAAAGAGTGGAAAACATGCTAAGATTGTTGCTGCCTCAAAGTGTTAGCACCCCTATCGCGCCGAAACTTTAAACTCAAATATCCTGTTGTTCCACATCTATATATGAACATTTGGACTATACATTAGCATAGATCAACCGAATCAACGCTTAGGATCAATCAAAAATTAACGTTCTATAATTATAATAAAACTGTAGTCTGTTAATTCATTCGTTTACGTATTCACAAACTGCTGAAAGGATTTCGACGCAAATTTCTTTATCGTGTGGAGTTTAGTTTAACATAGTATAGACTACAAAAGTCACATTTTTGCAAACAAATTCCACTAGAGAGCTCAACTATCTATATATATAAAACTCAAAGGTGACTGATTGACATATTGATCTATCAACGCACAGCCCAAACCACTGGAGGGATCGGGCTGAATTTGGCATGCAGGTAGATGTTATGACCTAGGCATCCGCTAAGAAAGGATTTTGATAAATTCTACCCCCAAGGGGATAAAGTAGGGGATGAAAGTTTGTTTGAAAAGTTGTCAATTTTAAACGTTCACGCGGGCGAAGCCGCGAGCAAAAGCTAGTTAATACATAAAATTGGATTAGATTAGACTTGTTTGGGTGTAAACTTTTAATTTTAGTATGTATGTAATTCATTTCACACAACACTATGACAGCTGGTGGAAATAATTAACAGTACTCCGCGTGCATTCGGGACAGGTGCACTCTGTTCAACCCTATTTGTAAGAATTACAAATGCGTTTTATGTATAGTACGGCGCAATGAAGCATAAGAATATGAAAAATATATAAGGCCTACAAATTAAACACAAAACAATAATACTTTTTTTCAACACTTATCAAATCCAAGGAATTCGATTTCGGAATGTTCTTATCTTCATAGCTCAAACTCTATATTATTTTGTTAGATCAATTCAATGAAGGGAAGTTTTGTGTTTGCACAATATTATTAATAACATATTTAGACGGTAATCATTCAGTTATAGCGAAATTTACTTACAAACTTTTTCATTGGTATCTACAATACCAGAATCACTTCTGGTATCGTCATCTATTGGTCTATGTCTCGATTTTGCCTTGCGAGTTAAATCATCCATATTGCCACAGCATTATATGAACACTTGAATATGCACTCTCACAAATCACTAAAATAACTACACAAATAATAAATTACACAAACAATACTGATGACTGATAATGGGATGACCAATAACAACGGAATACGAATTAAAACTAAGACACCACATTCAGACTTGGAAGATTAGATAACAGCTGATAGTGACAAATTATCAAAGTATTTATTTCTATCTACTGGTGCACATTTTGTTGCTACATTAATCAGATAATATTACAAGGTCGATAAAATATTTGTATCGTAGAAGGTACCACATTACACTGGGTGCAGGTGGGTAACGTCGACGATGTGTACTTTTTTTTAAATTTTTTTTATAGCATAAGCCGGCAAACGAGCAAGTGGGTCACCTGATGGTAAGTGATCTCCACCGCCCATGTAAGCCCACAACCAGAAGAATCATGGGCGCGTCAAGGAAAGGGATAATTAGGGATTGGGAACGGGAGTTTTATAATTAAATAATGTTCAAGTTTGTGGCCTAAATCGTATACGTAACGAGTACATCCGTGGCAGCCTTGATGTATCCGCGAGGTGGCTGATTAACTCCAGGAACATCGTTCATGGCGGTTTGGTAATGTCTTAGGGGAAACCACATGAAAACGTCGGTCGCAAATGTCCCAGATCGTACCAGTGGTATGATTCCACGAACAACCCAAAAAGTGCTGACTTGACGTAGAGGAGACATGAGAGCCAAATGCCTTTATACACAGGATGCTAAAGATCGAGTGAAGTAAAGCGTTTATATATGAAGGCATACCCTGGCACAAGTCTGGGGTATCGCCAAACAGAAAGAAAGATCGGCGTAATGTAGCAAAGCTCTTACATGATCTAGGCACTAGGCAGCGTGGTTCAACGTTGCTATAACCCTTGCGCACGATTAGGCAGTTCAGTCTTAACTGCTCTAACGCAAACTATGAAGTTGACCTTCATAATGGAACTACTAAACATGTACCTACATTTCTTTATGATAGAGTTTGGGGGGTCGCGGTTTTTTAAAGCCAATTTTGGGCCGCGGTGACAAAATGCTTGAAAAACACCGGTGTAAAGTATGTTGTTGATTTACAGCGTAACTAATATATCAAAATAATAATTATTATGGTAAAAATAACGAAGAGCATTTCTGCTCGATTGATCAAATGCGGTGAACGAAGCGAACTTGATTAGATTATGGGTGTAGCATTTATTTATAAATAGGCGTCTATTGCCCTAGAAAATAAATGAACCATATTTTCATGCTAGGAACCTGCGTACCGTATAAATACATGCAACGAGGCCTGAAGCGATCTTGAAAGTAAACAATTTTTTTGCACATTTATACAGTTATAAATTATGTTTTTCTATCAGGTGAGCCTCCTACCCGTTTGCCCCCTATTTCCATAAAAAAAAAATATTATCTGTCAACGTCAAAAATGTTGGTACGTTTAGATTATAGAGACAATAATGTAACTAGAAATAGAATAAATAGAAATATTAAAATATCAAATTATATCTATACTAATCTATACTAATATAATAAAGCTGTAGTTTGATTGTTTGTTTGAACGCGCTAATCTCAGGAACTACTGGTTCGAATTGAAAAATTATTTTTGTGTTGGATAGTCCATTTATCGAGGAAGGCTTTAGGCTATATAACATTACGCTGCGACCATTAGAAGCGAAGCATCAGTGAAAAATGTTGCAAAAACGGGGAAAATTATTCATATTTGAAGGCTTCCGTTGCTAAGCTACCCAAATAATATTATTTGAAGGCTTCCGTTGCTAAGCTACCCAAATCTATACTAATATTATAAAGCTGTAGAATTTGATTGTTTGTTTGTTTGTTTGATCACGTGGGCGGAGCCGCGAGCAAAAGCTAGTTATTTAATAAAGGTAAAAAAAATCTATTAAATTTATTGAAAAAAGTACATCACATAAAAATGCCGTGTCACGATATAAAAAAACTACATAATTAATCATAATGAAAGGGGAACGCCCATAAAATGCCTGGAAATGGACAGAAACTTCAAATAGTCATATAATCTATTTAGATTAAAATAAGAATATTTGTATTATTCTCAAGTTTTACACACTAGGGGGAAAGTATTATAATTATTATTATAGTATTTAATTTGATTGTCGTAAATGTACATGAATGTAGAATTTGACATTAGTAAATACAAATCGTATTTGACAGATAGTTTTCTGTTTAAGTTATTCGTAAGTACCAAACTTTTTGCTTCCGATTCGACGTCCGCTCCAATATAATACCTCATTGTTTTATCTATGAATGATGATGTATCCTTAACTTATTTATATGACCGATATTTCAGAGACTGATGTCAGATCCCAATTTCAACACGTAAAATATATTTTAGGCAAAATATTTTTAACCAGCCTCCTCCAAGTTTTTAGATAGAAATTTTAATTGTAATTGATTTACTTTAATTTTTACTACAAATTGGTGTATAATTCATTTTTGTTCATCTTAGGCATTTTTTTGTATGGGAGATGGGCATTCCCCTTTGTAAACTGTGTGTAATTTGGACCAACTTGATATACGTAAGGTTAAAATAGATAGTTCAATAATGTTGTCTGGAAGAAATCCCCGGTTGCGATAAGACCGCCCATTGTATCACCCTTACTGTATTATCCTTACTTTTAAGTTACTTTATTTGGTGTGCAATAAAGAATATTCTATCAATCTATCTAGATTCTAGAATTTTGTCTCGATTAATGACCTCAATATTTATTTATTGCAAATTAAGGCTGGATTGCACCATGATAGCTGTTAAAGTTAAGTTTTATGTCAAATTTGACGATAACATTAACGCTGACTTTAACAATGACTGTGGAAGGAATGTGTTGCACAATCGTATTCTTTGGCATAGTTATAGTTATCAGGGTTACAAGTGAAATGAGATCTTATTTACCCCGAATCAGTGACAAGAAATATTTTTAATTTTTTTTTTTTTTTATGGCATAGGCCGGTAAACGAGCAAATGGGTCACCTGATGGTAAGTGATCTCCACCGCCCATGTACGCCCACAACCAGAAGAATCATGGGCGCGTTGCCGACCTTAAAGGAAAGGGATAATTAGGGATTGGGAAGGGGAGGGGATTTGGGCTTCCGGATATCTCACTCACCATACGAAACGCAGCAGCAAGCCGCTACTTTACGTCGGTTTTCTGTGAGACAGTGGTAACGACCCGGTCGAGCCAGCCCATTCATGCTGTAGACAAAACTGTCTACAGCGTGGCTCTACCACTCAGATGGCACTCAATAAATATGGCAATAACTAGATAAAAATTCAAATGACGCTGTCAATTGATTAATTTTGCTCAATGTAATTGTGTTTATATCTGCAAAAGTTTTATTTACAATAACGTGTTTGTGAATTGTGAGTATGGTAATATTTGTTTTAAACCATGGAAAACAACTTGTTTGCAAACATTAAAACAAAGTAAGTAGCCTACCTATCATTGCGTGGTAATATTTATTCCTATACTTGTAGCGTCCTAATTTTTAAACTGATGTTGCTATCTTTTGTAAAGTATGTGAATTATGTAATTAAATTCAGGGGTTACATGGGTTTCACGGCTTCAAAAAAATCATTTTTTTTATTGTCTTATTAAATTCTACAACATCTTTAAAATATTGAACCATCTGACAGCTATTTAACTTTAACAATAGCTTTAACCGGCGAATCTTTGGCAGTTACTGTTAACAGCTAAAGTTATGACGTAATCTAACATTTGTCAAATGTTGCAACTCATTTTTTGCTTAAGGCCCAGCACACACGGTGAAACGCAACTGCAACGAAACCCTTTTGAAATTATTGGTTTGAAACCAGTTTCAATCGTTTTCCACACACGCCGCAACCACAATCTGATGGAATTAGGCATACTCATTTCGCTTTTGAGAATGGACGTCTACAAAATGTTAGTGACGAAGACGTTGTGGTTATATATTTGTACCTACGACAAAGAAGGAAGCGTAAAAGAAGAAGTATGTGGATACATCCCTACATTGAGAAAAATATCAACTGCCGTATGTTTGTGGCTGCCAAAGAATTACAACAAACTGATAGAAATTTCATGGATTTTCAACTTCCAACACAAATTGAATGTTTTTATTTTCGTCGTCAGCCATTTTTTTACCAAAAAGGCGCGAAATCCACAACGAACGCAAACACCAGTTTCCTGCACGCCGGTTTCATAGCAACTGATTTGCAACGCGTTTCAAACCGGTTTAAAAATGGTTGCGTCATGTGCGGTCTCTCCTTGGAGTCTATCGCATAAACTCAAATGAAACTCAAAAGTAACTAGAAGTTGCAGTTTCGTTGCAGTTTCGTTGCAGTTGCGTTACACCGTGTGTGCTGGGCCTAACCGATATTTTAACATGTTTGTTATTGTTAAAGTAAGATGGTGCAATCCAGCCTAAATGTTTATTTGAGGGTTGTAATTATTTATGTTCCATAAGTTTCTAACAGATGGCGATGTAAGATATTGACAAAACATTTCAACATCTTTTGTCATATTTGGGTTGGGTAATCATCCAATAGATGGCGCCGTTTCGACTTCAAAAGTTTTCTTGATGCTATATATTTCACGTTACACGTGTTTTCCAGATTTACATACATATATTCGTTTTTTTTCAAAGATTAATATATTCCACTAGACGGGCTGTTTAGAAAAAATTGTGTCACATAAGGCGGGAGTTTGAGAACTGAGACAGAGCGAAAGAGGGGTACTTAGGTTAGGTTACTTAGGTTTAGTTAGGGTTAGAGCCACCCTGTAGAAAGTGTCTACAGCATGAATGGCTCGACCGGGTCCTTACTACTGCCTCACAGAAAACCGACATAAAATAGCGGCTTGCTGGTGCGTTTCGTACGGTAAGATAACCGAAGGCTCAACCCCCCTCCCATTCCCGATCCCTAAATTATCCCTTTCCTTTCTTTCCAACGCGCCCATGATTCTAGTGGTATTATTGGCGTACATGGGTTCTGGAGATCACTTACCATTAGGTGACCCACTTGCTCGTTTGCCTGCCTATGTTATTAAGTAACCTAGATTCTGTATTCTTCGAGTCCGCTGACATCGAACTCGACGTCAAGGCCTGTGTCACAGGAGTCACCAGCGACCGAAATATGGCGTTGAGACTTAAAGGGCTCATATACAAGACCATCATTCGGCCTGCACTCCTGTACGGGTCTGAGACGTAGCCTGTACTTAGGCGACATGTTAGGGAGATTCACGTTAAAATGAATATACTGCTGTTGTGAATGTACAAAGTCACACGACTAAATCCTATATGCAACGAGTACCTACCTAAATTCGCGGCAGTCTAGGTGCCCGCGACGTCGCAGATAAGCTTCAGGTGGTTGGGTCACATTTTGAGGAAACCACAGGAGGAAATCGCTCGCGGGTGCCTTTGCCAAAACGTACCAGCAGTACAATCCCGCGGACGGCACAAAAATGCTGGCTTGAGTACTAGAGGGAGACATGAGAACCAATGGTCCTACTACAGACGATACTCAAGATCGAGCTGTTGAAATAGGTGATGATTTTATAAGTACTAAACCTATTTGTGTACATAATTATCCTTGCTTTGTTTCTCTAGAAGATTTAAATTTTGTTTTTTATTGTTTCCCGGCTGTATTATCAATTGTTGTTTTTCTGCGCTCTGCTTTGTTATAATTCTTCCGTACGTGTATTTCTCACTGTACTCATCCTAATCGGCTGGACCAATTTTGATGATGTGTGTTTGAGTGGGTGTATGGATGGTAAGATTAACAATTGGACACGGTAGGTGGCGCTGCAATCAGGTTCTTTTAATTTTAGGGCAAAGACAATGTGTGCCGGGCCCGCTAGTAAATACATAAAAATAGTTATTTATGGGTTAATATAGATATTGACAGCCTCCATAGCGCAGTGGGCGTGTAGCCGCCTGTGAAGTGAGAGGTCGCGGGTTCGATTCCCGCTCCGACACTAATGTTTGTGTGATCCACAAATATTTGTTTCGGGTGTGGGTGTATTTTCTCTGCAGAGGAGTTGACGTCAGGCAGCCGGCCGGTCGTAAAGACTACAAGACAAATCTCTCTGTAACATGTATTAAAAAGCATTTTGTGTCGACCCCACTGCGAGATAAGGGCAGATGGAAGAAGACTTTTCTATTCTATTCTAATTTTATATTATGGCTCCATCGATTTTCGATTATTTCGCCAATGTCGAGTAATAAATAGCAATTACTAAAAATAAACTAAAAAAAGGAAGAAGATTGAGTCTAGATAATTAAATAAAATAAACGATATCCAACATTTACATAGTCCACCCCACATTAAGTTAGACTATTTTGCATCGTCGAGTGAATGGTATGTAAATGTTTTTTTTATTGTTAAGACAGGCAGACGACCCGGCTCCCATCCTGATGGCAACCGGTCACCGCTGCCCCTGGACGTCGGCAATGCCAGGGGCACAGCTAAGTTGCTGCCTACCTTCTTCTACGAGAGACTCGGTCTTGAAACAGTTGCGTAGGCCCGAAACAAATAGTCAGTTAACTGATTAGTGATAAGAAAAAAAATTGATTGACTAAGGACATAGCTTAAGTCGTATATAAGTATTACTGTATATTTTTGTGTCAGTAGAGGGATCAAACACACAACCTCTAGCCAGCACAGAATACGCCACGAAGGTTGATATAAATATAATGTTATGCGATAATAAAAGAACAATAAAAACATCATCAATTACATAACGATAAAAAATAAAAATAGTATTAACAAAAGAGCTTTATAAATAAGCGATAAATATAAAGGTAAACACTACCGGAGCGGCGTACATAAGATATTGATTTATAAATCTGTTAGTCCATCCGACTTACAGACGACGCAACTTCGCTAATAAAATTTATAATCATCTCAATAACATTATAGACACGTCATCAAAACTTATGAAAGTAATTATAATATAAAGTAAATCGTGTATTCCTCTATTTTATTCTTCGGTTAATAAATAACTCTATAAAAAAACCGTTTAATAAAATTACCATTATAGGATTTAAGTATGAAAAGCATTTATCTATCATCTATCTAGAATCACATAGTTACGAGTGAATTGCGAAAAATAAATATTAGCATTTTTAATATAATGTCAACTTGATGTTCCAAATATAGAAAATTACTCTCACCTCTAGCATAAACAGGAAAATCACCGTCGGATCGACTGTGAGTAAGCATCGGTTCGTAACACCGCCACGGCGGTCTATCTGGTAGCGCCCGCGGGCCTTCCACGGCCGTTCACCTACGCCAGCCCATCAGCACATAATCACGGCACAGGGCCCTACATTTAAGCAGCACTCTCAGCGTGGCGTCTAACTGGCAAAACCCACATCAACTCGCCGATGGCGGCGCCACAGAGACGAAACGAGAGGAGGCTGCGCGGCGCATCTCCTGCGCGCATAACCTCACCCTTCCCCAATTCCAACAAGCACGACACTCGTACTCGGCGCGATACGTCGCGTCGCTCTCGCTCTACATCCCTCACACGTAATATTGTTCATACAATATGCACTTGTTACAGAACGGTGTGGTCATATTTAGGGGACGTTACATACACCTGACAGCGAGTGTTTATGTACCGCATCATCAAAATCTATCAAAATCTAGATATCCAATGCAATCCAATTTCATGCAAATTTTAATTACTCGTTTATTAGACCAATCACATGGAGTATTAATTAATGAACTACACTCACTTTTGAATAAACGTGAATTACGTTTTTTAATTATACGAACATACGTACGTAACTTGTAAGTTAAACACTTTATGTTACGAATTAACATGGAAAGAGCCTAAGTGCTGCTGTCGATGTGCCATCTTCCAGAAGCACTCTAAAGACTTCATTATTAGTCCAGTCAATTTAGGAGTTAACCTCGGAAAATTGATATACACAGTATGTTACCACGTAAAAACATGTATTTTGGCATCCTAAAACTGTTCTCAAAATTCACATATAATTGGATGGCCGCAAGTTTTAAAATCAGGGGTCAAAGGTTACAAAAATCGATTATTTAAAACCAATGTGAAGTAGTAAGTTGTCGCTGTTGGGTTTCGTACGGTGAGTGAGATATCCGAAGTCCCAGATTCCGTTTCCAGTGCCCAAACCCTTAATTATCTCTTAATTTAAGGTCGGCAAAGCATCCGTGTTTCATCTGGTATCAGAATACCAGCAAAATCATGGATACGTTGTACAGCCCAAGCATCGACAATGTTCAGGGGCGGTGGAGATCATGTACCATGAGGTGACCCACTTGCGTCTTCGCCAGTCTCTGCTAGCTACAAAAAAAGTGAGACTACCACTTATTTCCAAAGGTATGTGCTTGTGATAATTAAATTGCTCTTATGACGTTAAAGCAAGGTGGGACTTGGGTGTGCGGGGGCTTCTGAGCCTCCCACATTTTGAAGACGGGCCGCTAGGCGGCACCGCTCAGCGGCGGTTTTGGCTGAAGCCGGGGTGCTTTTCGCCTCGGAAAACCGGGGCCGTCCCTAATACGCCGAAGATGGCCATCGCGGGATTTTAGTTGGTAGTTGCCGCCATAGGCTGTATATAGTGCTAGGGACTCGGCCCAGGGGTCGCTCGGATGTTTTCCATTTCTCCCGGGCGGCTTAACGCTGGGTCGTAAGGCCGGTAGAGCCCAACATAGCCATTCCACCTTGCCTCCGGTGGTGCGGTAGCCATAAATGGCTTACACCGCAAAAACAAAAAAAAAGGTACTAAAAAAAATGACACGTTCGATTTCATATAGATTGTAGTTCTTGCAATGTCTGTTATATGATTTCTTTGGTCTGTAGGTTTCAATGACGCATGGTGACGGTTAGAGTGCAGTGTCATAGATTTCATTAAATTCCTAGTTTTGCGTGTTTCGCTACCGTTAGAGGGGGCGTGGCCCTTACCATCTGGTGAGTGACCTGTTTATCTCGTCATTCAGTTGTATAAAAATGGTCAGCAACGACAGAATACTTATTTTGAAACTATGTCAATAGGCTCACCTCTGCTACATGATGGAATGGAGATATCGTTAACAGACTTCTACCATTTGAGGGATAAGTTTGTACTAGATGTTGGAAAAGTATACAGATGCAATTGGTATATTGTGTTAAAAGCAATGAACCACACCACCACTATGTATTAGTAATCATATTTTTTTCATATCCTATGTTTCAATTTCATTTAGTTTTAAGTTTGTTATAGAATCTTCAGTGCAGAAGATGGATTTTGGTACCAGGTATTTAATGTACAATAATACATTTACTCACTTATGTCCCCATTTGCTTGTGATGAATCAAACGGTACAGACAAATGACGTCCACTTTTTCCATAAGAAGGCGCACCAAGATCTATCTTTTCTTCAATTTCACCTATACAACAAAATATGAATTGCTCTCATTAAATACAATATACTCAAATAGGCAGATACATAAGGTTTGTTGCGATTAAAATTGTTTGTGCATTTTATGACGATGTATGTATGCACATCAGACCCATACTTTTATCAATATTGTGCATAATTCAGATTGTGTTATACTGTTACTATACATTACCCAATATTCATAAACGCCACTATGATGTCTCATAGGTGGCGTGGAGACACAGTAAGGATTTCTGACATGTAAACAAAGAGGAACCAATAATTTTTACAGAAATCCTCACTTATGCCTGCAAATTATCACTAAATTATTGTTAATTTATATATACGCATTAATGAAGTTTATGGTCCTAGAAACAAGATACTGCAAACAAAATGACAAACACATTGACGGTTTCTAGGTATAATCCCAATGTTAAAAAGCAAATATTTAGTAATTGTTTTGAAAGTTTACAATAGAGATGAATTGTATAATACCGCGTTTACATTCAGCCATTTCCGTTACCGCTTGCCCTGCCGTACATATTCACCCAAATATTGCTGTGGCAACGTTAACGGAAATACCGCTTCATATGTTTTTTCAATTCGACTCTGGGTAATGGATAACATGATCATTGTCACAGCGTCGGCGCTCTGCCTTATAAGTTTAATTAATTATTTAAATGTTTAGACAAAATAGTATTCAAAAGAAACGTCGGTCGTTCGTCGTAACGTTGCAACACACGTTGCCGATCGCATTGACGCACTTTGATGTCCGCAAGAAAACCGCCAAATGGGGCAATATCAAAGGCAATAAAAATGACAGGTTTACATTCTCGCGTTTCCCAGTTTATTCCCCATGTACGTGCTTGTTGCGGCAATGGGCTGAATGTAACGGTAGGTGGCACTACAATCGGTTGAACCAGGCAGGTGATACCGCACTGGACAACAATATAAAAATAATATAAAAATCAATGGTTGTTCGTTAGTCTTGCAAAAACTCCTAAACGGTTGGACCAATTTCAATCTTTTTATTTGTGTTTGAGGAGGTCCCTAGGTGTTTTAGAATCACAATTATATCCAGTAGATTTTTACTTTTAATTAAATGTTGCGGGCGGAATCGCGCGGAAAATCTAGTTTATAATAAAGTGAAAACGAACAATAATCTGTTTTGGGCTGGTTTGTTATATTGATCAATATTATTGTGGTTTATTTCAATTCTGAAATATTCTCACCAGTATCGGCAGAGGCAGGGTAATTGTTAATGTTATTTATGATTTGTGTTCTACTTGTCCAGCAGGAGCATTCAGTGTACATTTTTTTTATCTCATTGTAACTATTAAAAAAGTCTTGAGCTCTTTATTCCATCATTAGACCCCTCCATCATTAGATATCACATACAAATAATATACACAGACAAAGTGGTCAAACTTATAACAACTTCCAAATTTATTTTGTTAGTTTTAAAATAGATAATAGTGTATTCTTTTGTAATCATAAACATATAAAAGTGAGTATGGGATCCTGCCCAGTTAAAATAAAGTAGGTTGATACAACTTTTTTATCCTAAATAAAAAGTTTCTTTATTATTGCATTTTATTACACACCTATTGTAATAACCAATGCAATAGATTTTATTAACTGGTCTGTTTGATTAAGTTAAAGATAAGTTGGTAACAAACATTTATTACATTGTAACATAATTTCATCACATCATACACTAAAATTTATAATGAATATCATGTTAACTGATTCCACATTGGATTATCTATATACGATACATAGTCTGAATAGTCCATGTAATCATGCATGTTGCCAGAATATGTACTTCTATGAGGTCTTCGCTTCATTTCTATTTGCATCAAATATCTTTCTTTGTATAGTTCCTTCCATTCTTTGGATTCACTAGGATACACATCAAAGTCCCTTTTAGACATGTTGTGCCATAAACTGTTATTTTCTAACAAATATTTTAATCTGTTACATGTTTTACACAAGTTAATCACGTCACCAACAGGTAGGTACAACATTATCTTAAACAATATTTCATCTGGTAAACCTATCAAACTTGCACTTGGATAACCACAACTGTTCAATATTCTACTCTTAACAGCGCATACAATATTATTTTTTAAGGTTAGGGAAAAATGTTTTAAATCACGATATATCATTGGAATGCTTCCAGCTTGTGGTGATACTACATATCGGCTTACAGGTAAACATACAGAATAGGTTTCCGAGTTTAAATCTTTGATAATCGCATTGACAATTGCAGTTGCGCCCAAAGGGCTCATAACGATCTTCAAAGTAGGAGATTTACATCCACCTAGAATAAACATAGCTTCATACAATCCTGTAGAGAGCTTCCATTTAGATATTTGTTCTTTGTCTATAGACTGAAAGGGATCTATGAGCTCGAAATTATCATCAATAGGCAACAATCCGTTTTCAATCATCAAAACGATTACTAGTACAAATAATAATTCTTTCTGTACGACATCAACGCTTTTCATTTCAGACAATAATATCTTTGTGACTATAACATCCAACAATGGCGTAACTCTGTCGGTGGAACTTTCTTCTAAAGTGATATTCATGTTGAAATATTAACGAAACTACTAAAATAACATTGTTTAAGAAGACCATAATGTGAAACAAACTAAATGAATTTTGTTTTGCGTCATTTTCGTTCATACTTCACTGTTCAATTCAATGACAACTTGTCATTGGCAAGTTCAGAGTAGGGACGTATAAAAATATCGATGTATCGATATATTTTAGTTCGGTATATCTATTCGATGTATTGGTGTGTTAATTCAATATATCGGTGCATCGATATTTAATATGAAGTATCGAAATAATGTCTACATCGGTATTTTTAAAATAGGATGCCATGAAATGTGGACCATAAAAATTTGTGAGATGCCAAAAACAGGTGATCCAAATTTCAATTAATCGTTATTTTTTCTCAATAAATGAAAATCTATATTGTTACTTTTAAAATTGACGATATTTTCTTACACTTTCCACTTGCCTAGTCCAGAGTTGCCAGATAAGATAAAAAAATATTGGTTGTCTAAAAATCAGTGGTAGATAACTGCTGGATCGGCTGATTCATATTCGTGAGTGAGTTTGTATGCCTGAATTAATTTTTCAATAAGAGTGGCATAAAAGGGATTTTTTAAAAAACTAAATATTTTACACCTTAACACAAGAACTTAATTTTCTTTAAAATCTTGGTTAGATATGTATTATTTTTTTTTCAATTTGATAAAGGGTTATTGACGATTAAATAACAGCATTTTTTTTTAAATACAGCAATATTTGTAGGTACAGTTAGCAAAATAGCCCCACAAGGTGTACAATTTTTAGTTTTTTTAAAAATGCCATTTATTTTTTTAAATACCCAGAGGGGATTTTTTTGTTATTTTTCTAGTGACCCTTGTGATCATCCCTATCACCCCCTTCCCAGCTACGTAACCATTTGGGACACCCGATATATGCGCCTTCGCATCATTTTGGTATTGCAGCCACTATATAACTTAATATATAAAAATGTCATGTCACATTGTTTGTCTGCGATGAACTCCCTAAACTACTGAACCGATTTTAATCAAATTTTGCAAACTCATCCAACTTGAGAGATAGTTTTAATTATAGTTATAGTTTCAATTTATAGTCGAAATATTTTTTATTGTAAATTATTTGTTTATTATCTGACAAAGATTTACAATTATCTATGAGTTCCATAAGATTCTTACAGCTGGCAGTGTAAAGTAATTTATCGGCTGGATCGAGTAAGTATCCAATAGATGGTGCATACTGTATTAAATAGGTTACTACAATATAATTTAACATATAGACACAGTAACTGCATAAAATAAATAAACACAACCAAAACAACTATGAGTAAAAAGAAGTCAAAAATATGATTTTTGAGATAAGGTGTTGGGAGGAGCATAGGAAGACAGCATAGGAAAACTAATAAGCCCATTCTTCACCAACTCAAAATCCAATCTAAGCTTTCCTCATATTTAGTAGATATTCTCCACTGTATCCTTGATAATACTAACTGAGTTTAACGAAAAGATATATTGTAGTTAAAATGCCAATTAAGTCATGTATTTTATATCTCAGATATTATAGTGGCATAACATGACTTATAACAGCATGGGACAAAAGCAAATACCGCCACATCCTTCAGGTATTTAAATTCAAATTACTCCATAATTTTCAAGGAAAACAATTGAAAAACATTTTGACAAATATAAAACAGTTGTATATTCTACAACTTAAGTTTGAACTGTTAATAGATCAGCAACATCTTAGGACCAACTAACTACACCTGCTTTGTACCACCAGCTCCCACAACAAGAACCATCAAAATTCACTGACACAACAGCACGGACCATAAGAAAATCAAAGAAATTTATAGCAATGTAATTAACTTTTCGTATAAAACAACAAATATAGAGAAGGAAAAACCAGAATTGCTGAGTCAAATTACCAAGGATCTAATCAAAAGAAGAAGGACTATGTTCAAAAATAAAAAAAAACAGGAAGAATTAAAAGAAATCACCAAAGAATAAAACGAGAGAACCTGAACCTGAACCTTTTATAGGGAACTGTATTCAACTAAATTTTTAGAAGGAATTGATATAATTCTAGAAAAAGAAAACTAGGAGACTATTCACCCTATTTTAGAGTTACACTGACAGAGAACTTAAATAGACTAATCAATCTTTATTACATCATTCTGGAAACTGAGTACATCTCTGTTTAGTGGGCAAACAATACAGTTATCATGATATACAAAAAGGTGACAAAAATGAAATAGTTAATTATCGGCCTATCAGCCTTCTGTCATATGTTTACAAGGTGTTTTCTAAAATAATCTTAAACTGTATATCCAAAAACTGACCTATAACTACTATTTTTTACATTTGTTTTGGTGTGGACTAAAACTCCATAAGCATGCATATATTTATATTATATATTGTCCACATATAAGCTAAGATAGGATTTCATAAAACTCATCCACAAAGGGGGACAAATGGGGGTTGAAAGATTTTATGAAAATGCATTTACAAAATGTATCATAATTAAACTAAGAGTTTATAAAAAAGTTAATACACTAAAAATCTTATTAACGTAAACAGGATATCAATGATACTTATACGAATTAGTATGTCAAGCTACTGGCCAAAATATTATACGGGACCTTACTAAAAACGGAAATTATTATTCTATGTAATTACCATAACATTGTTTGTCTCTTAATCATTATCCTCATTGGAGGTTAGAATTGATAACATTACAAAACATGACAATAATGAAAACGACTGATTTTATTACTAGAAGATTATGACTTACCAGTATTTTCATTATATCCTTGTTTCTTATTGCTATTTATGGAACCATCCAAGTTCTGATTATCAGAAGTTTTATCGCTGTCACTAGCCATTGAAAGGTTTCGTATAAAAAATATAAAAACACTATCACATTTTATGCATAATTTTAACAATAATATTTACTTTAACTTTTTTTTAATCAAAATTACAGTTTATAAACACATAATTGCTATATTATTAATTTACCTACATGTTTACACCCCTTAAACGAATTAGCAAACAACTTCATTCTGGCAGTGGACTGTGGTGCCAACTTAATCTCCAAATTTAACCGATACCTCACTTATAATTGGGCATACTTACGCAAGCAGGAATCAACCCACAGCAAGTTCAAATGGAGATACTGATTTTGTTTTACTAAATTCAATAATTTAAACTAATTTTATCTCGTAATTTTTTGGGAAATCGGGCATGAAGTATATTCCATGTACGATTTTGCAAAAAATACAGTTTTTAAATCGAGTTATCAAATAATATAAATCGTCATTTTTGTGTACGATAGTGTGTACTTTGACCGGACTTTGTTATGTAATATTCATTGTCATTTTAGTGTACGACAGCGCAATAAACGAATATTGTATTTAACCACATAAATGAGAGTACTTTTATACTGATAAATAAAGCAATTCGTGCGAAATTATTCCCTATTCATACCAAAATATTTAAAAATGCACAACGTTAATGTTCAAGTTTTCACTTCTGCCGGCACTCCCGGAGTGCAACCCATTGTTTTTTTCTTTTAATGATGTTTAACCTGATTAGGGTAGGAAAAAATACCCTATCATCGGGTAATCTGTTGATGGTTGGCAAGTATAAACGGGCATTTTGAGGTTATTGGGTGGGTAATGCAACGATCTTATTGTGGCCAGCGTTGCCAACTTAGGGGTTTTCCCCCTAAATTTAGGGGGAAAAAATCTCGACAGGGAGTTTTTTAGGGGGAATAATTTTTTGGGGGTATTTTTAGGGGTTAAATTTTTATTGAATTTTTTTTAATTGCTCTACTCTCCATACTTCTATTCTATCGATATATCGAATTGTAGGAAGGAAAAGACTTTATTAGAAAATGATTAACAAAAATAATATCGAATAGCTAAAAAAAAAAAAAAAAAACAACATTCAATACTTATTCTGGTATTTGATGTAGTTTTTTTTTTTTTTTAGCTACATCCGATAGATATCCAGCACCCCTAACTGTGATATACTTGGGTCACCGTCAGGGGGTTTTACTTTGAATTTAGTGGGTTTTAGGCTAAATTTTAATTGCTTTAGGGGGAAAGTTTTCAAACAGTTGGCAACCCTGATTGTGGCAGCACTATTGAACGCAACGTTCATCAAGTACCTATTTATGCCTTTGCGGCTTTGCAGTATTGAAACTCTACGATTGAAACCCTTGCCATAAACATTGACACTATTATATTGGAGGATTTTTCGCGATTTTGGAGGAAAATCTATGTTGGAGAAATTTTTGTGAAATTAAATACGTGAAGAAAATAAGTAAGGGGAAAATTGGAGGTTATTTTGAACATTGGAGTAGTCATTGTATCCACAGGCCATCAGCCAGTGTATATCCGGTTCTCCCAAGGGGCTTGCGACATGACTTGATGGTTGGTTGTGGCGGGTATAGGAGTACATACTTGTATTATTGTGCCTACATCGGTCATCGACCTATCCTGTCGCTGGCCCCTCGATCTGCTTAGATTATGGCCATTAATTTCGCCATTGTCTAATATTATGTAGCAATTACTAAAAATAAAGATCAAAATGTAGACAGAAATCTTTTAGAAGTAACAAAAAACAAACCAATTTGTTTTAATTCCTGTTTGAAAATACGGGAATTTTTGGGGAAATTAATACATGACCATGGGGAAGGTCTAAAACTCAATCTGGCAACCCTGGTCTAGGGGCAACAAAAAGCGTATAAAGTGGGTGATAGACGTACGAATTTAAAGTACGCGGTTTTTAAGATCGCGAACTTACTCGGCTCGACGTTAGTGACACCCGTGAAGCTTACTCATTCTGTATTGCGATGTCGTCGACAGAAGAAGCTTTGTGTTATTTAGGAATTATATCGCATTACATTTTAAAAACTAAAAAAATTGACGAAGTCGAAAAGTGTAGGTAAAGAACTAGCTTACGAAAAGAGAGCGTTTATCATATGTGAATTTAGTAAGAGTTACATCAAGAGAAGGAACATTTCCATAATTATTTCAGAATGCCTGAGGCGGTGAATGAATATCTGAATCAAAATTAACAAAAATTGCAAAAATCTAAACACGACAAGCGTGCGCGTCCACGAACTGACGAAACAAAATGGCGGCTCGCGGCTCGCAGTGCTGCTACACGTACGAGCCAAGACGAGCTACGAGCAAGATTTCCAACTGGTTGGATCGAAGACGATTTTGCGCGGCGGTTTTAAAGTACGCGTACTTACGGTGACACACAAGCGAAAAAGGTTGTCGAGCCATAATTACGCGTACTTGCTCGTACGTCCGTCACCCTCTTTACAGAGGCGGAGCTGAGGATAAAATGATAGCTGACAATTAAAAAATATATGTAACATGAATCTACATCAAATATGTCTTATTCTGCGTTAAATCCCTAATATTTTGCTGTTTGTCATGATCTATGTTTTAATCTCATTCTCATTGTCGTGCACATTGCACTGGCAACACAAAGATTTCGTGTGGTTTTTTACGTACATACCTATTTTATTATTTTGTTCAATATTTCAGTAATCTCTTGATAGTTTGTGATTTTGGGTGACAGAAACTTCTTATAAATTAAAAAAATATACAAACAAGAATTTGTCAACGTCAAATTATAAGAGTAATAGTTCATAATATTTAATTTTGTCCATCAAGGTTCAAGAAATATTTTTAGTCATACAAAAACAGTGCTAGCTGATGTGATATTCTTGAAATGTCATCGTATATGGCAGGGGTTTTTGATCTTGATTTGGATGTAGATTCGGTTACAGTAGGAGACTCGGACGAAGACGATATCATTGAAGTAGATGAGGTATCCACGTTTATTATTTACAATAATTTGTCTTACGTTACTTAACCTAAAACCTTGTTCACTCTGTCAAGGGTAAATTTCGTCGAATTTGTATTTATTTTGGATTACATTTTTATCCTTATTGTCAAAGGCATTGTTGTTGTGGTTTATAGTCAATACAAAGTTGTTTATATAATATCTATTATTGTCCATTAATTGTAAATTATTAAATGTAGTTTTTAAATGTATATTACATTGATCACAGGTAGATTATGAGCCTGAACTACACGTGAATAGTATTGTGGAGTAAGTACTCATATAATTATTTTGAATTGTAATATTTATCTAATTTACAGTTAGTGATTTATTAAAAATATTATTGTATTTCAGTTTGGAAGGATCTGAGACTATACAGTTATCTGAGGACAATGTTAATCCAGGTCAATGCAAACGATTAGGTCCTCAGGATTTTGAGCTTCGTAAAGTTTTAGGAAAAGGTGGATATGGAAAAGTTTTTCAAGTGCGCAAAATTACGGGTCCAGATGCTGGTGCACACTTTGCTATGAAAGTCCTGAAAAAGGCATCTATAGTGAGAAATCAGAAAGACACCGCACACACTAAAGCTGAAAGAAACATATTGGAGGCTGTTAAGGTATTTAAAAAAATGGACTGTTATATAAAGACTGTTATTATTAACCATATGTTTTGTCTCTCACTTACCACAATATTTCATGTAAGGAAATATGGGACAAAACAGTGATTAGTTTTAACACTGATATCAGTAAGGAGGAAAATGTGAATGCAAATATGCAATAACATTTCAACCCACATAAAGTAAAAATTTTGTTATTGATTTTATTTTGCTAAATTCATTAAATTTAAGCAGGTAAAATCCCATATTTTATAAAAAAAAATCATAAATAAAACATTTCACATGTACAATTATGCAAAATAGTCCTTTAAAATGTTGATATACAGTAGAATCCCGATTATCCGGATCAATTAAAACCAGGGGTATTCCGGATAATCGAAAATCCGGATAATCGATTTCAACGTCAAATAAAACAATAATCAATTTTTTATAATTTTTTTGATATACAAAGGGACATACATATAAAAACAAATCGAGTAGCCTATGTAATGTAAAATGTTGGTCGGAAATAGTTTGTGATTAATGTTTGACGTAATGAATCACATTTTACAAGGTGGTAGGTTCCTCTTATGCGAGAGGCCATCTGGGTTAGTACCACCGCTTTGTCTATTTCTGCCGCCAACCAACAGTGTGTAAGCACTGTTGTGTTTCGGTTTAAAGGATATTGAAGCCAGAGAAATTACTGGGCATTATGAAACTTAACATCTTATGTCTTGGGCTGACGAGCGCAGTTCAGCACCATGCAGTGCTTTGTAATTCAAAGTTCTGTGTGGTGTTGCTTCTGCTTATAGGTAGGCGTGGCTCTTGCCATCAGGCGAGCGCCTTGTTCGTCTCGTCATTCAATCAAATAAAAAAAAATCTTTTCATTGCGGCCAAGTCCCTGATACTTTGCTGGTGGGAGGATATTCGTACCCGACCGGATAGCGACCACCGTACATTGGTGTTAAAACCTGCCATAGTGACCCACCTTGTGTGGATCGCGTTCCAGGGTCAGCCAGTGTATATCCGCTGCCGAGGGGCTTGCGACATGACTTGATGGTTGGTTGGGGCGGGTACAGTGGTACATTCTTGTATTATTGTGCCTGTATCGGTCATCCGCCTGTCCTATCGCAGGCCTCTCGATTTGCTTCTTCCCTCTCCGAAGAGGGAAGAAGCCTTATACAGGCCGGCATGATTCTGGTGACCTCCGATAAACTCATTGTTTGTCGGTGGTCGCTGGTTTTTTGGACTGCACTACGCTTACCATCAGGTGTAGTGCAGTCACTTTGCCGTGCTCGGATAAACAAAAAAAACGCTTCAGTTGTAATAACTGTATGGGATCCGATTTGTCCTGTCTTTCAAACCATTTAAAAGCGCTATTTAGAGCTCCACTAGCTTCACATACATCACCTGTTTCAGTCTCTTCTTCATCTTCTTTATCGATACTTTTCAAATTATTGTTAATGAGTTCTTCATCAGTTAAAATGTGGAATTCAGGACAGTCATTGAGAGATAATATTACTCTTTTTAGCGTAGACATTATATATTTCTAACGCAAAACGTAAACAGAAATGTAAAAAAAATACAACCTATTACTTAGTTGGATGCTATCAATTAAAATGAAATAATAGCAAACACTATCGCGCACACAAAGGAGAGCAGCACCTACACGTCGGAGGAAGGAAAAAAACTCATCGTAAAATGTCTCGTTGCGCTGTCAAATCATTTCTACGTCGGTAATTAGAGCCGTGACGAATGAGTCCGGATAATCGGATATCCGGATAATCGAAGTCCGGATAATCGGGATTCTACTGTAAGTTAATGAATTTAGAAAAATAAAATCAATATAAAATGTTCTTGATGTGAGTTGAAATATTTTTGCATCCATTTATGAAACCCAAATGTAAATTAATATATTATGAAAGTAAACATAACAGAACTCTGTCACATAAGACAGTTCCATAGAATAAGCCTCAATATTATATTATAGCATAATTAATTATTATTAGCTATGGAGAGAGCTATGCTCGGTGTTTCTCTGCGTGATCAAATCAGAAATGAGGAGATCCGTAGAAGAACGAAAGTCACCGACATAGCTCAGCGGATTAGCAAACTAAAGTGGCAGTGGGCAGGCCACATAGCTCGCAGAACCGATAACCGCTGGGACAGAAAGGTTCTGGAATGGAGGCCACGTACTGGCAAGCGCAGCGTTGGACGTCCACCTACAAGGTGGACAGACGACCTGATAAAGATCGCAGGAAGTCGCTGGATGGAGGCCGCTTCCAACAGGTCGGTCTGTAAATCTTTGGGAGAGGCCTATGTTCAGCAGTGGACGTCTTGTGGCTGAAGATGATGATGATGATGATAATTAATTAAATTGTTTCAGCATCCCTTTATAGTGGAATTAGTATATGCTTTCCAAACAGGTGGTAAATTATACTTAATCTTAGAATACTTAAGTGGTGGAGAACTTTTCATGCATTTGGAACGTGAAGGTATATTTTTGGAAGATACGGCATGGTTAGCAACATTGGCATTCAAATATTTGATTTTATTTATGATAACCTCAAAAATAATAAACAAAATAATATTTATTTTCAGTTTCTACTTGTCAGAAATTATTTTGGCATTGGAACATTTACACAGCTTGGGTATAATATACCGTGATTTAAAGCCAGAAAATGTTCTACTGGATGCTCAAGGTCATGTCAAACTCACTGACTTTGGTTTATGCAAAGAACATATTCAAGAGGGTATTGTGACACACACATTCTGTGGTACAATTGAGTACATGTAAGTATTATAAAGGAAACTAACCAAGGACCACATAATAAAAGACCTTATAATATTATGTATACTATTGCATGCTGTTTGCACAACATGTGTTTTAATATATAATGATAATCTATGTACACTTCAATCACAACCCCAGTCGACATAGTAAATATTGGCACACTTAGTTTCTATACAGAACATATACAATAATACCCCGACTTACGCTACCCCGTTTTACGCGAATTCCGAGATACGCGGTTTTTATTTGTGATGGCCGCGCGCATCAGCTCTCCCACTCCGCCCTGGTGTTCTGTTTACGTTCGAATTCGAATGTGTTTCACGTGGATTTTTTTACTTACGCAGTGCCTTTTATTGATAACCTCAAATTATGTCACTCAAAAGAAAAAATGTGTTATTTGAAAAAAATAAAAAAATGTGATATGGCAAAAAAAAATTGATCTACCGAAATCGACAGTCCGAAGCTGTGAAAGACTCTCAATTGTTGAGTTCAAGCATCATTCGTTCGTCTAAATTATTATTTTCTTCAGACTTTGGTCCCGATTAACCGTACTTTATATGTATTTACATGCAAAGTCTAATGTATACCCCGACCTACGCGAATTCGACTTACACGGCTATCGCTCGGTCTCACCTATCGCGTAAGTCCGGGGTATTACTGTATTTAAATGTATGTTATATCTGATTCTATCATTATAATATATTACCCATGATCTGTGATACAAACACAAACATTAGACATTTACATATAAACAAATGACAAAGTGATTACACTTGATATAACCTGATGTATAATGTCTACCATCAAGAGACGTAACAGACTTCAATGATCACTAGTACTGTGTCAGGCCAAAGTGATTGGTTTTGCATTAGCTCAAACAAGACTCAATACGAGATACTATGGCAGCTTTTTTACCATGCCATATGAATTGCAGTCAGTATCCAGTCTGGTTCAGAGTGGTAAAGATTGTCGAGTTGAAAGGGGAGGGTTTGAACACAGCCCCAGGAGCCTGAGCACACGCATAGGCTTTTTCGAAGTTACACATGTATTCTTTGATATTTTTTAATAACCATCATTTTAATGGAGAATGGAAATACCATGAATACAGCAAATCTGTATTTATTTCTTAGAAAATCCCCATGGACTCCGAAAGTATGTAAAGTCCAACTACCTATATTGGACTACGGTTTAATCCCTCTGGTAGTGGAGGACCAGCCCAGTAATTAAATTTGAGTGGTAGAGCCACCCTGTAGACAGTTTTGTCTATAGCATGAATGGGCTGGCTCGTCCGGGTCGTTACCACTGTTTCACAGAAAACCGACGTAAAGTAGCGGCTTGCTGCTGCGTTTCGTACGGTGAGTGAGATATCCGGAATCCCAAATCCCCTCCCCATCCCAATCCCTAATTATCTCTTTCCTTTAAGGTCGGCAACGCGCCCATGATTCTTCTGGTATGGTGAGCATACATGGGTGGTAGAGATCACTTACTATCAGATGACATACTTGCTCATTTGACGGCCTATGCTATAAAAAAAATCTAATAATGAAAATAGGCTGGTATAATTATTATTATTTGTTATTATAACAGTACAAATATATTTCAGGGCACCAGAGATATTAACTAGAAGTGGTCATGGAAAGGCTGTAGATTGGTGGAGTCTTGGAGCTCTAATGTATGATATGCTTATTGGTCAGGTCAGTGCAGTCAATGTATTATAATGTACAATATTATACAGGACAGACATAATAAGACCCCTGTATCGCCGATTACTAGTACACCCACAGTTCACCAAGCTTACATGACACTGTCGCTCTATTAGACACATATTCCAGTAAGTGAGTTTTGGAATAATTCACTGGAGTTTGGTTCGCGCAGGTTTCGGTTACAATTACGTCGGAAAAACGCGGCGCCTGTGAAGCATACCACTTCAGTCTGTCGGGTGAAAAAAAAATCCAACACCCCTTTGTGCATAATAATTACTTGAAATGTTTGTAAACTATTTATTTATATTCTCTTTCTTTCTGCCTTGCGTTATCCCGACTTAGTGCCAGGGTCCGCCTTCCTACTTAAACGCCTCCACTTCGCCCGGTCTTGAGCATCCTCTATAGTCTCTCATGTCTCCCTCCAATACGTCAAGCCAACGCTTTTTGGGCCGTCAACGGGATCGTACCCCTGGTACGATCTGGCTCAGGCACCTGCGACCGACGTACTCCTGTGGATTCCGTAAAACATGGCCAAACCACCTTAAGCGACATTCTTGGAGTTTATCAGCCACGTCGCGGACACCACCGCTATACTATATTCTATATTCTAAACTATATTCTATAAGTATTTATTACTTTATTACATATACATATTTTGGTGGTACACATAAATGAGTAACTAGTGGCTCAAGTGTCAATTTTTACAAGCGTTTGCACAGTTCATTTACGGCCGACTTTTCAACCTTCAAATAAACATATTTATCTGATAAAATTTACGACATCTAAATACAAAATGATCACGCCGGAGAAGCATAATATGTCAAATTGGTACTCCCTAAATTGTTTATCTTGCAGATAACATTTACTCCGACACAAAAATTTCCACTTAATAATATTGTTTTAACATAAAATATTAGGCATAACTTCCACAGATATACATATCTACATATAAGTTCTGAGTTATCAGACAGTATCATGTCCATAATGTTATCTCTTAAATTATACTATACAACTTAATATCGTTTCTTATCATATATTTCAGCCACCGTTTACAGGAGATAATCGCACAAAAACCATAGAAAAAATATTAAAGGGGAAACTGATGTTACCTGCTTATCTAACACAAGACGCACGTGAATTGATCAGACGCCTCATGAAGCGTTCGGAAACTCAGCGCTTAGGTGCAGCCGGGGCGGCGGCAGTCCGCGGCCATGCATTCTTTAAACATGTCCGTTGGGATGATGTATTTGCAAGAAGATTGGAGCCTCCAATAAAACCTAGACTAGTGAGTATCCCTTAATATCCTTTAGTATTTTATTCTCATCATCATCTCTATCTCTCTATTTTGGTATTACATATTTAAAAAATGATTATATGTATGATCATACCATCATTTTATAGAAATATGTTAATTTATGATCATCAATATATGATTAACTTTGGACTACATTAAAATTCAAAATGGCATCATAAACATGGTCATGTTTATACATCTACATTCATAATTAAGAACAATAGTTTTATTTTTAAATTAATTGCTTAGTTTTACAATGTTAGACGCTGAACTAAAGCGATGGTACCTGCCCAGACGGTCTCTCGCATACAAGTGGCCTAGCATCTAGTAAGAGTGGAGTGGTTGAGAAATGACAGAAGTAGGACTGTAATGTGACGTCACGGCCATTACAGCTAAGCGTGCGAGGGAGATAGTGAGATATTCTCAAAACGCGCCCGCCGCGCGATTTCTTTAAAGAAATATTACAGTAGAAGTGTAATGATACATGTGTTGTTTTTTAATATTCTAGGCGAGTGAAGATGATGTATCTCAGTTCGACACAAGATTTACACTACAAACTCCAATTGATTCACCGGATGAGTCCACTCTTAGTGAAAGTGCCAATTTAATGTTTCAGGTAATCATCACAGTTTTAATTTTAATAACATTATTTATTTAGTGTGAATATGCCAACAATGTCCGGCCTTTCACGCCTCATCAGTCACATGAAACTTTAGAGAAGTAAATCCCGACGCAACGTCAATCAGAAAAAATCTATAATTTTTAAATGATTCAATAGATTTTTTTTCATTTCGATTAAATTACCTTTGAAAAAACGCATTCAGATCGGCATTAAGGCGTTACGTTGCCACAGACGGACAAAAGGGTCAGACCTATATTATCAGGGGTTAAAATAATTATAACAACCTCGATTTTGTTATTCAATCACGGTGATTTATAAAAAAAAGTAAAAATTACCCCATTATCTAAAGAGTATTTTTCGGATCCACAAACCTACACAAATATGAAAAAATAAACCGAGAGCAAATAACACGTATAATGTAAAAGACTAGCTGTCCCGCGCGGCTCCGCCCGCGTGATCTGTATTTTCCGGGATAAAAGTAGCCTAACAGTGGCGCCATCTGTCAGCAATGTGTCACGCACCGACGCCATCTACTTAAAATATTGGTTTGTAGTACATGCTATGTATCAGAGATGGCGCTGTATTTAAAAAATGATTTTCCCTATTTTCCCGCTTTTCTATTGAAATTTTTCCTAGATTTTCGTTGCTATAAACCTCACGGAGCCCGAGACCTTTCCAACGAATGCAAAACCGTGGAAATCGGTTCGTGCGTTCTGGAGTTATATCGTCAGGAAGGAAAACCCGACTTATTTTTATATAATAGATAACTTAAGTACTATAATCTGTATGGAAGACAGGCGTTCCAATTTTTAGTATATCATATGATATTGTCATCGCGGTGGACGCGTTGGTGCGTTACGCAAAAAGCTGCGCTAAATGACGGTAATATAAACGACGTCTATTTAATTATTTGTGATTTGTGCCTAGGATCTCTTCAGCTTAATAGAGACCTATAGGAATCTAAGAAACTAATACCTTTTATTAAGATGGCCATCTAAAGTAATGTCGCGAATATACCTACAACAAAGAACATAATTACAATTTCAGTTCCGGACCTTTGGTTCTTCTTGTCACCCAAACAATTATTAATGTGTTTTGTAATGTTTCAGGGTTTTACATACGTAGCGCCATCTGTAATGGACGAAATTCACAAGCCTAGAGTTATAACTGCTCGCTCCCCGCGGCGTCCCAGACCGCAACACCACAACTTCACCGTGCCTCCCGCCTCCACCGCACACAACCTATCCCACGCTCAACAAGAAGACCTTATGGAAGTTCAAGGTCTACCTATATAGTAAGTAATCATTAGAACTAATTGTTAGCTGTTTGTATTAATTTTAATAGTGGTCTCTATGTAAATGAAATGAAAATGCAGGTTTAACATTCTACTTCCTAATTTATAGAAAAATCATTTTATGTGCTGAACATACAAATAATAATAAAATTTATTTATGATAAAGAAATAAATAATAAATACACCCAACACTCATATACTTAGACCTAACCCCACAGTAAGTAGTTAACCTGTATCGTGAGTATCAAAAACTACGAAGGATTTGTGATCGCACGACACCCAAACACGTAACAAATATTTGTGGATCACACAAATATTTGTCACGGTGCGAGAATTGGCCCCCACGGCCTCTTGCTTCGCAGCCCACTGCGTCACAGAGGCTGATCTAAAATATTCGCTAAATTGTATTTCGTAATTGTGTGATGGTGATATATTTACTATATAATGAAAACATTCTTTAAAGACTCGATGTTTTTGAGTTGCAAAAATGAATAGTTCTAGATATAACAATATAATGTGCACAGATTCGTAGTTATTGGCGAAGAACAGACTAGAGCGAGTCGGGTGTTTGATGGGCGTGCCATCCGTATACTGTGAACAATAGGGTAGTTTCCTATGTTAAATATTATACATTATTTTATATGCAATAAAAAATAATACAAAAAGAAATCCTTTTGTTAAAACACAATCGAAATCGGTTCAAAAATAAGCCCGCAATTATAATTTTAAATATTGGTATAAGCAAAGGTGAGCGCGAGGTGGGGACGTCTCACTATCTCGCTCGCACGCGTGCACCGTATTGGCCAGTTGCCACGGTAACGTCTCAGTTTGAGTCGTCTGTTATTTAACAAGTGCCCACTCCATCAGATTTGAATGACTTCTGATTTATTTTTTGTGCATGGATTAATGAAATTCTTTCTGCAGTAGGTTTTCGGTAAAGGTACCCTATTAGTATTGATAATTTTTAGCTTGCAGAATGAAATGTGAAGTAACCTAGGGAAAATACTAATTGCTAATGTATATTCAATTTAAGAAAATAAGTATCCAAACGATGCAATATGTGTTGAGTAGTATTTATTATACCAATCAGAACAACTTTCAGACGAGTCGTTTGAGCGTAGATTGTATTAATAAGTATAGCTGGTTGGTTTGACAGCGTAGAATTGGTATTTTACTTGTTTTCTATATTCCAAATTTGTTCAAAATATTCATGAATTTTCATTAAAACACAATTACCATAATAATCAAAATGTATTAAGACTAGGGCTGCCATCACCTAAATTGCCGACACCGGAAAATCTTATTTTTTTTGCAACAATAAATACCAAAACATATTTCTCATTATTTATTCATTAAACCAGCTTGTTTGCGATGTAAATAAATACTCCCAATGGTCAAACACAGAGTCTTGGCTCCTGACCCACACAAGGTTAACCTGTATCGAAGGTTTCAGGAATAAACATGTCAGTTTTTAAAACCCCTACCGGACAACCACCGGTGGTCCACCAAACTAAGACAGATGAGAGGAAATCCGGATGGATGCCAGTAGTAATGAAGTGTTATTTTTGTTAATATTATTACGCAGAATTTGAAGATTGAATGATTATTCTCGATTAAAATTACAAGATAAACGTTTCGACAAAATTGAATATAAGTTGATCTTGATAAATATTGCATTTTGACTTGGCAATCAATTAAGGAGATTATGTATCTAATATGTAATCCCTATCTAGGTAATACCGGTGAAGAGGTTGAGAATGATGTTCCATTTAAGAACTCACCTATTTGACACTGTTAATCTTATCTTACTCTTGTTTACAAGTTTTGTTTTATAAGTATTTCATCACAAAATTGTAGCCAAATAATTAAATAATAATAATTAAATACACCTTGATTGTTAATGTGTATATATATATCATAAAATGATTTACGTCTAATAATATAAGGATGAGTTCATATATATTATTTGCTTGATAATTATCATCGGACATATGTATTTATAATTTTAAACACTGATTTTACCCAATTGTAATACAACAGAAAAACTGATCTACAATAGCTGATAATAATCATCAGTGCACATTATATTTCTTAAACTATAATATATATTTATTTTGCTTGAAACATACAACTTGACTCAAGTTCAATTTACATGTTTGGGATTTTCTAACAATATTATTATTTGACATTGAAATGTCGGATTTATACAAATATATTATAAAATAAATATAAGATGTTAATCACTAATAGTTTACTATCAATCATGGTTATGTTATTGGCTAATAATAAAGGAGTCAATGCTAGTATTCATAATGAAGTTACTTAAATAGAAGTAGAAAGTGAAGTAGGTACAATTTTATTTATATGGGAAGATAAATCGCGACCAAATTATACCAAATAAATCTCGACCGCAAAAATCAAATCACTCAATCATCTTGATACAACTGTGTTACAAGCTAACAAAATGTTTCAATGTTGGGGAATTTTCGGCCAACTAAAAGTGACTGTTTATTAGCGTTTGTTGTCGATATTGTGACAGTATGATTATTCAGTGTGAGATTATTTGACTGAAGATATCTCAGTCCTTGGAAAAGTATAATATACTTAAATAAGGATTTTGCTAGCCGTATAAATGTACTTTGAAGAAGCATACAAATTTCTAAAGCGGGCTCGCACTTACCAGTTTTCTTTTTTTCAAAAAATTCGATGTGGATACGGTATTACATTTCCGTAAAATTTTGAGCTCTATGGATGAAGCTAAAATTCTCATGTATTTTGATACATTGAAATCCGAATATTAAATTTTTTCGCCGAAAAGTCGAGCATTCAACTGTTTAAACAATGGGCTATATACGCCTAATTGTGGAATATATCGGAAACTAATTATCGGATTACTTGAAATTTTGCAGGGAATGTTCTCGAAAATGCAAAAAAAATAGATTTTCGGAAAATTCTGACTGCATCTCACCCCTTAAAAAATCTATGCAATTAATTTATTAATTCAGTATAGGCGGGTACTGAAAATTGCTAGAAAGGTGTTTTCATAAGTTTAATTCACTTGACTCTGTGGAAGTAATATTGATCCTACGCTTCCTGGATGCCTCCTGATTTAAGATCAATAATAATGTATGTAATAAACAGTAATTTTAATTTCACATATTAAATAGTGAATTGGAATTTACTAAAATAAGTTCGGAAGTGTTATGATTATGAGATGAAATTTAAAGAAACTTGCAATACATTCACGTACAGCAATACTTATTAGCATTATCATTTAACTTCTCTTAAAATTATGTTCCATTGAATTACGTTATATGTTTAAGAACAAATCTGTTTAGATGTATGTATGAACTAGAAATGCAAAAGAAGAAAGACGATTCCTTATCACAATAAATTAAATATTTATACTTATTTTTCCATTTTATTAACATGTTGAAATGTACAAGTAACGTTAAATATAGAGCCTATGATTCAGCCTGCATGCCACCGTAGAAAGTAAATATATATTTAAGGTGTACATTTTATCCCAGATTAAATTTACAATATTAATAACAGTGTATCTATTTATTTCTATGTGCCTATTAAAATAATTGCCGAAGAGTAAAATTACTTATTACCCAATGTAGAAGACATGTTTATTATAACTTATAAAAATATAATACCGTACTTAGATAATTACTACGTCATAATTTAAAATAAGATTATTCATGGATACTAATTTAATTAATCAAGTGTTAGTGGACAGGCCAGGCGGAAGCGAAACGGGCAGCGGAGTTTTAGTCTACAAACAAGGGCATAGGAATAAGTTTTTTGTGCAATGGGCTAGATTTTAGATTACTACTCTTGTTACCAAACATAGGGGAAGATAAGCACACTTAAGAGGTGGTTAGCGGTATTGTTGTGTGCAAACCGGCAAGGTTTTAGCGAATCCAAGAACATCCGACCCACTATCATACGCCTATGACTAAAAATAAATCGACTCATACATACTCAGGATTAAGAAAAACCCCCGTTTCTTCGACTTGATTTCTTCAGTATCAAGTCTCTGCTATCCGCATCTACTCCCACCTGGCCTGCCGACTTACCATTTCAGGACTAACTACGCTAAAACATGTTCTGTTCTAACACAATATGTGTTTGTCGATTTGTGTTTATATTATATAGAATTATTTTTATTCGGTGAGTGAACATTTATTTTGCTTATTTTCGACATAGTATACTAATGTTGAAATCGTGATTATTCAAATATATTTATCATCCAATGTACAAATTAACTGAAATTGATAATGTGCGGATTGCTTGGGACGTCAACAGTATAAAAGCATACTTGAATTAAGAATTCCATTGCTAAATTATTAAATTACTATTCTATAACTATTAACAATTGAATTGTTCCATAACATTACATAAATATGCAATCGATTGACTGTTAACTTTTCTTTCCGTGGCTAAAATAATTCACATATTATGTATTGTACTTGTTCATACTATATCAAGTAAGGATGAATTAAATCATATATAATGTCCTCGTATTAAAATGTCGATAATTTAATGTACTATATATACAATGATACACTTTTATACAGCGTATTATTAATGTATATTTTTACGAGTTACCGTCTAGTATAATGTTTCGGTAGAAATTAATCACATGAAGAATAATATTGTAATTCCAACATGTAAGAAGGAAATAAATAATTTTAAATATACCTTGTTACCATGCTTAAGATTGAATCAAATTAAAAGGTCATTTTCTATTTTGTAAAGGGCAGTTTTATTTTGAAAATTCATTCTGATCAATGTCTTTAATTGTCTGTATCAGCGAAGGTATAGGAAATGGGGCACCCTGTATCAGCGAAGGTATAGTATTGCACCCATATTACTCTTCGTAGAGCTATTTTCGTATCATGATGTGATACGGGACGAGCTTATCGCCATGTCGTGAACAAATTTTAATCAAGGGCAAATTATGTGTGATTTGTCGAACGAAAACTAACACAAATTGTTATTGCCCGCCCTAGGATTTGATCTAGGAACTCACGGTTTCTGAGGCTATATACTCTCAACCGATAAGTAAATTAATGTCCTTTATATAAGGACATAAGGCGCCTAGCATACGGGAGTCTGGTTGGAGCACCGCGCCGTCGACTTGTAAGAAAATGGCGCCACACAGGCCTATACCACAAGTAATGGGTTTAACGTTTTATTTTGTTTTTAAGTAATTTATCTCAAACACTAGAGAGAGAGAGTGGCGCCACTATCAAGTTTCTGCCCCGGTTCGAAAAAATCGTAGATCCGGGGGTGGTTGGACGCCTTCGGGTGGCTTGAAAAGTTTGACATAGGTTGGCCACTAACCATCGATGTAACTTGTAACATTATACAATTACTTATCCTGAATGACTGATTCATCAACGCAGATCCTAAACCGCTGGGGTTACACACTTGAAATTTTGGCAATTGATGCCTTTTATGTTGTAAGCATCCACTAAGGAAGGATTTTTGGAATATTTGGAATTTTTACCCCTTAGCGGGTAAAATAAGGGATGAAAGGTATTTCCGGCAGTATGGCGAAAAGATGTGGATGCATCATTTCACACAGGCTAAGCCGCGAGCCAATGCTAATGAGTTATGTATGCGGTCTTAAATCCTTGATATTTTCATAGTTTTTCTGTCTAATCCGGTATTACTCTGGTATAGAACAATACAATGAAATTCGGGCACAATGAATCAAGTCCCATTTTTGGCCAATTTGATGATACATTTTATGTATCATGATATCACGTTAGTAATATTGCCGCCGGGAGGTGGGAGAGTATGCAGGCAGCCAACGCCAAACAGCAGGTATGTTTTACGAACAGACTGAGTGCAGTCCCACCTGACGGTCCTGACACAATGGTCTCTAAGGATCAACGCGGCAGGACTATCAATGGGCGGTTAAGCTGGCAGAAATTGAGAAATTTAAAAGGTGTTAACGTTGCCTGACTATCTTCAAAGTCACAATACCCCAAAGGCCGGTCTGAGCTGCAGCTGAAACCCCAATAGTAGAAACTATCGATCTGCAGGCAAGAAATAAGTCAGTTCGGGAGCAGTAAGGTTTAAAAGATGCAGGTCTCGTGGGAAGTGCATACTGATGACGTAAGCGCACTCACGAGACTACATGGATTATTTCGTATTACAGTGATTATGATCTCGATTCTAACTCGATCCCTGTGTTATTATTTTATACTTATTTTCATATACAGTAAATGGACCAAAAATACCTATTTATAAAATGTAATTTAATCTTTTTGCAGATTAGATGTATTTGACCCTTTTTGCACGTGTTAACTGCACAGGTGGGCATTTTTTGCGAAGCACTTCACAGAAGAAAAACGATTCTCTTGATGAAAATCGTTTCCTTAAACAGTTTTTATAAACGCAATAGTTTTTTTTCATCTAGTGCGTTGGCTGAGAGGAAAGATCATACGGGCAGATACGTTGGTTGGATGGACTAAGACGTCACAAAATATATTAGTTCAACGTTAATCACAATAATTCATTTAACCAGAGGCATACATTTTAAAAAAGATATTGAAGAGGTATTTTGAATCTTTTTAATGACTGACTAACTACAGAATTTTTAATCAAGTCAGTAGATTAGTCTTTATATGAGGCTGTACCACTGTACACATGATGTTAAAACCTGCCACAGTGATCTACACGCCTTGTGTGGATTGCGTTCCAGGATCAGCCAGTGTTCCAGTTCTTCCGAGGGGCTTGTGACATGACTTTGCGGTTGATTGGGCCGGGTATAGGGGTAAGGGGTACATCCTTGTATCACTGTGCCTGCATTGGCCTACCGCCGGTCCTGTCGCAGACCCCTCGATTTCCTTCCTTCTTCCCTTTTCGGAGTATGACGAAGCACAGACGGCATGACAATGGTGACTACCGATAAACTCATTGTTTGTTGGCGGTCGTTGGTGTTTTGAATTGCAGTGCGTTTACCATCAGTAGCTGTCCAGTCACTTTGTCGTGCTTGGAAAAAAAAACGTAAATAATAAAATCGTTAATGGTTTGGAAAAAGAAGTTTAATTTGAGTAAGTTATAATCAACCCAATAAACATACATATTTTCAAAATTAAATAAACGTAAACAAGAAATTAATAATATGAATTACAATACGAAGTAGCAATAGCTCAGCGGGGAGTAGCACAGACTGAGACGGTAATCGCAAATCCGCCATAAGAGCATGCACCTTTGACTTCTCTAAATTACCGTTGTATTCCTCGTTATGATTGCTTGCTTTATCAGTGAACAGTTATAAGAATTGTATATTAAATAATAATCATGAAATCAACAATCATCCTACTGTTATCAACGAAATAAAAATGCATTATCCATTGTGACTATAGCCGCAAACCTAAGTCAAAGAAAAGGCTAGTAATAAAATATCAAACATTCTGCGAGCTAGTGCTGATATTTGACCATATAAGATTATTCATTACAGATTTATCTGGAGAACTTGTTCAAGACATAAAACAAATGTAGATTGTCTGAGCTGATTTACTAGCTTATTATGTCCTCTATAAATGTCTCCTATTGAATTTTATCAAGCTATAGAATATGTCTGACCTTTTATAATAACTACTGCCTTCTTATGGAAAAAGGAAGCAACTACTACTATAAATACCTATGCAGGAAAAAATATTAAAGATGAGAAATGTTCCATTCTATTAACACATGACATTAAACACATGTGTACTTGGTAATTTAGTAAATAAATCCCATAGGTATAAAATAGTGCTTCATTTTGTACTTCTTTGAGGCACACATATTAAAGACACTCCTTAAAATTATATTACACAATTCATTTCTTTACAAGATTCACAAATAATATAGATGTGTAATTCTTCCATATCTGGGATAGTTGTGAACTGCGCTTCTTTAATACAAGAAGAATTGTGTTTGCCTAATGATTCCAAAATAGATTTCTTTACCTCTAATAATGTCATTTTTGTCTTGATTGATATATGACAAGTAGTACAACAAAGATTATTATTATCAAAGGTAAAATTTGTCTTTAGACATATAGGACATATTACACTGTCTTCTTGTTCTATAGCTGACCAATCAATATTATCCAAGTGAGATGTCTCATACTGTTTGAGCCACCTGAAAATATAATATTTTATTTTTCCAAGCAATTAAATACAATCACTGAATATTTAAAATAAATTGGATCTACAAACAAAATTTCTAACTATAGTTATCAAAATCTTGTCACGAACGGCTATCATCAAGATCAAGGGTGCATTTTGCTGGTGTAAAGTCTTAGGATTGAGGTCTGAAATGAAGATTTCTAGCTATTGTAGTCCAAGAAGTTCTAGATTCCTGTTGATAAGTAATGATATCTGCACAGTTTTCCTTTATCACCTTTCAAGTTGGGATATGCAGACCCAGTGAAAAGAAACCTTATACTAATAAGAAAGGATAGTTCTTGATTAATTACCTGAGTTCAGGAGCTTAAGTCCTCATTTTCAATATAAAATTTGTACAATAATTACCAATGTATAAACAAAATATGTTTATGCAACTAGAAATTATACATATTTAGTAACTAGGTACCTATATTTATATTTTATATCAACCAACATGCATGTATAAACAGTTTTTAACTAACCAATCTAATTCCTCTTGAATAAGTTCTTTCCTTATTTCCTCTAGCAATTCCAATTCTTCAGAATCAATAATCTGGTCATTACATTCAGCATTATATATTTCTGTTAATTTACCACATAGTTCTTGTTCATCAATTGATTGACGCAGCTTATCAAGTAACGCTCCACGGCATTTTTGAACCTTGTTTTTATAATTCTGTAATACCGGTGTATGGTAAATGAATGAAGTCTTTGTGCTACTTCTTAAGGAGTTTCTTCTATTAACCCTGTTTTATTGTATTTAGTAATAAAAAATAAGAGACATCTAAACTAATATTACAAGGAGGAAAGATTTGATTGTTTGCATTGAATCGGCTCTGAAATTACTGGACCGATTTGAAAAATTATTTCACCATTAGAATCCTACATTATGCCTGATGAACATAGGCTACTTTTTTCCCAGAAAAAAGTCACGCGGGCGGAGCTGCGGGCAACAGCTAGTTTTCAATAAAAATAAATGCTTTGTAAAATGAAAAATCTACTATTTGTAAAAGTTTAACTTACTGTACTTACATGTTAATATTATCTTGTAAAATGTTGTATGTAGTCCTATACGCCGATTATGGTCATACGGAACAAAATTCTAACCACATGTGCAGTTTTATGGAAAACAAACGCACAGAAACATTAGGCGCTTTGACCGGCATTTCGCACAATCGTCCAGTCTAAATTGTGGCAATTGGCACTGATATACATACCTTTTCTATATTTGACCAAAGGCATATATTAATATTTTATACTTTTAATAAGTTATTACCTTTCTCATTTTTTCTTTTAGTTCTATTGGTGACTGCTTGGGTTTTCCATTCAAATTTTTAAACCTTGGTGACAAGTTTGGAGAATTCATTTTTATTGATGTAACAACCAATAAATTATGGATAAAATAATCTCTACGCTTTTATTTGGCACTGTCAATAAACTATAAAACATGAAATTACATATTAACAAACATACTATTAAAAATATTTTTAACAAATTAAATATCAAAACAACACAGACTAGGGATACATCTCGATTTACTAATTTGAGTTGCGTTTAAATCGAGTTGAATTCTCCTTAATTCGAACTGAATTGCTGTAGTAAATGAAGAAGCGAATACGCGATTGATGTGATCACTCTTTCTTATGGGCGCGCAGCTATCTTTTGTGTGTGGCCATATTCATCTAGTTTATTTGAATCTGATATTCATTTGACTACAGACAGTTGTCACTGTCAGCAGATACGAGGTTAACTTTGGAGTATCGGAATGCTTGTTTGTTGTAATTTTTTTGTGTTATTTGTGTTATAAACTACTTGTTTTAAATAATGCTAGGACCTAAAAGGAAGTCTTACAAAGGCTGAACTTAAAACACTTTATTAAGTGTTTTAAGTTAATAACCAATCTATTGATTGGTTCATTTGATTCATTCAATTTCATCCAGTTAACTCGATTGACGTAAGTTGAGTTCAACTCGAGGCGTGTTTTATCCTGAGTTAGCACATCTCTAACGCAGTCTACATAGAGATACTATGTCAAAAAACACGCACCAGTTTTAGCGGGAATTCTGACAGTGTGGTTTTTCTTCTTTTTATTTTTATTTATGGCTTTCGCAGTATTATGCATTTAGCCAGTGTCAAGTATAATTTATTTCAAGTTATTTTTACAAGAACGATGAAACACGGGTGCGGTCGATTTCAAGGTCTTGTCGGAGTTTTGGTGATAACTCCTTTCAGTACGATGCTTAATTCACTTATTTCAATGTTTCCATACGTTGTTCATCACAGTCAATGTTTATTGAACAAATCCACACCACTTTTATACAACTAACACAACTCTAAACAAGTTTATGAAATAAATTAAAATAAGCGATGAACTGCACTGTCAGAATTCCCGCCAAAACTCTGTGGTTTTTTTTTTTTTTTTCTTCTTTAGTTTTTATTTATGGCTTTCGCAGTATTATGCATTTAGCCAGTGTCAAGTATCATTTATTCTCAAGTTATTTTTACAAGAACGATGAGACACGGGTGCGGTCGATTTCAAGGCCTTGTCGGAGTTTTGGTGTTAACTCCTTTCAGTACGATTCTTAATTCACTTATTTCAATGTTTCCATATACTGTTCATCACCGTCAATGTTTATTGAACAAATCCACACCACTTTTATACAACAATCACAACTCTAAACTAGTTTATGAAATATATTAAAATAAGCGTTGAACTGCACTGTCAGAATTCCCGCCAAAACTCGGTTCATCAGTTATTTTAATTTATTTCAAAAACTAAGATTAAAGTTGTGTTTCTTGTATAAAAGTCGTGTGGATTTGTGCAATAAACATTGTCGCTGATGAACAGTGTATGAAAACATTGAAATAAGTGAATTAAGCAGCATACTGGAAGGAATTTACACTTATTCTTCTTTTTAATTTACGGCTTCGCATCAGAGCTTCGCATTATTATGAATTGCGCCAATGACAAGCATAATTTATTCTCGGGTCTTCACAAGAACGATGAAATATCGGTATTATTATATTACTAAGGGAATTAAAAGGCTACGGAAGATATTTTAAAGATACATAGGATCGCCGTTGTCTCATGACGGCATGCACCGTTCACTTCTAGTTAGTTATTGCACTTGTAGTAGTTACCTGAGTAAATCGTTGATTTCAGAGCCGGTTTTGGGAAGTTAAAAATTACTGGCAATTCCAACTTATTTGTCAGGTGAAAAAACAATGTGTCGGAACTCGGAGTGATATGTAAAAATATGGCCAAGTCCAAAAGTTAATAGACCTTTTGTCCATGCAACGTAATTTAATATAGTAATCAAGATTTAAATAAGAGCTACTTCATATTCATCAAATTCACAATGAACGATGTGGGAAAAAGGCAATTACGTACAGAAAAGGAGACGATACACTCGGGGCACTTCATGGTATCACATTTTGAAGCAGAAGCCCAAGATGACTTCGACGATTTAGTGTCTGTACCAGATGAAGAGCAAAATGCGCAGAAAGTTTCCGTGGTTGCTACGTACACGGTACCTGGGTCAGACAAACCCTTTCAGCTTAATGATAAGGAAGATTGTAAACATCATCAACAACTTTCTATCGAAGTCTCTCTTACAAAGTTATTCAAATGTATGACTCTGGCTTACAGGTAAGTCGTTAAGATTTATTAATATTCCCCGATTTAGTTACACAATAGGTCAACTACGCATTTTACAAAGGCATACTTTTATAAATCTGATGCGCCGTCGTCGTATGTTATATTGTTTATTATTGGAAATTTCCTATTTATTGGTGCCGAGTTTGTGCGAAACATTAATTATTTAGAAACAAAGTGATGCCTACTATTCCTATTTTAATCATCTGTCAACTGTTACCATAAATCCTAGTGATATATTGTTTATTAACTACTGAAATATACTAGGTACCAATTATGTATATGTCAGGAAGTTCCTCAACGAAATAGCAATTTTATTACCAACTTATGATTGTAGTGAAGGCGTAGGCATGTTATATTAGTATATGACTGAGATAACACCTCAATAACAATATGTAACTTATATAATGTCCAACTTTTTGGCATAACTAATAATTGCAACATATGATGTCCTTGAAACTCAACTATACCTTCTTACAATTTATATGAAACAATGAAAATACAATGTAATTTGTTGTGTAAAATATTTTTGTGGTTAGATGAAAGTATGCTTAGGATCTGAATACTATGTTTAAAAAAAATGAGGAAACAGTATGTTTCCATTGGGTTTAGCACACAGAGATAACAAAAGGTCATCATAGCCTGTACAAAAGACACAGGTCATTTGCTCAGATAACTACTCTATGAGTCTTAATAACTGTTTCACACACAGATTCATTTTTGACAAATCTCAATTTCTTCAAGAATATGTTATAATGTTACAGGTTTCATAACACCATATCTATTGGCTATTTATGGTTATGAACAATTTAGGAAATAAATAATTGATTCTATTTAGAATACAAATTTGATAAAACCTAAAGAGGCACTATGTGACTGAGCCCTTAGTAATTAGTTATTAATATTGAATCACATTGCACATGTTAATCAATTTGGTTCATTTAACAAACAACTTGTACTTTACTTCTGATTTATACAAATATATTGTCAACAGTATAACTTTATAATATTGCAATAGTGACCATCATGATATTTTATACTTAATTCTATATTATTATGTTTCATTAAAATTTTTCACAAATACATATGAAAGGAACATTTAAATACATAATTTAATATAGGAAAATAAATTGAAAACAAATATATAAGTGCTAAATATACCTAAATATCATAGACAAATTCTAATATATTTCGAATTAAATGTTTGTAATCTAATGTGGTATATAGGAAATAGAGATATACATATAAAAAAAACAGGAAGTATTGGCATGCAAATATCTAGCTAGGTATATAATTTTTATGTAAATAAACATGTTGCCTTCACATGATATTAGTAAGGTTAAAATGTAGGGTATTGACTTTAAGCAAATGTAGAATCAATTTATATCTGACATGCCAAATTTCAATATATGGTAAGATTATGCTAATATAACATTCTGTTAGGATTATGCTAATATTTTTGTAGCAGTTGTAATTTTTTTTATTTGTAGTTGGCTATGCTGTTGATAATGTCAATTCAATATACATGAGGTACTAAAATGTGTGAAAATTTGAATAGCTATTGAATTTCAAACAGATTATTCACCTATATATACACAATAAATTTTATTGAAACATTTTCTAACTTGCCTTCCATCTTATATTTGTTCAGGTAGAAACGGTAGATAAGATACAGTGTGTTTTATTCTTATCAAAATGTTATTTGCAATAAGCTTAAGATCACTTATTGATAGCGACACTGATAAAAGGCTTACCATTTTGATTGTCTCACAATTTACACTTGCACAGTACAGCACAATTTATTAATAAAGACTGTACTTTGTTAGTCTTTTTCTTTTTTCATAATAATGCCTATTTTAAATACATTCTATTTCAAGATGAGTCTTGTTAATTTAAGATGTTTTATAGTTCATTTAATTATGAGATTGCTCCTCTCAAATGTCAGCCTGTGATAGTGGTGGTAAATAAAGCATGGTAAGTTTGTGGTTATGTACTTATTTATTTTTATTGACTGTTTTCTCAGACAAAAACTAACTTCACCAAAATGGAATCGTTTCAAAGGTATAAAACTTCGTTGGAAGGACAAGATCAGATTGAACAACGTCATATGGAGATGCTGGCACATGCAATGTAAGTTTCATTTATACTATAACTGGGTTTAGAGTATAATCTGCTTAATGTGTGTAAAATATATCTTGGGTCGGCATTGTAGACCGAGGTTTTAGTTTATAGCAAGATCTAAATTTGCAACCTTTGTCTCATATATGTTCTTGAGCGGGTACAAGACCCGGTAACTACTAACGGTCACTTTAGATGGAGACACATCTAGATGCTAGAAAGCGCTTAAATAGTGTGGTATTGGGAAGTGCCACTGTGCCGCGTTACACAGTACAAACACTGCGACGCGTCGGCCCCGCTCTTGGGATTCCGCATCATTTACAAGCCAGCTGGATCCCATACCAGATTGTAGATCCCCTCGCGGATACGACATTCATCGACAAATCGTGCAAAATCCAGTTAAATCTGTCACCTTTTGCAGCATTTTTTGAAGTGAAACTTCTTTAGAATCATTTAGAATCGTTGTGATTTGAAACTCGATGTAACGAAAATGCGTGACGACAACGGGACAAACATATTCATAAATAGGATTTAGCCCGCAAGAGAACGAGATGGATTACAAGTATGCTATCACGTGTCTTTGCGCCTGCGTACAACGAAGCCTTCGGAAAATGTGGCATAAACAATGTGGTGTATATTCACGTGTTTTATTTTTTGCATTTACGTATTAAAATTAGTTGGTTAATTAATTTTGAGTCGCGATTAGTCTTGTTGTGAACCGCTCCATTATTGAGCTCATGCTAAGTGCACAATAAGATAGGCCCATTTTGATTTAGCGTCATAAACAGAAATCGCCGCCACGCGTTCCTGCACACGGTGTTCGCGAAACAACGTGTACTTTGACCAAACTTTTGAAAAACTGTTTGTGCATGAAAATCTTATGTAGCTACTAGCCACACCTTCACCCAATAATAGCAATTAACAACATATGTGTTAGATTCAATCGAAGATAACACATGCTTCTGAACTAGCCAAGGCTGCATTTTATCAGTGTGCCATGGCTACATTGAATTTTATTGCTGCCAAATAAATAAATTATCAAACGTTGTTTTTTGGCCTTCCGGGCCGCGTCACGCACTTATGAGAAAACGAAGTACATAATGTAATGTTTACTGCTTTATATTGGCACAACATCGACCTTCATGTTTTCCGAGATAAACAATGATTGCCGAAGAGGCTCATAACTTAAATCGTAGTGCTGATATATTTTTTTTACATATTTTACGTTTTATTTTTACATATCGTTCAATTTATCACGTTAAAAAAAACATCGGTTAAATAAAGACTACATCACAAGACTACCTTAACAGTATGTAAATAATAATATAGTGTTTTACAAATCCAGATTAAAAGCTTTTTACAAGTAATTTATGTATTTAAATAAGTTGGACGACATATAGGCTAACGTTTCTTTAGGTCTATTTTGTTATCTAATCGGTATATATTGGTAATACAATCGAAAATAGATTGCGTCTGTGCGCGCTAATCTGCTACTATTGAACATGTTTGGATGCGGGTTTAGTGATGTATTGAGATAAGCTTAGAAATAATGAATAGCTTATAATGAGAGTGAAAGAGGCCAAAGGGAGAGAAGGAAAGTCCGTTGTATCTGACTACCCGTATGGGGAACAGGCGTGAGTGTATGTCATACGATTTTTGCGCCGAGAAAATATTTTACAGGGAAGTTATTGGCTAATTGGTTCATTGGCTATTGCACTGATAAATCTTATCGCGCAAGCGGAGCCGCGGGTCAAAGCTTTAGTAAAATAAATATTCGATTTAAAGTTATATCATTTTATAAATTATAGATAGAAAAGAAAATTAAAAGTCGCCTTTAGGGTATTTTTAAAACAAAATATTCCGATATCAGATTAAGGAATTATATTCTTAAAAGCTATAAGAGAATTTATTCTGTATTACAGGCATCGAATTTTTCAAAGTATTGACTATGGATACCTTTCGATTCGTCTAAACCAGTGTTTCCCAACCTTTTTTAGGCCATGCCCCTTAACATTTTTTTGTTAAATTTGTCACCGATATCTAGCATTGCATTTAAATAACCCAAGGCGATAGGGTTAAAGTCGTGTCGAGTCCATTTTTAAATTGCCCCCCCCTAACTATCAAATTGCCCCTCTGTGGGGCGTGGGCCCCACGTTGGGAAACATTGGTCTAAACCGTCTGGAAAATACCGATCTCTATCACTACCGTGGCAATGTGACCCATCTTGCAGAAATGAGGTCTCTATTCGTTTCTGTGGGCTTCGTGCACGACATTTCGTGAGAGTCGGTTCATTTTTAAAGCATCGTACTTTGGACTATCGCTTTGTTTAGGGATCATAGTAGATCATAATCATTTTATTCTGGCCAGCGTGGAATTTATCTATCTTATATATTTGCACTAATGTGTACACGCGATGTTCTTTTTGCTCATCGTTAAGTCGGTACGGAACCTATCTCGAACTACGCTTATGGAGAGACCGTTGTCCGTAAATAATAGCCTATAATGCTACTGATTCAATGCTTAAGCTCTAGATATGTAATTCGTAGGTTTTGATGAATATGTTAATATGTCAGTAATAATATGTAAGTGACGTGACCACAGAGCACGGATAATATAATAGATCACGTTCATAGTTCATACTACAATCAGTATTGGAACCAAGCGTGCTAAATAATCTTTACTACGACGACTGACTCGGATGTCATCGCGATTATACTTATAGTGGGCCGCGTTCGTGCGTTATGCGAATATAAGCTATATGTACGAGATCTAACATACGATATCTATTGTTATTTTCTGTGATCAGTGGACATGACAGAAAATTGATTATTTAATGTTTTACAATATGATATGATATTTATTTTGTTTTATATTATGTGGTTACAGTTATAAAGAAACAAAATACTTTGGTGTGTCAGTTCGCTTCGCCATTAGACGTTGATACGCACGTGAAACCAGAGGTAATTTCATGTATGCTATGTATACTATAGTTATTAATATGATGTGTGGTATATACGGAATATACATCCTCATTACCGAAGCAACAACCAACTGGTTGGTGCTGCCTGAAATTAAAATGTTTGTATTTCACAAACAGTCAACAGAAACAATATATCGCTATTAACACACATTTAAAACTTTCGTGTGTATTTTTAGACAACTATATTGGAAGGGAAGTATTGGAAAAGAAGAGCGGAAGCAGTTATAGCAGAATATAAAAAATGGCGAAAATTTCATATTATGCGCCTCCTTGGCAAGGCGGACACCTCGGTACAGGACACGGTACGTACTCGTGTAGCCCCGTATACACTGGGCTAGATGTGATGCGCGACAAGCCATCTACATGTTTGGCAACTTAGCCATCAATGTTTGACAGCGCGCGACATTGCCGCATGTTGCGCAACATTTTACTGTACATGTAAAACAAACTTTCGATCATTTCGTCTAGTGTCAGCGTGTTAGTAACACAGCGTCAGTACTGGCCGTACGATATTGCGTACAACATAAAAAATGTATGGGTGACCATTCGACACTAGTAACGTAAATGCACAGCGTCACTGGCATTATCAGCAGGGTCTTGGCAGACAAGGATGCCACTGACGCTTGACACGATGCTTGCTAAGCTGTAATTGTTAGATTTATGCTAGATGTATAAAAACACCCACTTTTTAACTATCTGTATGGTGAAATACGCGCAAAAAAACTTGGCCGAACCCTTACCGCTCTAACAAAAGACTTTATTTAAAAGTGGGTAGTTATTACGGGTACAAGGTTTATTTTTCTGCATAGTCAACATGTCGCGCGCTGATACGAAACATTGATCAACGCGCCATAAAGGCAATTGATTGGCTGTTTAAAAAAATGAGTAGATAGTGTGGTACCTATGCATACGAGTATGATTTGGATGTGTAGATTTCAGACATGGACACTGTGGAATCGTTCTCGCAGTGCAGCGACTTCGCAGCGAACATGCTCACCGACGAGGACTATCTCAACTTCATGACTGACACGCTTTTCTCCACTATTACTAATCATCAGCCGTTCGCGTTTCCGGATTGTCGAGAGATCGGTAATAATGATAAAATTAAACTCGATATTTTAGACACCAACTTAATGTTCAGTCATCTGTAACAGATTTGTGTGAGGCCTCAATTACATTTGAAATGAAATGAAATTTTATTTTTTCACAAATGTACATTTTGCAACCATAATATGAAGTCTCTGACTTCTTTGTAACTTAACTCGCGTAAGTTTATTACATAAGTGGACTTACGAAGTAATTATTAACGTAAATAATGTCATAAGTTGTTTATTGTGTCATTAAATTATGGAAGTAACATCTGTCATATCTAGAAATTCATCAAGGTACAAACGTATATGTGAGCCACAGTAGCGAAGGGTGTGCATTTTCAAAAGGGATTACGACATTAGTTTATCCTTTAATTAACTTACTATAACTGTATAGTAGGTAACTCATGATACAGCTATTTATTATACAGGGTGTCCAGTAATTAATGGATAACCTTGAAATGTCTTATAGTAGAACAAATGGCCGTTCAGAGAAAAATACGAAAAAAAATATAACATAAGTAGTACCTGAGGTACGTATTTTTTTTTAAAAAGTCGTAATTTTTTTGGTTTATTTTACTTTCTTGGACACTACGACCAGAAATGAAGGAAATCCATCGGTTTTTTGTTGTTTTATTATTATACACTAACTATACTAATAGATAGATAGTCAATAATATGACAAGCTATTGCACTTTTTAAAAAAATTAACATTCAAAACCATTTCTTTAGAAAAATTAGCAAAATTTTATTTTTAAACAAAGTTTAAACCTCTTGGGTATAAAAAAAATGTATGAATACATGAGTGACCAAATTTTTTTAAATAATGTCGGTTTTAAGTAGATTTTATAATGGTATAATTCATTATTGTATCTACTGTAAATAGCGATTTATTGCTATTAATGTAAGAAAGGAGCTAATTTGACCAAATAACAAAAGCAATATAATATGAGATACTTTTAAAAATAAAATTGTACTTGTCTAATGAGGTTTATTAAAACTAAGATTTGATGTTGATAAAAGATAAAAATGGCTTATTTAAACAAATTGAAACCAAATTATCAGAAATAAATTAACTTAAATTTAATACTCATAATGTTTAAAATGGTTATTTCATAAGCGTAAAATGTGTCATATGATCTCCATATTTGCTTCCTGCGCGCACGCCATTCCCCCCGTTTTTTGTTTTATGTTAGACAAGAAGGGTCTGAGTTGGCTATGTGCGAGTGAAAGGAACTTAAAGTAAAAAAATCCAACCCTGTCAACCAACCAACCCAACCAATCCAACCCTGTATTTAAATATTCCCGAACAGACACAGCATAATGCGCAGGGCAGCCGTAATTTTGCAACCAATGCGATTCCCTCAGCTCCTCGGATACTCCTTCTCTAATAAAGTCGGCAGATCATTTTAAAAAAATTACAAATAACTTTGCCCAGTTAGAGTCCCGGTAATTAAAATGGGCCAATTATTTGTCCATTGGGTTGGATGGACAGGGTTGGATTTTTTTACTTGTAAGTTCCTTTCACTCGCACATAGCCAACTCAGACCCTACTTGTCTAACATAACACAAAAAATGGGGGGAATGGCGTGCGCGCAGGAAGCAAATATGGAGATCATATGACACATTTTACGCTTATGAAGTAACCATTTTAAACATTATGAGTATTAAATTTAAGTTAATTTATTTCTGATAATTTGGTTTCAATTTGTTTAAATAAGCCATTTTTATCTTTTATCAACATCAAATCTTAGTTTTAATAAACCTCATTAGACAAGTACAATTTTATTTTAAAAAGTATCTCATATTATATTGTTTTTGTTATTTGGTCAAATTAGCTCCTTTCTTACATTAATAGCAACAAATCGCTATTTACAGTAGATACAATAATGAATTATACCATTATAAAATCTACTTAAAACCGACATTATTTAAAAAATTTTGGTCACTCATGTATTCATACATTTTTTTTATACCCAAGAGGTTTAAACTTTGTTTAAAAATTAAATTTTGCTAATTTTTCTAAAGAAATGGTTTTGAATGTTTATTTTTTTTAAAAGTGCAATAGCTTGTCATACTATTGACTATCTATCTATTAGTATAGTTAGTGTATAATAATAAAACAACAAAAATCCGATGGATTTCCTTCATTTCTGGTCGTAGTGTACAAGAAAGTAAAATAAACCAAAAAAATTACGACTTTTTAAAAAAAAATACGTACCTCAGGTACTACTTATGTTATATTTTTTTTCGTATTTTTCTCTGAACGGCCATTCGTTCTGCTATAAGACATTTCAAGGTTATCCATTAATTACTGGACACCCTGTATATTGGACACGCTTTCAAAGGTAAGTCGGTAGAAATCGTATTAAATGGACCCTTCGTTTCCGATGAGTCGTTTAATTAAGTCTTTCCCGTAAGAATATTTTACATATATATGTATTAATATAATTTAAGTCAGTCGCAATGCCTAAGGCTGGAGCGAGGCATTGCGATAAAATTGACTATTGTTCTCCTTAAGTCGGTCAGAAGTTGCTTCTTTAATCAAAATTCTGGATCCGCGCCTGACTTGTCGTAATCGCACCTCTGTCTACCACTTCGTGATAGAAGCTTGACGGTATTTAATGCATTTTTGCAATGATAACGGTCGTGACAATTATACGCATAATATCATTTTCTCAAAATAGACTAATCTTAACATTAACCTGTCGAACGGATGAACTTAACCTGCGATATGATACGGACTGTGCATAAACGTTGGAAGTGTATTAAAGAGGAATTTAATCATAATTTTAGTTCAGTTATTCGTTTTGAAATATGACCTTTAGTCAATAATTTTATTATTCTGACGAACGCCAGTGCTGGTTTTTATCGCATGTATACATTTTAATAGTTACCTCCTTTAAAATTGTTTGCAATTAATTGTACATCGGAAATGAGTGCATTATCTCAATTTATATGTACACATTATGAGAACTGAATCCCGATTTTTATTATATAACATTTGTATTGCAGCGCGAGGAGCTGGTCTGGCAGACTTCATTCAGCCAAGTTTAGGTCCGCTGCAACCTAACCTTGATGATTTTATGGACACATTAGAACCACTCCAAGGTAAATTGTGTTTTACGTTATTTTTAACGATTTTAAAGTTGCTAAAATGTTACATGTAACACACACAGATCACAGATAATGTAATAGATGTCGTATGTTATGTACATCGCGTGACAACGTTTGGCGCAACTATGTGCGCATCGTGAAAATCGCACCATTCTATGCGCACTACGATCACAATGTCAGTCTAGAGCAGGGACTATATCGATATTGACCCTTTGGGGTCGACATGAGCGAAAACCGCAAAATTTTTAAATTGGTTAATATGTTCTATCCATAGAAAAAAAAACTAGAGATAAGATTATTAAAGTTTTTTGACTATGGGTGTCTAAGGTATCAGTTCATTTTGGAAAAGGGGTCCTTACCCAAAATAGTTTAGGAATCCCTAGTCTAGAGTATAGATTCGACCGCTTGGTTTCAATACTGGTTTTAGTAGTTACGTGTCTGTGATCTGTGGTGATTTATTTTTGAATTGTATATTAATAAATATTTCTGTTTTTGTTGTTAGATCTTTTATCGACGCCACGGTTGCCCCCGGTGCCGGAAGAAACAGTAGCGCCTTCCGAGGATCCTTTGTACAGGAGTAGTATGTCCATAGATTCTTACACTTCGCAAGCTTTCATCTCGGGCACGCAAGCCAGCACAGTAGTCACAATGCCCACCAGTCAGATGTCAATACACGGTATGTACACAATTTATAATTAATATAATTAACGTGTATTTAATCGTTTTGGAACAGCTTTGTGATTTTATTGTTAAACTTCATTTCTCCTTTTATAGGTACCAGCAACAATACTCAAATGATAACAATGCCAGAACAGACGGTCAAGAACGAGCAGATGAGGATGTATGACAACGGCAGGCTATTCACACAGACGGACCTACAGAATCACATTATAAATACACAGGAAATGATGCCGTTTCAGTCGGTCAACTACGAACAGACACCGGCACAGACCGACCAACAGATGCACGCCAACGTGTACGGCAACAAACCATCTAGGCTGCAATATGTCAACGCACCGAAAATCGTTTCGCAGTCTGAACCGTGCTACAATAAATACAATGCTGGTAAGGATAGCAAAAAAAGTTGATTGAACGTTTAATTGCCCTTAAATATATTTATGGATATAAAATGTTTCAGTTCCACCGTCTCAAACGGCGCCGGAGACGGTGTCGTTACTGCAGCAACCGATACAGAAGTATCCATCCACTATAGTGATGCAGGGGCGAGGCGGGTACGGACGGGACAAGCAAAGGCCTGCGAGACTCGGTCACTACTCGAACCAAGTGACGAGTAGTCAGTACCAGGGGTACGGACAGTCCATGAACCAGTCGGCGCCGCCGGTATCGCCACAGAGCTACGAGTCGCGCGCCGCAACCGTCCGTCAGCCCGCGTCACAGATTCAGTACTTGCCGAGTTCTGAATCGTTCAAGGGCAAGTCGGGGCCCGCCCCGGTTAACGCGCGCTCCTTCAAAATACCTTCCCCGCCCACCGTCACCGCCACCACGCAACAGGTAATGACACATTCAACTCATTGAAGCAAATACGATTATTTTTATATTAAACATATTATTCTGATCTTGAAATACTATTCTCATGTATTAAAGATATGGGAGGCAGCCGTTGCGTGTGACTCGTTTGCTGATGACAACATACTAAGACATAATATGCTGGCTTCCCATGGTGTGTAATATCTGAGATTAGAACGGATGAGCTCGCGCCGGCTTACAGCTGGTATGTCTATAGCGATGCGCTGGTCGCGAATCGGTAACCTCAAATGTACGGCGCGAGCTGTCTTTCACTTTTGTTTAGTGTTTTCTTGAACTTGGTATTTTTGAACGACAAATTGCTGCGAATCACGTATGTACCGCGACGAACGGCGCGCACCGTGGGAAGAGCCTCGGTGCGGTGCGTGACTGTCAGTGGTTGTCGCTTGTGCGTGGCCGTATTCGTAGTACAACGCACCGTGGGAAGTTGCCTTTTTTATGGAATAGGGGGGCAAACGGGCAGGAGGCTCACCTGATGGAAAGTGATCACCACCGCCCATGTACATCTGCAACACCGGAGGGCTTGCAAATGCATTGCCGGCCTTTAAGGAAAGAATACGCTCTCTTCTTGAAGGATCCCAAGTCGTAAGCCTTTAAACTTCGTAGTAGTGTGAGCTCAGTGGAAATATTGCTATTTCGTCGTTAGGTGAGCGGCAACGGCGGCAGCGGCCGAGCTAAGGAACAGTTCCGCTCGCACAGTCTGCCGCTGGGCTCGCAGCTCAACGTGGACTGGTCGGTGTCTACGCCCGCGCACGCGCCCGCACCCGCGACCGCACCCGCGCCCGCGTCCGCACCCGCTACGGACGTAGTCGCCAAACATACAGCCAGGGTCAGTCTATATTCTCTATGCAATTACGGTTTTATTATAAAACGTAGACGTGAATATTTATTTGGACATTGTGAAACAGGGGAAAACTCTTGTTTCACAATGTTCAAATAAACATTACTTATAAAAAAAAATAGACAACAAAACTATGAAAGCGTATATAAAATCAATACTTTGCAAATTGGCTGTTCAATGCGTTATTTGGCCGATAAAATTTAAACAGACCTTGTGAAATAGGCCTTTTACATTGGGTTTATAACTAGTTACTATGATAACCCACAGTAACTCATGGGTTACCGTAGTAATATAATATTAAATTCAGTCTACATTTTATAATAGAGCTGCTAGACATTAGAGCTGCCATTCGTCCTATATTTATTTTAGATTGTAAAGCATTTGGGGAAGATTTACCGAAATCTATCACAACCGTTGTAATTTTATCGTGTCAGCAATTCCAGCGATGGCATACCTAATCATGCTTTATTATGATGGTCCTGTGCGAATAATGTACTTTGTGTTGTAGTGTCCACGTCACACAGTAAAGAGCGCGTTGTTTCACTCGTATCACCAGAAAAACGGATAATCAGTATTATTAATAGTATTTATGTACTAAGTAGCCTTTGATGAGGTTCCCCTCGCTGTATAGAAAAGCAAATAATAATTATTTTTGATGATTCACCATACATACGTTCGTTGTTGGGACCTGATTTAGTACATTTTATGTTAGGACGTATGCAATCTCGTATAACGCTTCTATCACATGATATAAGCGTTATACGAGATCGCATACGTCCTATCACATGATAGAAGCGTTATACGTAACGCGACAGAACTTAACCTCGATCTAGAACTAAGCCTCCTTCCTTGCGTCCTGTCAAACCAGTTTTTAGTATGTTTGATATTAGTTATTGCCCATGCTTCTGCCCGCGTAGCAGCCTTGATTAAACGAAAAACGTTATTTTATAACATAAATATATAGACTCAAGCCTCTTTCCTATGGGGTAGGCACAGACAAGCGAGTTCCACTGGCTACGATCCTGCACACCTCTAGCCGTTATTTCGTGTACATGCATTCTCCCAGAAAATAAGACTGTAGAACCGGATATTTGGGCTTATAGTAATAAGGTCCTGGTGGAAATAGTTAAATGAAGTAAAAATTAAAATAAATTCGATGGAGCATAAAATGTATAATTTTGGCGTAAAACCTAATGGCACCTATAATTCTAATATCCGATCTAAATTGCGTATTTACGACTACGATATCGATTTGGAAGTCATTTAGCTATAAAGATGTTAAGCTTATCTATCTATTAAAAGTTAATCAATATTTTTAGTAAATTATCCCTTAATATTTTAGACCACAAATTAAACCTTTTATAGGTCATATTTGAATAGACTTAATTACTTGACTTGCCCACTAGCCACGCGTGTAATAGTTTTGATTTGATGGATACATTTTGGTTCACCTACTCTCGTAAAATTTCAAGTATATAAGAGTATATAAATAAGAAAATACGTCAGGATAATCCGAGTTCGTGGCGATCACGTACCGGTGAAAATATATTGGAAAACCCATAATTGAATTCAATTTCAATATCGCATTTATCAGTTGCGACTAGGGAGCCACTAGATATCAATTTTGAAGTCAATCGGCCTTTAAACAAAGGAAAACAAAATTGTGGCCACTTTTTTCAGTTCTAACATCAGATCTAACAAGACTCCCTCACTCATTTATACATAATATTACCATAGAAGTATCGATTACATTATAACATTTATCCATGGCATACAGTTTTAATGCAGATTGACTATAAAATCGATATCTGGGAGACACTATGGTCACAAACTACAACAAAATATAGCCTATGTTACGTACATAGGAATTGTGTATATATTTTTTTCGTGGCAATAATTTCTAGAATCGGTTAAGTACTTCCATTAGATTAGTCCTATCTATTCGATTGTGTCATATTATGTCGATTAGTCATAGTACAGGTAATACCTATGTGTATAGGTAATAGGGAAGATTACGACGCGTTGGATTTACATAAAAATAAAAATAGCCCCGTATTGATAATGCTACCTACATAAGTCGCATTTTAGGCATTTTACGTTCACACAAGTCCACAATATACGATTCCCATTTGAATAAGTGTAGTGAGGGTAGGGGCGTCATAACGTAGCCGTGTGGATAGACTTTCAACTACTTAATATTCATAGTTATATGAAATTTTAAAAACTATTTGTCGCAGGGTAGCCTCGAGCAATAATCACAACAATACTTCTTAACTGATATTTAGTTTGAGAGTAATACAAGGTTTTACAAGGTATTATCGAACGAACATGCCCGCTTGACGTGAATAGCACTAGGACTTCGCTCGTTTCAACGGCCTGCCTTCTGGGTGATGTCACTTGGGTGGGTTGCATTATGTAATAACTGCTCATGCTGAAAGCACCCTTGGTGTAAGGGGTTTGGTCTCGCGCCACGGTGAGGTCATTCTTGGGTGGTCGCATTTGGTTCTCCGACGTATATTTTTAGGTATGATGTAATTTACATGTCTAATGTTGTTTATTATACCGAGTCTTAAACCATAGTATTATTTGAAATATAAGTACAAAGTCATTATGACGTTAAACATTTTTGATATCGCAAAAGTGTGAAACACGTGTAGACATCGTGTCGTATTATCTTGAAGGCTTGGCGCGCGATTATTATCGCATGGGAGTGAATAATCTACTTACATCAAAACTCACGCCCATCATTAATTATAATAAGCCTTCCGTTTAAGCTAATTTCAACTGAGACAATTTATGACATAACGGTGCGGTGAGGAGCTAGCCGAGGTGCAATATAAAGTGATTGTCCTAACCTATACACACGACCTTATTGATACATAAAACATATCTACGTTGTACTAAATATCGGTAATTTATGGTTGAATTTAGGTTATAAATACAGAAATATATAAGTGAATATTGTATCTATTTCGGATGAATCACCGTGTTAGTGAGTATCTTTTTAGGACATTTCCATTGACAGGTTCTTTTTATAATTTGGAAGAATCATATTTGGTAACATACTTGTTCATTAAGCTATTATCAGAATTGTCTTAGTCTTCTGAATAAATAATGTGTATACGAGTTTAATCATTACGCTCTTTAATGTTTGATTAATTAAAGAAAATGCATCATCGCGCTTATTTCTTTTTTATCTAATAGATACGAATAATTTATGTGTCAGTGCGTGTTATCTATCATTATCGGCGGGCATGACTACAAGACTTAATTTATATTGACCAACAGATGTCTGGAAGTGAAGAGATAAAATTCGCTCGTACGCGCGACGTGTTACGGGAAAACTGTCGAACAGTGTGACACGGTAAGTAAGTGTACCTGCAATAAAGTTGCAAATTTGCAGGCCCGCGAGCCGAACGCTGGCGCGATACGCATGCGGTCGCGATCCACGTCAGGCGGCGTAGTGTGTGAGTCACACGGCCGCGGCGGCGACTCAGCGTCCAGCCCGCGCCGCCCGCCGCCGCTCACCGCCGTCGCGTCCGAGCCCACCCTGCCGCAGGCTAGCGTAATGCTCGCGCAACTGCTCTCAGCACACCACTGTCAGTCTTTACATTATTTATTTGTTACACACTCGCGACTCGCGACCTTATTATAATTGAGGCTGCTAGAACCAGAGTGGCCTAACTGCATTTTGATGACCTATTTGTATTTTCGTCAATTTAAACCACGGCCGAAATGGACTTGTACTGCCATCTATGTCAAGATGATGTTGCCAGTTTCAGGCCGGTCTGGTCTTGTAGATTAACATTTTTAAATTACGAAAATCTAAATAGGTCAAAAGTCATCAAAATGCAGTTAGGCCACTCTGGTTCTAGCAGCCTCATTTGTAACTTCTTTGACGCATACTGCACTTTCTTATCTTTCACAATATATTATTTCAGCCCAAAGTTTATATAAATTGAGCAACACTGAGGATGGAGCGGGTGGTAGTGATCCGACCAAGTCGCCAGTCAGAAAAGGACAGCCGTCGCCTATCGGTAGTGACGTCATGTCACCGCACCGGGTAAGCAATATAGAAATGCATTTAATGTTAAAAGACGAAAAAATTAAATAATTTATTATGAGACTTATTTTATTCTTGGAATTATTATCACACGATCATGTTATAGACATCACATAAGATTGATCTGGTGAGTTTTTAATTTAAATATATCGATGTTTAATGTACCAAATAAACATAGATACATACATATACATATTTGGATATTAGTAACACCAAGGCCCTAAGATCACAACAAGACACACACTTTTGTATTTTTAGAGACAGTAGAACAGATTATAAATAATTATATTAATAATCATAAATGATACTCAACAGTCACATAGCCATTACCCCACAGTAAGATACGAGTCTTGTGTCGTAGCTATCAGGAACTATCACTGACTTTCGGTTTCAAAACACCTTAACCGGCCACCTTAAGGCCACGGCCTTACGTTATACAGTCGGCTACTTGCCAAGTGCGCCACGGAGGTTGATATTATTGTGTGTGTGTGTGTGTGATGCAGTCCGCGTCTCCCCCGGCGTCCCCCGCGTCGCCGCGGTCCCCCCTCTCCCCTCGCTCGCCCCGCGAGCCGCGCCGCGCCCACCTGCACGCCGAACAGAAGCGACGCTACAACATCAAGAACGGGTTCGACACGCTGCAAGCGCTCATACCGCATCTCAGCGCTAACCCCGGCGCTAAGGTACGTTAAGTTTATTAAGTTAGGCAAGCCGGCATGATCTTGCCGACCTTCGATGGACATATTGTTTGTCGTTGGTCGACATTATTCTTGGAATGCAATAGTCACTTTGTCGAGCCACGATAAAAAAAAAACTTTACAACCATCATTCAGCTGGGAAACACTATGGCTTATCTCATACCGGGTATAAGGGAAACGCTTCCGAACACCAAGACAGGTGGTAGTGCTGGTGATTACATACACGATACCACTTAAAAATCGCGAATTAAGTCTACATTATTTATTTCTTCGCGCAGTGTTGGGATCAGTAAATACAATGACATTTTATTTGAATAGTGATTAAAATCGTATTTCATAAACAACGTAATGTAAAGCCAATTAAAAAACATCTTCGCTCGAAATCAGCTGTGCGTGTCGTGTTAATGCGCGCTGTCATTGACCCCGACTTTAGTACACTTTACATTGCGGGCTTACGTTTCCAAAATGCTTAGTTGTTTCCTTGGAAAGAAATAGCGTTCTCTGTTTATGTTAAGGTAGTGTTTATTGCCGTTTCAGCTTCGCAAGCACTCCCCTTACACCCGGTATACATATAATTTATGTATTACGCTAGTCTGATTCCGAGGATTGGATTTGATGAAAGATTATTATTTATTAGCTATTACTATTTCGCTCGTGTGTGAGAGGGTATAAATGAATAAAAAAATATTATATCTTTATTATTTATTACCTTTTACGATGCATGGAGATTTAGCTTTTTTATATTACTTGATTGTTTTCTTTGGTTGTTTTTTATAGATCAGTAAAGCTGCTATGTTACAAAAGGGAGCAGAGTATATAAAGCAACTTAAGGCAGAAAGAAATCAAATAAAAGAAGAAATGGAAAGTTTACGTCAGCAAATCGAGTGTCTCAATAATTCCATATCGTAAGTGAAACTTTCTCGAAATTTAAATTTTGCTTAAAAATATAAAGCTGATTATATCTAATCAAATGTTTTTGATCAAATAAATTAACGGCATGTTTTATTAAGTTTTATATCTAAGTCCACACTCGTGCATTTAGACGTCGCATCCTCTTATGTTACATCAGTATACATGAGCTAAGAGACAGTGAGGTCCTGGGATCAAATCGTATTTCGAGCAATCACAATTTGTATTTGAGTTTTTATTTCAAATTGGAAGTTGTGACCGGCATAGCGATAGGCTTGGTCCCTATCACATCGTGGGTAGGTGCACTAGTTGCACTTGTTTATATTACGAAATAGCTAGCTAGCCCTCGCGGCTCCGCCCGCGTGATCTGCTTTTTCCGGGATAAAAGTAACCTATCAGTGGCGCCATCTGTCGAAAATTGGTCGTATCAACTCAGAAACCTTCGTGGGCTCATGCACAACAACTTTGCTAAAGATCATCACATGATCAAATGCATAGTTTACGATTCTATAAAGGACATACAGACAAATATTTATTTTTATATATACAGGGTTACTTTTAAAACACCAGCAACCTCGCAGAACTAGATAGCTAACCCCATAAGGAATAACTTTTGTTCTACGAGTTCGGACATAACTCAATACATGAAAAAAAATGATTTATTGACAGACGACTGGCGGCTAGATAAATGGGTCAATCTCAAAGGCGCTAGCGCTGCACCCCCTTCCTCACGCTCCGCAGGGGTTTGTTTACGTAATCTTTACGATGCGTGTAGAGATATAAACATTCCAGCCGGAAATTAAATTAATACTCATTTTTATATGAAAACTAGCTGTCCCTCGCGGCTCCGCCCGCGTGATCTGCTTTTTCCGGGATAAAAGATTACTAAAATGGCTATTAAAAAATAGGGGTTGATCGTAGAGGGTTGAAAATTTATGGTTGTATGTATTTTTTAATGCAGTATCATAAAAAAAAAATGTATATAAATATTTAAAAAAAAAAAATTTGGGGTGGACTACCCTTAACATTTAGGGGGATGAAAAATAGATGTTGTCCGATTCTCAGACATACCCAATATGCACACAAAATTTCATGAGAATCAGTCAAGCCGTTTCGGAGGAGTTTAACCACAAACACCGCGACACGAGAATTTTATATATTAGAAGAAGATAAAATCTAACAAATTACCAAAAGTCGTAGAAGAAAAGTTGTTCCTTATGGGGTTAGCTATCTAGTCCTGCGAGGTTGTATAAGACAGTAATGTATAAGATGTGATGTGATGTGATGTGATGTTCGTGCGCACAGTAACTGCCACTCGCTGCTGCCCGCGACGGGCGCGCCCGTGTCCCGCGCGCGCGCCGGCCGCCTGCGCGAGATGTTCGCGCGGCACGTCGCCAACCGCACCATGCACAACTGGAAGTATTGGCTCGTATCCTTTTATAATACTACGCTGTTATAATGTGGTATGTGTCATACTACTGTCTATAGCTGTGGAGAGAAGTGATTAATTATTCCTGTATCTCTTAGAGGACACACTGTTTAGTCGGCGCAATAAAAAGTTGATAACTTGCGGTTGTATATTGTTTAATTACTTGAATTTTACAATTTTAGAAAAGTACGATGTAAACGCCGCGATGGATGAATATAATTGAGAAATAATGATCAAGAAAATTTTTCATTTCAGCAATTATTTGCAAATAATAAAATAGATCATAGTTTTAATAAATGACAGCAAAGTGTGCAAAACGATCTGGGTAATTAGAGAAAAATACAATATTGTTGCGAAAAATTATCAATCAGTGATATAATAATTAAATTTGAATGATGAAGGTAAAATTAATGTTGTATAAGTATAATTCCGAGTTTTCTGACAATGCGGTTCATTGCTTATTTTAATTTATTTTAAAAACTAGTTTAAAATTGTGTTTGTTGTATAAAAATGGTGTGGATTTGTGCAATAAACATTGACGATGATGAACAGTGTATAGAAATATTGGAATAATCGAATTAAGCATTGTACTGGAAGGAATTCACTCCAAAACTCCAACAAGACCTTGACAACTTCCACACCGATATGTCATCGTTCTTGTGAAGACTTGAGAATAAATTATACTTGCCTAACTTGACACTGGCATACCTACTGTCTGACAGAGGCCATTAAAAAAAATACTTGTCATTGGCGAAATGCATAATAACGCGAAGCCATAAATAAAAAAGAAGAAGTATGATGTCCTTACATAGCGCGTAGTTCAGCGTGGTGAGCGGCGCGCTGGTGGAGTCGTTCAGCGCGTGCGTGTCGTGCGGCAGCGGCGCCGACCTGGTGCGCACCACGCTGCTGTGGGCCGAACAACACTGCTCGCTCGTCGAGATGAGGCCCGGTATGCACTCATCTCACCATATTTACTACATTTTTGATGTGAAACATCTATAGGCGCATGTATAATCCGGATTGTTGGCGTGCGGACGCTTGGCGTGGCGCGACGGGTCGCCACTCTATACTAGGGTATAATATATAGTAGAGTACTGGACTGGACTGGGCCATCTTTTTGTCCAAAATTCTTATTATTTTATTTTTGATTATGCCATATTTATTTCCTGTCATAAACTATCTTTTTATGTATATTCCTTATACAAAATAATTTCGGTGTTTCACATCTGCCAGGCGTCTCACGACGGCTCATTCTTTTTTTAGTAATTAAAGTAAAAGGTGAGACCTACAGTCATTCTCTTGATGGTATGTGTCAGGTTTGGTTCCTCACCAACCATAAGAGTGCGTTTCCCTTAAACTAAAGCGGAGCGTAGTAGTAGCCACTATTCCTGAATATGCCTATCAGATTTTGAAATACCCTACTCTTGTCATAGTTGCGGTCTTCGCGCGTAATTTCGCACTGTTACAGTGATAACTCACTTGTTGACACTAAAATATTGATGACTAGCTGTGCCCGCGAACTTCGTTTCGCCATCAAAAAGCTTTCATACAAACTTTCATCCCCTATTTGGGCCCTTTAGGGGATGAAATTTAAAGAAAATAATACCCTATGTTTAACCCTGGGTCATCAACTATATATGTGCCAAAATTCATCATTGAAATCGGTTCAGCGGTTTAGATTTTTCATAAAAATTTTCATCCCCTTTTTATCCCTTCAGGGGTTGATTTTTGAAAAACAGTAGCCAATGTCTTATTCTGACGTATAAGCTATATTATTGTAAAGTTTTATTAAAATCCATTCAGTAGTTTTTACGTGAAAGAGTAACAAACATACATCCATCCATCCATACTTACAAACTTTCGCGTTTATAATATTATTAGGATGATTGTTGATACTAAAACTCGTGTTAATTTGTTCAGCGGTGTTGAACGCGTTGCGTGTGCTGTGTACGACGACGGACATCCTCACCAACCCCGAGCGGCTACCCGAGGAGGCGCGCGCGGCTGTGGCGGCCAGCGCCGGCGTCAAGACAGAACCCACCTAACCGTCACCGCCACACCCGCGCCACGCACGCGCCACACCCGCGCCACGCCCGCGCCATACCCGCGCCACGCCCGCGCCACACCCGCGCCACACCCGCGCCACGCCCGCACCACACTCGCGCCTCGCCCGCGTCACGCCCGCACCCTCGGCCGCGCTCGCCGCTCTACCTCACCCGTACCGACCGCTCGCTATAAAGTCTCACTCAAACAGCCGCAACATTTTGATTCTTGTATTCAGTCATTTTTATGGAGGTGAATATTTTTTTAATTACCACGCCTAATGCTAATAGTTTCTGGCATTTATGCGACCATGAATGGCTGGCAAAACCCAGTTATGTACCTGGTATTAACAACTGTAGTCAGTGTTGTAATTGTGTATGTATCAAAATTATTATAAATCGGCTGTTAGATTGAATCTTTAACACACACATCACATTCGAGATCGAGCGTCTACCGATTGTCGACATTGTATCTAAGAGGCTTGTATCAAATATGATGTATGTGTGCCAGCGGGTCTCGTACGGTTATGACCCCGTGTCTAGTGTTTCGTCTGGCTCCTAATTTTTCAACACATATCGTATGCCTTCGTTTTCTACTCTACCCTTTATTGGGGCCGATTTATCGATGTCCGAATGGTGTTAACTGTCAGATAACGCATTAAACAGCTAATTTAGGGAGTATCAATTTCACTTATATGTGTTCACAGCGTGGCAATTTTGTATTTTGCCGTCTTACATTTGATTTACGACCCGTTTCAATAAACCATTTTAGTTTAATTTTTCGGATAGATAGCACAAATGAGCCAATCAGATTATAGTTTAAATCAATCTAAGATGACTTATTGGTATTGGTCGATAATAAATAACTTTTACTTGGAGTTTGGATAAATCGCCTCTAATTACAAGGAGTATGTTAGACTTTTATTTGCTAGTTTTTTTGTAAATTGGTTTATGTGCTGGAATTTTATCACATTGAAGATCACCAAAAGCAATGTTAAAACTAATCACACAAAGGAAAAAATGTTATTACTAGTTTTATTTTTTTATAAATTTAATTGATCTTATAAAGATCATTTGAATAGAGAACGTTTTGATAGTACATGTTTTTTTTAAACGAAGGGATTTTGATAGTGTAAAGTAAGTTATGACGTTGTGCCGATGTTATCAATGCATTGTCTGGTTTAAAATAATGTGTGTATAAAATGCATAAATACATTTACTTATAATGAAAGATCTATGTGCATATGGAACTTAAAGATGTTGCCTTAATTTGTGCCTTATGCTATTTTGGTGTCGTATAAAATTACTGCACTTGTTTTATACTGTAAACCAAAGATATGAGGATTCTGCGCGTGCGCAGCGATGCAACCGCTTGCACGCGCAGCACCAGACGTTTATTATGTGATTTGTACTTGAATTCTACATCATGTGTATCCTCCCGTCCTGTCAGATATCGCGTGAATACCAATATAGTTGTAAGCAAAAAAAAAAGAATTTATTTTGAACATGTCGAGATTTAATTTAGATTTACGTAGGTACTGTAAGTATATTTACGTAAGTACTGTAAGAAAATATTTTTATATTGTGCGGTGACACAAATGTTTTTATATTTCTATATAAATTGGTGCCAACGTAAATATTGTTGTAATTTGTTATGTAGTGATATAATTTTACGATACATCGTTGACTCTGTTAGCATGTTGTTTGTAAATGCGATGTGAGCTTTAAAACAGTTATGTGCAATTGTTGTTCTATTGGAAATACAAATTGGAAACAAAAAATATGCTTTTATTGTCATTTATTTTAACAAACTGTGATTCATTAATAATAAGCACGTATTGCCAGTCAGTGTAATAAATACTATTGTAAAAAATACGTCAATGTAAATTATTGTTATCGAATAATTATATTTCAGTCAACTAGGGATGTCTATATAATATTTGGCGCTCTGGCACATATTTGCGCCTTTTGCATCCGATAAGGCACACTTCAGAAATTGTCCACGTGGCCAAGTCTTCTATCTATACACAAATGCAGTTTATACTAAATACTAAACACAATGTGCGGAACCGTCGATTCTGTTAATATTCCGTGTAAGTAGAGCACAGCATTGTGGTTGTCAAGTGAACCTTCTGGTTGCAGCCATCATGCGTGCGAGCCTCGAGCTGGGTCGTTCCAGTAGGGCGGTGACGGGACCTTCCTCCACGGCGTACCCTTCCTCCAGCACCAGGGCACGGTCGTAGCCACGCACTGACGATACTCTATGCTAAAACAACAAGCAGCTGTGCTATTAATATAGCAACAAGTCGAATCAAAAGATAACGTTACGGCCTTCACGGGTAATATAATAAGTATATAGATGTTGGACTTTGACTTTTTGTACAACATGCCAAAGCGCTAATGATAATTAGCCATCTGTTATATAAATTTTGTTACTCAACAATTGACAAGAGCGACGCTTGAAGGATATTAGATTCTATAGGTTAAAAAGAGGCATTGAAGATTGCATTCCTTTAGATTTCGTGCCATAGTATCGATATCGAGAAATTATTGGAATACTCGCGAATAAGAGAGGAGTCAGGTATGATGAGTCGTAAAGGCGCGTTAATAAATTGAGATGTTATGTCGGTGTATAGTTGTCAGGTGCCCGGATTAAGTAACTAAACACTTATCCGCCGAACAAGGCTGGTGACGAGTATTTTCGTGGTATTTTCCTCTGCGTTTCGTGGTTCGGCTTCCGGTTCCGTTATATCTCATGTAAGACTGAGTGATCTATCTAGCTTTAAAATATTTGGTAACACAAGGTACAATTTAGCATTCCCAGAGACTCGCTGCTCGGTTTCAACAAAAATGCGTGCCACTGTTGATCCTGTTTCACACTTCACAGGAGTTACAGTGACGGTTGTGTGGGCGGGATGGTCTCTAACAGAGGCGTCTTTACCGGGTGTGCAGTGTGTGTGGTGCACACGGGCCCCCTAGAGGGGGCGCTGGCCGAGCCCCACTCACATGCTGGCCGGGCATTTTCAAATGCACCTGCGCCCGTGTTATATGTTTGTTTAAATGATCCTTTTCTCATAATATTTTTAAAAAATGCGCGAAACTATTTAATTTACCTATCCAAAGTAAATTAAATTAAATAGCCGCCTTACACGTGCACTTGCTAGAGGGCGCTAGGGTAACGATTGCACACGGGCGCTACATGGGCTAGAGACGCCTCTGGTCTCTAAACACTAGGTAAAGGAAATAATGTCGATTTGTACCGCAACAGTGAGTATGGTGGTGTGTGGTGCGAGCGCGGCAAGTGCTGCGAGGAGTGCACGCTCGGCGTGTGCGTCGAGTGCGGCGGCGGGCTCGTCTAGCAGCAGCGCGCTCGCGAGCCGAGCGTGTAACGCCGCCCGGGCGCCGCACACGCGCGCGCATCGACCCGCGCTCCATCCACGCACCGCGCCGCTCACCATGCACTCTGCACACAATTGAAAAGTCAATACCCGCATAATAACTCGACCAGCTTGAAGTCATTCACGGGTATGGCGTCGTTGTGGCCATTATTTTCTAAGTGCCATAGTTATTTCGCGCACACACAAAGCAAATGGGAAGAAGACACACTGGCGTGAATCGGAACGAAACTGATATTGATCTTGATGTATCTATTAAGTTGTTTTCTTTTTATCTAAAATATGTGGTGATCTTGTATATTTAATTATGAAATATTAGAAACCGATAAAGCATTTCTGATAGAACATATGATATATTTTGATATTTAAAATTTTTGTGTAACGTTTATTTTCGCAAAAACGCGAACTTTACTATACAGGGTTATTTTTAAAACACCAGCAACCTCGCAGGGGTAGATACCTAAGGTTATAAGCTACTACTTTTGTTCTACGACTTTTGATAATTTGTTAGATTTTATTTTCATACAAAAATAAGTATTCATTTAATTTCCGTCTTGAATGTTACCTACACGCATCGCAGATTACGTAAGCAAACACGCGAAGCGTGGGGAACGGGGCTAGCGTTGAAGGTCATCGCCCGAGCCAGCTGAGCGGCTTCTTTGAGTCGCGCGCGCACGCCGAACGCTACGAAGAAAAATACGACACAACAAAAACTTGTAAAATCATTTTTTTTTAAATATATTGAGTTATATACAAACTCGTAGAACAAAAGTTGTTCCGTATGGGGTCAGCTATCTGGTCCTGCGAGGTTGCTGGTGTTTTAAAATTAACCCTGTATATGCTCACGCCCCTGAAGCATAATTATCGTAATCGTACCTAAGCCAGCAGGTTGAGCAGTAATGAAGTCGTACAAGCCGACAGCGCGCAAACTGTGCCATATTTCTTCATCAGTGTGTACAGCTAGCGGATCGAGATTCTCTCGCAACGTAGTGGAGAAGAGTGCTGGCTCTTGCGGGAGCGTCACTAGCCGATGTCGCAGCGCCCGCAGCGGCACGCGTGTCACATCCTGCCCGTCCACCAACACGCGCCCGCTTGTGATTGTAGTGCCACCCACACACGATTGTAGTAATGTCGATTTACCGCTACCGCTTCTGCCGCACACCGCTACCTAGAAATTTGAATCCCATCTTTACTTTCTATTTAATTATTTCAGTAGATAAGGATGATATCTTCTCGTTCTCATTTCTCAGACTGGCCGAGCGTCACTACTCAGTGTCATAAATGCGTGTGGTAGTGCGAGATTGTTTGAGTAGATTTGTTTTTAGGATCTATGCTAGTATATTGAAATTTTACGTAGATACCTTTTCGCCAGGCTGCACCGTGAAGTTAATATTGTTTAAACTCTGCATCCCACTTGGTTCGTGCCGTACACTCATATTTTCAAATTCGATTTTTCCATTCCTTGGCCAGTTGGATGGTATGGAACCTGAAAATAAATTTGTGCAGGATATCTCACTATCTCCCTCGCACGGGTACATCGTAATAGCCATTTTACACAGTGACGTCAAAGTTTGCGTCGTCTGTTATTTGACACGTGCCTCTTCCATCAGACTTCAATGACATTTAATTTGTTTTCTTAAGGACGGAATAATATATTATTCTTTCTGTAATAGGTTTTGGTTAACGTATGTAACTTATTGATTTAAATAATAAAAAAAATCTAGTCAGCTACCCTATTATCATTGACATTGGGTTTAACAGACTAACATTTAACTATTTTTTATTGGTTAACCTTTTTGCGACACGTGAAAATCGTATGAATAAAAATTCAGTTTTTTTAACTTATTTCAAATGGCATAAGTAAAGAATAGTATCAAAACTCGTTTTACGATCGTTGTGCAAGTGGGCCTTAAGCCCCATTTACACAGAGCTACTTTATCGCTCGGTAGAGGCGAGAATATAACCGAAGACTCTCGTTTACGAGACCGCGTCATGAAACTTGGCAGCATCAATCGTATGACACAGCCTCGGTAACCAACATTTTCTGTTATATTCTCGACTGTATCATACCACAAACTTTCTCCGTGTAAATGGGGTTTTAGTCTTACAATATTCTCTATAATCTTCCTGTGGCACATTGGTGTCTCTGTGGACTCGGTGTAGCGCGGCGAGTTGTTGGTCGAGATCGGCGCGGCACTTGGCGAGGTGTGCGAGATATGCTGGCAGTAACAACGCGTATGCTCCCGCGAGTCCTGCCACAGCGCTGCTCTCACCGCTCAAGGCGACACCCAGCGCCACGCATACGCTACAAGCGCCTACCAAGTCCTAAAAAAACAAGACTTTTATTGGTTATTGACCTAACACCAAAAATAATAAAAAAGTTAGATAAACCAAAAAAAACCAGTGAACCTCAAGGTTGCCAACGCGACCATAATTTTTCAGGTATTGTGAATATTCATGTGCGGTTACGATGCTCAATTGCCTAAATATCCAATGAGAAAATGTGTTTATCCATCGTATTTTTTTGACGTGATAACGTCTTATAATTCGATAGAGCCGGCTGCACGCACGAAAAAACATGACTCATGCGTCGTTACCTCGCTAGATGTCACGTTCCATTTAAGGCTTAAAGTGCAAGCGAGAGCGCGGAACGAGCGACAAAGAAGCACAATCGGCCTTTGCGTTCGGCAGCGTTCGAGATTTAAAAAAATTAAAACATAAATATTAAATCTTCCACATATCACAACAACGTGTCTGAAATGACAGGTTAGACCAGTCATCCGTCAAAGGGAACATTTTCTCCTATATCAAACACATTGAGGCGGGCTTTTTAAAAACTAGATTTACGAAAAGGACATTGTTCGTCGTCCATACATAGTTGGCCTAAGAACCAAAAGGTAGGTGAATTTACTTTTTGGGTTTTAGATAATGTATATATTTGATTGAAACTATATTAAAACTACGGACACTTGAGAATTCCGAAATATAAATAAAATACTTTCGGATTTTGAGGTTATAATTAGGCCAATAAATACTATCAAATGTCAAATGTTGTCATCTGTTAAATCATTTTGACGGAGTTTTGGCGGGAATTCCGACAGTGCGGTTCATCGCTGATTTTAATTTATTTCAAAAACTAGTTTAATGTGTTTGTTGTATAAAAGTGGTGTGGATTTGTGCAAAAAACATTTACGGCGATGAACAGTGTATGGAAATATTGAATTAAGTGAACAACGCACATTTATACTTGTAAAAACTATTAAATTGTAAAAAAAAAATGACATAATTGTATTTATGCGTACAAATAAATCTAACTTGATCAATTTCATTGTGATTTCCAATTACCTCCTCCTCTATATACATACAAAGCTATTAAACAAATGAAATTAAAATTTTCTTTTGAAAAATGCTACCATTCCATCAGTATTTTCTTAAGACGTTGTCACGTTCAACTATCGTCAGTAAACCGACTTTACAGACAACCAATTTTTTTTAATTACTACACTGCATATTTGAGTGGTATAGAATCCGTGAACACCAACAGTACATCTGTATACATATGGGATGGTTTACCAATATTTACCAAAGCGAGTCCGAGCCAACGATTAGCGGCATTAAGCAGGAGCAGTGCATTGTGGTTGGCGTCGAGTCTGCGCATGAACGCGCCACGCATGTACTGTTGGAGGCGGCCGGCACGGATCGTGCTGCTTCCAGTATACGTCTCGCCACACAGCGACACCACACTCCCAGCGCTTTGTCCTTCGATGCTTTGCAGCTCTCTGTCAAGTTATTTTATTTTATTTTTATTTATGGCTCTTGCAGTACTATGCATTTAGCCAGTGTCAAGTACAATTCATTCTCAAGTTATTTTTACAAGAACGATGAAACACGGGTGCGGTCGATTTCAAGGTCTTGTCGGAGTTTTGGTGTTAACTTGTCAAGTTATTATTATTAGTCGGAATAATCGGCTGCTCGTCTGATGCAGCCATAGACAAAAGTAACACCATACAGAACTTTGCATTATAAAGCATTGTTTGGCACTGGATTGTGCTCGTCACCCTGAGGATAGGATGTTAAGGTTCATAATGCCCAGTCAGTTCATTGACTTTAATGTCCTTTAAACCGGAACACAATAATACTTACACACGTTTTGCGGCAGAAATAAACAAAGCCTGCCTTTCGTATACACACATACATCTAGTGTGTGTATGTGTTGTGTTCACTATACCTAGTTTAACCTTTTTTTTTGAAAGACCTTTTTTTTTTTCACCTGATGGTGAGTGATCTCTACCACCCATGGCTCCACATAATACCAGAAGTATCATGGATGCTTTGCCGACCTTAAACAGTAGGTAAACAGTAAACAGTAGGTACATAACGCTAGAAATTGAAACGTTACTAGTAATCGACTTCCTATAATTGGATTTTTACCTGGCATTTCGAAGATAAATAGCCTGCAGGAACAGGTAAAATAAACATGCCGGCAGAAGGGCGAGCACGCTCCAAGGCGCAGCTATAGCATTAACTACTATAGCAGCTACACATAGAAGGCCTAATTGAGCCCACCGGCTAACTGCAGTTGGAAGTTTCTGAAACAAAAAATTATATTAAATAGTAATTGTTGAGGTATATGTATATGTTATAAAAACTTGCTATTAATATCTCTATAGCTATAGCATAGTCTTGAATGACATCATTTAAAACGAAATTTTGAAAAGGAGTAAGTAGTTCTTGGTTTATAGGTATTTCTTTGTTGGTCTAGTGATTGAGCGGATCCAGGACTTCCACTCCTTACATATTGGTACTAATTCGCAAATGAAATATCCAACATTGCCAAAACGAATAATTTAAATTGTAGTAGCGTGTATTTATAGATACTAATATATTGTTCACCTTATCAATGACCAATATGTCAGAAGAGAATCTGTGTAGTGTGGCCCCGCTGGGCGTGGCGTGGTGATGATGCAGGGGCGCGTGCAGTGTCGCATGCAGTAACTTCTCGTGCAACGTGCGTCGAGCCCGTGCGCCCGCGCATGCGCACAGGGCCTGCGCCACGCCCGCCAAACACACGCCACCCACGCTCCACGCGCCGTAGATTTCGATACTACTCCACATCTGACAAAGTTATTTGTAAATTGAAGTTGAATTATTCGAGTGTCGGGATAGCTAGTTTGCTAATTATCGAATTTTGGAATTCGTTTTATGAAATTATAAGCGCACACATTATATGTGTGTTTAGGCGTACGTTAATCATAAAGCATAATTTTACCAAGTTTTTTTTTATACTTACTAAATAAGGAAATATAATATTGAAGAAGAACTAAGTCAGAGCAAAACTAGAGGTAGAGCTTGGGGGAGCGAAATGAGCATAATAAAATCGACAGTCGTGGTAAGTGTAGAGCTATGTTTGAAGAAAATCTGTTCTGCCATTTAAAAGTTACAGATGTTATTCTAATTGACATTGGGAGTTATTTAAAAATAATGTGGAAATGAACCTGTTGTTCAGTGAGTGAGTTTTGTGAGGTGTGCGTGGTGATGCGCGTCAGCCAGCAGTCAGCTGCGACGGCGAGCGCCTGTGCCGCCGCAGCCGCCGCCCAGTACATGGCGCTCCACCACCCACACGCTTCGGCGTATTCCTTCCATAAAGGACACTAAAACAGACAAAGTATTCTAAAGGCTGAAAAGTCTTCGAAACGTCGGGATCAAAATTAATAAAAAACCGCAATAAAATCCGTTTAAATTAGTTTTATTTCAACAAAGTATTCCCATTAAAAAAATACACTAATATTTAAATATCCATTTTGCAGAGCCTTAATATTTACAAGACCGTGTTAGTGACTCTTTGTTTACACAACTAAAAATTATATTATCAAGTACCTATGTAATAAATTTAAAGCTATAGCCTGATTTTAAACCCCATTTACACGGAGATAGCTTCTCGTACGATATAGGCGAGAATATAACAGAGAACAAGGTGCTAGGTCCTTCGTATGCGACAGGCCGTCTGTATTGGTACCATCACAGCCACCGCTTTGTTTATTTCTGCCGTCAGGCATCAGTGTGTAAGAAATTAAAAGTTCTGCGTGGTGTTGCTTCGGTTTGTTGTCAGGCGTGTCACTTATCATCAGGCGAGCGACGTGCTAGTCTCGTCATTAAAGCAAATAAAACAAAGCACTGGATTACGAGGCCGCATCGTTCGATAATCGCTGTCAAATTCCATGATACATGATACATCATCCTATGATGAAACAAGAGATGTCCGCCTATGTGGTACGAAAAAATCTTTCGAGTATAAATTGGTTTTCGCCCTAAAACTACTATAGACTTATAGACTATTTTGACACGTACAAGACAAATATTTATGTAAGAACTTCTCTGGCTCACTTTGCAATACCTTATAAAGCTCCACATGCAAAACTTCATTTTTGTAATTTTAAAACGAATATTTTTAGTTTAGTCGCAGAAAAAAAAAACAAATATATGCATGAATTTGAAATGCTCAATATTACCTCGTTTATATTATCGTCCTCTGATTCGAGTTTATCGGGACAAGAGCCATCGGTAATTACACCGACGTTAGTCTCGACTCCATTAGATGTTATCGAACTATATGTCGTCTCTATCATGGACTCGTCTGGGGCACCTGTACAAAACGATGCTCAATTTTAAATATCTAATTATAAATATTTGATAGATTTTTTCTCTAACAGTGACTGGCAAATGTGTAAGTAGGTCACGTGAAGGTAAGTGTTATTCATAGCCCCTGAATACACACACAATTTCTATATAATATTACTCAAAGAAGTTGTTTGTCGGAACGCCATAACTTCCATAATTCTTCATCAAATTCGTAGAGGGACCATTCTGTGATCAAATTCAATGATACAAACGCCATTGTAAAGCATAGGTTTGCCGCTATTGACGAAAACTAGACAAATATTTCAACTAGATTATTGGAATGTATTTACTATATTACAGAACTGACACTATAGCGTAGAGACGTTACCTACATTTTAAGGTTAAATTGACTATAATATTTTAAGGAAAGAAACATAATTTTGAAAGTTTATCCGTACTGCGTAGGTACAGAACTGACACTATAGCGTAGAGACTTAGTTACCTACATTTTAAGGCTAAATTGACTATAATATTTTAAGGAAACAAATATAATTTTGAAAGTTTATCCGTACTGCGTAGGTACAACAGGTTTAATAGTTGATTATTGCATCTTAATAAACTCGCCCACATAACCGGAACAATTGAAGTTTAGGTAGAGTGACTCATCTTCATTTAGATTACACGGAAGATATTTATTAAGCTGACAATACTTGAATTACGAAAAAATGGCTATATTATGTTTAACATTCCAATAATTTTGAATGCCCATTCGGTTTTTGTTTTAAGTAAGTTTTTAGTGAAAGTTGCACTGAACTCCATTTTACATGATTCCCGAACAAATTACCCTCAAATAAACACAAACAGCAAAGACTCTTCTATATTGTGCATGGTAGTGGTTGGTATCTTTGGCTTTGACCGGTTCCTTCATTTGATTTAGAATATTATATCTACAACAGTAAGCTAAATTGTCCTGGGGTCAATTCCCAGGTAATAATCACAGTTTTTGGTAATCACAGGGGTAATCACAGTTTTTGAATCGAAAAATTACACGAGTCTCTTAAGATTGGAATATGTGCCCGGTATGGTAATAGGCTCGCCCCCTAACATACCATCGGACCGAATGAAATAAGCTTGGTGAAACGTAGGTGCAGCACTATGTATACACACGTCATTAGTAAACTATGAATTAACCGTTAGTCCCGTTGTTGACCGTCGACGTGTCGGATTCAGTACTCAGCGTCCTCGGAGTCCATCTACCGGTGGAAAGACAGAATATTAAAAATATATATTCTTAAAATAAAAGCAGGTAGGTACATTACGATATGGTAAGCACCGGCTTGGCTGTCCTGGCATTGCCGATATCCATGAGCGGCGGTGATAGCCTACCGTAAGGTGGGTCGCTTGCTAATCATCGGTTTTTACGAATTAGCAACATGTCCGTATTTTGGAAGTATCGGAAGATTGCCGAAGCGCATTATTTCAACCGTAGTACTGTATACATTTCATATTATGGCTGAACTGACAACTATTTAGCATGCTGATAAGTAGTCGTCTTACTAATCAGCGGTTATGGTTTATTACGTTACCAAAGACAAAATAGGGCTACGATTAAGCGATATTTTACGCCAATAATTTTTCAATAAGAATAAACTGCTAATCTAAATATATACCTTAAAAGCGTGCGAAGAAGACTAGCTTCTCGTTGTAGAGTTGTATTTGATACATCAGCGCTCACAGTCCGGCGTACTTGGCGACGCCATCTAAAGTCAAAGTAGCAAACAAGAACTATTGAATAATATACCTAGGTCCTAAAATTTCTTGTTTGTTGACAGGTCTGACGTATATCTTTCGGTATTTTTTAGATTTTTATAGCTGCACCTATAATCGTGGAAATATCAATAATATGTACTGTATTGTAATACATTTAGTAGAAGTGAAACTATCTACAAAGACATAGCGATTTATGTGGCTGAAAGTATCTCAGATGCAAACGCGGTATGTGTTGTGGCATAATTACTAGCTACGTGAATAGTAATAGTATTTCAGATTAGATTATCTTACTTATTATACATGGAGGACGGTGGCGGTGAAGAGAATTGCCTAGAGAGTGGTGGTCGCGGGTGTAAGGTGGAACGGCGCCAACTCCCACCAGCGCACATCGGTACCTCGGCCAGCAAGTGAGCTCCGGCTGCTTCATTTATATCCACCTGAATACAACACGCATTTCAGGTGTAAATCATCGCATTAGTGTTTGTGAAAAGACAAGTATATATACAAAATAAGACAGATAAGTTGCAATGAGCGCCCGATCATCCGGTTCCAGACAAGAGAAAAATGAATTGTAACAGGTCCGTTAGGAAGTATTATTTATCATCACAATATGCTTGTATTTGTAAAAAACAAGAACATTGCCGAAGCACTTATTTTTAATCGTAGTAGGTACCTATTTGTAAGTAAGGTATGCTAAACCAATAAAAATATCGTTCTGGTTTACCTATTTTTACCTCTATACTATAGTGTCAGCATTTTATGAGGCTTGGCTTAATTTTAGTATTGAAGTATATTATGCTCAATGGAATTTTTTATAAGGAACGAACGTCTAAAATGTGATAATCAGTTCAAAACACGAAAAGAACAACTCTGTTCATGCTACGTCATTTTCCGATTCTCATTTATAAATTTTTCGGAGGTGAAGTTCTCAGAAGTATATTTGGTAGTATGAATCATTCAATCATTCACAGTATACAAAAGTATGGACGTGGAATTTACCCAAAATACAATTTACGCGCTGAAGATTATTTACGTGCAACACAATTTCAAAGCAGTGAATTGTTTGCTTAAATTGTGTATTGTGTTCAGTATGAAAGCGATATGTGAGAATTATTTTTCTTTATTTATTTAATCAGCAGGTAAACATTGACCAAAAGTAATTAAAAGAATACACTCTACATTTCTATTAAAGGTTGACAACAGTGTCTAACTTTAACTGCATAATATGATTGAACATTCTTTACGGCAGCGAGTGACAAGTATCGATTCTCCGATTGTATTTTCCTTATTCAATAAGTTGCGGAAGTGGAGTTGACTCACACTTACTTAGATTATTTGAGAAATAAGTCCCATGCAGCCACGAGATTAAATTAAATATTTTAGTCGTGAGATTTCTTTTAGACTGCAATCACTATGAGTCATTACTTATGATTTGATTATACATTGTATTTTTGTATAAATAATAGAAACTGGAAAGGGGAAAGAGTATTGGTTTGTTTATATAATCTTGTATGATGAGATCAGTAGTTCGCTCGCCTGATGCTAAGCGCTACGCCTGCTCATAAACAAAAACAACATCACACAGACCGTTCCTCACCCCGAAACTTAAGACTATATATGTATCATAATGCCCAGTAATTTTAGTGGCATCAATGTCCTTCAACCCGAAACACAGCCATGCTGCTTGGCGGCAAAATAAGGGATGCAGCAAACTCACGCATTGTACGAAACGAAACAGCATGATGCCGCAGCAGGATTCCTGTTAGACAGTGATATCACCCCGGTTGAGCTGGCAGACAGTGTCAATAAATTATATAGTTTATCTCTGCTGCTTACTGTGGCATCGTCGGAAGTGGTTCTCTGGAATTTGGCGCGACTGAGTGCCCTGAGGAGATGCGATCGTTCTCGCGCGGTACCATCGGGCGGTCCGGCGCCGACCCGTGCCGCCGCAGCCCGAGCCTCCGCCGCCAGCTGCGTCCATCGACCAATGACGTCCTCGCAACCAGCGCTTCCTGCATGACCGTACCCCGACACACGACCTCCTTCCATTGCTATTACCTTTAATCATTTCATATAATTATTGATGCTTAACGCTGTTATTTGACGTAGAAAGTTTAATCCAGTATAGACTTTTACTTACTGACTTAGAGGGCATATAAAAGCTGCAAGGTTTTGCTCGTGGGAATGGAGTGCAGTATCTGATACTACATCTGTTTGCGAGTGGATAAAGACTAAAAACCTGCCATAGTGGCTCGTTCCGTTGAATCGCGTTTTTATATTAGTCGGTGCAATTATTTTAGGTCGGTACAATTCCGGAACGAAAAGCCTCTACGAAATAGCAAAAGAAAGAATAGACGTATTAGCAAAGTAAGCTACAGCAGTGCGACATATTACCTATTGCCTTCATCTATTCAAAGTGGGTATAAGTATATACGACTCTTATTATAATACCTAGATATTAATTAATAGAACATCGCGTACCAGATCAGCGTAATGTAGAAGTTCTAGTCTGTTGGTTGCTAGTATGACGGTACGACCAGATCGAGTTGTAGGCAATAATCCGCGTGCGACCAGATGTCGTGCTAGTGGCGCGTCTAGTGCTCCCAGTGGCTCGTCTAGGACCAGCAGTTGTGCGTCAGAGTACAGAGCTCTGGCAACACACACTCGAACACGCTGCCCTCCCGAGAGAGGTGCGCCGTGACTTCCTAAACGGGTCGCATCTCCTTCTGTAACAATGTGGGAAATTAAATAACTCATACAAGTTAAGTTATCGTTCTTTACAAACAATAAAGAGATTTATTAGTATAAATATCAGTTTAATTATGAGGAGTTATTATGAGTTAACCTTCTGAACGGAGAAGAGTTTGGTTCAGAAGATGGAAGGAATATTTTGAAGTATTATTTGAGAAAGGAGAAACCTACAGGCTCAATGTTTTTATTTTTATATAAACTTCTGCAAGAATAGGGTTGTAATTACTAAATGAAATTCGAAATGTCATATCATTTCTCATTTCAAAAATATGAATGAAAGATATCAGCATACAGGCAATCATGCTGGATACAGCATCCGGCAAGTATCCAGCATACTTGTCGGATGCTGATATTGATAACGAGTAGATACAAAATCTATTTATCACTAGAAGTCAACCTGCAATGCTAACCATCCTGAAATACGCATCACTCATAGATCTCCAAGGTTAATCCGCATCAAAATACACATTCGAGTCTGTGGCACTAAACGAGTTTTGGGTTAATGTTAGTAGTGAATACCCCGAAGTAACCAAATAAATAGTAAATCTTTGGGGGAGGCCTATATTCAACAGTGGATGTCCTGTGGCTGATGTTGATGATGATGATGATGATGATGAACCAAAACGATTTGCTTTTATCACAAAAAGTATCGTTGTGAAGCAGTTCATTTCATTTTTGTAATTACACAATAATGAGATTTAGTCCAAGATTGGATACTGCTACATAATGTATATTATACATGTGTCGGTCATAAAACTTTATTTCTTATCTTATTAGCTCATTAGCTCTGGATATTATTGATCTAACACGTAACGAAAATACCTAGTTTTTACTAGAAAAAAAAAACTACAAAAGTAATTCAAATATTTATCACTATATCTTGCAGCTTTCACTCCTCTGACTTCAGCGACTGTAAAATCAGGATTTGTGCAAAATAGGTAGTCATCATAAAATCATCTATTTTCGAAAGATCACCCGACTGTTACTTTATAAAACCGCTTTCAGTCTCTATAACATGTGTAAAATGTACGCAATAATGCAAAATTTCACCAACTGTGCTAATAAACCAAGTTATAACATGTAAAAGGAATGAAAAATACCCAGTAAAATACGCCTTTGTCGAAGAACTGACCCTGGAATTTGATGTCACGATAGCGTTGAGTCCAGCCATTTTAAATTTTCCTACTTTAAACACTTTTTAATAAATAAATCTCTAAATATAAACAAGTAAATAAAAAATATTGTAGGTGTAATTCTACAATAATATTTTTTACAATAAAAATATTTGCCGTTAATTGAATTACATGTATATACCTATTTGTGTTTGAGTTTTCAATTTGAATCACACATTAATTCTGCTCGGGATTGGAATTGTACTCGGTATGGCGATAGGCCATAAATCACATACAGTGTTATTTTGACACCCTGTTACTAAATGAAACCACATATTCGTCATCGCCTCTGCTTACCCTGTACCAAACATGAGGCTTGAGCTTGTAGTAGTTTTGCCAAAAAACGTCATTTAAGTTTTGAGCCTTTTAAATCACGCTGTACGGTTTTTGCACTTAACTCTATTGAATAAAATGTCACAGCTGACGATGTAATTATAAAACACAAACGCTTAAGAAGGGCAACTTCATACATATGAAAATACGTCTCAGATTCACAAAGACGCTCTCGACAGATTCACTGAAAAAGTTGCGACAGTATTACTTAGTTCATTGATAATGACAAAACGTAAAAAAAATGTGTTTGGGAAATGCACATACCTATAAATAGGTAACACAAATTTGACTAAAAACAAATAATCATTATAAAAGTTACAAGATTCGATTTTACTTAGGATTTTTATTACATTTCATAGGGTAATCTAATATTTATTTCAATTCCTAAATTACTATTTTGAGCCGTTTGCCTTCTGTACGCTTGGCGTTTTTATAAAGCGGGCACATTGACCTCGACGGTATAAAGCCCGCAATACATGTTGGACGAGTGTTGCCGAGTGATGACTAACACCAACGTATAGATAGTATTTTTGGGTATCAGGATAGTATCGTGGGTATCAGCAACTACGAGAGACTTTTGGTCTCACAACACCCAGCCCGGGGTCTGGGTTTGTTTCGGGAAACAAATATTTGTGGTTCACATAAACATTTGTCTCGGTGCAGGGATCGAACCCGCGGCCTCTCGCTTCACAGCCGGCTACTCGATTGGTTTTCGATAAACTTGCCGAACGTCTAGGCACTAGCGCTTGCCTTGTATTAATTTACCTACACTCGTGTTGGCCTTATCTCGTCCAACATGTATTGCTAGCTTAATGGTAATGTATGTGTGTGTGTCTCGTTCATTCGATGACGGGTGTGTATGTTGATTTTTATATGTGTGTGCGCGCGTATACAGACTGTTTAAAATTAATCTAATGTTAACGGCATTTAATTTGTTAGGAAATATTATTTTTTTATTTTGCCTTTAATAAGAAAGTGTCTTAGCTCAAAGTACTTGTATTGACGAACACTACACATGGTTTCATTTAAGTATAGGGTGTCAAAATGCCACTGTATATCTTTTATCATATATGGGACTAAAATAAGCTCGGCAAAACGTGGGTGCACTTCTACTTACCACTTCGGGAATAAAGGCGTGAGCTTATGTTATTGTATAAATGTAATATTGCGTTATAAAATGTTATAGATGTCCTTCATACCGAGACACAATAATGCTTTTTGTTTAATAGTAGAAATAGACAAAGATGTGTGCCAACCCAGACGGAGTCAGCATATAAAACAGCGTCACTTACTAAATTTACTTTACTATAAAAATAGTTACTGTATGTAGATACTTATCGACGATACATTCTTAAAAAAATATGATGGTAAGGCTACTCACTGATTTTCTTAATGGTAGTCATAATAGACCTATCGGCAATAAAAATTGAATACACTACACGCTATGCAAATTAAATGACGTAACAGATTTAGAAAGAAACCGTTAGTGCGATACCTTAACAGGTACCTGGTAAAAGTTGCAAGTCTGCCCTCAAACCAGTCGCTCGGAGCACACGTGCGTATTTTTTCTGACACCACTTGTTTCCCATAATAATGTTGTCACGTACAGACCCTTCCAGCAGCCATGGTGGATGACCGGCGTAAGCGGTTGAAAGATCTCTATATAAAAGAAAAAAAAACTAATTTATTCCTTATAATCAATTTTTTTAATTTTATTTCATAGAAAATATGCGGTATCGCCGTTGATCAAATACATTTTTTTGAGATATGTATACAGTGAGTACCTATAATACATTTTATGGTGTGTGGTTGTTCGTTAAAGTATGTACCTAGTAGTACGATTATAAAAGACCAACAAACGAAGGCGCTAAGCTATCATTTATCCGTAGGTCATATTATAAATGCAAAAATACCTGTTATTGTTTGAAAGTATAATTTACGTTGCCAGTCTTGTGCTATATGCTAGAGCCAAGAATATGTTTTACGAGTAAATTAATAAAAGGTACATACTTGTTTTTATTAAAAATTACATTCGTGCTTACTACGGTTTTAATACAATAATAACAAAATAATAAATAATACGGTTTTAATAACCTTGAAATAGATTTTATTCTCCCGGGAATTAAATATCGGGCAATCCCGGAGTGTCAGAAACAGATTTCTAATTAAAAGTAATTAAATAGTCGGTACTACTCTTTTGATAAACTTACAGCCTACGAACTATTGTAACGAGTAATTTCTTTAAATTATGTTATAAGTATACTGGGTTCGCAATGCAAAAAATAACTTTTTAGTTAGTCTGGTGGTAAATTACGTTCTTTACTTCTTATTTAAGTTGCTTTGCAGTGACTCCAATCACAAATATTATCTTTATTTGAGCTTGTCAAATCGTAATTATTGCATTAGTATTTTTCAAACATTTTGCTAGGCCTCTAGCTCACGAACTACACGAATTACCTACCTAGAAACGATACTTAATGATAATTTTATGATGATATTCAACATTCCCAGAAACTGATGATTTACGCTGGATCTCGGGAATACGAAAATATCGACATAGTAATAATAATGCTTACTGATCATGTAGGACATCGCCTCTTTCGAGATACATTTCACCGAGTATAGCAGAAAGGAGTGATGATTTACCAGATCCTGTAGCGCCGACTACCATAATTAGCTTCCCTAGGAATAATACCAATTGGTAAATAAGTATAGGGACTTTCAAAACAACACTTATTATAAATACAATAAAGTACACTTAATATCACCTGCTGGAATATCTAAATCTTCAATTTCTAACAAATCATTTCTTAGTCTCCAAGTGTAAGCTGCATTTCTAAATTTTACTAAATATTGCTGTTTAGAACTAAGAACATCGTCTTCAGGAAATTGGTCTTCAAGTTTTACATCAATCTCTTCATGTATATTCGTAAAATGATTATCCCAAGTGATGTTATCAGCGGCATCAACGGATACTTCCCTGCTCTTGTCTAATGTTTTGTTTGAGTCTTTATAAATATCTTCTTTTGATTTGCTGGATTCGGGAAGGTCTAAGAAATCGACAATTCTCTTGGTGCTGACCTAAAACAAATTGTTTGCATGCTTTGATTGAGTGATAGTGTTGCTTATTTTGACGAAGTTAAAAACAATTACTAACTACTAACTTACCGTAGCTTGAATGACCATTAATACAGTTACCGGCAAAATTAGCAACGGCACTGTTAGTTGGTTGAAAAACGCTAATCCAGCAAATACTTTTGCTGCAGTGAAGCCATTACCGTTCTCAAGAACGTAGTACACAGTAAATGTTATTAACGTAATTAATATGGTAGAAATTTGTGTTGTGAACGCTGAAACGGATTATGGAATGAGACATTTACAAATCCTAATTTAGACTAAAGCCAGCCTAAAATTAAAAATTAATTACAACTTACTTAAAAAGCTCCAATACACAGAATCTTTATTCAACAACTTAAGTTCAACTTCTCTTAACTGTAATATTTTCTCATTGAATAAATCCTCCCATACGTAAAGTTTTATGACATTTATGCCTTTTATTATTTCAGTCATTTTAGATATCCTATGATCAGTACATTTTGATATTTCTTTGCTATTATCAGAAAGTTTCTTTCCTATATAGAATTGTAAAGGTGTAATGATAAGAACACCAGTCACCGTCCCAATTATTGAACTTACTCCTAATTTTGTATACAAAAGATACAATATAACAGCTACCTGAAAGATTAACCAATATTTGTCAAATTCATTTACACGGCAAGTAAATTACATCAACAAAGTTATTATTAGGTACCTTTAAAGGTATAGCCCAAATATAGTGGCAAATCCAAACACATGACATTATGTTGTATGTGTCCTGAGACACCAAATTCGTGAGGAGACCAGATCTTGTGGCAGCTTCATCGGACTGGTGTAATAGAGGAGATGATTCGTCTTCTATTGAGTCTGTCGATGTCCACGGTGCCAATCGCATGCATTTATCATAAATCATACCCTGTCAAAAATGTTACAATAAAACATATAATACTATAAATTATATACCGTAGCGGCACCGCACGATAGCATTTGATGTATGCACGCTCATGTAATTCAGTAAATATTTAAAACTACATTTGAAACAACAATTACCATGCTTCATTGTTGTAGGAACGGCAATAATGACGTACTGCTGAAACAGAGGTACTGTTGAAGCTGTAATGTATACGCTACAGTATTTTACGTGCAAATCTGTTGTAAGTTGTGTCAAGTGTCGTCGTACAGTGCCACTACTATAGTACTTGGTAGATTATACTAACTTAAAAATTTGGACAAACCTGCAATGCTGTTTTTAATCTTGTTCCTTCTACAGTAGCTAAGTGTGTGGAGTTTTGAGAGAGTAAAGCTTGACTGATCAGCGCAACAGTAACGACACATAACATAACATAACCGTTACTGAAAAACTCATGTAGAGTCACTTGCGAGTCGCTGTCAACGCTCACAACAGGCTTATCAATAAACTGTATAATAGCTGCCAAACCTAAAGGAGGCACCACACTCATTAGATCTCCAAATAATTTTAATAAGCCCGCTATATAAAAGTTAGGCCATACTTTTCGGATAAAACATTTCCATATATTAGGACGTGGATTCCTAACCTTTGTTTTCTGAAAATAATAAATATTACAGTATATCATGGCACGCTAATCGTAATAAGTAATGGTAATTAACTAAAAGGTATTCTAATAAGTATAAGTATAAAACTGCTTGTGATCGTGCAATTTTTGAATGACTTGGCGGATTGAGGTCATATTCGCACCATAATCTTTGTACACAGATAACTTACCTAGTTGTCTGTGCCTTACTACTTTTCTAAATGTGAAAGTTTGGATTTTTGTGAGTTTATGACTTTGCATGTTTATTAGTCAATCTCGCCTTATCGGTTGTACGGTTTTGGATGAACTTTGGCACAAAGGTATACCATGACCTGGATTAGACCATAGACTACTTTTTACTCCGCAAAACGTCGCTCACGCGGGCGGAGCCGCGGACAAAAGCCAGTAATAATATATTTGTTTGGTCGAAACGATGCATTTCATAGACCCACGAGAGCAGAGCATTGATACACGGATGAACCGCGAAGGACAGCTACTTAATTAAAAAAATAATCACAATGTTTGATGTGTTTCCACTAACCTCATATTCTTTGCATATTTCTGAAAATTTTCGGAAATGCTTGACAGACTGCTCATTTTTGGGAAGTTCTCCTAGATCAGATTGTTCCAGTGGAGATTTAAATCCTTCGTACAATAGTGGATTTAACCAATAAAATAACACTTTTGAGTAGAAGTGGCTGCTGTTATGTTTGTAAGAAATATTTGGATTATTTGTTGACGTCTTGTGATGAGTACTGATACGTTTGGTAACCTAAAAAAAAAATTATCGGTTTACACTCGGGACTCCGACTCGTGTGTTTTGATACGCAGCTTACCATATATGTAGATCGATCGCAGTATGGCTTTGTATTAATTCATACGAATTATCGTACGTGTCGTACGCAAAATGTGATCGGCTTTAATCATACCTACTGTATGCGTACCTCAATTAGTACTTTAAGCTATCGCAGAGCATATAATATTCCTTGGCTAGGTACAAGATTGTACATAAACGTACGATAAAAACCCGTACGCATTCGAAGCGCACGCTGTCCTATACTTATGCTGTTGTAGAATATTCTTTTGTTTTTAACCATTTATATAACACGGTATGTGCTATCGTCCAAGTATGTAGCTTTAACTCATACACCATCGTATGTGCTATACTGTACCTATAGGCATGTATCGAGAAAAATGCAAACTATAGACGTAAGCACAAATGTAAACAATAGCTACGTTGTAATAACGACTTGCGTTAATTCCAAGCAACCAAATATGTAATATGAATTAAGCATAATCATGAAGGGCGACTTGCATGTCAATCCTTCTTCGTATTTAACCGCTAAACATGTTTAGTAATGTCAAGGTATCATCGTGCAAATCAGCCTAAATGAGGTAGCTGACAAAGCTAAATTAATTTAATTAATTAATTTAAATTAATTAATTTTTATTTCAGTCGGCCTTCGGCCATCATAATCCACGTAACGTGACATGAACTTGGTGAAATATAAAGGTTCCTTGATTTGCTACGATACCCTAAACAGGGTTAGACACCTAGGACGCATCAAACTCATCATTATGGTATTTTGTTAATTATGTTTGTATTTTTTTCCGTTTGAAGTACAATAAATTAACGTAATTCTCTTTAAAAACTTGCAAATTATAATAATAAAGTATATAGATACTATTTATATAGCGACTTGATAGAAAAATGAAATTAGTGAGTAGGTATCTGAGAACTCAAAAAATATGTAGCATAGATAATAATAGAAGGTCTATTATAGTTCGAAAGTCGGTAATTTTTTTATTAGACTAACATTGAAATGGTGACGGTATTGATATCTAAATACGGTTACCGTTTCAATGAGTGATTTTACCATATTTTATGAGTGGTAAAGCCACGCTGTAGTCTGTTTTGTCTACAGCGTGAATCGGCCCGGTTTAACTGGGTCGTTACCACTGTGTCACAGAAAACCGACGTAAAGTAGCGGCTTGCTGCTGCGTTTCATACAGTGAGTGAGATAAACGTAGGCCCAAATCCCCTTCCCCTCCCCCAATTTTCCCTTTCCTTTAAGGTCGGCAACACCTATGATTCTTCTAGTATTATGGGCGTACATGGGCGATGGAGATCACTTGATGGTATCAAGTGACCCATTTGCACGTTTGCCGGTCAATGCAATAAAAAAATGTGTCATCATTTTTATGCGTATTTAAATACTCAGCATATAATTTTATTATAATGAATAGCTTGGACATTATACATTAAAATGTTGTAAGTCAAAAGCAATTTTGTACATTTTTTTTTTATTTGTGCTGTTTATACCAACCCGCGGGCAGCGCCAATGGTTCGAGCCCGTCGTCTGTTTGTGTAGGATAGGATTATTGAATACAAATATTTTTGGATGTGAATGTCCTCTTTATTACAGTCGTTTGTAATAGTAAATGCCGTTCAAGAGTGGCGCCAGACGCATCAGTGAAGCTTGTCGCGATAGAACTAGGCTTGGCGCCTGGCGTCTGGGGATCGAAAGTCGGGACTCTGTGTGACTCACTCTGTGTACGCGTAAATATTTGTGTGTTTAGGATAAAAAATTAAAAAGTCCTGACCCACTAAAATTATATTATAGGTAACATATATTTTCCCTGTTTTGGGTAGGATTGTGATGAATTATACTTCGAGGTAATGCCGAAGTTTACCGGTGCTACATGAGGATCTAGGTTCTTTGAGATGTACTGCGATGAAAATGTGCCCAACGCTTCATTTTTTCTTGTTTTCTAAATGTAGCTTCGAATTAGACTAGAATTTATTAGCTCGCTGGATTTCTTTTCGTAATTCGCTTTCATGTAAACCACTCTAAGATCTAATCTATCTCAGATTACGAAGCGGCATAATTAAATGTACATTACGACTAACGTAACTAGAAAGTGGGACATGGGTGTAGGTTTATGTAGAACTGCAGTGCGTGCTGCCATATCAAATGTTTATTGTTAACTATTCGCAATTGGCACTCATGGGAAAAATTGCGCTCAGATATACTCAGATACTTAATAATAACGTACTCGTATAATAATACCTATGCATGTCATATAATTTTATTACTTGTACTCATAGATATAAGTAAAAAAGGAAGATACGTTAGCGGCTCACAGCGCATAGGACGTCAGTATATAAGTGTATAATCTATGGCATAGGACGGCCAAACCAGGTCCAATGGACACACTTCTCACCAGTGTATGCGACAATAGTTTACCGTGCGGACGTGTCGTCTCCTACGATTAAAATAGTGGATTTCGATCACAATGCCTTCATGTTCATTTGACAAGTGTTTGAATCAAATACTTAATTGTAAATTATACAATTTAATTGTAACAATATATTTCTTATTACCTTATTTGTATTTTTATTTCTCAAATTAAAAGACGGAATTATTTAATAATTGGTCGACGCTAGCCCGGCACTCGAACGATCACGTGATCGGCCAACGATGACCGAATCTTTTGTTTCAAATTGAATGTGATGCACAGGCTTGTCTCTGTCACACTCTCTTTTTTGCCGTATTTCTTTCTCCCTTTTTTTGCGTGTATTGCACGCAAATAATTATTTATGTAGTAGTGAGCGGGTTTGCATGTAGTTGTATTAAGACCGTATTTTAGTAAGCGTTTGCTTGAACGTAACGCATCTTCTTTTTTTATTATATCTATGCTTGTACTACTTGTAATTTTTACCACAAATATTTTTTTTGTGAACTTACTTCCTATTAAAGTAATATTATTATAAGTAACTAACGCGGTTTCGCCCGCGTTTTTTTTATTCGAGCACGGCAAAGTCGAGACAAACGTTTGTGTGATCCACATATATTTCACTTGGGTCCGGGTGTTGTAAAAACTAAAGTCTCCCGTAGATCCTGATTTCCACGACACAAGACTCCTATCTTACTGTGGAGTCAGGACTATATGTGTGAGTGTTGAGTGTATATACTTATTAAAAAAAACTATCACAAGACATTCAGTTATGAACTGTATTACTGTAAATGAACTCGTCTCGTATAATTTTCCTTATATGACCGGATAATCTAACTATTTGGGTACGTATTTTATAAAGTTTTTATATCTAATATTCTTTGTCACGTTATAATATTTTAGATGTAAAGCTATATTACAAAATATAAAAGAAGAAAAATACGACATGAATGTCATGAAAATTCAAGACAAGTTTAATAAGTCCCTATAAAGTGCATGATACGTAAAAAATAATTTTATTTGAGTACATAGTATAACTATAATATGTAATAATTGGTAATACACTCCACGTAAGAGCATAAGAAACCGTAGACGAAGAACTTTATAAAATACCTAAACGATCGTCAATTTATTAATGCTATTTAAAACCTACTAAGATGGTAAGCTGCTCTATTTGTACACACTCAGCAAATGCTTAGGTAAGTTAACTGGATTATTGCATTTAGAAGGCACTTACTTCGTCGTAAAAACATAGGCCATCCACTGCAGACATCAGCAAGCACAGTAATAATGATGCACTTTGAATGTATATTTCTACATGGTTCGCTGAAACTCCTGACATGATATGTTGTCTCATGATAGCCGCAGCAGAAGCCGCCGAAAGAAACCAGTAGATGCTCAGGTATAGTACAGGAGCCACTGAATGACGAGTCCACAAGGCCACATGAAAAGCGGCTGCTGCAATCCATGCTAGCGGTGCTGTCAGCGATGAAACAAGTCGCACTGTATCTGAAGGTCGTAGCAAAGATGCGGCAGCTTCACAACACCAGACGGCGCACAGAAGGAGACTAGCTACACCTCGGATGTTTTGACCTCGCCAATGCTTCGTACATCTAAGGGAACGTAGGTACATGGAATTACGGATTTAATGATATATAATAAATATCCAAGTAAATTAAAATATAACCCGATCGTAGAAATAGGCAAAGCGGTGGTAACAACCCAGATGGACACTCCCATCTGAGGATAATCACATCCTTTTTCACATCCTTTTTGAAAAAATACCAGACTCTTCTATTGAATTAGGGAGTTAAGCCTTAGTCCACCACGCTGGCATAATGCGGGCTGGCAGTCTTTAGCATAAAAATATAACCCGATTGGTGTTATTACAAACAGTTTATTAGTACATAATACGAGCAGAGTACTGATAGAAGGATGTCATCATGAACAACATGTCGGTTCATTATAATTATAAATACGACAATATTAATTGTTTTTTCTGTTTGTTGTGCGCTGAAGCTGGTTGTCTGGACTCCAGATTATTTAGGTTTGTATTTACCATATTATTATTAGGTATGTGAAAAATATGTTTATATTCCGCCCGTCTCGTTACATACGTACAGATCAATGTTAGTAGAAACATAGTATTGTATTCGTAACATTATTGTTTTATTTTTATATTTCGGGACCATTGACGTCTCGACCTTTGAAAATCAGCATGTAGAGATAGCTTTATTGTGATTTAGTTGTATTTATAGTATGCTGTGAATGTTGTGATCATTTGTGGTGTGGTATTTATTACCCGATGCAGGATATCCATAAAACATTGTATAGGTATTTCGGGCACACCATAATAATAAAGTTATAGAAATTGTATTGTTAAAAAGCTACGAAGGAGAAAAATCAGTGGTTGTGTTCTACAACTATAACAACCCGCTTGCCGCGTGCTTCTTGGTGCCAGTGTAAGCATACCACTTTTGTGTGCAATTCGCCATTCAGTATGGTTTTCAGCTAGGATTGCCAGACGTCCGGGATTGTCCAGGGCTGCCTTGTGTCCAGTAATTTCACTTTAGTGTCTTGGAATTCGCGATTGCTAGATTTTATCACAAGGTTAAACCCTGAGCGAGCGAGAGTAGCTCAAATTTTGTTCGAAGTAAAGTTTTATGATTCTTAAACGTATAATGTATACATCAAAGAATCGGACATATGTATTATTTTTATTCTAAATAAAAAAACGTACATAATATAGACAGCCACTAAGATACCTTAACTTAATGATTATTTTTGTATATTTTTTCGTCAGTTCAAATGTAATAGAATTATTTCCAACTTTCGATACGTTTTGTTTGAAATTTTTGAGTATGTTACGCAAACCTAACCTATATATATCAGGTCCGTGCTAGAGGCACAGTAAAAATATTTTTGCTAATAGGTAAATAGTTTCAGTTTTTTGTCCCGGAATTCGCACACGCAAATCTGGCAACCCTAGTTTCAGCGGTTTTCACATAATGAAGCAAACGCATTTGTACAGTCTTTTACCGATTTATAATTACAAAACTTATTAAATTGAATCTGTCAATTAGGAATGGTTTAATGTTTGATATGTAAATTAGGTATTATTCATACTTAATTTATACATCAATCGTACATACTTCTTCGTGGAATAAGAACTCGTCACTCGAGAATATTATTGGATGTCCTTATTACATATTCCGACCAAGACCGTGATTAAAATAAACCGTTTGACTATCTTGGGGACTCCTTTAAATATGACGTGTTAGACCGTAAAAACCTAACTGCCGTACTCAGAAACATCAATATTCGTTAGCAATTTCTTAGAATTCAAGGATTTTTCAGTGACATTTAATATGACTATTTCTCTATGCTGTAACGAGACAAAAAGCATTTTCTGTATTCAGTAACAAATCATAAGGCAAATGGCTTATAATTTTTTTTTAATAATGACTAATAATTTTAATAAAGTTAAATAACCTCTCTGAGTGCGGCAGCAAGTTAGGTTTGTGACAGTATTTAGTGATCACGAACCTGTAATGTTTCTGTTTGGAAGTGCAGCAGCACATTAACGCTGCGGCGATGGACGCGCAGTAAAGATGAATGGAGTGCAGCGCTGCAGCGAGAGCGCGCATTTCGCACGCGCTATCATCGCGCCCGCACACTGCCTCCATTGTTGTCAATTGTGATGTACTCTCAAGTTCCGTTTAATGGTCTTTGCAGACGTCGTAAACAATCATCTGCAAGAACTGCAACTATTGCATCCAAATACGCTTAACAATTTCATGCACATTCATGTTTACATAAACTGCATAATAATCGTATTGGTAAGCTAAACATATTAAAAATTGTCCATGTTTAATGTCGGATTTCGATCACATGTCCATTGGGAGTTTTAGTTGCATCAAGTCATAATAAATACATAGCAGTAAGTATATTATTTATTATTCTTACGTCTAAGTAAAAAAGATAATTTTCATGTTTATACCTAATACAGAGAATTTAGTTAGATATTTAGGAGTTAAATAATAAACCGATTTAATAAGTTATTAACAATGCGTGACTGCGGTGGCCTTAAAATAGAATTATATTGAGTGGATAACCTTAATGTTTCTCGAATTACATAATTATTAGAGATCTCAGTTCAAACCATCAAACATAACTATGTGTCTGTATATAAACTTGGAAAATGTAAAGATAAGCCATATTTACAATTATAAACATTATAAACTTACAACAGTATCTACCTACATAACTAATTTATGAATAACTGTTAAAGGAGCGAGTCAATTTCTATAAAAACAGGTAGTTAGCAAGTATTATAGCTAATAATAAATAATCAGTTTTGTGAAAATTGTGAATAGGTAAAAATAATATATTAAATTTTAAAGTAATTTTTGTATGTGACTGTTATTACTGAGACTATGTTTTGCGTCGTGTAAGGATAAACGTTTAAATCTTTTGAATATAATATTAGGTATGTGATAATCGTGGAAGAAAATGATAATCTTATGAATTAACATTGTTAATTATATCGTATTTTCGCAATATACACAAACCTTAATATCGGGACTATATACATTCACTTTATTTACGACTACACTTACACTTTTATTATATTTTAGAGATTGTCCATTGTAATCAAAATGATTATGTTGAGTTTTATGGTGTTGTAATAGCTGTTTATTTGTCACCGGTTTGTGTAAGGTATCGCGGTCAGTGTGGCATGAGAGCGCGCGTGATAACAGTCAGCCACTACACTCGCGAGTCACGACTGAATGCATATGTAGATTTTAGGTCGCTGAGAGTAAGTCGAATGGAGGAGCAGCGTAGAGTGCGGACTGCCCATGTCGCGTCGCATCTGCATCGCGCTGCTGACTGCCGCCGTCGCGCCGGTATATTTGTCCGACGGCTCGCGACGTACTGTGGCCGCGAAACTCTTCACATGTGAAGCGGCGGTTATGGGCTGCCTAACGTTGTGACCGGCGCATTTCAATTTAGTTCATTGAAAACATTGTAGTATACCTTCACATATAGTGTAACGAAGTGATTTATAATGGAAATTAGACGGTCACAATCAACTTGAACTAAATAAGTGACATACACATCACATTAGTTCCCGAGACAATCAAACGGTTTAATTCAAACACGTATAGAAAACTACTTTTTTTATTCCACTCAAACCGTCGTTTTCATCATGAACGACACTGATCGTTTGATACGTTTTCACACATGTGTGTTTGAACTAAGTTTGATCATATTATTATCGACTTCGACGCCTCGGTTTCGAAGCTTATTATTGTTGCCAGTGGGAGGGTACCTGATACCCGACTAAATATTTAAACCCGACTGGATAGTGACCACCGTACTAATGGTGAAAAGTCTAACATAGTGGCTGATTCCGGCGAGCACGTCTCGGGGTCAGCCAGTATACCTATAAGACGGTTTGATCAATCAATCAAACCGTCGGACCGCCTGGTAGTCATTTTTACCGTTGAAGATGAGACAAGCCGGTCGCTCCTCATTATTGGACTAATATTATTATTAATGAACAAAGGTTCAATAAACCCGCTTCTTATATTTATTTGTAGGTATTTGTGTATGGAACGTAAGTGAGGCAAGACGTTTAATCGACCGTAGGTACAATGTTCACTATTGTCTATTGTAGGTTGCGCCATCCGTCTGCTATAGTTAAAGTTATTTTAACAACAAATGGTTAACGAAATATTCAGATTTCGACATTTTGATACTACTTAAAACAAATGATACACCCTTTAAATATCATGATCATGGATCATTAGTTGTTAAATTTACTTTAAGTTTAATCGACGGGTGGTGAAATCCACACTAAGAGTAAGTATAATTTGATACACACTGCAAATAAAAAATAGCTAGATGTTAAACTTGTATTATATTCCTTTTTAGTCATACATAGTTCTATCGAGGATTATTAAATTATTAAAATTCTAAATCCCATCCAGACGTCTCATCAGGGGGAAGCTTATCTTTTGGATATTTCTCAAAGTGTGAAATATCTAAATCGTTAGCTACTGCTTGTATAAGTGGTGCTTTCAGTCTTCTATCGCGCAGACCTTCCCAGTCGAATCCCAGGAACCATCTGTAACAAACAAAACATAAGCTCATGCCTAGATTTCTGAAGGGTTAGGCAGATGTACAATGCTACCACAGCTCGCCAAGTTTAATTACATTCCAATAATTGAAAAAGCGCGACTTTATCGCCACACTAGGCACAAATTCTAGGCCGACACACATGTGTCTAGTTGTTTTTGAGTTTGGGACAGATAGTAGCAAAAATTGTTCGTGTAATATTTATTACATGGTAGGTACATCTAATAAATATTATATCGGTAGTGCCTTGGCCGATGCTGCCCCTTTTTTATCCTGAAATTGGCTACGGCACTGCCATGTATCGTAGATGATGGATAGGGAAAAGAAGAAAAGTAATATGTTTAAAAATAATTTTAAATTTAAAAATGTAGCTTCGTACAAAATTGTTCTAGATTTTAACTAGTATTATTTATTTTCCTATGGTACGTATCAATAATTTGCTTTGAGTATGTAGTAGATGCCAAAATACCAACACTTCAATTGTGTCTGCGTTAATGGAAACGTATCATATATATTCATGTGTTCGATCAAACACACGCGTAATAAATTCGTAATGTGTTTCACATTAAAATTCAAGCATAATGACATCATACCCTACATACACAATCTAGAACGTACTTATGGTTTTTGATGTCCGCTACACCATTTTTGAGGTAGCCCAATCGCTCAGCGGGTATGGCTCGACAGAGTTTTTTGATTAACATTTGTGCTGACTTGGCGACACGTGGGTGGAAGTTGACTGCGTCGATACCCCTCAGTATGAGTGTGTAGGTCTTCATGTGATCTCCACCTGGCGCTCGGAATGGTGGTTTTCCCACCAGCAACTCGTGTATAAGTACGCCTAATGCCCAACAATCCACAGCGCGGTCGTGCCCCTGAGCAAATTAAAGTAACAAATAAATAACATCCTTACTATCCATATTCTTTTCACCTTCCTGGGATTTCCCAGGAAATTGCAAGTGTCTCGTCCTCAGAACGTGATTTCGGGAAGTTGGAAACGAATTCGAAATAAGAGAAAATGTAATAAAGTCACTACGACATATTATGCAAAAATTATTGATTACCGGTGTCACCAGTGTGAAAATATAATAAAACAGGGAAGTGTCGAATTCGATGAAATATGACAATGTATACAGGAGTTATGAAAATAAGGTTTAACTGAGGGATTCAAATAATATTGGGATTATCACTTCATGGATGACTTTGATTGTCACGCGTAATCAGTTTTATTACGCGTAAATTGCCTAATGAATCTAGTGGCAGCGTAGTAAGGCTGAGGAATCACGTGGTCTTAGGTTCAAATCTCAGGTGTGACAACCACAATTTATGTTTGAGTTTTCGATTCGTAAAATCACACATGAGTTGCCTCAAGTTGGATTGCAATTTGGGCCCGGTATGGTGAAAGGCCCACTTCCAATCAGCGCGGCCGCTTCTGGGTATAGCCGACCCATTCATGTTGTAGAGGAAACTGTCCAAAGTCTCTAGAGCGTAACTCTATCACTTTTAGCGTTAAATACAGCGTGGCTCTACCACCTATGAAATAAAAGCTCACCTTGTTGAGAACAATTTCTGGCGACACGTACTCGGGAGTACCGGCAAATGTCCATGTCTTGCTGTTCGGTGATATCCGTTTAGCGAATCCAAAATCTACCTACAATAGTATTCAACGTTTTATAGAGTGGTACAATATGAATGTTATCATGATTTAATTTAAACGAAGTAGTTGTAACTAATATACAGATCTCTAAATTTATTGATGATTTCTATATATAAGTTTCTTTTACTTTTGTACTGACTTGTCATAAGCGCTATTTCAATTGCCTATATAGGAACACAATATTTAAATAAATACATATGTCTAACAGCCAACAGCAAATAATAGCAAAACATGTTTACCAATTTAATATATCCATGCTTGTCAAGCATTAGATTCTCCGGTTTGAGATCCCTATATATGATGTCCTTAGAGTGCAAATATTGAAAAGCTTCAACCACACAAGCGGCCATAAAACGGGCCACATGTTCTGGAAAATAACGTTGTTTCTGTAGAATGGTCCACACGTCCCCGCCCAATATCGGCTCCATCAGGAAGTAAATGTATTTATTGTCCTTAAACGTGCGATACAATCTGCAGGGAAACAATACACATATAAACATTATTACACTCGTAATCTACGTGTGTATTTATTCTGTCGTTGTTTGTCACAATTAGATATGATCGTATATTTTCCACAAGCAAGGAATAATTTGATCAGTACTATGTACTTTTGCTAGTAAGCCTAAATAGCCTAATAAATGGCACCGGACATAAATTCAATCCCGGGAAACTCATTAAAATGTGATTTTCCGAATTGAAAACTGAAACACATGCGTGGTTGCCCGATCTGGGATTTGAACCCAGAAACTTACCGGTATCTTAATTTAAGTACTTGCTTGAGGCCCTCAATAGGGCGGTAAATAGATTTGTCATAATTCTGCGTATGTATAGGTACCTATTACCCATGTAAATGAAAAAATGAAAATGAAAAAATATGTATTTCGTTACCATAAGTACAATTATACAAATGAGATGAAGGTCTTTTAGTAAGTATGAAAATACTTGTAGCAGGAGACCCCGCTCTTCCGCAGGTTACATCACAAGGTACTTATTGAAAAAATAAATTTAATTTTTTTATTTAATTATTACCTATGTAAATTATAACGAAATATTGTACCTGCAAATAAAAGGGCTGTTGCAGATCATCATGATATTTTTCTCATTAAAAGCGTGTTCCTGTTGTTGCTGTTGCACCATGTCCACCTTTTTGAGACATTTGAGAGCGAAGGTGAGCGTCGGTTCACGTCTGTATTGCACTAGCTCCACTCGTCCGAACCCACCGACGCCCAATGTGCCTACTATCTCCAAGTCTTTCAATTCAACCTTTTCAAATTCTGAAAAATAATAATACTTGTATATTGTAAATATAATTAAGTCGTACATATCAAAATTAATATTATCAATATTTGACTAATTTATTTATTATTTTTACAGAACACAAACAGTATTAGTACAAACTAAAAGTAATACATATATGACAGTAATGTAACCAAACAATATATGCTTAAGGTATTCTTATTTTATTGGTAATTTTGAGGGTGTTCGATAATAAATATGATTGGATGTATGGAACTATTAATCATGCAAAAAATCATAGCGAGTAGGTAAGCCAGTTGTGTGTCTGGCAGGCATGGCAGGCGCATTATAAAAGAGTGCCTCTTCATTCGGAGCGGGCTAAGGGTTTCTTTTACCCCTGGGATGGACTATGAGGTCCCTGCTAATGGGATACTGGCGACCCCACAGTATCTCATCCCAGAGTCAATGGGGATGGGAAGGAGAAAGGGACGGGAAAAGGGTTAGGATCAGGGGGGCAAGCCCCCTGGGGAGAACCGGATATATACGAACTGACTCCGGAACGCGACAAGGCAGACAAGCGGGTCTTAACACTGTGTATGGTGGCCGCTATCCGTGTGGATGCGAACACCCTACCACCAGAAGGGACCTTACTACTATTGAGAGGCGAAGGAAACGGGAAAGGGAAAAGGACAGGATCAAGGGGTAAACCCCTTGGGGAACCGGATATACACTGGCTGACCTGGAACGCGACCCACACAAGGTGGGCCACTATGACAGGTTTTAGCACCAGTGTACGGTGGTCGCTATCCGGTCGGATACAAGTATCCTCCCACCAGGGCGGGCTAAGGGTTGAGAGCGCTTTTAAGGGTCGAGAGCGCCTAAAGCGCCCACCCAAAAGTCCGATGAAGCTGAAAATAGCCAACAGTATAGGTGCAGTTTGAAAGTTTATAGAGGGCAATCTCGGAAAATAATGATCCTATTCTAAAATACTTTCATCAATAGGAAGCTACATTTACCCTGAACCTAAGTAATATAAGCTTATTTATCATGGGTATTAAAAAGCACATTATTACGATTAATAATAAAATAATGCATAATGTAGCGAAGGTATTGCATTAGATTCCGTTTATACTTGTACCTGAAGACGTCCGGGGAACGAAAAAAAATGTTTCTATTTAAACTCAATCGTAAAAAATAATTGCCGAAGCGCATATAACTTTAATTAAAGTACTGTACTGTACTGTATAAAATATATTGCTTTGTGGATAATTTTGGGAAAGTATTAAAATATTTACCACTCTTAACTTGGGAAGCTTTTTTCGGTTCCGAAGGCGGCGGTACAGAATGGATAGTTTTTTTTAATTCGTCAATATCCCCAAGTAATTCTGTGAATGGCCTGAAAATATATAATAAACAACATAACGTTCAGACTACTTTTTAGTACTTATTGTTTAGTTTTGTATCAATAATTTAGGATGGACAATTCACGAAAAGTAACTTGACCGGGCTGAAGTTAGTCACGTTATCCGCTCTTTACATCTCTTGTCACCCTTTATTATCCAAATAAAATAACCACAACGTTTTTCGCGAGCAACTTCGGCCCGGTGAGGTTAATTTGTGCGTATAGTACCCTCGTTCCAAAGTGAGACATTCGACCCCAGGCGGCAGTGCGGTGACCGTGGCTAGTCGCCGGTCCTCATGCAGCAGCGCTTGCTCGCCGAAGTATTCGCCTCGGCGCAGAACTCCTATCCGCCGTTCCCCATCATCGCCCTCGCGTTTCGTTACCACTACTTCTCCACCGCGAATTATGTAAAACTTATCGCCTCGGTCCCCTTGCCGGACTACGGGTGTGCCAGCTGAGAAAAATTCCTGAACAGAATGAAGTATAGTTGTATTCATTGAAGATAATACATCTTCTATACACAGATAAATGCTAAGCTGTTACTGCTGCACGTCGGTTTACTGTAAGGCAATGGTAGACCGGTCGAGCCGGGCCATTAATACTCTACTGTCTTCTTCTGTCACCTGCTCTTATCCTGCTCGCAGAGGGGTCGGCGCAACATGCTTTTAACACATGTTACTTAGCTTGAAGTTTTCACGACCGGTCGCGTGTCTGATGTCAACCCCTCTTGGGAGAAAACATGCTCAGATACAAAATAAATATTTGTGGATCACACAAACATATGTCTCGGTGCGTCAATCGAACTCGCGGCCTCTCGCTTGACAGCCGGCTGCTCTCCCACTGCGCTACGGATGCTTACTACTTTACTTATTATACATATAAATGCTATTACGAAGTTTTTACAAAATTAAATATTATTGACGTTGTTGTTGTATTGCAATTGCAATCCCTAATTATCCTTCCCCTTTAAGCTGGCAACGCGCCCATGATTCTTCTGACATGGGCCTACATGGGCGCTGGAGGTCACTTACCATCAGGTGACCCACTTGCTCGTTTGCCGGCCTATGCTAAAAAAAAATCTGTAACAGTGTCATCAAAATTTAAAAAACACTAAAAAGCAACATATCGTCGGGGATAGTGCAAATCCGCGTATCTAGCATTGGATAATTCCGCGTATCTGACAAATGTAGCCAATTTTGAATTTTGCGGGCAATTCACATTTATTTAATTAATTTAACGGATAATCTACATTAAGAATACATAGAACCCATCAATTATTACTCTCTATGTAAAAATGAGTCCAATTGCCCTTAAAATAAGAAAATTATAAAGTTTTAACCTTCCCCTGTAACATTTGATCTAATGCAGATACGCGGAATTATCCAATGCTAGATACGCGGATTTGCACTATCCCCGACGATATATATTCTAGTTCCAGACTTATTCTCTTATTATTTATTAAAAAAAAACTTAAATAGAGTGACTACATAACGGGCGGATAAACCAGAAATTGGATTGAGTTCCGTCGAGAAAAATTGAGAATAAGTTATGATAAACGATAATAAATAAATGTAATAATCATTAAGAAGTGCCGAGTCATATGACGCTTCTCTGCAGCTGTTGACAACAAAAAATATTGATGGAAAATTGTTTTTGATATAACTAATTCGTTTATCACAAATCACGATACCTTGATCTAATTATAAGATCGTATTGATTACAGTAGAATCCCGATTATCCGGACACCGATTATCCGGAAATCCGATTATCCGGACTCATTCTTCACGGCTCTAATTACCGTCGTAGAAATGATTTGACAGCGCAACTAGAAATTTTACGACGAGTTTTTTTCCTTCCATCGATGTGTAGGTGCTGCTCTCATTTGTGTGCGCGATAGTGTTTGCTATTATTTCATTTTAATTGATACCATCCAACTAATAGGTTGTATTTTTTTACATTTCTGTTTACGTTTTGCGTTAGAAATCTATAATGTCTAAGCGAAAAGGAGTAATGTTATCTCTCAATGACCGCCCTGAATTCCACATTTTAACTGATGAAGAACTCATTAACAATAATTTGAAAAGTAACGATAAAGAAGATGAAGGATAGACTAGAACTGGTGATGTATGTGAAGCTATTGGAGCTCTAAATAGCGCTTTTAAATGGTTTGAAACACAGGACAAATCGTATCCCATACAGTTATTACAACTGAAGCGTATTTTTTTTTATCCGAGCACGGCAACGTGACTGCACTACACCTGATGGTAAGCGTAGTGCAGTCCAAAAAACCATCGACCACCGACAAACAATGAGTTTATCGGTGGTCACCAGAATCATGCCGGCCTGTATAATGCTTCTTTCTTCTTCGGAGAAGGAAGAAGCAAATCTAGGGGCCTGCGACAGGACAAGCGGATGACCGATACAGGCACAATAATACAAGAATGTACCACTGTACCCGCCCCAACCAACCATCAAGTCATGTCGCAAGCCCCTCGGCAGAACCGGATATACACTGGCTGACCCTGGAATGCGACCCACACAAGGTGGGTCACTATGGCAGGTTTTAACACTAGTGTACGCTACGCACGGTGGTCGCTATCCGGTCGGATACGAATATCCTCCTACCAGCAAAGTATCAGGGACTTGGCCGCAATAAAAAGATTTTTTTATTTGATTGAATGACGAGATGAGCAAGGCGCTCGCCTGATGGTAAGCCTGCCCATAAATAGAAGCAACACCACACAGAACTTTGAATTACAAAGCACTGCATGGTGCTGAACTGCGCTCTTCACCCCAAGACATAAGATGTTAAGTTTAATAATGCCCAGTAATTTCTCTGGCTCCAATATCCTTTAAACCGAAACACAACAGTGGTTACACACTGTTGCTTGGCGGCAAAAATAGACAAAGCGGTGGTACCAACCCAGATGGCCTCTCGCATACGAGGGACCTACCACCTTGTAAAATGTGATTCATTACGTCAAAGATTAATCACAAATTATTTCCAACCAACATTTTAAATTACATAGGCTACTCGATTTTTTTATATATCGTATTAAAATACGCATTATTAAAATACTAAATAACGCATGTCCCTTTCTATAACAAAAAAGTTATTAAAATTTGATTACTGTTTTATTTGACTTTGAAATCGATTATCCGGATTTTCGATTATCCGGAATACCCCTGGTTTTAATTGATCCGGATAATCGGGATTCTACTGTATATTGTATGAGCTTAGTGGCTCACTATTGTGCCATAGCCGTGCCGTATCTTGACATTTTAATACACATTTAAGCCGCATTTTCACTAGGGGACATTTGTCCCGCGAATCTGTCGCTCGACACGAAATTCACGTGTCCCGCACGATATCGCCCGACGTCGCTTGAGACATCTACGGGTCGCGGGACTTGTCGCTAGTCGATACTCTGCGAGCGTCGACACGCGCGACTTTCGTGTCCCTCGACAGTCGCTAGAGGGTGATTCTATTCTACAGCCAAAAAAGTGTGCATAAAGAATATAAATGAATTATATTTACTTGGTGAACTCATTTTTAGCTCTTTCGATTGCAATCGACCTTAAGTTTAATCGGTTATAATCAATCAAACACAAAAATAAAATACAAAATAAAAAAACTGTGATTTACGTAGTAGTTGTCACGTTCTGTTACGTGTGTATTTCGTATATTGTTGGCTTTAGACATCATTAAAAAATATAAATAGTTAACGAAATACATTTTCCTTTCTTGATTAACTCTAAAATACAGTCGTAATGGTGGTCCGTAAAGTAAATTAAATTCAGTGAAGTTCACTTGTAACTGTACTTGATTCTACTCTTGTTACAAATTAATCATCACTTATGTTATCAAGTGTAAATAGGAAAGAATTGACTAGTAACATTAGTTGTAGTCCGTTCAATTTTATAATGTTGCAAAACCACCTACTTGTCATTCGCATGCTGGCTTCAAAGTGTGGGAAGTTTTTAGATTTTTTTAATGAAAAACTATTTTCCATGCAATTTTCATAGTGTAAAAGTTCGTGCATCACATCTGTTCAAGCTGTATTAAGGTAAGATTTTCAAATTAAAATATAAAATCACTTAGCCTGTATGTGTTTCATGTCAGTTAATACGATTGAGTGCAACAAAAAGTTTAAACTTGAATTACAAGAAATTGTGGTCACTCGTCTTAAAGTTTTTCATTTCTGTGATCGTCACAACTGTTATGTTTATTTACTGTTTTTATTTAATTTTCATTTTGTAGAAAAAATATATATATTATTTTATTTTTTTCTTTACAATATTGAATTGTCATTGGTCCTTGATAAGTATGCCAAATTTCGATTTAATCCGACGTTTTGAAGGAGGTCAAAATCATGTTCAAAGATCCCGTTACATTAAACATACGTCTGAAGCTAATAAGAGCGTGTTAAAAACAGAAGACATCTAAAGATGGAGAATATTTGACTGAAAGAAACACTACATCTTTTAGACAATAGAGTGATCTTTCACTCACTCGTACAAAATGCATTATAATAGATCTATGACGTAAAGATTTAACCGACTACTTGTTTTCAAAGTTACCAGGTTTTATGAAACGTTTAAATATATTTACCTACAGTACCGGGCTATCAATTATGGAAAGAGGCAAATTGATGAAGAAACTGTTATATTACACATAGATTTTGCAGAAAAATATATTTGTAAAATATGCGGAAAAAGTACAAGTTGTAAACTTTGGGGCATCCAAACCTCAGATAATACTTCACACAGCAATCGTGTACCATTTGTACTTTCGATTTTATTCGATTATAAATCTATTCTGAAGAAATCCAAGCTCTTCCTCCATCATCCCATCGTAATTCTATATCTGATAAAAGTTATTCGAGGATCCTGGCCCATCAAGCCTTCTTTCGCCTGCTAGAAATGAATATTTACGTGCAGTAGAGAATCTGACCATGAAGACTGTGTTATAATGTCGGTTCTGTCCAAACGTAGGAGTAACTTCTATTATAAACCCTGTTATGTATCTTCCTCCGAAGAGAGTGCTGACGAAGAAATTAGGAAGAATTGTTATGTTGGTTGGGTATACAGTAAACGTTCGAAGTTTTAAAAAATACTAAATTGTCACAAAATAGTGGCATCTGACTGTGCCGATGAAAATATATTTTAAAATCATAAAACTGAGAGATAATTCTGATTAAAAAATAATTGTAAGCGGTATGTACCTGATAAGTAATTGATCTCTAATAATATGTAACGCCATTGTTGTTAGAAGTTAACAGTAAAGACACGTCACTTCTGTGATCATATCTTTAAGATTTTTTTTATGTTTACTTGTTATTCGTTTTAAGATAATTATTTTTGAGTCCAGTTAATGACCATGTTTATTATTAAAATATAGTCTATAATGTACGTTTTGCTGTTTGTAAACAAGAACTATTTAGAATATCGTCATTTCTGTTATGTTGAGCATCACTTCTGTTACCAGCATTTTACGTTTAAGACCCTATTTTCGGGTTTAAAAAGGGAAACGACCTCGGTTACTATTTTTTTCGTTGATTGGTTACACTAATAAATACAATACAACTTTAAAGAATATGCAATGCGTTATTTTTTTTTATTTTATTTTTTCGGCCCTAAAAGTAGAATGACCCTAGACAGCCTTTGAGTGGTGAGAACGTGTGTCGCTTTGTGTTCTGAAAATGGCAGTAGTGTAGTCCAACGAGAATACATTGACCCTGATCGAGTTGTATCAAAATTCGCAATTTGTATCTTGCTTGACTACGGCCGGCCCAGCCATATTTAAAAGTGTCTCGAAATCGGTTCTAGACATTCTAGTAAAATTTTCGAAAGGTCCGTCGTGCATTCGAAAACTGGTTATTAAACTCGAATTTTCCCTTTTTTTTTGTACACCTAACAGTCACACACACCTGACCTGACCTGACCCCACAGTAAGAACCCCTTTGTAGCAAATATTCCCGGACCCACCAGGTGGTGGGTCCTCCTCTTTTTTTTACGTTTTGCTATTGTCTTCCGAATAATTATGTAAGCTGCACTGAACAACACTACTTCCTCGGGCGACATACTGATCACGACTGGCTAGTGTGAACGAGTCAAATGTCGCGAGACATTGTCCCACAACTTTTGCAGAGACATCTACGTGAATATCGAGCGATATGTCTCTGTAACATGTCGCCTAGTGAAAATGCGGCTTTAACGTAATTATTTCAAATATGTATTAAAGTTACTCACTCTTTTAAGAAATTCGGAGATTTTTGCTAATTCTATCTCATGAATACCTTGAAGAAGCGGTACAGAAGCGAGAAACCGGACATTGTCTTCTTGTTCTTGACGGCCGCTTTTTACCATTATTTTTTGGAAGACTTTTCGTTCTAACGTCCATACCTTTGCTTCAGTTATACCTAAAAAATGTGAAATATATTTAACACCCATACGCACTCACGCCTGTTAGGCAGAGATGTATTCAGTACACCCAAATTTCGTCGAGCGTATTTCCGACCCATGATGTGATAGGGGGCGAGTCTATCGGCATACCGGGCACGTGGCCTCCATTCATTCATTTATTTAATTCTCCATTTTTTTCCATTATTCTTTATTAATACCTTAATAGGTAGTTAATAAAGGATAAAATCCTATTAATCTTACTATTAATATTATAAATGTAAAAGTTTGGATGTTTATGAGTTTGAATGTTTTTAAACAATCTCACCTTAATGGCTAAATGGATTTGGATGACATTTCCCACACAGGTAGAACAAATAAATAAATGAATACACCCAACAACCACACACACAGTCCTGACCCACACTAGGTTAACCTGTATCATGGGTATTCGGAACGACGAGGGACTTGTGGTCCCACAATACCCAGATCCGAAACAAATATTCGTGGATCACACAAGCATCTCGGTGCAGGGATTGAACCCACGGCCAATCGCTTCGCAGTCTACTACTTCGCTGCTGTGCCATGAAGGCTGTGACTTGGATTAGTACATAATCTTGCTTGTCATCTTACTTACTAGCCTAGTCGTCTATCATTTTGGTGGGGTGTTATTACTTTTTTAAAATTTTATCCTTTTAATTATCGCATTCGTATGTAGTTTTAAATAAGCATAAGATTGCTTTATTATTGTGTGATACTTTACTTGAAGCTAAGCTCACCAAACTTTTCGACACCGAAAATCGATAATTTGATTGAGAATTTATAGTTTTCAGATTTTTTCTTTGTATGACGCCTATTCGCTAATCCTTATTAGTTCATTTGAACCCAAAGGTTGTGCATAAAATATTATTTTTTTAGCCAGCAGTTAATTTCAACGAGTCTAGTATAACTTATTATGATTACAATTAACAATGCGGTTAACAACGAGGCTGGAAAAACCTAATTAAGATACCAATTCGTTTGTTGTTTGCTATTGTCAGCCACTGGTTTATATTATATATTTTCCTGCGAGGTAATTATTAAAATATTTTTTTATCTAAATAGCCTAGTTGTAATCGCCAGTGACACTCTGGAAATTGAAGATACAGCAAGGAAAAATTACTAACATCTTACTGACGCAAAGCGTTTCGCTTTGTAAAGTATTGCAAGTTCACCAAACACTTCTCCTGGGCCGAAAGTCTTCACCATTTGACCACCTTTAAGTACCTCAAACTGCCCATAAGCGGAGACATACAAGTGACTGCCACTTTCTCCTTCACGAATAATAAGACTACCAGCCGGGAAGTCTTGAGCATTCATTGCTTCAACTACAGTTTCAAGTCTTTCTTCATCCATCAAATTTATTAGGAAATCATTTGCCATTACAGCTTTTCTTATTTGTTGCGCAGATCTGTAAGTAAAAGACCCTAGTTAGTATATTAAATTTGTTAAGAAATATTAAATCGGAGAAATTATTTAAAATTGAGATATGAAAGCGTTTAAAAATTTATGAAAGCCATAGTCACAAAAACCATCAGCAAGCCGTTTAGATTCTTTTGGTCCTCTTACTATCCAACTTAGCTTTAATAAAATTAGGTCCTAATTAACTCTTCGATTTACACAGTCGAGCTACAATTTTATTTTGGCTCACTTTATTTTCTACTGACCTCTCATCTTTTTCATACGTTTCATGCTGCAGATCACTGGACCTCGCAACGTCGAGTGGTGGATGTGGTGCGATGATGCCTCTCTTCCTTCGAGGTCGTTTATCAGGATCCATACGAACGATCTCTGCAATCGTCTTACGTCCGGCGCTACTCTTCCGCTCGTCGAAGAACTCAGCATCTGAGTTCCTGCTATAACTGGATTTTCCACTTTGAATACTCATGTAACTAATTTTCTTGTCAGCTGCATTCGATTGATTATTGCTCTGTCTGTACAGAGTTGTGCCATTAGTATTTGTTGATTCCCCATTGATGCGTCTGACGACTTCCTTTTCTTCAGGTAATACCTATGGAAAAGACGTGTTTTTGTTACAAGTAGTGTGAGGAGGACGGATAAACCAAGTTTAACCAGATTATCATAAGAATACTTAACTAAACGCTTTGGATAAAGCGTAAATAAAGTTTAAATTACTTTAAATTTCAGAAATTATCCGAGTAACCTTGGCTTTACCCAATGCTAACTGGTTAATGTTTGACGATGCGTCGTTTTATGCCACATACTATTTAAAGACGCAATTTAACGGCTAGAATTGTGGAAATTAATTAATCAACGCCAAAGTCATCATACAATAATTGGGCTAGAGGAAGCGTATTCAGGCTGAGAAAGTGACTGAGTATAAATCCAAGGACGAACAATAAAAAAATGTTTCAGTTTTTCGAATTAAAAAAGCAGACTGAACTGTTGTTTACCTATTGAATAATAATAATAGTAATTATATATCCAAAGCTTGTATAAACTATAATTGTCGAAAACTTTATTTTTCTCAAATTTAGGAACATAAAAAACATAAAATAAATCTAGATACAATATTTATATTTTTCATTTTTATAATTCTGTGCTTATTTTTATTTTATTGAATGACGAGATGAGCAAGGCGCTCGCCTAATGGTAAGCGCCACGCCTGCCCATAAACAGAAGCAACACCATGCAGAACTTTGAATTACAATGCACAATGGCACTGAACTGCGCTCGTCACCTCGAGACATAAGGTGTTAAGTCTCACAATGCCCAGTAATTTCACTGGCTTCAATGTCCTTCAAACCGAAACACAATAGTGCTTCCACACTGTTGCTTGGCGGCAGAAATAGACAAAGCGGTGGTACCAAGCCAGACGGCCTCTGGCATACGAGGGGCCTACCACCTTGTAAAGGTGGCGTGGATTATTGGCGCACAACGATTTTCTTTATATTATGTCAAAGGAACAATTTGTAATTTGCAAAAAATATAACGCGGACTAGTGCTAGTTCGACCCATCAAGGTCATGCCATTTCGGCTCCCTTTATGGGATTATTAGATGCGACGAAAGGGATAATGTCAAAAAACAGTAGATATCTGAATTAATAGCTTAATGACTTTTAGACAGATTTTATCTTGCTGTGATTTCAATATTTATCACTATTAAGGTACTTAGGTTGATTATTGCTGCGTATCTACTTGAATTTCTGCGTAAAACCTCAGTTATTAATGGTCGATTTCAGCAGGCACCAGTTTGAAGTTTGCCTTTTATCTTTGTAGCGATAGATGGGACCTTTATCAATTTCGTTTGGTGTTGGGAGGATAAGTGATAATAGAAATACTAAGTACGATATAAATTCACCGCAACCATGTTGGTGGCCATGGTGGTAGGAGACTAAACGCTCGTGTATGAGTTGTCGAGAGTCGTTGGATATCCATTAGAATCGGCATTAGCTAACGAAATAAGGCGACAATGTTCGTGTCGCATATTTTATTATTATCTTAAAAAGTTACTGGGAACATGGTCATTCCGAAAAAGTTGCATTTTATTTAAAAAATAATGTTAGGTTAGGTTATATTTTATTTATTTGGCGTCTAAAGTGGTAGAGCAGCATTGTAGCCAGTTTTGTCATCATTCAACAGCATGAATGAACCAGCGTCAACTCATGATTCCTTTGGCATCGTTGGCATTCCGTTTTGGGCCACCCGAGTGTCCTTGAACCCATTAAGCTTTGCCGATTTCGAGAGAAATGAAATGAATCGAAATGTCCACAGGGCCAAATGCGTATCACGTAGGCCACACTTGTAAACTAATGCGATGTCAGGGTCGCCGTGCGGAGTGCGGGGTAGAGGCGAAGAAGAGACACACAGGTTATACTAACGAAGATTTATTGCAGATAAATTGTTATATAAATTACATTATAAACTAAATATGTAGCTTGATATAGCTTGCTATTGGTGAAACAATTATCAGAATCATATAAGCAGTTCCGAAGATTACCAAGCAAACTCAAAAGCCACAAACTCGCAAAATTTTCCTCTTAAAATTAGTATAGATTAGATGTTAGTATAGTACCTACAATTCAATTATTAGTATTTTTATTTATTATTCAAGAAAAATGTATATGTATAACTTTTTTCAAACTGTTCATAGGATTTGGAGTTATTCACCGCGTTCAAGGACCTTGATGATTTGAACATAAACCCGACATAATTTTACGCATGCATGCAAAACATCAACGCGTTGCGATGGGCGCGCGGCCGAGTGTACCATCTATGAGTGTACCTCGGAATGTAGTGCAGCGTGACGGCAGTGGAACATGTTGACATGAATACAATTTGCAACCCATTATAATTTTTCTGACTTATTAGCTTTGGTTGCTCACTTAACAAATCTATGAAAGTAACAAACGCAACTGACGACGGTATTCTTTATTCGATACATGGAGCGAACCAAACTGTTGATGCGGATACCCCAGCCTACAAGTCATTCAATGGCACGTAATTTTTTTTTATATAGTGTCAGTAAACGGGCAAGTGTGTCTCTTGATGGTGAGTTATCTCTACTGTCCATAGACACCCACAATATTCGGAAAACCGTCGATGCGTTTGGAGATTGGAAATGGGAGGTTTTGGCCTTCGGGTATCTCAAGAATCGTAGGAAACGCAACAGTGAGCTGCCATTTCATGTCGGTTTTCCGTAAGATAGATCCAATAACCGGGTCGAGCCAACTCATTTATGTTGTAGACTAAAGTGTCTACAGCGTGACTACCACTTCCCACTCACACAAGATAATCCCTGTTTTCCAATAACAGCACTAAAGCGCATTATGCGGCATAATTCTCAACGTTGAATGTTCCAACTACAGCAACGCTACGCACAATCAAGCACTCTCAAAAGTATCTACTGCTTTTGGGTGATACATGCAATCGATACCAACTCAGTAACAGAAAATTAACAAGTGTTTTTTCTTTAAGTTGGCATTGATCGAAATTTTATTTATATTATCGTTAGTAATTAATATTGTTTATTGTTGAGAATTTTTTTTAAGCTTTCGTCTTATCGTAGTGTTTTCGAAATATTTAAAAGTTAATTCAGAACCTGTTAAAAAGTAAATGTAAGGATGGATGAAGGTATAAACATTGACTATTTATATTTTTATTCTCAACACTGAACTTAGCGCACTCTGCTGGTGCACTAGGAAACTAATTCACGTTCCAATTAGCAATTAGCACACTTCGGCATTGTGCGCCACTGAGTCGCATTATGCTCTGTAATTGGAAAACAGGGAATATCATGTATTCCTCAATCGCGACTGACCAAACTGAAAACTACACAAAACTAACTTAAATAACTCAAAATTCATAAGACCGTTTTTATCTCCGGAGATGCAATTGTGATAGAGGGCGAGCATTTCGCCGTAGCGGGCATAAATTCCAATGTCGCGCAACTCGTGTAGTTTATCGAATCATCAACTCATATAAAAAGTTGAGTGTCCAACCTGGGCATTGAACCCTCACGGTTATCAGTCTTACTACGCCACTAGATCAGAGTACATAAATAACGTAAAGCTACAGTTACACATGCTCATTTCAAGCATGAAAGCATGCTTCTATTGAGCAGTTGCTACTTAGTAGCATGTGTGTCGGAATGTTGCTCAAAATTAGCATGCTCATTTCGAGTTTGCTTAAAAATCGACAGGCGTGCGATTTTTGAGCATGCTACCTGCGGCGCGGGTGGAAGAGGGCGTGCTTTAAGCGCGTCTAAACAGGTTTGCTTATTAAGCATGCTAGTAGCATCTTCTACTCGCATTTCTGTAAGCAATTGAGCACTTGCTCCAAAGTTCTTTAGCGGATATCCAATCACGGATCCAAATCTTTCTCTTTCTTTTCTTTTTTTGCCGAGCTGATGTAAGCTTCTGGATGCATTGCATCGCCAGCAAAAGGATGATCTTATTCAGCTCTATACAGATAGCTGTTTGATTCTCCATGACTTTGTTTGAACTGACAGAGAGCGAGAAAGCACGCTATAAAATGGCATGTGTATTTGGAATGTTTGCTTTGAGCATGCTTATTCAGAGCATACTTAAAACTAGCATGCCTATTGCTAGCAAATGTAAACTCCTCATAAGCATGCTCGTATTGAGCATACTCAATAGCACGCTTTTTAGCATGCTATTTTAGAGCATGTGTAACAGTACCTTAACTTTAATATGTTTGACTCATCGTCCATTATGGGTGGGTACCATTGTAAATTTTGAAGTTTAGTGTAGGGAGTGCATTCCTTCATGATTACATATTTATTGAATTTATATTCTGACTAGTACTAATTGGTAAATTGTCCTAAAATAATGTCTATCGTTGGAAAACTAAATTAAAGTTAAGTTTGTACAAGTTTACGTATTAAATAAATAAAATACGTCTCGAATTAAGAACTTCCTTAGCTAATATATATATAAAATGTTATTGTCTAATAATAATATCAGCCGTGTAAAACTAAGCCACTGCTGGGCACGGGCCTCTGCTACTATAGAGAGGTGTTAGGCTTCAGTCTATAACGCTAGCCATATGCTATAGTTATGCATAACATATATTTATTTGAATGTGGATACAAGTATTCAAAGGACTATTTAAAAATAAATGCAATAAGATCGATAACAGGTATATTTTCTCGGAGTTATTTACGGGTTTTCCCAATTATCTATTTCAATTACTTAACAACGCCATTCAGTAAGTCATCGTGATTATGAACGAAAACAATACATCGTTGCAACGCCGTCGTCATAATGTGATTGCTAGATGCTAGTACAAATACTTACAATATACTACTAAAATTACTTACGATAATTGTTTCACGTCGAGCGGGTGTGGTGGGTACACCGGCAGTTCGAGTTTCCAGATTAAATCCACCTTTAGCGGACCACCTAAAGGGTGGGCACAACACCATTTTGTAATATTTTAATAACCTATATTATTAAACATTATTTTACGTTAGAATTTAGTGTACCGAAACGCGTAACACTGAGGTGCGCTCGCGCCGCGAAATCAAACTGCACAAAGACATAACGGCAGCCCTTATCAACGACAGATTATCTCACAATTCCATTTGTTTTAATTATTTCACACCAACAATAAGGTGATTACCTACAATTCATTATCAAAAGCCTTGCAATCTTATCGGCACAAAATTATATTATCTTTCTCACCCAATCACTACCATTTATGAACATAACTTAAATCCTACGATTAATTCTAATGACAAAGATTGTTGGATTTAGGGTAATTACAGTGAAATTTGCAATAATAAAAACATTTCACCGGAATATTTAACATTTCCTATAAAGATAAAATTAGTCTTATATATTCATGCCTCTTTATCTATTTCTGCCGCCAAGCAGCAGTGTGTAAGCACTGTTGTGTTTCCGTTTGAAGCTGGCCTAATGTGGGTTGGCAGACTTCCCATACCTTCCAAATTTTTATACAGAGCTTCTCTGGTCCCTTAAGAAGTTACCTTCTCCGTTAAAGCAAGCGATGATTAACAACTTAACAGGTTCCCTGTCCCATGAATCATATATGATTCATTTGATATATTTTGTACCAAGAACTGTACGTTCATGAATCATATATGATTCAAATTTAGAGTCAAATTCATGCCTTTATTTGAAATGGACTTAGCAGGTTAATTCGCATTTTTAGTATCGGGACGTGTGGGTTACATCCTTTAGAGTGAGAAAACAAACAGAAGCTATTCATAAAAAAAAATGAGAAATAAACAAATGAAAAAAAGAGTGGGACATATATGATGAAAAAAAGTGGTTTGTATGGGGACAGGGAACCTGTTACAGGTTCCCTGTCCCATGAATCATATATGATTCATTTGATATATTTTGTACCAAGAACTGTACGTCCATGAATCATATATGATTCAAATTTAGAGTCAAATTCATGCCTTTCTTTGAAATGGACGTAGCAGGTTAATTCCCATTTTTAGTATCGAGACGTGTGGGTTGCATCCTTTAGAGTGAGAAAACAAACCGGAGTGATTTATAAAAAAAAAATGGGAAATAAACAAATGAAAAAAAGAGTGGGACATATATGATGAAAAATAGTGGTTTGTATGGGGACAGGGAACCTGTTAATACACACGCAACATTGAAAGTTTAGAGGTGTATGCTCTTGGGACTGGTTTCGAACTCGCAATTTTCGACTCGAGAATCCGTGCCACTCGCCGCTGGGGTACAAAGGGGTGGTACTCCCACTTTTTGGTATCATACTCATACGAAAACCTGGTACCTATTATAAGACTTAACTTGTGTAAATATACAAGGTGGTAGGTCCCTCGTAAGAGAAAGGACATCTAGGTTGGTACCACCGCGCCGTCTATTGCTGCCGCCAAGCAACAGTGTGTAAACACTGTTGTTTCAGTTTGAAGGTCATTGAATCCAGTGAAATTACTGGGCATTATGAGACTTAACATCCTATGTCTCGGGCGCAGTTCAGTGCCAGGCAGTGCTTTATAACTCAAGGTTTAGTGTGGTGTTGCTTCTGTTTATAGACAGCCGTGGCGCTTACCATCAGCCGAACGGCTTGCTTGTATCGTCAATCAAATAAATAAAAAAAAATGGTAAAAAAACTGTATAAAATTTTGCTTACAGTATAAATAAGCCAGCTAGACAGAGAGGGTACCACTGTCTTACACACAACTGACGTAAAGCGGTAGCTTTCGTACTTTACGTGAAGTCTTCCGATACTCAAAAAAATTGAGTCAGCCTCGCAAGCAGAGGGTTCAACACCACCACGCAATTTCATTAACAGTTGTTAGATTAACCGACATGACATATACTGCGAAATTTCAGTCGCCAATCTACCCACAATTGATTAAAACATAGCCCTATAGATATATAGAGCCCTATATAGATCCCTGAGTGTTAGAACCAGATAGGGCAGACAGACGGCGCGGCGCAGCGTAGGTTGAGTTATAGGGTGCCATTGTTAGTTAGTTATTGTTGTTCGCTTTGGGCACGTAACCCTAAAAATAGTAATCAGAAATACAAAACACAAATTTGCATACTATAATTTATTTATAACATAAATGAGTACACAATGCCAAAGGCTTTTAAATGATTCACTTCATTTAATTTTTCATTCGAAAAAATATTATATTTACAATAAAAGAGAAAATCAGCTCTGCAATTCATTAAAAATTGCCGCACGTAAAAGGAAATTCTAATAATTATATATTTTATCACAAATCGTTCTCTGGAGCTCGCTGTGCACTTGGCCCGAAACCTTTGTAACTAAATGTTAAAACTGCAGTCTCATCACGGTCCGTGCAACAATAAAATGTGCAAAGTATCTATAAAATGTGCCCAACGGAAGACATTACGTAACAAATCTGTCGTAGTTTACATTATACTTTATAAACATTAAGGTTTTAATATTACACTTACAATGTATAGATACGGGAATTGAGCACGGTATTGTATCTTGTATCTCGAATACTGGGTGGCTCACTATGAACTATGTAGTACCAACTGCGGACTACACTCCGCGCGAACTTACTGCATACTGATTATATGGTAAGGGCACCTCGAAAGGAAAATGTCATTTGTGTACAATATATCGCTCATACCAACCATAAGTTTTTCTCTACACATATCCGCACATAATCAGCATGCAATACTCTACGCAGATATCCATTTGCCACGTTACCAAAGGTCCTCATTAAATCCATAAACATATATTGTTTGGTGGTGTGCTTTGTAATAAGTGATCAGATACGTGTATGAATTCAATGGCGGCACATCGGAGCAATCGAATGCCCAGCCGTAAACGTTAAATTTGCTAATAATATCCTGAATACACTAAATACACAACAGATCAGCGTCGACGAGTGCAATTGACGAACAAGTGATACTTATTAATTGTGGCTACTTTAACAATATGAATCCGAGGTTATAACACGCGGCGACGAGCGTGTCGCCCGTTAACATTACTTATTTACAACGTGCGACGACACTGTCTAGTGAAGAGTGACGTCACATAACAGTTTTATTGTTGCCCGTCACCTACAGTGGCGCGGCGACCGCAAACATCACTACTGATATGACTTATTATGCACATAACAACAATACAAACGTTTTAGATCTAAACTTTACACGATCGAAGCCGTATCATTTGTGCACAGCATGATGAAACGTGAAAACTACTATGAAAATTTAACATCTCCTAAAACTGAGAAACAATTCGCGTTTAAAAAATACATACATATATTCTTAATTTAATGATTATATTTATAATACATTGTTGTTGATGTTTATTATTTCACAATATCTTATTGTAGCACACTAACCATTTTGTCAGATATGTAATTTAAATTCTGATTTTTCTCCGTGTAACAATTTGGCTTACATTAAGAAATATCTTATAAAAACTTAGGTATCGATTTATTTCCTTCTTTGTGATTTACCATTACTTTGTTCTTAAAATCATCTACAAAATAATGAAAATAATATAATTAAAATATATTTCGAGATGTCAATAAACGCTACGAGTTTTGGTGTTGAACAAAAATAGAAAATTCATTTCCATTATAGGTGTATACAATAAAAATCACATAATTTACTATAACTTACCAAAACGCGTTCCATTTACTCGCATCATAATAAAATGTATAAATCACGATAATTTGTGACTTACGGTTGTTTACCTCCTGATGAAATACTTATCAAAACTAAACAATATAAAACAATGCGCAATACAAATCACATGTACTTTCATATGTACTCAGATACAAAAAAAGGTTTGCATTAAATATAGCAACTACAAAACAATCACTTAAAATATAACGCATGAGTATTCAGCAGTAAAGCACGACTTATTGTTCGAAGCTGCAACGACACTACTAGTACGTTAACGTAAAAATAACTTACAGATATAAAGCCAGTGGCACATACAGGTGAGTGTATTTATAATAATTCAGAAATATAAAATATATGACACAGACAGCTTAACACAATAGAACGTATGTTAGATATTACTACACTCGAAACAAATCTGATATACGTAGGTAGGCGATTGCTACAATTCATTTCGTATTAAACACACGCAACCGTGCGGACGAGCACCTTTATTTTTTAAAATATTGTGCGCGAAAAGACTAGAAAATCTAAAGACAAAACATAAATGTCATGGAGTTGTTACTGACTCGAGTTCGTACCGTTACTGTTACATCAAACAACTGGGCGAATATATTACCTTAAACCTTTAAATAATCATTAATTAAAGCTATCATCATAGACGACTCGGTTCCTCTACACACACATCTGTACAAACGATAGAAAATATACATTTTACATTGATATGTGCGTGCGACGCGTCGTAGCTTGTAGCCAGTCCGATAATAGTATGTTACAACAATATGTTCGAACAACATACATGTTTACAACACGTCCATACAGTTCTATCTAATGTTTCTGTTGTTGCGTGGGCGCGTGCAAGACGAAAGTTGTTGACAACACATTCGACCCAGTGTTCACCTATTTTACATTTATATGAAGTTGTTCATTATTGGCATGAAAATAAAACATTTCAGATCTAAAATCATATCATTGAACTACGTATGTCAAGATAAATACTAATCTAGATGGCAATTAGATATGTCCGAAGAGAAAATGTACTAAGTAAAACGAAAACGCTAGTTAACATTAAGGTAATTTGTTCGAATTATGTACACAATGTATGCTTACAATAGATTATGTAAGTTTTTCTATATGAAAGACTATTAAATCTATCGAGATGAATTGAATGGACATGCAAGTTCTCCGAATACGTAAGAATCGATGGGTTTTTGTGCTTTGGTATAAACGTTGAGCGAATTCGTAGACGTTACAATATTCAATAATCCTAATGCAAATGTTAGATCTAAACTTTACGACGTCTAAAAGGGTTGGACCCGTATGCGTGTTTCTTTTGTAACATCAAAATACAGTAATTTTAGATAAAAAGTATTAAAATAGCACTGTAAAAACAAGACACCACGAGGAAACAGTATCGTTTAAAACAAAAATTACAAGGAGAAAATCTCAATGATATGTAAGAACTCCACGGAGTTCCCTTCGTTCCTTAACATTACTACAGCTAAAGCGTTATCTCTACGTTCAGTAAAACTTTAGATATTACATAACTAGCAGCCGATCACACAAACCGTAACTAAGAACGCATGCGTGTAAATATTACTTCTCTGATACCTATATTAGTCGCGAAGCAAATAGCAACAAGTCATTTTATATTCGATTCGGAATTTTACAATGATGAGCTGCAGTGGAAGTCAAGGATATAGATTAATGCGGAAAACTCGACGATAAGGGTCATTTTCAGGGTGACCGTATTTAAATTACGCCATTCACGAAGTATAAAAAAAACGACAACGCAACGAATTGGATCGGTCAAAGCGGTACGTCCATCGTAGCGAATGCAAACGCTCCGTCAAATGATACCCTCGGAGGTGTTGACAATGATATCTTACAACTATTTAAATATTAATATTTTACTGATTACGTAAAACCAAGGTAACATTGGAAAAATAAAATACGTATTTTCAAATAACAACCAATAAAATGGCACCGTCTGATCATCGCACCACGTTATATGAGAACCATAAAAAAATATTTATATAGTACGTACTTTGTAAGACTTGTTACTGTATTGTCGTATATCATACTAGCACAAATAACTTTGGTAAAATTCTTTTAAGGAAGTGGTTCAGCGTGTCTTATCCATCGTACAGTATGTGCTACGGTTAAAGTTATACGCTTCGGCAAAATTCGACTATTTTTACAATACGAATATTTTCGACTATTTTCGAAATACGAAACGAAAATCTTTAGGAACTGACCAATTGCGGATGGTTAAAGATTCATTGCATACTCGTAAAACGAAGAATACCGAAACGTATAACTTTAATAACAGCAATGTATGATGCATACTGACATATTTATTATGCGTAGTAGCGAGTTTAAGAATCTCTTAAAATATAATAACTGAATATAAAAATGTCATCAGTTGGAACGACATTCGTTATCGAAATATTATTTGTTGTACTGAACCAAAACTTCAAAGAAACGTGTTCATATTGAACACGTCTTATTCTAAATATAAGGAGGGGCTGGCCGCTAGTTATACCGAACTCTATTTCCAAAGAGATAAATCTATGAAGGTAATGTAATTTTTACAAACTAACCACTTTACATACAAACGCTCATAAGATCTCGTGGATCATTTAATTTCATGAGCCGACAAACTGTATCGGTTTCTAAAAAGTATTTTCATTTATTAATTTTTCATTACATCCCCGAATGTCATGTATATAACCAACACATTATCTCGAACTTGCTTCAAGATTATTATTATTTACAATTTAATTTCATTATGATATGCAAGTGCAAAGCTCACTAAATACTTTAAAACATTTCCCGCTATTGTCAACAGTGAACGTCGCGTCGCGTCGGTACTGCCCCCAAACACGTTCTCACAATCTCACCCCAAGTGACGGCGTTTCCTAATCAAAATAAACTACGCGCTATAAATCATTCTTACAACGTATGTATGCGAAAAGATAAACGGTTTAGCTGCTCGCACTTGTATAGCATCAGGTATACAAATAATTTACAACACAGTATAACTAAATAAGCTATTTCTGTTAGAAATTTTAGTGACTTTGGTATTTGATAAGTCCCAAGGTGGCGTCCCGGTGGCGCCAGGAAGTGCGTCCACATTACACAGGCTCTGTAATGCAAATAACTTCACCACACTCCACAGTTCCTGCCGACCCTCTCTGAATTGTTATTCATTTATTTATATACGCTACCCAAGCTACTTAATAGTCGGCTAGCACTATTAAAGTCTCCTTAAATTAAACATTTTTGTACGATTATAAAGAGAGTTCATTGTCATGTAACGGTGACGAAGATTGTTTTAAATATTCGAGTTAAATCGATACTTTGTTCCACTGGCTTAATACGGCGCGAATCTGTTGTAACCACTTCGATACACTGCAGTCTGAAAATAATATAAAATGATTACCATTAGTCCGTGTGCTTGCTTTTAATGCGCGTGATTTATCAGTTTAGCCGAAACATTGCAGACGATCTAAAAATGACAGCGCGATGCGTCAGAAATAAACTCGAACAAAATGATGAGCCGCGTAGGAAATAATTCACATTCTAAATTGATATTTGCTGGAAACGAGTTTGAATTTTAAGTGTTTAATTAATAATTCAGTTAAATTTAGTTTTACTTTGAATTACAATATTGTACTTATTCTATTAAATTAAAATTTTGATTTGATTTAGTAACTAAACCTTTCCACTGAATATCTTTTTTACTAATGTCAAATTTGCAAACGATTTGATATACACATTTAAAAGTTTGTATTATATTTTCCTTACCCCGTATCCCGTAACTGGTCCTATGCCGTGACCTAAATAAGGATCGGCGTACTCCCTCCCATATCTGAAATCAATAGCAGTTTATAACAACACTACTTTATAAATGTAATCTACACTATAATTTACTCGCTACAACAGACAGCAAGACAATTGTTTCAGGCACCAAACACTATTTACTCATAATACTCATAATACTCATAAGCCGATGTGTAGGTACAGGTTGGCAGATAAAGAGGCGCTTTACAATCAGTACTCATATTAAAGCTACGGTCAAATATTGATTATACACGGTTAAATTTTAATTACAAAAATATTAAAGTTATCAGTTGTTTGTTACTGTAATGTATTATGTGATGTGTAGTTAAAACTTAAAGAAGAATATTCCAACAAAGGATATAAACAAGGTACAAGGGCGTGGCATACTCTGTCTCTGTCTACTATCTTCATGCACCCATTGAGTGTCAATCCTGGCCCACTTTTCCGTATATTGAGGGAGAACCTTGCCCAGCAAAAATGATTATGTTGGTGTGAGTTACAAAATAGTTGAAAATAATTTCAATTGACGCAAATTGACAATCTATTGACGCTTTCTTATGCGTCGTGTTGATGGCGCTAAACTAAACTACACAACAATTATTTATAATTCTTAATCACAATTTGCAATACTTTTTTTTTTTTTTATATAATATTGCAATGTCATCGGTCCTTGATAAGTATGCCAAATTTCAATCTAATCCGACGTTTTAAAGGAGGTCAAAATCACGTTCAAAGACAAGTTACAGACAAACCTACCAACATACATACGTCTGAAGCTAATAAAAGCGTGTTAATAATGAATGTGGTGGACTCACGTGGCTGCGATGGGCGCGAGCGTGGGCGGCGCGGGCGCGGCGCTGACGGCGGCGGCGGCGCGCGCCGCGGCTCCGTAGTTGGCCGCCGCGGCCGCCGCCGCCGCGTGCTGCGCCGACGCCAGCGGGGACTTCAGCAGGGGTGCCGCCGCAGCCGCCGCCGCCGCTGCAGCCTGCGGGAACCACCATACAGTTACGTCACGGGGCCCACGGAGCCCACGGAGCCGTGCCTCCGCCCCGACCAAGCGGCACGCGCTCGTTCGTGCCGAATGCCGAATGTACGTGAATGCGAGCATATATATATTTACACATAAAAAGGTCGACATGCAAGATCTATCGGGTGCGGTCCGCGGTCCCGCTCCGGCGACGAGCGTCGGACCGCTCGCGACCGCCACCCGGGAGCGCGACGATGCAAAAAAACGTTATAGTGATCGATGAGCATGCAGTGTGAGATATGGCAAATATTACTAAATAAACAAAAATACTGAAAACTAAACTACATATTCTGCGACGATTGTTAGTACGTGTCGAAAATTGAGTTTTGCGGGCTCAATGTTCTACTCGGAGCGTGATGGAGTTAGCGTCTGAAAGAATCTGCTGACGCTTGCAACTTGCGGCGCACGTCTATGTCTAAGGCACCCACCACATTATCGACGAACAAGAAAAACGTAACAATAAGCAAACGGCGCGGGGGCGGCCGTGCCCGTGCGCACTCCAATTCTGTTACCACAAACACAATGTGCACCCTGCGTTACTGTGGATTACCAACCAATATCGACAAATCCATACTGATACAAGGAGCAAACAAAATCCCAGCACTCACTCCACAATGAATACTGAACTTAAACTATAGCGTGGTGGAACATGAACCAGGAAGCGATAGAGTTACAGACATAGTCACGTATATAATTTGTAACTGAGCACAGAGCACTGAGCACAGAGCAATGAGCTCTAAAGGCGTGATGGTTTACCTCGACTGCGGGCTTCGCGGCCTGTAACAACATACGCACTGTCACCACGGCCCTCGCACAATCCTACCTCTTATCATCGTATATAAACGATATTACATAAACGATATGTCGAGGACGAGAGTTGAGCGCGGGCCAAACAAAGCTCGGATATCTTTCATTTACAAACGTGACATTATTATAATTATTAAGCAGTTAGTTACCTGCAGTCTGTAGTTGGAGTCAGCCGTGGCAGCTGCAGCTAAGAACGGATCGTAATATACACTGCGGAGTGAAACAAATTTACACATAATCATTACATATTCAATACAACAATCTATATTACAACTTAATTAATTTCAAAATAATATTCCATTATCAATATTTTTGTTGTTGACTGAAGACTGTCGAATCAGCTAAGAGCATACCTTGATTTCGATATTCGTCGTCGCTTTGTGGCGCTAATACTATACTTAGTATCGTAATAACAAGCTAGTTAGCGATGCTTATGGAAAATCTATTGATATAATAGTATGTTACATTGCAGAAAGTTATTATAGAAGTATAAAAGAAGAACTACAACGTTTATCTAATATGTATAAACGATAAAGCACAACTATGCTAATTATGTGAACTAAAGCATATTATTGGGCGTATATTAGTTACGCTATAAGGCTATGTTCAGATCATCGTGAGTGTCGCGCGTCAAGCGATGGAACATTAAGATGAGGGGCGGTAGCGAACAAGGGCGTAACCACCTGCAATATATTCGAAGTTGTATGACCTTTTTCAATAAATAATATAATGACGTCAATATCTTCAGATACACTAATATTTCACAGACAATGAAAAACAAATCTGTTAAACACGTCCGGTAAGGGCAAGGACAGTCATTTGTAAGATTGTATCAAGTGTGATGTGCGATTGTGGAACGCGCGTCCGATTGTAAACTGAACATAGCCTAATTACATACAGATGAACAAAGTGATATTGGATGAGAGCAGCTTAGTTAAAATATTAAACAATCCATACCGAGGTTAATTTGAGCGGGGTTGTGGATGGGATCGGAGGTTGGATTAATGTGAGTAGTTGCAAAGGAAACTGTTGCGCCCCCTGTCACAAATATGAAGTACCATTAAACATACATACATTTACGAGCTATTCATTTTATTGTATCTTATTTTTCTGTAATTTGTTGATACTTTATAAATAGAATCATATACATTAGACCCTTTTATAAATAACTGGTCTATCATATTACTGTATTTTGTACAATCAATAACCTTAATTGATATATCAATCTCATTGGTGTAATACTTCGGTTAAAAGGTTTTCAAATTTGTGTTTTATTTCCCAAAATACGTCATATGCCAGAGATTGGATATAACGAAAGATTCTCTCCCTATCATATTATCCCATGAAAATAACCTCCGGGAATCATTGGTGCAACAGTTGCACTTCTGCCTCTCTTTCCGGAAATAGAGGCGCGAGGTTATGACTTATGTATGTAATAACTTTACACGACAAAGATTAGATGCATATTCAAAATTTATTGAGAAGCCAGAGTAGGTATTTATACATTATCTATATTACTAATCGACAACACTTACTTACACATGAAGTTGGTACTTTATCAAGACTAAATACTCATTAAGGCTCAACGTGAAGGGAACATCGGGAGCGGACAGCGGTTGTGTGTATGTACATAGGAAGGAGGAGATGGGTGCAGTGGGTCGGTGAGTACTCACGTCGCGTATGCGTGCAACTGTGATGCGTACGCGGCGGCGGCGGCGGCGCGCGGCAGGAGATGGTGCGTGGCGTGTTGTGCGTGTTGTGCGTGCGGGTGATGCGGGTGGTGCGGGTGGTGCGGGAGGGGCGGGCGCGGGGATCGCTCGCGCATCACGCCGGGGGCTGCATGGCGCATGCAACACATTACACACGAGGCTAAGTGCTAACATGCGTTACCTGCGTCGCTGTGCGGCGCGCGGCGCCAACACGAGCGGGGGCGCGGGCGCGGCCGCCGGCGCGGCGCCGAGCCACGGCCACGTCACGCCCGACACCCGCAGCCCTGCGCACACACTCACACTCACTCACCGGGCTGTGCCGCGCCACATCACACCTCACCCCACCTCACTGCATCTCACAGGCTGAGCGTTCGGTTCCGATCGGAACAGTGCATTGTGCTATAATAAACACGCAGTGCTGCGCCGCCATGTGCGGCCTTCAATATTGCAGTTGAACATTATAGTTCGACGTGCGTGTTTGTGTGCGCCTAAATGTAGCGCGCGATATTCGCTAATATTAATAATTTTAATATAATCTAATGTTCAGATACATAGATCCTGATTATTCTGGTCGCCAAGATATTGGCGAATATTATTTGATATTGAATGACTTAATAATAGAGATGTGCCGATTATGACTTTGGCCGACTAGCCGACTAGCCGATTAGTCGGTTGTAAAGAGGCCGACTAGTCGGCCGACTATTCGGCCGAGCCGATCACCGTTTCGGGGATATCCGTGACGCTTCGTTTACAGCTGATCCACGCGCAAGTTGCAACCGCCGCCTGCGAGCGTGTCGGAACCTATTTTATTTACGTCGCATTGTTTCTTGATTTTTGCTTCTGTATGGTCAGAGCGGTTTTATTGTGTAAAAAAAATATTTTTGTGTAAAGATAATACCGGTATTGTTTATTAAAGTGAAGAGCTCAATTAATCAAATTTTATCATGTCAAAAAGAAAGACTCGTGTATGGATTTTTTAAGAAGTGTAAGAAGTTGGATAGTCGGCGCTCTTTGCCGAATAGTCGCCGACTAGTCGCCGACTACAATAGTGGCCGGATAGTCGGCTTTACCGAATAGTCGCCGACTAGTCGGCACATCTCTACTTAATAATTTTATATTATCTATATAAATATAATTGAAACGGTTCATACAGTCATACGATGCGATCTCACCTTCCGGCCATTGGACGCACACTGAAACAACAAACGTGACATGTAAACAAAATACAACAGTGAGCACTAAGCGTATCTAACGTCAAGACAAAAAATACAACCTAGGCAACATTCTCAACTAAATAATTCAAAGACGAACAGTGCAAGCCTGAGAAGTTCAAGTCATTCCAAAAAATGGCAAGATACGGATAGAATTTTAAAATGCATGAACCTAGTTTCGATCTAAAAAGCTAACTAATCGTCAGTGTTATTCGTTCAGACAGTGTATGAAAACCACAAGGCAAACAGGAAAGCCGGAGACAGGCTTTGACATTGCGCGTACAACGGTCGTACCTGATGCAGTAACGCAGTAGCGCAGTAGAGCGGCAGTAGAGAGTGCGCGGAGGCTGTCTCCGGCGACCGACACTGGTCTCATTCTCTAAATAGCATTCATCTAATTGCATTCAGACAATGGAGCTAGCCAACATTTACGTTACATTTATATAATACAACACTGAATTTTATAAATTTCAGCTCTCTCACCCAAAGTGGGAACTGATCCATTTCTAGCCAGAATTACTGGATGGATTAGAAAGAAAAGTCTCAATACATATTTTATGAAAACATCGTATTTTATAGCAGACTGAACTTAGGTAATGTTTAGGGTGAGGTTAATTTAATTTCGTATCAAGAACGCCGGGTCATTACGGTTAGACTTTTAAAATTGTATCACGTACGGTCTGGTACTGGGAATGTTCATTTAGCAATAGACGAGTCTTAATTATGGATATATTATTACAATGAGCACACTTACCGTTCGGTACTGTCGGAGGTTTCTTTGTCTGCACTCTCGCTGTCGCATTATTAACCTGATTTGGAAAAGCAACGTCAGAAGGTATTTCTGGCACTAAACAAAATTGGCTGACTTTGATACGAAAATATGAAAAATTCAAATATTGAATGAAATTACTCAAATATTGATTCTGTTTAAAATTATGTCCACAACTGGAAAAGTTCTAGTCAATACTGCTTTACGTTCAAAATCTTCTGTTGTTGGATTGTTAAATATCTCAATACCGCGAAGTCAGCCAAAATCATGTCAAATGTCTATCATGAAACTAAATAATAATGGCTAAGTTTTGACGAAACCTTTGTCGGTTTTTACTATATTGATCAGACATTTGACACTTTACAGTGTAAATTCAGATTGAAATGCAAACACGCCTTGGTGAGGGAAATAAATTAATTTAAAAAAACAGAAATGTAACTGTATTAGAAACACTTCTCAAAATTGTTATAATAAACGATCGTCTGGAATATTGTAAAAAATATTGAATGTACAGAACTAAAATTTGCTTGTGGCAGTCTTACCTCTGCTGCAATGTGACGGTACGTTCGTACGTTTCTTTCTACATTCTCTGTGAGACAGTCTCTCAATCGATCGGCATATTAAATGACCGTCTAGAGAGTAAAGGGATAAAATAAATAAGGTTTGTTTGTGGATTATTGTCGGCATACTTAGTGCTAATGCGCGTGGTCGAGTTCCGGCGCGCGCGCTAGCATGACAATAACTACAGAGCAGACGAGCGCAGGTTGCGGTGGGCGTGGGCGTGGGCGTGGGCGTGGGCGGAGGAGCGGGATGTTAAACGTTACATAGTGCTACGGATGGTATTCATTGAGTCATGCACACCTCTATCTTTCTGCCCTCAACCACGGTGCCGTGAAGACGCTCTCGTGCTCGCTCCGCATCACCACTATTTGCGAATGTTACAAAACCGAATCCCTGCATGCAAGACAGACAAAACATGCATTAAAAACAGCGTCGCTCAAAAAACAACGTGCAACAAAAATTAACATTTATGCATTGCATATTTGTAATTTTAAAACATTATTCTAGTGAAATATCGAGAGAACACATTATTGATTTCATTGAGTACGTTGATACTTGAGCGTATTCTAGCTGAATGGGTACACATAATAAGCGTTTGGATCACAGTAATAAAATTAATGTAAAGTCGCTCGACCTAGTAGTCTGTACTATCGGTTGGATATAATGTACCCGTGTGTGAGTGTACTATTGGACTCCGGGCCTTTCTTCCGCGCTCGCGCTGCACTCGATACTCGGCATCACTACGTTTTTACAACGACAAATGATTGTGTGGAATGTTAGCTGCAGTTTGTTCTATACAGAATAATCACCAGTCATGCATTATCTAAATATCTAATTGAGCTAGTCAAACTCAAACGATACACCAGTTCACGGTCCCATTGCAAAATGTACACAGATCACGGAAGACTTTACAACACAATATGCATCACCCACATATGTTACATATTCTATGTTCTATTAACAGTTCCGACTGGCTATACAATGTACAGTGTACATACACACTAACATGAGATATGTATTTACTGAAACGCACGTACTCTCTTCAACACTTTACTTGTACACATTACTCGTACCTACTAACGGCTACCTACTACGTAACTTTATGATACTGTGCATATACTTTACAGTGCCATACTGGTAATCCAAAGCGGTATCCACGAATATATTAGTTCGGTTATGCAGATAGTAACTTGTTTCAGTAGGGAAACAAAAAGCTTACATTCGATGTATATCATTCAGAACACGTAATATAAACCTCGTTATAATATGTATACATAATATATTTATTTCATAGTACTTAATGCTAATACAAAACGGAACTACTTTCAAAACGTGGTGATGACCCATAGATACAAAAAGCAGCTAGCACAGCGCACAATACAGTGGAAGAAACGAGTTGTGATAGTGGCAAACAAGTTGCTGATTGTACGAAACGCTTACATTTATAAAAGCAATGACAGCTCTATTATTACTAGTTTGGGTGCCAATATTTATAGTATAATCTAAGATCTGGGCAGAGAGAGAGCGAGAGAGACAGAAACAGGAAGAGCAGAGAGTACGAAAGGAGGAATATAAATATTAATGTACAAAACGGCAAGGCTTCCCGGCACGAGTGACTGTGGTACACTCAGTACAGTATAGTACAGTACAGCTCAGCTCACGCAGTGCATCAAGCTCTCAGTAATGTTGACAGATACAGAAATAGATCGGACAGACGAGAAGACACAAGTGACATACGAGATAAAGCCAAACTATGTGGTGCACCCTACTAACGCCTAAGAATATAACTCGCATTTAAGTTTGTCGAATTATTCAGTGTTCAGCGTAATAAACATGCCCAAAACTAATAAAAATTATATTCCCTTGTTAGGAAGCGATTGACTCAATTATTAATAAATAACACAGTGGAAAAACATGAAACTTCTCAATCTACACTGAATCAAACATTTCCTCAAGATTCATCATCCAAACTACACACATCTATGAATAATGATTATAACCAAGTGTAACATGATACGTACAAATACATTCATATTATCATACAGATTACGGACGCTCTACGAGAGGTTGACGCGGTTCCTGGCTCGCCAACTAGACAACTAAGTCTGGGTTAAGCGTCGATACAAACTTAACTGTGGCATGATGAGAGGTAGTGAATAGTGATGTTGATGTATAGTGGGGTAAAGCTACAGCAAATTATATCACATTCTTGCTTTTAGCCATTAGTGCTTTGAGTTTAAAGATTGATAGATTTATTCACAAGAAGGATATTTTTAATATATTTCTATAAATATATGGGGCATTTCACGTCAAGCGGACAACGAAAAAAAAGTGAGGTCGTGAATTTTGTTTATACTCTGGTCAGTTATAGTCCTAGTAGGCATGAATGTGTACACACAATTTTTTTTTCGTATGAAGCTTTATTGCTGAGTTATGAGCTTTTAAAAATTTACTAAGTATGAAGTCATGAATTTTTGGATGCTTATTATCTGTACCAATTAATTAGTAAAAAAAACTACAAAGTATTGTTTCTTATAGTTCAAAAGTTGAAGTTTTTAATTTTTTTGTCGAATTCTAAATTTAAATTGTTTTACGTATAGTAAACCGGAAGTGAAAATTTCAAATCGATATTTGAGTAACTTCGACCGGTTTTTTTTTAAATATTTTAACCTTGAATTAAAGACTTAAATGTACTAATTCTTCACCAAAAAAATTATAATGGGACAGCCAATAGTTTAAGACTTAGAGCATATAGAGTACATACACATAGCTATGAGCTCTTTCTAAGCAATCGCGTTTATGCTCAAATACTGCGCTATTAATATTTTATTCCTTTATTCTAACATGCAAAAATATAAAAATAAACGATTTCTTTAATTCTTCATAAAAAAAATTAAAACGTGATCACAAAAAAAAATTAAGACTAAGAACGATTTAATTTATTGAGATTGAAACAGTATTAATTAAAATAGAGATATTTGTATTGTAATTTTTACAAATTTACTATTTGCACTAGTATTAATTCTCTTTACACATAAGCCCTCGTTGGTTGGAAGAAAAGCATGCAGTTTTTTAGTTCCTGGAACAGTGATAGCGTAAGCAAAACAGACTCGTAGAAAATCTCACTTTTGTTCAATACTTTCCTTCGAGCAGTAGTAAATAGAAGTCTCAGTTAATGATGACTTGGCCCATTCATATAATCTTATAGGTGTCTGGTGTAGTTGGGCTCCCCAACATTTTAAGAATAGGTTAAATTTAGTGAACCTATACTACAACAAACAAGATTTTAAGAAAGAAGCACAGTTACACTTCCATGCCACCGCTCATAGAAGACGGCCATGTGATGGTCTTGGGGGAAACCTCAAAACTTTGGTAACCCGTGCAAGTGTACGGTCAGCGAATAACGCTATGACTACACCAGACACCTATAAGATTATATGAATGGGCCAAGTCATCATTAACTGAGACTTCTATTTACTACTGCTCGAAGGAAGGTATTGAACAAGAGTGAGATTTTCTACGAGTCTGTTTTGATTACGCTATCACTGTTCCAGGACCTAAAAACCTGCATGCTTTTCTTCCAACCAACGAGGGCTTATGTGTAAAGAGAATTAATACTAGTGCAAATAGTAAAATTGTAAAAATTACAATACAAATCTCTCTATTTTAATTAATACTGTTTCAATCTCAATAAATTAAATCGTTCTTAGACTTAATTTTTTTTTTGTGATCACGTTTTAATTTTTTTTATGAAGAATTAAAGAAGTCGTTTATTTTTATATTTTTGCATGTTAGAATAAAGGAATAAAATATTAATAGCGCAGTATTTGAGCATAAACGCGATTGCTTAGAAAGAGCTCATAGCTATGTGTATGTACTCTATATGCTCTAAGTCTTAAACTATTGGCTGTCCCATTATAATTTTTTTGGTGAAGAATTAGTACATTTAAGTCTTTAATTCAAGGTTAAAATATTTAAAAAAAACCGGTGGAAGTTACTCAAATATCGATTTGAAATTTTCACTTCCGGTTTACTATACGTAAAACAATTTAAATTTAGAATTCGACAAAAAAATTAAAAACTTCAACTTTTGAACTATAAGAAACAATACTTTGTAGTTTTTTTTACTAATTAATTGGTACAGATAATAAGCATCCAAAAATTCATGACTTCATACTTAGTAAATTTTTAAAATCTCATAACTCAGCAATAAAGCTTCATACGAAAAAAAAAATGTGTGTACACATCCATGTCTACTAGGACTATAACTGACCAGAGTATAAACAAAATTCACGACCTCACTTTTTTTTCGTTGTCCGCTTGACGTGAAATGCCCCATATATTATGTAAGTATTATAGTATGATAATAATATATTGGTTTAATAGCATGAGAAAAGTATAGGAGCAGTTTGGACGATTATGCAACCTTATTAGTAATGAATAATAGAGCTGTCCTGAAAACATGACTTAGGAAATCAGCTGTTATAGTGACGATGCATCATTCTCTAATACTGCATGTCCCAATGTGAGGCTTGAAGAAAAAATAACTTGGAGCTATTAATTGAAAAGAGTAAAATACTTTGTTGACACGAGCGAGCATGGACTACTTTAGGGGCGGTCACCAAACTGACACAAGGAAAGCAATAAACACGAAAAAGCGTTCAATCCAATCAATTAATGTAAATAATTATTTCAGTACAGTACTCATAGTTTTAAATTTATGGCAATTGTCATTTACAGTGAGTTGTTTTTTGAGTATTACAATATGTTTTATTAATGTTGCTTATATCAATTATTATTGTACCACTGACTTACTTTTCATATAATGCTATTTACATTATGTTTACGATTTGGTCTATGTAGTCAAGTGAAATTGAATTAAACAAAAGATCTACAAAAGTATGTCAGAAGTAAGGGGCTTCAAATGTTCAAGGGATAAGATAATAAATAGACAATATTATATTATTCAATGAAAATATACAATGCAATTAGAGATACTGCACCAAACATTAAAACCAATAGTATTATGCTATGAAAGGAAGTTTTAAATTAAAACACGATTATGATTATTTTAACTAAGCCCATTTGCCTTTAAACTTTGTTAAGCATAGTAACAATCAATTTGCATAACTGAAAAGAGATACGTTTTAATTATTATTAAGAGAAAAATATCTGTATGAATCTGGTAGTTACTTTAGTTTGGGCAGCAATTACTAATGAAATATGTTAGTAAGACCTCTTAGCTACTGCATTTTGTGTTTATTTCTAATATCTTTCTTTAATTCTAATAATTACAGAATGGTAAATAATGCAAAAAATATAAGACAATAGCTATGAAGTGCTAGATTTAAGTAAATGAATCAAAGGAACATGGACATGTTTAAACAAAATGTTTTATTTAATTTGTTCCTCCGATCCATAATAAAATCAAAGCAATAAACATTATTAACCGTAACATAACATGAAATACTGCATAATGCAGCTAAAAACAATACTCACTAGAAACAAACAAAACAGAAGAATGTCTGCAAGGGAAATTAATGTGTTGACAGTATGATTATTGCTTCGCTTTATCTACATAATTATATGTATTGATAAAAAGTGGCCACGGTGAAATTATCATCGAGTGAGAATTTGACGGGGCCACTTCAATAACTTAACGTCAGGTCGGAATAATGCTTACCTTGGAACCGCGCTCATTGAAGATAATTTCTACATCAAGAATCGTTCCATATTGCTGAAATACAAAACGTTACACAGTTGAGTTCAATCTACCGGTCGACCAATCGTTATCTGTTTCATGCCGTGCAAGATAATTATAAATGTATACCTACCCCAAACATATTTCTCAGATCTGGATCTCTAAATCGGAAGGGTATGTTGGAGACATGCAATCGTTTAGGTTGCGAGGCTTGCGAGACGGGCACGAGACTCTTGTCTGGTGCGGGCGCGGGCGCGGTGGCGGCGACCGCTGCGTTGACGGCCGCCGCGGCCGCGTGCGCCGCAGCCGCCTGCTGCTGTGCCACAGCCGCGGCCGCTTGCTGTGCCACAACCGCCGCCACACTCACGGGCTTGTTATCCTCGTTTGATTCACCTTCGCTTTGCTGTAAATATCAATTGTTTTACAAATTTAAATCAGGCGCCAACAAAACGTTGGCTCACCGCTTGCTATATTGCGCGATGCGTCAATATTACACAATCATCGCATAGCACATAGGTAGGCCCTACCATCAAAGTTCATATTAAATAGAACATGTGTAATATAAAGTATACGATGTTTGCGGAACGGTAAATGCAAAATGTTGGTATTGTTGATTCTTACCGTGTTATTTTGATTTTGCGTTTCTATGTTGTTTGGCTGATGTGTTTGCGGCGTTGGTTGTGGTGAAAAATTTGAAGGTGGTAGCGGAGCTTGCGCTGGCGGTCCTTCACTTTTGACGAGAGGTGGTTGTGGTGCAGCCGCTGGTCCCGCGGAGTCTGCTTTCACCCCGGAGAGAGCGTCGCCATTGGCGGCGTACTGTGCAGCTGCGGCCGCAGCCGCCGCCGCCGCAGGGAACGGAGTCGCCATGCCCGTTCCCACCATGTGCTGAAACCGAAGCGACAGACATTTACTGCATATTCTCTTCAAACGACAAATGATAAAAAAAACTAACTGTGTCAGCTGTGTAACCTTAACTATCAAGAATTCCGAGTTATTTCGTCTCAGGGACTCGCTCTACGTAGTTTATGTACTAATTCCGTCGTAATAAATAAACTCGCTTATAGTTGACGTTTCTGGGCTGCGAATCGAAATATTGACGCGAACAACTCGTGCCAAAACACGACTAGCGACGCTACCGTCACCAAGGCATCGGGACTATTTCATAAGTGGAATAGCAGAATCAGTTTAGATTTGGATAGAAAAACGTAGGAGATTGAGAAATTAATCGAACAGTTTTTGATTCCACGTCGTTTTAATATACCTAATAAAACAGATATCAGTAAACAATCATTTCTTGTATTACACAAAATATGAATTCCGCAAATCTTTCCGCAAGTCTGAATTTCAATTCGGTTTACACAAAGAGTTCGAAGCTTGTTGCCCACTACGCACTCGCTCTTATTTTATTTCACGTCCGAAACGCTGGTCGGTGCAAAATTAAATTGCGAACGAAATTCTTACACAGGCCACCCCGACCGACCTCGACTCGTTGCCGCTTAAAAACTGAAATAGCCTTGGGCGTTAAATAATATAGGCAGTTTTCATCCCTTCTAAAATTATACATGTACATGGATGATGTTTTTATAAAAGGTTGTTTACTAATGCATTACCTGCCTGCGCATTTAATCAACTGGTTCGTTAAACTTTGTCGACAACATTATGATTGGGCCAGTAACTAATAGGGTAACATGTGCTTTTGATACGAGTTCTTACTTTGGGACTACATTAGTTTAGATTGAAATGTTTGGCTTCATTACGACAAAGGCGTCTATTGCGTTATAGTAAAATATATACAGTACCTACTATGATGTATTATAAAAGTTCTGTCGTTCAGTAATCTTCCATTTTTACGATTTAGTAAGAACATATAATATCCAGCTTTCCGGGCCTCGTTAGGCACTAAAGAGAAAAATAAGTACGTCATTAAATAATATAAGTGCTCTCTCTATATTGGAACATCATCACCACACTTCGTGTTTTATTTTATTCTTCACACAATTTTAAGTTATAAGCAGTATCTACTGTAAATGTTTTATTATGTTATATATGTATGTGTCTTATGAACATTATATCCCTTGTACATAACAAGGGAAATCACGATTACAAAGAGATATGATTAACATTTGTATGGGGACCCTAGTTTCCGATCAACAAAGCGATAAATCCGCTACTTGTCACGCTAGGGTTCTAAATAAATCACATTGAAAACGGATGGGATAATGTAAGTTTGAGACATCCAACTTTCTTGTTGCAAAAAATCGAAAGCTTATGAAAAAGACTAGCACATTTAAATGCCCAGCTGTGTAGCTATATGTGTAAAATTTATAAAATGGTAAAAAGATAGATTAACGTTATAAAATTAGGTTGCTGTGCATTTATGTTAGCAACACTTCTAGGATTCCAAGAGATCCCTATTATAACCCTATCACAGTGTTATTATGGCGGATTTCTTAAATGAAAACTACACAATGAATAATTTTACAGGGTATGGGTACGGTGTGAGTCCGACTTGTATTTGCTCCAATTTTATTTTTGTGTTAGAGGACTTATTGCTGTGTGTTAATTCAAGTTCTTGGGGAGAGCCACAGTCCGCATACCCGCACCATTTGGCCGGTTTACGTAACACACAACTACAACAGACGTACTGTAATAACGGAAACGAGAAAATTAGGAAGTGGTTATTGGTTACAATTGCTCAGGCCGCAGCGCTCCGCGCCATGCCACCGTATAGTATAGTCACAGTATAATAATATATACAGTGGTATAGTCTCGTGTGGATGTCGTCCTCCGACTATATTCGTGTGCGTACACATCACATGCCTTGTTTATTTACTGTATTCTGCCCTATATATCTCTACCAGTTATTAAATGAAACGTAGATCTAAATTTAGATTACATGGTCCTATAAATTATACGCGTAGTTTGTATATAGCTTTAAATATTTAAGCATACCTAGAATTTGTTTGAATAATGAGCTGATGTGAATTGCAAGTTGAGTTCAACTTATAATTATATAAACTACTATTTATACTGTGACGTGTGCAACATGCTTTTTATAAGAGTCAATTCCAGAATAAAAAGCATACATATTTTTTTATAATTTTTTTTCCAATTTAACAATTCCAAAAGCATCAAAGATTAATTACATAAATTAATATTTTCAGATTGTATTGTTCATAAAATTGTGTTTAATTTTAATGTATTTTTGAAACGACAGAAAGGTACACTGAAATTTCACTTTTATTAAATGATCTGGCGCGGCGAGGCGCTGGCAGCGCGGAGATGGTATCTTTATAGAAAAATAGATATCAATAGGAGTAAGTGGGTGGAAAGGCGTCACTGAAGACATTTTTAATCAGGGTCCAAAGGACGGCGAGGTTGCCGAGGGTCGAGCCACTTACTACAGGATCGTTGCTTAAATTCAATGAATGTGTCTTTACGCACACTCTTGTGAAACGTGTTTTACATTCTTAGCGGTATAACACACCAGTTACAAACTATAACGCAATAATGCAATGACGTGAGGTAGACTATACAAATCTAATTCAAAACTCAAATCGCGATGTTGCCGCTGTTTTTCTTCGTACTCCGTTATCATATCATAACTAATTTTGAATGGGACTGTCTCCGAAAAAAAAGTATATATTACTATTATTAAGTATATACTTTATAGTATACTAGCTTTTCCTCGCGGCTCCGCACGCGTGATCTGCTTTTTCCGGCATAAAAAGTAGCCTATGTTTATCAGGGATAATGTAGGATTCTAATGGTGGAAGAATTTTTCAAATCGGTCCAGTAGTTTTTAAGTTAATTCGTTACATACAAAAATACAAATATTTCTTCTTTATAAATTATTGTTTACAATGAAATACTATTAATCAACAATCCATTTATTTGGATATGAAATAATATTATGATAACACTTTGGAAAATAATTGACAATAATGCATTAATTCCGACCATATTTGATTACCATAGCAACGGAAGCCTTCAAATATAAATAATTTTCCCCGTTTTTGCAACATTTTGCACTCATGCTTCGCTCCTAATGGTCGCAGCGTAATGTTATATAGCCTAAAGCCTTCCTCGATAAATGGACTATCCAACACAAAAATAATTTTTCAATTCGAACCAGTAGTTCCTGAGATTAGCGCGTTCAAACAAACAATCAAACTCTACAGCTTTATAATATTAGTATAGATGTACAGACGAATTGGGATCGTCTTTCTTTATTAAGTCGGATAAAAGAAGGAAAAAGGAGCGCTGACGCCAATATTACTAAACCATATCATAATCTGCATTGGTCATCGGCCTGTCCTGTCGCCTCGATTTGCTTCTTCCCTCTCCGAAGAGAGAAGAAGGATTTATACAGGCCGGCATGATTCTGGTGACCACAACTCATTGTTTATCGGTGGTTGCTGGTTTTTTGGACTGCACTACGCTTACCATCAGGTGTAGTGCAGTCACTTTGCCATGCTCGGGTAAAATATAAATCTATACTAATAATAAAGCTGTAGAGTTTGATTGTTTGTTTGTTTGTTTGTTTGAACGCGGTAATCTCAGGAACTACTGGTTCGAATTGAAAAATTCTTTTTGTGTTGGATAGTACATTTATCGAGGAAGGCTTTAGGATATATAACATTACGCTGCGACCATTAGAAGCGAAGCATCAGTGAAAAATGTTGCAAAAACGGGGAAAATTATTCATATTTGAAGGCTTCCGTTGCTAAGCTACCCAAATCTATACTAATATTATAAAGCTGTAGAGTTTGATTGTTTGTTTGTTTGTTTGATCACGTGGGCGGAGCCGCGAGCAAAAGCTAGTAAATAATAAAGCTGCAGCGTCTAGATATAAAAAAAATATTGCACCCATCCCACGTCAGGTGGAGGGCAGAAAGAAGAAGAATTATATGTCAGATGAAACAATCTATGTTTGTAAGTTTAATTACATTTTTAATAAGTGTCGTTATATTGGCAGTATAAAGCGTATCGCTGAAGTATGGCTATAACTTCCAAAATATTAAACATAAAGAAAGCAATAGCGGCTATGTAGCCCCGATAACGATCCCGCGAAACATTATTAAAGCGCAGATGTGTCCATATAGTAACTTTTCGGTCAAACATAAAAATAACAGCGAAATTGTATTCCGTGAACATCTTCAGTGTGCCTTGTACGAATTGTAGTTAGTATGGAAAACCCCGCGGCAGTACACGCATGTCGAGTAGAGAATCTCGTCAGTCCTAAGGGCACTTGGCTTTTGAGTTATTATTGTCCAACCTTGGCGCCCGCACCGGTCTGCACGGTTCTTATTTAGTAGTAGAGTGTATGTTTGTAATGATTCCTTAGCGGCTTCCAGATCTCGTGGCTATTTATGGTACCAGCACGACACAATAGCTATGAGTCATCATGTAACAGCGCAAGAAGCTACGTGTTAACAATATTCAACTCACCAAACAGATAAATATTCCGCTCACAGAAACAGCGTTTATAACACTATATTTAAATCGACAGAGCGTATTGAGCGTTACTAGCCTATACGAGTACATACATGAAGTTTATTGCAAAGAGACGACCGACCGCGACATAGCGGACGCGGGACGGGGCGGACGAAATGCTCTCCCATAAGACGATGTAATGGCACATAAAATAAATTCGTAATCTGCGGTTAATAACTGAAAAAGGTTACAATAACCATTATACATGTGGTGCGCCGTCTTCCAGTCGTATCCGTCGATCACATAAACAAACTGACTTTTTATAGAGCGCGTCTGTAATTCTTCTCACACCACCGCTTGACTGCTTAGTCTCGTTTGCTTCTAAAGCTGTAATAGTGTTTGTAAACGAATTCATGTTGTTTATATGGTTGTTTCTATTAATAATCGAACGGACGCTCATCTTGAACGGTTTACTTTACAAAAGCAGGTAGTTAGTAGGTGGATATTTCCGTGAATCACTATAAAATTTATGAAAAAAATATTTTATTCAAAGAAATTGTGTATACGGGCCTATTTAAATGCTGACATCGTAATCCAAAGAGGAATTGAACGTGTGCAACATAACGTATACAATAATTAAATCAAACGTATGAAATGTTACCACGCTCGAAGGTGTCACGAGTTGATATTATTCTCATCACATAATATTATATGAAGTCAATGAAACGAATCTAACATGAAACACCGAACATTTATAAAAACGATCGAGGATATTCTAAAAACTGTTTTCTATAAATAAAAAGGTAAAGGGAGAACTTGTTAGTTTCTCAGAGGTCGCGGCTCGCTACGGATACGATGAACGTAGGAAAACAATATTTTATACGAGTAGAATTTTAAATGAGATGTTTCAAGTGACGTTATATGTTTCAGCCTCATGGAATTTTATATTACATGCAGGCCAAGTGCCGATGCATTGATTGCAGTATTTAATTAATATATAACTACAAAATAATTCTTTTCGTATGTATTTATACTGTGAGGACAAGATACTAAAGCCAAACATCAACTGTCTCCATGGCGTTTGGTACTTTTGCATAGAGTCAATAGGTCCAAAAGGGATCAAAATGTATGTGAAATAATATCACTGAACTGAACTTCCCCTTCGTCCTCAATCAAATTAAAAAAGAGACAAAAAAATAAACATTACGAAATGTAAAATTTGAATACCGCATTTTCAGTTTCGTAACTTTGGGTTATCGTAATATAACACAGTATTCTTTAACATTTCATATACCACAGTGTCTGGTGGAACGCGATTATATGTTATAAACCCTTCTTAGAAATACAGACAGTTGGACATAATCGTAGGAAGTTTAAAAGCTGTGTCGCTGTCGGTCAACTGGAATTACACCGTCTCCAAAGAGACCTATAGAAATTGTTATTTTTTACTTTAATCAGTATCTATATATATAAAAATGAATCGCTGTGCGTGTGTCTCGCAAAAACTCGAGACTGGCTGTACCGATTTGGCTAATTCTGGTCTTGAAATATTTGTGGAACTTCAGGGAAGGTTTACCCGGTGAGAAAAAATGAGTAACATAAATAATAAGTAAAGGAAAACACTAAAAACGACAACTTAATTTTCCAGTACAAACTGTATGAAACACTTGATGTCTTTTTGATGTGAAACATCTATAAGCTTGCCGTGATGACGGGTCGCCACGCTATACTAGACAGGGACAGGGACAGGGACAGCGACAGGGACAGCGACAGGACAGCGACAGGACAGCGACAGGACAGCGACAGGACAGGGACAGGACAGGGACAGGGACAGGACAGGGACAGGACAGGGACAGGACGGTCCCACCGGGGGGAGCGACAGGACAGCGACAGGACAGCGACAGGACAGGGACAGGACAGGGACAGGACAGGGACAGGACAGGGACAGGACAGGGACAGGACAGGGACAGGGACAGGACAGGGACAGGACAGGGACAGGACGGTCCCACCGGGGGGAGGTGGAAGACGACCTGACTTAAGTCGTCGAAGTCCAGTTTTTGACCACATTTTACACAAATATATGTAGGTGATACGAAGTTCACCGGGTCATCTAGTTATTTTATAAAGTCGGATTTTAAGTTTTGTTAACACTCATTTTATTTTTAAATTTTCAGTATTAGTTACAGTCATGGAATGTAAAATCTAACACAATAACACAATCGGGACGAGTAAGCTGCTGTCCGTTAAGGAGTTTCATTCTTTTAGTAACGACTCCATCGTCATATCTCAAACAAATTTATATGGGACCACATCGCAGTTAAACTCTGTCAAATGATTTTTTTCCGACAAAATCGGTCCGCAATTGACGGAGACATCGATGGACATTGAAACAATAGAGAACTTACTCCTTTTTTGAAGTTGCTTAAAAAGGATGTTATACAAGTCGCGCAATTTCTTTCTTTTTACGTATCGCGGCGTTATCCCGACTAGCACCTGGGTCCGCCTTCCTACTAAGACACTCCCACTTCGTAAAAGAGTCGCGCACTACACCAATAAAATCATTATTTTAAACATTCCATAGAGCCATTACCAATATTATAAAAAAATAAAATCTCCGCGGTGGCCTACTTGGGTGCGAGTGGGGCGGTCCCGGGAGATCTTGAGTGAACTCTGGATTGTTGCCGATATCGCCCCTGCGCTGTGCCGCTTTGCAGCCCGTCTCTTAGAGGACTAAGAAACCTCTCATAGTAAGGGATTGTTTCGATATCATCGGCACCACGTAATTTTGTACTGCCGTCTATCTCGGGGCCTGTCGTAGGATGTACATTACGTACGAAGGCTCCCCCGCTGCGTGGCTATGACACCAGGCGGCCCCAGTTAGTCGCCTCTTACGACAGACACATGTTCGTATTTTGTAAATATTCGAAGATTGCTACAGCGCGTAATTTAAATCGTAATATGAGATTATTATTGTATAATGATTTCTTACGTTTACGCGAATGTTACTCATTGAAATAAAACTAATTTAAACGGATTTTATCGCGGTTTTTTATTTTAATTATGGTCCCGACGTTTCGAAAGCTCTTCAGCCTTCGTGGTCACGGGGTGGACTGAGGTGTAGGTTGTCCAGAAAAGTTAATGTTACAGTGTCTACCTTCAGTTTACAATTATTAATATAATTAATTCAGACCAAACATTAAATTTAAATTTTATTTACGCTATCTCCTCCGAGTCAAGCGTTGTCGGTTTTTGGAAATGCTCAAAGCAAGTGCAATAAAATTTCAGGCCCAGGCAGCCTCGCGCGGCAAAAGTCTGAGGCAGCCTCGCGAGGCTGCTCGATCAGTCAGTACGCGGTTAATGATGTACAGCTATCGAACAAACTTGCACTACGACTACAGTACATTGTTTTAGTTTCTCAGGTCAAAAGTCAAAAAATAAGTCGAGTGCCAATCGGATCCACGCGATACACCGACGTTCATTTCGATATTTTGACAGTTTTTCTTATTCATCTAAATGACTAGACGAGCTCGCTCGCCTGATAAAACAGAAATGCCCAAAACATGTAACTCCGTTCAGAACTTTGAATTACAAAAATACTGCACTCATCAGAAAGACGTTAAGTATCATAATGTGCAGTAATTTAACTTTAATATTTTTCAACATTTTAAACGCCGTTGTACCATGAGTGAGTAGCGCAGTTGACAAGGAGTTAATTATATCAAGACTGATTAAATGTAATTGTGCGCGACCAAACCACTGGCACATCGTACATACAGTTGTAGACACGCTCGCGGCTTGCCTAGGGACCGCTAATACAAGTGTCACGACAAAATGAAATACTAAGATTTTAAGTATGCGCTTCGAAAATTTCGAAAATGCAATCTAAGTGATAACATTGACCTGTTACAGCGTTACGTTATGTACATATTATTTTTCTCTTGAGTGACTGACAGGAACCAGATAGGCATTGCATATTATAATTGTATATATTCGTAAAAACAGAACATTTCCGAAGCGCATAATTGAAATAGACGACCCTGGCCATTTAACACATTTACAAATAAAAATACAAATCAATACTTAGAACCATTCGTGGAAGCGCATCGGGAATGTGCTCGGAGTTTTAAACAAAAATAGACATGACGTGACGCCAACGACATTACTTAGATATGAGAAAACAAATTTTGGCTTTAAATCTTCGTTAAATGCAGACAAATCACTGCTCACATAATTTTAAAATAAAATGGCGACTCGTTCCCGAGTGAATAAGCGGAGGGGAAAGTACTCTTACTTATACCACCACAAGCAATTTTATCGTATCTGCTTTCTTTCATTAGTCGTCCCTATAATACCGTTTAATTTTACAGTAATCAAAATTACGGTACCTATTAAATACCTAATATAATAATATGGGACCAATCGTCGCTCACACAAGCCGCGATTAATGGCATTGGGCTTCTGCAAAGTGGGTATATAAGTGAGTCCCCACCCTCCTGGCACATTTTAACACCGGTCATGCGCGGCCCTACGCCATTCACCCCTGATGTACCCTCGCCCACGCCGCGCCGCGCCGCACCGTGCCGCCGAACAGAGGCTGGCCTCTTGTAAACACAAACATAAGCCCGTTAAGATACGTTTCGCTCCCGTATCGACATTAATTGCTCGAATTATCTGCCGAGCTGGGTTACTTCATGACGGACGTTTAATGTTATCGCCGAAACAAACAGACATACTATCTAACTATACGGTGTACCTAGTAACTGATATTAACCGATTTTTTCATAGAGATTGATAGTGGTTGTCTGGAAGTAATCGCTGTCTGCGAAAAGACCACCCACTATATCACCTTTACTTATAAACTCCTTTGCAAAAAAAACGGGCACCTTACACACACACTTTACCTTAGCTTTTCTATGGGTAAATATTATTATATTTTTAGTATGTCATTAGCTTGGATGACTAGAAATTTCTTATTATCAATGAGAATCTAGTTTTTTAACACTTTTATCCTGGTATCGGTGTTTTAGTCAATGTAAACAGAGAGCCGTGTTAAAATGGACATTTTTATGGGTATAATGAAATTAAGACTACGAGTATTTTTATGGTATTTTAATAAAAGAGACATTAAAAAATAAAAATTAATAACGAGTATGACCTCCTCTTGCAGCGATTACGGCATGTAATCGTCTTGGCAGGCTTCCCACCAGGCTTTTGATGGTGTCCTGTGGAATGTGTTCCCACTCAGTCGAGATTACACGTTTAAGCTCTCTGATGTTTTGTGGAGGTGGTTGGACAGATCGTACTCGCCTTTTTAGGAGGTCCCAAACGTGCTCAATGGGGTTAAGGTCGGGGCTCCGCGCTGGCCAATCCAAACGACGAATACCGACCTCTTGCATATAAGCATCTACGTCGCCAGAACGGTGGGCCCGAGCATTATCGTCCATGTAAATGGCATCTTCACCAATTACAGTCAGTGCGGGTTGTGCATTTTGAGAAAGGATTTCTGTTATGTACCTATGCGCATTTAGTGAGCCATTTTCTATGAATACTATCTCGGTACGATAGTTGGAAGTTACGCCCGCCCAAAACATAACGGACCCTCCACCATAAGGGGTGATTTCTTCAAAACACACATCGGCATAGCGTTCCCCTGGTCTTCGTAACACTCGCCGACGTCGGTCCTCACCATGCAGACAAATTCGAGCCTCATCGGAGAAGAGTACGCTACTCCAGTTACCTGGTGTCCAAGATAGGCAATTTCTAGCGAACCTCAACCGCGCAATCCGGTGCTCACGGAGTAACTTGGGGGCCCGCGCTGGTCGTCGACTACGTATATCAGCAGCTAAAAGTCTTCTCCTCACAGTCCATAGGCTAACTTGTGCTCCTCGTACCTCTTCAAGGTTTCTTTTGAGGTCTATGTAACTGCATTTGCGGTTCCTCAGCGCCTGAGTCACTAAAAAGCGATCGTCTCGCGGCTGTGTGCAACGTTTTCTCCCAGAACCTTGCCTTCTCTGAACGGAACCTGTCTCTTGGTATCGAGTCCAGGTTCTTTGTACGGTTGAACGACTCACGTTTAACCGCTGTGAGACGTAACATTGGCTACACCCCTCTTCCAGCAGCGCTATAATTTTACTAGCTCTCATTGCTTTTTCTGCCATTACGATAGACACAAAGATATCTGTTTTAAGTCACAATAAGGCAGAATTATGCGATAAACATAAATTGTTGTACTAAAATAACGAAAAGTTACTTTTAGTTGCTTGATAACCTTTTAACCGCAAACCCGCGAAAAGTGTCACAAAATGAAAAAGGGTTAATAATTTAAAAAACAAAAGTTTTGAATTTGGAATGAACTTTTTTTCATACCCAGACTCTTTATTAAGTGCCAGTAACATAGTTTGGCTATTAAAACCTCTGAAGAACTAAATTATTACCAATAATGTTAAAAAATCAAACCCGCCCGTTTTTTTTGCAAAGGAGTGTAATTCTTATTTTTTATGTTAATTTATATGGTGTGTATACTATAAAGGATATTCTATATATTGCTTACTATTTGTTATTTTTGAGCATGTTTTTTTTATCCTGGCACGGTAAACTGACTACACTGGACTTGATGTTAAGTACAATGCAGTTCAAATGTCGACCGTGAAGCGACAACAGTCGGCAGAGTTATGCCGCTGACGTTACTGGATATACACAGACTGACCACAAAACTAATTCGCCTGAACCAGCTTCTATGTCGAATTTTTCACCACGTGTACAGTTGTGGGCATTGTACCAGTTGAGCACAAAAAAGATCAGGTATGCTTCCATCAGCAAGATGTGCATATGTGGTGTAAATTTATAGCGTTTTATATACGGTTTGTAACTAAAATATATTATCGGCGAGTAATATTTCATTTGCTAATGGCATTAACTGGGAGCTTGCTAGTTACTCTACGCATACGAGCAGCTATGCACACGGCATGCAAGAATTATAATTTATAGACATTGGTCATTTGACTCACTATCGAAGAATATAACTTTCCCCGTTGTCATCTGGGGGCTACGCCAGAATTAACCACGCAATTATTTAGTTTTTCACTATTTTGGTCGGTCTACTAGGATTAGCATTATTAACGTGTCGATTTTAGCGAAATGTCTTATTCTGAATTTTATTTTGTATTAATATGGAACAGTTTGCGGCGGCACTACGTGAACGGCGTGGGGGAGTATTTACAGTGCTTAGCGAAGCGCGTAGTCAGTCTCCGTGTTCGGGTATCCTCATGCCGACTATCTCAACGTTATGCATATGGATGATCCCGTCTACCACTATGAACATTCAATTTTCGTTTCAGATAATTTATATGCGATTCAACTAAATGTAAATCGCTACCGAGCTAACATTGATCTCCGTTTAGAACAAGAATAAATATTTCTACAAAATTCCTAGACTTAAATAAAATGATGACTTCGGTCCAATTAGAGTAATGAAAATGTGTAAATAAAACATATTCAAATAATAGGTATAGTTTGAGCATTTCGTTATCATGCGTACATTTAGCCGATACAAAATCGACTTTATGTGAACACAAAGGCACTGCGTCTGGTTGAATGTGCGAGTAGGTACCACAATGGCTCGACATTCAGTACTTGGTCGTAAATAGTCAAAATAACCGTGTTCCGAGCGAGCGACGCGGATGCTCCTCTCCTCTCACAACGCGCCGCGCCGCAAGTTGTCAGCCATAAGCGAATATCCGCGTGAACGCCCCGCTCCATTTTTGCTATCTACTCGTTGTAAATAATATTATAGAAGTAATTATTATTAGAGCAGCGATAGCTCAGCGGAGAGTGGGATGGACTGTAGAGACGAAAGTCGCAGGTTCGAAACCAGCCCCAAGAGCATACACCACTGACTTTTCTAAGTTACGTGTATATTCATTGTTAATTATCGCTTGCACTAACGGTGAAGGAAACATCGTGAGGAAACATGCATACCTGAGAACTCGATAAGATTTTTCGAAGGTATGCGTAGTCTGCCAACCCGCATTAGGCCAGCGTGGTGGACTAATGCCTAATCCCTCTCATTCAGTAGAGGAGGCCCGTGCCCAGCAGTGGGACGTATATAATACAGGGCTAGTAAAAAAAAATATTATTGAGGCATTTATAAAAGTATCTAGACTCATTACAAAAATGTAATTTATGATGATAATTTGTTTTTTTGTGTTAGAAGCGTCTTGGAACCCCCATAATTTCTCTAATACCCGTACAGGCGTAACTCTTTAAATGTAATTGTACCAAGCTGACTGGCGAAAATTGCCTTTACGATTGATCATCAATAATTCGTCGCCTCGTTCACCCCTTATACGTATACCGCATTGCCGCTCAGCGAATTACCTAAATCAATAAATATTTGATTACATTTCATCGACAATTTATGGGGAAGAGAAAAAAATCATTCGCGACAACGATGAAATTAGAAAATTCTATACATTCCAAGCTTTGTTTGTGCTTATGACACTCCACGTCCAGTTATTGTATTTTTTAACATTATAAAACGGGAAGTTCACTTGGCGAATACAATTAATTTATTCAATTATACTAATACAGAAGTACAGACACAGACAGCCACCGAGGCTCAGTAAGCGAGGAGCCGGTTGTGAAGCGAGAGGCCGCGGGTTCGATTGCCGTACCGAGACAAATGTTTGTATGATAGACAAATATTTGTTTCAGGCGTGGGTGTTTTCTCGCTAGAGGGGTTAACGTCAGGCAGGCCGGTCGTAAAAACTAAAATCCAAATCTTTCTGTAACATGTTCAAAGCATGTTACGCCGATCCCACTGTGAATGGGACAAGGGCATGCGGAAAACAAGATACTAATACAGAAGTATTATCTTGGAAGTTATTATTTAATATTTTGTGTTATGATTTATTATGACAAAAGCCGCAAGAAGATTGGAAACTTTTAGTCACAACTCTTGGTGATTCTGCGTGTTCACGATTTAAGTTTTCAATTATTTTGCTAAATTCAAAAGAGGACGGGAAGCTTTGAAGATGAGTCGAAGTCAGGTCGGCTGTTAACCGCGGTTACATGAAAACGTTCAAGCTGTCCAATTTTTTTTTTCGTGAAAACTGATAAATTACTTGGGCATTCATGATACACTGTAAATTTATGAAGCCACGCTTAATAAAAACACAATATTAAAACTAATGCAAGATATATCCGTCCGGAGGTATCAAGGACCGCTTCTAGTTGCAATTGCACGAATAGCAAATGCATATTTGAGGCTGCTAGAACCAGAGTGGCCTAACTGCATTTTGATGACTTTTGACCAATTTGTATTTTCGTCAATTTAAACCACGGCCGAAATGGACTTGTACTGCCATCTATGTCAAGATGATGTTACCAATTTTAGGCCGGTCTGGTCATGTAGATTAACATTTTTAAATTGACGAAAATACAAATTGGTCAAAAGTCATCGAAATGCAGTTAGGCCACTCTGGTTCTAGTAGCCTCATTTATGATCGGCCAGGTACGGCGAGGTGCGGCGCGGCGGTCCGGCAGCGCGGCGTACATTCGCACAGTTGTTATCCGTCATGTATATACAGCTTCCTCACCGACCTAAATTCCTTTCTCCGCCAGATATTAATTCCATATCTCAGATTTATATTTAGACGGCTCTGGATGATTTTACAGAATTATGCTTGTGCATTAACGGATGTAAGCGTGCGATGAGTAGTGCCTTTCTAGTAATAATTCATAAATATTTCCCTAGTCGTTACAGTTTTGGTCCTGGAATCGTTGGTCCTGGGTTGGTGACACCCTTGACACGTCATGTTCGGCATTCCTCTGAGCTGTAGCTCTTCCGACGCATTCGTAGAGTCGGCCATCAAATGAGGTCTGGACTGCACCGGTGCGGCGTGCCGTCGACTCCTTAGTTTTACGTTAATTCTGACTTTTCAGTGTTATTTTTTGAAATCCGTTTTATAGTTTTGTCAACTTATTTTATGCATGTAAAATTAATACAACGGGACGAATGTGCTGTATCCGTTGAGAAACTTACACATTTTTTTATATATTTACATCGGAGCTAAGCTCTATGGATAAATATTTTTTTAAATAAATCAGGCACAGTTGGCGGTGAAACAGATGCACAAACATAAATAAAAGCGTGTTAAAAAGCGAAAAATGCCGTCCGTTTACTAAAAAGCCCTTAAAAGAGTAAACCTAATTCTGAGTAGTGGTAAAAATGGGAAATAGTGTGCCTTAAACTTCATATTTTATATTATGTGGGATATAAAACAAAAAGTGAGCAATAATCTCCCTAATAATTTATGTTAATTCATAAAGGTTTAGTGACATTAATTTCGCCTTTTTTGACCACCCCTCAAAATGAGATTTATTCACTTAACGGTCTTTTAGTAAACGGACGACAGAAAAGTAAATCCGCCGACCATAAAAACTTATTCGTCCATTATTTAAACGTATTCGACTCGCTGTCCAGCGTATACGAGCTACCCGCATCGGTCCTGTTCCGCTTCCAGAAGTTCGCCAATTTTTTGTTTTTTGATAAAGTTCGTTTGTGCGCGATTGGATATGAAGATAGGTCAACTCAGTCATATCGTAGAACGAAAAACTACGAAATCTGGATGCAGACGTTTCAACTGCGACTACTCCTATGGGAATACAGACGAGAGGAATATTACGTTATGTAATCTGAACAAGACAATATGCAGACCATTTATATCTTGGTACTAAGATATTATGTCGTAACTAGCTAGCAAGGGTTGTATTGAAATAAAGGTTATAGAAAACAACCCAAAATGTTTGGCATTAGCGAGAACAGTGTCTGGTAAAAGCAGAAAATAAACGCGTCTAAAATATATGTCATCTAGCTATAAATCCATACGTTTTAATGAACTCGTCGGATCTTCCGTTCACATATGAGTGTTCAGCGGCGGCTACCTACTGGAGCGTTTAAAAATGACAGAAAGCACGTTGACGTTGCATCACAGGCCGGGCGCTCGCTCGGTTCGCCGAGCCAATCTCTTTGAAACTGCACCCGAGGTACACCCTATTTTATGGACCGCTGATTCCGTTAATTAAGCGTTTTAATCTACATATTATACCTACACCTATTGTGCTGAAGGAAAATAACAAGCCTGTGAGTAGAAATATATTCTATTTATGTAGTCTTTCTAAAGCCAATTTTACGTTTAGTATAAGTGCGAGTTGTTTCGAACAATCGGTAATCGTAAAAGAATTCGCAATAAGCATTGCTTCATGTAATTTTCAAAGTAATTTAAAGTCTTTTTCAGTATTAAAAATACGTGAGCGGATTATGTGAAGCTCTGTCTTACGAACGATTTTACGTTTACAGATAGTTTAAAACTACTCAAACCAAGAGTACTTTTACATTGAGAGTATATGGGATAGGTTTTCAAGAATGTGATGAGCAATTGCAAGTACCATGTTACAAAATAGTAATAAGTATGACTGCTATAGTACTATATTAGATTATTATAATTTTAACACCACATCCCGAATATTATTTCCCAAAAAGATGTTATTCAGTGTCAACATATATCTAATATAAGATTATCATCACAAAAACGTAGATATTGTAAATACATCTTTAAATTTCGATAAGATAACTATACAATGATATAAGTCATTGTGTATTTAAAAAGCGACGTGTACGGGTAAGTGAACATTTCTCTTGCTGGCACGCAGTTATCTCACGCAAATGGTCACGCAACACACAGACCTACACTGTTTGTACTTATAGCAGAATGTAATAAGCAAGTAAACGAGTTCTGACTCATTGACTGTACGTTATGAAAATTGCTTGTAACAACATTCAACTCCTCACGTTTCACCAGTATTAGCAAAGTTTATGCATAATATATAGAAAATAACATTATCGATACGTTTTAATGGAAATTGCTGTTTTTCTACTAACACTTTCAGAACATCGCATCATCCTCATCCTCATCATCCAGCACAGCAGTTGTCATCGAAGCGAGTGCAGGATTGGTAGCCTAATAGCGGGTTCACACGGTTCGAATTCAGTTGATTTACTACTAAATCGCATGCAACTGTAACCGCCTTAAAAGACTTCAATCGCATTGATCAACAAAAACTATACCACATTTGTTCATTCAATCAGCGGGTCAATTAAAATCGAACCGGGTGAATCCGCTATAACCAGTTTTCTTACACTTCGCTATACAGGCTAAAAACCTCATAGTAGCCTTCAGCACACGGGGAAATATCTTTTTTTTTATCCGAGCACGGCAAAGTGACTGCACGGCAAAGTAAACGCAGTGCAGTCCAAAAAACCAGCGACCACCGAAAAACAATGAGTTTATCGGTGGTTACCAGAGTTATGTCGACCTTTATAAATGCTTCTTCCGTCTCCGAAGAGGATAGCTGCCACTTGAACCTTTCTATCGCGATATACTTGCAGGCCATTTTCCGATATTATAAGTCTAGCTCGATAGTACGAGGTTCTAGCACTTGCTGTTGCATCTCATACTGTCAATGATATTGCCTGGAGCCCAAATTACCAGACGGTCTCTCGCTCATATCCACTCCACTCGACAAAGGGCGGCAACGTTCATGTACAATGGCGTTTATTTACCATTAAGTGGCCCACTTGCTCGATTGCCGGCCTTGCACTATAGAGCTTACAATTTTATATTAGTTAAATTGAGTCGCTCAGCGGAAGAGTGGCCCAAGCCTTGCACATTAAGTATGGAGATAATGAGCATTAATGATCTGAGAATTACATCAGTACTGATATTTTGGTATTTTCTCTAGTTATGTAAAAATAAAAAACAGACCATACAAAGTAATCATTTTATTGATAGTTTTATGCTTACAAACTAGTATACAAGTTAGAAATTAAAACAAATGTGTGTTGAGTAGGCCACTATTCTACTAAATAACAAAGTTAGTCTTGGGTTAGGTCATCATCATAGAAGTCAGCTTCAGTATCTTAGAATTATTTATCTTCAGGTTGCGATAGAAATCATGTCCCTCTAATTCGATATAAGCTCTTAAGCTGTAATAGATCTTCATATTTTTTTCTTCTCTATGGGGCGACCATTGGGGTACAAAACATCTAGATTAATCAAAGAGTCAGTTAATCAGTCAAAGAGGAAGAACAACGAGCTCTTTTTTCTTTAATATCAAAGCCGTTAAATGGAGAAAAAGTTTCATCATTACTGTTGGTGTAATTGTAATATATTTTGTATGGATTATCATGAATAAATCGCAACCATTGACTTTTTAGCCAATTTACTTTGGTTTTTTAACTTTTGTCAGTATTGTTATCTATTTTTCTGTTAGTTATTAGTTTTTTAAATTTTTCAATGCTTTTGAAGTCTTCTGTCATCATCTTCACAATAAAAAATGTTGCTCTTTTTCTTGGCATTTGATATAACACAATTCCAGTCTTCAGGAACAAAAATGTCCTTCTTATGTTTATTTTCCTTTTCTACTAACCCAAAATCACGGTCACATGGTAGATAGCTATGACCAGATACAAGAAACTTGTGATCTAGTTTTTAAATACCATTTATTTAAATATTATTTATTATTTTATTATATTTGATTTTTTTTTAACTATAAAGATATATATCTAGAGTGGGTTGGGCCACTATTCTGTTGTTCTAAAATTATGAAGTGCTGAAGTTAAAGGGCCTATCAAATAATAGGCCGCTTTTCCTACGAATGTAATCATAAATTTGAAATGGAATAAGAACATTCATCAACGCCATCATATCAAACACTACTGAAACTAAGATTTAGGCCAGTACAGTTTAAAGGATCTATAGTCTAGTATACAAATATCTACTTAACTCTGTTTCTGTAAATTTGTGGATTAGGCCACTATTCCGCTGAGCGACTCAATTTTATTTATGAAATATGGAAACCAATGTTTGTCGCTCGCCCGCGTCGCTTGCACTTAGATTAGCAATTGATATTCTAATCACGTGCCCGTTTCCTGCTAATGTTGTCTTAACCGACCGATGGTAATACGCCCTGAATCTTACTTAGATAATGTTATTGGTGCCTATCAATGTTGTGCAATCCGATAACATACAGTATATAGATAATCAAAGTTAAAGTGTTCGAAAGTAGCAATGGTTCACGAAATCTTAAACATTCGTCGTATTGTTAGTACTGAAAACAAATAAAACAATCTTTAAATACCGTGAACCATTGCTTGTTACGAACGCTTTATATATTACTGACGATTTGAAACAAACCACGAATAGAATATAGCTATGTCTGTACCATAAATTCTTAATAATAAATAATATTAGACCTATAAGACTAAGATGGCTTCGGTGGTGCAGTGGTTTTTTTTTATCTGAGCACGGCAAAGTCTGCACTACACCTGATGGTAAGCGTAGTGCAGTCCAAAAAACAAGCGACCACCGAAAAACAATGAGTTTATCGGTGGTCACCAGTCATGCCGGCCTGTATCAATGCTTCTTCCCTCTTAGGAGAGGGAAGACGCAAATCGATGGGCCTGCGACAGGACAAGGGGATGACCGATGCAGCAGGCACAGTAATACAAGGATGTATCCCTATGTATCAACCATCAAGTCATGTCGCAAGCCCCTCGAAAGAACCGGATATACACTGGCAGATCCTGGAACACGATCCACACAAGGCGTGTGGATCACTATGGCAGGTTTTAGTACCATGTGTATGGTGGTCGCTATCCGGGTGGATATGAATATCCGATCACCAGCTAAATATAAGTTGTAAATGAGTACGATGTGCTCAGGTCACGGGTTCGAACCCCCGGGTCGAGTAACTTATTGGGTTTTTCTACCACGAAATGCTCAGTATGGGCCCGCAGTCTGGGATTGTGCCCGGTATGGGAATAGGCTCGCCTCCTATCATATCATGGGACGGAAATAAGCTCGACGTAATGTGGGTGCATTGGTTATACATATGCCTACCTCTTCGGATATTACAGGCGTGAGATCGTTTGTATGTAAATGTGCCCTATACTATATTATACAGTATAATATTATTACACATTTACAATAACAAATTCATTCGTCATGAGTCTACTGCCGAAAATAAGACGCTATAGTATAGTATCAGCTCGCGGCTCCACCACTGGTGAGTCTTATTATGAAAATATATCGCGTATGTTCCTTGGTAGAGAATTAACTGATAAATCGTTAATTAAGTATGTATATAATATATTTTTCGAAGTATTTGAAGCATTATTTGCTGTTACTATGTAAACAATTACAATGCTTGTAGAACTGCAGGACGCGAATGTTATCATATCAAACCCTAGGAACGATGTCACCTTTATAAAATTGTTTTGCATTGAAGTACTATTAAGGCCTCTGCTGGATCAGTGCCAGAGTGGGAGTATTATTAGCACGCCGACAACGACTGAGTTAATCAGGCTCAAATGAGATCAATATTTCCCCTAGGTGAAGTGATAGTTTGAGAGCCGACAGTGCTCAAGCCGTCTGCACCGCATCGCCTTGGCAAAGGAACGTATAATTGACATATAGGGCAAGTGCGACACTGTTTCTATACTTTATACGTGTATTTCGAATAATCAGGCTCAAATAAGATCAATATTTCCCCTAGGTGAAGTGATAGTTTAAGAGCCGACAGTGCTCAAGCCGTCTGCACCGCATCGCCTCGGCAAAGGAACGTATAAATTGACATATTGGGCGAGTGCGACGCTGTTTTTCTATACTTTCTGTGTATTTGGAATGTTCGTATTGGGGTTTGACATCACATTCATAGAAATGTGTGTTTATGGCGACGCGCCGCAAGCGATCATCTGTATCCCATAAAATCTGTAAATTCGAAACTGTACAATAAATTTTGTGTAAGCCGGAAATTTTATATTCTTAGCACTGATTGCAAAGTATAAATACCAAATTTCTGGGTGAGAAACTTTGGTCACTATTTTTGTCAAAGGTTTCTTCATTTATTTTGAAAACTGTAAACATCACAAGTTTCGTCTACACTCTAGTATAGAGTATAATAATATTTATCTTTGTCCATGTTGTTTTAAATTCCATCTCCTAACTAATGGTACAATATTATGTCAATAACTCGCAATATATTTATTTTCGAGATTTATATAATATTATTAAGAAATAAATTATTACGTGAAGAGAAAACTTCCGAGCCCTTTTTAATCATATTGCGCGTACGGAGGATTGTGAGATTTGGCATAGTTTAAGTTACATGGAGGAGGAATGCAGAATGCTATTTACATATACCTATACATAATAACATTTGTAACTACATAATACGTACTTACGTTTATTTAAACAAAATAAAACATTATCATTTATGCTCACACTGACAATGTCTGAATGTCAAAATCAGAATTCAAAAAAATGGTCTGGATATGGAATTTCGACCACTACGTGACAATGTAGAGACAGAAAGTCAAACGTTAAAAAAAGACAAATATTATCTATACTAATATAATAAAGCTGTAGAGTTTGATTGTTTGTTTGTTTGTTTGAACGCGCTAATCTCAGGAACTAATGGTTCGAATTGAAAAATTCTTTTTGTGTTGGATAGTCCATTTATCGAGGAAGGCTTTAGGCTATATAACATTACGCTGCGACCATTAGAAGCGAAGCATCAGTGAAAAATGTTGCAAAAACGGGGAAAATTATTCATATTTGAAGGCTTCCGTTGCTAAGCTACCCAAATAATATTATTTGAAGGCTTCCGTTGCTAAGCTACCCAAATCTATACTAATATTATAAAGCTGTAGAGTTTGATTGTTTGTTTGTTTGTTTGATCACATGGGCGGAGCCGCGAGCAAAAGCTAGTTATGGAATAAAATTATTACATGAAAAGAAATAACGCGTTCCGATATCATAATAGTAGAGTGGAAATCGTTTAGGTTTTAGGGCATCAAACCTAATTTTCCTTAAATAAAAAAAATATGATTTTGCAACATACTCCATTTTTAGTATACATATTACAATTGTTTTTGGTTGAAAGCAATCTGCAGTGAAATGTACGTAAATTTTTATGGGTGTACCGTAATAATGCTTACTGCCGCACTCAGGGACGTCACAAAATTTTAATTGTCATTAAGTAATTTCATAAAATTCGTTTATTTGTCAGTTTCATCAATTTAGATTATTTCTGTACTCAGTAACGGAGCATTAAGCATTTTCTGTATTCAGTAACGCAACATGGGGTATAAACTAGCGGTGAGTGTGAAAATATGTAATCAAATTCGAATAAATTACTTAACGACAATTAAAGTTATTTGACGTCTCTGATTACCTGGTCGAAAACAGATAAAAATAAAGGCAAATGTGCATTTTTTATTTTATCTTAAATCGAACTCATGACTCCTCTCTCAGACCACATTTCTCTATTTTTCATAGTTTCTGATTTGGCCATATAATCACATCTTAAAAATCCACTTGTATGTACTTATATGTATAACATGCACAACCGCCAATAACATTAATATTAAATACTAGCCCTGTAATATACATATGCCACTGCTGGCCACGGGCCTCCTCTACTGAATGAGAGGATTAGGATTTAGTCCACTACCCTGGCCTAATTCGGGTTAGGAGACTTCACATACGCTCGAATCTTAGGAAGAACTTTCAGATATGCAGGTTTTATCGCGATGTTTCCTGCACCGTAAGACCGAGTGATAATTAATAACTAGTAACACAAGTAAATTAGACAAATCAGAGGTTCTATAGAAGGAGGACTCTTGAGGCTGGTTTCGAGCCTGCGACTTTCGACTCGACAGTCCGTGATACTTCCCGCTGAGCTATCGCTACTTCATCGTTTTACAATCACTTACTAGACTGTGAATATAATGTACAAAAATACCTTGATTAAGCGGCACCGTGTAATTAATTTTACAACTAGGTGTAAGATCAAAAGCATTTCACGACGTCGTGTGCCAGTTTCTGGCCTACATCAATGTCATGTTCAATGGAAGTTAATTACGTTATTTATTAGGATGTAAATTGATGAGGTCGTATTCTGCTCACTGAAACCATCACGCGTGTTTACTTAATTAGCGATGTGTGTGTTACAGTATCACACCAGCTTTGACACCGTTACTTACATTGAATTGAGCTTTAACCAATTGTATTATGTTGAAGTTAATTGAATATTAATTTACTTTATTTCTTTTTTTTGACAGCCTGAATGACGAGACGTGCAATCACTTGCTTAATGATAAGCCTTGCTTCTGCCCATACGCAGAAGCAATACCACATATAACTTTGAATTTTAAAGAACTGCACTCGTCACGCCCACTGGTTTCAGTGTCCATCAACCGGACCACAACATTGATAGATAACATACAGCTATTAGGACGGCAGACATAGAGAAAGCTGTGGTATAACATAAAAAGCGTATGACCATAAGTCTAAAACCCATAAGTGATTATCTTTTTAGTACAAACATTAAATATCTGTTTATTTCAAGACACTTCCAAAAAGCAATAATAAACATATAATATGTCACATGATGCTCGTATTACGTGAACAATGTATGTAAAGTGGTTTAGCGGATTGATTCGGCAGACATACAATGAGATCATGTGGGGTATGGTTAGTGAGTTACAATACAAGTATATTTTACATTAGCATTCCGGTGTTTCTATCATGCTTAATAGAGAAAAACGATATATACCAGCAAGGTCGGCGTTCCTGTGTCGATGACATTGCCGTTACTCACCTGAAAAAATAAAAATAATAGAATGAAGAATTATAATAATGGATAATTAATGTAAAATTACTTCAATGTTCAAAATCAAAGACGTGAGAAAAGTGAGCCCACATCTTGCGGCTCAACTTTATTTTTTATTGGTTGTTGATCACACAATTTACAATGGAGCAGATTAAAAACATTTATAACGCAGTGAATCATTATAATTTCATGAACAAATTAAGCGGAGATTGCCTAACGATACGAAGGTCTCGAGTTCGATCCCAGCTTCCAGGATCCACACCACTTCTCTATTCTATGTATTCAATATTAAATTATCGCTTGCTCTATAACAGTGAAAGGAATATCTATGGAACCCTGCACATCCGAGAGTTCATCATATGAATTTGGAAAGTAGGTGAAGTTTATCGACCCGCCCTAGGGGCGGAGGGGCAAGTGGACGAAAGGTAGGTTTCCCATCAATGCAACCGGCCCGTACCCAGTAGTGGGATAATATATAATATTATGCCGGTCTTGGTGTGTATATTTTGCAGCGTGGAATTGGCAATTACAATAAATCTGTATCATCTCATATTCAACGAGTAAAAAATTCTTATTTAAAATAGTTAGCGCATGACAAATGGCAATAGGATAATTTTGTAATATTGTTTTATTCTATTATTTTATTTAGATATAATCCGTACAAAAATAAATGCCATGGAATATCTGATTGCTATCGTATTCATTATGACGTACGTATATAATTCGTGCGTAGTCATTGTCGGCCATTGCATTACGAAATGATTGAAACCGATGGTCAAGTCAAGGGGCGTCGCGACGCCGCCGATGCCACTCGCGAAACGAACAGCGTTGGCACACGCCCAAATATTTTTCATGCGCCTCGGTCGGGACCGAGATAAGTTGCCCTATTCACCTGAATCGGTACACGAGTTCATCTGAATCAAAATGTATTCAGAGCGAAAACGCAAACAAGCACTGATTTTTATTTTAAACGCTCTAAAAGTGTTCGTTTTCATACTTTAAGAGGTATCTAAATCTTTTTATTCTTATAAAAGAAGCGTGTTATAGGTAGACTCCTTTGTCTGTCTCTGTGTTTATATGACTGTGGCATCGAAGCGTCTAAACGAAGACACGGCTGGATTTATGATTTTGTTATTAATTTCTCTTATGGTGCTGCCACACCGATGTTATAAAATGTTTACTAAACATTATTTAACATTTGTTAACAAAAATTTGATACATATTATCACAATGTTAGATAATGTTAGTAAATGTTTAATGTTATAAAATGTTTGTTAACATTTTATAACACCGGTGTGACAGCACCATAAATCTAACATTTTATAACATTTTTTAACATTTTATAACATTTGAAAACATGACATCGGCCCTTCTTCTTTGACGGCGCCGCTCTCAAAAGTACTGCCGCCAGCGGTTAAAAAATGTTAACAAATGTTACAAAATGTTACAAATTGTTAAGAAATGTTTACTAAATGGTGCTGCTACACCGCTGTTATAAAATGTTATATAACATTTTCTAACACCGGTGTGGCAGCACCATTAATAGTCAACATAATTTACTATTTTACTAAACGAATTGTTATTATAATATTATATTATCGTTTTAACTTCTACTCCTGATATCTAGACATGATACGACCCAATAAACAATAAAACTTTAATATTATATAATAGTACCAGCAATATATTTCTTGTCTATCTATACAAAGTGGCACTGCAACAAATTTTGACTTATGAAGATACGGTACAACTTATATTTAATAGAATATAATATTCATAATATACTTTCTTTTTACCATTAATATTCCATAAAGACAATTTGAATAAACCGTGACACAGAAAACACTTTAAATATTAAAAGTATGTACCGTTATTGTAATGATTGGTGAGACGTTGTTTGCGATATATTTCTTACACATACGTGAAGTCCACACCCATTCCTGTCCATTTATAGCCACGTTTTACGACTTTGACTGGGCGCTGTTTGCACCCCGAGCGCACACTTTGTACAAAGACTGCTCTTGCTTCGCCACTTGTGAATCTGCTATATTTATATACGAAACAATCATCACAACAAATGGGAACAACGTTAAACGGAAATACCGTGTCGATTTTAAAAGTAATCGTGTACGAGAGCAATATTTGGTATAATGAATAATAAACACATTAGCTTTAACAAAGAAAATTAATATCGAGTCAATATATTTAAATAAACAGACACTATTAATTACACACAGATAAACTAATAACTGTGACGGACAAATGCGACCGTTATCACTTAATAATCTAACAATACACATTTAAAGTAATTCATATTCAAACTTGATTAAATCACTTTAATAAATGTATTCCTCATATCCTTTTTAAGTTCATTTTTGGTTAAATGTATTAAGAACACTATTACAGAAGGCGTTAAACTCATATTGGTTGAACTATCATATTCTAATGAAGACAAAGTCATTAGTAGTTCATCCGCCGTAATAAGTGATACAAGTGTAGCTAACAACATAGAATATTGCATTAATATGTTTCGAAGTGATCTGAGGCTGCCATCATCTATCAAATCTTTCCAATGTTGAGAAATTTAAACTTTGACATTCATGCACCGAGTTTGACGATTATTTCACTAAAAATAGTAAAACAGAAAAAAAAACTAAGAAGGTAAAAATCTAATAATCCATGTTGGGTAACGAGCACCAATCCAAAATTGGTTCATTTTATTGATTTGAGTTTTTGATTACATTTTATTTTGGTTGTATTATCAAACGCGTGTCTATGGAAAATAACAAATGAAAATATGTGAAAGGTATAAAGATACGAGCTCGTGCATAAGATGATTAACGTTTAACGTGTATGTAATCTCGGGCCCACTCTCCGTTAGATGGGCGATTACTAGGAGATCGGTTGAAACAAGTGACCGCGGTCCGCGCCGCATCATTGCGCAGTCTTATCTTTATTTAATAAGAACATACCCGCTCAGCAAATAAATGCAAACGTTGCAGTATGTTATGGTAATTTGGAATAATTTAGAACGTTGGCGTTCTTGGGTGTACAGAAAGGCCATTAATTACTATTTACACAGATAAATTATATTTCTTTAAGATAAGTAGAGCTGAATTGTGGGTGAATGCTATAATAAATAAGTTTCTATAACGCTTAATATATCGATACAGAATATTTATTTAACGATAAGCATTATTGTTGTGTAGAAAATAATTAAATATTGATAAGAAAGTCATTTGAGGGCAATAGCGCTCTATTATTGTAATTTTATTCAAATTAAATATAATAAGTCGTTTGAACTTATTGTAATATGAATCAATAAATGCATTCAATATATCTATTTCAGAAATGTAAACAAATATCTACCCACTTTTCGTTTCGTTATCTTTATTGTATTGGTGTATTGACTGGTTCAAAAAAAAATGGGTGCGTGTACTTATGTACGCGCGTGAGAAGTTATACTTCTTTGTTATTTATTCAATTTAATAGCAAATATTAAAAATTAATATTATTACAGTCAATCTGGGTAACTTTAGCTTTCAATGTAACATTGACTCACTAACTTGTATTTGAACGTTTAATTTTTTCTCTGCTTACTGAATCACTGTATAATAATAAGTTGTTTAATCTATGAAGGTAAAAAGTGTTTTTGAACGAAACCTGCAGTGAAATTTGACATTTGTCAAATATATATTTATTTCTCATCATTCAAAATTTGGCGGTAAATAGAGTTAAAAATAAACTTGCTAAAAAGTTGTGTATAGCAGTTACTACAGAAGAACTACAGAAGGCGAGTTCAGTTTTATGTTGAAGAATCATATGTTTTTTATGTAATAACACTGAAATATCCCGCGATATTCATAGATTTTAAAAAAAATCTTTAGTTAATCTTCGAGCCGTTTCATTTTCAGACCATTTGGGGTAACATTAGCTCGGGGCGAGGACAGACAATGCGTGAAAATTTCAATTATGCAAAAAAGTTTTGAAGGGTGGAAGTGGCCATCAAAGCTTGACATATTTAATTGTCACCCCCGAAATATAGTTATTCGATTTGGAGGATCTAAAATCACAAAACGAGGCGATTCTTATGCGATTGATGATCAATTTCTATACATGGTATGGGGGAATTGAGAGCCGATATTATGTTTCTTTTTTATATGTGATTGAGTTTGTTTTATTATTTTTTATTATTTTAGGCATTGCTCATTAATTATAAGTACATCAAAACCTGATTAATACAATAATAACTTGATTTAAGAGGTCCATAAAATAGAAGTTGATTTCGATAAACCAGGCAGTTTAATATTGTATTAATATGGCAACCCTACGTTGCCACTAAAATGGAGATAGTGATATAAACGAAATGTATTTTTTTTATCAATATGACAAGCTAATCTTACCGAGGAGTAAAAAAAACTACATAAATTAGAGATTTTCTTCATCAACTCCTCATACTTATTAATGTTACCCAAATGTCAGTGTAACTTTGGCTCACCAAATTTTTGGTAATTTAAGGGTCTTTTATTTATCGTTTTGATAAATAACACAGGAATTTAGATTATAGAGGCCAATATCCCACTAGAAACACTCATTTAGGACAAATAACAATAAAAGTAAATCCGTACTGCTATAAATTACCTCTAAAGTGAGCCAAAGTTACCCAGGTTGACTGTATTTGATGTTCAATTTTAATTTTTATCACAAACTTTTTATTAAATGTTTTTTAAATTTATTTCTTTATTTTGTGAATATTAAATAACCAATAATAAGTATTTAACATTAATAATTTAATAATATTTAGTGTTAATTATATTAAATAAAAGTATTTTAATTTATATCAATAAATAATACATACGGATAGTTAACCTCAATTATATTGGAGCACTTGAAAAAGTATATAAGCACAATTTTTTTCACTAATATTCACAAATAGTAAGTAATATCAATCAAAATATAAATAAATAAATAATACATACGGATAGTTAACCTCAATTATATTGGAGCACTTGAAAAAGTATATAAGCACAATTTTTTTCACTAATATTCACAAATAGTAAGTAATATCAATCAAAATATTCAATTTAAATCACTACTGAATATAATTTATTAGCACATATATAAATTATAAAGGACATTGTCAAAAATGGCCTATGAATCAACACGCATGAAACATTTACTATAATAATAATTATTATTTATAATGTACATTATAATTATTATTATAGTAAATGTTTCATGCGTGTTGATTCATAGTTTCAATAGAACGGACACTTATTAATTTCGAAAACAATTTAAAAAGTATTCACTTCCGTCATAGTCCTCGGTATTATAATTTTTGGTTCAAATTCGGGTTTTTAATAGGCAAAGGTATTGTAGCTCATACAGCCAAGTCTTTGTAACAACACTCTTAAGCTTCGCATTGTTATGCATTTCGCCAAAGACAAGTGTAATTTATTCTCAAGTCTTCACAACAACGATGAAATATCGTAACATTAATAATTTAATAATATTTAGTGTTAATTATATTAAATAAAAGTATTTTAATTTATATCAACATATCCACTCGACATGATAGAAGTACATTCTACTCTCTTCGCGTTTATGCGAGCCTGGTACTTTTTACGGCAACATGTTCCGAATAAGAAAAAACCTAAAGAGTTTTTCTTTGTCTAAATCGTCATTTGTTTATTAATTACGGCTACTTTCACTCTCATCATTTTTTCTTAACGCGCCTAACTTCATACTGTTAATTTTTTGTGTCACAGGTGCGCGCGCATCTTAAAATTTCACTCTCATCATTTTTTCATAACGCGCCTAAAGAAGTATAACTTCAACAAAGGAATTATTACAGTGGCTAGATATATCTATACAGTAGGGCCTCGATAATCCGAACTTCAAAAAAACAACCCCTGTTCGGACTAACGGAGCGTTCGGATTATAGTATGTTAGAAATAAAACATCGATAATCCGAACTAGCGTTCGGATTATAGTATGTTAGAAATAAAACATAAGTTTATTTAGCACACTTTTCAGCAATCGTCAAAGTTTTATGTTTACGTTTAGGTGTAGGAACCATATTTATAACCTCAAATAACACGAGGCACGCAACGCACACTGTAATTTTGCAAAGACTAATGACAATTGACAAACCACAAACAAATCAAAGCTCAGGTGTTACAGCGGGGGTGAAAGGGGACAGGGTCAGCAGTTCGGATTACAGTGACGTTCGGATTAGCCTGTGTACGGATTATCGAGGCCCTACTGTATATATAAAAATGAATCGCTGTGCGTGTGTCTCGCCAAAACTCGAGACTGGCTGTACCGATTTGGCTAATTCTGATCTTGAAATATTTGTGAAAGTTCAGGGAAGGTTTACCCGGTGAGAAAAAATGAGTAACATAAATAATAAGTAAAGGAAAACACTAAAAACGACAACTTAATTTTCCAATACAAACTGTTCCTGGGTATGAAACACTTGATGTCTTTTTGATCTGAAACATCTATAAGCGCAGGTATAAACGGGATTGTTGGCGTTGCGAAGCTTGCCGTGGTGACCGGTCGCCACTCTATACTAAACAGGACAGGGACAGGACAGGACAGGACAGGGACAGGTCAGGTATAGGACAGCGACAGGAAAGGGACAGGACAGGGACAGGACAGGGACAGGACAGGGACAGGGACAGGGACAGGACAGGGACAGAACAGGACAGGGACAGTACAGGGACAGGACAGGACAGGACAGGACAGTACAGGGACAGGACAGGGACAGAACAGGACAGGGACAGTATAGGGACAGGACAGGACAGGACAGGACAGGACAGGGGCAGGACAGGAGAGAGACACGACAGGGACAGGACAGGACAGGACAGGACAGGGACAGGACAGGACAGGACAGGACAGGGACAGGACAGGACAGGACAGGGACAGGACAGGGACAGGACAGGACAGGGACAGGACAGGGATAGGACAGGGACAGGACAGGACAGGGACAGGACAGGACAGGGACAGGACACGGATAGGACAGGACAGGACAGGGACAGGGACAGGGACAGGGACAGGGACAGGGACAGGGACAGGGACAGGGACAGGGACAGGGACAGGGACAGGGACAGGGACAGGGACAGGGACAGGGACAGGGACAGGGACATGGACAGGGACAGGCACAGGGACAGGAACAGGGACAGGACAGGGACAGGACAGGGACAGGCACAGGGACAGGGACACGACAGGACAGGGACAGGACAGGGACAGGCACAGGGACAGGGACACGACAGGACAGGCACAGGACAGGACTGGACAGGCACAGGGACAGGGACACGACAGGACAGGCACAGGGACAGGACAGGACTGGACAGGACAGGATTTTGTTTTTTTTTTGACAGGGACAGGACTGTGACTGTGACCTGACTTAGGTCGTCGAAGTCAATTAAATGTGCGACGGGCTACCTCACGTGCAATGGTGAAGTACCTCACTTAATTGCATTTAATGTAAATGAAACATTTGTATTAAGTTTTGACCACATTTTACACAAATATATGTAGGTGATACGAAGTTCACCGGGTCATCTAGTCTATAATATAAAAATGAATCGCAAAATGTGTTGGTAAGCGCATAACTCAACAACGCCTGGACCAATTTGGCCAATTCTTTTTTTTAAATGTTCGTTGAAGTTCAAGGATGGTTTTTACGGCGAGAAAAAATGAGTAACATAAATAATAAGTAAAAGAAATCACTAAAAACGACAACTTAATTTTCCAGTACAAACTGTTCCTGGGTATGAAACACTTGATGTCTTTTTGATGACAGGACAGAACAGGACAGGACAGGACAGGACAGGACAGGGACGGGACAGGGACGGGACAGGACGGGACAGGGACGGGACAGGGACGGGACAGGGACGGGACAGGGACAGGGACAGGGACGGGACAGGGACGGGACAGGGACAGGGACGGGACTGACCCACCGGGGGGAGGTGGAATATAACCTGACTTAGGTCGTCGAAGTCAATTAAATGTGCGACGGGCTACCTCACTTGCAATGGTGCAGTACCTCACTTAATTGCATTTAATGTAAATGAAACATTTGTATTAAGTTTTGACCACATCTTTATATATATAATTCTTCTGTGAGTGTGTATGTCACTGAACTTCTCTTAAACGACTGGACCGATTTTGATGAAATTTTTTGTGTGTGTTCAAGGGGATCTGAGAATGGTTTAGATTCACAATTTTGTCCGCTGGACAATGTTTTTTTAATTAATTTTTTATTTATTAGTAGTTGTTGATTTTGCTGTTCCTGGGTATGAAACACTTGATGTCTTTTTGAGGGCAGGTATAAACCGGTTTGTTGGTGTTGCGAAGCTTGCCGTGATGACGGGTCGCCACGCTATACTAGACAGGACAGGGACAGGACAGGGACAAGCCAGGACAGGGACAGGACAGGGGCAGGACAGGGACAGGGACAGGGACAGGGACAGGGACAGGGACAGGGACAGGGACAGGGACAGGGACAGGGACAGGGACAGGGACAGGACAAGACAGGGACAGGACAGGGACAGGGACAGGGACAGGGACAGGGCAGGGACAGGACAAGACAGGGACAGGACAGGACAGGGACAGGGACAGGGACAGGGACAGGGACAGGGACAGGGACAGGGACAGGGACAGGGACAGGGACAGGGACAGGGACAGGACAGGACAGGACAGGACAAGGACAGGGACGGGGACAGGGACAGGGACGGGGACCGGGACGGAGACCGGGACGGAGACCGGGACGGAGACCGGGACGGAGACCGGGACGGAGACCGGGACGGAGACCGGGACGGAGACCGGGACGGAGACCGGGACGGAGACCGGGACGGAGACCGGGACGGAGACCGGGACGGAGACCGGGACGGAGACCGGGACGGAGACCGGGACGGAGACCGGGACGGAGACCGGGACGGGGACAAGACAAGAACAGGACACATTTTACACAAATATATGTAGGTGATACGAAGTTCACCGGGTCATCTAGTTTTATATAAAAATGAATGTTCGTCTGTATGTCATTTATAGAATCGTAAACTATGCATTTGATCATGTGATGATTTTTAGAAAAGTTGTTGTGCATGAGCACACGAAGGTTTCTGAGTTGTTACGACTAATTTTCGACAGATGGCGCCACTATTATTCCGGAAAAATTAGATCACGCGGGTGGAGCCGCGAGGGACAGCTAGTCTAGAATAGATTCTTCTATATAGACTACACATACTGATAATATGTTCTTTAAAGGTATATACAATTACTCGTCTTAATTGTCTGACTAGACTATTCATCAAACACTAAAACTTTTTCAATTAACTTTTCGTATGGTCTAAGATCCCGGGTAACATCGACCTTCACCCATCTGTTTACCGAATGAAAAATATATTTTAGGGTATAAAATATATTTAAATATATAAAATGTATTGCTGTACACATACTAATAGGGTTGCCTAAAAAAATATGGTCAAGGATATGTTTTTATTAATATTTAAAAAAATATATATAACTTCACTGACTTGCTTACCAAAAACATTAACCTTCAATGAAAAGTATACAATGTATACTACCTGCAAAAGCTAGGAGCTAGATGAGCGCAATGGCCACTTTTTAGTTACCTGTTTGCACACGGCAACCAGGTAGTAGTGGCCAGGAAGAGGTAGGCAACCTAGCTTTTGCAGGTAGTATACATTGTATACTTTTCATTGAAGGTTAATTTTTATGGTAAGGAAGTCAGGGAAATTATAAAAAATATATATATTTTTTAAATTTTATTTTAATCATATCCTTGACCATATTTTTTAGGTATGTGTTCCTATTGGTAGCAACACATTTTATACCCTAAAATATATTTTTAATTCGGTAAACAGATGGGTGAAGGTCGATGTTACCCGCCCGGGATCCTCTACTATTAGGGTTTCTTTCAGGCAATAATATAATTAAAAACTTGAATCCCTAATGGCTTTTTAGGTAATGCAGTTATAGTTATAGAGGTGATGTTCAATTCATTGATAAATTGGGAGTTACGTTGTCGATTCTTTGTAAATTTTATTTTTAAACTTTTTAAACCCGATTACAATACTATTTTGATGATTCATTTGTCTCGTTTATTTATCACATGTTTCTGAAAACTCAATCACCGTTTAGTTTGACCATATACTTCAATATGCTCCAATATTTTTAAAGATAATAATCGTGATAATTATTATGAGACATATTCATTTTCACTTATAAAGAACCTTAGTTATGTTAAAATACTTTCAATTGCCTGACCTGTGATTTGTTTCGCAGCTTAAGTAAGCTGCCATTTTTTTTTATGTGACGTGATGCTGTTAGCCTGACGCGAGTCGGCTGTTTACATAAGGTGCCATTAGACCAATAAGGTAGTAAATACACCCCTGTCAAAATTCTTGAGGGTGCGTATACACTACCACTAGTTTCCCACTTATGTAAATTTATCCTTGGACCCAGTGCGACGTCGTAAATATACCTTCTCATCCAATAACGCAAGAATTCGGTTTCCTTCTACCTACCTTAAGGGGATCCGATAATGTAGACATAGTAATAAGTAACATGTCACTCGTATGAGAGAGGCGGTCCACTTAGACCCTATCTATTCAGGTTACTACCGCTTTGTTTATTTCTGGCGCCAAGCAACACTGAGTTAGCACTGTTATTACGGTTTGAAGGATATTTAAGCCAGTGAAATTACTAGTGTAATATTATGTGATTCAACATCTTAGTGGGAAGATACCGACTGCATATCGACCACCGTACACATGGAAAAAAACCGTTATAGCTCCCGCTCATTCAGGCGAATCGCGTGATGGGGTTAGCCAGTGTATATCCAGTAAGCTCAGGTCGGCATAATCCTGCCGATCGTCCAGATTATACTTGGAATGAACTGTACTTAGCCTCAATCGCACTGTGCCAGCATAAAAATCTTAAATCTCGGGATGACGAGCACAATTCATGCGATATTTTGTAATTTAAAGTCTTTGTGGTGTTGCTTCTGTTTATGGGCAGGCGTCGCGCTTACCATCAGGCGAGCGACCTGCTATAGGCTAATAAAAAAAATGTCAAGTGAGACTACAGAAAAATGTAGATAAAATGGACGCAAAATAATGCTCATTCAAGGTTTTATAAGCGCGGAAACATTGAATACGCTTCCTTTCACCCTGGTGCATTTTTGAAACGAGCTCGGCCGCCCCGCGCCGCGCCGCTTTGTGAGTGCAATCAAAGCTCACTTACCGCTTACAAGTATGTGACTATAAGGCCGGTGGAATGGTTCACCGTACACGTAGCGCACACACCTTTTTTTTATTATTTGATTGCATGACGAGACGAGCCAAGTGCTCGCCTGTTGGTAAGCGCCACGCCGCCCATAAACAGAAGCAACACCACACAGAACTTTGAATTACAAAGCACTGCATGGCATTTAACTGCGCTCGTCACCCCGAGACAGAAGATGTTAAGTCTCATAATGGCCAGTAATTTCACTGGTTTCAATGTCCTTCAAACCGAAACACAACAGTGCTTACACACTGTTGCTTGGCAGCTGAAACTACCGCCTTGTAAAATTGTATTAAATTAATCGCTGCTAAATATTCGTTTTTAGTTATTCGCGTGTGCTAACTGCGCTTACACGACGAATAAGCCATCCTAATAATGTACGCAGTTTTGCTGAGTTACGCCATGTAGCTGAGGAACCATTCAATTAAGAAGCTGGTTATAGCAATTTTTTTTACATAGTGTGTTAGAGGACTCGACATTCCTGAGGAATTTTCGCAAAAAAAAGATAAACCTGGTTTTTAACACTTGACACAAATATAACTGTGTCGTAAAGGAGCTTTTGAATGTGTGTCTGTGGCTTCGTAACTCAAAAGGTGTAAAGCAGTTTCAATGTGGTTTTTTTATTTGGCGGCAGGTTTAATCGAAATGATTCTAAGTAGAAAATAATACTTTTATGTCCGAATACTGAAACGCTACTTAGCTGTCTGACGGCTAACGGCTACTTATTTTCATACAATTTTGACAGCTAAGAGGGACTTAACTTGTTTAAAACGATCTTAAATACTTGAGTAGCGTTTCAGTATACGGGCGTTAGCCAGTTGTAAATGACAGATGTTTTTCTTTCGTGGTTTCGGATCGTCGTGCGAGTGGGTTTTGGTCACGGTTTGGCCTAGTAATTGCACTGGTTTCAATGTTCTTCAAATTGCAAAATGACATATTTTAACATCACATACAAATTCATCACGATTTCTAATCAAATACTAAGTCATCCATTTATGTTTTAATACTAAAAGATGAATGTGTATTTACGTGTTAAGTAAGGATTGTGAAACGTAGAACAAGAAAAAACTAACAAGAAGGCAATAGCTATAGATAATATGTGACCTCGTTATCTGTGGGTAAATAACACGCGATGCTTCCACTGCGAACGAAGATGTAAGTGAGGAATAAATTATATTTCTTAATAATAAATCAATCAATGACATCATATTATAATAACACACTTTGTCTGTGTTACGCTACTTTTATTGTATTAAAAAGTTCAATGTATATTTGGTATATTATTAGACTCGCGCTAGATTATATCGTATTAAGAGCCAAAGATTTTCCATTTTCAAATTGCGTATGGGATAATTTAAAGCATTTGAATTAGATGTGGATTGTTCCTGGGCAGTTAAAACGTTTTTGTTTTAAAAAAATAAACACCTAAATTTCAATTCATGGTGTATTTATATTGTATTTTACAAAATACGTTAAGATGACACAATAAAAATATTTAACTTATTTATTGTGGTGGAGGCTTACACCTACGTTAAACTGACAACGGGGAATGTAAATCATTTGTAATAGCACTCAAGTCCACAACATTCGTGTGATACGACGGTATTTAAACACGATATCTACGCTTCTGGACTCAAGCCAATTTGTCCTAAAAGTGTTTTTACAATATCGTTAAAATATGCGAAAGTAAACATGTATGATAACAACTACATTTGATACATTGCTGAGAGCCCAAAGGCCTATGAGTAATATTGTACGTACAGTAATAGCACATTTTATTATTAGCATCACGGTTTACAAATTTTAGTTCGTTATGGCAACCATCAAGCAGAAAACCGCAAATTAGGATGAGCAAGAAATTATGTGAATAATAAAATAACCTAACAGTACGGGCTCGACCTCACTGAGAATAATAAATTTTAAAATCAATGTTATATGAAAAAATATATTTTCAAAACGTGCATCAATGTTAAATCTTCAACTGGTTGCGAGCTGTGTACTTGATATAACATTTTAAGCAGTAATGACTCATTAGACAAGTCATAATAATTATGATATTATTTTGCTCCAAATGTAGTGAGTGGCCGGTCAGTCCGCCTAATGTATTATTTTAAAACCTAAATTTAGTTTATTTTAGTGAAGAACTAACATTCTACACCTCAGCTATATTATTATCGGTAATTTGCTGGTTACATAACAAATACAAGTATGCTGACAGCTGAAATGATATGTGATGTAAGTAAACAAATAGTTAAAATCGTATCAGCTGGCTCAAGGCGTCTGTAAAATTCTTGAATTCTGATTTTACGTAAGTCTGCTACGGTGTGTGGAACTGTTGATTAGTGTCCGTCAACGAAGGCCGCAAGACAAATGAATGTTCGCTCCGAAGCTCTCACTATTATCAAAAAATACAAAGGAAGAAGCGGCGCATTAATTTCTCGAGTCGGTATTTTACTATGATACAAAGCGCCACGACCTCATTACATCAAATCTTCGAGCTTTTACTGGTAAGTAGTAGTTTAGCGTACGTAGCGTTTTATGGACGCTAAACCACTATAGAGCTACTTACAAGGATTGTGTAAAATGAAATTTTATATGGCCATAATAATCAATATAAAATAAATAAACGTTCTTTCTTTCTGGCATTATCCCGGCTTTGTGCCAGGATCCGCCTCCCTAAATAAATAATTAAACTAATATTATCTAAATCTGTGAGCTTTTAGTCTCGAATAGGGCTGCTCGATGCTCAGGCACATTACTAAGGATAGAATTAAAATAATTAGGCGGTGTTAAAACCCGGTGAATTGTGTAGTGTAAGAAAGTACACACGTAGTGGGATGAGGACATCGATTGACGAGAATGACGATACAACAACAAAATGGCTGCATTTATACATTAGACAAATGTGTGACCATGTACGGGTGTCACCATCTGGGACTTAATAAATTCCACTGCGTTTCAAAATGAATGAACCCTCACAGACACAGATGTGTTATTTTCCAGCGGGTGTTCGTGAGCAGGCGAGCTGTAAACAAATCCGCATGTTATAAGCTATATATACACGCACATGGGCGACAAAAGGGAAATGAAACCGCAGCTTTAATTGTAATACGTTGGTAACGTAGCTCTCAAATTACCTATCGCTTTATTACACAGTTGAGTGGCATTCTGCTGTGTACGTGATGGACAGACATAGATACGACGAATAGTAGCGTTGCTAATTTAGTGGAAATATGACTAGTTCTGGTGGTTTTGTACCCGCTATTGTATTTTGTGATCGAGTGGCTATTTTAAAAATATTAAATTTAATAATAACTAACGAAAGCAGAAATTATTTAATAGGGGCCATTGTACTCTCAAGTCGCACCTACACACTTCGCATTTCTTTACCTTTGAACCTATCGTAAATTTATGTTACCATTTACTTTATGAAAATACGTTGAATATAGTAAAATATGTAAAGGAAATGGATTCGACTTACGACATATGTTTCAATGAGGGACACACACAAAATAAACGTTTAACCTATAGTAATAATTTATTACAATTGACTAAATTGGATTACAGTGATAATGCAATTACATGCTTCATGCATTCCAATCATGTTGAAATTAATTAATAACATTATGGAAGTATGTAAAGCGCACATAATTGTATGTAAACTAGCTGTTGCTCGCGGCTCCGCCCGCGTGCATGTCTTTTTAACCGATTTCAAAAAAGGAGGGGGTTTTCAATTCGGCTAGGATATATTATTTGCTTTTTTTATGTATGTACATCGATTTCTTCACAAATTGTAGACCGATTTTGTTGGAAAAAAAAACATTCCATATAGCTGCCATGTGGTTTTATATAAATTTAGTTAAGATCTGCAGATATAACCCAAACTATTATGAGAGTACGGAGTACAAAAATGAAACTCTTCAAGGGACAACAGCCAAGTCGTTGCCATTGTATTTTTAGTTGAAATTTCGTATTCAATGATATTGGAATCGATTTTTTCGACAGCTTGAGCGTTTTCATGAGTAATCGCGGTTGGGGGCTGGACCCAACTTCCCCTCATCTTCAAAGCTTCTCGGTCCTCTTTTCAATTCACCAAACCATTTGGAGCGAGCGAAACTGTAGCCCGTGAACAAGCAGAATCACCAAAAGTTGTGGCTAAAACTTCAAAACATTCTGCGGCTTTATACCATTTTTATAGCCATAATAATTCATAACACAAAAATCACGTCGGGTGAGCTCCATTGTTGTGACCAAATTCCCGCCAGATTATCTCCGAAAAACTAATAATAAGGAAATTAAAAGATGTTTTCTATTTCTTAGTAAATAACCTGCTTTTTCGATGATATATAAACTTTCCGTACCAAAGAAATGAGTAAACAAGAGTAAGTGATCTCCACCACTCACAATACCAGAAGAATATCAAGGGAAATTAAAGATAATCAAGGGATTGGCACGGGGAGGAGAGATTTGGGTCCCCGGATTTCTCACTAATGGTAAGAAACACAACAGTAAGCAGTTACCTTTCTTCCGTTTTCTGTGAAATAGTGGTAAAAAGTCGGTCGCGCCTGCATGTATTCTACACCTAAGCAACTCAATTCATGACATTTAACGTGTTTGGCAACGTTGCACTGCGTTTAAGTAGCTTCAAGTACACGATGCGACACTGCGGATGATGCGTATATAATTTATTTGTGTATTACAAATGTTATGCTATTTTGTGCTCCAATACTACTAAAAAGAGGTTCGTATCATTCTCTTGATTATCGGCTACATGTTGAGCAACATATTGAGCACAAATTACTGCCACGGAAATTCATGGCTTTAAGATAATAAGTGGGTGAATTCATAAATATTCTTACCCAGATTCTGGACAAAACAAATGTAAATTACCTACTCTTAAATGTAAATATATTATCTTAATTATGAAACAAGCTGTTCCAAAACATTTCGCTGAAAAATGTATATTTTAACATTTTTATTCCGAAGTACCCTCTGTATCTATGGACTGTGGCGCGTCATACCATTCATGAGGCAAATTCAAATATTCTGCCGTTCCAATTTTATAACCGCGTTTACCATTCCACTTCCTGTGCAGCGTCCCTTTTTTGCATTCACGCGGATATTAAGCAAAATTCTTCTCAACCATTTCAATCAATTTCTAAACTATTAAAATTTATATTTCCTTCTGAACATAAGAATAACGCGATTGACAGCTTCCTTCAACATATTTATAAAATCATTCAACTTCCTCGCTCCTTGCATATCTATATAATTTAAATCGCCACGTTGTCGGTTATCGTCAGGAAATATTCAATTTCTTTCCATCTAATACTATGAATACTTTAAAATTTATGATGTGTGAATAAATTAATATATTTTATAACAAAGAAATAGGTATTTGATACGCTATTTTTCTAACTTGACTGAGGATTCATTGACCTCGGACGACATAAATAAATAATGAGTCCTACATGACCATACAATGTTTGTTGAACAAATAGAGGTTTCTTTTGACGTAATAAGTAAACGAAGTAAAATGTGCACTTACATTAAAATTTTAAATCCTGTAAGGACACAGGATATAGGAGGAAAATTATACAATATTTTATGCATCCCAATGTAAGATAAATATACTCGTATGACGCGTATTTTTTGACGTTTTGTCACCAAATGTCAAAAAAGAAACCCTGATAATTTCGTCATGTCCGTCAGTCCGGCTGTTCGTCGACGTTCGTCGAAGAGACGTCGAAGATCTATACTACCTAACTATACTAACTACTAGATACACTAGATATCACTATAATACATGAGATTTCGATGGTAGATGTATTTGATCTTACTAAATGATTTATTTTATATAAGTCATTTGTTACAGAGCTATGCGTGTGGTGGAAAATACTGAACAAATTCAAGGTAATATGAATTAAAAGGTACTTCCAATGAAAACTAGTCTCAATAAGCTTGGTTGTATAGTATTTGTGATATGGGATATTTTATTATCTAACCCTTCACTACTAAAGTGAAGACCACATTTATTCAAGTGCAATGGTGCCCTGAGATGAGGCGAGAGGCGCCGTGTGAGGAAGGCGGAGGAGCGTCATGGGTGGCGCGAACTTGCATAGACCAATGTCCTGCAGTGGACGAATTTAGACTGATGGAGGAAGTAAATGTCAGCACTATGACACCGCCTTGTACCCAACTAGCCCTAATACACTGCTGTGCTCAGGCTGCGGTTAGACGACGCGAAAAATTCGTGCGGCCTCGCGGCGGCCGCACGAAATTTTTCAGTCATAGCAAATGTATGTCTTATTAACTAGGACTTAACGTTGAAATTCTTTGTGAGTAACTAACCGCGCGGCGGCCGCGCGGCGGCCGCGCGGTCGCTTTTAGACGAGCGCGCAGTCGCCGCGTGGTTGGAGCGTTGCGAAGAATTAAACATTATGGCTTAGTCAATAGAGTTTACATTAGTTTATCGAGTGATTCGAGCGAGGCGACCGCGCGGCCGCCGCGCGGTCACCGCGCGGCCACAACGCGGTGGCATTCCGAGTCAAATAAACGCGCCCTCATAGTTTATTAAAAATTTAATTTGTTAACACATACTAGTAAAATATAACAAGTAATAATTATGCCGGCACTACAAAATACTGGTTGAGTTTGTAATTTTTATGAATAATCGTTGGTTACACAATGACGGTGAACGTGTGCATAAATTAATGTATACATTTTAAGAAAGGTTACCTATGTTTATGCATAACAAATCACGTATATTTTTATGAAAGACGTAGAGAACGAAAAGCTCGTACAAATCTGGCTTGTTTTGCGACGAACAATGTTACGTATGGCAGGCAATATGATTATTAAATGAGACAGCAGCCTTACCTACATTTTTATAAGCCGAGTCTTCTTTATTCTGTACTGTGTGCGTATTGCGAAGGATTACTAAAATAATATCACTTCAGTCGAATTTACATACAGGTAAAAGTAGGTTACATAATATTTTAGGGCTTTGCGGCAATACTTGATCAAACTATATTCTCTCGCCACAGCGAAAGTAGTTTAGTCGCCTATAATTCAACTTTCTGGACTGGAATAATGTAATATTTCAAGCATAATGTAATGTATAGTGCTACGATTAAAGTTATGCGCTTCGGTAATCCGTTTTTACACGTTTGTACTAAGGCCAGTCATTCAAGAAAAAAATGAATACACAGATGTAATATGAACAGTGCACCAAATAGAGCAAAGAGGTTGATAAAGGACCTCAATGCCAATCGATTGAGCCCCCCCATAAATGTTGTCAGATAATGCGTGGTTCAGAAATATTTCGATTTTATTAAAATTTAATGTAATCTTAATTTTAAACTAAACTTTACAACTGTAGCTATACATTAGGTCTGCGGTCGATAATGGTTCGTCAAGCTTATTTCTCTACCTCGATGTGATAGATGGTGAGCCTATCGTCATACCGGGCACACATTCCAATTCCGGGCAACTGACGTGTATAATAAATACAAATCTAACGTAACAGGTGCGTATTAGATCATAATACTCATACGTTCGCATTTCAGACGAAGTTTTTCGAAGCGCATCTTTAATCGTTGTACTGTAAACCGATGTTCAACACCAAGTACTTTTTACAATACATACAGCTGTATTCAAACAAAATGGTACGTTACCGAGTGCTAAAACAGAAATCGTTTCGATTTCGCAAATGCGTATCTCAATGCGTCGTGTCTGAATTAAATAACAGGCATCGAGTCGGTGTGTTGTATTTGTGGTGAAGAGGTGGGTCGGAAATCTATTTGCCACCGTCGCGTCGCGTCACGTCTCGTCGCGAACAAAGTGCTTATTCTCACGGGACGCGGGGCGCGGATGCCGAGAAACACGGATACCGTTTACAAACGCCGCCTTTTAATAAGTACTAAATATGTATGCCATTCGTAAGATAAATAACAATTTTAATCTCTATAAAACACCGTCTCAAGTAGTTGACACTGCTAGTAATGATATATAATAATAAAGCAGCAATATAATCTCTTTATTGCGGTAAAAAATATTGTTTACCACTTTAATTGAAGATAGATATTGCGGTATAGTCATTGGTATAAAGAAATGTACCAATGTGTAATGTGTATTTTTTTATTTTTATTTGATTGATTGACGAGACGTGCAAAGCGCTCGTTTGATGGTAAACTCCACGCCTACCCATAAACAGAAGCAACACCACACATAACTTTGAATTACAAAGCACTGCATGCCACTGAACTGCGCTCATCACCCCGAGACATAAGATGATAAGTCTCATAATGCCCACTAATTTCACTGGCTTCAATGTCCTTCAAACCGAAACACAACACTGCTTACACACTCTTGCTTGGCGGCAAAAATAGACAAAGACCATGAACCAAATCACGCATGACTTTGGTTGTACAGATTTATAAAATAAAGTCTCCACGAATATAAAAGCATAATAAGCTAACGATTAATAAACTCGGTCCATGTGAAGTGATTAAATATCATTCTGAAAAAGACTATAAGCTATGTTGGTCACACATTCGGAAGTTGCCAGGGTGTTTCGGGCGGCCGGAAGGATAGGACGTGTATCTAAATAGCTATTTACTGTTCTTACTCCTGACGCGAATCACTAACTGCTCCACGGACCACGACTATGTATATTAATCCAATTTCCTTTTCTCTGCTTAACTTTTAAATGGACGGAATAAGTAAGTCATTAACAGATCCAAACAAGTACAACGGTGTTGTGAACATTTAAATTAATTTGTAACTTTCTGGGAACGCGCACAACAAAGGAGTTTGCCATTACATCCAGCCGGGTCTCAATAAGCGAATTAGTGAAACCTGAAGGACTTTCCGACTACAGCCCGAGTTGACCAATTTTAACTTTTAAGTGTCGTTAACAGTTATCTGAATAATGAACACAGTTATGTTTAAAAGACAGATTACAAGCGAAACCAACTGACACAATATACTTATATGTTTAAAATAACAGTAAACACATAGATATAATTAAATATAACGAAATGAATGCTACAAAAGTACATACAATTTGCAACTATATAGGTACGTATAGCATCGTCATTTTGATCTACCGATTATAATTTATGTACCATGATTGATTGAATCTTGAGACAATTATATCTATTGCATACTGATTAATGTAATATTGACGTAGTTATTAGGCGTAGTTTAGATGGTAACGGTTAGAATACATAAAAAATAAGTATGTCATGTAAAAATATATCACAAATACAATGAAAATGTAATCATTGGTTTTAGAGGGATTATTCGACGCTGTGAGTGCATTGGGCTCTTAGGGGCCAGGCTTTATAAATATAGTCATTGTATAGACCAGGGGTTCCTAAATTTTTAAAGCTACGGAACACTCAACAAATCCCTTTTATTGAATAACCATATATTAAATAAGTAAATATACGAGTATCATTTATCTGTGTATGAGATCATCATAAATGTGGTGTTGTGTGTATTGAGGCGACCAGACATTCGCCTCAATTCAAAGATAAATGTACCTTACTAATTCGTGGAACCCTAGTAACTTTTCCACGAAACACACTTATGAATCGCTGGTATAGACTATATCTGTATTCATGTTTATTGTATCCTTGATCCCTGTACAAGGTTCGTATGATTTTCAATCTAAATGCAAGTCAGTTCGTATTCAGTGATATCTGTTTTGTAGTGCTGTGTGCGTTGTTACTTACGTCACAAACAATCGGCTCGTATTACAAATGTTGCCAATTATTATTTCTTTAAACAATACCATTCGATTTGCTCTCCGGCTAGGCGCTAGGTCTATATTATAGTTTTCAGACAAGCGGCTAAATTTATTTTTTAGCTTGAGTGACGAGACGAGCAGGTCGCTCGCCTGATGATAAGCGTCACGCCCCATTAACAGAAACAACACCACACAGAGAATTTGAATGACATTGCACATACATGGACTGCGCTCGTCACCCCGAGACATAAGGTCTATCCTGCCTTCCACCGGGAGAAAGTGTGTTTGTAGTATCATTATCATCATCATTATATTGTGGCTAGGAAAGGTTTACATTCTACAAGTAATATATAAATCTTTTTTAACATAACTACATATGTATATTATGATCTGTTTTAAGAGTTTTATATCTCTACAATCTTAAATCATTTAATGTAGTCGCAAGTTAGAAAGTGATAACTTCAAATTTTGATTGACGTTCATATGCCAAAGGGGGAATTGTATTGCAAACAGGCAATCACTCATGTCTACGTAAGACCCCGAAGTGATCAAATAAAAAATAATTATCGATACAGCATGTTTTTTTTTACCCTTCACGGGAAAATAACAAGATTAGACCTAACGGCACGGTGCAGTCAAAATATGATGTCGACCGTCAGAGACATTACGCCCCTCGACGTTTTATGTAATAACATAACATTACAACACAGTATATGGGACCTAGTTGTTATATTACGTTAATTAATGTTTATTTTTTTCCTTCAGATAAAGACAATGATCACATTAATTTATGATATTGGTGTTAAGTCTAATAACCCATTATTAACCTAATCGTTCCAACTACCTCCTAATTCCTACGTCAATTAAAAAACATCTATAACGTTAAACTGCTGAGCAGATTTCCTGACTCAGCTAAGAACAATCTCAATTAAACTCTTTACACGCCTTTAAATCGATCCATTCGATTAGGTATGTACTATGATGCCACAGATACACATACATACATACATACACACGCGCACACAAAGTGCTCAAACCTTGCGCATCCTTGCACTCCTCTATTATGTCGCGGATTAAAAAATTTACGTGTTAACGTGCATAATGTGAGTGTCCATACTTTTTTTTTTACTAGCCCTGTATTATACATGTCCCTCTGCTGGGCACGGGCCTCCTCCACGCTGGCCTAATGCGGGTTGGTAGACTTCACATGCGTTCGAAAAATCTTATCGAATTCTCAGGTATGCAGGTTTCCTCACGATGTTTCCTTCACCGTTAAAGCAAGCGATAATTAACAATTAATATACATGTGACTTAAAAAAGTCAGAGGTGTATGCTCTTGGGGCTGGTTTCGAACCAGCGACTTTCGTCTCGACAGTCCGTACCAATCCCCGCTGAGCTATCGCTGACTTCACACTTTAATTACTCATTTGGTAAAAATAAATAGGGTCGTCCCCGTGTTAGACGAAGTACTGTAATAGGCAAAAAATGAACTGAACTGAAAATGGGACCGTAGCGTAGCAAGCTCTTGAAAATAATGAACCTAAAAGAAATGAAGATATCATTATAGGGATGATAATAATGGTGACATGATTAATACGTGGATGGAAGCCGAATGGAATACCGTATGGAAAGCAGATGACACGAAGAGGTCAGCAGCAAGCTGATAAAAATTATTTTTGTTTGTATAACTATTTTATCAATACATATATATCCACGTAATAATTATTTTGTCTAATACTTTCGAGAACTAACTTTATATAATGTTCTTTTTCTACAGTTTATTATTTTTTGTTTAAGAGAATTTTTAACATATTTAAGCTATATTATAACGAGACAAAGTCATAAATCTTAATCTTTTCCGGGAAATCCGTGCTTCTCATTGTAAATAGCCCTAGGAGGTGTATTCGAAGCTAAGCTCTGACAATTTTCGAGTGATTTAATCGCCAACTTAAATTTTATTTTTGTTAAGGATTAACTTGAACGAACGGAGGCACTACCAAATGTTTGGCCTCTGTTTAAAATTTATCCATAGTATACCAAGACATCAACAACTTTTAACATATTTACTAATAAGTGGAGTTGTAGCATATAAGTTATTTGTTCATTTATTCCTCTTACGACGTGTGATTTTGTATTCATTCACGCCAAACTTATCATATACTTCGACTAATTTATATTAGTACGATACAAAGATATTGTTAATAATGGAAAGTTAGCAAGTAAAATTTAAGGATTTGCCCATGAAAGCGCCCGTTGTTCTCGCAGGTAGCGGGCCGGTAGGTAGCCGATCCAAGCTGCGTAAAATATACTCATGAACTTGATACGTGAACAAAGGGCCGGTATGCGAATAATTCGTATTTATTACCGTCTCTGGCGTTCACCTTGAGCCATGAACGGGTTCCAGTAATCTTCCCTTTAGCCGCCGACGGCACGGGTCAGATATTCGTTGCGAGGGAGCAAGGTGCCGCTATTATTAAAATTTCAAACCAGCAGACAGTCGCACAATGTGAACAAGCAAGCTACTACGTCAACGCATACGAATAAATCATTTGAAGAAAAACAGGTAAGCTCGGTGAAACAGACCAGCATACTTACGAGAAGCTGTTTATTTTTTCCTGTATTATTAAATTTTATTTTTAGTACTTTGTTTGCAGTATCGGTACAGATTCATTAAAATACAATAATAATATGTTAAAAGACGCCACAACATCCGCGTAAGATGTTGGAATCTTTATTTTATCGTGGTATATGGGGCTTAAGAGGAGAAAAACAAAAAAATAAGCATTTTGTTTTTGTGCAGTGTATATTGTAATCGTGATAGCATTAAAACGGCTCGTTAAACATAATACCTACGTTGATTTCATACAGTCCTCGGTAAAAAATAAAGACCCTATTTATTCCTATGGCTAATAATATAGATAAATGAACTAATTTCTGTGTGCAGTGTTGTTATGTTTGTGACATATTATATGGTATACGTAATGATTGTGGGTACCTGTTATACATATAATATAAGATGATAGTGCGTATAATATAATTAGTATCACACAAATCTGCCGCAGAAATGGCGGCGTACTTCAAACCTGTCTTTGGAATGCAAAAAATTATAATTAAAATAAATGAAAATTTTGCTCATGACTGACTGACCCATTTATCATGACAAAATGTGTTCACATTTTTCGGCTTTTTTTCTTTTACCCATTCATTTACGAATCGGGTGTCAAGTTTGTCCCCATTGATCGCTACGATATGAGCCACATATGCACCACCTCACGAGGCACACGAGGCCCCCATATTAGAATACATGTGCGAGCACGAAGTACAGTATAAACTATAAAACATCTTGACGAGATCCGATGCCGCGGGTCATTGCAATAATTGTTTTTAATGTGGAATGTGACTCATGTCCTATGCGAAGACTCTTTGACCAAAAAATGAGAGCAATCTGATAAAATAATATTATTTTACTCGACATATGCGGTGACATCCATTATTATACGAAATGTTACTTTAGTGTGAGGATTGAATTATTAAGGCCTATTCACAATATTAGAGTCATCGATATATAAAAAAGGAGGATAGAACGCTACTAATATCGTCAGTGATGCAGGTTTATGATATATGTGTGTGAAAGTTGAGGGATACCAGATAAATGAAAATTTTCCCCAGTTTTAACCAACTCCTAAGAGGTTTTATATTCGACCCGTGTGTATTGAATAAAGTATGTACATGGTAATTAAGTACTTAGTTCAAACAATTAATTGATTCGTTTAATTGTGGGGTAGGTATATGAAAACATAAAAATTAAATTAAAATCCTTTAGAATGATTTAATGTTTTATAAACATGCCTTTTACTTTGCACGGACCGTTCAGTAGCTTCTAATTTGGAAATATGGTGATCTCGAATGCTCAAATATTTTTCTAAAATACATTTAATTAGATTAATCCTATATTCGGTGCCTGCCAGAGTGTGTTTTAATTCCAAATTGAAAAAAAAGTACTATTCGCTATAAAATGTCGTCACCATTCCGCATGACGAGAACCTCGTAAAAGCCAAAAAGATAAAACTACCAAATATTTAGATCTGGCACACGAGGTTACCGAGATGTGGGATGTTGACTCAACAATAATTGTACCGATAGTCGTCTCTGGGTTGATACCGAAGAGCCTCGACAAACATCTTCAGAGGCTCTCAATTGGTCGTTGGGTCAAAGTCCAGATACAGTAAGCGGCGTTATTGGATACAGCACGCATTGTGAGGAGGTTTCTCTCTCTTATGTCCTAACCGCCGGTGGCTTGGGTCCTAGGCCTCGCCATTGGAGAGTATTATTTTTATATTTTTAAATGTTTTGTTTTTTGTTTTTAACTAATATTTAAAAATGTAAAACATCCTTTTAAAATAAAGAGTACTGTACAAAACAAAGTTCAAAACGCACTGATAAATAAAAAAGCCGGGGCTTGTGCCGTTGCCGCGCAACACAAATTTTACCGAATCCAAAAATACCTTTATACATTAATGTTATTATTTACTTCTCACAGAGTTTCTTAAGATAAATGTTATGTTTTGGTAATCTAGATAATATGAAGCCGGTTAAGCTTCAAAAAAGAAGGTTCTCAATTCGGCGAATTTATTTTTTTATATATTTGTTTGTTCGAGGAGTTTAATATCTTTACTCCATATTCCGTTATCAGATTTTAACAAAATATATATGCAGTACCATAGCTAGGAAGGAAGAGGGGGGCACTCTACCCCGGTTGTCACCGGTTTTGGGAACTCGACCTGATATAACCCGAAATAATATTCAAAAATGGGGAAATCCTCTCCTCTATCCTCCTTTTTTGAAATCGGTTAAAATACATTAAATCATTTTAAAGCTTTCATTCTGTGGGTGACAGCCAAATCAACCCCGGGTGCCACCCGTGCTAGCTACGCCACTGTATATAGGAGACCGCTTAGTACCTAAACTTTATCGAACATCAACATATTTCAACAAAGCGGTCCATATTTGATGGGAAAATATATGTTCGTACATTAAAAATAAAATATACGCTTAATTGACAACCTCCTCCTGGTTTAAAGTCGGTTAGTAATTTTTGAACTAATAATGTTCTTAATTACAACGGAATACTCACACTTTGGGGAAAATACCTCATTTATTTTCTGGCAACACATGCACGTGAAGTTGACGTTTATGTTCCGAATATTACGTAAATAATTTTACCAAAAACATTATAAAAGTGATTATAAATTCATATGTTACCTGTGCTAAGTAATTCCTTGATATTTCTTTTTCGATGTCGAATTGTTTTTACAATGTTTTATGACACATGTCGGCATTATTATATTTTTTTAAATCCAAGTTGGAGTGAACGTTACACAAGGCGGTCGTGTCGCGTAATGGCGGAAACTGGCACACTATGATGAGAGTGTGTGCGTGAGACCCGTATACGTACAGCATTCTGGCACACTATGGGTCACTTCACTTTCGATGTATGGGACGTGGTGTCCCCCTTTTTTATAAGTCGATGATTAGAGTAAAATTTTACCACCAATTAACGTATAAGACAGTTATTTTTGAAAGTACTAAGAAGACATCTTTCTTACGGTATATATACAGTAATATCTGATATATATGTCAGATTGTGACTTTTGTATTTGAATATATGTCATATTTTTAACCGATTTCATATCTGGTAACGAACATTTACTCAGAGGTGGTGAGACTCAAACACGCTTTAAACGTAATTAAAATTACGTATATAATAAGTAATAATAATAATTGACCCACTATTTACACATATTATGATAATAGTTCCCTTGTATGTTTAATGGCGGATATTACTTTTAACTTAATTTAGAAAAAACGCAAAATAAATCGGCCAGCCCGAAAATAGTCACTTATCAATGCCGTGGGCATTATGGTGCTGCCACACCGATGTTATAAAATGTTAACAAAAACATTTTCTAACATTTTTTAACATTTTCTAACATTTGAAAACATGACATCGGCCCTTCTTTGACGGCGCCGCTCTCAAAAGTACCGCCGCCCGCGGTTAAAAAATGTTAAGAAATGTTACAAAATGTTAGAAAATGTTACAAATTGTTAAGAAATGTTTACTAAATGATGCTGCCACACCGCTGTTATAAAATGTTATATAACATTTTCTAACACCGGTGTGGCAGCACCATTACAGTTGTAACTCAGTTTAATGATTAAACAACTACTTATATATCCCCATATTGTATGGGTTGACAATACTACCTATCTATAATATATTTCTATTAAAGGTTTGTTTCCATGTAAATGAAATACAATGTAATCCTCATACATTCAAAAGAATTTCGTGAAAGTTAGGACCTCATAAAGGTGTATAAGCATAGAGTCATCATAATGATGACATCATCATGGACATGTGGATCATGGGATAGGCAATTGTTGGTTGGTGCAGCCAATATACCATGTGTATAATATACCATAAGATAAGATGGTGCTCTTCATCAAGCATGTACCCCTAAGTTGGTGCAGAGTAAGATCCAAAATTTAGTGGCAGCACATATTCAAGATTGAAATATCTCTACAGAGCATTTTTTGTTGCTTTTTTAGATATCCTCACAGCATAAAGGCAAAAAACAATTGTGAAAAAACCCTTAACTCTAAATCTACCAACTAAAAACATTAAGTTGAAATTAATATAGAATGCCAAGGTCTATAGCCCTCATAGTGTTGTATAAATTGTAGTTTCTAATTTATTTCTGTCAATTAATTCTATGCTGCGATCAAGCCTACGATTGTGAATGTTATTTATTTATTTTCATTTATTGTATCTAAGAAAAAAATTATTGAAGCAAAAGATATGTTTTTTTTTTTTTTTTTTTTTATAGCATAGGCCGGCAAACGAGCAAGTGGGTCACCTGATGGTAAGTGATCTCCACTGCCCATGTACGCCCACAACCAAAAGAATCATGGGCGCGTTGCCGACCTTAAAGGAAAGGGATAATTAGGGATTGGGAAGGGGAGGGGAATTGGGCTTCCGGATATCTCACTCACCGTACGAAACGCAGCAGCAAGCAGCTACTTAACGTCGGTTTTCTGTGAGACAGTGGTAACGACCCGGTCGAGCCAGCCCATTCATGCTGTAGACAAAACAGTCTACAGCGTGGCTCTACCACTCAAAAAAAATATGTATAGTTGTTTTGACACCAGTTGAGTTTAAAATGAATATATGTGAAACTGAAGTATTTTACCATGTAATTTGCTGTTTTATCTACAATGAGCTGGCTCGACTGGGGTAGTTAAAGCTAGTTTTCTCAGAAAAAAAAACGTGAAATGACAGCTTGCTATTACATTTCGTACCCTGATTGAGATTTCTGGAAGCGTAAATAAAAATCCCTATCCTTTTGTTTTAAGATTGACAACACACTCATAACTCTCCTGGTGTTGTAAATGTCTATGGACAGAGGTGTTCACTTACTATCAGGAACATGATAATCAAGTTAATTTTTACAGAAAAACATTGTAACTTTTAAACAGCTGAACAGCAGCTCTTCACACATAACTAAGGACCATCTCTATGAATTTACCTTTGAAACAAAACAAACTATTTATTTAGGCGCTACAGTACCACTCACGTATTTACACAATTAAATTGTCTAAATTTGTGCAGGTAAACCTGTCCATTATATTTTTGTAAGTGTAGCCACCATTAGGAATGGCATAAAGCATATTTTTAAATAGAGAACTGATTTTTTTTTCACAATAAAAGAAAATAAATAATGTACTTATATTGGGAATTAACTGTGTATTATCTTATTAATAAACTACTTACAACTGATCAAAATACTTCTTTATTAAAAATCGGCTAATGTTTGCTTGATATTATAGATTATATTAAAGACTCGGCCCTGAGGACACAGAAGCTCCGAGGTTTCACAGTATATATAATATGCTGCCACTAAATCAATGAGACCATTAATTGAGTTATTGGAGTATAATTAAACTCTGCAGATAACAGTTGTAGCAAAGTGTATAATGTCAATGACACTTCCAATAGTTTTTTTAATCCATATGTGTAATATGTGGATTGGAGACCATAAAATACTACTAACTACAGTGATTTTAGGATAACTACAAGAAGGTAGTGCTTACTATGTATATAATGTGGTGTTTCTAATCTCAATTGAGATAGGTACTCCATGTATACAATTGAACGCATCATCATTTGTCTCTTTTTAACTCGCATAGTTCACTATACTTTGTTACAGAAAGGGACAACAAACAATGAATTCATTCACCGTTCATTTGACAACAATGGGTGTAGACGATAGGTATGTACATAGATTTTTAAATATCGAATGCTGTTATTGCAATTTAATTTCGACCTTCATAAAAATTATCATCCAGAATCACTACGGCACAGACATTTGTTAGAACAGGATAATCGTAAACATGACGTATCAAATATTCATTCAAGTTCCGTTCAGTGGTCTATACAAAGGAATTATACAACGCGAATTTATGAATATCCAAATACGTACGCACAGTAATATTTTAGTGTGCCCGTTAAACCATACAGAATAAGTAACGCCATGCGCCATAACATTGTGCTCCGGTTCATGTGTCACCAGGGTTATCTGTATCATCTTCATGACACGAAAATTAATGTTGTTATTACAACACTTGTCTTCAAATGCATTAATTTTATGAAGCATAACTATAAGCATACTCACAGGATAGTACATCCCCTGCGGCGGCAAAAAAAAGGCCCCTGATCCCCACAGCTTGCCGTTTGTATTTACTTTGTGCTACACAAAAATACACTCCACGTACGCCCCTTGCTTAGGCGTAATATTTCACAACACTAACTTATAAATTCGAGGTAATCATGAGTATTTAATAGTAATTACGGTGAACGATACTAAAAATAATTAGGGTTGTTTAACTTTTTAGGTTATGTAGATTTAGCGCGGAGGAACGCGCTCTAACACTGAAAGCGGTTGATGTCGATGTGCAATGACGGACAGGCACACGGGCGCGTGTGGCCACTCAACGGTTCCTTCGTCTCGCCTCGTACGAATTACTGTAAGTGGGACAGAGACAGACAATAGCGTCGCGCCGAATCGGCTCAACGGGCGCGATGTACAATCATACTGTCTCCCTTGCAAACAATTACAAGCGATTTTGAACTTTTCACCCATGCGTTATAAACAACATATTTTACACTTACTATCCAATTTCTCTACATTGTAAATACTAGGTTTATATTAATAAACAAATGAAAATGCAGATAACTTCTTGTATAAAATAAGTATACTATAAGGATCACATAGGTACGTGTATTCTCATAAAAAGTTTGCGAACAAAGGATAAACCATGTTTAAAATCAACTTACACATTAATTAAACTTAATAATATGATTTTGTGTTATGAGTTCTAAAAGATAAAATAAAACTGTTATTTTTAAATATTTATGATAGTAGCTCATTTTAAATACTATAGGAAAGTATTTTTTAATAATGACTATGAACATTTGAATGAAGTGAGAGAGAAGCTTACTCGATACGCTACACGATATAGGAGCTCCCTTCGCCGTCTCTATCATAAAACCGAAACCGTTCGGATCAATGAGACGTTCTCCCGGACCCCGCAGACCCGGCGCGGCGTCTCATCCTGCATTCAATTCTCCCAACCATCCCGTTTTATTTTTGCGTTCCCTCTCAAATCGCTATGTTCAAATCTGCCTACCTACCTGCCTATCGGCAATTCATATATTGTAGCAGCTCTTATTCACGCTTGGGTATGAATATCTATTGTTGCGTTAATTTTACCCATTACCTTTTTTAGAAGTAAGTAGGTACAGCACGACTTGAAACTACACATATTTATTTTAGAATCGTGTTTCCTTTGATATGGAATAAAATATCGTCTAAATGATATTTTATTGAAATGTATTAAAACGCAATATAAACACTGATATTTTATTTCCAATTAATATGTACTCTATGGGTTAGTACCTACATATTATAATCCCTCTGATTCTCCGGGAGTCTTGTCCGTCTAAATACTATGTCGCGCTCAATTAATTTTATACAGTTGTTAACATGGTTAATGACCTCTTAAGTGGTGACTCAGGACTGGTACTTACCTACACGAGGATGACTAAAATTAAGGATAGAAAATTTTGAAGAATGTAATCAGATATAACACAATACATTTACAATCATTTTAAAATTTTACTAAGTAGGACTCCGGTATGCGAGGGTATAGGAGGAATCACTGCATTGCCTATTTTTGCCGCCAAGCAGAAGCGTGCAAACACTGGCCTTGTAGTCAGTTTAATTACGGGACATTATGAGAATGAACCTATTCTTGTGTCTCAGGATGACGAGTGCAGTGCAGTACAGTGCCACGCAGTACTTTGTAATTCGAAGTCCTGTGTGGTGTGACAACTGTTCATGGGAATTACGGTGGGGAGCGCGGGTTCAAAAAAAGAAATCTAGCAATGACACAGTCCAATATACTGGTAATAGATAAATAGGTACCTATTTAAGGGAAAATGAAGGGAATTTGTTCCAGTGCAGGTTTGTTTATTCATTCAAGGGTCATTCTACTTTTAGAGCCGAAAAAAAAAAAAAAAAGAAAATAACGCATTGCATATTCTTTAAAGTTGTATTGTATTTATTAGTGTAACCAATCAACGAAAAAAATAGTAACCGAGGTCGTTTCCTTTTTTAAACCCGAAAATAGGGTCATAAACGTAAAATGCTGGTAACAGAAGTGATGCTCAACATAACAGAAATGACGATATTCTAAATAGTTCTTGTTTACAAACAGCAAAACGTACATTATAGACTATATTTTAATAATAAACATGGTCATTAACTGGACTCAAAAATAATTATCTTAAAACGAATAACAGGTAAACATAAAAAAAATCTTAAAGATATGATCACAGAAGTGACGTGTCTTTACTGTTAACTTCTAACAACAATGGCGTTACATATTATTAGAGATCAATTACTTATCAGGTACATTATTACAATTATTTTTTAATCAGAATTATCTCTCAGTTTTATGATTTTAAAATATATTTTCATCGGCAGAGTCAGATGCCACTATTTTGTGACAATTTAGTATTTTTTAAAACTTCGAACGTTTACTGTATACCCAACCAACATAACGATTCTTCTTAATTTCTTCGTCAGCACTCTCTTCTGAGGAAGATACATAACAGGGTTTATAATAGAAGTTACTCCTACGTTTGGACAGAACCGACATTATAACACAGTCTTCATGGTCAGATTCTCTACTGCACGTAAAATGTTCATTTCTAGCAGGCGAAAGAAGGCTTGATGGGCCAGGATCCTCGAATAACTTTATATCAGATATAGAATTACGATAGGATGATGGAGGAAGAGCTTGGATTTCTTCAGAATAGATTTATAATCGAATAAAATCGAAAGTACAAATGGTACACGATTGCTGTGTGAAGAATTATCTGAGGTTTGGATGCCCCAAAGTTTAAACCTTGTACTTTTTCCGCATATTTTACAAATATATTTTTCTGCAAAATCTTTGTGTAATATAACAGTTTCTTCATCAATTTGCCTCTTTCCATAGTTGATAGCCCGGTAATGTAGGTAAATATATTCAAACGTTTCATAAAACCTGGTAACTTTGAAAACAAGTAGTTAAATCTTTATGTCATAGATCTATTATAATGCATCTTGTACGAGTGAGTGAAAGATCACTCTATTGTCTAAAAGATGTAGTTTTTCTTTCAGTCAAATATTCTCCATCTTTAGATGTCTTCTGTTTTTAACACGCTCTTATTAGCTTCAGACGTATGTTTAATGTAACGGGATCTTTGAACATGATTTTGACCTCCTTCAAAACGTCGGATTAAATCGAAATTTGGCATACTTATCAAGGGCTAATGACAATTCAATATTGTAAAGAAAAAAATAAAATAAAATATATTTTTTTTCTATAAAATGAAAATTAAATAAAAACAGTAAATAAACATAACAGTTGTGACGATCACAGAAATGAAAAACTTTAAGACGAGTGACCACAATTTCTTGTAATTCAAGTTTAAACTTTTTGTTGCACTCAATCGTATTAACTGACATGAAACACATACAGGCTAAGTGATTTTATATTTTAATTTGAAAATCTTACCTTAATACAGCTTGAACAGATGTGATGCACGAACTTTTACACTATGAAAATTGCATGGAAAATAGTTTTTCATTAAAAAAATCTAAAAACTTCCCACACTTTGAAGCCGGCATGCGAATGACAAGTAGGTGGTTTTGCAACATTATAAAATTGAACGGACTACAACTAATGTTACTAGTCAATTCTTTCCTATTTACACTTGATAACATAAGTGATGATTAATTTGTAACAAGAGTAGAATCAAGTACAGTTACAAGTGAACTTCACTGAATTTAATTTACTTTACGGACCAGCATTACGACTGTATTTTAGAGTTAATCAAGAAAGGAAAATGTATTTCGTTAACTATTTATATTTTTTAATGATGTCTAAAGCCAACAATATACTAAATACACACATAACAGAACGTGACAACTACTACGTAAATCACAGTTTTTTTATTTTGTATTTTATTTTTGTGTTTGATTGATTATAACCGATTAAACTTAAGGTCGATTGCAATCGAAAGAGCTAAAAATGAGTTCACCAAGTAAATATAATTCATTTATATTCTTTATGCACACTTTTTTGGCTGTAGAATAGAATCACCCTCAAAAGCTAAGTTGCAACTTTGCAGATTATTTTAAACTGGAGAATACCTAATGATTATGAAGGACAAGTTTTAAGAATAAAAAGTCCCTGACAAGATCAGTTACATCTATAAACAACGCTGGATTATTTTATCCTGATAAATTTTTGTACATACATATAGCTATTCTACATTGAACGTCAACATAAATGTGTTGCATTCATCTGTCTCAGTCACAAATGGCCCTTTTTTATTTCGCAGCGCTGTTGTGTGGAACCCCTATAATAAACATTTATGGGAATAACGGGCGAGTTTTTTTATTTGACAGTTAGAGGTAGAAGTAGATACCCCTCAGATAAAGTCACACAATTATTATTGTTGGAGATCTATGAATTTACAACCATATTATAATATAGAATTTGAGTTATTACTCCAAAGTATAATAAGGTAACCGTTAAAATCTCCGTTAAAGTCCACCTTTATACAATGTATATAAAGTGTGAAATAAATAAATTTAATCTCCGACGTTAATTAAAAAAACATTTGTGACTTAAACGGCTGAACAGATTTTCTTTGAACATAATTAAGTAGCTACCATATCTTTTGTTATAAAGCCGTTTTCAATTAAACCAACTTTAATATACATGAAACCTCATTGAAATTGGTCCATTAGTTTAGGCGATGCCACGGCAGAAACACACGGAGAAAGATAATAACACGAAAACTAATAATATGTATAAAATAATAAACGTATCATACATACATACACACTCACGCTCGTAATCCCTGAAGGAGTAGGCAGAGGTTTACACCTACAACAACCACATTTCACCGAGCTTATTTCCGTCCCATGATGTTATAGGGGGCGAGCCTATCACCATACCGGACACAATTCCAGACTCCGAGCTGATACTGGGCATTTAATTTAGAAAAACCCAATGTAATTTTTACCCGACCGGAGATCAAACCCGTGAATAAAAATGTTTAACACCAACTAACGAACAATCGTGGAATACATGGGAATTATTTGGATAGATTTAGGACTGCTCTACCTCTGGTCTTTCGCTTGACCATACCATACTTTCCAAGACAGCCTAGACAAGATGATACGTCTCCCGTATCCGAGATTGTCTGGGTAGATACCACCGCTTTGTCTATTTGTGCCGCCAAGCATCGGTGTATAAGCAATGTTGTAGTTCTGTTTGAAGGAGATTGAAACCAAGGAAATAACTGGGCATTATGAGACTTAACGCCTTATGTTTCGGGGTGACGAGAGCTGTCTAGAGCTGTGCAGTCGTTTGTGATTTACTGAGTGGTGATGCTTTTGTTGGGCAAGCCTAGTGTATATTTATTCGAGCGAGTTGCTTGTTTCGTCATTAAGCAAAAAAGAAAACGAAAATAGGAACAAACCGTTTAACCGCGCCTTTATAGCTATTTTCCAAGATCTTGTAAATCTTTCCTTTTCGGAGACCCTATTCATATCTAGAGTTCTTAGGGTATTAATTAGTACTTGTCAGGTACCTAAACATGCTCTTTGAAGTTCGAATGTATTCGAGTGTTTAGTAGTAACACAGCTACGTCGATAACCGTCCATAACTGTTTAGTACGAGTAAGATAAAGGCAATTTTATATTTTTAAGTGACAGGTATCAAATCTTCTATACTAATAATAAAGCTGTAGAGTTTGATTGTTTGATTGTTTGTTTGTTTGTTTGTTTGAACGCGCTAATCTCAGGAATTACTGGTTCGAATTGAAAAATTCTTTTTGTGTTGGATAGTCCATTTATCGAGGAAGGCTTTAGGATATATAATATTACGCTGCGACCATTAGAAGCGAAGCATCAGTGAAAAATGTTGCAAATACGGGGAAAATTATTCATATTTGAAGGGTTCCGTTGCTAAGCTACCAAAATAATATTATTTGAAGGCTTCCGTTGTCAAATCAAAATCAAATCTATACTAATATTATAAAGCTGTAGAGTTTGATTGTTTGTTTGTTTATTTGATCACGTGGGCGGAGCCGCGAGCAAAAGCTAGTATAATATATAAGGGAATAGCACTAAACATGACATAAAATGAAGTCCATCAAGGTATGAAAAAAAGCGTTGCATTGATATATGACTACCGCCCTCTATCGACGTAATAAGCATACTCAAGCTATGTCTTAATACCGCGTTCTAGTGCTAATATAATTTCCCGATAGATGTCGGTATTACAATTAAATTGTAACCAATGATAACTTATGACTCGAGTTTTTGGCGGGAATTCTGACAGTGCGGTCCATCATTTATTTTCATTTATTTCAAAAACTAGTTTAAAGTTGTGTTTGTTGTATAAAGGTGTAGTGAATTTGTGCAATAAACATTGACGGTGTATGAAAATATTAAAATAAGTGAATTAAGCAGCGTACTGGAAGGAATTTACACCAAAACTCTAACAAGACCTTGAAAATGTCCACACCGATATTTCATCGTTCTTGTGAAGACTTGAGAATAAATAAGTATTATTTAGTATTAGTTAGTCATTGGCGAAATACATTATAATGCGAAGCTATAAATAAAGAAGAAGAACTTATGACTCAATTTCCTTAACACAAAACTCATAAACATAAATTGAAATTTTCGGAATTAGTTATCAAAAACTCTTAAGATCGGTATGCATTAAACTTTGATGATGAATATCTTTTAAACTTAATTTAATTGACTAAGCATAAGATACCATTTTTGTAGAGCATTTAATTTCCTACAAAATCTACACTAATATTATAAAGAGGAAAGATTTATATTTTTGTATGTAACGAATAAACTTAAAAACTAGTGGACCGATTTTAAAAATTCTTTCACCATTCTAATAGTGTTGTGTAGGACTCTAGTCCTACATTATCCCTGATGAAAATAGGCTACTTTTTATCCCGGAAAAAGCAGATCATGCGTCTGTCTCCAGCGTGGCTCTACCATTTTTACGATTACCAAATACATTTATTAAAAACTAGGTAGTTTTTTGTTTCCAGTTCTAAAACAGATACTAATGAAATGCAAGTGAATTTTCTGATACTACCTACTTGTAATTTAAAATCTACCATGACTGAAAACGTCTTCCTGCCTGCATAATGTATACTGCCGCTTTAACTATTATAAAGTCGCCCCGAATGAACTTCTCGATCTTTTTATCAAACACACCTACTGTAACCTACAAAATTCTAAACCTAAACATAGCCCGGTACAATAATATTTTGTGTGAGTTTTTCCTACGGAACTCTCTATAGTTTCGCCACATCACATCATGCTCACGGACTATTAAGGCTATTGCGCTGAAATTTAGTACACGTACAAATAATTGTTCTCATAAGGATTTAATATGATTTACTTACTCGCTCCCTGGCAAAGTACTTTAACATTCATTGTTTAAACATGGTATATTTATATAATTATCAGTGGGAAAGCCTACGTGGCGCAGTGGGCGAGTAGCCGGCTGTGTAGCGTGAGTCCGCGGATTCGATTCCCGCACTGAGCTAAATGTTTGTATGAGCCACAAATATTTATTTCGGGTCTGGGTCTGGTTTTCTTCCCAGTGGGGTTGACGTCAGACAGGCGGCCAGTACTAAAAACTCCAAGTCAAATCTTTATGTAACATGTGTTAAAAAGCATGCCCATGTACGACCTCACTGCATGTGGGATAAGGAAAGGTGGAAGAAGATTTATATTTATCGGTGGTTGTGTGTTTAAACTTCAGTAAATATATAGTTTGATTTCTTCGCGGCATCACGCAGGATAAAGTGGTAGAGAATGCCTCAGGAATTAACTTAGTAAGTTGTAGCCTATATAAGTTCACCCTTATCACAATAGTATTAAAGTTAAACAAATAAATACAGGATACACAAAACTGCTACAAAAATAATAATGCTAAATTATGGTAGGCGTGCCCATGACTTTACTCAGGATTTCGTTTCGATATCAGCATGTGAAGTCAACACTTGCGTCATCTATTAAATATGAGTCGGTGCTCGCCTCCAATCACTTCACGGGACGAAATTAATAGGCGAGGAAGTAGAATAAAAACGTATTTTGAGCTTTGTATGTCGATCTTATATTGTACAAATGACTTTTGTTCTCGACAATCCGTCATCTAAAGTAAACAAAATATATACTAAATAGAGTTAAAATTAGGATCCTAATGTGAATTGTTAACAAGTTTTGAGAAACATTTCGTGATCGAAGTGTGATGATGCCGATGCCACCCTCCCATCACCGCTCTACAAGAGTTACGAACGCTAATAAAAGCTATTTGAGATGGAATTTATTTATCGCTACTTTGCAGTCTTATAAACATTGATAAAATGATATATTTCATAAATATTTAATTGTTGACAGCTTATTGATAGATATATACCGACTTTTTGCTTCTGTTCTTATTACTACTTAGTAGGTACGTACTAATAGTACAAATTCTTTAGTATACACAAAAGATGTACTTACACTCTTTTTTAAACGTATAGGCACATAGGTATTTAAATTACAAAAATTTGCTTTTGCAAACAAAATTTTGTATAAGCTAAAGTCATAACTTATTTATACAGAATCTCTACCTCAAATAAAGTCGTATATCAGCGTTTATTTTTTCAGAATGAATAACTCACCCATATACACTGATTGATGTAATCCCAATCTCGGTACCACTCAAGCAATAACACATATTTGTCATTCATCGTCTTGTCACTTGTGATAACCACGACTGAAAATCATTAGATACTGATGTATGTTAATTAAGCACTGGCACTTCAATAGCTATTAAGTTAATACTTAATAGCGCGTAGTGTTCTATATTTAAAAAGCTCATCGAACTTAGAAAGGCCCTCAAAAGCCTGTACAGTGGAAGAATTGTTCATTCCTAATTTAAATTTAAAAGCAGTGACACGGGTTTACATTTACTGGCGTCATTGTGGAAGTTTTGGTAGTTGGTAAAATGCGAATTTATTTCCACTTGGGCCGATTTTTCAATGTCTGAATAAATTTCATACTACGTAATATACTCAGTTTAACAATAACCAATTTGACATATTACGCTTCTCCAATAATCTTTTCTTAGCAGGCCCAATACATTACATAAACTAAATGTGACTAAATTTCATGATCCTAGGTTTAATAATTCATTTGTCGCAGTCTTTTATTGCGGGAATCTTTCTTATTGCCCAAATAGACAAACGAACATAAGGCCCGCCTTATCGTAACCTAATATCACTTTTATTCGACCCAGGGATCGATCCTGAGACCTTAGCGCAGCAGTCGCACCGTGTAAGAAATTCAGGGTACGAAAATTGGTTCGGTGATCAAGAGGGTTGGGAGTTGTGAAATGCACATTGGTATCAACCAAACCAATTACTAAGTGGTAATATAATTGATTACAAGAACAAAGCCTTTTTCAATATATATTACATAGGCGTAGCAATGTGTTTCAGGGTGGGACAGGATCACCCGAGAACCCCGCTATCTATCTTTCTGATTTTTTTATGTATTAATGATAAATTGAAGCAAAAATAAAAAAAACGGCTGATCCCAAGATAAATGATCCTCCCTACACCTATACATATGAAGAATCCATAGAGTAGATAGAGAGTCCATAGAGATTTCTAGAACAGTTAAGGTTCTATAGATTTAAAATAATTTATAATTTCGTGGGGACCTGAAATTTACAGAATTATCTTGCAACAACTAAAACATAATATCAAATTTAATATTATAATAAAAGTCTTAATAACTTATGCTAGTGATTTTAGTCATTTATTAAATAATACACATAGTTGATATTACTAATAATATTTGTAGATTTATAATTTTTATATTATTCATAATTCCATCTCTGCCGTCGGCACCGCACATGTTGTTGTCAAACTGTAAAAGCTTAGACTCTCCGCCGCGCGTCCATATGGAATACAAACTCATGAGCCACTTAAATCTTATTATGTGTTCATATCTTGAAATACTTTTAAATGTGTAAATTGCTTTTACTTTTGATACGTTTGCAATTTTGCACGATTTTCCTTGTAAAATATGTCTGATTACAAAAGTATTACAAAAAATGTTTGCTTAAAGGCTTTCAAAAGTCTACTGCCATTAGCCTGTTCACACATAACCTAATTTTATTGAATCATTGCGCTAACTCGGAGGGATTTACTAAACTAAACATGTATTATCCCCGATATATCTAGGTAGGCAAATAAGTGAAAACATTGTAATTAATTAACGTTATTTACATATTCAACATGGCGGAGCTACAGCAGTTAAACACTAAAGGCCTCACGGTGGTCGTCCCATGATGATTCTTTTTTATTCTGTCACGGCAAAGTGACTACACTGAACCTGATTTTAAGTACAATGTCGACTGTCAAGAGATATTGCGTCCCTCGACGGTCGGTAGAATTACACCAGCCTGAATTTGCTGGATATACATTATCTGACCGCGGAATGCTGAAACTGAGGAGAAACATGCTGAAGTATTGCTGTACAAAAAATATATATGTAATATAGTTTTGTGGCGGAATTTCTATAGAAGCTATTGTTTCTTGTTAATATATGTACGTATATTTATGTTATTAAGTAAAAAAAAATATTTAATTGCTGCTCAAAGTTTCTAGTGAATCGTCTTGTCAATTCAAATAAATTTTTAACCAAAGTAACCCTTTTTTGTCGCGGGGATAAGTTTTATCACTGCCGCCCCGCTCCGGGGGAGGCGGGACGGTTATGTTGGGCTCTGCCGGTCTTACGACCCAACGTTGAACCGCCCGGGAGAGGAGGAAAACATCTGGGCGACCGCTGGGCCGAGTACTATATACACCCTATACCGACAAATACCAACTAAAAACCCCGCGGTGGCCTTCTTTAGCGCATGTGGGGCGGCCCTGGAGTATCCTTGGATAAACCCAAAATTGCTACCGGAACCGCCCCTGCGCGATGCCGTTTTTCGGCGGCCCGTCTCCTTGTGGGGGGGCTCAGAAGCCCCCGCGCACCAAAGGACGCCCTCGGCGTCAACGACAGCACGAGGCCTACCACCCATGCTGCCGTCCATCCCGGAGAACCAAAGTAACCCTTGTGATCGAATAAAAAAATAAGACATATTACTTTTACAACATTTTAAACCATTTAAAACGCTGCTGCCGCGATGCATCTCGGTCGCGCGAAACCTCCATTCCGATAGCTTTTTATATGGCGCAAATCCTTAAGATCATTGGCGTGTGATCTTAAAGATCACCTAAGGTGATTTCCCGTTCGAAGGAATATGTTACAGATTTCGACATATCTTCATATGTTTCGAAATATGTGCCTTATTCCTACCTGTTAAATTCTTAAGTAAACATCGTGGATTTAATAAAATTTGTTAAATATAGTATATATGCAATAGCCATTTATTTCAGATACAAAATCGCAATAAAACAAGATGAGGAACAAATATTTCCCTACATTTCTACAACAAAAGTAATGCACGACCACGGGACTACAAAATATTAGGTGGTAGAGCCACGCAGTAGACAGTTTTATCTGAATCTACAGCATGATTAAGCCGGTTCGACCTTGTTGTTGTTGTTGTTGTCCCACATTTATAGTAATGTGATTTAGTTATATACCGATTAAATATGATAAATATAAGTATTATTTAGCTAATAAATTATTAAAATTAATTACATAGAAATGCGAAATTAAATCACATTTTTTTAAAATTTAAATATTTAAAATGTCATTTTAATTCTTTCAATAGACTCCGTGATAATTTTTTGATTTGGACCCATCTATTAGACTAACGATCAGCAGTCTATTCATAAAACAATTTCTAGTGTTAAGTTTCAATTTGTTTAATATTAGCAGAGAAATTAAAAATGGCGAATATTGGCCCAATGTAACAGGGCCAGCATTCAATCTCGCCGCTTGTTTGAACACAGTCATATTTAATCGAAATCAAACAATACAGGTAGAAATTTATTATTGTAGCTCCTGAAACAACACTTCACCTGGTATGGCCGCCGCCGTCTAGAGGCACCGTGTCCATAGGGATTGCGAGGGTATTTTCATATGATTGATTGTTGTATGTATACGTATTATGTGTGGATAACAGGTAGAGCAGTGTTATTCATTATTATAAGTAAATACATCTGGATATAATATTATTTATTTGCCAACGTCTTTTATTCGTGTTCGCGTGAATTGCTTAGTATATTAGTGTATTAGTATGTATTCGGCAAAGACATAGACAAAAATCTGTCCCAAAATACCTTTTAAATAAAACACGTAGAATAATTGTAAATTATTTTTTTAACTTTAACTAAAACATTTTTATTAAAATGACAATAGTAGAAGACAGTACGATAGTACTATAATGAATAAGTTGCATTTTTAATTACCAGTTTTACACTGCTGTATTTTAATATAAATAGAACATTAAGAAAATGTGACTAGACGAATGTAGGTCGTTATGTTTCCATGTAAACGTCAAATGTCCACATAAATTATAAAAAACTTGTGATCCATTTACGTAGGTTTCATTACCACGTAGTAGAAAGAATTCATACATAAGATTGCATGCATTTCATAAGTGTCAACTTATATAATGCATGCAAAGCTTATTTATAACAATGTAGGTGGCATAAACATTACTTTTATGTATAAAACATAGAAAACACATTAAAAATATACGTAAACACGACATATGTTATGAAACCATGCGTTTTAAACAGTTGTGATTTTTTGATTACGATTACGATTACGGGGATGAAAATGAAATCGTTCATAAAAAGTCTATTAGATAAGGTGTGATATTTCCGTCGGAGTTATGTATTATGAAGCAATTCGAGTAATTCGCCTATTTACATTCCTCCCGGCATCCGAACGAGCCTATGCCGAGGCTTTCCGGAAATTGAAACCATGACACTGCACCGCGCCGCCATCCACGGCAACGAGCTCTGCGTCGTCGCTGTGGCCCGCTTGACCTTGTTTGTACACCAATCTTACCCAGTGCGGTAGCCAGCCTTTTTATCTCTATGCAGCACTAGTTGTATTTGCATAAACATTAAACCAATGATGGGCTAAGACAAAAATACTATTTTTTTAAATAAAATACCACATCTTTAGTTGCTGACTTGACGTATTAGAAGCAGACATGAGAGCCAATGGTTTCACTACGGAGGATGCTTAAGATTGGTTGAAGTGGTGGCGTCTTAGTCAGAAGACGGACCTTGGCGCCAAGTCGGGATAATGCCAGGAATATCCCGGTATAGTTGAAAAATTATAAAAACTAAATAAATATAAATAGCCACCCCTTACGTCACAAGTGTTGCTTGTAAATGGTAAATTATTTAAAAGTGGTGGACATCGCTGTAGACAGTTCTGTAGGATGAATGTGCCGGCTCGACCGGATTGTTATCACTGTCGCACAGAAAACTGACGTGAAGCATTTTGATGTTGCGTTTCATGCAGGTGAGTGAAATATCCGGAGGCCCTGAGGGGTTGGCTCCTCTCTTTGCTAATCCCTTTATCATCCCTTCCTTTTAAAGTCGGTAACGCATCAATGATTCCTTTGATATTATGGGTATTTTTGTGCAGTGGCCATTTACCGGCCTATGACATAAAAAGTATACGTAGATTATAATAACAATTAATAAATCTATACTTAACATGCATCTGGAAAAAAAAACATTTTAACTGACTACTAGCATCCGCGCAAAGCAATAGGTATTCTATGATATATTATGTCACTTATTTACACAGAGTCTGTTCATAATGTGGCTGAAGTCAAGATTTCATCTCATTTATTAAAAAAGTTTCCCTTTTGTTAAGAAGGTGCCTTGTCTGAACCGCTTTTGGATATTGCAAGTATACATGAGTATTGCCGAAGCAGGGAAGTAGAGTTGTGACGTCAATGATCAATCTATATTTATCAAAGTTCATTAGTTGTTTACAGACACATTATGGATGTTTGATTTCTTTGCTTTTTATTTGTATTTGAATGAAGGAGGCACTCACGCCTGTAATCCCCGAAGGGGTAGGCAGAGGTGTAACCAGTGCACCCACATTTCGCCAAGCGTATCTCCGTACCATGATGTGATAGGAGGCGAGCCTATCGCCATACCGGGCATAGTTCCAGACTCCAGGCATTTTCGTGCTATAAAAACCCGATATCACTTTTACCCACCTGGGGATCGATCCCGACACCTGAGCACAGCAGTCGTACCGCGTTAATACAACTGCGCCACCGAGGCAGTCATTGAATGAAATATTGATCTAAAATATGTTGAAAGTTTATTGGTCATGTAGGCAATTAACGTAGATTACACATATGTAATATACTATATTCGTTCTTCGAACAACAAGTATAATAATGTAGAGTAAACGTAACGTAAAATAAACAATATTGAATCGATGCTATTGCAATTTAATGGTTAATGTTAAGTAGAAAGAAATATGGGCGCCGCCGGGAGGTGGGTGCAAGGGGGTTAACGTGCACCCCTCTGACATGAAAGAAAATGCAGAGAACAAGAATAAGGAATACTTTTTTATTATTAAAGCCACTATTAGAAACTTAAGGCTTCTATCCAATTTGTTACTGAAGGTAATGGGTATATATGATTAAAAATATATCATAATTACTAATAGTAATATGTACTTACTTGGCGATGCACGTAACTGAAATTAATCCTGCTGACCCGTGGAGAAAACCGACTATGCTTAATTTTATTTTTAGCTTTTTAATTTTTGGACTTTGTTTTATTTTATTAAAACATTATTTTACAGTTTTTAGTGTAAGTATCATCAAAATCAGTACATAGATATCTAAGTGGAGACTTTCATCCCCGATTTCACCCCTTAGGGGTGGAATATTATCTTTTATACATCGAATTGAGAGCCTTCTCCGTTTCTTACATGTAACTGATATAAGAAATTCTTATCTCTTATATATCCTTTGTATTTTTAATTTATCATAATATAAATGAATTACTAAATTAGTGTTGCCCAAATTCAGTCTTGGTCTTGCAGTCTTGGTCTTGTTCTTGCGTTTTTGCAAGACCAAGACCAAGAACAAGACCGCGTATTTTTAGCAAGACCAAGACCAAGACTGACCGTGCAAGACTTGAGCAAGAACAAGACATAGCCTGCAAGACTCTTGCGTCTTGCAGCTAGGACTTAGCGCTATTTCACTGAGTAGTTAGGTGTAACAGTTCGGTGTATAGGTAGGTACGCTTAGAAATTCTATGAGACGCAAAAAACTGTATCAAAGAATAGGTATGAAAAACTGGACCTATCTATTAAAATCAAACTGAGTGCATGCATAGTTATGTTTTAACCATCGGCACTTTGATAATGCGGCTTCAAAGGTTTTGTACTTACTTCTCAAAGAAATTTGCCGCTTTTCGGAAGTACATGGTTACGATACACGCGCCGGCGGCTTCTTTTGAAATCTAAAACAATCGTTGCCGCCACGCCGAAATCATAACATTTGACACTATTTGATTGCCGCCATAGGGCGTAGGCGTAGGTATACTCGTGCAAAATAATTTCGAATTTTAAGAGTACCTACAGGTGTTCCAAAGAATAAATAAGTTTCAGAGTGCTTAGAATGAAAATGAATACATTATACTGATCACGCAAGTAGTATTATGATTGGGATAAAATGGTAAGGATAGGTAGTAGATGTCAAATTAATTCATTCTAGTAAGTATATATTATAATATTGATTACTTATATGGTTTTAAACTAATTACTTAGGTACTATTATTGTACATTTAGTCATTATATTTCTTAAGTTTTTACAAGAAAAAATAGCAAAAAAGTGTTCAAATATCACCCCGCACCCGTTTAATAAATATTGTAGCCACTTTTAAATATACTTGAAACGTGTAAAAAAATTCTACAAAACTAATAAAATAATATAAAAAGCGTAGGTACTTACCTACTAATAAAATAAAAAGCCTGCGATAAGAGTTTTGTATTACTTACCAGCCCGAATATCTCTGAGAGAGATGATGAGAGTAAGTATTTACTAGCTGTGCCCGCGACTTCGTCCACGAGGAATAGTAACTTTGGAGGTATAGTGACGTTCAGGACTTATTTATATATTTTAAAACTTCTGTCATCAAACATACAAACGAACTCTTCAGCTTTATAATATTAGTATAGATGTACGCCAAAACATTCACTTATATGTAAAGAATAGTGATTTTCACTAATTCTTTATATATATTTTATTCACGCGTCGCGTCTGTACAAGTAGGTAATATTTAGTGTGTGTTTGTACGCCGCACGCGGCATTATTTGATTTGCGGCGGCATCCTTTTCATAGAGCCGGCACGTGGCGAGGCGGCGCGGTAGAAAGCAAGGAAACGTACTATAAATAAAGGAATTATTTTAATTCCAGTCATTTCCAATTGAGCTGTGCTTCGAGTCTAACTTAATAATTGTTTTTACTAATTCTTGTTGTTTTCTAAAAACGTATCACGTGTACAATTTAATATGAGTGACGAAGATTCAAATTATTCGAGTCCGAGTAACGAGAGTTTGAGTCACAGATCTAAAAGACCCAAAAGCAAATTTGAAGAGTTTTTCGAAATAATTCATGCATCCCAAACTGCCTTCTGTAAATTGTGCCAACATAAAAAGATTGAAATAAAAATGAAAAACAGAAACACTTCAGGCTTAAGGAAACATCTAATATCTTTCCACAAAAAGGAATCAGAAATATTTCTTCCTGTTAAACCAAAATTAAGTGGAGATATCACAAGCTTTTTAGTAACCGCTGGAAGAAGTGGACAGGTAAGAATATTTTTTTAACTCTGCATAGCTATTCATGCGATACTTTCAAAAACGCCATTAACTTACGTAAGTATTTTTGAGTTAGTGGTGTTTTCATCTAGGGGTGCGACATATTAAGTATGTAATTATCGTCTTAAATATTTTTTATAAACACCCATATTTTCATTTAATCGGCCAGTAACAACTAAGTACTTTATTTTGGTAAATTACAGTACAGTGCAACCTTAATATAACAAATATCAATTTAACGATTTTCTCGATTTAACAACAACATACCTCCTCCTCTTATATGCTCAAACCTTGTATGTTTTAAATAATAACACAAGATTTATTGTTTTGTTTCAGTCGGAAAACAGCAGTGACAACATCACGACAGCTACAGTTGATTGGGTGGTGAAAAAATATCTTCCCTTCTCATTTTTCGATGACGAAGCTACACAAGTATATTTTCGACGTATTTGCCCTAATATGGTGTTTCCTAAAAGGTCTACACTTAGAAGGAAAGTCAAAGAGCGATTTGAAGAGCTCCAATTGAATCTCAAGGAACGACTTCAACAATTATCATCTAAAATGTCTTTTACCATTGATGGGTGGACGTCAATTGCTGGTAGGAGTTACTACGGGGTTACTATTCATTATATAGACAACGAATGGAAGTATCAATCTGTAGTTCTTGATTTTATACCATCACGCGGTCGACATACTGGGGAAGATATTGCAACGATTTTCCATGAATGTTTATTGGAATATGGCATAATTGATAAAATACAAGGTATCACGGTCGACAACGCAACTGCAAATACCAAATTTATGTATGAACTGGGCAAACAGCTGCCGCCACACTTTGATTCAGACAATCAACATTTCCGGTGCTTTGCTCACATTTTAAACCTTGGTGTACAAGATTTATTAAAGACCTTAGCATTACACTGTGAGTCTGACACTAACGCGCAAGATCAGCAGTACGAAGACTATGCAGACGAAACTGAGGATGAGGAAGATGAAGAATCTGCACCAAATATTGCTGACTCGCGTACATCTGTAACAAAGTTACGCAGTGTTTCCAGTAAAATAAAAAGAAGTGAGATAGTGAAGAAGAAGTTTCAGTCTGCTTGTGAAGCAGCTGGCGTGCCATCAAATCTAAATGCCATTCTTGACTGTCCAACGAGATGGAATTCCACACATGATATGATTGGATTTGGTTTAAAAGTGAGAGCGGGCATTGACATATTGTGCAGTTCTGTCACCGAATTAAATGATTTTCAAATCACAGCTAATGAATGGCAGGTACTCGAAAAATTACATAAATTTCTAATAAACTTTAAACTTTTAAGTACAAAACTTGGTGGAGACAAATATGTTACATTACCGCTAGTCATTGTATCATTCAATCTTTTGCTAGATAAAATTGAATCTATGGTAAAACAGTTAGATGAGAAACCTAATCGATCTGAAGTGGATGAAAGGCTCATTCTAGCTTTCCAAGCAGCTCGAGACAAAATGCTTAAACATTACAAAAAGAGCAACTGGATTTATTGTACTTCTTTAATTTTAGACCCAAGGCATAAGGCTCAGACTTTTGACCTGACAATGTGGGGGAAGCAACTTAAAACAGAAAGTCTGCGCAAGTTCAATGAACTTTATGAAGAATATAAAAATCTACACTCACTGAACAAATCTCTGGAATTACCAGAAAAAGAAAATAAAGTATGTGATGAAGATGAAGACGTAATAGACTTTGATAAACTCTATGAATGTCCCTCGACGTCATCTGGATCTTGTCTTCAAGGCTTAGTGATAGACGAGTTGGAGGAGTACCTGAGAAAACCAAGAACTGCCAGCTCGGAAGACATTTTAGATTGGTGGAGGACGCATGAGACAGAGTATCCGATTTTATCGAAAATGGCCCGTGATTTTCTCTCAATACCTGCAACTTCAGTACCTGCTGAGAGGTTATTTTCTAAAGCATCATTAGTAATTAGAAAACATAGAAATAGGTTAAATGATGAGTCAGCCAGATGGTTACTTTGTATTAATTGTTGGTCAAAAAAATTGATATAAAGTATCATAACCTAATGATAAAGCTGTTGATTAGTGTTGTATTTTATTTTTTGTTCAAATAAATGATAAATCGTAAAACTCTTTTATTAAATTTCTTATAAGTTGAGGGTTCAATCTCTTTTTAGACAGATAAGTATTGTTCTTTAAAATACAGTCAAGTTATTGTAATTAATTTGTTTTTTTACATGTTTTAGCAAATGTAAGCTTATAAATCATAAATGTTTATTAAGAAACAGTTACTTCCATGGAAAACGACATATAGGTCAGTTAATTTTTCGAATTTCTTATTAAATCTTCAGTTATTTGTTAATCTGCTTGATCTTTACTATGGCTATGTTAATTCAAGCTCACAATGTTCCAATTCTAATACGTTTTTTTAAGATTTAAAGTAAACTTTAATAAATAGTAATAGACTAATAGGTAATTGCAAGACTTGCAAGACTCTTGCTGCAAGACCAAGACCAAGACCAAGACTGGGAGCGCAAGACCAAGACCAAGACCAAGACCAGGTGTATTGGCGCAAGACCAAGACCAAGACTGGCTAAGTCTCGTCTTGTTCTTGCATTTGGGCAACACTATACTAAATAGCTTTCTTTTTCTGATATTCGGGTCCTATCACCCACGTCGAAGAAATTAGAGTCTTTTATAAATAAACAAAAACCTTGTTATTTTGCATAAATATTTATTTTAATGAAAGTACTTCTCAAATTCCACAAACATTCAAGGCTTTGATCCGAGTTAATGAGTATCGGCTAATTTTAAAGTGATTTCTTTTTCATACTGATTTTCGTTACAATCTATAGATATATATGTCGGGAAATAGATCTCTCTCGGAGGGAATATAAAGCTCATTTACTCGTATCTATGAGAGGCCATTTACACCTCTCCATGATCGACCGGCATAAGTTCAATAATATCGACACAGAATTGTACAAACTCACATCATGATTACTATGTGTGTAAACCCGACCTCCTCCATCCCCTACAGTCGGCCCTTAACCTCACACACTGTACACAGTGACAATTCAAACACAGAGATAAATCACACACAATTATAAGCCACACATAATAACCATGACACTTACTTGGGTAACGTTGGGCGAACTTCTATCCTCAGTCACAGCTAGACACAGAACGTCCTTCTTTAATGCGGAGGCGCTGCTTATATTGAGTTTCTCTCCCCAGTACGAGAGTGATATCAACTGACCAACTATTCAAATCACCCTCAAATAAACAATATCATTGGCGGTACCTTCAATTGGCAACGAATACCGTTATTAAAATAGGTCAATTCAGTGTCCGTACTCCTCATGCTCCGACATATATATTACTTTATATATAAAAATTACGTGTCACGTTGTTTGTCCGCGATGAACTCCTAAACTACAGAACCGATTTTAATCAAATTTTGCAAACTGTGTGCAGTTTGATCCAACTTGGTTGATAAGGCGTTCCAGCATCAGCCAGTAGGAGTACATCCTTGTATCCCTGTGTCTGCAGCGGTCATCCAGGCGGACAGGCGTCCTGTCGCTGACCCCGCGTTTTGCTTTATCCCTCTTCGAATTGTGAAGAAGCATTTATACACGCCGGTAAATGATTCTGATGACCACCGATAAACTAATTGTTTTTTTTTTTTATCCTGGCTCGGCAAAGTGACTACGCTACACCTGATGGTAAGTGTAGCGCAATACAAGAATAGTGTCGACCAACGATAAACAATTTGTCCATCGTAGGTCGGCAAGATTATGCCGGCCTGCCAAAGGGCCAAGGGGGAGGGGAAGGAAACAGGGATGGCAAAGGGTTAGAATCAGGGGGCAAGCCCCCTGGGGAGAACCGGATATACACTGGCTGACCCTGGAACGCGACCCACACAAGGTGGGCCACTATGGCAGGTTTAAGCACCAGTATACGGTGGTCGCTATCCGGTCGGATACAAGTATCCTCCCACCAGCAAAAGCTGTTGTTTGTTTGTCATCGCTGGTTTTTAAACTACCTCTCTTGTACAGCACTGCGCTTCTCATCAGGTTTAATGGAGTCACATTCCGCGCTTATATAAAAAAACGTAATTTCTAAAAAATAAATGTTAAAGAAGAAATAATATCCACATTGTCATCATAACATTTTGTGTAATGTTTTTATTAAAACCATTTTTCATCGTCTTCGAGAATGTCGCTTGAGATGATTTGGTCTCGTTTTGAGGAAATCGCAGAAGTATGTCACACACTACAACATACTTCAACAAAATAGAAAAAGCAATCTATGCTCGTCATACCTCACAGCACCAAAGGTTTCAGTTTCGATAAAATAAACTCAAATAATAAATCTAGAACGAAATACACGCCAGCGAAAGATATGAGAACACTTACATTGTTCTGTGAAATATAATGCCAATTAAAAAGCTCGGTTCCGTATTCACCTATGCAAACTTGCATCCTGTTTGATATTACGTACTACAATCGTCACAAAACAAACATCTGGCGAATGGCGACCCGATAATTAGTTGTATTTTTTTATTTAGCTTTATAATATTACAATATATTGAACTAAACTTGTTTGTAAGTTAATGTTATGACGGCAATCATGTGTATACCCGAAGAGAGGCAGGCAAAGGTACAACTAGTACTGCACTCGTGGGTGATGATTCGCCGAACTTATTTTCGAGAATCTATCGCCATATCGGACACAGGCCACAATCCCGGGTAACTCATGTGTGATTTCACGAAAAACTCTAACACAAAAAAAAATCAAACTCAATCGGATGCTGCGGGATATAGTATAATTTGGTTTTAGAAATTCGTAAAGATAGGTATATCGCCGTTGGCAGTGGTCTAGATTGATAAACATTTGTATATCAACACTAATCTGAGTAATCAGAAACCGTTGGTCACTTTTTCAAACCCGTCTCCGTTTTCTCTTATCGTAAATTATTTCCCGTAGCAATGCCTAATTTGGCAACTCCGTAGTTTATAAACAAATTTTGTACAACCGCTGCAAACAAGATGACAAATAAATGAAATCTCACTTGAGAGAGATGAGCGATATAATAATACACCCACAGTCACTCGTATATTCCTGGCCCCACACATAATGTTTATTGTGGGTATCACGAACTACAAGAGAATTTATCGGTCTCACAATACCCAGACACGATACAAATATTTGAGAATCACATGCCGACTACTCGCCCGCTGTGCCACCGATACTGTTTAATATATTGTTCTTGAAACGATAATAATACCAGTGCTTAAATGCTTTCAACTCAATTAGGCAAATATTTTCTCAAAACTGTTGGGCTCTGCGCCCGCCCGTCCCATAACATTGAAGCAACAATTTACTTTATTGTTTCAGAAATTCAGGAAAGTGACATGACTTTTGTAGATACTTTTATTCTCTTTTACAATAATGTTTCTTGGATCAGGTCATCGGTGTTCATTTTCAACATACCAAGTTTAAAGTTGAACATTTGATATTCAAGGTTCTAGTTGAAACCAAACGTCAGTCACGCCTGATCGGTTACATAATGAATAACTAGAGAACCTATCCGGCACTCTCACAAGACGCGCTGCCCGCCTGATTTATTGTTTCAATCTTTTTGGTATTATTTTTTTCGCGATGATTTTATGGGTTTTTGGTACCAATATGTCACATTGTTATAAGACATATTATAATATAGAACAGAAAGTAAAGAACATATTATAGATTATATATGTATATTTAATTACAATTCTTATTTAATTACATTAGTAGCAAGTTAAGCCCATTTAAATGAAAGTACCATAGATCGGAAATGACTCGCATTTTATTTCTAAATCTTTTTTATCTACTTTAGGCAATGCCTATTAGACAACAATCAGCGGTTGATATATTTTTGAGATAAGGTGTGGTGGCGTGGTGAATCGCGTGCCGACCTAAATTGCCAGAAAAACACACCGTAGAACCGTTCTACCATTCAACCGTGGCAAATGATAGTATTAACTAGTTTTCGTAAATGAAGTACAATTATTTTCTCATAAACCTGATTAGAATCAGGTTTATGAGATTAGAATCAATGATGATAATTATTTTGGTCTATAAAAATTTTCAGTTACTCTAATTTGTTTCTTACTATTAATAGTTATGTGAAAGTTTGGATGTTTGTGAACTTTAGGTTCACGCCATAAAGGCTGAACTGATTTGTATGAAATTTGGCACACAAATAGCTACCACATCTGGGATAAATTAAATATTTTTTATCTATTTAATACAATTAAGGTATTAACGCAGGCGCGGACAGGGCATTTAACGTTTCCCGATATCACTCGCAAGACCCGAAGCACTCGTGGATTCTTCACTCTCTTAATTACATAATACGCAGAATAGTAAAAATGTTTTTTTATATGATTAAATACTTTTCTACTTTCACAAAATGTATGTAATAAAGCAGTCCATTACCAGACGAGAAGTGCTTCTGAATGTGCATTTCATTTCACCTGCAAGTTGCACGCTAATAACTATACGTTACCTATCTAAACAAGCCATGTTTAAGTTCGCTATATGTATCTTTAACTTACTATAATTATGAACTCGGTAGTGGGTACACAAGTGTTCGCGTGTCTTACACTATTACTGTTGCCTAGACTTTGGCTAATCATTATATAATATCGGTGAATATCACCCTTGACCCAATAGTGAACTCAAATTACCCATTATATCCATATATGGATATTTGCAATTAGTTACAACACTGAAATTATTGATGTAAATATAATATAATATGGTCATGTGTGGTAATTCTTACAGGTTCGAGAGCTTGGTATAATGGTAATAAAGTTAAACTAAAACGGCATCTGCAGTACCGACCGGACAAATGAAATTTTGCGGAACTCAAAATCACCTCTACATTCCTAAAATAATATTATATATCAATATTTATATCTTAAGGATTATGGGTGGTTTATACTAAGACTTCAAGAGTGAAAAAACAATATGCCATACAAAAGTGTTTGATATTTATCATACTTTATAGCATTCTATGCCAGCTACGCTTGAATCAAGCGCGATAACGATAGTTTTCTACATTAACGAAATTCAGAATCAATATTAGCGGAGAAATTGATGCAATATAAATATAAAAAGGCAAAACATATTATAAGCGCCGGATTGAAAATCTCCTCCAGTTTTGAAGTCTGTTAAAAATGAAAATAGTCGGTTTCTTCGTTTTCTAAGCGGTCGTGACTCGCACATCATTCTGAATCGAATTGAGTTGAAATGTTGTACAATTATTGTTGGTAGGTGTGTGAATATTTAATTAATCTGAATCTGAAGTAATAAACATTATATTCTGTATACCTACCTAGGCTTAACCGGATTGAACTTGAATCTATTTAAATAAAGGGTTTTTGATGAAACTTAGTACGTGTAAGGATAGTTTGAACCTCAAGGAAAGGCATGGAGTAATTATTTATTTATATCTCCCCATGAGATTTTAATAATAGATGATTAAATTACGAACTTTGTTACCACCAAAATATTCAAACTTAATTTTTTCCCATTTACTATGATTGCAAGGCATGCTAGACACAAATGTTTTAAAATCGATGCATGGACCAGTAAATGCAAAATCTAAGATATGTATAACACAAATAAAATATGTTTATAACCCGAAAAATACACCCTAATATAGATTGCATACTTGATCTTCGTCATTGGCTTTCTTAGTATTTTGAAAGTTAGTTCCCTTCGAGCGGTTTGATTATTCAGCAATATTGAGCCGTAAAAGGTTATATAACAATGAAATTAAATTTTTAAAAAGTATCTAACAAATATATGTGTTATAACAATTTTATTGATTGTCTATTATATATCAGCATAATTTGTCACTTAAAATGATTTTGTACATTGCATCTCTTACTATGGCGCTCATTGAGGAACTTTTATTTTATATTTATTTTGTATCTTAGGAAAAAATAATGTTAGGAGCTGCTACTGCTTGCGACGAGGACCTGAATAAAGCTGCAACATTAATTAAAAGAACGACGAAACCGAGACCTTATTTAATGAAATAATCGACGAAACACAATTTAATTTCACCGTAAACCTATCGTTCTAGAACTAGGTATAAATATTTTTAGTTATGGTCGAGACGTATATTGATAATCTTAATAAGATACAAACCACCCAAGTTCTTATAGTATTTTTTTATCGTCTAGATAGATAGACGAGATAGCAGCCCGCCTGATGGTAAGCGGTTACCGCTGCCCGTAGACTTCAGCAATGTCAGGACACAGCCAAGCCACATTCTTCTATAAATATTAAGAGTAATGATAAACTGAAATGTTGAATGCCTTACATCTAAATTTGTTAAGTGAAAACAATTAATGTACCGCTTGTGACTTTTTAATTAAGCACAATAAACATGAGACTATTTGACAAACATGAGACTTCATCATTTCTGAAATGAACGTTAGACAAGTTTTGGGTCATAATATCTAAATCCCTCGGGGCGCCGGACCTTCGCTATTACACGGCATACTACCAACAAGTTTTAAGCCACCGCAAGTTTCTGTACTCTAGTTTACTCTTGATAATAGTATCACGTAGCTCAGTTTTCGAGATACGTAGTATCAAAGGTAGACAACTGCGGGGTTAATTGAATCCCTATATTACTCTGATAGGTACATTTATGTTTAATCATCGTTATAAACAATCAAGATGATTGATAAACGACGACTCAATTTATAACAGCTTATGAGAACAAAATATAGAACAAGATTATGAAATAAGATTATGTTGCTGATGGTAGGATATTCATATCCGCCCGGATAGCGACCACCGTACACATGGTGTTAAAACCTACCATAGTGACTCACACCTTGCATGAATTGCGTTCCAGTATCAGCCAGTGTATATCTGGTTCTCCGAGGGGCTTGCGACATGATTTGATGGTTGTTTGGGGCGGTACATCCTTGTATCCCAGTTCCTCCATCTCTCGATTTGCTTCTTCCCTCTTCGGAGTGTGAAGAAGCATTTATATAGGCCGGCATGATTCTGATGACCACCGACAAACTAATTGTTTGTTGGTGGTCACTGGTATCTTTAGACTGCACTACGCTTACCATCAGCTGTAGTGCAGTCACTTTGACGTGTACAGAAAAAAAACACCTGAATCAGTAACGTAATGCCTTGAATCAATTCGACTATCAAAACGCTATATCGTAAAATGTGTTTGATCACTTTAAGCTGTTTAATGGAAAATGTTCGTTTATTATATGATGACTATTTAATATTGCCAGCGCTTTAAAATCTAATTTTAAAAAGTCGTAGAGCCACGCTGAAGGCAGGCTCCACCACGGTGGTACTTATCACAGAAAACCAATGTCAAATTACACCTCGCTGTTGGGTTTCTTACAATGAGTAAGATTTCCGAAGGCCTAAGTCACAGTATAATTATCTACAGTAATCCATCTTCATACAAATGGATGAATCGCGAGCTATGCCTACGTGACTCGATATTCGTGTGCGTTCAGTGTGCAGATAGTCCCGACTGTGCCGCAGTGACGAACGGACGGTGTGTTTTTTTATCAATAACCACGCAATTTTTTCACTAAAAATAAGATCAAATACATATTTATAATGACGAGTAGGATATATTGTGCTGTTTTTGGTTGTATGAATTCGTCAATAACGCATCCATTTTTTAGATTACCTGGAAACTCTGAAAGGTAAGACTATAAAATAATTTTACTTACTAGTAGGTAGGTACATAATGTGTGTGTTTTTTAATGGATAAGTATTTCCTTTTATCTCCCGAAAATAAATGTCTGGATTAATAAATAAAGTAAATAGATTAAAGGAAAGTAATTGACACGAGTGAAATAGGTAGTTATAGGCGGTTCATGAATCATGATACGGTAGGTACGCTTGTCTTAAAACCTCGGGGCATGTGTGTTTTGTTTTGTTAGGTTGTATAATTCAAAGTAATGACGTGGTATTTTATTATTAATAATAGTTGTTTATTGTACTCTATAGAACGACACTGAAGGGAGTGTGCATTTTATGGCGTTATAGAGAGTTGTCGTTAAATGGAGAAAAGAAAAATCTGAATTATAAAGTTTATTTCAGAATAGTGTTAGTAGTTATGTATAACACGCAGAAGTTAACTTCTGCGCATTCACTCACACGCGCATTCCACTGAGGTGCCAAGTTGATTTCTGTGTGTTATACATAAAAAACTATCTTATTTGAACGCTATTGCGTATAGTCTGTTAATTTTGTCTGACATTTGTCTTCTGCTGCACCAGTAATTTTGTTGTATTTTTAACTTGTTTTATTCATATCTTACGATATTGAGGAGGTAAGAATATGATATCGTTTAGATAATCCATGACTCCTACTTATTGGTTATGGTCAACAACAGTCTACACGTGCAAGCATCCTAATAAGTAAACAAAATAACGAATTTCTTAGAAAGTTCGGTATGCATGATACCGACAGTCGAGTTTTTACAGGCTAGGATAATAAAGCGACAAAACAATGTACGCAGCTGCGCAGTTTTATTAATATTGGCAACTTAAAAGGTACTTTTTATTACTTAGTTGTTGTCGTTATTTAGAATGGGTGTAATGCTCTAACCTAATCCATAAAAAAGTATTTTATAATCACAAAACTAAATGGAATCACAAAGTAGGCAAATGTAATTAAAATGCTGGAGGCGGGCAGCCCTATCGCATGTTTACGTACCGCGCGGCTGTAGGCATTTATTTCTAAAATTCAGCTAAGTTACAATACAGTACAGTGCCTAAGTCGCCTTCCGACCTACAACGCATCAACACGACTGTGATTGTTTTGGCATTGTGGATTTTATGGGCGGTGAAGATTACTTACCATCAGGTGATCCACTGTCACTTGCTAGTTTGCCGGCAACTACTGTTTTATTAAAATGAATCACTGGTTACGCAAGACCACCTCTGTATTTTTACTACATTATGTGTAAAATAAGTACCTACCTAAATAAATTTATTTTGTGTGAAATCTTTGATATACATATAAAATCATTAGTTACTGTAAGGCTTTATTTGGAAAACATTAGAATATAAATGACAAAGACGATAATTTTCTTTTAATGGTACCTTGGTCGCTTTCGCGACGTTTTCACACAGTTTTATATTATCGTACGGCTTTATTAAAGTTCTACCTATTTATATGTACAAAAACATTCAGAACTGTGAACAATTCTATGGTGCCGGCGTGATTAATGGTTATAGCTGAGTTCAATTGAGCGAAACATACAGCTACATATAATAAATATAAAGAAAACTCCATTACTAAGTTACGACAAATGTGTTATTTTCTATTGCTACAAAATAGCTTAGACCTATTTCTAACTTATACAAGTATACATTTAAAACGATACTCGAGTAGATAAGACAGTAACAGCCATAAAGCCTTTCATCAAAGGATCTTTACCGAGTAATTTATTCCTAAATTATTTGAGAATAATGCGCTCATTTCTCCTTGCTCTGATCCCTGACAAGCTGACTTTTATCGTAAGTTCTTGTCTGTTTTTATTATTTAATAAAGGAGTATTATGAATCTGTCAGTGCTTAGTGTTGGTAACTTTAATTCTTACTTCAAAATATTCATGTTTCATGCCACTAAAATGACTCTTGGCTTCTAAAATACCTATCATAAATTAAATTAATTAGTTTGACTGTCTCCCTATTTTTAATTAGGTACCCCTTTACCACGATTGCTTGTCTGTTTTCTTGACTTAACTACATTTATTGTGTCTATAAGTGGTATAGTCACCCTGAATACATTTTTGTCTACATCACGAAGCACTGCTGGGAAAAAACCAGCTTGAACTGGGAGCTTGGTGTTGCATATTATGTGAATGAGAGTATCAATGGTTTAAACCCCTTTTCGCTTTCCAGTTCCTTTTCCCTTTCTTTCTACTCTCCAGTGCATCCATGATTCTGGTTTTGTGGGTGTTCATGGGCGGGCCACGTACACGTTTGCAGGCCTCTTCTATAAAAATGACACTATTGTACAAAAGTCTACTAAAATAGTCTTATTACAATCAATCTAAGCTGTTTATTTCAAGGATGGTGGTAATCTATCTAAGAATTCTAAATAAGAACTTCGTAGGTATGTAGAGCGTAGGTTTTATGGTTTATACTCTATTCCGTGGTTTATACTACGCAGGTTGGTAAGAACCTGCATTAGGGCAGCGCGGCGTGGTGGAATATAAGGTCTAACCTCTTTCATTAGCAGAGGCAATCCTCTACTAATGAGAAGTGTTAGATCTTAGTCCACCATTTTATTGAAATTAATATATAAAAGCGTACTCAAGTAGAAATTTATCACATCTTAGCCATTGTCCATACGCAATTACATTTTGCTTTTTAACTTCCGGTACACATTCAATCAAGCTATAGAGTAGCTTAGAAGTTTTTTCTCAAAACTGTAAGTATATCCTATTTGTTTCTTGTAGGGTCGTTAAAAAAATGTACAGACTATTTCGAATTCAATTATAACGTATACCACGTTATAAAACATCTATTTTTTTTGTAGGTAACCCAACGGCATTTGTGTACAATACGAAAGAAAGATGTTGGTAATTTCGTAGCATACCCGGTTATTAATGCAAATCATTAACAATAAATGAAGACAGACGAAGCTGTACTAATAATTGAAACGGGCCTACTATTGAAATCGGTTTAACAAACCAACCAAGTCTCGGGGGGTTTGGCAATCGATTCAAAAGCTTTTGAATAAACGACACGCTCTTTGCTGTATCATGTTAGTGTAATTTGAAAATGTAATATATTGTTGTGGTTTAACCTATTTTTTATACCTTTAAAAATAAACATCGTGACTGGCTCTACTGAATCCAAATTTCAAATTCAAATTAATTCTCGAATTTTCGATTTGCATCAACAAAATGTCACAAGTGGAGACGCATTATAAGAAAATATAAATTATTAATAATATTAGTTTAGAATACATAACACACGAACTTAGTAGGTACACGTAATAGTATCTGTTGTTGAATGAAATAAGAAGCGCAACTACAAAAAACAAAATTGTGATAAACGGTCATTCGAGTTAATGAGAGATAAGGTACAGACATTTAACCGCAGGTGTGAACTTCATCGTGTCCTCCCATCCTTCGCAAAATATTTAATCTAAAAGGTCGGTATCGAAAGTGGATCTGGCCCTAGTAAATGTTTCTTCTGACCAGACATTGCCAAAGTTTAGTCTTGTTGTGGTTGCTCTATGAACTTCGTGAGTGTCTATTACAAGTTATTTCATGTGGGCACAGTACTTGCGTACTTTGCAGTAAATATTTAACAAAGTTAAAATATATTATCATGGACACGAAACTAGAAATAATAGGACCTAGGCTAAGCTCAAGCAAATGAAAATAATCTTATTATGATGAATTATATTATTATTATTATTATTCTTTTCTCATGCACGTAGCATGTAAGATTACGGTTCGAGCTTACTGAAAGTACAAAACAGCACAAATGGGCCATGTCATTCAAAGAAGTATTTAAAACAATATTTATTTTCGTATGTAATCCATGAATGTTTTAATATTAACAGCTGTTCGGTGTTTGTTAAAAATATCGTTAAATCAGGCAAAATTAGATTCTTGGTAAGCGTCGATGGTATTGTAAACAAGCTATATTATTGTTATCGTCGATTTTGCGCCTGTGATATAAATTTTACTGGATTTTTTATTAGAAATAATTTTATCAATTTGCATCATACTAAAACTTCCAAGTCATAAGTTTTAACGATTGGCACTGCAGTTTCACGATAAGATTGCAAGAAAGAAAATATACAAATAAATCACATACCTTATGCAATGTATGAAATATTTTACAAAATAAATGACCCTTTATAAAAAGGAGTAAAATATCTTAATTTAAGTTCAGTTTTCCTTTTCCTTTCATCGGCGATGTTATGATCCAATTCAATGTTCCAATTCAGTATTGGGAACAAATTGAATTCAGTCATCGTTTAGCACGTTATATTGTTATTCAATAAGGACAAATATAAAAACTTCATTCTTGATATTATTTATAAAGCTTAGATTTTATAATGCAGGTCTATGTTTATGGATTACCTGGATAAAAAATAATAAAATAGGTACAGCTAAGCTTAACTTTTTTATACTAGCCTGAATAACGAATCAACCAGGTCGCTCGCCTGATGGTACCCGCTACGCCTGCTTATAAACAGACACAACACCATACAGATTTGCACACACTGCACTGCATGGCACTGGACTGCGCTCGTTATCCCTAGACATAATTTTTTAGAAAGAATTTTACAAAGTAAAAATAAGCCGCAATAAATTCCATTCAAATTATTTTAATTTTAATGTGCAATATTTGCTTAAACATAAGAAATCATTATGGTTGTCTCATAATGGTCAACAATTTCACTTGCTTCAATGTCATTCAAACGGAAACGCAACAGCACTTTTATACCGCTTCTTGACGGCAGAATTAGACAAAGTATATCGAAAATCTATACCGATTAAAGTTAATTTATTTATCATTAGCTCCATCCAATCCCTCAAATCAGTGAAGTAGTAATGTATGGTAAGAACACTGGAGTAGAATAATCCTGATGAAGATGTCAGTCACTAGTCAAAATTTTGAACTGCTCTTGAAAGTTGAGCGCTTGCATAGATTATATTAATATTTAGTATACATAATTAAAACCATCATGATCTAATCTAATCCTTTTCGGTAGGTAACCACAGCAATGGTACACAGTAATGCGCGGGACGGCCATAGTTGTAAACAGATAAATATATGTTTACAAGATAGATAGATAGATGAAAAGTAAATTTTAAGGTGGACTCAAAGTTTAGGACAGAGTAGTGTGAACACTATGGACAATATCTAGATACTTTAAAAACTGACTTGAAAGTTCCAATTTTACAATATAATCAATAGAAGATCCAACAGGAAAGTTAAGTCTTATGAACCACATTCGCACGTAAACTCCAATAGAACATAAACGCGATTCATTTGCTGCTATCAGTTGAAGAGTTTATAAAATATTATGTAGATTTTAATATATATCAGCAGTTTTTATGTCGTATTACCATGTAGCACATATTTTCCGGATATTATCCGTAACTGAGCTCTATTCAAAGATGAACATTCAATAGGTTACTATCATCACTCATCCAACTGCTGCTCACCTACGCCTCAGAGAACATCTGGAAAATTCACTGACGCATAATGATTGTACTCGTAACATTTCTTGCGTTGTACATACATTATACAATTCCTCATACAGAATGGACGCCACTAAATAACGTTGACGTAGCGACAAAGGTGGCATAAACGACCCGCCGGAAAATGAATAGACGTAGCTCCACTGAGTCGCCTACGGTGACTTGCTACTTATCCTCAGCCGAGCTTAGCCTCGTCATAAATATGTACGCTGTTGCAAATACGTCTTCTGAAGTCAGCGAGATCCCAGAAACCATTAAACTTTACAACTAAACCGGGCGCGTTCCAATTGAGTGCAAAGTGAAATAATTTTCACAATACGTAGGTAGTAAGTTAGTAGTTAGTGCTAATATACACAGTGGTTAAACGTTGTATGCCGAGGACAAAATTAATCTTGCCTCTCGGTTAGAAAAACACTAAATCGGTGTAATTTGCTTTGTATTACGTGCTTGTTTTATGGGAAAGTATGTACATATTTAAAAGCTTTGCAATGCCGTCAATGAATGCAAAACGCTATTTGTGATGGTGATAAGGTGCATGTGGAGGTTTCCCGACGACCTCGTGGCATTTCGACCACGTCCATTTCCTTGCAGCGGAACAGCTCGTAGTTGTACGTTTTTTTTTTTGCAAAATAAATTTATGTCTTCCGCTACCCACAAAGCTAGTCTTTACAATCCGTACTTTACAAAAAACATTTTAGGTAGTGTTGAACAATTTACAGAAACCATAGAAACATTCAAATGTATTATTTAATACGGTATTTTATTACATTTGGAGTAAAACTGCTAAGATTCTATGACTCCGTGTAAACAAAGTCTTGTTGATTTTTATCGATTATTTTCCTGAAATTTTGAAGTATTATTTGTATATGTAACTACTTATGTATAGTTTTTGATGTTTTAAGTGTGGAAAAAAAATATCGCCACTGGAAATACTAAAGGTGAACTTTACGGTAGAGCATTTTAAAGTTGTTTTTTACGATAAAAATAATATTTTTATTAATTTATTTATCTTATTATATTATTAGCACCACATATACCTTCGAATAATACGTATTGTAGTAGTTTATTGTATATTATTTTTCATAGTAAAAGGCAAACTATGTCATACTAAACCTTACATTATTTTATTCTACGGCAGCGAGGTTTAAATGGAGCGCGACAATAATCTTTTAGAACGTAAAAAATATATTCTCATACACGTTTCTATAGATTCTACCAATCCTCCAACAGTGATGAACCCTTTGTCATACAAAAGCTTTTGGAGTGAACTTTATTCCAATCTATGGGAGCTAGATACCCTAACCGATTGTAAAAGTAGTTTTGCTTCAAAAAAAAATACTACCGTACAGGTACGTTGTATGGAGTCTGCCAATCCTCCGACAGTAATGAAACCTATGCCATAACAAAGCTTTTAGTAGTAGTCGTAGAATGCAATAAAGTATGTACTTTATTGCATTCTACGACATTTCGAATCTCGGGCTAATGTGTTACTGCATCGACCACGTTTATATTACTATAGGCTCTGCAAATACTCCGACAGTGGTGAAAGCTATGTTATACGAAAACTATTCTAAACTCTGATTCTTTTATATACAATCCTACGTGTGCTATACGTTTCATCTCTGTTAGGGGATTTAATATACCACGTAGTCTGTAGAATATTATTTTAAATGTAGCAATTTACCCTTTTTGAGCTCATTCAAACCTAGCTCACAATTAAAATGAAGTAGACAACAAAGGTTTTCGTATGACATAGGTTCATTAATGTTAGAGACTTGGTTTTGACAAACAAATTGCCAATTAATCTTTAAGAGCATTATTGGGTCGCGTTGGTGCTGTCGCACATATTATAAGACACAATATACTGCAGCAATAAGAAATTTCATCGCTAGTTTTGTGTTGTCATTTACAAATGGACGGGTGCGCGGGGTCCGGACGGGCAACGATACCCGGCCGAGTGGCTTCGCTGAAAGCGTTCTACAATGCACTGGTAAGTAGTCCCAGCTCTCGTTCATTCTGAGTAAGTATTTTTGACGGCTAGTACACAAAGAGTTCATTTTACTTCAGCTAAAATAGACTCGTCAGTCAGTACGTACATAACGTATAATATAATAATAATATGCACCTTTCTTGGGGCATGTATGGGGCGGTGGACCACACTCCTTACATATAGGTGGATAGGGATTGCAATCCGGAAAAACGGATCCGGTAATCCGGCGGATCCGGCATCATTAGACGTCCACCGGATCCGGTACCAATATACCGGATCCGGCGACCGGATCCGGTGCTACAATTTTCAGATATTTAAATAGAGCTGTTGCATGATTAGGTACTTTACTATGCCAAAGATAAAAGTCATACGATCAGAATTGACAAAAATCTTGGAAAGAGTTATTCAATATGATAACCCTAAAGAAATTTTTTGAAGAAATAGTAGAAGAGAACTTAGATTCACCCTCACTAAAAAAAGATTTGACATTACAAGAAGAATTACAATTACAAATCTAGCAAGAAACCATGTGTTATAGCTTACATACTAAAAAGAGAAAGATTTTCATAAAGTACTAAAAAAATAAATGACTACATTTGAAAGGACGGAGTTTTGACGGAGTTCGAAGAGAATAATTGTCTACTATTTATGATTATTTGCTGACAATAAAGCCGACAAGTGTAGAAACTGAAAGGGCTTTTTTGGCCGCAGGCTATAGGTATTTGCAGCTCTATTAAAAGTCGACTAGCAGATGACACAATTAACATTATTTGTTTTCTACGATCCTTTTTTTAATATCAACATTGATTTTCTATATTATTATAATGAATACTAAGACAATTATTACTTAAAATTCTACTCAAAATAATTATTTTTCGTAAGTTGATTAAACTAAAAAGTTGAAATTATAAGACAAACTCATTATTGTGATAATTGTGCCATTCATTACAAAGATTCATCAAATCATGATGGTGTCTGTCATAAATATAAGACTTGTTTGTTGCAATAGTTAACATTCTCAAATACTTTATTAATTATTGTGATCTCATCTCAATAAATTACGTAAGTCGTTAAATACGTAATTACGTATATTAGATTTTATAATGTTACTTACTAAAGTAATTGATCTATATGTGAAAGTGAAATCTATGAAGACTGAGCTACTTGTTTCATCGTTAAAATTTTACTAGTTACCAATACTACTAGATTTTATTTGTTTGCTCGTTGTCTAATCTTAACATTAGATTGGATAAAAGTTGATTTTATATGTTTTATTTTTTATAAACTATCTATATTTATAAACTACCTATATTAAACACAATAACACTTGATTAACTTACTAACAGTTCATTTTGAAGCGAAAATCAACCTGACTTGATCAATCCGGCCGGATCCGACCGGATCCGGCCGGATCAGTGGAAATCCGGTCGGATCCGGCCGGATTGAAAATGACGCCGGATTGCAATCCCTATAGGTGGATAAAGGATTTATTCCGCTCTCCTTGTCGAACGGAAACTGGCGACGACCTGTAGTACTAAGGACTACGGAACCCAGGGGGATATGAAAGAGCAAAGAGGTACACGGTCGGTTTTATTGAGCTCTTCATGGGCCCGATGTAGACCAGACCTCTTCTGCGGCTTGGCTACGTTTTGGTGATCTTTTTGGGGAAACCGAGGGTTTTGTCTTTGCCATTATGGACGAAGTTATCAAGACCAACAACTATAGGAAATACATCAATAAGGACGGTACGGTCGACATCAGTCGGGCATGCCACCAACACGGAGAGTCAATCAGATATGTGATTTCCGGATGTTCATATCTTGCTAACGGCGAGTACTTGCATAGACATAACCTAGTAGCTAAGATCATTCACCAGCAACTTGCTCTTCGGTATTGCCTTGTAACATCCGAGGTACCATATTATCAATATGTAACCCAACCAGTTCTCGAAAATAGTCATGCAACGCTCTATTAGGATCGATCTGTTATTACAGACAGGACTATTGTTGCCAATAAGCCTGATATTCTGATAATAGATCGATCGGCTCGCCGGGCAGTGCTTGTTAATGTTACCATTCCGCATAACGAGAACCTCATAAAAACCGAAAAAGATAAAATGACCAAATATCTAGATCTGGCACACGAGGTTACCGACATGTGGGATGTGGACTCGAAAATCATTGTCTTGATAGTCGTTACTGCTAATGGGTTTATACCAAAGAACCTCGACCAACACCTCCAGCGGCTTGGAATTGGTCGTTGGGTCAAGAACCAGATTCAGAAGGTTTTATTGGACACGGCACGCATGGTGAGAAGGTTCCTCACTCTGGAGTCCCAATTTAATTTAACACATGGATATGTTTCATGCAGAATTGTAAAATGTTCGAATGACATTGGGGATCCTAGCACAACTATGAAATAAGCTCAGTTCTTATCCTATTTGGTTAAAACAATGATGATGCAAAACAAAAAAAATCTATTTACAAAAAAAAAATCTGACAAAAATTTTAAACAGCAAATAAAAATAAACAATTTTGCCTTAGCGGAGTTTAATAGTCAATGATTGTCCGACTCAAAATAGTTTAGTTTTATTTATAGTTTTGTAGTTTTTTGATCCAGTTTTATTTTTTGTTAAAAAGTATTTTTAGTGAAAGAATCACCAGAATTGATGCATAAAAATCGATATTTAGTCTTCCACTCACGACTTCAACCCCTTAGGAGTTGATTTTTTTTACAAATTTTAATTGGACCGACACAGCAGTAAACCCTATCGATTATAAAAAGAATCATCCAAATATTCGGCGGCGTTATGCGTGAACATACATAAAAAACATATATACCAACTATTTGAGAACCTCTTTGTATTTTGCGCCCGCTAAAAAGTAATAAAACATTGTTTAAGAATTGAATTAAAAATATGATAATATCTAAATGTTCTCTATGAACTAACTACCAACATGTAGGAATTGAAATCCTACATTCACCAAGTTATACAAATAACTACGGGAACATCCGTGGTCTGCAACAATTCGCACTTTACTACTAGTACCAAACTCACTTCGTTTAGCTTATTAAGTTCAAAAAATCTGCAATTTTCAAACGTATTATTTCACATAAATGTTGAAAAGTTATTGAAATATTTGTTATCATTTTAAATTCATATCATTGGTCGTATTAACCGATTTATAAATAGAAATGTATTTAATTGAATTTTGTTTCTCTTCGTGCATTTTCAGTACCATGTTTACAAAATTTTAGGTGACTAAATAGCTCATGTCAATTGTGTTCGTAATACTATGTATAAACATTTTAGTCATATGGCCAAAAATATATGTATAAACTATAACAACATAACGTGAAAAAAGATACAGTACTACAAGTAAATGTATGCATCTTGACAACCTTCGTCTATTTCGAAAATCTACACGTGATGATGATCTAATATAACATTAGATAATTCATATCATGATTGACTCACCAGACCGGGGCTGGGCATTCACTACATATTTGTACTGATTCCTAAAAAACTAAAATTGTCGTAGCTCATCTATCTATACTTATAAAAAAACATGTCCTGACTGACTGACTGATTCATCATCGCCGAGCGGAAACTATCAAGGCTACAAGCATGGAATTGGGACTGTATATTCATTTTGTTATGTAGGCACCCACTAAGAAAGGATTTTAGAAAATTCCACCCCAAAGGGGCAAAATAGGGGATGATAATATGTATGAAAGTCCGTTATTTTGAAAGTTACCAAAACAAAATTTTGTATTTCGGTTATTGACGTAAAACAAATAAATACGTGTTTCAGGAATTTTGGAAATTTTAGTTAATAAGAGATGAAAAGGAGGGTGAAAGTTAATGCGAAAGTGAGTTTGTTTTTTACGCTTTCACGCCTAAATCACTGAACCGATTTTGATGAATTTATCTCCAGGGATAAATGGGACCTTGGAGACGGTTACAGGCTACTTTTATCGCGGAAAATGCTGTTCACGCGGGCGGAGCCGCGAGCAAAAGCTAGTAAATTATATCGTAGTACTGAAGATATTAGTTACCTTATAATAATTAAAACATTAGTGAATTAAGATAGCACTATTTATAATATAGAATCGGTTATCTTGGACCGTGGTAGAGGCGGAGACTGCATCCCGGCTAGCTAGGTATGTGGCAGAGGGTTGAGGGCGCGAGCCACGAGGACAGTCGCTACTGTCGCTACATTGATATGCATCGCTGCCCCAACACAATCACGGTCCATAGCTGACAATATTACATCAACTTCAACATTCGTATACCATGTTCGCATTGAACACGGGTGGTGTTATAATTAATCAGGTTGAACAGCTATAGAGGTATAGCCATGACTGGTTATTACAACCTATATTTATTTTGCATCGATTTTTTTTCTAGCCCGAATGACGAAACAAGCAGTTTGCTCGACGCTCGCTTCGACGCGAAATACAACAGTGCTTACACACTGCTGCTTGGCTACAGAAATGACAAAGCGGTGATACCAAGTCAAGCAGCCTTTCGTATACGAGTGATCTACTACCACCCTATTGAATCTTATCTTCAAGAAAAATAGTAAGACAAACGCACATACCAAATGTATTAGTGCACCACATCTGATTATAATTTGAAACGATCAGCAGCGTTTTAATATGATCAGGGAAAAATAAAACCTTTCATCTTCGTTTATCCCTCTTAGGACACGGAATATGAGTGGTTCATTAATATCGTCGCATTTCACTTGGACAATTATGATCTTACAAAGGTTGGGTTTTAAAAATTAATATAATTACTTACAGACGTATATCTAAGAACCTATATCTATAGTTAGATAGATAGATATAGTAAATCTATTTATTAAGCTTCTTTTTTTCAAGAACTGTTTTATTATAAAGTGCTATTATCCCCTGCTAGTGGGAGGATACTTGTATCTGACCGGATAGCTGGTGGGAGGATACTTGTATCCGACCGGATAGCGACCACCGTACATTGGTGCTAAAACCTGCCATAGTGGCCCACCTTGTGTGGGTCGCGTTCCAGGGTCAGTCAGTGTATATCCGGTTCTCCCTAGGGGCTTGCCCCCTGATCCTAACCCTTTTTCCTTCCCCTCCCCCTTGGCCTTTTGGCAGGCCAGTATGATCTTGCCGACCTACGATGGACACATTGTTTATCGTTGGTCGACACTATTCTTGGATTGCGCTACACTTACCATCAGTTGTAGCGTGGTCACTTTGCCAGGCCAGGATAAAAATAATAATAATAATAATAAATACTTAGTTCTCTTATTCTAATAAATTGATAAAAATAAATTTACTTTAATGAATGGACTTATGAACAAATTTATAAAATTGCACCATCAGCATCTGCTTCGGGCCAAAAGTCCAACAAACTTTGGCTTCAGATTTCGATCGACTATCTAATTTTTGGTTTCAAAATAAATTAGAAACACTTGATATTACTCATGTTATATATTTTTTTATAAACTCGACATTGCTATAGATTAACTAACAGCTCTTTTAACTTAATAAAATTTATATCAAATTTAAAATATCAGATAAATCAATAACATTAGTGTCAATCGACAGGAACATAAGGTTTGTTATGTCTATGATGGGATTTATGGGTTATAATATAAATGATACCACAGATTAGTTACAGCTACTTAGCTTTAAATAGGAAGAATTAATAAGTATATTGTAAGTAAAATTCCATTGACTTCAAACAGCGAAATTACATATTCTTCTTTGAAATTCCATTTAAGTTCAAACGGTGCCATTATCTAATTGCAAAAACTGTTGAAAATACATTATATATTCTTCATTTTACAAAACATTTCAACTCATTGAGTTAAACAATTTTGATTAAGATTTGTCATAACAGAATTTCAAAAGTTGCTGCTAAATCTCCTAGAATGTTCAATTTAAAGTTTTCTAGCAAATAGTATCTACCGAATTCAATTCGTACACAAATAAAACTGAGTTCAACAGGTTGGCTCAATAATAAACTGACAAAGTCTTCGCAACTTGATAAATCCTGTGAAATTGAATTCGTAAACATCCCCAAGTAGGGTATTGTATGATGAAATTAATAGTTTAAGCTTTTATAAAACATAAACGTCAAGATCGATAGTTCCGGTTTCCAACAAATGCTATAACTTTTTCAACTATCTTCTAACTCGACTAATATTGCCAACTGCTCGACCGACCTGAAAAAATGATTATGCAGTTTACAGTATTCTTACCTTCACTTGTAGTATCGGAGTTTAGGGAATTTCGATCAATTTATCAGTTTAAGTGATTTGTCCCATGAGTTGTGGTAGCGGGGTGACGGGGCAGCGCGCGGAGTGGCAGCTAAGGTGGCGGTGGAGGCGGGCGGGGCGTGCGCCGCGGCGTGTCTCCGCGACGGCACTACCGCGCCCGCCGCCGCCGGCACCGCCACCAGCGCCTCCGCCCGCCCCACGCTCACCAATTCCTTGCCGTGATTAATCGCCGAGCCACCTGCGGAGCCTTTTGTATATCTAATGCCTTCGGTTTTCATAAACAATTTTTGATAACAATAAAGTGAATATAGGTCAATAATAAAATAGCTTTTATTTCGGGACCATAGTATGACGGAAGCTCCTTGTCAACTGTGTTCTCAAACTTCAACTGTCTTGTCAAATGTTCGAGCTGACGACTTTATAAATACAGCGAACATTCTAAGATTAACTATAATTATGTAGTATGCATGGGCGGTAGAGATCATTTACCATCAGACGACCCACTTGCTCGTTTGCCGGTCTATGCTATAAAATATATTATGTAAATTATTTTAATATTTATAATGAATAAAATCGCTACATAAATATAGAAATTTTATTATATCATCCCCTCAGTCAAACCATGTAAATTATAACACAATAATCCAATCGCGATACGAATAATCTTTGGAAATTTCAACTTTTAACCTTCGAAAAAGGGGGGAGTTTATAAGTTTGACCGCTATGTCTGTCTGTCTATTTATCTATGTATACGCCTAAACTAAAGAACTAATCTGAATGCGGTTTTTCTTTATTTGAAAGCTTATTTAAAGTAAATCTTATCAGCCTCGTATTAGGTAGAGCCTTAGGGTCTGTTGACATATTTATCTACACCATGATAGATCGGCTGGATGAGGAAGGCAGAGGACCGTCAAGGGTGGCGCGATCTTGGTAAGGCCTATGTCCAGCAGTGGACGAATTTAGGCTGATGGATGGATGGATGATAGTACGACCGTATTACGAGGTAGTCACTGAACAGCGACTTGAAGTAGCAACTAGCTTTCACTATTTATTCGATAAGTGAGACCGGAGACCCTAAACCCCCCTCACCTTCCCAATTACTTAATTATCCGTTTCTTTTAAGGTCGTCAACTCATACATGATTCTTCCGGTATTGTGGGCATTCAGTGGCTGTAAAGATCAATTGCTATCAGGTGACCTACTTGCTCGTTTGCCGGCTTTTATCATAAAAATAACATTGGCAATTGTGTTAAGATACTCTTTGATTCGTTCCCAACGTCTTAGCATACGCTTATGGTTACTTTAAGCCTACAACATAGCTTACTGGTTCGAGGCAGCGCATTCAAACTGTAGACAAAAGTGTTTACAGCGTGGCTCTACTATCAAATTTACTTAGATTGTAGTTTAAAAGATAAGGAAATGTAGGCAACTGGACTAAGCCAGAAAAAAAACTTTTTTTTATATATTTACCTAAAAATATTTTCTATTCGCAACGTACGAAACCAATGAAATTACCTGACATTGGGACTTTCGGTCTTATATCTCGGGTTGATAGCGCAGTACAGTGCATCAGTTATTATTGGTATTGCTTCTGTATAAGGTTAAGCGTAGCACTTACCATCAGAGGACACACTCGTTTCACCATTTAATTGTGTAAAAATATTAGTAAATACTTAGGTATACATTACTGCTATGGCTTACCATTATATCCAGTAAAACAAAAATAATTTTGAATGTAGATAGAAATTTATTTATATCTCTATACGCAGACAAGATTGAATAAATAAATAAATAAATACACCCAACAGTCACATACATAGTCCTGACCCCACACTAAGATACGAGTCTTGTGTCGTGAGTATCAGGAGCTACGAGAGACTTTCGGTCTCACAACACCCAGAATTTAAAATTACACAACTACCTTAAGTCTTTATAATTACATTTGCTTTTCTCTAGATAAATGTAATTGGTTTATAACGGTAATCTTGCCATAAGTCAGAAATAAATGAATTAATGAAATTAATTTGAAGTTACTCTAATATTCCTTGTGGTACAAACCGAATCACTTTATATTGTGTTACACGGCGGTGTACGGCGCACCGGTAAGCGTATTAATTTAATACGAGGGGAGAATAAGCTCGCTATGTTATACACCATAATATATCTCACAAGACACGGTTACGATTAGAGTACTGTACGATATTTACCGTTCTGTAATCATTGGCTTTTACGATGAATTCTTTTGAATCCCTCTAATCTCCACGTTACTTTGAAGTAAACGAATCAATTTCAATGTATTATAAGGGAGAATCATTATGCTTAATCTATAAAGTACTAATCCATTTTCCACTACTAAAATCTGTTTTTTTTTGTATCATGTAATCAGTCAATGACTATGAGCAGATGTGGTGAGAGCTGTTGTTCGTGTCAGAGAGTATCCCCCACTGGGACATCTCCTTAAGGTGTCATAGTACCTATATCTAATTCTAGAAGATGCTGTCTCTTTAATCTGCCAATTGTGTCTGAAACCGTCAACTGGGTCGCTAGTTGGTTCGGGTTTTTCTCCAGTCTTGTCTTGTATTTCGAGCCCAGGATGTTATCTCGTGTTTTATCGTCCCGATGTTCAGACCTTTTGGTAGATGAGTAGTTTCTTATCTATGGACAACTTGGAGTTTCTGCCTAGTAGCCGGTAGAGTAAAATACATCAGATTTATTTTATCCCTTTTGGCCTGTACATGTTTTCTCCAAGTAAGCCACCTGTCTAGATGCATTCCCAGGTATTTTACGATGTCTTTGTGGAAGTTGGTTGCAGTTAAGGGTAACAAGTGGACAGTTTCGCTTCCGTAGAGTGAAGTTTATATGCGCCGACTTTGCAGCACTAGTTCGATACGCCATTTGGTTAGCTATTTTTGAATTGCATTCAACAATACAAATAATAGTTGGGAGCAGCTGTTGCTGTGAGATTCCAGGAAATCTTCCATTGCTTGATTATTTGCCTTACTGTTTGCGACGTACAAGTAGCAGGCGTTTCTATCAGTATTTGGGCACTCCGCTGTCTTGTGTGCTTCATCGCCTTTGTCACAGCGATAGGGTTTCATACACATTTTTTTTGAATTACCATATTGTTGGCATCTATGGCATTGAACAGAGTTTCTTTTTCTGGGATCTTCGGTGATGACGACTTGATGGTAGATGGTTTTAACGGCTTTAGCTGCTTTATTATGGGCATGGGGACAAGTTAACAAAGAACGTTGATGTAGGTTTTTTATCTGGGCCAAACTTTGCATTTATTATTTAACCCACAACCTGTTTAGACTAGTTTCTGCCATTAGGTATCGAAGTAAATGTTTTTTTTTTATGTACCCCTATAACCGCCCCAACTAACAATCAAGTCATGGCGCAAACCCCTCGGGAGAGTCGGATATACACGGGCTGATCCTTGAACGCGATCCACATAAGGCGTGTGAGTCACTATGGCAGCTTATAAAACCACTACCACCAACAAAAAATGACGGGAATACCGAACTTCCAAGGTAAACATAAAACTTTTTCTACTTTATATCCTGTGATTTAAATACTCAAAGGTGCGTACCCATGATATTAACATTGATCTTGTTTATTGGTATGGCTTCATAAATCCATCAGGCTGATAAAAATGCCTATATACCCAAGTCGTATCCAACGCAATATTTGATCAGGCATCTGTTTATCGCATCATGTGGCAAACTTAGATATGAAATTCGGGCTGGTAAACAATCTCCATTATGAGCTGTCGAACTGATAAGCCAGATATACGTTTTACGAACGCTTCGCGAAATTGAATTTCTTACGAAGTTTGTTGCGTGTGACACTGGTATGGCGACGCCATCATATTTATGATGAATTAAATATTTATGAAAGCGTGGATACGTTATTTTTCGGAAAATCTTATCTCACAATAAAACATATTCCATTAGGATGTCATAAATGCCCACAGGAGTCGAATTAAATTAATGCTATTTTTTATTTAAACGTACTTTATCCCGGTATGAAGTTTATACAGCCTCACAAATAAGTTGTCTATTTCTGTCTTGGAAGTCATAGTTGATTCATAGTGGGATTCATAGGGGTTAATTCGCCTCGAGGAAGCCAGTTTGCCAAGCTGGTCTAATTTGGAAATTGGGAATGATCTTTACAATCAAGGTAATAGTGCAATAATCTGTCAAAATTGGAAATCGCGTGTCAAAGTATTGTTGTCGCACTGTATATTATTTTATTAGCAATAAAGACGAGACGAGCATATCGCTCGCCTGATGGTAAGCTCACGCCTGCCCATAAACAGAAGCAACAACACTCAGAAAATTGAATACTGTACTGAAGTACTGCATGGCACAGGATTGCGTTCGTCACCCCGAGTGATGTTATCTCATAATGCTCAGTAATTCTTCCTTTGAGTAATTTCACTGGCTTCAATATCCTTTAAATCTAAACACAACAGTGCTTACCTACACACCGTTGCTTGGCGATGGAAATGTACAAAGCGGTGGTACCTTCTCAGACGGCCTCTCGCATACAAGGGACCTAGAATTGTAAAATGTACGACCCAATTTATGACTCATAAAAACATTTTTTGCTTGGTGAAGATACACTAGAAAAGACGATCACCTGCTGTTTTGGGTAAATGCTTGAGTTATGATTATGAATCAAACAAAACATTTATGATAAGTTAACTTTATTAGCCACTATAAAACGTAATGACTACTTAACAGGATTTAAAAGTATCAAAGTAATTATGTACAGTCAGAACATAATTTGAAATCATATCATACAATGAACAGCACCAAATATAAATACTATTGTGGGGGGCACATAATATATTTACGTATGAATCACTACTGAGTCAATTATAAAATTATATGTAGATTATATAAAATAATAAAAAGACACTCGACAAAATTATAATATCACTTATATGCTAGCATATTACGTCTCTACTATTCAACATTAATTCGCGAAATAAATATTATATTCTCTCATTCATATTAGTAATGGCACTTATTTCTATATTAAACATTGTCTCAAGGCACCAGACCGGAATATGGAAGCCGAAGTAATATTAATTTGATGTAATTGCTAGACATAAAGAGAGAAGACATATGTATGTATGTACATACACACTGTCTTAGCATCACGAAAGACTGTGCAAAACAAAACCTGGCAGTGAGAAAATTAGGCAATTTAAAAATATCATAAAGCTTTTATTAACATGATAAATAAAATGCAACACTCTATAAATGTAAATGACACCAGTAAATATACTACTAAAATTGACTGATTTATTTATTGAGTCATTTTCATAACAAAACTTTTAAGATGAGAATTAAATGATTATTCACTATTCAGTTACACTCTACTCGACATCGTTTTCGTCAAATCAGATTTTTTGTTTCGAGATAATTTACACCATACCTACTAAAATAAACTACACCTGTCGAAGGTAACACGACGGAAAACCAATCATTATTCGAGTTGCGAAAAGCTAACCTTTTTTTCAAATAAAAATATGTGTAATCGACTCTCGTATACAGAAAACAAATCTGTTAAAACCTTATTAATCTATTACATCGTATTACATTCGATAAGGTTCCTTTTCAACACTAAGTACACAACACAACACACACTCACTCATAAGTACAAAAAGCGAACATCATATCTGGAGATTAAAGCAGACCCTTCGACGTTACAATAGGAAGCTAAACTAAGATTATATTATACAATATTAATATTATTTACTGTTGTTCAGTGAATACGGGTTTATTAGGCACATTTGGAATTATTAGCAGATGTATAAAATATGCGATGGCTTACTTCATATAACCATTAATTGTTTACCTTAAACGACATAATTATGTCGGATAAGCAAATACATTTCATTTTTTCCGCTGCTATACGATTTTGTAAAAAAGGCACATTATTAAGGCAAACCTGACAAGTTTCTACAAATACACATACATAAAACGTTCCAAAGTCATCGAATAAATGATGAACACTGACGTCATTGTTCATCATACATCGAGTTATTAGTTTTTTTTTATATAGTTGTGCGACTATAATATTGTGGATAGCTGACGCTTCGCTGATGGCAATATATTATGTTTTATTTTCCTGCATACGTTGGATTCTTGAATGTTGACGTAGCTTGTTTGTATATGGGATTTTCACCCTGTGACAAAAAAAAATACATAAAAATATAGCTACATGTACAGTGGAGCCAGTGGCGTAGCTACCACGGGTGGCATCCAGGGCGGATTTGATTTGGGTGTCACCCCAAGAATGAAGACTTTAAAATTACATTATTAAAGAATTTTAACCAATTTCAAAAATGGAGGAGGTTCCCAATTTTTGAGTATTTATTTCGGGTTATTTTAAGTCGGGTGTCCCCCAAAACCGGTGACACCCAGGGCAACACCCACCCCCTCTACCCGCCGCCCCTCTAGCTACGTTACCGAACGAATGAACGAAGACACGTCTCACCATACGAATAAAAAAAACATACCGTGTCCCACTTGGCCATCATGCGTTCCTTCTCGAAGCGTGCGAACTCCCTGCGGTCGTGGATGGTGGTGGCCATCTTCCACAGCATGAGCAGCGCCAGACCCACCAGCACTATAGCCGCAATCACTCCTAGTACTATACCCAAGATGGGTACCTGGAAACAACGTTGAATATAATTTCATGATATAACGACGAGATATAGTATATTTCCAACGCGCTTAACATATGCGCCTAGAGAAGTTTTGTCAACTAGTATTTTCTACTTCTCTGTGGTATTTTGTCTACGAATCCTAAAATGACGACATAATGTTATTGAATGTTGACACATTATAATTGAGATATTTGTAGTCTCTAGTTTTCTTACTCGTGGGCGAGATATCTCGTCGGCTCATGTTAGCCTGGTATTACAAATTAATTATATACATAAAACATTTTGTGAGTGGTAGAGCCACGCTGTAGACAGTTTTGCCTACAGCATGAATGGGCCCGGCTCGACCGGGTCGTTACCACTGTCTCAGCGACAACCGACGCAACGTAGTGGCTTACTGCTGCGTTTCGTACGGTGAGTGAGATATCCCGAGGCCCAAATCCCTTTCCCCTTCCCAATCCTTTAATTATTCCTTCCCTTTAAGGTCGGCAACGCGCCTATGATTCTTCTAGTATTGTGGGCGTACATGTGCGTAGAGATCACTTACCATGAGGTGACCCACTTGCTCGTTTGCGGTCTATGCTATAAAAAAACATAAGCAGGGCATAGACCTCCTCTACTAATGGGGGGTTAGACCTTAGTCCACCACACTGGCCTAATAAAGGTTGATAAATTTCACATAACTTCTAACTTCCTATGGAAAATTCTTAGGCAGGTTTCCGCACGATGTTTCCTTCAAAGTTATAGTTAGGGATAGTTAAGGCCATGCCCCCAGCAAAACGCCGCGCGATCGATGTTTTTTGAGGCTATCTAGTCATTACTTAAAATCAATATTTATTAAAAAAATATACAATATATTTCTACAATCTGTCAGCTTTACTTTCTTCGATTCAAAATCATGTTAATGCTGATATATATTTTTCAATTGTCGTTATAAATGAACCATAAAAATGAGAAAAATGCAAAGATTCCGTGCGTCTCCTTTTAAAGTACAGAATGTTTTCAAATGAGATTAACATCACTAGATAGGCTATTTAGTAACGAATATTTTGCCCGTTTTAAATTTTCGAAAAGACCAAAACCTGATTTTTTAAATCAATTATTCGCTAAATACGTGCATATTCTGCACGAAAACTCACACACCAAGTACACGATTTAGTATGGCGCGAGTCAGTCAAGGTCGTTTGCTCACGGAAGGCCCTTAACAATGAATACATACGAAACTTAGAAAAATCAAAGATGCATGGTTTTGTGGTTGGTTTGGAACCTGCGATTTTCGCCTCGTCGCGGCGTTCTGTACCAATCCCAGTTGAGCTATCGTTGCTAGAATTATACACCAAACATAATATTTACCTTCTTGGGACAGACTCGTTCCTTCTGCGCCCGTATCACCAACCTTTGGGCTTCATTGTACGAATAAACGTACACATAGAGACAATCCTCGTCGTCGTAGAAATTGCACAAATGTTCGTTTCGGGATTCGTTGGCTGTAAAACAAAACACTATCACTATCCTACTCCCCACCAATGTTATAAATGTGGAAGTTTATATGTTTGTTAGTTTCTGAATTTGGATGTTTGTGAGTTTCGGTATTTAGATAGATAAATCACACATTACATTTGTGATTTATCGAATTAAAAACTAGAACACAAATTGTGACTGTGCGACCTGAATATGAATCCAAGACTTCACAGTTTCACAACCTAAGTAGGCTACGACGTATGATGATATACTCGATGATATTCTAAATTAAATGTATATGTTATAATCAACTGTTACCTTCGACTTTGCCTTCTTCAATGATCGGGAACAGAGTACAGTTTCCACAGGATCCGTCTTCCTCGTTGAACAGCGGGCCTCGCTTGTGCACTTCGCACAGAACGCAGTCTTTGAATTCACCACAGCGTCCCGGGCAGGTCTAATAACAAAAAAAAAACACAATTTTATAGAAAATGCAACTAAAAAATTTAATAAATTCGAAGTAACAATGTATTTTATTGTAAAAATAAGGGTGGGATGCTATTTAAGATATCATCCAGTTTGTTTGGTTACATGCATGTATATGCAATCAATGTCCAGCAGTAAGTATTTACTAATTGTCAAAATCACTAAGACAGTCGAAACTTATAACATTATTCGTAGTACTGTAAATTTATTCAATTAGAAAAACAATTTATAGACGCACGATATTTTAAGATAATAATAATACAGACCATCTATGTCCATATTATGTTTACAAATAACAAAAACAATACAAATTATAAAAACAATATAAAATTCAAATAATACATGTAAAAAATCTATTCCTGATTCCCACTAATGTGAACATGCAACCAATGTATGAAAAATGAATTATTTGGGCAGTCAGCAATAGTTCTCAATAATAGAACTTACCGGACACTGCTCGCAGTATTTTCCAGAGTAGTGTCTGTCTTCGTCAACGTTACACACGCACTGGCCACACACGCATTTACCGTTGCCGCTGCATATCTTATTGTCCTCTACAGAAAACATAAAAAAAAATCAGTAAAACGGTGTCATCTATTGTTGGTTATTGTCTTTAATTAACAAAGTATGAGAGATAATTACATTTTGAAGTGACAACTTCTTATGGGAAAGGAAAGAAGCAAATCGAGAGGCCTGCTACAAGACAGACGGATGACCGATGTAGGCACAGTGATACAAGGATGTATCCCTATACCAGCCTCAACCAACCATCAAGTCATGCCGCAAAACCCTCGGAAGAATCGGATATACCCTAACTGATCCTGGAACGCGATCTACACAAGGTGGGTGGATCACTATGGCAGGTTTTAGCACCTTGTGTACGGTAGTCGCTATGCGGGCGGATATGAATATCCTACCACCATGATCTGAATAGCAGCGATAGCTCAGCGGGAAGTGGTACGGACTGTTAAGACGAAAGTCGCAGGTTCGAAACCAGTCCCAAGAGCATACATCTCTGACTTTTCTAAGTTACGTGTATATTAATTGTTCATTATCGCATGCATTAACGGTGAAGGAAACATCGTGAGGAAACCTGCATACCCGAGAACTCGCTAAGATTTTTCGAAGGTATGTGAAGTCTGCCAACCCGCATTAGGCCAGCGTGGTGGACTAACGCCTAACCCCTCTCATTCAGTAGAGGAGGCCCGTGCCCAGCAGTGGGACACATATAATACAGGGCTAGTAAAATATATATATGTTTTTTTTTTATAGCATAGGCCGGTGAACCAGCAAGTGGGTCACCTGATGGTAAGTGATCTCCACCGCCCATGTACGCCCACCACCAGAAGAATAATGGGCGCGTTGCCGACCTTAAAGGAAAGGGATAATTAGGGATTGGGAAGGGGAGGGGATTTGGGCTTCCGGATATCTCACTCACCGTACGAAACGCAGCAGCAAGCCGCTACTTTACGTCGGTTTTCTGTGAGACAGTGGTAACGACCTGGTCGAGCCAGCCCATTCATGCTGTAGACAAAACTGTCTACAGCGTGGCTCTACCACTCAAAAGTATATCGCAGTGTAGTGTATATTTACCGGGCGACTTGCAGTTAGTCTGGTCTTTGAGGCACTGGCAGGCGGGCCCGGTGTACTCGGGCCAGCAGCTGCACTTGCCGCATACACACTCGCCGTGCCCGGAGCACAGCTGACCCTTGTTCCTGTCGCACGTGAAGTTGTCGCACTCGCAGAACGGACCCGATATCACCTGCACAAATCATTCACACACAATATAATGTATGTTGAATAACGTTAAGTTCATGTGACGTAGTGAGTTTTGTTTATATGTTGCACTAGCTTTTTCTCGCGGCGCCGCCCGCGTGAACAGCACTTTTATCCCCTATTTCATTCCCTTTGGGGTTGAATTTATCAAAATCCTTTCTTAGCAGATGCCTACGTCATAACATCTACCTGCATGCCAAATTTTGCTCCAGTGGTTTGGGCTGTGCGTTGATAGATCACTATGTCAGTCAGTCAGTCAGTCACCTTTGAGTTTTATATATTTAGATGCTCATAATGTTTACGCATTGCATTCGACATAGAGTATGAGGTATCGAGTATAGTATGAGGTGTGTGTGTCGTCACTCGTCGGTAATGTGAGTGTGTGAGTGGTGAGTGGTGAATGATAAGTGTACCTTGAGCGGGTCGTCCATCTTGTTGCACTCGCAGACGCCGCAGATGCAGGTGCCGCGGTTGGAGCAGAGCGGGCCGGCGCTGCCGTTGGTGGGGCGGCAGCCGCGCTCCTGCTCGGCGGAGACGCCGCCGTGCGCGGAGCACTCGCAGCCCTTGCCGAAGCGGCCCGCGCGGCACACGCACACGCCGCACGCGGACACGCCCTCGCCGCTGCACACCAGCGGGCTGTCGTTGTACGCCTGCCGCACACAACACAACACATACATCTTCTATCTTTATATATAAAAATTACATATCACGTTGTTTGTCCACGATGAACTCCTAAACCACTGAACCGATTTTAATCAAATTTTGCAATCTGTGTGCAATTTGGTCCAATTTGATGGATAGAATAGTATATATCTAAATTTATGTCGCAATATTGAAGTGATAACTTCTTATGGGAGGGTGAACCGATGCGTTCCGTAACGCGAGCGGTCCATCGATCAACGGAAGGTTCGAGAACATTCGAGAACATTCCGTGAGACGTCACGCGGGCTATCTGACCAGCCAGCGTTAGCGTTAGAGGATACTTGTATCCGACCGGATAGCGACCACCGTACACTGGTGCTAAAACCTGCCATAGTGGCCTACCTTGTGTGGGTCGCGTTCCAGGGTCAGCCAGTGTATATCCGGTTCTCCCCAGGGGGCTTGCCCCCTGATCCTAACCCTTTTCCCATCCCTTTTCCTTTCCCTCCTCCTTGGCCCTTTGGCAGGCCGGCATGATCTTGCCAACCTACGATGGACACATTGTTTATCGTTGGTCGACACTATTCTTGGATTGCGCTACACTTACCATCAGGTGTAGCGTAGTCACTTTGCCGAGCCAGGATAAAAAAAAACTTTGAGAATTTTCCTTGGAGAAAGTCCCTGGTGGCGTCACACAGCGACCAGTCGGCTTTGACCGGACATTGAAAGGACTTTGACAGGACTTTGATCGGACTTTTACCGGACTTTGACAAGGCGTTGACAGGACTTTGATCGGTATTTGACCGGATTTTGACAGGACTTTGACCGGACTTTGACAGGGCTTTGACCGGATTTTGACCATACTTTGAACGGACTGTGACAGGACTTTGACCGGACTTTGGCAGGAGTTTGACAGGACTTTGCCCGTACTTTGACAGGACTTTCACACGACTTTGACCGGACTTTGACCGTACTTTGACAGGACTTTGACCCGACTTTGACCGGACTTTGGCAGGACTTTGACAAGGCTTTGACCGGACTTTGACCGTACTTTGACAGGATCTTGACCGGACTATGACAGGACTTTGACAGGGCTTTGACCGGACTTTGACCGAACTTCAACCGGACTTTCACAGGAGTTTGACCGGACTTTGACCGGGCTTTGACAAGACTGACCGGACTTTCACAGTACATTGACCGTACTTTGACAGATTTACGACAGGACTTTGATCGTACTTTGACCGGACTTTGACAGGACTTTGACCGGACTTTGACCTGACTGGAGTGTAGTGCAGAGCAATCCAATGAAGTGATAACTTCTTATGGGAGGGTAAACCGCTTCGTAACGTAACGCGTTACGGCACCACTCTGTCTGGCTTCCCTTTCTCTCACGCATACGGCAGCAGTAGGCAGGCTCCTCCTCTCTCACTTTAACCCTCATTAGTTTAAGTTATCACTTCTGTAGAGCGTCCCGAGACGCACACTTTTTTTTTATTGCAAATTATGGTTATCTGTGAGTTCTTATAAGATCTAACAGATGGCGGTGTAAGGTAATTTATCAGCTGGATTGAGTAAGTATCCAATAGATGGCGCATTCTGTAACGAATAGTTTACTACAATATAATTTAACATAATTTACAACTCTTTGTCTTCACTTTACACTTTTTATCCTAGTATGGCAAAAATGCACTCATTACACCTAATGGTAAGAACAATGTAGTCAAAATATTATACCAACTGTCGATATATCGCATCTCTGGACGGTCACCAGAATTATTTCAGCCTGCAGTAACACCAATTAACTCCGGAACGCTACGCGCCGTAAGGGACACTCATGACTTTTCAACATAATAATAATATGGTCGCTATCAGTCAGCGCTGGTGCAGCTTTAGCTGGTGGTAGGACATTCATATCCGCCCGGATAGCGACCACCGTACACATGGTATTAAAACCTGCTATAGTGATCCACATTTGTATGGATCGCGTTCCAGGATCAACCAATGTATATCCGATTTTCCCGAGGGCTTGCGATATGACTTGATGGTTAGTTGGGGCGGGTATAGGGGTACATCCTTGTATCCTGTCCCCCTTGTATCCCTGTGCCTGCATCGGTCATCCGCCTGTCCTGCCGCAGGCCTCTCGATTTGCTTTTTCCCTCTCCGAAGAGGGAAGAAGCATTTAAACAGACCGGCATGATTCTGGTCACCACGGATGAACTCATTGTGGTCGCTAGTTTTTTTTTACTGCACTACGCTTACCATCAGGTGTAGTGCCGTCACTTTGCCGTCCACGGATAAAAAAAAAGGTACAAGTTAACATGGCCGATTAAAAATTAATCACTTCACGCCCACTATACGTGACTATGTATAATGTAAACATACACTATTTATAAGGTAAATTATTATTTAAAAACAATCCATAACTTATTGGAGGTTACAATAACAGATACGAATAATGATAGTAAATGTAATAAATTTCATACAGAATAAATATTTATCATAATTTTCTAGCCACATAAGCGTTACATTCTGAATTTATACTCACATGGTGTCCAGGTTGTTCACATGGACAGTCGCAGATCATCTCAAGTTCTACGGCGAGGCTGTCTGATATACCCACAGGGGAGATGTCGAACATTTGTTTCCACTTCTTACGATCCTTCGGGCACTCCTTCACAGTTATCTCAGCGGTGAACTCTACTGTATCGCCGACCTAGGATATAATATGTGTACTCTTAATACTGTCTGTCATATTGGTTACTAATATGGGTACCGATAGATAGTGAAGATCATTTATGCAAGCCTTGCTAAGCCTTTCCAACTCCTCCCTAACCTTTTATCTGATTAATTTCGTTGTGAGACATTTAGGCATTCTCAGAGACTCGCCGACTGCTCGGTGTCGACAAAAATGCGTGCCACTGTTGATCCTGGTGCACAGGAGTTACAGTGGCGGGTGTGTGGGCGGTATAGTCTCTACAAGCCTTGCTAAGTGTGTGTGTTATAAATATGTGGGTATGATTTGTGTGGCTGTGACGTGTCAGTCGTCACCTATACGTCGCCTATACCTATTGACAGGCATGCAGTCGTCGTGTTTATACAAATTAGTCATGCGTTATATATACAAAACAATGTGTCAAACCATCTGCTCATCAAAGATTTACCTAATTTTTCCTGTAATTGTATTTTGCAAACTATACCATTCCGATGTTAACTACCGAAAATTGTGAAATTAATAACATAATATACTCGTAACATTATATGACATCTCAAACTACCCAAATCACTAAATATAATAAAGTAACTTGTATGTATGAGTCGTATAAACAATCTAACACTTTATATTACATTTGTCCATTCATCGACTATATGACATATCGAAACACAATCGCAATAATGGTATGATGACAAAGTAAGCAAATAAATACCTTGAGTCCGTCGCATTTGTTTGTTTGCACGAGATCCTTGCCGCCCAAGCACGATGAGTAATACACAACTTGTACCGCGTCACTCGATGAGTCTTTCATTTCCACTGCCGACGTAATTTTCTACAAAAAAAATATATAGCATCGGCAAACGAGTAAGTGGATCACTTAATGATAAATATACCAGAAGAATCATGGACGTGTTGCCGACCTTTAAGGAAAGGCATAATTAAGGGATTGCGAAGAGGAGGAGAATTTGGGCCTCCGGATATCTCACTTATCATACGAAACGCAGCAGTAAGCCGCTACTTTACGTCGATTTTCCGTGAGTCAGTGATAATAACCTGAACGAATCTTGAACAAACAACAAACCTCGATCGCATTTCGCTTACATCTTTGGAATAATCTTTGTGCGCCGTTTTGGAAGATTTAACAACTTAGATATTATTAGTAACATGCCCGGATAACTTATTTTTTCTGTAATATAAATTTAAAGTTGCAGTACCGAGACAGCTAAAATATGATACGAAGACATATTCATGTGCATAAATACCGAGCCGAGCCGACATGTTAGTTTTAATAGACATGTATCCAAGAAAGCGAGTCGATAGAATTAACTCCAAGTCTTCGTTAAGTACGCGGGAGCAATCGGTCCGTTCGCCATACGGTAGGACCGACCCAATAGAGGTGTGTAGCGACATCTAGCGCGCACAACACAACCGATCCTGCATCGCGCTAGTAAAATTTGCGCGACGATTAATATATATATACAAGTTCCAAATAGGAACCATCGGGCCCCAAACCTATAATCGCAGATGTTTCTGCCATCTCCCAGTGGCCGTTCGTACTCCAGAGGGGGTGCCCTCAGCGTGGTCACTTAAATGTAAGGGTTGAGAGCGCCTAAAGCGCTCACCCGAAAGTCCGGTGGAGCTGTATACAGCCGACTAGCGTCAGGCTTACAGCAAGCGTCAAAAAAAAAAAAACATCGGAGGGAGGGCGACCGGCCAGTTATAACATCCGTCTGGCTGGAGATCTCCCCTTTCGCCAGAGGGACACGTACACCCGTTGCTCTACCGGTGTATGTTCATTACTCACGTTGTACTGCTCCCGCACCAGATCGACGACGTTGTCCGAGTCCTCGCTGAGGATGCCGCTGCTGGAGCCCTCGATGTGTTTACTCAACTCCTCGTACACGCTGATCTGTTCCGCAGTCACCGCGAATATCACATTTATTGCGTGTTTCTTCACCTGTTGGGAAAAAAGTTATTATTTCAAAAACGAAGCTGTTCTCAATTCGACTGTATTTTATAATTGTTTCGCGGTATTTTATACCATATTTAACTTTCATGATAACATATACAGATATAACTGTCGTAATAAACTGTGGCACTGTGTAATGCATTGAAACAATTTTGACACCTTCACTGTTTAAAATATCACACAGATTAAAAAACTGAAGATTTTTTTTAACATTCGCCATCTATAATAAAACTCATTTCTTTTCTTAATGTAACCATCTAATAACCATATTGAATTGTAGAACTAACCTTAAGATTTATCTGCGAGATGCTTGGATAGTCCTGTAGTGTCGAGTGTGTGTAAGAATTGTCCTCCATGTGACACTCTCCGTCGTTGGGCTGCACTATACCACCGAGCTATAGGAGAAATCGCAGATTAATACACTTATGCTCGTGCCAACAATTATAACTCATAAATATAAGCGTCAGTATAGGAAAAGAATTCTAAAATAACTTTTGTGTATCACTCCAAAAAATTAAAAATTAAAGTAGCTACAAAACTGTAAAATGTTCCGTAACAAAAAAATCTTTAATCTGATAAGTCAACACAAAATATACTTTTTTTTAGGTTACCATGATGATCCATCAACTTGCTTACGAATTTTAATAGCCTATTCAAGCCAGAATGCTGGTGCAAAGATGTTGAACGTAACATGGAGGTAGTGCGTAACCACAGGCAATACAGTGGTGCCGAAATAATATCGATTAATTGTTTTTTCCTCGATATTTTATGACGATATATTTTGTTTCGGTATATCGATATTTTATCCATTATCGATATAAAAAAAAGATAAAACATACGATAATTTTCCAAAAGCAACAACGTTAATAGGAAACCAAAAGTTCGTCCAATGGTGATAGTGCTGATATATCGATATATTTACATGACATCGAAACCGATATTTTTAAAATATCGATACGATATTTAACAATTCTTTTTTTGCACACGACTTTCCTAATTAATGCTCACCTTGCCGTCGCCCGCGTAATGGAACCCTGCGTCTGTTGAGAACACAAGCAGCCGACGAGCTTGATCCCGCCAGCCTATCTGCTGCTTGCATACAACTGCTTGCATGATCGCGTCGAAACCACCTTCTGGAGCGTCCAAATTCCCTGACACGTCCGCTTGAGAGACAGCTTTCTAAAGTTCAAATGTGTTTTTTTTTACTGGCAATTAATCGAGGCAGTTGGTAGTTGCTGGTGGGAGGATACTTGTATCCGACCGGATAGCGACCACCGTACACTGGTGCTAAAACCTGCCATAGTGGCCCACCTTGTGTGGGTCGCGTTCCAGGGTCAGCCAGTGTATATCCGGTTCTCCCCAGGGGCTTGCCCCCTGATCCTAACCCTTTTCCCATCCCATTTCCTTTCCCTCCCCCTTGACCCTTTGGCAGGCCGGCATGATCTTGCCGACCTACGATGGACACATTGTCTATTGTTGGTCGACACTATTCTTGGATTGCGCTACACTTACCATCAGGTGTAGCGTAGTCACTTTGCCGAGTCAGGATAAAAAAAAAAATCGATCAATTATTATTTTTAGCAAGCAATATTATTTTAAATAGAAAAATCACAGATATATAAGTAAGATGAAGTGTACTTTGCGCACCGAAATAAATACATCCTGGGCAAAATCATGAGCACGCGCATTATGATTTAGTTTGCTCTCTCTCTGAATGTTGTTTAATTTTACTGTACTTATTAATTTGATTTTGAATCCCATTGTTTTCTATTCGCCTTCATGCCGTGACCTATGCGATTTATGTTACTCGCCTGATGGTAAGCGCCACGAGTGCATATAAACAGGACTATACTATACTAACTATCCACTTTGAATTAAAGTACTGCATAGCACTGCACTTCGCTCATCACCTCGAGATATAATTAAATCTCACAATGCCCAACCATTTCATAGACTTAAATTTCCTACAGGCCGGAATACAACAGTGCCTACAAAATGCTGGTTGACAGTACAAATTAACAAAGTTAATACTTCTCCAGCCAGCCTCTCGCGTACAAGGGGACCAAATGATGACTTACTTCAAAGAAATCAGTATCCTTGCTGAGGGACATTTGGTTGCGATATCCATAAGGAGCGGCACAACCGTCACAAGGCGAAATCAAACTGCAAATAACAATACATAGGATGAGTGATACATTACAATAACGTAGTTCCCTATGTTGGATGCTATGCATCTATTTATGTGCAACAGAAAATAATTCGGAAAAGAAACCCTTTTGATAAAGAACAATCAAAATTGGTTAAAAAACGAGCCCGCAATTATGATTTTAAACATTGATATAAGCAAAGATGGTAGCTATCTCGCTCACAAACTTCGAGTCGTAGTAAGTACTTAACCTAACAGTTTTAAATGGCTTCTAAATTATTTCTTCTTGGACAGATTTATAAAAGTATAATAGGTTTTGGGTAACGTAACTTATTAATTCAAATAATAAATAAATCAAGTCAACAACCCTACTGTTTATTGAAATCGATTTAGACATTTCTTTCGACACGTCATCTTATGTGTTCATAATAGGTATAAAAACATATATGTGTGTGTGTCTTACGATAGGTATATGGCGACATCGCACACATCGCTGTCATACATATCATAGCTACATTACTAGATTTAAATTATGCGCTTCAGTAATCGTTGTTTATAGGGTTGCCTACCCACAGAACTCAATCGGAACCTTATTTCACAACCTAAGTCGCGGCCGCACTGTCTATGTGTCTCTGGTTATGGTATTCCCCACGTAGACAGATGAGCAGGCCCGCCTGACGTTAAGCGGTTACCGCCGCCCGTGAACTTCAACAATGCTAGGGCCAGCCAAGCCAAGCCAACAGCCAAGCCACTGCCGTATAATGTCGTTGTCTCACATTTAAAGGGCATCTTGAACCGTAATAATAGCCGACTGGTTTTTTTACAGATCATCCGCTAATATAGGGTTACAGGTACAAATAATAAAAATAGAAAGGTAAAAAAATATGCGGTTGTGGTAAGGAACCCTGGGTGAGCGAGTACAGCACATATTTGGGCCTTTTTTACAATTTGGTGCGAATATACAAACAACTTGGGTTTCGGAGTCATCCACTATTGAAAAAAAAAATGAGTAGTACATATTATAATGTTATAACTGCGCTATACTGAATCATCATCGGCCTTCATGATTGCAAACAAATGAGGATTGCTGAAGCGCACAACTTATATCGTAGTACTGTACATAATCAATAAATAAATACACCCAACAGTCACATACATAGTCTTAACCCCATATCTTCTGTCTTGACTCGTATCTTACACGAGTCTTGTGTCGTGGGTATCAGGAGCTACGAGATACTTTCGGTCTCACCACGCCCAGACCCCGAAACAAATATTTGTGGATCACACAAACATTTGTCTCGGGGATCGAACCCGCGGCCTCTCGCTTCACAGTCGGCTACTCGCCCGCTGTGCCACGGAGGCTGTCATATACATATCTACAAGCACACACACACACACTTACCAAGTTGTACACAAATACGTCGATCTATCTATACTATAACTCACTTTTTCGGAACTGTCGACACGTATGGCATAACCAGTTTGTCCACAAAGGAACCGAATCCGATCCTGAAGTTGGAGGTGATGTTCCTCATGGTCGCTGAGAGCAAACTGCCCAACGCACTCAGTTTTTCTTTATCATTCTTCATAGATCTACTAAGGTCCATAAGGTAGTACAGATCCACTGGGTAATCCTGGGCTCGGGAGTACGCAAAAGTCAGTTTTTGCATTTGATCTGTGGGAAAAATATTCCTTTTAATAATGTTAGGTATAAACAAAAATAACTATTGTTTTATAATTTTCCTGTTTTGATTTGACATAATTATTTATTTAAATTATGGTTAAAAAAACAGTCATTTTATTGAATGTACAACAATTGTGTAATGAGTATATTAATAAATTTACTGACATACATACGAATATGATAATGAAATTAAATAAATAAATAAATAACACCCAATAGTCACACACATTGAAATTGTCTTTGCAAAAATATAAACTCATTTTGTTACCGCAAAGTATTTGATAACACATATTGAAAACGCAATGTCGAGTTACTCTTGCATTTATATATTAGTATAGATATGGATGAATTCATACTCATTCTCATCTGTAGCTTGACTTTCTGCGGTTTCATCTGCACGAGGTTGCCGCCCGCGGCCGCGGCACCGGCGGCTCCGGCGGCGCTGCCTCCAGACGCCGCGAACGAACTGCCCTTCGCACTCATTGACTCTTCGAACGAAGAGGAACTCGACACCATACCCATTTTCCCTGCAAATAAATATTATATGAAGATAATAATATATGGGATCCAATTCAAACAAATGGTAGGACGTGTTTGGTAGGGATCTGTTACATAAGGAAATTTTCGTACCTCGACTCAATTCTCTATTAAATAACGGATCGATTGAGAGCTGATTGTCGGGGTTGAAGATGTACGCTTCGTCACATCCGGCAGTGCCTCCCTCCATGGCCGGGTTGAAGCACCGCGGCCCGTTGAACTCCGAGGCGAAGCACCAGGCACAGCTGGGGGTGCGCGCGCAATCGCTACATGTCGTCTTGCTGGAGCAGGGGTTCTGGGCCAGCAGCTGCTCCGCGCGTTGGGCCCAACACACGGCCAACAGGCCCGCCCATACACCAATTAATAGTAAACTCGTTCGTCGTATATACATTTTTGTAGTGTGCGTAAAATTATCAGATCAATTCTGCAACAAACGGAAAAGAATGTCAAGGATCTTTCAAATCAATACAATTTAATTTTTACGGGTGCGTGTTAACGAAGTAATATACATACAATAGTAATAATTTAATTCATAATATGAGTAGCTAATGCGCATACGTTACGAGAATTGTTGTAGGTGGAGCTTGATTTCCTGGGCAACATTGACATCATAGATAGTATAATACAATTATTGCAATATTGATGAATAGTCAACAGTGATGACTATTCATCAATATTCTCATAGAAGGTCCGCGTCATAAAGAGTATTATTATTCTTAATAGACAGTGTCATCGGTGCAATGGTAGCTATGAATCGACCAACGTGTGTCTCAATTGTAACAGATGGTCAGTAGTAGGCGGCTGCCGGTGAGAAAGGGCGCCGCGCCGCCCACGTTCGAATATCACTATCTGTAATCCGACCACTTGTAGAATGATAACCGGCTTACGAGAACCAAAAGCGTATTTAAGTACGCAATTGACTTAAGTACATTTTTTTTAAAAAACTCTATTGCTAATAGAATCATCAATTGGTTTCGAAATCTTTTTAGTATTCGCTACGATAAATGCCGAGATGAAAATCGCAAATGCGAAATCAGCATGACAGCATGAACCCCTGAATTTTACGTGTGTATCCATTGTTAATTATCGCTTGATCCAACGGTGAAGGACTGATGCTTAGAAAAGCTGCATACCTGAGAAATTCTCTATAAGAATTTCCAAAGTATGTATGTGAAGTCTGCTCACCCGCATTAGGGAGGGCAGACTTCTACTAAGGCCTAACCCCTCTCATTTGTGGCGGAGACCTGTATCTAGGAGTGGGTTATAGATACTATCCGTATTATAATATTATATTCTGTATTAAATACAGGGCTGGCAAAAAAATACTATCCGTTCTGTATTATTTACTGTGTCACTGCTAGGGCCTAGAGCCCTGAGCGCTAGCGTACCTAATAATACTGATTGATAAGAGTTCATATATCTTCGAAACTCTTTTTGGAGATACTCAAGTATGCAGGATTCCTCATAAGGTTTTTTTCACTATAAAAACGATACATAACATTACATTCATAACTTTGAAAAGTCAGAGGACTGGGATCGAATCCGCGATATTCGTCTCGTCAACCTGTTCCAGTCCCTTTTAGGCTATGGCCACAATGTTTAACAGAAAAAATAATTACCTTACTTTTTATACAATCTTTTACAATCCGACTTACACGAATAATTATATAAAAATTACTCAACATTGCTATGTTTTATGTTTTGCAAGTAGAAGGCCGCCTTTAGGTTTCGTTTTATTGAGATAAATATGACTTGGCCTCGTTTCATACTAACAGACTCGACGACTCAAGACGAGTTCTTAACCGTGCATCAACATGAGATAAGGTAGACAAAGAAAGTGTAGGCTCAGTAAATTAATTACGTCAATAATATCTTGTATATAGAATTTGGTAGGCATGTATAATGTCGTTTAATAACCATTATCTCCCTTTCTAGAGCCAATGTAATATAGGTAAATTGTTAAGCTCTATTAACAAACATAGCGCCGGCATATTGACTCATGTATTTTTTCCCGGTGATGTAGTAGTTTGTGACTAATATTTTCTGACATATACTTGGCCGTATTCAGCTAGTTCTTGAACTTCAATAACAAAGAGATATATGACTTAATAAGTACCTACATTATTATAAGAGTAAAATGTTAAATAAATAACAATCACAGTACTTGAGCGGAACTCTACGGATAACGAATGTCAACTATTCAATACCCGTTCAATGTTCTTTGCAGATTGCACTTCTCATCACAGCACTGAAGATGATGCACATTCACGCAGATGTTTGACACTGAACTCTCACTTTTGTTTTAATGTTACACTTTAAAAAACAAACATTTGACCCATTATCTACAGTTTATATGGCATGGATAAATTAATAATTATATTTGTATTCAGATAAAACTATTAACCCAGCATCTATAATCCACGAAAATATTACAGTAACTTGACAAGTTTCGGAGGAACAAGCCTGTTTTATTTGGTTATAAACTTATACAGAATTTACGATATTTTTATTAATATTATGGAGCGGAGTGCGATGTGCGCGCGACGTGCGCCCGCGCCGGATACACGCGTGACTAATTGTACAGAAAATAACTTCGTCAGCGAGTGATACAGCGCGGAGGGCGCCGTCACCATTTCTTCTTGGAAACTATACTCAATACAATCAATTCAAAACAACACTTAATGATTTACCCGTATTATATATTATGTAGGTCAAGTGTCAATACTATGTAGAACAACTTAATAGAAAATATGAACGTGATTTGATGGGTTCACCTACACACTATTTCATACCTAATCTCACCCTTAACATGCAGTGTCATTGACCCCCTTTTAAAGAAAAATACTAAACAAAATTTATATGTAGGTGTAGGTTTTTTTCTGCTATGTTTTCTGGAAATGTAGGGGGCTATGTGGAGTATGGCGGTGTAATACTGTGGGATCCGGCGAGGGAAGCAGGCCTTTGCTATTTGATACGTTGATACGAACGTCGTATCAAATAGCGTAATACGTCCGCTGCCTGTGGAAGTACAGGTAAATTGTAATTATTTATAATAGAGCAAAGAACGCTCAAGATACAATAACTCGTCTAGTTCAAATTTGGGACGGAGATACAATTTCGTGAATACCTATTAAACCAGCGGACACGGCAGTCATAACTTTGGACGTTTATGGCAAATTGCACAAAACTACTCATAATATAATTTATGACCTGCTTTAGCAGGTCAGCGCACGATACATAAGCAGGATAATCACTCTTGTGAAGGCATACCGACTTCAATCCCAAGTTTTTGACTAAATTCAGTATGGTTGGAATGTTTGGACATGTCTACAGAAAAGAGAGTTTGGATCCTAGATAATTCAAACTGCATATTATATGTTAAAAAATGTTAGGAAGCAACCCGTATTTTCCTTTTAGAATTAAAATTTCAACACTTAATTTGTGATTCCCTTACGTAAAGAATAAGCTAGGAATGTGATTTTCAAATGATCATATCTATTTATTTATTAAGATTCGAGTAGAGACTTTCGGTCCTATATCCAGTAAAATGATTACGTGTGAATATTCCCAATACACTCAGTAATTACTATATTCATGACTTCGATTCATATTAAAACAATTTTTACAAGAAAACGACCTCCGTTGATTTAACGCTAAAAGCAGCCGTGATGCGGTGTAGGTCACACAATTACGTCACGCTGGCGGCCGTGATGTGGTGATTCAAAATACTTGGGCCATCGTAAACACCACACAAAACACTGATTCTTTCATACCTACTCGTTTACAGTATATACCTAAACATACAAATGGTTGATTTGATAATCGTGGCGAATTAGGAAAACTAGCAAAAACTCGTTGGTCTATCGGATTTGTCGTTTCAAATTTTTCCTGGCGCTATAACTTTATACAAAAGTCAAACGCAAGAAAAAATCAACCTATTAGTGCTAAATAGTTTCTAGTTACTTTCTATTTTACCATTATGTTAATTAATTCTGAACCTAGCCAAATTAAAGCACTAATAGTGTAACTACACACGTCTACAGAATACGATAATTACGATTAATTTACAATATAATGAATCATATTTAATCCTTGCTATTGTTAATTGTTTTAAAGCTAATAGATAGCTCTAATGATTATGATTTAATAACAGTTTAAACTAAACGATAACAAATATTAGTATAAAAAATCAATATCCACAAGAATCAGTTTGTGTAGCATGAATGCAATACCTACTCTTATGTAGCGATGGGAATTATACATAGAGATTTCGATAACTCGAATTTGACCTATTGCATTTTTGCGAGTAAGTAAAAATTGAATAGGTATTACAAACAAAACTCAAATTATTGTAGCCCTTTGCCCGATTTTAGCAAATTCAGTGATGTAAGAAAACTATGTAACAAATAGACAAATTACGACTCATGTTCGTTATCAATCACAATGTTAAAAAATCATTTAAGTAGTTACTATTAGTTCTACTAGTAATACATATACCTATTTAATATTCTTTAATGAATTTTTATCTGTCTTTTATGGTACAAGTTACGTTATACCAAGTATGAACTAATATTCTGTGTTTCTTTAAACTATACTAAGCATATAATGTACAAAGGTATTAAATTACCTTCGAATGCAGCCTAATAGAAACACATGCTTCGTTCCAGAGAGCCTTCCGCGGGTTTCCTTATATCGTCGATAACGGTCGAGGGGGTGTACCGTGAGGGTCAACGACCGCTCCTGCTTGCTTCGCCCGACGCGGTACCATCCCCACTTTATAAAATAAATCCTTAATTTCTGGGAACTCCAGTTGCGATAAAAGGTACTTCGCGGCCGCAATTTTACTTCGATTCGTATTTATTAATAATTCAATCCGTTTTACTCATTTCTAAAAATAGGTTATCATAATACAAAGATACTAGCTTTTGCTCGCGGCTCCGCCCGCGTGATCTGCTTTTTTCGGGATAAAAAGTAGCCTATGTCTTATTCTGATGTATAATTATTGTAAAGTTTCATTAAAATCCATTCAGTAGTTTTTACGTGAAAGAGTAACAAACATACATGCATCCATCTATACTTACAAACTTTCGCGTTTATAATATTAGTAGGATTTTTAGCCATAAAGCATGGCTAGCTAATGTAACTAGACCCTGTGTTCAATATACCTTTCCTTTAAGGTCGGCATCGCGCCCATGATTCTTGCAGTATTGTGGACGCCTACACGCGTACGTACCTATAGCCCATAATTGGATTGAAAGGCAAAGGACTTCTAGATGGTGTGGGGCTTTTTCAACCGCATCCTAAAAGCACATTCCTTGAAGGATGAGTTTTATAACTCCCATACACATGGTTCAGGATTGCGAGAACTACCGCGATATTAAGCTGATGTGCCACATGATGAAGTTCTTCGAACACAACTTCAGGCTCTGCCAAAACTGTACGATCTCTGGAGTGTCAATACGGCTTCACACCTGAAGTGGCACCATGGATGTTGTTCACAATCAGATCACTAGTCAAGGGGATGTCTTTTTGGATTTACAAAAGACCTCAAATTGTGTGCTCCGGTAGGTGATCAGGTGAGCACTAAGAACTATACCAGAAGCCTATGTTACGTCTGAGACATGTACCTCTGAACCGAGTGTGGTTCAAACTACTGTTGGCGATACCTATATTGTGTTAACCACCGTTTGTGGTCACCAGTAACATGACGGCAGATATACATAATGCAGCCACCATGGGTACTTATGTCGATGATATAGCACTAGTTGGAGTGGACAAACAGGGCCTAGAGCAAAAGGTGAATCTATGGAAGAGGATGCATGAAAACTGTGTTCTGAAACTAAATGTAGTAATGACCCGAGTACATAGCTTGCTATTATGAACTAGCAGCAATTGTTAAGTCAAGTCTCCGGTCTTCAGAACTGCTTAAACTTTGCCACTAGGTTGGCTACTAACTATTCACTAATAAAAAGACTATTTATGATTATGATACACCGTCATAGAGGATGGATTTATTTTATTTTTACTTAATAAGTTCTATAAATAATAGGAAGACTAGTCAACACCTAGCTCTTGAAGTTGAGCACACACCACAAGTGAAAAGGTCCCATTGAAAGCCATTTTTTGCATTGAAAGAATTCACATATTTTATTTATTTGTACTTCATATACCAAATATGTATATAGGCAGACATAATGCCAGAGGCATTTTCTACCACTCAACCTTAGGATGGCGCAGAGATAGACAAGGTAGGTGCATCAAGTATAGATAGGAATATTTCAAAATTATATTTTCCTTCCATATTTTCCTGTATGGATATAATTGTCTAATGAATAAGAAAAGCAGCAGCATAAAACAGATCTTGCAACAGTTTTATGGAATCTTAAAAATGATATCCACCATTAATCTTAAAATGACTTGTTTAGTCATCTATAAATGCTATACATAATGTTATAGGCAATAGAATACATTTTAGACATGGCATTAAATGGGAATAATAAAAATTCATATGGCTCTTGTGGCTTAGTGGGTGAGTAGATGCGTATGAAATGTGGCCACAGACTTTATGTCTGCACTAAGAAAAATATATTTGACCTGCATATATTTGTTTCACAGTTGTGTGTTGTGGGACTGAAAACATCTTGCAGTGCCTGATACCCACAACCTGATACCCAATTGTGGGTATTAGGCACTACCCCCACAAGGCTTGTATTGACAAGCCTTGTGGGGGTCATTATGTGATTGTCGAGTTATTTATTTGTATTACTTGTATTTAACTAAGATTGATAGCATTCAACCTCTCTCAGTGCCGCCTCCAACCTTTCTTGCCCTGCAGTGGGACGCGTATAAAATAGGGCTAGTATTATAATAAACAGCATGAAGTATAATCCCCAACTAAGTATATAGCTATAAAATTTAAATAGACAAATGTTGGTGTTGGTTTAGCATAATAAAGAAAGTGCCTAAAAATTGACTTATGGCGTTAGATAACAATTCCTTCACAAAGATGCAATCCCACAATCATAAATGAAACGAGTGTGATGTCCCGCGTTATACAAGAACCATATTAATTAGTGTGTTTTATCAGAAGTAATAAATAGGGCATTTGTGAGTCGTGGGTAGACACCCAAAAGTTACCATATAAGGCAGTCAACCATTTCAAAATCGTAATAAAAAGGCTTACCAGTCTTCAGTTATTGGGATAAAATGGAACTAAACAATATTCACTTCTTATTTCATATTAAAAACATTTAATTCTTTACCCAAATAGAATAGAACAAAATCTACAATTGTTTGATTTTACGTACGGATTACTCATCATTCATTCTTACCACATACCACAGGCAATAAAAGTTCTCTTGTTCATTCTTTTTTACCAGATTAAAATAAATGGGTACGTTCCCAAGTACGTTCCACTCAAGATTCCACTATTATCAACTCTTGTTTGTGCTCTATTATATTCGGCTTTTGCCAATATAATGTATTTTGTGGTTTTTACTTGGAGTAAAAATGTAGAGGGAATGCGCGATCCATAAAGAAAAACGGGTAAATAATCTGTAATCTTGCTAAGAGGGAGAGGCACATGAAATAGTATTTCTCCTCTTTCTAGTAGGGTGTCCATGCTATAACGATATTGCGAAAATAATCGTTTGTCAAGGTATAATTTTAAATTAAAAAAAAGACGTCTCTGGACGCTCGACAGAAGTGATAATATAATCTAATGTGGGTTAAAGTGAGAAAGGAGGACCCTGCTTACTGCTGCCGTATGCGTGAGAGAAAGGGAAGCCAGACAGACAGGCGCCGTAACACGTTACGTTACGAAGCGGTTTACCCTCCCATAAGAAGTTATCACTTCATTGCACTGCATTCGTGGGGAAGGGTTTGGGTGGGTTGGGGGTATTGGGGGATGTTGGGGGGATTTGTTTCGCGGGGGTGAAGTTTGGTGGAAGGGGGAGGTGGTTGTCACGGTACACTGGCTGGTTGGTTGAGGGGCCATCGTATGCCGACTGGGCACTGTGTGACGTCAGCAGTCTCGCGTTACGTTACGAAGCGGTTTACCCATAAGAAGTTATTAATTTACATGCTTGCTAGGCTAATCGTAAAAAGTGTGAAGTTGTCTATCTATCTATATACAAATATAAAAGCGAATTAGCACTCTTTCCCTCACCGGTTAATCACAAATTCTCGAAAACTGCTAAAGCTAGAATTATTAAAAATAATATTGGCAGGCGGAATTCCAACACTGCGGTTCATCGCTTATTTATTGTGTATTGTGTTTGTTGTATAAAAGTGATGTGGATTTGTATAATAAACATTGACGGTGATGAACAGTGAATTTTGTAAACATCCCCATCGTTATTTCATCGTTTAATTTATTCTCAAGTCTTCACTAGAACGTTGAAATATCGGTGTGACATTTTCAGGTTCTTGTTGGAGTATTGGTTTGAATTCCTTCCAGTACCATGCTTAATTCACTTATTTCACTTAGTTCATACACTGTTCATCACCGACAATGTATATTGCACAAATCTACACCACTTTTATTCAACAAATATAACTTTAAACTAGTTTTTGAAATAAATTAAAATAAGCGATGAAACGCACTATCAGAATTCCCGCCAATCCTAGTATATCTTACTAATATTATAAATGTGAAAGTTTGTTTGTTTGGATGTTTGTCCGTCAATCACGCTGAAACTAGTGAATGGATTTTGATGAAATTTGGTATACAGACAGGGTATGAGGTGACTTGGGTGATAGGCTACTTTATATCCCGTAAAAAGCAGATCACGCGGGCGGTGTCGCGAGCAAAAGCTAGTTAATAATAATAATGATTTAATCCATTATTAATTACTTTGGTGATATATTATTTTGTTTACTAAATATTATATATACTCAATTTTGTACAATAATTTGTTTTATCAAAAAGCTATTTTACTGTTTTACCTTCATTAACATACATTAATCATTTATTGGGTGCTATAACAGTACAATTTCAATAATTTAGTTCAAATTTTAATATGATCTATAAATATGTACATAAATAATTCTAATTCCTGGATAAATTCTTTGTCTAATAACATTTAATAAAATAGCTCGATCAGATTTGGAACGCAAAGAACCATTGATTTTTTTTTCTTATGTTGGTTACACGTTGTACATCCAACCAATGAAAAGCATTAGGAGCCTTTCTTCTTGAAGAATATGGCCGACATTTTGATATTGCTGTCATGAAGATTTTTCAGTGACAAAATTTTAACTTTGTAGTTCTTCATGCACGGTTTTATGTTCCCCAAACATTTTATTTTTTAATTGCTTAGACGGTGTTTAGTGTAGGCTATTTTTTTTATAAGAAATGGCAGCTGATCGCGAGATTGCTGCTGAGGACAGCATCAGAGTGGTATGCCGATTTCGACCACTGAATGACTCTGAAGAAAAAGCAGGCTCCAAATTCATTGTAAAATTTCCTTCGGGGCCGGACGACAATTGCATTTCTATAGGGGTGAGTTGAATTAAATTTATTCTCCTAATACTGCTTTCCTGTATCATCGCCCTAAATTAGATCATGATGACTAATACTAGCGAGCTGTTCACCTGCTACGAAATGGCCTTTCTTTTCTATTCCGCTTCGATGATTATGATTATGATCGTGTTAATTTCAAGAATTTGGCCGAATATTGATTAAGTAAGTGGGGCTGTCTTTGTTTTGTCGAAAATCAATACAAATATCTTCGGCGACCTTGACCCAAGTTTTTTCAAGCATATTTTATAGAATTTGTGCATATTATTGTTGTTCTAAACTTCAGTTACAAAAACATCTGTGAATATAATATTGATTATTTTCATAAACCTGCATAAAATATTGATTTTGAGTTGTAATTTTTGTTTATTTTACAATTTAAATGATTTGTTTTGACCAGTATTCTAATCTATTTTAGCAAGATTTGAAAAACAAGTTATTTATGATAATGCATTAATATATTCATTTTTATTATTACAGATAATATAATATAGTGCTTGTGTATTTATTCTTTTAAACATAACATGTAATATTGCATTCAATAAAATTTTGTTATTTACCTCCTAAGGTTTATAACATCTCTAAAATGTATACAATTATCTGAATTAATGTTCTTAGGTTTTTCAGCTTAATTTGCATAGAGTATTTTTTAATAAAACTTACAGAAAAATAAACTTGCAGTATGTAATCTGATCTTTAATTATTGTGTCAGCTAGGTTTTTTAAGATAAAGGGAATTGAAGTCCACATGGATACAAAAATGTGATACAAGTAAAGATCATGGTAATACATTGAATAACATGTCTGTTTATACCACCTGCAAAGTCTATTGAAAATATACTCATAATAAATTTGTTCTTTTAAAATGAACAACTTAGTGTGTCTAGTTGATGATGTCACTTTATGATGGCCTGATTCATGCTAAGATGTAGCAGACTTAAAATGCCAGTTCTAATTTTAAATAAGCAATTTAAAGCAGACGGACAACTTGTGCCAAATAAGGAAATATATTTTATTAACATATGTTTTAAAATCAAAATTAATTATGTTTTAAAATTGCTCTCTGTTCTGATTGGCACTGATTTATAATAAATCTATATAGGTAATATATAAAACATCAAATTGAAAGAAATGACAATTACTAAAAATTTAAATTAAAGGATTCATTTATACAGAAATATGTTGTATGCAGGTTTTATTAGTAAATGGTAGTCAAATTATTTTTTTATATGTTATCTATGTAATATTGTCAAGCAATAATAATTATTACACTCTATTGTTTTATTAAATGCAAGAAATAATTGTAGGGCAAAGTATACCTGTTTGATAAAGTATTCAAACCAAACGCAACACAAGAAAAGGTCTACAATGAAGCAGCAAAGAGTATTGTGTCAGACGTACTTGCTGGATACAATGGCACCATATTTGCATATGGACAGACCAGTTCTGGTAAAACACATACCATGGAAGGTGTCATAGGTATGTGAAATATGTATTTGATTGTACTTCTCAGCCTTGTATAAAGGAGACTGCAGATAGTGCTACCATGTTACATGTGCACTATAACAAAGTTATCTACTTTATGGAATGTTACAAGAGCCAGAAAGAGATTTGTTCATAAGCAGTTTAAATACTGTGTTATAGCTGTAAAACCACTTGTTAATATTTATGTAATGATATAACCCTTCATAGTACCTAGTACTATGAAGGGTTCTAATCACAAATCTATTACTATGGTACTAGTATCATAGTAATATATTTGTGATTCCTTAAAACATCATATACACTTTCTATTCATTTCAGTTTACTCCTTTAAAAATTTAAATAAACCTCATATGATAAAGTGACTGAGCTGAAATTTCATAACTTTATTCCACTTCCTTCATATGCATATGAGGCCAGTAGTTGTGTAAAAGAACTACATAACACACATGCCTCTTAAACTAGGCTTTATCTGTGTAATGACAATAACATCAGGGTATTATATAACACATAGTTCACCAACAGTACATTTCACAAAGAGAGATTCAATTTTGAATTAACTTGGCACATTCTTGTGTAACAACAACATTTTTGTAATAATGTTAATTGTACAGACATATTATATTTAGTAACATTGCAACTTGCATTGGATATAAAAAATATTGCATTTAATGCACATATTATCTATAATTCAGTGATTATTATAAAAAATCGTAACTTAATAATATGCAGACATAATTTCCATTACTAGTAGTAATAGTAGTTTAGTAGAAGCAATTTTATTTATATGAATACTCTACATAAATGAAATGCAAATTGTGGTTTTACAGCAGCAACAAACTTCCTTCCTTCCATCAGTTATCCTTAATTATTCTTTGTCACATACCTAAGATTGCATATTATAATATAGAGATGAAACTGTGGCATGGTGTGTGTGCACTCCTTATCATTGTATATTTGGTAGCACTATCAAGGCAATTTCATATATTATACTCTAATTTCGAGGCAGTTTGGCATACAATGACTTTAACATCATTTGTCTAAGGACAGAGAGCAAGTATGTTCTTGGGTTATCGAATAGGATTCATATTAAATCTGGTTTACTGTGTATATATATATATAATATATATATAATATGTTTACTGCTTTTCAGTACAATACAATCTTAATTGTTTTTGCAGGAGATCCAGGAAAACAGGGTATTATTCCAAGAATAGTCAATGATATATTCAATCACATCTATGCAATGGAAGAGAACCTTGAATTTCATATTAAAGTTTCATATTTCGAAATTTATATGGACAAAATCAGAGACTTACTAGATGGTAAGGATAAAACATACCTTCGTGTTATTATAGTCCAAGTGTGTTAAATTGTATGATTAATATATGGTGTTTAATTTCAGTTTCAAAGGTAAATCTCAGTGTTCATGAAGACAAAAATAGGGTCCCATTTGTAAAAGGTGCTACAGAACGATTTGTGTCAAGTCCTGAAGAAGTGTTTGAAGTTATTGAGGAAGGAAAATCAAATAGGCACATTGCAGTCACAAGTATGATAATATATTATTTTTATTATTATTATTTTAATTCAACATTTCTTTCACCTTACCTCTGTTATCACTCTCGCAGTGGGGTCGGCGCAGCATACTTTTTTTTAACACATGTAACATTAAAATTTGGCTTAGTTGCGGCCTGACATCAACCCCTCTGGGGAGAAAACACGCCCAAACACGAAACAAATATTTGTGAATCACACAAACATTTGTCTTGGTGCTGGAATTTAACCCGCTCTCGCTGCACAGCCGGCAACTCTCCCGCTGCGCCAGAGGCTGTGGAGTATTTTAACACTACATCATAATAACACAATGGTTCTTTTTAGACATGAATGAACATTCATCAAGATCTCATTCGGTCTTCCTAATAAATGTGAAACAGGAAAATTTGGAAAATCAGAAAAAACTCTCAGGAAAGCTATATCTTGTGGACTTGGCTGGTTCTGAGAAGGTAAAACTATACAACTGATTATTTAATATAAACATTTCTTATTTAACACTACCTATTCACATTGATTATACGATTTTGTGTAGGTCTCTAAGACTGGTGCTGAGGGTACAGTGCTCGATGAAGCTAAAAATATTAACAAATCACTATCGGCCTTGGGTAATGTCATTTCGGCGTTAGCGGACGGAAACAAGTCTCACATCCCCTACAGAGATTCCAAACTGACGCGTATTTTACAAGAGTCACTTGGTGGTAATGCGAGGACTACCATCGTCATCTGTTGTTCACCGGCGTCGTTCAACGAGAGTGAAACTAAAAGCACACTCGATTTCGGTAAAAGGTATGGAGATTGTATAATTAACATTTCATTTATTATCAGGAAATAATTATAGTGTTGTTCATCGTGGTATTAATATTTTAGGGCCAAGACTGTCAAGAATGTTGTTTGTGTCAACGAAGAGCTCACGGCTGAGGAATGGAAACGTCGCTACGAGAGAGAGAAGGAGAAGGTGGCTAGGCTGAAGGGCAAGGTAGATAAAAGACATGCGAGTTAGTTTTTTTTATAATATATATAGCAGAAACCAGCAAATAGAGTAGAAAAAAACTACAGGGTGGCTCTACCATTTAAATTAGTGCAGTTGCGACGTGTCGCATCGGGTCCGACCGTAGCGCAAAATTCGCGTCTATACAATTTATAATCTGAAATATCTGCGATTCAGACCGTCGTCTTATTGCGCGGTGTGATGTGATTTTACATGATATATGTATGAGATGTTCTTACTTATAATCTTAAATAAAATGGATCACGCCTATGCATAGGTGGAGAAACTGGAAGCCGAATTGAACCGCTGGCGTTCAGGTGAAACCGTACGGCTCGAGGAACAAGTCAATCTACAGGAGATTGAAGCAGTCACGCCAGTCACATCATTCATCGAGGAGAAACCCCCGGCACCTGTAAGTATCTAAAGTTAAATTCATATATATGTTTGGCCTAAGCCTTCACATTATTAGAGGAGGGAGTCTGAAAGTGGGATAAGGCATAATACATATCTGATATTATGAATACTACATGAATGAAATAGATAATGATGATTGTACAACGTTATGAAATTGATGACAAAAATTAAAGATGAATAGTGATTAACGATTAGTACTCTCCAATGTTGAATTTTATTTGACAGAACAGAACGCCAGACAGAAAGAAAGAACGAAATTTTAAACGCAACGCAACGGTATATAATACGAAAAAGAGAGCCTTTTGTTAAAATACAATCAAAATTAGTTCAAAAATTAGCGCACAATTATGTCTATAAATATTGGTATAAGCTAAGGCGGCCGCGTAGTGTGGACATCTCACTACCTTGCTCGCACACATATAATGGTCGTTTTATACGGTGACGTCAACGTTGTCACTTGTCTGTCATTTATTTGATAAATGCCCCTTCCATCAGGTTTGGATGGCTTCTAACCAGTTATTTTTACGGATTTATAAAATTCTTTCTGTAGTAGCTTTTGGATAATGTAAAATATTGATTTAAATAATAAAAGAAATCACGTCAATTACCCTATTACTCCTTTTGGGATATAAATGTGGGTGAGCTTTTGTATGTGTAATTATTTTTAGCCGGTGCCAGTGGCCGTTGCCAGTGTGGTTGAAGATGCGGCCATGCAGGGCAAGTTGGAAGCCCTGTACCAACAGCTGGATGACAAGGATGAGGAGATCAACCAGCACTCACAGCTCGTTGAGAAGCTCAAGGACCAGATGATGGAGCAAGAAGAGCTTATTGCTTGCACAAGGTAATTTTATGTAAAGGCTGTAGTACAGGTAATTTCAGTTTTTTAAGGCAATTATTATTCTGTTAGACAATGGGTTTGTCATAAAGGAGAAAGACATTTATAGGATAAATAATATGATAATGATCTGCCTCAGTCATGATCTCCATCACCCTAAGGTCGACTAAGAAAAAATGCCTAAGGTATTAAAGTCTGCTTGTATACCATGTGTACAAAGCTTTAATAAATAAATAAATAAATAATTATATTCATAATGAATAAAGACTAATTTCATTTTTTAATTACATGTTTAATGTAACTAAAAAAACTGCTGTCATAATGAAACCGCAGACAAGACATTATTGGTCTTATTACCAAACATATTCTGACTTAAAATAGATTTACATTGACTAGTTTGTATGGGTTACCATAGTTACTATTTGTTCGACATCTAAGGTCAGAATACGTTTTGTAAAAACAATGTGTTGGTTTATTTCAAAAATATTCGTAAGAAATCGGCGTATGACGTGCGTGCTGCACCAAGAATGTGTGCAAAACCAATTAGTCAAAATATAAATGCGGCAATTATAGTCATGAAAATAATATTTCATCAAGTTTTCCTATATGACACAAGTAATAAAACACAGTGCATTATAGTTATATTTATTTGTATACTGTCATGATTTAACGCAAATTGTTTAAACATAATAAATAGTGGTAGCCTTTATTGCTTCACTATTCGGAAATAACGTATGGAATCAACCTTCGCACCACCCAATTATGTATGCAACATGGTTGAAAATTGAGTGGCCACGCGGGTCATTTGGGATTAGAAAATCCCTATAATATTTTTAGTTAATACATGTATGTACGGAATGGTGATTTCTAGATTTTACTATTTGTGCAATTGTTTTACTCAATCAAATCCAGCTAACCCGATTAGGTCGAACACTTATAGTAAATAAACGGTAATACAAATATCGTAAATAAATCCATAAGAGTATTTGATTAATTTTGTTTTAGACGCGACTACGAAGCCCTGCAAGGTGACATGAACCGCATCCAGCAGGAGAATGAAGCCGCCAAGGAGGAGGTTAAGGAAGTGTTGCAAGCGCTCGAGGAGCTCGCCGTCAACTACGATCAGAAGTCGCAGGAGGTCGACAGCAAGAGCCGCGAGTGTGACCAGCTCAGCGAGGAATTACAGACCAAGCAGGTGATGTATACACTTGCACGAGTACCGTACTTGATTGTTTTCTCTTGTCTCTGGTGTATCTAGATTTATTAATTTAGTTAGATTGCCTAATTTTTGCATACATAATGACAGAATCACACCAGACATTTTATGTCCACCACAGCATAGCTAAACATTTCCCAAATGTCTTTATGTATCTTTGGTTTTGGTAACCTGGATCAGTAATTTAAACCTGGCTGACCCTAGAATTTAAAGTATTCCAGTAATTTAAATTTTGATAAAGTTGGTAGTTAAAACCTTCTACCACCTGCCCTTATCCCACTCGCAATGGGGTCGGCGCAACATGATTTTTCACACGTTACAAAAAGATGCGATTTGTTGTTCTTACGACCGGCCGCCTGCCTGACGTCAACACCTTTGGGGCGAAAACACCCAGACCTGAAACAAATATTTGTCGATCACACAAACATTTGTCTCGTTGTGGAAATCGAACCCGCGGCCCCACGCTTTCCAGCCATCTACTCGTACACCGCGCCATGAAGACTGTCAAAAAATATAGGTAGTTACAATACTTGACCTAAATGTTTTATGAAACAGAGTGCCCTCGCAAGTGCCACGTCCGAGCTGCAACAACTGCGCGACCTGTCTGCTCACCAGAGGAAGCGCATCGCGGAACTTCTCACCAACCTGCTGAGAGACCTGGCCGAAATCGGTGCTGCAGTCGGAGGATCTGAACTGGACTTCAAACTGAATGTCGACACTGTCGGCAAACTGGAGGAGGAATTCACGGTCGCTCGTCTACACATCAGTAAAATGAAGAGTGAAGTCAAGAACATTGTTCAGCGTTGTCACTCACTCGAATCGGCCAATATCGACGCCAATCAAAAGGTTTGTGGCGATCAGTTTTATTTTCGGACAGTCATACATTATTACTGTAGAGCATTTTATGAGTAATGAGATAATTTCAGATATATATCAGATGATCTAACCATTACATTGTGTTAACAACAAAAATATATAATGGTATTTTACAAGTCATTAAAAGTTATCATCCATGCAAAGTTTCGCATATATTTGTTTATCTTTGAATATATTGCTTATATATTTTTCGCTGACTAACCTCACACTAGCAGAATATAAATTCACATTTATAATACAAATGGATAACAACCATCACACAAATCGGCTATAATCGCACTTTAGGGGTCACCTGATGTGTTATTGGTTTCTTCAAGCTGGCATTATTCTCGTAACTATAGAAGGACGTATTGCGGATGATAGACATTATGCTTGGACTGTGTTATAACTTACCATTGAGTGTAGAGCAGTCACTTTTGTGTGCTAGAATAAAAAAAATGTTTTGTGTACAGATCGAAGAATACGAACGCTCGCTTGGCGAGTGTCGGCTTCTGATCTCACAACACGAGGCCCGATGCGCCTCACTCGCCGAGTCCATGCGTGAGGCTGAGAACAAGAAGAGGCAATTGGAAGAGGCTGCCGACGCATTGCGAGAGGAATGCGCTCGTCTACAGGTATGTGTGTAAACACTTGAGATTCGGTCGGGGCATCGACCGATCCACTTGTTTATTACGGCCGAATGGATGTTTGTTGATAGTGAGCAAGATTTATTAATCCCAATGCAAATATTTGTGTTGCTATAATCAGGAAAAGAAATGTGGGTGGAGATAGTTATTATTACCTAGATGTGTATTCTACAAATAAAGTTTTACCTTTGTAGGAATTATTGAGCATTCAAACCGCTTATTACTTAGTCTGTTGAGGTATTAATTTTTTTAATTAATACATGCAGAAATTTTTCATCAGGTATGGCATAAAGCCCTTCTATCAAAGCTACCATCCTACGAAATACCTACCTGGAACGCCGGAGCATTTAAGTCGTCGTTGACGGCTGTTGCTCCAAGACTCTGTCCGTCAATGCTGGCGTTCCACAGGGCTCGGTGTTGTCGCCGACTCTCTTCATCTTGATCTTGTCTATGGACAGCATGCATTGCTATGCAGAAGACAGCACGAGTGATGCGCGATACATCGACCACCAGAATGTTCCACAGTGCACCATAGAGGAAAGAAGGTTTCAACTTGTGTCTGAAACCGAGAGCTCTCTGGGGCGAGCCTCCAAATGGGGTGAAATGAACTTAGTTCAGTTCAATCCGACAAAGACACAAGATTGCGCGTTCACTGCGAAGAAGGACCCATTTGTCATAGCGCCTCAGTTCAAAGGAGTACCCCTTCAGGTTTCCGAGAGTATTGGGATTCTCGGCGTCGAAATCTCGAGCAAAGTCCAGTACAGGAGTCATTTGGAGGACAAAGCCAAATTGGCTAGGAAAAGGCTGGGTATCCTGAACAGAGTAGGGCGGTACTTCACGCCGGGCCACAGATTGATACTCCATAAAGCTCAAGTACGGCCCCACGTGGAGTACTGCTCCCACCTCGGGGCAGGAGCCCCCAAATGCTGGCTTGACCCACATGACCCCTTGCAAAGACGAGCTGTTCGAATCGTCGATGATCCTGATCTCACGGATAACCTGGAACCTATAGGAGTGCAGAGAGACTGGTTCTCTCTGCGTGTTCTATCGTTTGTTCCATGGGGAGTGCTCTGAGGATCTGTTTAGGATGGTGCCAACGGCACCATTCTATTATCGCACCACCCGACACCACAGTAGAGTTCATCCATACTACCTGGGAACAATATGGTCTAGTACCGTATGTTTTCAGCGTTCATTTATTCCGCGCACGTGTAAGCTGCTGCTTGCTTGTGGGAGGATATTCGTATCCGACCGGATAGCGACCACCGTTCACTGGTGTTAAAACCTGCCATAGTGACCCACTTTTGTGTGGGTCGCGTTCCAGGGTCAGCCAATGTGTTTCCCGACTGCTATGACATGTTCTTCTTTAAGTCTTTAAGTCTTCTTCTTCTTTCTTCAGTGGTAGGCAGCGGCTTGGCTGTGCTCCTCGCATTGCCGATGTCTATAAGCGGCGGTGACCGCTTACTATCAGGCGGGCCGCTTGCTCGATTGCCTATTAAGGCAATAAAAACGAAGACTTGTATCTTACTGTGGTGGGGTCAGGACTATGTATGTGACTGTTGGGTGTATTATTGTTCTGTGCGCGTGTGTGCAGGCGGCGGAGCGCGTGCAGCTGGCGGCGGCGGAGGACTCGCAGGTGCGCGGCGCGCTCGAGGCGCAGCTGGAGCAGCTCCGCGCCGCGCACACCACGCAGCTGGCCGCGCTGCGGGACGAGCTCGCCGCGCTGCAGCGACACCACCAGGACCTCAAGGAGTTAGTACATACACCCCGCTACACACACACACCCCACTACACCTACACAACACCACGCAGCTGGCCGCGCTGCGGGACGAGCTCGCCGCGCTGCAGCGACACCACCAGGACCTCAAGGAGTTAGTACATACACCCCGCTACACACACACACCCCACTACACCTACACAACACCACGCAGCTGGCCGCGCTGCGGGACGAGCTCGCCGCGCTGCAGCGACACCACCAGGACCTCAAGGAGTTAGTACATACACCCCGCTACACACACACACCCCACTACACCTACACAACACCACGCAGCTGGCCGCGCTGCGGGACGAGCTCGCCGCGCTGCAGCGACACCACCAGGACCTCAAGGAGTTAGTACATACACCCCGCTACACACACACACCCCACTACACCTACACAACACCACGCAGCTGGCCGCGCTGCGGGACGAGCTCGCCGCGCTGCAGCGACACCACCAGGACCTCAAGGAGTTAGTACATACACCCCGCTACACACACACACCCCACTACACCTACACAACACCACGCAGCTGGCCGCGCTGCGGGACGAGCTCGCCGCGCTGCAGCGACACCACCAGGACCTCAAGGAGTTAGTACCTACACCCCGCTACACACACACACCCCACTACACCTACACAACACCACGCAGCTGGCCGCGCTGCGGGACGAGCTCGCCGCGCTGCAGCGACACCACCAGGACCTCAAGGAGTTAGTACATACACCCCGCTACACACACACACCCCACTACACCTACACAACACCACGCAGCTGGCCGCGCTGCGGGACGAGCTCGCCGCGCTGCAGCGACACCACCAGGACCTCAAGGAGTTAGTACATACACCCCGCTACACACACACACCCCACTACACCTACACAACACCACGCAGCTGGCCGCGCTGCGGGACGAGCTCGCCGCGCTGCAGCGACACCACCAGGACCTCAAGGAGTTAGTACATACACCCCGCTACACACACACACCCCACTACACCTACACAACACCACGCAGCTGGCCGCGCTGCGGGACGAGCTCGCCGCGCTGCAGCGACACCACCAGGACCTCAAGGAGTTAGTACATACACCCCGCTACACACACACACCCCACTACACCTACACAACACCACGCAGCTGGCCGCGCTGCGGGACGAGCTCGCCGCGCTGCAGCGACACCACCAGGACCTCAAGGAGTTAGTACATACACCCCGCTACACACACACACCCCACTACACCTACACAACACCACGCAGCTGGCCGCGCTGCGGGACGAGCTCGCCGCGCTGCAGCGACACCACCAGGACCTCAAGGAGTTAGTACATACACCCCGCTACACACACACACCCCACTACACCTACACAACACCACGCAGCTGGCCGCGCTGCGGGACGAGCTCGCCGCGCTGCAGCGACACCACCAGGACCTCAAGGAGTTAGTACATACACCCCGCTACACACACACACCCCACTACACCTACACAACACCACGCAGCTGGCCGCGCTGCGGGACGAGCTCGCCGCGCTGCAGCGACACCACCAGGACCTCAAGGAGTTAGTACATACACCCCGCTACACACACACACCCCACTACACCTACACAACACCACGCAGCTGGCCGCGCTGCGGGACGAGCTCGCCGCGCTGCAGCGACACCACCAGGACCTCAAGGAGTTAGTACATACACCCCGCTACACACACACACCCCACTACACCTACACAACACCACGCAGCTGGCCGCGCTGCGGGACGAGCTCGCCGCGCTGCAGCGACACCACCAGGACCTCAAGGAGTTAGTACATACACCCCGCTACACACACACACCCCACTACACCTACACAACACCACGCAGCTGGCCGCGCTGCGGGACGAGCTCGCCGCGCTGCAGCGACACCACCAGGACCTCAAGGAGTTAGTACATACACCCCGCTACACACACACACCCCACTACACCTACACAACACCACGCAGCTGGCCGCGCTGCGGGACGAGCTCGCCGCGCTGCAGCGACACCACCAGGACCTCAAGGAGTTAGTACATACACCCCGCTACACACACACACCCCACTACACCTACACAACACCACGCAGCTGGCCGCGCTGCGGGACGAGCTCGCCGCGCTGCAGCGACACCACCAGGACCTCAAGGAGTTAGTACATACACCCCGCTACACACACACACCCCACTACACCTACACAACACCACGCAGCTGGCCGCGCTGCGGGACGAGCTCGCCGCGCTGCAGCGACACCACCAGGACCTCAAGGAGTTAGTACATACACCCCGCTACACACACACACCCCACTACACCTACACAACACCACGCAGCTGGCCGCGCTGCGGGACGAGCTCGCCGCGCTGCAGCGACACCACCAGGACCTCAAGGAGTTAGTACATACACCCCGCTACACACACACACCCCACTACACCTACACAACACCACGCAGCTGGCCGCGCTGCGGGACGAGCTCGCCGCGCTGCAGCGACACCACCAGGACCTCAAGGAGTTAGTACATACACCCCGCTACACACACACACCCCACTACACCTACACAACACCACGCAGCTGGCCGCGCTGCGGGACGAGCTCGCCGCGCTGCAGCGACACCACCAGGACCTCAAGGAGTTAGTACATACACCCCGCTACACACACACACCCCACTACACCTACACAACACCACGCAGCTGGCCGCGCTGCGGGACGAGCTCGCCGCGCTGCAGCGACACCACCAGGACCTCAAGGAGTTAGTACATACACCCCGCTACACACACACACCCCACTACACCTACACAACACCACGCAGCTGGCCGCGCTGCGGGACGAGCTCGCCGCGCTGCAGCGACACCACCAGGACCTCAAGGAGTTAGTACATACACCCCGCTACACACACACACCCCACTACACCTACACAACACCACGCAGCTGGCCGCGCTGCGGGACGAGCTCGCCGCGCTGCAGCGACACCACCAGGACCTCAAGGAGTTAGTACATACACCCCGCTACACACACACACCCCACTACACCTACACAACACCACGCAGCTGGCCGCGCTGCGGGACGAGCTCGCCGCGCTGCAGCGACACCACCAGGACCTCAAGGAGTTAGTACATACACCCCGCTACACACACACACCCCACTACACCTACACAACACCACGCAGCTGGCCGCGCTGCGGGACGAGCTCGCCGCGCTGCAGCGACACCACCAGGACCTCAAGGAGTTAGTACATACACCCCGCTACACACACACACCCCACTACACCTACACAACACCACGCAGCTGGCCGCGCTGCGGGACGAGCTCGCCGCGCTGCAGCGACACCACCAGGACCTCAAGGAGTTAGTACATACACCCCGCTACACACACACACCCCACTACACCTACACAACACCACGCAGCTGGCCGCGCTGCGGGACGAGCTCGCCGCGCTGCAGCGACACCACCAGGACCTCAAGGAGTTAGTACATACACCCCGCTACACACACACACCCCACTACACCTACACAACACCACGCAGCTGGCCGCGCTGCGGGACGAGCTCGCCGCGCTGCAGCGACACCACCAGGACCTCAAGGAGTTAGTACATACACCCCGCTACACACACACACCCCACTACACCTACACAACACCACGCAGCTGGCCGCGCTGCGGGACGAGCTCGCCGCGCTGCAGCGACACCACCAGGACCTCAAGGAGTTAGTACATACACCCCGCTACACACACACACCCCACTACACCTACACAACACCACGCAGCTGGCCGCGCTGCGGGACGAGCTCGCCGCGCTGCAGCGACACCACCAGGACCTCAAGGAGTTAGTACATACACCCCGCTACACACACACACCCCACTACACCTACACAACACCACGCAGCTGGCCGCGCTGCGGGACGAGCTCGCCGCGCTGCAGCGACACCACCAGGACCTCAAGGAGTTAGTACATACACCCCGCTACACACACACACCCCACTACACCTACACAACACCACGCAGCTGGCCGCGCTGCGGGACGAGCTCGCCGCGCTGCAGCGACACCACCAGGACCTCAAGGAGTTAGTACATACACCCCGCTACACACACACACCCCACTACACCTACACAACACCACGCAGCTGGCCGCGCTGCGGGACGAGCTCGCCGCGCTGCAGCGACACCACCAGGACCTCAAGGAGTTAGTACATACACCCCGCTACACACACACACCCCACTACACCTACACAACACCACGCAGCTGGCCGCGCTGCGGGACGAGCTCGCCGCGCTGCAGCGACACCACCAGGACCTCAAGGAGTTAGTACATACACCCCGCTACACACACACACCCCACTACACCTACACAACACCACGCAGCTGGCCGCGCTGCGGGACGAGCTCGCCGCGCTGCAGCGACACCACCAGGACCTCAAGGAGTTAGTACCTACACCCCGCTACACTACACCACTACCTACATCTCCATACAACACACTAACATACTAACAGACACCAACCACATTATTTTTCTTAATGCCCTAAAACACATTTTCTGGTGGGAGGATACTTGTATCCGACCGGATAGCGACCACCGTACACTGGTGCTAAAACCTGCCATAGTGGCCTACCTTGTGTGGGTCGCATACGATGGACACATTGTTTATCGTTGGTCGACACTATTCTTGGATTGCGCTACACTTACCATCAGGTGTAGCGTAGTCACTTTACCGAGCCAGGATTAAAAAAAAGGTACTCTTTATAGGTTGTTCATAATCACTTAGGAAACGTACCCATGCTTCGTGACCCGTTTAAGGGGGGGAGGGAGGTCTTCAAAATACTACGCTCGGAGCGGAGTGAGCGGGGCTGAGGAGGAGGCTTAGATTATTGTTACGTAGTCGATTTCGCCGAGAGGAGAGAAATTTCGCGCATTTTCGACGATTTATCTTTGAATATGGCGCGCAGTGTTTAGTGCTTGTTAGGCTGATTTTAGACTCACGCTCACCGTCAGCGCTCATAACTCAGCGCTGAGGCTCAGCGTGGCTCGTTTTAGTATCGTACTGACAGCCTTACTGTACAGACGACTGTAAACTTCGCGGTTTGCCATGACTGTACGCGCTCACGACGTCCGCTCCGCTCGACACTAGTACGCTCATTGAAAGCAGAGGCGCTCGTGCGATCGTCAGCGTCGACAGCTACGCGGGGCTGACGCGCGACTCGTACGGCCGCGTAGCTATAAGCGCTGACCACCGTACGCGCTGATAGCTACGCGTCATTCAAAAACGCTTCCTAGAAGTTCATATATCTAGGCCATCAGTGCTGACGGTGCGCGTGCCGTCGGCGTAAGACTAAAACCAGCCTTAAACTCAGTTGGTGGCGCTGACGCACATATGTCCAGACGTCAGCTGATCGAAAATAGACACTATTTGCACTGCATTCTTATGCAATAAACGCCGTGTTAAAAGAACCTAAAGACGAATATACGTCAAATTATTTTCATTTTTTTCACTTTCTGTCTGCAAAATGATTAAAAATTATACTTGTCAATACTACCTACGTAAAAACTTTAAGGGGGGGAGGTCTTAGCATATACTATGAGTGGTCACCGAGAGAAGGGAGGGGTCGAAAATCGGTCACATAGTATGAGTACGTTCCCTTACCATCAGATCATATTTTATGACGCTCATATTAAAGGCTATAATCAATTATTAGTGTGAACAGTCGTCTTGTATACATTATTAATTATATTGTGATTTATTACCTATTGACTCATAGAATAAACCACATAATACACGACAAACATTTTTACTCATCAATTGTGTATCTAACAGTTTTTATTTTGTCCCACAGCACGTACCAGGAGCTGACACTCGCGCGACAACAACTGCAAGACGACTACGACAAACTGAAGCGCGAGGAGGCCGACAAGTCCGCCAAACTCAAGGAGCTCATGTTAGTTTCACGATCGCCCCGCCGTAACCTAGACAAGGCCGAGAAAGAGGTCGCCAACCAACAAATGGTGCTGTTAGACGAAAGCAGCAGCTTCAGAGATCACGTCAAATCCCCCAAAAGACAAATATTAGGCTTCGGCTACCCATTCGGCCTAGATTTTGAGAAAATTACGGACAAAGAGGAAAAGTCGCTCTCGGCAATTCCTAAGTCTCCACCTCCCCGGCACTCCTGTAACATCCATCCCCTCCAGCTGCATCTGATCATATCTGTCACCATGATCCTCCTCACCCACAGATATCCACAAGTAGTTGTTTTAGTTTAAGCTTCTACACTCATATCCTGTCTTCAGTTTATGCATTTATTAGACAATATTAGTTTCAGTGCCTTTTGAAATTTACTAAATTGTTCTGAGATGGCTTTTTATGTTCCAATGTGTTAGAGGAAGCTATGCTTTAATTTTAATATTGTTATGTGAGTATGCTTGTGTCGGTTAACTTGACTGGCTTACACTATACACCGTGAGGTGCAGTACAAATTAGGTATCTCATATTGTGTAGGCAAAATACGACAGTCATCATTATTTTTTATACGTCGTTTAATGTGAAACTTATCAAGTTTCACGATTATGTTCGTATTGAGTGGCTTACATATCCAGTCATAAAATTCGTGCTAGTCTATTAAGCATTTATTTTTTTTATTTGTGTAGGTTTATCTTATTTACAAAGGAAGCCATGAGATAGATGTTCTTATCGTAGAATTCTCTGGGGGTATGTTTTATCTGATATCAACTTAGGGGAAGGTGATAAATAGTAGTCATAAAGAGTGCAAGTAATACAGTATTATAAGATGGTTCTTCGGCGTAATCGTTAATACGTCTTTTAAACTCGTAGTTGCGTATAAAAGTAGTGGGTAGATAAACCTGTTGGTGCATCGCTCGTTGTGTTATGTGCGTATCACACTGCCATTTAGTTGTTAAGCTTTAATAACCAGCATTAGTTCATATGTATCATGTGAGTGATACATTATTTCCATAATTTTTAATTCGGCAGCTTTGGCGGCAAATGAATAGACTCAAACGAGCAATAACTATACATTGTTCTTACATGGAATTGCTTGCACAAAATTAAAATGATGTCTTTACTAAATAATTGTCGTGTACTGTAAATATTACTGTAAATAAACGTTACTCATTGTATAGAGAATCGGTTAGGTAATATTTTATCAAGAATATTTTTTTACAAGAGGTTATCACAATTTGTCTCGACTCGGGATTCGTAATGGAGAGAGCGTTTATTATTCATCTCAATATAGTTTTGTAATCATGTTCTAAATAGAGATTTTTCATATAAACAATAATTATGTGTGGGGGGAATGTTGTTAACCAAATTTATAAAAATATTTAAAGATAAACTAAATAATATAAATATTACAATTAGATATAGGCGACATGGAACCATTTAGTAATCGTCAATTTCAGGCTTCACTAGCTGCATTTGTGACAGACCATTCCAATTTATGCATTTATATTTTATTTTAATATCGCATGTCACATTACTTACCTTATCCTCTATTCCTGTCTGTGGTCTTTAATTGCTGATGAACGTATTCAATTGCAATGTTATTCCTAGTGTCCATGTCACTTCCCTTAGTATGTACTACTATGCACTCGAAATGCCGACGAGTGATTGTGTAGGTTTGTTTGAGCTGGTGCACGAATTACATTAAATAAAATAATATACATGTGCACAGGACTCAAACATACCGAGCCTGTCCTCGGGTCTAGCAATTTAACTTATGTTATACTTTTTACCTGTAGCCTATTGTCTGTCCCACTGTTTTAGATTGCTCGTTACAAGGAGATCAATAGACGTTTAATAAACACTAAATACATTCCATGATGTATGTAAGTAATACGTAGACGTATGTAGTGCGAGGTCTTGTAAACGCCTTTTGCTTTTTACTTTTGAGTTGTCATTTTATTCCGCACGTATCCCATTCATATTCATTCTGCCGGGGGTTGGTAATTGTGAGATACACGGCAAACGGGCGGTGAAACTATGTATATGGATGGGTTCGTGTCGGGACGTAAATAGCTCAAGTATTTTCGCAGGTAAACATAATTAGCTTCAATGTGCGTTGTAAAGATATTGGTTCTCCGTTGTGACTGTTACCGTTTTGATACAGACAAAGCGTCGAGCGGCGTGAGCAGGCTCGTGCCGATCTCAAAGGTTTGGAAGACACTGTGGCCAAGGAGCTACAAACCTTGCACAATCTACGTAAACTGTTCGTACAGGACTTACAGGTAAGTGCACACTGCGCATTCAATCTTCACTCTTTTATACACATCTCATGTTCGCTATTCTCTATTGATTACCAAAATTAAATATATTTCACAGGCAAGGATAAAGAAATCGAACAACTCTGAAGAGGGTGCTGAAGAGGAGGGTGGTTCGCTCGCTCAGAAACAAAAGATTTCATTCCTCGAGAACAACCTGGAGCAGTTGACGAAGGTGCACAAGCAGCTTGTGCGGGACAACGCCGACTTGCGCTGCGAAGTGCCCAAGCTGGAAAAGCGTCTGCGAGCCACCATGGAACGCGTCAAAGCGCTTGAAACCGCGCTCAAGGTATGTACACACTGTAAAATTATAATTGGTTTGTTTTTATCTGTCGGTGAGTACAGATCAGTAACCAAGTACAATCCAAGTTATAAAAGTCGAGGTAACAGTCGTATGTTTTATTTGCAGGAGGCGAAGGATGGTGCCATGCGCGACCGCAAGAGATACCAGTTCGAGGTTGACCGAATCAAGGAGGCCGTTCGCGCTAAGAACTTGGCCCGACGAGGACCGCAGGCACAGATAGGTGAGTGGCGCGTGCTCTTTGTCAAAGGATCATACGTAATATTATTGAAAACGGACACCTTCATATAAGTAGTGGTATACAAGTAACTGGATGTGATATTGATAGTGATCTCAAATGTTTATTGAAAGTTACCCAATATCATCATATAAAATAGAATGTAACAAAAGTGGAACAGATACTTTATTATTATTAGATACATCCGATATCAGCCATTTGCTGACACGTGTTTTTTTACACGAATGAATATTGACTGACTATGTGTTGACTGGTAGAGAATGCCTCTGGCATTAAGTCCGCCTATAATACATACATATTTTGTATATGAATTGCAAGTAAATAAATACGAAGCGAGCAGTTCGCTTGTCTGAAAAAAATAAGCGCTACGCCTGCCCATAAACAGAAGTGAACACTCGGGATTTTGAATTACAAAGCATTGTATTGCACTACACCGTGGTCGTCCGACCCATAATATGAGGTTCATAATTGTCAGTAATTAGATAGGTTTGAATGTGGTCTAAATCCTACTAATATTATAAACGCGAAAGTTTGTAAGTATGGATGTGTGTTTGTTACTCTTTCACGTAAAAACTACTGAATGGATTTTAATGAAACTTTACAATAATGTAGCTTATACATCAGAATTAGACATAAGCTACTTTTTATCCCGAAAAAAGCAGATCACGCGGTCGGGGCCGCGAGCAAAAGCTAGTGTTAATGAATAATGTTGTGTGTTACAGCCAAGCCGATCCGTGCGGGCGGCGCACACTTGGCGGCGGCTGCGGCCGCTGGGGCGGGCACGGGCGGCGCGCCGGGCGGGCTGGTGCGAGCCAACGCGCCCGCGCAGGATATCAAACGCAAGTCCATCATCGTCGGCGCACGAGGTCAGATATAATTCTACTTTTTAATTTATGGCTTCGCATTATTATGCATTTCGCCAATGACAAGTATAATTTATTCCCATGTTTTCACAAGAACGATGAAATATCGGTGTGATCGGTGTTTTGGTGTGAATTCCTTCCAGTACGATGATTAATTCACTTACATATTTCAATGTTTCCAAACACTGTTCATTACCATCAAAGTTTATTGCACAAACCTACATCACTTTTATACAACAAACACAACTCAAACTAGTTTTTGAAATTAATTAAAATAAGTTATAAACCGCACTGTCAAAATTCCCGCCAAAACTCCCAGATATATTTATATCACGATCCAGCAAACCCTACAACAGAAGGCCGCCATAAGAATCAATGGCTCACCTGATGGGAACTGATCAAGACATAATAGTCGATTATCGACAAAGCACAGATTATAATCAGACCATTTTAACCCACCGATAAATAACAGCTTCAAATCTGATAATTATCGATTTTGGAATACCTGCAATTTTTTTCAAGACTTAAAATATTTTAACTCCAGTTTACTGCACCCCATGAGATATATTGCGGGGGTGTGAGGAACTTCATAAAATTTCTTCGTTATGTCGGGTATTTAGATACATAAACCGATTACCAGACAAGTATATTTCTCTACTTTTAGCATAACACGTAGTCTTATGTGCAACCATATTAGCCTATTATATCGATATAAACAGAGACACAAGTGATAAATGACCAATAATATATACGTGTTTTTCAGATGAGAGTTGAAGAGATCGCCGTTGCATCGTAGAGAATTTAAATGAAACTTTATAGACGCACCTAAAAAGGGCGGCGAAGATCATTCTTTTAAAAAATATATCCATTATAATATTATTACTGTGTGTTACGAAAAGCCTAAAATAAGCTGCAATAAAAAATATATCGTAGAGTTCTCTTAGGCTTAAAAGTTTCGAGCTGTCTATACTTAAAAGTCTGTAAGTGCACGTGGTTTTAGTACGATAGAATAGCTTTTCGCCGATAATAGGTTTCATGTAAATTCGATATCGGTTAACGTTATTACCCATGCAAAAAGTATTATTGTGAATTAATGAAGGCCGCGACGGTTGTTGTCGTTTTTAAAATGATAGGATGAAAAAAATATTTTTATGAAATGACAAGTATTAAATTTAGTTTCTGAATTCAGTGCTTACGTGCATTTTACGCTAAATCGATTATAAATTATAGGGCTTTACATTTTGCTCATGGGGAGATATGGGGCCAACTGTTCACTATGGTATGTCTAAATGTTCAGTACAAAATACCGAGCCAGTTACCACAAAACGTGTTGCATGAAATGACACCGAAAATAAATTTCAGCCCATTTCTCTCTCATGAGCTGATGATGTTTTTATTATCGTTAAGACCAGCTGTGAATTACTAACTTGCATATGCTGCCGCACAAATAAAACTATAAAAAAAAAAAACAAAAAAAATGTATGTTACGGTCGGCCACTTATGGATTCCATGTGTGGTGGCAAATGCATAGCACTGCATCTTCATGTGTAGTAGTAGTGTAAGCTTCTTTGATATATATTTTTATATATTGTGATAAGCGTTAATATGCCGACATCCGAGCATTTATTTTAGTTAACGAAACGAAACACTTGTGCGTATAAGGTATAAGGTGTCATGGGTGATAACGAGAGGACTTTCAAAATATTCAGGATGATAAAGACTTAAAGCATTGTCCACTTACATCTTGTGGTTTTGCAAAGGTTACATGTGCGTGTGCCTAAGCGACTTGCTGCCATGAGCAAGTTCACAGCTTCTAGGTACGGTTTGCGCTAGATGGATTCGCGATACGATTTTAGTGGGTGATTTTTATATTCATATTAATGGGAATATGAAAATCTCTTTCAGCTAAAACATTTTGCTCCCGATACAAATAGATTGCAACAATATTTTGGGTTCGGTTCTGTAGCAATAGCAAGTAGTTAGATTGAAAACCGTTTTAAAATTATAGAACAAAAGAGGATTTGTAAACGTCAAAACCTAAACTGATGATCGTTGTTCGATGTGAAGTAGATTAATTATAGTATATTTTATATTTTTATGTTTATTCTTTGCATTTCACGCACACGAGCGCACTCGGAGCCGCACCTCTTAAGCTGCGTGTACGCTAGACGACGCGACCATGACAGAATTACGGATTGTTCTTATTGTGCTGCCACACCGGTGTTATAAAATGTTTACAAACATTTTCTAACATTAAACATTTAGTAACATTATCTATAACATTGTGATAAAATGTATCAAATTTTTGTTAACAAATGTTTAATAATGTTTTGTAAACATTTTATAACATTTTAGAACATCGGTGTGGCAGCACCATTACGTATGTCGAAATTTGTCGTCGCAAACATATCGGCTCCACTCGTGCTCGGCTTGTGTAATTATACTTGTATATTTTACCTATTGCTCATTACTACATAGCTAGCAGTACTTGGTAGTATTGTGGTTTAAAGCAATAGGAATAATATGAAAGCAAAGTGGAGTTCGGTATTTAGAGTCCACACATCATAATGAAATGTAGCATGTGCATTTGACGATGTCGCGCGCAAATTATGTTAGATGAGCATAATTAGATGCAAATATGCAATAACATTTCAACCCACATCAAGTAAAAATTGATATATTAGTTTTATTTTGCTAATCTCATTAGATTTAAGTAGTAATAAAATATAAAAAACAAATTAAATATTTCTCATGTACGATTATGCAAAATAGAACTTTAAAATATTGATTCATGGTTTTAACGGTTTCCACTCGCCTGTTATTCAACATAATAAAATTAATATTTCAATTTTTACTTGATGTGGGTTGAAATGTTAATGCATTTTGCATACAATTTTCTTATGGCAATGCACAGATAGCTAGGAATACTTGGTAATGTTGTAGTACAGAGCAATAAAAAACAAGACGTAATGCGGAGTGATGTTTGGAATTCGAAGTGCGCACGACATCGTGACGTGCACAACTACTTATAAACATTTTTAATCAGTCTTAACTAATCACTGTTTTGTCACCTTCTACTTTACATCAAATGATTTAAGAATAAATGCAAAACGCGTATTAAAAAAGTTAAAAGAGGGGCTAGTCTACAGAACCTGACTTAAGATGTCTTTACGTTAAAATTGAAACCGTTTAACTTTCGCAATAGAATAGATGGTCATAAATGGGGTTATCATTCATATCACCTCCGCTTAGCCCTTCTGTTGCGCGTCACCTACACTTTGCTTGTGAGCTGTGATGTTTAGCAAATGTTTTACTTCATAATGCGTCTTTCTCGTAACGATGTCTCGGTAGTAATTTTAGTCACTAAGATACAATATCGGCCCCTATAATAGATAGGTATTAAAGATGGCAAAGGCTTAATTTCTAATAAAATAATCGATTCCATAGTACGTTAAAGTCGTATATATTCTCTACTATATCCATTGATGTTTCAATAAAATGAACATAAAATCTGGTTTCAAAAACGTACAATAAAGTTGGGTTCGTAAATTAGTAATTGGTTAAAGTTCTCTATTTGCTTTTAAGATGCATTAGCTTCATAGTAGATCTGTAACTTATGTAAGTACTTATGAAATATCACGCGAGAATCGTACGTAGTCTCGCAGCAATTTTCACACCAACACTTGTTTTATTATGTAACGAGTCCGAACTGATTGCGTCTTATGAGGAGTTATGGAACTATAGCCGACTCAGTGTCCAGAAAACCAAAGACAAATCACAATTGTTTTAGATATATTTATTGTTTGAGATAATTACCATCTGAAATTTAATTTAAGTCCCGAATTACTTAATGGTTCCAAAGCTCCTTGATGTGTTGCAATACATTTATGTCGTTTAGATGTAAAGTTAGTAAATTATTTCACACTTAAGTTAGATACTTGATTTTATCATATTTTATTTATTGTATTTCATAAAACTAAATTATCTCGTTTTTTTTTTCACTTTAGAAGTGTAATACGCTTTTTTTACATACCTCTATTTATAATATTTTACAATCATGATCAAATACACTTTTATTTTCCATTCAAAATTAGAGATGTCTACAAAGATGCATTCCACGAGGAAAGCACACCGTGTCTTTGTTAAGTGTACTAGTTGTTTTGTTAAGAGGCTATCCTCGGTTTCCACTCGCCTGTTGAATAGCTCCGTACTGGTACTGTATCGGTACTGTGCAGTGTACCACACGACCGGGCCACAAACCGACAGGCTTGCCTTTGCACCAAGTGATTTAGTTTGTATTGACATCTTTTGTATGATGTATTTAATATATGGAAAATTCTCAAAAAGAGTGTTTTCTTGATTTTTATTTATTATAAAAATAAAATTATGAATTTAATTTGCTATACTGAATTTTTATTTCACAATATGTGGATCGTGTTTGGTTCTGTGGTCAGATGCGCTTCATAATTATTATAAACCTCATTAGCCCGTTCTCATCAGTTAAGTGAGAGTTCATATACCCATTTGGAATAGTTTAGCATAGGATAGAGTTCGCACTCTATAAATGGATGGCCTTGTCCAAAAATATCTAATTAGACAAATATTTATAAAACAGATGGGACATATGTCCCATTTCCGGATTCAAACCCAAGATTCGTGTAATTTTTTGATCACTGCGACTTTGCTACTGCGTCACGAAGCGGGACGGAGGGCAATATTTTACAGAATACAACACAAAATACACGCAAAGAAAAAGAATGGAGACTCGAGTCATTTCTTCGGTTAAAAAAGTGGCAATCGTACAGGGAGTATCATTCTATAGTGGCAATAGCCTAGCAGGAATGCGTTTATATATCCCGTCGGAGACTTAATGTCATGGGTTCGTAACTAGCCCCAAAGCCCACAACTAAAGCTTATTGAAGTTAATTGTTAATTATTGCTCGCTTATTTAACTGTATTGTTTATTATATTGCTGGAACTTTTACTGAATCTTATATTTTGTATCCTCTATGGGTAGGTACCACAAAAATAGTATCCTATAAGTAAAACTTTCTATCTTCGATATTAATTGAAGTAGTTATCCTTCGTGTAACATGCGCGTCGGACGCTCTCTATACAAACAGAACAAATGCATACTTCAATGAAACATTTATATTTTTAAATAGTAATACATACAATTTGTAATTTATCTTAGTATACAATTTTAGTATAGTGCAGAATCTGTTTTCTTTATTCCATTATGCGAAAGATAGGAGACCGTGGCCGTATAATCTAAAACGACGCACCCCGCCACTCAATCTAGAACTTTTATTGCACACAAAATTAAGTGGTGCAAGGGCTCGTATAACGCGTTATTTTAGATAATACGAGCTGTAGGTATATACATGATTACTTTTCTTATCAATATTATGTATTATTTTATAAACAAAAATATACAATTACAAAATACACATACGTACAATAGGTATCACAGAATGATAATAATTTACCGAGGCGTTTTTAATTATACCACCAAATAAAATAATAAAATGTAAGAATCCAGTACATCACATCACTCAAAGAAAAATAAATGTACAGTAGTACTACGTGATAATAGTTATGTACTTCTGCAATGTTCGTCTGTTTCGGAAATACGTAAGCGTGACGATAACGAACTAATACTTGGGTTATACCTAATACTTCGGTTATCCCGGGTTGTCGTTCTCGAGGAATCTCATTGTAGTATCTTATTCCGAGAATTAAATATGAGGGAACCCCCGGATATTGGGAATGGACTGTCGTACATACACAAATTACATAAAAAAATAAGATGACATTTTATTTGATTTTAGACCCAAAGAACGAAAACGCACATTGGACAAAAAAACAAAACAACAATACAAGACCAAACTGTCTACATCGTGGCTCTACCATTCAAAAGGTAGTAGGTAGTATTACCCTGCCCTGGGCTTGTCAGTGAAATGACTATGAGTGCGGTGCTTGTTATCTGACAACGCCAGAATCAAATGAGTACAGGGAAATCAGTTACAACCACGTCGTAGTTGGTCTGTTTTTTCATTCTTGGCTCAAGAGTTATTTCTTTTTTATAGTTTAACTGATACAATAATTTCGAGAAATCGATTGTTGAATTGTTTCTTGTTTTTATTACATTGCATGCGTTTTGACTCTTCACATACATTAATATTATACAGATTATATGGTAGGTATACGAAAATTCTAAAAACTATAGGTATAAGTCTATGTTAAATGTTTTTTTGTTATACTCTGGATTCGGGAATCCCCGGGCATACGACGAGACGTAACAATAATACTACTTTAAGCCCCATTATTATTAGGAGTTTATCGCATCACACAGATGAGAATATAATAGAAAACTCTTGTAGTACAACGGCCGCGTCATACAGAAAGAAAATTATATGATGTAACTACATAAGTGACAGTTCTCTGTTATTTATATGCTCGGCTATGTAGTACAACTAAATGTGGCTACATACATATAGACCTGTTACAACAGTATATTATGTGGGTATTTTTTCTCTTGAGTGACTGACACGACCCGATTGGCAGTTCATTTTATTGCATGTACAAATTTTCGAAAAACGAAGACATGCTAAGCGCACTTAAAACGTGTTATTAGGGCTCTAATATTGTGTTATGGTAACCCCGCTGATCACACTTACTATGAATTGTGAATGCAAAATAATGTAGCGGCCACACATGGGGCCCTAGCATTACGTTCAAGCTTCGTCGATTGTAATAATTATTGTATTATAACGAAAATGTATTCATCTTGCACTTTTTACTAGTACCGTTACAAACAGAACATGACTAAAAAAATAATAATTTAGGCTATGCGTTCATTTGCATATAAAAAAAAATATTCCCAGAATCCGAGAAAACTAAATTACTGGGAAAATAACAATTGTAACGCAGACACTATTTTAATTAGTGTAAAATGTGTTATTTTTTTTCTGATAACTACTTTTAGCTCTTAACTCTTATGTACCAATACTTTATCCATTGTCACATTACTATACATATTATTAAGAGTAATTACTACTGTTATTCTTACATTTACTCTGCAAAATCTTATTGTGACTAAATAACATAATTATAAATCTTTTGTACAATATAATTGCTGGAATTGTCTCGCAATGTACTAATGTGTAATTTACCGTTAATAATAAATTATTTACATGCTATTATAACAGCCAAATAAGCGAATAAATAATTTTCTCATTGAATGATTAAGGCTGGATTGCACCATCTTACTTTAACAATAACAAACATGTTAAAGTACCGGTTAAGCAAAAAATGAGTTGCACCATTTGACAAATGTTAGATTACGTCATAACTTTAGCTGTTAACAGTAACTGCCAAAGATTCGCTAGTTAAAGCTATTGTTAAAGTGAAATAGCTGTCAGATGGTTCAATATTCTAAAGATGTTGTAGATAACTATGCCAAAGAAGACGATGGTGCAACACATTCCGCAGTCATTGTTAAAGTCAGCGTTAATGTTATCGTCCAATTTGACATAAACCTTAACTTTAACAGCTATCATGGTGCAATCCAGCCTAAGAAATATAAATTAATGATAAATAAGGCCGCGCTTCCTTTGTGCAAGTCTAACAGGAAAAGCATATGCTTGAATGCAAATACGCAATAAAATTTCCACCCACATCAAGTAAAAATTGAGATATTTATTTTATATTGCTAAATTAATTAGATTTAAATAGGTTAAATCCCATATAAAAAAAAAATGGGTGCGTGTACTTATGTACGCGCGTGAGAAGTTATACTTCTTTGTTATTTATTCAATTTAATAGCAAATATAAAAAATTAATATTATTATTTGATGTTCAATTTTAATTTTTATCACAAACTTTTTATTAAATGTTTTTTAAATTTATTTCTTTATTTTGTGAATATTAAATAACCAATAATAAGTATTTAACATTAATAATTTAATAATATTTAGTGTTAATTATATTAAATAAAAGTATTTTAATTTATATCAATAAATAATACATACGGATAGTTAACCTCAATTATATTGGAGCACTTGAAAAAGTATATAAGCACAATTTTTTTCACTAATATTCACAAATAGTAAGTAATATCAATCAAAATATAAATAAATAAATAATACATACGGATAGTTAACCTCAATGCAGCTATATATTTGTAAATTTTGTATTGTAAATGGACAAGTCCATGTGACGATTTTTATTGTAAATGTTGCTAAAAAAAAAATACATTTTTAAAAGAAAAAAGGAAAAGTATGCAATATATAATTGATGGCGAAAAAAATAAGCCCGGAGTTTCTTTCTGCCTTTCTTCTTCGGGTCGTCATCAGTAGGCAGCTAGAGAAAGGTTGGTAGGTTAGCTAGGCTAGGGATATTCCTGCCAGTAAGGTCCACGACACATCTCCTTACCTTTTAAACCCTTACAAAAGTTTTTGTAAACTTACCCTACTCCGTCTTACCCTATCCCAATTTCCATACCCTAGTCCGTGAATCCCTTCACTTAAGGATGCCCTCCCTTTTCCCATGCTTGTTGGTGTGCCTTTTCCTGCCAGCCTTTAGCGCGGCGGTTAGTCCTAAGTTCCCTTAATTCTAAGTTAGTCTTTTTAATGACAAATTTTCTGTACATGACCTGTCATAAGCGCTTTCGTAGCCTACGTGATTAATAAAGATTTTGATTTTTGATTTTTGATTTTGAATTATATTGGAGCACTTGAAAAAGTATATAAGCACAATTTTTTTCACTAATATTCACAAATAGTAAGTAATATCAATCAAAATATTCAATTTAAATCACTACTGAATATAATTTATTAGCACATATATAAATTATAAAGGACATTGTCAAAAATGGCCTATGAATCAACACGCATGAAACATTTACTATAATAATAATTATTATTTATAATGTACATTATAATTATTATTATAGTAAATGTTTCATGCGTGTTGATTCATAGTTTCAATAGAACGGACACTTATTAATTTCGAAAACAATTTAAAAAGTATTCACTTCCGTCATAGTCCTCGGTATTATAATTTTTGGTTCAAATTCGGGTTTTTAATAGGCAAAGGTATTGTAGCTCATACAGCCAAGTCTTTGTAACAACACTCTTAAGCTTCGCATTGTTATGCATTTCGCCAAAGACAAGTGTAATTTATTCTCAAGTCTTCACAACAACGATGAAATATCGTAACATTAATAATTTAATAATATTTAGTGTTAATTATATTAAATAAAAGTATTTTAATTTATATCAACATATCCACTCGACATGATAGAAGTACATTCTACTCTCTTCGCGTTTATGCGAGCCTGGTACTTTTTACGGCAACATGTTCCGAATAAGAAAAAACCTAAAGAGTTTTTCTTTGTCTAAATCGTCATTTGTTTATTAATTACGGCTACTTTCACTCTCATCATTTTTTCTTAACGCGCCTAACTTCATACTGTTAATTTTTTTTGTCACAGGTGCGCGCGCATCTTAAAATTTCACTCTCATCATTTTTTCATAACGCGCCTAAAGAAGTATAACTTCAAAATGATTTATGTTATATGAATGTAGCAAAATAAAATTATCTCAATTTTGACTTGATGTGGCTTGAAAAGTTATTGCATATTTGCATCCAATTTTGTATGAGGTACTTTCAAATTCAATCTACCTTTATGGAACCTGCAGCTTGCATGAAAATTGATAACAAAAGCCAGCAAAGGATCGTTATGATGATACATTATTTCCACCACCTATGAATGCCCACAATACCCGAAGAATAATCATAGACGCGTTGTCACCTTAAAGGAAAGGGATTGGGGAAGGCAAGCAGAATTTGGTCTTCCAGATACCTAACCTATCGTACGAAATGCAATATTAAAATGTTACTTTACGTCGGTTTTCTGTGGTATAGTAATCAAAACCCAGTATAATCAGCGCATTTAAGCCGCAGATAAAATTGTCTACAGTTCTACGGCTCTACCTACTCAAGCTACATCCAACTTTCACCATGCTCGAATACTACTTGCATAATTCTAGTCTATATTAGTAGGCCATCTAATGTCCAGTTTTCAAGCGGCCGGAAGGCTTTCTTACTTGGCTTAACGACTGTTGATAACAGCTGGCACTGACTTTTTACTTGTACTCCGAGATCCTCATATATATCCGAGAACCGATGAAATATAATATAGGATAGGTGACCCTATCCATAGCCTGACCACACTAGGGGTTGCTTATCTCGCTAAACGTTTACCGATCAGTTAGTGCAACTGGCTGTAAGCTACATGCGCCTTGCACAATGGAAATGCGGCTTAAATTTAACATGATAATGCATTGTCAACATTGGAGTAAAGCTTTTTCCTTTAATAGTAAGTAGATATAACTCGAATCAAAGTGCGTTGTACGAGGACACAGACTCGTTGGAATGTTGTCGCTCCATGGTGTTGTTGAATCCATTTTCTCTGGTACTTGATGAAATTCTACAAAAATAAAGGTAATCAAATAAATAAATACACCCAACAGTCACATACATAATTCTGACACCACAGTAAGATACGAGTCTTGTGTCGTAGGTATCAGGAACTACGAGACTTTCGGTCTCACAACACCCAGACTCCGAAACAATATTTGTCTATCACAAGAGGATGTCAAGCGAAGCGAATTTTTAAAAGTTTCAGGGTAACCTTACGGTATGTAATTTTCGTGCCAAACGAGCCGCACGCGCCGCATTTACATTTGAATGCGGTTTGTGCAGTATGATCGATATATGTACGTTCACTCTTATAAGGAGGTTACAGTTATTTATTAAAAAAAACATCACAAACCCAAAGAACGGCAACAAAGTGATAAGATGAGCGCGACTTGTACACTCTCTCAGCTCTGGCAGAACTAGCAGGATGTGGCGAAGGTACGCTTGTAGCGCAATTCGACGTTGCTCCACCAAGTGAGAATCCTGAAACATTATTAATTTATAGTCATTATGTTATCATATTAAAATTTATTTAATTAAGGACTCGTTCATATGTCATTTGAGGATTAAAATCGTCAACAAGTAAAGGGTCCGTTTTTTCTGGTAATAGGTTAGTGCAAATAAGACAGACAGAATATTACTGTAACTCGATATGAAAATAACGAACGCTATCTGATGAAGTGTTTATTATAAATATTAACAATTTTATGGTGATTATATATTAACCAAAGCTTATAAAGTACCTTTAGCGTTAGTGACTCTATATTAGTATTAGTAAAAAACATTGCTTTTGCGGCATAAAAGTGGCGCCACCACGTGGCCTACATAACACAGTTTAAAATACCTAAATATAACTAGTATTCTGCAAGATGTATTGCATTGTCCTTTGTGTTTGTTTGTTTTAGTTAAGTATATAATTTAAGGATTTAGTTAGGTACTAGTAGGTTAGAACTGTGTCAATGCGCGAGCCAGCGTGCGAAGCTAGCGTGTGATGCGGGCCTATGCAGCGGCCAACAACCACCAAACTCAAACTTTTAATTCATTGGATGATTTTTCCGATGATTAGACAGATCGACCGTTTGGAATAAAAGGGTTCCATCTAATATTTATTTTTTTGATATTTTAACGTTTTTTACGTTTTTTAAATGATGTTTTAACGTTTATACGTTAAAATATCATTTAAAAAAAATGTTAGATGGAACGCTTTTACTCCAAACGGTCGCGATGTGTTACTTTCTGTATATACTATGCTTAGTACTTACAACAAACATGGTGGCGCCACTATTAGGAAGGAAAAGCGGTTTCATCACTACCTGCTCTGGGGGAAGAGGGACGGTTATGTTGGGCTCTACCGATGCCACAAAACTTATGGTTCTATAATTGATTGCAATATACCACCACACTACGATGAAGTAAAGTCGATACAATATCGACAGTAAATAGCACTAGCGTCACTTTACACACTTTCCTTATTAATATTACACATTTCGACATACCAAGAAGTAACACATTGACTTACTCGTTTCCTTAATGTTTTCTTTGGCGGAAATTTATATGTGGCAATGTCGGGATGACATTTCTTCAGTTGTGCATGCAACTCATAGAATTTTGCATATCTGTGGAATACATTCCATTCTTCTTGGCCAATTTTCAAAAAAATCTAAAATTAAAATTCACTTCTAACAGCAGTCAAACAATATATGCAATGTTAGAATAATTAGGTGAGATCCAGTAATGGGGATTTATATTTTAGAACCAGCATCTATGCTAGAGTTTATTTTCCGTCACAATCATGCCCCTCTTAGGTAATGTACTATTTCCGAAATAATCAAATGAAACCATTCTTACTTTGTGTCCCCACTAACACACAAGCTCTATAAGAAGCTGTACAGTAATCAGTGTAGCAAAACGCCGTAAATAAGCGCTACGGTGATAATCAGATATAACCCTGCTATAACCTCCAACCAGGCTCCATCTAATACAGCTTTCAATCCTATAACTGGTCTACAGTGGTCCTAAACATAGTTATAACGACTGTACAAAACTGCTTTGAATGCAGCGATGAGAGCTAAAATGTATATAAAATTGTATAATTGAGCTACTAATATGGGTTCTTGTAGCATGTTCATATCACTGTCACCAAATTTCGACGCATAAGTATCGTTGCTGGAAAACTGATATATATGAAAAAGAGTAAAAACATGCGTTCAATTTCAGAGTATATATTTTTCCACGGTGTGTTGAAACGAGCAATGTTACTGGTCAGTGGGTAAGAGCTATAAAGTAACACGGTCAGTCGCCAGCTTAATAATTAAATCTCTAGCTAACACATTTGTTTGTTTGCTGAGGTGTGAGCTCATGTGTTTATATATATGAAAATAAACATCATCAACATTATTATTACCTGGTAAACATGATACGAATGTGTTTTCTTTCCTATTAGGAATGCACTTGGTATATGAACTTTGACGTTCGATTCAGGATAATCCAACACTTCTAGACCAGAACAGTTTTCCAATTCCTGTAATCTGTGTAGTAAATGTTGATTGAATTCCATGAGTTCTGCGTGCATCTCGGCTACCTAAAATTATTAGATCAATCAATTTCAGTGTTGCCAGAAAGCAATTTTTTGATAGAGCGAGATCAAAATATAGTATTTCTTGCCCGTAGTTTGGTATCAATAAAGACTGAACTGATAGACCGAAGCGTCTCTAATCCGGTTCGGCACCGGGGTCCGGGGGCGCTCGCTGCATTCGACGACATATTGTAGCCCTGTTTACTGTATTGTCACTTTCTAAAAGCAACATGCATATCGTAATTAATAAATATTTCATTTTATTTTTCAATATATCTTGCAGGTTTTGCAAACCAAACATGTGTTATTTTTAAAATTACTCTGTTTTGTGTATATGTGAAAGTACATTTCCAGAGTATTTAAACCCACATAGATTAAAATTATTGATGAATATACTATGAATATGTAGGTATTGAAGATAAGAGTGATAGAAATATTAAACAAAGCGTTTGATTAAAGCATATTCATATTGTTGATTGAATTGACATTAGCTTAGACGTTTTTCGTAAAACTTTACACAAACTTTAATCTGAGAGTTAGGTTTAAGATTACATTTTAAAGCGAAAAATGGATGATACCTCAAGATTAAATGGTAAAAGTAAACTAAAGTAAAATATAAATTTCATAGTACCTGAACCAACTTTCTTTCATATTGATTTACTTCCTCATTGTCCTGATCACTTGTTTTCTCAGAATTAGAAGTACCTTTTAAAGCTATGCCCATTTCAACTGCAGACATGTAGTGTCGCAACTGTTCTTTTAATCTATCATTTTCTCTAAAAGTTGAATAACATAATATTATGTAAGTGTTAGCTAATATAAAGTATGATTAGGAAACTTTCTTAGACAGTAATATGAGCTTACTTGCTCAGATCCATAACGACATTTTCTAATTTTTGTATTTTTTCCTTACTCGCTAATTCTATTTGATTACATCTCATTTGTAAATGTAAAAACTCTTTATCTCTATTTTCTAATGCAGACATTGAATTCTTATTATCAGGTACACTTTCATCTTCTGTAAAACATAGTTCCAAGCAAGATGTACTCCCGTTAATACTTCCCGCCACTTCTTCACTGTCACTTTCTGATATTTTTAAATTACTTATGCTTACTTCAGATACATTGTCTTTAATAGTATTGTTTACATCAATGCTGTTAGATGATGAGAACATTTCTTTAGCACATTCTGATAGTTTAGTGAGTAATTGTGATGGACTGTCTATAACCTTGACACTGTCAGGAAAGAAATGTCTAAAACTGCTTTTATATTCTGAGCTTGTAGGCTCGCTGGCTGAAGCTATTTGAGGTAGGATTTTTGGATCAGGTGAATTGAGACAAGTGGCGGGAGCACTCTGCCATGTACTGTCATTTTTAGGTTCTATGTTTGCCAATTGTTTTATTTGGTTACTAGTTAGACTTTTTTGTTCACTTTTGTCGAAAGATATAACTTGTCGAAGAGGTTTCCTTTTTAGATTACTAGATTTCATTGGCATCGGCAGTGGTATGACGTGTTCCTCCCTGTTTATCTGGTTTGTTTGTTGTTGTGACTCATTCAGTTCTGGCCGGTCAATGGATAATGCGAACAAAACAGTTGATAAGCCTGAAACGTTCGACAATATGTTTTCAACAATGTACTTCATATCAGGACAATAGATAGTAATTGTTTATTATAATTTTAATAGTATTTACCTGTTGCCATACCAGGAAGTTTATGTGCAGTTTCGTGATTCCTCACTAATGCTCCTTCTTCATAATATTCCATTAATAACCCATGGCTGATCCAACTTTGGAGATACCTATAAAATAACTTGAGTATTTCGGGGTTATAGATATTTATAGATAACTAATAGTAGGTATAACTAACTTAGCCGGTAAAACTAGATGTTGCATCAATCAGAAAAACATCTGAACTTTTAAAGGGCTGAAAAAAATCTTCAAACATAGCTAATCATGTCAACTAAAGCATGCATGCACATACATACACAAAAAAGCGTTAAACTTATAACATGCCTATTTTTCGGGGGTATATAAAAAGAATGAATATTGTAACATGTTCTACGGAACTTAAAAAAAAATGTTCTTAGTTTGACTTTCCGGTTAGATCGCACAAATGAGACAATCAGAATACAGTTTAGTTATCACCTGTACAAATAACTTAGTTAGATTTCTGGTATGTATCACGGATAATGAAATTAAGATAATTTATTGATTATGACTATTAGATTTTATATTTTGCAACACAATTACAAATAAGGAATTTTCATTTCAACAATAATGGGTTTTGTTAAAATATTCTATAATAGTTGTATTGCAAGTTATGTATATTTATATATTAGTAAGTTTATAAAAAAAAATAAGTTTATACCTTTCCAAGGAACGTTCATTCAATGCTGCCCTTAAAAAAGCTCTAAAATATCCCAGTGGTGTATTTATATTTGACAAGATCTTAAATCTCTCTTTTTCATGTTTTGTTAGATGAAGGCATGTGTAACTCCAAAGAGAGTTACCTGAAACAAATATGTAATGTTATATTGTGTACACTGACAACTATAATCAATTTATGAACAGAAAACTGTCTAAATAAAAATAGAAATGATTTTAAAGTCTGATAGGGGTTCAGCAGAAGGTGGACTTTTCCATTGAACATATGGTTACAGGTTCCGGCTTTTGAGCACATACTTCACCTCGTGTAGTCAATTTATAAATCTGATTGATGGAATAAAGGAGTGTAGAGAGTAAGCACTTTATGCTATTGGTTCGTCACTCAATGCTCGTCATCTATTAGAATCTCAACTAACCCCCCTACTTTTCCTTTATACTTGTAACTCATCTGGTTATTATACAAATACCTTAAAACAGTTGCAATGGGATAATTTTTGTCAAAATATCCAAAACTTACTGTAAATTTATTTTTAAAAAGCCTTTAAACAACAACTATGTAAGATGCATTTACAATCAGCTACACCAGAGTTTGGTTTCTAAGCCATTGCGAGGGCTTTAAGATTTTAGCTTTATGTGGTTACTATTTTGAATAGTTTGTGAGATGCATTAGTAGAGGGTAAATTTGAAATTGTTAATGACTCTCATATTTTCGCCCTAAAGTTACCACAGACCAACTTAACTCTGAGAACTGAGATGGTGTACTAATGCATAAGAAACTAAAGAAAAAGCAAAATAAAAGATGTTTTCTGTGGACATATGCTTTAAATGTCCATGGAAATTGTACAAGATGAGTTTGAAGTAAATATACTAGAAGTTAGCAGAGTTCACTTGGTTTGGTTAAAAAAATAAATAATTGGTTCTTGGTTGGAGATGAAACAAAAAAACATGAATTGACTTTTATTATTCATGGTCAGCTTCAGCTTACAGAAAGCATCTCATATCCTCAGCTTCAAAAAATATCTCTTATTGCAAACAGAGGAATTAAAAATGTGAAAGAAATAGTCAGAGGTTATTAATTTTGATAATTCAGCCAAAAAGATTACATAGGCAGAGAAAACAGTAGTCAATCAGACTGACATACATAGGCCTGGGGAAATAAGAAGGGAAGATATCATAGACAGACATTTGAACTCTGGGTCATTTGAAAAAAGGTGCTGTACTGTGCCATCATCGAGAATTCATTTGCACAGAGAATTGTCATAGACATGGATCTTATTGAGGAACATTGGAGAACATGCATGACCCAAAATGTAATAATATTATCATTGAGGTTATTTATTTGCTTATATGACAATCTTTGAAAAACCATGTTTTACGAAGGATAGAACGTTGGAGCAGTAATAGAAGCCATTGTTAAGCTTTGAAATCTGCCATTGAATATTCCAAGCAGCCATGATGCCTGATTAATAAATCATGAGCAAAGCAGAATCTATAGACATTAGTTCCAAAAAAAAATGCATTCCTCCACCAATTCCAATTCCAATTGATCCACAGTTTCATTCCCAGTAATGAGAGAGTAATATTAATAATGAATAATACAAAATAAATCAATAAAAAAATATGCTATGTGTACTTATAATTAAAAAAAAATCCAAATATGTACATATCGCCTTACCAACATTTATTATATTGAATGTGAAATTTAAGCCAGCTGTGACCAAGTTTTGAATTGTAGAGGATGATAAATTTGTTCTGATCCCATGGCTCAGTACTTTTTCCCATTTTTCACAGAGAAGAATTATTCTGAAATTAATTTTGGCAATTTAAATAAAGTTAAAATTCAACGAGATTGGCACTTATATTTTATATAATATTATTTTTTTAACATTATTTTAAGCAGGAAGTATTAACTTGTTTGTTAGGTACCTCATATCATCTTCAGTAGCCAGCTCAGATTTTCCTCCAAAACGGTTAAGACAATTTTGCACAGATCTTTCAAGTTCAGCAAGAAGATCTATTCTGTTTTCTAAACGTTTTTTTGCTTCTTCTTTACTATCAATTGTGCTGGTCAAAGTGTTCAGTATTTTACTGTTCTGCAATTGTCACATAAAACAATAAATAAATGACAAAGCATGATAGTCGTTGTTATAGGCTTCATAACATTAAAATAATTGCTGACACCCACTATGGGTGAAATAGATTGGTTTTCACACTTTTCCTATGGAAAAATGAGATCTACATGTTTTATTAGTTAATAGTATGTACTGCATTTAATTGAGGGGTTTCCGTTTCGTATTATGTAATTAAAAACGTAAAATAATCTGCTGTTTTTCTCAGCAGTGAGCAGTAGTGTTTGGAAATATTATGATGTATTTATCGACGTAATACATACTTGTAATCAAATATCTTACCATTTTTAAATCTTTCGTTCGCCAGTTTATGGCAGAACAAAATAATCATAACACGGCTGCATATAACAATTTATCATGAATTAAATTTTATCAAAATATTTTATTCGGCAATCAATGACAATCAACAGAGACAAATAAATTAACATCCCAGAGACAATTGACAAATAAACTGTAACATCCACAGACTAATAGAATGCTAGTAATACTAGAGATGCGACTCGAGTAGGATTTTGTGACTCGAGCAACTCGATATTTTTACTATGTCACTCGAGTTTTCGAGTAACTCGAGTAAACTACTTACATCCCTAACAACTTGAGGAAGAATTTATCACTTTAGTTGAGTTGCGATTAGTTTAGATTAAGAAGTTTTAATTAATACCTTTATTAAATTAGTAATATTTGGTAATATGAAATAAAATACAAAATATTATTTACCTTATTTATGTCCACTAGTACATGTTGCAACAGTTTACAAGTTAATTGATATTTAGGAAACACATAGCGCACATAACGATTTTATATTTAAAAGTATGATCGCATAATAGCTAGATATCTGGCATATATGAGGAAAGTAGTATAAAAGCAACGAAAGGCTACAGTATCATTTATTAAGCTGCTACAACGGATTTAGAATGTTTTCTTCAGTCTCCTTTTACTGCACAGTTGTACATTAAATAGAAAAGCGTGGTCACCCTACATATTTCGATATAAAGTTACTAAAAATGGTTTATTACATTTAAAATTTGACTGATTGCATGATACAAACACAAAAAAAAAATACATTTAAAAAGATCTTAAAAAGAGACAAGATGCTGACTTGGGTGCCTCTCTTTCTACAAAAATACGGACCGATTTAAATACATTATGCGCACACACCCTCTATACAGGGTTAATTTTAAAACACCAGCAACCTCGCAGGGCCAGGTAGCTGACCCCATAGGGAACAACTTTTGTTCTACGAGTTTGGACATAACTCAATACATTAAAAAAAAATGATTTCACAAGTTTTTGTTGTGTAGTGTTTTTCTTCGTAGTTCTATGTTTTATTCATAAACGAACGACCCGACGCTCGCGCCCGCTTGCACTGCTAATAATAATAATCTAGTTAATTTCAATTGCTCGCGGGGTTTGTAGCCAGTATGTACATACCTACACTGAGTCCACAATCCCTTCATACTTTACCAGGCTTAGGACTGGCTACATTAAACAATTAAAAACAAATACAGTATTTAAATTCTGACACATGGACGACACAAGCACCTCAATATTTCTGTGTATTCTATATTGGAATACTGATACGCCATGGTAATAAAAGTACACTGTAGGTACCTACGCACAATACGCACAATAAAATAATGATAATAGATCGATCAGCGGGACTGCGGCGCGGCGTACGCGCACGTCTTCAAAGGCGGCGGTCAGCTACTCGGCGGTCAAGGTCAAAGGCGCTAGCCCGGTTCCCCACGCTTCGGGTCGGCGATCTGCGATGCGCGTTGTAACATTCAAGACGGAAATTAAATGAATACTTATTTTTGTATGAAAATAAAATCTAACAAATTATCAAAAGTCGTAGAACAAAAGTAGTAGCTTATAACCTTAGGAATCTAGTCCTGCGAAGTTGTTGGTGTTTTAAAAATAACCCTGTATATTTACTCCAAGTTCACACTAAACTCTAGAGGTGAGACCCAGGGTTTAAGAATGTTGAGAAAAATTGATGTATCGATTTTTTTTTCAAATCATGTCTAAAACTATATTTTTTTAAATGGGGTGCCATGAAAACATTTTTAAGATGCCACAAAAGGGCACCCAAATGTCAGGTCGATATATCGATATGTTAGGTCATGCAGTGCCCCGGGGCACTTGAAATTAATCGTAACACGTCCAAATGTCCTGACATTTGAAATCAAGGGTATCAATATAATAGAATTATTGGATTAATCGATTTATTTCGAAACTTAGACATCGAATGATACCAATAATACCATCGCCCACATCACTGCTAATAGTTAAACATAAAACAAAATGGCGACTCATTTTTCGTTTTCGAGTGTTTAACACAAATATAGTGACTGGATTATTTTTGTATTTTACTTGTCGCGAATACCCGTTTTTGCACAGCAAAGATTAAGATTTGTGATATTGGTACGTATGATTGGCGTAATACGGATAATAGAGTAATTTGTGAAGTTTCATCATGAGTAATTATGAAGACGATCAAAGCGAGGATGGCGAGCTAGCTCGTAGTCCTGTTCAAGATGAGATGGATTTTAGGTATGTATATTTATTTACGCGTAACATTAATCGTTTTATGTATTTCTGTTCGTGAGAAAGACTTGCAGGTATTTTCTTGTCAAAAACTATTATGCTGCGTTGTTCGCAAACGAGGAAGCACATGCAACGACGCTGAACTTGTTTAACACTTGCCTATTATGCACAAATAAACTTAAAACTTCGTTCTGTTGCATCAAATGGTAAAATTTTGTTGTAATTTTAATACCATTGTACTGCTGCTGGTATTCTGACTGTTAAGTTTATTTGGTCTGGTTGGTTGGTCTTGAAACATTGTATGTAATAATTCATGTCCATAATTTATGTCCATAAATTCCACTTTATAACAATGATGATGATGATATAATTAAAAAAATAATATAATTTTGAATAATTTGAGATATATGCTGCAGTGAGTGTAAGTATGGTTAATGTTAAATGTAAGTAGTTTTGCATTATTTTCCTTATTAACAAGTTGCCAGTTATGCATCTATTTTAGCCATAATATTTATTCCAGTATTATCATTTTAATGTTTTGTTATAGCTTATCTGATGAAGATCGTGATAATGCTGACTCTCTTGTAATAAAGCCCCCACAGGCAGTTATTAGGACCTCACATAGAGAGAAACGTGGACATAAGCGATCTGGCAAAGACAGATATAAAGATAATACTAGAAAAGACAAGAAGCATTTGTTTCGGTAAGTTACTAATCAATGTGGTCACACACCAGAACAGCATAAGCAAATGATTCATGAAACAATGAATGCATCCATACATTCATGTCTATAGTAAGCAAAGATGTGATAGATTGTTAAAAATGTATATCCACGCATATGGATTATTAGTATCTAGTTCCACAAAAGCTTTTGTGCTAAGTGCTTGACTATGTGTACTTGGACTGATAGATGATGCTTTGTGTTATTACTATATCATCAGTGGAAATGTGAAATGGAAAACTTACAGTAGAGAATTTTAGAGTTCAATTTTATTAAATCTTATTTTTTTTAATATGATTTTTAATTCTATAAATCAAATTTAAAATGCTCTACTGTAAAGTTCATGTATTTTCACTTTAGTAATTTAGCCTGTCCACTAACAATATGATTAATTTAAGTAATTTCTTAGAATTCAATTATTTCTCAGTGGTGTTTATTAAGACTTTTAATGTACTTAGCAATGGAGTATATATTTTTTGTATTCAGTAATGGAACATAATGCATTAACTGGCTGTGAGTGTGGAAATTATCAAAGTTTAAATTAAATTTAGTGATGTCTCTTGAGTGCAGCAATAAATGTAATAGTGTTTAATTGTGTACAGTGTGTGCTCTGAGTTTGTATGGTGCTCTGATGTGTGGCCTGCCTAATTGTCTTAAATTATGGACCTCCAAACCAGCATAATTTATACTACTTTTTTTACTTGAATGAATATTTCTTTGAATATATCATTTGTGTCATAGTTCACAATACTATTGTGTTCTATATTTCGTAGCTTTGTTTTATTTTTGTTTTTTGTTGAATCATGCAATTGAAATTTAAGTAGCCCAGGATAAAGTAGAAGTTATCTGGCAGATAACCATTTCCCTGGTAAAATTCTACACTGGTATTAATCAATCAAAATCGGCGCATATTTGTGCTAACCAAAATCGGCGCATACTTGACGGTTCCAGCGGATTCAAAGATAGAATCGGACTGCTAGTACAACTTTTGCAGTACAGTGCCGCCATTTTTATTCAGTTAAATGATGTGATGTCGATGTCCGTAAACAGTCGTTACAACCCAGAACTGAACTATAAACTCCATTGCTTTAAGATCAGCAATGCATCTAGGTTTCTTCTGGTTCTTCTGGATGTTTATGAACAGTGGGGATCACATAACCTACTCGTCTTTTTGAGAATCTCTACTACAAAAAAGCAAACCAGTGCTTATACATTGAAATAGAGAAGGCGGCGGCACTTAGGTAGGTAGGTTTACTAGGTACCTAGGCAGACAGATTTTCATAGAGACCTACCCTCTTATGACCACCATCTAGCATCCTGTCTCCTTTTGGGGGGAGAGGCAGAAGCCCCGCAGATCAAATGGTGACTTTAATGTTCACAACAGCACAAGGCCAACCACCCTCAGTGTTGTCCATCTCGAAAACGTAAATTTTCCTGTTATTTAATACAAAGAGAGTTAAGACAGTCTGCCAATACGATCAGTGGGCCCTTGGGGTTTCGGTATACTCAGATGGCCTTGTCGCCTCTTACGACAGGCAGGGGATGCTGTATGGCAAAATTCTCAAATACGTCGCACAATTCACAGGGCGGCAGGAACGTAGCAATGCTAGAGGTCTAAGGACCGCACTACTCTCTTATAAATTTTGGCAAGGGTTGGATGGCCCTTCCGAAAATTGGACAGATTTTCGAGTGCCTCCACCGTCTGCACTAGTAGCTTCTTTAAAGTGGGGTTATTTAAATCAATATATCACCAGCTATTTATAAACAATCCCAAATACTTTAAAGTAGTGCTGAACCCATACAGATTTTCACTAAAAACTCACTCTGTAAAATAGTGTTCTTTTTTTTGTAAAAAGGATAATTTTGGAAGTATAGAAACCATAGAATATACAAATATGTTAAGTAGCAGCTGTCTTTCAAACGCATGTATGCTACAGCTCCGGTCCCGTGGGTCATCTGGATATCATGTTATATAGCTATGAACTATCATAACAACAAAGCAAATTTAATATAGTTTGAATATGACCTCAATCATTCAAAAGTTCGCAATCGGTTACATAGTGACAAAGAATTGATTCAGTTGTTTTTGAAGTGATAACTTCTTATGGGAGGGTGAACCGAAACGTTCCGTAACGCGAGCGGTCCATCGACCAGCCAGCGTTAGCCGACCTCCCTGGAACATCGAAAATTTCGAAGTCCCAGGTTGCGTCACACAGTGACTAGTCGGCTTGGACCGGACTTTCACAAGACTTTGACAGGACTTTAACCGGACTTCGACCGGACTTTGACACGACTTTGACACGACTTTGGCACGACTTTGACACGACTTTGACACGACTTTGTCACGACTTTGACACGACTTTGACACGACGCTGACACGACTCTGACACGACTCTGACACGACTTTGACACGACTGTGTCAGGCTCCTCTGCTCTCACTTTAACCCACATTAGTTTAAGTTATCACTTCTGTCGAGGGTCCCGGGACGCACACTTTTTTTTTATAACAAAAAGAATTTAATTTTTATTAATATAGATTAGTTTATAGTTTTTAACTTACTTGTTATGTTTGTATCTATGATGGAGATGTCTGCGAGTTGCAGAGACGGTCATCGATAAGATCACATTAGTGGAACCATTTAATTTTAAGGCTTATTTAGCTGGTGGGAGCACCATAACGACCACCATACATATGGTGCAAGATCCGCCACAGCTTGCTTGCTGGCTTGCTCGGGCGTGTCGCTTTCCTGGGTCAGCCAGTTTATATCCAGTAATTTATGGCTGGCATAATTCTGTCGACCGTCGAGGGATACAATGTCTCTTGACCGCCGATATAATATTTTGACTGCACAGTACCTAACATCAGATTCAGTATAGTCTCTTTACTGTGGCAGGATAAAAAAATAGTTTTGTATAGGTATCAAAATATACATATATACATTTTGTACATCTTAATAATTATGTTCTTTAAGGTCTGTCATCCTACTGACATTGGGAATGTTATAGATCAATGAAACATTTTTTCAACAGGGAACGTGATAAATCTGAAAAATTAAAAAGAGACATTGGCAAAAATTCTGACCGTGATGATATGCCCAAAGATTACTATAGAGAAAAACAATATTATAGGGATAAAGAAATGTATAGAGAAAAAGAAGCTTTCAGAGATAAAGAAACATATAGAGATAAAGATATATACAGAGATAAAGATACCTATCGAGAGAAGGAGATTTATAGAGAGAATAAAGAAGTATACAGAGAGAAGGAACTGTACAGAGAGCGAGAAGTGCGTGAGAAAGATATTTACAAAGATAAAGAAGCATACAGGGAGAAAGATCCATACAGAGAGCGAGAACATTACAGGGAAAGAGAATATAGAGATAATAACCCTACCTTCAGGGAGACCGTTAGAACAAGAGAAACATACAAAGATAAAGATATGCAGAGAGATGTATATTTAAGCCGAGAGAGGCAATACAAATATGCGGATGCAGAACGTAAGCGACCTGAACCTGACAGAATAGAATCTAGATTGAGATTGTTGGCTGAAGAAGGCAATCACAGCAATCACAATAATGAAAAAGAAAACAGAGACAGATCTTCAGGTGATAAAGAGTTGGAGGATTTAAGGTCTAGACTTCTCAGTAAAAGAATTTCCAAGGAACTACAAACACAGGAATCAAGGAAAAATCCCGATTACATGGATAAAGAATCAAAATCTGACCGTCATTCTTCATTAGATAAGCATCAACAAGAAAGAAGAAAGCGACTAATAGAAGCAGGTGAGGATCTTGGAAACATATTATTTCCTTGTAATGAAATAATATTTGATTAAAATTATCATATTGTATGTTATTTTTTTATTGCAGAGCGAGAAATGGAAAAGAGAAAACATGAATCACGAACAGAGCTTGAAGCTCGGCGGGAAGAACGTCGTCGTCGAGGAAAGAAACGTTCAGTTTCACCAAATGAAACATCAACCAAGAAAACTAAAACGGAACAATCACCAAATTATGGCGATTCTGTTGTCACAGTTTCTGATGCCAGTGATGTTGAAATGAAGAGTGATTCACACTCGGAACCAGAAGATGGTATGTCTTAGCCTCTTGTTATTAAAATACACTACCTTTTAAAAGTGAAGCCTTGGTTTAAGAAAACCTTTTTTGTTTCAGGTGAACACACTAATACTGAAACTGAAGAAGAAAGTTCTAGTACCGATTCAGATTCTGCTGCTGAGTCTAAATCGGAAGAAGACGATAATCATAGAGAAGAACAAAAATCTGACAAAGAAATTGAGAAAGATAGTATAGAGAAGCCAAGACCCAAATCAAAATCACCTACGCCTAAATCAGCCCTCAGAACACCTTCTTCTCATAGGTCAGTTCTTAAATTGATATCTAATTTCCAGCATTGTTTGATGAACCTGACAAACTTAATTATTAGTGTTGATCAGGTGTGGTGTCAATTTTAAGTTTTTATTTAAAATTTTATTATTCATATGAAAATCATAAGTAAATCTTTTATAGCTTATTGAACAATACCGGGTGCAAAGGAAACGCTATCGAAATGGAAGAACAAGATAAGTGGTAGACAGGTAGTGCTGGTGATTACAGACACGGTACCATAGAAAAAAAAACGAAATAAGTCTACGTGTTTTTCACGCACAATCTTGTTTGGATCAATAAATACAACCAAGTTTTATTCAAATAATAATAAAAATCGAATATTGCTTAAGGCTGACAAAAAAGTCAGGTGACGCTCGAAATCAGCGATGCGCCCCGGCGTTTACTAGTTATTGAGTATTTAATCGGCACGCGCGATGCGCGTGTCTCATTGACCCCGTGTTTAGGATTAGTACGCTTACATTGCGAGTTTAGGTTTCCAAAATGCCGAGTATACAGCAAAGGAATATCATTTTCCGTTTATGTAAAGGTAGTTTTTTATTACCGTTTCGGCTGCGGAAGCACCCGGTATACCGAAGGTATGTCCCTCGTATGCGGGAGGCCGTCTGGTTTGTTGTCACCTCTTTAAAAAATAGAGAATATATATATATAAAGTTACTATTTTAGCTTTTTAATGTGACTTTTATATTTGTGTTTATACTTTTTATTAAATTATCAATTACCTACGTATCAACTGTAAGTAACGATCGACTATTGATAATGTGACATTTTACGGATGTTGTCACCATATTGTCATGCAATTTTTTTGCCAAAGTTCATAAAGTACTATAATAGAACATATAAAAAAATCTGTTACTACATATTTTACCTATCTATTAATATAATCACCAGATATAGTTTCATGTATCCCTGAAATATCGTTTTTAATGAGCAATGTAAAAATGTAATTACGGGCCAAAATGTGCTAAAGTGGCTAATACTAATGATCAAATTATTGAGCAATCTTAGTATTATAAGAAGAGACATGGCGAAAAAAAAATTAAATTAGCGTTTTAATTTCTATAATATTTTATTGACATAATTTATGTTACTGTAAAATATCATAGTGGTTGCAATTTGAGGGTTTTTATTTAATATGAACATTAGCTCTATGAATCTAGCCATTATATAATATACTTTACAATTACTAATTCTGGTTTGTTTTGTAGCAGACAGAAAATGGATTGCAGAATCTTTTAGTTTATAGAAAGTAAAAGGCTTGTATTGATTATTTTTTTATTTTTAGATCACATTCCAGATCAAAGAGTAGAAGCAGATCGCATTCCTTTTCTCCCCCTCCTCCAGGCGAGAATGGCAAAAGTACAGAAGTTGAAATTCCCAAAGAAGACGATGAAAAGTGTAGGTTGAGAGAAGAAGCAATAAGTGCTCTTCCTCCATATTACCCAGCACTGCAGGTAACATAATTTCTGATTTTAGTAAGCACTTTTTTATTTGTGTTTTCTTTTAATTAAGCTGACAATCTTTTATTTTTATTCATCACAATGAACAGCCATAGACCAGTGCCGATCCCTTTTAATACAAAAATAAATTATAGTAGGATGAAACCCATTGGAAAAGGAAGAGAATACAACAAAAATGACAGGAAAAAAAAATTACGGGCGATCTGAGGTCGGGAAGTGGGAGGGGGGAGGCTTTTAAGGGTAAAAAACGGTTTATCTATATTTCCCGAAAAACTACAGGTCCTGTGGAAAAAAGTTAAATCGCAAAGTTGTAGGTAGTAAAAAGATCTACAACTTTTGTATACACACTTTTTTCACATAACCTCAAGATTTATGTGAAAAATTCAAATTACCAAGTTTTTTGTTTTTTATTTTTATCTTTTACAATAAATAAAACAAAGTCACGAAATTTGGTGAAAACTTACCTTTTTGTATCCCAAACATACTGTAATTTTTTTATTTTAAATATTTATTTTTGCACCTTATTTTGACTTAATATCGAAAAAGCACCCTAATTTTCAAACGAAAATTCAATATCGAAAAAGCACCCTAATTTTCAAACGAAAATTCTCACGTCAAAATATCAGCCTTTTTAAAAAAGTCTGTGAGTTTCTTATTCGTTGAAATCTCTACTTTCTGATAGTGTAAAAAAATATATACATTACAATGGTAAATGTGCTCAGAAAATGCAAAGAAACGAACTACTACATAACAGGTAGTAAGGCCCAGACCCTCCTAGCCCCTTCCCCACTTCTTCCTTTTCCAATGGGTTTCATCCTACTATAATTTTGTTTCTCTTTTTACCATTTTCAAAGGCATCGGCACTGGTCTACCATTAATAATATATATTATAATAATAATAAATTTAAGAATGTTTCTACGGCATTGTATTTTTGGTGCTTCGCAATAAAAGTCCATAATTGTTATATTATCTTTAGTCCATTGAAAAGTTACATTTGGGGTTGCGTTTCTTAGAGGAGTCAATTTTATTTTTTTGATGTGTAGGGGGGGTAAGTGTAAAGCTAAAATCAAGTTTGTGGGGTCGCCACCCTTGTCCCACGGCCGCCATCTTGAAAATAGGGGTTGAAACGGTTTTTACGATATATCTCTTAAACTATTTATCTGATAAAAAAAATTGTTAACGTTTTTTGTTGCTAATTAAATTCTCTATAACTTTGGTCCAGTAACTTTTTGTCGTAAAACTATAAATAAAAAAGTTATAAGTGAAAATGTAATAAAGAAAAAAATAAAGATGATAATTCTCTTGACAGCCTAAGATACAAACAATTCGCCAAGGCAGTGACAAAAAGTACATTTAATTTATCTTCACTTCCTCCAACACAAGACACAGCTCGCTTTCATACTTTCCGAGTCTACCATCAGGTCCAGTCGTGGCTTGGTAATAATAATGATCCTGAAGACTGGGGCTGGAAAAAATGTGGAAAATTATTGATGCCAGTGCAGAGCTCTAAACCTCCAGCACCCCCTGAGCTTCTTAAATTGATCTTTTGTAAATGCAAAGGAAACTGTGGAGCGATGTGTGGATGTCGAAAAGCAGGGCTAAAATGTTCCGCAGTGTGCTTCCATTGTTCTGGAGAACTGTGTTCTGTGTCTTGTGTTGGAGGAAGTACTTTTTGTCACTGCCTTGGCGAATTGTTTGTATCTTAGGCTGTCAAGAGAATTATCATCTTTATTTTTTTCTTTATTACATTTTCACTTATAACTTTTTTATTTATAGTTTTACGACAAAAAGTTACTGGACCAAAGTTATAGAGAATTTAATTAGCAACAAAAAACGTTAACAATTTTTTTTTATCAGATAAATAGTTTAAGAGATATATCGTAAAAACCGTTTCAACCCCTATTTTCAAGATGGCGGCCGTGGGACAAGGGTGGCGACCCCACAAACTTGATTTTAGCTTTACACTTACCCCCCTTACACATCAAAAAAATAAAATTGACTCCTCTAAGAAACGCAAGGTGAGGCCTAAAAAATGTAACATTTCAATGGACTACTTCTACTCATGGTAATTTACAAGCAGGTCTAATATCTATTCGTTCTTATACCTTATTTTATTAAAGTATGGGTCTGCTCATTTGATATAATTTTATTAAGCAAGAAATGAATCAGGTAATTGTGTTCATATCATTAGAACTTCTGTAATGTAATAATATTTATGTGTGATTTTATAACATTTTATAGGGTTGTCGATCGGTTGAAGAGTTTCAATGTCTGAATAGAATAGAGGAAGGCACATATGGAGTTGTTTACAGAGCTCGCGACAAGACGACAGACGAAATTGTTGCTTTAAAACGGTTAAAAATGGAAAAAGAAAAGGAAGGATTTCCAATCACATCTCTGAGGGAGATCAATACATTACTTAAGGTAGGACCACAATCACTTCTATATTTGTTATAAGCTCACTTGAGCCATCACAATGCATCACTGCTCACTTTCCAAAGGTATTTCAAAATAAATATTGTGTAATTTAAATAACACGCACAGCTTGTTGGAGCCACGAGCTGTGAAGCACTCGATGGCTCATGTGTTGTATTCATGTAATTAATGCCTTGTATTTTATTCCTACAGGCCCGGCACCTCTTACCTGCAAGAGGGTTGTGCTAGAGGTGTGGCCCAATTCCAAGGGTTAACAACTTCGATACACGGGCGGGCCTAAGTATCTTATAAGGAATTTATTCCAGGGGATGAATTCTCCAATGATTTCTTCTATCGCGTAAAAAATACGAGTATGATTCAAAGTAAATTTTTAAATACAATATTTCAAATACGAACATTGAAGGTATATTACATAGTGATACAACAGTACAAAATGTTATAACGTTACCGACTTGGGATGCGTCATCACAAATAAGGTAAAGTGTTTCTATATACATATCTAATATATGTAAACAAGTTGATTTTCTGTATTAAATTTTATGACCATTGCTATTAAATTTTATAACAACGCTTTAAGTAACTGCTCTTTGTTGATTTATTTCTGAGTAAATACTCGTCCTTAAATTATTTTTAACCTAATTACGTGGTGGACATATAACTAGAAACACCAAGAATGCATTGTAAGATAGCAGAAATTAACTTGATAATTAATAAATTACTTATCAAATAGGACTAATACCTATTTATCAATAGTATATAGTGTATCCACATCATGAAATATAGTTGTCACTTTTTGGAAATATCATTAACAGTTTATGTAAAAATAGATATAATCGATAAAATACCATTAAGGTAGCCAAACTAAAGGGAGACAAGTAATTAGAAACAGACAAAAATATTTACATAAATAATAAAAGGTCACCGAAATAATAATTAATAATGGAATTTAAATAATAAACTACATTAAATTATTCATTATTATTTTGTTGACGTTAAATTTTGTAAATAATAAGTAATGGAAATTTGTTGAAAAGACCTGCCAATTACAGCTCTACAGTGACGGGGCATTGATTGTACCAATTTTTGACACATTTCCAGAGGAATTTTCCTCTAGGCTTCTACAAATACGTCGTAAAGTTCATTGATGTTTGATGATTGTTGTTAACTGTGTTCAGCTAGACAAAAATTACCACTATGAGAGCTTTTAGTAACGTTTATGAATATGGGGGTAACTACTTTATCTTACTTAGTGTTACATTAAATATTATTATAATATTGTAATTTATTACATATATCGTCGAATGATAATTCTAAAACTGACTTAATACTACTTTATGATGTGTATTCAGGTAGTAGCCCTATTTTATTTACAAGTTATACGTTAATTATCAAGTTAATTTGTATTAAAAGTTGTCATACTTAGTGTTTCTAATCTTATGGTCACCGCTGTACCGTCTAATACGAATCCGTTACATTTCCGTATTTAGTTTGTGTATTACTGATTGAAACAAGATTATTATTAATCTATATATCAATATCTGAACATTGAACACTGGCCTCCATTTTTTCGTATTGATTATAAAAAAAAATGACTAACTCGGTGGCGCATTTGGAAGGCGTACACGGTACGCCTGCTGCGCTCGGGTCGGGTAAAAGTGATATTAGGTTTTTCTATCACAAAATGCTCAGTACAGCTCAGAGTCTGGAATTGTGTCCAGTAAGGTGATAGGCTCGCCATTTATCAAATCGTGGGGTGGAATTAGGCTCGTTGAAATCTGGGTGTACTAGATGCACCTCTGACTGCCCCTTCGGGGACTATAGGCGTGAGTGCGTATGAAGGTATGACATAAAAAATAAACTTATTCAAAAGGTATTGTGCCTTAGATGTGTACAAATTGTGTTTGTTGCCTTTACAGCATATGTAAAATAATTAATAGGGCCTTATTACAAAACGTATTCTAACTTTACCTAGTTTTACATTGGCCAGTTGTATGTGTTACCATACTTACTAGTTATTAAAAACCTAGTATAAAGTTAGAGTACGTTTTGTAATAAGGCCCATACTTTTTATAAAACTTAGTCCAACTAGGTTTATATCAACAAATTACTATAGGTTACCATAGCAGCCTGCAGTACATGTGCACAAGTTAATAAAAAGTAGACTACGTTTTGGAATAAGGCCCATAGACATTATTTTTACATACAAAACGCTTTTAATACCTTGACTAGGGCGCAACACATTCGTGAAATGTGAATTGTATATGCTGCCGCCGCTGGCCGGGGCAAGGCGCGTTGTTAATAAAACAATCTATACAGGGATGCGGCGTCACACCAGATGCATAAAAAAATCTACAACGAGTGTGGCGCCGGATGGTCATATCGTTTATTTTTACACGCCCTGCGTCTGTCGACGTTATTATATAGACAAAGCTAGACTTTAGGCTATTTATAATATAGTTCTTTAATCTTTCTTTTCTTTTTTTTCTGTAATCTTTCTTTAAATAATAATTTATGAAAAATTTAAGTAGGCTATGTTAGGATTCAAATGGGTAGAGGAAGTTAATTAATAAATCAGGCGCAAAGCTAATTCTAAAAATCCTAATGTATCATGTCGCCCCTATAAACAATATACACAAATATGAAGAGGAACACTATGTAATATGAAATTTGTTACAAGTTGAAACTGGTTGCACATTGCAGATCACATATATCACAGATTATATCTATCTATATAGTCCTTGTCGCCTGTGGTCGAAATTAGATAAATTGTGTTTCAGGTAAAATTACGAAAAAAGTGTGGGCAACTCAGACAACGACGTAATAGCTGAAGTGCAGACTCATTAATAAATTATAACATCAGATCCATGATTTGTAACCACGGAGCCTCGCACATAACGATTTTTATATCAATCGGCATTAAAACAGAAAAAAATGCAGCCTCTTGATTCCATTAGATTTATGAATTTGATCTCGAGCAGCCCACATATAGAATTTGAAATGAATCGGCTTTAAACGTATTTAACTGCCACTTTCTTTTAGTTCTATTTTAAATCTAACATTGTTACTAATTAGAAAGTTCGTGTTACATTTCACAAAAAAAACAAATTCGAACTGGACATTTTACTTTCATTGCGAACAAAGATTTTTTTCAATAAATAGTAATTCAGTTTGAAAGAATTTTGATTGAATTTGATAAACCACCTTTATATTTGTTTGTATAATTCTTTTGTACATGATCAGCACGTGCAGAGAGAGCAAAACACTTTCAATTGATTGACTAAAGCGTTTTATATGGAAAAGTAATTTGTGTACAGTGTATGTTAAATTTATTTTGCATACATTAAAGACACTTTACTCATGTTTGTGTGCACATCTGTGAAAATTTACAGTGTTTACTAGTATAAGATCACCTTGGGTGATATCTACATCCATCTGACTCATAATTGAAATGCATTATTTATAGTTAACTGCAGACCCGGCCACGCGTTGCTGAGGCTAAGGTATACGTTAAATTATATTGTAGTAAACTATTCAACACAGTATGCGCCATCGATTGGATACTTACTTAATCCGGCCGATAAATTACCTTACACCGCTATCTGTTACAATCTTATGGAACTCACAGATAATTATAACAAATAATTTGCAAAAAAAAAATATTGCGGCTATAAATTGAGATATAAACTATCCATTAACCCAAGTTGGACCAAACTGTACACAGATTGCAAAATTTGATTAAAATCGGTTCAGTAGTTTAGGAGCCTATCGCGGACAAACAACGTGACACGTTATTTTTATATAAAGAATATAAAGATTACTAATTAAGAAATTTGGTTCTGCCGGGTTTATCATTAAAATATGGCCGCAAGGATTTTTACTCAACTTTTTATTCGTTAATTTGTTTATATACATTTCCGTTCATCTGTTTTAATAAAGTTGTAATTAATTTCTAAGTCAGATAAGTAAAGAAGCGAATGTATTTGGGTTGGCATTTTGCACTTAGACACAATCTCTTGCTAGCCTGGAGTGAAAGATTTACCAAATTGAAGGTAATTTCCTTCTTTACAGTGGAGGTTTGATAATGATCTATGATAATTGCATATAAATAAAAAACAGATCAACGTAGAAATGTTGTGGTCAGAGAGATTATTTCGAATGATATTACTTTAATTGCTCTCTTTTTATTATTAATACGAAGAAAGGGAGGCTAATATTTAATGTTTGAGTATGAATATTACGATATGTTTTAAACCATTAAGCTTCATTCATATGTACATACATCGTACGTAGCAGGCACATACCAGCACCGATAAAAAATATTACTTCTTACACTGTCTATGAACGAATTCACAAATAGCGAACGTATCTGCACAGACATGAGCCACTAGACAATAGTTGACAATTGAGATTTTTCCGCGCGTGTAGATACGACCATTAGATAATTTCTTTTACGAGTTATTTTTACGAGAAATTTCATGCAAAATTTCTGTTCTCACACGTTTTTGTATCTGATGCCCTTCATTATTACCTTTTTGCATGCTCTTCCATCTGGCTAATAGTTATATTCCCAACATTTAGTTAGCGTTTGTGTTATGCCTTGTTCGCCTGTTGGTAATGCAGCTTGCCAATTGCTATATTGTGTGCCCGATAAGATTTCCCACCAGCAACAATTATAACCGTAAATGACGCATTTCCCATATAAACTTTTGTCCCTTATTTTAGAATAAGGGACGGAAGTAGGTATGGCAAAATATTGCCACATTGAAAAATGTTACGCTACGGACCGACTAACTTAGTACCTATGTGTTGTGTGTCATTCAGTGTTAGAGTTTTAGTAAGTACTAATTATGTAGATCTTGGTCACGTAATTGGTATCTGCTTTGATCAATTCATCAATGTTTAAGGAATCACACAGAGTTCAAAATAAATACGGTTGTTCAGGAACAAGATGGTCATAAAATTTTGAAATACGAAATTAATTATGCTTACCCTTTTACAGATTTCCTGAGAAACTGTTGTATCGCTATTAAGTTTTTTTGTACATTCGACTTCGATGTTCGTATTTGAGTTCCTTCAATGTCTATTTCATGTACGCGACTACCTTCCTTGCTGTTCGGAATGAAACGTATTTTTATAGCTTTTATTTTAAGTTTAAGAGCTCTTCCAGCTCGATCCCAAAACGAGAAGATTAAAATATTACAAGAAGAAATACATCGGTTATATGCAACAGCTTGGTTTTGTGGTATAACACGTATGTTTACGTACATAACTGTACATATTAATGTGAACCATAACGAGGATTGATTCAGTATTACATTTTTCAAACAGCATAAAATGTACGTCGAACCTGAATACCTGGTGTAGTTTTCGACTGACCACCATTTTATGTTAAGTAGCTGAGTGCATTGCCGAAATTTAGCTGCTATCTACATTTTTTTTTCAGTTATACCGTACCAATGTTAATTAAGTATTAGAGACTGAATCATAGCTTCATTTCCAAGGTTCGCGTTAATTGCAAACAATTTGTACTCGGTGTTCTGCGTTTGATAAGTATCTTATTGTTAATATAGTTTTAATTAACTTAGTACATGGGTATTAATCAATTATATATGCACTAAGATAGTGATAAACCAAATATAACTTAAAAATTCTGTGCGGAGTGCATCCCATGACAATTGAACTAGTGGGACTATCTTTAAAACATACAATATTTTCTGAATTTGGTGTGGAACTTAAAGGGAAAATTATGGTAGATATGGAAAATGTGGCTTTTACCAATGGTTTTTACCGGCACAGAATGTTTAACTTAAATGTAACAATGTTGTATAAATTGTACACACACACATTACTTGGACTAAAGTTTAATAATAATTTTATTTAAAAAATATACTTGTTTAAAGAATTTTAGTCCAAGCTAACAATATTTTTAACGGTATATCTAAGCAGTACCGACAGTTGGTTGTATTGCTTCGATAATATATTTAGCGCCTGTTTCACTACCTCTGAGTAAATACTCTTACCAAATAAAATATGTCATGTTCAAATACAAAAGACACACTTTGACATAAAACTTTCCGGAAGAAATATATTACCTTCTAGGTACCTTCAAAAGCAGCTGTCTAATACGTAAATTGGTGGTTGAATATTACTCGAACATCGTGAAATAGACCCTTAAACCTATATTATACGCACGTATCAAGTTCTATGGTTTTCCACTGAGAAATTAAGAATTTGATATGGTCTTTAAAGACATGTGTCATTTGATATGCTGCTGAAATTAGAAGGAAGTTTGTAAATTGTTGTGATATTCATGTTATTCTTTTGTATTGTTTTAATACGCGACCTTATAGCAAGGCCACATTAGTATTACTTACTATACTTTAGGCGCTACAGGAACGCGAGGATGGCGACAAAAGGAATTGCGTGTGTAGCGGGCGGTTGCACTTGCCCTCCTGCACGATGACCTATGTCTTTATCCCCGTAATCCTGTAGCGTCGTGAGTTTAGTCTGGCTTAATAATTAAGTTACACTGGTAAGTGGAACATAAAATGCACTGCGCTTCGAACATTCACGGTAACATGAACAGTATTGCAAGGCCATATGCATGCAAATATTCAATAACATTTTTACCCACATCAAGTAAAGATCGAGACGATTCGATCGATAGATCGAGTGATTTTATTTTGCTAACGCCCGTATACTGAAACGCTACTTAAGTATTTAAGATCGTTTTAAACAAGTTGAGTCCCTCTTAGCTGTCAAAATTGTATGAAAATAAGTAGTCGTTAGCCGTCAGACAGCTAAGTAGCGTTTCAGTATTCGGACATAAATGTATTAGATTTAAGTTGGTTAGATTCCGTATTTTACAATAAAACCATAAATTGAACATTTCTTACGTACAATTATGCAAAATAGAACTTAAAATTATGTTCATGTCATGTCAATTTTTACTTGATGTGGGTTGAAATGTTATTGAATATTTGCATCCATATGGCCTTGCTATACTGTTCATGTTACCGTGAATGTTCGAAGCGCAGTGCATCTTATGTTCTAATTACCAGTGTAACTTAATATTCACGAAGGTAGTATGGGTGAATGAATGCCCGAAATATTATACATATTATTACGATTTATGTCATATACCATCGAATGTTAACGACACTGGTGAAAATTTGGTATTGAAAAATGTATTTTAATATTTTGAGACGAATGTCACAGGTTCGATAAAAACGATATGAACGTGCACCTCTGACTTTTTATGTTTTATGTGTATTAATTGTTAATTATGCTGATCTAATGGCCAAGGAAATATCCTGGGGAAACCTGCATATCTGAGAAGTTTTCTACAAACATTTCGACGGTATGTGAAATCAGCCAATCCACATAAGGCTAGCGTGGTGGAATAAGGCCTAACCCCTCTTAATCCGTACAGGAGGCCCGTGACCAGTAATGGGACGTGTTTATTACTGGGCTCCTATTATTGTTATTATTAATATTTTTAATTTGGCGCTTTTTGCCGCTTTGTCACATTGTCGCAGTTCTAACCTAATATAATGTAACGAACAATCACAAGTTTCATTTATAGAAAGTTAGAAAGTTAGGTTACGTTGGTATTGCGACAATTAGTGCGCAAGACGAGTAAAATATAGCAATGAATTTTTTAATAACAAAGATACTACACACCAAGTCGTTGTTAACGTTCACCGGTGTATGAACGAAATTGCAAAGAAAGTAATACAATTTTAAACATTCGTCAACTCGCTTGTTAAATATTAATATACACTGGTGGATCTTAATATCCACTATTTTTGAATATTCAGGATAACATACGAGCTGCGAATTGTTAATCTAATTTCAAATGGTATTAAAGAATCTTTACAATACATTGCTAGGGCCGCTTTTATTAAGTCCGAAGTAACTTTAATGATCATTTGATGTATTAGACAGCTGATTTGCCAAAGTGTGATCGTCTTTTTGTAATAGCTAGCTAGTCCACTCGGATTGATTTTAGTTGATTAACTGACTTGAAATAAATATTTGTGTTGGTTTTATTGATCAATTTGATTCAGACTGTTGAGGCAGTAAATCTCATGCGATTTCGGAGTTGATCAACTAAAATAGAACCGTGTGACTTCAATGTGTGAATAGTTGACTCGTGGATCATGACTGACCCAATTATAGACCGATATCGTTCTATATTTACGAATATTACTTTTGTACATTTAAGATTATACCGTGATTTTTAATTATTGATTTCTCGGTATACGAGTACTCCGTCGTAAAGTTTACATTCGTTATTGCGTTTACATTAATTGCCGGTTTTTTTTTATTGTAACGTTACATATGTATGCAATTTTTAGGTTAGTGTGGTTTTAGTTCAAAATCAACATATTTACATGATGAACCTGTCCTATAACAAATTCACAGATTATTATCTAAAAAGAATTTTTAATATTTCAAATTAGTTATTTATTTATTTGATATTTTTTATTAACGTAAACCATGGGTTAAGGACGTATAATGGCGGAATCGGATTATCAGTTTGACGTTACAACGAATAAACTTTTCAGGATAAATACGATTGAAAATCACGGTGTTTACTATAATTTTTTCGCATCAAAGAAAAGTTGGTTTTATAATTTCATTGAATCAAATATTATGATCAAATCATTAATTTAGGCAATGCGTTACGAATTATAACGTTAAATTTACTTTAATGAAAACAAGTTACCGGTTTTGCCTCCATTATACAGCGAGTCCAGGGAACAATGTTATGCGGAAAGATAGATGGAGAGTGTAGAAGTAGTATCTTCCAGAATCTTAGCCGTGTATGTACAGCGATTTAATTTTTGAGTTTTCGAATCAAAATATTCCAGAATATTTTTCATTAAACTCTCGTCTTTCCTAATGTTCTTGGCTACAGTAACGTAAATGTCATGTTTAAATGAGTATGGGGAATTACCAAAACTTGTGCAACCTTACGATTTTAACGAAATAAGGAATACACAAAGATATCAACAGCATTCACAGCGATATCATCATCGTTAGAATAATCAATATCATATCAAAAGATCTTATGCTTATTATGTCGATATTGGTGTGTCTGATGATGTTAATATCGATAATGTCGACATTGGTATCAAAGTAAATGCTCTTCGATATCAATGCTGTTGTTGGCGATGTCGATATCTACAACGTGGATATAATGTGGATATCGTTTATGTTCATGTCCATGATGTTTATGTCAATATTATGTTCAGTGTTATGATCTCGACGATTTCGATGTTGATATCGATTTTGATGTTGTCCGTTTCAATATTTATGATGTGGATGTCAAGGTTGACGTATGTCGATAGTGCCGATATCCATATAGTGTGAATATAAGTATAGATCAGTAAAAAGTGATTCCCTCAATTTTAGTGAAATATGCTAACTTATATTTTTTTTACTTTGTGTGTCCTGAAACATAGTTTTAAATATGCCGAAGAGAAAGAACGTAACTGAAATCGAAAAGTTTTTAAAACTTTCTAGTGACAATGAATTTTGTAAATATTTCGCGGAAAAGCCCTCTAAGAATTTGTAATAATTCAGTATTTTTTTAAACGTCATAATTCAACGCCGTATTTACAAATAATTATGCATCGGCTGGATTGACCATTCCAGCAATTCAAGAAAATGTCTTATTTATCTCGGGTACTTTACTATAGCCAAGAACGTTAGAAAAGCAACGTAGAGAGAATAGAGAGAGAGAGAGGGAGACAGAGAATACAGAGATAATAGAGAGAGTGAGATAGAGAATAAAGAAAAATCAAAAATTTGCAGAATATACATGTGTGACTCTGGTAGGTTTTATGCAGCTCTACCCCCTGGCTTTCCACTTGTACACATTTCCTGGTACACCTGTATACTTCTGATTTATTTCGAATTTGAATTATAGTCATCTTTTTTGTATTTCATGTAAGCAGTTACGTGCTGTTAGAACCAACGCGTAGAAATTACCAGTTCTGGTGGTTTGCACATTGCGCTATATAATGATACAAAGATTTTTATAGCACAGGCCGGCAAACAAGCAAATGGGTCACCTGGTAGTTAGTGATCTCCACCCCCCATGAACACTTATAATACCAGAAAAGTTATGCGTTGCCGACCTTAAAGGAGTATTTTAGTATCTCATTCCTCATTGCATGCTAATTTATATACTTACAGACTTCGATAACAAATAGTACAGTTCCTTGCAAATATCATTTTAAAAAGCGTCATTGAAATCTCAAATAAAGAAAAAGTCACAAATTCTGAATCAATAAACCTAAATTTTATATTAGTCGCGTCAGTTATAGGTAGTTTAGGGTTTAAATAAAATCAACTAACGTTCTGCGACATTTTTAAATTTTACGCTGGTAACGGACGACGCCCTACTGAAGCAAAACAGTGCTTACTCACATTATAAGAACTGTTTTGCCATGCTGTTTTCTAAGCTTTCATGTAGTATCTTTATATATTTTGTCGAATACCACTGATTACAGTCCTTGGATATATATGTGCAATTTATGCCCCTTAAATGATATGAATTGGACTTTTTAATAAAGAGAGTGTAAAATATTTGGTTGATTGATTTACTCAAAAATACAAACATTAAAAACTACTTATGTAAACAAATATATAACAAAATCTATAAATTCGTTTTATCGTATTATTGATGAACGCAGCGATTAAACGAAATCGTTATAACTGAGTTCAAGAAACATATAAACACACCTTTATTCTCGAAGGAGTAATTAGAAATACAACTAGTGCTGCACCTACCTTTTGGGTATTTAATATTTCAGCTTATTTAATGTGTTGAGACTATGGAATTGACTTATGAAAAATAATAGGAAAATATAATGATTTAAGGGAAAAATTATTTTCTTAAAAAATCTATTGTGTTACTCCCAGTGATATATAGCTAATGATTTTTAAAATAATAGAATATCTTTCAAAGAGAAGAGAGGATTTTAAATGTTTGGAGCTACAACATTTAGTTTTTTTTGCCTGGCAAAGTAGTATTTGAAGAAATTCTAATATTATAAAATAAAGTTGGAAATAGCATGCTATTTCTTTTGTGATTGACATCTTTGAAGGTGCAATTGTTTCTTGTATGATATTTTCAACTTTATTTAAATTGTATAAGGTCCAAGGTATGTAATGGGCAATAATATATGCGGGACATATTGTGCGCCTAGTTTTTCGCAAGGTTTGCGCTGATTGAGATAATCTCTACTTCCGAGCAATGTCGATACCAAGTACCCGTTGTAGGTAGTTACATGACGGGATGTGCACTAGATCCGAATTCTGTATTCTCAAGTCGAGAATATGTAAGCCAGTTGTAACAACTGGATTGACCCGGCCTATTCATGCTGTAAACAAAACTGTCTACAGCGTAGCTCTGCCACTTACAAAACCTATTTCATTTATTTATGATCAAATTTTAAATTGTTTATTACGCTTTATTAATATAAAAAGATATTACACCTTTATAGGTAAATGTTGATTTTGAATTTAAATATTGCTCTAATAGATTTGATTATATTGTTATGTTTATAATATTTCATTGTACTTCTGTTTTGTTACATGTTCTTTCAACACAACTGTTAATAGTGTATACCTAATTTTGTTATATAGTTTAACAATCGATATATTTTCTTATATTTACGGGAATATTACACATTCAAATAAAACTAAAAACGGATTTATGCTTTTATTAATTTTTGGTCCCGACGTTTCGAAAGCTTTTCAGCCTTCGTGGTTACACTCCACCCCGTGAAAAGCTGAAAAGCTTTCAAAACGTCGGGATCAAAAATTAATATTTTTTTTTTATGGCATAGATCGTCAAACGAGCATGTGGGTCACCTGATGGTAAGTGATCTCCACCGCCCATGTATGCCCACAATATCAAAAGAATTATGGGCGCGTTGCCGATCTTAAAGGATAGGGATAATTAGTGATTGGGAAGGGGAGGGGTATTTGGGCCTCCGGATATCTCACTCACCGTACGAAACGCAGCAGCAAGCCGCTACTTTACGTCGGTTTTCTGTGAGACAGTGGTAATGAACCGGTTGAGCCGGCCCAATCATGCTGTAGACAAAACTGTCTGCAGCATGGCTCTACCACTCACATACACAACAACTGCGATAAAATCCGTTTTAATTAGATTTATTTCAATCTATATGTTTTTTTGCATTCGTCTGTATTAATTTACACATATAACTTCAGGAATAATATATCCACGCTTTATTTGAATGCATTATTCAAGAATCAAAACAAAATGCATTATGTGTAAATATTTTCTTAATAACGCAGATGTCCCTTTTCCGTCTATATAATAATACGGTGAACTTTTTAAACATTAATGAATGATTGTTGCACAGAATCGTAATATTTTAATGTTTAAAACTAATTAGATGTTAAACGATATATTCTTTTAGACAATTCGACACTTAATTTTATAAAATAATTAACTTTTTGGCAACGCCCTGCACCAGTTATTTAAAATGTATTGAGATATAAATTCTTTTGTTATTTTGATGTTAGATATACTTTTCATTGTGCGTGTGTGTGTACAACAGATGTAGGGTCTTCCTTAAAACGTTTTAAACGAACGTCTATAAGTAAGGCCCATAATGTCGAATAAAATTATCGAATACAAATATAAGCGTAGAATTTAATGATAACTGCACTTTCGAGTTAGATGAGGCAGATTGATTTTTTAACGTGTTCATAGTATTAGATGTAATAACATTACCTAGTGTAACTAGTGTAAGTGTAAGGCAAAAATTGTGAAACGAGGTGCAAAGGTCCGCCCGTCCTACTGTACTAACAAGTCGCACATTCAATTTACTTGTTACAGGGCCAGCACCCGAACATAGTGACCGTCAGAGAAATCGTCGTAGGATCCAACATGGACAAGATATTCATTGTGATGGACTATGTGGAACACGATCTGAAAAGTCTGATGGAAACCATGCGAGGGAAGAAACAAGTGTTTCTCCCAGGTAAACAGTTTTTTTGTTTTAATAATTTACAATATGGACTGCCATCTAAATTAGAATAGGAATTATACTAGGTTATCATTATTTAATTACGTTTTGAAAAACATTCCTATTCATTTGGAAGTATATTTATTTTATTTTACACACTTCATACATAAATGTATCGGCGGACTTAATGACGGAGGCATTCCCTGCCAGTCAACCTAATTTAGAATTTATTTAGGATTCATATATCGCAATTAAAGATCGCGCGCACGTGACTTAAATTCTAGTTTTACGTGAAACATATAGGGTAGAACGTCGCAAGTGCGGTCTTTGTCAGTGGGCTTCAGTCGGAGTTTGGAGTACTAAGTTGGTATAGAAAGCCTGGGATCGATAAAAAGTATCATCAATATGAAATGTATTCAAAGTACATGCATTGTTATAGGGTTTTTAATTTTCCACTTCAACAGTTATTTTCATCTGGACGCATATTTAGGTTCATATTTCTAGCATTGCCATAAACTGTAAATCTAATTGCCTCGAATATTCTTGTAAAATTTCGGATTGATCAAATATATTTTGTTACTTTGTCTTGTTTGATCAAATATGATGAAATAGAACAAGAATAGATGATGTATGACTTGCCATCCTAAGGGCCTTTTGTTGTTATGCGGATTTAAGCACGGTTGCGTATCTGGCCTGCATCCTATCGTTTCATTGACATAAGTACTTTCCTATTATGTATATAACACATAGGTTACTAATATATAAATACTTATAATACTAATAACTAATTGTTTTGGGTTCCCAGGTTGTAAGGCTAAGCATATGATTGTTTTACAATACTTAACATGAAATTAAAGCACCACTTGATACATAGTCATTATATTCATTTTTTTATTTTAGGTGAAGTGAAATGTTTAATGACGCAATTATTAAAAGCCGTACATCACCTTCATGATAATTGGATATTGCACAGGGATTTAAAAACGAGTAACCTTTTACTATCGCACAAAGGAGTTTTAAAGGTCAGTACCATTTTCATTCTCGTTTAATGCCGTTCTGCACGTTAATATTTACTGTTTTTGTCACCTTAAACTTTTGCTATTCCAGGTTGGAGATTTCGGATTAGCTAGAGAGTATGGGTCTCCACTACGACAGTACACTCCTATTGTTGTTACATTGTGGTACCGCGCGCCGGAACTACTACTATGCTGCAAGGAATATTCTACTCCTATTGATATATGGAGTGTAGGCTGCATATTTGCTGAATTCATCACAATGAATCCATTATTTCCTGGGAAGTCAGAAGTAGACCAATTGAATAGAATATTTAAGGTGAGTATTATGAACATTTGTGTTTTTATCTTCTGAATATGTTGCAGTTTAATTATCATACGATGAGCGCTGACAGCTCCATAACAAAATACACCATGCAAAAACTCAAAAACTACTTTTTCATCAATATACAATTTATAATTCTTTGGCACAGACCTACCTATTTTAAATTATAAGGATCATGTTTATCCAAACTAATAAAATAATGTATTTAAATATATTGTAAAACTATGATTATTAGAACGAAATGCATGTGTAATAGTGCTGATGATATATTTTCCGATTAATAAAAATACGTTTGAATAAGATGGTATTGTAATATCGCCAATATATGTAATTAAAATAAATGTTAATTAACAATCCAGGAATCGATAAAATTTTGTTCACGATAATAATCTATTCTGCATAAAAATCGGTTAAGTTTGCAATTGGTTCTTCTTGTCTCATCTTTATGGTTTTTAGAATATTCATTTGACAGAGCTCATGGTATAAAATCGAACTTTGTATATAAGCATCGCTTTGAGAAGGCATTTAACAGTAAGTCTTTATACAAGAATATTGTGATATTTTACAATGAATATTGTTTGCAGGATATGGGCACTCCTTCGGAGTTGATCTGGCCCGGGTATAACGAGTTGCCCGCCGTGCAGAAGATGACGTTCGCCGATCATCCATCCGGCGGTCTGCGACAAAGGATAGGTTCTGACCTGCTCTCGGAGACAGGGCTGTCTCTATTACAAGGTTTCTTAACTTACAATCCGGCCAGAAGATTAACTGCTGATGCGGCATTGGAACATGCATATTTCAAGGTAACCGAAATTTATCATTACGTAAAATGTTTTTCATGTAAATTTTTCATATGCGTATTTTTTTTTTTATAACATAGGCCGGCAACGAGCAAGTGGGTCACCTGATGGTAAGTGATCTCCACCGCCCATGTAAGCCCACTACCAGAAGAATCATGGGCGCGTTGCCGACCTTAAAGGAAAGGGATAATTAGGGATTGGGAAGGGGAGGAGGATTTGGGCTTCCGGATATCTCACTCACCGCACGAAACGCAGCAGCAAGCCGCTACTTTACGTCAGTTTCCTGTGAGACAGTGGTAACGGCCCGGGCGAGCCGGCCCATTCATGCTGTAGACAAAACTGTCTACAGCGTGGCTCTACCACTCATAAGGGCAAAAGGGCAGTGTAGTGTATATTGGTAACGTTTGTACAGGAGCAACCGGTGGCGATCGACCCGGCGATGTTCCCGACGTGGCCCGCCAAGTCCGAGGGCAACCGGCGCACGACGCACAGCCCGCGCCCGCCGGCGGGCGGCGCCGCCTACGCGCAGTACGCGCGCGCCGACTCCGACGAGGCGCTCGGCTTCCACGTGCAGCCACGCTCGCTCAACGTCGCGCCAGGCTTCTCGCTCAAGTTCTAGCGATAACCACACATTCGTAAATTCATATTTTTGTATCACTACTTGATAGGTTGTTGTATGTAAGTGATCGGTATACATATTGTAGTTTACCGCGATTGATATCGACTTAATAATAGTCGGCTATGAATACCTATTATTCAAGGGCTTGTCTTAATAATAGTGAAGGCGTGTTCCGCGATATATATGATCGATATGGGGAATCGCATGTTTAAATGATTTTCTATTTCGTTTAAAATTTGTGTGAACATGTAGGTTTTGGCACATTAACTTAAAGTAGGCTAAAGTTTCATTATTTATGGAATTAACAAGATAGTAGGAAAGTTACGTGATCTTTTTCACAGGTTTAATTAATTTTTTGGGTCACCTTTCTTGAATTTTATATATTCTGTAACATTTTTGTAGCACTTCGAAAGTATAATATGTGAACAAATTAATATTCCGATGGAAACGCAAAAATATGTACTTAGTTTCGAAATAACAGAGTTTCAGAATGTCGACAATACAAAGTATAATTGGTGAGATAATGTGTGTGGGTGACCGTGGATGTTTTGAGTTGTAGTAAATTGTAAATTTCAAAATCATCCATTGATTGAACAGAATTTTGAAAATAGAATTTTCAGAATGAGTATTTTAGTAGCTTGATTGTCCAAATGCTACCACAATTCTGCTAACCAAATAAATTAATCATGTTTTATGTCTTAAAGCGAATCTGCAATTAAATATTTGTAAATAATTACAAGCAAATTATTGTTATGTTATTTCTTACTTTGACCATGAATGTGATTAAATAAAAGAAATAAAATATCTAACGTAACATGGGCAACTGTACATAGACTAATTAATGAATCTGTAATCTGAAAATAACGACGTTTTGAAACTCTGAACTTTTGGATCTAAATCTAAAAATATAATGCCGTTATTACATAGGTATTTGTAACCAATTTATTGATAATGAAATAAACTGTAAATATTTTTATAATATAGTGGTAAACTAAATGAGGGTTTACATTAGTTTAGAAATAATGATACTGTAATTATATGTTTTGAAAACTATTGTCTGTTTCATTTGTTAATAATTCAGTCTAAAATAGAAAATCTATTTTAGATTCATTCCCTTTGCTCAATACATCCAGTATAATTATGTAAATTATATTTATGGTTTTCGATATGTATTGAACATATTTAAGTTATATAAAAACCATAAACAAGATAAGACTAGTAATGGGAATTAAATATGCAATGAGGTACATATTACTTTATTACATATTTTGTCAATGAAATATTATTAGTAAATTATGTTGAAAGTTTGTAGATCACTACTTTAATGTTTGCTCATTATTCGGTCAACGGCCAGCATCTGTCATTCCTTTGGGCAGAGCTAGTAAGGCGTTTATGAAATCTGCGCTCCGTTTCCATGTCTTAAACTTGGTGTTCACTAAAGCATTTGTTTCAACAATCAATCTTCCGCCATCTGCATTTTTTTCTCTGTATGCATTCATTATTGAATGCATTTGCCGAATTAACTGAAAAAAATACCAAACAATGTTCATAATGTAGCAGTATAATCGCCGCGCAAGTAAGAATAGCGAACAGTACGTGCAAAAATAACTTGTTCGGTCTACTTAGTTACGAGCAGAGATGCGGCTGTTTTCAGAGTTTAGGTGCGCGGATATCCGCAGATGAAGTGATTAAATTCGGCCCGGCCATGTTATTTCCCACGTATTGTACTTGGCTACTTTGACTGCGCTCTCGGCCTCAATGTATCTAAGGTGTGCCATAATTTCGATACATTATAGTTTCAGCCGCCTACGGCTACTACTACTACTTTACTATTTCGATTCCTACAATGAAGTACAGCAATGTACTTTTACTTGTAGTTCTCATACTTCCGTATACTTCATGATCATGCATACGCCCCAAATGCCATCGTACGGTGCCACTACTCTGGAATGGAGTCGCGTAGAATGATAAACTGCAATTTATGGGTTAAGGTCGAAGAATGTCAGAAACGCAAAATGCCAGGTGGCGCGAAATGAATCATTTATTTTTAGGTGCCTACTTAGCAAAGCTGAAAATGTAAGTTAATTCTGAAAATCTGTAAATTTGGGCATTAATAACGCAATGAATCCTTATTGTAAACGTGTGATGGCGATGACAAAGCGCTCGTTGACAAGGACAAACCACGCCTCTCATATGGTTAAACTATGAAAGGAAATGCTTTAAAACAACGGTGTGAAATTAAAGGTAGCATAGACCGGGCACATAGCCTGCTGGAGTAGTTATAATAATACTGCTCTAGAGGGTTGTGGCAAGGCCCTAGACATGGATGGTATCCGGGTATAGAATGAACTGGTTGTGAAATTCACTAAATGACAACGTTGAATCTAGCGCTTTTTGCATCTAGCCCACTGCGAGTAGCATAAGGACAGATGGAAGAAAAATAATAAATGGTCATATTACTATTGATGTACCAAATCTGCTTAAATCTACTTTGCGTGTGTTTTAAATGCACAACGTCTGCAAATTTATCATTCTGCGAATCTGTCACTGTGTTTTAGACATTCTGTGCCTTTGTCCAGTTAGATTCTTATCTTTGAATGAATAGGTAGGACCTAGTGTTATTAAAATAAATAATTACGACTGCTATGAGTAGGTAAACCAGCACCGTGTTGTAAAATACTTAATTCAATTTGTACATGCGCCGGAACATAATAATAACTTAGGTTGTAACAAATAAATAAGCTTGTAACAGGTTATGTCTCTCCGCTATTTATATTAATAAACTTATCTCCGCTATTGCCTATATTAATAAAATTGACGAAGTAGTTAGTTATCATGTACCGCGAATGTACGAATCTAATTAGCTTATTAACATTGGTGTAATAATAATGTTTTATCTAATCTACACTGATCCCTCTCGTGCAAACGGTTATCTGTATTGAGGTTTACCGACGAGGAACGACGCAACCTTTTAACTTCCACCGCTAGGCAGCAGGTAGATAAGTGTCTTTGGCGATATACTAAGGATGAAATTGACAGCCACCGACGCGCAGCAGGCAAGCAGCCTGCCTGCAGCCGAGAGGCAGCGGCTTTCATCATCGCCTACGAATAAATATTTGGCTGATCTATCAATATTTGTTTCAGAGTCTGGTCGTTGTGTGACCGTAAGTCCCTCGTAGTTTCTGTTACCCATGATACAGATTCACCTAGTATTGGGTCAGGACTATGTGTCAATGGTGGGTATATTTAGTTTCTTCATTATACATATTTGTTTTTTTTATTAACTTGAATAACGAGACGTGTAGGTCTAATGGTAAACGCCACGCCTGTCCATAAATAGAAAGAATACCACCTACACGTAACTTGAATTTACGACCACTTATTTAAAACCACTTACGCATGGCACTAAACTGCACTCGTCACCTTGATTCAATGTTCTTGAAACCGAAACACAACAGTGCTGCATGCACTGCTGTTTGCCGGCAGAAATTGACAACGCGGTGGTACCAACCCCGACAGCCTCTCGCATACGCGGGACCTGCTGCCTAATGTAGGTACTTTCCGTGTCTTCAGTAGAAATTGATTTTTCACAACAGCGTTCGGCAAACGGGTAATTGGGTCACTTGATGGTTAGTGATCTCACTCACCGTACGAAAAGTAACAGCAAGCTGCGCGCGTCGGTTTTCTGTGTGACAGTGGTAGTAATATTTACATACTGCTGATCATTGATTGATCAAAGCTTTCATCAATAACTCGGCTAAGCAGTTACATTTTAGTCTTTACTTATTATACACTTAGATCTATAAATAGGTCTGCTTCCGTGGCGCAGCGGGCGAGTAGTTGGCTACGAAGCGAGAGGCCGTGGGTTCGATTCCCGCACCGATACAAATGTTTGTGTGATCCACAAATTTAGGTTGCAAGTCCCTCGTAGTTCCTGATACCCACGATACAGGTTTAACCTAGTGTGGAGTCAGGGCTATGTGTGTGACTGTTGGGAGTATTTATTTTTTATTTTATCTATAGGACATTGAGTAGTCTAAACTGATAAGAATGCATAAAGAAATGAACTGATAGATGAAGCAAAAGTCTATGCTTAATACAGTCACTGTGGGCTACAGGCGTGTATAAATAGGTAAAGCCCCATTTAAATGGACATAATTTATCTTAAAGGTGCTCCCCCATACCAGTGGTTACAAAGACCAGTATGTGCAAGCTAGATTGGACCAAAGAGAATTTAACTGCTGCGTCGAGAATAGCCCGACCATCATATTATATTTTCTGATAAATTCTTCGGCAAATTCCTAGAGCACACAGAGTTCGAGGCCATTTTTAAGCGACGGTCAATTAAAGTTGGTTCCCAATTTGATATTTTTCTAAAGCCGCGACAGTTTAGAAAATTGATAAAGAATCATTACCTACTTCATATAATTGAGAAACACATGCATTGGGATTCGACATTTTGGGTGCTCTATCAGCCCGCGAAGTCTGATCCAGTGCCGCGCGTACCCTTATGATTTCGGTTTCTCATCATGCTGGGGCCCTATTCATGTGCCCGGGGTGCCCGTAGAGTAAAAAGAAACTGATAAAATATTATTAAAATTGTTTATGGTGTCATGAACTATGACTACTAGCTATTCTTAGATGATAACCTTACCTCTTCATCATCCAGGTATATTATATCTGGCTCCACATTATTTTCATAATCTCCTTCCTCAAAAGAATGGGTGGAAACTTGTGATAAAAGAACCAATGATGTAAGCAGTGCAATAACGCGTAATACTTTATTGATCATTCTGAAACTTAAGAAGGTGTTATGTGTTGATTATCCGATGTATTGCGTGTTTTCTTGTTATTTTATTTAATGGCTTCAATGAGGAAACGAGCAGGTCTGCCACAAAATTGAAAAAAAATATAATGTCAATTTCTTTATGCCTTCAAGGGCACTTTTACAAGGCATTTGAATCTACCGAATTGAATTGAATCACACAAAACTTTCAATTATAAAGCACCGCATCACGCATGAGACTAGATTGCGATTAAGACGCTGTCTCATAATAACTAGTAATTCTAATGGCTTCAACCACTTTCAAACCGAAATTCGGCTGGTGGTAGGAAAGTCATATCCGCCCGGATAGCGACCACCGTATACATAGTTTTAAAACCTGCCATAGTGACCCACACACCTTGAGTGGGACGCGTTCCAGGATCAGCTAGTGTATATCCGGTTCTCCCGAGGGGCTTGCGACAGGACTTGATGGTTGGTATAGGTGTACATCCTTGTATCCCTGTGCCTGCATCGGTCATCCGCCTGTTTTGTCGCAGGCCCCACGATTTGCTTTTTCCCTCTCCGAAGAAGGAAGAAGCATTTATACAGGCCGGCATGATTCTGGTGACCACCGATGAACTCATTGTTTGTCGGTAGTAGCTAGTTTTTTTGGACTCCACTACGCTAATCATCAGGTGTAGTGCAGTCACTTTGCCGTGCTCGGATATAAATAAAAAAAGAACAGTGCTTACAAGTGATATTCAGAAATAGATATTACGGTTGTATCAGCCCAGACGGCCTCTCGTATATGAGGTACCGAGGAGCTAGTTTTCCATACTGTGTAGTATCCCTTCTAATTTAATAAACAAGACCATAAGATTAAATAAATAACCTGTGTTGTGGCTTCACGTCGTAATGCCTCAACGAATGAAACGATTTGAACCGAATTCCATTCTTTGATGGCTGGTTTTACTGAAATGGCTCGTTAACTATATTTATAGATCAAATTTGGCCAGTCATTTCAAAGTTACATGGTTTAATTGCAGATCTGGCGATTTATACCTTTTTAAAAATAAAATACCCCGTCCTACTATATTTGAATAGGTAGGTACTCAGCATATGGGTAATACTGTGGTATGGGGGTTTAGATTTACTTATATAAGTAATCGTCAGCAAGCTCCAGGCAGGTGAGCTGATATTTAGTTTAATTAATTTAGGTGTAATGTTGTTTTTTTATGGAATAGTACTGTTTAATGAATCATAGAAACACTTAATGGTTTACACTTTAAGTAATTTAATCCTAGAACACGATATTATTATGAAGAATAGATTTTCCAACATCTAAAAGTACATGATTAGTGATTTCCTAAGTGTTTTAATTTATATTAAATAAATATTGTATCTTATAATATTCATTCATGTTGCAAAATAACTGTACATAAGCAGTTACGCATTGTTTTTTTAATTACTCACCATTCACTAACGATATCCTTACTAAACCAAATCCAGGAACGTATTATTTTTTTCCAACTAAAGATCCAAAGTCACTAGCACATAGTGTTGATTGAATTGAATAACAGTGTGACCGTCCACTTCTGCGGTCGGCGATGGATGAATGTGTAGTGTAAACGGAAACAGTCCGCTATGGAAACTTGGTGGGCGGAGGAGGTGAATAATGCTCGGGGGTGAGTAGCAACTGACAGCCATTTTTCCTCACGGGGAGTGCATTCGAGCGGAACAGTGCGTCGCGTCGACCCACGAAACTGTGCGGGAGACAGCTGAGGTTCGGAACCCTGCAGGTACCCGACAACGTACTTGACAACTCGCTAACTTACGTCATATTATTTATTGTTTTATAATCAAAAATAGTTTACTGTGGGTGCCGGTCTTTTAAAATAATATAATATTAGTATCAGCCTTACGTCATGCTGTCCCATTTCCGTAAACTTGAGAAGGTTTATGGAACTTGAAGATAAAACATTAAGTATGTTCCTACAAATATTTCATGCTATCATCGGCTAAAGTAGCAACGGATAAATAAGTCGTTAAAAACTCCAGACATTTTGTACGGTCTACTTTTGTAATGAATAATAAAAATTGTTGTGTCCGATTCGTGTCTACGGATTGAAATAGTTAAGGATTTTGTAAAGTCCTTATGGTCCAAGGACAATTGCAAACTTCGACTAAGAACGATGACAATTTTATGAATCTGTTTTGTAGTCTGGAAAGATAGTTTTCTGCATTCTTCTGCCGGACTACCCCGACCTTTGCTGGAGTCCGCTTCCCTACTGAGATGTTCCCATTTCGCTCGGATTTCAATATCCTCTATAGTAAGACCTTATAGTTAGGGAAGATATAATAGACATAGGTATGAAAAGATCGTAGTGTAGACATAACATGAAAGTTTATTAAATTTTGTTTTTGGTATGATCATAAATTATTGACTTTTAATACAACAAACATCTGAACCATCGCTTGTAAGCCACGAGCGAAGTATCTTAATCTGCTCGTTGACAGCACGCTTCGATGTGCCTCCTGAGCTTGTATACTGCTCTACACTCGCTTCCCACGAAAATATCGCTCGCAACTCCTCCTCAGTACCGAATTCGGGGCTAAAAATAAAAAAAATTGTACATCTCTTGATATATTCTCGTATTTCTATAAAGCATAAATTATTTAAAATATACTTATTAGATTGCTCTAGGATTAGGAAAAGTAGTTTTTACTAATTCTCATGGAGAGATGATACCTGCTATATTTAATTATTGTTTTTTTTTGTTCTACAATTATTGATTCAAAGATTATGACAACTCAACTAAGAATTATTTTTGAGGTAAAGTATAGGTAGGTAAGTACAGTAACGCCTAAAGACACTGAACAACACCATTTGAGGCGAATGCACGTTCATGAAGTTCTGTAAATACTGAAAATCTTGAATATATGTTATGTAGTATGAACATATTTCAAAAATCACAATACTGACACACTGGCAGAGCTTTAATTTATCGTAACTATTCTGTATTACAACACTGTTAAATTGTCTCAAATGACGTCATACGATGCCGCTGCTATGGGTTTTAAATTGATAACTTACCAGATGCTGACATATTCTTGGTACGGCAAGTCCCGTAAACTAATACCCAGAACCGATGCCCGACGTAAGGTCGTCCCAACTAAGTGGTGAGCGCGACGGAACGGTATTCCTCGGCGGACTAAGGCATAGGCCAAATCAGTAGCAAGCATTTCTGGTTCTAGTGACTTAAGGGCTTTTTCTGGGTCGACCTGGATTCAAGATAAATAAATAACAATTTAAACATGTGTCTCATGATACTTTAATTTCATGTATCGTCATTGTTGGGCTCAGAGCTTTTCTCGTGGTTATAAAAACAGTTTATACCGGGCGGTAGTAGTTAAAATCACTTCATTAATTCGCTTATTATGGTCTCTAAGATTTATTAGTTAATTTACTTCAAAACTAAGTTTCTTCCATTCTTTTTGCCTGACTACCCCAGCTTAGTGTGCCAGCTTCCGCCTTTCTACTAAAACACTTCCACTTCGCCTGATCTTGAGAATCCTCCATAGTGAGACGGAATACCATTTACTCTCATGTATCTCTAAACTAACTATCTGGCTGTAGCTACAATCAGATTGTAGGTAGGTAGTATTATACTACTCAAAACTCACATATTGCCTCTTCTTGAGCAAACATAGGGTAGGTACTTACTTGCATAGTCGAAATTGTGCCAGTGGTTACTTTTAGGCAATCCAGGAGACGATCATAGGATCTAAACAATATTTCTTTATCTGATTGTAAGTCCTTATTGTAAGTACTAGGAAGACCCTTCAGAATACAACTGAAGGCAAATGCATCTCCAAGGAGAAGACCTCCGGCACCACGTACAAGTTCCAAGCCGTCTGGGTTTCTTTTTTGGGGCATTAAACTGGACCCAGTGGAAAACTGATCACTGAATCGAACAATTCCGAATTCTCGTGAACTATAAATTATGAGATCCTCGGCTAATCTGCTTAGGTGTAAGGCACAGAGAGATGCCCAGTTCAAAAATTCCACTAAAAAGAAAACAAGACATAAAACAATATTTGTTAAATAAACGTGTTACAGAATTAAAGGTGTGGTGAAATTTAAGGTACGAGTTTAATTTAAATAATTCACTCCCCGTCGCGTAGTAAGTACTATACCATATACCATATTCGATATTATTTTAAGATGCAATGCTTATAGCATTTTCTCTTTTATCGAATGAGTAACATGTCGACATTGGATTTGCAACTTTGGACAACACTAAATAATAAGCAGCTGAGCTTTTGTTATTTTCGCTCACGCACTTAATTTATAGGGATGTGATCGATCTTATCTTAGAAAAGTTATTAGAACTAGGACCAAAGTTTTGGGTGTCTAGATTTTGATAAGATTCGGTACATAAACAGTCCCAGTCAGATGTATGTAACGATTTTTAAATATGATCGCAACTTTCTGTAACACGTTGTTCAAGTAGCTATTATAAAAATATATTATATATTTCGTTTATTGAGTATTCTTACATATATGATCTCTTGAAGAAACTGCAAACATGGAGTTGTGAGTGATATTATGAAAGCCAAGATCTTTTGCGAGTCGCGTACGATCGATGGGTAGAGCGCAGCCGGCTAGAGCCCCACTACCCAGCGGGCAACTCGACAGACGGTTTCTTTGTTCTTCTAACCTCGTTACATCACCGCGAAGAGCCCATCCATGACTAAAAAAAACAAAAATTTCTACGCCACAATAACATTTTTTACATAGTTACCTGCATAAATATCTGTGTATACTTAGAACCTGTATAATTCAGTGTTATAAATTTAGTCATGGTTGGGATAACATTACATATTTTTTTATTCTGGCACGGCAAAGTGACTACAATGGTCCTGATGTAGGTTCTATTATACCTTAGCAGGAAGTGGCTCCAGCGCACGGGTTGGGCACGTTGTAGGTGTGTGTACCCTGAGACTATCACATTTATTTCGTTGTCAGCTCGAGTCACCAAAAGCTGTAAAATGAACAAGACTTACTTACTTTTTATATTATTTCAGTTCAAATGATCTCTCATTATGGGATTTATCAGCATAATTTATGATATTAAACCCTTATTCCACCATCTCTGAGTAAACGTAATTTACCAAATAAAATATGACTTCTTCATAATTAATCAGAAAAAGCATGTCTACTAAGTAGGTACTTTCAAAAATAGCTGTCTTAAGTGTTCATTGGTGGTTAATTATTATTACTCGTGTATTGTGAAATAGCCTTAGCTCAGCTAGATGTCTTACTATGCGTCTTAGATAGCTATATAGATTACTAGCTTTTGCTCGCGGCTCCGCCCACGTGATCAAACAAACAAACAAACAATCAAACTCTACAGCTTTATAATATTAGTATAAATTTGGGTAGCTTAGCAACGGAAGCCTTCAAATAATATTATTTGGGTAGCTTAGCAACGGAAGCCTTCAAATATGAATAATTTTCCCCGTTTTTGCAACATTTTTCACTGATGCTTCGCTTCTAATGGTCGCAGCGTAATGTTATAGCCTAAAGCCTTCCTCGATAAATGGACTATCCAACACAAAAATAATTTTTCAATTCGAACCAGTAATTCCTGAGATTAGCGCGTTCAAACAAACAATCAAACTCTACAGCTTTATTATATTAGTATAGATTAGATAAAGGCAATAACATAAAATTGTCATTCACAATGCAGCATCGTGTAATATTCAAAATAAGAATCTTTCGCGTTCTCGAAAATCATAATTTTCTGTAATATTCTTGCATGTGTCTCACAAGAAAATCCTTCCACTTAAAATATAAGGTTTCAGTATTTAAAAAATGGGCGACTTGTACCTAATTAAAAAAAATGAAAGGTTCGAGAAAATGCAAGATGAATGACGTACGTGTGCATGTGTGTACGACAGTAGTAGAGTAGCCATCTACAGACAGCTTGATCAGATGTATTGTATATTCAAAGGCTTCATCCAGTACTACAATTAAAGCTATGCGCTTCGCCAATCTTCGACTATTTAATACTTACTTAATAATGACTGACAGGCCCGAAGGGTGGGACCTTGTTTGCATAATTATCGTATTAGCCATGGTATTAAGTAATTACTCTAAGTATCTATTTACCGATATCAAGTCTCTCAAGGCAGAGTACAACTGAGGCAATGAGGCTAACATCCAAAGTTTGGTGTCGGTCGCTGATTGGTCATTGCGGCTCCTTGCAGTGTGAAGTCGCAGGGCAGCGTCACCCGCGTACTTAAATAAACGACTTTCCACAACAGAATGAATGTCTTCTTCGGAATCTTTTAAACAACCTGATTGTTTTAATTCATCTCCAATATCCTTCTCTACCTGTAATCAGAAGATGTCGAAAGTATATCATATTATTGTAGTTTATCCACAATTAAAACAATTAGCAATTAATAATACGGTATCCGGCACGGTAAATTCAATTGACTTATACTTTTCCCTTGATAAATAAAAAAAATGAAAGTAAATATAATAAAGAAGGTTCTTTTTATACGAACAAATATTATATCATATTCCGTGAGCTTACAAAATTGTTTATAACACTAAAGCCATGTTAATTATTATGGTACAGACTCTATATAGAGTTAATCAATACATGGTATAAAAACAAGTCGCTCCCTGCGTCTGTCTGTTTGTCCGCTTCTTTGCAACGGATTTAGATGCAGTTTTGACTATCATTTAGAAAATTTATTCCGGGAAATTCATATTATTATATTGTATTAGTGCCGCGTTGTTGGGCTAAGAGCTGGTACACACAGCGCGTTGGGCACGGCGCGGCGTTCGCGGATTGTTAGTACGGCGTGCGTATTGGCCAATCGGGACTCTCCGCGTCCCACATGGCTGGTATCTTTTGGATATAATCAATAAATAACCGTTCTCCATCCCGGCCAGTGTACGTCCATTCTACCCGAAAGCGCAAACCTCAAACGGTTCGACCAGTAATCAGTAGGAGACCAGTAATCTTTTATTATTCTAAGGCTAAGCATCATATTACACGATAAATCATGTAATATGATGGAAATATCGATTCTACTATAAGATACACGCTTAATGAGCCGCATAAGAGAGGTTTCTTTCATAAAATTATGCCCTTCAGAATTAAATATCTAACCATTTTGTATAATAATAATATGTCACTCACTTTATCGAGGCCTTCACAAATTTTTACGTAGTCTTCAGCAGAAAGATGTTTACTCGAATAGAGTTCTTTCGCCCAACATCTGCTGCCTTGAATATCTTGTCTAAATAATCGTGAATCTATTGGAAGAGAATCATTCAGCCGTCGTAAAACATCCGATGGCTCTTCTTCGAAGCAGCCTCCCCATAGTTGGTACCTGTCCTATATTATCAGACATTCCTTATTTTATAAAGAGCTAAATTTTACGTTACGAGCTTCATTAGGTATTCCATAAAGGAAAGCTTAACTACATGGCGACATGACATATTTACGTGGGTGGAGCCGCGGGAAAAAGCTAGTATTATAATATGTGTAAGATAACTATAGAGAAAATTATTGTCTTAAAAGCTTATGTGGCAAGGCGTGTAATATAAATTATTCCTGCTCAATATTATGTAGGAACAAAATATATTGTATGGACGCGGATGCTGACAATGTCCGAACCCCGAAATAACCGAATTCACATTACTGTCTGATTGCGAGATAATACGTACAAAATATAGATCGGTATTTGAAATCAGATGCAGAAAATCATTGCACATTACTATGTATTAAAATTATGGGTTCGGTAATCTTCGCTATTTACGATTTAGTAAGAATATAGTAACGATGCCTACTTTTCGGGCCTCGGCAGGCATTTATAAGAAAGAAAATATATATTCTAATGTTATAACTGCCCTTTAGGATGATCATCATGCCAATGGGAAACGAAGATAACTAAAACGCATAAATTAAATGATAGGCACTGTAAATGCCTTTAAAGGAATATTCCTTTAAGAGCAATTAAATTATGAAATATGCACGTACTTACAGTAGACATTATCTTGTGTAAATGGCGTAAACATACGAATAGTCACTATCTAACAGTAAACTTTAGTCACATGGTCTCCTATCAAGCCAGGTTACGAGAGGTCAATAATAATTTTACATAGTTGATAGATTAGTACCCGCAGCAGTGAGTAAACCAAGTTTCGGAAGAAGAGGCCTACATACTAGCAGTGTGCTACATGCACATGTATTACATGAAACATTTTTGGGTAATTGGTAGAGCCACTACGTAGACAAGTCGACTCATTTGTCAATACTATTTCACAGAAAACTGACGTGATATAGCAGCTTGGGACTGAGGTGAGATGTCTGGAGGGTCAAATCCCTTCTCCCCTTCCCAATCCCTTAATTACCCCTTCTCATTAAGTTTGGCAAAGTGTCCACGATTTTTCTGTATTACGTTTCAATTCTTTCTGATTCTGCTTAGTAGCACAGGCTCACGCCTCTTATATAGACTCCACACATTGTAAGAAAGAATTAAAGTTATGGCAGCAGAAACATTATCTGCGAATAGTTTATATGGGCTACCGGGTCATGGACGGACTCGGCTAGCGACGCGAACTAGATGTTCAGCCCGATTGGTAATCTTAAAGTCTGCTCCGCTACTATAGGATAGGATATGCGTAGGATCACTAATAGAGAAATCGAAGAGGATAGGCGCGACGAGGATAATTCATATACTTTCTTCCACCTTTCCTTATCCCACTCGCAGTGAAGGCGGCGCAACATGCTTTTTAACATGTTACATAAAGATTTGGCTTGTAGTTTTTACGACCGGCCGCCTGCCTGGCGTTAACTCCTTTGAGAAACACCCAGACTCGAAACAAATATACAGGGTTAATTTTAAAACACCAGCAATCTCGCAGGACCAGATAGCTGACCCCATACAGAACAACTTTTGTTCTACGAGTTTGGATATAACTCAATATATTTAAAAAAAAATGATTTTACAAGTTTCTGTTGTGTCGTGTTTTTTTTCGTAGAATGCGGCGCGGCCGGCGCGCGCGCACGACTTCAAAGCGGCGCTCAGCTGCTCGGGCGTTGACCTTAAAGCCGCTAGCCCGGTTCCCCACGCTTCGCGTGTTTGTTTACGTAATCTGCGATGCGTGTTGTAACATTCAAGACGGAAATTAAATGAATACTTATTTTTGTATGAAAATAAAATCTAACAAATTATCCAAAGTCGTAGAACAAAAGTAGTAATCTACGCCTGCGAGATTGCTGGTGTTTTAAAAATAACCCTGTATACGGATCACACAAAGATTTTGCCTGGTTGCGGGAATCGAACCTGCGGCCTTTCGCTTCATAGCTGGCTATTCTCCCACACAGACTAATTTTTGTGTAATCCACAAGTACGTGTTTCGGGTTTAGATGTTGTGGGAACACAAGTCCCTCGTAGTTCCTGATACGCACGATACGGGCTTAAACTAGTGTAGGGTCAGGACTATGTGAGTGACTGTTGGGCGTAAAAAGTTGTGCAAGTTAGCCAATTTTTACAGTGTTCTAAGTTATTTAAATTTTATTATTTCACTACTTTGAAGTTGAGTTTGTCATATTTTAATATTAAAAGTGACCCGTGTTTTATCGTCTTTCGAAATAATCTTTGAGTAAATACTAAAAGGAAATAACCTATGACTTGGCAGCATGATCTTCGATTTAGGTTGATTACATGAGGAACCTAATATGTGGAATACTATAGAATGGAATATTATTATGAGGAATTAATAAAAAATACGATTCATGAGTTGACGTTTTATATGACAATTTTGTCTAGACATGGGCGTTGTCGTTTTCGTTTTCATAATCGATGTGTATCGTTGTTTACCAATCAACATCCGTTATCAACATCGTTGTTTTTGTACGTTGATACCTCCCTTTTTGATTTCGCTGGGAAAAACGAATTTATTGCTGGCTTGGCGGTACGGTTACTCACCGGTTTTCTATATTCTTTAAACACCCTACAACGCTAATACCAACCAGTAATCACGCGGTGGCCATTATCAGCGCTTTTTTTATTTGCTTTACCGTCGCTGGTCTGATGGTAAGCGCCACGCCTGCTCATAAACAGAAGCAAAGCCACATAGAACTTTGAATTACAAAGCACTTCATGGCACTGGACTGTGCTAGTTACCCTGAGACATAAAATTTTGTTTCATTATGCCCATTAATTTTACTGACTGCAATGTCTTTGAATCTGAAACACAAAAGTGCTGCTTGGCAGTAGAAAAAGATAAAGTGGTGGTACCAACAGAGACTGCCTCTCGGTAATCATACATACTAACAGGAAGCGGCTTAAAAGCGCACTTAACATTCCCTTACTTTACAACTAAAGGTGTGGAGTTTTGGCGGGAATTCTGACAGTGCAGTTCATCGCTTATTTTAATTTATTTCATAAACTAGTTTAGAGTTGTGTTTGTTGTATAAAAGTGATGTGGATTTGTTCAATAAACATTGACGGTGATGAACAGTATATGGAAACATTGAAATAAGTGAATTAAGAATCGTACTGAAAGGAGTTAACACCATAACTCCGACAAGACCTTGAAATCGTCCGCACCCGTGTTTCATCATTCTTGTAAAAATACTTGAGAATACATTATACTTGACACTGGCTAAATGCATAATACTGCGAAAGCCATTAATAAAAAAGGAAAGGAACTAAAGGTGTGGAAATAATAAACAATATTTGTGTAAGCATTTAAACTATATAATTATGTAGACAAGATTCAGAATTGAAAGTCAACGTTCATGATCCATCATAATTTATTTTCAAACAAATAATTTTTATTAATCTAATCAGGAAATAGCATAGATTATTAATAAATTTACCCGATATTTAAATAAATCGTTTATTAAATTCGTGTATTGAAATATCTTATGCTTCGAAACAGAGAAATCAAAGTCTCACAATACATGCAATTTTCAGTGATTAGAATTCAGCAGTTTGCTTTTACTTCGCGCCATTTTAGTTGAATGTTGTCTCGCCTGCCATGTTATCGCCATTCGGTCGATGCTAGTGAGAAGGTATCGTTTTTAGTTGACAAGTTCACTACAATACGGCAATCGGCGTTTTTCGGTAAAATTCGTGTTAGTCACAACGCTGTCGTTGGAATCAGATGTTCAACCTTTTGCCAACGATTGCCGACATCGGATGTCAACAACGATATTATAAAAACGATCATCACTATTTTTGACAGATATGTAAAAACTAGGTTAAAATATAGGTTATGTTTTCAATATTCGTAAATAAATACTATTAAATTATTTTAAAATGCTTTATAATAGCTTAAAGTACTCTATGTTTTAGTGTTACCTCTATAACTTTAACTGTTATGTTTATCTCTATAATGGTTAATGAACATGATAATTTGGTTAGCGACATAGTTTCTGAGGAAAACTGTCCACAAGGTGGAAACTTTCGTCAGTGCACGCTTTTTGATGTTACGATTGATCCTGGCCTAAAAGACGACGAAGGCAATGAAATACCAAGACCATTTACCAAGAGTCAAATGCGAAAATGGTTGAAAAAAGTTAAATGGGTAAATCGCAAAGCTGAGAAAAGGGCAAGAGAGAAAAAGAGGTCCAAAGAAAGAAGAAGAGAGGCTCGTGCGGCTAATGTTGACCTTGGACCTAGTCGAAAAGCGTTAAAGAAAATGAAATTGGAAAGGGACAAGAAGAGCACTGGAATAATTATTGATTTGAGTTTTGACCATCTTATGATAGAGAAAGACAGATTTAAGGTCATAAAGCAAATTCTTAGGTGCTATTCTATAAACAGGAGGTCTGAGACACCCCTGCAGTTTCATATAACTAGTTTTGGTGAGAAATCTAAGAATGATATGGCCAGACACAATGGTTATGAACATTGGGATGTAAGTTTATGAGAATTTATCTACAAAATATTTAGATTAATCGCTGCCCTGACACAAAAGTACTGTGTTATAAGGTTGAAGTCTGTTTGTAGCATTGTAACTCTCAAACAAGTGGCTTGTTGCATTTCAATTTGAATTCTAGTTTTATTGAGCAGGTTCCTAGCTATAATCTAAAAAAGATGACCAATTGTGTAACAAATAAAATAAAATATGTTTAATCGACATTCCTTTGAATAATGTAAATGGATCAATAACAAGTCCACTGAGTTTGTTTCGCCAGGTCTTCTCAGGCCCCTGCCTGCACGACCATGTTCGGACCTGGTGGTAGATTTAAAGCAACAATTTATAGTACAATAATCTTTCTATAATCTACTTTTTTATTAGCTTGATGACAAAATAAGCAAGTTGCTCACCTGAATCATCAGGTCATTATAAAATGGCCACACCTGCTTATAAACAAAAGTAATACTGCACAAAACTTGGGTCAATTGTAGGTCGGCAAGATCATGCCGGCCTGCCAAAGGGCCAAGGGGGAGGGAAAGGAAAAAGGGATGGGAAATGGGTTAGGATCAGGGGGCAAGCCCCCTGGGGAGAACCGGATATACACTAGCTGACCCTGGAACGCGACCCACACAAGGTGGGCCACTATGGCAGGTTTTAACACTAGTGTACGGTGGTCGCTATCCGGTTGGATACAAGTATCATCCCACCATCTTTTGAAAGACAGGTCATCATATTGAGACCATGGTTTCATAGCTTTATTAACTACATTACAACCAATGGGGGTGTAACAGTAACATGTATATAGGTTAAAAGAGGTGAGGTATGGCTAATATGTTAATAGAACTAATTATTTATTAAATCAAATCATTTATTGAATCAATAAAATGTCAAACATCATTTAGATTTAGTCAAATTTTTACTCTACCCCCTAGTTTGGAATGCTGTTTCGTTAAAGAAGAATGGGCAAGAAACTGTAATGTAAATTATTAAGTATTTAACTATCATATTTGGTGTATTTTTACAGATAGAGTTCAGCGAGAAGTCATACACTGATTTATTTCCTAAAGAAAAATTAGTTTACCTTTCAAGTGATTCAGAGAACGTGATAGAGGAATTCGAAGAGGATACAATGTATATAATTGGTGGATTAGTTGATCACAATCAACATAAGGTTTGTTGCATACCATAATATACAGTACTTTGATTTAAAGAATATGCTTTGGCAATGTTAGTTAATTTTTTCAGAAATTCACACAATGTTATGTGTGAGGATGACCATGATCTCATACAGTTCTGTTTTTATATATTACTAGCGGACCCGGCCACGCTTTGCTGTGCCTAAGGTATATGTTAAATTATATTGTAGTAAACCATTCAATGCAGTATGCGCCATCTATTGGATACTTACTCAATTCAGCCGATAAGTTATAGTTCAGTCCGGTCCCCAGTCCAGTCCGGTGCCCTGTCCAGTCCGGTCCCCAGTCTAGTCCAGTCCCCAGTCCTGTCGGGTCCCCAGTCCGGTGCCCAGTCCAGTCCGGTCCCCAGTCCTGTCGGGTCCCCAGTCCGGTGCCCAGTCCGGTCCCCAGTCCAGTCCGGCCCCAGTCCAGTCCGGTCCCCAGTCCAGTCCGGTCCCCAGTCCAGTCAAGTCCCCAGTCCAGTCAGGTCTCCAGTCCAGTCAGGTCTCCAGTCCAGTCCGATCCCCAGTCCTGTCCGGACCCCAGTCCGACCCCCAGTCCAGTCCGGTCCCAGGTCCGGTCCGGTCCCCAGTCCTGTCCGGTCCCCAGTCTTGTCCGGTCCCCAGTCTAGTTCGGTCCCCATTTCAGTCCGGGTCCCCAGTCCAAACCGGTCCCCAGTTCAGTCCGGGTCCCCAGTCTAATCCGGTCCCCAGTCCTCTCCGGTCTTCAGTCCAGTCCTATCCAGTCTCCAGTCGTGTCCGGCTCCAGTCCCAGGCCCCAGTCCGGTCCGGTCCCCAGTCCTGTCAGGTCCCCAGTCCGGTACCCAGTCATGTCCGGTCCCCAGTCCAGTCCGGCTCCAGTCTGGTCCCCAGGCAAGTCCGGTCCCCAGTCCAGTCCGGTCTCCAGTCCAGTCCGGTCCCCAATCCAGTCAAGCCCCCAGTCCAGTCTGGTCCCCAGTCCGGCCCCAGTCCGGACCCCAGTCCAGCCCAGTCAAGTCCAGTCCACTCCACTCCAGTCCAGTCCAGTCAGACGCGAAACCACAAGTTTAGCCTCTACCAAAAAGTGCTCAACACGGCTAAAAAAACATTCCAAAATCAACAACTACTAATAAATTAAAAATTAATTAAAAAAACATTGTCCAGCGGACAAAATTGTGAATCTAAACCATTCTCAGATCCCCTTGAACACACACAAAAAATTTCATCAAAATCGGTCCAGTCGTTTAAGAGAAGTTCAGGAACATACACACTCACAGAAGAATTATATATATAAAGATATTTTTGGAGCGAACGTCTGAAAGTTACACAGAAGGACAATTTGCTCTTATTAGTGGAATCATTATACTCTAATATTAATGTGTAACATTAGATAATGACTTCCCCAAACGAGATGACCAGGAATTCATTGCATAATCACAATAATCCCTAAAAACCAAACATTGCCGGTGTATAATTAGTATGTACTGTAGGTACATATAATTTTGTCTCACATATCTTTATATATATAATTCTTCTGTGAGTGTGTATGTTCCTGAACTTCTCTTAAACGACTGGACCGATTTTGATGAAATTTTTTTTTTGTGTTCAAGGGGATCTGAGAATGGTTTAGATTCACAATTTTGTCCGCTGGACAATGTTTTTTTTATTAATTTTTAATTTATTAGTAGTTGTTGAGTTGTCGTTGCGAAGCTTGCCGTGATGACGGGTCGTATAGCGTCTAGACTGGACAGGGACAGGACAGAGACAGGACAGTGAGACAGGACAGTGAGACAGGAAAGTGAGACAGGACAGTGAGACAGGACAGTGAGACAGGACAGTGAAACAGGACAGTGAGACAGGACAGTGAAACAGGACAGAGAGACATGACAGAGAGACAGGACAGTGAGACAGGACAGTGAGACAGGACAGTGAGACAGGACAGTGAGACAGGACAGTGAGACAGGACAGTGAGACAGGAAAGTGAGACAGGACAGTGAGACAGGACAGTGAGACAGGACAGTGAGACAGGACAGTGAGACAGGACAGTGAGACAGGACAGTGAGACAGGACAGTGAGACAGGACAGTGAGACAGGACAGTGAGACAGGACAGTGAGACAGGACAGTGAGACAGGACAGTGAGACAGGACAGTGAGACAGGACAGTGAGACAGGACAGTGAGACCGGACAGTGAGACAGGACAGTGAGACAGGACATTGAGACAGGACAGTGAGACAGGACAGTGAGACAGGCCAGTGAGACAGGATAGTGAGACAGGACAGTGAGACAGGACAGTGAGACAGGACAGTGAGACAGGACATTGAGACAGGACAGTGAGACAGGACAGAGAGACAGGACAGAGAGACATGACAGAGAGACAGGACAGTGAGACAGGACAGTGAGACAGGACAGGACAAGACGGGGACAGGACGGGGACGGGACGGGGACGGGACGGGACGGGGAAAGGACGGGGACGGGACGCGGACAGGACGCGGACAGGACGGGGACAGGACGGGGACGGGACGGGGACAGGACTGTCCAACCGGAGGGAGGTGGGAGACGACCTGACTTAGGTCGTCGAAGTCAATTAAATGTGCGACGGGCTACCTCACGTGCAATGGCGCAGTACCTCACTTAATTGCATTTAATGTAAATAAAACATTTGTATTAAGTTTTGACCACATTTTACACAAATATATTATGTAGGTGATACGAAGTTCACCGGGTCATCTAGTCTTTATATATATAATTCTTCTGTGAGTGTGTATGTTCCTGAACTTCTCTTAAACGACTGGACCGATTTTGATGAAATTTTTTGTGTGTGTTCAAGGGGATCTGAGAATGGTTTAGATTCACAATTTTGTCCGCTGGACAATGTTTTTTTAATTAATTTTTAATTTATTAGTAGTTGTTGATTTTCCGGATGGTTGTCGTTGCGAAGCTTGCCGTGATGACGGGTCGTATAGCGTCTAGACTGGACAGGGACGGACAGTGAGACAGGACAGTGAGACAGGACAGTGAGACAGGACAGTGCGACAGGACAGTGAGAAAGGACAGTGAGACAGGACAGTGAGACAGGACATTGAGATATGACAGTGAGACAGGACAGTGAGACAGGACAGTGAGACAGGACATTGAGATATGGCAGTGAGACAGGACAGTGAGACAGGACAGTGAGACAGGACAGTGAGACAGGCCAGTGAGACAGGACAGTGAGACAGGACAGTGAGACAGGACAGTGAGACAGGACAGAGAGACATGACAGAGAGACAGGACAGTGAGACAGGACAGTGAGACAGGCCAGTGAGACAGGACAGTGAGACAGGACAGTGAGACAGGACAGTGAGACAGGACAGTGAGACAGGACAGTGAGACATGACAGAGAGACAGGACAGTGAGACAGGACAGTGAGACAGGACAGGACAGGGACAGGACAAGACGGGGACAGGACGGGGACGGGACGGGACGGGGACAGGACGGGGACGGGACGGGACGGGGACAGGACGGGGACGGGACGCGGACAGGACGGGGACAGGACGGGGACGGGACGGGGACAGGACTGTCCAACCGGAGGGAGGTGGGAGACGACCTGACTTAGGTCGTCGAAGTCAATTAAATGTGCGACGGGCTACCTCACGTGCAATGGCGCAGTACCTCACTTAATTGCATTTAAGGGGTTATACGCAGTTAGAATTTTCAAAAAATCGACTTTCTTTTTTTTGCATTTTAGGAATGTACATATATTTAAGTATATTCTCTAAAAATTTGAAGCCAATCCGATAAATATTTTCGGAGATATACCTGAATTTGTAAAGCCACGCCAGCGTGTTAGAAAGCAGGTAGAGTAAGAACTACTGTGTTTTCTCGTAGAAGGCGAGTATAATAAGTCCACTAAGTATTTCAAGGTCACATTCAGTTATTATAACCTAAAATGAAGGTATTTCGTTTATTAATTTATTGATTTCGTCAGTCTAAAGTGTTCTGCCACGTTGTAAAGGGGTACGTTCAGTTCAAACTTGTTTTTGAGATTTTTTGTTTTATAATGGAGTACATTTTATTTCAAAGTTATAAAAATGCCTCGTAAATGTTTAAGATTACGTTGAAATACCGAAAATATCCATATTTATAAAGGTAAAAAGAGAACATAAGCTTTTAATCCAAAAACTGCTGAGACGGATTAGTTTTAGTGCATCCGTTAAAATCAACAACATACAGAAAGAGATTTTAGTTTCACGTGATCGATTTCGATTGAATATAGAATTTTAAATTTTATTACTGTAGTTGCTACGATAAGTAATTGTGTGAAATGTAACTCTTGTGACGGAAAAATAACATTTGAAGCTTCTTTCCCTGGACTTGATTTCAAAATCGCTTGAAAGTGTGAAAATGTGTTATAAACTCCAGTTAACAGTAAAATAAACAGACAATTTATATTTGTTATGAGAATTCTGGGACGAGGATTAAAAAGCGCAGCTAAATTTTGTGACTTGATGGCCGTGTGTGCTTTTTTAACGCAAAACACTTATGATTTGATAATTGACAACATTCACTCTTGTGCGAAAGTAGCAGCTTAAAAACTGTTTGATAAAAAGCCTGTACCGAGAAAAAAGAAGCGAAGTTCGAAAAAGATTCCTCTTATGGCCCTGGAATAGATGATACCATGTAAGTTGAAGAAAAAAATTTTTAGCTATGTATAAACTACTTCTGAAACTTTAAACGCGTTTTTCTCAAAACGGTATTTTCAAAGTCGGTGATCTCGATTTCTCAGAAATGGCTCAACCGATCGCTCTAAAATTTTTACACAATCTTCTTAGATATATTCCTCAGGTATTGAACGAAGGAATAAAATTTCAAAAATGTATTACTATTTTATTTTAACAATTTGGAGCGAAAATTTCAGTAAAAAATGATTTTTTTTTTTCAAATCGACGTCATTTTGTCAATAATCAAAATTTCTATTATTCCTTCGTTCAATACCTGCATTGACCTGTCCTTTAAAAGAATGCATCATATTTTTTGACTTCAGATAATTCAAACCGCCGAAATGGAGATCACCGCTACGGGCCTTTTTTTAGAGGTCGTTCGGGACATCATCTACAAGAACGGTGCATATTAATATTTTTACATGATCGACGCGCTATTGTATTCTCAAAAGTACGCTCTATCTGAATTACCATCATTTGTAATTGATAAATAAATACTGTTTCTATAAAAAAATCATAAAAAGACGTCTTTTTTGAGCCTCGCAACTGCGTATAACCCCTTAATGTAAATAAAACATTTGTATTAAGTTTTGACCACATTTTACACAAATATATTATGTAGGTGATACGAAGTTCACCGGGTCATCTAGTGAAATATAAATATGTATTATGTTTATCATTCATTCATATTAATTTCAGGGTTTATGCCACAAACTAGCTATAGAACATGGCATCCGACATGGTCAGCTGCCATTAAATAAGTACATTAATATGAAAACTAGGAAAGTTTTAACAATTGATCATGGTGAGTTATATGTTAATTTAATGTCGAATATAAATATTTACAGTGCAATGCACGAAAACTAACTTGGCCAACTTGTGAAGCACAGAGTTGTGCCTGTAAATACTTTATCTAAAGTTTTGGATGCTGTTGATACAGTTTATGGCCAGGCGTGACGGTTACCATCAGGTGAGTGGTCAGTCTCGTAATGACCTGTCTCGTAACTACCGAATTCAATATAGTAAATAATATTGAAGCAAATGACTTTACAATGTTATACCAAAACACGGGCAAGGCTGTTTTTCTATCTCACTCTAGTCAAAAAAATTATCTCAGGCCTGCAGTGTTTGAACGTGAAAACGTGTTGTAAAGGTTTATCTGTTCCGTTGTGTCATTGTTTGTGTCCCCCTCCTTCAGCAACACTTGTTTTTTATAGCAGAAGCTGGCAAACGAGCAAATGGGTCACCTGATAAGCGATCTTCACACCCATATATCAATACCGCAATATCAGAATAATAGACTCATTACCGATCAGAAAAAGTATAATTAAGGGATTGGGAAGGGAGGAGGAGTTGATTTTATTAATTTCTCCTATTTTAGGGGTCCCAATTGGACCCGGTAGGTGGCGCTGCAATCAAGTTCTAGATTTATTTTATTTTTAGGACAAAACAATGTCTGCCGTGCCTGCTAGTATGTTTATATTACAGAAAATAATGATTATATAATATTATTGATTCCAGTTTTTGAAATCGTTCTGAGGGTGTGCGAAGGTGCGCCATGGCAGGAGGCATTGATGAAGGTGTTGCCGCTACGAAAAGGTGCTCATGTAAATGACAAATTGAGTAAATCTGACTCATCTTCAGAAATGTCTTGTAGAAGTGACAGTGACTCCGACTAGGCATCATGAATCAAGTGACATTGAAATAAAGTGCTACGCAAATTTAATAAACAGACATTAATAAACACTTTAATTTTGTGATATTTTTCTGCCTTGCAAATAAATAAATGGGTCCGGGGATTATTGTCTCACCGAAAACCGACGTGAAGCAACAGCTTGGGCTTGGTATGGTGGGTGAGATTCTCTTCAAGTTCAAATTCTCTTCCCTTTTCGAATACATTAATTATCCCTTTCTTTTAAGGCGCTTGGTTTTCTGCTATGCAGTGTTTTGTAATTCAAAGTTCTGTGCGGTGTTGCTTCTGTTTATGGACAGGCGTGGCGCTTACCATCAGGCGAGCGCCTTACTCGTCTCGTCATTTAATCAAATAAAACAAAGCCATTACAATAAGTTTGAGTAGCTACCTACTGGATAAATAATTACCGGGTTTACTCCTTCACTTGTGCTATAGACAAATTATAATTCATCTATGTTTTGTCGAATCACTATCTAGTCCTCTTCAGTATTAGGCAGTAAGTGGGATTAAATTACAAAATACGCTTTAAAGGGCCGCATCCTTTATTATTCTAAATTCAATTAAACTAGTTTTTTACATTGAAACAATTTAGGTACGGATGTGAAGTAATTTATATTAACGTTCCTAAGTGTGTATGCATTTAAACACCATTGCTAGATAAAATAATTTAACTAAATGGGTATATTATGTTTCTGCAAAAAGTTAGTAATGAGCGGAGCAACTCGTTCGGGATTGTTTAAATGCACGTGATGTGTGCCAGGTATGAAGTGACATTCGAAATGTTCGTTATTTCTCTCAACAATTTCACGCATTTCCACAGAAAAAGAATCTGATGCGAAAGGTGAGTCAATTGCTTTCACGTATAATGTTGGCGCCTTAAGTCTCTTGACAAACGCTTCGACAAATTTTTTGTCCTCTGGATTAAATAAAATATATTTTAACCTAGAATCACGACTAATATAATACTTGTTAGGGTCGTTTTTTGACGGCTTAGTACCACGATTTGCGAGGTATTGTACGTTGTTTAAGTCAACAGATTTACTAGTTCCTATATGCCATCTTCTTTTTATTTCTTCCATAGTGTAGGATGGTGGTTCTTCATTTAAGCGGGTTTGAGCAAACACACCTTTTTGTATGAATGTGGGATATTTATCGACCACCATATTTAAATTGTAATCGTCGTATATCAAATGGTCTACGGCGACGTAAAAATCGACATCATTAGGAAAAATGCATGCAAAACGCATACCGGCTATTGAGCCCATAGAATGGCATAATAAGGAAACTTTATCCCATTTAAAATAGTCTTTTAAGTATAATATCAGCCGAGGAAACTCCCAGGAGTAGTACTGCATGCCTGTGAAGTAAAGCAAATATTTTTAGTGTTTAATATATATGTAGCATTAATCATTACGCCTAGAATACATTACCTGGAGGAATCCAACTTGATAATCCATGGCCCGGCAGGTCTATTGCTAATATAGAACGGTTTTTTATTATCATCGGTATTAGAGGATCCCATGTTCCGGCGTTGTCTTGCCAACCGTGAAGAGCCAAAATGGGTCTATCTACCTCTTTACCCCATAATTTACCGGCCAAGTGACCCCACTGTGTGGGGATCTGGATTTCCTTTACTGGTACCTGAAAATTCAATATTTTACAATAGTGTTCTGCTTCGATTTGTCATAAAACATATCTCTCTTATTTTTCAAATACTTGTACCATAAGTATGTAGTTTCTAATTATTATTTGGAACACTATTATTAACGTTTAATTTGTCATATACAACTCATTAAGCTAAGTAGCTATAATCCAAACAAAACGTGACTTTATATATTTATTCAAAATAGGACACTATCTTAATTACGGCTACTATGACTGGTACAATAAAAATACATTTCTTAAAAAGTCTTATTTAACGAAATAAGATAGAGTATAATTATGTTCTGTGATAGTTAGGTTGTAATAATAACAAAAAAAGCTAGATAAAGCCAATTTACTGTACATATTTCACTGATGTAGATATTAGATACAAATTTAAGATACATAACAATCTTTTACCTCAAAGACATAATTATAAGTTCAAACATTATTCTGTTTTTTTATTGAAAGTTGTTAGCTGCAAAAAAAACTAAAGATGTTTAAGTGGGAATTTTTTGTCAAATTGCGATCATTATTCAGCGACCGAAAGTTTTCCTCGGGGACATCGGATTTCGAACGGAGTACTGATAAAAGGGTAACATTTTCAATTCGAGTTCGAATTTTCCTAACCTTCTCAGATAAGAATTGCATTTGTAAATAAATTACCTTTACATTAACTGTCAATAGCGCTATTGATATTTTAAGACTGCTTTATTGAATATAAGCGGTAAAAAATATTGGAAATATAAAGTGTGAGACCTTTTAGAAATAATAAAAAAATCAACATACTAGTCTAAAACATCTAGCTTATGTTTTTGTAATGTTTACTAAAGCAATACTTTAAAGATCTTGGGATATTAATATGAACTTACCTCATTTGTGTGTATTTTTTTGGAAAAAGAATTGCCGTAAATTAACGGCTTAAGTCTTGTATTATCCGAATTGAAATTGAAAAAAGCACGGCAAGGGAGTCGTTTTGTCATACTAGTATTGATTTGTACACACTAAGCAGCTAAAATGCACCTTATCACCTTGTAATAAATTAATTAAATAAATAAATACATCCAATAGTCACACACATAGTCCTGACCCCACACTAGGTTAAACTGTATCGGTAAATATGAGGGTCTTATGGTCCCACAACCACACCCAGTTCCACACCCAGACCCGAAACAAATATTAATGAGTCACACAAGCATTTGCCTCGGTGCGGGAATCGAAACCACGGCCTCTCGCTTCGCAGACAGCTAAGCGCCCACTGCGCACAGAGGTTATCAATTAACTGATAAACGTAATTTTTGCCACTGATTTTAATTCACAATAATGCATGTCAAATACCAAAGGTTACTTTAAAGTGCACGATAAATAAATATTGACACTGTACTTATGTATTTAGTGTAGTTTTATTTCCATTGGGGATTTTGACATATTATTTTAGCACAAAGTACAATAGGTATAACCTAGCTAACGCTTTGACGCACGCGTTGCGAGTAACGCTACCAAGGCCACATTATATCATACTACTAAGATTATTCCACACTGGCGAAATACGAATATACTGTCTAGTAAATGGACTTTGAATGATAATGATAAAATAGTGCGTTAATGATCGTATACAAGGTAGTAATCGTAATTTCAAAGCTTCACTATATATTATGAAACAAAGTTCTCCGCCGCGTCTGTCTGTCTGTCTGTTCGCGATAAACTCAAAATGCTGCTTAATCTCTTTGAGATATAATAAAACAATGCATGTTAGGATATTCCTCTTTTATAGATCTACAAAGTCCGCGACGGCATATATCTATCTTTTAAGGATAACTTATTATGCCCTTTCTATCTTCTAAAAAAATGGCCACAATGCGCTAATACGCTACAAGGTTGTCTGGTAGAGATCGCTTTTAGCGATAAGACTTCCTTTTAACTTGATTTAGTTGTAAGGTTCTTAATGTATAATTTTAATTATTGGTGTGCAATAAAGAGTTATCTATCTATCTATCTATACTTATAATTGGAAAGCTATAGACGGATACAGTATTAATCCTTACCAACTTAAATACGTTAGAGATCTTAAGTAGTTCATGCACAGTATTATAATTTTTTTATGCCATATAGTTTAAATGAATATCTTACGAGTTATCTCAAAAAATTAAAGCCCGCGTAAATAAATTCAAGCACGTTTCTCACACCGATGACGGGACTGGCTCGATGCGATCACCCCCGCGTCGCGCCGCGCCGGCGCGGCCGCTCTGTCGCCAACAGGTAAAACATGTGGCCATAATATTATGGTCTACTGGGTGTTTCGTGGAAAAATGTTATTTTTGACAGGTTTTATGATTTTTTGTAAAACCCCTGAAAATTCTTTTTTTTTGCGGCTAGGTAAATTGTACACACTATTGTCAACAAAATAATATAAAGGGCACATAAAACTTTCTTTTATTTTACGAGATAATCTAATCGAAAGAAATTGACATGTTGAGGATAATGACGTACACCTCCGATGAATGATAATTTTGGTGATGATAATGACTTTATGTTACACAGAATGAGAAAAAGATCAAAATCGACCCAAAAAAATGAACATTAATTAAAAATTTAAATTTTTGGCATTATCATAATTATATATAATCACAATACAATTACAGAAAATAACAAAATAAGTATTTTGTCTCCCGATTTTAGGTTAATTATTATTATTAGTGTAACGCGACGCCCGCGCGCCGGGCCGAAAGGGTCGTGTCCAGCTCCGTATTCCCGGGTCCCGCCAACCCTCCCTCCCCAGTACCGCGCCGGGAGGATCACGCCACCGTTCGCCAGTCGCGCGAGAGCATTAGAAAGTGCGTCCACGCACATCAATCCGCCGATCTCGCGACTCGCGCTCTTTTGCCTACTACGGTCGTCAAATATATAAGTTGAGCCTTAATATCAATGTATTTTTATAATAAAAACATTTTGTACGTGACGTGAGTTTTGTTTAGTAACCGCCCCGTAGTGGACAGTTATAGTGGCGCCCAACGTGGGGCGCGGGTCGCGGTCGCGGAATCGGCGAATTGATGTGCGTGGACACACTTTCTAATGCTTTCGCTCGACCGGCGAGCGGTGGCGTGATCCTCCCGGCGCGGCCTTGCGGCGGAAGGGTTGGCGGGACGCGGAAATTAACTTAGGATCTGGACACGAGCCTTTCGGCCCGGTGCGCGTACGTCGCGTTACATTAGCAAGTTTCTTTACTATACATTTTCATTTCGAAATCAACTACAAAATACTAACAGTACACTTTGCCACAACTTTGCCTATATGCCCAATATTGTCCATTCCGTTTTTTCTTTAATTAAACAATTAATATGCTGACCTAATCAGACCGAGCAGCTCCATACAGTGATGATATACATTGTTATTGAATTTTCAGAAAACTTAAATAATCAAACGCACCATGCAAAACGATTACGACTCAAAATTACATCGTATCTGTTACAATTTTAAAAATTAAAACTATCTTTCGTCCTCAGAAACGTCAATTAAGCTTAAGTATTTATTAGTAATATTTTAAAATTCAGTTATTTCTCAGAGACGTCAATTATGATTATTTGTATACTCAGTGGCTGGTAAAGCAGTAACTGTCTCTCGTAATCTAAGAAATTACTTGACAATCAACGTTAATTCACGTTTGTGAGTGTGGTAGTTGCTCTTATAAAAGATTGTGTGTTTTTAAGAAGGGGTGTTCGGTATAAGACAAGGTATTACGCCTAACGCCATTTTTGAAGTGTTGATGAAGTAATCAGATAGGTGACATTGATATCAGGTAGAATTTTGACCTTTGGATTAACCTGACTAGTAAGAAGCACTATTTCTGGATATTTTTTTTCTTTTTTTGAATCTGGTATGTTAATTATCGACCCAAGATGCTTTCCATGTACACATATTTCAAAAAAGTCACACATAAAGCTACTCATACTTCTCAAAATCGTCCTGTTCACAAATTTATCCTATAAAACCTGATAAACAGACAAGGTGCCTTTGAATGGTTTTAAATTAAACGGGATCAGTTTTTCTTTGTTTAAAATATCCTTTTCTTCAACATTTTTTACTATTATGTTTACTTAGTTTTCAATCTATTCATAAAATTGTTTGAACGACCCGACATCCCAACCAAAGTTAACCATTTGATCGGCTGTCCTTTTGACAGTCGCACCTACACCACCAGGGGCACCTTTGCCGTGGCCTGCTTCTGAATAGTTCCACGTGATTCTGCTAAGCTCGTGGTTAAACCCTAATTGGCTAATTACGTAAAACATACTTTTGTTCCTATATTGTAACGAAGGTGAATCTGATATACAATGCATTGTATCTATGAAAGGATTCAATGCCTTAACTTCTTCTATGAGTAGATCTAAATGTGCCCAAATAGCAGGAACATCATAGCGAAGACATTTACTAACTGTAAAAAACGACGTTGGAGACACGCTTCCAGTTGAAAAATATGAGTATAAATAACAATGATGGATACCTGCTGGCGATTTGCACCAAAATGCATCGATTGCACTTTTGAAAATTTCAGAGAGTAATTTTCTGAAAAATCTACATGAATCAGTGCTTCAATTACATTTAAATTCTCTTTGAGTTTTTGGATTACCTGGTATTGGTGCACAATCTTATAAATCAAACATATACAAAACAAATACAAAATCGTCTAGAAAGAAAAAGAAAAATTACAATAATAATTTCTATTTACCATAATAATGGCTCAATCGTTAACCATTATACTAAGAACGGATAAAAGAGGGCATGCCAGCATGCAATAAATACGAGTCCTGTACCATTTTTAAATTGTGAATAAATAATCTTTCAAATTCTTCAAATCTTTCAAAACGTATTTTTTTTTAAATTATAATGGTACAAATTTGTAATAAAAATCACTTAAATGATTATTTTTGTTGTTTACTTCACCTCAATAAGGATCTCACAAACGGTTATTAGAATATGTGTCTATGAAAATAATTATTTCTTTACGTACAGTCATTTTGTTCAACATGGGTCATTAGGAGTAACAACAATTTTGCCACAAATGACGTAGCGAATAATGACGGATTTTACTTAGAATTGTTGAGACATGTTTATAAAACGAGATTGCAAGTAAAGATTTTCGCGTAAAGACTTAATCATGATAGTATAATAAAATAATTTCTTGTTGAACAACAGTGCATTACACATTATCTAGATAAGTTTGATGATACAAATGACAAATTTTGTGACAAATTCCGGAGAACTGAAAATGTTGGCTAAATTTTGGCAAAAATAACGCGTGTATCTCCTTCGGCGTATCGGTCACGGGTACCGTATGCATCACGGGAGGGGTGGGTTGCGTCACATATAGATTTCATGTTTAACTTTGATAAATACCCTATTCGACAACTTGGATGCGATTAATGACGTTTTGCTTGTGACAAAATTTTAGGCAAGAAAAAAACATAGTTTTATTTAATAAATTTCACATTATTATTTTATTTTAAGAAGATATGTTATTCAATGGTTTAAAAATATCGTTATATATTTTTTATTCAGTCGCTTGTATAAATCACGACACTGAAACTGTTACTGATATATGTTTGGAAACGGAGGTGAATGACGATTTACGTGCTATTTTGATAAAAATCTTTGTTTATGACTTGTTTAAGCACTAAATTAAATGTTGCGACTTCAAGTTCGGTTCATGAGTATTAATTAGCAACACGCTTTTAGTGTGTAAGTGTTTTTAGCAAAATGCAATACCGCCGGAAAAAGGTTTTTCGCCAAAACGGAGAATCACCCTACTACCCGTGCGAAGCTGGGGCGGGTTGCTAGTTGTGATAAGTACCTACTCATGAAACGGCGGCACAACGTACGTAGAACGCAAACGTAGAAACGGCGCAGCGGCAATGCCGTGGTTTTCGTTTTAAGGTACTTACGCATAGCAACTTCATTTAATTATTTTTGTCGCGTTGATAAAGGACACTAAATAAGAGCAGGATAAATTAAACATACTTAAAATAATTGGTATTCGACGTCAGACGCGCTCGCGGCTTTAGTCTGTAGTAGGGATAGACGATTGATGTATTGAAAATACTCGATGAAAATTAGAAACAAAGCATCGATCTCAACAACAACCGATGTTTTGTTGGCAATGAAATATACTCGATTTATTGATGTTTTGCATTAGATATATCGAATGGTCAGCGATGTATTTGCCAATACATAGTTCTCACATCCATGTAACCATGCGTGTAAGTCGAAATAACAACCTTTTTATATAATGTCCATCCCTAGTTATTACTTTTGAGTTCGATGAACTTTGTCCGCGAACTTTGATTTTTGAGTAGGTAGATAGTATATACGTTAATACTATTTTTGCAGAACCGTCGATTTTGCTGTAGTAACGAACGTCATTCTATTAATACTGCAGAACTGTACACATTTGGAGATTAAATTAATCTATGTGCGTATCTTATCATCATACTCCTATGAAAGTCTAGTTCAAATGATGTAATTATGTATTTATGCGAAATAAAATATAGCTCCGAAGCAACATTTGACTGACCAAATTTGTATTATCATTTCGAATTTTAAGTAATAAATTGTAAGCATACTTTGGTATATTACATTGGGCGATCGGTATGAGGTCGTGGCGTGCGTGTGAATGACCTTTCGGTGACCGCGTCATCATGACGCGTCATGTCGCCGGAGAGCGGATGAGGAACGCATTAAACGATGTATCACAAGCAGCATGCATGCATGCATGTAGTTACTTGGGGATGTCTATTCCAACGGTGCATGACATTATGGTAAGATGATGGTATGATTAAATGCTCCCGGATCAAAAAGAATTAGGGTTCTGACTACCGAAAGGACTTCCATAAATGCGCTAACGACCACTGAGAGCGCTCGTGACGACTTCCTTGTAAATAAGAACGCAGGTTGCAGGACATTTAAATCTAGGTCTTGTGTCCGGTTTCTAGGTCAATCAAACTATGTTGTAAGCTTCTTCTAATATGTTTTATTGACGTTGTTGTTATTGTTGTATTTTCATGCAGGCTTTGCAATGATAGCACTGCTTTCTTACGTATAAGGATGAACGAATGAGAATAATAAAAGACGTAGATTATTACAAAAAACAAGCGTACATTTATTTGTTACTAAATGTAATAATATAGTATTTTGCTTTTTGTTTACATTTTTATGTAGTTATCACATTGAGAATATTTTGATTCTTGTCTCCTCGTATTAGTTTTAAAATAGCTACATATCTATTTAAGTCAGCAAATTTGGAATAAATTAATAAATATTCTCTAGTAGAAAGCTAGTTGGCTAATAAAAAAGGCACTTGCTACGATTGGTTTGTTTATATTCGTAACTAAAAGAAGGACTTTAGGTACTATTATAATTCAGTTACGATTTAGATACATAATGCTATGCGGTTAGTGTGCCACTGAAGATGTTCCTTGTACTTTTACTCAATATTACCTTGAGTTTACTCAAAATAATCCACGAGGTCGAGTAAAAATCAAGGATTTTTTCATTATTCATAATACTTCATGCGTATTATTACATAGTAATCCAAAATATCACAATGATTTACTAATACATTTTGTCGTTGATCACTTAACATTACCAAGTCTTTATCAAAGCAGGTCTCGCCTACTTAAGTACATTTTACTTTCTAGAATCTAATTACAAATGTATAAAAACACGTATTACTAGTTTTAATTTAGGTCTTAATTACTTTGACATTATCGATGCTAGGAATACGTATCTTTATAAGGATGTACAGTCGCAAGTTAGAGCCAAATCGCTGTTTATTTTGCTCATAAACACATGAATAACATTGGCACTTTGTCTATGATATTCACGTAATTTAAAGGGCTAGTTAGTTGCACAGCTCTTTCTCTTTTTGCTTGAAGTGTAACATAGCTCTATAGTTTGAGCATACAAGGTTTACTGAGGCCTGAGAGACTCTCAGGCTTTAGGGGCAGATCTACTTGTTATAAAGGCAGAGAGTAGGGGGTAGAGCGGGGTCCTCGACTCCTTGCCGCAAGGCAGTTAGTAGCGGGCTGGGTGCGCACGCGCAGTATCCGCGCCAGTCGTCTAGGTCCAGGGCCCACAGCGCTGCACCGCGCAGTCTCGCGTGAGCCACGGACGCGCCTACACGATGCATTTCCGCCGGTCGCAAGTAAGAAGCCCACTGCCGACCGTTCAAAGCATACGTTCCTTCCTCCGTCTCTACTTGATTCCATTCGTGCGAACGAAGTCCTTGGCATATCTGAATTGATTAGATATCAATTTTAACTTTTTTACATACCTACATAGTTTTTAATAGCATATAAGAATTAGCTATTTAAGGTCTGTGATATATGCAGATTTATTTAAGTAAATCACACAATATTTCATCCCATGTAAATTAGTTTAGGACTATTTAGTATCCCTATACTAGATACCGTACCATATCTGTACTGACCTCATAATATGCCAGCATTCCTGACACTTGAGTGAAGTGTCCAGGCTCGCCGGGGCTGGAAACTGGCGCTCCGACCATACTGTTGGTATCACTGCGCAGGGTGTACGTGCGGGCGTATGCAGGCACTCCTAATACTAACTTACGTGGCGGCACTACACTCGTCCAGTATGATAGAGATGAATTCTGAAAGAAGGTTAGATTAGTTAGATTTTACTTGATTTCATGTTGTTATAAAAAGGAACTAATAACTGCATCTGCATCATGGACAAAAACCTACCGACAGCCGCTAATAACAGCAGGAAGATGGTTAAGCATTCGGTAGTGATCGGTATATAAAAATCTCGTTATGGATAAATTATTGGCTATTTTTATGATGGGGAATATATTTTAATTAGTCACGCTGGCCTATTGCGGGGTGACCTCTCACTTACAAGATACCCACGAGTTACGACCAAGTTACTTACAAAGCTATTCACTCCAGCTACTTGACTGCTCTCCAAAGGCACTAAATACGCAGTTCTTCCAGTTGAGGATGCGAAGTAATCGTTGGCAGCGATAGACACCCAGTCAAGTTCCGTCGTCAATACGTGGTGCTTGTAGGCAAGTGCTGCTATCTCAGGGTTGGCTGACACCATGGCCGATATTTCGAGGTCGTAGTTATGTAATGTCTTGGATAGTTCAGTAAGAAGGTCCGCGAAGTTGTCTCTATCAATCATGTGGCGAGACGCGTCAGTGCACGGAGCCTAGGATAAAACAGAACATGTAATGAAGATGAAGACCATAAATCTCTCCTTGTTCCTAATACCCATGATATAAGATAATTGTATCTTATTGTAGGGTCAGGATTTTGTGTCTGACTTTTGGGTGTTGATAGTAATTGGCATATTGTTATTTCTTTTTTGTTTTCCTGACAACTCCTTCAATCTGATTCATCATGATGGGTTTAGAATGTGTGAACCAGGAACAAAATATTAAAGGGCTGCCCTAATAGTCACCAGAACACAATGATATATTTATCCACCGTGTTATAAATTAAAAAGCTAGTAACTTATTTCTCATAGCGAAAAGTATTCGTTAGGCTTCATAAGTTACTCCTACTTTACCTGTTTGCATACTGGATATTGCCAAGCAATTTGTACTCCGTCAAACTTCCATTTTTGTAATACTTTGAATAACGAATCAATGAAGATTCGTCTATTTTCGGGTGTGGATGTCATCTCTCTCCATTTGTCATCCTCTGAGTCTGATAAACCGCCAACACCAAGAATTATTTGCACTCCAGTTTGTCGTAATTCGGTCATTTTCCCATAGAAATCTGTAACATTAATAATCAAATTAGTTATAAATTTTTGGTTGATTTAGTCTATTTTTTGTGAAGTAGTTTTACCATTTTCGATATCGAGTTCGGGAATTCCTGGGACTAATTTGTATGTTGTGCCATCTAAATGAGCCCAGGCGTACACAATATGCGTACATAGTAATGGATCAACTTCTGAAGGACCGAAGCTGCCGTTGCCTTGTCTGTAAGCAATATTAATTATTATGACATTAACCCAATCATTTAGAAAAAACAATGGATATTGGAGCCGCAAGTTACCTGTAATACGCCCAATTGGTGAAATAACACGCTATGATAGGTTTGTCTGGTTGAGTCTCTTCACCGCCATGCCCAGTAATTCTAAGTTGCGATTTAGTTTTGCATTTTGCATTTCCTGGCCAGTCGCAGTGATTCTAAAAAATGAACAGTAATCATTATCTGACAATGATAACTCTATGGAAAGATTAATTTCAGATCAGGATCAGCAGGAAAGAGATATAAAACATATACGCGTCCACTTGACAAATTCCTATAGGTACTCCTACATAACAGAGTGCACGCATAACGCTATAAGGCCACCAATCGGTAAAAATAGAAAAGTATTGCCAGATCTGTGATCATCATCAAGAGCACTGTCAATCATGTACCATCTTGGCAACTACATTCACTAATTTATTCATTTGTTTTGAGAAAATTTTGATTATATTTACCTTGTTCCAATGAAGTGGTTCAGGGCACATCAACTGTGTGAATTCTCCGTTAATACATAAATAGTATTTTGTACAGTCAGATTCGTCAGCTCTGAACACGGTGCCTGAACATGATTTCCCATCCAGGTTTGATCCCTTAAACATTAATTTAATTAGTTTTAAAAGTTAATTTAATAAGCGTATTTTCATTTGGTAATTTTTGCGTTTACTTACAGAATATTCAGTATCATGCTGTATGTCTTGGGGTCTGGACGGCATGTCAATTTCCGTTATTGGAGATTCAGCAGAGTTTTCTTCAGTGGTTTCAGTTGGTGTCGGGGCTTTAACTGTTAAAGATTTTTTTTATTACATACTTATATATAACGTGTGAATAATTTTAGATGTTGATGAATGTCCCATGTTAAATGACGGCTTTAATTAGCTATTGTTTTGAACTTCTATAAATGAATACAAATTATCTCCAATAGTAAAAGTGATTGTAACTATAATACTTATACTGAATACACAACAACTTACTTTCTTCAAGCGAGCACGGAGGTGGCGCTTCTTTATCGCGCAGTACGAAGTTTATGGTCTTTAGTAGCGGCGACTTTCCACAGCCGCAGTTCCGTCCAGTGAAGTCATCCAAGTCGAGCGCCCACGCCATAGTACCACCCAGACCCATGGATCTAACGTACTCAGCTTTGTGTCGAACCATGTAGTCATCATCGAAGGATACCCACTGGTCCTCAAACGCAGCGTACGGGCCAATACGACCGCCCGGGTCACGGAACACCTTCCAGCCCTTCATTCTTATTCGGTCGCATATCTAGATTATATGAAATACGAGGTTAAAATTTTGAAGTTATAATATTTTATTAATTGTTAGGTACTTTAAGGTCATTACAAAACACCTTGAACCAATTCGTAAAGGTGACATTCATTTGTATTGTGATAATGATTGCATATTATAAATAAGCAATCAGGCTGTACAAAATTAATGAAAGGAACTCTGAACTTGTTTATTATGGATTACTGGAAAAAAAATCAAGACTGATTGGTTTAGGATTTCAGCCAACTGCGATGGTTAGTTACATTACGTTAAAATGAAGTTTACAGTTGGTATTATCGGGCAAACGGATCATCTTTCTGAAACTAGAGAACTATATGAACTATCTCGAAATTTTGGTGGGCGACCTCAGTAAGTATGGAAGTTATAGGGATCGCTTTTATAATATCCTTGGATAGAAATCTGTCATTTTGAGTGGAATGAATGTAAGAGGAAGCAAGAAAACACTCAATTTCATGTTGAGTAATTATAGCTGTTGCATATTATTAATTTTTCACCTCATAGAAAGACAGGAACCCTCTCGCTCTAGTTTCATCACCGGCTTCACCACCAGCGTATGTAGGTGCTCCGACTCCAGTACCAACGTTTTCCATCAATGAGAATGATTGGCCATAGAATGGAACTCCCATTATCAATTTCTCTTTAGCCGCACCCTTATTCATCCAATAGTGTATTGTGAAGTTCTGAAATATAATATTTTTTTATGGAATAGTTTCAGGAAAAATAATTAATTGTGGTTTTAGGTAAAATATTTTTTTTAATCCAACGCGAGCATAAATATGCATTGAACCCATTAAACAAAGGAAGGTATGAAGGTATGCTCCAATAAACCTAAACAAATACCCAGAAAGTTTTTTTATAACATAGACAGGTAGGTAAACGAGGAAGTGGGTCGCATGATGTAAGTGATATCCACCGCGCATGCACGTCCACAACACTTAAAAATTATAAGCGCGTTGCCACTTTCAAAATGGAAGGGATAATTAAGAGCATGGTAGGGGAATTTAGGCCACCGGAGATCTCACTCACCGTACGAAACGCAGCAGCAAGCCGCTATTTTACGTCAGTTTTCTGTGAGGCAGTGGTGACGACCCGGTCGAGCTGGCCCATTTATGCTGTAGACAAAACTGTCTACAGAGTGGCTCCACCACTCAATACAATTACAATATGATTTTCTGGTGCATCAGAAGAGAATATTGAACTCAAAGCCCTAGTTTACGAGGCAACGTCATACAATTCTCTCTGTTAAATTGCATAACGCGGCTTCGTAAACAAGAGTTTTCTGCTACTCTCGCCTCTATCCTGCGATAAACTTTATTCTTAGAATGTCATCTAAAAACTTACCGTATTTAATGTCATATCTTCATCGTCTTCTTGCATATACATCGGTGCCAAATGTCCCGTTTTCTTCTCCCACTGGCCGTGGTAGTCGTACGTCATCAACGAGATCCAGTCTAAATTCCTTGATAACATTGGTACGTCATATCCTGTTAAACAATTATCATTCTTTTTTACGTATGTTTACGCAACAACACCGCCAAATGTTCCACATTTGTTGATGATTCTTTTTGTTAAAGTAGTGTTAGGTACGCCGATGGTGATCATGTATTTTGGTTAAGATCTGAAGCTTGATATTTTTTCCTGGTACGGATTAGTGATTACACTGGTCTTAATGTAAATACAATGCATTCCGAATATAATGTCGACCGCCAAGACACATTGCGTTCCTCAACGGTGTACTGAATTATGCTGGCCTTAAGTTACTGGTCATATAAAGGCTGACCCTGGAACGCGACTCGCCTAAACAAAACATTATGAAGGGTTTAACAACATGTGTACGGTGGTTATCCAGTATGAGGGGAAATGGGAAATTTCGCCACGGATAATGGCTAACGCACAGCAAATCCGGTGTTGAAGTTCTTAACTTATAATTACATTTACAATTCTAAGGCTTTCTATAATGCTGTACCATAAATGCCAGTTTTACCTGCGTCAATAACTTGTTTACTGGCCGACACTGCAGCGGATAATAGAAGACCACGAGGTCCAAATACAGAACGCAATTCCTTTACTAGATTCGCAAAGCCCTGTTTATCGGAATTCGGTCCTTTGTCACATTTCACCTAAAACAAAAAGTTGTTATTTTGTATTGTATTCTATTATATACATTCAGGTCTATATTCCAGTAGCCAGAGTGCATACTCACAGTTCGTCAAGGGCTCTCTACCCCATGGTTTTAGTGGGTGAATTTGTTATTCACATATTAACTATTTGTTATAATCCAATTGCAGGCAAGCGAAGTATCAAGTATAATAAAATATATTTTGATCCAGAAATCAAAGCTAGGACATTCACACGCGTTTCCAGGTCGATAGACAATAAAGTAAATTAGTTTATAATAAAAACTTGTTTTTTACCTGCCAGCATTTCGGGTATTCCCAATCGAGGTCTAATCCATCGAAGCCGTATTGTTCGATGAAGTCAACGGCGTGTACTATGAACTTCCTTCTAGCTGAGGGACTGTTCACAAGCCGTGAGTATTTGTCACTCGCCGAGTCGTCCCAACCACCCAACCCGAGGACCACTTTGATGCCTTCACTCTTCAAGGCTGCTACTTTTTCGTAGAATTCTAAAATTACATTAGATTTAAATAATTTAAATGCAAGATGATATATTTTGAAAGGACATGGAATGACAAAATTGGATTGAATTGGATTGATTGGAGTGAAATTATCCTAATTGTTGTGTATTTCCATTTTATTTGTGGAGTTAGGATATTTCATAGAATTGGTTATGTTTTTCTAGCTTAGGTATGTTCTAGTAAATTGATAAATTGGTGAATTGCTATAATCTTTGTAAACTAAAAAAGTAATTGCTATATTCGACTTTTTTGATTAAAATACTGGTTACTTACTATTTTCAACGTCCAACCAGATATCATGTGGTTTAATGACCAATCGGTTGTTGTCGAGGACCGCGAAGGCGTAGACAATATGCGTGCACAGAGATGGGTCTATTTCGTTAGGAGTGAACTTTCCTGGACCAGGCCTAAGAATAAGGACAAAAATGCATTTAGTAATTTTCGATGATAAAGAATCTTATTCAACCGAACGGTCTATATATTCGTTCTTAATTTTTTTACATTTCGGAAGAAAGATAAAGTATCTAAAAACATATTGAAATCAATTTAAATGTTGCGCTGATTTTCAATGGTCACCTTATTAAAATTATTTGACATAAATAATATAAAAATATAGAGTAATTTTGCGATAGTTATTATAAGTTGTACAACTTGAATATAAATTAAATGTATTAATTACCTGTACCACGCCCAGTTGGTGTAATAACATACAACTTTGTATCGTTCATCAGCGTAGCTAACCGTAGTAGGTGTTTGAGTTGTTTGTACGGGCTTCGGTGGGCGAGGATGTGTTGGTTTCACTTGGATATCGAACTCATCGTCTATAGAATTATCTGGTTCAGGCAACTCGTCCGACATTATTGGTCTTCCTTCTTCGATGTGAGGGTCTAGTAGGCCGTTTTTGATGGCGTTCATGAGTGGATGTTTGCCTTGGCCGCATCTTCAGAAATAATACATTTTTTATGAGACACGATCGTTTTTATTCTGTTGTCACTAACTTTATTAAATTTAAATATACATAGTTTACTCCTGATGGGATGGTTGGGAAACGAATAGGGTTACTTAATTTTAGTTAAATAAGACTAAAATCACAAATAATTTAGTTAAGTTTGTCGTGAAATTATGTTGCTTTGATCTAAAACCGGATCTATTACCCAATTGGTTGGAGTTCAGTTAGCTCACAACAGAATAGCAACTACTAATATTAAATAACCAATTTATTTTTTATGGATATTTCTATATTTTTTACAATACCTGTTTCTAAAATCGTCAAGGTCGAGAGCCCAAACCATTCCTCCAGCTAAATCTAACGATTTGATAAAGTTGACCTTCTTCTTTATGATATCTGGATCGTCGAACGACACCCATTGATTATCTTTGTGTGCATACGGGCCCATACGGAGCATAGGATCCTTCACCACATTCCAACCATTGTATTTGATACGTTCACAAATCTAAAAATTTAGGATATATTTCAACCCACTTGCAAAAGAGGGAGGTCGTTTATAGTTTTATCGCAGCATATAAAAAAATGTGGTTCGTTTGGTTTTAATTTATATTGATGTAGTTATGATGTCTATCCGTTTCCTTCCTTAGTTTTATGTTTGTGGAGATATATACACAGACATTTTATTATGTTTGCTGATGGGAGGATACCTAATACTTTATACCAGACTGGATAGCGACCACGTTAGACATGGTGACAAACCCGCCATAAAGGTTCGCTCAGGTGAGCCCGGTCCGGGGTCGATCAGTATCTCTCCAGTAACATCAGGCCAGCTATCTGCTGCCGATATACTACTGCCGACCGACGAGGGACGCAATGTTTATTGACGATCAACATTATATATGGACTACACTGTACTTAACATCAGGTCCAGTGTAGTCACTATACCGTAACGGGGTAAGAAAAATCATAGAGTATGTGAAAATATACAGGGGTCTGTACATTTCACTTACGAATATTTAGTAATAAATAAAAAATAGTCATGTAGAAGGATTTAAGGATACCTCGTAATAAGCCAAGAAGCCTTTAGCCCTCGTGTATTCTCCAGCAGAGCCGCCGCTTGACGCCGGCGCGTTCAGTCCGTGAACACCTCTATTCTCTATAGTAAACGTCTGTCCGTACATGGGCATTCCCATGACCAGCTTCGACGGTGGAGCGCCCTTCTTGATCCAGTAGTGCATCGTGTAATTCTGTAAGAGGTATTTGAAAATATATCAATAAGTAAATTACTGATTTAGAACATTTACATAATATGGCCGATCCGAATCATAGAAGTCACTTACAGCATTGAAGTAGGTGTTATCGTCTTCAGGATGATAATACAGCGGAGCTACATGACCGGTCTTCTGGTCCCATTGACCATGGTAATCGTACGTCATAACAGCAATCCAGTCTAAATGACGAGCTAGTACCGGCACATCGTAACCCGCGTCTATTACCATCTTGCTAGGAGATACTGCCGCAGATAACAACAACCCTTTACGTTGGAATATATTTGATAATTCTCGGACTAGGTCTGCGAAAGCTTCTTTGTCAGAATCTGGACCCTTTGAGCAATCGACCTGGAATAAATTATAGTTTTTCGAACATATTAGTAAATTATCGGAATTTGCTTCTTCTTATAGAGCGATGTATCGATATGGTTTCACATAAATACAAACACATGTATAAGTTTAAGTTATGGTAGTTATAGTCTAGGTAGGTGTTTATTTAGATCTTCAGAATACTTTACACTTGTATTCAATTGTCAAATTTCAATTTAATTGTCTTCATGTTTTTATCTAATCGTACTTATAGGATTTTAAGCAAAATAGTCCACTTATATTATTTTTCGACATCATTTATTTTCCTAATGATGTAGGACATGCTATTAAAAAGAGACCTATGACTGAGTTTCTTGGTGCTCTTTCGCAGACCTGTGGACGTTTGCGAGGCATAAGTAGGATCTTTCATTTTCTTACTTTCTTATGTTAATGTAATTGACGTGCAAAAGTACCCTTAGTGGCCTATTTGCTTAATAAACCTTTTGATTCTGATTAGATATGATAATTTAAGGCATAACTCTAGTCATATTATTACTTTATTTCAGCTTATGAAGTTTATGAAGTGTGAATATCTGTTAATTATTTGATATTTATTGCTATTAATCATTTAAAAGATTGGGCATGTACACGAGATTTTAAAACTCAACAATTAGATCATTGTTGTTGAACATACCTGCCAGCATTTAGGATACTCCCAATCCAGATCCAAACCATCGAAGCCGTGCTCTTCAACGAACGAGACTACATGAGTAACAAATCTTGCACGAGCTGCTGGATCGTTTACCAATTTAGAATATTTATCACCAGCAGAGTCGTTCCATCCGCCAATACCGAGTGATACTTTTATACCGTGTCTTTTGAACTCTACCACACGGTCGTAGAACCCTAAAGAAATTAAATATAATAAATATCGAAGATTCATGTGTTATTGCATATGGTAAGAAGAAAACAAGGTACAAATCCCCGATACCGATTTGAAAAGTATCTGTAATTTTTCTAAATGGCTGCACAGATTTTCTTCAAACATAGCTAAAGATCATCTCGATCAAACCAGCTTTAAAAATGCTGGTTTATGCAGTACTTTATTATTCAAAGATTCGAATGTTGTTCGTACTCTTTATGGGCACTATTTTGTCATTTACGCAAGTTAAAAAATACTAACTATGGTCATAATCTGCCCAAGTATCGTGAGGGGTTATAAGTCCATCAGCACCCAACACAGCAAATCCGTAGATGATGTGAGTGCAAAGACTGGGGTCGATGTCTTCGGGTGTGTATTTGCCGATACCGGGTCGATACCACGACCAGTTTGTGTAATAGCAAATAAGCTTGTACCGACCTGGAAACCAAGAATTAGTACGTTTTTATAATACAATAAATATGAGTGTTGTATATGGGTTGACGGCCTATCTGATGGTACTTTTTACCTTTACCTATGGATATCAGTAATGCTAGGTGCACATTCAAGCCATTATCTGCTATAGTTAATTATTTAAACCTCGTTTAAAGAAGGACATATTGAAGAAATATTGTGGAAGAAACTTCATTCCAGAGTTTGCAAGTGCTTGGAAAAAAATACGATTGCAAACGCACTGTACATATATATATTTTTTTTTATTCAAAATTTTTTTTAGGGACTTTTAGTCGTACAACGACTACGTCAGCCCCATAGTGCTAACTCTTATAACTACTGCATGCTCATTGATACATAATATCTAGGTGTTTTTAAGTAATCTGTAGACAGACCGATACAACAGTCCACTGTACATATTAGAAATAGGTTCTAGGCATGATGGATGTTCTTCAGTTATTGTGTATTGTGATCATTTGATGCTTGGTCATATTATGAAATACTCACTCTTCAGAAGATCTGGTTTTGTTGAAATTTCCGGTTGTGTTCCTGTAGATGGTACATTATCGATCGGTTTAGACGGTATTACAGGTTGCTCAGGTTCCACTGGTTCAGGAACTTCAGGTATTGGGTCCATTTCAACAGGAGGAGGAGTCGTTGTGGTTGTTGGTGGCGGAATCTTTACTTTACATTTGGCACTTTTAGGCCAATCGCATATTTGTTTTTCCTGAAATATGGATATTTATGTTTAGTGTTCTTTTTAGTATACACAACTCATAAATATTTAATGCAGTTACATACTTCGTTCCAATGGAGACCAGCGGCGCAAGAGAAATCTTCAAATTTGCCGAACAAGCAGTGTTGGTAACGAGAACAGTCGGTAGGCACGGCAGCATATTGTCCATTCTCACAATAAACTGCAAAAGTAATAAGAATTATAGGCTTATTGTGTAGATCTTTAATTGATAATTAGCATAGTCAAAGAAACATGTTAAACAAAATAAGAGGAATACTGGTGTGAGACGGTATCTGATATTTTGTACACGACTAGATAACAACTAACGTAGAGAACGTGAGTGAGAGAGAACGTGGTGTAAGGCCCACCACAATGAACCAGTTCAGACAAACCGCGGTTTAGGGTCAGGTAGGGTCCAGTTAAAGAGGCTGACATAATTTTGACGATTACCGAAGGACGCCATGTTCCTCGACTATCGACATTATGTTTGGACTACAGTTCTTACCACCAAGTGTAGTGTAGTCTATTTCTTTTCGGGCCAGGTTAAAAAAATATTTAAACTGGTTATTTGCTTCCTAATGCAACTTCTGTGCGATTAGGATTATTTTTCAAACTTATTTACACTAACATACCTGGCTGTTCATCCTGCAACTGCATCAAGGATGAGGCAGGATTTGAGCCGTCAATCATTTGAGAAGAGACGCCTTGTCTCCTATCAGTACATAAGGCAGCGCTTGCGAAATCGCACTGAGTACGGTCAGGTCGCCACATCAGTCCTGGTGCGCAGTTCTGAGTCACGAGCACACCATTCACGCACACGTAGAACTTCTCGCATTTCTGATGAGCGTGGTAAGTGCCGGTGATGCAGCCCTAATAAAATACATAGTTTTTAATCTCCGACAAAAAAGAGGCATGTATGAAAGCTTTATGTGTCTGTGATGTAGTAGCTCCGAAACGGGTGGAAAAAATTCAATGCAGCTTATTTGATTAAAGATTCATGTTTCAATTAACCACTTAAAAATTACAGACTTATTTAGGGTTAAATTTACTATTATTATTTATTTTTTAAAGTAAACGAGTATCAATATAAGGCAGTTTCTGTGTTGAATATTATAAATTAATTTATACGAGATAGAAAATAATACAAAAGTAACCTTTTGGTAAAACACAATCAAAATTGGTTAAAAATTAATGACACCGCAATCAAGCGAACTATCCTATTGCTAGATATTAGGTCTATTTTTCTATCTATAGGATATAAGGTACAGCCTAAATTACTCTTTTTGAAAATGGCATACGAAACTTTTTAATTACTTACTAGAAATGGATAGATTTATTAACTGAATGCTTTAACAGCAAGACTGAAGACCTGACTTACCTTTTCAGGGGTTTGTGATTCCACATAGAAAGGTTTCTTAGTAGTGGTGGTGGTCCGTCTAGTAGTTGTTGTAGGTTTCCTAGTCGTTGAAGTTGTAGTAGTAGCTGCGTGTACAGGTGATTTCGTTGCTGATGGTTTAACTGATGACAAAAGTATATCTTTGTTTACAATAGTATATCTTTTTTTTTTAGTTTAATGTTCTCATGAATCAAGGGTCACGATTGTATAATATACTGTATTTTTACGGTGATAAGGCTATCAGGTGGTGTAACGGTGATCAGGCTAGTGGGGGCTGGAACCGATGGTCGAGACGGATATCGCCAATTCGAACCCATCCTCAAGGCACACACATTTGCCCTTTTTAAGTTATATGTGAAGTCATTGGGCCCAACTCGGGTTGGTATAGTCGACATACGAGTAGGTACTTTGAACGTCTTTTTGCAAAACTCTCAAGTATGCAGGTTCCCTCATGATGTTTTTCTTAACTATTAAGGCGAGTCCTAGCAAATAGCGATGAATACACAGTACTTTAGAAAAGTTAGATATACATGCTCTTGGGGCTGGTTTTAGACTTGCGACTTTAACCTCCGCAATCCCCCCGGAGCTATCTCTGCGTGTATGTTGTAATAATAATTCTACATACCTTCACACATAGCAAATTCTATCCAATCGCAACGGTTTGTGCGTTTGTCCCAGTGCAGTCCAGGTGGACAGAGCTGTTTGCGCCAATGACCACTCACACAGAGCAAGTACGAGTCACAAGTACTTGCCGGAGCGTGCATGTCATTGCCGCTACATTCGCCATCTTCTCTGGGCTTATCTGATGGTCCTATTACAATATGATAAACATGATTACGCACATCGCTATAAAAGGTATCACTTTTTACCGTAACATTTACGTCGCTATGTAGATTATATATTATGACTAGCTTTTGCTCGCGGCTCCGCCCGCGAAGTTTCATACAAACTTTCATCCCCTATACGAATAGTAGTAGGTATTGCTACTTCGGCCTGACATATCTTGGAATCGCAGTGGATTCGGATCGGACACGGTGCGGATTCTTAAATATGGTACTGTACGGTGCCGCTACTCTACGTAGAGCTTACGCCCATATCCATATCGTTTCGTTGAACAGATTCGTTTAATTAAACCATCGTAGGAGTAAGTCTATTTCAAAATAAGACATTTTATTTACGGTAAATTCATTGTTTTTTTAATTGAACAGTCCTTACAGATAGATTAGGTCGGTAGAATAATAACTGAAACTGAAGTCCGCGTCTGCTATCAATCGATAAACCTGGCGATGAATGTTTAGCTATAGGTAGTGGTATATCAAAATTTAGTATCGTTATAAGAAATAGAATATAGATTGAACCGGTGAATAAGATCTGTAAATAAAATCTTACTATATATTTTCCCAATGAAGTTAAATCTATAAAAACGGACAAATAAATTGGCTAAGTACCTGCAACGGTAGTGGTTGTTGTCGGTGGCCTTGTAGGTCTTGTACTTGTTGTAGTTATTGCCGCTGTAGAACCTAAAAGAAAAATAATAAAATACACTCACATATACACACGTACCTTCACACGGTGAAATATCCATTCACCATAGCGAGCAGATTTTCTGCATGTTCTAATTTTATCATCTGATTGGAACCCAAACGTCTATATTCTTAAATTGTATAACGTAGGTATTCACACAACTCAAGTCAGTTATAAGAAGTGAAACTTCTTTGACAATCGATTATTTATATTTGAAAATAAATAAATGGAGACTTCCAACTTTTTGCGTCGGTTAAAAAGGGCCCATACTTCGAGGGCTTAACGGCCCGTACGTGCTCTCAAAGGGGCTTTGAAGCAAATTGAAAATAAAATTTACCTTGACACTTGGCGTATTTGGGCCAATCACAGTGCTTTTGGCTGTTGCTCCAGTGCAGGCCAGGAGCGCAGTGCTGCAGACGCCAGGTGTTTCCATCGCAGTGTAAGTACGCGTTACAGTCGCCTGGCACAGACTGGTACACTTCCCCGGTACATGACTGTCCTTCTGATGCTCCAGTTGGTTTGTCTGGGTATAGAATATTTTTATTTTTGAAATACAATCTCTGATCGTGATTACGGGATATTCACGGATATCGTTTTTTTCTTTCTGTCTGGCGTTTTCCCGGATTGATGCCAGGGTCCACCTTCCTTCCTAGGGTGTTGGTGACCCACTTCCATTCTTGTAGGTTTCAAATTATAGTGCACATAATTTACCTGGTACAATAATAGGTCGCCGCGTTGTCGTAGTAGTAGTAGTTGTTGTTGTAGTACTAGTAGTAGTAGTACGTCTCGTTGTAGGTCTAGGGGGTGGTCGCGACGTCATCGGTGCCAATGTAGTTGTCGCAGTACTTGCTGCACTGCTGGCTGTAGCTGGAAGTTAAAAGAATTAATTATGTTTTTTCTTAGAATCAGTGGAATGGATCATTAGCTTTTTGCAAAAAAAATCAATCTTGTTGTCAAGTAAGTGATCTCTACCGCCAATGAACACCCACATTACCAAAAGAATCATGGGTGTGTTTCTGACTTTAAAAGAAAGGAATGGGATTTAGGAAAGGACAGGAAGGTATTTGGTTAAAGCAAATGCAACATCATCGAAATGCAACAGCAAGCTGCCACTTCAAATCGGTTTTCAGTAAGATACTGGTACGACCCTGGTACAAGTCTGCCTACACCGTGTCCACTTAAATTACTGTTTTAAAATAATAAATATAGATATTTATGTATCTGAATATGTACGTATATTTATGAGGTTGCTGTGTTCCCAAATCTGTCTCCTATACTATTTGCAGCTCCTTATTGATTGATTGATTGATCACTCTTTATTGTACACCACTAATAAGAATTACAATAGGTAACAAAATAAATACAAACATATGTGTAGCAATCGGCGGTCTTATCGCTGAAAGCGATTTCTTCCAGACAACCTTTGGATGGAACACTGGCAAAAGAGAGGTATCTGAAGGGGGTGTATATAAAGTGTGATATATAAAATAAATAAATAAATAATAAACATATTTTAAATACAATAAAGACATACATACATAAATAATAATGTAGAAGTATAAGGCTATTTACATTAAAAAGTAATTATTACTTATATTTCTATTTACCTTTGCATTTAGCGAAGCTGGGCCAGTCACAGCGGTTAACAGTAGCAGCCCAGTGCAAGCCAGGAGCACACCTGTGCTTACGCCACTGTCCACCCTCGCACTGTAAGTAACCCTCACAGTCTCCAGGCGCAGGACTGTATTCTCCAGCCATGCAAGAACCTCCTTCAATGCTTCCTATAACGCGAAAAGTTGTAGAATTATCAAAAGAGATATCCCTTTTTGTTATTGGATTAGGTACTATTTCTCCATCAGAATAGAATAGGATTCTGTTTAAAGTTGAGTATTATTATTGAAGTCTCTTAGAAATTGTTGAATTCAAAAAAATAGCTGATGTATACTTAAATTTAAATGACGTCTCTGAGTGCAACAGTAAGTTTAAACACTACATCCGAGCTGGAGATAATAAGGGCTTATAGACTAGATCCCAATTCTATAATACCGATCGTCATTTCGATCGTCATCAGATTTGAATCGGATACACTGCGTTAACACTAAAAAAACAAAGATATACTTTATTTACCACTATCTGCTGGTTTCTCTGGGGTTGTGACTGGTCGTTTGGTTGTAGTATAAGGTCGCTTAGTAGTGGTATAAGGTCGCTTCGTGGTGGTTGTGGTGGTGGTGGTGCTGGTGGTGGTCGCAGCTGGCCACCAGGTCTGTGTGGTTACGGGAGTCGTCGCAGCGGGGCTCCAACTCGGCCAAGTCGTTGATGTATGTTGGTCGTGACTGCCACCATGATCGTGGCTGCCACCACCGATGGAACCTGTTCATCATTATTTTCACCATGAGCTGAGAAATAAATTTAACGTGCTATAACTGAATAACGAGACGAGCTCGATCTTGATCTTGACGGTAAGCATCACACCTGCTCATAAACAGTAGCACAACATTCAAAATTCTAGTAGTGTACTCAGAATTTTGAATGACAAAATCTTCGCTGATATTGAAACCTGAACATGCGGCATAAAATTAGATTTCCCTGTCTACCATGTTCTTATGTCGCGTCAGTATTTCTTTTTGCTTCACACATGGTTACTTAGCCGTTAACAATTTTTTAAGCCAGATCACTGTGGAGTTTATATTAAAATTTGTATATTTCCAATTGGCAAAAGCTTGTTAACTGTTTATTATTCTAGCGCCCATTTCACAGTGTCGGAGTAGGTACATGCTACTACTCATCAAGTGATATGATACGTCCAAATATAAAAGTCATGCTCTGACGTATCGACAGAAAGATATCTACTAGGTACTTTCGAAAACAGCGAGTATTTTTACTCAATTGTCTTGAAACAGGCCCAATTTGATCTATTCTTACCATCTGATTCAACAGTAGTAGTGGTAGGTGGAGTAGGTGTGACGGGTTCCGGTGGTCTCTCGCAGGCAGTAGTGGGTGGTGAAGGTACGGAGCGACCGAGCGCTCTGCCGGCCGCACGTAGCAATGGGGACGGCTCCGCGCAACAACGATTGCTGAAGTCATCCAGATCTATCGCCCATGCTGTCACACCACCCAGACCTTGACGCATTGCCCATTCCACCTAAAAAGGATTTTTTTTATAATATGAAAAACGAATGTTGATATAAAATATGAAAAACGCTCGAACTTAGCAGGTTAACAGTTTTTTTTTATTTAATTGAATGACGAGCAAGGCGCTCGCTGGTGTGCGCTACGTGTGCCCATAAACAGAAGTAACACCACATAAAACTTTGAATTACAAAGCACTGCATGGCACTGAACTGCGCTCGTCACTCCGAGACATAGGATGTTAAATCTCATCCATTAGCCCAGTAATTTCACTGGCTGCAATGTCCTTCAAACCGAAACGCAACAGTGCTTACACACTGTTGCTAAAAATGAGAACATGAAAGTTTAATTAGATTATGACTGAAAGGAACTAATTTACCTTTTCGGTGATAGACTTTGGATCATCATATCCGACCCATTGGTTATCGGAGAATGTGTATGGGCCCGCCTGTGCTTGTCTACCTGTCTCCCAGCGCAAGTTTTTGACTGCAAGAAAAATAAATATAGGATATAAAAAGTTATATCCTGCAATTAGTAGAAGAGGCTTGTAGCCAGCAGTGAGGAGTTATATAGGGAAAATATTTTGTTAAACCTTATTATCTTTAATTTTGTTCCTAATAACGTTTTCCCCATTTTAGTTAGAGTTAGTTACTGTATAGCTCAGCAAATTATTAATTTTTCTTACTTCTGTAACAGATTTCGTAGTATGCCAGCATTCCAGGTTGCTTAGTAAATTCTCCTGGTTCACCAGGTCCAGCCGCGGGAGTCCCTGGACCCTTCACTCCCTTACTATCCGCTAATCTATATGACTGACCATAGAATGACAACCCAAGGAGAAGTTTCTTCGGGTCTGCTCCTCCGCTAATAATTGTCTTGACTGCATATTCCTATAATAAATTATTTATTTAATATATTTTAACCAATATGAAAGTTATCTTATTCATAGATGTTGTGATTTGCCAATACAATATAAAAGAGCTGATTTGCGTTTACTCCTTTTGAAACTTCTACTGTTTAATAGGAACCTAGGTTAATATTAGGTCCTTACATATGAAATTGGCGTTTTGTATGGGAGGAACAAAAAGTCGAATATTTTTTTATATAATATATTTAATTAATCAAAGTATGAACCATTATTTTCTATGCACTTTTGCCATCTCATAGGTAGTTCATTGATCCCTTTACTAAAAAAACCAGTCGGACGGGAATCAATAAAATCTTTGAAGGCGATTTGGACTGCCCCATCGGAGTTGAATTTTTTCCCTTGCAAGAAGTTATCCAAATTTCGAAAAAATGGTAATCTGTTGGAGCAAGGTCCGGGGAGTACGGAGGATGTCTTAGACTTTCCAATTGAAGCTCTTCTAATTTAGTAGCCGTCTGTTGCGCAGTGTGTGGTCTAGCGTTGTCGTGAAGCAGCAGTGGCGTGGAGTGATTGACCAGCCTAGGTTGTTTAGCCGTTAGCTTTTCCATCATGGTTTGCAATTGCTGACAATAGACATCAGCCGTAATAGTCTGGCCAGATTTGAGAAAACTGTAATGAACAATACCGGCACTAGTCCACCAAACGCTTACAAGTAACTTTTTTGGGGTTAATTTTCGCTTGGGGCAGGATTTGGCTGGCTGGCCAGGATCCAACCATTGCGCTGAGCGCTTCCGATTATCGTAAAGAACCCATTTTTCATCACAGGTAATGATTCGGTTTAAAATACCTTCATTATTGTGCCGGTTTAGTAATGTAACGCAGCAGTCGACGCGCGTTTGCCGGTTTGCTTCAGTCAATTCGTGAGGTACCCACCTTTCAAGCTTTTTAATCTTCCCAATTTGCTTCAAGTGAATTAAAACAGTTTTATCACTAACATCGCAGCCTGCAGCTAACTCGGACGTGGTTTGCGATGGATCCGATTCCACAATAGCCTTCAACTCTTCATTATCAACTTGAGTCTCAGGCCGTCCACGGGGCTTGTTCTGCAGGTCGAAATTTCCAGAACGAAAACGTTGGAACCAAAAACGAACTGTGTTTTCTTTTGCAACACGACCGCCATACACATCATTCACCCTTCGAGTTGTTTCCGCAGCACTAGTGCCACGGCGGAGCTCGTACTCGTAAATAATGCGATATTTTAAGTTTTCCATTTTGTAAAATGAGTGACGCAAACAGAAAAAAACAGAAGAAAAAAACAAATGAATGACGATCATCGAAGCACAAATACATGAGTCTATAGCTGTACAAATTTGAATTTGGAATTCCTTACCAAAGAGGAGAAATTTGTGATTAAAGTGGCCAGTACGAAAAACGCCAATTTCATATGTGTAAGGACCTAATATATGATTTATACTTACTATAGAATAATAAGCCAGTGCGTCCTTTGACGATGGAATTAATGGTGTGTGGTGCGCAGTTTTCTGTTCCCAACCGCCGTGATAGTCATATGTCATTGCACTAAGAAAGTCGGCCTCTCTGGATATTACCGGTAAGTCATAGGCAGATTCAATAACTTCTTTGTATCCTGATATTGCCACGCCAAGCTCCATATTAGCGCCGTGTAACGCTTTAGCTAGCTCCTATAATTAGTATATTCAGATATAAGTACCTATATATATTTCGTATTTAATATTTTTGTTCATAAAAGTGTTAATTCAGTCTTTACCTGGACGAATTTCGCGAAGTTTGGTTTATCAGATACAGCTCCTTTCTTACAATTACTTTGCCAGCAAACTGGATAATTCCAGTCTAAATGAAGACCTTTGAAGTTGTTCATTCGCAGGAACGGTATCAGTTTCTCTATAAACTTTGATCTAGATGAAGGGGAAGATACTAAGCGAGAGTACTTATCGCCAGCCGAGTCGGTCCAGCCCCCTAAACCTAACAGGACCTTCACATCTTTAAGAGACGTTACTCTTTCGTAGAGATCTGAAAAATATTTTCGTATTAAGTAATTTTAAGAAATGTACTTCTAATTTAACATTCTTGTTTAATTACTTACTGTTGGTGGAATCTGCCCACGGATCGAATTCTTTAGCAATCAGTTCATCTGTAGAGAGTGAGGCGTAAGCATAAACCACGTGGGTGCAAAGCCTAGTATCGATTTGCTCTGGCACAAATTTTCCTTCTCCACGTCTGTAGAACGCCCAACTCGTCATGTAGCATACCACACGCTTATCATTCTCTTTATCTGTAATAAGGATTCAGTATTTTTACATTTATATTATTTCTTATATAGCATACGTAGGGACACGAGCAAATGGGTCACCTACTGGCAAGTTATCTCCCCGCCCATGAGTACCCATAATATCAGAATAATTAAGGTAGGAACAGTAAAATATCAAGATAATTATGGGATTGGGAAGGGGCGGGGCGAATTTCGCCTCCGGATATCTCACTGTATGTAAAGCAACACCAAACTGCTAATTCGATTTTCTGCGATAAAGTGGTAACAACTAGGTCGTCGCATTCTGTGTTCTGTCTGCTGTTCACAAAACTGTCTTCTATTGATTTATGTTTGGAAGGTAATTAATACATTTTATAATTTTTTTACTTACTTTTCTTAATATCTACTTCATCAAAAGTAAGCCGCTCTACATCATATCCCACATCTTTGGCAGGCCAGTGATTCCACTGCAATATTATAAATCATATATTGGCTATGTTTATTTAACGAACTAGTACTTAGTTAACTTTAAAAGATTTATTTACCTCAAAGTCAGATTCATAAACTTGAGATAGATAACCCGCTGCATCTTCAACAGTTATTCTGAGGCTTTGTCCGGGCAGGCACTTCGCAACATCTTGGTGTCTAACATCATTATAAAAAATTATTTAATAAAATTTTTGAATTGCTTAAAGAATATAACTTAATTGTAATAATAGTATTGTAAAAGTACGTTACCCGCAATATCCTGTTGATGGGTCGTATAAACGTTGTTCTTCGCACGCCATTCTGTAGCTGATACCACCAGTACAGAAATGGAAATGGGCGCAAGACTCTTCGTCTGAAGCGAGATAGGGAGTGTCGGATTCGCATGATCCTATCTTCAAAGACGACTGGTCGGTTTGGACAGCTTCGCCTATAATATGATAAACAAAATTGTTGCTTGATAGCAAATATAAATTTCTTTCTCCTTCTTGAAAGAAGGAGATGAATCTCCATCCCATGGTTGCCTGTAAGATATTGCCCTGAGCGATAAGGCCGCCAATTGTACTTCTATATTAGTTATATTTTAGTGTTATGTACTGTACTCCTTGTGTACAATGAAGTTTAAAATAAATAAATTAAATAAATATGTAAATAAAATGAATATAATTCTAATTAACTGTTTTTAATAAATTTTCGTTACCATTCAATGTTGCTGAAATGGCACTGAGTATTGGGAATGGCGAGCCACATAGTCCTCTGAAGTCGTCCATATCGATTGCCCAAGCTGCAGCTCCGGCTAAACCCGAACTGATCACGAATTTCATCTATTTACAAACGAGAAATATTAATATTATTATAATACAATTTGTTACACATTCTGTGTAAGTAAGTTTTTTAGTTTACCTTTTCTAAAACAGTTGATGGAGTATCATACGTAATCCACTGATTATCAAACACTGCATATGCATTACCAGCTTCGTCTATTCCACTGACTCCTTTACCTTCCCGTTCAGCCATACAAATCTAAAAACAAATATAAATTTTACACTATCCTGTATTTCAATGCATTAATTTGTCAATTTTACAGATATGGTTATGGATATGGTTTAGTGATACATTAATGGTTTAGAGAACATACCTCAAAGAAGGCTAATGATCCCTTGGTTTGAGTGTAAGGTCCTTCTTCTCCCCATCCGCTAACGAGTGCTCCTGGTGACGGATGCGTTGATGGTGCTAAAGTGTAACTGCGACCGAACAAAGGTATACCGAGCACTAACTTTTCGGGTGCCATCCCGTGACGGACTATGTATTTGACCATAAACTCCTGGAAGGCAAGTATCGTGTTAATAGTTTTGTGATAATAGGGTTAAAACGTTTACTTTGAGATCTTTAGACATTACATACAATATTATCATATCTTTGGTCTCTGGCTGATGCGCCAGGATCTTTGTGCAAGGCGCTATGTTGTACGGCTCTGGCTGGCGGGTCGTCCCGTATCCCGTGTGTCATGTCCCAAGCTTGCAGTATTGTATAGTCCGTGGCACCACTTACGGCACTCAGGTCGTACCCATCTTCAATTTGATACCTATGGCGAAATATAAAGGTCACAGTCTTATATTTTTCATAATTAATTATCCACAATAATTGTAGTATCAAACTTACCTAAATGGCGGTAATACGGTTGACAGAAGAAGGCCATACCGTGAAAACTTTTCCCTTATTTCATAAAGTAGCGAAGTGAGCATATCTTTCTCTTTGTCGTCTTTTTCACCTGCAGTTATTTAAGAGGTTTTATTTAGTAGATAATAAATATCAACTTCAGTTTTATTTATTCCTTACTTAAAATCAATATTTACATACCGGGGTAAACCCAATGGAGATCCAAACCATCGAAGTCATGTTCTTGCAAAAAATTTAAAGCGCTCTCAATAAACAAACTCCGTCTAACCGGTTCTTGTACAATTTCACTAAAAAGTCGATCCGTGCCTTCACCACCGATACTCAGGATAACTCTCAGTCCTGGAATACGACGTTTCAACCCCGTGGCTATACGGTAACCTCCTGAAATAATCATAAAGGCAGAAATTAATTTCGTGAAGTGATTTACTGATACGCACTGCATCCTGATCCGTTCCAAATCCGAAATTATAATTCGAACTGGGCATATTCGAGACTTCCGAACATGGAACTCGGTTCTACTGCGCAAATAGTACTACTACTTGAGATTTTTTATTAGCTTGAATGGTTTGATGGTAAGCACCATGCTTACTCATACACAGAAACTACACGAGACATACGTTGTTAAGTCTCATAATGCTCAGTAATTTCACTGGTTTTAATATTCTTCAAACCATCACACAACCATGCTTACATATGGTTCCTTGGTGGCAGAAAGCAGTGGTACCTACTTAGACAGTCTCTCCCATTTGAGGGACCTACCACCAAGTAAAGTTCGGATTTTAAGTTTCGGACCGATTTCTCGGATTCGCATTAGAAGATTATACGGTCTAAAAGATATTTCAATTTTGAATATTCAAACCTTTAATGATATCGTAGTCTTCGTTTGCTGGCATCACAGCGTACGTATGCGGATGTAGAGAAGCAAAGGCATAATGTAGGTGAGTACAGGATTTCGGTACCAAGCTTGCAGTAAAGGCCAAGGGAGGTGCCCGATATGCAGCCCAGGACTCAACGTAGCACACCACCAAGCGACGAACTGCATTTCCACCAGATGTCTGTTGCATTTCTGAACGAAAAAAATAACAGTTGCACACTTGTTTTTATTTATTATTGTTCAGAATACGAACGATCAAATTATACAAATACCTTGTAAATTAGCATTTCCGAGGTGCAGTCTTTCATCGTTACGGCTACTGCTAGGGCACAAAAGAATATATGTATCATTCTACCATAATAACAGAACTTTTACATACATTTATCTAAAAAGTATGATGTTTAAACCTTGCGACTCACTTGTTAAGATAAATTGCAGCGCCGTAATAATCGTTTAAAGGATTATGTATAATCTCTGCATTCTGGAACAATATAAGTAAGAATTAAAAATTATTTGGACCCTAAATAAATGCCTGTTGGTTGACTATATTTTTAATACCTCTGTGATTTTTAATGCTGACTCTCCATCGAAAAGTGCAATAGGCCGTTTTTCAACAGCATCTCGCAACGGGACTCTGCCTTCACCTTCATCACGTATACTCCTAAAAATGATCTTATTATTATTTACTGTTCTGATATTATTAATTAAAACAATGGTTATTTGATATTTAATTTCTAAATTTCATAAAAGTTTTACAGCAGTATATCGTATTTATTTTATTTACCTGAGTGGTATACTCTCAACGGAAGCTCTTATTGGTGGCGCGATGGGTTCGTGGTAGGGAACAGTTTCTACAGCACTTTGTGAGAACGTCCTTGGCGGCGTGTATGGAGATGCCAATACGTTTGCGTATAGCACCAATAGCCACAGGGACTATAACAAAAAAATAAAACAAACCAATTACTTGCGTTAAAAAATACCCAGCATAATCTGTTTATTGACTCTATATCCTTGAAAAAACCGTGATTTGTAGTCTTGATTATAATATATTCCAGACATCCTTTCTTTTACGTCATGAAAAATAAATGTTAGTGCCAAAAAATGTGGCATACATTTTACCTGCTCTTACTTTAGAATGTTCATCGTATTCTTGTCAGCTACTGCGACACTCAAGAATTTGATTGTAAGAGTTTAGGAGGTTGTCGACCTACTACAAAAAGTTTTGTGTACTTACATCAGACGACAATGCAAATAGTAATCGAATCACTTTGGGACATTTAAACGAAATGCTTTAAATACCGCTACGCGAAAATATTGTAAAAAAAGGACATAAAGGTGTTTTAAACGAGTAGGTATCGTAAGCCTTTGTATGGTGTTTACATGATGTATTATTATCGTCGAGGTAAGTATTGTTTCTAAAGAAGACGCCCAATCTGAAAATGAGATGCGTAGGCGGAAGCGGTCGCTGACCTATCAACGAAGTATCGCACTCACTCATAATTTACATAACTTAGCAGAGTCAAGAATAAAATTCAACACTTGAGATGGGGTCATCAAAGTTTATTTTTATTCTGAGTTCAAAGATATTCCTAGTAAACACGCGAAGACTATGTTTGAGAATATCGGGACATTTTCCTGTTATCTAAGTATTGTATTAGTTCTTTCCAAAACGAAAGAATAGAACCAGCTATTATATATTTTTTGTTGCAATAAAATCAATAATTTTAAATAATCTAAGAAATGTTATATATAAATTCATCGGAATGCTAGTTTTTATTGTGCTGCCTCCAGGATATGTACCTATAGCCGGTCTATAACAGGTATTATCAGAGATACGCAACTATTTCGGATGTGGTTTGTTGATCTAATAAATTGTTACTAAACCATTGCTAGTACGTTGACACGAGTCGTTCGGAAAACAACACAATTTGCATACAGGCATCAGTGGCAGGTAGCCGCGCGGGCTGCCTGCGGGGTCATCGTCATCATCCCAACCAGTCCAAGGTGGTTTCGCGTGACATTTCGCCAACGATTAGGACGAGATTTTATATTTTTTGGACTCAGTCTCGATAATCAACGGCAATAAATTTAGATGCTCGGTGTTATTGCCCTAATCTCAGAAATGTATTAAATTTATTGTACGAGTTTTATGTTAATTGACCTATCCTCGAATGAGCTAGATGAAATGGATAAGATCATTATAACTGTAATCAAATTATTAAAACAGAATTATATTTAATATGACTTTGTATATAAATAAGAACATAGGTAATATTATCCGGACAACACTAGAAGTATTAAGAGCTTTTGATAAAAATATACATGTACTAGGAAACTATAGGATCGTCATGACATTGTAAGTACATGAAGGCCAGGGTGCGACGATCGAACGATGTCCCTGTGCGTGCGTCGCATACTTACACACACAATCATGTCTTTTAATATGGGCAATAACTTTAACTACATATAGATGTATTTTAAATTATATGAACTTATTCTACATGCGTAATTACATACACTACTACTTGAACTTAAAGATCAATATTTCGAACGAATACCGTAAACTGGTCCTACTTTGCTCCAATATTTGCTCCAAATGTTGAAAATTATGAATATTTTTAAAACAATCAACTATTAAATATATTTTATGTATTATTATAAAGAAACAATGCTTATTTGACATGTATTTATAGAGAAATTAATATTATGAAGTATATTATTAATTTATTTTTGGCAAAGAATAATGAGCAAAATTACCCACATTGTTGGGTATCTTTGCTCCTAGAAATAACTTATAAACAATCTCCACTGTTAATGCTGTTGGAGTAAGGTAATGTTTTCCTAATTCAAACTCCCATCCAATTATAATATTTTCTGCTATTATTGATGATATAAATTGATGTGATATGGGTAAAAATGAACAAAACTGTCTTTTGTTAACATAATTAAGTGTATTCGTAAATTTAGTTACTAAATCACCTTATTTTATTGGCTTTGCCATTTTTATATTTTCAATATATCAAATACAGTTGTCTTTCTGCAAAACCATAATAATTAAAACAAAATCTCACCAAATACAACAAAAAATACAATCCACAAACAAGGCTTCTTCGTCCGAAAATGTCGTCGGAGCTCCTGGCGGTCGATATGGCATTTTAGATCGTAGGAGTCTCAGCTGATTAATAATAGTCCTTCGTGGGATGCCATATTTTTCACTGGCTTTCCTTTGAGTGAGCTCTTTGTTTTCTATAGAAGCCAAAAATTCTCGTAAAGATTCGGAGGTATAATTTTTATAAATTCTAGAGCCTAAGTTACGTTTTCTTATAATCTCTTGGCATCTTTGTTGGAAATAAATAGCAAAAATAATTGATTTCAAAGTGTATTGAATATCATTTCCAAAAAAGTGTTCAATTTATTAATGAACGGTATAATTTTTATTAACAGCTCTAGGCGCAAAGTTACCCCATTGTGTTCAAAAAATAGGAGCATGCCCAAAAATAGAGGTTGGGTTTATAGGCAAGTAACAATCCAATAACATATTTATATTTCCGCATATCTGAATACATAAATAATAACATGAAAACATATTTATCATAATCCGCTGTGCTGTTTTCGAGATGGAAGTGACTTTTTCGGAACTAAAAAATTTATAAATATTTGAGCTCTCACGAAAGTGGCATCTGTCGTTGAAAAGAAATGGCGGTAGAATAGTTTGTCAATTTAGAGTTGTCACTTAAACGTCAAATGTTTCGAATGTGTTCACAATTTAACGAATTGTTGCAAATTTTTTAACGTAGAATAGGCGAAAACATTTTACAGAACAGGAGCATAATTACCTGTTAAGGAGCAAAGTAGGACCAGTTTACGGTAGCTTTCAATACGCAGCTAAAATAAAAATGATATATCAATGATTGATTATTATATCTTTAAGTATGGATAACAGGTAAATGCAGGCAGGTAGTGTTTTTAAATTATAAGACCTATAGTATTATCAGAATATAATACTAAATTATACACCTAACCTAACCTAACCTACTTCACTCAAAGTAAATAGAGGCAAGAGTCCAGAGAGTTGTTATGAAGTTGTTCATTGGTCAGTTAACATGAACCACATTTATGGAAGTTTAATCAACAAATATTAATCACATTTCGCCGGACCCAGAGTTTTTGCTGTTACACGTAGGTATTTCTCACCCTAAAGTGGAAGCGTGTCGTGGCTTGTGACATGCGCTTTATCATTTTGCCGTAACTTAAATCCAAAAATTATAAAATCTTATATGATAGAATGATATAAAAATGTTATATCACGGCGAAATTTTATGGAATCTCAGAGCAGATCGCTCCGATACATTAGTACGTAATATTTGACAACTGTCCACACTTGAGAGTTTGTCACGCGTATTTGTCACAGACACACCGCAACTATTGATGCGACGAAATGTCACAAGTAGAGACTCACTTTAATGTGCTGACTGCTGTGGTTATTTAGTAAAAATATGTATTCACAGTCAAATATGTATTTGCCATTACACAGTTCTATACAGGATGTAAATATTGAGCTTTCATTATTGTTATTCCGTTACTTTTGTGACACAAAGCAGCGACAAAACATTGTAGGTAATAAAAAAATTAACTCGTAGTGGTAAAGATCGATTTTATATATGATATTGCGTTTTCGTAGCTATGTACCTACAACCTGCCGTTCCCGGTTCCTAGTTCCCGGCCACGTGAATCCCACTGGCCCATATAATCGCAGGTGATTCGTGACTCACGACTCCTTGTAACGAACAATAAAAACTGGGTATTTATGTCGCGCATATGAAATTAGCCAAGTATAAGTGCCTGCTTGTGCGTGCACCAAAGAGAAATTTTCGAACCTACTTAATGAATATTCACGCCATTAGAATACAACAATGCTAATAATTCTTAATTTGAACATTTGAAATAGTTTTTACGTCAACTGCAATTTAATAAATTATAATCATTATTATTTTGATTACAATAGCCATACATACATATGTACACAAAACTGACAATATGTAATCGTTTACACTATTAACTTGATTTAATAATAATTGCGATTTTTGACCTGTTGTGTAAAAACTTGGTAGGCCTGGTTCTTAATTATGCTTTCCTAATATCATCCAATTTTTCTTGCAATTTAACCAAAATCCAATAAAATTTGCAGTATTCCACAAAGTAAAAGGAATTCCACAATTATTTACATCTTTGAAGGGAATAATTTACTTTAGTTATATTGTTAGATGTAAGAAGGCACTTCTTTTATTTGTTATTTTATTGTAATCGAAAGGAATCAAAATATTATTAATTACTATAATCTATCAATCAGGGGATAACTTAATGTTATCCTTTTATAATTTACACAACCAAGAAAGCGAATAAAAATCATAACTTACCCATGTTGTAATGCTATTCCCCATTTTGGGGTCCTTTTATCTGTAACAAGAAAAACATTTAAATGTTAGAGTTTTTTGAACTCGCAATTTTTGTATGTAGTTATTATTTTTCGTATAAAATGATTTTACAGGATTTAGTATAGTTTTATAAAACCTACTTAATTCTCAATTTTGTCAGTAAGCAGGTATCGGATACGTGCTATCCTTCCGCAATTGAGGCTGCGCATGCGTCGCGTGTGTCGCGCAACTGAGCGGGCGCCGCGCGAATCGCCTAGTGTTAAATACTCCGATGTCATCGAGCTTCGCACATCTTGCAGCCGTGCTTGTGCGCATGAATTATACTATTTGGGGATACGTGTTATCACCAATAAGTCGCTGTAAACTTTGATTTTTTTTTACTTCAAAACATGGAAATTAGTTATTAATAGTGCACTATGTTAACTACTTACTGCATATTTAGATGTTTTTAAAGGTATTGAACTTACAACGATTACTTGTGATATAAATAAAAATTGTGCGATGTAGAGCTGTTTTGCTCAGATATGGCTGAGACACGCACATAAAAATATTAACTATTACCACGTATGTTCATTTTGTTTATTTATTATATAGAAGTCATATTATGTCACCATGAACAGTCCAAATAGAATTAACATCATAAGCAATGCTCTAGGCTGTCTTCATAAGTATATGCCCTAATAGGTAAAGTACCTATGTATGTAGGTATACAAAGCGAAATGCTAAACTCGGGTATTTGTCTAACCGGTACACATTTTAAAGCAAATAAAATCTGCTCGATTTAAACTTAACGTCGCGTTAGTAAATAGAAATGAAATGACAAAACGTGTAGCATTTATGAGAAATGTGACGTCATCCCATTACAACGCGCATGAGGAAAATATGTCCCATTGTGCTTTTTTTTGTATCTCTATCAAAACTATAATTCAAATAAAATTTAAAACACTTTTCAATTTATTTCATGTTCAATTTTAAGAGTTTTAAATAATTGCCTATTATTATATGCCATATATGTATGGCTAGGTTGCTGGTGGGGTAGCCGTGGATAGACACCCGCGTTAGCAATTCCCATTTTGTTCCATAACTCTCAGAAACTTCTCCGCTGGTATTGGCAATATGTAATGTAAATATGAAACTTGTATAGTTATTTGGTTGTCATAAGCCAGGAATATTTTAGGAGTGTCGACGATTACGTACCATCAGGTGATTGACATGTCCATTCGGTTGCCCTAAGCCTGAAAAAAATGTATATGTCGTAGAGTCACGTTGCAACTAGTTTTGTCTACAGCACGAATAGGCCGGCTCGAACGGATTGTTGCCATAGTCCCACTGAAAACCAACGTGAAGGAGCAGCTTGTTGTTGCATTTGGTACGGTGAGTGAGGCCAAAATCCCCACCTCTTCCCAATTCATTTCGGGCGGTGGAGTTCACTTATCATCCGATGACCCGCCTGTTCATTTGCCGACTTATGCCTTAAAATGCATGTACGAGGATGCATATTTTCATTATAAGATGCGAAGACATATCCTTGGGTCAAAGTGATGAGTCTTAATTAATTGAATATTTTTAAAGGCCAACTGTAGTTCGAATATGACGCTTTTGTGCTAGTCCGTCGCGTTCAAGTTCTTCAGACATTATGATATAAAATATAGTAGACTGTTTAAGTATTAGTCATAAACTTGCCTCCTATTTTCGTACACTTAATAAATTCATGAAACCCTATTTTTTCAGATTAATTTAATTATGGTAAATGGTAAATTATGGTTACCCTACAGAAATATTGTTTTTATTGAATACTACCGGTTTGTTCGCGCGTTTTATTTATGTTTAATGCATGTATATAAGGTTTTTGAATGTGTTAATGCAAAGTTAAAATTAACTTTCAATCTTAATGTTATTAATAAAATAGCAGTGATAAATTATCCCGTATATTTTGGATAGAAAGTATAAAGAAACCTGTATCAATATCTATATTGTTATTTTATTGTTAAGCATTAGCGGTTCGTTATCATTATATATCTCATCATCCGTGCCAGTATGTCCATCACCTATCGTCGGCACACAAATTGTTTATAGTTTTAGCATCTCTCGCTAATCGATTGTAAAAAAAACTTGCCGTCTTTTTCGTGCAGTCAGGTCAAAACGCTCTATCTGACCATTGAATATAAAAAATGGGAACGCTCCTCAGAGGCTTTTACGTACCTTTTAAATCCTTTTTTACTGCTTTTTGACATCAATGAAGCACTAAAATTAACTTTGAATAATAATATTTTTTTCAGTTTTCATAGCGTATTCCTGTGATTATTAAGACCCTTATACATATATTCTGATTAATTATTGGTGGTCGTAAGCAATAAGTTCAATAAAATCATGAAAACGATACCTACAGTTTTACCCTGAGACGTTAATTATTAATTTAAGTTTTATGGCACTTTTTGGGTACGATTTATACACATTACCAAATTGAATTTGAAAACTATTTTCTTCTACTCACACAGCTGTAAATATTCACTGAACTAATTTTTAACTATCCCAATTGAGCGTGAAAGTATTTTCTATTAATAATGAAATTGTTGTACAGTTCTGGTAGCAGTTACTGTTGTAGTGTTTGTGCTCAAGCACACGCGTGCTGCGTACGTGGTAGGTCCGCGCTCGGGTTCTCGGCGCTTCCATCATTCGTATGCACGGTGCGTTTCTTCCTTTCTTCCCGCCAATGTCACTTGCATTGTTTATCGGCACTTCGTCGCCACCGCGCCACAACACCTAACGGTACCCAACTAAGTGGACCCTGAAATTGCCTATGCCCTTGTTTCAATACATATGGTTGACGCGAACTATTGAATTAATTACACTGTTTACGGTTTTTCCAATTACCTGTTTAATAAATACCTATTTACTTAATGGCAGACTACATAGGATGTAAACTGTTATTGTTCCGATTGGAATCTGGATCATTTTGCCCTTTTAAAGGAGACTAAAACCGGTACATGTTTACGTAAAACGTACCAAGAATAGCAGGTATTTGTAGTGCACAGGGTTGGAACTGGTAGCTAGTAGAGGCTGATGGCTGGAGCATCCCGCGTGCTGTTCAAAGCGAAGTTCAAGGCGGAGCGTTGGCATTTATTGCGCTATTCGTCAACATTCGATGTCAGAAGCCATTGGCCCCCGATCTGTTATACATCTACGAGCAATCGCTAATCGATTCCATGACAAAAAGTAGCAAGACTATTTTTATTACATGTACTGTCGAAATACTTTAAAATAGTCTTTAAGAAAATGTGTAAATATCACAAATTAGCTACGAAGCTAGTTACTGTGTTTAATCTTACACTAAATCGAGTGGGACGTCAAAAAATTATTGTTACCTGAATCATATTATTATTCTCGGTGTTATGCATGTTATCATTCGATATACAGTATCTGTAAGAGGTAGAGTCACGCTGTAAATAGTTTTATCAACAGCATGAATGAGTCGATTTGACCGTCTTGTCAGCTTACCTCATTCCCTTCTTTAGTAGGGAACGTACCTCTCAATTCTTTTTTTTTTCTTTATCCTGGCTCGGCAAAGTGACTACGCTGCACCTGGTGGTAAGTATAGTGCAATCCAAGAATAGTGTCGACCAACGATAAACAATGTGTCCATCGTAGGTCGGCAAGATCATACCGGCCTGCCAAAGGGCCAAGGGGGAGGGGAAGGAAATAGGGATGGGAAAAGGGTTAGGATCAGGGGGCAAGCCCCCTGGGGAGAACCGGATATACACTGGCTGACCCTGGAACGCGACCCACACAAGGTGGCCAGGCATGGCAGGTTTTAGCACCAGTGTACGGTGGTCGCTATCCGGTCGGATACAAGTATCCTCCCACCAGCATCTTCTACCACTGTAAATATTCATGTTCCGTGATAACCTCTTATCATCACGTGACCTACCTATTTATTTACCTACCTTCCACTATATTATTAAAAATATAGTGATTATCACCAGCTCTATCTCATGCGTTGCTTGGTCGTTGTTATCTGTTAAGTCAAATTATGGTTCATAAAATGGTAGTCATAAACTTTAACTTCCCCTAGTTTTACTATGCAGTAGTAGTTTTCCCACGTATGCAATAGGTCGTTTAGGTTGTTACCAACGCTTTGTCTATTTCTCCTGCCAAATGCAGTAAAGCGTTTGCGGTGTTGTGTTTCGGCATGAAGGATATTGAAATCAGATAAATTATTTGGCATTATAAAACTAAACATTTTGTGTTGTATTATTTCTGTTTATGGGCAGGAGTTACGCTTATCATTAGGCGAACAACCTGCTCATCTCATCATTCAAGCGTATAAAAAAAGTACTTAAAAATATTATGTACTAGAAATGGACAGAAAATAATCATGTTTACATTTACCAGTGTACCGTGTTTACATTTATGTATTCATCTTGTGCCTTGATAATTCGTAATAACTTTGTTTTATTCTTAAAATGTGATTAATTTCTTCAATCAACAACAACAACAACCGAGTCATAAACTACCTATACATTCCGCTTACGCTAGTCGCTCGTGCTTATTGCGCTTTTGATTTAAACCTTATCAAAACACGTAAATAACAAACATGTTAGTTTCTAAATAAAATATATATACTTATATATATTATACTTAATACCTATATTAAAAAAATATCAGCAGTTTACTTAATATAAAGTACTTTTCATTGCTTTTTTTTGCTGGGCACGGGCCTCCTCTACCGAATGAGAGGGATTGGGCCTTATTTATATATTTTATTGCTTATTTGTTTGTAATTGATTATTTTTTGGTAAGACACACTTTTATGATTCGCATTAAAAAGCAATAAAATGCAACTTCCAGAACTTGCATGACAAATCGGTCTTTACTCTTTAGTAGGTAAGCCGAATTTAGAATAAAAATGTTTTCCTTATTACTTACTAGCTTTTGCTCGCGGCTCCGCCCGCGTGATTTGCTTTTTCCGGGATAAAAAGTAGCCTATGTCTTATTCTGATGTATAAGCTATTTTATTGTAAAGTTTCATTAAAATCCATTCAGTAGTTTTTACGTGAAAGAGTAACAAACATACATCCATTCATCGTTTATAATATTAGTAGGATTAGAAGTTATATTTACGAATAAGTGTGTGAAAATTATACATAATAAGTGCATAAGCCTATTCTCAACTTTTCATTTTTCTGACCGATTATATCTTATACACGAGTCTTATCAATCGTCAACATAAAAAAGGGATCACTTGACATATACGTAGCTAGTGGACATCTCGTAATCAGTTACAATTAATATTTCACTTGATTCTGTTGTGCTGCGAGCTTCACATACTAGATTTTTTTTGTGATAATGCAAAGAAAGTTGTTTTTAAGCACGCGATTAGTGGCGGAAGATGATATTTTCGAAGGTGGCGTTTTAGTTGACAAAAACGGCATAATTGAATCTGTGCTCAAGAGAAATGAAGTCCATAATCTGTTAGCCGCAAGTGATGGGGAGATAAATGTAATATTATCAAATATGATACATCTAAATCTATATCCATTCAAAGGGTGATCGACCTTATAGCTCATAGTCAACAAACAATTCATTCTAAAGGCGTTTTATAGCTTTGTTTTAAATTGTTAATTTAATAGCGCATAGAGTTTCTGAATGGTTTCGTATGACAACTTCATATTCCTGATCAATGTATTCCTAGCCATTCTTTGAAATTCAATTGACGTGTTTTATGTTTTGTAACTTATACACATCAACTACTATGCAATACTTATCGCAAAAAATGCGCATGAATTTCTGTTTTAAGAAATAGTTATTTTAGTAAAAGACTCGTTTGTGACTACGTGGATATACCTATGTATGAGTATTACAAAAAAAAACAGTACTAGTTTGTTCCAATTTTTGTAAAAGGGCAATAAGTATCCCGTTCATATCATCCCAACTCAAATTTTAATTTCATGTACTTATTTACATATCACACTATGTTTCATCATCATCATCAGCCACAAGACGTCCACTGCTGAACATAGGCCTCTCCCAAAGATTTCCAGACCGACCTGTTGGAAGCGGCCTGCATCCAGCGACTTCCTGCGATCTTTATCAGGTCGTCTGTCCACCTTGTAGGTGGACGTCCAACGCTGCGCTTGCCAGTACGTGGCCTCCATTCCAGAACCTTTCTGTCCCATCGGTTATCGGTTCTGCGAGCTATGTGGCCTGCCCACTGCCACTATGTTTAGTAGTTTAAAAAGTTACTGAATCGCGGAAAGCACTGAAAGAATTTTATAGTGATAATGTTGCAGGTAGTAGATGGTGGAGACTTAGTGTTATTAGCCGGCGTGGTGGACTCTCACGTACATGTGAACGAACCTGGCCGTACAGCTTGGGAGGGGTTCCGTACAGCTACCAACGCCGCTGCTGCCGGCGGCATCACAACCATCGTCGACATGCCTTTGTAAATCTACTTTTTTCATTCCTACTATTTTATAAAATTCCCAAGGTACTGATTCTGATGTTTTAATGTTTACTTTTATTGATGACTAATCATAGACGATTGAAATTTCTTGGACTTTATGCGTTATATGCGCAATATTATGTATTCACTTTTTGGACCCCTTGTCACGTCGTCAAATGTTTCATCGTATCTAAATACGACTCTACAATATGCCCCGAAATGCATTGCAAATTATGCATTAGTACTCAAGATCACAAGCTTCAGAGTTACTATAATGATTATAATTCCCTTCCTCACTCCTCAGAAACTCAATACCGCCAACTACAACATTGGAAAATCTCAAAATCAAAGCAGCCGCTGCTAAAGGTAACGTTTATGTGGACGTGGGATTTTGGGGAGGTGCCATCGTCGACAATCAAGTAAGTTCATTTTATACATCAATTGGTGACGTACTCCCTTTTTGAAGTGGGTTATAAATGGTTAATATTTAGGTATACATATCCTGTATTGCAAACAATTAAGGGCTTTACTAATAAATGTTGTATACGAGTGTCATACTTATACAGTGTTTTGTCTCGCTTCTTCTTATAATAAATGTCACTCAACATAGCAAGACAAAGTATTGTATAACTATTACCAACATATACAATGTTTATTAGTAAAGCAATAAATAAATAATTGCTGTATAAATTCCTGTGTATTGCAATTATGGATATTACATTTTTGAAGTTTGTATACCGTGAAAAGCCTTAACTCTAATCACTAATGAATAGTACATAAAAATAGTTTTTAAGTAGTCGTTGATCGTATTAAATACGTATAACTGATTTAAAAAAATAATAATAAGTCAATACAATATATTAGTGGCAGTGTTACCCTGTGAATATACCCTGCATAAAGCATGAATGGCGGACCGTGGCTGCGGCTCGGCGCGCGGCCCGGCAGTTCCACTGATATGATAAATCTTTGGTTTTCATACAGTGAGCGAGATTGCCCCTTCCCAATCCGCATTCATTTTCTTAAAGGTCAGCTACGCCTTAATGATTCTTCTAGTATTGTGTGTCTTCTAGTTTTTTTCTGTTGTTACAGTATTTTCCTAATTAGATACAAAAATACAGACAATATTTAGTATTGAAGTATGGAAGGCTTTATAGGCAGTGGAAATAACGTACCATCAGTACTTGCTCGTTTTCTGGTCACTGCTATAAAAAATAATACACGTTTGTTGAAAGTTTCAAATAAAATAATCAATACCGAGTCCCTTGGTTTTATGTTGCAAAGGTTCTCACTTAAGGGTCGTATTAATTTATTAGTTTATACCCGCAAAGGTCGGGGTCACTGCGATCATCGTAAAACCTTTACAAATACCTGTACATAATTTCTCCGTGAATGAGTTTGAAAAAAATACAAATTCGTTAATAAATATTGTGAGTTTATATTGTACAGATTCACGGGTGTATATAAGGGTGGGGGTGGGGGGTGTTAGGGGGTCCGGATCCTATTTTTTTTTTGTATGTCGGTTACCACTAAAATGGACCACGTTGAATTGTTATCTGCTGCAAGGGTTGAAAATTTGCTCGAGCAGTTGACAATGATTGCTTGAGCGGTCTAAGTTGCTCAAGTTGTCTGTATAAGGCCGTTCTTACACCGTTGTAACTAACTTGGCCGGGCAACGATAAATGACAAAAGCCAGAAGGTTTTTTTTTACTCTTTGGGATAAAATGTAGGGTTCCTGCTAATTGGTTACAGGCGATACCTGCAGTATCTCATCGGGTTAAGCGATTTGGGAAGGTAGGGGAGATTTAGAGAAGGGAAGGTAAAGGAAAAGGGTGCAACCCCCTCGGGAGAACCTGATATACACTGGCTGATCCTGGACCGCGATCCACACAAGATGTCCCACACATCTATGTTACTATGGCAGGTTTTAACACCATGTGTACGGTGGTCGCTATAAGCTAAAAAGTTGCCTTAATGGTTTTGTAAACGAAACGATGAGTTATACTAGAAAAATTTGGTAAGAAAGTGGTCAAGAAGTTGGATAGGTACCGGAAAGTTTATATTTTAACACACTTTTATCAGTACATAAAGGTGCTGCTTGGATTAGAAGATTAAATTGAGTTGGGAATTGGTGAATTGGATTTATAAATATTCGCACAGTACAAGCAGGTCGCTCGCCTGATGGTAAGTGTTCTACACAGACAATTTAACCTTTTGTCTGTTGTCTGTGGCGTCACGCCAGCCCATAATCAGAAGGAACATCAATCAGAACGTCGAATTATCAGATACTGCATAACACTGGACTACGCTCATCACCCTGAGACATAAGATGTTAGGTCTCATAATACTCAGTAATTTCACTGGCTTCAATGTCTATTAAATCGAAATACAACAGTGCTTACACATCGGTGCTTGGCGGCAGAAATAGACTAAGGGGACATACAAGGGACCTAACACCTTGTAAAAGTCCACTTTGAAGTCATGGACGAAAACTAGCTTACATAGTTCATTTTTGGACCCATAGACACCCCCTCCCTCATGAGAAAGCTATAGCTACGCCCGTGTACATATTGTACATAATCTTAGAGATACACAGGACAATTTGCATTTAAATTGCCATTGATGCCTTCAATTTATTTTATTAACGGAGCAGAAAAAAGTATGTAACGGTATATTTTGTATTCAAATTCAAGAGGGAAATATATGATGCCCAGCAAGGTTTATTTTCGGAGTCGTATTTGGTTTTATCGACACATCTCGTTTTTTTATTATACGGTCACTGCGTTGCATAATACTTAAGAAGAATAAAAGATAATATTTACTTCTTAAGCTCATGTCGCAGAATCCCGCAATAGAGTGTTTGTCTATTATATTATTATTATGCAAAGTATGGGATTTATCAAAACAACAATAAATTTGTTTACAGGAGTATCTTTGCGACTTAGTGAAAGCAGGCGTGGTTGGTTTTAAATGTTTTCTCTGCCCAAGTGGTGTAGAAGAATTTCCTAATGTTGGGATATTAGACCTCAAAAAAACATTCTCAGCACTCGAAGGAACAGGTTCTTTGCTAGCCGTAAGTGTTAATAATCAGACATTGAATAATAAGGTAGTAGACTTGATTTTATTTATTATTTAAATCAATAAGTTCCGTTTCTCAAAACCTTATGCAGAAAGAATTTCTATAATCCGTCCATAAAAAATAATAATTAAAAGCCATTTAAACCTGGCACTTATCACAAAATAGATGACGCAAACTTTGACGTCACTTTGTAAAATGGCCTTTACGGTGCATATGTGCGAGCGAGATAGTGAAAGGTCCCCACTACGCGTCCACCTTTGCTCATACCATTAATTAAAATCATAATTGCAGGCACATTTTTGTTCATATAAAAATGTGTAACCTGTACTTTAATAGTCAAAACACAGTGAGTAATTTCGTGTCGCCGGTGCTTGTTTTAGAGAGACGAGAGTGTAAAAGGTACATAATTGATATAAGAATATAATACTTACAAAAAATAAAATGTTACCAAATTTAAATGATAATAATTTCTTTGGCGTTTTATCCCTATTTATCCAAGTTTTGATGAACACCAATACCTTCACTTTTCATATACATACTGCTCTACATTTCTGTACTATGATAGCTTTAAGATGTTGTTACTTTTAGTTCCATGCAGAGCTTGAAGACAGTGAACTTCAGAACAAAGATATGGATACAAGAGGTAACAATAAAATTTATTATGTAAAAAATGTACTCAAAAGGCACTTTCACTGCGTAGCTGATCTGTTTCAGCACTCATGCTAGTTAGTACTACTAAGTTTTTTGTGATAGTAATAAAAAAATTATCCCTACGCCTTGATGTATTACATCGATCTACGACGGTGATTCAGTTTTTGAGATATTTATATAAGACAAAGAGAATGGAAGGGGCGAAGGAGGAATGGGATCAATCGGATTTAGAGCCATGTGTGATCGCCGAATCGCATTACATCACTGTTTAATGTCCCATACCGAACCACGTTTTTTTATGTTGGTTCCACCTCATATCTAAATATTTATATATAACTCAAAGGTGACTGACTGACTGACTGACATAGTGATCTATCAACGCACAGCCCAAACCACTGGAGGGATCGGGATTTTGATAAATTCCACCCCTAAGGGGATAAAATAGGGGATGAAAGTTTGTAAGTATGGATGGATGTTTGTTACTCTTTCACGTAAAAACTACTGAATATAATATAGCGTATACATCAGAATAAGACATAGGCTACTTTTTATCCCGGAAAAAACAGATCACCCGGGCGGAGCCGCGAGAAAAAGCTAGTATATTATATTGGTGCAAATAGGTCTGATGTGTGGCCACGGCATCAGGACTTGTTTTTATGATACTGGTGAAATGATACTGTTTTATTCTCAGCAATCTATTTGATTACTATATCCAGTATTTTTTTAGATCCAGAGGATTATAAATGTTATCTAAATTCAAGGCCACCAAGTATGGAAATGAATGCTGTAGCCATAATTAACGACTTCGCAAACAAAACGGAGTAAGTAACGATTCATTTTTGAAACACCTAATACAAGTACCTAGCTATAACCAACTTTGTATACAATAGGTATAAGGATAAAAGAGGTACACTTTTATAGTGTACACAGGGATAGCCGCCGGACGGTGTCACGTTACAATATAAGATTAAATTTGTCTAACGGGCCTCTACGTGTTAGCTTCGGCCCCACGCACGCCTACCAAAGGTTCGGGCCTCTATAACCCGAGATATGGTAAGACATACATAAAGAGGTGTGTAAGGATCAAAGCAAGTGGAAATCCGTTCTCTACGTACCCCTATGGGAAACAGGCGTGAGTCTATGTGTGCATATATTCATCTCCAAATTGGACGAACCGGTGAGGTCTTGGGTCAAAATCACTGGTCCAGTAATCGTCATTCCTGTTTGAGTATTTTGATTCGTAAATTCTTATATGAGTTGCCCGAGTTTTCTACCCGATATGGCTTTAGACTCGCCAATAATCAAACGCCAAAATAATGCAGACATAGCTTGGCGAACTGTGGGTCCAGTAGTTGCACCTACCCCTACCTACCCCTACCCCTTCGCTGCGTGAGTTTATGTTATGTTATATACATTTACAAAACCTACGCACGTTTAATAAAATTTGATTAATAAGTAAAACTTTAAGTATAAGAAAATTCTTTTATTATTTTAATTTGCTTATACAAAGTAGAGCCATTTGAGATTATAACACATAAAAGGTATTTTAATATCTCCTTAAATTAGGTACTTACCTCAGTACCGAAGTCATATCAGTGTCTTAAAAGAGTTTTAAAGGGTTTTTAAAGAAGTAAATTATTATTTTGTCGCAGTGTAAGAGTACATGTCGTTCACGTGTCTTCGGCTGACGTTGTTCCTCTTTTATCTGATGCAAGAGAAAGACGTTTAGCAAGAGGTAATAAAGATTGGCGCGGTGGTGTAACTGCTGAGACGTGCCATCACTATTTGAACCTTACAGCTGAAAATATACCGAAAGGACACAGCGAGTACAAATGTGCGCCACCTATACGGGGTGAAATTAACAAGGTAATATACCTAATAAAAATTGATCACTAGATATCCATAAAGCCTCATTTATTTAGCGAGAGAGAAACAGGTGCAAATCCCCTTTCCCTTTCCCACCTGGATTAGGTATCCCTTTTCTATAAGGTTGGCAACGCATCCATGATTCGTCAGGTATTGTGGATGTTCATGGGCGGTCGAGATCACTTATCATCAGGTGACCCTCTTGCTGATTTGTCAGCTTCTTCTATTAAAAAAGAGTGTTTTCATACGACATAGGCGAGAATTTAACAGAAAATCTCAATTATTGGGCGGCATACGATTGCCTTTTAATTTATGACGTACTCTCGTAAACAAGAGTTTTCTATTATATTCGAATTCAAATGACATTGACGATTAACATTATACAAAAACCTACTGAAATGCAGGTTTCGTGCGACCAAATGTGCGATTATCGGAATTTAATACATACATATAAGAAAATTTCAAATAATACATTGGAAATCTTTATTTTCTTATACGATAGCGTACATGTAGGGATTGCAATCCGGAAAAACGGATCCGGTAATCCGGCGGATCCGGCATCATTTAACGTCCACCGGATCCGGTACCAATATACCGGATCCGGCGACCGGATCCGGTGCTACAATTTTTAGGTATTTAAATAGAGCTGTTGCATGATTAGGTACTTTACTATGCCAAAGAAAAAAGTCATACGATCAGAAATGACAAAAATCTTGGAAAGAGTTATTCAAGATGATAACTCTAAAGAAAAATTTGGAAGAAATAGTAGAAGAGTACTTAGATTCACCCTCACTAAAGAAAGATTTGACATTACAGAAAGAATTACAATTACAAATTCAGCAAGAAACCATGTGTTATAGCTTATATACTAAAAAAGAGAAAGATTTTCATAAAGTACTAAAAAAGTAAATGACTACATTTGAAAGGACGGAGTTTCGACGGAGTTCGAAGAGAATACTTGTCTGCTATTTATGATTATTTGCTGACGATAAAGCCAAGTGTAGAAACTGAAAGGGCCTTTTTGGCCGCAGGCTATATTTGCAGCTCTTAAGTCGACTAGCAGATGACACAATTAACATTAATTTGTTTTCTACGATTCTTTTTCCAAAATCAACATTGATTTCTATATATAATTAATACTAAAATAAAATTCTACTTAAAATAATTATTTTTCGTAAGTTGATTAAACTAAAAAGTTGAAATTATAAGACAAACTCATTATTGTGATAATTGTGCCATTCATTACAAAGATTCATCAAATTATGATGGTGTCTGTCATAAATATAAGACTTGTTTGTTGCAATAGTTAGCATTCTCAAATACTTTATTAATTTTTGTGATCTCATCTCAATAAATTACGTAAGGTTAATTATATTAGATTTTATAATGTTACTTACTAAAATAATTGATCTATATGTAAAAGTGAAATCTATGAAGATTGAGCTACTTGTTTCACCGTAAAAATTTGACTAGTTACCTACACTAATAGATTTTATTTGTTTGCTCGTTGTCTAATCTTAACATTAGATTAGAAATAGGGTTGATTTACCTATATTAAGCACAATAACACTTGATTAACTTACTAACAGTTCATTTTGAACCGAAAAGCGAAAATCACCCTGACTTGATCAATCCGGCCGGATCCGACCGGATCCGGCCGGATCAGTGGAATTCCGGTCGGATCCGGCCGGATTGAAAATGACGCCGGATTGCAATCCCTACGTACATGTTATGTACATAACACATGATTTTTTTTATCAGGAAAAGCTCTGGAATTATTTATTAGATGACAAGTTAGACCTCGTTGTGTCGGACCACTCTCCTTGTACACCTGAGCTGAAATGTAGTAACAATTTAAAAGCATGGGGAGGCATAGCTTCTGTTCAGTTTGGTAAGTAGAGTCAATTTCTTGACATTCAAGATTAATTACTGTAGCGGCAGGCATCGTATGATGGCGCTTGGAGCAACTTGCAGTAATACTTCGAAATTACTTTGCATTATAGCTCCGACAGTAGGTAGGTACAGTAGGTACCTTATTATTGCAGTTCCTACATCAATTAAACACGGCTAGTGTTTGTTCCCACGTAGTTGAGAATATTTACGAAATGTGCGTATGTTCCTAGGGCCATTATACAGTACCGCTATTGTTATCTTTGATTTTAGGTCTTTCCCTATTTTGGACGGCTGCAAGCGCTCGTGGTCTTCCTTTGACGTCGATAAGTAAATACTTGTCCTCTGGACCAGCACATCTTTGTGGCCTTCAGAATCGCAAAGGCGCTATAAAGCCGGGTCTAGATGCGGATCTCGTATTCTTCGATCCAGAAGCTAGCTTTGTTGTAACGCCTGACTTGATACGCCACAAAAATAAGGTATATTACCACCAAAGTACCTACTAAAAAACTACACACTGGTTTCGGTCTGACTGTTGATTTTTGACATTATTAACGATTTGGTTGACGTTTAAAGTACAGGTTATGTTTATCTCCGAACATATTATATTGCTGTACCGAAAATAAGTACCACGGGATTTTTATTCATATTTTGTTACCGATTCCGTTATACGTATTTTTATTTGGGTAATTATTCGCAGGTCAGCATTTTGTATGAGATTTTTTAACGTGATTTTATTGGGATTGGGTATCCTAGAGTAGGTTAACGTCAGTCAATCGATATTTATTTTAAACTATAGATTGATTCCTTAAATAATGATAGGTCACTTATCCGTTAACCTTACATCTCTGCCTATGCCTTCGGGTATATGACGTTCATATATGTAGCGTACCTATCTATTGATCTGTTTTTATTTTTTAGTTAACACCGTACATGCGGAAGAGCCTCAAAGGAGTGGTGAAAGAAACGTATTTACGTGGACAGCAAATATATGTCGACGGTGACATCATTGGTCTACCAAAAGGGAATTTGTTGTTAAATGAATTATGAATTTACTATGTAAATAAAACACTTTAGGTAATGATAGAGGTGGGCGTCTATTACAAAATTAAATTAATAGCCTGGAAAAGGTAGAGGTCAATGACAAGATACATGCTTTATAAAATATTATGGATATTTTTTTATTTTATTTATTTATTTTGCAAACAGTTTTTTGTATTCCGTGACACTCACACAAACGGCCCAACGAAAGACCAGCGCTGGCTGTACTGGCAGCTTATTACTGAATTGGAGCCTTTTTGAAACAAACATAGTTTTAAGTGTTTTTTGTCCGTTTTATTTTATACCTGTGAATTATGTGTTTGTTGCAAATAAATTTAATTTCTTTCTTTTTTTGCTTTCTTTCTTTCTTTCAATATTCTTATTACAAATGATGTAAAGAAAAAAAATGAAAATAAAATTACGCAGAACGTTAAATAAAAATTAAAATTAATAGCGATCAAAACAAATCCAGATCCATCCAGGACATTGTTTTTTCTTTTGTTTTTCCGCCTTATCATCTTTTGAACTGGGAGCAATGCTACAACAACTAACACCGGCAAGTCGGATATCATATAATTAAATATAATAAATAAACACACCCAACAGTCACACACATAGTCCTGACCCCACAGTAAGATACGAGTCTTGTGTCGTGGGTATCAGGAACTATGAGAGACTGTCGGTCTCAAAACACCTTACAACAAATATTTGTGGATCACACTATAACAAATCGCGTGCTCGCGTTGATGTTCGTTCAACGTCGTTTTGCTCTAGAAATTCTAGATAAATACCTGATAGTCTTTGTCACTAGAATTATGTGTATGTGTTTTTAAAAGGTAATTCACCACATTTATTTTTTTGTTAACGTTTAGTACATTTAATTAATTTTTGTTATTATATTCCTTGTCATTTTTTAAATGATTGAAAAATATAAAAATAGAAATTAAAACAAACATTTAGATATAGTGCATATTTGACTATTTTATTAGAGAATATTCCATGGATATTTTGCCATTTTGTTAATGCATATAATCTGATGTCTAGTAATGACGAAAGAAACGAAAAATAGTGCGCACGCAGGATATGGGTACTATGGATATTAGGTCAGTTAGTGGCTTTCTTTTTTTCCAGTTATGGTGTGCGCTATAGGTATGTATACCTAGTTTTATTTAAAATTACTGAAAAAAAGTGCTAGAAGTTACTTTATCCCTGTAAGTAGGTACATACATAACATAACGAATAGAATATTCTAGGTACCTGTATATCAGTTATAGGAAACTGGGGATAGGTACTTATTTTCACTAGCGGCCGGCCTCGGCTTCGCACATGTTTAGTCTGTGGGCGACAGCGGTGGGCGCGGAACGGCGATTCAGGAGAACCCCCACCCTCCATCGCAACCGCGTAATATTCGCTTGCTGCTCTGTGGGTTCGGAATGTTTCAAGAATTCCATTCATTCCATTCGACATGTCTTCTGCCTGTAACAGGTCACTGCTATAATAAGTAGGTCCTCAGTATGCGATAGGCCGCCGGGGTTGGTACCACCGCTTTGTTTATTTCTTCCGTCAAGCAGCGGACAGTGTGTAAGCATGTGTGTGTTTCAGTTTGAACAACATCGAAGATAATCAAATTATTGGGGTAATTTATGAGACTTTATATCTTACGTCTCAGGGTGAAGAGTATTGCCTTGCAGTGAAATGTAACGCAAAGTTCTGTGTGTGTTCTGTTGCTACCACCGCTTTGTCAGTATCTTCCTCATAGCAGCAGCGTATAAGAACGTGTGGGTTGCGGTTTAAAGGATGTGGGAGACAGTAAAAGTACTGGGTATTGTGAAAATTACCATCTTACGTGTCGGAGTAACAAGCAGTGCCATGCAGTGCTTAAAATAAATGAAACAAATAAATAGCCCTGTACTGCACTGTACCACCCCGAGACATAAGATGTTAGGTGTCATAATGCCCAGTAATTTCACTGGCTTCAATGTCCTTTAACCACAAATGCAACATGCAATCTGCTTGGCGGTAAAAATACACAAAGTGCTGTACCAACCCAGTGCCGGACCTATTACCTTCTATAAGTCAACCTTGAAGTCACAGGTGAAAACTAGTTTATCTAGTACATTTTTGGACCCCTTGAAAATGTGAACTCTATAACGTCCATGTAATTAGTTAGTCCGTTAACAGAGGATATGTATTTGTTACGTAATACGTATAAACGATAAACCTATCACATCTAAGACCCAACAGGTTTAATTAAAAATAAAATAGCGGTAAATTCCAGTTTTATTTCTTGAATATTAATTGGACACTGAATAATAAGAAGAGTTTAAGGGCAAGTCTCAGTCAAGGGCATTAATTGCATACCAAATAAATCTTGTTATAGTTGGATGGTATTTTATAAGACCTAAATATGTAACTAAAGTATATTTGTGTAGGTTAAAAGGGGTGAAACAATCAAACAATTTATATTTTAGAAGTAAATCGTCTGAGACTTCGTCGGTGGCGCAGTTGTATTGCATACGTGATACGACTGCTGAATTGAGGTCTCGGGTTAGATACCTGGGCCGGATAAAATTATATTGGGTTTTATTATCACGAAATGCTCAATATCAGCCTGGAGTCTGAAATCCAGGTATGGCGATAGGCTTGCCCCCTATTACATCATGGGACGGAAATACGCTCGGCGAAATGTGGATGTACTAGTGACACCACTGGCCACTCCTTTGAGGATTACAGGCGTGAGTGCATGAATGCGTCTAATTATTTTAGTGCCGTACGAATTTGGCTGACAATCGTCAAACCAGTCTTAGGTTAAAATCCCAAATTGGCAATTCCATTTGCGTTTTGTCGATTCGAAAATCAAACAACAGTTAGGGAGATTGAGGATATCGTAGACATCTATGGGAACTCTTCAATAAAAGTCAAAATAGTAGTGTAGTAATAAATAATTTTATTTAGTAATTATAAACTTTAGTTATTAAAATCTTTCCACTTGCTACTGTGGCGCCACCTTAATATGCTCACTTTCAGGTGCACACTTTTTAACTTGTCCCTTATACAGGACGGTCCTCCTTACTTTTACCCTCCATAACTTGGAGTAATATATAGGGAGTGTGCGCTCCATAGAGGAAAACGGTCCAAAATCTGTGTCCTTGAAAAGAGGAAGAAGCACAGGAGTTGGTATTTCTTCTCTTTCTAGTAGGGGTCCATGCTTTAATAATATTCAGAATATTATCTCAGAATATAAAATGTCTAAAATACATTTCAGTCTCTAAAGATTAATATTTCAATATTATAATCGATGATGATAAACGTCTAATTAAATAGATATACCTATAAAAACAAATCTAATATAATGCTGACAGGATATTTTTACTCTTCTCGATATGTATTATCACAATGTCTCAGGTGAGTGATAGTATGCGACCAATATTAACTGGCCGATTTATGAATACATACATTGAATATGGAATATTAGCGTATCACGATTCATTGTATTACATGAATAGATCGAATATTACTAATATCCAACAAATATTAATATATCAGTTTCACCCTTACATTCCTCTAATAATCTTTGGGACAGTTTCTCTATGGGTTGGCAGAACGAGTACCAGCTTAAGACGGATTGATACTTACATCTGTCGGTACTAGCCATTATTCTAGCCATTAGCCATTCTTCTTCAAGTAATATTATAATATCTTAACGAATATGTGGGTATCACTCATATAATATTCTCGCTTGTATCACCGCGTATCTGCTATGTAATATTATACAACCTATATTAAAATTTATGAATACAGTAAATATCGAGTATGGAATCAATATTCGTCGGGTTGCCGATACATGAATACACTGAATATTACTAATATCTTAACGAAACATATTACTAATATATTGGTTTCACCTCTAGTACCGACTGCCGGTAGCTTGTTCGAGATAGTGGATAACCGTTGTACGAAATTCAAATTGTTATTAATAATTTAATACTAAACTCAAAACTTAAATCAACATAATAAACTCTTAAAATTAAAACAACATAAAGCACTGTGCTCAATAAACTAATGTAAATAAAAAGGTGTGTTATTAGTAATTTCTGTGTATCTGACAGATAGCTAACCTATAAAAATAATACAAATCTTGAATAAAACTTCAAATATTTTTAACTGTTTATTATTGTCTTTAGATGCCCAGTGTGGTAGGTGCTAGTATTAATGGTACTCGCTACGTAGACAATAGCAAGATGCAGCTGGAAAGTTTGGAATTGGCGGGCTGTACGCTGGACCGATACATAAGCACTGATAGTTTGTGTCCTTCGTTTTTGGAGGTTTGTTCACGTTTGTGCATATTTAGTTGTTGGCATATCTTTAAACTGCAGACTTACGTTGTTCTATATTGTAGATTACAGGTATAGCCGCCCAAAGAAGTCCAACATGCAGCGGCCTGAACGCTGGAGACTACAGAAATCTTGCCGCTTTACTAAACCATCCAAACTTGTCGCAACTGAAGATATTAAATAAAGTTCCATTGCCACCTGAAATTATGGAACATTTTGCTCGTATCCTTTTGTACTTAATGTATTACAATTTTTCTTTTTTGCATTGGCCTTTATTAATGAAAGTGATTAGTCAACCACATTGGCCTAATGTGGGTTTTGAGACTTCACAAATCTACAAAATCCTTTGAAGAATTCTCGGACTCCCTCACAAAGTATTTGTTTTTTTTAAAGCTGGTTCTTAGCTATGTTTGAATAAAATAAATGATTAGCTGTTTAAAAGTTCTGATGTTTTTCTAATTTACGTTGTGAGGTTTTGATGGTAAGGTCATGTATTAATATATTTGTCACCCTAGAAGTTCAATTCTTAACTAAACTTTATCAGATATGCAATGTCATTGTCTAATGGGAGTGTTCCCAGAAATTAGCAGAGTTTGGCTTGCAATCGACAGCAATATATACATATGGGCATTTGAACATGGTAGTGATGTAGCCTACTTTGATGGCCTCGGAGAAACTATAGTTAGTGTTGGCCTGGTAAAGCCCAAGGCTGGAGTGTTTCAGAGTTTTGTCAAGTATTTGTTGGTGCTAACAACTACTGTTGAAATTGTTGTATTGGGTAAGCTTGTAACTTATGATTGTTATAAATTTCGCATATAAGAATTTTTATAAACTAAATTTGTGCATCAATTATTATAGTACTACGTCAGTATAAAACAATATTGGTTGAATTGTAAATAATATATTGAATTACACTCCTTTGCAAAAAAAACGGGCGGGTTTGATTTTTTAACATTATTGGTAATAATTTAGTTCTTCAGAGGTTTTAATAGCCAAACTATGTTACTGGCACTTAATAAAGAGTCTGGGTATGAAAAAAAGTTCATTCCAAATTCAAAACTTTTGTTTTTTAAATTATTAATCCCTTTTTCATTTTGTGACACTTTTCGCGGGTTTGCGGTTAAAAGGTTATCAAGCAACTAAAAGTAACTTTTCGTTATTTTTAGTACAACAATTTATGTTTATCGCATAATTCTGCCTTATTGTGACTTAAAACAGATATCTTTGTGTCTATCGTAATGGCAGAAAAAGCAATGAGAGCTAGTAAAATTATAGCGCTGCTGGAAGAGGGGTGTAGCCAATGTTACGTCTCACAGCGGTTAAACGTGAGTCGTTCAACCGTACAAAGAACCTGGACTCGATACCAAGAGACAGGTTCCGTTCAGAGAAGGCAAGGTTCTGGGAGAAAACGTTGCACACAGCCGCGAGACGATCGCTTTTTAGTGACTCAGGCGCTGAGGAACCGCAAATGCAGTTACATAGACCTCAAAAGAAACCTTGAAGAGGTACGAGGAGCACAAGTTAGCCTATGGACTGTGAGGAGAAGACTTTTAGCTGCTGATATACGTAGTCGACGACCAGCGCGGGCCCCCAAGTTACTCCGTGAGCACCGGATTGCGCGGTTGAGGTTCGCTAGAAATTGCCTATCTTGGACACCAGGTAACTGGAGTAGCGTACTCTTCTCCGATGAGGCTCGAATTTGTCTGCATGGTGAGGACCGACGTCGGCGAGTGTTACGAAGACCAGGGGAACGCTATGCCGATGTGTGTTTTGAAGAAATCACCCCTTATGGTGGAGGGTCCGTTATGTTTTGGGCGGGCGTAACTTCCAACTATCGTACCGAGATAGTATTCATAGAAAATGGCTCACTAAATGCGCATAGGTACATAACAGAAATCCTTTCTCAAAATGCACAACCCGCACTGACTGTAATTGGTGAAGATGCCATTTACATGGACGATAATGCTCGGGCCCACCGTTCTGGCGACGTAGATGCTTATATGCAAGAGGTCGGTATTCGTCGTTTGGATTGGCCAGCGCGGAGCCCCGACCTTAACCCCATTGAGCACGTTTGGGACCTCCTAAAAAGGCGAGTACGATCTGTCCAACCACCTCCACAAAACATCAGAGAGCTTAAACGTGTAATCTCGACTGAGTGGGAACACATTCCACAGGACACCATCAAAAGCCTGGTGGGAAGCATGCCAAGACGATTACATGCCGTAATCGCTGCAAGAGGAGGTCATACTCGTTATTAATTTTTATTTTTTAATGTCTCTTTTATTAAAATACCATAAAAATACTCGTAGTCTTAATTTCATTATACCCATAAAAATGTCCATTTTAACACGGCTCTCTGTTTACATTGACTAAAACACCGATACCAGGATAAAAGTGTTAAAAAACTAGATTCTCATTGATAATAAGAAATTTCTAGTCATCCAAGCTAATGACATACTAAAAATATAATAATATTTACCCATAGAAAAGCTAAGGTAAAGTGTGTGTGTAAGGTGCCCGTTTTTTTTGCAAAGGAGTTTATAATGATCATTCATCTTTTTGGGAGTTAATGATTTGATGCAATAAAAGTCTTAAATACCAGATAATGTATAACACAGCCAATTCAAAATGAATTAATATGCCTGATAAATTAGTTTTTTGCCATCTTATATTTTATCTGATAAAATGAAATAATGTTTACTTGGAGATACAAAAGCAGCCTTTATTAGTATAAAATAACTCATTATTCATATGAAGTAACTCATTTAACTTTTTATGCATAGTATCTAACCCACATTAAGATACAATTAAGCAATCAAAGTATTTTGTAATCCATGTTGAATTCATACTTAGAAAATATTGGATTGAATTTCATACTTTCTTCCTTAATAATTGAAGAACAATAATCCTTTGATCCAAATGATCAATATTTACAGGTGTGACATTCTCAACAAGTAAAACTGAAATGTCTGGAGAGTTTCAAGAGATACACCTGGTGCCAGAGCCTGTGTTTGTGCTACCCACTGATGGAGTCTCAATGATGTGTGTGACATCCACTTCTAAAGGCAGAATATTTATGGGTGGCAAGGATGGATGTCTTTATGAAATCACATATCAGGTTTGATTTTTATATAATATTAAAATATATGCTCAATTTGAGAAACTATGAGAGACTATGAGAGACATTTGACTTGACTCATATGTCAAGTCAAGTCAAGAGTTCTGCTGAGTAGATTTAAAAAAAAATAACAAGAAAAAATATGTAAACCCTATTGTGGTATAATATTGTGTCATATGCAATGGTACTGAATCAGAAATTTTATGATTATTTATGTAAAAACATATCTTTAATGACATATATACAGCTCAATATTTTTACTAAAAATATTTGTATCAAAAATTATTATATTTAATTTCAGGCTCAACTCGGCTGGTTTGGAAAACATTGCAAGAAAGTCAACCACTCCACCAGTGCCCTATCCTTTTTAGTTCCTTCATTCTTGAATGCAGCTTTATATGATGAGGATCCAATAGTTAAGATAGAAGTGGATAATTCACGGCATATCCTGTACACACTTAGTGAAAAGGGTTGCATTGAAGTGTTTGATTTGGGTAATGACGGAGAGGTTATCAGCAGAGTGGTGAGACTTACACAGGGGAAGATAGTATCTTGTGCCATGGATATAGTCAAGTGAGTATTAGAAATATAGTTATTGAAGCAGAAGAATAATCTGAAATTGTATAAAGTTTGAATGAAGTCAGCAGACTTGAAATTTATTTTATCTAAATTATTAAGTTATCTAAATTATTATGTTACCTTTTAGACTTACTTTCTGGTTGGGCCCTGTTATATGGAATATCTTTCTGCCTGGCATTATCTCGGCTTAATGACGGGGTTCACTTGCCTCCATTATGATTTGACCCACCATCTGACCCCCACAACCCACAATGGAACCAGAATATAATAGGCATAATTTTTTCATTAAATGTTTAAGTAATGTCTTAATATATGCCCGAAACCCATCATGGTAGTTTTATAGTCATCATTATATATTATAAAAAAGCTCAACTGTGCAAGCTACAGCTAATGAACTGCTGAAGTATATACCTATAACTATTTGTATTTTTTATTTTCACAGAACACTTGAGCCTAGCAATTTCAAACCAGTTGTTGCTATATCAGCAGTGGATGAGACAGAGTCTGAACACTTAAATGTGGTTGCTGTGACACAAACTGGTGCTAGACTGTATTTTAGTACTGGAAGCGGAGAGTAAGTTCTACACATCAGCCACATAATATAATATTTTAGAAATTTTTAACAATATCATATAATTGTACCAAGTACAACATAAATAGTGTTAAAAGTTAGCATGAACCAATATAGGTATATGTAAATACATATAACTAAACTCTATTTCAGTTGCTTTTCTAGCCATTACCATAACATTGACTAGCAAAAGCAATTCAAAAACTACTTGGCTATTACAGTTGTTCTAACAGTTGCGCCACGCTTAGAATGTATGATTACTGCAACTTGACTGACTCAACTGATTTGTTTACAGTAAACGAATATTCAATTGCTTCTAAATTAAATTGAAATGTGAGTTTAGTAAAAGTGAGTCATTCTCAAGATTATGATATTCTGTAGTCGGATTAACATTTTCGATCAGTAAATCTCTCATTGTCAATATATTTGAGGTATGATGGATGTAATTTTGTTTGCTATATGTTTACAGTGCAAACCAGAATGGTCCTCAAAGGCCACAGTACTTAACATTGATTCACGTGCGACTTCCCCCTGGATTCACACCAAACGCTTCTGTACTTAAGCCAAAACAAGTACACAGTGCTGTGTATGAGAATGGTAATTGAATCTAGAATTTTATTAATGTATGTTTTATTGTATAATCAATCAATCAATATAATATATAAAACTCTTCCGTTACTGAGTGACTGAATGACTGACGGTTAACGCACAGCCGAAACTACTGAGCGTAGAAAGATGAAATATGGTATGAAAGTTTCTCAGGGAGTGTAGGGGAGAACTAAGAGAGGATTTTTCTAAGGGGGTGAAATAGGGGTTGCAAGTTTGTATGAAACTTCGTCAATTTTATAGATTGACACATGAAATAAGGGATAAAAGGTTGTATAAAAGTAAGCCTTTCACGCGGGCGAAGCCGCGAGAAAATGCTAGTTTTAGTATATAGTTATTTATAAAACTGTTTGTGTGCAGGTACCCTGGTGATGGTATGTTCGATGGGCAGTGGGTCGGAGGCGGAGTCGTTGTGGTGTCTGTCGCGCGTGCTGCCGGGTGGGACTGGCGGGGCTGGTGGGACTGGTGGGGCGGGTGGGGCAGTGGCCGAGGCGTCCTTCAGCGAGGCGCACACCGTGCTCGCACTCGACGGACCCGCCTGGGCGCTCACTGCGTTGCCGCATCATCAACACAAACATATCTCACAGGCACTGTTGGCTAAGAAAGGTGACACTATTTTTTGTTTAACCTGAATGACCTGAAAACTGAAACGAAGCACTATCATATCTGATAAAAGCCTTGATGGCTGATAGCAGATGTATGAAAAAAAAAAAGAAAAAAAACCTGAATGACGAAATGAGCAGGCTCGCCTGATGGTAGTGCTTTCAGAGACCTTTGAATCACAAAGCACTGAATGGCACTGGAAAGTGCTCATTGTCCTGAGACATAGGATGTTAAGTTTTAACATCACAATATTTTTACTGGTAATTGAGACCAAACTGAAAAACAACAGTGTTTACACACTGTTGCTTGGCGGCAGAAATAGATACATTGGTGGTACCAACCTAGATAGTCTCGCATATAACATGTGTTAAAAAGCATGTTGCGCACACTGTGAGTGGGATATGGGTAGGTGTAGGAAGAAGACACTTTATAATAATATACAATACTAGCTTTTCCTCGCGACTCCGACCGCGTGATCTATTTTTTCCGGGATATACAGTAGCCTATGTTCATCAGGGGTAATGTAGGATCCTAATGGTGAAAGAATTTTTCAAATTGGTCCAGTGGTTTACAAGGTGATAGTTCCCTTGTATGAGAGAGGCTGTATGGGTTGGTACCATCGCTTTGTCTATTTCTGCCGCCAATTATCTTACGTCTCAGGGTGACGAGCGTAATTTAGTGCCATGCAGTGCTTTGTGAGTCAAAGTTCTGTGTCGCTTATCATCAGGCTGGCGCTTTGCTCGTCTAGTCATTCGATGAAATAAAAAAATGGGTGCGTGTACTTATGTACGCGCGTGAGAAGTTATACTTCTTTGTTATTTATTCAATTTAATAGCAAATATTAAAAATTAATATTATTATTTGATGTTCAATTTTAATTTTTATCACAAACTTTTTATTAAATGTTTTATTAAATTTATTTTGTGAATATTAAATAACCAATAATAAGTATTTAACATTAATAATTTAATAATATTTAGTGTTAATTATATTAAATAAAAGTATTTTAATTTATATCAATAAATAATACATACGGATAGTTAACCTCAATTATATTGGAGCACTTGAAAAAGTATATAAGCACAATTTTTTTCACTAATATTCACAAATAGTAAGTAATATCAATCAAAATATTCAATTTAAATCACTACTGAATATAATAATACATACGGATAGTTAACCTCAATTATATTGGAGCACTTGAAAAAGTATATAAGCACAATTTTTTTCACTAATATTCACAAATAGTAAGTAATATCAATCAAAATATTCAATTTAAATCACTACTGAATATAATTTATTAGCACATATATAAATTATAAAGGACATTGTCAAAAATGGCCTATGAATCAACACGCATGAAACATTTACTATAATAATAATTATTATTTATAATGTACATTATAATTATTATTATAGTAAATGTTTCATGCGTGTTGATTCATAGTTTCAATAGAACGGACACTTATTAATTTCGAAAACAATTTAAAAAGTATTCACTTCCGTCATAGTCCTCGGTATTATAATTTTTGGTTCAAATTCGGGTTTTTAATAGGCAAAGGTATTGTAGCTCATACAGCCAAGTCTTTGTAACAACACTCTTAAGCTTCGCATTGTTATGCATTTCGCCAAAGACAAGTGTAATTTATTCTCAAGTCTTCACAACAACGATGAAATATCGTAACATTAATAATTTAATAATATTTAGTGTTAATTATATTAAATAAAAGTATTTTAATTTATATCAACATATCCACTCGACATGATAGAAGTACATTCTACTCTCTTCGCGTTTATGCGAGCCTGGTACTTTTTACGGCAACATGTTCCGAATAAGAAAAAACCTAAAGAGTTTTTCTTTGTCCAAATCGTCATTTGTTTATTAATTACGGCTACTTTCACTCTCATCATTTTTTCTTAACGCGCCTAACTTCATACTGTTAATTTTTTGTGTCACAGGTGCGCGCGCATCTTAAAATTTCACTCTCATCATTTTTTCATAACGCGCCTAAAGAAGTATAACTTCAAAAAAATCGAAGATATAAAATAAGCCTGGAAACCTGAGTATTCGATAAGATTTTTCGAAGGTATGTGAAGTCTGCCAACCCGTATTAGGCCAGCGTGGTGGACTAAGGCCTGATCCCTCTCATTCAGTAGAGGAGGCCCGTGCCCAGCAGTGGCACGAATATAATATGTAGGGCTAATAAAATGAAAATAAAAGAAGCATGGTCCTGAGTGAAGTGTGTAATGTGTTGTTTCATTAGACGTGTGGCGCGTGTCGCGGTGGGCGGTGGTGAGCGGCGCGGGCGCGTGCGTGGTGTCGGCGGGCGCGGCGCCACACCTGCTGCGCGCGCTGCTCAGGGACTGCCGCGGGCCCGACGCACCGCCCGTCAAGGACTTCTTCCAGGTTACATACATACATACAACAACTCTACACAAATCTAATCAAAAAAAATCTCTATAAAGCTTATACAACATGTCAAATACATTTTCAATTTTAATCTGTATTACCTACGAATATTTCCTTATTGACCTTTATTCCTAATATGACCTTAATTTCGAATATGTATACATTTGTATAATATGTATTCAAAAACTTGTATAGAAAACCTACTTTGTACGACTTACTGTCGACTGACCCTTTTTTATTATTTCACATTATTTTTGCTTTTAACTTTCAGTTGCAAAATGTAGAGCAGGCCTGTGCGTGTGCACTTTATTTGGCGTGCGAAGAAACCACTAGTGGCGATCTCTCTATAAGCGAATGGGCCACGCGTGCGTTCTTACTGTACGGCAGCCAAACTACACCAGCGCCATTATACCCACAGACGTCGCAAATACCTTCTAACATTGGTAGTTATTTCAGTTTATAATAGGTATTTTACTCTATATAATGTTTTGACCTATCTTACCAAACGTGCATACATATTATTAATAATATGACAGATACATAAAAACTTAAATAAAGCATCAAAGTTAGAATCTCAGAATGTTTAACTTAATTCTCGCCTGGTGCACCTTATGTGAACATAAATGTGCGATTTAGACCTTTATGCTAAGTGTCTAATGTAGCTATTCAGTATTTTTTCATCCGAATACGCATACTTCAATGTTACTGATAGGAAAATTCAATGTTACTGATCTTATGTGTTTTGTCTTTATTTTAGGCTCACCGAAGTTTTCACCGCGACAAATGTCAACACCAATGGCAATTAGAGGTCCACAAGGCCAGATACAGGCTGGCCAGTTCAATCAGTCATATCAACACCCAGCCATGAATCAATCTTACCACGGATCGCCGAATCCCAATATTATACAGCAAACGTCGTATCATCAGAGAATGATGTCTCCGACCGCGTTCAACCAGTCCTCATTTGTTGGTAACATGTCCCAGCAACACAGGGATCCGAACTTTCCGATGCAAGTTGAATTCAGTGCGAAACATAACGGCCTATACATATACGTGGGCAGAATACTTTCCTCTATTTGGAATTTGAAATGTGTTACTAAGTCACAAATGTCGAACAATAAGGAGTTTGTAAGTGTTTTTATTTGTTTTAATGATTGATAAATAATAGTTTAATAAACTAAATAACACGCTTTTATAGAAAATCCAACTGAAAAATATAAAATTAATTTTAATAAATTTTAAGAAACAATGTATTTTATTGTAAAAAAAAAGCGTGGAGTTTTCTCCACGCGCGTTTTGAAGGAGGTCAAAATCATGTTAAAATTTTCCGTTACATACTGACATACAAACACACTAATATACCTATGAAGCTAATAAAAGCGTGTTAAAATAGAAAATTATTGACGAATAATTATTATAGTTGTAGGTTTGAATAGAACATGATACAATAATTATAATAGTAATGATAGCTCACCGGGGAGTGGTACGGAATGTCGAGATGGAACTCGCATGTTCGAAATCAGCCCTAAGACCATGCACCTCTGACTCTTCTAAGTTATGTTGTGTATTAATTGTTCATTACCACTTGCTATAATGGTGAAGGAAATATTGTTTGGAAACCGGCACACCTGAGAAGTTCTCCACAAGAATTTCAAAGGTATGTGAAGTCTGCCAACCCACATTAAGCTAGTGACCTTAGGGGCCTAGGGCCTCTAGAGACCTTAGTCCGTATCAATGAGTTTAGGCCTTAGCCTAAAGGCCGTGCCCAGCATGAGACATGTTATTATAGAGGGCTATTATTATATCGTTATTATCCTCATGGGCGGTGTAGATAGCTTACCATTAGGGCGTTGTTCGTTTTCCAGTTTCAGTTATAAAAAATATCACAAGCGGCGTCAGGTCTGTTGTGTTTAAAGACTAAAGGGTGACGACGTAATTTCAGTCCAGTAAAGCTATTTCGCGAGTACTATAGCTACATAAAATGAATGTAGCATTGAATTATATATAAACAACATATAAACGTTCGATTTTATTTACAGATGACTAGTAAAATAACTGGAGAAGACTGTTCATACGTGGTACAAAAGTTACAGCGCGTGGTCGCGTTCATGCAGCGGCCGCTCGCGCCGCAACACTCGGACGAGCACGCATCCTTACACGCACTCAAATTGTTCATCAGTGAGTACAAGATAAGCAAACTATACTTTTTTTATCTTCTATATATCTATCATTTTCTTTATATTTTTTCTGTAGAATAAAAAAGTGATAGCGCACACTATGAGAGATAAATTATTTGTCGAAAAACAAAGTAGAACTAAAAAGCTGGTTTATAAGTCGCATGATAAATAAGTCGTGGCGATTATGAAATCTTTATTCGTGTTCGAGTCGCTGTTGTCATAAAAAATATGAGCAGCATATGGGGGTCACTAGCTCATGCTAACCCATCTCATACTCGCTGCGTTTATAAAATCGTGCGAATAAAGTTTTTAATCACGTAATTCTTTGCTTACTGTGTGCTCGAGTCACAGTATTCATTAAATGCAATTTCCTTTCTTGGAAATTTGGCAAGGCAAGATAGATTTAATTAGTTATCTACATTACATTACAGCAATGGCGATAGAAATGTTAAACCTTTGGAAAGTTTTGTGCGAGCATCAGTTCCATGTGATTGCGGCGAGCCTGCCTGCTGACCAACAAAATGCATTACAAGCTGCAAGCTTCAGGTGAGATTACTAAATAATAAATTTGTTGTCCAAAACATAGAGGGCCTTTTTATCTGGCAACGCTCCAATGCTTATTGTTTAGACACCAAAAATATCCAAGTTTTAATTGAGGGTAAGGATCAGCGTAACTGCTAACTTGAGTTGGATTTCTCCGCAACAAATTCAACAATGACTAAAAACACAGACGAAAATACAGTCTAAATGAAATTCTTGAAAGTAAAACATCAATCATTTTGATTACACATATCAGGATAAAAATATGAAGTTTAACTTATATTGTATTACAGAGAATTATTGGTTGGTGGGCAAGAGGTGGCATGTTTGCTATTAGGGTCACTGGTGGCTGGATATCTGAGTGATAATGCTTCAGTGGATGGAATATCTCAGAAGTTAAGACAGTTGTGTCCCACACTTTATAGGCAGGAAGATGCCACATGTTCTAAGGTACGATCTTTTTAATTAACTTCTTAATAGCTTAAAGCTATAAGTACAGAACCTATAAAATTTAAAGTAATCCAATGATCTTTCCTATAGTCGCGTGAAGCTTCAGATGCTACGTTCACTTTGTAAATCGTTGGAAGATCAAGCCAGGATGTGTTATCACGGCTTGGTGCTGTAGAAGTAGAAAGAAAGTGGAAGTTGGAAGTCTGCCTTTACTAAATTTTTGTCAATATGTAAATGCGTTTTTTGTATTCATAGGCAAATGAGCTGTTGATGTTCGCTAAACAACAGAAAAATCCAGCAGAAAGAGATGAAATGCTTCAACATGCATTAAAATTGTGTAAAGTAAGTATAATGCATATATTTTACTGTCATTATTTTGTTTTTGTGAACATAAAAAATGAAGAAAAAGAAAGAATTATATTTAACTGATAGGTAAATAATTCTACAATTAAAATAAATAAGCTAGCAGGCACTGGCAAATAAGCACTTAAGCGTAATCTTCGCTGCCCATAAACACCCACAATCCATGAGTCAGATTTGCTAATAACCTTAAAAACATGAATGGGAAAGGGAAAGGGCGATTTTGGCCTCCGGAAACCTAATTCATCGTATGAAATGTAACAGCAAGCTACCAATTCATGTTGGTTTACTGTAAGACAGTGGTAATAACATGGTCTAGTGAGCCCATTCGTGATGAAGATAAATGTCTACACAACCGTGCCACTACTGTTTATAAAAATAAGACAAAGATTAATATAGTTTAAAAACAAATGAACATTGCACCAATAATGTGATTCGCCTTTTAGGATGTAGCGCCGAACGTGAATTTGCCCTTAATATGTTCGAAGCTGATGTCAGTTGGGTTCTATTCCGGCGTAGTGCAGTTATGTGTGGCGTGTGCGAGCAGGCTCGACCCACAGGACAAGGCGCTGCACTATTATAAGAGTGATCAACCGTCGCAAGATAGAGAGGGACATCTTGTTTACTACAGAAGGTTTACACAATTTAATTATTATATCGAATAAAAATACCTCATGTTGTATGTAAATATTTGTTCTAAAATATATTTTTTTATCGTGGCACGGCAAATTGACTACATTTGATTCGATGTTTAGTTCACTGCATTCTAAATATGATTCGACCGTCAAGAGATATTGTGTCCCTCGACGGTCGGAAGTATGCGTAGTACTTCATTACTAGGTACATTAGTTGATCTCGGAACGCGCCTCGCCTGAACGAGTCATTATGGCCGGCTTTTTTCAACATGTGTAAGGTGGTCGCTATTAAGTCAAGTACAAAAATAGGTATCCTCTCAACACCCTCTATTTTAAGGAACAAAAAAAAATGAACATCACTATAATATTTTGTTGTGTTCTTCGTCGGTCGACATTTAGCACTGTACATTGGGTGCAGTGTAATCAATTTGCGGTGCCTTTAATTATAAAACGTTCAAAAACGAACTTTACATATATTAACTAACTTTAATCAAAAAACTAATCTGTATATATAAAAACGAATGTTTGTCTGTATGTCCTATATAGAAACGTAAACTATGCATTTGATAATGTGATGATCTTTAGCAAAGTTGTTGTGCATGAGGCCACGAAGGTTTCTGAGTTGGTACGACCAATTTTCGACAGATAGCGCCACTGTCATTCCAATGAATTTCATAACACAGGCTACTTTTATCCCGGAAAAAGCAGATCACGCGGGCGGAGCGAGAAACAGCTAGTTTTAATAAAAACGTAAACTTTAGTTAATAAACTTTTAGAATGGAAATATACCGTGAAGTGTGTGCGGCACTGGAGCGGCTGTACGAGCGAGGTTCCGAGACTGCCGCTGACCAGATGTCCTTCAACACTACACACCAAGACTCAGACCCCTTGCTGTCCTTGTCACCGGCTGATGCCAACTATCAGGTAGACCTCTATAATTAAATGTATAAACGTTATTTATATAAAAATACGTTTGTTAAATACCTAAAAAAATATCACCCTAGCAATACATGGAGCTGTGTACAGATATTGTAAAACAAGCAGGTAAAATTTGTTTGTGACATAATGTTGTCAAATAGTTCTAAATTAAAATTAAAGAGCATTTATATACAACTAATGACTTGACAGATTTTTCTCAAAGATATTAGTGATTTAAATTGAATGGGACTGTTACAAAATTATAGTACTTACATATTAGAATCAGAATGTAAACATACAAACTTTTTTATTGAATAGATAGTCTGTTTTATCCTGCATTCTATCATATAAATTAAATAGATATAAAAATATAATCTAATGTATACTTATAACACCTATGAAATATATAATATATTATATGTGTTTATTACTAATGTTCGTCATCTTTTTTTCACATGTTACAAAAGAGCCCAAAAAAATTAAATATCTCTTTTTAGTTACATACTACATATAAACCATATGAATAAAATACATATTTTGTTTTAGGGTAGAAAATTGGTAATGGAATGTCTATCTCAGGATGATGAACTTTTACATGTAGCAGTTTATGAGTGGTTGGTCTCAAAGCATCTCGGTTCAGGTAAATAACATTTATATAATAAGTTAGACATATTTGTGGTAATATTATGAAATAGTCCCAAACAGTGACAACATATAGGGCTATGAGCTAAGTCCTAGGTTCTATTCTTAGGTCAAACAAAACCATGAGTTGAAATGGGGTAATGAAGATGTATGGGTAAAATTGGTTTATTATATGTTACTTTGTAGTGTTTTTAGAATAATTTCCTCTTGAATTATACATTGTAACTTTTAAAACACCAACAACCTCGCAGGACTAGATAGCTAGCCCTCATTCAAAGGCGTTTGCGGTGCAATCCCTTCCTCACGCTTCCCAGGGGTTTGTTTATGTAATCTTTGCGATGCGCGTAGAATTATAAACATTAAAGCCGGAAATTAAATTAATACTTATTTTAAATTATCAAAAGTCGTAGAACAAAAGTTGTCCCTTAAGGGGCTAGCTATCCAGCCCTGCGAGGTTGTTGGGGTTTTAAAAGTAACCCTGTATATCCGTTGGGTGTGAAGTGTGTGAGTATAGAATGTAACCCGTATTGCAGAGTTGTTGTCGGTGGGTCGAGCGCCGCCGCCGTCGCTGTGCACGTACCTGCAGGCGGCGGCGCGCTCCTCTCCGCCCGCCACGGCGCTGCACTTGCTCGACCTGTTGTGGAAGGTGCTGGAGAAATGTGGCGACCACCTCGCCGCCGCCAACGTGCTCGAAGGGCTCGCTACCAGACCTGGGTAAGTTTTCCTGATGCACATAATAGCTCGTTCACACGGCGCCGAAAACGTCGCTACTTACCATTCTACCACTGAACTGAACCGGAAATAACGAATGGTGTCTGTGTGAAGGCATACGCATACATCTCTGTAAGTCTCCAGGTAAAAATCCGATTTAATTCCTGTTCCTGCATCTTCCATCCAGCTTTGATTGACAACAAGATGACATTTTATTGGACCGGCATGTTTGTTGGATCCAGTATATTGTACATATTACATGTCATTCTTTAACCATACACAAAAAATAAATGAAATACCTACGTTATCTTAGACAAGGGACATTTTTTTCTGATTTAACATTTGAGAACATCATGTAAATGCGTAAGGATATCACCTGACAAATACTGCTAAGTCAATGACCTTCGAGCGGCGAGGACACGTGTGACACAAAGTACCTATCGCTGCGATGTCGCCGCTTTTATAGGTCATTGAACTACTATTTAACAAGGTGTTTTATTTCATGGCAATTTTTAATTTATTTAGTTTGAAAGTTACATATTTTTATTTTTGGTATTATTATTATCATTTTATTCCTTGAATAGACTTATATCAACTAGTTTTAACCGCTGTATCATTTAATGTGATAACCAAATCGCCACTCGGTATGTTCAGTTCCGGCGCGACCCTCGCTCAGCGTATGTCGTGGCTGTCGGCGGGCGTGGTGTGTGTACGGGGCGGGGGCGGGGGCGGGGCCGCGGGTGGCGGGGGCGCGGGCGGAGGCGGCGCGGGCGGCGAACTGGTGCGGAGACTCGAGGAGGCGGCCGAGGTGGCGCGAGTACAGGCGGCAGTGCGCGCCGCCGCCGCAGCGCTACCCAGCCATCTGCAGCCGCCGCATCACCAAATGCGACGGCTGGACGACGAACTGCTCGAGATCACGCAGGTCATACATCTCACGCACTATACACAACATCTTTGTCTTTGTACGGTGCGATCAAGGAAATTTTAATCTTATGCAAAACACAGCTAGTAATCGAGATTTTTATGCGCATAATTGTGCCTGTCAGTATTAAGGTATTTACATTAAAACTCAGTCATTTCACACACACTAACTGACTTCCATTATTGCTTAACTGACCTGTCACAGATGATAACTTGAAGTAAACATAAAGTATTGTTTTATATATCGATGCACTTTCAGGCTTACTTATCGCCACATTATTATGCAGTGCTATTAAAACTAAACAATAAATGTTCCACATTTAATGTTTAGTATAAATCATAGATCTTCAAATTTATTAAGTGCCTTAAGCAAGAATGTTCTTATTTGTCATATAGTTGTACGAGGAGTATGCGGACCGATACAATCTTTGGGAGTGCAAGTTGGCGATCGTTCAATGTTCGGGCCATAATGATGCACTTTTAGTCGAGAACATCTGGAGCAACATCATCGCTGAAGCCGAGGCGGCTAGCAGAAACTTACCGACAGCGGACGAGAAGCTCGGTGCAGTACTCGGCAAACTGACCACTCTAGGCCGAGAGTATGTTAATACTGGACACTGTTTCCCCCTATGTGAGTGCTCATTTTGTAATATAATGTCATAGAATGTGTATGTTAGATATAAATTTATTTAATAAATAATTAAATTATTATATTTGCAGATTTTATCGTACGACAGTTAGAAATATTGAGCTGTAAACTGCAAGCTGACAAAGGCATGGTATTCCAAGCGATATTGAGCATCGGCGTTCCTCTGGAGCAAGTGTTGGATATTTATATTAAGTGCGTATGATCCTACTAATATTATAAATGTGAATGTTTGTTTAGATGTTTGGATCTTTGTCCGTCAATCACGCTGAAACTACTGAACGGATTTTGATGAAATTTGGTATACAGACAGGGTATGAGCTGACTTGGGTGATAGGCTACTTTTTATCCCGGAAAAAAAAGATCACGCGGGCGGAGCCGCGAGCAAAAGCTAGTATAAAAATAATTGTTTTTATGGTCGATGAAAGTCACGGACATAGCCCAGCAAATTAGCAAGTTGAAGTGGCATTGGGCAGGCCACATAGCTCGCAGAATCGATAACCGATGGGGCAGAAAGTTTCTGGAATGGAGGCCACGTACTGGCAAGCGCAGCGTTGGACGTCCGCCTACAAGGTGGACAGACCATCTGATAAAGGTCGCAGGAAGTCGCTGGATGCAGACCGTTTGCAAAAGGTCGGTCTGGAAATCTTTGGGGGAGGCCTATGCGCAGCAGTGGATGTCCTTTGGTTGATGATCATGATGGTCGATGAAACAGTTTAGTGATTTGAATAAACATCGATAAGTAGAGTGTAGTGTATGAGATGTGTCGATATGTAAATGATTATGAGCGATGTGCGGTGTTTCTGTGCAGGTTGGTGAGCGTGAACGAGCGCGTGTGGTTGGGGTGCGGGGAGGAGACGCACGCGTGCGGCGCGGCGGCGCGCGTGCTGCGTGCGGCGCGCACCCACCTGGCGCCGCTGCCGGCCGCGCCGCGGCGCCGCGCGCTCGCACGCTGCAAGGATCTGCACGACGCCGCGCTCTCCGCACTCTCCGCGCTACAGGTCACTAGTACACACGCACACACACCCGCACATTATACACAGGAGACGCACCCACCTGGCGCCGCTGCCGGCCGCGCCGCGGCGCCGCGCGCTCGCACGCTGCAAGGATCTGCACGACGCCGCGCTCTCCGCACTCTCCGCGCTACAGGTCACTAGTACACACGCACACACACCCGCACATTATACACAGGAGACGCACCCACCTGGCGCCGCTGCCGGCCGCGCCGCGGCGCCGCGCGCTCGCACGCTGCAAGGATCTGCACGACGCCGCGCTCTCCGCACTCTCCGCGCTACAGGTCACTAGTACACACGCACACACACCCGCACATTATACACAGGAGACGCACCCACCTGGCGCCGCTGCCGGCCGCGCCGCGGCGCCGCGCGCTCGCACGCTGCAAGGATCTGCACGACGCCGCGCTCTCCGCACTCTCCGCGCTACAGGTCACTAGTACACACGCACACACACCCGCACATTATACACAGGAGACGCACCCACCTGGCGCCGCTGCCGGCCGCGCCGCGGCGCCGCGCGCTCGCACGCTGCAAGGATCTGCACGACGCCGCGCTCTCCGCACTCTCCGCGCTACAGGTCACTAGTACACACGCACACACACCCGCACATTATACACAGGAGACGCACCCACCTGGCGCCGCTGCCGGCCGCGCCGCGGCGCCGCGCGCTCGCACGCTGCAAGGATCTGCACGACGCCGCGCTCTCCGCACTCTCCGCGCTACAGGTCACTAGTACACACGCACACACACCCGCACATTATACACAGGAGACGCACCCACCTGGCGCCGCTGCCGGCCGCGCGCTCGCACGCTGCAAGGACCTGCACGACGCCGCGCTCTCCGCACTCTCCGCGCTACAGGTCACTAGTACACACGCACACACACCCGCACATTATACACAGGAGACGCACCCACCTGGCGCCGCTGCCGGCCGCGCCGCGGCGCCGCGCGCTCGCACGCTGCAAGGACCTGCACGACGCCGCGCTCTCCGCACTCTCCGCGCTACAGGTCACTAGTACACACGCACACACACCCGCACATTATACACAGGAGACGCACCCACCTGGCGCCGCTGCCGGCCGCGCCGCGGCGCCGCGCGCTCGCACGCTGCAAGGACCTGCACGACGCCGCGCTCTCCGCACTCTCCGCGCTACAGGTCACTAGTACACACGCACACACACCCGCACATTATACACAGGAGACGCACCCACCTGGCGCCGCTGCCGGCCGCGCGCTCGCACGCTGCAAGGATCTGCACGACGCCGCGCTCTCCGCACTCTCCGCGCTACAGGTCACTAGTACACACGCACACACACCCGCACATTATACACAGGAGACGCACCCACCTGGCGCCGCTGCCGGCCGCGCCGCGGCGCCGCGCGCTCGCACGCTGCAAGGATCTGCACGACGCCGCGCTCTCCGCACTCTCCGCGCTACAGGTCACTAGTACACACGCACACACACCCGCACATTATACACAGGAGACGCACCCACCTGGCGCCGCTGCCGGCCGCGCGCTCGCACGCTGCAAGGACCTGCACGACGCCGCGCTCTCCGCACTCTCCGCGCTACAGGTCACTAGTACACACGCACACACACCCGCACATTATACACAGGAGACGCACCCACCTGGCGCCGCTGCCGGCCGCGCGCTCGCACGCTGCAAGGATCTGCACGACGCCGCGCTCTCCGCACTCTCCGCGCTACAGGTCACTAGTACACACGCACACACACCCGCACATTATACACAGGAGACGCACCCACCTGGCGCCGCTGCCGGCCGCGCGCTCGCACGCTGCAAGGATCTGCACGACGCCGCGCTCTCCGCACTCTCCGCGCTACAGGTCACTAGTACACACGCACACACACCCGCACATTATACACAGGAGACGCACCCACCTGGCGCCGCTGCCGGCCGCGCGCTCGCACGCTGCAAGGATCTGCACGACGCCGCGCTCTCCGCACTCTCCGCGCTACAGGTCACTAGTACACACGCACACACACCCGCACATTATACACAGGAGACGCACCCACCTGGCGCCGCTGCCGGCCGCGCGCTCGCACGCTGCAAGGACCTGCACGACGCCGCGCTCTCCGCACTCTCCGCGCTACAGGTCACTAGTACACACGCACACACACCCGCACATTATACACAGGAGACGCACCCACCTGGCGCCGCTGCCGGCCGCGCGCTCGCACGCTGCAAGGATCTGCACGACGCCGCGCTCTCCGCACTCTCCGCGCTACAGGTCACTAGTACACACGCACACACACCCGCACATTATACACAGGAGACGCACCCACCTGGCGCCGCTGCCGGCCGCGCGCTCGCACGCTGCAAGGATCTGCACGACGCCGCGCTCTCCGCACTCTCCGCGCTACAGGTCACTAGTACACACGCACACACACCCGCACATTATACACAGGAGACGCACCCACCTGGCGCCGCTGCCGGCCGCGCGCTCGCACGCTGCAAGGACCTGCACGACGCCGCGCTCTCCGCACTCTCCGCGCTACAGGTCACTAGTACACACGCACACACACCCGCACATTATACACAGGAGACGCACCCACCTGGCGCCGCTGCCGGCCGCGCGCTCGCACGCTGCAAGGACCTGCACGACGCCGCGCTCTCCGCACTCTCCGCGCTACAGGTCACTAGTACACACGCACACACACCCGCACATTATACACAGGAGACGCACCCACCTGGCGCCGCTGCCGGCCGCGCGCTCGCACGCTGCAAGGATCTGCACGACGCCGCGCTCTCCGCACTCTCCGCGCTACAGGTCACTAGTACACACGCACACACACCCGCACATTATACACAGGAGACGCACCCACCTGGCGCCGCTGCCGGCCGCGCGCTCGCACGCTGCAAGGACCTGCACGACGCCGCGCTCTCCGCACTCTCCGCGCTACAGGTCACTAGTACACACGCACACACACCCGCACATTATACACAGGAGACGCACCCACCTGGCGCCGCTGCCGGCCGCGCGCTCGCACGCTGCAAGGATCTGCACGACGCCGCGCTCTCCGCACTCTCCGCGCTACAGGTCACTAGTACACACGCACACACACCCGCACATTATACACAGGAGACGCACCCACCTGGCGCCGCTGCCGGCCGCGCGCTCGCACGCTGCAAGGATCTGCACGACGCCGCGCTCTCCGCACTCTCCGCGCTACAGGTCACTAGTACACACGCACACACACCCGCACATTATACACAGGAGACGCACCCACCTGGCGCCGCTGCCGGCCGCGCCGCGGCGCCGCGCGCTCGCACGCTGCAAGGATCTGCACGACGCCGCGCTCTCCGCACTCTCCGCGCTACAGGTCACTAGTACACACGCACACACACCCGCACATTATACACAGGAGACGCACCCACCTGGCGCCGCTGCCGGCCGCGCCGCGGCGCCGCGCGCTCGCACGCTGCAAGGATCTGCACGACGCCGCGCTCTCCGCACTCTCCGCGCTACAGGTCACTAGTACACACGCACACACACCCGCACATTATACACAGGAGACGCACCCACCTGGCGCCGCTGCCGGCCGCGCCGCGGCGCCGCGCGCTCGCACGCTGCAAGGATCTGCACGACGCCGCGCTCTCCGCACTCTCCGCGCTACAGGTCACTAGTACACACGCACACACACCCGCACATTATACACAGGAGACGCACCCACCTGGCGCCGCTGCCGGCCGCGCCGCGGCGCCGCGCGCTCGCACGCTGCAAGGATCTGCACGACGCCGCGCTCTCCGCACTCTCCGCGCTACAGGTCACTAGTACATACGCACACACACGCACACGCACACACACACACACAAACACACGCACACACACACACGCACACACACACACACGCGCACACACACGCACACACACACGCACACACACACACACACACACACACACACACACACACACACACACATTATATCTGCTAATCTACTGATATAATATACTAGCAGCCCCGGCCACGCGTTGCTGTGGCTAACGTATATGTTAAATTATATTGTAGTAAACTATTCAATATAGTAAGCGCCATCTATTGGAAACTTACTCAATCCAGCTGATAAATTACCTTACACCGCCATCTGTTAGAATAACTATAGAATAACTAATAATTTGCAAAAAAAATTGTGACAATTTTGCAAAATTTGAATAATATCCGTTCAGTAGTGTAGGAGTTCATCGCGGACAAACAACGTGACACGAAATTTTTATATATAAAGATTAGAAGGGTTAAAAATGTCAAGTTGTAAAAACATATTAAACTGCTAATTGTACTAATATTAATCTTTATTTCAGACATGTCCAGAGACGCGACGCCTCATCGACAGGCTGTCGGAGGCCCAGCTTCACCTTGACATGGATTAGGCCAGTCTACATCATCAATAAGTCGACGATGATAAGGTAGGCATCCGATGGTCGCATTAAGTGCCAGATACGAATATTAATGACGTCATGCGTTAGTGAAACTACCGTCCCATGTCAATAGATATAAGTACTGCACAATATAAACATATAGACGCGGCGGTATGCACGCTGTGTCACTGACGCGCCTATATGACGTCATCGGTATTCTTGTGAGAATATCAGGTTTTTTATAATTTATGGGAGTACAATAATACATTTGATGTAGTCTGTTCTAAGTCACAGTTCATTCTTTTATTAATACTTTTGATTTATACCATGACACATTCTATTCATTTTATTCATAAACTATTCTAAGTTCAAACTACCATCTGCGAATAGGTTTCATATCCAATAATTCTTTCTGCTTTTTAGGTCTGCTCCATGACGAGAGAGATGAGGACCGCCACATATTCGAAAGCCGATGGACATGAAGCGCTAGTTTTTATCAAATATTTTGGTCGATTTTTGTACTATACGTGTCCTATACAATCTCAATTATTTTCGAATAGGGTAGTTGACTCCATTAATTTTTTTTTTATCAATACATAATAAAGTCATTGTTACATTAAATCTAAAATAGAGAGAGTTTCATAATTCACTGTCCTTTATGGTGGTCGGGGCTGTTGTTAAATCATACACGGCGGCAAAGAGTTATATCTATTTAGTAACATAATATATCATTGCACGGCATGAAATGACTCATATATTGCGTCATTATAGTGCAGGCGTGGCAGAGAGATAGCGATATGTGGAAATATGTCTTATATAAAATAAAAGTATACAAAGTCCTGACCCCACACTGCGTTTAACCTGTATCGTGGGTGGGTATAAGAAACTGAAAATATTTGTTGGTCATACAAACATTCGTTACGGTGCGGGATGGTACCCGCGACCTCTCGTTTCACAGCCGCCTACTCGCCCACTGCGCTACGGAGGCTGTCCATGTTTATAAACATCAATTTTGATGCTCAATAGCAAATAAACTTTTCTGCAACAATGCGCAAAAAGGTGTATTTTGTATCCTTTTTGCGTTTAAAATAGTATACAAACCATAAATTAAACATAGGAGACTACCCTATTTTAGCGCCTAGTTTATCGATGTTTGTAATTCTTTACTAAAATGTATCTTGTTTAGTATCCACAGCTCATATCATATTAAAGTACAACTAGCTTTCATGTCGGTCGTCAGTATTGTGTTGTTATAGTGGTAATCATTTATTCCAGTGAGTTAATGTAATAGGTAAATTATGTACAAGATGAATTATGTATTTATTGCATTTTTCGCTTAGTATGTCTTGACCAATCTGTATAAATATCCTAGGTGGTCATTGACTTTGTGTTCTGCGAAAAAGACTATAAACAGTGAAAATATCTTATAGGCTACATTATATTTAAGGCAGTAGTTTTGTTACTAGAAAAGTGACAAAATTGAAATAATTTTATTTGTCTAAATTACTCTGGGTAAAAAGTAAATTCGTTAACATGTGTCCCCGAGCACTCAATTGTGCGTGGCAAAAGTGGATTTAAAACTCCTTCCACTCACAGTGATGTCGGCGCAATACTTTTTAACACATGATACAAAAAGATTCGGCTTGTAGTTTTTAGGACCGGACGCCTGCCTAACATCAACCCCTCTGGGGAGAAAACGTCCAGTTCCGAATCCAAATATGTGAATCGCACAAACATTTTTCGGTGCGGGAATTGGAGGCTGCCAAAAGGTGGGTTTATGACTACTCAGAAAAAATATTTGGAATAACGGGATGCAATGTATTTTTGGGATCTCTGCATAATTGAAATATCAGTTTTTATATTTACAAAAGTGAAATTTTGACTATTCTAATTTTAGTAATTATAGTCTACAAAACCCTGTTATTTAATCACAATCCAAAATAAATTCGAATATTACAATTACTTTTTCTGGATAGTCATAATAAATCCACCACGCACTCCATTTACCTTTTTTAAAAAAAATCTGATAGTGAATACTATATTAATCATTTGAATCATTTCATTTTATGCATACATGTTTTTCAGTTCTAGAATGTTATAATTGAAATAAATGTGATGACTATAAATATTTTATTTTTACAAATCTCATTACTCTTACAAAAGTTAATATAAATTAAAACATTTTATCTAATTACACAAACATTCATAAAACTTTAAAAGCCTAACAAATATTAAAAACATGATTATTTCTTTGGTATATTCTTTGACATCATTTTATTGTGTTATTCATATTATAATGTAACAGTGGCAGTGATAATAATAAACGTTTTTATATTATACGTGTGAAAATAAAATTTAAGTATTAGAGGTACAAATATGGTTTCTATTTTTGTAAATAAAATTTTGTAATAGAATATTGTTTTTCTTAATTATTCAAATAGATAATTAATTAAATTCAATATCGATTATAAAGATAAGCGCACATCAAAATCCTGGACCAATTTTCATTGATAAATAATTAAAACTTCTTAAATCACCACTAATATTGCGAACAAGAAATAATAATATTCCGTGGTCTGTAGCGTATTGTGCTCCTGTCCACTGAGACCTCAGAATTTGCGTGACAGATTGTGCTACTCAATGTGCGCTGATAAGATATGATATTGCTGCTGTTGATATTGGTTGCCACTTCGTTGTTTCAAACTTGGTAAATGATATTTCATAGAATTTTCTAAGCAGTGTGTGTTTGGTAAGGTAGCTCGCCAGCAGGGGCTGGTGTAGTCTTCGTGCCCTTAAGAATTGATAAAAAACGCAGTAATAAAAATGTATTAAGTTATGGCGAGTCTTCTTCAAAAGGGTTGGTATTTACCTGGTGCCCGCGATGGTCGTCGTCGGGGTAAGTATACACGCTACTCTGTGCTCCACTAATAGTAGGCAAACCTACCGTATTCATTGGTGCTAACACTTGGTTGCTGTATTGGTATTTTGTCGGATCTTTCCCGCTAGAGTTTTTTCTAATAACCGTTGTGTAAGTAGGTGAATATTTTGGGATATCTCTGATCCTTGAGGCCGCTCGATAAGTACCAAATTCGTCGGGAGGTGGAGGCAATGAAAACCCGTCGGACTGCGTTATTTCGGAATTTTCATCGCTTAGTTCTTTTGCTAGTTTATGACGCATTTTCCTTGGCATCGTATAGAATGTATTCATCTGTAAAAAATTTATTCATTTGAATGTGGTCCGGTTTAGAAGTTATGCAATAGGCAGACATAATTAATGTTATGGTTCAAATTTATTGCCTCTCTTTTTTCGTCGAGGGTCAACACAATTGAAGTCCTGATTTTCACAGTAGAAATTTTATAATTTGTCGTATTACGGAAAACCGTATTTAGCATTGGCATAAGCTTATTGCGACACCCAGATTCCCAAATGTTTTAAGAAAATTTATAGGTTCAAAAATTGATCTGAGTGTTCAAATATAAGGGTACAGAGTTTTCTTACCGGTCTTGGAGTGTTATAGTTTGTAGTGTCGGGAGGTAAACGCAAGACAAAGTGATCGCACATCGCGTCCATTTCTCTCTTTCTGCTGATATTTTGTAAAGAATGCACTCTGCAGTTAGGGTTGCGACGGATTTCATGACACTTGTTCACATCTGGTTCGATATCGTGCATGTAACGTGCTGAATGCATGGAGCTAGTTCTTCTCACGTCGAAGTTCTTTGACGGATATTTTGTGACTGCTTTTCGAAACGAGTCTGTGCGCCTCACGTTGTAGTCACTCCCTTCGTCACTGTCGTGGTATGTCTCGCAATTGGATTCTGTAAAAAGTAACGAATTATTCTTTAAATACTACAGTCCATTTTATTGGTCTAAGGCGGCGTACGTAGCTTGTGAAACGAGTGATCTGGTTTGATACCCAGTTCGGATAATCATATTTTGTGTTTGAGGTGTTGTTTAGGTTATATAGATCGAACAGGAGACGTCTGTGATTGGAACTTAAGATCGCGATATGTTCGCCCCTTAGTGGAAATTAGCTTAGCGTACTGTAGGTGCACTAGTTGCGCCTCTGCTTATTAAGCCTTCTGGTATACAGGCATGAGCTTATTTATGTATGTGAGCCACGTTTGGGAACAGTAACCAAGCTGACCGTCAATTCTTAGTATAAAACGTGGTTATCTGCGTCTGTCTGCTTATTTCTCCTAAATTATACAAATGCCGTTTTCACTATCATTAGAGAATTTATTTTTGTAGATTTATAGTATGTATATCACGCTATTGCAATATAGCGCGAGCAGGGTCGTAATATGCCTGCGATGAAATTTGAAAACGACAGGGACAGTTAGTTATTAGTTAGATGGTGTTGCCTGATACAGGTTCCTTTGGTCTTCTATTGACTACTTAATTTTATCAAAAAATTACCAATATTAAAGTGTTAATGTGACGTAACTTGAACGCTTGAACGGAGTGTTTTTAACACGCTTTTATTAGCTTCAGACGTATGTATGTTGGTAGGTGTGTAGGTTTGTCTGTAACCAACGGAATCTTTAAACGTGATTTTGACCTCCTTCAAAACGTCGGATTAAATTGAAATTTGGCATACTTATCAAGGACCGATGACAATACAATATTATTTGAGTGTACCTTCAGTGTTGTAGGCACAGAGCGGCGGGTCGTGCGCGCGGGTGAAGTCGCGCGAGTCGCTAGTGTGGCGCGTGTCGGCGCGCTCGTGTGCGCACAGCACGAGCCCGCACGCCGCCAGCGCGACCAGCGCCACGCCGCCGCACAACGCCAGCGCCAGGGTTGTTATGTTCGACACAGTGCTCTCACCAATCTTTACTTCTGCAATGTACACGGTTCATTTAAGATAATAATAATAACACCCAACAGTCACACACATAATCCTGACCCCACAGTAAGATACGAGTCTTGTGTCGTGGGTATCAGGAACTACTAAATACTTATATCTTACAGGCAACTTACCATCATTCAGTATGACATTCAACTTTTTTACGACTTTTAATAATAGAGTATGTATAATTTTTATACTTTTAATAATTATTTTGTCAAAGTTTGCGAAGCCGGCGCGGGTCCTTAGTCTTGTATAAAATGTGGTCTGTTTGAATAGTTTTATCTGATTTTTTAAAGTTTCTTAACCAATTATGATATGAATTCACTAAGGTTCTGCTAATTAGTTAATAAGTATGTATACTATGTTTACCTTCATTTTCAACCATAATATCATCTTGCCCAATTTCTACTTCGGTGCTATCGCCTTTATCGTTAAATGCTAGTACAATGAACTTGTAATTTTCTTGTTTCGGCTCGGGAATCATAAACTCTGGCTCCAAGTTAGTTATTGAAACTAAATGTTGGTCTGAATCAATTTCCGTTACAAGGAACTTGAACTTCTGAAAATATATAAAAACAAAATAATCGAGGGACTGTTATTTATATAGATAACTTGAACCGTGTGGCTTTGAAGTCACCACCCACGTTAAATGGGTACACTACAATAATACGACAAACTTTATTCCGATAGTCACAAATACGAATTTCAAAATACCGATTTTCATAATTCCGAATGGTTCAAAATTCCGAATTTAACAACTCCGATGTATCATTTATCCTATTTTTATAATTCCGAAATTTCAATATTCCTAACGTATATAATTACGATTCTCAAAATACCGAGTTTCAATAGATCGAATCACAAAAAAACCGAATTAATGATAATTCGAAACATCAAAAATACGAATTCCGGTTATTAAAATACCTATTAATTAAAATTCCGAAATAAAAACGCCTTGTACAACTGAATAGAAAGACAAATCAACACATAATTTCTTGTCAAAGAGAAATATAATAGTATGAGGAGGTAGAATTAAAAAAACTAATGTCAAATGCGTTTTAAAAATACTTTCTTTCCAATAAAAATATTTTTTTCGCTGGTCACAATTCTAACCTAACCCAAATGATTCACCAACAATAGAGAGGATCTGGCGCTCGGCGGCCGCTGCCGCGGCACGCTCGCTGCGCTCGCTCGCCTTCGCGCTTAATAGTCACAGTTCTAACCTAACCTAACCCAAATGATTCACCAACAATAGAGAGGATCTGGCGCTCGGCGGCCGCTGCCGCGGCACGCTCGCTTCGCTCGCTCGCCTTCGCGCTTTAACGGTCACAGTTCTAACCTAACCTAACCCAAATGTACGTAATGATTATACTAACGGAATCAAAATCCTAATTTTAGCAATTTATTCGGAATATTGAAAATCGGAAAGTTGTTTTTCGGACTGAGAACTCATCGAGCATTTGACTTTTCGAACATATAAAAATCGGAAAACAAGCAGATCGTATTTACAACTTTCGGTAAAATAATTTTCGTAAATTTGAATAATAGACATTATAATTTTTAGGTATTATGAAATTCGGACTTTTGAACATCGGAACATCGAAATTCGGAATAAAATATTTCGGAGTATTTGGGTGTTCCCACGTTAAATACTACTTTTTGAACGACTTTAAAGAAAGTTCTCAATTGGACGGTTACAGAAAAGGTGTAGTCAAATTCAGCAACATATAGTGTACGATATAAGTATTTCACTTGCCGTAGTACCAAAACCGATTAAATTGCTAGGACATAAACATAATATGCATTTTCTTTATACCGGATATGGCGCCAGAGACTACTTCTATTACAACATGACACGGAATACCTACCAACGCCAAATACTGTGGGCATTTATTTCACCACTGCCTATCTCTTCGGCGATACACGTGTGCTATGTATGTATATAAAAAAATATATATACAAACCTGTGGCAGTCCGCCATCGTGTCCCTTTTCACATTTGACAATTATTTCTTGCGTGGCAGTCTTCATGGCCGCGCAGTTTGTAGGCGGCCGCGGTATAGTCTCGTCGGTCACTACGAACGAACATGGAGTGTGCGGGGAGCCCTTGGAAGGAACGTTGTTCAGTCCCCAGCAGAATATTGTGTCTGAAAAAACATATAAGTAGCTACTAATACTAGCTTATACAATACTATTACTACTATTATACTTAGTACTACTACTATATAGTAGCTTTTGCTAGAGGCTCCGCCTGCGTGAACGTCTTTTTAACCGATACAAAAAACAAACGTGCGTTTATGTTCACGCATAACTTCGCCGAGTGTAGACCGATTTGTAGAATTCTTTTTTTATACAATAGATATAATGTGGTGGTATCCCATTTAAAATAGAAAATATAATTTTACCCCTAAGGAGGATAAGTTCAGGGATAAAAGTCTAAACCAATTGTTATTCTATTGCAAAAAAAATGTACAATAATAATTTTATGACAAAAAATAAAACTGATAGAAAAAACTAAAAAGCTGATAGGTAATAAAAATCTAAAAAATTTTGAATCGGTGGTGATATGATTTTTAGCTATTTAGGTTTTTAAGTCGGTTTTATTTTTTGTCAAAAAGATTTAATTCCGAGTAAAATATAAAAGTAACCTATTTAATTATATTAAAAGTAATTATTATATTTTTTTCTGTTATTAAAAGTAATAACACTACTTTTAATAACAGAGAAAATTCAAACGGGTAGAGCCGTGAGAAAAAGCCAGTCTGAAATATAAAAACAATCATCATCGTATTACATACAATAAAGTATCATTTAAACTTACTATAAGAGGTGTTGTTCGGTCGTTGGAACAATAAAGTGTTTTCTTCCGTCTCGAGCGTGGTGTGCGGATAGTTCCGGAGAGTGGTCGCGTTTACAGCCTCGTTAACTATAACCCAGCGGTAGTTCGTCGGTACGGGATTCCCCTTTACACTGCACGTTAAGTTTATAGACTCATTCTCGCCTACACCGTACTCGACCGTAGCATCATCTTCGCAGTAGGTTGGATCTGTAATATTTCACTGTTGAATTATAACGCCAAAGCAAACGTTTGTCAATATATTTTATAAACTAGCAATGAAATGCAATATATACATTTATACATCTAAAACATCCTGTATGGAAGCAGTTGAGTGTTATTACATCTAAATCATTTTAGATACAATACCTATTTAAAAGTGTTCGTAAACAACTTGAAACTGTTAATGAATGATTGTGATATAATAATTTTTTAACAACACATTATGTAACCTTTTGCTACAAAACAAAACTGTTACCAATTGTTGTAACCACTGATATCGGTTTGTAAATAAATTATGTCTAACTGAACGGATTTTGATGAATTTTAGTGGTCCCACAACACTCAGACCCGAAACAAATATTTGTGGATCACACAAACATTTATTTCGGTGCGGAAATCGATCGAACCCACGGCCTCTCGCTTCGCAGCCGGCTACTTTCCCACTGCGCCACAGAAGCTGTCAAGGTACTGAGTTCTTACATGTAACATCGATGACCAACGGATCGCTGTATGAGGACCCTTCGTCGTTTGCCGCAGCACACACATACTCGCCCGAATCTTGTTCTTTCACGTCTACCAGTTCTAGAATAGCTTGAATCTTATCAGCATTTTCGTTCGCATTTGTCACGATATCATCCTATAAATCAATTTATTATAAATAAAAAATAAATACAGATTAAAATAATAAATATAGGAATTATTGTCGTTTGTAAACACGAACGGTGCGGCCGGCCCAAATAGCGCTGCAGCGCTGGCCTTACGTAAATTGGAGGGAGACATGGGGGCCAGTGATCTCAATACGGAGGATGCTTAAGATAGGGCGAAGTGTGGCAATTATTTTTAACACACTTCATTAAAGATATCTGTATATCAGGGCCATTCATAAAATCGTGCAAAAGGAGATGTCATTTTGGGCCGATTCATGTTCCTACAAAATACAAAAAAAAGATAAATTATGGTGGTGTTAAGAAAGTTCTTTTGTGAAATTTTAAGCAACTACAACATTGCTGTTTTTGTGTTTCATGGCAGCCATGGCTGTTGATGGGCCCGTGACCATCGCGTCAAAACTGCACGGATGCAACGTTATCAAATACGGTTTATTTTCCCTTCTTAGCATGATTTTTTATTTATGATGCGAATTTATCTATTTAATTATTTTACTTATTTATTTCATTATAGAATTTAATGGCGGCAACTAGGCTCTATTGAAATTCGGATGCTTTTTAATTTCAATAGCCTCGCGAATCATCCTAGATAGGAATCGGTGTTCTTTGGCAAGGACTTGTGGTTTGTCAAATCTAAGATAATGTTTAGAGCCTTCCTCTGACTGTTCAGCATTTGCAGACTTCGTAGAGCGTCAGTTTTTACCATCAGCTATATGTTCTTTTACCCGGGTCTCTATATTTCTTTTAACTTGACCGATAGAATAGAACCCACAGTCACAATAGATTTTAAACATGCCCCATTCCTGTAGAAGTATATGACCCTTGATCGGTGGTAAACTAAAACCAGTTTTTACTGTATTAAACACAGCGGTGCTTATACACTGCTGATTGGCGGCAAAAATACTCAGAGTGGTGGTACCAACCCATTCAGCCTCTTGAATACGAGGATCCTAGCTATAGTACCTTGTAATGAGACTTTTTTCTACCTGGCGTTATTCCAGCCTAGGGTAGGGTTGGCATTCACATTGTGATTTGACGACAATTGATTTTCTGTGGTGCGAGCCGTCATCTGACACAAGAGATTCCAAAAAGAAAATAGCGTTGTACATAGATACCTCGTGAAACCATGTAAGCTGGTACACCGATGGATTGGACTTGTAATTGCATGCCAGCGAAACGTCTGTACCTTTGACCACTGCCAGGGTATTATTATCAACATCCGCCTCTACGTCTATTTTTAATATAGGTGCATCTGGAACAAACACATTTCATATCACTTTCTCTCATCTTCAAACTTCTGGACTCTGGGGAGTCGAAGGTGTAAGCAGACGTGCAACAAGTATATTCGCAGTTCGTCAACAGTACTATCATTCAATTATGGGAATGAACATCGACCTGTCTAGTACGAGTTACGAACCGTTCACAGTTTTTGAACTTGTATAAAATTACTAATATTGTATATAGAAGTGTTTAAATAGTAATTCATACTTTATAAAAGGATAGCATCCAGTTATAACTATTTATTGTTATATCTAAAGATAGAATTTTAAGGCACTCGACTAAATGAGGTCTTTAAAATAGAATTATATTAAACGTAGTAATATAATAAATAAATAATCTAATTTTTTGTATTATAGACAAAAATCTGCATATGGTGTAGTTTTTGATTGGAAAGTGATTAAAATCTTTATTCTGTAATTAAACATATAATTTAAATATAGCTTTATAGCCGTCGAGTGGTAGAGCCACGCTGTAGACAGTTTTGTCTACAGCATGAATTGGCTGGCTCGACCGGGTCGTTACCACTGTCTCACAGAAAACCGACTGTAAAGTAGCGGCTTGCTGCTGCGTTTCGTACGGTGAGTGAGATATCCGGAAGCCCAAATCCCATCCCCTCCCCTTCCCAATCCCTAATTATCCCTTTCCTTTAAGGTCGGCAACGCGCCCATGATTCTTTTGGTGGTGGGCGTACATGGGCGATGGAGATCACTTACCATCAGGTGACCCACTTGCTCGTTTGCCGGCCTATGCTATAAAAAAATATATCGTATAATATAGAACTCACATAAAACAGTAAGTGGCAGGCCTTGTGCACATATAAAGCTGTCGTTCTCTCGCAAGTAGGCGGGTGCGCAGCAGGTGATGCGCGACTCATCGTGCTCTTGACTTATAGTCAACAGGATGTCACTGACGACCAACCTCTGGGACGGCTCTTTCTGCAGATTATACTCATTAAATCTTCATTTGATATTCTGATACAATAGAATCCTCAAATATCGTTTGTGCGTTTCCGCAATGGCTGGACCAATGTGAAAGTAGTAATCAGTGATTAGATAATCTTGGACTAACAATTAGTTTGTACAATAACAGGTAGTTTGATTCAATTAAATCGGTTATGAAAGATGTGAAGCGATGATGATGACATTGACTAGTTAGATTAGATGTGTCAATGTGGAAGCAAGTAGTAAGCCTACATAGTTCGCCTTGCGTACACAAAATTATTCTTATTAACTCACCGACACTTTAATGCAAGCAGGACTTATAGCAAAATCTATTCTATTATAATATCTGCCAGAGGCGTCTCTAGCCCATGTAGCGCGCGTGTGTAATCATTCATCTTTGACCGCGCCGCTCTCAAAAGCACCGCTGGCACGTGTAAGGCGGCTATCCTGACCTTGGATAGGTAAATTAGTTAGTTTCGTGCATTTTTAAAGATATTAAGTGAAACGGATCCTTTAAACAGAACATATAATACGGACACAGGTGCATTTGAAAATGGCCGGCCAGCGTGTGAGTGGAGCTCGGCCGGCGCCCCCTAGAACGTTGTGCCCGGCGACCGTGTGCACCGCACACCCGATAAAGACGCCTCTGATATCTGCTGTTGTTCAACCGGGTGCTCAATGAGGAATAATCCAATTACGTGTATTGAACAAGATTCTTACAGTAACGTTTTGTTCCAAGTTGACGAGGTGTGAGTCGTCAAGTCGCCAGGTGAGGGTAGGCGGGGGTCGAGCGCCGAGGACGCGACACTGCAGCTGGAGCGCGTCTCCCGCGCGCACGCGCCCTTGTGCGCTCGACGCACCGCCTTCCACGCGCAGCGACACCAGCTCAGGGGGTACTGACAATCAATGAAAACAATTAATCACTTACCATCAGGTGTGGCGTGGTCATTTTGCCGAGCCAGGATAAAAAAAAATGTAGATCATGTAGACAATTGTTATAGACAATAGTTGACATTTTCCATAATAAAAATGTATAAAAATGAACTGATGATATTCAATGTATGTTAATGTTATACATATTATATTTTTGTATTGACTTGTCAGAGGCGCTATTGTAATTGAGGCTGCTAGAACCAGAGTGGCCGAACTGCATTTTGATGACTTTTGACCTATTTGTATTTTCGTAATTTGTAAATGTTAATCTACAAGACCCAGACCGGCCGAAAATTGGTAACATCATCTTGACATAGATGGGAGTACAAGTCCATTTCGGCCGTGGTTTAAATTGACGAAAATACAAATAGGTCAAAAGTCATCAAAATGCAGTTAGGCCACTCTGGTTCTAGCAGCCTCAATTATAATAGAGCCTCTGACAAGTCAATACAAAAATATATGATGTATAACATTAACATACATTGAATACCTATTATGAGTTCATTTTTATACATTTTTATTACGGAAAATGTTAACTATTGTAATGAATTTTAATGGTGATAGACATGGATCATGGGTGTCACCATAACAGTACGTGTTTTAAAACTACCACCGCCTCCAAGATGATTCAGCCTGAATAGACCCGGCTAAACTCATAGGGCTTGTTTTTGGTTCGGTTTTAATTTTATTGATGGAAAATTTGGAGATATGGTGTCCTTACGATATATATGTATACGATAATTATGCACGTAATTTTAAAAAGTCGGAGGTGGGTACCCTGACCCTGTGGGCTGGTTTGGGGTACCTACATAACTTCTGTGTCGGCAGCCTTTATCCATACACTATTCTATCCTATCCTCCTATACCTGATCTACCACTGGGTACCGTTTTTGAGGCGCCAAAAAAAAATTCACAATGCAAGACTCCGTAGTCTTCGGTTGTAATCGGGGCTAACAGATTTCAGCTCCAAAAATATAAATACCCATCACATAAGTGCTTTTAAAAAATAGAAAGCTTAATTATATTTTTAAACAAGTCCAAAAAAGAAAAGGCTCCTCAACTCGGTATTTTTTTGTGGATTTTTTAATATGTTTAGTGCATTCAACAATTATCTAGTAATGTATGACACATGACGGGACATAGTAGTGTTGTATGTACGGTCAATAAAAGTATTCACACAAAAAATTTAACTTTCTAATCCGGCAATTGTGCCACTTAGATGTAGCTAAGTCATGGAGATATGCAAGCTCTTATGAAATTTTCTATATTATATTTAATTGTCTATCAAGTGTCTAAGACCTGTCGCACATTTGCAATTGTCAGAAATGATTATTGTAATATGCGGAAGGTAATTAGTCTATTAAATAGGTACCGATAGATATTCTCCGAATCTTTTAGATGTTATTGAGTGTCATTCTTCTAGGAACATTATGTATCAAAATTGACAATATTATCTGCGACTCCTTTTAACTTGCTATGTCAAAGAAAATAATTAATGCTTTACATCGTTTACTACTGTGTTTTGGTTTCATTTGAATTGATGCCAGTGACATTTCTGGGTGTTACGAGACTTAACATCTTATGCCTCAGTCCAGTGCCATCCAGCGCTTTGTAATTCAAGGTTATGTGTGGAGTTGCTTTTTTTAGGGGTGCGCTTACCATCGGGCGAGCTTTCTGCTCTTCTCGTTGCTCGTCATACAGCAAATAAATCAAAAGATAACTGTACGAACTCCGATCCTATAGCCATTTCAGAATCTGATACTACTTATAGTCTGGTCTACCTATAGTCCCATTTACAAATGGAGATTTTCTCGTAAAACAGGCCAGAATAATATGACAGAAAACTCTGTTTTAACTGGTTGCATCATCCTACTCTTGACTTCCGATGTTGGTATAGTAAAGGAGACTCCTCTGAATATTCTGCCTCTGTTGCGTGATAAACTGTCTGGGTGTAAATGGTTACTCGGTTGCACAAGATGCACGAATGTAACAATGTTAGGTACAATACAATATAAAAACTCTTGATTGTATAACAAATAATCACATAAATTAATTTAGCATAGGACTACTTAATGATTTTACAATGGGCGGTCTTATCGCTGCGAGCGATAAGGTGCATACAGTATATATAGATATAGGTACTTACAGTACATGTCAATGATGACGTCAATGGAGAGCGGTGCGGTCTTCATATTGTTCTGCGCATAGCACGTGAGGATGCGGCCGTGGTCCTCACGTCGGAGAGGTCCATACATGATGTCACTCCTCACGCGATGCTCCGACAGTGGAGTTGACGTGTTCTTTAATAAACGTTGCTCAGTCCACCAAGATAGCGTGGCTTGAGGTTTACCTTTATATTACATACAAAAATTTTGTGTACAGTCTATATATTTTGTATAGTATGTACATTAACTGACATTATTAACGGACATGTGCAGGTTTTTTATCACCACTTGAGGGGTAAAATTAATTCGTGGAGGTACCACAAATTCAATACAGGCTTCATAACATAACATCCATCATTCCCACCAATATTACAAATTAAGCATTTCACGCGAAGTGGACAGCGAACGTTGTCGAGCTATGGGCTTCTAAAAAATTTACGTAATTGTTCATAACTGGTGAATTTTACTTTAAAAAGGTATTTGTCGAATCAAAGAAATAAATTAAAATATACTGTTCTTTTTAATTTTCAAATAAGATTCGGCATTTAGGTAATGTTTTATTTTGTACTCAACTGGAATTCAGATTTAAATAACTGCGACCAATTTAAAACTATAAGGCCGATTTGCACAACGATCCTTAAATTGTATTTAACCATTATTGGAAACATAATTATGATTATGCATCGTCGTTTAAGTCAGCCTTAAAGTTACAAATTCGGATAGAAAAAAATGCTAACTTTTAGAAGTACAATTAGGCCAGATTTGAACGAACTTCTCGAACCTCTAATTTTTTTGCCTTACAAAAAAATAAGTGGAATGCACCAAAAACTTAAGGTCTTCACGACTTCTTCTAAGTTTTCACGGCTAAACCACTGAATCGATTTTGATGTAATTTGGTGTGAAGTAGTGGAAACACTGAGTAGAGACATGAGTTCGTGCAAGAAAAGACTTTCACCAGGCGGAGCCGCAAGGAAAAGTTAGTAGTGTACAAAAATGCGTTGTAATGTAAAGTCTAGTTAATTACCTCCAAAAGCAACGCAAAAAAGATGAACAGTTTCGCCGACGTAGTAAGGCCCAACATTTCGGCTGACGTTGACCCCGGCACTCGCCTTGGCAATTTCTGTGCTGTTGTCGTGCACTACCCATAATACCCGTGGTGGTTCTATTGATTTAAAAAAGAAATTATTTTTAATAGAAATAATCGCAAATGAAATTAAAACAGGAGGAGCTGATATACAACGCTCTTGCCGTACCGGTGGATTTTCGTCAAATATATCCAAGTGTCGATTTGATTAAACTAGCTTTTAAGTAAAAAAAGCATCCAAATAATCTATTGGGACAAGTGCTACGATGTTACAAACGAGTACAGACGTAAACAGACACAAGGGGTGAATATTTAAAAAACCCTTTTTTTCAATAAAAGGATCGGGCTGCCACATTTGTGTCTACCACGCAAATAATAAGTAAAGCTATAAATATCACAAAACACATATTGCGATGTTGCATTCGTTAAGTATGACACATTACCTACGGGTGTGGAAACTCAGTGTACTTCTACATATAATATCTTCATGTAACCTTGGGGTTTGAGCTGCGCTTAACGAAGTAGATAGACATGTCATATGTATACTGGGAGCAAGAAAGGATAATGTATATATCGATTTTTATTTAACCATGGATAATTAACAATAATAAATACACCCAACAGTCACACAGATAGTATTGACCCCACAGTAAGATACAAGTCTTGTGTAGTGGGTATCAGGAACTACGAGAGACTTTCGGTCTCACAACACCCAGACCCCGAAACAAATGTTCCTGGATCAAACAAATGATTGTCTCGGTGCGGGGATTGAATCCGCGGCCTCTCGCTTCATAGCCGGCTTACTCGCCATGGAGGCTATCAAATTAATAATTGTTTTAATAAAAATATACTCTTTTATGTTTGGAATAACTTTTCATCAAATAAATAGCAAAATATTTGGTCTCCGTAAATTCCACTCATAAACCAAACTATAAGTGTCCACTATACGTAAATTTTCTGTAAAAAGTGGTTACCTACAAGTCCCGGTAGAGCCGACTTATTTGTGTTATAGAGCATAGACAGTCTACACTGTCCACAGTTTCTGTCGTCCACGGTGTATCCCTACCACTTTTAAATAGTCAAATGTTCAGTTTTTATGTCTCTTCGTGTTCATCATAACCCCATTGGCTAAACTTAGTCGGCATGACGCAAAACTAATTTGTATGTTAATATTGTTGTAATGTTTACGTCGCGCAATGGTTTAATAAATGGAGCGAATGGTTCCGGCGCTGTCAGCTTCCTCATTAGCCGGCCAGCCAATTAGCCGAAGCGCGGCTGCGCTATTTCGCTGTATAGGTAAACTTCAATGCATTTTGCTCGTTACTACGGCACCGACTTGTTTAAAGATAGTGATCGCGATATGAATCCGTCAATATCGGATTTATAAGCAATTATCTTTTTAAAATATAAATCATTAAGGCAATCCAGACTATGTAATGTAGTGCTTAAGCTGTCTCATGATTTTGTAAGTGGTAACACCACGTTGTACACGTTTTGTCTACAGCATTAATGCAGGTTCGACTGGGTTATTACCACTGTCTCACAGAAGTAGCAGCTTCTTGTTGCGTTCGTACAGCGCGTAAGATATCCGGAGGCCCAAATTTCTTTTCCTGCCCCTAATCTCTTAAAGGCATCAATTTCGTATTGTTAATTTTGTCCATAGGCAGTGAAGATCATATACCATCAGGTGGCCAGCTCTCCAGGATATTGTAAGTATTTAAATGTAATCACGATAAAAAATACTATATCTACTTACCAATGACCAGTAGCTGGATATATGTCTTGTGGCCGGGACTCGACGCAAAATCAGCTAAGCAATGGTATAGTCCCGCATCGGGTGGACGTACGGTGATGATTTGCAGGTTGACGAGGTCGTCGGAGTCAGCAGTGAGCAATCGATACCGGCCGCCGTGCTCGGACGAGGTTATTTGTGCCCCCTCCCTAAGGTCCCGACTGCTGATTCAAATTATATTCATGTTGGAATATTTTATTTATATAAAGACTTATTACCTACTTTAATATAGCATCATAACGTATTATACGGTTTATATACGATATAGTTTATACCTAAATCTCTATCTCACACCTCTCTATCATGTAAGCAAACATTTCAAATGATGCTTATTTCGGGTACCTCATTATTAATTTATTGTAGGTAGTGTAGTTACATAGTTTAAAAAAAAAACATACTTTTCGCGAAAGATTTTGTAATTAAATCAAGGTGTTTGTGATATACACAGCTAGTATAGACTATTATAGCTCTTAACAGGGGTAGGATTAGATGTTTTTAGCCTAATTTATAACCATAGGGCGGCTATTTTATATAGTTGCTAGCTAGCATAATACTGTCCCGAGACTGAGACATGTATAATAATACATGTCTCTACTAACGGGAGGGGTTAGGCCTATTAGTCCACGCCACTGGCTTTGAGGCTTCTAAATTTATGAAGAACTTCTTATGTACGCAAGTTTCCTCAAGATGTTTCTTTCACCGTTTAAAGAGATAATTAATATGGAATACACGCGTAAATTAGAAAAGCCAGAGGTGCATGACCTTAGGGCTGGTTATGAAGTTGCGTTTTCCGTCTCGACACTCCGTACCAATCCCCACTGAGCTGTCGCCGCTCTTCAATACAGCTGTCCATGGACACCCACAGTACCAGAAGAATTATGGATTCGTTGCCGACCTCTAAGGAAAGGAATGGGGATTGGGAAGGAGGGGGGGATTTGAGACTTCGGTAATCTCAGTCACCGTACGAAACGCAATAGTAAGCTGCCACTTCACGAACATTTTCTGTGAGACATTGGTAATAACCCGGTCAAGTTGGCTCATTCATGGGGTAGACAGCAGTGTCTACACTGTAGACTCTAAAGCGTGGCTCTACAATTTACAAAATATTGCCATATATTGATTTGTTGCAAAGACGTAATTTTGAAACATAAAAGGGTTTACCTACCTACCTACTTACTAGTTAAGTATGGTAGATACTTAAAATTATATAACCAGGTTTATTAAGTGATTAGTCAAGTGGCAGCGCATCCAGGCTCAGAATTGTGAGGTCCTTGGTTCAATTCCCAGGTCGAGCAATCACAATTTGTGTTTGTTTTCGATTTGAAAACACATATGAATTACCCGGAATAAAATTTATTCACGGTACGGCGATAGGCTATCACATCGTGGGACGGAAATAAAATTGGTGAAACGATGGTGCACTAGTTGCATCTTTGCCAAGGTGTGAGCTTATGTGTTATTTAACGTTAATAAATGATCAGATATACCTGTAGAATGCTGTCGAGGAATTGTTTTTGTACCAGGCTAGAATGGTTAGTTTATCGTCCTCTTTCTCCGCTGTGGTATTGCACGGGAGCTCTGCACTGTGTCCAACGACAGCTTCCACTAGAATTACAATTTATTTCGACATTTATGTTTATAAATGAAGTTGTAGGGGAAGATGCTTAAGACTTTTCTCTCTTAGCACACCCGCACTCGGTATGATTAATAGCCATAGCCAGTGAAAGTTCAACTAATATTTTAATGCGTATTGTAACTTATGATTAAATATAGGTACTCAGAGGAACGACTTATGAACGACTTGTATTTGATATGAGTAGAATGATCACACGGTCACTATCACACATTAACACATACTCAGGTATATAATGCGTTAGATCGTGAAAATAAGTACCGTGTACCGCATCCTGCGCGGCAGGTATAAACGAGCATGTCGTGAACACGGTTAACAATCTAAATTCCAATACCTTGCACGAGAAGTTAATCTAGACATACGGCCGTAGCAGCGACTTTGGTCTACGGCGGCTTCGTGTCACACAAAGCTGGTATAAGTACGTGAATATTAGTAGCGATGTAATGACGATCGTATATAATATAAACTTCCTCGCACCGGCTTTGATATCGCCAGCGAGTTACCTTCAATCAAAATTGCTGCGCGGATGTACCTTGTACCTATCTAGCTTTACAACATTTTTGATGATTTTTTTACTAGCACGAATTACGGAACGAGCAGGTCGCTTGCCCGATGGTAAGCGCCACACGCCTGTCCAAAACCTTGTTTGTTGGTGGTCGCTGGTTTCATTGGACTGCACTACGCTTACCATAACGTGTAGTGCAGTCACTTTGCCTTGCTCGGTAAAAAAACAAATAGGATCACCATGATAAATTAGTAATTGTATATAGGATTGAATTATCTACCTTATTAATTAACCAGTCCTTCTCAAGTAAAAGCGCAATATGCATTATGTATCCGGTTCTCCCCAGGGGGCTTGCCCTCTGATACTAACCCTTTTCCCATCCCTTTTCTTTCCCCTCCCCCTTGGCCCTTTGGCAGGCCGGCATGATCTTGCCGACCTACGATGGACACTTTGTTTATCGTTGGTCGACACTATTCAGGATTGCGCTACACTTACCATCAGGTGTAGCGTAGTCACTTTGCCGAGCCAGTTTAAAAAAAAATAAAAAAAAATGTAAAAGTAAAAATATATCACCTGTTTTCTTTAGAGTGAGAGTACCGCATTATCATAATTTTAGAAAGTCATGTACCATCATTTGCTATAATTACACACATTAATACGATTATCATCGGTTGTCAATGACCAATAAATGGAGGCAAGGAAAGTTTTTGCTTTCAACTTAGGTGCTCTCTGGTTTAGGTTATTTCGATAAGATTTAGGCAAGTGCAAAGAAAGGAATACATTGTTGAAAAATCAGTGTACATTTGATAGAGTTATGCATACATAACAAAACGCGTCGAATTAAAATCTTCCTCCGTTTTGTTTCGTCGGTTAAAAATCGATATAATAATAGTTAGACCTCTATCCTCGTCTTTTCCAAATGCTACCTTTTTCTCTCTACTTCAGCGAAATCAACAATCAATGAGCGTAGCAGCGTGGGTCTTACTGAAATATATTTATTCATCTCTAAAGGTTACGGAAAAGACCTTTAAAGAAGATTGTGGAACACATATTTGCATTAGCGCGGGATCGAACCCGCGGCCTTACGTTTCAAAGCTAGCTTTTTTTTTTTTTTTTTTTGTTGACGCGGGGAAAGCCGTTTATTGCTACCGCCCCACCGGGGGGGAAGGTGGAGCGGTTCTGTTGGGTTCTACCGGCCTTACGACCCAGCCACCCGACCGCTGGGCCGAGTCCCTAACACTATATACACCCTATGCCGGTAACTATCAACTAAAACCCCGCGGTGACCTTCTTCGGCGCATTAAGGACGGCCCCGGGTTTCCCGAGGCAAAAAGCACCCCGGCTTCAGCCGGAACCGCCCTTGCGCGGTGCCGCCTTGCGGCGGCCCGTCTCCAATCTCAGAAGCCCCCGCCCACCGAAGGACGCCCTCGGCGTCAACGGCAGCAACGAGGCCAACCACCCGTGCTGCCGTCCATCCCGGGGGTCGCACGTACAAAAGTACGTGTACAAAAAGCGTACTAACTGGGCGCTACGACAGCCCCCCGCTGCGCGCCCGCGACCCCCGATGGCCCCTATTAGTCGCCTCTTACGACAGGCAGGGGATACCGTGGTGGAATTCTTCAAACGCCCCCAATCCACAGGGCGGGAGACGCCGGTCAGTCGTCACCCCGGCGCCTCCTACGTCTCCTCTGGCGGCGGGAGGGATCGCTGCGCTCGCGATCCCTCTCGGCACTCTCCTTCTGCGAGATTACGGCCTCGCAGAAGTGGGCCACCGCACGCCGGGACCTCCGGCTGTCCACCATGGCGGACACCACGGCTGGCAGCGAGAGGTCACCTCCGACGACTGCTACGAGAGCGCTGCGCTCTTCGTCCCAGGCTGGGCACACTTCCAATGTGTGTTGGGCCGTGTCCTGCGGACAGTTGTCACAATGGTGACACACGGCCGACTCCTCTGTGACGTTTCGAAGCTAGCTAGCTATTCGCCTACTGCGCCACGGTGGTTATCAATATGATGTAACGAAGAGGAAATGTGGAAAACTCTTAAACGGAAAATAGTATGTAAATGTACCGCGATTCGGTTTTAAATAGGTTTTTGAAATGAAAAATTATTAGTAACCTGAAACAGATTTTTTAAATCTGGATCACCCAGAACTAACATTTCTACGCTCTTATAAATTATCTATGACGAAATCCCAATACCTCTAAGTACCGCTATGTAGCTAACAGAGATATTATCATTTAAAATTGTATTTTACTAAATTAGTATTTAATTAGTCCATGAAACATAAGCAACTTGTAATTATAATTTAACGTATTTAAATTTAAAATAAGTGGCACATATCAAAACGTATTTAAAGTTGAGAAAAAAAAACTACAGTAATCCCTTTAATAATAATTCCTCTTACCGATTTTAAAAATATCCTGTGCACCGATTGCTTTCACTAACAGAACGATTAAAATATAAATAAATCTTTTCATTTTTACACATCAACACTTTCATTTACATCCATAATAAATTCGATGTTCAAAATGCGGTAAGTCGAAGAGGGCACGTCCCGATTGGGCGCGAGCAACGGACACGCGATTCAATTGGCGCACTCGACCACAATAAGCAGGATCGTCGGTCCAGGGAGCGCGGGACTCCGCTACCGGCCGGCGCGCACGACTCGGCCGCTTCCGGAGCGCCCCGCGCCTGACGTCATTCCCGTTGTTCAAACACCGCCAGCCGCCCGATGAGCCACCATTTACCTTACACTTTTTAATTGGTGAGGTCGAAACAATTGGGTCGCTTCTGGATTTATTTATTGTGGAAGCTGGGAAACAGGGTGTTTGTTTCCGCTTCTCATTTTTGTTGAGCTTGTGAATGCATTTTTGATTTATTCGATATTGCTCACATTTCACAAAATGATATCTACCTAAAGATCAAAACATTTTTTGGATAAATAGGTTTTTTGAAGCTACAATTTTTTTACATTGGTAAAAACGATGAAAGTTGTATAATATATCTATATAAGAACGACGATAGTTTGTATGCCGTATGCCGGTTCTCAGACAATCGAAAGAGTGCCGTCGGCCCTAGTGACCAGACCATTTGTGTAGATCAAGAGGTAGTCACCTCTAGCGGTGTGTGTGGGACAGGCCACTATAATATTATGTATTAACACGCCACGCCGCGCCGCGCTCTTATGTAGTTCTCCCTTTATGGCCTTCATACTAGTTCATACCGCGTTGCTCAACCCCCCTACCATTAATATAAAACATAGGTGACAACTGACTACTGGCCTTTCCCGATGTTTTGTTTACTGGCATACATATTTACTTATTGACATTAATTTTTAACACATTTTGTGTGGAATCAGGCAAAATATTATTGATAGTACACAAATCTAAATGTCATTAGAATTTATAGGGAACGGCCATAGCAGTTGTGCGCTGCCTATACAAACTCTAATATAAAAATTATTAGTCTACTGGCCTAGTGACGGCCTACTTAGCTGAGACTATGTGAGATTCTAGGTTCTCTCTGTTAGAGAAACTACAACTTTTGTTCGAGTTTTCTATCCGAAAATGACACATGAGGTACCTGGGATTGGAATTTATGCCCAGTGTAACATAAACTCGCCTTCTATCACATACAGTAGAATCCCGATTATCCGGACCTCGATTATCCGGATATCCGATTATCCGGACTCATTCTTCACAGCTCTAATTACCGACTTAGAAATGATTTGACGGCGCAACAAGACATTTTACGACGAGTTTTTTTCTCGCCTCCTACGTGTAAGTACTGCTCTCATTTGTTTGCGCGATAGTTTGCCTTTGTTTCATTTTATTTGAAAGCGTTCAACTAATAGGTTATATTTAACATTTGTGTTTACGTTTTGCGTTAGAAATGTATAATGTCTAAGCGAAAAAGAGCAGTGTTATCTCTCAATGATAGCCTTGAATCCCGCATTTTAACTGATGAAGAACTCATTAACAGTAACAGATTTGAAAAGTAACGATAAAGAAGATGAAGAAGAGACTGAAACTGGTGATGTATGTCAAGTTCTATCTCACGCAGAAGCTATTGGAGCTCTAGATGTCGCTTTTAAATGGTTTGAAAAACAGGACGAATCGGATCCCATACAGTTATTACAAATGAAGCGTATCAGGGACTTGGCCGCAATGAAAATATTTATTTGAATGACGAGACTAGCAAGGCGCTCGTCTGATGGTAAGCGCCACGGCTGCCCATAAACAGAAGCAACACCACTCATAACTTTGAATTACAAAGCACTGTATGGCGCTGAACGGGCTCGTTATTCCAAGACATAAAATCTTAAGTCTCATAATGCCCAGTAATTTCTCTGGCTTCAATATCCTTTAAACCGAAACACAATAGTGCTTACACCCTGTTGTTTGGCGGCAGAAATAGACAAAGCGGCGGTACCAACCCAGGCGGCCTCTCGCATACAGGTCCCTCGTATCACCACCTTGTAAAATGTGATTCATTACGTCAAAGATTAATCACAAATTATTTCCAACCAACATTTTACATTACATAGGCTACTCGATTTTTTTTATATGTATGTCCCTTTCTATAACAAAAAAATTATTAAAAATTGCTTATTGTTTTGACTTTGAAATCGATTATCCGGATTTTCGATTATCCGGAATACCCCTGGTTTTAATTGATCCGGATAATCGGGATTCTACTGTAATGGGACGGAAATAAGCTAGACGAGATGTAGATGCAGGACTAGTATCTCTACCGACCCCTTCACGGGTACATGTGTGACTTTATGATTTATTCATAATGTACCAGGTTAGTATGTACTCCAGTTAAGAAAATACGGAATTTTGTCTAATTCATTTTGACTAATCAATGTAAAATGATATTGATTAATCAAATATGAAAATGATCTATTATCAACATTGTTAATATTAAGGGTAATTTATAGGACTAGTGTAACAGTATATAATAACATACAATTATGTTACCATCAATTGTTTAATAAAGTAACAACTATCCCATAGAAAATATATAACATTAGTTGAGTTGTTTCAGTGATTTTACAAACAGTACTGCCAATACTACTATAGCTGCACCGCCAACAGTTCCAACAATGAGTTTCTTTGTTTTTCTATTACTTTTCCCTTTGAGTAAACCCTATAGGATAAATAAACAAATTAATCAATTATGCACAAGAGTTCAAACAAAATGGTACATGTAAGACCTAAATTTTAGGATTCATACCTTTAGTTGTGTATGTAATGTAATATCCATGGAATTTAAAATATTTGTTATTTCACTTAATGTTGACAAGGATATGTCAGAGGCATATTTTTCTTTGTGGAGTACATAATCTGATACTATTTTTGCCCTTTTTAAAGCTAAAGTATTTGCTAACATGCTTAGATATATTCTGTACAAATGTTGCGAACTATCCTCGAGAACATCAATGATTTCCATAGCACCAAGATTATTTTCTGGTCTTGACCTAAAAAAATAATGAATCAAAATTACAATGTAGTTTTTCTTAGCGCACATAACACCCATGATAGCAGCAGTAAAGGCTTTCAATATTATTAAATCCAGCAATCCAGCCACTTGTAATAAAGTAAATATTACCAATAACTATTGAGATAAATAAGCAAAAAAGAATAATCTTAATTATTAGTAATATTGCTGCAAAAATTTACTGATGTTTGGTAAAAGTTTAGAACATAATATGTATGTTCATTTCAGATTGCCTTCTAAAAATGTATCCTTTTCATATAAGCAGGTCAGTAAACACAATGTGCAGTTTAAAAATGATGTGAATGCCAACTGGGAGATAGCTGAGATCATTATGAGGGATTGTTTGCGTTTTCATACCAGATAATCGGCTAAAAATAATTATAAAACATTATCCCTGAATTCATAGATAACATTAAATAAAATTTATCCCCAAAAATTGTGTTCCAAATATTATTATGTGGAATGTTAGTATTGTACATAATAGTCAAATACTTACACTGGTGATTCTTCATAAAGAGGTAAATTTTTTATTTCGTCCAGAATTCTTTGCCTGAGTTCTTGATCATCAACTCCAAGTCTTGTGAGATCTTCATCTGTAAGCTCAGTTAAAGTGGATTGCCCAATATTTTTCTTTCTAAAAAAAATAACATGTTTTTGTTGTACGTAATACTATAACTACTATATAATATATATACTAGTCTTTCGTTCTGCCTTGAGTTATCCCGGCTTTTTGCCAGAGTCCGCCTTCCCATCACAATTTGACGGTGGATTTGGTATTTTAACAGGCATATATAAATCGTCTTATTAATGACTTCCTATTAGCTAAAATACATTTACGAGTTAAAAATTTATAATATACTTAGTTTATTAATCTTTTTAAAGCTGTAGGTACGGGATTAAAAAATTAAAAATGTACATACCTAAATATTTTTACAAATTGTTCTGCGCCCGCACTTATCAATAAAGCGCTTACTGTGATATCAAACTCTGTAGGGTCTATTTTATTGACGGTGGTAAACAATGTCTCCTTGTTATTTTCTCCACCCATAATTCTTTACTTATATTGCTTGCACTTATCAAAATTGTTGGTAAACACGTAAACACTATAGGAACTTTTAAATGATTTTTTTATCTGTTAGACATTATGCCAGTGGCCACCTTGCAAGAAAAAAATATCACTAGATTTGGTCTCAAAATTCCCTAGATTTCGGGATATTTTTAAATAAAAAAATCACTAGAATTCACTAAACTGATTTGATTTTTAAAGAGTATTTAGAACTGCTTTCAATAACAGTAATTACATTAGCTGTGAGCTTATAAATGTTGACAGTTTTTCTTTATTATATTCAACTTTAACTTGTAAATTTTTCGAGAATCGCTAAATATCGCTAAAAATTATCAAATATTGGTTTAGTGTTTTTTTAAAAAAAAAAAATCGGAGTTAGCAAATGAAATACAAAATATTGTAAAGTCTGTGTTCCTTACTCAGTAGATTTTCCCCAATTTTATAAAAAATATAATACTAACGATGCAACCCAACTTACCTCGGGAAATAATATTTTTAATATTTTTCAGTATGTAATAAATGTGATAACGAAGTAGAAAATATACAACTTTTTTTATTATATTAATCATAACGACGCCGATGATACATTTTGCATTACAAAATTTACCAATCATTGTCTATTTTATTTAAATCTAAGATTTGTAACAGCTCAGTTACAAATCTTATAATCTCTGTTATAGTCCTAGATTATACAGGGTATTTTTAAGAGTAAATACACTCATGAACATCTACATACAAATACACCGAGTGGTCATTTGAATAGCACCACACTGTGGATAGTTTTGTTTGTAGTTTCCTTTAAGGTCGTAACGTGTTTATGATTCTTCGGATATTTTAGTCGTTCATGGGCGATGGAGATTACTTACCATCAGGTGACCTACTTGCTCTTTTACCGGCCTATGCTTTTAATTCAGGAATATCGATTAATCTATTATTACTAATCAATATCACCAGTTACTGTATTAAGATTCTCGTAGCATGTAGGTTTTCCTTTTTGGGATTATATGAATTTAAATATTGCATTGAGTCATGATGATTTTTTTTAGAACAATTTAAATATATACCAATAGATTTGTATCTATGACGTCGACAGTTTTCGTGGGGTAGTGAAGCGAGAAGCTGCGTGTTCGATACACGCCTTGTAATATTTGTTTTGGGTTTGTGTGTTGTGGGACCGTAGGTGTGTCGTAATTCCTGATACTCAAGATGAAGTTAAAGTAGTGTGGGTTCAGATCCATGCGGGTGACTGTTGCGAGTATCAATGGTAATTATTATTGTTCAGTAATTATTTTTCACTTCGTTGTATCGTAAGTCGAAACAATGACTCAACCAAAATAAATAGAAAGAAAGAAAATGGTGGTGTATTTTTGGCAGCCAATCAGTCTTGTAAATAATTAATAATTATTACCCACATCTTTTGGGCATTCCGAATCTTTAGCTATTCTAGATAAATTTACTTACCCGAATTGACTAACCAAAGTTCCCACTTAACGAGAACACGAAACAACTTTTTATTGGTAACACTGAATGCAACACCGTTTGTGTTAAAACTAACATTCATTACGGAGTTTTGGCGCGAAATCTGACAGTGCAGTTCATCGCTTATTTTAATTTATTTCATAAACTAGTTTAGAGTTGTGTTTGTTGTATAAAAGTGGTGTGGTTTTGTTCATTAAACATCGACGGTGATGAACAGTGTATGGAAACATTGAAATAAGTGAATTAAAAATCGTACTGAAAGGAGTTAGCACCTGAACTCCGACAGTACCTTGAAATCGACCGCACCCGTGTTTCATCGTTCTTACATTAGATATAAGTTACTTATGAAATTAAATGACTGAAGACTTGGCAGCATGGTCTACGACCTTAGCCGGTTCCAGTAAGGAACAAATAAAACAATTAAAAAAAAAGGAGAGTTTTGGCGGGAATTCTGACAGTGCAGTTCATCGCTTAGTTTAATTTATTTCATAAACTAGTTTAGAGTTGTGTTTGTTGTATAAAAGTGGTGTAGATTTGTTCAATAAACATTGACGGTGATGAACAGTGTATGGAAACATTGAAATAAGTGAATTAAGCATCGTACTGAAAGGAGTTAACACCAAAACTCCGGCAAGACCTTGAAATCGACCGCACCCGTGTTTCATCGTTCTTGTAAAAATAACTTGACAATAAATTATACTTGACACTGGCTAAATGCTTAATAATGCGAAAGCCATGAATAAAAAAACAAAAAAAAACTAACATTAATTACGGAGTTTTGGCGGGAATTCTGACAGTGCAGTTCATGGCTTATTTTAATTTATTTCATAAACAAGTTTAGAGTTGTGTTTGTTGTATAAAAGTGGTGTGGATTTGTTCAATAAACATTGACGGTGATGAACAGTGTATGGAAACATTGAAATAAGTGAATTAAGAATCGTACTGAAAGGAGTTAACACCAAAACTCCGGCAGGACCTTGAAATCGACCGCACTCGTGTCTTCGTTCTTGTAAAAATAACTTGAGAATAAAATACTTGACACTGGCAAAATGCATAGTAATGCGAAAGCCATGAATAAAAAAAACAAAAAAAGTGTGCGTCCCGGGACGCTCGACAGAAGTGATAACTTAAACTAATGTGGGTTAAAGTGAGAGCGGAGGAGCCTGCCTACTGCTACCGTATGCGTGAGAGAAGGGGAAGCCAGACAGAGTGGCGCCGTAAAGCGTTACGTTACGGCGCCACTCTGTCTGGCTCCCTTAACGCGTTACGTTACGAAGTCCGGTCAAAGCCGTGTCAAAGTCGTGTCAAAGTCGTGTCAAAGTCGTGTCAAAGTCGTGTCAAAGTCGTGTCAGAGTCGTGTCAGAGTCGTGTCAGAGACGTGTCAGAGTCGTGTCAAAGTCGTGTCAGAGTCGTGTCAAAGTCGTGTCAGAGTCGTATCAGAGTCGTGTCAAAGTCGTGTCAGAGTCGTGTCAGAGTCGTGTCAAAGTCGTGTCAAAGTCGTGTCAAAGTCGTGTCAAAGTCGTGTCAAAGTCGTGTCAGAGTCGTGTCAGAGTCGTGTCAGAGTCGTGTCAAAGACGTGTCAGAGTCGTGTCAGAGTCGTGTCAGAGTCGTGTCAAAGTCGTGTCAAAGTCGTGTCAGAGTCGTGTCAAAGTCGTGTCAGAGTCGTGCCAGAGTCGTGTCAGAGTCGTGTCAGAGTCGTGTCAAAGCCGTGTCAAAGCCGTGTCAAAGTCGTGTCAAAGTCGAAATTATTGATGTTCCAGGCAGGTCGGCTAACGCTGGCTGGTTGATGGACCGCTCGCGTTACGGAACGTTTCGGTTCACCCTCCCATAAGAAGTTATCACTTCAAAAAGAAGAGGAAGAACATTAATTACGGTTTTTTGGTGGGAATTCTGACAGTGCGGTTCACCACTTATTTTAATTTATTTTAAAAACTAGTTTAATATGTTTGTTGTATAAAAGTGGTGTGGATTTATTTTATTATTTATTTTGTGCAATAAACAATCATCATCATCATCATCAGCCACAGGACGTCCACTGCTGAACATAGGCCTCCCCCAAAGATTTCCAGACCGACCTGTTGGAAGCGGCCTGCATCCACCGACTTCCTGCGACCTTTATCAGGTCGTCTGTCCACCTTGTAGGTGGACGTCCAACGCTGCGCTTGCCAGTACGTGGCCTCAATTCCAGAACCTTTTTGTCCCATCGGTTATCGGTTCTGCGAGCTATGTGGCCTGCCCACTGCCATTTCAGCTTGCTAATCCGCTGAGCTATGTCGGTGACTTTCGTTCTTCTACGTTGTTCGTGATGACATACGGCACTGAGACGTGGCCTCTAAATATGAGCCGTATAAGACGGCTCACAGTCACTCAGCGAGCTATGGAGAGAGCTATGCTTGGTGTTTCTCTACGTAATCAAATCAATAAACATTGCTGGCAATGAATTAAGCATCGTACTGGAACGAATTCACACCAAAACTCCAATAAGACCCTGAAAACTTCCACATCGTTCTTGTGAAGACTTGAGAATAAATTACACTTGTCATTGGCGAAATGCATATGAATGCGAAGCCATAAATAAAAAAAGAAAAATGTTTGTATGTTGCACATTTACTATTTACTATTTAGTTACTTTAGTAGATACCATAATATATCATCGCTTTAATTTATTTTCTAAACAAGTTTATAGGGATCACTGTGTTTTTACTTATCTATGCCCTGCCAATTTAATTGGATTTAGTACAACGGAGGGTGGAATACTTGTATCTATTAATATCCATTGCTTAAAATTTATCATATTTATCCTTCTGTAACAAACTGTTAACTCGTTGTTTATATAATATTTTGATTGAAAGGTATTGAATTAAGTAGAAAAAATAAAAAGAACTAAATAGCCACTTATCTTAAAATATATTAAATAAAAATAACTTAATAGTCATAAAGGTACTGTAGCACCTCTAGATATAAATAAATGCATCAATAAATTAACAACACTAGAGTATATTAAACACAGTTTCTAACTATACACATGATTTAAAATATGATTACTTAAATTATACGTTTTAATTAATTACATTTTATCAGAATCATCGGTGCATTTCCATAACAGATACTTAAGCATCTATGTACACTTTCCAATATAATAATATGTAGGTATATAACCGGTAATTTACGTTACGTTATTGAATTTTATGTTGCACTAGAAAAGCAAATGAAAACAATGATCATGTTTCACACGCAAAGCCTGGTTGGGATTCTCTTACAGAGTAAAAAAATAGATGCAGAATTCTCGTGCCGTAATATCTTAGTTCCAGTGTTTAGGATTTGTTTTTCTTCACCGTTAAAGCGAGCGATAATTCTCTATGATCACACACTACGAAAAGTCGATGCATGGGTGCGCTGGGGCTAAATTCGAAACTGCGAGTTTTCCATTTAGAGAGTAGGTAGATAAGTAGGCACTACTCCTCACCAGGCCATCGCCGCGTTTACATAATTTGTTACTACTGGTAAAAAATTAAGTACCCTATATTCGGTATCGGAGCTTAATCTTCTTCTCCAACCACATTTCATTTTAATAGGTTCTGACGTTTAGGTGAGAAAACGACAAAGATAGACTTGCCCTCGTAATAGTAATATGGATAACCGGAATAAATACAGGTAACCAACTATTTAAATGATGTCATCTATGTTTTATATTCAGTCGTCAATCGCTAATATTCTTTATACTCGCAGGTCATCAATATCTTTTTTTATGAAAGTGGGGACAACCGAGCAAGCAAAATACATCTAGTCTTTAATAATAACGTTATGTCTTTCTTTAACGCTTTATATTGAATGAAATGGACTTGCCCGATAAATTCCGAAGTTTCCCAATGCACATTATATATGTAACAATGACAATTTAGGTATTAAATTGTTTTAATCGCCTTAAAATGTATTATAATTGTGTAATTTATGTTTTTTATGTATTACACAAGTGAAAAATTACTCACGAATTTATGCAGTTAACTGCTATAATAATATAGTTTAGTAAAATGCACTCTGCTGCTCACTTACACAAGTGACAAAGCCAATTATTTGGTTCCGCAACCACGCGTGCGGCGTGGAACGTGATCAATGTGCTATTCTAGTATAAAATACTTATTATATTAGTTGAAGCTAAGTATACCTATTGTAGAGTGCAACAACTTTAAGTTGGTATTGAGAAACTTTGGGATTTATTGAAAATGTATAATAATTAGATATGTGCCGATTATGACTTTGGCCGACTAGCCGACTAGCCGATTAGTCGGTTGTAAAGAGGCCGACTAGTCGGCCGATTAGTCGGCCGAGCCGATCACCGTTTCGGGGATATCCGTGACGCTTCGTTTACAGCTGATCCGCGCGCAAGTTGCAACCGCCGCCTGCGAGCGTGTCGGAACCTATTTTGTTTACGTCGCAATGTTTCTTGATTTTTGCTTCTGTATTGTCAGAGCGGTGTTATTGTGTAAAAAAAATATTTTTGTGTAAAGACAATACCGTTATTCTTTATTAAAGTGAAAGAGCTCAATTAAAATTTTATCATGTCAAAAAGAAAGTCTCGTGTATGGATTTTTTAAGAAGTGTAAGAAGTTGGATAGTCGGCGCTCTTTGCCGAATAGTCGCCGACTACAATAGTGACCGGATAGTCGGCTTTACCGAATAGTCGCCGACTAGTCGGCACATCTCTAATAATAATCCGTTAAAATAAAATTACTAACTTAATGAGCGTTTGACAACAGCGTCTAACATGATTCCAGGAACTAAAAAATTAGACAGGAAACAACAAAAATAACTAAAAATAAAATTAACCTATTTTGAATCGGTACTACTGTAGTTCGTTGGTTAATAATTTGTAGCACTTGCAGATTTTATGAGTCGGTTTTATTTAAATAATTACATTTTATTTTACGCATTTTAGTGAAATAATCATCAAAATCGGGGCATTAATGCCGAAGTTGTAGACCAACTACAATTTGGAAGTGGAATTTCTTCTTGAAATTCGAATGGGAACAATTTTGAACTTCTGTATGAAAAAATAATAATAAAATAAATAAATACACTTAACAGTCACGCTCATAGTCCTGACCCCACAATAAGATACGAGTCTTGTGTCGTGGGTATCAGGAACTATGAGAGACTTTCTGTCACACAACACCCAGACCCCGAAACAAATATTTGTGGATCACACATACATTTGTCTCGGCGCGGGGACCGAACCCGCTACCTCTCGCTTCACAGCCGCCCGCTGCGCCACGGAGGCTGTCAAATTTATTTTTAGTTTGGCACCAATTCCTTATTCAGGTACAATATTGTCTACAATTGCTTTAACAGCTTGCCAGGTCTCTCGGGCTGTGGAAATAATTTGCGAGCCCGGTAATAGAAAGCCATATGGTCCAAATGAATCGCGGAGGTCGACGTGATATGAGAATTTGATGCCAGCACGTGCTTTCGCCCAATCATGTGACATCCCTGCTGCTGGCTGACGGAGTTCTTCAACTGTTCCAACCTGACAAAAGTAAAGTATTATTCGGTAAAAGTTTCTGACAACAACGGAAAATAAACTCTCATAATTACAACAATTGCGCCTCAGCTTCAAGATTTTTTCAGACTCATCATTATGTAATTATAAGCATCTTCTATAACAAGTTTTAATAGTACTTATTTAAAAATATTACTTATTAATTAAATAAATAAAAAAAAAGATTGTATATCAAGTTTTAATAAATATAATGTGTATTTAATGTTGAATAAAGAGATTTTCACTATTTACTATTTAGATCCTACGTTCCTTCATTAGGTACTTTGCTACAACAAACAAATGCATCATCAATTCACTTACTACTATAGACAAACGGTGGGTTCGCTCACGGCTATGACGTATTACGCCTACAATCATCCATTGATATTTATTTAAGGAGAAATTAAAACAAAAAGAAATCAATGTTCAAGTTAAAATTACTACGCACCTTATATTTAGTACCAAACATGTCCGCTAGTGCAGTGGTAGCGAGTTTTCCCATTTCCATCAATACACCATCATCTTCGTAAGGCGCGTATGCGTAGGAACTCGGCACTAACCACGTTTGAGAGTAAGCGTGAAGCGATATGAATACCTGCAAAAAATATAGGGTAAAAACAATATTTATTTTTTTAAATTGTAGACGTACGCGCGGCATGCTGGCATTTGTCTATAGTATAAAATCGCTCGTTCGACCGAGGTGGCCCCATTGTCTATTGGCCTATTAGTAATAGGTACTTAACCAAGGTGAAGTCGTAGTTTTAGTGTTGCTTACCTAATTACCAATTAAGAAGAAGCATTGTAACGCATTCCGATCACATCTATGCTCCAAGGGCGAGACAAATCCATTCACTCAAAAAGTTATAGGTACCCAATATTATCCATTTTGTATGGTTTCTTCGATATAATTAAGCACATTTATAGGTAAATATTTGTTTATTAATATTGCGAGTTACGAGTAGTGAAGAACTTTATATTGACCCTCGATCCTGTGGATAGGGGGCTTTGCCACAGTGTGAAATATATAATATCGTGATGTTAAAGATGTCGAAAGGAGTCCTTTTTGTAAGGGACTCTTGAGTCTCCTAGGGTTCGCAACGCGACACAGCGCTGGGGCGCAGTGCGGAGTATACTCAGGATACCACATGAGCGTTCCACTTGCGCCGAAAATGGCTACCGCGGGGTTTTTAATCTAATTGTGAAAAAAAAACACCAATCTGCAATTATCTTTTTTTAGGTGCTAAGAGAAATCGCAATCAGTCATCTTTAGAAGCTTGCAATTTTATCCTACTAACAGTATAATTAATTTACCTGTCAATGATGCCTAGTAACCAAATATGCCGATGGTTTAAACTTTTTACAAGTAAAATTGAGCTAGTATTTTTTTTGAGTAATCCATCAGCGTCATCCAACAGTCGTGCATCGTTCATATAATACAAAATTAAAAATGTATATAAATAAATGGACCGATTGAGTTGAAACTCTCTGTTATTTAGCTGTGACACTTGCATAAAATTGCGTATCTGACAAAAATATCGATTTTAGTTATTTATTGTGCGGTAAAGCCCATCTGCCATCAATAAACTTATAATCAAGCAAAGGGAGCTACTAGAAAACGACTCGTGGAGACTCGAGGCTCCACCCGTGTCATCGACCTAAGGCGTGATTGATCTACAAACATACAAATTGTCACGTTAAAAATACTCAAAATATTCAAAATTCAACCACTGCGAGTGGAATTTTACAAAGAAGTGAAACACGTGTATAATTATTTCATTACGCAATATTAATTGTACCTACTCAATTTCACAATCGTTTTCCGTTCCTTATGAAAGTTTCATAAAACTTTTTGAAAATTGATATTTTAGGGCGGTAAAGACGAGTCTAAAATATTAATTTTCTGTGGGTAACTGTAAGTCGCTATTCAGTCGGGTACAAAAATGACCATGTACCCTCCCACCAGCAAGTTATGTACTTATTTACACTTGGTGAATGTTTAAATATGACCGGAATAATTGTGGTGGAACAGAAACTACGGATGTTAAACAGACTGTAGACATTGTTTAATTGTTGGTACAACGACCGCCACACGTAGATCATACGAATATTATGAATCCCTAGAAATTCCCGATTATAATAAACGAAATTGTATGTTATAAAGTTTGAAAGTTTAGTAGAAAATGTTTTGAAAGTAACGATGTGAGCACATACCATAGTGTATCACAATTTCTCATGATCGACGTGCGGTCTACCTTTATGGTTTTGAACGAATGATAAATTGCTACACTTACCTACTTACTATTTCTGTTTTCTATTTAGTACTTACGAGTTGCGACAGTAGTTTTTGTTTATGAATATGATTAGATATTGGAAGCGTAAGAGAATAGAAAAGTTTCCTGTAATCTGGTCTAACTGGTAATTTTAATTACGAAGTGAAAAGAAATAATGAGAACTATTTGCAAACCACACAGCGAACAACTGCTAATTACAATCGTCAATTTGCACATAATCGCACGCGTGCATCGGGTACATAACATAGGATATAATGATGACAACCTGTGGCGAAGGGTACAAATTTTCAAAAGGGAATCCGACGCAAGTGAATAATAGACATACTCAAACGCAGTGCAATTTGTGTAAAACTCAGTGCCACCTCTCCACCTTTTAGCCGCTCATCTGGTGTTACTCCCTTGTCACTCTTTTTAGGGAATTTTGGGGACCACCTCTTATCGTTATTTTAACGCAGGTCAGGCGGCTGCCATAGTTCTTTCTATAGACCCAGTTACCCAATCCAAACCAATTAGTTAATCAATACCTCACCATAATAAACCAGTATAGAGTTATGTCGATCGCTACAATAGTCATACACCAACCGCGGGCGATCCTTGGGTACACTTTTATAGTGTATATAAGGATAGCTATCGCGTAGTGTCACATCATAATATAAGATTTAATTTGTCTAATAACCTCTACGTGTTGTATTCGCCCCTAAGCTTACCAGAGGTCCGGAACTTTTTAGTCTTGAGATATGGTAAAACCCACGCAAAAAAATTACCGACATTTAGATTTTTTTTCATTTATACAGTCATTGATAATATATGTATGTATATAGGTGCTAAGCCGGAAAGATTCGTGTTGTATGGAGCCTTCGCCACTGATGTAGCCTACCTAATGATACTTGTTAGCGGACATGAATCACATTAAGTATACTTGGTTGGTCTAGTATACGCTTAAAATTTACATATTTAATTATAAAAGAATTTGTAATTGTGACATCCCCCGTGGCGATAACGAGGTCATAAAGAGTATCATCAAATCGAAATATTTTATCCTTGCTACCTCTGTTAGCTACCACATTAGAGCATTTTCGCATAGGGAATTGTTGGGCGTCTCATCGAAACGAAGCTACTCACGGAAAATTAGTTTGATAGTAATCAAGTGGAAAAATGGCCCAGGGAACCCTGACTATAAATACTATTAAATGAAAAAAAATCATTAAAATCGGTTAACACTTGGCGGAGATAATATGCTTGAGCATACATTCAAAATGTTCACTGTCATATTCCGCGGAACCATCGGGCAACCGCGCGCGTTGACCTTATAGTAGAGAGCAAAAACTGCTGTAACTTGTATGTTGTTACTTGTCTATGTTGTCGGTGGTAACTCTGGTAACTAATTGATAATGTATGAAATGAATAATAATACTAGCTCTGTATTAAATACGTCCCACTGCTGGGCACTGGCACACTCCCTTGTATGTGAGGGATTAGGGCACTATAGTATGTACTATGGTAGACTTCACAAAGGTTTGAATTAATTTTGGAGAATTTCTGAGGTGTGCAGGTTTCCTCACGATTTTTATTCACTGTTAAAGCAAGCGATAATTAACAATTAATACACACATAACTTAGTCAAGTCAGAGGTGCATTTTCTTCGAGTTTGGTTTCGAACCTGCGACTTACGTCGAGACAGTCTGTAGCAATTCTCACTGAGCTATCGCGTACTATAATGTATAGAATTAACTGTTAAAATTGTTTGGTAATCGACCAATAAGCGTTTGACAACAGTGGCGTTCCACTCATCTCGCCAACTTATAATGTCGCACTGTATTACCAATGTAGAACGTCATTCAAGTAAATGGCTTTAACTTTTCAAATAATGATTTACAGAAGTGTGAAACTTTCCATGGAATACCCGAATTATGCAAATTAACTCGATCGCTTCAATTAGCATGCCTATGTGAATTACACACACACAGTGGTAAAACAATATTAAATTATAAAATTAGCAATTTATCATCCAGGCGAACAACCTGCCTATCCTATTATAGCATAAAAAAATCTATATTATTTATCGTAAAAAAGAAATCTTTTATGTCTGTGAATTAGGACGTTTGCTAATCAATCACGCCATAATGGATTTGGATTAAATTTGGCCCATGGTAAAACCATAGCCTAGATTAGGATATAAGCTATTTTTACCTAAAAATGGCATTCAAATGGTCGAAGCCGCTTATGCTAGTTATACTCAAAATGACTAGACCAGTGGTCGTCAAAATATTGTCATGAGCCAATAAACCGACATCTTCGGCCGCATGTTGATTGTGTCCACCTGCTCATTTCTACCTACCCCCACACACTTTGTTTACTGTAAATACAATATCGATTTTTGATTAATTCAAAACTGTCGACCTGTGTTATTCCACTGTATATATTCTAAAATAAAGGTCTATAATCTCATAATGATAGTTTTACAAATCATGTTCGCTAATCATATAGCCCGTTGACCATAGTTTGACAACCACTGGTCTGTAATAGATGGATAGTCTCTGTATAAATAGAGATCAGAATAATATAGCTACTAAGTGTATGTGACTAGTTATTTATTTTGTACCATTGTTGCAATGTCAATGACATTAAAATTAAAATATACTTAAAAAATACACTACTGGTAAGTAACCTTATTAGTTTCTAAAAGAAAGCTAGCGCTTCTTCCACCTACCCTTATTCCACTCGTAGTGGATTCGGCGCAACATGCTTTATAACTCATTTTAAAGATAGATTTAGGTTGCACCGGCCGCCTGCCTGTCATCGACCCCTCTGCGGGAATCGAACCCGCGGCATCACGCTTTACAGCTGGCTACACGCCCACTGCGCCGCGGAGGTCGTCTAAATTAGCTAAGAAAACTGGCGCTAATTTGATTTAATCAACGTAAGTAAAAGTATGTAATAATATAATAATACATAGTTAACTATAATCTAGCATCGGCTTCTCTCCACACTCGCTATTATTATATTATGTGAGTAGTCTGCTGTAAATGTAACTGTATGACGTTTCGGATTTGATTCTAATCATTTTTTAATTCCATTAAGCAACAGCATCCAATTATGATTCAGTTCACGCAATAGACATGCTGCCCCACCTCACCAAAATATCTTAATCAGACTATCTTATGAAAATATTTTCCAAATCGCTTGAAATCGTGAAATCTAATCCAGTTTCATAAAGTGTTCTTGTTTTTACCTTGATTTGTCCTCTGTGTTCGGTGAGGAATTCGGACACAGCTCGTGTTTCCGGTTCGCTGAATGGATGTGGTCCAGCGAAGTGGTCCGAACAAGGGTCACGGGATGAGTCTTTTTCGCCCCAATGATAATCCCAATTGCGATCCGCGTCCACCCCGACACATTCCGTCTGACCCCAGCTCCATGGAAACCTGAACGGTGACAGTACTTATGTATCTGGACATAGTTTTACGATGAAGTGTGCAACGTGCATATAGTGTCTAAAACGTCAAGTGGCTATACCACAGTAAAGGTATAGTATACTATACTATGCTTGCCTAAGTTACACATATTATATGAAATATACACATATATGATATACATAATTATATTCACTTATATGGAAATGTTAATGATATTATGAAAATGTCATCCCACTTAAAAAAATAAGGTCTATATTCTTTAACCTTTATTTTATTACTTTTTGTGAATCGAGTTATATATTCACATGAATGCTAAACGGCTAACTTTTTATAGAATAAATATACATACGCAACGTAGCAATCGTAAGTATTAATTACTTTAACTGTAAACCTGTGTCAAGCATGAATGATTCGATCATTTGAGCCGCATCGTGTTAAAATATTAATGATGTCAATTAATCGTTTTGAATCGTAAATCGTCAAAATCGTATCCCTATATGTATGGATTGCCAATCGATGGCTCGCAAATTGGACGTGGAGTAGTTTTTTTATGAGAACGAAGTAACCATTTTCATTTTATGAAAAATCAGATTGAAAAATAGCGGCCACATGCGCGTCGGACAATGCCAGTGAAGAGTTTCGTAGTGTAACCGAAAATATCGCACATCACAAACACCTAGCTTATGTAAACCAATTTTCGTGGAAAGTAGGTACCTTTAAGCTATATTACCTTAAAATTTTCCATAACTTTCCACACCGTAGTTTAAAAGTTGTCGATGAAAGTATCATCTTTGGACGTCCATATCTCACAAACTTATTATGTACTTACATAAAAAAAAGTTATTTAATAACCTCTATATAGTTTTTAAGGACGTATCTATACCAAATATGTCTATGTACAATGGAAAAAGATCTGTTCGTTCTAGGAGCCGCCACAATTTTGTGTTCTTAATTTTAATACACCTTTGTGTACCATATAAATTTCACTCATATAGTGCTAATAGCCTCCGAATAAAATAGCTGTAACATATAGACGGACCGACAGTCAGATGAACAAACAGGCTTGACGAAATTACATGAGTTCCGTTTTTGTAATTTAATTACGGAACCCTAAAAAGACTTGTTCCGTTGATAATCGTACAGCGTATATACTGCTTTCTAATAAGTATTTTTTTATTTCAACTTGATGTTAAACCATTTTTGTAACAAACGACATTAATAGGTCGCGGCGAACACAAATTGTTTGTTATCAAATATTGATGATAGATTAAACTACAATGATTAAACTATTCGCAAAAACACAATCGTGATTCTGCAATGTTAACATAAGCAACAGATCTCACCAATACTGATGATCACTGCCGATCGACTGAGCCACACAATACACATTAATGGTCAATAAAATGATTGATCGATTGATGTAACCCGGGTCGAGGCACAAACAAATATTTGTACGAACGGGTTATTGAGAATGAATGATTGACACAGGACTAATTTTATTAACGCGTTGAGTTAGCTTGTTGTATAAGCGCACAGAGCTTAAATGGCGTGGGCAAATATCTTTTTGGTACAAAGATCGAACTAAGTTGGAGGTTTCCACGAAGCTGATAGTCTTACAAGTGTAGAAACTTAGAAATATACAAGAAGCTGTGAAAAATTAAATCGTTTTGACAGGTGGTATAAATTGCCAATGACATGATAATAAGTATCTAAAGTGACACTTTAACTATGTTCTTTACTCAAAGACATTTTCAATCAATTAAATTTATTTATCAAGTCCAGCATAAAACACTTGATTGACTGCCTCGGTGGCGCAGTTGTACTCCGTACGCGGCACGACTGCTGAGCTGAGGTCTCGGGTTCGATCCTGGCTCGGATAAAGTGTTATTGGGATTTTCTACCACGAAATGCTCAGTATCAGTTCGGAGTCTGGAATTGTATCCTGTATGGCGGTAGGCTCGCCTCCATCACGTCATGGGGTGGAAATACGCCCAGCGAAATAAGCTCTGCCTACCCGTTCGGGGATTACAAACGTATATATATTTATGTATATTATAATACATTTTCTGTATGTACTCAATAAAGGAATATAAATATTTAATTAGCTCCGAGATTTTTTTGTCCGAGCACGGCAAAGTGACTGCTCTACATACATCTGATGGTAAACGTTGTTCAATCTAAATAAAACCAGAGACCACCGACAAACAATGAGTTTACCGGTGATGACCAGAGTCATGCCGGCCTGTATAAATGCTTCTCCACACTCCGGCGAGGGAAGAGCAAATCGAGGGGTCTGCAACAGAACAGACGGATGAGTGATGCAGGCACAGGGATACAAGGATGTACCCCTATACCCGCCCCAACCAACCATCAAATCCTGTCGCAAGCCCGTCGAGAGAACTGGATATACACTGGCTGATCCTGGAACGAGATCCACACAACATGTGTGAGTCAGTACGGCAGGTTTTAACACCATGTGTACGGTGGTCGCTATCCGGGCGGATATGAATATCCTATCACCAGCAAAAGAGTGCAGAAAAAATCTAAGTCTAGGAAATGACTAATTGGCAATTAAAGTTTATTAGTGTCTCTGAGTGTGACAGTAAGAAATGCAATATTCCCGCGCAGTTTTGAGAGCTTAAAGTTATTTGAAAGTGATATAATGGTAAGTATTATAGTCTGGCTCATTATTAAATCATTAAAGCTACACACATTCTCAAGTAATTAATATCGTTGATCCAGGGAAATGTTATATATCATGTTCATAACGCTGTATAATAAATAATTCTAGAACAAGAATGAATGCAGCCAGTATTATTTTCGGAATTTAATATTATATGATGTGATTTAAAATAATATTTGACGTTTAAGACAGTGATAAGTGGGCTATAGGGTTCTGTTTTCCCAAACTGAGCGTTTCTTTCTTGAAACTTTCTCAGAAAACATGAGTTGTATAGTTTAAAAACAGATAAGCAAACCGGATAAACCAATGCATGGTAACATGGAAAGTTATCTACAAAACACTTTTTTAACGGAACTAGGTATTTACTTAGATTGACCCACCTTAAAAGTAACTTTTTACTACACTTTACTTTCTACGATGTGACCAATTGGACACATGACTAGAATTTTGAAACCTTTTTTCAATACATCTTCTGTATACAATTTCGCATGAACAAATTGGTTGGCATGGTAAGGCCCCTCAAAGATTTCTTTACGGATCTTTTATAAATCCATCTTTTATAAAACATTAAATGAGTTAATAATTATTATGATTATTTACTTTGTATTAAATTCAATGACCTTCATTTTTTTATATTGACGGTGAAAAAATGTAAGTCGGTCGAGTAATTTTCGACGTTGCTGCAGTATAATGAACTTATCTATGTTTTTTATATCTTTAAATTTGTCTAATGTATAATAATGTATAAATAAATGAAATAGACTATTTTTATTAAAAGTAAGATAAGTTCGATACAGTGAAATAATCACTAACCATCCGACAAAGTAGTCGTCACTCTGGTCTGGGAGGCGAGAGCGGGTTTTTCTCCAGAGGCGATCATGCGTGTGTGAGTGCTCGTAACCGTCGGGGTTTAGCACTGGCATTATGTAGAAATCTGCCTGTTTTAATACATCCAACTCCGCACCTGTAAACACAAATAATATAATATACATATTATATTTCGGAGGATCTCGTAAAATACCTGTAGGTGTTAAAATGACTCAAATGGTTTTCAAATTACGTTACTATTTATAAGTTTATTGTTAATCAATACTCGCGGTTTGCACCATTTAATTATATAGCAGGCATTGCAGCAAGATGTAACATTAATTTAACTCGAATTTAGATTAGACATATATTTATTATTTGAATACTAAAAGCTTTTTAACTAAAGAAATGTAGAATAATAGTAAGTTAATGAATATTTTAACCTAAACCTTTCTCGCCCTCCACAAGCGTGTGAATCATCCAAGTAGCGACTGCAGGCGCAATCCACTCGCGGGCGTGCACTCCGCCGTCAAGCCATACTGCAGGTTTCATATTTGACCGTAACTTCCATTTCTTCTTATTTACTTTGCCGTTTAAATTCTTGGTGAAGGAGTCATTTACTGGTAAAGAAATCTGATGAAAAATTATACTGTTAAAATTATTTATACTATCAAATTATCTTTTAAATGTTATAAATTATATAATAATTTGTGCATACCTTTACGGCGACCAAAGGTAGTCCCTCAGAAGATCGGCCAAGTGGCACCAATTCTACTAAATCAGAATGCGAATGTTGTAAATATTCCAAATATCGCAAGATATCGGCGTAGCGATGATAGCGTCGCCAAGTCATGGGATGCCCTCTTATTTGCTCCAACTCCAACCTTTGTTTCTTTGATAACCGTGGGTTCTCATATGTTATAGCTTTCTGTTGAAGGCAAGTAAAATTTGTTATAATTATGTCGTCTTTTGTGTACTTTGATGTTATCCATTACTACGGCCACCAAATTAATTGTTTATCGGCCTACTTTATATTGTCTGTTTTATGTGGTTATTTTAAGATCTGTGTCAATCACTCTCTAATCATTTCAAATGATCTTTAAAAACAAATCAAAATCTCAAATCTTTAAAAACCGACCTAAAAAAAAAAATACGGGTTGCACTCTGGGAGTGCCGACAGAAGTGAAAACTTACCAAACAAGATGCGAGAATACAAAATTACGGTTAAACATGTCCACTCGACATGATAAAAGTACATTCTACTCTCTTCGCCTTTATGCGAGCCTGGTACTTTTTACGGCAACATTTTCTAAATAAGAAAAAACCTAAAAAGTTTTTCTTTGTACTAATTGTCATTTGTTTATTAATTACGGCTACTCGCCATGAAAAGAGGACATTCTATAGAAAATCTGACGCGCTCGATAATTTTTTTTTTTTTTCATTTTCAACTCTTAAATACAACCACCCGCATCATGCAAACGATCAGATTAACATACGTACATTATTAAAAATACGTAGGGCATTGATGCTATCAATATCTGACGCGCTCGAGGATGTCCATGCAACAGTTTTTTTTTACATATTTAAAAATCTATAGCCGCTTCCCCCACCGATGTAAAGGTATATATCATATAACATTTTTTTCTTCATATCATCTAAGCTTTGCATCCCAATAGGTCTCTACGACGCTCGAGTAAATCCCCATTTAGCATCGTGGGCTCCCCTACTATAAATAACGATATGATTTGTTGTTTAACGCACCACATTTATACTATCCGTGATCTGTGGATGGAGTTTAATTGAAGTGCGTCTCTACTCCCGTGAAATGATTTTTCTTTTTTTTTCCTATCATAGGCCGGTAAATGATTAAAAACAGTCAGTCACCTGATGGTAAATGACCTTTCCCGTCTATACAGAATACCAGAAGATTTAGGAATGAGGCTAGCGCTGGCTGGTCAACTGGCCCGCGTGACGTCTCACGGAAGGTTCTCGAATATTCTGGAACCTTCCGCTCGCCGCCGCTCGCGTTACGGAACGTTTCGGTTCACCCTCCCATAAGAAGTTATCACTTCAAAAATAAAATTTTAGAGTCAAAAATAACTATTTCTACAGGTATCTTTAGAGATATCTTTAGATTCGGTTCAGTTTCAGTTGACTGGCAGCTACATTGGCAGCAATACAGGCATATTTCAGTATTTTTAATTCGTACTCCATTGGGAGATCTTTACTAAATTTATATCAGCCCACATTACAGCTAAACACTAACGAATGAAAAAATTAAAGAAATCGGTCCACTCTATGTACATACATAAAAAAACTCGCGAAATTGAGAATCTCCTCTTTTCTCGAAGTCGTTTAAAAAGCATTCAATTTACCTGTAAATCCCAAATGACAACATCAAAATCGATTTTGGAAGATTTCAACTGATCTTTGACATCTACCAAAAGATCTGGTGGTACCAATAAATCTGTAGTTCCATTAAGCGACGGTGGGGTCCACCACATTAGTCCGGAACCTTGTGCTTCTTCTTGTAAATCTACTAATTCTTGGACTTTCCACTTAATATCTGGATAAGTCCTGAGCAATTGGTAACCTTTATAGTTTTTCTTTAGTGACTTCTTAGAAGATTTTTTACCTGTAAATATTTAAATAATACCTAAATAGATAACACCAAGACTCATAGCTTTTGTGGTGCACTGGGCGAGGAGCCAGCTGCTGTTGGTTGTGTGATTGTGTCATGTCGTGTCAGCTATGTATGCGGCGATGAAACTTGGGTATTGTGACATACATATGTGCACAATAAAACGTGAGTTTAATAAGGTAAAGATATATGCAGTGGCGGATTTATAGATTTGCCGCCCGTAGGCTATTCAATTTTTGCCGCCTCTAAATTTTGATATCTTAGTACACAATCATATCAATTTTCTATCAATAAAAGTCCAACTTTATAATTTGTGCTCCATCATCCTCGTTACATCAACTTTTCCCATATAGTTATTATTATTGAGAGCTATGGTACCGTGTTAGATCCTTGATTATTTTTACAGCAAAGAATTATCAAAAAACATTATTTTAAGGAAAAAATATCTCAATCATATACCACTTTTAAAGTAAGGTAAGGTATGTCTTAAAACTATACAATACTTTCATAATATGAATTAAGCTTACGTAAAAAAACATACATTTGGCGAACGTTGATTAACATTTATTATTACACTCACAGTTTAAAAACAATACAATAAATATATCTTTTCTTAATTATTTGTTAGCATTATGATTTAAGTTAAATTATAAAAGCATTACAATACTTTTTTGCGACACTTTGAATTCGCAAAATCATTTATTATATCGTCGTACGAAATCTTGTTCATTAGCTCTGACTCTATGCACAAGAGAGCTAAAGCGTTTAGCTTTTCTTGACTTAAAGTCGATCGTAGATAGTTCTTTACTCTCTTCAAGCAAGAGAAGCTTCTTTCACCTGAACAATTTGCCGCTGGTGTACAAAGAGGCATACGAAGTGCTATATCCAAGTTTGGATAAATGTTTCCTAGATTCTGTTCTCGCAGGAATGAAGACAGACTTATTAATGATCCAGAAATTGGTTTTATTGAAATTCTTTCAGACGGAGACTTTCATTCGGACTGTATATTCATTTTGTTATGTAGGCACCCACTAAGAAAGGATTTTAGAAAATTCCACCCCAATGGGGTCAAAATAGGGGATGATAATATGTATGAAAGTCCGTCATTTTGAAAGTTACATAAACAAAATTTTGTATTTCGGTTATTGGCGTAAAACAAATAAATATGTGTTTCAGGAATTTTGGAAATTTTAGTTAATAAGAGATGAAAAGGGGGGTGAAAGTTAATGCGAAAGTGAGTTTTTTGTTACGCTTTCACGCCTAAATCACTGAGCCGATTTTGATGAATTTATCTACAGGGATAGATGGGACTCTGGAGACGGTTACAGGCTACTTTTATCCCGGAAAATGCTGTTCACGCGGGCGGAGCCGCGAGCAAAAGCTAGTTTTTTCTAAAAAACTGGCTTTTTCTGTCAAAACTGATGGTAACAACTCATTCATTTTGGTAAAAAATGAAAATCTTTCGTTAAATCCTTGATAAGCCTCTTACCGTTTTGCTAACTCGGATATGAGTCTATCTATGACAACGAGAAACGTATTAACCCTGAAGTAATCACTCGCAGCTATTCCAATATCTTCATCTGGTGTCTCATCAAATCTTTTTTTTCTTTTTATTGTCTTTTTTTCATCTCTCTTGTATATATATTCTTTCGATACACTTAACTCGATCGCCTTTTCTTCGAAGTACTTGAGATTCTCTCGTTCAGCTATGAAAAACTTACGAAGTGATTCGTAAAGATCAGCAACGGTAATCAAATCTATGTTAGAAGTCTGAATTTGAACATTCACTTTGTTTATTCTCTCCAAAAAAACATTCCTTACAACAACCATTACCTATTAAAAACTAAAAATTAGTAAATTTTAGTCAGTATTTTTTACGCATAAAGAAATTACTTTTGAAATTGAATTTGACAAGTTACAAACTTGCTGCAGCAATCATGATTAGACCATCGATATTATATCAAGATTGAATTGGGTAAGCAGATCTCATAATTATTAGGTACACGGAGAAAAAATTATAGCAGTTATCAGTGAAGAATATATGTAAAAATTACTAAATTTCGATTATAATATCAAATTCAAATTCAAATTCAAATCATTTATTCTGTAAATTGGATCATAAATATCACTTTTACATGTCAATAATTTTATACTAAAATTAGATTACATTTATTTCTTTTTTCGGCATTTCTATTCGTGGCTAGCCATGAGAAGAAATGCCGAAACAAACTCATGGGTTATGGCCTCTTTTAATGTCCAGACATTGATTTTCCAGAACTGTGCGAGTACAATGTACAGGAATTCCTGGATTGACTATTAGAAATAGTCCTGAGTATAACCAACATACATGGCACTCGCACTCACAAATTAAAAAATGAAAATTAACAAATATAAATTTAATATAAATTTAATATTTTTCTTAAAAAATATTAAAAATGTCAACTTTACATATTATGTATCTTAAATACTAAAAATGCGCCAATAGAGCAGTCAAGTATAATAATTTACCAGAGGACCATGGACAGCCATATTTTGTATGGAGTGAGCGGCTCAATTCCAAGCCGTTTTGTCTTCCAAATAATCTTTAACATTATAGTAACCTTTTCGGCAAAGGTTCTGTTTAATAAATAATTTAAAGTTATTTAGACTTAATTGTTTGACTTAATTGTATCGAATTGCTATTGCGATATTCTAAAAGTTCATAATCATTAATGTATAATTAGTAAAGCGTTTAGGAATTGTTCATGCAGTTCATTCAATTTAATTTCTCTCCAATTTTCGAAATTCGTATTGTGTGTGTATAATAAAAAAAAAAAAATTGTAAACCGAAATAAAAAAATTATGAACTAAATCTGCCGCCCCTTAAAATTTGCCGCCCTAGGCTCCAGCCTACTCAGCCTACTGGTAAATCCGCCACTGGATATATGGTAAAACACATGGTATTTTCATACAAAACGCTTTCACCGATCAAATATGTAAAGGCATTTTGATGATGTTCACTGTTATATGATCAAAGATCCCTTTTTCCTTGGCTGCACGAGAATATTTTATGCACCAAAATACAAAATATGTACATAGCGGAAACATAACATTTATTTGTTTGTTTTTCAACCACCAACTGTAGGTGAAGTTAATTTATAGTACTACGTGATGTACATTAGATAGCGTCAACATAAATAAAAGCATCATAAATGACGATACAATGTTAGATGTCTGATGAAAGTAAAACTAAAGATAATGTCTCTACTTTCAAGTTAAGGATTTATAATAAAATTAAGTTTATTATAAATTTATGAAGGTTTTGGCAAGTAATTATAAATACTGGGTTTAAAGGACATTAACTTATTATCTCCATAGATAAATTGAGACACCAAGACAAATTTTTGTGTGGTCCACAAATATTTGTTTCGGGGTTTGGGTGTTGTGAGACCGAAAGTCTCTCGTAGTTACTGATACCCACGAAACAAGGCTCGTATCTCACTGTAGGGTCAGGTCTGTGTGTGTGTGTCAGGGTGTGACTGTTGGGTGTATCTACTTATTTATTTTATGTCATGTAAATCATCACAATCATCGTTTCTAGTAGTTTTAATTACAGTTGTAATATAATTATTCTATGTTCCCATTGCACGTTCGCTTATAGAATGAAAGTAAATAGTAATTGTTAAAATTTAAAACTTTTAGTTAACAAACGAAATTAAACAGACTAGAACATCGCCTTAGCAGTAAAATGTTACAAGAATAATATTTACTTTATATTTATGATAATGAGACAAGGGAAAATATAGTGGTTAGATAAAATCAGTAAAGAAATGTGAAAGCAATATTTGTATACTCACTAGTGCTTATGTCGTTCGTGGTGTAAGCCCCATCGTAATCTTCTGTTTCTAGAAGAGATTGAAACCAATCACTAGAAGTGGTTGTGGAAGGCAATGCTGTAGTAGTCGTGGTGTAAACTGGAGTAGGATTTTTTGGTTTTGGCGTATCTTGAAACCAGCTCCCAGGTCCAAACCAAGTTGACTTGGATCCCACTATCCAGTCGTATATGTTGGTAAAAATTCCTGAAAAGTATTGTGTATTATCCTTATAGTACTGATTCTCCTCATCTTCTAGTGCAGGGGTCACCAATTAGTTTCGCTCGGGGTCCGTGTTAAGAAATGAAATGACCATCCCGGTCCGCACAACATTTATTAGAAAAAAATATTTAAAAAGTTATTCCGGAAATAACAAAGGTATCTTTTTTACGGATTAATGAGAAAAATTTCATTTTTTCTTGCGGACTATCTGTCTGAAGTTTGGAGTAAAATTGGTGCAATCTATGAAATCCTGGAGATGTTTATCAGTACTTCGCCTGGCCGTTTTTGAATTGACGTCAACAAAGATAATGGTGGGGTACATTTTTTTTACATTAAGTACTTTGTAGTGTAAGTTGCTGTCTTCTCGCGGTCCACACAAAATGGGTTGGCGGTCTGGATGGAGCTTTAATCGTACGTTCGACTTCGACAGTAAAGGATAATTATTAATGTACTTATATTATTTCCTCTTCTTAAATAGAGAATTTAAACAGCCCTATAAAGATGTGAAGAGTTTGGAATGTAATTAATATGTATTTCTTTATCTAGAACGCTCCCTATTAGTTGCAAGTTGCAACTAACTCATTTAAGGAGATTTTTTTCACGTCTGTAGAGCGGCTGCTTGTAATAAGTGCGCTATAACTAAATTAGGACATGGTCTGTATACAGAAAGTTTGCTTTAAATGGTCTCATAAAACATAGCAACAACATAGTAGTGTTAACTTTATACGAGTTATAATCCACTATATATGGAACTTTATAGAGTGTAATAAAAAATTCGACATTAAGCACTTGATTGTTCAGCGTAGAAAATATATTATATTTTTTTCTCTTTTATTATTTCCGTAGTTAAAAATACTTTATGACTGTAAAATATCATACAATGCAATGTACAAAGAACGATATTTTATGTTACTCGTAAATTAAACAATTATTATCTTTAAAATTTTATTTACTGTATAACACTGAGAAAACATACTTGTTTTCTCAGTGTTATACAGTAAATAAAATTTCTGCCTTCTCATGTACATAAAGTACATCATGCTTAAATTTATAAATAATAATTGTCAATGCTAGTTTGTAAGTTTGACATATTTTACTATTCACATTTTGACATATAATAATTTAAATTTTTGACATCATAATAACACTAGTTGACCGATCGACCAATAAAAACAGTGTTTGCCTTAGGTAAATTATATTGGATTTGTTTCTGTAACAGTATGTATTGCTGTATGCATCTTTTATAAATTATCATGATTGTTACTTATGATGCAGCTATATATTTGGAAATTTAGTATTGTAAATGGACAAGTCCATATGACAATTTTTATTGTAAATGATGCTAAAAAAAAAATACATATTTAAATGAAAAAAGGAAAAGTATGCAATATATAATTGATGGCGAAAAAAATAAGCCCGGAGTTTCTTTCTGCCTGTCTTCTTCGGGTCGTCATCAGTAGGCAGCTAGAGAAAGGTTGGTAGGTTAGCTAGGCTAGGGATATTCCTGCCAGTTAGGTCCACGACACATCTCCTTACCTTTTAAACCCTTACAATTTTTTTGTAAACTTACCCTACTCCGTCTTGCCCTATCCCGATTTCCATATCCTAGTCCGTGAATCCCTTCACTTAAGGATGCCCTCCCTTTTCCCATGCTTGTTGGTGTGCCTTTTCCTGCCAGCCTTTAGCGCGGCGGTTAGTCCTAAGTTCCCTTAATTCTAAGTTAGTCTTTTTAATGATAAATTTTCTGTACTTGACCTGTCATAAGCGCTATCTTAGCCTACATGATTAATAAAGATTTTGATTTTGATTTTGATTTTGGCGAACGACCGTCCGATTGGTATAAGGGCAGGTGGAAGAAGAGGATACTTATGGGAGTCTAAGTGGGTCACCAAAACCCACCAACCAAGGCCCAAAGCCTTGCTGTATTCTGCTGATCAACGGTGCTGAGCAATTGCGAAAGTTAGTTACCGTTGTAGGTTGTAGGGGTCAGATAGGCAGATCGCCCCAAATAATGCCGAATTCACTGTCACATCGTGAAGGGAAGATAGACCCTGGTAATGCCAGGGAAGCCGGTAAACGCCAGCCAGAAATATATTTTATTCGTTTATGATAATATATCTTCAAGATGATATAGGTGATAGAGGTGTTACGATCAACGGAACTAGCACGCCACCAATTTTAATCACAACCATATGCGATGCTCATATCAACATGATGTGTGTAGAGAAAGGGGGCTGTATTACACTTTCATACAACTTAGATTGTGCCGTAATCAAAATTATTGATTCTGTGAAAGTTAAAAAAAAACTTAATCCGACGAGGTATGTACTTTTTGCTAGTGTACAAGTTGCATTATCGCACATCTATAATCAAAAGCACTCAAAAAAATATATACTTACTGTCTGTGCGTACTCAATAAAGATTACACGAAAAAAAAAGTTAATTTTGCGTGTGGGACGTTTGACGAGGACTATACGAAGAAAGGTTTTTGATATATATATATATATATTTTATAGCATAGACCGGCAAACGAGCAAATGGATCTCCACCGCCCATGTACGCCCACAATACTAGAAGAATCATGGGTGTGTTGCCGACCTTAAAGGAAAGGGATAATTAGGGACTGGGAAGGGGAGGGGGATTTGGGCCTCCGGATATCTCACTCACCGTACGAAACGCAGCAGCAAGCCGCTACTTTACGTCGGTTTTCTGTGAGACAGTGGTAACGACCCGGTTGAGCCGGCCTATTCATGCTGTAGACAAAACTGTCTACAGCGTGGCTCTACCACTCGGCATTATATTCATTCGGCACATTTCTGAAGAATTGCAAAGTTTGCATGGGAATCATAAATATTTTGCTTTGTTTTTCTTTATTCTAGAGCAATCTTTTACCAAAGCAGTCGCGGACACTTGTAAGCCTACCATCAAACCTAGGTGTAGGGATTGCATCCCATAGTATTTTCAATCCTGCGGGATTATTTCCGGATTTATGTCACTCTCCCGGAATTCCGCATAAATAGTTTACATTATATGAAATTGAGTGCAAAAGAAGCAAATAAAATATATGGAGAAGCCGCAAAATGTCGTAAGTTATATTGTCAACTGATGATAAATAAGTGTTTGTCAATATTAATATAAGTGGTATGTGGCTGGTGGGAGGGTAGGTACTTGATATTTTTTACCCGACTGGATAGCGACCACCCTACACATGGTGAAAAACTCGCCATAGTGGCTCGTTCAGGCGACTCGCGTTCCGGGATCAGGCAGTGTATATAAAGTATCTTCAGGCCGGCATAATGCTGCCGACCATGGTCGTAAGGTAGCGAGCGATAAAACGCTTTTCAACGCGACAGAAAAAATAATAATACACTAACATCAATTATCTTGAAACTTCTTTGAAAAAAATTAAAGTGTTTTATGTGAATTGTCATCCCCAGTGACATAGAACATAAGTAGAATGTGATATGGGTACCCCAGCGACTCCGAGGAAATGTGAGTGAAATATAGAGTTCTGCCTTATGTAACTTTACATTTATAAACAAGCCGTCGAGTTTCCCCAATATTTTCTGTGTAGGTATTTCCATCTATTATTCAAGTAATATGATTGTCTCTTACTACAGACAGGCGGTGACCTTTCCGCCCACATTCTATAAAAAATGGGAGTATGAGATATCGTACACCCGAATATTGAAACTAAGGGTTTCAATATTCGGGTGTACTCATGAATGGATCGAATGTGTGAGATATCCGGAGGCCCGAATGTTCCTTTGCCTTCTTAATTCTTTAATTAATCCCTTTCTTTAAGGTCTGCTTCGCGTCCATGGTTCTTTCTTTTTAACTCTTATGCGTGTTCATGGGGGTGGAGATCAGTCACCATCGGGTGACCCACTTGCTCGTATGTAGCCCTGTGCGTTAAATTAACACGTTCCTTATGTATTTATCACCTCATTGGTCAAGTGGAAGCGTACTAAGGCTGAGATCCGTGAGCTCGTGGGTTCAAGGATATAGCGATAGGCTCCCAATATGGGTGAGTACTATTTGTAGGAAGAGGACCTACCCCTTTGGGAATAATGACGTGAATTTTTGTTTGTATTTTGTAAGCATTTGAAATTTAAGACTTACTTATCCTTAAAAATTGCACGGCCCGTTACAAAGCAAGTAGCCTGACGGCTATTTCCTGTGTATCTTGTTTTGTATCTAACGGCAATAGGCCAGTTGAATAGCGTTTTAATATTCGGCCGATAGTCTCTTATTTCTTGTTCTATTTCTAAGAAAAAGGATATCAAATTAGAAAAAGAAACTTTAATTTCTGAATACCTGTAAAGATTTTCTGTAAACATCGATAACAACTAGAGTTCAAAGATCCCGGTACGAATCCCAAAGCTGGGCAATAATAATTTATTTACCATACGTAAAATCACACTTGTGTTGCCCGGGATTGGAATTTTTACTCGATATGGCGAAAGGCAATATATATATATATATATATATATATATATATATATATATATATATATATATATATATATATTTATATTATTCTTTCCTTAACAGAACCACGCGTGCTGGCTTGCGTTACCACAGCTTCGTGGTCTCCTCCATCTCGGCTCGAACAAAAAAGTTCGCGAATTCTTACTTCTGCCGGACCATTAAGCTCTGGAATAGTTTGCCGGCACACGTGTTCCCTCTTTCCTATAATATTGGGTCCTTTAAACGGAGTGTGAAGAAGCAGTTAGGCAGGCCGGCATGATCGTGCCGACCAACGATAGACACACTGTTTGTCTTTGGTCGACACTATTCATGGATTGCGCTACACTTACCATCAGGTGTGGCGTAGTCATTTTGCCGAGCCAGGTTAAAAAAAAAAAAATATAGGCTCGCTAGGGCTCTCTATCACATCATGAGACGTAAATAATCTCGGTGAAGCATTAGTAGCACTAGCTATACTTTTGCCTACCCCTTTGGGGATACAGGCATGAATCTATGTACCTACAGCTAAGAACCATCTCGAATATTTATTAAAAAATATTTTTATTTATATCGGTCCATTCGCTTAGGCGCTACGATGCCCCAAACAGATATAGTGAAAGGGGTCAAAAAGGGTCAAACTTATAAAAAAATGTCGGAGGTGAAATGGTCAATGAAACGTTCGTTTTACCGCACATCGCCTGACTCGATTTGTCGAATCGTTACTTACAAGTTCAATACTTGTCTCACATTTTTCACATAGAAGACATTGGTCGAAGGCCTGGCATCAAGCCGGGATAGCGCCAGACAGAAAAAAATAAATTTTATCTGCCTTGTCACGCATTAAAACCGGCAATTTAGTAAGTACGTATTTGACCTGAGATGCTTATCCGTATAATTAATTATATTTACAGACAAATAACGTTTATTCGGAGATTGAAAAATCTGCCTTCAACATATTTAGCTGTACGGGGCTGTACATACTCTATTCAATATAATTTCCGTATTCGATTGTTTGTCTTTATGCGTCGTACCACTATTTATTGTATCTATACTCCTAATCATTTATACAAGACACATTTCCAAAAAATATTTTACATAAATACATATTACAAACTCACGCCTGTAATCCCCGTACATCCAAATTACGCCGAGCGTATTTCCGTCCTATGATGGTGATAGGAGGCGAGCCTACCTAGGCAGTCCAAACAATAATTTGTAGGTATGTTACGTTAATTTTATATCAAAACATAAATTGCTACAGATAATAATGTTTAAGTCTCTTTAAAATAAACATTTGACAAAGACTGAATATTTTCGGAAACGTTATGATATTTTTTTGGTTCCCTGGAATAAAAAATGGCGAGAAAAATCAAACCCTGGTACTATTGTACCAAATATTATTTTAAGTATTTCTTGATAGTATTGATTAACAACTCATATTTTAGTTTCATAAAAAAATAGCTTTGCTTTTTACCTATGAAAAATAAAACTTCAATTTAAGCAGATATTTCATGATATTGCGTTTAGAAAATTACATACTTGGGGCTTTACTAATAAATGTTGTATACGAGTGTCATACTTATACAGTGTTTTGTCTCGCTTCTTCTTATAATAAATGTCACTCAACATTGCAAGACAAAGTATTGTATAACTATTACCAACATATACAATTTTTATTAGTAAAGCCCAATGTGTTTAAACAGAATAATTTTCCTTAACACAGGTAGCTTTTACTTATTTAACCTAATACCTTTAAGGAAAATAAGATTCTAAAAATAGATAGTACCTATCCACCGTTATTTCAACGTTAAGTTAAAGTATGAATATTCGGGTGTTTTATGTTGCAGGACTGAGATTGAACCATGGGATCTTGGACTGGGACTCCACGTCTGATTTTACTTTATTGCAAGATCAAACTATTGGATCGGATTAATTCCGTACATATCCGAATTTATTGACCTGATATGCAGAACGCATCTTCAGACTGTCGGGCGCTGTTTCCGACTCGGCGTCCAACCTGGCTAACCGATCTGGCGCTTTATTCTCTATGACCGTGTGGATTCGTATCATACTAAGACTTTATTGCTTAATCAAACAAATATATGGGACTAATGCTTTCCGAGAATTTATGCGAACTATCAAACAGTGTGAACTCGCTATAATTCGCTCGATGCTGTCAATCGACTTTTACAGCAGCGTATGTGATAATGCATATGACAGGTGGAATAGCTAAACATTCCTTTCGGTATTATTACTTAGATAGAAAACTGCACAAGAAAGTGCAAGTAATTTATTCATTCATTTTATTCACTCTGTGAGTACAAATAGTCGCACTCGTTAAAATTACTCAAATGTGATACATTTACCCGGTACTTTAATACACGTTGTGGTGGTCGTCTGTTTACGGTCTCGCACACTTTCGTAATGATGATTTCGGTTGTTTTTTATTATTTTTACGAATCTTCTAGAGAAACTTCACAGCATGCGTTACTTAGTTACAATTATGCGCACTTTGCTGATGAGGAAGTTGTTATTTTTTGTCTACTTAAAATCAAATAAGCTACTTATTATTATTGTTTAAACCCCCATTTCGTACTTTGCGCCGTATATAGTTAGGAAATTTACATAAAGCTAATTCTTGTTGGTTAGTGTTCGTTTGTTTATTACGTGTCCATCCTTACTTGTAATGCTGTAACTAATGTGTCGTGTATAATATACCATATTGACGAATAAGAAAATTGTTAATTATGAAGTTAAATCTGACTTATAATTAATCTTTTTTTTAAGTCAATAGTGGCAAATGCACCTCGTTGAATCTAATGTAAAACCTACCTATGAACCAACCTGGATTTTCCGGCTTCTTAGGCGATTTATTTACTTTAGTCTCTTGGAAAAATGAAGTCAACCATCCAGTATTCTTTGGCGGACATGTAGTTTTTTTCGTTTTAGGTGCTTTCGTCGTTTTAATCGTTCTTCGGGTGGTCCGACGTGAAAAACGTCGGGTTGTGGTGGAAGGTCGCCGAGTCGACGTGGGACGGCGAGTTGTTGGTAAGCGCTGGGGTGTCGTTGGTTTTCTAGTACTCAACTTTGTCACTCTGTGCATATCGGGAGCTTCCACTAAAACGTATTGGTCTCCAATTTGAACAACAGGAGGTCTGGTAGCCGAGTGTTGCTTATCGACCGGTGGCTTTGTCACGATAAAGTTCGTATGACTTTGGATATTAATATTCGTAGTTTTTATAATTTTGCTGTCGTCACTTTCGTCTTTCTTCATAGTCACATTCACTTGTGGGCGTTTGCCCCTAAGTACCACTTTAGCACTAAGTGTAGTGGTGCGTAATCGCGGTGGTCGAGTAGGTTCATAAGATTCGTCGTAGTCGTCCCATAGGGAGTACGAATCTTCTAAATCGGAATCGTAGAGGTTCTCGGTATGGGTAGGCGGCCGGCGAAGAGCTGCCGCGCACGCCACCAACAGAAGCAGCGTCAAGCGCCGCGCCATCAGAACAACGTGTGCGCATGGCGAGGTGCGCGCGCACTATACGTCCTGCACTCTCTGGTGGCGCCGGGCCACCTTCCCTGCCACTATCATTATGCGACGATTCGCTTTCAACACGTCGGCAATCACTAGGTCAGCTTGTCGGCTGGGCTGTATGCACCGCTAGTTGTTATTGAGCATACAGACATTACAATAAATAAACAAAATTCTATTGTACCTAGGTACAATAGGTATAGGTAGGTACCTATGGCGAACTTGTGTTTGTTAATAAAAGTGAAGTCGGTCTGCCACTAAACCACATAGCACACATAGGCGGGTGAAATCTTAGTTCGATTCCCATGTCGGACAATCAAAATTTGTTTAGAGAATTGGATTTAGTGTCTGGTATGGCGATCATGGGACGGAAAGACGAAGAGATGCAGGTGATAGCTTGTATTATTTATTTTTTTTTTTTTTAATAGCTAGACTAACAGCAACAAACAGAATCAACACCACGCATAACTTTGAATTGCACAACACTGCATAGTGTATAACATCGGACTGCGCTGGTCACCCCGAGATATGTAATGTTAAGTCTCATAATTCCCAGTAATCTCAACGTCGTCAAAGTCCAAGTGAAACACAATATTGATTACACACTGCTGCTTGGCGACCGAAATAGACAAAACGGTGGTGTCAGCCCAAACGGCTTCTTTCTCGACTTTAAGTTACTTGAAACATAAATAGTTATAAATATGTAAATATTTGCATATAAGCATTTTGAACTAAGAAAATTAGTACCTAATCGTCTATAAAGGCTGCTATTATTTCTACTCGTGACGGATCCAGCACAATGATGTGAATCAGATGTTTGTAAATACAATAATATAACGACAATGCATGAAAAGTAGTACAAACTACACGGTTCAATTCCGGACACGACGCGCGCACGCGCCCGCGGCCCGTGCACCTGAGGGTGTTACCATTCGGTAATACCATACATTAGTCTGACAATAGAAAACTCAGTAGTCAACATATGATTCACTCGACTTCTAATAGATTATCCTATTGACTTGTTATATTATTTATTTGCAGAATATACATACTCATATTACAAGTACCTACTAAGAAGAGATAGTGGTAACGACCCGGTCGAGCCGGCCCATTCATGCTGTAGACAATAGTCTACAGCGTGGCTCTACCACTCTTTCATATATATCATATCACTCAAAATATATAATTTATATATTAGTTAGTAGTCTATATAATAACTACGTGTAGTTTTTAATATTTAATTTGCTCTGATTGTATTTACTTCATTAAACGTGTAGTCCAAGCGCATATAACAAACTAATCTAAAGACTGTAAAGGGTAATATAATTATACATATATCTATACTAATATGTTATATACGAGTAAATGACATAGTATAGGGTTTAAACTACTACTTTTGAAATCAAGCCAACCTAAACTGCCTGTGTGTAGTGATAAACATTGCGCAATAGTAATGCATTACATTGTCGAGTGTTATAATAATGACCATCTCCTCCCCTGAATCCGCGCGACTGCTTTAAGATAGGACAAACAGACGGACGCGGCGCAGCGGCATAGCAATAGGGTTCCGATGATATCCTTTAGAAGAAAGAAATTATCTGTTCCATATTCAGAAATTGTCTCTGTTTTGTGAATTTTAAGAACATTAAAGAAAAATCGATAAAAAATCGAAGCAGTCCCATTATACAGTCTGTTTATCCTCATAAAATTTGAACAACGGCAAACACAGCACCGACGATATCTAGTGATTCATTTAATACAATGAGGTAGAAAATGTTTCTCGTCCTAATTTTTCCGACGCTTAGAAACTACGTAGTCATTAAATATCTTACAATACCTTGCCATGGTGAGGTAATAGGAAATTTATATTTTAAAACCTATATTTACCTATATTTAGAATTACGCGTGCACTAATAATAATATGAAAGTAAGGGAAAAAATAATAATAAATATACCCAACAGTCACGCATATAGTCCCGACCTGTAGGGTAGGTTAACGTGTATCGTTATAAGTATCAGGAACTACGAGGGCCTTGCGGTGCCGAAACACCCCGACCCTACGACCTCTCGTTTCGCAGCCAGCTGCTCTCTTACTGCGCTACGGAGGTTCTTAAAAAATCTTTATCATCATGCAAAACCCTACTATTTATCTAAACCGTGACTGGAACGATATAAGAGAACTAAACAAAGTATTAACGTTAATATGACGCTTGAGGGATTGTGTTGGTCTAAGATCCCGCGGAACATTGACCTTCACCCATCTGTTTACCGGATGAAATTAATAATTTAGGGTATAAAAGGTGTTGCTGAACACATACAAATAGGGTTGCCTAAAAAAATATGGTCAAGGATAGGTTTTGCCAATTTAAAAAAAAAAAAGAAGATATTATTTCACTGACTTGCTCACCAAATAAATAAACCTTCTATGAAAACCTACAATGTATACTACCTGCAAAAGCTAGGAGCTAGATGAGCGCAATGACCACTTTTTAGTTTCCTGTTTGCACACGGCAACCAGGTAGTAGTGGCCAGAAAAAGGTAGGCAACCTATTTTTTACAGATAGTATACATTGTACAGTTTTCATTGAAGGTAAAAAATTTTTGGTAAGTAAGTCAGGGAATTTATAAAAAAAAATTTTTTTTTTTTAAATGTTAATTAATCATATCCTTGACTATATTTTTTTAGGCAACCCTATTGGTATGTGTTCAGCAACACATTTTATACCCTAAAATGTTATTTTGATCCGGTAAACAGATGGGTGAAGGTCAATGTTCCCTGGGATCTTGGACTATGTGTGAATGAACGGAAATGATAGTTTTTCGTAATGCGTACTTAGCAATATTTCCTAAAAATAAATTAATGATTATTTTATATAAATGTATAATTTAAAATAAGTATTCTATGGTGTATATGTGTTATTGCGAATGAAGCAACTAATGAATGCTTATTGAGAAAGTGTAATTTAAATAAGTAGGCAATAAAGCCAGTAATTTGACTAACGGTCTTAAAATACATAAAGCAAAAAATAAAAAAAAAGCCAATTTTGAGTCTGTGCTACCAATTATTGACTTACATCTTGTTATAATTGCTATGGCACCGGCTCAAAATTGGTTTGACTTTTTATTTTATACTTAACTAGCTTTTGCTCGCGGCTCCGCCCGCGTGAACAGCATTTTCCGGGATAAAAGTAGCCTGTAACCGTCTCCACGGTCCCATCTGTCTTTTTAGATAAATTCATCAAAATCGGTTCAGTGATTTAGGCGTGAAAGCGTAACAAACAAACTCACTTTCTCATTTACTTTCACCCCCTTTTTCATCCCTTATTAAATAAAATTTCCAAAATTCCTGAAACACGTAATTATTTATTTTACGTCAATAACCGAAATACAAAATTTTGTTTATGTAACTTTCGAAATGACGGACTTTCATACATATTATCATCCCCTATTTTGGCCCCTTAGGAGTGGAATTTTCTAAAATCCTTTCTTAGTGGGTGCCTAGATAACAAAATGAATATACAGTCCGAATTTCACGCTTGTAGCCTTGATAGTTTGCACTCGGCGATGATGAATCAGTCAGTCAGTCAGGAGTCAGGACATGTTATTTTATAAGTATAGAAGATTTTTGAAAGACTGTCAACCCTCTAATGCACAGCCGCGATTTCGAGATCGTGAACTCCCCAGCGAATGTTTCTAGTATATTATTATGTATATGAGAACGCGCTCAATCCGACCAATAATGAAATATGCGATGCGATAAACATTGCGATCTATCGAATTGGTTTAGCAGAATTAATTTGATACAAAAAACTATATAATAGGTGGGTATGATTTCGATGATGTGATCTTTATTTGATTTTTATTGTGTAATCAATACGTAACCAAAAGTTTCCATAATCAAAATTTATAACAAACATGCAGTTTTCTTTTTTATTATTTCCTAAAATAATATATTATTATTTTCTGTATTTTGTATGTAATTCTGAAAAATACTGTAACAGACGATGAGCTGAAAAATTTTAAGCAATATAATAAGACGACTGACGGTATCTAATTGGTGCACGCTGAACAGAGCCCACGAATAGATCGCAGCTTTGTGTAGAGTGGTAGAGATCGGAGCAGAGATCGCAATCGTGAGATCGCGGCTGTGCGTTGGAAACTTCATTATTGATTGTCGTGTATCTAATAATATGACTAAAGAGCAGTATTGAGGTAAGTAGGTATGTTTAATGTATTATCTATTTATTAATTTTTATTTCGCACGTTCATTTCACATATTTTTATGATTAATACATGTACGCATATTGATTCTCCTGTCAATAAAAATAATGTAGGCACCTATTCGTATTGTTCGCGGTCAGATATTTTAACTCAACCCCATTACCATATTGTATTTCTTTTATTTTACAGAGTTCTAAACAACCATGATTTGCTTTTATACAGTTTTTTTAATGCAACGGAACTTGATTTTTGAAATTAAATTACGTTTGTTTTTTGCATATTTTTTTTTGCCTGTATCTACTTTCACTATACTTAATGTATCTATACATATCTTATTAGATATATTATTCATTTTAAGATACATATCTTATAAGATATATTAATCATTTTAAAAATCCAAAAACAGAGAAATTTTAGGATTATTTTGCTGTCCGTCCTGTTTGTCTATCCGTCAGTCAGTCTCGCTGTCAAGACCCTGTTCTCAGGAACGTAAAAGTACAGTTGCAGCTGAAAGTCTTTTTTTAGGTATTCAATAACATTTGCACAGAATTTCCAGCCCGAGTGCTACTTTTAGGATGGAGCAAGGCCTAAATATGGGCATAATGTGCAGTTTGGTGTGTATAGGAAAGGCCTGAACTCTGTCTATTACACACCGGGTCGCCTTTCCCTGGTTGGGCGCCTGGAGCAGCTGCTTCATTCCCTCATGAATTATGTTAGGACCGGTTAGGCAGACAGTAACCTAATTGATCTCCCGCTTTTTATACTGGCAAAATGGACGTAATGTTAAATATAGTGCATTCCAAATACAATGTTGACCGTCTAGAGACATTGGGTCTATAGACTAGTCTCCTCCACTTGTCAAATAAAAGACGACGCAAACTTTGACGTCATTGTGTAAAATGGCCATGATGGTGCATGCGTGCGAGCGAGATAGTGAGATGATATACCAATGTTTAAACTCATAATTGCGGGCGGGGTTTTAAAAAAAGGGTTTCTGTTTCATATTATTTCCAATACCAGATCATAGGAGAAATAACATGAGAAACCTAAACGAAATAACATTTTTACGAGGCATTATGGTAAGCGCGCTGTAATTTTAATTATGGTATGGTATGGCAGTATAAATTATTATTGAAATTATAGTCCAAGTAGATATTTAAAGAAATGCGGCTGTTTGTTGCTATTAATCGACGCTATTAATTTTTTTATTAATATCCGTCGATTTCCATTTCCATTTATGCTACAAAGGCGCGACGGCGCAGGCGATCTCACAAAAAAATCAAAAGAAACTTTTGATTTTGAAGATCTTTTGATTAAACTTGAATTTAAAATTTTATTCAGTATGATCAATATCTTTAGAATCTATAGAATTTATTGTATTTATATAGAAATTATCATTACTTGATTTTACAAATTAACATATGATTGCAATAAATCAGTCATGTTTTTAAGTAGGTCACCTAATCATTGTAATCAACTTTAATGTCTTGACACATTTTATTGTACAATGTAATTCTTTCCTCAGACATCGTTGAAAATAGGTTTCGGTATGACCCAGGGACTCGACGCAGCAGTCCTGCGAATGTATCTAACTATGCCGGGCATTTTAAATGGGTCTTAGAGCTGGTGCGTCCCTGTGAGTCCATTTATGTATTTATTTCATAATAATAATTGTTTAGGATAAATACAGTTGAAACGCATCAGATATATGTGACTACTATTTTGTACAAAAGTTTGTTGAACACTGATACCTAAAGTTAGATTTAACCTGTGTTAACATAAACGTGTCGCATCCCCCTGTGCTGCTGTAGTAGTGATAAATTCCCCCCACTAGTATCCTCATATCGTAAGAAAAATCTACTTTCGGTAAATTCAGTAGTTTCGATGCTTTTCGAGGCATGCTATTCGAGGAGGCAGGTAGGTAGGTACAGCAACACACCGTGGTAACACTATTAATACATACGCGGCGTCCGCTCTGGTGTATTTCTTTTTCCCGACCTTTCCGTATACCCACAACTCGGAAAGATGTATCATAACGGGAATACTGCGGTCCCGGGAATAGTTTATTTATTTACACTTTATATACACTGTATAAAGGCGGACTTAATGCCAAAGGCATTCTCTCCCATGTAATCAATATAAAACAAATAGTCTACCTTCCGATAATCTTGGACGTCTTGTGTTGCACGATGTAACTAAAGAACCTTGAAAAATAAAGACTTGTCAGATTTTGTTAATAAAAAGAAACAGACCTTTATTATTAAGGTCACAACCTCTCAAATAATTTGTATGCAGCTAAAAATGTTTTGGTGAATTATTTTGATGTGCACAAGTAAAAAAAATATTTATTTGAATCTGGAAACTTTTCGTAGCTGTACGACACGTGAGATTGAATTTATGCTAGAGATTTATAAAAATCTTTGTAATAACTACGACTTGTTTACCTTGTTTGTTTTATTATTTAAAAATATGGCAGTGACTAAATATGTAAAATAGTCATTATCGTGACCAAACAAACTATATATTTAGCATTGTGATAACAGATAGGACTCAACAGGTATTTACTACCTACATAAGTAAACGTATCAAGCGGACAATATTTTGCATTCTCAACGCGTTTGCCTGTTTGATTACAGGTTCGAAATCAGACGGCGAGTGTCTGAGGGATAGTCGTGGCGAGCGGTCGTGCTGTGGTCGCTGAGAACTCATCTACACCGCTGCACCGGCCTGGGCCGGATTAAAACTCACTACCTGCCTCAGGTACCTACTTGATCGTTCTAATAACCTACCTACTACCTCGCTAGTGGCCGTCGAGTCGTTTTCGAGGTCATGACAGTTCACTGCCAGTCCAGCATTTAGCCATGGGTCATTGCCATAAGAACAGCCGAAGATGTACTGTACGCCCTTTCCGCTCGCTGATTTGTGCCAGAGCAATATATCATTAAGGCTGTGAATGTTTATTTATGTTTTGATAGATTTTTAATGCTCCGTTTTTGGCATTGTTACTCCATAATATTTTAATTTAAAGTTAACACACTAAAATTGTTCTAAAAATGCTAGCAAGAAAGAACAGTAAATAGACATTAACAATAGAAAACATGTAAAACCGCTTCTTAATATGCATTATACCGAGTGTTCTTGTTAAGATAATTAGTAAAATAATTCATAAACGCGGTCATATATCATTTTAAAATCATTTAGCTGCATGGGGATGGCCTACTAATCTTATACATAATTAATAAGGCATGATCTCGGCATATAATTTGTTAATATTATTATAATTCGATGCTTTTTCTTTCGATGTAACTTTACGTATAAACTACTACTACTACTACTTTAATAATAACATTTTACGTATAATTCAAATGATACACGTTTGGAATATTAATTAAATTGTGGTGGTATGAATGCCAAATTACTTTTTATACACACGTGTTTACTATGTAGGTCTATGTTGGTGTGGTTAAGCATAAAGTTTTATAAAATATATAAAATTCGATAAAATATGATTTGTAAAATCGCCGTGTGTATTTCCGTTCCATGACGTGATAGGAGGCGAGCCAATCGCCATACCGGACACAATTCTAGAGTCCGTCAAATCTATCAAAGGAACCAGCATCAAAGTCAACAATTACTTCGAATACAAAAGTAATAATCATTATCGATTCACATTTAGCATAGCATACAAAAAAACAGAACTTCTACCTTATTATCCTATGAAAAAGGCGGAGGAGGTTCTCAATGAATAACTTTTCACAGAGTTATCCAGTTTCAATCAAACATTTTTTTACAAAAGGGCTCCAAGTATGTCCCATTTAATTTCAAGAAAAAAAAACCTTTTTATGGGGGAAATCGGAGATTGTGACATTTATAAAACTTTGTAACAAAACAAAATGTTAAGATATGTACTGAAATGGCATCGACGTCAATTTAATTACATTTTTAAGAGTTTTAGACGTTTTTATTTGTGTTATTTTGAAATCTGACTAATACGCATTACTAGCTGTAGTTATTTGTTTTTAATGTTAAACTTTTATTTTAATGTATTAAAATGTATTTTTAAAACGTTAATTTATAGAAGTGTGCAGTTATGTGTACTAATTAATCATATGTAGACAGATAGAAACTAGTACACACATTCATCTCTTAGTTTATCTATCTATACTAATATAATAAAGCTGTAGAGTTTGATTGTTTGTTTGTTTGTTTGAACGCGCTAATCTCAGGAACTACTGGTTCGAATTGAAAAATTCTTTTTGTGTTGGATAGTCCATTTATCGAGGAAGGCTTTAGGCTATATAACATTACGCTGCGACCATTAGAAGCGAAGCATCAGTGAAAAATGTTGCAAAAACGGGGAAAATTATTCATATTTGAAGGCTTCCGTTGCTAAGCTACCGAAATAATATTATTTGAAGGCTTCCGTTGCTAAGCTACCCAAATCTATACAAATATTATAAAACTGTATAGTTTGATTGTTTGTTTGTTTGTTTGATCACGTGGGTGGAGCCGCGAGCAAAAGCTAGTTTTAAATAAAATAGATAACACATTACTTGGTATGTATGTTTCAAATTAAATACTCATAAGTACTTAGGTCTTCACAAACTTATTCCCATACACCTTACCTACATTCTAGAGTCTACAATTACCTACAATTTTCAATTACACGCACTTATTAGCGACTTTCTTAAAAAAAATAACTTTCTATACGGATAAAAATGCATCTCGTTAATTGCATTTTTCATTTATATTCAATTTGATACGCAGTAATTTTACCCAAGAAGTGGGATAGGTCTACAACGTTTGGTAAATATAAATTTTATTCTTGTTGGGGTTATGCGTCATTAGCGCCATTAGCAAGGTGTTGATAGATTACGATTAGAATAGTGCTGGTGGGAGGATACTTGTATCCGACCGGATAACGACCACCGTACACTGGTGCTAAAACCTGCCATAGTGGCCCACCTTGTGTGGGTCGCGTTCCAGGGTCAGCCAGTGTATATCCGGTTCTCCCCAGGGGGCTTGCCCTCTGATCCTAACCTTTTTCCCATCCCTTTTTCCTTCCCCTCCCCCTTTGCCCTTTGGCAGGCCGGCATGATCTTGCCGACCTACGATGGACACATTGTTTATCGTTGGTCGACACTATTCTTGGATTGCGCTACACTTACCATCAGGTGTAGCGTAGTCACTTTGCCGAGCAAGGATAAAAAAAAAAAACCGCTTGACGCAACCCTCACATCGGAAGTCTACCTTTAGATAAGTTTCATACCCCAGTATCTATAAAAAAATGTAGGCATAACTTAAATTTCAACACTACACCTGACAAAATTATGCTGGCAATCTCACAAAACTATACAAAGGTGATATTGAATACAATAAATATTACCAATATATTAGCCTAAGTGATTCTATGTCATTTATGCGATACTATCCCAAATTATTTTTCTTTATAGGCCCACGGAATTTTATAATATAAACAAAATATTTTTCAGGTTCAAATATAGAAGAACTGGGTATATAAAATGTCGCCGTTTTGGATTATCTACGTGCTGGTATCGATATGGTACACTCACAATGGGCACATATTCGTTCAAGCACAAAGTTTGGAAGGCTTTGAACCTTCAATCACACAATACAGGGGAAACGAGCGTGTTCAAAGACTTTCAGAACCAGTTGTTCAGGTATTACGAAGAAGATTTCTATTCATTTAGCGACTTTAATTAAGAGATTAAAAGCTTGAAGATATGGCACAAAACATTAAACCTGCTAAATAACTGATATCAATCGTAATTCAAATTTACTAGGTGGCAGGTCTCTCCAACGCGAGAGTTCCTCTGGGTAGGTTACCTACTAGGTACCATCGATTTGTTTATTTCTACAACAGTAGAAGAATCATTGTGTTCCGTTTTAGCATTTAAGCGATTGAAGTGATTGGGTACTATGAGACATAAAAATCTATGTCTTGATGTGAATAGCGTAGCGCAGTGCCATGTGGTACTTTGTAAGTATATAATTGAAAGTTCTGTGTGGTGTTGTTAAAGTTTAGGGCAACCTTGACGCTACCATCAGATGAATGAGCCGCTCATTCGGTCATTCAAGCGAAAAAAGAAACATTGATTTATTTGATATATACCTATAGAATATTTATGAATATTTGTACCTGACTTTTTTTATAAATGTCTATAAATTGCGGCGTTAATTTAATTTACTGAAGTGGTCAGTTATATGTGAGTCTAATTAGAATTCACGAATTTTATGATCGTGAATGCATGTATTAAATTGTCGAGGGGCGGCATTTTCATCAGCGTATTACATAGAAACAAGACAATACGCGATAAAAACCACATTTATTACAACATGTGGTCAGATGTTGATATATGTAATGTTAGTAATCAATACCAAGCCACATTAACTAATCAGTGTTTCAAATTTGAATATGTGAATAATAATTGATGTATCAAAAGTATCATTAATTAATCTTCTAAATTACGACAACATTAAAGGTATTTCACTAAACAATAACACACATTTTTAAATTAGTTGTAATTGCATAAAATGCGTATCAAGTATTTTAAAAATTGCATTTATGTCGGTTGACATGTACATGATGCTAAATATACAATACATTACTCAGTAGAATATATTTTTACTACAATTATTTTTATTTTCGAAAAATTATATAAATAGAAGACAGGAAGAAAGGTACTTATAACCAGAGCTAAAAAGTATTCAAATTTAGATAATAGATAATGCTAAAATGTATGTAAAAATATCGCATCGTCTTCAACAAGTTAAATTATTTGCAGATAAGACAAGACAACCACAATATAAATATTGTAGGAGATCAGTTCATTTTGGATGGGAAACCTTTGCATATAATTTCGGGATCTCTACATTACTTCAGAGTGCCTTCCGTTTATTGGCGTGATCGACTGCGCAAGTTTAAAGCAGCTGGCCTTAACACTGTGGCTACGTAAGATAACCATTTTGTTTTTGTAATGCAATATCATTTAAAATATATGCCGTAAGTATGTATTCAAAACCTATTACCTGAAATAAACATTGAAACGTTATAAATTCTAATAATTTCTAACTTGAACGTTATTTCGGTAGAGGTCTTTCCGGAGACGGTGGTAGTGACAGTTATGGTCAACTCAAATCGGATCGTCTCTAATAAGACCTCTAATGTACTATGGTTCAATCACAATCATTACTATTAGAAACTATTGTGTTAATATATCACACTCAGCGAAGATTCGATGCACATACTTACTTAAAAAATAAAAAGGAAACGCGCTGATTTCTAAACCTTCACCTTTTTTAAGCTGGTTAAAAATAAGACCGTGTGTTACAAACAGGTACGTAGAATGGAGTTACCATGAACCAGAAGAGAGACAGTACATGTTCGAGGGTGACCGTGACATTGTCAGATTCATACAGATGGCAGCCGAAGAAGGTTTACATTTCCTCCTCCGAGTTGGACCGTATATATGCGCGGAGAGAGACTTGGTATGTTAACGGACAATGGGATATTTGACTATGTCTAGTTTTATACATTATTTTGTGTGCAATCGGCAATAATACGAAAAAGGTACTATTTTGCGAAAACAGAATTTAAATTGAGTGAAAAATGAGACCGCAGTTCATATTGGTGTCAATGGCGAGACTTGTCCTGTGACGTAACATGACGTGACATGTATCCTTTTTTCGACATTTGACAGCTACCCCTTCCAGCAGATTTAAATGGCTTAATTGATATAATTTTTTGGTCTCACTATAGAGGTTGCTCAAGACCGCGTGAAATGGAAGCGTTTAAGTAGGAAGGCGGACCCTGGCACTAAGCCGGGATAACGCAAGGCAGAAAGAAAGAAAGATATAATTTTTTCAATAATAGATTTTGGGGAACGTAATTTATTTATTGAAATAATATAAATAACCGAGTTAAATACCCTATTATGTACCACATTTTATCTCTAACTTTCGTACTAGAGGCACTTATTGAGGTTTAAAAAAACGGTCGCGCGTCGCTCTCTCTCGTCTCGGTTGCGTACCTCACATATACCTGCTATGTGTGAGTGGTGTTTATGTATACAGACAATGACAGTAAGTGCCTGTTTAGTAAGTGTAAGTGTCTGTGCCAGTAAGACTATGGACTTGAATGTGTGGGGAAACGCGTCACAGTGCGAAAACCTAAACCCCGCATTTTAAATTAAAATTAATAATTCACACCTTTCTTTTAAAGTCGGCAATGCGTTTATGATTCTTTGGGATGGACAAGAGAGATAATTTCAGATGTAATTTGCTCGTTTACTGGCCTCTGCTACAAAAAATAGAACCTAAAATTTACAAGTACACGCATACATAACAAGACGTACAAAAAATAACCGACCAAACTATATTGTTGCTGCAGAGTAACTCACGACTTTGCAAAAAAATGCTACAATACGGAATTTAATATTATTTGGTAAATGATATCAGCCTTGAAATAAAACTAAACAGTTTTTAAAACGTAAAAACGTGGTTTACCGCGATAAAATTCGTTTAAATTGATTTTTTTTTCTATGTGTAATATTCGCGTAGACATAAGAAGTCATTATACGATATAGCCCTTCGATAAATAGCTTATTTAGTTAAAACAAGCCTATTAAAAAAACACGATATAACAGTTTTGGTAACAAAAGAAATAATGTTTTCACACTGATTGTAATCTGGACCAACAACAGATATGGGTCATTTAAAAGTATATTGTTGTAAATGTTAACGTTATTACCTTCACAACATGTTTTGAGGTATCAATGTTGTTATCAGTAGATAACAATAGTGAATTGATGAAACAACAATGTTTAAATCTATCCTGTTATAGTTTATATACCGACACCTATATTCCGGATGACAGAGATGCAATGAGTACGCAAGTAGTTCATTGACACAATAATTAATTAAGCTACAGCTTTTTTTTTACACCACATTGTAATGTGGTGTAAAATATACGACAGCAATTCCAATCAGTTATTTTTCTCTTCATCCATCTCGTGCCATCTTCACAGTCCACATGTCTGTTGAAGCCATAATGACGGCTCGGTTTCACGACAAAAAAATCTTGTCCTCTCGTTATACCTGTTATGTCTATAACTTTCTTTGTATCGCGAGTTATACGTTGTAGTAAACTAGTCGATATCAGCAGAGTTCATTCTCACGCAATATTAGTTCAGATATATCGTGAGCTCATGCTAGGCGGGCTGGGAATCAAAGCGCGGGCCGGTCTCATAACTAGGGTTGCCAACAATATTTCGGATGATTATAGTACTTTTCAAAATATAGTAGACTCAAAAAAAAGTCAAAATAATAGGTAAACGTTATAATTTGTTTTGGTAAAAACAATATTCTTGCATTTATTGACAATTTAATGTTTTTACTAAAAGTATTATATTGGATAGCTATTATTTATAAAGTGAAGGATTTTGTGTTGTTAGTTTTGCTGTTGAAAATAACTATTTATTTATCGAAAATAGTATTTTTCCGTATATTTTTTTTCAACAGTACGTTAACCCGAAATATACATATAAATGTACAATACTATATATTATAGTACGGTTGGCAACTCTACTCATAGCCTGAGTACCTACACAGCCAATATTACAATGAGGCGACTATAATTTATATGATACAACATCATCACAACCTTGTTTTTGATCTTTTTCAATATTTCAGGGCGGTTTACCGTATTGGCTGCTTGGTAAATACCCAAATATAAAACTACGTACCACTAATAAAGGTAACTAATACAAATGGTAAGTAAATTCATAATAATAACTGAAATGTAGGTAATAATAATAATATCATCTATCACAGATTTCATAGAAGAGACGAAGATATGGTTGGAAAAACTGTTTTCACAAGTATCGCCTTTGCTGTACGGTAACGGTGGGCCCATAATTCTAGTTCAGGTAAGTACGTTATGGTTTTTTTATTAACCTGAATGACAAGACGAGCAGGTCGCTCGCCTGATGATAAACACGCCCTAGACTGGAACATCACTCAGAACTTTAAATTAGAAAGTACTGAATGGCACTGCATTACGCTCGTCACCCCAAAACATAGGCTGATAAGTTTTATAATGCCCAGTAATTCAACCAAGTTCAATTTCCTTCAAACCGGAACATCAGTGCTTACACATAGCAGAAATAGACAAAGCGGTGGTACCAACCCAACCAGCCTTTCACAAACGAGGGGCCTAACACCTAACACCTAAATTGAGATCTTCAAAATATTTCATTTTTATCGAAATGGTGAGATATGCTGGTGAGAATAATCACAAGTAAATGTCTGCCGTAAACCCATAACAGTTAAACTTTACCATAACATGAATATGGATTTTAAAATACCCAGTAAGATAAACAATGCCATACATTGCAATGCCACTTCTTCTTCTTTTTCCACCTGCCCTTAACCTAGCAGTGGGGTCAAAGCAATATGCTTTTTAACAGAGGTTACAGAAAGATTTGCCTTGTAGTTTCTATGACCGGCCGTCTACCTGATGGAGAGCCCCAACCCCTTTGGAGAGAAAACACCCAGACCACATAAATATTTGTCTTAGTTCGGGAATCAAACCCACGGCTACTCGCTTCACAGCCGGCTTCTCGCCCACTACGCCACAGAGGCTGTATTGATATTTCTTCTAATATTAATTTGTGTATTGGGATGTTAGTTAATAAATCAAGCCATAAAGGCTCACGAGATCAGCACACGAGTGGATCATGGCTTAGATTAAGACATTTTAGGGTGCTTACATCCTAAAAAGACATTCAGGGGTGCAGCTGCGAGCAAAAACTAGTAAAGAATGAAACAAACATCTGCTTTTTATCTAATATCGTAGGTTGAAAATGAATATGGAAGTTACGACAGCGACATGGCGTACAAGAAGCAGTTGCGAGATATAATGCACGAGCACGTGGGTGACAAAGCTTTACTGTATACTACGGACGGACCGTCTGTGGTGCGTGGTGGTATGATACCCGATGTACTAGCCACCATCGATTTCGGCATCGATCCTCAACGTGAGTTAACGAAAGTTTTAAGTATACAAATGGGCCTATCATTCAAGGGATTAGCGTTGCGATTGTAGATTTTGTTAAAAATTTTGTATTTATGACTGTCTTCAAAACGGAGACTAGCAAACACATTGCGATTGAGGGTTTCATGTCGGTTTTTTATTTTTTGCTGGTGGGAGGATACCTGGGTATATTTTAGTAGCAGACTGAATAGCGACCATCGTATACGTGGTGAAACAAACCATGTGGCATTTATGTACCATGTAGTGGCTCGTTCAGGGCGAGTCACGTTTCGGGGCTAGCCAGCTAAGCGGGCATCATTCTGCCGACCGTCGAGGGACCCAATGTCGCTTGACGGTTGACATTACATTTAGACTTACTTTACTCAACCTTTCATTTAGTAACTTTGCCGTGGCATGATAAAATAAAATATATTATTGTAAATTCAAAATGTTTCAGCTCTACGACAATTTGATACATTGAAACGGTTTAGACCGTCACCTGGGCCCCTGATGAACTCCGAGTTTTACCCCGGCTGGTTGACGCACTGGGGTGAGAGACTGGCACAAGCCAACACAGAAGGAGTAGTCATGACTCTACGAGCAATGCTCGACAATAAAATCCACGTTAATTTCTATGTATTTTTCGGAGGCTCTAACTTTGAATATACGGCGGGTGAGTTATTTTTTTAATTGGTAGATACTGCAATAAGAACAAATATAAGATTCATATAACATACAGGGAAACAGAGTAGGTACAAATCACAAAGAATTTATTATAACAATCGGTGTTACTTATTAATTTTAATGTACATGAAATAGTTTTTTTTTGCGGCAGAACATAACTCTTTCAAGAATTCTCACAATGCTACCAGATTAAGGCTGCGGTTAGACGACGCGAAAAATTTCGTGCGGCCGCGCGGCGGCTGCACAAAAGTTTTCAGTCATAGCAAATGTATGTCTTATTAACTAGGACTTAACGTTGAAATTCTTTGTGAACAACTAACCGCGCGGCCGCCGCGCGGCGGCCGCGCGGTCGGCCGCGTGGCGGCTACGCGGTCGCATCGCGCGATCGCGCAGTCGCCGCGTGGTTGAAGCGTTGCGAAGAATTAAACATTATGGCTTAGTCAATAGAGTTTACATTAGTTTTTCGAGTTACTCGAGCGAGGCGCCCGCGCGGCCGCTACGCGGTGGGATTCCTTGTCATATAAACGCGCCCTAAATGTTGTATCTCTCGTATGTAAGAGTCTGTCTGACGCTTTGTCTTTATATGCATGCGTATTTTTTTTGTGTTCCAGTTTGAAGGACGTTGATGTCAATGAAATGAGAAAATGAATGAATGAATACTGGGCGTTATGAGACTCAACATATAATGTTTCGTAATAATAAGTGAATGTTAAGTCTCACGACGATCAGTAATTTAGAAATGATTTTTTACGTTTACGCGAATGTTATACATTGAAACCAACCGTCAACGCGCGGTCAACCGCGATAAAATCCGTTTAAATTAGTAATTTAGAAATTAAAGTTTTACATTTATTTTTATTTAGGTGCAAACTTCGACGGCACGTATCAACCGGACATCACTTCGTACGATTACGATGCTCCGCTGACAGAAGCCGGGGACCCTACTCCTAAGTATTACGCCATACGGGATGTATTACTACAGGTGATTATGTCCATCCTTGAAAACGAACTGTTGCCACATTAGTTACTCACTCCAGCGCTGGTGTAACTTTTACATCATTTCATGATCGCCATGACGCAGATAATGCAGAGCCTCGGAATATGTAAGGCTTGATTCCTACATCGGCGTTAAAATGTTTATGTAACGGGATTGAATATTTTATTATTCAAAATGTGTGCAGTGTCTGTTTGTAACGCGACTAAAATCAATTTAAGAATTTTTTATTTAGTCTAGTTTGAATTCAAAGTCAATCCACAATGCCCTGTGTATAGCACAGCATACTTGACAATTCTGTCAAACTATAATAAATCTAGTCATTTTAATTCGTTACCAGTCATTTGACAGAGTGACAAAGTGTTTAAGATATGTTTAGTTCCTGACAATAAAATCTACACTAGATTTTTTTACATGAAAATTAAAACTTAATGATAATGGGATCATAACTGAATTAGTATTACAGTAGTAGAGCATCTTGATTCTTCATCTTTACACAGAATAGCTGTTTTTGTTGTAAACCATACATTAAAGAAAATTTATTCAATAATACCACTAGAGCTGATTTTTCAGTGCCTGTTTTTTTTATCCCGGCTCGGCAAAGTGCCACACCTGATGGCAAGTGTAGCGCAATCCAAGAATAATGTCGACCAACGACAGACGACGTGACTAAATGTCTTTAGGAATTACATATTTGAAATACGCTTTTCAAATATACGCTACTAGTGTACAATATAAGTATTTCAACCACGTGGTACCAACTCCGATTGAATTGCTTGGACATAAATAAAGGATTTTTTATTGAATGAATAATATGTCACTATTCGACTGGCAAATTTATACAACACTAAATGATAAACAGCCGATACGAATGAAAACAATTGGACAGATAAGGTGGCGCAGGCGACTGCGAAGCTAGAGACCGTGGGTTCGAATCCCACACGGAGACAAGTGAGATGACAAATGTGTGAACCGTTAATATTTATTTTGGGTCTGGGTGATTTGGGACCGCAAGTACCTTATAGTTCCTCATACCCACGATACAGCTTAACCTAGTATGGGGTCAGGACTATGTGGATTGCTGTTGGATGTTATTGGTTTATTTTATTAAACAAGCGATTAAAGTTAGCGTGAAATTTTAGGATGTCTAGATTTTGACAAGTACATAAATAGTCACTGTAAGGTGTATCATGTTACATGTAACGTATATGCACAGAGTGATAATTTTATATTTTGCCGTCTTTTTAATTGACAATGTTTACTTATAGAAATCGTTTATGAAACAACTAAATGTAAGTTGCATTTTCCTACGTAAATAAATGTCAAGTTTTATTTCAGTACAAATTCGCTAACAGCTCGCTAGATCCACCGCAACCGAGTCCCAAAGGGGCTTACGGAGTAGTCACAGCTAGTCCCAAGCTCAGTATCCTCTCGGAGGAAGGTCGTTCCAAGTTGGGTAAGAAATATGATGACGTCACTGGCATGATGTTGCCGACGTTCGAAACACTGAGACAACGTGGCGGATTCGTCCTGTACGAAACTCAACTAAAAGGATCTAATGGAATGTTGGTGATTAACAAACCACGCGATTTGGTGCTTGTATTCGTTGATGGTGTAAGTTATATCTTTTTTATCTTGAATACTACTACTGCTACACTGAATCTGGTGTTAAGCACAGTGCAGCCTAAGTAAAATGTCAACCGCTAAGATACATTGGGTCGTTCGACGGTTGGTAGAATTATATCGGTCTGAAGATGATATAATTCTAAATGATGATAAAGGTCGCAGGAAGTCGCTGGATGCAGGCCGCTTCCAAACGTTGGTCTGGAAATCTTTAGGGGAGGCCCATGTTCAGCAGTAGACGTCCTGTGGCCGATGATGATGAAGAAGATAGACCGGCTGACCCCGGAACCCCAGACTTGCGTTTTGTACGATGAGTGACACATCAGGAGACGCAAATCTCCTTCCCCTTCCCAGTGCCTTAAGCATCCCTTTCGTTAAGGTTGGCAACACGTCCATGATTTTTGAGGTATTATGGATGTTAATGTGTGGAGGAGATCGCTTGCCAACGGGTAACACACTTGCTCGTCTGCTGACCTCAGCGATATCAAAGTCTTATAATAACCCAATTTCAGTGATATCATATTACTTAACTGTGCACTCTATTAATATTTTGGACATTTTTATTAATTTTAGGTGGCTCAAGGGTATATTAGCAGAGTACACAAAAAATATAGCCTGCAATTGAAAGCGACGTCCAATTCCACTCTGTCATTGCTCGTTGAGAACCAGGGACGTATTAATTATGGTGCTCAATTACATGACCGCAAGGTTAGTACGTGTTTTATTCATAAAACCCAGTCCTAATGACCGCGCCACATTACGACGGTATAGACGGTTGGTCACATTATTTCATACAAAAATCACACTCTATTCACACCCCATGAAGCATACGTCGAGTAACTCATAGATCGGCGCTCGGTAGCGTCTGTTCTAAGATAATGTAGAGCAGCCCGTATAAACTTAGTACATGGTAAACCTCCAAAGTAATAAAAAACGGTTTATAGCATGGTCCCAGAATATTTTTTTATTTTTTTTATGAGTAATTCTTATTCAACTTGCGTGCATTTAGCAATTAATTGGAATATTTATTATCTAAATTTATTGGTTTCTTGAGTACATCCATAAAACATTTACTTAAAATAATAAAAGTGTCTAAGAATATAAATAAAAAAATTAAAATTAATTTATAAGATGTGTAAATATCGAGAACTCCTAAAACGCTATTCGTCGTGTAGACGAGTAATTCTAAGTTGATTTCATTTCAAAATATGTGTATATATACATAAACGATTCTACCATAAAAAATGTGAACCGGTCGATATATTTTATTCCTCTACCGTTAAGATGTAATGCGGTGCCTATGTGTACAAACATATATGTATGTATTTATGAATAGGGTTCAACGAACTGATTAATTCAAACGATGCTTGATTCTTTACATTCATAATACGAAATTACTTTGTAAACTATGGACTTCTTCCGTATCATACATAATCTTCTTTGTTTCCTCAAAAATCTTTGGACATACGATAATGTCAATTAGAATATACGATAAAGATTCACAGTGTTTTTTATTTACTACAAACATTTCTCCGGCCGCCTGCGTGAAAGTGCCCGCCGCGCCACATGGAAAGTTTTTAGGGGCGACTATTTTAATTTGACCTCTTGGTGTACGTTGACGCGTGATGCGACTAGATTAAATGTTTCTAATCTACGAACATACTTTATTAAAACATACACAATACTAAGATTTAAACTATGTGTTTCGGCAATGTTTTTTTACGATTTAGTACGAATATGCAATAAATTAGGAAATAGGTACATATTCTAATAATTAATTTAACGTGTTCCTATTAGGTTATCATTATCACATTTCCATACATTAAAATTACTTAGAATAAATTCACGAGGGTTTTTTTATATAATCCCGAACGAATAAAACAATAACATCAAAAATCTTCGCATTTAGATATATCTAAGTATACCCATATAAGCTACGTTAAAAAACACAGAAAATATATTTATAGAGTTTTATAATAATTGAAATATTATTTTGACCAGCTAGTATGAGAATGTGTGCGAAAAGGATCTTTTGGGGCTTGAATGAAATTGACAGGGTGACGTCGTTGCAGGTGTAAAATTTGAGTTTAAATATATGTAACTCATAAATGGCATCGGTTTTCCGATTTTCCCACGTGTCAAAAGATTCTCGTCGCACTAAAGTAGAAATAATATCTGCTTACAATTATATTTGACAGGGTATTCTAAGCGAAGTGACGTATGAAAACCAAGTATTGCAAGGCAAATGGACAATTACTGGATATCCACTACAGGAAATAAACACCGATGTAAAAAATCCTGTCATTGCACATGGACCAACGATCTATAGCGCTTCGTTCACTCTACCAGGAGGCCAGAGGCCGTGGGATACATACTTGGATACTACGGGGTGGGGAAAGGTAGGTCTCCATTTTCAGATATACCATAGAATCCCCAAAATTGATCTTTTAGAATACTCGCTGTCATTGGCGAAGGGATAAAAAAATTAAAAGGCAAGCCGAAGCTATAATCAAGTTTCGGCTTGCCTTTTAATTTTTTTACAAAATATTGCACTTTTTTTTTACAATGTTCGTTACGTATTAATACCAATATTATTAATGAAGATAGTTATTGTTCGCTTAACTAAGACAATAATATGTATTATTTCCTGGTGGCAAGATATTCATATCTGGCCGGATAGCGACCACCTTACACATGGTGTTAAAACCTGCCATAGTAACCCACACTCCTTGTTTGGATCCAGGATCCAGGAGTTCCAGGATCACCCAATGTATATCCTGAGCTCCCGAGGGGCTTGCAACATGGCTTGATGGTTTTTTAGGGCGGGTATGCATCCTTGTATTCCGGTGCCTGCCTAACCTGTCGCAGGTTCCTCGATTTGCTTCTTTCCTCTTTGAAGTGTGAAGAAGCATTTATACAGGCCGGCATGATTCTGGTGATCACCGATAAACTCATTGTTTGTCGGTGGTTGCTTCTTTATTGTACTGCACTGCGCCTACCATGAGGTGTAGTGCAGTAACTTTGTCGTCCTGGGATAAAAAAATAATTTATAGCTTACAGTACATAATCCATATTATATTTTATTTTTGACGAGTGTATAAAGGAAAGACGAATAGAATCGTGTTGTATGAAGTGTGCGTCCAAATCAGTAACACTTTGACGCACCGAGACCATGTGGTTATTGTACGGACTTGCTACGCTTAACATATAACGCTTATGTAATATGCGTATACCTAGAAGAACATGATATGGCGAAATGTTCAACGAAGTGTCAGGTGGGATTGCTTCGGGACGTTAGGTCCGAATATTTGACAACGGTGATTCTATATTTCATATACAATATCATTATGTGTTACGTATAATTTTTCCTCATGGGCTTATCTAAGTTCTAATGATTATGTTTTTAGTAGAACAAGACTGAAAGAATACCTTTTATACTCATTTCCCGAAATAAGGTTTTATTTTCCACTTATGGACAGTATTTTTCTCCATAGCGTACATGTTAACTCCTTTAAATATTTTAACCTCCAGCTCTATGCTATTACTTTTACAACCAACACAATATTATTCTATTGTATTTCTCACGACAAAAATTGCTAATTTTTCCGTGTCAATAGATCTGCTATATTATGACGATTGCTATAAGAATGATATGACGCGGAGAGCTCCAAGTAGATGCGTCACGACAGACAGATATACTCATCCAATAATAAATATTGTTTTGTGTAATTCAGGGTTATGTTTGGATAAACGGGTATAACCTCGGTCGGTATTGGCCCGGAGTTGGTCCGCAAGTGACGTTGTTCGTGCCTGGTGTTTGGCTGCGAGCGGCGCCCGAGACCAACCACCTGCAGATACTGGAGCTCGGCAAACCATCAGCGAGCCTAACCGTTGAGTTCATTAATTACCCCATACTTAATAGAACAGGACATATCAACACTTTTACATATCCATAATAAATGAAATACGGTGTTTTTTTATAAGTATGGATGTTACGAAATGTTAAAACTAAAGTTACATTTTTGGGGCCAAATATAATTATGTTATTGATGTTAGTAATAAATATATGACATTTGAAAACCTTGACTTTCATTTGATATTAGGTTTAGAATTTTTATAAAGATTTTAAAATTTCAAGCATTGACTTGCATTACAATAAATATCTACATTATTAAAATAATACACCAGCATTTAACGTTTACACATACAATTTTAAAACGTCGCGTCAGGTGAGAGTCCCACTATGGAGTAGATAGTTTAATTATTGCGTGAGGTCAATATTAATTATTATTATTATATAATTACGTACTTAGACGATAAAATTCCATTTTATCCAACTTTAAGGAAGTTATATATCGAAACAAATATAATCAAAGTTCATGTATCTAAAAAGCAATTTTATTAAGTCAATTTGGGTATAAATTGATCAATTTGGATGTAAATATTAAAATATGTGTCAAGACTCCAAATCCAAATGAGTTGCAGGATAAGTATTATTATTTTGATGATACAAATCAAGCTATTGAGTTCGGAGCGCCTATAATGCATCACATGAGAAAGATGCAAATATAAATTAGCTTAAGTGGGAAAGAGTGAGCAGCAGGTAGAACCACAACACATTGTGTGATGGCCGACGGGTACGATAAGGCGTAGTAACAAGCAAGCAAGCTCGGTAGGTTTGCCATGCCTGTCGTCGTGCAGACCGCGACAGCGCCGGACCGTTTTACGCCGGCAACTTAATAAACCACGTGGCCGGCTAGTAAACCTAAAAAAGTGAGTGAAACACGATTAATTAAAACAAACTTATGTATCGTTGTTGCTATTTTGAAAATGAAAACACTTGTAACTACCTCTGTTAGAATACAAAATACTTGAGTGATAATCCCACAGGATTGTGAAGATTCTTTTTGTTTTCCGTAATGTTGTCCTTGTTAATTTTATTTTAACACTGTTTAAGTTACTACTAAACTGACTACGGCGTATTTTTCGTTTTGACTTTTCGATTTGTACTAAAAGGTAAATATATTGAATGCTTTAAGTAGATATGTATTTAAAATAATATTTGAAAAAAACATGTAGTTTGCAGATGTTTAGTAAAATATAATATGTTAAAATATGAAAATATAAATACAAGTAGAACATGAAATAACAGTGTTTACATCACAAACTAGTACTGTATGCCACTGCTGAGTACAGGCCTCTATGAATGATAGGACAGAGGCCTTAGTCCACTACGCTGGCCTAATGCGGGTTGGCAGACACACACCTTCGAAATTCATATGGAGAATTCTCAGGTATGCAAGTTTCTCTCGATGTTTCCTTCACCGTTATAGCAAGCTATAAAAATAAAAATGAATACACATGTAATTTAGAAATACCAGAGGTGTATGCTCCTAGGATTAGTTTCGAACCTGCGACTTTCGTCTTTGCAGAACCTATCACTCTCCACTGATCTATCGCTGCTGTTTTCAGTTTTTCCTAAAGAGCTTGTAGTATTTTTTAAGTAAGGGTATATTTTCGAATGTTACTCGCTCAACATTTAAAAAAAATAAACAAATTAAAATAAAAAATACCATAGAGGTTGAATGAACTGACCAAGGAAGCGATCATTAGATGAAGAAAGGTAGAGTTGAAGTTTGTTGTTGCATGCCACTTTGTAATTGGATACTGTTGAACTTTATGGTCACGAACATAAATATATCAATATACGCTTTTTAAGATAGGACTTAGAAAACAGTTAAGCAGTCGCATTTGAAATTTCTTTACTGTTAAACATATTTTACTCAATTTTAAATGCTTTTTCAACGCCATTGAAAAAGATCGAAATCTTGATTGCGAAGTCAACTTTTATCAACCAATTTCAGAAAGACGAAAGGAATAGGCGGAAAGTTTTAGTGTTATTGACTTTTCATTATATTTCAAAATTGATAATTTGATTGACACTTTTGCAATGGTACCTAGGTTTAGAGTTTCGTACCCATAGGCCGACTTATACGCCTCATAAGGCGATATTTAGGGACCTCAGTCCTTGGTTCGGGTTCTATATTATATTTTTTTTTATGATACACGTATGAATATTAAAAAGTAAAATGTATTAAATTAGCTCCAGGAATATTGGTAAATTAACATCTTGTTAAGTAACGTATCTTTGAAATGACTGAAAACTTTTATTAGACATTTTTTATTAACATTTACATTCGTTCTGAATTATATATTTGAAGTACTTAATGAGCTACGAGCAGATTATTGATCCATAACAAAAGAATTATCCTTTTAGATATTATAAGACAACTTACTCGTACTAAATGAGTATGAATTTATGAAATAAGATTAAGGGACGTGTTTAAAACCTCTATAAAAGTTTTGTATGTAAGTTTTTATGTAATTATGTACTTAATTAATCTAACTGAATATTTGTGGAAGTATAGTAACCGTGTAGTTACCAAATATTTATTGATATTAGATATTACATGTACTTGCATCGATTTACCGAGATAAGATTTATGCCCAATAAATCATGGTTGAACTATAAGAAACCGAAAACTGCTGGTCAATATCGGTGCGTACGTTAATGTGTTTGTCTGTTTCACAGCTGTGTCTGTTGCAGTAGGCTTTGTTGCACAACTTTTGCTTTATAATTGCCTTGAAGTTGTAAATATTCAGTTACAAATAAATACAAAAACGTATGTAAAGACCCCTAAAAGAATTGCTGATGCTGCCACACTTTATTAAATAAAGATTTTTGTTATAAAAGCGTCATGGCGAATGATGAACTGAACTGCGAGGTAGGACCACCATGCAGTCTTGTGCTGGCCGATGGCACTGTGTTCCAGGGCAGAAGCTTCGGAGCGCAGGTGGCAACTGAAGGTGAAGTGGGTAAGTCTATGATTTCTATGAGTAAAAAATATATTTTTAGCTTCCCGCCCATTGACCACAGAATAAATAAAATGTCATATCAACAGCTATATATTTTGTCCTTGACCTGCGTCTTCCCACATGACGCAGGATCAAACGCCGCTGGTAAAATGTTTCCTGTACGAATACTTTAAAAATCTCCAAAAAAAAATGCAAAATGGAAGACCTGCGGCGGTTGATACGCTGCAATGTCGTAATAGTATAGTGGAATCTTTAAGTAAATAAAGTCAAATTTAATAAATTTAAATATAATCAAGAATTAATAGTATATTCAATAACGTTTGGCCATCTAGAGCCGACTACACGACCATTATTCTTCAGAACTTACCCGCTTTTATTATTATCTTTTATATTTTATTTTATTATATTACCACTTATTATTATTTATACTATTAGTATTCCAGACGGGAATGGTGGGATATCCAGAGTCGTTGACAGATCCTTCGTACCACGCGCAGCTTTTGGTACTGACTTACCCATTGATCGGAAATTACGGTGTGCCTGACGAAACCGAACGTGACAATCATGGAATTCCAAAGTTTGTATTTTATTTTTAATAATGTTATTTCTAGTTTTATGCATTAACTCATCTCAAGTGAACACCAATTCAACCAAACCAGATCCTTATAAATCAGAAATAAATTGTTAAGTTCTTACAGAGCGCAATGTCGTACATAAACCTTTGTGGCGCAGTGGGCGAGTAGCCGACTGTGAAACGTGAGGCCGTGGGTTCGATTCCCGCACCGAGAAAAATGTTTGTGAGATTCACAAATATTTGTTACGGGGCTGGGTGTTGTGGGATCGCAAGTACCCAATAGTTTCTAATACCCACGATACAGCTTAACCTAGTGTGGGGTCAGAACTATGTGTGTATTTATTTATTTATGGAATAATAGTAGTCGCCCAGTGATCGATATTCACAGCTTTATTCACGAAGTTAAATATAGATCTGAATTCACATTTCAAAGCTCATGCAGCCAATTCTTAAAATTGACTACTTAATTTTTTTTCATTTTGACGAAAATCTCTATGTGCGATCACTGACTATGACTATTACGAAAGAGTGTCAAATATATTTAAACCCTTATTACAAAACGTATTCTAAATTTAAGCTAGGTTTATATTGTTCAGTTTGTACGAGTTACCATAGTTACTAATTGTTAGAAACACAGTTTAAAGTTAGAATACGTTTTGTAATGACGGTTTTAATAAATTTGACACTCCTTCGTGCGCGGAATATGATTTAAAAGGGGTACAAAGATTTCTTTTTACTTATAATCATAGATATAAAGGATCGTCGCAGACTTCATTTTACTTTAGAGATATATCAAAATAAAAGTTAAATTATTAAATTTAAATTACAATATCACTAGTATCACTATTATCATTCAACTGTATAAAAAAAAAGGTTAGGCTTTACTCTATCACCAATGTCAAAAATTATTTTCAGCTATCAATTCAGAATTGCACAGGTCCACGTAATGATACTACTGGTTTTATTTTTTAGATGGTTTGAATCGGAGCGGATATGGGCATCTGCATTGATAGTGGGTGAAGTTAGCACACGTGCCTGCCACTGGCGCGCTAAACGTTCACTTGGTGCTTGGTTATCTGCAAACGGTATTCCAGGATTATGTGACGTAGACACTAGAGCTCTGACATATCGTCTTCGAGAAGGCGTTACTTTAGGAAGAATTGTACAGGGTGTACCGCCATTTGGCCCTTTACCACCTTTGGCAGATCCTAACTCTAGGAATTTAGTTGCCGAAGTATCCACTAAAGTAAGAAAGTCGTTGATTATTATTTCCCTATAAATAAGAATTTTGTCGCTATTTTGCATCTATCTTAAAATAAAAAGCAATTACTGATTCATCATCGCCAAGCTTAAACCGTTAAGCATTTGATGAAATTATATTATATAATATTAGCCTGATTGAAGAAACGACCAGGTCGCTGGACTGATGATAAGCGCCACCACGCCTGCCCATAAACAAAAGGTTGTGGATTTTATTATAGGCAACGTTTAAAAAGGGATTTCTTTAAATTCTACCACTAAGAGAAGAAAAGGAGGTTGTAAAGTTTGAATGCGATTTATTTTACCAAATTTAGTAAACGCGGGTGAAGCCGGGTGCAAAAGCTAGTAAATACGTAATCATTATCTGAGGATGTATAGTAGCATTTTATAACTTCGACAATTATTATCTTAACAAGCATGTACATATCAGATACCATTTACAATATTTGACATAATATTTTCGTTCCGTGATTTTCAATTAACAATCTTTATAATTTTAGGAAACCAAAATATTTAATCCTAATGGTGAGATAACGATAGTGGCAGTTGATTGTGGTTTGAAGTATAATCAAATTAGGTGTTTGATAAAGAGAAACGCCAAGGTGATTCTCGTACCCTGGAACCATAAATTAGACCCAAGCCAATACGATGGACTTTTCATAAGTAACGGGCCAGGTGATCCCGAAGTATGCAAAAATGTTGTAGATAATTTAATAACAGTTCTTCAAAATAAAAGCAACCTAAAACCCATATTTGGCATCTGTCTTGGACATCAGTTATTATCGACTGCAGCGGGTTGTAAAACTTATAAAACGAAGTAAGTAATATTTAAAAATTACAATATATTGATTTTTATGTGAGTACGATTAAATTATTATAAATTAAGTGAGATTCATAATTAAGAGCAAGGAATATCATTTTAGAATAGAAGATCTTTGCTACATAACTAATATTCTAAGTATAATAACAAGTAATAATAATTATATTTTCACTTTTCAGGTATGGTAATCGTGGCCATAATTTACCATGCACCCATAGCGGTACTGGTAGATGCTTTATGACATCACAAAATCATGGTTTTGCTGTAGATACAGACACGCTACCTGAAGATTGGAAAATTCTTTTCACAAACGAAAATGATAAAACCAATGAAGGCATTATTCACAAATCTAGTCCATTTTTCAGTGTACAATTTCATCCTGAACACACAGCTGGTCCTACGGATCTAGAATGTCTTTTTGATGTATTTATAGAAGCGGTAAAATCTTACAAAAACAACGTGCATTGTGTAATCGATAATATGATTACCGAAAAATTAAAATTTGTGCCAACATTGCATGAAAGACCCAAAAAGGTTTTGATTCTTGGATCTGGCGGCTTGTCTATCGGTCAGGCAGGTGAATTTGATTATTCAGGCTCACAAGGAGTAAAAGCGATGCAAGAAGAAAAAATTCAAACAGTACTCATTAATCCAAACATTGCAACTGTTCAGACATCTAAAGGTTTGGCAGATAAAGTTTATTTTCTACCTATTACACCAGAATATGTTGAGCAGGTCATTAAAGCAGAGAGACCAACAGGAATTTTGCTTACATTTGGTGGTCAGACAGCACTTAACTGTGGAGTTGAGTTACAGAAATCTAAAATATTTGAAAAATATAATGTTAATGTGTTGGGTACTCCAATTCAATCTATAGTGGATACGGAAGACAGAAAACTATTTGCGGAAAAAATCAATGCCATAGGTGAAAAAGTGGCGCCTAGTGCAGCAGTGACATCCGTTGATGCAGCTCTAGCAGCAGCAGTTGAAATCGGATACCCTGTAATGGCACGATCAGCATTTTCTTTGGGTGGTTTGGGTTCAGGTTTTGCAAACAATGAGGAAGAGCTTAGATCATTAGCTCATCAAGCGTTATCCCATTCAGATCAACTCATAATAGATAAGTCACTGAAAGGATGGAAAGAAGTTGAGTACGAAGTCGTGAGAGATGCATATGACAATTGCATAACTGTTTGCAATATGGAGAACGTCGATCCTTTAGGTATTCATACAGGTGAATCCATTGTCGTCGCGCCGAGCCAAACATTATCCAATCGAGAGTACTATATGCTACGTAATACCGCTATAAAAGTCATAAGACATTTTGGTATAGTTGGCGAATGCAATATTCAATATGCTCTTAATCCATATTCAGAAGAATTTTATATCATAGAAGTTAATGCACGGCTTTCGAGAAGTTCTGCGCTGGCTAGCAAAGCGACCGGATATCCACTCGCGTATGTTGCTGCAAAATTGGCGCTTGGAATACCTTTACCCATTATTAAAAACTCCGTAACTGGCGTAACTACTGCGTGCTTTGAACCAAGTCTGGATTATTGTGTCGTCAAAATACCTAGATGGGATTTAGCAAAATTCAATAGAGTAAGCACTAAAATTGGAAGTTCTATGAAAAGCGTGGGTGAAGTTATGTCTATTGGTAGAAGTTTTGAAGAAGCGTTTCAAAAAGCATTACGTATGGTAGACGAAAATGTTAATGGCTTTGATCCCAATATTAAAAAAGTAAATGAAAACGACTTACGAGAACCAACTGATAAACGTATGTTTGTATTAGCAGCTGCCCTCAGAGAGGGGTATACTGTTGAAAAATTATACGAACTGACCCAAATAGATCGATGGTTTTTGGAAAAATTCAAAAACATCATAGACTATTATAAAACACTCGATACATATGATTTCGGATCTGTAACCTTTGATATATTGAAAAGAGCTAAAAAGATTGGATTTTCTGATAAACAAATTGCAGCTGCTATAAAAAGTACTGAACTGGCTGTTAGGAAATTGAGAGAGGAGTTCAAAATAATTCCATTTGTTAAACAAATAGATACAGTTGCTGCAGAATGGCCGGCTTCGACTAATTACCTCTATTTAACGTACAATGGCAGCACCCACGATCTCGATTTTCCAGGAGAATATGTCATGGTATTGGGTTCAGGTGTATACCGAATTGGTAGTTCCGTAGAATTTGATTGGTGTGCGGTAGGTTGTTTAAGGGAACTTCGAAATCAGGGGAAAAATACTATAATGATTAATTACAACCCAGAAACCGTCAGTACTGATTACGACATGAGCGACAGATTGTACTTCGAAGAAATTTCATTTGAAGTAGTTATGGATATTTATAATATTGAACGTCCTAGTGGAGTCATATTATCCATGGGTGGTCAACTACCAAACAATATAGCAATGGACTTACACAGACAGCAAGCTGTAATCTTAGGTACATCTCCAGATATGATAGATAATGCCGAAAATAGATTTAAATTTTCAAGAATGTTGGATCGTAAAGGTATAATGCAACCAAGATGGAAGGAACTAACAGATCTTGATTCAGCTGTGAGCTTTTGCGAAGAAGTAGGATATCCGTGTTTAGTACGACCATCATATGTTTTAAGTGGTGCGGCCATGAATGTAGCTTATTCAAACCAAGACTTAGAGGCGTATCTAAAATCAGCTAGTCAAGTCAGCAAAGACCATCCTGTTGTAATTTCAAAGTTTATAATGGATGCAAAGGAAATAGATGTAGATGTTGTCGCTGCTGATGGTGTTATATATTGTATGGCAGTATCTGAACATGTCGAGAATGCTGGAGTACATTCTGGTGATGCAACGTTAGTAACACCACCACAAGATATCAACAACGAAACATTGGACAAAATAAAAGATATAGCTTGTATAATTGCAGAAACTTTAGACGTCACTGGGCCCTTTAATATGCAATTAATAGCAAAAGACAATGACTTAAAAGTAATCGAGTGTAACGTAAGAGTTTCGAGATCATTTCCGTTTGTTTCTAAAACATTAGATCACGATTTTGTAGCTATGGCTACTAAGATTATTTTAGGTATACCTGTGGAAGCTGTGAACGTTATGACCGGCTGTGGAAAAGTCGGCGTTAAAGTGCCGCAATTCTCTTTTTCGAGATTAGCAGGCGCTGATGTAACTCTTGGTGTAGAAATGGCTTCTACTGGTGAAGTAGCATGCTTTGGTGAAAACCGATATGAAGCATATTTGAAGTCCTTGATGAGCACTGGCTTTAGGATCCCAAAAAAGGCTATTTTGTTATCTGTAGGCACATTTAAGGTATGATATAATAAGTATTTAACTACAATTAAAGTAAGAATTTTAGTTAAAATAACATCAATCCTTGTATAGTATATTGCACACTGGACTTCCTCTAATAATGAAAAGGATAAAGCCTTTGTCCACTATGCTGGCCTTACAGAGGTTGGTTGCTAGGTAGCTAGGGAAGAAGTTGGAGGAAGTCACATACCTTCGAATATCTTGTAAAAATTATGCAGTTTTCCAGAGAATGGTTTTTCGTTCACGTTAAAATGAGTGATATATAATTATTCACAATGAATACAGACGTAACTTTGGAAGATTAAAGGTGACCTCTATCTTACCAGTACTTCTGTTGGCTATCGCTGCTTTTAGTAATGAATAATTATGTAGTTCTAATATTTAGTATTTATAAACTATTGGTTTTATTTAATTTCAACGGTACTAAGACCGTTTACAGTTTTTAAATCAATACAATAATAATCATATTTTTTTTTTATTTTAGCACAAAATGGAATTATTACCCAGTGTTCGCATATTACAAAGAATGGGATACAAGTTATATGCCAGCATGGGGACTGGAGATTTTTACGCTGAACATGGTGTTGAGGTATTTATCTATTTAAAATAAATAAATAATTATAAAGACTTAAATATGTTTTGTGATTACATTTGTAATTTCCAGATTGAAAGTGTCCATTGGACTTTTGAACACATCGGTGATCCTGAAGATGATAGGTCTGACGGAGAATTGATGCATTTAGCAGACTTTATGGCACGACGTCAACTGGATTTGGTGATCAATCTACCAATGAGAGGTGGTGCACGTCGTGTTTCCTCGTTTACTACACACGGATACCGGACTCGTCGACTAGCTGTAGACTATGCAGTTCCCTTAGTAACCGATGTTAAATGTGCTAAGCTATTGGTCCAGGTATGAATTTTTGCATAATTCCGTCCCGTTATTTCCGTGCCAACGTAGTAGGCTAGGGCTATATTTGGCACGTATTATTTTTCTGACATATTTATGCTTACCAACTTACAAAAAAAGTACAAAATATAAAATCTAGTTAAAACTGTTCGAATTATAAGAGTATGTCAATTTGTCGTAGATAAATAACATGGAAATAAATAATAAGTAATTAAAATATTTATTCAAAAGAATGCATATATATTTGATGACCTTGATTAGCGTCTATGGTACACCAACGGTTTACTAAAATGTTACTATTTGAATTTTGAAGCATATCATACTAGGTTGCCAATACTAACTACAAGCCAACTTAAATAAAACTACATAGATACACCCAAAATGTAAAAGTTTTTATTTTATGCTCTAGGCTATGCATCAGTGTGGTGGGGCGCCATTGATGAAAACGCACACAGACTGCATGACGTCACGTAACATTATTAAACTACCAGGATTTATTGACGTGCATGTACACGTGCGTGAACCTGGCGCAACTTATAAAGAAGACTTTGACACGTGTACAGCAGCTGCTCTCGCTGGCGGTATTACAATGATATGTGCGATGCCGAACACCAATCCGGCTCTAGTTGATAGGACTGCATACGACTACACATCAGCATTAGCACGTGTCAGCGCCCGATGCGATTACGCTTTATACCTCGGTGCCTCATCTTCCAATTGCGATACAGTATCTGAATTAGCACCACAAGCGGCCGCTTTAAAAATGTATCTTAATGAAACATTTACCACATTGAAACTTGACGATATGAGCGTTTGGCAGCGACATCTGCAAAACTGGCCAAAAAAGATGCCGGTATGTGCACACGCAGAACGCGAAAAAACGGGTGCAGTTATCCTAATGGCGTCACTTCTGGACCGTCCTATCCATATATGCCACGTCGCTCGTAAAGAAGAAATTTTGCTTATCAAAGCTGCTAAAGAAAGAGGTCTGAAAGTTACATGTGAAGTGTGCCCCCATCACTTGTTTTTAAGCACGGCCGATATCGATAGAATTGGCAAAGGGCGAGCAGAAGTGCGCCCTGTTCTATGTAGTCCTGAAGATCAAGCAGAACTTTGGAAAAATATTGATATTATTGATATTTTTGCCACTGATCACGCACCTCATTCCGTTGAGGAGAAAAATTCGGAAAAGCCTCCACCCGGCTTTCCTGGCTTAGAAACGATTTTGCCTTTGCTACTTAATGCTGTACATGAGGGGCGGTTAACAATTGAGGATATCATTAACAAGTTTCATCGCAATCCTCGAAAAATATTTAATTTGCCAGAACAAGCAAATACTTACGTGGAAGTCGACATGGACTATGAGTGGACAATTCCATCAGCTATGGAATTTTCGAAATCAAAGTGGACGCCTTTCGCCGGTATGCAGGTTTGTGGAGCCATTCATCGAGTAACCTTGCGTGGTGAGATTGCTTATGTTGAAGGTCAAATTCTTGTGCCCCCGGGATTTGGTCAAAACGTCCGTGATTGGCCAGTGCCCAAAAAGCAGATTTTCACAACATACCCAATAGATAAAATTGAAAAAGAAATAAGCCGACCCAACTCCGCACTCGAGCTCGTGGCCCCAACGGAATATCACAGAGTGAGTGATATCGATTTAGAACAACTCGAATCAGTAAAGCCTGATAGCCAAGGTAAACTAAATGTGCATTTTAATGAGGTAACTGGCATGAGAAGCATGTCACCATTACCGACGCAGACTGTTAGTAGACAAAGATGTGACAGCTCATCTAACTACATTCCCGCTCAAGTACCGGTTTCTCACCGACAACGAAGTGATTTGTTTGGTAAGAGTATACTGTCAGTGGATTCATTCAGCAAGGAAACTCTCAACGATATATTCAACCTTGCTCAATTTATGAAGACCAGTGTTAACAAGGGTCGTTGTTTAGACGATATTTTGCGCGGAAAAGTTATGGCAACTATATTTTATGAAGTAAGCACACGTACAAGTTGTAGTTTTGCAGCTGCCATGCAAAGGCTGGGTGGTTCAGTTATCCACACAGATGCCACGAGTTCGTCAGCTAAAAAAGGAGAAACATTAGAGGATAGCGTGGCTGTAATGGCAAGTTATTCAGACGTAGTAGTGCTGAGGCATCCCGAGCCTGGCGCCGTAGCGGTAAGTAAAATGATAAAATAATGACGTGATTTGTAAAGCTAAAACTTATATTAAAACACTCCGTTAATTTTTTCAGCGTGCTTCCCGTCATTGCCGTAAACCTATTATTAATGCTGGAGATGGTGTCGGCGAGCATCCTACACAAGCCTTATTGGACGTTTTCACGATACGTGAAGAAATCGGTACAGTGAATGGCCTAACAATCACAATGGTTGGCGATCTAAAAAATGGTCGCACAGTTCACTCGCTTGCACGACTACTAACACTATATCAGGTGCAATTACAGTATGTTAGCCCACCTGGCTTGGGCATGCCTAAACATATTATGGAATACGTAGCTTCCAAAAGGATTCCTCAGAGAGTCTACGAAAAATTAGAAGATGTATTAGCTGATACACATGTATTGTATATGACCCGAATACAACGTGAAAGATTTAAAAACCAAGAAGAGTATGAAAAGGTAAGAACTTAATTGATTACATTATTACTGTCTAAGCCACATTGTTTTATTAGTATATTACTTGAGCTCTTCCCTGTCGGACAAGGATTTTAGTCGAGGTAACTTGATTAAAAAATTATTTGTCCGTTGTATCAACTCTGTATGCTGATAAGCTTCTCTGATGTAGCATTATCGAACATAAATAAAGGCTGCTAAATGTAAGTGAACTCTTCAGTCCTGCCACCCGATCAGAATTTAGCTAAATTTGCACTGACTCATCACTGGAATCAAATTTAAGACGTCAAAATCAAATCAGTCCTGACTTGGTACGGGTGCCGTATAAATTTATACTCAATTGGGTTTTACTGCTTTTAAATCAATTACCAAGTTATCAATTAAGTTTATGCATTTCACTAAGACGCGCGCACTACGAATGCAGAAATGCATTTTCTTTTTTTTAAAGCAAAGTTCAGCAAACGAGCAAGCGGGCCACCTAATAGCGTGTGATCTTCACCGAGCATGACCATATACACCAATATCTCTGATATGGATAGATGCGTTGCTAACCTTAAAAGAAAGGAGTGGGGATTGGCAAATGAGGGAGGGGGATTCGGGCCTGCTGCCACTTCACGTCAGTTTTCTATGAGATAGTGATAAAAGCCCGTATGTGCTTTATCCATTACTATGTACTACAAAGTACTAGTTAGTGTAACCCGGTCAACTCATGTTTGATTTTTCTCAAATCAAAAAACTCAAAATATACAATTTTTTGTTAATTTATTAATTATTTATATTACATTTTCAGACCCGAGGGTTGTTGGTAGTGACGCCGCAGCTCATGACCCGTGCACGACGGCGCATGGTAGTAATGCATCCGCTGCCGCGTGTCGATGAGATCGCTCCGATGTTCGACACAGACCCGCGTGCCGCTTACTTCAGACAAGCCGAATACGGCATGTACGTGCGAATGGCATTACTGTCTATGGTCGCAGGAGTTAATCCACTCGTGTGATTACTAGTACATTGTGGCTATAATAATTGCCTGTTGAGTGCCAGCTACCAATCCAGAAAAAATAAATTTAAAACGTCACAGAATAGTTACATTGAGAAAAAGAACGTTCGGTAAACTTTATTCTGCTAGACATTATTGCAATTAATTTTAGTTTCAACTTATACACAAATAAGCAAGCGTTCATTTATATCTAGCTAGGTAATGTTATAAAACAAATAAAAGTATATTTTCTAAAATAATATTATTTAAAACTCATGGGCCTTTATCCTTGTTTATGTATAGTACGAGATTCCAAACTAATAGTAAAGTAACAATCCAAATTAGAAAACTAACTATTTAAAATATTTACAAAATTTATATGAAGTACATATACTATAATTTGGACTCCTCGACCGACATTTGATCAGTTAATTTGAAGTTGGTCCTCTGCTCCTGGCGCGAAGTATTTTCGACGTGTACGTCTACAAATGTGAACGCCGAACTAGTGTGATTTTCAACAGGAGAATCTTGATTAGCGATATGCTCGAACTTAGGACGTTGTTTACGTATGGGGTTGCTAACAGGTCTGTCCAATTTACTGTCTCTGCGTGGAGGTAATTTGTAACCGCCTTGGTTTACTACTTTCCTTTGACAGTCGGCTAGTTTATCGCGAATAACGTTTAGGTACTCATCAGCGGTTGCTTCTGCACTAGGTTCTTCTGACAACAGAACACATAGTCTTTGGGCTTGTTCCAAGTATATGATGGCTTGTTTAACGGCGTCAAACTTTTCACTGGAGCGAGCCATAGCGATAAAATGTGGAATGAAGAATTCCAGAACAAGACGCCGTCGTTCTGATTCCATTCTCGCCGGCAGTATATACTGTGAAATAATACGTAATTTATATAAATATTATGTGGTTCAAGACGTTACTCGTGATAGATAATTCTAGGTAGGTACTTAACGTCCTAAAATTAGAGGGCAAAAATCCAAATCGAAAAGTTCCATCACATCGTCTTAGATTTATATGGACAAACGTCACATATTGGGCTCTCGACCAATCACAATCAAACGTCACGAACGTTTATGTCGTGGTTTTACGCCACATTATAATCCTGCAGGTAACGTTGCAGGTACATCCACATACTCCACTACATGACCATAATTCTGTCATATAATTCATATTTTTCTTTTTTAAAACATGCAATAAAACAGTAGTGCCAGTAATTGTGTGACCATTCTGTACTTCTTACCATCTGACAATAACTACCAAAAATTAATATTATCAGTGTTATTAAGTTATGTTAAGTAAAAGTTGCTACTGTATTGAAGAAAACTTATTGGAACAGACTCCACAAAAGGTAGAACATAAAAAATATTGTAGATATTTAATATTATGTACTTACACTTTTATTTATTATGTTTTCTTGTTGCTTGGCAGCCTTTTGTTTCTTGGTACTCAACTGTGCTTTTCTTCGTTCTTGTATTTGACGTTGCCTTTCTACTTTCCACTGGTAATGCTTATCTCTGGACTTAGATCTATCCAAATGACTGGCATCTGTGTCATCGTCGCTGTAACTGCTGTCGTTGTGACTGTTTACTACCGCGGGCAAATTAGGATTTAATAAACGTAATGGGCTCCTACATGTCAAAATCTCGTAAAGTCGATGACAATTAAAAGTAGGATAAAAATCTCGCTTTGTATACTTCAGTTTATCTAAAGAATGAAGAACATGCATAACAGGACTTTCCAGAATATCTAAAAGACGTCGTTGCAACTTTAATAGCAATGGCTTTGGTATACTTTTAAAATCATTACAGGTTTCTATAAAATAATTGGGAAACCTCGATTGTCCAAAATGTATGTAAAAACTTCTCAAAAATAATCTCAAAGATTCACCAAGCCTATCTTCCGGCCATTTCGCATAGTTGTCTTCGCATTGCCAAAATAAGTGGTTTTTAATGTGGCTTGCATCTATTCCTATTTTAGATGTTTCATTTTCCATGAAAGTTTTATGTAAAGCCAATGCAAATAAATAACATCGCATATGTGAATGGGCTAAACAACTTTCTAAGTAACGTTCCGCAGCAGGAAATAAAATCTTCCATTGCAGTGTTTGCTCAGGATTTAAACCCCTTTTAGGTCTAAAGCCAATTGGCACTAACAAACAACCAAACCCAATAGCTCTGCTAACCATATACTTTGTGGGCCATTGATAACTGAAATTGGTCCTGGGGTTTTGTATAATCCTCCTTTCCCGAATTATCCACGGGTTTGCTGCATTTGGCCACGCAGCTATTAACGCTGGAAAGATTTCATATCCCATCTTTAAGCCATTTTTATTTGAGTCACAATATATACTTGCGCCTTGCGTAAGGGCATTATCAATTGTATCTTTAGTTAAGCCCAATCCAGAGCCTAAGTTAATTATAAAATTATCGACAAAATTGTTCATGAATCCCACGGAATTGAGATAATAATATCTTTCATATAAATTGCGAGATAAAGATAATCTAGATGATATAGTTGCAATATCGTCATCTTCGTCGTCACTCCAACCATCTAGAGCTTTTATCTCGACAGGAGTCCATGACTCCTCCGGCAATACCCCAGACGCTAATGCGTAATTTGATTGCATTTTCAGTTCTACTCTTTTGGGTGTCGCCGCTTCTGTTATAGTTGAATAACCATAATCAGATTCTGTTTCACTAGATTCATTTTGTCTACTACTAGAGTTCGATCTATAACCGGAGGTTTCTGTGTCGTCTCCCATAGTGTTTTCCGAAGAAGAGTTTTTGGAAATATCAGGGTACTGACATCTGCCTCGTATATCTTTCAAGCTACTCTGTCTTCTTGCGTTTTTCAAAATAGATTTTCTAGGTCTAAGTTCATCGTCAGGAGGAGATTTTTTGTCCAGTACATTATTGTTAATATCGTCTGTACCGTTTTCTTCGGGTACTAAAGAGTTTTTTCGAAGGTCATATATATTAGAGATATTACTTTTAATTGCCTGCAAGCTAACTTGCTTTGTAGGACCGCTGTGCCGTCTACCATTAGTTGATTCAACGGTGTTTACAATATCAGATGTCGTTTTGAGTTCACTGGCCTCTGAGCTATTTATTTTTAATTTAATTTTTTCTAGCAACCGTTGACCTTTAACAGCGTAAGAAGATTCATCGGAATCAATCGATTCTTTTTCGGAATCCGTGTATACGCTATCATCAGAATGTATTTTTTTAGCATCAGTAAATTCAGTTTCTTGGTGTAGTGTACTTTCCAAAACTTCAATTTTCTTCAGTTTAATATACCCTGAAAACGAAACGTCTTCATCAAATTCTATATTTTAACTAACAGTATTTTTCTACCTCAAGCCTCATTTCTCTACCATAAGAGAGGATTTTATAATATCCTTTCCTATCCGACACCTATTTTATAATTATGGATAATTCGTAATTAGCTACTCCAGTGAGTAAGTGGTATTCGCTTTTAAAAATGAATGTATAAATATAGATTATAAGTAAAAATAAAAATCAATAACTCATCTGAGTAATAATAATTAATGCAATAGTCTAATGATTACTTCATTGTTACCTGGTTCTTTGCAATCTTCAATACGTAGCTTATAGAATGGAGCATCTAGAACGGCGCTGTAATCAGAAGTGTCGCCGGGCTCGCTAGCTTCTACATTATCGTATATCACAAACAGTCGTGGAGCCGCTAATGGTTCTAAATGACCTTTCTGTCGCTGGTAACAAACATGATCATTGACACACTCCTGCAGTCGGTCGGCAAAGAATACATGCTTGTTGCGCCGTACCATAGCTTCATTTATAAGATGCTCGCGATCGCTCATTGGATTGTTTTTTATGTTGTGTACCTCCCTGAAACAATAAAATGCATTATTTTTTTCATTCTTTATTAAAAAATAATTACTTCTAGAGACTATTCTAGAACATCCATCCGATGATCACATTAAGCATTAAAAACGCTACTGTTGTGGATCAATGCCGTTTTAAATGTTTCATTGAGTCAGTACATACAAAGGCGCCGATACAGTGACACTATCGCTCTCTCGGTATAGAGAGAATTATATTCCTTATGTTGCATCATAGACGCGCGCGTCTGACGCTCCTCGCGACATGTTCTGCATTTAGGTATTATTTCGTCACATATACTAAGTACATAATCAACACAAAAAACGTACATAATCGAATGTAAAGGGTTTGTATTAGGTTATCACGTCATGATATCAGATCCGAGATTTTTTTGGACACGTTTCTATACGAGATGGTACTCTATAAAACGGCTGGTCGTACAGGGCAGAATAGAGGGCGCCAGGCCCCGAGGAAGATCGCCCATGCGACGGACCGTCCAAATTAAATCAGCCATTGGCGGTATCCTTGCATGAGTGTACCAGAATTACATGCAATCGGGAGAGATGGCGAGACGTCATGAAGCGAGGCACATCAGCCCATAGCACTAACACTCTGTCAAGAGTGATATGACTAAGAATATGTCATATCCGTCTTTTCGAAATAATGTATTAATTTAAACTACAGTACTGGATCTATTTCTGTATGACGTCACAAATACCAGTTGATATCAGAGGATTAATAAATCAAATGGAAATCACCGCTAACAGCTCGTTCGATAATATAATAATTAGATTCTCGAAGCTTTATCATTTAACACCTCCTTATATTTACTTATCATATCTGTCGGTGCGATCTTAATACTATTTGAATGAATATTTTATAGGTAAAGTACCGTATATCGTCATAATAAGTAAGTATAAGGATGGGATTATAGAGAAAATGTGATCGCATATTGATAAACACGATAAGTACTTAAAGCCTCATTTTTCTAATGGCAAACACTAAATATCTACCGAGGTGCTTGGTTCAATTATAGCTTGGTCATACACAATTTGTTTTTGATTTTGGATTGGAAAAAATCAGGGAGAGCAATGTACTACTTTAAAAATACCATAATTGTTGAATTGTCGTAATGTTTCTAACTTGCAATTCATTGTTACTAATCATAAACATTACGGTGTGTTTTCAGTTTAATAATTGTAGCATTAAAAAAAAAAATAAGATAAAATCTTTTTATCAAACTTAGATCCTTATCTAATCTCTCTAGATTCTAGATCTAGGAGAGAGAGATATATATACACATTATACACGTTTTGTACATATTATATTGCTATGTATAGTAATATGTTTGTGTAGACACAATGGTGCGAATATGTGTGGATATGTATGGAATATGTACCTGTCAATAGGTATAGGACTATAGGATGATGGCTAACGCGTCACTGTCACTCAAATCCTAACTAAGATATGTACACATTGCAAAACATGCACAAATGAACCGATCTATCTGTACCTTTATTTGCTTTAACCCTACAGACAAAACTATATTTGTTGGGAATCACACATTTTTTTTATTGAATGACGAGACGAGCACGCCTGCCCATAAACAGAAACACCACACAGAACTTTGAATTACAAACCACTGCATGGCACTGAACTGCGCTTGTCACCCCGAGACATAAAATGTTAAGTCTCATAATGCCCAGTAATTTCAGTGGCTTCAATGTTCTTTAAACCGAAACACAACACTGCTTACACATTGTTGCTTGGCAACATAAATAGAGAAAGCAGGGGTACCAACCCAGACGGCCTCTGGCATTCGAGGGACCTACCATATGCCATATGTATGTACCAATATTGCTTTAATATATGCATATTGTGTTATTTTATGTGTATAGAGTGAATGAAAACTTTCAGCCTATTGACCAGTCTTTAATCTTGACCTTCGTGACGGAATTACTAAATCTGCGTAATTAATTACTTACCTATCAACAAATTAGTGTGAAACGCACGCACGTAAGTAGATAGCCCAATATCTAAATTAGTGATCTGCGTATGAATATAGAAAAACGACGATAGGCATACTTATTGGAAATAATAAATGTATCATCATCATCATCATCATCAGCCACAAGACGTCCACTGCTGAACGTAGGCCTCCCCCAAAGATTTCCAGAACGACCTGTTGGAAGCGGTCTGCATCCAGCGACTTCCTGCGATCTTTATCTTCTTTATTAAATGTATAGTTTTAAAAAACTTAAATATCATGGTTAAATCTGTAGAAATGGTATCAATACATAATGTATAAAATAAAGTCGCTATCTGCGTCTGTCTGTTTATCAGCTTAATCCTACTAAACTATGCAACGGATTTAGATGCTGTTTTCACTATAGGGCCATTCATAAAATAAGTTCGCATACAAGGGAGGGAGGGGTCTTGCTGAGTGTGACAAGGGAGGACGGAGGATCTACGGCAACGTGACGTTCGCCGTTCATTAAAACATTTTAAATTAATATTTTTTCAATAAATACTTTTTTCTAATTTTTTTCATGATACAAAGTCATTCATTTCGTATTTTAGACTTTTAAACGTATATAGTTTTATTATAGTATTACAGTCAATCAGGGTAACTTTGACAGATCAAAACTATATTTTATAGCTAACTTTTACTCATGGTAAATATGAGACAAAAGAGTTAGCATAATTAGTGCTCTCATGTTGGTTTTCATACTCTCAAATTATTTATGGCCTATAAAAATAGTAAATTATATTAAAAACTTGCAATTTTGTTGTGTGTCAAAGTTACAACCCCTATATGGGTAACTTTGATACAGATGTTAATTATCACAGGAATCATAAATTTTAAACATTTTATGGCTTCAGGGTAGCATTGTTTTATATTTATAACAAATGTCAGATGCAGTGGAGTCATAGTTAAGCCAATAAAACCATAAAGTTGTAGTTCTATCTTTATTTAAAGATAGCAGCACGATTCACGAGTTATCAGAAAGTTTTCCACTAAAAAAATACAACAGTTGAGCGCAGTAACTTATCGAAAGATTTTGACATTAATTTCGTTTAAGAGCTTCGTTTTTTTTCGAAGAGTTCATTTACGAAGTTTGTTGTGTACACACATTGCATAAATTCAATGTTATTGCACTTAACGTTGTCAACGTAAAAATTAAAAAGTAGTTGGCGATTTGACTGTCAAAGTTACCATTGTTAATCAAAGTTACCCCAATTGACTGTACTTGCAACTCGATATATTTACTTATGTTTATTTTTCGACATGAGCTCTGTGGCGCGGCTCTAGCACAGTATTGTATACAGTGGCTCTAGCGTTTTGACTCGGCTCTAGCAGCGTTGCAATCCGTCACAATCGCAGCTCGGCAAGCTCGAGAGCTGTTGTGCATATTGGGAGATGAAAACGCTGGTACGGAAAATGCAGAATGGATCGATGACGATGAAGTAGAGGGTAGTTTTGAAGATAAAGGAGAAGAAGATATTGCTATACCAATTATTAATATTTCGGCGCATTTACAGAATCCTTGGACTTCTGATAAATAGGATTATTATTTATTTGTTCGTAATGAAAGATTTTTATTAATTTATTCTAATTTTATTATAAAAACTAAATAAATATTTTTAATTCTTAAAATTTGTTTACTATCCATTGAAATTTATTGTATTGCGTAGTCACTGTGTCATGCCAAATAAAAAAAGGCAGTTATGATTGCCTCCTATATATTTTAGATACCATTTCTCTTCGTTGCAACGTTTATAAGGGATATAATATATTTTTAAGTCTAGGTACTTGAAACTTAATTAGTTGTAACTTGTAGTGTTTGGCTGATTTATTACATATCGTTGTATTAAAGGCACGCTTATTAAAGGCATGTTATAAATACAAAGAAGGTGAGTAGTAAAATAGTATGTGGAGGAGTACTGGATTCACCTCATAAATACTCTGGCCGCTGCTCTGAACTCATCAGTCTGTCTCACCAGAGTCTCAATATATCTACGTAATGTCTAATAATATGTGTAAATATGTGTGAGATACGAGGCCGACTGTAACTTTTATGGCAGTCGTTAGAAATTAATGACTGTACTTCTTTCTTCTTCTACCCCTTTTACTTCCACTTGTAATCAATCTGGTTATGTCATGCTCGATTTAATGTCTGTGCTTGCCACGGCATCGTGTGCCGGGTCGGTCACTTCCTTGTAACATAGTTGAGGAGGCCGATGGCAAATGCGTCATACTCGTGAACGGGTGTCGCTTGTGTGGACTGGTCTACTTAGTTTGTCATTAAATATTTGTTTACGCTCTTTTATTATGATCCTAATTCATTCATCATGCATGCTAATCCCATATGAAGGTATCACTTGTATGATTGCTTATTAATTTAAACTGAGCTGCTCTAATTCCAATTACCTAAATGTCGTAAAACCTTTATGATCTCAATTATCATTGTAACCTAGTTTTGAAAAGAGCAATGCTAGAGTTGCTTGGCTTGCTTACCCGTTCTTCTCTAGCGAAACTGCATTCCAAAATGGCGGTAGAATTTTAACGGTATCTACATAATTTATTGTAATATTTTATGGATTCAATAAATGCTTTGATTTTGAATTTAAAAAACTGGGGAATGAGAAAGTCGGTTACACAAACTACATTAGTATTAATGCTTTTTAATACAATTAATGAAACACTTTTCTAGGCATTTTTCAAAATTCAAACCCCATAGGAGAAAGAGATTAAAGAAATTTTTGTATGTAACGCATGCAGAGCCGCGAGCGAAAGGCTATGATCCGTAAAAATAACATCAAATCTTCGCACATTTTACATTCAAATCATTTTAAATATCTTACTTATTTCGAAGAAATAAACATATTCTTACATTGATAGAAGCTCGATCTAACATCAAAAATAAATAGACATTTTAACACTAGTTTATCTTAATAGAGAATACAATTTGTAATCTACATTTTATTCATTACTAAGTATAAATAAACCAATTCAATTTTTCAATAAATAAAAATTGAATTTAAATGCAATGTCTAATTCCCAGTTCTATAATGATCAAATTAAAATATTTATTGAAACTGTAAACATACAACATATAAATACAGTCAAGTTTATAACTCCACCATCAGTTGCATGATTCATGAATGGCTGATTCGTTACAGAAGAACTGGCAAGTAACTCAAACTTTGCTATTGTCCAAACTGATTTACATTCATATGTTTATATTTTACAATAAATAACTTAAGACTCAAGGGACTTTTTTGATAATTTATTTTTCAACGAACGCATGCATCAATTTTAATATTGATAACATGTTCGTGACACCAATTTGACAATGAATTCGGCTTAAAGATATTAATAAGTATCAAGATAAATCACGAAGGGCATATTAACCTAAAAGAGGTTTAGATACATAAGTAATTATTAGTTATAAATCCTAATTCAAACGTACCTAGGTAATTTTATTTTTTTTAATTTAAACTACAGGCACTGCACATAGATATTAATATTTTACGACCGACGCATTGCAGGAACCGGAGGAGCTTCAATTCAATTCAAATTCAACTCAATACATGACCCAATGGCCATGCGTAGTCAATACCATGCACATAATGTTGAAAAGTGATACGGTTTCGATGGAGCAGCCCTAAAGGTCTTGGCTTTGGCGCGGAGGCTTAGCAATATCAATTTCGACTAGAAATTATTTTCAATAAGATACTAAGTTTATTAGCCCTATATTGAATTGCCCCACTGATGGACACGGGTCTCCTCTGTAACTAACAGAGTAAAATATACTTAGTAATCAGGTATGATCAGGAGTGTGCTAGATGCTTATCAAATGTTGAACATCTCAAAGAATTAAAATTTACAGCTTACCTTTCATAATTTTCGAAAAATTGTACTGACAGCAATATATTGTTTAATAAAAACGCCTCAGAGTCATTTTGTAACTGATATCGCATACGGTCTATAGCCTCATCGTCGTAAGAGCGTACGTGCGCAGGAGGAGGTACCGGGATTCCAGGCCCAGGCGGTGGCGGACCTGGCGCGACTAGTGGCAGCGGAGGCTCTTTCGCGCCACCTCTCCTGTTGACCGGGTTTGCAAGCTTCTTCCTTGTCTCCTCCCGTTTTTGTTCTCTCCTTTTCTCTCGGTTAAAAAACCCATCATCAATCCATTCTTTTTGAGATTTTTTAGATTTAGAATTGCCCATTTCGATAAAACACAATTGAATATCACTATTAATCCGGTATTTTCTGATGTCAAAATTAAACAGTTCCGGAGCACATCCTTAATTAGTAACTTGAAAACTGTGAAAGTTAAAACATTTAGGTATACTTGAAATGCACCTGTGATGTCTCGCGTTCGCAACCGTTCATGCAATCATTCCGTACGATACTGACAAAATATTTGTTATTTCGACTCATACATCGAAAAATCCTTATCGAATAACGATAATTAACAGGCTAGAGTTATCAATATGTAAATCGATAAGAAATGCAGTGTTCCTTAAGAAATATGGCGAAGTTGTTTCACAGTGAACACTTGCCACAGGAGCGGCGTCAAGCCACCTGGCTCTCGCAACCAAAATATTGGAAGTGTCTTCATACGTTCACTCAAGTGCAGTGAAGCTTTGAAAAAACATCGGCATACAGCATTCCTATTATTCAATAGATACCTGTTTTTACAGCGGTGATGTTGTAACACCGTGGTATGCATTACGTAAACCAGAAAGTAATGTGTAACTAAGGAGAAAATTATAGTACTTACATTCAATATTTTATTAAAATAATTTTTTTCATCTTAACAAAAGCGTGGCACCAGAAAGTTTAACGATAGTTATAAAATAAAAAAGAAGCTGATATGTAAAACAGATGTTTAATGGGAAAAAATTGGCGATATATTTCATTCATACAAATACAATTTTCTAAATTACAATATGTTTCGTAGGAATTAAAAAATATTTTATTAAATACATACTTCAAAATAATATCAGGAATTTCCATATTTAAATAAATCCATGGTACATCGAAATATGTGATAAATAACATATTAAGATGAATACTTAGGTACGTAAATGTAAGAACATAACAGAAATAGCCTAGAGAAAATTATATCTAAACTTAGTGTTTTTTATTTACAATTCAGATCCACAAAATGCATTTATATATTTTATAATAGCTATTTTATATTAAAGGTATTGAATTTTTTATAGGTAAAACTACAATAATATTTATTATTTTACTATTCGTGTTCAGTAATTTTGTATTGGAAATAATATCTTAGTGTTTACTTCATAGTCAATGTAGGTAATTGATTTTTATTGCTTATTTCCGTAATATACCTATTTTACGATATAGATATACTATAATAAAATTCAATCACCATACCATACTGCAGTGAGATTGAATCGTCCATAACAATATCATTTATAAGGAGTTTGTGGGTTTTTTTAACAGCAGACGACCGTGAATCGAGCATTGTATTCAAAATAAGAAACTTCTTTATAAGCAACATTACTAAATAATTACACAACATTCTTTCTGCTTGTCTGCATTTAACTAAACTTTGGTAGGTACATCGATGAAATATAAATGTTAACAGCTATGGTATATGTCTTAAGACTTCAGCTGGTGGGAGGCTCGTCCCCGATTCCTCCATGTTGTTCGAAATGCTCGTCTTGTCTTCCTCAGGATGCGTGGTTGCTCGCCTATGGGACTTAATGCGCTTCACTTCACCCATTTTTTTCTCTATCAAACGTCTGTAAAGGACATGATTTAAATTAACTTCAACACACATACACAGCTTTAAGGCTGGAGCTCTATGTTAATATATGTATCTAACATCGCACAATTAAGTGTCTTTTGGCTTTGGTAAGGAAGGTTGCGGACCCTTCCCTAATTTATTTCTGGATTTCTGCCACTATCTAAACAATACGCATAGATATAGTCGTAATCTTGACTGACTCATCATTTCCCAAACGTGAAATTTTGGGAGGGTTTTGATATTAGATTGTAGGCACCATTTATGTAGGGATTGTTAGAAATCAACTACTGAGGGGAGAAAGGGGGTTTCAAAGTCTGTATGCGAAATGAATTATATTGTTTTGGTCAAATTTACTTCATACGGCCAAAACCGCGAACCAATCAAATCAATATGTTAATTTTGCAAATAGACCACAAAGAACGTAAATTTAATATCCGACTAGATACAAAAATAAAATCAAAATACATCATAACAAAAGGTCTCCCCATTCAGCTTTGTGCTAAAATACAGCTGACAATAACAAAGATTAAACCATAAGTCATAAAATCACTAAACAACGAATGAAATCTAAATATAAGAACTAAAATTAATCATTTAAAATAAATAAATTGACATTATAGACTTTAAATGCTACCAATTAAATACTACCATAATAAAGGCTCTTTTACATATCCATATTTATTTAGAAATAAACTATATTAAAACGTCTTTACCCGTGCTTTGGAAATGCCCACTGCAGCGCTCTGAGAAGAAGCACCAAGAAACTCGGCCGTACGTCTTTTGAATATATATACTTTCTTTACGTTTAGTTTTTCATAAATCTCATAAAATCATCATTTTACATGTCTTATAGCAAAAATTTAAAATTAACTAAAGTTTAGATTATATTTATGGATTTTATTCTGTATATTGCAATAAGGTATGATGGGGTTTATTTTAACCCTTCTGATGAAATGGAGGGGTCCCTGCTAATGGGATACTGGTGACCCCTGCAATATCTCATCATCAGGGTTGTAGGCGTTAGGGTGGGAGGGTAAGTGGTTTTCGATGGGGGCAGTTGAGAGGAATGGGAAGGTGATAATAAAGATGGGAGCGATATGTAAGAGATTAGGGGTAGGTAAAAAAGGATATTATATGAGAAGGAGGTGAGAGTAAGTAGGGGTGGATGGTATAAGAGGGCATGAGAGAGAGAGAGATTGATAGGATGGTGATAAGAGTAATAAGATGAGATAATAAGAGTGAGGAGAGGGGGGATAGGAAGGGAGGCAGGAGGCAAAGAAGGGAGGAAGGGGGTGTTTTGGGCGTGAGGGGGGCATAATGCACAAAAACTAATGACAGTCTCAAACAAAAACTAGTTTAAACAATAATTCAAACAAGAGTTGCCTTGGATTATTTGTGCCTAATATGGGCTCGCTCCCTATCACACCATAGTACGTAAATAAACTCGGCGAACCATGGGTGTATTTATTGCACCTCTGCCTACCTGTTCGGGAATACAGACGTGAGCATCATGCATAATTTTTTTATTTGACGCATTTATCAATCGTGGCATCTCTAATCGATACATTCCTTTGTTCAATGTATTATTAAAGTCCACGAAAACATTCTTTATCTCATTATCATAAGGTTTCTTTACAAAAATAAAACATATATGATTCTCTGTAACTTATCAATTATCATTTCAGAGTAGCGCGAGCGTTCACAGTAAATACGTTTCGTAGCAAACTTATTTTTTTGCCATTATCTCTTTTGTGATTATATGTACAGAATACGGATTAGGGTTAGTGTTGAAATATTCTTTATTACATGTGATAGGTTTCCGAAAAAGAAATTACCTAGATACTTATCAATAAAAGTATGCGATACCAATGTTCTCGGAAATTCTACATGAATGCGCCACGTCACGTTGCCGAATTGAGAACTCCTTTTTTGAAGTCGGTTAAAAATAGTGTTTTGAATGAGTATGTGTATGTGCACGCTTTGAGGAAACCCGGCTTGAAAACCTCGAAAGTAAGCGCCAGCTGCAGAAAGCAAGACCTAAAGCTGTGTACACTTACACTTATAACACTTCAGGACAACGTTTCTGTGCGTCCTGCGACAGGAATTTTGTCTAAATTAGGGCTAGATAGCCATAATCGCTCAAATCAGCGAAACGTAATCCGGAACTACAAGGTACGCCGTCGACGGATATGTCGTGGAGGCCGTCATCATCATGATAATATATATTGTAAACCTTGTTTTCGCAGCTTGGCTCATGTTATGATTATTAGTTAGTCATACCTACTTGATAAGCTTATGGTCCGGGTTCCCTGGGCCAGCTGATCCACTTGATTACTATCAAGCTAATTTTCCGAGAGTAGCTTCGTTTCGATGAGACGCCCAACAATTCCCTATGCGAAAATTCTCTATTGTGGTAGCTAACAATGGTAGCAAGGATAGAATATTTCGATTTGATGATACCCAAAAATTTATTATTTTATTTGTAGGACAATATGACTTTTAAGTTATATAAATATTAATAATAATACATTTTTGAGTATCATCAAATCGAAATATTCTATCCTTGCTACTTCTGTTAGCTACCACAATAGAGAATTTTCGCATAGGGAATTGTTGGGCGTCTCATCAAAACGAAGCTACTCACGGAAAATTAGCTTGATAGTAATCAAGTGGATCAGCTGGCCCAGGGAACCCGGGCCATTATACAAACCTGCGATCAAACACTAATTTGAATAAAAGTCAGTCACTATATCTATACTAATAATAAAGCTGTAGAGTTTGATTGTTTGATTGTTTGTTTGTTTGTTTGTTTGTTTGTTTGTTTGTTTGTTTGTTTGTTTGAACGCGCTAATCTCAGGAATTACTGGTTCGAATTAAAAAATTCTTTTTGTGTTGGATAGTCCATTTATCGAGGAAGGCTTTAGGATATATAACATTACGCTGCGACCATTAGAAGCGAAGCATCAGTGAAAAATGTTGCAAAAACGGGGAAAATTATTCATATTTGAAGGCTTCCGTTGCTAAGCTACCAAAATAATATTATTTGAAGGCTTCCGTTGTCAAATCAAAATCAAATCTATACTAATATTATAAAGCTGTAGAGTTTGATTGTTTGTTTGTTTATTTGATCACGTGGGCGGAGCCGCGAGCAAAAGCTAGTATTTGATATTTATATTTATCACTATATTTTGATATTTGTATGCCAACATGGGAGTCCCGGTGTGTCACCACATTAAAACGAGATAAGCACAGTTGCATACGTCAATGTAACTGTATTATAGCAATATGGTTGATTAAAACGAACTGTTTGTACCTATCTAAATGAAAATCACAATTGCGCACAACAAATCATGAATAATAATAGACTAATAACCCATAATATTATAAGATAAATCTGCAACCCTATCACAACGGGACGGAAATAAGCTGACGGAAATGTGGGTGTACTGTTTACACCTCTACCTACCTCTTCAGTGATTACAGGCGCGAATGCGTATATACGATACACATAGTCTTTTATTTTTAACATTCCAACAGAAAGTGGCAGTTTAACGAAAACAATGCAAATGATATTTCGCAATTGATAATGAATTTTAAGTAGAACGATAACAAATCGATTTGTCGGCGCTACCGGTATTGACGCCCAGAAACGTTTTTGTTCTCTACGTAATAGAAAAAAATCGTTTTACTTTTTAACCGACTTAATTCTATTGTACAGACACATTTCCTGTACTAGGAGATAAAAACGTGTTATTGAGTAAACTTTTTGTGATAGAAAAGTAGTTAAAAGGTATCACTAATGTACAAAAGATATACACAACAGATGTGAGGGTGGTCATGCATGTGTCCCTTTAATCATTAACTTAACTCACCGGCTAAATGGACTGAGGATGTCACTGTTTAAATCAGTTAGTTTTGTATAAAGTAATCATCCCATCGGGCGAACTATTTGTTTATTTTTTTATAGCATATGCCGACAATCGAACAAATAGTTCTTCAGATGGTAATGATCTCCACCGCATATGAACCCCACAATACGAATTATGGACGCGTTGCTGACTTTTAAGGAAAGGGATTAAAGGATTGGGAAGGGAAGGGGCATTTGAGCGTCCAGACATCTCAATCACCACAGAAAACGTAGAAGCAAGCCGCCACTTTAAGTCTGATTTCTGTGACAATTTGATAACAACTCTGGTGAATCAGCCCACTTATGCTGTAGACAACTGATAAAGTAAATGTTTGTGGAAATGGACACACCCTTACTCATTATTAACAGTTTGGACGCTATTGCTCACAAGTTATTCAATGAGTCAACTTGATATTCTTTTTCCAGTTATAGAAGTGCCAATAATAACACATTTAAAGTAATAGGTAAATAGCGAAGTAATTACTGTTGCCTGCAGTCGATGAGCACTCCTAAGAGGAACACGACGATGATGGCAATCAATATAACCACTGTCAACCCCACTATCGTCGCCAACGTTAGCGTCGGTACCTCGTCTTCTATTATAGATACAGATAGATTAGGGCCGGCCGTGGAGTCCAATAACTCTGCAACAATAACAATAAGCGTTAGTACTTAAACTTCATATTTTTAATATTTTATTGTTAATTTCGAATGAACCTCTTTTGTTATCCTTTGAGAATCTTTTCACTTACAATGTTGACACATTGGCGAACAGTATTAGCATGGTTCAGATTTTGCCTTGAGAGGTGGCAATGTCTACATACATTGTTGTATTGTCGCCTTGCTATTCGAATGTTCCACGATTTGATGCCAAATTTTATTACTTAGTAAGAATTATCCGAGTTAACGGGTTTATATGTATAGATCCGTAAACAATAAATCAATGAATAGTTTTCTTACATCCATTATTTCATAATTTCTCATTCCAAGTAAAGTTTAAATCGGATTTAAGAGTAGATATATTTACCTTCACCGAAAAACCCAGCACTTTTCTCTAAGTCCATTTCTTGATAATTGTTAATTTTCTAGGAATTTGACTTTGATAGTCTTTGTACCTGTAAAGAAAAATACATTATGTGAGTTTCTAGATAGGATATCAGTTTTAAATGTATAATTCTAATAATTTATATTCTGGGTTTAACATTATAAATAGCATCTATTGAAAAATATCTGAAGTTTGAAATGTTGAAAGGCTTGGCTCTGATCAAACATAAATATTTTAGTAGTAGCAGTTAAATCTGTACTTAGAATTTTCGAAAACTACCTTGTAGCAGAGGGAATATAAAGAAAAATCGAATAATCAAGCTTTTGGTAAGAATACGCCCGCGTGGCACTGCGCGATGCTCATATGGATTTTTATAATAGCTAGCAATATGTTATCCGCTTATTTAACATTATAATGTGTAATTATTACGTAAATTACTTATTTATGCATTAAATTAATATGAATATAACATTCATAAGAAATACGCAGTCATAGGAGAATATCACGACTGCTTGATATGGGATTTTTTATACATTACTACAAAATAGTGATTATTTAAGTGTGCCATATTTAAAACGTGTATCACTTGTTATTATAAGTCTTGCCTATGTTTATACAGAGCACTTTCAGAAACTGGACAGTTCCCTTTACATGTAGAGAACAAACTCAATGGTAAACGAAAATATTTCGATGTCATGTCCATGTTTGTTCTCGGTAGAGAATATTATATTCCTTGGTTACAATAGAAAGGAGTATGATGTAAATGTATAATGCTACACATCGATTTATCGATTAAAGAAAACAATTCCGAGAAATTCAGTCATTGCTCTGACGTAAACCAATAATTATGATTGGTGATATACGCCCTGAGACTTATTTTTTAGTTGGTAGCTATGATTGCTAATCTATGGCATATCTGATTGCGATTGTTAATTGATTAATTGCCTGGTATATCTACCGCAAAAGACCGGGATCATCTATAATGTATATAGTGTATAATAATATGTACAAAACTTGAATTCTTACATTTGAATACATTGTTACAACCATATAAACCTAGCACTGCCTTTGCCATAACAATATTAGTCTGCTGCTGCGTACAACCAGTGATTCCTAAATTGGGTTCCGCAAATCCCAAAGGTTTAATGAAAACGTCAGTAGGATTCCGCGAATTAATTACATTTGTCATTGAATTGCGGCGAATGTCTGATCGGATTCCCAAAATATCCGATACAAGTACAACTACATTGAAAATGAACACAGATGAAATCCTTCTGATATGTATATTTGCTCATTTAATGTAGGGTAATGATCATTTAATGTAGGTTTCCGTAAAATAGATTTGTCGAGTCCTCTGTAGCTTTTAAAATTTGGGAACTGTTGTTCTACCGATGAAAAAAATGTCATTAAATTCAGACCACCCGATGAAATTTATGTGTGGTTTAGGCTAGCGTGGTGGACTAACTAACCTAACCCCTCTCACTCAGTTGAGGTGATCCGTGCCTAACAATAGGTCGTGTACGATACAGCGCAGTATTATTATTATAGTATACATACAAAAAGTATATATGCGTTTAATTGAGAACCTCCTCTGTTTTTTCGTCGGTTAAAAAGTAATAAGTATTGTTTCATTGGTCCAGTAACATTATAACAAGGGTAGAGTGCACTAATCAATTACAATTCTGTATACCTCTTCAGCCTTACAGCCGAGAGCTTTTACACGTTTTACATAATGCAGCATAAAATACGCGCGAAAACTTAACTCTTGCCATACTAAACTAAATTTGAATATTTTTGTGCCATTCCTTGTTTTGCCCCTGCACCCCTCATGTGTAAATATCTGTTATTTTATCGTTGAACGATTATTATCAGACATTAGACAATAAAGCCGGTTTAACGCATGCACATTTAGCACATTTTTTTATAAGCAGAACAACCTCATTACATAAAAACCGCTTCTTCATTACCTGCTGTTTCCAATTCAAGGAATGCATTGAACCGGAAACATTCTAATATAACATGTGAACGCTTGGATATGTGTAAGTTTTAAAATATGGATGTTTGTTAATCAATCATGCTTTAACCGCTGTACAGATTTGAATTTAGTTTAGCAAACAGGTAGATCATAAACTGGCTTAGGACATAGTTTGTTACTTTTTATTACGGAAAAATACACTTATACGGGCGAAACCACAAGCAAAATCTAGTAGATTATACAAATATGTATAGGTGTTAAAACGCGAACAAGAAGATTATGCGATGTCGCAAAACCGGTTAGAGCATACATGAGCGGGCGTCACAGCAATTGTCGTACGTAGAACATACAAAGTAGGTACGTAATGTAAAATAATAAATAATAATACAACGAGTTACATACTGAAAGTGTAGTCATATTTAAGGGTTGTCACATACACCGTTGTACATACGTAACGATCTTAGCCTATTCCTTAATAATTGGTAACGACCGTTGATGACGTTGTCATTATTAACAAGTGACAGTGAGAGTTAATATACCGGATCTAAAAATACTAAAATCACGCTTACTCTAATCAGTCGTTTAATAAACCAAACATACCATATTGCAATAATATTTAAACATCAAAATAGATAGCCCATCATGCACATTGATTTAGAAAGGCGAAGTAGTAGGTCATCATCATCATCATCAGCCACAAGACGTCCACTGAACATAGGCCTCCCCCAAAGATTTCCAGACCGACCTGTTGGAAGCGGCCTGCGTCCAGCGACTTCCTGCGAGCTTTGTCAGGTCGTCTATCCACTTTGTAGGTAGACGTCCAACGCTGCGCTTGCCAGTACGTGGCCTCCCTCCATTTCTGCCCCTTCGTTTATCAGTTCTACGAGCTATATGGCCTGCCCACTGCCACTGGAGCTTGCTAATCCGCTGAGCTATGTCGATGACTTTCGTTCTTCACGGATCTCCTCATTTCTGATTTGATCACGTAGAGAATTCATAGGATGAGGTCATACGGATTATTTTAAATTGTTGGTCTTTAAATTTATTCTTCTTATGAAACCAGGCAAGAGGGTCACCTGATGATAAGTGAATACCGTCGCCCATGGACATCATAAATTCCTAAAGAAATAACCGAATAATTTTCGATATCAAGAAAGAGTAGGCTCATTTCTTGAAGGTTTCTAAGTCATGTCGATCTGGCAAGCGCAAGCTGATGCATGCAGCATAAAGATGCTGTAAATGAAAGAAAACTTCGTGTAAGGTTGAGGAACCCCAGCCATCCAGATGGTGGACATAGAATCCCAACATTTATCGCGATGTTTAGAGAGGTGCACTTCGGCCGTTGGTACTAATTCAAACAATTCCTAGGAATATTCCACGTGATAAATATGATAAAGAATGCAGAGACGCAATGTCTCGTCGCAGTGCTTGCGAATGGAGCCGATCGTATAGAACCACATAATGTGGATAGAGCCTAACTATCGACGATTTGAACGGCTCTTCGTTTGGTGCGCTCAAATCAAACTACTGCTGTACTGTGGTGCACCTGCCCAATTATGAGAACAGTATGTAAAAAGTGTATAACTTCGAAGGAAATATTTTTAGTATCGATCAGTATATTCGGTAACATGTTCATATTTAGCTCTTTAAACTCATTTATGGGATTTTCGTTACACAGAGGTATTGCGGTTCAACATATTATCTTATGAGTGAACTCCAAAATTGTTGGACGTAGTCAAAAACATTATATCTTTGTGACAAGATCATATCACATTGAAATATCTTTTATTCGCTTGATGATAATATATCGATTTATCATATCATGAAAATCAAATCACCAGTATATCAGTGATTTAAACAACAATGATCTCATCTGTATGTATGCACTGCTAGATAAACTTTGCAAACGTGTCAGACTTACGTACAGTCTACGATTATAATTATGCACTTCGGCAGTCTTAGGTATTTTCTACGATTAGTACGAATATCATAAAGGAGGGCTTGATTAGGAGCAATTGCACTTGGCATATGCAACACGAGCAAATTTTGTCGACTCATTTTATCATTATAATTCTTAGGTATTATGAAATTCGGACTTTTGAAAATCGAAATTAGGAATAAAATATTTCGGATAATTTAGGTATTCCTATTAGTTAGGATAGTAAGCGGGCTTATCTATTTACGCCATGTCTCGAGACGGAAATGAGCTAGGTGAACTGTGAATAATGATTTCCAAAGATGAATTCACTGGAAACGTGTATAAGTATGTCGTGTACGTAGTTACCATACCTGTTCCATACATCTAAATAAATAATGTAGGTTGCCATAACTGTTTTCTATTGCCATTTGCTATTGACAACACGTTGTCATGAAGAAACCGTTACCCGTCTACGTACATAAGCCTGTGAATTTGTCTTTAATAAATATATATGTCACAATCACAATATTATTCAATATATTATCACCATTCCACTAGGTCTTTGCCTTTTGCGTATCATTATACGCGTATGTTATGTGCAACAACACGATTTTTCAATTAAATATTAGTCCAAGCCATAATCTTATCATTTACTCTCATCTTGTGCGAGATAGATTTTAATATAGATCTAGTTAATTATCATTATGTGCATCTTTGTTATCTCTATTATTGACATTTAACACCTAATACCTTTTATGTGCAACATTTACACGTAGGACATATGGTGAACGTATACCTAAACTCGAAAGAAGCGTTAGCAGTAGTAACATTTTAGGATTCGCTGTATTACAATTTACATTCGCATTGCGCGCAACTATTCGCGGCACCGTGACCCTAGTCGCATCATCCGGCATGGATATGTAAATACATGCAAGTGACGACACTTTTGTTTTATACTATAATGAATTAGATGTAGGTATATATTATTGGTCGGTGGGAACCTGATATTTTTGTACCCGCCTGGAAAGCGACCATCGTACACATGGTAACTAATCCGCCAGTGTCTGGTTCAGGTGGTGCAGGCGAGGAGAGATCCGGCGTCAGGCTGGGTATATTCAGTAACATCAGGCTGATATAATCCTATCGACCATCAAGGTCGACAATATCTCTTTACGGTTAAAATTATAATTGGACTGCAGTGTATGTCACCGTATCCCCAGTACCTACTTATTATATTTTTTTATTTTAATCCAGCTTATCCAGCCACCAACGATTAGTATCTACAGGGAATTAATACGCATCCATTGATGTCAACGTATTGTTAACGTGAGCACAAAAATGTATTGTAACAAATATATTCTCTTTCTTTTTACCCATATTTCGATTACCTTGCATATTAGATTACCTTGAATAGTTATTGACCTGGTAATAATGCCATGTTAAAGACAACATTTTTAGGTTTACTTTCCCATAGCTGACTCACAATCACAATATTATACAATATATTATCACCTCGTGGGGTTCGAGTGTTCCACTGAGCAACTCAATGCAAATATCGTAACATCGATACTTCCGCCCCGCAGCCCCGTATCAATGTCGTGGGCAAAATCGTGGCAGATGCACCAGGAAGCGATTCAAAGGGGCGTCAAATTCCTGTGTTTGAAAATAACATGTTTCGCTAAAGCGACCAGCATCCAGAACGCTTCTTAGGTACCCATAAATAACAAAAAGTCATTGTACTCAAAGAGTATGTCAACTAGGGATTGCAATCCGGAAAAACGGATCCGGTAATCCGGCGGATCCGGCATCATTTAACATCCACCGGATCCGGTACCAATATACCGGATCCGGCGACCGGATCCGGTGCTACAATTTTCAGATATTTAAATAGAGCTGTTGCATGATTAGGTACTTTACTATGCCAAAGAAAAAAGTCATACGGTCAGAAATGACGAAAATCTTGGAAAGAGTTATTCAACATGATAACTCTAAATAAAAATTTGGAAGAAATAGTAGAAGAGAACTTAGATTCACCCTCACTAAAGATAATAGTATGACAATTATTACTTAAAATTCTACTTAAAATAATTATTTTTCGTAAGTTGATTAAACTAAAAAGTTGAAATTATAACACAAACTCATTCATTACAAAGATTCATCAAATCATGATGGTGTCTCTCATAAATATGAGACTTTTTTGTTGCAATAGTTAGCATTCTCAAATACTTTATTAATTACTATGATCTCATCTCAATAAATTACGGAAGGTTAATTATATTAGATTTTATAATGTTACTTACTAAAATAATTGCTCTATAATATGTGAAAGTGAAATCTATGAAGATTGAGCTACTTGTTTCATCGTTAAAATTTTACTAGTTACCTACACTACTAGATTTTATTTGTTTGCTCGTTGTCTAATCTTAACATTAGATTGGAAATAAAGTTGATTTTATATGTTTTATTTTTTATAAACTATCTATATTAAGCAAAATAACACTTGTTTAAATTACAAACAGTTCATTTTGAACCGAAAAGCGAAAATCATCCTGACTTGATCAATCCGGCCGGATCCGATCGGATCCGGCCGGATCAGTGGAAATCCGGTCGGATCCGGCCGGATTGAAAATGACGCCGGATTGCAATCCCTAATGTCAACGCTACGTTCATTGTGCTGTCAGTTATTAGGTAATGTATTCTCCAGATTTCTATATAATTATTATCTTTTTGTTTCGACGTTGTTATTTTATTACATCTTTTTCATGCTGTTCATACGTATAACATATATGTGAAAGTAACTATTTTGTAAATCTACCTTCCTTTCACGCATCAAAGAAACGACATATCGCGACATACCATCATTGTTAGAGAATGCCTCTGGCATTAAGTCCGCCTTTATACATGTTTTGTATATAAAGTTTAAATAAATAAATATCAAAGAAAATCTTACGTGGTTGTAATATCCACAAAAATTCAGCTGCGAACACAAACCTCATCGCAACTACTTTACGATAAGAGTTTGGTCTACTCCACGTTGTTATAAAGATAAAAAAACAAAATTTGATTAAATGTTATGATGAACACGGAACTAATATTTACTAGAAGACTACATTGTAAAGTAACATCATAAGTGAATATGGAAAAGTTAACACCGATTTGGGTTATCATGATCGTTTTAATAAGCCAGAGCGAGATTAAAGGCAAGGCTAGGTGTCTTATAGAGAACTACTTTCGTTGAATATCGGCTTATCCTGTCTTCAAAATTTCAAGGATTACATGTTTCAACCCGGCGCTCACGAGGTATGCGCAACAAATTGGTACAGTACTACGATTAATATTATATGCTTCGGCAACCTTCGGATATTTGGAAAGAACGGACATGAAATGATGAGAGCCTAATACGAACGACGAGTTAATGCTATGTACTTATTTATTCTCGAGTCATTGAACAAAAACGGATAGCCCAGGATTCATTATATATTCGTACTAATTCGTTAAAACCACACATTTTACTTTGCCGTAGCGCATAAGTAGTTATGGTACTGTAATATGTCATACTACAAGCGTAAATAATAAGATACGCTACAAGATAAGCAGCGATAGCTCAGCGGGGAGTGGTATGGACTGTCGAGACGAAAGTCGCAGAAGTTCGAAACCAGACCCAAGAACTACACCACTGACTATTCTAAATTACGTGCATATTAATTGTTAATTATCGCTTGCTTTAACGGTGAAGGAAACATCGTGAGGAAACCTGCATACCTGAGAACTCGGTAAGATTTTCGAAGGTATGTGAAGTCTGCCAACCCACATTAGGCCAGCGTAGTGAACTAAGGCCTAATCCCTCTCATTCAGTAGAGGAGACCCGTGCCTGTGGCGTACATGCCAAAAAAAAAACAAGATAATAAGATAGCTATTAAAAAACATGAATCTTGGCATTCGCCTTAAGAAAATACTGGTTTACTGATGTTAGTTATTCCAGCCCCAACTCTTTATTTCTTAATGTTAATTCTTATATTTCGTAATAACAATAAATAGTTAACCTACATACTTATCACTTTTAACCATTTTTTATTTCCTCTAATAAAAACGCTTTACGCGACTACAGAGTATTATAGGCATTTTTCAGAATGGAAGTCCAGTCATAGGATGTAGTCCATTGAAAAGTTACATTTGGGGTTGCGTTTCTTAGAGGACGCAATTTTATTTTTTTGATGTGTAGGGGGGGTAAGTGTAAAGCTAAAATCAAGTTTGTGGGGTCGCCACCCTTGTCCCACGGCCGCCATCTTGAAAATAGGGGTTGAAACGGTTTTTACGATATATCTCTTAAACTATTTATCTGATAAAAAAAATTGTTAACGTTTTTTGTTGCTAATTAAATTCTCTATAACTTTGGTCCAGTAACTTTTTGTCGTAAAACTATAAATAAAAAAGTTATAAGTGAAAATGTAATAAAGAAAAAATAAAGATGATAATTCTCTTGACAGCCTAAGATACAAACAATTCGCCAAGGCAGTGACAAAAAGTACATTTAATTTATCTTCACTTCCTCCAACATAAGACACAGCTCGCTTTCATACTTTCCGAGTCTACCATCAGGTCCAGTCGTGTTCATCATCGAAGTCATTTTCATTTGTTAATTCTGAGAGTTCCATTACGTTACTGCAAGTCTCTCCAGAACAATGGAAGCACACTGCGGAACATTTTAGCCCTGATTTTCGACATCCACACATCGCTCCACAGTTTCCTTTGCATTTACAAAAGATCAATTTAAGAAGCTCAGGGGGTGCTGGAGGTTTAGAGCTCTGCACTGGCATCAATAATTTTCCACATTTTTTCCAGCCCCAGTCTTCAGGATCATTATTATTACCAAGCCACGACTGGACCTGATGGTAGACTCGGAAAGTATGAAAGCGAGCTGTGTCTTGTGTTGGAGGAAGTGAAGATAAATTAAATGTACTTTTTGTCACTGCCTTGGCGAATTGTTTGTATCTTAGGCTGTCAAGAGAATTATCATCTTTATTTTTTTCTTTATTACATTTTCACTTATAACTTTTTTATTTATAGTTTTACGACAAAAAGTTACTGGACCAAAGTTATAGAGAATTTAATTAGCAACAAAAAACGTTAACAATTTTTTTTTATCAGATAAATAGTTTAAGAGATATATCGTAAAAACCGTTTCAACCCCTATTTTCAAGATGGCGGCCGTGGGACAAGGGTGGCGACCCCACAAACTTGATTTTAGCTTTACACTTACCCCCCCTACACATCAAAAAAATAAAATTGCGTCCTCTAAGAAACGCAAGGTGAGGCCTAAAAAATGTAACATTTCAATGGACTAATGGTAAAGTGATTAATCTATCTAGGTTTTAAGTTGAATTTCGAAATAAAAATTACAGTAACAAAGTGAGTGTTTAAATGATAACACACACCCGTGCCGAGTTTCGGGCAGTCGAGCTGCATCCACTGAGTTTTTTTATCAATCACAACCCACACGGTCGTCCCAAGCTATGCGGGGGCCAGTGGCCCTTTTAGAAATAAACAAAAGGTTTTTTTAAACATGGGCCTTATATTGGGCCTCCTCCTTTTGTGACGTCTATTAAAAAAGGAATTAATCGCTCGAAATCTAATAAGGCAAATAAAAAAGCATATTTTTTAACTTGACCTCTACAACATTAGTATTTTGTAGGATGTACGTGGTATATAATTAATTCTTATTAATCAGCAACCAGGTGACTTCTTTGCACCTTGACATAAATAAATAAGAAATACAACACATGAAAATTATATTGTACTTTTAAACATGCAAACTAATGTCATATTTTGTAAGGTCCTCTACAAATACTTTACATAACAACTTTATTCCAAATTATTTGTAAGCGTATTCCATTCAAATAGAATTCCGATGTGGCATGGTTTCCAACAGGATTTATCATTGCAAAAATATAAACATTGATAATATATATTTGTTAATGAAAAATAGATATTTCAAACTATCCAATAATAAAACAATATATTAATCATGGATTAAGATTAAATCAATGATTTAAAACAACAAATATGGATTAACAGCAATTTATTTTAGCAGCCAACGTTTTGTATAAGAAAATATAGTATAATAAGATCGGAGAAGAAAATATGAATAATATTTTGTAAAATAAACAATATATCAGTTTTTGGTTGTTTTGAATACTTATGTCACATTTTTAGTGCTTCACCCGGACTTTATTGATATCTAGAAAACAGACACTAGAAATCAGTTTTTTTTTCACTTTATCTTTATTGAACAGTTGTTGTTGAAACAGAACAATGCTGTCAATCGAAATAAAGTATTATTAAGCATCTCTTTTTCTCTTCTTCCATCTGCCCTTATCCTCGCAGTGGCGCAACATGCTTTTTACCACATGTTATAGAAATATTTAGCTTGCAGTTTTTACGACCCACCTCCGGCTTAACGTCAACCTCTCTGGGGAAAGTTTATTACTCTATTTAAGCGACTAAATTAACAATGTGGTTGGTAGCCGTCTATTTCAGTAGATGGGCGGGAATCCAAGTGAATTTTTCCGATATAAACAAAATGTATACTTTATGTATTACTACAATTTAATTTCTACGTTTTAGAAGTATGACATTTAAATAACGCGAATGAATACCTAATCGGTTTTAATCTATTTAAATAAATAATAAAGAATGTTTCGTTGTATGTCTTTAATGCGTGCGATTTTGACAGAAAGTTTCTTTTTCACGTGGCATTGAAACGCATACCGGATACAGCTACTACAGTATAAACGTCTGCAACTGTGAAAAGGATTGGTAATAAAAATAATACGTATTTCAACATAACAACTAACTATCGGTATCAATAAACGATTTTATCTGTATGACAAACGTCATTACTGCATGCCATCACGTACCTACTGAAACGTTGCTTTCTGCCACATTCAATATTTGTGTAGGTTTGCAAAACTAAAAAAATTATTCTCCGTAGATTCGCCTAGAAAAATCGAGAGAAGTCGGCAATTATGAAATATGGTTGTGGCCGATTAGATCTTGTCGGAGTTTTTGTTTCAATTCCTTCCAATACAATACTCAATAGACGATTCTCTCCAAGCGGATCGAAGAACCAAAGTCGGGTACCTACACATCTCTATGGAAATCACCTAAATTCACAAATTTCTGAGTTTCTTTAGACTATTCACCATCTTTAATTTTTACTGCATAAGCCCAAAATACAATAAATATCACCAGAAATTTATATAGGAAATAAATAAAATACGTGGCCGAATGCACTGTCAGAAAACCCGTTAAAACTCCAGTAGATTTATGGAGGAAATACCTGCACATAATAAGAAAACAGACTAAGACCAAGGTTCTATGTTCTTGGGGAAATACCTTCTTTGAACTAAATGAGATTTACATTTATTAAATAAGTACACCCTTAAATAAAAACAGTAAACAGTCACATACGTAGTCCTAACCTCATACTAGGTTAGACCTATATCGTGGGTATCAGGAACTACATGGGACTGGCGGCTCCACAACACCCTGACCCCGAAACCAATCGTGAATCACACAAACATTTATTAAATCTTGTTTTCATGTACATGAACTTGTTAATCATGTACATTATTATTATGATTAATTTTTAAAGCTATCTTAATATTAAGTGGGCGTAGTAAAGTAACTCAGTGCTTGTAGCCATCTAAAAAATGAGAATAACTGTGAACACAATGCAATTAACTACTATAAAAGTTATGTGCTTCGGCAATCGTCGTGTTTTCGACTTATAACGAATATGCGAACAATGTCAGACACTCAAAGAATAACAAGTACCAAGTAGTAATGGAATAACTTCCTAACAAAGAATGCCAAACTACATATAAATCGTAATACTGTATGTTATCTATTTCATGCTTAAAGCGCATTGAAATATATTGCAAGAAAATCTATGTTTCGAATACTAAAAATAGTTATAAAAAATCAACGTGACCTAGATCCTTTGTTAAAAATACTTTGGACTGACGCGTCGCATAGCTCTGGTCATGATAAGTAGATATTTGCAATTTCCATACATAATCTTTATAGGTATATAAAACCGTATCAATCTCACCATCTGTAATAGATAAGGAAAAAATAATTAATACCATACGTATCATTGCGAATTTAATTGATGAGATGATTAGAAGCGCAAATATTTTTATTACTTTAGAGTTCTGTATCCTCGTGATTTATTTGCATCATAACCAGATGCATCACAAGTCTATTATAGAGGAGTACCCTACATGCTAGCATACCAGAGCACCGACTGTACCACAATTTGGCGAACAGAGTGGCCGCAGCAGGCGCCGAACCGAGAGTCAACCCAACATATTCGCTCTCAGAGCTCAAGCTTTCCCAATACCAAACCTCATTCCACGGTGAACTCTTTGCTGTGCATAGATTTCTGTATACATGATTGGCCCGTTATAGTTTAGCGCCAAGGACGGACTAATCACGTGCCTTTACAGTAATCATCCCTATGCTTTTACGCGCATTCTGAGACCAGCCATCGGTAACAATTATTAATTTAAGGGGCACCAGCCTCGAGCAATAGTGGCATGGAACGGGACTTAGAATTCAAACCTCCTTAGGATTTATTTATTAGCTTGAATGACGAAACGAGAGGTCGCTCGCCGGGTTATAAGCGCCTCGCCTGCCCATAAACAGATACAGCCCAATTAGGGTATAAGTTATTAAGTCTCACAATGCCCAGTAATTTCACTGGAATTAGAAATATGAAAAATAAACCTTTTAAATAATGAATATATAAGACCAGTGCATGCTGACTAAATATCAACAGAAAATCTCATTGTAATTGATCGGCCACAGATTTCCTTGAATAATAAGTTATCTTTTTTATCACAATACAATAAATTACATTAAAAGGATTTGAATTGTTTATTGTAACCATTCTGAACAAACATGGAAGTCAATAAAGTGGTAGTCATTTGTAACAAATCCTACTCCTACTAATATTATAAACGCGTACGCGTACGCGTTACTCTTTCACGTAAAAACTACTGAATGGATTTTAATGAAACTTTACAATAATATAGCTTATACATCAGAATAAGACATAGGCTACTTTTTATCCCGGGACAAGCAAATCACGCGGGCGGAGCCGCGAGCAAAAGCTAGTATTGTATAATGGCTATAAAATTAACTGATTATTTGAATACAATATCTATGCGTAGGTACCAGGTAGGTATAACGATATTAGTCGGCACTGGATATGCCACACTCAATGTCGACGTCATAAATAAATGAACAATCGATATGATAACGGATCTAAGGACGTTGGTAAAGGATTGCTAACGGATTCATTGTTAAACGCTTTGGCCAAGCGCATCGCATGCACATGACTAAACAATTTCTATGAACACGTCATTAAAGGAACACAAAGTTACAATATGTGTTGGTTGTGGTTGTATTAATCTTTACTCTTTAAAACATTTGTAAGAGGAAATGGTTCTGGTGATTTAAAGAATGTTTCATTTGTTTGCAGTAATGACAAAACGACAAAAATCAACAGATTCCGTGAACAATTGTTTCGAACGTTTTTAAGATAACCGACCATTTGAAACAATGTACCCTGAGGATTAACGACATACTTAAAGAACAAGTCAAGTAGGTAGTCTTCTATACAGGTTTTCATATATAACATGACTAAAGCGTCGGTCTCTTTTACACATTTATCCGTAGATAAGGACAGAACCGTATATTATTTGCACTCAAAGCGTATTTTAATGATAGGTAGTATCATTTAGTACGTCATCAGTACCTTTAAAAAAAATTAAAACAATTTTCCTTGAACTTACATAAACACGCACAGAAATACAAGATAGCTCCTTTCACTTACAATAACTTGTTTCTTTGGCCTAATTTTATACACTAAATACTTTGGCACTTTTAGACAGGTATCACAAACAACTAGTATTATTGTGTACGTATACGTAACATCATTTTGTTTGTATACAATAGCTTCTCGGAGGTGGCTGTGCGCATGCGCTGCGCTCCACGGCACGTTTCTCACTAGTCACTGTCCCCAGTCCCACCCAGGCACCAACCACGAGATCACTTCAATGTTTGTCTAGTCATACAACCTTTTTGCTTATGCGGACTTGTAACTAATATTATAAATTTTATATTTTTTATACAGTTATACATCTACACTAATCTCTAAGCATAATTTGAACTTGATTATTCTTAATATTATAACATTGGTCATAATGAAATGGGTCACTTGCTTCATGAAATAAGATTTTTTTGGATTAATCGTGATTCTCAATACGTCCCGTCTGCACTGAGTCTCATACTGTGTCAATAATATTATATTATTACAATTATGTACAGTTACTAACAATATTTTATTTAAATTTATTATCAATGTGTAGGACTAGAATGCCATAGAAGAACCGCCCCCTTTGTAGTGTCATTAACACAGTATAGATAAGCTTGTAATATATCCGCTTGTGAGTAGATACTATACAAAAATATGTTGACTATTCTGAATATTAATGATACTAAATTATATTAGTTTTATTACATTTATTCGATATGAAATTGTAACCCTGATTGCACCATTCGTTTTTATTAAACAAGAGTGAATGTACGTTCGAGTCACGTGATAACGAGCCTCGGCCGCAGGTTGTTTGCACAACAACTGCCGTGCGCCCGTGCGCCTCGCTTCTAAATGACGAAGTTAAAACCAATTTAACAAAAACTGTGAAATATTTGTAATAGTGAGATTGTTGTGTTAATGAAAATTAAAACATTCATACGCACTCACGCTTGTAATCCCCGAAAGAGTAAGCCGAGGTACACCCACATTTCATCTAGCTTATTTTCGTCTATACCGGGCACGGTTCCAGAGACTTCGGGCTGATACTGAGCATTTAGTAATAGTATAACCCAGTATCACTTTTACCCGACCAGGAAATCGAACTCGAGACCCCAGCATATCAGTCGTACCGCGTATCATTACAACTGCGCCACTGCGCCGAGGCAGTTCGCAAAATTAAAATAATAAGTAACGAAGTAAGTAAAACACCCAACACACACAGTCCTGAATGATCCCACACTATGTTAACCTGTATCGTGGGTATTAGGAACTACGAGAAACTTTTATTAACTTCGCATTGCTGTTTCTTGAGAGTCAAGCAGCTCTTCGAAACTCGCGACACCTCATCTCGACATCGAAATCATAGGATTAAAAAAATATTATACTATGTTAAAGGAAACTACTTACTTGCTGTTTTTTATGGTGTACTTATATGTAGGTAATACAAACATCCCAGCCAGTAGGATTCATCATATCTCTCTATAACTTAGTTAAAATAAAAACACAGTCGTTATTCAATGAAAGAAACATTAAAGACAATATCATACGCCCTTGGAGCTTCCAAGTCCTTACTATGGTAATATACAATTTATGCAGAATCTAGAATTTAATTAATAATCAGTTGTGCGTACTGCGTGTTAAGAATATAAGTATATATATATTATATTCCAATACAGCAAATTATCACAGGAGCCGGCCTTGCTATAAGGAGTTCGGAGCAGCCGCCGCATGTCTATTCTCAAAATCAGGAGATCAAATCATGTATCAGATCATAGAGACTAGAACGTAATCCCGTTTTAGTCATATGTATGTATTACTGTAATTAAGTTTAACAGCTTCCATGATATGACCTATTAAATAATATCCGTGGTGCATTACATTTGGCTTCTTCAGCTGTAAATGTCCATATGCTTGATTTAATACCTACTTAGGTCATTATTTTGCAACCTGCTTTGCTACGAACAGAAGAGGAATAATGTATTTTTCCAACACCTCCCTTTCTATCTTTTATTTGATTTTTTATTTATTTTTATACGTATGTACATTTTTATACAATTTTGTATAAAGGTAGACATAATTCCTGAGGCATTCTCTACCTACCGACCTTTTTTGGGTAATGCAAATATTAACAAATTGGTTGCAAAAGGATACGTACAATAAACACAAAACAATATGTCAATAAGTATAATATTTATTTGATGACTGTTATGTATAATATTATACCCAATACCGGTAATAAGATGCGCACGTTGAACTAAACTGGAGTTTACCCCAATATAAGAAGCGTCTTGTCATTTGGAAAATTAGTCATAACGTAAAGTAAGGAAGTCTATTAAAGGTAGTAATGCTGGAATTATGGTAGACCTGTGTTGTATAAGTATAATGGTGATACCGCTTACCTGCCTGCTACCTGCTAGTAAAATATCACGTTACCGTAATCTGTGTAGGTCAGTAGCGATAAGTGTAACTGTGCCCCGATTATTGTAATTTGTGAAAAGAGCAGCAGGTTTCTTGGCCGTTCTTTCCTGACGAAATAGCATTCCGAACGGGTCGTAGCTCAATAAACGATGATTAAGTGATAATCCTGTGTTACAAATAATGAAACTATCATAAACAGTACATTCTGACTATATCTGGCGATCGAAGGGGGACGCATAAGCTTTCTCACGACCACGAACAATGGATTGGTTTACGACAAATATACGAATATATTATTAAATTTCGTTAGAGAATAAAGAATAAAAATAAGCTTCGCATTCCCAGAGACTCGACGAGCTTCAGTTCTCGGTGACAAAATATGCGCATCGACCATGACTTACAGTAACCAGCAGTAGCAGCAGCCAGTACAGCACTGATGGGGTGTTTGGGTGAGAAAGTGTCTACTAAACCATGAACAATGAGCGCCATATTTTGATCTGACTTCATCCTAAAATTAGCCTCAGGCCGGACACTGAGCTGCCCCTTTACCTAAAGAAAACCGGGGTGTAGCTAGCTTCATTTAAATTTAAGCATGATGGACTGACTGAATTGGGGCGCCATGCCATTACCTTTTCTCAGGAACGAAAAGGAACAACTTTACTCGTTGAGATATTCGAAGGCCCAAAACCTCCCCTCCTAAATCTCCACCTTTCCCTTTAATTCATCGACAACTCCATTTGTAAGTATCATTCATGGGGGTGGTAACTCACCTAGTTATTTGCTTGTCTTCTGCTGTAAAATACGATTTTAATACGGTACAGGTACATCATTTACCTACCCTTCATGTTGCAATTATAAGCATCCTAGATTCTACGTAGTTATTGGCGGCTTTAACAGTCGACACGCATTATGCAACACAGCTCTTCTACATATTAAGTATTGTGTAAAAGGTAACTATTGCCACAAGATAATTAAGAACCATCAAAACGGCTGCTTACACCGACACTTACTTTCACTAAAATGGCCCTGTCTATTGGATAGAAAACTCGTCTTCGATTAAGATTTTAGTTCCAATTACAGAATATTAAACCAAGTTATATTAATATTGTATTATTATACTAAATTTGCCTAGTTACATTTTTTATTCTGAACGTTTGATTAACAGCATATGACTTAGAAGCCAGATCGTATTAGTGAAACTACGAAGATTATGGTTCTGGTTTCCACTGTCAGATTCAGAACAACAAACAATATATGCACAACATTTTAAATATATTATTTACAAAAGCAAAAAGTCTAGGTATATATAATAGGATACAATTTCACAATGGTCTTAAAATGTAAAGATACAAATGAAAATGTAAAGAGATGTTCTGATTATCATTTAAAGAATTCCTAAAATAAAATATAGGTAAAATTAATATTTCCTAATGAAAATTACTTTTAAATAAATATTATTTAAACTTCAGTTTATATCGGCATGAGATGGTTTAAAAAATAATCTTCAGAGTTCATCGTAGATTGCTACTAGTTTTTGAGCTACTCGTAACCTGGCTCAAACTAGAGTAACAGAAATTTGAAATTAAAATAGTGTTAAAAATAGATCGTTCAAATACACGTTCGAGCAGTCCTTTTATTTCGTTTAAGGCCAACCATTCGTTTCAAGGGAACCTTTTGATGTATCATTTGATATGGCCGATATATGAATATTTATTATAACTACATTTTGTATTAAGACCTACAGAATCTAGCTCTGCGGAAAAGTTTAAAAATATGTGCCTACTGATTAGTTACATCACGAATTGAACTGAATTTAACGCGATTAAACTGATCCTGGAAGTTTGACAGACGTCATGGACATATGCTTAGACACGAATCGTTTCGACTGCTTCGACCAGTTGTCTGCTGTGCTGAGATCTCTGGTTCGATCTCCGGGTCGGGTTAAAGTGATATTGGACTTTTCTTTCACGAAATGCTCGATATCGTCCGGAGTCTGTAAATGTGCCCGGTATGGCGATAGGCTCTCCCTCTATCACATCATTGAACGAAAAGAAGTTCGGCGAAATGTCAATGTATATAGATACACCTCTGCCTACTCTTTTGGGGAATACAGACGTGAGAGCGTATGTATGTAAATCGTTTCGAGATATCTTCGACCTCTTCCATCATTCGAAGTTAAGTTATATTACCTAAGTTATATTCTTCTATGACAGTTTTGTCACAGGAAATATAAATGGGGAATTCAGATAAAAAAAAAATCCCCAGCCATAATTAATATCTATTCATTGCATAAAATTTCAACAAAAAACTACGTTATAGTACCAAAACATACAATATGCATAAAAACAGGTTAAGTTCTTATCAGGTATTTTATATTGTTTTCTCTTCTTTGGAATAAAAATGTTATCTAAAAACTAAAAGATTTTGCAACTAAGTTGGAATTTTAAGCCGAAAAAAAATTGGTTGCTTGCTTAAGATTTTATTGCCTACTAACTTAAATAGTATGTGTTATAAACTGCTTGGTGATAACTAGGAGTTATTAAATTTTCAACATAATTGGTGACTCGGTAACCTTTAGTTGGGTACTATTTGAAAAAAAAAATACATTGAATACAAGTTTCAGAGTAAAGAGTATGTATAAATGGTTGTTTAATGAACCAATTTTACCAGGAAACACGAAAGTAGGTCACCTAATGATAACCGCCCACAAACATTCACAGCTATGGTTAATACAGTTCAAATATTATAGTACGTAACGCAACAGCAAGCTGCCACTTGACGTCCAGGTTTGTGAGAAAACGGTACTTACTATCTATCGGAAGCTGGCCCATTCGTGTAGACGAAACTGTATAGAGCGTGAATCTGCCGCTATAAACAGCAATTTACACTTAAATATCTGTATCATCTTAATAATAGGCATAAAATTAGAACTTAAGACAAAAGTGTATATTTGATTTCCGTAAAAAAAAAGAATTCCATAGTATGAACGTGTAACATTCAACACACTGATGAAGCTGCAATATAGATAGGAGTTCTAAAAGTATGTTAACATGACGCAACGTTTCCTTATAAATAATCTGATTTCCATGTACAGCTTATGTTATCAATAAACAGAATATACTCAATGTCGAGCCGGTACCTGGCACGGGTGGCGCGGCTCCACGGCTCGCTCGCCGCTCAGTGCTTACACAAGCGTAGCCACAACAGAACCAATTTACAATGCACCTAACATAGAAATAACGCTAACGCTACCCCGTTTTACGCGAATTCGGAGACACGCGGTTATTCTTTTTGATGGCCGAGCGCATCAGCTCTCCTATTTCGCCTTGTTAGTGGTCCGTTTACGACAGGTTCGAACGTGTTCCGCGTTGAATTGTTTTACGTACGTCGTGTTTTATTGATAACCTCAAATTATGTCACTCAAAAGTGCATGCAAAGTTGTACCCCGACTTACGCGAATTCGACTTACACGGTTATAGCTCGGTCCCACCTATCGCGTAAGTCCGGGGTATTACTGTAATTTAAACGGATTTTATCGCGGTTTTTTATTAATTTTGATCCCGACGTTTCGAAGACTTTTCAGCCTTCGTAGTCACGGAGGGTCCCCCCCTTTTAATTCAATGAGTAACATTCGCGTAAACGTAAGAAATCATTACCTAACATAGTTTAAGGATGTAACTTTCTGTATCTAATATGATAAATACTCTTTGGTAACTAAGGCTTAATTATGAGAATGACGTTAGGTTATAAGGTAATACTAATGATTAAAGAATCTATAAGGGTAATACTAAAAAACATCCTGACTCGATAACTGTACGAAAAACATATGTGATACCAAAAAGTTCTATGTGTAACATAATATATCATGGTATGATACAGTTTCAACACGAAACTATCGAAGCAAAACTTGTATAAAGGTGCGTCCACACATTTCACTCCCAGAGGCGTGGCTGTCACACGTACTTGTTTCACTAATGTGAACGTGTATCGTAATATGCACTGTATCATTTAGCCTTGACTTAAAACAAAAAAAAATATAAAACCATAAATGATATGTCACGGGGAAATGTTTACGGGATCGGGATTACGGGATTAGATTATATATTACGACAGTTGACACCCGTTAACACTTGAAATTATTGTTCTTAATAAATTTTGTTCCTACTTTTATCATGTGGATAATAATTATATTTTATAGTATCGAATGCCTTGATACAATGATAGAATATATTGATAGTACGACTACAGTCCATAAGGGGAAGGTTCTACAGGTACTACGTAGTTCAGCTGATGCAACTATAATGAATTATACGACTGATTAAAAATATGATACGGGTGCCTTATGCAATTTGTTTTTAAAACTACATAATATACTTACGTGTATGTACGTACATACGTAACGTGTGTCATTTATGTACTAAAACTTTTAAAAACTCTACCCGCCACGCTGACCTCCGCCACGCGATACCCTCCACCTTGTAGCATTTTTGTATCAGCGCATAAAGCTCAAGACGTTTAGGTTATTTGCATATATTATTGTATTTGTAAATAATACACATTAATTTATTTCTTAATTTATTATTATATTATAATAATCATGTTACACATTTTCATTTATTTTTAGAACTTATTAACTACGCAAAGGAATACATTAAAGCATTTAAAGCACATTAACTTACTGATAATATTTATCTAAACTACAAAGTTCTTACATTAAATGTTTGTAATACTTATAAGATAAATATGCATCTACTCCGTGTATTATTCCCACCACCACACCAATGTACTGGAAAAGAAATAACATGGTTAAGTATTATTATTTTTGTCTGCCAATAAGACTAGGGTTGATGCTTAGATCTTGTAAGAGGTAGAAGGGAGTCATGACCAGGAGAATGAGCATCCCAGTTGTAGAGTCTTGGAGCGGATGCTTGGAAATACCTGCTGCTTAACTTTCCGGAACACATGTTTTGAGTTATAATTATTGTTCATCAAATGTATCTCATAATGTAAATTCATACATGATTTTAACCTGTTTTGTGTTTAATAAATAAAATAAAAATACCGACTTCAACTCAAGGTGCCATATTTTGTGACAGCTTAAATTATTTTTAACACGAAATAGATTCTGTCACACTAATATTCTGTTAAATATCAGCAAAACGCGTACATGCAAAATAAATTGCCTCGCTTAGCTTACTTAACAATTATTTTTTTCAAGTAATAGCTTGAGTTTCCTTTCCTTATTTGCACGGCAAAGTAATATGTGTTTTTTAATTATTTTGCGTATATAATAATATCTGTAGAATATTATTCTATAATAATGAAACAACGATAGCTCAGCGGGAATTGGTACGGACTGCCGACGACATAATATGTACGAAGTTCACGGGTTCTAATACCCTGACTGACATATTGTCTAAGTCACGTTTGTATTCGTTGGTTTAGTCATATGCTCTAACGATGAAGGAAAAAGTTGTAAAGAAATCCTCATATTTATGAATTCTAAAAATATTTACGACGGTATGTAAAGTCTGCTAAACCGCATTTAGCCAGAGCGTGGTGGACTATCCAGTGTATTTATTGATACGGCAATGGCAATGCATCTATTTTCTTCTATGTATTCTAAAAATACGGTATACGGCAGACTTTTGATTGCCGTATAATTAAATATGGCATTTAAGACTACTTAACCTACATAAACGCAGTATTTGTTCTTACTTCACTTCCCATACTCACATCTTGAGCAATGTTTTAGCAATATAGATAATATTTTAATCTAGAGCCTAGTTGACGATGAAACAGTAACAATGTCGGTGAACGTTGTAAAAATTGGCATGCTTTGCTTTCGTACAAATAATGTACTTACGGTCTGTTTAAGACTTTCTTCCGTGGTCTAAATACTCTATGGGTGAAATTAGGTAAGGAATATTAAATTCTAGATGTCCCTCGCAGTTTCACTGCAGGCATGTCCTGGTCACCTAAATTCTCTAACTGATCGTGAATGCGACATCCAAATCCGTTGTATAGTTTAGAAGAAATAAGAGGACAAACAGTAACAGACAGACGCGGATAGTGACTTTGTTTTATATTAGGGATTGATGAATGTATATAAAAAAAGTTAGTACAATGTATAATAATAAACATTTAATAGGTGTTTTATAAACTTTATGAAGTACAATAAACTAATTTAGTAAATACAATTTAAATCCGTGGTCTATGTGTGGATATTACGTAAAAGATAACTATCTTAATTATAATTATAACATGCGACGTAAGATATCTATTAGGATAACAGCAGAATGTAATTATTATTTGCTGAAAATAAGACTCCTTATGTTTGTATAATTTTACTCGTATAACGACAGAATCTTTAATATACATCTATCAGAATATGGTAATTATACTTTGGCAATAGTTGGGAAGAGTAACTATAGAATTTTGTGTCAAAACTGAAAATCTACCAAGGAGCGTATAACAACATTGCCTCTCACCTCGCCATATTATAGTTGTCGAATTATGCGTATAGTATCAGCATTTGAGAAAAAAAAATGAAATGATAAATATTAAAAGAACCTACAGGCTACGGCAGTGTTTTTTATGCTTCTTCTCAGAATTGTGGATATTTCCGAAGCATCGGTAGAAATTTCAATGTAATAAGTTTAAATAATGACGTGTGAAAGAGCGCTTTCTTACTTGCTTGCAAAATACTGTTTTGATTTTTGTTTGATAACGTAAAAAACATGATCCGCATGGGATGTGTTTTAATGAAACGCCCATTAGGAATTATATTTCCATTTCCGAGTTGGTGTTTTACGCCATATTAAATAACATATGAGTATTTGTTTCCAGTTACATTATAGTTGTGCACACAATTGGTGTACACCTCAAAAATTCAATAAAATACATTGTGAAGTCTATATTCACACGAAAACAGAGATTAGCTAGAATTGTATATTTTGTACACTTGTGTGCCCTTGTCTAAAATAAGTACCTTCACAATTCTATTATTTCTTATAGTTTATTTGTGGTGGGATTTTACAAGGCTCTACAATCTACATTATTTTAAGACTATTATTTTTCATTGTACTATAGTTACAATATAAATTATTGAAGTAACTAAGACTGATTACACTAATTATTGAAGTCATAGTAACTTTATTTTACCCTCTGATGTTGCGTAAAATGGTCTTTGGAAAATTACAGAATTTATGCACAGAATAAAATTAATGCAACTACATACAAATTTTATATAATTTATCTACTATTTTAACAATTTTGTCGTCTTGCTAAAGCGGGTTCACACAGTTCTCTCTCTCTCTCTCTCTATCTATCTATCTATATAGTCGAAGAACTGATTTGAATCAACAAAAGCTGTATGGTTTTTGTTGTCTATCTGACTGAAAGTCTATACAGAACCGTCTAGAGTCTAGACGGTTCAAATAAAATGAAATCGTAACGATTACCAATCGCACAGTGTGAATCCGCTGTAAGTGACAATAATTACCAAACGACGTCAAAGTTAACAAGAATTCAATGAAATATACATAGTCATAAAGATCAAATGAGTATGATATGATATTACGGATAGATTAGATTTCGATAAAGATTGTCATTACTGCAATGTGGGGAATGACTTTAATGACCTAAAGTTATACGTTGAAGGTTACTAAGCTATTGAGGTTTACCTACGAGTATAAGGAAAGTGTATTGTCTACTTACATAAACAGCAGTCATCGCAGGATACGCTGCGTACATGTTAACCAAGGCATATTGAGGATACAGGTAGATGTTCACAGCGACACCCATGTATGAAGACGCAGACAGATATAGGAAACATGCCACCGCATTAAACACCAATTCCTGCAATATGAATTGTAAATATTAAGATATATATTATTATTAGTAATTGAGTTATTCGAAGTTATTAAATTATACAGTTGAAGCAAGATTTGATTATTATACGTTATTGGTAGCTACTTAATCACTCATTTATATTATTTTTGCATTTGGATTCCAAAATGAATAAATGAAGAATTGTAAGTACACTGTTTGTTTAGCAACAATGTTTTGATTATCCTGTCTTATACCTACCACAATGTAATACCTACATTCCAAATTATTTAGTACTGTTATCAGACCAACAAATATAAGTAATTTTATATTTTAAACTGCTCCGTCGCGTGTACCGTCGAATAATAGCTATAATATTATATTTCTCGTGTAAATGAATTGTGTTGTAATTTATTTATGAGAAATAAAATTATTTAATATAAATATACCTTTTTCTTGTATTTGGGATTTACCAAAACGCCGGTGGATGAAGTATGAATTATTTTATTAATGATTATTATACTTTTACTAATATTCTTCACTGTGAAAACAAATAAATATGTGTACATCCAAGCTCAAATTAATAGAAAAACTATAATGAAATGATAAAAACCAGTCCAGAATACATGTAGAGTAGAATAGGACCCAGAATGCGACTCTCTGGAACGAGTCACTATGGCAGGTTATTTATGATGTGTATGATGTGTATGATATCGCTAATCGCTATGCAGTCAGGTACAAAATGTCATCGAGATATATCCTATAACGATTTGGTGATCATTCAGTTTAAATAATGCACGAGGTAACATACTGTAGTACGACGACATATATTATGCGTTTTGGCAATGTTCGGCTTTTACGAATTAGTATGAATATTCAATGGATTACCGGCTATCCTGGTCCGGTTAGTTACTCAAAGAAAAATATTATGACACTGAATTGGACCATCATTCATCACACGCTCTACTTTATTTAAATACTAGCTTTTGCTCGCGGCTCCGCCCGCGTGATCTGCTTTTCCCGGGATAAAAAGTAGCCTATGTCTTATTCTGATCTATAAGCTATATTACTGTAAAGTTTCATTAAAATCCATTCAGTAGTTTTTACGTGAAAGAGTAACAAACATACATCCATCCATCCATACTTACAAACTTTCGCGTTTATAATATTAGTAGGATACTTACTTTTCCTAATATAAAGCTTGTCGTATCGCTTAATTTAAATCGTAATCCGTCTATGTAAAATATTTATAAACCTCTATTCAGTTTTATATAATTGTTTAATTTTAACTTCATGATTTATTTTATAATAGGTAATCATTTACATACGCTATCACGTTATTCACAGCAATTTATTATCCAGAATTAAAATGTCATAAAAATATGATGTAACAAAACTTACAAATATCGATTGCCGTATGAGTTGATGTGTTCTGGAAGATAGTACGTAGCATGTTATCAGAAGTGCCGTTGTGAGGAGACATGCTGATGCCGTCGTAAGGAATCCGTGGAATGCGGAGCCCATACTACTTGCTTCAGACATTCCATACTTCACCAGCAAGCTCTGACATAGTCCGCCCAACATCTGTACATAAATAAAACTAGGTATATATAAACATCAATAGAGAAGAACAAAAATATAGCACGAGCGTATAGGCAATAAAAACATTTGAATTGTTAATTAAGGTCAACTACAAAATCTGCAAATGTCGGTTCTGCTACACGCGCATATCTCATCATTATTCTTTGTTATTATTTATTATCATAATTATCTCCAGACATTGAAAGGATGATCTATGAAATAAATAAAATAAGCCAATATTTGCTATGGTCACCAAACCACGAAGTTGTTAATACTTGATTCGTAGGCAACTGTTGAAACTTGAAAGTAGCAGAGTTAAGAATTAACAATGAAATTGGCTATTCGACAACACAATAGCTGGATCTGTAACAACGTCGCAACGTTTGTGTTACGTATCTTTTTTATAAAATTGTAACTTTCGGTTGCATAAATACTTAGGGTACGTACCCATACTACGTGACGTATTTTTTAAGATTTTTCGTTCCCTCCCTCCCCTCGGTGACCACTCGTACTCGTACCCCCAACTCCCCTTAAAGATTTTACGTAGTATTAACTTATTAAGTATATTTTTTAATCATTTCGCAGACAGAAAGTGAAACAAATGAAAATAATTTGATTGCAAAGATAGGTCGAAAAAGTGCGATTTTTTTCTGGGCGAAATCGACTACTTAACAAAAATCTAAGCCACCCCTCCGTTCCTGTGACTGAGCGTAGTATTTTGAAGACAACCCTCCCCCCCTTAAATGGGTCACGTAGTATGGGTAGGTTCCCTTATTATTAGTTATTATACAGTTAAAGAAACCCATGATCTGTTTATTATGAACTATTCAAAAAGTAAAAATATAAAATTAATAATGCACCTGTTCAAACCAAATAACCCAGTCGGGAACATTTTCAAAATAAAGAAAAATGTATACTTTTTGTAGTTTTACCTTAATTACGAAAATCAAAAATACTTTACGGTTTATTGAAATACCCTTTTTTACGTTGGAAAACCCTTCATGGGTACCATTTTAATGCAACCAACAGTCCCAATATTGTAATTATCAACTTTTGGCAGAAGTAATAACTTCCAAATTTGAACAGCTGATAAATTTAAATATGTAAGCATTGATATACAAAAAATCCTATGTAAGTGGTTGCATTATAGAGCTCGTTAAGACGATGTTTAAGGTGTTATAAACTGTACTTGATGATTTTATGCCATTAGTGAGTTTTTTCTTTTTTTATTTGATTGATTTTCTTTTATTTGAATGAATGATGAGACAAGCAAGGCGCTCGCCTGATGGTAAGCGCCAATGCCCATAAACAGAAGCAACAACACACAGAGATTTGAATTACAAAAAACTGCATGGCACTGAACTGCGCTCATCACCCCGAGATATAAGATGTTAAGTCTCATAATGCCCAATAATTTCACTGGCTTCAATGTCCTTCAAACAGAAACACAACAGTGCTTACACTCTGTTGCTTGGCGGCAGAAATATACAAAGCGGTGGTACCAACCCAGACGGCCTCTCGCATACGAAGGACCTACCACCTTATAGACTTTATAACTATGTACTACCACCTTTTTGACTATGTAGCGATAGTTTGAAAAGATTACTTTCTTTATTGGGATGAATATGGTTTAGCTAATTTCACAATGTATTTGTATTCTCTCATTAGTCATTAGTTAGAATTACTTACAGCTTCGGCGAGCTTGATAAGACCATGTTGAGACGTCAAATAGCCAAGGTTGAGACACTCGCAACATCGGCAACAGCAACATTTGATGCCCTGACCACTTGTACCGCCACCAGGCGCCACTCGAATAATCGTCGGTCCTCGAGTCATTTGTTTAATGCACGTACACCACTTATATACACGAAATAAACAATATATCGTTACTTGTTAAAGGTTTCGATCAATATGTTCGAACACAGTATATCACACCCAAACACTGTATAGTGAATACACGCGTGTTGCGTAGATCATCTCACTGGATATTTAGGAAATTATAATTCGCCAGTCAAGAATACGGTCAGTGTTATTCACCACAACATATTTTTAGACGTTGTTGTACCGGATATTAAAAGTTCAGCGAACCTCACGCCGTTCATAAAACGGTAACAATGATTAACAATTAAAGTTGATTATCACTTTATTTATTGTACTTAATTATTGTTTGTCACTGTTAAGCAAAATAACGTGTTTATTTGAGAACAAAGCACACGTCGGTTGTGTAGTTGGATTAATTTTGAATGCCCGCCACACGCGTGTGCGCATTTCAAAAATAGAACGACGTTTTGCACCGAGGAGGGTTGAATTCTATTCTTGTTTCATGTTAGTCATTAACCCTATTGTAAAAACGGATATATATGTAATTATTTTTTCTTAATTTCAACATCGTCATTTTAATGTTAGTAACGAGAACTATTAAGAAATAAAACTGCGTTCGCTACAAAAGTACAAACTTTATTTAATGACAAAAATGTTATGACTTAATATCAAAATACATTTAGTATAAACACATATTATTCTAATATACTTAGAGGTATTTTTGCATAATAATATGGAAGTATACAAGTTTAGAAAAGTGTCACCAAATATTTTATTACATTTTATACAAAACAATTGGGGGCAAAACATAATAGCGCGCACTAAGGTAAGTAATTCTCAAGTAAAAAAACTTGCAATAAGTAATCAATCCTTGTTCTGTTACTAGTAACTCTCAATCAGGAACAATAAGTGACCGATGCTGGCCCGAGGCCGAGGCTTTTTCGGACGGAGCGAGATCAAAATACGGCCCTATATTAAATTTGTATAGTAACCATGGATAAAGTCTGAACTCTAAGAAATGCGCCTTTTCCTGCACCTGGAACTGCTGCTCCGTTTGCTATATAGTAAGGTTTTTCAGACAAAAACAAATATAATATTTTACTGAATACACAAATTAAACAAAAATAAATATTAAATATTAGCTAAGTGGTCGCGACAGCGCGGCGGTGCGGATGCTATAAAGTAGACCTACAGAGTGACTTCATCAATTAATCACCAACGGAAAGAGTATACTGGCGGAAACATAAAAAAAACACTCGTTTACGAGGCTGCATCATACGATTCTCGTTGTTAGATAGCATGACGCGGCCTCTTAAATAAGAGTTTTCTATTACTTACTCAAATTTGTCGTGCTATTAACTCTCTCCGTATAAATGGCGGCTTTAATATGAGTAAAATATATTTAATATATTATACATTACTTAAATTACATAAATATTAATAATCTTTGCCAAAAATATAGTTGTACACTTAAAGCATAATGGTAGTCACTATGTTGACAGTTTTATCTACAGCATTAATGGATCAGTTCGTACCGGATTGTTGCCACTGTCTCATAGAGTTCCGAGATAAAGTAGGAGCTTGCTGGTGCATTTCGTACGGTTTGTGAAATAAGAGATATCTGGAGGCCTAAATACCTCTTCCACTTCGTCATCCCTTAATTATCCTTTCCCTTTTAGAGCGGCAACGCGTTCATGATTCCGGTATTGTGGATGTTCATGGGCGGTGGAGATCACTTACCATGCGGTGACCCACATGCTTGTTTGTCGATCTATGCTATATTAAATTACACATTTGCTTATACATTAAAAGATAAAATACATCAGAATAAATAACGACAAAAATATACGATCTCACTTAATTTGACTAGGTATGTGAATATCTAATAAAACTTAAATAGTGTCGGAAGTTAAACTATGCTGGGCTCTCATGAAATCTGCAGCAACTGCTGACGATGTCTTTTTTTTATTTGATACTAGTTGCCTCTCGTGATTTCACCCACTTGCATGCTATTGCTCCGCTCCCGTGACTTACAGCATGGCGATGAACAACTTCTCGAAAAAACAAACATTTGTTGTGAATATAACCTCAATCGTTCTAGGCGTTCAAACGTTTGCAATTGGTTACATAGTGATGTAAAATTTATTCAGTTGTTTATTTGCTGTTAAATTAGATTGCTCCGAATACATTTTACCTGGAAACTTTTCCAGAACCATATCGAACGAAACAAAAAGAATTAGGTATTTTTGATGGCCATCATTCAAATTGTGAGTTACGGTCTTAAGTTCATCCAAAATTCCCATAGAAGAAGCACTTTCAGTTCATCACGAATTAAAAAAAAACCTGGGCCTCTTTCAGAAATTTCCTTTCCATCCGATTATTACGAAACTTCAAAAGAATAGTCAAATCAGTCCAGCCGTTTGAAGTGATGCTGTTACCAACGACCAGCATATCATTTTTTTATATGGAAGATTTTATTCAAGTTTTCAGTTAGAATGCTATTTAATAAATTGCGTTTTTTTACTCGAGCACAAGGATTGTATTATTGGTTAAGTATATATGTGAATACATATGGCGATTCACTAGTAATTCTACCCCAAAGATTATAAAATACCAGTTATTAAAACTTTTTTCATAGCCTAGCGCTCAAAATTTTGCTTCGACAGAAATCTCTGTAACAAACCTTTTTTAATGGTAAACATAGTTTTGTACAGCAATTGGGTCAGCAGATCTCTCAGAATTTTCTTTTACAATTTTTATTTATGATCTATCCTTAGCATGACAATTAAAACATCATAACATTAGATACACATAATGAACATAAAAGTTAAAACTTGCCATAAATATCTTATTAGAAGATTTATCTTATATCTATTTTATGCGAATCTTGCATCGCATTTACAGTGTTGATGCTACAAGCCATTACTCGACTATTATTATCCATGATGGCATCACAATTCATTAAGATATTTTGTAATTTTATTTCAACACAGGGCCCGGCACGTTGAATATAATAAGTACTATTTATTATAATTAACATCTGGATGAGATCTTAACGTTAAACAATTGATGCATATATTCTATATCAGAGAGTTTATTACTCGTATTATATTCATTTTGCTGGTGTCAGGATATGTGTATCATACCATAGTGCCCGTAAGTGTAAGCCCCTGGATTTGTTTCTTTCTTCGGAGTATGAAGAAGCATTTATACAGGCCGTCATGATTCTGGTGATCACCCATAAACTCATTGTTTGTCGGTGGCCGCTTATACAGTGCCGCTGGTTTTTTCGGACTGCACTGCGCTCGAGCGCTTTGCCGAGCACGGCCAAGCATAATCATATCATATCATATACCTCTGAGTAAATGCTCCTTACTAAATGTATTATATTCAATCTCTCTTTCAATTCTCGTAAGTTTAACATGTTATGTCTCAGGGTGACGAGCAATCCAAAGCCACGCAGTAATACTTCATAATTCTAAGTACGAGTTGGTATAAAATCTGTTTAATATGCTCTTCTACTATGGATAGGCGTAAAGTTTACCATCAGGCGACTGTTTATCTCATTTGCGCTAATAAAAAAATTATAATAATATATTTAGCCCAGCGTACATTCGCTAAAAGAAAATATATTATTTAGAATTAACGTGGAGAACCCATTTTTTATTTTGAGCCCCCTGAGAGACACATTTTTTATTATATTATATACCGTTGCTTTATAATATCACACAGCGAACATCTCTTATTCCTCTGATAAAATCTGAGTTGTTTTTTTTTTAGATAAAATCTTCTGTAATCTAATCCTGTAATCTAAACTATGTAATTATATTTCACAACAAAACATTTTTATGCGTATTAAAAGAAAAACAACCTATATCATGAGTTTTTTCTTACTCCATATAATTTTATAGTGTATATTATGAGAAATATTTAAATAGAAGGAAATATGAATTGTTTAAATATTAATTATTATGTTGAAATATTAACAAATTGATATCATTAGTGATGCGAGGGATATCATAATAATTATTTCCGACACAATATTATTAACGTAAGACAGTTATTTTTGAAAGTACCTAGTAAAGTAGTCGTAAAAGTACCTTTCTTGTGGTATAAATATATGCCAGAGTGTAACTCTTATTTTTGAACGTGTTTGGCCTTATTACAAAAAGTAGTATCTTTAATTAGGTTTAAATCAATCAGTTTGTATGTGTTACCATAGTAACCAGATGTTATAGAGCTAGTTTACGTTAATCTACGTTATATAATGAAGCCGATTTTGTTTTATTTGGTAAGTATTAATTACTCAGCAGTAGACGGTAGTAAAATAAGCGCAATTTTAAAATGTTTTACACAAGCACAATCAGGAATATATCGTGGCGTGAAATACCCACAACATATCTCTTAATTCTAGGCAACAATAACTGTATTTTTACGTTGTATCACTAATATATAGGAAATGTGATTACATTTAGGTAATAAATTAAAATAGTTAATTGAAATAAAACTATTTTAAACGGATCCCGTGACCACGAAGGCTGAAAAGCCTTCGAAACGTCGGGATCAAAATTAATAAAAAACCGCGATAAAATTCGTTTAAAATAGTTTTATTTCAATAAGTAACATTTGCGTAAACGTAAGAAGTCATTATATTAAAATAGTTAAATAAAAATATATCAACATGTTTCACTTAAATTCCTCGATAGTGGCGAAGCGCTAAAATGGTACTTAAAAGGTAAAGTCCAGCAAGAACCAGCCCCATTATCTGCAAGTAAAAAAACAATTATTACCACTGTGTCTATTTTTGCCGATAAACAGTAGCCTATAAGCACTGTTGTGTTTAGGTTTGAAGGTTATTGATACTTGTGCAATTATTGGGCATTATGAGACGTAACATCTTATACCTCGGGATGGCAAGTGCAATGGCATGCAATGCTTTGTATAACACACAATTCGGTTCGGTGTTTGTTGCTTATAAGCATGCGTGGCGCTTACCGTCAGGCGATTGACGTGGTCGTCTTGTCATTGAGTATAATATATTTTTTTTAGTATATACTTATATATGAGAAAAAAAAGAGAGAAAGTCAACTTACCGCGGCTGCCATATAGGGATCATAATCGCTGTAAGAACTTTTCTGATGATTTACTTCTATCAATAAATAGAGTCCGGCGATTAAGTAAAGAAGTGCTGCAAGACCGTGATATATTACTTCCTGTAACAAAAACACATTTTAAAACTTTGTAAGAAAAAAGTATTTAATTTTATTGTACTCCCACCCATCCCTTGCGGTTTCAACCGCATTACTTGTCACTGCATCGCTTCTGCGTGAACCGAAAATAATTCCGATTTAAAAAGTAGCTTAAAATACTCTTTGAAAAGTTTTGAGTCTCACGATAAAGGTCCCGCCGAGATTTGTTCACCCGTTTTGGAGATTATCCCGCACAAATAGACAGATAGACAACACAAAAAGTGTATTTTAGCCTCGTTAATTATAGTACTCGAGTCCCCTTTAAAAACAAGAGGAGAGTTTCAAAAAGAGTTGATTAAACATGATTGAGTACTTACATATACAGTTTTTGATATCATAGAAGCGGTTGAAAATGAGAACAGGCATGAACTCAGCAAACAAAATGTGCCAATGAGAAATGCAACGGCAATCAACAAGAAGAACAATTCTGGCTTGTAGTCATAGCGCCGCCACGAAGAACCGCGATCCATGTAATAACTAATTACGCCTACGCACGCGCTTCCGAGTAGCTGAAACATAAATATGTTTTGGCAATATTTTATTATTCGATTTTCCGTCTACAACATGTAGACCGTCATAAAGATTATTTCTTATGTGTACAACAGGATCTAAGCTCGAAATATTTGTAACTTTTCATTTACTTTTGGTTACTTACAAATAGAGAGTTTAAGTTTAAACAGATAGTATAGGCTTTTAAATAAATAATCATAATAACATGTTAATATATCATACATTTTCTCATCTGAATTTTTAATTTTCCATTCAGTGTTTAATAATATCGGTTTCCAAGAATAGCTCGCAAGTATGAAGTCATGGCAACTCGTAAAGTCGGAGGCCGGAGAAAGCTTGCGTTTGCCCTCGATCCCCGTTTAATGCAGTTATGTGTAATAAAGCCACAAATAGGTACTTTTTTACCTAAAACATTGCTAATATTATAGGGTCTTATTTATGTACGTCTATCATATATTATATATTAATAATGCTTCATCTGACATTAAATGTCCCTCAACTTAACAAAACAAATCACTTTACCCATTCCTTTAACATAAACGATGTAATTAAAAAAGATCTATATTTCAGTCCATGTTTACTGACACTACTCTAGGCATGCAAAAGACTACGATAAGAAAACAAAGACTAAAAAGAGCCAAAAAATATTGATAAAAATTCTCATAATAATCAAAATATATAATACTATTTCAGTGTTGTTGAGAGCCATATTGAGTTGTTGTGATAATATGAGTTGTTAATTTATATTCGTTAGCTGAGCGGCTCCAACAGGAAACTGAGGAGCTAAATTGAAACGTTAAACGATGGTCATCGTTCAGTTTACTCACTTATGTATACCTTAGCTCGGTCGTCTTGTTTATTACACGTACATTTTATTTAACAATGACATCATCCCACACATTACGTCAGTTAGTCTGCGGCATGGGTAGAAACATTTCCTATTTGGCGGGTTCCAGATCAATTGTCTTAAATCTACAACAGCTGTGTGGTATTTTTTGATCTATCATCAGTTCAGACGGTTCGAATCGCATGTGATTTAGCAATTGATTAACTAAAATCGAACCGTGTAATCCCGCTGTTGGCCCATGAGTTTACTAATTGAGATTTGTTTTAATATTTGAGAAAAATATTATAAATTGGTCTAAGTTCGTTGATCAAATAAATATGTGCAATTTTCATATCACACCACTTTCATATCTACAGAATTTCTTAAAAAAGGTTTTTATGCTTACAGCACCACAAAAAAATATTGCGAATTCCTCGCGATGTTGTTAAAGCGACCTACAAAACAATAAATAAGGTCGAAACAAATTTATTTCAAAAATCGTGTGTACCCTAGGGATTGGGTACGATCCGCGACATCTATCTGTACAGCCCGTTCCACGCCCCGCTGCCTATCGCAGCTACAGATAAAAAAAAACTATAAGCTAAAAGTTTTTAACTACTTACTCACCAATTGAGCTAATTTAAGGAATCCAGAGAAGGTACAAATATAGCCAGTGTTAACGTACATACTCGACGATGTACCCGCTGTGGACACAGTCGTTCTGGTAAATGTCATTACGTGAGACATCTTTAATATCTGTAAATAAAAAATTAAATACTTAAATATCGAAGAGCAATTCAATCGGATTTCGAACAACAAGTATCCCTTATAAATGGTCTTTTTCCGACATCAAGGTATGAACATTATTAATAGGTAACACAAATATCTCACTCATCGTACGAAACGCAGCATCAAGTCGTTACTTTACGTCAACTTTCTTTGAGATGTTGGTAACAACCCAATCGACCCGGGCCTTTTATGCTGTAAACTAAACTGTCTATAGAGTGGCTCAACCACTCATAAATTCTTATTCCACAAATAAATAACCTTAATTTATATAACCTAAATATAATATAACCTAAATTGAAATAACATTATGACCTTGGTTCATATTTTAAAAGAAAACACGAGGAAAATTAAACTAAACGACTAAGCAAACTCCATTCTCTGAAATATGACGCATGTAACGTACATAATTGTACATATTTACTAACTTTTCCTCGTGGCTCCGCCAGTGTGGGGTTTTCTATGTTAATATTCGGTATAAAATTTGCCTATAGTCAGTCTCGGACCCGTAGGCTATCTCTATGCAAAAAAATATGTCGATCCGTTCCTATGTTGCTGCGTGAAAGAAGGACAAACATATAAACACACTTGCACATATTAGTATTTCAACTTTACAATAGAAAATATTGTCCTATGTATAATACATAATACGTTCCATCTCCCAAAACGGTCTGACATCGCGGAGCATGACGTAACCGCGGTGTATGTATGCCGAGGTCGCCAGCTTTTTAATAGTGAATATGAGTGAAGACAGTTTTAACGATATAAATATTGTACACTGACACAAATCAACTAATGATTTACAATAAATAATCTCGTTCCTCAAGGGTCTGATCAACTAAAGAGTAAAACCGCACCCCTGGGGCTCACCGGTAAAGCTCGCTCGTGTATCACTGCAAACCTACGGTTTTAGGCACTGACGAATATGAATTGTAGTTCATAAATTGTCATACAAACTGTAACGCCAGATATCGCCAGGATTTTTTTTGGATTTAAAACCGGGATATTATACGTAATTCTCGTATGTTGAGGCTACATAAATAATATTAATCGCACCGACTCCAAAAAGGAATCTGCTATCTTGCACGACATTAAGAAGTCAATATTGTTTTATTGTAACCTTAAGTGTAAATTTTTAATCATCTTTTTTATTTTTATATCGACAATTATTATTACATAGTTGTCTGGAAAAGATCGTAGTTAACGACGAAGACCCTAGTTTGTTTGTTATGGTTTTAAGTCGTTGTACTGTATAAATGTGTACTATAAAGCATAAATACATTAACGCCAAAAAATAAACTATTAACAGGTAAAAAATATTATGGCCTAATGTCAGTTTAAATCAATTCATAAAAGAGGCTTAAAGAAGTATTCGTTCAGCGGTAGGCAACGGATTAACTGTGCCGCTAGTATTGCTGATGTCCATGGGCAGCGGTGACCGCTTACCATCAGGCGAGCCCCTTGCCATCATCTGCCTATCAAAGCAGTAAAAAACATTTGACAATTTGCAATGCCAAGCAGCATTGTATAAGCACAATTGTGTTTCGGTTTGAAGGACATTGAAGCCGGTGAAATTACTCAGAATTATGAGTCAAACATCTTATGTTTGCGGATGATGAGCGCAGTCTAGTAGTCTAGTGTTATGGAATGCTTTAAAATTCAACTTTCTGTGTAGTATTGCTTCTGTTGATGGACAGGCGTGACGCGTGACCCTTACCGTCAGCCGGGCGACCTGCTCATGTCGTCATTCAGGCTAATAAACTTATTTCAATGATTTTTCTCCGTAATAATTATCCAAGCACATAGTGTATAAATAGCCCTTAATATATTGTAACACGATGCACTAAAATACATTAAGTACAATCTAGAGCACACATAATAGGATTGTATAGAGATATACTTATAAATATATAACACACATCGAAGGTTTATACATGACTTACTACTTTGATGTGCAATGCATTTATTCCTATATACTGCAATTGACATTCGGTGTGATAAAATTATATCTTACGCCGCGCCTATTCATACGTGCAATCAAGAAAACAACAATGTATTTTGTACAATACGGCAATATATCGAGGTCCTTTACCTTAAAAATAAATAGCAAACCTTATAAAAATACTAATGTAGCATCTACTTACAGTGTTTTTGAACAAGTCCAAGTCCAAGAAAATTGGATAAAACCGACACAAAACACGAACGTTTGTACGAGAGTGTAATTTCGCTACGACTGTGAAGTGGGCAGCGGGCACAGGATGACTCAGTCCAACGTCATACGCTGCTAAAGCTTTGTACATTATATAGTATTATACTGACGAACAAATAAACCGAATACTAGGCGAGTTAGTGGTGACTGCCCACGCTATAGCCAGTTTTATTTCTAAGTGGTAGAAAGAATGAAAGAAACATTTATTAATATTTGTTTCTCATATATTAACTAAGAATGGTGGTAGGTCCCTCGTATGCGAGACGCCATCTGGGTTAATAGCCTGCGCCTAGCAACAATGTGTAAGCACTGTTGTGTTTCGGTTGAAGGACATTGAAGCCAGTGAAATTACTGGGCATTATGAGACGTAACATCTTATGTCTCGGGGTGACGAGCGCAGTTCAATGCCATGTAGTGCTTTATAATTCAACGTTCCGTGCGGTGTTGCTTTTGTTTATGGGCAGGCGTAGCGCATACCATCAAGCGAGCGTGTGACAAAGTGTGTCTCACGATAGTGCTTCGAAAGAATGAACACAGCATTTGATGCCCTAAAATACTTACGTGAGCTTGGTTTTCAGCACTAACCTACTAGGCGTGACGTACTAGTAGTTACTATATAGAGTCATCATATGTATTGCCGTTGTAGCTAGTTTTGTCTTTTTTTAATAGCATAGGCCGGCAAACGAGCAAGTGGGTTACCTAATGGTAAGTGATCTCCACCGCCCATGTAGGCCCACAATACCAGAAGAATCATGGGCGCGTTGCCGACCTTAAAGGAAAGAGATAATTAGGGATTGGGAAGGGGAGAGGGATTTGGGCTTCCGGATATCTCACTCACCGTACGAAACGCAGCAGCAAGCCGGTACTTTACGTCGGTTTTCTGCGAGACAGTGGTTACGACCCGGTCGAGCCAGCCCATTCATGCTGTAGACATTACTGTCTACAGCGTGGCTCTACCACTCATAAAATCTATTATTAGTAGGGCAGTTTCGTTACGTTTCGCACGGTCAAAGCATTGCCTAAGGGCCCAAATTTACCCCATGCATCCCGTTCTTCATGTCTTCCCATAATAAATCTCAGCAATCCACCCACGATCCCTTTGGCATAATAAGTGTTATTAGGCGGTGGTGATTATTTATCATCACGTGGTAATTACTGTGTTAGATGTGTTTTATCGGACTTCAAATAGGGAGAATCGGTTGTATTTTTATGTACCAATTAATCTCCTATTGAAGCAATTACCAACGTATGAATTTTAAACCAATGTTGCGGAATGTTTCTTCAAATCGTAAGCACCAAAAAATAATAGAGTAGACCGCAATAGTCTCATGTGAACTTCACCCACATCCATATAAATCTCTAAGGCGACGGATCAAAAAAAAATTCAAGTATTAGGTGGCCTGGTATTGTAGGTGTCCATATACAGCGATGATCACTTGCCATCTGGTGACACCTGCTCGGTTGCCCATCTTTCACAACTTCTTCTTCCGCCTTCTCCCATGATACAGAAATAGCACCTGCCCTTATTCCACTCACAATGCGGTTAGTGCAACATGCTTTTAACACATGTTACAGAAATACGGCTTGTAGTTTTTACGACCGGTGGCCTACCTGATGTCTGTCTGTGTGATGTGTGGTGGCCTACCTGTCAACCCCTATGAGGAGACCCCATAACCGTTCTTTCTCATGTTTCATGTTTGTCTTGTTTATGCTATTATTAATTTAAACCTTATAATCTACAATTTCATGGTGAAATTAATGGTTCAAAACCTTTCGGTCTTTACATAGATATTAGCGATTACTAACAAAAAATAAAATGGTGGGTTTATTTGTCCGCCAGTATACTTCGAATTCAGCAAACAATCCTTCCCAGTCGCGACATAGTATATTAAAACTATATGTATCTAAGTACCTGCACCGATCGAACACAGCCGCCGAAGGATTATGCCGAGAGTCACCGGCTAGAGTACATTCAACTTTGAACACGTCATGAAATGGTTTTCTTTTGAGGAAAATCTAAGTTGTATTTATTTTATATCACACTCATCAATCCAAAGTGTGGTTGTTCTATATTATCAGTAGTACCTGTGTGTTTATTGTTCATTTTCGCTTAATTTATCTGTGAAATTAACGAAAGAAATATCGTGAGGAACCCTGCATACCTGTGTAGTTGTGCATAAAAATTTCGATGATATATGAAGTCTGCCAACCCACATTAGGCCAGCATATTAGACTAAGGCTTTACACCTCTCATTCAGTAGAGAAAGCCCATGTCCAGCAGTGAACCTATATAAATATAGGGATAGTATTATTATTATTAACGTAGTCTGATGGCACCTCGAATATGATAATTCTTCTTAGTCTATTTCTACCGCAAAGCAAATTATTATCATATTAGACTAAGGCTTTACACCTCTCATTCAGTAGAGAAAGCCCATGTCCAGCAGTGAAACCTATATAAATATAGGGATAGTATTATTATTATTAACGTAGTCTGATGGCACCTCGAATATGATAATTCTTCTTAGTCTATTTCTACCGCAAAGCAACAGGGTGTATGCATTGTTGATATATGATTATATTGTTAAAGTTTATGTTCTCAATAATCTAAGTTATCGGAGTGGACAGTCCCCAATTTAGCCACGAGCTAAAGTTAAAGGTTTTTCATTTATTTTAACAACCAATAATCCCCTAAAAGTTTCGTCTACAACGTTTTCGCAGACAATATAATATTGTCTACTGGTTTTGTTACCAAAATTGTATTATATCCTATTATTATTAGAAAGGTATTTATTTTTTTATATATAACATTCGTTAGCGATCTTGTTGTGTACTAAAATATTTTAGACAAATCTTTTACATGACAACGCCGCGCCTATTGCTCTACTTATAAACGATCCAATACAAAAATCTCATTGTAACATATATGTACAACGTATGACATATAATAATCTATATTTTTGAATGGCAACCCACTCTTATTTTCTTTTTATTATTTTCTAAAGTGTTCTTCTTCTTCTTTTTGTTGGGTATGGCTCCACCGTATATCGGTGTTTTCGCCAATGTCAATACTAATTTAAAGTGTTGTTGATAAGAGATTTAATTTCAAAGATTTACCACGTCTCTAAAATTTAATTGAGATTGAGATTTAATATAATGAAGACCATATATTACTATTAATTTGACTTCTTGTTATAACTTTGTCAACAATGAAACAAATGAGTAATATTAATATGTTAAGATGTTGTTTATTAACTTTTTACAAATTAGTTTACAATTATTACAATTTCTTATGTAAATTAAATATTTCAGTACTTACTTAACAAAAACATATATAACATTAATAATCTGCTTAGATAATAACGCCGATAGTGCAAAAATATATAACACATTAAATGTGCTTTAAACTTTACTTGATAAGTTTGTTATAACCTTTATATGAAATTTGAGATTCATGTAGGTATAAAGAAAGCAAAGCAATAAAGTGATACTCGTAATATTTTATGACACACATATCAAACTTCACAAAATAATATATCTATATTTTTTGCGAATTGAATTACTTTATAATTTTGTGCATTTGTGCCGTGAGCAAGCTTAAAACAGTTTGTATCAACAATAACCAATCATAAATAAAGTTATTTTGGACTTAATTGGTATAATTAATAAACATTTAAGGTTAGGTAGGACGCTGAGGCAGATTTCCACGACGATACTCAATCGTAAACAACTAAATATGTTTACTAATAAGTCAAATTTTCATACGATTGGACGGTTCGTAATTGCCTACACGATTAGTGGCTAAATACGATTTAACGATCATTGTGGAAGTCGACCTGATTCTTGTAAAGTCTTTTATACTTTGAAGTAATAAAATATAATGTCATTAAGCCTGTTCAAATGATATATGCGTACAACTTATCAACGCGGTATTCACTTAGTAGTCAGATGAGAGTACGGTGGTGTAATCACCGTACACACTATGGATACCCACAAAGAGTTTACAAGCAAAGTGCATTCAACGCGAACGTGTGATTCCACACGAACACAATATAACGCAAGTCATAGGGATGACCCTAAAGCATAATAACATGTATTATTAATCTCTTTGAATTATATATTGTACTGTTCATTTATATAAAACAGACGACATTAACATTTAATTCGTTATTAAAATAAAATCTTCATTGTTTCTTTGTAAGACTAGGCTAACGAAATCGATAACAACCGCAAACAATAAATTATTTAAATGACTATACTAAGTTAAATAATACACCTTAAAACAAAAATAGGTACTTTATGTAAAATTGATATTATTACAAAATTCCGTTTTCTTTGAAACCCTTTGCGGTATCTTTGGGCCCAAAGAGCTGTTAAAATAAAACAGGGTAGGTGAGATTTGTAAATTTGTTTATATACAATAAAATATAATATTAAAATCCACTTACATTTTGTTTTCATATTGATGTCTTTTGTTCATGTTTATGTAGTAAATACATTATGAACATTATTCTGTTTGGTACTTACGAGTTCCAAATCATCCCATCTACCCAAATCTAAAGTGTATAAAATATTATGTTTTGATACCACACATCCACCACGAAAAAAAATTGAACACAACAAAAGTAATTAATCCTAAATATTTGTCTTAATTTTAGACTTTAAAAAGTGTTCACAATCTATGGCCATATATTATTTTACGAATGTATTTAAGACTTAACTTTACAAAACAGTTCGCTATGTATATGATAGGTACAAATTTATTTCAAAATATATAATAATAATATGTATGTTATGTTGGTGCTTCAAATTGTAAATTTTTACAAAATATTTTAGTGTACTAAATAAAATGCCAATATAATATACGAAATCATACAATTCGTTTAATACCAATAAAATTATAATAAGGGATAGAATTTGTTTTTTTTAAATCTTGTAACAATGCAATCGTGTATCGGAAAAATATAATTCATTTTGATAAATTACTTAAACTTTAGTCAACGTCAATAAACTATACAGTTAACGTTTTAGCCCATTAACCCGAAATACTTACATGAATAAAATGCTTAAAACCATAAGTGTCGAAAATATTGAATTCGTGATCAATATCAATTTCAACAAATCAGTTTTGTACAATAATGAAATACAAAGTGGAAAGCGGAACAAATCCGAATGATATTTAAAAGGCTCCTGTTGAGGTTATAGTACAGGAGGGAAGGGCGCGGGTGGCGGGCGGCGGGCGGCGGGTGACGTACGACTGTGCTCGACACACACACAGCTCTCACGACACCTGCGCCGCCTGAGAGCCCTTGTGCTCTTGGAACAGCAGAAGAGAACTGGCGCCATACGCTATGGTATTGAAAATACCGAACACCTGAAAACGTATACCACAAATATCAGTTGTATACATTTTATTTACCTTTAACGCAAAGAAAATAAACCCATCGGTTGTGAGCCCTATTTAGATGGAGAGAGTTGCACAACGAGGCAAGAATGTAACAAAAAAAACTTTCATTTACGGAGCCGGCATATGCAATATGACGAGTTGCCGTAAATGTCAATTTTCTTCACACAAACATATCTTGGTACGGAAATCGAACCCGTTGACTCTCGCTTCATATCCGGCTACTCGCCCACTACACCACGGTGGCTGTCTCATTTTGCCCATAAATACATTTATCATGAAGTCCATGTCAAGACTATTTATATATAAGGTTTATCTCACATTTGTAGGAAATATGTGGTTATATATTATATTGTTTTATGCACATAGACTGAGAGGCTGTTAAGAGGTTTTAAGTTCTTTCTTTACATTTAACTTTGCAACAATTTACATTACACGCATGTATGAAGGGGTAGCTCACTGTTGCGTTTTGTACGGTGAGTAATATTTCCGGAAGCCTAAGAAATCCTCTTCATAGTCCTTTTCACTAGGTTCGTCACTGATCATTCGATATAGATAGATAGATAAGCGTATTCCGCACTCGTGAAATTTCTATTATTATGACTGTTTATGACTGGTTGAGATCAGTTACCATCGACAAGATCAGTTACTTGCTCATTTGCCTGTAAAAAAAAGTAGAAATATTCTGATACTCACAGCAGCTGCTACGTTTCTAGCGTGATATGCATCCCAAAAAGTCGCCGTAGCTATGAACATCACGATAAACGCCAACAAATACATGAAACATTCCAGCCCAGTGCTGATCAGTTCCTGAAAATGCAAAAAAAACATTCTTTTCACATTTGATAATTTAAACAATGATAAAGTAACACTGGAAAAGAGACGTGAAATCACTGCTAATCTAATTTTCTCTCAGTGCTTTCTTTTTGAATCCATAAAAACCAATGGCCTGGGTCACATATAAGTTGTTCAAATTATAAAATACACTGGCTGAGTGCCCGATGAGATTTCCCATCGACAACATCACAGGAACCAATCGGAATATTTGAATTGTTGGGTAACCTGCTCTACCTAATCAAACCTTTAATTTAACAAAACTTATTTATATTAGGTATTACTGTAGATGTGCGAAAGTTCAATTTTAACTTCATAAATGCCGCATATCCCATACAAACTTTTCAGCGCTCACTTACGTTATAAAAGGTACTCCTAAGCAAAATTTTAAATTTCTAGACACACCGGTTTTGGCTGTTCGTTGTCTTTCACGCACTGTTTAAAGTTTATAGAGTAGATCCTATACTACTAGTTGTTATGATTAGAAAGAGCAATACTTACAGATAGCACCCAATTGATAGGTAGTTTCAGTACTTCTTTAATGCTTAACAAGTAAACAAAACTCCATACGATAGTTGTGATGAAGCTGGTGACGGCAACGAATACGAACCATCCCGAGTACCACGGTGTACCCAGCGCCATACATAGTATACCTAATACCTGGAAAATAAAACAAACATATTATTTACATCAATTATCACATGACTACCATATTCAATACCAGAAAATAATACGTAGGGATTAGATAACATAGCTGATAAATAAAGTCAGTCCGGTGACACACGGGGATGGAAGCGAAAAATACATGACATTGAAAAGATAAAGATTCACAAGGTACCAGATAAAACATGAATCATGACTCATGAATCACGCCCAGATATAAATTCACCATAGTATGAGAATCTTATCTACCTGTATGTGTAGCAAACATTGTACATTAATACAATACGTGTTTATTTTAAAACAAGTATAATGCGCGTCATCTCGGGCATCATCCCGTGTTATGACTCTACGTTTTATTCTGTACAATTATACCAATTCAAAATTATGTTAATAATTACGTGATTCTAGTATATAGTCTAAGAAATTTAATATACAAAAAACTATGTTTAAAAACGCCGTATTTTTGCATTAATCGGTGCGCCTTATAACTCAACCTAATTATACACGTTTAAATATAACCGAAACATAAGTAAAGTAATATATTTGCGAGCCAGGCCACTAATGATAAAGCGATATCGACTTTTTTTGTTTTAGATAAATTATTACAATTTTATACATATGTAAATCTGATATTTTAGGGGCACAATACTACAGAAAGCAACAGATAAAAACAACAAACTTTGGAAGTAGAGATCTTTTAATATAACATTTTAATTTAGATTGTCGTTACGTCCACTCAATTTTGAATGTTATTTTATATTAGGTAGACAAACTATATTTTAATGCAAAATATGTGGACTGGTTTTTGTCAAAATTAACATAGGTCCACTTTTAGGATTCCGTGCTCAAATAGTACTATAGGAACCTTATTACAAAGCCTGCGCTTATATGTCCGTCTTAAGGCTCTCTATCTTTTTAACCGTAATAGAAGATTATATTAATGATTGATTAATGATATAAATGCTTAAGATATACACAATTCGAACCTACGAAAAAAACTGAGTAAAGTTCTTAATTCGTCTCTACGGCTTTTCCGGAATACATTCTAGGCTATGTCTATCCTAGGTCAAGGTCAACTAATGTGCCAATTTTCATACAAAACCGTTCAGCTATTAAGGCGTGCTTGACCACCAAATATCCAAAATCACAAACATCTAAACTTTCACATTATGTATGTTTACGCGTACCTCCACCAAATGTGGCCCAATTGGGTTGATTCTTTTTTTATTCGATTGTGTTTACATTATCTAGCGGTGGTCCCATTTATATTTGATAAAAAATATCCACTTACTACACTCCCTTAGGGAATGGAATCAGGGATGAAATACAAATAAATTGCCATTTATGCACCGATTTCGATGATTTTTCATTACAAAAGTAAAATAACCATCATTGTTGACCATTAAATTTCAATAACACCGACTCAAAATTGTTAAAGCTTATTTTAAGGTTTTAAGTATAGTCGGGTCGTCTTAATTTTTTTTTTAATATTTTACATTTTCACATTAGTTATTGTAAATAAATAATAATAAGTTCCCAAAATTATTGAGGTCCCTAGGTATTTAGAACGCTCATTGTCCGTATTATAGTAATTCAAGTGTGTGATAAATGAAGTAGCGGTGCTGATACCACTAGGACAACGGTGTTGAGTAATGAGAAGCATTAACGTCCGCTAGCCGGTCGCGGTAGGCGGCGTGCAGCGAGCGCGGGTTGCGGAGCACCCACCACTACCTCAGCCAGCCTCACTCCTCAGCCAACGCATGGTGTCGAAACCGGTTTGATATCGCGAACAAACCCACTGTCGCAACGGCGCAGCGCGGCGGCGCAGCACGGCACTAACAGGTGTTATTTGTAGAAATTCCAACCGATAATTTAATATTTCTACGAAAAACCATACAGGCAAAACAATATAATAACTATTTACACAGGCAATATAAAGCCAACAGCAGCTCTACAATTCTTTGGCGGGATTTCTAATGAGAGACATTATGCATAATCTCAACACACTCAACTGGTAAAGGTTAAACGAGGCCAAAAAAGTGTGACACCCGGCACGTGCACGGTTGCACATAACGCGGAGAAAGTGCGTCGCTTTGCATCGAAGCCGTCGCGTTGCCATGCGTATACAACGTATGTATGGGACGCGACCACCATTCTGAGTTCTATCAATGGGTTCACAAACCATCGTCGCATTTACACGTTGTTGTCTCGCTCTAAATAACTCTACGTGGCCGGATATCCGACTGGGCAGTAGATAGTAGGTGCACCACATGCTTAAATATCAATGCTAACCATGTTCGGGGTTTGTTTCGTATAGGTACATAAAAAATTGTATACAAGAAACACTGTCGAACCCAAATGTCCATATTTGTAATTAAGAAAAACCAGTTCTGGAATCACGTCATCAAGTTATGACTATGGCCATTAACTTAATACGTAGGTAGACTGTAGAATTCGATTTATGAACAAGAGAAAAATACAGCAGCATTCACGAATAAAATTCGTAATAATATGGAAATTAAAATAACAATAATAAAGTTGATCGGGAAGATTCACAATTCGCTAAAGACGTTAAGAGATTAAGAGACGTTAACGTACTAGATTTTATTTTCCAAGCGTTTTCATAAAATTATCAAGTTCCTGAACATTCGCGGGTCTGGGGAACATTGAATCTTTATATATATAATTCTTCTGTGAGTGTGTATGTTCCTGAACTTCTCTTAAACGACTGGACCGATTTTGATGAAATTTTTTGTGTGTGTTCAAGGGAATCTGAGAATGGTTTAGATTCACAATTTTGTCCGCTGGACAATGTTTTTTTTATTAATTTTTAATTTATTAGTAGTTGTTGAGTTGTCGTTGCGAAGCTTGCCGTGATGACGGGTCGTATAGCGTCTAGACTGGACAGGGACAGGACAGGGACAGGACAGTGAGACAGGACAGTGAGACAGGAAAGTGAGACAGGACAGTGAGACAGGACAGTGAGACAGGACAGTGAAACAGGACAGAGAGACATGACAGAGAGACAGGACAGTGAGACAGGACATTGAGACAGGAAAGTGAGACAGGACAGTGAGACAGGACAGTGAGACAGGACAGTGAGACAGGACAGTGAGACAGGACAGTGAGACAGGACAGTGAGACAGGACAGTGAGACAGGACAGTGAGACAGGACAGTGAGACAGGAAAGTGAGACAGGACAGTGAGACAGGACAGTGAGACAGGACAGTGAGACAGGACAGTGAGACAGGACAGTGAGACAGGACAGAGAGACATGACAGAGAGACAGGACAGTGAGACAGGACAGTGAGACAGGACAGTGAGACAGGCCAGTGAGACAGGATAGTGAGACAGGACAGTGAGACAGGACAGTGAGACAGGACAGTGAGACAGGACAGAGAGACAGGACAGTGAGACAGGACAGTGAGACAGGACAGGACAGGGACAGGACAGGACAGGGACAGGACAAGACGGGGACAGGACGGGGACGGGACGGAGACGGGACGGGACGGGGACAGGACGGGGACGGGACGCGGACAGGACGGGGACAGGACAGGGACGGGACGGGGACAGGACTGTCCAACCGGAGGGAGGTGGGAGACGACCTGACTTAGGTCGTCGAAGTCAATTAAATGTGCGACGGGCTACCTCACGTGCAATGGCGCAGTACCTCACTTAATTGCATTTAATGTAAATAAAACATTTGTATTAAGTTTTGACCACATTTTACACAAATATATTATGTAGGTGATACGAAGTTCACCGGGTCTTCTAGTATCTTTATAAAATGCTTACCTTATCTGTGTGAAACAAAATATTATCAGACACATTTGTCAATATTTACGGTGTATGTGTTCAAGAACTAGCGAAATTTTAAATACTGATATATTATTTATCACGGGATTAGTATAATCAAGCATTTGTTATCGTTTAGTTTATATTACTTTATTAAATTTCGTTCCTAGCTTATTTTAAACTCTGTTTCCGAATTCCAGGCATTTCTTGTTATAATATTCCAGGATGAGATACTTTCAATCCTGTAATATCCGGGGAATGGAATCAGGGAAAAAGCTGTATAAGGTATATGTATATCCTACTACCCTAAGTACTGTAATAAATAAACTAAGTATTATTTTATTCGGCGATCTTTGATTAACTTGCTTTTAATATTTGGCTCATAGAATAAGCCATCTACGTCTCTTCAGTGATTTACATATTGTTATATGAATATAATAAATATATAATATAACTAAAATAGAAAGAAAAACTTAAAGTATTTTCTAGGAAGTAAGATCTGCCTATGCGAGAGATGGTCTGGGTTTTTTTTAAAAGCTTTGTCGTTTTCTGTCACCAAACAGCAGTATTGCAAGCACTATCGTTTTGGTTTGAGGAACATCAGTGAAATTACTGGGCATAATGAGATCTAACAATTTAATACTACGTCTCGGAATGACGAATACAATCCAGTGACATTCAGTGCTTTGTAATTTAAAGTTCGTTGTGATTTTATTTCTGTTTATAGCTACGTGTGGCGTTTATCATCAACCGAGCCACCTGCTCGTTTTTAATTTAATCAAATAAAAAAGTATGGCGAAACTTTACATGGTTGTCTACTTGTTTTGTGTTCATAGTACCACGTTCCATTCCCTTGTATAAATATATGTATATATTATAGACAACTACATAAGTATACAATGCGCAATTGTCCTTGAAGTAAACATCGACAATGGCAGCTAATTGATTCACAGCTTCATCGATCGGTAGAGCCACTGGATAGCGGTCTTTCATACACTTTACTGGAACAAGCTTTAATGACAAATCTAAGCGTCAAGCTTAAAGCATGGATAACCACAATCCGTTTTCTTTTTGTTTGATTGTGTATGTTTAATGATGTCCGACAAAATATTAGCTACATTTTCAGTTTGTTAAACTTTCGTATAACATATTAAAATAAGAAGAACTATATTATATTGGTACGTATAGTAAAAATATTAATAGAACGCATAATAGTCACATCGCAATCCACAAAGCAGAAGAACATAGACAAGAATTTTAACTTTATACAAAAGCGCACTGATTGCAAAGTGAAAATGCAATCAAGCAATGTAATATTCGGGTCAATGGGTGCGTGCGGCAACCGACAACGGTGCCGGCAGCTGACCTAACCGAACTATCTGACTATGGGGCCTAGCCGGTTCACTGGCCATACTTCCGTGCAAGGGCGATATTATGTTTATCCCCTGAGAATAAAGGTAAAAAAAAAATAGAACTTGTTGAAAAATTAAATTCTTTATTTAATATATGTCACCTATGATCTGCGTTATTTTCTAATAATACATGTTTCATTTTATTGAATCCTCTGCCCGCTTATTAGAGATGATTTCGTTAGCAATGACTATGCATACCACGAATGAGTCTCTATCGTTCTATCTGTACTTGTATTTTTTTATAGCGTTGGTCGGCAAACGAGCAAATGGGTCACTTAAAGGAAAGTGAACTCCACCATCCACAATACCAGAAGAATCATGAGCATTTTATTATCCTTAAAGAAAAGGGATAGTAAAGGGATTTGGAAAAAAAAGGGGGACTTGGACCTTCAGATATCTCACTCACCATACGAAAAGCTACAGCAAGTCGCAACTTAACGTCGGTTTTCTGTGAGACAGTGGTAACGATCCGGTCGAGCCGGCCTATTAATGCTGTAGATAAAACTCTAAGCGTCGCTCTACCACTATATTTTCCGGGATATTAACATATACGTTAAAACTCCTGACGTCTATTGGAAGAACATCTATATCTATCTAATGGCTGATATTTGATATTTTCTTGCAAACATATCTAAATAATATGTCGATTAAACCAGCTCAAAAAAACGCAATCAAATCGGTCCATTCATTTAGACTACACACAAGGGTCAAACTTATAACACCCCTCTTTCTTGTTGAGGGTTAAAATGTAACCTAGATTATCTACTCTTTGGGAAGTGAACGGACTTTAACAGGTAGATAACAACCTGCCAGGGAAATCATCCCATCAAAATCAGCGTCACAATTTGGATGATTAGGTTGGAAACACTTTTTTTTAAAATATGACGTGTAGATAAATAACTACAAACGAGTATAAGAAAATATATTTAGAAAATTTAGGATAAAATAACACCTTTTTAAAATATATAATTTAGTCAATATTGTCTTAAATAACATTTGAAATGTAATTATGAAATCTCGTTTTGTTGAAAACGAATCTAGAAGTAACGTCTTGTCGAATGGTAACAAATAATTGAATTTCATTTGAACGTCGTGTCGTCATTACTCATTGTCTCTAAAAATACATTTTTATGTTCCTACAAACAAGATTCTTTATAATATTTGTTAAATTACTTTGACCATGGTTGATAATATTTATATTATATATAAGTGTACATAGCCTGTATGTAGTAATACGAAAAGCGTACCAATCGTCGCCAATTTGATGTTAGCGAATTTTAATTTGGTCCTCGCTCACGAGTCACGCTCACAATAATGACGCAATCGCCACATTTTGCTAGAGTTAGATTAAAGATCTACCTACTGGCTCAAACGTGTAAATTCATATAGTTGATGCTTCATACAATATTTGTATACGTTTACAATGCTTTGGTAAAATAAATATTCCTAGTCGTCGAAACACTTCACCAGTTGAATAGATATCTAAACGAGAACCGTTAATTGACCTTGATGTACGTATATCATGAAGAAAATAGTCGTTCGAAAGTAAATTTTTCAATTTCGTTGACCTTGATTCCGCAGGCGCAACACGAGTTGCAGTGAGAAACTGTCATAACCAGAAGATGTTTACAAACAAAGTGCTACACGATACGCTGAAAAAAACACGGTAGTATCCGATATTTTTTTCACGCCTGAATAATAAATGAAATCAATATAGAACGAACGTGACTATTCAATGTCATCGATTCTAAAATACTTCCTACAGCGACTACACTATATTGGAAAAAATCATAATAAAAGCTAAAAATAATATTACGATGCAAGATTTCATCACCAGCAGTCTTGAGACAGATAGTGAAACACATCCAACGCAACGTGAAAGCGTCGCTGTTTTTAGAGATTGTGTGTGCTTTTTATCATAATTCGTACCTATAGTTTTGGATGTTTGTAAAAAAATCACAAAAGAACAAAAATACATTGACGCGGGAAAAAGCTAGTTTAACAAATAAAACAATGATGCCAATGCTTATATTCACAGGATATTGCAATGCTCACCGTGTGAAAAAAACTCACTAAAGATTATATACGTTACAACAATGACTAAAAGCTTTGATGCAATTAAGAGGAGCCAACACAGATGAATAAAGGCGAGTAAGGATAAGTATCTCAATGATATTAGTACCAAGGTGTTGGAAGTTAAGAGGCAAAGGTTACATGAACAGTAATTAGTGTAGGTATAGCCCAGATGTTTAATATTGTACATTCAATGTTTATTCAGTAAAGCCTCAAAAGCAATGGAATGGAATTATAGACGAGTTCTTGTTAATAAAAGTGACAAATGAAACACAAACGATTACAATTTGATATGTGTATATTTTCTGTTGTCTAATGTCTCCGTGACCCGAATTTGTCACTGCTAAGACGTCGTTTAACTAGGAAAACAAGAGATGAGCGGCCGCCAGAAATAACCCTGTATACCAACTGTCTTCGTTAAATATAAACTGTAATAAATGCGATTAACATAGTCGCAAAAATATCTTGCCAATACCCTGAAGTGTTACATTTTCATTTAACCAAATCTTGTCCCCTGACTACATCTTCTCAGGTATGGTATCAATAAATCCTATTGACACGTGTCAAAAATGCGGTGTTAAAGTTTGACCCCTTTGTCTGTCTCTATGTTGTATCATAGCACCTAAACGAATCTGGGTGTGTATTTTAATTAAAAACCTAATTTAGTCGAGTTTTTCCTAAGCTGGAAAACCTTGACCTGATCCAATCCAACTTCCTGAAGCTTCCAACTCCTTGATATTAAAAAACAGATTATGTTCGGAGCCATGAAATAGGTTTCAATGAGTAGGTTGTTTCTTATAATTGTCTTTGTGATTTTTATTGGTAGGTAACAGGTACGTACAGCTACGTATATAAAGATGTTCATATTGTAATAATCTTTGACAACTAGTTTTTGGACTCACCTGGAATCTTTGGATAAAGTATTAATAATGCGAAATCATTGGCTAAGCGACATTATGTCATACAATATGTAGTTATATTTCTTCTAAGCAACCGAGCAAAAACTAAAGGATTGTTGTTTTTCAAGAATTCATTGGTAGCCTTTAACATAAGCATGTACGTGGCTTTCGAAGAAATAATATACACAGGAAAAATATAGCTACCAACGTTACAAGAACACAACCAGTTAGTCAATACAAATAAATATTGTTATAGAAATGCTATTATCGAGCTCTCTGTAACTAAACTTCGTGTATGTTTATTGTTAAAGTACTTGTGCTTGCAACATGCCTGTCTCCAACGCAGTTTAAGAACTCTAAAGATTATAGGCGTCAAAAACGCAAGCTGCAAACTAATTTTACAACAAAATTATTCACAAATAACACATAACTAAGATCTTTACCAAGTGTCGAATTATGTGTACATGATTGATGTGTTTCTGTTTAGCGCCTAAAACTCACCAATGATTTTTTTTCTGTGTGACGTTGTGCTGTTAGCCTGACGCGAGTCGGCTTTCTACAGCTTCACCGGACTTTCGGGCGAGCGCTTTTAGGCGCTCTCAACCCTTATGAAGTTTAGAAAAATCGCCACTATGGTTCGCGCGCACTATGAGGTCTCATTGTAACGTTTACGAATACGGGATGGTTTTATTTAATTTTAAAACCATTGAACCAATCAACCCATTGAACTTGTTTAGTTAAAATAAAATCCTACACCTTGTTGCGAAATACGAACAGTTTGTTCTTTTGATAATATTCAATTAATGTGTTTGAGTCTATTAGTAGGTACGCCTGAATAAATTGTTATATGCCGTAAGAGAAATGATGAGAAAATGACAAGCTGTCACACTGGCCACCGGCCGCGACCCACAACCGGTATATCGACGAAGACGTGGCGCATCGACTCACGTCGCCATCGGCGCACAGCCTGAACCACATGTTGACAGTAGGTACTACTTTCATTTTGATGCTAACTTTCACCCGATGTCGTTCTCAAATGAAAACTACGAATGCAAAACATTGGCTTTACAAATTTGGATTTGTGGTCGTGTGTGTTCAATGTGTAGATACTTAATGCTACTTATGTTGTATTAATAATACTAATGTCATATGGGGAAAATATCGGTAGGTATATAATTAATATATCATGAAAAAATATGTATACATAATCATGTATTAATTTGAAAATTATAACTGAGTTGTACTAAAGCTATATGCTCAATGACAACGCTTTATTTTACCTCGGTAATGAGAATTAATTTAAAATCTGCCAACTGAAAAGTAATAACGTTACGCTGATTGAAATCTAAGAACGTTATCAAAATATCAGCGCCATTGTGTACTCGTAGGCCCCACTAACAATGAGAATGTTTCATGATTAGTATGTATACCTAAACATGCTGCAGAGATGCTTATAATAACATTTATATATACAAGATTTGTTTCCGCACTAAAATAATGTTAAGTACAAGAATATGCAAAAACTTTAACAAACCATTTTACATTCACATTATAATCCTGCAAGTTGTAGTCGAAGGTACGTAGGTATTGCGTCGTCCAGAAAACACGTAACTACTTACATATATGCATAAGTACTTTATGTAAAATCATTATTCATGACAGACCTCGACATAAACAGAAGAATTACCTGTGTCTTAACAACAATTTAGGTATATCAATTTATATTAAAGCAATCCGCGTCCCACGCTATAACTCAAATTTGATGTGGCAGAGCCGAGCTATTAACTATTTTGTATACATTGCACTCTGCAGCATGATTTGGTCAACTCGACCGGAGTGGCACCATTGTCTCACAAAAACCGACGTGAAGTGACAGCTTTGCAGTAACATATTCGATGGGCAAAAGATTGCCAGAGACCTAAAACAACCACCGACCCTAAGCCACGTCTCCATAAGTTTACATAAACATCGACAACATACTATGTGTATTGAGTGGGTGTTCAAGGACAGAGATTATTACTCACCACCGTATGACAAATTTGCTCGTATGCCGGTCTTGATATGTGATGCATTAAAAAAGGTCTACCAATTAAAATATTTATCTAAATATTCAGAACAGTCTTTACCAAGTCAAATACATGATTAATACATCAGGAAATAATGGGAGCTTTTTTATTATAGCACGGCACAGAGACTACACTGCTCCTAACGTTAAGTACAGTAGGTACCATATAAAAATAATGTCGACCGTTGAAAGAAGTTGGATCTCTCGATGGTCCCCAAAAACCTTGTTTGAAGTACATGGCATAACGCTGAAAAAATCACCTGAGGAGGTATCTTGTCAGTAATTGGAAAAAAATATATGTTCAGATGTCATCCCACCAGCTTATTCATTAGTCAACATTTTTTTGTCATTGATTTTCAAGTTAATAGTTATATCAGGCAATGATATAATAATGACAAGTGTGTCATGTTATTATTTGTTCAATTGTATTTATAGCCATTATGTAAACATTGCAAATAAATGCACCTAAGTACTGCACGTTTACTTTTTAGATACCATCGCAGACACTACAAATAGAATACAGTATAACAATAAAGAAAATAAATCTGACAGTATAAAATATCGAAACTCAGTCTCGACTGATTCACAGAGTAATAATTATTATGTTTCTGTATTATATATATTTGGTGAAGTAAGTACTCCACCCATGCCCATAGCACTTAAAATTATCGATTGCGTTACGATGGTTATCGGTCACTCACATCAACAACTATGTCTAAGTTTAGCCCCAATTAACCTTTTGAAGGTTAAAATACTTCAATTTATTCACTGTACTTGAACACTGAAACACGCTATATTCGAAAGAATATAATTTTCAAATTTGAAGTCGAATAAATTATATAGGGTAGGGTTTAGCAACCAGCCGATTGTATATTCGTAAAATTATCTGTAAAATGATATTGTAACGAACTATTTTTACCAGATATAACATTATTTTAAGCGATATTGAAGGTGCAAAATCATCGTAATCCGTAACGAAATGCAACAATAGGCCGTTTCGTACAACAGTGTTAAATAATTATAAGGTTAAGTCATTTAGGCTAATTGAGAATGAAGACAAGCTCTAATTACCATCTCCATGATGTTAATACCTCCATTAAATAAACTTAACATCGTATGATGCGAGCCCGTAATTTCTACTCATGATATGCTTTCATTTGCATTATTCTACAAATACATACGTAATATTATGATGAAGCATCGAAAAGCCTTAACGTTGTAATTTGTATAATAGGTGACGACATAAGCTATGCACAAGGAAGGACAAACTATGATATCAGCATTTGAAGACGTAGACAAAATATAAGGCGTAGGTGAATTAGGAATACATGAATGCATTGAAATAGATTATGATTAGTATATATAATATGTATGCTGGAAATTATGGTAGAACTTAATAAGAATTTCATCGAGCCTATTTTATCAACTCTTAGGTACATTTCTTAAGTAATCTGAGCTAAGTACGACCTAAAAGGTTTTTAGGATCAAAATTAAATAAAAATCCTATACTACTTTAGTTTGCTGGGAGCTGTGGTTTGTCATTGGCATGTTTATTTGACGTAATCTTCACGTACACACCCTATTGTGAAATATTGGCTATTGCTTGTAGCTCTAGGAGTTGAACGGACACGCCAACTGCTGCCTCTTTACTGCGACATTCCAACCTCCGTAAACCAAAAAGCGTTCTTAGCGTGACCTCGTTGAATTATATGCACAAAAACATGTGTGCGTTCATGTACCTAAAGGTATTACACATGTTCATTTATTGACGAAGACAAATTGCTCAATAACAATTAGATACCAATATCGAATCGGTTTTCATGTATTTTCCTTTCACTCCTATAGTGTAGCTATAGCGTCGAAACCACAGAGCATAATGTAATAATCAGAACAAGAAGTAGAACAACTTGATTGGCTCTATATCTTAATAGACATATGAATGTCTATTAAGCTAGAATATGGGCAGTTGCAAAGTTAGAGAAGAAAAACTCTATAACTATTTATTAAAATGTCCACATAAAATTAAACTACCACGTTTTTTAGGGTTTCATTTTGTCGATAAAATATAAATACAGCAATGTTTACTAAGGTATCACCGAATTGAAATAGCTTCTAATAATTAGTCAGTTAGATACATAATAATTATTAACATTCGTTAGGAATGTAGTTTTAAAGATCGTTAAGTGGTGCGGTACTTACTAATTGAACAATTTTCAGTAAACCAGGTGGGGTTTTGAAATAGTCAACATTAATTTTGATCCAATCCAGTGCACCACCTTGTTGCGGCGGAGGAGCCGACGCAGGTTTGTTGTGATCCACAGTCACCACTGTCTCGGGCGCCATCATTCTCTGCTAAATGTATATCGCTGGCAAACTTAAAATATACACGTAGGTATTGAAATAACGAGCACTGTCACTAAACTTTAGCACTGTGTGGATGCGATACACATTCCGTCCGTATTCACACACCGACGACAGCGAGTGTAGTATACTCAATACAACGCACAACTGTCGAAGCGGACCGAATCCGAGTGGCGGGCTGGCGGGGAACAAGAATGGTTGTGAGCACCGAGCAGAACTAGTAGGTACTAGGTAGCAACACTGAGTAGTGCTGACGCGCTCTCACACTTCGATGACGGAATGCGGTCTACATTATTTTTAACCGACTTCAAAAGGAAGTGGTTCGCAATTTGGCTGTATTTTTCGTGTACTTGTGTTCCGCGATTTTTTCGCAATGTGAATTGATTTTAAAGATAATTTTTGTATTCGATAAGGTTGACCTCGACGTTCGTTTTGAATGTCACGTCAATTTGGTTAAAATCTGATAATGGAGTACCGGGAAACATGGGAAACTCCTAAGCCACAACAGATAACAGTAAACGCATAGCGATTCAGAATTTGAAATGTTTTTAGACTTTTTAACTTATGATATTTTAGCTAAAATATGTAAAGATCGGTTGATAGTTAAGTTGGAATTCGTGATTTTCAATTCGGATCTGTGTTTATAGACAACAAAAGAATTGTCATTTAAGTTACATTGCAGTAAGTCTTTAATGCAATGTAACGTAAATATCATTAGTAGTTGAGATCTCATACACAGTATAGTAGTAGTTGAGATGATGGAGTATGGAGTAAAAAAATTAACTTTGCAACGGACAACAGCTCAGTCGTAGCGATTGTTGCTGTTATCCAACAGTTTCATTTTTTTACTTCGTACTCCATAATCAGATCATAACCAAATATTAAGGAACCACATCGCAGTTAAACTCTAATGAATATTTTTTTCCGACAAAATCGATCCACAATTGGCGGAGAATCGATGTACATACATGATGTAAAAAAAACAAAAAAATCCCCTTATTGAGAACCTCTCCCTTCTTTGGTTAATAAGTCGGTTAATAAATAGTGAATCAAGACCATCCGGGGTCTATAGAGATCAATCTATTGAAGCCAGTGAAATTACTGGGCATTATGAGACTTAACATCTTATACCTCGGGGTGACCAGCGCAGTTCAGTGCCATGCAGTGCTATGTAATTCAAAGTTCTGTGTGGTGTTGCTTCTGTTTGTGGGCAGGCGTGGCGCTTACCATCAGGTGACGGCCTTGCTCGTCTCGTCATTCAATCAAATAAAAAAAAATCTAATGCATACTTAAACTTAATTGACAATGTTTTAACTTAATTTCAAATCAATAATCACACTTTGACTTCACGTGGTTGCAATAAAGTCTGGTATTAGCCCTACTTCCTTCTACTGTTCCTCGCAGCGCCTGAAAGCTGATTACACGGGTCAACACAAAATTTGACCTTGACTTTAAAACATATTATTTCGATATTTTAGGTCTTAATTAGACGAAAAAAATATATACGACATGAAAAAGTTTGCTTTTGTATTACGGAGGCCGATTTAAAGATATCTTTCAAAATCTGTGGCTTTAATTTTTTATTGAAGATGGAACGTTTCAAATAAATATTTTTATTATTATTTATTAAGTTTTACTATCAAAATAACTTACAATAAGTGGAAAATAATTTAAAAGTGCACGCTTTTACTTTTTCTTTTATGTTCATAAGTACTTTCTCTCACTAAACTCCAAATTTATTCTCCCATCATCTTTGCATTGTATTGGCCTTGATAACGTTGTTCAAAGCTCATAATGTCCTCATGAAAACGTTCTCCTTGCTCTTCTGAATACGCTCTCATGTTGTTTTTAAATGTATCTAAATGATAATGCAGCATATGTACTTTTAATGACATCCTACAGAGCATGGCCTTAATATTATTTAGCATATCGTCAACTACGTAGTTTTTGGCTTTGTTATTTCCTAAAAATCCAGAAACTACTACTTTAAAACTACTCGCTTTTTGAGTACGATTCAGCAACGTTGTAAATAAAACAAATCGCCTTTTGAGTATGATTCAGCAACGTTGGAAATAAAACAAATCGCTTTTTGAGTACGATTCAGCAACGTTGGAAATTTTACTTCAGCGAAAATCTGTCTAATTTGCGGACCATCAAAAACCCCAGCTTTAACTTTTGCTTCTGACTTGTAATCTATCTCATTCTCTCGCAGGCTAAATCCTATTTTTGATATATTTTTATCGAGTTTCAAAGCAAAACGATTCTAAAAAAGTTTCACTTCAATAAAAATGTATATATATCTATCACATTTGATTCACTGCTTAATTAAAAATTGCTTACCTTCCAAACATCTTTTACAATAACTACAACTAGCAACATGTGGAGCCCATGGCTTATATTGATGCAACAGTAACAAGACAGTCAATATATGCTTTGTAGGCTTCACAGAGAACGTCAGATGTCTTTAGTTCGTATTTTACACCGCAAACTTTAATAGATTGACCATATATATATATATATATATAAAAAAATGCATCAGCATCATATTTACACTTTCGCGACGATATTTTTAGACTTGTACAAAACACCTAATCGTTGTTTATCACTCAAGTACCATCTAGCGGCACTTTTTGAACGTAAAAACCCCACTCTGATCGCGCAGTAGTTTTAAATGTATTAAAATTTATGAAAAAATCAAAAATGAGTATTATTACTATAACTATCACAAAAGCAAACTTTATACCAAAAAAAGGTATTTTCTTTTCGGTTTTGTGCATAATTAACCGAAAAATCATAAAATAAACTTTAGGACAAAAAACTAATTTTTTTTTGTAGACCCGTGTTATGTATTGGGGTTTGAAAAAATAATTACAGTAATTAATTAAAGTGAAACATTGATTTTAAAGTCACTTTACCGGTCAAATTTGAAGAACCTTGAAGCCAGTGAAATTACTGGGCATCAGGAGACAATAAGATATCTTATGTCCCGGGGTAACGAGCGTAGCCCAGTGCCACGCAGTGTTTAGTAATAGAAAGTCATATGTGGTGTAGCGTCTGTTTATGGGCCGTCGCGTCGTTACGCCTACTATCAGGCAAGCGACCTGCTCGTTTCGTAATTCAGGCTAATAAAACTAAGATTTAAGACAACTGAACATGCAAGTGAGGATCATCCTTTTACGGGGAATATTAAAACTATAAAATACTTGACATTGAAAGTGATTATCTAATCGATATGCTAAAAATGTGGTATTATGTAATTCATACATTCAAGCTCTACGAAAAGGGAGACGTTATTATAAATGTACGTTATTGTAATTAATGGGCATTATGAGACTTAACATCTTATGTCTCGGGGTAACGAGCGCAGTTGAATGCCATGTAGTGCTTTATAATTCAAAGTTCTGTGTGACGTTGCTTCTGTTTATGGGCATGCGTGGCGCTTACAATCAGGCGAGCACCTTGTTCGTCTCGTCATTCAATCAGATAAAAAAAACTGTAACCTGTAACTGTACCTATAATCTTAGTTTAACACGCGATTCACTGAAGATAAAATCCGCGAGAAACCTAAAAAAATAAACGCTATAACTATACAGATCATTTAAAGAAAGTAGAAGACTATATCGTCAATATGTATGTGGCTCAATTAGATAGCGACCACCGAATATATCATGGTAAAAACACCTCCCCATAAAGGCTCGTTCGGCGGAATCGGATTCCGAGGTCGGCAAGTATACCCAGCAACGCAATATTTCATCACAAATCACTGCATGGCACTGGAGTGCACACGTCATTCCGAGACAAAGTATTATTTATCATTAGTAATTCCACTGGCTTCAATTTCCTTTAACACAAGTGATTATACAATGCTACATGGCAACAAAACTAGAAAAAGCGGTGGTACTAACCCAGACGACCTCCCACATACGAGGGACTCACCAACTAGTCGCACTTTTCATAATAGTTAGGTACCTATTATTTTATTCATCCAGATGACGTTAAAAAAGACAAAAATTAAAGGTGGAATATATTTAAAAAATCTACTTACATAATAATAAACTAAGATCCAACTTGCACGACAACGATCTGTTTAATTTCAAATTATCATACAATTTGACACACGTTTAGTGGCTAAATACGATTTATGGATCATTGTGCAAGTCGACCTAATACATACTCATAGTTTGGTTAATTTGATAACACATTACACCAGACGCGGGACTCGGGACTCGGGAGTGATTGTGTTGCTTGGCCGGCGCAGCGTATCCGTTGCGACTTCTGGATGTTTGGTCGTCGCTGATAATTTTATTCATATTCCGAATAGGCATACAATGTTTTGAATTTATATTGACAATACTTTCGCTCACGTAATCTGCATTTTTTTTTATTGCCTTAATAGGCAGACGAGCAAGCTGTCCCACCTGATGGTAAGCGGTTATCACCGCTCATGGACATCGGCAATGCATATGTAGTCTTAAAGGTTTTAGTATATAATACCAGGGGTATCATTCTTATGTGCATATTGAGTTATGTTTTATAGAGGTAGAGCCACTCTGTAGAAAGTATTGTTTTTAGCATGAATAGGTCAGCTCGATTGGGTCGCTACCAGTATCTCACAGTAAACAGAGGTAAAACAGCGGCTTGCTACTGCGTTTCATACGATGTGCGAGATATCCGAAGGCCCAAATCCACCTCCCATTCCCAATCCCATAATTACCTCTTTCCTTTAAAGTCGACAACGCTTTCATAATTCTTCTGGTATTGTGGACGTCATGCGCGGTAGAGATCACTCACCATCAGGTGAACCACTTGCTCGTTCGCCGACTTGTTTTATTAAAAAAAATACATAAATGCACACCAATATGAGCAATATTTGGTATAGACTACAGCCAACATACGAAGTTACATCTTCGGCATTTATCAGATTCTTTTTTTTATTCAACAGGCACCTCAATGCTGGTCCAGAGTTGAGGACACCGAATCACTGGTAAAAAAGAAGCAATCTTCTTTTTATGACAAAGACAGACATGAAGCGACAATTTTATTAATTAATTTTGAAAACCAACAGTCGCTGTATAATATTGGTAAACCTTTGCTTATCCAGAGTTTTAGAAAAAGTTCAGCATCTACGCAGCAAAGTAATCGTTTGTCACCACAATGCATCCGACCGCCAATTATAATAAGATAACAAACGTGGAAATGATAACGCATCCCCTATACTATACTATTAGGATAACGTGCGATGTATACGATTCCCGACCTCAGGAGCGACGCTAATAGCCTTCAGAGAGGCTATTAAGGAGGCATTTATAGAAGATTGGGTAACTGCTTTCTCCTATGATTTTAAAGGAATATCAGTACGTAGAAGTATAAGTAATATCATCCACATCGCGCAGGGTCGGAATCCTGAACAAGGTGCGTGGGTATTTTACACCCGGCCAGCTTTACCGCTTATACAAAACGCAAACAACGCGGCTGTGGAGTACTGTTCGCACCTTTGGGACGGTTCTGCCAAGTACCTACTCGATGCCTTGGACGGATTGCAGAGACGGACTATCCGCATTGTGAATGATGCAGACGTTACAAGAAAGACAAGATAGTTGTAAAATTAGTGTTATTTAGAACAGTATTTATTTTATGTATGCTAACGTCATCGACTTATAAAAAAAGGGCTAACGTACACCTATCCGGATTGCTCTTCCCGGAGGCGCCGCAATCGTTGAATTCGTTATACGAAAATATAACTTAACTTGCACACCTATCTGCGCCGGAAGACCCACATCGTGATATATTCCTAGTTCCTACTTCCTATTAAACTAGCTTTTGCCCGCGGCTCTGCCCGCATGATCTGCTTTTTCCGGAATGACAAGTAACCATCTCCTAATCAAGGTTATGGTCTACCTGTGTACTGAATTGACAACATTTGACATGTAGATGACCTGACGACTACCTAAAATTTTGGGTAAAAAATAAGGCCGCAGTTCATATTTGAATTAGCCCCCGTGGCGCAGCGGGCGAGTAGCCGGTTGTGAAGCGTGAGGCTGCGGGTTCGATCCCCGCACCGAGACAAATGTTTGTGTGATCCACAAATATTTGTTTCGGGGTCTGGGTGTTGTGAGACCGAAAGTCTCTCGTTGTTCCTGATACCCACGACACAAGACTCGTATCTTACTGTGGGGTCAGGACTATGTGTGTGACTGTTGGGTGTATTTATTTATTACTAGCTGTCCCGCGCGGCTCCGCCCGCGTGATCTGTATTTTCCGGGATAAAAGTAGCCTAACAGTGGCGCCATCTGTCAGCAATGTGTCACGCACCGACGCCATCTACTTAAAATATTGGTTTGTAGTACATGCTATGTATCAGAGATGGCGCTGTATTTAAAAAATGATTTTCCCTATTTTCCCGCTTTTCTATTGAAATTTTTCCTAGATTTTCGTTGCTATAAACCTCACGGAGCCCGAGACCTTTCCAACGAATGCAAAACCGTGGAAATCGGTTCGTGCGTTCTGGAGTTATATCGTCAGGAAGGAAAACCCGACTTATTTTTATATATAAGATTTATTGATGTATGCAAAGGTGGGTGCGTAGTGAGAACATCTCACTATCTTCCTCGCACGCATGCACCGTAATGGCGTGAGCTGGCTGATGACGAACCATGCCTTGTTGTGCATACATATGTAATAGTTTAATCAAATACTCTATTACTGATTAAATTAATAACGACAGAGTCAAAAACCCTATTCGAAGACCGCGGCGCGTGCGGTGCGGATAAATGGCATTCACCTTAACATTTTTTATTTCAGTGGCAACATATTATATGGTAATTAATGACCTACTAATTACTACTATTTAATGTTACCACGGGTCTTGACAAAATAGGAGTTCCATAGGGTTCTATTCCATTCTGGGCCCTTGTCTGTTCTTAGTATATATTAATGAACTTCCTTAGCAGGGTACAAAGATGACAGACATAGTTTTATTTGGATGCAAATAAGCAATAAGATTTCAACCCATATCAAGTTAAAATTGAGATACTAATTTTATTTTGCTACATTTATTAGATTTAAGTAGATTAAATTCCGTAATTTATGAAAAAATCATAAATGAAACATTTCCCATGTATGATTATGCAAAATACAACTTTAAATTATTGATTGAATTTAAGTTAATAAATTTAGCAAAATAAATGAATATCTCAATTTTTACATGATGTTGGTTGAAATGTTATTGCATATTTGCATCCATTTACTGACACATCTTTGATAAATAGGGTAGTTTCCTATGTTGAATATTAAACATTATTTTATATGCAACAAAAATAATATGAAAAATAAACTCTTTTGTTAAAAAACAATCAAAATCAGTTAAAAAATGAGGCCGCAATTATGATTTTAATATTGGTATGAGCAAAGGTGGGTGCATAGTAGGGACATCTCACTCGCATGCGTGCACCGTAATGGCATTTGCCACAGTGAGGTCAAAGTTTGAGTCGTCTGTTATTTGACAAGTGCCCCCTCCATCAAATTTTAATGACTACTAATTTATTTTTTGCAATAGCTTTTGGGTATCATAAATTATTGATTAAAATAATGAAAAATCAACTCAACTACCCTATTGTAAGAATGAAGATCTAGTCTTCCTAGGAATAACCCTAGTCGAATAGTGAAGGAAGCTCACATGAGTTTGTCTCACCAGGTCTTCTCAAGATGGATTATTTTGGATGCAGTTGTAGTTTTAAACCACATTCCGTCTCGGTTATGCTTATGGTCCATATCAATGACTTTTCGTTCATGCGAACATGTAATAAAACAAACAAAATAGTTTTTACTTGTATTGATTAAACTTAGAAAAAGAAGCCTAAGATCTTGCCTCCAAGATGTTTCCTTCTGGCTTCTTCATGGTCCATGATGCCACCACTGGTGGTCAGGACAAGGTACCTGAAAAGTGTAAAAAAAATATTTAATAAATAAAACTAAATACACATTATTATTTCTTGTATATTTCTGGCATAAACATAAATCATCTTATGCGGTATGATTGAATGAGTATGTCATTGATTCACCATTGACAATACAAGCAATTTTACTGGCCAGCCTCAAGTCAGTTGCAAGCAATTTCAGAGAAAGCTTAGATTTCAGGTGTGTCTAACTTTGGGCCTACCAAATAAAATCGCTCGTATTGGAAGTGGCATATCAATAATGTACTAAATAAAGAGTATGTAAGTTAATTATGCGTATTTTATGTAGCTTTTCCAGCCAGAGCTACTCTCCCACCCTGGCGTTGACATACCATACCGCAGAAGGCACCTAACAGTCAGATACTGGCTATAAAAGTATTTTTGGAGTTTTTTTTCTACGAAGACAAAAACACATACAATCATGCTGATTTATTAAATATACCAAACTAAGCTTAGTTAGCTCTATAAATGTTTCAACAAATCTTTTAATCTTAAATTACATGTGAGATTTTTTTGGTATGCTATGGTGTACAATAATTATGTAAATTTAACAAATATTTATTATAAACAGCCTCTATGGCTTTGTGGGTAGCTGTTTTAAAATATGAAGTCACAGGTTGAATACCCACTAGAAAAAATAATTCAAAATGTTTGTGATCCACAAGAACAAATTCAGGTCTTTATGTTATGGGACCATAACTCACTCAATACTAAATGTATCTTATATGGATTTATTGAAATATTTATAATTAGCTTTATGAACTAACTAAAAACTCAATATGGTAAATAATAAAGTAAGGAAAAAAAATATTAAGAAAAAATTGTGCAAAGAAATAAATTGCAAACAATAAACATGTATGAAGCAGCACTTACAATGCTCAACTAGAATAGAAAAGCATCCTTATGCACAACTTAAATTGATTTAGCACAACTCTTCAAATGACAACCAACAAGAACTATTGGCGATCCGCGGTAGCCGTGCATTAAAGTTTTTTATTTTATAAAGTAATAATATTTAGATGATAAATTGTGAATACAATGAATAGTATGAATATGTTGGTCACACATTGAGACAATATGTAGCAAATAATAAATAAAGACTAATATCTACTAATGGCACTTCCCTAAATTCTAATTACAGATAGATTGGCTTACTGTCAATAGATTGATGAATTGACAGATCTTCCATAAAAATGTGGCAAAATTTACTGCCAATATGCAAATCTACTTATAAATATAATTTTAGCGTTTGTTTAAATGGGTCTTTATGGTGTAGTATATGAAAGTATAAATTTCTATTATTTTTTTTCCTGACATTCCAACCAAGTTACATCAGCCATGGTCACACTTTGTACACTGTACGCTTTGTACTAGTTTTTTTGTTTTTACAAATTGTGAAACTCTAAAATCAATTACTGTGAATAGAATATAGGGAACAGCCATACATATAAACAAGTACTTTGATCTTCCAAAATACTTTTTTCTGTTTCAGTTTCAGTATGTGTAATTAATTTTTACATATAATAAATTTAGCGGGGCAGAGTAATTAAATTGAATGAAAATATAAAGTGGGTTTAACACACTTATTGTACTTATAGGAGTGCCTAAAGGGACACATTCCTGAGTGGATATTATGATAAAACATTGTAGGGGTCATGGTGCAATAGTAGCAAAGGTTATTTTTGATTCAAGAATGGCATAGTGCACTTAACTTGAAAATATTTTTATTCTTGAAAACATATTAATTTTGTAAAATAACCTATGAACTCCCCTATAAAACAATACTTTATATGGCAAAAGGACTAAAAAGTTCTTGTAACAACATTCTGGAAATTGTTACACTTGTGATTATTAAAATGAAAAAATTATTGCGAGTATTTTAACTTCTAATCCAAATTTTTAATTCTACTTTGTTTTGGTAAAAGTTAATAAATAAAATGAAGGGTTAAGACAACAAACATAGTATGTGGAACTGGATTTTATACATTAACATGCTTAAAATTCTTCCAAATTGAAAATTCTTACCCGAACTGTCGTGAAGGTAGCAAGTTTGTCCATCGTTCAATGTCGTTGATGGGAACATCGAATCTGGGAGAGATCACTCCACATTTGTTTAGCCTGCCTGTAAGGTTGACAACGATCTTGCCGGCTCTGTGGTCATCCACGATCTCAAATTCACCAATATAGCCATGTTTCATCATTACTGTCAAGAATTTGACGATCACTTTGGAACAGGGCCTGATGAGCACTTGTCTTTTGCCGCGTTTCTCAGCATTGTGAATTGATTTGAGCGCGTCGCTCAATACGTTCATACGCACCATGGCTGGAATAATACAACTTCCATTAAAGAAAGAGGGAAACAAAGTGTAAGAGAGTGTAACCTAAAACTTCACATCGGCAGTAGAAAACGTCAAAACACCGTGAAACAACAGAGGTTACCACTAAAATTCACTAACTGTTTTAAAAACGGCTGAAATAATATTATACGTTAAGAGTATATAGGCTATTTTAGAAGAATTTATACTTCTTTATTGATCAGAATCTTCATAAATTAAGATTACCTAGGATTTAAAACCCGTATCTCAACGAGTCCAAATGACAGACGAGACCGAAAGAATTGGCATAGTGTGGAATTTTGTAATGGGACTAAAAATCGACTAAATCTGTACTGAATTAGGCGATCAAAAATTAAAAGTAGAGATGTTGGAAAAATATCGATATACCAATGTATCAATGTTTTTTAAATTACAAAAATCATAACTGAATCGGTTTTTGTGAAATAGGGTGCCTTCAAAGATGCCATAAAATGTGGACCTATGATGCCGATATGTGATATACCCTTATTTTTAATTATTCCAATAATCGGGTACAAATACCATGCAGATGAATTGATATTTTTTCTTAATATATTAAAATCGGAATTAATACTTATTAAAAATATCGATAGGATATAAATAATTAATACTTTTTGCAATTTCGACATTTACTAATCAATGTTATCAGATTTATTTTCCCAGAGCACAAAAACTGATTTAAAAAACGGATGCGATAATAAATTATAGCTATTTATACTCAGTGGTAAGTCTAGTTTATTTGTCTCTGGTGGTAAGTATAGGAATCAGAATCTTCAGATGAGGGTGTTTTTCGCAATTACGAGAAAAAATATATTTCTTGGGGAACTATTGGGGAAACGAAAATCTACGGGAAATTGTTGGGGACGGTTTCGAGACCGCAGAAATAAAAGAACATTTTTTTTTCTGCCTAGCTCACGAAGGCCTAGCATTACTTCTAATACAGTCTGTAAACACTGTAATATTTTATTTCAAATAACCAATGGCTTTATCTAATGCGGATTCGGGTAATCGTACGAATATTATTTATTTAAAATTATAATTAGGCTTACTGCAAATTCACGATAATTTACAATATAATTAATTTACAATAATAATATTTTTTATAACAAAATTAAAATACACTGATATTATATCCTTATGACCTCGTTATCGATACCTATTGGAAGCCCCTCCTTCCAATAGGTATGATTACTAACCAGCTGATTTTTTTTGTTTTTACTTAGTTAATATTCATATAATTTAACAGTCATATTGTCCTACAAATAAAATAATAAATTTTTGAGTATCATCAAATCGAAATATTCTATCCTTGATATCTCTGTCAGCTACCACAATAGAGAATTTTCGCATAGGGAATAGTCGGTCTTCTCATCGAAACGAAGCTACTCACGGAAAATGAGCTTGATAGTAGTCAAGTGGATCAGCTACCCGAGGGCTCCCTGTCTATTATGATCCGTTACTGAAAACAAAGAATGATTTGCCCTCCTTTACTGAGCACAGAAAAACCTTAATTGACGTCTCTGAGAAATAATTGAGTTCTACGAAATGTCTTAATGACAATTAAAATTTAGTGACGTCTCTGAGTGCGGCAGTTAATAGCAGTCGTAGAATGATTATCTATAGAATGGTCATCAGAATAATAATAATTGCGAAAGCGGGATGCATGTATGCGTATTTATAAGAGTCAGAAAGAGACGCACTAAGCATTTTTTATTTCACTCAGTGTATCACTTTTATTTGTCTGACTCAATTCGCAATTGAGGCAGACAAACTTTCACAGTTTTCTTTATTGCTTGCTTTTGTGTTCTATAACGAGTGGGTCGGTGTCGTACTCGATCGTAAGTGTAAAAAGACGTACGTAGAAACAATTTAATATGGTGAATTGCAGTAATTTAGCGTGTAAAAGCCAAACGGAACGTTCCACGGAAAACATAACCTTTCACAGGTAAGTTCCATTTTTCGTATGTTGAGCGGTAAAATAAAGTGGAAATAAGACGCACACTGTTTGGTTATATCATAAAACTCATTAATTTTATTCTGTTCACTTATTTTTGCAATGTTTTCCATAAATCAAGATATTTATTTTGATACTACAATACGTACAAATATTGTAATGACCTTATATTTTATGTCTTGGTCCTACGTGCAATCGTTTCACCGGGAAAAAATGAGATAGCCAATCTCTTTAACAATATGTCATAAAGGAGGATTATACACATTTTAGGGATACCAGCTTATGTATAGTTAATTTTGCCTACAATCGTGGATAATAAGCGCCTTTTATATAACTAGTAATAGAATAAATATTATGGCGGATTTATTGATTGATGAATAAACATCATAAAATATCAACATTTAGGAGGGGTGTTCATACAATAAACACGTTTTTATTTTGGCGTTTTTGTATTCGCTCTAAAGATAATACACATAAGCTTCAAACTTGGAAGTTTTATAAAATAAACCCTATATTATAACACCGAATGATAATAATCACGCCGCGCCGTTGTGTTCTGGCTCGAAAACCACGGTGTGCGAGTGTGACTCGCAATTGGCTGGTTATTTTTCTATATTAATACTTCTTTATTTCAATGTTTGCAGAGCCCGTTGAGAAAACTACCATTAGAATACACGTCTCGGAAAAGGAAACTTTTAAAATTGCAACAAAAGTGAAAATTAGCTGATTAAATACAAAAACAATCTGAAGGCCAATAAAATTGTTTTGTGATACTTAAACGAACCTCTTTTATTTTTCTGCTGAAACATAACATAGCTGTGTAACAAAAGGTCGTTATTTTTACCCGACTGCATGAATTAAAACATTAGTCTATTTCTTTGGAATGAAGATAAACGTATGGATACAATTTATTATGTAATGTCTCAGTTGTCAAATCTAAAAATGATATAAGAAAAATTTAAACAAAGGAATAAGTATAGACGGATCGCATAGAACTAAAAAGTAAAGTACTAAGAAAAGGAATGCCAAATGGCAATATTAGTAATCCGCGGTACAATCGTTCTATGAACACTGCCTTCAGACCAATGAGATGATTGAGATTTTTGTACTTTATTTATATGTAATATTGTCACCCGGTACTAATTAAATCAGTCGAAACCTTCAAGGGGTTTAACCAGGTATATTTTTGTTAGGCCGCATTTTAACATAAGAAATATAAAAAAATGTATCAGTATTTTTTCATAATTGGGGAAAATTTTACGAATGTAGCATACAAATTGTATGCAAAGTATATCTGTCCTTATTCAGTATACGCTGATAGCTCCTCTATAGTTACTCCCTCTACGATAGCAGTATAAATTATTTTTATCGAATAATTGGTAGGCAGGGTAGATTAAGCTATTTGGGGAAAAGTTGTCACAATAGTATAATATTGGGGATTTTTCTCTGCTATGGAGGAATTTCAAATCACAATATGGAGAATCTCACAGGAGCTGGCAACACTGTAGTTTTTCGAAACAAGCCGCGTCCTTCGGACGTTTGTTGTGTGCAGTTGGCTATTGTGCAATGAGTTTTAGAAACTTTCAAAGTTCACGAAACTTTCAAATCATCTGGATGAACTTTAATTTATTTCACATAAAAATATAATTTAATAAAGTTCAACAATTGATGTAAATATAGTATAACAGCTTATGAATTTTATGTTACAAAGTTGAGTGAACTTGTGAAGTTGTATTGTGAGTGATCCCTACTTCTACCTTGTCGATAGATGCAAGGCGAGCAAATTCCACAGGTGTGAATTGAATGTTGTGGCCGCTAATATCCTAGCAACCGATTTAAGATGAACAAAAATTCGAAAGTTGTTAAGAATCGGACGCTCGTTGTAATGATTTAAAAATGTAGACAAAGAAATTGTCTAATAATTTAAAAAACAAACCCTATATATAACGTGTCATGGAAGAACTGGAGCGGTGGTTCAACATGCATTCCAGAAAACATCTGGGATTCCGCCTAATAGCCTTATTATTAATTATTCAGCCAATATCATGTGCAGATCTCACAGGTAAGTTAAAGAAAGAGTTGTTTTTTATGATACTACTAAACTTATAAGTCTTCTTCATACCAAATAGTTATTGTCCAAGTTAAGAAGCTATTAAAGTACATCTTTGAAGTGGGAAATAATAACTAACTAAATTTTAACTTCATTAAATGTAAGGTTTTAGATTTTTTTTTATACATAAGTAGGTACATACCTAATAAGCATACTATATTGAATTAAAATTTAGATAAACAAAAAAATATATTTTAATACCCCTATTAATATATTATTAACTATCATTCTGAAGGACTAAAATATTTCTTTAATTGAGTAACACAGTGCATGGTTTTAATGTAAATATTTTTCAGTGGTTAATTTGTGGAGTAATCTGGCTACACAATTATATGTAATGTTTGTGTGTTTATTTACCTACATCAGCCAGATTTTCAATTTGTAGCTTTAAATGGGTAACCAACATCTTAAGCCCAAAGCCAATCCCACCTGCATGACATTCTGCCGGTTAATGGATGAGGCACATGCAAAACTTGGTTGCCGTTGCTGGTTGTGGGTCTTCGTACATAATATGAATTCACAGTCAAATTATGATGGGGAGGCAGACCTTGGTATTAAGCCGGCATAACACTAGGCAGAAAGCAATATTTATTTGTCTAAAACTATGCAACAACACAATCAATCATCATAAAACAAGTAAATTACATACACCATCCAACTGCATAATAAGTAAAAATTAATAACAAGCCTTCTGAGCAAAAATTTATTTTAGCCAAAGACACAATAACATACTCACAGATTGTTGAACATGCCCCTGAATGCATTAACCTTTTGTGCGAGATAGGGTTGTCTGGTAAAATACATTTAGGACAATAGCCATTCAACTGGAAGTAAATAATTGAATTAATTTTTCCTCACTATGTAACTAATTGGGAACTTCTGAATGCCTAGAATGATTGAGACCATATTAACACGAAATAGTTGTTTTGTCGAAACATTTGTTCATACCTATATAACATCATGCTAATACCCACAAAGTAGTACCATGTAAGCAGGTGAATCTGTAGAGAAATTGATTGATATAATAATATAACTGCTTTTATTGTAGAATGTTGTGTATAGACTAAGGTAAGTGTTGTTAACAACTATGAAACCCTTAGTTCATGCATGGAATATTATTATAACAATTGTATATTTTTTTGTTTGTCTTTAAATTATGTTTATTATTAGTCTGATCTTTTTGTATCCACTTTAGACAAAAATTCCACAAAGGTCTGAAAAAATGTAAGCTGATTATACTAAACTTGTGAAAATAGAAACCTAGCAAATTCTGAACTAGTCTTGTAGCTTATTAGTTGATATTTTGAAATTATCAGTATATAGTTCTAATCTCTAGTTGAGTAGGAGGATAATATTCCTTTTAGAGCCTATTTCCAACATTTGTTGGAGTAAGTTTTAACCACCAATTAATGTATTTAGGACAGTTATTTTTGAAAAACATCATAGATATTTCTTCTGTATAAATCATGTCATATGTTTTTTTTGTTTTCCTATTCTTTCCAGATCATATAAACTTTTTGCATAGTTTAAAACTAATAGAAATTAAACAGTTAAATAAAAAATAAAAGAAATACAGTTATATAAAAATTGGTACATATATGTTTTATATAATTATTACCAACAACCATTGGATATAACATTGTAGTTACTATGGCGAAAGCAAACAAACTAAGGCTCTCTTTACTTAGAAAATGAACATTTATAAATCTTCTAGAATACATGTACATGTATATACATGTGTGCATCTAGAACACAATATGTGTGAGCTTATGTCACATTTTAACATATTCACATATCTACCAAACCTTGTTTATGTCTCACAAATGAATATGCAAATATACAACGAATTTATGGGAAATGGCATGCATATAAGGAGTTTCTAATCCACAGCTTTTTAAACCATCTTAAAGATGGAAATAGAAATTCTTTATCTATAATACTGTTGCTTTCTGTTATTATTAAAGATAAAGTTCGATTCGTTCGATTCTCGTACCGAGACAAATGTTTGTATGATCCACAATGACGTTTAAACATGAAACATCTTAGGTGATCCACAAGTATTCGTTTCGCGTCTTTGTTGTGTTGATAAGTACTTATTTGTCATAAATACAATTTAACGCAGTTGGAAATACGGCGTCAGTATGTTTCGACTTCGACAATAATAATTAGAGTTGAGTCCACGTCGTAGGTTTTATTGAGACTTTAATAAATGTTTAAGGGCTTTGTTCTCTTGGTTATAAGCAATTGAATCACTTAACACTTGGACCATGTAGATTATTAGTATATTATATAGGTACTACTTTATATTTACAACGTAGCCTATAGGTACATATATTAAATCTATGTGATGAGTCAGCAACACGAAAACTTCAATACCTACAACAAGTTTAAGAGTTCTTTAAAATGGATCCTTATTAATTAATTAATTAGAAGTCCTAACGAAAACATATTATATGCGCTTCGGCACTGTCTGTTTATACGAATTAGTTAGAAGATGCAATGTCCGGCCATCCGGATCTAGTCGGTGACTCAAGAGTAAAATTATTTCATAATATTATAATGTTGTAATAGGTTTATATTGAATCATCATCAGCACATGTTCGTATTTTTAACTGACTTTGAAAAATGAGTTCTAGTTTCGGTTTTTTTTTTATATGTATAAACAGAGTGGTAGAGCTCATTTTTGAATGGTAGAGCCACGCTGCAGACAGTTTTGTCTACAGCATGAATGGGCTGGCTCGACCGGGTTGTTACCACTGTCTCACAGAAAACCGACGTAAAGGAGCGGCTTGTTGCTACGTTTCGTACGGTGAGTGAGATATCCGGAAGCCCAAATTCCCTCCCCTTCCCAATCCCTAATTATCCCTTTCCTTTAAGGTCGGCAACGCGCCCATGATTTTTCTGGTGGTGGGCATACGCCCACCCATATACATGGGCGGTGGAGATCACTTACCATAAGGTGACCCACTTGCTCATTTGCCGGCCTATGATATAAAAAAAACATCGATCAATGAAACTGATATACCCGACTGCCGAATCGAATCAATCCAATCATACGTTCACAAAATACTTGTACATACGACAGCTATGAGAGTCGAAGTTGCTGGCTGTGATATAAAAGTCGCCAGTTCGATCTATTAGTGCGACCAATGTTTGTATGAGGTTTGACTGAACATGAATTAACTTCACACTTCCTGCTGGGAATTTAATTAATTAACTAAGCTTGATTCTCCGATCTTATGGTCCGGCCAAATGACAGGTGGCCAGATCGTATATTTTATACAGTATTCCTTACTCCTCGCTTCCTCGGAAAGTAAAATAAAAAAATAGCTTGAGCTTCGTTGCAAGTTTTTTTGATACAAGACGCAACGTTAATAACTGTAGGTAACCACTAAGCAGCGATAATTCGTGCCCAAGATTAAAATTTAACGCGGTATTTTTTCCGCAAATGAAAGTTCCTTAAGAACAGATTCTTTCAAATCTATTTAAAATATTTGCGTTCATTCTAACACTCGCTACGATGCTCACTACAAACAAAAACAGGTATAAATATATATAGGTAGGTATTTTCATTAAAATGCTTTACTGAAATTAATAGATTCTAAATTATGTGCCTTTGGAAAAATTACACTAAAGTACATGATAGTCGTGACGCATTGTATTAGATTAATGTGTAACGTATAAAATATTATCCACATTTAAGTTATATGTATGTATATCTTATTGCATTCTTCTTTTTGCCCTTTGTTGCATCTGACATTAGACATGATAATGTGTCAACTATACCACAACTAAGATGTTGAGTAAATGTGTAGTTATATTTACTAAAAAATATGCGTGTTCTATAATAAGATTACTACAGCCCATCACAGACACAGTAAATGCCCTTAAGGGAGCTTACGGTGCAGGTTGTTACCGTAACATCAAGGATGAACTTCTATTTTATAAGGACACAAAGGGACTAGTACTACGTTTCTAGACAGTGTATGTTTTAAAACTACTTTACGTTTGTGTGTTTAAGTATGTGCATAATGTATATACATATACGTTTGAATGTTTTATATTACGTTATTTTAATGATTATATTATGCTCTAATGATTTTGTTTCAATAAAATATACATTTTTATTCACGACATTGGGTTATTATTAGCATTGCATAAATATACTTTAGTAGTTTAGCATGTTGTTATTTTTCTTATCGTCCTAGCGAAGTTTGTTCAGTCAGGGTTTATATAAAAAGCCTGTTCATTTAACCGCGTGTAACTGTGAGCAAAGAAAAATTTAGACACGTCTGTGCGTCCACCAGGTTCGTAAAAGAAAAGGGCCACACACTGTGTAATATTACATGAACCATTACGACCTACTTTTGACTTCCAAATAACCCAAAAAAACACATTTTGCATGCCCTTGAAAATTAAAATCCTGAATTTCATGAATAAACCTCTTATAGTTCTGGAATTATTAAGGTCTGAAAACGCAATTTTTTATCACTTATGGTGCTGCCACACAGGTGTTATAAAATGTTTACAAACATTTTCTAACATTAAACATTTACTAACATTATCAAACATTGTAATAAAATGTATCAAATGTTTGTTAACAAATGTTTAATAATGTTTTGTAAACATTTTATAACAGCGGTGTGGCAGCACCATAATACACTCATCAAAAACCGAGACAACATCGACATGACTTATAAACTAGAATTTTGGCATCAAGTTACATCTAAAAAAAATATCGATTTTTTCAGGCACTAAGTATTGAAACTAAAACCACTAATAACTTTGTCGAAACCGAACACCTATAGCTTATAGTTTCCAGATTTATTCTCGTCATTGGTCTATTAGCAGTGTACCTAGGGTAAGCAACCGATGCCATTCCGCGTTTAAATCCCGAGTCGAGCAAACAATTTAGATTTAGTTTTGGATTCGAATAATCGTACTGGAATTTGTGTCCAATATCGCGATAGGCTCGCCACCTATTCATTACATCATGGTGTGGAAATATACTCGGCGCACAGTGGATGTACTAGTTACATCTCTGTCTACTCTTAAGATGATATTATTGTGTTCAGTTTTTTTCTATGAGCAATTAGTGGAAATTATTAATAATACTAACGCAATTCTTGATTTAAATTAAGATAAAGAAAAATACTGTACAGTAGGTTCTAAAACATTGGTGTCTCCGCCTGGGTAGGTACCACCGCATTAGTTATTTCTACCACCAAGTAGCAGTGTGCTAACAGATTCCGGTTTGAAAGACATTGTACCCACTGTAATTACTGGGCATTGTGAGAATTAACGTCATCTTATGTCTCAGAATGACGGGCGCAGTGCCGTTCCATGCAATGCTTTGTAATTCAAAGTTCTAGTTCTAAGTCTCAATTCGGTAGTATTAAAAAAACAAACAAAAAATTATAATTTTAAATCGCGGATTTTAAATCTAAGCTTAATAATTATGTATAAGTACTTATTTTTAATGATTACTTTGGCAATAAAATATTGCTAGTTTATAGTCAAGTTTTACTTTAATATTTCCAATAATAAAGTAACACCTGATTATAAACTTTTAAAGGAGTCAAGTGAAATCATCAGAGAATAAACTCAATTAGGAACTTAAATGAACTAAGTTTGAGTGGGTGTAAAATATTCAGTGACGATTTAACGTCGACAACATAATATATAATTCACCTGTTCGTGGAGACATAACCTACAGCTGCAGAAAAGTACTTTAGATTACTTAAAGTGTGTGCCATCATATAACATGGTACCCACAAAGTACCAACTTACCTTAATATGCAAAACGTGAGAGCATGCATTTTTGAAAAGTACCTATTCGTAAGTGTTAAGTGCATTGAGTGGTAAAAATTCCTGTAGGTACAAGGCGTGTTTTAAGAAATCCGTAGCCAAATGGCCAAAAAGGGCCTTTATAATTTTGTAATGCCCTTCTTTTCGTCCGTATGTTATAGCCATTTTACTTATTTTATATGAATGGGGAATGCCCACTTTTGGGCCCACGTGTTATATAATTTATACTGCTAAAAAACTATGTTTTATCCTGTATAGTTTTTGAGATATGATATATTTTCTGACTATGAATCCTTCACTGTGCGTGGTCCGACTCGCACTTGTTTTTTATTAGCTTCAAATGACGGATAAGTGGTGCATAATATATTATTATTAGGTCCAGTGAAATTTAATAATGTGTCCTTTTAGAATTTTAACAGATCGAAGATTTCTAAAATAAAGCTAGTACATACTAGGTAACTAAAATCCTACCACGAACAAATTAAATAGTCGGTCAAGTGCGAGTCGGACTCGCGTACTTAGAGTATCGTGCCGCCACGCCCTTAATAATAATCCACCATAATAACACACATCTTGTTAACATCTTAGCCGGCTACCTATTGCGATTCAAAAGATATAAATACCTCTACGGGTACGACAGACAAAAAAGGCGACATAGAGCGTGTAGGGTCCTCCTCGCTTAATTATAGATTTTCCATTGGTATCTTTTTCGTTTCGTTTCGTTCCGTTTCATACCCGGAACCCCAAAAATCGACATGTGAAAGTCGTCCTCACAATACAAACGGTATTCTGTACTACTAGTCATATATTACGAGATATCTAGTTCGTAAGGTGGCTGGTAGCAACATTTTGATGTTTTGTCTATAATGTGATAGTTGTGATATGGTTGTTACAGTGTGTGCGGCCTTTGGATCATGGATTGTTCAAGTAAACCATTTACCAATAATTACATACTCTGAAAATCAATTCTAAAAAAATAATTGTGCATTTTTTTCTTATGGGTTGAAATCAACAACACCCTTAAAATTCTTTATACATAAAAAAGATAACCTAATGTTTTAAATACTAAGCAAATCAGCAGTGTATGCACTGTTGTGTTCCGGTTTGAAGGACATTGAAGACAGTGAAAAATATCTTGTTTCTCGGGGTGACGAGCGCAGTCCAGTGTCATGCAGTGCTTTGTGATTCAGAGCTAGTTCTGTGTGATGTTGTTTCTGTTCGTGGACGGTCGTGGTAGCGCTTACCATCGGGCGACCGACCTGCCCGTTTTGTCGGTAAGGCTAAAAAAGCTTCTGCAGAGTAGGCCTGTGTATATATATTACCTTAGTATTAAACCATTAATAAATATTAGTTTTCGAGAACACCGCGGACATACTACACGTACGGCTGTGTTCAACACAAAACCTTTTTTAGCATAGGCCGGCAAACGAGCAAATATGTCATCTGATGACAAATGATCTCTACCGCTCATGTAAACCTATTATATATAAGAAAGAATCATGGACGCATTGCAATTGCAATCTTAAAAGGAAGGGATAATAAATGAATTGGGATGTAGAGGGGGGATTCGGGCCCCCGGATATCTCATTTACCGCACGAAAGCAGCTAGGTCTTACTTATCGTTGGTTTCCTATGAAACAGTGATAACAAACCACCCGGATGAGCCGGACCATTCTCGCTGGAGATTAAACTATCTATAGCGTTGCTCTACCACTTACTCCTTTTTTAAGACATTCAAAATGTAAAATAATGTAAAATGTACATGAACGTCCGCCGTAAGGAGTTTGTTCCAATCCATCAAATTCTACTCAAGGGACATATTGGGACAGTATTCACAGTCCGAATACCGTTTACCTACAATATTATTATCAGCCCCTAGGGCACACACCTCGACTTTTCAACATTACGTGTGTGACGTGTGTTCTTTGTTATTTAAGGCTCGTTATAATATTGAAGGAAAACTGCGAACATACTTATGAATTCTATAATACAGGCTGAAATTATAATTATTATGACCAAATGTGAAATCACTTCACACCATTCCTTACCAGCGGCCTCAAAAAAGGATTATTCTCACATTTCATGAGCATATCGAAGATGTTACGCATCATCGAATGAACCATCTTTTTCTTTTGAAACCCAAATATTGAACTACCAATTTCTCTTTAATCAATGTTCCTTGCTTCTACAATTTTATGTATCGTGTGATGATGGTTTAACTCAATTAATTTCTTAAGTCCATAATCCTCATGGGTCATTAAGATTCGTCATTGACGCCAAGATCACACGGGCTGAGTCCAGCAGACCATCGTTCACATTGACGGTCTTGTGAGCATTGGCACCTTACTAAATTACATGCAACCTTTCAAAAGCTGACGTGCATTTCACAGAACTAAAAGAGTTAAAATAGGCCATTTATTCTTCTATCTTACTTTTAAATACAACTAAAACCCACAATAATTTAGAATAAAGCTAAAATCCTCATTTATTTATGATAAAGTTGCAGCATACCTAGACTAAAAAACCGGTGTGGCGGTACTGGGTCCGGTGGAATCGTACTATTTATCACGATTTGTCCGAATTTTCTGTTGAAAAAAAAAATCTACATGAGTTGCTCGGGGTTTGAATTTGTAACCGATATGGCTCGCTGCATACAGCATATCACATGATATGGAAATAAGTTCGGCGAACCGTGGTACTAGTTGCAATTCTATGTACCCTTCGCGAATACAAGCGTGAGCTTATGTTTTAAATGGCTTCTTCAGTTAAAAATAATGATAACGCATTCTAAAAATACTTTTATGTTCTTTAAGTATTTACCTACATTATGTAAAATTTGGCTTTAATTCATGATAATGTCATAATAGGCACGTAACAGTAATTAATTGCTCTAAAACAATAAACTCTACTAAAAATACAATAAAATACGTCCATGAATTAAATATTTAATACCTACATAGTTAAAAGTTAGGACAATAAACGTGCGACACATTTTGTTCCTTCAAATTATTGTAATAAAGTAAAATCCCAAGGCCTAAACTTACTACTTAATTCAAACGAGGTCGGTATTCCGTTGCAAGAAAGTTTGCTCTCCGAGACGAAACTGCCGACGACGAGCAGGAGCCGGGAGTAAACATCATCATAAAGGCTTCTAGTCTCGTAAGTACCAACAGGAGTCTCGCGTATGGGGTTATTAATATTAAAACATCTTGCGGGCCGAGTAAATACGTCCAATGAAGTATCCTAGTGCCGCGACGAGGTTCAATGCCTTTTACCTACTTCCCTTTACGTGATACGTCTACAACTACTTGTGCTGTGTACGGTTTTTCTGCCGTAACCGAACTATTATTGTACATGAGTAAGCAATCATTGTTTATCACAGTTTTTCAGTTACTATGAGACTATATTCTAACAAGTGAATATACATTGCCTATTGTGAATTATAATTTCTTGGTAATCCATACTATACTAAACATAGACTCACGCCTGTTCTACATAGGGGTAGGCAGAGACAACGGACATCCATCTGCTATGATCCTTACGATTAATTGAAAATAATATTAATTATTTATGATGTTAATTGAAATTGTCTAGTGTGCTTGATTTTTAAATTCAAAGAAATATGAATGCCATTAAAAGCTTGGCCTGAGGTAGGTCATGATTCATGAATCAAATTGGTCGTACATTGTACACGTACTTACGCGGAATGAGCATTGGAGACGTATACTACAATCTTTACACTCAAGGCAAATATATTTGGGGCACGTAAATATTTGTCCCTGTGCGAGAACTGAAATCGCGTTATATTACGTACTGATAATGTCTATCTTCTATTATCTATCACATAAACGCCCTACATAAAAAAAATTGTCTGCCGGGCTTTACTAATATATATTTTCCGATTCGGTGCCCATAAAAATAACAACGTGTAATGATATCACAGAAAATTTGAGTTCAAAATTTGGAGTTTTAAATAAATATCGGAGTAATCAATTAATAATAATTTATTAATATAGGAGTTTTAAATAAATAAAATCATAACACCCATTCATGTATACATACATACCAGACCAACCAGCTGCAGTTCATGATTTAATACAAATATATCGTCAGTATTTTTTACATATCTACCAAATTCTCCACACAATGTAGGGACACCTACTTCCTGAACATATTAAAATTAAGCTCTTGATGAGTTTCCTAGTGACTGACACGAATAATAGGATCGATTACCTTTCTATTTATACTCATGGTGTTGCAGGGTGGGCACAGGGCAGCCTCACAGTCGGCTAGCTGGAACGAAGCCCTTATACTCGTACATCTATAGACGTTTGAAACCTCAAAGCATTTTAATATCTTTCGTTATTTAGACCACGGTAAATAAATTAGATCCTCTGGGTGGTTTTGGATTATGGATATATTATTGGATTATTACCTTTGGTTTTACGGTATAAGGTATAATTACAGCTCGTTGCACTACTATGAAAATTCGTGTTCATTGGCGATAGAGATCATTAAACATCAGATCGCTTGTTTGCAGGCCTTCTTCTATATTGTACAGTACATGTCTTGTGTACTGATTATTGAGAACTGCAGTTCATGGGCGGTGAATATCACTATCCATCAGATGACCCACTTGCTCATTTATCAACTTTCTGCCTTCAAACACGATACTAGGATTCCGCGTTATGATTCGATTCCTGTGTATACGATCTAACGTTTTTAATAGATCCATTACAATAAGATCTTCACGCGGCTCGATGCAAGAGTAAAACGAAATGAATCAGCTGGATAGCAAAAGAAGACCACCTCGTTGCTCGACCAATATTTTCTTTATGGTCAGCAACTAAGTATTGAATAATCGCTGACATTGTTTAATTTGTCCGCTTTGTTTATGTTAACTCTAGACGTGCTAGGTACATAATTACAAATTATGCGGATAGAAGATGGAAATATTAAGTGTTATTCTCATTTATTTTAGATTTAGCGAATTTCAGAAATTTTCGCCGTCCAATTTACGTGAAATGCCCCAAATGCAATCGTTTCAAAAAGGGTTTCATCAATAGGTATGTGGACGGATTGGTCATAAAGAAACTAATTTGCTCGATAGTAACTAAAGAATATGTTCCCAATAAAACGCACTCTGATCTCCCTCGAGAATTAGCTATGGGTAATAAATAGACCTAACTGCGGAACACAACTATAAATTTTTTACACGAGATGTCCTTCGAGACTAATTTAACTACTTTAACCTATTTCAAGGCAATTCATATAACTTTGAGTCTTAAGGAAAACCTTACAACGTTTGATATGTTTACTACTAGTAATTGCACTAGGAATACAAGAATATTTTTGAAATTCCCACAAAGTATAAACCATAACATTAAATTTGTTTCAGATTACAAGTTCTTTGATATTTGTACAACGTCCATTGGTATATTAAATAATCCCTCGGTTATAATCATAATACAAAACATTACGTTTGATGCATAAAAATATTTAATTCAGTTCACTTTTGACTTTTTGGTTTTGTTTCTTGTCGCTGCCGGTCAACTGAAACTGCACTGACTCCAATGATACCTATAGAAATAGTTATTTTTGACTTTTCAGTATTAATTTTTTGAAGTCGGTTTTGAAGTTCTTTTAAAACTCATTATATTTTAATATTTTCAGTCTTTAGCTTACACAGGAATGGTATGTAAATTCCTACAAAATATTTTTTTTACTCTGTTCTCCATCATTGAATCTTAACCAAATTTATATTGGACCGCTTTCCAGCCAAACTCTATCGAATTATTTCAACAATATTCGACAATATTGGTCCATAATTGGCGGCTAAATGATGTACGAGTACGTAAGGATGTAAATACATAAAAAAGCAATTAAAAGGTCCCCGAATTGAAAACCTCCTCCTTTATTGAATTTCGATAAAATATAGTTTCCAATAAATCTTTGGCTTTTTGACATTTGGAGAAGTGCAATAAGAGTCGTGGAAAGAAAAGTCTAATAAAAAGAGGTGTCTCAAAACTCAATACCGTATTAAAAACCAGGTAGTTACTTTCAAACCATTTTTAATAATTTTTTAAACGGAAAATCTTTTGATCTATAAAGTAAACAATAAAACAATACAATCAATAGCACATATAAGTTCGTGACCTAAGAAGAAGTAAGGTATAAGGTATTTATTACTCGCACAGACCGGTTGTAATGTCGGTGTGTCCGGTGATACCGTATTTCACCGCTCTATTACATATTAAAAGTGCATAGCTTACGTAATTATTATGAGTATAAAGTATTTATATGATGTCAAACACGGGTATATAATGATTCATTCAGACAATAATTCACAGTGGTGAATTAAAAATGCTAATTCATGCAATTCATCGTGGCGAGTGGCTGTAACCTTTGACCTAAATGAACTCCACGACCACCTATTTACACTACCAGATTGGGCTTTGCATTTTATTGCAGACTCGACAAAATTTCTTTAAACAATTCTGATGATTTTGAATATTACTCGTAGGTTGAAAACTATATTTTTATCCGCTTCGTAATTTTGTTGTAAAAGGTAAATTGTGTTGTAATCATTTAGATCGAGATGTATGTATACTTGAGCGTCATTTTCTATAAAAATTCTGTATACATGCGGAAGGTACCGATACTGGATCTGTTGAATGCTTTATATGGCTTCTTTACAACGCGAGTGTAAGCTAATCGTAAGGTTTTCCCGGCCAATATACGTTGTAAGAGACCGTGTCTGGGCGTGGCGTGTGTGGTTAGCTCAGGTTACCGACGGCTACTCAACTGTTTAACAGTGTGTTGTACACAAAAAGCCGGAAGTAGCGCAAGCACTTCACATACCGTGTACATGTACAATATTATTATTAATTTGTCATTCCTTTACACATTAATTTTCAATCCATGACCGCATACTTGACAGATTCTGAGAAAACGAAAAAGCCTGCTAAATGATTGGTGCAGCTATTAGTATGTGAGTCGGCCCGGGTACGGGTGTTCAACTAAACGTGCCTTAAGTGTGAGTCACGTAACGGAAACTGTTCTTACGTTATTCATGTCCGCGTGATGCGTTCTCATGTTTTATTCCAGGATTCATATTCCTTAAAACTTATACCTATATAGACAATAATTGTAAATCTAACTGTTTTTAATTTACTAAATAACCGACATTAATGGACATAATTTTACATCTGCGCTCCGACGTTACTTGGTCGTTTTGCACAAATTTTATTAAATTTGCTTAAACGACTGTTTTCCTCTGTAAAAGTAAAATTGTCTTCTTCCAATGAGATTGTTTTACCCTGAGCAATCCTAACTTTTATACTTAAGGCTGTAACTAAGATTAATTCATAAAAATTACGTTGGGTTACATGACAATTCTGAGAAACTGAATCAGTTCAGCTATACAGAAAAATAATGTTTAGTATAGTTTCGGAAATTTATGTCTAAGCAGAATTCGTTCAAGTGTGCTAACTTATGTAAAAGAAGTTTCAATTACAGCTAATTTTTAATTTTTGACTCAAGATTAGTGTGAATGAGTGAATCGACGAAAAAAGTGGAAGACGACAATATCACTATTACATTCTAAACACAAAGTTGAAGTATCGAATAAAACCATCAAAAACCCTGACACCGCGCCTCGCCGTATCTTGGTCGCACAAAGCCTCACATTACGGTAGATTATTGTATGGCGTAAATCGTTAAGGTCATTGGCGTGGGATACAGTCTTAATTCTTCTTGGACATAACATGAGTAATTGAAGTTGTGTTTACAATATTCAGGTTTATTATATTTTACATAATTATTATAATTATAACACTTTTAAGGATAACTAATTGTTAAGTATGTTTCATGAATGAATATATTTATTCATTTCATTATGTAGCTAAATTCGCTTTGCCGTGTTTGTGTAAGCTTGAAACAGCTAAACAAATTTTAAAGATAACGGACATGTGGGAAAAAAGCCGCGAAGAAGGGTTCAAAAGTACGTACATACATACGTACTCACGCCTGTAATCCCCGTAGGGTTAGGCAGAGGTATATAACCCGTACACCCACTTTTCCCGGAGCTTATTTCCGTCCCATTATGTGATAGGGAGCGAGCCTATCGCCAAACCGGGCACATCTCCACACTCCGTGCTGATTTCGTGATAGAAAAACCCAATTACCACATTTACCCGTCCCGGGGATCGAACTTGAGTCCTCCGGACAAGTCTTCCACGTACGCAATAACAATTGCGTCACCGAAGCAGTCCAATGGCTCAATAGCCCTTTCCATTTTTCAAACACAACAAAAAGTGGAAGTGGAGTTCATTCGCATTTGGGCTTTTAAATTACTTAGGGTATGCTTCTTCTCGGCCTTAAACATGACAATATAATATTTTCCAACACACTCATATTTTAATTAATTTGTTAATTCTATTATAAACAAGAAATATGTAGGGTGATCCACGGCGCGTACCCTAAATTCAGGTATAATAATTTATCTTATCACCACATACCTATCAGCACTTTGATTACGATCGCAAACAAGAGCGTTTTGTTCATAGTTAACTAAAAACTCCTATTATCTCGTAGAAAATAAGAATCAAGTTTTTTGTTTGAAAGGCAGACACATTTTCTCAAACGATTCTCCAGATTCTCGCATGATCGTTACTGTATACCGTAGTAAAAATAGGTACATTATGAACATTATCACCTTCCACACTTCTATAGATAAAGTGCAATAAGCCCCGTAATCAGATTACATTACAGTTTTATTCTACAAAAATTCTTTAGCAAATTCTTAGCAATTTGTTTTAAAATAGCAATATATTGTAAAACTTTAATATGTTAATATTTATATCAAACGGATTAGGTACTTTATTCAGAAATGCGTAAGTTATGGAATTCACGGATAACTTTAAACATTTGTATTAAATTTCAGTTCAGTTGCTCATGTTATTAAATGTAATGGACTTTTCAAGAATTTTGAAGGAGAAAGTTAATCGTAGTTGGAAAAGCGAACTCCTACGCGCATTTACATTTCGTTTGTGTACATTAGTGTAAATGCAGCGAACTGTTTGATGTGTGAATTTTTAATTGTACTTATTTCTAGTTAACACGAATAGAACGTTCTTTTTCTCCAAGCCATCAATATGACGCTCAACACGTGTTGACTATTGGTAACTAGGACAGTGTACTGCAGTCAATCAGGCGCTTCACAGAAAAATAAACAGTATTCCCTATGTCGGTGAAATTGCTTTACATTATTTTTATGACCCTTATTGACTCGGTGTTATGTGGCTTGCTATAAACTACGTTAATGTTTACCTCGCGTTATTTATATCATAAAGGTTTAGTAATGATTCGTCGTGGGATCTATATAGACAGAAACCCTAGAACTAATGATCCCATTTGGATCATTTTAATGGAAAAGGGTTCACGGAACATTTGCCCGAGGAGACCATACATAACAATCAATATAAGCTAACATCCCATTTATACATTTTCTTGGGCTTGAGCAAAACCGTACAGACATTAATATTTCTTATAGATTTTAGATGAGTTAGTAAAACAGTCGAATTTTAATTGTGAACTAGCTTTTGCTCGCGGGTCCACCCGCGTCATGAATAAGTAGTAGCTATACATACCATAACAGCGGAGATTGGTACGGACTGTAAAGGGGGAAGTCGCAGGTTCAAAGCTAGCCTTAAAGCACACATCTCTGACTTTTCGAAGTTATCTGCGAAAATATCGTGAGGAAACAGGCGTAACTGAGAATTCTGTTATGAATTCCGAAGGTATGTGAAGTCTACCAACCTGTATAGGCCAGCGTGGTGAACTAAGGCATAATCCCTCTCATTAGTAAAGGAGGCCCTTGCCTGGCAATAGGACGTGTATAATACACGGCTGATTTTATTGTAGTTATACCCCAATCCTGTCATTGTTCGCCTGCGTACCAAATTTCATCCAGAAGCCATCCGTTACGCCGTCAACACGTGATTGTATAACAAACCCACAATCATCCAATCTTTCACATTAATATTAGTAGCAATTGTCTCTTGATACGATAGTGATGACCCCCACAGTCTTCAAGGACAGTAAAAAATAGCATATTTTAAACTTTGCAATAAAACGACTTCTCTTAAAAAAACTCCTTAAGGGCCGTCCGTGAGCAAAACACCGCGCGATCGAGGTTTTTAGAGGCTATCTAGTCATTACTTAAAATAAATATTGATTAAATAAATATACAATATATTTTTACAATCTGTCAGCTTTACTTTGTTCGATTCAAATTCATGTTAATGCTGATATATATTTTTAAATTGTCGTTATAAATGAACCATAAAAATGGGAAAAATGCAAAGATTCCGTGCGTCTCCTTTTAAAGTACAGAATGTTATCAAATGAGATTAACATCACTAGATAGGCAATTTAATAACGAATATTTTGCCCGTTTTAAATTTTCGAAAAGACCAAAACCTGATTTTTTAAATCAATTATTCGCTAAATACGTGCATATTCTGCACTCGCCGAGTACACGATTCAGTATGGCGCGAGACAGTCAAGGTCGTTTGCTCACGGACGGCCCTTAATGTTTATGCAAAACGGTAGCCAGCAACGACTTGTTTGGAAAACATAATATTTGGGTTACTTTAAACAGTCATTCATTATTCAAACTTATTTTTTTATTTCGATGTCGCATCCGCTGTTAATATTACCAAATAACAAGCATGGTTTTGGTACGTAAGAAATCATTAAGCATGGTTTGTTTAGTATGCAATAATATATTTGGGATTTATTGAATAACTACTACTGGTTGGGATGCACTTATTAGATGCTCTCTCCAATTAACAATACCGAGTTAATCATCGATACAATGTTCATATAACGATACTTATCCAATGACACGGAAATAATTTCTCATGGGATCATTTACAACATTGTATTTACTGCGCTTCTGGTGCTACTATACACGATACGCTATTGCTGTACAAAATTTGTTTCGGGCGACCCCACTTACTCTCTGTCTGAGGTCTATAGGAATCGGTCGTGTATATTTTCTGTGACACGGGTACCGGGTGCGCAACATGAAGTCGACTCACCAAGAAAATATTTGACGCTCCAATGAACCCTCCGCCGCGTGAAATATTCAACACATAAACAGTTTACACCACTTATATTTTATTGTAGGCGATATAGGCGTATGTTACGTCTACGTTTGTGGTATAGTCATAAACAAAATAATGATGTACATATATCTTGTTTCAGTACAAATGCAACCCCCACGGTTCAGCATGCAACCCTCATCATCAAATAGTATAGTAAGAGAAGGCACAACAAAAATACTTCAATGTTCTGCTATAGGTATGTATTAATTTTTATTGTGGCACGACAATCTGAATTCACTGGGTCTGATGTTAAAGTATAGTGCAGTTGAAATATAATGTCGATCGTCAAGAGATATTACGTCCCTCGACGGTCCGCAAAGTTCTGGCTGAATCCAGAACGCGACTCTCCTAAATGAGCCACTATGGCGGGTTACCATGTGTACGTACGGTGGTCACTATCCAGTCTGATACAAAAATATAAAGTATATAGTTTGCTCAATTTATATCCGTCGATATGACTCAAATTATTAGTGTTATTTATTGGTTCTCATAATACAGTTTTATTTATAGTTTAGCGCTATGTGAAACAATTATGTTTTACAGGCATACCTCAGCCAATGTACAGGTGGTTGAAAAACGGAATGCCTCTAAGCGATTTCTCATCCGAACTATTTTACAAAATTCACAACACCCAGCGGCAAGACGCCGGAGCTTACCAGTGTATAGCTAAAAATGATGTTGGTGCGATATTCAGCGAAAAAAACAATATTGTTGTGGCGTGTGAGTATGATATTTTTATAATTTACATATATTTCCATTCATTCTGTACATATGCGGTACGATGACACAATTCTGCACATAAAGAATTCTACCATTCCAATCCTTTAAGCAAAATACGGTTTTATGTGTTTTATTTTTCATATTCTATGTTACCTGTGAGTGAATCTTGTTGCAGACATGGGTGAGTTCGAGAGTGCGATAGAGTCAGTCGTCACCGTAGAATCCGGTAAAGCCGCAATACTCGAGTTACCCCATATAGAATCAGAACCAGCTCCATCGGTCATTTGGCAAGATGAGAATGATGCTTTAAGATATGATCAGAAGTATGCGGTCACAGATAAACATCAACTCGTTATATTGAGCGTCTCCCGGGAAGATGAAAAAGCATACAGGTTTGGAATGTCATTTGTGCATGATTAATTTAATTGTCCGCCTAGAATAAAAAAAACTTATTTATTGTTGCGTGTTTTTCAGAGTCAGGGCCATTAACACCCAACTTGGCAAAGAAGAAAATAGTCCTTATATTAGACTGAATGTTTTTGGGGACGATAGCAAAGAAATACCACCAGAAATAATTATTAAACCTGAAGATATTAAAATAACTAAGGGCCAGGAGTATGTGAATTTGTTTTGTGTAGCGAATGCCAGACCTCTTCACGAATTAGAAACATTATGGTTCAAAGATGGTATAATGATAGACATGGCAGGGATAACTTACGCCCTAAATGACCAATGGAATAGAACTTTAACTTTAATATCGGCTAATCTAACACATACGGGTCAATACACATGTCAAGCTAGATTAAAAACTGGCGGTTTCGCAACTGTATCGGCTTCGGCCACGGTAACCGTGTTTGAAAAGCCTGTATTTTTAACGAATCTGAAACCCGAAACGTTCGGTGAATTCAGTAGTACAATAGTTTTAGAGTGTAACGTGCAGGGTATACCATTGCCTGGAATCACGTGGTATAAGGACGCGAGGAAGATTGCCAGCGTGGGTGCGGAAGCTGGGGAGTCCGACAACTCTGATGTGGATGACGGAGGCGGCAGGTACAGAGTTGAAGTGGACAGATCGTTGGTTATTAGCAACCTTAATATGGATGACGCGGGAATATTTCAGTGCATAGCTAACAACGAGGCCGGCGAATCTTCCATATACACCTGGTTGAAAATAAAAAGTATGTTATCATTAAATGTTTTCCTATCACTATTCCAGAATATTATTATGGTAATAGTCTAAAGAAATGCATGATTTAATTATTACATTACATGTTTACATTTAAGATATTAGATTTACAATTAATGATTCCTACTGTCGCGCAGCAAAAGAAAATAAGCGAGTACCGCGAAGTCATATGAAGTTAATAAGAATGAGGACGTCAGATAAAAAGGCTAAAACGTTTAAGTTCGATACTGGCAGTAAGACATATAACAGTCATTTTGCACAACTGTTTGATTTTTTTAGCGCACCGAGTGATGTGATGGCTGCTTATAATTTGAATATTTTTTTTGGTTCTGGCACAAATTAAAATTGTATTTATTCTTTGTAGTCATCGTGTTTCTGAAAATCTATAAATAGAAGGTTTTTTCGGCACTTACATTCTAAATCTAAACATTGAATTTAAATTTTAATTGTAGATGAATTTCAATTTTATCAAAGCCATTGACATGCATTGGATCTAACTCGACAGCCTTCGTGGTGCAGTGTGCGAGTAGCCGGCTGCGAAGCTAGAGGCCGTGGGTTCGATTCCCGCACTGAGACAAATGTTTGTGTAATCCACAAATTTTTGTTTCGGTTCTGGGTTTTTTGGGATCGTAGTAGTCCCTCGTAATTCTTGACACCCACGATACGGGGTTGACCTAGTGTGGGGTCAAAATTATGTGTATATCTGTTGGTATATTAAAAAAATCTATAAATTATTGGCAGACTGCAAGCACGTCAAAGAGTATTAAATGCTAAATCAGAGTTATATAAAAAGTTCAGATACGCTCTGAATATACTAATAATAATAATCAATAAAAAAAATATTGTTTAGTACACGTCATTGAAACTTACTCCAGTTATATTTTAATGTGGTTAAAGTTAAAGCACAAAATCTACAGAAGTTTATTTCTTTATAAGTCATTCCAACTTCAGTTACTTTATTAAAGCAATCATAAATAATATTGTTTGGGTAATACAGTTAAGATTACGATTGCGGCAACGTTAAAAGGATACTCTTATCTAATGTTCTAAATATATTTTTCTATCAAATTGGGTCTATTTAAAAGTTCGTTATACTTTTTCCATATAAATGTTTGATGAATAATTGTTTACTAGTAAAATATTACACAATAACATGCATGTTATCTTAAGTTTTGAATCATATTTTTTTATTGTTTACTTATATTTGACGCCGCGTTGTGAGCACAAGAACGGCCTAAAAGACATCAGCAAAGGATTAATTCGTGAACTTAACCATATTAAAAGACATCTTTAAATTTTACAAATAACTAACAGAAATGTGTGGTTTCTCTGAAAGTCTCAGTAAATCCAGTTTGCATATATAGGTCGCTCTTGGCACGCGGTGTCATTAATAATTTGCATGTGACATTTCACTTTTAAATATTTAATTAATCACTGTTTATTGACGTTTATAATTAGTGTGTTACACTAACTTACAAAAATCCTGCATTATATTTTAGAGTAGTTGTAAAAACGCCGCTAGAAATGTATGCTCGTGTACTAACGTGTGTGTGGCTTGTAGCGTCACCGCCAATAATGCAGAGTCCGCCCGCCAACCTGACCGTGCTCGACGGAAAGGACGCCACCATCTCTTGTCGAGCCATCGGCGCGCCCACTCCCAACGTTACCTGGTACTTCAACGGTTAGTAGTCAATAGTCATCAAACACAGGAGACGAACGTGCCACGGATTATTTTACACTTTTATTTCTGGATGTGCACTCTTATCGTTCGGGAGACTTATTAAAAATGTTTTCAGATTCGTTAATAATAAACCTATCGGGAAGGCTGCAAGCTCTCGAGGATGGGGACTTATTGATCACAAGCACTACCACGGCGGACAGTGGTAAATATACATGCCTTCGAGCAAACGACGCCGGAAACGTTTCAGGCGAAGCTTATTTAACCATACTCGGTAAGAATTTTACATGTTGCGACCGCGAACATGATTTATATTTTACGAAACTTCACGACTACTGTATGCGTATTTTTGTTTTAGTGAGAACACAAATTATTGCCCCACCTGTTGATACACGTGTTCTATTGGGCCACACCGCTACTCTGCAATGCAAGGTTTCGAACGATCCCAACGTAAAATACAATATTGATTGGTTTCACAATAAACAGTGAGTGCGGAATGTTTATTTAATACGGAATTACAGCTTTGATTCACGCAATATATACTGACAATAGTGGTGAGGATGTTGAAGTGTGGTTTGTTTGTAGGCCGATGACGGCGGGCTCGCGTGTTTGGGTTTCTGCGGAGGGTGCTCTGCAGGTGCAAGCGGTGCGCGCGAGCGACGCCGGCGAGTACACTTGTGTGGTCACTTCGCCCGGCGGCAATCACACCAGGCACGCAGTTCTCTCCGTCATAGAATTACCTTTCGCCCCTGCCAATGTACGCGCAGTGAGATTGGACGCGACACCTCAGAGAGCTGTCAATGTCTCTTGGACACCAGGGTTTGACGGGAATTCCCCTATTCAAAAATTCATCGTTCAAAGGCGTATCGTGCCCGAATTTGGTAAGTACACTAACTCGTCACCTAATTATATCTATTATTATACCTACAATAATATTTAAGGTAAGTAAGAAACTATTGATTTCCACTTAACGAGATCTTGACATATTTACCACTTTACTTAATTTACTGTCAATTGCTTACATTTTCGTCGCGTCGGTTCACGGTATTCCTGTCTTATCCTTTCTTAAGGTATCACCAATTTGGAATAGCTTCGGTAGGGTCGACCCTTACCGACCCTTCCACATTCGACTTATACATTTGTTTCGTCAATCTCCTAATATCCATGTGCCGCAACAACCTCATCATAATTTATTATTTTTATTTCAGTTTAGTTAATTTGTAGAAATTTTAGTAAAATTTTGTAGAACACATTGTCATAAATTTTATTATTGTAGGGCCCATACCAGACCCATTGCTAAATTGGGTAACGGAATCTATGAATGTGTCGGCTAGTCAACGATGGGTACTTCTTACCAGCCTCAAAGCAGCCACATCTTATCAGTTCCGTGTGTCCGCTGTGAATACGGTCGGCGAAGGACCTCCGTCAGACCCCACTGATGTACTAACACTTCCACAAGAAGGTATGGACTTTTTACAAGTGTAATTAAAATATTATTTAGAACTAATATTAATTGACTAACTGCCCATAATTTATCACAAAATGAAGTGTTTGTTTTCTTTGTGGTAAAGCTGCCAGTGACCTTATATGCTGCCAAGGTACGCACACATTTAACATAGCTTATGCTGTTACTAGAATCGAATTTTAAATTAAATTTATTTCACATTGCCGTCTTTCAATTATTATGCAAAAGAAAACTGCAAATTGCAATACATTATTGTTTTTTTGTGTGGTATTTTAGAACATCATTTCCTATGCCGAAATGTGCATGTTGCATGTAATATGCAATGTAATATTATTGTACTATGTTTATCTACATATTTATGGTATTTATTGTAATCGTTTTATATTTATTAAACTGCATGACTTGGAAAATATAATATCGTATCTGATTGAAGAGTTTAATCGTGCCCTCATATAATTGTGCATGTATTAATTCAATGCACTTTGATTCGATCGCCACGGGTCAAGTGTTGCGGCTATGCTTTCTCCATACGGCAAGATTACTATTTTAATTAGGAATGTTAACAAAATGAAATTATTACTGGGGTCAGAATACTTTTAACACGGTTGCGACGGTTATAACCCAGATTAGCTAATGTAAATAAACTAAATTATTTTATTAGTTTAAAGTTTAGATAGTGGAGGAAAGAATAGAGAGGAGGAGGTGTAAATAGATATTTTCCATACATTCAATGTGTCGTCAGTGCAGTGTGGTGGTCGGGCCAAACGAACCGAAAAACCCATGTACTGTCAAAAAGGCAAAAAGTAATTAACAACAGATGTAATGTATTGAATTACTTGATGTAATCGACCTTGTGTAAAGAAGACATCTTGACACAGTTTTCTCTACAGCACGATTGGGCCGACCGGGTCGTTACCACTGTCTCACAGAAAACGACGTAAATTAGCGGCTTGCTGCTGCGTTTCGTATGGTGAGTGTGATAACCGGAGGCCCAAATCCCTTAATTACGCCATTCCTTTAAGGACAGTAACGCGTCGATGATTCTTCTGGTATTGTTCATGTGCGGTGGACATCGCTTGCCATCAAGTGACCTAATTGCTCGTTTGCCAGCCTATGCTATAAAAAGAAAACTTAACATCTTGTACCTCGGGGTAACGAGCGCAGTCCAATGCCATACAGTAGTGCTTTGTAGTTCAAAGTTCTGTTAGGAAACGTGGGTGGGGCTTACTATCAGGCGAGCGACATGCTTGTTTCGTCATTCAAGCTATTAAAATAGTCTCCAACTAAAGTTAATTACCATACCTAATGACTTAGAAACATGATCTCTCTATTCTCTCCTACATAGTTAAGATTAATCATAATAATTAATCTATTATTATCTATGACTTAAGTTACTTTAACTTCATTATTATTTGGCTAATTTGTTGAGATATACAAGTGAGAAACTACTTTCAGGGAATTTTTACATTAAAGTAACTTTTGTCCTGTTAAAACACAACTACTTGAATGCGCTTGTTTTCTTTTAACTTTGTTGATTATTTTAATGAATTGCACGATAACAATTCTGATACTTGGAATTACACTGAGTTTTAACCTTTCAGCACCGTCTGGGTCTCCCGTCGGGTTCATGGCGTCGGCTCGCTCTTCCTCTGAGATAATCACGCAATGGCAGCCCCCGCTCGAGGAACACAGGAATGGTCATATTCTAGGCTACGTCATAAGATACAGGTTGCACGGCTACGACAACAGCCCTTGGACCTATCAGAATATCACCAACGAAGCTCAGAGAAATTACCTCATACAAGATTTGATCACGTGGAAAGACTATAATGTGCAAATAGCCGCGTACAATGATAAAGGTGTGGGTGTATTTTCTGATAGTTACACGATAAAAACAAAAGAGGGAGTACCGGAGGCGCCGCCCGACAGTGTTCGATGCGAACCGTACAACTCAACCGCCATCAACGTTTGGTGGACACCGCCGAATCCGCAGAAAATTAATGGTATTAACCAGGTAAGTGTAAATAAGTGTGTGCGTGTGTGCGACTTTTTCTGTCTAAGGCACTATAGGGCTTAACGAATAGACCAATTTGAATGTGGTTTGTTCTGTTTGAAAGGTAATTAATCGAAATTGTTCTTACCTATCTGTTCCGACATTTAAAAGTTACAGGAGTTTTTCTGATTTACGTCGGTAATGAGTATTGTCAGGTACACAACTAAATGTATGAAAACTTTACTTAAAAAAATTACAGGGCTACAAAATACAAGCGTGGATATGGAACGACAATGAAAATATGAATGTTGAACAAAAAATCATGAGTGTGCCTCCAAATTTATTAGACCCATTGACGGAGCAATCTGCGATTATAAGTGGCCTCGAGAAATACACCGAATATAACATAACTGTTTTGTGTTTCACTGAACCCGGCGATGGACCACCGAGCGAATATTTCACCATCAGGACCAAAGAAGACTGTAAGTGAACTTCACTCATAACAATAGTAATAATTTAATGATTTCTTACGTTTACGCGTTTAGTAATAATTTAATCAAATAAAAAAATCCCCGGGATTGGAATTTGTTTGTTTGCCCAAGCTGTCGAAATTAAAAAATGTACTCCTAATTGTATTTACACATAAAAATTACGCTGAGACTCGTATCAAATGAAGTATAAAATGTAATGACGTACTTTGCAAAGATATGGCGTAACTTCAAATTAAAATATAGCACCATATTAATATTGCGCAAGTTTGGCCCGAATAAAATTATGAAGTATTGCGGTCATAATATGCAAAGGAAATTATTTCGTATGGTGCAATATGTAGCCACCGCAGTGCGGTGGGATAGTGAAATAAAATGCAGCATACTGTACGAATACTTTGCATACATACATACCTACATACTCACGCCTGTAATGCCCGAAGGTGTAGGCAGAGGTATAACCAGTGCACCCAGGTTTTGCCGAGCGTATCTCCTTCACATGATGTGACGAGCCGATCGCCATACTGGCAAAGTTCCAGACTCCGGACTGGCTGTATTTTGCAACTATTGAAGTAACGGTTGAGTTTGAGTTATGCAATAAGTACTCATTTTATCAGATTCTATTTATAATAGATAACGGCTTAAAATCCTGAAAAACAAATCTTCGTTACATCAACATTATACTTTACCGATATTGTTGTTAATATTTCTATATGCATTATGACAGGTTCGAGTATCGATGTATTCATTACATTATCGATTTTCAATCGATAACTGCTTTAATATGCAAAGGAAAAACGTGATCATCGATGATTTTCTCATCCTTAAAAGTTTAAATAATACAATTTGAAGACATTGGTTGAATCTTACTAGGAGCCAGTACTAGGGGTTTTCCACAGTTATGTCTGCTTCCGCCAGGAGGCAGGCAGTGTTTTGGGGTTTGAAGGACATTGAAGTCAGTAAGATTACTGGGCGTTATTATGAATGCAATTTTTACATAAAAATGAAGTTAAATACGATATCACAAAAACTAAATTTTTTGTATTATGACATTCTCGTTGCCGATGTACGATATTATGTTACTTAAGACTCTTTGCTTGTTGAAGCTTAGAGTAAAATATGTTTCTTTTTATCTAGTACCGGATGAAGTAGCTGGTCTGCAATTCGACGACATATCAGATCGGTCGGTGAGAGTGTCATGGTTGCCGCCCAAGAAATCCAATGGAATACTAATCGGCTACAAATTAACTTACCAAGTGAAAGATAATCCCGAAACGTTAATTGAAGAAATGTTGCCGCCAAACGTCACTAGTATCAACGTGGAACATTTGCAGGTGCGTTTCTATGATTTCACAATTAATAGTCCATTGAAATGTTACAAGGACCTAGTATTGCATTTTTTAGAGGACACAATTTTATTCTTGGGGTATGTGGGGAGGTCAATAGAAGCTTAACCTAAGTTTGTGGGATTGCCGCCCCTGTTCCCCGGCCTCCGGCATCTTGGAAAAAGGGGTGCAAACACCTTTTTCACGATATCTCAAAACTGTTTGCACCTTATTAGGTCACTATTAGGTCCTTAAATTGTAACATTTCAAGGGACTAAAATAAAATGACTTTTAAATAAAATAAAATTTTAATTTTCAATTTAGAACACATGAATTTTGTCGATTTTTAAGTTTTGAAGAATAAGCTTGGCCTTTGTCACATCATGAGATGGATATAAGGTCGTTGAAACGTAGTGCAACACTAGTCGCATTTCAGCCTATCCCTTCACGGATACAGGCATGAAATTGCGATGTATGGATTAAGTAGATTGCAACAATCATAAAGATGATGAATATAGATGGTTGTAGATTCGCAATTACTCCATGTCAAGTTTTTTTTATTACTACTATTTTTTAACACATTTTTTTATTATTCACTAATTTTTAATCGCGGATGGCCCGTGCGCCCAGTATATCTGTGTGCCAAGTTTCATGGTAATCGGTTGAGCCTTAAACCCCTGTTCGATTATTAAATACCCAAATTCACAAACATCCTAATTTTCACAATTATCATAATATTGATAGGTTGCAAGTAGGTAGGTCCCTCGTATGCGAGAGGCCGTCTGGGTTGGTGCCACGGCTTTTTCTGCCGTTAAACAACAGTGTGTAAGCACTGTTGTGTTTCGGTTTGAAGGACATTGAAGCCAGTGAAATTACTGGGCATTATGAGACTTAACATCTTATGTCTCGGGGTGACGAGCGCAGTTCAGTGCCCTGCAGTGCTTTGTAGTTCAAAGTTCTATGTGGTTTTGCTTCTGTTTATGGGCAGGCGTGGCGCTTACCATCAGGCGAGCGCCTTGCTCGTCACATCATTCAATCAAATTTAAAAAAAGTAGGATTAGCAGTTAGTAGGTTAGGACTAGTAGGACGTAGGATTAGAAAGTTAATATGATTGATTAAAATTAGATGTTATGATATACAAGTCAAGCTTTTCAATATTCTCGAGAGCCGAATATACCTGGAAACTTGATCATTTCGTTGGGGGAATTGCGAAAAGGGCGGGAAAATAAAACCGTAATGCGCGTGCACGCTGTGACGGCGACAGGCCAGCACGCAGTACCAGGTGTGGGTGGTCGCGCTGACGTCTGTGGGCGCGGGCGGCGCGCGCGGCGCCTCGCTGCAGTCCGGCGTGGAGCCGGTGCTGCCGCACGCGCCGCGCAGCCTCGCGCTCTCCAACATCGACGCCTTCTCCGTGCTGCTGCAGTTCACGCCGGGCTTTGACGGAAACTCCTCCATCTCACTGTGGACCGTACAGGTACGCTCCCGACGCACGAATGTGTTTTTTTTTCCGAGCACGGCAAAGTGACTGCACTACACGTGATGGTAACCTCCTCACGAATGATTTTTTTTCCGAGCACGGCAAAGTGACTACACCTGATGGTAAGCATAGTGCAATCCAAAAAACCAGCGACCACCAATAAACAATGAGTATATCGATGGTCACCGGAGTCATGCCGGCGTGTATAAATGCTTCTTCCTTCTTCGGAGAGGGAAGAAGCAAATCAAGAGGCCTGCGACTGGACAAGCGGATGACCGATGCAGGCACAGTGATACAAGGATCCTGGAACGCGATCCACACAAGGCGTGTAGATCACTATAGCAGGTTTTAACACTATGTGTACGGTGGTCGCTATCCGGGCGAGATATGAATATCCTACCACCAGCATTTATTATTTATTGTCATTGCAACACGTATCTAAAATTCTTTGGCCTTCAATCAATTGGCAAAATATACAAGAAATAAACTCTTGAGTGACCAACGACATTACTAAAGCACTATTTTGAATCACTTAATGAAACCTCTGCGTCAGAATACTAATGTAATAAAAAAAATATTAAAAATATTCGTAATTTTAAATATAAATTACAATCCACAGTGTCTAACGTTAACGATCTATTGTTATATACCCAGTAATAAAAGTTAAGTTGCTATGTAATAATCAGGCACAGACCGCACGCAACTCGTCGTGGGTCACAATCTACGAGGTGAATGCGCCCGAGGCCCAATCAATTCACGTGACGGGGCTGGTGCCCTTCACGACGTACCGGCTGCGACTCATCGCGACCAACGTGGTCGGATCCTCGCAACCTTCGGAGCCGTGCAAGGAGTTCCAGACGATACAAGCACCGCCAAGACATCCGCCAAAAAACGTCACCGTCCGAGCCGTGAGCGCCACTAATCTACGAGTTCGATGGATCGTACGTATTTTATTACTATTTACACATACATAACATTATAGTGCTGGTACGATTATCTAGAGTATCAGGAATTATGAGAAATTCGGCCTCACAATACCCAAACCCGAATCAAATAATGTTGGATCACACAAACATTTATCTTAACATGGGGATAGTACCTGCGGACTTTCGATTGTCGTTGTCGTCGTTGACGAAGGTTAAATATATTATTATTTACTAAACACTTGTTTCACCATATAAAAAATGCTGGTCATAAAATAACATGTTCAAATATAAAAGTCCAGCTCTGATATTGGCAGAAAGATAAGTTACTCGAAAGTAATGAAATAAGTCCTTAGTCACACAGCCTTGATATCATTTTATAATAATGTAGACACTATAAAAATATTTTTGCTTTAATCACATTTTGTAAATTTAAACAACTTAAGCATTTATACCCAACAGTCACATACATAGTCCTGACCCCACAGTAAGATACGAGTCTTGTGTCTTGGGTATCAGAAATTTACTACGAACAATAACCGACTTCAATTAAATGCCTCATATAGGCCTTCCCCATAAAATATATTTCATAAAATGCCTCTTTTGCAGCCCCTACAACAGAGCGAATGGTACGGCAATCCGAAAGGTTACAACATAACGTACAAACGAAGCGGTACGAACGACACTCTGTACAGTGTTATAGAGGACCATACCGCCAACTCGCACGTCTTGTCCAACTTGGAGGAGTGGTCCGTTTACGAAATACGAATGTCGGCCATCAACGAGGTGGGCACCTCCGTCGACAGTCCGACAGCGATCGAGAGAACTAGAGAATCTGGCAAGTAACTTATAGATGTTGATGAATACTGATAAGGTACACGTAGTGTACCGGACTGCTGAAACTCTTATTGATAAATGATACTATGAGACCTCATATTAAACGCGAAAGCATAATGGCGATTTTCTCTAAACGTCATTGGTTAATTTCTGACGCTAAATAAAAACAGACCAATCACGTATACAGAATTCGACACTCTGTAAAGAGATTACATAAGTGTTGTTTGTACAGACATTAGTCATCAAGCCATGCATGTTTGTTTAAAGATTTTGAATCGTCGCCATTGAAATTTAAGTTATCGTTGTCAGTTATGTTAGCCTTCTACTCTAACTAACTCAAGCTAACTACATGTCGGAATTTAATGCTTCGGTGCTACTGCATTATTATTGTTTTGTTTTTTTTTTTATCCGAGCATGGCAAAGTTACTGCACTACACCTGGTGGTAAGCGTAGTGCAATCCAAAAAAACCAGCGACCACCAACAACAATGAGTTTTTCGGTGGTCACCAGAGTCATGCCGGCCTGTATAAATGGTTCTTCCCTATTCGGAGAGGAAAGAAGCAAATCAAGGGGCCTGCGACAGAACAGGCGGATGACCGTGCAGGCACAGTGATACAAGGATCTACACCCGCCCCAACCAACCATCAAGTAATGTCGCAAGCCCCTCGGCAGAACCATATATACACTGGCTGATCCTGGAACGCGATCCACACAAGGCGTGTAGGATCACTATGGCAGGTTTTAACACCATGTGTGCATGGCAGGAGTGTTTCAAGAATCATTTTTATAATAAAATTGTTTTATTTTCAGTACCAAACCGAGGTCCAGACGGCGTATCTGCAAACGCTACATCATCTACTACAGTGGTAGTGCTATGGGGAGACATACCCGTTGAAGACCAAAACGGCTTGATAGAAGGGTACAAAGTGTGTTACGCGGCCGTCGTACCCCCACCGCGACCTGAACATAAGAAAGTGGAATGTCAAGCGATACCTTCGAATCAAACGCACACCGTCACGTTGACCGAGCTAAAGAAATACGTGGTGTATCAAATACAAGTACTAGGTTACACTAGATTGGGAGACGGAATGTTAAGCGACCCCCCAGTCACCGTACGGACGTTTGAAGATAGTAAGACGTGTTGTTTATCATTTCTGTCTACATTCTGTTAGAATTGAAAAAGTTGCTTCTATTTTGCTTTTCTTTCTTTTTAAATTCAAAATCGATATCGTAATCGCAAATACGTAATTTAGATTCGATGGTAAAATCGTCGGCGCCATTTGCTTTTTGCTACCGAAATCATACATACATAAACGTGTTTGCTGTGTCGTATTCCCCATAAATATATCCGCCAGGACCTGATCACCATAAACCCAAATATCTAGCTAAAAAAAACTTTTTCCGTCTAACCAAATCTGCTGCGTGGGCAGAGCCGCGGGTAAAAGCTAGTTTATTATATTTGTGTAGCTATGTCCACATTCGTGCGCTTTCACTTCCTTCTTGCTTTGTCTTTGACGCATACCTCTACATAGCGAATAACGCATGCATCATCATCGTTGTCCGAGATGCTTACGTCAAAGGAACAAATAAATAATCAATTGTTTGTTCCTTTGTATCAAACACTATGTTTGTATATTTTAGCTCCTGGGCCACCATCGAACGTGTCATTTCCGGACGTGACATTCACAACTGCTCGTATTATTTGGGATGTTCCCGAGGATCCCAACGGTGAAATACTCGCATACAAAGTCACTTATCACCTCAACGGCACTACGCAACACATGTTTTCGAGGGAGTTCTTACCTTCTGATCGTACCTTCAGGTGAGCAGTTTGGACATTTATTACAATGCATTTTGCAATTTTGTACCCTATGTTTGTCATAGACTGCAGTGGATGATTCACAGTTGTAATATGTAATGGTGTGAAGAAATCAGTAGTAATAAATAAACTGATAAGAGTATCTGTTAAATAGAAATTTGACATGGTGCTATAAGTTATTTTAAAACAGAAGGCTGTTAAACAATCAAGTGGGTCAACTGATGTTAAGTTACTACGGCCTATAAACACTCACAATACAAACGCAACCTTGGACGACTTGGCGACCCTTAGAGGAGACGAGTAGGGATTGGTGGGAGGAAGGAGGGCATGATTTTTCAGCTGCCTCTAGTCTTATTGACCATCCGTAACGCTACAGGATAGTGTCACTTCTAAGTGATCTGTGAGATGGTGGCATCACTCCGTTTGAGTCGGCTCATTCATGGTGTTTTTTTTTAGCATACCGGCAAACGAGTCAATAGGTCACCTGATGGAAAGCGACCTCACACCGCCCATGTACGCTCACAATATCAAAAGAATCATGGGCGCGTTGCCAACCTTAAAGGAAAGGGATAATTAAGGATTGGGAAGGGGAGGGGGATTTGGGCTTCCGGATATCTCACTCACTGTCGCCCATTCATGCTGTAGACAAAACTGTCTACAGCTTAGCCCTACCACTCAAACGACAACGACTAGAGCGTGCCTATCGATGTGTGTGCGTATTTCCAGAGCGACGGAGCTGTCGCAGGAGCAGTACTATCAGTTCTCAGTGCGCGCGCAGACCCGACTGGGTTGGGGTGCGACTGCGCGCGCGCTCGTGCTCGCCACCGCCAACCGCGCCGCGCCCGCGCCGCCCGCGCGCCCCAACCTCGCGCGCTCGCTGCTGCAGCCGCACCACATCACCTTCTCATGGACGCCCGGCGACGACGGGTACGCGCCGCTCAGGTAACTAATATGTGGTTCACACTTTATTTAGTTATTTGCACTTCATATACAAAATAGATAAGGTCGAAGGTATGTGAAGTATGCCAACCCGCATTAGGCCAGCATGGTGGACTAAGGCCTGATCCCTCTCATTCAGTAGAGGAGGTCCATGCCCAGCAGTGGGACGAATATAATATATAGAGCTAATAAAATAAAATAAAAAAAATACAAAATATGTACATAGGCCGACTTAATGCTTGTCTACCAGTCAACCTTAGGATGGTGCAGAGATATACAAGGTAGGTGCATCAAGTATAACAAGGAATATTACACATTACAAACTAAATATATTTGCTCCATTCTAGTATTAGCCGCGGACCGGCACTAATTACACCGACAACAACAATAACAAGGCGGTAGGTCCCTCGTATGCGAGAGGCCGTCTGGGTCGGTACCACCGCGCCGTCTATTTCTGCTGCCAAGTAACAGTGTATAGGCACTGTTGTGTTTCGGTTTGAAAGACATTGAAGCCAGTGAAATTACTGGCCATTATGAGACTTAACATTTTATGTCTCGGGGTAACGAGCGCAGTTCAGTGCCATACAGTGCTTTGTAATTCAAAGTTCTGTGTGGTATTGCTTCTATTTATGGGCAAGCGTGGCGCTTACCATCAGGCGAACGCCTTGCTCGACTCGTCATTCAACCAAAAAAAAACCTTAAAACTACTACTAATGAATCTAAATATCACGACTACAGATACTACACGGTGCAACAAAAGGAAGAAGGTGGAACTTGGCAAACTATACCTGAGCGTGTGGATCCTTTTGCCACATCCTACACGGCGGAAGGCCTGAAGCCGTACACTGCATACCAATTCAGAATTAGGGCTACTAACGACATAGGCCCCAGCCGGTACAGCAACGCTACAGAAACGATTCGCACATTACCGGCAGGTATGAAGTTTATGGTGCTTTTTAATTCACTTACATACTATATTCAAAAACGACGAAGGCTATAAATGGCAATAGGCTTTAAAGTGATAACTTCTTATGGGAGGGTAAACCGCTTCGTAATGTAACGCGTTACGGCGCCACTCTGGCTTCCCTTTCTCACGCATACGGCAGCAGTAGGCAGGCTCCTCCTCTCACACTTTAACCCACATAAGTTTAAGTTGTCACTTGTGTCGAACGTCTCCAGGCGCTTACGTTTTCAATTAAAATGTTGTTAATTATGTTTTAAACAACATGTTTATTGGTTAGCTCCGAGTAAAGCGGTTGAGAATCTGCACGTGGTGCCGATAACGCCGAGCAGCGTGCGCGTGCAGTGGACCCCGCTCGCCGAACAGTACTGGAGCGGGGACACGCGCACCGGCGGGTACAGGATCTTCTACCAACCACTCACGGACTTCCCTACGGCGCTGCAACAGACCATGAAACTGGAGGTGCCCGGCATCAAGGTGCGTTATTGTTTCATTGATTTATTTTATATTGATTTGGTATGGTTGGATAAAAGGGAAAATTGAATAAAATGATTTAATGTGCTGTGAATATAGTTTTAATGTTTATTTTTCTTTGATAAGTACTACATATTATTTTTTATTGAAATAAGTATCAAAAACGGCGAGCAAACATTCAAGACTGATACAATAGTCTGTATCATACTGTATCTATATCGTTTAAGTATTGTTATGTTATCGTCCTTGACGTAACCACGGAGAGCTGCAGATACGCCTGTTGTAGTAGGATAAGTTTATTGTACATATATAATTCTTACTGCCCGCTAAGTAACACTACAGAATAACACAAGAGGTGCATACATAAAGAATTTCATATAAATTAAAAGAAAGTGTTTGTAAACGGAATGAGTTTGTTATATCTCGTAAACAATTCGTTATTGTTGTATGGTATTATCGGATAAGTGAGGATAATGATATCTGATCAAGGTCGCTGGATGCAGGCAATTTCCGATAGGTCGGTCTGGAAATCTTTGGGGGAGGCATATGTTAAGCAATGGGCTTCCTGTGGCTGATGATATTGAGTGGGTGTGATGTTTCCAGAGCGAGGAGGCGGTACTGACCGAGCTGGCGCTGGACCGCAACTACGAGATCAGCGTATGCGGCGTGAACTCGCAGGGCGCGGGCCCGGCCGGCACGCCGGCGGTCGTGTGGGTCGGCGAGGCCGTGCCCACCGCGCCGCCGCAGGACGTCGCCGCCGACCCGCTCTCACCCACGGAGGTCGCGCTCCAGTGGCGCCCGCCCGCCCTGCACCATCAGAACGGAGACCTGCTCGGATACAAGGTACGCTACACGCACGCCGCACGTCGTGTGGGTCGGCGAGGCCGTGCCCACCGCGCCGCCGCAGGACGTCGCCGCCGACCCGCTCTCACCCACGGAGGTCGCGCTCCAGTGGCGCCCGCCCGCCCTGCACCATCAGAACGGAGACCTGCTCGGATACAAGGTACGCTACACGCACGCCGCACGTCGTGTGGGTCGGCGAGGCCGTGCCCACCGCGCCGCCGCAGGACGTCGCCGCCGACCCGCTCTCACCCACGGAGGTCGCGCTCCAGTGGCGCCCGCCCGCCCTGCACCATCAGAACGGAGACCTGCTCGGATACAAGGTACGCTACACGCACGCCGCACGTCGTGTGGGTCGGCGAGGCCGTGCCCACCGCGCCGCCGCAGGACGTCGCCGCCGACCCGCTCTCACCCACGGAGGTCGCGCTCCAGTGGCGCCCGCCCGCCCTGCACCATCAGAACGGAGACCTGCTCGGATACAAGGTACGCTACACGCACGCCGCACGTCGTGTGGGTCGGCGAGGCCGTGCCCACCGCGCCGCCGCAGGACGTCGCCGCCGACCCGCTCTCACCCACGGAGGTCGCGCTCCAGTGGCGCCCGCCCGCCCTGCACCATCAGAACGGAGACCTGCTCGGATACAAGGTACGCTACACGCACGCCGCACGTCGTGTGGGTCGGCGAGGCCGTGCCCACCGCGCCGCCGCAGGACGTCGCCGCCGACCCGCTCTCACCCACGGAGGTCGCGCTCCAGTGGCGCCCGCCCGCCCTGCACCATCAGAACGGAGACCTGCTCGGATACAAGGTACGCTACACGCACGCCGCACGTCGTGTGGGTCGGCGAGGCCGTGCCCACCGCGCCGCCGCAGGACGTCGCCGCCGACCCGCTCTCACCCACGGAGGTCGCGCTCCAGTGGCGCCCGCCCGCCCTGCACCATCAGAACGGAGACCTGCTCGGATACAAGGTACGCTACACGCACGCCGCACGTCGTGTGGGTCGGCGAGGCCGTGCCCACCGCGCCGCCGCAGGACGTCGCCGCCGACCCGCTCTCACCCACGGAGGTCGCGCTCCAGTGGCGCCCGCCCGCCCTGCACCATCAGAACGGAGACCTGCTCGGATACAAGGTACGCTACACGCACGCCGCACGTCGTGTGGGTCGGCGAGGCCGTGCCCACCGCGCCGCCGCAGGACGTCGCCGCCGACCCGCTCTCACCCACGGAGGTCGCGCTCCAGTGGCGCCCGCCCGCCCTGCACCATCAGAACGGAGACCTGCTCGGATACAAGGTACGCTACACGCACGCCGCACGTCGTGTGGGTCGGCGAGGCCGTGCCCACCGCGCCGCCGCAGGACGTCGCCGCCGACCCGCTCTCACCCACGGAGGTCGCGCTCCAGTGGCGCCCGCCCGCCCTGCACCATCAGAACGGAGACCTGCTCGGATACAAGGTACGCTACACGCACGCCGCACGTCGTGTGGGTCGGCGAGGCCGTGCCCACCGCGCCGCCGCAGGACGTCGCCGCCGACCCGCTCTCACCCACGGAGGTCGCGCTCCAGTGGCGCCCGCCCGCCCTGCACCATCAGAACGGAGACCTGCTCGGATACAAGGTACGCTACACGCACGCCGCACGTCGTGTGGGTCGGCGAGGCCGTGCCCACCGCGCCGCCGCAGGACGTCGCCGCCGACCCGCTCTCACCCACGGAGGTCGCGCTCCAGTGGCGCCCGCCCGCCCTGCACCATCAGAACGGAGACCTGCTCGGATACAAGGTACGCTACACGCACGCCGCACGTCGTGTGGGTCGGCGAGGCCGTGCCCACCGCGCCGCCGCAGGACGTCGCCGCCGACCCGCTCTCACCCACGGAGGTCGCGCTCCAGTGGCGCCCGCCCGCCCTGCACCATCAGAACGGAGACCTGCTCGGATACAAGGTACGCTACACGCACGCCGCACGTCGTGTGGGTCGGCGAGGCCGTGCCCACCGCGCCGCCGCAGGACGTCGCCGCCGACCCGCTCTCACCCACGGAGGTCGCGCTCCAGTGGCGCCCGCCCGCCCTGCACCATCAGAACGGAGACCTGCTCGGATACAAGGTACGCTACACGCACGCCGCACGTCGTGTGGGTCGGCGAGGCCGTGCCCACCGCGCCGCCGCAGGACGTCGCCGCCGACCCGCTCTCACCCACGGAGGTCGCGCTCCAGTGGCGCCCGCCCGCCCTGCACCATCAGAACGGAGACCTGCTCGGATACAAGGTACGCTACACGCACGCCGCACGTCGTGTGGGTCGGCGAGGCCGTGCCCACCGCGCCGCCGCAGGACGTCGCCGCCGACCCGCTCTCACCCACGGAGGTCGCGCTCCAGTGGCGCCCGCCCGCCCTGCACCATCAGAACGGAGACCTGCTCGGATACAAGGTACGCTACACGCACGCCGCACGTCGTGTGGGTCGGCGAGGCCGTGCCCACCGCGCCGCCGCAGGACGTCGCCGCCGACCCGCTCTCACCCACGGAGGTCGCGCTCCAGTGGCGCCCGCCCGCCCTGCACCATCAGAACGGAGACCTGCTCGGATACAAGGTACGCTACACGCACGCCGCACGTCGTGTGGGTCGGCGAGGCCGTGCCCACCGCGCCGCCGCAGGACGTCGCCGCCGACCCGCTCTCACCCACGGAGGTCGCGCTCCAGTGGCGCCCGCCCGCCCTGCACCATCAGAACGGAGACCTGCTCGGATACAAGGTACGCTACACGCACGCCGCACGTCGTGTGGGTCGGCGAGGCCGTGCCCACCGCGCCGCCGCAGGACGTCGCCGCCGACCCGCTCTCACCCACGGAGGTCGCGCTCCAGTGGCGCCCGCCCGCCCTGCACCATCAGAACGGAGACCTGCTCGGATACAAGGTACGCTACACGCACGCCGCACGTCGTGTGGGTCGGCGAGGCCGTGCCCACCGCGCCGCCGCAGGACGTCGCCGCCGACCCGCTCTCACCCACGGAGGTCGCGCTCCAGTGGCGCCCGCCCGCCCTGCACCATCAGAACGGAGACCTGCTCGGATACAAGGTACGCTACACGCACGCCGCACGTCGTGTGGGTCGGCGAGGCCGTGCCCACCGCGCCGCCGCAGGACGTCGCCGCCGACCCGCTCTCACCCACGGAGGTCGCGCTCCAGTGGCGCCCGCCCGCCCTGCACCATCAGAACGGAGACCTGCTCGGATACAAGGTACGCTACACGCACGCCGCACGTCGTGTGGGTCGGCGAGGCCGTGCCCACCGCGCCGCCGCAGGACGTCGCCGCCGACCCGCTCTCACCCACGGAGGTCGCGCTCCAGTGGCGCCCGCCCGCCCTGCACCATCAGAACGGAGACCTGCTCGGATACAAGGTACGCTACACGCACGCCGCACGTCGTGTGGGTCGGCGAGGCCGTGCCCACCGCGCCGCCGCAGGACGTCGCCGCCGACCCGCTCTCACCCACGGAGGTCGCGCTCCAGTGGCGCCCGCCCGCCCTGCACCATCAGAACGGAGACCTGCTCGGATACAAGGTACGCTACACGCACGCCGCACGTCGTGTGGGTCGGCGAGGCCGTGCCCACCGCGCCGCCGCAGGACGTCGCCGCCGACCCGCTCTCACCCACGGAGGTCGCGCTCCAGTGGCGCCCGCCCGCCCTGCACCATCAGAACGGAGACCTGCTCGGATACAAGGTACGCTACACGCACGCCGCACGTCGTGTGGGTCGGCGAGGCCGTGCCCACCGCGCCGCCGCAGGACGTCGCCGCCGACCCGCTCTCACCCACGGAGGTCGCGCTCCAGTGGCGCCCGCCCGCCCTGCACCATCAGAACGGAGACCTGCTCGGATACAAGGTACGCTACACGCACGCCGCACGTCGTGTGGGTCGGCGAGGCCGTGCCCACCGCGCCGCCGCAGGACGTCGCCGCCGACCCGCTCTCACCCACGGAGGTCGCGCTCCAGTGGCGCCCGCCCGCCCTGCACCATCAGAACGGAGACCTGCTCGGATACAAGGTACGCTACACGCACGCCGCACGTCGTGTGGGTCGGCGAGGCCGTGCCCACCGCGCCGCCGCAGGACGTCGCCGCCGACCCGCTCTCACCCACGGAGGTCGCGCTCCAGTGGCGCCCGCCCGCCCTGCACCATCAGAACGGAGACCTGCTCGGATACAAGGTACGCTACACGCACGCCGCACGTCGTGTGGGTCGGCGAGGCCGTGCCCACCGCGCCGCCGCAGGACGTCGCCGCCGACCCGCTCTCACCCACGGAGGTCGCGCTCCAGTGGCGCCCGCCCGCCCTGCACCATCAGAACGGAGACCTGCTCGGATACAAGGTACGCTACACGCACGCCGCACGTCGTGTGGGTCGGCGAGGCCGTGCCCACCGCGCCGCCGCAGGACGTCGCCGCCGACCCGCTCTCACCCACGGAGGTCGCGCTCCAGTGGCGCCCGCCCGCCCTGCACCATCAGAACGGAGACCTGCTCGGATACAAGGTACGCTACACGCACGCCGCACGTCGTGTGGGTCGGCGAGGCCGTGCCCACCGCGCCGCCGCAGGACGTCGCCGCCGACCCGCTCTCACCCACGGAGGTCGCGCTCCAGTGGCGCCCGCCCGCCCTGCACCATCAGAACGGAGACCTGCTCGGATACAAGGTACGCTACACGCACGCCGCACGTCGTGTGGGTCGGCGAGGCCGTGCCCACCGCGCCGCCGCAGGACGTCGCCGCCGACCCGCTCTCACCCACGGAGGTCGCGCTCCAGTGGCGCCCGCCCGCCCTGCACCATCAGAACGGAGACCTGCTCGGATACAAGGTACGCTACACGCACGCCGCACGTCGTGTGGGTCGGCGAGGCCGTGCCCACCGCGCCGCCGCAGGACGTCGCCGCCGACCCGCTCTCACCCACGGAGGTCGCGCTCCAGTGGCGCCCGCCCGCCCTGCACCATCAGAACGGAGACCTGCTCGGATACAAGGTACGCTACACGCACGCCGCACGTCGTGTGGGTCGGCGAGGCCGTGCCCACCGCGCCGCCGCAGGACGTCGCCGCCGACCCGCTCTCACCCACGGAGGTCGCGCTCCAGTGGCGCCCGCCCGCCCTGCACCATCAGAACGGAGACCTGCTCGGATACAAGGTACGCTACACGCACGCCGCACGTCGTGTGGGTCGGCGAGGCCGTGCCCACCGCGCCGCCGCAGGACGTCGCCGCCGACCCGCTCTCACCCACGGAGGTCGCGCTCCAGTGGCGCCCGCCCGCCCTGCACCATCAGAACGGAGACCTGCTCGGATACAAGGTACGCTACACGCACGCCGCACGTCGTGTGGGTCGGCGAGGCCGTGCCCACCGCGCCGCCGCAGGACGTCGCCGCCGACCCGCTCTCACCCACGGAGGTCGCGCTCCAGTGGCGCCCGCCCGCCCTGCACCATCAGAACGGAGACCTGCTCGGATACAAGGTACGCTACACGCACGCCGCACGTCGTGTGGGTCGGCGAAGCCGTGCCCACCGCGCCGCCGCAGGACGTCGCCGCCGACCCGCTCTCACCCACGGAGGTCGCGCTCCAGTGGCGCCCGCCCGCCCTGCACCATCAGAACGGAGACCTGCTCGGATACAAGGTACGCTACACGCACGCCGCACGTCGTGTGGGTCGGCGAGGCCGTGCCCACCGCGCCGCCGCAGGACGTCGCCGCCGACCCGCTCTCACCCACGGAGGTCGCGCTCCAGTGGCGCCCGCCCGCCCTGCACCATCAGAACGGAGACCTGCTCGGATACAAGGTACGCTACACGCACGCCGCACGTCGTGTGGGTCGGCGAGGCCGTGCCCACCGCGCCGCCGCAGGACGTCGCCGCCGACCCGCTCTCACCCACGGAGGTCGCGCTCCAGTGGCGCCCGCCCGCCCTGCACCATCAGAACGGAGACCTGCTCGGATACAAGGTACGCTACACGCACGCCGCACGTCGTGTGGGTCGGCGAGGCCGTGCCCACCGCGCCGCCGCAGGACGTCGCCGCCGACCCGCTCTCACCCACGGAGGTCGCGCTCCAGTGGCGCCCGCCCGCCCTGCACCATCAGAACGGAGACCTGCTCGGATACAAGGTACGCTACACGCACGCCGCACGTCGTGTGGGTCGGCGAGGCCGTGCCCACCGCGCCGCCGCAGGACGTCGCCGCCGACCCGCTCTCACCCACGGAGGTCGCGCTCCAGTGGCGCCCGCCCGCCCTGCACCATCAGAACGGAGACCTGCTCGGATACAAGGTACGCTACACGCACGCCGCACGTCGTGTGGGTCGGCGAGGCCGTGCCCACCGCGCCGCCGCAGGACGTCGCCGCCGACCCGCTCTCACCCACGGAGGTCGCGCTCCAGTGGCGCCCGCCCGCCCTGCACCATCAGAACGGAGACCTGCTCGGATACAAGGTACGCTACACGCACGCCGCACGTCGTGTGGGTCGGCGAGGCCGTGCCCACCGCGCCGCCGCAGGACGTCGCCGCCGACCCGCTGTCACCCACGGAGGTCGCGCTCCAGTGGCGCCCGCCCGCCCTGCACCATCAGAACGGAGACCTGCTCGGATACAAGGTACGCTACACGCACGCCGTACACGCACCCACGCACGTGCGTCTCGCTGTACCCAAATCTATACATTCTGTAAATTATATACAATACTAGCAGACCCGGCCACGCTTTGCTGTGGCTAAGGTATATTATTAAATTCTATTGAAGTAAACTTCTAAATTCTATTCAATACATGTATTCATTTATGCGCCATATATTGGATACTAACTCAATCCAGCCGATAAATTACCTTACATCGCCATCTGTTAGAATCTTATGGAACGCACAGGTAATTGTAACTAATAATTTAACATAATATTGCGACTATAAATTGAGATATAAACTATCCTATCTCTCAAGTTGGATCAAACTGCACCCAGTTTGCAAAATTTGATTAAACTCGGTTCAGTAGTTTAGGAGTTCATCGCGGACAAACATACGAAATTTGTATATATAGAGATATATTACCACTACAAGAAATTATAAAGTAATTTGTTGTCTACAGATTTTCTACCTAGTGACGGAATCTCCGGAAGAACCGGAACCCGGCCGCAAGATAGAAGAGGAAATTGAAGTGGTGCCCGCGTCTGCTACTTCACACTCGCTAGTTTTCCTAGACAAATTCACACAGTATCGAATCCAGGTCAATAAATTTTGATATGTCTACCCTTCCAAAGCTAGACAAATATCGTTAATTACTAAAGATGGGCCGAGTACAAATTTTACCGAGTAACTGAATACCGAGTATTACTCGGTTTAATGATAGCCAAACCGAGTACTCGGCCGAATTATTCGGTTCGATGCAAACGTAGCTTTGGGCGCGAAAACAGGTTTGTACATGTTCATGCGCGAACGAAAGAGCGGCACTCTCAGCCCGGCTACGTCAGTTGCAAATTTGGAAATTCGGCCACAAATCGACTTCGGCTGGCAATTAATTGTTTCAAAGTGGCGTTGGACGTTATGCTTCCACAACATCAATGTTAAGCCATATTAAAATTAAACACAAAGAAGAATCAAAGGATTTACAAAACGAATCAATATTGGAGAATCATTTGTCGATTTATAAATGTTTTTTTTATTTTTTTTGCATTGTTATAAATGAGTAGGTACTCGTTCGTTATTTCAACCGAGCTATTCGGCCGAGTACGAGTACTAAATAAATACCGAGTACACCGAGTACCGAGTATAAAACGAGTACTCGGCGCATCTCTATTAATTACATTTATATTTTACTTATATTTTAACCTTAATATAATTGACAACATTTCAAAAACCAAATGTGCCTAAAATAAAAATACCGTTTCTTTATTTTGCTATCCAAGTTCGACTATATTTTAATTTTTTTTTTATTACTAGGTAATTTCGGAGTAAAAAAATAAAAACCAAAAAACGTGTGATGACGTCACATATACGGTTGAATGACGTTTGTCCTTTATCCATAAGTGAAAAATAAAACTACATTAATATTACTTGATAATGTCACAAATGTCATTTTTAAACACACCCAACAAATCCAATAGCGTCAACTAACAGTTTTGTTTAAAGGTAAATTAAAGGTATAAACACCGTCATGCCGTATATATGACGTCATTTGGCGTTTACATCTGTTTCGAATGAAATACAATTCAAAAGAGAATTCATGAATGAAAACAGTCGATTTCGGAAAAAAGGAAAGAAATGGGTCTCTTTAATTTGGATCTAATTTAATTTAATCTACTAATAGAGGTATATTGAAAAAATGAAATGTTGTCAATTGACAACCGTATTGGAGCAGTTGGCGATTAGTCTGCTGTGAAGCGGAAGGCCGCCAGTTCTATGCCCGCACCGCATATTTACGTGTGATCCGCAGATATTTGTTGCGGTTTTATGTGTGATTATGACTACGTCCCCCGTATTTCTTGACATCCACTGCCACGATACAGTCATATAATTTGAGATCCGGTTTATATGTTTGACCGTTGATTGTGTTTATTTAAAAAAACGTATTGATACAATTTTAGGTGCTAGCATTCAATCCAGCCGGCGATGGGCCCCGTTCAAACGCGGTTTTAGTCCGGACGCACCAGGGTCTACCGTCGGTGCCTCGCAACATCACTTTCACGGATATAACTATGAACAGCCTCGTTGTATCTTGGGAGCCGCCTTATCGACGCAACGGCCTCATTCAGTCATACCTTGTTACATATGAAACTATAGAACAAGACGAACGTGAGTCACTTTCATACTTCAATTTATTTGCGTTACATTGAAAATTAAAACTACAAATTAACAGTATAAAAAATATCACTTAAAAGGGTCAAAATTTTAAATGTATAACTATTTTTAAGTATTTTTGAGGGATATGCTATTAATGATATAAGCGCTGGCGGGTTTTTTTTTTAAACTAAATAATCATTAAATTATTGGCATATACACCGTTATTAGGGTCAATAGAGTATATTTGACTGGTATTTTTTTAATATATAAAAAAAGTTCCGTTCCCCAAAATAAATTTTCGAAATAATCATATAAATTAAGACAAAAATAAATAAGTTAGAAGCTATTTAAATCGGCTGAAATGAGGTAGTTGTCGAATGACGGGAAAAGGATGCACGACATGGCATCTTATAGGTCAGGCTTATTAGAGTGCACACGTGGGAGGGAGATAGCGAGACTTTCCCACTAAGCGCCCACCTTTGCTTATTATACCATTTTTAAATAAAATATGGTCTGCAGTCTAATTTTTTACCTAATTTTAGCTTTGTTCTGGCAAAGTAGTTTCTTTTTGTACATATATTTGTTGGGTGCATATAAAATAAAGTATAACATTAGACATAGTCAAATACCCTATAGTATTGACACTGTTGTTAAAAACTAAAATATTGTTTATTATGTGTTCCGTTTGACGTCTGAAGTCCATATTATGAGAGAGTACATCGCTTCCTTCCCTCGGTTTTCGGCTAGGTGTCGCTACTTTCCGTACGCTTCCGGCCTAAGCGCCCTCTGCTGGCCCTAGCTGTAAACTAATTTACACGAGACAAGCCACAATTTTGTTTCGTCATTGTTGCGTCGTTTTTCAAACAGTCGTGACGGTTAGGTGATCTTAAGTATTAAGAATAATTAAATCTTCGATATTTCGAGAATAAAGTAGAAATTTCGATAAGATTTTTGAATATTTTGGTTTTCCGTGCGCATTTATTCCAATATGGATAAAAATAGTGATAAGGGTGAAAAAAGTATCGCGTGTTCGGGTTCTTCAAGAAAACGGCCGGCCTCACCACCACCTACGGATTTGGATGGAGCATCCGAGGAGCATAGCGGTTCATCATTGTCATCAAGCAGTGACTTAGCCCTCCGGCTCGTAAGTATAACAGCGGGAACGTAGCTTGGAAAGGAGGTTTGAAATTATTTTTCAACAGCTGGTGAGTCATGTAAATAATATTTTGTGTGCGAATTTTATTGTCAAATTAATTCAATACGAGGGCTCAGTCATCGGCTTCTAGACATTTTCATTCTAGTACTATGAGTGTGGAGCCATCAGCTTCTCAAATTCAAAATGAGGAGTTTTTGCGTCTACCCTCAGATACTAATACGTTTGATTATATTGCTAATTTAGATGTTACTATTAAAGACCCAGCGGTCTCTAAAGCGATTCCTGACCTTATAGCTTAAATTTCTTCCATACAACGATTTGACTCGCCGTAATGGAATGCAGTACGTTACTCAGATACCCAGAAAAAGTACGTGGCATTTCCAACATTTACTGAGTTTAGAGTAAATGAAGAATTGAGACGGTTCGAAGATCCTTTCGCCCCACTGCGTTGGTTTCAAATGTAACGTAGTTTGGCAACGCTTTCAAATGCTTTTTTGGCTCAAAACGAATTGGTTAATATTGCTTTGCAAACTTTTATTGATTGGTCAGCAAAGTCGGATACTGCTATAAACTCATCTGTTTGGCAATAAACTTAAAGATTTGGTCGGTAATGGATCAGATTATAAATTTATATCTCAGGACAACGTCTTCGGTCCTTGTTAAAAGCTGTAAAAGATAAGTTTATATAAGAAGACTTGGCTAGAATTCCCCCTTCGGTAGAATATATGTTCAATCCTGATGGCTAGGCTCATTTATTCAAAAGATTGGTGGGGTCGTTGGAATTGCAAAGCAAACCAATTCTGGACGGCCTAAAGCTAATTCTCCAGAGCCATCTATGTCTAAAAATTTCGAAAATACCATTTCAAAAAGAAAGGGTGGGCGAAAGGAGAAGTCGGGTAGTAGAACTAACCGTAGAGATAAATAGCTCGATATTCCCAAGCTTATTATCATCTGCCCATAAAACCGGAGCACAGGCGCTTTCTCCGATTCAATTACATGGGCCAGCTGCTGCAGATGCCTTCCTTTCGGTTTGGCAGCAGCTCCAAAGAGGTTCACAACAGTGACAAACTGGATAGCAGAGGTTTTACGATCCAAGGCTCTACGTGTCGTAGTATACCTCGACGATTTTTTGATTGCTCACCAATCACAGAGCACTCTCGCCACCCAAATAACCTTAGCACTTCACCTACTAGAAACTTTGGGTTGGTGCGTCAATCTAGAAAAATCCGTCATCATTATTGGATCGTCTCGCAGCCGCCAGTTGGGCCCTCAAGCATGCGCAACGTCTCTTAGGGTATGTTAACTTTGCGACCTTCATCACCCACCGGGGAAGGTTGCATTGCCGCACGCTGCAGAGACAGCATCACTCCAACAAGGACGGTCGAATTTCTAGGCATTCTAGGGGACACACAAACAAATACAAAGTCCCTGCCGTTAGACAAAGTAAACAACGTTTGCCAGTATTTAGTGGATCGTCTCACAGCCGGCAGTTGGACCCTAAAGCAGGCGCAACGCCTCTTAGGGTATGTCAACTTTCCGACCTTCATCACCCACTGGGGAAGGTTGCATTGCCGCACGCTGCAGAGGCACAGCATCACTCCAACAAGGACGGTCGAATTTCTAGGCGTTCTAGAGGACACACAAACAAATATAAAGTCCCTGCCGTTAGACAAATTAAATAAGGTCTGCCAGTATTTAGTGGATCGTCTCACAGCCGGCAGTTGGACCCTCAAGCAGGCGCAACGCCTCTTAGGGTATGTCAACTCTGCGACCTTCATCACCCACCGGGGAAGGTTGCATTGCCGCACGCTGCAGAGACACAGCAGTCAACTTCGCAAGTTTCCTCGCGCCAGCAAACCATTTTCGATGGAAGTGCGGCGCGAGATACAATGGTGGATAGACAGTATCTCCCTGGGAACAGATATTCACCCAAGTCCAAGACCAACAAACTATTTGATCACGGATGCCTCGGACATACGAATGGGGTGCTGTGCTGAACAACCAGAGAATTCAAGGTACCTGGGGACACCATCAAATAAACTGGCATTGCAACTTAAAGTAGATGTACGCTGTGTGTGCGGCTTTATTAGCCAAAGCCACAGCTCTAAAAGACTCGGAAGTCTTATTACAGAGCGACAACAAGACTGTGGTGGCCTATATAAAGAACCAAGACCAGATCACAAAAAACTATTGGACTTGACCATGAAACTACTGACACTGGTGGACGATCACATCACAACCTCACCACCTACCAGGAGTGTACAATACAGAGGCAGACCACTTGTCGAGAGATCTAAGCATCGCAGAATGGTACTTGGTAAGTGAGGCAACCGAAGAAATCTACAAACATTGGGGAACTCCGGTTATAGAACTGTTTGCCTCGCAGAACGCTCATGTCGTTCCCATTTGTTTCTCGAAACTTGTCAGACTCGAACGCTTGCTTTCACGACGCGTTCAGCAGGGGTTGGCATTACGATCTCGCTTGGATATTATTTAAACACATGGCTGCAATTGCGGCGAACAACTGACTTTATTACATATAAAAAGACAATTCAGATCTGGGATCATAGACAGTGGAAATTACTTGTAAACTTAGTACATAATATAGGTAATAGATGGCGTTCGTGTCCTTGATGTATTGTAACTTTTTAATAATCTCATCCACATCAAATGAAACTATAATTGCACAATATGCAACCATAAATAGTTATTTTTTTTTTTTTTTTACAAGTCCTAAGCTTTTAACACAGTTATGATGCTTTCTGGGACTGAGAGCTTCAGTAAGTACATCAGCCGGCAGGTCATCAGTTTGCAAATACTTTATAATATACACTCCTTTGCAAAAAAAACGGGCGGGTTTGATTTTTTAACATTATTGGTAATAATTTAGTTCTTCAGAGGTTTTAATAGCCAAACTATGTTACTGGCACTTAATAAAGAGTCTGGGTATGAAAAAAAGTTCATTCCAAATTCAAAACTTTTGTTTTTTAAATTATTAATCCCTTTTTCATTTTGTGACACTTTTCGCGGGTTTGCGGTTAAAAGGTTATCAAGCAACTAAAAGTAACTTTTCGTTATTTTTAGTACAACAATTTATGTTTATCGCATAATTCTGCCTTATTGTGACTTAAAACAGATATCTTTGTGTCTATCGTAATGGCAGAAAAAGCAATGAGAGCTAGTAAAATTATAGCGCTGCTGGAAGAGGGGTGTAGCCAATGTTACGTCTCACAGCGGTTAAACGTGAGTCGTTCAACCGTACAAAGAACCTGGACTCGATACCAAGAGACAGGTTCCGTTCAGAGAAGGCAAGGTTCTGGGAGAAAACGTTGCACACAGCCGCGAGACGATCGCTTTTTAGTGACTCAGGCGCTGAGGAACCGCAAATGCAGTTACATAGACCTCAAAAGAAACCTTGAAGAGGTACGAGGAGCACAAGTTAGCCTATGGACTGTGAGGAGAAGACTTTTAGCTGCTGATATACGTAGTCGACGACCAGCGCGGGCCCCCAAGTTACTCCGTGAGCACCGGATTGCGCGGTTGAGGTTCGCTAGAAATTGCCTATCTTGGACACCAGGTAACTGGAGTAGCGTACTCTTCTCCGATGAGGCTCGAATTTGTCTGCATGGTGAGGACCGACGTCGGCGAGTGTTACGAAGACCAGGGGAACGCTATGCCGATGTGTGTTTTGAAGAAATCACCCCTTATGGTGGAGGGTCCGTTATGTTTTGGGCGGGCGTAACTTCCAACTATCGTACCGAGATAGTATTCATAGAAAATGGCTCACTAAATGCGCATAGGTACATAACAGAAATCCTTTCTCAAAATGCACAACCCGCACTGACTGTAATTGGTGAAGATGCCATTTACATGGACGATAATGCTCGGGCCCACCGTTCTGGCGACGTAGATGCTTATATGCAAGAGGTCGGTATTCGTCGTTTGGATTGGCCAGCGCGGAGCCCCGACCTTAACCCCATTGAGCACGTTTGGGACCTCCTAAAAAGGCGAGTACGATCTGTCCAACCACCTCCACAAAACATCAGAGAGCTTAAACGTGTAATCTCGACTGAGTGGGAACACATTCCACAGGACACCATCAAAAGCCTGGTGGGAAGCATGCCAAGACGATTACATGCCGTAATCGCTGCAAGAGGAGGTCATACTCATTATTAATTTTTATTTTTTAATGTCTCTTTTATTAAAATACCATAAAAATACTCGTAGTCTTAATTTCATTATACCCATAAAAATGTCCATTTTAACACGGCTCTCTGTTTACATTGACTAAAACACCGATACCAGGATAAAAGTGTTAAAAAACTAGATTCTCATTGATAATAAGAAATTTCTAGTCATCCAAGCTAATGACATACTAAAAATATAATAATATTTACCCATAGAAAAGCTAAGGTAAAGTGTGTGTGTAAGGTGCCCGTTTTTTTTGCAAAGGAGTTTATATTTTTTTTTTTTTTTTCTTTAACAGCATCTTTTAAAAAATAATGGAAATCAATATGTTTACTTCTTTTATGTAAAGAACAATTATCTACTAGCTTTTGTGCACCCTGACAATCATTATATAACACTATGGGGTACATGTGATTAGTAATTTCATATTGCAGAGCTTTGAGATTGCTTCTTTGCAAGCATCTGCCATAGACATGTACTCGGCCTCCATGCTTCATGCTGGAGAGAGTACTGTCCTCTGCTTTCTACTCTCCCATGAAATAGCTCCCCCTGACACAGTGCCGGATTTATATTTTTTGAGTTGAGTTTGCCACTTTATTTCCGCCGCCCCATGTAAACAGTTTATATATGTGTGTATGTAGGTTTCTAAAATACTCAATAATTTTCCATTTCCTTCCATAATACAAATATTAGGGAAGGCACTAAAGTTAAATAAACGAATGAGTTAGAAAGTTATTTATAAAATTATTAATTATTTAAAGATAATTAGTACTTTTATACTTAAATCGAGTGAGCGTCCTCTGAAATCTGCCGCCCCTATGAGACTGCCACCCATAGGCCGCGGCCTATACGGCCTATTAACAAATCCAGGACTGCCCTGATATAGTAAAACAGTAACCAGTATAGCCAGATCGAAATATTGACCCTGTCTATTGGCTAAAGAGGCTTTTAAACTTGACTCGAGACATCAGGGACTCTGTATTGAATTTGTTTCTTACAACCAAAGCACCTTACAAACCTGCCTCACCCACTATAATTGGTGACTGGGTGAAACGACTTCTGTCGGAAGCAGGAATAGAAGCCTCACCGGGCAGCTTTCGAGCAGCTGTATCTTCTTTGAATTGGATTAAAAACTATCCTATCAATGAAATATTTGCTAAATCGATTTGGATGCACGAACGTTCAACGTTCCGAAAATATTACCAAAGGCATATACTTGATTCTAATATTCCAAATAATTCGGAGAAATCGCTATCTCAATATGTTTCTGTACCTTGATTCTTAGTTAAAGTTTAAGTATATTGTTTTGTTGATTAACAAAACTATTTTTTGTTAAATGCAGTACATTTATCTAATGCACATCAAAGTAAATTATTGGTAATTCCATAATAGCTTCATTTAAATTTACACTACAGTAGATCACATTATTGCGTCTTTACATACAAGCCACCAGGAGATAACAAACAGATCTCTCATAATATGGACTTCAGACGTCAAACGGAACACATAATATAAAAATTTTACCTTCCAATAAAATTTGTATTATGTTTCCTAAGACGTCTGAAGTCCAAGTGATGTCTTCCTGGTGAATATTACATCCATCAATGCATTATGAGACCAACAATGACGAAACAAAATTGTGGCTTGTCTCGTGTAAATTAGTTTACAGCTAGGGCCAGCAGAGGGCGCTTAGGCCGGAAGCGTACGGAAAGTAGCGACACCTAGCCGAAAACCGAGGGAAGGAAGCGATGTACTCTCTCATAATATGGACTTCAGACGTCTTAGGAAACATAATACAAATTTTATTGGAAGGTAAAATTTTTATATTATTTTCAAATAGGTGGGTAGGTAACGAGTTAAATAATAACTAAATTTACATTGTTTCATTTTTTTCTTTTTAGACGCCCTATATTATTATACGTCCCACTGCTGGGCACGGGCCTCCTCTACTGAATGAAAAGGATTAGGCCTTAGTCCACCACGCTGGCCTAATGCGGGTTGGCAGACTTCACATACCTTCGAATGGTATGCAGGTTTCCTCACGATGTTTCCTTCACCGTTAAAGCAAGCGATAATTAACAATTAATATACACGTAACTTAGAAAAGTCAGTGGTGTATGCTCTAATAATCTTGTTTCATAATAATTATTATTTTAACCGTGTGAACTGTGACGACTGTAAGTGTGAGGAGGACAAACGCGTCAGGTTTCAGCAAGCAAGTGAAGCAGAAGGTGAACGAGCGGCGGCTGGTGGTGGGCGGGCTGGAGGAGGAGGTGGAGTACGAGTTCAGCGTGCGCGCGCTGACGGTGGGCGCGGGCGGCGCGGCGGCGGCGCGCGTGCGCACCGGCCCGCAGCCCGGCTCGCCGCAGCCGCCGCAAGCGCTCGCGCTCGCGCCAGAGCCCGCCGCGCTGCGCATGCGCTGGAACAACGCGCCCTCCGGCCGCGGACCGCTCCGGGGCTACTACATCGAGGCGCGACGGAAGGGTGCGTATCGAACATATAGTATAGCTCGGACACAGACATGGATTCAAATAGACGCCGCAACTACTTTGATCTGTATGAAACTAAGCGTTGCATATTTTTCTACCTACGTACATGCATAAGAGCAATTTTAACAAAACACTAAATTTTTGGAATTAACTTTAAAGCACGAAATAAATTTTCGTCTGTTCGGCAGCCGTGTTACTGTAATAATATTTAACTTACAGTACCCGCAATATACGATAGCACTTGGCATAAATGTATGCTCAAGAAGTTCCATAAATATGTACAACTATAGTAAAAGATCAATAATTAATTAATCAAAAGAGTACATTAGGTACTGCTGTTGCAGTGTATAGAGCACTATTGTCATTCCAAGTGCCATCGTAATGTACCGCTACTGTAAGTACTGTACTGTAATATTTTTCTAGATATATCAAAATCGATACTGATACTTTCAAAATTATATCGACACGATATAAATCGTTATTTTTGCACTCTCGACATGCCTAACGCGAAATGTACACTTGCGGTTTCTATTCGATCTATGTCTGTGAGCCCTATCTCCAACCAACTTGTTGACGCCTACTCATATTTGTCCTTTTTATGCAGCTAAGGAGGAGTGGCAAGCCCGTGAGTCTCTTCTGAGTTTACCACCGTTTTGCGTTCCTCGCACCGCCCTTCCGCACCCCCGCCTCATTCTATACACCGGCTTATATCAGCATTTCTCATTTTATATTCTTTTTCTCAGACGACACAAGGTGGGAGACGGTGACGAGAACCGGTAATGGAATATTGGAAGAGTTCACGATATCGTATCAGAGCCTGCTGCCTTCGACCGCATACTCGTTCAGAGTGATCGCTTACAACGCTTACGGTATCAGCAATCCGGCATACAGCGATAAAGTCATAGTAACGCCGTCGAAACTGTACCTAGAATATGGATACTTGCAATACAGACCGTTCTACCGTCGCACGTGGTTCATGGTGGCGCTTGCGGCCGTCTCTGTCATCATCATCATCACCGTCATCGCAATACTGTGTGTCAAGAGTAAAAGCTACAAATATAAAAGTGAGTTAATTATATAACTTGTTATAATATAAAGAGTCATTTATTTTACCTTTTTATATAATACAATAATTTATTTGTACTGGAGTATTATATTATTTGTATATTTATGACGATACTTATTAAAGTCTGTCATTGTAATAAAAATATTTACAACAGCGACTCGCTTGAAGTTTAGTAGTTTATTGTATTTAGATGTTTTAAATTCAACAGAAGAGGCACAGAAATGCTTGGAAGAATCGCTAGCAGGTGAGACTGAGGACCGTAGCTCGTTGGCGATGGAGTTGTACCGCGTGAGGCAGCAGTCTGGCGGCGGCGGCGGCGGAGGGGGCGGGGGCGTCGGCGGCGGGGGGGTGGGGTGTACAGGGGCGGGGGCCGGGGGCACGCTGCGACGCAAGCAGCCGCCGCTCGGCAAGTCACCCCCGCGACCGTCACCCGCCTCCATCGCCTACCACAGCGAGGAGGAGAGCCTGCGCGCCTACGACGAGAACCCCGACGACTCCTCGCTCACAGAGAAACCCTCCGAGATGAGCTCCTCCGACTCTCAGGTGATCACCATTAAAATCAGCGTAGTATAAACTACTCCCGACCGTCGTGTTCGATGACTAAACATGCCCGTTGTTTTTTCCCACCGCTCTCGGACTCTTTCATGGTAAATATCATCGACCGAGATCTGACTAATGCTATCATTATAATTTTTTTCACGCTTTCATCATGATTAGCACTTACAATATTCATAATAATTTTTGTTCATTAAGTTTAGTTTTAAATATCGCTGGCCCTATTTGTTAATGTATTGTAACCCGTATAAAGCCATTATTACCAGGGTTCGAAAATATCCGATATTTATTATAAATATCAAAATATCGGATATTTATGATATATATCCGATATATATCAAGTTGGATATATATCCATTTTGTATGAAAGCCATATCATTATTTTATTGTATTATTTATGAATACTGTTTGCATATGTGTTACATACACATACTAAAATTATAAAATAAAAAACTCGTTTTTGGATAAGGCAAAATCAACTAAAAACCATAAACTCTTCTTTTAGGGCAGAAGTGTTGCCATTTATGGATTAGAACTTACCATTAGGGAGTATGTTTTAACACTACTCCCACGCCATCTATATTTAGGAAGTAGAAATACAGTAACAAACTCTAAAAATTACTTAATAACATTAATTTTTTAAACCATTTTTGTATTGAAATGTATTATAAAAAAAATATTGATATATATCGTCAAACCCAGCTTGATATATATCGGATATATATCGGATATATATCTTGATATATATCCTCGAACCCTGATTATTACCCTGTAAATACTTTCATCACTAGAATAAATCACACATATAATATTATATAGCATAATATAATCTTGTATCGCACAATTTAATGAGGATATTTCGATGTTTATAGTTTGATTCATTATTGATTTTATTTCAGCTGATATTGTCTGGTTAAAATGTAACTACATTCACATTATTGTAATGATTGTATTCATTGGCACAGAATTCGGAGAGTGAAAACGAGAGTGTCAGGTCGGAACCGCATTCGTTCGTGAATCATTACGCGAACGTGAACGACACTCTACGTCAGTCGTGGAAGAAGCAGCGTCCCGTGCGGAACTACTCGAGCTACACTGACTCCGAGCCGGAGGGCAGCGCGGTGGTGAGCCTCAACGGCGGCCAGATCGTGATGAACAACATGGCCCGGTCACGCGCGCCGCTGCCCGGCTTCTCGTCGTTCGTATGACACGAGCACGCCGGCACGGGCACGCACGCCGGCACGCAAACCGGCACGCACACCGTGCACATCTAAACATTCATATTACACTGCCCATTCCCAAGTTTAAGAATTCGTTTAAGTACAGATATTAGTATAAGTGTACATATCAATTTAGTTTTAAATTTATAGGCTTTAATCTTTATACACTGTAGTAAATGTATTGTTTAAGCTGGAAATTAAATACATTATTGTATGTGTAAGGTATAGGTATTTGTGCAGGGTCACGGAATGAAACTACCTTTACTGTTGAAGATAGAGACATGTGTTCTAATTACAATCTAGTTATCAAAGAAATTAAAACTACAATTAAAGATTTTTGGAACTATTAATGGACCATTTTTTCGTAGATTATAAACTTACAACGAACAAAAAAATATACATTTCTCTTGGTTGTTACTACGTTTCACATTTTTTATACAAGCTTATTATCATCACTTTCCTGTCCCTATAAACTCACACATGTGCTGTTTAAGAAATCAGTTTTTGTTTTCTCTTATTTCTTTTAATAATGTTATTTTTAACACTTATAATGGTATCCTAACTATACTGTTCTCTATCTTCGTTAAGGTAGCTGGTGATCCTGCCAATAAACTCAACTCATTCATGTCAAGGACAATCTTCATAAAATGAGGTCACATTGGTTATGGACTAAGGTAGATATTTAAATCATTAGACCTGTTGTTTAACACTTTTATTGAATTTCATAATTACATTTTTAGAAGCAATTAAATTCAAACAATTTGAAAAGTTATTATTAGAGTTTCAATGATATATTAACATTTTATCCAATGTGGAAGTTTTCTCATAATTAGGTACCAAAAAACAGACTATGACAAGTTGTGGTATGTAGTGATTCGTGATCGAGCGTGTTCAAAAATTGTGTCATTGTTATCTTAGTTGGTTGTTAAGGTTATAAGTATGTGGAATATTAAAATCAAACTATTCCCTTTAATTAAACAAAATTAAGTTTGCGCAATAATTATGCGTATTAATTATACATATTATTGTATCTTTTTAATTTCGACTGTTGTATATAATTTAAAATGTTTTAATATCAGTATTCATTAGATGTTTATGTCACTTCATTATATATCGTCATAGCACGTATTACAAATAATAAATATGACAAATACAATATTTTTATACTATTTCACGCCCAGAATGTAATATGATACATAATGGATCTTTTTTAAAGTTTGCATAACTCGTGAACTATTTACAAGTAATCTTACCAATTACGCTTTTAATATTGGGCGTAATGAATTATTGATATCAATTCTCCATTTGAACATTTAAAAAACCATTCGAGGCAAGCTTCTCAAATGGATTCCTCTATCTACTAATCATACGATACACGCAATTTATTTGCGCGTGTCGTAGTCATAACCCGAGACTGCCCCTTGGCGGCGTAGTATAAGAAATTGGCTGCTATCATATCCATTAGATGATCAAATCGACTGATAGTTATAGTGGAAATCAACTTTGTATATAAGAATGTCTATTCGAAAAGTGTATGCTTTCACAATATTTGGCACAAGTGTTTTTTAAGAGTTACTGTGATTTACACATTAATATTGGCAGCTTATTAACGATATTCTAAAGATGTACCTTTCAATATGAAATGTAAAATATTTAAAAATCATATTGTGATAAATAATATCCCTAGAATATTTCTCGATGAATCTTGTAGTCAGTGTAAACAAACTGATTTGATACATAGACCACTAATATAATGATCACATAAATACCATCCGTATGGAAACGGATGGATCACGGTGCTCATAGATAACATAGTTCACATTGGGTGCATTACGCAAAAGCTAACCTAACTGTCGGCGCGTGATGATATGATGTAGTGATGTTCATGTACAAAAAATATCGATATTTTTTCCGATATAATATATCGAAATATTGTATCGATATTTAGCGATATATCGGTCAAAAATATCGATATTTTCGATATATCGAATTGTAGGAAGGAAAAGACTTATTCTGGTATTTGATGTTTTTTTTTTTAGCTACATCCGATAGAAAAAAGTTTTTCAGATGCCACAGAGCTGTAATGATGATTTTCCTAAATATTCTACGATATCCTTATTTCGATATATCGGATAAAATATATCGATATTATATATCGACTTCAATGATTCGATAATATCGCATTGATTCGATATATCAAATAAATGTATCGATATTTTATCACATATCGATACATATCGAGCACCCCTAATATGATGTACGTACGTACATCATACCACATTTATCATATGTATATCATTCATGAACTGTGCTCTTTATATTTCTATGAATTACCAGAGTTTAATGTAAACTTTAAGACCCATGCGCATTGTGCAGTCCAAAATTGCAATTATAAAGTAAAAACACAATAATATGGACTAAAAAAACCATTGTTGAAGTTCTATGAGCCTTCTCAGCTAGTGTTGAGATATTTCATTAGTTTACACTGTCTACATACTCTGTTGAAAATACTCTATACTTTTCTTATTACTGCACATAACACATAAGTAGCTTGTTTGATATCGCGCCACACATTCTAAATATGAACTAGACACAAAAATTATTGACTACTATTTGATTGATTGTATTATGCATAGATATATTGGTTCATTTTGACGTCTTGTTATGGGTGCGTTATATTTTAGTATAGATGTGACCCGATAGTAGAATTGATTGAAACAGTTAACTATTACTGATGATGTATGGTAGGTTACATCGTTTACCGATTTGTTCACTGACGTTTAGCCATATCATTAGTAAGACGTCTATACAAATTTAGATAATTGAAAGTCGAAATATAGTTATTAAGAAGTTATTTATTATACATAATTGGTACGTTAAGTTAGAACTGAGTTTATAGATACGTAAGCCGAACGAACGAAGCGAGTGTGTCGCGGCAACAGACTGCGAGCGCCAAAGCGAAACATTTATGTGAATGCATTTGTTTTCGAATATTAAGGACTCCTCATGCTCAGTTTCTATTATGCCATATTTTGAATGCCTTATTTTAACGAACACCAGCAATAGTCCTTCGAATTTTGTTGGTCACCTTCCTTTCGTATAAAATCACATAAATAAAGCGCTATCATTGCCTCCCGTGGTAAAATAACGTATTATATACGATATGATCATACAATGTTTGACCCAGTCTTTATTTAATGATTCGGTCAAGCAATATCATGAAATGATCGACTATTTCATATTATTATCAATTCTACGATCTGGTCACGACACGACCGACATTGACGCAATGACTATGTATTTTATACCTATTAATTGTATAGGACGACGATGGCTGGACTCTCTGCCACACATATCAAAGCTCCTTTTTTACAAATTTACGCACTCTTATCAAGACGTCCACGAATGAAGCGAAATATCTATATGTGAATAAAATAAAATGGTTATCACATTGGGGCCTGTGGTAAATTTGTGGTAATACAGCAGATGTGCCATTACTTTTATTTGAAAATAAAACATTTGTTCACAAATCCGTTTTATTTAGTATTGTACTGATTTACATTATAAATTATATTGAATACAAGTTATTGTAGACTTATATATTTAAGTTTTAGACATTAACTAATACATGAAATTTAAATTTTGCTGCTTTTAATTTTACACCCATTTTTATATTATTAGTTATTTTACAATTTATACCAAAAACCATGTAAATAAATCGTTAAGCTGACAATAATGGTATTATAAACGAATCTTTTAGTTTTTTTTTATATGAAGCTTAATAATTTTATGTATATATAAAAGGTAAGCTTTAAAATTATAAACATAACTTGTCACATTTATCAAACCAGGCTTTGGAAACATATTTGGGAACTGTTCTCCATTGCTTGATTACATTATAAGTGGCTAAATCTACGATGGAGAATTCATTACCATAAATCCACTGGTCATATTGAGTGAATATTTTTTTCACTGCAGCTTCTTTATTCTTTTCCGGAGTTCTTTCCAATACATGAACAATGTCTAATAAATTGTCGACATTGTGATTAGAGTGCTCATATGGAATAATATTGGGATATGCTAATGACAAATATCTCATTATGTTTACGTTTCCTATAATTGGATTATCCAATGAAGAAAGCTTCAATTCCGAATCAGCTGAAACTAAGGAATAAAGAGTTAACTAATAGTTATATATATATTTTTTTGAAAGCTAATCTTTGAAACTAACAAACCGATTCTAATAATTCTTTCACTGTTAGAAAGCTACACTCTCCCTGAGTAACATGGATTAATTTTCTTATGATTTGTGGCCATGGTACCCTCTATATATTGATTTTGTTGATCTAAAGTGGGAAGTATACTCTGGAACTGCTGGCCGATACCAAATAATCTTTCGCCACTAGAAAGCTACACTGTTTATGAGTAACATAGTCTATAATTTATTGTAATTTGTTGCCAAACTCTCAGATATCGATTTTATGGTAAATTGGCATTAAGACTATGTCATGGATAATTTTTTTAATCGAAATGCGAAAGTGAGTTATAGATCCGATGTTCGAATTCAAAAAAGGGAGCGTCATGTTTATATTTAACGTTGACTGATTTCATAATCGATATTTGAGGCGGCCCATTGTCAAAAACGATAGATCCGATTTTAGGATTGAAACAGTCACTGACATTTTTATACTTTGTTTTAAGATCAATGGACTTCAAAATTGATATTTGGGATGCTCTGTAGTTACAAATGCTAGATTGAAAAAAGGAGCCGCCACTTTGTTTCTCTTTATTTTAAAGCCGATTGACTTCATCAAAATCGCCTTAAGAAATGGGGAGCCATGAAATTACAAAATATGTTTTATAATTTCTGATTTACTCCAAAATAAATAAATACATCCAACAGTCAGACATAGTCCTGGCCCCTCAGTAAGATATGATGAGTATCAGGAACTACGAGAGAAAAACATTTGTCTCAGTGAGGGGATCAAACCCGCGACCTCTTGTGTCACAGCCGGCTAAAGTGTCCACTGAGCCACAGAGGCTGTCAATGCTTAAAATTCTCAGAGAATCCCTAGTGCATAAAATAACCTTTTCTGTCTAACCAAGGCTGCTACGCGGGCGGAATCGCAGGCAAAAGCTAGTTTATAAATAAATTTATGGTTACTTACCACATTTAAAAATCAACCGCAAATGAACTTTGGAATCTTGTCTTTGGTTTGGCAATTTTTGTACATATGCTTTAATTTTCGGTACCTTTTCATTGGGTACAGATGAATGTACATGGTATGTAATATTGACAGAATCAGATGAATTCTTCAAAAACCAATTTAAATACCAGGGTAAGTAGTCAGGACTAACAACTAGCACAACTTCTTCAGGTATCAGCACCTTAAAAATACAAACATATACATAAGCCCATGCTTTTATCTCCAAAGGAGAAGACAGAGGTGCACCCACGTTTCGCCGATCTTATTTCCATCTCATGGTGTGATAAGAGTTGTGCCTATCGCTTGCCATAATGGGCACAAATGCAAACCTGTGCAATTCTTACATGAGTTTTTGAATAGAATATTGAAACATAAGATTGTATCCACTAGTAATGTTCTATAACATAATTTTTCTTGTAATTATTATATTCATGTAAATTTTGAATTATTCCATATTTGAAATGTTATATGATACATTGTAAATACTAAAATGGACAATTGAAGTTATAAAAAAATTGCAAAATAAGTGGGTGCATCTTCAATATTGTATATTTTCTAATTTTGGCAATTCTCATTAAACTTATTAAATTATTTTATTAATTTTCCCACACCCAGTACCTATAAAATCGCAGATTTGGGGAAGGATGTACAGTCAGTAAAGTGCTGCAGTAAATACTTCATTCCAACATAATTATTAACAATAATTATCATAAAAAATTTGCCAAATATACTAAGGACTACTTACACAACAATGCATAAACATATTTAGCCACTAAATATATCGTCGTTGCGCTTGCCAAACTCGTTATGTGCATTTTTTTGAATTTTTTTTTTTTCGTTTATCGGCCTTGAAATCGCTTTCCACATTGAATACAAAAACAATTTGGTTTTTTTTCCGCCTAGAAGTCGATTTAACAAATCCTATATGTGTTCTTTATTTTAATTTCTGGCAATGCAAAAGTCGTTATGTGTTCAAATCGAAAGTTTTTTTATCATCTGTTGCACATGGTCTGAGATCCCGGGTAACATCGACCTTCACCCATCTCTTTACCGAATGAAAAATATATTTTAGGGTATAAAATGTGTTGCTGAACACATACTAATAGGGTTGCCTAAAAAATATGGTCAAGGATATTTTCGTATTAATATAACACTACTACTACAAGTTTTTCAAAAACTATGATCGTACATGTCAGCTGGATTCGATATGACCAGGGAAAAAGGCTGGGGATCCTGTAGAACCAAACCTCACAGCACTAAAGTGCTAAAAGTGTTGTAAACAACACACCAAGAAAAATAGAGAAGACCAAATACGAGAGCTTACAATCATAAAAAATTACATGCACCGAGGCTAACCACATCTTCTACGACAGCCTCATGTATTAAATCTGAAGACTGATTCCTAAATAGATACCTATAGATACCTATATTAAGTGTAATACTATTCCAAATGTTGTTTGATTCTTAATATTTTTTATTATTAAGAGAAAAGAAATTTCAGTACCTACTTGGTGTGATTTTATATCTTTATTTTTTTGTTTATTTATATAATTTGTTGATTGTCAAGGTTGCCCACCTTGATGGTTGAAGTAGATGTTTCCAAGTTAACTGTAAGCATACTTTGAATTATAATAAGCTCCAGAAGTAACATGTTCCTACATTAGATTAAGATTAAACTTACAGAAAAAGCTCTTTATTCGCATTTCCTTCATTCGCGTTTTCACTATTCGCGGATTAAAAAAATGCGACCCAATTCCTATATTCGCGGCTAAAGATTTCTTTATTCGCGGATCTAACCGGCACATCGGTACATACACATTGCTAAAAAGTATTCCATTTTTGCTTTTTTTTATAGCATTTTTTTATAGCACCTGATGGTAACACTCACCGCCCATGTACGCCCACTACCAGAAGAGTCATGGGCGCGTTGCCGACCTTAAAGGAAAGGGATAATTAGGGATTGGGAAGGGGAGGGGATTTGGGCTTCCGGTTATCTCACTCACCGTACGAAACGCAGCAGCAAGCTGTTACTTTACGTCGGTTTTCTGTGAGACAGTGGTAACGATCCGGTCGAGCCAGCCCATTCATGCTGTAGACAAAACTGTCTACAGCGTGGCTCTACCACTCAAAAATATGTAGGAAGACTTGGAGGAAATGTTAAATTCACAACCCATTGAAGAAGAGGCTTCAACAAGCACGCGAAACGTAACATTTAATTTGAAAAATCTTAGTGAAGCTTTAAGAATGACAAATGAGCTTTGTGATTTCATTATGAAAATTGATGAGGTAAATTACTAATGCCACCGCTGAATATCTGTCTGAATTGAAGGAGCTTTTAAATATACCAAGCAAGAAAAAATTACAGAATTCTTTAAACCATTGCCTAAGCCTGAAGATAAAAGTTAATCAATATTGTCAAAAACTTCAATTAAATTCTTTTTTTTTATTTTGTCTAGGAACGTATAATCCCATATAAATTACCATTCCATATTCACGGTTTCTGTATTCGCGGCATAGTTACGGAACGTATACCCCGCGAACAAAGAGCTTTTACTGTACCTGAGTGCCTTAATAAAGTTTTTTCGATACTTATTAACTTCCTATTTTACTTAATTTCAAAGGTATCTTTTTCACCCTCTCAATAATATCAGTTGAAATATAAAAATAAATAAATAAAAATATTCCTAGACAATTCACACACGATTATCTAGTGCCAAACTAAGCAGAACTTGTACTATGTACACCAGATAAACATACTTATATATTTCTAAATTCATACATAATTTATAGATAAATTACACCCAGACACAGAACAAATACTCGTGCTCATCACACAAATATTTGCCCTGGGTGGGAATCGAACCCACGACCTCAAACTGAACTCAGATTGAGTGAATATATATTTTTAATTTAGCACCAGCAGTTCTGTTATTCACATAACAGAATTAATGTATCCAGTATGTATCCTTAAAAGTCTGATATGTGAACATTTTCACTTGTAAGAAATGGTTCGGCAAAATTCTCGGCAAACAATTCTGATATGTGCATCAAAATGACAAAAAAAATTACTGTGAATCATCAGTTCATGTAATCAATTTCACTTTTATATCAGTTATAACATATTTTTTTTTGCCACCATACTACATTTTTAATTTATTGATAAGTGCATCAATCATTTAATAAAGTAGTTTTTTATCTCCCCTGAAAACTTGACAAAAAACACATAGCGGTTTTGGCAAGCGCAACGACGATATATAATAAATGTAGAATCATATAAGAATTTGACATTAGTAAACTTCTTTAGTGGTTAAATAGGATTAAGGGTTGTTGTGCAAGTCAGCCCAATTTAATAAGAGTATATCTTAAAATGTTATATAGACATTCTATTTTAAATCTATTACAAAGCAAATAAATATATTGTGTTCTTTAAAATAATTTATACAAATTCATAAAATTAAGTGTGTGGTGACTGGAGTCTTTCTCATCACCTGAAACATTACAGTGATGCTTAAACTATATACATAGTAATATTAACATAATAATTATATACTTACAAGTTTAGTATTTTGACTAACTTTAACACCAATCCCGTTACTTGATTTGCAGTTAGAACTGATAGCTTTGATTCTCTCATACAAAAAGTCCAATTTCTTTAAAAGTTCATCCTGTCTTTGCTCCAACTCAGTCATCTTCTTGTTAGGGCCCTGTTTATAAAATTCAATTAAGTATAAGTAGGATTTGCTACCTAACAGGGTTTAACAGCATTATATGTTCTACATATATAATTTATTACAGAAGATTGGGCTAAGGCTAATTACTATTGTATTAGTTGATTGAATTTGATTTGTTTCTCTTTGCACAAATAAAATCACCATATTTTAATACCATAGGTGAGAATTGTGTCAGTGCAATCAGGTTAGGCAACAAAATTGACTTGTTTATGTAAAGAAGTTTATATATTTATGATTACTTGTGCAGGGCTTGGTTTATTTGAGTGGTGTTTGTTATACGCAATGACTGTGTGAGTATATCAATGGAATATAGGACAGTGACTGACACATCACTGTCACACAATTAAAATCTACATTTTTTTTATTTCATTGAATGACGAGACAAGCAAAGTGCTCGCCTGATGGTAAGCGTCACGCCTCCCCATATGTGTGCAATTATTTTTTACTATGAATTTCACATATCTATAAACGTATCAGATATAACAGTTTAATAACGCAGTGATTGATGTATGAACAAATAAAAGCGAAAAATATATAATTTATAGTAAAGTATCAAATATTATATGGTACAGCCTCTGAAGTATGTACTTGGGAAATCCTCGTGTTCTAGCATTAAAAAAAATTGAAAAGTAAAAGAAGTTAAGCCCGTCGTACAATACATAATAGGTACTTAGTGACATGAACCTTAAGGAATTTGATAACCTGGTTACTTATATTGATATTGATTTCGTCGTCCTTTGGAATTTCGTTCGGATTTTTTATTCGGTACATGCATTTCGGTAGTGCTATATCTTCATTGTGATTGATAATGTTCTTCATATGATACATCATTGTAACTTTAAACTGACGTGATTGTCTTACCCAAAATACAAATTTATATATAACCTCTGAAATTTACTGCACACACTGATACGGGAATATAAATTAAAAACCGATTTTTTTATATTTGAATCGTGCAAAAATATTTATTTTACTTGGGTCACGCTACTAAATTAATGAATATGTTTTTAAATTTTTGGATCGCTTTTCGCGAATAATGAACAGCATCAATGACAGCGCAGATGGTAGATTTGGTAAAATTGACAGTTGGTAAAAGCAAACTTCCCTTAGTAATCTATGGGTAAAAGTGCGGCGGGGATACTAAATGGAATTTCAGACTTTTCCCCATGTTCATATATATTTTTCCCCAATACGATACAGTCAACCTGGGTAACTTAAGCTTTCAATGTAACATTGACTCACTAACTTGTATTTGAACGTTTAATTTTTTCTCTTCTTACTGATACACTGTATAATAATAAGTTGTTTAATTTATGAAAGTAAAAAGTGTTTTTAAACGAAACCTGCAGTGACAATTGATATTTATCAAATATATATTTTTTTCTCACCATTCAAAATTTGGGCGGTAAACAGAGTTAGAAATATACTTGCTAAAAAGTTGTGTATAGCAATTACTACAGAGGAACTACAGAAGGCGAGTTCAGGTTTATGTTGAAGAATCATATGTTTTTTATGTAATAACACTGAAATATCCCGCGATATTGATAGATTATTTAAAAAATCTTTAATTAATCTTCGAGCCGTTTCATTTTCAGACCATTTGGGGTAACATTAGCTCGGGGCGAGGACAGACAATGCGTGAAAATTTCAATTATGCAAAAAAGTTTTGAAGGGTGGAAGTGGCCATCAAAGCTTGACATATTTAATTGTCACCCCCAAAATATAGTTAGTCGATTTGGAGGATCTAAAATCACAAAACGAGGCGATTCTTATGCGATTGATGATCAATTTCTATACATGGTATGGGGGAATTGAAAGCCGATATTATGTTTCTTTTTTATATGTGATTGAGTTTGTTTTATTATTTTAGGCATTGCTCAATAATTATAAGTACATCAAAACCTGATTAATACAATAATAACTTGATTTAAGAGGTCCATAAAATAGAAGTTGATTTAGATAAACCAGGCAGTATAATATTGTATTAATATGACAACCCTACGTTGCCACTAAAAAGGAGATAGTGATATAAACGAAATGTATTTTTTTATCAATATGACAAGCTAATCTTACCGAGGAGTAAAAAAAACTACATAAATTAGAGATTTTCTTCATCAACTCCTCATACTTATTAATGTTACCCAAATGTCAGTGTAACTTTGGCTCACCAAATTTTTGGTAATTTAAGGGTCTTTTATTTATCGTTTTGATAAATAACACAGGAATTTAGATTATAGAGGTCAATATCCCACTAGAAACACTCATTTATGACAAATAACAATAAAAGTGAATCCGTACTACTATAAATTACCTCTAAAGTGAGCCAAACTTACCCAGGTTGACTGTAAGTATTTTCCTCATATTTAAATATCTACTTTCTAAATCGATATGTAGCACTAAATCGATCCAGTGAATCGATTTTAATTTTTTCTGTTTTGATAGAATCCATAAAATTATTTCTGTTGCTTGAATGTACTCAACATGAAGAATAGATTAGAGAATCCCGAATTCAAATGGAACTAGCCTCACATGCCCCTATAAGAGTACATTGCTACGAGTTAATACCAAGTGCCCCATTGGTGTCACTTACGCAGCTACTTTATTCGCCATGGTCCTCAAACATGAAAGAAAAACAGTTTTTCACTGAATTACTCAAATTCTTAAGAGTTGGCTGTGTGCTTAATTTTCTTCGCCTCTCTGTAATAAATAAAAAAAAGTGAAGTTTGTAATCTTTAGCTTGTTGTATTTGTTGATATTGAGTCATTTGTTTATGTCTTGATTAACTGATTCTCGTGAACTGTACCTTAGGAGCGCCTTTTTTCGATTGCAGGCAGCATCGCAAGTGATGGCGAAATCGCTTCGATCCCAGTAGACTTGACAGACTTATTTCTGAAAAGCATAGATATTAAGCATTGGGAACTATGAGCTATATATTTTTTTAACTTTTTGATGTATAAAATGAATTTAGAAAATAAATGTCTTCTTTTATACCTAATACTTTGGTATGAAAGCTTTCGTAACGTCTATCTGACCACTGGCGATGTTTGATCGCCGAATTTTTATGTATATTATACTACTTTTTTATCGAAGCCACCCATAGTTGTAAAAAAATATTTTGATGTTGGTAACATGTAAAATCAATGTGCTACCATAGACATTGCACAGCACCTTTATCCGGTATGAGGACTTTTTTACTGGATATTTCCATAAGTTTACTATTTTTTATAAGTTTGTATTTTTTAAATTAATTCTTTATAAAATAATTTTATTTGAAAATATGTTAATGCAAAGTATTTACGTTTTTAATATAAAGAAGTGATATTGATAAGTTTTTCAAAATAGAAAATGGCCGACAACCGAGTGTTCTGTGTGATTACTGCTCCCTCCAGAGTTCAGTAATAACTAACAACAGTTTTTATTAGAATGATGTAATTGAAGTCGTAAATTGATAATCATATTTCAAGAAAAATAAGCTGCGAGTACTATTTTTTACGGAAATAGTATGCAGATCGTTTGTAAAAATGCAATAACCACAATTTAAGAAAACGACATGGCGGTCTGATTATCAACCAATAGGAAGGCAGCATCAAGCGTTTCAGAATTGCATGTACTCGCATTTCGCGTCATTACGTTTTCGGTGCCTTCTTCCTCTATAAAAATTTGTATGTAACTTTTCTTTTATCAGTGAATGGATTGACTTTTCAGTACGTAGTGAAAAATAGTTTAAATGAGTGTTTATTACAAAGTCGCGTGTGACGTTTAATTTGTGAGAAACATCCCAAACGGCTGTGATCATGACTGCGATGGATTTAGGATGAACTGAAATGCAATATTACCATCATATTGTTTTTGTAAACAAGACTATGTTTTCACGATACACGTGCGGAAAGGTATACAATTGACAGCTCAATAATGTCAGGTAGGGGGGCAAAGAAACGCGGGAGGCCCCCGAAATCTGGCAGTATTGAGAAAAATAGGAAATTTCAATACCATTTATTGAAGAAACCAAAATATTTACAAAATCCACAACATACGGGGACCGCGTCTCTCGTAAGTACCCCGTCAGCGTCCAGAGCGTCGTCCCCTCAAGGAAGCGATGTTAGCAGAAAAAGCACAAGAAAACAAAAGGGTAGAAAAGTTCACAAAAGTAAACGCGGTGGTATATCGGGATCGTACTCTAGAAGAGGGTATAATCCACAAGCTGCTGATTATCATGAATCAGAATATCATTATGGGTCAGATTTTGGAGACGAATATAGCGACAGGTCCGAGCCAGAAGAAGAACGCGGCAGTGAGAGCTCGGACGGTAGTGTCGGCGAGGGCGCTGCCAGCGACAGCGACTTCTCGGTTAGCAGCTACAGCACCACCAGCGGTACTCCTCGCAAAATCAACAGCACGCTCAACCGCGCGCCCAGCCCAGACCCACTGTGGCTGCAGCAAGGCCGCCACATTCCTCTCTTAATACTGCCACCTTCATCAGATGATTTAATCATACCACAGAATTTAGTTTTACAAGTTGTTAGTGTTTATGAAGTTCTAAGGCACTTCAGACACCTGGTCAGGTTGTCACCATTTCGTGTGGAGGATTTGTGTGCAGCTATAAGCTGTGATGAACAGAGCAATTTGCTAATAGAAGTGCATGTAATGCTACTAAAGGCCTTATTAAGAGAAGAAGACGCTCAACAGACACATTTTGGTCCCCTGGACCATAAAGACAGTGTAAACATAACTTTATTTTTGTTAGATGTTATGACATGGCCTGAAGTTCTTAGGGTTTATGTGGAGAGTGACAAATCATTTGACCAGAATGTGGTTAAAATTTTGAACTCTTGTGAATATCCATTTACTTCTATAGAAAATCGCCTTTTGGTTCTGCAGTTTCTATGCAATCAGTTTTTAATAACTAATTCTGTACGTGATGACCTGCTGAGTGAAGGTACGTTCCTAAACATATTTACTTGTATTCTTATAAAACTTGATATTTAATTGGTTGCTTGCCTAGAATGTACATACTTGGTTTAACTTCTATAATAGTTCAGAGTTTTGAGTTTGTAATCTCATTTTATGTCAACATCAGGGTTCGAAAATATCCGATATTTATTATAAATATCAAAATATTGGATATTTATGATATATATCCGATATATATCAAGTTTGATATATATCCATTTTGTATGAAAGCCATATTATTATTTTATTGTATTATTTATGAATAATGTTTGCATATGTGTTACATACACATACTAAAATTATAAAAAAGAAAAACTCGTTTTTGGATGAGGCAAAATCAACTAAAAACCATAAACTCTTCTTTTAGGGCAGAAGTGTTGCCATTTATGGATTAGAACTTACCATTAGGGAGTATGTTTTAACTCTACTCCCACGCCATCTATATTTGGGAAGTAGAAATACAGTAACAAAGTCTAAAAAATACTTAATAACATAAATTTTTCAACCATTTTTGTATTGCAATATATTATTAAAAAAAATATTGATATATATCGTCAAACCCAGCTTGATATATATCGGATATATATCTTGATATATATCCATTGATATATATCCTCAAACCCTGGTCAACATAATGTATATTATTTTACATTTGTAACATAAGAAATCAATAAGTTGTAAAAAAGTCTTAGGCCTTAGACTGAGCATGAACACTTTAGAAAATGAACAAATTTTTAAACCACATTATATTCACACACAAATTCTATACAGAGTGATAAGTACTTGTTTCAGTTCTTAGATTTTTTAAATACAAAGGTAAGCTAAATTGCTATTTTACAAATTTTCTAATTTTAGACCCCTAGAATAGAATTGACCTACAATAGTTCAGTACATACAAATATAGCTAAAATCTGTTGTAGTGCCGCATATAAATTGTATATATTTTTTTGTATTTATTTATCTCTATTCCACTTTCAAGTTAATTTAGCCAATAAATGCAACATAATATACAATGTAAAATGTTGTATTGTCAGTACTTAAAACCTATTGATCTAAGGTACTGTATAAGCAAGCATAAATACCCCAAATGTATAATATGTATAATTCGTTTTTTTTTCATTTGAAAGTTCAAAGTTAGTCCTAAGTTGAGGGTAAAATTTCATCTAGTAGACTATAAGTTCAGCAATTATGTATCAGAATGAGATTTTTTTAAAAATAGTTACCATAAAATGCATTAGTGTATTTGACTATGTCAAATTTTATTATTTTTCATGCAACTGACAATAATAATAAATAATAAAGAAACTGATTTGCAACGAGAGAATTAAAAAAAGAGCATTAAAATAAACCCATAGTTCCATGTTTTAAATATTGGTATGAGCAAAGGTAGGCATGTAGTGGGAAAATCTCTTTCACGCACATTATCGTAATGGCATGACTTGTCTTGTGACATAACACATGTTGTGCATCCTTTTCTGTCATTTAACCATTGCCCCAGCCAGTAGATTTAATTGGCTTTTAACATATTGATTTTTGACTTAATTTATTTGCAATTACTTTAATAATAAATTTTAGGGAATGTAGTACAACAATTAAATTATTAAAAATAACCAAGTTAAATGCCCTATTGCATTATTCCTAAAACAGATTAATTTTTCCTGTTTTTTTGGTTTAATGCACCTAGACAGGACTCAAAAGTAAACAATTGCCATATGTTGATTATTTGCCATATGTTGATAATTTCGGTACCATAATGTAGGGGATGTGCCTATCGTCTATTCCAGGCTCTGGGCTTATATTGTGATAGATGAACCGAATATCCCTTTAACTCTACCTGGGATCTAACCTCAGCACAGTATCTTGTCCGCATTACAACTGCGCCACCGAGGCACTTTTAAAGCATTGATTGTTAGGCTTCATTGCATGACATATTTAGTATGACATGATAAAACATTGTGTCTTTCGACTTTTGACTTAGGTATAGACCTAAGTTGTCTTTTGATGCTTAGACCTAGATTGGTACAGAAATATTACGAAGTCAAATTCGAGGTAAATTATTATGGTGTATCTCTAGTATGGTGCTGTTAGAAATAACATGATTTTTAATCATAACCATCAGCAAGTTGAGAATTAGTGGAACCTTAATTTTGATGCCCTTGTTCTGAGGATTTTAATATTTTTTTGTGTAATTGATAACAGGGTTCGAGGATATATATCAATGGATATATATCAAGATATATATCGGATATATATCAAGATATATATCCGATATATATCAAACTGGTTTCGACGATATATATCAATGGATATATATATCAAATATTTTATAATATATTGCAATACAAAAATGGTTCAATAAATGAATATTAAGTAATTTTTAGCGTTTGTTACTGTATTTCTACTTCCCAAATTTAGATGGTGTGGGAGTAGAGTTAAAACATACTCCCTAATGGTAAGTTCTAATCCATTAATGGCAACACTTCTGCCCTAAAAGGAGATTTCATGTTTTTTAGTTGATTATGTCTTATCTAAAAGTAGATTTTGCAATATGCAAACAGTATTCATAAATAATACAATAAAATAATAATATGGTTTTCATACAAAATTGATATATATCAAACTTGATATATATCGGATATATATCATAAATATCCGATATTTTGATATTTATAATAAATATCGGATATTTTCGAACCCTGATTGATAATAAAAGAAGGTCTGTGTTCAGGTACAATGGGATAGTCCATCAACTTTTCAAATGCAATCTAAGTTTATTGTAATTTTAATTGAGTATAGTTTGATAAGCATTTTTAAACTTCTATAAGGTATTTCAATTCTTACAAACTACTTAAGATTATGTATTTATATTTGTTTTCAGTTCCTATACATTATGATGATCACTGTCGTGTTTGTCACCGACTGGGTGATTTATTATGCTGTGAAACATGTCCAGCTGTATACCACTTGGAGTGTGTGGACCCTCCATTGGTTGATGTACCTTCTGAAGACTGGCAATGTGCATTGTGCAAACTGCATAAAACTGTAGGTGTCACAGATTGTTTACCAGATGCAGAGAAACAAGGCTTGTTGTGTAGACATGAACACTTGGGCTTTGATAGACATGGCAGAAAATATTGGTTTATTGCTAGACGGATATTTGTGTAAGTGAATATTTAAAATATTACAAGCTGATTTTTTCTCATATAAATGCAATACCTATTAACCAGCATTATATACCAGAACCTGTTGCAATTACATATTCAAAAAACTATATACACCGCGGACAGACGAAATTCCGCCGCGTAATAATGCGTACCCCTATCCCTGGCATAGTATGGGATAGTTTATATGAATTATAATGTACACCTTTGTATACTGCGTCCTAACCTGATGCGACCCGCTGTAATACGCGAAAACCTTAACAACTGACATTACGTCGTGTCGCAGTGGGAGGCATCGCACTGCGGACTAATACGAACGACTCCGCCCCGGCATAGTGCATTATTCCACTTTATGCACCTAAGAGATATGACCTAGGTACACAAAGTGAAATACTTATTCGCCTTGTTCACATCGGAATTTGTGCACCTAGATGACCAAATGAGTTGGATCCAATCAAACAGGTTGCTGGGCTTTGTTATTTTGAAGTCAATTTATTTAAAATCAATACTTCGGAGGCGTTTGGTTCTTTTATGTCAGAATTGTAAAAAGTTGACGCTAGTTTGTTTTTCCTTAGTAAAGTCAGTCGGGGCTTTAAAATCGGTATTAGTTTTTGTCCTTTTTCTGTAAAAGTAGATACCTTTAAATATTTTATTTATTTAAAGTTTTCACACATATTCCACTAGGCGTATGCGTAAAAACTTAACAAAGCTACAATACAGTGTGGCCCTACCACAAACCTTCGTGTGCGAAAAGATATCTAGGTTAGCTATATATCTATATTAGAGTAGCCATGGAAATTATTAGGCAATATCAGACTTCACAACTTATGTCTGAGGGTGATGTTTGGTCTGTTTATGGACAGGCGTGGCGCTTAACATCAGGCGAGCGACTTGCTCGTTTCGTCATTCAGGCTAGTAAAAAAAATAGCAATCGAATCAATGGTATAGACACGTATGTAAAACAACCTAGCGATACGATGCGATAATGTCTATGAATTATTGAGCTCAAATTATTCGAATCATTCGAATAAGTTACAAAAAATTGTACCTATTCGACTTTGACTGCACTACTGCACACACTGCATAATACTACTAAGGTGTTTAATCAACTTCGATAGCCGACTTGATTCGAATGCACAGACTAAGTATCAGCATAGGCTAGACATCTATACAGTCCTTTAATGACTTAAAAACAGAGCAATCGTGCAGGGTTGCGAGATAAAACGCACGTGGTGCAAACACGAGCTGCGTATTCCGCCATTGTATGTAGTTCGAAACACAACTTTCATGGTTAAGGTGTACGTATTGTATTTTTTTTTGTTTTCTCAATTATTTTGATAAACTTTTTTTAATCATACTGTTGACATCCATTTTGAAATCCAAGATTGAGTTTTTTTACATATTTTTTTTGACAATAATATGGCGCGGTTTTTGATTCAATCAAATAACTGCTTTTTTTTATATCCTAACATCGAATCTGACAGTAACTACAGGGCGTCCCAGATATCAATGTTGACGCCAATCGGCCTTAAAACAAAGAAAAACAAAATAGCTACTACTTTTTTCAATCCTAACATCGAATCTTTTTAGGCATCTTAGTTTAAAAATAAATACGTTACTGATAAAAAAATAGCACCACGTCAACATATCGAAATATATATCGCCAAAAAATCGTTATTTTTTCAGCATACTTAATTGAGATCTATGTAAGCATTATGTTTATGATAAATATTTTTTATTTTTAGTGAGTCTGAAAGGGCTGATGTTTGGTATTATTCATCCCCTCAACAATTTGAAGAACTATTATATGTACTCGATTCAGATGACATGGAAGCCCCTTTGGTTCGTGAGCTCTTAGAACTAAAACAAGAAATATTTCGGCAAATGGATATAACAGAAACCCTAACTAATCAAATGAAGGGTAATCGCAAGACATATTTAGAAGTTGAGAATAACAACATTATCAAACAAAGAAAGCTAAAACAGGAACAGAAACAAATAGATAATAATCCTAATTTACATATAGAAGACGATAAAATTGAAAGTCTATCATCAGTTGATGGTGATGGAGATGTTGTAAATGAAGTTACTGTTGAAAGTGAAGAAACGACGCAAGATGACAATTACGACGGTGAACAAGGCCCTGATGATGACGATAACAGCAAAAAGATTAAAAATAATGTAAATAATAAATCTAAACTGCCATTGCAAAAAAAACAAGAAGAAGGTAAATATAGTCTTATCACTACTAGATTAATAGGTGTGCGATAAATTCTAGTCATCTTATTTGAATATATGTATATTTAGTTACAGGAAGATTGACAAGGCTAAAATCCAATCAAATGTCTAATGGGACTTATTTATTCAAACTGGGAAATGAGAGCAACTTTAAAAATTACATTAATCAGTACAGTGCTAACCCGTTGGCATTAAACAAACCTCAAAGAAATGAAGAGAGGGATAAGAAACGATACATGTCACACAAGTTTTCTTTATCATCAGGACAAGAGTTCAAATGGGTTGGACCTTTGAATGGTAATTTAAAAATTTTTTCGTCTTAAATCTATGTCAACTAGTTGATGAGCTAAACAAATGTTAATTTTTTTGTAGCGACAAAATCATTATTTGTAGCAACATTGAGACAGACTTTATTACAACTGGAGTCTAATATAGTGTTGCAATTCATGCATCCTAATTGGTCATTGTTGAGAAAACCATGGGTACAAGCTGTGCAATTATGCCAAGCTCCACGTGATTTTGCAAGGGCCTTATGTGTACTTCAGGTAAGTTATTTGTTTTTAAAATGATTTACTATTATGTTAATAGATATGTGCAAGGTAGTAGGTAATATAGCTAAACCTAACACACGCAGTTCTTTTCTCTATGTAAATTACTAAGTCAGTCAAGAAGAAATAATCGATTACGTCGCCGTCGTTAATATTTAGTCCTCATGCCGCCTCTAGTATAAATTCATCGTCATTTTCACACGTATATCCTATGACATGACAAAGGAGTGCAGTACCGGGACTAAGGAGAACTACGAATTCCCGGTACCAGTACTTGTATAACGGGAAAGTCAGTGCAAGTACTGTAATGAAACGTTAGTATACATCTAGTAGTGCAGCTACAATCTGCTCCTGCCACACCTCGCGTTGCGGCGATATTGCCTTTCCAGTCACATATCGCTTTACCCGCGCCAATCACTGATTAGTCGCTCGTGGACATCGGCATTACCCGGACACCGCCACGCCGCTGCCTGGGATAGGATGCATGTTTGAGCCTCGTTTAAAGAAGAACATGTCATGTCAACAAGTAGTGCTCAGGGAACATCAAGGCAGGGAGTTCTTTCCAGAACTTACATTTGCATGGCAGAAATGAGTGCTGGAAACGAACCCTGCTAAAAGGGATTGAAAATGTATAAGGTGAATCATTTAAGAAATTCATATGATTGTAGGCATGCATAAAAAGCGTTGTTTGGGTACCAGCATGGCATGAGCAATTAGGTCATGTCAGACTTCAGCGCACAACGGCAGCCGAACGTGAGGAACGTAAGAAACTTGATAAAAGAGAGAAAAAAGAAAGGGAAGAAGAGGAAGAAAGATACCGTACAGCATATAATTTTGTAAAATATTCACTTGGACTTCGACATCAGGTATGAAAATATTTACTTTGTTTTATACATGGTTAAATTTTAAATATGAAAAATATATAAATGCTCTATTAGGACTATATACTAACGGTCTTATTCATAACAAAACGCTAATCGAAGGTATAATAAACCTTCACTAGTTGAAATGTACTTTAAGCCTATAGGATGATGATTCATAATCATTTAATAAAGTTCCGTCACATAAAATAGGTCTATCGTACATAATGTTGTCATTTTATAGAAAAAAAACGTGGTTTTAATAATGTTTTGTGTCTGGATAGTATTAGTAGTATTACTCATAGCATAATATGGCGGCTTGGGGTAGAGCTGTCCATAACGAATTTCATATATTTATCGATATGTGATTAAATAAATAGATATAAATTAACAAATAATAATTTAAATTCAAACGGCATTATAGAGTTATAAGCATTTATTTCAATAATTGTTATTAAAAATTGTAATTTAATATAAAGATTATTTATTTCTGCGAAGTTAGCAACTATAGTTGTTTCTAGATAACAACTAGATTTTGTTGAAAATGGGATGAGCGCTCGGCGCCATAGAATTCAGAACGGGAAGGTATGGTTGACTTTCGCGCGATGATTTGGGACGTTCCAGTAGTTAAAATTCTTGGCGCACTAGATCTAGCACCAGGCTGGAAGAAAGAACAATAATTTAGGATATTTAGATACCTAACATTTTAAACCCACTTTATAACCAGTACATTGTTTTGCTTTGGGGGATTGAATGCATAATGAGGTTGGTTGCACCTCATTTTAGGTGTCATGTTCAGTGGATAATATTCTGAGAATAAGACTATATTATTATATTATAAGCTTAATATTATTACATTTTAATTAAATAATATTATTAAGTTTTATCAAAAAGTAATGTTTATACTTAGTAATATTTGAAACTAATTAGTAATACTTTTTTTTATTAAGGTATGGAAGCAAAAAGGGGAAGAATACCGAATTCACGGTCAATGGGGCTGGTTATGGAATTCCACAACAAGAAAGTATAAAAAACACAATGCTACCGTTAAACCTAACTTACGAAATGGTCCTGCAAAAATTGCAGTTCGAGTGAAAGAAGGCAATGTTATGAAAGTGCTAGCAGTTGAACCCAAAACATATGAATATTTAACTTCAAATAATTCCGACAAAGATGTTACAGAAAAGCGTAAGTATATCGGTTTATTTTCAGACATCCATGGTGGGATTGATCAACTATTTAACAGTAGAGGACGTCATTTTGAGAGTGGTAAAGCCACATTATGGATAATTTTGTAAATGGGGTGGCTTTGTCAGACTAATAAAATTTTGGGAAAGATGCTCTTATTTCTGGACCGTATTTTGTACTGTCATTTTAATTTAGTACAGATTATAAAGTAGTTACTATATGTTTAATATCAATAGCCTATAATTCCTAATTTATTTTAACTTTATGTAATATATTATATTTTTTACATTAATAGTTAAACATGTAATAATATTTATTTATTACAGTTCCGCCATCGATGCGTAACTTAAAAATAGAAAAAGATGAAGATAATTTTGAAGAAATTGATGTTGAAAAGGCATTGAGTTCTTCGGCGCGTAGATATTATCCAAGAATTGCAAGAAAGTCTAAATTAGATGATTTTCTTGCCCGACGAACATATTTGAAGTTTATGGAGGAAAAAAAAATATCTAATTTATTAGCCAATGTAAAGAAAGAAGATATTGAAATCAAGAGTGAGGACGAAAAGAATATTGATGTTGAGAATGATGAACCTGATACTGATATGTCATCTATATGTGAGGAAACTACTGAACCGAAGCAAAAGGATGATGTATCAAAAGATGTTGAAGATTTAAGAGAGAAATACAACAACATAGCTCAACTAACAAAACACTATAAATGCTATTCCTTTGGTTGCAACAACTTGGATACTACAAATGTGCTAAAAGAAAAAGTGAAAGTTAATTGTTACTCACCTCTGTGCATAACTAAAGGAAGACTTTTGAATGAGCTTATTCTGTTACTTAAAAGTGATCTCATTAATTCAAATGCACTTTTTGAAACATCTAAAGATAATTCTAAAATATCCATACTAGAACAATATTTAATGGGGAAAAGTTCTGTGAATTCTAGCACTAATGAGAACATATTATCAGATCTATTATCAGCAGTAGCATGCGCTCAGGAATGCGATAACAAAAGCACTGATTGTTTTGTAAAAAGGAAATTTAGTAGTGACAGTAATATTGATTTAAAGACTGAAAAAAATTATGCTGATGATTGTTTGTTGAAAACTGAAAGCACACTAGAAGAATCAGCTGTGCCTGCAGTAGGAACAGAAATGGACATTGATATTACCTGTGGTAACAATGATAGTGAAGTTGAAATAGGGCCACTGAAAGAATTGACAGACAGTGAGCAACATACTGAAGATGTGCAAGGAGATACATCAATGACGCGACCACCTATTCCAAAATTAAAAATTTCAAGAGGTAGGTCATCGAAAAATGCCTCTAATACTGCAAACATTGGTGTTACTAATGATACCAAAGATTCTTCCTACGAATGTTCCGTAACACCTGGAAAATGTGAAGAACCACCAAAATACCGAGCTAAAGTAAACCGAAGATTTGGCGGTACCAAACCAATTAAAAGAGAAGAAAGAGTTATAAAAGTTGAGAAAATTGAAGGCAACATTGTACGAGTTTACTCTACTGATAACCCATCTGCTAAAGTTTACCTAAAGAGAGTACAAACGTCAGCTGTTGAGAAGAAGAAGAAGAGGACTCCAGTGAAGTATCCACTCTGCTCAACATTCCATACCAGAAGCAAAGCCAAAACTATTATGGTGTTGCCTCACCATGAGTTAAAGAAACTTTGTAGACAGTCTGGCCACAGTGCAGTCAGTGGTTTCAGTCATAGCGCTAAACCAAATCAAGCTGTATGGCCATATCCATGCCCTAGGCCATTATTTAAAACATGTTGGTTATACCGCACCGTAAACCTTCAATGGTTAGCAAGTGCAGCTTTGCAGTTGAGAACGATGTGGGCTTGTCTGAGATGGGATGATATGGCTGCTAAGGCGGCCACGGCTGATGGAAAACATCAATTAACTACAGACACGGAAATAGTCTCGTTAGAGTTGCTGAAACATCGGCATGTGGGACAATTTTCAGAACGGACTCAATACCTGCGTCGACGTGTTGTCATACCACTAGAATTACCAAAGACCGTGCGGGAAGTTACTTCGATACGTAGTGGACTTAGAAAACGAAAGCGTGCGGAATCTCCACAGAATACAGAGCCGCAGGTAGTGTTATATCTCCATAGATACTTAACAATTATTATTGATTTTAGTGATTCTATTGAATATCATCTACATAATCAATGTCACGCTCATTATTTATCATTATTTATTTAGATTTATCACAAACTTTTGATTTATGAGTGGTGGAGGCAAGCTGTAGACAGTTTTGTCTACAGCATGAATGGGCCGGCTCGGCCGGGTGGTTACCACTGTCTCACAGAAAACCGAACGTAAAGTAGCGGCTTGCTGATGCGTTTCGTACGGTGAGTAAGATCCGAAGGCCCAAATCCCCTTCCCCTTCCCAATCGCTAATCATCCCTTTCCTTTAAGGTCGGCAACGCGGCCATGATTCCTCTGGTATTGTGGGCCTACATGGGCGGTGGAGATCACTTACCATCAGGTGACCCACTTGCTCGTTTGCCGGCCTATGCTATAAAAAAAACCACAGGTTATGGTGAAATAATCTTTAGCAAGTACTACCAATTCATGGACTTGAAAGTTGAAAACTTGTTGAGGTTTAGGTTGTGTGTTCACGATTCTACGAGTTAAAAATCGCTTCTGCTTAAGTATCGCTTATTATGGTTATGGTTCCGAAAAAAGTGCTGTTTTTTTAGGTTTCTGAAGAATGGGTTGATGAGGATAAGCTAGAACTTTGGGAAGTAAGGCAATATGGAGAGCGTACAGAACGAGCAACTCCTGTAACTCGGACTTCTACGGGTAAATTACCACAGCGAGCCGCGACCCAGCCGCCACCGAACGCGACTGATCTTAAAGATAAAATGGAACAACAGCTCCGTGAGCAACGAGCAGCTCATCAACAAAAAAGAGCCCTAGAAATGTCCCAAGGTCAGAATTTAGTATTTTATATACATACTAATATAGTATATTTAGATATACATATATATTACTATATATAGTTGTACATTTATATGTATATACGCATTATATATTAAGGGTCTGTGCACAATGGTCTTTTTTAAGTGATATTAGTGCTGAAAAGGTAAACATAAATCCACACACTGCGTATACGGGACATTCTTTTACAAATCGAACGGATTTGGACCAAAAAAAAATTCAACCTCTCCAAATCTCCTCAAACTTTTTTTACGAAGTTCTTATTGGATATTAACAGACACGTATAACAAGGTTTTTGTTCAAAAAAAAATTTTCTCGAAAATATGACCATTGTGAATTTCAGTGCTTTATCCAATTCTGTTACATGTAAAATTCATTATCTCTGGTTCTACTGATGATATCGTTGAATTTTTTTTTCATTTAAAAGCTAGTAATATCGGCTTTCAGTCACGTGAATATTGTACTTCTTCAACTTGAGTACCTTGAAAATAATAACAATTTAATTGTTTAAATAATATTATCATAATGTTAACCACAACGAAATCGATTGAAAAAAATACTATCGTATTCGTAATGTTTTTAGCTACAAAAGCCTTCTTTCAGAAATATGGGGCCATTACTAGTTTAAGAGTGAGAAAATAATTTCAACTGCGCTTCACGTTGCGCGGGCAGCGCGCGATGTGTTGAAACGTGCTGGAGTGTGTATGAAAATTAAGTCTCGAACTGCTCACGCAGTTCACTTCGGAAAAAGCGTAGTACGGGCACACATCTTCCTTTTCAGCCTTTTTATTTCTTAAAGTGAGTAAGAAAAACCAAGTTAGGGAAATTTCCACGAGAGAAAATGTCACAACCACCACTTTCATCGGTACTGCCAAAAATTCGAAAGGATAGATGTCTTAATCGTTGTTGTTCATCTCCTCATTTACTCAAAACTTGAGTAAAGTAAAAAAATATATTTATTTTTCTGATGGAGCTAGTGCTCAATATAAGACCAGATTTTTTTTGCCAATCTCATTCATGATCAACAAGACTTTGGCATAGCAGCAGAGTGGCACTTCTATCTAACGACCCACGGCGAAGGGGCGTGCGACGGCTTAGGAGTGACATTGAAAAGGTTACCTGCCAGAACAAGCCCCCAAAAAGTAGGAAATCCAATTCAAACTCCAAAAGAGTTATTCCAGTGGGTACATTCTGTCAAGTATTACATGAACGTGTATTTTTGTACAACATTCTAGAGAAAGAAGGAACTTATAACATTGTGTGACGGTATCGTAATTAAAATCCATTTCTTCAATAATCTTTCGGTCTTTAAATTCAAATGGCACTATTGAATTTTCAATCAGTAGAGTCTTACTATTATATATAGTTTTAGAAATAAGTTCTCTCGATACAGGATTTATAAGATTTATTCGCATAGATTTCATTGTATTTATATTAATGGTGTGTACTTCGTTTGTATAAAATACTATTGTACAGGCATGAAACAGTGGAATGAACGTATACTTTTTGAAGTTACCCTTTTTACAATATTCACGTGACTGAAAGCCGATATTACTAGCTTTTAAATGAAAAAAAAAATTCAACGATATCATCAGTAGAACCAGAGATAATGAATTTTAATGTAACAGAATTGGATAAAGCACTGAAATTCACAATGGTCATATTTTCGGGAAGAATTTTTTTTTAACAAAATCCGCGTATACGTGTTTGTGTATTTTCAGTATAGACTCTAAAAAAAAAAATTGGGTCCAATCAAAGTCAAAAAAGTGTTCGATTTGTAAAAGAATGTCCCATACATATCGCGTCGAAAACATTGCATCTGTGGCTATAACAGATAATATAACTCTGTTCAATGTAAATCATAACTGTATATTTTTTTTACAGAAAAAGCTAAATCAACTATCAATCAACATGCGGGGAAAAGTACACTGTCATCCCTATTGACCACAAATACAGCAACATCCACTGGGCAGAAGACTGTTATAGGCACTAGAAGAATTATCATGACAAAAGGCGCAGATGGTTCCACTCGAGTTATCAGTCAACCTGTAACCACTGCATCGAAATCTGGACAGAATGATGGAAACTCAGTAAAGTCTGCAGCAACTACTCCAGCAAAAGAAGGACCACAAAAAGTTCAAATAATACGCACCCCAGATGGAAAGGTCACTGTACGTGGATTACTCGCGGGCCAGCAACTGATACAAATGGCAGATGGCAAACTTCATGTGGTCATGGCTGGACAGCAGGGTATTTCGGGCCAATTGGTGGCGGCATCATCGACACCGAAACTGGCAGAAACAGGGGCCACCTCGACAGAAAGAACAATCTTGGCTAAATCTAATTCAGACGAAACAAAGTGTATGAGTACGACGCGTGTCGCACCTCAGTCGGCTCAGCAAATAGTCGTCCAAGGCAGCCGCCAAGTAGTGGTGCAACCTGCGCAGCAAATGGTAGTACAGTCTCCGCAACAAGTGGTGGTGCAACCGCCGCAGCAGGTAGTGGTGCAGGCGGGTGTTCGCGCCACTGTGCAGCCGCGTATGCAGCCTGTACAGACTGTGGTCGTACAAGGACAACTCGTACAGCGCCCGGCCACACCGAGACCCGCGCCCGCCATGCAACCGCCGCGCGCTCGTCCCGTCTCCACTCAACAGATTGTCGTCAACAATCCGGCTCTCGTGCAGCAAATCGCGGCCGGCAAGATACAACTCGCGACCGTCAATGGGCAACAAGTTCTAATTCGACCGACCGGTAACAATCAAGCGCAGATAGTCGCACACATTGGGCAGAGTCCGTCAGCAAGGCCGTCGACGCCGGTGGGTCCCGCGCCTGCCCCGGTGCAAGTGGCCGCGCCCGCGCCGCCGCCTGCGCCCATCCCGCCGCCTCAACAACTCACTGAAGATGAACTCGTAGAGAAAAGACTATTAGTTGGACAACCACCAGGCACCATCATTAAGACTGTTACTGCACAAGTGAGTACACTTTTTATAATGTGCTAGCTGTTCTCCACGGCCCCGCCTTCGTGATTGAGTTAAAGAGTAGCATATGTTCTAAGCTTGAGCTTTGTGTGAAACTTTTTTGTGGATCGGAATATGGCTGTGAAATTGAGTACAAAATATTACTAACTGATTTATCAAGATATCGCAATATATGTACATATATACAACGTGTTACAGGAAGGTGTGGTAAGGATCGTTACTTACATCTAACAATAAGTGTTTATGTACCGGATCATATCAACATGTAGACATCCGAAAATTTCACGTTAATTTTAATTACTCGTTCATAACGATCGATAAGATCTACCACATCCCTATAAATAAGTTAAGTAGACCTCACAGCGAGTAGAAAAAGATCAGCCGAGTATTATTTATCATCCCACTGTGCTTGCACGGCCCTCTTTAGGGATTGAGAGAGGTTAGGTCGTTCGTGTACTATATTGGCCTAATGAGGATTGTTAGACGCTTCGCATACCATCGATCTTCTAATGGAAATGTCTCAAGTATGCACAGCAAAAGTTGTCTCATTGTGTTTTCCTTCACCATTAAAGTGTGATAAATTAACAATGAATACATATGTAACATCGAAAAGTCAGTAGTGCCATGCTCTGCGAATTGGCATCTTACAACATAATAAACTTAAATATGTAATTAATTGTTTACAGGTGATGCAAACAAGCAGTGGTCCCAGTATAGTTCTTCAAGGTCTTCATGGGTACAATTTGACGCCACATCAGCTGGCATTAGTGCAACACCAGGTGAAACAGCAGCTTCTGAAAGGTAAACAGTTTTTTTTTGTCTGTTTTATATGCTGTCCCACTACTGGGCCTGGGCCTCGTTTAGTAACAAGAGGGCTTAGGGCTTAGTCCACAAGTCGCAATTTTTTTATGGAACTCTCATGTATGCCTCACAATGTTTTCCTGCGCCGTTAATGTAAGCTATAATTAATAATGAACTAAGTCAAAAGTCGGTTCTACTACTACTGTCCATTACACTATAAACGTTATACGAAACCGGGCCCCTATTCTATAAAACGATACTAAGCGACGAAGTTCGAAAACGTATACCTAATGTAACATTGAATATCCATAACAATAATAATATTTCTAATATAAAATACTCAGGTTAAGATAATGTAGTTGTTATGTTATCATGTTTATAAAGGGAAAACAATTAATTTATATTGCAAAATTTTATGTTGAAATTATTATGTAGTACCTGGGCGACCGAGCTCTGCTCGGGTGAAAAATTTATTTTTTCGTTTTCTAATAATGAAACCTAGCTAGAAGATATTATGCGCCAATAGATGTCAGGAATGAAGTCTAACCTCAAAGCAAACACTCGATTGACTTCGTGTTACTTAACAACGCCATCTGCTGTTGTGCTCACAAAAAAGTAGTATTATTATTCGCCAATAGATGTCAGGAATTAAGTCTAACCTCAAAGCAAACACTCATTGACTTCGTGTTATTTAACAATGCCATCTGCTGTTATGCTCACAAAAAAGTAGTATTATTATTCGCCAATAGATTTCAGGAAGAGTCATATTTTTCTTCCATGTTTATGTTTAATTTGATAAAACACGAATAAAATGACATTTTCTAAAAATGATTCCTAGCTAGATCGATTTATCGCCCCCGAAACTCCCTATATACTAAATTTCATGAAAATCGTTGGAGCCGATTCCGAGATTCCAATTATACAGGGTTAATTTTAAAACACCAGCAACCTCGCAGGACCAGATAGCTGACCCCATACGGAAAAACTTTTGTTCTACGAGTTTGTATATAACTCAATATATTTAAAAAAAAATGATTTTACAAGTTTTTGTTGTGTCGTATTTTTCTTCGTAGCGTTCGGCGTGCGCGCGCGACTCAAAGAAGCCGCTCAGCTGGCTCGGGCGATGACCTTCAACGCTAGCCCGGTTCCCCACGCTTCGCGTGTTTGCTTACGTAATCTGCGATGCGTGTAGGTAACATTCAAGACGGAAATTAAATGAATACTTATTTTTGTATGAAAATAAAATCTAACAAATTATCAAAAGTCGTAGAACAAAAGTAGTAGCTTATAACCTTAGGTATCTACCCCTGCGAGGTTGCTGGTGTTTTAAAAATAACCCTGTATATATACAAGAATTGCTCATTTAAAGATATAAGATATAAGATAAGATTTCTTAATGCTTTCTTACTTAGACAAAAATATTTTCGGAAACAACTATAAATAGGAATGATCGATCATTTTCATAAACATAATTACTTATAAATTAATTTTTGTGTTAGTCATTTATATTAAAAATATTATTATTGTAATGGCTATTATATACCTACTTTACACCATGTATGTTCCGTACTTTGTTGCTTCATTTCGAATTTATAAAACAGAGGCCCTGGGGTGCTGATTAATATTAAAATGTGAAATGAGTATTTATAACAAGACAGCCTCCGTGGCGCAGCGGGCGAGTAGCCGGCTGTGAAGCGAGAGGCCGCGGGTTCGATCCCCGCACCGAGACAAATGTTTGTGTGATCCACATAATATATTTGTTTCGAGGTCTGGGTGTTGTGAGATCGAAAGTCTCTCGTAGTTCCTGATACGACACAAGACTCTTTATCTAACTGTGAGGTCAGGACTAAGTGTGTGACTGTTGGGTGTATAAAAAAAAAACTATATTATTGTATTGTAGCACAAGAATCTACAGGCAAACAAGGAATGTTGGGACCGCGCAAGATGTATCTAGCGGTGCAGCCCGCGCCGACAGTCCCGCCGCCTCTAGCGCCTGTCGCTACGCAACCCATCCACACGCTGCAACCGCTAGCCATGTCCGTGCCCGTGCCAGTGCCCACACATCAGGTAATTTACTATTATTAGATAACATCAAATATCTAATACAGACATTATAAGTGTTATCTGAACGTATTCACGTTCACGTCCAACGTGCGAGAGCGGCGGCGGGCGCTGTAGCCTTGTCATACAACGTTTCGTACCTGAACATTTTCATACTATCCCATTTGATGTTTTGTAAGGCCACCGTGCCTGCCGCCTTCTTAGCGCCTGCAAGTTGTACATTAATACGCACTTTGATTTTTAAATAAATAGCATGTCTCTGTATTCAATGATGTGTGCAAAAAGCATTAAATCTAGAAGATATTACTTTCTTATCAATCTTGCATAATTAAAACTACTTAACCTGTCCCCCTATGAGATCATGCTGTGTGTCGCTGACTGCTTAGACCAACAAATAAGCCTGCACGCTCATGCGTGATATGGTTTTAGTCACACCATACAACTTCATATAGTATGCCGTCTGATATAATGATATCAGATTAAACCAATAGTGAAAGTAAACTTATAAAAGTTCATAATTTATTATTGTCGATTGTCAAATTAAATAATCTGATAAAAAATTACAACTACAATAATTTTGTGGCATTTAGTAATGTCAGTCATCAGCAATAATTTTGTTTTACATTGTTCACATATACCAAAGATAAAATTGTAAATAGGTGTACTATGTAATTGTATATAATTTATTTATATAAATATAGCAAGTTTCTCAGTCTCACGACGTTTATAGTATTTTTATTGTAGTAAAATATATTACTTTGAATATTAGTTATTTTGGTAGGTCTTTTATACTTACAATCAGAAATGTGTGTGGAATATGTATTCTTTTTAATATCAAATAGCTTTTGAGTTTTCCATTCAAACCGAGTCTTATTTATGATCAGTACTCCTTTTCACCAGCTTGTAAATATGCGACCTCTTATAAATAGTTGACATAATTAATCTATTAATTTTATGTATTTCACACACATTTTGAGTCATGTTAATGTGTGACCATATAATATGTACACTATGTATCAATTTTGTTCACAAGTACTAAATGTGTTTATTTTCACTAGAGATAATTTACAAATCTCACTACAATGCCTATTTAATCACTATGTAATTAAAATCAAAATGTCCTCTTTCATCCAATATAGTATGTTGCATACCGTTACATATAATAAAGCGTGTAATCATTAGAAAAATCTGCAATATATTCTTATAAACTGGTTTGATATTAATATGATATACAGGTAATGGTAGAACAACGAGTAAATCTTGGTTTACGTGGCATTACCCAAGCTCATTTAGTATAATCCAAATTATAAATATGATGTTGGCGATAACTGGTTGGGTAATGGGTTAGTAAAATAATAAAAAGTCGGATTTTACCAACGACAGCTTGGGTAATCCTTGGTAAACCCGAGTAAACCTAACCTAGGTTTTAGTTACCTACTCGTTTTATAGCATTACCTATGACAACTATTTCTGTGTAATGTATAAATTAATATAGAGTTATTTTTACAAGTGTGCGTGGAATAGGCAAAGCCGACATTACAAGAAATAGCAAAAAATTACAAACGAGTCTCGGGGCGGATTTTAATTAAATTAGGAAATGGCGCTATTAAAATTTTAGAAATATGCTCCCCTAGGTGGTAATAAAACCTTTTTAATTTACATCTGTACGATATAATCATGTCGCTAATAAGTATTAAATAGCAAAACAATAGGGATGTGAGAAAAAATAAGACGATCTTGTACCGTTCCGTCTCCACGTGTGGCGGTAGCTATAAATTGTTTTTGCCTGCAAAAATTTAAATACCACTGCTTTGTCTTTTTCTGCCGTCAAGTCCTGTGTAAGCACCGATATATTCTGGTTTGAAGGACATTGAATTCAGTGAAATAACTGGACACTTACACTTAGCGCTTGTTTCTTTTTTTTTTTTTTTTTTTTTTTTTTATCCTGGCCTGGCAAAATGACTACGCCACACCTGATGGTAAGTGTAGCGCAATCCAAGAATAGTGTCGACCAACGATAAACAGTGTGTCTATCATTGGTCGGCACGATCAAGCCGGCCTGCAAAGGGTCAAAGGGGAGGGGAAGGAAAAAGGGATGGGAAAAGGGTTAGGATCAGGGAGCAAGCCCCCTGGGGAGAACCGGATATACACTGGCTGACCCTGGAACGCGACCCACACAAGGTGGGCCACTATGGCAGGTTTTAGCACCAGTGTACGGTGGTCGCTATCCGGTCGGATACAAGTATCCTCCCACCAGCACAAGGTGGGCCACTATGGCAGGTTTTAGCACCAGTGTACGGTGGTCGCTATCCGGTCGGATACAAGTATCCTCCCACCAGCTATTCAAAATTTCTAAGAAACATTACTTAGCAAATTTCAACTCCGAAAGGGATAAAATAAACAAATAACTATGCGACGTTTCGTAAATCAACCCTCAAGGCTCAGTGCCCCTTAATGCTTTAAAGCGGCGGAGGTCGTTCCTGATAGACATTCACGCCGGCGGAGCCGCGTGTAATAAAATCAAAATACAAATTAAGTGGATACTTATTAAGATGGCGGCTGAATGCTTTATTTAGCATATAAAGTCTGAAATTCTGAAGGTTTAAAATTCAAACACGAGCGGCTGGTTCGTGTCGTTATTAAGAAGTTTTTAAAAAACTTAACTTTTTGTTTAAAAATTATTGAATGCAGATTATAGAAACGTTAGATCAAAATAATTATTGTTTCCAGCGCTAAAATATCCAAAAATTTACTTTACATATGTATGACGCAAATTTTCTACCGGAAAGTAGACGAAATTTAATATATTTTTAAAGCAAGCTTATTATCTTTTTACATAAAAGTTTTTTTAATGATGCCATTTTTTTCTTGGTATGGGATATGGTAGTTAATTTTTTATAAACCTAATGAAGCCGTTTTACATTTTAGTTAAAATCGGCCTGGGACTCCTTGAGGACTTTTCGGTTATGTCTTGTAGTTTAGAATTTAGCCATCCAAGGACATTTGGGAAATGAATCCTGTATATATTATGACGACATTTTGTGTGAGATTGGAAGATACGCTGTAATTTTTTTGTACTGTTATGTCTCTTGAGAAAAGAAGCACACATATTTTTTTTATTTGTAGTAAAGATGAGGTAACTGTTATTTACAAAGAAACTATATCCGAGTTCAATAAGATCGATACTTGACTGAGTTTCTATTTATCGAATAATCACTGTATGTCAGTCATTTCCAATTCGTTTGAACTGTATTATTGATATTTTCGTCTTTGGCAATATAATATAAAAATAGTAGTATAATATATATTTAATATTTTGACCTTTTTAAGTAACAGTAAATCTGTAATACAATGTAGTATCAACATTATAACTGATAAATTTATTATAACATTATAATAATATATCGTTGTTTGTATGATTAACGGTCGCACTTGATTTCAAAATGATGGTCATTAAAAAAATAGCATGCTAATATTCCTTACAACAATAATCACAGATTCTGTGGTTTAATATTGATTTTTGCTAACATGGAATATATCTCATATTGTTAATTACGTAGTATTAAATTAATTTGTCCTATATTATCCACCGATTAAAAACTAGAGTAAAATTAGCACCTAATGAACATTTAAACAGTGTAATAACTATTGTACTTTACGAAACATACATATTTTTTTCTGGTTAACATCTCGTGATTTGTGTCATTCAATGCTATGTTTTAAGTATTCCGAAATTCATGATTAAGCTAATAAATGGTTACTAATATTTTTAGAAAATAATTGGTAAATAAATTACATTGACATCGAGAATTGCTCATACACCACCTGTTATCGTGTATACTTGTAAGGTAATAAAATAATTATATTGATATAACTATAGATAATATTTAAATAAAAGATTAATAAAATATCGACTTTTATTTCAGTCCTGTTTAGTTTAATGTTTTTTTGTTATAGTTTACTTGCAAACGTTTTGTGGGGGTGTATGGGCAATTTACTTTAGTATAAACTATTGTTAAAATGTAAGATGTTATATAAACAACGATATAAAAGTTATTAATACTTAAAATACGCTAATTTTGCTAAAAAAATATATATATTCCCACAAACGTATGTCATGTTGATACTTAATTGTTTGTTACACATTTTATGTTTTTTTTAATCATTTGTCACACATCCTTAATTTGAGTCGTTAAATCAAAATGACATTGAAACTGAAACGAAAGGAACTATTGGCTAATGGATACAGCTCCATTTTATCCAAGCTTCAAACTTCTTATAGGATAATGATGAAGACGAAATAAAATGTCGACCTCTGTTAAACGGCGAGGACAAGGTTGCCGAGGCAGTGAGTCAGAAGGAAGCTACGCCTTCTAAGCCAGAAGATATAAAAGAAAATAACACTAAAACAGATATCATCAACTCTGCCCAAGATGGGCTACAGGGTAATAAGTTTGTGCTGACTCCCGACTATATTCAACAAAGTGAGTATTGACAATTGTTTACAACTAATATTAAAACATTGAGTTTGGCGAATACATCTGGGCTGCTACGCTATGTAGGGTAGCCGTTAAAAACTCAATTAAAGACATTCATTTCTAAATGGCTGAACAGATTTTTTTCCAATATAGATACTCTTATCGTTACGTTCAATTTCAAACAGATCTCTATTTCAATCAAAAAAGCTCCATTCAAATCGGTCCACTCGTTTAGGCACACACACGCACACGCACACACCCACACGCGCACGCAAACAAACGGGTCATACATATAATACCCATCTTTTTGCCGAGAGTTGGCAACGAAATACATATTATGTATTTATCGGTTTTACTCACAGATTCATCTTAGTAATTTCTATTCAAAATATTATTGTAATGACTATTCTACGCTAATAAATTGTATGTACGTTTCCAAACATCGTTGCTTCGTTTCGTCTTATAGTATAACTAGATGACCCGGTGAACTTCGTATCACCTACATAATATATTTGTGTAAAATGTGGTCAAAACTTAATACAAATGTTTTATTTACATTAAATGCAATTAAGTGAGGTACTGCGCCATTGCACGTGACGTAGCCCGTCGCACATTTAATTGACTTCGACGACCTAAGTCAGGTCGTCTCCCACCTCCTTCCGGTTGGACAGTCCTGTTCCCGTCCCGTCCCCGTCCTGTCCCCGTCCTGTCCGCGTCCCGTCCCCGTCCTGTCCCCGTCCCGTCCCGTCCCCGTCCCGTCCCCGTCCCGTCCCCGTCCTGTCCCCGTCTTGTCCTGTCCTGTCTCACTGTCCTGTCTCACTGTCCTGTCTCTCTGTCATATCTCTCTGTCCTGTCTCACTGTCCTGTCTCACTGTCCTGTCTCACTGTCCTGTCTCACTGTCCTGTCTCACTGTCCTGTCTCACTTTCCTGTCTCACTGTCCTGTCTCACTGTCCTGTCTCACTGTCCTGTCTCACTGTCCTGTCTCACTGTCCTGTCTCACTGTCCTGTCTCTATGTCATGTCTCTCTGTCTTGTTTCACTGTCCTGTCTCACTGTCCTGTCTCACTGTCCTGTCTCACTGTCCTGTCTCACTGTCCTGTCTCACTGTCCTGTCTCACTGTCCTGTCTCACTTTCCTGTCTCACTGTCCTGTCTCACTGTCCTGTCCCTGTCCAGTCTAGACGCTATACGACCCGTCATCACGGCAAGCTTCGCAACGACAACCATCCGGTTTATACCTGCGCTTATAGTACCCAGGAACAGTTTGTACTGGAAAATGAACATTCCAAAATCAACAACTACTAATAAATTAAAAATTAATAAAAAAAACATTGTTCAGCGGACAAAATTGTGAATCTAAACCATTCTCAGATCCCCTTGAACACACACAAAAAATTTCATCAAAATCGGTCCAGTCGTTTAAGAGAAGTTCAGGAACATACACACTCACAGAAGAATTATATATATAAAGATGTTATTAAGTGCACAAGTATGCGCCCGACACATGCCAGGCGTGTGTAAAAATACTTCACTAAAGGTGCGGCGACACACGCTATGCATTACAAAAATAACTTCTAACTTCACACCAGGTATATTAAGCTCCATATGCATATACATATAACACTAATACACAAAAACATTATTGCGAGCAGTATAATGTCGCGACTGGCAAATTGAAAGTAAAAAGTAGGCCTAAGGACAAAATATCCCATTATTTCAGAAATTTAAGTAACTTGAGTTTACATAATAGGTCTCAAATTTCCATGCCCTTTCCGATTCCTTAGTTACCCCCTTCCTTTAAGGTCGCCAACCTACCCATGATTGTTTTGGTATAGTGGACTTAAGTGGCCCGTGTAGATCACTTAACATCAGGTGGTCACCTGCTCATTTACCGGCCTAAAATAAGTAAGCTGCTGTAACAAATAAGTAAGACACAGTTATTATGGATTATGGCTAGTTTATTTAAAATTTGGTAAATTTAGAGAAACGCCTCCTTTTTGGAATAGGTTAAAAATATATCGTGTACACTGGGCAAGATAGACGTGCAAAAAAACAGTACAATAAACAAAGTAACAATAATAGTATTGGGAAAAAAGAAATATACTGAATTCGAGTTATTTTTTTTTTTATTTTATTGCACTTATTAGAATATGACATCCTCCGTGGCGCAGAGGGCGAGTAGCCGGCTGCGAAACGAGGGGCCATGGGTTCGATTCCCACACAGAGACAAATGTTTGTGGATCCACGAATATGCTACCTATTACCTATTTTTATAGTATGAAATATCAGTTTGACACTTCGTCAATAGTCATTTTATAAGAATACGAAAATTATAAACGTATGTGTTACTCATACACGACCAACAGACATAGAAACCCTGTAATTATTAGTTTATTTGTTTTGATAGAGTCGCCAATTACAAGATCTTGGGACGGAAATAAGCTCCACGAATCGTGGGTGTAGTAGATGCACTCTGCCCCTTACCGGGATACAAGCGCTAGCTTATCAGGCTATCATATATATGAATGACCATAAACCACAGAATAATTAAATCGGGACAATATGTTTTTGCGGAATGTCAGTAAACTGTAGTTAACTTTGTGTCGTAATTTAACATTCCTGTTAACTAAAAACAATCTTATATAATTCAAACGAAGTGAATATTCATAATTTTTTATATCTTATAATCTAACTTGAAATATATAGGTCAGGCTCATATTTTTATTTATTTCTAGCCATCAAAAGCGCACTGAAACAAGAGAATTTAAATCCGGAAATAGAAGAAAAACTTATCCAGCTGCAGCGGTACCAAGAGAAGCGAATGAAGCCTGAGGTGCCGGTGGAAAGGGAGGTGCGCGCCACGAGCACGCTGTCGCCGTCACCGCCGCCGCGGCGACGAGCCCTCTCCTCGCGGCACGATGACGACGACGAGTGGATCGACAGCAGCCCACGCAAGCGCGCACGAACCGCGCGACCGCCCACCCCGCCACCGCCGCAACAGTCGCACACGCCGCGAGCACAGCTGCGACCGGCCGCCACAGCCGCCACCACTACCGTCACCACCATCGCCACCATCGCCACCGCCGCCGCCGCCGTCGCCGCGCCACCGCCGAGCCCCGCGCATCACGCCGCACCCGCCGCCTCCACACCAGCGCCGCCCTCCACGCTGCTAGAGGAGCGACGTCGCGCCGCATCTAATCATTCACGTTTACAAATGCTGCTATTCAAACACAAGGAGATGCTCAAAAAAGATATCATCAAGAAAAGGGGACTACTCGAAAAAGAACTTGGTGTTGAAATACAGGTAATATTTCATAAATGTTTTCATTCTGAATTATGTTACGACGAGAAATATGTATAATAAATCCAACATGTGCGAATTGTCGTTAACTAAATTAGGCACCTACGTAATTAATATTGTAAATGATATTGCAGAAGGAGCTGTCGGCAGAAATAGCTTTACGAACACGCGCAGAACGCAACAAACAAGAGGAGGTACGCGGCGGGAAACGACGCAGTGCCGGGAACGCTGCAACCACTCCCAAATCCAACAAACGAACAGGCAAAAAAGAAAAACTTCTTTGCATTTGCCGCACACCTTATGACAATACCAAGTAAGTTTTCAATAGTTAAATAACCTTAATTGTTTGTTGCAGAGTTCAAGCTGCTATACACGTAATATGGTATTTTTTTTGTTAGATGATATGATACTAGCGTGTTATTTAGTTACTCGCCGGTTGGGCAGTTGGAGTACCTCTTTTACCTATAATTATATAGATAATTAATATCAGTGACAACAAATTCACTAAAGAACAGATTACGGTTATATTATGTATTATGATTTTATTGCAGGTTTTATGTTGGTTGTGAACATTGTAGCAATTGGTTCCATGGAGATTGTGTGGGGGTGACGGAAGAAATGAGCAAAACAATGGAAGAGTATGTGTGTACAGACTGTCGACGTGCAGAGGAAACACAGGAACTTTACTGTTTATGTCGACAACCTTATGATAATTCACAGTACGTATTCTATTTATTACTATTAACATAAAATTGAAACAATTGAGCCACGCTTTAAGCAGCTTATCTTTACCATGCATGATAGTGAATGTGTGAGAGTAATCAATGAGGATTTCGGATGTATATGAAGTTTATTAACCCACATTAGGCCAGCTCTGTAGATGAATATAAATGCACACAGGGCTGATCTTATTTTATTATATTGTTTCAATTTTACTAAGATATACACGGTCAATAATTTTGCCTTAGTTCGTATTATAAATGGCTTCAAGAACGAAAACCCTCATAGAAAATAGCCCATAACGTGTTACATTTTTAAAATATTACGAAATTTGTGATATGGAACTTACAAAAACGCCCAAAACGCGTCGGTTTATAGTTTCAGAGATGTATTAATATCTGTATGATCTGCTTCAATTGTGCTAACAAATGCGTGCGCCGAACGAGTGTGTCGCGGCGGCGGCTGACGAGCGTCTGGATCAAATGGCTACAGGATAATCTATAAAAGCTACGACACGAATTTAACGAGGCATTAAAGTCCGCCTGTATACCTTGTGTACAAAGTTTAATAAATAAATAAATAAATTTCGTTATGTGGTTTCTATGCTGCCACGACGCGTCATGAGTGTTTTTATAAGTGCTATAACACGAATTTTACGATTTGGGTGTTTCAAAGAGGCTACAACACACTGGACACTTTTTTAGCTCAATGATTTTTTGCAATCCTTATTAAAATAAAAACTGAATGTATTGTTTGTTGTGTCGTAGCCGGTAATTGTTTATGTATTTAATTGTACATTACAGATTTTACATTTGTTGTGACCGATGCCAAGATTGGTTTCATGGTCGATGTGTTGGAATCCTACAGTCCGAAGCTGATAATATTGATGAATACATATGTCCAAATTGTCAAAAAAATAATTCTGTAAATTATGCAAACATGAAGGAACTAACGCCTAAAGACTTTGAAAATTTAAAGAGGCTTGTAAAACAAATACAACTACACAAGAATGCTTGGCCTTTTATGGAACCAGTGGATCCGAGAGAGGCCCCTACTTATTACAAAGTTATTAAGGAACCAATGGGTATGTATCTCTAATGTTTGGGATAAACTAACTTGATACTCCAATTGAAATTGTGTTTAATATCTAAAAGTGTTTGAGAAGTTCTAAAAATCTCTTATAATACTTATAAATAATAGTTCTAATAGACCTTAGAGTGAATTACTGTATATGTAATCGACACACGACAATTAAAGTACTTAGCAGTACAAAAACTGTGAGTTCTCAGCAATTTTGCATCTTATAGGTTTATCTGTCTCTTCTAGCAACAGAATTAGTTTTTTTTTTATAACAATTAATTATATTTCGGTTTATATTAAACACCTATACATAGTTAGGCACAATACTGTTAATTAATCAATCGTTAATTAACGAAGTTATCTTTTTGATTAACGATGGGTGCGCGCGATTGAGTTAACAATAGAGTGCGAGCAAGAACCACTAAGTGTTGGCTGCGCACGAGTCGAGAGAATACTGTGACGTAGGATTCTGAGCAATTGTGGGTGTGCGTGTGAGTGCGTGCGCGTGTGTAAAACGCAAAAGCAAGGCAAGATAGTGGTAATAATCCGGTTGAGCCGGCCCATTCTTGCTAGAGGCAAAATTGCCTATAGCGTAGCTCTCGTACATTAACAATTTAATACACGCAAAATAACTTAGAAACTAAAATAGCATTTATATCTACAGACGCGTAAAGACACACACCGGCGCAGAATTGTCAATTAACCCCGAGAACTTTCATTGTGCCTGTCCGTGTCTGTTCGCTAGATGTGAATACATTCATAGCTAATTGTATTTTATTTACAGATCTGCAGACTGTGGAGCGGAAAGTGAACGAACAAACATACAGTATGTTAAGTGAATTTATTGGTGATATGACAAAAATATTCGATAACTGTCGGTACTTTAATCCAAAAGACTCTGAGTTTTATAGATGTGCGGATGGTTTAGAAGCATTTTTTGCACAAAAAATTAAATACTTTCGTGAAAAGTTATTTGAAAGTACGCAATGATGACAGTGTCAGTGGGGAAGTGTTTTAACAGTGGACATTTGTGTGCTTGAGTGCAGACTATACAACTCTAAAAATGGATTTCATTTACTAATTTTTTCCCCTATGATCTGCCTGTAAATTGTAAAGAATGTGATTAAATTTGCAAATATAATTTATACATATATGTTGTTGAAAGTATCTATGGAGTATGTCAGTTTCAGGTATTTATAGTATTTATTACATGCTTCACATATACTTTCCTAAGGCTGACACTCTTAGGTATTATGACAGTGAATATCTATTATGTATACAGTTGTGAGATATTATGTTAGCTAATGTAATTTAGCGACTTTAATTAGTAAGTAGAGTAAGGGAAGTGTATTGTATGTAAGTAATAAATTTTTAATATACACAATGACTAATTATTCTCTATACCCTACACGAACTAAATGCAGCAAATTTTATTGGACGCCTATATTCAGATACTAGCTTTTGCTCGCGGCTCCGCCCGCGTGAACAGCATTTTGCGGGATAAAAATAGCTTGTAACCGTCTCCAGGGTCCCATCTGTCTCTGTAGATAAATTCATCAAAATCGGTTCAGTGATTTAGGCCTGAAATCGTAACAAACAAACTCACTTTCGCATTTACTTTCATCCCTTATTAAATAAAATTTCCAAAATTCCTGAAACACGTATTTATTTGTTTTACGTCAATAACCGAAATGCAAAATGTTGTTTATAGTGGAGCGCCTGGGGGTTTTCACCTCGGATTAGAGTTATAGTGAATGAATTAATATGATCGATGTGGGATATTGTTTTTTAAACTATAAATTGCAATGTTTACCCAAATTTTTTTTGTGCAAACCATTGTTTCATTGTTTAAAAAAAATATTATGAAAAATTAATGTTTGACCATATATTTTCACTTTAAACAGTATTTTTTTTATTTATATGTTAAATCTTACCTGAGTAGACATATAGGAACATTTTTCAAAGATACCTGTGTATAAAAATAGCAGTAGGGATCTCGAACAGGTAGAAAAACGTGGGCAGAGCGGAGTGACAGCTGCTATGTACAATGGAATTTCTCGGCCAGTTTAATTATAAATGAAACGTACTCTATTGTGTGCATTTAAAAAATAAGGTAATTAATTACGACTAATGAAAAGAAAAAAAATATAGTACAAAATCAGTTTATTTAAATATATTACACTAGCTTTTGCTCGCGGCTCCGCCCGCGTGAACAGCATTTTCCGGCATAAAAGTAGCCTGTAACCGTCTCCAGGATCCCATCGGTCTATGTAGATAAATTCATCAAAATCGGTTCAGTGATTTAGGCGTGAAAGCGTAACAAACAAACTCACTTTCGCATTTACTTTCACCCCCTTTTTCATCCCTTAATAAATGAAATTTCCATAATTCCTGAAACACCTATTTATTTATTTTACGTCAATAATTGAAATACAAAATTTTGTTTATGTAACTTTCAAAATGATGGACTTTCATACATATTATCATCCCCTATTTTGACCCCTTAGGGGTGGAATTTTCTAAAATCCTTTCTTAGTGGATGCCTACATAACAAAATGAATATACAGTCCGAATTTCATGCTTGTAGCCTTGATAGTTTGCGCTCGGCGATGATGAATCAGTCAGTCAGTCAGGACATGTTATTTTATAATTATTGATTGTTGTCTACATCAAATATTTTCTTCTACTTCATCTATCTATATAATAGGTGAAGTATTGGAACAACTATTTCCGCTGCACTGTAAACATGCTACACTGCAGTATAAACCACTTTTTCGGCATCCACACGCAGCTCCACATCCCTTTTTGCAATTACAAAATAACATTTGCAATAAATTATCTGGAGCAGGTAATTGATTCATTGTTATTGGGATGTACATGTTATTGGAATACTTCCATCCCCAATTTTCAATAACTACGTCATTTCCTAACCATATCTGAATTTGTAGGTACACTCTTTTAATGTGCTCAAACACTGCATCAGTTGTTGGAGGCAGTGATGACAAAAGAACACTCGTATTTTTGGCTGTTGCTTTTATGAAAGAATTGAACCTCAATGTATTTAAATCATAAGTTTTAGACGGAGCTCCGTATAAACTCAAAATACATGCTGCTTGCAATATATTATTGGGGTCTTCATTGATATTTTTAAATACTTTTACTGAGTCGTGTAAATCAATCCGTAAAAAGACAAGATAAGATAAGATAAGAATACTCAGGTAAGATTTAACATATAAATAAAAAAAAACTGTTTAAAGTGAAAATATATGGTCAAACATTAATTTTTCATAATATTTTTTTTAAACAATGAAACAATGGTTTGCACAATTTTTTTTTGGGTAAACATTGCAATTTATAGTTTAAAAAATAATATCCCACATCGATCATATTAATTCATTCACTATAACTCTAATCCGAGGTTTTACAGTTTTGAATGCTCCAGGCACTCCACTATTATGTAACTTTCAAAATGACGGACTTTCATACATATTATCATCCTCTATTTTGACCCCTTTGGGGTGGAATTTTCTAAAATCCCTTCTTAGTGGGTGCCTACATCACAAAATGAATATACAGTCCGAATTTCATGCTTGTAGCCTTGATAGTTTGCGCTCGGCGATGATGAATCAGTCAGTCAGTCAGGACATGTTATTTTATAAGTATAGATTGCGGCAACCGCGCAGCATGCATAGACAGATATAAACCAGTTACTATTTTCCCATTGCAGTAACGTAAATCTAAACTAACCTCTACATTATCCGTCCAAAAAGTGAAGCGCTAAAGTTTACGTTGGTTCGCGAACTGTTTTCTGACTGCAAGAAGCCATATAAATCGACCATGTTATGCCTAAAAATAACATGTCAGCATTTCTCTCAAAACTTTTATTATAATGTAATAGCATTGTCCCGTTTGTTTTGTCTTATTGAAATTATTGCCAATATTAAGATAATTATTAGCCTGCCTCTCAGGCCAAACCCCCCAAAATCTTCCTTAAAAGGCCGATCACGTCACGTGAGCGGATCTTTTTAAGCTCCTCGACAACCATAAGATCACCAACAATAGTAGTAGTAGTTTGGATCAAAACAACTACTCCAATGGCAGCCCACCACCATCTCAGACTTTTAGATTCGATGTGCTTTCAATATTTTACCTTTGCCCTCCCCGAAGAACGTAGATACCGCTACGTTATTCAGGGAATCCCCCTTACCATGGTGACCCAAGAAATCAAGGACCTTCATTGGATCCTTGAAACAGGATTCACCAGAGGCGTCTCTAGTCTATGTAGCGCCCGTGTGCAATCATTACCCTAGCTCCCTCTAATAACGGATCTTTTAAACAGAACATATAACACGGGCGCAGGTGCATTTGAATGCCCGCCCAGCGAATTGTAAGTGGAGCTAGGCCGGCGCCCCCTAGAACGCTGCGCCCGTGTGCACCGCACACCCGGTAAAGACGCCTCTGGGATTCACCGCCCTTGAAGACCACCGCATGCACCAGTCATCCCGCTCTCATGCGAATTCCCAGGCTGGCGGGCAATTTGGGACTGTCCTCGCTATTTTGACGATGCCACGAAACGATTTTTTGAGTTTCGCGACATCTCCGGCCTGGGAGCTTATAATGTAGAATCCCACCACAAAAAAGGCACTACCAGGCAGTACTACAACTGCCAGAAATACGGCCACGATTCCCGTGGCAATACATTAAATTCCCGCTGCGTAAAGTGCCAAGGTGAGCGCTCTACCGCAGCCCCCGTCCAAAAGACACTTCCTTATGCACGGAGCCGCCTTCGTATGTCAATCGCGGTGAGTCTGGTCATACAGCCAGCTCCTTACCTTCACCTTCCACTCCGAATCCCCATGTGAAGGCTACCTAACCCACCCAAACCTCCGATCGATCGAAAATCGATTGGCGAATGGAATAGAAAGTACATGTCGAGGGAAACCGCTTTGGTGACGATGGTGTTTTCCCCGACGCAACAAAAGCACAGCGAATCGTGAGAAAGCTTGTCTCGGACCCAGTAACTACGTAGGTACTCACGGGCTACGGCGGATTCTCAGAGTACCTTAATCGCTTCAGGTACAAGGAGCCTGTCGTGTCCCTGTGACCCAAACCAGGAAGAGACTGTCCTGCACATAAATCAAGACTGTCCTGCTTTAGAGGGTTCAAAATAGTTTTTTCTTTTTTTGCATAAAGGTCTTCCCAAACTATCCAAGAATGTGTCCCTAAAATTCCAGAAACAAATTCGAAATATTTTCGTAGTTACAGAAGAAATAGTGAGCAATCGTCGAACAGATATACGAGCGGCCGCTCCGCCCCTCGAACTAATGTACGTTAATACGTACATGGATATAATTATCCAAAGGAACTAACGGTCCTTCGAGACACTATTAACTGTTCGTAGAAGGTCCGAACATCAGGACAAAAACCAGTTTTTTGAAGAGAATGTGTCGCGTTCCGGAGTCAGCCAGTGTATATCCGGTTCTCCCGAGGGAGCTTGTCTCCTCTTCCTATACCTTTCCCATCCCTTATTCCTTGCCATCCCCATGTTCATTTTACACACACTAAGGGCGCGCTTATATGACACGGAATCCCACCGCGTTGCGGCCGCGCGGCGATCGCGCGGCGGCCGCGCGGGCGCCTCGCTCGAATCACTCGAAAAACTAATGTAAACTCTATTGACTAAGCCATAATGTTTTTAATTCTTCGCAACGCTCCAACCGCGCGGCGAATCACCTTAATTATGTAAAAATAAAAAATACGCTCTTACTTAATTAATTGGCAGAACAACGTTTCCTGACTGGCCATGTGAAGAAAGGATCATTATTGATTATAAAGTTAATTAATTTCGTGTAAATGTGTCTAATGTCTTTCTTTCATTTATTTAATCTATTCTAAATAAATTGTAATTTTTCCCAAAAATAATATATTTTGATCAAGTATTATTACCCTTTATTGTGAATCGAATCGATCTGTGGTATTTAGAAATCGATTCAGTGTTCTGAATGTTATAACCGACACATATGATTTTTTCAAATATAAATCGACATGCATATGTACAGGTTCGTTAATTAATTTAAAGAAATACAAACAAATTTTAAAGAGCTCCATACAACATTTTTTTAAAATGTTAAATACTTAACTGAAGCATGCTGCAACGTCATATTCTCGTCAGGGTATTAATATTCTATGGCTAAGTTTGTACCTAACTACTACATACATATTTTCTGTCATTTGTTGTACCCAGGGTTGGATTTTGTACTATAATTATAGTATTTATACTATAATTTCACCCTTTGTACTATATACTATCCACATCTAAGGATAGTACGCTAAAATACTATAATTTAAAGTTTTGTCCCGAATGCTTAGTTTTACGTCATATGAATATTTCGACCGTGCGTGTATCCGACCGAATTCTGATCTTGCGATGTTTTCTGTGTCGATGGCCGGGGATTCCCCGATTATCGTCCGCAGTACACTTCTATCTTTCCACTAATCTCGTTCATTCCATTCCAAATTCAATCAAAGGTACAACAATCGCTTGTGAATTTTTGTGTAAAATAATACAAATGATAGGCCGTTTAAAGAAATATCAAAATTTGTCCTAGATTGTTTAGTACTTCCACATGCAAATACCGACTGCGAACGAATATTCAGTAAAGTGAACCTTACCAAGACTAAAATACGAAACAAACTGGCAACACAATCCATAGACGCCATATTATTGTCTTGTGACGCTAAGCGGTAGCAAAAGTGGGAATTGTACGGTTTTATTCTCAGATCAAATATGAACAAGATACGGCCATAGCGTAGCCTGTGGTGAGACAGAGAGACCCAGCGCTTGTGTTGTCAGAATGTAAAAAAAAATCCATAATTATTTTATTTTTGAAGTTATACTTCTTTAGGCGCGTTATGAAAAAATGATGAGAGTGAAATTTTAAGATGCGCGCGCACCTGTGACACAAAAAATTAACAGTATGAAGTTAGGCGCGTTAAGAAAAAATGATGAGAGTGAAAGTAGCCGTAATTAATAAACAAATGACGATTTAGACAAAGAAAACTCTTTAGGTTTTTTCTTATTCGGAACATGTTGCCGTAAAAAGTACCAGGCTCGCATAAACGCGAAGAGAGTAGAATGTACTTCTATCATGTCGAGTGGATATGTTGATATAAATTAAAATACTTTTATTTAATATAATTAACACTAAATATTATTAAATTATTAATGTTACGATATTTCATCGTTGTTGTGAAGACTTGAGAATAAATTACACTTGTCTTTGGCGAAATGCATAACAATGCGAAGCTTAAGAGTGTTGTTACAAAGACTTGGCTGTATGAGCTACAATACCTTTGCCTATTAAAAACCCGAATTTGAACCAAAAATTATAATACCGAGGACTATGACGGAAGTGAATACTTTTTAAATTGTTTTCGAAATTAATAAGTGTCCGTTCTATTGAAACTATGAATCAACACGCATGAAACATTTACTATAATAATAATTATAATGTACATTATAAATAATAATTATTATTATAGTAAATGTTTCATGCGTGTTGATTCATAGGCCATTTTTGACAATGTCCTTTATAATTTATATATGTGCTAATAAATTATATTCAGTAGTGATTTAAATTGAATATTTTGATTGATATTACTTACTATTTGTGAATATTAGTGAAAAAAATTGTGCTTATATACTTTTTCAAGTGCTCCAATATAATTGAGGTTAACTATCCGTATGTATTATTTATTTATTTATATTTTGATTGATATTACTTACTATTTGTGAATATTAGTGAAAAAAATTGTGCTTATATACTTTTTCAAGTGCTCCAATATAATTGAGGTTAACTATCCGTATGTATTATTTATTGATATAAATTAAAATACTTTTATTTAATATAATTAACACTAAATATTATTAAATTATTAATGTTAAATACTTATTATTGGTTATTTAATATTCACAAAATAAAGAAATAAATTTAAAAAACATTTAATAAAAAGTTTGTGATAAAAATTAAAATTGAACATCAAATAATAATATTAATTTTTAATATTTGCTATTAAATTGAATAAATAACAAAGAAGTATAACTTCTCACGCGCGTACATAAGTACACGCACCCATTTTTTTTTTTATTATATTTTAGTGAAGATTCTTAAAAGTAAAATAAAATACTATTAAAATTGGCTATGTATAGTATATTGCCCTATATCCTTATTTACACATTATTTTATATGCAACATTAATTAAAATATTAAAATAATTAAAAAAATCGCGTGTACCCTACGAATAGTGTGAATATCCTACTATTCATAATACTTGGTATTATGAATAATAGGATATTCACATGTTAGTGTTATTAAAATTACGGGATAGTGAATTAAATGTTAGGTTTCACTTAATTTTTGTAATAAAAAGATGTGAATGGTTAATTTATTTATTAACACAAATTATGATACACGGGCTAATAACTTTCTAAGGTGTGGTCAAATTGAAGCAAATATAAGTACTAGTGTACGATATAAGTATTTCAACTGTAGTACCAAATGATGTGAATGCATTGCTACTAGCAGAGCCTTTATTAAGTTATATCTAAAAATTAAAATGTAACATTTTTCATATAACGAGTCACATTAATAATTCGCAAGCAAATATTTTAACAATTATATTTTGAGCTAATTTAAATTTTCATATTCCGGGTAATAAATTTAGCATCATTTTATAAATAACTTGCGTGCATATTTTTGTTATTTTACGATGCATGTTAAAAATATCAATTATAGTTATAGCTACTTTCATAGCTAGTTAAATTTTTTTTAGCACATAGCATTTAACGAGTTTTATGGATTTAGCTAATATTCACATCTCTATTTGCTAGGACATAAATAGAACATTTTCTTTTTCCTCTAATGAGTAACATGTCGGCATTAACGTGATATTATATGATGTCTAGTTTTTAATGACATCCGGAAGCGAAGCTCCTGTTGCACTCTATTGCGACCCTCGGTGTTAGAGAGAGTAATAGCGCGTCGTTTTGCTAACACGCCCCTTCATTGACCTTTAAATTTAACTAATTTTGTATGAAAATTTCTGATACGTTCTATCTTTTGCGAAATCAGTTCTTAATTTTATTTTTTGGTGACTTGCATACTCCTAGAAAAATGCAGGTAACACATCTTAGCATTTTTAGTTGGTATCCAATTGATTCCACCGGTCGCTTGGATCCACCGATTTCTTTGTGATGGATCTTTAGGAATCCTGCAAATAAGACAAAACGGAAGATAAATTTCACTTCTTTCAGGAAATAAGTATTGAGTATTATATAACATATTATAAAAATGTATTATCTACTTTAATAATAATTTATCGGAATTTAGCTTTAGTAACCGGCAACACTATTTTTAGGTTATAAAGTTAGATTTATGCATTAAAATAAGATTTTCGTAACAATTTTACCAAAATACTCGCCAATACAACAATCTAAAACTATTTTAATTCCCAGAAACAGATTTTATAAGGTACTTACAAGTGAAATGTGACACCAGGATTTTTTCGCTCGCTACGGCTTTTACACTCAATAATACTACACCCAACCATCATTAGAATACGATTTGATTACTATTTTAATACAAACACTAATAATAATCGCTATAAACACCTTAAAAACGCCAGGAAGTCCAGAAAACAATCACGCTATTTTTTGTTTGGCAAACTTCGCACCGTGACAAACACAAAATTATAGGCTACGCTGAAAGTGACAGCAATATTATATAGGCATCTTTGTCTAACACGTTCAATTACTTATATAACTATCTCGTTTTGCAAGGAAATCATTCTGTGATGGTCCTATCTATGGAATAGATAATCTAAGGTTTTATTCCTACTGAGGATATGTTGATGAGATTAAATGCCAAGGATGAAGATCTTCCTAATAGTTATATTCAAGAACTGATAAACTTAGAAGAGGAGTAAATTTTGCCATACCTGGTGTTGATTTTAATGACTACATAATAAGTTAAATTAAAAATAATGAAAGTGTACTATAATTTTTTTATAAATACTATCCTTTTCATTTTTTTGTACTATCTTTTTCAACGTACCTAAATCCAACCCTGGTTGTACCCAATGTTGTACCCAACGTACAACATTGAGTGATTGCCGATTGCCCCGATTGGTATCACGTCCTGCGTTTATCCCACAGAGTACATTATTATATAACTGAAATAGAGGCCCAACTCAGTACTCAAAACAGGCACCGCATATGCCTATAAAGCGACATCTATATTCTCTACATAGTACCTTTTCATTGAAGTCTTCCTCCGCTCATAAAATTACTAATACATGTTCTGCACCGAATTAACATTGGTAGTTAATCAATTGATTTTTAACAATAGATTAACTACCAATGTTAATTCGGTGCAAAACTAGATGATTTTAGGAAAATCATAAATAAAACTATGATTGTTTATATGTATTTTTATTTTTTAATGTTTGAATATTTAGAAAAGTATTTTTTAGCCATTATTTGTACGCTATCATTGTTGTTATCCACGCTCCGTCTCCCAAATATAATTTTATTTATGTGTTTACAATACCCGATGATAAAAAACTTAATTATTTTATTAATTATATACTCTCGTAGTTTTTCCTTATGTGCAGGATAATTAATATAATTTAAATACGTAAGGCAAGTGACTATCATCTTCACATATATTGTGGTTTATTAGTATACTTTTTAATTACGTCATCGCATATGTCCTGCCTTTCTGAGAGTGTTTTTATTAATAAATCATTGGGATTGTGAGGCCAATTTCGACCTGCATATTCTCTGCACATGATATATTCCTTTTGCAGCGTACTAATTAATGAATTGTTGCATACTTCGCATCGCTTCCAAATGTTTTGTTTCGAGATTTTTATAAAATAGCCACTTACAAACATCAGTGGCGCTAATATACTAGGTTCGCACTTGACGCCATTGGAGTGTATATCAATTTATCATTATGAATGCCATTATTCTTATTATTTATGGAGCTGAACTGAATAACATCTTGGTTTTTAATAAATAACATATTTTTACCTTTAGAACATTATGATATATTAACCAGTACATTTTGTTTTTGTAATTCGTAATGTTCTTCGTTCAACAATGTTCAATGCAGGAATTGCCAATGGCCCTGTAAATAAAAATATTGGGTTAATTAACTACTGGTATGTGACATAGACTGTAGAAATAAGACATTTGTAGCATAGGATGTTGAATGAAAGATTAAGTAAAATAGGTACTATAATATGCTACTTAAATCTTAAATTAAGACATAATATTTTCATTTGAATCACAGTTCATGTTTTTAAACCAGGATCAGTAGCGTAGCTAGGGGACGGGGACCTGGTCCGCCCGGGTGTCGCCCATTTCCTGTTGGATGACCACCAACTTGCGCGAAAAAAGGCTAGCAGGTTGACCAAGTGTACTGTTAGTATCTCGGCATAACATACTACACAAAAATAAATCAATAAATACACAGTAAGATACGAAACTGTATCGTGGGTAACAGGAACTACGTGACTTTCGGTCTCAAAACACCCAGACCCAAAACAAATATTTGTGGATCACATAAACATTTGTCTCGGTGCGGGGATCGAAACCGGGGCCTCCCGCTTCACAGCCGGCTACTTGCTCGCTGCGCCACGGAGGCTATCAAATACACAAAACTTTGTTCTCTTTTTTACTGACGAAAAAATTGGCATTATTGATTTAGCATGTAAATTCCAATACAATAACACAATCACAAGTTATGCATTGACCAGTTTCATTTTATTATTAGTAGTGTGAAGGACTACATCGCAGCTCTATCTAAACTTTATAGATTTTTTTTTACAAATTCGGTTACAAAGTAAATTTTAACAAAACTTTAACAGATATTTAAAAAGAAACAATGACAAAGGCAGCAATAATAATTTCTAGAGATCTTTTTGGAGACAGTAGGTGCAATTTATTTTTATCAGTGCCGAATTGAGAACATCTTTCTTTGTTTTGAAATCAGTTTAAAATAAATACTCGAAAGTTGAGAACCTCCTTCTTTTTAAAATCGGTTAGAAACATTAAAAATTAGGTATTTTAAAGTTTACATTCTTGACACTGAAATCCACCCCGGGTGCTACCAGTGCTAGTAAGCTAGTGCTAGTAGCTAATGTGGTAGCACATTGCCCAGGATATTTAATTTATGACAATAAAATTTAGACTCACCAGTTATATTAATTGTTGGTACTGCTATTTTACTAATTCCATTGAAACGAGTGCAATATTTTTGCTCAAAGTGAGCATGCTAGTCTTCGAAGTCTATATACTGGTTAACCAGGCCCAGAATATCACCTCCTATAGTTTTAATCCAAGATCTAAATAGTTCTCGATTCTTTTTAATATTTGGAAATGGATGCAACATAATGTGAATCTGTAAAAATGCACATACACATTTGGTTTGTATTCATATAATTTAACCAACTAAACCACATGCAAATGAAATGAATGCATTTACCTGAGTGTATCCTACTTTTTTTTATAATGAAATAGCTTTTGCCTGGATAAAAGAAATACAAACTTTCAAGTAACCGCCATTTTTATAATTTTCAGTTGTCATCAGAGACTAGAGGTGTGACTAATATATTCGTGTTAGGTATATGTAACAGGTACAAGACAGGAGTTTAATATTAGGTAATATAAATTTTGTCGTAATAGGTTATTCATTAATAGTCAAATAAAGAATAATAAAAATATAATATGTATGTGTTTCATTAATAGAAACACATACAAAGCAAGCATATCGGCGTTACTCCCGCGAGCTCACAATTACGGCAAATACCATTTAATCTACATTTATACTGTAAATACAACTTATAAATCATTGTAAATGAAATATCGTGATTGACTTTGTAAACACGCCAACTATTTCGTTGACTGTCCTAAGCCTGTTAAAGTATGAAGGTAAAGTAAATCACTATAAGGTATACCTAATTATATCAATAACGTGAGCGATTTCTCAACTATTTCACATAATACTTTAACCAATAACGGTTATATTGCGCGTCTTTTATGAACGAATAATATGATAAGTTCTCAGTTTTCACTATTATTTGACTATTACCCAGTAACAGGATAGATAACATAATATTGGCTAAGCGTTATATTCGGTAATAGGAATACGAATAAACGATTCTAATATAACACCTCTATCAGAGACAAATAAACTAGGTTGTCATGACAACCTATGTCATGTCACACATATTGTATACCAGCATTAACCATTAAATTGTACCAAACTTGTCAAAATCTAAATATTGTTTTCTAATTATTATTTTGGGTTTAACTTAAATGATTACTATTTACTTTAACCAAAATTATATTTTATTAATATATATTATATCAATAATACGATGCGGCCTCTGTCGGCGTACACAAAACATTAGTATATTAATAACCCTACGATTTAAAAAGTTCCATCAATTAAACACTTTCTTTGGCTTTGTATTACTTCTGATTTTTATAGGATGTGTCAGATGTCAGATCATAACGTGTGCTTGGATATTTGATTGAAGATTGCACCGCCTGGTTTATCCGAACGTACTGTGTAAGAAAGGTTATGTTTACCGCATAATTTTGTCGAGTCAGAATTCAGTTCGCGATTGACAAAAGTTACTGATTCATCAGGATTTTTCAAGAAAGCTGAACAAAATGTTGGTAACGCTTAAAACATTACAACAACAAACTTTTCAAATCGAAATAGATCCGGAGGAATCTGTCAAAGCACTTAAGCTCAAAATTGAAGTTGAAAAAGGTAAAGATTATGACGCTGAAAATCAGAGACTTATTTACGCGGGGAAGATTCTGCTGGATGACAATAAGCTAAGTACATACAATATTGATGAAAAGAAATTTATTGTTATAATGGTAACCAAACCCAAAGTGTCGGAAACCCCAGCAACTTCGGCGTCTGCTCCTGAAGCGGGTGAAAGTCCTTCCAGTAACAGCGGCGATGGTAAAAGTAAACCGAGTACTGCAGACCCTCCGAAACCAGCACCAACACCAGCTCCGGCACCGGAGCCAGAACGTACTGCTGAACCACCTGTCACGGCCAGTGACCTCGAATTCGAATCTACTGTACAGAGTATCATGGACATGGGATATAATAGGCAACAAGTTGAACAAGCATTACGTGCATCTTTTAACAATCGGGAGAGAGCTGTTGAGTATTTAATAACTGGCATACCTGAAGACTTGTTGCAAGAGCAGGAGGCAGAGGAAAGTTCTGAAGAAGATCCTTTGGGCTTTTTACGTGACCAACCACAATTCCAGCAAATGCGTGCAGTAATTCAACAGAATCCCAATTTATTAAATGCAGTACTTCAACAAATTGGGCAAACTAATCCCGCTCTTTTGCAAGTGATCAGCCAACATCAACAAGCCTTTGTTAGGATGTTAAATGAACCTGTCAATCCACCCACCAGTGGTGCTTCGGCTGCCACTACTGATGATGGTGCAGCGGATGCTCAGCCCCAACAGCCACAGAATGTGATTCAGGTGTCCCCTCAGGATAAAGAAGCTATTGAAAGATTAAAGGCACTAGGGTTTCCAGAGCATATGGTTATACAGGCATATTTTGCGTGTGAAAAAAATGAAAATCTTGCAGCCAATTTTCTACTATCACAAAACTTTGATGATTAAAGTTTGTTCTATGATAGTAAACTTATAAAAGTGAAGAGACAAAACTTTAAAATTAACAGAAGTGTATTTAATATGTTGTTCTTAAGTCAATAGCCTAATAGTTTATTGCTTGTATTTCATGTGTATTTTTTACACATATCAAACCTTTCTGTCCTGATCCATTGTCTAATAAATTTCTTATTGTTTATATGAATTTATTTGAATAAACTCATATATGGAAAAATAATGTACAGTTGATTTAATTTTTCTTAATGAATATTTTCATAATCTTCAATTAATGAAGATGTAATATTCCAACTTCCAAGGATAAAAAATTATGTATGCCAATGCAAGCAAGCCTTTGGGCATTGTAAAATTTGATTTCATCAACATGGGTGTTTAATTCTACTACAGGCTCAAATAATAGGCACAAACACATTGTCATAGATCATCAAATTAGTATTCCTGTTTGATGTATCAAACTTGTTAAAAAAAGATGGTTCAATGTCTCCAATTATTTATTTATTTAAACTTTATATACAAAACATATTGTATAAAGGCAAACTTAATGCCAGAGGCATTCTCTGAACAGTCGACCTATAGGTGATGCAGAGATGAGACTATGTGGGTGTATAAAAGTTATAAAAGAAATTAATACAATATCAGATTTTAATACATAAATCTTATGCACTGCAATTCAATTTTGAATATTTTATATATTTTGCAAACACCAAGGGTTGGTATCCATTTTAACACGCTTTTATTAGCTTCAGACATATGTTATTTGTATTCATTTTAAAAGGGATGGAATGGAACTTATATTATTTGAAAGGTATTGTATTGCATGTATTGTGTCCGGACAGACCTTTGTTTATTTTCTTGGTGAGACCTGAGAAAAAGAGACCTGACTGTTTGTGAGATAGAACATTGTGCAATAATATCTTGTTGGTAATGTTAAGAACGTCCTGATTGTAAAGGGGCTTCCTAGCTCTAGAAGAGAAGGGCCGCAAAGGCAGCGCGAGAAAGCTGGACGTACGGGCAGTAATCCAATTATACAAGGATTTCTGAAACCATCCCATTTATGCTGAAAGAACAGGTTTTTTGACGGTACACCGAGGTTTCAGACTAGCAATCATTCGGATGTGAATTGGGTTGGAAGGTCGGCAAGTCGCCCGATAAGGAGGCCGTTCATAAGCGCGCAGGGGCTTGTGAGCACCGCCCAAGGAAACGAACCGCTATACGGCAGCGCACTGGGTTCGTTACAGCAGCAGTCGAAGTTTATCTCAGGATCTCCAGTGAGCGTTCCGAATGTGGCGAAGAAGACTATCACAGAGTTTGTTTTCTCTGCTAGTGTATTGTACAACTCAGTCAATAATGGTCGTTCGGGTTACGTTTTTTACCCGAGCGGTATCATAGCTGATTTGTAAGGGAGCCCGTACACGGACAGCTTGAAGTAGTTATGACCAACTGCGTCAAACTGCGACTGCATAGCGAACTAAAATCTTCTAGTTATTACGAGCGATAAGCAGCGATAGCTCAGCGGGGATTGGTACGGACTGTCGAGACGGAAGTCGCAGGTTCGAAACCAGCCCCAAGAGCATACACCTCTGACTTTTCTGTCACGTGTATATTAATTGTTAATTATCGCTTGCTTTAACGGTGAAGGAAACATCGTGAGGAAACCTGCATATCTGAGAACTCGAAAGATTTTTCGAAGGTATGTGAAGTCTACCAACCCGCATTAGGCCAACGTGGTGGACTAAGGCCTAACCCCTCTCATTCAGTAGAGGAGGCCCGTGCCCAGCAGTGGGACATGTATAATACAGGGCTAGTAAAATAAAATAAAAAAATTACGAGACCGCTTGAAGACGGCTGATGGTAAGATATTCATATCCGCCCGGATAGCGACCACCTACACAAGGTGTTAAAACCTGCCATAGTGATCCGCACACCTTGTGTGGATCGCTTTCCTGGATCACCCAGTGTATATCCGTTTCTCCCGAGGGGCTTGTGACATGACTTGAAGGTTGGTTGTGGCGGGTATAGGGGTACATCCTTGTATCCTTGTGCCTGCATCCACCTGGCCTGTCGCAGGCACCTCGTTCTGCTTCTTCCCTCTCCGAAGAGGGAAACTCGGATGCTAGAATGAAAAAAAAGAGCCGCGTCCGCTCCGGTCACCAGCATGGTGAAATTGCATAGTGTGGTTGTGCAGTTTTAAGACCTCTACTAAATGCTTTCGACTTCTACTACTCTGGTTCTACTATGCGTAGTAAAGCCCTCCGTGCTTAAAAACACCTTCCGTTGCTAGCACTGCGAAAAAGTACTTTCTCGCTTAATAAAATACGGGAAATCCCCGAGCGCTGCCTAGCTCGCCCGCGCCACCTAAATACCGCAACAAAAAATTAAGCAACCAATAGATGCGACTAGCTCGCCTGAGCCACCAAAGTACCGCGAGAAAAATGGAGCAACCAATGGATGCGTTCTAAAATTGATTCTTTTTTCATGAATGCGTTTAAATCTTAATAATTTATTTGAATCTGTATTATGGTCTTTACTTGTGTATATCCTTAATTGACCTTAATTTTGTTGCAAATAAAAATCAGCTGTACGGTTCAAAGTGGTCACTATCAAATACATTGCCTTGTATTCCATTTGTTTTTTGTATTGCATTGCTGTTGTTACTTTAGTTTATTGCCACTTGTGTTCCTTTAGCTTGTAATAATAGATTATTATAATTGTAATGTAGTTAATAATGTAACCACAACCCCCTGGAATAAGAATTGCCTTTTTTGTAATCACTGATCTCTTTAGCAACTTACACTTCCTAGGCTCTCAGTTAGTGCTTAATCCTAGCTTAGTACTTTAATCGTATTATAGGAACTCCGTGAGGGATGTCTAGCTCCTTAATTGTTGCCTCCGTAATCATCGTGTTGGCGGGCTGTTGAACCAGAAGGCGGATATCACCTCTGTCGGCGATCTACTGTTACCGACTTGGCATCTACACCTGTCATCAGTGCTAATCACTACGAGACGTGCGCAGTCCTAGAGAGTGCGGTGAACTGTGTTTAACTTATTTAGGTGGTGGTATATATTTCGTAATAGATTTTTCGTTCCATTACAGATTTTATCTAGCGTAACTTACCTATCGAGTTAAAAATCAAATAAAATTCTATGAACTACCTAGGAACCCAATTTCCACGTGGTCTATAGGGTGCATCCAGCGACTTCCTGCGACCTTTATCAGGTCGTTTGTCCAATCCCTTGACACCCGGTATAACTTTCATAAACTCGCGCATGTATACCCAAAGGGGTAGGTAGACGTGCAATTAATAATCCCTCGGTTCCCCGACCTAATTTCCATCCTATGATGTAATAAACGTCGAGCATCCTCGTCAGATCGTACTATTTCTAATCCCAATTAACTCAAGTGTGACTTTTTCGAGTGGTAAACTCAAACACAAATTGTGATTACCCGACCTGGGAGTTGAACCCAGGACCTCATCAGTTTCTCAGCCAAAGTACTCTTCCGCTAGAACAATGGGGCTTAAAATTGTGTACTAAAAACTTTAAACACCTATTTGCAAGTATACACTGAACACACACATTCAAGGTATATAATGATGATATATTCAGATGCTAAAATTGATTAATCATGTACTTCATGAAATAGTAAACTATTACTGGCCATAGCAGCTTGAATCAAGAGAGGAACCCAAACAAAGCGCTATCAGCGCCTCCAGTGGTGGACATTGTAGCTATTTTACAAATAATAATAAAAAGTTTGCTCCTATAATGAAATAGCCATATGTTTAGTTGCAATGTCAGGAAATGGTATAAAAGCCGTGAAATATTTCATGAAATGAACTCAGAGAGCCTCCGTGGCGCAGGGCCAAGCAGCCGGCTGTGAAGCGAGAGACCGTGGATTCAATTCCCGCACCGAGATAAATGTTTGTGTGACCAGAGTCCCTTGTAGTTCCTGATATCCTGTGTATTTATTTAATGGTCGACTATAACATTATTATGATCATCAATTTACGATCTGGTTAAGACATATAGATTGCATGTGTCTCACTGATTCCTCTTTTAGTCTAGTTAACCCTATAATCCATGTCTGTGTTATTATTAGTCGGTGAATAATTAGGTATTTTCTGAACTGTAATATTAGTTGTTTGAAAATAATGATAATGGTAACGCTAACACTAAACTAAACATGGAAGCAATTCTCATTTCATCATCATGAGCCACAAGACGTCCACTGCTGAACATAGGCCTCCCTTAAAGATTTCCAGACCGACCTGTTGGAAGCGGCCTGCATCCAGCGACTTCGTGCGACCTTTATCAGGTCGTCTGTCCACCTTGTAGGTGGACGTCCAACGCTGCGCTTGCCAGTACGTGGCCTCATTTACATTTTATTCTCATTTACTTAGAAATAATCTCGCACTCGAATAAGCAATTCGAGTCGATTCTGTATTGCAAATTTTTTAATGGTAATTTTCTCGAATCTTTTATTCTCAATTACAATGGAAATATAAAATACGAAAATTTCTAGGATGACAAGTATAAAGTGAATAAATTAAGGTCTCTGATAAAAACTATGATAAAAAATTGTATTGGTCAGTTATGTCATAATGCTATGTGGTAATAGATTTGAGAAAGCAGTATGCTATATTTCAGAAAAATAACCACAAGTTGCATGATTTTCTTTAAAGAGCTAACATACATCTATCATATTTATTAGAATTACATGCATTTTTGTTGTATCACATTAGGATTTAAATAAATGATAAAACCATATTACATCAAACAGTTAATATTATTAATATTTATAAATAGCATTAAGTTAACGTAAAGAGCTATGATGGTATAAACTTTATTCTTTCTAAGTTTTAAAGGCACTTTCCACAATGTCTATCAATAATCCTATGTTGCTTTCCATGATTGAGCAGGACGAATTTGAGTGTAAAAAAAAAACAAAAATACATAATCATATTGACCCAGATATGTGTCATTCCAGTTATTGCCAACACGTTATTTTTATCCTTACTCTGCATCAATCATGAGAAGCAAAATTTATAAAATCTTATAATATTAAGTATAGATAATATTCTAATCTCGAAGGTACACATAAGTGGAGATATAATAAATAAACCGCTGCTAGTCAATAATAATCTGTGAATCATCTGTCGTGTGCCCTCGAAATCAGAAATGTACCTCATGTTTCGTAGTCAACTAAAATTACCCTTTTACAAAACATTTCATATAAAATATAAATAACAAATTTTGTGGGTGACTCAATAAAATTTAAATGACATTTGTTTAGTTTCCCTATCACCATACAAAAAGAATTTTGTACCAAAATTGGTAATTAAATTACATGTAAAAAAAATACAATATACCTTTTTTGTAACATTAACGGAATCTGAATTTACTGATCAGGCATATTAGTATGTTATTAAACAAATGATACATTCAACATAGTGTTTAGATGGATCTCGTCTCGTCCACTATCCACAAATAATACATAAAATATATGTATATATATATATATACAGATTTTGTTTTATACATTTCTTTACATACCTGTTTTATCTATACACAATGTACAAAAATTCCATTTTATTAATTATTATTCGTCCATATATGTAATAATAGAAAGAGATAGTAAAACTGTACATTGCAATATGGCTATTGCACAAAATAACTAAAAATATTAACTTTGGCTTATCCATTACAAACACCTTGTGTAGTGTTAAAAATACTAGACAACTTATACAGGGTATTCTATCACTTCAGCATCTTCAATCACAGACATATGTGACATATATATTATGAATAAAATTCGAAACAAATGAATACATAAACATTTCGGCAAGTTATAATAAATGGAAAATATCTCGGCTACTAACAAAATGTAGCTTCACAAATAATTCTCTCTGAAAATGGCACCTAAGTCAATAGTGTTTACTAAAAAATAAAACAAATGACACGGTAAACAGACCTATCCTTAGCCAATAGAAAAAAAATATTTTTTCCTTTGCACAATAAAGTAAATCGTGTGCATGCGTATTATGGAAATCACTTAAGAAATTAATATTTTCTTCCATATATATAATATCAACCTCATGTAAACTGATATTAAAACAATAACAGAAAAATTGAAAACGAATTAACAATTAAACATAATATTATCGAATCTAACAATACTATAAGAAACGCAACTATTCAGAACCAACCGTACATAAACAACTTTAGCTGATTTATTTTATTGTAGATGTACTGAAAATAAGAGAACTTCGTAATCCGTTATGCCACCGAGAACAAAATTTAACTCAGGTTTTTCATAGCCAGCACTTCAGTACGTAGAGTATCAGGTTGTGCCGTAGTGCGTGCACTGGCCGGGCAGCGGCGCACCCAGTTAGCCAGCTGGACCTCATTCCGTCTTTTGTTGGCAATACAGTTCCTTAAGCGATTTTAATTCTTCTATAAGCGCCTTATTTTGGTTTTCGAGGACCGCAACTCTGTTTTCTAGGCATTTGATGTATTCTTTTTTCTTGCGACGACATTCTCTCGCGGCTTCACGATTTTTTAATAGTCGCAGCTCTCGTTTTCGTGTTTGATCCTCTAAGATAGGACCTGTAATAATAGTACAATTTATTCATTTTTTCGATAAGTCTTAAAATTATGAATCCCTCGTTTAGTGTCGTATGTGAATTACAAAATTTCAACAAACCCGGTACATAAAATTGAGCATCTTGGTTGGTCGCGTATTGAACAATAGCACCGCCACCAGCAGTACCCGATACTGCCAGCGTGTGTAACCCGCTTTCTGTCTGGATTGCTCCGGCTGGAATTACTGCCGAAAAACATATTTATCAACTATTAATAATTAATAAACCTAATCAATAAATAAGTTGGGCCTAGTATACTTGCAATAGAATGACTTTATTCTATGGCAAATAGTCGGAATTGCAGCTACCTACATAAACAACGTGTTACAAGTTTGAGTTTGAGTGGTAGAGCCACGCTGTAGACAGTTTTGTCTACAGCATGAATGGGCTGGCTCGACCGGATCGTTACCACTGTCTCACAGAAAACCGACGTAAAGTAGCAGCTTGCTTGCTGCGTATCGTACGGTGAGTGAGATATCCGGAAGCTCAAATCCCCTCTTCCCAATCCCTAATTATCCCTTTCCTTTAAGGTCGGCAACGCGCCCATGATTCTTATGGTGTTGGGCGTACATGGGCGGTGGAGATCACTTACCATCAGGTGACCCACTTGCTCGTTTGCCGGCCTGTGCTATAAAAAAAAAACAAAAAGGTGTGACCATATTTAAGGGTTATACACACCTCACAGTGAGTGTTTATATACCGGATCGAATCAAAATGAAGTTTTTCTAAAATTTCACGCTAATTTTAATCACGCGTCTATTAATATCGATTATATCGAGTATTAAGTAGTAATAACTAAAAATAAAGATCAAACATAGATATTATCTTGAATACACATTGTTTGCGTTCACACTGCCAATATCAAATCTCGTAGTAGAATATAATGTGCTACAATCATATATAATTTATATATAAAGCATATTTAATATACTCTTTGACAAAGGACCTCAATAACATTCAAACTTAAATAATTAATCAATTACGGTCGAATTTCATGTATTTCTGTATTTTTCTAAATACAAAGTTTTTATATGTGACAATGTAATTCAAAATATAAGGATATCTGAGTATAAATATTTCATGATATAAATTGTTTTGTTCATTCCTTTTAATAAAAAACACAGCAACAGTACAGTAACTATTTAAAAGGATTACGTCACTGTGGCTCGGGCGGGAATTACGTCATGGCAGTGAATAACAATCACGTTCCAGACGAATAAATACTGATGACGTGTTTTCTAGCTATGCATTAACTGTTTAGTAGGCAAACAATACCTCGTATTGAGTATTGGAAATATTGAAGTTATATTTTCACGTACCACAATGACAAAGATACATTTCCATAGGTTATTGTTTGATAATACCCCCTAGGTATACCCCTTAGGTTGTAACGTGCAGCCATTTTCAATAGGGTAGATATAAAATAAAATTTACTAATACTCTAGTTTCAATTATGTGTCAAATAGGCACCTCAAATACCTATCCATATTAACACACACAAAATAACTAGATCGGCCAGAATCCAGTTACGAACTCACTAGCGGCTATTGTTGATTATTACGGGGAAGCAGCGAGCCGATGAAGTTACTAGCTTCACCGCGGCTAACGCCCGGTTTCTGAAAGGCTGATCAATGTCGAAATTAACTAATTATCTGTGAAATCTCATTTCAAGTCAACATTGAGTTTCTAGGAGCGTGGTCAACGCTTTTAATTGTACACACCTGTTTGTTAAAAAGGCTTTCAAACTAACATGAAACATTCGTTTATCATAAGCTATTTAGAGTTTCTGGAAGATTCATGGATTGATTGAAGGAAACAGTATTTATTTTTAATTGTTGTACGTGTTTTGAACGAAATATTCACCACTACCAGCTAAACGCACGTGTAATTATAGGAAATGTGGGTATTGTAGAATAGTTTTGATTCAGTAAAAAGTCAGCCAGTCATTTATGGCTTATTTCTTTTAACAGTGATTTTCATCTATTCGATAAAATTATCGGTTATATCCTACTAATATTATAAATGTAAAAGTTTGTTTGTTTAGATGTTTGTCCGTCAATCACGCTGAAACTACTGAACGGATTTTGATGAAATTTGGTATACAGACAGGTTATGAGCTGATTTAGGTGATATGATACTTTTTATCCCGGAAAAAAGCAGATCACGCGGGCGGAGTCGTGAGCAAAAGCTAGTATCTAATAAGAGATTCGTTTCCGAACATTGCGTATGTTAAGCTTGGTTTACCACAACTGACCTATTTTAGGCGTTTACCGATCCGATAGCTATTTGACGCTTAATTTATTGTACAACATTGTAAATGACCTCCGTCGCCCATAAACATCCGTAATGCCTTAGAAATATCATGGATGCATCGCCGATTTTAAAGGAAATGTATAGTTAAGGGATTGAAAAATGGATTTAAGCTCCCGGATATTTCACTCACCGTAGGAAAGGCAACAATAAGCAGCTACTTCACGTGGATTTTCTGAGAGACAATAGTATCAACCAGTCCATTCACGCAGTAGACAAAATAGTCTACAGCATGGCTCTATCACTTAGATAAATATAAACCACGAAAAACATGTAATAAAGCAGCTCGTAGGGTGCCAGACAACCTCTTATTAGTTAATGATTCTTAAAATTAATATAAACTTAAGTCGACTATGTCTGTGTTTTTGAATACGCATCAGGCGCTTCAATAAGTATGGAATCTTTAGGCAGAATAGTTTACTACTCGCTGGCCTCTTACAATGCGCCGCGCCACGTCTTTGTTTTCCTGCAAGTTTCCGTCAAACGCTCAATCGCGTCAAAATACTTTCATTATTTTTATTTATCACTAGATGACCCGGTGAACTTCGTATCACCCACATATATTTGTGTAAAATGTGGTCAAAACTTAATACAAATGTTTCATTTACATTAAATGCAATTAAGTGAGGTACTGCACCATTGCACGTGAGGTAGCCCGTCGCACATTTAATTGACTTCGACGACCTAAGTCAGGTCGTCTTCCACCTCCCCCCGGTGGGACAGTCCTGTCCCTGTCCCTGTCCTGTCGTGTCCTGTCCTGCCCCTGTCCTATCCTGTCTCTATCCTGTCCCTGTCCCTGTCCTGTCCCTGTCCTGTCCCTGTCCCTGTCCCTGTCCCTGTCCCTGTCCTGTCCCTGTCCTGTCCCTGTCCCTGTCCCTGTCCCTGTCCCTGTCCCTGTCCCTGTCCCTGTCCTGTCCCTGTCCTGTCCTGCCCTGTCCTGTCCTGTCCTGTCCTGTCCTGTCCTGTCCTGTCCCTGTTCTGTCCCTGACCTGTCCCTGTCCTGTCCTGTTCCTGTTCTGTCTAGTATAGCGTGGCGACCCGTCATCACGGCAAGCTTCGCAACGCCAACAATCCGGTTTATACCTGCGCTTATAGATGTTTCACATCAAAAAGACATCAAGTGTTTCATACCCAGGAACAGTTTGTACTGGAAAATGAAGTTGTCGTTTTTAGTGTTTTCCTTTACTCGTTATTTATGTTACTCATTTTTTCTCACCGGGTAAACCTTCCCTGAACTTCTACAAATGTTTCAAGATCAGAATTAGCCAAATCGGTACAGCCAGTCTCGAGTTTTGGCGAGACACACGCACAGCGATTCATTTTTATATATATAGATTATTATTTTAACCCTGAGATGGGTTCGCGTACCGCAGGTTGGGAAACACTGACCTGATTACACTACATCACATCCTTGTTGCCACAAACGTTACTATGAGGTCTCATAGTGCCCGCGTACACTTTTTGTATACGTGTTTGGTTCGCTTTTGGCGCTAGACACATAATCTATAACCTAAATAAAAATGAAATTCTATTCGTTGGTAACAGCATCACTCAAGAACGGCTCGACCGATGTGGCTATTGTATTTTTTAATTTTTCGTATACGGTTTTCGTGCGTAGAATCCGAATAAGGATTTTAAGAAAGCAAAATCTGAAAAATTACCCTGAATGTTCTTGAATAACGGAAAGTGCTTTTTCTATGGGGTTTTTGTACTTAATTAAGATCATAACTCAAAATTTGAAAGATAGATACGTGTAATTCTTTTTTGTTTTGTTCGTTATAATTGTGGAAAACATTCCATATAAAATAAATTCGGTGGAATCAGAATTTATCTGAAAATAAACAACAGAGTAAATTTTTCGTCCCTATGTAACCAATTGAGAACTTTTGAACGCGTAGAACGATTGAGGTCATATTCAAATTAAATAATTATTTTATCGATACGTTGGTTCATAGCTATATAACATCATGCCCACCACCCACGAGAGCAGGGCAGCAGCATGCAAGCCGATGAAACCGCGAGGGACATCTTGATAAATCCACGCACAGATGAAAGGTACCCACTATATTAATGTTTTTTGAATAGGGGCATAATTCACAAATATGTATTCGTGTGACGAACATGTTAAATGACTCAAGTATTTTAAATCAATTATATTTAAACTCCATCTAGTTTACACATTATGCACCATTTCAGCTTAAATACTTGCTCTATGACTTTGTTTCCATATAAACTCCTCGTGTAAACACATTACTCATTGTAATTAGAACACAACTTGCATAAATCGCATAACGCGCGCCAATTGAATCTAAAATTAATGTAAAGTGATTGCGGTTACAAAAATCAATAAAGTGTAATGTAAACTCAGCTTCACCCACGCAATTAAATTTTCTTTTCAGCCAACACAAAATATTACAAAGCTTTACTATGATTCCATATGCTGCTCCACAACGTCTTTAAATACAATAACAACTATTATAATATTACAACACTCATAACTACAGTTTAGATTATGTTTTTAGAGATGTGGTACAAAGACACAACCCACTCACCAACCATTATGTATTTAATTGTGACATGTCCAAATTCTTAATAACGAGTTGTTACCCCGACAAAAATTGGTAGAAGCCTTGACGAAGATAAATGAATTATTATGGGTCCCATTCCCAACGCGAAATACAGTGCTAATGAATAAGTGAATCACTCGAAATGATACTGACGCGAAAGTTCTATTCTACTTGTATGATCTATTTAGAGCATAATGTTATTGCATTCATACAAGAACTATGCATATCAGATTATGTGTGAATATACTGACTACACTATGGTGCCGAAGCTAGTGAATATGAGCTGTGTCAACACGAGAATTATAATATGTGTGATGAGTTGTAACAGGTTAGTGACACATGTTGCACACATAAACAAATGGTGTCAACGGCAGTACATTTAACTGACCTGGTGCAAATGACAAAGAGGATGACAGCGACACTTCATTCTCGCATCCTTGTTTAGACCCCATGCGACTTTCTGCAATATTATCAGTTACTTATATGTTTATGGACTTGTTAATCATTTAGCGCCTTTTATTTCTCGAACACTTGTTGCGCATTAAATCAATTAAATGTTTCCAAGATCCGTGATAGTTTTACGACCTTAGATAAATCTTATGTTGGATTATTACAGACTATATAAAACAATAATGTTTTTTAGAATTGCGATGTCACCTGTTTACATAAAAATCTTGCTAGGGTTTCTCACATACTATATAAATTTATATCAAATCACTATTACTACCTCCCTGCTGCTCATACGATATAAATTGCTCTATATGAGCAACTCACCACTTATTTTTCATAATCAAAACTTATCTCATAATTATATTATGTTGAATGTGTAAACGTAAAATCAACTCATAGCATCCCATATCATGAAATATGTGTTTTTTGTGTCACTTAAAGTTCTTTCATTACCTTTTTGAATGCTTATACAGTTATATCCAATTCGTAACACTGTTTTTATAATATCAGGAATAATATGCAGAACCTTTATATTGTTAACATTATTTTACGAGATGCAGCTGCAAGATTGATTCATTCATAATGGTAGAGGAGCCCACGATGCTAAATGGGGATTTACTCGAGCGTCGTAGAGACCTATTGGGATGCAAAGCTTAGATGATATGAAGAAAAAAATGTTATATGATATATACCTTTACATCGGTGGGGGAAGCGGCTATAGATTTTTAAATATGTAAAAAAAAACTGTTGCATGGACATCCTCGAGCGCGTCAGATATTGATAGCATCAATGCCCTACGTATTTTTAATAATGTACGTATGTTAATCTGATCGTTTGCATGATGCGGGTGGTTGTATTTAAGAGTTGAAAATGAAAAAAAAAAAAAAATTATCGAGCGCGTCAGATTTTCTAAGGGAGTGTTAAGTGCACCAAAAAAAAGCTCTCATTCACTAATCTGATGATTTCGATGGGACGCAAGCTCGCGGCCATTTTCATAATGTGCAAAAAAAATTCGCCATTTTGAAATACTCAAGCGCGTCAGATTAAGATATATATAGTTCATCTTTATGTTCTAAACGTACTGTCTCATAATCTGTCGATTATCTAGAGGGATTGGCCTGATCTGACAAAAAAAAATTAGAAAAACGGTTCACCTTAAAGGCCATCCCTGCAACTTCCCGCTAATTCCATTCCTGGGCTCTTAAAATTGTACTTATGACGTTTTTGAGCTCAAAATATAATTTATGTGATATTTTGAGCTTGCTGAGTTCAAAGAAATAATATTTCTATGCATTTGAGCTCTCCCAGCTCGAAAGTCTGATAGAAGTTTCATAGAACACTATTTTTGGAATTTTCAAACCGCAATAACTTTTGAATGGATCAACCGATTTTCACGCGGTTGGCGGCACTCGACGCAGTTTTATCATCCTCATAAGTAATTTTGCAATTTTAATTGATCGAACCACAAATTTCGGAGTAATCCCGAAAAAACACTTTTTCGGGTTTCTTTCATTCACGATATCTCTCGAACGAATCAACCGCTTTTGACCAGCTTGGTGGCGATCGACGTGGTTTTTCAAGCTCAAAGGCGGATTAGTTTTTGAAGTTGATCGATAAAGCCGGTTAAAAGTTATTCCAAAAATTATATTGCAAACACGTTGTAAACAGTATGCCACGAGCCTTTATGATCAATGATGGCGTCATGGCAACAGAAACCAGAGTGGGGACGGAGTGAGAGAGTAATAGATAGAGAAAGAGTGAGAGAGGAATAGAAACGCGGAGAAGGAAATGTAGGCATCACGCAACTGCACGCATTTAACTTTATCGACGAATTTTTGTTATTTCGGCTTGCGGAAATCGTCAGATTATATATTTTTCATTATTCTTGAATTATTTCCTTCAAAATAAAAAAAAATTTAGCTACGCTCGAGAATGTCGAGATGACGTTTTTTTTTTACAACTTTGTTGCCCTCCGCTTTTTTTACGTCACTCTCAAATTGTCAGATTAGTGGAATATACACTTTTTAGGATGTAATTAACTCACCCTACCTTAATCTGACGCGCTCGAGAATTTCTGATGGTCAATTTTTTTTTACTAATCTGATCCTGTATCCTTCACGGGCGGCCTTATATATGGGCCTCATGTTTTGTGGAGGTACTTAACCGGGTACAAGGTATCCCCCTGTATATTAATCTGTCGCGCTTTAGTAAATCCCGAAATCCCCTCTTGGGCTCCCCTACCATAAAGTATAGAATCAAAATCTGGCTGCTAGTATTTTTAATTAAAATAATATTAATTTCTTTTTCGGGAAAAAAATTATTCACTTGTTTTATATTAATATATAATTCACTGCACATAAATATATTCAAAGAACTTGAAAAGCTATGATTGCTGTCGCTTACTTGGCCGCAACCTCATCGCAGCCAGGTGTAAACAGGTATTACTTTGTTACATTTACAAAATTAAAAATATATACAAAAATATTTAATAGAAAAAATTGTCATATGGTTTATTAGAGGAAATAAAAAATATTTTTGCAGTTTTGTGGTTATTGACATTTTATGGCATAGCCACATGCTTGCCAAGGCTTTATGTACAATGTATAGCTTCTATCACAAATGCATTGGATAGGTTGGTAGGCATACAGCATAAAACACAATATTGAAAAAAAATATTGAATGTCTTTAGTGAGTAGATTTAATATAATAACACAATTTGATGATACTGAAAGTTAAACTTAGAAGTAATTGATAAATTAGAGCCACAGGGAAATAAGGGGTCATTATAATAACAAATCACTTATGTTTTCAAACATTTTGTTTTCAGACTAAGATAAGCTGTTAGCATACTTTCAAAACGTTAAGAAATCATTTTATTAATATCTGTAAGTATGTTATTCACTAAGAATTTCACCAACAATTATTTCACCATTGTTCTTTATATGCATCATACATGAATATTCCCAGTGACCACATTCCGTTCTGATCATGTTATCTTCACATATTATATTTTATGTGGTAAAAATAATATGTTAACAAATTATCCTAAACACTGTTTTATGGTGCTGCCACACTGTTGTTTAAAAATGTTTACAAACATTAGTAAACATTTTCTTACAAACATTTGATCACAATGTTGGAAAACTTTTTCGTGTTAGGTAATGTTAGTAAACATTTCTAAACAAAATTGTTAGTTACTAAATAGTAAAAAATGATTTTTTTTTTATCATTTTCATTTTTCATGTAGTCACATCGAAACATGAGCACTTAAAACATCTAACAATTCCTAACAAAATGTAACAATTCCTCACATTTGTAGGTAAATGTATTTGTGTTTGAAAATGTTTGTAAAAATTTCTAAACAGCAGAGTGGCAGCACCATTACACCTTCCAATTGTAACAACCTAAGTTATATATATAAATCATTTGTAAACAGGAAATATATAAACATTAGACTTATAATGTGTCTATAGACTTACCGGCTATTTCTGCTCCACCAAGATCGTTTAGAATTTTCCTATATGAAGGACGTCTAGTGAGCATCTCTCGGTATTTTCTTTTTGGACTTTCATCATCACTGCTGTCATCACTACATGATTGTCCCTGTGTGCTCATTAGTGTATTTGGTTCTGGTTTTATCTAGAATTTAGCAAATTATAATTAATTAATATAACATTTATTTAATTTTAATAAAATTATACTTTCACATTTTGTGTTTTTTTAAATCATGTAAAGTGTATAGTAGGAATAATCCAATAAAAATGAAGATAGAAAATAATTTTCTTCCTATGGATTACCTGCACAACTGCTACATTGCAAATTTTAGACCTATGTCTAAAATTGTTAATGGTTTAAAATTGTTATTAATGAGAAATCTATTATTATAACATATTCTTTTTTGTGAAAATACTAGTAGTTAAATCACTATCTCTGTCATGATACACAAATGCATCATAATAGATCATACCACAACAAAATTATTAGATCTAGTTATTTAAAAAATACATATAGTAAGTATTATTAGAAACACATTTAAAAACATTTAAATATGAACCAAATTATTTATAATTATATATAATATTCATATATTTATATGAATCACTAGTGACATCACAAATGCTTTATTCACATGCAACAACATGGTACAGATCTTCCTCATCATTATTGTGATGACTCATAAATAACTGCACTTTAAATGCACCACACTTGAACATTCATACTGTTGTCAATAAGTAAGTCACATAAAATACCAGCAAGATTTTACATTGGGGATGTTTACCTGTAATGTTTGCAATGTCCCTTGGGTAGTGTGTATAACTGAACTAGGTTTGCTGACAAGTATAACATTTCCTTTTGGTAACTGCACAGACTGAATATTGGATGCTGTTTGTATCACTGATTGTTGGTTAGGTTGGATTACTGATTGGACCTGCAAAATAAACATTGTTTTCTTTGTACTATCAAAACATAAACAAACATTTTTTTAATTATCTTCCAATATGTGATCAATACAGAAATTATCGATGTTAAGTTTACGTAAGCTTGATAAACACAAACAATGGTAGTGAAGGAGTGGTGTGCTGACCTGTGCTGAGGGCGCCTGTGTTGGCAACGTGAGCTGCACTATGCTCGTGACGGCGACGACGTGCGGCGCGGTGCCGGTGGCCGAGGAGCTCGCCATCGCCAGAGGATCTGCAGAACCAGCACCGCCAGAGGTGCCATTCTCTTCTACCATTCCTTCCATGCCCACTAAGGTCACCTAAAATTCAAGGTCATCCGTCTGTGCATTTCTTGCATTTCCGTGGCTCTCAACAAGATAGAAACTCGGTTACATTATCGCGTGGCTTCTCACGATGACTGTGTTCACAGGGAAATCCTAAAACGGAATCATCGCGTCATAGTCGGGACGCGGAATTTCCTATTGCGTCTATCATTCACGCAACATATTTTTTCTATGTTTACAGTTGCTTTGGATGTTTTCATTAATATACGGAACATACAACATTTTGTGAACCCAAATATATGCGACCGTGACAGGTCGCAAGTTTTGTCTTCACAAGCACTCACCAGTTACGTATTCCTCGTCACCGTCTATGCTGCGTCCGGAGTGGGCGAACGGGATGGTACGTAGTAGCCACGTCAACTGCGAGAAGTCTCGTCACTGGCGGAGACCTATGATCTTGTATGCGTCATCACAATATGGCCGAAATTGTCTGGCGCATGCGCTCTTTACGCATACTATCTACATAACCCAACTTTAAAGTTTAAACCTCAGCTTTTAATCTTAGTTAAATAATGGTCTTTGATTTAAGCTTAGTTATGTTTTATCCGACTGCCATTAATAAATCCACGTAATTAGTTGATTCAATGGCTGATAAGTGGTTATCAATTTGTCATTTTGCTTATTTGTGGACTGTGGGGTAATAAAACGTTACTGCAATCAAGCTAAGAATAGTAAAATATATTCTGTGGGAGTCACTTACCGCCATTATTTATTTTTGTAACGAAGACTCTATTATTACTACCATTGCAGTGGTATCATGTGTAAATAATGGTTTATATAGTAGGTAGGCTAGATAAGGCTAAGGTAGGTTACGTTATTTGGGGAAAAGTTGCCCAAATAATATCATTTTGGGGATTTGTTTGTCTGATATGGGGAAATTTCGAAAAATCAATCTGGAAACCCTGACGTTAGCTATCATTTGTTTATTGTTATTTATCACAAATATTTCTCATACACTGCAATAAAATGACTTCTAAAGTATGTTTCGAAAACCCGTTTCATGAATATTCACCTGAAACGACAATTCTTAATGAATCCAATGATTCGGTATGTTTATGTTTAGTACTTACACCATGTCATCTACTTTTTTAAGAGCTTAGTAAGAATCGTGAGGTAACATTTCGTCAATTATTGCCGAGCATGAGTACTTACTTAAAATTGGTACCATCTCTAGTAGAATGAGCTCATAGGCTCGGTTGAACCAAACCACCTATTTGTTTCCAATAACCTGCATACAATTATCCTACCTACTTGTAGTTGTTCAGAGCTAGGTACCTCTTCCATAGTTGTCCAGCAGCTCCCTACTACCACGCGCCATGCGCCGATAATACGTGATAAGCTAGTGAAGGCGACACGGATTCACGGGGCAAAATAGAAAGAATTACAATGAAGTGGGTGGTGAATGTGATTAGGAAGAGATGTGAATGTTGGGTAATGTTAATGTGAGTTTAAGGGCGGAAAAAAGTGTCATATGTGATTTCCCCAAACCAAAATTATGACAATGGGTACTGTAAAATTTACAGAGAAGTGAATAATAGTTAATACTTCTCAAATTGCTCAACGAGGTTGGCTACCTCAGGCAGTACCAAAGTTGCTTCAAGCAGGTTGAATAGAACAATTCTACATTGACTGTGCCCACACTAACATCCTAAAGGAACCAATTATTATTATTGAGCATAAATCTCCATTACTTTATTATTTAATATTCTTACAATGTAGGCATGTGTAAATTTTATTGTTGCTGTAACAATATTGGTTGTACTTACCATTTGAACTGATTAAGGGGTTGAAAGGTGCTTGTTGTTGGTGTTGTACTTGTTAGCAAAAAAAAGAGAGCATTAAACCAATGCTACAGACTAAAGTCCTAAAGTCCATGTAGAACACAGGAGAACAACATCCATAAACATAAAGGATACACAAAAGTAATAGACATGATTGAAGGAAAATTGTCAATGATCATGGGTAACAATGATCTTTTTTTTTTTCATACACCTAGTGGGCACCCACAAGGTCCTGACCCCACCCTTAGGTTAAACTGTATCCTGGATATCAGGAACAACAAGGGACTTGCAGTCCCACAACACCCAGACCCATAACTAATATTTGTGAATCACACAAACATTTGTCTCAGTACGGGAATCGAACTCACAGTCTCTCGTTTCGCAGCCGGCTATTCGCCGACTTCGCCATATCGCTGTCGGAGGCTGACATTAAACTATGTAATTAAGAAATACAATGTCTTTGTCAAAAAATATAAAAGTACCCATAGGACCAAGAGAGGGCTGGGAAGTTATTTTGCGCGTTCTCATACCTACATATTTTTTTTAATGGCTGATGGTGGAAGTGTTAGCGGGCAGATGTAGTTGGTAATGGGGCGTAAGCTAAAACCTTGGTTATTATTAAGATTTCAGGAACATTCAAGGCAAAATTACAACATTTTACGGCAACCAAACTACACTTGCTAACAACAAACATGGAGAAAGATATATTACATGATGGCACTGTCTACACAGGGTCAGCTGGCTTAGCAATGTTCTATTTCATGAGATATTTAAAAACCGATAGCAGTAATGTTACACTAGAGGTAGGTAGATAATATTTATAACATCTTATTTAATGAAGTTTATATAATTTCTTTCAAATAAGCCAGGGTAATAAATCTGAAATGGCGATGGTAGAAGTTGGTCCAAGTTTTACTAATGTACTACAAATAGGTACTAATGGTTATCCTGCGGCAAATTTCATATCAATATTGTTTTTATGCTGAAGCGCGAGTATTGCAATCTTTAATAAATAAAATACACCCAACAAACACATAGTCCTGACAACATACTAGGTTAACCTAGGGCCCTGGATTTGTAAGCTGGCATTCACGAGTACCACGAAAAAACTTATTTTATCGAAGTTCGAACTAATAAATTAAATAGTCTAAATTAACGAAAAAAGTAATCCATCCATCCATCCAAGATAATGGAGAAAATTATAGAAGTATAAGTACAACCTTGTGATGGGTCTCATGGATACCAAGTTAAACAGTAAAATTTACGTGCAAAGTTTCTATTGCAGGATACAATTAGATATTTAAATATAGAAAAATTAAGAGGTAAAAGAATAAGTTTTTTATGTGGAGATGCGGGCCCACTCGCTCTAGCAACAGTCATTTCATATAGACTTGGCGATCAGCGACCTGATAACTTAACTGATTATAAAACTCTGGCTCAAAGGTAAAATATTAAAAAACACAGATATATCTTAATAGATGACGAACGTACTTGAGTCTGTATGGAAACCAAAAGTGCCAGATTTTCGTGATGGTCTTTTGATCAAAAGTTTTTTTTATAGCATAGGCCGGCAAACGAGCAAGTGGGACACTTGATGGTAAATGATCTCCACCACCTATATACGCCCACAATACCAGAACAATTATGGGCGCGTTGCCGACCTTAAAAGAAAGGGATAATTAGGGATTGGGAAGAGGAGGGAGAGTTGGGGCTCCGAATATCTCACTCACCATACGAAACGCAGCAGCAAGCCGCTATTTACGCCGGTTTTCTGTGAGACAAAACTGTCTACAGCTTCGCTCTACCACTCATGAAACAATACTTTATGTCCCGATAAGGTATTTTCGTACTGGAACGTCGACAGCAAACGCAGGGTTCGTGGCTTTCGTCGCCTCATTTATATCACCTGCAATTACCTATCTGCTTTAAATTTGGTCAAAATTATATAATATTGATTGAGAAGGTACGTACGTATAAGAAAAAAAAAACATTGTTAAAACCCAAAATGTAAAATTTTTAAGATTTTTTTTTTATATGTGTTCTTTTGCAGATTAATGTCGTTGATTTCATTATTAGATGATTCTCCTGATGAACTTCTGTATGGAAAATCAGGCTACCTCTATGCATTGTTATTCATAAATCAATATATATCTGGTGAAGAGGTTATACCTGGAAATCACATTAAAATAGTAGGTACATAATATAATAATATACATACTTATATTTGATACTGCTTTTTGCTTATGGTACCTACAACTCTGTAAATCCCCGATGACCCCCGCAACGCTGCATTTTCGTATAAAGCATTCATTAACGGATGTTTAAACTTACCTATGGTACTAGATCTATCAGAAGATCTACAGAGATCGGAGAGTGGGACTTGTTTTTTCGCGCCTCCAGAATATAGCCAGCTAGCTGCCTTGTATTGATTTGTATTGATTTGATCTTTTATGCGATATTATAACCCGGGTCAAGCGATGCATTAGCGTGCTGTAGACAAAACATGCTTCTATTGTATACCTAGATGTTTACTGAAACATACTATTATCATAAATAATATCCATAATAATCATTTCCAAAAAGGATATTTTTGTCGATATATCGATTTTTTTATGAAGTAGGAATCGAAATCATATCCAAAACGATATTTTTCCAACAGCTACTAAGTTTTCACCACTGACTATGAACCGCTAGGGTAAGAGGTCCCCATTTAGATGGCCTTAGCACAAAAAGGATACCAAGGACCATGAACACGTGAAATTCTTATTTATCGATCGAGTGTTATTAGAAAAATATTTATCCGATAGAGTTTAACAGCAATATGGTCCCGGTGCCGCATCAGGTCAAGTGTAATTGTAACGACTCAAAAAAACACTAGGAATTGTTATCGCTAAATCCGTTTATGTTTTGTTAAAAAATATTTTATTACTGATATTGTTATAATAAATTGTTCAATAGAGTTTAACTGCGATGTAAACCTTCCTACTACCCATATAAATTTGTTTAAGATCTAACAGAGTACTCGGTATAAAATGAAACGCGTTAACGGATAACAGCACACTCGTCTCGATTGTCAACCGGGACATTGTGACAACCGGGGCATACCACCCCCAACGCACCCCCTTACAGAATAAATATTTCTTATTTAGAAATACATTTCAGGTAGTCGACAGCATTTTGCAATCAGGCAAACATTTTTCAAATCAAATGAGATCGAAGAGTCCACTACTATGGCAATGGCATGACAAGATATATTTTGGCGCCGCTCATGGAATGGCTGGAATACTATATTTATTATTGCAAGTAAGAATCAGTACGGCTCCTGGGAAGCTCCGATAGATAAATCTCCGTAGGTACAAGCTCCTCTTAGGTGTCTGCTTGGCGGGTGTTGTTATCAGTGCCGGTTTTAGCCGAGACACTCTATTTGCTATTAACGAAAAAGTAAAAAAGGAACTGCTCATGTCTATAATCCCCGAAGGTGTAGGTAAAGGTACACCTTTGTTACACCTTGGTTACAACCAGTACACTCACATTTTGTCGAGCTTACTATCGTCTCATTATGTGATAGGGGCCTATCACCATAATGGACATATTTTTGTACATCCTAGCTCGGCAAAGGGGCGCCCCATTATACCTAGGCGATCGCCAAACATCAAACTGCTAGTTGTTATTACATATTAGGTATCATCCTTCAGGTTTCCCCACGCTGCGTCTTCAAATAGTCCAACGTATTTAAATGTTTGACTTCCTCTAATCCCACTCGCAGTGGGGTCGGCGCACCATGGTTTTAAACATATCATACAGAAAGATTCGGCTTGTTACGACTGGCCGCCTGCCTGACGTCAACCCCTTAACCCCTCTGGGGAGAAAAAACATCCAGACTCGAAACACCGAAGGATCACACAAACACTGCGCCACAGAAGCTGTCAGCAAGAGACCTTATATGAATTATAACTTTCATAGTATAATTGAGCATAGTTGCGCAGTAGTGAAGGCGGTTGAGAGTCTAATGGTCTAACGGATGACTAGCATCGGCTGAGTGAAACTTCCTGAACATTCCTTCATTCTACTAATTACTTTTTATTTATTTATTTGATTTAATGACGAGACGAGCGAGGCGCTGACTTGATGGTAAGCGCCACGCCTGCCCATAAACAGAAGCAATACCACCCAGAACTTCGAATTACAAAGCACTGCATGGCAGTGAACTGCGCTCATCATCCCGAGACATAAGATGTTAAGTCTCATAATGCCCAGTAATTTCACTAGCTTCAATGTCCTTCAAACCGAAACACAACAGTGCTTACACACTGTTGTTTGGCGGCAGAAATAGACAAAGCGGTGGTACCAACCCAGACGCAGGTGAAGTTTCTGCTCGACCCGTACCATATTGTTTGCCTCTAGGGTGATATAAATGGTCTGTTTATCTTCTAGGCTCGAGTTTATATTAATACAATTGATATAAAAAGCTTCGTGAAGCCTACATTAGATTGGTTGCTTAGCCAACGTTTCCCAAGTGGTAATTTTCCGTCTTCGATGAACAGCAGCAGTGGAGACAAATTAGTACAATGGTGTCATGGAGCACCAGGATTTGTACCCTTGTGCGTCCTAGCTTATCAGGTATTACTATAATTCTTAAAATGGTCAATAGGGTGAGCTATGGTGATTTTTGAAAGGCACTATTTTTATATGATGGTCGAGGTTTAGCTTAGAGTAAAAAGCTTTATATGGTTTATCGGCGTATATTTTACATATTATATCTACTTCCGACCCAAACCTATCCTATCCTCTCATAATATATAATACTTATTTTGATAGTGATTATTATCCCACCATAACATACATACCTACATAATAGCATGTCCCCGACTAAGATACTTTTTTGCGAATTGCGCAGTTGAGTTTTTTATTTAATTATGAAACCGTTTAAGTCTTTTTAAAACAGAAATGAACAAATTGAATTTTCTATCTAACTTAAAAGCCAGTCTTATATAATATTTCGACGCCTTGAAAGGCATAAATATCTAAGCTACATTGACTAAACTTTACAGGAGAGTTATTTTGTTAAAATTTTCAAGTTGAAATTTATAGAAAAAAAAAACACTAAGTTATCTCATTGTATATTGCATACATACTGTGTATGTTAAAATCATCGCAATTGGACAATTAGATAACTTTATATATTTTTTTTGAAGTTATACTTCTTTAGGCGCGTTATGAAAAAATGATGAGAGTGAAATTTTAAGATGCGCGCGCACCTGTGACACAAAATTAACAGTATGAAGCCGTCTGCTTAACCGCTCATTAAGTCTCGAAAAAAAAGCTACCAACAAAATAGGAATTGAACCTCGATATTAGTCGCGCATGTTGGTACGCTCGTCACCTCTGATCACTGTTTTCATATTTATAATATTTATCAACATGTCTCTAGTTTATACATTCACAACACGTGTTTGAGTTTCATACAAGTGCGAATTATATATGTGCTAATAAATTATATTCAGTAGTGATTTAAATTGAATATTTTGATTGATATTACTTACTATTTGTGAATATTAGTGAAAAAAATTGTGCTTATATACTTTTTCAAGTGCTCCAATATAATTGAGGTTAACTATCCGTATGTATTATTTATTGATATAAATTAAAATACTTTTATTTAATATAATTAACACTAAATATTATTAAATTATTAATGTTAAATACTTATTATTACAAACGTAGAGTACTGGTATGCGGGATGAAATTTTTGGAGTTAATTTTGTTTTGTAATAAGAGGTATAACTTCGTACGTGCGTACATAAGTACACACACACGGGTTTTTTTTATTTGAACTTCACATTACTCTCCTGTAAAGTTTATTCAATGTCGCTTAGATATTTTTGCGTTTTAAGCCTTGATATGGAAAGAGCGTGAGTTATTTCGATCATAATATTTTGTTCGCCAAGCATAAATTTTTGTCTCCTTTCAAGGTTTTCGAAGAGGACAAATATTTACAAATAGCTCTACAATGCGGCGAAGTCATATGGCAACGTGGTCTGTGCACGAAAGGGTACAGTTTGTGTCATGGTGTCTCTGGAAATGCATATGCATTTATACAGCTCTATCGAGTAACTAAGGTAAAAAAAATATGAAAGGCCCGATTCGAGCTATCTAGATTTTTTTTATCCAAAAGTAAATCTCATAATACACTGGGGTAATCTGGTAGAGTCCGCCATTCATGCTGTTGACAAGACTTTGACATGTGCAATGATGAACTAATATGTCTATGCCTGACATTTCGAGGGGCCCAAATCTCTTGTTCCGCTCCCAATGTTCCCATCTCTTTCCTTTTAACCTTTTTTCGTGATTTTTGTGGTTGTGGTTACTTTCAGGATCCAACCCACCTGTACAGAGCGTGTTGCTTTATGGAATGGTGTGCAATGGAACGCCCGAACACTGAACTAAATCGTCCCGACCGCCCCGCTTCCTTGTTTGAAGGTCTCATTGGACGTCTTTATTTAGCCGAAGACTTGGCGCATATTTCAGATGCCAAATTCCCTGCATTTACTCTGTAGGAATTACAATAGATGAGAGTATAAACTCTAAAAAACAAGACAAATATTGTAAAAATATTTATTAAATTCTTACAGCTATTTGTTTCATATTTAATATCACCCAGTGTAAATAATAAATATAAATAATAATATAACCAGGCGGCATGCTGCTGACCCTAAATATGTCGTAAAATTTGCCTTATTATAATAGTAATTTTAATATAAACCACATAGGATATACAATTATATTAGAATTATTAAAGTACTGGAAGTCTTAAGTTGTTTATCAGTATCAATACATTGGGACATACATAATAATAAAAATACATAATAAAAATAAAATTGAAAAGCCTTCTTATTGTACATTAATGTTTGTCAAGTCACGTCCTATAATTTAAAATAGATTATATAGTATAAATAAAAACATAATATATACTTGTCGTATAATTCAACTTAAAAAGTAAAATTATTATTTATTTTATTGATGGATTCGGCAGGTTCAACTGTCTTCTATTAATTAGCTTATACCAATACTTTTTATCTACATAATATTATGTACCTACATAACATAGTGCATACAATATATTGAAACCAAGTCCGCTTATTTATCAAAGTGCATTAATATATGTATACCAACAATTATTATTACAGTTGCCATATATCCTGTGGTTATGATAAAAAAGCAAGACATCAGCTGTCAAATGTGAAATAACAATAACATCACTTTCACAATCTAGTCACTCGCGCACAGACGCGTAGAACAGCACCCAGTAAAAGTCATTTAACGGTACCCTCTACGGTTTTCGTTACTCTATGGTTTTTGAAAACAAAAGCCGCGACGTCACTCGTGACTCACTTCAGACCGCTCAGTTTAAATTGCGCCAATATTTTAGACACAAACAAACCGTGATCATCGGTTCAGTTTAAAGGATTTTGTATAATATATTGTATTATGGTACCTATAACGATAATATGTTAATTTTTATCACAATTTTATATAAAATTAATTGTTATTTATAAACATAGTAACTAAATAAACAAATAGTCCCAACAGTTGCACACATAGTCCTCATACTATAGAAGATACAGAGTTTTGTGTTATGGGTATCAGGAACTACGATAGATTTGTAGTCCACAACACTCAGACCCAAAGCAAGTATTTGTGGATCATACAAACATTTGTCTCTGTGTGGAATCGAATCCGCGGCCCTCGTTTCACAGCCGCCTACTCGTCCGCTGCGCCACAGACGACAAATATCAATATTAAGAAAGCAGGTGTTACATCATTCTAATTTTGACACACGATTATTTTTGTAACATTTATGCACATTAGAGAATTAAGCTTAGTCGTCATACCGTGTATCCCTTGTATTGTATTAAAATGGTAAAATATTTTAAATGCAGGAAGCACACTGATACATCAAGATTATTTGTTAAGTTGTTCCTGCCTTTATCAAGCTAGGCAAAAACACTGACAAGGTAGCACGTTAATCGTTATACAAGTTACAAGTACAGTATAAGTCAATCACATCAGTCTCACTTTCAAAAATGTTTGTTTACGGGGAATATGATGTTACAAATATGAATGACAAAGAAGATTTAATTTTGGCCAGGCCAGCACTATGTAAATTAGCCGGATTTAGGGAAAATATAAATGTAAATGTTTAGTAACGAATTAAAATTCTCATTTGGTACATTTTTTTATATTCATTTATATAAGGCAGCCATGCCGGTTGATTGGCCTACCGTTCCGAAATTGCTCGGACAACATTTAATAAACAGTCGGGACGGTCCGCCCCGGGTGTCATTCGTTTTGAGGTGACATCCGACCCATGTGACAAAAATAAACTATGTACTTATAGTTACTTACGTCAGATCTACAGCTCTTTTTTCGGTATACTCACTTGACAAAAATCCACACACAAAACTGTTTTCCTTTTTACCCACGAAAAAAAATGCGTTATTGACTTGGCATGTAAATTCCAAGTGAGAATGACTACATCACAGTTAAACTCTATCGAACAATTTTTTTTTTAACAAAATCGGCAATCAAATAAATTTTAACAAAACTTAAACGGACTTTAAAAAATCGGCAAATAATTTCAAGTGGTCTTTTTTGAGTTGGTACAATTTTACTTGACTAGCGGCGGTACCAGGACCAAATCGCTGCTAATATTTTCTAATAAAACTCGATCTATAATAGACGAAGAAATCGACCCTACGCACATACAGAAGCATAAGCATACGCGCCGAATTAAGAACCTTTTCCTTTTTAAATTAATAAAAAAAAATAAAGTTTTCATTCTTGGTATGACACCGAAATCCGCCCCGGGTGCCACCCGTGCTAGCTACACCACTGGACTAATAAACTAGCAATAGTTTTAACTCTGTTATAAATAAATATATAGTGATCGTTTTTAAGTATCTACAAACATACATTTCACGGATGTTTTTTTATTTAGATGCAATCCTCGGCCATATTAACTTGAAAAGGTAAAGGCAAAGCAATGTAATAGAACATATATATTTGCTATATATATTTTCTGCTTATGCTTATATGTCTATCTCCAGGACCCAAAAATGGCCCACAGGGTTTTTGTTACATACTGTATACTGTACATGGCTCCATAACTTTTTGTAACATCTCACTCACAACAAAAAAGTAAATCGAACTCAATCATTGTTTTATTACATAAATGCAATGGCCATAACTCTAACATACCATCTCTGGTCACTAATAAAACTTAATTTTGTGTAATATTGTACACTTTTATACATAGGTAGTCATAATAAAATTGCGAACTAAATGCATTATGGATCCAATGTTTTAATTACATTAGAATACTTGAAAATGGTGATCATTTGCGAGTCACAACAATCTCAATTTCAATATAATAATATACAAATAGCATTAGCGGAAACCTAAAAACCCATCATTGAATATCCTGAATCATTGAAGTAACAAACAAATGACGACATTTTTTTCCGATCACTTACGAGTTTCTTTGAATTTACTCATTATGGAGTTTGTACAATTATATTATTGTAAATCTACTAGCAAGTAATCGGAACGTTCGTCGTAGTCATTTCATCGACATGCGTCAACCAGAGTGACTTAACTAAAAATAGTGTTGTGTTATTTAGTTCAGTCGACCGTACTCGGATCGGTCGTAGATCAGTCTGGTCATCTATATGAGTGTGTAGTATATAGTTATATAATAGGTTTTTTATAGGATAGGTCGGCAAAAAAGCAAGTGGGTCACCTGATGGTACGTAATCCCCACCGTCCATGTACGCCCACCACCAGAAGAATCATGGGCGCGTTGCCGACTTTTAAGGATAGGGATAGTTAGGGATTGTGAAGTGGGGGGGGGGATTTGGGCTTCCGGATATCTCACTCACCGTACGAAACGCAGCAGCAAGCCGCTACTTGACGTTGGTTTTCTGTGAGACAGTGGTAACGACCCGATCGAGCCAGCCCATTCATGTTGTAGACAAAACTGTCTACAGCTTCACCACTCAGTGGTGTATAATAGATGGTAGGGTGGTGTCCGATGGCACGTTGTTCGTCAGAGCAGCGCGGTGCCCGCCTCGGCTCGCTCCTGCGGCAGCGGCGGTCCGGGCCGCCACACGTCCGCGCGCGGCTCGTACAGCTCCACGGAGGCGAGCGTGGTGCGCGCGCGGTAGAAGGCGCGCTCGCCGGCGCTCTCGCTGTCGCCGCCCGCCGCGACGAGCACGCCGCCCGCCGCGCCCGCCGCGCACCCCGCGCGCGCCCCCGACAGCCCCGCCACCTCCTCCCACGAGTCCTGCAACACACCACCGCACATAATAAAAAACACTTTCTCTACTTCTTCTTTTTGAAGTGATAACTTCTTATGGGAGGGTGAACCGAAACGTTCCGTAACGCGAGCGGCGGTGAGCGGAAGGTTCCAGAATATTCGAGAACGTTCCGTGAGACGTCGAGCGGGATTTACATATAATTTGGAACATGGTGCCGTAAAAAAAGTACCAGGTTCGCATAAACGCGAAGAGAGTAGAATGTCCTCTTTTCATGACGAGTAGCCGTAATTAATAAACAAATGACGATTAGGACAAAGGAAAACTTTTTAGGTTTTTTTTATTTAGAAAATGTTGCCGTAAAAAGTACCAGACTCGCATAAACGCGAAGAGAGTAGAATGTACTTTTTGGTAAGTTTTCACTTCTGTCGGCACTCCCAGAGTGCAACCCGTATTTTTATTTTTTATTCATGGCTTTCGCATTATTAAACATTTAGCCAGTGTCAAGTATAATATTTTATTCTCAAGTTATTTTTACAAGAACGATGAAACACGGGTGCGGTCGATTTCAAGGTCTTGCCGGAGTTTTGATGTTAACTCCTTTCAGTACGATACTTAATTCACTTATTTCAATGTTTCCATACACTGTTCATCACCGTCAATGTTTATTGAACAAATCCACACTACTTTTATACAACAAACACAACTCTAAACTAGTTTATGAAATAAATTAAAATAAGCGATGAACTGCACTGTCAGAATTCCCGCCAAAACTCCACTTTCTCTACTTAACAAGTATTTTTAATATATGTTACACTATGTTTGAATGTCATTTGCTTGAGGCATTGTATTTTAAGTTGCCAACACGGTCATTGCGAGTTCCACAGTTATTCTGTATACAATCTGTCACCAATAATGTATCACAAAATAAACCTCTGTTTAGAATGTGCAAATTGTTTAATAATATTTGTGTGGATTATGACATCTTTAACAGTGGTTTTGCTTCTTTCAAAAAATCCCTTCTTCAAAGTTTGTAACATAACTGTTTTTCTTGTTTTTTTTTTTTTAATATAGACCAACTACACTGATTTTTGTGCGATGTTACCGTACTCTATAAGTTGAATTGCTGTGTATAGTTATAAGTGGACTTCAGACTTAAATAGTTTTTATATAAACATAGATCTAATGCTGTCTAGTCTGTAGTCTGTAACTGTACCTAATAAAATAAAATACCTCCGCCAGATATAAACCGATTTTCATGATTATATGGTCAAGCGCAACGGATACAACTAAGGTCAACAAAGGTCGATACAACTTTATTGTAATTACTAGATTCTTTTAGGTATCGCCTACTAGCGCCGCCTGCGCGTCTTCGTTCCGTTCACGCAAACAATGCCCCCGCGGCGAGAGTTATAACACTTCTTAATCGCATGCTAGCTCAACACCCAGAACTCGACATATTTTATGACAAGGTTGGTACTTTTAAGTCACTACTTTTGGTCCACCTTAGCTCACCTTGTAACGATTTGGAATTGTTTCTGTAAGTTACTTGTGTAAATAAATAAATAAAATATTCAAAATGCATGTCACTTATTATTATATACTTTGTTCACATGGAGCCAAAGCACCATAGTAAATGGACTATTCCCTTTCCGATTGATCACGTCACGGACGCCGGTAGCGCCACGTTCCGCTAAGCAAGTATATCTATAGGAGACTATATGACCGGAACCTTATTAAACTAGGCGTCGCTGACTCTAAGGATAAAATGTGATAGGGTATTTTGACACCAGCGTCTGATGCTTGGCGCGACCAACGGAAGTAGGCCTAACAATTTGACGGATTACGAGCGAAAAGTTTAATCAATCAATCAAAAAGTCGTCTATTTTTATGATTTTAATGAGACGAGCAAGACGCTCGCCTGGTGGTAAGCGCCACGCCTGCCCATAAACAGAAGCAACACCGCATAGAATTTTGAATAACAAGACACTGACCTGCGCTCGTCACCCCGAGACATAAGATGTTAAGTCTCATAAGGCCCAGTAATTTCGCTGGCTTCAAAGTCCTTCAAACCGAAATACAACAGTGTTGTAACAGTGTGCTTACACACTGTTGCTTGGCGGCAGAAATAGACAAAGCAGTGGTATCAACCCAGACGACCTCTCGCATACGAGGGACCTACCTAAACCTACCTAACCTTGAGTTAAACTTATAATCATAAGTAGTTATACTTACGTCGTCAAAGTTGTATCTTTCGACAGAAGTGAGAACAGTTCTCCTAGGCGCGTTACCGCCTATTACGTAGAGATAGTTTTCCAGAACGACCGCAGCGGCTTGGCTTCGAGCGCGATGCATCGGCGACAACACGTTCCATTTGCGGGTGGTAGGATTGTAGCACAACAAGTCCCTCGTGTGTCGCCACGTGTGCGTGCACCCGCCGACCACATAAATCAACCCTGCAACGTTACGTTTATTGAAAACTAGCTTTTGCTCGCGGCTCCGCCCACGTGATCTGCTTTTTCCGGGATAAAAAGTAGCCTATCACCCAAGTCAGCTCATACCCTGTCTCTATACCAAATTTCATCAAAATCCGTTCAGTAGTTTCAGCGTGATTGACGGACAAACATCCAAACATCTAAACAAACAAACTTTCACATTTATAATATTAGTAGGAAGTAGGATTACTTCAGTAGAATATTACTGGATAATATGCATTGTTTAGTAGGGTAAGCAGGGGGAATGGCGCTCATTGGGTAATGCCGCACACCCCTATAAGTCTATGAAGATGGTGCATAACAACATGCCACCATACGTAGAACGGGGGAGAGGAAGTGCCTCTAACACGTAGCAACGCGCAGGGGCAGTCACCTGGTAGCAAGTGACTGTGAAGTGCGTTTGTTTGTATGCGGCTGCGCTGAACTAATTTTCGTCGAGATCTTTTTTTCGGTAAGTTCAAAATTTTGATATTTATTAAATTGTTAATATAGCTTTCCTAGGTATTTAATCATTCTATTTTATGATGAAATATTCAATTTTCAACAATTGCTTTTCAATGTTTGTTTAATTTAAAGTTAAATTCAAAACGAACGTTTGGGGTTATCCCGCTCACATGAGCGAAATGAATGTGGGCGATGAAAATTATGAAAAATGCATTATTTGCGAGGAATTTGGAAAAAATAACGAGATGTGGTATCGTTGTACAACATGTGGGCTGTGGTCTCATGCAACATGATCTGGATGGGATTCGGCAGAAGAATACATCTGTGATTTATGTGCTTAACGATAAAATCTTATCATTTCTATTTCCCTTTTTGGCTTTGTTTACCTTTGAAAAATCTGATCTCAGGTATAAATACAAATATTTGATGCAATTTTATGATTATAGACTGTATTTTAATTGTATACTTTGATCTTATGCTTATTTGCTAATGATAATGGATCTTACTTGTTGTATTGCAAATAAACAGGTTTGGGCGTCATCACTCCTTTGCCTGAGCGGCATTACCCAATGACAGGGGTAATGACGCTCAAACCTTCTTTTTTTTTTAATGTTTACTACTGCTAATGATTTTAAGTTAAATACGATTCCTTTTAAAAAGATGATTAATTAATAGTTAAAGTTTATGTTAAAGTTTTAAATTTTAAAATAAAACATATAATTAAAAAAATATAGTGTTTTTTCCTTAAGTGAACGCCATTCCCCCATCTTACCCTACTACTCAATCATATAAAATAGAATATCGGCCCTGTATTAAACTTTATCCCGCTGCTGGACATTGGCCTCTTCTACTTATGAGAGGGATTAGGCCTTACACGCGTATTTAAGAACAACCCTAGAGTGAGCTCTTAGCCAAGTGTAGATTTCTGTATATATGGTTAGCTCCTTGTTTGATGCCAAAGTGAACTAATTAGGTATTCAGAAATCACCACAATGCGTCCCGGACACTATGAGCCCTCATAGTAACATTTATGAATACGGGAGATAGTCCTGGTCAACTAGCTGGCGTAATACTGGTAGCACATCAATGGTGGCTAGCTTAGCAACATTCTTTTTAATAAAGTGCGTCGGCCGTAAAGGGTAAACGTACACTTAAATGCGTCGCAAGAGCTGTAAGATTTATAAGTTCCTGTATTGTACTATAAGTTGTAAACGCATGAACTAATTTAAATATGTGTGCCATCAGTAAATTCCTTACATTATCTAGATTCTAGATAGCAGTTATGTACTATTAAGTATTCTGTGGTTATGGTTCAAAAGTGCGAAGATGGTCAATAAAAGTGAAGCCAATTTTTTTTTGTACAATACAATACGTAACATAGGTGTTTGACATACCTTGATAATTAACAACACCCATTCCAAACCTAGGCTCGGGCATACGTCCCACAAGCGTCCACTTATCCGTCACAGGATCATAGAACTCTATAGAAGCACCCATGTCTGAACCGACCCAACCACCAAACGCGTGTAGAGTTCCATTCCACGCAGTGAGACCAAATTCACACCGAGCTTCGTTCATCGGCGATATATTTGACCAACTGTTTGTCTAAAAGCATACTTTAACATAAAAATGAGGCTGCTAGAACCAGAGTGACCTAACTGCATTTTGACGACTTTTGACCTATTTGTATTTTCGTCAATTTAAAAATATTAATCTACAAGACCAGACCGGCCTAAAATTGGTAACATCATCTTGACATAGATGGCAGTACAAGTCCATTTCGGCCGTGGTTTAAATTGACGAAAATACAAATAGGTCAAAAGTCATCAAAATGCAGTTAGGCCACTCTGGTTCTAGCAGCCTCAATGATTATAATCGTAATTGCACCGATCGCTATGTTTAAATAAACAAAATGGTACCTGAGGATCGTAAACCTCCCCGTTGGCCAGTATCTGGCTGCCCTGTTCGCCGCCGACAGCGTACACGCGGCCCGCTAACGTCGCGACTCCGGGCTGTATGCGTGCGATAGTCATCGGTGCCAACTCCTCCCACTCACTTATATGAAATTAACACATAAGGTATTGGATTAATACAGAGAATTTTGTCACAACCAAAAACAGAGATAGCATCTAAATTGTGTTCACTTGCCACAAGTTTCCAGCAGTGATTTTCGATATAGTAATGTACTTTGTATTTAGATTAGTTAATAAGGTACAATGGGGTTGACATTAATAAAAACCCCTAAATAAATAAACAGCGATAGCTCAGCGGGGAGTGGTATGGACTGTCGAGACGAAAGTCGCCGGTTCGAAACCAACCCTAAGAGCATACACCTCTGACTTTTCTAAGTTACGTGTATATTCATTGTTAATTATCGCTTGCTTTAACGGTGAAGGAAACATCGTGAGGAAACCTGCATACCTGAGAACTCGATAAGATTTTTCGAAGGTATGTGAAGTCTGCCAACCCGCATTAGGCCAGTAGTGGGACATGTATAATACAGGGCTAGTAAAAAAATAAAAAAAATAAATAAATTGAGAATAAAAAGGTAGAGCCACGCTGTACACAGTTTTGTTCACAGCATGAATGGGCCGGCTCGACCAAGTCGTTACCACTGTCTCACAGGAAATCGACGTAAAGTAGCGGTTTGCTGTTGCGTTTCGTACAGTGTGTGAGATATTCGGAGGAGACTCCTTGCCGATCCCTTAATTATGTCTTCCCTTTAAGGTCGGCAACGGGCCTATGATTCCTCCACGACCGACCATCAGGTGACCCGCGTGCTCGTTTGCCGATCTATGCTATAAAAAATGCATGAGTTTGTGTCGGTAAGTACCACCGCGTCTATTCTTTTTTCAGCAAACGAACAAGTGGGTCACCTGATGGCTTAACATCACTCATGAACATTTATGACTGCTAATGTAAACAGACAATACCAAAGAATCATGGAAGCATTACTGATTTTAAATGGGAAATGGAAAAGCCATCTTGATTTAGACCCCTTAATGTCACTTAGCATACGAAATGCAACAGCAAGCTGCCAACTCGTGTCGGTTTTCTGTGAGGTCGAGCCGGCCTGTGCATGATTTATTAGCGTGGTCGTCTAAAGCCTAATCCATCTCCCATTAGCATCGGAAGCCCAGCAGTACGACAGTAAATACAGGATTTTATTAGGATTAGAATTTACTAGCTTTTGCTCGCGGCTCCGCCCGCGTGATCTGCTTTTTCCAGGATAAAAAGTAGCCTATCACCCAAGCCAGCTCATACCCTGTCTGTATACCAAATTTCATCAAAATCCGTTCAGTAGTTTCAGCGTGATTGACGACAAACATCCAAACAAACAAACTTTCACATTTATAATATTAGTGTGATGCTCGACGTCATGGCGATAGGGTCGCCATATCATGGACGGAAATAAGCTCGGCGAAAATCGGATACACTTCACCACTCAAGTGATATAGACGTGACCTTGTAATATGCTAAAATTACCGTTTATGGAGATCAAATTTGAGTACACTGGACAGGATGTTATCCGTAGTGAGAGGGGGATGCGCCGCTTTGTCTCGACAGGAGCCCCCGGCTACCAGCAGTATGCGACGCGCTCTGGCTCGGGGCTCCGCCGCCAAAGTTACTAATGCACCACGACCTGTTTTCTGAAAGACGTATTATTTCCTTACGTAAATTGTACATAACAACAACTATATTAAATCTTTCTTTCTACCTAGCGTTATCCCGGCTTATGTGCCAGGGTCCGTCTTCCGACTTAAACGCTTCCACTTCGCCCGATCTTGAGCAGGATGGTCTCTGTAGTGAGACCATTGGCTTTCATGTCTCCAACAATAAACAACAACAACTATATTAAAGCGATTAACATAAATTAGAGCTGTGAGTGTATAAACTGCGCCTATATGCAAATTAGGTTTAATTATGTATACTATAAAAGAAATGATACCATTTTTTTATTATCACTTTTTTATAATGCTAAAAAGGTTTGCCGATGGCAATATATCCAATAATTATTTCTCGAATCAAATTTTGATCGTTTTAAAAATACGTAATTAAATTTGTGGTATGTCAATAGGCTTAATCACCATTACAGCATACGATCGGAGATATGCGTAACTAACCATAGGTGTACGAGCTGGGGGCGCCTTCCTACGCCTCCAGAGATACAGGCATGAGGATATCATGTAAAATAATTTAAACAAACCATATCAACTCTAGCAGTCTTCAAAGCAACAGCTATTGATGGATCTTGTACGCTTTTTATAGCATCATCTAAAATTTGTGGTGGTATCAAAGGTAGTCTGACGTGAGCGAGCACTTCAAAACAGTGACGTCTTCGACAAGCCGGGTCGTGTTCCAACCATCTCAAAGCAGGATAGAGCACCTGATGATAGGTAATAAATATTTAATATTAGTTGTGTTATTTATAGTAAACTATGCTGTTGACCCCAGGTCAAGTAAGGATATACTTTTTTATTAATTATTCACAAAAATAAGTTTTCCCAATTTAGATTAAAAAAATCTAAGGGGCACGTGCATGCCCGCATGCAATCATTAAACATAAACAAAAGAATGTAACAGTGTGTTTCTGTGTATGAAGCTTTTGCCATTTGACATCGAATCTCTTAACAATTTGAAAGGGAATAGTCGGATTGAGATAGCATAAATAAATAATAGAAAGTCAAATCACTTTTTTATAAACACAAGGCAGTTATTGTAGGCACTTATTTTATGGACTTCTGTGACATATTACTATAGATACCACTTGCTAGGTTTGGTTCATTATGTTTCTGGATACAACTTTATTGTAATAGATTCTTTTAGGTATAAAATATTCAAAATTGGAGCAAATTTTCATGGAGCCAAAGCACCATAGTAAATGGACTATTCCCTTTCTAATTATAAGAAAGATACATATTCTTTTATTACAAGTATAATTATCTTACCTGTGCTTCACAGTCAACTCTCAGTTGTTCTGATGATAAGAGTGTAACTAGCTGTGGCAATGGCAGTTCCAAAAGCTCGTCTCCGTTTGCTACCACATTCCAATTTGCCTGTGCATGTTCTAATGCTTCATTCGCTAATTCGGTACAATTGTGCGCTTCGGCAAATCTAAAAGAGTTTTTTTATTTACTAATAAAAACAAAACTCAGTACAAGCCAGCGTCTGACAAAATTTTTACACAATTCGTTTAGAAACTATGTTAGTGAGTTCTAACTCTACAGGGTTGTGATTATGACAGCCTCCGTGGCCGAGCGGGCGATCAGCCGGTTGTGAAACGAGAAGTCGCGGGTTCGATTCTCACACCGAGATAAATGTTTGGGTGATCCACAAATCCTGTTTTGTCTAAAGCATGAACACAGAAGTGTCTCGGAAAGTAAAAAAGAAAGCGGAAGACAGACAGGAGATAAATACAACGACAAGAGCAAAGCTCTTAAATAGTATCAGGAATCTTCTGAATTCAAACACAAAGAAATAATGAATGTTAGTATACAAGTCATAAATTCTCTGTAAAATGTGATTGAAAAAAAAATGTATTAAAATTAGATATGTTAAGTATTGGTAAGGTATTAAGTTATGGTGTAAAATATCATAATATTATAATTTTAAACACTTCTATCTTGCATGTAAAGAATTTAAATATCATTAATCCGTAATAGTATTTAATACTTGCTTTGTTTTATGTTTGCATAATTTTATTTTAGTTAAAAAATAAAATTAAGTTGGTTTTAATTTTTTGAGTGGGACATATTATATTTATCCACATAATATGGTAAAAATATAATAATAAGATTTACGAATACCTAAATATTCCAAGTGCATTAGTTGGATGAAGTTCTCTTCTCAAAAATTCCCCACATCCAACTACAAGTTCTCTAAGTTGTAACATATCAGCAGCTATTAATAAGTTTTGTACAGACACTTTGTCAATAACTATTTCACCTGAAATTGTGTAAATGTATTAATTGTTTTTGACGTTTTTGTGTAACACATGCATGCAAGATATTTCACAATTTAATTTAGAAATTTACGAGTTCGCCTAACAGGTGAATAATGGAATTCATAATACTGTAACATAAAAAAAAAACAAAGTTATATTATCATACTTTTATGGGAAAACCTGAACAGAAAATATAGGAAACCTGTTTATGAAACTATACTTGCAACAATCTAAAAGGTCTGATAAAATACTCTCAAACTTTGACAACATTGTATGAGTTAATGGCTGTCAAGTCAGACCTATTCATTTGTCGAGGATATACATTTTCCTCAAGGTCTCTTTTATTAATTCCACTAATATGGGTTTTCAGTTTTCACTACATTTGATATAGGTAATTGAAAAATATATATAATATCAATGAAAAAGTTTAAAAATAATATTCCAACAATTCATGTATGTCAAATTTTAATAATACTATTAATAGTACAAGATCCCACCTTAGATTGACATTAACTCATCAAGTTTCCGAATAACTTGTACATTTTATACAATACAATGTATATTTATACAAAATGTACTACACCCTTTAAATTGCAAAACTATTTTTAATTAATCACTATTTAATATTTTTTTTATACTTAAAGCAGTTTTCATAAAATATATTAATAATCCAGAGTAAAAGATTTAAATAAAATGCTAGAGTCAAGTTTCCAACTTATTTCGAGGCAACAATGAAAGGATGCCAGGTTTTAACAAGCGTGCATGACTATTTACAACTATACCATCATCTTCACAAAATTATCTATGTACAATTTGTATTTAATTATTTATGGAAACTAGATGAGAGTAAATTACTCATGTATGCCTATTAGTTTACACCTGGCTAGGGCTTGGCACCGGTTTATGAAAAACAGGTATATGAGCAGTCTTGTCAATTATTTTATTCAGAACATGAACATGAAGACCATGTTATGAAAGATCTCAATTAACTGGTTGAATAAGCATGCAGAGAAGTCCTGGGATGCTTTGACTATCACTCTCAGTCACATATGACATGCATGATGCACTTATTAATGAGAAAATGATAAATATGGATAAAAACCAGTAAATACTATTAGGAAACTCGATGACAGAGTGTCAATTAAAGACGGGATCTTAGAATGCAAGAATATAACATTTATTTCAAATTGGGCAATATTGCTATCGTAAACATGCATATAATAAATAATTTAATATTCATTTAATATTCTTATTGGCAGCCAAATATTAAATTAAAATATAACTGTTGTTACCGGTATATATAAAGTCAATAATCATGGGAAGCACCTCTGGTGGCACACTCGGGAGAGAAATTAAGCCCTTATGGCTTTCTTCCAAACCCACACTGAACATTGCATCAAAGTAGGCACAACTTGCTGCAAGCACAACACGGTGCGCCTGAAAATATAATTTTAAACGCATTATCAGTAGTTTATATTTCAATTTCAAATAATTTATCAACTAATCAGACATTTTAGTAATGAATGAGACGTGTTAAACATCTCTTCGTTTTTGGGGGATAGGCATAAGGATCATCAAAGATATAAATAATTTCTTTTTAGGAATTACACACAATATTTTAAAAAATTGAGTATTTTATGTACCTTTACCCTTGTGTTACCAGATATTAGGTCTATGTCACAGAATCTTCCATCTCTCTTGAAATTGTGTAAATTTAATGATATTTTGGATGTGTAATCACTGCATTTGTAGGGTCGAGCACCGTCCCTGTTTACTTTTTCATACTCATTTGTCGTCATGACTTACTGTTCTAATTGGAACAATTGCTCCATAAAAGTATCTAAAAGTCTAAACGTACGAAATATGCACTTGGTCATTTAATGTTCATACAGTATAAAAAGAAACTCATTTTAATCACAGAATACTTTTGTAACAAGAAGTCGCACCGTAAACTCAATACTACTTTAGTTTTTTTCTGCTAGGAACGTCAGTTCTCTAAGTAGTCTGTGGCTAGGAATAATAAACAGATTACTAGCGCTACCCAATAATAAATTTACTGGCGACTAGGGGTGCTCGATATGTATCGATATGTGATAAAATATCGATACATTTATTTGATATATCGAATCAATGCGATATTATCGCATCATTGAAGTCGATATATAATATCGATATATTTTATCCGATATATCGAATCAATGCGATATTATCGAATCATTGAAGTCGATATATTTTATCCGATATATCGAAATAAGGTTATCGGAGAATAGAAAATCTATCGGATGTAGCTTAAAAAAAAAAAAAAAAACAACATCAAATACCAGAATAAGTATTGAATGTTGTTTTTTTTTTTTTAGCTCTTCGATATTATTTTTGTTAATCATTTTCTAATAAAGTCTTTTCGTTCCTACAATTCGATATATCGAAAATATCGATATTTTTGACCGATATATCGATACAATATTTCGATATATTATATCGGAAAAAATATCGATATTTTTTGTACACGATATATTATATCGGAAAAAAATATCGATGTTTTTTGTACATGAACATCACTACTGGCGACTGCTACACACTGACCAATAATAAACTGCTACAGGAACAGTGTTGCCAACTTTTTAATGCTATATTCGCAATAAGTACTGTTCAAACCACTAAAAACCAGAATCCAATACTACATTTTACATGATCAAAGTATGAAGCTTCGATTACGCCTCATTTTAATTTTTGATAAATTAAACTCAGCAAAGAAATATAATTATATGTAATGGCTGCCTATAATTATATTAATTCCATAGACTACTTAGAATGACATGAACTGACAGTTTTCCTTAGTAATCTGTGGATCTAATGTTAATAAACTTAATCAATTTAGTCAGTGATAAACGTGATAAATCATAAGTAACAATAAATAAAGTTAATCATTGTTAATAAAAACTAACACATATTTAATTTATAACACTGTGAATGTCAACCCTGCTGCGATTGTACTTATGCTATCCACGAAGCACGGGGAAACAATTATAGTGGTAGAATTAAACTTGTATGTTTACGAGGATTAACTGACACAGGACCACAGAACAATAAAAGTAGTTTCGTAAGTTAACTCGGCACAGGACACGAGATTAATTATCAGACACTAGGTGTTGGTACGATGCTAAAGAAAGTATTACTTTCATCAGACGTAGCGTTAGTGTGTGTTCAACATGCATTATCAACAGAAAAAGAAGAAATAATGGGACTACTAATAGGAGAGGTAACTTGAGTTTTATGTGTTTATCTTACTAACAGTAAATCATTTAATCATGATCCCAGACCAAAATACTCCAGCTACTCGCCCGCTGCGCCACAGAGGCTGTCAAACTAAGCCCTCATGATCTGTTATTCGTAGAGTAGGCCATTGTCCAGTAGTTGGTTGATATAATATGTTATAGGGCTGGTATTATCGTTAATAAAATTGTGCTAGCATCACACAAAATATAATATGTCTTACACAGTTTATCGATCCAATAATTGCCAACAACATGGAAATTCTACCAACTATAACTTCGTTTCTCTCCTGCCAGCTAAAAATTTAGGATAATATTCTAGAGTTTACACAAAACATTTCCTCCAATAGGTACATAACAATGGCTCTCTAGTGACAATAGTATCTTCTGTGATATTGCGACGCTTAGATAAGAAACCTGATAGAGTGGAAATTTCCGAAGAACAATTGGTTCAAGCCACCTTGCGGGCAGAAGAACTAGCAGCTGAAGTTGGTAGACCTCTACGAGTAGTGGGTTGGTATCACTCTCATCCACACATCACTGTCTGGCCATCACATGTTGGTGAGTGTCTTACATCTGATCAAATCTCTGATCATCTGATCTGTCTCAAATATTTATGTTAAAAATATACTTTTATTGTGCAATTCAAATTATTTATTCTGTAAATTAGATCATAAATATCACTTTTAGATGTCAATAATAAGCTTAGCAATAAGCTAGTAAAGTGGGCACTTTATATTTTGAATTATATTATATATTGAAAATTTTAAGTTGCAGTATGACTGATACATGATTGTAATTATAAAGATTAGATGGATGTGGGCGTTAAAATCATGTAGACTATCTCATGTAGTGGGATAACGGCAAGGGTGGAAATCACTTAAACCAAATTATGTAATAAATATTCTTACAGATCTTTCCACACAATCTATGTATCAAAGGATGGATTTAAGTTTTGTTGGAATCATATTTGCAGTTTTTCTCACAGATCAGTCTACCAAAGCTCCATCAGTAAGTTTATTGTATAACTTGTTAAATATTATTTGTAAAATAGAGACTAGATGCATGTATTACTATCATTACAAATTATGTTTATGTAGAGAACAACCAAATACTCTGAAATATTTTATTTCGATGTTCCGGTTTTCAAAAGTCCGAATTTCATAATGTCTAAGAATTATAATGTCTGTTATTAAAATTCACGAAATTTATTTTACCAAAAGTGGTAAGTGCGATTTGTTCGTTTCTGATTTTTATAAGTTCGAAAAATCAAATGCTTGATGGGTTCTCAGTCCGAAAAACGACATTCCGATTGTGAATACTTCAAATAAACTGTTAAAATAAGGATTCTGATTTAGTTAGTATAATATTCAGTTATGCATATACATATACAGGGTTATTTTTAAAACACCAGCAACCTCGCAGGGGTAGATTCCTAAGGTTATAAGCTACTACTTTTGTTCTACGACTTTTGATAATTTGTTAGATTTTATTTTCATACAAAAATAAGTATTCATTTAATTTCCGTCTTGAATATTAACAACGCGCATCGCAGATTAAGTAAACAAATACGCGAACCGGGCTAGCGGCTTTGAAGGTCAACGCTCGAGCAGCTGACGGCCGCTTTGATGTCGTGCGCACACGCCGCGCCGCGCCGCACTCTACGAAGAAAAACACGACACAACAAAAACTTGTAAAATCATTTTTTTTTAAATATATTGAGTTATATCCAAACTCGTAGAACAAAAGTTGTTCCGTATGAGGTCAGCTATCTGGTCCTGCGAGGTTGCTGGTGTTTTAAAATTAACCCTGTATACCGATAAAATATCGATATTTTTTTTCGTGATGTCCCCATGTTTACTTGGCATCAGAATTAGACAAAAAAGGTGTTAACTACCCAGATGGACTCTGCCATACAATAGAACCTTGATATAAAAGTCATATCATTATCCCCTGACCTTGCCTCACCAGGCTTTAGAGACTAGAAATCTAAAATCTGGCAAAAGTTAGATAGTAAACAAGTGTTTCATTTTGTTCTTTATTTTATATTCCAGGTACAAATAACTTGTTTTCAATCTGTTACTGATGGTTCCAGCCAAAGTAGAAAGGAAATTGAAATGGAAATAATAAATAACAATGACTCTTTATTGCTAAATAACTTTGAAGTAAGTACATCATATAGTATAATTTACTTACAAAGTAATTATAAAAAAAAATCATTTGTTCAAGATTATAATAAACATATCAAAAGCATTCAATAGGGTTGGCAGACTATATACTTTGGTACAAAGCTTTTTATGGAGATTGTTCCGGCATTAAACGCATGATTCTAAATTATCAGATAATTTAGACAATAATTTCATTCTGATAGTAGGTAATTTGGCACGTCTTTATTCCAAAAGTAGATGTTTCATTTCGGGCCAACTTATGTACACTATACCAAAAGAAAAAAAAATAAGGCGATCCTATGAAAAATACGTAGTACGTAAGTTTAATTTATTGATAAGGAATTAAAATGTTCATTCACGTTGAATAACATACATTGTTAGTGCCTTATGGCAGCCATAACTGTTAATGGGCTTATTGCTCCAAAACTGCGCGGACGCAATGTTAATATACTTTATTTTAAATGCTTAACTTAATTTTTATTTATTCTGTGAATGAATATTTAATTATAATAAAATATTACCAGTAACCTAACCATCAACAGCATTTAGGTATCGATAAGAGACGCTAAAGCGTCTCTTCTCTATGGCTCATTTTCATTGGTCGATAGTGCACGCATGCGGAGTGCGGGAAATATTATGTTAATGCATGCCATGGAGCCCGTATACGGGAAGCGTAGAGGTTTTAGGTGCAAAATTTACTGAAATTTATGGATTCTAAAGAAATTTTACATTGTAGTTTACTTATCTATCTAAACGGTAAATTAATGTTTAGCGAAAATTGTTCTCCATTTCAAAATTAAATCTACCGACCGAATACCGAGGGTCATGATTCTCTAGTCGCACTTTAGTTTCAGATAAGCAATGAATGGTATTAATTTCATTTTAATATATTATAGTAAGTATTACGTAGTCAATAAACTAAAATCGATAAAATTGAGGCTTAAGTCAAGCCAAGAATATATGACAATTGTCTTTTAAAAATATGTCTGACTCGGTAACACTGGCTCCCGCAATCCACATGCCATAATCCCGACCTATGAGTTTCATGCGTTATGCCGCTTGCGGGGAATATTCGTATGCTATATATCAACCGAGTTATCGACAAGTGAAATTGAGCCATTACGGATGTAGACCGCCATATTTTATTCCGTCGTGTTGCAATTCTTGCCCAAATTTTATGAGTGGTAAAGCCACGCTGTAGACAGTTTTGTCTACAGCTTGAATGGGCTGGCTCGCCCGGGTCATTACCACTGTCTCACAGAAAACCGACGTAAAGTAGCGGCTTGCTGCTGCGTTTCGTACGGTGAGTGAGATATCCGGAAGCCCAAATCCCCTCCCCTTCCCTATCCCTAATTATCCCTTTCCTTTATGGTCGGCAACGCGCCCATGATTCTTCTGGTGGTGGGCGTACATGGGCGGTGGAGAACACTTACCATCAGGTGACCCACTTGCTCGTTTGCCGGCCTATGGCATAAAAAAAAAAAAAAAAATACATTGATTGTTTATAAAGTTAAAACATATAAGAGAAAATAGATGGTAAAAAGGGGTTCTACATATCGACCCTTGAAAGGTAAAAATATCTGAGCGACATTGAATAAACTTTACAGGTGAGTGATTTAAAGTTCAAATTTTCAGAATAAGAGTCATAAAAGTTATCTCATTGTATATTGCATACACATTATGTATGTTAAAAGCATCGAAATTCGACAATTTGATTTTATGATTTTTTTCTAAAAAAATATCTTTAAATCACTCTCCTGTGTAGTTTACTCAATGTCGCTTAGATATTTTTACCTTTCTGCCTTTATAATTTTATTCTATGTACAATGACCTGGCCCAGGCTCCATACAGGCCTGAAACATTTCCTCTGTTGAGCAAAATAATTAAGCTGATTTTTATTTTATATCAATTAGCCTAATTATTATTAGCTGCCATTAAATAACTTATTACGAAATACATAATCTGCGTTATTACAAAACGTAACACAGACTCACTTCAATACCGGGCTTAAACAGTAAAGTAACTTAAGTAGTTACAATGGGTCACCACAATAACTAGTGAATTAGACATCGGATTATGATATATGCATTAATTAAATGGCAAAATATGTATGTAATATGCTCTATTAAAAAGGTCAAATATGCATTATCAAAATGCTCATTTTAACTACTCTTTTTGTTTATTTCTCAATGAATAAACAACCAATTGTACATTGGTCGTTGGGTTAAGTCAGATTCAGAAGGCGGTGTTATTAGAGAGAGAGAGAGAGAGAGAGAGAGAGAGAGAGAGAGAGTTGGCACACATTGTGAGGAGGTTTCTCACTCTGGGGTCCTAACCACCAGTGGCTTGGCTCCTATGTTCGTCACTGGAGTGTGATTTTAAAATGGAATAGTGTAAGAAAAAAGTTTGTGGCGAATTTACATTAAAGTCATAATTAATTCTAGTGAGATCAGGTATTTATCTAGATTTTATAGAGCTTGCGACATTTGGTCAACGAGCAAAGACTCTTAGGTAAGGACTTGCTGTGTATACATATAAGATATTTAGTTATACAAATATGGTACATTTCGATATGGTATATACATAAACATGGATAAACTTTTTTAGATTGTCCAGAAATTCAAGCAAAAAGAACACATGGATTCCCATTTTCAACAAAAGCGGTTTTCTAATGACAATTACTACACCAAAATAAAGCTATAAAATGTTAAGACTTCACAGAAAAGTTATCTTTATATTAAATTACAAATGAAATAAATACTTAAGCTCAATAATAACGTTTGAATTTCTATTTTCAATTTACATTTATCTATATAATCGCATATCGATAAATATATCAAATAGGTTACGGGCAGCGCTACGCCAAGCCGCCATATATGGTTATAACTAATACACGTTTTTTCTATGGTTACGCGAAGGCCTTATCTATGATTCATTGGTCATTGCGTTGGTGACTTAATATGAATAATTTAAAAGCCAAAAATGAAATATTTGCATATGCGAACCATGCAAATGTAAATCCGATGTCTAATTATTATAACACTCGTCACAGTTTGTAATAAGGCCGAACAATTATGTATTTATGTAATCAATATGACCAGCCCCCCGACCGCCTATTCAAAGCGATAGCAATGCGCGATAGCGATGACAATGTATTGTCTTAATTACTTAAAAATTAACGATCTTAATTACTTAAAAATTGACCGAATGATTTATCCATACATTTGACAGTAAACAGACAGTAATTTTTAAGTAATTAAGACAATACATTGTCATCGCTATCGCGCATTGCTATCGCTATCGCTATCGCTTTGAATAGGCGGTCGGGGGGCAGTTCTACTAGTCTTCAGTTCTAAAACACTGGGATAACACAAACATTTATCTGGTTAAGTATTGTTTACAAAATATGGTGAAATAACTAATACACGGTACCATATTGTATTGAAGGTACATAATTAATATTTCGTTATTTACTTAGCAAGTAAAGCGACTTATTTCTTTCTTTCAAGACACTGACCCAGCTGCCTGCGATATTAAAGCAAGAAGAAGATGAAGCTTTTAATAATGAAGTGAGCCAAAATGAAACTGATGATATTCTCACTAAGCAACATAATGCAGCTGTGAGGACTATTGCTATCGGTCACATTGTAGATAAGGTATACTGTATGCTATAACTAATGAATAAGATACATAAAACAAAACCAGTATTAATATAAGTAATAGTAACTTTACAACTATTGAAATTAAAACGAAACTCGTGTTGCAGATGTCAAGACCTATGTTAGAAGCACTTGTGGCCAGAAACGTGTTGAATAGTGTGCGCTTGAAAGCATTAAAACAACAGCACCAGCAAATGATGGCAAAATTAGAAGACATGTCTTGTAACATATAAATTTCATGTATAAGTGTATTAAATAATGTGTTTTCAAGAAGTAATACTATGTTCCTATTTCTAATTTGTAAGATATGTTTTTAACGCAAGTCATTTTGATCAATCATTTCAAAACCATCTGATGAATCAATACTGGACACTCTCTTCCTTTTGTTGGTATCTGTGTGCATCATATTTGCTACAGCTCCAGTAAAATTCCATAGAGCATTGTAAGCACTGTGGCTCCAACTGCTGGAAGGTTCCACAACTTCTAAAGTTGTTTGTAACAGGGGCTCTTTTGGTTGATCTGAAAACATGTTTTATTTTTCTAGTTTTCTATACTTATTGCATTATTTCTAAGTATGATGTGGTGTAATTATGTAAACAAATGTTTTTTTTTAATTACCTACTCTATTACAAATTGTTCCTTCATTTGAGTCACAAAAACTATAAGACCGATTTTAAAACTTTTGTGTTTAAAATGTTAATTGATATAAAACTGGTTTAAATTTATGTTTATCTCGGTAGCGGCTTCACACTGGGAAAATACTATTATAGAGTAAAATGTTGGGTATACTTTTTTTACAGTGACAGGCACAGTGGTACTGTTAAACCTTATCCAGAAAGCGGTGCTGCGGTGATAACCTAGTTAAACTTGAAACTATAATAGTAACATGTCACTTTACAGGCCTCATAAAATTATTATTTGATTTTGAAAAGTTTTAACAAAATTTAATTCTTGGAACAAATTAAGTCGCGTTTTCGGGATCATAACATTTTCACAATATCAAAAATATGATTTGGATTTACATTGTTTTTATTATTTTGGTAATGTTAAAGAAATGCATTATCAATATACATGAAAAAATAATTCTGTTGAATCTAGTGTATGTGTTTAATGTTTATTGATTAATGACAAATTGAGATGCTCTATTTCCAATCAAATATTGGAAAACCCTTATACTTTCAATAGTCATTATTAATTAGTATTGAAAAGAGCAACAAGTTTCTTGCTGTTCTTATCTAGTGAAACAGCCTTCAGAACTCACAGATTTTTTGAAGGAATCTAAACAATGTATAACATTTTATAGATTCAATAAATATTTTTATTTATGAGTTTGACCTACCTAGTGGTATATATTCATCTTCGCTAGAATCTGATGACTGGACGTCTTTTTCAAGAGTTTGTATTTTATCCATAGAAAAGCTAGTCACAAGAGAACTGCTATTTTCAGAACTGTCACTCCCTTCTTCAAGGGGTATATCATGCGGTTTCCAATAATCTGCAAAAATATAGACACATTTGTAAATATGGACTTTGAAATACTTGGAAATAATTGATTGAATTAATTTACCATAACTCTGTTTGTCATCATAGTTTTGATTATGTTCAGGTTCAATAGATAATAGTTTTATGTCTATATCCGATATTTCAGGAATAAGGCCCTCGTATTCACACTCAGATTCTGGAAATTAAAAGTTATAATAATATTGAGAAGTTAACTTATAATACTGGTTAATACTACATACTAAAAGTTTCCGGAACTTGTCAATCAATGATATTTAATCAGTATTTCCTATTTTAACACGTTTTTATTAGCTTCAGACGTATGTTTGTATGTAATGGAATCTTTGAACATGAGTTTGACCTTCAAAACGTCAGGTTAATTAGAAATTTGGCATATTTATTAAGGACCGATGACAATGCAATATTATAAAAAAAAGTACAATAATACCTCGGACTTACGCGATAGGTGGGACCGAGCGGTAACCGTGTAAGTCGAATTCGCTTAAGTCGGGGTACAACTTTGCATGTAAATACATATAAAGTATGTTTAATCGGGACCAGAGTCTAAAGAAAACAATAATTTAGACAAACGAATGATGATTGAATTCAACAATGGAGTCTTTCACAGTCTCAATATTTTTTTCTTTACCTTTCAAAACCGTACAGACTGTTGATTCCGGTAGGTCAAATTTCTTTGCCATATCACAATCTTTTATTTTTGGCTTCAAAATCTTTGATAATATACAGTTTACACTGCATACAATATTTTTTCTTTCCTTGTTAGGTTCCAATGACATTTTTTTTGTTCTTGTGGATGACATAATTTGAGGTTATCAAAAAAAACGCAATTTATGTAAAACAGTTCCATGCGGAACACGTTCGAATCTGTCGCAAACAAAACATTAACAGGGCAGAGTGGCAGAGCTGATGCACGCGGCCATCAAAAATAAAAACCGCGTATCTCCGAATTCGCGTAAAACGGGGTAGCGTAAGTCGGGGTATTACTGTATTGTAAATTGTGATTAATTATTAATAATTGTGTGGAAACTTTATCTTATGCATCAATAGATGGTGCTCTACGGTATGTAACGGAATCTTTGAACATGATTTTGCCCTCATTTAATTAAACCAATGTAGATACAGTTCCCTGCAAAATATAGCTATGGTACCGCTAAAAGACGAATGTTGCCATTGATCCTGAGTTGGGCATGAACAGTTCACAAAATGCAAGGCTGCACAGTTGATCATGCAGTCATTTATTTAGGTTCTCAATTATTTGCCGCTGGACAAGTTTATGTAGCACTCAGTCACGTAAGATCTCTGGACGGTATTAGGATAGAAGAACTTGATTGCTCTAAGTTGACTGGAAGAGGCCCGTGTAATGGTGATGCATTAAATGAAATGACTAGATTACGAAGTTATTAATAATAAATAAATAATAGTAAAAAAAAACAAAAAAACACCTTTTTATAGAAAATCCAACTAAAAAATAGAAAATATTTTAATAAATTCGAATCAAGAATAGTTTACAAAATTTTTATAAATATGAATTAAGAATACATAGTGTAAATAAGAAATAAAATATTTTATTGTAAAAAAAGTGTGGGGTGTCTTTTAAGACATTATCAAAATGATCCTTCTACTCATATCTGTCAATAAAATATTTATAACTATTGACGCCATGCACTAAGTGCCTAAGCACTAATAGTATTAACAAATATATATTTACTTGCCTAGATCCTGTTGAATATTTTTAAATATTTTCACCACAGGCAAAACAACTCTGTATGCTACACATAGAAACATGGTAACTATGTAAATTAATATGTAGCCATTTATATATTTTCCTGTGATCAATATTAATCCCAGATATATGTTAGCCAGTATGAAAGCCTGCAATTAAAATATTTGATAATAAGCCTGTACTGTTTAATTATTTAAACCTGGTTTGATTTTATTTGTCACCCAAGAGCAAAATAAATAATGTAATATTGTATGTAACAGGTTTAGAAATAAAATCATATTTTAGAATGATCATTGAAGAAGCTCATGATTTTCATCATAGTATTTGTACTATATAGAAGTTCAGTGGTTCTTTAAAGCTATGAAGCACTCAACAAATCCCGTTCATTTTAAGGAATCCTACACTAAATCTGTCTATAAGTTATGGTTGTATATTTTATAGATCAGATCATATATTGGCTACAATTCAATAATAAATGTAAATAATTTGCACAACCCTAATGCCATTCAACAAAAAGACAAAGACATCTGTACATAAAAATATGTTGTTTCTGAAACCTTGAAAACCTTTGGCCAGGTTGGAATTAGTCAGTCATGAGAAACATCATATCTAATGTGTGAACTGAATTTAATTTGGCCCAGTTATTTTGCATGTACATGTACACTTACTTTGGTATGATTTGTTTCTCTTAAGTGAACAAATTTAGTCCACTGTCTTGCAAGCCATCGACTCAACTGTAATGTTGCTTTTTTCAATCTTTGTCCATCATGACTACCGAGCCGTCTCAATAATGTAGTTCTATGCTTCTGTTTCAACCAACTCTCAAATGCATCTACCAACATTAGTGTGATGCTTACGGATAAAATAAATCCAAATAAATTGATTTGTCGCTGGACACATATGCTGAAAAATATGAAGGGCCAGATTTTAATTGACATATTTCTTTTCATTAGAACGTAAAAAGGCCATGAAAAGATTTACTCGTTCTTTTTGTAACTCATTACGCTAACACATATGCGCAATAACATAAAATACTTACAAAAAAATAATATTTACAACGAACATAAAACACAAAGTAATCCATATGTTCTGCCAAAATAAAATATCTTCTATCAATCCCACAAATCCGCAAATTAAAAACGGGGGTTCAAATTTACTATTTTCAGTTAATTTATTGCTATTCCGTTTAAAAAAATTCTTGATGGAAGTAAACATTTTCTCAGTGATATTTTTCCTATGTATAAGATTATTTCAGAATTGTATATAGAGCAGTTTATATTTATTTTTAATATTTACATTCTCTTTTATAATTATTGTGAATCGTTTTCGTCATGATTGTCAGTCAATAGTCAGACTGGTGAGTAGGGATGTTAAATATCGATAAATCGATGTATCGTTATTTTTATTACGATTAATAGTAATTTTTAGGCGTTATATTTTGATTATATATATGGATATAGACGTTTCAATATTTTTAACAAGTATGAAATTCATACCTAAATCGATGTTTTAAAATATAATGCCATGAAATGTGGTACATTTTGGTCGGCTCTTCGCAAGATTGTGATTTAACATATAAGCTGGAAAATATTTTCTTAGTTGTGTAAGTACATTTCAATCATGTCCGTTGATTGTGAAAGTATTTAGTTTTTATAGTTATATTTCCGAATTCCGTCATCACAGCGAGATAAAATGTATATCAGCTGTGCTAAGTTCTACTCTCGGGCCGGACAATCACAATTTTTGCTTGACTCGCATCGACACACACGAGTTGCCCTAGATTGGAATTTGTGCCCACTGCCCGGCATGGCGTCAAACGGCGACAACCGATCACTTCTGGGGACGGAAATATGCTCGGTTAAGTGTGGGTGCACTTCTGCCTACCCCTTCAGGGATACTGGCGTGTAATAATATATGTATTTAAAAATAGATTGTTCTTAAAATGAATAGAAATGAAATCGATTATTGTGTAATTTCGAAATAGTAAACCACCGTGCGTCCGTGCACCGACTTCACTATTTAATGTCTCATAAACAAAATATTTGAATATAGCCTAGTTGATATGTTTTTAATTCTTGTTAATTCATTTAGAAATATTATATTTATAATCACAGGAAAAATTTCGTAGAATAGGATACCTATTAATCCATGAGTTAGCATCTCTATGGTAGTCTGATCAGCTATAGTACAAAGATGTGATATGTGATTAGGCGCGTTCTACACTCGCGGCGCGATGTCGTGAAGCGCGAGTTAACGGTGAGCGCACAGACGCTTGGCGTGAGAATGTATATATAACTGTTTAGGATAGTTTCTAGGTTTCGCAATCTTTGGATGCTCTCCGTCGCATTTCCCGATCGGTGTCACAGTACCCATGAGGATAGAGTAAACGTTGAGGTAACAACATTTCAGTTTGACGGTAGAGATAGACTAAGCGGTGGTACCCACCCAGGTGGCTTCTCGCCTACCATCTAGTAAAGTTGGTAAAAAATACTTTTATTTACTTTCTACTTGGCGGTTTCCCGGCTTTGTTATTGTCGTTCATTCGATTCACTGAACCTATAGAGTTCAGAACGCTCATGAAATAATCGCAACATGATGTGATCGATTTTATCGATCGTAATAAATGAGCGAATAAAATAAGCGTGACATTATGGGATTTCTAGATTTTCATAAGATACGGTACATAAACACTCAGTGTCAAGTGTATCTAACGACCCTTAAATAGATCCAATGTTGGGTGTTCCGCAGTTTGTGGAAACAAGAGCGCCAGCTCTCTTTCACTGCGCTATCTTTAGAGATCATAACGCCCTGGAAGTCCTTGACACATCGGCAAAAATACCAAATTAAATTAAATATACCCAACAGTTACTTACATATAGTCTTGACCCCACATGAGGTTAACCTGTTTCGTGGGTATCGGGAACCACGACGGACTTACGGTTCCAGAACAGCATTTTGGCTAAAATATATTTGTGTATCACACAAACATTTGTCTCGCTGCGAGAATCGACCCCACGGGCTCTCGTTTCATAGCCAGATAGATACTCGCCCGTTGCAGTAGAGTTGCTCTCCTATGCTATGTATGCTGTTTAAAACGAAAACTATACTAAAATACATTTCACCAGCCCCAGTTGATAGCAAAAAACTAGAGTGGTTGAAAGAATTCCAGTACTTAGGCCAATGATAACTTTTCGCACTGTATATTTTTTTGTATTTATGGACTTTCGAGACGAAAATCCCAGGTTCTCAATCAGATTCATAAGCATCCACGTCTGACTTCTCAGTTATGTATATATTTATTGTTAATTATTGCTTGCTTTACCGGTGAAGGAAACATGTGACGAAACCCATACCTGAGAAGTCTTAAGAATTTCGAAGGTAACAAAGAATTGCAACGTGCGAACGTATCCACGTGACTTTTCGCCGAAGCTGAGTTTCCGAAACGATGATGACTTACTACTTATACTTACTTATGTGTTTTTTTATAGTTTTAATGCTGCATTATTTCAATAAGCACAATCAATAACTTCCGATAAATATAGGCATCATAAAATAATAGTAATGCATCTCCGTTATCGGGAGTTTCCGTTCCGTTCCGTTTCATATCCCTTATCCGTGATATTGTGAATATGGACATAAATAGTGTAATATGCTATATCGCAAAGCGTCACAGCAGCAGCAGTAGGCACACCAGAATCCATGGGCATCGAATGAGAGTGTTAAACTGTCTAGTTTGTACACTTATACGAGAGACGTTTTTTAGAGTTTTCGTTTTCACGCAGGTTAAAGTCGCGGCTCGGTTTGCGCGCGCATGTAGAGTGGGCTTTATATTGCTGTCTGCCGAGTGCCGATCCAACGACACTGAGCACGGAGATAGACTCACAGTAATTATACCGCCAAACCGATGTCTATTGCCCAATGCCCGGTATTGATTTTGGTTCATTGTGCGGAGTAGTACTGTTCTGTGTTTTGATTGCTTCATCCAAAAGAGTAATACACTGTAATGTGGATTGAATAAGTACCTATTTATACATATACTAAGTGCTTTACGTTTTGATAAAAAAAGAAAAAATAATCGCAACATGATATCGCGAGCATCGATAGCCAATGCTGTAACGTTGCGAATAGGTAAGAAATTAAAAAATAATCGTTAGAAACTTGGCTATTGGGTATGAAACAACCATAAACACAACATACATAAACATTTATAGTAATAGAATATTTTTTTTGAAATTGTAACTAAATTGTAGGTACTTTTATTAGGTACCTACTTACTTGCTTTCCGGGTTGGACTTTTATTGTGGTAAAAGTAATATAAATAAATATGCAAGAACTTCATAAAGATTAAGGCCGACTTGCAAGACAACCGTTAATCGTATTTAACCACTAAACATGTTTTGATCGAGATAACTTATGAAATTATTTAACTCAGTGTAATTTATTTATCGGCTACCCCTAACTAGGTACACTAGACGTCAGGATTTTCAGGCACTTGCCATAAATCCAGCAGGACTTTGAAAATGGCAGGATTACGATTAAAGAGTCTTAACAACTTATGTCTCGGGGTAGCGATCACAGTCCTGTGCTATGTAATTAAAAGTTCCGAGTGATATTGCTTCTGTTTATGGGCAGACGCGGTGCTTATCATCAGGCGAGTGACCTGCTCGTGCAAATCGAAGCGCTCGATATTTTTTTATGGTGCATATCGTCAAGGTCGTTGGCGCGGGATACAACCTTAAGCCTATGTCTATTTTAACCGACTTTAAGAACTAATAAAATTGTTGCTTGTGTTGCTTGTGTTATTGTATTGCTATTAACATACCATAGCTGTACCTAACACTGAACATTGAAAAGTAATATATTTTTTACAAAACATAAAAACCGACTTCAAAAAAATAATACTGAAAGCTCAAAAATATTTTTTTATAGGTTTTGTTTGGAGTCGGTGCCTTTGTCGCTGCTGTCAAGTAAAGTTTATTGTTTTTTAATAAAAGATTTTTTTAAGCAACGGTTTAGGAAGATTGTATGCCGTATTAAGCATATTTTTGGATATCATGTTATTTACTGGTGATTATGTTATCGTTTATGTTTTAAAAAGATATAAGCTAAATAAATAATTATGTTTGTATATTATACAAAGTTTATTTATAATTTGTGTAAAGTGTTCCGTACTTTTATAAAAACAGTGATGAAACTGTGACGCATTTATCTCAAAGATTTTTTTTTTTTTTTTTTTACACCCAACAGTCACATACATAGTCCTAACCCCACAGTAAGAAACGAGTCTTGTGTCGTGGGTATCAGGAACTACGAGAGACTTTCGGTCTCACAACACCCAGACCCCGAAACAAATATTTGTGGATCACACAAACATTTGTCTCGGTGCGGGAATCGAACCCGCGGCCTCTCGTTTCACAGCCGGCTACTCGCCCGCTGCGCCACGGAGGCTGTCAGGCCTTCATGTCAGGCGAGTCAGAGTTTGATAAAAATACAACAAACGATAACAATTCGAAAAGACCAATAACCGCGGTAAATAAGGAGTTACGTAGGGACTATTCCACCTCTGGCGTCCTCTTTTAATTTATTTTTTAACCGACTTCAAAAAAGGGGGTTCTCAATTCGACTGTATTTTTTTATGTTTGTTACCTCAGAACTTTCGACTGGGTGAACCGATTTTGATGATTCTTTTTTTATTTGAAAGCTGGTACTTCCCGTGTGTCCTATTTCAATTTGTTCCAGTTCTGACTATGGCATCCATGAGAAAACCATATATGTCTTAAATTTGCATTAAGTATGTGCGCAACAAATGGACGAATAACTCAATATCACGCCAACCGATTTCGATGATTATTTTTTTATTGGAAAGAATGAACATACTTCAAGGGTAGTTTTTGAGGGTTTGGTAAGGTTCTGATTATGAGATCTATACTCTATGAGATGAGATATATACATCGATAGAAATATTATTTCTTGTACCTACTCTATTTTTGTATACTTTAAAATAGCGTTAATTTACCTTTTAGGGTTTTCGATATAACCCTTCCTTTTAACTGCCCTTATCTATCTATAATATAATTAAATGGGCAACAAAAATAAAAAATTCTATCGACGTATAGTTCATCGTTACTGTTGAGTAGGTAGACCTACGTGCCCATTCGCCTTATCTAAACAAATATTGAATGAACTGTGTTATGCATTTTCGTAACCAAAAGTAGAGTTTATCATACTTCATATTCTTCCACCTGCCCTTATCCCACTTGCAGTTGGGTCTGCACCGCATGGTTTTACTTATGTTAGAAAAAGACCTGACTTTTAGATTTTGAACCGTCCGCCTGCCTGAATTCAACCTCTCTGTGGAGAAAACATACCCAGACGCGAAACAAATATTTGTGGATCTCACAAACATTTGTGCAGGAATCGAATCCGCAATCTCTTGCTTCACAGCTAGCTACTCGTCCATTGAGCCACGGAGGCTGTCAGCTCTATGAGTTTAACAATATAAAATCCTTCCTTCTCCCTGCCTTTATCCCACACCTTATCCCCCTATATTTTACCTTACCCTTATCCCCCTTATCCCACTTTTTGACACATTCATGTTACATTAAATTTGGCTTGTAGTTTTTACGATAGACATGTCTGCCTGACGTCAACTTCTCTGAGGAGGGCAATTGTAAAATAAAAAAACAAAAAATGTAATATCCAGTTGAAGTCAAACTTTGTTTTCGTTCTTGATAGAATGTTTAATTTTTATTCGTCCAGTGTCCACTGTTCTAATTATTCAATCAACTCACCCTACTATACTATATTTTATGACGTGTATCCTGTCGTTCAGCCAGAGGCCACAGTTGAGCGTATAGGTATCCATATAATATCGTCTGGTAGCGAGTAGTTGGTTATAATAGATCTATAGCTATGAAATTGCCAATCTGCAGTACCTGGTCATTTTAAGCAAAAACAAGTATGGCTATGAATTCCAATTTTAAAATAATAATGAATTTTATTATAGTGGAAGCTGATAATACTGATGAGTTTGACGTTAGATCATTAATTAAAATCAGAAATTCATTATCTGAAATAATAAAACATACAATTGATATTCATGTCAAGGTAAATAAAAAGATTATTTAAGATGCAATATGTACCACGTGGTACACCCTACTGACAAACTTACGAGGTAATGGTAAAACTTGGTTCCCGTTGGGGGTTGTGGGGGTCAAATCATGATGGGAAAGCGGACCCTGGCATTGGGCCGGATAACATCAGATAGAAAGAAAATATTAGATTATAATTAGATACTCGACCACAATTTATGAGAATTAATTAGGTATTTATAACCTAGTTACACTTATTTGACTATTTTTTTTAAACTGATCTGTGTTAGTACATAGGTACTTAAGATCATTTTATATCAATGGTAGTGTAATCATATGGAAAATTAGACCGCCGCCAGGCCGTTGACGTATTGACTAATCATTATCAATAAAATTGATAATGGACAATATTGGCCAATATGGCATACCCATACTCTTTGATTAGTTGAAGACCGTAGAACCGAAAACTAGACAATTGTAATGCCATGAGCAATATATCGCACCAAACACAGATGTCCATAAAATTATTCGTAATTTACTGGGTAGAAGAACCCTCGTATGCGGGAGGCCATCTGGGTTATTACAATCGCTTAGACTATTTCTGCCGCCAAGAAATTGTGTGAAACAAAAAATGGAAAAATGAGACCATAATTATTATTCCAAATGATGGATAAAACGCGTTAAAACGTGCATGATTAAATTAATAAGTAGTGGGACCATCTTGCACCTTGCATCTTCACCCTCACACCCGTGCGCCACGCTATGACTATCGTATAGGTTCACGTCATCATATATGAAATGATATGCATCTTTGTTTTGTCATTCGACAACCATTCCCTCCGCCAGTTTTAAATAGCCTACAATCAGTGGCGTAGCTAACACGGGTGGCACCCGGGGCTGATTTGGGCGTCGCCCCAAGAATGAATACTATAGAATAGTAAATTTTTCACGTGTTTTGAACCGATTTCAAAAAAGGAGTAGGTTCCTAATTTTCAAGAAAAGGAGGAGGTTCTAAATTTGGCGCACTTTTTTTGTTTATTAAATAAAAATCGATTCCTCCTTGTGGACCACGTTTTATTAGAAAAATATTGATTCGATGTAGTTTGGCAGCGATGTGGTCCCAGTGTCGCCACCGATTTTTTTTAATAACATTGCGTAGTGATACGTTCTAATTTGTTTGTATAAAATTAATTTATAGGTTTGCGGAGCATGACAACACTGCCACAGCAAGAGCCTCCGAAACCAATGATAAACACTTCAGTGCCTGGACCAAAGTCACAGCAGCTGATGAAAGAGTTGAACGCCCTTCAGGTGTGTTTTATTATTACATTGTATCTATTATTTATAAGGTTAAGCACCTATATGTTTCAGAAATCCGAGCACTCTGTGTGATAGACAACTGGTTGTTATGAGAGTCTAATAGACGTTACTTTATGTTATTATCGTTATCTTATTAATTTTAAAAAGTACTGTTGATCGTGATATCACCATGGGTTCCATCTGAAAATCAGTGCTGCAACGCATTACTACACGTTTTAGCATTTTAAGCTGAGATGGGACAATTTACAGCCTCACACAACTGACTAGCGGGCACCTATTATACCTACTAGGCTATAGTTGTTTTGTTTGTTATTACTATTATTTGTGTGAGATACCGTAATAAACGTATTTTCTTTCTTTCTTTCTATTTTAGCAAGCGGGTGCAGTACAACTATTCGCAGATTATGATAGAAGTATTGGCAATTATTTTGTGGACGCTGACGGCAATGCATTTTTAGATGCCTTTACACAAATTTCTTCATTACCGGTTGGATATAACCACCCGGAATTATTAACTGCATTTGAGGATCAACATAATCTCGTGAGTATCGGATTGATCGTGTAATAAACAAAGCTGCTTTTAACCAATGAAAAAAGATGGAGGTTCTCAATTCGACACGTATATAGGTATCAATATATTTTTACCATAACCACGAATAACTTTTCACACAGAGTTGATAAATCTTTTTTCATTCGAAAGTGTTTAGTTCAAAGTAGATATTAGTTTATTCATTATTAGTAGCACCCATTTAAAAATCCACCCATAAGTTGTGAAATCGGGGACGAAAGACTAAACACGGAATTAGTGCACCGAATTGGATGATTCTTTCACTGAAGCAGTAAAATAAAATCTTATTACTTAACAAAAATATAACCGACTCAAACAAACTTAAAAGTTACAAATACAAATGGGCAATTATGTGTTATTGCTTTTTATTAATAAATTACTATTGTATTCTAATTACACCGACCTTACAGTGGCCATTTTTATTTGTAGTTCTTTTTAAACGGTTTTATTTTTGTTATAAATTACCTATACCTACGTAACTATCCTTCGAATCCATAATAAGAAACCCTTTATGTTTCCACTATTCAGAGATCCTTGGTAAACCGCCCTGCACTAGGAGTGTTTCCATCAGCTGATTGGCCCGAAAAGTTGAAAAGTGTACTCTTGTCTATAGCTCCAATGGGCATGAATAACATTGCCACTATGATGTGTGGCTCTTGTTCAAACGAAAACGCTTACAAAGCTATTTTCATTTGGTACCGCACCAAGGAACGCGGGGGAAACATTGATTTAACACCCGAAGAGTTACAGACCTGTATGTTGAACCAGCCGCCAGGGTCGCCTAAGTTGTCGATGTTGTCGTTTGAGGTACGTTTAATTTTATGATTAATATAAAGTTCATTGTAAAAGGTATTAAATCCCACTTGAATTAGAATATTTTGTTAGGGTAATATTGTGAAAGTCAAAGGGCGTTAAGACGTACTTATGTAAGGGGATGCAATATATGTTTTTATTAGTTTGAATGATGAGACGGACCGTTTGCTCGCGTGATGTGAAGCACCAAGCTTGCCCTTACACAGATGCAATACCACATAAAATGTTGAATTACAAAGCACTGAATTGGACTGCGCTCTTCATCCTGAGACATTAGATGTTAAGTCTCAATATGCTCAGTAATTTTACTGGACAATGTCCTTTAACCGAAACACAACAATGCTTACACTCTGCTGCTTGGCGGCAGAAATAGACAAAGCTGTGGTACCAATCCACATTTTTTAGTATACGTGGCACCTACCACCTATTTATATACGAAGGATCTACGACCTAAGAATTATAAATAATGGAAAATATGGATTTGTATAATATAGATACATATCCTATTAATGTTATCAAAATATGTCATACCTACATACTTACCCGCGCAACAAACTGCGAAAAAAATTATATCGTTCTACTGATTGTTTAATTTGCACGAGTTAAAGGTTAAAAAACAACAGACCTACTCATTATAATATAGTATGTACCTATACTTATTTTATAGACCCGGCATACGTTGCAATGCCAATCCACGTGAAGAAAAAAGTGTTTGGCAAAATTTCATTACAATCAGATTTTTGGGCCAGGAACCTTCGCGGGCGTTTGTTCTTGAGTTCTTATAGCAGCTACGGTTTTTTTCGATTTCTTTTCTTTTTAATCTGTAAAAGGGAACACAGTCATCGAACAAAGCAAAGCCAGCTAACTGTTCGGATAAATACCACAAGAGCCTGGATAGTGTCGCAGTTGCAGCATCAGAAAAAATGTGAAAAACGGAAAAAAAATAAAAATTAAAATTTTATAGCTCTGCATAAAATAAATTATTGCGGATAGAAACTTGACTCAATAGTTTTTTTTGTTGAGAATATAATGCTTAATAATTTTAATATTTTTTTTTAATAATCTTATCCTGACTAATTTGACGAAAAAAAATTATCGAGTTTGCGGAACGAAAATACGTAAAAAATACCCATGGAGAACCTTATAAATAATTTTTTTTCGGTTTTAAGAGAATGTTTATTTCGATGTATTCCACGTTATTCTCGTGTGAGAGTGAAAAAAAAAATATTTTGATTTTATATATATAGTATAGATTTTATTATAATACTTTGTCTCTTGCGAAAATATTTACTATCGCATATACAATACATATAAGCATAGCATTGCTTTAATAAAATCTAAACTATGTCGATGTTCCCGTTTTAAATAGAACAGGGGGTCAAAGGTTCATATTAACCCAGTTAAACTAAACAAATTACAGAACTACGTTGAAGAAGTTTTGACAGAAATTATAACGGCGTGATCGAACGCCTAGGTAATCATTTTTTTCCTAAACTAGTTTCAAATTGAGTTTATTTTGTAAACGTGGTGTGAGTGTGTAATGAACATCAATGGCGATGAATAATGTATGGGAACATTAAAATAAGTGAATTTGGGGAATTTTGTCCGGGTGGGTTGATCGACTTTGTTCTTCGATCCGGTCGGGAAAAACCGTGAATGAAGTATCGTGCTGGAAGAAATTCACATCATAACCCCCAGCAAGATCTTGAAAACGGCCATATCTAATACCACACCGAACAACGTATTCTATTTTTATAACTTTACTAGCAAACCCGGCCACGCGTTGCTGTGGCTAAGGTATATGTTAAATTATTGTAGTAAACCATTCAAAACAGCATGCGTCATCTATCGGATACTTACTTAATTCAGCCGATAAATTATTTTACACTGCCATCTGTCAGAATCTTATGGAATTCACAGATAATTGTAATTCTTTTTTCATATAATAAACAAATAATTTGCCATAAATAAAATTGGCAGTCATAGGGACTGCCGATAGAAGTGAAAACTTAAGCACAGCGATTCATTTTTAAATATATAGATTATGTACTGATTGTATTTCTTAAGTGATACTAACTAAATAAAGCAATTAATTACCGATCAATACCAATTAATAGTATTTAGACCGACGCATAGGCCGGATACCGGATATCCGTTTTATCTCTAACTAGCTTTTGCTCGCGGCTCCGCCCACGTGATCAAACAAACAAACAAACAATCAAACTCTACAGCTTTATAATATTAGTATAGATTTGGGTAGCTTAGCAACGGAAGGCTTCAAATATGAATAATTTTCCCCGTTTTTGCAACATTTTTCACTGATGCTTCGTTTCTAATGGTCGCAGCGTAATGTTATATATCCTAAAGCCTTCCTCGATAAATGGACTATCCAACACAAAAAGAATTTTTCAATTCGAACCAGTAGTTCCTGAGATTAGCGCGTTCAAACAAACAAACAAACAAACAAACAAACAATCAAACAATCAAACTCTACAGCTTTATTATTAGTATAGATAATAATAATAATCAATACAATTATGTTTCTTGTACATTTTATAATAGGAGGAAATTAAATGATTTATTAATAGTGTTTTTTTAACAGGGCAGTTTCCATGGACGTACATTTGGGACATTATCCACAACAAGGTCGAAAGCAATTCACAAGGTGGATTGCCCCGCATTTGACTGGCCCGTTGCACCATTCCCTCTATATAAATATCCACTTGATCAATTCACAAGAGAAAATCAGCAAGAAGACAAACGGTATGGTTATTTCTATGTTTTTGTGTTTCTATGCAATGTTGTATTCTATTCTATTACTTAAATTATATTAACATTTTCTTTCATTATTTTATTTCAGACTTTCAATTTTTGTTTGATAAAATATTGACCAAGCATTGGAATTATGAGTTGAGATTTTATGACAAAAGAAGTTAAAGCATGACCTCTGACTAGGTGCTGTACATTGCGTTGTTAGTTGTCAATGATCTTCCTAATTTCGCTGCTTTTCAGAACATTGTTTTGCTTCATTGTACCCAAATAATCTGTTGTATGCTATGTTATTGTTTTCAAATCTAGCAAAGTAGCTTGACCGGGCTGAAATTTGTGTTACGCCAAGGCTCAAGATCTGCTATCTACACCTACTGTCGTATAACCCTTCTATTGCGAAACCGCGCATCACTAACTTTAGAATGGCTAAGTAGAATAGCGAGTACAGTAGACGCAGCATACCTTGGCGGGCCTAAATTTAACTACCAGGGATATCACAGTTATTGTTTCTACAGACTAAAAGGTTACTAACTACTGCTCGGCCATGTTAATTTGCGCGTATATTGTATTTATGCACTTTGTGGCTGTAACTAGTCTCTAGTTTTTGTGTTTGATGCTCCAATGTTAGTTTTCTATGATAATGAATATTTTATATGACAATTTACTCGGCCTGTGGGCAAATGTTTGATATTTATTATATTTCCATTTCAGATGCCTCGAGCAAGTTGCCGATATTATTGAAACGTATAAGAAAAAAGGTAATCCAGTGGCCGGCATAATCGTAGAGCCGATTCAATCGGAGGGTGGTGATTACGAGGCTTCGCCGCAGTTCTTTAAGGAACTGCAAAAAATAAGCAAGGAAGTAAGTTTTCAAAAAACACTAGATATTCTGCGTAATTGGATTGCGACGTCGCGTCGTTAGCTCAGTGAGACATGAGCCGAAGACACGAAACATGTCTTATCGCACCTTAATGTATCATACGTAAACTCTCCATAAGTAGGTAGTTCAAGGGTATCTGTCATCACTAATGTGCGGTTGTGACGTCACAGCGGGTAAATAAAATGCGGCACGCATTAGAAATCTAGTTTAATCGATATAGTTCTTAAGTTTGTTTGTAGATAATCTGTATAACCATTTAGAATCTACAGGTCTTCATCTAATTGATATCTGGAGTATTGAATGGTTAGGTTATCAATAATGTATTCATAAAATTGAAAACATTGCGGTCCGCTTAATAATTTGGGTGATGAAGTATTTAATTTTCCGTACACAACTTATGTTACGGATTACTTCAATTTAAAAATTTCTGATTCTATTAAATTACCTGTAGTCTTAGCAATATTTTGTACCACTGCGAAACACGAGTTTCTTGCACTAATGAGACGGGTTAGGCCTTCGCCCACCCCGGTACAATGTGGGTTGATTACATACCTAACTATCTTTGAAATTCTTATTGAGAAGCCATGAGGGTTTCACGATGTTTCCTTTGACATAATATTGTTAAAAAAATAACAATGAACATCCACGTAACTACGAAAATATAGAGGTGTGTGCCTCTGTCTCTCCATTCCTACTCCTGTCATCCCTTGCTCCCTGACCCTATCGAATAAGAAAATCATAAAAATCCGTCCACAAATGGCAGAGATATCGTTTATCTTATCTACATTTAAAAAATACTGCCTTGGCGCAATTGTAAAGAAAGAAGAAAGAAGACTTGTGCTAAGGTTTTGGGTAAAGGTGATATTGGGTTTTTCTATACTCAGTACCTACTAGCCCGGAGTCTTCGGTTGTGCTTGGTATGGCGATAAGTTCGACCCCTAATAATATAATGCGATGGAATAGCGAAATATGGGTGTTCTGTGTTACACCTCTGCCTACCTTTTCGACGATTACAGGCGTGAATCCGTATGTACGTATATGAAACAAATACAACCAAGTTAAAAACTTCCATAATATAGGTAACCCTGTTAATAAGACCATAGACATACTTGCATTCAAATTAGAATATTGCCTTCTACAGAAAGGAGTTGCACTTATAATTGATGAAGTGCAAACGGGATGCGGTGCGACTGGGAAAATGTGGTGTTTTGAACACTTCGATCTGCCTGTAGCGCCTGACATAGTCACATTCAGCAAGAAAATGTTAACCGGCGGGTTTTATTTTGCCCCTGAATTTAGGTAAGTTCGGCAAATTATTTATGACTAGGTTGTTAATTGAAGACAATACAAAATATGAAAAGAACGCAGGGAAACTCCACGGCAATAAACGATAATTCACACAATATCACGCACTTGGTAATTGATTTATTGTTTTACCAATAAGCAAGCGAGCATACGTATGCATTACATAACAATACACTATATAAGAAATCGAAAGAAACAAAACACTTTAAAACAATACTGCACGATCGCCGAAACCGAAATACTATTTACTTATACTATTTACTTATTTCGGAAATACCGAACGCGTCCAACCGGAGAACCTCCTACTTTTCTTTTGAAATCGGTTAAAAATAAATACTTGAAAATTTAATACCTCCTCCCTTCTTGAAATCGATTAAAAACGCATTAAAAATATGATTTTAAAGTTTAAATAATTAGTAAGTTAATAGTGCAAGAAGCCTTTGTGGTGGATTTATCACACAACACTAAAATTCATCCTAATCCAAGCCACCGTTCATACCTATCTTATATTTTTGTTTACAATTAATGTAATGAATATCACCGTTTATTAGACATGGAAAGAAATAATACACACATGACGTAACAATGAACACAAGTAACGGTGCAGTGATAACGTAACAACTCATTGCGGAGGTGCCTACCCCTCGGCTTCCAGCAAAAAGCGGAACATCGTGGGATTTTAGTCGATATGACGATGTAAACCACGTCATACATAATTTTATATATTCCTTGGTCTAGACTTCGCCAGAGTAAAATTGTTCTGTGGTCCAAACCAGTGAGTCCAACATACTTCCAAGGTAGCTCAGAGAGAGCTGTAGGTAATTTTTATGTAGGATTTTCCCGTCTTAAAAACGCAATATCCTAATGAAAAATGAGCATTTTTTGTGTTATTAGACAGCTTCCGTGGCGCAGCGGGCGAGTAGCCGGCTGCGAAGCGCGAGGCCGCGGGTTCGATCCCCGCACCGAGACAAATGTTTGTGTGATCCACAAATATTTGTTTCGGGGTCTGGGTGTTGTGAGACCGAAAGTCTCTCGAAGTTTCTGATGCCCACGACACAAGACTCGTATCTTACTGTAGGATCAGGACTATGTGTGTAACTGATGTGTATTATTATTATTATTATTTTAGAGCTCCGCATCCTTACCGCATCTTTAACACGTGGATGGGCGACCCTGGCAAGCTGATATTACTCGAGCGTGTGTTGAAAGTGATTAAGCAAGAAAATTTACTAGCTCGCGTCGACGAAACTGGAAAAGTCCTTAAAGGCGGTTTGCACCAATTAGAAAATGAGTTCTCTAGTATTATAAACAGTGTGCGCGGTCGTGGCACTTTCTTGGCATATAACGCTAATACCGCTGAAGTTAGAGATAAAATAAACAACAATCTGAAGAAAAATGGTGAGTAAACTACACGATATACATACGGCGGTAATATATCAAATATAATATAGCGATCAGTACTGTATAGCGATACAAGAGATAGGTAACCTAGGGCACGGTAATATTATATCCTAGGGTTACCATCAAATATGGGTCACCTGATAGTAAGTGATCACCACCGCACATATACACTCACAATTCCAGAGGTAGGTATTGAGGGTGCATTGTCGACCTATAAGGAAAAGAAAAAGAGTTGGGGAAGGGAGAATTGCTGGGCATCAGGAAAGCTCACTGCTGTTGCATATTCAGTTGTACTATGATCATGATGTAGGTAGACAGATTGTCAACAGTGTTGCTCTACAATTCCTAACATTTTTTATAGCCGAGGCCGACAAACGAGCTACTATGCCTAACCATCAAATATGAGTCACCTGATGGTAAGTGATCTCCACCGCCCATGTACGCCCACAATACCAAAAGGATCACGGGTGCGTTGTCGACCTTAAAGGAAAGGTATAATTAAGGAATTGTTAAGAGAAGGGGGGATTTGGGCCTCCGGATATCTCACTTACCGTACGAAACGCAGCAGCAAGCCGCTAAGTTACGTCTGTTTTCTATGAGATAGTGATAATGACACGGTCGAGCCGACCCATTCATGCTATAGACAAAACCTAACTACAGCGTGGCTCTACCACTCATGGCATTCTTTGGGTAGTTACTTATTTTTTACGTATAATATTAGTGACTTAAGACTTTCTTTTCTGTTTTAGGGGTATTAGGAGGAACCTGTGGAGAAAAAGCAATTCGACTTAGACCAGCTCTCATATTCCAACCGAAGCATGCGGAAATTTATTTAGATGCGTTGAGAAAAACCTTAAAAGAGCTATAGAAGGCGAAAATAAAAAAATGTAAACATAACTCTACCACGATGATAAAGTTACACTCGTGGCCTATTCAAAACCTCTGAAACGCATAAATTTGTTACGGTACCTAACTAAACAATCACAAACGTAGTTGATTATTATTATTATTGTTAGGTAATGTCTCTAAATGAGATGTAACGAAGTCTTCCAAATAAATGTCTAATTAATAGTAATGGATATTTTACTGACATACTACAAACGATAAATATGTACTACATTATGTAAAACGATTTAGCAGCCCTAACCGCTAGCCAATTATAGACTGTCTTATAAATATATCAAATAAAATACGCAGAAAATAACTTGCTGGACTAAAATAATCATTTCACAAGCCTTCTACGCCGCCAGTCTCCCTTTAGTAACTGAAAGTGAAATCTCTAGCTCCGACCAAGTTATTTTGCGCGTATTGTAATTAATTTCATGTGAATAATTGAACAACGGTCAGCTGCTATATTATGAGAGTAACATATATTCCGTTTGACTTGAAGTGCTAGAAAAGAAGCCAATATCCAACAGTGGGTGAATTAAACTAAACTAAAATTACTTCATATTTTTTTATAATTGTAGACGGTATACTTACATCGGTAACTCATTCAAGATTTTTATTGTATTACGGGCGATGGATATAACTTACCATCAGGTCGTCCACATGCTTATATGCCGGCTTTGCTATAAAAAAAAAACATAACAATCATTTATTTAGACTTTTATTATCATATTTTTTATGGATATTACGTACGAAGTTTTGATTTGCTAACACAAGTAAAAAATAATAAAACCACTTTAGGGATTAAATACCAAAGGCCTTACTACAAAACTATCTTTAACCTAGGTTTATACCTACTAGTTGTAACAGTAACCTCAAGTAGTTTATTTATATAAATTTAAAGTTAAACTACGTTGCAGTAAGACCTCGATTTTTTTATATACCTATTTATATCATTCACCAACACAGATGATGACGGTTTGAGGATAAACAAGCAACTGTGATTAACAGATTCGACGTCAGTTAGAAAGAGACAATGAAAATATTTACCGTAGTGTAATCTGACTTACCTATTTTAAATGAATGGAATGGAGTGAAAGAGACCGTGTTATATGTAACTGTGTGGTACAGTGTGAAACGATATTATGTAGTCGTTAATTATTTTAGCGACTATCCACCTCACATTTTGTACCGAAGCGTAGGTTAAAAGCCTTGAATGCGTAGAGAGCATGCATCAACAAGCATACAACTATCTACAATCTCTCAATATATTTTTCCATAAATCGGAGTCCCCCTAAACCCCTTGTTCGTTTACGATTAAATGTCCTTACCCGGAGGTTCTTAGTACCACATGCCTTGGTTTGGCATCTGTTGTAGAGATCGCTGTGAATATGGACGCCGGGCATTTGGGGCCTAAATAAAGGGTTGGAACAAAATGCATTTAACCCAGCGCTTACAGTTGAGGCACGTGATGAAACTCATCAGACGCATCTTATAATTTTGTTGTATCTTGTTACGGATAGTAACAGCCTTTTGTTCAACGAAAGAAAAGGAAAAGGTAGCCTGGGACTGCGTCACAGACTAGTCACGTGACGTCAGATGCTTTTTTTATATACCTACTAGCTACGATTATAACAGGTTGGTTACCGCGCTATGCCTTCGTTACCAAGAAGGCCCTTATATCGATCTGTTTTAAATCACAAAGTACTCAGTGTCAGCTTGTCAGCTTGCTTGGCTTGGATTTATGCCAGGGATAGTGACAGACTCGCCCCCTATCACATCATGGGACCGAAATAAGTGTACGGGATACACTCTGCTTACCCCTTGGGATTACAGCCTGTAATTTACAGGCGTGAGTTAGTACGAATGTATAAGGAATAGATAAAAATAACTGTCCATAGCATTGTTGTCGATTGACTATGATATTGATATCTGAGGACACTATAGTCACAATTTATAATAAACTATAACCTGTCACTTACGGATAGTAAGCTTTCTAGGGGTGAATTTTCAGAATCGGATCCATAATTGCAGAAAATGCACTCACATAGTAGGTATATGTGAGTTTTTAGTAAAACTCTAAATCAAGGGGACACTATGGCCACAAATCACAGTCAAATAGTATGCCGGTAATAAATAACTTGCTACTGAAATACCTGTACCTATACATTGTCCACTGTAAGGCAATGTAAAAGAATTAGCACGGGCCGAACGAGGTGAGTCAGGTGTGATAGTCAGATGACACGTCAATGAGCTCACTGCAAGAGCGTAGGTTCAATGGAATATATATTATATAGTCAGTATAATATTCATACCTATTGTCCATATCTACGTATTTATACAGACAAGTACATATACTACAGGAATTCATTTAGGCCTTTCATTTTAATATATTATATTTCTGTTAATAAGATTACGCCATAATTTTAGCACATTATCTAACTGGTCTAATAACAGCGGAATTAGGCTGAACACCGGTAAGGATTTAAGTTTAAATTCTTTTCTATTGTAATTTGTGGGCGATAGCTCGCCTATCGCCATCTCTCATTACCTGGGATAGGTAAGTTCAACAAACCGTGCCCGGGCACTAGTTGCAACTTATCGCTATGTACTAAACAACATAATACATGTACCTACTTACCTATTTACACAACTACATATATGTAAAATTAATAGTGATAGCCTCCCTGGCGCAGCGAGCGTGAAGCCGGCTGTGAAGTAAGAGGCCGCGGGTTCGATCCCCGCACCGAGACAAATGTTTGTGTGATCCACAAATATTTGTTTCGGGTCTGGGTGTTGTGAGACCGAAATTGGCAATTGGGTTGACCGGGTTTGTTACTTCTACTACTGTCTCACAGGAGGCCAACGTAAAGTGTCGGCTTACCGTACAATGAAGATATCTGGCGGCTCAACCATCCCTCCCCTTCCAATTCTTTAATATGCGTTTAAAGATCGGCAACATATACATGATTCTTTTTGTATTTTATTACCTATTCATGGGCGGTGGAGATCACTTATCATCAGGTGATACACTTGCTTGATTGCCGGTATATGCTATCAAAAATACATTTCCTAGTGTCACATTAATCTTGCAGTTTTTGTTTCGTGGCTAATTTATGATTTATTATAATTTTTCAGCTCATTGATGGTAGGTAGCACAAACCTATGTACTGATATTTTAGATGCAGCAGGTAAACAGAATGGGTACGTCACGCATTCTATATTTATGAAACGGTACTTACGTAGTTTATATTTGTCTACTTCTATAATTATAACATCTCATGCGACGTGTAAAAATAGCTCTCTGTGCCGTCTGAATTGAAATCTTAGGATTACTCGCAAATTTTAAAACGAGCAATATTTCCTTATCTTATAATATGTAATAGTTGTATCGAGATTGTTTGAATAAGTATGTACGATTCAATGTCATTGCTATATTCTGTATATGCATTTAAGCCTTATAATTAGTTTCGAAGGTCATAATATTACACGTTAAAAAGAAACTAGTCGGTTTGTTACCTTGAGCTAGTTCTAGACAAAAAATTCATTAATTGAGCATATTATTAAGAAAATGGGCAAAATCTAAAAGAAATTTCTAAGCCCTGGCAAATTCTATAGTTAAAGAGCGACATATGGCACATAATAGGTATCTACCTACCTGGATATCAATAGCACCTACCTTAGATTTTAGACGACATGTGGGTTGGTAGGTATTTCAACTCGGGGTCTGGTATTTAACATACTAATTAGAGTCATACTCAGAGATGGCTATTATCTTTAGTTGATATTTAGTCATATCTGAAAAAAAAAGTAAAAAAAAAACCGAGAATTCGATATTTCTCATAAACGTCAACTAGAATCATTTACAAATGTTCTCACTCAGTAACGAAGCATAACACTTTTTGAGCATTTTCTGTTTTCAGTAATGCAGCATATAAGAACCGTGTTTGCGGAAATGAACCACCATAGAGTCAGTTCTGCGATGGGTCATTTCTGCACAACACGGTCCATCTGAGTCGGAAAATAATCGAATTCTAAGAAATTAATAATTGACTAATAAATTAAATGCGATAGTACGTTATGTACGGAGTACGAGTATTTGGGTTGTATTTGTTGTTACCTTTATAAGCCGATAGCACACCGATAGTCACTATCGGTGCGGCGGCGCCACGCCTTACGAACCTAATTGCTCCAGAGTCGGCGTTTGGCATTGGTAATATTATACCTATAAGCAGTATAGAATAGTTAGTATCCAAACTAAATTTTTCCTTGCAGACACCTGTAGGTAAGTACATACCTAGGCATATGAACTAAGGATGTCTTACAACACATGACTTTTTAAATTATTTCAATTATCTTATTATTAATTCTTCAGCGTGGCTTATCACTTATAAAATAGGAATGTTATGAATATGGCATATATCTAATAAGGGACAGTATCTATAATATTTTATCTTGTATTCCCTTTCGCGCCTGCCCATAAAAAACTTGGTTAAAAGTTGATAATTGTGTATTACAATTTTCTCAAATTCAAAATTCATTTATTCTGTAAAAATATACCATATTTATGTCAAATCGCCATTTTTTTCCTTTTTTTTCCTTCCTCTTTTCTCCCTAAGCGTGGACTGCTTGACGTAGCAACTACTGAGATACACCGCCAAAAAATTCAGTAGGGTAATCTGCTCTCATTGAGTTAGTTGATTTGCCTGCATGCAGTATTCTAATTTCTGCATCTAAATGCGAGTACCTACGAACCGGCTTTTGCGGTTGTCTTTGGCAAAATATGCGTAACATTATGTAAAATAATATGCACATAACATCTAGTTGTGTTTTATACGGATGTTGAGGAGACTACGAGGAACTAAATAATAATATTATACACACACACTAGATTTAACCTGTATTGTATTACGAGGACTTGTGGTCCCACAACACGCAGACTCAAAACAAATGTTTGTGAACCACACAAACATCTGTCACAAATGTACCTATCTGTGCGGGGATCGAAGCCGCGGCGTTTCTTTTCACAGCCGGCATCTCGCTTAATGCGCTACTGTGGCTCTCCATGTTTTTCAGCGTTTTCACCATAACTGTTATTGGAATAATGTTATTCGAAGGAATAGGACCCTTAAAATAATATCCCTGGTCCGTCAACTTTAAATCATAGGGGCATTGCGATGTCCGTTTTAAGTCAGATTCAGAATACAGGTGATATATCTACAATAATATCTACAGTTCAGAGGCGTTGACGCTGCCGAGGTGAGGGCATAAATCACCCAAGATCCTAGGTCTAGTGGCGAGTAACTTAGACTGATATGTCATGGTAGACTGGGATCTAAGATGTTTATCTCAGCAGATTTTGAGATTACCATAAGTCAATATCATATGGAAATAATACGGTTATGAATTAACTTCACGGGAAGGATTAGTTTCTTGCACATATGTGGCGCTTGTCACGTACTACATCTGCGGTGTTATTTAGCGTTCAATTATTTAAAATAGATAGATCTCTACAAAAATATAGTATTTTTAAGCAAAATCACTCGCTTTTATGTCGTATAATATAGTCTAGCTGTCAAGGTTTTGCTTTTACTTTTTTCACGTCACTACTTAGCAATCATACAGGTTGAATGCCATTGTTTTGATCCTACTTTGCTTATGCCAGTGAAACAAAAAAAAAACACTAATTATTAATCATTGTTTTTTTTTTTTAATAATATTTACTTTGTGTTATGATTTTATGACAGTACTTAAGCACCTCATTCTCCCCAGTGGGACTGAGATCAGGCAGGCAGCCGGTCTTAAAAATTACAAGCCAATTTTTTTCGTACCGTATTAATTTTAAGAAGCATGTTGCGCCGACCCCACTGCCTGTGGGATAAGGGCAGGCGGAAGAAGTAAAGGTTTTTAAAAACATCATGTCAGTCTTGCATTATTTACAGGCTAACATAATAATAAAATTGTTTGACAGATTTAGTAACAACACGCACCTAGTAACCCATTTGCCTTAGAGCTAGTTTGTTGACCTCAATGACCAACGACCTGTATGCTGTGTTTATGTCGGTCGCTACACACTATTCGCTTGTATCATATCATGTAACTACATCCAATATTGACTATAATGGGTACAGTGTACACGTAGGTACCTACATTATGTATATTTATGGATCCATCAATCTATATTCTATTAAGTAAACTGTATATAATTGCTTTTGTACATAGAATGAGCCACGGGCACGACCGGGTACATTTGGTACCAACCCGGTCGAGGCCGTGGCTCATTCTGTGTTTATTCTATTCAAAGATTATACCCATAGTAATTGTTGAAATAAAACTAATTTAAACGGATTTTATCGCGGGGGGACTACCCCTCGTGACCACGAAGGCTAAAAGGTCTTCGAAACGTCGGGATCAAAATTAATAAAAAACCGCGAAAATTCGTTTAAATTAGTTTTATTTCAATGAGTAATATTCGCGTAAACGTAAGAAATCATTACCCATAGTACTTACCATTCTCTGTATCATCTGGCCCACTTGTTCATTTGCCAGCCTTCGGCTATATACATACATATGAATAACCTCACTAATAGCACGTCGCGCGGGAAAATTAGTTTTAAAAAAATATATACGCGCTAATTGAAATCCCTTATTGAAATCGGTTAAAATGTGGCACTATATAAATAAATGTGAAACACTTAAATTGTTGCTTTTGTTCTTTTACTATTTACTAAGGATATCTGCTGATCTGAATGTCCGCCAGCTGCCTATTACGATTCATAATATAGAGCCCTTTTATACTCGTAGATATGACTAACTCATGAGCGTATGCTTGAAAATAGGCGTCGGTTTGCACTTATATCAAATTCCCTTACAAAATAAGTAACGAATACATTTATAAAACAATAAATATTATGAGTAATACCTTTATGTTTAAATGGGCATGCGACCGCCGCCTATTAGGTGGGTGCTCAAAACGGGACTTAGACAGAGAATGGAGATAGTCCGACAAAAACCGCCGCCCACTTTCTGAACATGACATCAGAATTTTAAACATATACAAACTTGCGTAGGTAAATATGTTTATGAGTGTCATATTCTTTAAATCGTTGTAAGTATTTATCAAAATGTTTAGTTAACATGGCTTCCCTTAAATCGACATCTAAATAGAACTCGGCTGTACAGGACGAGCATAGCACACGAATCTTTTCTACACATTTTCCAAGATTTATGTAGATTTTTATTACAGAAAGACGTGCCAAACTTGCTTTCCTTTTGAGTTGGTTTATATATAAGGAATAATTATCACCTAAAGGCCATAAAGAATAAATGAATAAACAGAACGGAGCAAATTTATTTAAGTTTTTATTCTCTCGGTCACAAAAAACAGCGGGTAAGTAACTATTTATTTTGTATTGTGAGTTTTTAAACCATTAATTTCAAACGCTGGAGAGGACGAACACTAGTGCAAAGATTTTCTCCGGCTCGGAAAATCCGTAGAGCCCCTCTCTATCGTTGTCATCTTTAACCGTGCAGTGTGGTAGTAATAACATTATGATGACAATAAGAAGTGGTAACTAACACACAATGTAAGTAGTTGTGAATTTTTTTCTTGTAGCAGAGAAAGAATTTTCGAACCGCAATAAATAACCGGATGAAATTTTTACATTATGTACATGTGTAAGTATATTCTAACAAGTCATAAGGTAATAACAATAAGAAAAATGGTTCGTTATCCTCAATACGCAAGCCCGACTCATACTTGCTCGGCTTTTCTTAACGGATGATGATAATGACGGATTACATGTATGTTAGTAATTAATCGCGTACAATCTGAATTGGTTATTAAAAACTTCCTTCAACATAAAAATACAGCTATTTTATACGAATAACGAGTACGTATTTTTTTTTCATTCATTCTTTCTGATTGGTATTATCCGGTTTAATGCCTGGATCCGCCTCTCATCATGATTTGATGGTGTGGATTTGTTATTGTGTGGTGCCCTTCGACGTCTGACCCCACAACGCGAACTAAGTTTCGCCATTGCCTCGTCCGTTAATCAGCAGCGTAACCCTCTTGTAGATAGAGGTTGGACTTGGGCCTAAAATGTTAATGATCCACTTACACACCAATATTATTATTACTTCCATGAAAGCAAAGAAAGTGAAATTATTGTTTACATTTTGATTCACATACGGAAAATCTGCGAATAAAAAAAATCTGCAAGTAATAATGCGCCCAGTCCAGTACGAATATTTCTAATTAGGAGTACTCATTTCAAACAATTTACGGTCGGTATGTCGATGAAATTAAAAGGCACATGGCTGTCACGAGGTCATCCATGGACAAGCTCAAGAAAATATGGAAAAAACCGGATTAATAGGAAAGCCACAAAGACCAAGCTTGTTAGGGCATTAGTCTTCCCCATATTCCTCTACGCCGCAGAGACGTGGAACAAGAGAAAAAGAAAATAAACACCCTTCAAATGTGGTGGTGAGGAAGAATGCTTGGGGTATCGTGGGCTCACATTCAAACCAACGAGTTGATCCATCAACAGTCCGGCATCAAGCAGCGTATATTTCATATCGTTCAAGGCCGTATTCGCTCCATCTTTGGGTATATATCACGACGAGAAGATGTACATAGTTATCTTAGAACGCCTTGTAGTACAGGGGCACGTTAAAGGCACAGACTACGCGGTAGATCACCTATGCAGTGGACTAACCACATAGAGTCCTCTCTTAACGGTTTAAGACGAATGGCGATGAACTGTTTGAACCCTAAACTGAAGACCACGACCACTCTGCCTATAGTGTAGCGACTAAGAAGGAAAATGTAAATAAACTTACCTGCATCCAAGTGTATTACGCCATCAAAAGACTTCATATTCATAAAAAAAGAGTTCAATTAACATAGTTTCGCGTTTGCAATATAAAATGTTTAGGTACCTGTATGTATTTATAAAACTATTGCTTCATGTGACTCACCCGAAATACGTTGAATGAAATTCTGTCACAATTTATTAGCATTAAGTGACGTCATTACAGTTTACTGTTTATAGAACTGCAGTGATTGTATGTAATACGACCGGTTTTTTGAAGGTCGATCAATGTTGAGAATTAAGATCCTAGTGCGTTCTCCGCCTCCCTTCCATGTTTTTCAGGTGTTTTTTTTTAGGTACTTGGTTCTTATGATACTTTCTACCCGGAACATTATCTGATAATAATTAGTTAAACATTAAGGAATTAAAAAACCAAAACCCATTGTTCAAATCAGTATCTAGGTAGGTATTAAGTTATCTACGACTGAGGCCGGGATGATATTAAAGAACTAGGTAAATGTCCATTGTAACTTGTATAAAGTGGCGACAGCCTTTTGCGCCAGTAAGGTTTTTTTTGTTTTACCATTAATGCCGGGTAACGCCGGCAATATTATGTTTGTGTGTCACACAACCAAGTAAGAATTTATTTCTACCGCATAGCAGCAGAGTGTAAGCTCTGTTGTGTTCTGGTTTGAAGGGCATTGAAGCCAGTGAAATTACTGGGCATTGTGAGAATTAACATCTTATCTATCTGAGTGACAAGCGCAGTCCAGTGCCATGCTGTATTTTGTAATTTAAAGTTTGGAGTGGTGTTGCTATTGCTTATGGCCATGCGTGTCGCTTAACATTAGATGAACGACCTGCTTGATGTATATTATTGACACAATAAAAGATAAAATAGTTTTGATCCAACGGTTGCGCGATGCAAGGTGTGTCGAAAACAATTAATAAATCAATTAATAAGTCAGATACAATTATATGCAAAGGCGTACCCAGGATTTGATTTTTAACACATGTTACAGAAATTTGGCTTGTAGTTTTACGACCGGCCGCATGTATGACGTCAACTCCTCTGGGGAGAAAATACAACCAGACCGGAAACAAATATTTGTGGATCAAACAAATATTTGTCTCAGTGCTGAAATCGAACCCGCGTCCTCTCGCTTCATAGCCGGCTACGCGCACATTGCGCTACGCAGGCTGTCAACACAATACGTCTATGATGATAAAGGAAAATTGAACAACATTTATACTCCGTTTCTACTTGCTGTCATTTATATTCCTCTATAAGAATAATTCCAACAAAATATCCCATAAAATTAGCAAATCTGTCACTCTGGAATGAATTAACCTTTACGATACATGTGTTTGATAAAGAAAATATCCAGATTAGTGGGATAATAGGAAGTACCTACGATAGTGTAGCAGAGTATAGCATGGGGTCGTCAAAGGTACATAAACTGTGTGTGAAGCAATGATAAATAGAATATGTTACATAAAATGAGGCATATTTTGTTTTATGGACTTAGATCTATGTCACTGATCCAATAGGTACCTATAGCATAAATTATGCTAATCGCTCACTACAGCCTCGTTAGGAAGAAAAGTTTATGTGATGACAAGAATGTATTCTTATAGGTATGTTATGCAACGCACTATTACTTATGCTCACAGAAAACTCTAAATCAAACCGATGGATGCAATAATAATAATTAATGCATGATGCTATCATCATGCTACTCAAAACAAAAAAAAACTGTTATAGGAATTCTGCCCCTGTCATAGTAGGCACGAGAGTCTTCTTGTGAAAATCGTCAGATTTGTCACATGCAGATTGAAATCGCTACATATCTACTTAGTGTCTACTGTCTAGTTGGGATCATGGATGATCGCGGCTCGCGCTAGCCGTTAGTCGTTACAAGGGCGCAATATTTTTTTGCCGACTACTGTGCCACTGTATGTGCGGTTGGTGCTATTCGTGAGATCGTGACTCGTGTGCGTTTCGTTAACGTTCGTGTCTTCGAACGTCAGTCGATGGAAAACGTGCGCTCGGATCGTTTGTATAGCTGTGCGGTTGCGTTGCCGCAAATTCTACCTACGCTTTGTCTTTATGGAACCCACATAAACTTGTAGCGCCCAACGCATGTTTTATTGATTTTGTGCGCGAGAATTTTCCATTTGGTGAGAATATTACCAACGAAGGAATGTTACGGTTTCAGTGTTATTGATCGTTCATACGGATCGAATAAGTGTCATCGACGAGCTCAGTCATCCATTTAGTGTGTACCGTGTGTTTGACACAAAACGTGATAATATCACCTGTGATCTCGGAACTAAACAGTGTGTGCTGAAATTATTTAAGTACCTAGCACAGATAAAAAAGTGATAAGTATTGTGAAATTTGTAGTCAGTGTAGAAAGACTGAAGTGTCGTGTGTTATTTGAGATTGGCACATACGTTATATTCACCGGAAGAGCCAATGTTATTTTAAGGTTCGTAGATCATAGAAAACAAACGCAAAAAAAACTGCACAATTAACACTACATATGTACTACTTTTCAAGGTGTTATTATTATTTCAGTTTTCAAGGTGTAAAACAGCTGGGTGAGTTGTCACTGCAGTTGCAATACACCATGTGTGGCCATATCGGTTATGTGTAGGTTTAATTTGATTGGATTTGTGAGTCCATGAAAGTACCTTACTAATTATGATTGTTGATTAAGAGTTCACTAACGACTGCGTTAGTCATTGTTGGTTCGGGTTGTCTTGCTAAGTCAATCATAATTATTAAAGTTATTACCTACTTATTATTATAGCTAAGATTTAAGAAATTGTTTGATTATTAACTAGTACACTTTTTAGTGCCACAAACATTGGTTTACTGGAAATTAAAAGAATATAAAATAACATCGACACCACATTCACTCGTTTAATAAGTTCCTTTAATTTGGTTGGCATTTGCAAATTGCAATTCAGGGTTGCCAGTAGATTTTTTACAATAATTATTCAGTTTACCCATAAAATTGAATAGAATTGAATTTGAGTAGTCAAAATTTTTTGTAGCAAATACAATATTTAATAATCATATATACTTATGTCCTTTTTAATTTTATTTTTGGTGAACCAATTAAATGCAAGATTCCATTATACAAGGGCGATAAATCCGTACAATTGTACTGTTTTTGTATCTAACTACACAAATTTGAAGCCGGTGGCGACATTTAGTGACAATATTAATTAAAAAATAAATAAACGTATACTCATAAGTTGTAAAATTTAAAACTAATGAGTACCATGAAGTTAGTAGATATTAACAACCGTACAAAACATATACTCTTATTTGACTACGAGGCGTAGCTTTGGATTTAATTTCATTCCAAAAGACATCATATACACATTTTTGAATTAAAATAGTTGGTGTTACCTACTCAGTAAATTTTTTTTTTTTTTTTTTTTTTTTTTTTTATCCTGGCTCGGCAAAATGACTACGCCACACCTGATGGTAAGTGTAACGCAATCCAGGAATAGTGTCGACCAAAGACAAACAGTGTGTCTATCGTTGGTCGGCACAATCATGCCGGCCTGCCTAACTGCTTCTTCACACTCCGTTTAAAGGACCCAATATTATAGGAAGGAGGGAACACGTGTGCCGGCAAACTATTCCACAGCTTAATGGTCCGGCAGAAGTACGAATTTGCGAACTTTTTAGTTCGAGCCGAGATGGAGGAGACCACGAAGCTGTGGCTCCGCAAGCCAGCACGCGTGGTTCTGTTAAGGAAAGGCGAGGATGGGATAAGGTCAAACAATTCTTCGGAGCATTCACCGTGATACAGACGGTACAAGACGCTCAGTGAGGCAATGTCCCTCCGCAATTGTAGCGGTTCTAAGTGTCTTGTAACGTCTGCATCATTCACAACGCGGACAGCCCGACGCTGCAATCCGTCCAAGGCATCGAGTAAGTATTGGGCGGAACCGTCCCAAAGGTGCGAACAGTACTCCACACCCGGCCGCGCTTGCGCTTTGTATAAGCGGTAAAGCTGACCGGGAGTAAAAAACCGACGCACCCTGTTCAGGATTCCGACCCTGCGTGAAGTGGCGGATATTACGCCCTCGATGTGGTTCCTTGGATTCAGATTGCAGCAAATATCCATACCAAGGATATTAAGGCTATTCCGCATTGCGAGCGGGATACCCCGAAGATTGGGGAGGGGAGAGAACGGGGATTTCTTGCACGTGAACGCGCACACCTGTGTTTTCTTGGCATTGAACTCAACCAGATTCCTTGCACCCCATTCCGAAATGAGATCCAAGGTCCGGTTAAGCTCAATGACGAGATTCTCTCGCTCCCTCTCAGTGACTTCCCGGCTACCTGGAGGCTTACTGCAGTAACGCCCATGCACTGTGCTGTCATCTGCATAGCAATGAATGTTACCGAGTGGTAACATATCATTGATATGCAGAATAAACAAGGTGGGCGAAAGCACAGAGCCTTGTGGGACTCCGGCATTAACTGTCATGAGCCGTGAAGCATGTCCTTCGACAAGGACACGCATTCTGCGCTCATGCAGAAAGCCGGAGATCCACGTGCACAGGTTGTCGGGGAGCCCATATGCCGGAAGCTTGGAGAGAAGACCACGGTGCCAGACCCTATCAAATGCCTTAGCAATGTCGAGACTTACGGCTAGAGCCTCGCCATGCTTATCAACCGCCTCACCCCAGCGATGTAGCATGTACGCTAAAAGATCACCCGTTGATCGTTTCGACCGAAAGCCGTATTGTCGGTCACTGATCAGCGAGTGATCCTCCAGGTAGCGGATCAACTGTGTATTTATGATCCGAAAAATTTCCCTATATTTGGTTTAAAAATATAATACTTACGACCAACCCGACTTTGTCCGGCCACTAATTTAATTTTATAGTACCTAATAAATAAATGTGATAAAGAAATAGCAATAAACTAAATTTTTTGTTGTTTTGATCGTAACGACGCGTCGTTACGCCGAAGATATAATTCGCACTGCCAAATTTTACAAACATTGTCTAGTTTTATATCACTCATTATCGTTCATCGAGTGGTAGGTAGGTTATTAGGCACTGCAAGAACAGGCTAAAAATCGTTAGGATTTAAAAGGTTAGGCAACAGCTCAGTAATTGTGATAATGGGGAGCATCAGGATATATATTATACAGGGTTAATTTTAAAACACCAGCAACCTCGCAGGACCAGATAGCTGACCCCATACGGAACAACTTTTGTTCTACGAGTTTGGATATAACTCAATATATTTAAAAAAAAATGATTTTACAAGTTTTTGTTGTGTCGTGTTTTTCTTCTTAGATTGGGGCGCGGCGCGGCGTGCGCGCGCGACTTCAAAGGGCGGTCAGCTGCTCAGCGGTCAAGGTCGTAGGCGCTAGCCCGGTTCCCCACGCTTCGCGTGTTTGTTTACGTAACCTGCGATGCGCGTTGTATTTAACATTCAAGACGGAAATTAAATGAATACTTATTTTTGTATGAAAATAAAATCTAACAAATTATCAAAAGTCGTAGAACAAAAGTAGTAGCTTATAACCTTAGGAATCTACCCCTGCGAGGTTGCTGGTGTTTTAAAAATAACCCTGTATAGAGTAAATACACATAGGAACATCTACAAACAATTACACTAAGTTGTAGAGAGTTTTGTCTACAGCTTGAATGAGGTGGATCTTTCTCACAGAAAACCGGCGTAATGTAGCGGTTTGCTGCTGCATTTCGTATGGTGAGTGAGATATCCGGAGACTCATTCATTTAAAGTTTGGCAAGGTCGTCATCAGTCATGTGGGTTTTGTAGGCATTCATGAGCGCTGGAGATCACATACCAGGTGACCCACTTGCTAGTTTGCCGGCCTATGCCATAAAAAACAAAACCAAAGCAATCAATTCCCTTATTTATAAGAGCAAGACAAATTGACTGCACTATACATAATGGTAAGCGCAGTGCAGCCTAAAAAATCCAGCGACTACCGATAAACAATTTGTTTATCGGTGGTCATAGCGAACACTGGCGAACACATGGCGTTAAAATCTGCCAAAGTGACTTGCATACCTTGTGTGGATTGCGTTCCAGGATCAGCCAGTGTATATCTTCTCCAGGGGGCTTGCTACATGATTTGATAGTTGGTTAGGGCGAGTATATGGGGATATCCTTGTATCCCTGTCCCTGCATCGGTCATCCGCCTGTCCTATTACAGGCCCCTCGATTTGCTTCTTCCCTCTCCGAAATTGTAATCATTCTCAGTAGTAAGGTAATAATTTAAAAATATAATGAAGTATGTCAGTTATGTCAAACCGATAAAATTTACTAAATCAATGGAGCGGTATGTACATTAGTTATCAATTTTGTCACGAAGGAACTTCTCAATACTATAATATGCGTTGTCTATCAGGAAGTTACTTAATTTATTTTTAAACATTTGATTATTTAGTTCTTTCCAGAGCTTAGGGATTTTGTTATATTTTTGGTGCCATATAAAATATACTGTTATGCATTAGCGTGGTTTTAGATGTGTGTAGGCAAAGTTTACCATTGCGTCTATTGCGATTGACTTGGTCAGATAGTCGTGGAAATAGATTAGGTTTTTTGAAGTGATAACTTCTTATGGGAGGGTGAACCGAAACGTTCCGTAACGCGAGCGGTTCATCGACCAGCCAGCGTTAGCCGACCTCCCTGGAACATCGATAATTTCGAAGTCCCAGGTAGCGCCACGCAGTGACCAGTCGGCTTGGACCGGACTTTGACACGACTTTGACACGACTTTGACACGACTTTGACACGTCTCTGACACGACTCTGACACGACTCTGACACGACTCTGACACCACTCTGACACCACTCTGACACGACTCTGACACGACTCTGACACGACTCTGACACGACTCTGACACGACTCTGACACGACTCTGACACGACTCTGACACGACTCTGACACGACTCTGACACGGCTCTGACACGACTCTGACACGACTTTGACACGACTTTGACACGACTTTGGCACGACTTTGACAGCGTAACGCTTTACGGCGCCACTCTGTCTGGCTTCCCCTTCTCTCACGCATACGGTAGCAGTAGGCAGGCTCCTCCGCTCTCACTTTAACCCACATTAGTTTAAGTTATCACTTCTGTCGAGCGTCCCGGGACGCACGCTTTTTTTTTTTACAAATATTGCCCTTTCTAAAATTTAAAGGGAAGGGAGCGTTAAAATTTAAAATTTCTTAAAGTATTGCTTACAACTATCAGTAACTTTCAATTTAAACATACTCCTTATGCAACGCTTCTGAGCTTTAAATACAAGTTCCTTATTAGTGGAATTAGCCCAAAAAATTACACCGTATCGAAGATTAGAGGAAACTAATCCATGGTATGCCGCAAGAAAGGCATCAATATTAAGCACTGGAACTAATTTGTGTATAGCATAAGAAGAATTACAAATGTTTTTGAAGTGATAACTTCTTATGGGAGGGTGAACCGATGCGTTCTGTAACACGAGCGGATTCGCGAATCTTCCGTGAGACGTCACGCGGGCCAGTTGACCAGCCAGCGTTAGGGGACCTCCTACCTGGAACTTAGAGAATTTTCGAAGTAACAGGTGGCGTCGCACAGTGACCACATTAGTTTACTTATCACTTCTGTCGAGCGTCCTGAGACGCACACGTTTTTTTATTTGTTAATGCTTCTGTGTGTGCTTTCCAATTAAGGTTTTTATTTATTACTAAATGACCCGGTGAACTTCGTATCACTTACGTATATTTGTATTAAATGTGGTCAAAACTTAATAAAAATGTTTTATTTACATTAAAATATGTAACACAGTTATGCACTTAATGTAAAAAAAATTGGATTAGGTGAGGTACGTGCACCATTGCACGTGAGGTAGACCGTCGCACATTTGGTTGACTTTGACGACCTAAGTCAGGTCGTCTTCTCCTTCGGTGCGGGGAGGCATCTGAGACGCCAATGTAGGGGGCTACATTTGAAGCCGGGGCACTTCTCGCCTCGGGAACCCGGGGCCGTTCCTAATGTGCCGAAGATGGCCACCGCGGAGTTTTAAGTTAGTATTTGCCGGCATAGGTGTACATACTGTTAGGGACTTGGCCCAGCGGTCGCTCGGATGTTTTCTATCTCTCCCGGGCGGCTCAACGCTGGGTCGTAAGGCCGGTAGAGCTCAACATTTAAAAAAAAAAAAAACCATTTAAACCATTTATTTGCCACAATACATAAAAAACAACTTATTTTTAACAGACAGTACTACATTATATAATATTTTAATTGCCTATATTTTATGTGTGGCGAAGAGCCAGTACATAATAAACATAACATAATAACATAACCGTTCCACTTCCCCCCGGTGGAACGGTAGCGACAAAACGCTTTTCCCCGCGACAAAAAAAAAGACGTCTTCTCCTTGGCATTTTAAAACAACAGTAAATAACGTTTCGCGCACTGACAAACTGATAATAGATTTTAATAATTGCCTTGAAATTTAGTTATTTATTTTGTTCTTTCTTTTTTATTTATGGCTTTCGCAGTATTATGCATTTAGCCAGTGTCAAGTATAATTTATTCTCAAGTACTTTTACAAGAATGATGAAACACGGGTGCGGTCGATTTCAAGGTCTGTTGTCGGAGTTTTGGTGTTAACTCCTTTCAGCACGATTCCCAATTCACTTATTTCAATGCTTCCATATACTGTTCATCACCGTCAATGTTTATTGAACAAATCCACACCACTTTTATACAACAAACACAACTCTAGTTTATGAAATAAATAAATTAAAATAAGCGACGAACTGCACTGTCAGAATTCCCGCCAAAACGACATTTATTTTTCGGCAACCAACTGACACTTTTACCCTTTTTTTATTTCTGAAAGAAAACTGTTTTGTATTCCAACAAAACAAGCCAAAGAGATCGGACCTCATACTAAAGGTATGAAACAGACAAATTTCTGAACGCACATATAAAGATTTGACAACCAAGTGTCAATTTTTTATTTGTAAAAGACAAAAGACATCAAGTGTTTCATACCTGGGAACAGTTTGTGTTGGAAAATTTAATTGTCGTTTTTAGTATTTTCCTTTACTTATTATTTATGTTTCTCACCGCTTAAACCTTCCCTGAACTTCCACAAAAATTTCAAGATCAAAATTAGCCAAATCGGTACAGCCATTCTCGAGTTTTAGCGAGACAAACGAACAGTGATTCATTTTTTTATATATAGAAGTTTAAACCAAGGAACTTTGAATTGTCAACTCCATTAATGTTTTTACTATTATATATTATATTAAAATTGGACATAGTAGATCCTATAGTATCAATCATTATTATTATCTTTTTATTTCAATCAATTCAATAAACATAGAAACGCGCGCGTTTGTGGCAAATGTTAGGACCTTTTTTTAATAAAACTGTTTTTTTAAATAAAACTAATTTAAACGGATTTTATCGCGGTTTTTTATTAATTTTGATCCCGACGTTTCGAAGACGTTTCAGCCTTCGTGGTCCCTCCCGTGACCACGAAGGCTAAAACCACGATTTATAAAAAACCACGATAAAATCTGTTTTTTTTTGTTAGGAATTTTTAAATCGTTCATCTGGTAACCCTGTTTGTTCTAGACTTACAGAGAGGTTTTCAGCGGGAATTCAGACAGTGAGATTTACTTCTTATTTTCATTTATTCCTTAAACTAGTAATAGTTGTGTTTGTTGTTTAAAAGTGGTGTGGATTTTTACAATAAATATTGACGGCGATGAATAGTGTATGAAAATATTAAATTATATGAATTTAGATGGTTTTTTACCATATAGTGTATTGATCATCTAACAACCTTGTGCTTTCGATTCATTTGAAGAAAGTTGTGTAAAAACTATCGTACTGAAAGGAATTACCACCATATTTTAGCAAGACCTTGAAATCGACGATATCTATGTTTCATCTTTCGTGTGAAATAAAAGAATAGAAAATATATCTAAGACAGACTCAAAAGACGAATATCCAGAGCCGTAAATAATAAGAAACAGACTTATAGACCTTGCAGTGGGAGTTTTGGCGGGAATTCTGACAGTGCAGTTCATCGCTTATTTTAATTTATTTCATAAACTAGTTTAGAGTTGTGTTTGTTGTATAAAAGTGGTGTGGATTTATTCAATAAACATTGACGGTGATGAATAGTGTATGGAAATATTGAAATAAGTGAATAAAGAATCGTACTGAAAGGAGTTAACACCAAAACTCCGACAAGACCTTGAAATCGACCGCAACCGTGTTTCATCGTTCTTGTAAAAATCACTTGAGAATAAATTATACTTGACACTGGCTAAATGCGAATAATACTGCGAAATGTATTTTTTGAGTGGTAGAGCCACGCTGTAGACAGTTTTGTCTACAGCATGAATGGGCTGGCTCGACCGGATCGTTACCACTGTCTCACAGAAAACCGACGTAAAGTAGCGGCTTGCTGCTGCGTTTCGTACGGTGAGTGAGATAACCGGAAGCCCAAATCCCCTCCCCTTCCCAATCCCTAATTTTCCCTTTCCTTTAAGGTCGGCAACGCGCCCATGACTCTTCTGGTGGTGGGCGTACATGGGCGGTGGAGATCACTTACCATCAGGTGACCCACTTGCTCGTTTGCCGGACTATGCTATAAAAAAAAAAAGAAAGCCATAAATAAAAAAAAGAAGATGAAGACCTTGCAGTGATTAAATAATAGAATATTTTACTACACATACATACAGACAGCGTTGCCATTTTAGCGATTTTATCGCTAGATTTAGTGACTTTTTGGGGTATGACAGCGACTTTTTGAAAAAAAAAAATCGCTAAAAGAATATTTAGTGATTTCTAGTGATATTTGGCGATTCTTGAAAAATTGAGAAGTTAAACGAATTATTCTTTAAAAACCAAATAAATCTAATGAAACTGAGCCATCTCGGCCTTCTATACACGAATGTAGCTAAAAAAAAAAAAACAACATCAAATACCAGAATAAGTATTGGATGTTGTTTTTTTTTAGCTAATCGATATAAATTTTGTAAATTATTTTCGCAATTACATTATTTTGTTACACTTATCGTGTAATTTCCTTTTAAATTATTTAGTGATTTCTAGCGATTTTTTTTAGTTCCAAATAACCCGGTATCTAGTGACTTTTGAGACCAAATCTGGCGATTTTTTTTTTCGGCGAGTTGGCATCACTGCATACAGATAATTACATTAGGTCTCAAAAAGCAGAGATGGCGTCAAGGACAGAAAACAAAATCTGTGCGCTTTGCATTCTCGTAAAAAAACACATCTAATATTAAAATAAATGTGCTTTTAAAGATATAATAATATAAATGTATTTTTCTAACAATAATATTCTCTTCTTATTCTAGATTATGGCTCCATCGATTTTCAATATTTTCGTTAATGTCGAATATTAACAGCAATTATTAAAAATATAGATCGAAACGTAAACTTGTATTAGATTTTTGTTTATTTATTTTATTTATTTATTTGAATAGAACGGTACAAATTACTGTACTGTAGTATTGTTTAGTTTAAGACTGTTCTTAACCATGATTATACTTGTGTTAATTTTAAGAGATGGCGTTGTAATCGTTGACATTTTATTACGGTCTGCGAAGTGCCTTACAACATTGTTTGATGTTTCATTCATGTTTATTTTCCAGTTTTTGACGTTTTGCATTGGATTTTCTTGTGAATCAAAAAAAATAAATTGCACCAGTTCCAATTCACCGTCTTTTGCTAAATTATAATCTGAAATCTGATTGTGAGTAATATAACAAGTTTAACTAGATTCTATAATTAATCGACGGACACAAACATGTGTAACATCAATAAATCACACAAAACATAATATTTTTTCCAAGCTACTTGAAATTTTTCATTCACAACGTCATTTTGAGATTAGTTTATCGACATTTCACCCATTTTAAGTACCTAAAACTTTTACTAATGTAGGTATTAATACTTAAATAGTGGCATTTCCTGTATCATATCAAACTTATTGCCGACTATAATAATAATGAGGTATAATAATACGTATTTTTTAAAGCCGTCACATCTGAACTTGCAAATGGACTACAGTGCCATTCATTACCTATCAGTTTCAGTATACCTACCTACTTATGCATCCTTTATTCTTCTACTATTCAGCTGACTGATGCCCCTTTAATTCATCAACCACAGTACCAATTTTACATTTGTGTACATACTTTAAGGAATTTATTATTACCCAGAGATTTAGCTTTTCAAATTTAGCTTATACTGTTAAGGATTATTTTTTATACATATTTTATATTTTTTGTATAATATACAAAGTAGTATATTATACTAACATAGTGTATTGAGCAAAAAACTTATTGATCAGAAGTAAAAATTGCAGATCTATACCAACTTTAATGCAAATACAGCTTACTCAAGTATAAGAATAAGTATTATCACTACATAGTATAAAACAAAGTTGATTCCTGCTGTCTGTCTGTCCCTATGTATGCTTAGATCTTTAAAACTACACAACGGATTTAAATGCAGTTTTTTAATAGGTAGAGTAATTCAAGCGGAAGTAATTATAATAATTATATGTTTAATACATGCATAATATAGTAGAGAAACACTGATAATTTTAGAGGTTTCTAATGTGATGTTGTAAATAAACACATTTTTTTGTGCTTATATTGCAAACGCAGGCTTAACCCTACGAGATAGATCAAAAATTATTTAATTATTAGTACATTAGGACTACAGTATTGTACACCTTAAAAAGGTCTACAAAAAAGTCTGTGATGGTATTTGTCTATCTCTTAGGGATGACCCGTAATAACCATTTTTTATCCTATCTCTGATTATACATACATAAAAAAACGTTTTGTGTTGTTACATATGTGACTTTTCTTAGGTGTGTATTTATAATTAATACTAATATAATAAAGAGGAAATATTTATATTTTTGTATGTAACAAATAAACTTAAAACCTACTGGACCGATTTCAAAAATTCTTTTGTTGTTAGAAAGCTACATTATATTAAGTTATTGTAGTAGTAACATAGGCTACTTTTATCCCGGAAAAAGCAGATCACGCGGGCCCTGTCGCGAGGGAAAGCTAGTACTTCTATAAAATGTTGGATGTGTGAATGTGGTGTTAGAATAAAGAGCATTGGAATGGACTAAGAACTAAAACATGGTTATGAAATTGTTTCCAGCCCGCGGAGTACCCACATCTGATTTTTGCAGTTATGTGCATTTTAGTGGTAAAGCAAGACATAGTATGAAAGACTGAGAATTTTCCATAATCATTTTGATGGTATGTGAAGTCTACCAAAGCACATTAGATCAGCATGGTGGACTAAACTTAGCACCTCTTAATAGTAGATGAGGCCCTTGCCCACCGGTAGAACTATAATTCAAGTCTGGTAATAATAATGATAAATAAAGTGTGGACAACATTTAATCTTAAGATAACTGTTTATACAATCCATCTGTGTAGTAGTTTTAATATAAGCATCTTAATTCATCCCTGTGAATTCACACCTTTTTCACCCCATTTGACTGCATATGGATAAGTATTGTATGCTTTCAGATTTCCTTGCACCCTTTGAGGGAGAGTAGATATGGTGGACTACTACAGGGTTTTAGGCGTCTCTAAGACAGCTACAGAGGCTGAAATAAAAAAGGCGTAAGTGTACCAATCTAGGCATATTTTTACTAAATTATAAGGTTGGGTAGTTTGTTTAGGATGATAAACTTTTTTTATAAATATTGAGTAACAATACTTAATAAATAGAATGACTACTGAGAAAGAAAAAAATTACATCTAGAATATTTGTCAGAACAACTCGCAGAAGGTGATCAGTGATCAGATGATCACTTATCATAAGGCAGCCCTCTTGTTTTTTGCCCCCACTTCCATAGAATATGTATACTACTGAATTTGATTTTTACTATACATATAAAATAATTCTCCTATTTTCATTTTCAGCTATAGAAAACTTGCGTTGAAATGGCACCCTGATAAAAATCCTGATAATGCCGACGAGGCTAACAGGCGGTTCAAGGAAATATCTGAGGCTTATGAAGTTCTATCAGATGGTATGTATAAAACTAAATAATTTCAGAAGTATAATATTAAAATGTTTGAGCTATTATTTATAAGAGATGCAGCAGAACCTGTGTAGAGTTATCATAAACTGCAATTTTTGTTAAGTAATATTACTTAACCAATGCTACTGAATAACTAATTCCAAACATTTCAGAAGAGGTAAAAGTAGTTTTTCTTCCTATTCTCATTAACTTTTTTTTAGTATCTGTGTTCGAAGCTAAAGCCTATTTTACAGTTGCCATAAAATATTAATTGAGTGGTATTATTCCCTAAGTGATAATTTATAATATGCATTTCTGTTACATGTGAACTTGCTAATGTCATTCAAATTGTTTATATCCTATAAGGGTATGAATATGGAAAAAATAATGCACATGTTCTAACACAATCACTGAAGTGCACCAAAATAGTCTTGACATGTTAATTCACTCTATGTGGGGGACTTGATGATTGAAAATTATTATATATGCTATGGAGGCCAGTGGCTTGTTGTTATAACAATTGTGTGACCATAAGTCCACATTCTCATAAACTTCTCAATGTTCTATTCATACACTTACATGTTCTTATAGTCAATGTCAGTCATGCATTGTTATGGACTTTTGATATCAAGCTTATCATTATAAATGAAAAATGCTTGATGTCAAAAAGTGCACAGCTCAGTCAGTGCATGGAGAATTGTTAATAGAACATATAATGCGATCCAAATAAGAATATAGATGATTTTGCTTGCAAATCAAACTTTACAATTAATGTCAGATGTCTGGTAAAATGTCATTGGACATGCTTATTTTTATATGGATTGCATAATAGTAAATGTAATGCATCTTCCCACTGTTTTGTCTCTTTCACTCCTTTGACATAAAATAATAGTTGTAAAGTGACAAAACAGTGGTTAACTTAAAACCTGCAATTGAATGTTTTATATGTAAGGGAATGTTATTACGACTTTTCATGATGGAAACCAATCTAGAAGATATGTTGGTACAGTTGCTGTTGTAGAGATATAAAATAGTATTTTGTTGTTGGGTAGAAAACAAGCGGAAAGTGTATGATGCACGGGGATCCAGTCACCATGGTCACAGATACCAAAGCAAGAATGGAGTCAATGGGCATCGGCATTTTAGCTTCAAAGGGTTTTTTGGAGAAACACCATTCCACCGCTTTTTTGGTAGCTGTTGATTTAATGTAGGATTTTTTGGTTGAGATGTTTTGAATATCATCATTTTATTATTTAAAAAAAACTTGTCAACTTATGGTAAACCATTGGGAGATGTTGACTTTTATTATTTGATGATATTCAAAACTTTATGCAAATAACATGAATCACAATGCTCGTTAGCCTCCTACTAACTAAAGAATGGGTTTTGTGTGAGTGAAGCTAATAATGACATTTAATGAATCTTTTTACCTAATAATAAAAAAATATATATAAGTATTGAGAAAAAATTGTGTGTAACAATGTAATTTTTCTTGTCTATAAGATTTATGGAATGTATTGTTATTATTTTGAAGTGGTGTTTAAAAGATTTAATTAACATCCACACGATAAGCTAAAAAAATATATATATTTAACCTGCCGAAAGATTAATTTTTTTAAACCTCATTTGCGTGTTTGTGAATATAGTTATAATGAATAACAACTGTGACAGAAATCTGGACATTGAGGGGAGATTCCTTTACTACTTTGTTTTTAAGTATGGAACACTTGTGATCTTTAATGGTTATATGCTTATAATTGAATTTGACTTACATTAATTACTAACCAAAATACAAAATGAATAATACCAACCCTGTATTATACACTGCCCCAATGCTGGGTATGGGCCTCCTCTACTAATGAGAGGAGTTACGCCTCTAATTCCCTACTCTGGCATATTGCAGGTTGGTAGACAAATATTTGCGACATTCTTATGGAGAACTCTCAAGGTTTATCGTTTCAATCATTCAGCGACACTTAACGCACGTATTCAAGATGAACCCTTGAGTGAGCTCTTAGATTTCTGTTTAATAATATGTGATTATCCCCTTCCTGTTTGGCGCCAAAAAGTGACCCATCACGTATACAGATAATGTCACTGCGCTCGCGAGCACTATGAGAGCTCATAGTAATGTATATGAATACGAGGGTTACGATAACTTTAAAAAGTCATATGTTCGTGCCCTGGCGGCCGGAATCGAATCCGCGACACCGACGCGGCGGTCTGTTCCATACCCCGCTGGTGAACTTATTACCACTTTTTTTTAATATTGAGTTATATAAACTGTTTTAATTTGTAAATTATGCTTACACAGATATAAAGTACTTGGTCTTTATATCTAAAAACAAATCCTATTACGTACTATAAGGATTTTCCTAATAAATGCTATCTATTACTAGCATTATTATTAGAATACATAGTAATTGAATGCAGGCTGCGTTCATTAATCCTATTCGTTACTAGCTAGACATCGGATTATATGCATTAACGAAATGTCCAAATGTGGTAACAAAAAATCCTCGCTCTGGGATCCTGACCACCAGTGGCTATGGTTTGTCGTTGGAGAATTATAGATTTTTATATTTTTAAAAATTTTAAAATTTGCAAATGCATATAATCTAGTTATTAGGTACTTATAATTGATGAGCAATGATGTGTTACAAAAAGAAGTATTGTATATTACTCATTTATTATATTACAGTTTTCATTATATCACTTTGTTTGTTGTACATTGTAATTGTTTTATACAGAGAGGAAACGTCGAGTGTATGACCAATATGGTAAGGAGGGGCTAAACAATGGCAGGGGACGCCGCGCCGCCGCCGACGACGACTATGAATATGGCTACGGTAGCTTCCCGTTCACATTCCGAGACCCCGAAGAGGTGTTCAGAGAGTTCTTTGGGGGCTCTTCGTTCGGCGATCTTTTCGCGGGTATGTTTGTTCAATTTATAACAATGCTAAATGTAAATGTAGTTTACCGAAATTCACTGAAGCTGCATATAAGTGCGTAGAAAATAGCTAACCATAATATATTACTTATAACATCGCATTGGTGGCAACTGTAATTGATGTTATAGATTGAGTAAATAAATAAATAAATTATTTTTTCTCAGTAATGTAGTGTAGTGTTTTTCTCAGTAAACATAGGTTTGTTGCCATTTTAGTTAATTTTATCGTTTGTCATAGCTACCAAGTACTGTGATAGGTTTTATGTTGATCGTTTAAAGTAGTTTGATCTCATTAGGGGAGACCGGGGGAAAAGTACCATTGGGCAATAGTAACATTTGGCTATATTTCGGTGGCCAAGCATAGTTAAGAGGTGTGCAGGGTACGTAGTGTGGCGTGCTGTGCTCCGAGCGGCGTGGACTCGTGCATAGATTCCCGCTATTTTGACACACTCAAAGCTAGTTTTAGTAATTCGAAGAATTTTTTATTCCTCTTTAATTTATAAACCCTATGTAAATGTAAAAAATATTGGAATCATGTATATCTAAAACTTTAAAAGTATGTAAATAAAACTCATAGTTTCTGATTTATTGAAATAAAACTACTTTAAACGGATTTTATCGACTTTTCGTGGTCACGGAGTGGACTGAGGTGTAGGTTGTCCAGAAAATTCTGATTTATTCTTGTTTTTTTCTATAAAATAATATATTTCTGTGTTCTTTACGAACCATTAAAAATCTAAAAAAAGTTTATATTTTTATTTTAACCCTTTTCTTATTTAACTTCTATGTTCAGCGTAGGGGAAAGGTGTACAAGATGATTCCCTTAACGGAAAACGCTCGTAATATCAAAGATATTTAACATAATTATGATCTGAAAGCGTTTACTACTAGCATATTTATCTTTCTTACTTTGGGCGTATGTTAAATCATTTAATTTATTAAAATTGAAATAAAAATATTCCTTTTTTAAAACCTTGCGAAAGGATCATCTTGTACACCCCGGTGTTTAAGATGATCCCTACGATATGGACAAGATGATCCTCGGACCATATTGCCCTTATTTTGGATAGTGTGATTTTGAAATATAGAAATATTTATTACATAATTTAAGTTTTCTATAGTCAATAATATAATTTGTGAAATCAAAAATCATACATTACATAGTTACGGGCTGATTCTTCAATTAAAATTCACGACAGTTAATCTTTCGATAGGCGATTGAAAAATCATTCCTAAGTAGAACAATTAGAATAGAATAGAATCTTCTTGACAATAATTAACACTGTTAGTCAAAATCAACAATATAAAAGCTTCGTAACGTACGAATTAAAGAAAGTCAATAAACTGACTAAATCTGTTTTTAGAATTCTTAACGCTTTTTAGCCGGTGACATGATACACATATCACAAATAAATTCATCGGGATCATCACTAGCTATCCCTGCACAAGTTTCATGGCCCCATTTTTGACATTCAGAACATTTTATCCATCCTTCACCCATCTTATATTTGGAAAATGTTTCCGTGCAGAAAAGGCATTCTGTATCATTGTCAGATGATTCAGACTCTGAGACATACAAAGTTTTTTTTCTTTTTATTTGATACTTCTTTTCCTACTCCCTTCCCTTTCTGTTTATTTTTAGTTATATTTTTTGACTGTGTGCTCTTTTCGTAACTTCCTATTTTCTTTTCCAGTTTTTTTGCTTGTTTCTTCTTCTAAGTATTTTTTGTGTGGTGTGCTGGTTAAAATTGACGTATCCACCTTTTTTTCTCTTTATGTTGCTCCTTTTGCCTACAATTTTTGGGTAAGGTTTTATATTGGCCGGTGAAACAACAAAATTTACAAAATTACTTTTGTCAAGGAGTGACGGTGAATCATTTCGGTTCAACGCATAACTTGTAGATGGCAACGGTGACAAAGGAATACGAATAGAAAGCGATTCTTCTAGATGATCCCTAGGGACCATCTTGTACACTCAAAAGGTGATCATCTTGCCCTAACCTTAAGTTTTTCATTTATTACTCTGTAACATAACTTCTAAGTATTCTACTGTTACTATACTACCAAAAAAACTAAATTGATCATATTAGGAACCTACAAGCACAACAATGACTGTAACTGACAGTATACAATAAGACTTACATGAGTTTAAAGTCAGCGTTACCTTAGATCAACAGCCCACAATTTTAATATTTTCCCATCAAAACAAGTGCGTCGGTCGCGTCGCATTGAGTAACGAGGGGGATGGCCGGGGGCCACACATTTTCGAAGAATATGACTAGATAGCGTTTCCACTTTAGTTGCAATTGAAAGTGATCATCTTACCTTAAGGGATCATCTTGTACACCTTTCCCCTAAATGTGTTTATTGTTATTGAAATTGTAATTTCCTTGTTTAAAATGATGTAACAGGCGACCCCGTACTATGAGTCAATTGTAACATACTCTGTGCCCTGTCTGACTCCGCCTTTTAAAACTTAACTATAATTAGTACACAAATATTGGCTGCACATGTCAGTAAAGCATTAAACTAACCTCCTTGCTCTCTCTATATAGTTGTTATTATTATTTAAGACCTACCTCACTAGTAAAACGTATATTATTTAAGACCTACCTTTACGTAACAAATTACTAAGAGTAATATTAGTAGCAGCGATGTAAAAAATAACTTAATTTGAACTCTCCACTAGCATTTTGTTCGCAAATCCGACGATATAGATATTACGTTTTATGTAATTGTATGTACATGAGAAAGCATAGCATATGAGGTAAGTTTCATGAAGGCACAATCTGATAATGGGCAATGTCCATTTATTAAGTACTAGCTTTTGCTCGCGGCTCCGCCCACGTGATCAAACAAACAAACAAACAATCAAACTCTACAGCTTTATAATATTAGTATAGATTTGGGTAGCTTAGCAACGGAAGCCTTTAAATAATATTATTTGGGTAGCTTAGCAACGGAAGCCTTCAAATATGAATAATTTTCCCCGTTTTTGCATCATTTTTCACTGATGCTTCGCTCCTAATGGTCGCAGCGTAATGTTATATAGCCTAAAGCCTTCCTCGATAAATGGACTATCCAACACAAAAAGAATTTTTCAATTCGAACCAGTAGTTCCTGAGATTAGCGCGTTCAAACAAACAATCAAACTCTACAGCTTTATTATATTAGTATAGATAAATAGAGTTCAAATCCACGTGGATTAGCACCATTGTTAATGTACAGCAGAATGTGATGTAAAATGATGGTTTATATGCCAATTCAGAATTCAGAATACTTCGTTCATGTAAAACGTATTTAGAAATCGTACCTAACATAAACGCATTTCATGTACGTTGTGTAAGCATCTCAACAGAGAATAACTTAATTTTATGTATATTTACAGAGATCAATGGGCACGGTCACCATCACAGGCACGGTCGTCGGAGTCACCACCCGAGTACATCGCTCACCTCGTCCCTGTTCAGCCCGTTCGGGTTCGGCATGCAGGGGCTCGACGATATATTTGCTCACGCCAACTCAAACGGCAACACCTTCACATCGTTCTCCACTTTCAACAGTTCACTGGCGGGACCAGGCAGTGCCAACATGAGAAGTACCACTACAACCACGCGGGTCGTTAACGGAAAGAAAATTACCACTAAGAAGTACGTATCTAACGCCCGTATACTGAAACGCTACTTAAGTATTTAAGATCGTTTTAAACAAGTTAAATCCCTCTTAGCTGTCAAAATTGTATGAAAATAAGTAGCCGTTAGCCTTCAGACAGCTAAGTAGCGTTTCAGTATTCGAACATATATTTTTCATCTTATTATTAATCAAATTAATATTTTATTGGTGCATCAACACAGCTTATACAGTAATTATTATACTCACATGTTATAATCACGCCATAGTGAGATCGTTCCGGCGAGTCACATTCCAGGGTTGACATTTTATTTAGATTTAACTTACCATTAGAAGCAGAATAGTCGTTTTGCCGAAGTAGGATAACAAATAACTCAAGGGACACATCCTAGTACCGACTGTTGGCAAACTGTTGTTGAATAACACATTTAAGTTTTCGACTGACTTTATAGATTTCTTGGAGTGTGTCAGTGGGCTGCTTTAGTTATATTATAATCCAGTCGCAAACGCGCGATAGCACATCATCGCGATATGAACAGACGTTATTCGAACGTCATTTAACAGCACCATTAGACTACCGCCCGTATTCAAGAACATTAGCTCTTTGCTGTGCGTACATTTCTGCATACACGATCGGTCAGTTTTTCTTAAGTGCCAAATATATAGACAGATTGCATCATTATTGCATTGACCATTATTGCACGTTTTGTTATGTGTGCGTAAGTGTGAATTGTGGCCAAGTGTAATAGGATGCGTCAGCCGCCTTTACATTCAAGTCAATGGTGATAGGTAGTCATTGCCTCTATACTAGCACACATATATATAGATAGAAGTCTTATTTCGGCTCAAGTAACACATCACACAGAGTAATATTATCATAAAATAAAACAAATAACATACGAAGAATAGTTTCTGTGGTACATCGTCGACGAATTCAGGCCCCAGCAACATAAGACATGCAAATATGAGTTGAATTATCTATATCTAATCAATTATTTTGGTATCACCATAAGGGTCAGAATCTATGTTGCGGAATAGAATATGATAAAATTTGTACGGATTTCATTATCATAAGTCAGTTATGAAAAGTTTTGCATTACAGCATTGTAGAATATTCCGAAGTTGCTTAAATAGATTGAGCAAGCTCTCGCGCTAAATACACGCTATCTGTTTTGGTTATCTTTTGCGCAGCTAATATTGATATGCGATATCTGCTTATGATGTTATTGTAATGTTTAGCCCTCAAAACGATTGTGAATTACAAATAGCGGCTAATTAGCCCATTTCTTTTCAATTATAATTTTAGAAATATGTTTTAAACATATCTAGTTCTTAGCCGATGTTAGTGCCTTTGAAAGGCACATTAAAATCTTTAATTTTTATCTCGTTTGATTAGCACATCTTTTTATAATGTATCAAAACTCATATCTGACTTCCAGAGCGAAGCCTCTATATCAGTATATCTAAAGGGTAAACACACAATATAAAAAAACGTTTTTGTCAAACTCAGAGGAGTCTGGGGATCACACACTTAATTACTCTGTCATATACTCCATCACTCTATTCCACGAATTTTTTTATAATTTCGAAAGATTTATTCTGTTTCCAACTGACTTCAAAAAAAGAGGATGTTCTCCATTCGTCTGTAATTTTTATGTATGTTACGTCTGTAATTTTTCGATACACTTTTTGTATTCGATAGGATTTATTCCGAGAGAATTGGTCCCATTTGGCTAAGAATCTGATTAAAGAGTATGTAAGAAAATTTAAATCTACAGATAAAAGAAAATCACGAGTCGGTTTTTGAAGGGTTTAACTTTCCTGAGATTTTTTAAGAAATTTTTCAATTAAGTCGAATAGATTTGTAATTCTTTAACATATATTTATAAAGATTGTATCTACTGCTCGGGTTTTTTAAACGATGAATTAGTTTTACAAACGAATATCTACTTATTCACGTATGCATTTAATGTGTAACGAGCTAGTTTAGCTTAAAACTTCCATAACATTTTCAGTGAGGTTGAATCTTTGTTGCGTTTAGGGGCTTATGTTTTTATTTATATTTCCAGAGTGACGGAGAACGGCCGGGAGACCGTGATGTCATACGAAAATGGGGTCCTTAAATCAAAGACTGTCAATGGAGTACCTCAGTCACTAACGTACAGTTAAACTAAGTAATAGCTCTTAACCAAACATGATCCAAATGTTAATTGTACTCAAAATAATTCGACTTGATTAAGTTCCGGCAGTTTAATTTAGTTTTGCTTTAATTAAATATTTTTGTTCCAAACACTGTATTTTTGTAATGGAAACTAAATATGATCCTAATTTTAGTTAAGTACTATAATTAATGTGCTTCAAACTTAACTTTTAACTATTAGAAAGCGGGTGAGAGTGTAAATTAAATGGTCAATAGTATCTCACTTCGAAATTTATATTTTTTACCCATCGCGGTTCGCGCATATTGTCATGTGGTCACTCATCGGTCACGACTTTCTGACCATAGACAATTATTCACCAATTTGCTGCCAACTTTGTAAGTTTATATTTAGTAAATAGCCTTTAGATATTATATCACATTTATTTTTAATTTCGAGGATAATGAAACAAGTTATGTGTACGATAAAATAGCATTGTTTTCGAACAATGTAATAACTTTCGAAATATAATTGAACTATTCGTTATTTTCAATTTATCGCATTTTATTTCTGCAGTGTACATAGTATTTCTAATTATACTATTTCAACTGGATAGTAGAGCTTTAATATGTACTAAACAGCGTTTACTACGTAGTTACAAGTTCTTATGGCGTTGGCTGTAGCGGTCACACGGTGCATGTACTTGTTGCAGACTTAATCATATTAATTTTAACACTTGCACGTAGACATAGCGACACGCCCTTGTCATATTCAACATTGTGTTAACAGTAATAAAGAATATACAATATACATACTTATTATTAACTACGATTATTACGTTCTTGTAAGTACTTGTAGCGATAACAAACGCTGCACATTTAAAACAATAATGGTAAATAGTATAAATATTCTTGCCCTCAAACTTGACGTTGGGATATTGTCAAAAATTATCATTCCTGAGTGTTAACAAGAACTACTTATAAATAAAATAAAACTTTTATTTTTAGGACAAATATTTCGACGCTTTTGCCAAAAACAGCCGACTTCAATAAATTTTCTTAATTGTGATGGCTGTATAAATAAAATGAACGTGACCATATCGTATTTCGCGTACATGGTTTCTGTAACATTGTATCTACGTATTGTAAAAAGAAATAAAGTATATTTTTAATACACATGTACTTAAATGAATATCGGTCAAACTTTTCATCAATGTCTGTACTGTCCATTGCTTGCCACCATTTAGATAACACACCGTATTAGTTTTCATATTCAGTAGTGCCATTACGAAGTGGAGAGTAAGTAGTACTACCTACGTATTAATGTTGTAAATAAGAACTTTCAAGATCTCGTTTCTAAAATTGTCAGCATCTAGACAGCACTGCAAAAGGAATGAATAAAGAATAATTTGTATTTGTTTATTTTATTTTATTCATGATACCTTACAATAATGGTATGATCGCTACAGAATTATATTTATTGCACATAGTGAGTATATAAATAACCCGACGAATACCAGTTTTCATTTCCGATGTACTTTATACAAATTGGTACATACACTACACAGCCAGGTTTTGGCTAAACTTAAAAACTAATATACACAATATATTTTACAGTTGTGGCCAACGAATTAATTACAGTTACAACTCAGAACACCAATTTTGTAAGAGTTTTGGTATTAACAGAATGTGCTACAGAAAGGGTCGTTAAATACTCCTTGCAGTGAGTATATATGTGACGGATCTTCTCAAGATCATCCTAATAATTCACATTCATTTTAATCATTCATTTATTAAGATCGAACACATCACTGTTAGTTATTATGAATGACTCACATTTTAATAAACATGAGTTACTTGTACGTAATTCTACGGACATACGTATGTAACTTTTAAGTCAAACACATTACACACATGTTACAAATTTACAAGGAAAGAGCCTGTATAATGCAAGACATCATTCTCGGGTCTTTCATCTATGAACTTGGTTTACACAACCGATGAGCCTCTTGTAGGCTGTAGATCTGTAGGCTGTTGTAGACTGCACTGACACAAAACTTAATTTCATAATACTCGCTTTTAGTTAAATACAACATATTTTATAACTCCTAATTATCAACATAATTAAATACATCATGTTTCGCGATCAATCTCGTGGTACGGGTAAGGAGCTCCTCATTGACACGACTTTTTCTCAGCAAGCTCGTCATAATCGTAGGAATCTATCCGCTGCCTGGATCGATTACCAACAGGCATATGATTCGGTCAATTATTCCTACAAGGTGGACAGACGACCTGGATAAAGGTCGCAGGATGTCGCTGGATGCAGGCCGCTTCCAACAGGTCGGTCTGGAAATCTTTGGGGGAGGCCTATGTTCAGCAGTGGACGTCTTGTGGCTGATGATGATGATGATGATATGATTCGGTGCCCCATACTGAAGACGCTGTATTTGTATAAAACTGATTCACATTTAGGCACCTTTCTTGGGGCATGTTATTGGGCGGTTGACCACTTCCGTTCGATATCCGGGTGGTGCCAGTCCTCCTGACTGTGATGAGCCGATTAGGATTGAGCGGGGTATATTACAGGGTGGTAGTCTGAGTTGCCTATGGTTTTGCCTGGACCTAAATCCCCTCGGCACTCTGCTGTTGCATTCAGGGCTAACATACCGTTTACGGAGAGGGATTGAGCCCATATCCCTAAATGATTTAAAAGCAGAGTAATCAGTCTTAACTGATAAGTTGGTTGAGAATAAATTGAGTTGGGTAAGCAATGCGAAAATACGAAAGTTTTTGGGTTGCAACAGCGTGCATGTAGTTGTATCTACTCATGTGTACACATGGCCAAAGGATTAGTCAAACTGATACCAACTTTACTCTCAGCCCGACTTAAAAACATTTCACTTATTTGAGCGTCTTCAGGATATTCAATCTTCTTTTCTTTATTCGGCACGTATGCAAAACCATTGAAATGTGTAAACTCTCGGGCAATCAAATCTTCCAAATGAATGAGTCGTTGTGGATTGGTAACGGGCACAAGGTTTTCTGAAATAAAATTGACAGAATACATTCAATTTGGAAAAAACACAATATGCATAATAATATGTAAGTTTTTGCTTAGTATAAAGTGATCCAAACTTATTTGCGTCATCAATGCCAACATGGATAGACTTTAAGAATAAACTTACATTTTCAGCGATACTAAGTAGTCATGTAAACGCAAACTCGTGTTATTTTGTGTTTGTGACATATTACGAATCTGACATTTTGCGTTTCAGACCATTCTCCACCTAAACCGATTTCACTAGTTATACAACAATATTAGCTGGGGTATAGTTTAACTTTATTTTACCCACCGTACTTCTAGATGTACGACAAGGTGTACGATAGGTCTGAAAGAGAACGGTATAAGGAATATTTTACGGTTTCTTGCATGCACGTAAAATATTACACTAATAACGAATACACACAGTACGACGATAAAAATAGTGCGCTTCAGCTATGTTCGATTTTTATGAATCAGGACGAATATCCAATGAGACATATTCATTCAAAACAGATAATAGTAGATCCATAATGTAACTTAACAGATTTTTATTTGATCATCACTCATCATTGTCACATGTCCGTATTTTAGAAACATCCAAATTTTACCGACGTGCATAACGTTAATTTTGTAGTACTGTACTCAGGTACCTATGTAGGTACAGTACATAATATGACAATTATTATATTTTTTATGACAAATGTTACTCCTCTGCATAATTGTGTTATTTCGACAATAATTTTTTTATTGATATAATTTACATTTACCCACAAAGATACGATTAGATGTAACTGCAACACAACAAGCTCAAATTTGTATCGCATCTCACTACTTGAAGCCCGACCTCTCTTTCCATTGGATACCACAAGACTTCATGGCGTATGGCCTATAAATGTTTACCTTGGGCTACGTATCTACTCGACTCGCCGGCTGCAACGACGTGGTAGAAAGGCTGCTTAGGACCATACTGCAGATTGCGCCATACTTCAGGGTCTTGACTCCATCTGACCTCACAAATCGGATCCCAACCAACTATTATGCCAGTATATAAATATTTTGTATTGAAACATATCATTCCAACGGCATACTTGACTTTGCTACTACGTTTCTTAATTGCAAACTGTAAACATTAATTTATTTCAATAAAGTCGTAGTTGTAGTCTGCATCAGCATGATAATGACCCAGGATTGGTTTAGGGATCAGGTTGCGACAACCGTTCTACTAGAGTCAGAGTCGAGCGCTTTCAACTTTCAAGTGATAGTATTCAACAATGGCATAAATAGTCAATAAATTATTATCCCAAAACAAATTATAAAAATATATAATATAAATTAACATAATCGGGTGAGCTTTTTATTTATTTCCGTTTTGGATACATTTTCGGTGATAATAATAATATTTAATCACTAATGAGTAGATATTGAGCGATCAAGATACACCCGCCATTGTGACGTCAATCAAATACGATTATATGATATTCATATATATACATCTTGCAAACGTGTCTTTACTTAGATTACCCTGCCATCCTGAGGCTTTTGTTCGGATAATTTTTATTTTCATGAATATAATTAACATCAACTTCTGAAAACGATATAAAACTTAAAAAATCTGGTAACATACTTACACTCCTGCTATTTTCGCAAATATTAAGAGGTGCATTCAAATATGTTAACGTTGATATTATTTGGATATGTTCATTTTCAATCTGTAATGAGCACAAACATACATATATTACACTGTTTTTAAATGCAACTTGCAAAAAATGTAAAAAGCATTTTACTCAACATCATACCAAGAGCTTTTCATCCGTAATACAAAACCTTACTATGAACTGTCATATTGTGCGTGAACTTATAAGGACGATTTTTAATACACGTGATTGGTCCAGTTTTAGCGCTTAACGATATATGACTATACATGGATACATTCTGACTAGAATACGGGAATACAATAAGATCCTTCAACCATGTCAACCGTATGACATAAGACATGAAGTAATCATAACACATTTGCTGGTGGGAGGATACTTGTATCCGACCGGATAGCGACCACCGTACACTGGTGCTAAAACCTGCCATAGTGGCCCACCTTGTGTGGTTCGCGTTCCAGGGTCAGCCAGTGTATATCCGGTTGTCCCCAGGGGGCTTGCCCCCTGATCCTAACCCTTTTCCCATTCCTTTTTCCTTCCCCTCCCCTTTGGCCCTTTGGCAGGCCGGCATGATCTTGCCGACCTATGATGGACACATTGTTTATCGTTGGTCGACACTATTCTTTGATTACGCTACGCTTACCATCGGGTGTAGCGTAGTCGCTTTGTCGAGCCAGGATAAAAAAAAAACATGTTTCTAACCACAGCGACTTTGAGTAGTGAATATACTTACATATTTAATATTGATAGGAGACAATGAATTCAATGGAGCATCTTGAGTTAAATAATGTAAATAATTGTAGTACGGACTGTCTTGGACAGATTCAGGATTGAACAATTCAAATAGAAGGAAAGCATTTTGTTTATACCTGAAAATAATACATCATCATTGTGAGTGGTAGAGCCACGCTGTAGACTGTTTTGTCTACAGCATGAATGGGCTGGCTCGACCGGGTCGTTACCACTGTCTCACAGAAAAGCGACGTAAAGTAGCGGCTTGCTGCTGCGTTTCGTACGGTGAGTGAGATATCCGGAAGCGCAAATCCCCTCCTCTTCCCAATCCCAAATTATCCCTTTCCTTTAAGGTCGGCAACGCGCCCATGATTCTGATATTGTGGGCGTACATGGGTGGTGGAGATCACTTACCATCAGGTGACCCACTTGCTCGTTTGCCGGCCTATGCCATAAAAAAAAAAAAAAACATTAAAATCGAAAAGTTCCGAGTATTAAGTATGATGTATAAAGTAAGATGATGACACCTTATTATCTATCTATACTAATATAATAAAGCTGTAGAGTTTGATTGTTTGTTTGAACGCGCTAATCTCAGGAACTACTGGTTCGAATTGAAAAATTATTTTTGTGTTGGATAGTCCATTTATCGAGGAAGGCTTTAGGATATATAACATTACGCTGCGACCATTAGAAGCGAAGCATCAGTGAAAAATGTTGCAAAAACGGGGAAAATTATTCATATTTGAAGGCTTCCGTTGCTAAGCTACCCAAATAATATTATTTGAAGGCTTCCGTTGCTAAGCTACCCAAATCTATATTAATATTATAAAGCTGTAGAGTTTGATTATTTGTTTGTTTGTTTGATCACGTGTGCGGAGCCGCGAGCAAAAGCTAGTACCCAATATAATCCTAACAACACGAGTTTCATATTTCGACGAGTTCAATGTAAATGTATTAGCACGCATACCTTTTTATAAAAAAGTACGATTACTCGATTGATACAGTGTACATATATAGGTGACAGTGATTATTTATGTACCGGATATTAACAAAATCTAGACATCATACAATTTCACGCTAATTCTAATCACCCATTTATCACTAATTGATTAGATCGATTACGTCCCTGTGAATATATATATCGAAAGTTGGGAATCGAACATCGACATGTTACTCATTCGTTGAAAAATAATGTCCTTTTTTACGTCCCAGTAATGAAATCGAATTTGGTACGATGGAGGATGAAATACTTATATCGGTGCTTAAATTTGACCACACATTTCTGTAACACGTTGTATAAACACGACCTCGTGTGAAATTCTTTTAAGGTTTACGGGTCATATTTTTTTTTAATAGCATAGGCCAGCAAACGAGCAAGTGGGTCACCTGATGGTAAGTGATCTCCACCGCCCATGTACGCCCACCACCACAAGAATCATGGGCGCGTTGCCGACCTTAAAGTAAAGGGATAATTAGGGATTGGGAAGGGGAGGGGATTTGGGCTTCCGGATATCTCACTCACCGTACGAAACGCAGCAGCAAGCCGCTACTTTACGTCCGTTTTCTATGAGACAGTGGTAATGACCCGATCGAGCCTGCCCATTCATGCTGTAGACAAAATTGTCTACAGCGTAGCTCTACCACTCAAATATCCATATCTATGACATTTTTGGGATGCGTTGTCGCATCGCAGTTTTGTGTAACCACAAGAGATATTTTCCCGAGTTCCCATTCCCGGGAAATCAACAACAACTAGTAGTAAAAATTACGAGAAAATATAGGTAATGCAATGAGAAATAATAGGTAGGTATCTAATTATCACAATATCAAGGAACTGATAAAAACGACGTAATTATTCACAATGCGGCGAAAATAGGGATGCACTAATGTGATAATAAACCTCGAGGGACAGCTATGCAGTTAGTAATAAAGATTGACTAGAACTAGTATAATACGCATTTCCAAAAATTTTGATAAAAATTACAAAACAGTGTTTTTTATAGATATGCCACTAATATACATACCAGTAATGAGCTCCGAAGTTCGCAGGTTCGACAGGCTTCGAAAAAGATGTGATAATGAATCGCAGTAAGGAATTCGCACAATATTTGCTACTACTATTTGCTGGGAGAGCTGAAAACGGACATCGAGGGGTTTCTCTCACTTCACCTGACGCAATATCAATTTTGTATACTTGTGGATGCCGCTCATTATCGTTACATTTCCATTTCAAGAAAAAGTGATTTGGAAAGGCAATCACATCACATTTTAGACCGCACCGATGGGCGACGGCGTGGAAGATTGACGCGACCGCTATCATGTGACCAGATTTCTTCTTTAATATCTGAAAAGTTATTTATTAATATTCTTCTTGTATCTTTTATAGATATTATGTATGATGTGTAAATATATACATTTTTATATGTAATTATAGTATTAAGTCCGCCTTTATACTCCTTGTATATGAAGTGTAAATTAATAAACAAAAGTAGTAATGAATTCTAAATAACTGTTAAGTGAAGCGTAAAAAAGCGGCAATAGTCTATTGGGACTGGAACGGACTGCCGACACGGACGTCGCGAGTTCGAACCCAACCCGAGAGCACGCACCACGAGTGTCACGTTTTTAATTATCGCTCCCTTTAATGGTGAGAAAACCTGTATACGTGAGTGTACTTATAAAAATTAGATGATTGTGAAAATCCGCATTAAGTACATGGGGTCGACTAAGGTCCAACCCCTTTATTTGTAGAGACCCGTAGACTCGTACAGAACTAGGATATTATACCGGGTGTGGGAGGACATTACGAACGTAAGTTTAATAAAATCTTACAATAAGTTTGTAAAATACAATGCCCGTTCGTATAAATATTTTTTTAATAAGAATTCGTGCCATTTACTTATTCACACTAAGTAAATGGCACGAAAAATGGCGCATCAAAAACGATAATCGACGGTACTCAACGCAATGGAGTGTTGAGTGTGACGTCACAGGATACCGGCAGGTATACATACAGATACAGCATGTAATTGTTGAAAACGGGAAATAACGCCCGGTGTCTAAACTATCCAGAATATTTGATTGAATTTTCGTATGCAGCCTTGACGACGATGTACGACATTCTTCATTCATTCTTCAAGTACTTTTTTCCACGCGGGAAAACACTAAGTACTTACCTGGGGGATGCTGAGAGTATCAATATCGATGACATATGTAACGACTATTTGTCGATATTGGTACAGAATTTGGGATATGGCATTTATAACCTGCCGCTCCTTCAGATTCTTTTCGGCTAATTGCTTTTTGATTGTTTCACCCGGGAGTGAATTTTCAGGTTTCTTGAATATCAACATTTCCACATCACGCACTAAGTTGTTGATCTGTTATAACAATTGAAATGTGATAACATTACATAATTAAACTGATTCCATGGGATAATCCGGATCTACCACAACTCGTTCTTGTACAACTTTTGTATTTTAATATTTTTATGACTATTTATAATAACTGTTACACAGAAATATACATGTAAAATCTTAGATTTAGTATTTTTGCTAATTGTACTATGACTTACATATAATAAATAAGATACATTGGCGTACTAAGCCCGTCGGGGACCCCGGTCGACACAACTGATTGAGACCCCGATTCTGCTCCGAAATTGATGTACATATATTTTGTATTTTTTTTTATTGCTTTGATAGGCAGACGAGCAAGCGGTCCTACCTGATGGTAAGTGGTTACCGTCGCTCATGGACATGGGCAATGCCAGGGGCACAGCCAAGCCACTGCCTATCGTTTAAGCAATACTCTTTTTAAGCCTCGTTTAAAGAAGGATATGTCATAGCGCTCGGGAAACACCGAGGCAGGGAGTTCTTTCCAGAGCTTACACGTGCGCGGAATAAATGAGCGTTAGAAATATACGGTGCTAGATCGCATGGCTTCTAGGTAGTATCGATGAACACTACTGCGGTGCCGGGTAGTGTGATGGTAAAATGGATGTATTATTGTTTTTTTTTATTTTAAACCTGATAATTTTATGGTAAATTCTAGATGAAATTGGTAGTGGTTTGGCCGGTTACCGGATATCTAGTCACCCTGTACGTCGTCCGCCGGAGATTCGGATAAACATTATAACAGGGAGCGTTTCATAATAGCGGTTCCATAGGTTTGTCAAGCCTTTACAAATTCCAACATGTGGAAGAGTTTGCCGCAGATCCAAATTTCCACAGATTGTAGATTTTTGTCACAAATCAAAGGAAGCTAGAGGCAAACACTTGCGAGCTATTTACACGCGTCTGAATTATTGACAAGCGTAATATAGCATTTATATAAACGGGTCTGATCCCGTAGCCTTTGGAGGTATAAATACCTATTATTAATTTATTTACAAGGTGAATAAATCACCTACAAGGTGGACAGACGACCTGACAAAGGTCGCAGGAAGTCGCTGGATGCAGGCCGCTTCCAACAGGTCGGTCTGGAAATCTTTGGGGGAGGCCTATGTTCAGCAGTGGACGTCCTGTGGCTGATGATGATGGTGATTAATTTAATTATTCAATATTATTATGTGTACAAATCGCGAAAGCCTTAAAATAATTGTTTGACAAGCGGTTTTGCCAAGTATGTAGACGTAGTACCTATAAAGTGTTCTGCGTGTGAGAGAAGACATCTGGGTTCGCATCACTGCCGTAAAACACTCACAGATAAACCACGACATCTCAAAAACTAGGATCATGAAACTTTGCAGATGATAGTTTGTTTAATTTGGTATCTGCTAACAAAGAATTTTTGAAAATTTATATTTTAAGGGGTGAAAAGGGAAGCTTCAATGTAGTATCAATATTTTTTATGGAATAGGGTACGACTGTGAAATTGAGTACAAATATTGCTTATTAAACATAATTAACCATGTGGTTCACAATAATAGGAAATTCCACTTGAAAAGGGAGGGATATTTGTATGAAACCATTTATTTTAACCTTTGAACAACTTGCTCGGTTGAGGTCATAGATACACACGTATTTGTGTTGTGGAGACGATGAGCAGTATATCATCACGCTACGACCAACGGAATCGGAGCAATAATCTAAATAATATATTCTCACTCACTGATTAAACACGAAATCACAAAAACTACTAAAGCTAGAAACATGTAATTTGGTCAGAACAAACTTTTTATAGCGTAAGGTTAAGTTAAATATGATTTTTGGACATTTACATCTTAAGTGAGAAGGGGATGGGAGTTATGGGGATGGGATGGGGACTGTCTATATATTTGAACTGTTTTTTTTGTATATACTGAACTTTGGATGTTTTTAGATCGATGACGCCTTAACGGCTGAACGGATTTGAGTAAAATTTGGCACACAGATAGACTAAGACATGAATTAGAACATAGGCTACCTTTTTATCCCAGAAAAATACATTTACGCGGGCGAAGCGGCGGGTAACAGCTAGTAATTATAATTACCCATGTTCAGAGCGTCCATAACGTTTGACGTGACCTATACTTTATGGTATTTACATAATTTAGGTACTTACTTCATGATCTACATCGTCTTCCATGTACAGTGAGGCAGGATCAATCCATTGTAGGAAGAAAGTCAACACGGCTTGTGGCAGCAACTCTTCTTTAATATATTTCTGTGCCCACTTAACGGCTAGGAATGAGTGCATTAGATGGCAAAGCACCACTTTAGCATAATGCATTTCTGTCATTGTATACGGTCTGGAGGCGCAACACATATACATTATTTAAAAATAATAATTAATGTTCATATTAAAACTTATCATCGGTAAAAACATTATGAATGCAATATCAACGTTATCTAATACGTAACGTTTTAAAATTTTACTTATTACCTACCCTACTAGATTTTATTTGTTTGCTCGTTGTCTAGTCTAACATTGGATTGCGCAAATAAAGTTGATTCTAGATATATGTTTTATTTTTTATAAACTACCTATATTAGATACAATGACACTTTATTAACTTACTGATCGTTCATTTTGAACCGAAAAGCGAAAATTATCCTGATTTGATAAATCCGACCGGATCGGACCGGACAGAAAATGACACCGGATTGCAATTATCACTATAACAACTGATGAGAGCGACAAATCTTCAATTTAATGTACTGAGTCACAGACACGACGTCCTACGAAGCTGGAACTAGCCGATTATCTCCTTTAGCTAGATGTGCATTCATAATGTTCATTTATAATGTTATAGATACTCACATACGACCCTCCCACAATCCAGTTTTCATTGCTCCATTTGTAACCACCTCTTGTAATAAGTAAATTGTGTAGTAATAGTTCATGTTGCTGGCTAAGGATATTGTGAAAAATCTCCTCACATCACTAAGTGGAATGTTGCTGTCTCGCCTAAAAAAAGAGCAGATAAATAAGTTTACAACATAATAGTATTAAGAAATGTTAAGTAACATACATGATATAGGTACATTATCTATATATATATATATATTGATACATTTTGTATCGAATATAGGGAACGGGCATAAGTAAATAATTGGGTATTAACATAACTGTTTTTATCACTAAATTGATGAAATACAAGTTAAATTTAATAAATAATATTAGCCCTGTATAATATATTTCCTACTGCTGGGCAAGGGCCTCCTCTACTGAATAGTCAATAGAGGGTTTAGGCCTTAGTCCTCTACTAAATAAAATAAACTAAATAAAACTTTGAATAAAATATGGATAAATATATGTACATATATCAATAATTATCAGATTATTATCATAACATAGAAATAAACTTTGAAACCAATTTTGTTCAATGCACAAGATCCTCTACTGAATCAAGAGAGTAAAACCACTATGTTGGTCATATATTTATAATTATCATACTTTCAAAATGTTCATAACTGCGAAACTGTTGTAATGATGAGTTTTACGGAGTACTTAATTTTCATCTAATAAATATTTATTGAAAACTGTTAACTGACCAGAAATATTTTGGTGACATAGCCAGGAGTTCACTATACACTTCTTGCTTAACAGTATGAAATTTTTTAACCTGGTCAAACCAGTTTCCACCTTTACAATCTCTTTCAACCATAAAGAATATGTCTGGTGGCATCCTGGAAAAAAAAACAATGATTTAGTAGACCTTAAATAAAAAGGATGAATAAAAAATATCTAAAATTACAAAAACTAATCATATTACAAATTTAGATTAAAATTTTACTTAATACTAGTAAATGTAAACAAATTTTTCATACACGGTGGTAGTGAGGCTCACAGAGAAGAGGTTAAGGAACCCACCTAGCAAATTTCAAGTTTGTGAGCTTTAGAGTTACACAAGGAAATAAATGACCACTTATTACATTCACAAAAATGTTCAGTATTTTCATGTAAATTTTTTTTTTTTGCATTCCATACTAAAGGAGTCCAAACAGAATCCTAACAGAGCTTAGGCCACATGTGTGACTATCCTTCTTACATTTAACACATTCACTGTGCATGAGCCATCGATGGGGCATTTTGAGATCCTCATCGTACGTGAATGCACCATCGGTGGGTCATGAGCCCCTCGCAAGTTTAAAGGTTTGTAACTCTATGCTCATGTGAGTTTAAACACAAACTAATAAAAAGAGATTGACGTGAAAACCGGATAACTTTTTTAATAAGGGTTCCCAGTATTCACTATCAAAAACGCATGTATTTTGGGTAATAATAAAACAATAAACAATACAGTATACAATTCCCAATTTGTGTTTGCACTTATGAGAGTTGTCTCATAACTATAGCTACACAGTTAACATGTTAAAAGTCTTTTCTCAAGTATAATAAGCAGCCTGCTGAGTAATTCACAGAATGTTTTTGTGTCGGATATCCTAATAAATTATAAAAATAAAATCAACATTTTAAATGGAATATGTTGTCTTTGCCTACCATTATGGGAAATAGGGGTCAGTCTATGTATGCATGAATGTAAATATTTAAGCATGTGTGTACAGAAGCCCCGGAGCACCAGTCTGACTTGCACTTCATCTTGTTAATGGGCATTGATAATTTTCTGTTGGGCAAGTCCAAATACATTTAATCCTTATGGAATACATACATGGGCAATTTTATTCCAAAGATTTTAACTTTATTAACAAAAAATAGTAATCACAAACTATTCAACAAAAAATAAGTGATAAGTAAGAGGTAATAAAATCCCTAACTCAAAATTGTTGTTTTATTTTTTGCTTCATAGTTTGTTATATTGTTTGATAAAGGACTTTTATTTTACTTAATATTTGGTGAAGGAATAATAAAAATTGGTAACTACATACCTAAGTTTGAGTCTTTTATCCTTAATTTCATCCCATTGTGGGTTAAACTTCTTGAAATTAAATAGTTGGTACTATTCAATTACCACCAAAGCAAAAATAATCATCCAAATCTATCCATAATTGGCAAAGTTATGGGTAAACAGATTATTAAAAAAATCGTTTAAATATAGACGAATGGAGAACCGTTTTGTTTCGTTTATGAGGGTTAAAAATATCGTTTCAAACTCACACGGAAATTTTCATGTAGATTTATATAATTTTAGGGACTGAAGAAATTTTCTTACATTATTTGAAACTTAATCTTCCAGAGCATCTGCAAATTCTTTATCATGTCGTTATAGTAGTAGCACGTTGCGCTAAATGCAATAATATCTTGAATATCGGCGTATTGAAGTATTGTTGATATTATTTCAGATGGTAACTCTCTTATTCGACATTTTGTTTTGCTTATTTCCATTGTGCAAGGTAATAGGTATACACACCAGAACTCCCGAAATCAATTGTGATATGATAACGAACGTCAGTTCTCCTAAGCAGTCTGTCATGTGGATGTGTTTATATTTACCTAGTGATGCGTCTCAAGTCGTTTTTTTACTCGAGTGAATTTGTGAAACTCGTATCCAAGTGAAAACAAATTTGCCTCGAGTTCGTTTGCACTCGAGTTAACGAGTCAACTCGGAGCTGTTGTAAAGTATGAATAAAAAGCCTGATTTAGTGATTATTACCTAATTATTGAACTTAATTATGAATAGCTAAATTAAATTTTGAAATAAATATAATTTTGAACAATAAAAACTGTTAACTTCATAATTGCATTTTAAAGTAATTTTTACATGGCAACTAAATTAATCGTAAGAAGTCATTTTATTCTTCATCGCTTATTTTAATTTATTTCAAAAACTAGTTTAATGTGTTTGTTGTATAAAAGTGGTGTGGATTTGTGCAATAAACATTGACGGCGATTGAGAGTGTATGGAAATATTGAATTAAGTGAATTCAGCATCGTACTGGAAGGAATTCCCACCAAAAGACCAACAAGACCTTGAAAACTTCCACACTGATATTTCATCGTTTTTGTGAAGACTTGAGAATAAATTACACTTGTCATTGGCGAAATGCATAATAATGCGAAGCCATAAATAAAAAAGAAGAATAAGAAGTACATAGCTATACTCGATTATGAATGATACTAATCACATCATCCGATTATTTGAGTCATTTAACTAATCTGAATGACTGTTACTAATCTAAGTATTAATAATTTCGGTTATATAATATCGTCGATGAGTTTTGGCGAGAATTCTGACAGTGCAGTTCATCGCTTATTTTAATTTATTTCATAAACTAGTTTAGAGTTGTGTTTGTTGTATAAAAGTGATGTGGATTTGTTCAATAAACATTGACGGTGATGAACAGTATATGGAAACATTGAAATAAGTGAATCAAGAATCGTACTGAAAGGAGTTAACACCATAACTCCGACAAGACCTTGAAATCGTCCGCACCCGTATTTCATCGTTCTTGTAAAAATACTTGAGAATAAATTATACTTGACACTGGCTAAATGCATAATACTGCGAAAGCCATTAATAAAAAAGATAAAAAAGAAAGAAATATTATATAATAGGAGTTTTGGCGGGAATTCTGACAGTGCAGTTCATCGTTTATTTTAATTTATTTCATAAACTAGTTTAGAGTTGTGTTTGTTGTATAAAAGTGGTATGGATTTGTTCAATAAACATTGACGGTGATGAACAGTGTATGGAAACATTGAAATAAGTGAATTAAGAATCGTACTGAAAGGAGTTAACACCGAAACTCTGACAAGACCTTGAAATCGACCGCACCTGTGTTTCATCGTTCTTGTAAAAATAACTTGAGAATGAATTGTACTTGACACTGGCTAAATGCATAGTACTGCAAGAGCCATAAATAAAATAAAATAAAATAAATAAAATAAAATAAAATATTATATAATAGAGTTTTGGCGGGAATTCTGACAGTGCAGTTCATCGCTTATTTTAATTTATTTCATAAACTAGTTTAGAGTTGTGTTTGTTGTATAAAAGTGGTGTGGATTTGTTCAATAAACATTGACGGTGATGAACAGTGTATGGAAACATTGAAATAAGTGAATTAAGAATCGTACTGAAAGGAGTTAACACCAAAACTCCGACAAGACCTTGAAATCGACCGCACCCGTGTTTCATCGTTCTTGTAAAAATAACTTGATAATGAATTGTACTTGACACTGGCTAAATGCATAGTACTGCAAGAGCCATAAATAAATAAATATTATATAATAATGTACCCTGTGACTAATAACACAGAGTACATTATTAAATAATCTGGACCAATCTAGTCACGACGAATATTTAACTCATTCATCCCGACTAACTGAATATCATATTGCCCAGCCAATACTGACGAGAGCTCCCTAGGTACTTAGTTCAGCAGCTCGAACTATGCATGCAAGTCATTAAGCTAATAATTATCCCTGTCAGACACTGTACAACAGCTACCATAGGTAGTAGCAGTAAAATTGATATAGCGTGACATTATTACGAACATGTATTACTTATCTTGTGTAATAATCTACTGGAACAATGTGGATAATCATTACCTCTAACAATTTAATAGCTATTTTTACTGTAGTTTCAAAATAACGTAATACAATTCGTATATACTAGCTTTTGCTCTCGGCTCCGTCTGTATAAATGTCTTTCAGGATAAAAAGTAGCGTATTGACTACCTGTGTTAAATTTCATGCAAATTCGTTCAATCTTTGGGGTGTGAATGATTAATAGACATAAAAAATCCCAAATATTCAAAACTTCATATTATAGGTACCTACGTACTGCTTATAATCCTATTTCCTGCTACCATCGCATACCTACTATTGTAAAAGTGTGGAGGAATTTTTGTGGATTAGTATATTTTTTAACCTACCAGGCATGTGCCTGATTCCGAGATAAAAAATAGCATAAAAATCCTAATCCGTTAATATTAATCGTCATTTACCCTGTATAGCCCGATGTTAATAAACGATCTTAGGCTGATTCTCCGAATAGATAGCACTAATAAGCCAATCAGAATACAGTTTAAAGCTGATGCTTACAATTTGTTTGTTTGTATTTAGTTTGATAAGTTGATTTCCGTGACCTATCCGGATAATCAATCTAAGATCGTTTATTAACATGTGCCTTACGTAAATAATGACTAGATTAGGATTCATGATATTTATATGTGTAAATATCTTCAAATGTTTTTTATGAATAATGTGAAATTTCAAACTAGGCACCAACAAATAAATATTTTTATTTTATTTTCAATTTCTGTGTTTTATTGCATTGAAGTGAGAAGTGATTGGTTCCTTTCTTTATACTGCATGCAATTTGTATAGAGTAGAAATTAATGTACCTATGTAATATGAAGAGACAGACCGACTATAATGTAATACGATATTAAATTTCTATACATATAGGTAAAATCTGTCACAACTTACCTATGGAATGGCAATGGTGGTTACACCTACATAGGTGTAAGTTGGAGCAGTTCAAAGTGAGCAGTTAAAGGACCATGACCTGTTTTTGTTGAGTTTACAATACTTAATAACCTGACGTTAATCATCATTTTAATACAGTAATGCTCCAATCTCAAATATGGCACTCGTATACAGTTGTTGTTTCTGGTTTTCTTTGCGATTGGGTGGAATTTTAATTGGAATCTTTTCATTGGTGCGTACGTATGAGACATAGGTTAAGTAATAAATATTATAAGTAAAAAAAACGAGAAATTTGCTGATTTAAACGCCATGTATAGATATTCAGGTACCGATAAAGCCGTTGGTTAAAGCGTTTAAAACATTTTCTTTTATTATTGAAACGTGGTCTCTTTCTGATTTTTATGAGCTTTTGTATTTTTTAACAAATCATAAATATTGACAGTCTCTGTGGCGCAGTGGTCGCAGTGGGTTATCATTGCGGTGGCAGTAACCTAGATTCTGCAACGCACATACTCTCGGAGTGTGCTGCGTGGAAGCTAGAGCGGCAGACCCTAGTAAATCGGATCGGACAAAACCTCTCTCTAACGGCTCTCTAATTGTGTCTGCGATGCTGAAGGGAGACGATGAATGGAAAGCGGTAGCCACCTTCTGTGAAACTGTCATGGTTAAGAAGGAGGCTGCTGAACGGGTTCGTGAGGGGTCTGACCCTACCCAGTGGCGCAGACCCCGGGGAGGTACCAGAAATCGCCCCGGTTCCTCTATTTAGAGGCAAGATATAATCGCTGGGGGAGCTAACCTGTGCTCCCCCCATCGGCGTGCTATTACAGGGTTTCGGTGTGTTCCTTCTGGAGGTCTCGAAACGCTTTCATGGTCCAGATGTAGACAACCATGGGGTTTTAGCTGGTAAAAATACGGAATACCCCGCCTATCCCCAAGGCGGGCGGGAATCCAAGAGGATTTTCTCCATGAAAAAAAGGGGGCGAGCCTTTCCGTCTTCGCTACGCATGTGTTTTTTTTATACCCAGAGCGCGAAAAACGAATAGCTTGGTAACTTTATAGTAAATTGAACCACAGCACATAGACATCCACAATATCAGGGACGCGTTGCCGATCTTAAAGTTTTGGGCTTCCGGATATCTTATTAACCATACGAAACGCAACAGCAAGCTGTCACGGTTTTCTGCGAGACAGTAATAACCCGGTCGAACGGGCCCATTCATGCTGTAGACAAAACTGTCTAAAGCTCTACCACACAAATATATGGACTGATGTGAACGAAATGGTCCAGTTTCCTCGAACCTTCGATTTTTAAAACATATGTTTAATATAAATTTATTTATATAGTGTGTTGTGTGAATATATTGAATTAATTGCCTGTTAGGTAAAGGTGGCTCTTGATATAATTTATTATTTACTTTGCTGTTATGTGCAGTTTCAGACAGCTTTAGTACTCGTATTGTGTTGTTGGGCGTATAATCACATGAAAGAGGTAATAAACTGGATTACTTATACAATTGACCACTTCACGTTGATGTATGTGAGGGAGTTTTTGGAAAACTTCAGAAAAGGTACAGTTCAATTAGTTTCCTGACAACGCAGACGCACTAAATAATAGTCCATAAACTAGGTATGTGGCTTCTGGTCTGGTTATCTGGGGATCTAGACAGAAAGTACACTGTACATGAGAGTGTAGGGAGGTGCGATTCGAGTTGTGTTATTTGAATTATTGAACCGAGAGGGTACAGGGGTAGATGCAAACGCCATGGTGGGTTACTTGGAGCGGGAGGGATCCAAAAGAGGCCAATATGGAGTTGTGTTATTCACGGACAGCCCCTTAGAAAAAATAACCATGCAACAGTACCTGCACACTTGAAAATATTATACAAGAAACGAGACCATACGTTGACACGACGCGACGTCGATTAGAAAAATAATCATCGTTGGAAAATACTCGACCATAATTGTAATTAATTTATAGTTCTGTCCAAGTTCTGCATTGATCCTTCCTCGGTAGACTAGATAGCTACCACCATCAGAGCTGTGGTAGCTACTATAATGGTCGTCATACGGCGATTGTGATGTGCAATGACCCTTAATACCCGTTATATTTTTTTCAGATTTGTCACAGCATATCGTGTTTGTAGTAATTTTATTATGTATTTATATATTCGTTTGCTTGCTGTTTGTTTATGGCGCTTATATGGTAAGTTTATAGATTTATCTTTCAAATAATAATACAAACAAAAATTTAAATATTATTTTTGTGAGAATGGTAATTTTGCCTGTAGTATTATAATAAATAGGTTTGGTTTTACTATAGAGTCTCCTCCCCTGGACCCACGCCTCTCCACGCTGCCCATGGAAAATACAAATATGAACCTTATCGTAGATACTTCCGTCGGATTAGGTTCGGAACGGGCAGATATCGCTGAAGTCAAGCTTCCTTTCCAAGTTCGTCGGTTTTCGGCGGCTGATGAAAAAACTTCAGCTTCCGCCAAACCATCGGCTGATTTTAGGCCGAAGCCGAAAGTAAGGCCGGCGCTTTTTTCGGCCGAAGGTGGACGTAACCGATGCCTAAGCCAAAACTCGGTCGAACACCAGAGATCCCCTCCGTCCATGATTATATAATACCAGGGGTATTAAGAGTGCATTACGGGTCTAAGTATATTGTTGTGTTGTGTTTCAGTGCAACAATGTTTTAATGGTAGCTTACATATTAATGGAACTCTTTCGCCTGGCTGTTATTTCAACATTAGTAGCAACTGGTTTACTACTGATAAAACAAAACACTATGGACATCGGCATACTTATTGGTGCTAGTGTTGCTGGGGGTTTTTTACTACGTAAGAAATTAATTATTAAAATTACAGCAAAGACCGGCAGACAAGCTAGTGGGTCACCTGATGGCATGTGATATCCACCTCCCATGATCTCCCACAATAGGAATCAGAAAACATCGTATAGGAAAGGGATAATAAAAGTTTTGGAACGGGAGGAGGGATTTGTTCCTCCGGATATCACACTCTCCGTGTGAAACGCAACAGCCGGCCGCTATTTTACTTCGGTATCCTGTGAGACAATGGTAACAACCTGGTCGAGCCGGCCCAGTCGTTTTGTAGATAAAACTGTCTACAGCTTGGCCCTACCACTCATAAACAAATTGCAATTTTACTAATTTATACATAATAATAATATATATCTAGCAGTATTCGAGGTGAAGTAAAAAAGTTTGAATTTGAACTGAAGTACTTACGTGCATAGGAATTGATTTGGATTATCTGCCTACCTACATAAATAAACTTACGTCACTTTTTTTCAAGTGGGGCTGTTTTACTTATGGATATGTGCTGCAAATCTTCCGGTATTGATAAATGAGATGGAACGCGATGAACATATGGACACAATAACAAAATTGCGCCAACTTCTAGAAGTAAAAAATCAAAGGAATGATGGCATGAGAAATTCGCCAAGAGAAGCTAACAACTACAGGATACTGAACAATAGAATGCAACGTATGAAACCAATTGCTGCTCCTGGACCCATATCTGTTGTTTACTAACACTATTTTGAGATTTTAATAAATATTTTCAATGTTTGCTTTTTTACTTTTATTGTAAATCTGACTTCAGAGTCCAGACCATCGCGAAAGTATGTCATTAATATGGTCATTTTTCTGGATTTTATAAATCTTATCCAAAATAAATTTGTGTGTTAAAAAAAAACTAAAATACACGTTTTATAAGCAAAATATATATATCTTGATGGAACTTAAAAGCGTAGGGTGCTTTAATAGAATAATTCAATATTGCTTTTAATGAATCAAAAATACTCTTAAAAGCGGAATATTTTGAATTGAATTAATTTATCGGGTCCGTTTAAGCACCTACACCATACTATATTTTCATTCGGTTATCATAATTTGAGAAGCAAGCATTGCCATCGATTTAATAGCGGTACCTTAATGAATAAATAATGATCATAGAACCGCGACGCGACGTCGATTATAACAACATTAATAACTTTTAAACGGCTAAAATTTTCTTCAAACGATCCAAGGACCATCTTGATTAAACCAGCTTTCAAATAAAATACACACTCATAGGCAGATGTATAATTAAAAACACCCCTTTTTTGTCGAGGGTTATAAAAAGGATGAGGCATTTTACATTCACTGCGTAAGTAACTGTAACTAGAGCGTTATTTATACTGTATACATATAATATATAAAAATGTAAATACACAAAATCAACCATATATTTCCACTTGATAGTTCAGCGAGTCTCCACGTCCGCTCTTAAACCGGAGATTGACGTACGAGAAGCCTACGCCACCAGCCGTGATGATGACGGATGCTTCAGAGTGGTCTATGTCTCGTGCGACTATTCCCTTTAAATAAAAAATATATAAATAAAACCAACAGTCAATATATAGTCCAAACCCCAGACTACGTTAATCTGTGTCGTGGGTGGGTACTAAAAATATTCAATAAATTTCTATAAAATGGAAGATGGATGGATGATTTGAATTATTAAAAACAAAAAAAAAAATGAATTTAATTAGATGTTGCATTGCTTGAAATTATTGATGATTCGTTTTATGTAGTCGTGGTGCGTGACGCGTGAATGACGCGTTTCCCTTAGTAAGCTGTGCTAATGACTGTCTCGTTGAGATAACCAGTGTCGTAGCCATTTTTTTATATTTTTTACCCCGGTATAGCAAAGTGACGACACCAGCCATTGCCGTGCATGCATAAAAAGTATTTCGACTTATATCAGCTCGGTATTACATACGTCCGAAGGCTGAGAATGGGCTTCCTTTACGAATGAGCGTTTTAGGCCTATGCTTATGCTGCCTAAGGTGTTGGTACACTTCACACAACATCGAAACTCTTATGGAGAACTCCTCAGGTATGCACGTTTTATGACAATGATTCCTTCATCGATACAGCAACCGACTTTTAACAATGAATACACACGTAACTGAGGAGTCAGAAGTGCATGCTCCTGTAGCTGGTATCAAACCTGCAATATTCGTCTCGGCACTAGGGACTACCGAAGTGGTAGGGACCACTCCTTGCTAAGCCATTTGTTTGTAATATAAAAGTAAACAGTATCCTTCTGTTTGTAATATATCTGTGGCGTTATACATAATCATCATCATAAACATCTATTTATAAATTTACTCGCGATAATTACCTTAATTACATATCTTAGAGTGCATGTATACTTACTTTAATTATTTTTTGGGATGGGTCGGAAAAGAACAATTCTTTGACTCTTTTCCTAAACGGGATCGCAGCGTACTCTGCTTTCTCCTGCCATACTAATTGTGTGTTATAACTTGTGCCCACGATCATGTCTTTGGCCATGCATGATGAAATGCATATCAATAATATGGCACAAACAATTATTATAAATTTCATTATCGTAAATTACGGGGTTTTCACTGAGATTTGACTACACACGAACGCGACGCGAACTGTTTTGTTAATGATGATCATTCTGTAGGGTAAACAGTGTGTGGTTGACCTCTGTATCTTTAATGATAAAGCTTCTTAGTATTATTTGTAACAATATTATAATAAGTACTATCTGAATATTAATACGGTATGTTGGAAAGCATGTTATCGTTATATTATTGTGGAATATATGTAATATATATGTATATACATATATGCTATGCATGCATATAGGTATATTTGCTATTCTTAACCGTTTAAAACTGAGTAAAATATTTTATGAAACATAAATGGTTAAACAACTTTTTTTCAATGTTAAGAACCATTCCGATTAAACTAGACTCGAAACAATGTGTTGAAATCGGTCCATTTGTTTAAGCAATCGCGCTACATTACCATGTATATCACGTAGTATCACACATTCAGATACAAACAAAGAGTGAAACACTCTACACACCCTTGACATGCGTTAAAAAGACAGTGTGCGCGTGTTTATAAATTTACCACAGCTAATATTTCTATAATAAAAAAACTATTTAAACGTTTTCTCCGACCTGTCTGTAGTTACCAAACACAAGTTACCACTCCGGATTCCCGATCCTGTGACAGTATTACGAATTATTAATTGTGTTTCGGCAATTTGGGAAACACGAAGGGCGATGATGATGATCCAATATAATTATTATAACGTTAGATTATGTAACTACCTCTTTGTCTGTTAAGTGCCTGAGTTTTATATGTAAATAATAAGTAATATACATCCTTTTAAAATAGCCTTTATTTCGATATTTCACAGTTAGTACCAATAACAAAAAATAACCAACAACAAGATAAAAATATTATTACAACTAACATGTCATTCGAGTTTTATATGTGACGATAAACCGAGGGCCACGAAAACGACGCTCAAAACGGTCTCTGCTACAAACATAACTGTCTATACGACAAACATATGTGTTTCATATATTTTTGTCTTTGTCGTTTCACACACGCTCACAGTGCAGAGCGAATTCGCTTTGAGCATTGCTTTTGTGGCCCAAACATATCGGTAATTACAAGTTTGACACTATTACAGTTGCTTATCCTCATATTCACAAACGTTACTATGAGACCTCATAGTGAGCACGAACGCATAGTGACGATTTCTCTAAACTTCATTGGATACATTTTTGGCGCGAAATATAAACAGATACAGAGATTCGACACTTGGCAAAGAGCTTACCTATTGGACAGGGAGCCCTCGGGTAGCTGATCCACTTGACTACTATCAAGCTCATTTTCCGTGAGTAGCTTCGTTTCGATGAGACGACCAACTATTCCCTATGCGAAAATTCTATATTGTGGTAGCTAACAGAGGTAGCAAGGATAGAATATTTCGATATGATGATAGGCTCAAAAAAATATTATTTTATTTGTAGGACAATATGACAGTTAAATTATATAAATATTAACTAAGTAAATACAAAAAAAATCAGCTGGTTAGTAATCATTCTTATGACCTCGTTATCGATACCTATTGGAAGCCCCTCCTTCCAATAGGTAGGCTCATCGAAACGAAGCTACTCACGGAAAATGAGCTTGATAGTAGTCAAGTGGATCAGCTACCCGAGGGCTCCCTGTCTATATGTGTTATTTATGAACACGGGCATTAAATAAAAAAAAAGTATTTATTAAAATGTTACGTGGTCAGAACAGACATAATAATTTATAGATCACAAAATTATGATTGATGATCATGCGCAACGCAACGGAAACTATTTATGCATCGAATCTCAGTATTGAAAATTTTCTAGAGTACAAAAAATATCTGCTAAATATAAGACTGTGGAAAAAGAAATATCAATGTTGGGTTAACTTTTGTGAATCCCTTTCCCCCTGTTCCCAGCCTTCCCTCATTTGAAAATAAATGAAGATATATCACAGATCTCAACAAAGCCATTACAACATTCAACAACAATATTTCCCACGATTTTGTTCCATCTGAAGATTTAGTTATTCCTTCTCACTCCCTGGACAATATGAATGACCCATTTTTCATTACTGGACATCATTGTGTTCTATCCAATCTCCGAGACTCCTCCCCTGGTGTAGATGGAATCCCTTACTCTTTTATATCAAACGCGTCTCCTTCAGCAAAATCAAATTTTTGGACATTATTAACATAATATTCATAAAAGGATACTACTGAACCGTTGGAAAACCCAAATTGTAATTCCGATAAAGCCTGTCAAAGACCCCAGCCTAGCATCTTTTTACAGACCTATCGCCTTTTCATCTATCGTTTTTAGAAACATGTAAATCCATATTAAAAATAGACTGGATTGGATTTGGGAAAGCAGAGGTCTTTTGTCCAATTCCCAATCCAATTTTGTCCAATTCGGGTTCCGCCGTGGTATGAGCACGATAGATAATCTGAGTATCCTTACATCAGATATCCGCTTGGCTCTTTCCCATGAAGAAAATGTCATTGGCGTATTCTTAGACATATTTTCCGCTTATGGTTTTATAACTTACAACATTTTTGGAATGTCAGAATTCTACGGAATTAAAAACTTTAATATAGTTGATGAATTGTAATTTACATGTCATTTGAACCATCTAAACATACTTAAAATCGGATTGATCAATAAAAACCTCAGTTTTTGTTGATTAAATTACATTGTTGAAAACAATTCGACTTGTCTGATTTTGTCATAAAGTATTACAGTGACGTTACGCTAGTATTTTTTTTATAGACATATTACTTTACACCTCTTGCAAGAATTTTAACATACAGTCACAAACGAACATGTCGCTCGTATCGTTCTGGCCGCCCTCGCTGGGGTGCCACTTGGGCAGGTAATACAATCGTAGTTAATTTTTAGAACACCTAATATGAAAGCTTAATCCTAACCAATAATGAATAAATTATTATTTATTAAAGTCGGTAGCAAAATCCCAGAAGCGCCTACATTGAGGTTTATATCTATATATTTGACTAACAATAATAGGGTATTTGACTCGATAATTTTTATTATTTTAATCAATAACACGGGTCAACACAAAATTTGACCTTGACTTTAAATCATATTATTTCGATATCTTAGGTCGTAATTAGACGAAAAAAATATATATGACATGAAAAAGTTTGCTTTTGTATTGAGGAGGCCGATTTAAAGATATCTTTCAAAATCTGTGGCTTTAATTTTTTATTGAAGATGAAACATTTCAAATAAATATTTTTATTATTATTTATTAAGTTTTAGTATCAAAATAACTTACAATAAGTGGAAAATTATTTAAAAGTGCACGCTTTTACTTTTTCTTTTATGTCCATAAGTACTTTTTCTCACTAAACCCAAAATATATTCTCCCATCATCTTTTCATTGTATTGGCCTTGATAACGTTGTTCAAAGCTCATAATGTCCTCATGAAAACGTTCTCCTTGTTCTTCTGAATACGCTCTCATGTTGTTTTTAAATGTATCTAAATGATAATGCAGCATATGTACTTTTAATGACATCCTACAGAGCATGGCCTTAATATTTTTTAGCATATCGTCAACCACGTAGTTTTTAGCTATGTTATTTCCTAAAAATCCAGAAACTACTGCTTTAAAACTACTCGCTTTTTGAGTATGATTCAGCAACGTTGAAAATAAAACAAATCGCCTTTTGAGTACGATTCAGCAACGTTGGAAATAATACAAATCGCTTTTTGAGTACGATTCAGCAACGTGGGAAATTTTTCATCGGCGAAAATCTGTCTAATTTGCGGACCATCAAAAACCCCAGCTTTAGCTTTTGCTTCTGACTTGTAATCCATCTCATTCTCTCGCAGGCTAAATCTTATATTTGAATATGTTATGTCTTTGTCGTGACGCATATTCATTTCATCGAGTTTCAAAGCACAATGATTCTAAAGAAGTTTCACTTCAATAAAAATTTATATACATATCCATCATATTTGATTCACTGCTTAATAAAAAATTGCTTACCTTCCAAACATCTTTTACAATAACTACAAGCAACATGCGGAGCCCATGGCTTGTCTTGATGCCGAACAAGACAGTCAAAATATGCTTTGTACGCTTCACAGAGAACGTCAGATGTCTTTCGTTCGTATTTTACATCGCAAACTTTAATAGATTGACCATATATAAAAAAATGCACCAGCATCATATTTAAACTTTCGCGACGATATTTTTAGAGTTGTACAAAACACCTAATCGTTGTTTATCACTCGAATGCTATAGCGGCACTTTTTGAACGTAAAACCCCAATCTGAACGCGCAGTAGTTTTAAATGTATTAAAATGTATGAAAAATTCAAAAATGAGTATTATTACTATAACTATCACAAAAGCAAACTTTATACCAAAAAAAGGTATTTTCGTTTCGGTTTTGTGCATAATTAACCGAAAAATCATAAAATAAACTTTAGGACAAAGAACTATTTTTTTTTTGTAGACCCGTGTAATTAATGTTGCCCAAAATCTATTATCGAAAGAATTATGTATAAATCAAGTCGAAAATGTATAAGTTCATTGTTGTTCAAAAGTTACTAAAAATAGGAAAGTATGATTGTATGAGCACTATTTTTTTTAAATAATTTTTCGATCCTTGGATTAGGAAATCTGGGATAATGCTATCGAGTAACCACTCAACCGTAATTAACAACAGGCGGTTATTCTTGTACCTGGAAGTATATTAATACTTAAACAGAACTGACTTGCATCCCAGTGAAGCGCGGCACGATCTCCGCATCTAAGGAATCGGTCGTTATTTGAGATCGAGTTTCTGATGTGTCGGTGCTATTGTGCATCGACGACATGGAAATTTTCTCATCTTTCATGCTACCGTTAGCATCTCCTGAGTTATCCCCAACCTTCTGCTGTCCATCCACATTGTCTCCGCCTCCGCCACCGAGTGCATTCCAAATACCTTTGGAAGATTCCTTCATAGTGACTTTCTTGTCGCTTGGTGCGTTTTTATCTTTACCGTCTTTGGTTTTCTTGCCTAACACTGGGAATGAACTGAGTTTGGGTTTAGAGCTGCGAGCCACACCACCACGTTGTATAGGCACTATATCAGCTTCGCCTTCTTCCGTGATCGAAGATAGCATGTCGGTAGACTCAGTGGGTATCACCTGACCAGCTTGTATAGGAATGTCATCTGCAAAGCAAAGGTAACATTGTCACTTAGAATATTTGTACACTGCATCTGATCCGGGTCCGAATTATGATCCGAACTGGGGATACTTTTGACTTCGGAAAACGGATTTCAGACCTAGTGCTAAACCCCTTATACAAACAGCACATATGGCTTGTTCGGACCTACATTCCTTGGATTCGGATCGGATGCAGTGCGTAAACACTGCAATTTCGTATGAACATCGGTTTCGGTGTTTAAGATGATGATGGCAATGAAATAATTCAAAGTAATACGACACATGTGAACTGTTTAAAGCAATTATGCGCGATTTAAACATACCTGAAATTAGAACGTTAGTAATTACTTTTTAGGACAATGAAGTTAGTGGAGACAATTTTAATTGCGTTCACATCATCTTAAAAATTTAACGTTATTTCGATCTGTAAGTTATACAAAAGGTGTCATGTCTTATTCTAGTTTTGATTTTCTATACACAAACCCTTTCCGTGTCTTATATACAACACAAACCTATACATAATAAAGTGATATACAACAAATAATTACATAATAAATGCTATCCCCCTTTTAGGTTTATGAATAAATTGTTTGTTGGAGTGAAAAAAACATGTGCAATTATTTTCATGTGGTTTTTTTTGTGAAAGAATATTTATTTAAATTTGCAGTGTAACAAACTAATTAGATCCAGTAGCTTCCGAATATAATGCTGCAGCTGTTATCTCTATACCATTTCTATGCGTTTGTACAAACATTGTGCTAGATTCAGGTGCATTCTCTAATGCACTATGTTACTAGACAGTAGCTGTCTCGTATGAGAGGTGTTATCTAGATAGGTAACACTGCATGTCTATTTTTGCCTACAAACAGAATTATGTACGTGTATATTGTGTCGATTTGAAGGAAGTATGTCAATTAACATCTTATGTCTCGGGGTGACGAGCGGAGTTGCTAAACATCACTTTGTTAAACCATAATTTTGGGTATTGGCAGGCGTAGCGTTTACCATCGAGCAAGCTGCAGGGCGCTTCTCGTCATTCACAAGAGTGGAGATATATTAACAATAATAGTGCATACAAGGTTGTATATTATATCTGTTTATGTTGAATTGAATTCAATTTATATTACAGGGATTATTTTTGTATTCTTATTTTAGGTAATACAAGTTAACGATTTAATTTGATTGTCTGTAATAATTATTTTAACCAACTTATTGAGTTTGTGCAAACATTCGGAAGCTTCTGTTTATAAATATTAATAATATATTTTACATACTGATCATTTATATTCCCATCTTACTGTTATAAATATATAGTTTGAATATATCAGCATTCTAATTATAGGATCAGATGAAACTTTTACAATAATTATTAACATGAAGTTTCAATATTCAGTGTTCATTCATTGAATGACATCAATTATATTTTATGGAATATTGTCAGCGTTTCCATTAAATATTACGCTTATCACAACGCGACTTTTTATTACTATTTTGAAGAAAAATATTCTTTTAAAAAGTTTGTTCCAAGAACTGTGTAATCCAAATGCATCTCTGAGCATGTGTTTGGCAGCATGCAAGTTAGTTCATCTGTATGTAAATAAATAAACGATATATTTAATATTAGAAAATGCATTATAAAGTCAAATACGCAATAGGTACAAACTAAAAAGAATATATATTATATATTTTCAATGGGGTATTAATAATAATGTTAGTTTTAAGTATAGACATAAGAAAGAGTTTGTAGTGTATATCATTTATATATAACCACAAGAAAAGTCAAGTAACGAACCTGGTAGTTTCTTGGTACGGAATGACGCATTCGTAATCATTGACTTAGACATGGTGACTGTGGTAGTGGCCGGGGACAGTGCGACGCTGATGCCCATGGGACCGTCACAAGGTTGTCCTGCAACACCAAACGAAATTGTAATATATAATAATATCTATTACTTTTTTTTTACACTATTCTCTAGGACATATGTAAGTGTTAAATAATAATACTATATAAGTGGAAAATCAGAAATAGCCTCAGAGCTATAGCTCAGAAAGATCTGAAATACTCCAATAAATGTACCGCAAAAACAAAACATTTGTATTTATTGACCATGGCGTTTAAAAAAATATTGAATTTGAAAAAGCAAATAATTATAAAATCTTATAATGTGTTTTTCACCGATTTTGTTTTAACATCTTGTAAAAATCATAATTTGCTGTTAATCCTGTATATTAAGGTAGTTCTTGGGTAGTAAATTTTACTGAAAAACAAAGTCGATAATTTAATATTAAAAGAGTAAATAAAACTTAATAACTCTATCATCTACTCTCTACGCCAATGAAAATAAAGTTAGGGAAACTTAATTTTATGGAAAACAGGTATTAGATATAATATGGAATTTGGAATAAATACGGTACTCCGTCATTATTATCCTCGCTCACGCAAGTAACTTAAATTATAGGGATGTGATCGATCTTATCGATTTAAAATTAGCGTCAAATTATAGGCTGTTTAGATTTGATAAGATCCAGTACCTACATAAACACTGACTATCAAGTGTATGAAACAACCCTTAATTATGATCGTTGCATATATAATATGACATGGGTATGAATATTTATGATGATGGTGTTAATGATTCCAACAATGTCGATAACTGTATTAAACTCAATGCCACCAATATAGGCATAATTGAGATAGACATCAATATCTTACCTACAGTGCTAAGAATTACCATTGCACCTGCGTGTCGGTTTACCATTCCGTTAGTTAATATACTACGCCATGTTGTTTGTTTAAATACAAACCTGAAGCATTATCTTTCAATGAATTCATAACAGCGTTGGTAACGAGCATGACGTCTGGAAACAATTCGTACTGCGCTCTCTTGTCGATATCTTTAACAGCTTGTAGCGCCAATGTGTAAAACTCATTAAACATGGCAAAGTACGCACTCTCCACCATTTCTATTAAAAAATTTGGGGACACAGGTATCCTTGGCACCAGTTTATGGTTCGATGCAAGTCCAATTTTCTTTTCAAATCCTTGAGTTACAATTCTAAAACATCATAAAATACTTATAATAGTATTTACGTAATCTCAATTTCAGTCCTTCACATGAAAGTACGAAAGCACTTCACTCAGCTGTGAGCAAAAGTTAATTATACATAATTACCGTGATGCAGCAATGCAAAAATGTCTCAACGCTAACTTTGGCAACAAGCTCAATTGTCGATTATAGATAAAGAACAACGCGGCCATCACTTTCAATCGATTTTGAGCGTTTAGAGCCTCCACTTGTGCCATTGGTCCCCAGCTTACGAGCTTTGTGTTGCACTCCTCCCATCGCCGCAGAGCACTTTCTGTCAAAAACTGTGGCCCCAATGATAATGGCTGAAATAATTTAATACTAAAAAATAATTTATAAAAAGAGAACGAAAATTATTTCTTGCAAAAAAAAAGAATGTAGTTTGAGAATATATATTCGCCACGTAGTTTATTGTTACTAATAAAAACTCCATAAATAATTAAGTGTAATGTATATTTACTCTGTTATAATTCTTGAATAAATGGATAGGTTTAGGTAGTGTTTTGTGTAGGAGCATGATCCAACCAACTACTTATTTGGTATTTTTTACCTCGTGATAAATAGATGACTGGGCCAATGATGGTAACCTAAATGAAACCACTTTAGGTTTACCATTTTCATCAACTACTTCAAAGTTGTAGACACCTGTAAAGGAAATTATTTATGAGTTAAATAATAAAGAGCAGTAAATACTTGTGTGTTAAATTGTAATGAAGATGGTAGAGTGATATTAACGAATACTAAATTATGTGTAGGTGATTAATGCAAACAATAATAATGAATATCAAATAATATAATAACAAATTTACAACACAGTAGAATATCTAAACACTTTTTTATTTACAACACAAGGCTAAAAGGAGTAGGCAGAAGTGTACCTTGTGCACAGACAGTTCACATAGGTTTACCCGTCTGTGATAACAAGTTTATTGTGATATTGGGCACAAATTTCCAATCGCTGGCAACAATTCAAATTTCGAATAGAAATACAATAAATTATTTTGGTTAGGTACCCAAATTGGAGAGCAATATCAGAACTCTCTCTTTCATAGCTTTATTATGCTGCCAACGAGTACTATGTTAATATTGCAATAGTTATAGTTTTCGACAATCTTTATGGCCGGTCTGAATGTAGGCGCGCACATGCGTAGATGCGCCTCTACGCCCAGCTACGGATACACGATTTTTTATATTGCAGTTTCTTCAAACGATAATATAAACATTGGTTCAAAATTAACAATTTCAATAATTAAATCACGTTTATATTCATATTAAGCGATATTATTGCCTTAATCATAGCCCCTCATACCTAAATATACATTTTTACTAATGCTGATCATTTGCGCCTAAATTCTAACACTCCTTTCAGCTGCAGTTAAAACTTACTTAAACGATTTGCTAACCATAGACGAGATGGTCTGAATTTTACGGATACAATCTAGACAAATCAGTTCGCCTTACACTTAATCGATGTTCAGTAAAATAATCGAATTAATCATGATGCACATTAGTGCATCCCTGTCTCTGGCAGTACCGTCGCGTTCAAAATAAGTACGCCGTTCTAGTCAGTTGATATTGTGATAATTATTGTTTCTCATTGCTTTCATTATATTTCATTTATTTTTCTCATAGTTTTTACTACTAGTTGTTGTTGCTATTATCTCTCGCGGGCGTATTATGTTGTTTTTGGCGTGAAACTTATAAAATACCGGTATAGGTAATGGGTTCGATTCTCATCCCTAGAAAAATACTTTTTTCTTTCTTTCTTTCTGCCTTGCGTTATCCCGGCTTAGTGCCAGGGTCCGCCTTCCTACTTAAACGCCTCCACTTCGCCCGATCTTGAGCATCCTCTATAGTGAGACCATTGGCTCTCATGTCTCCCTCCAATACGTCAAGCCAACGCTTTTTGGGCCGTCCACGGGATCGTACCCCTGGTACGATCTGGCTCAGGCACCTGCGACCGACGTACTCCTGTGGTTTCCTCAAAACATGGCCAAACCACCTTAAGCGACATTCTTGGAGTTTATCAGCCACGTCGCGGACACCAAGGGTGCCGCGGATGTACTCGTTACAAATACGATCTAATCGTGTAACATTGCACATCCACCGCAGCATCTTCATCTCCGCGACATGGATTTCTCCGACATGGCGCTTAAGGGCCGGCCACGTCTCGCACCCATACAAAAAAAAAAAATACTATTAGTGAAAAATGTTTGATGTACATACTTATGTCACAATCAAACCTGAAATTGTGGGTATGTTCAGACCAACCGCAAAGTTTGATGAGACCTATACAATATCACATATCGTGAGTTCTTTGAGTATGCTATACATGAAATATATATGTATAAATAGAGTTTTACCTATGAGCAATGTTTCAACACAGCGGTATGTGTTCGTGTTGCCTTTCGCAACTGCACTTAAATAGCTGTAAATGAGAGTTGGTACAAATTGAAGGGTAAATCTTTGTAGTTCCACCTCCTTTGATCTGTAGAAGCTGAACAGTTGTGTACAAATATTTTCTAGCATCTGGAAAGGAGCAGTCTAAAAATTATTAGTTTTTGGTTATTGTCCAAAATTTATTGTATTAGGGTTATTGTATTTATGTCAAAAAGGCTAAAGATTTGCACAGAAAATAAAGAATGATTGTATATGAATATAATAAATTGTAAGCCCTGGGGTTGAACTGGGGAATTATAATAGTGGCACCATACTATGTCATTTGGGACTTATATACTTCATTGTAGACACTGCAGTAGTGACATAGTCCTGGACTGTGCCTCTACTGTATGTCTCACCAATCAATCCCTTATCCAATCCACTCGTGGTAGACTACTGCTGCTTATAAGTGGCCAGAGAAAATCAATTCAGAATTAGACCTACTTATGCAAACACAAACCAACCCACAGCAAGTTCAAATGCAGATACTGATTTTATTTTACTAAACTCAATATTTTAAACTAATTTGATCTTGTAGTTTTTTGGAAAATCGGTCATGAAATATATGTCATGTACAATTTTGAAAACAATGCACTATTAAAATCAATTCTCATCACTAGATTACTTCTGACATCACAAAAAATAATTCAAAGCAGGTCCAATTTGGCATGCTTGACACATTAAAATATTAGTGTAGTCTAGAGTTTAGACATATCTCTGTGACATACTGGTAACTATTCTACTGTTATATCCAGGTAATTCTAAGAAGATTGTTTATTGAAATCGGGCAGAAGCAATTTTTATTATAGCTTAATGTTAGTTCAAAGTCAACCTGTTTACATAACAAATTTAATTAAAATTAAGTCCTGTCAAAACTGTGTTTTACTGGTGGGAAGGCATCTAAAACATTTGTACTTGATTGGATTGCAACCATAATGTACTTGTTGAAAACCTAGTACATTGCTTGTTCAGACTTCAGGCTAATCTGGCCATCAAGGGACACCATGTCCTTTAACAGTCAACATTACATTTGGACTGCACAGTACTTATACTAGATGTAGTGTAATCACTTAGCTATTTTAATTTTAGATTATGGCTCTATTGATTTTTACTCACTTTGCTATGCCAGTATAAAAAATTAAACAACATTGAAAATGTTCAAATAAAAAAAGAAGCTTGTTGCACCTTTTGCAACAAGGGCTTAGCAAGTGCACTCATTACACAGACATTTGACGCAAGTAAACTATATTAGATTTGTTATGTTTTCTTTGTTACAAAATAATAACCAAAATCGTTGTGCAACCCACCTGTTCATATTCAGACACACCATCAGACTTGTAGCCAGTCTGTGATTCTGTATCATCTTCAGTGTATAATAGATTGAATATAGCTGTGGCAATTTCATGATTATGTTCATGCTCCGCTGCAAAACTTTTTATTTCATTCTCTTGTAATGTAGCATATTCATTCAACCATTCAGTTATTAACTGCTTCCATTCTGTCATTGTGGTTTAGTACAAAATTGAAAATTATGCCTGGAGAGTGGAGTAAAATACAGAGTAGATGTACATTTTTTTCTATCAAGGTCATACAATAGTGTCATTCATACGTTATCAAATAATATATTGGTAACGTAGTTAATATTTTAAATTATGCATGATAAAATTCATTGTGTTAATTTATAATAAATGATAAGTAGTATATCATAATAAAATTGCGGGATGTTTATAAAAAAATAACAATACCAACAAGCACAAGTCTTACCTAAATTCTTCAATGTTATAATGTATATATTTTTATCTTACTTCGTAATTTAAAAACACATTTCACTGCTTTTTCTGTTTTTATAATATTTTCTAATTCAATACATACTTAATTTTTTTTTTTTTTTTTTTTTAACTTTTTTCATTTAGTGTTGCTAGATGACCATTTCCCATCCCCCAAGGTTTACGTAAATACCCCCAAAATCCAGTTTAAAAAAACATCAAAATATTTTTTAATAATACATAATTAAAAAAAAAACCTCGACTATTCGTGCCGTATCCTTTAGAGAAGATTATTTATTTTAGGGGAAAATTCACTAGGTTGGCAACACTGGATATAGTTTTGTCATTATTATAACAACCGTTAATGTATTATTTTAACACAATGTAATAACACATATCTCCAGATGTTATTATCCTGTTGTTAATTATCCTTTGTTCGATATTGCAAGTTGCGTCATTTGCACGCACAGTGCAATCAAGCAAGCATTACGCAAAAATAAATAGCAGTGAAAGAGAGGACAATTGCCGCACGTGGCTCGGTCACGTTTAATAATTGATTTTTGGTTTTCACAACAGTTCATTGTTTTTAGTATTTGATTTGTTTACATTACGAATAGTGATTGTTACGTTATCGCGTAATTATGAACGGAATATACAGATTATCATTAGTATAAATTATTGTATCATGTTACAATTTCAAACGGCAGTTCGACGGTAAACGTCGAAGAGGTAACACGCGGCCGCACGTACTATTGTTTAATCGTTTACTGATAACAAACTCAACGCACGCCTTGGGCGTGTGCGTAATTAGCGTAGATTCGGTGCATTTAATAGTGCACCTTATTCATTATGGCTGAAGGTGTAGTTTCGGTTGAAGCAGAAATGGAGACCCAACTATCTCAGCTACCTGAAGTCATTAACGAAGGTGCAAGGCGGAGGTATTCGGACGTTAATTTACATCAAAGTGAGGAAATATTAATGGATATTGCACAGCCGTCAGCTACATCGTCTAAACGTAAGGAACGAGAAGAAGATGAACAGGAGAGATGGATCCTAGTAGGAAGAGATAATAAGAGAATAGTATCCCGCAGAGGAAGCGTGGTGGCAGAGAGCTTAGTGGATCAGAAAGTCGAAGTTTATGTCTCATCCGGGACAGAATTACCAAAACAATTTGCTTTTGCCCGTTTCTTGAAAGATAACAACATCTCAGATATTTTACACATCAAATATATTAACCCATTTAAAATTAAAATTCAATTCGCAAACGAAGACTGCCTTGAGAGATTCAGTTCTTGCCAATCTGTTATTGACAATGGTTGGAGAGTTTACAGATCCCTGGAGGTCGCATCTTCTTACGGTGTGATAAGGAAAGTCGAGCTAGACCTAAGCGATGAGGTCATTAAGGAAGCTATAAGCTGTGACGCTGAGTTATTGACCGTTAAGCGCCTGGCTCGAAGATCCGATGATGGCTCTGGATGGACAGCTAGTGAATGCGTGAGGCTGTGCTTCAGAGGATCTTCCCTCCCTCCTTACGTTTACGTACACGGGATTCGAATTAAAGTAGATTCATATACTTTCCCTGTTACACAGTGTTCGTTTTGCTGGGCTTTTGGCCATCCTAGGAAAATGTGCCCACGGAAGAAGGTCGTGTGCCCGAAGTGCGGTAAACATCACGAAAATTGTGAGACGACTTCCTTTGTGTGCGTAAATTGCACTGGCAACCACATAGCATTGAGTAAGAATTGTCCGGCATATTTGAAAGAGCGAAAAATACGTGGAATAATGGCTCACTTCAACTGTACGTATCGGAGAGCTCTTACTATGTACGTTCCAGAGAGCCCAAAACGGAATGATGCATCCGTAGATATTGTACCGTCGACGTCCCAAACCAAGGAATACACAGAGTTTCCAAGATTAGGACATAATGCGGAAGATCAGGAATTTAGATTGGATATTTCTCCCACCCAATTGACACCTTCGTTTGCTTCGGTTGTTGTGAACTCAAGCTGTCCAATTGGTAAAGAGAAACAGTCGAGGACGCAAAACCAATCAGCAAAACACAAGAAAAATAAAAAAGAACAGAAAAACATTCACAGACAGAATATTAATGGTGAATTTACACACGAATGGGAGTGCGTCTGCAGTGATTCTGATTGTCCAGCAAATCGTGATAGCGAGGACAAACAAGAGAGAAGAGAAGAAAGAACCGAAACAAGAAGAAAAGAAAGAGAAAAATACACGACATTTGAGAAGATCTTAGAGTCATTAAAAATATATTTCTTAGGCATCAAGATACAATGATGAACAAGATTTTAGCTGCTGCACAGGCCGTGGTAGAATGGTTGGTATCTTTTTTGTCAAAATACCTTTGTGACTTGCCTTTCATTAACTCAACCGTAGGTAATTATGGCTAATTTACAAAACAAATATAAGCTCAATATTGTCCAATGGAACTGTCAAAGTTTACAGAGAAAGCTTGTGGATTTCGAACAAACACTGTCACAGGATAAGGTACATATTGCAGCGCTAAATGAAACTTGGTACGATGACCAAATGGATTTAAGAGTAAGTGGATACATTATTTTTCGTCAGGATAGATTAGATGGCTACGGCGGGCTAGCTACTTTGGTACATCGTTCAATTAAAGCACAAGTAGTTCAATCGAGATTATCTAATCCTTATATTCAGATTCTACATGTTAAACTTTTTAACTGCACGTCACTGGAAAATATTATATCGATATATGCTCCTCCCCACATACCTACTGGAACCTCTCGACAAGATTGGGATGAGTTATTTACTTTATGTGATAAGAAAACACTTTTGCTAGGTGACTTTAACGGTCATCATTTCAGTTGGTCTGATCGATCAGATACTCGTGGAACACAGATATACGATTCTTTACTCTATTCTCCTTACATAGCGCTAAATGATGGTTCACCGACTAGAGTTAAACTAGTGAGTGGTAGATTACAAGCAACATCACCTGATTTGACGCTAATTTCTAGTGATAGCGCGATTAGATTTAGCTGGAAAGTAAGTAACGAATCCTTAGGCAGCGATCATCTTATTATTAAGATATCTTCTGAATTTGTTCCTAGCAATGATCCAATTTTAAAAAGAAATTATAAAAAAGCCGACTGGTCGTCTTATAGAGCTACAGTGGATAAGTCCTTATCTAATTTAATAATTCCAGATGATTGTCAACATGCATATGATTTATTCGTCAGTAAAATTAACGAGGCAGCAGATTGTCATATTCCATATATTAAATTTAATCAAAACCCTACCAATAATTTTGTACCGAAACCCTATTGGAATGCGCAATTATCTAAAGCTGTGGCTGAGCGTCGTTTGGCACTTAAAACATTTAGAAAGAATCCAATACCCCATAACCTAACTATTCTCAATGATAAAATTAGAATTGCCCAAAAATTAATACGTCAAGCTAAATGTAGGTCTTTTCAAAATTTTTGCACATCTGTTGATACTGCGACATCATCTAGTGACATGTGGAATCGAATGAGGTGGCTCAAGGGCTATCATAATAATTGTAAACCATACATGGAAAACGATCGTATCCAATCCCTGTTGCACAGTTTAACACCTGATTTTGTTCAGTGTGACAAACCTGTATTTACATCATCTAACGATATATTAGAGGTCCCGATATCTTTACATGAGATGGAAAAAAGCATGAAAACATCTGACTCGGCTCCTGGTGCAGACAACATATCGTTCTCTATGATTAAACAGTTACCTAACAAGGCCAAGGCTATTTTGCAGCTACTATATAACAGATTTCTCATGCAAGGGTTTGTTCCCCAACAATGGCGTGATGTCCAAATTATACCGATTCCGAAGCCTAGGTGTGATGCATCGTCTACCGGTGGGCTGAGGCCAATTTCACTCATATCCTGTATATGTAAAGTATTTCACGCGATCATTACTAAGAGGCTGGAATGGTTTTTGGAAAGTAATGAAGTTTTTTCAAATAGTACGGTAGGTTTTAGAAAAGCTAGATCTTGTTTGGACAACCTTAGCTTCTTAGTCACCAAAATTCAAGTTAGTTTCACCAAAAAACAATCGTTACTGGGTTGTTTTATTGACATAAATAATGCCTATAATAATGTGGACGTGAAGCAGCTATTAATTATTTTAAATGAACTAGATGTAGGCACTAAAATATGCGATTATTTATGGAATTTTTTGATATGTAGAAAGCTAAGTGTTAGAGTTGATAATAAGCTCCTGTCTCGCTATACGGCACAGGGATTAGCTCAAGGTGACCCTTTATCCCCATTTCTATTTAATGTCGCGACCATAAATATATGTAAAGAAATAGAGCATGTAGATATTACGCAATACGCGGACGACTTTGTGATATTTCATAGTGGTAATAGCTTGAGAAATACTCATGTCGAACTACAGAGTGCTCTTAATTGCTTCTCAGTGTTATTGCAAAACCTTGGTTTGGAAGCTTCCCCAAGCAAAAGCAAGGTCTGTTTATTTACCAGAAAAAGAAAAGACATGTCTAATCTGATTAATCTTCGAATTGGAAACACTCGATTAGATCTCGTGGACTCTGTTAAGTATCTTGGATGTTGGCTGGATCGTTCATTGAGGTGGGGGAAGCACGTCAATGAGCTAACTAGGAGAGTGAGTAAACACATAAATTTATTTAAAGTATTATCCGGTTCGGGATGGGGTGTCCACCCAACCCACTTGAGACGTCTATATATCTCATTGATTAGAAGTAGATTGGATTATGCAAGCTTCTTATACGGTAGCAGTTGCAAAACACATTTAGCTAAAGTGGACAAAATTCAAAATCAAGCTATGAGAGTGATAGGTGGATATATCAGAACAACCCCAATACATGTAATGGAAGTAGATCTGCACCTACAACCCCTGGAAATTCGCAGACATTATTTGGCCGGAAAATTCAAACTTAAAATAAGTTCATTTTTTAATAATCCTGTAAACGCGGTTGTGGACGAATTATTTGAATTAAAAGAAAATCAGTACTGGACAAGGAAAAAAACCCCTCTTCTAATCATATTACATGACCATTTAAAAGATAATCCTGTGTACTCCACCTCCCAGTTGGAAATGTTTTCTTTCGGTACCTGGGTTACAAAAATAGATTTAAGTAACGTAATAAAATTTATCGATCCAATGATTCGAGCCAAACGTAATTATAATCTCGTAGAAATAACAAACATTAGTAAGGAAACATTATCTAATTATGATGAATTTGATAAAATATACACAGACGGCTCCAGAGATATGTTCGGTAATGTCGGGGCTGCATTTTATGACGTCATGAATAATAGCCAAGTAAAATTTAAATTAAATAACAATATCTCCATAATTACTGCTGAGCTCATCGCCATTGCTGAGGCCCTGTCGTGTGCGGGATCCAATGATCATGCAAAAATTGTTATTTTAACAGACTCTAAAAGTGCACTGCAACACCTGGCTCGATGTACTTCGACTTTTCGAGGCGCACCGATTGCCTATGTCATAATTAGGACAATTTTAGAACTGCGTACACGGTCTAAGGATGTTGTTCTGCAATGGGTTCCGTCACATGTCGGGATTTACGGCAATGACGTTGCAGACAAACTGGCTAAAGAAGCATGTAGCGAGGGGATTGAATTTAATATGCTTCCGACTTATAGGGATTGCTTGTCGTCAATTAAAAGGCTAAGCCATAATCTATGGAAGGAGTATTATGACAAAAGGTCCCAGGAGAAAGGAATATGGTTCAAAACCATCCAGTGTCAGCCCTTAAACTCACCGTGGATTGACGACAGCAGTTTATGTAGGCAAGACCTAGTTTTGCTGCTACGACTCCGCTCCGGACACATTCCACTAAATATGTTTGCGCACCTTATGGGTAAAGCGACGTCGCCACTGTGCAGCGACTGCTCGAAGATAGAGGATGCCTATCATATCTTAATGGAGTGTGTTAGGAATGAGTCTCCGAGACGGTTAATACTACAAGGCAGTTCCATTGGACAATGTAATTCATGTTTGGCCCTTCCTATAAATGTAATGACCAAAAAGATATTAGACCTAGTCAAGTGCGGTCTGTCCGGTAGATGAAGTTATTTTAGTTACAATCATGCTTTATATTATAGTTGTTTTGTACCTTAGATATGTTATATCATGTAACATTAGTGTGGCGTATTCGCTTTGCGAATAAGCACTTTAAATAAAGATTTAAAAAAAAAAAAAAAACAATTTCAAACAAAAACAGCAAATTACACAATAACGGTATAACTGAATAATATAATAGCAGTTGTCGAATAATCATACTAGTTTCACTAAAAAAACCATCAACTTATTGTAAATCTTAAATACACGTAACTTAGAAAAGTCAGTGGTGTATGCTCTTAGTAATTTTATATCGATTAATGGAAGGTGAATCCCTATCAACAGGGTTGTGCCACGTAGAAAAATAGAAACGTCAATGTCAAAATTGGTTCTGCAGTTGAAATGCTGTTGTGTTGTAATAATTCAAAATAGACCTAAATTAATCTCAAAAACCCATATTGTACACGCACACAAGTTTTTGTTTTTTTGAAAAGTATCCAAATGGGTTCCTCCCACAGCACTGAAGTGCCAGGAGGTGGTTCTGAAGGATATCATGTCTTGCGGGTTTGTGTTGTCAAGTTTTTAGATAGGTGTTTTATCTTTTTAGGTAATTTACATTAATATGTGGTTTTATACAGGTCCAGGACGGGTCGCCGGGTCAAAGAGCTAATCTTGAACCATTTTTTGACTTCATAGTAGCGATAGAAAACACTAGACTCGATCAAGACAATGACACACTAAAAGATTTACTAAAGCAAAATATCGACAATACAATAAAAATGATGATTTATAGTAGTAAAACTCAGTCAGTGCGGGAAGTAATGATAACCCCTAGTGCCACTTGGGGTGGGCAAGGTCTACTGGGTGTTAGTATAAGATTCTGCTCCTTTGAAGGTGCAAATGAAAATGTTTGGCATGTGCTGGTAAGTAACACTTTTACTATCTTATAATCCTGGTAAATATATCCTTAAGTATATGAATGCTCATTATTTTGTGTCCTAGAAATAGGTATTCAGCTTTGATGCATTGTATTTATTTAATTATGTTAGAAGTTTGACTTTTTAATTGCTTTTAAAAAAGAAGCGTTTGTTTTTCTTGTAAAATGCTATCTATATGTATATATCATCATCTTAAATTGGCATGACTGACTGCTCCACTGATAAATATTGATCTTGAAATATATGAATATTGGTAGTACAAATATAAAAGAATAACAAGTAATTCAGCCAAAGTAATCCGTGTTCTCTATGTTAAAAACAAATGTAAAAGTAATGGAAAACATAATGTTGAGTTTTGTGTGCCACAAGCAGTCCAATGTTGTTTTAGCCGGAAACCAACAAGGTAAAAATGCTCTTCCTCTCTATATGAATGTATATAAGAATGAAATATATAAAGAATGCAATGTAAAAAAAGAAACATTCATTTATGAATTCCCTCCTTGTGAAGCAGATTAATAAAGAGCTCTGCATGTGGCGGCTGATTGTTTGGTTCAATGTGTAAGGTATATGATATCAACATGTATTATAATAAATTGCATTGTTACAGGAAGTCCATCCATCATCTCCTGCAGAGTTGGCAGGACTTCGACCATTCTCAGATTACATAATTGGTGCTGATTCTATAATGCATGAGAGTGAAGATCTTTTCACCCTCATAGAAGCACATGAAGGGAGAGCTCTGAAACTGTATGTTTATAATGCCAACGATGACACTTGTCGTGAAGTTCTCATAACACCAAATCACAATTGGGGAGGGGATGGCAGTTTGGGATGTGGAATAGGATATGGGTATTTGCACAGGATACCAGTAAGGAGTGCACAAAGTGTTCAAGGACAAAAGTTATATAATCCTCCAATGGTTAGTATATTTTTAGCTAGTAATAGTGTCATCTTTGCAAAACAAATGTATATCGTCGATGAAGTACCAATACCTCCTAACTGACAATTTAGTCCAAAATTACTTTTTTATTACAATAGACGTAAACATAAACCACATCCCTTAGTAACTAATAAAAAGGTAACGTATTGGAAACTATTTACTATCAATAGTTGACCAAAATAATAAAACCTTATTTTAAACAGTTTTTGTAAAATAAAACCTTATTTTACAGTCTGGTGTAAAATTTGATTCTCAACACTTAGGAGGTATTGGTACTTCATCGCCGATATGTTTTATTTTTTAATGGGATAAACGATTTTAAGGGATAAGTTGGTGTCAAATGTTTAACTGTAAACAAATTCTCAAACATATGTAGTCTTTCAATATTTGAAGTGCTCATAGCCAGTTGCACTCAGTAATCAGGAATCGATTAGCAAGTTAGCAACCCCTGGTGTGGTCAGGTTATGGTTGGGTGACCGTTAAGTGCAGGTCTCTGTGATTTGGAAGTTATGTAAAAAAATATTTGTAGCTGTTATCAACCAACACAGCAGTTGTTAAGCCAAGTATGACCTTTTGAACAGTTTGAAAACTTTGACATAATGTTACCAACAATGTTACTAACTCAGATAATTAATGACAGTATTTTAAGTTATGCCTTAGTAATGGTATAAGTTATGGCGTAGCATTCATAACTTTTACAATACTTAACGCTTACAACATTATGCAATAATAGAGTGTAGGAAAATCTGCAGAACTTTCATATTAATATGAGGTTTGGGGTGTTTTCAGGTGTCACAACAAACATCCAACCTTCAACAGAATCTGATACCAAATGTTCAAAACTTAAGCATAAATGAGGAAAAGGTGCCACTAGTTAATTCCCAAGGTTCAAATGTTCAAGAACAGTTGCCTACTGCACCTGCACCACCGCCATTTTTATCAGGAGTTCCAATGGTGAATCCTGGCAATTATGCTATGCCAAGTAATGTAACACAACAAGCGAGCGAGCAAAGCTCTCCACAAGCAATCATACCTCCACAAGCAATTACATCGCAGCAAGCCATGACAGCGCAGACTGTTGTATCTAACATGGCTAGTTATTCAAGCAGTAAGTATTTGGTAATATCTAGGGCATTTTGAAAGTTAGAAACACAGCAGCCCTAGTGCGAGTTTCTCGATAGTTTTCACATCATCTGCATTTACGACAGTGTGTGTAAGTCCGCATAACGGAGCGTTTCGCGTATGTATTGAAAGCATATTAGCGTCATACATATCCATAAGCTATAATTCGCTAAAATAGAACGAAGTTCGGAACCATATATATAGTGTGGTAGGTATAGGACAGCCATTACAATCATTATATTTTTTGGAAAAATTCCCCTGCTAAGACAAATCCATAAGTAAAGGCGTATGTGAAAAGTAATTGTTTTTCTTCTATTTATTTTCTTTTCATCCTTTATGTGAAGCGATATGTAAAAATTCTAACTTACTACATTGACAAAAAATATCCCCTTTTATTCACAGGTTTATCGTAGTCGTAATAATTTATATTCGAAACGTTATTCTTGTGATGGTTATTTTTGATACACCCAGGGGTCCACAGGAGATTCGATGGGGATCTACGTTGGCGTGACAAAAAAATGGGGGTTCACAATTCGTTAGCGGGGACCACGAAAATGTATATCTGCGTTCGATAGCGTAGGCAGATAATATTTTAAAAGGCTCAGCGACTGATAACTTGTTTATTTGTGTATTTTTTGTCGAGCTATGAGAATACGTTAGAAATGTAACTGTAGGAGGTTCACCAGAACCAGTAAAATTTTGAAAGTGGTCTATGAGAAAAAAAGTCTGTACTAGGTCTACATTGCTTAGTATCGTTTAATAGCATAGCGGTTCTGATAACGATCAGACTCATTAAGCAAACTGGTGTGTGTGCGCCGCACTTAACCAAGTTAACTGCACATAATAGTCACAATACAAGAAAATAAATTAAAAGATCAGACGATTTCCGAACAGAAACATAGTTTTAAAACTTCACTGGCCACTCGTTATTGTTTTTAATTAGGTGCGGCAATTTTTAAAAAGTATCTGTGGAAACATGTAATTAGTGTATAGATTTTTTCTTGTTCGGATTTGCTTTTTGTAACACTGTATGCTCCCCTAAAATAAATAAAATAAATAAATAAAGTATTTGTCAGGTTATTTATCATCAGGCATCCGTCAAGCACTCTATTCTACCTGCTCTGCCCCATTGTGTCTACCTGTGATACCTATGATAACAACTGCCATGGTTTCACATAACGAGCTATTTCCGAGGCGACTGCATGTAAAAGAAAAACTTGAGTTGCTCGACTGGGTCTAGCCAAGTTTTTATGTTTCTGGTTCTTGGCGACAAACTTGCCATCGTCTAGTTGACAGTGTAAAAGGATCTTCCTATTTTCAATTACATTTATGTATATGTTTTACAATGCCATAATTGTATTTGTATTTGCTATCGAAGTTATCCATGTAAACAGAATAATAAAATGTAAAATGTTTAAAAATAATATTAGTGACAATTCAAATTTTAAAGTAGTGTGTTTTGATTTCCAGATTTAGCTGACGCTACTCTGACTAATCTTGGTAGTATCCCGTCAGTATCAAATGTTCTACCACCGGCACCACTGCCAAATCTGCCCGGGATTCCTATGAACCAGCCGCAGCCTTACATACCAATGATGCCTAACTACACACAACAAACTCCAACCAGCCTTTCCCAAGGCGCGCCAAACTTGGTCCCAACGTTTGACATGAGCAGTTTTGCTCCAACTCCAATACAACCGCCACCAATCTCTACTGGCTTACCAATAGTGACTCCTGTCTCATTACCGGGTATGCCTTCAATAACAGTAAGCGCAACACTGCCTGTTTCTACCATGCAAGAAATCCATCAACAACAGACGTTGCATCAGCAAGACTTATTATCGTGAAATAATGGTGATATAAATAAAATTAATTAATATGCTATTATGTCTTTGAAATGTTAGATTATGTAAATTTTATTTTCAAATTTTGCACAAGGCAGCAGTGCAATATGATGATGGTATATTTATTTCAAATATAAAAGTAAATTATGTTATTCAATTACATTGATATTCCAAAATGTTGGTAGAAAATAATATATTGTTAATGGCAGACTTTCGATGGTTGCATCAAGCGCTGGCATCAGCGACGCTCTTATCAGTAAATTCTATATTAAATTTCAGTTTGACACATAGTGACGCTACTATAGGCACAAAATAACGAGTCGGCCTGAAGTTAGTACCGAGCGGTGTCGCGGATATTGTTTTCGGAGACTAAACGGGAGGCGTAGAGGGCTGATGAAATGGCTCACTTTAACCCGGCCAAGTTGGTCATTGATCTAACATAGATTTAAGATATTTAAATAGAGAAAAGTACTAACGCACAGACGCGGCATCACCGACATCCGTAACGCAACCATTAGAAATCTGTCTAAGTGCTTACCTACTTGGTACGAGTCTCTATTACTGCCTTCATAATATTTAAGTGTACCATTTATTTTAGAAAATAAAATAATTCCAAATACATTTTTATTTTATTATTTACATCGTATTTTAAACATTTACGAGTATACATATAAAATAAATACAAGTATCTCACTTATAATAATAATAATAGGTTTACCTATGTGTCATGTACATTTATGTTTTGTCCCTTTTTAGTTAACTACATCTTCTAATTAAAATTTATTATGGGTCTGTGAATGATCATGCCTCAGATTTATAGGTATATCTAATTATAAAAGCTTTAAAGGACTACCAAGTCATTCATAAATAAAATCTTAGACCATTTTTAAGTCTAAGACCTTAGAGTAATTCTAAGATAAAATAGACGGTACCTAGTACCTACCAATTTTTAAATATGGCCAAATGTTGTTTTCACATGTACATTTTAATTATATTTATGTAATAACAAATAATATGTACATACTTATAAATAGATATAATATGATAGATAACAGTAGTCTATTGTCTGATAATTTGTTCGCGCAACAATGACATAGTGACATATTTATGCACTTTAGATGCAATTCCAAGGGCCTGAATAGAAATCCAATCGATAGTCCAGGGCGTCACGATCCATCAAGCGTGGCCAGCATTGTCAATTAATCTTGTATAACTCAGAAAGAATCATGCTATTATCATAAAACCAGACACCGGTAAAATTGAAATCATCCATAATTTAATAAATAACGGATGTTTTTTAATTCTTTATCCCTATGGCTATATATCTATGGCTTTGTACTATATGTAGTCGGCATGTTAATCTCACAGCACTCGCTTTTAACACGTAGTTGATTGTGTGATGTGGTTGTCAACATCGTCTAATTTAATACAGTGTTGGGCGTCGTCGGGTGGCGGTTTTTCTAATTCAAGACCGAGATTTTCATGACCACTTGATAAAATAGGTGCATCACTATAAAATATGCCACCGGCCATCTCTGACAAGCGGCGCCGACGTCTTGTATCCTTGTCATCTGCAACGCTCGGTGGGCGAACGCTGGAGCCTCTTCGGCGTTCTAGACCCAGTCGCGGTGGCACCCGTAACTTTTTCTGTTACAACAAATTATTTTCATTAATCAATGTGTGTTGTCAAATTTTATGACACCAGAATAAAATTATCTACATACAAATTTCATGATCACAATTTTACAATTGTCAAGAAAATAATAATCATTTAAAAAAAAAACGTTAGATTTTCGGAAATGGGTCGAATTGTGATGTTGCCGTTACAAGTCGTAGCACAAACTTCACCGCCGCAATAGGTAGTTCATTTATACCTAGGTAGGTTTGATTGGCAGAATAAAGACACTTCGCGCTATTGGTTCTTAATTGATACTCGTCATTGATTGGACTCTAAACTGCCCCCATCATTGTCCATCTGTGCCCAGGACTCATGCCAGTATCTATAAAGTCAGTAGCGGAATAAAGGGGGGAGGGGGAGGTGTTCCACCCCGTTCCCTCGGTCCTTGGGTGCTAATCTTGAAATCTCATACAATATCAAGCCGGTACCTACAGCTGAGGAAGTAAAGTACATTAGAATGAATCTATTATGGTAGATTATTAGATTCAAGTCGTCCCATAACTAGTGGTGTAGAATTGTGACGCATACATTAAGTTGCCAATGGGAACTTTGTTGAATGTTGAACGTTGAACATTGGAACTCGCGCCATACCGCTTGCTGTAGGACCGACGCGCCGCGACACTAAAATGTTAGTACATATTAAGTATATAAATATTACCTTTAATCTAACGGGTAATGAGTTTAGCAGCGTCACGATAGGTGGAGATATTAAATCAATAGGCACAGTCGTGGGATCAGTGACGCCTGTTATTATTGATACTATTAACCCTGCCAATAGAGTTGCCATGAAGCCCAGACCAGAGTACCAAAGGTATGATACTCGGAATAACCAAAAAACAGAGCTTTCTGATTGGTCACTGTGAACAAAACAAGAGATATGGAGTAATGCTAGGTGGTAGGTCCTATTTTATAATTAGGTCTATTTCTGTCAATACTGAAGTCAGTTAAATCACTGGCCATTATGAGACTTAACATCTCAACTCTTGGGGTGACGAGCGCAGTCCAGTGCCACGTAGTGATATATAATTCAAAGTTCTCTGTGATGCTGCTTCTGTTTATGGCCAGGCGTAGAGTTTACTATCACGCGAGCAACCTGCTCGTTTCGGTCATTCAGGCTAATAAAAAAATAAATTAAAATATATAATAGACGACTGAAGTTTCTAACTTTGTCTAAATAACTGAAATGATTTTTTTATACTAGAGGTCAGCAAATGAGCAAGTGGGCACCTGATGGTAAGTGATCTCTGTCGTCCACGAACGCCCACAATACCAGAAGAAACATGGTCCTTAAAGGAAAGAAATGTGTATTGGAAGAGGGAGGGGAATTTCGGCCTCCGGTAATCGCAATCACCGTACGAAACGCAGCAGCAAGCCGCTACTTTACGTCGGTCTTCGCTAGGATGGTGGTAAAGAATCGGTCGAGCCGGCCCATTCATGCTGTAGACAAAACTGCCTCCAACGTGGTTGTACCACTCAAAGAAATAAAATTATATAGGAAGAAAAACAGTTAAGTAACAGGGACTTAAGGTACACATAAAATAGGCGATACAAGAAAATATTTTACTAGTGATCATCTGCAAGAAATCTAGACGAGTTGTATGAGGCATCGCAGCCTTCCGTAGAGACTGGCACCCGGGGTAGTGGAACCTGTGCGAACTGAGCGCCGCCTCCTGCCACCACCACCAATACCAACCCAAATATGCCACCAGAAACAGCACCCTAAAAACACGAAGAAACTAATAGCCAAAGTTCAGTTTTTTTTTTTTTTTTACTAGCTCTGTATTATATACGTCCCACTGCTGGCCACGGGCCTCCTCTACTGAATGAGAGGGATTAGGCCAAAGTTCAGATATCCTTCGAAAATGATCGTTAGGAATATGGCGTATATTCACTTATGTGGATGTAGTGTACTTAAAAAAAAGTTATTACTGGATAATGGACATCGGCATAAAATCTATAAATCCATTGCTGTTAAGTCACTGTTTCGATTTGCTGTGGCCCGCAATATCGCCCGATTTGAGCAATACTGGCATTTTAGTTTTTTCTTATTTACGGGTTTATGTATAGACAAACTCTATAGACTGTTTAGACCATTTATAGATTGTCCACAAAAACCAAAGACAACATAGTCAGAGTCTATTCACGGGCAGCCAAAATATTTGAACTTATATGAACTTTGTTTTCTTCAGGTTCATCCCCAAGCCGAATGATTCAAAATTCAGCTAGGTTGTCAGCATTTATTGTAGGTTATCAATATTAACAATAATTATTATTCTGACCTTAGCATTTGCCCATGGGAACAGCATGCCCAGAGAAAAGAGTCCCAGTGACACACCACCAGTCATGCCATTAAAGGATAGTGCTAACTGTAATATTGGACCCAGCCGTTCTACCGCAAACACCAATAAGAAAGACACCACGCCGCACGCCATGCAGACCCAACGAGCAATCTGTTAAATTATTAGTTTGAATAAAAATAAGTGTTTCATCAAAAAAATAACTATTCATTCGATAGAGTTTAGCAGCGAGGTTCCGGTGCCGGTCAAGGGAAATTGTACCGACTCCAAAAAGACCACTACAGACCTTCTGGTATAGCCCCGAAGCGGATGACACTCGGAGTGGATCGCCCCCTCGGCCAACTATAGCTACGCTATTATACCCATTACAATACGCGCACAATCACTTGCCCGGCCTGAAGTTTTTTTATATAATAATAATCTTTATTTACGTAAAGGTACAACAGTTACCTACAAGATCATTACGTAAGTACATAATATGAAAAGAACATCAAGATTACTCTAGGTAATCTTGAATAGAGAACATGGTTGTACAGTGATAGCAAGTGACAGTACCATTACCTCTTAAACTGAGTAAAATACTCGTATCTTAGGGGACAGTGGTTCTCTGTTCTAATTTCAATAAATATAATTTTATAAATATATGTTATATATTTATACGTACCTTTAAAATACTTAAATATTTCAATTGCATTAAAAGTTTCTCAGTATCATTATAATTTAGCAACTGTAACCATTTTTTTACTTTATGTTTAAAATCATTAATACAGAGTGGCGTTGCGGTTAATACTTTTTAAGACAAGCTTAGAGGGCAAATTAAATAATTATTTTCAACCAGGACTTAGACCAAGTTATATTGCAAATACATGTGCTTTGTTTTATTATGTATTCGTTTTTGTTTTATAATGATAGATACGTAAAGTCACGCTTTCACCCTCGAAGGAGAAGGCAGAGGTACGATTAATGCACCCACATTTCGTCAAGTTTATTTCCATCCCACACAAATTCCATTCAAACACAAATTGTGATTGCATGCCCTGGGAAATGGACCCATGGCCTCTACGTTTTCAGCCTTAGTACCACTGCGATTAGACCAATGAGTCAACTATATAATATAGATTATATTTTTATCATCATGTACTTACGAAAGCTCCTTTATTCTCTGGGAGTGTTATGTTCAATAATCCAGTAGCGAAATCTTCACAGACAATCGCAGCTAGGGAATTTAAAGCCGCTGCTACTGTCCTATATTCAGAATCATGATGTTATAAGTATACAAATAAAACTTATCAATAACTGTACATTACAGGACAAGTTTAAAACTTTTAAAGTGTTTTATCATAAATGCATAACATTATATCACGCCATTTAGGAGGATTACAGCGATTTCTTCCTATTATGATTTCCTTTTTTGCACATAAGTTTCGTTTAGACTTTTGATGTTTTTAAAAATATATGTAGTGCATGTTCACACATATTTTTAAATAAGAGTTCGGCAAATTATCAAGTACGCCACCTGATCGTAAGTGATCTCCATCGCCCAGACCTATAATACCATATTATAATCATTTGTGTGTTGCTGACCTTTAAGGACCATTCCTTTCCTTAAAGGTCGACAGCGCTGGGAACAGTGACTGGGATGGGTAGGTCGCTTTCAGCCTCCGGAAATCTTACTGTTCTTTTACGACGGTTTTTTGGGAGATAGTTGTTGTTGTTGTAGTAACTTGGTGACTTACAGAAGTTACTCAAAAAGTTTTCGTATTATGTGCAAATCATTTTTAATTTCATAAGTGATGGGGACATATAAGTACTGTTGAGTGAGGCGTTCTGGATTGGTCATTAAAATTTATAGAAGCGAAACGTTCATAAGCATGGTAAATTTATCCTTAAATTGAAACCAGTTTTCAAACTGGACTCCACTGGTTATTTCTGTTAATTGTAGTGCAATGAATTTGAGTCAGTTTTGGGGACGCCTGCACGCGCCACAGATATCCCAGTGCCTCTCAATTTAATATCTTAAAAAGCAGTTGACTTTTACAGTAAAAAATGTGAAATAATCCATAAAGATTACCCAAGGCTTGCAGCAAAAATACCCGCAACAAAGAAACCAGGAACTCCGCGTGTCTCACCAAATTGTTGTACAACGTAAAGCGGGAGAAGTCGATCCGCAGCATTGATCGTGCCAGCCTGTGGTAAATATTCTTTTCTACTTACACAAGATATATACCTAGTGCTTATATCTGGTATATAATGTAATTATTATGGTTTTTATTATTACTCTCGACCCTTTGACCTACCACTGGTAATGTATGTCTTGAACCTAGGGTTCAACGTATAGGTAAGTCTCAGGTCAATCGGGAAATTATCTTTGAGATTTTTTTAAACGGCTGTGTCTTTATATTTCACGTAAGGATTGATTGTTTTTATAATCAATTTCTAGCGTTTTAATGCGCAAAATGTACTTAAGTGTATGTATGTAGTGTAGTGTATGTATGTATAATGTATACCCGTTGTGTAAGTGTAAAACTAGATGTATCGTGACGTGGTATTAAGCTAGTGGTGCCCTTAACGGTAGAAAGCCTCCGTGGCGCAGCGGGCGAGTAGCCGGCTACAGAGGCCGCGGGTTTGATCCCCGCACCGAGGCAAATATTATATTTGTGTGATCCACAAATATTTGTTTTGTCTGTTGTCTGGGTATTGTGAGACCGAAAGTCTCTCGTAGTTCCTGATACCCACGACACAAGACTCGTATCTTACTGTGGCGTCAGGACTATGAGTAAAAGTACCTATTACAATTTGAAGCTATTAAGTAGATTCTTAAAGGACGAACCACACGTACATGAGATTACAACACATAACGTCTATAGACTGAACAACAAGATATTTTAGTGTCATTAGTATATGCAGGTATGTAGAACTACATTGTTTACCTGAATTGGATCACAATCCGCGTAGTAGACGGCAAGGACAGCTCCGGTGGTGAAATTGACTGAATATACTGCAATGAGGCTAAATGCTGACATCCAAAGCGCCACTCGCACTTGCCATATTCGCTCTACCGCTAAATATTTTTGCACTGAAGCTTGATTGGCGCAGAACATACTAGTCCAGTACATTGTACCTCCGACGGCCACTGACCAAAACGAGTGCCGTATTGTTGGGTCGGGGCTCATGCTGAAAATGTTTAAAGTATATCAATGATGTTTGTTCTTAATTTAAAATACTTCAAAGTATGTGCATGAAAATAATTTGTACATGAATCGTTTAATCATATAAAGAGATGACAAAGTGAGCCAAAAACCAAAAGCTTCGAATCACTGGCTATTAGGAGCAAGAATTGTTCTATATTATTTAAGTCATTAGTAATAAATGTAAATGTTTATAAATCCTCTTACTTAGATTAATTTGAAAATTTGGATGTTTATATTACGTGCAAGTGCCATGATAGACTGATAGTTAATATTTTGTAATAGATTACAATTTAGACATCCAATCAATTTGTGGCCATCAAACCCAGCTCAATTAAATAATTTTAATGTTGGGTAAGAAATAACTAACAAATATAGTATCTACCTACTACGATTTAAATCAAGCCTTTCAATAATTTTCACAATTTTGTTAAATATTAACGCGTGATGAAGGTCAAATGCAGACTTATTACAATATTAGATTACCTTTGTCCTGATTTTTTCTATTGAGTGACTGATCGGACCCGGATGGCCAGGCATTCGTAGTAATCCGTGAAACCAACGATTGTCGAAGCGCATAATATAAATCGTAGTAATATACATTGATAAAAGGACGTTTTAATAAACTTTAAATTGAGGCGAAATTGTTGATTTCCGAACGTTTTTCTATGCTTCAGAATAAAGATCCGATTACAATTCGCGCATTATATGAAAAAGTTTAATATAAATGTCAGTAAAGGTTTAAATATTTACTCGAAAAAGTGGAGTCGGTTGGTGTGCCAGGCGTGTTCCCAGACGACATCTAATCCACCGATATTGGAGATGCTCATGGCTAAAACTACAGCCAACGAACCCACTAGCACTGCCGATTGAAATGTGTCTGTCATTATAACTGCTTTCATGCCTCCCTATTACAAAAAAAATACTGTTTAATTGAATTGCAGAGTTCTATAAAAAAGTTTAAATCAATAACAATTGTATATAACAACATTACATTTTCTTTTAGGAATTATTAAACAGTTAGTCACAAATATAAATATTTAATAAAGAATTTAACTAAGGCTACTGCACTGGGCTTTAGACACATCAAAAAGACCAATACCAATTAAATAAAAATAATATTTTATATTTATGCGACAGATTCGCTTCATCTGATCTAAACTATTTATTATCATTCAAGAAATTAATAGTTTGTTGACATTATACCAACCTGCGAAGCGTAGAAAATGCATACGATATACACCAGGGATACTGCTAAATAAGTATTCAATCCCGTCACTGTAAAAATATTGACTTTTAATCAATGTACTTAGGCGTTAACTTAGCGGGAAGTGGAAGCGAATGCCGTTAAATTGAAGTCGCGGGATCGATCCCAGCACACCGTGCCCACACATCTCATTTTTCGGTGTTATGTTGTGTATTCATTGCTAATTATTTCTCCCTTTAATGGCTAAAGGAAAACTGCACGAGGAAAACTGCATACCTACCTATGTACCTATAGTTAATCGTAAGACCGTCTGATTTGGCACCTTCGCTCTCGAAGGTTTGAAAGACATTGGAATCAGTGAAATTATGGGGCCATATGAGACTTATCACCTTATATTTCGAGGTGACGAGCGCAGTTCAGTGCCATGCAGTGCTATGTTATTCAAAGTTCTCTGTGGTGTTGCTTCTGTTTATGTGCAGGTGTTGTTTATGTGAAGCTTACTATTAGGCGAGCGCCCAGCTCATCGCATCATTCAAGCTAATAACAAAGTAGTCTACAAGCTATATCTCAGTTTTGATTGGCAATCATATGTAACAAAGAAAACAGGTAATAATAATTTTATACATAACAATTAAAAGTTCTTGTCTTTTTTTATGATAAACTAGCTGGTCTGCGCGGATTCACCCGTAATATATAATTAAAAGTTAGGCTTTAAATATTGTGGTGGTGTAGGTGATATGCGAAAAATCTTAAAAAAATAAATATGAACCTAGAACCCGACCGTAGCGCCACCTACCGGGTCCGATTGTGAATATAAACCATCCAGAGATCCACTCAAATACACACAAATGATCATCGAAATCGTTCTAATCGTTTATGAGTTTTGCGAGACTAACGAACCGCAATTAATTTTTATGTATAAGTACATATAGGTTGTTATATCATATAAATAAGAGCATTGCAGATGGTATTGTTTTATTATGTTTTAAAAATGAAGATTTTATTCTTTATGACACTTTGGGGTCCGGACCTGAATAAGTATTGTACATTTGTTTGAAATTCTCGAAAACTTGACCATCCTATCCAAGAGTTCAGGTGTTACGTAACGCGTAAAAGAAAGTTAGTCATATTGCAGCATCAAATATTACAATCGCATTGTTTATTATAATGGCAATGATGGGTGCGTTACACGCTGGGGTTATAAACGCAAACAAACCAGGGTTGTTCGAATATTACAGCAGCATTTATGGCGACAAGTATAGTCATAGTCGTAAAACGATTTGCAATAGTAGGCTCCATTGAATTCATAAGTACATTATGAAATAACTAATACATAGCATAGGTAGCAGGCAAAACTATATCGAACAGCACTGAATAAAGTTCTGCATAAAAATCAGAGTCGTTATAATGTACCTATGTTATGTCATTTACGATTTTGTACGAAATGGCTGTGGTATAGAGCAAAATATTGGCTCTTTAGGCACTGTGTGAGAAGAGTCGAGAAAGCCTAGCTTTGTAGAAATCGATTTAGTACGTGTACACAATGGAAGGGGTAACATCACGCGCTTGATGTTTTATTTCAAAAGGTGACGATGAAGAAAAGGTCGAGGAAAGGTATGCGCCACCTGTAGACCCATTTATGTAAACGAAACTCGTCGATTGACGCTAGACATAGAAGGACGTTACTATTCTTACAAAATTAGTCCGCAATGTATCTATGAGCTATCTATTTACACGGAAGATTAAACATAAATATCATTGGATGTGCTCTTAGAAAACTATTTAGTTTCCTAAGCGGTTTAAAATCACAACCATGCATTCGAGGTCTTATGGAAAGTATACAACCTTTCTTTTTTGAACCTTCTTAATGGGCCGGCTTACTGCAGAACCTCGTATATCATATTGCTTTAACGTTAACGGTTTAGTACATATTACCTATACTAAAATTAAGGTCGTTATGGTATGACAACGTTCTTGGCAATCTCTATGGCGGCTCTGGAATTAAAAACCCTCCAGTTACCCATTATTCTCTTAAAAACTAATTATCTGTGAATTTAATGAAGCGCCGCTCGTGACTTACTTCAGAATGGCCATAATAATTAGTCACAATTTTTTTTTTGAGTGGTAGAGCTACGCTATAGACAGTTTTGTCTACAGCATGAATGGGCTGGCTCGACCGGGTCTTTACCACTGTTTCACAGAAAACCGATGTAAAGTAGCGGCTTGCTGCTGCGTTTCGTACGGTGAGTGAGATATCCGGAAGCTCAAATCCCCTCCCCTTCCCAATCCCTAATTATCCCTTTCCTTTAAGGTCGGCAACGCGCCGTACGGCGTACGCAACAGCGTACATGAGTGGTGGAGATCACTTACAGATCAGGTGACCCACTTGCTCGTTTGCCGACCTATGCTATAAAAAAAAACATAAAACCGTGGGCGAGCGTGTCTGTCGCGCTGCATGGTGTATGGATGTATTATGCTAATAGAAATAATTGCATAAGCAACGTGAAAAGTGTTTTATATTCAACATGACATTGAATATGGAACCATTGGGCACGCTTTAAAATTGGCCGCATATTTGGCTTCGCATGTATTGCCTAATTGACATTGAAAGTAAATGATATTTGAATACAAATACACCGCTTTCCTAACTTTAGTCTGTACCTACAGTAGTCCTATAGAGAATGCAAAATTTATTAACATTTAGTAGTTCCGCCCTCGTTGATGTCTTTTTTAGTTAAAGATGTACTTTTTTAATAGCCTATATATTTACTGTTTTGTTTCCTACATAATAGTGAAACTTACACTAAAAATAGGTCATTCCTTTTCATGATAAGTATTTTTCAATGAGCGAACAAACTAACAGACAGACACTAACTGCTTTGTCAATGTTGTTTCAGTTCTTTGGTAATGCATAAATTTTATCGGTTTTTCTTTGTATACCATGTAGGTACAGACCAGCGAATACAAAATAGGTATTTTACATACTGTGTTATTATTACTCACATGTCTCATAATGTAAGTAGGTCCATAAAACCGGCAAAGACTGCGAAAGAATGACTTGTCATTCTTGCACAGTGTTCCATGCTACAACCAATAACAATACAATATTTTAATGAGTTTATAATTTATTATTTGCTTTGTATTTATATATCTGAGAAAGTTAGCAAACTAGCAAATAGGTCACCTGATCGTAAATTATATATACCACCCAGAAACACATACAATACGGAAAGAAAACTCTAGGAAAAACTCACTCACTGTACGATACGTGGAGACAGCATGCTGCCACTTAATGCATCGCGCCGGTCGAGCCGGTCCTCACATGATACAAAACTGTTTTCAGAGAGGCTTTACCATACATTCGAAAAATTTTACGGAGTCCTTCATAAGAATGCAGTTTTCCTGATGAAGTTTCCTTCACCGTTAAATCAAGCGATAATTAATTATCAATGAACGCGTAACTTAGAAAAGTCAGAGGTGCATGCTCTTAGGGCTGGATTCCAACCTACGACTTTGCCTCGATAGTCTGTTCAACTCCCCGCTGAGCTATCACAGCTAATATAAAGACATTACGTACTTAATTATACTAATTAAGTACGTAACTATACTTAATGATGATACTTGTGTAGTATTCATATTCAGTGTCGTTAATTATGGCTTATATAATAAGCTTGGTTATAAAATTGTGTTGTAAAAAAGAGATGTTGGAATTATTATTTATTAGTACATAGTTATTAAAGAATTATGCTCTATTATAAAATATAGTGTTATTATATTAACTAATACTTTTAAAGATGAATATTGTAACCCATTTTACAATTATTTCTAAATAAATTCTAACTACCACTAAAAAAATGGTATCTAGATAGTAGTAGTACAATTAGATATTCTGTGTTATTAGCAAAAGTAGATAAATTACTTAGTACTAATAGACACTGCTGGTGGGAGGATACTTGTATCCGACCGGATAGCGACCACCGTACACTGGTGCTAAAACCTGCCATAGTGGCCCACCTTGTGTGGGTCGCGTTCCAGGGTCAGCCAGTGTATATCCGGTTCTCCTCAGGGGGCTTGCCCCCTGATCCTAACCCTTTTCCCATCCCTTTTCCTTTCCCTCCCCCTTGGCCCTTTGGCAGGCCGGCATGATCTTGCCGACCTACGACGGACACATTGTTTATCGTTGGTCGACACTATTCTTGCGCTACACTTACCATCAGGTGTAGCGTAGTCACTTTGCCCAGCCAGGATAAAAAAAAAAAAAACACTGGTGTAATAAAAATAAATAGGACGCCATAAATTTAAGTTAATAGCATAATAATTGATTTACCGTCAGATAGCGCCAGCGCGGGCGCATACACGGCCACCGCCGTGTACAATATCATCTGCATAATGTAGAGTGCACTGGCGTATATACGTAATGATTTGCAGAAACGTAATTCCTACAAGAAATAGCAATAATGATTATTTTATATAAATTCGAATTGTTATGAATGTGTATTATAACACATTCGGAAAGTTTCGAAGGGGCGGTGCGACTGTAGTGCTGATGTGTCGGGTTCGATACCTGGGCAGGGTAAAAATGATATTGGGTTTTTCTTTCACGAAATGCTCAGTATTAGCCCGAAGTCTGGAATTGTGCCTGATATGTCAATACGTTCGCCCTCTATCACATCATGGGGCACAAATACGCTCAGCGATATGTGAGTGTACTGGCTACAACTCTGCCTACTCCTCTGCGGATTACAGGCGTGAGTGCGTATGTATGTATGTGATAGACAATGTGAGTACTCTATTTTTTAAAGTCTGTAAAACATGATGTTTTAGATCTAAGTCGCTACGACTCTACATTTTTATTTGAGTGAACTTTGGTGGGAAATACTAAATAAAAATATTGATGCATATATTACCAAATATTCGTAACATGATGTAAGCCGTAGTCTCATAAAGACAGGCAAGTAAAAATTGCTCGCAATAGGCACAACACTCACAAATGCTATGCATATCATCCAAAACTGCGCACCAGCCATATACATTTCGGCCGGGTTTCCCAGTAATTCTATCGCTGTTATAAAACTGAAATTTTAAAATAAATTAATTATACTGACATAGTTTCAAATAGTATATCCATGCTCCTAATATTCATACTGTACTTCCATTACAGTTATAAGCGGCAATCTTCGTCTGTTCCCAAAATATGAATGCGTAATGATAACCTGATAGGCTTATTTTTCTCTTGAGTAGGCTCGGATGATCGGTTACTTATTCGGATTAATTCGTAAATTACTTAACCTTTTAAACCCCCATAGTTAATTAGTATAAATCTATAACTTTTAAATGGCTGGACAGATTTTTTCAAACATAGTTATAAACCATCTCGAAACAAAACAAGAAAAGCATTGAAATCAGTCCATTAGCTACTGCCGAAGTGCATAAATATACTACTACTATAATTGAAAGACGCAATACCTTGCAGCGAGACTTAATGCAGTAGGGAATGTGCCCATCGACGAACCGCCCAATAAAAAGTCATCTCCTGTTGTTTGTTTATCTCCGAAGTATCCGTAGAAAACGCCGATCGCACAAGATGCGACTAACATAGCAGACAATACGCTGTAATCCTCCCAGTGGAAAAGTTCATCAGGAGAGCTCATATTCGTTTGTATTGCTACTGAGTAATTTAAAATATTCTCTGGTAGATGTGGAGATGCCGCGTTTGTGTTAAAACACCAACATATGATGAAACCTAAAATCTGGAAAGAAGATAATTCGTTAATAACGTTTACACTACTTATGAGGTTGTGTGTAATTTAAATATATGTAATAGCAAAATGCAGCGAAAAATTAATAAACAACAATTATGTATGGATAATTTTACGATTAACCACTGTTATGTTTATAGATGGATTGTTTAAGAGTCTACGTAGAGTTATTTTACTTATATGAGTGTGCTACTTTCAGGTCGCGAAGTCCCATTATTTACGACAAAGGCGCGGCGAAGTTCATGAAAACTTAGAGTATTTGTTGTTTAAAATTATATAAAGACCTACGGCTGAGTTTCTTGATGCTTCTTCTCAGACCAGTATACCAGTATATAGTATAGTCGTATTACCGAAGCATCGGTAGAGACATTTCAATGGAATTTATGTATTATTGACGTGAAAAAGGGCCCTTTGAGGCCTATTTGAGAAATGAACGTTTATTATTTTTAGCATTGATACAAGAGCGAGCTGTACTGGTGGACCACGAAACAGAGACTTTACTCATTGGCCAATCAGCGTTACATGATTGCACGATTCTAGTCGATTAGGGAAATAGGGTATTAGACTCGATTATTTTTATGATTTTTATTGATTAAAATATGTAATATTATCGTATAATACATTCTCTAAAATCTATTATCGAAATAATTACATAAATAAGGGGTAATAGACAAATACCAGCAAAAGGGTGCACGACATAGATTATACACTTATATACTGACAGTGCACGACATGCCATGCTACGTCATAAGACAGGTCACGCCAATGTGGTGCACGCGTGTGAGGAAAATTTCAGTGTGTTGTCACAAATTATCAATTTTGGAAATTTATTAATGTTTCAAATGCTAAGCTGCCAAAACAATGAACTGCTAATAATTATTTTATTAGGTTGACTTTCAAAAGATGTAAGCCATTGTGCTGAAGATATTTGACTCTTTTTAACCGACAAAACAAAACGGACGAGGTTCTCAATTCGACGCGTATATTTGTTGTCTACTGCACCAGAACTAGATCAATTAAGCGATTATTATTAGAAGATACACTCGTAGTATTCGTAGTGCACCGAATATCTCATCTTTGTACATACACTATAGTACACAAGGCTGTACATTTTAATGAAATAATTGTTATGTGGGCTCTTAACAGAACGTTTATTGAAGTAATTTGTAATCAATTAACAGCAATTTCAATTAACGTATTTACAGTACGAGTGTCGAGTACGTATAGAGATAATATGTATAGTCATCGCGGTTCCATTTTTCTCTCTTATAAGAAGAAGCATATCCCGTTCAAATTTTAGGGTAGTAGTAGGGTAAACTCTATAGCTCTGCCACATAAAAAAGAAATTTCTCTTATATTTTTGTCTATGTTATAGGGTAAATTCCCTCTATCTGGTGGGGGCTTAAAATGTCTTCCTTCCCTTACATTAAAAGTGGAGGTGAAAAATATTTTGTACTTACCCCATCAAGTATTTAGTAATTTAATATATCGACAAAAATAAATCAATAATATGTAAAATAATATAATTATGAGGTTTATCAACCGCTTTTCAAATGTAATTGAAATTAATGTAATAAGTATACAAGTAGTAATTTTCATCTAGCCGTGCCCGCTCTTGTCGGAGCTGATTTACAGGACTACGATTTAAATTACCGGTAAATATGTTTCGGTAATATATTAAAACGTATAAATGCAAACAATCTCCGGATTCCAGAGTTCTTTAAATGTTTAAGAGAAAATGGTACTTAATTAAAAAACTCAATTGTAATCTTATAACTGCTCTATTCTATTTATTATCATCATCGTCTTCCGAGATAAAAGGAGATACCGAAATGTAGGTACTATACAATATTTACGAGTGTCGCTGTACTACTAGTTGCGACGGAATCACAGAGTTTAATATTATTTAGACGGAACTGAAGCATGCCACTGTCAGCTATAGATTCTTAATGAATGCTAAGTATTCTTAACAATTTCAGGGTTATAAAGAATAGTATAATATTATGCTCTACAATTATTAGTAACGTTGATATAAATAGAGCAGGCGTCGGAATAACCCGGTTCATTTCTCGTCTCAGCCTCCTCAAACCAGATATTACTAGATGGCACGCTTCATCGAGTAATTCAAAGCCAAGTCATGGACTTATGAGTAGTAATACTATGTGTGTTTCTCACGTTTCAAGCAATTAAAATATTTATTGTTTGTTCTTGACTAAGGCAAAGCTGAAGGAATGTATGGAAGTATTTGGAGTATCCCAGATTTTAACATTGTGGACCTTTTAAATATTTTTGGCATTTAATGTCGTAAACCAGAGACAAGTTTTTGTTCGCGGCTCCAACCGCATGAAAATCTTTTTATAATAGGAAAAAGAATCTCCTCCACCATGTTTATTAAATTTTTGTAGCTTAATATTTACTCAGAGTTAATGTAGCTTCCTGTCTTTGAAGGACATATAAGTGGTAGAGCCACATTGTAGACAGTTTTGTCTACAGCATTAATGGGCCGGCTCTATCGGGTTATTATCACTGCCTCACACAAACCCGATATGTCGTAGCGGCTTGCTGTTGCGTTTGCCGTTTCGTACGGTTAGTGAGATATCCGGTGACCCAAATCCCTCTTCCCTTACCAATCCCTTAATTACCCCTTTCCTTTAAGGTCGGCAACGCATTTAGGATTCACAAAATGGACGGTCACGAAATGGATTTTTAGAATGTGATTAGTAGTTCCAGAGATTACGCTCTACTCCTCTACAAAAACATTTACAATCTCCACCCTTTTACACTAGCATATCACTTTGAACTATCAAATAGTTATGCTATAAAATGAGCATATAAATTTGTTAGATATACGGGATAACAATTTGCGTGATGCCATATTGTATGTACTAGAATAAATTATTTTATGTTTTTATGGACCGTCCATAAAGTAACGCAATTCTCTTTATTCTTGTTAAGAAGAGATATTACTACTTCAAAATATTATGTTTATTAATGAACGACTGTTTAATGCAAATAGAAATGTATAAGCACAAATGTGTACATTTGTATTTAATTTTATCAAGAGTTTATGATGTTCTGGTTACATAATCTAGCCATTAAATGCATGGTTACGAGTCAGAGGTCGCTTCGTGTAGCGGTTAATTATTAAAGCCAATACGATTTTTTAGGTTTTGTATTACCAATAGATTGCAACGCAAAATATAACCTTGAATAAAATTACGAAAGAAGAAACTTGGAATGTGATAGAAAAATGTGTTTAATATTCTTTTTACTATCACGCAATTCAGTGATGTTGATTTAATTGTTTATAGAGAAATAAACGAGCAATTAAGTCGTCTGATTGTAATACCATAAGAATCATGCATGACGATCCTATAGGAAAGGAATGGGGATTGTTAAGGGGAGAAGTTGGGGCTCTGGTAATCTCACTCAACGTGCAAAACGTAAGTGCAAGCCTCTTTACGTCGATATTCTATGTGACAGTGGTAACGACCTGGTCGAGACTGTTCTGATCGTGCTGCTTATCTACCTAAACAAAAAGTATCTAGAGAGTGACTGCACTACACCTGATGGTAAGCGTAGTGCAGTCCAGAAAAAAACTAGCGACCACCGACAGACAATTAGTTTATCGGTGGTCACCATAATCATTTCGGCCTATATAAATGCTTCTTCCCTCTCCGAAGAAATCAAATCGAGATGCCTGCGAGATGTAACATGTACCTAAAGATCTGTTTGCATTTGAAAATGGCTAATATATTTTTTTATAGCAAAGGCTGGCAAACAATCATTGACACCTAATGGTAAGTGATCTCCACGGTATGAATATCTGCGATGTCAAATGAACAGTTGCCAACCTTAAAGGGAATAGGGATTTGGAATGGGAGGGGCATTTGGACCTTGAGAAACCTTGGGAAACAAAATGCAGTAGCAAGCTGAATGAAGATGAACATACTACATCTTAGGTATCTAGTAGGTTTTCTGTGAGACAGTGGCATCGACCCAGTTGAGCCACATGCGTGCAATAGATGAAAACCTTGAATCGAGTTGATAAAACCTTTCACAGATTCACTGTGTCCTTTCTAGTAAGAATCAGCAATAACATAGATAATGTGCTTACGTAACATATTGGTATGAGAATAGAATACGAAGTATGATAAACGTATGAATATTCATGATTTCAAATGGTTTTATACATTTTTTGATGCAACGCTATTATCTACTTTAGATAAGGTTTAATTACATGATGCAACACAATTCAATTTTATGTCTGTTTTTTAATGTATTTATGCTTAATGGTTAGGTTTGAAAAAGTTCTAGCGCGGTGAGTGTGACGCGACGTGTCGGTAAGAACCATGCTTTGTGCCCCGAGTTCTGCTATGCTACGGAAACAAATTCTAAAATTGCAGCATGTAGAGCACATTGTATTGCCATCACGATTAGTAGGGCTCGCGCTAGACTACGAAGAATTAGACGTCGACGATGGTTCATAAAAATATACTCCAAATAATTGAAAAACAATATAAATTTGAAAATGCAACATCGTCAGATAAAAAGGTATAAGCAGCGAAAAACAATCAAAACAGTATTTGGTTTTCATTGTAATAAAAAAAGTAAAGGACAGTTGCGGGGGAAGTTCAAATTTTAAATGTGTTAACAAAATTAAATACACCTAACAGGGTTGTTTGTACTCAAAACATACTAAAAGTTATACCTCAGATTAGTATTTGTCGGTACTTGAAACACTACGACCAAATGCGAACGAAGGCACTTCGACAATCTCGAACGCACACCACACATAAATACTTTGGCCAAAAATACACTATTGGGATAATTTAGGTCCTTTTTTTCAGATTTTAACAAATGACCTACTTACGACATTTGTAATTAAAACAAAATAATGTAATAATAGTAATACAGAGATTACCTACTCTAGCGCAACATAGAGAATAGTTCCTACTGCTATTCTTTTAACATACCTATCTACCTACAAGTAAAGTTATGTTCTTTGGCAATCTTCGTTCATCCTGGGAAGACGAAGGGTGATATGAAGATGATCCTAAATAAATCACCAAATAAATAACACCTGATTATGTACTTCTTTTTCTCTTACGTATGTACCTGTCTAACAAGATCCGAAAAGCCGGATGTTGTTTGCATGTTCGTACTAAATCATAAAAAAAGAAGTTTACCGAAGAGCATAATTTAAATCGTAGAACTGTAGTTACATCTGTTAACTGTTACAACATATTAAGTAATACATTGTACATATTATTTTTTTCATAAGTAATTTATAATAGAATTGGTATTGCCTTATTTCCATATTTTTCTTATTAGTTTAATCATAAAATCTATATTCGTATTAGTTAATTATTAAAAACAAATTACTATAGCAATAAAAATATGTTCTATAAACTCAATTTCAGCATTCTGCATAACATTTATTTTGTGCTATGTACCAATCAGTAAGTATAGATGTATAATGACTAATGATAATCAAACTTACCTTGTAAAATTTTGGGAAATGTCGTAATATGTTGTCCATTTGTTTCATTTTCTTTCGTAAGGTTTTGCATAAGAGAAAACACAAATATATTAAATCTATTTGTTTCACAGTATTGTCCTTTTAAACAGTTAATATAGGTGGTGTATCGCCAGGAGCTTACTGAGTGCTGAGAGTGACACTGGCGTGACGGTCATCTGGACCAATCAGTCGTGACTAACACTGAACTGAAGTGCCACAATCAGCTAAGCTTCGTCTTTTTAATTATCAAATTGCACTCACACAATTCAAATGATTTTTTTAAATCTATAGTTTTATCAATATCTAATCTTTCTAACTTTTATTCATTTCATTCGTTGGTATTAATAGTTTGTTAACGTTTTAATACATTTTAAGATCTGTAGAAGATGTAACCTTTACCAGAATTATAAATGAAGATGAGTTTCTTTTAAGGTTGCGTTAACTGCATTCGGACATATCAGAGAAATGTTGAAATGATGTGTGCTTAATTGTATGAATTAGTATACATTTACCGGCTTGCTGGTATGGATGCCTTCTACACTAGTGAATGGCTCATCTTCCTAGTATGTCCACATCATAAGCTTCGGGTCAGCTTGGGGTCAATAATTCCCGCAAACAAAAAGCAACCATAAACAAGGATAATTTTATGTGAACACTTATTTTGTTTTCACTTTCAATATAGCGCAATACATTGAACAAAACTTTTCATGTTACATTAAGACGTACAGTGAGCTCTATGATTGTAAATCAGTGTTACTTCTGCATATCAAATACGATTAGAAGCACTAAATAATAAATGTCTAGATCAGTGTTTCCCAACCTTTTTAGGCCCTGCCCCCATCTTAATCATTTTTTGTTAAATTTGTCACCGATATCTAGCATTGCATTTAAATAACCCAAAGCGAAAGGGTTAAGTCTTGTCGATTCATTATTTTCCATTTTTAAATTGCCCCCCTTAACTATCAAATTGCCCTCCTGTGGGGCGTGGGCCCCACATTGGGAAACACTGGTCTAGAGTCTTTACGACTGACTTCACTACTCGAATCTCGGTGCATACCGTTTTCCATTGAAAAGTTTCCCACTTTTGCTCGTACTTCGACATAACATCTTATCTAAATTAATTTGGGGCTAAATTCCGGTTACGCCCCATCGAAAAAAAGTATCATAACTCTCTACATTTGGCGGAAATATCGAGTAATATACATAAACATACAGACGAATAGAGAACATGCTCCTTTTTGAAGTCGGTTGAATAACCAAAGACTTATTTAGTAATATATGCATTATCGATAAGGTTTTTACTGTTTTTTTTTTTGTATTGGAAATAAAATGTAGTAAACATTCATAGGAAAATTCTGGACAGAATCTTTTGTGGGAATAAGACGTATTTAATAGTAGAATATCAATATTATTATTATTTTTTTTACTAGCCCTGTATTATACATGTCCCACTGCTGGGCACGGGCCTCCTCTACTGAATGAGAGGGGTTAGGCCTTAGTCCACCACGCTGGCCTAATGCGGGTTGGCAGACTTCACATACCTTCGAAAAATCTTATCGAGTTCGCAGGTATGCAGGTTTCCTCACGATGTTTCCTTCACCGTTAAAGCAAGCGATAATTAACAATGAATATACACGTAACTTAGAAAAGTTAGAGGTGTATGCTCTTGGGGCTGGTTTCGAACCTGCGACTTTCGTCTCGACAGTCCATACCACTCCCCGCTGAGCTATCGCTGCTAACTTAATATGAAAAACCGGTAGAGTGCGATTCAGACTCGCGGTCCGACACTTCCGTACCCTTATGTTTTTTGCTTATAACCTATTTCTAAGATTAAATAATGGTTAAATGAGATTAAATATTTATATTTCATGTCATATATATTTATTCATATTTAGACGTATTTTTATAAAGATAACACTTCGAATTAAGATGAGATTATTTCGACTTGCACGATGATCCTTATATCTTATAATTCAAATAGTATGAACATTTTACATTACTAAACATATTTAGTAGCAAATTTAGTCAAATGACATTTATACAACTATGGATGTTTGTGCAAGCCGGCCTAATTGGTTTTGAATTAAAAACTTATGTAAGTAACGTGAAGACAAACTGAATTGATATGTTTTGGCCAGTTTGTGAATATTGGCTCGAATTCTGTTACAAACAGCCGTAAGTCACTGCGTTCAGTAACTTATATTCGATTTCTCTTTTTAGTTAGCAACCTTGCTACAACACAAAATCCACGTTCACACAAATACGACGATGAGAATGTTATCAGAAATCGATGAACCGATCATAACAAAGGGTCAATTTGGGAGATTAGCGTCTGCAGCCATAATTTTCGGTATGTTTGAATTTAATTTTAATTATTCGTTTGTTGCCTGTTCTATTTGTTGTTCTAGTTGTTCTTCTAACTGGGGTAATCTGATTGTGTTGACATTTGAAAAGTTGAAAGTTAAGATTTGAAAATCCAATACTCAGTCTGGCATGTCCATATTTAAAATTTCTCGGAATCCTTCCTCAAACTTATCGTGGAGGTTCTCCAAGACTAGACAGTAATTATGAAAGACATCGTTACTAAAGGATCATTCTTTCTGTCTGACGCTATTCTTATGACATATGCCAAGTCCCAAGTTTCGGCATTGGCCCGTCCGTTTGTCAGCAGAGTGTAACACGGTACTTAACGGAACTTTAACTTTACGGAAGGTAAAGTTGGCTTTGGGCTTATGATGTTGGTGGCCTACTTACTCTCCTCCAAGTTATTGTTACTAAAACATATAAATTGAGGAAAATATTAAATTCCCGACTGCCGATATTCCTTTTGTAGAGCACCTTACCTACCTTACGTACGAAAGAAGCAATTATATTTTTATTTAGCTGAGCAGACCGTAGCTGCATGCCTGCGTCGTCCCCTTCGTTGCATTGAAGCTGGATGGCTGATATTGAATTCATATAATTAAACAATTTATACAAGTCTGTCGTGCATGCAATATCATTCTTGGATGTGATAAGGTTGCCGCACAATTTTAATCTTTATTTCCAGGAACTCTATAGAGTATAACAGAGTATATTGTATAATCTTTCGTACTTCTGTGTGAAAGACCAAGTTGTTGGAATTTTCATCATTGGTAATGCAAAGCTGACTAAATCATTTGTCATTTAGTGAATTGTTTCTGATTTTATTAAACTGCTCTTATAACATATTGCTGTGATTGCAAGCGTTCACTTAGATTTTTCGCAATCGAATGTTGGCGATTAGTGACGAAATGTACACACCCGAAACTTTATTTTTTTTAGTTCGCATTAGAGCAATTGTTACGCCTTGCTCGCACCGTCTGTAGCACTTGCTATAAGAATATTCTTCATCTTCTTACTCTTATTGCTGAAAGTCATAAAAGATTTTGAAATAATATACTCGTAAGGTTTATGAAGCAAAGTAGTTACTTATTACTTCTTCTCCTTCGCGTAACATTAAAATGCTAAAAATTACTCTGACTTCAATGCACTTCAAAGTGCAACACAACAGCGTTTGCACACTGCTGCTTGGTGGCAGAAGTTGATACTACGGTGGTACTTGGCTGAGTAGTTTCGCATACGAGAGTCCTACGACTTAGTACTAAATCATATCATCAATAATTTATTTTATTTTCTTTAGCACACCAAGAGAGTAATTACATGCTATCTAAAATTACATTATAACATTATACCAATGAGGTACGATATACTCATACAGATCATAGGCATGCATGACATTTGTAGTTAGTATAATGTGTAATTAAACGCTACACTATATTAAATTTGGATACTAATTATTAACAAAAGTTTAAAAAAAATATTACATTATTTTTCATTAAAAATATAAGAACACATAGGCAGTTGTTAATGTTAATGTTCTTAAATAGGTTGGAAATGTACTACGCACTGACAGGAATAAGATAGACTTGCAGTCACTTGTTTACGCTCGCCTGGTAAGCGCCACGCTTGCCCTTACACAGAAGCAACACCACACAGAACTTTATATTACAAAGCACTGCATGGAACTAAACTGCGCTCGTCACCCCGAGACATAACATATTAAGTCTCATAATGCCCAGTAATTTCACGGACTTCAATGTCGTTCAAACCGACACCAACAGTGCATACATACTGTTGCTTGGCGGCAGAAATAGGCAAAGCGGTGGTACCAACCCAGACAGCCTCTCGCATACGAGTGACCTACCACCTTGTGAACTTACTTATCACAATAATATCGTGAACAGATTATTTGTCTGTGGGTTTGTTCAAGGTAATTTCCATAATTGCTGAACTAATTTGATATGGTTGTCAGTGTTTTATTGAGACAAGCTTGGGATAACTTTAATAATGACTTTGTTTCAATTATATCGGTTCATAAATTAAAAAGTCCAGATTATTTATTATTTCTGCCAATAACCAACAGTGTCTAAGCACTGTTGTGTTTCGTTTTGAAGGACAGTCAATGAAATTACTGGGCATTATGAGACTTAACATCTTATGTCTCGAGGTGACGGGCGCAGTTCAGTGCCATACAGTACTTTGTAATTCAAAGTTCTGTGTGGTGTTGCTTCTGTTTATGGGCAGGCGTGGCGCTTACCATCAGGCGAGCGCTTGGTTCGTCTTGCCATTTTATAAAATCAAATATAAAAAAAAATAATGTTATTTTAATGAGCGTATTGCATGTGCGCTAGACCTGTTTAAAATAGTACCGAGCGCCGAGCTATACACTGAAATATAACTATGCCTAGCCAACCGAATCCTTAACGCAGGCAAATCCGAGGGCAAAAGCAGTTAATAAATTTACCGAGACGTGACATGGAAGCGACCCACAAAATGCATTACGTGTGTTGTCTAACGCGAATCGTATTAACATTTAAATTTGAGTTTCAAGTTGTTATTCTAAGCTGTACACTTACATTTTTAAATATAATTTTATACTTATTGCCTCGGGTTACGTATAAATAATATGTAGCGTTACGCAATATGTAGACGTGCATGGTAAATTCGGTCCGCTTAACTATATGTCGGCTTTTGCTTATTGGTCTAGTTATGCACCAAAAATAAATAAGTTTTCTTTGGTGCATGTACACACATTATTTTCAACGACGTTTTTTATCAAACGATTTTATAATAGAGGTTCTCTATTTGACTGTTTTTTTTTTTTGGGTTCTGTTGACACCTTTGGATTACGGGATTACGGATTACCCTAAAATATCTTACCCAATACCGGGTCGTAGCGCAGCGGCCCTCTAGTCTGTGTATCCCACTTTTAAAGGGCTCTATCTTCTGAACCGTAACATGTCTAGCGTATTAAATTTTACCCAGAATATATCATTTTATTATGCCAGATTTACCAGCAAAAAAAAAAAAATCTCTTTTACGGTATGTGGTACGATACCCTTAGTACGTGGCTCCGACTCGCACTTGATCTTATTTTGTTGTTTTTATGTTACACGAAATCTGGGCTATATATGGGTCGATTTTTTGATGACTCTTTTTTGTATCGGATAAGATTAATGTCGAGCGGATCATGCTGTAGATAGGAGGTCATAATATTGTACGAGACAAATATTTGAATCTCCTCAACGAATTACATACATTAACAAAAAAAACATACATACATAAACTCATGCCTTTATTCCCGAAGGAGTAAGCAGAGATGCAAATATTGCTATACCCACGTATTGCCGAGCTTATTTCCGTTACATGATGTCATAGAGGACGAGCCTATCGCCATACCGGGCACAAATGCCAATCAATCCTAGGCAATTCATGTGTGATTTTTCCAATAGACCACAAATTGTAATTGCTCGACGTAGGAATTGAACCCAGGACGTCACGGATCTCAGCCTTACGATTCGACGAAATACGGCAAAAGTAGGTTTTTAATTTTCAACTAAATTAATTTATTTTTCATATTAACTGATCGATTAAAAGTATTTGAGAACATGAAAGTATAAACATACATGGTAGGTGCTAGTTGCTAGGTGCCCCTCATGCCGGCATTTGATGCTCCTCCAGAATGAGGACAGCGCAGCACCATCACATTACGCAATGCATGAGAACCATCGAAAGTGCCCCCTCCCCCGGATATGGAGCGTACATCTGTTATAAACACAGGTGGCGTCTGGCCACTGGACACTACACTGTCTAAGCCAGCGTTACATCGTATTCTCAGGATGTGTGACAAAGTGGTAGGTGCCAAAATGCAGTGATTCTTTTTATTCAACGTGACAGTGTTAATATTAAAAAAAATAGGAAGTGATTATAATGTAAATTAGTGTTGAAAAATATTATTATAAACCTCAATATTACTATCGTGTTTAATAAAAGAAAATTGTATGTACAGGTACTGAAGTCGTTGTTGATAGTGGCAGCGCTGACGTGCGTGATGGCACGTCCTGAGCCGCCATCGTCTTACGGACCGCCGTCAACCTCATACGGAGCACCTTCGGGCTCCTACGGCCCACCAGCTCCTCAGTACGGTCCACCGCAACAACCCATTGTGCATAAGCATGTCTATGTCCATGTTCCACCACCTGACAATGAATTGCCAGCGCCCCGGAAACAAATATACGTGCCGCCCCCACAAAAGCATTATAAGATAGTGTTTATCAAGGCGCCTACCCCGCCTACACCGACTGCGCCGGTTATCCCTGTTCAACCTCAGAATGAGGAGAAGACCCTTGTCTACGTATTGGTTAAGAAACCTGAAGAACAACCTGATATCGTGATCCCGACCCCAGCACCTACTCAGCCTTCCAAACCTGAAGTTTACTTTATCAGATACAAAACCCAGGTAAGATAAATTTAAAACTTATTTTTGCACAAACTTCCTCCAGTACATTGAAATTATTTGATATACATAAGCCGAATAACCTAACGTGTTATTTGAAGGACCTTATCAATTTCTCAGCCTGAGTACGCTGACCAAAGCACCCAGAGAGCACCTAAGAGGTGATTAGATATCGATATTAAATTACACAAAAATGACCATAATATAGAGTCGAAATATTTTTTCCCTGGATATACATCGAAATATTACCTATTTTAGCAGAAAAACGTTGTTTTAGAAAATTCCATTATTTTTAGATACCTAGATTTTCCCTTGCGATGTTTTTTTCATAATTAAAGCGTACGAATATCAAAGACAGACATAACATTTTTTTACTTTATGTGCGTATCCTGAGGGCTGTGAATAAACCAGAGACCTAAGTTTTATCCTGATATTGTACTCAGTGGTAAGCAGGGTCGTCATGCCGGAACGAGTCGTTATAACGGGTTTTTCTCTATGGGTACGGTGGTAGCTATCCAATAGGGTACAAATATATATGTACCAAGCACCATCCAACCAACATCAACGCTTTGTCGGTCTTTTCTACTCTTTGATAGATCTAAGCTTATCTTATCATACGCTCGTAATTAAAATTTAACAAACGTCCATTTAATTGTCTCTAATTTCCATACAAACGACATCGAACAGACAGCGAGAATGCGCTCGAGCAACGCAATGTGAAAGTGCGAGTGTAGACATTTCCTAGAATAGATCAAGTAGTATGGCATTATCTAAATAACATAGCGTGTCTGGCACTATCAAATCATCCGTTCTTGACACGACTCAGGGGTTCAAACGTGTCCAAATAATAATCGCGCATTAACTTTGCGTAACGCTATGTATTTTTTTTGATAATTATATAATATGCTTCTCGTTACGTTAAAATACCTATGGCTACTAAATTTCTCCTTTAGTAATTGCTACCTTCTTGTTGCTTTAGATTGTATTAACTATAGACGTACACATGAAAACGTGTGCATAATAGGTACTTGCTTAGTGACCTCTTTTACATAAAAAGAAAAAGTGACTATCTTAGCTGTTGTTCCAAACAAATAGCATTATAATTGGCAGTACATTAGAAAATACGGACCTGACTATGGTAATTTTTTTAATAGTATATATAATCATAAGGGTTATTTGCATGCTCAATATAGATGTGACATTCAAGTGCATAGGTTCAGGCAACATAGGTTCGCTCCGGCAGTTTGTGGAACGTGGTGGTTTATTAGCCCGGACCCCTTATAATCCAAAGAAAACGAGGTATTTGCCTTGCAATGGTAATATAGGATAATACTCTAGGCAACTCCAATCCCGTCAGTATTTTTCTGGTATAAAAGTGTCTACGGCACCAGGATAATTTAGCTCCCAATTTGTGAAACAAATTTTAGAATCGGATCAATAGTTACAGAGATTCAGCCTCCGTAGCGCAGTGGTCGAGTAGCCGGCTGTGAAATTAGATGCTGCGGGTACGATTACCGTACCGAAACAAATTGTGTAAACCACAAATATTTTGATATAGGTAAAAGTAATTTAAACGGATTTTATTGCGGTTTTTTATTTTAATTTTGGACGACGAAAGTTATTTCAATGTGTAACATTCACGTAAACATAGGAAACCACAAATTTTTGCTTAGGGTCTGGGAGCGTTTTCTCCCCAGAAGCGTTGGCGTCAGGCAAGCCGTTGGGCATACAAACTACAAGCCAAATCTTTCTGTAACATGTGTGGTAAGGGCAGATGAGAAAGAAGAGTTCCGGAAATTACCCTCTACAAACAAACTTACAAGTTCTACTGTATGTTAGTGTAGATTACAGGCATTTTTTTGTAGACCACAGGCAACATTACCTAAAAACATCATTATTTACATTAACTTAGTATCGCCTAGCGATTCTTACCATAAAAAATCACATAAATTAATAGTCATTGATTTGTGGCGAACCTTGCCTAGATTTTTCCAAAGTATAAATTGAAGTATTGCAGCCGGCTCTTCTACATTCTTATTCATTAGGAATACAAAAAAGGGTGTGGCCATAAATCAGATGACCACTACGATAAAAATTATTTAATTAATTAGCAACTCAACTATACGTGTGGTTCAGATCAGATTAAATTATTGACCCTGAAGGAAACCAATCTGTAATACCCACATATAAAATATTTTCACAAATAATAATTATTATATGACAGCCTCCGTGGCGCAGCGGGCGAGTAGCCGGCTGTGAAGCGAGAAGCCGCGGGTTCGATCCCCGCACCGAGACAAATGTTTGTGTGATCCACAAATATTTGTTTCGGGGTCTGGGTGTTGTGAGACCGAAAGTCTCTCGTAGTTTCTGATACCCACGACACAAGACTCGTATTTTACTGTGGGGTCAGGACTATGTATGTGACTGTTATTGTTATGTATTTATTTATTTATTATTTATTTATATAAATAATTGCAGAAACAAGAAGGCTACCCAGCTGCTGCCCCTCCCGCGCCAGAATACGGCCCTCCTGCTTCGGCGCCGTCATCGGAATACGGCGCTCCTTAATCAACGATCTCTACAGACCCCGCCACCAGAAAACCAAAACTGTGAAATGCTACCCTCTCAGTTAATTACCAAAAATCAATTAGATAAGTACAAATTATTTTTAAGATGGCCGAGACACAAACTTGATTTTAATTTTTTTATTCAATGCACGTAGTGACATTTTAATGACAACTCGGCAGTGAAGATTTATATAGTCTCTACCATTTGTTTAAATCTACAATTGTATCCACTGAAGTATAGATATTAATATTATGTTGCTCATATGCTGATGAACCAGCAGCAGCACAATACTAAATGTAATGTAACACTACAAAGAGAGCAGTATTTTTTTATATTATACTGAAATTTTATTGAAAGAGGCTTGTTGATAAAGAATGTTGAGCAATTTTAGACGTCACAGTGAGTTGCATCGTGGTAGTATGTTTTTGGATAATGAAATTTCACAAGTGTGTGACTTTAATTCCCTGAAATACACCACATGGAAGGTTAGTAGTTCGCAAGTTGTGTAGAGAAATAGTGTATAAAAATATCAATAATATATATAAAATATCATTATTTAATACAGGTACTTATGAACCTTTGAAATAAAATGTTGAGAGGGAGGGCGTCTACAGGTGATTGTACTTGGTGATAAGTAAACAGCTCTGCATGTTTTATACATCAAATTGATGTCATTAATTATTTTGTAAATATGTTATTTTTATACGATTAAAATGTTTTATAATTATGTTCTTGTTTTTTTATTACAGAATTTATTGCAAATACTGAATATATAATAAATACATCGAAATCAGAGATAAAAAGAATATAATATGTACATGATATAATACTTAGGTTATACATTTATTGAACATTTATGTAAATAGCCATGTACGAGACGAGTACGGTTCTCGATAACTTGTAAGTACTCGTTAGGCACTTGTCAGTCATTTTGAAGTAGAAAGACACTCAAGTTGATTCTTTCTGACGCTTCAGAGTCTACGTGACCTAAAACAGAGTAGGTAGATACTGTCAATAATTATGTAAATAATCAAGTGAAAGGTAAATGCTATTACTTCACTATATACATGGCAATGAAGCTGCAATTCATATGTTAGGAATAAGGATGTCTTTCATGCGTTTCAAAATGCTACTATTACTCGTATTGGATGATGCGAATACAAAAGAAAAATATATTATATTTTAATCTTATATTAAATTATGAGTTACGTGACACTTCTTCGTATGAATAATATGCAATAATAGTATCTAATGATTACGATAAAAAGTATGAAATACGATCATGTCGACATATTATAAAGGTAAATATTTTCTGTGATAAATAGATAGATGTTTTTGACGTAGGTGCTAAGTCCATTAATGTTTAAGTATAACTTTTCGATCACAAGTTTGTTGCATATTCAGTTGTATTGTAGGTACTAATCGATGGCACAATTTTCAATCATTAACGCCGCAACTGTTGTGCTAATACGTACTTAAATATCTCTAGTAGGTGCCTCCAAAGTCAGATTACGCAACTCACGTGTTTCATCAATTACAAATAACAAAACATACTATTTTTTGTTGCCCGCCCAGGACCTCAACTCAAAGATCTCTTCGTTTTTATAGGGTAAGAACGCTCATTATATCATTCATTATGTCATTATATCAAGGAGGTGATAACTCATTTTAATTGCTTGTGATTGTGCTGTTAATTTAATAAACAAAGGTAAAGTAAAAGTATTGGTATTCGTCGCTAATAGTTAAATAAAATATGCTATTGCTTACAAAATGTGTTAAATAGTTTGTTGAAGAGTGACCCTGGTGGTCTAGAGTGCACCACGTGAGGAATAACGAGATATTTCTCGTGCGAATGAGCAAATTATCGTCGACAAAATTAAATATCTCATAATAAATAAAATTGACAAAAGTTGACGAAATTTAGTCGTCGTATAAGGGTTCATTAGAAAAAGTACAACAGAGAAGTAACAATTATTATTATTTTCTCTAATTTTGTTATAACAATTCAATAACAAGTCCAACAATAATTTATAACAAGTCTTGTATGTTTGATGAACCATATTAACATTTATAGAAATATAAGTAGAGATAATGTTATTTTGCGATAAACCGAGACGACAAAATTTTCTTTAGGCGGGCATGCTAGGCCTGCTGATTAGTGTTGCGCTAAAAGCGAAAACATGTAAATCACAATTTACAATGAAAATTGATGTTGTTCAATACTTTGTCCACCATATTTCGCAATTGTTTGAGGCACAGTAATATACCTATAAGTATTGACGCATGATATCAATAATAAATAAATAAATATTTCAAATACATATGTAGTTCGACAGGGAATTATCTATCTATACAATTTACATTTTCAATATTTAAGAAATAATATGTTAAGACGGATTAGTATGGAGCACTCTTAACAAATTTTACAAGGTGGTAGGTCCCTCGTATGCGAGAGAACGTCTCGGTTGGAACCATCGCTTTGTCAATTTCTGCCACTAAACAGCTGTGTGTAACTCTTGTGTTTCAGTTTGAAACAATTTTATAAAAATTCCTTTATGACATTCTGCAGGCAAACGTCTCTTTAGTATCAAAGAGGTACAATTTATTTAATCAGCCGGCAACGGCAACAAAAATACGGTGTGTTTAGTTAAACTTATTCATTAAGTAATTTTTAGTGTTAGGCACCTACAGCTATTGCATGCAAATTCCAACACAATAACCCAATTGCGACACATGTGCATTCATTATGAAAACACATTCCTGATCAGTTTTTATTATTTTTAAGAGATAAACTCGCTGATAAGCCGCATCTACAGAAAGAAATCGTATTGAGACACAGACACAGCGTAGAAATCGACATAAACATTATAAATACATATAAGCAAAAAAACGGGTCAATGGACTTCAGTCACTTTTTTTCTTTTTTTGAAGTTGTTTAAAAAGAGGTAGAGGCTATTCCACACACATGCCACTGTAACTCATGTGAACCAGGATGACTAGTGCAAAATGACTACGCCACACCTGATGGTAAGTGTAACGCAATCCAGGAATAGTGTCGACCAAAGACAGACAGTGTGTCTATCGTTGGTCGGCACGATTATGCCGGCCTGCCTAACTGCTTCTTCACACTCCGTTTAAAGGACCCAATATTATAGGAAGGAGGGAACACGTGTGCCGGCAAACTATTCCACAGCTTAATGGTCCGGCAGAAGTACGAATTTGCGAACTTTTTAGTTCGAGCCGAGATGGAGGAGACCACGAAGCTGTGGCTCCGCAAGCCAGCACGCGTGGTTCTGTTAAGGAAAGGCGAGGATGGGATAAGGTCAAACAATTCTTCGGAGCATTTACCGTGATACAGACGGTACAAGACGCTCAGTGAGGCAATGTCCCTCCGCAATTGTAGCGGTTCTAAGTGTCTTGTAACGTCTGCATCATTCACAATGCGAACAGCCCGACGCTGCAATCCGTCCAAGCCATCGAGTAAGTATTGGGCGGAACCGTCCCAAAGGTGCGAACAGTACTCCACACCCGGCCGCGCTTGCGCTTTGTATAAGCGGTAAAGCTGACCGGGAGTAAAAAACCGACGCACCCTGTTCAGGATTCCGACCCTGCGTGAAGTGGCGGATATTACGCCCTCGATGTGGTTCCTTGGATTCAGATTGCAGCAAATATCCATACCCAGGATATTAAGGCTATTCCGCATTGCGAGCGGGATACCCCGAAGATTGGGGAGGGGAGAGAACGGGGATTTCTTGCACGTGAACGCGCACACCTGTGTTTTCTTGGCATTGAACTCAACCAGATTCCTTGCACCCCATTCCGAAATGAGATCCAAGGTCCGGTTAAGCTCAATGACGAGATTCTCTCGCTCCCTCTCAGTGACTTCCCGGCTACCTGGAGGCTTACTGCAGTAACGCCCATGCACTGTGCTGTCATCTGCATAGCAATGAATGTTACCGAGTGGTAACATATCATTGATATGCAGAATAAACAAGGTGGGCGAAAGCACAGAGCCTTGTGGGACTCCGGCATTAACTGTCATGAGCCGTGAAGCATGTCCTTCGACAAGGACACGCATTCTGCGCTCATGCAGAAAGCCGGAGATCCACGTGCACAGGTTGTCGGGGAGCCCATATGCCGGAAGCTTGGAGAGAAGACCACGGTGCCAGACCCTATCAAATGCCTTAGCAATGTCGAGACTTACGGCTAGAGCCTCGCCATGCTTATCAACCGCCTCACCCCAGCGATGTAGCATGTACGCTAAAAGATCACCCGTTGATCGTTTCGACCGAAAGCCGTATTGTCGGTCACTGATCAGCGAGTGATCCTCCAGGTAGCGGATCAACTGTGTATTTATGATCCGCTCCATTACTTTGCACATCACTGAGGTTATGGCGATTGGAAGGTAGTTGTTAGGGTCCGACCGATCACCTTTTTTTGGGATCGGTTGCACATTGGCCTCTCTCCAAGATTGGGGCACAATACCCGAGAGGAAGGAAGAGCGGTATAGGCGCGTCAGCACAGGAGACAACTCGGCTGCGCACATTTTAAGGACCACCGCGGGGATACCATCCGGACCACTAGCCTTGCGGACGTCGAGGAACCGTTATTCACGCCGCACATCACAATGCCTGATACGAACATCCGGCATGGAGTGTCCGCAATCAGGCATTGTGGGCGGCGGTGCATCACCGTCCTCGAGCCGCGAATTAGCCGCAAAGAGTTCCGCTAATAGGGTGGCTTTCTCTTGCGGCCTGTGGGCCAGAGATCCATCCGGATATCTCAGCGGTGACAACGAGGGGCGACAGAAATTAGATTGGACGGCTTTGGCAAGACTCCAATAAGCACGACTGCTCGTCGGATGATCCGCCAAAGCCCGTCCAATCCTGTTGATGCGCTGGGCATCCGCTCTGACGTACGCCTTCTTGCAGGCCTTGGTGGCTTGGTTATAGGCCGCTTTGAGAGAACTTATGTTGGGATCCTTCATAGCGCGACCCCTAATCCAATCGCGATACGCAGCCTGTTTCTCACTAACAGCATCTGCGCATTCGCGATTGAACCAGGAGCGTCCGCGACCACCACCGACGACCTCCGAGGAAGGAATGTAATATTCCATTCCTAACCGGATCTCGTCGGCAATAGCGTCGGCACTCGCGGAAGGATCGTTACCCTCAAAGCAGCGCTGCCCCCAAGGGATGGATGCGAAATACTCTCGCATACCATCCCAATCTGCAGACGAGTAGTGCCAGATTCTGCGCCTGACTTTGACTGGCGAAGGAGGCGCAGAACGAGGCACTGTGGATCCAACCAGGCAATGATCGGAGGTACCCAATGGGGCGCCCACCGTCACACTGTACCCGGCTGGATGACTCGTCAGCAGAAGGTCCAGCAATGAAGGCGTGTGACTTGCCACATCTGGGATTCTGGTGGGCTGATTCACCAGTTGTGACAAGTCGTGAGTCAGAGCAAATGCATGAGCAGTACGTCCAGCATGGTCAGTCTTGGAGGAGCCCAACCACAGCTCATGGTGCGCGTTGAAGTCCCCCAAGACCACCAGTTCCGCTGTCGGATACTGCTCCAGCACATCGTCTGTCGCCTGGCTGATATGGTTAAACAGCCGAGTTGTCTCGTCATCCCCGTTATGGGATCTGTAAAGGCACACATAGATCCGGCTCTGGGAGCCAAGATCCACGTGTACCCACAGTGTGGAAAAGGACGGGTCCTCCATGCAGTGCAGACGGCGACAGCTGACGTCCGACCGGACATACAAACATACCCCGGCCCTTGGCTTGAAGCTCTCTTCAAGCAAGTAGCCGGGATAATGCAAATATGCCATATCGGTCGGACGGCAGATCTGCGTCTCTGTCAAGAAGAGCATTGCAGGCCGGGCCGTCTCAAGATGGTGGTGGACGGCACTAAGGTTCGAATGGAGTCCACGGATGTTAGTGAACCCCATTGTGAACGCGGTGGTGGGGCTGTGCACCGCTGTAGGACCTGCTCTCTTTAATGGCACTGTCATGGTGGGTAATGGGGAAGGAAGAAAGAAGAAGCAGCTTGAGGGACCTGCAACATGACAGATGGATGACCGTGACATGCACATAGTTACCAGGCTGCCGAACGGACACAGACTGAACCGCCGGACGGAAGGGCCCCCGTACCCTCCCGGGATAGGCCGCCGGGACCCCACATCCGGTCACCAATCGGCACGACGGACCTACCCAAGATTATGCGTGGCATGGTGGGGCAGCCTCTCGAGGTGGTTAGTCTCGATTGGGCCCCTGTACTGTACCACGGGCGGCCAGCGGGACAACCGTTTCTACGGGTCTCCCTGGCCGGCAGTTCAATCCATCTCCATCCGACAATGAACCGATATACATGACTCTGCCAGCCATCATGTCACGCTGCAGGCCCCCCAAGAACCGGATGTACAGAGGCTGATCCTGGAACGCGACCCACACAATATGTGAGTCACTATGGCAGGTTTTTCACCACGTGTACGGTGGTCGCTATCCGGCCGGATGTAAACATCCTACCACCAGCTGAGCGGATGTTGCCTCAAAGATCCCTCGGTCGCCTCTTACGACCCCCTCGGGAAAGATAAGGGGAAGCGGTTTGTATTCTCAAGCCGCCGCTCCACGGCATAAACCGTCCTTGTCCCGCAACGAAATTAAACAAATGAAATAAAATGTAAGGGAGGAGTTTCAAATATAAATTGGCCAAATCCCTCCATAGCAACGCGGGAGACAAAATATTGAATTGAAGTGGTATTAACCTCAGACACGAGGACATTTGCAACTGAAAAAGCCAGATATATAGCACCACGCCATGGATTTTTTAAATTAGTTTTTTTTTAAAGTAACAACCATATTGTCATTATAGCGACAGCGATGCATGTCAGCATATTATGACGTAATGCGGACAATCCTCATGTACCCAGTACATAATATCTCAATACACAATAGTACAAAGTGTCTCACGGCACCGTTGCGCTTAACAATTGACTTGTGTTTACTTTCGCGGGTGGACTCTTTCGCGACCCATCAAAACTATATTATATAAAATGTGTGTATAAAAAATCGACGTAAAAAATCAACAACGATCTCAATTTCGTTCGTTCAAATTCGTCTGCGCCAAATACGAACTGATGGATGTTTTTTTTGATTCAATAGGGTTTACTCAGGATGTTTAAATTTGAAAGGAATTCACATGGGGCAAGAGGTGAAGTCGAGAATTAGAAAGATATGAAAGATAAGTTCGACAATTATGTACTGATTTTGATAATTTTTAAGTAAAATACATTACTAACTACTACTATAATAACTCTGTAATATATAATTAAACCGACTAAAAACACATAAAGTTAAATTAAACAATTTTAATAGTTTTTTTGAGTCGGTCTTATATATTGTTAAAATATTTTTCAAAGAGACGAGTCGACTAATATCTACCTGTTTAGTATGATACACATTCTTGCTATTGTTTCGATTATGGCCCCTAGTATTATGAAACTTCCGGACCTCGTACCTAATTTTATTCCCGTACTATTGCGTGACATGTGACAACTTATGAATGCAAAGTTTTTGGTTCAGCCGTTGTTGAAAGAGCAAGTCGGTTAAAAATGGCAAATCGCGCGTTGGAACCCAATTTATTTAAACTATAAGATTTGAATTCCAAAACAGTGCGGTTATGGCTGTAAAACAATGTAAATCGGCCAAGTGTAAGTAAAACAAAATAGTGTCAAAGTTCACATTATTTAGAAATAAACTGTATAGAGTTATGTTGTTTAACTCTTTGGTAAGTACTTAGGTAGGTTTGTTCACGATGTTTTTCTTCATCTTTTAATCGAATCTTTAACAACATATTTAACTTAATCATCTTTAACCGTAAGGTTCATTGCTAAAACTGTTGTTAGTAAAAATCCAAACAGTACCTACATAAAAGCCTACATTTGTTTGTATTAGGTATATGTTTTAGGTGTGACTGGTGCATAATATTGCAACTGGAGATCGACAGAAACATCATTCTATAAACAAACTTCTTAAAGATCAGTGCCACCTCCGGGCACTATTTTTAGTCTCGGCCAGCTTTCGTTTTCTTGACGTTTGTAGTCGGCACTGAAATCATTAGTACAGTAGACGCAATTTCGATTCATTTAAGTGAAGCAATGTCTTTAAAAGTGGACGGCGAACTTAAAGTTGAATATGAACCCTGTGTTATAGCTTGGGACAATAATCTATTTGTGGGTGCTGAAGATGGTTCAATAAAGGTATAATTTTGTTGCGGTTGTTTTATAATGTAAATTTTAGTGATATCATGGATGAATTGTGATATATGTATTGAATAATTTTCGTGTATTGTGAACTTTCCCAGCCTAAAATGTTTGTACAATAGGGAGGTTAATGCCATTAAAATGATCTACGCTATATAAATTCATATAATATTTTGTACTCATCTACTACCTGCGTATACGCACATATACCAGTACGTACCTACGCATTTTCGCGAAAATTCTCGATGTTGAACATAATTTTTCACTATTCTGTTTCATTTTTTTGTACCTATATGACAATTGACATGTATACTAATTAATCTTTGCGGTTTCTAAGATTTCTAACAAAACAGATATTGTACCTATTGTTTATTTAACCATGAATGTACGCAAGGCAGAGGTATTAGAGATTTGGTATTTTAGGTGGTCGACTGACGGTTAAAATGTTTTTTTGAATATTATAGGTAAGTATATTTTGTCCAAACGACTCTAGTAATCATTAATATGTATGTATGTGTATACTAATTTCCTTCTGCCGTGTAGGCTATCTTACACAACTGAAGGAGTTTGACGTTATAATAATACACTAACTTCCATATTCCATCTATAAAATAGGTCTACCGTCTACCTAAACGTTTTCTTCGCATATATTAGTAGGAATACAGTTGAATCTGCATTTTCTTTTTAGTCCTACAATTCGGAGTTGGTGCCTGGTGTGTCTTGGGCGGCGCATTCGGTTCAGTTATTTGCTCTGGCTGCCGGTGAGGGAAAAGTGTACTCATCGTCTAACGATGGAGGCGTCAGGGTTTGGTCTCCCCAAGGAGAAAAAATAAAGGAATTCCCATATTCTGGAGCCGATGTTGGCGCTTTACACGTCTTTGGTAAACATGTTTATGCAGGGGATGAAGTTGGTAATGTAAGTACCTATTAGGTATATAAAACATTTCCATAACTGAAAATGCACTCTTGAAACTGAATAACTAAAGTTAAAAACGTGGAATTTGGAATATAATTAAATTTTGATTAAGATGAGAACCTACCCGACTGTATTTTGTAGGAAGTGTAGAAGTGTAAGATAGATTCTATGTAAAATCCACTCCTAAGGTGGGGGAGGTGAAATAGTTTATAAAATTAGGTATATAAAAAATACGTGATTTCATGAACACTCACAAGTGGTAAAAATGGAAATGGATCTCGAAAAACTCACTTACTCAACAAAATATATGAGCAAGCTGCCACAAAAATGTGTACAGCGTAGCTCTACCTTTTTTAACTTCGTCAAATAAGCATCGAATTTTATGTTTTTGTCGGAAAACGGATACCGGTAATTGGTAATCCCATATAGAATTCTGTCAGGATCTAATCACGTTGAACACTTATACCTACTTCCAATTCGTTAAATATCAAACCGAACCACAACATGTACTTGCACACAGCTGCTTGGCGGCAAAAATAGACATAGCGGTCTAATAGACATACCAAACCCAAGCGGGCTCTCGTAAACGGGGGATTTACCACCTACGAATCTGTCCTGATTAAACCCAAATATTTAGAATCCTGAGAATATGTATGACTCCAAAAAAGGAAATTATCAATGTATTTGCAACACAGCATGGATACAGTTTATGATAAAATTGTAGAAATGACCTAAATGTGATAGGTACAGGCTACCTAAGTATCTAATATCCCTGGATGTACATGTATTTTTCTTCTAGGTTATCATATATGAAAATAATGTAGAAAAAGCCAAATACAATGTTTTGGAGGAAGTGAAGGATCTCTGGTTCAGTGAACCATTTCTTTTTACGGCACGTGATCTTGATGTAACTATTACTGAAATTAAACCAGGTGAGTAGATACAGGTAAAAAAACTGGTACAACGGAATGATGAAATGAGCAGATCGTGGGCTTGATGGTAAGCACTAAACTCCTCGCCTGCCTATAAACAATAGCAACGTCACAAAACATTTTGAGTTACAAATCACTGTATGTACGAGTAATTGCACTTTACTCGTCATCCTGCGACATAGTAATTTCCTTCAACCGAGAGTGTACAGAGTGAGCTTAGCGGAAGGAATAAATAAAACGCAACGAAAGAGATCCTAACTCTAGTACCTAATTTAATAACCGTTTTGATTGTTAACCGACGATACAATGGAGGAGGTTGTAAATGCAATGTTTCAATTTATAATACACTAACCCAAAGCTAGTCCTCTGTATAGCGAACCATCGATCACACAGTGCACATACCTACCCATTAATGTGGCGAACTGAGCACCCGCTTCAGGCGCCGTACCGTTGTACGCGTCTCCGTATCATTTTCAGAGTTCATGCTTTATATATAGCAAATCATGACCGAGGAGCTATTTTCTCGCTCTATACCAAAATTATTTTCGAAGTAGGACCAAGCTAAACAGATATTTTTTTCTAGAGGAATCAAAAACACGTTTTATTACCCGTCACACAATGGAAGGTCGTGCTCCATTAAGAACGACCGGCTCAGTACTTCTCACCATAGCTCGAGGTGGAAACAATCTGCGATTGCACGATGCATCACTTGATACTACGTAGAGTGCTTCATGAAGTCAAGGTACATTTTTTATAACGAGAAATAAATCAAACAATATGAAATATGGGTGCAGGTGCCTTACCAAACGGTTTTACAAAGTACATTGCAAACCTACATTGCATGTTTTCATTGCCTTTGATATTTTCAGGCGCTTTTGTAGTTGTGCTTCATAAATGTCCGATCCCGAAATGGATCTCGTTAATACGAATCACTGTTATTAATTGGGAATTTGCATTTTTTTTTATAGCATAGACCGGCATAATATGACCAAGCGGGTCACCTGATGGTAAGATATCTCCACCGCCCATGTACGCCTACAATACTAGAAAAATCATAGACGAGTTGCCGACCTTAAAGGGAAGGGATAATTAAGGGATTGGAAAGGGGAAGGGGATTTGGGCCTCCGGATATCTCACTCACCGTACAAAACACAGCAGCAAGTCGCTACTTTACGTCGGTTTTCTGTGATACAGTGATAACGAGCAGTCGAGCCGGCCCATTCGTGCTGTAGACAAAATTGTTTACAGCGTGTCTCTACCACTCAAATATATATAGCCATAGGCTCAACATCGTTCTTATAAGCAGTCCGTACAAACTTCAAATCACTTTGGTTTTTAAGTCGTAGACGTAGGACGTAGCTGGTAGGGAGAAGGTACTTACTGTTTATTTATTCTTAATTGTGCCACAGGATCTGATTTAACGTAGATCCGTAACCTAGGTATTGTCCTGACAATAAAATATTTTTTTGTATTGTTGCTGGACCGTACATAATATATTTATCGTTTTACAGGTTAGCGACATGATTGTGACCTCTATGACGGTCAGCAATGATCAAGTCTGGACAGGCGGCTGGGATGGATGCATACGAAGATGGAAGATTTGTGGTAATAAACTAGAACCAGCAGGCGAAGTCAGTGCAGGAGCTTGTGTCAATGCTCTTGTTACTGGTCCAAATGGTGTTTATGCAGCGGTCTCTGGAGGAAAAATTGCCCGAATTAAAGCGTCGTAAACTATCCGAGTATTATGGATGCGTTTTAGGGCAAACGTATTTCGCATTTAATTCGACTAAAATGAGATGATATCGGAAATGTAACGATTTGAAAGTACACACTAAATTTGGCTTGTGATCTTGAGTCTTGACATATAATGGCGTTAAAGTCTGTAAGATTATTTTCTTAGTGCGCACAAACAATTTCGTTACAACAAGTGTAGTGTTCTGTATTCATAATAAATGCGATATACTGTTTATTATAAATCTATTAATTCTTTGATCAATTTTTCTGTGTTCAAATTAATTCAAATTTAAGCATAGAATAATCTTACTCTGACAAGGTTAAAGTACATTCAATAAGTGTGGCATAATTAAAAATTTAGCAATGGTGATAGATTTTCATTTCACTCTACATTATTTAAAATAGGTACTCATAGTTACAATCTTACCACCAGTATCGCCGACAATATTCATTGTCTGTGTTCTAAAATATGTACCTACCACTCTTACCTGTTCCATTTTAAGTTAAGAAAATAAATGTAATTTAATTTAAATAGCTACGTATTTCATTTTTTTACTGACAAAAATAACAATAATAATAATTCGACGGATACCTATATTTTGTTTTTTTTTTAACCCACATAAAACCATCATAACTTTTCACCGATTATGATTGTTCTTTAATTCGAAAGGGTGCCCAAAGTAGGTTCTATTCTATTACCAAGAAATTCTACTCCTAAATAAAAGGAGTAAAATCTGTGATGAAAGAAAATAACTTGGTCATTTACATGTCATGACAAATCATATATTGTTAAATTCCATGAAATAGTCATGTATTATTTTATATTATTATTCTTATATTGTTTGTGGGGTTATTGTTGCCTCATTTAAATTGTTTTCACAATCTATTAACGTTTATATTTATCTTATATTGTTGAAAAATGTCTGGTGTGTTATGTGAAATCTGTGCTCGTCTTAATTTGGTGCACACATAAGAACGCTTATGTGAATTAGATTTAAAGTAATGTTATATCTGTACACTGCTAATGTGCCTTTAAATAAATACTTCAGCTTCCTTTCAACATATTTCTATTAATACTATATCTATACAATACATTACCTGATATACAAAACATATAGTGATATGATTATAGATGTAAAAATTAAAATGATAAAATAAAACATTAATATAAATACATTTGCTATATTGACTTAACTTTCATCATAAAGATTTCTGGTAATTGAACAAATCCAGACAAATTATAATGACTGTCCTCAGTTGAATTGGGAATAATTTATTATGTGTATAAATCTACATTCAATGGCGCAGCCCCTTTCTCAAGCTAGGTTATATGATAATTTCAACATCACAAAGCTCCTCTTCTGAAGGCAGTTTCACTTGGCTTGGATCAATGAAATTGGGATCAATGGGAGGTAATCCCGCTTTTTCACGACGACGTAGTTCTAAAAATGCCTCTCGCTGAGCCCAATCTCTCATGTGTATATCAGGGGAGTAAGCCCAACAAACTCCACCAATCACTAAACACAGGGAAACACTGAAGAAAAAGGATGCATTGTGCGCGTTTGTGTCTTCCTCCTTGCTAGTGTAATCGAATCCGTAGCTCACCCAGTTTTTATCTTCTTTACTGGTCTCACAAGTTGTGGTGGCAGAGTCGCTATTTTTCTTCGACGTTGAGATGGCTCGGTTTGTTCTCTTAAAGTGATTCCAAATACATTTTTGTATAACAGGCATATTACGAAGCTTTATTAATGCAGCCATGGTGCTTATTTGTGTCTCTATCTATTCAGCGACTATTTTCTTCACAAAAATAGGATAAAGCTGAAATTAAACCTGGTTATGAAATCAAATCAAGAAGAATAGGGTAGAGAACTAGAAATGAAATAATCGATAATACTTAATGTTGACGAAATATCGTTGTGGAGTTTATCGTGCAATTTCGATGTTTAACATCGTTTATAACTAACTCACACACATAAAGTTAAAAACAAAGCCCACCTGCAAGAACTGTTACGCAGAACTGAAATTTACTATATGAATATTGAAATTTAATATGAAATTGGAGTTATATCGAATTTTGTTAAAGATGTTTAACAAAATTTTGTTTTGATCTTAATTTTTGGTTACCTACTTATTACTATTAAAATTTAATTATAATTAATACTTGACATTAGCGCAATTATTCAAAACCAATAACTATCATAGCATTTTAGAGTATATTATCTACATTATTATTTATAGGATATATTTATTTCTTTGTATGTAGGATGATAAAGTAAGATTCCAATGGGATTTTGATTAGACTTCAGAACTATACCTAATATATTAAGCAACTTAGCATTAGTATTGTCAAAATCTGTTAAGTGTGTCTTAATAAATAAAAATAAAAGATAGGATATATTTTATTGTGATTTGTGAACATGTTGCTGTTAGAAGTGAAAAAATGTCCCCGTTTTGTTTTTTTTTGTTGGCTGATTCACTTCAAATCTCTCAGATGCCCGGTAGTCACGATGGATATGATGATAGAAGTGAAATAAAAGTAGCTGTTTCGTTTTCCTTTCTTGGCTGATTAACTTCAAAATCTATCTATCTATCTAGTTAATAGGTGTGTCCCATACTCCCTAAATTAGGTCCGATGATATGTATTAGCGCATTAGTAATTTTGAGAACAAAACTGGTGTTGCTGTTGTGAGGATAATTCCCCTTTTGGAGGGAATTTCGGGTACATGACCAGGGTAAGAAACGGAGAATGTGTTTGTACCCCAAGTACCCCAGCTATAAAAATGACATTTATTTTCTCAATTTAATTGTTACATTAAAAAGTTTCGAAAACATATGGCTTATACTTTCCTATGCTTAATATCTAAGCTTTTCAGAAATAAAACTGTCAAGCTTACATCGCATGATAAGCGGAACCGCTTGGATTCTACGAGCAGTTCCGCTCGTCACTTGCGATGTTGCCGGCAATCGATAAAAGGCGCTCATAAGGTATATTCCACGAAAGTCAATTAATCAAGACATAAACAAATGAAGCAATATCAACAAATATAAGTCAAAAATTACGAACGTATCTTTTTTTATATATATTAAAAAAGAGGCGAACGAAATAGGCACACGACCATCTCTCAAGTTTTTGAGTAATTAAGTGAAAAACTGTATTTTCTTTAAATGTGTTTTAGTATCATGGACAATAGAGTACCTGCATAAGCAACACCAAGGGGGCACTTGGTATTAACTCGTCGTGATGAACTCTGGGCATGTAAGGCTATTTCCTTTTGTGTTCGGGCTCCTCTATTCTATTCTTTATGTTGAGTTCATTCAACTAACAGTAAATAATATGGTTTTCATAAAAACAGAAAAAAACAATGTCGGGGTGAAATATCAATCGATTTAGAAAATCAATGTCTTTGGCCTGAAAAATCGATTCTTCAATTAATCGATCTCAAATAGCTATGTCTACTCCCTCGGCCTTCCCTGTTACTGTTTCCATTTGTTCTGTTCTGTATTCTGTCGTCAAGTTTTATGTTTTGTGGCTTAAGTGTATACTATTTTATCATAAGGTTTTGAGTTTATTCTTTAATACGTACATATTTTTACCAGAATGGTCGTAAGGCAGTATAACGAAGAATTGAAATATTTGGAGAAAATAAACCCGTATTGTTGGAAAATCAAAATGGGTTTCCAACCTAATATGAATGTTGAAGGAGTGTTTTATGTAAATAATACTCTAGAAAAGTTAATGTTGGATGAACTGAGGAACGCATGCAGGCCTGGCATGACCGGAGGATTTCTTCCTGGCGTAAAACAGATCGCCAATGTTGCAGCCTTGCCCGGTATTGTCGGCCGGTCAGTAGGTTTGCCCGACGTGCATTCAGGCTATGGATTTGCGATAGGTAAACATTTATTTTTATCCATTGATTCTTGTATGATTTGATTTATTTTCGTCTATGCCTTATTGATAGTTGCTTAGGTAGCCTGGCTTTAGATATTGCACAATGTTTTCTGTAAATGCGTTTTGCCAAGAACTTTGATACAATTTGGAATTATCCTTTATTAATACTCTACTAGCATAGCCCACACCAGCTCCGCTTGCATCATTGGGTTTGTTGGTACTCTAGGTGACTGTGCATTGTAGTGCAGAACAACCAACATTTCCCTACATATGACAAAATAAATCTTGCTATTGGGATGATGGAATTTTGTTTTTCATTCATTTTCATTCTTAATGCTAGTTTATGTTATTTTCAAGAAATTGAAGTAAAACGCCTTAAATGGATATAATATTTATGAGTCAATGTTTGTAGATCACATTTGACTCTGGTGCTTACCAGAAGCTCCCACAACCCACTCCTTACCACTCTCTTAACTCATATAATGTTTTTTTCCTATTTAACCTTAATTGAGATTTGAGTATAACATGATTTATATAAAACAGTAGCAGTGACAATGGCTGCAGAGTCCTCATCATTGTTTTCTGGGACACTATGAATTATTAAGTTATACAATAAGATTTGTGTAGGATTTTTTGGGGTTCTATATATCACAATGCAGTTAGCTCTACTCTCTTACCCTTTGAAATTAATATTTAGTTTCAATTGAGATATTTGTTGACATTTATATTTTGACTGCTAACCTTAGCAAAATCCAATTAAAATGGTGAAACATGTACAAACAAAAGTGGAGTATAGTTCCTTCCTTGTTTAATTCCATGTTAGCACCCACAGCAGGGAATTCCAAACACTCTTGTCTATAATATTATTTTGTTAATTTATATGTCTGCTTTCCTCTCTCACAATAAGATGCATTGAAATTTTGAGAAATACTGTTCCCCTATAGTGTAAAAATGCAGAATGTAACATGTTTATCACAAAATGATTTATTTTTCAGGAAATATGGCTGCTTTTGATATGTCTAATCCTAAATCAATAGTTTCTCCTGGTGGTGTAGGTTTTGATATAAATTGTGGTGTTCGTCTACTTAGAACTAATTTGCATGAGAAAGATGTTCAACCCATAAAGGTATTGATTTTTGCTCTTATATATTTTATTTATATTGTGTACTATTTTCAATATGTGATATTTCATTCACAGGAACAACTGGCTCAGAGTCTGTTTGATCATATACCTGTAGGTGTGGGTTCGAAAGGTATAATCCCTATGAATGCTCGTGACATGGAAGAAGCCTTGGAAATGGGCATGGATTGGTCTCTCCGAGAAGGCTATGTATGGGCTGAGGATAAGGAGCATTGTGAGGAATATGGGAGAATGTTAAATGCTGACCCATCTAAAGTCAGCTTGAGGGCAAAGAAAAGAGGTTTGCCACAGTTAGGTACACTGGGTGCTGGCAACCATTATGCAGAGATACAAGTTGTTGATGAAATATATGATAAATATGCAGCTGGGAAAATGGGCTTGGAGAGAACTGGTCAAGTTTGTGTTATGATTCATTCCGGTAGTCGAGGATTTGGTCATCAAGTGGCGACTGATGCCCTTGTTCAAATGGAAAAGGCTATGAAAAGAGACAAAATCGAAACCAATGACAGGCAACTTGCTTGTGCTCGGATTCATTCTGTTGAAGGCCAAGACTACTTGAAGGCAATGGCGGCGGCTGCTAACTTTGCGTGGGTTAACCGTAGTTCGATGACTTTTTTGACACGCCAAGCATTTGCTAAACAATTTAAAATGACTCCAGATGATTTGGACATGCATGTTATTTATGATGTTTCACATAACATAGCAAAGGTTGAGGAACATGTTGTGGATGGGAAATTAAAAACTTTGCTTGTGCACAGAAAGGTAATATTGTGTTAGTTCACACTATGTAACTTGTGAGAATACTTGCTAAGAATCTTATAACTCAAATCAAAAAATCAAAATCAAATGGTTGACGATAGCCACAATGGCAATATTGTCAAATCTGGGGGTTTTATAGCGCGTGGAGGAATTTTGGGCGTTCTAACATCTTTACGGAGATTTTAGGGGGGAAAAATACTTTGGGAGGGCATTGGGAGGTTTAGTTTTTATTGTACTAGCTGTCCCGCGCGTTATCAATCGTGTGCATATTGCTGCTCTAGGTATGGATGTATCAAATCAAATAAAAATATTTATTGAATTTATACATTTATAAAATGTTATTTATATATAACTTATTACATCATTTAGATTCAGTAAATATTTCACTCTTCTGCTATGCCAGTTCAGAAGACTGTTTTTCTAGAGAAGAACAGACACGAAACTCGTAACGTTGCTCTTTTTAAACTGGTATTCAATATTTGCACGTCATTATTTGCATCACATTATACGTTGTGAATAAAAACTGCCGAGCGTCGTTTCTGGCTTAGGCATCGGCAACTTGTAATAGCATCAACGAGGCCACATGCAAGACATATCTAACGTTGTGTATGTCAATTAGTGTTAATGTTGATATTCATACTTACCTTCAATTTACAAAAATTTCAACAATAGAAAATCCTATCCTACTAATATATAAATGTGAAAGTTTGTTTGTTTGGATGTTTGTCCGTCAATCACGCTGAAACTACTGAACGGATTTTGATGAAATTTGGTACACAGACAGGGTATGAGCCGACTTGGGTGATAGGATACTTTTTATCCCGGAAAAAGCAGAACACGCGGGCGGAGCCGCGAGCAAAAGCTAGTAATACAATAAAATCAAGTTCTCACCATAAAAACAAGAAAATAACTATTTAATATAATAAAAAAAATTACTGTAAATACGAGAAGAAATAAACTTATAAAATATTATAACATTATTAGCAAATCTATTTTTTTACGATTAGGATTTCCCTCTGAAACGAGGCACTTTCAGCAACTGTCACATCGTCTGTCGTTAGTCGACTGCACCGTAGGACTATATATATATGTGACTGTTAAGTGTATTTATTTATTATTAATTTTAAATACAATTTTAGGGTTCTACTAGAGCATTCCCTCCACATCACCCACTAATACCTGTTGACTATCAGCTGACTGGACAGCCAGTTCTGATAGGCGGTTCTATGGGAACCTGCAGTTATGTACTTACTGGCACTCATCAAGGCATGACTGAGACTTTCGGAAGTACTTGCCATGGAGCTGTATGTATACAATACCATTTTTTTACATGATATGAAGGCCACATGTTCTGACAAATCAGCATTACGATCGAACGGAACAGTGCAATTCCGGATATATGCGTTTGATGACAATATAATGATACATATTACGATTTGATCCGATCTGTACGATTGTAGAGGTTTCTCAGAGTATGTTACCTGCATTAAATATAAAATTCACTATAATATACTTGAATATTTTTTAGGGTCGAGCTCTATCCCGTGCAAAGTCTAGAAGAAACATAGATTACTTGGACGTCCTTTCGAAATTGGAGTCTATGGGCATCTCTATTAGAGTAGCTTCACCGAAACTAGTGATGGAAGAAGCACCAGAGTCATATAAAAATGTTACTGATGTCGTTAATACTTGTCATTCCGCAGGAATAAGCAAGAAGACTGTAAAATTACGGCCGATTGCTGTCATTAAGGGCTAAAATGAATCTCTGCTAAATTTATTTTTTACTTAGGGCCGATTTTCCAATCTCTAAATAAACGTTATTTGTGTTCGATTTCAATAAACGATTTTTTTATTGCTTTAAATCAGATCGATCCTAAAAACCAACCAATCAAAATAAGTTATTTATTTGCGTGATTTTTAAATTTAATTTTAATTGGCTATTTGTAGTATCGATCCAGATAAATCGAATAATTTATTGAAATCGGCCGTTAACCTAATAAATAACGTTTCCATACAAGGTTGGTCGGAAAAGTGTATTAATCCGGGAAGACATAAAAGTACCCGTGGTTCTGAACAGAATTTGTACTTGCAACTTTTTCAATGAATCCAATAGTTTGAGACATTAGTGTTTAAAATTTTTATAAAAATTACGTACACATAACCTTATTATCAGCTGTTTTTTTCATTTGTAGTCGGTGCGGTTCTTTTACCGCCAAGTCGTCAGCTTAAAAATTGGAACGGCAAAATTGTGCGTTTTGGAAATGAAAAATAATAACACTATTTTGTATGAAAGTAAAAAAATATTTTATGAGACAAAGATGTACATGGTAGAGATCAATTAGTTATCAAATTGCCCAAGGCTTGTTATACCCTTTCTGACTAACCTTGTATAATTTTCATATATGAAAGATGTTCAAAAATGATCAGCCTGTAAATACATAGGTACATATTATTTGTATGGCAAATTAGTACCTTCTAAATTAATTGGCTGTAATGCGTTGTCAAAATACATTTATTTATAAAATCGGCCCTTAATTAAGTACCTACCCATATTGTAAACTTTTATAAGATTTATTAAATTGTCTTAAAGCTTGAGTGTTTGTATTGAAGAAATACTATAAAAATAATATATATACTGTATATGAGTCCAGCAGGCTTAACATACGCGACTCGAGATAATTTTTGAGACTCTGGCGTGACAATAATTTTATCTCGTTAATTGTCTATTGAAGCTAACATACTGGTACGATATTCACGCCTCGAGAAAATGTCGCTTTCTCATGCTACTGCTTATCAATCTTTATGAGTTGCATGGTTACAGTCTGTAACGAGAAACTTACAGTTACTTTCTTACTGTAACTTACAGTAGAAACGAGAAATCAGTCGATATCAACAGTTTCTTCATCACGCGCGAGATTTCTAGTGGGCTTATGCTAAACGGGTTAACTATGAAAGAAATAAAACGAAACGTATTTTTTACATTTTAATTTTAGGACAACTAATAACAATTTGACTACAAATAAATTAATACTTTTTTAAACAAACTAGCTTTGGAGGTATATTGTTCAACAACTATGTATCTATTTGAGCCTATAATGTACTAAATGGCTTTTAATTTGTCAGCAATGATTACTAGAAGGGCTGTGCCAAGAAAAAACAGGCCCGGCGGTAATGCTGCCGTCGTTTTATCCACATCATCTGTAAAACGTAAAAATAAATATTTTTCAAATCAAATAATTTTTTAGTAATGTTATATGAAAGTCGTCCATATTTTAGGGCCCAATCAGATATTTTTCAAATAAAAATTTACCTAAGAATAGTCTTAGTTTTGGATCTAGTAGTGGGTTCGTAAGTCCCCTGTAGTTCCTGACCGCACCATGAAAGGGTAACTAATGTGGTTTTGGGACTATGTGCTGTGTGTTACTATTGGTGTATTTTTTTATTTATTATAAGCTGGCCCGATAGGCATTGTTCCGGTAGGTGGCACGAGGGATTCTATAATTCCGTAGGATATTTGAAATTAATAATTATCAGACTTTACTCACTTGTGCCATAAGATCTCCCTACGTGTATGTCACATGCCCAACGAATTATCCGAAACTAACGTTGCATTGTCTCAATAGATATGCCAAAATATATGAATTTTCGAATATTGACATAAACGTTAGCATTTGAAAAGTAAAATGGTGGCATTGTTAAGCCCCAAATATTAGTTTGAATTGTATTGGCCTTAAAACAGAAAATTTCAGAATGGCGACCGCTGTTTCATTTCTACAATATATTTTATTTTTATTAGGTACTATTTACATATTCGGTAACCACATTCTTCATTCATTACATTACAATAATTAGTTCATCTGTTTATAAATTTGTATATAGACTTTGATCACTTATTTAATCCCTATAAGGGTGAATTTCAATAAATTAAATTACCATATCCGTTCTCGAGTTGAAACTCATCTTGTATGTCTCACTCAAGTTTTATTAAATTCATTGCTGTGCAGCAGTTTTTAAATTCGGCAAGAATTGGGACTGTCCGTCGAAGTCATGGAAAATTTTACGCAGAGAGATTTCACCAGTATAAAATCCAACTCGTACAGAAACTAAAGTTCCAGGACCATCATATTCGCGACATACGGCCAGCAATGCTCAAAAAGTGACCCAAAATTGCACCCAAATTTTCAAAGCAGCCGTGATAGCCATATACCCGAAATATTTTTAAACGTTAATATTTCCAATAAACAAAAGTATTTGATTAAATTATTTTTTATTACAATTTTAAATTGTATCCGACTTAAAAAAAAACACTCATTAGCATTTTAATATAAGTTTTATCCGACTTATTTTGGTACATGAATTTTCAAGAGTGCCGGATGTAAGGGCAGTACAGCTTAATTAGGTGCCTACGTTCCTTCTACGCATCACGAACGAAGCAATTGAGCAGTAATAGGTAAATTACATTTAGCGCGTTGTATTAAATACCCATTATGATACTTCATTTAGATTTTGTTTACTCGTATAAAATTATTGTTACTAAAATAGATAATAATACTAAACCTGAATCTTCCTTTAATTTTACGTCATCACTATCATTTGTCCAATTCATGCATCGATTCAGTGCTTCCTCCCAACGAACCCGTCGCATTTCTCTTTCTAAAACAAAAATTTAAAACTGTCAACGAAGCGTTTTAAAGAATACGATAAAAGTTATTATGGTTGTCAGCCTGTGCCCGGTGGTGAAAATTAGTCTCCTATCAATTCATGCTAACCATCTCTGTTTCATGCGGATCTCGTTCGACAAGTTTGTTTGTTATTACCCTTACTATGGACATCCCGTTATCTCCTTTGACGTTTGATATGACGTGACCAATAGAATAAAAAAATATGTGTTCATTAAATAAATGGCTCAAAATGGGATTTATAATAATTATTGACTTATTTAGGTTATAAATGTTATGCTTATACCTAATTACAGAACTTTAATTTATTATAGACAGATTCGTTTACCATTTATTTTTAATAAGATGTACAGTCCAACAACTATAATCCCCGTATTCATAAACGTTACTGTGAGGCCTCATAGTGAGCTCGAATAGTGACGATTTTTTACACGTCATTCATCGGCTAGTTTTTAGCGCTAAATAAAGACAGACCAATCATGTACGCAGAATTCGACACTTAGCAAAGAGCTTACTTAAGGGGTGAAATGCAATCAGGGGCGCGATTGAAGGAGTTTTATTTTAATAAACAATTTTTTTAAATTTCAATGTAGGTATATATCTCAAAGTGACCGTGTGGATTGGATCCTTTTCGTTAAACTACGGCCAAAAGAAGTAGAAGGCCAAGAAATCGCAAACGTTAGGTATACAGTACCTGGGCGACCGAGCTCTGCTCGGGTGAAATTTTTTTTTTTTTCGTTTTCTAATAATGAAACCTAGCTAGAAGATATTATTCTCCAATAGATGTCAGGAATTAAGTCTAACCTCAAAGCAAACACTCATTGACTTCGTGTTACTTAACAACGCCATCTGCTGTTGTGCTCACAAAAAAGTAGTATTATTATTCGCCAATAGATGTCAGGAAGAGTCATATTTGCTTCCAAGTTTATGTTTAAGTTGATAAAACACGAATAAAATGTCATTTTCTAAAAATGATTCCTAGCTAGATCGATTTATCGCCCCTGAAACCCCCATAATACTAAATTTCATGAAAATCGTTGGAGCCGATTCCGAGATTCCATTTATATATATACAAGAATTGCTCATTTAAAGATATAAGATAAGATACCTTCACTAGATATCGCGGGTAGGAAGGTGTCTGCAGGTGGCGTGGGTGTCGTGGTCGGCCACACGCGCAGCGCTCGCCCCGCCACTACTGCCGCTCCCAGCGCGGTGCTTTCCATCATCAATGGACGTATCTGACATCAAAATTATCAAATTAAACTCTTCAAGTAATATACACCCACAGGTTATAAAATATTTTAAAAAACCGACAAAGTAGCGGCTTGCTGCTACGTTTCGTACGGTGAGTGAGATTACCGGAAGCCCAAATCCCCTCCCCTTCCCAATCCCTAATTATCCCTTTCCTTTAAAATCGGCAACGCGCCCATGATTCTTCTGGTGGTGGGCGCACATGGGCGTTGGAGATCACTTACTGAAGGTGACCCACTTGATCGTTTGCCGGCCTATGCTATAAAAAAAATATACTCAAACACTACTTATTGTTAGTGTTCCACCGAAGATTAGATTTTGGCCGAAGTCCATTGTTCGACCCTAATCTTAACCTTCAACCAAAGAAGAAAGTTTTACTTTAGTAATACATTTATAATACTGTCTACAAACCCTAATAATATAGGTATAAATTGTGTGTATGTGTGTGTTATGGAATTATAGCAAAGAACTGTTGGAAGTATAATGTACCGAAGCTAAAGTCTAAAATACTTATAAGTAACACTATTTAAGTTGTCTCCAGTGACATCATACGACGGAATACTGTATGGTCTAAGATCCCGCGGAACATTGACCTTCACCCATCTGTTTACCGGATGAAAATAATATTTTAGGGTATAAAAGGTGTTGCTGAACACATACAAATAGGGTTGCCTAAAAAAATATGGTCAAGGATAGGTTTTGCGAATTTATAAAAAAAAAAAAGAAGATATTATTTCACTGACTTGCTCACCAAATAAATGAACCTTCAATGAAAACCTACAATGTATACTACCTGCAAAAGCTAGGAGCTAGATGAGCGCAATTACCACTTTTTATTAGTTACCTTTTTGCACACGGCAACCAGGTAGTAGTGGCCAGAAAAAGGTAGGCAACCTATTTTTTGCAGATAGTATACATTGTACACTTTTCATTGAAGGTTAAATTTTTTTGGTAAGCAAGTCAGGGAAATTATATATTTTTTTTTAAATGTTAATTAATCATATCCTTGACCATATTTTTTTAGGCAACCCTATTGGTATGTGTTCAGCAACACATTTTATACCCTAAAATGTTATTTTGATCCGGTAAACAGATGCGTGAAGGTCAATGTTCCCCGGGATCTTGTACTAGTAAGACTTAATTTAAAATATAAAAAAGTTCTGAAATATAAGTAAAATAATTTCCTTTTTTAGATGGTATTTTGAAATGGCAGTTGACGAGTTTATGGATGTTGCTATTTTCATCTACATCGCAGTGTATAGTAATATTTTTCTTACCACCGGAATACCTAACAGATCGGCTTGCATTTGCATGAGCACGGAGTTTTGTGCCATGCCACCATCGGCGAGTAGTCGGCTCAACGGCGCGCAGTCCGACGCCATGGAATCGCTGACCGCCCGCGTTTGTTGGCACACCGCTTCGAGTGCCGCTCGGATTACATGCTGCCGTCGCGTCATTCCACTCAAACCACACATAATGCTGGAAATAAATAGTTTTATGACAATTAATTAATTTTAGAGTGGTAGAGCCACGCTGTAGACAGTTTTGTCTACAGCATGAATGGGCTGGCTCGACCGGATCGATACCACTGTCTCACAGAAAACCGACGTAAAGTAGTGACGTGCTGCGTTTCGTACGGTGAGTGAGATAACCGAAAGCCCAAATCCCCTCCCCTCCCCAATCCCTAACTATCCCTTTCCTTTAAGTGGGCGTCCATGGGCGGTGGAGATCACTTACCATCAGGTGACCCACTTGCTCGTTTGCCGGCCTATGCTATAAAAAAAAATATAGTTTTATGTCAATTAATTATGTAACAAACTAACCGTCTCGGAAGTGCAAAAGTATCAACATTTTTAAAAGTATCGATTCCTATATCATGAACATATCGATATACCGAATTGAAATTTGGATTGTAGTCTTGTTTTGGCATCCTTATTTTTGTTTGGCTAACGCCAGGGTTCCCCTTCCTGTCATGATTCGACGGTGGATTTGGTATTGTGCAGAATGGTAGAGCAATCCGCCGTCTGATCCCCACAACCCGCAACCGGAACCAAGTTTCGCCATTGATCGTCCGTTATCACCCCAGTGTGTACTACGTGCAGGTGAGGTTGGCTTTGGGCTTAAGATTTTGGAAACCCACTTACACGCAGCATTCTATACAAAACTACAGTTTTTGAAATGATTTCGACACTTGTCAAAAGATGTCAATCGAATAAGTCGAAACAAAAATACCGATATATCTATATTTTTTTACCAGAAAACATTAATAGGTAGGTCTTAATGCGCCACGTAAACTTTGTAATCAATATAGCACATTCTATCGTAATTAGGAAAATTGTTGCTACACATGTCTTTTTTCACGTGTGGCAGTGCAATCCGTGGCAACATAGTGACGTATTATAAACGTAGGTACGTCATAGTATATTTAAAAATAGACAAATAGTACTTATAGTGTACTTTTTGTCAAAAGTCAAATAAGCAACTCGGTTAATATATAAAAAAGTGAAACTTCTCTGGCAATAGACTTCTGAAAAGGCTATGTACAATCGGTGATACTTTGCATGGCTTAAAACTGCCCAAGTGTGAGCAACAAGTCTTAGCATCTAAAAGTTATAATGTCTCGACTTGCCCTCGAGCATCCTTTCTCCAGTAGGGTGAATACAACCCATTAAATGCAGGAACAAAGCAAATGCTGCCCTCATCTCCGTCGTTAACTTCAGCGGCGAGGAACTCGGAATCCTTCACGTCAGTTAAAATCTCGAGGCCGTCCCGAAGCCATTGTAAAGTGTCTCCTATAATTAAAGTATAAATGCGTTTGATTACTATTCATGTTTTATAATGAAAGAGTTAAGTAATAGCCATAGATAAATGACCGCCTACATGGCGCAGTGGGTGGTATCTGGCTGTGAAGTGAGAGGCCACGGGTTCACTTCCCGCACCGAGAAAAAATGTTTGTGTAATCCACATATATTTATTTCGGGTCTGGGTGTTTCTCCCCATAGGGGTTGAAGGGAGGGCCGGTCGTAAAAACTACAACAAGCCAAATCTATCTGTAACATGTGTTATAAAACATGTTGCACCGACCCCACTACGAGTGGGATACGGGCAGGTGAAAGAAGAACGACAGGTAAATAATATTACTGACTATAATAGATCGACTCATTTGTGCATGTCTTGGTATATGAGCAAATGCTTATAAATGAGTATTTTTTGTATTTGATTGAATGACAAGACGAGCAAGGCGCTCGCCTGATGGTAAGCGCCACGCCTGTCTTAACAAACACAATAGTGCTTACACACTGTTGCTTGGCGGCAGAAATAGGCAAAGCGGTGGTACCAACCCAGACGGCCTCTGGTATACGAGCGACCTACCACCTTGTGAATGTAAATTTTAATGTAGTTATTGTAGATTTTATTAACTGTATCAATTGACGCGCTAACCGTCATTGGGCAGGCATAGAGACTCATAGTCATTGTCTATACCGGGCGCGTATACGCAGGGGAGGGGACTAGTTGGAATTAGTTACCACAACTGCTTGCATTGCGAATGAATAGGTACAAAGCGTCTATGAGGTATACGGTCGATGGATTTATAAGTCCATAGCATGATCTTGTAATGAGGGAATTAGTTTTAAAAAATGTAGTAATTACTTACCAGCTATTGCCACAGAACCTTCTAATGCATATACGGGAGGACTGTCTGGTCCTAGTTTATACGCTACTGTAGTCAAAAGTCCATATTGGGAGTGTATTATTGAGTCACCTGAATCATACATAATGTTTAAATTGTATACAATTTACTTTACAGCTAAAATATGCCATTCACTTTTGTTATGTAACTGAAATATTTGTATACCTGTATTGTATAAAAGGAAACATCCAGTTCCAAAAGTACATTTAACTTGTCCAAATTTCATACATCCTTGTCCGACTAGAGCTGCTTGTTGGTCTCCTAAGCACTACAAAATACACAATAACCTACAGCAACCAATTACATTAAAGAATACATGATTCAATTTATAAATACCATAAAAAGAAATGATTATTAGTATGTACGTCACTATATTGTTATTGTTTATTTAAAGTAACTTGGAAAAAGAAGTGAAAAATATTTCATAAAAGGACATCAATTGGTTAAGGTTTATGCGTCATTACGAGTGAAGTGTGTTCGAGATTGACACTGGAAAACACTGTGATCAAAAATGACCCTTTTGCGTAAAACAAACCGCAATAATTTTGTAATTATTGAGGTTTGTTTCACGCATTCATTCAGTAGTAGTCTGTTATGGTTTTTCAAATTTAACTATGTACGTATAATGTATATGCATTTTATATTTATAAAAAGTAACTAACTCCTGCAATTGGTACACCTAGAAGTGGTCCTGTAGATATGTAACCGTAAATTTCCGCTGAACTTTTTATCTTTGGTAGTATTTCGATTGGTATGTCAAAAAAACGTAGGAGACCTTTATCCCATTTTAAACTTCTCAAAGACATGAGTTGCGTGCGAGAAGCGTTTGTCACATCTGTCACGTGTATTCCGCCTTGAACGCCTCCTGTGAGGTTCTGAACATGCAAAAACCAACTGTTAGTTATTATACATGTATTTGGTATAATTACCAGCACGAGTCGTGAGCACAGGTGGACAGTAGTGGGGGCAGTTGAGAGCCCAATAGGCAACGAGCGGCAACTGATAACCCAATCGCGTGAAGGATGGTCGCCCCGCGTTCCTACAGTTCGCCATACAGACCTATAATATACTACTGCGTAGGTGAAGTTTGTGCTCACGGCTCGTGCCAATAGAATGCCTAGTAATATAAATAGCGTATTAGTCAACATTTTAAGATTTTTAAAACGTAATATAGCAAGCTCGCTTTGATTTTGAGTTATTACAACAGACCAAGGGTTTAAATAGACAGCGTATGTCGCTTGCATTTTGGGCAATTAATTGGGCATGCGCACTATATAAATACAGAGCATCGCAATGGCAGCATCGCAATGGTACGTAGTATAAATTGGCGTGCCTCGTTTCCATACAGATTAACTGATTAACATAATATGCAGTTAGAATTATATCCATCCTTAATTATTCAAAATTAATAAAAAAATCTAGTAAAAATTTAGTGAATACATGTTGCATACAGTATAAAAATTTTGATACAACAAATTAAAATACCTAAACAAGTGGACATTGTGTTAACATATTAGTAAAGAAATTGATGAAATTATTTCAAGGGCCTTGTTACATCATATTATTTCCAGGCAATAACTGAATGGCAATGTAATTTCATATTACAAACATGTAATTCCTGCCTGCCAAATGTTGATATTGTTCAAATAAATATCACATGACCACTAACAGGTTGTCAAGCTGCAATGCAGTTCATGGTTGTATATAAGTTTGTTTTACTAGATGCTTTTTAGTCTCTTTTATGCGACAGTATGTCTGGGTAAACACCACTCTTTTGTTCATGGGCTTCCACACCATCACATCAAATGTGAAACGGGGTGGCGCGGCGTCATGCCGCTACAATGATGCGACGCACGACGTGCCTCTCTTGATATACAGTTTACAATGTTTAAACAGTTCTTACTTTGTTCAAATAATAAAAGAAAGCAGACAATTTTGATAAAACTCAGTATCAATGTAAATAAATCAGTGTCAGTTGGATTTCATACACATCAAAATACCATTATGTATGTTCCATGAAAGAGTAGTGATTTTGTAATAAGTAATGCTCAATGTTCTTCATTTAGTAGGTATATTTATATTTTACCCATATCAGCCAAGAATCCACAGTGCCTGCTAGACATTCACCCGCGATTACGGCTTCTTTTACAGAAGTAACATTTTTAAGTAGCCATTTTAGTTTAACAGATGAGAAATATGTTGATAAAGGAAGTCCACTTGTTTGAACAACAGCATTAATACATTGTGCTCCTTTTTGTTTTGTGAGATCATCCACAATTTTTGAAGTCCTTACATCCAACCAAACTGCAACAGAAACTTAGTTTCTAATAAATGTTTCTGCAGTTTACACCATAACTTATAGAAAGACTTAATTTATAGAAGGTTTTCATAATATTGTTGCTTAGTAAAAACAACAAGCCTCCCCAAGTAAAAACAACAAGCCCAATCTTTCATAATATTAATTAAAAATATGTTGTGCTGACCCTACTATGAGTGGGATAAAGGCAGATGGAATAAGAAGCCAGTGATACCATACAACTATTTACTAAGATATAAGGAGACGCAAAGAACTGAATTAGATATTTTTTTTGGAAATGAAAAATAAGAATATTTTTTACAACAAATTCAAAACCTGGCTCAGAAAGGCATTGTTCTTAAAATTCTTACTTCTATAAATTACCTGTCTACCATATTTATTAAGTATTCTTCCTCCATCCCATAGAATTCTTTGATTTTGGACTTCTAAACAATTCTAAATTTAATATTTGATTATGTAATACCTATTGCACTATAAAGTGGCTGTCCAGTGACAGAGTTCCAAACTATTGTTGTCTCTCTTTGGTTTGTTATGCCAATGCCGACCACATCAGCAGGATTTATGTCTAATTTTCTTAAGTTGTCTATTGTTACCTGCAAATAATAATAGTTAAAAAACAAGTTTGTGTTATAAGTCAATGGTTATTATAGTTTAATTTAATATGTTGAGTAACTTTTTCATTTATAACTTTATATGTACAACACAATATGATGAATTATACATAATTAATATTGATTATACTCATTAATGTCTAGTTTTAATACAAATAAATTGCAATCACAAACTTCTTCATAAAATTATTGCCAGCTCTCTATTATATTGTTAGTTTACTGCAAGAACTCATTAACCGACAAATACAAAATTATGAATTAAGCTACTTTTATATTTAGTTATATTGTTTTCCCTATATCATCTTAGATATGATTATGTTAACGAAAACATTAACCATAGTCATATGGGAATATAATATACAGAAAACAATATAACTAAACCTAAAAGTGGCTTAATTCATAATCTTGTATTTGTCAGTTAATGAGTTCTTGCAGTAAACTGGGCTGGGCATAGGCCAGATCAAATAAATAGGTTTCTTTCAAGCATAAAGCAAGAGATAATTAACAATTAATACACAGGTAACTTTAAGTCAGAATTGGATGCTCTTGGGGGTGGTTTCGAACATGCAACTTACTCAAGACACCACATGGTGTTTTAAAAACCCTTAAAATATTTCTTCATTATTACTTACACTGATTATCACTTTTATCTTATTATAAAAAAGAGTTGCTATAAAATATATTATATGACTGTACTTAATTGTTAAATATACCTTGGCATCACTTCTAATATAACAAATTTCATATGTTTTTAATAATAATTTAGCCATTTATAATAAACATAAGTATTCTAATGTGAAATGCATTATAAAAATGCTTTATTGTACCTCAATGCATTCCAAGACAGCATTAAGGATTTCTAGAGCATCTTGTTCAACCCATCCTTCCTGTGGGCTGAATCTCTTCAAAGATAATTGATGATATGTTAATACCTCCGATGTATTTGCCGCAAAAACCTAAAAGGGAACAGCACTATTATAATAAGTCTTAAGTCTTTGGAAATAACTATGATAAAGACCTTGGTATATAAACAATTATAATCACAATATTTGATGTACTTATTGTTAAGGTATTATATTATGTTGAACGCATTTCAAAGAAAAATGAACATTGTGTACGCTAGGCAGCTTCGTAATATCGTACTATGTAAAATATAACTTTAAGTTTACCAGGAACTTAACGTTTGAAGTTCCTTCATCGATGGCACCTATAAGCGGTCCAAATCTTCCAAATTCACACATATTACATAGTGGATTGAATGAAATTTATCCAATTTAGTTTAAAAAATTTAAACTATGTATTATGTCAGTTAAATGTCAGCTGATTTACGTTTGGCAGACGTCGGTCGTCGTCTCCCACAGAGTACATTAAGTGTATAATCTATGATATACATTGAATAACATAATGAGATCGTCTGCTGCCAAAATCAGTTGCCGTTCAGTGCAATGTAGGGGTGCTCGATATGTATCGATATGTGATAAAATATCGATACATTTATTTGATATATCGAATCAATGCGATATTATCGAATCATTGAAGTCGATATAAAATATCGATATATTTTATCCGATATATCGAAATAAGGATATCGTAGAATATTTAGGAAAAATAATTATTAAACACTTTTTACTATCGGATGTAGCTAAAAAAAAAAACAACATCAAATACCAGAATAAGTATTGAATGTTGTTTTTTTTAGCTATTCGATATTATTTTTGTTAATCATTTTCTAATAAAGTCTTTTCCTTCCTACAATTCGATATATCGAAAATATCGATATTTTTGACCGATATATCGCGAAATATCGATACAATATTTCGATATATTATATCGGAAAAAATATCGACATTTTTTGTACATGAACATCACTAGTGCAATGCCGTATGCAAGGTATGTGTAAGGCGGTCCCAGTGTGGCTAGTAAACAAAATATTACCATATTCGAAACGATATAATAATTACCTAATTATCTTTTTGTAGCGTGCAAAATTTACTTTACATATATAAGATAGATAATATACTTCTGTGTAATTCTACATCGATTTTCCGAACATACGTATAATCGTTGAAATAATATTATCGCAGTTTTTATTGAAGTGAAACTTCTTTATCGGCGTTAGAAAAATAAAATCGTCACATTTTTCCGTTACGCGGCACGCGTCACGTTTTTGACTTTGACTGAATTTTGACCAGACTTTCACTGGACTTGACAGGACTTTCATCGGACTTCGACCGGATTTTGACCGGACATTGACCCGACTTTGAGCGGACTTTGACCGGATATAGACCGGATTTTGACCGGACTTTGACCCAAATTTGACCGGACATATACCGGACACAAACCGGACACAGACCGGACACAGACCGGACATAGACCGGACTTCAACCGGACTTTAACCGGGCTTTGACCGGACTTTGACCCGACTTTGACCGGGCTTTGACCAGACTCTGACCGGACTTTAACCGTGCTGACCGGACTTTGACCGGACGTTGACCCGACTTTGACCGGACTTTAACCGGACTTTAACCGGGCTTTGACCCGACTTTGACCGGGCTTTGACCAGACTCTGACCGGACTTTAATCGTGCTGACCGGACTTTGACCGGACGCTGACCCGACTCTGACCGGGCTTTAACCGGACTTTAACCGGACTTTAACCGGGCTTTGACCGGACTTTGACCGGGATTTAACCGGACTTTAAACCGGGCTTTGACCTAACTTTGACCGGGCTTTGACCAAACTCTGACCGGACTTTAACCGGGCTGACCGGACTTTGACCGGACGTTGACCCGACATAGACCGGGCTTTGACCGGATTTTGACCGGACTTTGACCGGACTTTGACCCGGCTTTGACCGGGCTTTGACCAGACTCTGACCGGACTTTAACCGGGCTGACCGGACTTTAACCGGGCTGACCGGACTTAGACCGGACGTTAACCCGACTTTGACCGGACTTGACTGGATTTTGACCGGACCTCGACAGGACTTTGACCGGGCTTTAACCGGACTTTGACTGGAACAGGACTTTGACCGGGCTTTGACCGGACTTTGACCCGACTTTGACCGGACTTTGACCGGGCTTTGACCGGACTTTGACCGGGCTTAGACCAAACTCTGACCGGGCTTTGACCAGACTCTGGCCGGACTTTAACCGGGCTGATCGGACTTTGACCGGACGTAGACCCAACTTTGACCGGATATAGACCGGGCTTTGACCGGATTTTGACCGGACTTTGACCCGGCTTTGACCGGGCTTTGACCAGACTTTGACCGGACTTTAACCGGGCTGACCGAACTTTGACCGGACGTTAACCCGTCTTTGACCGGACTTGACTGGATTTTGACCGGACCTCGACAGGACTTTGACCGGACTCTGACCCGACTTTGACCCGACTTTGACCCGACTTTGACCGGACTTTGACCGGGCTTTGACCAGACTCTGACCGGGCGTTGACCAGACGCTGACCGGACTTTAACCGGGCTGATCGGACTTTGACTGGACGTTGACCCTATTTGGACCGGACTTTAACCGGGCTTTGACCCGACTTTGACCGGGCTTTGACCGGACTTTAACCGGGCTGACCGGACTTTGACCGGACGTTGCCCCGACTTTGACCGGATATAGACCGGACTTTGACCGGATTTTGACCGGACTTTGACCGGGCTTTGACCGGACTTTGACCCGACTTTGACCTAACTTTGACCGGACATAGACCGGACACAGACCGGACTTTGACCCGACTTTGACCGGACTTTGACCGGACTTTGACCGAACATTGACCGGGCTTTGACCGGACACAGACCGGACTTTGACAGGGCTTTGATCGGACTTTGATCGGACTTTGACCGGATTTTGACCGGACTTCTTCTGTCGAGCGTCCCGAGACGCACACTTTTTTTTGTATTCATGTCTGATAATAAAAGCCTTTTGTTTAAACTTTATCTAATTTAACTTTATTAGACCAATTTCTGTAAAGTTGCATAATATAGTAGATCATTTTTTGAAAAATAAGGTCATAAAGAAGTTTCACTTCCTACGTGTGTACACTAGTACACGCACACATTTTTTTTAATATTGGTCCTACCGTTTCAAAAGCTTCAGCCTTTGTGGTCACGGCACGAATAAAATTTAAATTAAAAATTAGATTAAAAAAAAAACTGCGGTAAAATCCGCTGGGTTCCTTTATCTAAGCTAGACCGTAAATTTGTGATGTTCATGTACAAAAAATATCGATATTTTTTCCGATATAATATATCGAAATATTGTATCGATATTAAGCGATATATCGGTAAAAAATATCGATATGTCCGATATATCGAATTGTAGGAAGGAAAAGACTTTATTAGAAAATGATTGACAAAAATAATATCGAATAGCTAAAAAAAAAAAAAAAACAACATTCAATACTTATTCTGGTATTTGATGTTGTTTTTTTTGAAGTGAAACTTCTTTATCGGCGTTAGAAAAATAAAATCGTCACATTTTTCCGTTACGCGGCACGCGTCACGTTTTTGACTTTGACTGGATTTTGACCAGACTTTCACTGCACTTGACAGGGCTTTCATCGGACTTTCACCGGATTTTGACCGGACGTTGACCCGACTTTGACCAGACTTTGACCGGATATAGACCGGATTTTGACCGGACCTAGACCAGACACAGACCGGACATAGACCGGATTTTGACCGGACCGAGACCGGACATAGACCGGACACAGACCGGACACAAGCCGGACATAGACTGGACAAAGACCGGACTTTAACCGGACTTTAACCGGGCATTGACCCAACTTTGACCCGACTTTGACCGGGCTTTGACCAGACTCTGACCGGACTTTAACCGTGCTGACCGGACCGGTCGTTGACCCGACTTTGACCGGACTTTAACCGGACTTTAACCGGGCTTTGACCTAACTTTGACCGGACTTTGACCAGGCTTTGACTGGACTTTAACCGGGCTTTGGCCTAACTTTGACCGGGCTTTGACCAGACTCTGACCGGACTTTAGCCGGGCTGACCGGACTTTGACCGGACGTTGACCCGACTTTGACCGGACATAGACCGGATTATGACCGGATTATGACCGGACTTTGACCGGACTTTAACCCGACTTTAACCGGACTTGACTGGATTTTGACTGGACCTCGACAGGACTTTGATCGGACTCTGACCGGGCTTTGACCGGACTTTGACTGGAACAGGACTTTGACCGGGCTTTGACCCGCCTTTGACCGGGCTTTGACCGGACTTTGACCGGGCTTTGACCGGACTTTGGCCCGACTTTGAGCGGGCTTTGACCAGACTTTGACCGGGCTTTGACCAGACTCTGACCGGGCTTTGACCAGACTCTGACCGGACTTTAACCGGGCTGATCGGACTATGACCGGACGTTGACCCGATTTTGACCGGACTTTAACCGGGCTTTGACCCGACTTTGACCGGGCTTTGACCGGATATAGACCGAACTTTGACCGAGCTGACCGGACTTTGACTGGACGTTGACCCGACTTTGACCGGATATAGTTCGAACTTTGACCGGATTTTGACCGGACTTTAACCGGACTTTGACCCGACTTTGACCCAACTTTGACCGGACATAGACCGGACACAGACCGGACTTTGACCCGTCAATGACCGGACTTTGACCGGGCTTTGACCGGACTTTCACGGACTTTCACAGGACTTTGACCGGACTTTGATTGGATTTTCACCGGATTTTGACCGGACTTCTTCTGTCGAGCGTCCCGAGACGCACACTCTTTTTTGTATTCATGTCTATGATAATAAAAGCCTTTTGTTTAAACTTTATCTAATTTAACTTTATTAGACCAATTTCTGTAAAGTTGCATATTATTATAGTAGATCATTTTTTGAAAAATAAGGTCATAAAGAAGTTTCACTTCCTACGTGTGTACACTAGTACACGCACACATTTTTTTTTTTAGCTACATCCGATAGGTTTTTCCTAAATATTCTACGATATCCTTATTTCGATATATCGGATAAAATATATCGATATTATATATCGACTTCAATGATTCGATAATATCGCATTGATTCAATATATCGGATAAAATATATCGATATTATGTATGTGACTGTTGGGTGTATTTATTTATTATTTTATTTATTTATTATATATCGACTTCAATGATTCGATAATATCGCATTGATTCGATATATCAAATAAATGTATCGATATTTTATCACATATCGAGCACCCCTACCGTAAATCATGTCTTCTCTCTTATGTCTTTTTTTTTTTTTTTTATTTATGTCTTTCGCAGTATTATGCATTTAGCCAGTGTCAAGTATAGTCTATTCTCAAGTGATTTTTACAAGAACGATGAAACACGGGTACGGTCGATTTCAAGGTCTTGTCGGAGTTTTGGTGTTAACTCCTTTCAGAACGAATCTTAATTCACTTATTTCAATATTTCCATACACTGTACATCACCGTCAATGTTTATTAAACAAATCCACACCACTTTAATACAACAAACACAACTCTAAACTAGTTTATGAAATAAATTAAAATAAGCGATGAACTGCACTGTCAGAATTCCCGCCAAAACTCCTCTCTTATGTCATTTTGGATGTTTTCCATTGGTTTTTCCCACAGTTTTTTGTTTACATTAATTAATACAGCATTTGATTACATTGTATTGTGAAGAAATAAGGGAATTTGTGATGATGAATTAAAGAAGATTATAAATACGAGTTATAACAATCAATTATTATCAATTTGCCCCTGACCTCAAACAAAAAATTAGAAATGGTATCTGAAATGAAACTGTTTATATCAGAAAACGACAAAGTAATCCATTCATTGGTTAAAGAGATAAATACACAGTCTTTCGTAAAATCATTGGAAGAATTTCAACATGTAGTGAATGCAAAACTTACTGAGATGATTGAAGAAGGCAGTGGATCTGGTAAATAGCTTAACATCATAACAGGTGTAATTAAATAATAGAAAATTTAGTATTTGAACATTTCAGGGCACTTATTATGTATTTATGGATTAAAAAGGTTGAAATGAGATGTAAATATTTTGTATGTTAAATATTGTATTTAAATTCATAAGTCAACATGCAGTAAACTTTACATTGTATCAAAATTGGCATCAGACATATGTATAGATTTGCCTTAGCTACATACTTAAATTACAACATCGTTCATTAACCAAGAACTACAACTTTTTAATTACATTAATACCAAATAATGTACTCTGTGATTAATACTTAAATAGTGTATTTAAAAAGATAATGCACCCTACTTGTCAAAATTATATTTTGAATGCATTTTGCCTTGAAAAAACCTTTAAAGGTTTTTTGGTGAATCTATAAAATTTACAACTACCTAATTTTTTATCATAACTTTTATTTTATTGCTAATTTGGAAAGACATTTACCTAGAAATTGGACCAGGTACAAAACTTGAATCTTCATTAATCAAATGATTTGTTTTATTAATAGGTGATGAAAATATGGAAGATGAAAGTGATAGCTGTGATGATGACGAGGAAGACGCATCAGTATTACCCAAGAAAAGAAAACAATAACTACCTATATTGTGTATGAATAATATCCATTTCATAAGCGATACAAAAATGAAGAAACTTAATAATATAAATTATTTTATGATATTTTTTATTGTTCATAGTAGAGCGAGTTTTATTATGGTGTCCTGGGGAAAAAACAATGGTCTTATAACTTTTTTTTTAAAAATATGTCAATTTGAACAGATTTTAAACCAGTTTTCAAACAAATAGACCGTTTAAAAATGTATATATATCTATTCATTACCCACACATCTACACGCACGCACGTAATAATGCAAGCACGACGCACGTAGCAACATAGATACACACGTATGTACATACATATGCACAGAAATAAAAAAAAATGGGTAATTTTTGTCTTACATCTTAGGGTGAGTGCAGTTCAGTGCCATGCAGCGCTTTATAACTAAGTTATCGTCTTTCATACTAGTGAAACCTAAATATACAGAAGAATTACTTCAGAATATTATAGTTAGGTTTGGCTTACCTCTCAATGTCGCTGATTAATATCATCAAGCATTTTCTAGTTTTTATTCTAATATTATAATAAGGCTCCATCGATTTCCATTGAGCATCAAATTCCTTTAATAGCCAAGGTCGCGTACAAATAAGTATTATCTAAAATAGGCTAAATCATAAATGACTGATACAGGGGTATAGATGAGATTTGCCTCAATTAAGAAATGAACAGGTTGCTCGCCTAATGGCAAGTGTCACACCTGCCCATAAACAGACAACACCACACATAACTCTGAAATACAAAGCACTACATGTGACTGGGCTGCCTTCGTCACCCCGGGACAGATATTGAATCTCATAATTCCCAAGAATTTCACTGGTTTCAATGTCTTTCAAACTGAAACATAACATGGCTTACATGCTGTGCTTGTCTGCAGAAATAGACAAAGCATTGATACCAACCCTGACGGCCCCTCGCCTACGCCTGGTAGGTCCAACTGGTAAAAATTCTGGCTAAAAATTTCAGGTCAGGCAATTACAGTTAGCTACTCAAAGGGGATATTCTATCTAATGGTCTTAGAATGCACTGTGCGGCTTGAAAAATCACGCTTGAGTTGACCAGGATTGGAATTTGTGGTGACAGACGGGGAGTCTGCATTACAGCCACGCATTACATATGATGATACGGAAATAAGCTGGGCGAATTGTTGGTGCACTAGTTACACCTCTGCCCACCCCTTTGGGGATCTAGACGTGAGCTTATGCTATTTTATACTGATAGCATATTTTTGGGTGCATTTTACACATTGCTTAATCAGTAAGTTGACACAAAAAATACAGTACTAATTTGTTTAATCCACATAATGTTGGGGCTTAGTCTTTGTTTAGTTGTATTTATGGTGGTTATACCTAACTGGTTTGTGCTAGTTTAGGTAGTATATTATATTAAATAGTTACATATTTACTTTCATATAGAAAACCTCATGTAAATATTGCTTCATAAGGTCTGGATATTTTGGTGATTAATTGTTTTATAGACTTTTATATAATTAGTGCGAAGGCTGTGAAAGGAGACGTCGTGGATTCGATTCTCGCACCGAGGAAAATGATTGTGTGATCCACAAATATTTATTTTGGGTTTGGGTTTTGTAGGACCGTAAGTAATTCATAGTTCCTGATACTCACGATACAGAAACCTAGTGTGGGGTCAGGTCTATTATTATGAGCTTTTCCTTATTGACAGCAGTTCTTCACGCGATGTGTCCAAAGTATTGAAGTACTCGATGTAAGCATCTAGAAGATAGGCGTTTGGTTCTTTTTTTACACGCTTTTATTAGCTTTTTTATCTGATCACGACTAAGTGACTGCACTACACCGGATGGTAAGCGTAGTGCAGTCCAATAAACCAGCAACCACAGACAAACAATGAGTTTATCGGTGGTCACCAGAGTCCTGCCGGCCTGTATAAATGCTTCCTCCCTCTTCGCAAAAGGGAAGGAGCAAATCGAGGGGCCTGCGATAGGACAGGCGGTTGACCGATGCAGGTACAGTGATACAAGGATGTACCCCTATACCCCGAATCAACCATCAAGTCATGTCGCAAGCCCCTCGGGAGAACCGGATATACACTGGCTGATCCTGGAACGCTATCCACACAAGGCGTGTGGATCACTATGGCAGTGTTTTACACCATTATACGGTGGTCGCTATCCGAATATCGTAATAATCGAACTACCACCAGCGAAAAATAGAAGGCAAAAGACCAAGAGGAAGGAGCCCGAAATGTCGAACTGACCAGGTGTCAGAGCAGCTGGTGATACTGGTCATCGTCGCCGTTCACAAAGCCAAAAACCGTAGCAAATGGAGAAAGATCATCAACAAAGTTCTTGCTCGGAGTCACGATCCTCATCAATGAGGGAACGCTAAAGGAGAAAGGAGTAAGAGGGGTCAGGTCTATGTGTGATGACTGTTGGATGTGTTATAACAAATGCGTTGAATATGTATTTTCTTTTTATTCGCATGTATGACGGAGCAGGTAGCTCGCCGGATAATAAGCGACAGCACATAACCATATGGGATGGAAATGCGGCGAAATCTTGCTTGGGCTCGCTAATTGCACGTCTATCTACCCTGAGGGGATACAGGCACGAGTTTATAAACTTCTTGGTCGTCCTCTTCATTTCTGAAGGTCATGTTCGTCCTGAAATTTCCTTCGCATCTGGTGGATTATTTTTTCCAAGTTTGTCTGTCCTTGGCATGTCTCATTGGTGTTGTTACGGAGAGCCCCGTGAGTGTTTTAATTTGGTCAGTTTATAAACAGCAATACGTCAACAGTCCGTATACTTCTATAATCATTGTAATACTAGGTGATTATCGAGACTTGCATGCGAGATACCGTCTTGATTGGTACAACCGCTTTGTATATTTCTGCCGCCAAGTAGCAGTGTTTAAGCACTGTTATGTTTCGGTTACAAGGACATTGAAGGCAATGAAATTTTTATGAGACTTAACAACTTATGTTTCGGGTGATGAGCGCAGTCCAGTGGCATGTCGTACTTTGTAATTCAAAGTTCGATGGGATGTTATTTATTTATGGGCATGTTTGGGGCGCTTACCATCGGGCGAGCGATCTGCTAGTTACGTCACTAAGGTCAGTAAAAATGCCGGGATTAGGTGTACTTTATAATATGAAATTAAACTAGCTTTTGCTCGCGGCTCCGCCCGCGTAAACAGCATTTTCCGGGATAAAAGTAGACTGTAACCGTCTTTAGGGTCCCATCTATCCCTGTAGATAAATTCATCAAAATCGGTTCAGTGATTTAGGCGTGAAAGCGTAACAAACAAACTCACTTTCGTATTAACTTTCACCCCCCCTTTTCATCTCTTATTAACTAAAATTTCCAAAATTCCTGAAACACGTATTTATTTGTTTTACGTCAATAACCGAAATACAATTTTGTTTATGTAACTTTCAAAATGACGGACTTTCATACATATTATCATCTCCTATTTTGACCCCTTTGGGGTGAAATTTTCTAAAATCCTTTCTTAGTGGGTGCCTACATAACAAAATGAATATACAGTCCGAATTTCATGCTTGTAGCCTTGATAGTTTGCGCTCGGCGATGATGAATCAGTCAGTCAGGACATGTTATTTTATAAGTATAGATTATTTCTTCCAGAAGTTTCGTTGTTCTTTTAAAGTTGGGGCACGTTACATTATAGGTATATTATTCAAAAAGTGGATATATATTTGTTTACCTTTCTGGAATAGGTGATAGCAATTGATCTTTAGATATTTTAATAGATTCTAACTTAGGTTGAGTGTCTACTTACTTAATTAGGGTTTAAAGAATTTATTCACAAAAAAAAAAACAAATATATAATGCTTAATAATTCTAAGCCTTTATTTCGCTTTTGCTTTACAATACAATGCTGTTATTCCACTTATATATACAACTTGTACTTATTTACACGACATGATGGGCTTTATTCCCCTCAAAACGTTTTTAGAAGATTCAATATCGTTGAAAACGATATAATTTTTATCTTTTACATGTTTGTTTTAAATAATTTATTACAGAGCAAGTTATGAGCCACGTAATTATCAATTTTATTTAAATAATTTGTTTCAGTAACCATTCATATTAGTTACTTCTATCTAAAAATAAATATCTAAACTTAATAAATTAATGCAGTTAAATGACATGAGTATAATTTATAAGGAATGTCTTCGATCGTGTCTTAATCTAATACAGTATTGAGACTAAAATTATGCGCTTGCACAATCTTCATCTATTTGAAAATACTCGAAACATGTGATTATGATGATTCGTTATAGACCTGCCTATTAAACGTTAGATTATGAAAGTACTAATTATTTATAGACTTAATAATAATACTAGCCCTGTCTTATATACTTCCCACTGCTGGGCTCGGGCCTGCTCTATTGAATAAGAAGGGGTTAGGGCGCGTTTATATGACAAGGAATCCCACCGCGTTGCGGCCGCGCGGCGATCGCGCGGCGGCCGCGCGGGTGCCTCGCTCGAATCACTCGAAAAATTAATGTAAACTCTATTGACTAAGCCATAATGTTTAATTCTTCGCAACGCTCCAACCACGCGGCGACTGCGCGATCGTGTAAACGCGACCGCGCGGCCGCGCCGCCGCGCGGTTGGTTACTCACAAAGAATTTCAACGTTAAGTCCTAGTTAATAAGACATACATTTGCTATGACTGAAAAATTTCGCGTCGTCTAACCGCAGCCTTAGGCCTTAGTCCGCCACGCTGGCCTTTCTGCTGCGGGCTGGCAGGATTTTCTAGACTTATTGCCTTATTAAAAACCTCTGGCCTTTTATCATCTTCGAAATATGGTTTATTAGATTTACCATGGCTTGAATGGTCGTATATGGGTTGCACATTTTAGTATTAGATCGTAAAACACGAAGATTGCCGAGGCACATAACTTTAATCGTAATTTACTACATAAGTAAGTATCTATGTATCTATAATACATACACATACGTAGGTACGTATGTGTATCTATAATACATACACATACGTAGGTACGTATGTGTACGTACTCATGTAATTTGAATGTCAATGTATGAACTACAAGTTTTGTTTGTTGTTACGAAAAAACGGATATAATATTTAATACTGATAACGACTTTAAAGAATCATGATATTAAATTGTTTACATGCACAATATTTATTGATATAAGTAGAAAACAAAATAACTACATAAAATACACATATTGTAATATGTAGTTTACTTACGAATATAAAGTAGAAATAAGTTGGTAAGAAAGATCCCGGACTGCATTTCTTTTACATAGGAAATACAGTATAATATTTTATTAAAAAGATTCTTATTGTTAATTATTTTATTCTCATAGTCACCATTTATTATTGATACCATACTTAATATTATCATGCCAAAATGCTTTGAAGAGATTTTAACCCACTCTTCTTTATTCAAATGGATTATACCTTAGATTATTATCTTTGAGATAATATTATCAAAGTCATATCATTTTTTTTTCTGGTGACATGATCAAAATGAGCTAAAAAGGTATGCTTATACGATTTATAGGTACTATTCGAAATTAATGCATTATCGCGCGCGAGAAAAGATTTACCTAAAACCCCAATTACATCGAAGGCAGATATCGTACGACATAATAAGCGAGAATAGGAAACAAACTTTATCTCCGCATCATATAAGTCAACCTGTCAAATTGCATGATGCGACCTCTCAAATGTCAGTTTTCTGTTATATTTCCCCTCCTTCGTACCGTCCACGAGCGATAAACTCTTTCCGTGTAAATGGGGATTAATTTGCGTTCCAACATTCTAACTGTATTACGTTTATACGACTCAGATATGTATGTCATTACACTGTTTGGTGAATGCTCATAATTGTAGGTCGAGTGCTGTGTAATTACGATGGAAGATCGTTGTAAATTATCTCAGTAGTGGTGTTTATCACGAGTGCCGCTTTTGTTGTGACGCATGGAACAACCAGATATTATTACTATTTAATACTTATTAAATTGTATGATTTTCTAGACTAGTTAATAGCTGTTTTGTCTTCCGGCGGATCAGACTCGGAGCAGCAAATGTCACAACCATTTACACCGCAATCACATATTGATGTTGGTCGTATAGAGTGACGCAGTTTCTGAAAAATAAAGAAACACGCTTATCTTAAGATAAATAATAATTCCGGCAGTAGGTAATATAGGTTTGCGTGTTGCCGAATGGAAACAATAAATTTATTTGAAATGATCTTATCCTTAACTATACCATAATAAACTATATCCACGGAAAATATCTAATACCGTAATCGGACATGCGTATTTCACGATATCGCAGAAACATATTGAGTATAGGCAATTATAATAGCAATACAGAGTTTTGGTACCTATTATTTGTCATTGAGATTTTTTATACTAGTGACTTCACATAACCATATGGGATGGAAATGTGGTCGGCGAAATCTTGCTTGGGCTCGCTAATTGCACGTCTATCTACCCTGAGGGGATACAGGCACGAGTTTATAAACTTCTTCTTGGTCGTCCTCTTGAATGTCAGTTCGTTTTTATGAAAAAATATATACAAAGAAAGATAGAAACCTCTGCGAAAGTGTCTCCAGGTGCTCTAATAATAACTATGACCGCATACACTGGTATACAAAGTAAGGAGAGAGAAGCCATGATCCATCCGAGCGCCTGCGCCCACGCTGGATACTGGTATTGTCGATAACCCGGCGGCGTGTAGTCTACCAAGCTCGCCACCCATAACGCTAGCAACAGTGCCGGCGACGCTATTAGCCAGCAGAATCGAAAGTATATGGATGGGCAACGACCTGCAACATGACGTCATACACACATATTCACATGTTTATTTTACAAAAAACAGACTATCGGAATTGGTTTTATTGTACCTCACACCTTAATGCTCTACTAGATAAAAAAAAAATTAGGGTGTGATCAAACGTTACCCAGATAACATGCGTGACTCACGATTTATTGTAGAGAAATTGTTGGAATCTTGTTTAAAAATGGATGATTGTATCATAGCGGATTTCCGGGTGGATGTTAATTGTATGAATGTTATTGTTGGTCGAGTGTATTAATTTTTATAAAGGTTTTAAATAAAGCCGAGCGCAAGTTACCAATTCAATTTTGTATTAACATAGAATATAATTTAACATTCTCACCTGTCATTTGTTTAATGTTTCTAGACAGTCTTCCCACCCCGTAAAACCATGCAATGGCAACCACCTCAAAAAAGGCGAGATAAGTTATACTGAGCGAAGCAGCATAGAAATCCATTAACTGGAATACGTATATACCGCTGTGAATGATATGTGGCAGACCGAATAATAATGACACCGCGCACACAAGCAGTACCAATAATTCATGATACACTAGTCTTTTCCGAATCATGTCTGGAAATCCGTCTTGTATTGAAGTCACGACCACTTCCACGATAGCAAACTGAAATAAATATTCAGAGGTTAGGAAGGTACATATCGTAAATGTTCGTCAACAAAAAATATATCACTGAAATTGATAATTACCTGACTGTTTAATCCAAGACATAGGAACATAAAGAAGAATAGTACTGCCCATAATTGAGATGCTGGCATTTTGGCAATTGCTTGTGGGTATACTACAAATAATAGTCCCGGACCTGCAAATGATTGACGCATTTAGCATTTATTATGGAATTTACAAAATAAAATATAAACTTGTATTATCGTGCCAGAAATATTTGTTTAGAAATGTAGTTACGTACTGTCAGCTATGACGTCCTTCACAGGAGTATTTTGCTCGAACGCGATATTTCCGATGGTAGCAAAGGTGAATATTCCAACGATGAGACTAGTGATAGCGTTGACTAGAGTGACGGCCACGGTGTCGTGCAGGAAGTTGTTGTCAAATCGGTTGTAAGAAGCAAACATGATCATTGATCCGAATGCTATACCGATGGAGTTAAAAATTTGCGATGCTGCATTTACCCAAGGCCTGGACTGTTTCAGGAGGCTCCAGTCAGGTTTGAAGAAGAATCTTAAGCCTCCATCTGCTCCATCGAGTGTCAAAGATCGCCCGAGGAAGACTATGATTAGCAGAAAAGGCAGTGTTGTTGTGATATAACGAACTTTGGCTGAAGATTTTATGCTTTTCCATATGGCGAAGTAAACTAGCACCCAAGCACAAACCAAGCAAGCTGCTAATTCCCACCGCATGCCACCAGGATATTCAATACCAGGACTCATATTCAATACCTTTTTCCTGCAATTACACAACCATTTTAATTCATGATGTTTATTTAGTTATTTAATTTTAATTTACATTCCCGTTCATGGGACCTAAAATTTCTCCAGTCCAGTCAGACCAGTTAGTTGTCAAGGTAAGTTCTGTTAGATAAAACCAAATCTTACTCAAAGAATTGTTCGGTGGGTGTTTGCGATCCGTTCGGTTTCGTGTGATTATGATACGGAACCCAGCATTGATCTGTGTTCCATCGATTCGAGCAACTTGCCCAAGGGACTTCGGTTTTGAATGATGTGAAGAAATAATATATGGCCCATGCAATTATTACAGCATAATAGGTGGACATTAGAAATGAGATCACCACACTTGCCAAGCCCGCTCCTGTAATAGAATGGGTTATTTTAATTAAATGATGGATAATATTTAATATCAAAAATATTCAATGTCTAATTAAGGTATTACCTTTAAAAAGTGGACAAATTTGCGATAGAGCCCCAATAGGGCCGTGTGCTGTGTATTGTCCTATAGCGAGTTCCATGAAGAGCATCGGCACGCCGCAAATTAACAAAATGATGAAGTATGGAATGAGGAATGCCCCTGTACCAATAAAAACAAATTATATCAATAATAATATTATAAAACATTTTTCTATTATGTATACAACATAAATATATTATGTAAGTACAATGTATTATTGGTAGTAATACTTTATTTATTAATGTTCCAAAACACCGAGACATTATCTATTTTGTTTAAACTTTATTGTACACTAGTAATATAGCATAAGAGACTAGAAATTTGAAAAAGAAAAGTACAATTAGGCAAAGAGGCGGCCTCATCGCTCAAGGCCGATAATAATTAATGAAAATATATATTGCCCCTAATACTTTGAATAATTCATATGTAATAAGGTTTTATTTTTATTAAACCATAAGTAACAAATAATAGAATGATAGAAATAACGGAAATTTCCATAGTTTTTGTCAGATGATTGATAGTGAAACACGGTCATGGTTGCGCTACTTGTAACCTTGAAAGCAACGAGTTGACCTACAGGAACTCGCCTAATTAAACAAGTACGAACAGCGATTAGAGAACTAATTTATCTTGGGATAGGGAGTAAACTGGACAGTGGGTCATCCGATGATCATATATCAAATGATATTATTTTTATAAGTCCTTACGACGAGATGAATAGGTCGTTTGTCTAGCCTATTAACAATAGCAGTATAATCCAAACTTTGAATTAAAAAGTACTGTATGGCACAGCATTGCGGTCGTTGCTCCAGATATAAGACGTTAAATCTCAAAACGTCCAGTAATATCACTGGCTTCAAACCGGAACACCGGTCTGATAATGCCGACCTTTAAGAATACTAAAGGAGGCTTGGTTTTGGTAGTAAGCTAGTTGTTGGCTGCTTGACGTAGCGGTCATTGTCTGTTTCTGCGTTCTGTGGGTTATACCGAAGCAAACGATGTTTCTGCGTCTACCATTCGCATAAGTTCTATTAAAGTAATTAGGTTCTTGTAAGTCCTGTAAGTAATTAAGTTTCTTGATCGCCCTAGCTCTTGCAATATCATATTACTATGTATTCCTTAATAAAGTAAACAAATGATCAAAGTAGTTACGCCCACATCTAAATATATCTGGTAGGCGGTAATAAATCATTTGATATCTTGAGAACACGTCTGTGTGCTGTGAATTATTGTGATGTGTCAGTACTCAGTTTACAGAAAGCATCAGCTGTAATTTACACCGTATTGCCGTTTTGATACTTTGGTGTCAATCATAAGTGTTAGCATGGGGCGACACAAACATCGAAAAGACACGATCTCGCGTTATTTGTGTACATAAGCAATTTTATATTATAGTAGTAAATATTGGTAAAAAACTTCTAATACGATTTGACAATATGTTTTATTTATTTTCTACTTTAGGCGCAATGTGCATTTGTGTGTAAGAGGCAGAGCCGCGGTGTAACATGTTTTGTTTAGATCATCAATGGGCCGGCTTGACTGGGGTGGTAATATGAATTGGAAACTGATTTCTAACAACGAATCCAGTTGTGTTTACTATTTTCCCTTACACTCCGTCACCAGCATAGTCGGGGCTATGTGATAAAAAAATCATGTTATATAGGAACGAATAGAGAGTTCTCTTCAATTTGGAAGTCGATTAAAAATTGACTATAATAAAGTCGTTGACAACTAAGATGCAAATTTTGAGATGAAAAGTAAGACGAAAAACTCTTTTACGACAAATAATAAATTCAAGTGATAATTGATGTAGTCACGATATGTGTAGTCATGCTAAAATTCCTTTGACAAAATTATAGGTACCTAATCGATTTCCTCATGGTCATATTAATTGTAAATATTTTTCGTGCACGTCTAATTTTTGCTATTATATAAGTGCCTTTAGGTGATTGTCGGTGGTATTGTGGGCTATAATGTAATGTCACGGCGGGCACGAACTCTTTGTACCATTAATGAGTTAATTTACACTTGACGCGACATCTTATTACGTTGTCATTGTAGTACTTGTGAGCAGCGAGTATAAATATCTTTAAGTATGATATAATGTTATTCATGACTAGTAAATCCCGTATATCAACACAAATCAACATGCTTCGAAGTTAGAATTAAATGAACGATAGTATTAATAATCAACAGATTTCACTGGCTCATCGAATCAAAGTGAGTCTTGGCCACGGAAATTAGAGTCCGCCAGCTGACCCTGCCTACGTCACATCTTGCCAGTTACGTAATATTGATTGTCATTTTTTTGCATGGTAATAGACTGACTGTACTGCGCTTACCATCAGGTGTAGTGCAGTCAGTGCAGTTTAGCTGGTGGGAGGATACTTGTATCCGACCGGATAGCGACCACCGTACACTGGTGCTAAAACCTGCCATAGTGGCCCACGTTGTGTGGGTCGCGTTCCAGGGTCAGCTAGTGTATATCCGGTTCTCCCCAGGGGCTTGCCCCCTGATCCTAACCCTTTTCCCATTTCTGTTTCCTTCCCCTCCCCTATGGCCCTTTGGCAGGCCGGCATAATCTTGCCGACCTACGATGGACAAATTGTTTATCGTTGGTCGACACTATTCTTGGATTGCGCTACACTTACCATCAGGTGAAGCGTAGTCACTTTGCCGAGCCAGGATATAAAAAAAAAAAGTCACTTTGCCGTATTCGGATAAAAAGAGTTTTTTTTGTTTGAATGAAATGAGTCTACGCTCTGTTTGAAGAAAATCTATTCAGAAACTTAAATTTTAATGTTTTTCTGATTAACGTCAAGGGGTTTTAATGGATATTATGACATAATACCTCTAAAAATATCGTAATTTTAATCATATTTATAAAATAGGTAAGTAACACAAAAATAGACTTCCTGAATTTCAAAGGTAGAGGCACTCTTGAAGGTAGTCGCATCACCCGTATGTATATCCTCCCATTTATTTTTATAGTGTTTATGTGAAACCTTGAATCATATTCTTTAAAAAATATGCTTATTTGCTATTGGAATATATTCGCCATGAGAAAATACGGAATTTGATGTAGTTTTCAGCTTGCCCTACTATGACCAATGGATGAGATGAATCAATGTTTTTAAGCGGTCTTATTATAGAGCGGTATTAGTATAGTAATTCTTATAGTCGAAATTAGCATGCTTTTGTGCTGATACGTAGCACATAATCATGCCTTATATTCCTGTGCAGGATTTTGTTGAATAAATCGTTGATTGAGTCCCAAGTACGTTTCTTGTTATTGGGTTTCTTAATTTTGTGTTCCAAATAATTATATATATCGTAGGACACAGGCATAATTTCTTATACTATACTCTGTCGCCTTGCCGATTATGCTCCTATGGACTTACTGTTCGTTATATCTAATCTTAGTTCACGTTGACTACGTGACCTAGAACTTGAATTCTTGAAATTATCGAAAACAAACCTTACCTCCTCCACTTTTGTAGCAAAGATAAGGGAAACGCCACACGTTGCCAAGTCCGACAGAGTATCCCACGCATGCCAGCACGAACTGAATTTTGTTGGCCCAGAAGGGCCGGCGTGGTTTGAGGTGAACCGCGGCATCTTCTTCTTCTTCCTCACAACCGCTTTCATGCGACGCCGAATCTTCATCGGGAGGCCTGGAAAAATTACGTGATGTCAATAATATATTCAAATCAAACTATGGCAATAGAACTAGCTTACGCAAAGCGCGGGTCCATGCGCTATTCACATCAAACCGATAAACACCCATTGGTCTAAGATCCCGCGGAACATTGACCTTCACCCATCTGTTTACCGGATGAAAATAATATTTTAGGGTATAAAAGGTGTTGCTGAACACATACCAATAGGGTTGCCTAAAAAAATATGGTCAAGGATAGGTTTTGCGAATTTAAGAAAAAAAAAAGAAGATATTATTTCACTGACTTGCTCACCAAATAAATGAACCTTCAATGAAAACCTACAATGTATACTACCTGCAAAAGCTAGGAGCTAGATGAGCGCAATTACCATTTTTTAGTTAACTGTTTGCACACGGCAACCAGGTAGTAGTGGCCAGAAAAAGGTAGGCATCCTATTTTTTGCAGATAGTATACATTGTACACTTTTCATTGAAGGTTAATTTTTTTTGGTAAGCAGGTCAGGGAAATTATAAAAAAAAAAATTTTTTAATGTTAATTAATCATATCCTTGACCATATTTTTTTAGGCAACCCTATTGGTATGTGTTCAGCAACACATTTTATACGCTAAAATGTTATTTTGATCCGGTAAACAGATGCGTGAAGGTCAATGTTCCCCGGGATCTTGTACTACATCGACAGTCGTGCCGACTGTAAAATAATGTTCGGTAGTCACGACTTCCGTTCGGATGTTGCGTCGCGACGGCTGTCCTACGCATAACTCAACCGATGAACTAACCGTCACTACAAAAGGCAGCGTTCGTCTTCGTTCAATCGTCGTTGGCGTTGCTAGACTATTGTCGAAGACCTAATCATGCCGAAGTGGCCATTCTGTTACTTTTAGCCCAGTATGAATGCAATCAGGAAACTGGCAAATATCCCACGGTACGTCGGCAACTGTGGATCGTGTAGTGTCATTTACACGTAATGTTTTGTTGTAAATAACCGGGGTCGTTTGCACCAAAGGGTTATTAATATTTGTACATAGAGAGATAGAGATACACCCAACAGTCATAGACATAGTTCTGTTTCCACACTAGGTTAAACCTGTATCGTGGGTATCAGGAACTACGAGGACACGAACATCACACCACACACCAATCACAACACCTAGACCCGAAACACGTATTTGTGGACCACAAAAACATTTGTTTCAGTGCCGGAATCGAACCCACGGCCTCTTGTTTTACAGCTGGCTATTCGCCCACTGCGCCGTGGAGGCCGTCAGCTCGGGATCTATATATTCGTTAAAAGCTATTAAAAATATTTATAAGTATTTTTATTTTAACCTTTTTCTTATCTATCATCTACTTTTAGTGTATTTTACACTAATTTCACTACTAAACGTGTAACGAATTTTAACAAATAATGTCCGAATTTTAATTTGTTGACTACATGAACACTTCTGATTGGAATGAAGAACGGGGGGTTTTTAATAACATTAATTTTCATACAAATTGTTGTTGAATATTAGTGGAGCGCCTGGGGGTTTTCACCTCGGATTAGAGTTATAGTGAATGAATTAATATGATCGATGTGGGTTATTGTTTTTTAAACTATAAATTGCAATGTTTACCCAAATTTTTTTTGTGCAAACTATTGTTTCATTATTTAAAAAAAATATTATGATAAATTAATGTTTGACCATATATTTTCACTTTAAACAGTTTTTTTTTATTTATATGTTAAATCTTACCTGAGTAGACATATAGGAACATTTTACAAAGATACCTTTGTATAAAAATAGCAGTAGGGATCTCGAACAGGTAGGAAAACGTAGAGGGGAGAGCGGAGCGACAGCTGCTATGTACAATGGAATTTCTCGGCCAGTTTAATTATAAATGAAACGTACTCTATTGTGTACATTTAAAAAATAAGGTTAATTACGACTAATGAAAAGAAAAAAAAAAAATAGTACAACATCAGTTTATTTAAATATATTACACTAGCTTTTGCTCGCGGCTCCGCCCGCGTGAACAGCATTTTCCGGCATAAAAGTAGCCTGTAACCGTCTCCAGGATCCCATCGGTCTATGTAGATAAATTCATCAAAATCGGTTCAGTGATTTAGGCGTGAAAGCGTAACAAACAAACTCACTTTCGCATTTACTTTCACCCCCTTTTTCATCCCTTAATAAATAAAATTTCCAAAATTCCTGAAACACCTATTTATTTTTTTACGTCAATAATCGAAATACAAAATTTTGTTTATGTAACTTTCAAAATGATGGACTTTCATACATATTATCATCCCCTATTTTGACCCCTTAGGGGTGGAATTTTCTAAAATCCTTTCTTAGTGGATGCCTACATAACAAAATGAATATACAGTCCGAATTTCATGCTTGTACCCTTGATAGTTTGCGCTCGGCGATTTTGAATCAGTCAGTCAGTCAGGACATGTTATTTTATAATTATAGATTGTTGTCTACATCAAATATTTTCTTCTACTTCATCTATCTGTATAATAGGTGAAGTATTGGAACAACTATTTCCGCTGCACTGTAAACATGCTACAGTGCAGTATAAACCACTTTTTCGGCATCCACACGCAGCTCTACATCCCTTTTTGCAATTACAAAATAACATTTGCAATAAATTATCCGGAGCAGGTAATTGATTCATTGTTATTGGGATGTACATGTTATTGGAATACTTCCATCCCCAATTTTCAATAACTACGTCATCTCCTAACCATATCTGAATTTGTAGGTACACTCTGTTAAGGTGCTCAAACGCTGCATCAGTTGTTGGAAGCAGTGATGACAAAAGAACACTCGTATTTTTGGCTGTTGCTTTTATGAAAGAATTGAAACTCAATGTATTTAAATCACAAGTTTTAGACGGAGCTCCATATAAACTTAAAATACATGCTACACCTGCTTGCAATATATTATTGAGGTCTTCATTGATATTTTTAAATACTTTTACTGAGTCGTGTAAATCAATCCGTAAAAAGACAAGATAAGATAAGATAAGAATACTCAGGTAAGATTTAACATATAAATAAAAAAAAAAACTGTTTAAAGTGAAAATATATGGTCAAACATTAATTTTTCATAATAATTTTTTTAAACAATGAAACAATGGTTTGCACAATTTTTTTTTGGGTAAACATTGCAATTTATAGTTTAAAAAACAATATCCCACATCGATCATATTAATTCATTCACTATAACTCTAATCCGAGGTTTTACGGTTTTCAATGCTCCCGGCACTCCACTATATGTTGTTTTAAGACTGAGACTTGTGAGATTGTGATTACTTTTTTTTATTAGAAATGTGACTATTGGCATTAAAAGTTTTATTTTATTGTCTATGAAAACGATGTTATAAATAACGCCTATGGGTCAATTGTAACATTCAGCATTTATAAACAAAAATAGCAGTATAACTACAATTAGTACTTAAACTTTGGCTAAAAATTTTAGTAGAGCGTTGACCTAAACTCCCTGGAGGGTAACTAGATTTTATTAGTTACTGCAATTAGCCATGGAGTAAAAACTGTTTCTTCTGATTGGATTCCGCGTTAATAACGTCCGGTAAAGATAAGTCATATCTTACGCGCTATTTTCAACTTTTTAGAATATCATTATGTCGAAAATCAATATCATTAGTAGAGAAATGCGCTAGCATGTCCGAGCATTCTCCCCACCAGGTCTGCGCTGACCACAGACCGCGCTGATCCAGTCGGTACGCAAGATATGTTCTCTCCGTACACACTATTCGCGTTTGTTTTATGTACACAACCGGTTTTGAGCGACGAATCATGTGCATACAGGACGTTTGTTTGTTACGTACTTTCTTAATGTTTGATAAAACTTGTATTTTTTTGTATTAAACAAACTGCATTTTGGCCTCGACACACCAGTGTGCTGTACCGGCGAACTTTAAAACCGCGATGTTGTGTGCAGATCCACCAACATCAGTAACATGAGATTAGTTAGTAAGCACCTACATAAAATTGTTGAATTTATACTTATGTACTACCTGTATGTAATATATTAGAGCTATTATAGTATAGTATTCCCTTATACTTGAAGACATATCTACGTTAACTTGGCAATATGATAAAGAAGAGTTGTTTGAAGTAGGTAATTATAATTCAACATTGATGGTGTGCAGATTAAAATCGTGACGTCTTAACGCTCAAAGGATTAGTTTAGAATTTATATGGCCGGCACAATCTTTTCAGCGTTGCAGGCCATGTTTACGGTTTTTTTTTAAAGAGTAATATTTCTTTTTTACAAAAAAAACTACCTTAAAAACTGAAAAGCAAATACCTATATATAAAATAAGCTTCTAATCTTATCTAACTACGTTTGTGTCGGTGCTATTCATCATCCTACTTCCTACTAATATTTAAATGACGAAATTTGGATGTTTGTGAGTTTGTGAATTTCGATGTTTGTTAATCACGCTTTAATGGCTGAACGGATTTGGATGAGATTTGGCTCACGAGTAGATCATAACATGGAATAGGATGGAATAATATTTTCCCGTGAAATATGATACCAAAAGACAATCATGCCGCTGCTCGACATCAATAAGTGTTTTACTTATTGTTAATAATCTTAAATTATACTGATCAAGGCAATAAAAAAAAAAAAAAAAAAAAAATATATACACTACAACATTCAAACATGATTTATTTATATTATATTTGCTACAACGTCAAAAAAGTTTGACTTCTACGGCACGTAAAGGTTACACGCACTCTTTTTTGTTCTTTATGGTACTGCAAAAGTTTTATCGGTAAAAAAAACGGGGCAATCACAATTGAACCGAAAATAACATACTGAATTTTTGACCCTATGTAACTAATTGGGAATTTTGAACGACTTGAACGATTGAGGTTATATTCGCACTTACGTTTGTTTTATCAAGACGATGGTTTATAGCTATATTACAATTATTTAACTTATTGCTCAACAATATTATCTTATCTTTTTACCCGACCTGGGAATCGAACCCGAGACCTCAGCTCAGCAGTTGTACCGCGTACGCAATACAACTGCGCCACCGAGGCAGTATTATAAATTGGTATTCCGTTAATATAGTATAATATGATTAATCGTATCTATTTAAAGACAATATCTTTGTTATGGATGAACATTTTATAAGTAATGCCGAAGAACAACAAATATGTACACATATGAAAGAGGTAATCCGTAGCTGTCAACGCCTAAGACCTTAGGACGTAAACGTAGTTTAAAAAATCGATATCAAGTCGGCGACGCACGATGCGACGATAAGGCGAGGCGAACCGAGGCGGGCGAGGCGAACCGAGGCGGGCGAGGCGGCGCGGGCGCGCGCGGTTGTCGCACGATCAATCGTATTCGTACGACGCGATGTAGCGTATACGCGATATGTATGAGCAGATAGTGTGTTGCAGCGTTATCGGTTTTGTTGCGAAGGTCACACGGCCAAAACTCCCTATAAGTATAAGCTAGGATTTTCAGATTTGCCTAAGTAAATCCCGCTGTCAGTTCTTAATCGGATGCTTTCAATCCTATCCAGTTCACTAACATGTAGAACAAAATATGAGTAATATTTGTGCCTTCAAGGTTTACGGATTTTGGATTTTTCCATGCTCTAAATAAAAAGATTGAAGTTTATGTAGATGGTTTTAAAATTCATAGACTTAAATAAAAAATATATTTGTAAAATTTATGTTTATCTTTGTGAACTCATAATCTTACGTAACACCTTTGACCTCCTTTTCTCCGTGTTACGGATATCAAAAAACAATTTTACCTGGTCACGTGAATATTTGTGTACTATACCTATCAGTCTATAATGATAACGTACAAAGGTATGCACACAATACTCGTAAATGAACTAAATTATGTATATCAGTGATATTTTTTTATAATTAAGTACTTTTAGTTATTGTGATTTTATTCGGCTATTGTTATGACGTGTAAAATTTGGTCACAATCTTTTAGTTGCAAATTAGAAATACGTTTACAAATATTACTGTATCGGTAAAAGACATTGCATAAAAAATCTTGAAGTTTGTTAGGTAGAGTTTTAGATGACATCATAAACATCGGCGAACAACAATGAATGTATTATTCTTTAGCAACAACAAGCTTACTCTGTAATTGTATTATGTATAGTTAAAAAAAGGAAGAAAATGTGCTTCAAATATACAATATTTTCTAGTAATTATATTGTTGTTACGTTCATAAAATAATCAGAGGCAAACTTCCATGAGTATATTTTATATAAAGACAGACGTCACCTTATTTTGCTTTTCTTAACAGTTTACCAAAGAGTATCATAACATTACAACATTTCCTTCCCCATTGCACATATTAAAATATCACAAAAATGGCTTATAATTCACCCGTGGTATTTCCCTCAGCGACCTTACTACAGAACGCGGTTGCTCTTCTAACGCTTCTTCCCACGCTTCTTCTTCTTGGTCCTGCGATGGTTGGCGATCGCTAGAAATGACTTCTAACGCAGGGCTGCCGGAAGTAGTTTGCGACGTAGAACTTACGGAAGGTTCAGCGCTGGAGAAATCACTTAAGTCTATAAGAGATTCCGAAGATTTCGTTTTCTGACTTAACCCTTTACATGCTATTAACTGGTTCTTATGTTTTTTAATCTCTTCGGAAGTAATACAATCTTTTATCAAATAAGTCACTTTTCCTTTTTTTTTAAGTACAATTCCCTTATTCCATGTTTTTTTACCATTTATTAGTATCTTCTTATAGTACACTTCATCTCCACACGAAAAGGATTGTAAATTCTTTCCTCCGTATTGTTTACTCTGCAAAGACTGTTGGTTTTCCACATGTTTAGCGAGAGTAGGCGATGACGTTGTTTTACTCGTACTCTCTACATTGACTATATCCAGGCGAGACCGAAGCTTCCGACCGAAAACTAATTCGGCAGGCGAAGTGCCTGTAGTGGAATGCACAGAATTGCGATAATCAAATAAATATTTGAATAGTTTATTGTTTAATTGTGTACTATCGCTGCTACTCATAATACAAGACTTGATTCCCTTTTTGACTATCTTTACGTAACTTTCCGCCTGACCATTACTGGCCGGATGGTAAGCTGGGGACGTTACATGTGATATCCCATTTGAAATACAAAATCTAGAAAATTCTGATGAAACAAACTGTGTGCCATTATCGCTAACCAATGTATGTGGTAACCCGAATCGTGACATAAATTCATAAAGCTTTCCTATAACTACCGATGAAGACGTGTTGTTTAACTCATAGGCCTCTACCCATTTAGAATATGCGTCTACAATTATAAGGTAAGAACGATTATTAAGAGGACCTAAAAGATCAATGTGTATTCTGAAAAATGACTGTGGCGGATAAGGCCACCATGCTAATGGGGCGCGTGGTGGTGACTGCCTAAGCTGAATGCAAACTGGACAGTTACCAATCATATTCTCTAAAACGCTGTCCATGCCTGGGAACCAGAACCGACTACGCGCTTCAGCTTTAGTCTTAACTATGCCAAAATGAGATTTATGTAAATCTTCTAAAATTTTGCTTCTTAAGCTTGTAGGAACGACTAACTTATGGCCCCGCATAACACATCCATTCTCAAACGACAAATCTGTCTTGCATAAAAAATATGGTTTCAAATCAGGAACTACCATTTTCTTCGGCCAACCTTTTTGAATATGCTTAATAACGTTACTTAAAATATTATCTTTAATTGTTTCGGCTCTAATATCGTGAGGAGTGACCGGTAAACTACCATCAACAACGAAATTTACGTATGAGGCGCGATCCTCTACGGCGTCTAACTCATTATTTCGATCATCCTTACGATTTAATCCGAGATCCCCCATCGGAGATTCCTCTTGATCCGGTAGGCTTGCCCGCGATAGATAGTCTGCTGCATTATCAGCGCTTTTAATGTATTCAATGGTGTAATTATACCCGCCTAGAAACATAGCATATCGTTGCAACCTATTGGCCGATACTTCAGGTACACCTCGATAGGGGCCGAAAATAGACAGCAAAGGTTTATGGTCCGTGCGAAGTACAAATGGTACCGACCGACCATATAAATACTGATGAAACCTTCGCACACCAAAAATAATCGCTGTTGCTTCCTTTTGAATTTGTGAATACTTTTTCTCAGCCGAATTTAGTGTACGGGAAGCATATGCCACTGGACGCTCTACTTGATCTACCCCAATTTGCGATAAAATAGCTCCTAAACCACACGGTGAAGCATCAACAGTCAGAATCAACTTTGCATCGGAATCAAAATGAGCTAAAACTTGGTCAGAAGATAAATATTTTTTAATTTTATTAAAAGCATACTGATGTTCCGGACCCCAATTCCATTTATTACCCTTTTGCAATAAGTTGTAAAGAGGACTTAATATAGCAGATGCGTTTGGTACGAAACTACGATAATAATTCACAAGACCTAAAAACGATTGTAATTTATTAACATTCGTTGGAACAGATGCATCAGTAATGGCTATAACCTTTTTTTGCGATTTCTTTAACCCATGTTTGTTGATTGTATAGCCTAAATATTCAACTTCGTCTTTAAAGAACTCACATTTATCCTGGCGCAAAGTCAAACCCGCGTCTTCAAATCTCTGTAACACCGCGATAAGTCTCGTAAAGTGTTGGCTATCATCTACGCCAGTCACTAAAACATCATCAAGCATGCATAAAACACCTTCCATACCAGATAACAAGCAATCCATCGCTCGTTGAAAAATAGCTGGTGCACTAGCGAGCCCGAACACTAACCTTGTATAATTAAAAAGACCACGGTGAGTATTAATACATGTCACTTTCTGAGACTCCACATCGAGAACAAATTGATTGTAAGCTTGCGATAAATCTAACTTGCTAAATTGCTGACCGCCATGCAATTTTGCAAATAGTTCGCGAGCTGTAGGCAATGGATATTTTTCCACAACCAAATGTTTATTCACCGCTACCGAATAATCTGCACATAACCTAAGCGAACCGTCACGTTTTAAAACCGGTACAATAGGTGAAGCATATTCAGAATGTTGCGTTTGAACAATTATGCCTAAAGATAGTAACCTGTCTAATTCTTTGTCTACCTTTTCTCTGAGAGCAAAAGCTAGTGGACGTGCTTTGACAAAAACGGGCTTAATATTTTCTTTAAAATGTAATTTTATTTTATACTTATTAAAAGTTCCCAATTTGTTCGAAAAAACTGACGGATAACGAGATTGCAAAGTATTTAAAATACTATTGCCCTTTTCACAAAAATTAATAGGCGCAATCTCTAATTTAAAAAGAGATATGAAATCTCGACCCAGCAGGGGTGGACCGCCGTTACGAATCACATAAACATCGAGAGTATGTGTTTTATTCATGTAAGAGATCGGAAGTGTAGCTATTCCTGCACATTCAATACTCTTTCCTGTATATGATAACAGTCGAGTCCTGGTTAGTGATAATGGCGATTCTTTAAAATATCTATTAAAAGTGTGTTCAGAAATCGCTGTGACTGCCGAACCTGTATCGATTTGAAACTTTAACGGTACCCCCTGGATATAAACTTCTTCCGTCATGGGTTTACCATTTATTGATTGAATATAATATAACTCACCATCGTCGTCACTCTCGCTAGCCAACTCTTTTTGCATTAAATTAATTTTCTGGCACATTCGTTGTAAATGACCCTTATTGTTGCACTTTTTACATTTATAATTTGCGTATCGGCATCGAGCAGATGTATGATTCCTATATCCGCATACAGAGCACATGCCTATGGAATCATTATTCCTTGTAGAGTCTCTGGTGTTGCCGTTAGAATCCTTAGTGCAGCTTGTGGAGTGGTGCGTCATCTTAAATAGCTGGTGTTGCGGCTCCTGCACCGTCGTTGTGGCTGCTGCTGCTGCGCCCAAACGTGCCGCTCGCACGCTTTCCGCCAAATCAACCGCCTGTTTAAGGGTCAAATCATTTATATTACTTGCAAATAGCTTGTCTCGCTCCTTTCCAGGCAATAACCCCATGATAAACCGATCTCTCAGTACCTCTTCTACGTTTTTAAACGCGCAAAATTCAGTTAACCCGCGCAGTCTAGCTGCCCATTGAGAAAAAGTTTCGTCTTGCTTCTGACTTGCTGCATAAAAGTTATACCGCTCAGCAAAACCACATCTTGAACGAGTGAAATGCGTGTCAAGAATTTCCAAAATTTCATCATATAACATATCTTCCAGCACTTTGGGCAACGCTAAATCTGCAGCGAGCTTATATGAGCCATCGCTTAGAGCACTCAATAGTATTGCTCGTTTCTTGGTGTCGTCAACCACGTCATTTGCGATAAAGTACTGCGCTGCCTTTGCTTTAAAAGTTTGCCATAATTGACTATTATGGTCAAACAAAGTTAAAATTCCATGTAGCGCCATTTCGCATCAAATTCGTGGGTCCTCGTCGCCAATGTTACGTTCATAAAATAATCAGAGGCAAACTTCCATGAGTATATTTTATATAAAGACAGACGTCACCTTATTTTGCTTTTCTTAACAGTTTACCAAAGAGTATCATAACATTACAACAATTGTGTGCACTAATTTCTCTAAAAGTTACATAGCTATGAGTGCTGAAGGGTTATGAAGGGAAAAGCTTCCGAAAATTAAGGCAGGCGGAAATACATTCACGATACATACCACTAAAAAATATACGAAATAAAACCTATTTTGTTATTTATCACGTAGCATCACGTTTGGATAGACAAATACAATGGTTAATCGTACTTATGGTTGCAATAAAGTAAAATAAACTGTAATTACAATCGTAATATGATCTCGTCATATGATTTCGATCGACTGAACTGGGAAAATTATATAAATATTTCTTGAATTATTAAGAATATAGCCATTATTTTTTATGAACGTTATGTGATATCTTCGCCAAATGTGGACCGATTTTGATTATTATCTTTGTATATGATAGGATTTCCTGCGATAGTCGTTCTATATAAATCTGGTTAATATTTGACGACGGAGTTTCCCATTTTACCTGGTACTTATCAGGTAAAATTGGAAATTCCTTAACATAAAATGGCAAACTCATTGTGTTTCAGAATTTGAAGACGGTTTTTTACTTATAATTATTTTTTATTAACGCTAAAGTATATATTTATACGTCAGCGTAGAGCAGTGTTTCCCAACCTTTTAGGCCATGCCCCACCTAAACATTTTTTTGTTAAATTTGTCACCGATATCTAGCATTGCATTTAAATAATCCAAAGCGAATGTGTTAAAGTCGTGTCGACTCTATTTTTAAATTGCCCCCTTAACTATCAAATTGCCCCCCCCCCCTGTGGGGCGTGGGGCCCCACGTTGGTAAACACTGACGTAGAGCATACCATTAGAGATTTTAGACGAGGGACTAAAGGGGTAATGAAATAAACATATACAAATGTAAACATGTATACATAGTGAATAATAAATAAATGAATAAGCAAAATAAAAAAATATCAGTTTTCCTATCATACTTGACAAAATCTTCTGAGTTCTTAATACCTATTAAAAGATAAAGAATTTTCAATGACTGTAAAATTATTTTTATGATATCACATAAAATTATTAAGTATTATAATCATTAATATCTTCTTTATTGCTTGGCTAGATAGCGTTAAGCCCATTTATTAAAAAAACATAAATTAAAAGCATAGTCTAAATTATTCAGTCTATCACCGCGTTAAATGTCGATGGAAAAGCCGACTTACACCTGGTTTCTCAATGGTTAATCAATTCAACATTCAACTAACAGAGCTTTGATTTTGACAGCGTTGTTAAATCAATTCCAGATTCTGAAACGTTATTTAGTGAAAAAATATTATTCTCCGATTTAATTTGCGAACAATCGCTTGTTACTAATTGATACACCATTCGACGACTGAATTATCTATAAATCTATCAGAAATCCAAAAAATTGCGTTTGATATACGAGTTTTTCATATTATGGTCTAAGATCCCAGGTAATATCGACCTTTACCCATCTGTTTACGGGATGAAAAATATATCTAAAAAATAATATATCTAATTATAAATATCTAAAATATAATATGGCATAAAATGTAATACTTTGGTGCATTTTTGCACGTGCTATGTGTGTGTGACCTTGTAAATATCTAATTTTGAGTTGTGTTATTATAGTGAGGCATCAGCACTCATCTCAAACATTGAAGTCAGTGGAGACAGGCACACAGCACACAGTCATTGTCTCTAAACAAACACATCACACACATATAGCAAGTCATGCAAGAATGAATTAAATTGACAATAGTTGGATTGTCCCTCCTCCCTCGACTTACCACCCCGTGCGTACCACAGGAGTTGCCTAGCTGCAATTGCAGGGTACCTTTTAATAACATACTTTAACACTACCAGATTCCATCATCAAGCATACACTTACCAGACAGTTGGTGAAAAGAAAATTGTAGCGTAAACATTTCCTTGCACTATTTATACAGACTATCCGCCCACACATATATACACCACTTTAGCTCCTATTAGCCAGGACCACACATTTTTTTACACTGACCAATAAAGTTTTGGTGAGTTTACTTCTTTTGTTCCGCAACGAATGAACGCAGTTAATTTGATAAGGAAGAAATAAGAATGAAGTATAAATTCTTTGTCTTGCGCTAGACATTATCGTTTATTCAAGTCGGGCATAATTAAATCGATTTTTCAAAACAAATCATTAAAGTTATGCAAATAGAATAATCAATCACATTTATTTTAAAAATATGTGCCGCTTGTTTTCGTTGTGGTAGCACTGGGTGGTACTTGGAACTACTGTACTGTTGCGTAGAGTTGCAACGAATTACTCTCATTAAGGGCCTTCCGTGAGCAAACGACCTTGACTGACTCGCGCCATACTAAATCGTGTACTTGGTGTGTGAGTTTTCGTGCAGAATATGCACGGATTTAGCGAATAATTGATTTAAAAAATCTGGTTTTGGTCTTTTCGAAAATTTTAAACGGGCAAAATATTCGTTATTAAATAGTCTATCTAGTGATATTAATCTCATTTGAAAACATTCTGTACTTTAAAAGGAGACGCACGGAATCTTTGCATTTTTCTAATTTTTATGGTTCATTTATAACGACAATTTAAAAATATATATCAGCATTAACATGAATTTGAATCGAACAAAGTAAAGCTGACAGATTGTAGAAATACATTGTTTATTTTTTTAATCAATATTTATTTTAAGTAATGACTAGATAGCCTCTAAAAACATCGATCGCGCGGCGTTTTGCTGGGGGCATGGCCTTAAAACATATACAAAAAAAGTCCTCACTCATCAACGCACAGCCCAAACTCTTAGACCTATAAAACTAAAATATTGCACAGAGTTTCCCTTTATGATGTATACAATGAATAAGGAAGGATATTTCAATTCAACGCCTAAAGGGATAAAATAGGGGTTCAAAATGTATATGGAAACAATATTAAATAGACAGTGCGTCTTGAAACTTTGTAGAAGTACTCTTAAAAACAAATGAATCAATACGTAAATTTTGGAATATCTACCCCTTAGCGGGGGAAATACTAAAGGGGCAAGGGTTGTTCCGGATAAAGACATTCACGGGGTGGAGCCGCGAGTAAATGTTAGTACCGTATAACTTCTTTATATACATAAATTTCGTTTGTCTGCGATTTCTTCTTTACTAACAATAGCGTTTTTATTACATAATAATTTGGTGGAAACCCTACAATACTACTCTACCATTAATTATCTTTATCGCGAATGGTAGTTATGATTAATTTTCTAATGTAATTTCTCGTGCATTTTAAAATAATTTCTCTACACCAAAATATTGATGGTATAGATTTTATCCGATGTATATTATATATATTACATAATATTAATATGATAAAGTGATTTATTGGTTCAACGTGAGAAGTAAATCTTATTTATCATTGATAGTGCTCTCATACGTGGCATTGATATTTCTCATTACTCTTAAAACTTCAATATTATATTATTGAAAATAGAAAGAGTCGATGTTTGCGCAGTAATCAACTAAATTTGTTTTATAATACTCATCCACCACATTTGGTCTGCAACACTGTCATGTAACTTGTTGTTTTATATATAGAAATTTATATATTAAAGCTCTTTTAGCTTTTGTATCAGAGAGATTTGGCATATTTACGATCTGCTGCTTACCAGACGTAGCGTCGTCCCTTATGAGCATATTTATATTCTACTAGCTTTTTCTCGGGGCTCTGCCCGCGTGATTTGCTTTTTTCCGGGTTAAAAAGTACCCTATGTTACTCTTAATACCTCCAAAAATATGTATACATAGTTTCATGATAATCGGTTAAGTAGTTTTAACAAACAAAGCGTTAGCGTGTAAGCGTAACAAACAAACTTACATTCACATTTATAATATTACTAGCTTTTGCTCGCGGCTTCGCCCGCGTTGCTTTTCCGGGATAAAAAGTAGCCTATGTCTTATTCCGATGTATAAGCTACATTATTGTAAAGTTTCATTAATATCCATTCAGTAGTTTTTACGTGAAAGAGCAACAAACATACATCCATCCATCCATCCATACAAACTTTCGCGTTTATAATATTAGTAGGATAGTAGGGATTATAGAGTGCGTCAAAAAGTTTGTTGCATATTCCATATTCCATTGATAATATTAGTAGCGAAACAATAAATGAATACCGAACACATTGACCCATCTGATTCAACGTATTAAACACCGACGGTGATTGATTAAAAAAAAACATGTATGGCAAATTAAAAAAAAAACTATGAAGGAACGGTATGGTCTTAAATTTTCAAGCTGGTATAGAAAGATATTGGCACTTCAGGCCCCTACCATACCTATAAGGAAAGCTATAACTGTAGTAATGTGCTCTAAGGGTAAATAGTAAATAAATACAAATGCAACATAAGCAGTACCTTTATGATATAGAAATATAACTAATAGGAACCAAAGAAATTATTGAAAATCTTGGTCGGTTGCAGGACCCGGATTTACCTAATATAGGCCTAACTCAAAGTGGACTAAAATCCTTTACTGCTAATGAAGACAATGCAATTACAATGGAATAATTAAGACCATAACAACTATTCTTAGTTCTATAGTCGTTTTCGAAGATACATCAGCAAGGAAGAAGTTCTATTTGACTCTACCAGACTCTACATCATAACATTTCGACATATTGTGGCTAATAATTATGTATATCTTTAAGAAACAATTATTAAGGCCGACTTAATTTTATTCGTAGTGAAGCGCTAAAGGTACTGATTAGTTAAACTACCGTGGTTAAACACTGCTTTGTCTTTCCCTAGCAACGTCATAAATAGTGTAAGCCCCATGGGTCTTATTACAAAAAAGTATCCTAACTTTAAACTAGCACCGTTAAAGCCTTACTGTAATAAGACCCATACCAACTGGCCGATATAAACTTAGTTTAAAGTTAGAATACGATTTGTAATAACACCGTTAATACTTAAAGGAACACATTACTAAAGTTGTTAAATCAGCGTGTATTGGTTTGCGCTTTTAATTATGCATAGGTTTAGTCATTACAATAACATATATTATTTTAAACCGTGAGGTCCTAGTTTCAAATCCCAGGTTGGACAATCAAAATTTCTGTCACATTATTCGATTCGAAAAATAACACGTAAGTTGCCAGGAATTTGATTTCGTGGCCGATTATCCCGCCCCCTATCACATCACTGGCCACAATTAAGCTTAGCGAATCATGGTTGCACTAGTAAGTATCTTTGCCTACCCCTTTGGGTTTATGTATGTATTTTCAATATTGAAGAAAATTATTCTGTAAAAAAATCCATCAATTTAGCGTGACAAGTTTACCACTCGGTAAACTGTATTACAACTAGCTGTTTCACGGCAGGCATACTACAGGCTACTGGCCCTTTCCCATGGGTTATAGCGTCATATACATCTAAACCTGATAGAATAAATTCTATAAATAATAGTGAAAACGTTATACAAATCCATTGCATAGCTTGAGAGAAATAAGCGGAGAAACAGACAAACAGACACAGTTAAAGGTATATAATATCATGTTATGAATTTAAGATTCATAATAATAAATTAACCACCCATCCGCATAGTGGCAGTTCGAGGGACAAGAGGCCTCTAAACTAATTAGTAGAGGAAGCACGGGCCTATCAATAGGCAGTGCCTTTAAAATTTCCATAGGATGCTGAAATTATTATTTAAACAATGAATTTAATAAACCAAGTGGTGATGTTTAAACATTTTTAATTAATATTGAATTGTTTAACCAAAAACTTGAAGTATTTAGAGGTTATGATTGTTTATATTGAAATGTGAACAATGCTCTGCATTTAAGGTATCAAGAAGAATGAGGTGATGACTGGCAGTATGGTTTTATCTAGCGTTAAATAATATTAACAGTTGCATTTTATTAAGGCTATTTACACATACCTTGCCGAATATGAAGTTTAAACTTAAAACCAATACGTTCGTATTTGGCGCCATACTTAGTTCATATATATACATCTACAAAGTCCTACCTATAGTATTTAGGTTAGGGTATTTTAGTTGACTTTTATCAACACGGGTCAAATATGATATCGAGTTGGGTTAAGAATCTAATTATAACAATCCCAGAATGTCTAACCTATTAAAATCTTGTATGTTTACCTATATTCACTGTGGAACTATAATTGAATAATAACAAAAATGGCACACACGGCGGCGTCAATTGGATAATGGCATCTCAGAGGATGTAATATACGGTATACTCACGTAGGAGGACGAACTAGATGGAACAATTCCGTGGGCGACGTGGGTACTCGTCTAATGACCATTTTGCGTCCATCCGTACAACCCATTCCGATAGAAGCGAGCGACCGCACGGATGGTGCTCCATAATTGTTGGCTCCACTATCAGATCCTTCGGGATAGGTGTTCACTATTTCGTAGGGTCGCAGACATCGCGCCGACGCTGCCCCAGAAGCTGTAGTCACATCGCGTATCTTGTGTGTATCGCTGAAGCTTTTCACCTTTCGCATTTGTCCGGAAGGGGTTAGGCTCGGTACCGGTGACTGCTGTGTGAGGAGTTTGGAATGTTCTTTGTCCTGTTCGTCGTCATATTGTTTCACGTGGATTGCCACGCTCGGCGCGGCGGCTTCCGTCGAAGATTCGACTTTATTCATGCTATCACGTCACAGGGTCATGACGCGGTGACTATGAGTCGCGTGCGCCGCTGACGACGCGCGACTGTGAATAATGAACGGACGCGAGAGCGACTGAGGTCGGTATAGTTGGCCAACCGACTGCGCTGACTGGTTCGTCAATCGTAGCAAGGCAATTGGTAAACAAAGTGCGATTCTACTCGTCAGTAGTGGGGGAAGCTCACAGGAAGGGGGGAGGGTCGCGCATGCGTCGTGGCGGCCATGAAATGTCTCGCTGCGCCTGCGTTTATCTCAGGGTTAGGCTACACGTTAGGAATTTTAATACATCATAATATATGACAGCTTATATTAAGCCGTATTTCCACCAAAAAAATGATAATTTCTGAGTTCGTAAGTCATGTTACTATCACAAATGTTGTCAACTTTTGTTTGGTATGAATGGCTTCATAACGAAGATTTAATTACATAATGTTTTCTTGTGATGATCGGTGATATAAAAAGTTGACCATATTGTTACCTTGCTAATCGAATACTTAGCTATTATTTATAACTAAGTACTAATTCTAAATAGATACATAATAAAATAAACGTCTAATTTTTAGCGCTCTACAATTTCATACCTAACCTCACCTTAAGATTAGATAAAATATATCTACCATTTTACTTTAAGGCGAACAGTTATCAAATTTGTCACAACAATTGAACATATTCATAGATATTGGCGAATATAGGAAATAAGAGACATGAAATCGAGTCAACCCTACAAACCCAGGCGAAAATTGTTATCTGATACAAAAGGTCTTATTAATAAGTATAATTCTGAGTCCTTTGGGGAGAAACTGTTTGACCGCTCCTTTGTGTCCGTGATTTATATTCAAAACTATGGTTTGACTACAAAAGTTTCGTATACAACATAGTTTTCAAATAGAGGCCAAATGGAGAAGGCTCCCCATTCAGAAAGCTTTCCTCCTCTATCAAATATTAAAATAAAATCTTTGCCAGCCCAAAATGCATAAGCAATTTTTTCAGCAACCGAGTAAATGGGTCACCTGATCTCCATCGCCTATATACACCTACAATACCAGAAGAATTATGAATGTGTTTACGACCTTAAAATAACTTTTTTTTACTCCGGAAATGCAATATTTTTCATTAAAAAATATATAATTTTACGAAAAATAAATAAGCACATAATTACATTCTTTAACACACTAACCGTAAATTTTTGATTGGTATTCTTTCTGCTTGGTATTATCTCGGCCTAATTATTTATTTATTGAAGGGGTTCACAAACAATTGTTACATTAAATCGCAACACAAAATTATTTTCACTGGGGTTATTAAACTAAGTGCACAATATAAAACAGTGAACACTTCATGCAAATAAAGAGGACATTGTGCCTAAAAAAAAAACAAAAACAAAAAAAATACAATAATAAACAACTTATGAGCAGTGCTTAAGCTAACGTTTCAGAATATTAAATAACATTACAAGTACAAGTAACTAAGTATATATACTTAGTATTGGTATCATTTGCACAATACGGCTAAGCCTTTTTAACGTGCTTTAATTGCCTATTTAAAGTAAATAAACTATGTCAGGTTCCGCCTTTCTCCATTATGATTTGACGGTAGATTTGGTATTACGTGGGAAGAACCGCCGTCTGACCCCCAAAACCCATAAAGGGAACCATGTTTTGCTATTGCCTCGTCCGTTAATCAGGAGTTGCCACGTGCAGGTGAGGTTGGCTTTGAGCCTAAGATGTTGATTACCCACTTACACTAATGTTCGTGGCCCATTTACACTTCAATAATTTTACCTACCTACGCCTGTAATTCCCGAAGAGATAAGCAGAGGTGTAAATAGTACCTCCACATTTCGCCGAGCGTATTTCCGTCCCATGATGTGAAAGAGGGCGAGCCTATCACCATACCGGGCACAATTCCAAATTCCGGGCTATTATTGAGCATTATTCAAACATCAGCATATTCCAATGATTGTTTATTTGATTATTTAAAAAATAGGTAATATAAAAATGAGATATTCACCACATTTTTTTTATTTAATCAATTTTAAACAATAAGTGGCTAAACTATTGAGTCAACTCACCACATCAAATTGTATGGTTTTTTCGTTTCAATAAATCTAGACATCACTCAAAAATTTAAAGCACACTTGCGCCGCGTAATATTAGGAGACTGAGTCTTTACTCTCTACTAGTCGCATGTTTATTTATGCCGCTCCCTTCCACAAATTGCTAACGTCGTGCACGTTTCCTCTTAATTATCACTTATAATTCACATGTTTATTCAATTTAGAGACGCTCACATAAATTATAAGTTTACAGTATAAATAATATTCCGAACTACGAGTATGCTGCTAACTAATAGTTATAAGATCCATTAGCACAATCTTTGGCTCTCCTATTATTGAATCACCTCACTTTTCGGTGTTGATTACGCAAAGACATATTTTTCATTACATGCTTATTAAGCTTAAGTCCGTATTCCCGGTGGAGTAAGTAGAGTTACAATTAGTGCACCCACGGCCCGCCGCGTTTTATTTCCATCCTGTGTTGTAATACAAATTTGGGGAGGCTATTGGTACATCGCGCACTAATTTTAGTCCTGGTCAACCCCTGATGATGAAATATCTTATCGAAAAACTCAAACAAAATATGATTGCAGGCCTTGCGAATTGATCCCAGTACCTCACCACTATGCCACTAGATTAATGGGGTGATATTTATATTTTTTATATTATAGGTACTGGGTGCAACGGGATCGCGTCCGAAGCCGAAACGGTATTAAAATGGGAAATATTACTTTGATTTTTTGCCTGTCATTTTGAAAATTTGTTTTTTCTTAAATCCGCAATGTAAAGCGTATTAAGCCCGGGAATATGCAAACGTCTCCGGTAATACTTACTACATAAAAAGTGGGTACAACTCCCGCACCATTTGCGCGCGGCTGTAGACCTCGAGCGTCTGGCGATTTTTTATTAGCTTTACATACCGTTATTAATACGATTCATGGATGATGGTAATTACCGACCCGATACCACTACTACCTGTTCTCGTCTCCCGAAACGTTTCCCTTAGACCCAGTAAATTTTGTTGGAAAATTTTAAATATTTATTGAATGATAATATAATTCTAGTGGTAGAGTCACGCTATAAACAGTTTTGTCGACTCACGAGCCGCTCTCGAGACCGTCGCGCGCGGAAATTCGCTCCACCCCATAGCGTTCGACATCGCCAAGATGTTGAACGAGACCGAAGAGCGCGGCAAGACCATTAACCTCTTTTGGGTTAAAGCGCACGTGGGGCTGGAAGGGAATGAACGCGCGGACGAGCTGGCGAAGGCGGCGGCTACCACCCTAAAAAGGCGGCCCGACTATGACCGATGTCCCATCTCGTTCGTCAAGCGACAAATCCGTCAGGAGTCGATTGACGAATGGGATGAGCGATATAGGGCTGGAGAAACAGCGGCGGTTACGAAGCTGTTTTTCCCTGACGCTAAAAAAGCCTTTAAGATTATTAGAAAGTTGCCAGTGGATTATGTTCTGACGCAGGTCTTCACGGGCCATGGGGGATTCTCTGAGTACTTGAATCGCTTCAAGTGCAAGGAGAGCCCCTCATGTATCTGTGACCCTGCGAAGAACGAAGACGTTTTACACGTGTTGACGGAATGCCCAGTATACCTGTATGAGCGAACAAACTTCGAGATCGAAAATAATATCTGTGTAAATAGTAGTAACCTAAGTGGTATGTTGGAAAACTGTGATGTTAGACCTAAGTTTTTAAAATATTGTAAATATGTGGCGTGTAGCGTCTTGAAGCGGAACAAATGAACGGGGCAACTACAGCGTGTAATATAAGACTACACGCTTCTAGTTGCCACGGAAAAGCTGGATTTGTGAAGAAGGCACGCCCACAATATTAAATGTGTAAAATTATGTAACTAGACTTAGGATTTTAAAATTGTTATAACAAGATTTTTTACAAATCGCATGTATGTTTTTTGATTGGACAAGCTTAGCTTTAAGTAAGCGATTTTAACAGAGTATTTTATGTATACAATTTTTAAATAAAGGTATGTGCATTTTTAGGTATTACCAAAAACACTCTGAAAAATAGTATCAGAGGCACGAGAGTGGGGCATAGAGCCCCACACAAAAAAAAAAAAAAAAAAAAAAAAAAAAACAGTTTTGTCTACAGCATGAATGGGCCGGCTCGACTGAATTGTTATCTCACAGAAAACCGAAGTAGCGGATTGCTGCTATGGTAAGTGAGATATGTAGAGGGCCAAATTACTTTATTATCCATTTCCTTTAAGGTCGGTAACGCGTCTTTGCGTCTTTTAGTCTTACATACATAGGCACTCACACCTGTAAGCCCCAAATGGGTAGACTGAGGTGGTTTTTTATTTTATTTGCAATAAAACACAAAGCTCACACACATAATCCTGACCCTATAGTGAGATACAAGTCTTGTGTCGTAGGTATCAGGAACTACGAGACTTCCGGTCTCATAACACCGTGCGGGTAACTCGTACACCCACATTTCGCCGGGCTTATTTCCGCCCCATGATTTAATAGGCGGTGAGCCTATCCCCACAAACCGCACAATTCCAGACTCTGGGCTAATACTGAGTATTTCATAATGATAAACACCATATCAAACGCAATATACTTTTAGTCGACCCAGGATCGAACCCGAGACCTCAGCACAGCAGTCGTACCTCGTACGCAATACAACTGCGCCACCGAGGCTAGTTTAAACATAGTGCCGAATATATTTTCACGGTGAAGTTTCATAGTACATTAGTGGTCACTTTAATACCCTTTATCTTAAATTGCATATTATTTATTAATTTACGTTGTCCTTAAGTTATATTGAAACACTACTACATAGAGTAATTTTCATAGTGTCGTTGGCCACTCATTTTCATTTTCTTATTTAGGATGTGGCTCACTTCACTACAGGTGACTATATTATTTACAAGGTGGTAGGTCTATCGCATGCGAGAGGCCGTCTGGGTCGGTACTACCGCTTTGTTTATTTCTGCCGCCAAGCAAAAGTTTGTAAGCACTGTTATGTGTCAATTTGAAGGACATTGAACCAGTGGAATTACTGGGCATTATGAGACTTAACATCTTATGTCCCGGCGTGACGAGCGCAGTTCTTTATAACCTTTTCGTGACCTGTTCGTCTCTATATCAAGATAAATAAAAAAACGTGTTATATGATCAGCAAATATTTGTTACGCATCTAGTAATTTTGAGAATAAAAATCTTCCTAGTTTTTACAAAAAAACGATAAAAACTTTATATCTTAGTATGTCAGAAGTCTGGACTCTATGCGTGACTGTTGGGTGTTTTGAAAACTCTCTAAAACCCTTATTGGGACGTGTGAAAAGGGACTGAAATGAATACTAGAAGTCCTTTAATTTAAACAAAGAATTTCAACGAGGTATCACACGCATTGCTTATGTAAAGGCAAATAATTACAAACTTCACGATCATCTTCTTCCCTCTGTGTACCGCCAGTCAACCAATATTTATGTAGGTAAGTATATCAGAAAAAGTAGCCATTCGACGTCGAAAGGAAAGGATAGTGGCGTTACGTCCATAGAGAACAATATTATCAAAAGTATTCATAACAATATCAGCCCTGCTAATTGCTGGGCCTCCTCTACAGAATGAAAGGTGTTAAAGGCCTTTAGTCCATAATATAACGATCAACGAATATTTTAGTTTTTGGTTCATTATAAAGATTAATGTGAAATGAAACATAAAGCGGGCTAATAATTTTCAATCACCTATAGCTATATCATCTCTTTCATCATATGCCTATGTTTTTTATAACTTACCATTCATACAACATTTAGGACTCAATAATGTCCTGAAGAGCGAACCCGGCTATCTTGGTACTGTGTGCCTAGTGCGAGATTTTTCTTTATATTCGATCCCGAGAACGTTGACTGCGATTTGTATAGAATAAATACAGCGACATGGAGTGGCAACAGACGTCGCTGTATAATCGAATGTGAAGAAAATCTTGCACTAGGCACACCGCCTTCAGTCTATGGGATAGTGATACTTTTTAACTAAAAAGTACTTAAACGTCAAATTTTAGAGTGGAATGAAATGAAATTACAGACATGTTATTATTATTCGCTTATATTTAGTACATTACCAAAAATTATTTTACATAAAATCATAGTGATTTCGAATATTTATATTATGAATATCACAAAATTCGAAGGAGGCGACTATTCCACATTAGTAATGTCAAAGATATCCTAAAAGTAAAAAAGATACAAATTGATAGAGGGCGCGGTGAGCGCAAGCGAGGGGCTCGCCTGAGGGGCGTGCGGCGCTTACAACGCCCTCGCCCTGTGGTCCTCCGGCGGCGTGCACAGATTCAAGTTAAGTAAATTAGAAGGAAGGAGCCGACACCGCCCGGCGCCGACGGAGGAGCTGGGCACGGGACTAGGCTGGCGCGCCGCATATCAGCGCTGGAACAGCGGGTTGGGGAAGTCGGGCGGATGTGGGAGGGGAGCAGGCGGTGGACGCGCTCGCCTCCATGCAACCAGCCAACACGCGACCGCGGCCGCGACAGCCACGAGCGCGAGCAGAGCAGTGAGCGCCAGCGCGACTGCGAGTCCGGCCGCCGACACGCACACTTCGCCATTGGCAGACCCGGTCGCTCCTTCAGCGCCGGATCCGTCTCGCTGTCGGGCCACTCGGGACGCATCACGTCGCTCTAGGGTCAGAATCTGATTCGACACCACAGTCACCTCCTCGCGAAGTTGTCCTTCCGTTATCGACGCGACGTCGTTATCGATCGCTTCTCGTTTCTTTCGTTTACCAAAAGCATCCGAACCGCGGCAATTAACCTGTATGTATGAATTAATTAAAATTAACTATGCAGATGTCAATTATTGTCAAATAAATATTTTAACTATGAGGTTGAACATTCGAGTATTCACTAGGCAACCGAAATGTTCTACACGTTGCTCAAATAGTGCGTAACGACTGGGATGATGTGAATCGTAATAAACAAACATCATAAATTTGAAAAGAGAAAACGAGAGTCGTATTGAGTAACATAGGTATTGCGTGTCAATTGTTGCCAAGAGATTAAACACATCATCATAGCTCTGCATTGTTTCAAATTTACAAGAATTTTTATATATTTTATTGAAATGACAACTATACGTACCGGTTGACATTTTCCGAAGCACACACGTATGTTGCATTGGAATCTTATGTTGTCGCTACTTGGGAACTTGAAAGCGTTAAACGAAGCACGCAAGGCACTACCATCTTCGCTTCGCTCCCACTCGCCGAAAATGGCTGTGTCGGTAGCACAACCATCAGCGTCCGTAACAGGATACTCGTTCTCAACATTTGTCGACACCTCGCTTGTCTTAGCAATACAGCTTCGTGCAAATCCACCGTAAATGCCTAGAAATTGATGTGAGTTTATGCAAGAGTCGTTTTTAAAATATTATAAAAAACACCAATAAAATACTTACTGGATGGCTGAACGTCGACTTGCAAGATCAAATTTTCTCCAATTTCTGCCGAGCTAACTTGGTCGCCTGATCGAGATACTATCCTCATGGAGCAGGTTGGTGGCGGTCCGGTATTGGCGATAGTGCCAGCTGTTGTCAGCATAGATACGTTGAACGCGAGCGTTACGTTTTGCTCACCGGTCTTGTATATACATTTGATGTGGAAAGCCTTGGTCGTTGATGTTACTAATTTCAAGTGCGTTTGCATAACTAGGACGAAGCTTGCTAAACCCTAGAAATATTAATTCAATACATAAAATAATGTAATTTTTTAAGCAAAATAAATTGCAAACGAAATGCACTGCTATATGAATTATTGAGGTATTGTAAGTAAAATACATACATTGACATGCACTAAACCGCAATCACCAAAGTGCACGGTGAAGAAAACGAAGTTATTGTCTTCATCTTTAGGTATTTCCACTGCCTTCCGACATCGCTCATCCTTACTGTAGCTCTTCACATAGAGTAATCCATTGAAATCTTTAATCTTGAGTCGAACACGTACTCCGTCAGCTAAGCATTCGACCTGGAGAGCATTCGTGTTATTTTTTAATTATCCTTTTATGAAATCTAGTTACATATTTTTATACTATGTATATAAAATAGGAAATAACGAAGACTTATTATTTTGTTATTGTACCTGTATATCTGGGGTAGGGAAGTCAGTGCGGTACATGGTCGGTGGGCCGTTGCATTGTACCCTGGGATTACCGGTGTATCCAGCAACGCAAGTGCAGTAAGAGCGGTGATCAACTGCGTCACAGGTTGCATTGATGCCACATGGTTCTGCTTTACAGGCATCGACGCATTGACGGTTAATACAGCGAGAACGGTCATTGCAGTTTGCATCGGTTTGGCAACCTCCAACCAGACAAATATTGCCTCGGGTAATAAATCCACGTTCTGAGTCACAAACACAGCGGCCGCGCACGTCTACTACTCGACCTTCTTCATACACGCAGGGTACGCAATCACCAGTGACATCGACTCCTTGGCCTGTTGCGCATTGCGGAGTGACTTCTATAAAAAAAATTAAACATATAAATTAATTTACAATAATAACACATTTAATCATCCAGGCACTTTGAGATAATACTTACTGTTAGGCTCGCAGTCGATTAATGCATTTCCTCTGTACCCTGTTCGGCATTCACATATCATAGTTCTAACAGGGCTGGTATCTACGACTTTACATTCTGCGTTTATTCCACATGGTTTGATTTCAAGGCATGGATTAACACATTTGTGGTTGAGACATGCAGTTCCTGATGGGCAATCAGTGTCGCCAATACATTGCGTTGTAAGCGGAATGCAGCCATTTTCGGTGCTTTGATAGGATGGTGGACATACACAATGTTCCCCATGTTGATGTACTCTACATTCTGCTGGCTCTGTGCATGTTGTGGATGTACACGGGCTCACACACTTTAAATTAACGCAAGATTTATCTGAAGGACAATCGGAATTAGAACGGCAACCTACAGATGTGCATGCGATAGAAGGGTTGCCGACAGTACCAGGCATACAGCGACACGATGCAAGATGTTCGACTCCATAACATTCAGCAGATTGTCCGCATATATCACTGCTTACCGAACAAGCCGGTACACATCGGTTGTTTACACAAGATTCGTCATCAGAGCATTGCGAATCTGACCGACACAGAATTTCGTAACATCCGGCGGATGGATCACCGATGAAACCTGGTCGACAAGCGCAAACTGGTTTATGTTCTTTTATTAGGCAATCAGTATTCGGCCCACAATCGCAAGGATTTCTGCAAATGGATGACGTGCAGGCATGATCTGAAGTGCAGTTATTGTCGGTTTCACAAGGATCATATGTACCAATTGTTGGTCGACATATGCCTCCGCCATTGCTTACGTAGCCCGGTGGACACGTGCAGAGCATAGTCCGTACAGGCAATGTAGGCGATACTTCACAGGTAGCTGGGGTAGCGCAAGGTTTTAGTTCAATACAAGGATTTACACATTTTGATGATAAACAAGCTTGTCGCGATGGACAGTCAGCGTCAACGTAACATTCTGTTATTGGCGGCTTACACTCTATGTATGGACTTCCTATATAACCTGGTTCACATTTGCATACTGCAATATGATTTCTGACTAAGCATGTGGCTCGAGTCCCGCAAGTATTGTCGTTGTAGCATGGATTAATACATCTGTGAGCTCGGCATTGTTTGTCTTGTGGGCAGTCACCGTTTGATCTGCACTCTACAGAGTTGCATCCTACGTATGGGTCTCCTTCGAATCCAGAACGACATCTGCATAAGGGCTGATTTCTTTGTACGTAACACTCAGCGTTTGATCCACAGGTACTGTTTAACAAACAAGGACTAATGCAATTTCCATTTATGCAAGCTTGGTCAGATTCACACTCTGTGTCTGTTCGGCATCCGACGATACGGCAAGTTCGGTATGGATTACCTTCATAGCCGTCTCGACACGAACAAATCGGCCTATGATCGCGAATAAAACATTCAGCATTTTCACCACAATTACATGGATTTCTACATATTCGGTTTACGCATGATTCTTTATCATTACAGTCGTCATCAGAAGAGCAACTTAATGGCGGTAATTGGGCTGGTTTGCAAGCACCTGCTTCGTCAGGTACAAAACCTTCAGGGCAGCGGCATATTAGTGTGCGGAATGGTATACTGTCAGAAACAGTACAACGCGAATTGCCAGTGCAGGGTTTCAATTCAGTGCAAGCTTCACGGCATTCATCTCTTAGACAAGCATGTCCACTTGGACAGTCGCTATCCATACGACAATTAGGCGCTCCGAATTCGATTTGTTTTTCACAATAGACAAATGGATCTCCGATTGGAAGACTTGATGGACATTTACAAGAAGCAGCGTGATTTCGAGCGAAGCATTCTGCGTTACTTGCGCATGGATTTAGACCTTCTAGTGAACAAGCATTACGGCAAACTCCTATAACACAAACGCTGTCATCATTGCAGTCATTATTGATTTCGCATTCAGCGGGTTGGCATCTTGTATACGGATTACCCATTGTTCCTACAGGGCAACGACAGTTAGGACGATGCGCTTTTCCGTAACATTCAGCACTTATAGCGCAAGGAGCATCGATCACGCAAGGGTTGATACAAGCTCCGTTGTAACATGTGTCTTTATCAGAACATTCCGAATCTGACGAGCAGCCAACTGAAAATATTTTAGGTCAATTATTTTAAGCAATATAGAATATTATTAACTATGTATACTATATTATACAAGTATCATTGATGAGCGCGGAACTCCTCTACGAATTAGAGGCCTTAGTCTACCTCGCTGGCCTGTTGTCTGACTTCAGATACCTTCGAAATTCTTGTAGGGAATTTTCAGGTATACCTTACGATGTATTCCTTCATCGTTAAATCGAGTAATAATTAACAATCAATATACACGTAACTTAAAAAAGTCAGAGGTGTATCCCCATGGGGTTGGTTTTGAACGAAATGAAATGAAATGAAATTTGGTATCCCGGTTGAACCGGTTTGAAAAGTTTATCCCGACAGCCCGTACCACTCCCCTACTAACTACCCGGAACAATCGCTGCTATAGAAAATATTATTCCGAAATAATAGACACTAAAAATAAGTTTGAAATATATTTATAAATGTATTACCTTTAGAACATCCGACGTAAGGATTTCCAGAATAGCCATTCGTACAGTAACATACGGGATGGTGGCGTACAATTGTGCATTCTGCATTTGATCCACAGGCACACGGGTCAGCACAAGCCCCATTAACACACGCTTGAGATAGTGGACATTCCGAATTGCTTTTGCATCCTACTGGAATTGTAGATTTTTCCGATGCTGCAATAAAAAAAGAAATTTTTATATTGTTCTCATTCTTCAGTCAAATCTTTAGATATTGCTCAGTAATACATACGTGGAGTGCAGCGCTCTAAAGCGTCACCAGAATAACCTTTAGGACAAGTGCAGTATGGTTTGTGATCTATTACGCGACACAGTGATCCAATGCCGCATGATTTTAAGCAAGGATTTATACATGTCCTTTCGATGCAAGCTCGTTCCGGTCCACATTCGTCATCATTATAACATTCCCAAATAAAGTGTTGTTTATGTTCTGAAATAAATCATATTTCAGTAAACTGACTTATCAATTTAAGAAAAAAAAAAAAATTATTTATGTAGTATATAGTGTGTAGGTACCTGGATTGCATTCAATGCGTGGGTTTCCACTATATCCCGAAGGACAGACGCAGCGTGATGAATGATCGACGGACTCACAAAGTGCATTCTGTCCACATGGGTCAGCTCTACATGCGTCTACACAGCTACTACGGTGACATACTTGGCTACTAGCACAATCTGAGTGATCGGAACATTCTGCATCCGGTGGTATATTACAACCGTTGCCAGTTGCGGCACGTCCACCATCTGGGCATATACAAGCTACGGCACGCAAGGGCAATACCTCCACAATATTACAAAGGAGACCGTCTTCGCATGGGTTACTAAGACAGAGATTGACGCATCGTGCGTTAACGCAGGCAAGTGGTGAGGAGCAGTCAGCATCTGTGACACATTCTTCTGTAGGTACATTACCTACAGATGCGCAACCGCGGACATAGGCGTCGCCACTGCGACCCGGTGGACACTTGCATACAGCTCGGTGGTTTTGTGGTGTGCATATAGCGCCTGGTGCGCATGCGCTGTCAGAACATACTGGTTGGCAGACATTGTTGAGACGGTGGCAAATCTGTGTGTCATCACAGTCCTCATTATAGTGGCAAACTCCAGAGATGCAGGCGCGTCGAGGATCTCCCTGAGTGCCAGACGGGCAGCGGCAAGTGGCGACGTGAGCGATCGCCTCACAGACTGCATCACGTCCACATGGAGTACCGACGGCGCATGGGTCTTTACAATAACCACTGACACAGCTTTTATCGAATGGGCAATTGTCGTCAGATGTACACTCCGCTAAAACAAAAATAAAATTTACATCACGATGAATAATGAAATTGCAAATCAAAAACACATTAAAACTAAGTTTGCATTTAGTAGGTATTAATATAATATCAAAACATAAGTCACATGGAACCGTGAACGTGTCGGGATTTTATCTAACATTTTAACAACCAACTGATTATACGTAAGGCGACATATAATTGGTGGCTTAAGATACTTATCATTGATAACACCTAATAGCAACACTCAACTGACCAGTGTATTGAACCTGGAGTAAAAACTAGCGCTTGATAAAAAGGGATTCTCACGTGTGTAGCAGTAGCGCGCTGGGTCGCCGGCGGTGCCGGGCGGGCAGTAGCAGCGCGCGCGGTGCTGCTCAGCGTCGCACAGAGCGCCGGAGGCGCATGCGCCCGCGCACGCTGGCACGCACTGGCGCGACACGCACGCTTCTGAATTGCTACAATCTGAGTCTGTTCTACATTGCGGACTTGATCCAGGTTCTAAAAATAAAAGTAAACTATTAGTCGCAAAAGTGGGTACACTACAATAATACGACAAACTTTATTCCGACAGTCACAAATACGAATTTCAAAATACCGATTTTCATAATTCCGAATGGTTTAAAATTCCGAATATAACAACTCCGATGTATCATTTATCCTATTTTTATAATTCCACAATTTCAAAATTCCTAACGTATGTAATTACGATTCTCAAAATACCGAGTTTCAATAGATCGAATAACAAAAAGTCCGAATTAATGATAATTCGAAACATTAAAAATACGAATTCCGATTATTAAAATGCCTATTAATTAAAATTCCGAAAAAAAACGCCTTGTAAAACTGAATAGATAGACAAATCAACACATAATTGCTTGTCAAAGAGAAGTATAATAGTATGAGGTGGTAGAATTAAAAAACTAATGTCAAATGCGTTTTAAAAATATTTTCTTTCCAATAAAAAGAATTTTTTCGCTGGTCACAATTCTAACCTAACCCAAATGATTCACTAACAATAGAGAGGATCTGGCGCTCGGCGGCCGCTGCCGCGGCACGCTCGCTTCGCTCGCTCGCCTTCGCGCTTTAATGGTCACAGTTCTAACCTAACCTAACCCAAATGTATGTAATGATTATACTAACTGAATCAAAATCCTAATTTTAGCAATTTATTCGGAATATTGAAAATCGGAATGTTGTTTTTCGGACCGCGAACCCATCGAGCATTTGACTCTTCGAACATATAAAAATCGGAAAACAAATAGATCGTGTTTACAACTTTCGGTAAAATCATTTTCGTAAATTTGAATAATAGACATTATAATTTTTAGGTATTATGAAATTCGGAATTTTGAACATCGGAATATCGAAATTCGGAATAAAATATTTCGGAGTATTTGGGTGTTCCCCGTAAAAGTATTTACATTATTTTAAGATCAATCTAAATATATAAAACTCAAAGGTGACTGACTGACATAGTGATCTATCAACGCACAGCCCAAACCACTGGAGGGATCGGGCTGAAATTTGGCATGCAGGTAGATGTTATGACGTAGGCATTCGCTAAGAAAGATTTTGATAAATTCTACCCCCAAGGTGATAAAATAAGGGATGAAAGTTTGTATGAAACTTTGTCAATTTTAAATGGAGCCGCGAGCAAAAGCTAGTAATGTAATAAGGGTGCCTAATACACAAACAACACTTAAGTGGGCTCTTTGCTAAGTGTAGATTTGTGGGTACATGATTGGTCTGTCTTTATTTAGCACCATAAACTAACCAATGAATGACGTATAGAGAAATCATCAGTATACGTTCGCGCTCACTATGAGGCCCCGGCCCATAGTACCTAACGTTTATGAATATGGGGGTAAGCATTGTACACAAATCATTCTATGTTTCGTAGTTGTGTCGTCAATATTTATTTATTAATTGTATTTTGGGAAGATTTACCTACATACTAAATACTACTATACCGTATAATTGTTGTAGTCTCCGTAATGTTTATCATAACAACTTATAACAAAGGATAGAATATAATATTCAATTTAAATTTCCTGTTAACGAACCGGTAGAAATGTAAAAAATAAATATACTAGGAATGCCACAAGTTACTAATGATTGATTCTACCTTAGCAATATAGTATAAAACATCTGTATGGTGTAGGTCACTCATATACGACATACAGTTTTGTATGGCACCAACAACTTGTTTACTCCGCCAAGCAGCAGTGTGTTAGCACGGTTTGAAGGACATTGAAGCCAGTGAAATAACTGGGCATGCTGAGACTTAACATCTTATCTCGGTGTGATGAGCGCAGTCCAGTGCCATACAGTGCTTATTAAATAGAAAGTTGTGTGCGGTGTTGTTCTGTTTATGGGCAGGTGAAGCGCTTATCATCAGCCGGGCTGCTCGTTTCCTCATTGAAGTTAATAAAATAAAAGTTACCAGGTGTGCAGGCCACTTGCGGGTCACCTCGCAGCGGTGAAACACACACGCACGTAGCGCGGTGCGCGGCGGCGCGGCACTCGGCGCCGACTCCGCACGCTCCTGGACCGCACGCACTCACGCAATGACTGTTCAAACACTTCTCATCCGAACTGCATTCGTCATCGTTGTTACATTCCCCTCCTGAAAAAAAAAACACTTCGTACAGCCTCCCATTGTATTCTAAGAATCAGAGGAAATGGATGCGGATGTACAGAGGGGAGTCAAGTGCCCGTCACGTTATGCTGCCGATAAACCAGGACACACTGAGTGACTCGAACCACCGCATAGTTTATGCTTGTGTTACTAATACCAGTCTTATGAGCAAATACATAAAGTTGCGTCACAAGACATGGTGCAAATTTATTCTCTTTAGCCCCACTCCATTTCTCTGTGCTGAATCTTAACACGTTGTTAGTTAGACATGGTAAATAAATATGGCATAAAGGTATATATTAATCCTCTGATGAGATAGTGCCAAAAATATAATAGTGCATACGTTGCTAATATTTGTTTTTACACTAATGTCTAATGCTAACAAACACATACTAGGTATAATAATGATATTGTAACAGTGAGGCGAATTAACTATTTTTATTGCATAGTACATATTTACACGTGAATAAAAAACTTCTGTGTATGAACAAAGTGACGGTGTGGCTACATAATATACTTACTTAGCTAGTCAGAAGTTGTAGAAAACCTTACCTAACTAATTAATGTCTTCTGATCTATACATCTGCAAATATTGGCAAGTATTGGCCAAATAAATATATTTGGCCAATGCTGCACTCAAAAAGAAATGCACATTTTAAAAGATTAATACATATTACATTTATGTTCGTTGTATAAAAATATTAATATAACAAAATATATTGTGATAATTACTTGGATTGCACTGTACTGATGCATCTCCAGTGAGAGGTTTGGGACATTCGCATATGAGTGTACGGAAAGGTAAAGTGTTGGCCACACGACACGTAGCACGGATTCCGCACGATGTTGGCTCACATGGATTCTTACAGACGCCTTGTAAACATGCTAGCTCCGGACCACATTCAGCGTCATATTTACATCCCTCATCATATGAATAATCAACTGAAAACAAAATTATTTATAATGAGTAAAAAAATTTGGAATAGGTTTACCTAATCGGTTTTACAGAGATGTAGGTAGGGGAAGCCAACGCTACCTAATAATATATGTAAACGTTAAAAAACTAATTGTGTTAAAAATAACTTTTCCATTGAATTATAAGCTTTGTTAATAGTTATTTATAAATTTTATGAGTCGGCTTTCCAAAAAAGACAAATCTGGTCTATGGTGCATTTCGTTTGTAGGATATATTATTATAAAAGCTAAGACACCCATTTTGCCACAAATCCCAAAATTTGGTGCAATATTTTTTTCGTAACTGTGACCTAAAATGAATAGTGACTTTTGCGACTTTTTGCTAATTATAAATCGAGTTTTTAGGGTGATTATCCTATTCCCATAATCTTAAACGTCGTGTTTGACTCAAGTTTTCTTCATTCATTTTGAAAACTACCACAGTGACTACCAAAACTGAATTATATGCCTGATTTTCTAAACATACCTGGTTGACATTCTATTTTACCATTGCCGCGGGTACCCTTTGGGCATTCGCATGTCGGCAAGTGACGTGTAACAGTGCACAAGGCTCTTGGTGCGCAAGCGCCGATGCAAGGGTCGCTGCAGGTACCACTTCTGCAAGCTAACCAGGTAGGGCAATCATCGTCTGATACACATTCAGCCCTGCGGCATTCGGTCCATGGATTGCCGCGTGCGCCGTTGTCGCATTCACATGAAGCAGTATGACCTCGTGCAACACAATGTGCTTCTATTCCGCAGCGCACGCGCGAGCATACGTATACGCATGAACCACCTTCACAACTTTGGTCATCGGGACAATCGTTGTTGCTGTGACATTGTACTGTAAGAAAGTAAAACGTTAAATCCAAAACCATTCAGAAATGCCGTTTTTATATCTGTATTAAATAATTTGTTATTTAATTATATCAATATGCAATTATAATGAATCACCTGAGTAGCAACCAGTGTAGGCGTCACCTTCGTAACCAGGCAAACATGTACAACGGGCTCTATGATTCCTAGCAATGCAACGTGCATTGAGTCCGCAGTTATTAGGTCCACAGACCGGTAAACAGCGAGCGTCGACGCAAGCGGCATTGTCATTACACTGATCATCTGTGACACACTCGGGCTTCGGTGGGGCCGGAGATGGAATGATTATACGTTCGCAACGCACAAACGCAGAGCCTGTGTACCCGGCTGGACAGGAACATACAGGCGCGTGTCGGATGCCTGTGCAAATAGCATTCAGACCGCACGCGTTAACGCACGGGTCAGCGCACTTTCTGTTGATACATGCGCGATCGCCTGGACAGTCGTCGTTGACAATACACTCAGGGTATGTGCAGATTCCGTTGCGACATATTCCTTGCGGTCCACATGGGTTGGGATCGCATGGGTCATATACAGTCGGTACGGTATCTGAAAATATTTTTTTTTTATATTTTTTATTTCATTGAGTTACGAGACGAGCAAGGCGCTCGCCTGGCGGTAAGTACCACGGTAAGTGTCTGCCCATAAACAGAAGCAACACCACACAGAACTTTGAATTACAAAGCACTGCATGGAACTGAACTGCGCTTGTCACCCCGAGACATAAGATGTTATGTTTTATAATGCCCAGTAATTTCACTGGCTTCAATGTCCTTCAAACCGAAACACAACAGTGCTTACACACTGCTGCTTGGCGGCAGAAATAGACAAAGCGATGTTACCAACCCAGACTGCCTCTCGCATATGAGGGATCTACCATATTGTAATGTAATGTCTATGTAAAAAGATGATGCCGCAAAAATAATGTTAACTTGAGGATGGTTTACATAGTTTGTCAGTTGATTCCACTCTCGGAGTGGTGGGAAACTCGATATAGGGAGCGCCCCCGCATTAGAGCTATCCGTCTGTACGCAGCCGAGACTGAGTACACATATTGAAGGGTCGTGAGGCCGAATTTATGGGACACCAACGTTACTCACAAGTAAGTGTAATTATTATGTGTGGATTAATGTTGTGTGTAAATTGTTGTTATGTACCACAGACAATTCAACCTACAACCTTACCCTTCGGTAAGGACCGACTATGGGGATGGAGAGGGTCGGATACACGGATGAGTTGGTAGATATATTAAATCTCACTCATCTCATCTCACACAAAATTAATGGCGGATTAAAGGAACTATAGTATTATGTAAGGTGTTCATGGATTAATATTAAAAGTTACTGTTTACCTCTTATTACACATTCTATGAACGGATTTCCAGTAGTAGATGGTGGACACGAACAAATAGGCGCGTGATCAAAGACGCGACACATGGCTCCGTTGCCACATACACCGACGCACGGGTCGATACATTTGTTTCGGACACAAGCTCGATCGCGGGTACATTCCGAACTAACGATGCATTCTGGGCGACAACCAGTAGAGGCTGCCTCACCACTAGTACCGCTTGGACACGAACATACCGCGCTGTTGGCAGACTCCGTACAAATTGCGCCGGGACCGCAAGGAGATGGGTTGCAAAGCGGTCGTGCTGTTAACAAACAAGTTTAGTATGCAATTATAATAGGTACATTTTCACTTAATGATATTCAATATGCATATCCATACCTTCAATAATCTTATCACATCTCTCAAAGGCGTTTCCTCTAGTTTCAAGTGGACAAGAGCAAATTGGTATATGATTGACGGTTTCGCAATCGGCTCCAACACCGCAAGTGCCTTGACAAGGATCACGGCAATGTGAGCGAATGCAAGCTCTGGAAGGTGAGCAATCGGAATCCGCGAGACACTCCGGTCGGCATCCAGAATATGGATCGCCGCGCAGACCTGGCTCGCATTCACAAGATGCTCCCGCGCCTTTAGCTCGACAAACAGCTCCAGGTCCACATGGAGACGGGGAACATGGATTTGATGGCACATCTGTAATACATGTATGTAAATTATCAATGATTGTCAGCGACCGCTCGTTTATGACGTAGCAAACGGGACAAGCATTGTTCACAAAGCAAATCATTTGAGACTACGTAATGGCGATCGGTTCACCTAGTTTCGCAAGTAAAACCCATGCCCAAGTTTTAAAAACGAAGACTTCGGTTTACCACGCCTTTATTTTCATAAGTATTAGCGTTATCACGTCGGTTATAATTTTTTGAGCACCGGAAAGCAACAAATCTTCCAGTTAAATCTATCTTACAGGGTTGTTCGATGGGACGACATGCGAAGAGTGGGTTTCCTGTAGTCGATGGAGGACAATTGCAACGTGGTTCGTGAGCAACGGGCTCGCATTGTGCGCCCTGGCCGCAAGCGCCGGGACAAGGATCAACACAACGCCTATTTGTGCACGTGAGATGCCATTCACAGTCACTAGAGCTGAGACACTCATATCGACAGAATGGTGGTGTTCCGAAAAATCCTGGTTTGCAAACACATTGCTCGTCTATGCAATCAGAGTGAGGCCCGCAATCTGAACACGGTGAACGTCTTGGTGGCTCTTCTTGAACTGGTGCTGTTGAACATAAATTATTAATAGTTGCTTGTATGTATTAATTACTACTTTCATATTAACATAATTTAATTATAAACTAAATAATATTATCTATATTACCTGGTATGCAACGAATAAAAGGATCACCGAGATAATGGTCAGGGCAAGCGCAAATAGGGGAATGCATTTTTGTTTGGCAGAATGCGTGTGCACCACATGAACCAGGACATGGGTCCCGACATTTTCCGTTGCGACAAGCGAGGTTTGGTGCACATTCGGAGTCGACGCGGCATTCTGGTCGGCAGCTGGGTGGTTCATGGTACATTGAAGGTCGACAAGCGCAGTGCGCTACGATTCCATCCGCGCGGCATACACTATTGGGTCCACATGGATTTGGTATACACGGGTCAGTTACTGTTGGTTCTGTTGAAATATAGACAAATCGATATAACATTTACATTTTATCATACATAATATGTGTAGATACACCGACTAATAATAAAATATTGTACTGTTCGTACCTTTTGGTATGCTGACGGCTTGTCGACAAGCAATAAATGCATCTCCTTGTAGAGGAGACGGGCATTCGCAAATAGCGATATGATTATATACATTGCAAATAGCATTAAGACCGCAGGCATTCTTGCATGGGTTTACACATTTGTAGTTGACGCAAGCCTGTTGTTTCTGGCAATCAGCGTCTATCGTGCACTCTGGTCTACATTCAACGTATGCGTTTCCGTGATAGTTGGGTATACAGGAACAGGTTCCGTTACTGCATACCGCGTTAATTCCACACGGAGAGTGGGCACAAGGATCCACGGCAATCGGAATTTCGGGTTCTAAAACAAATAAGAGTAGGTATTGAAAGGTTTCGTACAGCCTTATATGATATTCCTATGTAGAAGGTGGATATTATAGAAATTTAACATTAAACAATGCATAATTACCATAATACTTGTAGCAGCCGGTGAAAGGATTGCCTCGATAGCCATCTAGACATGTGCAGATAGCGAGGTGGTTCATGGCACGACAATTAGTATACGCCCCGCATGATCCCAGACAGGGATCAACGCATTTTTCTCTAACACAAGCTTTGTCATTGGGACAGTCTTCGTTGATCGTACATTCTGGTGCACAATGGGGAGGAGCACCGATATAGCCGAGATTACAAGCGCAAATTGCTGAACCACCATGATCTGTGCATGTAGAGTACGGTCCGCATGGACTTGGTTCGCATGCTGGTGATCTTTCGGGTGTCTTTTCAATTTCTTTTGTACAACGTACAAATGCATTTCCTTCAAATCCAGGGAGACAACTGCAATAAGGACTGTGATGATGCACCCGACAATCGGCGTTTTCACCGCATGTTCCGACGCATGGATCCACGCATTTTTGGTGAATACAAGCCTTGTTGAGAGGACAATCGGGACTTGTCACACATTCCGGTCGGCAATTAGGCGGCGCTCCACTAAATTGCGGTAAGCACGTACATTGAGCTTGGTTATTTACAACTTTGCATGTGCTATACGGGCCACATGGGGACGGGACGCAAGGATCTAAAGGTGTTTCTGCGAAATAGAACATAAATATAAGTTAATACAATATAATGCACAACGAAGAACAAATCAGACACGTTCCTAATGTAAAATTAATTTATTGTAGTTGTTTCTATTTACCTTCTTTCAGAACGCAGCTATCATAGGGATTTCCAACATGACCATAAATGCAAGAACATTTCGGCACATGATTGACCATTTGACATTCCGCTTTAGTTCCACACAGTCCTGGGCATGGGTCCTGACATTTGTTGTTGATGCAGGCACGATATTGAGGACAGTCTGAATTTATAACACACTCTGGTCTACATCCTTCATAAGGATTTCCGAAAAATCCGGTAGCACACATACACATGCCGACAGTATCCCGTTCTTGGCATATTGCATTTGGACCGCAAGGATTTGGAACGCATGGCTGTACTATTTCTACTGGAGGTTTAGGCGTAGAAACTGAAATTAATAAAATTTTATTTAAGTTAAATTTTTTTTGCATGAATTTTTTAGTATAGGCGTTAACAATAATATTATCTAGTCGGTAATGTTGAGACTAGTTCTAGTTACAATAACAATTTTGGACAAGTATTCATATGAACATATTGACATATATGAGATATTACCTGCAATAGGAGAACATCTGTAGAATGCATCTCCTTCATATCCAGGTTGACACACACATTGTGGTGAATGGCTTATAACTCGGCATTCTGCATTTAGACCACATGCACCGACGCATGGGTCAACGCACTTATTGTTGACACAAGCTTTGTCGAAATTACATTCACTGTTCGAGACACATTCGGGTCGACAATATGGTGGTCGTCCCATATAGTCAGTCATGCATGAGCAAGATGGTACTTCATTGACAGCGCGACAAATAGAATTCGGCCCACATGGTGAGGGCGCACACGGCTCTCTTGTTGGTAGTGGTATATCTATAATAATAACGTATAATTAAAAACACTTTCACACGTATCTGTTATTTTCGGAATATAATATTGTACTTACTTTCCACAATAGTGCAGTGAGTGAATGGATCTCCTGTGTAACCACTTTCACAGTAGCATATCGGCTTATGGTTGTGTATTCTGCATCGAGCGTTGATTCCACAGGAACCTCTGCATGGGTCTATGCATTTTTGATTTGAGCAAGAGAGTAAACTAGTACAATCAGAATCTACTAAGCATTCAGGTCTACAAGACGGTGGTGTGCCTATGTACCCTAACAAACAGGAACAAATAGCTTGACCGAAATTAACTCGACACACACTGTATGGACCGCAAGGAGATGGCTCGCAAGGATTCGTCTTTACTGGAATAACTGAAATAGAAAAAAAAGCCATAATGATATAAAGTCATGGTTATGATAAAGTAATAGGCCAACCAGTAAAAACATATTAAATACTGAGGTCTAACGCCTCTCATTCTATAGAGGAGGCCCGTGCCCAACAGTGGCTAGGGCTAGCATTTTTGTTATTATTATAAAATAAATATTAAATAGACAGCAACCTAAGTATAATTGCCACGAGGTTACAGGGAAGGAATTCTCCGGAGGCCTAAATTCCCCTCCTCTTCCCAATCCCTTAATTATCCTTTCCCCTTAAGGTCAGGAATACGCCCATGATTCTTCTGGTATTGTGGGTGTACAAAGGCGGTGGAGATCACTTACCATCAGGTGAACTACTTGCTCGTTTGCCGGTCTATGCTATAAAAAAAGAGTACACAAATGATGACGGGGATGGGACTTCAAAGGGGAAAGTGGAAGACCATAAATGGGTGGCGTAATTCTGGTCTAGGGCAGGCGATGTTCCGAGAAGAAAGTTACAGTAAGGACTGGAGAAAACTAATCAGTAGGATGTTGGGCAGATTTAATAGTGCCTCGTTTCGGCGGTTCGCGTTCCATGGTCAGTGTATCCAGTAACTTTACGCAACGCAATGACAGTTAACGGTTATTATAATTAATATCTGCATTGTACTTAACATGAAGTTCTACATGACTACATTGCTGTGCCAGAATAAAAAAATAACATAAAAAGCGATGAGGAACCAAAGATAAAATAGAAGTTTGTTTATCATTTTATGTGTAAACATGAATATTTACTATTTTAATACGTTAATAGTTCTTACCTGGTATTGGAGTACACGAGAAGAAAGCGTTACCAGTAGTATTGGACGGGCAGCTACACATAGGAATGTGGTTATAAACATCACACAACGCGCCCTGACCACATAAATTGATACAAGGATTTTTGCACTTATTGTTGACACAAGTCATGCTTGTGGCGCAGTCAGCATTGTGCGTACATTCAGGTCGGCAGCTGAGGTATGGATTCCCGAAGTAGTTTGATCTGCATACGCACGTACCATCATTGCAATCTGCGTTTGCTCCGCACGGACTTGGATTACATTTATCATATACGCTCGTGTCAGATTCTAAAACAGTTATTGTATATTATTATTAAAGTTACATTATTATATTATAATTTCGTTTTAAATTGCTTTAATTATTTTGTCTGCTTCAATAAAGCAATGGAATGGAATGCTTCAAAATACCTATAATAAGTTCCATGTGGCAGCTCTGGAAAGGATCACCAGTGTACCCTTCTTTGCAGCTACATATAGCAGCATGCATATGAACATGACATTCTGTTTGTAATCCGCACGAGCCTAGACAAGGGTCAATGCATTTCTTATTTATACATGCTTTAGTACTAGGACAGTCAGAGTTCACAATACATTCCGCCCTACAGTTAGGTGGTGCACCAATATAATTTTCGTAGCAAGAACACATCGGTATTTTATTTACAGCTTGACAAACAGCGTTTGGTCCACACGGAGACGGTACACAAGGATTGATGTCTGGTTCTGGAGTTTCTAAAAATATAAATAACACATAAAATATGTACAACTTTAATGCAACTTAAAACGGTAAACAATTGTTAATACTGTTTAGGTTTACTTACTTTCAATTATAGCACATCTAACAAATGGATCTCCTTCAAAACCTCTTAAGCAAGAACATATTGGCGCATGATTAACCACTCTGCATTCCGCGTTTTGTCCACAGGTCCCAACACATGGATCAGTACATTTTTGTCGGACGCAACTTTTTGTTATTTCACATTCGGAATTGACCGTACATTCTGGACGACAACGCGGTGGAGCACCCATGAAGTCTGGCATGCACGCACATGACGCGGTGCCGTTGTTATTATTGCACACAGCGTTGCTTCCGCATGGATTTGGAGTGCATGGATTTTGAGGAATTACGGCTAAAATTATAAGATAAAATAATATATTGTTCGATTATAATATTTATAATAAACAAATTATACTTTGCAGATAATATTTTTTTTACCTGGCGTATGTATAATGATGTGGCAGTACGCATATGCGTTTCCAGTGTATCCTGGTGGACAACTGCATGACGGAACGTGATTTATCACTTCACAAGTTGCAGCGGAACCACATACTCCTGGACATGGGTCGTCACATTTGTTTCGTACACATGCTTTACTGTATGGGCAATCGGTATTCACAACACATTCTGGTCTACAAGATTCATATGGGTCACCAAAATATCCAAGATTACATAAACATGCCGCAGCACCATTTCTTGAAACCTTGCATTGGGCGTTAGCGCCGCAAGGCGTTGGATCGCATGGATCAATCGGTTCAATTGCAGGTATTAAATAGCATGATGTAAATGGATCACCAGTGTAGCCATTTTCACAAGAACACATGGGACTGTGTAAATGAACATTGCATACTGTATTAGTTCCACATGAGCCAGGACAGGGATCTTTACATTTGTAGTTGACACAAGCTTTGTTAGAAGGACAATCGTCATTTGCTGTGCATTCACGTCGGCACTGAGGTGGTGTGCCTTCAAATGTTGGTTGACACGTGCATATCGGATTGTTTCCGTTAGGTGCAGGCTCGCACAAGCTATTTGGTCCACAAGGCGATGGTACACATACATTTATTATTGGCTTTTCTTCAATTTGTACTGAAAAAGACGTAATATCGTAAAGTTACTTTCAATAAAATTTTAGAATTAGTGTTGTCTTTTTTATTCTTACCATAACAATAGCTGAATGGTGAACCCGTGTGTTTTGGAGGGCAAGTGCATATTGGATTGTGATTAGTAACTTTACATAATGCGTTCTGACCACAGGAACCCGGACAAGGGTCTTGACATTTGCGATTAATACAAGCTAATGACGGAAGACAGTCAGTGCTTTGTATACATTCTGGTCGACAATTTGGCGGATTGCCAATAAAGCCTTGAATACAAGCACAAATTGCTTGACCATTTGATTCGCGACATATACTACTCGGTCCACATGGTGAAGGATCACATGGTCTATTCGCAGGTTCTAGAAAAAGAATAATTAATTAGGAACTACTGTTGCAAATTAAGTTTATTAGTTAAACGAGAAAGGAAATTTATTTACTTTCAATTTTGATGCACTCGATAAATGCATTGCCCGTGAGACCACTGGGACAACTGCAAATTGCGACGTGATTGTAAACAGTACACTCCGCGTTGACGCCGCACATATCTCGACATGGATTAATGCATTTTAATCTCGAACAGGCCTTGTCTAATGGACAATCTGTACTCAGGACACACTCCGGTCGACATCCGAAGTAGGGATCGCCTTGGTATTCAGCTATACAAGTGCATGTGCCGTCGTTACAGATTGTATTAGCGCCACAGGGTGACGGTGAACATGGATCTGACTTTTGTGGGGGCTCTGAAAAATCATACACATCACATTGTAAGGCTTAGTTACTTAAATATTACATTTTGGTTCGTATAGTTAGGTATATTGCATCTTATTACCTGGTGGTTTTATTGTACATCCAGTAAACGGATCGCCGTCATAACCAGTTGGGCAAGAGCAGACTGGTACGTGATTAACAACATTGCATATAGCATTAAATCCGCATGAACCCAGACAGGGATCTATACATTTCATGTTGATGCAGGATTTGTCGTTACTACAATCTGTATTTACTACACATTCCGGCCTGCAATTTGGTGGACTTCCAAAGTACCCTATCATGCATGAACAAGAGGGAACTCCTCCAACATCTCTGCACTCAGCATTTTGCCCACAAGGTGAAGGTACACAAGGGTTAACAGGTGCAACAGTAGGTGGTATAGACGCCGGTTGCACATAACAGCGAGAGAAAGGATCACCCGCATATCCAGTTTTACATGAACAGATTGGATTATGTTTTATCACTCTACATTCTGTATTTATGCCACATCCTTTAGGGCATGGATATATACATTTAAAGTTTTCACAAGCTTTGTCTAAAGGACACTCAGAGCTGGTTGTGCATTCTGGTCTACATAGAGGTGGTGTACCGGAGTATCCGCTTAAACAAGTGCACACTGCCAAACCATTTTGTGTTCTGCATTGACTGTTTGGACCACACGGTGACGGATCGCAAGGATCAGTAATATCCGCTAAAAAAAATAGAAACATAGTGTTACAAAGCTCTAATTTATATTAAAAGCAGAATTCATAAAAAATATATTAGAGCGGTATATGTTTGAGCAAATATTATAAAATACTTACACTGCGGATTAAACGTGCAAATTTTGTATGGGTCGCCGTTATGTTGGTCTGGACATGAACAAGTGGCTATGTGATTTATGACGTTACATAATGCATTAATTCCACATGTTCCAGGGCATGGATCATGGCACTTATTCTGGAGACAATCAAGATTGGACGGACAGTCTGAATTAAGTGTACATTCTGGTTTACAAATGTCATATGGATCTCCAAAATATCCGGGTAAACATATACAAGAGCCAACACTATTCCGTTCTTTACATTCCGCATTCACTCCACAAGGCGACGGTACGCAAGGAGTTGGGCGTTCTTCTACAGTAGCCATTACTACTACGTTACAATAAACGAATGGATCGCCTGTATAACCTATTTGACATAGACATATCGGCGTATGGCTTACAACCCTACATTCTGCATTTGTACCACATGATCCAGGGCACGGGTCTCGACACTTTGAATTAATGCATGCCATATTTGTTGCGCATTCTGAATTACTTGTACATTCTGGTCTGCAATGGGGTGGTGCCCCGATAAATTCAGGTAAGCATTTGCACTCGGCCTCATTTCCATTTTCGATACATTGTGAACTCGGGCCACATGGTGAAGGTTGACACGGGTTGATTCTCTCGGGTACCGTTGCAGCTATAATAAAAAAAATATAATTATATGCAATCCTTAAAGAACAACAAATTCCGGAAAAAATATGAGTACTTACGAATAAAATGACAAGATGAAAATGGATCACCAGAGTATCCTGATAAGCAGGTGCAGACAGGATTATGGTTAACAACTATGCAGTGTGTATTAAGACCGCAAGCTCCTGGGCAAGGGTCGATACATTTTTGGTTGGAACACGCTTTATTAAGGCTACAATCAGAACTGACTACACACTCAGGTCGACAGTTTGGCGGACTGCCCAAATAGCCTTGAATACATACACAGACAGCATGTCCATTAACTTCTTTGCATTGACTGTTGGGTCCGCAAGGAGATGGCTCGCATAAGTTTGTGTCAATGGGCGATTCTGAAAAAACAATATTAAACTATTACAGTACCGACGTCGCATACATTTATGGGTACTTTGTTTGCCAGTACACCGTTACTTCTTACCAAATTTAGTGCAGTAATGGAAAGGTGATCCGGAGTATCCAGATGGACAAGAGCACATTGGTATGTGGTTGATTGTTTCACAAATAGCGTCTGTTCCACACGTTCCAATACAAGGATCTGCACATTTATTGTTTATGCAAGCTTTGTTACGTGGACAATCCGAGTTTAGTATGCATTCAGGCTTGCAGGCAAAGTATGGGTCACCGTGATATTCTGGTATGCAAGAGCAAATGCCATTTTCACAAATAGCATTGGGACCACAAGGCGACGGTGAACAAGGATTTACTGGCTCAACTGGTTCTAAAATAAAAAAGAAATCATAAATTTATATTATGACCAAGAATAAGAACTATTTAAATTTAAAAAACAATATTCTCACCTCGTTGCATGATGTGGCAATTGCTGAAGGGATCTCCGGTGTATCCGGGAATGCAAGAACAGATGGGCAAATGGTTATTAACGTTACATTGTGCATTGTTTCCACAAGCTCCGGGACAAGGATCTGCACATTTGTTATTTATACAAGCCGTAACAGCACTACATTCGGAATTTATGGTACACTCGGGCCGGCATCGCGGTGGAGAACTTATGTAGTTGGGGAGGCAAGTACACCGTGCACTTCCATTAATTTCGTCGCATTGGGAATTTGGGCCACATGGCGATGGTACACATGGATTTCTTTGGATTTCTTGTGGAGTTGAAATTGGCACTGAAAATACATTGTTTCATTAATAATGTACAAACATGTAAATATATCGAAAAATAGTTGTCTTTATTACAAAAATACAATTACTTGGAACGCAGTTGGTGAAAGGATCTCCTGTGAATCGTTCCTGACAAGAACATATGGGGTTGTGAGCTATAACACGACAATGCGCATTTTTCGCACATTGCCCTACACAAGGATCTACACATTTTCGATTTACACAAGCCTTATCAGTAGCACATTCACTATTGATAGTGCACTCTGGTCTGCAATTTGGTGGAGAGCCCATGAAGTCTGGTTGACAACTACATGTTGCTTGCGAGTTTATTTCACGGCATTGACTGTTAGGGCCGCATGGTGATGGAGTACAAGGAGTCTTTATAGGTTCTGAAATTGAATAATATATTTTATATATACTTAGGTTCCTTACAATCTCTACAAATGTTATTCAAATATGGTTTATGAAAAAAAGTACCTTCTACTTTCACAACGCAGTTCGTATAAGCATTGCCGGTTAATCCCGGCGGGCAGTAGCACGATGGCAAGTGATTTATAACTTGACATATAGCATTTGATGCACACACGCCTGGGCAAGGATCTTTGCATTTATTTTGAACGCAAGCTAGAACTGGAGGACAGTCACTGTTGATTACGCATTCTGGTCTACATCCTTCATACGGATCACCCACATAAGATTCTACACATCTGCAAGATCCAGCGCCATTTCTTGCTACACATTCTGCATTAAGTCCACAAGGTGAAGGATCGCAAGGCGATGCGTATTCGATGGCAGTTTCTACAAAAACAATGTTAAATATATTTAAAAATATTGTTGTTATACATATTCAAAATACATTTCAATCAAGTTTTTTTACATAATACATTACCTTTAACTGGACTGCAGGAAATAAGAGGATCTCCAGTTTGATCGTATGGACACGAACATACGAGCGCGTGACTAATAACGTTGCAAACAGCGTTATAGCCGCAACTTCCCGGGCAAGGATCGCGGCATTTCTGGTTTATGCAAGCCAAGTTGCTGGGGCATTCTGAATTACTAACACATTCTGGATGACAGTTTGGTGGTGAGCCGATGTAATCAGGCTGGCAGGTACAAGAAGGCGATTCTCCAATAACTTTGCATATCGAATATGGTCCACAAGGTGACGGTGTGCAAGGGTCAACGGGTAGATCAGGAATAACTGTAATTAATCATGTATGTGTTATTAGAATAAACTATTGTATATTTTAGTTAGTACCTGTATTGTATGTATATTTTAAGATTCAATTACCGATTGGATAGCACGACGCTAAAGGATCTCCGGTGTATTGAGGTGGACATGTGCATATAGGGTTGTGGTTGATCACTTCACATTTCGCTCCAAAACCACAACTGCCTACGCATGGATTTATACATTTGTGGTTATTGCACGCTTCGTTGCGTGGACATTCCGCGCTGATTGTACACTCTGGTCTACAAGATGGAGGACTGCCAATGAAACTTGGAAGACATGAACAAACACCTTGTCCATGTATAGCTCTGCATTGGCTATTGGGTCCACAAGGATTCGGATTACAAGGCTCAGCTATTGCAACTGAAAAGTAAATTAAATCAGCTTAGTAACTCAGTAAAAACGCAGTAACATTTTCGTCAATGGCAATAAATTCCAATTTGATACTTACTTTTGACTTCGTGACATTCGATGAAGGCATTGCCAGTCGTACCTTCAGGGCAGTTGCACATCGGGATGTGATTAAAAACATTGCATTGTGCGCTTGGAGCACATGTACCTGGGCACGGGTTCATGCATTTGTTTCTCGAGCAAATTTTGTCCAAAGGACAATCCGTATTTAATACACATTCTGGCTTGCATCCAAAGTATGGATCACCTTGATAGTCTTTGATACAAGTGCAAATACCATCATTACATTGTGCATTAAACCCACAGGGTGATGGATTACAGGGATCCCGTGGAGTTTCATCTGCAATAAATAAAGAATACTATTACTCAGGAGCATTTTGGAACAATACTTTTAACTAGGTATTAATATTCACACATTAAATTACCTTCTATTAGTTGTATAACATTACAAATAGTGAAAGGGTCTCCTGTAAATCCTTGTAAACATGTACATGATGGAAGATGTGAGAAGACAGTGCATTCTGTGTTTTGACCGCAGCTGCCAGGGCAAGGATCGCGGCATTTCATGTTGAAACAAGCTTTGTCGGATGGACAATCTTGATTAATTACACATTCAGGTCGGCAATTAGGAGGCAGGCCTTGATAGTTTGGCATACAGGAACAAGATGGTGACCCGTTAATTTCACGGCAAATTGCGTTTTCACCACATGGGCTAGGCAGGCATGGGTTTCTTACTGGCTCTGGTGGTGGTTTAGCTAAAATAACATGAGAAAAATGGTTATTACACTATAACCGTTTTATTATTGCAACATTCAAAAATTTTATCTATAAATAGGTACTTACGTTGAGGCGCGCAGAATGTAAACGGATCTCCGATGAATCCGGCATTACATGAACACATGGGACTATGATTTACTGTTCTACAATATGCATTTGATCCGCAACGACCAGGACAAGGATCTACGCATTTCTGATTAATGCAAGCTCTATCTAAAGGACATTCCGAACTTGATGTACATTCCGGTCTGCAACCTGGTGGAGTGCCGATGTAATTTGGCATACATGAACATGCACTTTGTCCATTTACTTCACGGCAAACACTATTCGGTCCACATGGATTTGGTATACAAGGTGTAACATCTTTAGGCGGTTGTTCTGCAAAATCAAATTATGTTAGATACATCCTAAAATATAAATATGTTTTTACGAATAAGGAAAGTAATACCTCTGATGAAGTCACATCGTTTGTAAGGGTCACCGGTGTATTCTTGCGGACACGAGCAAGTCGGTAGATGATTAATAACAACGCATATAGCCATAGGTCCGCAAGTGCCGGGGCATGGATCTATACATTTACTGCGAACGCAAGCTCTGCTTGGTATACAGTCAGTATTGACAACACATTCAGGTCTACAGCCTTCGTATGGATTACCGATGTAGTCTGGTAAGCAAGAACAAGAGCCCGCTGAGTTGTGCTCTTTACATTCTGCATTGGGGCCACAAGGTGAAGGTTCACATGGCGTAGGTCTTTCTGCTACAATATTTTGTTGCACATAGCATGCCGAGAAAGGATCACCAGTAAATCCGTTGTCACAGAAACATGTTGGCGAGTGACTTATAGTCCGGCACTGTGCATTGATACCGCAAGCGTTAATGCATGGATCTTTGCATTTTTGGTTAACGCATGCCAAATTAGATGGGCATTCGCTGTTACTAGAACATTCCGGTCGACAATATGGCGGCGTTCCAAAGTAGTCTGGCATACATGTACATGATGGTGTCTCTGCAACTTCTTTGCAAATTGAATTTGGACCACATGGCGATGGTGTACACGGCGTAATGTCCGCCACAGGAGGCCCTAAAATAATATAAGTTTTGTATTATACAATATATCAACACATTTTAATATTTATTAAAAATAAATTTTAATAAATAAATAATTTAAGGAATTTAATTTTAATAAATAAATAATTTAAGGAATTTAATTTTAAGAAATTTAATAAATTTTTCTCAATAAATTTTAAGGAATATCCCGAGAAAAAACGAAGTCTGATTGAATAGTGTTTGAAACCACATCTTCATTATTCAAGTGGTTTTTTTTCAGCCTGAAATAATTTATCATAAACTAAACTTACGGTATGGTGTACATCTGATGAATGGGTCGCCAGTATATTTGTTCGGGCAAGTGCATATGGGATTGTGTTTCACAACAACACATTTTGCATCTACACCGCAGGATCCGACGCAGGGATTGATACATTTTTGGTTGGAACAAGCTTTGTCTGGTGGACAATCTGAACTGACAACACATTCAGGCCTACACAACGGTGGGCTGCCTTTATATCCTTGTATACAAGTACAGACCGCTTGTCCGTTCATTTCTCTGCATTGACTGTTCGGTCCACATGGTGATGGAAGACAAGGATTTATCGCGATAGGTCCTATAAACATTAATCACGGAATAAGAATAAAGTAATATGAGTCGGTTACAATGTATTAATAGACTGAGAAATAAGGTAGCCTACCTTGTATAGGCTCACAGTTGTAGAAAGCGTTGCCCGTCATTCTTTGAGGACAACTGCACATTGGTATGTGGTTTATTACATCACATATAGCGTTTGGAGCGCACGTTCCAGGGCAAGGATCAACACACTTATTTCTCACACATGCTTTATCTCTAGGACAATCTGAACTAAGTACACATTCAGGTCTACAGCCTAAATAGGGATCGCCTTGGTGTTCTTCGACGCACGTGCAAACTCCGTCATCGCATACTGCGTTGGGTCCACAAGGCGATGGATTACATTTATCTGGAGCATCATACACTGTAACAAAAAATAACTTTTAGATGTCTATAATATATGAAACAGTATAAGTAAACATAGAATAGTAAAGGAAAAATAGTTACGTACCCGGTGGTACTGGTGTGCAAACCGTAAACGCATCGCCGGTATAACTATCTGGACATGTGCATATTGGGGTATGCATAGATACGGTACATATCGCACCAATACCGCACGAACCAGGACAAGGGTCGCGGCATTTTTGTTGGATGCATGCCATAGAACTTGAACATTCCGCATTTATAACACATTCTGGCTTACAGTTTGGTGGACTACCTACATAAGTAGGCATGCATGTGCATGAGGGCACATTATTTACTTCTCGGCAAGTCGAGTATGGACCGCAAGGTGATGGTATGCATGGATTATGGTACGGCTCCAATACAGCATTTGCTACTGGGGCTGAAATAAAAATGGAAATATTATTATAAATATATTATTGCACCCATTACGCTAGTTGTAATATCTAAATGTATACATATGTATCTATGTAACCAACTTACGTGGTAATGGATTGCATCTAGTAAACGGATCTCCTGTATAGCTAGGTTTACATTGACATATTGGACTGTGGTTTATAACTCTACAGTCGGTGTTAATTCCACATGCGTTTATACATGGATCCTCGCATTTCTGATTTACACAGGCCTTCTCTCTGGGACATTCTGCGCTCGTGACACATTCCGGGCGACATCCAGGTGGTACTCCGATATAATTAGGCAAGCAGGAACAAACAGCTTGCTTGTTTACTTCTTGACAACGACTGTTCGGTCCACATGGTGATGGCTGACATACGTTTATTGGTGTTTCTATGACCGCTATAAAATACATATGTAAATTAAATGATACAGTAGTTTTTTTGTAAAAACGTTTGATTAATATATGTAATTACAAAACTTACGTTCTCTAGTACAGTAGCGGAATGGATCGCCTGTATATCCTCGTTCGCAAGAACATGATGGTGCGTGGCTGATTACTTGACAAATAGCGTTCGGTGCGCATGCTCCCGGGCATGGATTTTGACATTTACTTTGAACACATGATTTATCGGGTGGGCAATCAGTGTTTATAGTACATTCTGGTCGACAACCTTCATATGGATTTCCAAAGAAGTCTGGCAAACATGTACAAGATCCAGCGCCATTGTATTCTTTACAAATAGCATTACTACCGCATGGAGATGGTTGGCATGGCGTTACTGGTTCCTGGAAGACTTCCTTTCTGCGACATTCAACGAATGGATTACCGGTATAGTCCGAGATACACGTGCAAGAAGGTGAGTGACTTATGACATGACACTCGGCGTTCACGCCGCAGGTTCCTTCGCATGGATCGACACATTTTTGGTTTATACATGCGAGACTTAATGAACATTCAGAGTTAGTTACACACTCCGGTTTACAATAAGGAGGTGATCCAACATACTCGCTGAGACAAGAACATGAAGGTGCTCCTAAAGCTTCTTTACAAATAGAGTTCGGTCCACATGGTGAAGGAACGCAGGGGTTGACTGGCTCTGGCGTAAATTCTTGCAATACACATCGGACAAATGGATTGCCCGTGTACGACGAAGGACAAGAACAAATAGGATTATGATTAATGACTTGACACTTCGCGGCGATGCCACATGTTCCACGACAAGGATCGATACATTTTCTGTTAGTGCAAGCTTGCTGAGGTAAACAGTCAGTACTGACGGTACACTCTGGTCTGCATGAAGGCGGGCTTCCAATATATCCAACTAAGCAGGAGCAAACGGCTTGACCGTTAACGTCGCGACATTGGCTGTTTGGTCCACATGGACTAGGCTGACAGGGTTGAGGGTTGTCAACTGAAAAAAATCATATAATGTATAATGTTTCTCCAATAATTATTATATGTCACTAATATAAAATACACACAATGATATACAAACCTTCTAGAGGTGAACATTGCACGAAAGCATTACCAGTCATACGTTCTGGGCATCTGCACATTGGTATATGGGTTATAACTTCACATATTGCATTAGTGGCACAAACACCACTATTACACGGATTCACACATTTATTTCGTAGACATGCTTTGTCATGAGGGCAGTCGGAGCTAAGCACACATTCAGGGCGACACTCGAAGTAAGGATCTCCTTGATATTCAGGTAGACATGAACATTCTCCGTCATTACAAACTGCATTGGCACCGCACGGCGATGGATTACACAAGTCAGGAGTTTCGTCATTGACGATTTCTGCAAATAAATATCACAATACTTTAATCCAGTATTCTTTTTCTTCCACCTGTCATTATCCCACCCGCAGTGGGGTCGATGTAACATGTTTTATAACACAATTAGGGGACCCGGTGTACTTCGTTCCACCTAAGATTGCACAAAATCAATATGAGTGTTCGCAAAATATAATTAAATTCGCTGTAACCAAATCTATTCTAAAAAAAATACTGCCATATTTTATCACTGTTTTTGTTATTTTTTACAAATTTTCTTTTTTTTATAAACTATCCCAGTATGAGGCGAATAAATAAAAAAATATATTCAATTTGATTGAGACATTGTCAAGTTTTCACGAGGCTAATGCCCGTATTCACAAATAACACTTAAGTAAGCTTTTTGTTAAGTTTCGAATTTTGTGTACATGATTCGTTCATTTTAACAAAACAAACACTCAATTACGCCTGTAATACCCGAAGGGGTAGGCAGAGATGTAAACAGTACACCCATATTTTGCCGAGCGTATTTCCATTCCATGATGTAATAGGGGCGAGCACAATTCCGGACTTCGGGCTGATACTGAGCGTTTCATGATAGAAAAACCCAATATGATTTGACCCGATCCGGGGATCGAAGCCGAGAACTCAGCATAGCAGTCGTTCCGCGTACGCAATACAACTACGCTACCGAGGTATTGAAACCTTAGTGTCAATTGATAATTATTATTTATTTAATGTTTTTACTATCAAGATATATTCCTCACCTTGTAATTTACATTCAGTAAATGCGTCACCAATATAGTTCTCGAGGCATGTGCAAATTGGTACATTTTTCTTAACTATACATTGAGCATTTAGCCCGCAAGAGCCTGGGCAAGGGTCGTTGCACTTATTGTTAATACAAGCCAGGTTACTCGGACAATCCGCATTGATCACACATTCGGGACGGCACCCAGGCGGGGCTCCTATATAATTGGGCAGGCAAACGCAGGATGGTATTCCACCTACATCTCTACATTCGCTGAATGGTCCACATGGTGAAGGTAGGCAGGGATCTTTTGGCGGTTCATATACGACTGGAGGTGGCAAGCGGTAGCATCGACTAAACGCATCGCCAGTAAACTGTTCCAGGCATGTGCATATTGGACTGTGATTAATCACTTTACATAGGGCATTCTGTCCACATTGTCCTTCGCATGGATTACTACATTTGAGAGATATGCAAGCTTTATCTGTTGGACATTCAGCGCTGACAACACATTCTGGTTTGCAACTTGGTGGAGTGCCTCGATAATTTGCTAAACATGTGCATACTGCTTGTTCGTTGACAACTTTGCATACGCTGTTAGGACCACATGGAGACGGTGTGCAAGGATTCAGTGGCGGTTCAGCACCTATAAATAAATTTACTTCGTTATTTTTACTATTTTTAAGTATATTATGAATATTGCAGTAAGTACAGGTTTGTACAAAATGAATATGTTATGTTTAACGGTCTCTCTTCATGCCTTAGACCGATGGTCTTACCATAGTAGCGAATGACATGTTGATATCTTTAAATGTATACTATTTTGGTATATTTTAATATATTCATATTGTTTTTATTTTAGTCTATATAGTATGTATAAACATCGGGACAAACATATTTATAATATCTAATGGTTCAAAATTAAGAAAATGAACATTACTCACTTTGCTGTTGAAGTATGCAATTTTGGAATGGATTCCCCGTAAATCCTGGTAAGCAAGTGCAGATAGGAGCGTGATTGACAGTTTGGCACTGTGCATTGGTACCGCATGTACCGGGACACGGATCTTGGCATTTGTTTTGTTGACACACTCTGTTGGATGGACAATCTGTATTGACGGTACATTCCGGCCGACAACCTTCATAAGGATTTCCAAAGTAGCCGGGAGTACAGGAACAAGCGCCGGCGTTATTACGTTCTTTACAGATAGCATTACTTCCGCATGGTGATGGAAGGCATGGAGAGGATGGCTGAGGTATCGGAATATGCTGTACAACACTACATTGTAAGAACGGGTCTCCACTGTATCCTGGAGGGCAAACGCAATTAGGTGCATGGCTCACTACACGACATTGTGCCAGAGTGCCACATGCACCTACGCAAGGATCTCCACATTTATTATTAATGCAAGCCAGATGATTCGGACACTCGCTATTACTTGTACATTCCGGTCGGCAGTTAGGTGGTAATCCAATAAATTCTTCCATACAAGTACAGGACGGTGAATCGTTAATAGATCGGCACACTGAATTAGGTCCACAAGGTGATGGTGTGCAAGGATCTACTTGTACAGGGATTTCTTGGGCTAAAATAGAAAAAGAAGCCATATTCATTTCACGTCTACGGTAACTAAGTGATGTTGTAATTCGCATCATTCACTTAATGTTTTTTAAAGGAATTATGAAGGAACTTACGTCTCGGTACACATCTGCTGAATGGATCACCAGTATAGTCATTCGGGCATGAACAAATAGGGTTGTGGTTTACGACCTCACACAGAGCACTGATACCACATGCACCTTTGCATGGATTAATGCATTTGTAATTATTGCATGCCTTGTTTAATGGGCATTCAGAGCTAGTAGTACATTCAGGTCGACATGTTGGTGGATTTCCAGAGTAGCCTGGTATACAGGAACATACAGCCACATTATTTATCTCTTTGCATTGACTGTTTGGCCCACATGGACTTGGATTGCACGGGTTGGTTGGTAGAGGAGCTAAAATGCAAAAATGGAAATTATTTTTACTATAATCTTTTTTATTTTTTATTATACCTGATTTTCACCTGATTTCAATCGACAAAAAAGAATGTTTATGATGTAAATGTTTGATCCCTTATATTTTTTTATATTTAAAAAAATCCCGGAAACAGCTACAATTGCTGTGAGTGATGTGATGAAATTGCCAGGCATCACAAAACTTAGGTATGAGTGCAGTACAGTTACGCGGTTAGCAATTAAAAAAAATCATTAATGTTGTTAAGTACCTACTGTTTATACTTAAAAAAATGCTCGACGATTACACATTGTATACAATATATAATATTATGCATTGTATGTATATATTGTATTTATATTGAAGAAAGAAAAAAGACCTATCATATTAAATAGAATTATTGGTCGTTGTTTTTACCTTGAAGAACATTACAAGATACGAATGAATTTCCCTGGTATCCTGCTGGACAACTGCACATCGGTACGTGGTTAATGACTTCGCAAATCGCATTAGTGCCACATGTGTTAGGACATGGGTTCATACATTTCTTGTTGACGCATATTTCATTCTTTTGACAGTCTGAGCTTATTGTGCATTCAGGTCTGCAGCCAAGGTATGGGTCACCCTTATATTCTGGTAAACATGTACATTCTCCATTATTGCATTCTGCGTTGGAACCACACGGTGATGGATTGCATGGGTCCGTTGGTAAATCTGAAATAAACAAACGACATTAGTTTAAATGTTGCAGACTAATTTTTAATATCGATTACACTAATTACATATATAATATAATAATATTTAATAATCACCTCGTATGGGCTCTAATACACAAGCTGTGAATGGGTCGCCTGAGTAGCCTTCGACACAAGTACAGATTGAAACATGTTTTTGTACGGAACATTGAGCATTCTGTCCACAGGAACCGGGGCAGGGATCCTTGCATTTCTGATTGATGCAAGCAAGAGAACTGATGCAGTCTTGGTTAGTCACACATTCAGGTCGACAATTCGGTGGACTTCCGAAATAATCCGGTAAACAAGAGCAAGAGGGTTGACCACCACCTATATTGCGGCAGACGGAAAATGGTCCACACGGTGATGGCACACACGGATCAATTGTTTCGTCCAGAATCGGTTGTGTCACTGGAATAATAAACAATTATTTGTAGTTAATCACAAAATGAAACAGTATTCAAAAGAAACCCAATTATTACAGTAATAGAAACGATCTTTTGTAATTATTTTACCTGGTTTAGGATAACATTTTGAGAAAGGATCTCCAATAAAACCGGGACGACAGCTACAAATCGGATTATGGTTGAATACTCTGCAATCAGATTTTTTGCCACAAGGTCCTGGACACGGATTAATACAGTGCTGATTTATGCAGGCCTTGTCGGAAGCACAATCCGAATTTAATGTACACTCTGGTCTACATGATGGCGGTTCACCGATATAATTGGCTAAACAACTGCAAACAGCTTGATCATTTATTACACGGCATTGGCTGTAAGGGCCGCATTGATTAGGAGAGCAGAGATTCTGTGGTGTGGTTTGTTCTGAAATTAAATTTATCCAAAATAAATATATTGTGATATGGGTGTATTTATTGAAGTACATATCCATAATCTAAGTGCATACTTACGAGGAATAGGATTACAACGACGGAACGCATCACCTGTGTAACCGACTATACAAGTACATATGGGAGCGTGGTTTAATGTCGAACAGACTGCATTGACTCCGCAAGTTCCAGGACAAGGATCCTGACATTTATTTCCAATACAAGCTTTATCACCAGGGCAATCGGTGTTCGAAACGCATTCAGGACGACAACCTTCATAGGGGTTACCAAAATATCCTTCATTACAAGTACATGAGCCAGCTTTATTCTGTTCCCGACATACTGCGTTGGGTCCACAAGGGGATGGCGAACATGGTGTCAAGATTTCATTTTTGATTTTTAATGAACAATGAGAAAATGGATCACCGACGTAACCTTGTGGACATACACACATAGCAGAGTGACTGACCACATGGCATTCCGCATTTGCCCCACAAGCACGTATACAAGGATCTTTACATTTCTGATTCAAACATGCCAAATGTGGAGCACATTCGCTGTTGCTTATACATTCTGGTTTACAATATGGTGGCTGTCCTTTATACTCTGGCATACATGTACATGATGGGCTGCCATTCACATCTTTGCAGATAGAATTAGGACCACACGGAGATGGTTCACACGGACTGATAGTAATTGGAGGAGCACCTGAAATAATTTACGTACAGTTAAATAATTTGCTCAATCAATTTTTAAACGAAGTTTACTGTAGTATACTTACTAATAACTAAACTGCATTGTATGAAAGGATCACCCGAATGAGAGGTGGGGCATGCACAGATAGGATTATGATTAACTACTTCGCATATTGCTCTTACTCCGCATGTTCCAACACAAGGGTCTATACATTTTTGGTTTACACAAGCTTGATTTTGTGGGCATTCAGCATTTACTACACATTGTGGTCTACAAGCTGGCGGTACTCCTAAGTACATTGGCAAACATGAACATACAGCTTGGTTGTTTATTTCGCGACATTGGCTGTTAGGACCACATATGGCAGTGCTACATGGATTTTGAGTTGGAGACGCTGCAATTCAAAATAAATATAATTAGTTTAAAGTCTATTTAAAAATTAAAACAATATATGCAGTAGCGGGCATTGCATATAGGCAATTAAGCACAGCCTACCTCATAAGAACTAATGTACACAATCTTTGACTATTACTACACAAATAAAATATATCAATCATCATACTTCTTGAATTATTATATCGATAGTCACACATAGAAATTTATTAGGATAGTAACTTATACTACAATTAACATTCATTAAACGAAACATAACACAAAGCAATGTAGTGATTGCCTAAGAATTTCACGCACACTTAATTGATTTCTGCATAATCACACATACACGCACACTTCGTTAATACAATACGACAAAAATATAAATTATGATATTGCCATGCGTAACACACTATTTTTGACATTGGAAATTAATTCGGCTATAGTAGGCATGCCTCATTAGGAATGTCTAATTAAAAAATACTATTTTATAAATTCAATCGATTCACATTAAAACCTACGTAATTTGGTTGTATCGTTTAAAAGAAAGAGTAAAGAAAGGGATATAACATTTATATAGATGTAGTGTTGTAGGCAAGTTTCAAGTATGTAACTGGCTCGTCCCGACTTTGTCCTCCTCACCCGCCGCCGTATAATGAATAGCAAAAATAAACGAGAGCTAAACTTTTTAGTGGTACACTTTTTGGGCCTCATTATTTTACGCCCTAGAGTACGCCCTACGCGACAATAGTTTTGCACGTCATTGCATTTGCAGGTCGCCAGGTGCATATTATTTATTTATTGACCATATTTTACATATTGTTTGTAATAAATAATCGTGTACGATTAATTTGCTCCATCTGCCTACCTATCCGAAAAATAAATGCCCGCCACTGACAATAGGATAGACTCAAAAATTATTACATACCTCTTATGGGGTTGCATACGATGAAGGCGTTTCCAGTAAATCCATTATTACAGCTACACATGGGAATGTGGTTAAGTACTTGACACATAGCGTTTTGGCCGCAAGCTCCGATGCACGGATCAACACACTTCTTGCGAACACAAGCTTTGCTCTCATCACAATCCGTACTAAACACGCATTCTGGGCGACAGTTGAAGTAAGGATCACCGTGATATTCTGCTAAGCATTGGCACTGGCCGTTTAAGCACTCTGCGTTAGAACCGCAATGTATATTTGTACAAGAGTCTGTTACTATAGGTTCAACTGAAAAAAATAATTAAGGTTAAAAATTATTTGTAGATAATTATTTTCATATGAATCTTTATTATCAAATTATAGCAAATAATTACCTTCCAATGGTTGAGGCTTGCAACTGGTAAATGGATCTCCTATATAGCCTTCAATACAAGTACAGATGGGAATGTGATTGAGAACACTACATTGAGCTGACGCGCCACAAGAACCAGGGCAAGGATCTTGACATTTTGAGTTGATACAGGCTCTGTCGCTGGAGCAATCGGAGTGTATTGTACATTCAGGTCTACAATTGGGCGGACTGCCGATGTATGTGGGAAGACACGAACAGGACGGTGTATTGCCGACATCTCGACATTCAGCGTTAGGGCCACATGGAGAGGGTACACAAGGATGTTTGTAATCTGGGACTACATCATCTGGAAAACAAAATACTATATTAGGGCAGAAACTGGTCTCACTTTAGAGGTTGTTTAAAATCGCGCGAACTGGAAGCATCTAGGTAGGAAGTTAGACCCTAGAAATAGGCCGGGATAACGGCGATTTTTTACAGAAGAAAGTTATTAATTAAAATTGCGTATAGAATATTTTATAAGGTTACTTACATTTAACTGGTGTACAGATAGTAAACGGATCACCAGTAAAAGATTGTTCACATGTGCACATCGGGCTATGATTAATCACTTTGCATATAGCATTACGCCCACAGGGTTTAGGACACGGATTAATACATTTGTTTTTAACACAGGCCTTGTCGTGAGGACACTCCGAGCTAACGACACATTCTGGTCTACAGTTAGGTGGTGAACCGACGTATTCGGTTAAACAGGAGCATACAGCTTGATTGTTGACCGATTTACATTGACTGTTGGGACCGCACGGTGATGGATAGCACACGTCTACTGGTGCTATAGACAATGGTTCTAAAAAATACAAATAATATATTATATCTATACAAAATATCTTTTGCATCTTACGTATAAAGTACTAAATATATTAAACTAACCTTGGTAAACACAATATCTGAATGGATCGCCCGAGTAACCATTGTTACATGTGCATTGAGGTACGTGGTTTACGACTTGACAAACAGCATTAGGTCCACAGCTGCCAGGACATGGGTCGCCGCATTTGGTGTTTACACAAGCCCTATTTGACGGACAATCAGTGTTAACAACACATTCCGGTCGACAATTTTCATAAGGATTGCCAATATATCCATCCATGCATGAGCATGATCCGGCGTTATCCTTTTCCCTACATATAGCATTCGCACCACATGGAGAAGGCGAGCATGGTGTTGTGACGGGTTCTGTATGTATCGGTTCATGTACACACTCAAAGAACGGATCGCCAGTGAAGCCGTAAGGACACAAACAGATCGGTGAGTGGCTTACAACTCTGCATTCTGCGTTTGGAGCACAACTGCCTACGCATGGATCTATGCACTTATTGTTGACACAGGACAAATGCATTGAGCATTCTTCATTACTGCTGCACTCTGGCTTGCAGTAAGGCGGTTGACCTTGAAAACCTTCTAGACATATGCAAGATGGTGCTTCATTTATTTCTTTGCAGAGAGAGTTAGGGCCGCATGGTGAAGGTGTACAGGGACTGACAGGTTCAGGCAATCTCTCAGCTGGAACATATAAAAACGGTTAGAACAGAAGGCAACAACTCCTATAAATATACTTCACCTGAAAATAAAAGACTTACGTTGTCTAATGCACCGTGAGAATGGATCTCCTGTGTACAATGGTGGACAAGTGCATATGGGGTTATGGTTGACAACTTTACACTCCGCGCCTACACCACAAGAACCAATACATGGGTCCACACAGCGTTGATTACTGCACGCCATACTAAGAGAGCATTCGGCACTGATGGTACACTCGGGTCGACAAGCTGGAGGTGACCCAATCATGTCAGGAGCGCATGAACACACTGCCTGACCATTTATCTCTCTACAGCGACTGTTAGGTCCACAAGGCGAAGGTGCGCAAGGATTTCCGACTATTTCTGCAATTTAAATAATTATTTGTAAGTATTGTTCATGGTTATTAATGTATTTTTAATTATATGGCGTAAACACATAAAAGCTATTTCAATGATAAGTACAAACCTAATACAGGTCGACATTCTACAAATGCATTACCCGTCATTCGTTCGGGACAGCTGCACATTGGAATATGGTTTACCACATTACACACGGCATTCAATGCACAAGTACCCGGACAGGGATCTTTGCATTTATTACCAATGCAAGCCTTGCTGCGATCACATTCAGAGCTTTGCAAACATTCTGGTCGACATCCAGAATAAGGATCTCCTTGGTATTCAGGCAGACATGTACATTTGCCATCGAAGCATTCAGCATTTTCTCCACACGGTGAAGGATTGCATAAATCATTTTGAACTACGAGAATAAAAAAACGTGTTAAATTCTATTTATAATTATCCTAAGGCATCAATGTTTTTTTTTATAAAAATTACCTGTCGGTGGTATAGGGTTGCACTGAGTGAATGCATTGCCAGTAAATCCTTCAATACAGGAACAGATTGAGACGTGTTTTATGACCTGGCACACAGCATTTATTCCACATGATCCAGGACAAGGGTCTCGGCATTTCTGGTTCATGCATGCCATATTACTAGCACAATCTTCGTTTATAGTACATTCTGGTCTACAATTGGGTGGACTGCCTTCAAAGTTCGGCAAGCACGAGCAAGATGGAACGCCGCCATTATTCTGACATTGTGAATTAGCACCACAAGGTGACGGTACACATGGATCTCTTTGTGGTTGTTGAGGTGGCTCTGCAACTAATAGAAAAATATAATTTAATGATTTTTAAATGACAAACCACAATTATTTACAAACAATAATTGAAGCAACCATATTTATGTAATACTTACTTGGAACTAAATAACAACGAGAAAATGGATCGCCGGTATATCCATTTTGACATGTGCATATTGGGCTATGATTGATGGCTTTACAGACTGCATTCTGTCCGCAAGGTCCAGGGCATGGAGGTATACACTTCTGGTTCTTACACATTTTATCGCTTGGACATTCAGCACTTATCACACATTCAGGTCTACAATTTGGAGGAGAACCCCTATATTCTGGTAAACAGGAGCACACACTTTGGCCATTCGAAATTCGACATTGACTATTTGGACCACATGGTGATGGTTCGCAAGGGTTTGTAGGTATTTCTTCTCGAGCTGAAAAATAATTACATGATATTATCACATCGGATTTTACTAAATAAGGTAGTAGATCACAATATTCACGTATATAAGAATTGTGCATAATCAAAAATATTATAACTTACGTTTAATTGTGCAATGACTAAATGGATCCCCAGTGTATCCTAATCTACAGGTACACAATGGTGAATGATTCACTACTTGACAGTCAGCATTCGGGGCACAAGTACCTGGACATGGATCTTGGCATTTGTTTCTCGTACATGCTTTGTTACTCGGGCAATCTGAGTTAACAACACATTCGTGATGACATCCTTCGTATGGGTTTCCGAAATATCCATTGGCGCATACACATGCTCCTGCTCCAGAATGTTCTCTACATTCAGCATTAGGACCACAAGGTGAAGGACTACATGGAGATATATACTCAATATGGATCATAGATGTTTTGCTACATTGCACAGCTGCGTCGCCACTATATCCATCAGGACAAATGCAAACGGCAGTGTGACTAACAACTCTACATTCCGCATTTGCACCACATGCCTGTTCGCAAGGGTTCTGGCATTTTTTATTTATACACGCAAGTTGAGAAGCACATTCGCTGTTCGCCAGACATTCAGGTCGACAATTGGGTGGAGCTCCAATAAATTCAGGCATGCATTGACAAGATGGAACGTCGCCGTCAGTTTGTTGGCAAATCGAATTAGGTCCGCATGGTGATGGTTGACAGGGATTAACATGTACTGTTGGTTCCGCAATCGCTAAAAAGTTAATATAATACGATTATATTATTTTGTTTGGGTATTATATAGGTACGATAAAATTATATTAAAAAGGCATGAAAACTTACGAATGGAAATACATCTCGTGAAAGGATCCCCTGTTAGAGTTGCAGGACAGCTGCAGATAGGATTATGATTTATGACTTGACATTGAGCAGCTACACCGCACGTTCCTTGACAAGGATTAATGCATTTTTGATTGCTACAGGCTTTGTTTAGTGGGCAATCAGAACTCGCAACACATTCTGGTCGACATGAAGGTGGTGCGCCACGATAGCCCGGTAAACAGGAACAAATTGCTTGGCCTTGGTATTCTCGACACTGACTATGCGGTCCACATGGAGTAGGCAAGCATGGGTTTTGTTGTAACACCTCTGCAACCATACAAAAATTTAGTACTCATTTTATTCATTTAAATTACATTGATTTTTATAGCTAAAACAAATCTTTACCTTTGAAGGGATTACATTGTATAAACGCGTTTCCAGTCATCCTTAGAGGACATGTACATACTGCCATATGGTTGACAACTTGGCACAATGCATTAGTGCCACATGTATTAACGCATGGATCGACGCAATGATATTTTACACAAGCCCTATCCATTGGACATTCTGAACTTATAGTACATTCCGGTCTGCATTCGAAATATGGATCGCCGTGATATTCTTCTAGGCAAGTGCAAACGCCTTCATTGCAAACAGCATTTGGTCCACAAGGTGACGGATTGCACGGGTCGACATGTGTTACTTCTGGAAATATGTATTAATTAATAAATAGGATTTAACAAAAAATATATATAATGTACTTCAGTGAATTTATTTATTTTATTAAACACAGAACTTTAAAATTATTAATCAGGTCGACTTTTGGGTGTAGGTATATATTTAAAGTTTTTCTGTGTGTAGTAAATAGAAGGTAAAAATTACTTAGATCCTTTATTTCTACGACACTTTACTTACCTATTGGTGGTTTTAAAATACAACTGCTGAACGGATCTCCAGTATATCCGTCGAAACATGTACAAATTGAAACGTGACTTTGGACTCTGCATTCAGCATTAACTCCACACGATCCTGGACACGGATCGATACATTTTTCATTGACGCAAGCTTTATCACTGGGACAGTCCGAGTTAATAGTACATTCCGGTCGGCAGTTAGGTGGGCTGCCAGTGTACTGCGGCAGGCATGAACATGAATGCGATCCTCCTATGTCGCGACACTGTGAGAAAGGACCACACGGGGATGGTACGCATGGGTTTGTCGGCTGGTAGACGACTTCGGTAACTAAAATAAAAGATATCATATGTGACACAAATACAACACAAACATAGGGTACTGTATTATAAACAAGGCACTAATTATAAATACTAGGTGGTATGTCCCTCGTAGGCGAGAAGGCCCCTATATTTGCTTCTTCCCTCTTCGGGGTGTGAAGAAGCATTTATATAGGCCGGCATGATTCTGGTTGCTACCGATACACTCATTGTTTGTTACTGCGCTTACCATCAGGTGTAATGCAGTCACTTTGGCGTGTCCGGATATAATTAATAAAAATATTATGAGACTAAACAACTGGGGTGACGAGCGTAGACTAATGCCCTGCAGTGCTTTGTAATTGTTGTTTCTTTTCTTCGTGGTGTTGTTTTCTCTTTACGGACAGGCCACCATCAGGCTAGTGACCAACTCGTTACGTCCTTCAGGCTAATAAAAATCATATCAATTACGACATCCATTTTCCAAAATTATTTTTTCTATTAGACGCTAAATTCATGTTTTAATTTAAATAATTATTGTTCGTAGTCATTATACTAATTTTATTTTAATTATATTGAATAATTATCTATTAAGAATATTGTACCTCTGTAACATTCACTAAACGGATCTCCAGTGTGCTGCGGTCGACATGAGCATATAGGACTATGATTGATGACTTTGCATTCAGTATTTCGGCCACATACACCTTCACAAGGGTTCCTGCATTTCTGGCGTATACATGCTTGTTGTTGACTACATTCAGAACTGAGCAGACATTCAGGCCTACAAGCTGGTGGCGTTCCCATAAACTCAGGTTGGCAAGTACATACTGCTTGATCGTTCGATACTTTACAAATACTATTCGGCCCACATGGTGAGGGAACGCAAGGATCTCTGTGTACAGTAGGAGGTTCTGAAAATAGCAAATCGTGTTATATATAAACTATTTCTACTACGACTAATATAATTTCACAACGAAATATCAAATTTAATCAATTAAATTAAACACCTTCTAATTGTGCATAACAATTCTGGTATGGACTTCCCGTTAATCCAGGTAGGCATTCACATTTTGGTGTATGATTGATGACATTGCATACAGCATTACGTCCACAAATATTATTGCAAGGATTTTTACATTTATTTTGAATGCATGCCAAATTAGTGGCGCAGTCCGAATTGACGATGCATTCAGGTCGACACCCTTCGTATGGATTGCCGATATGATCTGGTAAACATACACACGCTCCAGCATTTCTTTGTTCTTTACATACGGCGTTAGGGCCGCACGGGGATGGTGAACACGGCGTAAGTGGTAAGTCTATAACCCTGCACTGTATAAAAGCATCTCCGGAATAGCCTGGTGGGCAAATGCATTGAGGCGAATGGCTCACTACTGTACACTCTGCGTTGACTCCACATGACCCGGGACAAGGGTCTTTGCACTTTTGGTTAATGCATGCCATCTCGTTAGGACACTCTGAGTTTGCAATACATTCAGGGCGACAGTTTGGTGGATTTCCTGTATATTGGTCGAGACATGCACATGATGGGGAGCTATTTATTTCTTTACATATGGAGTTAGGTCCACACGGAGAAGGTTCGCACGGGTTGACGTAAATTGCTGGTTGCGGATCTAAAAAAAATATTGCAAATAATTACGTTACATGTACTAAATATACATATCCATTATTAAACGATTTAAATTTTTGTAATAATATACCTTCAATTATGCATCTACTGAATGGATCGCCAGTAAAACCAGTTGGACAGGAACAAATTGGGTTATGATTTATCACCTGGCACTGCGCTCCGACACCACAGTTTCCTTTACAGGGATCTATACAACGTTGGTTGGAGCACGCTTTATTCAATGCACATTCTGAGCTGGAGACACATTCGGGTCTACACGTTGGAGGAGCACCCATATAGCCTTGTAGACAAGAGCATATCGCCTGACCATTTATTTCACGACACTGACTATTTGGACCACATGGAGAAGGACTGCATGGGTTGACAGCTTCTACTACTTTGATTTCTCTACACTGTATAAAAGCGTTTCCAGAATATCCTTTTGGACACGAACACATGGGAACGTGGTTAAAAACATCGCATATAGCTCCTGTGCCGCAAGTATGAATACAAGGGTCGACACATTTACTCCTTACACATGCTTTATCTTGTGGGCAGTCAGTACTCATCAAACATTCCGGTCGACATCCAAAGTACGGATCTCCTTGATATTCCGGCAGACAAGTACAAACACCGTTGTTACATTCAGCATTTGCGCCGCAGGGTGAAGGATTACATGGATCCGGTTCAAAAAATTCTGCAATTGCACGCCATTTATTGTTTTAAGCCCAAAGCATATTATATAATTATCAAAATAAGTAAATTTAGAAGTAAATACGTAAACGGTAGACATAGGTGTGACTAGCGTACCTACGATTTGCCGAGAATATGCCCGATTTGTTTGGCCATACCTTTAGCCATATCGGGCATAGAAATCTCAAACCCAGACAGAGGACAAATCACTTGTATTTTTCAAATTGAAATATGAAACACTCCTGAGAATCTGACCCAGGACCTTACCGGCTTAACAGCCTATGTAATAATAAAAAGTTATAATGTAAAATATTTTATTTACCATCGTCTTCGGGCATCGGCAGACAACGTGTGAATGGATCTCCTGTGTATCGCTGAACGCAGCCACACTGCGCGATGTGGTTAAAAACGGTGCACTGAGCATTTAGACCACAGGCTCCAGGACATGGGTCGCGACACTTTTCATTTATACATGCTTGGTTACTGGGGCATTCAGAGTTAATAGTACATTCGGGCCTGCAGTTCGGTGGATTACCAACATAATTAGGTTTGCAAGTGCAAGAAGGTGTGTTCCTTACGTTACGACACTCAGCATAAAGTCCGCATGGTGAAGATAGACATGGATCCGGCGAGAGTGGACTTTGAGGTGGTTTTGATACTGAAAGAAATATTTTGGTATTAAAAACCTCGTGAATATTGTACCATGACCTATGAAAATGTACTTACTTTTAATAGGGTAACACGTTGTAAATGGATTTCCAGTCAATCCTTGCTTGCATACGCAAATTGGACTGTGATTAATGACATTGCAGTTGGCGTTTTCACCGCAGGTGCCTACACAAGGGTTAGTACATTTCTGCTCCACACACGCCAAATGTTGTGGACACTCAGAGCTCACGACACACTCAGGACGGCAGTTCGGTGGTGACCCAATAAATGACGGTAGGCAGGAACAAATTGCTTGTCCGTTGATTTGTTTGCATTGGCTGTTAGCTCCACATGGTGATGGGCTACACGGATTTGTCTCCACTACTGAAGCTATTTGACAAAAAATAATAATATTAAATAAAGTATTTGTATCGCGTAGTATATAGTTATAGCTCACCATGTTTTTACATATGTTTGAATGGACTACTTTAGAATTGATATTTTTTACCTCGATAATATAGATATAGATTGATATACTGTGTGTCTAGTAGGTTATCACATTAAATGATACCACATGTACTACATGTAATTCTTTAACCATACACAAAAAAAATTATTAAATATCTACGATATTTCAGCCAAGAGACATTTTATCTGACTTAATGTTTCAGAACATCATGTAAATGCGTAAGGAAACCTAATAAATACGGCTAGGTCAAAAGTTTAAACGTTGCCACTCTCAACTACTGAAATATTATGAAAAAAATTACCTACATTTACATAAAACTTAAGCTCACGCTTTTATTCCCAAAGAGGTAAGCAGAGATGTAACTAAATTTTATGTAATGAAAAATGTATTTACTGCTAACAATGTAAGGCATAATTTTCAATGTACAATATAAGGGAGAAATAGTCCAATTCACAGGAGGAGAATATCAATATTGCCAAGGAGAATATAAAAAAAAATGTAAATAACTATCGATAATTATTTTTATAAATTAGATGTCGTTAGAAAAATCATAGTACCATAGTATCATAGTACCTACTTAGGCGCGCGGCGGTGCACATCAAACAAAACATTTAGCTACAGAGTACCTGCATTTATTATTTAAATATTTGAAGTGATTTACGGACTTGCGATATTGGACGCTATTTAAGCCATTATTGTTGGTACCCAATTAACCCATTTAAATTCTCAAGATGCCTCGACACAACTTTACGACTGCAGAGTAACCCACTCAAATGTGTTATCTCACAATGTGAATGCATTCAGGTTCCAATACCTGTTTTGTGTTTAATAAAAAAACCGACATGGTTTTAATTTACGGAGAATGTCATCAAAACGCACCACTGGCTTTAGGAACATACTAAGAGAGATATGGTGCCACCCGTATATTTCCGACATACTTGCTAATCTTTGTACAGGCAGTCCAAAGATTATGTGATAATCAGCCTTTGGTACCGAGTCAAGTAGATGTTTCACCGCGAGTAGCAACCAGCGGCACGCAAACAACGAATACGACTTTGTACCAATACCGATTTTCATTGAATGGGGCTGGAGTTCACGGAGACCAAATAATTGACCTCGTTTTTATTACGATACCTTACGGCAACGATAACAATAGCGTGACAATAATATGAATGTTGTGTTAAATTTTGGATGCCGTCGCGTCGGTCCCTTCGCGCTGCGCTTATTCTGACGACGCGAAGCGATGCATCGCATCGCGGACATACGTAAGACAAAGTACCGCTGCGATGCTGCCACTTTTACAGGTCACCGAACTAAATACAGAGTTTTATTTCGTGGTAATTTTTAGATTATTTATTTTGTTTGAAAGTTGCATTTTTTTATTTATGGTATAAAATTAACTGTTTATTCTATTCTTTGAACATACTTATATCAACTAGTTTTAACCACTGTATCATTTAATGTGATAACCAAATCGCCACTTGGTAGATGTAGATAGAGATATTGATTCGTAGCATGTGATGACCAATAAAGTTATTACGTATGTTTAAATCCAAATTATTCCAAAGGCAAAGAATAAAAGTAAGCAGTTATAAATATTCATCACAGATATCATAAAAATTACTAATAAATACTTACGTTCTTGCATAATGTTGCAGTGGCTGAAAGGATTTCCTGTGTATCCGGGCTGACATATACACGTAGGCATGTGGTTGTTTACTTGACACAACGCATTTGTACCGCACACACCGGGACAGGGGTCAATACACTTCATTCTAGAGCAAGCTTTGTTGAGTGGACAGTCAGAGTTGACAACACATTCCGGTCGACATCCCTCATACGGATCGCCAGAGTAACCATCTAAACATTGACAAGATCCGACGCCTTTCAATTCTCGGCACACAGCATTTGAGCCACATGGACTCGGGCTGCATGGTGTTAGATGTTCAATTGCTTCGGCTATCATTTGTGGGCTGCAATATGAGAATGGATCGCCAGTGTAACCTGCTTGACATATACACATAGGTGCGTGGCTTACTACTCGACACTCTGAGTTAGAGCCACATGTTCCTATGCATGGATCTTTGCATTTTTGATTCAAGCAAGCTAAATTATAGTCGCATTCACTATTACTGATACACTCTGGTCGACAGTTTGGTGGCGATCCATTGAAATTTGGTAAACAAGCGCAAAGTGGGCTCTCGCCGCTGATTTTGCATATCGAATTCGGTCCACAAGGTGATGGTTCGCATGGATTAACCGGTATTTGTTGAACGACTGTAAATAAATGAATTAACGTCATATTACTAAAATATATATTATATAACAATATAAATAGTATTTGAGTACGAGTTTCGTGGGATCACGCGGCAAAAGAAATTGCAAAATATATCATCTGTTGGCAGAAAGAATCGGTTTAGTGAGATTAAATAACGACGTACCTATAACTGTACATCTGACAAATGGATCGCCTGTGAATGAGGTTGGACATGTACATATAGGATTATGGTTGATAACGTCACACACTGCTCCAGAACCACACGCCCCTATGCATGGGTTTATACACTTCTGATTATTACAAGCTTCATTCAGGGGACACTCTGAACTGACCACACACTCTGGTCTACAGGTAGGTGGACTTCCTCGATAACCGGGCACACAAGAACATACTGCTTGTCCATTGCTTTGTTGACATTGACTGTTCGGTCCACAAGGGGATGGATGGCAAGGATTTACGTTTAATACTGAAACAAAGAAAAATATTTTATATCATGCATGTGCAATAGATGATTTTAATTTAGTTCTTATATTTTAGATCCACTTTTGTCTGAGGTTCTTTCAATAATCATAAGTGGGTACCATGACTATATAGTATATCAATACACTGTATTATTAAAATATAACGATAGTTTCATAAAAACGGGATGAAACAACGCACCCTGAACCTCGTAAAGTATTTGACTTTGGTTAGTCGTGTTATTTTATGCTATTACGTAGAGTCCATATAATGCTGTTATGTAGATTTATTACTCTTCCAAAATTGGATTCAAAGTGACAACTTGTTTGGCATAAATCTACTTGAAATTGACCACGCAGAGTATTTAAAAAACAGGACCAATTTTGAAAATACTTTTGAAGCCTTAATTTAAGCACTATAATCATAATAGTACATACGTATGCTTACGACTTTATCCCCAAGGGGGTAAGCAGACACCCTAATAGTATGTAAATAAAATGACGGTCTTAAAGGAACAGACCCTGTAAAAGAGTTTTTTTTTGTATTCCGTGGGAAGGATGGATGGACAAACCGACATGGTGAATCTATAAATGTTCCTTGTTGTGCTAAGAAACCGTAAATGATTAAACATCGCATACAAAGAAAAAAATTACCTGCAGCAGGCCTACATTCCACAAAAGCATTACCGCTCATTCCTTTAGGACACGAACACATTGGTATGTGGTTCATAATATCACAAATAGCATTTTGTCCACATGTACCGACACATGGATTAACGCATTTATTACGCTGGCAAGCTTTGTCTTGTGGACAGTCGGTGTTATACACACATTCAGGTCGACAACCTAACATTGGGTCACCGTGGTAGCCTTCTATGCATGAGCAAACTCCATTGTTGCATACAGTGTTCGGTCCACAAATCTTTTGTTGGCAAGGGTCAGACGACACGGTTGGTATAGGATCTGTAAATAATCAGAAAAATTATTATCATTATTCAAGTTATAATTGTAAACCTGTTATTATTATTTATTTTATAATGTTGTAAAATAAATTATCTACGACGAACTTACCTTCTATAGGTTTTGGCACACATTGTCTGAACGGGTCTCCTGTAAATCCGTCAGGACACAGACACACCGGAATATGATTATTAACGAAACACTTGGCGTATAAGCCGCATGAACCGTCACATGGATTTCTACATTTTTCTGATACACAAGCCAGATCGCTTGGACAATCAGAATGGACAACGCATTCAGGCTTGCAGAAAGGTGGTGATCCAATGTAGGTAGGTAAACATGAGCACGATGCCAAACCATTGTTATTACGACATTCCGAATATAAACCACATGGTGATGGCACGCAAGGATCTGAAGGTTGTGCTTTGCTGGGTAATGTTTCTGTAAATAACAGTATGTTACGTTAATACTTACACGTTTCTTAATCATAAAAATGATGTGCAAATGTTTCCAAAGCCTTGTTGATGAATAAACGACATGAATGTTCAGAAAACATTCTTAAAAATCAACACAGACTTGGACCCAACAAGTGATCATTGTTTAAATTATTTTCATTGAATTACATACATCATCTATGTTATTTATTTGTGATGGAGTGAGCTAAAATATATAACTTACGCAGTACTTGATTGCACATGGTGAAGGGATTTCCAGAATAGCCCTGCCGACAGCTACATATTGGACTATGGTTGATAACTTTACATTCTGTGTTCTGGCCGCAGGGTTTAGGACACGGATTCACACATCGTTGATTTATACATGCTTTATTTGTCTGGCATTCGGAATTAATTACACATTCAGGCCTACAATTTGGAGGAGATCCCATGAAATTTGGTAAACAAGAACAAATCGGTTGACTGTTTACTTCTTTGCAAACTGAATTTGCACCACATGGGGATGGATTACACACGTTTCCTTTTTCAACATCATATTCTGCAATTCGACAAAAAAATTGTTTATTGACAAGTAGTCAACATGTTGTAACAATTCTGAAGATAATATACAGTATTAAATCTTACCTCTTACAATGGAACACATTGTTAGCGGATTGCCAGTATAGCCGGCTTTGCAATTACATGTTGGTTTATGATTGGTTACGTAACAGTCGGCATTAAATCCACAAACTCCTGGGCAAGGGTCCACGCATTTGTTTCTATTGCAAGATAAGGCTAATGGACAGTCGGAGTCGCTTAAACACTCCGGCCTACAACTTTGGTACGGGTCACCAAAATAGTCAGGTAGACATGTACATGAACCAGCATTTCCTTGTACTTTACACTCAGCATTCGCGCCACAGGGCGAAGGTTCACACGGATTTAAATACTCAATCTTTGGAGGAGCTGAAATATATTATAGTAAATACAGTAAGATCACTTACCAATAAGGCCGTCAATCACCGTTGAAGCGTTTCCTTGATCCGAAGCGTTAGTTGAAGCTTGTTGGGCTCGGCGACATTTAATGACTTCCATAATCCGGGGACAGCGACACTATCTCTAGCAGCGCCGTCCAAAAGCGGCCACCATGGCGAATGGCCTAAGCTTACTGTAAGTGCTAGGTTATCTCCGCGTGCTCAGTTTTGAAGCAAAGGCATTAATTTGACACTTAAGTTATTATTATGTTACATCCCGTATTAAAAAATATGTATTATCGTATTTTCACCGTCTTAATTCTAATGCTTATGTTTAAAGCTTATAAATAGGTCCTGTATAAACGAAATTACCATTGAACCAAGCGGCGGGCATGGTTACCACAGAGTTCCGAAGTAAAACCGTCCATACAGTCCTATTCACATTAGTAAACCGTAAGGCGTGATTTGACTAAATGTTTCCGTTTTATAGTAAGCACATCTTGAAAGCATGAATTTTATGAATCACGCTTTTGCAAAGCAGAGTGTTATTTGCAGTCAATAACCTATTGACATGAATGACTATATTTTTATGAAATTTCAAAACAATAGTTACCTTTCTATGATTTTTATCTTATCTTTAATTTACGTATACGTAACAAAAACGAACGATATATTAATACAATTATGCTTTTTGTAATATATTGATGTTCCGAAAAATTTAAAGTAGGGGAAGTACGTACAAAATGACATATGGTTTTGTTTTTGGGTCATAAGTCTTTATTGGTAAATCACAGCACTGCCATATTTTACACCAATCATCTTTGGTTCTTTGTGTATTAAATCTAACAAGTATTTATAGAATAAAAATAATAGGAAAAAAAATATTATTATTTTAACTGAGGTCATCCTAAATCCATTTTGTCCATATGCTATGGACATAATGGCATATTACATATGGACAAAATAACATACACATTAAAGCAATAAAATTACTGATGGTAAGTGTAGCGCAATCCAAGAATAATGTCAACCAACGATAAACAATGTGTCCATCGTAGGTCGGCAAGATCATGCCGGCCTGCCAAAGGGCCAAAGGGGAGGGGAAGGAAAAAGGGATGGGGAAAGGGTTAGGATCAGGAGGCAAGCTCCCTGGGGAGAACCGGATATACACTGGCTGACCCTGGAACGCGACTCACACAAGGCGGGCCACTATGGCAGGTTTTAGCATCAGTGTACGGTGGTCGCTATCCGGTCGGATACAAGTATCCTCCCACCAGCGAATTTAAGCATCGCAACCAGCCTCTCCAGCTTAGATCGGGAAAAGAGATCATTTCAATATATGGATGGGCAATCCTGTTCATCATCTTGAGAGTCGTTAGGAAATTTTTCTTCTTTACTATCGAAGTTTTAGTAATATTTCGTCACCTCTTCTCTGGCGGAATTTTGGGCACATTTTTCGATTTAATGCATATTGGAGTGGAAGTTAAAATTAATGCGGTTTGCCAAATCTTAGGCTTACATTTTTCCTAATCTACATATAAAACGTCCTTTTGGGACTGGAGAAATCTCGTCAATAGGGGCATTAAGAGTAGAGCACGATAGCTGTTCTTCATTAGCAGCAGATGGGTTATTTTGATTTAAAGAACTTAGAACAAGTTCTTGGACAGTATTTCCTGACGGAACCTTATATGAATTATCGGCTTGTTGTTTGGTAGATGATTTAATTTAAACTATATTATTATTATTAGATGTAATTTCAAATACTGAACAAATTGTCTTTCCACATCAGGTGGAAAAATATATTTCCACCATCCAAGACCATTTGAACTGGACTCCAAAGTTTTGTTACAACCCAAAGCATGCCTTCGCCTATGTCATTATGTCCGTTACCTATGTATGTTATTTTGTCCGTATAACGTTATAAAAAAACAAAATTCTGAAATAAATACAAATAGGATAATTTATAAGGAAAAAATTATTGGAATGCAACATTAATTCCTTAAAAAATTAAGTAAACGCTACACAAATAAACACCATAGAGAAAAACTTAACATTTACACAAAATGTTTGTTGTAAGGAAAAAAAACTCGTAACGTGCCCAAAATTGTCATCGGCTATGGCACCGGGGCGAATGATAGCAGTGCGTTCACGTTTTGACAGGTTTTTAAAAGTCGTTCAGGTTACGTGATGCGATGGGCAGTTGTGCGCTTGAGTTCGCCAATTTCGAAATATACCACCCATGTCATTTTGTACGTATATGTCGTTTTGTACGTATTTCCCCTACATAATACTATTCTGTAAGTAATGATAGGTAAATGATGTATTAATATGTGTATTATGTCCTTACCTCGCGGTGGTGAACAACCCTGGAAGGGATCGCCTTCTAAGCCCGATTCGCACGCACAAGTAGCTCGATGATCTACTACCGAACAGATAGCTCTGGGCCCGCAAGCTTGTTCACATGGGTCTTTACATCTTTGAGCTACACATGCAAGAGTTGCGGGGCATTCTGCACTTATTGTGCACTCTGGTCGACAGTTAGGAGGAGTTCCTAAAAATCCGGGCTGGCAACTACATGCCGGTGTAATTCCTGAGTTAAGACATATCGAGTTAGGTCCACATGGCGATGGTTCGCATGGGTCTTGTGGTTCCGCTGGAGCAGCTACAATGATCATATTTATTTTGAATGAAATACATGGAACAATAATTAGTTTTTTATATATTGCCACTTTTTTCTATATTACCTGGTGCTAGATAACAATGTGTAAACGGATCTCCAGTGTAACCATCGTTACAAGTACATATGGGAGAGTGAGCGATGACTTGACATCTGGCGCCTCTACCGCATGCACCGTCACATGGGTTACGGCAGCGGCGGTCAATGCAAGCTAATTGGAGTTTGCATTCAGCGCTCACAAGACATTCTGGTCGACAAGATGGTGGTGATCCAATATGACCAGCTTTACACGAACAGGCAGCAGCTCCATTTGCACTAACTGTACATTCACTAAACGGACCACAAGGCGACGGCGAGCATCCACTTGTAGGTATTCCTAATACATATAAATGTAAAGTTAGGACATATCATTAGCAAAATATCACAATAAGAATATTAGAATATTATCATGATATAGCACCTTTATCTACTATCTCTGTACAGAAAGTAAATGGATCTCCAGATGTGCCAGGCGGGCAGGTACATGATGGAATGTGATTATTAGCTGAGCATATCGCCTTCGTGCCACATGCTCCAGGGCATGGGTCAACACATTTTCCTCTCTGGCATGTGCGAGTAGGCGAACATTCACCGTTGGTAGTACATTCCAGTCGGCATCCTATATAAGCATCACCAAAATATCCAGGTATGCAAGAACAAACGCCTTCCTCACATATGGCATTACTACCACAGGGTGACGGGTTACAAGGATCCGGTGAAGGAATTGGTGTTGCTGTAAATAGGAATATAAAAAAAATTATGTTGATATCAAAAATGAGGTAAAGAAAACGATCGCCTATGCAACAATTTGATAAATTATTTAAATAGATAATTGAAAAATATCTTTGGTCTTAACTTTAGTTTACTTGTTTTACCAGCTTTTACTTGCGGCTTCACCCGCGTGAAGTAAATTTCATAAAAAATATTATTTTCAATACAATATTTTTCCACCCATTTCTCGCTTATCCTACGGTTTAAAAACACCATATGGGAATTAGAAAACCATATTACTATGTAAGTTTAAATGGCTGAGAAGATTTCCTTAGCTCGGACATAGCTCAGAACACCATGTCAATTCACATTCATATGGGTCCATTTGTTTAGGTGCTACGATGATACATAATAATATATAACACTGAAACTTATAACACCATTCTGTTGTAGTCCGGGGATAAAAATGATTTCGAATTTCTACCCCTAATAGTTTACCGCTGGGCAACGATTAGTCATTCGACACTTTATCTTTTAAATATAATACAGTTGAAAGATGTAATACAGTGTGGCTTACCAATTATTTCTGCGCATTGAATGAATGGATCTCCAGAGAAACCAGTTGGACAACTACATATTGGTATGTGATCATGTACTCGACATTCTGCTCTAAAACCACATGATCCTTCGCAAGGATTTGTACATTTTTCGGCGATACAAGCTTGGTGTGATGGACAATCAGTATTTACAAGACATTCTGGATGGCAATTAGGAGGGACACCTAAGTATCCTTCGATACATGAGCACGATGGGCTATCATTAACTGTGCGACATTCACTGTAAGAACCGCATGGATTTGGTTGACATGGCTGCTTAGGAATCTCAGGATCATAAATTACTGGTTCAAAGCATCGTTTAAATGGATCTCCAGATGTTCCGGCTGGACAACTACACAACGGACTATGGTTAATTACTTGACAGTGAGCGCCAATTCCGCACGTGCCTCTGCACGGATCAGCACATTTGAATTTGTGACAAGCTCGGTCTGAAGGGCATTCGCTGCTGACAGTACATTCAGGTCGACAGTCAGGTGGAGCACCGATGTACTCTGGCAGACATTCACAAGATGCCAATTCTCCATTTTCTCTGCAGATGCTATTAGGGCCACAAGGTGATGGTTGGCAAGGTCTTAATACTTCTGTAGGTTGCTCTTTTATGCACTGAACAAACGGATTGCCCGAAAATCCTCTCACACAAGCACAGCTTGGGACGTGATTGATAACATTACACTCAGCATTAGTACCACAGATGCCTGGGCAAGGATCCGCACATTTATTTCTAATGCACGATTTATCAGCTGGACAGTCAGAGCTAAGAACACATTCAGGACGGCAACCTTCATAGGGGTTTCCATAATACTCATCTAAGCACGAGCAAGCCCCCACTCCATCCCGTTGATTGCATATTGCATTTGCACCACACGGCGAAGGATCGCATGGTTGTGGAGTGTTATCTAAAAGGATTACAAAATTATGTACTTATAAAACGCATTATTAGTACTACACTAGTCAATATTAATTAATACAGATTATTGTAAAAAAAAAACTATAAACTGATCCAAATGTGACTTTACACAATAAATAAGCACATATGATTAATAATAATGAATAGGTACGCCTAATAGTCACACACATAACCCTGATCCCACACTACGTTGAACTGTATCGTAGGTAACAGCGACTACGAGGGACTTCCAGCCCCCCAACAAATATTTGTAGGTTACGCAAACATTTGCCTCGGTGCGGGAATGGAACCCGCGGTCTCTCATTTCACAGCAGGCTACTCGGCCTCTTCGCCATAGTGGTTGTCAATAATAACTTACGTACTTACTTATCCTAATTAAGGCAAGATGTACCAAAATAATTATAATTACCTTCTTGGGGAACGCATTGCATGAATGGATTGCCCGTATATTTTTCTCTGCAAATACACGAAACGGTGTGGCTAACAATAATACAGTCAGCATTCATTCCACAGGAGCCTGGGCATGGATCTATACATTTGTTCCTAACGCACGCTTGATTGGAAGGACAGTCTGGATTAATGACGCACTCTGGTCTGCAGTTCGGCGGTTGGCCAACATAATCATCTATGCACTTGCAGTTTGCTTTTCCGTTTCTCTCAATACAATGAGCATTTGGTCCACATGGAGAAGGATTACAGGCATCTACAGGTTCAGGGGGAATACTCAAAACATCATAACAGCTCTTAAAAGGATCGCCTGTTTGTTTCGGGTTGCAACTACAAATCGGACTATGATTTATAACTTCACAACGAGCAGATAGACCGCATGCGTTTATACATGGATTGATACATTTTTGGTTTACGCAGGCTTTAGTTGATGGACATTCCGAGCTCACAACACATTCCGGTCTGCATGCAGGTGGTGACCCTTGGTAACCTTCAAGGCAAGCGCAAACTGCTGCGTTATCTACAGTTTTACAGATACTGTTAGGTCCACAAGGCGATGGGTGGCATGGATCTTTCGGTGTTTTCGGTTCCTCTATTCGGTGGCATTGTGTGAATGGGTTTCCAGTGTAGTCGGATATACAAGAGCATGTGGGTATATGATTGATAACATCACATTTTGCATTTTGTCCACAAACACCAGGACAAGGATCACGACATTTATTTCTGAAGCAAGCCTTATCTCTAGGGCATTCTTGACTTCCAGTACATTCTGGTCTACATGATTCATAAGGATTGCCACTATAATCTGCTAAACATGTGCAGAATCCATTATCACATTGAGCGTTAGGTCCACAAGGCGAAGGATTGCAAGGGTCTGATGGAGTCGGTGTAGTTGGCGCTGTAAAAATAGTTAGTCATGAAATAGAAATAGTGTATCTACATGTATTATGTAAGAAAATATATGATTAATTTATACCTTCTAGTATTGGTGAACATCTCGAGAACGGATCACCAGTATATCCATCGTTACAAACGCATACAGCCACGTGATTCAGTACATGACATTTAGCATCGACTCCACAGGAACCAGGACAAGGATCTTCGCATTTTTGTCTTACGCAAGCCAATGACGCGGGGCACTCCGAATTAATTGTACACTCTGGACGACATGAAGGTGGTGAACCCACATAGCCGGGCAGACAAGAACAGGCTGGTCCACTAGCTAATAACTGACACCGGGAGTGGGGACCACACGGGGATGGAGTGCAAGATGGAGGTCTCTCAGTAGTGATTTGTATCGCTAAAAATAAAACAGTTTTTGATACATTTTTTTTTACAGAGTGGCTCCACAGATAAAATAGAATATTATTAAAAAGAAATTACTTACCATAACACTGGGTAAAAGGATCACCGGTCATACCAGAGGGACAGGTACATATTGGATTATGATTCTTAACTAGGCAATGGGCTCTCAAACCACAAGTATTGGGGCAAGGGTCGTCGCATTTTTGATTGATACAGGCCTTTGAAGAATCGCACTCGCTGTTAACGACACATTGCGGTCTACAAGACGGTGGTGATCCAACGTAATTAGGTAAACAAGAACAAACTGCTTGCATATTCACTTGTCTGCATTGACTGTTGGGTCCGCAAGGTGTAGGTTCGCAAGGGTTCTTAGGCGTGGCTAAAAATAGGAAATATGACTTATTCAGAAAATAATTATTCACTAAATATGAATTACATAAAAAAGAAAAAATACTTACGTGGTACTATTATTTCTTTACATTGGAAGAATGGATCTCCTGTATAGCCTCGTGGACATGTGCATATTGGTGCATGATTTTCAACAGTGCATTGCGCTAACAAACCACATGTTCTGGGGCATGGATCGATGCATTTAAATCGAGTACACGCCAAATTTGGAGCACAGTCATCATTGTTTTCACATTCTCTGCGGCATCCTTGCGGACTATATGGTTCGCCCTCAAAACCTTCAGAACACACACATGCACCTGCTCCGTTGTATTCTCTACATTCAGCGTTTGGACCACATGGAGATGGTAAACATGGACTTGATGTCGGAGTCATTTCAGTAGCTTAAAAAAACAAACCGAAAATCAATATCACAAATTTCGAGGTTGCCGGAGCCAAATATTACGGGTGTTGTTGTAGGGTTTGGGGTTGAGATTATAAGGGAGTGTATGATCACTTAGAAGCAGGTGGACAATTTAATCTGTTGCGACCCTCTTACTATAAAAAGTGCGAAACAAAAACGCATACTTACAAGATATTACAATTTGTACGCAATTTGTGGACGCGTCTCCAGTAAAGCCATGTTGGCACGAACATATGGGTTTGTGATTCACAGTTAAGCATAGTGCATTTACTCCACAAGTTCCTTGGCACGGATCTTTACATCGTTCATTGAAACATGCTGTATTACTTGGACATTCAGCATCAATGGTACACTCTGGTCGACAGTTTGGAACTCTTCCGATGTAATTTGGTAAACAAGAACAAGCAGCTTGGTCACCGATTACGCGACATTCAGAGTTAGGTCCACAAGGCGATGGTACACATGGATTTGTGGGTTCCCGTACTAAAATGGCACAACAAATTACAGTTGGTATTATCATGATGCAAACGGGGTATGAATTGGACGAACATAATTAATTACATTTATGTATTATTTGGTGCCTTACCTTCCTCCGGATTGCATTTTGTGAACGGATCTCCGGTAAAACCTGGTGTACAACTGCATATAGGATTATGCGTAATGACTTGGCAACGGGCGTTAAGGCCACATGTGTTCGGGCAAGGATCTATGCATTTCTTATTCACACAGGCTTTGTCTTGTGGACATTCCGAACTGACAATACATTCTGGGCGACATGAAGGTGGTGTACCAATATAACCACTTTCACAAGTGCACACGCTGTGTCCGTTTATGACTCGACAAAGACTGTTAGGTCCGCATGGAGATGGTTGGCATGGATCCAAGCGGGGCTCGTCACGACCTGTAATTACTTATGCTATAACATTTTATACACTAAAAAGTAATTAAGCTCAGAGAGTATTGTAACGATGTAATGCAATGGATAATACATTTTATCGAACAAACATTACATTATCACATCTAAAACCAAGTTTCTCAAAGGCTGATCAAATCAATCAACTAACAGAACTTTGATTTTAATAGCGCTGTCAAATCAATTTGAGTTTCGGAAACGTTAATTAGTATAAAATGTTTTATTCTCTGATTTAATTTGCGAACAATTGCTTGTTAGTAATTTGTCCACCATTAGACGACAGAATAATCTATGAATCTTCAAGAAACCCAAAATAGCGTTACACACACGACATACGAATCTTTCATATTAGTTTAAGAGCCTTGTTAACTCGCACGTGTGTCAAATCAAAAGCATTGACCACGCTTCTAGAAACTCAATTTTGACTTGGCTTGAGATTTGACATTTGTTTAGTTAATTTCGACATTGATCAGTCTTTCAGAAACCAGGCGTAAGTCTATCAATGGAGACTGGTCTATATTAGTGCTATTCATATTATATTTTTATGTATTATTAATTAATTTATTATTCTGGGAAACAGCTAAAGTCAATATCACAATATAAACTATTGAATAACAATTTACTTTTGTTTATAATACCTACATAGTTTAATGTATGTAGTTCTAATATATATTGTAATAAGTTTAGAAAAGAGCAACGTTAGAGTTTCTTGCCCGTTCTTCTCTAACGAACCAGCTTTCCGAACTGGCGGTAGAGTTAAAATTTGACTGAATCTAAATGATGTTTGACATTTTACTGATTCAATAAATGATTTGATTTGATTTGATTTGATTTGAAAAATATTTAAACATAAAAATTACGTTGATACCGAGATTAATTATATTCTAGAGAACATAATAATTTTAAGAGTTTATTATAAGAATTTATACTTCTCTTACAACATGTTATAACTCACTTTCTATTTCGCATTTGACGAGCGGATTGCCGTTATATCCATTAAGACAAGTACAAGTAGGCGAATGGTTGATGGTTCTGCATTCTGCATTAATACCACATGTTCCCGGACAAGGATCTTTACATCTATTGTTAGAGCAAGCCTTGTTACGATCACAATCAGAATTGGATACGCATTCAGGTCGACATCCCGTATATGGGTCTCCAAAATACTCAGGTAGACAAGCACATGACCCGACCCCGTTTCGTTCTTTACAAAGTGCATTGGCTCCGCACGGTGACGGATTACACGGGTTGGGTGGTGGTTCTGACGTATCTGTAAACATTATCAAACATTGTAAATTTGTGCACAAGAAAATTCATGATATCACCCCTGTTGAAAACTTACGTTGAATTTGTGAACAGCCGCTAAATGGATCACCAGTATATCCAAGTATACAGTTACACAATGGAACATGGTTAGCCACAGAACATTGTGCATTAAAACCACAAGATCCTGGGCACGGATCCACGCATTTCTCATTCTGACATGCAAGATTACCCGGACATTCCGCATTTATAGAACATTCAGGTCTACAGTTTGGTGCAAAGCCTATATAATTAGGCAAGCATGAGCATGCAGGCGCTTCTCCAACTACTTTACACTGAGAATATGGACCGCAAGGTGAAGGAACGCATGGATTTCCTTTAGGCCCCTCTAGAATAGGTTCTAAGAAAGAAAAACAAAAAGATTAAGAAAAAACACACATAAGACAAAGAAATAGAAGTAATACAGAATACAGTAAGATATAGAACGAGTAAAGTTTATCTACGAAAAAAGATTCTAGAAAAAGGTTTGAAGTTCATGCAACAATATTTTGGTAATATTTACATATAATAAAACATTTGATTTTTGGGGAGTAAAATTTACTTTTATTTGGTATGTTTATTTTGTTCTTACTTTGCTCAAATTGGCAAGTGATGAAAGGATCACCAGTGAATCCTGGTTTGCAGGTACAAATAGGATTGTGATTTATGACTTGGCATTTCGCATTAATTCCGCATGTGCCTGGACAGGGGTCCCTGCATTTTTGTTTTATACATGCTTGGTGTTGAGCGCATTCCGTGCTAGTAACACATTCAGGTCGACATGTTGGTGGTGATCCTACGTATCCTTCCTGGCACGAACATACTCCGTGATCGTTTACCACCTTACAGTTACTATATGGTCCACAGGGTGACGGCACGCATGGGTTTTCATCGGCTAAAGGAGCTACAATCATCAATAAATTATTTTAGAATAAGTGAGTTATTGATATCGTGTATAGTTGATAGTTTTTTGGTACTAACGTTTTCTTTGAGGATGGCAAGATACTGTAGGATTGCCATCATAACCATCCAGACATAAGCATGTTGGTGTATGATGTGTAACTATACATTGCGCGTTAACTCCACAAGCACCCTGGCAAGGGTTTATGCATTTATTATTGGAACACGCCTTTTCGGTGGGACAGTCATTGTTTGTGACACATTCTGGTCGGCATCCTAAATATGGGTCTCCAAAATATTCAGGCAAGCATGTGCATGAGCCAGCAGAATTTTTCTCTTTACAAACAGCGTTCGGGCCGCATGGAGATGGGTTACACGGGTTTACTTCCTCTTCGCTTGGTACCGTAACTGCACAAGTAATTGATTATTAATTTAAGCCCTGTCAGTATTATTATGTTACGTATGTTTTATCGTCCAAATGCTTAGATTTCTGAATTTGTTAAAACTTACCAATAAAATAGCAACCACTGAAGGGGTCACCTGTGTAACTTTCGCGACAGTGACAAATTGCTTTGTGATTAATTACTGTACATTCAGCATTTGAACCGCATGATCCTTCACATGGACTGACGCATTTATCTCTAACACAAGCAAGGTTACTCGGGCACTCTTCATCGTATATACATTCAGGTCGACAGTTGGGTGCGCGTCCAATAAAACCTGTCTGGCAAGAGCAGGCTGGCGTCTCTCCTATTACACGACATTGTGAATGTGGTCCACATGGAGATGGAACGCAAGGATTTCCAGATGGTTTTGGTTCCGGTCCTAAAACGCGGAATATATTTTGTTTAACTTCTATTACTTTTTAATAAGTTAGTAATAAAAATGACAATTAGTACAGATTATAAGCTTATGTAACTCACTTTTCTCTAATGCGCAGTGCACAAATGGATCACCCACGTAATTTTGAGGACAACTACATAAGGCGTTATGATTAACGACTGTACATTTTGCATTACTGCCGCAGGAACCGAGGCACGGGTCTACGCATTTCTGATTTATGCATGCTCTATTTGGCATACAGTCACTGCTGACCATGCATTCCGGGCGGCAGAATGGTGGAGATCCAAAGTATTGTTCTTGGCATGAGCATATAGAGTGGCCGTTGCTTTCACGACATAAACTATACGGTCCGCAAGGCGACGGGGCACACGGATCGATTGGGTTTTGAACAGCATCTAAAAGTATATTATTTTTACTATATATTTGCAGTATTTAACCATGATACCACATAGCACACGCGAATAATAAAACATCTTACTTATGTAACAAGAGCTAAACGGATTGCCATTGTATCCGGGTAAACATGCGCAGGATGGGGCGTGATTGTTAACCCGACATTCAGCATTCATGCCACACACTCCTGGACACGGATCTTTACATTTATTGTTAACACAAGCTCTGTCTTTAGGACAATCTGAATTCAATACACATTCTGGTCGACATTCTATATATGGATCGCCATAATAATCAGGGAGACACGAACAAGATCCAATGCCATGTCTTTCCCTACATACTGCATTTGCTCCACATGGCGAACGCGAACAGGGATTCTCGAGCTGTGGTTCGATGGCTAAAAGCAAAAAATATTTTTCTCAAATCTATTACGTAAGTAGGGGACAATATAGTTAATTGTTCAGAAATATTAACTTTATCACTTAACTTACTCGGGATAGGGGAGCATGCCGAGAATGGATCTCCTGTGTATCCTCGATCACAGGTGCATATCGGAACGTGTTTAACAACCGTACAAGATGCGTGAATGCCACAAGAGCCCGGGCACGGGTCGTTACATCTTTCAGCAATACATGCTAAATTACCCGGACATTCAACATTTATAACACATTCTGGTCTACAGTTGGGTGGACGACCTATGTAATTTTCTATGCAAGAGCACACAGGTATTCCATCAACTTCCTTGCATTGAGAATTTGGACCGCAAGGATTTGGTATGCAACTGTTTATTGGTGTCATTTGCTCTGAAGAAATATAAAAGAATGATTGTAATAATTTAACATATGTAATGAATTACGTAATTTACAAATTGATATTGGTAGGTAAATGAATTATTGAATACTTACTGTCTTCAAAGAAACATCTTGTAAATGGATCACCAGTGTATCCGCTAACACAACTACAAATAGGATTATGATTTACAACTTGGCAATGGGCATTAATACCGCATGTGCCCGGACATGGATCTTGACATTTTTGATTTACACAAGCTTTATCGGGGCGGCAGTCGGAACTAACGATACATTCTGGTCGGCAATTCGGTGGAGAACCAACACATATATCCAAACACGTACAAACAGCATGTCCATTAAACGAACGGCATTTGCTATATGGTCCACAAGGTGAAGGATGACACGGATCCACCGAGTCTAGAAGAGCTAAAGAAGAGTAGGAAAGAAAGGTGAATTTATAGCACAGAAAAGAATCAAGAAATAAACAATAAAAGAAGGCAGAGAGTCTTACGCATAACAGGAACACAGGCATGCAGAGGGTTTCCAGTATGTCCATGCAAGCAGTAACATGAAGGTGCATGATTCGTTACTCTACATTCAGTGTTTTGTCCGCAAGTACCAGCACACGGATCCACGCATTTGTTATTGAAACAAGACTTGTCCCTAGGGCAATCGGTGTTCATTACACATTCTGGCCGACATCCGACGTATGGATCACCGTAAAAATCGTCTAAACATATACAAGAACCAGCGCCGTTCCTTTCCCGACAAATTGCGTTAGATCCGCATGGTGATGGGTGGCAAGGTTTTGTAGGTTCTGCTTTCGAAACTGAAATTTTATGAAACTTTATAACTGACCATGCGTGGATTCAACCCATGCAGAAATAGGTAATGTTCTACCTGTGTTGCATAATAAATGTAGAAATAATAACTTACTTTCAACTGGGTTGCAGCCTGCGAACGGATCTCCAGAGAAGCCTTCGTCGCATGAGCATATTGGCCGATGATTTTGTACGTTACAGCGGGCGTTGAAACCACATGACCCAATGCAAGGGTTGACACAAGTCCCCGAGAGGCAAGAAAGTGCTAGAGGACAATCTTGGTTGATGACACACTGAGGGCGGCAAGAGGGCGGAGCTCCGAGAGCACCAGCTTCACATGCGCAAACTGCGCGGCCAGCTTCATTACGGCACGTAGAGTGTGGTCCACATGGCGACAGCAAACAGGGGTCGGGTTGGTGTTCAAAAATACCTGTCATTATTTTTCTTATTGATTAATCCGTAACAAAAGCATAGGAGTTAACATAATGAAAAATACTTACTCTTTCTATAACATCTGATGAATGGATCTCCTTCGGGCAAATTCTCGGGACAAGTACATATTGGATTGTGTCCAACGACATGACAACGAGCATCCAAACCACAACTATGGATACACGGATCATTGCATTTGAGACTAATACAAGCTTTATTCGCGGGGCAATCCGAATTAACGGAACACTCAGGACGACATGCTGGTGGGGCTCCATGGAACCCGGCTCGACAAGAACACGCAGCTCGCTCGCCGACAACGTGACACTCGCTATTTGCTCCACAAGGGGATGGTTCACATGGATTGTAAGTTGACGCTGTAAGAAAAAAAATTGTTATATACAACATCTTGTTTTTACATCAGAATTCAGAATTTCAGAAATATAGTTGGAAAAAGGACTTACGTGGTCCTGAGTTCCGTTCTTGAGGTCGACACGATTGGAATGGATCGCCTTCGTATCCTCTGAAGCAAGTACATATTGGGACATGATTAGTGACGATACATTCGGCGTTTGGTCCACACAAGTCTTTGCACGGATCTCGGCAATGATTCGATAGGCAGGCTAGGTGATTCGGACAATCCGAATTTATTGTGCACTCAGGACGACAGCCACCTGCGTATGGATTCCCAATATTTGGTGGGATACACGAACAACGCGCAATGTCATTTACAACTGTGCATATCGTATTTTCTCCGCAGGGTGAAGGATTACAGGGTGTCGGTGTGTCATGTTTCGATATGGCATCGCATCCTATAAATGCATCGCCTTTATATCCTTCTAAACAACTGCATAATGGTGTATGATTTACGACGTCACATCTGGCGTTATTTCCACAGGCGCCTATACATGGATCCGAACATTTTTCATTAATACAAGCTTGACTCGGAGGACATTCTTGACTGATAACGCATTCTGGTCTGCAGTTTGGTGGAGTACCGGAGTAATTAGGAACACAAGAGCATACCGGATGGTTTGATTTTATTTCACATACAGAGTTAGGTCCACAAGGGGATGGCACACACGGATTTTTCTCATTCGGCGTTACATCTATTGGTTCTGTACATGCGACGAAAGGATCTCCTGTTTTACCTGCACTACAAATACATACGGGGTTGTGATTAACGACGATGCAGTCAGCATTAAGGCCGCAACTGCCTAGGCAGGGATCTATACAGCGTTGATTGATACAGGTCAGTCTTTGTTGACAATCAGAGTTGCTGACACATTCCGGTTGACACATTGGTGCTACGCCTCTGTGTCCAGGCATACATGAGCATACGGCGAAACCACTTGGTGATACAAGACAGCGACTGTTTGGTCCACATGGTGACGGATCACACACGGATAACGATGGAATTAAATTGTGAGTAAGTTGACATCTTATATACGGATCACCAATTTGACCGGATTCGCAATAGCACACTGCGTGATGGTTGACCGTTTTGCACAATGCCCCAATGCCACACACATCCTTGCAAGGGTTTTCACATTTGTTGTTAAAGCATGCTAGGTCTGGCGAACAGTCACTGTTTACAACACATTGTGGTCTGCATGATACGAATGGGTTCCCGTAGAAGTTTTGAAGACATTGACATGTAAGAGCTCCGTTAATATCTTGACAAACTGCATTGGCTCCACACAAAACATTATCGCACGTCTCGTGTGATACAGCTGGAAAAAGGAATTGTACATGTAACGGGTACAGAATATATAATTCACATATTTCAGTCACCGATATTAGAATTACGAATACTTACGTCGAGTTGTAGATTTGCAGAATTCGTATGGATTGCCTTCAAAACCATATTTACATTGACAGATTGGATCATGGTGATAAACTGAACATTCCGCATTAACGCCGCAAGATCCAGGGCATGGGTCTACACATTTGTTTCTTAAACATGCTTTATTAAACTGACAGTCGGAGTTAAGGACACATTCTGGCCTGCATGCTGGATTATTAGCAGCATTTGGTCCAATACAAGCATCACAAATTGCAAATTGATTTCCATAGGTGTCACAAGGAGCATTAGAATCACAAGGGTTTGGAGAGCAGGGTTGCGTTGTGGAATTATCAATTCCAATTACTATTGCTGATAACGAAAAAAAAAAACATATTGTATATTTTTAATTCCTATGGGATTTGCAGTAATTATTTTTTATATAACCTTAAATAGTAAAACTGTACTTACGTCTATAAATACACTGAGTCAAAGGATCTCCAGTATATCCATCTGGACATAAACATGACACAGTGTGGTCATTGCATAAGCAAACAGCGCTAATTCCACAAACGTTACTAAACGAACATGGATCTATGCATTTTTTGTTAACACATGCTTCGTTGGATGAACAATCAGAACTCATGACACATTCTGGTTTACATTCAATATTCGGATTGCCAGAAAAGTCCACTGGACACGTACAAACAGCTTTATCGTCTATGTCTTGGCATATGGCGTTTATTCCGCATCGTACTTTATTACATGGTTTCAAAGATTTTTTATCTTCAGGTGGTAAACAGGTAATTAAAGGATTACCCACAAGTCCATTGTCACATTCGCATACTGGTCTATGAGTCTCTACGTGACATTTAGTATTCAATCCACACATTCCAGGACAAGGATCTCTGCACATATATCCTATACACGCTTTATTTGATGTACATTCGTCGTCAACTTCACATTCTCGAGAGTAACAGCCGTTAGGACCATAAGGATCTCCAAGACTACCCTCAGCGCAAAGGCATAACGCTTGTCCATCAACATTAGTTTGGCAAATAGCTTGTGGACCGCATGGGTTTGGAACGCAGGGCATTATTTGTGGCTGACACCCAGTATAAGGATCACCAATAAAACTTGCTTTACAATAACATATTTCTCTATTACCACTTACGTAGCAATCTGCGTTGGGACCACAAGGGCCTGGTTGACATAGAACATTAGATACTGGTGGCAAGTAGCCACGATTGTTATCACATGATTTGTATGGATTTCCAACGGTATTTTCTGGACAATAACATGCTGGCGATCTATTTGGATCACATCGAGCTCCAATGCCACAAGGGCTCGGTTCACAGGGATTACGTGCTTCCACACAACCTCTAACTGTATTAGGGCTTTCCATATATCCTGGCAAGCAAGTACATTTAGAAAATCCATTTGATAAAACAGTGCACTGTGTATTAGGTCCACATGGTGATGGATTACACGGATTATTGGGAAGTCTGCATTGTTGACGCGGTGGATTTCCCTCATAGTTTGGTAAGCAGAAGCAAGCTGGTTTATTGTCTATTAATCGGCATCCAGAATATGGACCACATGGGTTTGGTTCGCATTCGTTGCCTTCTGGTACTGAAAATATACAAGTGATTAAACTTACTATAGTTATCCCAGTAAGGATAGGCAATGATATATGGACTAAGTGCATCCACCGAGCTTTTTCCTGCCTCATGATGCCTAAACTAGAAACAAATACATATATAATAATTTAGAATTTGAGGAACTCTACACACAATTCGATTGTTCTTGAGAATCGGAACACGAGGCAGGTTTCAAAGATTAAGTACCCTGCCACTAGAACAATAACATTTAAAAACCGTAAAAAATTAAAACACTTCTTATTCCATCAGCCGTTATCCCACATGCAGTAGGATTAGCGCGACATGCTTTTAACATATGTTACAGAAAGATTGGGCTTGTAGTTTTTACGAGTAGCCGGCCGTCTGTCTGACGTCAGCCCCTCTGATGCATTACCATTTAATAGTCAATGATTTATCCTACCGAATCAAAATTATTTTATTAAATTTTATACATTTTAGGTTTTTTGAATTCGTTTTGTTTTTTGTTAAAAAGTTTATTTCATTATTTTTATTGAAAAGAACACTAACATTGGTACATAAATATGGAATCTAGTCTAGTAGTAGTACAAGCCAATTCTTTCTATATCATGTGTCAAGAAGCATATTGCGCCGAGCCCACCGCGACTGGGATAAGGGCAGGGGGAAGGAGTATTGTGCTATAAAATGTAGTAGAACCATTCATTCACCGTTCATGCATGCCCACTATACCAGAAACAACATGAGCGCGTTGGAAACCATAAAGGAAAGGTAAAATTAAGGGATTGGGTAGGAAAGAGGGATTTGGGCCTCCGGGTATCTAACTCACCGTACGAAACGCGACAGCAAGCCGCTATTTAATGTCGGTTTTCGGTTTTCTGTGGTAAAGACCCGGTCGAGCCGACCCGTTCATGTTGCCTGTACCCGAACTGACATCGTGGTTTTACCTGGTCCTGAGTTTAATTCCCAAGTCTGGTAATCCTCATACATATGTGTTTGAGTTTTCGTTGCGAAAAATCACAAATGAATTGCCCAGGATTGGAATATGTGACCGTATATATATAGGCTCGCCCCTTATCACATCATGGGATGGAAATAAGCTCGGCGAAACATGGGTGCAGCACTAGTTGCACCCATGCCTACCCGTGGGATAAAGGCGTGAACTTATTGATTTATGTAGGTACGTAACTGAAGAAACAGAAAAACGAAGTCGTCCTTCTAAATAATCGATTTCATTATATTGAAAAAAGATAGATATTATTAATGTTACTTACTGCAATTCTTGAATGGATTTCCTGTTAATCCTTTGGGACACAGGCAAATTGGATTGCCGTTGTCACTTTCACAGAGCGCGTTGGTTCCACACGGATTCGGATTGCAGGGGTTCGACGGTGGTTCGCAGCCGATTTGTGGATTACCGGTATATCCGTTCAGACACTTGCACGATGCCCGATGATTTAATACATCACAAACTGCGTTAATGCCGCATTTACACGGCGAACCACATTTACCGTTAATGCAAGCTTCAGAATTGGCACATTCATTATCCGAGCGACAGCCTTGCACTGAAAATAATTAATTTGTTTTGTACACTTTATATATTGTTATATCACATATCACGTTGTCTTGAGCAAAACAAGTATCAATTACTATACCTTGATGACATTCAAGGAAAGCATTCCCAGTGAAACCTGCCGGACACTTGCACTGGCTGTCATGATTAAAAGGAATGCACTCGGCGTTATCTCCGCATTTATTGACAGCACATGGATTGATACATACTCTGTTAAGCGTATCACACAATAATTCCGGTGGACAATCTTCATTATACTGACATACGGATCTTGAATCCATAACTAGAATAAGTAGTAAGACATTAAAATTGAAATATTTTTAGATCATTTTTTTCACATACTTATCCTTTTACTATCCAGCGTACTAACCTGGTACGCAGCCCACGTATCCGTTTCCTTGATAGCCTTCTAGGCAGCTACAATCGGAGCCATGATTTGTGTTTATACAAACGGCTTTAGGTGCGCACGGGTTGTGTATTGCACATGGATGTTGGCATGCGCTATTTATACAAGCTTCAGTTAAATGGCAATCTTCGTTTCGAGTGCAACCAACTAAACAAAACGTGAAATACTTATAAGCCATAAGAATAAAAAAATACTTCCTAAATAATATTAAGTAACTTGTAACCAAAAATAACTAAATACTTTAAAGACTTTTAACTATTTACAATATTTATAAATGTATAAAGCCACAACCGCTATCTTTGTTCGATTAATTGAATTGTTCATTTGTTTCTACCCAAATACTGCCAATATTCTGAACATTTTAAGAAACAAAACAATAGTTGTGTTTTGTACCACGCAAACACAGAATTAGAACGTGAAACATGTTATAATTAGTAAAAATTAGCTAAGGCTTACATATTTTAGGAGTGCATTTTACTGCGGGATCTCCATCATACCCCGCTGGGCATGAGCACATCGGCCTGTGTTTAATGCGTTGACAATTGGCTCCAATACCACATACATTGTCAAATTCACAAGGATCTTGACACAATCCCATGAAACAGGCTTCAATTTCTATACAGTCCCGATCAGAGTGACAAGGTTCTGGTACTTTTGCCGTTCCAACCGGTTCTAGTATGTTACATGTTAATTTACATTAGTATGTTACAATTAAATACATAAATACATTCACAAATTTGGCACTAACCCCACATAAGATACGTGTCTTGTGTCGTGGGTATCAGAAACTAAGAGAGACTTTCGGTCTCACAACACCCAGACCCAAACCAAATATTTGTGGATCACACAAACATTTGTCTCGGTGCGGGTTGGTAATAAATTATTATTTTGGATAATGTATTTACAAATTATTTATACATGTTATAGTTATTATTTACACATTTGTCCGATAAAACAATCTTTATGTTAACGTAATACGTTAACAATCATTATAAATTTAAATTCTGAATAAAAATAACTATGAAATTCTCAACAATAAAGTACAAGTAATCTGGTATGCAAAATACCTCGGAAGCATACCTCTTACACAGTTGTTCGTAGTGGAGTCATCACAAATACAAACAGCTGCGTGGTTGACCACATTACACGACGTGTTCTGTTTACATTTCTTTCCCACTATTTGGCATGGATTCTGACATACTCCGTTATGACATGCTTTGTTCGTTGGACAGTGTGAGTTTATATTGCATTTTTTATTAACGTCTGAGTCAAAGTTCAAAGTATTTGTCACTGTAGAAGTTAAGTCTATGAATAACGTAGATTCCGTCCAAGCAGGAATATCAACATCCTTACTTCTAGAAGATAAATTCTCTACAGACGTACTTGAGCTCGATGAAGATAGTTCTGATTTCGGTGAAACATTTTTATCAGGTACTGTAGTCATAGGTAATGTTGTCACATGTAACATTGATGTGGTAACAATTGTTGGGCTAAAGTCCAACTTATCACTTTTTGTTAGCGGTATTTGAAATGTAGTAGAACCTTCTATAGTTTGACCATTATATCCATTATATCCACTAACTGAATTTGTTTCAATATTTTCATCACTGCTTGTGGATGGAGAAGAAGTGGTGTATTCTAAAGTTACACCATTATTTTTATTAATCATGTTGGTTTGAATATTTTCATTACCACTAGCATATTGACGCGTACTAGTATATTCCATAGCTGGACCGTTGTTTTCGGTAACTACGTTGGTTTGAATATTTTCATAACTGCCACTAGATTGAGGTGTAGTAATATAATCCTTAGTAAGATCCTTATTTTGATCTGATTGAAGATTTTTATCACTGCTTTTTGATTGAGATGTAGAAGTATATTCGATAATTTGATCTCTATTTTCGGTGACTTTATGAATGGCGTTCCTACTAGTAGATTGAGGTGTAGTAGAATATTCCATAGTTAGACCGTGATTATCAGTAACGCCCTTGACTTTGGTGTCTTCATTACTACTGGTAGATTGAGGTGTAGTAGTATATTCCATTATTCGATCGTCATTTTCAGTAACGACACTCGTTTGAGTATATTCATTACTACTTGTAGATAGAGATACACTGGTATATTCCATAGTTAGACCCTTATTTTCAGTAACAACATCGGTTTGGATATGTTCATTACTACTAGTAATTTGAGGAATATTAGTATAATCCATAGTTTGACCATTATTGTCGAAAACAATATTTTCGGTAACCGCATTGGTTTTATAATTTTCATCAATGTTTGTTTGGGTAGTATGTTTGATACTTTGATCGCTATTTTCAGTTACTCTATTGATTGGAATATTTTCATAATTGAGAGTTGATGTTTTAGATTCGCTATTCTCATAGTCATTTGTAGTGTATTTCATATTGTTTGATAGAGAATTTAAATACAAATCTTGCGCGGGACTACTCTTATGAATGTTGAAAGAAGTGTTGCCATCGTTATTAGGGATAATTATTTCAGTTGTCGTTTCTTGTGTGGATGGTGTATTTTCATATTCTATAAACGATGTTGTGGACGTAATCAATTTCTTGTCAAGGACCGATTTTGCATTTCCATCAGCAAAAGTGGAACTACTTCCGCTTTCAACCGCAGCACTTTCCGTAATAACAGTATCGTAGTGGTCAAAAGTATTTGTCGATTTGTCTAATAAATTATAGATAATGGGAGTTGTGTGATCTATGCTCCATAAGCTATTCATCGTTGGAGTAATTTTAGTCGATAAACCAGGTTTATTACCCGTACTGGAAATCGGTACAGTTGCAATAATATTATTTGTCGTCTCAAATTCATTTTTAACTGTAGTGGTATACTTAACGTTTACAGTATTTTGATTACGAATATTGTCGGAAATATATTTTGTAGTCGTTGTATCATATGATCCTGATACAGTATACAATTCTATGCTAGGCTCTTGTGAACCAGAAATATCTTCGGTAATCGATTGTTCACTTAAACTTTTGAGTGTCGTCGATGATTCAGTAAAAGAACCTTTTTCCTCTGAACTTTTGGATAATATCGTTGAAATTTTATCATCTGTTTTAAATCCAGTTACACTATTAGATTCCAATTCATTTTCAACGCTTGCAAAATGTTTAGTGGACATTGACGTGGTTGGAAATTGTTCTGTTTCATCGCCGACATGCGTCGTCTCAAGGGTATATTGTACAAAACTAGTTTCATCATTAACATCAATCGGCTGGATTGTGGATATGGTATATTCATTATTTTCAGTTGAAACCTTATCGGATATTTTTGAATCAACGGGAGTTAACGTTGTAGATTGGCGTTCAACTTCTGTTGAATTATCTGATTTCAGTGCAAAATGCAATGAAAAATTTGTTGAAGCAGTGCTCTCGGTTTCATTCATTTTGTTTGTATCTATTTTTTCAGTTGTTAAAACAGTAGATTGGGGTGTATTACTGGGATTGTCCATTTCAATATTAGTTAAAATTGAGGGTGGCGTTTCGGTGTCATAGGAAAACTTGGAGGTTAAACTAGAGCTGGTAATGTCTTCGTTGAATCGCGTGGAATATGATAAAAGTTCCAAATTACTGTTTAGGGTAGTATCTATTTTATCGTCTATTTCAAACTGGGATAGTTCTGAGCTTGGTAAATGTTCTGTAGTAGATTCAGTATACGTTAAAGTGGATACCGTTGTAAGTCCTGTATCAACTTCTTTTATATTATGGTTCGTGAATTCAAAACCCATTGTTTCAGTTCTTCCGTCCATATTTGTTTGTGAAAAGAGCTGTTGTGGTTCAGTAACTTCTTGAATATTTTGCGTGGTAACACCCACGAAAGACGAATGTTGATCACTTTTAATTTTGCTGAAACCAATAGTATTTTCTTCATACGACCTTTCTGTTGTTTTTTCGATAAGTGTTTCTCTATTAGTTACTGTAGTTACTGGTGTAGTAGTTTCGACATTATGTTTAAATGTTTCCGTATTTAAAGTGTTTATGTATTCCGGACTATTAAATTCTAAATCAGATAGTGTTGCCGGTTCTGTAGTAGCATTAAATAAATTAACTGATTCTTTATTTTCATTATGTTTTTTTTCTTTACTATCATAAATTTCAGTAGAAGATAATTGAGTTGTACGATCAGAAATCGTTTCTGTGTAAAGTTCGAATGGTGAACTTACAGTATGCAAGAAGCCAGTATCCTTGTCTGTCACTGTATTTTGAAACGCACCGCTTGCTTCTTCACTATTTTCAGACGTCACTGTACTAATTACATTATTTTGCTCTTTTACTATTAACTTGCTATCACTATCATATACCTCATTAACATTACCTGTTGTAACTTTATTTGAGAAATCGTTTCTTTCTGTTACAGAAACATATAATTTGTTTCGGTCAATATCAGTATTAATAGATTGACTGTACTCTTGTTCACTCGTATTGTCAACTGTTTCCGAATAGGTCATTGTAGACTTTGTATTTTGTTCTAAATATAAATTACTGTTGGTAGCACCTTCTTCAATCAACCTCGTCTTATCAGTTGCCGTATTTCTGTTGAGTGCATAACTTGTTTCTGTGACAGACTCTATATCATTTGTCGAGCTAAAATGCACGTCAGTAGTTTGATAGATATTTCTCTCACTATCTGTTTGTTCAGTTTCTTGTAATCGAGTTGATGCATCATCAAAAGTTGCTTTAGTTATCTGTTCTGTTTGATCTACAATAGGAATTATAATATCGGAATGTGCTAAATCAGTTACTGTTTCTATTGTCATATTTGTTAGCATATCGACTTTATTGATATTAGTAATAACTGAATTTGTAGTACTAGCAGCTATATGATTATATTCGTTTGTATCTTGAGTAATATCAGGCACGTTAGATGTAATCATTATATCATCAGTAAATTTTACTACAGTATGATCACTTTGGTCTGTATTTGTAGATATATCACTCGTATAAGTAGTATCACTGCTTTTATCCGTCGTTATATTAGTAAATAAATCGTCGCTTTTTGTATCAGTAGTAGTACGATCCACTTCAGATATAGTAGTTTGACCTGCTTCACTTTTTGTAACATCTTTTGTCTGTGATTGGGTTGTTGGATTATCAGTAGATATTTCAGAAAATAGGTCTGTTATTATTGCATTGGATGTTGTGCTTCCAATATTTGTCACATCGATGATATTGTGTACCGTAAAAGATTTTGTTTGCTCGACATCTCTGTCGGTTACTGGACTATACTTAAACGTTTGTGTTGGAGCTACTTCACTATATGATGTCAGGATAGTATTTTGTTGAGTAGTTTGTTCTGAGTTTAGAGACGCGCTGCTATAATCAAATGCATTAATTTTGTCTGCAGCTATATTTTTGAACGTATGGCTTGTGTCTGTAACTGTATTAAAACTTTTTGTGTAACCAATGTCTGCATTAGTAGTATCAGTATTGTCGACCAAACTTTTAGTTACCAGAAAATGTATTGTTGTGTGGTCTTTTGTCGCAACAGTGTGATCAGTTTCTTCTACATCGAAAGTTGTCCTATCAAAATCAGATAGCACAGGAATCTTCTCTGTTGTAATATTGTCAAATAAATCATCTTCGTATGTATTGGTAGTAAATTGGCCAGTGACTTGGCTATATTCTTCACCGTTTTGGAAAGTACTGGTAGGCTGTGATTGGGTGAATACATTCTCAGTATTTGTTTCTTCAGTAATATCAATTTTATCAGTATTAGTAATTGAACTTTCTAAGTAGCCAGTGCTGCTTATCTTATTTATTGCCATATTTTTTAATGTATTACCTTTTTCTGTTATCGGTACAAAAGACTTAGTCTGAGTAAAATCAACGGTTGGTATCTCACTACTTTGGTCTCCTCTAATAGGTCCTTTAGTTGCTGATTTTCGAGTTGCATGTATGGTACTTGCTGTAACTTCTTGTGATTTTTCTGTAAATTGGGATGTACTACCGCTAAAAATAGTAGAGTCCTCAATGTTATCTGCTGGAATGTTTTCTAAAGTATAGCCTTGTCCTATAGTCGTAATAAATGACTTTGTCCAGCCAATATTTGTTTCTGCCTCTTGATTATTATGTTCCCTTTCCGTGACTGTATATTTTGTATGTACAGTAGTCGTTTCCGCATTTTGATTAGAATCTTTTATAATGTTGTCAGTTAATGTAAAATCATTATTTTTTTGTGTCACAATATAATTATTGGTACTACTTTGTTCTACAGTTGTCATAAATGATTTTGTTTGTGTGTGATCAGTGTCAGATATATGAGAGCTAGATTCTGTAGTTGAACTATCTCCCTTAGAAATTATTGTTGTAGTTAATTTATGATATGTTGATTCTAGCCTTGGTTTTTCTGTGTATTCTATTTCCTTACTGATGGAAACTGTAACTTGTTCGTTTTCGTAAGATGTTGTATCTGTATGTTCAGTTTCAATAGGTATGACTAAATGAGAACTAGACGAATAGCTTAAAGTTATAGAGGGAGTAGTATCAACGACATTAGATTTAACAGTTTTAACTTTTGTTCCATTAACTACTGTAGAGATTTCTCTCTCGTCTGTTTCTTTATGTGATACATCGGTATTTCTGTCAATATTTGGTTCAATAGAGGTAAAGTCGTATGTATAATTTTCTACAACACCTTGTGCACCTTTAACAGTGGATGGCTCAATTGTTGTTAGTAAGTCTTGTTTATCAAGAGTTACAGCACCCGTTCTGTTAATTGAATCAGGTGCATTTAAAGGTATACTACTAACGTTTTTGTGTGCTGGTTGTAATTGCGTTATCGCCGTATAATTATTATTCAGTTGTCTTTGATTGTCTGGGGTTTTTGTATTTTTATTTTCAATAGACGGTGATGATTTTATAGAAGATTCTGTTGAGCTTTGAATAGGGCTACTAATCATTGTTTTCAAAGAATTATCGAATTCTACAGTGGTTTGTTCTGATATAGATTCTTCTATATGCGATAAAGTGGAATATTTATCTATACCTGTATTTCTGTCAAAATTTCCAAAATCATATAAAGCAGTAGGTGTGTGTTCGACTGTACTGATATCTGTATCAGGTAATTGGGTGCCTGACTTTATTGATGCTGTGTTCCATAAGTCATCACTGGTATAATCTAACTCTGGGCGTGTTTCAGTGCTGTCATCAAGCATGACAGTAGATTGTACATGACTATCTATCGTTGTTTTAATAGGATTGGTAGTAACATCTTGTAAAGGGTCCTGAGTTTCTGAAGCAGATGTTTTTGTAATTGTTTCATTTATATTCTCAATATTTTCGTTAACGTTATGTTTAAAATTATAAGTAGTAGATTCAATATTTTTATTGGCAGTGCTTTTGGTACCTAGTATTTCTGTAACAGGTGGCGTCGGTTCATTATGTGATAAGACGGCGATATTATCTACATCTAGTATTTTTTCATTATTTACACTTTTACTTGATAATGTCATATAAGATTCAGTAGTAGTTTTAAAGTTGGAAGTAATAGTTTGAGTCTGTGGCTGTATATTAGATTTATCTCTTTCATCAGTAACTAAGGAAGTTGCGTGTGAAGATGTGTCAATTTTATTCATTGTACTTATTTCATTGTCTAGTAAATACGTGGAAGTTGTCAGTTCCTTTGCAGATGCTTCGGTAAAAGTGTCACTTATTATTGTTGTTTTATTTCGGGTTATTATATTGCTGTCTGCATCCGCCAAAGAAGTATATTGATTTGATGTTTCAGTACTTGTATAAGAGTTTCTACTATCTGTTGTCTTTGAACTGACATGTTCATTGGTATCAATATATTTGATACTTGAGTCCGTTGAGGATTTTAGGTTTAAAATATTGTGTTGTTGTTGTGTAAAAAAGTTTTCGTCATCTATTGTAACCTCAGAACGTTGTGTTGGGTCATAAGATGATAAATCGGTTTGATCATCGGTTGTAGATTCCCAAATATCTGCACCCGATCTTGTTTTACCATATCCTTGAACATCATAATAATCTATATAGCCCTCCGTTTGAATATCGTTATTATCTCCTATGGATGTTGCGATATTTAACTTATCAGACAATAATGTAGACGTAAGGCCTGGTTCACTATCTTGATTATCTGTTCTTTCAGTAGTTGGTGTCGAAATAATGAAAGTCAAATCAGTATGGTCGATTATATTAGTCGATCGATAAGTAGGAACATTAGTGTCAGTAGTAACTTCATTAGCTCTTCCCGTCGTGGTACTTGTGATATCGGAGTATGTTTCGGTTAGTGGGAAAATTTTAGGTCGATCATCTGTTAATAGGAACGTAATAATAAATCGTTAATAAACTTGTAAAAATTGCACAGAAATATATTATGGTCATTTATCTATATCAAAAATTGATTTAACGTTAAAAAAATCAGAAATAAATTATCAACAAAGAAAAGAAACATTTTGACAAAATACAATGAATGTAGTTATAGAATGAAACCGAAGCCCATAGTAAATAGCACAAAATACAAAAATAATCTTATCCAGCGTAACAAAGGAAAAGACTAAATTTGTCTACATTCACTACATAAATAAATGTAACAAACATATACATATATGTAACAAAGCATAAAAGTTACTAGAGAAAAGTCAAACTAAAATACTTTTTCCTATGTGATATAAAACAAGAAGAGAACAGAAACAAAGGTTGCAGAAAAAATATTTTAAGATATTGCATGTCGACACCGTCTCAAAGTGTTTCCAAATACCTAGATTGCAGTACGGTTCGCCTGTACGCATGCCGGGTCTGCCGAGGTATTTTAGCCAGTACTTTGTGGCGTTTTATCGGACAAATGGTAGGTTCGCTAGAAATATAGCAATAACCAGTTCATCTGGAGTTAGTTTTGCTATTCACTCATTATATAGTACTCTAATAATATGTCACGGACTCATATATGTGTTAAAATACAAGTTCGCAATATGTCAATATATAATGAGAATTTATGATTGTATAAAAATACAAAAAGTGTATTCTGTAATTAGGAAATTATTAAAACTGTAAGTAAGACATTAGCACAGTTAAACTTATTATCAGCACATAATTTCCACAAGAGTTATGTTAAAATTGTATGACTTACTTTCCATACAGGCGCCGGAGAATGGATCGCAAGGAACTCCAGGGCGACAGTGAGCACAGTTTGCTCCAGGTTGATCTTCTGCACAAAGAAACATTATTTTGGCCTAATGTCTTATTTATTTGATACCCTTTTTTTATAGTATCTAATCGCCCGAAAGGACATATAAGTAGATAATATAAGATTCAACTTACTTTGGACGCAATTGCAACCATCGCATTCAGTATATGAAAACCGAGCACAATCTGCTGCTGTTTGACATTGACATACTGTAAATTAAAACATCATTTAAGAACATTGAAATCGTCACCATTAACCAAGGAAGAAGAAAAATATTGAAATATTTACTGTATATTGAAAAAACAAAAGAATATATATAATATCAACAACAAAAATCTGAAGTTTTATACGGTCATACAGATTGCACATCACGATTAAGGTTTTGTCTTTTATATTTGCTCACTAACGGAAGCAAAATGGATGTCCTCTCAAAAAATATATGTGTATTTAATAATTATGAGCATAATGGTACAAATTAGTGTAAAAGAAAGGGCAAAATGAAAGATATGACCTTTAGAACACACTGGCTGATGGTTTACAACCGCACAGTGTTGTCCGGAATCACAGGGGCCGCCTTGTGTGCACGGATCGGTACAGCGGCCGCCAGTGCACGCGAGCGAAGAGGTGCACTGCTCGTCGGAAGTACACCCAACAGCTGCACACATTACAATATACTATATCATATTGAGAAGAACCTTTATAAAACTGTCTAAATTATTTTTTGATTGTCACTATTTATTTTTAACTAGGACTTTATTATTACTCTTTTGCACAGCTTTAGGAATGTGTAATATACATTTGAGTTACCATTAAAAAAATATACAGTACAGGGAATAAGCATATTCGGAAAATTGAGAATTGGAGTAAATTATATCCTTTTGAAGGATTAAAAACACACATTATGGACACACTTAAGAGTAACTTATATTATAAATAATTCTTATACCATGAGGTCAGTAAAAGGCATTATATTTTAATACTGCAAACTCTGTCTCGTGGCTGGTTTGTTGCATTTCATGTTAGTGCTAAAGCTCTGACAATAAGCGATAAAAGAATATCATGGCGCATCCAACACCAAATGGTGAGTGTAAACAAAGCGAAAATGACTATTAAAGACAATTATTTACATAACAACATTTAATACCAACACTTCAATTCTACCTGAAAGACGAAGAAGAAGTTCAAACTGTGAAATAAGATATATATGAACATGCTAGAAATAAAAGAAGAGAAAAAGAAACAGCCGCATGAAATCAAAGAGTAGAAATTATCAAATTTCCTGAAATAATGAAGAACAAAAGATTATTAAGATTCATATAAGACGCTAATACACTAAACATTAATATCTGTACTCTGCGTTCACTGAAAAATTACCTTTAATGCAGCCATGTTTTTCATCATTTGTGAACCCATTCGGACAAAATTTGCATACAGGATGATGATCTTCAACGGAACACGGAGCGCCGCCACAGGCTCCTTTACATGGGTCTTTGCATTGAAAGTCTTTGCATGCCAAGTTGCTAGGACAGCCGTTGTCTGTCAAACATATGGAAGCCGTGGGGTGGCAATCTTCAACGCATAGGCACATAGCACGATGGTCTACCATTTCACATTGTTTTCCATTGGGGCACATTGGTTCTTTTGAAGTTAAGCATAGGTTCACACATTTTGAATTTCGGCAGGCTGCATTAGATGGACACTGTTCGTCCCTTGTACATTCAGCGTTTTCTGGTGCACAATTTAATTCACCTCTTTCGTTTAAAGCAAAGCCGTTTCGACATACACAAACTGGTCTGTGATCACGAACTTCACATCTTTGATTCGGTCTACAGTTCTGATAGCCCAGACAAGGATTTCTACATTGGTTCGTGCTGACATCGCATGCCAATTTAGATGGGCATGGCTTAGTTTCAGAGCAGGAGAAGGTTACGTTGGAATCGGTAGTAGGCTTGCAGGTAGGGTCGAAACGACAAGCAAGTCGCGGTTGACCTACATAACATTGCGGGCAGGAACACTGAGCTTTGTGCATGAGGGGTACACAAAGTGCATCTTCACCACATACATTTCGCACCGTACAAGGATCCACGCAGTGTAGGCTTAGACACGCTCTGTCTGCGGGGCAATCCTTGTCGCTCGTACATTCGATACCTAGGAAGATGTGAAAGAAGAAAGCAGAGTCGAGAGAGCGGTACCTTCAGCCGCGAAGAGGAAACTTTCTCACGAGACAGTGCATGCTTTTTTGAAACTGATAGTTTATGATCAGGAATATGTATATAACGGTATATTATAATACAAGCGATATGTACATGAAGCCGAACAAAATGTTACTGACGGTTTGACAACTTAAGCACGAACGGTGAGAATGCTTCCACTAAATTACATGTAAGGTATACATGGAAATTTTGCATTTTAAATAATTTAAAATGAAAATTCACATATCGATATGTACTTAAAGGATTTTCTACAAACTCGTCTATCCAGATTATGTATATAATTTTACAAGTATTATTTACTAGATAATTTTATATCTAAAATCACTTTCGACGCGATATAATAAGATTTTTTTTAACATATCATTTAAGGAAATATTATCACATTTCTAAACGCCCATCCCTTTACCCCTCATTCGTGAAGATTCCAAAATTATATTTACAATAACATGAGAAGATATATTTGTATTTGCAGTAGGGGTGTAATAGTAATTGGTGTAATACATCAATGGCATTGTTTGAAGTCTAATTCCTACTTAACTATCCGTTGAGTCATTTATAATTTTGTGCATTTATACATGGTGGTCACAAAAATGATGGCAATATTTTAAATACTTACTGGTCAGGCATTCAATATCTGCTTTGCCTTCCGTGCCAGGGATACAACGACATACAAATTCTGCTCCGTCTCTTAAACATTCTCCGTTAATACCACATCCAGTAGTACGACAGTCAACTATACTACGCTCTTGAACACCTGGAAACATAATAGCGTTATCGTTAGTTACCAACGAAAATTTCTAAATTTTACAAAGGAGATTGGCAAATAAATATCAAAATGATCAACTATGGCTTTATCAAAGCTTCCAAGTTTCAATTGAATTCAACGTAAGTTTCAATTTAATTAAGAAATGGCGATTACAATTTTTGTACGTACGCACAAAACCGGCGTTATGGGCATAATCTAATTTACCAAAGTCTAGTTAGGTCATGTAATGGCCATAAACTACATTGGCATTACAACTGAATTTCCTTATCAAACCTAAATATTCTCTATGAGATCTACAGAAAGAAATAAATACACCCAACAATCACACAGTCGTGACCCCATACTGGGATAACCTGTATCGTGGGTATCAGGAACTACGAGGGGCCTGGAGTCCCACAACACCCAGACCCAAAATATATATATGTCGATCACATAAAGATTTGCCTACTGCACCATGGAGGTTGTTTAATATTTATTTGGATCTCACTTCCTTACTCAAAATGTATAGCTATTCTAGCTTATGTTTATGTCATTTGAGTAAAAAACGGCGTGTGCGTCCTAAGGAGGTATGTAAATATGTTTTTCGTTTAGATTGCGTATGGAATAAATAATCAGTAATTAAAAATACAGTTACTTACATTCTATGTTTGGATCCCCATTAGGATAATTTCTTGGACAATAACATTGGGCTGCACTATTCTTATCAATACGGCACTGCGCATTTATTCCACAGCTTTTATATGCACAAGGTTCCATAGTGCCACAGAAACATTGCCTTTGTGGATTACCAGCACAATTAGGTGGACATGTACATTCGTAGCTACCATCTTCTAGATCGCGACAACGGGCATTTACCCCACAAGGATTGCGTAAGCAACTTCCTGCCGTAGGTTTTGTGCATTCGACTTTTGGATTACCTAAATAACTTGGTGGACATGAACACTGAGGGGTTCTGTCAACAGAGCGGCATATTGCGTTAATACCACACGCGCCCAAGCAAACATTTTTGCATTTTCCTTCCGTGGTACATTCTTCGTCTGACCCACAGTCCTCATTACGCAGACATTCATAAGATTTACATTCTTTAAGTGGATCTCCTGAAAATCCACTTGGGCAACTACATACAGCACGATGGCGAGTTGTTAAGCAAATAGCATTTATTCCGCAAGACTTTTGAAGGCAAGCATTTATGCATAATTTTGAGGAACATAGCATATCTTCGCCACAGTCGCCATCATTTTTACAACCCGGCACACAAACGCCCTGCACACATAATTGTCTCTCAGGACATTTACTTCTAAGGGTACAAACAGACCGACACCCTCCATTGAAGCACCTTTCACCACAAGGGCAATGACTGTTTTCTTCACATAAAGAAATGCAGTAGCCGCTATCGTCACAAGGGCAGAATCCGTCGCATAATATTTTTTTTCTTTTACATTCGACAAGCGGATTTCCGGTATAGTTACTGGAACAGCTGCACTGCACACGGTGATTTTGTACGACGCAATCTGAACAGATTCCGCACGTTCCTTGTTTGCACGGATCTACAAACCCAATTTTTTTTATAAGGAAGTTTGTAACTTAATTTGATGGATTGTGTATGGTTTGATAATTTACAAGCTCACCTTTACATTGTCCCCTCAGGCATGCTTGATCAGGAGCACAAGCGTTGTCATCTCGGCAGCCTTGCTTACATATACGATTATCGCATATGTAACCATCTCCGCACACATCGTCACTGTTACACACAACTCTACATATTCCTCGAATACATTTTTCGTTGGATAAGCAGACTCCATCACTGAAAATAGAAATAAAAAAATTGGTGTGTGTCGTGGGACACCAGGTAGGAACGAAGTTCCTTCGGCTAATGTAGAATCGACACAAATTGTAAAAAATACAAATTATCAACTAAAATAACAAAATATGTCTCTTTATTTTTGTTTGACAACATAAAATTACATAGAAATAGAATAGAAAAATAGAAATAAAAAAAAGACGTGTAGCACTCGGAGACTGCCGCGGTAAAGCTATTGTATAGCATTTTTTATCAACTTATGTAATTATAAATAAAAACTTATTAATTTAGACTTAGACTGGCTACTAAACGGTGGACGGCCGTGTTCTATAATCAAAAATTCAAATTCAAATTTCAAACCGCGTCTACATTTCCAAATGTCATAAGTTATCTATCTGTTTTATTAACGGAATTTCGACTTTAACTTTGTGTGCTAGATATCAAATTAAGTTTAAAAAATGTCTCATTTAACGGTTTTATTCCACGCATTTTTTCCACGCATTTTTTCCACGCATATTTCTTACGGTTTTACTATCACATTTTTTTCAGTTCGGTCACGCAGCGAAATCCCTATCCCCTCCAAGCCTGCCGTAAGGAACTTCGTTCCAAAAATTTGATAAAGATAGATATACATATATATACCTGAACAGAGATACATGCATGGCATTTTTTATAAAATAAAAGTAAAACTACAGATATTACCTTCTGCAAGAGGGATAGCAAGTATCTCCGTAACAGTTAAATCCATCTGGACAGTTTTTGTTTGAGTCGCATGGTGACGGTATTCGCCGGCATGCTACTTTAGGATCTCCTACAAGATTTGATGGGCAGGCACATGCAGGATGATGTTGTTTAGTACTGCATAATGCATTTGCACCGCAGGAAGCTGGTTTAGTGCAAGGGTCAACGCACTGACCAGATATACAAGCAAGTTCGTTGGAGCATTGTGAGTCAGACCTACATCCGGTGATACAGGACCGTCCATCACAAATTTCATCAGCAGAGCAATGTTCGTCTGACGTACACGCATATCGACATACTCCAGAATCGCATCTTTCGCCTTGCAAACACTGCAAACCGTCCTTGGTACAAGCAGGTCGGCATCGATCGTCTTCACACCTCCAGCCGTTTGAACAGTCAGTATGCATGCGGCAAGTTAGAGATGGAGCCCGAATACAGCCTATGTTGGGTGTTGGATTTGGAATTAGTCCATCCAAGCAAGAACAATAAGCTTTTCTATCCACTACAGAACACGCAGTGTTTGGTCCACAGGGGCTTATATTGCTATTGCAGGGATTTTGACAGTAATTGTTTTTACACAATTCATCGTGCCCGCAGTCTTCATCATGTCTACAGCCATATTGACAACTTTTTGCTAAACATATGTGACCCAAGAAGCAATCATTATCGAGTCGGCACGTCACTGTAATAAAAAGTGGTCATATAACACCAACATAAAAAAACTTACAATATAAGTCATTTTCACAAAAATAATACTTACACACGCAACCGCCGGCGACACACCTTTCATTTAAAGCACATTCATCGTCCACATTACACCGTGGCAAACACATAGAGTTCTGACAAGCGTATCCATCCTCACATTCTCCTGCGGCGCCACAAAGTCTTGGCACTAAAAGTAATAGTTATGTTAATATATATTTTTTTTTTTCATAAATCGATGAATGTCACAAGTATTTCAATACAACTGGACAAAAATAATTACTTACTTCTGACACATTCTATATCCTGATTTCCAGTAAAACTTGCTGGGCAACTGCATTGAACCACGTGATTATCCGTCCGACAAATAGCATTTAAACCACAGGCTCTTTCTAATTGACATGGGTTCACACATTGACCATTGAAACATTTCTCACTTGATGTACATTCTTCATCCAAGACACATAAACCTTCAAAATTAATAATAATTAATTATTATTATTTTTTCTTTTTATTTTATTAAGTACCTACCTACATAAAAAGGTGTATAGTTACATAGATCAGCGGGGAGTGGTACGAATTGTCGAAACGAAAGTCGCAGGTTCGATACTAGCCCCAAGAGCATGCACCCCTGACTTTTGTTAATTACGTATGTGATGTGCAATTTTTTTTCTGTTTTATACCAGTATATTTAATAAAGTGATTAAAACTAAAAAAACGCCCTGGTTTCTATTTCGTTAATTAGTAGATAAAAAATAAGAGCATAATTGATTTTGTACATCATATAGTAATCATAAATTATTGAATACCTTTGCAAATACCCTTGTGGCAGTATTGATCTTCAGCACAATCTATCTTACTTGTGCACGATACTTGTCGTAGTCTACATCCATTATCACCAATAGCAGATCCAATATAACCAGATTTACATTTACAATGACCTGTGTGCCTTGAAGCCACGCATTCTGCATTGATACTGCATTTAACGTTTTCACAAGCATCTTAAAAATAAAATTATAGGATAAAATTGGTTAATTCATAAAAATAACAAAACACAATAATCCTTTTAAAAAAATATGAACCTGTGCATTTCCTGGTATCGCCAATAGCAGTGCAACGTGCACTAACTGGACAATCTCTGTTGAAACGACACTCTTCTGCTTTATGACACCCTTGTGTATGTGGGTCACCAACAGTTCCTGTTGGACAAGTGCAAACTGCACGATCTTTGTCATTTTTACATTCAGCGCCATTGGCACAAACTTTCGATGCACACCAGTTGATTTCAGTGCAACTTTTTAAAGGATCTCCAGTATAGCCAGGTTGACAAGAGCATACATGCTTGTGTTTTTCAGAGGAACAAATAGAGTTTTCCCCACAATTATTCTGAACTAAACATGCAATTTTACATGTATTCTTTTCACACAATTTATCGTCGGAACAATCGTTGTCATTGTCGCATTCTTTTCTTTTGCACGCTTTAAGAGCATCACCAAAAAATCCTTGAACACATGAACATGTAGCTTCGTGATTTTTACCGACACAGCTAGCTTGTCTTCCGCATGGATGTCTTTCGCATACTTTAACACATTGTGGTATTCCATTTCTACTCACAGAACATCGTTCATCATCAAGGCAATCATCATTAGACGAGCAATGTATTTCTTTTGAACAAATGCTATTAAGACAGAACTGAAAATCGGGACAAGTGTCATTTGAACTGCAAGTTACTCGGCAAGCGCTTTGTATACAAACTTGATCACTTAGACAGTCCCTTGAGTTTTTGCATACACCTAAAAGCATCAAATAATTGTTAAATATTTACTTATCATTATTATATAGAGGAGAAGGTGGTAATGTGACCCCCACAGATATTATGGCCCCCTTGGATATTTCTAGCTTAGAATCACGTCATCAAGCTAAATTTTTTTTTACGGCGAGTATCAATGACAATTTCGATTTTAAGCACAAAAAAAATATGAGAGGTCAGCACATGCGTTTATTATTCGAGCCAGTTTGAACTTGCACTCGCAAAAACTTTGTTATTGTTTTGCATTTAATTGCATATTTCTGGAAATACCGAGTTTACGCATCTGAGATTTGGATATTGTGTTCGATTAACGTTTTCCTATTCGATTTTGAAGGTACGTACGTAAAATATTTGATGTTACATATTTTTAGAGGTTGATTTGTAGATTCCACAATATTGGTAATTTGGCCCCCTCATATTGGTTGTATGACATACATGAGTGATATTTATTTTTTTATTTACTTATAGATGCCGTGACAAAGTGTAGTGTCTTCAGCTTCTAAGAATGTGATATGCACAAGGCATAAGCCTCTTGGTAGAAAACTAATACTACAGCAGCAAAGGTGCTCACATCGTCACCTTAGAAAAACCAATTGTATGAATCTTTTCGCTCAGCAGATATTCCGGCGGTTTTAATTGGCAACAAAGAGACGTAACATCTAGCAGTAGCTCCGATAATGAAGAAATAGTTGAAAGCGACTCATCGGGATGTGATGGAAATGTCTCTCCATAGTAGTAGTCAGTAGGGTGCCATAATACCCTCACTTGATCTCAAATTGCAAAATTTCCATTTTTTTTTAATAAATATATTTCACATTTATCCGTTGCATTTCTCTTTATTCCGTATTATGTAGTGTATTGGCAAGTAAATAAGGAAACTAATGATGTATTCATTACATATGTTTTCCTTTTATTTTTCACATGAGACCTCAAAAACAAAGTGGGGGGCCACATTACCACCTTCTCCTCTAGTATTTCAGAAATGTATTTCTAGGAACATATTACACGCCTAAATACTAAGAAACTAGTCAAATGTGAGTAGTACCCTATTAACTACCCTAAAATTTCCGTATCAAAAAGCAATCAATATGCAAAAGGTCTTTACATAATTATCATTTAATTATACTTATACGTATTTTAGAATCATACAGTTTTTAATCGATGGATATAGTACTATGTCAACGGATTTTACTTTAATTTTTGCTATAAGACAAACGAAATTCCAAATTTCAAGATTGTGAATCAACAAAAATTATTTATTCTGTAGATTTCAATGAGTTAGTTAACGAGTATCCAAATGTGTGACATAAATCTCCGAAGCCGTATCTTTTGATTGCCATGACTTAGAAGCTTAATTTTTTTGCACTACTGTAGGACTGTATACCTCGGTATCTGATATTAACATCGATTTTATATTTCTACCCATTGCTAGAAAAAGGGTCTTTATAAGTGGGCAAACACACAACATAAATAAAGGGACAGACCTTACAAGGGTTCGTTTCGCTTATCATATATTACTCGTAATTTATTAGAAACGCTACAGAACCCTAAAAATAAAAAAATAACTAATAAATATAACACTTACCCGTGCAAACGTTTTCGACACACTTAGTTCCAGATGAGCACTTGCTATCGTCAGTACAGTATTGAATTGGAACACACCCTAGAACTGGATCTCCAGAAAAACCTGGAGAGCATGAGCAGTGTCCAACATGATTCTTGGAAATGCAATCAGCATTCTTTCCACAAGCCCTGGGAATGCTGCAGGAATTTTTACACTTATTATTAACACACGCCTCTTCTGTCGTGCAGTCGCTATCTTTAGTACATTCGAATTTATTGCATTTCTTATAAGGATCTCCTTGACTGTCTGATGGGCATTCACAGAGAGACATATGATTGGCGACAACACAATCAGCATTTTCACCACACGCTGAACTTTTTTCACAAGGATTGATACAATAGTTTTTGAAACATTTGGTTTTATCAGAGCAGTCCTCGTCAGACAAGCACTCTCCGGGTAGGCGGCAATTTCCAGTATTTGCATCTAATATAGTTCCATTTATACAATCACATTTGTAAGAGCCTCTGGTATTTAAACATTTTGCATTCAGTGGGCATGGATTGTTCAAGCATTCGTTTATGTCTTCACAAATGTTCTCGATCAGTTGGTATCCCACTGAACAGGAGCATGAAACTTCGTGATTTTCCATTTTACATGTACCCTCTTGACAGGTAGATTCCTCACATTTATCTGAACATTTATTGTTTTTAGGGTTGCAATATTTATCTGTGCTACAATCTGAGTCTTCAACGCATTCAACTTTGAAACAACCGATATTTTTATCAAATGGATTTCCTAGATATCCTTTATTACAATTACAAGCTGCTCGATGTTTGAAAACTGAACATACTGCATTCAAACCGCATATATCAGTCTGACATGGGTTTGAACATCTTCCTTTTATACATGCCAATGAATCCTCACATTGGTTATCACTCCTGCAATGATTCGGCAATAAACAACCCGTTCTATAAGGGTCACCAACGGCGCCTACTGGACACACACATTTATAGGAGCCAGGATTATCAACACACTGTGCTGATGGATGGCATGGGTCACCTAAGCATTCGTTAATATTAATGCATTCAGCTTGACTCAGATCGAAGCCTGGCGAACAACGACATTGGCCTGTTTTGCATTGTTGGTTAGTCAAGCAATCAGAATCCAATTTACATCCATGAAGACAAATTCCTGAGCTACAATGCTCTCCGTGTAAGCAATTAGTGCTAGTGTGACAAATCTTATGGCATTTATTATCACTACATTGTTCACCAATAGCACATCCTGAGTTGTCTTGACATGGCACTTGACATAATAATCCAATACACATATGGTCAGGAGGGCATTCCGAAGTGCGGGTACATGGGCTAGGTCGTCTTACACAACCCTGTTGAGGTATAGGTGCACCTTGGAAACCAAGGGGACACTCACATGCCATTTTGTGATTTATTCTTGAACAAATTGCGTTGGGCCCACAAGCTTTAGATGATAAACAAGGATTAACACACTTATGGTTAACACATGCCTCTTCACTGGGACAGTTTTCGTTGCTTCGGCATCCTATCAAACAATGGCCTTCTACACAAGCTTGTCCGATGGCACATTGTGTATGTTTACTACATTCAGTGGTGCAAAAGTTCTTAATACACGAGTCTCCAGGCTCGCATTGGCTTGAATTTATGCAAGTTGGGAAACATTGACCATTATAACAAATGTCTGAACCACAATCATGATCAAATTGACATGATAATATTTTTCTTTTACAGACGTTTCCGTTTACGTTTTCATATCCATCGGGGCACATACATATCGGTTTTCTATCTACTACTTTACATATAGAATTTAACCCACAAGTTCCATCGCAAGGATTTATACAACGACCGTTGACGCATGCTGCTTCTATCGGGCAATCTTTATCTCCATTGACACATTCGCCTTGTTTGCGACATCCGTCATGTAAAGGGTCACCTATAAATCCGGGAGGGCATTTACAATCAAATGTTGAAAGTCTTGCTTCACATACGGCGGTAGGGTGACAAGGATTTGGGTCACAAACTTCGAGTTTTTTGCACGCAATTTCTGGTAATGGATCAGGTTTATACCCATTAGGACATTGACAAATAGTTTTATGATTCTCTGCTATACATATTGCGTTTTCACCACAAGAATCTGCCACGCAAGCATTAGTGCATGTATATGTCATACGGTTACATAATTCGTTTGTTAAACAGTCTGAATTATAAATACATGGTACTGATTGACATCCTTTTTCTAAGTCGTTGGGATTGCCAGTAAATGGTCCAGAGGGACATTGGCATTTGGCAATATGATTATTAGTAACGCATATTGCATTTGGACCACATGCGATTTGTTGGCATGCAGATATGCATTTTTTCACATCACCGATATTTTTGCATATTTCATTTTCTCTGCACTGGACGTCGTCGAAGCATTGGTTTTTATTTATTGCCACGCAACCATCACGATCATTAGGATTTCCAACAAATCCATTCAAACATTCGCATTGACTTTTATGATTTTTTGTTATACATTTAGAATTTTCTGGACATGTAAATAATAAACAACCATCTTCACATTTTTTGACACCTAAAGCATCTTTTTGACATGACTGATTATCGTCGCAATTGCTGTCTATTTCACAATTAGGAGTGGATGGTTGTTCACAATTTGAAGTTACTGGGTTCCATAAGAAATTATCCTTACATTCACAACGAGGAGTATCAGCTACTACTTTACAAACCTCGTTTGCACTGCACGCTATTGTTGAACATAAATCTAAACATCGTTTAGTAGTTCCGTCCACTAGGATACAAACCTGCGGTTCATTACAATCACTATTAACATTGCACTCCACTTCATTTGGTTCTCTCTGTATTAAATGACATCCTGTTTTAATATCTGTCGGTTTTCCTACATATCCTTCTGCACAAATGCAATGAGCTTGATGACTAGCCCCAATACATAGAGTGTTAGGTCCACATTGAAGTTTGCTACATGAGTCAACACATTTACGAATGTTTTTAGCTATTTGGAAACATATTTCAGAATCTTTGCAATCTCCATCCACCATACAAGTGTCATCAGGAACGCAGCCATTCTGTAAATCTTTGGGGTTTCCAGTGTACCCTGGAAGGCATTGGCAATCACCTTCTTGGCAAACAGACTTAGGACCACACGTCATTTTTTGGCACAAATCAACACATTTAGACTTTTCGCAGACATAGCCATCCGGACAAGTGGCATTATGTGTACATGTACAAATGTTTCCATCAGCACATTTGGAAATAGTTAATTGTGAACATAATTCATAAGGATTTCCAATATATTTACTTTTACATATACAACTAAAACCTCCAGGCGTATTTATACAAATAGCATTTTCTCCACATGGATTGTTAGTGCATTCATCGATATCTGTGCATTGTAGATTGGGATTTCCGATGTAACCTGGAGGACACAAGCATTCTACGTGCGATTTTGTTTGTTGACATACGGCATTGCGACCACAAGTAGCGGTGGCACACGTTATCTGTCGACGCGGCATACATTTTAAATATGGATTACCAGTAAATGCTTTGTTACATTTACAAACGTTGTTTTGTCCATACACGCAGTGAGCATTGAGGCCACATTCTGGTTCACAGGTTGGCGGAGATATAGCTGTAAAAAAATATCTGAATTGATAACATACTCGACATTTAAACACTTTCTCTTTGATATAACGATATTGAAGTTTACTTACGTGGCATACACAACAAATCTGGACTTCCGACAAAGAAAGCATTGCAAACACATCTACCAGTGTCTTCATCACATGACGCACCAACACCGCATACCACTCCATCGCATCGTTGGCGACAACGGCCCGAAACACATGTCAAATTATCTTCACAAGGTATGCCAGGCCCACAAACATCTCTACTGCATGCTCCGCCCGGAAATGGATTGCCTACCATTCCTTCGGGACAAATACAAGTTGGACCCGTTTTTGATATTATACATAGAGCGCCATTAGCGCACGAATAAGTGTCACAACCTAAAAAAGAGTAAAACCAAATTTATTATTCTCTATGATCATACAAGGTTTCCATTTCTCAATGATATATGTGTGTAAAATTAATTACCGGATATGCATTTCCCGCCTTCTGGCTTTGTGTATCCAGGGTTACAACGACACCAGGCAGCGTGGTTTTCCACTTCGCAAAATGCGTTGGGCCCACATGAAACACTACTACAGGGTGATACACAAGTGCGATTTAAGCATGCTAAAGTATTAGGACATTGGTTGTCTTTAGTACATAATATTTTTTGCGTCGGTTCCTCGCCAATAGTACCTAAAAATAAAATTAATATGTAAATCTATAGACATAAATTATTGTTAACATAATCATCTTGCTCAACCGCTCAGGAAAAATTTACTTACATCCTCCCTTATATGGATCCCCGACCATGTTGGGTGGACAAGCGCATTGATATCCACCTTTTTTATCATGACAAATAGCACCGTACCCACAGGGAGAACTGTGACATTCATTTCTGTTTGTGCAACCTGTGTAAGGATCACCTTCGAAGCCAATCATACACATACATCGAGGTGGATCACTCGGAGTGCATTTAGCGTTGATACCACAAGTAAATCGCTCACAAGGGCTTTTACATTTCTGTCCATCTGTAACATCTAAATAAAAGGGTGGCGGGCATACACATCTACCAGGTTGAATGCACTTTTCGTTCGAAAAACAGTCTGAATCACTAATACATCGTTTTTGATTTAGCGCACAGTGCCCTGACACAGGATCTTTGCTGTATCCAGGTGGGCATTTACAAATAAAAGATCCAATGGTATTGACGCAATCAGCGCCAAAACCACAAACCGGTTGTCCTGACGTACATTCATTAGTGTCTTCACAAGCTCCTTCAATAGTCAGCGAATATCCAGCCGGGCATGCACAGTAACTTACGCTATCAGAAATCACAATGCACTCCGCGCCTCTACCACATTTGTTGTCTTTACTACAGCCAGTTAACACACAGTTGCCATCTATCACTTGGTACGGTGGTTGACATTGGCAGTTTATATTATCGCATACTTCACATAATTTATATGGATTTCCACTATATTCTTGGGGACATTTGCACTCATAACTTCCAGGTAGGTTTTTGCATATAGCATTTAATCCACATGGCGAACGTCCATGTTGTGTGCATTCATTAATGTCTTCACACAAACCGGTGTCTTTATTGCGTGAAAAGCCTTGTGAACAGATACATACATTTTCACCGTCATGTAATATACACTGTTCGCCTTCGGGGCAAGGATTTATTTTGCTACATTCACTGGGTACTTTTCCAGGTACGCAACCGTCAACATAGGCATCGCCATTGAAGCTTGCGGGACATTCACATTGATAATTGCCAGGTATATTTTTGCAAACAGCTCCTGCACCGCAAGGGTTATCATTACATTCGTTTATATCTTGACACCCAATGGGAGAAGATGGATCACCCGTAAAGCCGCTTCGACAAGTACATTGAGCATTTTGGTCATTTAAGAGACATTCTGAATTACTTCCACATTCTAAAAACTCGCAAGGATCTGTAAAAAAATAATGAATACAGTCTGTTTGTGATTTCGTAATGCTTCGTAAAAAATAAGCATATTCGACGAGATGTAAATTAATAGTAATTGATTCAAATTGATGATTTATTGTTATCGGATTTAGAAAACTTAAAAATGAACGGTAACTTACGCCTGCATTCATTTCCAATATTAGGATCTGGGCACAAACAGCGTTCATCAGCATTACAGACTGCATTTCCTGGACAATCATTGTCGTTTTTACAAGTAAGTATTTCTGCGCATCGCACATGTGGGTCCGGATCTGGTATTGTACTAGCCGGGCATTCACAACTGTATGATCCATCATGATTAATGCAATCGGCTCCCAGACCACATGCTCCTTCTACTTGGCATTCATCAATATCTATACATTGTTTGTGCGCATCTCCGGTATAACCTTCGAGACAGTGACAAGTGAAACTTCCAAGGTTGTTGGAACATAGTGCGTTTTTACCGCAACGTCCATTAGGTCCTAGTGTTGCATCACATTCGTTAATATCGACGCAACCAGCTGCTATATCATTTGGATCAAAAGTCCAACCTTCTTCGCATACGCAATATGCCTCAGCTCCCTCCGCATTACAATAAGCGTGTTCACCGCATTTGATATCCTCACACGGAGCTCGACACACCACTCGCGGAGGGGAGCCGACAAATCCAATAGCACACTCACAATTGTATCCTCCGGCTGTATTTATGCAAACAGAATTTTCTCCACATATGGTGTGATTCGTAACACACTCATCGACATCTATACAGATTGAACCACTAGTATCGAACCCTTCTTTGCAAAAGCATTGGTTGTCGATACATTGCGCATTATTAGTACAATCGAAATTTGATTTACATAAAGTGTTTACGTCGACCTGAAAATTAACGTCTAAGTAATTCGTTGCAATAAGTATTGGTAAGTTCAAATCGGTAATGTTTATACTTTACCTGCTCACAAGCAATTTGGGGATCTGGTTTAGCTCTAAATCCTTGAGGGCAAATACAGTTATATCCTGGTATGGCGTTTTCGCAAAGGGCGTGCGTTCCACAAGGTCGTTCAAGTATCTGACATTCGTCAACATCCTGACAGCCAGTCGGGGTACGCGGGTCTCCGGTGTACTCTGGCTCGCACGTGCACACGAAGCTTCCGGCAGTATTGGTACAAACTGCGTGTGCGCCGCACAGAGCCTCGCTATTTTGACATTCATTCACGTCTGGTATAACAAACAAGGCACGTCTAATTACATCTGCCGCCAATGCGGACAAAGAAACATACACACCCAGGTAGATCGCCGACAGCCACTACGAAGAAGAAGAGAAAGACACATACACGACTGGAGTATGAGAGTTAAAGGTATCGACTAAAAGAATCAAACTGAAGGATAATCGTAGTATATCCACAGCTTGCCGGAATACACAAAGTTCAAGTACCAAGTTCGTCGGAGTCATTTGTTGCCGACGATACGGGTGCACACTGATGCTGAAACTATTTTTCTTTAATCTAGAAATGTTTAAGATGTCATGATCGGTTATGTTAGTAAAAGCGTGTGACTACCGAGTGTCCGCAGACGGTAGTACATTGCGCAAGTCAGTCGCGATCCAGTCACAAAATTAGATATCAAAAAGCGTTAATCCACAAAGGACGATTAGGTGATAGCGTTCGGTACACCCACTGGCATACCGGTGCTTGGCTTACCAGTACACTGAACATCTGGATCTCCTTCGAAACCTGGTGGACAAACGCATCGGTAGGCTCCGGGATGATTCTCGCACAGAGCGTCGCGGCCGCAGGTGACTCGCGCGCACTCGTCATGATCGTGACAAGCGACCCGAGGGTCCCCTTCATAGCCAGGTGGACAGCTGCACTCATATCCGCCTTCGAAGTTTCGACACACTGCTGCCGTGCCACATACGCCGTCGCTGGCGCACTCGTCGATATCAACACACTATGAAAAAAAGATAGAGTTTTAGTACTAACACTGACCACTCATTAGTGACTATATTTTGAGCATATTAATTTTGACTCCTGAGCAACAATTCGATCACTCACAAGTCACAAGTTCTTATTATCACCGAAGGTATTGTACACAACTTAAAGGTAATAAAAATAAGTACTTTATTTCCAAAAACAGTAATGTATCACATTTTGGAAATGGTATTAATATCTCATTTTAATATTATGACATTTTGCGTTGCTGTGTGTATCAGATATAAATTATACCTTTCAACATTGTGGGAAAGGCAGAAACATTTTCATTACGTAACATTAGTTAATTATATGCTAATTATTCCCTAAACTTCATTATACTTACTCCGTCAAAAGCATTTCCGGTGTAACCAGACTGACAAGAACATGTGTAATTTCCTGGATTGTTCTGACATAAAGCGTTGGATCCACAGGCGCCGGGTCGTCGGCATTCATCAATATCTATAGGACAATAATATATCATCTATACGTCATATGAATTAAGTAAAAAAAATAGTTTAAGTCCTTGTGCTCTTTTTTAAATATCTATATTTTTTATGAGACAGGAGAGAAAATGGGCAAGTTGCTTACCTGACGGTAAGTATCATATTCATTAAGCACATAATACTTCGTTCTATAGCGGGCAAATTTATCCATGTTTGACCAAATTTATTGAATGATTGAAATAATTTTAGATGCAATAATATATGGAAGTGACTTATACACATTAATTTCGTATCGACTGTGTATAAAATATATAAACTAAAACATTTTTCTGATTTGTAAAGTTACCAGCCAGGTCCAAAGAAACCTATAACGACGATACTTATATTGGTATAGACGTCATTACTGCAATTATTATGTAGAGTCTATTATTATTAGGCCATATATGTTCCAGAAATGTTAACAAGTATCAACCTACTTTACAAATATTAATGATTTATTTGTTAAGGGTCTGCCAATATATCAAAGCGTAATAGATATTTGAAAAGTTGTTAAATACTTGTAGGTAAGCAGCTATTTCCGGAAAACGTTCATGAATTAGATCTTAGAATCAAATCATTTTTATATTTTATGCTCACAACCACAACGTAATTAAAATCTATTTTGTTCAATAAAACTTTTCTCTTATTCTTCGTGATTAAGTTTTTGAAATCAATTATATTATTATGATGCTCATACTTCTACAAACATAAATTCCTGTGTATCAATTAATTATTTAAATAATTATTTATATTGATTTAATAAATGTTTGGTACTCGTACCTCGACATTCCTCCTCGCCATCACCTTCGAAGCCTCGGTTACACTTGCAAATGAAATGAGCAGGCAAATTGCAACATTCGGCGTTTTCGACGCAACGTGACGACACTGCTGGATCTTCACATTCATTTATATCTGCGCAACATTAAACATAATAAAAAATTTCGTTAAATGGAAAAATAATAATATAAAACTTATATTGTATATTCTTGCTATTTATTGGTAAACACGCAAACCTTTGCAAGTGAATCCATCGCCCTCGTAGCCAGGGAAACACGAACATTGAAAGCTACCGACCGTGTTCGTACAATGTGCAAAAACATCGCATGGTCTGTCTTTGCACTCATTTACATCTGCGAACAAAAAATACATATACCTAAATAAAAATACATCGCATAGATAGCAATAATTATTTTAGTAAATAATCATGAAAGAATACCTGGGTCCTGGCAATTACAACCTCCAAAACCGTCGTTACAATGGCACACCCCGTTTAGACAAGCACCGTTTATACACTGGGCGCCATCCTCTTTGGTACAATCATCTAAAACAAATTATAAATAATAATAATTATATAATATTTAATTTAACAATTACCAGACGTGGTTTAAAGTTAGTGAAAATGTGTAATAAATCATAAATGAATAAAATATATTACACTATACCTGTGCATTTTAATTCTGTTTTGAGTTCGTCGGATGCTTTAAAACAGTCCGGCACACCGTCGCACAATTTTGATAATTCATATAACTGTAATATTTGTGTTGACTCGTTTACTTGACAGCCAAAATAGCCGTCTTCTAAATTTAAGAAAAATACTTCTCGTTTTATTCCTAAACCTAATCCATATTGGCTTTGCGTCGCTACCTGCAAGACATAAAAAAATAAATTATAGGTGCACAACATACGACACAGAAAGCTTTATTATAACATAGTTTAAAATAAATAATCATACGTAATCATTGTCATGTACGTAATGATCGAGCTTGAGATTTTGTATTTTGTAAGATCGGCCTCTATAAGCAGACATGAATTCATTGGATTTGAACTACAGTAAAACCTGGACGATTGGGTCCTGGATATGTAGGAAACCTCTGTTATTGATATTTACAATAACGTTCCGACACTTTTGCATTGAAATACCTATGTTACTGGGAATTTTCAAATCTTTATACCTGAGACTCGATTTCTTAGATTTTCTCGATGTTTTTATAATTGAAACTCTGTAGCTTAATAGCCCGTATACATGGGACAATTAATCAGGTGTAGACTTATTATATTAAGTTATGACGCGTTTGTTATTTTCTTTATTACATGAAAAATGGTACATATCGACCTCTCATGTTAGAAGCCTCTATAATTATTAAAACAATTGTCACGTTATCCTGCCTATCTGGAGAACTGGGTAAATGAAAAGCCTCTATAAGTGATAAAAAAATTTGGTCCCTTCAGATCCCACTTATCCAGGTTTCACTGATTTTGTTGTTTTTTTATCTGAACACGCCAGAATGACTACTACACCTGATAGTAAGCGCAGTGCATTAAAAAAACGGCAACCAGCGACAAAGTGAGTTAATGGGTGGTCACCTGAATTTTGCCAACCCTTATAAATGCTTCTTCACACTCCGGAGAGGGAAGAAGTAATCGAAGGGTCTGCGACAAGACAGGCGAATGACCGATGCAGGCACAGGGATACAAAGATGTACCCCTCTACCCGCCCCAAACAACCATCAAGTCATGTCGCAAGCCCCGCAATAGAACCGGATATACACTACTATATAGTTCAAATCGTTCGAATGCGAGTGCAAAGTTTAATTTCGTTCGCATTTTCACAAACCATCGTCTAAGAGAGTAAATTGAAATTGGTGGAAATTGAACTGGTATTTTTAATTCCACGCATTGTTCGAAAGTGTGTGGCATACTTAAATGAGTACTAACGAGTTACGTATATGTTATATAACTAATAGATTTTTTTAGTCTATACGCTAATTAATATCCCAAACGCTTCAAATTATTCTGTATTTGTCTTATCTTGGTAAATGATCACCACCGCCGATGAACACCCACAATAGCAGAAGATACAAATATGTATCGTCAAAATTTTCTTTAGAAAACTCTCCCGCCATATAAGAGGTCAAACACGTGCATAAAAATTTAAGTGTTCCTTAGTTTGCTACAAAAATGAAAAATGATAAAAATATCACTGCGTTTGATAATCAAAATTCCCAAACCTTTCGATATTTTGGAAGATCTGCCGATCTATCGATTCTGTCTTCCGAAATACCGAAAAAAAATTCCGATTCATTTATACTGCCGAACATATTTTGGTTTCGGTAAAACTGTTGGTAATTAATAAAAAATACATCATTCTATCACTTACATTTGTCGTTGTGACTAAGAGCGTCCAAACCACGAGCGGTAAGGTGTCTAGATGCATGGTCTCTGTAACAATATAAAAATTATATAAATAAACGAACAACTAATAATAAAATAATGTTATATATTTCTTTCCTATATTAAGACCTGTGATACAAAAGTAGCAAATGTAGACAGAGAAGACAAGATGGATAAGATTACAATAAGTGTGCCAATGACAAGCAAACGCCTCAACTAGTGTAGTTAACACTATCCTATTTGCACATGCTAAATAATAAAAAAAGCAAATATGTCTTTAAAATAAAGATAATTAAGTTTTTTTTTTATGGCATTGGCCGGCAAACGAGCGAGTGGGTCACCTGATGGTAGAAGAGTCATGGGCGCGTTACCGACCTTAAAGGAAAGGGATAATTGGGGATTGGGAAGGGGACGGGATTTGGGCTTCCGGTTATCTTTACGTCGGTTTTCTGTGAGACAGTGGTAACGATCCGGTCGAGCCAGCCCATTCATGCTGTAGACAAAACTGTCTACAGCGTGGCTCTACCACTCAAAAACATGGTACATGGTATCATCAAAACAATATACTAAGTAATAATTACACTAAATCACTTTTATGGAGTAGCGATTAGAAGCACGAGCATCACCGAAACGTCACGTATTTTAAAACTACTACCGGATCTAAACGCGACCCTGCCTGAGAAGACCTGGCGAAACAAATTCAGTGGGCTTGTTTTTCTTCCGGTTACTCTATTCCCGATAAATGACCCATCATACCTATATATTTCCAATTTTCTGTCTATTACTTTATTTTTGCGCCATTGATCGTCAATAATTTACTTATTTGATGTTTTCATGATTTATATTAATTTTCTTATATTTGCACAGTCTCTTTACTCCAAAAGGTTTTTTTATATTTTTAGATAAAACATTTAAAATATAAGATATGTCGCCCTACAATGGCGCGGCCGAGGACCCAAGCTACCGGTGGTTAGAGTGAGATACCTCCTCACAATGCGTGTCGTGTATAATAACATTGCTTTCTGAACCTTGCTCTTGACCCAATTACCAATTGAGAGCATATGGAGGTGTTTATTGGCCGAGGCTCTTTGATATCAACCCATTGGTAGAAACGACTATCGGAACAATGATTATCGAGGGCACATCCCACATGTCAGTAACCTCGTGTGCCAGGTCTAAATATTTGGAAATTTTGTCTTTTTCAACTTAAACGAGATTTTTATCTCGTGAACGGTGACATCAACAAATATTGCCCGGCGCGCTAATCGATCTACTACCACAATATCAAGCTTATTGGCAACAATAGCCTGTCTGTGATGATAGTAGTATCCATGTAGTGCCTTGCTCTTCCAAACCTCCCTACGTTCACCAGTACTCATTACCACAGGAACCCGCTAGTTCACATTAGTCAAGGAGAGCGGAGTAAACCCTAGAACCCACTGAGGCCACATCTCATGCAAATCTACTCCGCTGTGGAGGAAATAATCCCTGAGATTGCATACATCGCAGCTAGGTAGACCCCTAGCATTAAGTAAGCGTCGACCCCCAAATTTCCGCGGGATATACAATCTCATCACTGACGATCATGGCTGGTGCATTCGGTGCGCCGTTAGTATGGTTCGGACCCTCAGTTTCGGGGCATCTAACTCGGTCTGATTATACTATGGCCTTACTTTAAAACTTTCTTAGCACTACTTAGTTAAAACACTATTTTAGTTTCTTTTAGCAAATTTATAAATTACATTGACAGAGAAAGACAAGAGAGTGTCCCACTAAGCAATGCTTAAATAAAGTTTATAAGTAAGACGCTATATTTTTGGCTTTTATTCGATAAGTATAATATAATATATAGTATTAATATAATAATTTATAATAGTAATTATAAGCTGGTATACTATTACAAATATTTGAAACGATCTTCTGGACAGTAGAGATTTTCCGGATACTACTTTGTTCAACGTTAATTTTATTTTAACTGGGCCTATAACGTATGCTGTTGGTGTAAGATTCTACAATAACATCGTAATATATTTTCTTGTATTTTAAGATATCGATTATTTCTGAACTCATCAAAAAACTTAAGACGATAAAAGTTGTTCTGACATAAAAATCTCAACTTAGCTTTAATAATTGATGACGACAAAGTCGAAGGCTGCGCTACGAGGTCGCGACTGTGTGAATGGTATTTTGTCCTTTATGCTCTTGACGTACAAAAATACATTGTTGACTAAATAAAAAGCAACTCGCAACACGTATTTTGAATGTATGTAAATGTATCGGTAATAAACAAGATGCTAAAGGCTACAAATTATTAGCCGTCTAAAACCAAGTTCATACAGATTAACTTTTTTACGCCTCTAAGTCCTACGTGCGTTAAAATTTATTTAATGATATTTCTGCTATTAATTTTTTCATCATTACCAACACGCCATGGTCTTAAACCAAGGTAAGATGACTAATGTATTTTCGATTCACTTCTTCAAAATCATCAATCCACGGAATATTGTATTATAATACGCGATGTAAAATCCTCTCAATTAACATCTTATAGATTTAAATCAAATCAATATTTTAAAATTAAATATCTACGAAGTATCAACGAATAAAGAATCTTATTTAGATTGCCTTTGCAACTTCACTTAATAGCTCTTTCACAATTTCCATCGCTAGTGGTATACACCAATAACGTCCCTTACAATATCTATCTGCTCATCAAGGTTAAGAGCCTCACCATAACTGCTATAAATAATATTATGTTTCTATAAGTAACAAACTGTTACCAAGAAATATGAAGTCTTTATCACGGTTGTTACAATTTACGAAACGGTTTTTGGTATACGCTTTGATATTTTACCGAGGCTAAATGTATCAGGAAGATAAAATTTACACCTAATACTTATTATCACAACGCAAGATATAACTTTACGAATTATTACGCCTCAAAGTACCATGGATATATTATAATCCTTTTTCGGTATACGTCCTTATGGTTATGTTCGTACAAATACGTAGCAATTAGAACCGTAATACATAATGCTACATAGGCAATTGGTTCATAACGTTCAAATCATATCTTAATTTATTGTACCAGAGAACCGATCTTCTAGAAGGCCAAAAACAAAAATCTACTGGAATGGATGTTTCGTGCATATGAAATGCAGATGCGGCAGCGTTTTTATATTTTTATTTTATGTTAATTCTACTTTTCTTTTGAATATTGGAATACGTTGCGTTTTTTTTATTATACAATACAATACAAATACTCTTTAATTACCAACCCTATTCGAATGACTTTTAAAAAACACATTTATCACATTCTTAAAGACTCAAAATAAAATGTAGTTATTTTTTTGAAGTCATTGATGTAGACATGAGCATTGTTTTTAACCGGGTAAAATTAAAGACCACTACTTAACTATCCGTTATAAACTTATATTATAATATGTAACAGGATATATATTTGACTAACAGACTTTGCTGAAATTATGTCTTAAACTCATATAAAATAAAAATTATTAACCTAATAAATATAAACAATACCAATATTTAAAAATATTACAGTAGCATTACAGGTTTGAAAGAGAGAGAGAGTTCTATATAATTGTTTTAAGGGCCTTCCGTGAGCAAATGACATTGACTGACTCGCGCCATACTGACTCGTGTACTTAGCGTGTTAGTTTTCGTGCAGAATATGCACGTATTTAGCGAATAATTGATTTAAAAAATCAGGTTTTGGTCTTTTCAAAATATTCGTTATTAAATTGCCTATCTAGTGATGTTAATCTCATATGAAAACAATCTGTACTTTAAAAGGAGACGCACAGAATCTTTGCATTTTTCTCATTTTTATGGTTCATTTATAACGACAATTTAAAAAAAAACTATCAACATTAACATGAATTTGAATCAAACAAAGTAAAGCTGACAGATTGTAGAAATATATTGTATATTTTTTTAATCAATATTTATTCTAAGTAATGACTAGATAGCCTCTAAAAATCACGATCGCGCGGTGTTTTGCTGGGGGTATGGCCTTAAATATTGATAGAGATTTTGCACATTTGATTTCCAACGGCAAACCATTCCAGAGTATGGAGGACAGGAGCGATTAAATAAAAAGATAAAAAAGTTATAGTATGTGTATAATCCGGCAAAAAAGAATATGTAACCCTTTTAGCTCCATACGAAATTCGGATATGTTTGTCATATTTGTGTTGTTGGCCTACGATAAGAACCTATTATCTTACGCATTATTTTCTTTAAAGATTTATTTGATATGTCGATTCTGGAAATCTTGCGACAAAGATTATAAAATAGCTGTAATTAAAACTTAAGTTTACTTATATATGTTAGCCGCACACTCTTACAAATTCTGCTTCGACAGAAATTTTGGTAACGAAATTATGTAGGCCGCTCTTGCTACTCTGTGTAAAACATAAGCTTTCCTTTGCAGTCGGGTAAAAAGATATCTTTCTAATTTTAAAACTCAAAGTTGGTAGCATTATATTAAATTACCGCGCAATTTTAGAGCGGGATCTGTCAATTCAGCAATGTTTTTATTTGTCGTATACTTTTGAGTCCCTGCAATTTTTTTTACAATGAATAAAATAATTGAACAAGGAGTTTGCCTTAAGTTGTGTTTAAAAATAATTACCATGTGCTGACTCACTGAAAATATTGCGATATACCTATTGCACAACGTGTTTGTCAGAAAAAAACAAGCATACGAATGGTAAGGTATGGCATTCAAAGAAGGCCTAGAAGAAGTAGTTGATTTTCCTCGTTCTGGTCGACCTTAGACAGCTACGAACGACAAAACCGTCGCTAGGATCCAAGAGCTAGTGTTCGTCGTTAGGGTCCAAGAGAGCTGGCTTAAAAGGTGAACATATATTAATAAGTCCGTTATAACATTCAGATGGACATCTTGGGCATGAAACGCGTGCACGATTAGTTCCGAAAGACCTCAGTTTTGCTCAAAAAATGCATCGAAAGCACGTCACTGAAGACATGGATTTTTCCCGCATTCTTTGGACCTTACTTTTATAAATAAATCAACGACCTCGTGGTTGCGTAACACAAAATTTACAAAACATCTTATAACATTATCAAATTTAATATTGCAGGGATGTTAATAGCTTATGATTAATATTGAAATCCGATACATGTCTTAAAGCTACAGACTGATACTTTTCATAAATATTAAGTAAAAGATTCAAATATTAAATAAATAACACCCAACAGTCACATACATAGCCCTTACCCCACAGTAAGATACGAGTCTTGTGCCGTGAGTATCGGGAACTACGAAAGGCTTTCGGTCTCACTTTAAAAAAAAAAAGATGTTGAGAACGGGCGTTTGGGATTCAGCAAAGGTAACAAATACTTCACATCAGTTTTCTGTAGGACAGTAATAACACCCCTGTCAACTTAGTAAGCCTTTCATAAAACTGCTAAGTGCGGTTCTATAATTAAAAATTCATTTCCTCTGCAACGTGTCAAAGAAAGGTGTGGTCGTATTTAAGAATCCTTACATACATACAGTGAGTATTTATGTACTGGATCCAACCCCTCTAATTCGAACAGTAGGCCCGTGCCCAACAGTGGAACAGTATAATACATAGCTGATATATGTAAAGAAATGTGTTATATGACGTACGTTATCATGATGAAAAACTACACCATTTCAACCTAAAAAGACGCGTTATCAATATTCACCCAGACTCGACCCCTATCACATCATGTGACGAAAGTAAGCTCGGCATACCGTGGGTGTACTACTTTCATCTCTGCCGACCCCTTCGGAGATACAAAATAAATCCTGAAAACACTAAGCATTTAGTAAAATAAGATAACGCAAGTTTTCGGTGTCATATGAACGTAGATAAAATAAATATTATTTTCAATATTTGCATGCCTTGACATCGTAAGACTGTCGTGACAAATGCTTACTTTATTGTTAGCTGTACTAACTGCTAACCTATTCCAAACAAAAGGTATTTAAAAATGTGTACATGCATTTTAATTTTACTGCATTGCGTAATGGTTTTACAATGTAACTACAGTTATGTTTACCCCCAAAAGGTTAATATTAATTTCGAGGAAAAAGTTTCACCATGAAGGTTACAGTAGAAAGTGTGGGAGAGATGATATAGCGATTCATGTATGTGTGTAGAAGGTAGGTTCCTATACTTAACAATATAATACGCCAGCTTGCGTGCCTAGTCTTCAAATATTAACGTTGTATGCTTATAATTTAATTGAATATCTATATAAACAATTTTACAGGAGCAAAACAAAATTTTATCTTTACCAAAGTTGTAAACAACAAAACATAGAATAAAAATTACAAAACTGTAATATTTTTTTTTATATAGCATAGGCCGGCAAACGAGCAAGTGGGTCACCTGATGGTAAGTGATCTCCACTGCCCATGTACGCCCACCACCAAAAGAATCATGGGGGCGATGCCGACCTTAAAGGAAAGGGATAATTAGGGATTAGGAAGGGGAGGGGATTTCGGCTTCTGGATATCTCACTCACCGTACGAAACGCAGCAGCAAGCCGCTACTTTACGTCGGTTTTCTGTGAGACAGTGGTAACGAACCGGTCGAGCCAGCCCATTCATGCTGTAGACAAAACTGTCTATAAAATATATTTTAAGTTTAACTTGAACTAAGTTAATTCTTGACAAGTATTTGTTTACATAAAATATGTAAATCGATAAATGACGCCTCATTCCACAACTATTAGTTTTTACTTTCATAGTTTTTTCAGACCCGTAAAAGATCCAGCGAGACGTGACAATGTAGGAAAAAATAAATCAAAATTAGCACATTGTTGGCACGGCACGCACTCGGAAAATACAGCCGCGACACAGTTAGACTTTACGTCAAGTTACGAATAGTCGTGGTTTGGCGTGAACGAATGTGGCATTAAATCGGGCGTAAAACTGTGTCCGCGAGTCCGTGCGAGCTTGAGAGTTGCGCCATTCACTTTCACGTCGCGTTCGTATGCCGCCACACCGCGCCGTGGCGCTCCACCCCACTCGCACTCTGCGGAAAGTAGGCTACAAACAATGCACATACACCAGTTTCTCTCTTGTGAAACGATTCCCCATTAATTATTGTACATCGCATCTTATCAACGCCGGCATGCCCGTTGTTGACGGAGTACAATGCAACTAATATCACCTTACAAAACTGATCCTATCCACTGAAATAGTATTATAGTATTCTACACCGAAGATTTGAATTCATTTAAGGTCTCAATCACAATAAGTATAAGCTATTTATATAAACAACATAATATGTATGTTTATAACTAAACAATGGTTTGTTACTCCCGCCATCAGTCTAGTGGTAGCGTAGTTAGGATGTTTGCAGTGAAAACCGCTAAGGTCCTGACTTCGATTTCTGGACCGATCGATGTATGCAGGTTACCAAACAATGTTTAATTCAGCGATAATTAACAATAAATACACACGTAATTTATAAAAATCATAAGTGCCCGCTTGCTCTTGGGGCTGGTTTCGAACCTGCGACATCAGTCTCCACAGTTCGTACCAGTCCCCGCTGAGCTATTGCTTTTTTTCTTGCTACTTACATATACCTATCACGAATAAATGTCTTATTACTTGATTTGTCTTTGCATCAAAAATCGGTACGTTCAAGTAATTCACGGTAAAAATTTAATTGGTCTTCACATAGAGCAGCAAAAAATGCTAAGATTCTTAAACTGAAACTGGTAAACAATTGGTTTCGGTTACTGGATACATGGTACTAGCTATATCATACAAGAACTAGAAAATCCAAACTAGTCATAAATAGATCCCACCAACTATACACAAAGACATCTTAAAACAGCAAATATACAGTCCATGTGTTTGTATACACGATAATTAAATAGTTTTAATTTCAGTACTACTGTTGTATCCAGTGTGTTCATATCTTTACGGAATTTACGCAAATTAAGATTATAAATAACACATGTTAACTTTTTAAATAGACGTTTTACAATATTAATAAAAAAACAAGATCGTAGTATGCCTTTAAGATTAAGTTATTAGAAAAAAACAATTAATATTGGTGTCAAAGTTCAAAACGTATGCCGTCCTTGCTTCAGAAGAGATCACAAAAGAATGCAAAAACTAATGAATATTCATTAGAGGGTTGTAACTTATAATTAATTCCTTTTATTATAAAACAATGCATATTCCAGTTAACAATGTCGGCCTCATTACACTATTACATAGTGTGTATTATGTATAAAGTATTATTGCTCACCAATAGTTTAAATAGCTTTTGTTTGCCATACCACAATTTTGCAATGAAGATACAGCTCTATTAGTCATATAAACTTCATAAGATGGATCGATGTTTTACGTAAGGTGCTGACAGAACTGGTTTTAGTAAAGATACATCTTGCAAAAGCATAATTCTACAAGGTTTAATTTTTTTCCTGAATTTGTACAAAACAATATACGTGTTAAGTTTTCCTTCGCCATTACACGCAGAATTAGGTAAATATGATTAAGAATTCTCGCAAATATCTATTCACTCTCCAAGGTCAGTTATTTTTTGTTGCCCGAAGTACAGTCGATGAAACGGCGGATGTTTGACGTAAGAAACGTCTAATAAGAAACGTGATTGTTTTGCTTAAAGAATAATTTCCTGCGAATGATTTCATAAAACAGATATTTTCCAGTATGATTCATACGTCGTAATAAAAACATCATTAACAACGGCTTTCTTGTTGATTTGATTTTTAAACAAATATATATTGATATATTAAAGTCATGGAAAATAATTTAATTATACTTAAAGCAGCCTGGGATATAAAAAAATAATAATTAATTAATTTAAAAAAGTAAAGCCCCATTATACGGCGACAGTTACTCGTAATATATAGACGAGAAGATAAACGAAAACTTTCATTTACGAAGCCGAATATACGATTCTTATCGTCAAATTATAAGCTCCCTCGTATACAAGGGTATTCTAAAATATTCTCACATCTGCCGTACGTTAAGTAAACTCTCGATATGTAAATTGAGCTTGATAGAGTTTTAAACTTCGCCAATATATTAGGCTACCTAATTTAACCTTAGCCTTATACTATGCCAAACTACGAAACTAAATGTATACTGGATACTATCTGATCGCGACACATTCGACTCGCGGTAAATGTGTGTTTACTGCGTGTCATCATCCGCCACTAGTTTTCCAGGATATATATTGCGATAATTGATGCTATGGCAACGGAAGTAACTTACAAACCAACCACCAAAAAAAACCAACGTCTTTAGTAATTTTCGCAATTCGCAATTAATTTAGTAGTAGTCGCCCAACTTAAGAATATTAGCTTGAAGCTAAGGTACTGTATTCACAAAAAAGAGCGATTAAAAAAACAGTGATTTCGCCTAAGTTATGGTCCATCGAAACTCAGCCTTAAACGTAATTCTAACGTCCCTACTTGTTATGCTATCCAATTCAATTCAATACAGCTATGCAACTTATTAATAACGTATATTGCTAATGGCATTGCCTTTTGACAACCGGAACCCGACGTTCTTATATATCCAACTGCAAAAATGAAAGCATTGTCTTTGCAGATGCTCAATGGTCATCACGTTTGCTGAGGTCGGTTCAATGCTATACGTGAAGCGGTCGAGAACAATCGGCATGTTATACGGTATGCTCTATCGACCCTCGATAGTTGAACACAAAATTGCAATGATATTACAGATAATAATCAATTGTAGTGAATGTCGGGCTTACTACAAACGGTACCAGTAGTAACTCTAGCGGTAAATTACAACTGTTCCCACAACACCACATTGTATACTAGTGAACACCTATAGAAAACAAGATCGACTCCCAAAGTAAGATTTTTACTATTATTTCTGTATAACTAGTTCGTTATTGACGCTAAACAAAAACACACATTACAAGGTGGTAGGTCCCTCGTATGCGAGAGGCCGTCTGGGTTGGTAGCACCGCTTTGTTTATTTCTGCCGCCAAGCCACAGTGTGTAAGGACTGTTGTGTTTCGGTTTGAAAATAGTGAAATGGCCAGTGAAATTACTGGGCATTATGAGACTTAACACCTTATGTCTCGGGGTGACGAGCGCAGTCAGTCAGTACCATGCAGTGCTCTGTAATTCAAAGTTCGTTGTGGTGTTGTTTCTGTTTATGGGCAGGCGTGGCGCTGACCATCAGACGAGCGCCTTGCTCGTTTCGTTATTCAATCAAATAAAAATAAAATACACTATAAATAGCAAAGATCTAACGTAGTTGTTTATAAATACAGGCGTAAGTTTGAGTCTGTACCGAAAAAAGAAGTGTAGTACCAATGACTTTAGTTGAGGAGTTTATACGACCACGTTGGAACTAAAACGTTCTCATAATTCCATAATATTTAAACAAATTAATATAACATAATGGGGTTACAGAAGCGTTTATTTTATGGCTAGCCATCTATAAATATGCACAAAAGAGAATACACACAATACGATAATATTTTATGATTTTTAATTAACTTTTATAGAAAACATGAAAGAATTATTTAATTGAATGTAACGCTACAATGATTTTGATTTAATACCAATCCAATCTAGCGTATAGAATATAACGATATATTTATATTTCTATGCGTACAAGATGGTAGGTCCCTCGTATGCAAGAGGCTGTCTGGGTTTGTACCACCGCTTCGTCTATTTCTGCCGCCAAGCAACAGTGTGTAATGTGCACTGTTGGATTTTGGTTTGAAGGACATTGAAGCCAGTGAAATTAATTACTGGGCATTATGAAACTTAACATTTTGTGTCTCAGGGTGCCGAGCGCAGTTCAGTGCCATGCAGTGCTTTATAATTCAAAGTTCTGTGTGGTGTTGCTTCTGTTTATGGATAGACGTGAAGCTCACCATGAAGCGAGCAACTTGCTCGTCTCGTCATTCAATTAAATAAATAAATACATGTCGAAAATGTTGGGTATTTTTGATTTTTTTTGCATTTGTATATTACGCATTTATCATAATTAATTCAAACACTCAATAGGTGCAATAATGGTATTTCTAAAACGAAACGTTTCAGACATTATTTTATGAGCAGTTGAATACTTTAGGCCAAATAAACAGTTTTACATTACGTGACCATGCGTCATGCGCACAATGTACCGATAGCATCTATTAAAGGTGAAAAGTGAGCGGTTAGTGTGAGACAGTGTTCCGGTGACGACGAAGGCGCGCGGCGGACGGCGGGCGCTGTTCATGCCGTGCTGGGAATATTAAGTGACCCTGACGGTGGTGCCAACTACCAGCCCGAGGTACACTCTCATAAGTGGAGCGACCGCTATGCGCCTTTAACGTAAACCACCAACAGTTTCTAAAGATAATAGTAATGCCGTGTCCAACAAACCTCGTTAATGCCCACAATATATTTTTAAAGCAATTTAATGTAGTAAATACTGATGTTTATTATTATACATATTGGGGTATTATCTCGCCTCTAATTTATCTTGGAAAAGGTTAGCATCCATCTCGATTGTGTAGGTCCTAATTAAAATATATTAATTATTTTGTTTACGTTTTATGTCACATTGATACGTCTTTGCAAACAATTCAATTACTTTTTCACACCCCTTGTAACATTTTCGAACACACAATCAACAGTCGTATCTCTATTTCCGGGTAGCTTCTGTGAGCGACCATATGTGCTCGTATTAAGTACTTTATAATAGCTTACTCGTTCGGTAATGCCACTGCGTCCTGAGAACAAACGCACAGAACTATCTTTGATTTAAAACCCTTATAACGTATACATTTCTCACATGCAATGGAAAATTGATGGTTTGTTGCGTGAGAATATGAGATGACGTGGGACTTCATAATATAGTGGCATTACTGAATGACATAACGGTCGGAAGGCGGGTGCCCACGGCGCGGCGGGCAGCGACAGATGTGATAGCACACCATGCGCTCCGAACTCTACCCGCACTATATAAGCGCCACCTGTGGTTTATTTGCCGCTATCATATGTCATATTCATATTTTTTTTCTTCATAAACAATAGCAGGTTTCTCATGAGAAAATATAGGTCCATATTCTTATAATGGCATGTTCAATGTCAGCATGAAGTTAGCGTAAGTACATATTATACCATACAAAACAACGTATACTACTTTACGATTATAATTATGTGCTTAATTATCGCATTTTATGATTTATTACAAATATACAAGCAATATCCAGAAGAAAAAATATTTTATTGGAACGTAGTTCCTTATCGCGCGTTGCGAAAGGGGGCTAGACGGAAAAAATTGGTACGAAAAGTTGGCACGAAAAATTTTGTCACGACATAATTTTTTTAAACTTAATTTGATATCTAGCACACAAAGTTAAAGTCGAAATTCCGTTAATAAAACAGATGGTTGTGAAACTTATGACATTTGGAAATGTAGACGCGGTTTGAAATTTGAATTTTTGATTATAGAACACGGCCGTCCGTTATTTTTAAGTTGATAAAAAATGCTATACAATAGCTTTACCGCGGCAGTCTCCGAGTGCCACACATCTTTTTTTTATTTCTATTTTTCTATTCTATTTCTATGTAATTTTATGTTGTCAAACAAAAATAAAGAGACCTATTTTGTTATTTCAGTTGATAATTTGAATTTTTTGCAATTTGTGTCGATTCTACATTAGCCGAAGGAACTTCGTTCCTACCTGGTGTCCCACGACACACACCAATTTTTATTATTTAATCTAATGTTATATCTGCTCTTTAAGGCCATGCCACCAGCAAAACGCCGCGCGATCGATGTTTTTAGAGGCTATCTAGTCATTACTTAAAATAAATATTGATTAAAAAAATATACAATATATTTCTATAATCTGTCAGCTTTACTTTGTTCGATTAAAATTCATGTTAATGCTGATATATATTTTTAAATTGTCGTTATAAATGAACCATAAAAATGAGAAAAATGCAAAGATTCCGTGCGTCTCCTTTTAAAGTACAGAATGTTTTCAAATGAGATTAACATCACTAGATAGGCTATTTAATAACGAATATTTTGCCCGTTTTAAATTTTCGAAAAGACCAAAACCTGATTTTTAAATCAATTATTCGCTAAATACGTGCATATTCTGCACGAAAACTCACACACCAAGTACACGATTTAGTATGGCGCGAGTCAGTCAAGGTCGTTTGCTCACGGAAGGCCCTTAATGGCACATCTTCACGTGGTCTAATTGAAGATAAATAAAATTTGCCGAAGAGCATAATTAAAATTATTGTACTATAGGCTTACCTCTACATACGAGCACTATTTATTTTAACTCTTTGGCTTTCTCACTACACACACAAAAACCGTGAACAATGAAATTTACCCTAAACCTATCATTTATTCATTAGCTCCATTTGGCGTGAGTTTAAATTAGATATCACCATTAACCACAAAGCGTTGCATAATATGTATTTAGAAATATAAAAACTTCTTATTCACAATACCCACTTTGTGGGAACCGATTGCATTAAAAACAAAGAGGCCTTGAAAAAGGCGCCACGGTTGGGTGCAGCCTTGTCTACTCGAGTCGAGCCTATCTTTAACAACGGTCCACTACAACGTTTGATACAGTACGTTAACTGCTAATGAACTTCGAGATACCTACCTTCTACGCCATTACATTGGCCCAAAAAAATCTGATTACACCGTACGACACGCACACGGCACAGCAGAAGTATCTGGTAGATCAATTAAGTTTTTACTAAGATTTGTATTTCAATAAAGTTTCATGTTCTATGTAGTGTCTATAATGACTATTGAATAAGTATTTTAGGACTAGTTTGCTCGCGGCTCCACCCACCTAAATGTCTTTTTCCAGAGACAAGTAACCTATGTGTCCCGTAGAACAAAGGATATAATCCAGAGCATAATATCCTTTTGAGTTTAGCCTAATCACCTCCCGTCCAAATACTCTATTATAGTTTTATTAAATATTCTAATTTCTGCATTGCCTACTACTTAGAAACGCAGCTTGATATTTTAAATCTGTTAATCATGGTTTTTCCGACGACAAACAATTGGCAGCGAAGCAAAAGGAAACAATCGTAGTGAAGAATTCTTAAATAAATATTCATGTGCGGTAAACTATGACCAAGGCTAACGACCATGTTATTTGTGTCACAGTGATTTTAGCGCCTAAACTATGTAACGTTACTTGAGCAATCGTGTGTGCGTATTCAGCGCCCACATTTTAATACATACTCATCGCTCTGTCAATATGAAGCGCACCTACACATCACAGTAACTAGTGAGAGTTGAATGGTGATTTTTTTATATCGCTTTTTGTTTCTAATTATGCAACAACGTTCGATTTTAAGTAATAAATTCACGCTGAAGATAGTTTTAATGGCTTGGCTCGACCGAGTTATAACAACTGTCTTACAGAAAACCGACGTAAACTAATAGCTATAGATTGGTGGAGTTAGGGTTATAAGATAAAAGTTTAAAACATTCTAACGTTTGCCATAAGCGCGCGCCTTTCTAACACGTGTTGTATTCATGGGGTTGATCATTTATTATGTGTTATTATTTTTGGAACGTAGTTCCTTATCGCGCGTTGCGAAAGGGGGCTAGACGGAAAAAATTGGTACGAAAAGTTGGCACGACATAATTCTCCGACCAAGAATAAATATAATATTAATTTGATATCTAGCACACAAAGTTAAAGTCGAAATTCCGTTAATAAAAGTAAAACTTATGACATATGGAAATGTAGACGTGGTTTGAAATTTGAATTTTTGATTATCGAACACGGCGCGGCGGTCCACCGTTTAGGCTGCGTTTAGACGACGCGAAAAATTTCGTGCGGCCGTTTACACGATCGCGCAGTCGCCGCGTGGTTGGAGCGTTGCGAAGTATTAAACATTATGGCTTAGTCAATAGAGTTTACATTAGTTTTTCGAGTGATTCGAGCGCGGCGGCCGCGCGGCCGCCGCGCGGCCACAACGCGGTGGGATTCCTTGTCATATAAATGCGCCCTTAGTAGCCAGTCACCAAATTACCTATCATAAAATATTTGAATGTTGGCTGCTTCCAGATTATACAGTGTCTAATATATAGTCTACGGGATGACTGTTTAATATTACGACTCACATCGAATGTTCTGGAACTCTCTAGAACGTTCGGTGTGACGTCACGTAGACTGTAAGACCGGCCGGTGCTCGCCGATTTACGGGCTGGGCGACGTAGCAGCCGGTGTGCTCCCTTCGGACCCTCCGTCCCCCCCGAGATCGAGATCATTTTAGTCAAGCCCGAGAGGTGGTCAAGCGCGAGCAGTCCATCGATCAACGGAAGGTTCGAGAGAAATCGAGAACCTTCCGGGTGACGTCACGCGCGCCGATTGACCAGCCAACGCTAGCCGACCTCCCTGGAGCTTCGAGAATTATGGAAGTACCAGGTGTTCAAACCCGTTCCCCCTACCCCCACCCAATTTGTCCTCACCCCCCCTCGGCCTAAATCGGTAATTTTTGAGGCTAGAGGGTCGTGCGACGGCTTGTCGCAATCGGCTTATTGAGCCCGACACTTTGGCCCCAATAAAAATAAATTTCGACCCCCCAGTAAGAAAGATCTGTAAAAATATCTCTAAAAATTCAAATATCTCAGAAACTACAATAGATAGACAAATAAAATTTTATTAAAATTCCTTCACTAATTAATCGAAAGGAACTTCGTTCCATCCGGGTGTCCCTTGACACCTCTCAAGTTTTTTCTCAAAGAATAGTTCAATTTCTTTTTTCATAATCAGTACTAATTATTTAAAATTTTCCGATGTCTGGCCGAAATCCTGAGAAGCCCCTAAAAATTGACATATCAGGAGAAATCCTAATGTCAGGTAAGTAGATATTACTTACCATCAAATAACCCACTTACTCGTTTACCGGCCCATTCTATGAAAAAAATCGTTAAAACAAATACTCCAGATATGTTAGACGATCTCCGTATATGCACCTCATGTGCGTGTTCTAGATTTTTTATTTAAATTCTAGTGATTATAGTCTAGTCTGTAGAAGTTGTAACCTGTGCTAGTTACCCACTTCATCATTTTCGAAATATAGTTAGCCTCAAGTGCATTGTGCATCGATTATTTATTTTTAAAGAACTAGCTTTTGCTCGCGGCTCCGCCCGCGTGAACGTTTAAAATTCACAAAATTTCATACAAACTTTCATCCCCTATTTTATCCCCTTGGGGGTAGAATTTATCAAAATCCTTTCTTAGCGGATGCCTACGTCATAACATCTACCTGCATGCCAAATTTCAGCCCGATCCTTCTTGTGGTTTGGGCTGATCTGGATCCCTTTGTCAGTCAGTCACCTTTGAGTTTTATATATTTAGATATTCGCCCAAATGCAACTTGAGTCCGTCGACTCATTTATAAATATATTGTTGACTAAATACATGCCAATAAACCAGACATGCCAATAAACGAATGTGAACTGCTTGCTGTATTGAAACAGCTTTTATGAATAAGGTGTGAGACACAATTTACAGCTTTACAGTTAGAGTGTGTTTACGCAATCCGTATTCGAGATTATGTTCCGAACTGAGGATATAATCGATTTTGGAAACCGGAATTTGGATCTCTAGTACACAATCTCTCATGCCAATAGTGTCGATGGCAACATCGGCCAGACATTTTCCAGATTTGGACCTGTTTATGTATGATGAAACTTATTAAGAATTTATTTAATTCTAATCGAAACTATTAATATAGTGTTATAGTGTTCTTTGTTTTAACGCCCTATTGTAGTGGCAACCTATTTAACTTGAAACACGAGTACAAATTCCAAGTTAGGCAATCATAAATTCTTTAAAGTTTTACAATTTGAAATTACACACATGAATTGCCCGGGATTTGAATCTGTATCCGTTATGATGATAGGCTGATCACTTAACACATCATGGAACAAATATAAGCTCGACGAACCGCGGGTGCATTATTTGCATCACTTAAGAGTCACAAACGAGAGCTTAGTTTTTATATTATGCTATATGGTTTCAGTCTTTAAATTTTAAAAAATCACATTCATAGTAATTAAAGAAGCTATAGTTTTTGATGTCTGAATGGCTTGAAGAATTTATTAATTTTAAATGGTTATCGATCCATTCGCGGTACATACAACCACCCATCACGCGAACGACTATGACTCAAGCGTCCGACCTATCAGAAATGTAGACGAAATCTTAATGTGTAATATTATAACTAATCTATTACTACATCAATCTTTTACAATAATATGAATTATGTAAGTGGAACAAGCATAAAAATTGATTCATTAGGGTCATAGCTCATTAGAGCCACTCGGCAACCGACCCACACCGCCTCGTCGTTCGGCGTCAACTCTTTGTCGACAGGTGGCGGACGACGCGTTGTTACTTGTGAACGTCGCGAGATCAACCAGTGAACCTCGCGTGGCTAACGAGTGAACGTCGTGTGGTCAACGAGTAGACATCGCTTGGTCCACGAATTTTCGAGTAATCTGTTACCATTAGCACTAAGTCTACACGTGTTTTTCGTAATGTAAAATTTTACAAACCATAAATTGGCTCTCATAGCTGTCAAGCTTGATAAAAAGAAAATGAAAGACACATCTGAAAACAAATTTATATAAAGATATATATGGGTTAAATACAGAACGTCCTTATTTAAGTCGGTTGAAAACAATTAACTTTTCCCATGCGTTCATTTATATCTCTCGAATATTCAATTTCCAGACTCTCAAGAGGTATTATTGCGTTACATATATTATAGTCAGCTGTAATTAGGTATCTATAGTCTGCCTATATACATATGTATACACTGGTAAAATCATTAGGTTTTTTAGGTTGTATTCAATACAATGTGTGTAATGTGTGTGTTAGTACTTTGTGGCATCGTTTGCTTAAACGAATGGACCGATTTGAATGCGGATTTATTAGTTTGAAAGCTGGTTTACTTAAGATAGTTCTGTTTTTAAAGTTACAGATTTTTCCTAACTGGCCCCAGGGTTCTTAACGGTTACGTTAAATGACCTAATATTAGACGATAGAGAATTTGTTTACAACTATTTAATTAACCTTGAAGGTCAGTGGCCCAAATTTGATACAGAACACATAGTTTTAGTTTACCGTTATTGTGACGTATTAGGTGCCGACAATGTTCCATTTTAAAATTATTGTACTCTAGGGAAAAATAACAAAATATGCAGCGTGGTTAGCATTTAATACGTCAGAGTATTGCGAACTTTACGTCTACTCATAAAAAAATTGTATATTATATATACAATATATAGCAATAAACAATAAATAGTATATTGTATATGATAATATATAAAAAATAGTTATTATCTAAGGGTTCGTCGAAATTGCACGCGAATGTGATTGGAACGCGCCGTTTCGACTTCTTGCAATTGATACTTTGACAGCTAGCGCGCATTACGTAGTTTTACGTTATTTTTTACTATCCTTGTATTATACTCTTCCCACATCTATTGGGCCTTCTCTATATAAATAAGAGGGGTTAGGCGTTGGTCCACTACGCTGGCCTATGCGCATTATGGGGTTGGCAATTGACATTTACATTAATATCGTTTCAAATAAATTAAGGTAATTGCTAAATTCGTATTATTTTTAAGTGTTTCAGCTTCAACTTTCGTTAGCGAGATCTAAAAGAAAATAAGTAAAATACTGCCTGCCCGACTAAACTTGATCTCCTTCACAAACTCTGAAGGGCGAATATTTCTTTGTAGCTTAGTTTCAACCAATAAGCGACCAGAGCATCTTGTTTTAAGTGTCGCTTTACTTTCTTTGGGACGGCTCTTTTAAAATTCACAAACCAAACAAAGAGAATTACAATAAAAGAAATTAGAAAACCAAGCCAGTGACCAAAGACATTGATTATAATTTTTAATTCGTGTGCTGCCACTGGTAACATAAATACATTTTTTGAAAAGGTGATATATACATTAGTACAACAGCTTTTCCAGAAATATATTAGTTATTACTATTTCTAGTAACAAATAACTATGTTTATTGAAATATTGAGTTCAAAGTAACTGACAGTGTTATCTCGTGAGGTAAGTCTCGATGTGTGTACTTACGTAACGGCTCCTTTCAGTGAGACTATGTTGCATTGGTTACATTTGGAGTGGTTTTATGTATTCAAAGAGTATAATTTTCATAAGAGCTGCTATTTATATGTTAGGTTTAGAAAGGTATTTTAATATAGCTGAAATGTTGTAATGCGATTAGAAGTTTCTTTTTCGGATTTTAGTGTCTCATTCTATCTAACCACAGACCAAATATATAAAATAGACGTCGCCGGTAATTGAATTTGTATGCAACCAAGCGTGTCACATTTTTAGTACATGCTGTAACTGTTTCATAAAACACTCTTGAACTTACTTTGGGGATTTTTAACACTACTTAATTTCACGAAGAGTAAAAAGTATTTTGATGTGTTCAGCTAATGTTTTATGTATTTAGTAACGTCGAATGCAGACTAAATCCGATCGCGCAAAGGCAAAATCTCATACTTTTCTCTCGGCACGCGAAGTACGCACACTTGCGATGTCTATTTAACATATTTGGTTTATGTATATTACCAACACAGACACAATTAATAGTATTCAAATGATTTGAATAATTAATGGGTAGTTATTATATGTATATATGTACTGTATGGCATTAATATAGAATGATTTATTACGGTGTTAATGATATTAAAACACAAAAAAAAATTACAAAATGTAGCTGACATTAATAAGGGAAACATGACCATATCGTATAAACATACGTCTGAATAAAGCCAAGAATAATATTATTCATAAAAAAGTATTTTATATCTACATCCAGTCGCTTCATGCACCAGATTATAATATATGCGAGCGAGTTTGAAATGATTGCAATTAGAATGAGATCAGAATAGAGCGTAACGCACGTAGAAGCCGGGTGCGGGGTCATGTCGGGTAGAGCGATGCGATGCCGTAACTTGCATCGTTACTAGCTAAATCAAGTAAAATGCCAACCTTGAGATCATCGGTGAGTGCGGGAACAGTGATGTGCGGGGCTCATTCCTCCCGATGTAAGCGATTCGCCTTCCCTCGCCGTCAGGCGAACAGCCGCTAGGCCAGTCGTGAAACTCGCAACACACCGCAGATAGTAATACTTGTTAGCGATACACTTTTGAATTGTATAGCTAAAAACACACCATCACTTCACACTGCACCTAAACTCTAGGGATCGGAGTAAACCGTTCGTTTAACGGGCACTCAAACGACAAATGGAGTAGCGACGACGTCGGTCGAATTAGAATGTACGACCGAGATGTTGGTCGGACAATGACTGAGCGTGGTGTCGTAGGCTTTGGCGCTAGCGCAGGTTGCGCTACGTCACCTCGCTCCGCACCTGCCCTTCCGCCACCCCGCAACTTACCTCGCAACCGCCCCGCTATCCCATTCGCCGCCGCCCGCCACCGCGCTCGCGCTGCTAGCACTCTCTCTCTCTTTCTCTCGACGCGTTTTCCAGTGGTCGAGCTTTAGTAAGTCCAGCTTTAGCTACACAAAAATCGCAAGGGCAAATATAGGACCTGTAACCTGTTTACTCTCCTGTAAAAAACTGCATCGATTAGGTTTTAAGAGATTTATAGTCTTTAAACAACACTTGGGAATTATATAATAGTACTGGTTATATAAACTAGCTGACTAAGTAATTTTTTCCAAAATCGCATTATAATAAAATACTATTGCTTTAATAAAACACTTTGATTCGCCTTTTTCTGATACCTTGAAACAAAAACTATTATAATTGTAGTGTGATTAGAAAAAACAAACACACTTAAAATAAACAATTCGACATATCCTGATATGTATGTGTATGTCACAAAAATTTTCGAACATTTACAAACTATTGAAATAATCAATACATAATATAAAACAAACTAGCTATCTGTGTTTCTTACTCCGCTCATTTCTCCCAAACTATGAAATGGATTGAGATGCAGTATTCATCATCATTTAGCGATTTTATTCTACATAGCTTGTTTTTATACACTCCTTTGCAAAAAAAACGGGCGGGTTTGATTTTTTAACATTATTGGTAATAATTTAGTTCTTCAGAGGTTTTAATAGCCAAACTATGTTACTGGCACTTAATAAAGAGTCTGGGTATGAAAAAAAGTTCATTCCAAATTCAAAACTTTTGTTTTTTAAATTATTAATCCCTTTTTCATTTTGTGACACTTTTCGCGGGTTTGCGGTTAAAAGGTTATCAAGCAACTAAAAGTAACTTTTCGTTATTTTTAGTACAACAATTTATGTTTATCGCATAATTCTGCCTTATTGTGACTTAAAACAGATATCTTTGTGTCTATCGTAATGGCAGAAAAAGCAATGAGAGCTAGTAAAATTATAGCGCTGCTGGAAGAGGGGTGTAGCCAATGTTACGTCTCACAGCGGTTAAACGTGAGTCGTTCAACCGTACAAAGAACCTGGACTCGATACCAAGAGACAGGTTCCGTTCAGAGAAGGCAAGGTTCTGGGAGAAAACGTTGCACACAGCCGCGAGACGATCGCTTTTTAGTGACTCAGGCGCTGAGGAACCGCAAATGCAGTTACATAGACCTCAAAAGAAACCTTGAAGAGGTACGAGGAGCACAAGTTAGCCTATGGACTGTGAGGAGAAGACTTTTAGCTGCTGATATACGTAGTCGACGACCAGCGCGGGCCCCCAAGTTACTCCGTGAGCACCGGATTGCGCGGTTGAGGTTCGCTAGAAATTGCCTATCTTGGACACCAGGTAACTGGAGTAGCGTACTCTTCTCCGATGAGGCTCGAATTTGTCTGCATGGTGAGGACCGACGTCGGCGAGTGTTACGAAGACCAGGGGAACGCTATGCCGATGTGTGTTTTGAAGAAATCACCCCTTATGGTGGAGGGTCCGTTATGTTTTGGGCGGGCGTAACTTCCAACTATCGTACCGAGATAGTATTCATAGAAAATGGCTCACTAAATGCGCATAGGTACATAACAGAAATCCTTTCTCAAAATGCACAACCCGCACTGACTGTAATTGGTGAAGATGCCATTTACATGGACGATAATGCTCGGGCCCACCGTTCTGGCGACGTAGATGCTTATATGCAAGAGGTCGGTATTCGTCGTTTGGATTGGCCAGCGCGGAGCCCCGACCTTAACCCCATTGAGCACGTTTGGGACCTCCTAAAAAGGCGAGTACGATCTGTCCAACCACCTCCACAAAACATCAGAGAGCTTAAACGTGTAATCTCGACTGAGTGGGAACACATTCCACAGGACACCATCAAAAGCCTGGTGGGAAGCATGCCAAGACGATTACATGCCGTAATCGCTGCAAGAGGAGGTCATACTCGTTATTAATTTTTATTTTTTAATGTCTCTTTTATTAAAATACCATAAAAATACTCGTAGTCTTAATTTCATTATACCCATAAAAATGTCCATTTTAACACGGCTCTCTGTTTACATTGACTAAAACACCGATACCAGGATAAAAGTGTTAAAAAACTAGATTCTCATTGATAATAAGAAATTTCTAGTCATCCAAGCTAATGACATACTAAAAATATAATAATATTTACCCATAGAAAAGCTAAGGTAAAGTGTGTGTGTAAGGTGCCCGTTTTTTTTGCAAAGGAGTTTATTTTACTATTACCCATGGGAGCTAGACAGTAACATGCATGCGGTGAAACTGCGAAGGACAGCTAGGGCAGAAAAAAGCATATTATCACCTTTTATTATGCATGAGGACATCTATATAGAAAAAATATACTTTATACGTAAGGTCGAACAATATCAATCGAATGTTGATCGTCGATTAAATTAAACTCCGAGCACGTACCTCCGAACTGACAAATACATTTGAAGGGCATAAAAAGTGCAGCTACTATGTGGCCATTAACGTCCATACAAGCTACATCGATGCGTCTGTGTCGACTCCGACCTCAATAGGCATTATTAGTTTTTTATTTCTCATCACCAATTACATCTATTTTTATACACCCATTGAAAAATACAATCGCAGCAATGGCTCAACAATTCGATTGTGCCTGAAGACCGCCTCACTAAATGGTCGATTCAAAGGCGGACTATAAAAGGATGAAATCGAATGTAAACTGACGTAAAGAGTAATAAGTTTTAAACCCATACAAAAAGTTAAATTCCATATACAGTACCCGGCTTCGTGCCTGGAGGCTACCGTGAACCAATATCACATTTAAAAATGTTTATTACTATTTTTGCTATACTAAAATTAGCACGGCTATTGTGAGCACGTGGACGGCCGTGGCTCTGCACCATACACATGTAATGCTATTCATTACACTTGTATGTGGCGCGGTTACGTCTATGTGGAAATATTCAACTATACTTATTTTCATTTATACTGATCCCATTGTATATTGCAATCAGACTGTAATGACTCATCGAATACAGACTGACTAAAGAGAACACATCTACAATCGATGTATGTATATATAATGCCTTTCATGATATGATAGACTTAGTAGGAGCATAATGGCAGATACATTTTAATAATTTGAAGGACTACCGATTTTAAACAATTCTATCATAATTTTAGTTATGACATCAGTTTTAATTAATTATGACTCAAGTTTTAAGAAGTAACTAAGTAGGTACTTGTTATTACCTACCTGCCTTGTTTTACTCAAGGATCTTAATTATAACAATATATCAAGTTTATTTTATTTAAAACTGGTTAAGCTTTATGTACCAAATCTGTGCCATCGCAAATGTACACTTAAGCTACAATGAATACTATATATTCCCTTGTAATATTACAATAACTAAGTTAAAACAATCATGTAATTTAACTAACGTGAGGTATTCCAATCCTTTGATTCAAAACCAATCATAATTGAATGATGCGCTGATGCTAGGCGTTTAAGCTAGTAGTTTTGTGCCTCTATGTTACGTGTTCATGCTGCGAGCGTCAATTCATCACCAATTCAATCTTCAAATTAATGTTCATGCGAATTATTTTAACAACAACAATCACAATTTGTATGATTTAACCGCAGCGATTTAGCTTCTTGATTACATAATAGGGACGTAATAAGTATAGGCTCCCATTTAGCTAAGTGACTTACATTGTATTGTTCCAAAGCTATGGTTTTTCTATATAATTGGGTTTACTTAAAAAACAAATTGTTCTGCTGGCAGTTCTAGTTTCGGCTGACCTTGAATAAAATGTTTTTACAGGTTTCTACATCCTACATGTATTAGACATCAACGCGCGCTCATTATCTGGGAGTGTTTGCATCAACTGTGTTTGCTTCCTGTTTCCACATCTGTACATTTGAATATATAACATAGCTATTTACAATATACTAATTAACAGTCCTGTATATATACTGTACTACTGTTGCTGGGCATGGATCTCCCATACTAATAACGTCTTGTTATGTGTATAACGTAATATAAGCATAAGAAATATTTCTTATGCTTATCATATAATTAATTACCGTAATGCAAACGATACCATACTTTGGATTTGTAGTTTGATTCTAATTCATAAGTCTATTTTCTTCATCATATTATACAATATTAACCGTCTTATGTTTTTCATAATTAATTGTGAATCTAAAAATACATTAACGGTGAAATTTGTCTGCCGAAACATTCTAGATTTTTCAAGTGAACACCTATTTCTACTTGATTTTGAACGCCTTGGTAAGTTGTAATGAGTACGCGGTATAACTGCGGTACTCAGGTGTCGGGCTCGATTCCCGGGTCATCTATTCTATCATGAACTTATCATTATCAGCTCAGACGCTGGATCTGTGCCGGATATGAGGATAGGTTCGCCCTCTATTACATCATGGAATGATAACAAGTTCGACGGAATATGAGTGTACTGGTCACACCTTTTCCTATCATTCCGGGGATTACAGGTATGAGTGCATATTTACTTCTTTCTACTTTTTTTTTTTTTTTTTTTTTTTTCCTGGCTCGGCAAAATGACTACGCCACACCTGATGGTAAGTGTAGCGCAATCCAGGAATAGTGTCGACCAACGACAAACAGTGTGTCTATCGTTGGTCGGCACGATCATGCCGGCCTGCCTAACTGCTTCTTCACACTCCGTTTAAAGGACCCCATATTATAGGAAGGAGGGAACACGTGCGCCGGCAAACTGTTCCACAGCTTAATGGTCCGGCAGAAGTAAGATTTAGCGAACTTTTTAGTTCGAGCCGAGATGGAGGAGACCACGAAGCTGTGGCTCCGCAAGCCAGCACGCGTGGTTCTGTTAAGGAAGGGTGAGGATGGGATAAGGTCAAACAATTCTTCAGAGCACTCGCCATGATACAAACGATACAAGACGCTCAGCGAGGCAATGTCCCTCCGCAATTGTAGCGGTTCTAAGCGTCTTGTAACGTCTGCATCATTCACAATGCGGACAGCCCGTCGCTGCAATCCGTCCAAGGCATCGAGTAGGTACTTGGCGGAACCGTCCCAAAGGTGCGAACAGTACTCCACACCCGGCCGAGCTTGCGCTTTGTATAAGCGGTAAAGCTGGCCGGGTGTAAAATACCGACGCACCCTGTTCAGGATTCCGACCCTGCGCGATGTGGCTGATATTACGCCCTCGATGTGGTTCCTTGGATTCAGATTGCAGCAAATATCCATGCCCAGGATATTTAGGCTATTCCGCATTGCGAGCGGGATACCCTGAAGATTGGGGAGGGGAGAGAACGGGGATTTTTTGCACGTGAACGCGCACACCTGAGTTTTCTTGGCATTGAACTCAACCAGATTCCTTGTACCCCATTCCGAAATGAGATCCAGGGTCCGGTTGAGCTCAATGACAAGATTCTCTCGCTGCCTCTCAGTGACTTCCCGGCAACCAGGAGGCTTACTGCAGTAACGCCCATGCACTGTGCTGTCATCTGCATAGCAATGGATGTCACCAAGTGGTAACATATCATTGATATGCAGAATAAACAAGGTGGGCGAAAGCACAGAGCCTTGTGGGACTCCAGCATTAACTGACATGAGCCGTGAAGCATGCCCTTCAACAAGGACACGCATTCTACGCTCATGCAGAAAGCCGGAGATCCACGTGCACAGGTTGTCGGGGAGCCCATATGCCGGAAGCTTGGAGAGAAGACCACGGTGCCAGACCCTATCAAATGCCTTAGCAATGTCGAGGCTTACGGCTAGAGCCTCGCCATGCTTGTCAACTGCCTCCCCCCAGCGATGTAGCACGTACGCTAAAAGATCACCCGTTGATCGTTTAGACCGGAAGCCGTACTGTCGGTCACTGATCAGCGAGTGATCCTCCAGGTAGCGGATCAGCTGTGCGTTTATGATCCGCTCCATTACCTTGCACATCACTGAGGTTATGGCGATTGGACGGTAATTGTTAGGGTCCGACCGATCACCTTTCTTTGGGATCGGTTGCACATTGGCCTCTCTCCAAGATTGGGGCACAATACCTGAGAAGAAGGAAGAACGGTATAGGCGCGTCAGCACAGGAGACAACTCGGCTGCGCACATTTTAAGAACCACCGCTGGGATACCATCGGGACCACTAGCCTTGCGGACATCGAGGGTCTGCAATTCACGCCGCACATCACAATGCCTGATACGAACATCCGGCATGGAATATCCGCAATCAGGCACCGTGGGCGGCAGTGCATTACCGACCTCGAGCCGCGAATTAGCCGCAAAGAGTTCTGCCAAAAGAGTGGCTTTCTCTTGCGGCCTATGGGCCAGGGATCCATCCGGATATCTCAGCGGTGGCAACGAGGGGCGACAGAAATTAGATTGGACGGCTTTGGCAAGACTCCAATAAGCACGACTGCTCGTCGGATGATCCGCCAAAGTCCGTCCAATCCTGTTGATGCGCTGGGCATCCGCTCTGACTTACGCCTTCTTGCAGGCCTTGGTGGCTTGAAATAAAACTAATTTAAACGGATTTTATCGCGGATTTTTTCTTTCTACTTGTGTTTTAAACTCCATTTATATAATTACTAGATGGTAGTAAAGACAGTCCAGTGCCATATAGTACTTTGTAAATCAAAGATCTGTGTAGTATTGTGTCTGTTTATGGGCAGGCGTGGCGGTTACCATCAGGCGAGCAATATATTCGTTTTGCTGTTCAAGCTCACAAAAAACTATAGATATCGTACGTAGCAGACACGTACTTCAGGGTATTTTTGCAATGCCGCAAAAAGTAGGATGTTTAATAATATTTTCCACAGCAAGTATTAAGCAGCTCTGACGACGTGCCAGTGAAACCGCCATTTCCTGCATTACGCTCGTAATTCAGCTAATTAAGATAGCTCTTGTTCATTACAAACCCTGTAAAGGTACAATGTGCTGCAAAGTTTGTTCCAATATAAATTTGTTTTAAAATTATAAATAAAAATTAAACAACTTTGCATCAGTGCAGTTTGCAGTTTAATTGCCAATGATTGAAACCACTGCGCCAACTCAAACGTGTTTAAATTTATTTTTAGATTTTAAGTTCTTCCACCCTTTGATGCGATTTTAAATATGTTTAAAATTCTTTATTTTACTGTTTAATGAAATAGTCATCAACATCGACGCATAGTCGAAGTTTTAGTATTTTATCTCCACTTTCACTCCCTTTTTGGAGTAAACACGATCAACTACAAAAAGGACCATCCAAATCTTTTGGCGGGCACTCACAATACCAAAATCATAGACGTATTGTGGACCCTCAAGGAAAGGAACTATTAAGGGATTGGATTGGTTTAGGCCCCCGGATATCTCACTCAACAGTACGATACGCAACAGCAAGCTGCTTCACTGCGGTTTTCTGTGATATGGTAGTAACCTAGTCGAGCTGGCTCATTTATGCTGTAGACAAAACTGTCTTTTAAGATCTGTATTTAGTGACTCAATCCACCCCGCGACCACGACGGCTGAAAAGTCTTCAAAACGTCGGGATCAAAATTAATAAAAAACCGCGATTAAATCGGTTTAAATTAGTTTTATTTCAATGAGTAATATCTGCGTAAACATAAGAAATCATTATCTGTACTTAGTGTCATTATTTGCCAAGCACGTAAGCAAAACAAACACTGCGACAAAAGTTCTATAAATATTATGAACTAACCAACCTTAACATTTCTTACCAAGTGACTGGTTTGTTGTCGGGAAAGTTAGTTAGCTTCAGTTTAAACTGGTAATAATCATAACATATCGCATTATCGACAGTTCAAAAACATTCCGTGTGAAGTCAGGCCGCGTCATTGTCACTGTACGGTACATGTAACGTGTTACGTTGACTTTACAACGTCAAGTACGTGACCAACAGCGTATCACTTACACGTAGATTTGAACATTTCTAAATCCGGTTTATACGGTGAGCTACTGACCAACAAGCATTTTACGTTGATGTGAAAATAAGAAATTGCATTTGGCAGATTATTTTCCGTTATATAGTTACCCGTATCGCGAGTATAAAAAAAAAAAAATTAACATTTTTTTCGACCATAATTGTTCAGACAGTCAGTTCATAAGTAGACATGGTCTAATTATTGTCGGCCACATGAATAGTACGAGCAGTTTTTATTTCTAATTCCCAACGGTTTGAGCGGCGAAGTCATTTTCCACGGCGCGGCGTCGCAACGAAGCGTGCGGTGTAGCGGTGACCGGATAACGGTCACCGAGGTACTCACACTCGGAGGGCACACGGCAACTTCTAAGTACGGCGCACTTGTACCAAAACTTGACAATAGTCTGCACGTCAAGTCGTCATTATCATAGCTCGCGTCAGTGTCACGGTCGGGCCGCCATCGCAATCTTAGCCCGCCATCGCACAAGGTTGCATCGCATACGTGTCCACGGGCCACACGTAACATTATGACATGTCGTCATGCGACGCTAACTTTTATATTTCTACGTGTAGTGGCGCCCAACTTGTTTTATATGCGCGAAAACAGTTCGTCCATAATTAAACCTTGTTGATAGGTGATCAGAAAAACGCGGCTAACATAAATAGACTTATTGTAAGCGAATAGGATTTAGAGATACTTTCCAAAACCACTTTGTGTCGAAAAGACGCTACCGAGATTTAAATATTTAAGTTTATGAACCAAAACACGTTACGCTTCGCCGTCCAATCACCACGCATGCAAATTTTCATAGTTAGCGAACATAAGCTATGAATACACAAGTTGATATCTCCTTGATACTGGTTGGTATTAACACTGCTTACACGCAAAAACAACTTTTACTGCCCCTTCGATTTACGCTGCCATATGCGGAGTCTACTAGAAGATTTGGCACATCTGTTGTGGGTGTGATTTCGCCAGACACGAACGGCTTTCTCTACATGTTGCAATACTTCGTGTGACTCGATTTTTGTGCGGCCGTAACGCACATACATAAATACATGCGCTACTGCACTACACCCCGCCCCAACCACTCCACTCGCCGTGATGCGCGCAGTGACATTTAATGTAATCAACGTCCAAATATCAAGGCTGTCGACTTTTCATATATTCTCCGTTTTAAGGAAATAGATGTGTAATTTATTTTGCGTTCGCACACGAATGGCAAACAGCCTATGAATCAGATTATATTGTGGAGGTGTTGAAGAAATATGGAAACTTGTATATGACTTTTATCCTTACCAGCAACTCAAACTATAGATATTTTAAAGTCACCATAAAAAGTTTATGACTCAACTTTAATTAAAGGTATTTTAAAATTTGGAGTTAGAGGACCGAATATTAATAGCCATACTCTTTTTTTGTAAATTATGTTTAATTGCAATGTTGTTTAGGTGGATATGTTGATATTCAGAAAACAAGTCGCGATTATATCGGTAACGGTATCTGCTTCGACTTCATACAGTTGTCATTTGAGTTATAAAAACAAATCTTGTTTAAAACTTGATTCTTATAACATACAATGTTTAAAGGACTTTTTTTTTATCCTGGCTCGGCAAAGTGACTACGCTACACCTGATGGTAAGTGCAGCGCAATCCAAGAATAGTGTCGACCAACGATAAACAATGTGTCCATCGTAGGTCGGCAAGACCATGACGGCCTGCCAAAGGGCCAAGGTGGAGGGCAAGGAAAAAGGGATGGGAAAAGGGTTAGGATCAGGGGGCAAGCCCCCTGGGGAGAACCGGAAATACACTGGCAGACCCTGGAACGCGACCCACACCAGGTAGGCCACTATGGCAGGTCTTAGCACCAGTGTACGGTGGTCGCTATCCGGTCGGATACAAGTATCCTCCCACCAGCAGCAACAGCAGCAGCAGCAGCAGCAACTTATGGTACAACTGCGAATGTTGAGTAACCTGGGACATCAATCTCGATTTTTATTTGACTTTCATCATCAATAAGATGTTGTCATTCGTCACCATCACAGTAATCAGCCTTTTATTTTTTGAATACGTATTTTTTCTGGAAAGTCATCATAATAATGCCGATATGTATAAGTACTTCATAACTGAACAAACATTAATTAAAATTAACCAGCACAGATTTTAACATAAATTATCCGGCTGTACATACAAAAATTCAAATTCCATACTCGAACATAGTAAAATACAGAATTAAAAAGTGGTGTTCAGCGAGGTGCTGAAACTCTACCTTAAATATATTTGCATAGTATTTTTAGAAAGTTTTTCGAATCCTGTCCTATCCGACTAATATTATAAACGCGAAAGTTTGTAAGTATGGATGTATGTTTGTTACTCTTTCATGTAAAAACTACTGGATGGATTTTAATGAAACTTTACAATAATATAGCTTATACACTACTATTTTTTAATTATAGAAGAAAAAAAACAGGGGTATCAGTGTCATTTACCTAACCCAAATATCGCATAAAAAAATTAAACAAAAATATCAAAAATTTTAGAACAAAAAACATCAAATTATTGTTACAACTTTGCGTATAGTAACTTGTTAGGTACGATAGAAGAGCGCGGGGGCAGGGGTGCGACAAGGGGGCGCGTGCGCGACGCTGTTGCCATGACGACGGCGGCAGCGTTACAGTAGGCATCATTTTTTGCACAAATTGGATAAACTAGGACTGCCTATAACTTTTTTGTCTTATGTACAATTTAAAAAATAGATTCACCAAGACATTAGTAACATTCGCGGCTATCAGCTCATTTTTTTTCTTTGGTATTTAAAAAATAGTGGTGTATATCAGAATAGGACATGGCTACTTTTTATCCCGGAAAAAGCAGATCACGCGGGCGGAGCCGCGAGCAAAAACTAGTATAGAATAATTTGCAGCATATCTATTCAACTATTCCTACTTTTGTTTTTATGTGAAGAGGACGCTGAAATGGCAAGGGTAAGCCGTGTCTTTTGTTCACATGTGTTACATGAGTTGTAAAGCAGAGCGCACTTTTAGATAAACAAGGCTTGGAACCATTACTTGGTGGAAACTCCGGTTTATTGTGTCGCTTCTGCAGATCACCTTTTGGAGTCAGACAAGGCATAGTATAATGCATACATTCAGGTAAATTGTAGGCGGGCATGACACTTGTGACTGGTAAGTCTCGACAATCTTTGCTGTACGAACTTTTCGATTTACATTAATACAACCTTAAATACGCACCAAATGAGAACCTCCTCCTTTTTTTAAGTCAATTAAAAGGACAAGAGTATCATGGCATGGATATCCATGTAAAGTACTAAACTTTTCAAGAATGTCCTGGGGCTTCATGTTTTGTGTATTTAAGAATAATTAGCTGTTGAGGAGGGGCCACCCATAAACACTCATAATGTCGGATAAATCGTGGGTCGACCTTTAACGAGAGGGAAGAGGTTTAGGGAGGGGAGGGATTTTTAGGTTACTTTAATTTTATTTTTCTATAAGGCAGACACAAGCCTCCATGGCGCAGTGGGTGAGTAGCCGGCTGTGAAGCGAGAGGCCACTAGTTCGATTCCCGCATCATGTCAAAATTTAGATCCTCAAATATTTATTTCGTATCTGGGTGTTTTTCCGCAAAGGGGTTGACATCAGGCAGGTGGCCGGTCATAAAAACTACAAGCCAAACCTTTCGGTAACATGTGATGTACCACTTTGCGCCGACCACTGCGAATGAGCGAGTAGTATAAGAGCAGGTGGAAGGAAGGAAGGCAGATACAAACAATCTAAGGGTGCATAAATAAAAATCTTTTATCCAAAAAGGGGAAGTAGACAGGTAGATTAAACAGCTGTGAGATTGTTAGCGACTCTGGGTTTGACCTAGCAAGATAGCTCTAGAACCATCTAATCCACCTGCTTGCTACGCCTGACAATACCATGGCCGGCGCATTGTACTGTGTCTAAGTGTCAAACCAGCTTTCAAATAAAATAAACTGCATTCAAATCAGTCCATTTGTTTATGCGCTACGATGCCACACAGCCATATACAATCAAAACTGGACAAGTGGGCAAAACCGACACGCAGACCGAGGAGCCACTCTGCGATTACCTTTAATTCCTGCGTAAACATTTTGTAACGGTTGAGCCGGATAATGTCGAATCCGGATATAGGAGATTTAGATTATCGAGTGTCTATCGTATTTTTCTTTGTCGATATTGCGCAATACATGTCAACTGCCACATGAGCACCCCAAGAAAATTGTTTTTCTAACATTTAAAATATTCTGTGAAAATTTATCAACCTTCAAACGTCCTTGCGTGATATATCACTCCGCAGGATGCGAATAAAATACCATAAGAGTTGCGTTATTAACTGCTAGAGTCGTGGGCAGAGGCTTTGATGGTCTAAGCAACGCGTAGGCTGAAGTGATTGGCGACTAGAACCAACAGTCACCAGCTGATATGTACACTTGTGCAGCGATGTAGGCGGCGAGCGAAACCCACTATTGGAAAGCTCCTTGACTAACGACCAATAAGCACAGAATTGTTGTACAGTTACCTCAACGTTGACATTGCGCAGTTTTATGACTAGTTCATTATTCATTCATAAAATTGCTGCGTGTGGTCTAGCCTACTCTACAAATCTTTATATATAATAATTTCGTGTCACGTTGTTTGTCCCCTATGAAATCCTAAACTACTGAACCGATTTTAATTAAATTTTGCAAATTGTATGCAGTTTGATCCAACTTGAGAGATAGGATAGTGTATATCTAAATTTATAGTCGCAATACTTTTTATTGCAAATTATTTGTTGTAATTATCTGTGAGTTCCATAAGTTTGTAACATATGGCGGTGTAAGGTAATTTATCGGCTGGATTGAGTAAGTATCCAATCGATGGCGCATACTGTATTGAATAGTTTACTACAATATAATTTAACATATACCTTAGGCACAGCAACGCGTGGCCACGTGCTAGTAGGATATATATATTTATTTCGTCAACAAACGAAATGGGATATACAAAAGCACATAAAATAAACACAACCTTCTTCTTCTTGGGTGGTAGAGCCAGGCTGTATACAGTTTTGTCTACAGCATGAATGGGCCGGCTCGACCGGGTCGTTACCACTGTCTCACAGAAAACCAACGTAAAGTAGCGGCTTGCTGCTACGTTTCATACGGTGAGTGAGATATCCGGAGGCCCAAACCCCCTCCCCTTCCTAATCCCAATTATCCCTTTCCTTTAAGGTCGGCAACGCGCCCATGATTCTTCTGGTATTGTGGGCGTACATGGGCGGTGGAGATCACTTACCATCAGGTGACCCACTTGCTCGTTTGCAGGCCTATGCTATAAAACAAAAAACAACCAAAAACAGTGTACCCTCAGTTACTCAGAACTTTGTTCACCCGAACACGCCCAATGTTAGGATAATGCTATGCAGCTACAGTGTCTATATAGTGTCGAAAGCTTGATCCCTATATGTACTTATGATTTACTACGACAGATCTGTTGTATGCATTCTGTGTCACTGGTATTGTCTTACGTAACGTGAACACTCCAAAAGGGCAGCACCCATCACATGCCGATGACATCATGACGAGCTACTTAACTGTTACATAGCCCGTAAAGCGTGATTCACATAAAAACATACGCGTTCTATGCGTGTCACGGTGCTTATTACGTGCAGACTACGACAGATCTGTTGTATGCATTCTGTGTCACTGGTATTGTCTTACGTAACGTGAACACTCCAAAAGGGCAGCACCCATCACATGCCGATGACATCATGACGAGCTACTTAACTGTTACATAGCCCGTAAAGCGTGATTCACATAAAAACATACGCGTTCTATGCGTGTCACGGTGCTTATTACGTGCAGACAGTGGATATATAAAAGACTAGTTAATTCATTTTGCATATAATTCTCACATAGATTTGCCGTGGCAATGTTGAGTACAGCACGTTATAATATTACAGTACCACTGCTGTAGTTGAGCATTTATTGGTATGAAGGTGCGGGACGCGGGCGCAGGCGAACGGTGACACAGCGCTAAAAATAGAGCTCTGAGCCAAGTCACGGCCAGGTGATGCGGTCGGCGGCGCCGCGCCAGACCTGTCCCGACGGCGAGCGGCCGCCAACCCCCGTCCCTCGCGCAAATCCCCAACATCCACCCGCCGTCCCACCGCCGCGCCATCTTGTTGATCCACAGACCGTAGCGGACAACAACTTAGTTCTAGATGGCAAGGGCACCGGAGTCAAGTTGCGAATACCTGCGAGCCGCATTTAATTATAATGGCCGCCTCATACTAGAGATGCGACTGAACGGTAAGACATTGAACTCCACGGACATATATATATATGTATATGTGTTCACATTTAACACACAAGAAATACTGATAAATAAGACCATAAGAAATTGCATAATAAAATCCTGGACCGGTTTATAGCTTCTCTCACTTTAATAAAACGTTCGTTAGGACTATTAATAAACCCGTATTATAAAAGATATGCTTTGTACACTGTACACATACAAACATATTTTATATAGATAAGTTTAAACTAGAAAAATCCACAGACAGACAAGTAATAAATTGCTATCTTTCTAAAAGACATGCCAAATTTGGTAAGCCGAGCAAATATAATGTTTTAGACGATGCATGCAAAAAAATATACGGTTTCATATACCAACGGAATGTCCAAACATGATATAAAAATATTTTCATATTAACTTCAGGTCGTCGTTTCTTTTTATTACATCATTGATATGAAGCTCGATACGGGTAGGTACTGGTTTCGTTTTAACTGCTCGTAAATATAAGATACCTACTTAAATATCGCAATTAGTAGGCACCCACATAACATGGATATTTAATTTAGCCGCAAGGTCACGAGATGGGTAGACGTATGACTTCATGCGTGTCGCTGATTGTTAAACCTGAATAAAACAATAGCCTCAGCACCCAGCCTTACCATTATCATTTACTAGCTTTTGCTCGCGGCTCCGCCCGCGTGATTTGCTTTTCCCGGGATAAAAAGTAGCCTATGTCCTATTCTGATGTGTAAGCTATATTATTGTAAAGTTTCATTAAAATCCATCCAGTCGTTTTTACGTGAAAGAGTAACAAACATACGTCCATACTTACAAACTTTCGCGTTTATAATATTAGTAGGATAGGATTAGAATTGATGGTAAAATAATTTCGTTCTATGGTTTCATTTAGCGTTCATACTACTGACCAAGTACTACAGATACATGTAGAAGGTGTTTCCATCGTTACTTCATAATAGATTTTATGATAAATTCGAAAAAATTCGTCGATTATTCGATCGTTAATTCTACATAGCTGTTAGATAAAATAATAAATTTACTAGGTAAGCCCAACTGGAACCTTCTCCTTCTACCTGTCCTTATCCCTCTCGCCGAGGGGTCGTCGCTATATGCATATTAGCACAGCTTACAGAAGGATTTGGGTTATGTAATGATTTCTTGCGTTTACGCGAATGTTACTGTTGATGTTGCGAAACGAATTCTATCGCGGTTTAAATTAGTTTTATTTCAATGATTTGGGTTATGGTTTTTACGACCGGCCGCCCAACGTCAACCCCTTAGATGAAAACACATCCAGACCCCAAACGAATATTTGTGTATCATACAATTATTTGTCTCAGTGCGGGAATCGCATCCGCGGCCTCTAGCTTATCAGCCTGCTACTCGCTGACTGTTAAACATTTTTCCAAATTTTTATCACCAATTAATAGGTCAATGCGAACCGTAACTCGTGAATCTACTAAATCTTTGAATTTCTAAGAATATGCATTCAAACAATAAATAAACATGTCAGTAACATGTATAATAATCTGCAAAGGACATGGCCTCATGCAGCACAGGAAGGTGATGTCACTGTTCTAACTGGTTTTGCTTATTATTCGACCCGTGTTTAGTAAAGAAGTGAATACATTAGACTGACAACCTGCTTATTAATAAAATTGAAAAGAAATGGAAGCCCGGTAGTACTATACATAACCAACTATTTATATATAATACAACGCTGTCCAGGAATGTGTTCTTACCCACTTATGTATATAAAAGTTAATTTGTGATTCAGTTTCGTTCCATTGTCAGAGAGCCGCCCCGCGCTGTGGAGGAGACTCGTTCACGTGCGACGCGCCGCGCCGAGCCGCGCTGATGCCGCTTGCGTTCCAAGAACTTTAATACCAACGTTTGTTCCCGCATTGAGAACGTTCGAGGCTTAATTTTCATTTTTTGTTGTTTTATTTAAAAGAGGATTTTTGTGTGTCATTAATAAATATTAAGATGCCTCCGTCTGTCTGCTATATATTTATGATGAAACACCGCAGTGAAGTAAATTAATAATCAATATCGACATTCTCAGATTAAATCGGGCTATTCCAGTAACTTCTTTTTAATGTTTTTATTATAACTAATGACATATTAATATCAAAAGGTCGGCAAAAGAATGACATCATCGAAAGACCTCGACTGACAACACAAGACGTGAATCAATATTAGTAAGAACTTGGAACGGATTTTATAGAAAGATGTGTGAGTGTGTGCATATGTCTCGTTAAATATATGGACGTGTCGAGAAAAACAAATAAGTCACGATTTCATAGGCATTACATGCGACTAACTTAACTAATACAAAACTGACGAACGTAAGTGACACGCGTGAAATATGAATATATTCAGGACATAGTCACTTTGTAGCTGTATTTAACCAGGTTTAACTTATCTACATAATATGTTAGAATGACAACAACACAAAACATAAACAACACAAAGAATATTAAACACCACTAAAATGTCAAATGTAATCTCTTAAAGCTATCAATGTCTATGCAGACAGGCGAGGAATACAAAACAACATTAAAAAGAACATCACCATACAAGTCAGGACAATGTCAAGCAGTATCGTGTTATAGCTTGTGTATTATTTACCCAAAGTTTTAGTAAGTGGCGTATTCGAGCGCGGGCGGCGCTGTTCAAATAATATCGATGTAGAAGTGCGGTGTACGGTACGAAACAACGGCCCCGTGCTATATCCGCTCGCAAGCCGCGACACGCGCTGTTGTAACCACTGCATCGCTTACACAACACATCTTTGGATGAACAACTAACATACTTAAACAGACACAGCCCTCTGTTTAAATTTACACACTTCTCGAATTTCAAACCGTGAACATATTGCACTAATTATATCGGTACTTGTCTGTCGGGTAAATAATGTAGCGAGTTTACATTCAAATTCGTACAGTTACATGAAACAGTTACTTTTTACTATCTTTAATAAGATCTTGACGTTGTGCAGAATTACATATTGACATGTCGTCATTTCCCTCTAAACCACAATACCATTATTACTTAGATGGAATTAAACTGAACTGCGTCAGGCGCTGTTAATTCGTGAAAAGTCAATGATGTCATAAATATTAATATAAGTAGTTTTAATTTAAATCATACGTTGTAACCTTGTTTCAACATAATTAAGTTCATCATCATCATCATCATCTCAGCTTATTGCCGTCCACTGCTAAGTTAAAGTAAGTTAAGTTAAGTTATTAAGTTAAGTTCATATATAGGGAATATTAGGAAACGCACTAAATTATTCATTGGATAAAAAACATTATTTATTAGATAACGAGCCAGTATGCCTGCCTATACAAACAAAAGTACCCCACACCGAACTATGAATAACAAAGTACAGCATGGCATTGGACTACACTCGTCACCCCGAGAAGTGAGAAGTCTCATAATGGCCAATAATTTCACTGGTTTTAAAGTTCTTTTTTCCGAAACATATCAGTACTTATTACTTACACGCTGCTGCTTGGCGGCAGAGATAGACAAAACGGTGGCACCAACCCAAACGACCTCGCGCATACGGATATTTTTATGTATTACCACTTTGTTTCCCTAAGAAAATAAAATAAATAAATAACATACGAGAGACTTACTACCTAGTAGTACCTAATAAAACTTAACGTATCAAAACGACAACAACCTTTAAACACTTAGAAGCATATTTATATGACACAAAAACAAGAACCATTAAAATACCACACCTAATAATACCTTAGGTTCGCCCTAAACTGGTTTATATCTATGAGAACCTGTCTCCACACAAAATGGCCATAATAAGTTAAGTTATAGGACTATTGAAGACGTCATACAATAGAGTCGCGCTTCCAATAAAATTATCCTTCTTCGATCATGTTAAAAAGCATTTGACTTTTGCCAAAACTTTAGGTTATATTATATATACCTTGGTATTATACCGCAGTAAACCATTTTCCATTTTTTAAATTTATGATAATAAAATTCAGGGACTAAGAAGTTTTATATTATCACCGTTACTATTAAATTAACAAATAATTTGACAGTCATACCGTATGGATAACCATAATAATCGAGTCGCAAGGAAGCCATTGTCACATTGACATAACCTTTAGCTGTTGTTTTCATTTTTTATTTTCTTTTTCTAAGATTAGCTATTACTTTCTTATTTCCAAGTTAACATTCTAACTTAACATATTTGTATAGTTTAGTTGGTGGTAAGTTTCATGTTCTAACTGTTGTTTGTCTTTATTAACATAAATTTTTGTTTGTGAACTTGTCGTTTAATTGAAATTATGGAAGTAGTTCCCCCTGACCCCCCTGATCCCCCAGACCTTAATTTGTTAGATTCACCCCATGGCCCCACTAAGCGTCGTTTAGAGGATGGCACCGGCCCTAGTACTTCTCAGGCGAAAAAAACCGTTACCGATAAAGACATGGCATCTGCCTCAATACAAAGATTATTCATCCATCCGATTTTGACAGTAGGCATTTACAACTACACAGACAAAGATCAAGGACCGTTCGTCGTTCATGTCAGTCGAACTGAGCCTGATATTGCTGCTGGCCTATCAATTAGACCTATTAAACTTGGTCAATTACTAGTAAAAAACAAGATAAAAAATATTCGTCCTGGTGGTGTAAGTCGCATTGGTAGAAATAAAATTTCCATCGAATTCTTAACGGCATCCGATGCCAACAACTTTTTAATACACCCCATCCTTCCCCAAAACAAATACAACGCGATAATCCCTACTTATAATATCTCACGTATGGGATTGGTCCGTAACGTCCCAGTCGACCTCTCTATGGACGAATTCGTTGAGAGTGTCCACACCCCTCCTGGATGTGGTATAATTCTCAAAGCCCGTCGCTTAAGTCGTAAATCTGTCAACGAGAATGAGATTTCATGGATACCTACCCAAACAGTCGTATTGACTTTCAAAGGACAAATGCTTCCGGAAAAAATTTTCTCTTTCCACACGGCTTTGCCAGTAGAACTTTACCATTTCCCAACAATCCAATGCATGAACTGCTGTCGCTTTGGACATGTTAAGGCACAGTGCAGGTCAAAGACCAGGTGCTTTCGCTGCGCGCAACCGCATGAGGGTCATTCTTGTTCCATTTCAGAATCAAGTTCTACATGCTTGTACTGTTCGGGGCGTCATTTTGCTATTAACAAGTGCTGTCCGGAGCAGGATAGGCAGGTAGCAATTAAGAAATGTATGGCCGAAAACGGAATATCATATGAGGAAGCTTCTGGGAAATTTCCAGCAGCTTACAAAAAATACAAAGAAGTTCTTACAGCCTCCCCGCAATCTTCCCATTCTCATTTATCCCAAGCTAAATTAGACGACTCGGTTTCTACTCCTACTTCCCAATCCTACACTAAAACCTCTTACATCCCTCAACGCCCTAGAACTCCTTTAGGTAAGACTTACAATAGAACCTTACATCAAAACATAGTTGCCGAGGTTCCCTCTAGCCTACCTAATGGTTGTGCTTTACAATTAAATACCAGCACCCCTTCGGAACCCTTAAATTCCGACAATATCATTCATTTAGTCCTTCAATTACTAATACATCTACTCTCCCAAAATAATATCTCGCTACCGTCCAACGTTGCCAATCTACTTGCATCTTTTACTTCCACACTTAACCAAAATGGACCTAGTACTGCAGTGGAATAGTCAAAGCTTACGCCCAAAGAAATTTGAACTAGTGCACCTAATTACAAAGTTTAACCCGACTGCCATATCTGTTGCGGAGACTTGGTTGATTCCCGGAACTCGATTTAGAGTGCCCGGTTACTCTTGTCTCCGTGAGGACAGAGCTGATGGCTATGCAGGCTGCGCTTTGTTCTTAAGAAACACTTTACCATTTTCCCAAATCCCTGTTCCACATCATAGTCCTAAAATGAATGTTGTAGCAGCCCGAATTTTAAATATATCCCTTATATCTATTTATATTCCTCGTCCCAATAGATCCCTACTTCCAGAAATCCAACTTATAATCTCTTCTGTACCTCAACCTATCATTATTATGGGAGACTTTAATGCCCATCATATGTCTTGGGGATGTAGCCATAACGACTCTTTCGCCTGCTCCCTTTTAGATATATTTGAAGAAACTAATCTCTGCGTATTGAATGATGGATCTTCAACCCGCAGAGTTTCCCCTTCCCAAAACCCTAGGAGCGCGGTAGATCTCTCTATCTGTTCTCCTAATATCTCATCCCTTATATCCTGGTCTATCCTCGATTCTTCATATGGCAGTGACCATTTCCCCATAATACTTAAAATTCCTAGTAGTTCAGCCCCATCGATCAATTTTTCTCCATCCCTTAAGTATAGACTCTCCAGCGCAGACTGGGACTCGTTTTCGGCCAGTCTCGACGATATGATAGACTCCCTTCCCACTCCAAATGAGGATAACTTATTTTCAGGTTATTCGGACTACGTAGAAGCTATCATAGCTAGCGCGAATAGGCACATCCCCCTTAAAACACATAAAAAATTCAAAATGTCTACTCCTTGGTGGGACTCTGACTGCTCTTCTGCCATTCGTAATAGAAAAGAGGCGGAGCATACTTATAATGCGGCAATGACATTGGAAAATTTTCTAAACTTTCGACGTATAGCTGCCAAGACTAGGAAATTGTTAAACTCAAAAAAAAGACTTGGGTGGCACAAATTCTGTGAAATGTTATCTCCCAGAACCCCTCCTAGTTTAGTTTGGAGACAAATAAGACGCTTTAGAGGCTCAGTCATTACCGAAAATCATCAAGTCAATGATCCTTCATCTTGGCTAAATGCCTTTACTGACAAATTAGCCCCGCCCTTTGTCCCCAATTTAGATACACTTCCAACAACCAATATCCCCTATTCTCCTCCATCTTTTTTAGATAACGGTTTTTCTTTTGATGAACTTAACCTAGCACTCGATGGCCTGTCGGACTCTTCTCCTGGTATGGATGGCATCCCTTATTCTTTTATTACTAAATCATCCAACAAAAACAAACATTACTTTCTAAGCTTAATTAATTCTATTTATAATTCGCAAGAAGTTCCGGAATCTTGGAAAACCCAAATTATTCTACCCATCCTGAAACCTGGCAAGAATCCCTCAGACCCGTGCAGTCGCAGACCTATAGCTCTTTCTTCTACATTAGTTAAGATTGTTGAGCACATGATTAAGCACAGACTCGAGTGGTACTTAGAAAATAACAACTATTTATCGGAATCCCAATTCGGCTTTAGGAAGGACATGAGTACCATGGACAGCCTCGGAATCTTCACGACCGATGTCCACACCGCATTCTTGAAAAAACAGTTTCTGGTGGGTGTTTTCTTGGATGTCGAGTCGGCATATGATAACGTCATTCTTTCCATCCTCAGGAATCAATTGATTCAGCTGAGGATGCCTGCTAAGTTTGTCTTTTTCATATGTAATCTCCTCATGGAGCGAAAGATTTTTGTTAAAAACCAAGGCTCACTCTCTCACCCTAGGACAGTGTGGAAGGGTTTGCCACAAGGATCCGTCCTCAGTCCGACATTGTACAACATATACACCCGAGATCTTGATCTAGCTGTAACACAATATTGCTCCATTCTCCAATATGCAGATGATCTCACTCTCTATGTGGCCTCTGAGAATCTGGATAACGCAGCAGCACAACTGAATACCGCGTTGATATCTCTTGGGTCCTGGTTGTGTAACCATGGTCTTTCTTTGTCTGTTCCCAAGTGCAATGTAGTCGTATTTACAAAGCGCAGAAATATACCTCCAATAAATATATATGTGGGTGACAATCTTATCCACCAGGATTGTAAAGTTAAATTCTTGGGTGTCTGGTTGGACTCTAGGTTATCTGGATCTAATCACTGCGAATATTTGTGCTCTAAAAGTGAAAAAAATATTAATATTATGCGCTCATTGTCTGGTGTATGGTGGGGTTCTCACCCCTTTACGCAAAAAATATTATATAATGCCATTATTCGCAGTAACTTAGATTATGGTTCTTTTCTTTTAGACCCGGGAAACAAGGGAGCTTTGGATAAACTGTCAAAAATCCAATTTAAATGCCTGCGACTAATATTAGGTGCAATGAGATCCTCTCCAACGAACGCTCTTCAAACAGAATGTGTAGACCCACCCCTTTACTTACGTAGACAATTTATTTCTGATAAATTCTTGTACAAACTAGCCCTTAACTCTCAGCATCCACTTCTGCAAAAACTTAACCTCCTTTTAACCATTGTTGAACAAAAAGGATATCAATCTATGTTTAATTTACCATGTATACTCCGCAGTTATATTAAACTCTTCCGTCTTCCTGACCCCATTCTCCAGTTCCCCTGTAAATTCATGTTCTCCTTACCCTATGAGGTTTTGACATTTCCCCCAAAAGTAATCGTAGACTTTGGTATTCACAAGAACACTCCTGGGGCAGATAAACTGCTCAAGGAAAAGATATCTTCAGAATTTCCCGGGTGGATAACCGTTTTTACTGACTCTTCCAAACTCTCAAATAACAGCAGAGTAGGGTCTGCAGTATGGTTTCCTACATTTAAAGTTATCCTAAGCTTTAAATGTCCCGCTGTTACTACCGTATACTCTGGTGAAGCAGTAGCAATATTAGAAGCAATCAGATATGTTATATCACATAAGTTAAACAACACCATAATCTTTTCCGATTCCAAAAGCTGCCTCCAGTCCTTAGTTTCCAACTCCTTCAAATCGAAATCCAGATCTCCAGTCATCCTGAAAATTAAAGAGGCTCTGTTCATAGGTCATCAGCTTAATATAAATATTGTACTAGCCTGGATTCCTGGTCATTCAGGGATCACAGGCAATGAAACAGCAGATTTCTGCGCCAAACAGGCTATCAATATAGGTACACTAGAGCATTTTAAAATAAATCCTTTGGATATTTGCTCGAACATGAAGAGCTCTATGATGCTGGCGTGGAATAAAGAGTGGCAGACCTCGAAAAATTTAAAGGGCAAATTTTACGGATGTATTCAACCAAACATACCTTCCAAACCATGGTTTTCAGTGTTTAAGGATATAGACAAAACTGTTTCCTCCACAATCAGTAGAATTCGCCTAAACCACAGTAGTACTCCGGTCCACTTAGCGAAAATTAGGGTTCGGGATCATTCTCTATGCGAATGTGGTTTGGATGAGGGTAATCTCGACCACATTTTTTTCAACTGTCCAAATTTAAGACTTCCGCTCTATGACATTCTTCCTCCTGAAATCCCCCGTCCTACCAACATGAAAACCCTACTTTCCCTCACTTTTTCCCCTTTCATATACGTTTTGTGTAAGTGCATCAAGGTGAATGGTATAAAACTTTAGACCAATTGTCCTTTCCATTAATTAATTTAACGTTTGTTTATTAATCCAGTTAACTTGCAAATTTTAATTTAATAGTCTTCTTCTTTTTTTTTATATATATTCTTATTTTAACAATTAAATAGCACTTACGTGACATTGGCAGAATTGTGGATTGGCAACATCCCAAACGCCATATAAACAAGAACTGAACTGAACTGAACCATAATAATCCATAATTATTGATTTTAACTCGACAACTCAAGTCAAAGAGAGTTACTTTAGTGCTACTTTACATAATAATAGCTTTTCCTCGCGGCTCCGCCCGTGTGATCTGCTTTTACCGGGATAAAAAGTAGCCTATGTTCATCAGAGATAATGTAAAACTCTAATGTCGAAAGAATTTTTGAAATCGGTCCAGTAGTTTTTAAGTTTATTCGTTACAAACAAAAACACAAATCTTTCCTCTTTATAATATTAGTTTAGATACAATGTACATAATTGCCTTAAGCTACTTCTAAGAAAAAAATAAATTCAATAACTGGCAAATAATATTGAGTTGCATACTAGGTTTCGTCAAACCAATGTTGTATTGTATTTGCTAACCCGACTATACTGAACTTAATTTCCTTAAAGGCTTCTATTGAATTTACCTATTGCGTCAACGTTTACTGCAAAAAATATTACTCCTGTATCTATTATTTCATGACTATATCGTAAAATTAATCACATAATAAAATAGTCGAATATTTAATTAAAAAAAAGTCGCAATTCATGAAATATTCGACTATGACTTGACCAAATCCTTGAATACGAGATCATTTGACGTTATAATCAACTAAACACAAGACTATTTCATGATATGGTCAAACATCGCATGATCATAACGAAAATAGTTACAGTATACACCACTGAAAGTACTGATAGCGCGTCGTTAAAATGTATTTAATACAGGAAAGTAGGATGACTACGCAACGAAATTCGAAGGCCTATTATAGGTATTTTAAAATATGGCATCATGGAAACTGCGCATGAGTTCTAATATTCAAAAATAAATACATGTTTAAGGTATAATAATAGGACTGTAGTAATATTCTTGATGAAATAACAGTTTGTATTTATTGTCACAGTTCTAACCTTTTTTACGTTAGGAAACCCTTTATGGGATGGGATATTTATATGCTTCACCGCAGGTCCAGTATGTGCGTTTATGACAGACTCCCACGGACTAAGACCCAACGATGTTCCTCCGGGTACGCTTGTTCGGTTGGGGCTGCGGGTACGTTTTTGTACTCTTCCAAGGCCCCGGCAATGCCGGCCCATGTAGAAGGCCTTGGGTGACAGGGGGAGTTAACCACCCACTTCTTAACTCCCTCCAGACGAGGTTCGCGCGGGAACACCGCGCATGTCCTCGAGGCCACAACTGTCGGGCAACGGAGTTTCAATGTGTCGCCGCCCAGGCCTCTATCAGGGGGGTAGAATTGCCTTCTGCAACCTCCTCCGTGTGACCCTTCGAAGGTGGATGGCGAAGTGGAATATGATTTCCCGCTCGCGGTTTGCCGCCTCCTTCCGCGATATGACTTTCGTAGAAGGCGGTCATCCCGTTCCACTGCCACTCGCTTTCGACCATGGACTTAACTACGGCCAGTAACGCGACGTCGTCGTTCCCCAATTCTGCGACGAGTTCGTGGCGCTGCTCTGCCTGCACAGGGCACTACTCGAGAATGGGTGCCGCGATATATTCGTTACAGCTGCTGTGGTGATACTGGTGTGTCGGCTCTCTTCCGGCTCTGCGGCACAAGTACCTTCCGAAGCAACCGTGCCCCGAGAGGACCTGAAAGAGCCGAATTTATTATTATCTTTTTGTTTTACTAGTCTGAATGACAAAAAGAGCAGGTTACTCGCCTGATCGTAAGCACTACACATCACATAAACAGCCCCAACATACCTGGAGTTATTAAGGGCTTTACCCACTACTCTCACTGTATTCAATATCCTTGAAAACGAAATACAGCAATGCTTATATATTGCTGCTTGGCGGCAGGAATAGACACAGCAGTGGTACCAACCCAAACGGCCTACGAAAGACCACCTTGTAAAACCTACATTTGTATGTGCACCCTACTTTAATGATATACCATTTCGTTAAATTGTCGACAATTTCCTGCTATGATCAATTCTACGATTTGGTCACCGCTGACTACTGACATATATAGAAGAACAGATAAACAAGTTTTCACCTTATTGTTCCTAGACATTTTTTAATTTATCCCAATACTTATTTCAAATTGATAAACAGAACTTTTCTTTAATTTTTCGATTCGCAATTGCACATGATTTACGCGGACTTGGAATTTGGACACGGTATGGCGACAGGCTCGCCGTCTATCACAGCATTAAACGGAAATAAGCTCGTCAAAACGTTGGGTCAATATAAAAAAATATACGGTGCTATTCTATCGTAATTTTCTGACCCAAGTTCATGTGAGATGAGATCATGTAACTCACCGTGATTAAAATAATAAAACCATTATTGGCCGAGATATGAGGCATGATATTAGAAAAAAATAGATTACTGAAGGTAGTCATTACACATAGTTACTAAGAGACGTAATGACATTATCCAGCAGATACTTAACGTTGAGTGGCGTCGACCATTGAGTGCGAATTGTAACAAAAGCATTTAAATAATATAACAAAAAATTCTAACACTGTACGAACAAGTTACGATGATGACTTCCAAAAGATGATTATACCTATAATTGTTTTAGACCAGAAAAAACACCAGCAATTGTAGGATATATAAAAAATAATGGTTACCTACTACACGCAACGTAACTTTTATTTGACATCACCTGCGCTTTTAATTTTTGGTTTACAAACATGGATTTGACAATTGAACTTGTATTCACACACTATTTATGCATGTGGAATACAGTCACTTACTGTCACCAATTAGATTATAATCTTGTTTATTGAAGGAACGTATACAAAGTATATATTAAACTTATGATAAATTAAGCACTACAGTACTATCTTGAATGGTGAACAAATAATCAGGAATCATTTGCCGTAAAGCCAATCATATAGCTAATAAAAAATTATAATTAGCTTAACTGTGGGCCACACCTTTAATCCCCTTTAAAATGAGAAACAATCAATAGTAGTTCTGTAGAATCCACGACAAACACTAGCTTTATTGCCTTAACATGAACTCAAGATGACATCACCGTCTCGCGCATCGCTGCTTCCAACAAAATAAGAATCCGGTCCGCTCCACCCAAGGATACAAAGTCCGTCAAAAAATCTCAATTTAACACTGTGTAACTTCTCAAACAAAACAATATAAATAATACGCAGACGTATAAGGGCTAATGAGGTTGAATTATTAGCCTGTTGATTAAGATAAGGAATCGTAAAACTGATGAGGCCATACGTAGAGATTAATGAGTGTACAAGGAATGAAACATAGCTTTAGCAACAGACAACACATAAAAAGGTTATTACTCTGTTCGAAAAAGATAGGTCATGCATTGTACAAGAACACTATCAGCTAAGGCGCTAAGTCGAGTTATTAAAAGCTAAGATAGATCTTAACGCTATAATCTGTTGGCAGATTGATAAAATGTGTAAATTTATGTCCTCACTCGTACGTTTTCAACTTTTAAATTGTGTATTCTTATATAAATCTTAGAAAATAAAATAAATATGGAATGTTATAACAGCCACACTGCATGCAGCGACTGCACGATAATCTGATAGGTATATTTTCAAAAGAAGACGCAAGTTGAAGATAAAAGTGCACGAACTTGGAAAACGACAAACTTAACGTAAATTTTATCCGGATGGCATGTGTCATATAAAGCCTGTTATTTTGTTTGTTAATTTTCTTGCTTACGTATTATTTACTTGTAGCTTATAGATTAATTTATATGTAAACTTGAAATCTCACATTCTTCACGCACGATGTCACTAGACACATATACTGAGCTCATAAATAGTCGTTATTACTTTATTCAATCCAATGACATATCTTGTTTAAAGCTGAATAATGGCACAGGTTCAACGCAATATAAATCGTCAAGAACATTCAGGCAGAATTTGATTTAGAACATAGGTATGATTTTGTTTATATGTCGCAAATATGTCCATTATTCGCGGTTGTGAAACGGCTTATACATTCCTCTTAGATCGCCAGATATAGTCAGAATGAATGAAAGATACAATCATCATTTATTAAACTACCACCCGTTCTGAATGCTGTTTCGTCGGGGAAGAACGGGCAAGAAACGCTGGCTTTGCTCTGTTCACATATTACACACTTTACATTACTATAATCGAGGCACAGTTGCACTCATCCCCGCGACAGGGACCGTAAAACATTTTTTATAAAGATTATTTTAATGCAAACTCAGATTCTATTATAATAAGCGTGATTTGCATTGATCGTATCGGAGATTGAATATGAATTACTAGTCTCAGGTTACCGTTCAATTATCTGGGGAAGGACAGGATAATGCATTCAGATAAAATGATGATGCTTCATTCAGTCATCGATGATTATAGAATGACATGAGTTAATAAGGTAATAAGGCACGATTCCACGACTTCCTCTCGGCTGATGTAGATGATGTCACTAGTCACGATGACAAAATCGCTGTCTAAAACAAAAAAGCGTGTTAAAAAGAAGAATACGTTTTATCGGTGCAAGATTGGCTGTAAAAACAATCACCATCCACCGCGCCGCTGACGTAACGAATACATACATGCCCACATAAAACATACATACATGCACACTTTTGTGTTTCCGAAGAGGTAGGCAGAGCTACAACAGATGCTGTCCCTTAGTTGGCCAAGCTTATTTCCGTCCCATACTATGTCATTGCATCAAATGGTCTACCATTTTAAGTAGACACAAACGAGGTCTCTGACGCTCGCGTCATACGTTTGACGAGACCCACCAATAACTAAAAAAAACATAAGAAAAGAGTATTACGGATGCTAGCCACCACAATGTGCTGAAAACATGATAGTCTTTAATTATTTTAAAAACCTGACTGCGTAAAAGTAATGCAGGCGGAGACGTATTGAACAATCAACAGTCGGTACTTCGGCGATATTCGCCTGAATGACGCGATGAGCAAATGGCTCGTGATAGTAAGTTATCCAGAACTTTAAATTACAAAGTACTGTAATTATATGGCATTGTAGTGTGCTTACCACTCTGAGACATACGATGACATTATCACCAGCAATTTCAATGGCTTCAATGTCATTAAACCGGACCACAACAGTACTTACTTACAACAGTAATTAGCGCTAAACTGACGTCGCGCTATGACGCCGAGTTGTGTTGTACTATTATAGTAATATACCGTCAAACAGAGCGCCAGCGCTAGCCGTACAGGGCGTCGCGTACAACACAACTCGGCGTCATAGCGCGACGTCAGTTTAGCGCTCTGACGCGCGCTAAGTACGCTTTCTGTTTGACGAAGCCTTAATAGTCTTATTGCCTGTATGTACCTACCACCCCGTGACGACGAAAGCTGAAAAGTTTTTGAAACGACGGAACCAAATTTTAAATATAAGCCGCCATAAAATCCGTTTAAATTACTTTTATTTTATATATTCGCGTAAACATCTGTCTATATATATAAAAACTAATTGCTGTTCATTTGTCTTGCTAAAACTCAAGAATGGCTGGAATGATTTGGCTAATTTTGATCTTGAAATATTGTAGAAGTTCCGGGAAGATTTTTGTTTTGTTTTTATTTGATTGAATCACGAGACGAGCCAAGCGCTCGCCTAATGGTAAGCGCCGCGCCTGCCCATAAACAGAAGCAACTCACAGAACTTTGAATTACAAAGCGCTGCATGGCACTGAACTACGCTCGTCACCCCGAGACATGAGATGTTAAGTCTCATAATGCCCAGTAATTTCGCTGGCTTCAATTTCCTTTAAACCGAAACACAACAGTGCTTATACACTGTCACTTAACGGCAGAAATAGACAAAGCGGTGGTACCAACCCAGATAGTCTCTCGCATACGAGGGACCTACCACCACCTTGTAACGGTTTAAACGGTGAGAAATATAAATAATAAGTAAAGGAAAATATTAAAAACGATAATTTAATTTTCCAATACAAATTACTGTTCCTAGCTATGAAACACTTGATGTCTTTTGTCTTTTTAGAAATAAAAAATTGTCACTTGGTTGTCAAATATCTAAAGGTGCGTTCAGAAATTTGTCTGTTTCATAGCTGTAGTATGAGATCCGATCTCTTTGGTCTGTTTTGGTTGAATACAAAACAATTCTGCATCAGAAATAAAAAAGTGTAAAAGTCCATTGGTAGTCGAAAAAAGATAATAAATAAATAAATTTCAAGACGATTATTAAGATCTATCCTCAGTTTGTCAGTGCAATTTTAGTTACTGATGTTGTTTTAAAATGTCAAGGAGAAGACGACCTGACTTAGGTCGTCGAAGTCGATCAAATATGCGATGAGCTACCTCACGTGCAAACCGCACTGACGACTAGCGAGAGACAGATAATGATAACATTCGTATTGCGTTCCACAGTGAATGATAATGAAGTAGATAGGCTTAGAATGCAACGAGTTCGGGCACACCAAACACAACAACAGCGAGCACGACACAATGAAATAGAGCGATTTCGCAGACGCAGTGTTCGTGTAAACCTGGAACGAGTAGCATTCCACTACGACCCGGAAATAGATTATTGTGCCGGTCAATCCGTAACAATAATTGGGGAAATGACAACCATTTGTCAATATTGTAAAGCGTTAAAATACAGCGCTGAATCTACTGGATTATGTTATGTTGGTGGTAAAGTAGGTTCCACCACCAGACCCATTACACACATTAGCTTCTGGGGTGGGATGACTAAATATTTTTGGTCAAAATCCAAAAATTTAACAATTGCTTTGAAATTACGTAGTTTGGCGCAACGCATATTATATAGGAAAATTTCATGCCTACTTTCAAGGTTTTTCATAATTGTTTTTGATAAATTTGTATCACTTACATATATTTGTGCATTTCACACAAATTCACACGAAATTCACCGGGTCATAGTATTGAATTAATCCTCTTACAAGTAGGTAATAATTATTTTTGAACAAATCAAATATTATGCTCCATACATGTCTAAATATATAGAAGAAATTACTTATGGCTCATGTGGTGACATTTTATCTGTGTGCATAATATATTATTATAAATATGTGGGCGAAGGACCTCGACCGCTATTTCGTATGCCCGTCACTTGTCCAAATGAAGTCGAACTGGCTGTATTGGATCACCAAGTAATTACGAAATCTGGCACACTTTAGAACAACTTTGTTGCGCCGCATCTGTTATTCTTAACGTAGACTTAAGTTATATGTGAAACTATTATAGTATTTATATTTATACTCCTTATTTCAATTTTATCCTGGCATGGCAACGTGAATATATTTCACCTGATGGTAAGTACCTACAGTACAGTCCAAACATAATACCGAGAGACGTTGCACCCCTTGACGGTCCTTAGAATTATGCTGACGTATGGTGTAGTGTCCCTTCATCAAAAGCAACGATTGTGTATACAACCGAGTAAACAAAATTCTCTACATTAGTACGTTGAACGTAAGATCGCTGATAAATACTTCAAGATTTAATGAATTAGAATAGGCTATTAATAAATTAAAGTGGCATATTATAGGACTTTCTGAAACAAAACTCTAAGGTAAGGAAATCATAGAACACCAAGATTTCATATTTATGTATTACGGTCAAAAACACAATAGAAACTATGTTGGATTATTGATAAAGAATTAATAAAAGGAATTTATCCTAGATTTCATACCTAATTCCGATTGATTTGTAAAATCAGTTATTTATATAGACTACAAGACATTAAATATTATACAGGTGTACGCACCAACAGAAAATCACTACCTGAAAACATCTACCAATTTTACATAGACGTTAGACAAGCACTATAATAGATAATAATAAAAAAAGCTCTTTATTTCCATAACCATGAGCAGTTTACCTTTTACAAATTGTGTTAGTGACTTTTTTGCAATTTTGTTTTATTTTATTTATTTTATATATTGGAAATATGGATCCTTTCAGGGTAAAAGCCTCCTCCAAGTTACGTCATTTTGCTCTATCTTGTGCGATAGTAAGCCAGTTGCACCCGACAATTTCTTCCATATCATCGGACCACCATTTTTAGGTCTGCCGACATTTCGTTTTCCCTTTGGTCCTTCCCACTTCGTTACATTTAGGGTCCATCTGTGGTCCGTGTACCTTAAAATGTGGTCAGGCCATTGCCATTTTCGTTTCAAGGCATAGTTTACAGCATCAACCAGCATTTTTTTTGTTCTGATTTCCTCATTTCTTATCAATAGTCCTTTCCATAGCTCGCTGCCATGTCCTCAATTTATTTTTCACTGCATTTGTGTATATTCGGGTTTGGCAGGCATATCACATACTTGGTAAGATATATGTATCCATTACTGTCTTTTTTAGTTTTATTTTGTAATCCCCTTTTAAGATCTCTTTAAGTGACCAATATTTGTTCCATGCAAAATTTACCCTTCTGTCCACTTCTTGTTCATTGTTATTTGGATGGAATGATACCTGTTTCCCAAAGTATTTATATTCATTTACATAATCTATTATGTTTTCGTCTTGATTCCGATTGTATCTCTTTTACGATATTCGAGCGAATCTTAAGTGACTTAAGTACCTGTTATCAATTTGGAGTCCTTTATTCTTCCAGATAAGGTTTTGGAATATCATTTCTAGTACCGCTATGAATAATTTTGGTGACAAAGGCTCTCCTTCTCTAACGCCTCTGCGTATTGCAATTTTTAAACCGCAAAACTAAATTAATAATTATTTATGCTCATAACGTAACTGAACAAAATTCGAAATAAGTATATATATATGATTATAGTCGAATTTCGACCAGTACGCGACCACTAAGTTATTATAAACATAATTGTATGTTTATATAAATTGTTATTGTATTGTAAGGATTATAAATTGTTATAATCCTTTTTTTACCATTCGAAACGAAGATTTTATATTATATAAAGAAAGACTTAATGCATGGAATTCGTAAAAATACTTTACAGTTCCGAGAACACTCCATTTGCCAGTTCTGTTCTCGCAAATGTTTGAATAAAAATTTTATCACCCGAAACTTTAATCACATCAAACCTCAAAATTGTGTGGAATGATAATATTTTATTCCGCACAAAAATAAAACGATTAGGTAAGTTGTCACTTACCGGTTTATAACACAAAAAAGGTCTGTAGTTAAACCGGTATTTCTAAACAATCACAGACATAACTAACTTATATATCATGCCAGTATGCTGTATACCACATGCCACATCTAATTTCTATACCTATGCAATAGAATGCATTTCATTCTTTTTTTTTTACCGAGCACGGCAAAGTGACTGCACTACACCTGATGGTAAGCGTAGTGAAGTCCAAAAAACTAGCGACCACCGACAAACAACGAATTTATGGATGGTAACCAGAACCATGCCGGCCTGTATAAATGCTTCTACCCTCTGAACAGATAGGACAGGCGGATGACCGATACCGTACAGGGATACAAGGATGTAGCCTTTTTTTTTTGTCGCGTAGAAAAGCGTTTTAAGACTACCGGGGAAGGCGGGACGGTTATGTAATGTAATATCCTACCATCAGCAAAAAATTCACATCCAAAGCTTCATAAAATACGTAACCTTGCAATATAATCGGCATACCATTAAGTTGTTCGTAGAAAATTATATTTTATACATTTTAATAGACCCACGTCGTGGAAATGCGCTCTTTTCACTCTCTGTAATGTTTATTTCATTATAGCGTCGAACAATTTGTAGCTAGATATTCCGCAAACATCAACATAACAAAATGAATTCAATGGTGCATCTTTTTGCATGCAAATTGAATGTAGTACGCCTTTCAATGCACATAATGTTTAGTGGATATCTACGTAATGCAATTAACCTAACCAAGAGCATGTCGAGCAATGCATAATGTACGGTTCTGTAGCAAATACCAAAACCGATAATATAATCATTACTTAGTCGGCTATATCTCGAAACTATTTAACTTTAGTAAGTCCTTTTATTTTTGAATAATATACATATTATGTACTAGCATTAGCTCGCGGCTCCGCCCGCGTGAAGTTCTGCAACGTTATATTATCGATATCTTTAAATTGGCATAACTTTTTTATTTATGAACCGATTGACATGAAACTAACACTAAGTGTTAAGTGAAGCTTACCACAATATAGAAATGAACTACATCTAAATCGGATAAGACGTTTCTGAGATTAGCGTGCACAAACGCACAGACAAACAGGCAAAAATTCTAACAATCATTGTATGGGGTGCTATTGCGTTGATAAAGGTCCCAATGATAATTTTTCTCATATATCTCCCATGTACATTAACATCCGTTAAATTATTATTGATATATACATTTTTATTAAAAAAATAACAGTGCATAATTAAAACTGTTATTTTTTATACATTAGCAAAATGCTGATACATTTTTATCTTCACTTTTTATGTTTTTCATCCCCAGTTGCTTTGCTATGGTACCCCAAGAAAGAAACAAAATTTAAAGGGTAAAATATGTAGGTGCTTAATTGAACTTAAAGGTTGATTCTCAGCCTGGCTCTATAATCTGGTCGTATTCATATCTACATTATTTTTCGATACGATCACTCGTAACGCTAACTACATTTATACTACACAAAAATATTAAAATACTTTACTTCGTTACTTTTTATAAGTTTCCATTATTAACGGTTTTTATGTCGTATATGTAAAACAATCATGAGACACTTTTATTTGCATTCAGTTTTATTACCTTCTTGTATGATATCATAGTTGAGCAATGACAATATAAACTTGATAATATTCGTAAAAAAAATCAAAGGACATTGTATTGTCACTTTAAAGCAAACACTTGACCCTAATTATAATAATATACGTATTTGGCAGCTGGATTGAATAAATAATACTTTATTTATATTTAAATTATTTTTGCATTATCAATCTATACAATTATAGGAATTAATACAAACACTTCATTCAAAATCCATTGTTTTCAGTATGGAGATTTAAGTTTGTATTACATAAAAATGAATTTTTATTACTTCAATTTAATTTAAATTATTTATGACCAGTCTTAATATTTTAAGCACTGCTGCGACAGAGGTGGTTATGGATTATCAAAAAACATACAAACCAGTATTTTCTATAATATATGCGCTTTACGCAAATAATAAAAATTATGTTAAAGGAGGGAAACTAGTAAACTACGCAACCTAATCAACTTGATGAATTTATTTCGTTGATTTTTCAATTTCTTATTCTCGTTGAAGTCTTTTATAGGAGAGCAATGCGAACGCAATGAACGAGCATCCACTAATGCCCGCTCTACACACTGGTCGGGATATGCTGAGAATTGCCAAATACGAGAACGTAGAATGTCTCGCTTCGCGCAGTCTTGTATGTTTTACATATTATTTTGCTAGAAACGAGTCTCAGCGAGAGGTCTCGACGAATGTGTGGAGCGGCCTTAAATTATGAGCCATAAATAATAAATATATGAAATTTCTCTTAACCATCATTATCAGGGTCCATCCAGGCCGTAGATGCCATCAAAAATGTCCCTATGGGAATCTTTTAATCATATCTTAACCCTAATATTTATCAAGAGAATCAGTATCAGACAATGAAAGTATAACATATAATCTATCTCATCATTATAAGCAAAGGGCATATTTATGTATTTCTGGTAATCAAATCAAATCAATCATAATCAATCGTATAACATTTTATACGACTTATCAGTTTATTTCTTTCGTTTCGCCTAATATTTACCAGCTTAGTTCCAGGGCCCACCTTCGCGCTTAGACGCTTCCACTTTGTCCGGTCTTGAGCGTCGTCTGTAATGAGACCACTGACATTATTTTAACTTACAACATATATTATATAGGTACATTACCTTTTATGACTCTATCTAATAGGTAACCTAGGTATTATTCAGATTGCAACATTTTTAGACTTCACAAAATGCATCAAGTCATCCATGTGCAATAAATATTTGTACCGAGAGCATACCAAGAGAGTTCGCGATGACGCTTCGGTACGGATTACGTAATTTAGTAAAAGATGTTCCACGAAAGGTCACAGTGGTCTGCGGCCCGGCCGTAGCGGGCAGAGGGTATACGACGGACGCCAGTGGGGAGATGTGTATGAGCGCGCGGAGAGAGGGCGCCGGAGAGGGGGGGGGGCTGGTCGCGGCGCCGATGCTGACGTAAATCATGCCACCCACCGTATAACGTCCAACGTCCGTTTGAATTATATTTTAAGATACTTAGATCCAATACTTCAACATCTATAAAATTTACATTCCCTACATATACCTACCTCAATATACATATAACTCTATAAGTCTGTGTGACTGTTGGGTGTACTTACTTATTAATTTAAAAATGTTTGCACATTTCAACATCGGTATAATATATCTACGGTAATTAGCGGCCTCAGACCAATAAATAAATAAAAGGAGATTGATGAAGTATGACTACCAAATTATTAAAGGCGGAACAGCCACGCCTATTTGTGTAATATTCGAGGACTAGGTACACATAAACACTATCCAAATCAAAGTGATTGCCATCAGTGCTAGATGTAAGTGCACAGTTGTTCGCTAAACGCAATTGGCAATGATTGCATCACTAAGTATGTGCGCTTAATTCTTGGATAACGCAAAGTGGCAAGGTTTTTCCGGCTTCAATATATTATTCATGGGACTTCATTTTATCTTTATTCTTAGTTCTAGAGCATAACAAAAAATGTACCTACTGCAGACGTTTACACATACCTTTAATAAAATTTACTCACCTTTACCTTTTAAATTATTATTGTATTATTTATTTCCTAAAATATATGTCTAAATGATTACACTAATAACCATATTACAATAAACGTGCCATGCCGTAGATGGCAACAGCAAGGTGAGATTTGAAGTCACAAGGGAGCTATTATAACTTACGGCACTAATTATATGCAGAGACCATGGCATTGGCCAGGATGTGCCGCTTCCGTTCCCCCGCACGACTCGAGCACACTAACGGTAACGACCTGTATTGCCCTACCATAATTTTCTTTAAGGAAGAATATATTTCGCAGAGAACAGACTTCGGACTGATTTTATAGACGTTATTATCCTCTGTCGGAGCAGAGATGTGGATACCGCTTTAAACAGTCAAAGAGACGCGCTTAAGTTATTTCAATATCACTTTATGATAGAATAAACATGATTTATGAAAGCTATCTTTTATTAATTAATTTATGAAAATTGCTGACAGAAATAATAATAACAATCAAAGCTGCGCGAGCTATATCTACAATACCTAAGTCAAGAATGTGCATAGTTATACGTTAGGATTCAAAAACCGAACCAGATGTAAAATACATAGAGAAAATGTTTAAACTCTCGCCCACCCCGACTAACGGCTTTATATAATGTCATGATGCACACAACGGACTGCTAGATGTTTGGAGAGATTTCGTTCTTGTTTATCAACATTCCGTGCATTGGCAAAAAAACATAATTATATTTTGAAGCGCTCAGTGCATAAAAGCGAGACTCTCTGTTAACCTTTACATTTAACGCTCATCAAGTAATTTTAAGTGACCTTCCAGGCAAGTGTACTACATACCACTTGCCTTATAAAGTTTTACTTGTTTTATAAAACTTTTACTTGTTGTTTCTGTTATGAAACAGTAAACATCTTTTTTTTATAATTTACGACTATATACTATATGATGATAGCACTAAATTAAACACAATTAGTTAAATGAATATAATATTATCTAATGGCGTGTCCAGACATAGGATACCCTTTGTATGGGATTTCCTAGCTGTTACTAAAACAATACAACGAAACAATGAAATACGCAATATTTCGTTGGCAATAGTATAAAATAATTGTACCGTAGGTATCAGAAACTATGAAGAACTTTCGGTCCCACAACACCCAAATACCGAAGCAATTATTTGTATCGGTGCGGGAATCGAGCCTATAAGGATTCATTTGGTTTACTAGAAAGAAAAAAATAAAAGACATTAATTATTGGAGCAAAGCACACAAAATAATACATTAAACTTAAACGATAAGTTGCTCCAACAATGGGTTCCCTTATCTACCAGCTACAGTACTGCTTAGCAAGCACTGCAGCGCTGATTTTCAATAAGGGGCCCAAAATAACGTACGGACGTCGAGTTGCACAACATGTTAGATAAGTACATCAGCGAAGCGAAAAATAAATAAAAACATTACTATAATAAGAAAATAATTGCAATGGATTGCAGGACAACTATATGCCCTGCCATCTAACCCACAAAGGTGTGGTACACTACATTTACTTAATACTACTGCTGTTTGAGCCAATAGCAAGTACTGCTGCTAAAATAAATACTTAAAACTAACATTACTAATTTTAGACCGACATGGCGGCGGGATGTTATTTCAACACCGAGTGGCTGCATATTTAAAACACCCCTAAATGCTGTGGTCCTGTATCGAGGCGATGACAACGGGTTGGTAGTGGAACAGGTGAAGTACACAAGATGGTCTAGCCGCTAATGTAACTTCTCATAGAGGTACTTAGGCTTTCTTGTATATATAATACTAAAAAGTAAACTGGCCAAATGTAGTTCCCTATGTCCTGCCGTTTTTAAGCTGTTACAGTTATTTAAATATGGTGTCATGGCTACGACGAGGGGTATGTATACAAAACCTAGTGCATGCGTTTTGCACCCGTTGAATTAATCGATTAGTTCGCGATAATTAACACGGACCTTACACTACACCACAATAATTAAGTCTTGAAAGTCTCTAAACTGTCTACCAATCGTTTTCTTACTGCTGCACTGAAGTATTGTCTAAATCACAGTTTTTCTACAGCATGAATGGGCGAGCTCAACCGGGTCGTTACCACTGTCTCACAGAAAACCGACGTAAAGTAACGGCTTGCTGCTGCGTTTCGTACGGTGAGTGAGATATCTGGAAGCCCAAATCCCCTTCCCTTCCTAATCCCTAATTATCCCTTTCTTTTAAGGTCGCCAAACCGCCCATAATTCTTCTAGTGGTGGGCGTACATGGGCGGTGGAGATCACTTACCATCAGGAGACCCACTTGCTCGTTTGCCGGCCTATGCTATAAAAAAAAAATCGGTACAATACCCTTAGTCAGTAAAAATGGTTACGAATAACAGTGCTTACATGCGCTTCAAAGTGAAGTTCGGGATATATAACCAAAGTAACGGAACTGTAACAAGAGCTGAAGGTCCCTTTGCACTAGTATTATAGATATTCTTGGACCGCGAGATCACCCACCATCAGGCGCTTGTTTCAGGTTAAGGTATGGCTTTTCTTCCGTGAAAAATAGTCAAGACTACTAATACTTATAGTTTGCTTTATATCTAATAGGTACATCTTATTATTATTAAGTGTATTGTTACATTTTCATATAAATAACACATCGCTACATTCTTGCCACAATAGAATATGTCTGCGGCAATTTTTATTTACAATACCATCTGCAAGCAGAATTATTTATTCTTATAATATTATTATAAAGAAAAAAATATTCACAGCATTCCATTCGCATAATGTGCAGGAACGTGCACGTGCCATGCCATTTAAATGCTGCGACAGACGACTACGCATCCAACTTGGCAACCCGACGTGTCATTCTTGTGTATGCTGTTATATGTCATCGTACCTTTCATATTACCTTGTTGTATGGACCATTACAATAGTTCTTTAATATTCCAAACACCGAAAGTCTTTTTGTGGGATGCAAAACTAGTTTTTATTTATATAGCTATACATAATGGAGTTTTGCTTAACCAATAGTGAAACCTGCTTCGAAATCCTTCCAGCCGTTTTCCTGTGCTACGTGAACAAATAACCAAATATATGTATAATAGAGACTCAATGAGGTAGGTACTGCTTAATTGCCTATATGCAATGCCCGCTACTGCTTCTAAATAAAACCCGAAATTTAAAAGGTGGTAGGTCCCTCGTATCTGAGAGACCGTCTGGGTTGTTACCACCGCTTTGTCTATTTCTGCCGCCAAGCAACAATGTCTAAGCACTTTCGTGTTTCGGTTTGAAGGGCATTGAATCCAGTAAAATTACTGGGCATTATGAGACTTAACATACTCGGGATGAAGAGCAGTCCAGTATCACGAAGTGCTTTGAAATTCAAAGTTCTTAGAAAGTTGCTTCTGTTTATGGACAGGCGTAACGCTTACCATTAGACGAGCGAACTGCTCGTCTCGTCATTTAAGCAAATAAAAAAAACCTACCTATTCTTTTTATGACCACGCGCACGCGCTCTCACGCATGGCCATAAAATATAAAAATGCCGTTAATCTCATTTCTAAATGTTTGAATTCGTGAGATTGTGTAAATACAAGAGGCTGCGCGGCGGTATCACCGGATGGACGGCCCATCGGGCGCAATACTCAGTCGTGAACCCTGGCGATGCTCGGGTTCATTACCCGCACGCGTTCGATCACAGAACATCCACAATGGAAGGCATACCACACCGTGCTAGTAGTTCGTATATAGTTAAACAATAACAAAATGCAAGCCCATCATGTAACACACTAAAAATAAAATTTGTTTGGTTCCGTTGGGAATATAAAAGAGCCAAAAACAGTTAATATGTATAAGGTTATTTAGAGTTACCTATAATAATATTCGGTGTATTAAGTAAGTATACAATTTACAAAGATTAAACCCCTAGGTCTGTACTGCATTAGTCCAGTGACATCGATCGCGACATCAGGGTCCCTATTGCCACCACTTGGGCTGAGTAACAGGGTAACTCTCGACCGAGAGACGCCTATGAGGCATAACAGTTTCAAATGCAAGACCTCATACATCATACGGCCTGTGCCCCTGTATGGGTGGGAGACGTGACATGCACTTAAACGCGTCGCGGAAATAAGAAGCTGCAATGGATATGTTACACGACTAAATCTACTGGTATATACGTAAGGAGTTTTTTTTTTTCCTGGCAAAGTGACTACGCTAAACCTGATGGTAAGTGTACCGCAATCCAGGAATAGTGTCGACCAACGACAAACAGTATGTCTATCGATGGTCGGCAAGATCATGCCGGCCTGCCTAACTGCTTCTTCACACTCCGTTTAAAGGACCCCAAATTATAGGAAGGAGGGAATACGTGTGCCGGCAAACTATTCCACAGCTAAGCTAATGGTGCGGCAGAAGTACGATTAAGCGAACTTTTTATTACTTATAACTTTTTGCGAATAAATAACAAAAAGTAAAACAAATATTTACGTCAATATTACAAAAAAAATAATGTCCGCCACCTTGCATTTGAAAATGAATGTCATGTCGATTTCAGAATCATCGCCCCAAAAACCTCAAAACCGACATCCATAACGATTTGTCAAAAAAAGAAATAATTTAAAAATTTATGTAATTTTCTTAAACAGCTCCCAAAGAAAACTCTAAAACAACACCCATTTCCATTATTTAAAAATGTGCGCCATCTTGTATTTGAAAAATAATGTCGACTTTTCCGTCCCCATCTTTTTCATTTACCCCCTAGTCGTGCCTAAAGCAGTTTTACTAAAATTGGAATTACGCATATCCATCATTCGAATCGTGAGTTCATACAAAAATCTCACGGAAAAAAGTACCTTCAGTTTTTCCCGAATTTTCCAATGTTCCGGGCAACTTTTCCAATTTTTCTCCTCAAAAGGACCTTGTCCGGACGTCAACGAATAATAAAAAAGGGGTATATTTTTATATATAAATAAGATTTATGACCAGATTTGTTTGAAACTTGATCTTTCAATGCCTTTCGTCATAATTAATGATATATTATGTAATTTCACTGAAAGGAAGATATACTCTAACTCGCGTATCCATACACATTACTATGAGGTATTATAGTACGCGAAAACGCATAGCGCCGATCACTGTATAGGTAATTGGTTTGTGTTTTAGCGCTAAGTGAAAACGGACTACACACTCACAACTCAACACTTCACAAAAAGCTCACTTAATTTTGTTCTTGAATACGGGCGTTATCCCAGACAAGATTTTTACGGCAATGAAACCACGAGTAAAAGCTGATTTTATATATCCTAATATTACACTAATATTATAAACGTGGAATTTTTGATGTGTGTGATTTTTTTGAAATTTGATTTGGCGCCCTGAGGCTGAAAAATTGATGGAGTTTGCAACAAATTAATAGATAAACCACGACCTCCATTAGCAAGCTACTTTTTACCCCGAAAAAGACATTCGGGCGGAAGAAGCTGCGAGCGAGAGTTAGTTAAAAATAAAATGTACCAGTGATTTTTAATTAGAATCAATAATAAATCTCTATATAACCAAAAATATGTCTTAATATCTCGAAGCTAATATTTGCAGGTCTGGACAAGATATGTTAAGCTCCGTGTTAGTATGTCGTCTCGAACATTCACCTCCATTATTTCTTTGTTATAAAGTAAACAAGGAAATGTGCAAATAGAAAATATTATTTAACTGTGTAACATATGAAATTAGAACGGTTAATTTTCTATGTGCTTAGTCTCCATGTAAAATTTCAGTTCACTTGTATCAACAATACTGAATCAGCGTTCCCCAATAGCAGGTGTTTAAATGAGGCCATGACGCTACAGCGCTGCCAATTTTATTTTAATCCCCATGGAAATAATAATGTAGTGATATATTTCACGCTAATTTTAATAAATCGATATAATCGAATACATCCCTGCAATCTAAGTGAAATGCATGAGTGAGAATATCAATGCTGGAGTGAAAAGTTCAGCTCTTTACCATTTAGTGTTGTACAAAATTGCAAGTCGAATATGTGTAACATAACAGTAACATGTTACTCATTCGAGTCAAAATTAAATGCTCTATTTATGTGAAATACTTGTATCGTACACCATCTTTTTTTTCTGTCTGGCTTTATCCCAGGTGTTAACCTAATGAAACTGAAAATTTAGTTAACCTAGGGTGGCCTGCCATCAGGCAGGTTCCCTCTTCCCATAATGACTGGTGGATTTGGTATTATGTGGGGCGACCCGCCGTCTGCTCTTCAGAACCCTCACTGGGAACCAAGGCCCGTCATTGTCTCGTCCGTTAATCAACAGAGTCCACGTGCAGGTGAGGTTGGCTCTGGGCCTAAGATATTGGTTGCCAACTTACGCTCCGTATCACACTTATACACTCCTTTGCAAAAAAAACGGGCGGGTTTGATTTTTTAACATTATTGGTAATAATTTAGTTCTTCAGAGGTTTTAATAGCCAAACTATGTTACTGGCACTTAATAAAGAGTCTGGGTATGAAAAAAAGTTCATTCCAAATTCAAAACTTTTGTTTTTTAAATTATTAATCCCTTTTTCATTTTGTGACACTTTTCGCGGGTTTGCGGTTAAAAGGTTATCAAGCAACTAAAAGTAACTTTTCGTTATTTTTAGTACAACAATTTATGTTTATCGCATAATTCTGCCTTATTGTGACTTAAAACAGATATCTTTGTGTCTATCGTAATGGCAGAAAAAGCAATGAGAGCTAGTAAAATTATAGCGCTGCTGGAAGAGGGGTGTAGCCAATGTTACGTCTCACAGCGGTTAAACGTGAGTCGTTCAACCGTACAAAGAACCTGGACTCGATACCAAGAGACAGGTTCCGTTCAGAGAAGGCAAGGTTCTGGGAGAAAACGTTGCACACAGCCGCGAGACGATCGCTTTTTAGTGACTCAGGCGCTGAGGAACCGCAAATGCAGTTACATAGACCTCAAAAGAAACCTTGAAGAGGTACGAGGAGCACAAGTTAGCCTATGGACTGTGAGGAGAAGACTTTTAGCTGCTGATATACGTAGTCGACGACCAGCGCGGGCCCCCAAGTTACTCCGTGAGCACCGGATTGCGCGGTTGAGGTTCGCTAGAAATTGCCTATCTTGGACACCAGGTAACTGGAGTAGCGTACTCTTCTCCGATGAGGCTCGAATTTGTCTGCATGGTGAGGACCGACGTCGGCGAGTGTTACGAAGACCAGGGGAACGCTATGCCGATGTGTGTTTTGAAGAAATCACCCCTTATGGTGGAGGGTCCGTTATGTTTTGGGCGGGCGTAACTTCCAACTATCGTACCGAGATAGTATTCATAGAAAATGGCTCACTAAATGCGCATAGGTACATAACAGAAATCCTTTCTCAAAATGCACAACCCGCACTGACTGTAATTGGTGAAGATGCCATTTACATGGACGATAATGCTCGGGCCCACCGTTCTGGCGACGTAGATGCTTATATGCAAGAGGTCGGTATTCGTCGTTTGGATTGGCCAGCGCGGAGCCCCGACCTTAACCCCATTGAGCACGTTTGGGACCTCCTAAAAAGGCGAGTACGATCTGTCCAACCACCTCCACAAAACATCAGAGAGCTTAAACGTGTAATCTCGACTGAGTGGGAACACATTCCACAGGACACCATTAAAAGCCTGGTGGGAAGCATGCCAAGACGATTACATGCCGTAATCGCTGCAAGAGGAGGTCATACTCGTTATTAATTTTTATTTTTTAATGTCTCTTTTATTAAAATACCATAAAAATACTCGTAGTCTTAATTTCATTATACCCATAAAAATGTCCATTTTAACACGGCTCTCTGTTTACATTGACTAAAACACCGATACCAGGATAAAAGTGTTAAAAAACTAGATTCTCATTGATAATAAGAAATTTCTAGTCATCCAAGCTAATGACATACTAAAAATATAATAATATTTACCCATAGAAAAGCTAAGGTAAAGTGTGTGTGTAAGGTGCCCGTTTTTTTTGCAAAGGAGTTTATATTGCCAAAATTTTACCACAACTTTCTGTGGCACTTCTATATAGTACCTACTTAAGCATTCTTAAAAGCGATTTTTCTTAAAAGTAAGCCGAAGTGGCTAAGTGAAAATGCTTATTTATTCATAACTCATATAACAAAGGCTTTTGTTTTACAAAAGTCTTTTGCTGATTAATATTACAACAAAGACGACTAGTTTCCACATATATTTAAATTTTAAAGTGCCATTAGAAAAGTGAGAGTGAAAATTATTTAAATAATATAATATTGCATACATTAAACTGGCTTTAGTTACATAGGCTTTAGTTACAATGGGAAACAAACTTCCACCGGTACCTGAATGGCGTATTCATTCCTTAACGGACGTAAATTTGTGTACATGTCTTTTTTCTTTTTTTATTTTACTTTTTTATTGAATGACGAGACGAGCAAGGCGCTCGCCTGATGGTAAGCGCCGCCGCTCATAAACAGAAGTAACACCATACAGAACTTTGAATTACAAAGTACTACATGGCACTGAACTGCGCTCGTCACCCCTAGTCATAAGATGTTAAGTCTCATAATGTCCAGTATTTCCCTGGCTTCAGTGGCCTTCAAACCGAAACACAACAGTGCTTACACACTTTTGCTTGGCGGCAGATAGACAAATTGTGCAAAAATTGTGCCTACGTATGCCCCTAGCGTATACAGACGTGAGCTTATGATGACGATAATGAAATAAATTCCCAGATTATTCCCATCATATTAGTATTTTCTTAATAATATTTCTGCTTTGTAAAATCTGTGATAATTGTCGCAATATTTTAATTGAAACAATTTCATAAGAGTAGGTGGAAATACATCATATAAGGTGTTAATATACAGTGTAGGATGAATATCGGGAAATCATACAAATGTTAGCAAAGACTGTGGGTTGCACCTATAAGGTCAGCCTTGCACCCACACACACCTTTTATAGTAGGTATCTCGCCTTAACACTAAATCAGTTCTTATTATGATTCACAAGTCCGAAGCGACAAAACTTTGTCATGCGATATGAAACTTTAAACAGCTGACTCAAGATTGACATTCAATTAATAAGCTGCTTCCATTTTTCATTTTATTTTACTTGTTCTGAATCCGGTTTGCGACATTCACCTTTGCCTAAACAGGCAAGCGGATTTTAGAACGGCAATGGTGGGCGATCGTTCGTGTAAGAATATGATATCTGATCTTTTATTTTCACCATCACAATTTATTATCACCTTAAAGAAAGCAAAACCAACAAGTATGTAGTTACCGGGTGGTCTCTATCTCTGGTACGCGAGAGGCCGCTTGGGTTGATACCACCGCTTTGTCTATCTATATCTACCGCCCAGCAGCAGTGTGTAAACATTGTTGTGCTCCGGTTTGAAGGACATTGAAACCTGTGGAATTGCTGGGCATTATGAGACTTAACATCATATGTCTCGGAGTGACGAGCACAGTCCAATGTCATGCAGTGCTTTGTAATTCAAAGTTCTGTGTGATGTTGCTTCTCTTTATGGGCAGGCGTGGCGCGTCATTCAATCGCCTCGGGAACACAGAGAAGCCCCTATAGTGCCAAACAGCGTCACCGCGGGATTGTATGGTGCTTTATATGCGCGGGTGGGTAGGGTATATAATTAGAGACTCGGCCTAGCGGCTGTTGGGATGTTTCTTCCATCAATCCCAAACGGCTTAACACTGATTCATTAGACCAGTGAGTCAAACATAACCATCCTGCTACCCCCGGAGCGGGGCGGTATTGATAAAGCATTATTACCCGTGATAATAAATAGAACGTCCGCCAAGAGCAATTTGAGTAGACCAGTTCACACAAAACAACACCCGTTCACGAGTATGACGCATGTGCCAGCCATCGGTCTCCTCTTACTTAACAGGGGATTGACCCGGCACACGACGCCTCCACAAGCACACACATTTAAGCGAGCAAATTATACACAAATTACGTTAAGTTCAGAAAAATAATAAGTGTACAAACGTGTGCACAAGCGCAATTAACTAAAGCCAGAACTAAGGCATCCAGTGACGCAAATCAATCCGCCAACATTCAACTTATTTACAAAACACATCGTTGGAACTATTTTAATCCAATGATTTAATATAAACCATCCTTCCGTGGTACGCTGGTATCCGTATAACCCAGACAAATTGAATATACGTAACGTCTGGGTTGGCACCACCGCTTTATCTATTTCTGCCGCCAAGCAACAGTGTGTAAGCACTATTGTGTTTCGGTTTGAAGGACATTGAAGCCAGTGAAATTACTGGGCATTATGAGACTTAACATCTTATGTCTAGGGATGAGGAGCGCAGTTCAGTGCCATGCAGTACTTTGTAATTCAAAGTTCTGTATAGTTTTACTTTTGTTTATGAGCGGGCGTGGCGCTTACCATCAGGCGAGCGCCTTGCTCGTCTCGTCATTCAATCAATTAAAAAAAGAACAAAGACATGAACACAAATTTACGTCCGTTAAGGAATGAATACGCCATTTAGGTACCGGTGGAAGTTTGTTTCCTATTTTCGTGCAGTGTCGCTTTTATAGGCTTTTACAGCATTACACTATGCCTCAATAGATCATTAATGTTTACAGGCTCACTAATTCACATTATAGGAATACTTCATGTGTTAAGATTATGAAAAAAAAACACAAATTGTTTAGCACCGAACAATGCTGCTCAACGCAATCCCACTAACAAAATTAGCGCATACGCAGAAAGAATTAGAACATGCTGACATTGTCCTGCTCACTTCTACGTTTATTTCTATAATTACGTTTCTTTTTCTCTATCTACAGTCAATATTAATTTTTGGTCAGTGGTCAATACCATACCGTTTAGTGCAATACCTGTTTACGGCGAAAAGGTCCATTTTGCTTAGGGCTTTGTTTAATATTTCAGGGTGTTTAGGGACATTTGAGGTAAAACAGACATATGGTGTAACCCCTATTTGTTTTCACTAGGCAGGAAATACCTTTTTAAAATAAAAAAAGAAAGTGTGCGTCCCGGGACGCTCGACAGAAGTGATAACTTAAACTAATGTGGGTTAAAGTGAGGGCGGAGAAGCCTGCCTACTGCTACCGTATGCGTGAGAGAAAGGGAAGCCAGACAAAGTGGCGCCGTAAAGCGTTACGTTACGGCGCCACTCTGTCTGGCTTCCCTTAACGCGTTACGTTACGAAGTCCGATCAAAGCCCTGTCAAAGTCGTGTCAAAGTCGTGTCAAAGTTGTGTCAAAGTCGTGTCAAAGTCGTGTCAAAGTCGTGTCAAAGTCGTGTCAAAGTCGTGTCAAAGTCGTGTCAAGGCCGTGTCAAAGCCGTGTCAAAGCCGTGTCAAAGCCGTGTCAAAGCCGTGTCAAAGTCGTGTCAAAGCCGTTTCAAAGTCGTGTCAAAGCCGTGTCAAAGTCCGGTCCAAGCCGACTGGTCACTGTGTGGCGCCACCTGGGACTTCGAAATTATCGATGTTCCAGGGAGGTCGGCTAACGCTGGCTCCCATAAGAAGTTATCACTTCAAAAATACTTAAATGGCGTTCTCCTATTTTATATGAGGGGTTTACCCCAAACTCCTAATGAAAGTAACCCGTCCAATTTTAGTCTATCATAATGAAATACCTATGCTGTATCATAATTTCCGAAAGCCATCGAACTTATTCGTATTATCTTATTGCTTTTAATTCTGGAGATAATAATAACAAATACGATATGAATAACTAAAAAAATGGAAAGACATGATGAACCAGAGCCTACTTCATCAAGATAGGTAGTGAAAGAAAATGAATTCAAAACTTCTTGGTTAGAGGATTTATGGGTTGATTGCACAGATCCGAAAAAGGTGAGATAAAAGCCGCCAAAATATTTGTGATCGTACTATCGTATGTGGAATGTCTGAATTACCAAGAAAAGCGCCAAACACTTCAAACAGATGGCACTTATTTATATATTTTTATTAATTTGACGGGACGGTATGAATACCAGTTAAAATATGTCGCAATGGAAAAAGATTACATATAATGTAAAAAATCAACCTGATGCTGAGGCGGCAGAATTGGAATTAATTGCGTGCCTTTTAGCCAAATATCACTACTTGATGATTTTGAATAACTAATGCGAAAGTTAGTATATTATTGTTTTTATATTTTATGCGCCATATATTTGGGGATTTTTGTTCTTTTTACTCATTTTTAAGATATTTTCCATAAAATCTAAGACATAACCATTTTTTAAACTGGAAACACTGCTTAGTCTATATTTTGTCTTTAGATAAGATGGCGGGTGATGAAAGTGACAGGTTTGTAAATATTACGAAATCTTACAAATTAACAACAATTTCTTTTAAATGATGCCCTCAAAGGTCAACATTTAATTATGGATCATATTTGCAGTAAATACGTTGCTAGTAAAATATAAATTACAGTGTCTAAATCTTGTTTTAGTGATCTAAAGCCATCCAGTGTCGCGATCATAAGAGAAGTATACGATAGTGAAAATGCCCACATTAAGTTTGAAATGGAATTGGAAAGAGCACTTGAGGCCGGCGTGAGCGTTATTGTTATTGAGCCGGAACCACTCGGAGAAGAGACAGCCCGGTGGATATATGTTGGAAACCTCTTGCATAAGGTTTCTGTTTATAGCGGACTTTCCAGCATTGCTTCAGGTAAATCTCATTTATTTGTTAAATTCCAATTTTAAACACACGTCTTTAAAGATTAAATTTCATTCGAAGTTATAATTTTATTTCTCTGCTTTAAATGAAAAATGTTAAACATTTAATAAAAGACCTCGGAAGACTGGCAGCTAATAAGTGCCTGTTCAAAGAACGTAGAATAATATTAACAAATGTCTTATGACTATATTTCTTGTGAAAATTGTCAATATGTGACATATTTAATTCTGAACACAAATATAGGCTTTGAATTAAATAAATGTTATTCTGAGAATATTTAATATAATATTAGATTAGGAAAAATAGGAAATATTTTTTTTATAATTACAAATGTACCTTTTTATTATGCCATAAGTTTTCAACAAATTGTAGTGGTTCTACTGGGTTACTACCTAAAGTGCAATTTGTAAGTGATGTTTTAGTTCAGCAATGATACAGTTCACTTGCACAAAGTTTATGGGAACATACATATTATTAATTTTTAAAAGAAAGTGCAATTAGTTGTTAATATATAATAACACATTACTCACTTCACACCTGGCCACTCACCCAGGGCCATGAAGGCTGTCAGATGTAAAAAAATCTAAAATTTTAGGCATATTTTTCCTGTTTTAACCATTTTATATAAGAGATTTTGCACATAGCTCTGCTTTTTCGATATTGTGTGTTATGAATAGAAACATTTAGGATTTATATTAATCAATAAATACAGTTTTTAAATCTCTTAAGTACGGGCCAACAAAAACAAGATCAATAGGCAGCGGCTTGGCTGTGCCCCTGGCATTGCCGATGTCCATGATCGGCGGTGACCACTTACCATCAGGTGAGACCGCTTGCTCGTCTGCCTATTAAGGCAATAAAAAAAAAACAATACCAATATTTGCATTATGTGCACTGCTACTCAAAATATCTTTTATATCAATTAATAAACACAATAGGGAAATTACTGACTGGGTAAATAGTGGAGCGCCTGGGGGTTTTCACCTCGGACTAGAGTTATAGTGAATGAATTAATATGATCGATGTGGGATATTGTTTTTTAAACTATAAATTGCAATGTTTACCCATAATTTTTTAGTGCAAACCATTGTTTCATTGTTTAAAAAAAATATTATGAAAAATTAATGTTTGACCATATATTTTCACTTTAAACAGTATTTTTTTTTATTTATATGTTAAATCTTACCTGAGTAGACATATAGGAACATTTTTCAAAGATACCTGTGTATAAAAATAGCAGTAGGGATCTCGAACAGGTAGAAAAACGTGGGGGGCAGAGCGGAGTGACAGCTGCTATGTACAATGGAATTTCTCGGCCAGTTTAATTATAAATGAAACGTATTCTATTGTGTACATTTAAAAAATAAGGTAATTAATTACGACTAATGAAAAGAAAAAAAAAATTAGTACAAAATCAGTTTATTTAAATATATTACACTAGCTTTTGCTCGCGGCTCCGCCCGCGTGAACAGCATTTTCCGGCATAAAAGTAGCCTGTAACCGTCTCCAGGATCCCATCGGTCTATGTAGATAAATTCATCAAAATCGGTTCAGTGATTTAGGCGTGAAAGCGTAACAAACAAACTCACTTTCGCATTTACTTTCACCCCCTTTTTCATCCCTTAATAAATGAAATTTCCATAATTCCTGAAACACCTATTTATTTATTTTACGTCAATAATCGAAATACAAAATTTTGTTTATGTAACTTTCAAAATGATGGACTTTCATACATATTATCACCCCTATTTTGACCCCTTAGGGGTGGAATTTTCTAAAATCCTTTCTTAGTGGATGCCTACATAACAAAATGAATATACAGTCCGAATTTCATGCTTGTAGCCTTGATAGTTTGCGCTCGGCGATGATGAATCAGTCAGTCAGTCAGGACATGTTATTTTATAATTATAGATTGTTGTCTACATCAAATATTTTCTTCTACTTCATCTATCTGTATAATAGGTGAAGTATTGGAACAACTATTTCCGCTGCACTGTAAACATGCTACACTGCAGTATAAACCACTTTTTCGGCATCCACACGCAGCTCCACATCCCTTTTTGCAATTACAAAATAACATTTGCAATAAATTATCCGGAGCAGGTAATTGATTCATTGTTATTGGGATGTACATGTTATTGGAATACTTCCATCCCCAATTTTCAATAACTACGTCATTTCCTAACCATATCTGAATTTGTAGGTACACTCTTTTAAGGTGCTCAAACGCTGCATCAGTTGTTGGAGGCAGTGATGACAAAAGAACACTCGTATTTTTGGCTGTTGCTTTTATGAAAGAATTGAACCTCAATGTATTTAAATCATAAGTTTTAGACGGAGCTCCGTATAAACTCAAAATACATGCTACACCTGCTTGCAATATATTATTGGGGTCTTCATTGATATTTTTAAATACTTTTACTGAGTCGTGTAAATCAATCCGTAAAAAGACAAGATAAGATAAGAATACTCAGGTAAGATTTAACATATAAATAAAAAAAAAACTGTTTAAAGTGAAAATATATGGTCAAACATTAATTTTTCATAATAATTTTTTCAAACAATGAAACAATGGTTTGCACAATTTTTTTTTGGGTAAACATTGCAATTTATAGATTAAAAAACAATATCCCACATCGATCATATTAATTCATTCACTATAACTCTAATCCGAGGTTTTACAGTTTTGAATGCTCCAGGCACTCCACTAAAATAAAAAAATGTTTTAATTTACTATGCAATGAATGAATGTGAGTGATTCTTATGGATCCTTTTGTCACTACACAATTTTTTTTCATCAGAAACTGTTCTCAGTAAAAGCCAAAGGTACTATAATATTTTATATTAAGATTAAATATTATATCAACTTAACCTACTACACAACTTACAGTGATATAAAAACCTTCTCATTCCTTAGAAAACCAGGAAAAGTGGGTAACATGTGTCCTATAAAATTTAATAGTACATTTATATATAGAGTGTTTCTTCTGATAATGAGTACCCAAACATTACTACTTGAATTAGTAGATAGTTCTTAGAAAGATGACTAATTTTAAATGGAACATCAATGTTGCAACTAAAATTACACTGAGGTTAAATATATCTATTGCCTATGTCATATCGGACATAGGCTCTTTCATCAATGTGTTATCGGAACTTCTTCTGAAGCAACAATATCTTTATTTGAAATATTTATAAATCAGTGATACAGTTCTTAAGTACTTGAAATTATTGTAGTTGTCGACACATAATGTTTAGGGTATGATGGGGCTGACACACCATTGTGGGATGAAATCCCAAAATAACATAGAAATAAACTGTGATTACAAAAAACACATGTCACAACCTGTATCTTAACCTGTATCTATCTTAATATAAGTTTACATTTATACAATAGTACATTTAAGATAAACCTTCATATAGCTCATTATTTTAAGATAAGGGCATATAAAATATATATGTTATCTTAGTTGTGTGTTTTATTTCATTCAAAGGTATGGCTGGCGATATTGTTAAAAATGCTTTAACATAATATAAATATTATAGTATCTTGGTTTATTCAGATAATTTGTGATAAAAATAAGTATATACAAAATATTAATGTTCCAAGATGACAAGGCCAAGAAAGGAGTTAAAATCACTAAAAACATTATTAACTTTCTAATTTGTGGGATTTGCAGAGAGGTGAATTAAATATGTCTAGGGATTCTCTGTTTCTGGGAACTTAATGTAATAACCATAATGAAATAAACAAAAATAAAGAATTACACATATCTATTGTTTAAATCATGAGTTATGGTTCACATAAAAATCACAAAGTTAAAAAAATAGCCAAATCGGTCCAGCCATTCATTTTTATTTATTTACATGGATGTAGAGGTAATTTTTTACTATAATGGAGGTTGTAATAAAGAATGTACTGCAAATCTAAAAGTTCAACTAGGTTATCACTAGGTGCCAAATAAAATAATTAGTCATTGCAAATATGTGGGATGTCTTTATACCATATGTTCATATGCTCTTAACATTTAGTTTCTTTCATCACAATAATACATATTGCCATGGGTGTTTCAAGTTTTACAGACATTTCAGTAATAAAATTATATAATTTCAGGATTAATGTGGAGCTCATTAGCATGCACCCCATTTGGAATAGTGTCTGTATTATGTTCTGGTTGTTACACACTATCTTGGCAATGGGATCCCTGCTGCAAATACCAAGAGGAAAAGGATCATCGACATTTATCAACACTCCCAATGCTGAGTGATCTCACATCTGCATCACCTGTTGTACTTGTACATACAGATAATAAGAAAAAAATTATATTACATAACACAATTTCCATAGTAGCTGCTGCAGTTTGCTTATGGAGACTGTATAACACATTTAAATGAATATAAAAAAAGTATATTAGAAACAATCATGCCATTTTGAACAGAAAGGGGTATATGTGGGAATATTCTAATGCTTCTAATGAATTTGTTTTATATTCAAAGTCTAATAATGTAATGTAGGTAGCAGGCAAATGTATAAAATGTAATTATGTTAATGACAGTAGAATTAGAAATGTACAAAAATTTATTAAGTAAGGATGCTTATAGTTAAATGTGACTCCAATTTGTAGATGATTCTGTTAGTGTTGGGCCACACACTTGTAATTAATAGTTACAGCCACTGTTACTGTATAATAAAAGTAACCAAATGCATAAAATCTGGTTTATTTAAATAATATCATCACTATTTACATCATAGTTATTTAAATCTTATAAATGAACCCAAGTTTCAGCCGATACAGTATAAAGGATGTGATAAACATAATAAAAGCATCATCTACAAATTAAATTGTGTCTTATTCACTTATATCTAACTCTTATTAGGATTTTGTGTCCTGTTTGCTCTTTTCGCCATGACACTAAAGTATACTGATGGCATGGTATGTCTCAGAAATATAGCCAATCTTGGCATAAACTGGCTAATAATCAATTCATTCTGTTTGCTGATTATGGAGTCTAGGATTCTACTTGCAGTGTATTCTGGTGTAAATCCATATGCAGTACTTGAATCCATCACTGAAAAAAAGTATTGCAATTTATTACATTACACAAGAGATAAGTATAAACATTTGGCAATCTATTATGACTCTTATCATATGACTCACAAGCTGCCGTCCAAGGTCACTATGATATATGCTTAATGATTACCTCTATTGTATTAGGGTGTAGACTTCAATAAAATAAATAAATATATAACTACACGAAGTTCGAAAATGTGGACTTAGTGTCATATAGAATATCCACTACAATGTTAATATTTGTAATATAAAAAATTAAGACGGGTAAAAGCATGAATAAAAAGGGATCGTCGTAGGTCATCGGGTAATAGTGATATTGGGTTTTTCTATCGCCAAATGCCAAGTATCAGCCCGGAGTTTAGAATTGTGTCCGATATGGCGATAGGCTCGCCCCTATCGCATCTTAGGACCGAGATACGCTTGGCGAAATGTGGGTGTACTAGAGGTAAGTAATAAATAAGGTCACGGTGAAAGTCACTGCGATAAACAAATGTCACTGTGACTCGGCAAGTAGGAACAACGATACAAAATCACGGTTTTGTTATCTCCGTTCTACTGTCACTCACTCGCACGCATCACATGGCACGTCACGATCAACGAGTCGCGAATCGCGAAAATGACACAAACAAACGGAGGAAGATGCGATCGCAGTGATATCGTGTGATGCGAGTGATCGACTTGACAAAGTCAAGGTGATTTTTTTTGGAACTGGAACAACTAGAACAATAGTCACTGCGATTGTAAAATATCTCTTTTCCCCATCTCTAGGGTGTACGGGTTACCCCTCTGCCTACCCCTATAGGGATTAGAGGCGTGAGTGCGTATGTATCAGGTACAGTTTAGGTACATTTTTTTAAATAATATTAAACCCCCAATGAGTAAATATTGAGCAATCAAAATACACCCGCCATTCGACGTTAATATGACGGGTGTATTTACGTGATGTGATTATTTTTGATATAACTTCGTTTTTATAGATATTTTTTTTTATCCAAGGTAGTAATTGGTACAATTTAAGTACATTTTTGGTATATAACATGACTGATTCGTTATGTTATACCCGCCATTCTGACCCCGACGTGAAATGCCCCATATTCTATGTACGTTTCCGAACTTCGTTTTGGATTATAGCAAAGGACATACATACCTTCACTGCCCATGCAGCTGTATAATTTACTTTAATCAAACTTAAATAGAAAATACAAACCTCCATGAGCTTCACCAGATGCAGTAAGTGCGTTTATGGATACAGATGTTTTAACATATCCTGGACTGATCATAGTGACATTAATATTGTGCTGATGCATCTCAGCGCGCAAACAATCGCCAAATGCTTGCATGGCATGTTTACTCGCAGCATAAGCAGACCGATCAGGTATTGCAATAAGCCCTTGGACTGAGCTGACAAAAGCAATATGACCAGATTTATTTGCTACCATTTTGGGTAGAACAGCTGAAAAAAAAAAATATATACAGGTCGCGATACCTTTGACGCCGAGGGCGTCCTTCGGTGCGTGGGGACTTCTGACCGCCCCCCAACATTTAAAGACGGGTCGCAAAAATATGTCTTTTTTGCACGCATTAACCTTACCCTAAATTAAAAGACGTGGGTGGTGTGACATGGGACGTGGTGTCTCGAAGACCAAATTAAATAAGAATATAGCCAACTATTACCACACTTGGTTAACCTGTAACGCGGATATCAGGAACTCCGAGGGACTTAGGGTCCAACAACACCCAGAGTCAAATAAGTATAATATATATGGATCACACAAATATTTGTCTTAGTGCGGGAATTAACCCTCGATGGCATCTCATATCATCCCATATCATTTTAAGTTATGACTTCTCGCATTTATAAATATAATTTTATTATTTTTAAGATAAGAACTTCATTTAATTGTTTTATTTTCCTTGGTTCAAGTGTTTGTCTATGGGAGCGAATGAGTAATATTCACGCGAATGAAACTATGTTTAAAACTAAAACCCCTAATTCCCTTCCAAATTACCAGTCCTAGCTGCTTTACCTCAAACTATGAAGCTGCCCTTAATAATAGAATTACTAAACATATTAAATAGCAAAGGTTGAATGTTAGGAGGGTTACTGAGGATTTTAAAGTCAATTTTGGGCTGTGGTTACAAAATGCTAGAGAGAGCACTGATATAGACAATTCCTAGGTATTTTGTCTCAACTTTTCCTAATAATAATAATTAAATTAAACTTAAAAACGGATTTCAAATATTAAACATATGTTGTTGTAGACATTGAGGAAATTCACATATTTCCGTCATACTCTTTAATCTGAATTTAACCAAATTTTTATGAGATCACCCTTGTAAATGATGTAAAGAATGATCATATTGGGCTTTGACCACATTTGAAGACTTGATGCATAAAAAGCATTACCAAATAGAAGATCTCCTCAGTATTAAAGTTATATAAAAATTAATTAGTCACAATTGATATAATGATACCAGTTTAGTGGTAGCTTACCGAGGCTGTCCAACCTGTGAAGATCTGTATTGGATTCCTAGGTCAGGCATTGCCTAGATCATTTGGGTTCTGATTCCATGAACACATATTAGGTCCCTAGATTGTAAAGTGTGCATAATGCTGCAATAAGTTCTACTATTACAGTATCAGACATTTATACATGGACTAATTGCACCCTTGCTCAAACTTCAGGGATAATAAATAGTAAGCATAAAATGAATGGTAATTTTACCTTTTGTCAATGCTACAGATCCAAAATAGTTAATAGACAGTATCTGCCTATAAACATCATTTGTTGTGTGCAATATAGAACCTCTGTGAGATACACCCCCATTATTGATAAGAATATCAATGTCACCACACAGTTCATAAACCTTTTGCACAAATGGTTCTATCTGGTTAGGATCAGCAAGGTCCAACTCCAAAACAACTGGTTCAAGAGTTGGTTCAACCTGCAACATAATGGAAATAGATAATTTATTTAAAGTATGGAAAACTTGCAGCTAATAATTAACTTAGAAATAGCAAAAATTTAAGTGACAACAAGCCAATAACAAGTTCTCACTTTTAGAAATATTATTAAATACCAGCTTACAGAACTTTAATATAAAACTACAGTTCTGTCAATACTATTTGCACCAGTCAATCAATTATACTAATTTCTACCACAATAACTGAATGTAACCACCAACATGAATTAGAAAAATATATAAATTCCTAAACAGCTGAACAGATTTTCTTCAAACATGCAAAGGACCATCTCAATTACACCAACTTAGACATAACTTAGAAATAACAACTAAGAAAATATTTAAATTGATACACATGGTTAGGCGCAGCAATGCCACAGACACAGAGAAGGAAGTATATATATGTAGTTAGAGGTTAAAACTTATGTATATTATTGAGATAGCACTATACACATTTAAATTCTAATTACCAAATAGAAATAGAGATATCAGTTTATGTTACTGATCACATCTAAGTGGTTATGGTATTTTGTGGGAAAATATATGTGGGTAGCCTATTTTAATCCTGACTTGGCAGTGAGTTGAACCAGATAGTAAGTACAGCATAGTTCAAATATAACGTCTATTGAAAGACATTGCATCCCTCTGTGGTTGCTAAAACGATACCAGCTTGAAGTTATTGGATAGCCAGCCAGAACACAATAAATGACCCCGGAACAAGCCAATATCGTGGGTATTGACAATGTATATTGTGGTTCCAGATAGATACAAATATGTACCAGTAAAAAATATTCTCAAATTATTAGATCAAAGAAAGTTCTACATCTTTACAAGTGAAGTGCATTCAAAATTACACTGATAGTAGTGTTTTTAATTCTGTAAAAAAATATTTATTTTATTGTAACATTATTATTTCACATCTACCATTATAAGAATCTAGAAGTGTGCTTCACAACTGATCTTAATTAATTGTGGTATGTAGGGACATAAATAAAATGTAACTTAATATTTTTTACTTATTAATAAATATAATCTACAAAGGCCTTATTTATATAAGTGGGTGATAGACACAATTTAGAAATGTTATTTTCTATTTAAATCAAATCATCATTCTTACTCACAACAGTCTTGGACACAAGTTCTTGTTTTACTCTATCCAGTTCAGTTTTTCGCCGAGATGCAAGGACAACTTTGCTTCCTTGTTCATAAAAAGCGTGAGCTAGTGCTTCGCCTATACCTGAACTCGCCCCTGTAATTACAACTACCTAAAGCAGTAAATGTATTTATTTCATTAATTTGTGATGAAATAACCGAATATCATGTTCAAATTTATTTTCTTACCTTTCCTTGTAATGCAGCTCGACGTTTTCGTCGAGATAAACAAGAAAATAATTCCCACATAGTTAGTCCAACCGCTAACGGTAAACCAATAAGTTTGAGGTATGTGAAAGTATTGTAATGGTCGCTCATTTTTAGTCTCAACTATTTAATTTAAATTTATGTATGTAGGTACGTAATTAGTATAATACGGGAATCCTTAATTATCTACTTATTTTTTTAAGATCTACTTTATGGGTACGAGTAGAAAAATACGGCCATCGGTGATTTAATATTTATGGGTTTGTAAACTTTGTACTTTTTTTTTTTTTTTTTTTTTTTTTTTTTTTTATGGCAATTGTAATTATACATTATGCCAATGTCAAGTTAGGGAAACGACAGGAATTATGTGTTTTAAAACGGAAATCTTTGGAATTTGAAAAGGATCAGTAATATAAGTGAAAGGTAGGAAAAAGGAAGGAAATAAATAAATAAATTAAATTTTTATATTATTTTCAATTATAAATCTACTTAATGTTTTATAAACAAGATAATCGTTAGAGCTTAAGAGAGTAGGAATAGATGTAGGAAATGGAATTTTAAGCAATTTAAGTTGATGGAATAAGGACAAAGTATGGTTTCTAGGACAAGACAGAAATATATGATTTATATCGCCGACATCCTCACCGCACTCGCATAACTCTGATTGTACAATGCCAAACCTAGCAAGATGATGTGGGGTGCAAACATGTCCTAAACGCATACGAATCAAAATAGTAGTCGTTCTTTTACAGAACTCCATTTTGCAGAACCAAGGCTTGTTTGGAATATTTGGTTGAATAGAATGATACAACTTTCCCTTATACTGACTATCGGTTGACCAAAAATTATTCCAAGACTCCAAAAGATAAAGTTTAGGTAGTGCTAAAAGATCATGGTAAACATTTCTATATGGGTACATGTCACCACATGAAATAGCCTGTTTAGCGAGTTGGTCAGCTTTTTCATTACCATAAATTCCTGTATGGCTGGGGATTCGGAGAAAAATTATGTCAACTTTATTATTTAAACATTTATAAAGCATACTTCTACAGTCACTAATAATGGTGTTACTACTCGACTTAAAAGGATTTTTTGCCAATGCCTGAAGGGCACTCATGCTGTCTGAAATAATTAACACTTTTTTAAGTTTCGTAATAAGAACATATTCTAAACATTTCAGAATTCCATAACATTCCCCTGTAAACACAGAAGTTTCCAGAGGAAGTTTAATTTTTTGCACTATGTTATACTGCCGGTGATACACTCCTACCCCCACGGTTGATGAGCCACTTTTCGAGGAATCACTGTATATCTGATGCCAGTCAGGCCACTTGGTATTAACAATATCATTGAATTTTACGTTTCCGTTAGGATCTTTCTTATTAATACCAATATCAAGTATATTTGGAGTTGTTATCAATGTGCAATAATCATGTTTAAACAAAGGAAGAAGATGCGAGCTATAAGCAGGGGCACTTAATGATTTATATTTATTGTAACTTAAAACAAGACATGGGGTAGATTTATGGAGCCAGTAAGACGAGGAAGATAATTCGTTTATCAATGTGAGAAGTTTAAAGTGCAAGGGATGGTTTGAGAATTGCATTACTCTAAATAAAAACCTATCGGATAAATATTGACGCCGTAGATGTAAGGGAGGCTCAACACATTCAACACCCAGTGCATTTAAGGGACTAGATTTCATTGCACCAGTAATTAACCGTAAAGCTTTTGATTGGATTTTATCCATTTTTCTAAGACCAGATAAGTTGCATGGCTCCAACAAAAAGGTCCCATAGTCCAGTATCGATCTAATTAGCCCATTATAAATTAATTTCAAGGAAGAGGGATGGGCTCCCCACCATACACCAGAGAGACATCTAATCATATTAACAATTTTTTCGCACTTATCGGAAATATAATCAAAATGAGCTGTAGCTGTCATTTTAGAGTCTAATATAAGACCTAAGAATTTTACAGAGTTTTTAAACGGAATTATTGCTTCATTGTATTTTATTAAAATGGGCGATACGATTTTTTGTCTTGAAAATAACATAACATTACTTTTAGATGTAGATAATTGTAATCCGTGGTTATCCAGCCACTTATTAAGATTAGTGAGTGAACTGGACAGATTTTGAACTAAGTTAACAACAGAATGATCAGAACAATATAAAAGTAAATCATCTGCATACTGTAAAATAGAAATTGAGTTGTGTAGACTTGAATCTAAATCATAGGTATATACATTATACAATATGGGGCTCAGCACCGACCCCTGAGGAAGTCCCTTCCAAATATATCTTGACGGCTTGGATTCTGTATCTAATATTATAGTTCTTTCTGATAACATGTTTATTATGAAACGTGTTAATAAAAAGGGAAATTTTAATTTGACTAATTTATTTCTAAGAATTGGAATCACAACGTTGTCATATGCTGATGAAATGTCTAAGAATGCTGCTATGGTGGAATGATTTCGAGATAAGGATATGCGGATATCGGTTGTGAATATGCTAAGACTGTCTATTGTGCTTCTGCCTTTTCGAAAACCATATTGGGTATTTGATAAAATATTATTATTTTCAAGAAACCATTCCAATTTATTTTTGACTAAATGTTCGACTATTTTAATAATTACAGGTGATAAGGCTATGGGACGATATGACAAATAGTCGTTGGGGTCTTTATGTGGCTTCAATATTGGCAACACTAATTGTCGTTTCCAACACGGAGGTACTATGCGTGCCAAATAAGAATAGGACTGTCAAGACGCCATTTTGTTCAGCAATACGCGCAAACTTCATTACCAAAGTGTATGGTGTGCCAAAAAATCAGTAAACAAATTATATCCAGTTTAAATGTTTACTGTACGCTTTTTTGGTATTTCTAATACATTTCACGCCAAATTAATTATAAATGAGTAGGATTTCAAAGAAAAAGCATATTTATAAAAATAACAACAACAAGGAAGTCTAGTAGGCAACAGATATAAGACACACGCGCGTATACACGAAAGCGTAGCTAACGGCACAATGGTAGCTTCTCAATAGCGTCACAAAATTGCGTCATATTAGGGTAATAGTAGCATTAACTGTGTATTTGTTCATTTTTTAAACTCTCTCCATACAGTTCCATAATTAATTTATCCAAAATTATCCATTAATAAAATTCAAGAATAGTATTTATTAAATGAATATAATGATTATACGATATCTATGAACAATAAAAAATATATATAAATTTCTTTTTTGCACTTTTTTTTGCTAACAGTACTACTTTGACAGTTATCGTGTGAAGTTGGCAGCAAACGCGATCCTATTCTTATTTGGCACGCATAGTATATAGCCTGTTTCAATTATTTGATTTATTATTTTCAAATAATAATTTAACGCTTCATCTCCTAAATTAGAAAAAAAAGAATAGGGAATACCGTCTTCTCCTGGGGCTGAATCTGTAACACTATTCACGACATATTTTAATTCGGTTAGTGTAAACAAACTATTAACTGATGACAGGTAAGGAATGTACTCGGGGAAGGGAGTTATTATTTCTTTTTGTAAAACTGTTGGAGGAGCTAGATGGTCTATAAACTTTTCAGACAAAGAAGGAGGCATTATGGAAGTGCTTGGAACAAAAGACGATCGGAATCTTTTTATACGATTCCAAACTTCAGAGAACGGAATGTCAGGGGAGATTGAAGCACAGAATTTTCTCCAACCTTCAAATTTTTTATTCTTTAACAAGTTACGTGTATCATTCATGATTTTTTCCAGAATATTAAAATTCTCATCAGTCATATCATTTTTATATCTAATTTCTGCTGCCTTTCTGTTTTTAATGGCATCTGTACACTCCTTGTCCCACCAAGGTGGAGACGGTATGTTATTTTTCGGTGTTTTTTTTCTAGGGAACACTTTATCAGCTGCTTCATTTAGTAATGTACATAAAGCATCTGCACAAATACACGGATCATTTAATGAGACATTTGGAAGAGATGATACACTATTTTCAACTATTGATTTAAAATTATTCCAATCTCCATCATTCAACCTGTACTTTATCCTTGGGCCTTTTCGTGGGATTTTCAGGTATTTCTGGGGAAACTTAATTAAAATTGGGAAATGATCACTTCCAAAGGTAGAATCCAATGTATTCCAGCATAAAGTGGAAGCTAAATTTGGGGAGCATATGGACAAATCAATGGCACTTATGATTCCATCAGGACCAGTTCGTCGAGTTGCACTACCTGTATTTAAGATGCAAAGATTATGAGTATCTATGAGTTCCAAAACAGCTTCTCCATTGGAGTTAGAGATGGAACTGCCCCATGATCTGTGATGTGAATTGAAATCCCCTAGCAATATATATGGCCGAGGTAAAGAAGAAAGAATGTTGCTGATTTCATTGAAGATGTGAGAAGAAGGGCGAGGAATATAGATAGATATAAAACATATATTGTTAATAAGGGCTGCTATAATTGAATAATCATCACTGTGTTGAGGGAGACTAATACGAGAGAATGACTGTGATTTTTCAATAAGTATGGCAACTCCACCATACCCATCTGATCTGTCTTCTCTAATACATATATAATTAGGAATTTTAAAATTATATTGAGGTTTGAGCCATGTTTCAGTAAGTGTTATCACAAAAGGTTTGTATTTATTAACTAAATAAGCTAAGTCACTTTTTTTGCTGACTACACTGCGGCAATTCCATTGAATCAACTGGTCCATTGTTTTGAGAGATGAGAGAGTTTACTATTTCTGGGGCAACGTTGGACGGTTCTATTATATATTGAGATAGATAATTTATAAGTGCTAGAACAATGTTGGATAATGATTGTTCCTGTTGCTGTAGTGGTAGCTGTAAAGCACAACCATTAGATGACTGGGATGGCATATTGTAATCCTTAATTAATTCTTTATGAACATCTTGATTATAACCACTTGTATGCTTAGGAGGTGAGCGTGGCTTTAAAAATATTGTTTTTTTATGAGATGTAGATTTATTGTTAGGCTGTTTAAATTCTAAAGGCTGCTCATGCAGTGGTTTATTTATTAGTACATCAGCAAAAGATCTGTTAACAGGTGGGAAATTTTTTGCAGCTTCAGCGTAAGAAATGCAATTCTCTGCCATATACAGCTTGATATCTTTTTGTCTATTAAATTCAGGGCAGCATTTACTAATAGCAAAATGATTACCAGAACATAAGCAGCATGAGCCACAATCTTCAACCACATTGCAAGAATCTCCTGTATGCCCTTGACCACATTTAAAACATCGGGGTTTCGACCTACATTGCACCTTTGTGTGGCCAAAGCGACAACATGCAAAGCATTGGACAGTTGGGTAAACATATAATTCAACAGGAAGAGCATTGTAGCACATAAATATACGTTTGGGTAACACTTGTCCGTCAAATGTCATTACAATTGTTTGGGATGGTTTCCACGTTGGGGAACCTTCCACTAAAACTTTATAGTTTAATCGTCTCATTTTTATAATTTTACCACAACCTATAGGCACTGTAACATTATCTAAAACTTCTTCTGGTGACCATTCTACAGGAACTCCCCGTACCAGTCCCATTCGTGTAATATTAAATGTTGGAATATAGGCTTTAAGATTTTGTAAAGATAAGCTGTTGTGTACAATAAAACTGTTAGCGTCAGAAGATTTTGAAAATGCCATTGAAATTTTATTTCTACCAATTCGTTTTATACTGCCGTTTATAATATTTTTAAAATCATGTTTTTTAAGGAATTTGCCAAAAGTTAAAGGGTGGAGTGTGGAGCCGTCATTGGGGGATGACTGTATTCTTTCTATATGTATTACATATGGCGCGCTATCCGTACATTCATAAAATTGTCTCCCAACAGGGGCATGTGTATGTTGGGGATTTGCTTTATCAGTACTCGGATTCAAAGTTGTCGGAATAACTGGGTTTTTTGAATTTATTTGAGTGTCAGATTGCTCAGTAAGATCAGAGTTATTGCAGTGACAGGAAATAGATTTACTATCGTCCGAACCATGTGTCCTTCTGCGCTTATTACATCGTTTACAAATTTTATTCAATCGACTTCGCTTAAGTGGACGTTGCGAAAGCGAACCGTCCGTGTCCATTCCTGATTCCGATTCATTATAACTAGTATTAATAGTTATATTACAGCCCACCGGAGGGACTGTCCCCCCAGGATCGGGGGGCTCAGCCATCTTCCGGTAAGTAAAGTAAAAGAACTTACCAGATAGCCAGAAGTGAAGAAAACGTTAGAAAATAAAGAATAAATTGAATACTTAAACTAAATATATAACTAGAAACAGTTTATATATCACTGATCACTATGATTAAGCTAATAAAATTAAATTTTAAAGTGAGAGATCAAAAAAGCGCGCCTTGCAAGTCGAACGTTTCCCGCCCTTTCACTTTGTACTTGTAGAACAATTTTTGATTCAAGGTTGTTCAAAACATATCGATTACTCTTGCGTCAATCATTATTAATGCAGTCATTAGTATCGAATCGTGTCAAAGTATTGATGATTGCAATCATTCGTTTTTAATGATCCGAATCCTTGTGATTGCCGATTGGTTGTTGTATTTGATCGCCGATCGATACATATTTCGTATTGACGATCGACGACGTACGATCCATAGATTATACACTTATATACTGACATAGATACGCCACTATGGGGGCAAAAAATGACGTATAACTATATCCTCTACGGTTAGATGGCGTGCTTGTACAAATTTGTTTTCGTTCTGCTCCTATAGATGGCTCTTGAATAAGTTTAAATTTAAAAATATTTTATATATTTTCTAATAATCGAGTAAATTATAAAAATACCTACAATTCATGTTACAACATGAAGATTTGGTAAGTATTTTTATTAATTTACTGATTAAGTAACACAATGCAGGGTTGAAAAGTAATATAAAACACTAAATTCGAGAGCTTACAATATTTATTTATTCAGCGTTTTCTTTTTAAATAATATTCAAATGCCTGTTTTTTAATTTGGTCATTCCTATCGAAAATTTTAAGTTTTCCATATAATAATCTATTTACACCTAGACACCAACTGTGTGCAATCAACTTAATGGATAGATTACAAATAAAATCAACTAAATCAACCTTATGTTTCCTACAAGTTATGATTTTAAAATCACATGCACAATCAATGAAAAATCTGAAACGATTTTTTAAATTTTTTGTTGTAGGGTTATCCCGAAGGCATGCAACAATCACGTAATATATATTATTCCTTAGATCTATAAAACCATCGCTTGGGTGAAATAATGATTTCTTTGTGTAATCAATTTCATAATTAAACGAATTGAAATCAACACAGGATCTACATAAATTACTTAAACAATTAGCACAATTTTTAAAAACTTTTGATTTCGATTTCTTAATCATATAGCCTGTTACATATTTTTTTGATTCAGCATGCAATAAAAAATCATTATTTTTAATTTCCGCCATAACATTTAGTAAACCATGAATGTTACATGCAAAATCAACATGAGAGGCATCAAGATTATCTACAATCAGATAGGATATTGAATGCATAACAGTATTAAAATCTTCTTCACAATTAGCACCTGCAGAATGGGGTGAATTATAATTATTGAAAATCAATGTTTTAAATGCATTCATAAATTGATTACAATTTGGATTAACATTTCTAATACCGTTACTTCTTATACTACTAAAAAAAATCTCTAAAGGATCTTGATTAAAAATTCTAGCTACTAAATTAGTTATTTTATGAGTCACTGATAAATATTCCCACATTTCTTTAAATGTTTTAATATTTGCAATCCAATTTCTTATTGAAGGAATCATTTCATATTTAATGTGATCAACACCATTTCTGGTCCGGGTTCCCTGGGCCAGCTGATCCACTTGATTACTATCAAGCTAATTTTCCGTGAGTAGCTTCGTTTCGATGAGACGCCCAACAATTCCCTATGCGAAAATTCTCTATTGTGGTAGCTAACAGAGGTAGCAAGCATAGAATATTTCGATTTGATGATACTCAAAAATTTATTATTTTTATTCGTAGGACAATATGACTGTTAAATTATATAAATATTAACTAAGTAGAAACAAAAAAATCAGCTGGTTAGTAATCATACCTATTGGAAGGAGGGGCTTCCAATAGGTATCGATAACGAGGTCATAAAAAATGATTTGAATGAGTTGATTTTTTTGTTTTTACTTAGTTAATATTTATATAATTTAACAGTCATATTGTCCTACAAATAAAATGATAAATTTATGAGTATCATCAAATCGAAATATTCTATCCTTACTCTGTTAGCTACCACAATAGAGAATTTTCGCATAGGGAATTGTTGGGCGTCTCATCGAAACGAAGCTACTCACGAAAAATTAGTTTGATAGTAATCAAGAGGATCAGCTGGCCCAGGGAACCCGGACCATTCTTCTAGTTACTGATTTAAATTTCATTGTTTCTAAAATTGGAAGTAAATTATCCCACAGTTGGAAGCGGGGGCAATTCTTTTTTATACAGCTTTTATAGACTTTTGAGTCATCTTTATAGGAATGACCATTGAAAGAATCAAATAATTGATCGAAAATTAAAAGAAAATCTGCAGTCCCCTCGCACTCAGCCGGTAATATTCCATGTCCTGAAAAAGAAACATAAAAACATTGTTTTAATTTTGTGCACTTCTACGACACTACCTTTCGAATACTATAACTTTTATTCTCCTCTTTTTATAATGAATATGTAATAAGGTATTAAATTAAAACTTTTGATCTAGACAGACGTGCTTGGTACACTCACATTTCTTCAAAGATTATGTTTCATGTCACATGTAACACTACTATTTTTTTTACTAGCCCTGTATTATATACATCCCACTGCTGGGCACGGGCCGCCTGTACTGAATGAGAGTGATTAGGCCTTAGTCCACCACGCTGGCCTAATGCGGGTTGGTTAGACTTCCCATACCTTCGAAAAATCTTTTCGAGTTCTCAGGTATGCAGGTTTCCTCACAATGTTTCCTTCATCGTTAAAGCAAGCGATAATTAACAATGAATATACACGTAACTTAGAAAAGTCAGTGGTGTAATGTTGTGAACGAAATATTGTAGATTAAAGTAATGTAATTATCAATTTAACTGTGAAGGTTTGCCTGATCATTATTCTACCCTACTGGAACAACTGCTATACATATGGTGCAAAACTACTAACTCTATTGAGTCACTGCTCACTTGTCATAAATACTAACATATTATTACAAACAAAATAATGAATAATCTGTGTGTACCGAGACCAAAATATTTTTAAAATTAAATATGACTGACCACTTGATAGGTTTGTTGTTGATTCTGGCTCTAGTTCTAATTGCTGTACTGTGCCTGATGTAGATGGCTCCACCTCAAAACTTGGTTCAACTGACGATTTAATTATGTGCACACATTGTGGCAAAGCTGTAAAATACAATAACACTAAATGAAAAAAATCACTGTTTACTTTACCATCACTATTATTTACATTCTGCTAAACTCAGTTTGTTTTTTTATTCAAGGATATTTGTAATCCAATGAACTAGCCATAATTTCATGAATGAGTTTTTGATTTGGTCTTCCAAATTAGAAATATTGTGAACTGTCTTAAAATTCAACATAGAACACAAATACATGTATATTAAATAAAAAATGCTTACATAAATTTAATATAGGGATAGCATTACTTGTCAAACGTCTGCTTGGTGATTTATAGCAATCCTTGAAATGTCTATGGCAAATGCGAACATAATTATATATATATAGTTATTTCCCCTCTCTTGAGTTGCAACGCCAAGTACAGACTTCCACTGGTTAAACTTGTCCGTGTGAGGATATTCCCATTTAGGAAACCGATGCAAGGGTCCTGTAAATTAAAATCCCACTTTATTGTAACAGAATTTTCTACGTGTAAAGTAATTGAATACGTTAATTATAATAAATCTGTACTGTAAATGACAATAAATCTTTCGCTTAAATATAAAATATGTAATTCGAGACGAACTGTTATTGTATTTTTGTTGACTTGAGATATAAGAAATATTAACAAACTCACCATCGATATCACACCCAAAATAACATTTTAATTGAGCTGCTTTCGGCATTTTCAAAATCCAAGTTCGCAAAAATGATAATATCAAAGTCCGTGTAACTAAGCGCCAAGTTGTCAGATATGCGATCAGTCCGGGGTCCAATTAACAAGCCAGGATATATCGTAACACGTAGGTAGATCAGAAACCAGTATTCAATCCAAGTCGTAAACAATATCACCGAAATATCACCGTGAAACGCACACCGTATTCAAAATCAACGAAAGCAATTAATTCAAAATATGGCTGAAATAACCAGTGTTGCCAGAACCCGATATTCAATAGTTACGCATTACGTATATATGTGTATAATCTATGCCCGATACTGCTGAAACAGTTAACACAAAAGTAACACGTTTACATAGTTATAAACGTAAAAAAGAGTTGTGTCAGAATCGTGACTTGTAGCACTCAATAGTGTCTGCCTACCCCCGTGGTATATGCCTATATGGTGGTGAGTTATATGTATGTCAAATAAATGTCTGTCGGGTATTACTATTGCTTACTACTGCTTATAATGGAGTATATAATATTCAACGAAAATATTTAGCTCTGAATATATATACATAGGTGCATTGAGTAGGTTATATTGAGCTGAGTAACACGTCAATAATAAAACAGGGACAAAAGTGACACAACATGTTACAAAATGACGCGCTGGCAACTCTGCACATTACAATACGAGAATCAAGCTTTCCCTAAATGTACCTTTACAATGTTGCCGTAATGACAAATATTTCTGATATTATTTAATATTTTGATTTGATTATAAATTAATCTTTTGGTTTAAGTTACTTTCTAAAATCACATGTATGCGACAATATATTACAATTATTTACACAATAATATTTGTAAATCTGTAAATATTTTTGCTTTAGTGCCATCTGTTATCACTTTTTCAATTTAATAATGATAATTGACGGTCCTCGGTCACTACTAGGCGCTAGTTTGTATGATTTATTTTGAATTGAATTAATGTAGGAGAGTTGCATAGCCCTGGTACGATCCGTCAGTTCTCTAAGTAGTCTGTGGTACGATCCCTTCATGTTTTAGCCGTTCACTTTCCAATTCTTCTTTTTTATTTATGGCTTCGCATTATTATGCATTTCGGCAATGACAATTATAATTTATTCTCAAGTCTTCACAAGAACAATGAAATATCGGTGTGGACGTTTTCAAGGTCTTGTTGGAGTTTTGGTGTGAATTTCATCCAGTACGGTGCTTAATTCATTTATTTCAATGTTTGCATACTTTTCACCACCATTAATGTTTATTGCACAAATTCACACCACTTTTATATAACAAACATCACTTTAAACTAGTTTTTGAAATAAATTAAAATAAGAGATGAACCGCACTGTCAGAATTTCCGCCAAAACTCATTTATGATGTCAATCCAATGAATACTATAGAGTATACCTAAGGCACAAAGTTAGGAAAAGTATTATGATAGGAAAATCAATGTAGAAAATGACACAGACACATATCTATCTCATTCATGGAAAAAAAACATGCACGCTACAAAGAAGATATATAATAACTAGATACATTGTTGCGAATTTGGTAATGTTTTGTTTATTAGCCACACTGGGACTGCCTTGCGGTCTCAGATCAACTGAAATCAACTGAAATAAATAAAATACTGAAGGTCGCGTGAGTGTTGTGTATTTTAATGTAAATTAGGGGAGTTAAAATCTCACCCTACCCGACGACGTATTATGAAAAGAAAATCTTACACTGTTGCCAATTACTCTGAAGCGCGTGGCAAGCGCACGCTATAAGTTTCTTTCACTGACAAAAGAAAAAAATAAGGTCTTGGCATAACTACGAAAAAAACGTGTTTTGCTTATGCGTATCCCCGGCCCCCCGATCGCCTATTCAAAGCGATAGCGATAGCGATAGCAATGCGCGATAGCGTTGACAATGTATTGTCTTAATTACTTAAAAATTAACGATCTTAATTACTTAAAAATTGACCGAATGATTTATCCATACATTTGACAGTAAACAGACAGTAATTTTTAAGTAATTAAGACAATACATTGTCATCGCTATCGCGCATTGCTATTGCTATCGCTATCGCTTTGAATAGGCGGTCGGGGGGCGGGTCGGGTAAGTGATAATGGGATTTTCTATCACGAAATGCTCAGATCAGCCTGGAGTCTAAAATTGTGCCTAATATGGCCATAGACACGCCCCCACGATGCATTTTACCAGTAAAATGCGTGACGGTACAGCATCATCACACACAGTAGTGACGTTCACGAATCCGTTTTTAAATATGGAGAGCAAACGAAAATAAATTTTATTGCCTTATTAATATTTCTAGTCCAATTATATTCAGCCATGTCTTTCTTTTGCTTAACTTTCGGGGCGATCTAAAATAAGTTGATTCATGTAATCATATAGCGTACATAATTTTGATCTTTTGATATAAATTATAGTACAACACTATCTTCGGGATTCCGGGCGTCGAACTCCACAGGAAAAAGTTATCTTTATGTTAATTACAAGTTTTAATCCAAATTATTGAAATAAACGTTTAAACTCCATAATACCGTTAGAATTTCAATTACCATTTGTAAATTTATATCTAAACCGCACGTCAAAATTGACAAAAAACGTCATTCAAATCGGAATGAAATCGACGGAAACCGCTTGCAAGTCCACACAAACCAAACCAAACTCGAAATCCACATGTTGAAATTCCCTGTTTTCCAATTACAGAGCATAATGCGACTCAGTGGCGCACAATGCCGAAGTGTGCTAATTGCTAATTGGAACGTGAATTAGTTTTCTAGTGCACCAGCAGAGTGCGCTAAGTTCAGTGTTGAGAATAAAAATATAAATAGTCAATGTTTATACCTTCATCCATCCTTACATTTACTTTTAACAGGGTCTGAATTAACTTTTGAATATTTCGAAAACAATACGATAAGACGAAAGCTTAAAAAAATTCTCAACAATAAACAATATTAATTACTAACGATAATATAAATAAAATTTCGATCAATGCCAACTTAAAGAAAAAACACTTGTTAATTTTCTGTTACTGAGTTGGTATCGATTGCATGTCTCAGCCGAAAGCAGTACTTTTGAGAGTGCTTGATTGTGCGTAGCGTTGCTGTAGTTGAAACATTCAACGTTGAGCATTATGCCGCATAATGCGCTCTAGTGCTGTAATTGGAAAACGGGGTCTAAAAAGGCTTGCGAGCGTGTAGATCTGCTATTACAAGACCTATTTATTTTAATCTGTGGATATAACAAAATGTTCTAGCGTCACTGGTGAATTTTCTATGATAATTGGCAACACCAACTCATAATTCCTTGATTATCTAAATGTTGGGATTATGTTTGATTTGTCCTGGATAGATAAAATAATAATAGCTATCATAATGTTTCAGTGAGTATTGTCTGTAAATTATCACAGAATTTAACTGGCTCAGATCTCATCTATGCATCTTCTTTATCGATGGGAGTGTCGTACAGATGCGCTGACCTTCGTTTTGATGCATAACTCACAACAAAGCATCAAATTGACGGCTGCCCCATTTTCACAACAATCTTTGGATTTGTTTTTAGTTAACTATTTGTGAAAAGCTTTTGATATTATGAATCCTGGAATAATAATCTGGTTTTTTTATTGTGCCAAGTGTTACGTGAGTGGAAAGTAAAATGATAATGGAATCGGCGACTACGCAAACAATTTTGTACGGTGTGTTTTGCAGTTCAGCAACACAGACTTTCTTTTTGACTTCTAGGAGAGTATTACTGATCTTGAGAAAATAAAACAGTTGTATCAAGATGAACGAGAGGGATATTCCAAGTGTTCCCATTACAACATTAGCAGGAGTAGCCAGCTTAACAGACTGTAAGTAGTTAACAACATTCTTTATATGAGCATCTCGCTCTTAGCGTTGCATATAACTTGAGGATAATATTCAAAATCTGTGTACACATATTTTACTTGTTGTTTAAATATAATTTAAACTTAGTTTTAGGATTTTCAATAAATTATGATAAATGTTGTCTAGTGATTTATTATAATTCCTTGAACATTTTCTGAGAGTGAGAATATGTATACACGAGACATTTAAGTAGTGCCCTATAAGCATTTTTATTTGACATATCATGATGCCATTAAAAAGCCTAATAACAAAGTTCCTATGTAATATTATGGCTAATGTGTAAATGGAAAATGAGGTTTCTCTATTGTTGTACAGTTTTCAAATGTTTTATGCTGTTTTTCCTACCATATTCTACATGAAATAATAACAACCATTTTAAAGAGGTTATAAAGATTCAATGTATTTTTTTATTTTGATATAAAACAAATCATTTCACAAATCATATTGCGATATTATTTATTGAACTGATCTTAACTTTAATTTAGTGATTGTTGATTGATTAACCATAAACACCGTTTTCTTTCAGTATTACCAGTTTTGCCACTTCCAACTCCATTACCCTCAACACTTAACAACAAATCACAACTATTTCACCCACTAGTGGCTGAGGAAGCAGCAAAATTGTTGGCAACACGTGACAAGGATTTAGTCTCACAGCTGCTTGAGTCTCTTATGCAAACATCAGTCCGGCATATGTAAGATATTATTGCATTATGGCATCACTGAAATTCTTTTCATTGAACTGATCATTTATGATGTATGTCGTAATACATATAGCATGCTGATATATCTACGCTCACCCATTCCCTTATCCTTGTGAGCATCACAATGACAATGTCAGTCTACAGAGTCAAAATTGGTTTGTTTGGTTTCCATACACATTCTATTACACCAGTCTTTCTCAAAGCGGGTGATGATAACATCCCCTTGTGGGTACTGGAGGCTTTCAGGGGGCAGTAAAGGGTTTAAAGATATATGTTTTAACTGAGAAAAAGGACAATTTATATGACACACTAGGTATATTCTATATATATAACCAAATATAGAATTAATAATTTAAAATATGAAATTTTATTTATACTAGCTTACATATGCCTTTTATCATAAAATATATGACTTAAAGATGTTACGTTTTGGCAGAACAAGTGTGTGTGTGCTAAAGCAGTATTTCCCAACGTGGGGCCCACGCCCCACAGGGGGGCAATTTAAAATTGGACTGGACACAACTTTAACCCTTTCACTTTGGGTTATTTAAATGCAATGCTAGATAATGGTGACAAATTTAACAAAAAAATTTAAAGGTGGGGCATGGCCTAAAAAAGGTTAGGAAACACTGGTCTAAAGTATTTACTACAATAAAAATATTAATTTGCACAATATTAAGAATGATGTCAAATGGTGTGCTAGTTTACCATTCAAGGGTTCAAAATATCAAGTTCTCGAACCTGATCTTAAAATTTCATTCTCTTACAAATGTAAAATAATTGTGTTTTAAAAGAAATCAAATATATTTCAATGCTTAATCATTTGTTAAGGCTATTTCAGGAAGTTTAGGTAGAGAGAGTGAAAAATAAAGTTACCAGTATAGTAGGTCTTTACCTATGATGTGGCCATTCTGCAGAACTTACCATTTTAATTTAAAAAAAAATAATGGTTGGTTGTCTATGAATTCCAATTTCAAATGAATTTTATATTAGAAACACGAATTTAATTTTTAATTATTACAATTAGTTGTGTTTAAAGATTAACATTAAGTTTTCCTCACGTTATATAAATGAAGAGACCACTACAAACGAGCGCACAACAGCAGCTTTCGATGTTAGCATCAAAACAATATTAGTCCATTGGCATCAAATTGGCAAAGTAAAAAGCTTGATAAATGGGTGCCCCACAAAATAAATGACTGCATTGTTACCTGCAACGAAAAATGGATTCTGTTTGACAATCGCAAGTGCTCAGCAACTTGGTTAGATCCTGGTTCAGCACCTAACCAATGCCCTAAACAAAAATGCCTGCTAAAAAAGTTATGTGTAAAAGTGGTAAAGAACTAAAAACAATGATGGAGAAACTTGTATATCTTTTTTTTTATTTGATTGAATGACGAGACGAGCAAGGCGCTCGCCTGATGGTAAGCGCCACGCCTGTCCATAATTAGAAGCAACACCGCTCAGAACGTTGAATCACAAAGCACTGCATGGCATTGAACTGCGCACGTCACCCCGAGACATAAGATGTTAAGGCTCATAATGCCCAGTCATTTCACTGGCTTCAATGTCCTTCAAACCGAAACACAACAGTGCTTGCACACTGTTGCTTGGCGACAATCGATCTGCAGCCAGCTTTGGTCAATCGATCGTCCCCGCTGCTCCTGCACAACAACGCGCGACTCATACTGCTTAACAGACTATGTCCAAGCTACAAGAGCTGGGATTGGTAGCGCTCTGTCATTCGCCATACTCACCAGAGCTTGCGCCTACAGGCTTTTACATTTACCAGAATTTCGAAAACTTTTTCTCGGTAAAAAAATCAATATCCGAGAGACAGTATACATTGATAGTATAAATTGCATTTGAAGAGTTTGTTGCCTCCCGTCCGGCCGATTTTTCAAGAAGGGCATCAATAAATTGCCACTGCACTGGCAAAGATGCATAAATAGCTGGTTACTTTGATTGATAGAAATAAATAAGATTGTGGTAAGTGCCTCGTAAGCGAGAGGCCGTCTAGGTTGGTACCACCGCTTTGTCTATTTCTGCCGTCTAGCAGCAGTGTGTAAGCACTTGTTTCGGTTTAAAAGACATAGAAGCCTGTGAAATTACTGGGCATTTGAGACTTAACATCTTATATCTCTATAAGACAAGTGCAGTCGAGTGTCATGTAGTGCTTTGTAATTCAAAGTTCTGTGTGATGTTGCTTGTTGTGTGTATGTGGTGAGCGACCTGCTCGTTTCGTCATTCAAGTAAAAAAAGGTAAAAAAATACTTGAACTTTTTCGTACAGAATGGCAATTTCATAGTTAAAGACCTATTATGTTTCGGACATCTAGGTAGTTGAAATTTAAAAAAGAGAAAATTATACAAAAGAAGAATTGGTCAAGGAATGTTTTTGCGATTTATGAGTGAAGTGAATTTAAGTTTGATACTGCTAGCATTTTTAATACTGTCAAGTATATTATAGTACTGCTTTCATTAATTAGTGTATTTATATTATAAATTGACAAAACAAATTTTAATAATTGTAATTATTTAGTAATAAAAGTCTTGATAGCACATTTATTATTTGTAGCCTGTCCCATAATTATAAATACATTAAACTACCACACACATAGTCCTAATCCCACACTAGCTTAACCTATATTGTGGGTAGCAGAAACTACGAGGGGCTTGCGGTCTCACAATTCCTAGAGCCAAAACAAGTATTTGTGGATCACACAAACATTTGTCTCGTTTCGGGGATCGAACCCGCGGCTCTCGTTTCATAGCCGGAGCCCCACTGTGCTACGGAGGCTGTCGTTAATATTTATAATTTACGACCGATTTCAATATATGATCTTAGGTTGATTCTATAAATAGATTCCAACTAGCAAAAATAGCTAAATGGCATTCAACTACAGGTAATAAAATTCAACTAGCCAGAATAAAATTTGAGGGTAATGTGTACAAATGACACTTCTTTTCGCGAGATGTATCTGGATATCAAATTAAGATTGTTTATTGAAATCACACATTAATCATGCAAAAGGAAACCAACATATTGTAATGTTTTCAGAGACCTGAAGGATGAGAGCATACCAAATGCAGTTAGTCCAGCACCCCAACAACAATCGACACCTGAGTTATTAAAAGCCATTTTAAGCATCAACCCCAATGTTTTTGATCAACAGCAACAAAACCATTGGGGTAACAATATTCACTCGTCGAAGTTCAATGGGATGTCACCCTCTGGTTCTTACAATTATACATCACATAATGCTGTACCTTCAAGTCCGTCAACTCATGGGACAGCAATACATTCTACAAGCATTCCAAATCAACAATTATTAGCTCCACCATGTCAATCTTCACCCCATGTTAACATTGGGTCACCCCCTTCTCAAGCAAGGCCAGGCAGCCAGGTGCACATAACTGCTCAAAATAATATTTCTCCCATTTGGAACAGTGCAAATTCCTCCAATGTGTACACAAGTCCATTATCCAATACGTCATGTTCCACCCCACAAAATGGCGGATTCTATAATAATTTAGTTCAAGATACCCGAAATTTCGCGACCAGTATAGGTGAAGAGAAAGATCCATTGTCCATGTCACCGAGAAATCAGTCTGACCAACAGAGATTACATTTACAATCTCAAGATAAGGCATTTGAACAAGGTATGTATAATAAAATATGTTATGAAGGCCTATTTCATTTCGGTGTTAAGACAATTTTTGCTGTCAAGCAGCAGTTTGTAAACATTGTTGTGTTTCGGTTTGATGGAGATTTATGCCAGCGAAATTACTAGGTATTTTGAAATTTCATCTCATATTAACATCTTGTTCTACTTGTTATTTTGGAAATTTGGTGTTTCGTGCACCCACAATGTAAACCGTACATCGCGCGCATCCCCAGCAATACGCATTAGGTAGTAGATATAAAGTGGGCGCGCCGCTCACGTACAGCTAGCGTCCTCTGACCCCCAGCGTCAGCTGATTTTTTAGCTTTATATTTGGTTATTAAGAGTTACTTTATGCGCAATTTTTTTAGTGGTATCGTCTCTGTAATCACCAGCACTACCACCAGTACTCATTCTCTGAAGTATTTTTCCTTAGACTCAGTAGATATAGGGTGTTTGCCAGCTAAATTACTGAACAGCCAAGCTGAGTATTCTTAGCTGTTTGTACACAGACCAAAAAGTATAAGTGCTACAAAAACTGAGTTATGCATGTCCATGTAATACATTGTTTTTGTGGCGTTTTATAAAAGAATCTGGATGCGAAAAAAGTTTTATATAGTAAACCCAAAAACTAAATCTCTCAACAAGGATGTGTGAAGTGTCACGACACATCTTATGCACTATCAGTACCTAACCTGTGAAAATGAAATGTGACAACTTAAAGGTTTATTTGTTTGTGGTAAATTAAAGTACAACAGCAATTTTGTTTTGCAATTTTATAACATTTTGGGTTGTCTAAGTTTTTTCGCCACGCTGTCGCGGCGTGGTGTTTGCTGCACATTATATTTTGAAGTTGTTCAATGTCCACATATATTATGTATTTAAGAATAAACCTCTGCATACCCTTTCGAAGATACAGGTGTGAGCTTATGTTATGTTGTTTGTAGATGGTAATGTGGTGACAGGCCAATCCCCGGCTCAAGCTAGTGTAGCGCCTTCGCCGTTACGGCAGGAACCACAAGTGCCTCAACCATCAATGGGTGCACCCTACGCGCCTCAACAGACTCAAAACACGCAAGATAAACAAGAAACTAACAAAATTGTTAACACCAATAATAAGTACCCTGTGGTGAAGCTTGGACGTTTATCAGTGAGTTTACTTAAAAAATTATTCAATTGTGATGACAGTCAAAACATAACATGTATTTAAAAAAATATTTTACTGTTAACACTTTTAAATTACCAAAATAATATTCAAGGAATTTGTTCAGTAGTTATATAAGAATAAAAAGGCATAACTGTGATATGAATTATTTGCAGGAGGGTTTATTGAAAAAACATGAGTTTTCAAATGACGATAGATCTAGGAAAAATAGCACACTTGAGTCAGACTCCGACGATAACACACCACTTAAAGCAAAAACTACGAACTGTACACCCAATGTAGATAAAGAGAGGGATGCAATAGACATAGCTAGAGAGAAAAATTGGGAAGCTGTTAAAAGGAAACATGAAGAAGCCAGTAAGAAAGAGGAAGCCGAGGCCGCAATTGGTATTCGTCTTTTGAATTCAATGCTTAAAATATTAACTAATCTATCTGATCTTGTGATTACAAAGTGGCTAATAAATCAACTTAAAATCTGGCAATTTAATCAAACTTATATTTTACAGTGCGACCTAAACTTCGCAAAGTGGAGCGGCGTTTGGTACCTGTTTTAGAAATGTTGTCAGTAGACGAGCTAATGGAAACAAACACTTACCAACGTTTCAACAAATTAATTGAATCAGTATTCGAAGCTATTGACGACGATATTTTAATTACAGATGAAATGGGTGAGTGATTCAGTGAGACATTCTGGTACATAATTTTCTTTCATTTTTGTACTTCTCGTCATAAGCGCTACTTTAATTGCCTACATGATCAATCAATGATTTCATTATTTCTTTCATTCATTCTTCCACACCACATTAAAGCCCCAGGTGCATGAAAGTTTTAAAAATCTCGTATATATTATTATAAAAATATATAATAAAATATATCGTCCTATATAAGCATTTATATTCTACTAATTTGCCGGGTTTTATATTATATACCATTAAAAAATTGTTCACATTTTCAGAGGGGACTGACATCCCCGAAGAATTGTTATTACCGCGCTACCAACTCCAGGAGTTGTGTGCGGAAGCAGCTAAATTAAAGAACCTTGGTGCTATGGAAGCGATACCTTCAGACAGATTAGTCAGATTATTAAATATATTGGAGAAAAATATTAGAGCAGCAGAGAAAATGTCACTAGTGGGTGATCCTGTGAGTAATGTTTTGAGAATTTCAGGTGGCAAACTTGTAAGATTTCCTTGTATAAAAATAAATAATTTGTTTTTTAGGAGGACAGTGAGGAGATGAGACAGATATGGATAGAATCTGCATTAGAGCGAGTTATGTGCGCGTCCGATGCGTGCCTCACATCTTTGTACATAATGACGTCCCCCAGCATGCCCAAGCGCATATTTTTAGAAGATGTTATAGATAGAATTATTATGTTTATAAAATTCCAACTCAACAACACCATTTACTGTGTTTACGACCCAGTGTATAGTATTCAGACGACATCTAAAAAGAAAGGTAAATATCTTATACAAAAGTTAAAGTAAAAACATTTTTAGGCTGCAAGTGCTTATATATTTGTTTAGTTATAGCTTTTCCTCGCGGCTCCGCCCGCGTGATCTGCTTTTTCCGGGATAATAAGTAACGTATGTTACTCAGTGATAACATAGCTTTCTAACAGCATTTTTTTTTTAAATCGGTCTAGTACTTTTTAAATTTATTCGTTACATACAAAAATTCAAATCATTCCTCTTTTTAATATTAGTGTAGATTACTGAGTACCGGTGTGTCGCCCTCTTATTTCCTGAACTTGGCTGCCACACTGCCGTATCACGTATGTGTTGATGTGTCTGTGTATGTACTAGTGGACGGTCGAAAGCGGCGCGGTGGAGGGTCGTCGAACGCGACGCGCCGTTGCGGAGGATCCACGCGCGCCGTCCGCGAGCTGTACACGCATGCGCACGAGAGCGTGGCGCTACTGGCCGAACTGTTCGGCGCACACCACCTCACCGACACCACGGTGCTGCACGCCTCCACAGTCGGCGTCTCGCCCTTCTTCGTCGAGAATGTCAGCGAGCTGCAGCTCGCCGCACTTAAGCTCGTTACTACGGTCTGTACACACCACTTGATCGGTTCATCGTATAAAACCTCGAGTAAATAATGATTAAATGTCGATTCTTAAAATGCATTTTTTTTGTGTTTCTTTTAAAAGATTAAAAACACTTTCATAGCTTTGGCCATAGCCAACTTTTTTGGATAACCTGTTATTATATCCCCACAACTCTAACAGACTGTTTTGTAGTGTAAAAATTAATATTAAATTTGTTTTGATATGTTTCAGATATTCACAAAATATGAACCACATAGGCGGCTGTTATTGGAGGACATACTGGCGTCGATAGCGCGCATACCCAGTTCTAAACACAACCTCCGTTCGTTTCAACTGAGCACGGACCAGCACATACAGATGCTGACGGCGCTTGTGTTGCAACTGGTGCAGTGTGTCGTTACTCTGCCGGAGTCTCTCTGCAAGTCGCAAGATAAGGATAAAGAACACGCGGACACATCCGACAGTAAAAAAGTAAGTCACTACATGAGAATAATCTACTTTTTAATCTACAGTAAATATGTTATTATCCCATCCTATAGGCAGTTTGGTTGATTTATCACAAATATGATAAAATTCATGTGATTACACAGTTACTTAGCTTCAAGTAATTTTAATTAACGTAGCTAAACTATGAACATAAAAATACTAAAACTATAGATATAATAAGAGAAGGAACACGAAATTGTTTTTAAATAATTGTATGTACTGAATTACAAAATGAAAGTTTTTATTACAACCATTTTTATTTGAATCTTTGATTTATATTCAAATTATTATTAATAATTATTTGACATTTATTTTACTTGGCTGTATATTCAGTGTAGGTGTTTTATTTCCAGCACATAGATAAAGATCTAATGATAATATCTAAGTACGAAGCGGCAATCAGCGTGGGTGGTACATTCCTGACGTCATTCCTGAACAAATGCCGGAGTCGATCGGAAGAGGTGGACTTTAGACCTCTGTTCGAGAACTTCGTGCATGATCTGTTGACTACAGTCAACAAACCTGAGTGGCCTGCGACTGAGCTACTGCTTAGTTTACTTGGTACAATGCTCGTAAGTATTTTTATGTAATCTTGTCTATAATATTTGTCGCGCTAAATCAGGATCAATCTTGAAATTAACACATAGTTCAAAGTCCGGTCAAAGTCCGTTCAACGTCCTGTCAAAGTCCGTTCAACGTCCTGTCAAAGTTCGTTCAACGTCCTGTCATTCCTTTCAAAGTCCGGTCAAATTCCTGTCAAAGTCCGGTCTAAGTCCTATCAAAGTCCGGTCGAAGTCCTATCAAAGTCCGGTCAAAGTCCATTCAGTCTAGTCAAAGTCCTAATAAAGTCCAGTCAAAGTCCGGTCAGTATTGTCAGAGTCCGGTCAAAGTCTTGTCAGAGCCCGGTCAGAGTCCGATCATAGTCATGTCAAAGCCGACTGGTCACTGTGTGACGCCACCTGGGACTTCGAAATTCTGTTAATCGATGGACCGCTCGCGTTACGGAATGAATCAGTTCACCCTCCCATAAGAAGTTATCACTTCAAAATACCGTGCGTGTAATGTAATGTGTGAAGTTTGAACCGTTTAGTGTTATCGTGATGCAGGTAAAGTACATGTCGGACAAGTCGATGGAGATGTCTGTGCGCGTGGCGTCGCTGGAGTACCTCGGGCTGGTGGCGGCGCGGCTGCGGCGCGACTCCGTGCACTCGCGCGCCAACCTCGCCACCATGGACCACGTCATACGCGACATACGCGCCGAGGAGGAGAAGGACGGCAACCAGGGACAGGTACCCCACACTCGCACTCACACTCACACACACACTACACCACTGGAGTACCTCGGGCTGGTGGCGGCGCGGCTGCGGCGCGACTCCGTGCACTCGCGCGCCAACCTCGCCACCATGGACCACGTCATACGCGACATACGCGCCGAGGAGGAGAAGGACGGCAACCAGGGACAGGTACCCCACACTCGCACTCACACTCACACACACACTACACCACTGGAGTACCTCGGGCTGGTGGCGGCGCGGCTGCGGCGCGACTCCGTGCACTCGCGCGCCAACCTCGCCACCATGGACCACGTCATACGCGACATACGCGCCGAGGAGGAGAAGGACGGCAACCAGGGACAGGTACCCCACACTCGCACTCACACTCACACACACACTACACCACTGGAGTACCTCGGGCTGGTGGCGGCGCGGCTGCGGCGCGACTCCGTGCACTCGCGCGCCAACCTCGCCACCATGGACCACGTCATACGCGACATACGCGCCGAGGAGGAGAAGGACGGCAACCAGGGACAGGTACCCCACACTCGCACTCACACTCACACACACACTACACCACTGGAGTACCTCGGGCTGGTGGCGGCGCGGCTGCGGCGCGACTCCGTGCACTCGCGCGCCAACCTCGCCACCATGGACCACGTCATACGCGACATACGCGCCGAGGAGGAGAAGGACGGCAACCAGGGACAGGTACCCCACACTCGCACTCACACTCACACACACACTACACCACTGGAGTACCTCGGGCTGGTGGCGGCGCGGCTGCGGCGCGACTCCGTGCACTCGCGCGCCAACCTCGCCACCATGGACCACGTCATACGCGACATACGCGCCGAGGAGGAGAAGGACGGCAACCAGGGACAGGTACCCCACACTCGCACTCACACTCACACACACACTACACCACTGGAGTACCTCGGGCTGGTGGCGGCGCGGCTGCGGCGCGACTCCGTGCACTCGCGCGCCAACCTCGCCACCATGGACCACGTCATACGCGACATACGCGCCGAGGAGGAGAAGGACGGCAACCAGGGACAGGTACCCCACACTCGCACTCACACTCACACACACACTACACCACTGGAGTACCTCGGGCTGGTGGCGGCGCGGCTGCGGCGCGACTCCGTGCACTCGCGCGCCAACCTCGCCACCATGGACCACGTCATACGCGACATACGCGCCGAGGAGGAGAAGGACGGCAACCAGGGACAGGTACCCCACACTCGCACTCACACTCACACACACACTACACCACTGGAGTACCTCGGGCTGGTGGCGGCGCGGCACCACTTTTGGTCGCAATTTAATTTATAACCCTAGTTCTAATCTCATTAATACTATTTTAGCGGTGCAAGAGACGTTAAGCCATTCCCTATGGTAAACTATCATTGATACAAATGCTTGATTTTTAAAGCAATAATTAAATTAAAAGCCTACTGTCCTGTATTCTCGGTGAGCGTCATCCTTTAGTTCCTACGATTATATTTAAATTAATACCGAGAGAGGCCCATCGACATATTTTATATTTTTCCACGGTCATACACAGTTACACATCATGACTAGACTATTGCCCACATAATGTTAACACTTTCAGACTTGTGCCTATTGCTTTTTATCTAACTTGAGATTTGCTTATAGGGCTTAACATCAGGCCTTGATGAAGATGAAGAGAGAACAGAATTTCTCCAACGTGTGTTACTAGATTACCTAGCAATAAACGGTCAGAAAGACCAAGCCTGGAACTGTGCCCGACATTTTTATATTACACAGTGGTACAGGGACATGGTTGTCCAACCCAAAAGCAATTCGCCTACGAAAAGGCCGAAAAACAAAACGAAAAAGCGACACAAGGACGATTCTACAGACGAAGAGTCGGAGCTTGACGAGGATAGTGACAGCGGATTGAAGGAATCTAAATCGGATAAGAAAAACAGCTCAAGTGCAATCGTATCTGCCGAAAAGTATAAAACTATAGAAAGACGTAAACATTTCTTTCTCGAGAAAATAAGGCCTTTTAGGTACCAGGGTGGTACGCAAGTGCAAGTGATGCAATCGTACATAGACTACGGTGGAGCCGAGTTGATCTCGCAGTATCTGGCATCGAAGAGATCGTTCTCGCAGAGTTTCGACAGGTATCTGAGGAAAATATTAGTGATATTGTGCGAGAACACGATCGCGATCCGAACGAAGGCGATGAAGTGCCTGGCGATGATCGTAGAGGCGGACCCGTCAGTACTGGCGCGGCCTGACATGCAAATCGGCGTCAACCGATCCTTCCTCGATCAGTCCACGGCAGTGCGCGAGGCGGCTGTCGACCTCGTCGGCAAGTTCGTGCTCAGCAGGCACGACCTCATCGACAAGTATTACGGAATGCTCTCCAACAGAATATTGGTGAGTCCGCTTACATCTATTTAATATTTTCTATCAATTATAGTTTATCGACTTTGAGAGCAATGATGTCAAGTTTAATGTTATCCATATTTTGGTATTGTAATAATTAACATAATATGAGTTTGAGTGGAGAGTTTTAACTTTGAGTGGTAGAGCCACGCTGTAGACAGTTTTGTCTACAGCATGAATGGGCTGGCTCCACCGGGTCGTTACCACTGTCTCACGGAAAAGCGACGTAAAGTAGCGGCTTGCTGCTGCGTTTCGTGCGGTGAGTGAGATAACCGGAAGCCCAAATCCCCTCCCCTTCCCAATCCCTAATTATCCCTTTAAGGTCGGCAACGCGCCCATGATTCTTCTGGTGGTGGGCGTACATGGGCGGTGGAGATCACTTACCATCAGGTGACCCACTTCCTCGTTTGCCGGCCTATGCTATATAAAAAAATATATGAAGATTAATTTTCTTTGTCAATTTTTAATTTCCTTATTATTAAGTTTTTTTTTATTTTGTGAGAACTGAGTTCAGTTGTTAAGTAGTACTTCAAATTCTACTAGATATTCAACTATTCTAGGTACTTCAAATTCACAAACAGCTGATTTTATTATTATTATTTTTGTCTAGGACACTGGTGTATCTGTGCGAAAGCGAGTGATAAAGATTCTGAAAGATATATGCATAGAGTGTCCGGAATTTCCGAAGATACCCGAGATATGTGTGAAGATGATCAGGCGGGTGAACGACGAGGAGGGCATCAGGAAGCTGGTGATGGAGGTGTTCCAGAACATGTGGTTCAGCCCGTGCGCGGGCGCGTCGCGCGCCGCCGCGCTCGACGTCACCGCCGCCGCCGCCGACCCGCTCGCCAGGAAGGTGCTCAACATCACCGACGTCGTCATCTCCTCCAGGGACATCGGCCTCGAGTGGTTCCAACAACTCTTGATGAGCGTTAGTAGTTTTATTTTTTACACGCTTTTTATTAACTTCACCTGTATGTTTTTTCATATCAGATGGCCGGTGATGTTCGTAAACATCGATTTTTAGTTTACGATTAATATCAGACATTGGATTTATAACTATCAGTTTTACATTGTTGTTTTGTAACTGGGCCAGCCTGAAATGATTTATTAGTGCGGTTGAAGCTATCGTTTGATTTGGTTATATATAAAACAAATTGACATAGATTTTTCTTGTAAACTAATTCTTGTTTTTTACAGTTATTTAAACCTAAGGAAGACAAGGATGACTCAACGAAAATTATATATCAACCGCCTAAATCACTCCTAGTTGCGTGTCAACAAATCGTAGATTGCCTTGTTGAGAGTTTGCTTCATTTGGAAGAGACGAGCACAGATGGTAAGATACATTTAATTGAATTCGCAACAAAATTAATGCTTATTTTGACAACGTATGTGGTGCAGCAGATAAATAGCTAACAGGCTGTGAAACCATAAGTCACAGGCTTGATCCCAATACCGAAACAAATATTTGTGTATTCCCCAAAAATTCCTTTCGGGTTTGGGCATTGAGCAACAATGTATGTGACTGTTGTATTTACTTTAAAAATATTTTCTTTTCCAGGCACTGGCTCATCTCAACGCATTTTAGCGTGCCTTTCTACTCTGCATTTATTTGCAAAAATTAGACCGCAATTGCTAGTTAATCACGCATTAACTCTTCAACCGTATCTTAGTTTAAAGTGTCAGGTAAGTTAACTTGTTATTAATATTGATTACATAACGTCTAATACTATAGATATATTGCAATAGTATATTATTTAAATAATAATAATATAGGAATGTCTCCGAAATACACGAAACATCATCGACCTCATCTTTGTCCATGCGGCTAGATTGAGGTTGACCTCTCTTGAGGTTGCTCTTGAGCAAACCCATTTTTAATAAAGAAAAAAACAATTGCTCGTTTAAATGTAAAGATTATGTACTGCGTATTCAGTCAAGACCGGTTCGATGGGCCGCCATACCATTTTGCCAACCCCTTACAGGCGTAAGTGCGTGTGTATGTATGACCTTATAATGTCTAAATTCTTTACAATCTCACTATCAATTGTAAAATTACTTATTTCCTGTTTCACCATTTCCAAAGAACGTTGTCTGATAAATAAAACTCAAAGTACAAAATTATAACAATAAAAAAACATGGTGAAGTGTATGTTAAATTGAATTCCTAATTAGCAGTCTAATGTGTTATGTAATGTTTAAAATTCAATAATCTTTACTGAAGGCTTTTAATACAGCAACTGTTTTGCAGAATCAGTACGAACAACAGATAATGTCGACGGTGGCGTCAACTCTAGAACTAGTTGTGCCACTGATGGAACATCCAAGCGAAGTGTTTTTAGCTCAGCTGGAGGAGGATGCGGTGAAGTTGATACTACAACGCGGACAGCTCGTCATAGCGTCGTGTATAGCGTGTCTCGCCGCCATCGTCAACAACCTCACGCACAACTACAAACTCATTCGAGATGTTTTCAACAAATACCATGGTGAGTCATACATTTAAACATTATTATTGTATCAAATCTATTTTGCTGCCGGATCCGCCCACGTTGCTAAGTATAAAAGTGTAAAAGTGTCTACTGATAACCATTGGTATTATTGATTCGTAAAATGTAAACATATAATATTTTGACTTACTTAGCCGTGAATATAGTGTGATGTATGTAATGTCGTCTTTTTTTAGGTATCCTTATCCAGTGGAAACAAAGTTGGCAAAGGAACGCCGAGATGACACGAGCGTTACATGCAAGGCCTTATTTTCGGCGGGCGTTGTTTATAGTAGGGCTGTTGTTGCGGTACTTTGACTTTACCGATGTAAAAGTCATAGAAGGTCTTCCAGTGAGTGTTACTAATTTTTTTAAATCTAAATGAATAGCTGTTTTTGCGGTACTTTGACTTTACCGATGTAAAAGTCATAGAAGGTCTTCCAGTGAGTGTTACTAATATGTAGAAATGTAAATTAATATAGTTTTGTATCAGGTTTCAGAACAAGAAATAGTTATATTAATGATAATTTGTTTGTTATGTTACAGCACGATATAAAGGAGCAAGTGTACTCAACGTTAATGTTTTTTGTGGGGCTCGAGGACGAAGACTTTGTTTCGAACACACTGAAGGCATTAGGTTCGGTGTGTGTGAGACACTACGAGTTTATGTTGCGGCCTGAACTTAAAGAGTTTTATCACCAGCTCCTCACGTCTGACTTGGCGCCTATCGAAATGAAGGCGGACGTACTCAGGAACATTGAAATGTACTTACAAGAGGAGGAGCAGAGGATGATCAGGCAAGACAAAGAATGTAAGATACTGGTTGTTTATTTTATGATATTTATTTGATTATATTCACTTATTGTTAACTTGTATGACACATTGTTAATGGCAATTGCAGGGTCAAAGCGATCGAAACACGAGAATCTCAAAGAGATGGGCGACGTGTCGTCGGGCATGGCGTCGACGGTGATCCAGCTGTACCTGAAGGAGATCCTCGGCTCGTCGCTGCACCCCAGCACGGTGGTGCGCTCGGCCGCCATGAAGGTGGTGCAGCTGGTACTCGCGCAGGGGCTCGTGCATCCTGTACAGGTAATGTGTATACACAACAATCTCAAAGAGATGGGCGACGTGTCGTCGGGCATGGCGTCGACGGTGATCCAGCTGTACCTGAAGGAGATCCTCGGCTCGTCGCTGCACCCCAGCACGGTGGTGCGCTCGGCCGCCATGAAGGTGGTGCAGCTGGTACTCGCGCAGGGGCTCGTGCATCCTGTACAGGTAATGTGTATACACAACAATCTCAAAGAGATGGGCGACGTGTCGTCGGGCATGGCGTCGACGGTGATCCAGCTGTACCTGAAGGAGATCCTCGGCTCGTCGCTGCACCCCAGCACGGTGGTGCGCTCGGCCGCCATGAAGGTGGTGCAGCTGGTACTCGCGCAGGGGCTCGTGCATCCTGTACAGGTAATGTGTATACACAACAATCTCAAACAGATGGGCGACGTGTCGTCGGGCATGGCGTCGACGGTGATCCAGCTGTACTTGAAAGAGATGCTTAACCTTTCGCTGCACCTCAACACTCTACTATATATATTTTATACTATATTTTTTTTACTTTTCATTAAAAAACCGAATTCCCAATTTGAAAAAAAAACACGGACCAAGGGCTACGACAATGGAATCATTTCGATAATTCGACAATAAAAAAGTTTCTAATGTATTATTAACAAAAATAATATATTTTTATAGATATCGATTTAGAGTTGGAAATAATCAAATCACATCACTAGAGAGTTTTGGCGGGAATTCTGACAGTGCGGTTCATCGCTTATTTCAATTTATTTCTAAAACTAATTTAAAGTTGTTGATTTTGTATAAAAGTGGTGTGGATATGTGTAATAAACATTGACGGTGATGAACAGTGTATGGAAATATTGAAATAAGTGAATTAAGCATCGTACTGGAAGGAAATCACACCAAAACTCCAACAAGGCCTTGAAATCGTCCACACCGATGTTTCATAGTTCTTGTGAAGACTTGAGAATAATTTATACTTGTCATAGGCGAAATGCATAATAATGCGAAACCATAAATTAAAAAGAAAAAATCATCACTATTATAATATAGCGCAATAAATGAATATTGTATTTAACCACATTAATGATAGTACTTTTATACTGATAAATAAAGCAATGCGTGCGAAATTATTCTCTAACCATTCCAAAATATTCAAAAATGCACAACGTTCATTTTCAAGTTTTCACTTTGCGCGCACTCTCGGTGTGCAACCCGTTTTTTTTATCTTGTTTTCTCAGAAACCCTTCTGAAGACAATATCGATATCAACATTGTTCAATTAATTATATCGCATTTCCTTCTATTACAGATTGTTCCGTATTTGATAAGTATGAGTACAGACTTGGAAGTGACCGTGTCACACACAGCGGATAAAAATCTCCAAGAAATAGATAAGAAGTATCCTGGATTTATTCACATGAAAGCACAACTCGGGATCAAACTATCATATCAACTGCAGAAAATATTACAATCTAACATAGAGAATGGTGTTATACGTGGTTTTAGGTAAGTGTTGGGCGTTATTGTGAGTGTTTAAATTTGTGTGAGTATTATGGGGGTAATTTTTTTGTTTTACTTCCAGAAAAAAAGATCAGGATGATTTGCCGACGGCTCTCAATGGTTTCTTGTATTCTTTATTGCGAAACACTCGGCCACAACGAAGAGCGCTAGTTTTGTCACTACTGAAACAGTTTGATGACGTTTCTGTAAGTAATATTCAGTAAATATATTGTAATAAGTGTTGTCTTATTAGATGTTCGTGTAAAATTATGTTTGTTTCCCCAGAACGCTCCTTTGGATCAAATGTTGTACCTGGCCGACAATTTGAGCTACTTTCCGTATCAAGTACAAGACGAGCCACTTTTTATTATACATCACATCGATATAATCATTTCAACTTCAGGATCAAATTTATTGCAACATTTTCGTGAGGTAATTTATGATTTACGTATTTCGCATTCTCTGCTATTTGCTTACATGACACGTCGGGCCCTAAATATATAGATAATCTATAATAACATGCTGCTCCATTAAGGTTTGCACCACTAAATTGTGTGCAATAATGGAGTAGCCATGCGTATCACTTTAGATTACAAAATCTGTATCTTTTATGTATGAACGATGCTATTGATCACATGAGTCCTCGATTTGATATCCATCATATGAACTACACTCGACTATCGAACTATTCGACTTTAGTGGTAGTGTCGATATGTTGTGTATATAAGTAGTTGCTCTCGTTAGTTTTATTTTGACCCTTTGGGATAAACTGCAGGGGTCTCTGATAATCCTGGCGATTCCTGCAGTATCTTATCCCAGGGTCAAGGGATTAAAGGAAGGGTGTAGGAAGGAGCAGGGGAGGAAAGGGAAGGAAAAGGAGAAGGAGGTGTAATGTGAGAGGGGAGTTCTGGTCAGTTGAAACGTATATGTGGTATGTATGTACAGGGGTTGATCAAAACGGGCAGCGAGGAGAAGGAGCCGCTGGTGGAGGAGGAGGAGGAGGACGAGGAGGAGGCGGAGGCGCTGGTGGCGCGCGTGCCGCCCGACACGAGCGCGCTGCGCGGCGCCATGCGCCAGGCGCGCGGCTGTCTGCTGCTGCTCGTGCTCAAGCAGCATCTCAAGCAGCTCTACGGGTTCACAGACGCGTATGTACACTTTTTTTTTATTATCCTGGCTCGGCAAAGTGACTACGCTACACCTGATGGTAAGTGTAGCGCAATCCAAGAATAGCGTCGACCGACGATAATGTGTCCATCGTAGGTCGGCAAGATCATGCCGGGCTGCCAAAGGGCCCAGGGGGAGGGGAAGGAAAAGGGTTAGGATCAGGGGGCAATCCCCCTGGGGAGAACCGGATATACACTGACTGACCCTGTAACGCGACCCACGCGAGGTGGGCCACTATGGCAGGTTTTAGCACCAGTGTACGGTGGTCGCTATCCGGTCAGATACAAGTATCCTTCCACCAGCACTACCATTCCACGCATACCATATACATACACATACACCTACACCTACACCATAACTATATGACAAGGTGATAGGTCCCTCGTATGCGAAAAAGATTTGGCGGAAATATTGTGACATATAAAAATGTATCCGATTTAAGAATCTCCTTTTCAAAGACGGTTAAAAACCTAGAGTGACAAGCAGGTTTTCGAAATTGCTTTTAAACGTCAATTATTATCAGTGGATAATAATTAGAAACCGTCCCGGAAAACCATTATATTTATGCATACAATATAATGGTAAGTTAAAGTACATGGTGGTAGGTCTCTGGTTTCCGAGAGGCCATTTGGGTTGGTACCACCGCGCCGTCTATTTCTGCCGCCAAGCAACAGTGTTTAAGCACTGTTGTGTTTCGGTTTGAAGGACATTGAAGCCACTAAAATTACTGGGCATTATGAGACTTACCATCTTATGTCTCGGGGTGGCGAGCGCAGTTCAGTGCCATGCAGTGCTTTGTAGTTCAAGATTCTGAGTGGTGTTGCATCTGTTTATGGGCAGGCATGGCGCTTACCATCAGGCGAGCGCCTTGCTCGTCTCGTCATTCATTCAAATAAAAAAAAAACAATACCTTCTAACTTCTTGTATTAATTATTCTGAACAAGTGTTCAGAGGTAAACATAACTAAAAGAATCATTGTTGTACCCAATATATGTCCTCGATTATAGTTTATGGCTTCCTCGAAGACACTTGTGCTCCGAGCTCCGCTTACAATTAGTGTTGCCGGATAATCGATTATCAATTATTCGATTGTGTTCACCCTAAATAATCTAAATATCGAAAATATCTATTAAATCGATTGTATCGAATTAATAGATATTATCGATATAATATTATACCGATTATTTAGATATAATTGATTTAACTGTAAAATAATACCAAACGATATGATCGATTAAATCGATTGTATCGAGTACTTGGTCAATACAATACGATAATCGATTTAATAGATACTATTGATTATACAATCGATACCTTGATTATTTGTGCCCCAAAAAATAATAGGCAATTGAACGATTCAACATCGATTATCCGGCAACACCACTTACAATATCTCAGGAGAATAGTAATAGCACAAAAGTATATTGCCCTGTTATTGGTGTTCTGTCTCGTGCCAAATACATATGCAAATGACAGTCTCCGTGGCGCAGTGGCCGACGTTCGATTCCCGTATCGAGAATAATGTTTGTGCCATCCACAAATATTTATTTCGGGACTGGCTGGTGTGGGACCGCAAGTCAGTAAGCTAGTTCAGAATATTTAAATTATATGGTTTAAAAGATAGTTTTAATAGGGTTCCGAAATACCATATCTTCTCTCCATTCCCTCGGATACGGAATTCCAGAAAAAAATTGTCTTACACGGGTTTAGTCTACACACTACCTACCACAAATTGTTCTTCTTTTTTCATTTTTGCTATCCAAAACCTTAGAAAGGTCTGATATCAGTGACAAGTTAAAATTGACTAATTCGATCTTTGAGTACTATTCGTATCACTAGCTCAGTATCAGCACTCACTAGCAGTACAACTAATAGAACTTTCAGATATTGAGCAAATACATTCTCGTTCTGACCGAGAATCATCGATACCTATGGTTGTGTTTATTAACTAAAATAATTGAACTAAAACTGCACAGAATAGTTCATCTTGTACATTGTATGGAATTCGTTACCATTAGTTTTTGAAGATGTTTATGCCACACAAATCTAGTTGCTACATATTTGACTGCAAAAATGTTAAAGAAAAGTTTTTTGGGTAACCATAACCAACAGGACCGTTAATACAACCCACCTATATACATATTGTAACAATGATGGTGAACCATGAAATTTTGCTGAATCTAGCACTTTTATTGAATTTCATGCAATTAGGGCTCTCAGCTTCACTGTTAGCGTTGAGTAGGATTTTTGATATGGCAGCACTGCTAACTAAACTAACTATGACAGTTTACCATAAAGGCAGTATTTATTACCTACTTGATATCGTTTGTACATTAGGAGTTAATCTTTATTTGTTTTAATATGCTCTGTATAAGAAAACAATATTATTCTATTTGTGTACAGGAAAATAAACCAGTACTCGCCCTCGGAAAGCGTGAAAGTGTACGAGAAGGCAGTGTCACGGCGGCTCGCGCCCATCTTCGAACCGAAGGCCACTATAGCGCAGCTGCACGAGGACGAGTGCGACGACGAGCTGGACGAGCGGGGCCGCCGCCGGCTCGTCGATGACTACCTCGAGGTGAGTGCCAGGCGCCAGCCCGCTACTTTCATTTATTTCTGTATTTTACTATACAATCGTTGCTAATGGACCGTGTTATCGTTTACAGTTCAAGCAGCTCATGCTTAAGTTCGACCCAGAAGAGGAAGAGGAGGAGGAGAGCGGGCCGGGTGCGGCCGGAGGCGCGGGGGCGAGCGGCCCCTCGGCGGCGGGCGCGGCGGCGGCGGGGAGTGCGGGCAGTACGGGTGTTGGGGGTGCGGGCGCGGGGGCCGGACCGCCCGCCGACACCTAGCGCCCGCCCCGCCCGCCGCACTCGCCGCACCCGCCGTCACGGACGCGGTAGACGCGGTGCGAGTGCGTGTGCGCGTGCGCGTGCCAGTGAACGGTGTGCAGTGCGCGCGTGTGCCGGCTCGCTCGGAGGACCGATATTATTTCGCTCGATTGGTTAATTTATTTCCCGTGAGTCGGTGTGTGTGCAGAGTGCGCATGTTGTGAGGAGACGGAGACGGAGGGCGGGTCCGGAGCGGCGCTGTCCGTCTCTTTGTATAATATTATATCCACGGCCTCGCCGCTCCGTCCCCGATGCGCGCGTTTTGCGCAGCTCCGGCGAATAAAAAATACTTTATATAAGTTATATTGACAAACTTGGATTTTGTTTTTTATTAAAAGTCTTGTGTGTAGATAATTTTTATGAAAAATATAAAATATATGTACCTAATCCGATTTGAGTTTTTTACCTAACCTCCATTTTACATGACACACCTAATCCCTTAAAAACTAGATTATAGTTATATGTAACAGTACCTAATAGCCCACAAACATTAAAGCAGTGCGACGCCGCCAACAAAGCATATTTACCATTATTGTGCCACGCCACGTAGAGCGGTAGCCTATAGAATGGAGTGTCTATCATCATCATCAGCCACAGGACGTCCACTGCTGAACATAGGCCTCCCCCAAAGATTTCCAGACCGACCTGTTGGAAGCGGCCTGCATCCAGCGACTTCCAGTGACCTTTATCAGGTCTAGGACTTTAGTTAGTTTAGGAGTATCTATACTAACACAAAAAATAACGTGGCCAAAAAGACCACAGGTAGTACACCTAGTGTAGACTAGATAAGTAGATACACGGCGATCTGTATTTCTATTCTCGAAGTTTCTACCAATTTATACTATTTAGTTTCACCTTGTGACACGACGTCGCAATTTTATATGATGTACTCTTTGGCATGTTGCACTGAATATTGCGCATAATCGTGGCACGTGAAGAAAGTACACGCAACGTTATCCGAGGTCCATAGTGGCCAATCTACGCGTTTGGAACAACCTTTACATACTGCAAGCCGACACTACTTTGATGTATGGTGGCCGTAGCTATTATTTGGCTCGCCTATTATTTGAAGTTTTACAAGGTACGATAAACATAATCATCAATGTTATACAAAGTTAATGTTTTAAAAGTGCATATGAAAATAGAATAATAAAATATCATGGTTTAACAATTTCTTAAAGTTTATGTTGACGCTCTTCGGAAACGGCGAATTTATTGCAAAGGAAGAAGATAAGCGTCTCGGGCGTGGATTTCACTTTTCCTTCCGCGATGAGCCTTCGCAAGTTACGTATACGTTGTTTGTGTGGGTACTCCCGTGACTTCGACATTGGCTGAAATTACAGAAACAACCAGGTAAAAATTAACATAATAGTAAAATTATATTATTAATTAAGATTGGGGAATCTCCAACATTCATCTAATTATCGAGACATAAAATAAAAGGTTTACAAGGTGGTAGGTCCCTCGCATGCGAGAGGCCGTCTGGGTTGGTACCACCGCTTTGTCTATTTCTGCTGCCAAGCAAGTGTTTAAGCACTGTTGTGTTTCGGTTTGAAGGACATTAAAGCGAGTGAAATTACGCGACATTATGAGACTTAACATCTTATGTCTCGGGGTGACTAGCGCAGTTCAGTGCCATGCAGTGCTTTGTAATTCAAAGTTCTGTGTGGTGTTGCTTCTGTTTATGGGCAGGCGTTGCGCTTACCATCAGGCGAGCGCCTTGCTCGTCTCGTCATTCAATCAAAAAAAGTCGTGCTCAATTCTGTGTATGCGACTGTCGCGCCTGCGCACGTCTCATTTAACGGTTTTACTATCACATTTTTTCAGTTCGGTCACGCAGCGAAATCCCCTCCCCTAAGAATATCCCCTCCAAGCCTGCCGTAAGGAACTTCGTTCCAATAAACTTTTATTCAGTAATATTTCATCCCAAAACACTACCGAAGTGTAACAACTCTAATTAAAAACTTAGACTTAGACTGGCTACTAAAAGGTGGACGGCCGTGTTCTATAATCAAAAATTCAAATTCAAATTTCAAACCGCGTCTACATTTCCAAATGTCATAAGTTTCACAACCATCTGTTTTATTAACGGTTTTTATTCCACGCATTTTTCTTACGGTTTTACTATCACATTTTTTTCAGTTCGGTCACGCAGCGAAATCCCTATCCCCTCCAAGCCTGCCGTAAGGAACTTCGTTCCAATAAAAAAAAATATGTCGGGATCGAACGCGTGATCTTCATTTCATAGCCAGCTTTTCTCGTACCTACTAATTGCTATTTCTTCGCAGGCGCCTAACGCGACAAGCCTTCCGTCATATCGAGCACAAAACATCAATCATGAACAACACCCGAACACTAAACCGTAAACCGAATATTTGAGATCATGTTAAACGTTAAAGGAAAATAGTGTTTCCTTCAAAATTGCGTGGCCTGCTATAAAATAAACAGCCATTAGTTAGTCGGCCTGTTCAATTGGACAGTATGGGCGAGTGAATGGAGTTTCCTTATATTTTAAAACTTTTGTGGATCGTTTGATAGTTGACCACAACCAATTATAAATAGCCCCTACAACAATGAAGCATCAAATGTCAAAAGTAAAAGACTTATAATTTTAAATACATTTAGGAAGGTACTAGAAACTCCAATGACGTGAGCAACAGTATGATCGACTGCATGGCGTATTTTTTATTAATAAAAAGACAAACCGTGTTCGACTCCATATTCATACGATGTACGTAAAGTATCATTTATTCTTTACATTATGTAACAAATATGTAATATGTAAAATTCAATAACAAAATTGTAAAAATTCATTGTATAACAAATTCACGTTTGTATTTGCATCAGCGAAAATGCCCGAGGCATGTTGTGGGTGGAAAAATGTACACTTAGCCCTCGCTTGCCTAAACCCTTCACCTGATCCTGCATAAATTTTTCTCCCTTCCACAAAACCCTGGATCCGTGCCTGATCATGATTAAGTTAGTTATGGAAAAAATACATAAGTCGTTCAGTAACAATGACGTTGGTATTATTTTTTGACGTACCGAATCCTCTTTCTGGGAGTGATCTGGTGGCGGAATGCCAACTATCGAGTTGTCCCACATGACCGGATGCCAGGGACGGCGCGCCGCCCGCTCGGGGGGCAACAGCGGCTGCGGTGGCTTCAATGGTAGTGAATTCACGTCTACAAATTCTTCGTCGTCATACTCTATCATTTCTGTACTCATTTTTGTATTGCAATAAATTTCGTATCAGCCTGAAATTTAAACATTCCCAATTAATAATATGATTTATATTATATCTTCAAAAGGAGCTTTACACTTATTTTAAATCGAATAGATCATCGCTGATATTATAGTATATAATGGCTTTGGAATAATATTAAACTAAAATAAGCGTGAAATCACAGGAAATTTCTGAAATGTTTATTAGGTAGGTGTGTATTATGTACCAAGTTGTCAAGCCTCGTAGTGTGGGTGTAAATACCTATCTAATAATAACAAGACGAAAATAAACATCATGCAATCAGCAAAGCGAGCCTCTGTACAAAATTACTGCGCAATAAAATAACCTCGTTTTTTATTCAATCTCTTCTTGGCAAAGTTACAAAAAATCATGTTTTTCGTCGTTAACAACGATGCTAACGACGCAACTGTATCTAAGTACCTATTATTCTGTGTATAGAAACTTGATTGAATCTATATTGCTTTTTTAATTCGTAATCAGATCAGCAAAATATAATTAAATTCAAATAGATTCGTTGTGTAACTATTGTAAATACGTCGGTAACCATGACATGCTCTACTTATTGGTAACGGAATATGAAACTGAAAATTGCTGCATTGCTGTGGCATGTAAGCAAATGGCTTTGAATAAAACAAAGACAATAAGAACAATAATTCATTCACATAAGCAATTTCAAATAATTGCCACTAAAAACTAACGGTTGTTTTATATCACTCAGTAATTAATTATAGTAGACCGTACATTATTTTTAAAATTATCTAGGCTATTTTCATTCTCAACCCGAATTGTTGAATTTCAAAATAAAGTACCTAAACAATGCCAATAATTACGACCTGTAAAAGATAGGTATTGTAAAATGTAGTCAAGAATTTGAGTTATCGAATAATCGGACCCACGTGAATATTCTTCAAGATAAAAAAATTATATCAATCTTTTGTAAAACCTAACAGCGTATTGCAGCTACCCAATAAGAAGTTTGACCCACTTTTCGCACATTAAAACGTCGTTAGTTTCATATCAATTAATTTTAACAATAGTAAATTAATCTATTCTATTACACTGTACAGACTTTATATTACAACACTTTAATGTTTAACTATTTATACTATTCACAAAAAAAATACCTAAAGTTTCACTGAAATTCAAACACGAAGCAAAAACGCTCGCACGGTAATAACACTAAACAGTTCTGTTGTACAATATGTAGGACTATATCCTATGATTTGACTTCTAATCTATACAAGTTTATTTATATTCTCGAACAGTGAACCGTTGCACGAACAGTATACGACTGAAATTAACTATTTTCTTCCGAGTCTGGTTGCCTGCGATCGCACCAGTATTCTCCTTCGTGACGTATGGTACAATTATAGGAACATTAAAAACTGTATTGACATCTAGGACGCTGACCGAATACTATGCCAACGGTTGGTATCTATCTAGCTTTACTTTAAATACACTAATCTTTTGTAACCCTTGCTAAACCAAATTGTATTGTTATTTTTTTAATTTATAAAACACTGACCAGTGACGATCTTCGTCTTTGCTCGGGTTGTAGTACAAAGGGTTGTATGAATTATAGATTAAAGCTAATAAAAAAATCGCATCAATATCTATTTACGAATACTAAGCGAATATTATTATGTACTCATGAGAAGTACTCTGTTTTTAGGACCTATAATAGTCTTACTAAAATGCCATAGGTACCTATAGACAAGTTTCATCGTCTTCAATGTACGTATGTAAAAAAGGTCTTCTCTGACGATACGTACGTTTTTGTCTTGGATTTTTTTGTGGAAATGAAACACTGCTTCATAACAAAGAACTTTAATAATTTTCACATTATTAAAATTATATACAACTAGTTAACAACAAACAAGTTATGGTACAATGTAAAGAATATGCGTAGCGTACAGCACATTTCTACGAGTAAACAGTTTCACTAGATTAGCCAATGACGGACAATGGAACATGACCGCGTATTTTTTTGTATTAGATTCGCAGCACGTTTAACTGTGAAATCTTAAAATTACGTAACAAATATCTTTCCCGTTACCTTCTGTTTAGATTATATTTAAGCAAGGTATTGTATAACGGACACGCTCTATTAATGCTCGTTTTTTGGCTAATAAGCCATAGTAAATATATTGATTTTATACACCAGCAACAATTTCGTCAAATGAGGCTTCATGATCTGATCTCGATAACATATACTTTGGAAGTGCAACGCCTAGACTTGCACTATATTCGGGCATAGTTTCCGCCCAAAAAGCACCCCTCGATTCTGCTCCTGCGAATTCTTCAGGTGGGGCTATATTACTTTTGTCATCAATACGTGCAATGGATTCTGCTTGCGAATCTACACTTCTTTTAGTTTTGGCTGTATCGGTCGAGGCAGCCGCAGCTGCCTGGGGTGCCTTCTTACGTTTCAATTTTTTCCCTTGAGTGTTGTTGTCTACGACATATGCAGCAGACTTTTGAACAGCAGGTGCGCTTGTGGTAACAATTTGACTTTGCGCGCCTTCACTTTCTTTATTAAGCGTTGCTGGTTTAGATGTAAATTCTTTTACTTCTTGGTATGCTAAATGGCTACGTTTAGGTGCAGATTCAGAAATAAACATGCATTCTTCATTTTTTAAACCTGCTTTGTCGATGCACTGGAAGCATGTCATGCCATTTTTTTGTACTCTGTTACAGTCAGATCTGTCTTTTTTCTTGAATTCAGCTAAAACGTGTTCGACGTCTTTTTTTGGTGCATTTTCGGTATAAAACCCAGGCAAAGCCTTTTTATAATCGTAAGGTTTAGCCACTGACTCTGTCTGTTCATTTGAACCATCATTTTTTGCAGCTCTTAAGGCTTCGCTAGGGTTAGGGTTAGCACTATGTATATAATAAGCTTTGTACTTATCACCGGCTTCCTTTGCGTCATTAGCTGACTGCTCGTAGTTACTGTACGCTTTATCCGGTTCAGCCGCAATAAGCTTGGCGTATTTTGGTTCGTCATTTTTTTGTCCTTCAACATATTTAGCTGACTTTTTCGGTTGTTCAGCTTTTTGTTCAACTTCAACTTCATCGGGCTCATCATTACTATCAAATTTTCTTTCTTTGGAATAAGCGTATTGGTTGTTTTTTGGTTCAGCGACATATGAACAGGATTCATAGTTTCCTCCGGTTTTAGGATCTTTACAAATACTGCATGTCATACCGTCTTTTTTTACCTCGTTACAATTTCCTGGATTTTGTTTAATTTCAGCAGCCTGTTGTTCAGACAATTGTTTTATCCTTTCGTACTCCTTGTGATCATATCCTGAACCGTAGCTGTATGGGTATTCATATTCTTTCTTCGGGTTTTTTTCCTGTTTGTAAGCACTACTATAAAGATCACTATCGAATGCTTTGGGTCTTGAAATATATTCGGCTTTGTAACTATAGGGATCTTCTTCTTCAGCTTCACTGTTTTTTCTCAGGTTTTCCCTTTGCCTTCCGCTTGTGTACCTCCGTATACGCGCTGGTCCTGTAATATAAGCATTTGGCTTGTAGTTCTGTTCTATTTCACGGTTTTGATTTAGTTCTTCCTTACGATAGTTTAATGGATGAGCAACTTCAACATTAGATACTGCCGGTTGAAAATAGGCAGCTACTGTAGGATTATTTTTTAAAGCAGTCAAAATCTCTTCCGTCTGCTCATTTTCATCAGGCTTGTATACTTTGTAATCGGGATCATGCACAGTACGGATGTCGTATCTCAAAGCACCAAGCTGTTGCCCAGTAGGCGCGGAAGTGATTTGGGACTGCGGTTGCGGTTGTCTCTGTTGTGCAACTAATTTAGCGGAATTCACTGGCGGGTGAAAGCTTTGACTTGCAATCGGATTAAATCCAAAATTTTCAGCAGCAAATGCATTTTCTCTAGGTGATATTCGACGCAAGGAATCGATGGAACTACTGACGACGGTATCAAATAACTGGGGATATTGGCTCTTATCTACTTTAAGCACCGCTGCGGCAAGAGGGTTCGAAACCAGCGAAGTGACGCCTGAAAAGATGATAACTGTGATATATACAATTATCATTCATTCATACTCATGCGTGCGAGCATAAAGCGTTTAGTGCAAGTATTAGAAATGCATAAATGTTAGTTGTGTGAAATCTTACTAACCGGTGTCTCCGGAATCAAATATGGCTCCGAAATCCAATGGCTGTACAAACCCTTGTTCTTCACTAGATAACACTCCTTCACATACGGCCCAAATTAATAACTGCAAAAGGATTATCAATTAATTAGTTGTTATTACTATAACACTCATACTAAATAAAATGGACGAAATATAATACCAAACATCCTAATTTAGACATTTTTTAAAGTGGGTATGAACCCGAATATGATTCCTTGACTTCGAACTACTCCCGAACGAAGTGTGTTGTAGACTTAGTTCGAGGCGGGATGAAAGTAACGTCACATTATTGAAATGACAAGGTTTTATAGGCGTCAATATTGCGAAGGTGAAAGATCGGTGCAACAGAGCGCGCGCACCACTCAAGCGTGTCTTACTGGACAATGTCCGCTTACTCCATCCGGCGACCGAATGTTCGGGTCAACATCTGAACTAAACACTGCTACATTAACTCGAAAACAGTACATAATATCGTACTTTTACCTTTCTTTTTATTATTTAGTCCATTGCACTAAGTCATTCATAACGACGGGATCCAGTTAAAATTAGCAATTTTGATGAATGTTTTGTTGGGTTTGTCATTACTTATTTAGAATTTACTATTTTATTATATGGTCTAAGATCCCGGGTAACATCGACTTTTACTCATATGTTTACCGAATTAAAAATATATTTTAGGGTATAAAATGTATTGCTGAACACAAACCAATAGGGTTGCCAAAAAAAATATGGTCAAGGATGTGATTAATTAAAATTAAAAAAAAAAGCTTTTTTATAATTTCCCTGACTTGCTTACCAAAAAAAATGAATCTTCAATGAAAGTATATGAAAGTATATAAAATAGATTATATTAAAAAAAATATATACAATTTCACTGACTTGCTTACCAAAAAATGAACCTTCAATGAAAAGTATACAATGTATACTACCTGCAAAACCTAGGAGCTAGATGAGCGCAATGACCACTTTTTAGTTAGCTGTTTGCACACGGCAACCAGGTAGTAGTGGCCAGAAAAAGGTAGGCAACCTAGCTTTTGCAGGTAGTATACATTATATACTTCCATTGAAGGTTCATATTTTTTGGAAAGCAAGTCAGGGAAATTATAAAAAAGTTTTTGTTTTAAATTTTAATTAACCACATCCTTGACCATATTTTTTTAGGCAACCCTATTGGTATGTGTTCAGCAACACATTTTATACCCTAAAATATATTTTTCATTCAGTAAACAGACGGGTTAAGATCGATGTTACCCGGGATCCTCTACTAATACGTAATACAAAGAAGCAAGTACTTTTTGAAAAAATATATCTTAATAATCTTTTGTTTTGCTATATTTTTGGCAATGATTTTATTGCACAATCATCGCCTCATTGGTATAGGTACTTAGGATGAGAAACCGTGAGGTCCTGGGTCCAAATCTCGGGTCAGGTAATGATAAATGAGTTTTCGATTCGAAATATCGCTATATAATCCCGATGGCTCCATAAAATATCTTACTAGGAGACGCTTGTGGTGTTAGCAGTAACAAACATTGTTGGTCATAAAAAACATTTGTCCCAGTACAGGAATCGAGCCCTCAACATCACCTTTTAGGTACAGCGGGCTGAACGTTTCACAGTGGAAATCGTAAATATCCTTATTATTACATACGGCCAATTATTTATTCTAAATACCTATAAAGTTAAATAAACCAATGTAGGTATTTAATTAATATTTATTTCAAATAATAATCGAATAAATTAGCTTCAACAATAGTGCATTTGGAAGGGTCATAACACCCTGATATCATTAAATTACATAATGTTTATCTGTGTATACTTCTGGGGGCTTAGCATATGCAAGGCGAGATAATTAACCGACTTCAAAAAAAGGAGGAGGTTCTCAAGTCTACTGTATTTTTTTTGTTTGTTACCTCAGAACTTTTGACTGGGTGAACCGATTTTGATGATTCTTTTTTTATTTTCTTTTGTAATATACTGGGTATGTCGATTTTCCGAGATTTTCACCTAATATGGCCTAATTTGACTGGACTATAGTAGTATTTAGGTACTTAATACGTATAATCCGAGGTCTGTGTGTTCTGTGCCATGCGTACCTTATACTAGTATCCTGTGGAGTATGGCAGGTACAATAGACGTCAAGGGGTGGAGTATACGTAATTTATCTACAGGTTGAGCTATCACAGATGGGTGGTGAACGGACGCGCGGGGCGCTATTGTAATGGCCTCGCAGTTCTCGCATGCATCAATCTAGCTCTCAATAAGTGGGAATATAGATAATACCACTAATAATTTTATTATGACACCTATAGCCGAATGTTGTCATTTTGTCCAGTCGAAATAATATATAGTAGTGGTAGTAGTAGGCACATTCTATGTAGATTAGAAATAAACTCCTTTGCAAAAAAAACGGGCACCTTACACACACACTTTACCTTAGCTTTTCTATGGGTAAATATTATTATATTTTTAGTATGTCATTAGCTTGGATGACTAGAAATTTCTTATTATCAATGAGAATCTAGTTTTTTAACACTTTTATCCTGGTATCGGTGTTTTAGTCAATGTAAACAGAGAGCCGTGTTAAAATGGACATTTTTATGGGTATAATGAAATTAAGACTACGAGTATTTTTATGGTATTTTAATAAAAGAGACATTAAAAAATAAAAATTAATAACGAGTATGACCTCCTCTTGCAGCGATTACGGCATGTAATCGTCTTGGCATGCTTCCCACCAGGCTTTTGATGGTGTCCTGTGGAATGTGTTCCCACTCAGTCGAGATTACACGTTTAAGCTCTCTGATGTTTTGTGGAGGTGGTTGGACAGATCGTACTCGCCTTTTTAGGAGGTCCCAAACGTGCTCAATGGGGTTAAGGTCGGGGCTCCGCGCTGGCCAATCCAAACGACGAATACCGACCTCTTGCATATAAGCATCTACGTCGCCAGAACGGTGGGCCCGAGCATTATCGTCCATGTAAATGGCATCTTCACCAATTACAGTCAGTGCGGGTTGTGCATTTTGAGAAAGGATTTCTGTTATGTACCTATGCGCATTTAGTGAGCCATTTTCTATGAATACTATCTCGGTACGATAGTTGGAAGTTACGCCCGCCCAAAACATAACGGACCCTCCAGCATAAGGGGTGATTTCTTCAAAACACACATCGGCATAGCGTTCCCCTGGTCTTCGTAACACTCGCCGACGTCGGTCCTCACCATGCAGACAAATTCGAGCCTCATCGGAGAAGAGTACGCTACTCCAGTTACCTGGTGTCCAAGATAGGCAATTTCTAGCGAACCTCAACCGCGCAATCCGGTGCTCACGGAGTAACTTGGGGGCCCGCGCTGGTCGTCGACTACGTATATCAGCAGCTAAAAGTCTTCTCCTCACAGTCCATAGGCTAACTTGTGCTCCTCGTACCTCTTCAAGGTTTCTTTTGAGGTCTATGTAACTGCATTTGCGGTTCCTCAGCGCCTGAGTCACTAAAAAGCGATCGTCTCGCGGCTGTGTGCAACGTTTTCTCCCAGAACCTTGCCTTCTCTGAACGGAACCTGTCTCTTGGTATCGAGTCCAGGTTCTTTGTACGGTTGAACGACTCACGTTTAACCGCTGTGAGACGTAACATTGGCTACACCCCTCTTCCAGCAGCGCTATAATTTTACTAGCTCTCATTGCTTTTTCTGCCATTACGATAGACACAAAGATATCTGTTTTAAGTCACAATAAGGCAGAATTATGCGATAAACATAAATTGTTGTACTAAAAATAACGAAAAGTTACTTTTAGTTGCTTGATAACCTTTTAACCGCAAACCCGCGAAAAGTGTCACAAAATGAAAAAGGGATTAATAATTTAAAAAACAAAAGTTTTGAATTTGGAATGAACTTTTTTTCATACCCAGACTCTTTATTAAGTGCCAGTAACATAGTTTGGCTATTAAAACCTCTGAAGAACTAAATTATTACCAATAATGTTAAAAAATCAAACCCGCCCGTTTTTTTTGCAAAGGAGTGTATATGTACAAATAACTTGTCCGGGCTGAAATTAGTTACTACACCCACCGTCTACGTCTTTATCTATAGTGAAATGCTATTCGTTGGTAACGGCGTCACTTGAGACTTTATTGTTCGTAGTTTTCCAAAAAGGTTTTTATGGTACCAAATGATGGATAATAATATGTTTTTCATTTTATGGCGGTTTTATAGACTCCTAGCCTTCTCAGAATTTAACATATGAACCCGGTATCTGGCTTGGCTTGTGTAATTTCGCAAGAGCTTGCCTCTGATCCGAACTCTAATAGGTGAAAGTTTTTTTAGATGACTTAAAGGGACTTCTGAGACCAAAATATGGGTGTTACTTGTCCCAACACAGGACAGACTAGTGGGATAGATCCTATTATCCCGTGACCAAAACTTTGACAATCGTAACTGTAAACCATGATACTTCCTTATATCAGCTCGTGTCAAGACTACTCAAGACCACGTAAATCATATCAGATACAAATATACTTACAGTATCTACAGTATACTCACATTATACTTAATGATATAACATATATAAACTTATGAAGTTAAATTCATTCGTTAATTTTTCTCAAACGAACATGGAATCGATTGACATTTAGCTGTTTAGGTACCTAATAGGTAGGTCAAGTAAAATGGGTATCAGGAAGGACCGAGAGCCTTCCGCTGTCACAACACTTTTACCCAAAACTACTAGGTATTTGACCACATCTCGTTTCTGTTTTAATCTATACCACTGCTTCTAGAAATAAGGACATCCACTAACTATAAGTATATTTTAGTTGAAAGTTCGGGCATTACTGACTAGATATCTGGCAGAGTCTGCTGGTGAGATTCGTGTCCGCCCGGATAGCGACCAATACACACTAGTGTACTAGTGTTAAAACCTCCCTTGTGTGGGTCGCGTTCCAGGGTCAGCAAGTGTATATCCAATTCTCCCGAGGGGACTTGCCCCCACTTCCTATACCTTTCCCTTCCCTGATTCCTTCCCCTCCCAATTTCCTTACCCTGCTGACGGTAGGATATTCGTATCCGCCCGGATAGCGACCACCATACACGGTATTAAGACCCGTCATAGTGCGCCATACTAGCTGTGCCTCCCGGTTTCACCCGCTTGGTAATGATACGCTCCCGTGACCGCGTGGGTGCGTTCCGCAAGACTCGACCGTGCCCGTGCGTTTACGATTATGTGCATTTAGCATTAGACTGTCGTCGACCACGGGCGGTGGAACGACGTCGGTCGCAGTCGGCGTGTGTGCAAACAGACCGCAGCCTTACACTACGATAGCATTTCAATTTGTTTTTGAACGTCAAGTAAACCAACATCAATAGATTCAATCATTACTCAATAAATCGGTTAAAAAGACAAACTAGGAATGTAATCTTTAAATACTTAGGTGCTATAAGATTCTTTTTTATATTAGCGCTTATCTACAATCAAAATGTCTATCTATAAATTATATCACATAGACCATACAAAAACAATCTGCATTGCTGTGTAACTTGATCTTATTATGCTTATATAGCAGAAAATTGATTTTCCATTTGTGTTGAAACAACATCCAAGCTATTGCATCAGGCTATGTACCTACTGAATATTACATCGCGTTTTCTTAACAATAAAACATGACTTAAAACCTTGGAGAGTTTGATGAACTATGTAGAAGACTATAAATATACATAAAACCTTTTTCTAAAGCTGTACTTAAAAAGGCAAAAACAGTTTTTTTAATTTTTATCATGACAGCTTCCATGGCGCAGTGGGCACAGAGTACATTATTATATAACTGGCAGTGGGCGAGTACGAGTAGTAAGCGGGAGGCCACGGGTTCGATTCCCGCACCGAGATAAATGTTTGTGCGATCCACAAGTATTTAGTCTGGGTGTATTTTGTCCCAAGGGGAGAGACGTCAAGCGGGCAACTACAAGCCAAATCTTTGTATAACATGTGTTAAAAAGCTTGCTGCAATGTCCCCATTACGAGTGGGATAAGGGCAGGTAGGGCAGGGAAAAGGAGCTCGAATGACGTAAGCGCCAAGCTTGCCCATAAACAGAAGCAACACTGCACAAAACCTTGACTTACATAGTACTGCATGGCACTGGACTGTGCTTGTCACTCCAAGACAGACCCAATTTCACCAAATTCTTTTTAATTAGCCATCAGTCAATCTGTGTTTGTTATATTTCCTATTAATTGTGTTATGATACTGTTTGCCTATTACTTGATATGAATGACTTTCAAAACAATCGCTTACATTCTAAAACGCCCAAATAAAATGTCATTGTTTTAAGTGTTTTTGAGCATATATATATGTATATATATAGTTTTTATGGCTAATCAAGCACTTGATGTTAAGTAGTCTCCACCATCCATGAACATGAATTTAATTTCATTTGAAGTCGTTTATGTCATGAGCGTTGTTTTAACCGGGTCGAATACATCGCGCGTTAAAACAAACTTAGACCGACCGAATTGAAAATATTATGGTATTCTGTGCTATTCAAATGCAATCCGGATTTTTTCAATTTGCTGGTTGAAATATCAATTTGTATTATTTACGCATTTGGCATTAATAAAACTATGGATAGTACCTAATCTAATCGTTGGCATTAAAATAATTAAACTTCTTAGCACATTGTGAAACACTCAGTAACCTAATATATGTAACAGAGCATTTATTTATTTAACCAAGTTTGGTGAAATTAGGTCTAGTCATTGCTCAGAAATTTCACTATTTAGCGGCAGAAATAGAGAAAGCGATGGTACCGACAAGACGGCCTCTTGCATAAGAGAGTACTTCCTAGTAAAGGTTTCGCTCATTTCTTTTAAGGTCGGTTGTCTATGATTCTTTAAGGTATAAGGTATTGTGGAATGTGGGTGTTCATCGAGAGTAGAGATCACTTACCATCAGGCCTCCCAATTAGCCGCTTGCCGACTTCTGCTACCTATTAAAAAAATATTAAATATGTATTAAATAAAAATACAAAGACGTGTGTTAGCCTAGTATTATGTTCTTCTTTTTCTACCTGCCCTCATCCCACTCGCAGTGAGGACAACGAAACATGCTTTTTAATACATGTTACAGAAAGATTTGGCTTGTAGTTTTTATGTAGACATGCGTAAAACAGTATTCTATGAAGTAATGCCATACGGCATGACATTTCGTACCGCGTAATATGTCATTATAGCATTACTCTAGACATGACCTTAGATGACACGCTATGTGAACGGCCCACTATTACTTGTATTGAATGTTCAGTCAGGACTCAGGTGTAGTGTAATAGCAATAAATAGATAGACCTTTTAGACCTCGACCGCACAATTTCACGAACTTTTACGATTGCGCGACCCGCTTTACCGAGCTACCCGTGTGTATACTATGGTCGTCTGCACGTCATGTTTAATGTTATGTGTCATGCAACATTTTCCCGGGTAATGGAAATGTGTAAGTACTGTGAGTAATGCATGACGCGTAATATAACACGATCGCGTACTGTAACAGTGCCTGTTACCCGGCAAAATGTAGTGTAAGGTAGCATTTAATAAAAGATTATTCGCAGAGAATCAGTTTAATATTAAATTCGGAATGTTGTTGGGTGTAACTAGATCCTTACGATTCACATTTTTTATATTAAAGATGTGTCGTCAGCAAAAAAATTATGTCTGTCATCTTTTCTACCATGTACGAAAGATCATAAATATAAACTAAGAACAGAATGCAATACATATATATATTATATTTAGTTATTATAGATAAACAACTCAACTGGTATGCTCACATAGATAACCTAGTGGCTAGAACTCGTAAATTATTATACATTTTTAAAAAGCTGCGCCTTTCTGCTGATTCAAAGACTCTTATGTCAATTTACTTCTCATTATGCCAGTCACTTCTTGTATATTGCTTGCCAGCATGGGGCGGAGCATGTAAAACCAACTTTCTCAAAATAGAGAGAGCTCAGAGAGCTGTTCTCAAGGTTATGTTTTGCAAGCCCTACAAGTTCCCCACAGCACAGCTCTACCGAGACTGCGAAGTACTTTCAGTAAGAAAACTGTATGTGCTTCACCTATACCAATGTAAAAAAAAAGTGACAGATTGGCTAATGCAGCAAGGCTATGATCATATTGAAAACCTGCTTCTCTCTCCTACGTAAACAAAAAATAGTCATTATGTATATCAATATCCCCTCACACACACACACACACACGCACACACCCACACACATACACACACAAACACACACACACACACATACGTAATTATATAATATGAAATAATTCATTTTAAGTTATAAAATGCATGCAACTAACAGATGATATCAAAATTAACACTATCAATAATTCGTTACCAGGTTTAGCGTAAATACCAAATACAATCAATGTATCCAGCAACAGTTAATGGGACATAATGTTTCATGGAGGATCACCGACTCCCAAGATACAGGTTTTTACCTAGTTTGGGTGGTCAGGGTACCAAAACTTTCGTGAATAATTCTACATAATATTAAAAAAATTGAGTAAATTCTTCTATTATCTGTATAGTTTAAGTGCATTATTAATGTTACACTGTTTCCAATATTTTGTAATGCATTGATTAAATAAATAAAATTTATGTAATCTGTATTGTAGGTTTCTTATATGTTTTAATTTTGGGTTCTGTTGGATATAAAACCTATTTGCGGATACTGGTTTGAACTTGGAGTAGTTTATAAATAGAATGTGTCATTGTATCAAACAAAAGTAATAAAAATGTATTGAGACCTTTCTACATAATACATCAATTGTTATTATTGTATTCTCCCAACATTTCTAAAGAACCTGATATTCTCACAGGTTATGGGCCCAGGTACCCTAGGTTATAGGCGACTGCGCATGTACCTAAGTAAAATTGTGTAATAATGACTGCTGCAGTGCGAATTGAACTGTTGTCAAAAATAAATTTTAATGCTTTGGAAATACAAGTACAGGCATTTTTAATATAGAACCTGATATTCTCACAGGTTCTCTATACATATTTTTCTTATTTTAAATGATAAACAATAATAATATGGATCGTTTTATTCATAGTTTGTAAATACATTTTTTATGAAACAAAAATAACATGCAGCAACGTAAACATCTTTTGAAATAAACTTTTGTTTCTTTAATAAAAACTTTTCTGATAATCAAAAAAATATTAGCCTAGTTTGTGAAATAGCGACCTGCATTGCCATCAGGGACAAATGGACGAATCATGCTACAGCACGCAGCACAGACATAGATCTAATAGATACCATACGGGTTGTCCGTGTGCTAAACTTTTATGAGTGGTAGAGCCACGCTGTAGACAGTTTTGTCTACAGCATGAATGGGCCGGCTCGCCCCGGTTGTTACCACTGTCTCACAGAAAACTGACGTAAAGTAGCGGCTTGCTGCTGCGTTTCGTACGGTGAGTGAGATATCCGGAAGCCCAAATCCCCCTCCCCTTCCCAATCCCCAATAATCCCTTTCCTTTGAGGTCGGCAACGTGCCTATGATCCTTCTGGTATTGTGGGCGTACATGGGCGGTGGAGATCACTTACCATCAGGTGACCCACTTGCTCGTTTGCCCGCCTATGACATAAAAAAAAAATTGAAATCCTTAAAAACCATAACTTGCGTACTGTGACTTCGTCTGCTCTCGACGTTACCACACTAACACGTAAGGCGAACGAACACACAAAAATTGTATTATCGCGCCATAAAGTATCAGTCTTTTAAAAACTACAAGGTAAGATACTCATCACTTGCTCTTGTAAGGCCACAGCAGCACACACACACACACACACACACACACACGCACACGCACACACACACACACACGCACACACACACACACACACACACACACACACAATGTGTCGCACTTGCTTTTCATACAGATTAAAGTACTTGCGTCGTCTAAATAGATCTATGTCTATGGTTCGCACTCTCGAATTTACGTTTCTCCATTGGCACGTTGACCGATGCTGTTGTTTTAAATCGTTGTCGCAACTTCATTCAGTTTTTCAAATAACTGTAAACTGACCGCTTTACCGTCTTTTTCTAATGTTGATAAAAGAGTTTTCTGAAAAGTAACGTGATTTTATAATTCATTACTTATTTTCATCTAAACGTGTGTGGCGTTGCTTCCGTTTATGATAGGCGTGGCGCTTACTATCAGGCGAGCGCCTTGCTTGTCTCGTCATTTAATCAAATAATAAAAAAAATACAGAGATATTGTACATAATACGTACAGCGAATGTACTGTTTGAATCTTGCAGTTTTTGCGACAGCATCCATAGATTACAGGCTAAGCTGTGCATAGACTTCTGTTCCAGATCACCACGCCTTATAACCCGCCAAAATAGTTCCAAAGCCAAATTGTACTGTCTTTTCGTGTCTTTACTCTCGCCAAGAGCTCTCAAAACAACCAACAGTTCTTGGCAAATGTTCGTTGCGTACTTGTCCATAGTGTCTATAAATTCTGCTTCAGATCCATATAATTTGTCATTGGATAATACTGCCAACAAATAATAAACTAATTAATAAAAAATCTCGGCTCGAACTAAAAAGTTCGCAAAATCGTACTTCTGCCGGACCATTGCGCTGTGGAATAGTTTGCCGCCACACGTGTTCCCTCCTTCCTATAATATGGGGTCGTTTAAACGGAGTGTGAAGAAGCAGTTAGACACACTGTTTGTCGTTGGTCGACACGATTCCTAGATTGCGCTACATTTACCATCAGGTAAAATAGGATATTAAAAAACCCCGCCAAGTCAAAAAATATAGCAACACTGGAACCAACTTAGATTACCAATAATGGTGCCGTAAATGATATTATAATGTAGGTTTCTGCTAACTGTTAGCTTATACACTTATTAAGTACCGATACAAACCTGAGTCTATGTGGTAAGCATAATTCTCCTGCGTCATCTCGCAAATAAGATCTAAAGTGCGCAAAAGAGTGGAATAATATAAAGGATCCGTTTTGCGCCAATGTATCTTTTCCATAGTCCGTATAAAACCGGTTAATATGTAAGCTATGCAGTTGCTATCCACATTGTCCTTAAACAATTAACACAATAAAATATATTGGTAAAGGCCTTCCTAGTGTATAAGCAAAGACCATAGAGCAGTGTTTCCCAACCTTTTTAGGCCATGCCCCACCTTAACATTTTTTTGTTAAATTTATCATCGATATCTAGCATTGCATTTAAATAGCCCAAAGCGAAAGGGTTAAAGTCGTGTCGAGTCCATTTTTAAATGCCCCCCTTTACTATCAAATTGCCCCCCTGTGGAGCGTGAGTCTCATGTTGGGAAACACTGCCATAGAGTTAAATAGACGCCTAATACTTCGACATCATATTGGGCAATCTATTGGGCACTGCTTCAATTATTATATCGTAATAAATCATACAGTGCGCACCGCAGTGATAATGTCGGCATACATGGTAAAAATTGGCACGCTTGTTTTTCATACAGATTGAAGTATCCACGGCGTCTATTTAAATTTGTTCATTCTTCGTCTTCTTGCAGTGGGGTTGGCATAACATGTTTTCTAACACATCTTACAGAAAAATCTGGGTTGTAGTTTTTACGTCAACTCGACAAAGGAGAAAGCACACCCAGACCCGAAACAAATATTTGTGGATCACATAAAGATTTGTCTCAGTGCGAGAATCGAACCCCCGGCCTCTCATTTCACAGCCGGCTACTCGCCCACTGCGTCACGTAGGTTGTTAAACTGTTTCATTACTATAAAATATTTTTAATAGTTTATAAACGAATATAATGATACATAAATAAAAGGCGTTTTTTTCAATAGTAATAAAAGAAAAGAGATTAAACTCACAGGCAGTATCAATAAAGTTGACAAGAAGTCACTCAAAATGCTACCAACTTTGAGATGAGTTGGTTTTTTCTGTGCATCCTCTAGTATGTATTCTGGAATATCTGGTATCAGGCCAATTAGGGCTTTGAAATTAGCTTCAGCTGTAAAGTAATAAGTTTGTTTACCACATCCATGAATATTATATTCATATCCATGAATATGATATATATCATAATATGTAATCGCATAAAACGTTCCGCTCGAAATTTTGTATCATTATACTAAGTGCATGATGAGTTTTTCTTAATAGGACTTGCATTACAACTTAAGATATATAATTTAAGTATTATTGTAATGTTAGTGTTAAGTCTGCTGGAAAACCTAAATAAATAAATATTTTAAACAAAAAATGGTTTCGTTTACCTTGCCCAATACAATTATTGCGAAGCGCAACCTGTCCGGACAGTAGGTACAGATGTGCCTTCGTAAGCGTGCAGTGTAGTGAGGGCACGGTTACGAAGCAGTACGCGGCGCACGCACGCTGCAGCCACTTGCCGTGCGAGTCACTCGCTCGCGACGACAGTGCGTTTACGGCCTTCACCAATACAAAATAATACTAGTCAAAGGATACCCCGATACATTTTTGTATCCGATTACATAGTAAAACCGCCGTATTGGACCCTCCAAACGAGTTGGAGCCTGAACTTAGCCTGTGTAAAACTAAATTACTGACACTGACCATTATTTTCACGCTATCTCCATATCTCAATTTTTATTTCTTTCTTTGTGTCGTGAGGTGCATATTACGGTACAAACAAATTCGCATCCCCAGTGACTCGCTGAGCTTCAATGCCACTGTCGATTCTGGCTTACAGGAGTTACAGTGGCGGGTGTGTGGGCGGGATAGATTAATTACGGTATAAACTGGTGGGAGGATACTTGTATCCGACCGGATAGCGACCACCGTACACTGGTGCTAAAACCTGCCACAGTGGCCCACCTTGTGTGGGTCGCGTTTCAGGGTCAGCCAGTGTATATCCGGTTCTCCCCAGGGGGCTTGCCCCCTGATCCTAATCCTTTTCCCATCCCTTTTCCTTCCCTTCCCCCTTGACCCTTTGGCAGGCCGGCATAATCTTGCCGACCTACGATGGACACATAGTTTATCGTTGGTCGACACTATTCTTGGATTGCGCTACACTTACCATCAGGTGTAGCGTAGTCACTTTGCCGAGCCAGGATAAAATAAAAAAAATAAACGAAAAACGAGTTTTTCGGACGCAAGGCAATTTACTTCTTAACATGAGCGACATAGTAGAAAAAATAATATCTCGAGTTACTACATGCTTATGAGAAATTATATCGAATCTTCAATACATAAGATGTATAGTCAGAAATTTCAGCATACTTACATGCACGAGTGTTACAAGAACGGCATCCAGTTTGATGAAAGAAGATCTACATTCTACATAGAAGTTCAGTTGTTGTTCTAAATCTTGGTAGGTGACTGCTTGTACGAATTTATTTATCAACTCACTGCATAGTTTAATCTCGTCTTCTACTGTCACTGCGCTGTAATAATAATTTGTAATATTACAAAATATTTTTTGTTTTATATACACTGTAATTTGCACGTGGCAGTATATTTGGTGTTATATTTTATGATATACTAGCGATCCGCGCCGGCTTCGCAAGGTTAAAAATATGTTTGTTACGACATCACATTACAAATCTTTGAATTTTTCGCTTTTTCTGTACTATAATATGTATGTATTATACATATAAAACCTCCTCATGAATCACTCTATCTAATGCTGAAAACTGCATTAAAATCCGTTGAATAGTTTAAAAGATCTAAGCGAACAGACTGTGGAATCGACTTTATTTTATACTCTGTAAAGATGACAGGGGACAGATTGGGAAGTGTCTTCGTGACGGACGCAAAGAATGCAGCTAGAGCGGCGAGCTATTTCTAATTAACACTCTGGAATCCCACTAATATTATAAATATGAAAGTTTGAGTGTTTGTGAGTTTGTGAATTTGAATTTTTGTTAATTAATCACGGCACACTAATTCGTTAATTTTATTATTACTAGCACTGTATTATATACGTCCCACTGCTGGGCACGGGCCTCCTCTACTGAATGAGAGGGATTATGCCTTAGTCCACCACGCTGGCTTTATGCGGGTTGGCAGACTTCACATACCTTCGAAAAATCTTATCGAGTATTCAGGTTTCCTTACGATATTTCCTTCATCGTTAAAGCAAGCTATAATTAACAATTAATATACACGTAACTTAGAAAAGTGTTCTTGGGGCTGGTTTCGAACCTGCGACTTTCATCTCGCCAGTCCATACCACTCCTCGCTGAACTATCGCTGCTTATTTATATGATTACTAGATAATATTATCCAAACAACTTACTTGATGGAGTCGTGTAATATACAGCACAATCGCAACAGACAGGCGATCACGATGTGATCTTCTATATGGACTGAGGTGTATCTCGAAAAGAAGATCGACAGTACAGTTTTAGCCAGCAAGGTACGGGCATTGGCTGTTTGCACTAACTCCACTAGTGGCATAAATGCATCCTATTGAGGGAATAAGCCTGTTAGTATTAATACAACTATGTTTATTAAAATGTAATATAACTACGTAACACTGTTAAGATAGGTATTCCGTTTTACAATTATACATTTTAGCTATTGACGGGACAATATATCATAAACATAAGTAATATAATCAGTCTTGTATTATATCCGTCCCCACTGCTATAGAAGCGCCTAGTTAACAAAGGCGCTAGGCCTTACCTAACAATGATTTAATGAGGGGTTGGTAAATTTACATACATTCGACATCCCTATTTAGACTTCTCCGGTATTCGAATGTTTCCTTCACAGTTAAAACGAGTAATATTAAAACAATGAATACACGTCACTTCTAAAGTCCGAGGTGTGTGCCCTAAGGTTTATTTATTGATAATTAACGGGGTTTACAATTATCAAGTTAGATACTAAAAAGTATGTATAATGCGTGATAATCTGAGATTTAAACCATAAAATAATAGATACTTTAATTATTTTTTTTTTTATAGCATAGGCCGGCAAACGAGCAAGTGGGTCACCTGATGGTAAGTGATCTCCACCGCCCATGTACGCCCACCACAAGAAGTGTCATGGGCGCGTTGCCGACCTTAAAGAAAAGGGATAATTAGGGATTGGGAAGGGGAGGGGATTTGGGCTTCCGGTTATCTCACTCACCGTACGAAACGCAGCAGCAAGCCACTACTTTACGTCGGTTTTCTGTGAGACAGTGGTAACGATCCGGTCGAGCCAGCCCATTCATGCTGTAGACAAAACTGTCTACAGCGTGGCTCTACCACTCTAAGAATTTCTAACTAGATTCCTTGACAGTTTCGCTAAATGTTTGCGTTTTAGTTTGCAAATAGTTCCTTCTGCCTTCTGCCTGCGCATCGCCGATTTTGATATTTATTGCACAGATATAGATCTAATAAATGATGCAATTTTACGTACTTTACGAGCTGAAATTCTGAGCAAAATCATGAACATCCAGTCTGCTCTCGACGTTACCGCAGTAAGATATTACACCGTCAATTATTATAAAAATCTCTTAAAATATGGTTAAGGTTATTACATACATACATTACGCACTCACTCCTGTAATCCCCGAAGGTATAAGCAGAGGTGTAACCAGTAAGTACACCCACATTTCACCGATAATGCCCCATGATGTGATATCCTTTCGCCATACCGGGCACAATTCCAGACTCCGAGCTGATAATGAGCATTTACCTACTGATAGGGAAATCCAATACCCAACTCGGGGATCGAACCCAAGACCTCAGCACAACAGTTTTACAGCAGTCAGTTTTCAACATTACTCTTGCGACGTGACAACAGGAACACATAGTGTAGGACGCTGGGTTTTCATACAAATTAAAGCACTTGCGTAGTCTATTTATATCTATGCCTGTATTTTGTTCTTGTTAATTTTAGGCGAGAAAAATTGCAATATCGTCATAATCAGAATCAGGATCATTTATTTGTAAACATAGGTATAACATTATAAAGAGATCTTAAAATTAAATAAATTGTTCTCTATATTTGCCATTAGGGCGTACAATTAGCTAATACTTTAGTAATACTTAATGCTATATGTATGTCATTTTGCTTAATAATTACATTTATTATATAGTAAAAAAAAAAGTCTAAATTGTCATCATTATCAGTAGTAAGGGTATCACCTTATAAGGTCTTGGATAATCAATGCAACTCACCATCAAAAACAGCTCCTCGACATCAGGTATCGATTTCAACATTCTTTTGATCACAATCTGAAACTGTCCCGAGAACTCGTCGGCCGGCGTGCCGCACTTGATCATGTACCGGATTGTTCCACGCAATATTATGTTCACGTGTTGCGTCTGTGACAAAAAAAAAAAGTAGTGTGTGTGTGTGCAGTTCACACACGGCAGAAGTGAAACTTCAGAAAAGTAGCCTACAAGAGAATGAGATAAAAATAGAGTATCAGTGGTATTAGGATAATTAAAAGGTTTATTATTTTTATAATACTTTTACCAAGCTTAAAAAATATTTAAAATTTTAATGCGTGATATTACATTTCATATATTTACATACTTGAGATCTTGTTTCTTTCCTACCTCTTTAGTTACCAACCTTTTTCGTTTCATAAAATTTTCTAATCACAACGACTCTAAAGAAGTTTCACTTCAACAAAAGAAAATTCAAATTCGCACCATAGAATTTGTCAGCATTGCAACCTATGGGAAAGCAGACAAATGGAAGCCTTTTTTATCCGAGGACGGCAGAATGACTGCACTACACCTGATGGCAAGCGCAGTACAGTCCAAAAAACCAGCGACCAATAAACAATGAGTTTATCGGACAGCCTCCGTGGCGCAGTGGGCGCGTAACCGTCTGTGACACGAAGCCGCGTGTTCGATTCTCGCCGAAACAAATGTTCACCAGAATTTCTTTCGGATCTGGATGTTTCCTACACAGAGAAGTTGACGTCCGGCAGGCGGCCGGTCATAAAAACTACAAGCCAAATCTTTCGGTAACATGTGTTAGAAAGCATGTTGCGCCAATCCCACTCCAAGTGGGATAAGGGCAGTTGAAAGAAAATATCTTATGATATGTATCTTATCTGGTGGGAGGATACTTGTAGCTGGTGGGAGGATACTTGTTTGCTGGTGGGAGGATACTTGTATCCGACCGGATAGCGACCACCGTACACTGGTGCTAAAACCTGCCATAGTGGCCCAACCCGTGTGGGTCGCGTTCCAGGGTCACCCAGTGTATATCCGGTTCTCCCCAGGGGGCTTGCCCCCTGATCCTAACCCTTTTTCCTTCCCCTCCCCCTTGGCCCTTTGGCAGGCCGGCATGATCTTGCCGACCTACAATGGACACATTATCGTTGGTCGACACTATTCTTGGATTGCGCTACACTTACCATCAGGTGTAGCGTACTCACTTTGCCAAGCTAAGATAAAAAAAAAGTGGTTCCATCCACAAAAAGGAAAATATAGTTCACACAAATTCATATACCAAAATTGAAAAAACATGAATAGATATACAATTTACCGATAAATGTGTACACGCAAACTGAAGCCATGGTCCCAACACTTGCAAGAAGTTCACCGTCGGTCTAACATTACTGGCAATTTTCCACCACGACTGGATCAACGTCTCCGAGGCAATTTGACGATAGTTCTCTGTTGTACATAAGTGTTCTCCCAGTGCCGTCAATATTTCACTCAACATTACTGCAACAGTGCAACATCTTTTTCTTATCCGAGCACGGCAAAGTGACTGCACTTCACCTGATGGTAAGCGTAGTGCAGTCTAAAAAACCAGCGACCACCGACAAACATTGAGTTTATCCATGTTTTTCTGATACTGTGGACGTTCATGGGCGGTGGACATTACTTCCCATCAGGTAAATCACTTGCTAGTTTTCAGCTCACTGCTATAAAAAGATAGTATATCCTGAAAGAATGATTCATCAACGCTCAGACCAAACCGTTTAAACTAGAGAGCGGACATTTTGACATAATATTCCTAGTTCCTACAATGACATAAGAAAACCATTACAAAAAATGATGAAACGGGATTATTTGTATGGAAATATTATTTTCTGGTATAATTTAATTTAACCTTGGCATTACCTCCTATTAACCACGCATTGGTCTAGTGGCGGCGTAATAAGGCTGAGAAACGTGAGGTTGGGTGCAATCAAAACCAAAATGGCGATTGCCCCACCTGGGAAAGTAGGGTAATTACCATTTTAATGCGTTTTAGATTCGGAAAATTACATGTGGATTGCCCGGGATTAGTATTTGTGCCGGGATGGCGATAGGCTTCAGGCTCTATCACATCCTAGAACGGCAATAAGCTCGCCGAAACGCCTACTATATTTGAAACCACATGAAGTAAAAATTTAGACATTGATTTTATTTTGCTAAATTCATTCGATACTAGTAGGTTAAATTCCTTATTTTATAAAAAATCTTTAAACATTTCCTATGTACGATTAAAGAAAAAAGAACTTTAAATTATTGATTCAAATTAACGAATTTAACAAAATAAAATTAGTATTTATATTTTCACTTGATTTGCGTTGAAATGTTATTACATAAGTATTTGCATCCTCGTCTATTTTAAAATGCTTTCAAGTATGTCTTACTTATTAATAGGTATATATATGAAAATTACCCATTTTATCGGCGGAGTTTTGAATGAGTTGTAATATTTGCGACGATTTCTGTATAACGCTTGGAGCATCAAAGCCAGATAAGACACAACATAGGAAAAGTTCACTGAAACAATTGGGTTTATATTAACAAATCAATATGCTGTCTAAAAATATATATGTACGCGTTTCAATATTCCATAAAAGACGATTTTTTGAATGGTAGAGCCACGCTGTAGACAATTTCGTCTACAGCATGAATGTGCCGGCGCGATCGGGTCGTTACCACTTTCTCACAGAAAACCGAGTTAAAGTAACGCCTTGCTGCTGTACGTGAAATATCCGGAGGCCCAAATCCCCTTCCCAACCTCTAATTATCCCTTTCCTTTAAGGTCGGCAACGCGGCCATGATTCTTCTGGTATTGTGGGCGTACATGGGCGATGGAGATCACTTACCATCAGGTGACCCACTTGCTCGTTTGCCGGCCTATGCTATAAAAAAAATGAGTTTTGTCGGTGTCAGATACTTACTGATCACATATCATATAATAAAGCTGGATAAACTCTTTTGCAGGTGGGAGGATATTCGTATCCGACCGGATAGCGACCACCGTACACTAGTGGTAAACCCTGCCATAGTTACCCACCTTATGTGGGTCGCGTTCCAGGGTCAGCCAGTGTATATCCGGTTCTTCCGAGGGGCTTGCGACATGACTTGACGGTTAGTTGGGACGGGTACAGGGGTACATTCTTGTATCTGCATCGGTCATCCGCCTGTCCTGTCGCAGGTCCCTCGATTTGCTTCTTCCCTCTCCGAAGAGGGAAGAAGCATTTATACAGGCCGGCATGATTCTGGTGACCACCGATAAACTCATTGTTTATCGGTGGTTGCTGGTTTTTTGGACTGCACTACGCTTACCATCAGATGTAGTGCGGTTATTGGGCCGTGATCGGGTAAAAAAAAAAAAAAAAAATATCCCCATAAACTGATATTAATGTTCAAAGAAAATGTATGCATGATTATTGTGACATAATTATGTCACGGTCCCGACTAATAATTTATGAAGATAAAATGTGTTCAATCTGTAAATACGGCACTTTAAAGTCGGAGAAATATTACTGGTGCTTATTTCTTGAATTTCCTCCTCAAGTCCGGAATACTACAATTATAAGTTGTTTCGAAACCGAGATATATTGTAACTATCGGTAGAACGTTCATGATTTTGGTGTATAAAGAACTGTAAATCCCAATAACTTTGTAACTAAAGTCGTCATTAATCATTCACCCAACTTTCCTGTACGACTGTTTATTTTTATTTCTTCGATATTATAAAATTAAACATGGCTACATAAACATACTCACTTGTTCGGTATTTGTTCGCTAATTTGTAGGAATTCTTCCAAAAGCGCTCCTTTGGAATCATTCGAGTTTAACGTGCCATACAATAACCAGTCTACTGCTGGTACGTAAAGACTCAAATATTTGTCAGTCGTTAAAAGCTGCGACTCGTATTTCTTTCTCATCGCGACATGAAAGATCTATAACAAAAATAATATCATACTTACAATCGATTCGTAAAAATAACAAGAATTCTGAATTCCTCGTACATTTTGTGTAGCCAGAAATTTCACTTTTTCATCTGATAGTGATACTGATAGTAGTGATAGGTTTTATCGCTAATTTTATACGCATGGCTTCGTGAGCATTTAAAATAGTTGTTTATATTTATATTTAAACAGACATTAAAATTTAATTCGGTATTTTTCCCATCTGATTTCGATAACGAACAATAACGCTCAGCTAGTCTCTATGAATGCAAAGGTCAAATACAAAGACAAAAAGGAATCGGAAAAATAAATACCATATTTCACTTAACCTGATGGAAATCACACTGTGCTCGAATTTACCTGCTGATACTCTCCGAGAAATTCTTTTAGGTTCTTGTAGAAGAACTCTTCGCTGCTATTACCCAACAATTTAGAAGCGACTTTACACAAATAAACCCTCAAGTAAGACGCGACTAGAGGATTCCCAATCCCTCTGATCATATTTGTGATTCTAGCGATAGCGGGTTTTATTTCATCTTTAGATATAAATATATAGCATTTCAGCAGAGACATTTCCATATATAGGCGTGGCAACAGCTCCCTTATGGATGCCATTTTGTACATCCAATTTTGACATGTTTCCTTTGCGGATTCAGGAACATGACTCGGGTCAATATCTTCAATGTTTTTTTTGGTGTTAGGTCTGTAATAAAGCATTATTTATTATGTTAGGTAGTAATCTATAAAACTAGCAATTGACATTGGTTCGATGTTTTTCAACTCTTAAAAATTTTCAATAAAATTATATGTGTATGAAACAGGTGATAATAAAAGGACAGGACAAGACAGAGCAATAATATAAAACTGCGAATTACTAATCTTGTTTGAATAACTATTGTTTAGGTTAATCAGCATTACGCATTATGGCATACCGTTCGATTCTGAAATTATACTTTATGATTCATTCATACATCAATTTACATAAACATACTGAATTTACATAATGTAAGAAATACCATTTATACATGAAATGCGTGGCGCTATGACGTAATAAGTATGACGAATTACTCTACTCACCCAAAACTCTTCTCCTTTAGTCTGTCGAATACTAGATTTCCAAATGTATCCAATATATCAGTGATAAATATAAATTTGCTCGGGTAAAACTGCATTACACTCACATCTGATAACAGTTTTGAACATTGAATGCCTATTTTGAAAGCTTTTACTCTCTGTTCAGTCTCCCATGCCTAAAAAAATACAATTGCTAATATTTGCATATTGTTATATTAATGGTAATATAAAAGGCATATTTACTCTAAGGCCGAAAGCCTTTGCACGACTAGTATAAGGCAATTAAAGAAACAGCGGCAATCATCATGCAAAATAATTTGTCTGCTTTATGTGGCAAAACCGCACTGTAGACAGTTTTATCTGCGACATAAAACGCCCGGTTCGCCCGGATTGTTACCAATGCTTCACAGCAAACTGACATGAGGTAGAAGCTTGCTGTTGTTTCGTGCGGTGAGTGAGCCATTCGGAAACCCAAATACGCCCTACCCTATCTCTAACCTAATTATTTCATCCCTTTAAGATGGGCAACGCATCCACGAGTCTTTTGGTAATGTGAATGTTCAGGGGCGGTTGAGATAACCTACCAACTGGTGAACAACTTGCTTGTTTTTGGTCTATGCTATTTTATATAATTAGTGCTCTTTAAATATATTATGGGCTTATTAATTATCTCACACAAAAAATATTTTACGAATATATATGTTGATATGATACATAGTAAAATTAAATCAAACAACCTTTTTAATTTCATCACTAAGCATATTAATTTTGGAGACAAATTCTTGTTGACTTAAGCCCACTGTCTTCCTGATAGAATCTTCATCAAAATCATCCAACTGTTCCAGCCTATGTTTAACTTTTTCGTTTAGATTGGATACCTGTCTTATTAAAGCTGAAAAAGAGCTAACTTAAAAGATAAACCAAAAGAAAAAAAAGAAAAACTTAATTATAATATTTTTCATAAAAGATTTCAATAGGAATATAAAACGTTGATATATGTATATTATACTTTTCTCTCCGCCAGGCAAGAAACTACTGACGATAGTCAGTTTCTCTCCAGTTGTGTATTTATTGAGAATTCCAGTTCTCCTTGCATTCCAGGCTTTTGTGAAAGTTTCAGCGGGTTTAACAACTTCATGAGGCTCCAGATCCTGGTGGACAACACGTTAAGAATTGTTTACTAATTCTGTTATCAGAAAATATCATCAGATTTCGAAGTTTAATTAAGGAAATACAAATTACTCTTAGTTCTCATATAGGCGTCAACGCATAGTGATAGCCTTATAGGCGTAGTCCGTTTTTGGGTCTAAATAAAAATTAAACAATCACATAATAATATATAAGACCAAACTACATGTTGTGGAAATTTTCGTCGTCTATGCTTCTATCTAAGTCACTACTACAGACCAAAGATCTAAATAGCGTGCATCTTGGACGACTTATTTGACAATATAAATCTAGTGCGCACTGCTTTTACCATGTCAGTGTACATAGTGGAACACTTGATTTTTATAGAGATTGAAATAATTATGTCTATTTAAATCTTTGGTCCGTGTTCATTAACCCCACACCACACTCTGCTCACAGCAAATATTAGTGTAGTTTATAAAACAATACAACAATTACAATATAGTAAAAATTCAATAAAGAATGTCTTAAATAAGTATATCACTGGATGTCTCCAGTGGTACTGTTGTGTTATGTTAATTACTGTGTACACTTACATCCTCCAAATCCATTTGACCAAACTTCAATAATGGATCGACTTCTTCAAAACCACTAGTCCATTTGTTGAAATGATCCATAAAACTTTTACTTGCACTCTCCTTCTGCAAAGATGGTAATTTTGAGTGGTAGAATCACGCTGTGGTTTTTTTTTTATTAGCATAGGCCGGCAAACGAGCAAGTGGGTCACTTGATAGTAAGTGATCTCCACCACCCATGTACGCCCACAATACCAGAAGAATCAAGGGAGCGTTGCCGACCTAAAGAAAAGGGATAATTAGGAATTGGGTAGGGGAGGGGATTTGGGCCTCCGGATATCTCACTCGCCGTACGAAATGCAGCACCAAGCCGCTACTTTACATCCACTTCTTAGAGACAGTGGTAACGATCCAGTCGAGTCGGCTCATTCATGCTGTAGCCAAAACTGTCTACAGCGTGGCTCTACCACTCAATATGTCGTTTTATCTATGGCATGGATTGACTGGCTTGACCGAATCGAAAACGATATTTCTGAGTTACTTGTGAGCCATAAATCCGACGCCACTTTGGGATAGCCGGTGTCCTTCTCGGAAGTAGAAAAAGTGACCAATATTGAGAGTCATCTTCTAATCCCCCTGTCTTCGGAGGTCAGATAGTCCCACATTCTTAAATATTGTATACCAGCTTTTGCTCGCTTAAACTTAATATAACTCTTTTATGAACTTGATCCTGCCCAATAGATAAAAACTAGCATCTGCAATGCCCCTTATGAACTTACTAACAATTCAAATAATGTTTTACAAAACATACTCATCCAACATTGTGATTCCGGACCAACAACTCTACTAATATTGGTCCTTTTTGTACTCAAGATACTAAACACTAGCCTTATTATAAATAAAATTTGGCTTTGTAATCATACATAAATATCTTCATTGTTTCCAAAATAATGAATATGATACCTAAGCAAAAAGAAACTCACCATACAAATTACATTAGACTTCAAGGGATGATTAGATACTTCAAAGCTGGGAGGCTGACGGATTAAGCGATTTTGTTTCTTTAGACATTTCCTGAAACAGCAACTAGTAAGTGCATATAATGTATTGTTAGGACAATATTTCAAAAAAGTAAAAGAAATATAACAAACCACTCGTAGTACGCCGGCATTCTATGGTTTAATATCTACAGATAAAGCAATGTTTTTAAAATAATTACTTTAGGGTTCAATTGTGGAAAAGTTTATCAGATTATAACAGTTCAATCCATATCAGGCGGTGCAATCTTCATACAAATATCTAAGGAAAATAGATATATATGATAAAAAATGCAAAAATCACGAAACAGATGTCGCAATATTATAGAAATAATATGGAATATTATATCGCACAAATCCTTCACTAAACGAAAATTGTCAATTTTTAGTTATGAACGCTATTTTATGAAACATTTAAGCTTAATCTCCCATAAACACATTTTTCGTTTAGTGTCAGTTTAGTTTGCAAGGTGCGATATTATTGCCACTATATGAAAAAAAACATTAACTACCTATTTAGTAGTATTTGCACTATAAGGATCGTAGAAAAATTATCCACGTATGCTATAAGAAAAGATTAATAAAATATAATTTTAGCTAAGCGAAATAGTAGTCATGTAAAATATTTATAAAATAATTAGAAAAATAATTAGAAATAAAATAATTGGTATAATTAGAAAAATATTTTGATTTTGACAAGTTTGGTACAATTTAATGGTTAATGCTGGTATACAATATGTGTGACATTACATAGGTTGTCATGACAACCTAGTTTATTTGTCTCTGTTGACAACTGAAAATTACATAAATGGCGGTTAAAAGATTGTAGATATTTGTTTTATCCAGTGTTAACAACTACACCATCATAATATTTTTGCTCTTAGGTGCCTATTATTTTAAAGGGTTTATAATATGATACTTTATTAATTTACTGTAGATTTGTATTAAATGAGTAACTCAAATGACTTAATATGTTCATATGTTTGATATAATAAGTTGCTCAATTGATTTTCGTAATTTATTATTAATATTATCAGCATATAGGAATTGTTAAAAAAGATGGTATATTGATTAAAATATTTTGAAGCTTAATTGGTAAAATTGGAATAACGGCCATATTGTCTTGTCTTGTCTGACGGCTAGAAACACAGAGTACATTATTATATAACTGAAATAGAGGCCCAACTCAGTACTCAAAACAGGCAACGCGCATATGCCTATAAAGCGACATCTATATTCTCTACATAGTACCTTTTCATTGAAGTCTTCCTCCGCTCATAAAATTACTAATACATGTTCTGCACCGAATTAACATTGGTAGTTAATCAATTGATTTTTAACAATAGATTAACTACCAATGTTAATTCGGTGCAAAACTAGATGATTTTAGGAAAATCATAAATAAAACTATGATTGTTTATATGTATTTTTATTTTTTAATATTTGAATATTTAGAAAAGTATTTTTTAGCCATTATTTGTACGCTATCATTGTTGTTATCCACGCTCCGTCTCCCAAATATAATTTTATTTATGTGTTTACAATACCCGATGATAAAAAACTTAATTATTTTTAAATCATATATTCTCGTAGTTTTTCCTTATGTGCAGGATAATTAATATAATTTAAATACGTAAGGCAAGTGACTATCATCTTCACATATTCTTTTATATATTGTGGTTTATTAGTATACTTTTTAATTACATCATCGCATATGTCCTGCCTTTCTGAGAGTGTTTTTAATAAATCATTGGGATTGTAAGGCCAATTTCGACCAGCATATTCTCTGCGCATGATATTAATGAATTGTTGCATACTTCGCATCGCTTCCAAATGTTTTGTTTCGAGATTTTATAAAATAGCCACTTACATACATCAGTGGCGCTAATATTCTAGGTTCGCACTTGACGCTATTGGAGTGTATATCAATTTATCATTATGAATGCCATTATTCTTATTATTTATGGAGCTGAATTGAATAACATCTTGGTTTTTAATAAATAACATATTTTTACCTTTAGAACATTATGGTATATTAACCAGTACATTTTGTTTTTGTAATTCGTAATGTTCTACGTTCAACAATGTTCAATGCAGGAATTGCCAATGGCCCTGTAAATAAAAATATTGGGTTAATTAATTACTGGTATGTGACATAGACTGTAGAAATAGGACATTTGTAGCATAGGATGTTGAGTGAAAGATTAAGTAAAATAGGTACTATAATATGCTACTTAAATCTTAAATTAAGACATAATATTTTCATTTGAATCACAGTTCATGTTTCTAAACCAGGATCAGTAGCGTAGCTAGGGGACGGGGGCCTGGTCCGCCCGGGTGTCACCCATTTCCTGTGGGACCGACTTGCGCGAAAAAAGGTTAGCAGGTTGACTAAGTGTACCGTTAGTATCTCGGCATAACATACTACACAAAAATAAATCAATAAATACACAGTAAGATACGAAACTGTATCGTGGGTAACAGGAACTACGTAACTTTCGGTCTCAAAACACCCAGCCCCAAAACTCTCGGTGCGGGGATCGAAACCGCGGCCTCCCGCTTCACAGCCGGCTACTAGCTCGCTGCGCCACGGGGGCTGTCAAATACACAAAACTTTGTCCTCTTTTTTACTGACGAAAAAATTGGCATAATTGATTTAGCATGTTTTTTTTTTTTTTTTATTGCCTTGATAGGCAGACGAGCAAGCGGCCCGCCTGATGGTAAGCGGTCACCGCCGTTCATGGACATCGGCAATGCCAGGGGCACAGCCAAGCCGCTGCCTACCGTTAAATTCCAATACAATAACACAATCACAAGTGTACTGTTATGCATTGACCAGTTTCATTTTATTATTAGTAGTAGGAAGGACTACATCGCAGCTCTATCTAAACTTTATAGATTTTTTTTTACAAATTCGGTTACAAAGTAAATTTTAACAAAACTTTAAGAGATATTTAAAAAGAAACAGTGACAAAGGCAGCAATAATAATTTCTAGTGGTCATTTTGGAGACAGTGGGTGCAATTTATTTTGATCAGTGCCGAATTGAGAACATCCTCCTTTTTTGAAATCAGTTTAAAATAAATACTCGAAAGTTGAGAACCTCCTTCTTTTTAAAATCAGTTAGAAACATTAAAAATTAGGTGTTTTAAAGTTTACATTCTTGACACTGAAATCCACCCCGGGTGCTAGCTACCACATTGCCCAGGATATTTAATTTATGACAATAAAATTTAGACTCACCAGTTATATTAATTGTTGGTACTGCTATTTTACTAATTCCATTGAAACGAGTGCAATATTTTTTCTCAAAGTGAGCATGATACATTCTTCGAAGTCTATATATACTGGTCATCCAGGCCCAGAATATCACCTCCCACAGTTTTAATCCAAGATCTAAATAGTTTTCGATTCATTTTAATATTTGGAAATCGATGCTACATAGAGTGTGAATCTGTAAAAATGCACATATACATTTGGGTTGAATTCATATAATTTAACCAACTAAACCACATGCAAATGAAATGAATGCATTTACCTGAGTGTATCCTACTTTTTTATAATGAAATAGCTTTTGCCTGGTGTTAAATCACTCTTGAAAATTAAATACTTTGCTTTACATGAACTAAAACTTTATTCTGCTTAGGAAAATCAAACAAAAACTAATGCTCTTTTCTAGCCGTCAGACAAGACAAGACAATATGGCCGTTATTCCAATTTTACCAATTAAGCTTCAAAATATTTTAATCAATATACCATCTTTTTTAACAATTCCTATATGCTGATAATATTAATAATAAATTACGAAAATCAATTGAGCAACTTATTATATCAAACATATGAACATATTAAGTCATTTGAGTTACTCATTTAATACAAATCTACAGTAAATTAATAAAGTATCATATTATAAACCCTTTAAAATAATAGGCACCTAAGAGCAAAAATATTATGATGGTGTAGTTGTTAACACTGGATAAAACAAATATCTACAATCTTTTAACCGCCATTTATGTAATTTTCAGTTGTCAACAGAGACAAATAAACTAGGTTGTCATGACAACCTATGTAATGTCACACATATTGTATACCAGCATTAACCATTAAATTGTACCAAACTTGTCAAAATCAAAATATTTTTCTAATTATACCAATTATTTTATTTCTAATTATTTTATAAATATTTTACATGACTACTATTTCGCTTAGCTAAAATTATATTTTATTAATCTTTTCTTATAGCATACGTGGCTAATTTTTCTACGGTCCTTATAGTGCAAATACTACTAAATAGGTAGTTAATGTTTTTTTTCATATAGTGGCAATAATATCGCACCTTGCAAACTAAACTGACACTAAACGAAAAATGTGTTTATGGGAGATTAAGCTTAAATGTTTCATAAAATAGCGTTCATAACTAAAAATTGACAATTTTCGTTTAGTGAAGGATTTGTGCGATATAATATTCCATATTATTTCTATAATATTGCGACATCTGTTTCGTGATTTTTGCATTTTTTATCATATATATCTATTTTCCTTAGATATTTGTATGAAGATTGCACCGCCTGGCTAGAAAAGAGCATTAGTTTTTGTTTGATTTTCCTAAGCAGAATAAAGTTTTAGTTCATGTAAAGCAAAGTATTTAATTTTCAAGAGTGATTTAACACCAGGCAAAAGCTATTTCATTATAAAAAAGTAGGATACACTCAGGTAAATGCATTCATTTCATTTGCATGTGGTTTAGTTGGTTAAATTATATGAATTCAACCCAAATGTATATGTGCATTTTTACAGATTCACACTCTATGTAGCATCGATTTCCAAATATTAAAATGAATCGAAAACTATTTAGATCTTGGATTAAAACTGTGGGAGGTGATATTCTGGGCCTGGATGACCAGTATATATAGACTTCGAAGAATGTATCATGCTCACTTTGAGAAAAAATATTGCACTCGTTTCAATGGAATTAGTAAAATAGCAGTACCAACAATTAATATAACTGGTGAGTCTAAATTTTATTGTCATAAATTAAATATCCTGGGCAATGTGGTAGCTAGCACCCGGGGTGGATTTCAGTGTCAAGAATGTAAACTTTAAAACACCTAATTTTTAATGTTTCTAACTGATTTTAAAAAGAAGGAGGTTCTCAACTTTCGAGTATTTATTTTAAACTGATTTCAAAAAAAGGAGGATGTTCTCAATTCGGCACTGATCAAAATAAATTGCACCCACTGTCTCCAAAATGACCACTAGAAATTATTATTGCTGCCTTTGTCACTGTTTCTTTTTAAATATCTCTTAAAGTTTTGTTAAAATTTACTTTGTAACCGAATTTGTAAAAAAAAATCTATAAAGTTTAGATAGAGCTGCGATGTAGTCCTTCCTACTACTAATAATAAAATGAAACTGGTCAATGCATAACAGTACACTTGTGATTGTGTTATTGTATTGGAATTTAACGGTAGGCAGCGGCTTGGCTGTGCCCCTGGCATTGCCGATGTCCATGAACGGCGGTGACCGCTTACCATCAGGCGGGCCGCTTGCTCGTCTGCCTATCAAGGCAATAAAAAAAAAAAAAAAACATGCTAAATCAATTATGCCAATTTTTTCGTCAGTAAAAAAGAGGACAAAGTTTTGTGTATTTGACAGCCCCCGTGGCGCAGCGAGCTAGTAGCCGGCTGTGAAGCGGGAGGCCGCGGTTTCGATCCCCGCACCGAGAGTTTTGGGGCTGGGTGTTTTGAGACCGAAAGTTACGTAGTTCCTGTTACCCACGATACAGTTTCGTATCTTACTGTGTATTTATTGATTTATTTTTGTGTAGTATGTTATGCCGAGATACTAACGGTACACTTAGTCAACCTGCTAACCTTTTTTCGCGCAAGTCGGTCCCACAGGAAATGGGTGACACCCGGGCGGACCAGGCCCCCGTCCCCTAGCTACGCTACTGATCCTGGTTTAGAAACATGAACTGTGATTCAAATGAAAATATTATGTCTTAATTTAAGATTTAAGTAGCATATTATAGTACCTATTTTACTTAATCTTTCACTCAACATCCTATGCTACAAATGTCCTATTTCTACAGTCTATGTCACATACCAGTAATTAATTAACCCAATATTTTTATTTACAGGGCCATTGGCAATTCCTGCATTGAACATTGTTGAACGTAGAACATTACGAATTACAAAAACAAAATGTACTGGTTAATATACCATAATGTTCTAAAGGTAAAAATATGTTATTTATTAAAAACCAAGATGTTATTCAATTCAGCTCCATAAATAATAAGAATAATGGCATTCATAATGATAAATTGATATACACTCCAATAGCGTCAAGTGCGAACCTAGAATATTAGCGCCACTGATGTATGTAAGTGGCTATTTTATAAAATCTCGAAACAAAACATTTGGAAGCGATGCGAAGTATGCAACAATTCATTAATATCATGCGCAGAGAATATGCTGGTCGAAATTGGCCTTACAATCCCAATGATTTATTAAAAACACTCTCAGAAAGGCAGGACATATGCGATGATGTAATTAAAAAGTATACTAATAAACCACAATATATAAAAGAATATGTGAAGATGATAGTCACTTGCCTTACGTATTTAAATTATATTAATTATCCTGCACATAAGGAAAAACTACGAGAATATATGATTTAAAAATAATTAAGTTTTTTATCATCGGGTATTGTAAACACATAAATAAAATTATATTTGGGAGACGGAGCGTGGATAACAACAATAATAGCGTACAAATAATGGCTAAAAAATACTTTTCTAAATATTCAAATATTAAAAAATAAAAATACATATAAACAATCATAGTTTTATTTATGATTTTCCTAAAATCATCTAGTTTTGCACCGAATTAACATTGGTAGTTAATCTATTGTTAAAAATCAATTGATTAACTACCAATGTTAATTCGGTGCAGAACATGTATTAGTAATTTTATGAGCGGAGGAAGACTTCAATGAAAAGGTACTATGTAGAGAATATAGATGTCGCTTTATAGGCATATGCGCGTTGCCTGTTTTGAGTACTGAGTTGGGCCTCTATTTCAGTTATATAATAATGTACTCTGTGATCCATATTCAATTCATCCAACAATCAATATTTCTTATACATACTCTTTGTTTACATCAACAATAATGTTACAATTGATTTGATTTATAGGCCACAGATTTTACTGTATCGTGAAAATTTTAAATATGCAGACAAAGAATCGATTACCGATAGGTACAATTAAATAATAAATAAAAAAAAATGCTATTTGATAATTAAACGATTCAAAAAATTACGTGTTTTTTTTTTTTTGTTTTGTGGCTCTGCCCTTTTGGACAATTTTGCCAACTTCAAGTGATTACGTATGTTACAAGTGTGATCGGTGATCTCAGATCAAATATGAACAAGATACGGCCATAGCGTAGCCTGTGGTGAGACAGAGAGACCCAGCGCTTGTGTTGTCAGAATGTAAAAAAAAATCCATAATTATTTTATTTTTTTATTATATTTTAGTGAAGATTCTTATAAGTAAAATAAAATACTTTTAAAGGCTATGTATAGTATATTGCCCTATATCCTTATTTACACATTATTTTATATGCAACATTAATTTAAATATTAAAATAATAAAAAAAATCGCGTGTACCCTACGAATAGTGTGAATATCCTATTATTCATAATACCAATTAGTGTTATTAAAATTACGGGATAGTGAATTAAATGTTAGGTTTCACTTAATTTTTGTAATAAAAAGATGTGAATGGTTAATTTCTTTATTAACACAAATTATGATACACGGGCTAATAACTTTCTAAGGTGTGGTCAAATTGAAGCAAATATAAGTACTAGTGTATGATATAAGTATTTCAACTGTAGTACCAAATCATGTCAATGCATTGCTAGGACATAAATAGAGCATTTTCTTTAGTGTTAGAGAGAGTAATAGCGCGTCGTTTTGCTAACACGCCCCTTCATTAACCTTTAAATTTAACTAATTTTGTATGAAAATTTCTGATACGTTCTATCTTTTGCGAAATCATTGGTGACTTGCATACTCCTTGAAAAATGCAGGTAACACATCTTAGCATTTTTAGTTGGTATCCAATTGATTCCACCGGTCGCTTAGATCCACCGATTTCTTTGTGATGGATCTTTAGGAAACCTGCAAATAAGACAAAACGGAAGATAAACTTCACTTCTTTCAGGAAATAAGTATTGAGTATTATATAACATATTAGAAAAATGTATTATCTACTTTAATAATAATTTATCGGCATTTAGCTTTAGTAACCAGCAACACTATTTTTAGGTTATAAAGTTAGATTAATGCATTAAAATAAGATTTTCGTAACAATTTTACCAAAATCTTGTGAAAATACTCGTCAATACAACAATCTGAAACTATTTCAATTCCCAGAAACAGATTTTATAAGGTACTTACATGTGAAATGAGACACCAGGATTTTTTCGCTCGCTACGGCTTTTACACTCAAAAATACTACACCCAACCATCATTAGAATACGATTTGATTACTATTTTACTACAAACACTAATAATAATCGCTATAAACACCTTAAAAACGCCAGGAAGTCCAGAAAACAATCACGCTATGGTTTGTTTGGCAAACTTCGAACCGTGACAAACAAGAAATTATAGGCTACGCTGAAAGTGACAGCAATATTATATAGGCATCTTTGTCTAACACGTTAAATTATTTATATAACTATCTCGTTTTGCAGGGAAATCATTCTGTGATGGTCCTATCTATGGAATAGATAATCTAAGTCGGTGATGGATGCGTGCAGAGACAAATGATGCGTGATGTCAGAGAGGTAGCTTCACTAGCTACAAATGTCAATTTTGTCGCGAAGTGATGTAGACAGTATAACGATGAACATATGTTAACTCGATTAATTAAAATCGGTTTTGGTTTTATAATCTAAGGGAAGTTTAGTGTTTACTTATTTTCAATTTCTTTATTCTTATATGCCTTATTTCACAGGTTCTTAAATTCATAAATTTGCAGAAACTACATAAATACTTATTTAATTACAATAGAATTGTTTATTGGCTGGTCTTCTAATGCTCAACCCTAAAATGTTGCGAAATGTCAGTGCCAATTATATTATGCGGAAGCTTCCCTTAGTAATCTGTGATATTGTGCGTGTATGTTTGTTTGGCAAGTGCTCAAGAAAAGCACGTAGTTTCCTCGTGCAAATTAGTAAAGACCTTGTATAAATATGAGATTCTTATATAAGCAAAACTTTATTTATAATTGTTTTTTGAATCACTATGGGCGTTTTCAGCAAACTAAAGAATGCCTTTAAAAAATATCCACTTCTGAGAGGAATGGCATCATATGGTGTTATTTGGCCAATTTCAAGCTTGATACAACAAACTTTTGAAGGAAAAAGAATTGGTAAGTCATTATTCGTAATTAAATATAACATATGAAATTTTTCCATAAATTTCGGTGCGTCATTCTTTTATATATGTCATAAAAATATGAATATCACACACACACTTGAATTCTTAAACATCGTAATTTATAACTTATAGATAACTATGACTGGTGGAGATGTGCAAGGTTTGGCTTATACGGCTCTTGTTATGTTGCTCCTACTCTTTATTCCTGGCTTACTGTTGCCAATGTTATCTGGCCTGGAACATCATTACGTGCTGGTATAATTAAGGTAATTGGTGAATGAATAATGCGTAGTTTAATGGTATCGTGCCGATTACAATTTGAAATAAATTTATTTTCTAATAATCGCTTTTGTTATTTATTAGAGTTCAGATTTCTAGTTAAAATAGTAGTTTTCTTCTATAGAATACATTTTACTATCTTATGTTTTCAGACTTTTGTTGAAACACTTTCATACACACCATTAGCCATGTGCAGTTTTTACTTTGGCATGAGTTTACTAGAAGGGAAAGCTTTTAATGAAGCAGCCTTAGAAGTAAAAGCCAAATTCCTTCCAACATATAAGGTAGTGTGTGAAATGCACATCATCACATATTTTTCTACATTTTCTAAACAAAGTTATAATCGAACATTTTGATTATTATTTCAGGTTGGAGCATCAGTGTGGCCTGCTGTGGCAATGATCAATTTCTGTCTGATCCCTCCTCGTAACAGGGTACCCTTTATCAGTGTTTGTAGTTTGGTTTGGACATGTTTCTTAGCATATATGAAACATTTAGAACGAGATAATGAATGCTTAAAACATGGACAAAGTCCAGTTAAATTACTTATATAGAATAATGCAATTAGTATCACAATGATTTAAGGATTCTTATCAATTATTTATATTAGTGCAATTTTTATCAGTAGATTTCTTAATTTATTAGTTTACAATTATTGTCTTAAAGACATGTGATATTATTATATAAATGGTTTAGCTATATAATAGCACTGGAAAATTAATGTCATTGTTGAATTAACAATCAATACCTGCAACTGATGTGTCAACAACCTTAATGCAAGCAGTCCAGAATTCTGAGTTCTGCATTCTTCCTTCATTTTATTTGATGCAGAAGTGTGAATAGGGAGCAGGAGAGACAGGCTTTATACCAGTCTTATTCTCTCTTCTGCTTTTATATCTACTGTAATTATATAGTAAGTATGATATTATATGTCATTGTATGTGTCTCTTGCCATCCAAGCCAGGTCACACACCATGGATGCATGATTGAATGGACACCTCCAGACAACTAGTTGCAGGGTTGATGCCTTATAATCTCAACATTTATCTTTACTTAATTAAAGTAGAGAATTATTAATGTTTATGTGATCTGTGTTAAAGATAAATATTTCATACAAAATTACATACATAATGTTCACAACTTTGATTATGATGTATGGACAATATTCCTTAGTGATTAACATTAGTCGAATCTCAGATAAAATACTTAGGTATAGAAAAAAAAACACCTCTAAAATTTTGATTTCATCAATAATTTTTACGTGTCCGGTTTGTGTCCCTATGTAGTGTGTGAAGCAATGTTGTAATTCAAATTAATGGACATTGAAGCTATTAAAGTTACTAGACATTTTGAGACTTAACATCTAACGTCGGAGTGACGAGCGCCGACTAATGAACATGTAATGCTTTTTAATTCGAAATTCTGTGTTATAGTGATGCTTCTGTTTATGGGCAGGCGCCTACTATTAGCCGAGAGACACATTCCTTTCTTTATCTGGGACATAAAAAAAAATATATTAGACTTTTGCCATCGCTGTGTATTTGACATTACAGTATTAATTAAATACAGTAGTATGCATCTGGAAATACTGTAGACAGAGGGAAATGTGTTTGATGATATGCGATAATCTATGGCACTATTCCATTAATGTTAATAATAATAATGGATAACAGTAATTACACAAAATCATTTTTTCCTTTAAATGTACTAAGTATTTGTGTCTCTGCGTGACTATAATTAGATATTCAATTCCGATTACTGATACTGATTTCTTTACTAAAAATATTCCTTTCACTATGTAGTCAAACTCCACGAGCATAACACTCAACTTATATACACGGGAAGGGTTGTTAATTATTCTATTTTTCTTTCAATTTTCAGTTGCATACTACTAAATAAATAGAAAATGTGTGCGTGTACTAGTGTACACACGTAAGAAGTGAAACTTCTTTGTGACCTTATTTTTGGAAAAATGATCTATTATATGACCGGACTTTGACTTTGACTGGACTTTGACCGGACTTTGACCGGGCTTTGACTGGACTTTGACCGGACTTTACAGGACTTGACAGGACTTTGACCGGACTTTGACAGGACTTTGACCGGACTTTATAGGACTTTACAGGACTTTGACTGGATTTTGACCAGACTTCGACTGGACTTTGACCGTACTTTGACAGGACTTTGACCGGACCTCGACAGGACAGTCCAGTCAAAGTCCAGTTAAAATGAAATGAAATTAATCAAGTCCAGTTAATTTTGACGCATAAAAGAAAAATGTGACGCGTGACGCGTAACGGAAAAATCTAACGATTTTATTTTTCTAACGCCGTTAAAGAAGTTTCACTTCAAATATACATTTATAAAATGTATTAATAAATGTGATAATAGCAAAATATACTTAAAGTTATTTTAAAGATAAATGTTACTACTTATACTGGATATAATATATTTGAATAGAAATCTAATAAAGTTGTTTATTTTCGTTATGAAAAAGTGATATTTAAATTTATAGACGAAACATTTTGCTCTGTTCACACTCTCAGACGACTTTATACTCTGAGCCCTACACCTCAAAAAACCAGATTCAAGTACGGTACCACTACGTTTCATGAAAAATATCATATTAGGAGGAGGGTCGTTAGCGGGATTTCGGGGTGGGCCGTCAGGAATTTGGGGTTATCCATTATCAAGCTAGGCAGAACTTGTTGCACCTATGCCCACGCACCTATGCACGCGTGACACAATGCTTCAAATAAAATTGCAATACCTAATTACCTAATATTGATTAATAAAGAATCATCGCGCAATGCAATGTCTATACTTTGGATTTTCTTTAATCATTGACTTTGGACCAGTTAATGTTGTCCAAATTTGCAACCTGAATATCGGCAAGTTCGATAAAAAAGAAAATGTCTTAGCAAAGCAATGCAATTGGATTTGGTACTACAGATGATGAAATACATTTAACATAAATTATACATGGCATAAATTTTACTACAACATTCTGTAATACCTACGTTGTTTACATAAATGATCCCCCCCCCCCCCCTTTCATTCGTTAGCTTGTCCAAATGTTTGAAATTTGTTTTATATAATTTCATTCATTTTATTAGCAAAACTATAAAAATTGGTTTAATAATTAACCCGTCATTTATTTATTTTTAAACCAGTTTATAAAATTCTTTCTTCAATAGGTTATGGGTTACGTAACTTTTTGACTATTAAGTAAACTACCTAGATTCTCATATCAGTATCTAATAATACTGGCTTGAGAATCTAGGATACAATCAGATACAATCAACTATCCAAAATCCAAATGTACAATTTGGCAGCCCTGATATTAGTAGGGATGGGAGATCATAAACTATTGACATAATTGAAACAATATACTAATACTGATAACTGATTGCTGGAGTCCGACCTCGAAGCGCGCACAGAGGTATTCGGAGAAGTACATACAGAAGAAGGATTTGTTATTTATTTATATTAATGTTTCTATTGACATATCATAAGAGCACGAGTTGCCTACATGAAATAAATGAAATTTGAATTGAATTGATAATTATTAATTGCTCCTTCCTACTCATTCGTAACTTAACTGCCAAGTGTCAACTGATGAGCAATGCCACCATTTAAGCGCTTTCGGCGCTAGATACAGCACTTTTTGAAGTTATACTTCTTTAGGCGCGTTATGAAAAAATGATGAGAGTGAAATTTTAAGATGCGCGCGCACCTGTGACACAAAAAATTAACAGTATGAAGTTAGGCGCAATTAACAGTATGAAGTTAGGCGCGTTATGAAAAAATGATGAGAGTGAAATAAAAAAATAAATAAATAAATATAAATATATATATACAGGGTTAATTTTAAAACACCAGCAACCTCGCAGGACCAGATAGCTGACCCCATACGGAACAACTTTTGTTCTACGAGTTTGTATATAACTCAATATATTTTAAAAAAAATGATTTTACAAGTTTTTGTTGTGTCGTATTTTTCTTCGTAGCGTTCGGCGTGCGCGCGCGACTCAAAGAAGCCGCTCAGCTGGCTCGGGCGATGACCTTCAACGCTAGCCCCGTTCCCCACGCTTCGCGTGTTTGCTTACGTAATCTGCGATGCGTGTAGGTAACATACAAGACGGAAATTAAATGAATACTTATTTTTGTATGAAAATAAAATCTAACAAATTATCAAAAGTCGTAGAACAAAAGTAGTAGCTTATAACCTTAGGTATCTACCCCTGCGAGGTTGCTGGTGTTTTAAAAATAACCCTGTATATATATATATATATATATATATAATTATATATAGATGCGGTTTTTATTTTATAATTTGGAACATGGTGCCGTAAAAAAAGTACCAGGTTCGCATAAACGCGAAGAGAGTAGAATGTCCATTTTTCATGGCGAGTAGCCGTAATTAATAAACAAATGACGATTTGGACAAAGAAAAACTCTTTAGGTTTTTTCTTATTCGGAACATGTTGCCGTAAAAAGTACCAGGCTCGCATAAACGCGAAGAGAGTAGAATGTACTTCTATCATGTCGAGTGGATATGTTGATATAAATTAAAATACTTTTATTTAATATAATTAACACTAAATATTATTAAATTACCGTCAAATCAGGCAACTTTGCCACTTTTTGTGGGAGATGAAAAGTTATAGTCCTTTTTTTACCAGGAAAAAAAATCTATAACCAATGTAATATGATTGATAGATAGTCTAGTTATCAAAGAATGTGTACATACCAATGATTTTTTGAAATAACGAAGAATAAAAAGGCAAACGCCAGAAAACAAAAGTGGCAAAGATACCCATAACTTGTGGCAACTTTGCCAATTAGATTTTTACTGTCAAAACAATAAAGTTTGTATTTACAATGTTGGCAGCAAATCTTCAATAATCTAAAACGCAACAGTTGAGGGGTTTGATCCTTCATTATTGTAATAGTAGAATTGATTACAGTTGATTTGGTAAAGTTGATGACCCATATTATAAAATTTCATACAAAGTCTGAAAATGTCATTAGGGTTGACACAATCGAAACAAAAAAGAATAAACAATTATTTATTACATAGATAATAATAGGATACTACTAGGAATAGGTACATACATTTATTCAAAACGTAGGCAAAACTTAGTTAAAATTATTGAGATCAAAAATTCAAAAATTAAACATAGGTACTCACAACATTCTCTTAGTACCTATTTCTTCAAATAAAACACAAAACTCTAAAAAATTAAGTTATGATAAACTCTTAAAAAATAAAAGGCAGACTTCGAAATTTGCTCAATCTTCAGCAATTTTAAATAAAAAATTATATAATTATTGCTAAAGACTAATTTGCTGAAAACTATATACAATAATTTTATCACAATTATCATGATAAAAAAATATAATTATTTATAACATAGATAATAAGAAAGAAATTAGGAACATGTACATACACTTTCGAACGTAAGCAACGCTTATGGTCAGGGGTCCCTCGGGTAGCTGATCCACTTGATTACTATCAAGCTCATTTTCCGTGAGTAGCTTCGTTTCGATGAGACGACCAACAATTCCCTATGCGAAAATTCTCTATTGTGGTAGCTAACAGAGGTAGCAAGGATAGAATTTTCGCATAGGGAATTGTTGGTCGTCTCATCGAAACGAAGCTACTCACGGAAAATGAGCTTGATAGTAATCAAGTGGATCAGCTACCCGAGGGACCCCTGACCATTAATTAAAATGATTAAGATCAAAATTTAAAAATGAAGCGTAAAACATTGTAAGTACTTAGTACTTCTCCAAACAAAACCGTAATAAAATTATTATAAACTCTTAAAAAAAACTAAATCCTTTGCAATTATTATAAAAAACATCACAGAAAATATTTTTGTGTTGATCGAGAAAAATACTCATTCTTTGTAGTTTATTTTAACGTGATTACACGTTAAATAAAAAACTACTAAGAATTGATATACTTTTCAACCGCAAATTAACAAAACTATAAAAATATCTTATACCTATCTATCTTAAAAATAATGTTTATCACAATCATCAATAACGTATTCAAGATTTTGCTTCAACTGATGTAATTTTATATTTTTAACAATGGATGAAGAGGGTACAACATCGCGATCCCTTTTGCAAACAACAAATTTTAATTGAGGCTTTCTGATAGTTTTTAAAAAAATAATTGAATAATAAGTTTCTGTTTCGTGTTTATCTATCTTATCTATAAAACCTACATAATATTTCCAGTTATTGCGAATGTAGTATCTAATTAATACACTTTCTTTTTCAAAAAAAATATGTTCAAATCTGTTATTACATATTTCTGAGTTTGCATGTTCATTTTTCTCATGTTTACTATCAGTATTTTCATCTTTGTCGATTTCAGTATTATCAGTGGTATCTTTTATAATGTTTTCATTTTTCATTTCAGTTTCATTTGTTTCTGTTTCACACATGCATTCCTTAACGTTCTGATCATCAATATTTTCATACATATTAATTTTGTCCTTTTTCGAGATAATATTTTCATTGTCAGACATTTCGTGTATTTCAATTTCGTGGTTGTCCAAGGGTATTATTTCTGTTTTGTTCAGTTCGTCACTATTACCTTGTATTTTAATTTGTTCTTTCTTCAAGTCTTTGGTATCAGTTCTTTTTTTTGTTTCAGTCACATTTAAGATCAGTCTTTTTGTATCATGTTCATTTGTATATTTATTTTCTTTTAGTTTAATATTATTGATAGTTTCTATTTCAACGCAGTTTTCAATATAATCTATATTAAATATTGCTTCATTAATATAATAATCAGCCTCATATTTTGTACTGTTCTTTAAAATTGTTTGTAAAGCGATGTCTTCATCTTCAGACTTGATTGACTCTTCATCTGTTGTATCTCTGAGTGAATAATCGTCATCACTTGCCTCGTCACTGTCAGAATCAACTTTTCTTTTCTTCGTTGGCAATTGTTTTGTATTTGGAGTCTTCCTTTTGATTTCTCTACAGATCCCGGATGTGGAAGGCATAGGATTTGCGTACGGATCAATATTTTTAGTTTCTTTCTTCCTTAGAGGCAGCTTAGTTTTTGCATCAATTTTTTTTAAATCGAGTGAACTGCATTGCCTTACATCAATATATGCTTGGTTTTCTGGTGATAGTTGAACATCTGATAAAATAGTTACTCGGTTTCCTTCAGTCTTTTGTTGGTTCGTTTTAGTTTGTTGTTTCTTGGCCATTAGTTTTTCTGCGTCTTGTGATGATATTGAGGTTCCAGGTTCCACTTTTAATTTCCTGTTTGCTACAGTTCTTTTCAGAGGATTCGGTGACTTGGTGCTCTTCAAAAAATCCAGCAATACGGTGTCTATTTTATATTTCATTTCTTCTTCGTAGTCAGGTAACTTCTTTAAAACTTTATCCGGGTTGAATGGAACGATCCCCGTTGCTTTAAATCCTGCCTTGATGTTTTCTTTATTGGAAATTTCGATGCCTTCCAGTAACTTTTTTAGTAAGATTGGGAAGTGGCATTTATTTATCAGCGCCTCAGAAGGGTTTTTTACTTTGTAATCTGTTAGGATCTTTCGCCAAACCTTTTTTAGGGGCCCAAAATAGGCTACATCTAAGGGTTGAGTAATGTGAGTGGAGTTAGTTGGTAAAAATGCAAACCGTATATTATGCTGTTCGCATAATTCTATAATATCCACATTCAAGTGGCTCGACAAATTGTCGCCAATGACGACTTTAGGTCCGTCAAGCTTAGCAGCCCAAGGAATGACTATATTCTTGAACCAGTCCTCAAAAACCGCACCATCAAACCATCCTGACTTGGTTCTATTAAATCTTGCTTCTGGTGGTCCCCCTATGCACCAAGCAGACCATAAATTTTCCGCTTTGTACACTGTATAAACTGGCAATAAATATCCATCTGCACATGCGGAGAACATAATTGATATGTTTCCCTTTGAATGATTTATTATTCTTTCGGGATATTTGACTTTACGTCTGAAAATGCATTTCGATGAGCCTGGGTTGTCAGATAAGTTAGTCTCATCGTAGTTCAAAATATTTTCTTTGGGTATGTCTTTTAGAGTACGTGCCAGATTATTAAAATAATGCTGGAATTCTTCCACAGTTTTCTCTGCCCGTGACTTCTTGATATTCTGCACTACTCGTTCAGTCAGTGCATTCTTGTTTCGGCTTAGAAAATGTCTAACCCACCATTTACCTGGCATTTTACCGGAAAACAGTTCCAAGCGATGATTTTTGTTCAAATATTCAAATATGAGTATTCGTAAATCAAGTCGAGATAACGGAGAACCAAAATCCGCAGCGGCAATCAAGACATTAACAATATCTTTCTCCTCAGCTTCGCTCAGACGCAACTGACTACCGGGAGGTTTCATATGGAGTCCCTTCACTTTGTTCTCTATCGTACGTCGAGGGATATGAAACCGTTTTTCGGCTTCTACTGAAGATATAATATTTTTCTTTACAAGGTCAACAGCAACGTTCAGCATTTCCTGGCTATAATTTTTGTAATTTCTTGAGCCTAATTTTCGCCGACCAATATGACGACCCATTTCCTAAAAAAATAATTCTGAGATTATTACTAAAAACTGAAAGATAAGTATCAACAGACCATCATAAAATGTATATGGAAGCATACCGGGGATATGTTTTCAAACAAAAAATAGAATAACGAAAACCGATCCAGTAGGTAATCTCGGAGAAGGTAATCGGTGCACACATTCATACAATACAACAACAAAAAATACCGACATTACGTTGTCTTTTTTGGAAGTCGGTTAAATATCTTTGTTTGAAAAGTGACAACCCTTGGTCGTCAAAAAACGTGGCAAAGTTACTCCCTCTCATTCGCGGGTACGGTATGGTAGCTTTGCCAACGAAATTTTGAGACGTATTTCAAACACTACGATATTTACAGCTTAATTAATTTATTAACGATCGTAATAATTACATTATAACAAAAATGTACGTACCTCAGATTGATGTAATCACTTTAATATTATAAAAGTTCTGGAGCACTTAATTTAGACGTTACATCATACTCGGTTTTCAAATTTAAAATGTCAAGAAATGGATACCGTGGTATTGCCATATTCAGACTAGTATTACCGAGAAATAATTATATTTTACCCTAAAAATTGTTTCAACGTAATAAAATAGACACAGGCTGTGATAATAGAGATTTACTAGACGCACTCCGCTCATGGCAAAGCTAGTAACCATTGGTAAAGTTGCCGGAGTTCACGGTATTAAGAGGCTACAGCGAAAATAATCCGTAGTTTGGTGGGCGTGGCTTGCAGCCGCTCGCGGGGAGCTCCGAAGGCATCGCACGCGCTCGGGCGACGAGCCGCGCTCGTTTGTCGTCAGGCGAATCGACTCGTATTACAAAGCTGTACACTCTGTGCAAAGTGATATAAGTCTAAAAGCTTATTTTTTTCGGTCTAGTCGGTATTCCTGTATCTGATATAAAACGGAAAATAAAATTCGTTCGCAATGATATAAGGACCACCTTTGGACAATTTCGATAAAAAAATTGTGTATGCTGATATTACTTTAGGAATATTAAATTGAACTGAGGCCTTATTTTAAAGCAAATATGTTTAATTTGTTATATCACAATTTGTAACATAAGACACACTTAAAATTAATTACGCCAGATTTGTTCGCAATAATACAATTAAAGCAAAGCAAAATGGTGATATTGAAGTTTTTTTTATCTTGACACAGTAAAGTGGCTTGGTATTAAGTACAGTCCAGTTCAAATATATTTGCGACCAACAAGATTAACTTTGTTACTCATCGGCATTATGTGGGCCCGAAGTTACTGGATATACAGTGGCTAGTCCTGAAGTGTGACATGTCTGATTAGACCACTATGGTGAGTTTTTCGCCATGTGTACGGTTTTCGCAATTCAATCGATACCTATATGTATCGGTTACCCTCTCACCAGTGACACCAGCAGTCCTGCCTGGGTTTATCTTAGACTAGTACTTACGAATGTTTCCACTTCACCGTATCTTAAATATCCTTTTTATAAAGACAATTGACTCTGTCAATAGCTTCCTCTAGTATACCAACACATCGTACCTTTGGTACGATTTAGCATGGGTGTTTGTGACCCACGTACTTTTGTGATTCTCTAAAACGTAAAAATATTACCTTAAGCGACATTACTGGAGTTTACCTGGCACGTTATGGACACGTACTCCCGTAGGCCATAAATTTGGTTTCCACCACATTTCTATCCGCCATTTTCAAGCCTCCCCAGATTCCCAGATCCCTACTACAGATTCACCGTTTACTCATAAGTCAAGTGGGCCCGATGGCATCCCTCCGATTGTGTTACAGATATGTGCTCCTGAGTTGGCACCGGTTTTAACGTGTCTTTTCCGGCACTCCTATGCATTAGGGGTAGTCCCGAAATCCTGGAAGGCCGGTTTAGTGCACCCGATCCTAAAAAAGGCAACCGCTAAGATCCGTCCAATTACAAGCTTATAACCATCGCCTCCTTGTTCTCTACGATAATGGAATTATCAACTGTCAGCTCCTGCTGTACCTAGAGGAGTACCAATTGATTAGCGACCGCCAGTACGTCTTTCGCCGGAGTCGCTCGCTGGTAATCTTCTAATTTACCTGCCATATAGATGGACAGAAGCAACTGAGACCAAGGGGGAGGCGCTTGCAGCCAATTGGGGCATAGCGAAGACCTTTTATCGGGTATGGCACAAAGCACTTCTTTAAAGCTACACCTTCCTTTGGGCTTCCAGAGAAATTATGCAACTGGATCACTAACATTTAAAAAATCGTGATAGAAGCGTGTATCCCTCACGTTTCGGATAGATGTTCAAAAATCAATCACCATCTATTAATTTTTTTATTTATTAGTTGGTGAGATAATCGCTATCAAAGGTATAAAAAGTGTAATATTAATCGAACAAAATGTGTTCATAAGATATTTTTTTTTAGCCGATCACGGCAAAGTGACTACACTACATCTGATGGAAAGCGCAGTCCAGTCCAAAAAACCAGCGACCATCGACAAACAATAAGTTTATCGGTGGTAATGCTTCTTCATACTCTGAAGAGGGAACAATCAAATCGAGGACCCAGCGACAGGACAGGCGGATGACCAATGCAGACACAGGGATACAATGTTGGACCCTTATACGCACCCCAAACAACTATCAACTCGTGTCGCAAGCCCCTCGGTAGAACTGGATATACACTGGCTGATCCTGGAACGCGATCCACACAAGATGTGAGCCGCTATGTCAGGTTTTAACACTGCGTGTACGGTGGTGGCTATCCGGGCGGATATGGATATCCTACCACCAGCATAATACTTTCCACTTTTGTTTAGATTTTATTCTTTACTATGGAATCCTAAGTTTGTCATGTGTAAGTAAAACACACACTTCGTCGGTTTTGAAGGATAATGGAATGACAGACAAAATTTTGTCATTTTCATACATTTGAAATGAAAATGAAATAGTCAGGTATCCAGGACCATTTCTGCACTTGATTACTATCAAGCTAATTTTCCGTGAGTAGCTTCGTTTTGATGAGACGCATAACAATTTCCTGTGCGAAAATTCTCGATTGTGGTACTTATTGTGGTAACAGAGGTAGCAAGGATAAATATATGTCGATTTGATGATACTCAAAAAATTAATACTAACTGGTTTTTTTGTTACATTTCAAGATAATTATCTAAATTATTTGAAAAAATATTTTTCCTACAAAATGTATGGTTTGATCAAGGACCGTTCCAGGATTTATAGATTTGAATAAGGGAATAAATAAAAAAAAGTGTGCGTCTCGGGACGCACGACAGAAGTGATAACTTAAACTAATGTGGGTTGAATTTAGAGAGGAGAAGCCTGCTTACTGCTGCCGTATGCGTGAGAGAAAGGCAAGCCAGACAGAGTGGGTCCGTAACGCGTTGTTACAAAGCGGTTTACCCTCCCATAATAAGTTATCACTTCATTGGATTGCAGTCCGGTCAAAGTCCTGTCAAAGTCCGGTCATAGGTCTGTCAATGTTCGTTCAAAGTCCTGTCAAAGTCCGGTCAAAGTCCGGTCAAAGCCCAGTCAAAGTCCAGTCAAAGTCCGGTCACAATCCGGTCACATTCCGGTCAAAGTCCTGTTAAAGTTCGGTCAAAGTCCTGTCAAAGTCCACTCTAAGTCCGGTCACAGACCGGTCACAACACTGTTCAAAGTCCGGTCACAGTTCGCTCATAGTCTTGTCAAAGTCCGGTCAAAGTCCGGTCAAAGTCCTGTCAAAGTCCAGTAAAAGTCCTGTCAAAGTCCTGATAAAATCCTGTCAAAGTGCGGTCAAAGATCGGTCGAAGTCCGGTCAAAGTCGTGTCAAAGTCCGGTCAGAGTCCTGTCAATGTCTTGTCAAAGTCCGGTCAAAGTTGTGTCAAAGTCCGGTCAAAGTCCTTTCAAAATCCGGTCAAAGTCCGGTCATAGTCCGGTCAAAGCCCGGTCAAATCCAGTTAAGTCCGGTCACAGTCCGATTAAAGTCCTGCCACAGTCTGGTCAAAACCAGTTGAAGTCCGGTCACAGTACGGTCAAATTCTGGTCAAAGTCCTGTCAGAGTCCTGTCAATGTCCTGTCAGTCTTGTCAAAGTCCAGTCAAAGTCCGGTCACATTCCAGTCATAGTCCTGTCACAGTCCGGTCAAAGTCCGGTCAACTCCAGTTAAAGTCCGGTCGAATTCCGTTCAAAGTCCTGTCATAGTTCTGTCAAAGTCCGGTCAAAGTCCAGTCACAGTCCGGTCAAAGCAGACTGGTCACCGTGTGACACCACCTGAGACTTCGAAAATTCTCAAAGATCCAGGGAGATCGGCTAACGCTGGCTGGTAAACTGGCCCGTGTGACGTCTCATGGAATGTTCTCGAATATTCTCGAACCTTCCGTTGATCGATGGACCGCTGGTGTTACGGAACGCATCGGTTCACCCTCCCATAAGATGTTTCACTTCAAAAATGAAAATTAGTTTGCCACCAACAAAACAAGAATTGTAGCAACAAATTAAAAGAACTGCATTCATTTGTAATGTATGGTGTAATGTACACATGCCCCACGGAAAAATTGCCAGAAAATTTCAGATAGACAATAATTGATGACAAATATAATATTCATATATTATTGGTTTGATGGCCCCCTAAGTCCATGTTTTGAATAATTATCTTCTGACATACAAGGTACCCTATTAAAAATATTGTTATTTATTGATTGATTATACAGGGTTATTTTTAAAACACCAGCAACCTCGCAGGGGTAGATTCCTAAGGTTATAAGCTACTACTTTTGTTCTACAATTTTTGATACTTTGTTAGATTTTATTTTCATACAAAAATAAGTATTCATTTAATTTCTGTCTTGAATGTTACAACGCGCATCGCAGATTACGTAAACAAACACGCGAAGCGTGGGGAACCGGGCTAGCGCATTTGACCTTGAACTCCCGAGCAGCTGACCGGCGCCTTTGATATCGTGTGCGCAAGCCGCGCCGCGCCGCAGTCTACGAAGAAAAACACAACACAACAAAAACTTGTTAAATCATTTTTTTTAAATATATTGAGTTATATCCAAACTCGTAAAACAAAAGTTGTTCCGTATGGGGTCAGCTAACTGGTCCTGCGAGGTTGCTGGTGTTTTTAAATTAACCATGTATTCATTATTATATAGTTTACTTAATTTTTTCATGTTATTACAAAGTCAGATATGACGAATGAGGAAAATGAAATAGATGAAGATGACAGCTATGTTAGAAGCGTAGATAATGAAGATTTATCAGATGAATCTGATGAAAATTATTTTTTTTTAATATGCAAATACACATTTTTTTTAGAATCATCAAATCGACATATTTTATCCTTGATACCTCCGTTAGCTACCACAATCAAGAATTTTCGCACAGGAAATTGTTGGGCGTCTCATTGAAACGAAGCTACTCACGGAAAATTAGCTTGATAGTAATCAAGTGCAAAAATGGACCCGGGATCCCTGACTAAAACTTATACTACTTTAAACCTGGAAATATTTCTATTTTATGTAATATAACTAAATATGAATCCATTAACACTGAGTGAATTAATGGGTGTTAATTGATACAAGTTAGATTTTTTTAACTCATCCAAAATACATAATATCCATCAAATCTTAATATTTTCTAAACAGACTTACTTCCAGCATTTTAATTATTTTAACTCCAACCCTATCAGATAGAAGTTTTAAAAAAACTTGTGCCATTTAACACATGCATTTATCATTATACACATATTAACTACTAGCTTTTGCTCGCGGCTCCGCCCACGTGATCAAACAAACAAACAAACAATCAAACTCTACAGCTTTATAATATTAGTATAGATTTGGGTAGCTTAGCAACGGAAGCCTTCAAATAAAATTATTTCGGTAGCTTAGCAACGGAAGCCTTCAAATATGAATAATTTTCCCCGTTTTTGCAACATTTTTCACTGATGCTTCGCTTCTAATGGTCGCAGCGTAATGTTATATATCCTAAAGCCTTCCTCGATAAATGGACTATCCAACACAAAAAGATTTTTTCAATTCGAACCAGTAGTTCCTGAGATTAGTGCGTTCAAACAAACAAACAAACAAACAAACAATCAAACTCTACAGCTTTATAATATTAGTATAGACTATAACATATGGCTAATGATATAAATTTAGTTTCTTTTTATTATCTCATATTATTATTGTTACTATAAACAAAAATCATAGTACATTTATGTTAATAGCAAGTAATCCCAATCCATCAAAGTTAAAACATCCTAAGAATAGAATAGAGTAAAAAAAGTTGGCGAATTTTTAAAATAGCATCATATCATTAAATAGTTTTTTCTCAAAATTCGGTTTTCAGACTTGTATCACTTTTCACAGAGGGTACAGAAATATACGCATATTAGGACGAAAAAATATTTATTATGTACTTACACTTTGACATTACGCTCATCATCTATGGATACTCATTTATGTTAAATGAGTCTATTGATGGAAGTGGCTTGGTTGAAGATATTATGAGATCTAACAAGTGAAAATAATATAATATATGCGTACATCCTATAACTATTTGCATTATTAAATGTAAATTGACTTTGAGGGTAAATAAATCATATTAATGCATGAAATCACGAAAATCCGATCTGCAAAAAAACGGCATAGGTCCGTCCACGATAAGGCGCTCCCGCCGACTGATCTATTGAGGGAATGAAAGTGACGCAATTACTTTTGAAATGCAAAATAAGAGATGGCTATATTGAGTGTACTTTCAGAATAAAACAACGTATGTGCCAAAACGATTTTTCTTGTTTTCTAATAAAACTCATTATTAAATCTAAAACTGCTTTGACCAAACTTTCATACGATAATTCTCCATGTTTTAAAGTAAATTTAATTGTCTTATTCATGAGGGTTACCCTTCGGCAGCCAAAAACGTAAAAAAATAGATACAACTTTGCGATTTTTTTCTATCGAGAAAATTTCATTGAATCGTGTATTCCTTTTGAACAATCCTAGAGCAGAAAGTCAAAAAACGTATACCAAAATATTAAATCTCTATTCCACGTACACAATTATATACACGAGATAGAAATGTCCCATTTGTTTCAATGTAGGGCCTTAATGTTAAATACTTATTATTGGTTATTTAATGATGCCAAAGAAGTATAACTTCTCACGCGCGTACATAAGTACACGCACCCATATTTTTTTTAGCAATGTTTGAGTCAACTTTTTAAATGTTAGCGACCTAAATATATCGTACCGATGTTTTAATAAAATTTCAGAAACGGTTTCTATATTCTATATAAAAATATCGATATTACTATCGGCTTGACATATTCATGACCTTTGTTAAACATCTTATTTTTTTCTTTACACACACCCATAATTCATAACAATATTTAGACAAATATCGAATTCTATACAAAATAAAAAATATCGATATATTGAATCAAAATATATAGTAAAAAAATCGGTTTATTGCACGTAGCAAATGTTACAGAAATATATCGATATTTTTATTTTCCACATTCCTAGTGGTTAGTGACCTAGCTGGGTGAGCTGGGGGTCTAAACTGTATTCCATACCCTCCCTTAATAATAATTAATGACGAAAAGGCACTGAAATGCTCATCATGCAATAGAAAAATAAAATCACACTATATCAGGGCACAGCTAAATCGGTATTATGTCCAGTAATTCATTGTTGTTTTCAATCAACCATGAAGGTAAAGTTTACGCTTTATCTACTAGCGGATCATGTTGGAGAGAATTTATGTATCTTGGTTTGGAATTCAAAACTCTATCAGCTGTGCCGCACTTTCTATGGGCCGTAGGAGGAGACAGGCAAATATACCTACACGTTCACGGCTTAGAAATACCGATACGAGTCAAAGAAGAATCGTACGAAAATGAAAGGTGGTTGCCTCTAGAAGGATTTAGCGGCAGGCTATTGCCCACGGATCGGTATCACTTTTCATCTCAAGATGGCACGAAGGACAGATCTATTGACCGTATTAGGTTGCCCTCAATGGCCTGGCAGTGGGAGGGTGACTGGCAACTGGAACTAACTTTAGATGGTCAACCCTTAGATCATGATGGTTGGAGTTATGCTGTTGATTTCCCTGCACAGTTTGGGCCAACAAAACAATGGAAGTCTTGTGTGAGAAGAAGGAAATGGATAAGGTATAGAAAGTTCAGTGCTATGAATTCTTGGTGTGCTATAGCTCCATTACACAAGGATCCCACACAGGAGCCTTTCATAGATGTTAGTATTGGTGGGACTCAAATCCCGTATGCCAGTTCTGGCACTTTGTCTGTCTGGGCCATCACAGCTCAAGGCCGTGTTATGTATAGAACAGGCGTGAGTACCACATCGCCTGAGGGATTAAAATGGATTAACATTAGCATTCCACCAAACTGTGATATAAAACAGATCTCTGTAGGTCCAACAGGACTAGTATGGGCCTTGCTGTGGACAGGTAGAGTTATTGTAAGAAAAGGTATTACGAAAGACTGTCCAACAGGTGAAGCTTGGCTCGAAGTGAAGTCTCCAAATGAAACCAAATTGATATCTATATCTGTAGGGTATAATTCTGTTTGGACTGTGGGTTCAGATACCAGGGTATGGTTTAGGAAAGGTATTGATGGTAATAATGCTGGAAGTTCAGAGTCTGCTGCTATTGGGAGTGGATGGTTAGAAATAACAGGTAATATGTCACAATTATCTGTAGGAATGAATGACCAAGTGTTTGCCATAGGAGACTCAGATAAATGCATTTACTGGAGAAGTGGTATAACCCCAGCTGAGTTAACTGGCAAGAGATGGAAAATGATACAAGCCAACATGCAACTCAGTCGCACATCAAGCTCAGCAAGTGTAGTTTCATCTGTATCAAATCCAAAACACCATAGTTTAAGTATGCTTAATGAAACAGCACCAGAACGTAAATCTAATATTAACCTACACAATTCATGGGAAGAGTCTCATTCTGCACCCATAGAACACACATTACCAGTTAAGTCACAAAGAGAGTCTCGACCCAAAAGCAACAATATTAATTTGGAAAACATAGATCTAACAGGAAAAAGCTATGAAACCACTCTTAAGAATCCACGAGCTTGGAGTCCTGTACGAAGTGTTGGCTCAGTGGTGGGTATGGAGGCTCAACCAGATAGTGACAGCAGTGTGTTTGACGTTGATTCTGGTATGTTTTTCGATGATGAAATAAGTCAAACTGCCTGGGGTACGTGCGATGCGTCATGGGCGTTTGTAGAAGCGGGGGCATGTTCTATGGATATAATGCAAATACCACACTGGTTTACAGACTTTCAAAATATAAACAATTCAGATCTCATTGCAAAATGGAGAATTCAAATTTTAGAGAGGCTTAAAAATAGAAATAGCCACCAAAATGTTGACCTATCTCTCTATGGTGCTGCAGTGGAAGAGAAGGGATGGACTCGCAGCTGTGAAGCACGGCTTGTGCATTCAAACAATATAAGTGAAGAATGTATATTGTCAATATATTGGCATGACTTGGAAAATACAGGAACATTGTCAGTTTTCCAAGTAGATGGTACTATCAAATTTATAATAAACTTATGTGAAGTAACAAGTGTGTATTCCTCATCAGAACCAGGAAATGCCAGACTTACCCTTTCAGTGCCACGTCACAGTGAAGCAACTATAAAAATACAATTTATTTCAGAAATGGAACAGGAGGAGTGGTTAAATGTTTTAGTTGATATTACATCCCAAATAAATGGTGTTTCTGGGAAACCATCTGCTAATTCAGTATGGGCTGTTACAATGGCTGGTGATGTCCTTAACTGGGATCCAATCCAAAATAAAGTGAATAGTGAAGATGGTACTTATACAAAAGAGTTCCAAGTTTTTGGCAAAGACATATTAGCTGGGATCACAACAAATTTGAATAACAATTTTCCTCCTGGAAGTAGTTTAGTACTTACAGGTTGCTTATTTGATGAAATTAGAGATAAGAGATGTTATATAGATTTACGTGGACCTGAAGTTAAACAACAAAGACATAAGCTAGAGTCAGATGTTGTGGAAATACCATTCCATTTTAATTTGAGATTTGATGAAAACACAGTTGTGTGTAATACAATGATATTGGGCAGCTGGGGAATAGAAGAACGACATGAGCTACCATTGAAAGCAGGCCAGGAATTTTCCATTATAATAATATGTGATGCTAACATTTTAAGAGTAGTCATCAATGGTAAAAGTTATTGCACGTATAAACACAGACTGAGTCCTGAGAACATTACATCAGTAGCAGTACAAGGACCCTTGAAACTATACACCATGGAATATTGCACTACTAGTGCTATAATTGGTGCAGATGAAATGTTCTGGCGTATGATGGGAGGATACTTGCGTCGAGTGGAATGCTCTGAAAATGGCATAGTCTGGGGCATATCTCATGATCACAGGGCTTGGGTTTACACTGGAGGTTGGGGTGGTGGCATTCTTAAAGGTATATATTAAAGGTATTCTATAGCTCATATAAACTTATATGACGAACTCATTATTAAACATTGCATCTCTGTAGGTACACACGAATTTTAGCCCTGGGGGCGCGTCATTTTAGATTAGACAAACCTAATTTTTCTTAATTTTTGAGACAAGCCAAAATGTCACCTATATATATAGCACTAGATGACCCGGTGAACTTCGTATCACCTACATAATATATTTGTGTAAAATGTGGTCAAAACTTAATACAAATGTTTTATTTACATTAAATGCAATTAAGTGAGGTACTGCGCCATTGCACGTGAGGTAGCCCGTCGCACATTTAATTGACTTCGACGACCTAAGTCAGGTCGTCTCCCACCTCCCTCCGGTTGGACAGTCCTGTCCCCGTCCCGTCCCCGTCCTGTCCCCGTCCTGTCCGCGTCCCGTCCCCGTCCTGTCCCCGTCCCGCCTCCTGTCCTGTCCTGTCTCACTGTCCTGTCTCACTGTCCTGTCTCACTGTCCTGTCTCACTATCCTGTCTCACTGGCCTGTCTCACTGTCCTGTCTCACTGTCCTGTCTCACTGTCCTGTCTCACTGTCCTGTCTCACTGTCCTGTCTCACTGTCCTGTCTCTCTGTCATGTCTCTCTGTCCTGTTTCACTGTCCTGTCCCACTGTCCTGTCTCACTGTCTTGTCTCACTGTCCTGTCTCACTGTCCTGTCTCACTGTCCTGTCTCACTGTCCTGTCTCACTGTCCTGTCTCTCTGTCATGTCTCACTGTCCTGTCTCACTGTCCTGTCTCACTGTCCTGTCTCACTGTCCTGTCTCACTGTCCTGTCTCACTGTCCTGTCTCACTGTCCTGTCTCACTGTCCTGTCTCACTGTCCTGTCTCACTGTCCTGTCTCACTGTCCTGTCTCACTGTCCTGTCTCACTGTCCTGTCTCACTGTCCTGTCTCTCTGTCATGTCTCTCTGTCCTGTCTCACTGTCCTGTCTCACTGTCCTGTCTCACTGTCCTGTCTCACTGTCCTGTCTCACTGTCCTGTCTCACTGTCCTGTCTCACTGTCCTGTCTCACTGTCCTGTCCCTGTCCTGTCCCTGTCCAGTCTAGACGCTATACGACCCGTCATCACGGCAAGCTTCGCAACGACAACTCAACAACTACTAATAAATTAAAAATTAATTAAAAAAACATTGTCCAGCGGACAAAATTGTGAATCTAAACCATTCTCAGATCCCCTTGAACACACACAAAAAATTTCATCAAAATCGGTCCAGTCGTTTAAGAGAAGTTCAGGAACATACACACTCACAGAAGAATTATATATATAAAGATAGGCTGGCAAACGAGCAAGTAGGTCACCTGATGGTAAATAATCTCCACCGCCCATGTACGCCCACCACCAGAAGAATCATGGGCGCGTTGCCGACCTTAAAGGAAAGGGATAATTAGGGATTGGGAAGGGAAGGGGATTTGGGCTTCCGGATATCTCACTCACCGTTCGAAACGCAGCAGCAAGCCGTCACTTTACGTCGGTTTTCTGTGAGACAGTGGTAACGATCCGGTCGAGCCAGCCCATTCATGCTGTAGACAAAACACAACTACAGCGTGGCTCTACCACTCAAAAATATGTAGGAAGACTTGGAGGAAATGTTAAATTCACAACCCATTGAAGAAGAGGCTTCAACAAGCACACGAAACCTAACATTTAATTTGATAAGTCTCTCGTAGATCTTGATACCCACGACACAAGACTGGTATCTTACTGTGGGGTCAGGACTATTTGTGTAACTGTTGGGTGTATTTATTTATTTATGATACACACAATAGAGAGAGAGAGTGAGAGAGCATGACACACATACACACACACAACATAAAAAGGGGCCAAACTTATTATCCAGTGGTTAAAAACAACAATTTTCTTCCAAAATTCAATTTTGCCTATTATTTATAATCTCCATAACTACTTTTAGGAATCGGAAGCAAGGACGGTATTCATTCAATGACAGATACTCAAACATATTGTGTGTATGAGAATCAGCGATGGAACCCCCTCTCCGGTTACACATCGACAGGCCTGCCTACGGACCGGTACATGTGGAGTGATATCACTGGGAAACATAAAAGAACTCGAGAACACACTAAACTGCTCAGCCGACATTGGCATTGGGTTAGACAAATTTATATAGGAAACGTTTTAATATCCATATTAATGACAAATTATTCAGTATGTTCATTGCGTTTTAGATTTCCGAATGGATGATAGATTATAATACACCAGGTGGAGTAGACACAGACGGCTGGCAATACGCAACAGATTTCCCAGCACCATACCATGGCAAAAAAATATTTACAGATTGTGTACGTAGAAGGAGGTGGTACAGAAAAGCTCAAATTATCACTGAAGGACCATGGATACGCGCTGGTAGCACAGCTTTAATGGATATATCATTATGGGTATGATTTCTTTTTATGTTTTTCTGTATTTTTCTTTATGTTATATTTATTTCACAGACTAGGTAACGTGAACACAGAAAGAGGTTGGTTGTATCAATTCTCCTCAGTGCATCAGACACTCCTGCTATCTTTTAACATAAACTGAATCGAAATGTGATCAGTCTATTAATTTTGTATTGGCGAAAACTTAGCCGCTACACTCCCTTTTAGCCAAAATAATACAAAATAACGATGCTATAGTTAAATATATTGTAACCTATATATATATTTAAAGTTTATTTTTCAGCTTAATGGTGACGAAATGGCGGTCTGGGCTATTACATTAGGTGGTGACGCAATCTACCGAACAGGAGTGTCACCTTCGACTCCAGCAGTAAGTTCAAGCATAGGATAAGAATCATACAATTTGTCAACTAAGTAGTCCAGAGTCTAGATTAGGCAAATCGACCGGTGTGGTGCCGGGTGCAGTGCTGCCTAACATAATAAAGATAAGACAGAGAGTAATAAAGAATAATCTATCTATCTATTACGATAATCCACTGCTTTATGTATAGTAAAACATATTTTTAATATCTTCAGGGCGCACACTGGGAACACATAAATAGCCCACAGACTCTTATCGGAATAAGTACATGCAACAACATTGTTTGGTCAGCTGGACGGAAAGGGGAATTGTACTGTAGAGATATTTCAAGAGAAAATCCAAGTGGGCTAACTTGGAAATTAGTTGAGCCACCAAAGGGTAGTAACCCTTATAGTCATAAAACCCCCGGTGCAAAAGTAGTCTCACTAACAGACAATTCTGCGTGGGTTGTGCTCTCGGATGGTGCTATCGCGGTCAGAATCAATGTTTCCAAAGATAAACCAGATGGCAAGGAATGGAAATATTTGTCTGGTAAGTTTTAGATAATTTCCCTATACCAATATGCTAGTGTAAGGGTTGTCTGTTTACTTAGAGCAGCCAACCAATGGGAGACGCCATTGATGCGCTTCCCCTGTGTAAGTGCATAGTGTGCATAGTATATAAAACTAGTTGCGCTTCGTGAACTACCATTAAAAAGTGACATTACGTGCGAATTGAGCTCGGTGAAAATGCCGCATGTAGTGTACTTACGTGTAAAAAGAGATCCGGGACATGAAACTTATAAAAAGAACTTACTTTTCAACTATAAGTATTTTCTTTTCATAAATATTATAATTGAACCAAAAGGCTTAATTTCTTAAACTTTTTTTTAGGTGATAAGTGTTGTGAAATTAAACTATGTGTGTCAAAGCCGTAAATAGTGTGGAATTAATTTGAATTTATAAGCTAACGCAAAAAGTATCAATATTGTTATATTACGAGTTCTGTGTAACGTCCTACTGCTGGTAGCGGACCTCTTCTCCGAATGAGAAGGTAGGCCTTAGTCAACCACACTGGCCTGATGCGGGTTGGCAGATTTCACGTACTGTTGAAATTCTCATGAGACTTAAGTATGCACGTTTCCACGCGATCCTACCTTCACCGTTTAAACAAACTATAATTAACAACGAATACATGCTTAACTTAGAAAAGTCAAAGGTGCAATGGTTTTGGGGCTGGTTACGGACCTGCTACTTCCGTCTCACTTCCAGCCCGTACGACTTCTCGCTAAGCTATCGTTACTATTTTCGACTACTACTACCTACTATCGATAGTTATGCTGTGTATGCTATGGAGGGAATGGTCCAGTCATTTTAGCTTAAATTAGGTAAGAATCTCGGAATTCGAGATACCTAGCTGTAAGTCTGTAAATACTTGTATATTGACACCCTAAAAGTTGTCTCAAAACCTACATATGGTAGGGTGTGCGCAACTATTAAATTTCAAGGTCAAAGGTCACAAAAGTCGTTTTTTGCGCTTTTTTTGTAAACATCTCATTTCCTATGGGTTTTTGCTATTTGTATCTATGATCAATATTGTAGAATACAAAATTCTCTACAAATTTTGTTTAAAACTTTTTTTCATACGGTGAACCGTTTTCGAGATAGAGGGCGGAGAGCGCGGTCACAGGATCACTTCAGGTCAAACGGTGCCTCCGGTCGAAAACACGCCATATATAGTTGATGAACTATCGATAAATCAATGATTATAAATATTTGTCAATTTTTATTAACTATTATGTTATACTAGCTTTTGCTCGCGGCTCCGCCCGCGTGAACAGCATTTTCCGGGATAAAAGTAGCTTGTAACCGTCTGCAGGGTTCCATCTGTCTCTGTAGATAAATTCATCAAAATCGGTTCAGTGATTTAGGCGTGAAAGCGTAACAATCAAACTCAGTTTCGCATTTACTTTCACCCCCTTTTTCACCCCTAATTAAATAAAATTTCCAAAATTCCTGAAACACGTATTTATTTATTTTACGTCAATAACCGAAATACAAAATTTCGTTCATGTAACTTTCAAAATGACGGACTTTCATACATATTATATTATATCGCTCTCCGTCCTCTATCTCGGAAACGGTTCACCGTATGAAAAAAAGTTTTAAACAAAATTTGTAGAGAATTTTGTATTCTACAATATTGATAATGGATACAAATAGCAAAAAACCCATAGGAAATGAGATATTTACAAAAAAAGCGATTTTTGTGACCTTTGAACTTGAAATGTAATAGTTGCGCACACTCTACCATATGTAGGTTTTGAGACAACTTTTAGGGTGTCAATATACAAGTATTTACAGACTTAACAGCTGGGTATCTCGGATTCCGAGGTGAACTTACTAAAATGACTGGACCAGAAGTGGACAATTAATATTTCCAACTCCTCCCTAACCTTCTATCTGATTAATTTCGTTGCGGGGCAAAGACATTTAGGCATTCCCAGAGACTCGCCGAGCTTCACTGCTCGATGTCAACAAAATGCGTGCCACTGTTGATCCTGGTTCACAGGAGTTACAGTGGCGGGTGTGTGGGCGGGATAGTCTCTATCGATAGTTATAAAAAATCTATATTTAAGTACTTAACTAGAAAAAGTAATGATAAATCTGCGTAACATCAGGAAGCTGCATTAATCATCATGTAGTTTTAACCATTTATGTACCGATGAAAACGATAATTATCTGTTACTGTATATTTTTTATTTCCAGACTCCGAGCTGACATTTAAACACGTATCGAGCATGCATCAAGCCGTGTGGGGTGTCTGTACGGATGGAACGCTGCGGCGACGGCTCGGCGTCACGGCTCACAACCCGACGGGCACCGCGTGGCAACGGATACTATCAGGCCCCGTGGTCCATGTATCGGCGAGAGGAATGGCACCACGCTAACAACTACCAACACGGAGACCCTATTAGTTCTCTACAAAATCTATAACAAGTTTACCGCCTATACCAGTGTTGGAATTTATAACAGGCGGAATTGTTTTTTATATAATCATCTACGGGCGTATACAATGCTTGCTCCGCCAGTGGAACTCTTCACCCCCGCCTAATTTTGTTTAAATGTGTTGTTTACAAAAGATAGATTTATTTATTTAAAAAAACCTCATTGGTCTAGTGACTGCGTACTGAGGCTGTGAAAACTTGAGGTCATTGGTTCAAATCCCAGGTTCAGTAACCACGATTTGTGTACGACTATTTAATTTGAAAAATCACACATGTGTTGATTTGAGCCCGATATCGTGATATGCTCACATCATGGACGGAAATAAACTGCGAACTCGGGGATACAGACGCGAGATTATGTATGTATATATATGTATTAAAAAAACTCGCCTGAAGTTAACAGAGTTCATGCATTACAGGTGATTTACTAAAACCAGTGGGACGCTTTACTCAAACCAAATGTGTTTCAAGAACATTAAATAATTTTAATGAATAAAAGTCAGTAATCTGGCACGGCGTTCAATTCATTGGTTTTCTAAAAGCGTATTGTAATTGTCATTCATGAAATTAAGCGATATAAAGAAAAGAGGCTAATTGATAATTGCTTTAGATGAGTGATATTGATTCCTTGACGAATAGCGCTGGACATCGTTAAAATTGCATTTTTAATTAAATAAACTATGATTATTATAACTTTTTCCACCAATTTACTACGATAAAATGGACACGTGAATCAATATTTATAACGTTCATACCGAATGCAGTTAATGCTCTGGTGCTACTCACTCCAAAGCACTATTTCTACAGGTGTGTCTTGCGAAAAGGGCATCCTGTGGCCGGGTAAATTCAAAAAATCACTACTATATCATTCATCATGACTGGTCGCAACACACCACCAAAACTGAGACTAGGTATTGGTCACGTTTCATATTGCGACTGCACTTCAGTATAGAAATATGTATTGGACACACACGTGAACTTGTGACGTTTTGTTCGTCGAAGTCGCACCGCCGCGATATTATCTGCGTGTAGAGATTGTCACGACTTACATTCAATATGCATAATTTAACTTGGCCGGACTGAAATTGTTCACGAGCGACGTTACAGCTATTATTTTTAGAAGGATGTCGATCGGCGCGGGTTTAAAGAGCGTCTGAAATGACTAATCTCAGGTCGGCCGAGTAATAAAAATTGCAAGTATTTTATCATAATTATTATTATATTTAATTTGATAGCATAGCAAGACTATGGTCGCGATAATCATGCCCGTAGAGATAACACCAGTGTCTTTTTGTGATCAAAAGTACCAATGGCCAGCAAAGAAAAAAGTATTATGTTAAACATTGAAAGCCAAATTGTATTCTGCTTATGATCTCTAAATTTAGTGTTTTTATAGATGTATTTATTAGCTGATAATCCTTCAAGTTTAAATGTATTGTTTATTTCTTTGTATTTAAAAATAAGTAATTGCTCATATTTACATTGTCGAATAGTTTGTTATACTTTTAATTTTATGTAATGTAAGAAAAGACAATTTTTAAGGTTTTTGTTTTTTCTAGTCATTTATTATTGTTCTTTACAGGAACCGTGTTATGGGTATGGAAATTCATAATGGCTACAGATATATACCAAAATTAAGCTTTCGATTGACATATAAGCATATAATAAAGAGACTTAACCACTAATAATAATCTTTTATTGAAAATATTGTAGGCATAATTTTACTAAATGTGTTTTTTTTTAATTGAAGGCCAAGCATTACATCGCACCTATAGTAAATGAAAAAAGGAAATTTTCCGTTTTAAAATACATCACTTGCGTACTATTCGTATTTGCTGAGATTTTTATTCTATTAATTAATACTGTAATACCACATTGACCAGTACCTAGCTAACAAAGATTTCATATTTTATTTTATGTGTTGCGATACTTGATTGTACGTAATGCGTTTAACACGCTTTAAGGTTATGTATGTTTAGCTCATTAGAACCCCCGGCACCCGACCGGCACCGCCTCGTCGTTCGACGTCAACTCGTTGTCGACAGGTGGTCCACGGGTGGACGACGCGTTGTTACTAGTGAACGTCGCGAGATCAACCAGTGAACCTCGCGTGGTTAACGAGTGAACGTTACGTGGTCAACGAGTGGACATCGCTTGGTCCACGAATTTTCGAGTAGTCTGTTGCTTGAATTTGAACTTGAAATGAAATTGGAAATCTTCAGTTGCGCCCCTGATTGCGTCTAACCCCTTAACTCATAAATGAAAAAGGGAAAACTAAGCATTCAAAATAACGAATTGCTAATTTCTAAATCGGCTATTTAATGGATTTTGTTATATTTAACTGACATTGTGAAGTAGGCCATTATAATAGTGACAAGATAAAAAAGAAAGTGTTTCCATATCTAACTTTATTATTTAGTACGACATCAAATTGGACAACACCATCCCAGAACACGTAATTATTATTGATTGCTTAATTATTATAGCAAATAGTCGAGTTCATATCTGACAAAATGGTTGTTTGGATCATTCTGTATCCTAGGATACCCGGCGACTAGGGCATCTTGGCCGCCAATATACAGGGTGTTGTAAATTTTCCAGTACACATCACGAACTTTTCTTGCAGGATGAAACAGGCCCTGCGAAATAAAAGTATATTTTTTAATTCAATCTGACATGTCCCATTGAAGTGTATTAACTTATTTTATACTGGTATAGCAAAGTGACTAAACTACACCTGGTGGAAGTACAGTGCACCCAAATACAATGTCGACCGTCGACAGATATTATGAGCCTCGATTGTCGACCGAAATGCCGGCCTAATGTTACTGGGTGTACACTGGCTTTCAGCATATGTACGTTGGTTGCTATTCAGTCGGGTACTATGTTTCAGTCAGTCAAATACAAGTTTTACCTGAAGTGCATACTGGAGTATCTTGACTGGTCCGAGAGCCACCCTCATACCCTCGACAGCATCCATGAAAGCTTGTACTAAATGTGGCGAAGTTTCAAATATATTCGGCCACACATGATTCAATAAATGTACAAGAGCATCTTCACATCCGAACCCGTATACACCGAGAGCCATGTGTTTAATCGCTGCACACGCTGTCTGACGATGTACCAGATCTCTGAAACATGACAATATCTTAATAAATACATTCGTGCAAGCAACTCGCACCCCTACTAAAATTTCTTGTACCTAATAAGTCAGGTTAAGGATGTGGTATATCCTATCCACACAACCTTGTCCAGATGAATAATAATTTGAATTTGGGTTAGAATTTCTTCATGAAATTTAAATACGTCCAACTTTGAGCTGTACTTTTGAATGAAAAAGAATCGTCCAAATCGGTCCACATTTGGCAGAGTTATGCATAGTTAAGCATACAACAAACAAATATATGTACGCATCCAAATGACACTCCTTCGTTTTTTCGTGGGTTAAAAAACTGTATGTCAAGTATGCAACGTTTTCGTATGTTCAGCTAACGCGAAAGTGCGGTCTTCTTCTTTGGACAATGGAGAACCAATAAATAATACAAAGTATATAAACATTTTCCCAATATGTACCTGTCCATCAAAGCGTCTTCGAGAAGTGGGCACACGGCATAAATATAATCTTTGCCCATTTCACCAATATACTCAAACAAAAACGACAGTGACTTGAGCACTCCATTCTGTACATTCAGTTCGGGAACCCTGTATTCATTCATTAACGCTGGTAATACTGTGAACGGTGAGCAAGTCTCGGCAACAATAGCAATAGCCACTGTAGTACACACTCTGAAAAACAAACCAAACATAAAATTTAACAATACACTCTTTATATTAAAGTGGTAGAGCATCGTTTTTAGACAGTTTTATATACAGCATGAATGGACTTGCTCGACTGGGTTATTACCATTGTCTTAAAGAAAAACGATGTGAAGAACCAGTTTTCTGTTGCCTTTTTTACGGTGAGTGAGATAGAAGGCCCAAATACCTTTTCCCCTTTCCAATCTATTCATTATCCCTATCGTTTAAGATCGGCAACACGTCCATGATTTTTCTGGTATTGGGGTGTTCATGGGCAATGGAGACCTTACTATCAGGTGACCCTACTTGCTTGTTTGTCAGCCTATGTTATAAAAAGAAAACTAATTTAAGTCACCTGTTTTGTCTCTCCTGTACTTTTAAATTGTTGAGCAATGTCGCCAAAACGTCGTGCGGACCGATTGCTTTGGCTATATAACCAAATGTATTTACAGTGGCTCGCCTGATGGCCTTTTTGTGCGCTTTTAGTAACTCGAGCAGTTCGAAACATATTCTCATCCATTCTCTGGCGGAAACGAACTCGGGTCCTCGATCAGCTATGCGCCCGACCAAATCGATGCAATTCTCTTGCACTTTTTCATGTCTGTAATAAAAATATATATAACATCAACACTCTTATTTACTTTTGGTTCAGTTAAATCAAGTTTCATAGGAGTTAATTTTTATGGCATGATATAAGAATGTTGCGACACATTTACATCCACACGGTCTATATAGACAAACAACATCAATTATATTCCCTTTAACATCATCATTGTATTAATAACCAAACCAATGTAATAGAATGAGAAAGAAAGAAAAGATGGCTTCAATGAATTAATCGGCAGACTAAGACATGGTCGATTCTTAAAAGTCGCCATCATTGATTATCCCTAGCTATTTACTGCACCTACACGGTCGATGTTATTGAGGCATAGATGCGATATCGATGGTGTACGTGGAACATCACATATGAACTCGACAAGGTGACGGGCCCCGAATGTTACGTGTTTTAATATCGTAACCGACAAAGTTGTTCCTACACGAGTTTTTAAAATAGATATTAAGTAAAATTTGTAACTATGCGTGCAAAAAAGAGTTTAAAAATAAGGCGAAGTCTCCTGTCACGTCATGACACGGGACACTCGGATGCCGACTACAGCGCCGGCAATTAGTTTAAAGAAAAAAAGAAATACCGGTTTTTCAAAATTGGCGTGAGTCTTGGAAGCAGATCTTTTATAGGAGGTGTCATTTTAGTCATTCCGATCACATTGACTATTGCCTTCAGAGCGCCAAGTATAGAACCGAGAACTTCGGGATATTCTTCACCCAAGTACTCGTAGAGCACGACACCAAGATGACCCATCAGTTTTTCCTGTGAAAATTACAATGTATATCATCAACATAACATTTTTTGAAAAACAATCCACTAAGATATTTGTTTTCTAAATAATATGAAAAATATATCAACTTTCTTACCTCCTGACAAGTTTTCATAACTACAGCAATGCGTGAAATTAAATCGGCAGCTTGTTGACGAACTTTGGCAGACTTGTTGTTCATTCGCCATAAAATAATACCACATATCTGTGGCAGGTATGGCTTCACTCGTTTGCCGAGCTGATTAACTATCGTACCGAAACCATTCAACATGACGACGTCCTGTAATTCATATACAATATTATTGCAATTCATAAAACTCGGATAACAGGCAAAGGTATTGGTGTTTGCTATAAAAATGTCTTAATCACTTTATACAAATTACTGTATGCCAGGTATGAGTTACACTCAAATATAAAAATGAAAACTAGACAAATATACAAATAATTCATGCATAACACTGCTTGTAGGAAATTGCCTCAGCTTAAAAAAAAGGACATAATGGACGGTTTTAAGTCGATGTTGAACTTAACTTGTCCTAAGATCATTTTGTGTGCTTACCTATATCTAGACAATTTGTCTGATAGGGTAAATAATCATATGTTATATGAATGAATAAACAGGCACATAACAGTTTTAGTTTTTTTTTATTTGATTGAATGACGAGACGAGCATGGTGCTTGTCTGATGGTAAGCGCCAAGCCTGCCCATAAACAGAAGCAACACCACACAGAACTTTGAATTACAAAGCACTGCATGGCACTGAACTGCGTTCGTCACACCAAGACATAAGATGTTGTCTTATAATGCCCAGTAATTTCACTGGCTTCGATGTCCTTCATACCGAAACACAACAGTACTTACACACTGTTGCTTGGCGACAGAAATAGACAAAGCGGTGGTACCAACCCAGACGGTCTCTCGCATACGAGGGACCTACCACCTTGCATTGAGTGATTAATAAACTATTACATTTCATTAAAAATTCGTAAGGCACGATTTTTTTTTCGTTTAAGTCTCTTGTAGTTCCTGATACCCATGATGCAAGACTCGTATATCACTGTGGGGTCAGGGCTATGTGTGTGACTGTTGAGTGTTATTTATCATTATTATATATTATTTAATACTTGCCTCAGTAGTCTGTTCTTGGAATGCATACAAGATACCATCAATGAGCGCTTCTTCAAGTTTCGAATCAATATCTGCAGCACCCAAATTAGCTAGAATCTTTTCTATTGACTCCATAACCATTTTTCTGTATTGCTCATTGTCGTCTTTTAAATCGTCCACGATTCGGTTAATAATTTCCGATGCACCGACCTACAAAATAAAACATAAATGTTTATTAGATGCACAGTTGTATGAGACACAAATATATCTGAATAAGTTTTTTTTTTTATTGCATAGGCCGGCAAACGAGCAAGTGGGTAACCTGATGGTAAGTGATCTCCACCGCCCATGTACGCCCACCACCAGAAGAGTCATGGGCGCGTTGCCGACCTTAAGGGAAAGGGATAATTAGGGATTGGGAAGGGGAGGGGATTTGGGCTTCCGGTTATCTCACTCACCGTACGAAACGCAGCAGCAAGCCGCTACTTTACGTCGGTTTTCTGTGAGACAGTGGTAACGATCCGGTCGAGCCAGCCCATTCATGCCGTAGACAAAACTGTCTATAGCGTGGCTCTACCACTCAAGTGTGTTTTGTTACCTTGTTAGCGATCTCGACTGTAGTGTCTACAAGTTGGCGATAGTTTCGTCTGTCGAGTGCCATGCGATGATTCCAGAAATGTTTGAAGAAATGCGGTAAAATCTCGTCCATTATGTACTGGGGTTCCACACCGTCGGTGCCACAGCATTGTTTCACTACCTGAAATTAATCAACAACACTATAAATTCATATAATTTTTTTGAGTGAAATAGTAGCAAGCATATACAGAGATATCTATAACATCGAGACAAATGTGTTTATTTGTGTGATCCATATGTTTTGGATCTGCATGTTGTTGTAGGATTATAAGTACCTCATAGTTCCTAACACTTGAGGGTGTCCTAACTAAAGTGGGAGGTTAACATACTGCGGGGTCAAGACTATGTATGTGACTGTTCACTGATAGGTGTATTCATTTAAGAAAAAATATAACAAACATATGTCCGAATACTGAAACGCTACTTAGCTGTCTGACGGCTAACGGCTACTTATTTTCATACAATTTTGACAGCTAAGAGGGATTTAACTTGTTTAAAACGATCTTAAATACTTAAGTAGCGTTTCAGTATACGGGCGTTAATTTACCGTGGCGTCAAGACTATGTATGTGACTGTTAGGTGTATTTATTTAAAAAAATATATAACAAACCTTCAATACAATCTTTTTCATTTCCTCATCAGGTGACTGGAACTCTCGAATAAGAATGAGCATCACTTCCCTTGTGTAATAGTTGGCATATTCAGCGTCCATGAGAGGAATCAGATAACCAATAGCTTTCAAAAAGGCGGCCAGACCTTTACCACGATGAGTACGGATACCCTTCCACAAAGGTTTAAGCACAGAGTCGAAGGACTCAATGCCGTAAGGTGTGGCGGCTTCAGCGAGAGCAGCGCTCGCTAACGCAGTGATTGTGCGCACTTTCTGTTGCTCGTCTACCAACCCTGTAACAACATAAAGCATGTTTAGTTATCGATTAGGTGTTTAATATTTTTCCAAAAATATTTTTTAAATCTTAAAAAGGTCAAGTGCGAGTCGGACTCGCGCACCGTAGATTCCGTACCCATAAATAAAACTTATTTTTCTCAAAAATATTGTTTAAAACTTATAAAAAGGTCAAGTGCTAGTCGGACTCGCGCACCGAGAATTCCGTACCCATAAATAAAACTTATATCCGCTATATAATATAACACTATGTAATTTTCAGGCAGATATCTATTACAGTAAAAAAATAGACTTCCTTTAAAGGTAAGACAGACAGATATATAGTCCAGACTCCGAAATACGGTTCCGATTTTTCGATATGGAACCGTAAAAATTAAGATTCGTAGTCATCAACTCAACATACCATGTTCAATGATTTCCACAAGTGACTTCAGATGAGGTAAAATTGCGCATCCCATTAAAATAGCAATTTGTTGTACAATCTTTATGCCAGTGTGTCTCGCTTGCCAAGACTTTTTTGATCGGCATACAGCTTTCAAAAACGGTAACAGTGATGGTATACCTGAAATAAAAGGTTTTATATTAGAAATTTATTCTGACTGGATAACAAACAAACACATGATGAAATTCCCCCCACGGTGGTCTATACCTGCATCGGTCATCCGTCTGTCCTGTCGCAGGCCCCTTGATTTGCTTTTTTCCTCTCCGAAGAGGGAAGAAGCATTTATACAGGCCGGCATGACTTTGGTGACCACCGATAAACTCATTGTTTGTTGGTGGTTTTTTGGATTGCACTACGCTTACCATCAGGTGTGGTGTAGCTTACAATCACTTTGCCGTGCTCATGCACTTTGGATCAAAAATATATTTTAGCTACACATACTTGCTGCGGTATAAGTGGGCCATCGACATTTATGGAACAAATTCAACCTCATATGCATGTGGTACACTCTGACGATCAACAGACGAGGCAATGTAGAATCTTGGTTGAAACTGTGGCGACTTGTGAAGGTCGGACGGCAGGTCGCCCCACATAATACTAATTACCTGATATTGAGCCGGGATAACGCCAGACAGGACAGTAAGAAAGAAAGGCTACACTAACTAATACAAGGTGGTAGGTCCCTCGTATGCGAGAGGCCGTCTGGGTTGGTACCACCGCGCCGTCTATTTCTGCCGCCAAGCAACAGTGTGTAAGCACTGTTGTGTTTCGGTTTGAAGGACATTGAAGCCAGTGAAATTATTGGGCATAATGAGACATAACATCTAAAATGTCTCGAGGTGACGAGCTCAGTTCAGTATCATGCAGTGCTTTGTAATTCAAAATTCTGTGGTATTGCTTCTGTTTATGGGCAGGCGTGCCGCTTACCATCAGGCGAGCGGCTTGCTCGTCTCGTCATTCAATAAAATAAAAAAAACTTGCTATTAGGTACAGTGTAGTCATTTTGTCGACTCATGAAAAAAACAGGTTGGTGTTGTTTATTTTTAATTATTGAAGTATATATTTACCTAAAGCAGATGCAACGACCGCAAACGCCCTAGCGGTAGTGTTTCTCACATATTCATCAATGTTGTCAATATCCGGTCTCATTGTGGAGATCATAGTAGCAAGACCTGCAGCTTTAGCTAAATTCGAAATTATTTCACGACCCTCTACTCGAGCATAGTAATCTTCATCAATAAGAAGTGGTTCAATGACGACCAAAATCTATAATATGCAATAAAGATAAATAATGTATATAACATATTTTATGTTTAAAATTTGTCTTTCAAAACTATATGTCAAGGGCATAGCCAGGATTTGTTTCAAAGTGGAGTGAGCTTTGCTATAAGAGAGGAAAATCCAAGGAAAATGAATAGAAGGATCAGCCAATCACAAAGCATACATAAAGATATGAAACCTCTCACCCCACATGCCAGTATTTAGAATTAAGTATGAAAGCAATTTTAAAATAATATTAATGTTTGGTTATTCATAACAGTCTCCAGAAGCAAGCAGGGGCAATTGCAATATATGTGTTTATTGTGTGATGTACCAGAATTTTTATGAATGACCTCTATTAGCGTAATAAACATGTCATAAAATAGCTAACTTAGACTGATGATAACTAGAATAATTCATTTACGAATAGCAACAAAAATAATTTCATTGAACACTTACTTTGTGTACATATGGTCGGACCAAGTCATCCAATTTGTATAGAATTCTGTCAATCACTTTGACCAATAAATGCCTCTCTTGGTCCTCAAGTGTTGGACTCATAAGCAAGGGCAGAATCTGGTTGAATAGAGGCCCAGCGCCAAACTCGCGAGCTTTGTCTGTGATTTGACGCAGAGCTGCTTTACACATTGGTGGAGTTCCATTCTAAAAAAAATATATTAAGTTATTTTAAATCGTGTATTGTGTAGTTAACAGTAATATCTAATACGACAGAAATTAATAAAATTAGAATTAGAGTTATGAAATTAGAGTGGTAGAGCCACGCTGTAGACAGTTTTGTCTATAGCATGAATGGGCCGGCTCGAACGGATTGTGACCACTGTCTCACAGAAAATCGACGTAAAGTAGCGGCTTGCTGCTGCGTTTCGTACGGTAAGTGAGATATCCGGAGGCCCAAATTCCCCTCCACTTCCCAAACCCTAATTATCCCTTTCCTTTAAGGTCGTCAACGCGTCCATTATTCTTCTGGTATTGTGGGCGTACATGGGCGGTGGAGATCACTTACCATCAGGTGACCCACTTGCTCGTTTGACGGCCTATGCTATTAAAAAAAAATCCACAAAATACCTTGATTTTCAAAAGCAGCTTCATAATCTTCCTCTCTTTTAATTCGTCAGGCGAGAGAGCGTCTTCGTCGACATCAATGAGAAGCTTGTCAAAGTACTGTGCGTCTTCGGGCTTCATGAATGGCAGTTGTTGCGTGCCCTTGGGCTGCGGGTCGAGCAGGCGCGCCGCCGCGGCCGCGGACCCGCCCGGCTCCTCCGTCTGCATGAAAAAGCCGATTGGGGTACCTCCCAACGGGGTTGGGGTTGCGGTCAGCTTACGAGCCGGCGTCCGAATGGGGACGTAACCTGCGCAACAATGTGACAACTTAATATTTAATGGCCACGTACCGTCACACGGTAAATAAGCTTCAACAATTCAATCTTAAATACACAATTCAGCAACAGTCATGAAAGCGTAAACTGCAGTTTATCCGACGGCATGAGACTGTAAATTCTGTCATCATTCATCTGAAAGAAAAACTGACCATTAAAATGTATTCTAACTTTTTATAATTTAAAAACACATGTATCATTTGATCACATTCGTTGATATTGTTCCACATGGAGATTTTGCTTTGATCAATACATGTGTCCTGAAACTCAATTAGAGATTAATAACTATGGTGTAATCTTAATATTATGTAAAGAATTTATTAAATATAATGGAATTTAATTGAATTCAACTGAACCCTGAATACATACCCGCAGGAGGTGGCAAAACCTTGTACCCAGCTGGGAACATGGCATCCAGTTCTTCATCAGTATAGGGTCTATTGCGTTCATCTATTTCTTTCTCCCATCTATAAGCTTGTAACTGTTCTGGAGTCATGGCTGCGACATGTCCAGGAGTTGGTGTGGCCATTGCCATGGCCTTTACACCAACAGGTGTAGACTGCAAAAAAACTCATCTTTTAATATGTATATGTATAATCAAAAGTGGCCTGCAAATAGATTTTTAGTGTATATTTTTTATCAAAAGTAAGATTGTGGCCTATAATTTCTTTCAAAATAAATTCAATTTATTACACATTTAAATTGATTCAAATGTTCTTTATTATGATTTAAAAATGTTATCAGCCATTGTCAAGAAAAAAAAAATGCAATTTTTGAAAAAAAATATATAAAAAGAACCGTCATTCAAAATATCTCTAGTAAGAGTATAGATAAACAATGAAGTATACTTACACCGCCCGGAGTAAAGACGGGTGTGTGCGGTGTGGGCGTGGAGATCGAGGGAGTGGCGTGCGAGGGCGTGGCGTGTGACGGCGTCGCGTGCGATGGCGTCGCGTGTGAAGGCGTCGGAGTTGCAGCGGCAGGCGTCGCGCCTGGAGTCTCGTCCCATCGCGAACGACGTTTGGCAGACGGGGTGGGGGTCTCTTGTATAGTGTCCACACCCGTACCACGGTCAGTGCGTGGTGTCTCAGCCCAACCACTGTTATGTCCAGGGGTCTCTACAAAATGAATGTGGACACAAAATTAAGATCCGCAACTACAATATGCAATTATAAAGAAACGCTTCTGTAAAAACGCTTCATTGCGTTTATTATTAAATAAATAATTACAAATATGCACTCATATAGTGAGCACATCTTGCTATCAGTCACACACGCCCATTTCGGAATGGTGGCGACGTCATCAATGACGTCAATGAATTATAAGTACATCAGTGCTTTAATCTTTATTTTCAGTATGTAATTGCTATTAATACTCGACATTGGCGAAATCATCGAAAATCGGTGGAGCCATAATCTAAAATTAGAATAAAAAGTACATCCTTTTTTGCTAACCCCACTCTTTCCACAAGATTCGAATTTATTTATTCTTATGCAGAATTTGTAATTTTTTTTTATAGCTGACGAACGTGCAATTGAGTCACCTGATTCTAAATGATCTCGACTGCCCATAAACTTCCACAATACTAGAATCATGAATGCGTTGCCGGCATTATTTAAGACTTGGGTAAGATAAATCATTGTTAAAAGTAAAAACAGTACTACCTCTGTCTGTCTTAGGTGTTTCATCCCAACGGTTCCGCCTTGAGGTGTGTTGGGCTGGTGTCTCCCTGCCGGGTGTGGCATGTCCTGGTGTGATGTGTCCAGGAGTGGCGTCCCAGACACGCGCAGAGGGAGTAGCACCGGGTGTCTCGCTTCCACGACCAGTCGCACCAGGTGTCTCCTCCCAAGCACCTCTCTGACAATTATACAGACTTTATGAGTACTGATTTTGACAATATAAAACTTGTATAAGATTCTATTATATGGACATAAAAATACACAGTACATCCAAACATAGTCTATAATAATGATTCTTAGTTTAAGTTAGTAACTAGTTAGACTAGGTAAACAAAATCATCATTGTATTGCTGAAACTGTGGAATAAATCACATAATGTACTCATAGGCTATAATAGGATAATGCAAACAAAACCCTAGTTAGAAAAGTATGCAATGAAATTAGAATTTGAATGCATATTATAAATTATTATTTAAACTCACCTCAGCATCCCATGACGGAGTTGCTTGAGCACTAGGAGTGGTTGACATTACTTTCTTGACGATAGGTGTCTCCTCTGAACTTTGATCCCATCGTCCTTTACGTTTTGCTGCACTTGGCTTTGATGCCTCCCCATTCGATTGCGCCACTGGTTTAAGAGTACCCTCACGAACCCTTTCCAATAGCTTTTTCCGTAACTAAAAACAATATCTATATATTAATAAAATCAATATATTTTTTTATATCTTCTATATCTTTCCACATACAGTAAAATTATATTAACAATTAATCATGGGATGTATAATGGGTACCTCACAAATATAATACAGATAAGAGCCCACAAATGCCCTAAGTATTAATTTGCTTCTTTCGCAAATTGGCATGCAAAAACCAATTCTGTACAGATTGTACAGAATTGGTTTATAGGTTTTTGGAATTGGTGATTGTGCTATAATATCCATGATCTATGGGTTCTTATCCGTATCAATAGATCTAAGATTTAAAAATCAATTAAATGTTAGTTATTACAACAATTTAAACAGCTTTTGTAAGAACTAAGAATTCATACATTTTCCTAATCAATTTTGGTTACTTACTTCAGTTTCCTCAGCACGGAGATACTGTTCTTTCATAATCTCTGTGTAAGTTCTGGACCCTACATCTGGAGTTTTGCCACCTGAAAAATTATTTAATTTTATGAATATTTTCAAAAGAATTACATTAGAAAATAAACATACCCTGCCCACACTAATAAATTAATATTTTAAAAATTACCTTCTGCAAATGGGTCACTTCTCTCTGGAGATATAATCATCCTACGCCTCTTTTGGCGGTATTCATCTTCTCTGTCTGCGATGGTAGGCCGTCTTTTGTCAGCAAATGGATCATAATCTTTGTCACTCTGAAATAATATTATTTACTTTAGACAACCAGTCCTTCCACACTTTTTTTTTACAATAAAACATGTTTTGTTTCTTCAATTTCATTTTCCATTTTTTGTTAGACTTTCTATAAAAGCATATTTTCGTTTTTTTTTTAACTATTATTTATTTTTGTACATAGGTACAAATAAGTACTTATAAAATGGTTTTCCCCCTCCTTCCATTTGATATTTAGTTGTAAAACATAATAAAATGAGATAAAACTATTGAGACACACCACATTTTATACAAGATGTCAATGTTGATGTGGATGATGACATTAGGGAAACTTGGTGCTACTCAATTTTGAATTCTACTATACACTATGGAAATTTATTAAATAAGTTATTTAAGGTTCAACAAGCTATACAAGTGATAAAAGGCCAATTACACTTGGAGTCCCTCAACATACATATTAGTAAGGGATTAATACATCTATTTCTGTTCAGTTGCTCTGAAATCAGAATCAGACACATGTTAATATATGAACAGTTAATATCAGAATTATATTAAGTTACCTGTGCTATGTCATTTAATAGTGAAGCAGGGGCAGTGTAGCCACTTGCTCTTTTCTGTGCCACAGGTACATTCTCAACTTCATCATCTTCAACCTCATCATTAGCAGCAATTGATGTCACATACCCATCGTACCGGGACTTGCCGCCCTGCCCCGCATTGTCGTATATGTCACTGTCATAATACGTCTCCCCGAGAGACACACCCTTATTAGAACCATTCTCAGGTAATTCTGTTTTCTTAGATTGTATTTCTCTGATCTGCGCTTCGATAGCTGAAAAACATTTATCACAAATTACGAAATTGGTTCATTACATTAGTTACACGTCGCTTGATGCTATTCAATTCAATCGATAAAACTATAGCAATGACTGCGTGACAAATAAATGATCATAAATAAATTCTATACGAAAAATGCCACTTTAATGAGATTTTAAACGAATTTATAGGCTAGAAATAGACGCATCATCTAATATGGCTGTCAGATAGAATTGTGATTACAAAAAAAAATAATACTTAAGTACCTTCGTGTGTTCTAGGTATCTTATCCATTATTATCCTAACATGAGGACGACAAACAATTTAAATTGAAACAATTAATGCAATAATTTCAATTATCTGTACTATTTTCATAAATCAGCGTGTTTGGGCCACATCAAAGCAATATTTTTTTACACAATAGTATTTTTTTATAATGTGTATCCACAGATTACTAAACTAGTCACAGAATATAGAGGCCATGGAGTTAATTATATACAGTCGACTCTCGTTCATTCGAAACTCAAGGGACTCTTAAAATGTTACGAATTATCGAGTGTTTGAAATATCAAATGGTTCGAAATTTTTGAGAGAAAATAAAACTTCAAATTATTGAGTGTTGATAATCAATTACAAGATTATTTATTAACTGCTATTCTTTAACTATGACAAGACATGCTAAGGTATGATGATACAAGTTTGAACTTGTTCTGCAATGTACTTAGATGTCTCCGCGCGTGGGTACTATCTACATATAAATAAACACTAGTATGCTGCGTCGAACAATCTATATATATAAAAATGAATCGCTGTGCGTGTGTCTCGCAAAAACTCGAGACTGGCTGTACCGATTTGGCTAATTCTGATCTTGAAATATTTGTGGAAGTTCAGGGAAGGTTTACCCGGTGAGAAAAAAAGAGTAACATAAATAATAAGTAAAGGAAAACACTAAAAACGATAACTTAATTTTCCAGTACAAACTGTTCCTGGGTATGAAACACTTGAAGTCTTTTTGATGTGAAACATCTATAAGCGCAGGTATAAACCGGATTGTTGGCATTGCGAAGCTTGCCGTGATGACGGGTCGCCACGCTATACTAGACAGGACAGGGACATGACAGGGACATGACAGGGACAGGACAAGGACAGGACAAGGACAGGACAGGACAGGGACAGGATAGGATAGGATAGGATAGGATAGGACAGGACAGGACAGGACAGGACAGGACAGGACAGGACAGGACAGGACAGGACAGGGACAGGGACAGGGACAGGACAGGGACAGGGACAGGGACAGGGACAGGGACAGGGCAGGGACAGGGACAGGGACAGGGACAGGGACAGGGACAGGGACAGGGACAGGGACAGGGACAGGGACAGGGACAGGGACAGGGACAGGGACAGGGACAGGGACAGGGACAGGGACAGGGACAGGGACAGGGACAGGGACAGGGACAGGGACAGGGACAGGGACAGGGACAGGGACAGGGACAGGGACAGGGACAGGGACAGGGACAGGGACAGGGACAGGGACAGGGACAGGGACAGGGACAGGGACAGGGACAGGGACAGGGACAGGGACAGGGACAGGGACAGGGACAGGGACAGGGACAGGGACAGGGACAGGGACAGGGACAGGGACAGGGACAGGGACAGGGACAGGGACAGGGACAGGGACAGGGACAGGGACAGGGACAGGGACAGGGACAGGGACAGGGACAGGGACAGGGACAGGGACAGGGACAGGGACAGGGACAGGGACAGGGACAGGGACAGGGACAGGGACAGGGACAGGGACAGGGACAGGGACAGGGACAGGGACAGGGACAGGGACAGGGACAGGGACAGGGACAGGGACAGGGACAGGGACAGGGACAGGGACAGGGACAGGGACAGGGACAGGGACAGGGACAGGGACAGGGACAGGGACAGGGACAGGGACAGGGACAGGGACAGGGACAGGGACAGGGACAGGGACAGGGACAGGGACAGGGACAGGGACAGGGACAGGGACAGGGACAGGGACAGGGACAGGGACAGGGACAGGGACAGGGACAGGGACAGGGACAGGGACAGGGACAGGGACAGGGACAGGGACAGGGACAGGGACAGGGACAGGGACAGGGACAGGGACAGGGACAGGGACAGGGACAGGGACAGGGACAGGGACAGGGACAGGGACAGGGACAGGGACAGGGACAGGGACAGGGACAGGGACAGGGACAGGGACAGGGACAGGGACAGGGACAGGGACAGGGACAGGGACAGGGACAGGGACAGGGACAGGGACAGGGACAGGGACAGGGACAGGGACAGGGACAGGGACAGGGACAGGGACAGGGACAGGGACAGGGACAGGGACAGGGACAGGGACAGGGACAGGGACAGGGACAGGGACAGGGACAGGGACAGGGACAGGGACAGGGACAGGGACAGGGACAGGGACAGGGACAGGGACAGGGACAGGGACAGGGACAGGGACAGGGACAGGGACAGGGACAGGGACAGGGACAGGGACAGGGACAGGGACAGGGACAGGGACAGGGACAGGGACAGGGACAGGGACAGGGACAGGGACAGGGACAGGGACAGGGACAGGGACAGGGACAGGGACAGAGACAGGGACAGGGACAGGGACAGGGACAGGAGACAGGACAGGACAGCGACAGGACAGGACAGGACAGGACAGGACAGGACAGGACAGGGACAGTACAGGGCTGGGACAGGACAGAACAGGGACAGGAGACAGGACAGGGACAGGGACAGGACAGGACAGGACAGGACAGGGACAGGGCAGGACAGGGGCAGGACAGGGGCAGGACAGGGACAGGATAGGGACAGTACAGGGCTGGGACAGGACAGGGACAGGTCAGAACAGGGACAGGACAGGACAGGGCCAGGGACAGGGATAGGACTGTCCCACCGGGGGGAGGTGGAAGACGACCTGACTTAAGTCGTCGAAGTCAATTAAATATGCGACGGGCTACCTCACGTACAATGGTGCAGTACCTCACTTAATTGCATTTAATGTAAATGAAACATTTGTATTACGTTTTGACCACATTTTAAACAAATATAATATGTAGGTGATACGAAGTTCACCGGGTCATCTAGTATCATATAAAATTTTGTACCATGAATGTTCTTGACTAGAAATTCGTTTTGTGCACACGATGACGGATTGTGTAGACAGAGCATTAGGGGCATATATTCTATGAATGAGCTTTAGGAGTTTTGGCGGGAATTCTGTCAGTGCAGTTCATCGCTTATTTTAATTTATTTCATAAACTAGTTTAGAGTTGTGTTTGTTGTATAAAAATGGTGTGGATTTGTTCAATAAACATTGACGGTGATGAACAGTGTATGGAAACATTGAAATAAGTGAATTAAGCATCGTACTGAAAGGAGTTAACACCAAAACTCCAGCAAGACCTTGAAATCGACCGCACCCGTGTTTCATCGTTCTTGTAAAAATAACTTGAGAATAAATATACTTGACACTGGCAAAATGCATAATTATGCGAAAGCCATAAATAAAAAGAAGAAGAATGAGCTTTACGGAGTTTTGGCGGGAATTCTGACAGTGCAGTTCATCGCTTATTTTAATTTATTTCATAAACTAGTTTAGAGTTATTTTTGTTGTATAAAAGTGGTGTGGATTTGTTCAATAAACATTGACAGTGATGAACAGTGTATGGAAACGTTGAAATAAGTGAATTAAGAATAGTACTGAAAGGAGTTAACACCAAAACTCCGAAAAGACCTTGAAATCGACCGCACCCGTGTTTCATCGTTCTTGTAAAAATAACTTGAGAATAAATTATACTTGACACTGGCTAAATGCATAATACTGCGAAAGCCATAAATAATAAAAAGAAGAATGAGCTTTACATTTTGTGACAATGACGTATTGACGTAAGTCGTACAACTTGGCAACACTGTCTCTTGCTACTGCAGCTGGGTATGTGCGTGTAGCTATTTTTTGGAATGGTTTTATTGTTTTAATTATAATTTAACTACAAATTTGCCGATTTTTCTACAGGACAAAGAAATAGCGATCCTGGCGCCTAAAGCATAGACACTCAGGTTGATTAGCTACAGTACATTCGGTAAGTAATGTATTTTGTTCACACAAGTTCCACGTCAAATGTGCTGGAAGGTGACACGTATTATCGAAATCGGGTTGTAATTTCCAAAGTTGTTCATTTGTAATTTCAATTTACTTGAGGCTTTTTATAAATGTACAGTTTATTCATAACAAAAATCTATAAGTTCACATAAAAACATTTCCAAACTCACTTTATCTACCAATTCATCAAATTCATATAGCAATAAATTACAATATTCCTATGTATATAAATGAGATAATGATACGATCCAAATTCAATAGATAATTTCTGATATAAACAGTGTGGTGATCATTATTTTCAATATGTCAAAATTTACAAATTTCATGGTACAATCAAGGAATAATATTTTCTATATCTCCTTATTTGAGAGCTACATATTAATTTAAATAGATATTATGAATTGCTCTCAGTAAAGTTTATCGTTAAATTTTGTTATTGTGAAAAGTTAACAATTAGATACCCAATGAGTATTAATATCAGGATTTGATATTGGGTTTTGAATATCAGATTAATATAAATAATCAGATTCATAATACTGCAATTGAGGAACATCATGATAATGTTTAATTCATCTTTTCTACACTTTAGTGATTTTACTTTAATTTTGTTTACAAGATTAGTTTTGTAACAGATGAGATGATGATGATGGAGAAATTGTTGCCAAAAACAATTGCCTTATTTTTTAAAAGTATGTATCACTAAATACTTCCATTTTAACTTACTTCCAGTATATAAGGATCAGTTACAAGTTTTATGAATAATAATCATGATAGCGGTCAGATATGTACCATGATCACTATCAGATACTAATTCATCAATGAGACTGCAATCTTCTTCAATCAAATGCCCCTTGATAATTGTGAAGCTTAATTAATAGATACCTGTAATCTCAAATGATGTAAAATATATTTGGATGTTTGTCCTATAAGGCAATAACCATTTCAGGTTTCTATGTACATCTGTGTTGTTTTAACCACATAGCATAGCATTAATTTAAAAATAAACTAAAAAATGGTATTAAATAACCAGTTTCAATCTGCAAGGTATTATATATATTATTTCTTATTAACTCTATACTAAATATTTGATTACATGAAACTTTATTCATAACTGATATTTACTAGATTACAAAATACATGATTTCCCTAAAATATTACTTTGCATAAATTTGTAAACAACAGTTTTTTAGCTTTACCTAAATCTAATTGTGGTAAATCATGAATACTTGTTAGATATTGGTATGAGCTATATGTATGCTAGGATAACCTTGTTTAAACATTCTGGCAGTTGAAAATCATACATACACCCTTTGTTAGCGATGCAGTAATATACCTCCCGAGGCTTATAACCTAACAGATAACAAAATGATTCCAGTAACTGTGAGCTGATCACCCATCTGTGCAAGTCGCATGTGTGAGTCCCCACTATAAATACACAAAATATAACCTAAAAAAAACAAAGACACCATGTAAGTCAGACTCGTGCACAGGGCTCCATACAACCATATGGTTAATTTTTTCTTCCTCTTATTTTTAGGGAATCTGCCATAATTGCACATATTCTGTGAAAAGTTCAGGCATCTACATATTGTAATATGTAGTACTGTAGTTCAACATACCTCTTCTATCCAGCCATTTAAAGGGTAGGACAAACAGACAAACTGTATAAGCTTAGTGACAGTTTAGCATCTTTTCAGTAAGGAGCTCTCAAAATACTTGAGCTACAAGTGGGGTACACCATACAATATAATGCAGAGCAATGCATAGTCAAGTAATACGATCCATAGCAAAAATGTAGTTTAAATAATATGGTTCATGCATTTTCATTTAAATATGGTAATAAGAAAGATGACCTTCATTTTTCTGAACAAGTTTAATATTTCCTTTACAAATAAATTACTCAAAACACTTGTTTAAACATAACTACGTGTAAATTAAGCATACCAATCTTCACTTAATTACAATATATTGTTTCTTATCTGGCTCTAGTACTGTAACGACTTGGCGCGGACAAGGACTGCTGGAGGAGACGAAAATGATGCATCAGCAATCCATGATGGTTGGCGATATGATACCCGTTCATTCTGACATACCTGTGCATGTTGAGGAAATGAATAATGTTGGATACGAGAATAACGCGTCTTACGCGTACGATGACCTATTCCCGGCCTTGCCCCACTCCCAGCCCCCAGTGCAGAGGAATATACAACAAGCCACCAATAAACTGAGGGTTGGCTCTTCTCTGCATACTCAGGTCAGTATTTATTAAAATAAATAATATTTTACAACCATACCACCAACTTTACAAATACATTTGCTTATATGTACCATTGATTTAGTGGTTATATTGGCTTTTTGACCTACATACATGCATAATGACAATAGTGAACCCATATTATGTAAAACTGTACTCATGACTAACTTACATAACTACATATTTCAATAATGATGACTTGTAAATATTCATTATGTAAAGGAATTTAAAAATCAATTTTAAGTGAGAAAGTAATGTAATATTAATGTCAAAAGATTTTATTTTAAGAAGTACAGAGGAACTTTACATGATTTCTGAATTGACAAAAGCTCATAATAAAATTCCTTAATTTTCTTATTAGAAAAGTATATTTGTAATAATAATATGTGCTATGAATTATTTAAAAATATTTTTTTCTTGCAATCTGAATATTTTCTTTAACTGTCCTTGATATAAAATTTCATGCCAATTATCATTTCTTTATTATAAGAAAAAATATGAAGTCCACTTATCCTAATGCCAAATATATCCTATTACATAGGTTTTCCATGTGCCATATGAAGAGAGAAAACTAGATAATGCTAACACTTTTGGGGAGGGCGAATCTTTGCGGACTTGTCAGGCCATTACCAAGGAGACTGGAGCCCATATTGAGATATCAACGAGTAAGGATGGCAGCTTAACATTCCTTATCACTGGAAAGCATAGTGCTGTGCTGGACGCAAGACGCCAAATTTTAACTCACTTCCAACAACAGGTGAGAAGCTAATTAGAATTTGAATTATGACAAGTAATTCAGCATTCGTAAATATCTGTTTAATGATGTATCAAACAAAATATTTCTACCATAGACTCCACATTAATATAAGTTTCATTTCACTTAACTATAAAGATACACTGTGCATTTAAAGTCACATGCTGGATTTTTTTGCTTGGGTGAACCCACCAACATTTGCTTCCCTACAACTTATTATAACAGTGTTGCATCCTTTTTACCGTAAAGAAAGTGGTAATTGTTACATAAATTGAATAGCATTGAAGGCCCAGGCCACACTTGCGCAGCAACCCATGTAAATGGCCATTCATATACAATATTATGATAGTTCACAGTTTTTACTTGATTTTTAATTATAAAACAGTGGCCCGCTAAAGAGCAAGTGCAGTTCACAATGATTATTTATTGCGAACCTCTTAATTTATTAGGTTTTTAATTTTAAAAACATAGAAATCGCCCCTTTTTGGATACTGCATTTAGGTAATAGCCATAGAAACTAATAGGCTAGGCTCACTTTATGCTGACTTGCACAACAATTCTTAATTGTAATTAACAAATTAAACATGTTCACTAATGTCAAACTTTCATACGATTTGACGGTTTTAAACATTTTTAGTGGCTAAATATGATTTAATAATTGTTGTGCAAGTTGTGCTTAGTCCATACCTTGCGCAAGATCAAATTCGCTATTTGTTTAAAACATCATTAATATATATTTAAATAAAGTACATATTACTAATTTGAAAGTTGGTTTGTTAGTAATGTTCACATTTATTTAAACTTTTGTTTAGGCTAGCAAGCAAGTGGCCATACCAAAAGAGCATCATCGTTGGATATTGGGCAAGCAAGGCCAAAAATTGAAGGACCTTGAAAAAGTGACGGCAACTAAGATAAGTGTTCCAGCAATTGCCGATAATAGTGAGACCATTACTATAACTGGCACCAAGGAGGGCATAGAGAAGGCTGAACATGAAATAAGAGTGTGTTCTGAGGAACAGGTAAATACACTTGAACATAGACTGTTAAGTTCGTCAAATCGTGGACGAACTAATTCTCGGTGGGTCTACCCCTTCGAGGCTACGAGGCTACTACTAGGCTACTAAGTTTCTGAGCTCATATTGTTGTTTTCAGTCACGTAAGGCACTAGAGCGTATAACAATACCGAAGATCTACCATCCGTTCATCCAAGGCCCGTACGGGGAGCGCGCGTCGGCGCTCGGCTCGGAGACTGGCGCGAGGATCCACATCCCGCCCGCCTCCACGCAGAGCGACGAGATCGTCATCGCCGGCGAGAAGAACGGAGTGCTGGCAGCCAAGGCGCAGATCGAACAGATCTATGAAGAGATGGTAACCACCCGTGGCAACTATCCGTTATCTATTATTACTACAATAAACCTCAAACTAGATATTGTCACTGGAGTTATCACGACTAATAATGCTTGAATATCATTATCTTTATTGTTTGTCTCCAAATTGGTAATTTTAGATAAATGAATAATTTTTTTTTTATAATTAATGTTAATAATGTACTTTTATGGAACCAGTTTTTACAAATATTAATATGTGAGAAATTTAAAGGGAACCTATTTTAAATTATCATTGTTTATACATACATGCCTTTTATTTTGCTAGGTGAAGAAATGCTCTACCGTAAGGGTGGAAGTGCCTAAATCTCAACACAAATATGTGATTGGTGCTCGTGGTACAACCATTCAAGAAATTCTGAAAGAAACTGGTGTTTCTGTGGAGATGCCCCCTCCTGATTCTCCAATTGGCACCATTACACTTCACGGACCTCATAACAAAATTGGCTTGGGTATGTTTTTACAAATATTATGTTTAATTCTCTAATATTGAGGTATGTCCAAGCCGGGTTATTTTAAATTTTTGAAGTATCAACTTCTAACTAAATATATCATCCTCGACATCATTTACTAAAAGACATGAATTTTTAAACAGCTGAGTAATAGATTTTCTTGAAACATAGTTACAAAACATATCGATTTAATAAGCCTTCAAATAAAAGAAACCGCTTTTAAATCAGTATATTCGTACAGGCGCTATGTTGTCACAGACAGATGACAAATGAATCAAACCTATAATAATACCTTATAGCTCTCATTGTTGGAAGTTAAAAATGAATATTTTAAAGCCATGCCCTATATGCAAATGACTATAAAGACATCAACCATACTGACATTATCAGGCCAAGCCTTATCACTTACGGCCTGTCGTTTGGTTGCTATTAGATAATAATTATCTAAATAACATGCGCACGCATTTTCATTGTTTTTTTTTATTTGTAGATAATTATAATTAAAATAGTTTAGTGTGTCAAAGTGTTAGGAGTGTAAGAGGGCCACCAATATCTTAGTCCCAACTAAAAAAAAAAACCCGCGGTGACCTTCTTCGGCAAATGTGGGGCGGTCCCGGGGTATCCTTGAATAATCTAAGGATTACTACCGGAACCGCCCCTGCGCGGTTTCTTTGCGGCCCGTCTCCTTTGGCTCAGAAGCCCCCGCGCACCGAAGGACGCCCTCGGCGTCAACGACAGCACGAGGCCTACCACCCATGCTGCCGTCCATCCCGAAGTCGCATATACAACAGTACTGTTGAGCGACCCCCGATTGCCCTTATTTGTTGCTAAAACTACACTCATATTCGGACACTTCTAAGATGGCACAGACAAACTCATAATACCCGTTTTTTTTATGAGGTCAAAATTGTACATATTTACAATTTGTATTAGTTTCATAACATTAGTATGTCACATTTTTATTGCAGCTTTATCAAAGGTGTGCGAGAAGGCAAACTCTGTGAGAACTGTAACTGTAGATGCGCCTACATGGATTCACAAATACATTATTGGCAAAAATGGCTCCAACATCAAAAAGATCACCCAAGACTTTTCTAAGGTATAAATTATAGATTGGTTAATACTGGTGACTTGATGTTTGTGTTGAAATGTTTGAAGACCAAATTCGCTATACGACTCTCATTCCATATTTATATTTTGAAAATAATTGCACTTTTTTATTCATACAGTAAAAAGATAGATCGTATTCGAATATACATATACCTAGTGCATTATTGCTTTGTCACCCACACTGTGCAGATCGCGTTTATGAAATTTTATTTAAGTTATATGATTTTATTTTCACTCATTAAATGTAACTAAATTTTATCTCGAAGTTGTCCCTCATTTGACCAGTCACGTTAAATACATATTCTAATTTGAATTATTTCGTACTCTTGAACATTTTATAGTTTTTATATTTTTACATTTATGCTATAGTATTACTTATATTTAGGTACATGTTGATATCACGCATTCTGAAGATAAAGTGAAGATAGATGGCCCACCAGAGGAAGTGGAGCGCGCACAAGTTGAACTCGACAATTTCGTGAAGAACTTGCTTGCGACTCTGACGTACGTCGAACTTTCCGTGGACCCTAAATTTTATAAACACATTATTGGCAAGAATGGAACTAACAGTAAGTAACATAGCAATATAGGACACTTTACAGGCTTACATTGCAAATGGAGTAATTTTATTGTATTTTTATTTTTTTAGTTAATAGACTGAAGGATGAGACTGGTGTAGTCATTAATATTATAGAAAACGAAGGAAACAATATAATTCGCATTGAAGGCAGCCATCAAGGAGTAGCTGATGCTGAGAAAGAATTGAGAGAGATGGTCATGAAACTAGAAAATGAAAGGTCAAAAGAAGTATATGTTGACCACAGATACATTAAATCACTCATTGGTGTTAGAGGAGAAAAGATTAAAGAAATCCGCGAAAAATTTGAACATGTTCTTATAACTCTACCTGATCAAGGACAAAAAAGAAGTCCAATTAAATTAAGAGGACCACAGGAGGACATCGAAAAATGTGAAAAGTACTTACATAAGTTATTTAAAGAAATAGCCGAGTCATCATACGTCCAGGAGGTACCAATCTTTAAACAATTCCACAAGTTCATAATTGGCAAAGGAGGTGCTAACTTACGGAAAATACGTGACGAAACACAGACTGTGATCGACTTACCTGCAGAGGGTGATGACAGTGACGTCATCACCGTGAGAGGTAAGCGGGAGAATGTCGAGGATGCGGTGCGTAGGATACAGCAAATACACAACGAAAAAGCAAACATTGTCACTGAAGAAGTTACTATTTCACCCAAGTACTACAATTCCCTCATTGGTGCGGGAGGAAAACTGATTCATTCAATTATGGAAGACTGCGGGGGAGTTCTTATTAAATTCCCGCCTGCGGATAGCGACAGCGACAAAGTTATGATCAAAGGTCCCGTTGAAGATGTGGAGAAAGCTAAGCTACAATTGCTGGCACATGCGTCCGAACGAGAGCTTACCTCTCACACTGCCACTGTCCGTGCCAAACCTGAACATCACAAATTCCTTATTGGAAAGAATGGTACAAATATTAAAAAGATTCGGGAACAAACGGGTGCTCGTATTATTTTCCCTACAGAGAAGGATGAGGATAAAGAAGCTATCTTCATTATAGGTAATTTATGCTCACTTAATTAATGTTTCAGTCCTTTAATAGGTGATTTAATTCTTTAATACCTAGGAAAACATTAATTAACTGATTACAGGCCGCGAAGAACAAGTGGAAGCGGCGCGTAAACAGTTAGAAACTGCAGTGTCTGAGATCAGCAATGTGTCCGAGGGAGAGATGTGTGTAGCGCTCAAACACCACCGGCACTTTGTGGCTCGCCGTGGTGAAGTGCTCAGACGTATCGCCGATGATTGCGGCGGAGTACAGATCTCTTTCCCGAGGCAAGGCTTCAACAGCGACCGCGTTGTACTCAAAGGACCAAAAGAATGCATAGAAGCGGCAAAGATTCGTATTAACGAGATTATTGAGGATTTGGAAGCTAAGGTAAAACTTACAAACATACATATGCGCTTACGCCTATAATTCCCGAAGGGGTAGGCCGAGGTATTACCAGTACACCCACATTTCGCCAAACTTATTTCCATCCCGTGCTGTGATAAGGGGTCAAGCCTATCGCTATACCGGGCACATGCCCAGACTCCGAGGTGATACTGAGCATTTCGTAATAGAAAATCCTCTATATCACTTATAACCGATCCAATGCAACTTATCTTTTTTTTATTTCTCTGAATGACGAAATGAGCAGGGCACTCGCCTAATGTAAGCATCTGCCAGTAAGCAATAATGATACCATTTCGATTTTTTTTATTACAAATGACTGCATGACATTATACTGTCACCATCACAAATTGTTAGTCTTAAAATGTAAGTATTTATGTAGTTAAGAGAAAGTAAATATATTTTAAAATATTACTTACCTTAGTTGTTTGTTTATTGATAGGTGACAGTCGAGTGCGTAATTGCTCAACGACACCACCGCACTGTGATGGGTGCCCGCGGAGCCAAAGTGAAAGATATAACGGCCGAATTTGACGTACAAATCAAGTTCCCAGAACGTGATACTACTGAAGGTGCAGATGTACCAGTGAAAGAGAATGATGAAAATGCGGAACCCGGACCTAACGATATCATCAGAATTACAGGCCGTCCAGAAAACTGTGAAGCAGCCAAGAAAGCTTTACTTGATCAGGTATTTTACAGTCAAATTAATTGCAAGTTAACAAAAAGACTTATTTAATACAGAAGTGGTAGTGGATTTTTTATTAGCTTGAATGACAAAACGATCAGTTCGCTCGCCTGATGGTAAGCGCAACGCCTTCTCATAAACAGAAATAACACCACACAGAAATTTGAGTTTCAAAGGACTGCATGACATGGTGTAAGGTGTTGGGTGCAAAGAGACATGTTGAGACAATAGTATGTTATTTAAGTATCTACATGTGTAATAGCGGCGACATAGCGGTTGCAGACGTCAAGAGACAACGATCCCATGTGTTTATAAAATGTTTTCAGTAGCCTGTTGACAGTCACCAAAACAATAGCGATCGAAAAATAGGGAAATTTATTGTAAAAGACTGTAAATCCCAATCCCAAATCTTCCTAGTAGACTTCCAAAATTTAAAGTTTTTGGTAGCTTGTTGTTCGGCTAACCTGTCCATAATAATTTACTCAGCGTTATTGTGACAAAATTACAATCGAGTTTTAAAGGATTTTCGCGTCTTTCGCATTTTATTCTAGACAGGACCAGAGGAGGGACGAATATTTAGTAACCAGGCGTCTGTAAACAACTCCTGGCTTCACTGTGGGTGTCTTTTACATATTCGTTCCACCACAAAGGTGCCTACCCTGCCTCAGTCCCCCCTCGTTTGTCATTTTAGATTGTCTAGCCGCCGCACATTACATCCAGCAGAATGACTCACACATCAATTTAAGACTCAGCACATCTAGATTGCTTTCTAAATGAATATGTAGGTGATCCATAATTAAAACATCTTCGAATACACGAACGTTTCCAATTGTATGCCAAGCTGATACAGATACAATGGTCTAACCATCTCCTACTTCCGTAAACATCACTTATAAAAGTGTAGGTATCAATGTCTAATAGCTAGTAGTGTTATAATGGCAGATTCCTTAACAAATAATAAAAAAAAGGAAAGTGGGTACGCGAGGTCGACTCGTTGACTTGACCAAAATTTATTTACCCAGCTTTGATTCTTTTTTGCAAAAGGGTTTTTTTTTGGAACGAAGTTCCTTACGGCAGGCTTGGAGGGGATAGGGATTTCGCTGCGTGACCGAACTGAAAAAAATGTGATAGTAAAACCGTAAGAAAAATGCGTGGAAAAAATGCGTGGAATAAAAGCGTTAAATGAGAAGTGCGCAGGCGCGACAGTCGCATAACCAGCCAGCGTTAGTTCCTGTTTTAAAATGAAATTCATTCAGCCAGTTATAGTTGAAGTATATAAAAATACTCCTTCGATTTTTAAAAGATTACGCTAGCTCGTTATTATTTATAATTACATAAGTTGATAAAAAATGCTATACAATAGCTTTACCGCGGCAGTCTCCGAGTGCCACACGTCTTTTTATTATTTCTATTTTTCTATTCTATTTCTATGTAATTTTATGTTGTCAAACAAAAATAAAGAGACATATTTTGTTATTTTAGTTGATAATTTGAATTTTTTGCAATTTGTGTCGATTCTACATTAGCCGAAGGAACTTCGTTCCTACCTGGTGTCCCACGACACACACCAATTTTTTATTATTATTTCGTTTTATTTTATGTTACACATGAAATCATGTACAAAAAATTAATGTTTGCTTGCAGGTACCTATATCCATCGAAGTAGAAGTGCCAAATGAACTTCACCGCCTTCTTGCTGGACAAAAGAGAAGAGAATTGATGCAAACATATGATGTGCACATACTTCTTCCACCTGCAGAAGACAACAGTGACCTAGTTAAGGTATTGTTCATAAAACGATTTACTAAACATTTGTAAGAAACCATTCTTAAAGTGTTGCTAGATACATACATTTAATTAACATAAGCATTAGGCATATGAGTATTATAGCAATAACAGCCAATTCATATAAACCGTTATATAATATTTGAGTGTGTATAGAGGATGGATGAAAGAAGATTGACGAAACAAATATACATGGCAAGTATGAATGGTACAGTAAGGAAAGGGAAGAGACCTTTCTCAGATCAACTCAGAGATATTCTCGAGAAAGGCCACGTAGGAAGTACCATAAACGGACATGCATGCATGAAGAATTTAATGAGAGTGAAAGGAACCATATAGGTGTGTAAGGATCGTAGCAAGTAGAAATCCGTATGTATGTATGTATATTATATTTAGTTTAATATAAGTAAAATAAAATGCACAAATAAACTAGCAAGATAAATTATCACCAAGTATAAAAAACAAGTGTGCGTCTCGGGACGCTCCACAGATGTGATAACTTAAACTAATGTAGGTTAAAGTGAGGGAGGAGGAGCCCGCCTACTGCTGCCGTATGCGTGAGAGAAAGGGAAAACTAATGTGGGTTAAAGTGAGAGAGGAGGAGCCTGCCTACTGCTGCCGTATGCGTGAGAGAAAGGGAAGCCAGAGTGGCGCCGTAACGCGTTACGTTACGAAGCGGTTTACCCTCCCATAAGAAGTTATCACTTCATTGGATTGCTCTGCACTGCACTCCAGTCCGGTCAGTCTAAGTGCTGTCATAGTCCGGTCAAAGCCGACTGGTCACTGTGTGACGCCACCTGGGACTTCGTAGATAGATTCTCGAAGTTCCAGGCAGGTCGGCTAACGCTGGCTGGTCAACTGGCCCGCGTGACGTCTTACGGAAGGTTCTCGAATATTCTCGAACCTTCCGTTGATCGATGGACCGTTCGCGTTACGGAACGAATCGGTTCACCCTCCCATAAGAAGTTATCACTTCAAAATATCCCAGGTTATTTAAATTCATTATTTGCAAATTACCTCGCCAGATTACTCCCCAGAGGGGCTGATACTCCTCAGAGAGGTTGACGTCAAAGAGGCTGTCGGTTAAAAATACTACAAACTGTTTTTTTTTTGTAACATGTGTTAAAAACTATGTTGCGCCGACCCCACTGCGAGTGGGGCTTATCCTCAAGGCTAGGTGGAAGAAGAAGATAGAATCAAAGTCTTTAGACCTAGTTAGTTAGTCACCTAGACTTTATCATATCATTACTTTTTATGGCCTAACAATCTTAATGGAGACATTCTAAAATATGTTTTTGGTGGGAATTTTTGTTGACTTCTGTGGTACAACCTTCTAAGTTGAATTACGCTGATTGTAGTGAATAATTCCGCCAGGCCTTCTTAAAAACCGTAGAAAATATGGGGAGGACTTTACCCAGGAGTGCGACGCAACGCGAGTCTGCGATAATAATTATAACTATTATGAAATTTTTAGGTGACTGGAACACCAGCCAATGTAGAAAAGGCTAAGCATGCACTAACTGAGAAAATTGGAGATATGGAAAAGGAAAAGGAAGACAGACTTCTAAGGTAATTTCTTAAAATAAGTCCTCTGTGATCAATATATTGTAAAAGGTATTTGAAAAAGGCAAAATAATTAATATACTTTTGTAAACAGTATTTATCACCTATCTTTATAATCTGTCTTGATCAATATAATCTGTGTTTATTATTGAGAATGAAACCAATTTAAAGTATCACTAGTAGTCGGTGTGCGTAGTGCGAGTTTTTTTTTGTAGCAGAGACCGGCAAACACACAAGTGGGTCACCTGATGGTAAGTTACCTCCACCACTCATGAACATCCATGATACTTGGAGAATCATGGGTGCGTTACTGGCCTTAACGGAAAGGCGCAATAGAGGCATTGGGAAACAGGGGGGATTAGGGTCTCTAGATATCTTACCCACTGTACGAAACGCAACAGCAAGCTGCCACTTTATGTCGATTATCTGTGAGACAATGGTGACAACCTAGTTGAGCCAGCCCATTCATGCTTTAGACAAAACTGTCTACATGACATGGTTCTACCAACCCACGCCTGTAAACTCCGAAGTGGTAGGCCGAGGTGTACACCCACATTTCGCCGAGGATATCTCCATTCCATGATATGATAGGGGGCGAGCCTATCGCCATACCGGACAAAATTCCAGACTCCGAGCTGATAATGAGTATTTCGTGGTAAAAAGACCCGCATGCGTAACACAACTGCGCCACCGAGGCAGTCTATTCAATATTTGAAATATTAAAGTTGTGGGTGGTCTCAATTTTGAGCAAATTTTGATTTTGCAATAGGATTTCATTTTTATATATTTTTTTTATTATTTTCTATTGCGTATACATTAATGATCGAATTCAAGTTCGTGCATCAACCCTATTACAGTTCAGGAAATATTTTTATTCGATTTCTTTAAAAAATATTGCGCCGTATCCATATGGAAGAGATTACGTTAAAAACTCTTCTATTTAAAGCATAGACTTGTTTTATAGGTTACTTTTATTTACAGGTCGTTTGAACTGAAATTCAAAGTTGATCCTGAATACCATCCACTAGTTATAGGCAAGGGTGGCTCTGTCATAACTAAAATTCGGACAGATTATGGAGTACAAATTAACCTGCCCAAACGTGGCGAGCCTGATGATGACACCATCACTATTCAGGGATACGAAGAAAAAGCGTTGCAAGCAAAGGATGCGATTATGGCTATCGTACGCCAATTGGTATGGTTGTCTATGCATTATTACTATGTCGAGATAAGAACAAATTATATCCTATTTCGCCCTTTTGAAATTTGGATTATGTTAATGATTTTTGGTCCTCTTTATCAGGATAATCAGTGCCGTGAGGAAGTCGACATTGATCCACGTGTTCACAGGCGACTTATAGGACTCAGAGGGAAAAATATCAGACGCATTATGGACGACTATAAAGTTGACATCCGCTTCCCGAAAAACAATGAAGACAGTGTCGTAATCATAACGGGCGACGAAGATAACGTTCTGGACGCTAAGGACCATTTACTTAATTTAGCCGAAGAATACGTAAGTGCATCATAAAATCCTGAATAAAATCATAAAATTGAGAATATAAGTTATTTAAATATTGTCAGCCTGGTAAAGGACTAATAAGTTAACTCATTTGTGCACACTTTGCTATGTGTGTCAGCTTGTAAATATTATGATGTTACGATTTGTATGACCAGAAAGTTTTTGTCATCATATTTACAAATAGCGCCATTGAATAGAACTATTTATATTTTTAGGAATGGAGAGATATGACCTTAAATAAAAAGCACACAAGTAATATGATCATTTTCAACCCAGTTTATTCTACTCACGGAGAACAAACTCGTGTCAGAATTAACCAAGTGTAGGCCTAGGCCTTACTTTACTTGCACTTGTATTCGACAGTGTTGCTATTACTGTAACGGTCAGCCATGCTGAAAGCAGGTTACTATAATAACGACCACTACTGTTACTAAGGTCTTCACTGCGCGACGACTGAATGCGAACTGCCCCTGGCATTTTTTTTTTTTGTGGACGCTATTAGCCTGACGCGAGTCGGCTGTTTACAGCTTCATCGGGCCCCTGTCAAGTCGTGCGCCTCTCTTTTATACATCAATTTAGGTATATCTACCCGATGCCAATTTTATAAACACCGTCCGCACCGACTAATAAAATTTCACACTTCACAATATTGTATAACATTGTCTCCGTAACAGCTTCAAGACGTGGCGGACCGGTACCAGCCGCCGGCGGGCCCCTCTCTCGGCGACTTCGGCAGCGTGCTGAGCGGCGAGGCGGCGGCGAGTGCGGCGAATGCGACGAGCGAGGCGGCGGGGCCCGGCGTCGGAGCCGGAGCCGCATCCGCGCCCGGGTTCGTGGTGAAGGGAGGCCCGTGGGAGCAACGCGCGCCCGACACTGCCTCCACGCACGAGTTCCCCACCATGCCGGGCGCCTCGCAACCGCAGGCCTCGCCGGCGCCCTGGGGCCCGCGACGCTAATCACTACTGTACTCGAGCACTCGACCACTCGAGGCCTTCCCTCTCGACTCTGACAAGTGCCACCCCGCCGCCCGACGCCCTGTCGCTCATCAAAACAACTGCATGCCACTGCCACGTCACTCCTCGACAAACTGGAGGGCGACCGGGTCGCATAACAGTATGAGAGGCTCTAAAACACGCTCCGCTCGCAATAATATATCATATAGAAGTTATTAAAGTTGCAGACTTTTGAATGATACAATATTCTAGGCTGATCCCTAGTGACGAAGCCATGTTACTTTTTATGATTTATATTTATGTGATGAAGTATGCCATTGCCTATTTTTTCAATTTTGTGTTTATATGTCTAGAATTATTATAAAAGTAATTGTGTGCATCGATAGTAAATGCATAATATACCTTTCGATTCTTTGTACTTATCAAGTATAGTTATGATGTCTATCATATATATTTTACACAATAATTATCATGATTTCCTATTACATTTTTATAAGCGTTATAACATTAAAAAATCAATAAATAGTAAGACAAGAATGAATATTTTTACAAAGTAATTTGTACATAGTAAATTGTGTTGGAATATATTAATAAAACCTTTTACAATAACTAATTATCGTTTGATTATTTGAGCGATGTATTTAATCAGAGATTACACATTCAATCTGTGAAAATTTGCTGTCTGTAATAACAATATTATAAACAGTTACTGACCAGTTAAAAAGTATATGGCTTTGCGATTCAATCCAACTGTGTGTCTGTGCTGCACATTCATAGGAAGACAGAAGTCTCATTGATCTAGCACTATACTAATGTGCAAATATTGAAACCTATTCACTAGCACATGGTCCTCATTCTACACTAGGTGTACCTGTATGGTGGGTATCAGGAACTACGAGGGACTTGTAGTCCTACAACACCCAGATCGAAACAAATATTTGTGAATCACATAAACGTGTTTCGGTGCGGGACTCGAACCCTCGGCCTCTCGTCTCGCAGCCGGCTACTCACCTACTACGCTACGGAAGCTGTCCCGATTGGACGACCTGCTTCATTTTACCATTATAAAAATAAGTATGTATATTCAATTTACGATAAAACATGATAATGTTATTGATTGGATGGTTTAACAGTGTTAATTGTTATGTAATGCTGTGTCACATTGATTCTAGTTTATTTGTCTCTGTTGATGTTTCATTTTGTGTCTTAGATTGGAGATATTTTTGAAATTTTGCTGAAAAATATATTTTGGGAAAAGAAATCCTTGGGTTTTTTTTGGGATGATTTCGGTACCAGGGAATTTAGGTACATAAGTAATTTGTCTGCCTAGCCTAATAGTTCCCTATGTATGGGAATACTGCGACGGGCTGAATTTACTTTATAGTTGACGTTTTGTTTCAACATAAAATATGAGAACAAAGAATATAATTATAACAACAAATAACTTCTCTGGTGGCGAACACTTTATTTAAGTTGTACAAACAGATTTTTGGTAATTGATACAAATAAAACAGACCTACTATTCTATTCCTTTATCTAAGGTTACGGTTTAACTAGAGCATATTGGCAACACTGGATTAAATTGTCATCAGCGTTGCCACTTTAGCGATTTTAGTGATTTTTAGATTTAGTGATTTTTGGAGTACGGCTGATTGCATACAGTGATTTATTGGAAAAAAAAATTTTGTGATATTTATCGAAAAATTTAGAAGTTAATGTTGAAGATAATGAAGAAAAACGAAATATTCTTTAAAAATCAAATAAGTCTAATGAAACTCATCCATCTCAGCCTTCTATATACAGATATAGCTAAAAAAAAAACAACATCAAATACCAGAACAAGTATTGGTTGTTTTTTGTTTTTGCTATTTGATATTATTTTTGTTAATTATTTTCGCAATGACATTGTTTTGTAATACCTATCGTGTAATTTCCTTTTAAACTATTTAGTGATTTCTAGTGTTTTTTTAGTTAAAAATATCCCGTAATATAGGGAGTTTTGAGACCAAATCTAGTGATTTTCTTTCTGCAAAGTGGCATCACTGATTTCATTGTGTTAAGTGGGTGATAGACGTACGAACTTAAAGTACGCGGTTTTTAAGATCGCGAACTTACTCGGCTCGACGTTAGTGACACACGTGAAGCTTACTCATTCTGTATTGCGATATCGTCGACAGAAGAAGCTTTGTGTTATTTGGGAATTATATCGTATTACATTTTAAAAACTAAAAAAAATAGACGAAGTTGAAAAGTGTGGGTAAAGAACTGGCTTACGAAAAGAGAGCGTTTATCACATGTGAATTTAGTAAGAGTTACATGAAGAGAAGGAAGATTTCCATAATTATTTCAGAATGCCTGAGGCGATGTATGAATTTCTGAATCAAAATTAACAAAAATTGCAAAAATCTAAACACGAAAAGCGTGCTCGTCCACGAACTGGCGAACTGGCTCGCGGCTCGCAGTGCTGCTACACGTACGAGCCAAGACGAGCTACGAGTAAGATTTCCAACCGGTTGGATCGAAGACGATTTTGCGCGGCGGTTTTAAAGTACGCGTACTTACGGTGACACACAAGCGAAAAAGGTTGTCGAGCCATAAGTACGCGTACTTGCTCGTACGTCTGTCACCCTCTTTACTGTGGTTTGCTCAGCGTTGCCATTTTAGCGATTTTATCACTAGATTTTAGTGACGTTTTGGGGTACGACAGTGATTATTTAAAAAAAAAACACTATAACAATATTTGGTGATTTCTAGTGATATTTGGCGATTCGCAAAAAAATCAGAAGATAATGAAAAAAAACGAAATGTTCTTTAAAAATCAAACAAATCTAATGAATCTCATTCATCTCAACCTTCTATATACAGATATAGCTAAAAAAGAAAACAGAAAACAACATCAAATTCCAGAACAAGTATTGGATGTTGTTTTTTTTAGCTATTCGAATATTATTTTTGTTAATTATTTTCGAAATTACATTGTTTTGTAATATCTATCGTGTAATTTCCTTTTAAAATATTTAGTGATTTCTAGTGATTTTTTTAGTTCAAAATATCCCGAAATCTAATAACCTTTTGAGCCAAATCTAGTGATTTTTATTTCTGCAATATGGCATCACTGGGTTTGCTTTCGTGCAGTTCGGGCCAAAATCTGAAAATTAAACAAATGTATTATAATTATTTTTGCATCTAGAGGAAAAAAGGATCCTTTTTTTGGTTGTGCTACGTTCCCGCTGTGAGCACCGTCGTCTTCAAAAAGATTAAAATATTTTACGGAGAACGTCCATAACAATGTCCTAAGTTTATGTACTAAATCTACAATTTAAAATCTGTGGTTCCCCGCATTTGGATACAAACATTTCTTTTACACTTTAATTGGAAATTAAGTCATTGCCTCGATAACTGTAAAGAAAGATAATCTAACAGATGTGTTTTTAATAACACTAAAATGACAAATAATGTTGTGAGGGACATGTAAGTCTGTATTTATATTGATGTATGTTATTGAATTAAATTTATAAACTGTGTGTTTATAAGACCTGTTTGAATAAATTGCAGCTCTACAGCTTAGAATATAAAGGCTTTTTGTTGTCATGTTACATTTCAGGTCGCTGTGCATTCCATTTCCATCTACTGAATCTGCTACTTTAGTCTATGACATTTTAAATGTCGATAAGGAGCTGAAAGGAAGTGGTGTGGACAAAAAGCTGGCTACTGATGGTGACAACCTCATCATGTTAGTATAAACCTAATATTATATTATTATTCATTTGTCAGAATTTTTTGTCTATATGCATTCCCAACTGAGAAGAATGACGGTATGGCTTTAAATTTATTGATGTCGAATTTTATGGTGGGAGACGAGGCTTTGTATAGCCCCACTGAAAATGAAAAATTTCAAGCCTTTCCCAGATGTGCTTGTTATTATAACCTAACCTCAATTTAAAATTTCTGTATGCAGGCATACATTTTGGTAGAAGAAAGGGTAGGGTTCGATGGGGGATATCTCTTCAGTGATAGGGATGTTGTATTATTTCCCTCTCAATTTCAGCACACAACTTTTGTATACACTTAAAAATAAAATTTCGTTTCAGAAACTTCCATGGTGCTGACCTTAAGAAGCTAAGAGTGTCTGTAAATTCTACTTTCAAAAACATCTTATTAATAACAAAAACTATAGAATTATTTGGAGGCAACTAAAAATAATCATAATGCCTGAACACACGCCAGCTCCCACACCAGCACGATCTTTATATGGTTTCTTTATGTACTTGTTTAGTAAAATTACATTATGCTTATATTTTATCTGGGCATTTATACCTGATAACATTTTTCATTACTTCAACATATACTATTACCCCCAAAAGTATTGGGCTACAGCAATCCCCATACAGTGTTTAGTGGCATTGTCAATTTTTGCATTTTTAATATACCCCAGTACGAATTTGATGTTGACTACCAACATAGATGATGTGAGGACTATACAAGATAACTTTTCACATTACTTTCTTAGCACTGTAGAAGGTAATATTTCATCTAGTAATTGTATTTGTTCAGATGTTGGTAAATGTCAATACAATGGTATTGCTAACTATAATACCCTAGAGTTCGAAGAAAATATAGTACCTCAATTATGCGATTTGGACATTAGATTCATTTGTAAAAAAATGTACTTACAGCCTATAACGGTTAAAAATTTGTAATAAATATTAGCTGTACATATGTAATGTTATTTAAATAAATCTGTTTATATTGAATAACAAATTTCATTACCATTAAACACCTATATTAATACCTACAACTTTTTTCAATAAAAGTTGCAGATATACTTTTTATAAGATATGTAACTTTTGTGCTAAGTTTTAGTTAGTGTAAAGCACCCACATATGATGACCGTGCATTGCATGGCATAAACTGCGGGTACAAAAAAATACAAATTTATTAATATTTGCCGACATACATTGATAACGTTATTTTGATGTAGGGATTAAGTACTTCCTATCTACCCTTTAATTTCTCGTTATGCTGTCCCTAACAATTTGTACGGGAGTAAAGTAAAAAAATCTGTATGTTAGTAAAACGTATATTGTACCAATCGAAATCATGGCAACTGAGTTATATCCATTGTTATCGCACAATTAAATGACTGATAAACGAATTTTGATATCTTTATTAATTACAGACTATTCCCGCGTCTTCGCCTGTCTGAAACATTTCCCCTTAGATGTAAGATAATCCCCATTATCTGGGTTGAATTGTTAAAAAAATCTGGTAATCGCTAAAGTTAAGGAACGGAATTGTATCAGCCAAGTCCGGAAAAGAAAGAGCGACATGGACGAACCGGCGCGGCGGCGCGGCTTGCGCGGAGGAGCTGTGTGGAATATTGTGAAACATTTTGAGTTATTCTCAGCCCTCTCAAATGCCAAAATTATTAGGTTTTGAAAATTTGCATGTCTACTAGGAGCTTCAAACACCGAAAATCTTAAAATACATATTAGAAATTTGGCATTCAGGTTAAATACAATATGTAAAAAAAACACTATCCGATCCGTGAAGGTGTTATGTATCGAGACAAGGTTCTATTTATGTAATCCTTTTTAGATTATAAGTAAAAATACCCCAAATAAAATGAAATAATATTTTATTAAATGAGAAAAATTACGTCGTAAAACAGGCGGTGCAGCGACGACACCTGTTGTGAGTAGTGACGTTATGGGGTCATGACCCCCATAATTAAGCAATCATTTGATTGTTTAATTACCGACGCTTTCTAAAAATGTATGCAGCTTTTTATATAATCCGAGTTGAAATTGCGTGTAGGATCATTCGATTATGACGCCAATATGATGGCTATAACAAAATCGCTGTTCGATGTTTCTACCACCAATAGTAATAATGGAAATATACAATAACGTTTCAACCCACATCAAGTAAAAATTAAGATAATAATTTCGATTTGCTAAATTCATTTACTTAAGGGCCTTCCGTGAGCAAATGACCTAGACTGACTCGCGGCATACTAACTCTTGTACTTGGCGTGTGAGTTTTCGTGCAGAATATGCACGAATTTAGCGAATAATTGATTTAAAAAATCAGGTTTTGGTCTTTTTGAAAATTTAAAACGGGCAAAATGTTCGTTATTAAATTGCCTATCTATTAATGTTAATCTCATATGAAAAAAAACTGTACTTTAAAAGAAGACGCACGGAATCTTTGCATTTTTCTCATTTTTATGGCTCATTTACAACGATAATTTTAAAAAATATGTCAACGTTAACATGAATTTGAATCAAAAAAAGTAAAGCTGACAGATTGTAGAAATATATTGTATATTTTTTTTATCAATATTTATTTAAAGTAATGACTAGATAGCCTCTAAAGATCTCGATCGCGCGGCGTTTTGCTGGGGTTATGGCCTTAAACCAATAATTTAAAGTTCTTTTTTGCATAATCATACATGGGAAATGTTTAAATTATGTTTTTTAATACAACATTTTACCTACTTATATCTAATGAATTTAGCAAAGTAAAAACAATATCTCCAATATTAACTTGAAATATTATTGCGTATTTGCATTCAATTACAGCCTACAGGTCTCATCTTTCTTCTTTTTAAAACTACTCCGATGCCGTCTGGGGCACCCTAACCATGTCCAGATTCGGTATAATTCCATGTTATTGCTTTAAGCTGTCTCTTCTCTGCAAAGTCTTAACAGAGAACTGTATTTATTGCGGTACTGGGAACTTGGAGAGTCGCATTGGAAATGGATGGTATCTATGAAAGGATTTATTTCTATAGCAAGCTTAATCATTGGCAAGAGGTGAGCCCAGATGGTTGAAGTATCGTGCCTTAAGTACTGGCTAATCGTACATACACATGTAGTGAAAAAAAAATAAGGTCCAGCACTGAGAACGGTTATACGAGCATTGGGACCCTAATAATTGTTCAAAATTGGTCTCTTTTATTATATTAGATTTCTGAAGACACTAAACAGCGAAATCGGTCATTACTTTGAATTATGTAGGCACAAGTTTGAAGTTATCCTTTTTTTTTGGAAAGACTATCCAAAATGGACGATGCCTACAGAAGAAGGGTTGGAAGTGATATTATGTGCTTGTTTTGTAATTATTTTTACAAAAATGAAACATCGAAGCGCCATGAAATGAAATATAATTTGAAACATTCAATCCCAATTTAAATCATTTAGAGTCTTGAATAAGAGTACCTAACGATAAAAATATATTTTCTTATCGACCTAGTTTATTTACCCACCCACACCCATTCATTATTTAAAGCCTAACTTACAATTAAATGTTGCGGGTGAAATCACGCGGGACAGCCAATGTTAAATGTATTTATTGAAATATCTTATCAAAATTGGAGACAGAACAAAATGAGAATATTATTAAAGTTTACATCTTTTTTCTACAGAAAACACTTATTGAATCAGGTATAATGTAATTATATGTTTATGAAAATAAATTACTACGAATTATATTAAAATGCAATTGAATCCTTACTCCGTAAAAACACGTAGCGGAAGTGACGACCAGTATTACCAAAGCGCTACTTTTGTAGCATTTTGTGTAGTTTTCGACCGTGTTGCGTTACTCCCGTATTACAAAACATAAAATAACAGCTTGGCGCTACTTTCGTAATTAAATATAAATTTTCAATAAATTTTATTTATTTAAACTTTTTATACAAAACATGTATAAAGGCGGACTTAATGCCAGAGGCATTCAATTAAATTAATATATGTGAAAACTACTCCTAAGATTACTCACACGAAAGTAATTCTAAAGGGCGTTAATCATCCAAAATTATCGAGCTATGTGATTTATATGCAATTTCTTAATGAAATAATTATATTAACTAATAAAACAAATGTTGAGGTGGTGCGCTTGCAATTGATAGATGCATTTTTTTCTTGAGTTTTAAATGAGACATCATAATATAATGATTTTACATATGTGCTCTCTTTGCGTGCTCACCAACGCACACTCTTAACTATGCGTATGCTCATTGTGTATTAAGCACGCGAGTGTAAGTATATTATTAACCATAATCTATAGGTACGCTTTATAGAATAAAAAATAATCATCAACGGTTCGCTGTGTGAACATATGCATATTGATATTAGAACCTCCTCTTTTTTGCATTGGTTAATTATAGCGTTTCATTGATATATCTATCAGAATGCATTATATAGTTATATGATCAAAATAATATTACTTTTTGAGCAGCTTTTTGTTACTTTAGTAGGGTAGACCGGGGACAATTGTAGCATATTTTGGTTAGCGTTAAATTTTGAGTTTATTATTAATATTGTGTCAAAAGTGTCAATAACCATTGATACGTAGTTTATTCGGCTATAAGTTCGCATTATCTTTAGACGTGTAGGAATAATACAATCATAGATATTAAGCATTAAAGCGGACTGAGTGAACTGGTACAAATGTCCCCGCCAGTGGGTTAATTGTACCAGCGATGTAATTTAATAAAACTCAGTGTTATCATTACATAAGTATACTTCTCTAAATGGTAATATCCCAACAGAATAGCTTGTAATCTAATGACAAACAAAATACAGTAAACTTCGTAAGGTTAATCAATATAAAAATTAAAAACATAAAACAATAGTTTTCTCACCCTAAACGATAATAACTAAATTAAAGATTACAACAAAGTATTCTTATAAGTTCTTATTAAGTATTGACCATCATATTTGTGGTGTCGTATACTTATAATTAGTCAAAAAAAACGAAAATCACAAATCAAAATATTGTATGGTAAAGCATTTGGAACGATTGTCCCCATGGTACAATTGTCCCTTGCATACTTAATTTTATCAATTTTTTTATTATGTATAGCTACTCAGTCCAGCACAATTTTATCCCATCGATGCCAAAGCTCCGGGTGTGGATTTTTCTCTTTTCTTTTTATATCTAATTAGAGAAACATGGCACAACCTAAACATAGACCTAAACATAGCTGTGTGTATAGATTTTCCGGTTTGGATTTCCTAATATGCTTTTTCGTAGAAAAGTTTCGACGTTCTATCAGTCTTTCTTGTTCTATAACGCGGCATCTGTTAAAAAATAAACTTTATGAATAACAATGGAAAGCATAGTTCAGCCATTTTTTTATTTAAGTTTTAACTTGAACAATTCTTAAGACGACATGATACCAATACCCAAACCGAATGCAACCATTTTTCATAAATTCGTCAAAAAATTTCGTCATAAATTCCAAACCACTCCTATGAAAGACACGTAGTCCGATTTGTAAAAAAATAAATAATAGTTAAAAAAACTAAAAAACACGCTTTTATAGAAAGTCTAACTAAAAAATAGATAGAAAGATAGATAGAAAAATAGATAGAGTGAACAAAGACAAGTTACAGACAAACATACTAACATACCAACCTACCAACATACCTACGTCTGAAGCTAATAAAAGCGTGTTAAAAAAAGACTATTATCGCTGAATTGCGTCTCTTAATACTGCAGTTCCCAATTGTTAGCAATAAGTACAGTTACACATATTTAATCCCAATGATCTTTATCTTCTAAATTCAAATTGCTGGTGTGCCTGTCTCGGTCATCCGCCTGTCCTGTCGCATGCCTTTCGATTTGTTTGCCCTCTTCGGAGTGTGAAGAAGCATTTCTACAGGCCGGCATGATTTTGATGACCGCCGATAAACTCATTATTGTCGGTTGCCGCTGGTCTTTTTGGAATGCGCTTCACTTACCATTAGGTGCAGCGCAGACACTTTACCGTGCTCGCTAAAAAATATAGTTAATTAAGTTATGAATTAAAGTTATAGTTAAAATAAATATATATTATAAATAAATATATATATTATAAATAAATATATATATAATATTGGGTCAATTTTACCACGGGGACAATTGTACCGTTACAAACGTCCCCGAAATATTGCTACAATTGTCCCCATATACTCATTTCATGGATAATATAAAAAATCTCCTAAATTTAAACTTGAATCTAAATAAATACGTTTACAAATAAGAGATACAATAGTGAGAAATGTTTAAACTTACACTGAGTTAAAAATGATGTTTTGATTTCCTGCTATGACCAATGATAATAGATGGAAAAAACTTACTTTGACTGCACCAAAATTTCATCTCGCCGTCATAAGCGTCTGCGTCGAGCCACACGCGCGAGCAGCTGATAGTTAGTCGGCAAGCAACCAAGGGGGGCGCCAAGGGGAATGGAATGTGTGTGTGAGGTGTAGTTAAAAAAATATTCCCCTTGGTACTACCGTACCCTGCTACAAATGTACCCGGTCTACCCTACTTACGCATCACGACACTATTAACATTGGTAGCGAAGATCGTAACTTGAAAATGTATTTATAGTTTTCTAAAGGGATTTAGGTCATCCATTTTAAATAAACTTTAGGCAAACGTTAATATAATGGCCGTAAAATATCGTCATAACAAGTGCATCGTAATAATAATTTTCAGCAATAATAATATCAAAATCATTACTTTTATTTGGTTGAATGGTCTAAGCTTTTAATGAAATAGTATTAATGTTTCTAGTACATCATAGATAAGGACACGCGCACTCACATACACTGCTGCGATCTAGACTAACACTGACTACTTAGAATGATTTGACTTCAGCGATCCCGTCTAGCTGTGCGATCCATGATCTTGCAATTTTATTTTTTAATACATTTTGCGTAAGGACACGCGCGGTCCATAGCAATGATTAATATATACACGTCAGGCCGCGGACTGGTGCGGGGCGGCGGCGGCGGCGACGCGGGAGCGGCGGAGACCCGGTCTCGAAGCCAGCGGGCAGATCGCCCGGCGCTAGATCGGCGTAGTGTTGTACTATGAGAAATTAGTGTCTGTTCGCGAACGAAACTGATGTGAATAAGATATCTCATATAAAAAATCATTGAAATAACTTGCTCCACCACGTCGGCGGGCATTTTTGAAAACACACAACACTACGTCAAAGCAGACGCGTAGGCGCCGCTCGACTCGTACGTTGCTCCTCGCACCCGCGCCGCGCCGCTGCTTTCGAGGCCAGGTCCATTTAAATCTATGCATTGAAACGCGCCGCTCCCGCGCCGCCCGTTGCCGCTGACTTCGAGTCCGCAGCCTAAGTGGATCTACACACTGCTGCGATTTATAGAAATTTGTTACCAGATATTTTCTGTATTTTTGTATCTTAATTCTGAAAAATACTGCAACAGCAGTACAAAACAGTACAGCTGTGAAAAATACTGTAAAAATGTTAGTAGCCATACTATTGAAGGAGGTTGACGGTCTCTGATTGGTGATCACGGCTGTGTGTAGAGATTAGATCGCGGGTGTTACGTTTATTTGTCTCTGGGTGTTACCGGTTATAGTGTCATACTTTCTAGCGGTGATATGACATCATACGAGCTACAGTATAATGCTAAAAATCTGTACGAAATTGTACGTTACATTTAAGAAAAGAACTACGAGAAAAAAAGCATACATATAAAAAAAAATAACGAGAAATGTACGAAAATTAACGCTCAATTAAAAAAGATGCACTATAGAAGAATATAATATATACTTACGAGAAAAATTGTTTTTATTTGATGGAATAACGAGACGAACAAGGCGCTCGCCTGATGGCAAGCACCAGGCCTGCCCATAAACAGAAGCAACACCACGCAGAACTTAGAATTACAAAGCACTGCATGGCACTGAACATACTATACCTTTACTGTGACTGAACTGCGCTTGTCACTCCGAGACATAAGATGTTAAATCTCATAATGCCCAGTCATTTCACTGGCTTCAATGTCGTTTAAAACGAAACACAATAGTGCTTACACACTGTTGCTTGGCGGCAGAAATAGACATAATATAATCAACGTTTCACCACCAGGGAGCAACTTCCTAGCGAGCGCTACCTATTTCACCCTTCGAGAATTAATCATATTACATACTATGTTTTTGACAACCTACGGACTTGTTTAGTATCAAAACAATATTACGAGAAATGTACTTATGGTCCGGAGTCCCTGGGCCAGCTGATCCACTTGATTACTATCAAGCTAATTTTCCGTGAGTAGCTTCGTTTCGATGAGATGCCCAACAATTCCCTATGCGAAAATTCTCTATTGTGGTAGCTAACAGAGGTAGCAAGGATAAAATATTTCGATTTGATGATACTCAAAAATTTATTATTTTACTAGATGACCCGGTGAACTTCGTATCACCTACATAATATATTTGTGTAAAATGTGGTCAAAACTTAATACAAATGTTTTATTTACATTAAATGCAATTAAGTGAGGTACTGCGCCATTGCACGTGAGGTAGCCCGTCGCACATTTAATTGACTTCGACGACCTAAGTCAGGTCGTCTCCCACCTCCCTCCGGTTGGACAGTCCTGTCCCCGTCCCGTCCCCGTCCTGTCCCCGTCCTGTCCGCGTCCTGTCCGCGTCCCGTCCCCGTCCTTTCCCCGTCCCGTCCCGTCCCCGTCCCGTCCCCGTCCTGTCCCCGTCTTGTCCTGTCCTGTCTCACTGTCCTGTCTCACTGTCCTGTCTCACTGTCCTGTCTCTCTGTCATGTCTCTCTGTCCTGTCTCTCTGTCCTGTCTCACTGTCCTGTCTCACTGTCCTGTCTCACTGTCCTGTCTCACTATCCTGTCTCACTGGCCTGTCTCACTGTCCTGTCTCACTGTCCTGTCTCAATGTCCTGTCTCACTGTCCTGTCTCACTGTCCTGTCTCACTGTCCGGTCTCACTGTCCTGTCTCACTGTCCTCTCACTGTCCTGTCTCACTGTCCTGTCTCACTGTCCTGTCTCACTGTCCTGTCTCACTGTCCTGTCTCACTGTCCTGTCTCACTGTCCTGTCTCACTGTCCTGTCTCACTGTCCTGTCTCACTTTCCTGTCTCACTGTCCTGTCTCACTGTCCTGTCTCACTGTCCTGTCTCACTGTCCTGTCTCACTGTCCTGTCTCACTGTCCTGTCTCACTGTCCTGTCTCACTGTCCTGTCTCACTTTCCTGTCTCACTGTCCTGTCTCACTGTCCTGTCTCACTGTCCTGTCTCACTGTCCTGTCTCACTGTCCTGTCTCTCTGTCATGTCTCTCTGTCCTGTTTCACTGTCCTGTCTCACTGTCCTGTCTGACTGTCCTGTCTCACTGTCCTGTCTCACTGTCCTGTCTCACTGTCCTGTCTCACTTTCCTGTCTCACTGTCCTGTCTCACTGTCCTGTCTCACTGTCCTGTCTCACTGTCCTGTCTCACTGTCCGGTCTCACTGTCCTGTCTCACTGTCCTGTCTCTCTGTCATGTCTCTCTGTCCTGTTTCACTGTCCTGTCTCACTGTCCTGTCTCACTGTCCTGTCTCACTTTCCTGTCTCACTGTCCTGTCTCACTGTCCTGTCCCTGTCCTGTCCCTGTCCAGTCTAGACGCTATACGACCCGTCATCACGGCAAGCTTCGCAACGACAACTCAACAACTACTAATAAATTAAAAATTAATAAAAAAAACATTGTCCAGCGGACAAAATTGTGAATCTAAACCATTCTCAGATCCCCTTGAACACACACAAAAAATTTCATCAAAATCGGTCCAGTCGTTTAAGAGAAGTTCAGGAACATACACACTCACAGAAGAATTATATATATAAAGATTTGTAGGACAATATGACTGTTAAATTATATGAATATTAACTAAGTAAAAACAAAAAAATCAGCTCATTCAAATCATTTTTTATGACCTCGTTATCGATACCTATTGGAAGCCCCTCCTTCCAATAGGTATGATTACTAACCAGCTGATTTTTTTGCTGAATTTTTGAATATCATCAAATCGAAATATTCTATCCTTGCTACCTCTGTTAGCTACCACAATAGAGAATTTTCGCATAGGGAATTGTTGGGCGTCTCATCGAAACGAAGCTACTCACGGAAAATTAGCTTGATAGTAATCAAGTGGATCAGCTGGCCCAGGGACTCCGGACCATTAATTCTACGATCAATTAAAAAAAACACGACCAACGATCACCGCCAGGAAGCATACATAATTTCGTACATTTAGCGTTTTTTTTTATATTTAATGAAGTACGTACTATGTTAAAATACTAGTGAAATAGGTAGCGCCTACTTGGAAGTATACTCCTTGGCGGTGAAACGTTGATTTTATTATGTCTATTTCTGCCGCCAAGCAACAATGTGTAAGCACTATTGTGTTATTGGTGATACGTTGATTATTGTTTTTTCTTTAAATATTGTTTTTAAATATAACTTTTTTTTTATAGCATAGGCCGGCAAACGAGCAAGTGGGTCACCTGATGGTAAGTGATCTCCACCGCCCATGTACGCCCATCACCAGAAGAATCATGGGTGCGTTGCCGCCCTTCAAGGAAAGGGATAATTAGAGATTGGGAAGGGGAGGGGATTTGGGCTTCCGGATATCTCACTCACCGTACGAAACGCAGCAGCAAGCCTCTACTTTACATCGGTTTTCTGTGAAATTGAAGTTCGTACGGTCATGTCACCGCTAGAAAGTATGACACATCGCGGGAAAGCAAAATCGCAGGCAGATATCGCCATCAAGAAGTGGCAGCTTCCCTTTCTGTGGCATCGCGATATTATATCGCTTTTAGAGTATAGAAAATAAATATTTAACGAATTTATTTTGGATCAGTCCACTGCTCGCAATCAACTGCCGCCTCAGTAAACAATTTTTTAATATTGATTCTTTTTAAAACAAAATGCACTTTAAACATACTCTACTCAGCTACATCATATCACAAGTACCTATATCTTATAATGATTTATGTTTACGCGAATATTACTCATTGAAATAAAACTAATTTAAACGGATTATATCGCGTTTTTTTTATTAATTTTGATCCCGACGTTTCGAAAGCTTTTCAGCCTTCGTGGTCACGGAGTGGACCTATATTTTAAATAAAATGAGGATTATCTTGGCCTTAGAGTAGTTGAGGCTGATGTGGCATCTTTATAAAGCCTTCCTCCTTTCCTTCCAAAGCTTGTTTTAATTTGCATTTTATAAAGTTGCAAATATTTGTAATCAAACAATAAAGTAATTCCAGGACTTATTGAAACCATAATATTATGGAGCTCAATGTTAATATATTTTGTAAGGATAAAACAACACTTCCCATGATTAGTACAAAATAAAATTAAATATATTGTTAGTTTACATAGGTAAAATTTATTTAAAAGTACAGAACATATGAAGGACTACACACTGAATTGAGATAAAATACTTAGTACTGACTTTGAAAAATGATGTAAGCCACTTTTAGTATTCACAATATGAGCTTATTGCATCAGTTAATGATTATTTGGCAGACCAAAAGAGATTTTCCAACAGTGCATAGGTCATTAAACCTAATTATTATTTATGTATATATATTTAAATATATACATATATATATGTGTGTGTAATTATTAAAATATATATATGTATATTTATGTGTAAATAAGTGAATTTCGAATAGAAGCTGTAAGAAAATCTGCAATTAGACTGGCCACTACACCTTATATACTGAAACATTATGGCTAAGAATCTTTAATATGCGATGTTCCAGCATACAAGTTCAGCTGCATGCAGGCAACAAGGGGCCAGCATACACCCAAATATAAATTAAATTTAAGTAATAGTTCATAGATAGTAATTTTAATATATTTTGTACAATAAAATACAATTAAGTACAACTTGTAGCAAAGATATTAAAGAGAGTAATATTTATCTCAAGTGTTAAAGCTGCAATAACGTGTGTGTACGCACAAGGCATATTTACACAGCACACACGCACAGCAACAACACACCATGTGCTGCACACTATTACACTATAGTACATAATATTATTACTTAATAGAATATAAAGACACGCCCAAGCTGAGAACTTCCCACTTACTTTACAGATTTCAATGCATGATTAGCCAATGAACATGCCTGTACTTCACTAGCAGATTGCTATTAAATAATACATTGATCATCGCTTAATATCACAGCTAATTATGCTTTGAAAAATTATAGACATGTCTAATTTTCACTAATGTAGATAACAATGTAGAGTATAAGTAGACAATCAGAATTATTTTACATTACAATATCATGTCTTTTCATATGAAAATTTTAAAATTACATTACCAAAAATTAAACAGTGCAGCGCATTATAAATAAATGTGCATACCTTAATATTTAATTGACTAAATAAATTTGTTGCCTGCAGATCTGACATATTTAATTTAAATATCGAGAGGTAATATCTTAAGAGAAATTTTAACTTCAACTATTGAAAAAAAGTTAAATCCAAATTTAAAAATATTTTGTATCTATTATGACAATTCCCTTCAAATCCACCTAGTTATTATAAATGTGAAATACCATTCCGAAAGCTGAGTCTCCTTCACATATATTTCACTACCACTATAAACGTGGACCAAAATTTAAGGATCGAAGAGAAATACAAGCCAGCACTTCACGAATGTGCATTGCTGTTAACATGAGGTTTTTTATCTTGCGCGTCAGGTGTACGCTGACCATCACGCCTTGGTGGCATGCGCTCATTGATAGCATCCAGCCCCTTAGCTTCAGCAAATGAGGTGATCTTGTGGTTGGGTGAAAAGCCTTGCAAGGCATTTTTAAGAGATGTTTTGCCACCAGATAGTGCACCCAAGGGCAAAGCACCAGTAGGAGTGAGCCCTTTCAGCTGTAAAACAGATTCACTCTCCTCACGAAGTACAGAGAACACATGAGCCATTTTGCCAATGGCACGAATCTTGTTTCGGATGACTTCTTTCCTGAGATTTGCTTCCTCCAATGCATCTTCCCCTTCAGTCATTAATTCATCATCAGAACAAATATTTAGCACATTTACCAGCATTTCTGTGACTTTCTCACCCACAAATGGAAGAGACCAGGTAAAAACATCCATGAAGTTTGGCAGCCAGTATGGATGAGGAGAACAATTAAACTGTCTGATGTTCATGACATTATTCTCATACTTTAAAACTGCCGCTTTGTTGTTGTACACATCCAGGTAGTTTGGAGCTGAGAATATAGTAATAAGACTGGGGAAGCCTGTGGTTTGGCTTTTGCGATACATCCGGTAGCCTGCATCCTGGGCCTCATGAGCACGTATGATTGACAGTAAATTATTTCTTTGAAGAAAATCACAGCAAGCTGCATAGCTATAGAAATATGAACAACCTCTAACAGAGTTGTGCGAAAAATGTTCTGCATTTTTTTCATTACCAAAATCCTCCAGGGGATCTGACCACAATAGATCACACATGGCCCCAAATGCTGGTGGTTCTTTGAATCTATCTAGTTTACGAATGTCATCTAAGCTGTTAATTTCAGGGGAGAGGCCACCATGCACACATAGGAACTGCTGGTTCATGAGGGCAGCAAGGGGTAAGCAGTCGAATGCATCCATGCAAGAATCGTACACTTTTTCGGAATATTTGATTTTGCATTCTTGTTTGAAAGTGAAATATTCTGTCAAGTGTCGACACTCGTGGTTTCCGCGTAATAGGAATAACGTCTTCGGATAGCACAGCTTGAGAGCCCAGAGGTAGAGAACACATTCTATACTGAAATAACCTCTGTCGACATAATCACCTAAGAATAAATACTTGGTACAAGAGGGAGAGCCTCCCACCTCGAACAATTTCATCAAATCGTAAAACTGCCCATGGACGTCTCCGCATACAGTCACCGGTGAATCGATTTCGATCATGGTTTTTTCTGAGCGTAATAAGGTGGCTCCATCTTGAATGATTCGTAAAGCCGCAGTTTCCTCGATCCGACCTTCCAATATAAAATGTTGCTTCAATACATCTGGTAGTGGTTTTCCAGTTTTTTCATCGAATACTTCCGATACAGTGAGCTTGTGGCTGGGAGGGAAAGCGACACTTTGGATCATACGCTGCGTAGTCGACACTTTATCATTCCCGGACATATTTGTCACATAAAAAACACTAGGTCTAATCCATACACGCCACTATTTTCAAAATGGCAGAATAGATATAATACTAAAACAGAATCCCGATTGCACGACAGAGAAACTACTGCGCACTGGAAAACAATGCGCAAACATCTGGCGAGTGGTCAATAAAATAAACAGGGATATCGAGCGCGTTTTATTACATTTGAAAATATCATTTTAGAGGTAACACTGGTATTTTATGGAATAGTTGCCAGTGCTTATCATTAAAAAATATTTAATAATAATTCATTTCATTAATTCAAATTAAAAAATAAATATTCGATTCGTACTTTAAAATTGACTTGACAAGATTATTAATTGAATAATATTGTTATTGACATTTTTATTTTACCATTAAAATTAAGGATAAATAAAATATTGAAAACAAAGAAAGTTTTAATACATTGTATTGAAATACAACTAGCAGATTTTTTTTATCAATCTAAGAAGCCTCAAAATCTAAATAAATATGGATAGATATAAATATAAATATAAGATAGAAATATGGAATATGTAAGTAAAGACAGTTTATATTTTTAGGCATTGTTTTAAATTATTACCTTGATTTTATACGTCACGTCAAAATTGGAAAAGAAATGTACGGCGGGAATTTCATTTCTCATTAAATGTACTTTTTAGTAAGTGTTTAAGGCCCTACATTGAAAAAAATGGGACATTTCTATCTCGTGTATATAATTGTGTACGTGGAATAGAGATTTAATATTTTGGTATACGTTTTTTGACTTTCTGCTCTAGGATTGTTCAAAAGGAATACACGATTCAATGAAATTTTCTCGATAGAAAAAAATCGCAAAGTTGTATCTATTTTTCTACGTTTTTGGCTGCCGAAGCGTAACCCTCATGAATAAGACAATTAAATTTACTTTAAAACATGGAGAATTATCGTATGAATGTTTGGTCAAAGCAGTTTTAGATTTAATAATGAGTTTTATTAGAAAACAAGAAAAATCGTTTTGGCACATACGTTGTTTTATTCTGAAAGTACACTCAATATAGCCATCTCTTATTTTGCATTTCAAAAGTAATTGCGTCACTTTCATTCCCTCAATAGATCAGTCGGCGGGAGCGCCTTATCGTGGACGGACCTATGCCGTTTTTTTGCAGATCGGATTTTCGTGATTTCATGCATTAATATGATTTTATTTACCCTCAAAGTCAATTTATATTTAATAATGCAAATAGTTATAGGATGTACGCATACATTATATTATTTTCACTTGTTAGATCTCATAATATCTTCAACCAAGCGACTTCCATCAATAGACTCATTTAACATAAATGAGTATCCATAGATGATGAGCGTACATAATGTCACAGTGTAAGTACATAATAAATATTTTTTCGTCCTAATATGCGTATATTTCTGTACCCTCTGTGAAAAGTGATACAAGTCTGAAAACCGAATTTTGAGAAAAAACTATTTAATGATATGATGCTATTTTAAAAATTCGACTACTTTTTTTACTCTATTCTATTCTCAGGATGTTTTAACTTTGATGGATTGGGATTACTTGCTATTAACATAAATGTACTATGATTTTTGTTTATAGTAACAACAATAATATGAGATAATAAAAAGAAACTAAATTTATATCATTAGCCATATGTTATAGTAGTTAATATGTGTATAATGATAAATGCATGTGTTAAATGGCACAAGTTTTTTTAAAACTTCTATCTGATAGGGTTGGAGTTAAAATAATTAAAATGCTGGAAGTAAGTCTGTTTAGAAAATATTAAGATTTGATGGATATTATGTATTTTGGATGAGTTAAAAAAATCTAACTTGTATCAATTAACACCCATTAATTCACTCAGTGTTAATGGATTCATATTTAGTTATATTACATAAAATAGAAATATTTCCAGGTTTAAAGTAATATAAGTTTTAGTCAGGGATCCCGGGTCCATTTTTGCACTTGATTACTATCAAGCTAATTTTCCGTGAGTAGCTTCGTTTCAATGAGACGCCCATCAATTTCCTGTGCGAAAATTCTTGATTGTGGTAGCTAACGGAGGTATCAAGGATAAAATATGTCGATTTGATGATTCTAAAAAAATTGTGTATTTGCATATTAAAAAAAAATAATTTTCATCAGATTCATCTGATAAATCTTCATTATCTACGCTTCTAACATAGCTGTCATCTTCATCTATTTCATTTTCCTCATTCGTCATATCTGACTTTGTAATAACATGAAAAAATTAAATAAACTATATAATAATGAATACATGGTTAATTTTAAAACACCAGTAACCTCGCAGGACCAGATAGCTGACCCCATACGGAACAACTTTTGTTTTACGAGTTTGGATATAACTCAATATATTTAAAAAAAAATGATTTTACAAGTTTTTGTTGTGTTGTGTTTTTCTTCGTAGACTGCGGCGCGGCGCGGCTTGCGCGCACGACATCAAAGGCGCCGGTCAGCTGCTCGGGAATTTAAGGTCAAATGCGCTAGCCCGGTTCCCCACGCTTCGCGTGTTTGTTTACGTAATCTGCGATGCGCGTTGTAACATTCAAGACAGAAATTAAATGAATACTTATTTTTGTATGAAAATAAAATCTAACAAATTATCAAAAGTCGTAGAACAAAAGTAGTAGCTTATAACCTTAGGAACCTACCCCTGCGAGGTTGCTGGTGTTTTAAAAATAACCCTGTATAATCAATCAATAAATAAAAATTGGTGTGTGTCGTGGGACACCAGGTAGGAACGAAGTTCCTTCGGCTAATGTAGAATCGACACAAATTGTAAAAAATACAAATTATCAACTAAAATAACAAAATAAAAAAAAGACGTGTAGCACTCGGAGACTGCCGCGGTAAAGCCATTGTATAGCATTTTTTATCAACTTATGTAATTATAAATAATAACGAGCTAGCGTAATCTTTTAAAAATCGAAGGAGATATAAAAATACTTCAAGTATAACTGGCTGAATGAATTTAATTTTAAAAACTGATTGAGCTGAAATTCGCACACAATTTTGGTGCAGGCAAAAAGGAACTAACGCTGGCTGGTTATGCAGCGCTTTTAACGCTTTTTTCTTACGCTGTTTTCTTACGCTTTTACTATCACATTTTTTTCAGTTCGGTCACGCAGCAAAATCCCTATCCCCTCCAAGCCTGCCGTAAGGAACTTCGTTCCAACAATATTTTTAATAGGGTACCTTGTATGTCAGAAGATAATTATTCAAAACATGGACTTAGGGGGCCATCAAACCAATAATATATGAATATTATATTTGTCATCAATTATTGTCTATCTGAAATTTTCTGGCAATTTTTCCGTGGGGCATGTGTGCATTACACCATACATTACAAATGAATGCAGTTCTTTTAATTTGTTGCTACAATTCTTGTTTTGTTGGTGGCAAACTAATTTTCATTTTTGAAGTGATAACTTCTTATGGGAGGGTGAACCGATGCGTTCCGTAAAACGAGCGGTCCATCGATCAACGGAAGGTTCGAGAATATTCGAGAACCTTCCATGAGACGTCACGCGGGCCAGTTGACCAGCCAGCGTTAGCCGATCTCCCTGGAACTTTGAGAATTTTCGAAGCCTCAGGTGGTTTCACACGGTGACCAGTCTGCTTTGACCGGTCAAAGTCCAGTCACAGGACTTTGACCGGACTTTGACAGAACTATGACAGGACTTTGACCGGAATTCGACCGGACTTTAACTGGATTTGACCGGACTTTGACCGGACTGTGACAGAACTTTGACTGGAATGTGACCGGACTTTGACTGGACTTTGACAAGACTGACAGGACTTTGACAGGACTGTGACAGGATTTTGACAGGACTTTGACCGGACTGTGACCGGACTTCAACTGGTTTTGACCAGACTGTGGCAGGACTTTGATCGGACTGTGACCGGACTTTGACTGGACTTTGACCGGACTTTGACAGGACTTGACCGAACTTTAACAGGACTATGACCGGAATGTGACCGGATTGTTTTTTTTTTATAGCCTAGGCCAGCAAACGAGCAAGTGGGTCACCTGATGGTAAGTGATCTCCACCGCCAATGTACGCCCACCACCAGAAGAGTCATGGGCGCGTTGCTGACCTTAAAGGAAAGGGATAATTAGGGATTGGGAAGGGGAGGGGATTTGGGCTTCCGGTTATCTCACTCACCGTACGAAACGCAGCAGCAAGCCGCTACTTTACGTCGGTTTGTGACCAGACTTTGACTGGACTTTGACTGGGCTTTGACCGGACTTTGACCGGACTTTGACAGGAGTTTGACCGGACATTGACAGAACTATGACCGGACTTTGACAGGACTTTGCCCGGACTGGAGTGCAGTGCAGGGCATTGCAGAGCAATCCAATGAAGTGATAACTTATTATGGGAGGGTAAACCGCTTTGTAACATAACACGTTACGGACCCACTCTGTCTGGCTTGCCTTTCTCTCACGCATACGATAGCAGTAGGCAGGCTCCTCCTCTCTCACTTCAACCCACATTAGTTTATGTCATTCTGTTGTGCGTCCCGAGACGCACACTTTTTTTTATTTATTCTCTTATTCAAATCGATAAATCCTGGAACGGTCCTTGATCAAACCATACATTTTGTAGGAAAAATATTTTTTCAAATAATTATCTTGAAATGTAACAAAAAAAAACCAGTTAGTATTAATTTAATAATATGTTGATTTGATGATACTCAAAATCATCAAATCGACATATTATTATATTTATCCTTGCTACCTCTATTAGTTACCACAATCGAGAATTTTCGTATAGGAAATTGTTGGACGTCTCATCGAAACCAAGCTATTCACGAAGATTCAGCTTGATAGTAATTATTTTTACATCAAGGATCTATACTACTACTTTTGAGCGTAGGACCGGGATAATGTACCACGAAATTTGTAGGACAATATGACTGTTAAATTACATAAATATTAACTAAATACAAATAAAAAAATCAGCTGGTTAGTAATCATTTTTGATGACCTCGTTATCGATACATGTTGGAAGGAGGGGACTCTTTGATCAAACCATACATTTTGTAGGACAAATATTTTTTCGAATAATTTAGATAATTAGTTAGTAATACATTTTTGAGAATCATCAATATTTTATCCTTGATACCTCTGTTAGCTACCACAATCGAGAATTTTCGCACAGGCAATTGTTGGGCGTCTCATCGAAACGAAGCTACTCACGGAAAATTTGCTTGATAGTAATCAAGTGCAAAAATGGACCCGGATAACTGACTATTTCATTTTCATTTCAAATGTATGAAAATGACAAAATTTTGTCTGTCATTCCATTATCCTTCAAAACCAACGAAGTGTGTGTTTTACTTACATATGACAAACTTAGGATTCCATAGTAAAGAATAAATGTATATACAAAAATGGAAACTATTATACTGGTGGTAGGATATCCATATCCGCCCGGATAGCGACCACCGTACACGTAGTGTTAAAACCTGCCATAGCGACTCACACCTTGTGTGGATCGTGTTCCAGGATCAGCCAGTGTATATCCAGTTCTACCGAGAGGCTTGCGACACGAGTTGATAGTTGTTTGAGGTGCGTATAAGGGTCCAACATTGTATCCCTGTGCCTGCATTGGTCATCCGCCTGTCCTGTCGCAGGGTCCTCGATTTGCTTCTTCCCTCTTTAGAGTATGAAGAAGCATTACCACCCATAAACTTATTGTATGTCGATGGTCGCTGGTTTTTTGGACTGGACTGCGCTTCCCATCAGATATAGTTTAGTCACTTTGCCGTGATCGGATAAAAAAAAATATCTTATGAACACATTTTGTTGGATTAATATTACACTTCTTATACCTTTGAAAGCGATTATCTCTCCATCTATTAAAAAAAAATTATAGATGGTGATTGATTTTTGAACATCTATCCGTAACGTGAGGTATACACGCTTCTATCTATACGATTTTTTAAATGTTAGTGATCCAGTTGCATAATTTCTCTGGAAGCCCAAAGGAAGGTAGCTTTAAGGAAGTGCTTTGTGCCATACCCGATAAAAGCTCTTCGCTAAGCCCCAATTGGCTGCAAGCGCCTCCCCCTTGGTCTCAGTTGCTTCTGTCCATCTATATGTCAGGTAAATTAGAAGATTACCAGCGAGCGACTCCGACGAAAGACGTACTGGCGGTCGCTAATCAATCGGTACTCCTCTAGGTACAGCAGGTGCTGACAGTTGATAATTCCATTATCGTAAAGAACAAGGAGGCGATGGTTATAGGCCTGTAATTGGACGGATCCTAGCGGTTGCCTTTTTTAGGATCGGGTGCACTAAACACTTGAAAATGGCGGACAGAAATGTGGTGGAAACCAAATTTATGGCCTACGGGAGTACGTGTCCATAACGTGCCAGGTAAACTCCAGTAAGGTCGCTTAAGGTAATATTTTTACGTTTTAGAGAATCACAAAAGTACGTGGGTCACAAACACCCATGCTAAATCGTACCAAAGGTACGTTCGTGCCGATGGCCAAAAAATCGATGTGTTGATATACTAGAGAAAGCTATGAAAGTCAATTGTCTTTATAAAAAGGATATTTAAGATACGGTGAAGTGGAAACATTCGTAAGTACTAGTCTAAGATCAACCCAGGCAGAACTGCTGGTGTCACTGGTGAGAGGGTAACCGATACATTTGGGTATCGATTGAATAGCGAAAACCGTAAACATGGCGAAAAACTCACCATAGTGGTCTAATCAGACATGTCACACTTCGGGACTAGCCACTGTATATCCAGTAGCTTCGGGCCCACATAATGCCGATGATTAACAAAATTAATCTTGTTGGTCGCAAATATATTTGAACTGGACTGTACTTAATACCAAGTCACTTTACTGTGTCAAGTTAAAAAAACTTCAATATCACCATTTTGCTTTGCTTTAATTGTATTATTGCGCACAAATCTGACGTAATTAATTGTAAGTACACACATACAATGTTACAAATTGAGATATAACAAATTAAACATATTTGCTTTAAAATAAGGCCTTAGTTCAATTTAATATTCCTAAAGTAATATCAGCATACACAATTTTTTTATAAAAATTGACCAAAGGTGGTCCTTATATCATTGCGAACGAATTTTATTTTCCGTTCTATATTAGATACAGGAATACCGACTAGACCGAAAAAATATGCTTTTAGACTTATATCACTTTGCGCAGAGTGTACAGCTTTGTAATACGAGTCGAACGCCCGACGACAAACGAGCGCGGCTTGTCGCCCGAGCGCGTGCGATGCCTTCGGAGCTCCCCGCGAGCGGGTGCAAGCCCCGCCCACCAAACTACGGATTATTTTCGCTGTAGCCTCTTAAGCAAACATAATATAAAACATGCAATATGTATTTAATTATAATTTCTCAGTGCATTTAGAACATAATATATCGAAAATTGTATGGGTTTATCAATGGTAGGTACTAATGGAGTTTCTGCCTGATATGGCGATAGGTTCGCCACACATGACATCATAGGACGAAAATAAGCGCCGCGAACTGTGTGTGCACTTATTGCGTCTCTGCTTATCTCTTCGGAGATACAGGCATGACATAAATACCCTAGGTAAACTATACCGTAATATGTCAGATCTATGTAATTTAAGCGAAAATAAACTTAATGTATGTAAGTACTTACATATCTAATTCTATGTTACGTAGGTAGTAATTAATTGTAATATAAAGTATAATTTTGATTTTTTTTTTAATAACTAGCACAATTTTTATTACAAGAGTTTCGTTATGTAGGAGAGTAGAGTAAGTAGGTATTGATTTTTTTAATTTTAAAACAGCAAGGGCGCTTTTTTGTCATAGTAACGCTCATGGATGTGATTTAGGAAGTTTGTTATTTTTAAGTCCACGTGATTTAGCCCTCGCGCTATGTCATAGATCGAATTACATTAGACTCTAGTAGCGTTACGGCATTTCGTGGCCATGAGAGTCCATGGGCAGAAATTACTTTAGTCACACGGTCATGGCACCTCACGTACATATTCAATTATTTGTATTTTTAACCGCCAAAAAACGGACTGAATTTTACGCGTATACTGTTTGTTTCTTTTCGTATGTATTAAAAATTACACATTACTTTTCACAGAGTGATGATTATTTTTATTCAAATGGGTATAGCTCAAGTTGGTACCGTTTCGATTCAAGAAAAATAACAAAAACTTCGACATTACTGTCCCGATTTTGATGTTTTTTTCATTAAAAGTAGTTTTTAAAAAAAAATTATTACGTAATTAAAAAAGGTGAAAATAAATTTTATCAATTTTGAGTCGGTGCAATATATATTACGGTCAATATACATTAAACTGCAATAACACCGATTCAAAATGTTGTAGTCTTTTTGAGTCAGATTTAATTTTAGTTCCATATGTTTCTTTAAAACAAGAGTAAAATAATTAGATAATTAATACTATGATTTTGTACTTTATCGTTATTGCCGTTATAAATTTATGTCTATGTCATATTCAAAGAAATTAGTCATATTGTTGGAACTTGGAAAGTCACGATGAAAGCATTTTATTAAGATAAATAAAGATTATTCAATAAATACAATTCAATAAATAATGTTTAGATTGTTTGTAACATTTAACATGTGTCATATTAAATGTCCACGTACATTTTATAGACTACAATTGCACTTTATACGGTACTTAAAATATCAGAAAACCTATTTTAGGTTCAAAATATATATATATATATATATATTTTGTTTTTCTTGAAGCATGCTCGTTATCAGCCCGGAATCTTGAATTGTTATCAGTGTGGCGATAGGCCACTATCACATCATGGGACGGACATAAGCTTGGCGAAATGAGGGTGTACTGGTTACAGCTCTGCTTACCCCTTACGGGGATTAAGCGGGAGTGCGTTTGTATGTATGTATTTAATTATATATTATTAGTAACTAGTACAGTCTAAAATCAGATGTATATCATGTTGTTTGTGATTTGTTTTTAAACTATCTATGTAAGGAAGCTGCATACACTGATGTCACCTGAGACGAAGCGTTATACCTACATACATACATATTTTAAACAATAAATCAAAGCGAAACACGTCTGAGTTTACCTACGGCACATACGCATAGGTAGATGTTTTGAAACAAAACGTTTCGGTCACGGACACAGGGTAAAATTAACCATACAGATCACACTGTGATATTGGAGATGTACCCAATCTATGCCATGATTCTAATGTGCAATATTTTGTTTGGTCCCCGTGTACAGACCGCTTGATCGTAACCGAGTGTATGTATTTTTATATTTGTACAGCAGAAACGTTACTACCACCTATTGTTTTTATAGCTGGGTAGCGGCTATTTATAACATCTTTATTTCAAGACATCTAACAAATTACTCTTTCATTTATTTGCTCATTAAGCACGACTGGTATAATATAAGAATAGTATTTCATGTTGACGCCAACCACTACGTGAAATTTTTACAATGCCAGGAATTCAAATGTTTTAGCAGCAAATCCAACGGTAATATAATCTCAGCTAAAGAACTCAAAGACAAAATCTGCAAACGAGAACAATAATAATATAACACTTACTTTACAATTTAATAGGTAGACCATAGGCAGTAGGCACTAGCTGCGACTATTGACCTAAGGTGACTGACTATCGAAATATATTTTTTTCTATTTTTAGTAATATTATATGATAGATAATAAGGCGTTGTTCCCTTTTATATTGTAATAACTTCACGATATAGATGGGAAGGAAACGTTTTCTCTGTGGCCTGGTATTGTCGATTTCTATGAGCGGCAATTACCACTTGCCATCTTAAGGTGGTCCACTTGCTCATTTGCCTATGCAGGCAATAAAAATAACTCTCTAATTAGCTGGGCGTAGATAAGTCAATCAGGAATTCGCCTTTTATGTACAATACGTATAGAATATTAGCTAATATTTTAATTAAAGGTGCGCGCAGGGATTAACATACACCAATATTTTTTATTTTTATTAAGATTAAGACCCGAAAGATATGCACCAATGCGATGCGAGGCGATGAGCGTCAGCCTTTTGCTAGTATCAAAGAGTGTTACTGCCGCGTTATGGATGTTTTTATTTGCCTAAGAGCAGGTTGCTTGCCTGATGGTAAGCATCGCGCCTGCATGGGCATGTCATAGCATGGAATGAATAGTGCCCGGTATGACGATAGACTCGTCCCCTATCACATTATGGTGAATGGAAATAAACCTGGCGAAATGTGGTTGTTCTGGTTATACCTTTGCCTAGCCCTTCGAGGATTATATAAGTGAGTGCGTATATATGTACCTATATAGTCATTATTTACACTAATGTTTACATTTTATGAAATTCATACAACTATTCTGTATATTTATAAGAGTATGAGGAAAATAATCGACGGATAATACAGCGAGGGTAAGACCGTTATTAATAAATGAAACGTTAAAATAAGACGTTTTCCCTATAAATAAACATGCTGCGCTTTTAGTAAAACCCTGTACAGTGGCTTTGATGGATGAACTGACGATGCGCTAACGTTTAGCCACCAGAATTTCAACTACATACCCACCTAATATTTAAAGATGAATGCCCGTGGAAGGGTATTTGAAATGACCTTTTACAGGCAAGTGCCAAAAGGAGCCCACAATCTGTCAGAGTAGTTCGTTCGCGGCTAGTCACTTTTCGTGATCAGCCAGTATAATACAGTTTATTCAAACCCAATTTATCAGGTCGTCTGTCCACCTTGTAGGTGGACGTCCAACGCTGCGCTTGCCAGTACGAAGGAAGTCGCTGGATGCAGGCCGCTTCCAACAAGTCGGTCTGGAAATCTTTGAGAGAGGCCTATGTTCAGCAGTGGACGTTGTGGCTGATGATGATGATGATGAAACCCAATTTACCAATATTGATGTTTAGACCGTCATAATTCTGTCGATTGTTGAGGGATGCAATCTCTCGATGTATGACTTAATTATGTCTGGATTGCATTGCACTTATCATCAGATGCAGTGCAGTGTAGTCTTCACCGACCGAGAATATACAATGGGTAATTTACATACATACATAGACTCACGCCTGTTTCTCATAGGAGAAGGCAGAGACAACGGACCACCTGCTACGCTCCTTACACACCTCTTTGGCCTCCTTCACTCATTAAATTCTTCATGCATGCACGTCGGTTTAGGGTACTTGTGATAATGGGTAATATACCTACAGATATATTACCTGTTTGTAATTCTGGCTCGTAGGCTGGTTATATACCTAGTCCGGCTATAAGTTCTGTTACAATCGAAAATGCATTTATATTTTTATGAAGTAATGTATCTTAATAAAATTTATATGTACATATCTATTCAGGACTCAGCAAAAAATAATTCTATTCGAAATGGCAACCTTTGGCTTTGATACACCTTTAACTTGTCTGGCCACGAATCTATGAATTTACGCACTGTTTCCATGGTCAATTTTGCCACTGTTTGCTCCAGGGATTTCTTAAGAGACACAATGTCGGCGTGACGTTTAGAGCAGGCTATGTCCTCTAAAACTGAACATAATTTGTAGTCTTTTCAGATCTGGGCTATACGAGGGCCAGCCTTCAGCTCTTATAAAATCCGAAACGTCGATTTCGAGTCAGGGTTTGGGTAGTTCTAGGTTATGTTAGGTAGACATACTTCATTCAACTTAACTTCTATTCCTCTTCCTACATATAACGTAGCAAAACAGGTTTCCGCTGACCACTATTCGCCTCTACGAGAAAGGAGACGAGGGTGGCGGGTCGCCGCCATTTGGATGTTTTTTGGAAATTTCTATTACGTTCCTACGATAATTGGGGATTTAATGGTCTACCCTCGCAGAGGCATTTACGAGGGTAAGGAGGATTCATATAGAGTTCTGTGACCGCCAGACAGACACCCTTCGTTTTATATTATGGGCTATTAAATAGTGAAATTACGAAAGTAAATTTAAAAATTAGGAAACATTATAATAAAAACTGTATTTCTAGAAATATTTCTTACAACAGTTTTTAAGTTAATTTATCTATAACTTCTTCCGGATCTTAATTTACATTTATTGTGGTGATCGAATGACGTCAGTTTACGGTGACTGCAGGATCCACAGTTTTGTACTTTGGCTTGCTGTGAGTGAACGGTATATACCGATACTTTATCATATGCTGAAAATAAAATAAAATATTTTAAATTAAAGGTAACAATGACTCAATTGAGTTTTATGGCGCCATTAAAATTGTTCCGCTGTGCACAGCGCTATTTTGGCGAAATTAATTTGATGGTGCCATTACAACTAACTAAAGCTAAAAGTTTCTATTCATAAGTAGCGCGTCGGCAAAATATTATACAGAATGGAAAGTTGATGTCGGCCTGGACTAATTAATCATTACAATTTATAAATTAGTACCACTAGGATAGCATCAGGTCCAACTACCAAGTAACTGGACAAAAATCCATTTCAACCAAGTTGTGGAATCATGAATGATTTTTTTGAATCGACAAAATGTGATTGCCTGACCTGAGATGTGAACCCAGGACCTTCAACAATCTCAGTCTTAGTACGCTGCCACAATTAATAGATCCGCTTAATTTTTAACCCTGCGTATACTACTTTGAAACGATTACAAAAGTTAATGTTAAATAAATATAATACCTTGATTTGTCTCTTCATTGTAATACAAAACAGTGTGATAAAATACATAACTAAGATTGGCCAGAATACTGGTATATTAAGAGCGTCGATAAAAGTAAAGCAGAATGCTAGAACTGTACTTTTAGTGACAGACAGCCAAAATTTAAACTCTGGTAGTCTTCGTATAAACGGTCTGAATTCTTCAGTAGCTCTGGTAGGTAAAGCAGGGCCATTTTCATCATCCGCTGTAATAAAACAACGAAATTAGTCAAAATATTATGATCCTCCTGACTCCATTTTTATGACAAGGTGTCACTCTTAACTAATACGGGAAATGCCTAATCTACCTCTTTTTACTGACCTGCATAGTATATATAGTATGCCCGTGTCAATCATGTTTGATTTGGTCATTTGACGCGAATCGTGTAAAAGTATGGACGAATGCAATTAATCATTCGTTTTGAATGATCCGGAATTCTTATTATTGGTTGTTGTATTGATCGCCGATCGATAGATCGTATTGACGACCGACTGACTATTGACTAACACAATACACATGAATGGTCAATCAAAATTATATGATCGATTGATTAAAATAATCAGGGTCGAATAGAAGCAACACCACACAAAACTTTGAACTAAAAGCACTGCATGGCACTGAACTGCGTTCGTTACCCCGAGACATTAGTTGTCAAGTCTCATATCCAGTAATTTCATAGGCTTCAATATATAATAATGTACTCTGTGGCTTCAATGTCTTTCAAACCAAACCAACGTGTATGTGTATGTATTTATAAAATACAATAAATAACTTGGTCGAGTTAAAGTAGCTCACTTCACCCTTTAGTCTCAGAAAACAATAGCCACGACGCTGCTAGTAATTAACTTCAGGCGGACCAAGTTATTTTGCGCGTATTGTGGTTACTAATTGGATAGTTTTATTGCTATTCACTAGGATGCAAGAGTGTCAGAAATCTACGCGAACAACGCCTAGCATGTTTTAGGATTCTATGTCTCAAAAGGAAAAAATCTGTAGGTACATAAGATCAATTTGTTGTCTGTCGGTCTATTAGTTTCTGTCCATTGTCAAGACAAGTCAGCGAAAATAAAATACATTTTATTTACACGGTATCAAATAAATTGTGTATTTCTTAAACGAGAAAATAGTCGAATCGTCAGTCGCTTGTCGTCGGGGGTCCGCGTGGTGGGATATGTGCTTATAAGCTAAAATTGTTTAATTAAATAGTCTACTAACCGCCTATGCAAGCGGGGCTTTTAGGTGGGCAAAACCGCGTCGTAATAATGCAGTAATTAACAACTATGAAAAGTATCTTACTATTACACTAACAACTTGGGTTGTTTATGCAAGTAGGTTTTCTTGTTTGTATTACAAGCCAATACCATGTGACCAACATTTTAATATATTAATAGCATACTAATAATATCTACGCTTAGTTAAGCCTAATTATGTTAAATCATTTATGTTATGCAGTTATAATAAAATGGCAGCTGGATATGACGTATCTAATATGTTTTATCAGTGAGAGGATGTCCAGAACATGGTCCAGCCGATAACCTCGACACAATATGCTACTGATATTGAACTACATACAGAACTGGTTTTGAAATTAAATAATTTGGGCGATGTTATTTTATTATATACTAGCTGTTGCTCGCGGCTCGGCCTGCGTGAATCTCATGGTTAAATCCATTAGCCGTTAAAGCATAATTAATTGATCTACAAAAATCCAGAATTTCATATTAATATTTTTTTTTACTAGCCCTGTATTATAAACGTCCCACTGTATTAACAATGAATATACAAGTAACTTAGAAAAGACAGTGGTGTATGCTCTTGGGGCTGGTTTCGAACCTGCGACTTTTGTCTCGACAGTCCATACCACTCCCCGCTGAGCTATCGCAGCTTATATATTCATAATATACAGTGTTTAATTACCGCTTCTTCCCTTTTCAATTGGAATTTCACAAAAACATGAATCACGTGTTTCATTATTTTCAATATGCAATATCTGTACTAAGTTTTACAGTCGTATTCCGTTCTATAAATATGGTCAAAGGCCATTCAAACTCCAGTGAAAGTTCATTCAACATCCAAAAGTCCTTTCAAAGTATAGGGAAAGTCTTGTAAAAGTACATTTCAAATTACAGTGTAAGTCCATTCAAAATCCAGTAAAAGTACAGTTAAAGTCCCGAGTAAGTCCGTTTAAAGTCCAGTCAATGTACAAAATCCTGTAAAAGTCCATTCAATTTCCAGTCAAAGTATAGTAAAAATACAGTCAAAGTCACCCAAAAACCTTCGAAACTGACACCCATTTGTTGAAAAAATAAATAATGACCGCCATCTTGGATTTTAAAATGATTATCGTTTTCGCTATCAGAACCGCAAGAAACCTCGATAATGACAACCATATCCATTTAAATAGATATAGATTTTGGGTAACGTAGCTTATTGATAGAAATCATTAGAAAAAAATGGGTCAACTACCCTGTTCGTTGGGTTCGCGTACTGAGCTATGGTCTTTTGGGCCCCTAGGCTACTATTTTAAGGTTCTATTTCATTAACAGGCTCAATATGACAGGGTTCTATATTGCTTGACGATTGTTACTAGTTGTCCCTCCCTGTTTCATCCGTGTGTATGTTACTCACTCCGCTTCTGTGAGTGTGTCTGTGTGTATATAGTGTGACTAACCTCAATCAGCAAAGTTGTAAAAAAATTATAGGGGAAAAAACAGATGCACCAACAAATAATATGTAGCACATATAGTATATATTTGCGTTCATTTTATAAAAAAACCTGGTCGTCGTGAGTGTTTATGACATATAACCCTATAATCGTGCGTTAACGAATACCTAACCACACTCACAACTACATGCAACAGTTTTATGAAATAAAAGAAACTAAAAGCATTATTACCATCAAAATCCATAGCAGGATCAATCTTCGGAGTTAGGAATGCGATGAACAAATTCAAATGATATATGCCAAGTCCATATGTGACAATGTACCATCCCTGTAACACAGAAAATGTAATAAACTTTAACTTAAATAAACTGTTGTTTGGGTAGGTTACATTTTTATACATGACTGGACAGTGACCACAATATCCATGGCGAAAACTTATCATCGTGGTTAGGCAATGCAATATAGATCTCGTGGCAAATTTCGAGATTCAATCTTGTGCAAAGTCAATCAAAACCAAAACAAAATTCTTACAGTTGATCTACATTTTGGACTGTGGGGCATCCCAGGTATCGATTTAAAATCGATCGGCCTTAAACATTTCATTTCTATGATCAGTTCTGCTTCTTTTGGTCTGGAGGCTATGAACAGAGCCGTTGTAAAATGGCTCTGTATAGAGCTGGTATTGGAATTTGTTGTCATGAAATATGAGTGATGATGGCTAAGAAGGAACAGTTCAGCGCGCCAAGTACAGTCAGAAAATTTTAGCCATCTATGACGTGGCCCGGCGTTGATCGCGAGGAGGTAAATTCTTACAAATTACCACCCAGATATTAAACATGGAAAAATATATATTACTAACCCTTGCATCGCCTAAACAGGATTTAAGAAGCGCTGCAAATTCGGGACAACTGTTAACCATATACGCACGGGCGTAGCATGGTGTAATTACCATCTTCACAAGTGGGGCATTTTGGAGTCGCCAGTCTGTGATTGTGGAGCCGTAGAACAAACCGTCCATCATATCGTAGAGGAATATCCTAATAGGAGATTTTGTGGGAGCCTATGGGGCCTACACCACCTAACACCAGAAGCCGAAACATGGCTGTTCATAATATATGTAGAGTTCTGAGCCCATTTAAAATATGATGATAATAATAATAGATCCCCTTTCAACCCCTCCTTTTACGAGTGGAATTAAATAATAATTTATATTAAACCATAGTGAAAAGGCATTCATCTTCAATCAATAAATACAAATTTTAATAGGATGTAGCATTATTAAGGCGACAAATAAGTATTTCCAACTTCATTCAGGGGGTATATTTACAACAAAAAAATAAGGTTCCTTTATTGCAACCTTATGACTGATTATGCAATCTTCAAGTAAACATTATTTATCAGATAATAAAAGATGGCGAAATACATTAAAATACTGTCACTATAATGATATGTATATGTCAAATTGGTACTTCCCAAAATGGTTGTTTATTGCATTATCTGACTGATAACATTTATTTGGACATTTCATAATCTAACCTTCCACTACTTACTTGTTTTGTAAATATCCTAATAAGAAATATTGCTAAAAGTACTGCACTGCCAAACCACCGTGCTCTTGCATGTGGCGTCCATTTATCTAATGTACCCTGATATATCTGAAAAAGATAAATATAATTTGCTATTTTGTATGAAATTTTCAAGATAATAGAATATTTTTTTTTATTCTAGCTTGGCAAAGTGACTATGCTACACCTGATGGTAAGTGTAGTGTGCAATCCAAGGAGTGTAGACCAAAGACAGACAATGTGTCTATAGTAGGATGACAGGATTATACATCATTATTGATTTTGTGCACCTGTGTGTAATTAAATTTTAACATTAATTATTGTAAAAATTAAATTTTTACAAAAATTGGAATCTGAAGGTATCCATTGTGACTTTACACCTCAGTCCACCCCATGATCATGAAGGTTAAAAAACTTTCAAAATGTCAGGACCAAAAATTTATAAAAAACCATGATAAAATCAGTGATCGTGATCAGCACCCATGTCATTCTACAGTCCCAGTGAATTTTTGTGGGTGTGTTGCTTGCCTTAAATGAATAATGAATATTAGAGAAAATAACTAATGAATATTAGAGAGAGATGTCACGGTGCAGGTTGACAGCCAGAGCTAAACAACCATGTATGGAAGACAACTCAATCTCAATTCATAATGTGTCAGTATAAGCTAACAGATTCACCATTAGAACATTTTATGACATATTAGCATTACAACACAAATCTATTATTTAAAATGGATTATACACAACAGGTTAGAAAATGAAAAACTATATTCACAATAAGATCATAGATATCCATGTAATTTGTCTGTATTATTGGACACTTCATGGTTAAGAGTATTCAATAAATAAAAGTAATTAAACATATTATATTGAATGTTATATATTTAGTTTAATGTAATCAAAATCTCTAAGTTACCATAATAGTGATGACGACAAACAACCTTCGTAACATTTTGAATACATTAAGAACGAACACGAACCTTGCTCAAGATTCAATAGGTGTGAGATCTTTTACGATTAAAAGTTTTCAGTTGATATTTACTTCTATTTCTACATTATAGTGTGTCACGGAACTCCCCGAATTGGTTAGAAGATTCTAATAGCGTTGACTGCGTGGTCGGATGACACGTCCAACTAGTCCTGATTAAAAGTAGTGGAAGATGTTGTGTACCTGAGAAATACGTGTCCAGCCTTGAGAAAATATATTTCTTCTTATAGTTTCAGAAGTTAAATCATTTGCGTCCATCATATTTTTATAATTTGATCTTCATAAAGCCAACTAATATTCCAAACACATTACACACATCAATTAAAAAACTGAAGGAAATATACTTATTTTACATATAAATGATTGTAAAGCGATACTTATACGCTTAGCACCTCTATTTTATCGAAAAATCTCTTTAAAAAGTAACTAAAACTGTAATCACTCACAGTGGGGAGTTGGAATTAGGGCTACCAGTAGAACCAATTTATTTTATACCATTGAGACTGCGAAATTAGTAAATAATGTATTTCAATATACTAACAGTGGTAAGGAATTGAAACAAATAGAATATAATGATAATAAACGTTATTACTCCAATTTAATTTGATTTTGATTTAGCATAAATTTATATTATAATGAGATACCACTACTCAAAGAGGATACAACTGACAACCTAAATATATACAATTTTTAAATCTAACTATACTGTCTGGCAGCCCTAACTTTTTATTATCTGTGGTATTTACTTCAAAAGTGGAAACCAGAGACAAATTATACAATTATTTCGTACGAGGGACCGTGAACTTCAAAATAAAAAATTACTCTTGCGTTATTTAAAACCTAATATTTATTTATAATCAAAAATTACAAACACTTGAAAATCCCGCTTTGCCCTACCAAGGGACCTAAAGCGGTAGCTGGTAGATATTTCAGTCAAATATGAAACAATAAATGATTAAATCGATTGACTAGCTAACTGCTATTATAAAAAATAACTTTTTTAAGTTATACTTATCCCATTTAAGTTTAAAATCTAAGTCAATACGTTTGTTTATAAAATAAAATAAAAAAATTGGTGTGTGTCGTGGGACACCAGGTAGGAACGAAGTTCCTTCTTATCTATGGTTCCTTCGGCTAATGAAGAATCGACACAGATTGCAAAAAATTCAAATTATCAACTAAAATAACAAAATATGTCTCTTTATTTTTGTTTGACAACATAAAATTACATAGAAATAGAATAGAAAAATATAAATAAAAAAAAGACGTGTGGCACTCGGAGACTGCCGCGGTAAAGCTATTGTATAGCATTTTTTATCAACTTATGTAATTATAAATAATAACGAGCTAGCGTAATCTTTTAAAAATCAAAGGAGATATAAAAATACTTCAAATATAACTGAATGAATTTAATTTAAAAAAAGGAACTAACGCTGGCTGGTTATGCGACTGTCGCGCCTGCGCACTTCTCATTTAACGCTTTTATTACACGCATTTTTCTTACGGTTTTACTATCACATTTTTTTCAGTTCGGTCACGCAGCGAAATCCCTATCCCCTCCAAGCCTGCCGTAAGGAACTTCGTTCCAAAAAGAATTATATAAGCATTTTAGAATGGAAATCGTAGTTGTCGTAACAAAACATCTAATACTTCGTTACGTAGGTACATTTCTAGTAGCAAAAGCAGGCGTTGCTAATTACAGGAATAAATTCTATAGCACTTATCAATGTATATGACCTAGGTACTTTAAATCATTATAGATTCTGGTATCTCGTTTATCCGAAAATTCTTACAAACATTTAGTTGGAATGAAACTTTGTTTGATAGAGTATATAATAATATGCACACTGTTACAAGACTTTTTTCGGTGTTATATTTAGGTTTAGAGGACATTGGAGCCATACAATTATCAGGCATTATGAAATTTAACATATGTCTCGGGATGACGAACGCAGTCCAGTGCCATGCAGTAGTTTGTAATTCAAAGTTCTGTGTGGTGTTGCTTCTGTTTATGGATAGGGGTAGCGATTACAACTACGCAAGCGACCTATAAGAAACACGGGATCCTTTTGTATATAGAAATATTTCACTACCCTACCCTATTCTACCGGATAGGTAAAATTATTACTGAACTATGTTATGTTATAATGCAAAAATATCATCGAGGGGAATTAATTTATCTGGTTTCAATACCCTTCACACCGGAACATAATGGTGCATACATACAGAAATAGAGAAAACGGTGGTACCTCGCCAGACGGATTCTTGAAATATGATGTGTAAGTACGTCAATAAATATTACATTATTTAGTGTTTAAGAAATTTAATGAAATTTTTTTACTAATTACATTTTATACATTGTATTTTACATTCTGTAAATAGTTTTATATCTAAGTATTCTTAAATCGAAACTACTAAATAAATAACATGAAACTAAAAGTCACGTTTAATTTAGTTTCTAAGTCTACGTCTATTATTGCGAGTTTTTATTTACAATATAATAATATGATAACACAGTGGATATACAATAGAACATATTACTATGATTTTATTCAAAATGTTATCATTCATACTAATATAACAAAAATTTTGGTCCAGCTAAGTTCTATCTATACTAAATGCAACTCCTAGAAAAAGATATTGCCATAGATTATTATAATACACTGGAATTACGTGAATTTTGCTATCTTCGTTATTATATATTATATGCTACATATGACATTGTAAATTGCATTTATATCTTTATAAATGATGAATAGGCGCTACATCTTCTCAAATTTTATTTGATCTTTGATCTAAACAACTTCAGCATACATGTCATGTGAAGCTCTCGTTTACCGGTACGCTTTCCTAATATCAAAACCTTAGTAATACTATAATTAAACATTACAATATAAATCAACAAAAATACTGACAAATTATTACACTCTTAAACAAATTGGATTCTTATATCAAAATACATACTTAAAATATTATCTACATTTCTAATTTCCATGTAATAAGGCGAAGTGATTTGGAATTTAACATATGTATTTGCAGTCTATTTATAAGATATATGACCATATATTTATATGCATGTTAAACATAGTATTTTATATATGTGTCACATTTCAACAGTTTTCCTAAAATGAAAGCACAAGTAGCGCTCATTATATCGACTAATTGAAATGATTATAATCATTATCAACATAAGAACATAACATACGTTGACACCTTATCAAAATAACTTATATTGTCAGGTTGTCCATCATCTTTCCGAGAGAATATTAAAATTATTGGACGAAAAAGGATTATTCAAGTCATTAGCCTTTTAATAAAATAAGTATTATCTAAGGATATCGCACTGGCGTGTAATCAGCAATACAGTATTTTTTTTTATGGCAGCCCCCCGACGAATTTTACGTAAATTATCTCTCGTCACATTGATTATTTACGTCGCGGTTTTTTTTAAATTATTTTATCCTTGTTCAAAAACATTTTAACCGTCGTGGGATTTTTAATTTTTGTAAAATTTTGCCTTTCATTAGTGGTAGAGATAGTAGATAGGTGTGGCATGTACACTCCAATACAATAATACAATCGCGACGAGTGTGCTGTATCCTTTGAGGAATTTCATTTTTTACTCCATACTCATCAGATTTAAATTAGGTCCGTCTCAGGTGTCACCGGTTTTGGGGTGACTGCAATAACCCGAAATAATAAAAATTGGGAACTTGCCCTCCTTTTTCGAAATCGGTTAAAACACAATAAAATAAGTATCATTTTAAAGTTTTCATTCTTGGGTTAATACCCAAATCAAATCCAAATCAAGTGCTACCCACGCTAGCTACTCTTACCATGATTCATGTATTAATGTTGCATAGGCGCATATAGACGCAAATAACATAGACCACGGATAATATAATAGATCACGTCAGTACTGCAAACATTATGGAGCAAGCACGCCAACTTTTTATGACTTAAAACTGTCATTTTCATCGCATATAGTTACGGTTATAGTACAGTGCGCATATATAGGTGCGTTGTGCAAAAAGTTGCGTTAATGTCCGCACGCGATCTAGTATAACGTGCGACACCTACATATTTATTATCCGTTGTCTTTGCACATGTGACATATATGACACTGTTATGTCGCTTAGTTCAGACGTGCGATATCCATTGGTCAGTTCATCAAAGCTTTAGCCCTCAAAGTTAGAGACATTAGAGCCATAAAAAGCGAAATTGTTAATCAATTTAACATATTAAAATAAATTGATCAATAATAATAACTATTTAAGAGATACTTATTATATTTTTAACATATATGTACTCGCTATAAGTGTGCATTTATTGGATTTGATATGTACTTAAAATATATCAATATTTTACTTCACTGCAGAGAAATTTTGCATTTGGTTGCTGTTGTTGGATGCCACCCACGAGCTGAAAACGTCCCTGCAACCCAAATAAGAATAAATTGTGATGAATAGGTTGGTTCATGTTGCAAGTCTTGCTATGTGTGCGTGACCTTGTAATATCTTGTTTTGTCTCAAGTAATCCTGACGCGTCAGCCGTCATTCTATACATTGACAGCCTCCGTGGCGCAGCGGGCGAGTAGCCGGCTGTGAAGCGAGAGGCCGCGGGTTCGATCCCCGCACGAAGACCAACATTTGTGTGATCCACAAATATTGGTCTCGGGGTCTGGGTGTTGTGAGACCGAAAAGTCTCTCGTAGTTCCTGATACCCACGACACAAGACTCGTATCTTACTGTGGGGTTAGGACTATGTATGTGACTGTTGGGTGTATTTATTTATTTATTTGTCAATATTGACAGGCATACATGCGACATTGCCTCTATACAAACATAACATGCACACATAGCAGGGCGTGCTAGAACGAGTTGAATTATCTACTAAAAATATTATTATGCGGACTTTTTTTATAATAGTAACATCGCTAGCCTAGCTATGGACCACTCTGCAAGTGCAAAGGACTCTGGTGCACACGCACCTCTGTATTTTCAAAGTAAAGTTAACATTTTGATTTTGAGCTAAGGATAACCGAGGACTGATTTAATATACACACACACTGAGTGCATAAGAATTTCGAACTTATGTGAACTAACCCACATTAGGACAGCATATTCCACCAAAAGGCCTATACCTTAATATTCGTAGGGGAGGGGGTTCTTTGTTTACCTTCACCGTTAAAGCAAGCCAAAATCAACAACAAATACACTTTGGAACTTGCTTCAAACACACATCAGTCTCTGCTGTCCATTCCACTTACCATTCGCGCTGGGCTATTATCACTACGAGCTAAAATATACTCTATATTATGGAACTGTATAAACTGTACCTGCAATGGCTGACAACACATTCATTCGAGCAATATTCATCTTCCCACTCGTTATTTGCAATAGCAGGATTTGTGCAGCCCTGACGAATGCATGAAGTAGTGCTTTGGTGTTCATTTTTCTGTAAGATAATTTAAATTTTATTTCCATGGTCTATTATTATCATCTTATTTGGCTATTTATGTGGTTAAATCGCGAGGTTCTGGTTTTAAATTCCTCATTGGGCAACCCCACTTTGAGAAAATCGATACTTGGATGTATGGTAATCCATCTAACATTTTGTAGATCCTGAGGTCACGGGTTTGTGGCACTAACGCAAAAAGGTTTTTTGAGTGGTAGAGCCACGCTGTAGACATTTTGTCTACAGCATGATTGGGCCGGCTCAACCGGGTCATTACCACTGTCTCACAGAAAACCGACGTAAAGTGGCGGCTTGCTGCTGCGTTTCGTACGGTGAGTGAGATATCCGGAAGCCCAAATCCCCTTCCCTTCCCAATCCCTAATTATCCCTTTCCTTTAAGGTCGGCAACGCGCCCATAATTCTTCTGATATTGTGGGCATACATGGGCGGTGGAGATCACTTACCATCAGGTGACCCACTTGCTCGTTTGCCAATCTATGCCATAAAAAAAAAAAAAACTAACGGCTGACTAGTAGACAAAAGCCTTACTTGCATTGAACAAGTGTCATCATCAAGATTTATTAGGGTTGGAGCAGTTTTTTGCCCAGCTGTGCAAATAAAATGACTAATCGTTAACCCTCACATATCATCTAATAGATAATTAAACCAGATAATGCATTTAGCAAGATTATAGGAGAGATCAAAAACGGCTTGGTCTTTTAGCGTTACATTGCACTGTAGAGGAATATTGTCCCATTAGTCAAAAGTAAGATCGTCAGTTATGCAGCGCGCCGACGAGTCTATGCTGTAAATCAATAATATATAAGGTTTATATCATAAAGTAATTAATTACTTCAAGTGGCTGGTGTGTACCAGAGCTGCCATTAGTGTTTGAATGTTCAGATTTTGGTGATTGGGCCTGTTGTGACTGTTGTGGCTGCTGTGGGTGCTGTTGTTGATGTTGCTCTTGCTGCTGTTGTGGCTGTTGCTGCTGCATTTGTTGTTGTGGCTGCTGTTGAAGATGCGGCATCTGTTGTTGTTGTTGTTGGTGCTGTTGTTGCTGCTTCTGTTGTGGTTGTTGGTACTGTTGTGTTTGATGTACCTGAGCTTGCTGTATTTGTTGAATTTGCTGTAAAAAATAAATGTGTTAACCTTACAAGTTTATAATGAATAGTTTAAGACAGACTTCAACCATCTACATTGTAACAATGTTTATAAGAATAAATTGCTATTTGCAAGTTTGTTTTGAGTAAAAACAATACTTCAAAATCATTTCCTTCTTCTTTACGTTCGTACTTTGCGTTCTTACAAACATTGTTATATTTATAGAAACTTACTAATAAATAGGTATAGAATATAATGAACAAAATACAATTTGGTATTAAGGTACAAGCAATCAATTTAACCTGCTGAGGATGATGGTACTGCATAGCTGTGTGTACCGCTGCCATTGGAGGCGACTGCGTTTGCACCTGTCTGTATCCAGGAGGAGACATTCCCGAATTGGCTTGATAGTTAGGGGACTGAGTTGGTTGATAATTTCTTGGCGACTGTGCAATGTTAGGTTGACACCCCTGAGGTGATGCTGCTGGGTTAACTTGATAACCCTGAGGAGCTTGACCAGGCACACCCTGTGTACAATAATATTATTATGTAAATAAATATCTTTCAAAATTATTGTAAGTAAGTAAACCTATTAGACAAGTAAAATTAATAGTACAGTTTAAATAAATGGATGTATATTTTAAATAATTTAAAACATATTTTGCGAAATAAAAAAATATATACAATATGAACCTTCTTACCTTCCTATTTTTTAAGATCTATTTTAATCACAAATAATATACGACTTAAATATTGCAATCTGTATGAAAATTCAAGCATTTTGCACACGTTTTACTACATACACTGGCAATGGTGTCTATTCTGTTGCCACAAAACTCTTTAGACTAGACTTAAAATCACTAAAAATAAGTTAGTTCCTGTCAAACGAAATCTTGTATTATGAAATCGTCAAAACTGGTCTAAAGTCACAAGGATAATCTATTATAGAGAAAATCTATAATAGTTTGACAAGAATAAAATAGCTCAACCCCATATATATTTTCATATTAGATATTGTTATTTTTCTTATTTTTACATAATTTAAGTACTGGTATCACTGTGTCAAATTAATACTGTTCGATTAACGCTGTTAATACTGTTAATATCTCTACCCTAAAATGTGTAAACTTTAGAGAAAGTTTAATTTACATACATATACATACGCACTCACGCCTGTAATCTCCGAAGGAGTAGGCAGAGGTGTAACCAGTAGGCATACTCACCTTTTGCAGTATCTCCGTCACATAATGTGAAATAGGGCAAGGTAGTTTAATTTAGTGAGGTGTAAAACAGAATTGGCACCTTTACCCAAAGCGCGTTGCGCAAAATGTTGGTACGTGATGTAGTATTTTATATAACATACAACATCTGATAATGTACTAAATAAATTTTGGTTTAATATGATTATGATTGAAGGATATAAGTAAATGCAGTTTCCAGTTTATAATTAATGTTAATGGATTCATTATTGACTCATTAAACTCAAGATCATTTTACCTTGTCCTGTTACTTATCTACGATGTATTACACAAATTATAGCATGCAGCCATATAAATAATGGTTCAGTAAAATGCAATACTACCTGATATTATGATTTTTTATTGTGATTAACACGGAAACCCTCAATATTGTGATAGTTTATTTTTAAAAAATTTGGTCCATAATATCTTTTCAACAAGGGCCCTAATATTTGGTGGTTGTTATACCCTTGGGCCCTTTTACCACTCCATCAAAAATCATTGAAATCCCCTACCCACACATCTGAGGGTCTCATTGTAAGTAAATAATTGGTGGTGAAGGGTGAAGGAAGGCTAACACTAATTTATCTAAGTCACAATATCCATAAAATTATTAAAAAAAAAAAATACTTATTGTTATAATGATTTAGTTGAATATTTATACACATTTTGATTCACATAAATAGCTAAAGACAAATTAGTGCTTGTTTCCCCCATCATTCCACTGTTAGACATAATTGTTACCTGATAGGACTGAGGATTTAGTGTCACATTTCCCTGGTAGCTCTGAGGAGATTGTTGTGGGTTTGAGGGATAACCTTGAGGTGTTTGCCCAGTGTAGGTAGCTTGCTGTTGACCATTTGGATAGTTTTGTGGGGAATATCCTTGTGTTGAAGGGTTGGGCACATAACCTTGTGGTGAATGGCCATTACCATAGGACTGGCCTTGATAGTAATTGCCATATGAGGGATTACCACTGGTAGTGTGGTTGAACATTGTTGGGTTCTCTTGCTCTCCTCCCTTTAAATAATTTATATAACACTATAAATAATGTAACATCTAAACAACATGTTTTAAATTAACTTCATATCTGATAAATTACAGATAATACTACTAAGCAATGGCATGTGTATTAATAAGTATTTAACATATTACATTTTAGAAATATATACAGTGTCATTTTGACACCCTATACTTAAATGAAACCATGTGTAGTGTTCGTTAATATAAGTACTTTGAGCTAAGACACTTTCTTATTAAAGGCAAAATAAAAAAATAATATTTCCTAACAAATTAAATGCCATTAACATTAGATTAATTTTAAACAGTCTGTATACGCGCGTACACACATATACAACTCAACACATCGTACACAGTACACACTACACACCCGTCATCGAATGAATAAGACACACACACACATACATTACCGTATCTTATAAGCAACTACGGCGAATAATATTAATCGGACCCTGCCCATAAGATTGCGCCCCGGATGTAAAGTAATAGCTTATAATTTATCAAAAGCAGCAAATAAACGACTGTGTAGTAGTGCAGTATCGCTGAGCCGGAAGTAAACTTAAATTTTAATAAAACCCTATAAAATGTTATTGTCTCCCTGAGATTTCTAAACAATTATACATAATACCATAATACCGCGAAGTATACCAAATACTTCGCGGTGATACTCCCGGCGGTGTAGTATGTACTTAACACAAACACTACACAAACACTTAGGCATTATTCTAAACTTGATAAACCGGTTAGTGTCAATTTCACTTCAATACGAATAATTATTACACACTTAAAACATTACACAAACGTTTGTGAAAACAGTATCAATTTCACCAAGATCGCCGCACTAATAAAAATTACGAAATACTAATAAAAACTAAATACTGAGCAAAATGGCGGAATATGAAAAAAAAACACGCACATCAAACGAAACGACCCGAAGTGAACTAAACTATAATACCTAGTTTGTTTTAAACTTGTGAGTGTAAGGTATAGTGCCGTATTTACGAAAATTAAATTTTAGGTACTGATTCATCAAAAGATCAACTGATTTGGCGGGAACAATTAAATACCGTGATCAGGTTGGCTAATGGATTAATAACATAGAAATACTAAGCCGGGGTTGGCGAATACAAAAACATTACGAATTATTACGCGTTACAAGTTGACCAATTACGACTTTGAATGCACGCACACCAAGGAATTAGGAATGCAGTAAATCATAAATTTTAGTGTTGTCCTAATGTGTGTATGATTCGATCCGCGAATCTATGATCGAATAAAAAATACCGATTCTTGGAATTGCGATAAACATATCGATATTCTCATTGATGTAGCAGCAATACATTGCATACATACAGTACATTGCAGGCTGAGACCGATGAGCTATTGGTTCAAAAATGTATGTAAGTTCTACGGTTCCAAAACATGTATTTTATTATGAATTTGTATTTTACATAACGATACGCGAATTATGTGTATAATTATGGTGCTGCTTAGGTAACTTGTACGGGTGGTTATAACATTTAGAGTGGTAGAGCCACGCTGTAGACAGTTTTATCTACAGCATGAATGGGCTGACTCGACCGGATCGTTATCACTGTCTCACAGAAAACCGACGTAAAGTAGTGGCTTGCTGCTGCGTTTCGTACGGTGAGTGAGATAACCGGAAGCCCAAATCCCCTCCCCTTCCCAATCCCTAATTATCCCTTTCCTTTAAGGTCGGCAACGCGCTCATGACTCTTCTGGTGGTGGGCGTACATGGGCGGTGAAGATCACTTACCATCAGGTGACCCACTTGCTCGTTTGCTGGCCTATGCTATAAAAAAAAATCATGAATTTTCAAGCTTAATTAATATCGCGACATGAGCACACGTAAATGATAGGCCATCACACGAAATATTTTGCCTTTACGCTATAATAATCGTCATAAATATTCTTTACTAAAAACATTTCAAGAAACTTATTAAACCTATAATGTATAATTAATTGAAACCTTTACAGCGACATTAAATATTCGTAAGATTAAGATTTTCGATTTGAAGGATCGATTAACAGAAGATTGCAACGCATGTATAGCAATGAATCCAGCACTAGCGTTACCCGTGTTATTGCGAGACAGTGACAGCTATTGCAATTACTGGAATGCGAAAAGAGTCCCGATAATAGTTTATTTGTGTGCATTTATTATACCGGCAAGTTCAATGTACCTGCTTTATAAAAACGCCAAGCGCACAGAAGGCAAACGGCGCATTAGATAAGTTATGGTGCTGCCACACCGATGTTATAAAATGTTTACAAACATTTTCTAACATTAAATCTAACATTTTATAACATTTCTTAACATTTTCTAACATTGTCTAACATTTTATAACATTTGAAAACATGACATCGGCCCTTCTTCTTTGACGGCTTCTTTGACGACGCCGCTCTCAAAAGTACCGCCGCCCGCTGTTAAAAAATGTTCAAAAATGTTACAAATTGTTAAGAAATGTTTACTAAATGTTGCTGCCACACCGGTGTTATAAAATGTTATATAACATTTTCTAACACCGGTGTGGCAGCACCATTAAACGTTTTGGAAATGACGGCTCAAAATTGTAATTTAGGAATAGAAATAAATATTAGATTACCCTATGAAATGTAATAAAATCCTAAGTAAAATCGAATCTTGTAACTTTTGCAATGATTATTTGTTTTTAGTCAAATTTGTGATACCTATTTATTGTTGAATAACGTTACCTACTCCTCGCAAACACAATTTTTTTACGTTTTGTCACTGAACAAAGTAATACTGTCGCAACTTTTTCCGGGAATGTGTCAAGAGCGTCTTTGTGAGCCTGAGACGTATTTTCATATGTATGGAGTTGCCCTTCTTAAGCGTTTGTGTTTTATAATTACATCGTCAGCTGTGACATTTTATTCAATAGATTTTAGTGCAAAAACCGTACAGCGTGATTTAAAAGGCTCAAAACTTAAATCACGTTTTTTGGCAAAACTACTACAAGCTCAAGCCTCATGTTTGGTACAAGGTAAGCAGAGGCGATGACGAATATGTGGTTTCATTTAGTAACAGGGTGTCAAAATAACCCTGTATACAGTACAGATAACAAATTACAGTATACTTTTCTCTACATTTATTCTACTAATATCATAAATTTGAAAGTTTGGATGTTAGTTAACTTTTTTTTAATAGTATATGCCAGCTGCCGAGCAAGTGTATCACTTTATAGTAAGTTATCTCTACCTCCCATATCTGACAAAACTGTCTACAACCTGGCTCTACCATAATTAATCACACCTTACCAGCTGAATGAATTTTAATTACATTCCTGATAACCACAATACAGGTTTAACCTAGTTTGGGGTTAGGACTATGCATGTGGCTGTTGGGTGTATTTATTTATTATTATTATTATTATATTTGGTGAAATAAAAATTGTATCAAATGTAAATTATCAATAAGCTAAAATTAACAAAATATACAACAGATTGAAAAAGAAAACTTAAACTCTTAAATGCAAAGATTAAATGCCAACATCGTCATACTCAATTTTAATAGTTTTATTGTGGTATAAGCATATGTATTGTGCAAATGATTTATCTTTCTTTCTTTCTAAAATTTAGCTATTTAATAGTCAATGATCAATACCACCAACTCAAATTTGTTTAAGTAAATAAATAAATATTATATATGTTTTGTTAGATTTTTTGAACTGGTTTTATTTTTGGTTATGTTTTAATTCTACAATTTTTATTTAAATAAACCTCAAATACATTGCATAAATGTAGAAAATTGTCTTTCATCCCTTTCGAAGGGTACTTTAACTTCAAATTTAAATGGGACCACTCTAGAGAGTAAGCCCTATCAAAATAAAAAAGAATCCTTCCAATCGGTTCACATTTGGCAGAGTTATGTGTCAACAAACATTCATATAGACCAATTGAGAACCTCCTCTGTTTTTGTCGGTTAATATTGTCTCAATTTGTGTCAATCATTGGCTACTACAGTACCATAAACTCAAAAATAGTCTAGATCTGTAGTTGTCGGTTTTATGTTGTTAAATGTTTTTATTTTCATTCATCGACCGTCTCATCCCCTTTGGGTTGTAAATTTTTCCTTTTTGAAATTTAAATGGAACATAAACTAACGAATACAAATAATCGTCCAAATCATTTGGCCGCATCTGGCGGAATTATGCGTGTACTTAAATAAAAAATGTGTATATTATTTATTATTATTGAGAATCTCTTAATTTTTTGCATCGGTTAAAAGTGCTTGGAATCACAATGATCATGTCATTTATTAATAAAATAACCTTCACAACATATGTAATCCTTAATTAAAGGTTAATATTTGCACACACGATTATTAAAACAAGAAATATATACGATTTCGAACTTTCAACATAACCTTCAAACAAACAAAGCTTTTAAACAAAGCGTGGAAGCTTACCGATATGAAACCAAGTCGAACGCCAAATGTGGTAACTTACACGTTTTAAGATTTATATTTCACATCTACGGAGGTATTAGGTACCCGTAAACGTTGTTGCAAAGTCAATTATAAATAACACCAAATGTTTCAATTTCATTTGGAAGCGATGAAATTATAAAAGCTCATCTGTCAAACATTAGAGCTACTAGGAGTGAGACGCCATCTTGTGGCACTGTCTATATACACCACACATATAGTACGACGGTCGAGGTTCCATTTTACAGGGAGAAACATAGATGGCGTCCTTTCATTCTGCCTGGCGTTATCCCGACATAATGCTATCGTAGGGTCTGCCATTCCTGATCTGACGAAAACTAGTATGATACCATGTTCAACGGTTCTATGCCATGCAGTGCAATTTAAAGTTCTGTGTCGTGTTGCTTCTATTTAGGTGTAGGCGCGGCGCTTACCATCAGGCGAGCGACTTCGCGTCTCGTCATTATATTAAATAAAAATAATATAGGGAGGTGCACTGCCATTACTACGTCCGATTGTTAGCAGATTATACCATCTGCAGGTGAGGTTGACTTTGTGCGTGCCTGTACTACAAACATAGATGGCGTTAATAATATTATACTTTCTAACGCCATCAATGTTGTTAGAATTATTAGTAGCACTGTATGAAACACGTCCCACAGCTGGGCACGGGCCTCCACTACTCAAGGAGAGGTTACGCTTTAGGCAACCGTACTGTTAATATACTTTTTTCCTAATGTAACCGTTTGTTTAAGTTTAAGTGTAACAACCTACCGCTCATTTCCGCCTTTTTACCATCTAGACACGTACTACGTGCGGTTATAGACCGCTAGATTAACTAAGGAAATTTTTTAACGAGGATTTTTAATTTTTTTATGTTTTGTATCTAGAGCTGGAAATTTAATTGTTTTGCCATATTTCTTGAATGTCCCATACTTCGGTCGGACATGCGGCGGGTACACGAGGCGTCGCGTGGGCGTCGTCAACACACAAGACAGTTTTTGTAGTAGTTTTTACGGTAGTGATAATGAAAATATCAACTAGCAACGGGACGAATTTGAAGTGAACTCAGTAAATTGTATGTATAATTGTTTTCACACTGCGTTGGTACTGTGACTTTGGGGATTTAAAATTCCTAGTGACGACAAAATCAAATGCAAAAATTCAAAAAAAATATCTAATCAAGATCATTTATTATAAAGAATGAATTGATTTTGGTGACAATAATAAATGTAGGAACAAAAGAAAAAAATATTGATATTTCATTATTTATTCATCATCCATTTCTTCCACAGACGAATAGTCTGACGAATCGCTTGATTCGCCACTTACGTGAATTCTTATTTGTGAATCAGTAACCTTATCTGTCTCTCCCAGTCATGAAGTATTTTTGGACTATCTTCTAGTCATCAGCGGTAATGTTATTACACGCCTCCTCTAAAACCTTCATCATTTTTGTTGACATAAAAGGTGGAGCTGTATTGTTCTGTGCATTGTATCCTGAAATAAAAAAAAAAACTAAACGTATTTAAATAATTGTATGAAACACATAATAATCTTTAAATATGTGTTGTATTAAATAGATAACGGCTAAATAAAATTAATTTTCACTTGGGCCCAAATCAATTTAATGGCGTTGAACTGGCAAGGGTCGGGCAGAACCCTGAGTACTTTATGACCGCATTTTTTTTGCCATCCAAATTGTAACATGGCATTAGGAATCATTGCATTTTTATTTGCTTTACTAGCACCACCTTTAATTTTGAATTAACAGCTTCCACACTTAGCTTGGAGCTATTCAATTAATTCATTCTTTTTATTGGATGAAGTTGGTGGTTTCTATAATTGAGCAGCGATACGACGCGTAGTCTATGTCGATAATACTAGATTATTCATAATTACTTAACATGTGAAAACACTCTGTGAATACTTCTGCCTTCATGTCTTCATGAGTACCTCCTGTCTTATTCGATCCGATTGAAAAGCATTGATGTGCAAGCATGGTAAATTATTAATCTCTCACCTTTTCGTTCTGGTACTTTGGTCAAGGCATGAGCTGTATCGTCGGTCAACATTTTACTTATCTATCTGGTTATCATAAAAAATTACGGATTAATGACTATTTAAATATATAACTTAATTCGGGAGCAGTAACAAATCGTGGGAGTGCATGTCTACTGATGATGTAAGCGCAGTCGTATCGAAAAGACATTATTTCGCATTCCACTGATAACGATCTCGATCTTTATATCATTATTTTAAACTAACTTCCATAAAAAAATTCAGTAAATTACCAACAATACTTACTTATTAATTGGAACTCCATCTTTTAATCAACCATCCGTTTGAACGTGTTAACTGCACAGCTGGGCATTTTTCGCGGAGCACCTCACAGAGTAAAAATGATTCTGACTTTGATGAAAATCGATTCCATAAACGGTTTTTATAAGCGCACTAATTTTTTTTATCTAGTACCATCGCGGTGAGTGAAAATGATGCGAGGCAGGTCCTTTGGTTAAATGTTTTAAGCTTTACAAATATCGTCAACGATCTTAACTTTTTTTATAATTCATTTATTGATTAAAACAACTTCAGTCAGATTCTAAAACATAAATGTTCCCATTCACGTAATATGGTGTAATTTTTTTTGAGTTTATATTTTAAGTTTGAATAATTTTGTAGAATATAATATAATAAGTAGAATGCAATTAGTGAAATGACACAGTACTCATGCAGTGTGAAAACAATTATTGTTTTTATGTGTGTTAAATAGTATTTTTAATTTTGTATTTTAGTATCAAAATGTGGATTTTGTGCAACAATTGGTTTGATTAATCTATCTCGAACCCTTAGATCGCACGTAGATTATGATTATTTCATTATAACAAAATAATATTTAAAAATAACTTACCTTTGATACTAAACTAGCTCTGTATGCAGCTAGCGCTTTGAGGTATTCTTTCTTGGCTACTTCTGTTTTTTGTTTGTATACCTATGTTAATGAAAAATATTTTTATTTTAGTGAATTTCAAAAAGCGACAAACTAAATTAAGCAATCTTTGTTTATATATGTGAAATCTTACACTTTTATGTTCAGAGTCGAGGCCATCCCACATTGAAGCGACTATCTTGGATACTTCTCCAAAACTAGCATTTGGGTTTTGTCCTTTGATGGCTGCTTGAGTATCCCGAAAGAAAAGCGCGTATGCAGATACTGGCCTGTAAAGATACTTTTTTTTAATATCATATTAATAGCAAACACACTAAATAATCAGCAATTTGTAAATTGAACAAACTTTTGTGGCTCATTAGGGTCTCTTTTCTTCTTCTTCTTTTGAACTTTTGGTTTTTTCTGCATTTGTCCACGAGTCATTCCATTATCCATCGGTTCAGGAGATGACCTTTTGACACCCATTGGACCCATACCAATCTGTGAAAAAGACATTTAAGAATTTTAATGTTTTTTTGAATCATTCATTGTAATTCATATTGTAGTATAAAAGCCATTACCGAGTTTAGAAATAGATTAGTGTATATATTATGTATAAAAATATAGTTCATTGGCAACATATATGCTAAGAAAGTATCTCATATACAATTAAATCTACATAAAGCGATAAAATTTGCCTATACCTGATGAAGCGTAGTTTGTTGCTGCCGGCTCGCTGAGCAATAATGGATAGGCAGAAGGCTTTCCGCATCACCAGGCAACTACCAACAAACAACCAATTCATTAGAATTTTTATAACTACATTCTAGTGACTGTATTCTATCTATACATATCACTACTATCCTAAAAAAAATTACTGCCAATGAACTATATTCAAAATATGTAGCAATTTCTACTGTCCTAATTAAATGAGTTGTGAATTTATGAAGTATGTACAATAACAAGTTTTAGTATTTAATTAAATTAACGAAGGTGTAATTATCAGGCTTGTACCAGAAATATAGACAAGTATCTACCCATTTTTCACTTATCCCTGTTTTATGTATTAAACAGATCATCCTTAGGGACTTATTATTTTGAAAAGCGGATAGTTCTTAGTTACATTTCTGGTATAAGGTTGACAACATAATAGCTAATAATCAATAGAAAACATAGAATTTTATGATAATGTCATATGAGGGGGCATAATATATATGAAATGCACATGTCATGTATTTGTAATGTATAAATGTAATTGTGTTTAATAAATTCAGTTGTCAGTCAAGACTCACTGGTTTCATTCCTCTCTCGAGCACTCACACTACACACATACATTGACACCTACATTGGTGATCTACAAATATATTTAAACATGTGACTTATTTGAACATAACATGAAGATAATACCAATGATTCTATATTATGATTGTATTAATTTGTAACAATTCTAACATGTAAACTGCTGGTTAATGTGATATACAGGTATGCTAGGAAATAGTGTCAAGGAGAACTCCAGAGAACAGTGTAGCCTAAGGTATATTAAACTCACAAGTATTTACCGTGACTTTCAATTGATCATTAGTTGATATGAATTTAAGTAATGGATTTTTTTTTTTTGATAAATAAAATCAGAAGAATGTTGAACATACATGATGGTGATACAGCTCTGGGTTGTTCAATCTCTGGACTTCCATTGAGCACTATTACACTGTTACAGGCATATTGTTACACTTGTCTCTGGCAACTGAGAGTAACAAACACTTGGTAACAAAAGTATTTTCCCTACACAATCAGAAAAGAGTTTGTAAGATGTGTCAGGTGGGTTATCATCATGGGAATGGACTGATCAATTTGGACAAGAACACATTTCACACTTTACTATTTTCTTATATTTATCTGTGGCAACGATCAAGCCTCAGTTCTACTAGGCACTTCAGAGTGATAAATAACACTGAATTAACAAAGTTAAGATTTTGACCTCAGAGCCAACACTCATTAAAATCATCTAAAACTTAATGTGATAACTACTACAACTATTAAAGTATTTAATACATAACAAGGCAATATATTATCTCTATAAGCCAATAAACAGTAACTGAGCCTCTAAATCAGTGTTTGCCAACCTTTTTTAGGCCATGCCCCACCTTCAATTTTTTTTGTTAAATTTGTCACTGATATCTAGCATTGCATTTAAATATCTATAGTCTATTTTTAAATTGCCCCCCTGAACTATCAAATTGCACCCCTGTGGGATGTGGGCCCCACGTTGGGAAACACTGTTCTAAATCATTATAATATGCTGATTCAGCAAGCTTATAACCAATAAATCATTACATGCACATCTTAAATATTGTGATTACAGTTAGACATTTATTAATATATTTTATGATACCTGTGAGTGTTGTGATGGTACACTGTCATCGGAGTCATCGCTGGTGGTTCCGGGTGGTGAAGCTCTTTGGGGTGAGCTGTACACTGGGCCTGAAGGTTGTGTAGGTGTGCTTGGTGTGGGTGGGCCGCTCATCACCTGCGATGGTTGCATCATTAACAACCGATGTTGGCCTCCAGGCTGCTGCTGGATCATGTAGTTGCCAGCTGGAGCTCCTGCACCACTGAAATTGAATTTAGATTAGAAAATGGAGATTTATCCAGCCACACTGCCATCCATATTATCTATAATTAAAAAACATGTAAGTACTATGCTTGGGGTGAAATAAATAAATGTAATGATAATTTTGTGAATAGGTAACATATTTTTGTTCAAATAATACTATTCATTCAAATTCAAAAGTGATAATTTTAAAACCAGATAAAAAAAAACACTGAAATGTCAAAAATAACAATTTCAGGTCTCTTTGGAGTCAGTGCCTGTGTCACTGAAATTGCAATTTTATTTTTCAGTTTCAGTAATGTATAAGATATGGTATAGAAAATCCACCTCGATGACACAATTGTGATGACTGAGCAAATTTATATGGGACCACATCGCAGCTACTCTATAGATAAAATGTAAAATCGGTTCACAATTACATTATAAAAAAAAGAAAATTATAAACTCGCCGTGAGAACCTCCTCCTTTCATGAAGTCGGTAAAAACGGAGTTACAAATACTACTCTTAATTTATTCGTATTAAAATTTGAACACAAATTAATAATAATAGTTGAATACAAATGCACCTGTGTGAAGTCACGGGCGTGTGGGGTTCTTGTAAATACAGAGGTTGTTGATAAGAAGGGGCACCACCTGGCGGCGCCAGACCATCCTGAGCGGGATTCATCATGCCAACCTTTAACAAAAAACACAACTGTATTGTAATTTGCCAGTTGGTACATAGTACAATGTGTATTACAAAGAATACATTGGTGTAAATGAGTTTTGTTAGCAGAACATATTTACTTTTCTCGGTCTTTTTTTCGTGAGTAACTTATTGCCTTAACAATACGGACGAATAACACCGAAATAATAATCTGTACCACTGTTTAAAAATCACAAAAGAAAACTGTTCAAATCAAGAAAATAATATCAAACTAAAACAACAAGCAAAAAACATAAAACTAGGTGTAGGGCTGCCAGTAAATCCAACAAATTTTATACCGTTGAGTGATGGGTCCTAAGATTAATGAAAAAAATAACAGATTTTAAGGACATAAAACCTCCGAAAAATGTATAACAATGAGCAATCTTTTTTATAGCATATGCCGGCAAACGAGCAAGTCGGTCACCTGATACTAAGTGATCTCCGCCGCCCTGGTACGCCTAGAATACCAGGACAAAACTATCTATAACGTGGCTGTACCACGCATAAAAATATTTTATCACATTATGTATGGTGACTTTTTATTTGTACATGTATCCAAACATACGTGAAACATGATATAAAGAGGATACAATGTACTCAAATATACATTTTATATATCTAATTACAGAACCTGGCAGCTCTAGTAAGTAATCTGTTATAAACAATGATTAGGAGTATTGGCGGGAATTCTGACAGTGCGAACTGCAATCGCTTATTTTAATTTATTTCATAAACTAGTTTAGAGTTGTGTTTGTTGTATAAAAGTGGTGTGGATTTGTTCAATAAACATTGACGGTGATGAACAGTGTATGGAAAAATTTAAATAAGTGAATTAATCATCGTACTGAAAGGAGTTAACACCAAAACTCCGGCAAGACCTTGAAATCGACCGCAACCCGTGTTTCATCGTTCTTGTAAAAATAACTTGAGAATAAATTATACTTGACACTGGCTAAATGCTTAATAATGCGAAAGCCATGAATAAAAATAAAAAGAAACAATGATTAAGGAATCTATAGTTATAAACAATGATTAACTGATGATTAAAGTATTCGTCAATGGTTATAAAGCTGTAAAAGTAACGAGAAATTGTTTATTTGTTATTAAAACAGTCAGTACTCGTTACTTTCGTATCGTTACTCGCTACTATTCATTCAATCGAGCACTACCATGAAGCAGTGCATACAGTATGCCTCCGTATAAAAAAACGAACAACTTTACTGTATTTTGAATTATACTAATTTTGTTAAAAATTATTTTTTAATAGGAAAATTCTGCGTTTGGATAAAGTTTAAATTAATTTGTTTAACAAATACGTATAGTATAGTAAGTTTCCTTATAATATAAGGAAACTTACTATACTATACGTACAAACAATTTTAATAAAAATAAATTCATACATCCACTCGGTGAACTGTTCCAGTTACCGTATATTTACACCATAGTACATCCTACTAATATTATAGACGCGATGTCTAATATTATTGATGCGATGGATGTATGTTTGTTACTCTTTCACGTAAAAACTACTGAATGGATTTTAATGAAACTTTACAATAATATAACTTATACATCAGAATAAGACATAGGCTACTTTTTATCCCGGAAAAGGCAGATCACGCGGGCGGAGCCGCGAGCAAAAGCTAGTAGTTAAATGAAGAAATGTTGGAGTTTTGGCAGGAATGGTGACAGTGCGGTTCATCGCTTATTTTCATTATTTCAAAAGCTAGTTTAAAGTTGAGTTTGTTGTATAAAAGTGGTGTGGATTTGTGCAATAAATATTGACAATAGTAAACAGTGTATAGAAATATTAAAATAAGTAAATTAAGCATCGTACTGGAATGAATTCACACCAAAACTCCAACAAGCCCTGTTTTCCAATTACATAGCATAATGCGACTCAGTGGCGCACAATGCCGAAGTGTGCTAATTGCTAATTGGAACGTGAATTAGTTTTCTAGTGCACCAGCAGAGTGCGCTAAGTTCAGTGTTGAGAATAAAAATATAAATAGTCAATGTTTATACCTTCATCCATCCTTATATTTACTTTTTAACAGGGTCTGAATTAACTTTTGAGTATTTCGAAAACACTACGATAAGACGAAAGCTTAAAAAAAAATCTCAACAATAAACAATATTAATTACTAACGATAATATAAATAAAATTTCGATCAATGCCAATTTAAAGAAAAAATACTTGTTAATTTTCTGTTACTGAGTTGGTATCGATTGCATGTATCACCCGAAAGCAGTTTTGAGAGTGCTTGATTGTGCGTAGCGTTGCTGTAGTTGAAACATTCAACGTTGAGCATTATGCCGCATAATGCGCTTTAGTGCTGTAATTGGAAAACAGGGATAATCTTGAAATCGTCCACACCGATATTTTATCGTTCTTGTGAAGAATTGAGAATAAATTATACTTGTCATTGGCAAAATGCATAATAATGCGAAGCCATAAATTAAAGACAAGAAGAAGAAGAAATGATGAAAGTTTTGAATATCATCAACGGTTCATTATCAATTTGTCACACACATAGCTTTAAATGATATCAAAATCTGATATCTTGGCTATATTTAAAATATATATCACATCGTTTGTTTAAAATTCTTAGTACCCACTTAAGTAATTAAGTAAATAAGTAGTAATTAATTACTTAAGTAATTACGGAGCTATTTTTCAAGAAATATATAAATACATACAAATTTAGGCTAACACTTCTAAAGATAATAAAAAGGAGAATTAAGCTGAAAGTAATATTTTTAATGCTTGTTTTATTTACAATTAGATTGGAATGTAAATATTACACTATACAATAAAAAAAATATAGAATAGTTTTGAATTTAAAAGTATCAGTATTTACCCTCTATTGAAAATAACGTGCAAAAGCTCTGACGTATTCCCTATGACTTTGTAAATCACGATTAATTTTATTAATTTAATTTCACTTCATATGTCTCGGGATAACGTGCATAACCCACTGTCATGTAGTGCTTAGTACTTAATTCAAAGTTCTGTTTGATTTTATGCTGTTTATGGGCAAGCTCTGTGTCATTACATTACCATCAGGCAGCAATGAAAAAATATTCTAATAATTAATACTATTATATAAATTATAATAACTCATGCGTACATAACTGATATAAAAATGTTAAGAAAAAAAAACCGACGGCAGTGTTATAAAAACCCCAAAAATGCTTTTAACTTAAGTAGGTACGTATATTCTTGATGGTTTACGAAAAGAACCGTAGGGCCAAATCAAATGGGTCAGAGGAATTGGGGTCAGCTCTCTACGTAAAATAAATAATAGAGTCCATTGATAGGCAATCCAATTTCAATAAAAACCAATCAAAAAAGTAGGGCGAACACGGGTTGAGCAAGGTGTTTCGTTAAAGTAAACTTGCATTTTGTCTAAATCCCACGCTGTATTTAAAATAAATTTAATATATTCTAATAAAATATAATGTTTGGCGATCAATATAATCGCTTCACTAATATAATTACGCCTAAAAGTGTTTACCTCCAATAGTTACAGTTTATCCGCCATAACAACTGATGGACGCTCCAAATATATATCTATTATTTCTCGTGTACAAAATGAATCAGAATCGAAACCTGGAATTGAACAGGTACCGGAAAATCTAGTGGTGTCAAGTAAAACTAATTTACCCGTGTTACTGCCGGTATTTTAACGGGAAATAATATATTAATAGAGCACTTCTATTTGTACCGTTTCTACTGGTTGGTTGTTTCTACTGGTAGTGCCAAGTAGTTGTATCACGGGGAATAAAGGAAAATTACTACTTTTTTCTTTTTACGCGAGTAGATTGCGCTTCGTTGGCAACTCGACTCGCTCTAGCATGCGTTGTTCGATTGGACCCTGGTACGTTATCTGGCGATTAACATTTATTTGCATATAATGAGACGGTCCTAAGTAATTATATAAAACAAAACTTACTACACTTATAAAAAAACCATTCAATAAATAAAAAAACTTAGCTAGGGTGCTAGATCCAAAAACTAATATCGTCGTTCATGTGGCAAATATTCAACACCGTGAAGCATTGTTTATAGTAAAAACTACTGAAGCTTTTTTCAGCATAGAATTAACCTTATGACTTTTTAAATATTAAGTTATCTATATAAAAAATTAGTCGTGTATTATATTCATAAGTTTTATACTTAGTCGGTTCATTTCCATTCAACCGGCACTGGTACCGAATCCGAAAAAATCTAAATTATCTAACTATCTTTAAAATATTGGAATACTTTTATTTTGCGTTGGGTTAAGGAATCGTACGTATTTTTATTGTATCATGTAAATGATCTAGGTATATACTTTATTGTTATACATTTATTGAATATAGTACGAAATCCTAAACGCAATGCGTGAACTGTTATTTTTTACCTCATGCTCTGTTATTATATCATAACTGAAATAACATACCTTTGACGTAAACCTTACTAATAAAAAAGCAAATACTCAAAATCAGTCTACAATCAGGGAGATATCGCGTTACGCATTCGACGTACCTACATTAAAATTGTTCCCAGCAGGTAAATTATAATTCTACTTTTTTTTAATTCACTAAAAATATTTACTTAATCTCGAAATAATAATATTTAAAAATATTATATTTATGATTTTTAAAAAACGAACGAAACTATAATTAACAGGTTGATGAAATTAATATGGTTATTTAAATTACTCCACAGGGACAGTATAAGCAAATGACAATTTTCAATTTCAAGGTTTTGAGGTTTTATTAGGTAGGAGTGCGTCATCGTGCGTAAGCTTTGTGTTTTTGGTTTTAGCGATATTTAAAACCATAACGCAATAAAATTGCACGTAAATTACCTTAAAATTAATTGTTATTCGTTAATTTATATGGACCAGTAAGCGTTGTATTCCAGTAAAAGGAAAATTATATCATGTCTAACTTTGGATAGGTAACAAAATAAATTATGACTCGGTGCCCTAGACTTGTATCATGCAGGTGCCGAATTTGTATAAGATTGTTGCAATAGATGCACCTTTTTGGGGCATGTATGGGGCGATAGATCACTTCCCTTAGATATCTAGGTGATGCTAATCTCCCTGATTATGATGGATTGATTGAGATTGAGGAGGGTATATTCCAAGATTACAGTCTAAGCCCGCCCCCCCTTTCCCTACTATGGTTTTGCCTAGCCCTGAACCCTCTCAACACTCTGCTGGTGCATTCAGGGCTAAGTTATAACGGATCTTTTATTTTAAAATGTAATATTTGGTAGCAAAAACATGATCAAGGTCTTTTACCTTAAACATAGGTAAATATAAGACTAGTGACAAAAATATTCTTACTTTGATAAATAATAGTCAAACAAGATAATATATTCAAATAAGCAGCTAATATATTCAGACCGCATCAAGATCCTTCATAAGGAGTAACAACACGTCTTAATATAACATAATATGTATAAATATTTATATATATAGTGTGTAAGCACTGCTGTGTTTCGGTTTGAAGGACATTGAAGCCAGTGAAATTACTCGGCATTATGAGACTTAACATCTTATATCTTGGGGTGACGAGCGCAGTTCAATGCCATGCAGTGCTTAGTAATTCAACGTTCTGTGCGGTGTTGCTTCTGTTTATGGGCAGGCGTGGCGCTTACCAACAGGCGAGCGCCTTGCTCGTCTCGTCATTTAATCAAATAAAAAAAAAACTAATGATTATGGTAATTAGCTTAAATTCAGTACTACAACGCGTTTAATTATAATGAATAAATTATTCAGTTCACGTTATGCAAAATGACGATAACTCCATCCAAGGCGCGTCTTTCTCAGGTGTAGTCAAAGAGTGGTTTATTGTATTAGGGCTCATTAGGATAAATAATAATTATGCGTGATTGCCAGTGTAAAAAGCTAGTGTGTATTCATTTGCTAGGATAAGTTTGCATATTCTAAACATATAACCTTTATTGTCCCAATAATAAAAATAAAATAACCAACTAGATCAGGGCTTTTACTGTCAAGTCCCACAGATGTATTAGTAACTGACGTTCTAGATTTCCCAACAAAGGGAGATGGATTTTGGGAAATATCCGGTAGTTACTAGACCTCAAAATTCATTCACTGCATCACTAGTCATAAATAGTACTTTTGTCTTTTAATACTGAAATTTTCCACCTATGCGTGGGGTACTTCAAATTGTTTTGGGGAATCTCAAATTAAATATTTCAAGCGTTTTGAAGTGTTGGGCCTCACGAAGTCAAAGTGGGTATCTATGAACATATGGTACATATTATGTTCGGTAGTAAACATTTCCTTCCGTCCTTTCAGACGCAGGGTATTGTAGGGTAATTGAAACTCTATATATGGAAGAATACTATTTTGGATGGTACGTTTGTATTACTCTCTATAGTGAATATTTATTACCTGAGGAGCAGAATGGTGTAGTTGTGTGTATTGTATGTGCGAGTTCTGGACGTTGGCACCAGTAGCATGTTGCCCATGAATCAACGGAATATCAAACTCCTCGTCACCAAACGAAGGCGTATGAAAAGTCTGTAATAAAAAGATTTCATAAAATTATTCATCAGTTAAACCATACTGCTCAAAGTAATACCTATAACAGTATAAGCTTACACTTTAGTGTACTAGTTACACTCCTGCTTCTGTGATACAGACTTAGTTTTATATTGCTATGTTATGTTATACATACAATACAATAGTTCGGACATGAAATCGGGTCAATTCATACAAAAACAAAAATAGTCTACTTTATCCATTGCCATAGACATCTCCGCTTGAAGTGAGTGTATTGTGTTAATTAAATTTTATCGAAAAAATAGGTACATTATGGTTTCCTGAGCCAGTGTTTGTAGCATTTTTATTTCTAGCAGAGAAAGAAGCAAACAAGCATCTCATTTACTCATGAATATAAATTTACAGCATCTTCAACAATTTAGGACTTCCTATAAAAAACTAAAACTTCCTTCCTAGGAAAAACTAAACATATAGCTGGGTATAGGTCGCATTTAGGAATGAGAGGGGTAGGCTTTCGGCCACTTCACTGCAGTATTGCAAGTTGATAGAGTTCACGAACTTTCCAAATGATCATGATGAATTCTTAAATGCACCTTACAATGTTTTACTATATTGTTAAATGGCGCGATAATAACATATACACTGATATTGACAACGTTGTGATAACAAAAACACTTGCGTTGTTACAGGTGCGTGTCCTCTCACTATCGCCGGAAGGAACTATCTGTTATAGCGCGTTCACACGGTTCGATTATACTTGATCAACTGCTAAATCGTATGTGATTTGAACCGTCTGAATAAACTTTTATTCGCACTGATCAGTAAAAAACCGTACAGCTTTTGTTCATTCAAGTCACTTGTTGAAAACGATGTGACTCGTCTTAACCTTTTTTTTATCCGAGCGCGGCAAAGTCATTGCACTACACCTGATGGTAAGCGCAGTGCAGTCCAAAAACCAGCGACCACCGAAAAACAATGAGTTTATCGGTGGTCTCCAGAGTCATGCCGGCCTGTATAAATGCTTCTTCCCTCTTCGGAGAGGGAAGAAGGAAATCGAGGGGCCTGCGACAGGACAAGCGGATGACCGATGCAGGCACAGTAATACAAAGTGTAAATAACCTGTGGTTAGTGTGTGATATTTACAGAATTGTCTAAGCAATAGAAATTTTCTGAAAATTAATGTTATGAGGCTTTGTTCATGGAGTCGAAGAGCTTAGTACGACGCTTGATCAGTGTGAGCCCGGAGCTCATAGTTAAATAGGCAACTTTTCTTGCGGACTTCACGGCATAACAAAAAATGAAAAACATAATAAAATCTGAGCTATGTAAAAAATACTTATATCGGATACAAAAAAGCAACGATAGCTCAGTAAGGAGTGGTATGGACTGCCGAGATAAAAGTCGTCGGTTCGAATCCAGCATCAAAAGTATGCACACCTGATTTTCTTAGTTACGTGTGCATTTATAGTTATTGTCGTTTGCTAAAACGATAAAGCAAACATTGTGAGAAAACCTGAATATCTGAGAAGACATTTAAAAATATGTGAAGTCTGCCAACCCGCATTAGGCCAGCGTGATGGACCTCTTTCATTCAGTAGAACATTAACAGATTATGTCTCGGGGTGACGAGCGCAGTTCAGTGCCATACATTCAAAATAAACGTTTGATTATGAAAAACGACTAGAATTTTATGGATTTATAGCAACGGCAAGCGCCAATATGGTTATGCCTTTACAATATTTTTTTAATTGGTAATTTCAAATAACATCGAGTGGTTTTCGAGGTCATTTAAAATTAAGAGGTTTGGAAATCAATCTCCGTAATGATAATAAATTATGCTGTTGCTACGGTATTCAAAATGATCTCGTTTATGTTTTTTTTACTACATCTTTATTGACGAAGAAAATCATATTTTTCTATTATCATATTTCTGTAGACGTAGCTGGTGTAAAAAAATTACGACTTTCTTACAGGATAAATCCACTAAGAATATTTATAGTAATTTGAAGAAAAAACAACGTAAGTTCATAATATAATCAATTAAGTTTTAATGAAAAGACGTTTAATACGTACATGATATAGATATGCTTAAACTGATAGGGAACTATGTGAAAGTAACGTTGTATAACAAAACTTATGTAATTAATGAATGGGATTAAAAAATCAAGTAATCGGGCTGATTCATTATCTTAAAATATTTCGGTAATTTTTCTGAATATTTTTTAGCATGTGTCAGCATTTCCTATAGTGGAATAAAACGTAATTGGCGTAAGCCCACCTCTGACTTTCTTCGACGAATAGTGAGATCCTATATAATCTTAATATATAAAAATTTCGTGTCACGTTGTTTGTCCGCGATGAACTCCTAAACTACTGAACCGATTTTAATAAAATTTTACAAACTGTGTTCAGTTTGATCCAACTTGAGAGATAAGATAATTTATATCTCAATTTATAGTCGCAATATTTTATTATTGCAAATTTGCTTTTCATAAATTTACGTCATCTGAAAATTAATCCTTACAGAAGATTTTTTAGATGCGGATGAGAAGACAAGGGTAGAATATCGTTTTTATAGGCAGTCAAAAACGTCAAATGGCAATAGCACCTGCACACTAAAATACCGCGAACTAATCCAAAAACACTGTGAACTAATTGCAACTATTCCATTGGCAACATTTGATATTATGAAATACAAAGCGATATAATTTTGCCAGGCATTTTTGTCAATTTTTCCACTTCAGGGGAAGTAGGATGCCTCCACTTTTCTTTCTTCTCTTCTTTGTCGACTGTTTCGCGAAACAGTTTACTCCGACTGCGGAAAATCAAACAGCCAAAAAGCAAGGTTTCTCGCTACTCATATCCGTTAAAACACCGAAAGTATACCGCCAACTTAATTAGCATTTTCTATAACTCCTCATTATATTTTAATTTATACTAGCTTTTGCTCGTAGCTCCGCCCGTGTGAATATCAATTCTCGGGATAAAATGTGACCTATATTGTAATCGAGATCACGGTCTACTTGTGTGCCAAATTAATCCAAAACTGTTCAACCGTTAAGAATAATTGACTACTAAACATATAAATTCACAAGCTCACAAACATACAAACGTTCACATTCATCATATTATTATGTTATATTTTATTATGTCAACCGCAATTTAAAGTATATTACTATACAGTAATATTTTAGTTATTTTAGTTTTGAGATTTATAACTGAACGAAAACGAAACGCAAGTTTAGTTTCTAATATGTGCGTTAGTTGTAATTAACGTTATTCCAGCCATACATGGTAGTAAAGCGAGCAAAATAGTGATATTTTACAACTCCAAATGTCTTTTGACTATTATCTATACTAGCTATAATACATAAAAGCCTACTTATGGACTAGTTCCATGTGTGTTGCGATATATTTGTCGGGCAAGTATTTTTAATGTGGGCGCAGTGGCATTAGATTAAATCACAGATATAGAGTGAATAGATAACGCAAGTACACCTATTTCGAGTGCTGAAAACGAAATAAAATCTTGGCCAAAATCATGACAACGTATACTCTGATTTACGGTGGATTTCAATCAAGGATCTTACTATGATTTTTCGCATAGCTCCCACATATGAGACCATCAGAATACGGTTTGAAGATTACGCGTATAAATTACTTGGATTGAATAGGTTATTACTGGATCTATCCAGATAATCAGACTATGATCGTTTATCGTCTAGGCGTTACTGCATCGATGGTCCAGTTAAACACGCGTGCTATCGGGAGCCCAGCCACGGACAGAGTGTAACCTGCTCGTAGTATAAAACGCAGCACACCGTTTATTCGTATCAAAACTTCAATACTTTTTTAGACGCGTCGGGTCAAGTACACGAGCAGACTATGCCCCATCCGTGGCTCGGCTTGAGCTAGCACGTGTTGGTTAATTGCAGCATTACACGTAACCCGAATACAAGAAAAAAGGCTTATCGCACCGTGGGTATAATAAAACTCTTCAAAATTCGTTCAAGAGTGTATATCGTGATTCGTGACTAAATTACTCGTGACGTCACAGTAGGTACAAAAATAAGGCACTATTGGCTTTCATACATATTTAAGTACTTGCACCGTCTATTTAAATATGTCTGTGCTTCATACTGACCTGATCATTCATAGCGTACACACCAGTTTTTGTGTCGCGCGGGACAGATAGCGGAGAGTCGAGGTTCTCTGGTCTCTGAAACAATGAAAACAGCAATGTATTACTTTTATACAACTTTTATGAAACAACTCCCTGCGCCGAATTGATATAACTTTCACATTCACGTTGCAACATTATGCCACTGAGTAGTACAATTTAGTTAAAATATTATATCTCCTTATTACGTTATCGGAAATTCATTTTTGATAATTTGCCAATCGGATTTTTCTCCATGACCACGATCGAAATTTGAACGACATAAAAAGTTTGATTATTTTGAACTGTGTGAAACTTTAAATTATTTCCATGCGACTAGCTTTTATCCGCGGCTCCATACGCGTGAAAGATTCTATATAATATTTACTTCCTTGATTAAATTTAATCAAAATTTAATAACATTCAGAAGTAATATTGGCCTTCGTATTGGCGAAAGAATTTTCAGGATAGGATCCGTAGTTCCAAAGATTACCTTTTACAAACAAAATCACAGGCTTACACACTTTACCTTTTTAGAATAATTCTACTGTAGATCGGTGCAATAGGATTTTTTAGTTTTTGATAAATAATATTGATACTCCAATGGTTATGGGGTTACGAACATATTGAGATCGAAGATTAATTTAATCTTTCGGTTTTCAGTTTAATTCAGTAGGTTTTGTGTTTTTTTAAGTTTTTATGTATTTGCATATTTAAGTATTATGTATATAGATAGCGGCTATGTATAGATATAACAGCATAGAAAAATAAAATTACGATATCCGTTTATTTTTAATAACATCGCCTAAAATTACGAAATCCGTTATTTTAACGAATATCCCCGTTGTTGTTTTTGACCAACATGGAAACACGGTTCCTGTGTTTGGAATACTTGTGGAAAAATTAGGATGATCTCAATAGATAGAAATGTAAATTTCAAGATCATTGCATTTTTAAAATATACAATGAATAATATTTTTGTATGGACCAGATAGTATTTTTATTTTAAAAATAATCATGGTTCTAAATTATTATACAAGTGAGTAGATATGTATTTCGCATTACTTGTTGCAGGTTGGTGCGCCAATTCTCTATCCAGTTAGTATTTCTTAAGATTGCGATATTGAATGGCAAGAGTTGCGCGCCCAAGTGGCGTTTACTGTCGCAGAGCATTTGGATTGAAATATTATACTTTTTATTATTACGACACCTAAAATGTGTGATACAAATAAGAACAAATATTAATATCGAATTAGAACACAGCGATACAAAAACACTTTTTCTAAGAGCTATTAACTGGCATTTGCGAAGCTTAGGTAATGTTATGAGATTATTTTCTCCAAAATAGTAAATCAACTAAAAATAATCAAGAATCAAACTTTCTTTAATAATTTACATTTTATTACTGAGTTTGAGAGTTTCTCATTAATGTATCTAATGTATCACCAGTAAACACATGGCAAAAATAGGCTATGTAAATATTTTATATGAATATGGAATGTATTTATAAGCAAGAGCAACTATTTTTATTAAACCGTTTTAATCGCTGTTCCAAAATGCGATCGATCAACGTTGTAATAGTACCTTGGACCACGAGTCGGTCTCATACCTCTCAGACCGGTTTCTGTGGCACACCGGCTGTGGTACCAATGGACCTTTTTATATCTATGTATATACTTACACACACTAATATCAACAACTAAGTGAAAGGACACGCCGATAATTGCTTTCTGTGCTATTGGATTTTGTAACGAGCAGCAGTTATTATAATATTTAATCAAATATTAATATTCAACTGAAACAAATAGTTACCGAGCCTAGCCTTCGTTTCACTGCTTATACGAGTATTTAGTAATAAATGACGTAAAAGTACTTACTAATGCACGAATTTATTTTTGATTTATCTATGTACCTAAATAAAGAGGATCCTAATGGTTAAATAATTCCATTTTCTAACCGATAAATCTTCGTAATGGTTGTTTATAATGTGGCATCCATAACGATACGATGTTTCTAATATGTTTTTAGAGCGTGGAAAGTAGAAAGTTTTATAAAGTAGGTAAGTTAATACACTTTGGAAAATATTGTACATTATTTATCTAATTCGTTTATGTATAATATACAATGAATTATCACTTTAGCTTATTGCGATACTAATATAATATAACCGATCAATAAATATTATCTCTTGAATCGAGTAAATAAAGCAAAAACACCGCACTGATGAATTAAAGTGAAACATATTTCACATTTTATCCAGCAAGAATATTTCCCTTGAAATAATTTGGTAGGAAAGCACATTACTATTCATAGTTATGTAGCTCCGTACTGGTAGACAAGTCTCTAGGAGGACGTAATTGTCGGTCACTGACCTCGTTTTGTTCCTTCCACTAAAATAGCATTAAATCAATTGATGTTATTACAATTGAAACTACTTTCATCATAACTTGTTCACTGTTTGTACAAGGCCATATAAATTATTTAAAATAATGTTATTACTATAGTAAAAGGAGAAAGAAATATCATGTTGCTTAGCAAACTTGAGTCATAAGAAAATTATGGTTATACAGCGATTAAAAAAAGAAAACTTTTCACTCCATTGTATTGGTAAAAGGAGCCAATTCTTTTGTATTGAGTATTTATTAAATGTGCCTTTGTATTCAACCGTATTAATATTTGATCAGTTGAATTTATCCGTACATGCCGATTGCCATGTATCTACGTACTTTGAGATGTTTTAGTCCTCTAATGCCATATTAGGTTTGTTTTTATTACTCGATGGGCAGAGTTTTTGAGAACTAGCACATAATTCATTTATGTACACTACCTATAATTTTCATGAGTTTACTATTACCATTTATCCGCGTTTTAAATTCCCTCTTAGTTATAAGTTTATGACATTGCCGTATATTGAATATTTCATTTGAGTAGGCAGTGTAATATGCATATTAACGTGTATAAAACGAGAGCAGGCTAAGTGGAAGCGAATTATCAATAAATGTTTAGTTTTAAGTTACGACTATGTTTACATGACGTTTTTTCCGTGCATAATATAATTATTTCCAGCACATCTTATCTCTATTTCAATACTTATGTTCTACTTTACCACAGATAGTCGTTCCTTATCTACTTTTGATATAATTGCCGAGATAAACATTAGGTATAATTAAATACATACATAACTATGTAATATGTCCAGTGTATTCTAAGAGTGATATAAATTAACATTAAATACGATTGTACAGACTCGAAGACTATCGTTTTTTATGTTGGACCCTTCTGACAATTATTAAGGTTCATTCGATTTAAAAGATTGTAACATTCTATTTTTGTTTTATTAGAAGCATATGAATACATTGTTATTGATTAACAATTTTATATATTACGTATTTTTTAATGAATATTTAATATCTATATGTTCAGAACTAGATATTAATTGTGTTCAATTCTGTTCAGTTTTTTGCATCTTATTATATGTCACAGTTAGTCGAATGTTTCTGTCAATTATAAATTGCTTAATTATAAGTAATAAATTCGAGCTTTTCCATTGACTATGTAGAGTCAAAAGAAAAATGTAACCCATTTTTAAAAGTTATTTAGTATTGTCTTAAAATTATGTTGGCTTGGCATGTAATGATTATTATTTATTTGTTCAATTTGCATTAATTTCATCAATGTCTTATTTAGGTGATTTAAATTATATTTAGCGGTCCTCTTAACTGGCGGAAAAATGTGTGAATAAGTGGTGTATAAATTCCGTTAATTCAAATTTATTAGTTTAAAGAAAATAAAATAAAACAAGGGAATTAATCAAACTAGAGCCCCTTTTAAAAATGAAAACTTAGTGGCTAGTAAAGTGTGTCAGATAAGTATATCTAAGTATCCAAATTTAAACAGTAATAAAACTACGGTATAAAATAAAATTTACACTATAAGAGATAGAGTTATTTTCTTAATAAATTTTTGAAACATCAAATTGTGTATACACTACAGAGTTATTTATAAACACCATTACATATTAATTTTATGTAAAAAAAACTATATTTTGATTTAAGTATATACATATTTATCGACATTAATTATTACGCCTGGAATAAATGTAATGAAACAAATCAATGTATTAATTTCGGCTCAAATTTGTCTGTTTATAAATGTAGTTCAAACTAGGAAATTAACGCTAACTAGTTAATTGATCACTATAAACATTACATACAAGCTTACATTAAGGTATACAAGAAATTATAAAATAATGATTAACATTAGAGAAAGTTATACCCACCATTTAAATATTCAATTAGTTGTCATACATTCCATCCAGCGAAACTATATTTTCAGTTATTAAAATACATTCATTAATTTATACGCTCCGGTTTCATGTAAGATCTAATTAATCTACGGAGGAAGTAGAAAATAATACAATTACAACTTTAATTGAAAGAGCACTGAAGTCATTCATTCATTACACAATAAATTATAAATGAAATGTTGAATTGTCGACGTGACGCTCGTTTCTTCTTTACCAAATTGAAACACATTTATTTTTTGTTAATATGTTTGTTCCACTTTAATAAAAACGTATTTGTAGTTCGTTCGGAAACATTTAGCTGTAGCACGACATGAAGGTACGCTAGACGCACGTGCGGACCGCGCGGGAAGACTGCGTGGCGGTCGAGGCGCGCGCTGCGGTGGGGCGCTGCCTCTCTGCGCGTCACATACTAGTGCAGGAAACCACCACATTGTACCGGGGGCGCTATTCTATACAGGATTTTTTAAGGCTAAAATACTTTTATGTGGCAAATGTTAATAGTATTTATAACGCTGATTGACTAAATAAATTGTAATATTGGACCACGAACTCTACAATGGTATAATTTTCTATGTTTTAGTATTTTTGTCTTACTCTGAGTTACTAAGTACTGATCAGAATCAGAGCTTTTACCACCACTTCAGTTTCTAACTTGTAATTTTCTTTCTATATTCGCCTATCAATAAGTAATGTAATTTTATTAAGCTCTGTTTTGACTTTTTAAATCTTCATTTGTTCGACTATGTCCGAATAAGAAATAAATATTTCTAAAGCGGGGCTTAATTTGGACCTACGGTTAAAAAAGAACTCAAAATTATTTTATTTTATTCCTTTATAATTATACCGTATTTGATAGAATATTTATGTAAGAATATTGGTAGGATATTTGCTATTTAGATCGCGCCGCGCATCATTACAATACGCTTATCCTTAAAGCGTCAATATACTCGTACACTCACTCCCTTTGACCGAGCAAAGTAGAGAAGTCCGCTTAGCCTCCTCACCGATACAGACGATGAGACCATTCTGGCCATTACTTTACACTCTACACGACCGTTGTACAGTCCTCGCCGCTGAGGATCTCGCCGCGTTCCCCGGTGCCCCGACCCTAGTACCAGTCCGCGACCCGATGAGGATGACTAGTTTTAAAATTCCCCAAATCGCTGATGTCTCAGCCCTCTTTTTCCAACGATCGTTTTGAACCGAGGTTTGTACCCCACAGGGGGTGCCTTCAGCATGGTCGCTTAAATGTAAGAGTTGAGAGCGTCTAAACTGCTCACCCAAAAGTCCGGTGAAACTGAAAACAGCCGACTCGAGTTGGGCTATCAGTAAAAGCGACCAAACATAAAAAAGTAGGATATTTATATCCGCCCGGACAGCGACCACCGTACACATGGTGTTAAAACTTGCCCTGGTGACCCACGCACCTTATGTGGATCGGGTTCCAGGATCAGCCAGTTATATAGTTCTCCCGAGAAGGTTGCGACATGACTTGATCATGCGCCTGTCCTGTCGCAGGCCCAGCATTTATACAGGCCGGCATGATTCTAGTCACCATCGATAAATCATTGCTTGTCGGTGATCGCAGGTTTTTTTGGACTGCACTGCACTTTGCCTTGCTTGGATAAAAAATCACCTGCAACTGTATTCCCAAGAGTATGCACCACTAACTATTCTAAGTTACGGGTGTATTAATTATTGCATGCTACCGGTGCACAATATATCGTGGGGAAACCTGCATACATAAAAAGTTTTATAGGTATGTGAAGTCTGCCAATCCGCATTAGCCCAGCGTAGTGGACTAAAGCCTAACTCATATCATTAAGTAGAGGAGGCCCGTGTCCAACTCCCACTGATGTATAGTGCAGAGCTTAAATTCTATGGGAAATTATACTTATACTTACGCAATAACGAATAATATGTTTCTTTTTAACCAAGAGTATGCCTAGTCGTGCAAAGTTCAATTGCACTTTGACAGCTTCTGTGGCGTAGCGGGGGAGTAGCCGGCTACGAAACGAGAGGTCGTGGGTTCGATTCCCGCACCGAGGCAAATGTTTGTATAATCCACGAATATTGGTTTCGGGTCCGAGTGTTTTGGCTCCGCAAGTCCATCGTAGTTCCTGATACCCACGATACAAGTTTAACCTAGTGTGGGGTCAGGACTATGTGTGACTTTTCTTTTTTTGAAGTGAAACTTCTTTATCGGCGTTAGAAAAATAAAATCGTCACATTTTTCCGTTACGCGGCACGCGTCACGTTTTTGACTTTGATTGGATTTTGACCAGACTTTCACTGGCCTTGACAGGACTTTCATCGGACTTCGACCGGATTTTGACTGGACGTTGACCCGACTTTGACCGGACTTTGACCGGATATAGACCGGACTTTGACCCAAATTTGACCGGACAAAGACCGGACACAGACCGGACACAGACCGGGCTTTAACCGGGCTTTAACCGGGCTTTGACCGGACTTTGACCCGACTTTGACCGGGCTTTGACCACACTCTGACCGGACTTTAACCGTGCTGACCGGACTTTGACCAGACGTTGACCCGACTTTGACCGGGCTTTAACCAGACTTTAACCAGGCTTTGACCGGACTTTGACCCGACTTTGACCAGACTCTGACCGGACTTTAACCGTGCTGACCGTACTTTGACCGGACGTTGACCCGACTTTGTCCGGACGTTGACCCGACTTTGACCGGACGTTGACCCGACTTTGACCGGACTTTAACCGGACTTTAACCAGGCTGACCGGACTTTGACCGGACGTTGACCCGACTTTGACCGGACTTTAACCGGGCTGACCGGACTTTGACCGGACGTTGACCCGACTTTGACCGGACTTTAACCGGGCTTTGACCGGACTTTGACCGGACTCTGACCGGGCTTTGACCCGACTTTGACCGGGTTTTGACCGGACTGACCGGACTTTGACAGGACGTTGACCCGACTTTGACCGGACATAGACCGGGCTTTGACCGGATTTTGACCGGACTTCTTCTGTCGAGCGTCCCGAGACGCACACTTTTGTTTGTATTCATGTCTGTTATAATAAAAGCCTTTTGTTTAAACTTTATCTTATTTAACTTTATTAGACCAATTTCTGTAAAGTTGCATAATATAGTAGATCATTTTTTGAAAAATAAGGTCATAAAGAAGTTTCACTTCCTACGTGTGTACACTAGTACACGCACACATTTTTTTTTATTTTTATCCTGGCTCGGCAAAGTGACTACGCTACACCTGATGGTAAGTGTAGCGCAATCCAAGAATAGTGTCGACCAACGATAAACATTGTGTCCATCGTCAAGCCGAGAAGCAAGATCATGCCGGCCAAAGTTCCTGGGATGAACTACGGGGTACCTGCCAACGGAATACTGGCGACCCCGCAGTATCTCATCCCAGGGCCAAGGGGAGGGGAAGGAAAAAGGGATGGGAAAAGCGTTAGGATCAGGGGGCAAGCCCCCTGGGGAGAACCGGATATACACTGGCTGACCCTGGAATGCGACCCACACAAGGTGAGCCGCTATGGCAGGTTTTAGCACCAGTGTACGGTGGTCGCTATCCGGTCGGATACAAGTATCCTCCCACCAGCAAATGTGTATGACTGTTGGGTGTATTTATTATTACTATACTATTATTATTATTATTAAATCTATACTTATAAAATAACATGTCCTGACTGACTGACTGATTCATCATCGCCGAGCGCAAACTATCAAGGCTACAAGCATGAAATTCAGACTGTATATTAATTTTGTTATGTAGGTACCCACTAAGAAAGGATTTTAGAAAATTCCACCCCTAAGGGGTAAAAATAGGGGATGATAATATGTATCAAAGTCCGTCATTTTGAAAGATACATAAACAAAATTTTGTATTTCGGTTATTAACGTAAAACAAATAAATACGTGTTTCAGGAATTTAGAAAATTTTATTGGAACGAAGTTCCTTACGGCAGGCTTGGAGGGGATAGGGATTTCGCTGCGTGACCGAACTGAAAAAAATGTGATAGTAAAACCGTAAGAAAAATGCGTGGAAAAAATGCGTGGAAAAAATGCGTGGAAAAAATGCGTGGAAAAAATGCGTGGAAAAATTGCGTGGAAAAAATGCGTGGAATAAAAGCGTTAAATGAGACGTGCGCAGGCGCGACAGTCAATGTGTCAATTTTAATGTCAGTCATTTCTATGTAATTTTATGTTGTCAAACAAAAATAAAGAGACATAATATTTAAAATGAAATTCATTCAGCCAGTTATAATTGAAGTATATAAAAATACTCTTTCGATTTTTAAAAGATTACGCTAGCTCGTTATTATTTATAATTACATAAGATGATAAAAAATGCTATACAATAGCTTTACCGCGGCAGTCTCCGAGCGCCACACGTCTTTTTTTTATTTCTATTTTTCTATTCTATTTATATGTAATTTTATGTTGTCAAACAAAAATAAAGAGACATATTTTGTTATTTTAGTTGATAATTTGAATTTCTTGCAATTTGTGTCGATTGTACATTAGCCGAAGGAACTTCGTTCCTACCTGGTGTCCCACGACACACACCAATTTTTTTATTTATGGATGAAAAAGGGGGTGAAAGTAAATGCGAAAGTGAGTTTGTTTGTTACGATTTCACGCCTAAATCACTGAACCGATTTTGATGAATTTATCTACAGAGACAGATAGAACCCTGGAGACCGTTACAGGCTACTTTTATCCCGGAAAATGCTGTTCACGCGGGCGGAGCCGCGAGCAAAAGCTAGTATAGGATAAAATTATGAAAATGACCATTTTGGGCTCAAAGTCTGTAAAGTAATATTAGTATTTCTAATATAAAATATAATATTAGTAGCAGTAGCTGGTGGTAGGATCTTCATATCCGTCCGGATAGCAACCACCGTACACATGGTGTTAAATCCTGCCATAGTAACCCACACAACTTTTGTGGATCGCGTTCCAGGATCAGCCAGCGTATATCCGGTTCTCCCGAGGGGCTTGCGACATGTCTTGATTGTTGCTTGGGATGGGTATAGGGTTATATCCTTGTATCCCTGTGCCTCCATCGGTCATCCGCCTGTCCTGTCGCAGGCCTCTCGATTTGGTTCTTCCCTCTTCAGAGTGTGAAGAAGCATTTTTTTTTATCCTGGCTCGGCAAAATGACTACGCCACACCTGATGGTAAGTGTAGCGCAATCCAGGAATAGTGTCGACCAAAGATAAACAGTGTGTCTATCGTTGGTCGGCATGATCATGCCGGCCTGCCTAACTGCTTCTTCACACTCCGTTCGTTCTTCTTCTTTATACAGGCCGGCATGATTCTGGTGACCACCGATAAACTCTATGTTTGTCGGTGGTCGCTGGTGTTTTGGACTGCACTACGATTACCATCAGGTGTAGTGTAGTCACTTTGCCGTGCTCGGATAAAAAAAAATCAAGATTGACCTTGTAACTTCAAACAATAATTTCCATCTCATCCACTTTTAAGTTTCGTTGAGTATAACAGTTAACTATCGGTTCCAGCAGCACCGTATAATTTTATTTGCTGTGTAAAATTTAAGAGCTGCTATTACTTGTGCCACTTATAAATCAGTATTTATTTGAGTTCCAACTTTGTAACTTTATATTAGTCGGTTATTGTATTTAAATTTCGATAATTCTTGAAATATGTGGCATACTTATGACGTACGACAAATTAGTAATGCAATCCATAAATTATTAAAGCTTTCATGTGTGATATCCTGATTAATCGTACCTAAAGGAGGCCAACGGAATCCTACTACGTAGCCTACCCCGCACCGTCTAACTGTCTGTTTGTCTTCCTTTAAAAGGCCCTGTCTTCTGAACCATAGCCTACTATGGTTGCGGTAGCCTACTATCGATTGAATTTACAGAATATGTGTTATGTCTGATATCCTAACTAATAATAAAATTAACAAAAAAGGTAAATAAGGGTGTGCGTACCGTACCCTCGGTGAGCGAGTCCGACTTATACTTAACCGGTTATTTCCCACAAAAGACTTTCATGCATGCAAAGGCGTAACAGAGCGAAGCTGCGAGCAAATGTGAGGTTTAAATATTGACTATCGTTATGGAATTTTCGTTGATTTCGATTCGTTGCCGACTGTCATATTTCAATTTATTAGATCGAATATCACGTAACACGTTAAAACATATGCTTTACTCTCGTTCTCCGAAACTTCCGATAGCTAATATTGGCTAGTATGGGGTAAAAATGTTATTAAATAATCGTCTAAAAACATTTTTAAAAATAAGAACTTTTTAACAATAAAACCTACTCAAAAGACTAGCTAAAAATAAAACTTAACAATTTTGAATCGTTGGTGCTGTAGTTTAATAGTTAACAATTGATACCACCGACTAAAAATTGTTTAGTTTTGAGCTAATTAGTTTTTTTGATACACAGAATTATTAAGAATCTTTGTTTTTTTGAGGCTGTTAGAGAATAATTGTAAAATATAAATTATAAACATATCTCCAGAACTACCGAGCTATATCTGACTGTCGACTTCACGCCTGTATTCCGAAAGGGGAGGTTTTATAGGAAATTAAATTTCTCAATACACGCCATAGCAACTGTATTAAATAATGTTTGGACCTATCTGTTATCACTATTCTTGGATTACGCTACACTCAACGGGTGGCGTAGCCACTTAAAAAAAATCACGAAATAGTAGGAAATAGGATAAATCCGAGCCAAGTTAAAAAAATCATGATGATTACATTTAAAATTATTTACCAACTTCAAAAATAAGTTTCATAATATTTTGTCTTTATATATATTTTTTATGTGCACAAACGTACAAAAACGTATTTAAAACTACTTATATTACTATGTCTTATATTAAAAGAAGTTCTGTGAAATTCTAAAATATGAGACTTGTTACTAATTGCAAGTGGTAGAGCTATGCTGTAGCCATTTTTATCGACAACATGAATATTAAAAATAGTATAGTGCAAATATTGTACATCCGTATTGAAATGAGCAACGTTATCCCGTTGATCTGTAGCGAAACAGCCTTCTGATTTGGTAGTAGAGTTAAAATTGGACCGAATCTAATTGGTGTATAAAATTTTAAGGATTCAATTAATAATATTTTGATTTGATTAATTTAATGTCGTGGCACAGATCGTAGTATCATCTACGTACAGAAGGTTCGCTCTAGACTGTGAATTAAATTGCTAGTCTCGCGCCGACGCAATAGTGTTTAGAGTGGTAGAGCCACACTATAGAAATGCATGGAGATTTTCGGAGGCCGAAATCCCCGTCTCCCCTTCCAAATCCCCATTCCTTTCCTCAAGGTCGGCAACGCATCCATGATACAAGTGTTATGTGTGTTTATAGGCGGTAGAGATCACTTATCGTCAGGTGACCTAGTTGCTCGTTTACCGGTCCATTCTATGTAAAAACGCAGCAAAATTGTTTCGCCTAAAAATGAGTCGTGTTACTCTTTTAATACTCTTAAGAAGAAAATAAATTGTCAAACAAAAAGTATCAACATCTCTGCCGCGTCGCTGTACCTCAGCCACGTGATACCTTCACTTCGGCATGATATTTATATTATCATTTAGAATGAGTCTTTGATCACTTTTAAGTATTAGTGTGGTGAAACAGTACTAATTTTTCAATGCCACAATTCCACTTTTCAATGCTCTGAAGGTCAAACTGCAAGCATTGCGCTTCAAGAAAGACAAGAAATCGACTCAAAACCCTAAAAAGCTCAATCAAATATTGTTTCGGTGCTATTGCAATGTAAAAGTCGATGATTGACCACCAAATCAAAATAGTATAATTTTATTTTTAGTTTATCACAAAATCAGAAAAATCTGAGGTTCTTATTTTTATTCAAATGTTTTTATTCTACTATTATTAGCGAAATAATCATCCAAATCAGTGCATTATGATAAAGTTTTAGTCTTTCAACCCTTTTGAGTGATTTTTTCTTTAGAATGGGACCACCATCTGAGTAAACGCTATTAAATTTAAAAGATTACATCCAAATCGGTGTAAGGTTGGCGAAGTTATACCCATACATACATCAAGAAAATATACAGACAAATTGAGAACCTTTTTACAATTTTTCGGATGCTAATATATAAATATACATTATGAGTGTCGTTTTATTTATAAGAAGAATACATCTCATTGCTATTAAGTATCTATAAGTACCATGAGATGATATGAGTCATACTTCAAATCAAAGTCGCAGGCAGTATTGCACTAATATAAAACCTGTCTAAATATTTTATTTTGTCATAATCCTGTGTAGGCGTTGATATAATCTCATATTCTTATTTATAACAGTAAAATGTATAATTATTTCTTTACAGCTATGACCTTATTGTAGTAGAGGTGTTAAATCAAGTTTTGAGATATTGGGCATGTTATATGATGAAAGTGGCCAGTGAGTTGGTCCAGAACATAGTACTAACTACTAGTAACGAATGTCAACACCGTCACTCACCTTGTACATGTTGAATGCTTTGTAAGCTCTTTCTTGCTCATTGGCAATGATTTGCGGAGATTCCATTTCGAATCATATGTTGACTTCAAAAAACTGCGACGGTCCATTTACCAATTTATATAGATTATGATTCATATGATACAAGAAAGTCCACGGAATTTCGGCTTCGACTCTATATCTACAACAACGATTTGCTATTCTATCAATTTAAAATTTAGATTAAAACGTTATCAGATCATAGAAGACACGTCAAATTCATCCAAAAGAAAAATAATAATCTATATACAATAAAGACAGGTTTCTTTTAACTGCATATTGTAGTACAATCCCAACATGGAACTATGAAAATATATTACGTTCATGGAAGTAATGCCGATGTGTGAACGCCTACTTACGGATAACCTGCTCTTGTAATATTGCCGACGGCAACTTAACCGAACTCTTTCACTAGAGCAAAATACCTGCTGTAAATAGACATGAGTATGTTAAAAATATACTTTTATTCCTTGCTAATCGGAGACCAGAAATACTTTTATTGTAAACAAATTTTATATGTACCTATAGAAATAACAATTTTGTAGCTTCAAATGATTCTATTGCTACATCATATTCTAAATGTTACGTAATGCAAAAACTCCTTAATATATTAATTATTACCTATAAAACAATATCGTTTAATTACGACTACCGATTTTAAGAAGTCAATTAATTAATGTCCAATTCCTTATAATTACAAACGTATTTGACGTCAATGGCGTGTGCGTAAAAAACCGGGGTGTCACCGGTGCACGGTAGGTGAGCGAAGGCGAAGGCCACGTGGCCGGCACGCGGGCCCGGCGCGCGACGCGTTGGGATACACTTGCGAATCCGCGAGGGAGCACCCGCCGGAAACCGAGGTGTACCGGGGCTCCTCGAGCACAGAGAAGTGGCGGCCGCGGCGCGATGCCCCGCGCCCGCGCTCGCACGCCCCGCACCCCACAGCACACACCCGCTCATGCACTGCTCCGCAGCCTTCGTCTCCACACCACTCACCCCGCACTATGTTTGCCTTAATCGCGAATTAAGGTTTCAGTAATGTTTTCTGTTAAGCTTGGAGCTTAATTTGACGTCATTTATTAGAGATCCCGTTTTACTTACGGGCTAACTGAATGATAGAGCGAGGAATTAATAAATCAGAGGAGACACTTATCGATTGCATTTACTCGAATTAGTTTCAAAATTTCGTTGGAACCTTTTTATTTAATTTGAATAATATTTAAGCTTCCTTAAATCATACTCTTGGAGACTAAGTACAATTTAGTGTTGTTAATTTTTATGTTACGCAGGAAAAACATTTTCTTAAAACAGATATTTCGTTATGAGTAACTTGTTATAATGTACCTATGGGTTTTATCGTTTACGTTTCAGGTACTGATATTGACTGATAACTATACTGATTTATTGTAAATGAGATGTTGAAGGCTAATAAACAATCTTTCAATATTTTTATTAACAATCAGTTTCTTTAAATATTGTGTGCACCGATTGATGTTGTACACACTACACACTGTAATGTTCTTCGCGAAACAAATCAAATATTACCGGAATCATTTAGGTAAAGGAGTAAAAGCCGCTACAAGAGTTGTTTTCGTAAAGTGCCTTTTCGTATAATTATGTGAATTGATAGTAAATATGTTGGCTTAAGCTATGGATAGATATAGTTAATATTTAATTTTGAACGATAAGTGTTAATTTCGTGTTCGTTATCAGTTTTTTAATATGATACTCAGGAAGAAGAATAATCGGAGCGATGACGAGATGTCCGGGCATGGATCAATAAGATTACTTGATTTTCATGTCTGCGCTTTGTTCCGCTTCAGTGAAATCAGTGTTAGTAAAGCGGAGTAGAATTGTTTGTGCTTGGTTGACAAGCAGGATAGAACCTATATCAAACCTACTGACTGAATCGCTGGGTCTTCTATAGACTGGGTTGCGGCGCGTAGTATAATTCAGTGGTATAGTAAGTTCACTGAGTTTACTTCCGTTAGGTTTATGTAGGTATCATTCTGAATGAAAATCGTGAATCAAAATACGTAACTTCACAAAAATATCAACGATAAACATCATTTAATTAATTTCATTGGATTTACGCTGGGCATACACGGGTCATGTAGCAAAAATGTTATTAGATGGTTTGAAATTACCTACTTCTCAGCTCTGTTGCGCTTTAGAGAAAATACGCACTTCTTCGCACAACTTCGTTATCATCCACATTACTTCACTCCGCTTTAGTGTAACCACATCTTTGTTATATTCTTATTTATGTTCGTATTAATAATTAGTGGTACAAGCGACATATATTTTTTTAAATATAGAAATAACAGTTTCATAGAAATAATTTTATTTATATTTCATCACAGGCATATTGTTGCTCTGGTCCCATAACTTACAGCTTTATATGGATATAAACCTTCCAGAATAAATTCTCTAAATGATACCGAAAACGGGATCTAAATCCGTTGCATAGTTTAGAATAAATAAGAATAAATAAGAATAAATAAGAATAAATAAGAACAAATATATAAAAATTAATTGAAATAGTTTATTAATCATGTAGGCAAATAAAATAGCGCTTTATACAAGTCAGTACAAAAGTATAAGAAATCAGTATCAACTAATGTATACATAGCATCATCAAAATACACTCGGCAATTACACTAAATCTATTTTTTGATTTTTATTGCCTTGATAGGCAGACGAGCAAGCGGCCCGCCTGATGGTAAGCTGTTACCGCCGCTCGTGGACATCGGTCATGCCAGGGGCACAGCCAAGCTGCTGCCTACTCTGCTGAATACTCTTCTTAAGCCTCGTTTAAAGAAGGATATGTCATAGCGCTCGGGAAACACCAAGACAGGGAGTTCATTCCAGAGCTTACACATGCGCGGAACAAATGAACGCTGGAAACGTACGGTACTAGACCGTATTGTTTCCAGGTAGTATGGATGAACTTTACTACGGTATCGGGTGGTGCGATGGTAGAATGGCGACGTTGGAAACATAAGCAGTTCCTCAGAACACTCCCCATGGAACAGATTATTATTTATTTATTATAAGGACGCAGATAGCCACTTTATAAATAATTCAGTTTCTTATCCGGTAATTAAGTGTATTTACTTCTACAACGTCGATGAAATTTATAAATATCAATAGTTTAAGCTCGCAGAACCGATAACCGATGGGACAGAAAGGTTCTGGAATGGAGGCCACGTACTGGCAAGCGCAGCGTTGGACGTCCACCTACAAGGTGGACAGACGACCTGATAAAGATCGCTGGAAGTCGCTGGATGCAGGCCGCTTCCAACAGGTCGGTCTGGAAATCTTTGGGAGAGGCCTATGTTCAGCAGTGGACGTCTTGTGGCTGATGATGATGATGATGATGATGATGATGATGAATAGTTTATCTTATCAAATTGTGGTTAGTTTGTGTCGGGCATTTAACCCCATGTGGGACATGAATTCAAATCTTATGTGAGTAGAAGTGTTTTTCTTGAATATTTTTCATGTATAGAGTCAATGTAGAGTCATTTATAAGTTACTTGGGCACGTGAAGTAATCTGAAGAAAGACTTGCATTTTTATCTAACAATGAGAAGTTTCATAATTATAGTTATATAATAATATTATTTTGGTTCAACTTTTATTATACGGGAAAGCTAAAGTAAAGTAACATTTGGCCTGGGAATAAGTTCAGTGAAGGCCAAATATAATGTTGACCGTCGAGAGACATCGCGTTCCCGGATGCTCGACGGAATTATGCCGTCCTGAATTACTGCGTATACACGGGCTGACGCCGAAACGCAACTCGCTGGAACGAGCCGATGTGTACGGTGGTCGCTATCCATTCGGGTACAAATATGTTTCAAGTGTTTTCCGCCCACCATAATGTTTTTAATATGTGGTAGAGAAGGATCGTGTACAGTAGTGGGACATATCATCATCATCATCATCATCATCAGCCACAAGACGTCCACTGCTGAACATAGGCCTCCCCCAAAGATTTCCAGACCGACCTGTTGGAAGCGGCCTGCATCCAGCGACTTCCTGCGACCTTTATCAGTGGGAGATATACATTAACATAAAATAAGCTCACACCTTTAAGAGGCAGGTAGACGTGCAAGTAGAGTGCACTACATTTCGCCGAGTTTTGTCGCTTCCATGATGTGATAGCCTGTCGCCATGCCGGACCCAAATTGCAAACCGGAGCAATTCCTGTGTGATTTATCGAATCGATACACAAATTGTGATTGCCCGCCCTGGGAATTGAACTTAAGATCTGACGCTTCTCAGCCTTAGTACGTCGTATTACCACTGAACAATTTTGGCGATAATATAAGGTTGGTTATATAGTTACAAATGTATAGGTGGTAACAGAGGCCATGGGATTTCCGCACCAAGACAATTGTTTGTGTAATGCACAAGTATTTGTTCCGGGACTGGGTGTTGTGTGACTATAAGTTCCTCCTTGTTCCTGATATCCACGATACATACCTACTTTACCTACTTTAAGGTCACAGTTGTGTGTGACTGTTGCGTATTCAAAAATATTTATATGAATATACCTGTGTTAAAAACGAAACTGTAAAAACTTTATAATAGTTATTCATCATCGCCTGATTTAATACTATTATCTAATGCTAACTACTTAAGTAGTAGCGACATTAATAAAATTATTTTAAATTCATCAATTCAAATTATAATTCATCATAAAACCTTCATTAAAACATTCCAACACTATTAATTTAAGAAAATAACAAAACGTTGCAAACGCTAAGAGCAGAAAATTAATTTCCCACGGGCATTTACCAAGTAAGTAATTATGTAGCAGCTTATCAAGTAGATAGCTACATAATGTATTTTTTAGATTCATATTTCTGTTCGACGTTTGTTCGAGGAAACTCGGGTCATTGTTCAAGACCTGGTTTGTGATAAAAAATACTTTCATATTGTTTATTCAATTTCGAAAGCACCTTTATAATTATATCGTTTAGGTACATTCTTACTTCTTATATCTTTAATAAAGTAATGTTTGTGTGCTAGACCTAATAGCTGTGATTTTCCAGTTTTTAAAACGTGCGGTAAAAAGGAGTCTTGTCACCATTTAAAATAATTTATGTGAATTTGGATGATTAAAAAATTGAAAAGAATGGAGTTAGTCTCGGGTTTTTCATTGCTGTGTTTATTTTTTCGAGTTTTTCATAACCTAACTACGCTTTAAAACGTACTGTTTTAACAATTTTTTTTATAGATTAACATATTTACACAATAAAAATATGTATTTTAATTAGAACAATATTATTACAAATACTTTATAAATAGTGTTTGTAATAAGTTTAATAAAATTTGTAGGGCCTGATAATGTTTTTTATGATCAGTTGAAAGTATGTAGGTTAGTAGCGTACAGTGATATTCACAATAGAATCAAATGGCTTTCTCTTGCAGATGATAATGGCATTCTTTTGTTTGACAGATAGCAAATAACAGGAAATGCAGAGCATAATAAGCTGTGGTTGTGTCCATAATGTATAATATATAGGTATTATTTGATATGGAAATTCTAACCTTTATTGTGCATTGGGACAACGTAGTTTGTTCTCAAACATTTTTTACCCTTGGACTGCAAAGTGACTACTCTTGACCCTGTGATAAATACGAGGCACTCTAAATATAATGTCGATCATCAAAAGACGTTGCATTCCTCGACAGTCGGTAGAATTATGCTGGCCTGATGTTGGACTATTTGTTGATCTCGTAAAGCGCCTCGCCTGAATGAGCCACTATGGCGGGTTTTTTTAACATGTCATTGTGTACGGTAGTCGCTATCCAGACGGGTAGAAAAATTATCCGGTTCTCCCATCAGCAATTTGCATCCTCCATTTTTTTATCTGAATCTAAAATGGAGGAGGTTCTCAATTCGATGCATATATCTTTTGGTCAACCGTCTTCATTAAAGATGAGCTCCTCAATTCGTCTCTATTTTATAATTATGTTATGCGCATCTCCGCCAATATAGACATATTATATTGATGATGGTTGAGGTGAGATGGTGGATTGCGTAACTGACCCTATGGTACCAGCCTGACCTAGATCTTAAAATACGAATGGGCTTCCATCACGGCCGTCTGAAATGAAACCATAGGTGAACTATATGAGCGATCGACAGGTGAAGAGGTGTAATTGGACTTCAAACAACGATAACTTGCTGACTTGAGGTCTCATAACACAGCCACTCACTTCAGCTTCTTTCCATCGAGCTGTAATAATTATATTTTGATCGGCTCGTGAAGGCAAGAATAATGATAATGTGTTTAAAATGTTACTTACTACGATAGTGGTGGAATGTTTGTTTGATTCGCGAATCTTTTTCGTGGTTCGTGATTTTTTCTCGTGGGTCGTAATTTTTATATCGAAATTATATTAGATCAGAATCATGGTTGGCTGTGGCTGTTACGTGAATTTCGTGTGCTTGCGAATTGTAGGTGTAATAGATGTCCGTCGCCTTAGGTCGTATAGTCACAACGATAGCAAACCCACGAGGACTAGCTTGTATAATATAAATTTAACTACATTCAATGTTTATTACATGATAATGCCTTAAGTATAAGAACGTAGCTTTTGCACATCGGGCCTTTGTTTGACTAAGTGCATCTTCTATTGTATAAACGGTATCTCTAAACGAAGTATCATATTTGTAACAGTTCAGTCCGCAAACGATACATCCCAATATTGCGTGAGAAAACAGAAATATCCGGATGTTTGCCGGTTTAAGTGGGCGCAGTCGGTTTGCGGGCATGTCTCGGGTTGTTGCGGTAGATCATAGTGGTTTCGAGTAGGTCGGTCTATTTGTGGTGACAGAAGAGGCGTGGGTGCCGCGTGTACCGAGCTGGAGTGGCAATGACCTTGACACTAAGCGAGTGGCCTTGGGTAGCACGTGGCGGCTGACACCCGCTGTCTGTTGTCGGAACGCCGCCGCCGCCTTTCCCAGGGGAGCCTATTGTGGACATACCCTGTAATTGTAACCTGCTTTACCCCACTTTTAATATATTGTAAGATTCGTGATTAGCTGTTATGATGAAATAATAAAAATGTTATGCTAGGTCCGTAAGCTTATTAAAAAATAAAAGTAAGTAGTTATTTTAACCGAATACAACTTGGTATTTGAATTTTTTATCGGATTAGTCACAGAACTACATGGTTAACACGCGTAACTTTCTACGTTAGCGCAGAAACGCGTGTACGATTCTAAACTTGTGTCGCATGGTTTAATCAATGTATATATGGCTAATATTTTCTATTTTTATTGGAATATGCGATCCATTTGAGTTAAGAACATAAGTTCCGTTGTTTTACTGCTGATCATACATATTTCCTCTAAGAACGTATCACTGGTTTTTATATCGTAAAGATTTGCCCCTACTTGTGCGCTTTGATCTTCAATTTGCGTTTTCCTCTGAGATGCATGTGTCAAAACTAACGAATTGAACTAGAAACTACAGCACCTGCCAAGAACGTACGTTAATCTGAAAAAAATCAAACATGGAAGTTAAACCGACATGTGCAGACTGGGGAAGTCTTATTAGCTCCAAAATTCGGTGTAAAGGGTTCAGAATTTGGTCAGATAAATAACAAATAAGTAAAATAAAAAATATTATTGCTGTTTTTATGAAGCTGCAGACTTGTTATAGGCGGAAGAGTATATTTAAAAACGTAAATAGTGTAACGGAGTATCCAACATAAGATAATGTGTGAACGAGTGCGATTCAGAGCGTCGGCGACGTGCGGCAGCGTGTCGAGTGCGGTCGCCGCGGGGCGGCGCGGCGGCACGGCGCGGCGGCGGCGGCGAGCGTTCAGTAGCCCCCGCCTGGCCGATACGTTTACGAGCCGACACTAACTTTAAGTGACCCGCCCGCACTCGTGCGCCACACAACCTTGTTTATATCCCATCTCAATGAAAATAAAAGCGACGTTGTTTCCGCAATGGGAAAATACATTCTTCCATAGTTGTTAGTCTTGTGTCCGCCTGACCGCCTGACTTGCATGTCTATTTACTCGAGATCTGAAGTTTATCTGGGTTGTCTCGCAAAAGGCGGATGATTGGTACTGATGAACTTAAGATTTACCTATTGACAGTGATCTAACCCAATGCATTTGGTTTAAACGTATGAGTTAATTAACACCTCGGAGTAACTGTATTCGTAACGTAACTTGCGTAGCTTGTTAAATTATTTCACGGTCGCTACTGAACGTGGAGTAAACCAGTAATGCGAATGTTAACCAGGTGGCAGTTGTCAAGGAACATGTAAGACGTGATACGAAGTGTGAAACAGCGTGCGGCGTTCGAGCGATGTGTCCCATCTCGCGTCGGCATGCAGCCAGCGGCACGAGCATGAATGAAGGCGCCAACACGCTTTTTATCTATACATTATCGTAAGCGACGCGGCGTTTATTTACAGATACTTGTAATTTTGTTGTTCGTATGTGTCAATCGTTTTGATTGATCAGTTCTCAGTACGTAGAGTGTCTGACTGCCTTGAATGGGTTTCCGATGATGGTTACTGCTTTTACTACCACTGGTTAGCGTAGTTACTAACTATATACCTATATCCATATTTTTATATTAAGGCATAAGGCCTGCTCATATGCAAGTGGGTCATTTGATGGTAATTGAACCACCTATGAACTTTCTACAAACTTGGAATAGAGATTGCGTTGCCAATCGAAAGATTAATAAAATTGGGGGAGGAATGAATTGCAGCAATGAGGTTGAATTGCAGTTTTTGGACTCCCGCGTATCTTCTCGTACCGTAAGAAATCGCAACTGTGGAGTCTTAGTCTTACCACCAGCTAATTAAAGTTTAAAATTCGGTTGAGAAGCAATTCGTTAGAATTTATAAGGTCATGATTAAGTCCCAAATCGGGCAATCACAATGTACGGTTGGTTTTTTTTTATTTGAATTTTTTTACGGAAGGTGTATTTTTTTGGAATTCGTGCCCGGTATGGCGATAGGCTCGTCCCTCTGTCTCAACATGGAATAGGGTAGATGAACAATACTAGGTGCACTAGTGCACTAGGATGCCCTAAATTCCGTAGATATTTATATGATTGATATATATCTAAAAATAATGAAGTGGTAGAGCCACAGTTTGTCTAGAGCATGTAGAGACCGGCTCGAACAACAGTGTGTCATCGTAAAACGAAGGTTGGCGACACGCCCCTGGTTCTGATTCGTACTTCCACAATACCAAATTGTGGAAGTACGTGGGTGATGGAGCTCACGTAACATTAGGTGACACTCATTTTCTTCAATTTCTGTCTTACAACGTTCTTTATTTTCCTCCACAGTTTTAATTTTCTATTTTTCATTCTGCCTGGTGTTTCCAGTTTAATACCAGAGTCTGCCTTCCCATCATGATATATTGGATAGTGTATTTGGATTATACAGAGTGACCCGCGGTTTGACCCCCACAACCCGCAAAAAGAACCAAGTTTCGCCATTGCCTCGTCCGTTAACCAGCAGAGGGTACCCCGTGCAAGTGGGGTTGTGTTTGGGCCTAAGATGTTAACCCGCATATACTACATTAATATTGTACATTTGTAAAAGGTTTTAATAATAATAATACTAGCCCTGTATTATATACGGTCCACTGCTGGGCACGAGCCTTCTCTACCAATAAGAGGGGTTAGAATTATAATGGCCTTAGTCCACCTTAGGCCAGCCTAGTGCGGGTTAGCAGATTTCACATACCTTCTAAATTCGTATAGAGACCTTCTCAGATATGCAGGTTTGGTTCACGATGTTTCCCTTACCGTTAAAGTAAGCGTTAATTGATAGCTAGTGAATGTGTATTAAATAAATAGTGTGTAAATAGTGAATGTGTAAAGTCAGAGGTGCATGTCGTTGGGGCTGAAGATCTGATGATGGAAAAATATGAGTATTATTATTTGTATGAGTGAAAATGAAATATTTAAATGTATGTTCGTACAGATTTTCACATGAAAATAAATGGGACAAGATGATACGACTAAATATCTTCAGCATGTTGTTCAGTCATAATATATTCATTTTAATTCTAGAAACATTTTTCATGCATATGTAAAGGACATAAATCGTCTGGGCTGCCTCACTTGGTACTATTACATGAATTCTTTGTATCTGGCAAATTTATGTGTCAAGGAACGGTTTCGCTTAAATATTTTGACGGTAACATAAAAATTGGTAAAAATAATTTACATTAATGAATTGTTATTACGACCAGCAAAACACATTTTTTTTATTCGTGCACGGCCAAGTGACTGCACTACACCTGATGGTAAGCGTAGTGCAATCCAAAAAAACCAGAGACCACCAACAAACAATGAGTTTATCGGTGGTCACCAGAGTCAAATAAATAATGTATGTATAAATGCTTCTTCCCTATTTGAAGAGGAAAGAAGCGACAGGACAGGCGGATGACCGATGCAGGCACAGAAATACAAGGATGTACCCCTACACCCGCCCCAATCAACCGTCAAGTCATGTCGCAAGCCCCTCGGGAGAACCGGATATACACTAGCTGATCCTGGAACGCGATCCACACAAGGCATGTGGTTCACTATGGCAGGTTTTAACACCATGTGTACGGTGGTCGCTATCCGGGCGGATATGAAAATCCTACCACCAGCAAAACAACACCACACTGTTGGTGTTGACACCACACTGAGATAAAAGTCTTGTCGTGAGTATTATTAACTAAGTAGGACTTACGGTCCGATAATACGTAGACCTCGAAGAAATATTTATGGAAGAATCAAATACTATTCTCAAATCTCAGTGCGGAGTTTGAACTCTGAGCCTCTCGTTTTCTCTCGTCTTCGCACACTACGCCGTTAAAGCTGACAATGTTAAAATTCGATACAATATTTGCATAATTCTTTTGTCACCACCCGAACTAACTTAGCTGGGTAATATTATCGCTTACTAGTTCTACGATAAATTTAGTTACTGAACATACATACTAAAATATAAATATGTATTACAAGAAAAACAGGTTAGGTGCAAGTAGAAATCGCATCCACAGGGTTGCGTATAATTAATTACATGTTGAAAAAATATTTACATATATTTAAACTTATTTGTACGTATCTATTTTACATTTCGTAATTCTATATTAAGGTATTTAGAATACATTATTTTTGAATTAGTTACTTCACTTATGCCGTAAGACTTTCCCTTCCTACTCAATTTCAAGATTGTAGGTTAATGCAAAGTACCCTATACCTTTTGGTGAGCTTAGGTGAGCTGAGTTTGCGAGTATCTAAATATGTGAAACTGCTGTATCAGTGTTGCTTTCCGGTTTCTGAGAAAAAGGGCATTGACAGACGGACAGACAGAAAGGTAGAATAACAGACAGACGAACAATAAAGTGATCCTATAAAAGTTCTATTTTTTTTGCTGTACGGGACCCTAGAATCACTGTCATGTTATGTGTAAATGTAGTCATTATGATAAAATAATTTCTAAGTTTAAAGTAATATTAAACGCATTCACATGACCCGAGCACATAACACAACGCATAATTGAAGCATGTTCGACGTTCCATGCTAACTGACTTCAGACGAGCGTGTAATTATCATGTGACAAATCAATTTGTTCTTTAATTCCACGCGAATTGTCTTTGTAGTGTTTGGATTGCCGTGAACAAAACTGGTAGACTAAGTTGCTAGCTCCCATTCTTAATATTTGAGAAAGCTTGAAACGGTCAGTATAATAACACCAACCCTGCTGCAACCCACTACTGAACACGGGCCTCTTCTACTGTTTTAAATGAGTTAGTCCACCACGCTGGCCTAATGATGGCGATGATTGGCGGTGAGATGGTTGATAATGAGGGTTGGCGGAATTCACATTCCTTTGAAATTATTATGGAGAAATTCTCAATTATGCAGGTTTCCTCGCAAAGGTTCCTTCTCCGTTATTGCAAGCGATAATTAACAATGAATACATACCTAACTTAGATAAGTCAGAGGTGCATGCTCTTGGAACTGCTTTCGAACCTGTGACTTTTGTCTTTATAGTCCATATTTGTCTTCGCTGAGCTGTCGCTGCTATTTGTAGACGGTCAGTAACGCATATTATTATTTATATAAATAGGTTCATCGTGACATAGGTAAAATAGTCATGATGATAAATCAAAAGACTGAGCCACCCCTTGGCTAAATGCATAGATGACCCGATAAAAGCCGAAGGGCGCCATTTTGATCTGAAATCAAAATACACCAGGTTCGTAGAAATCTATAAAACAAATTAGTTTAAGAATGGTTTTAATAGAAAAGAGAAAGTCAATTTATCGAAATGACTACTGTCATTTTGTTCCTTATCTACAATGTTTTATTCTCATTATTAAGCACTCTAATGACTATTTTGATATAAGAATTGAATTTTAATAGGTTCTTGTAGCTAAAATAAACCCAGAATACATACCAGTAAACGTATATTTTTAAATTCGGTTTCAAGGCAACATAATTTCTAATTTTTATGAATGTAGATCAAACGGTAAACATCGTACCACTTAAATTTGATCAAAATCAAAATGAATGTTCGCAAAATGTAATACAATTCATTATAACCAAATCTATTCTCAAAATTCACTGTCTAGCATTTAAGTATTTTTTTTTTATTTAATAGATTTTACACAACCGCACGGAATGAATGACAGTTATGAATAGAACAGTTGTCAAAATTACAAAATTCCAATTTCTTTTTTTTATCTTTCGGCTGTTCTTTTTGATTTATCCTCTCTTTTTTAATAAACCACCTCAGTATTGACGCGAACAAAACAAAAATAAAGTATTCGAATCGGTCTGGCCAATTTAAAGCAAGAATAATTCACGGCAATCGATTTTTATTTATGTAGACAGATTGTAATTTTGATATTTATGTATTTAATCAGCTTTATGTTATAATAGATACTTTTATCTGTATTAATATAAGTAGACTTAAGGCATTACAATTATGTAACACTTGGCTCTAAAATCCGTCTCGACCGTGGTCTGTTCTCATTAAAGTAAGTATAATCTATTTTTATTTTAACTTGTTCTTTATATTTGATCAGATTATAGGTTAACTTTGTCGCAGCCAAAGTCAAAATATTGTGATCTTTGCAATGCAATTGAGTTTAATATTATTCCCCTCCACGCCGAGAGCTTTAAATTTAATTATATAGGGACATAACAGCGATGCCTTTGAGCTAGAAGAGAGAGTCTACGTGATAAACAACTAATGTTGGTTTATCTAACCATATTGGTGATTGGTGGGGTTTTATACAAATCATAAAAAGCTTTTTCACTCTGCGTAAGTATGTATAAAATCAATTTGTACTCGTTGGTGCGTTCAACATGTACGTGCTGCATGTAAAGAAGTGGAGCACTCTAAATGTGATACTTACAGATAATATAATAAAATAAAATTCCTATACGAATTCGTGAGAAAATTTAAATAAATGACTTTTCTGTTTGCACATAAAAAGAAATATATTGCGGCACAATGAATGTTGGGGGTGATGTGGGGGGATGGGGACAGTCGCGAGGCGGACGAGAGACGGAGGACGGCTCCCAGGGAGGGGCGGGGAGGCGCGGGGGCTAGGGGGTGACCCACTTTAACGGGACAAGTAATATTACTTTTTACTTTTAGGCAACTATTTCATGTTTTATCGTGATGATAATATATTTGGTAGGTACTTATTGTATGAGCTATACTCGTTTTAGCTAAATTAAATGTAACCAATATTACACACACTACAAGCCTTACGCATTATCAAGAATGTATGTATTTTAAATCTTAAATTAATGAAATGTAATAACAGAATATTCACGGTATATTTCTCAATTTTATGGAATCTCCTGCAAAAAGACGATGTTTTATGTTTTAATAATTTCGGTTATTTATACTAAAACCAGCAGAGATTTTTCAGTTCTGAGTAAAATTTTAAAGTCGACTTAAAACTCGTAAAATCTGTAATGTTATTACAGCACGGTCGACATAAATCGATCGGTATAAAAATTATTATGATATCATATTTAAGTTCATGTTACCAAATTGAGAAGTATCCATATTTATTAGTTAACATGCTATACTGGCTAACAGTGTTAACATATTGGGCATAATATGATCTGTCGTGCGTAAACGGCTCAGTGCGGGATAGTTTTACAACACAAGAGAATACGGTTGATGTTAAATGCCATGGCATAAAGAACTTGACGATGGGAATTTTAAAAGTTTAATGATTTATTTATTGTGACAAAAATATTAACGCCGAGCGCGGGGTGCCCTGACTGGATATGCAGTGTATGGCCTAGGAACACTGTTCATCACATTGCATTTTTATCTGTTTTGTTAATCTGCGTTTTGTTTAACACGTCCCTAATGTAATTTTTTTTCAATTTTTATCTATTTGTAATATACCGCGAAACATAGAAATTGTTTGTTTTAATTATTTATTTATTTCAGGTCTATTCATATCAGAGGTCTATTCTCCCACCCGCTTGCAATCTCAAAATGTTTGGAATGAACTTTCCTCCACGTTGTTTCCATATCATGTTCTTCTTTACACGACACTTGGAAGAGTTGTTCACGGTAGGCAACGGATTGTCTGTGCTTCCTGGCACTGCTGAAGTCTACGGCGACGCGGTAGCCACTTACTATCAGGTGAGCCGTCAGTTCGTTTGCCTTCGAAGAATAAAAAATTAGAATGTAGAAAGAAGAACGTAGGTACATAAATAAAAAAATTAAAATTGAATAACGGGATTGATGTTTTAGGCAGTGGCCAGAACTATTTTTTCCTCTAATTCTTTATGACAAGATCAGATAAGTCGAATCGTTTTCAACAAGAGACTTGAATCAAAAAAGGCTGTAAGGATTTTGTTCATAACAGTTTTGGAGATATAGGATTATTAGGTTACAATCCGAAATACTTACTGTGCGTGATCTGACACGCACTTGGGAGAATTTTTATGGTGTTCTTTTTTGTTTTTTTATTTTTTTATTGCATAGATCGGCAAACGATCAAGTGGGTCACCCAATGGTAAGTGATCTCCACCGCCCATGTATGCCCACAATATCAGAAGAATTATGGGCGCGTTGCCGACCTTAAAGAAAAGGGAGAATTAGGGATTGGGAAGGGGAGCGGTATTTGGGCCTCCGGATATCTCACTCACCGAACGAAACGCCGGTTTTCTGTGAGACAGTGGTAATGACCCGGTTGAGCCGGCCCAATCATGCTGTAGACATAACTGTATACAGCGTGGCTCTACCACTCATATATATGGTCTCATTTAAATCCACAAAACAAAACAGAAATCCACTAAGTAAATGAAGGCGACGATGAATACCTAAAACTTCGACATTTATGCACCAATTTTGATGATTATTTTACAAAGAATAGTATAATTAAAAGATTTTAACAATAAATAAGCGACTTGAAAACACTAAAAAAAAATGACTCGGTTCTGTTGCACTTTAATGGTAAATGATTAATACTACAGATAATAAAAGAAATCGTTACCTAAGTTGTTTCTTTTTAACAGTGTCTTAATTATAATATTAGGTCCTTACATATGAAATTGGCGTTTTTCGTACTGGCCACTTTAATCACAAATTTCTCCTCTTTGGTAAGGAATTCCAAATTCAAATTTGTACAGCTATAGACTCATGTATTTGTGCTTCGATGATCGTCATTCATTTGTTTTTTTCTGTTTGCGTCACTCATTTTACAAAATGGAAAACTTAAAATATCGCATTATTTACGAGTAAGAGTTCCGCCGTGGCACTAGTGCTGTGGAAACAACTCGAAGGGTGAATGATGTGTATGGCGGTCGTGTTGTAAAAGAAAACACAGTTCGTTTTTGGTTCCAACGTTTTCGTTCTGGAAATTTCGACCTGCAGAACAAGCCCCGTGGACGGCCTGAGACTCAAGTTGATAATGAAGAGTTGAAGGCTATTATGGAAGCGGATCCATCGCAAATCACGTCCGAGTTAGCTGCAGGCTGCAATGTTAGTGATAAAACTGTTTTAATTCACTTGAAGCAAATTGGGAAGATTAAAAAGCTTGAAAGGTGGGTACCTCACGAATTGACTGAAGCAAACCGGCAAACGCGCGTCGACTGCTGCGTTACATTACTAAACCGGCACAATAATGAAGGTATTTTAAACCGAATCATTACCTGTGATGAAAATGGGTTCTTTACGATAATCGGAAGCGCTCAGCGCAATGGTTGGATCCTGGCCAGCCAGCCAAATCCTGCCCCAAGCGAAAATTAACCCCAAAAAAGTTACTTGTAAGCGTTTGGTGGACTAGTGCCGGTATTGTTCATTACAGTGTTCTCAAATCTGGCCAGACTATTACGGCTGATGTCTATTGTCAGCAATTGCAAACCATGATGGAAAAGCTAGCGGCTAAACAACCTAGGCTGGTCAATCGCTCCACGACACTGCTGCTTCACGACAACGCTAGAACACACACAGCGCAACAGACGGCTACTAAATTAGAAGAGCTTCAATTGGAAAGTCTAAGATATCCTCCGTACTCCCCGGACCTTGCTCCAACAGATTACCATTTTTTTCGAAATTTGGATAACTTCTTGCAAGGGAAAAAATTCAACTCCGATGGGGCAGTCCAAATCGCCTTCAAAGATTTTATTGATTCCCGTCCGACTGGTTTTTTTAGTAAAGGGATCTATGAACTACCTATGAGATGGCAAAAGTGCATAGAAAATAATGGTTCATACTTTGATTAATTAAATATATTATATTAAAAAATATTCGACTTTTTGTTCCTCCCATACAAAACGCCAATTTCATATGTAAGGACCTAATATTAATTAATTTTATTATATCGATACTATCAGTTATAACATCGCATTGGTGGCAACTGTAATTGATGTTATAAATTATGTAAATAAATAAATAAAAATATTATAAATTGCTAATACTAATGTATCTACCACTTCTTACAGCTACTAGACAACCACTCACACCTATGTCCCCGAAGGGGTAAGCAGAGGTGCTACTAGTGCTGCACCCACTTATTGCCGTCATATGATATGATATGGGGGAGCCTATCGCCATACTGGTCCCAAATGCCAATCCCGGGCAACTTACGTGTAATTTTTCGAATTGAAAATTGAAAACACATTTTATACTGCTATACTTGAGATTTTTAGCATCTCACGGTTTCTTAGCCTAGTAAGGTATAACAATGTCTAGAGCTCTGCAAAATGACATTTGATGTCCATTCAAGTGCGCAGAGTCGCCTACGACTCAGGAAACGATTAACATTAAAGTTGCGAACCGTTGTGATCGCAATTTCTTTTTTCAATAAATAATGCACTTCGGCAATGTCCAGTTCTACGAATTAGCACGAATATGCAACAAATGCCTGGCCATTTGGTTGCGGTTAGTCACTCACGAGATACACAAGTACATAATGTCACAAGTTTGTACTTGATCATAATCGTCACATGTTTGTATTTTCAAATATAATTATTATTAATTAATTAATATAATTTATTATTCGATACTTATTTGTATTCGACTTCAGATTATTGAGTAAGGTAAAATACTTGCAGGTAGGTACTAAGATTATGATATTGAAACAAACGCACTGAGCTTCGTCGGTTATTTGAATATACACTATACAGTATATAAACATGATACTTGATTATTGTAATTGAATCAAGACGCTGCCCTAAAAAACCGAATATTTTTTTTCTATAGATATTCATGTATTTATATAGTCCGTAGAACAAGAGGGAAATAGACTTTTTCATTGGCTGTAAAGGAGAATTTTAATGAAAACTAAACTCATATACTTGAGCAATTTCAGGAATGAAACGAAGACGAGTGCTCGTTTATAAGCGTGATTTAACAACTCCAGCATATTGATTTTTACGTCGCCGTGGGCCCACCCCCTCCCCGCGGGAAGAGTTGTGCACGGGGGTAATGCTAAAATGCTTGTTCCCCTATTTGAGAGTACATGCTGGAGGGACGTACAATTGCGACACCTACAATGCGAAGATTTTCTTATTCAGTTATTATCACTTTTTTACTTATCGTGAATACTTTACGTAAGATTTACGACCGGATGCTTCTTCATTGGAACGCGAATGTGACACACTTTCTATCGTACTCTGTTATCTGTAATGCATTATGTTCAAACTTTAAACAACTAGTTTAGTCGTGGCTTTTTGTATTGTGTTTATTGTCAGTTTATCTTCAAGAAAAACATATTTACTGCCACCTTGTTATTTGCCGGGCCAGTAGCTTCGAATGGTTTTATAAAATCGCATTGTAAAATATTTTTGCAACGTTGTATTCGGTTAAACGAGTTATAAAATTGAGAAAGTGCAAGATAAATCGTCGTTTGCAATAAATAAAATATTTGTACCAATTATGTTTAAGTTATACTTAAGTTTTCAACAAAAGAAAGTGAATTAACTGCTCGTTATTTTTTTTTTATTATTTCCTATTCTTTCTTATCACTTGATTAACTACGTTCTGATAGCATAAAATATTCAAAATATGCTCGATACTCACAAGTGGTAAAATAGATGTTTGCGTTTATGTTTGAAATAATATTAAAAAATATGACAGTTATAGTTGGAAGCCGCAGTTGTATGTCCCCGCGAGTTTGTTCAGCCCCACCCGCGCACTTTTCAGTGGGCCGCCCCGCGCCGCGCCGCACCCTTCGCTGCACCCCATGTGTTATTCTCCACTCCGTCCCGCGCCGGGACGCTCCTTCATTTTCCTCCAATTTACAACCAAAAAAATTCAAACAAACATTGCCGAAATTAAATTTAATATTAAACTCGAGATTGAATTTGATATATGTACATTATTAGATACGTTATTAGACGGCTCTATGTATGATATCTTCTCGAATGGTAAATGCGCATGTCAACAGGGCTTGTATAACCTTATCGATTTTAAAACAATAAAATAAATATTGTTGTATAACATTGATTTTAAAAACGACGTGGAAACAAGTTAAAACTTGAAATTACAATTTAAAGCGTAGAAATTGTAAGCTGAAAATATATCTAGAATTAAATTTAGTTTAGTACGTATAACATTGAGGGGTGCCACCCCAACCCTACTGAGTTTGAAAAGGAAAGCTTTTAAGAGCTTTTTGTTTTGTAATTAATTATGTTTTTTATTTACATTCCTTAACAATGTTGTGATTTTAGTACTGTTTTATTGAAATAACTATTATAATCTAGTCTTCTGAAAATATACTGATATAATATACTAGTTTTTGCTCGCGGTTACGCCCGCGTGGATGGCTTTTCTGGATTAAAAAGTAGTTCAAAAATGTGAAACACGAATTTCATTGATTTCATTATGCAATATTTGTACTACATTTTACAGCCGTTTTCCGTTCCATAAAAAAGTATCATACATACATCATAACCCCCTTCTCCTTGAAAATGTAAATTATTCTTTCATAGCAGCCTTTCATTACACACGTTATCATGTGACAAAATTTGATCCAAGTTTTGGCAGTTTCTCAAATTCTCTTAAATATCCCTTCCCTTAAATGTCGATAACTCGTCCATAATTCTTCTGACACTGTAGGTGTTCATGTGCAGCCGACAATGCTTACCATCAGGTGACCCACTTTCTCATCTGCGAGTCTATGATATAAAAATATATAATTCTTATTTGTTTTCTACATAAAATGTCTTATTAAACATAATTTAAAATAGTAATATTGTATTGGTATAGGTGAAATACTTGTTTCCTTAATGTTGTAAAACTAGATTTCTGTAGCAATATATTTTTATTATCCTGGCACGGCATAGTGACTACACTGAACCTGATGATAATTACAGCTCATTCAAACTATAATGTTGACCGTCAAGGGACACTGTCTCCCTTAACGGACGGCAATCGGCCAGAATCAGCCGGTGTGTATTCGGTGTGTGTGTATTTCGGGGACCGTGACTTGCCGGAACGAGCCACTATGTACGGTGGTCGCTATCCACTCGGGTACAAAAATATCAGGTACCCACCTACTAACATTTAATTTTCATATTTCATACAAACTAAATTTATAAGTGGTTGTAATGCCAGAGGCATTCTGTATCAGTCAACGTATTACTGACGCCGGAGAGCCGCCTTGGCGCCGGTGCCTAACGCTTGTCGCATTCATTAAAATCGGGCTTGCATGGACAGGCTGTTTCGAAGTTGTGTCACAGAAAAATGACTATTCAGTTTTATTGTTGCGTTTCGTGAGGTCAGTGATATAGCCAGAGGCTCAACATTTCTCCTGCCCTCCCTTCCCTTTGCTCAAAGGTCGGCACAATGCCTGTGGTATTGTGAGTGTGTACTGTGTATGGATGGCGCACTCTTTGACAGTTAAGTGATACTTAAAGGTGGTAGGTCCCTCGTATAACCCAGACGGCCCGGGTTAGTACCACTGCTTTGTGTATTTCTGCCGCTAAGCAGCGGTGTGTAAGCACTGTTGTGTTTCGGTTTGAAGGACATTGAAGCCAGTGAGATTACTGGTCGTTATGAGACTTCATATCTTATGTCTTGGGGTTACGAGCGCAGTTCAGTGCCATGCAGTGCTTTATAATTCAAAGTTTTGTATGGTGTTGCTTCTGTTTATGGGCAGGCGTGGCGCTTACCATCGGGCGAGCGACTTGCTCGTCTCGTCATTCAATCAAATAAAAAAAACTTAATATTTTTTTAAAGCATTTGAATGATGAGCATATAAATAGTAGCAATACAACTCAGATCTTTATCATATCAAGACATAAGATTTGAAGTCTAATAGTGTTCAATACTTTCTTGGCTTAAATATCCTTCTAAGCAAAATTCAACAATACTTACAAGAGTCACAGAGGCTTACTGGTGACAAAAATAGACAAAGTGGTGAGTTGCTACTCCGACGGATTGTCAGATAAGAAAGAACTACCACCTAGTAGTCCATATAGCAGAAGGCCGGTAAACGAGCGGATGGATCAACTGACGGTATGTGACCATCATTACATTTTGAACACAATGCTAGAGGTATTGAGAGTGCGTTGTTTACCTTTAAAGAAAGGAACGACGTTTAGGGAAAAACAAAACTATTAATTTCTTTACGTCGTTTTTCTGTAACAGGTCGGACAGAGATACGCCATTACCAAATTATTACAGCGTTGCTCTACCACTTTCAATACCTACCTGCAGCACTATAATTCCAGTTATGCACATCAACAATCTTTAATTTATTAGTTTATTAATTTAATTAATTAGTTCGAATATGCAACCAATTATAGGCCTTCTGCGTCTGGTCTCTAGAAAAAAATCAGTACTTGATGTAACGTTATAACATGTCTTTTTAAGATCATCCCACGTTTATATTTATTAATCAGTTATGGTGGTTATTTTACTTTCCGTATCCAAAAACTATAATACAAGATGTATTATAGATAAAAGATATCAATGGCACCATATTAAAAAGTTTATGCGCCGTCTGTCTCTCTGTCTTACATTTACAGCTCTATGATTGGAACCGTTATAGGTGAAATTTTCACAGAATATGTATTATGATGGATTTCTACAAATATCAAGAAGTATTTTTTGAATAGAAGAATATTATCGATGCACATAAATTTAATCGTAGTACTGGCTCCTATTAAACCACCGTTCCTTTTTGAATTTACCCATTTTTTATTTTTGTGTTCTAAGTTCGAAGGTTCTAGTAATTTGGTTAGGAACTAGACATTTGGCTCACAGCCAAGTTATCAGACTCAAACAAAAAGTAACAACATGCTATCTTATTATCAGTCGTTAAGTTTTAGGTCAATACGTTGTAACATAATTAAATTATTGATTGAAAATATGTTGCTTTAGCACGCTAGAGTTCTTTTTAGAACGGGTGAAATTCCATTCGCTAGGACCCGACTTCAGAAAGACTCTAATCTGTTGTCATTCGCATAGGGAATGGTCAAAGTTTTTGGTGTAAACATCTATTCAATTTATTTTTAAAGGCAGTTTTAAAAATGTGTTTTTTTTTAATGTGTGTTTTCTGATGGCAAACTTGCAATTGCTGTAATATCTGCCAACGATAATTATAACCATAGCAATGCCAGCTAAGCTGCTGCCTTCTTCTAATCTATTTTTTAAAAGCTCGATAATCGAAACAATCGCTACAAAGAGCGCCAATAATTTTGAATCAAAATAATTAATTAATCTGTAAGATATAAAAAAAAATTGAATCGTTAAAATTTAATTCTACCGCCAGTTCAGAAGGGTCGTTTCGTTAGAGGCGAACGGGCAAGAAACTAGCTTTGCTCTTTTCAAAGCTGATTTACAATGCTTGCATTATATAAATACTTTTTTATGTTGAATTAGAACACATTAATTTATGCCAATTAGGAACATTACAACATTAAATAATGAACTTATTTGATTTTTGTGCGTGGCCTTTACTATATGAATTCAATATGACTATAAAATAAAGCTTTTAACAAGCAGTAATAGTCTGAGCAGAGCAGCCCAGACAAGCAGCACTCGTTCACGAGTATGATGTATGTGTCAACCATCGGCTTCTTCAACCATGTTGCAGGGCACACAACGCCGGTGCAAGCACAGAAATTTAAGCGAGCATGACATACCCAAACCGCTTACAATAGGGTAGTTTCCTATGTATTATATTATTTGCATAAAGTATTGTCATACAGATTTTAAATATATGGCTCGTTGCTTTATCTATAATTTGCTTTTGGTCGCGCTCCACCCGCGTAAAACTTTTTGGCATAAAAAGAACCCTATGTACGTTTTCGGAGTCCAAACTGTCCGTATAATTAATTTAATCGAAATCGTTTCAGCGATTTAACAATGAAAACGTGGCAGATACAGACGTACTCCCTTTCGCATTTGTAACGTCCATCCATGCAATCGATGCAAATTTTAACGTTCAGATCATGGGATAATTTCTAGTTTTTAGGTGGCTGCGTTTTATTGTAGCACCTACAAAGTGCAGTCTCAGTTGTCAAATAAGTCACTCAAGCTATGGATGGATGGATGAAGATCAGCTCGCACCAAAGTTGTTACCCATTTAAAATATAATTTTTATTTTGTAAACCCGCATTGACCCAGAGTGATCATCATCTAACGTAAACCTCATTTTTAACCTTCGCCAAAAACAAGGGATGTTATAAATTTAGCTATTTTCACCTTCATCTGTTCGTTGGGGTGTGCGAATGATAACTATGGACCAATTATATAAATTTAGCCAAAGAGCATTCAGTGCATCATGTTTAAAATATCTGTGACAGTATTTTTACGGCAACAATTTGTATGTTGATTTGTTATGACCTTGATAATGTCCCTAGCAGGTTAGACGAGTCAGTGTCTAATATATCCAAACCAGGAAGAGCAAGATAATAATTCCGAGCAAGGATTCCTTGATTTGTGAATGAAACCGGTGTTATTCTGTATTGATTTGTCTAATGCAAACATGTACGTAATGGTATACAATATAAATGTTTTTATACTAATTTTTATGAATAATACTAATGCTAAACAAGATTTTTGTATGAATCATAGTCATAACACATAGTTAATTGAGTTAACACCTGAAAAATAAATAAAGTATGTATTTGCTGCACTGACTATGGTTTAATTTTTCCGTATTCGCGGGGCTTAGAGAAAACATCGCCATGTTCCCGAAATGTCTTGATTCCTGGAAATATTCAATTTTTATACAAGGCTCAAAAGGTCTTGGAAAAATCCCTAGCACCGACTCAAAAATTATGATGCTGAATCGTCAAGTTCGTGTACTATCACACGTCGTTTAACTACACCATAATGTAACCCTCGAATTAAGGCATTAATGACATCAAGGCGAGTATTACGGTGGGCATCACTTCTACTTCTTCATCGTCGGTCTCTCGGCCCTGAGGATCGCTACCACATAATATGTGTCTCCAAGGTAGAGGTCATTAGAGATCTGGACTGATTCGTAAATGCTGCCTTCAAAAGCCTTTTCACGGCGTTTGACTATCTAGAGGCCGTTCTTCCCCTGTGGCGCTAACACGCGAAAGCTCCCTGTTGTACTTTTTTTTTTATATAGCATAAGCCGGCAAACGAGCAAGTGGGTCACCTGATGGTAAGTGATCTCCACCATCCATGTACGCCCACCACCAGAAGAATCATGGGCGCGTTGCCAACCTTAAAGGAAAGGGATAATTAGGGATTGGGAAGGGGAGGGGATTTGGGCTTCCGGTTATCTCACTCACCGTACGAAACGTAGCAGCAAGACGCTACTTTACGTTGGTTTTCTGCGAGACAGTGGTTACCATCGGGTCGAGCCAGCCCATTCATGCTGTAGACAAAACTGTCTACAGCGTGGCTCTAACACTCATAAAAAGTCAGAAGTGCATGCTCTGCTCGCTCAGGCTGGTTTGGAACCTACGATATTCGTCTTGCTGGTCCGTAGTACGTTCTGCTTTTTTTGAGTACCTACATACATACATTAACATTAGTTCGTATTTTCGTATAAGACTTTATTTTTAGATTATAATTGCTACCAACTGAACCGGCATTATATAAAATTGTGGACCGTGGAGATATCAAATGCAACCATATAACTTTCTTAATGTGGCCATATTGCAATATTGAATCATGAGAATATCATTGAAAAGAATTAATTATTTATTTAGATTTAATGGTAGAGCTATGCTGTAGACAGCTTTGTCTACAGCATGAATGGGCCCGTTTGACCGGGTCGTTACCACTATCTCACGAAAAACCGACGTAAAGTAGCTGCTTGCTGCTGCTTTTTGTACGGTGGGTGAGATATCTGGAGACCCAAAGGGGAGGGCCCTTCCCGATCCCTAATCCCTTTCCTTTAAGGTCGGCATTCCCCCCATGATTCTTCTGGTATTGTGGTCGTACATGGACGGTGGAGATCACTTACCATCAGGTGACCCACTTGCTCATTCGCCGGCCTATGCTATAATAAAAAAAAGAATAAATTTTGTTTCTGAATTTATTTGAAATTAATATGAATTTTTGAGTGTCTAGTATAGGCTTGGCAGTGTCTAAGTGAAACTACAGTCGTTCGTTTTATTGATTTATATTTATTAATTATCATCAAGCAAATCGAGGCCATGTCATATAAACATCATAAAATTAATTAAATTTTGAAACCTTGTACACGAAATATCAGTCTTGAGATGGTTACAAAAGAACTTATTCTCTGTTTCATCTCCATTAAGCATAAATATAATTATAATCATATATAAATAATAATAAAATTACGTACTTGTATTGTAAGCTCCAAGTAACTTAACACTAACATAATAGATACTATATTTGGCTATTGTACGGTTTGCAGATTTCTTTTAACTATCAAATGATTTGTTTTCTATAAAATAATTTACAGATAGACAGATACAGACAGATACAAATCTCTACTTATTTCTTTTATTAATCCTTTGTGTATCCAATTGGAAACTTATAATAACGAGGTTTATTTCCATTCATCATGAATCGCTCATGGGCCATCTAAAGAAAAGGTTTTAAATTGTTTCTCGATGTTAATAAATTTTAAACAGATAAACCTGTACATCTCGGGCTCGCGGCTTAAAAAACGAGTATCGTGAGTATAGAATCCAGACGAAAAAAGTAGTCGTGCAACATTTCACAAGGCACAACGGCCCGCTGCACTCGCATTGTGTGCCCTAACAATATCCAGAGGGCCAGAGAACACAACACAATAAATACAACACGTCTACGACATCATTTCAACAAATCAAATACCCTACGCAAACAAACTCAAATCGACATTTCCAGCCAATTTAAATTTTATGTCCTGCATGTATGCTGCGCACGACAATCGGAATGAGACATTTATGAATATTAAACAAATATGAAATAGTGCGTTTAGTGCTCCTTATTTTATTTAAGTTTAGTTCGTGCATATACTAGAATAAGTATAACCTAGGTTTGTCAGATTTTTAATAAATCTTAGAATTGATTGTAAAGATTAAATATGAAAAAATCCTATTAAAATTCAACCTCACGAGAATTTGTTACAGCTATTTGAAAACAATTATACACACACGGAAAGCTTTCGGTAACAGGTGCACTGTCATTCTTTATTTAGAAACGCAGGGTAGAGAATTACCAATAAAGCACCTACATATAAATGTAGAATAACGATGTAATATGTTTTTTTGCTTTGTAATTGTTTTATTAAAAAGTATGATGAAGTGGGAACAAGAACAACAAGTTTTGAAAACATTTTGAATAGGTTTTATAGAGTTTATATTTGATTGTTCATCGGTCGGGGCTCGGGTCACTAGAGTACACGAGAGCTCCGCCGTCCCGCAGAGAGGGGTCGCAAACAGGTTATGACCCCGGCAAGTTACTTGTTCAAAACCTCGGATATAACCAACTTAAAAGAACTTTACTATGCTCATAAACATCCCCTCTTCTTTTAATATCTCAACGCTACAGGGAAGAGGTGAGGATCATCTTATTGTGGTCGCTGACGCCATCCTTTTTGTCCCAAACCAGGACGAGATAAAAATCTTGACGTTAAGTGTGACTTAATCGCATATGATTTTTAAATATAACCGTATGTGGTTTTATTTGATTTTTATAATTTATTTTGACTATTAAAACAGTAATGAAAGGTAAAACAAGATGATTGGGCAGAATATCTTTTGTTTACTATATGTACCCGGGGATCAATTCCCGGATCAGGTAAATGTGATACTGGCTTTTTCTACCAAAAAATGGTTAGTATTAGTCCGGAATCTGGAATTGTGCCCGATATGGCGATAGGCTCGCCCCTATCAGAACATGGGACGGAAATAAGCACAGATGTGGGTGTACTGGTTGCACCTACCTACCCCTTCGGGGATAGCGTATTTTCCCATGTTGAATATTATACATTATTTTATACGCAACAGAAAATACGAAATAATACAAAAACGAAAGCCTTTTGTTGAAAAAGAGTCAATATCGGTTCAAAAATGAGCTTGCAATTATGATTTTAAATATTGGTTTGAGCAAATTTGGGCGTCCAGTGAGGATATCTCAGTATCTCGCTCGCACGCGTGCACCGTAATGGTCATTTTATACAGTGACGTCAAAATTTGCGTTGTCTGTTATTTGACAAATGCCCTCTCCATCAGGTTTGTATGTCTTGTAATTATTTTTTTATGGACGGAGTAATGAAATTCTTCCTGCCATAGGTTTCCATTTTAATTTAATTAATAAAAAAAACATGTCAACCATCTTATCACAGGCGTGAGTGCATAATATGTATAATAGGTAAGATTGTCATTGGGGCAAGTGAGTCTACGCATGTACACTCTACATGCGTAAAGTCACTTGCATATTCACATTCTAGAATATTCTTTACGTAATAATTGGATAAGAAAGTCCAGTCCTCTGGGGCCTATAACAATGCTGCAAATTGTTTAGATACTTTTTTTCAAACATAAGCAAACGAATATATTTCTAATATTACCACATAATACTCCATTGTTCTTTAGTTCGTTGATATTTCTCCAACATTTGCAGCGCTTGGACGCTGTTTAAGTGATACGTACACCTAGCGAAGCATGAATACCACAAAACAATGTTAATAGTTCGCAATAAAATAACTGACTCATAATTTTGCAGCGTACCCTTTTAAAGTTTTGCAATGAAGTTAAAATATATTTGTTCTTATATTTTTATTATATATTTGCTGCTAAGCTTCTAGATAGCCAATATTTTGTTTCCTTATTTAAATAAAATCTAAAGTATTTTTGTCTGGTGTTTATTTTTCTGCTGGTGGTAAGCTGGTGGTTACGCCTGTTCATAAACAGAACCAACACTAATCACAACTTCCAATTATGACGTACTTTCAGAGCACTGGACTGTGTTCGTCCCCACGAGATTTAAGACGTAAGTCTCATAATGCCCGGTGATTATATTGGCTTTAATATTCTTCAAATCGGAACACCTCAATGGTTCGACATTGTTTCTTGGCGGCAGAAATAAACAAAGCGGTAGTATTTACCCAGACGGCCTCTCGCATACGAGGGACCTACCACCTAGAAAAAGAACAATCTGAAACAGGTTTACCATTGATTTTTGATCAAATTACTATTTGAATGGACCCGATTCGAATCCGATATTATGATCTGAACTGGACATATTCTCTACTTTGGAAAACGGATTTCGCATCTGTCACATCCCTCATATAAATCACACTGGAGCCTTGGATAGATATTTCCGATTCGGATCAGACGCAGTGCGTAAGGCAACTTACTTTATAGCACAAGTTATAATTATAATGCGCTTAGGCAATGTTCGTTGTTTACGAATTAGTATTATGCAATGTACGTCCTGTCATCCGGGTCCGGTCAGTCACTCGAAACAAAATAAGTACATAATGTAACAGGTTTGTATTGTTATCACTACCACACGACCGTATTTTGGAAATACACAAGGATTGCCGAAGCACATTATTTGAGTCGTAGTGCTGTGCCTTCTTTCTATAATTTTGGCCTTAAAAAGGAGATATGATGCCGCCCACAAAAAGATAACTTATTCCATTTTATAAAATCCAAAAGTAATAAAACAGTATTTAGGGAAACGGAAGTCAACATGTTATGGTTCCCCACAGACTCACGTACATAGCTGGAAAATCCAAAGACAATGTTAACGACTACATTCGTGTAAATTATTATGTAGCTATTTAGAGTACAAGTGTGCGTAAAAATTCTATGACTGGGACGAGGGTGGCGTGTTTATGGCTGTTAAGAAATGAAACCATACAGTATCTGTGGATACTATACGAGTACTGTAGTCACGCCATCTGGTGGCCATCAAACATTCCAGAAAAAACAAACTTTCTGGGAAAATAAACATATGTAGGTATTATAAATAGAACGTGTTTGTTTAATTCCGACAATTTCTAAATTTTACTTTATATTTGTCCAATCAACACGGCTGTCTCGTTCCCTCTCTACCACGCTCTCTATTGTGTTGTATGGTATGCTGTCTTCTTTTTGTCATTAGTTGTACCATCGTTTGGATTTATCTACTTTTGAATTTAATTGCTAATAATAAAATCAAATAACACTTAAACTTGATCTATAAAAAAGTATATTTTTATCTTCGCTGCCGTGACATCTTTTGACCTGAATGTAAGTACAATGCGGTCCAAACATAATATTAACCGTCAAGAGATCCGTCACTTACGGGTCGCCTGAATTATGATGGCCTGATTTACTAGTGATATATATGTCGAAGGCATTTTGTATGATTCCGCCGTTTACATACGGCGTCGTCAGTTTATAAACGCTTGCTGTTATGTAAAATGCCGAAGGCAAAATGTATAATGCCGTGTCAGTTTTTGTGAAATTAATTTTTAAAGTTTTGTAGGTAACTGTAATACAGTTGTAAACACACTAATATTTACTTTTTGGGTGGTTTAAAAAAAAAATAACCACGAAGGGGATGGCAGGGTCTGCTCGCTCGCTTCGCTCGCTCACTAGACCCTACCATCCCCTTCTAACCTAAATTGTCCGAGTCGGGGTGCTCCAAATCCCGAGCTCGCTTCAGGCCCTACATTGAAAAAAATGGGACATTTCTATCTCGTGTATATAATTGTGTACGTGGAATAGAGATTTAATATTTTGGTATACGTTTTTTGACTTTCTGCTCTAGGATTGTTCAAAAGGAATACACGATTCAATGAAATTTTCTCGATAGAAAAAAATCGCAAAGTTGTATCTATTTTTTTACGTTTTTGGCTGCCGAAGCGTAACCATCATGAATAAGACAATTAAATTTACTTTAAAACATGGAGAATTACCGTATGAAAGTTCGGTCAAAGCAGTTTTAGATTTAATAATGAGTTTTATTAGAAAACAAGAAAAATCGTTTTGGCACATACGTTGTTTTATTCTGAAAGTACACTCAATATAGCCATCTCTTATTTTGCATTTCAAAAGTAATTGCGTCACTTTCATTCCCTCAATAGATCAGTCGGCGGGAGCGCCTTATCGTGGACGGACCTATGCCGTTTTTTTGCAGATCGGATTTTCGTGATTTCATGCATTAATATGATTTTATTTATCCTCAAAGTCAATTTATATTTAATAATGCAAATAGTTATAGGATGCACGCATACATTATATTATTTTCACTTGTTAGATCTCATAATATCTTCAACCAAGCCACTTCCATCAATAGACTCATTTAACATAGATGAGTATCCATAGATGATGAGCGTAATGTCACAGTGTAAGTACATAATAAATATTTTTTCGTCCTAATATGCGTATATTTCTGTACCCTCTGTGAAAAGTGATACAAGTCTGAAAACCGAATTTTGAGAAAAAACTATTTAATGATATGATGCTATTTTAAAAATTCGACAACTTTTTTTTACTCTATTCTATTCTCAGGATGTTTTAACTTTGATGGATTGGGATTACTTGCTATTAACATAAATGTACTATGATTTTTGTTTATAGTAACAACAATAATATGAGATAATAAAAAGAAACTAAATTTATATCATTAGCCATATGTTATAGTAGTTAATATGTGTATAATGATAAATGCATGTGTTAAATGGCACAAGTTTTTTTAAAACTTCTATCTGATAGGGTTGGAGTTAAAATAATTAAAATGCTGGAAGTAAGTCTGTTTAGAAAATATTAAGATTTGATGGATATTATGTATTTTGGATGAGTTAAAAAAATCTAACTTGTATCAATTAACACCCATTAATTCACTCAGTGTTAATGGATTCATATTTAGTTATATTACATAAAATAGAAATATTTCCAGGTTTAAAGTAATATAAGTTTTAGTCAGGGATCCCGGGTCCATTTTTGCACTTGATTCGATAGCTTCGTTTCAATGAGACAACCAACAATTTCCTGTGCGAAAATTCTTGATTGTGGTAGCTAACGGAGGTATCAAGGATAAAATATGTCGATTTGATGATTCTAAAAAAATTGTGTATTTGCATATTAAAAAAAAATAATTTTCATCAGATTCATCTGATAAATCTTCATTATCTACGCTTCTAACATAGCTGTCATCTTCATCTATTTCATTTTCCTCATTCGTCATATCTGACTTTGTAATAACATGAAAAAATTAAGTAAACTATATAATAATGAATACATGGTTAATTTTAAAACACCAGTAACCTCGCAGGACCAGATAGCTGACCCCATACGGAACAACTTTTGTTTTACGAGTTTGGATATAACTCAATATATTTTAAAAAAAATGATTTTACAAGTTTTTGTTGTGTTGTGTTTTTCTTCGTAGACTGCGGCGCGGCGCGGCTTGCGCGCACGACATCAAAGGCGCCGGTCAGCTGCTCGGGAATTCAAGGTCAAATGCGCTAGCCCGGTTCCCCACGCTTCGCGTGTTTGTTTACGTAATCTGCGATGCGCGTTGTAACATTCAAGACAGAAATTAAATGAATACTTATTTTTGTATGAAAATAAAATCTAACAAATTATCAAAAGTCGTAGAACAAAAGTAGTAGCTTATAACCTTAGGAACCTACCCCTGCGAGGTTGCTGGTGTTTTAAAAATAACCCTGTATAATCAATCAATAAATAAAAATTGGTGTGTGTCGTGGGACACCAGGTAGGAACGAAGTTCCTTCGGCTAATGTAGAATCGACACAAATTGTAAAAAATACAAATTATTAACTAAAATAACAAAATAAAAAAAAGACGTGTAGCACTCGGAGACTGCCGCGGTAAAGCCATTGTATAGCATTTTTTATCAACTTATGTAATTATAAATAATAACGAGCTAGCGTAATCTTTTAAAAATTGAAGGAGATATAAAAATACTTCAAGTATAACTGGCTGAATGAATTTAATTTTAAAAACTGATTGAGCTGAAATTCGCACACAATTTTGGTGCAGGCAAAAAGGAACTAACGCTGGCTGGTTATGCAGCGCTTTTAACGCTTTTTTCTTACGCTGTTTTCTTACGCTTTTACTATCACATTTTTTTCAGTTCGGTCACGCAGCAAAATCCCTATCCCCTCCAAGCCTGGCGTAAGGAACTTCGTTCCAACAATATTTTTAATAGGGTACCTTGTATGTCAGAAGATAATTATTCAAAACATGGACTTAGGGGGCCATCAAACCAATAATATATGAATATTATATTTGTCATCAATTATTGTCTATCTGAAATTTTCTGGCAATTTTTCCGTGGGGCATGTGTACATTACACCATACATTACAAATGAATGCAGTTCTTTTAATTTGTTGCTACAATTCTTGTTTTGTTGGTGGCAAACTAATTTTCATTTTTGAAGTGATAACTTCTTATGGGAGGGTGAACCGATGCGTTCCGTAACACCAGCGGTCCATCGATCAACGGAAGGTTCGAGAATATTGGAGAACATTCCATGAGACGTCACGCGGGCCAGTTGACCAGCCAGCGTTAGCCGATCTCCCTGGATCTTTGAGAATTTTCGAAGCCTAAGGTGGTGTCACACGGTGACCAGTCTGCTTTGACCGGACTGTGACTGGACTTTGACCGGACTTTGACAGAACTATGACAGGACTTTGAACGGAATTCGACCGGACTTTAACTGGAGTTGACCGGACTTTGACCGGACTGTGACAGGACTATGACTGGAATGTGACCGGACTTTGACTGGACTTTGACAAGACTGACAGGACATTGACAGGACTGTGACCGGACTTCAACTGGTTTTGACCAGACTGTGGCAGGACTTTGATCGGACTGTGACCGGACTTAACTGGATTTGACCGGACTTTGACCGGACTATGACCGGACTTTGACCGGATTTTGACCGGATTTTGAAAGGACTTTGACACAACTTTGACCGGACTTTGACAAGACATTGACAGGACTCTGACCAGACTTTGACACGACTTTGACCGGACTTCGACCGGTCTTTGACCGCACTTTGACAGGATTTTATCAGGACTTTGACAGGACTTTGACTGGACTTTGACAGGACTTTGACCGGACTTTGACCGGACTTTGACCGGACTTTGACCGGACTTTGACAAGACTATGAGCGAACTGTGACCGGACTTTGAACAGTATTGTGACCGGTCTGTGACCGAACTTAGAGTGGACTTTGACAGGACTTTGACCGAACTTTAACAGGACTTTGACCGGAATGTGACCGGATTGTGACCGGACTTTGACTGGACTTTGACTGGGCTTTGACCGAACTTTAACAGGACTTTGACAGGACTTTGACCGAACATTGACAGACCTATGAACGGATTTTGACAGGACTTTGACCAAACTGCAATCCAATGAAGTGATAACTTATTATGGGAGGGTAAACCGCTTTGTAACAACGCGTTACGGACCCACTCTGTCTGGCTTGCTTTTCTCTCACGCATACGGCAGCAGTAAGCAGGCTTCTCCTCTCTAAATTCAACCCACATTAGTTTAAGTTATCACTTCTGTCGTGCGTCCCGAGACGCACACTTTTTTTTATTTATTCCCTTATTCAAATCTATAAATCCTGGAACGGTCCTTGATCAAACCATACATTTTGTAGGAAAAATATTTTTTCAAATAATTTAGATAATTATCTTGAAATGTAACAAAAAAACCAGTTAGTATTAATTTTTTGAGTCATCAAATCGACATATATTTATCCTTGCTACCTCTGTTACCACAATCGAGAATTTTCGCACAGGAAATTGTTATGCGTCTCATCAAAACGAAGCAACTCACGGAAAATTAGCTTGATAGTAATCAAGTGCAAAAATGGACCCGGATACCTGACTATTTCATTTTCATTTCAAATGTATGAAAATGACAAAATTTTGTCTGTCATTCCATTATCCTTCAAAACCAACGAAGTGTGTGTTTTACTTACATATGACAAACTTAGGATTCCATAGTAAAGAATAAATGTATATACAAAAGTGGAAACTATTATACTGGTGGTAGGATATCCATATCCGCCCGGATAGCGACCACCGTACACGTAGTGTTAAAACCTGCCATAGCGACTCACACCTTGTGTGGATCGTGTTCCAGGATCAGCCAGTGTATATCCAGTTCTACCGAGAGGCTTGCGACACGAGTTGATAGTTGTTTGAGGTGCGTATAAGGGTCCAACATTGTATCCCTGTGCCTGCATTGGTCATCCGCCTGTCCTGTCGCAGGGTCCTCGATTTGCTTCTTCCCTCTTTAGAGTATGAAGAAGCATTACCACCCATAAACTTATTGTATGTCGATGGTCGCTGGTTTTTTGGACTGGACTGCGCTTCCCATCAGATATAGTTTAGTCACTTTGCCGTGATCGGATAAAAAAATATATCTTATGAACACATTTTGTTGGATTAATATTACACTTTTTATACCTTTGAAAGCGATTATCTCTCCACCTATTAAAAAAAATTAATAGATGGTGATTGATTTTTGAACATCTATCCGTAACGTGAGGTATACACGCTTCTATCTATACGATTTTTTAAATGTTAGTGATCCAGTTGCATAATTTCTCTGGAAGCCCAAAGGAAGGTAGCTTTAAGGAAGTGCTTTGTGCCATACCCGATAAAAGGTCTTCGCTAAGCCCCAATTGGCTGCAAGCGCCTCCCCCTTGGTCTCAGTTGCTTCTGTCCATCTATATGTCAGGTAAATTAGAAGATTACCAGCGAGCGACTCCGACGAAAGACGTACTGGCGGTCGCTAATCAATCGGTACTCCTCTAGGTACAGCAGGTGCTGACAGTTGATAATTCCATTATTGTAAAGAACAAGGAGGCGATGGTTATAGGCCTGTAATTGGACGGATCCTAGCGGTTGCCTTTTTTAGGATCGGGTGCACTAAACACTTGAAAATGGCGGACAGAAATGTGGTGGAAACCAAATTTATGGCCTACGGGAGTACGTGTCCATAACGTGCCAGGTAAACTCCAGTAAGGTCGCTTAAGGTAATATTTTTACGTTTTAGAGAATCACAAAAGTACGTGGGTCACAAACACCCATGCTAAATCGTACCAAAGGTACGTTCGTGCCGATGGCCAAAAAATCGATGTGTTGATATACTAGAGAAAGCTATGAGAGTCAATTGTCTTTATAAAAAGGATATTAAAGATACGGTGAAGTGGAAACATTCGTAAGTACTAGTCTCAGATCAACCCAGGCAGAACTGCTGGTGTCACTGGTGAGAGGGTAACCGATACATTTGGGTATCGATTGAATAGCGAAAACCGTACATATGGCGAAAAACTCACCATAGTGGTCTAATCAGACATGTCACACTTCGGGACTAGCCACTCTATATCCAGTAGCTTCGGGCCCACATAATGCCGATGATTAACAAAATTAATCTCGTTGGTCGCAAATATATTTGAACTGGACTGTACTTAATACCAAGTCACTTTACTGTGTCAAGTTAAAAAAACTTCAATATCACCATTTTGCTTTGCTTTAATTGTATTATTGCGCACAAATCTGACGTAATTAATTGTAAGTACACACATACAATGTTACAAATTGAGATATAACAAATTAAACATATTTGCTTTAAAATAAGGCCTTAGTTCAATTTAATATTCCTAAAGTAATATCAGCATACACAATTTTTTTATAAAAATTGACCAAAGGTGGTCCTTATATCATTGCGAACGAATTTTATTTTCCGTTCTATATTAGATACAGGAATACCGACTAGACCGAAAAAATATGCTTTTAGACTTATATCACTTTGCGCAGAGTGTACAGCTTTGTAATACGAGTCGATTGGCCCGACGACAAACGAGCGCGGCTCGTCGCCCGAGCGCGTGCTATGCCTTCGGAGCTCCCCGCGAGCGGGTGCAAGCCCCGCCCACCAAACTACGGATTATTTTCGCTGTAGCCTCTTCACTCGCTAACGCGTGCATAAGCCTCGAATCCCGCACATGGATACTAAAGCCAACCCCCCCTGCACAATATTACTGGTCAAAAAAATATGAGGTAATGAGTATTGGTCACCCTAAAACTACAACCAACGTTGAAATTACAACAATTGAACGAGTTGTCATTTTGCCTTCGGCATTTTACATAACAGCAAGCGTTTATAAACTGACGACGCCGTATGTAAACGGCGGAATCATACAAAATGCCTGCGACATATATATTGATTCCGGAACGTAACTTGTACGAACGAGCCACTATGGCAGGTTTTTCACCATGGATAAGGTCGCAGTGATTGCTATCCAGTCGGATAAAAGAATGTTTAGGTAACCTGCCCACGGCCAACAGACTTATCTTTTTCTTCTTCATAATATAGTTACATACGGGTTAAATACAGAACCTCTTTATTTAAATCGGTGGAAGTTAGTATTAGTTTCTCTTCTCTGTGTGCCTTTACTTATTATTCCAATTGTGAATCAAACTTTGGTGAGCACAACAAGTGCGCTGGTCCGGAAAGTGATAAATAAATTGTACCTACATTAAGAGAAAAAGTGGCGAATTAGAGTAATCCATGAAAGTAGTTATCATATAGACAAGCATGATAATTCGAATGTATAACTTTATACTACATAGTGACTCAACTTGCGCTGATGAGCATAGGGTAAGATGCAGAATAGTAGGTACCTACAGCTTCTCATGGGTTAAATTTTTACCCATTCTTGACATAAATCACAGAAACTAAGCTTTATTATTTCATTTAAGTTTAATTTTGTACTACAGTTGTTATTATAGACCTACAAATTATAAATTATCTATGAAATATGTAATTCATTTGAAAATTATTTGAGTTGACTATGCAATAAAAGTTAATTCCATGCTGAGTCGTATAAACACTGTTTAGTCTCAGCGTTGTGTATACAAAAATGAAAATAAAAAGAAACGAAAAATTGTAGAACCGGTCCGGGCATCGTGGCTCGGAGAGCGTCGGAGGACTGACCTCGCTTGGCCTTGACAGCTGCGTTCACTCCGCGCTCCGTCCACCGCGCACCGTGAGCCTCTCGGCTGATTCAACCACATTAATAACTTAACTACACCATTATGATGGTTTCGGTGTAACTATTCGTTACATTATATTACGTACTACAAACACACTGTGTACCGTGCCCTGTGCTCAGTGACAAGCTCCACGGGGATGCTGCAACGCTGTCGTCAGTGCCATTCGTGATCCGTCTCGTCAAAACAAGATTTGTTGATATTCATTTGTCTTTAGGGTACAATAAACCTCAACCGCATTCAACTTCCACTGATTGATATTTCATAAGGAAAATAAGTTGTACTCACTAATGGCCCTTGTATTTTACAAGAATAAATAAACTGAATTTAGTTTTAAACTTGTAAGTTTATAATGATGCAAACTTAAATATATTTTTATGTTATAAATAGCTTTAAGCTAGATTACTTTACTATCATATTGTGATGAAACGATTTTTGTGTTTGCTCTAGTATAATGATTATAGATATTTATTAGGTACACATTTGCCAAATATTCTAACGTATCTTTTATTCACGGCTCCGACCGCGTGAAAATATTTTTTTCTACTGTAAACTTACTTTTATTACAACGGAAAGCCTTTAGCACGAACATATAATTTAGCTATTGGTGAAAGAATTTCGAAAATTGGTTTGGTAGTTCTAGAGATTATTACTTACAAGCAAAGTCGTACTTACAGACACTTTACCTTTTTAAATATTAGTGTAGATAGTCTTATGATTTTTAATTATTTAGATAATCTACTTACTCTGGTAACTGGTGGCTCCTATCTATATAGAAGTTACTGTACGAAGAAGGTAGAGTCGTCATGTAAGTATGTTCGTTCCTCAGCGACGTTTAAACCGCATAAATTTAACTTTTTTTAATATATATGGTTTTTAAGAATCATTTATACATTTTTTAAGCATATGCACCTACTCTTACTTTGTAATATAATGTGACGTTACTTTTTCATGAAAGTTATAAAGTTTATACTTATTTAATATGTATTTGTACTTTAAATGTAATATTTATGGATAATTTTACATTTATGATATATTAGTCCATAAATATATAATTTTACATTTTTTAATTGAATGACGAAACCCTAAAGTAAAAAATAAGTTGAGTAAAAGTAGAGCACCACGTAAAGAAAGTAAAATACGGAGAAACATAATGTTTTCTCATTTAACAAACGACATAATGATATAACCTCGGAAAAACATAGATAAATTCGAATATTACTACTGACAAACGTCACTATTGACTAAAGTGGCTTTGCAATACTTGGCATAACATCATATCGGCAGGACAATGGGCATACCAGGCGGAGGCTGGCGAGGGAGCGCTGGGCTGGGGGACGAGGGCAGGATCGACATGTCCCGTCCTATCCTATTGTGCAATCCGACATTCCCTGACACCAACTTATTAATTAAGTACCAACATAACAATATGTCTACGTTGATACGTTTGCGTATGAGAGTAGTGACTAGACTAGTTTAATTATTTTGTTATGTTTTCTCGAGTCACTATTTAGGGTTGTCGACAATTGCAACCGGCATTACATAAAATTAATTCAAGTGATTTCTTATTTATCATACCATTGTTGTAGTTTAAAATTGTATAGATTCTGTAATAATACTGTGTTGTGCTTTTGTGAGATTACACTTGGTATCTTTGTATAATGTCCCATTGTATTGTGGTTTCACAATTTCCATTGAATTGGTGCGATTGATTAGCCGGTATAATTTATAATGTTATTATAATGTAGAGACGAATATTTTATTAATTTTGCATTATTCAAGATTCAATTAAAATATAAATCTGTGTCACAGATAACAGTCAACATATATTTTTATAGACTTTTTTTTATCCTGGCACGGCAAAGTGATGACACTGGACTTGATGTTGATTTGTAGGAGACTTCAGAATAATTTTATTCTCAGCACAATATTTTCTTAGCTGATAAGTCCCCTTCCCCTTCCGAAGCCTTTAAGGTCGGCAGCTTAATTGTAAACTCTTAGAGGTATTGTGGACATGAGTGCGCTGGCGACAACCTGGTTGTTACTTCTGCCTCAAATAAACGCGACGTGAAGTAGCAGCTTGCGATTTTCGTACTGTGAGTGAAAGACCCAAAGGCCTAAGTGAGTCCCAATACCTTGATATTAATTATCCCTTTCCTTTAAAGTCGGCGATGGGTCCATGATTCTTCTGGTATTGTGAGCATGTATGGGCGGTGGAGATCATTTACTTTTAGGTAACCCACTTGTTCGTTCGCGACTGCTAGGTTTCAAATTTCAGGTCGGGCCCCACTAATTTTGTTGGAGTTTTCGATTTAAAAAATTACACCGCCCGGGATTGGTACTTGTGCCCATCATCGCAATAGGCTCGCCACCCATTACATTATGGGACAGAATATAAGCTCTGCCACAGAAGCTTACCTTCATTCCCCACTTATACGCGGTACGCGCGCGAGCCGCATTCGCGTTAGGCCAGCTCTACTGGCTCTTGAACCATAAAAACAAACTCTCGATCCGCAACAAGATTAGGATTTACACGACATGCATTAGGCCGATCATGACTTACGCATCGCCCGCGTTTGCGCATGTACCCGAATCCCGATATAGACGCTTGCAAGCCCTGCAGAATCGCTTTCTGCGTAATATCACTGGGGTCCCGTGGTATGTGAGAAATCACAATACCCACGTGGACACGGGCTTGCCGACCATCCGGCAGTTCATGAAAATGAACAGCAAGCGCTATTTCGATCGCGCCGCCCACCACCCGAATCCGCTCGTCCGACGAGCCTCAATATACACTCCCTTTGACCGTGCAAAGTGGAGACGTCCGCGTAGCGTCCTCACTGACCCCGACGATGCGACCACTCGGGCCATCCGAAGGAGAGAGGAATTCATCAAAAAACACTTTACACCACAACCGACATACCGTCCTCGCCGCCGAGGACCGCGCCGCGTTCCCCGCAACGCCCCCGACCCTAGTACCGGCCCGCGAGCCGATGTTAATGATGATTGAAAAATCATCACCAATAGAGTCCTAAAATATAGTCCCCTAAACCCCAATCGCAGATGTCTCTGCCCTCTCCGGTGACCGTCCTGAGCCGAGGTTCGTACCCCAAAGGGGGTGCCCTCAGCGGTGGTCACCTAGTCAAGGGCTGAGAGCGCCTGAAAGCGCTCGCCCGAAAGTCCGGTGAAGCTGTATACAGCCGGCTCGAGTCAGGCTTACAGCAAGCGTCAACACAAAAAAAAAAAAAAAAAAAAAAAAAAAAAAAAGCTCTGCCATCCGGGGCTATACTGTTACTAATGGCTTCTATGCCTAACCCTTCGGGGATACAGGTAGGTATGTACTTATATGCATATGTATTTATAATTAGTTATGCAATAAAACTCATTTAAAACATTTTATCCGACTAAAATACGGAGGAGAGAGTTATGTGTATAATAAATACACAACACTTATCGCGTTATTTATAATAATAAGGTAAGCGTTGCATTTAAAAGGTAGTTATTTAAAAATATCCAGTCTCAAGACATAAAATGTACTTATTTAACATTGTTCAAACCAAAGAACCGGTCCGAGGAGAAATTGTTAACTGTACTTAATAACTTCGTAACTAAACAGATATTACAGAACATTGTTTAAGGATTAATAAATGTATACTTACCGCTCTTTCTTAAAGTGGGTCGTAATTTAGAAAATATTATTATAAGAATTTTACTTTTTTTAACCCCCAGCAAAAAAAGGGGTGTTATAAGTATGACCCACCCCTTTTCTTTGTCTCATTCTGTGCGTGTGTGTTATGTGTAATTTCTTATCTATTTTATATCATTTAAAGAAATCTGTTCAGCTATATATTTATTAGTTACACATATTTTTCTAATTGGCGTCGTGGGTTTTTATCGGTTATTAATAATGTAGGTCAGTTAAATTACCTCATGCCAAGTCTACAAGAAGTATTGTTGGTACTTACCGATACGTGAAACCGAAATGAAAAAGATGTATATTATGCCAAAAACTAAGTCTTGAAACGTCGATTCTCAAATAAAATAATTGTGGAGTCTTTGAAATTAAGGACAATTTTTTAAAATACTATTTTATGTTTTACATACATATGCGCATTGAATATCATATTTAGTTAGTAGTTTTCAGGAGGTTACTAAAACCCTTCCGTAATATTTCATACAATTTGGTGTTATATGTGATTAACTTGTTACTTAGTTCGGTTAGGAAAAAATATGTGTTGATTTCAATATCTGCCTGGGATGTAAAACTTGTGGGTTGGGTGTGGTGCTAGTTAGAGGTATCAGTAGTTTTTTTCTACTTAGATATATCTTTTATAATAACACTTTAATCAATCAAGTGCAACTAGGTTAGCGCCCTGAGGGTTCCGATAATAAAGTTTATTTTTGCAGTTTTTTTTTTGTTTGATTGAATAACGAAACGAGCAAGGCGCTCGGCTGATGGTAAACGCCACGCCTGCCCACAAACAGAAACAACAACACACCGCATGGTTCACTGCGCTCGTCACCCCGAGACATAATGTGTTAAGTCTCATAATGCCCAGCAATTTCACTGACTTCCATGTCCTTCAAACCGAAACTCACACTGTTGCTTGGCGGCAGAAATAGACAAAGCGGACAAACCTTGTAAACCTTTTCATGTAATAACTCCATATGCTAGTTGTAATTAATGATTTCGGTCTTTTTACTTCAATTGCGCAGAAACCGTCCCTACGTCAAGAAACTTTCAAGTAGGTCTACGGGAATTATCCTATAGGTTTTGATAAGTGAGTGCCAGTATCAAAATGTGACATAACGCACCGTATTTTTTGATTGCATTGACTTAGAAGCTAAAGTTTTTATACCTCCAAGTGACCGTAGATCTTGCTATTTGGTATTAATTTCAACTTGAGACCTCTGCCCGTCCCCGAGAAAAACTGTCTTAACGAACTGAAAGACATCAAGGATGGACAATCGACAGACAACAAAGTGATTCTATAAGGGTTCTTTTTTCCTTTTGTAAAAACAGCATTCAAATCAGTTCGTTCGTTTAGGCGCTACGATGCCATATACCCAGACAAGCAGACAAATAGGTAAATTTTATGACACGCTTCTTTTTTGTCGGGAGTTAAAAATACAGAGAAGGGAAATTGTAATTTATAAAAGCATTTTTACGTCCATGAACCTACTGATGAAAATGTCACCACCAATATACTCAAGTATTTATTGTTGCAAAATGTTGCAGCCAATGGGATACTTCTGTCGCTGTCACTTGATTGCCACTAGCTATTTACTTTGTTAACTGCCTTCGTTTAGGGTCTGTTTCACAACCTCCGCCAGATAACGTATAAACAGCCAATTTTAGAGATATAAATTTGACGTTATTGCGCTTGAGCAAGTGATCTTTTTTTATTTTGGTGTCTTGCAATAATTTATATGCTTAATATTTTTTTGTTGGACATTACGAAACAGGCAATTAGTGTGATTTCAATTCGCGTGCAACAAAAACAAAACAATCATAATACTATAGCATTTATTATAATATATATAATAATGTCTTGTAATCTTTAATAAATAAAACGCAAAGGGTAAACAATTAGGGCTAATTATAATATTTCAATATTGCTTTTTGTTTTATTTTTTTACATATAAGGATGCTGAGTATCTGGTTATCTGCAAATCGATGTCTCTGAGTACAGACTTTTTTTTTCATTGAATGATGAGACGAGCAAGGCGCTCGCCTGATGGCAGCATCAAGCCTGCCCATAAACAGAAGCAACACCACACAGAACTTGATATGAACATGAAATATTTTGTTGCCCCTTAAGCCGGGTTTGGAAAAGGAATTTTACAACCACGATGAGGTTTCTACTTTTTCGAAATATTCGGCTCCAGAATAGCCAGTCGCCCGCCTGATGGTAAGCATCATAAATAGAAGTTACACCACACATAACTTTGTATTACATAGAAATTCATAATGCTAAAAAAAATTACTGCTGTAGAGCCTTACACACTGCTGCTTGGCGGCAGACATAGATAATGTGGTTAATACCTCTCGACCTCTCGCATACGAAGGGCTTACCATGTAGTAAATTAGATGACCTCAATTAAATTGACAAATAAACACACCCAACAGTTACACACGTAATCCGGACCTCATAGTAAGATATGAGTCTTGTGTCCTGGATATCAGAAACTACGAGATATTTTCGCTCTCACAACACCCAGACCCGAAATAAATATAATTTGTACATCACACAAACATTTGTCTCGGTACGGGGATCGAAGCCGCAGCCTCTCGTTTCGCAACCGGCTACTCGCCAGCTGCACGGGGGAGGCTGGCACGATTGATAAATGATTTTGTTTTTGGATAACGTACCTTATTGAAAAGTAACATACCGAGTATCGGTAGAAGTTATCTGATTAATTCCAAGACTGTAAATGCGTTATTCTTTATCGATTTTTAATAAAATTTAACATGAGTAAATACAGCAAAAGTGTTTCTATTTGTATGTAATAATGCAGACTAGTGATTTAGTACAGGTTTTACTCGCAAGCATCTATATTTCTTAGTTCGCATCGAGAGAAGACGTTATAACCAAAACATAAACCTTTGGAATAGTTGTTGTGATAAAATTACACATTTTTATTCATATTACTATATATTACTATGTTTTTGTTTATTAAAGGAATTATAAGTTATTAAGTTCACAAATATAAGGTCCTTTTGATTAATCAGCAAAAGGTAAATTCATACCCGTTCATGACGACATGACGAGTACCCAATAAATAATAACTAACAAATATATGTATTTTAGTAATACTACTTAAAGACTAACATAATATCGATCGTAGCGAGAATTTGCTTTCAGAAAGGAATAGGTACTTTAGCTAAAAAAATAATAAATAAACTAACCCGATGTCAACTAAACATATGTATGACTTTAAAACCGCAGATTATCTTCAAACATTGCTAAAATTACTGCGATTAAATCAACTTTCGAACAAAAAACGCATTTAAATAGGTCCAATCGTATAGGCGCTTAAATCCCACAGACACACAGACAAAAGGATCAAAATGATAACACCCCTATTTTTGTCTCGGCTAATAAATGAAAAATATGAACATCAAAATAAAACGTCTACGATTTGTGGTTTTTTATATTTTCCACTTTTGAATGTCTACAACTTCCAAGTACAACGATAAAGTGGCTAAATTGATAAAATTATGTGATTGGGTTATATGAAAAGGAATGAGCATATAAACATCGCATTTAAATTATTGTAACACCTTTCCGTCTTTCCTATAAACGTTACTAATTAGTGTTTAACTAACATCTGTTTTGACCCTCTCTTCGCTAGGTCAAAATAATACAGTGAGTATACAAGAGACCAAAAGTGATCAGAATAATCAATAAAATAATAAGTAATAATAGTAATTAAAATATAATAATAAGTAATGTCCGTAAAGTACGTACATTATACTGTTAACATTTATATAAAACCGTAATGTATAGAAAATGCTAATCATATTAAAGTGTGCATATTCGTATCTACCGAAAATTATTATAGAAACATGAGCTTAAATTACCTTAGGTATAAGTTCTCTGTCGTTTTCTATTAATATTTCATGAATCTCCAAGGTTTCCCTGTTCTCGGAGTAAAAGTAGGTTTACTCACACTAAAGAAAATCCAATTCGCTGAGTTGTGCACACGCTCGCACACAGAGACGCGTGACTTGAGGGAAAAATAAAATTTCTCGCTAAGTTTATAATGGGAAAACTTTGAGAACCACTTAATTATGTTAATGTTTGAAACAAAATTTTAGAGGAGATGTTTAAACACGACAATTATTTAATTCAGCAATATCATACGGCTCGGATGTGTTGTGGTAATAATAACCGGGCCGCGGTCGCTATCTCTACCCTGCTCTACCTCGCAACATTCGGACATGATTGCGTTTTATACTTGCTCTTTAATGGGCTTTTGTTTATTTTTTATTGACGTTGTCTGGCTTTTCCAATAAATTTGTTATAAAAGATTAAAATCAGTTTCTTGTTACTGGCATCGGCGGTTATAATCTCGCTATAGTTGATTTGGTATATCTAAGCCTTGTATATACATACTTTAAACACAATGTTATCGATCTATCTATTTGTATGTACTGTTATTTATAAATTATGTTTCTCAATATATTACGAATCTAAGATTATGTTTAATATAACACGAATCAAACGGAGATCATTCTCGAAGTCGATGAATAATTACATTTATACATATTATATTATTTAAGCAATATTAAACAGATGTTCTTATATAATTGAAAACAGTTTTAACTGATTATTATTAATAATCAGTTAAAACTGTTGTAATATTGATTAATGAGGATTAATTAGGTATGGGGATCGGGGACATAATATTGCAATCTTACATCTCAGTTTTAATAAAATAACTTATTTTTAGAATGACGTCATTAAAGGTGTTTAGTAAAGTATTATAGGTACCCTCTAAATCGATTAAGAATTTGTATTATGAATTATAATAAGGAATGAGGTACAAATGTATTATATGTTTTTGTAATTTAAAAGTAAAATGATACATTACCTCATTTTCATTTTAATGAAAATATAATTTCCTTCCAAGGAGGTGTATCCAAAGTTTACATCCGTCATTTTGCATGGGCCAACGGTCGAGTGGCGGTGGCAGGGGTGCAAGGGGGTCGGCGCGGCGGGTGGAGCGGCGCCACCCCGCGAGCTCCCCCTGGCCCCTTCGCGGGATCGATACGTCATTTGAGCTGGTCGCCATGGAGACCGCGAACGGAGCGGGGCGGCGCCGCGGCTTCTGGATGGTGGGTGCACGGGACTCCACGGAGCCCGCGAGCCCGCCAGCCCGCCAGCCCTTACCGAATGAAAAAATGGATACAACCTTATTTGGGACAAATCCCTCAATAAAAAATCGCCTTTATATACCATAGATATTTTAATAACAATTGTGCTATTTTTCATCGTGTCGGTTTGAGGTTCATTGGTTGAATTTGTTTTAGATCAGAATGTTTATAAATTTTCTTATTACTTATAAAGAGTCTCAAGAACTGGAAAATCAGTATAGGTAGGTATAGCTAATCCTAGATACGGTGAGGGTTCAGTTATTGCAGTTGCGCACACCATCGTTATGTAGATGGTTATGTCATCGTTTGCTTTGATTGACTTTAACCTAGCTCTTGAAAGCGACGCGGCGGTGCATCAAATATTATGATACTCTTCCTCTATTTTGCGATTTATAATATTAAGAAAATCCACTTAATGCTTTAAAACCTCATTGCTATTTTCCTTTTATCCTTATATTTTATTCTTATAACACTGATTTGTCTTCTTGCTATCACCTAGAATAATAAAATATTCAAATATTATATGGACAAGCACATTCCATCGGGCAACCATTGAAGATCTGAATATATTGCTTGAAGTTTCGCTTTTTTGGTTTCGTCATTATTAGTTTGCGTAATACTGCCGGGGTATTTACATTGCTGAACGAATATCTGGATGGAGTGAATGTCGATAATCGGCCTTGTTCAGTTGTTCCTATTGATTATTTACATTTTCTTAGTATGTGATTGCACCAAATGATCGCCTATTTTATTATACGTATAATTGAAACAGTATAGCGAGTACTATACTCGAAAACAATATATCATAGTACATTCTAATTTGTTATTTAATGAAGGACTCTTTTGTTTTAGTTTCTTTATACAGTTTTGTAAATAAATTAGTAGCACATAATATGTAAAAATCCACTGCTGTACTTAGACCCTGTCCCTATCCATTACGGGAGGGAAAGGACTGTTCTAATATGCATGTATACGAAATGTATTTTAATATAAAATGTGTTTACATACTTCAATGTTTTGACCAGCTCATATAAATCTACAGAGTGATGAAATACCCAATTAAAGACAATACTAGAGACGAGTGTCTGTTTATTCTTTATGTATTCCTACAGACTAGTTAATTTTTATTTGTCGTATTGTTATCTCATACAGATGGCAGCACGTTAATAATTCAATAAATAAGATTGATACCGAAGACATAATGAATTTCGATTCCAATTTAGTGCTAGTATCAAAAATCTTATCACAGTAGTCTAAGATAAGAGAAAGCCAGCTAATGATCTAATAAAACATTGAAATATGTTAAAACATTTTATACCTAAATGTACTTATTATTGTACAATACAATCTACAAATATACAAACTTTCAAATACGTGTATTTGCTTATACAAACAAGAAAGTTAGCGAACAATATAAAAGTAATGGGAAAGAGTGAAACGGACGAAATGAATAGAGCCGAGAGCGAGCGAGAGGGATAAATTCAAATTGAGGGTACATATTTCTACATAGGTAACAAATAGCTTGTTGAGAAAATTATGGACATTCCTAAAATGCAAAACGGAACATAGCGAGTAACTAAGATTGATTTCCATAATTATACGTAATGTTTCTTTTACTACATGCTTCACGATAAATTGTTAGGTACTTAGAATAAATACATAATGGTGTTACGATACTATGTAATAATTGTAACACCTATTGTAGATGATGATAGTTGGTCGATTAGTCTGTGCTGAATTTCGTAAATAAAAATATGAAATATTATATCATTTTATTGACCTATAAAATCGTCTTATTAGTCTAATAGCACTAAGGTTGCGAAATCGTGAGTGATGTCTTGGATTTAAATACCCGGGCGCGCGATTTAAATTTATGTTTGTGTTTTTAGTTCTATAATTCAAATTGAGGTATCCGGGAATTAAGTTTGTGCCCTATATGGCGATAGGTTCACCACCTACGTCATCATGGGGTGGAAATAAGCTCGGCGAAACGTGGCTGTATTACATGCAGCTGTGTATATCCTACTGGGGATACAGACGTGTGTTTGTGTATAGGCAGGGTAACACGAAAAAAGTGATTAGTATAATTGCTTTAATTCGTATAATATAACTTAATAATGACTTAAGTAAAATATTTCTTGTTTTATATAATGTTCAACGATCGACAAACGGAATTTCCACGTTATGATTATTAAACAAAAAGTAGAAAAGTTAAAGAGAGTTGCAGGAGCAACTTTAAGAACAGGTATTTACACTGTTTGAATATGTAGGTTGTGCAGGTAGTTTGAAATTATTTTCTATATATATTTATTTGTTTACTTTCAATCAATTGAGTATATTTCTTAACTATATAGAGTTGTAATCTTTAATATAAATTAATCTGGTAAGTAATTTACTATTACTAGTTTAATTTACTATTACTAATTACTAGTTTTTTTGTATTTTTAACTTATAAACTTTTTATGTAACGTTTATAAACAAAGCCCTATATATCAGTATTTATATATTTATGTATTATATTATCAGGTATATCCAATTTTTTATTTTGTGTATTTTATACCTATATTGTTTCTTCTTTGCACCGCCCAGGGTCGACTAGTAGAGAACGCCTCTGGTATTAAGGCGGCCTTTCTAGATTTGTATATAACATTTAATAAAGAAATTTATTATTTATTTAATTTGTTGAAGGATGTAAAGGGTACATCCGCGGCAGCTTTAGTGACCACGACGTAGAAAATCAACTCTTGGATGGTAATTTATGGATGGTTTGGTCACGTTTTAAGAAAACAATAGGAGTAACCGACGTACGGTTACTAATTAATGCCTGTGCCGGCCGAAAGAAATCATAGTAGAAAAGTGGAACCTGTGAGCCGGGACAACGCGGGCAGAAAGAAAATAAGTTTTCGGTTCAAAAATATGAACATTATACTTCTACTTAGTTAGATCTACTTTACTTTAGGGAAAGAAACGTAGATGAAGGTAGCAGATTGATTGGATAATTTCATTAACCATACGAAACATGCCTATTCCGATGGTCACCGTTGCGCAGTGGACGAGTAGCCGGCTGTGATACAAGTGGTCGCGGGTTCGATTCCCGCAACGAGACGATTGTCTGTGTGAACCATAAATACTTTTTTTCGGTTCTGGGTGTTGTGGCGAATATTATGATCAGGAGTATTAGAATAATGAAAAGGTTTATTATTTTTATTATATTGTTACCAAACTTAAAAAATATTTTAAATTTTAATGTAAAATATTATTTTTCATATATTTACATACTTAAGGTATATTATAATACATATTATTCAGAGTCCAAGTTTTCACTTTGAACAAATGACAGGAGAGGTTTATGATAATTAAAATAGGAAACAAATGCTCTAGTTTCAATTTGATTCATATATCTTTGGAACACAGAAAAAAAATATATACGAATACATATGCATATAAATTATCTAATTCTCTGATAGCCTAAATCCTATTTATGAATATATTTGTCTCTTACTGACGCTTTTTCGTTTCATCGAATTTTCAAATCACAACGGTGCTAAAGAAGTTTCACTTCAAAAAACATTATTAAATTAAAAACTTTATTCATCACTTAGCGTTGGTATATATGATTGAACGGCGGTGTTGATACCTTTAATGCGTGTTTTATTTCAAACAATCGTCGAAGCTGATTTAAATTAAGAAAAATAATAAATGTTTGTTACATCTAATAAAGTGGGCAGTGATACCTGCTGTAAAAAAATATTTCTATTAATTTCTATTAAATGGAACTTTGACAAATTGAAAGTAACAAAAGAAACAATTTTGTTAACATGTGAAATACATTTTTATACGTAAAATTTCGAAATAAGCAACGCATATTTCTTTATTTTACTTTAAGGGTTTCTTGGTGGGATGGTTCTATAACTTGCAACATTTTTGTCAGAAATGTCAGAATTCCACGGTTTTTTTTTAAATATTGGTATAAATAGATTTTATTTAGAAGCTCACACCTATGTCCTTGAAATGGTTGGCAGAGGCGCAATAAGTAATCCCATACCAGAAGTTCCTGTAGTGGTGAGCCTAACGCCGAGACGGGTACAATTTCCAAATCCGTGCAAACTTTAATCGAAAACTGAACATAAATCCCTGGAAACTGAGCCCAGGATTACGCCGATGGTACAGCCTAAATAGATGTTTCTACGAAATGCATTGCTCTGAGAGGAAATGTGACAAGGCGCGTCATCTGTTGGTACAAGTCAGTAGCATTACAAAAGGTAGCATACCGCACACCATAAATTCTCGTGGCAGGGTTTTATTGGAATTTTGCTGTTCCAATGAAATGATGGTCGTTGGGGCCGAAAGATGCCAGAGTGGAGGCTACGTTTATCCAAAAAATGTATTTCAATTAAAAAATAGATTAATAATTAATTATGATAATTATGATCCTATTGCATGACTCCCACAATCGACTAGCACGATGTTTACATTTAAGATAATCCGGACTTTCTCTCTTTTACTCTCTTAAACATTTATAACGATTGACACAAATAACAATATTTGGCATATTAGCGCCCTAGACTATTCAACCAAAGGACCTGCCTCGCAAGAGGTCTGAGACTTGGCCTGCGCTTAGGCGACATCTTAAAGATCCACGTTGTCGACGATGTACAACGTTACATTATTATACGTAACGTAACGAGTACATCCGCGTTGACGCATTAGAGAGAAAAAAGTTCCTTCGGCTAATGTACAATCGACACAAATTGCAAAAAAAAAAATCAAATTATCAACTAAAATAACAAAATATGTCTCTTTATTTTTGTTTGACAACATAAAATTACATAGAAATAGAATAGAAAAATAGAAATAAAAAAAAGACGTGTGGCGCTCGGAGACTGCCGCGGTAAAGCTATTGTATAGCATTTTTTATCAACTTATGTAATTATAAATAATAACGAGCTAGCGTAATCTTTTAAAAGTCGAAGGAGTATTTTTATATACTTCAATTATAACTGGCTGAATGAATTTCATTTTAAATATGTTTCTTTATTTTTGTTTGACAACATAAAATTACATAGAAATGACTGACATTAAAATTGACACATTGACTGTCGCGCCTGCGCACGTCTCATTTAACGCTTTTATTCCACGCATTTTTTCCACGCATTTTTCTTACGGTTTTACTATCACATTTTTTTCAGTTCGGTCACGCAGCGAAATCCCTATCCCCTCCAAGCCTGCCGTAAGGAACTTCGTTCCAAAAATCTTCATTACGTGTTCATTTTACGCACCTGTATTTTACCTAAAATATTTTTGATTCAGTTACATTTTCGATTAATATTTACCTCGCCCCCCTTCAAAAGTGACAGATTTATAACAAACAAGTATTACGCGCGTTACTCGTCCATTAGTTGAATAGTCTTCTAAGATTAGCGCGCGTTGTTGGCGCGTTGCAACGGACGTTATGTCACTTTACGTTGAGTGTAAAACTACGTTTAAATTTATATCTTCGACGCTCTGAGGCTCCGTGACCGTGCCATATACCTAGGCGTAATAAAAACACAAGTGTGGACGGTTGTCTAATAAGCACGATTTAATGTCACGAAGTGATGTGTTCCGATACCTCGTTGAAACAAGCTATAATTTTTGCCGTGTTATGTTTGATATGATTCTCGTTAACATTACGCGTAGCAGTAATATGATAGACATGACTCTTGGTGCGACGATATGTTACAAATGACGACGCACCTTTACATGTTGGGCGGCATAAAAGTGCCACCAGACACTGTCTTAGTTTTAGGACAGCAAATAAAATAAAGATATCATCTGAAATATTTTATTTAAAATTCGTTTTCACAGTTTTACAGACAGCTAAATCGTAGCTATATATCATACTCGGTAGAACATTAAATCAAAAATGTACGGTTTATTACTATTGTTTTGATGAGCATTAACTATTCACAATAGAAATACTGAATGTTTCGCGCACCATTGTAATGAAAAACTGATAATGTTTATCTCTTTATTGCTACGATTTTAAATAAATAATAAGAAATATACCTACAACCACAGTAGACAGAAGGAAGTTGGTACGAATTAATGCGTTCGTTTACTTTAACTTCCACATTTTTTTTCTGCTCCAGGACGAACGCAAAAGTTTACATAACTTTCGTACCCCTCTCGATCTGTATTATTTTTCATGTAATAAAATCTACCAGCACTTTAATATCAAAAGTTATAAAAGTTACTACAATATTGTTTAATATTGCTATCATATTGTAAAAGTTCTTTACAAAACAATTATAATATCGGCCACTGACACTGAAAAGTGCTAGTAAAATGTGCATCTCCCACGAGTTAAAGAAAACAAGTACAGTCACTTTCTGTAAAACGTGAAAGGAGGAAAAGCCACGGCCAAGGCCATGCGAATTGCGACGCGTCGACTGAAGCTTTTCTCTATAAACGGGCCTTTATTTAACTTCTAAAATTATAATAGTCACTGGTCTCAAAACATGGCTTAAGTACTATACACCTAAATATATAAATTATTACAAATTAAGTAAGGCATTTACAACATCAGGGTTCCTTAAGATTACTTCATATTTACACGATACTAGAGCAACACTATAACATCGTGCAAAAACAAAGATATTGACTAAGTTTTAATCGGTAAAACAATAAAATGTACTTGTTATGAATATAATGGTCAAGATTCCGGCGATCTAGATGACCTTGAAAGCTTGAGCTGCTATTGTATTTTTTATTACAGCTTCGCTTTGGTCAAATGCATTTGACTGAATTTAATTTAATTTTAAAACAATTTCGACCCTCTTTATCATAAAGGCATAGTCGTTTACAACTTAGCACTATCGTTTGGCACTGACGTTATTTCAAAAAAAGATAAATAATAGAATAAATTAGTCTTATATGAAGACCCAAAAATCGTTTAAAAATTTCAGATTCCGAAATAATTAAATATTTTAATCACAGTCAAGATTATTTCCTTATATTGAGTTGTGCGTGCCACGATACTTTATGAACAGTAACAAAAACATTTGTAACCCATAAGTTCTACATAATTATGACACGAAATCTTAAACTACTCCATCGGGATAATTTGAATTGAGCATTATTCTTGTGCATAGAAGAGTAGATGGAAATATTTATCACACGGGACATTTACCCCTGTGATGTGATGTTCGAGACAACTTGAGAACTTCTAAAGGTTTTTCACCTTCGTCGTTTAGCCGACACGGCCGCTGCTATCATTTGCCTCAGCATTGGCTCCGGAGTGCACGCTTTAGGATCGCATTTCATTTGACCGTCTCCTCCACATCTGTAAAATATAATAAGATACATTAATTTCTTGCTTTAATAATTTCGTTTTCAGTTTGGTAGATAAATAACATTTTGTAACTTGTAGAGCCCTCCTGTATGCAGTTTTATCTTTTCTGTAACTGTCTCAAAGAAAACCGACATGAAGTTTCGCTGTTGCCTACGGCAAATAAGATTGCCGTATGCCCACCGAATCCCTCTCACTGATTGCCATTCCTTTTATATAGGGTTAAGTTTATGGGTGGTGTTGATCAATAACCATCAGGTGACCCGTTTGCCTAGCTTCTGTTATATAGACATAAAAAAATATACTTACGTGCAATGTAAACATGGCCCTGATGAACCGCGTACAACTTCCCCTACTTTGTATGTATGTCCTTTTATTTGACAGCCTCGCCTCTGGGCCGCTCCTTTGTACGAATGGGTCGGGAAATGTGGTGGCAATGTTGTTGTTGTTGTTGTCGTAGTCGTGGTGACGTTAAGAGTTGTTGCCATGGATACAGGACATTCATATCGGGGGCAACAGAATCCTTGAATAGGTTCTTCGTGACATCCATGTATGGGGGGAGGACAACTTTGTTGTAAGCAAATAATGTCACTTCTGAAACAGAAGCAGAAATCACAAGGATCATCTCTAGGTATTTGTTGCGCAGATACATATACTTTTCCACCGTAACGGCAGGTTCCGGGGCCAAATGCTTGATCTTCTTCAACGTAGTCCGGTTCATTCCCATATCCGCTGCTTTCACTTGGAGGGAAGTGAGCTTCTTCATCAGGTGTTGGGACTTCGTCAGTGGGTTGAATGTTGCTTGGACTCGGTTTAGACAGATCCGGTAAAGGAGGTGGGAGCTCGCTAGGTTTTTCTTCCGGTTTTGTGATTTTGTCTACAGATACAGGCGCCTGTGTTGGTAATTCTTCAGCTGTAAGTGTAGACGATTTTTCTGTAGATAGTATATTAAGTTCTTCTGGTGTAGTAATCTCCACAGTTATATCACTTTGAATTGGTTTTTCAGAAGTTATTATAATTTTCTCCACATTATCTGAAACAGTCGACTCTGGAGTGGATTCTTTTTCAATTTCTGTTCCTTTAATAGGAGATGATGTGGTGAAATCTTTTTGATCTTGATGATCTTTGTATACAGTGGTCTCTTTAATATCCATTTCTGCAGATTGTGTAGTTAGTAACGATTCCTCGTCTTTAGAAATAGTAGGCTGAGTAGATTTCTCGGATATTTCGAGTGGCGTCGATAGTTCTCCGTAATGTTCCGTAGATTCCTTCACCTCTGTCTGTTTATCTACAATAGCTTCAGTTGTTGTTTTTTGGACAGCGTGATCGTGTTCAATACCTGCTGGAACAGTTTGTTCGGTAGTTATTTCTTCTTCAATCGGAGTCGATGTTGTGACTTCCTGTATATTCTTATGTGTATGTTCTTGTAATTCAATAAGATAAGGTGTTGTTTCTGGTACCTCGTACATTGGCACTGATGTCGATTCTGTAAGTTTATCGTTATCATGTGATTCTGATGTGAGTTGTAATGCAGGTTCCGTGCTTACTTCAACACCTATTTTCTCAGTAGCTGTTTCTTGTGGAACAGTGTGAGATTCATCGAATGGTGTGACAATCTCTACATTAGCAATTAGTTCTGGAGTTTTTGCATCTTTATGTTCATCCTTTTCAGAATCTTGAATTGGTGAACTTACTTCTACTGGTTCTTCTGTGGATGGCACAGACAAGGTTGTTTGTGAACCTCCATGTTCAGAAACGTCATCTGCCGCCAAAGATGTACTTTCTTCTTCTGATTTTATACTTGAAGATTCCGGTAAAGTGATTACCTTATTAGGAGACTCCGTTATATCATCACCTTCAATTTCTGTTACATGAGGCGCAGCTGATGATAAAGTGATCTCTTCGCGATCAGTACTCAGTGTTTCTACGGTTGAAGCATGGAAATCGGGTGATTCACTGTGCTCACTCTGAGTCTTCGTTACCTCAGTTGGAGATTGTGTAGCATCCTTTGAATGTTGATGTTCAAATTCTGTGACAGGTATCTGGAATTCAGTTACTTGTACCTCGTCCGATACTTTACTAATGTCTTGTGATTCTGTAACAAGGGTCACAGGGATTAACTCTGGTGATATTGATGACGATAGATCACTCGGTGTACTAGCGTGTGTTTCTGGAATATTTGTTGTTAATTCCTGTTGTAGACCATCTTGTATTTTTGTACCCAAATCTTCTTCAATGTTATATTGTCCAGGTGTTACTGTCATAAGTTCATCATCCTTGGGTATGTCTACCATCGAGACTCCTGTAGTTTCTTGAATTTCTGGTGTTTGTACTTCTTTTTCAGTAACAATTGTGTCCATATCAGGAACTGCCATTGTTGACATATCCGTCAATACTTGAGACTGTTCAGTCGTGAAAGCTTCAATGAGTTTCGTTGTTGATTCTGATGATATCGTTTGTGCCTTTTCTGTGTAGCTGATTTCCGGTTCTTGTGTTTCCGGTGCATAAGATTGAGGCACAGTGTATTCAGATAATTTTTTATCAGTACTCGTTTCTACTTTATCTACATTAGCATCGACATCATACTTGTCCGTTACTGGGTTTACTTCGGGTATGTCTGACGCTGTGTCTTTTTCAATTGGCGTAAGAATAGTGGTTTGTTCTGCTTTTCCTGGAGTATATATTTCCGTTTCATGTGACTCTGGTAGCGTTGTGATTGTTTCTCCATGGTCTGTTGATTTTTCCAAATCACTATCATAAATATCTTCTGTGCTAATTTCTTGTGGGATAAGTACAGGTTTTTCTGTTTTCTCTTTTGTAATTTCTGTTTCTGTTGTTTCATCTTTCATAATTTGTGTATAAGATTCTTCTGTCAAGGTTCCTGGTTTTTCTGTTTGAGCTTCTGTATCAGCTGTAACTGTAGTTAAAATTTTATCTGGAGATGATTCTTCTTGCTTTTCTGTAGTAATGTCTTCAGCCACTGTGGATTTCTCTGTTTCACTTTCTGAAACAATAGATGATTCCGAACTATGCTCTTTTTTGTGACTCAGTATTTCTGGAAGTTTTGTTGTTTGTACAGGTATTGTGACTCCTTCCATCGAAATGTCTGTTACTAGTTCAGTATCGTGGGATGATTCAGTTTCAGATTTTTCAGTTTGTGTTGATTCCTGTTCAGTATCATGTGGTTTTGCTGTAGTACGATCTAAATCTGTAGTAGCAAAGAATTCTGACGTTTCTGTGCTTATACCATAACCTGGAGTAATAGTAGAAGTTTCTTCTTCAATTTTATGAGGCACTGATGATGAAAATTCAGTATCTTCATGTTGTTGTTCAACTTCATGTTCACTAATTATGCCTTCTGTGATTTTATGGATATCAATAATTGGCTGTGGAGTTGAATACTCGTCTGTTTCCTTTTGTATTTCAGTTACATTATCTTCTTCCGGTAAACTAATATGCAGCCCATGTTCTGTATATGCTTCATGTTGTTTTGTAGAAGGTTCCGTTGTGAAATATGCAGTTTCAGTCATAGATACTTCTGGCATCTCTGTACCCATAAAATGATCCTTTCCTGTATCCTGAATCTTATCAATTTCAGAAGGAGTACGACTTTCTTCAGTTACATATGTTGTTTTCAAATCATGATCTGTAACTGCTCCACTTGATTCTGTTGGGAATACGTGTTCTTCACTAGCTTTCGTTACATCTGGCAGGTAAGCTTCAATGTTGTCTTTTGTTGAAGATTCTAAGCTGACTGCTTGTGTTTCAGTGGTGGATACATGAGAATGTGTGTACAATTCATCATCCCCTTTATGAATTTTTGATTCAGTTACAGTTTCGTCAGATTCCTTTACAGTAGTATAAAGTTCAGTAGGACTAAGAGTGGTTGCTTTTGGTTCAGTTTGATATTCGGGTACAGATTGATATTCTGTAGTTATTTTCTCTGAAGTAACTACAGCAGGCTGTATTGTAACATCCTCAGATTTAGGCACGGTATAAATTGGTACCTGAGTATATTCATCATGTTCTACTACAAATTCTGGTAATGTTGTACGTTCTTGTGATTCAATCACCTGCTCTTCGGTTACTTCACTAATGCTCTGTTCTACTTGTTCTGTGGTATACTTTTCGGACTCCGAAGGCTTGGGTGCGAATGTTGTAGGTAAAATATCATCCGATTTAACCGTAGTTAGCTGTTTCGTCGGGATTTCTTCATCCGTTACGACTTTAACTGTGTGTTCTTCAGTCCCTGGACTGTATTGAGTATATTCACTGTCGTCAGATTTAGTTGTTTCAAATATTGGTTGCATTTCAGTTGGCATTTGTGGTGCGCCTGTGTCAATTGGGTAACTATCAGTAACGTATTCTTCGGGAATCTTGGTAGCAACAATATCATGTTCACTATCGAGTTTCGGTGATTTTGTGTGTGTCTCAGTCACGGATTCCTGGTCAATAAACATAGATTCGGGCAATTTCTGTTCTTCTTGTATTACTAGGGAAGTAGTGTCTTCATGACGCTCAATTTCAGAGGTTTGATCTGTTTGTTGGGTCGATCCTATAGAAATCGTCGTAACATAATCATTGATTTCCGTAGTGAAATCCTGTTTTTCGGGAGCAATTGTCTGATGTATAGCTGTTTCTGTTGTCACAGCATTACTCACGTGAAGTTCAGGTGATTCCGTTTTGATTTCAAATGTTTCGCCCAAAGTGGAGGTTTCTATTGCCACTTGGAGCGTATGTTGGTCACAATTAGGACCAACACAAGAGGAAGGTTTTGCTTCAATATCTAAAGTTTCTTTCCTTCTGCAAGTATCGTCAGTACAATCTTCAACAACATTTAGCTCGGTTTCTTTGCAACCGCCTTCTTCCGTGCAAGCCACAGGCACTGGAATTTTTTCTGGCACCTTTTGGCCTTTACATACTCCATTGTCACATTCTGGTGCATGTGGAAGGTTCGCTGGGGAATACTCGCAATTTTGACCTTCACATTGTCCTTCCAAGGAAACTATATCTGGTAGGTGCTTACAATCACCATTAACGCATTCATCTGAAACCGGAGTACATTTACCATCGGTGCATAATTCCGATGTGCTAGAAGGTTCTGTGCAGCCATGTGGTCCGCAGGAACCGATGTCTGTCTTTTTATCGATTTCACTTCCACAGTCTTTATTAGCACATAACTCAGAAGATACAGAGGGCTGAATCTTTTCTTCTTCTATTATACACTGATCACCACGACACTCCGTGGAGGTGGTTTGTTGTGGAATTTCCGTTGTAATTTGAATATGAGGCATAGGTGGAAGTGTTTCTCTCAACTGGTCACATACATATGTAGGACAACAAGAATCGGGTGAGTCGTAAGTTGGCTGACAATTATCCATGTATTCTGGTGGTGAGCTACAAATTATTGGGCTACACTTTATAATACTACTTATGCATCTACAATCGGAATGACATTTATTTGTACTAGGGACAACGCTTTCATTTCTGTAAGTAGCACCGTTGAGAAGACAATCACCTTCACCGGGTATTCTTCCTGGTAGCAATATATTGTCCTCGTCTATTTCGTTTTCACCAAGGTTAATTGTTGTAATTGCTGGTAGAGTTGATGTTATTTGGGTAGTCAATGTAACTTCCTCTTCAACCTCAGGTTTTATTTCCTTTTCAGGAGTATTCTCTTCAATTCTCGAAGTTTCAGTAGTAAGCTCTTGGATAGGAATATTTTCATGAATGTCGTGAGATTCTGCCGATGGAACTTGTGAAGGAGATATTGTTTCCTGCAGGTCCAATGATTCTGTGGTTGGATAACGTTTATCGGAAATCTCAGTAACTAATTCCGGTTTTTCTGAACTTTCAACTTCAACATGATGTTTGTCTTCCTTTCTAGGCGACGGCTCCGTAGTAGTAACAACTTTATCTTCTTTCACAATAGCATCATCCGGTAATGAAGATGTTATTGTTGTAACTATATCAGGATTGTAATATTTATCACTTGTTTCCTCATAGTAAGGCTTATCTTCTTCCTTGAAGTCGTTCGCATGGGTAGTTTGTATGTCATGTACTGGAGCTTCTGAGCTTTTTTCTGCCTCAGCTATTCCGCTAGGTATAGCATTCAAAATTTTATCTGGTTCAGCAGTGGTAATATCTGCTGTTTCTGTAGGTAGGGAGGTTACAATGGCAGATGTCACATGCTTCTGAGGTAAATCTTCTTTCTCCTTAATTAAATCAGTTACAACATGGCCTTGAGAAATTTCAGTAGTTAACCTTTCAATTTCTTCTAAGAATGGAGTACTAGACGTACTTGGAACGTAGTCGCTAGGCTTCAAACTCTCTTGTTCTATGAGTGCAGTAGTAACAAAGTCTTGGTCCTTTATAAACTCAGTAGTTGCCATTTCAATCTCTTCTGTAATAGGAGCACTAGTAGAGCTAGGTTTCTGTGATTCATATGACTCTTGTTCAAACGTTTTTTCTGTGCTAATATCATAGCTAGTTTCTTGGGTAGTTGCTCTTTCACCATCTTCAATATAATCTGGTTTTGTTGAAACATCGCCATCTTGTACTTGAGGTTTGTAAGTATCTTTATTTTCGGTTGTAAATAAACTGTCATCGTGAATAGGTACACTTGTAGGAATTGAGATCTGTTTATCGGCATCCACGAATTCACTTCCAACTACTTCATTGGAAACTGTTACTGGCTCGTCACTGGCTTTAATTACTTCTTCTTCTTTGTCGTCGGTGATTGGAGAACTTGACGTACTTGAAATATCAGCATGATCGTCATACGTCTTTTCATCGGTAACCTGATCATATTTTTCTGTTTGAGATTTTTCAGTTTCAATATCTAATTTCTGGGAATCTAAAGAATCTGGAATTTCGGTTGTAGCTGGTCTTTCTTTGAGATTTTCTTCATTTTCTGCTGAAATAGGCTGGTATGTAGAAGTTGGAATTAATTTGTCTCCCTCATGTGTTTCTTCAGAGAATTTACTGGTAGTTAAGTCTATAGGGAATGCAGTTGATGTCTTTTCAACCTCTTCTAAAGCAGGAACAATTGTTGTGAGATGAGATAAATCATGACTGTCCAGTTCTGGAGTCTTAGTAGATTCCACATCTTCGTATTTATTTGATTCAATTAGATTGTCACTATCTTCTGAAGCAGGTGTCGTAATTATCTCTGTTTTATCCCTAGTAGAGTCGTAAATATCACTCTCTGTTATTCCATCAGTAACAAAGTTTTGTTCATGGGTCCCTGTAGGTATTCCTTCAACTTCTTCTAAGAATGGAGCGCTTGTGGTACTTGCCGTATGCAATCCAGATTCATAGCTATGTTCTTCAATAGCTCCAATCGATATCGTTTGTTGTTCTCTCTCCGATTCAGTTGTAATACCTTCATCTTCTAAAATAGGAACAGGGGATGTTGTGGTATACTTATTGTACTGATTGGTTATTGTATCAGTTACAATATTTTCTTCATGAGATTTAACAGTTGTAACTTCTTCCTCTTCCAGAGTAGAGGTAATTGTTGTTAGAGTTATTTTATCATCATGTATATCGATTTCGTTTTCAGTAACATATTGTGTTTCAGGCTGATCAGTGTCTAATTTGTGATCATATGGAGGTATGCTACTAGTGGTGCCTTCTGTTTTGTCAATTTCCGTAATTTCTTCGTGTTTAATCTGCTGACCTCTATCTAAAATGGTTGTTGCCTTTTCATCGTCTATTGGAACATAAGCATCGGTAGAACTAGGTGTTTCACCACTCGGTTTCATAGAAGTAGCTTGTTCAGAGTCTCCTTTGTCTATAATTTCGATAGATGGTGCAGTAGAAGAGGTATATTTAGTAACATCTTCTGTTGCATATACATCACTTACGTCCACGGTTTGTCCTGTTTCATGAGTATCTCCACTTCCTTCGTGTACAGATTCTGTAGGATGTGGTTCTAAATATCCAATATTATCAGGTTCCTTTCTGTAACCACTACCTTCGACACCTACTCTCCTGGGTGGTGAGAGCGTGGTCAAATCTTCAATGAACAGTTCTGTTGTTAGGTCCATTGGGTATTCAGTGTTAAGTTCATCTCCTTCACATATGTATGTGTCAGGGCAACATTGTCCTTCTCTTGGGGGTAAAGAAGTGCAATTTTTGCCTTCATTTTCCATTGGTGTGCCACATTCTTGGACTACGCATACAATATCTCCTTTCATGCAATAACAATGTTCGCAAGCCTTTTCAGTTTTTATTAATGCCCCATCAGAGAAAATTTGGTCATCGTGGACACAATCTTGAGTAAATTGCGTAACCGGAGAATTTGTTGTAGTTGTCAACAAAAATCCGGGCGTTGGTCGTACAGTAGTGGTCTTGTCATCCAATAGAAGTATCTCATCTTCAGGGTGATCTGAAATTTAAACATTTGTACATCATAAGAGTGAAATTAAAGAGTCATGTATAAAATCTCATCTTGTTCTCATCCATTTTCTTTTACACGATCTTATTTAGACTAAAGCTAATATAATATCGCTCATGTATACAATTTTTGGTGATATGTGAAGATGTAATTTATGTAAGATAAGAGCGAATCGATTTGAATCGATAACCCGTGTTTCACAGTAACAATGCAAAGTTATTTATTAGGCACTTAGTATCTTACTTGTATCTGAGGATAATTTGATGACCGGACCTGACCTGAACTTGATGTTAAATACAGTGCAGGTCAAATATAATATCGCCGGTCAAGTGATATTACGTCCTTCGACACGATAGCCGGCAGAATTATGCCAGCATGAAGGTACTGGATCTAAACTGGCCGCACCCGAACGCGACTCGCCACGCGACCATACGTACGTTGGTCTTATCCAGTCGGTTACAAAACCAGACAAAAAATTCGTATTATATTTTTTACTTACCACAAGAGTATCGAACCGGACAGCACACATCTTTGTGGTATATTGGCGTGCAACCATCCACGTGAAGAGTACACTCTTGCATCACGCAGGTCGTCATGTTTCGAATGCAATAACAATGTTCGCAAGGTTTGTTCGGGGTAGGAGGCACCTTTGAACCTTCTGGGAAGTATTTGCCATTGATACTGCAGCCATATTTGTCAAGTTTACCGAGTCCAGTTGCTCCATATTCCGCTGGTGACGTAGTTGAAGTCAAGGTGAGTAAGTCAACGGGAACTGAAATTATAATCACTTTTGTTAAATAATTATCACCATTATTTTTCATCACGAATAGAAAATATTTAATATATTTAGCTTCTTATTTGATAATTTGTATAAAGATGGTCGTTAGATAAGTTTGATATTTTATTATGCCACTGATGATCTGATTAGTTAATAAAATATTTGATTTAATTATTATGGGTATAGGCAATTTACATAAACAAAACTGGACCTTTATACCCTGACTGTACTATCAGCCCCAGTTAGCGTTATAAAGTATTCAGTTATATACTATTAGCCCTAGTTAACATTAGAAGGTCTTCAGTTATATGAATATCATATTATATTATATGGATAATATCATTGTCATGATGCAATAGCCTTGTGTTAATTCGCGAATTTGGTCGAATTTGGCTTATCAGAGTCTGAATTCTCGGGGTGAGGATAGCAGTCCAGTGACTAATAGTCCTTTATAAGTCTTATAAGTTATGTAAAGTGTGGTGTAATGGGCAGGCGTGGCGCCTGTGTGGTTTCGTAATTCAAGCTATTAAAAAAAACCTTAATCAAATTATCATTATTTTTAATAAAACATTAAGGATTATATTTTTTAAAGTTTGTTCGTAAGGAGATTTCTTCTTATAGATGTTTTTATCAGTTTTGGGTGAACGCCTTTTGGTGGCAGCCTACTTAAGCTGAGGACCATGATTTCCTGGGTTCACATCCCTGGTCGGGCAATCACAGTTTGTGTGTGAGTTTTCGGTTCAAAAAATCACATGTGTAAGTTATTCGAGAATGCTATTTGTGCCCGATGACGCGATAGACTCTCCCCTATCACATCATGGGATGGAAATAAGTTCGGCGAACCGCAGGTACACTATATGTACCTCAGCCTATCCCTTCGGGAATACTGGCGTGAGCTTATGTATGTATGTAGTATCTCACAATGTTTCTGTTGGTTTAATAACCGCGCCTGTTGAAATCAAATAGTTAACTCACGGTTTTGTTACTTAGCCGATGACAAGGTTTATACACTTATACGCACACACGCCTGTAATCCCTGAAGGGGTAGGCAGAGATGTAATCAGTACACCCACATATCGAGCTTATTTCTGTTCCGTAATGTGATAGGGGACGAGCCTACCACCATATCTGGAGCAATTCCAGAGTCCAGACTGATACTGAGCATTTTGTGATAGAAAAACCCAATATCATAAACAATAGCAATGACTAGTATCAACTGTTCAATTCAAATAGAGAAAGTTATTCATTTTACCCATAGTATTATACCAAGTAGGCAATATATTTATACAATATTATTATCTAGGTAAAAAAATACATGTTTAGTTACCGTCTGGACAAGTGATAATGGGACAGCACTGATCCGCTCGTTTTTCTACTGTGCAGTCCTGACCGATGGGCTTGGTGAAGGGGCACACTCGTAAATAGCACATCAGCATTCGGTTGTGGCAGGTGCAGTTCAAGCAGGGCTCGTTCGTCATAATGCGATCTCCTTCACCGTAGTGCTGGAAATTGTAGTAGCATCCCGCTGTTTCGCCTGAAATTATAGTTATTTTAGTTATTTATTACAATTAATGTATGTATTGACTAGTGTTGGAACAGTTCAACATATATTATTCGCTTGTATTAGAAGATATCTAACTTATTACTACAATTTGTATAAATTACGATACGTACCATCGTATAAATCTAATGATGTGTGATCACTAGCTGTAGGAGCTGAAAAAGAAAATAAGTTTATTAGCAATATTGCTTTATAAGTAATGAAATGCATGATACTACGATGCTATGAATAATGCAGTCATAAAAAATCGATAGATGATTATCGAGATATCCATGAGAATCTTTCTACGGAATTAAATATACCGCCCTGCAATCTGCACAATTGTAACAGTAATATATAATCAATTCCTGTTTTTATTATTAAACTATATCTTATACGCCAATATAAAAAAATAGATAGTATTTTTGGGGTCTTACAAGTCACACAAAGGCCTCCGACTTGGCTAAAAGACTGTTATAAGTTGATAACAGCCGGGACCGACTTTATGCAAGTTCTCCAAAATACGGACATGTTCGGTTGAAATACCACTAAGCGGTCATTCATCTATAGACTGACCGCGCCAAAGGTTGCTTAATTCGTTAATCGTTTACCGATACTGAGTGCAGGTAGCTATGAGCGCATCAGCTCAATTAGAAAAAAAAAAGTATAGATATATTATTCTTAAAAAGTTTAATGTAACTAAATAAAAAAAAAATCACGACGTAGGTTATTCGTAATCATTCTATAATCGATGATTTTACAGTGTAATTATACACTACCCTGTATTATGTGTCCAAAGTAAATGTTTAAAATTAATTATGTTTGAAAGTTCCAGCAAATTTCTTATCGTAATGCGTATCGTGAGTTAAAGTGACTCGTGTAAAATGAGTTCCGCTTGCATATAGCCGGACAACATTATTTATTTGAGTACTTCAATTATACTCAATGTCGTTGTGCAGTCATGCTTGATATTATTTTTGAAAGTATATTTTTCAAGTAGTCTTTCATTTAACTCTGTTGGTACGACGGGTCCGTTCCTTTAAGAAAATATAACATGGAAATCTCTACAAAATATTAAAGTCACTCAAGCAGTTTCTTTCAAGCCACTTTTGAACTTATTCTTGAACGGTTAAGTATTGTTACAATAAAACTTCAAGTTCTGAGAAAGTTTTACTGCTGTTTTTATTACCCGACTTATTAAACACGTCACAGCTGTACAGGATATTAGCTGCAAATCGCTTAAAACTTGCAATTGGCCATCATTTTAGCTCTTAAAGTCATTTTACATATCCGTTTTACTGCGTATAATTACTGAAGCCAAGCGGCGAGGCGACAAAGCTGTAATTAAACTAACGGAACGAGTCGTTAACATCGAAACACGGCTTTACACTCGTATCGATACTTAGGGCAAAAGTTATAATGCCAGAGGAAACGCGTTGGCAGTCGTGCGTAATCGATTTGGAGAATATTCAAGTCACTTTATGTAAAAATACCGTTCTCTCCAATTACCTTCGACGTGGATACGTCGATTGTAACTGTCTGATTGTGCAACGATCATTGAAGTACATCAACTCAATTCCTAACAACTTTAATAAAATAAATTGTTATATTAAATACCGTTCCGAGTTTAAGCAATTAGTTTACAAATTGAACCGAAATAAATATGCAACCTTTTATGTTGTTTAACCACACACAGGTTTAAACATTAATTAAAACGGTTTACTCAGAAATAGTTTTTTATAAATATATACGTATGGTTGCATTTTAAAATAATCTTGTAACTGATGATGAGGGTTAATCCGTTGTGTAAGGTTATCAGCGGCTGTGCCGTGAGGTGCAGGCGCGGCGGTTGGCGCGAGGTGGCGGCGGCACGTCAGCCGGCTGGCTGGGCTCAGTGGCACCGTTAGGGCGATGGTCTTGGTTTGTCTGTATATGGCGGTACGCAGAGACGCCGCTCACGCTCTCCGTCTACTCTTACACGTAACGGTCGCCAGGAATGTCGTTAGAGTCCAGTTTAGCCAGCTTAGATGTCGAACTAAGATGATGAAATATATCGATCGTAAAAACAAAATTATCTTCATAACGGAAAAAGAGACACCGAAACTTCCTTGTGATGCGAATAAAAAACCTCGACTGTGCGCTAGAATAAATGAGCTATGTAGGTTACTCCCACGGACGCAGTGGTGCCAGTGTCAGTCAAGTAACAATGTGTCCAAATTCCGAAATGTTCCAGTGAATATATAAATACCGAACGATAGCCGCGTCTCAAGTACGTGACGTAGCATTTATAATTCACGCGATACCTAATGAATCGCTTTTACGTACAAGTGTGACGTTATAAATGGCTTTGCATGAACAAAAAACTACTTAATGCAAAATCGTGCGCTTAGGAACATGGGCCGAGGCAATCGAAATGAGGAGCCAACATGAATTTAAAATTTGCACTACATTAATATGGATTGTTGTTTCAATGAATGAATGTCGCCGTGGTCGCCATTCGTGATGAAGTTCACACGGGTAGACCTAAACATTGTAGGCCGCATTTAAATATACTTCCTATGTATAACATAAATTCAATACCAATTCTTTGAAGTAACCGTGCAGCGGATACTAAATCTGCACAGACCAAAATAGCTTCATCTAATAACATGCATTGTGAAACTGACACGCACTGCACAGAACTAAGTACAGTTATAATACGATGGGCAGGGGAAGGTGCGTCGTGTCCGCTCCCGCTCGTCCGTCCGCGCTCGCGTGCGCCCTACAGCCCGCGCCTGCCTCCGCGCCCGTATTTGCGCATGCCGCTACTCTTGTTAAAGCCTTCCCCGCTGTCGCCCCAAGGAGCTTATTGTTCAGTGAAAATTGGCTACTTTATGCTAATGCTGCAATTTCATCGCAACGTTTGTCCCACTTTATATACTTATATACTATATATATATATATATACTTATTACTTCTTCTTTGTGTTGACGCTTGCTGTAAGCCTGACTCTAGTCGGCTGTATACAGCTTCACCGGACTTTCGGGCGAGCGCTTTACTTATTACTTATTACTTATATATATATATATATATATATATATATATATATATATATATATATATATATACTTTTTTGTATATATCGTTTTGATCTGCGCACTGGTAGGTGTGCGGGCACCAGCCTTAAATTATGATTTGTGATAGTAATAAAAATAACTGTTACTTCCATAAGAAATCGATATTCATTTATTTTAAAATACTGCACTTTGACCACCGTTTACACATAAAAATGAATTTTAATTTATGGCATAAATATGTAAAAAAAATCACAACAGAACGGTGCATCGTTTGATTTGTGTTTATAGCCAGAAGTTCAACAACCTTAAAACCAGTTCGGAATTGGCTGAATCAATCACATCATCAATATATACAAGTTGTAAATAGCAATCTAGAATTCTATTTAAGAGAGGCGTTAACCTATCTACGAATATGCAGCCAAAGAGATTCATATAAAAAATGTACAGTTCAAGTTGCTAATGAAAGCGCATACGGCCTTTAGTTCTACACGCATTTATTTTACGCATAGGCACAGTTTTAATGGAGTTGGTGATTTTTATGAAAAATAATGAATCTTGATGAAAATTTGTTAAAACGACAAAAATAATATTAATTAAAAAATGCAGCTTTTTTAAATGAAAATTTGAAAAAATCTTTTATGCGGAACATTAAAAATAGAAATGGCAAGCCGACCGCGGAACACAATATTACGTCCGAAGTCGCGAACTCGTTGTATTTTAGGTCACAACGAGACAACCAACGGTAGATACTTGTTCCTCGACAGCATTTAATGTTGTAAATAAGATTTACTGCGAAACAAAAATATATGTTGCCGTTTAAAGTCTTGACATTAATTTCTTACTTTAAGAGAGAAGTTTTAAATTATTGAAGTTATGAATGAAAAGACATACAGTGGATACTCGACATACAGTAGATTAAAAAAAAATATTAGCAGCATGTTTGTTCATGATTAGATTAAGTAGATTAAAGGATCCGTAGTTGTTAATACTTGGGTTCAAACTAAGAAAAAACACGTAGGCAAAAAAGTGTTACCGTTCAAAGATTTTACGATTTTTCTTGAATAATTGCTTTGGTCCAAATAAACATAACTTCGTTTGCTACAATTAGTAATATATTACACTCTAATATATCCTATAATTTTCAAAGTTTATTTCGATCATGTTTCAAAATCGCGCAATGGAAAATGATTTTAAGGCCACATAATTCATGGAAGATATTTTAACTAACGGTTTGAGACATTAATATCTTTTATTCGTTATTGAATTATAACCTAATTAAATATTTTTTCCTATATTTCATGTAGCCTATATTTTTCATCAAAATATTAATTCGCTTTATTATAACCGTTGCATCTTTTACTAAAATCCTAAAGATGTAAAAGTTCATATGAATGTAATCTTTGCCACAAACTAACTGATATAAAAAATCTTTCACTAGCTAAAGCTGTACTCTTAAAGTATTTTTCGTAGTAGTTTTTTCTATGCAAAGTGTTATTTTCATATTAGATCGCACAGTGTAGATTATGACATTTGTCTATATAGGGTCCAATGTGAATCACCAAACATGTCAGAATTACCATCTAGAATGTTTTACAGTTATGATGATCTATAACTGACGTCAGTTAAAGAGCAACGAGTAAGTTTGCAGTGACATATTTTGAGAAGCAGGGCAAAGATAGAGTAACACATTTTTTCATGTAGCTTTTTTCGTGAAACAAAAAATGATAGAATAGGTGGTGTGTGCACTCCTGCCTACCACGTGTGATTCCCATTGAAACGTGAATATGATCGACAATGAGTATTGAGTACTCACCCGCAGCCGTGCAGAGTATACATGCGGCTAGGGCGAGCAGCGCCCCCGCCGCGCGCCGCCTCTCCATCTGACCTCGTCCGTCTGCAACAATCACACAATCGAATCAATTACTCTCGCACGCCAATCTCACTGACTCATCATCACCGGCGGCCCGCTCCGCAATTCAACTTTCTTTCAATAACGCTCGACACATTTATTTGATTTATTTACAAGCTCGTTTCATTTAAAAGCGTCAGCGTTATATTTCCCAACATATCAATTAATTTGGACGAAAATCTCCGGGGCTGGCATCGGATAATCTGTTCCGACATGCACGAATTATATTTTAATAGGAATATTTGTATAAGGATCCGTTTCCAATCGGAACAGTATTTTTTCGGCTTTATTAATAAATCTAAATAAAAAATGTAGTTTCTCACATCTACAGATTTGTAATTACGTTAAAGTTGCTGTGGTAAAAACCGAAGCAAAGGAAGTCAATGATCCGGAAAAAACAATTATTTTATTTCCATGACATGGTGTGTTTTTATTGTGGATGATGCTGGCCAATTAGAATATTTGCTTGAAATCCTTTATCTTATTTTACCTTTTTTTGCTATATTGTGAATTTGATAGTTTGAAAACGTGGCAGTATAGTTTTAAGGTCATAAAATAATCGATTTATGTTATTATATCCAATAAAGTACTTTACGAGAAGAGAATTCTTAGAATATATTTTATATTCCAAGTCGTATGTCACAAGTATGGAAGCGGAGTGTATTAGAGGGTCGCCGCGCTGGGGTTAAAAGCGCTACTTTCCTCCGCGGAGGTAAGTATCTAGGGTGCGTGCTTGAGTGGAAATGGAGACGGGAATAAAAGAGATTTTGTTTTTGTGAACTGCTTATTTTTTATCAAAGATCAATTACTTTTATGTTTATCCTCACGTTCTAATTTAATTGGTCTAACGAATCGGATGCTGTGGCTATTCTCTTATATCGAACAATATAAATTATTATTTGTAAACGTGTGAGAACCATTTCATATTTCAAATATAGTGTACAAGTGCAATTCCTTGAAGCAATAGCAATCACTATAAATAATAGTAAGTGGGGGGTAGTTATCGGTACAAAATACTACAGTGGCACGTACCGACGGGCGAGGAACGCGGAAACGTGAGGTTCGCGCAAAAATGTGCCCATTTACCTTTGAGTGAATAGGGAGTTTAACTGTCCATTCAGTGGCTGGCACGCCGGCCATTCAAAACAATGTTGATACTAAGTACGGTTTTCAATGAAATACAACGTGCATATATTCTGCACACCGTTGCGAATATTTTGCACACCTGTCACCACTAACGATAAGACAAACTCGTGAAGTACGAGTAATGCTGAAGATTACTACATTGTATGCCGGTTATGTTCAAGAATTTACCAGTTTTAGAAGAAAAATTATACTGATGTACTAAGAAGCAGGCTATATATACGGTTTTTTATCGTAAAATTAATCCAGTTTACCGTCAATCCTGTATGAGAACGTATTACGCGGGCAAATCATTGTTACTCTAGAATCCGCAGCATTCCCGAGCGTTGCCGTAGGAACACATTCCTCTGTGTATACACTTTCTGCACTTATTTATACACCACTTCAACAAATACCTATGTTACACTTATGTTTAAGGTCCCAAAGAAAGGTCAATGCTCATTTTATTCACCCAAACATGCAGGCACTAAACTATACAACGGTATTGTAAAAAACAACGCATCAACTCCTGACGAGTTTCTATTAAACATAAAAATTGCACACAATTTACTAGGGCCCAGACAAGAAAGAAGGGTGTGGTGTGGGTTTGACCCCCTTGTCTGTCAGTTTGTATATCTGGCAATGTGTTTGTATTTGATAACTGGTTTAATCGAGGTGGTTCTAAGCTATGTTTGAAGAAAATCTGTTCAGTTATTAGAAATTACTGACCATCTTGTTAACTAAGTCATGGGTTTTAATGATTACTTATTCTTCACCTATATGGAAACAAATATTAAACTTCTTTCCCTGATAAATCAAAATGATATCACTGTATAATTAATGTAGCATTTGTGTTTGAATCAATAATATTATTATCAGATAAAACACTTCTTTTACAGATCGTCGGCATAGGAGCCCCGCAAACCTGTACCGTGGAAGATAAGTTTAAAAGAATTCAATAAATTTACGAATTACACGTCATATTTAGACGACGACGCCTAAAATTAAATAAATATTGTTGAAAGATGTACAACGTTGTAGATATAATGGTATTGGCAGGGGTCCCTTCGTCTAGACGCTCTCTGCAAGTCACCTACAGAGAGAGGGCGAGGGTGCCGACAATTCATCATTATCTATCTATTTACTTTGCTGAAATACCACGTGTTCCCGACTTGAAGTGCTCTTTACACATTCCAATTGATAAGTTGTTTTCGTTATTTAGCGCAGGTAAACATGTCAAGAAATCTGTTAATTTATTTTCCCAGACTTTTGGTTATTAATCATCATTAAAGTGAATGTCTTCAAGTGACTTTCGAGTCCAATTATTGCGCGCAAAAATAACTGAAAAAATAACTGTAATACTGCCACACTTAAACACCGGAGACGAGACTTAAGATTCTTTAGGTGTTTACAATGTGGACCCAGTTCCCATGTGTAATTTGACATACCGTTCGCTATAACAGTGTAACGTTAAAAGTAACAGTTAATCTGATTAAATTATACCCAAATTGAAAATAAACGCGCATGAGAATTCAAATATGCATGCCGTATTTAATTGTTTTCTCGAACGTTTGCTCTCTGCGGCTGAGTGGCGCATTGTCTTTGTCATCCCGTCGAGTAACTACTAACTACACGGCGCGGCGCGGCGCTACGTGGTGCTACGAAAGCTCGGCATTTGTTCGCTGAACTCGCACGCTTAGTTCTGTAACACTGCCTTATTTCTTATAAATAATGAGTAATTTTTTTATAAAGCTATTATATTTTATATATTTTTCGGGTGTTTGTAGATTTTAGAGACGTTATAAGAAGAACATTTTTTTTAACATTATAACGTGTACAATTGTTATGGAATGGTTGAATTATTGTACCGGTTAGTATTACTGTTTTTATAATTGAACGATTGTATATATCCATATAAAACACTAATGTCCTTTTAATCGGTACTCTATAAACTATATTATAGCTATTAGATTGTTCCTTCCACGGACGTATATTGTAGCAAATCAAGTGCATGCAAAATTTTAGAGCAGCCCATGCATTACATGTCAAATGTATTTACGATAACACAGTGAATAGACAAAGTGATGAGATGAGATCAGAAGGGGCAAATATATTACTGGGTGATCGGTCGCTCTTGGTCGGTGTGTCGGTGGCCGGCGAGGGCACGGCGCGGCCGCGGCGCTGTGCCCACTGGCGGTATGTCAGTACTCATTGCCCACCTTGTTGCCCAACACATAATTTCGGAACACAGCAACCGCAGCGAGCATTGACACCAATTTTTCGACACTGAACAACTCGGAAATCGAAAAGGATTATTATGAATTTATGTTTTAATAATGTTCATACTTTATGATCCAGTCCTCTCTTATGTATCCATATTTCATAAATGAAAACGGTACGCATTTCAATTTAACAACTCCGTTGAATGTTAGAATTTAAAGCGAGCATTATAAGCTCAGTAGGCACTCGGCAAAAGAACAATAAGCGATAGTCTTTACAGTTTATCTGCCCATAAATGTAGTGGACCAGACAGGGATAAGTATGCTAAGAGTGAGCGCAGTGCGCACTAGATATGAGACGTGATGACCGCAGGGTCACCCGGCAGGAGGGAAGCGAGGCGCGGTCGCGATGCTCCCGCCTACCTCGCAAATGCTACGCGCGTACAGATACCACTTTTGTGTTCTGAGTCGTGATAGCTATCTAAGTGCTGCTAGTAACAGTGTTCTAATACAATACACATTTGTGAGTTCTCACGGGACGTTGTTAGGCTGAAGGCATGTGTTGGGCGGCGTGGCGTCCGCGCGGGACGTAGACGGCACAATGCGCGCGCGCCGCTCGCTCAATGCGCTCACGTACGTCTGTCGCGATTATCGACCGTCGTAAATTACCTGTGATTAGCATAGCAGTCGTGGACATGGCGACGGCGGATCATTATTAGATTCGGCTACAAGTCGACACCACATTGTTATACACGATAATTGTCACTGAAGTGTAACGGTCGATTAACGGCAGACTTAGGGCAGCACGTCCATATTAAGTAGATGTTGCATGAACACGTCGCATACCACTTCATACCACATCATATGCGCTAACTCATTCATTACAATCATGTTATTTAGACTCAGGATTATAGATTACAAGTTGGAATGTATTTGTTTTTGAAACACTATGACGGTAATGACGATTTTTATAACGTAATAAACAACCACGCAGAAACGTATCTCGATGTGAGAGAAAAGGCATTCATATTTATGCACTTGGTTAGATGTGCGGAACAGTCACGCGGAAGTAACATAAAGAGACAGGGCTTGTGTCCCTTGAGGGAACGTACAGAAATATAGCAAATGTTTCCACATTGAAACTTGGAAAGTTCGTTGAACCTCGCCAATTTTGTGTCAGACGTATTTGCTACTCTCTATCTGACATTGTGATCTAGACCAGTATCTACAATAAAACAGTGTCTAGTTTCTTTCAAAAAAGATTTGGTTACTTACGTAAAATTGTTTTATGTCTTTCAGTTAATATAAAGAAAGAATAGATAAGTTTTCTAGTAGTCAATAGAAAATGTTATGTTTTCTGTCACTAATTAATAATATTAGTGTTGAACAGTCTTAATTCATAAATAGTTTTTGTTCCGAAATAGCAAATTAAGTTTTCATTTAGAATCAGTTTAGCGTAGTTGCAGTAATAATGCGGTCTAAACTGTCATGTCAGCAGTCAACTACGAGCCCCAGATGGCAGCTGCTTGGCTCGATGCGGATCAGTGCGATGCAGTGCGGCGTGGTGCGGCTCTGTGCGGCCCAGTAAGGCTCAGTGCGGCTCCATGCGCAGTATCGGATCGTGCGCGGAGGCACGCACGTATCGTCAACGTAGTCCGAATAATTTAGGTAAATCCGCTCTAGACGTCTTCATCACCGTTAAATCGCGTTAGCATTCTACTCGAGTGCTCTTACGAATTATCTTATTTCCATGCTATTTCGTGATTTCGATTCGATCTACAATAGTATTTTCGGGGAATTTTTTCCTAATCATTAATATTTCACACGCATCCGTGCAACATTCCACCGATGAAAAGTTATGCTACACATATAACGCGGCACATAATTAACAATTTATACAAGTGCGGAGGAATTCGCTCCGTTTCATGAGAAACGGTCGACTTAACGTCGCGAAGTCCATCAAAGCTTAAAGCTCGCGTGTGCATTTTCTATCTGTGTGCTCGAAGAAAGCCACCGTTAGTGTGAGTGGCTGTTGCTAGGCATACGTTGAATTCGCGATTGTTAGTTCGCGGGCGAGGCGCTCACACGATGAGCGTTGCCCCCGCAACGCGGGCTGCCTGCCAGTGACTTACCTATAGCTGCGAGCACCGCGCCGCACCGCGCCACGCCGAGCCGCCGTGTGAGCGCACTGCGCATCTACACTTCCCCGCGAGCCACACTCTACAGTCTCCACCTCGCAAACAGCTCTCACGATACACTTGCATTATTTATGTAATTACTCTATCATTACACATCATTGTTTGTTATCGTTACAGAAATAGTATACGGCAAGTAACATGACAAACTACAGAGGAAATGTAAATGCTTTATTATGTTATTACCCGCTAGAAAATTTGGTGTTATTGAATTTTATCACTTTATAGCGTGATAATAACGAAAATAAACAAGACTCTGTGAACTCGGAAATAATTTTGTTTATAAATATTTGTTATTTAGTAATTCAAAATGAGAATATCTCAAGTGTAGTAAATAGTAAAGTAAAGTAAATTCACGTTATTAGCTAAATAAATCGCGTTGCAATAAATATTTCGCAATAAAGGCGAGGTGTTACCACCCCTGGCGTGTGGGATGAGACCGCTTTCTGATGCTAGTTAGGGCGATCACTGACCCGGCAATTCTGACACCCCAAGCAAGCACAAATGAATGTTTGTCCCGTGGGGAAAACACTAAATTAGTGACTTTTAAATCCCGAATATTTATGCACCATTTAATTAAACCCATCTGCGAAGCTTGTGTGCGCGGCATAGCAGTGGGTGAGCTTTGCTTGATTTAATTTTTCATTACTAGGAAGTAAGTGAGGCGTGATGTCTTTTGCACGTACGTTCAAATGCATCGTGCCAAGCAATGTTTACGAGCGACAGCCGACAGCTAGCCGGCCGGCCACTCATTATTGGCCATATCTGTACGAAGCAAATGAATGGCAAGTATTTACAACATAACACAACAATACTTATAAGAGAGCAAATACAAGCTCGTAACGGAGAAACCATTCAAACATTCCTCATGTCAAGAATAAGTACTAAATATCTTGAGAACTGAGCATTGAATAGAATCTCTTATCTTTTCATTATTTCCATCTAACGCATCAAATATATTTCCATAATCAACGACGAATCTTTTCTTTATAGTAACACACAAAACATAACTCCGATAATGTAAACAGCTTTGCGTGTAATAAAAATAGTGTGAGAAAAAGTGGATGGACAAGCACGAAGTTATATTGAGTCAAATACAAAAATAGAAATAATAGGCACGTAGCTCCTGTTTTCCCTGTGAAACTGCATTGTGGGGAACTGGTTGTTGAGCAAAAACGATAATAAAGAGCCCTAGACATGAAATATTTATACATCACATTATCATATTACACGAGAATCGTGGTCATCGCTTAGGAAATTATGCTATTCGTTTTCACTTGGAGACTAGTGTAGAAAAAACATATCAGGAAAAAGCATTTGAAAGGATAATAAATATGCGGTTCACATCCTGGAAATTATAACTACGCTTATATATGCGCAAACGGGAACATTAATTTACAAGAGCATGGCCGTAACTACGTACCGGAGTGATTGCCAATCATTATCTAAATAAGCCTAGCTTGATTATTATGAGGCGTTATAAAAGCTATGGGAAATAGTATTTTAGTTAGTTCTCTGATCAAAGGGCTAAAACCTAAATAATATTACAGATTTTATACCTAGTAATGATTTCTGGTCACACTTGTCCAATGGCAGCGTACTAGGGTTAAGAAGTTTGGGAGGGCAAAAAAAAAAAGAAAAAAAACCATAATTATCATCACCATTTTTGAACCCAACTGAATAGCGACCACCATACACATGGTGAAAATCCCGCCATTGTGTTTAGTTCAGGAGAATCGCATTCCAAGGCCAGCCGGTGTATATTCGTTAACTTTAGGCCGCCATAAGGGTGATTGCGGTCAAGGGATGTAACGTGTTGATGTTCCACATTACATTTGGTCTGTATTATAGCATACTATTTGTTTAGTACATAACATACTTCAGTAGTATAATTTAAATTATGCGCTTCGGCTATATTTTTTTGCGAATTAATACAATAATTAATATTATGATATTTAGATGCTAACAATTGTTATTGATTATAATGTGTTATAATATGCTTTTTATCTAATAAGAAATAAGTTAATGAATGCTGGGTCATTCTGACGTAATTAATTTATTAGGGGAAATAAAACAAAAAGTGGACAGTAAATTCCCTAACAAATAATGTTAAATTATAATGATTTTGGAACATTCTTCCCACTTCTTTGACCACTACTCAAAACTACATTAATCACATAACTTTTTTTAATGAAACGGATGGCAGCATTTTGGTTCAATCACTCGAGACAAAATGATCAAAAGTAGGACATAATCTAATGTAAATACAGACCGGCAATACGGTCAGTGATCCAATGATCACTATTACGAATACATTTTTCCGAAGCGCACAACTTTAATCGTAGTACTGAATCGTGTAAAAAGTAATGGATTCTCTTGAATATACTTTGTATTTAGATTGTAAACTTTATATATGGGGCTATAAATGTTTTCTTCGAGAATTTACGTATCGTAAAAGTGTTATTATAAATTGTAATGGTTTTGGTGAATAAACTGCAAACATGTAACCGTTATTAAAGAAATGCAAACAGTTAAGGTATGTTTTGAGGTAAGCGACCGAGACAGGAGAGTCCACGACGCGTAACATCAGTCAAGTGATAGCTACACCTCCGAGTTATGCGAAATCTCAATGCGGGAGCATTGAGATTTTCTCTAAACGTTTCTATATAATTGCATATAAACGGATGTGTCGCTGTCGTCGCGCGTCGCAGTCTCTTATATCGGTCGCGTACCTCAAAACGTACCATTACAAAAAAATACCGATGCAGCTTGTAAAATACATGTTCAATACAAAAACGCGTGTATAAATTAAGATCTTGACATAGTTTTTGCCCGTTATGGAAAGTACACACAGCGGCCATACGGTATTCCATGTGATATTTAATTTAGTTAAGTAATATGTCAATATTAGAACATAATACATAAAGGAGTATTGATTTACGATCTGGAGCCCTCGAGTCCCGCTATGATTCGAACGAATCACACTTGAGCTCAGGACGACTGGGGTCAACTAGTGCGTGCACCAACGTCCTACATTTGAATGATTACAAGTAGCTAGCAAGAAAATTTACCGCTAACACTGCCATATTAGCTGTATGAATTTTAGGTCGCTACAAGCATAGCATGCTCTTGCGCCGACATCTGCACAAATATTGATTCAGTAAGTTGGAGCTACAATGGCGGCGGTTGGGTAGCGAGCGCGCCGGTTACCCGCCGGTTACCCGCGCCTGCCTCGTGAGCACGGCTGGCACCGTCAATATCGCGTTTCTTACACTCACCCATACTAGAGATAGTCAATGTTAGGTAAATAAGCACCGAACTTTTCCCACGAAACAGCCTGTTTAAATATTTAAAATACACATCTCATAAAACGTAATATATATTATCATCATTAATTCACGAATTGGACAACACAATTGCTTCATTCATTTATTTATAATATCTGTAATCAAATAGCTTATAGATTCATTTGGTACTTCGTGTTTTGAATTCATAATATGCGTACCGTATATACCGTAACATATTAATAGTGGATTAATTAGCAAATTCGATGCAAGTCTAAATTCACCATACAATCTGTATGTAAGGTGCCCGGAAGACTGCAAAAAGCGATAACGTACTATTTACCTACTATACATATTATTACTACTACATATTATAATATGCAGTAACATATTTATGAATATTGTGATTAATAAATTCCTTTAATATTAATAATTGTAACTACAAACATTATTATGGCAGTAGTTGTTTATTTTATAAAATTAAGATTACGTTGTTTCAAACGAATTATCATATTAAATTTATTTTAAAACGATATATTTTTACACATTTACTTGCCACCATTAAACAACAATAAAAAATTAAAGAAAATACAAAACGAAACAAATACTAATAACAATTAAGGTTCGCCGTCTCCCATAATGCAATATGAAACCTGTAGCATTTATGGCATTCTGTGCAGACAGTAATAAAAGTTAGCATCAGACAGCGAATGTTTCAAGCGGAATGTACGGTATAATATCCAATAGCCATGAAAAGAAATTCTGTAGCAGGAAATAAGCTTGTTTTACTTATACGTTATTCAATATAAGCACGACCTTAATGGTGGTCAGATACCGTTATGGCGGTGCCGCAATTTTTAACAACCACTTATCAAAATGATGTGCATTTCTTGGTAATAATAACTTTTGTGTCCCGGATACATAAACACCAATTCCGAAAGAAACGTGGTTGTTGATTATTGAAACATAAAATATGGAATCACTTTCATGATAAATGTACAAAAAATAATTTTTGTTCTTCACATTTACACATTCTTAAGAATGTAATGAATAAGTAGAAAAAGATAAATTATGATTAATAAAATCACTGTTATACAAAAAAAGCTAATAAATATCACTTATTCCAATTACGTAATATTTTACGCTTCTAAAACTTTAGTTTTATCATGTTTATACGGAATTATATAGAGGCAAATATGTATTCACTAATTAATTTGCACAGAACAAACTTATGATTAATATGACCGCACGTGAATGAAAGCAATCTAGCAATAACCATATAGTGGTGGATGTGAAAAATTGAATTAGGATACGCTTACGTTTCATTTTCCTTATCGCGACGGTTGTCCATCTGAATCGTTTTTAAATTATGTAATTTGACTGAACCCCTGACGCGTTTGACTGGTTAATATGAAACATATTTATAATCTTTTCATAATCTTTCACGGCAGAACCAGTCATCGTTACTTTGTATAAAATATGGTTTCACGCTACATATATTCCTAATGTACTGTATTTTCTACGGATACGCCACATTCAGAATCTATAAAAAAAACTATTGTTCGTAATAAACCATAGCATAGTTTTATTTGACAGCATTATTTTACGTATTCGATATAACATTATATAATATTAGCTTGTAATACAAACAAATAAGGAAGCGAGTATATTACGTCACACCTCTGGTTATCAAAGTTCCATAATCGCCAACAGCCACAATTTTTTATAAGCCATCAACATAAAGAACATCAACAATCGTGATTAGCTCCAGCTTCAAGATATTGAATGAATACTTTTAAAAATTATCATTATTGACATGGAGAAAAAACAGACGTGTAAAAAAGGCTATGATCTTTCAAGGTGAAGATGCTGCCGCACGAATGTTTGGAACAAACTTAGGGAAGCACCATGATACAGGAAGTGTAAAATAAATAATAATAAAAAACAGATTCTACTCCCCTGTAGTATTCATACTATATACGAAGTGTCATATACACTATTTGCTTTACGTCATGGTTCAGTCCGTGTAAAAGAAAGTATTTATTAATGAAACTCCCTTATATTCCAATCTCTGATTACAATGCAAAATAGTACTTAGGAACAATAAAACTGTGAAATTATTTCCAGTACCGGATGAGCAGTTCCAGAGAGTACTTCATACAAACTTATAAAGCCACAAACTAAAAAAAAACGTAATATTAGATAGTTTCATGCTCATAAAATCAACTTGCACAATATGGCAAAACCATACATTAATCCTTTTCTTAGGCCATTTATTTTATGTTCCTATTCCATTATCATTTACGACATGATGCATAAAGATTTCACGAAAAGGCATATGAAATATATTTTTAGTTTAAATCACATAGTTCTTGGACGCAGCTTTGTTTGTGTAATAAAGTTTTGCAGTTGATTCGAGGAAACGTTAACCCCTAACTGGATACAACATTTATGTATTTTTAACATAGCTGTTATCTGCAATATATAGAGTTATAAGACATTTATTAAATCTTTTATATTATTTTACTTTATGCAAAAATATAAAAAATAAATTGGTTAACCAACCTTCTCTGTGATTTAACATAATTAATTAGTTTAAAATGCCATGCATATTAAAATATTATTTCTGTGCTCTTTTTTTCACGGAAATGGTAATTTTTGGCAAGATATATTTACTTGAACCTTCTTCTTCGGTGAATAATTCATGTAGAGACCAGGTGGACATATTGCTTCCACTGAAGCCCTCGCGAGATAAAAGGAAAACAGGATGTAAGTACTTCATGCTAATGGTTCGTGGGGTGAATTTTGTCGTCTAAAAATATCTTCGGAAAACGTCATTATTTATGTATTATGCTTTGTGTTTTTTTGGAGTATTTTCCTTTAACAAATGCTGTTATAGGAACAGCTAGCATTGTTATATGATAAGGTATATTTGTAGTTTCGCGTTCTAGCATGAAAAGGCTAACACTTTTAGTTATATTTTAACAAGTAAATTTAGTGTAGCAGATTGTAGGTGCGAGTCAACGCTGGTGGCGTTGGAGCGCGGCGGTCGGCGGTCGGCGGCGGTCGGCGGCGCGGCGGTCCACGGCGGAACGGCGAAGGTGCATGCGCCTTACCCACTCGTAGGACAATGACATCGCACGTTCCGCACCATAAAACAACCTGGACATTATGAAATGTTGCCTCAGGCTTTTTTATTCTTACTCAAAAACATAGACACGGCTAAAAATATTGCGTCATAAAAAAATCGTATTTGTATTGAACTCGCAGAATGGTTTCAAAAGTTTAGTGAAATAATACGCAGGATGAATCATCGTTGTTTATGTAAAAGCTGTAAAGCGTGTCCCCACTCATATTAATAAAAATATTTATGCATTGAATATGAAGACGTTCGTTTTTGAATAAATTTCGTCAAAAACATAATATTCCCATGGTTTTTTTTTAAACCGAATGTCCGACAAATCATTATAAAAACAACACTAACGTACCGCACCGCCCGATACCTACATTCGAATCTTCACTATTTTAACCTTTAATTTACACACGGAGAGGTGTCGGGCTTAACACAAAGTACTTCGTGAGTGCAACAGGCAAACCAAACCGTAGCGGACACGGACGTCATACACACGTATCGGTTCAAATACTAATTGGTAAAAGACCTATTCAAACATAACATGAGATTTTTTACTTGGTAAATGGTAAAGTGGACATGTCTATTTGATTTGTTATTTAGAGTGTGGGTGCCATGAGCGTGGGCTCGGACAGACTGTGTCTTTAGGCAGCCAGCAAATGCATCGGTCACTATAGTCAGCCGCTTTGCAGTGCAACAAAAGAACTATACATACAATTATTATTCTGATCATACATTTTATCTGATTTTCCGATTTCTCGTTACCGATACGCGCAACTATTTAGTAATGGCCGCGGCAGTACACTTGAAATAGCCAAATAAACGTGAATATACGCTGTGCGTTTACTTTTTTTCTACAGGTTGGACTTATATTTCCATAAATGTGAGCTCTTTTAATAAATATCTGATATTAATTACAAGCCAATTGATAATATAAAGTATAAGCGCTTTATTATATTTCGTTTTAAAAGCACTTTGTTATCAGCAGCATAATCTTTACTTATTTGTTTAAATGTACGTAAATGTTACTAACTGGTATAAATCAATGTGAAACTAATACAAATTTAGTACATGTATAGGGCTTTTTAAAAATGAAACAAAATGTTTATTTTAGCATATGAAATATTGATATTGTGTAACATCAATAAATATATTATGTCAGTTCGATCTACAAAGTGCTAACTACTAGAGTGCGGTTACACAGAATAAACCGAACAGTTTTTGCTTCTAATGTGTCGGGTCTCAGTGTTGTGGAACCTTATAATTTCTGATACCCATGGTACAAGTTACCCCAGTGTGGAGTCAGAACTATGTATGTGAGTGTTAATTGTATATTTTATTTATTTATATAAGAAAACAGTCATAATGTTTCAAATGCACCTCATGTTTGGAATAATTAAAAAGATAATTAATTATAAATCCATAAATACAGGACGTACCCATTATAAATAGATCGGGCAGGATGTCCGGAGCGAGCGAGCTTTCTGATAACCGTAGTAAAACTACGCAATGTATTTGGTGAAGAAAGGCGGTCTCTAATAACTATTGTAAAAACTTGTATGGCAAAAACTTGAACTAAATAACATTATAACCTACATTCCATTGGGTGGTGGCAAAACTAGTCAGTCTGTGAATGTGAATTTTAAGCGCACTCCACGTAGGGTCATTTTTGTGTGATACTTTTTATCGGCCATTGTGACCGGCATCGCAGCTTGTTCATATTCAGATATTGGTATTCAGATGGCGAGTCGTCGCGAGGTTTCTTGCACACTAGCTACCGATGTTCTGTACCTCGGGGACCATTAGCTGTGCTATCGCTATAATGTATTATTGTTATTATTCAACGACTGCCTTGTTGGACACGTTTATATTACTCTAGTGAATTTAACTTTACGCTTATGGTCAATTCGCACATTTTCGTCAGTAATAAACTTTGTATGTTATAGTTCAAATAAATTAAGTCTTGTAGCAAACATTTCTGCATAACGGACCTCTGCATACCTAACGAACCGTTGTGTGGTATTTTCATTAAATGTAACTGTACATTAACTTATGCAATGTTATATAAAACAAATAGTAAAACGTATTATGGTTGACTAAACGTTTAGATTTATGTAGTTAAATTGAATTTCATGATAAAGACACAAAATTAATCAGTGTAAAGTGGCCTACACGTCACCCCTGATTGTGGTTTGTTACGAAAGTCTAGTTGAATGTCAACGACAATGCGCGTAATAAGTAGCATATTTCAAGAGGTTTAGATAATTCTTTTATAAAGTTACCTCAAACTGCACGCTTAGATAGTTACATAATTTCACTAGAAAAGTCGTCTATTGTTAACAAACCTCATTAAATATACCATGAAATCAGAGTCACGTCACGAAATTACAATATAACAAGTGAAACAGAAACGGTTTACGAGCTTTTTTGCGACATTTTTGTGGTCCGGTAACGGTTTCGGTTCGTACAGCCACTGCCGCGCTGCCGGGGCGGGCTCCAACGTCGACTCGACACCGAGCGGCGACCATTCGCGATTCGCGTCTCCCAGACCACTCAGACGCACTGCACTTACAGCGACTTCATGTCAGCCACCGGCCAGTCCGGTTACTATCGCATCATATAAAACCATTTTATATTATTTACCACTAAGAAAGTACATAAAAATGATATAGAACAACACCGCCGCTACACCGTTTAAATAACAGAACATTTATGAACATGTTCTTTGGAATTTGTAAACATAAAAATATTTTCTCAGTGCTATTATAATCTCTCCCACTCGTTGCAATCGTCATAAAAACCGCTGACCGTTGTTTCCCATTGTGGCTATAGATTCATAACATTCTATAAACCTATATAGAATGGAAGTATGTGGGTAAATATGAAATGTGAATGCCGGTACATTTGCATCGAGTGTGGCAGGTTTGCGGGGTCAATGGCACCTGTGAGACCCAGATTCAGTTCCCCATAAGTTGCCATTTTCTCAGGAAGCGGTGCGCGGCGGAGGCGACGGCGGCGACGGCGCGGCGCGTAGCACGCAGCGGTTGACGTCGAGCAGACGGACGCGTCCACGCCGCGCGCCGCGCCGCGAGTGCATTCTGTCACGCCGACACTGCGCGCGCGCATATTCACGCGCACTTTCATTAATGCGGAGTCACTGGACACGTTTCTAACTTTAAGGACGGTTCATTTTATTGCCTTCAATCTTACTTACAATGGGTGTATCACAGCATCCATTAACACATCGCAAATGCACTGTACATTCCACCAAAACACTTGACTGCGATGAATTCAAAAGGTTGCTTACACATCATGATTTTTTTTTATTAAGACACCACGAACGTGAAGTAGGATGACTATAGTTTTATTGTGTTTAAAAAGATCGTATTTACTTACATCACGGCCGCTAGGCATATTCAAAGGAAGAACGTCATCGCGTCGTTTAGCTACCGTCAACTAGCCGTATTTCCGTGCACTAAGCGCGAAACATTTTAAACAAAAGAACGGGAAGCTCGCCGACCTTGCTACTGGTACCATAATCAATACGTAATTGTCTTTACTTGGTTTTTCTTTTTTATGAATGTTATTTAAATATATTCAATTACCTTTTCAAGGAAATTTGCTGTTTAAATTCGCAAAAAGCCTAATTCCCTACTCGTGCGAAAAACAAAAAATCATTATACCGACGAAAAATATATATAATGTAGGTGTAAAATAAAACTAACGAAATATTTTTATTGCATTCGAATATTCACTGCATCACCCATGCATATACATGTACTTATAATATACCTCTAAACCCTTCGGGCGACTGCCTAACATCACTACACAGCCCACCCACCCATAACCCACGAACCTACATAAAAATACTTATTTCAAATTCAGGCTCCTCAACACAGCGTTTATGTGATATAACACTAAAATAATCCCAAATACAACAAGATGTATCACAGAGGGATGCATTTTATTATTTATTGTCAGAAAATTTTGACTTGTTAAAGAGAGAGATGGGAGTAAATGATCTTTACTCCCATGTCTCTCTTTAACAAGACTACTACGGAAGATCACTCGGAACCGGGCGAAATAAAAGTGTTTAAGTAAATTGAGCTTTTTATATATAACCCTCCTACTTGACACATTATATTGTAAAAATATATATGTAAAAAGTAAGGAAACATGAATGATGTAGTAGTGGGCAACAGAAACCACGCTGTTTAACAGATATTTAAATTCTTTTATTAATTATTATTTTAGATATGAGCACTGCGATGGTTTATCGTATATAACGCTGAATTATAAGGTAGAAAAGCTGTTTACAATAGAACTAATTTTTTGCACGCGGCTCCGCCAGCGCGAATTACTTTTTCTGGTGTAGGAAAGGAAAGAAAGTTGCCTATAAACTAATCATGTTCATGGTCCATCTATGTGCAAAATTATATCTAAATACATTCAGCCATTAAGACATGATTGATTAACAAACATCCCAATTCAAAACTCACAATCATTCAAATTTCCACATTTATAGGTAATTTATAATATAATTATGTTAATACAACAATATTATACTAGTGTAAAACAGCGATTCCTAAAGTGGGTTCCTCGGAACCCAAGAGTTTCGTGTAAAAGTCACTAGGGTTCCGCGAATTTGTTGTATTTATCATTGTCAATGTCAGTTGTGGCAAATTTCAGATCGGATTCACAAAATATCCGATAACATTGAATTTAAGTCATGTTTGCTCACTTTGAACTTTGTATGACACTTTTTGACGATAATATGTCAAATTAAGTGCTAATATTGCTTATTAAAATAATGCAACACGTGTTTCACGATTATCGCGAGAAAATGTAGGTGTTTTAATTAAAGTTGGTAAAATCTCAATTTAAATTAACTAGCATACTTTTTAAATCTATATCTAAGGTATAAAATATTTTTTTTGCTTTCCAGACCTATTGTTTTGTTTGTCGGCAGTCACTATTAATCGTCGTGCTTTTACAGCGCATAAAACGTGCGTTATTGTAAACAGTGTGCACACATCCTTCGGTATGGCTTTCTGAAGATCCACGACCACTCAAGCTGTCGCTTCAAAGAAACATGTTAATGAGTCATTACATCGAATGTTTAATAAAACTGCTTTCATTGTAACGAGGGATAAGTTAATAAATCTCACATATAACTGTAAATAACTTATTAGGAGTGATTAATCAATACTAAGTCAAGCATACTGTACATTAATCCAAGTATAATAGTGGCGTTCATACACTTGGCTTTTGAAAGTTTAATAAAGCTATCAACACATTCTAATAAGAATATTAATACAACCGTGTATAAAATTGATTTCAGAAACATGTTAATAGTTCCTGATGTAAACGTAACACGACTTTGCAATAACCCGACCTAACTTTATGTTCAAAATCGACTTGAATTTACTTTATAATAATGATATGTAACAATTTCGCGAATAATATCTGCATTATGGTTTTTTATTATTTGTCCGAGTGTGGCAGTAATATTGTTTAGCGTTTAAGCGGTCGAGACAAGCGGATGCGGACACGGTGGCAGCGACGGCAGCGGCCATCCGCGGAACCTTCACCCCTACACTTGAACTCGCGCCCAATGCTCGCCGCGCCGCACCGCGCCGCACCGCGCCGCACAGCGTCGGACTTAACGCAATCAACCGCACCGAGTCGACGGATTGCACTCACAGACCCGGCCCACGGCCCTCGGCCATCAACATTACTTTAAAATACTCTCTTAACGATTATGCAACAGCTTCGAGTGTCAAGTTCATTGCTTCAATAAACATAGTTCTATACACAACCATACACGAACAAACGTATTTTAAATAAATAAGAAAACTTGTATCTAAAATTGTTATAATATTACTAAAATTACATTTTTATAATTAATAATCTATTTATGTATGTTAAAGAGTTTATTAAAGTTTAAAAAGATATATCACTTCTGTAACTGGTACATTTTTATCCTTACGACAATAAACAGTCTATATAAATCAGATTAGAAACACCAGGGAATATTTTCGCTACGTAAAAAAATAATCTATGTAATTCCTGGTGTTTTGTGGGTCTACGTGGAAGCTTCGGCGCGGGGTAATCTCACTGTAGGTAATAAATTCTGCCGCCATATTGAGCGCAACGGAATATAAAATCGCCTAAAAGATTACTACCCGGTTTAATATTACACAGGCAGGATACTGAACAATCTAATGGGTACAAGATAAATAACAAAGAAATACAAGCAAATTAAGGAGGATAACTGAGCAATAACAAAAACTTCTTGATATAAATTGCTATCCTGAAATGACCTCCCGCTGGCGAGCTTCTACATCTACACGTAAAAAAAATAATTGACCAATTATTATAAGAATTTTGTTTATAAATGGCGAACAAAAACATCGACGAAAAACAAGATGAGAAATATTAGATAAATCACCGTTGCTATATGGGTTGGTACACCGAATGCAATATTAAATATATGAATACTGTTAAGTGTTTGTGTCCGAGAACCAAATGCAAAGCGAGACGACCTAATCATCTCCTAAAATGAATGAAAATCGGACTTGAAATTGAGAATATTTTTTATAAATAAGTTGCCGTTTGCAAAGTTAACTTGGTTATTAGAAATGTATTTTTTATTGGTCTAATGACTTGAGTATTAGTATTATTGAGTAGTTGAATTGAGTATAGATTCATGAGAACAGGCAATGGAAATGGAATCACTGCTGACTGGTTCAAATTCAATCTACTTTATAAGTACAATCGTGAATGATTATTGGTGGTGACTGTGAAATATTGAATCCGCCACGGTTATTGGCACGCGGCCGAATCAGATTCACTCAAGCCATACTATTTTACAAGTTATTAAAACTATGCAAATCTGGCAATTTAATAACCGTTCAAGTTTTCAGGTGTTGTGGCTTTGCCGCTGATGTTATGATATAGATTGGGCTATCTTAAAATAAATCTTTAGGTTTAAAATAAACCTTTAGCTTTATTTTTTTATCAATAAAACCTTTAATCTTAATACGTTTACTAATTTGATGTAGCTAGTAATTCCTATACTCGTTTAAACGTTTTCACGAATTTATTCATAGTTTAGTATTTTTATTTTAAGTTATTATTTCGATGCATTAACATTTATAAGGATCCTTATTGGAATAGCATAGTTCATTTGCAAATGATTAATATGTGAAGTGAAGTGTGTGAGTGTTAAAATATCAGATTAATTTCAAGAAAAACCTAATACTTGTATTTTTATCCAATGTCTTCTTATAAATATAATTTTTATAGCATTTCCCTGCCTTTTTTATATTTTTGTGTACTTCAGCATAGCAAATTGAAAACAATGTTCATATTAGAAATAATCGCAAGATGGCTGTATTGAATTCAGTTTTATTGTAGTAAGTCAATCTTGTCGCAGGTAGGGCCGCATTAAATATATCCGCAACAATCATAAAAATTCTCGTTCTTACACTAATAAACATAAAAGTTAAGGACTGTTCTTGTCCAAAGTTATGATAATATTATTGATAATAAGTTTCGAGTAAAGTTTCCTTAAAAGCATTTCATGAGTTGTTCACAAATAGGTAACTTCTGCTAGATGTTGATGTTTCAGGTGTTTCAGGTTCTTCATGTTACAGTCATTATAATAATAAAATCAGCATACAAAAAATAAGATAAAAGATAATGATGAACTCACCACAGTCACCGGGGGTATATTCGCGAACACTTGGCTGGCCGGCAAGGTATAATACAAAGTTGTTGATACAGTATGTGTATCAGAGTCCAGCAGAGGAATAAGAGCGTAAGTGATTGCCGGAGCGTGATGCTAACGGCACGGCCGGGCCGGCACTGACGCGAGGCGGGCGCTCGCGCGATGCCGCCGCTCTACTCTCGGAGGCTTCACGGCGCGAGCTTTCAGCGACACACGACCCGCACGCACTGCACACTGCACTCGCCCTCGTCTACCCACGCGTTTTGATTCTCTCGATCGTCTACTGTTCCGAGCGCCCGACGCACGTTTGAACTCTTCGCGGCGCCCGCTTTACCGTATAAATATGAGCTCTGGTGGCGGGGGCTGGGCGAGGCGTCGGACCCCAACGCATCGCGAATCCACATCGGCATAAATTGAAGATGCAGTCCGTGTCCTCCCCATTGATTTTATTGCTTACCTATAAGATACAGCCAATTAGCAAAATTCTCACCTCGCTGCCGTGACTATTTCCGTAATGAATGTGCATGTTACGTTTATATTGCATGATAACAAGTTCGCAGCACCACTATATCATAAATACGACCAATCTGATTAGCTTAATTACATACACTAATTATTTGTATAATTTAATGAAAGTTTTTAGGGCTAAGCACTGAGTGAATGTGTATTTTGCTCGGCGCTTGGCCCGAGCGGATTGGTACCACCGTCCTGCCTATTTCTGCCGCCAAGCAGTAATGCGTTTCGGTGGAAGGGTTGGATAGCCGTTCCTGCCCTGTCCTTTCCTCTCCGTGTTGGTGGTTTCACACGGTACCCGGAACATGCGGTGCTAAAGGCCTGGTCGGCACGATGGGCGTGAGGGGCTGACGCGGGGTACAGGGAGACCCGATGGGAACGGTCGCCGCCGGCCGCCTGCCGGTCAGTAGGGGACCTGAACCCGGGAATTCACACTTTCAAACTCCCTTCCCGGGAAGCTGTCCCACCAACCGGCGAAAATCCCGTTGTACAGTCGTCGTGCCAGAGTGGGAGACTGGAGTGGATCCCGGCGCCTGTACACGGGGGGGCATCGGGGGCCCTTCCGTGCGCCGTGCCAGCTCCTCACATTACCCACGTGCCCGTCTCGCATCACGCTCCGCCCTTTTTTATCCGGGTGCCGTACTGAGCCCACTACACACATCCATATCCCTTCCTACTCTTTTATAATATAAAAAAAAATATGAAGGTCAAAAAAAAGAGAAGTATTTACTCGGCGGAAACTGGATCCACATTAGGAGTGGACTTCTGCAATGTTAGGGGTCTACACAGCAACCTCGATGCCGTACATCACCACCTTGAGACGGCACGGCCTGCCCTGCTCTTTTTAACGGAGACTCAGATATCTACCCCTGATGATACATCGTACTTAAACTACCCCGGCTACGTATTGGAGCACTCATTCCAGCGTAAGGCCGGGGTGTGCGTTTTCGTTAGGGGTGATATCTGTTGTCGCCGCCTTCGGGGCCTCGAGCATCGGGACCTGTCGATATTGTGGCTTTGTGTAGACCATGGGGGTCGTACCCGAATCTACGCATGCCTCTACAGGTCCCATGCCAGTGAAGTGGGGTCTACTTACTTATTTGAGAACGTTCAAGTGGGGACTGACCAAATTCTTGAACAGTTCCCATCCGCGGAGGTGGTGGTCCTTGGCGACTTCAATGCTCATCACGTTGAGTGGCTGGGGTCGCGGACCACCGACCTCCCGGGTCGGACTGTTTATGAAATGGCCTTGGCTTATGGTCTCACACAACTGGTAACGCAGCCCACCCGTGTTCCTGATGTTGAGACCCACGAGCCTTCCATGTTGGATCTTCTGCTGACTACACACCCTGACGGATACAGAGTGGTGGTCGACGCCCCTCTAGGGTCATCTGACCACTGCCTGATCCGTTCGACAGCCCCTGCTATGTATCGCGATCGCGTTTCTGCCACTGGGACTCGCAGGGTCTGGCGGTATGGGTCAGCAGATTGGGATGGACTTCGCGAATTCTTTGCGTCCTACCCATGGAAGCAGCTCTGCTTCTCCTCGGGAGATCTTGACGTTTGTGCGGACTCTGTTAGGGACGTGGTGCTCTCGGGGATGGATATGTTCATCCCCAACACCAAAATACCCGTCGGGCGTCGTAGCCGGCCCTGGTATGATAATACCTGCGCCGAAGCTGCGCGCCTAAAGCAGTCCGCATACGAGGCGTGGGTTGACGCCAGAAAACGTCAAGATCCGAATGCCAAAGAGGAGAAGCGGAAATATAATGCTGCTTCTAGGTTCAACAAGAGGGCTATAGTCAAGGCCAAGGCGGAACACATTGGCAGAATTGGCGAGCGACTGAAGAGCTACCCCTCTGGAAGCCGTGCTTTCTGGTCGCTTGCCAAAGCTGTCCAAGGTAACTTCTGCCGGTCAAGTCTCCCGCCACTGCGTAAGCCTGATGACAGTCTGGCCCACAGTGCAAAGGAAAAGGCTGATCTTTTGGCTCAATCCTTTGCCTCGAACTCGACTCTGGATGATCGAGGAGCCACACCGCCGAACATCCCCCGGTGCGAGTTCTCCCTGCCCAAAATCCGCATAAACCAGCGTGCGGTCAGGAGGGAATTGAGGCTTCTCGACATTCGTAAGTCGAGTGGACCAGACTGCATCCCCGCGGTGGTTCTTAAAACGTGCGCCCCTGAGTTGACCCCCGTTCTCACGCGCCTATACCGTCTTTCCTATTATACCAACAAGGTCCCAACCTCGTGGAAGGTAGCTCATGTCCATCCGATCCCTAAAAAAGGTGACCGGTCGGACCCTTCAAATTATAGGCCGATAGCGGTCACATCCCTGCTCTCCAAAATCATCGAGCGAGTAATCAACGCCCAGTTGTTACGTTATCTTGAAGAGCACCAGCTGATCAGTGATCGACAATACGGTTTCCGTCACGGTCGGTCAGCTGGTGATCTTCTTGTATTCCTCACTCATCGCTGGGCTGAGGCTTTGGAGGGCAGGGGTGAGGCTATGGCTGTTGGCCTAGATATCGCGAAGGCGTTCGATCGAGTATGGCATAGAGCCCTTCTATCGAAGTTACCATCTTACGGGATCCCCGAGGGACTCTGCAAGTGGATCGCTAGCTTCCTGGATGGTCGGAGCATCAAAGTCGTCGTAGACGGCTGTTGCTCCGAGACTCTGTCCGTTAATGCTGGCGTTCCACAGGGCTCGGTGTTGTCGCCGACTCTCTTCATCTTGCATATCAATGATATGCTGTCCATAGACGGCATACATTGCTATGCAGATGACAGTACGAGTGACGCGCGATACATCGGCCATCAGAATGTTCCTCGGAGTACTGTGGAGGAAAGACGGTCTCAACTTGTGTCTGAAATCGAGAGCTCTCTGGGGCGGGCCTCGGAATGGGGGGAAAAGAACTTGGTTCAATTCAACCCCATGAAGACACAAGTTTGCGCGTTCACTGCAAAGAAGGACCCTTTTGTCATAGCGCCACAGTTCCAAGGAGTACCTCTCCGGGTTTCCGAGAGTATTGGGATCCTCGGCGTCGAAATATCCAGTAAAGTCCAGTACAGGAGTCATTTGGAGGACAAAGCCAAATTGGCTGGCAAAAAGCTGGGTATCCTGAACAGAGCGAGACGATACTTCACGCCGGGCCATAGACTTGCGCTCTATAAAGCTCAAGTACGGCCCCACGTGGAGTACTGCTCTCATCTCTGGGCAGGAGCCCCCAAATACCTGCTTGACCCACTTGACTCCTTACAAAGGCGGGCTATTCGAATCGTCGGGGACCCCAGTCTCACGAATAACTTGGAACCTTTAGGAACGCGGAGAGACTTTGGTTCTCTCTGCGTATTCTATCGTTTGTTCCACGGGGAGTGCTCTGAGGAACTGTTTAAGATGGTACCAACATCACCATTTTACCATCGCACTACCCGGCACCGCAGTAGAGTTCATTCGTACTACCTGGAAACCATGCGATCTAGCACCGTACGTTTCCAGCGCTCATTTATACCACGCACGTGTAAGCTCTGGAATGAACTCCCTGCCTCGGTGTTTCCCGAGCGCTATGACATGTCCTTCTTTAAACGAGGCTTAAAAAGAGTATTCCTTCAACGGTAGGCAGCGGCTTGGCTGTGCCCCTGGCATTGCCGATGTCCATGAGCGGCGGTAACCGCTTACCATCAGGTGGGACCGCTTGCTCGTCTGCCTATTAAGGCAATAAAAAAAAAAAAAAAAAAAAAAGTTTGTATTTGGTAATTACAAATGATAAGTTATACATTAAAGAGTAGCGAGCAAACACTTGGGGTGATAAATTTAAATTTTATCTAATAATTTACAAATCATATAACTTTATTTTTAAAATACATAACAAAATTAAATAACTATAACTAAGGTTAGTCATTGTAACTAAAAGTTTACGACATTCTTGATCTTGTTTTTAAAATTATAATCGCATAATATAAAAGTAAGTAAAGTAAGTAGTTGTTAACTCAACGAATTGATAATTTAATGCAACCTACTTAATATTCTTCTTATAAATACAATAACCCCTTACCAAAGATTTAATTATAATATCTGAACCACGACTGCTGTTTATTCAACCGATTTAGTGTAATAAGCATGTAAATGTAAACATAAATTAACAAGTTTTACTAGGATATTCCCTAGTAAAGCTTGTTAAGGGAACAGCGTCTGGAAACAACTCTCAGAACGTTTATAACATAATAATTGTTGATTAATCTGTGGCCTAACATCAACCACTAACGAGTCAATATTTTTTTAACTTTGGCGAAACCGATACCGTGGTGTCACATCGATCGTGAGTACACCTTCACGATGCAAATTTATATTATTTCGCATCTCCTAGGTTTAATAATCTAATTTATTTCGCATTGGTGAATTCTAATTGAAATCAAATCAATCATTTTTATTCATTTGAATGACGAGTGGAGCAAGTGGCTTGTCTGATGGCAAGACACAGGCCTGTACATATACAGAAGCAACACCGCTCAAAACGTTGAATTACTGAGTTCTGCATGGCACTGCCTTGCGCTCGTTACACCGAGAGGTAACATGTTTTAAGTTCTCATAATGCCCAACATTTCACTGTTCAATGTCTTTAAAATTTGAACACAATAGTTCTTACGTACTGCCTGGCGGCATGAACAGACAAAGCGATGGTACCTACCCAGACCACCCTTCGTATACGACGAACTATTTATCATTTGAATCCCCTATAAGTACGTAACTATTTTTTTTTAATAGTGCCTTCTCGAATTTATATTATGCAATTAATTTGTACATATTAGTGTCTATTGTACTACTTCAAAGGTCTGTCTTGAGGTGCTATAGAATATAGAAAAACATTTCAATGACCAAGGTTTACGTTTCTTATTGATAGGTTGCATTATCTTCATCAGGAGTTTATTGCATAATGTTTTAGTATAACTTTTCTATGTACAGTGATTAAGATTTTTAGTCATTTAATTCGTTATAGCGATTTCGGACAATACTCCTGTTTGAATGTTTACACAGGTGGTACGACGACGCTACCTTCACGAAGTAATAAACGTCATCACCGAATGAATCGACGTGACTTACAGGGGAATTTAACCAGCAATTATTTAAATTTTATGCGCAGCTTATGATTGTTTTCTAAGAAAAAAAATAATCATTTCATTTCTAGCGTATTCATAGATGATTTATCCTGTGTACTATTTTAAATGTGAATTTTAAAATACTGATATTAATAGTCCTCTTTGCTCGTCTTGCGGTTACTAGATTCCACAAATACAATATTGCAAGAATTACAATTGTAATTTAGTCCTACATTAAATATTACTTATAAGTTATAACTTCGTAAAACTAAGAGAGAGACAGTTAAATGTGTATTATAAACCTAGATATTTTGAAATTAAATGGGTATTCATTGTAATGAAGGATAGTTCGCCTAATAGGTGAAGGTTTTATGAGATAATTTGAGCCTCCGAAAAATCTCCCTCGCCGTATGAACTACATCTACAAACTGCCTTTTCTCGTTGGTATTCTGTGCCACAGTATAACCACTCTGATCAACCCTGCCTTTTCATGCTGTAGATAAAACTATCCAAAGCGTGATTATGCCACTTTTAGGCTTTGTTGAATAGATTAACCAAAGGGCATATACCCACTATAACACAAAGGTTAAAGACAGGGTAAGTTTTCCTAACCGTACATTTGCTACGGTTTTTTTTTAATAAAACGTAAAAACCATGACGTAGGTGCGAGTTTTATTATTTTTATGAATACATTAACTATTAATCACTAATTTGTTATTCATAATAATATGAGTCACGGTGACTGGTTCTTAACATCAGGGGCTGTTTAGGAATCATATCGTGACGAGGCTGTAAAGGTAGATTTCGGATGCTAGCGTCTGATGTTTGACGCGCCCATCGAAAATCTACGTAAACGGCAACCGAGGGATTTCCAGCTACCATTATCATTGTTTGATAAGGGGCATAGTTGTTTGTAAAAGTCCACCATTGTCTCAGTATTCCACCTCAATGGTCTAATGGACTCAAATCCCAAGTTGAGCAATCACAATTTGTGTCGGAGACTGGAACTTGTGATCGATGATGTTTTATTTAATTATGCAGACCGGCAATCGACCAAGTGGGTCACCTGATGGTAAGTTATCGCCACTGCCTATTTACGCCCATAATATACAAGAAATCATGTCCGCGTTGTCGAACTTAAAGGAAAGGGATATTATTGGGAAGGAGAGAGGGATTTGAGACTCCGGATATCTTACTCAACATACGAAGCACAACAGCCACTAATTTACGTTTATTTACCGTATGACAGTGGTAACAACCCGATTGAGCCCGACTTTTCATGCTGTAGACACCACTGTCTAACTACTAGCTAACAGTGGCTGTAGAAGTTGCACCTACCCCGTCGGGGATACAGGCTTGAGCTTGTGTAATGTAATTTATGTAATGTTTAGGATTCCGAAGCCAAAAGCCTTAAACAGAACCCTTATAATTAAGTCATGCCCGTCTATTCCTCCATATGTCACATCCATTTTACTCGGAGTTCTATATCGATTAAGTTTAGATGGTAGGTGTCTTATATGAACTGCTACACATTTTTTTTAAGTATATATTTTAGGCGCCGCTCTTATTACATGTTACTGAGTGATGATTTTTTCCATTGCACTTTGCCGTGTTCGGATAAAAAAAAGGTAATTAACCTCAAGCATTAGGACATTTCTAGTCAGAAAAGCGATATGAAATTTAATGGTTTGAATCATACGAGCGTTAAACTTGATTCCGATAATAAGTATGGCAAAAACGCCGGAAACCACGGACATTCCTTTTAGTCTTCACAAAAGCTATACACTAGTATACAACTCCAGAGGTTATTAAGTGACTAAAAAATTATGTTTTTTCATAACTAATTTTGTTATGACTGAATGAAGCGTATTCTGAAGAAAAACTGGTAGAGCCACGCTGTAGTCAGTCGCCTTATATTTATTAAGAGCGGTTTAAATTTTATGGACAGGTAAGCATTCACACTGAGTAAAAAGTTTTGTCTACCTTATCTATCGATTAAATTATATTCTAACTTTTGCTCAGATTTCGCCCTCTTGAAAGATTTTTTTTTGGGATAAAAAGTAGTTGCTTCCAACCTATGTTTTTAAACCCCTTTTTATAGCCGGCAAACGATTAAGTGGGTCACCTAAGTGATCTGTACCGCCCATGAAAACTCACACTAATAGAAGAATTATGGATGCGTTGCCGAATATTTATACGATTTTATACCTACCTATATAGAGATTGAGTAGCGACGCTGTACCTTCAGATCAAGTAAAAGTAGACCGGTAGGAACACGTAAAGCTGCAGTACTAACTGTTCTACATGTAATACAAAAATATCGACGTCGTACGTTGACTCTGGCGCATTTTTTTGCACAGATCATATAGGTGATCCGTTGTTTATATACTATAAAGTTGGGTATGTAAGCTAAAGTTAAGGTATAACTATTAGGTTCATTGATAACTTTGCATGCGCTAAATATTAGTCCCCTCAATTTCTTTGAGAATTTACAACATTGGTTATGATATACAAAAATCTAAAAGTAAAAACAACTTATTTTGAGTCGTTGTAAATTAATTGTCAATTATTGCTAGAAAGCATCGACCCGAAATTGGTTATTTTAATTTTTAGCTATTTAGTATTTTTGAGGCGGTTTTATTTTTGTTAAAAGTCAATTATTTCCTATTTTTAGTGAAAGACATCATCATCATCATCATCAATGGCAGAAGTTTTAGTCATTCATTTTCAATTTCACCCCTTTAGATGTGGAATTTCTCCTTGAAACTTTAATGGAACCATCTTTGGACTTCGAATGAAAGAAGAATCATCGATATCGGATCACTCTATGAAAAGTTATGTGTGGATATACAAATACACGCGTCGAATTGTGAACCTCCTTCATTTATTTATTTTTACAGGAGAGGCGATTAACACTTCAATACACATATACCTATATTCTATTTAATTCACAGTAGTATTTTAAAATCACTTTTAAAAACACTAGATGGTAAGATTCTAGTATGCGAGTGTCCGTTTGAGTAAGTGCCAACAAGTACAAGTACCGCTTTGTCTATTTCTGCCACCAAACAGCAGTGTGTAAGCAACGCCCAGCAGCAAGTGTTCCGGTTTAAAGGATATCGGAGACAGTGAAATTACTAGGCATTCTGAGAGTTAACATACTACGAAGCAGTGTAGCGAGCACAGTGCAGTTCCATCCAGTGGTTTGTAAGTAAAAGTTCTCAGTGGTATGGCTCCTATATATGCCCAGACATGGCGCTTACCATCATCCGAGCGACATGCTCGTATCATCATTCAGGCCAAAACAACTAAATAAAATATTAAATACCACTTATAATTAATTTGCTAGTTTCTCGTCCAACGATAAAAAAATATTATTAAATAACTTTGTATGAGAATGTATATTTTTAACTTAAGATTGAAGTTAAGAGTAATCAAGATCGAAATAATGTTATTCGCGAATAACTAACTGTACTTCGAACTGTATCAAGATGTCTGATAAACCGTATGTGCTGACAAAATATATTACGATTTACGATATCTGTGGTGCAGAAGCTGATCAGCCGACACTGACAGAGGCTTCGGGTTTGATTCTCAACAATTCTTAACTTGACAATATAATATAGTATGGGTCAAGACAATGTGGGTGAATGTTAGGTGTATTTATTTATTTATTCCTAATAGGGTCTACCCTATTATTAGGTGCATAAGCTACTATTTTTGTAACATATTTAATCTCACGGTGGTGTATCCACGGAAGGATAGACAGAAGTGCAACTTTTGAACTCAGTGTTCGCCGAGCTTATTTTCGTCCTATATCCGGGAGGCGTACACATGCAAAAACCGTCAAACACCCCCGCATCAATTAGCAAAAATCTGTGATTTTTAAATGGGTGAGATTTCTTTAAACACCGTTAACATTTATCTTGATGTTTTTTGTATTAAACCATCTTTCTAATAAACAAATCGTCCCATTTGTTTAGCTGCCGCAATGTACAAACAGATAAAGGGTATCCAACTTGTAACAGTAAAATATTGCACTTCGCTATCATGTTCATTAATGCTCATTACGAAAACTTAACTTGAAAATAGGATTGTAAATATTACACTTGATTTATTGAATTGCACAGTAAATAAAAAAACACACCACGTCCAGAGGCTAATCTGCAGACTTGTCCATAGTCATCAGAGTTACATTCACCGATATAATTCGACTGTGTTTACACTTACGTTGGATAATTAATCCTTTTTAAATTTGACAAAGGCCAGTGACACGGGCCTGCCAGGCGCCGCTTTTTTATATTAATTAAAACGGACTCAATCCTAACATAACGGCGCACACATTACTATGCTAATTTATTATTAGGGTATTTTCTTGGCATCCGCAATGTGACATACATTTTTTTAAGACGTAACTGTAGCGGAAATATGATTGATAGTTGACCGTTTAAGTATGCTTCAGTTATCCTTATCTCGCAAGACAGTCACCGTGAAAAATACATTCATTATGCCAAAGTGATCGCGTAGTACTGTAGCCGCATGTATATCAAGCTGTATTTATTCCACTATTTATACCAGTGCTTAGCTTACTCTACAGAGTACATCGCTCTATAATAAGACCACTGAGTCCGCTTATCTTCTTTAAATAAGGATTATTTCTACACATCATAATGTGGTGATGTCGTTGACTGTATGAGACTGAATTCTATGCAAATCATAATCTGTGTGCTTAATCATGAGCATTAAATTTACGAGACGTAATCGTTTATTTATCAGTATTCGCGAAATCTTACTAAAAGAATGCGTGGTCAACGTACTAAATTATACTACTACAATTCATAGAATGTGATGAATAGTTGGATTCACTGGAACAGAGCGTAACTATACACCAGTCTTCATAATCGCCAAAAAACAAGTAAAAAAGCGATATTCGAAATTCAAATTGCGTCTAGGTACGTAAATACTACACATTAGATATACCAACGACCAGCTTCAATGAACGTTGTAAGTCACACGGTTTTTTATTTCTATTTGAATGGTCGTGATGCATCATGTCTTAAAAAAACTGTGTTAGAGTTTTTCCTATGACGCGCTCTTATAACAGTGATTTTATTCCGCGCAACACCTGCTCGTGCGACAATAATTTCGGCCACACACACGAGAGCAAATATAAGCCAAATAAAGAATCGCGATGTGTGCAGATTCCCGGCTGGCGTGGTAGCTATTCGTAGGTACAGACTATTGATTTTGTCCACCCCAGACCGTACACCCGCCGAACTGCACCGTGTTCCGCTGCCTACTGCTTATAATACTCAACTATTATTATAAATTTATTGATTCCTTCCAAACTAAAAGCTCGATATATTGGGGTCACTGTTTAAAAACGATATTCACATAGAGGTAATGTTGAGCAATAAATTATATGAAATACAATATTAGCTATAAACAGTGTTGTTCGTGTCGCTGTTTGACATGCTGTCGCAGAATTTTCTTCCCCACACGCAAAAGAATGTCGGGTGTATATGAGAAGTTAGCACTTGAGCATAAGCGGGTCGCGGCGAGCCTTCCGCGAATTTTCCGATTATAAAACCGGTCAAGCCTGGGAATCGTTCGCTGATGACTCGATAAAACGTGAGTAGTATTGAAACTTCGATTCTGAAAATGATTCGTATGTAATGTTATGTAATGAAAATAATTTTCTAATTTTACTATCACAGTCACTGCCCGAAGTAGGCTAGTGTTAAGTGTATGAGAACTAAGAAGTATCTAGCTAGCTACTTCGCAGCCTTTGAAATGCGGACTACAGTATGCCCAGGGGGCAATGAATCCGCGTACCGCTAATGTAATATTAAGTCTCGTTAATCTACTCTTATCCCATTTTGGCTTAGAAAAGGCTTAGTGAAGCCGATCTTAATATTACATTTTTCGTTTTACGTAATGCCTTGTAATGTAACAATTTTTATCTTAATTAAATTTTCGAATGTATTTCAAAATTGCCTATTTTCTTTATATGTTCCAATTATTCAATAACGTTATTTTTTACTAGCTAATACAATATACGCAGCTTTGTTACGTATAGTAATTGGAATCCTTTAAAAAAGGAAAAATCCTTTTAAAATTCTTACTCATGCAATTTTATATAAAACTATTTAAACCAGTTCCGAGAAACAGGTGATAAAATAATGATATTCACTATACTCGGCCATAAATTGAGGAAAGAACTATTGCCCGGAGAAAATTATGCATCATATTATCGTTTACGTACAGCGTAAAATACAAGACATGCTTTGGGTGCTTGCATTGCGAACCTATACAGTCATGTGCTAAATCTCGAATTACGTTCAATATTCTCGTGTTGTGTGATATCGTAATATTAAAGATTTACTTTAATGATACCAACATTGCATTCCATCGCCCACAACGCGACCCTTTACAAAGACTACAAAATGGGACACATTAATTTATAGGACTTTACATAACTTTTAACTATATTATGGTTTCCTCTCTTATATCTTACTTCGCATACACTGCGTTCTTCTCTTCTCTAAGTTCTTGTAATATCGCCATGTCTGTCTGTTCGTCCGTCATATTACTCGAAGACATTCAGAGTGTTTCAGAATTTCTCACGGACCATGATGAATTTAAACTAATGATGAGATTTCTCATTTAGGTTCGTTGATTCGCCTACATGTAATATTTTGCACCTATCTGCCAGTACGAACAATCCGCACATCATATTCTTTGGGAGCAGTGTCTCTGGCAACAAGAGCGCAATATTAAGTTAGACAGTATGCAAATAACATTCAGAGTTTAATATAACATGGATCTCGTGGAGGCTAGGAAGAATTTCCGTGCTTTCCGGCATTTTGTCATACCTAATATTAGAATCAAATTTAACAGCTCGTGTGCTATGACTTATCTAATGACATCCATGGTGCTTTAATTCTGGGTTCTCCGGTTATAAATATCCTTGTGCCTGAGATGTCCTTGTTGTAAATGTTATTGTGCTTTGATTTGCTCCTTAGCCAAATATTTTCTCTCCCCTTTTGCTATGGAAGGAAGTGAACAATAAAGATTCTCGACTACTTACTAATTTTCTATTAGATTAATTTCCTTGCGGTACAAAGACAATGCAACATTCCCAGAGACTCGCCGAGCTTCACTGCTCGGTGTCAATAAAAATACGTGCCACTGTCGATCCTGGTGCACAGGAGTTAAAGGGGTAAACAGGATTCTTATAGAGTTTAGCTATTCGCCAAGAATAGATTTAAGAAAATTTAACCCTAACGAGGTCACTCGGATAGTCCAATACGAGTTGGAGGTAAGCTTTTTTATTATTTTAGTGAAAATAAAAACAACTTACCAACTCCTTGGCCAAAACAAACATAAAAAATCACCATATTATAACACTCGTAGTAGAGTTGCCTAAATATATAGTATGTATGTCTAAACGAAATGTCCAGTTATTCGGGGATATTTCTACAGTTACAGATAAATACAACTTAGAAAGAGACATTAACATAATAAAATACTATTAAGTTTGTATAATTATTTGTTTATACAAAACAAAACTACCTAATATTAATAGAACAAAGCATTTCGCCACAGCTCATCACCGCGCTGTTATAACGGCTTTTCTTATTTCCGAAAAAGAATCTTTGTAATCATAACGCATTCATGCCGAAGAATTTTCACACGCTTTGCATAAAACACATACTTGTAGAACTGGATTACCTTTTAATATGATTCATACAGTCGGAGACGCTCCACTTTATCTATGACATAAATTAGCACCTTTTTATACGCAAACCATGGCCATCGCTACTGTAACTTGTTATTATTGATATTTCTATCCGCTGAGTTTAAACTACATTATTTTTTATTGTTGGAAGCTATTAATAGTATCAAACAGCTCTTTTTATCCCCTGATAGAAAAAACGGGTGTTATTACTTTGAGCCCTTTGCCTGTCTATGGCATCGTAGCTTCTCAACAAATTAACCGATTTAAATGTGATTTTATGTTCGAAAGCTGGTTTAATCGGGACGGTTCTTCACTATGTTGAATAAAATTTACAAGGTGATAGGTACGCGAGAGACCGTCTGGATTGGTACCACCGCTTTGTCTATTTCTGGCGCCAAGCAACAGTGTGTAAGTACTGTTGTGTTTCGGTTTGAAGGACATTGAAGCCAGCGAAATTGCTGGGCATTATGAGACTTAACATCTTATGTCTCGGGGTGACGATCGCAGGTCAGTGCTATGCAGTGCTTTGTAATTCAAAGTTCTATGCGGAGTTGCTTCTGTTTATAGGCAGGCGTTGCACTTACTATCAGGCGAGAGCCTTGCTCGTCTCGTCATTTAATCAAATAAAAACAGAATAAAATGTGTTCAATTGTTTAAAAGTTACAGATGTTTTTAATTGACGTCAGGAGTTTATAACGGTGAAAACGGTGATGTGAATTTTCATCGCCGAACAAGAATGGATACTTAACTCTTGCTAATTATTATTTAAACAACAGATGCGTAGAGAGTGAGAGTTCTGACCTAATTCCTCAAGTCAGATACACTTATATAATATTTACGAGTGTGTTTATGCTACCAGCATTTCGTTATTAGGTATACGTGAGTCCCGTCACGTCTCATGGGAACAGTAAGGGAGCGTTGAGCGTATTATAAAATCTTTGGCATCTACGTATTTCACATTATGTTTTGTTTATTAAGGGAAATTAAGTTTCGTCATGATAAAGATTACTTTAATGAAGGAATGAATATCAACAATATGTTATTAACATTTTTGGATCACTTATTTAATTTTAGGGTACATGAGTAGAGATTGGTCTAATAAAAAATGTCGCGCGCCGTCATTCAATTGTGAGTCTTACTACACACAAAATTAGACGTTGCGCTGATTGCTGGGACGCGACCTAGAGCCAAACATATCATGTTTAGTATCTTGCTTGATGTTATATGGATTCTAAGACATTGCAAATCCTTAATAAAGGAGACCTATAGCCAACGAGTAAGTAGGTTTACTGGAGTTATCCATTAAAAATATTAAATAGATCTAAAAAAAAATACATATTATTTTATATAAGTTATTGCATCGATGTCATGAATACTTAGCATCCATGAAATTATTTTCATGATGTAGCTAGCTATCTAAAAAATAACTAAGATCACAGAACATATCAAGTTTGAATTGATGTCTAGCTCTCCTTCCGGTGTCTAAAGAGAAGGAAACAAAAGTGTATCTAATAAGCATACTGCTATATCTAGTTCTTGCCGACTTCAAAAAGATTGAATGTGTTGATAAAAGCGAATAGCTTTATTGTAACGGTCGACCTAATAGGATGATGTTGCTGTGTATAATTTTATTAACAAAAATATTACGAATATATTCGTGATATTTTCTTATTAAACAGGATAATTTCAATTGTCGTAAAAGACATTTTAACTTGTGTACGAGTACATTAACATGCCTGATTTTATCTTAATCTACTACACAATTATCAAAATTTTATAACACTTTATTAGTACGGTGATATTTTATTTTATGTTTGATGCCGTTGGAAACTTGCATATTCAAATGGACGCCGAGCGGCCGGATAAGACCTGGCGCCAGCAACAATTCTGGTTTGCACGATGGCTATCAGAAGCGCAATCCCCTATTCCTCGCAGTGCTAATCAATGAATAATTACTCTGTTTAAGGGGCACCTCTATAAATAGCCGGCTGGAGCGCTGACCTGGAGCGACGGGTTAGTCCGGCCTGACAGCCGCGGACACTCGCAGCAGCCTCGCTCCTTCACCCCCGCGTGCGGCCGTACCGCCGCCGTGCCGCCGCGCCGCACCGCGCCGACACAGCGTGCTCGCAGCCGCCTCCGCCATTGCTACCACTCTAATAGGGATGCCACATCGTTATGACGACGAATTGCAAACATCACCGCAGTGTCTAAAATAATAACTAACCACTGTTATGGCATACACTATGATGATGGATGATTAAAACAAATACATTTACGCTCCCAAAAATGCTACAAAATATCAGCGCCACAAATTTTATTATGGCCGAATGTTAGTCATCCTCGGTAACCCTAAGGTGTACTAGTCGACACGCCTCCAGCTCCGCATCTTGTCGTTTTTTGCAAATCCAGCAGCCAAAGCATCTTTGTATGCGAATTGTGGATAAATTTTTACCTAAATCATTTGCCATGAATTTTGCTGCGCATATACTCCATACAAACCTTACCTTTTTGAGTCCAATTTCATCCAACCTCAGTGTTATTTAAATTAGAAATGAAATCCTGACAGGTACATACGATAAGTGTTTGGAAGGTGCTGCAATACAATATGAGGAGAATTGTGCTTATGATTTTACATGTAACGGCAATTCTAATCGAAGCTATTGAGCGAGGTACCCACGCTGCCGGGGGGTTATCGGTTATCGAGTTCCTTATAACACAAAGATAGTCGTATACGTGCATGTACTGAGAATCTCAAAATTAAGATAACATAATATGTGGATAATACATATTCGATATCATGGAGAATGCGAAAACACTGAAACATACGCCTAGGATAGCCAGTTTTTAAAATGAAGCAAAACAATAGCACCAAAGTAAATTGGTCAGAGCTTTTTCATCTGGTGAATAAAAAGTTGTTGTTTCATTCTGCAATCAAATAGTTGTCGCGAAACTAACGACAATGACATAGACATTGGCAGTCGGTGACTAGACAAGGCTGAATGTGGCGCGATCCGCGACCGACGACCGACGACAGAGAAGCAACTCGCGAGCGGTGCGGCGCGGTGCGGCGCGGTGCGGCGCGGCCGCGTGGAACAAATACAGACACCATGACAATTTGCTACTCAACGTGACAGACTCAGACACTAGCCACCTTATTTGTATAACGTTAACATGCTCCACTAGATCTGTTTGTCTCTGTACCCAATGCATAAAGTTTGAAGAATACACCGCATGTATAACTATTTGATTATATCGAATTCACTTTTACATAGATATCATTCCGCTTACAATATTTTTAAAGTATTTTTAATTGCAAAATATCAAAGATAATAAATTAGTGTGGTATAGAAAAGCATAGCTATAATATTGAGTAACAAGTAGTTCATATTAAACATTTTACAATAAAGATAATTGAGTATCGTAGTTTTGGGACCGAAATAAAAAAAATGCTAAAACGTTGACAAATTTTGATTTTATCTTAAACGACAATGATTTTATGTCACTGTGTGATCGACCAGAGCTTGTGACTCGATCACGAGCAATTTGTGGAATATTATTAAGCCTTACCTTAGCAATTCAAATAATTTCAAAATATGCACGTCTGGGGCATGTGATAAAAATGCTGAAGCTTAATTTATTTTTAATGACCCTACATAATTTCAACGTAAACATTGTATGAGAATATAAGCGAACATATAAAACCTAAGTAAGTAAGTAACGAGTTACTTCTTCTTAATAAATTATTTACATAAGTATTTGTAATGAACGGTACCTATACCTTTTGCCTCAAGTGGGTTTGTTGCCAAAAAATGTGCGCCACCTCCGGTACTGGACACAAATCGGGTTACAAAAATAAAAGATGTCTTTCTCGTTTTTATTCAACATATCCGAGAACTCCATGGGTACATAGCTATCACACTATATCTACTGAACATAATACAACGTAGGTACAGAATAAAACTTGTCACCATGATCACTCCTGGTATAGATAGATATTTTTGGCGTAGTTACCATACAGGTATACATATACTTACTATAAATCAATTCACAATAATGTAACTAGTAAAGACAAGGTATGAAGGTGACTGTAATTAGGGTCCCGAAGTGACCTTGGGTGTAAAACATCATAGAGCCTGTAAGCAGAGTGAAAAAATAACAAAAACGACTACACATTGGCTTAACTCGTTGTAATGAATTACGGCATTGCAAGGACGCAGTAAAGTTGAATATTGCATCAGAATGATTGCGAACACGGGGAGGCAACGTTCGCGTGGAATGCTGGCGCGCGGTCGCAGCCTGCGCAGTGCGCTCCGACAGCGCGCAGCTTTTACACAGGACGCGTTCGCATCCGCACCCGCGCCCGCCGCCGCCCATGACTCATCTCTCACATCTCACCATACGTAGATTGGGGAAATACGCTATAGTGATTTGCAGGTCTGATGATTTATTCGATCTTACCACTGGCCATTGATATTGACGTCACAAGTCGGTTTCAATACAGATAATGACGGGTTCAAAAAAATTTCCCTTTATGAATCATTGAGATCAACCGCCTTAAAATCTATTAAATCGTTTCAATTCGATGTGATTCAATGTTAACTTAAAAACATTTACACGAATAACTGGTCTCAATTAAGATTTCGGATACCTAAAGTTTTATTGCAAATGCTCATCCTGTTTTGCATATAGAGTTCAATTTCTTTAAAAATAAAGTATGAATCATGTATAGCTTTGCACGTGAAGACAAACATACGAAACGATAATGTAGGTAGAAAAAGGTACATTCACTTCGCTAACATGTCACGACTCACGACTGAATTCAACGCACTTCCCAGAGTTAATCAAAGAAGTTTACGAGATTCAGGTAGGACGGAGTTAAGTGATTGGAATTACTTACGAGCTGTAAACCTAATAATGTAAATGAGAGCCACGAGTCCATCTGATGTTATTCCTAGCACACTTGAATTGTTAGCACTTTACTGATATCAATCATTTTTTATTATGTCTACTCCACCGCAATACCTATCGGGTTGAAAAAATGCTTTTCTCTAGAATTTATAATTTTTCACCAAAACAAATTAAATTTTCACAAATTATTTACCGTGGACCTACTTTTCCATTCGTCTAAACCACTTGAAAAATACCCATTACCACTCTTCTTTAGACATCTAAGATACTTCTAAGTTATAATCAGCCAAGGCAGCTTCTTTGCTTTCGAATCACTTGTCCTTTTACTTTGTTTACATTTTTTGAAAGAGTTAAAAACCACAACGTGCTGGGTCAAGGGAATATTGCGAGTGAGGCAGCATATAAACTTTTTTTTAAGATATAAGTCGGTTAAATAGTCGAGTGTTCTGGCAGAAGTCTGCCGGAGCCTTAATTTTGGCCGCTTGTCCCACTAAGCTAACATTTTTGGGGTATAAACTGTAACATAGAATTTGGAGTTAATTATAGCACTAAAATAACAATGTTTCCCGTCTTGTAGAATAATGAGCCGACGTTTGTTTCAGTGTGCTTTGTGCACGACGACATTTCGTTGGAGTCGGCTCATCTTTAAAGCACCATACCGCTGACTGTCGCTTTGTTTTAGGATCATAATTAAATAACCATGTTTCACCCGTCAGTATATCATAAATGTTATTTTTGCCGCCAGCGTCAATTTTGTTATCACATCTTTGCAAGTTTTGCACCAACCTATGCGGCATTCTTTTTGCTCCTCCTTTAGTTTGTGCGGAACCCATCTCGAACAACGCATAAGGAGAATGATATAACCGTTAAATAATGTTCTCTAATGCTGCTGATCCCATTCCCAGTTCTTGCTCAAGTTCTACATAAGTAATTCGTCGGATTTCACAAATAATTGTTTCGAGCTTCAACGTTTTCTTGGGTAACTGCCACCGACCTGACTTCACTTCATCTTCAAAGCTTCCCCGACCTCTTTTAATTTCAGTAAACTAATTTAATACTGCAGCTCGTGAAGAAGCCAGATCACCAAAATCTATGGCTAAAAATTCAAAAATTTCTTGCAGCTGTAAACGTTTTTTGTACTTATACGCTTAAACCTTTTTTATAGTTACAATCACACGAAAATCAACGAAAATCACGTCGAGTGAGCTCCATGGTTGCGAACAAATTCCCCCCTATATCTCCGAAAAATACAAATGAGATCGGTATAGGAAGTGTTCCATTTATAAATTTATTTCTAAATAACCTGTTTTTACAACGGTGTACATATATAACGTACTAATTTCTATTGGCATGACCCTTTTACTTTACATAACATGACATAAACACATGCATGTATACCCGAATGGGCTGACAGAGGTGCAACTAGTGGACCTCCGGCAAACTTACTGTTCGCCAAGCAGCACTGTTGTGCTTCGGCTTAAAATAAATTGAAGGCAGTGAAGTTATTAGGCATTATGAGACTTAAAATCTTATGTCCTAAGGCGTCGGGCGCAGTCAAGTACCATGCTGTGCTTTGTAATAACTCAAAGGTATGTGTGGTGTGCCGCTTCTAATTATGGATAGGCATGGCGCTTATTGTCATGCGAGCAACCTGCTCGTTTCGTCATTCAAGCCAATATTAAAAAAATAACGCAACAGTAACAAACTTTGTCGTTTTGTGGTAGGACTGTGGTACAGTCCTAGACGAGTTGGAACATTTATAATAATTATATACAAAACTTGTTACAGTGCGACTTTACCACTTACAGGAATCATTATAGATAATTCAACTACTACAACTTGCAGTTCTTGCTATGCTGAGTGATTTGTTTGTGACATACAAATCATAACTTTATTGTATTTCATAATTTTTCAAATATTTTCATTATAATATATATACAATATATGAATAAATTAAATTGATATGAATCAAGATCATTACAATTTTATATTATAAATACTATAAGATACTAACTGTCATTATAGTGAGTTTGCTAAGATCGCTTCATTTTACAAGTTAGTCAGAGCGTCGGATATGGGTGTACTCTAAAAATAGCCCCACCAAGCCAATGTCTAATATTACCCGGTTTCTAAATAATATCGATTTTATAGAGCGGCAGATGGCCGACCCTGGAGGCCGAGTCCGCCGTCTGTGACCCTCCCGCGCACCGCGCCGCGCGCCTCCTCACCCCCGATAAAGATTTATCCTTTCAAAACATCCCCTGCACAAGAATGGATTATTCGATTTATATTAAGTTTCCGCAATTTCTATTTAGAGGGATGGGAACGCGAAACATTTGTTGTATGGATTTTGCCTTCTTTTGTAAACATTCGAAGGGCCCGTCAGCATCGAGCGTCGCGTCGATCATTAATAATGACAATAGGTAATATTAGTCGATTAGTTTGCCGTGGATGCGTGTGCCATCTGTTACGTTAGCATTGCTCGGTGCCTGTAAATAAAAGATTTTGTTTGTATTTAATGTATGGTTAAACGAATATCATAAAATGTAAAACATGTGTCGGTTTACTTTAAAAGTAATAATTGTACGTCAAGGCAAATAAAATATATCAAATCACATCCGCATCATAACATACATATTATTTTATTATACATACGGCGAAATGTTGGAGCACACAAAGAAAGCAAGCGTATATCTCGTGAAATCAGGTAATAAAATAAAATTATACCTGATATCACACAAACATTGCATTGCTGTTGCGATAAAAGGAAGTAAAAAAGGAAGAAGCTTATATTCCATTTTACATAATCTCTGTCTAGACGGAAGCTGACCGGTGCAGTCGTTGTTCTCTTATTTAACGGGGCCGTGGAGTGTGTATTCGCAGTGCTCACTCCGTGGCCCGGATTTGCGTCCCACACATTTGTACGTGAACTAGGCATGAATAACGAGTCATTTTCGCAACCTCATAACTGCCTTCAAGGTGGGCTCGCGAGGTCTCAATCCGACCTCTTCATGTTGAGGAAATTTACAATAAAAGTGTACAGCATGATGCACAATACAGAATCCTTGTTAATGTCTGTTAAAGACCGAAAATACACAAAGAGCAAAAAAGAAAATGTTCAACAAAGCCGCCATTAGAAGCGGTTATAGTGTATCATATTTCGTTCGCGTTAACAGGCGCCTCTGTTCATTTCTCATTAATTCTAATTACACTCAAATGTTTAGGGTTTAACAGTGTTTGCACAATGAGCGCGGGGATGTCTGATTATCATTTAACTGACAGTTACTAATGTTTATATTAATCTTATTCTTCTCAATAGGGTTGCTACCCTAAGTGCGGTACCTTGCAATGTTATCAAGATAAATGCAAATTTATTCTTTATATTCTTATTTTACTTATTACGGTTATAAATGGGAACGATAAAAACTTTGAGAGAAAAACAAAATACCGTTTTTGGACTGAGGTATAAAAGGATACATATACAAAGGCTTAACGAGGCTCAGGCGACATACACTCGGGTCCTCTTGAGACTTATTTGAACGTGTTTACGAACAAAAAAGGTAAATAGGGCTTACCTAAGTCGACAAGGGTTTGTTTTCATTGGCAGTGCGGAATAGGTAAAACGCAAATGTGCAGAAAATCTTCAATTGAAATTGGATAATTAAGGAGCACAAATCTTTTTCTGCGAACCATGTGTCACACACATTTGGTAGTGTTTTATATTTCCGTTTGTTCTTGTACGCTTTTTACGCAGCTCTCTCGGCCGGCGCGGCGTATCGAGTTCAACGAATTAATTTAAGCAATGAAAAAGGCTCCCAGTCTCGTGAGTTCTGAGCGACCGCGACGCTCATTATCTCAAAATGTTCAATGTAACCTGTTGCTTGTCATACATCTATACAAGTATATATAGAAATTCTGAAAATTCACGTATTTATAATATACCTGCCCTACTTTTAAAGAGCTCTTTCAATTAGCGACGTTACCAATTTTTATTTTAACAGTTTAATTTGTTAATGTCACCTGATTTAAAATATCACATCTTTGAGATTGTAGTTTCCGTTATTCATTTTGTAAACACCGTTTATTATGGCTATATGGTAATTTTATAGTAATAATAAAATATTTTTCGCCCGAAACTGTAATAATATTAGCCCCGTCATAGTCTTAGATAAAAAGGAGGAAACCATGTCTCATACATAAAGTGTAGCACCCATAGTGGGCCGGGATGCTGTACGTATACGGGCCTCACGCACACACTCTCATCATAGTGCACCAGTTTCCGCCATTACGTGAAACGACCACCGATTGTAATGTTCACTATACTTAGATTAAAAAAATATATAATAATGACGATTTGTGTTATAAAAAGTTGTAAAAACAATTCAACAATTAACAAAAGTATCAAGAAATTACTTACCAGAGATAAGATATGGATTTATAGTTATTTTTGTAACGTTTTTGGTACAATTATTTCTGTAATATTCGGAACACAAATCCTCAACTACACGTGCATGTGTTGCCAGAAAATAAATGGGGTATTTTCCTTTAAGTCTGAGTATTCCATTGTGTTTAAGAACATTAGTTCAAACATTCCTTACCGACTTTAAAACAGGAGGAGGTTATCAATTAAGCGTATATTTTATTTTTAATGTATGTACATCGATTTCCCCATCAAAAATGGACCGATTTTTTTAAAACATGTTGATGTTCGATAAAATTTAGGTACACTTCGGTCCCATATATTATATAGTGGCGTAGCTAGCACGGAAAGCACCCGGGGCGGATTTGAACTGGATATCACCCCAAGAATGAAGTGGTAGAGCCACCCTTACGAGTGGTAGAGCCACGCTGTAGACAGTTTTGTCTACAGCATGAATGGGCCGGCTCGACCGGGTCGTTACCACTGTCTCACAGAAAACCGACGTAAAGTAGTGGCTTGCTGCTGCGTTTCGTACGGTGAGTGAGATATCCGGAGGCCCAAATCCCCCTCCTCTTCCCAATCCCTAATTATCCCTTTCCTTTAAGGTCGGCAACGCGTCCATGATTCTTCTGGTATTGTGGGCGTACATGGGCGGTGGAGATCACTTACCATCAGGTAACCCACTTGCTCGTTTACCGGGCTATGCAATAAAAAAAAAAATGAAAACTTTAAAATGATATTTTAATGTATTTTAACCGATTTCAAAATTTCTTAACATTTTAGCATTATTTCGGTGACACCCGGAGCGGACCACCGCCATGCTACGCCACTGCATATATTTTGTTAAAATCTGATAACGGAGTATGGAGTAAAGCTATGAAACTCCTCAGGAAATAAACAAAAAATAAAAAAACTCGCTGAATTGCGAACCTCCCCTATTTGTGAAGCCGGATTCGTAAAAGTAATTTGAGTGGTAGAGCCTCGCTATAGACAATTTTGTCTACAGCTTAAATGAGCCGGCTCGCCGGGTTGTTACTACTATCTCACAGAAAACCGGCGTTACGTAGCAGCTTGCTGCTGCGTTTCATATGGTTAGTGAGATATCCGGAGTCCCAAATCCCCTCTCCTTCTAAATCCCTTAATTATACCTTTCCTTTAAGTTTGACAATTCGTTCCTGATTCTTCGAGTATTGTGGGCGTTCAAGGGTGGCTTAGTAATACACTAATAAATAATTAAAATAAGAATATTTTGGACCTTTATTGTCGGTAGTAGATGTTATCTACACCGATAAGTATTGACATGACATAGGTACATAGCTTAATTATTCACATACCATCCCCACAGGTGTGCGAAACAATTAATTGATTGAACTAAGTACTTAATACCATATACATACTTTATTCAATACATGCGGACCGAATACAAAACCTCCTTTTCGGAATTAGTTAAAAATGGGGAAAATTTTAATTTATCTGGTATCCGTCAACTTTCGCACACATATAGATAGGAAACCTGCCTCACTGTCGATATTAGTAGCGCAGAGTTTTTTTCTCAGTCGATGGGCCCCGTATCAAATAATGTCCCATTGCTGTCACGGGCCTTTTCAACTAATGAGTCCATCAAACTTGTCTAATGCGGGTTGAAAACCGACGTAAAGTAGCGGCTTGCTGCTGTGTTTCGTACGGTGAGTTAGATATCCGGAAGCCCAAATCCCCTCCCCTTCCCAATCCCTAATTATCCCTTTCCTTTAAGGTCGGCAACGCGCCCATGATTCTTCTGGTTGTGGGCGTACATGGGCGGTGGAGATCACTTACCATCAGCACCTGATGGTAAATGATCTCCAGTGCCCATGGGTCACCACCCATTTACTCGTTTGCCGGCCTATTGCTTAATTTTAAATTTCTTTGCTATAAAAAAAAATAATAACCCTATACCTATTACATACGTATTATAATATAATTTATTGGCAGGATAACTCCCACATTGCAACGAATCATTTCAAAATTAGACACCCTTCAAAAATATCAAAATATACACACCACGATTCTTTGTAACATTTCGCGGGATAAAGGACATTAGTAGAGGCTAGCTTAAACACGACAATGTTTATCAGCAGATCTTTATATACGAAGATCATCAGGATTACAATCAACAATAAAATGATGCACAGTAAACGCTTTTAAAAGAGTATCAGTATATAGTAACTGTTGCAAAAGGCGAGGTCAGAGGATTCCTTAAAGTGTGTCTCCACTTGTGACATTTCGCTTCACCGAGAAGCATGACTACAACAAACTCGCGTGAAACACTCTCAAATATTGAAGGTTTTTTTTTGCTGTTTGACGTTATGCCGTTAGCCTGACGCGAGCTACAGTCGGCGTTTTACAGCGTCACCGGACTTTCGGGTGAGCGCTTTAGGCGCTCTCAATCCTTAGTGTTGACGATTCTTAAATGTTACGACTTAATGTCACGGAGCCATTGGCTCTGAGATCCTGGTTACATGCTTCTTGGTGCGGCGAAAAATAACGGGAGTATGGACGCACCTTAAAGCGCCGTGCATGCATGATAAATGTAATGAGAGTAAATGAGGTCAAAGAGGTATGCAAGGATCGTAGCAAGTAGAAATCCATATCCCTATGAGCCTAGCCCTATGAGAAACAGGTGTGAGTCTGAGTAAATATGCAGAATCTAGTTTAATAAGTAGGTGGGTCCCTCGCATGCGAGTGGCCATCTTGGTTGGTGACCACTTTTTTTCTGCCGCCAAGCAGCTAAGGTAATAAAAAAACGTAATTGTTTACTTGGTTATAAAATTCTAAAGTAATAAATGCGAAAGATTTTTTCTGCTCAATATTACGTCACGGCTTTAGGAGTCTTGATTTAAATAGCAAAATAGCACATGATGTACAAACAAGTTTATTTCTATAGCAGAGGCTAGCAAAGGAACAAACGGGTCACCTGATGGTAAGTAATCTCCAGCCATGAACACCCACAATACCAGAGGTATCTTTGAGGCTCTACTGACCTCAAAAGAAAAAGATTCATAATTAACAATCCCAATGATTATTGGGATAATTTTAAATGCACGAGGGTGGAGCCGCAAGCAGAATCAAGTGGTAAACGTGGTAGAGGCATGCTGTAGACGAATTTGTGTACAGAATGAATGGGTTGGCTCGACCGAGTTATTACTACTGTTTCACAGAAAGTCTACGTGAAGTAGCGTGAAAGCTGTTACGTTTCGTGCTGGTGAGTAAGATATACGAAGGCGCAAATCCCCCCTCCCCTTCACAGTGCCTTAATAATCCCTTTCCTTTAGGATTGGCAACGCAGCCATACTTCAGGTATTGTGAAAAATTGAAAATTGTTGAAATCACTTACCATCGGAAGACCCACTTACTCGTTTGCCACCCTATGTATTGCACCAAGCACTGTATTGTTAAATTGTAAAAAAGAGAAACTTTATTTTCAGGCATGACAGTTATCATGCAATTAAGTGGATACGTTTATTAACCTAACACTTCAAGTTTGAAAAAATGGGGCCGATCATAAACATCGTCACAAAATTTGAAAGTTCCACTCACCGAAACACATATTTCTGCGAAATCCTTTCGTTGTTAATATTTAACCCGCTATTTGGAAAATGCATAACTATAAACATAACTGCCGGCGACTATTGGACGCTCCTTTGATGACGTTATTATGAAGTAGAATATAGAATGTTGTGTGTCGACTATATATATTATTACTAGCTGTCCCGCGCGGCTCCGCCCGCGTGATCTGTATTTTCCGGGATAAAAGTAGCCTAACAGTGGCGCCATCTGTCAGCAATGTGTCACGCACCGACGCCATCTACTTAAAATATTGGTTTGTAGTACATGCTATGTATCAGAGATGGCGCTGTATTTAAAAAATTATTTTCCCTATTTTCCCGCTTTTCTATTGAAATTTTTTCTAGATTTTCGTTGCTATAAACCTCACGGAGCCCGAGACCTTTCCAACGAATGCAAAACCGTGGAAATCGGTTCGTGCGTTCTGGAGTTATATCGTCAGGAAGGAAAACCCGACTTATTTTTATATAATAGACTAGCTGTCCCTCGCGGCTCCGCCCGCGTGATCTGTATTTTCCGGGATAAAAGTAGCCTAACAGTGGCGCCATCTGTCAGCAATGTGTCACGTCTACTTAAAATATTGGTTTGTAGTACATGCTATGTATCAGAGATGGCGCTGTATTTAAAAAATGATTTTCCCTATTTTCCCGCTTTTCTATTGAAATTTTTCCTAGATTTTCGTTGCTATAAACCTCACGGAGCCCGAGACCTTTCCAACGAATGCAAAACCGTGGAAATCGGTTCGTGCGTTCTGGAGTTATATCGTCAGGAAGGAAAACCCGACTTATTTTTATATAATAGATTACGTCACTAAAGTGATTAGATGAGGAATTGACGCGGCGCGGCGAAGCGAAGCCAGCCCATGAGACCACGGTCCTGTGTGTTTATAAAACGTCTTCAGTAAGCAGTTGAGGGTCACAATGACAAAAACAATTGAAAAATGAGGAAATGTATAACAAAATAGTAAATCGCGTTCCCAAAACCTAAATAAAATAAGCGTACTCACTTTTAATTCGTAACTTTGTAGTGTTTATAATCATATTGTTATAAATTAAAAAAAAAGTAACAATAATTTTAACACTGTTTGCATTTTATTTCACTGTTAAACAAGTCGTTTGGTATTCCCAAATTTAAAGGAATACTGTTAGTCAAATCGGGTAATATAAAAAATATAGTTAGTGATTAATTATCTAGAATAGCTAAAGATACGTAGTGCCAGAGGACGTGGGAAATAATTGATCAAAATTTACGAAAGTGATTGGCCCACAAAATACACCACGATTTTCTAAAAGCACTTTCGAACTAAACATTTTGTCTTTAAAATAGATATTGGACTTATTTATGTAAGTCAAGTAAGTGTGAACAAGCGATGCATCAAAGTTAAAAATAGTAATTGTTTGTCTTTTTTTTTATAGCATAGGCCGGCAAACGAGCAAGTGGGTCACCTGATGGTAAGTGATCTCCACCGCCCATGTACGCCCACCACCAGAAGAATGATGGGCGCGTTGTCGACCTTAAAGGAAAGGGATAATTAGGGATTGGGAAGGGGAGGGGATTTGGGCTTCCGGATATCTCACTCACCGTACGAAACGCAGCAGCAAGCCGCTACTTTACGTCGGTTTTTTGTGAGACAGTGGTAACGACCCGGTCGAGCCAGCCCATTCATGCTGTAGACAAAACTGTCTACAGCGTGGCTCTACCACTCAAATCTCTCACTCTCGATGTCTATGTGGTATAGCCATACATACAATAATAACACGTGGTATATTAAGATCGTTCTAAACTTTTTGTTTCATATCAATACAATATTTAAATTCGTAGCAGACTATTGTCCCCGAGAAAACGGAAGAACGTAAAACATACACTGCATGAGAATCTTATATATTATGTTAATCAATTATTTAAATAATCAGTCTTAGTCCATGTCTAAATTATAATTGACTATAAAGATTTATATAGAATGTTCTTAGAGTGCATAAAAACCTAAAACTCAATTAACGATAATAAGCGACACCAAAGTAGGTAATGTTTGCTAAATCAATGGATAGAACTCTTTGCTTCTACGTAAAACCAAACGATATTCTTTTAGGTTAAAAATATCAAACAAATCATAACCACAGAGTACATTATTATATAACTGAAAATCATAACCAAACTGTTATGAAATACACTGACGTCTGTTAGAAAAACGTCTGTAACTTTTAAAAGGCCACACAAATTTTATTTAAGCATAGTTAACAACCATCTCGATTAAACCAACTTTTAACTATAAGTACCTCGAATAATGAGTCGATATATCTTTATTTGCAGATCTGAAATAAAAAGTACATATACCGGAAGTGATAAATTTATTATAATTTGTTCAAGACCAATTTTGAAAAAATATATTGCAGTACCTTTTAAAAAGGGTTATTTTTAATAGGTATGTATGTAATGTAGAATTTTCCAAGGTCTTATCCTCTGAGGATGTTAATGTACCTAATATATTTTTAATATCTAAGTATTTCCGAATCCCATCCACTTACCGCGTAGAAGGGTATTTATCAAAATATAAAACTAAGTTCATTTCTTTACACTCACTAATACTTGGCTATATTATTTTTAGTATTTTTGATGTTATAGAACCTTCTGCATATGCTATAAATATAAACAAGACACTAATGATAGATTATAATGCACTTGTAATGAATTTTATAATTTTATGAATCAAAGTGACAGCGATATTATATCTTTAAACTGTATAAAAATTTCGTGTCACTTTGTTTGTCCGCGATGAACTCCTAAACTACTGAACCGATTTTAATCATATTTTGCAAACTGTGTGCAGTTTAATCCAACTTGAGAGATAGCATAGTTTATATCTCAACTTATAGTCGCAATTAAAACAAAGATCGGTAAAGGAACTAACCGTGAACACCTACTATTGCACAGGAGTCATGGATGTGTTGTCGACGTCTAAGAAAAGGATTGGGGATTTATCACAAAAACGCACGGGACATATTTATTTCTTTTTTCGTACACTAAGTACATGTTTTTGAAAGCAGTAGAGCCGCGTTTAGATAGTTTTCATCTAGAACCACTATCTTATAGACAACTGACGGTAATTGGCAGCTTGCTGATGCGTTTGGTAAATTGAGTGAGATTTTCGGAGGTCCAAATCGTCCAACCTATACCAATTCCCATTTTCCTCCCATCATCATGGGATATCAATAACGGACCCTGACGGTAAGTCCGCCTTGTTTATAGGTGGAGGACATCGCTTACCGTCAGGTGACACTCTTACTTTTTTGCTGGTCTCTGTTATAAACAGAGTATTACAAGGTAACCAGTACCGCAACGCAAGTCGTTAATAATGTGACAATGATAAGAAGAAAAGATCTTAAATTATCATTTTAAGGTAATGTATTCTTGTGAAACTATGTATATATGGTTTGAAGATTCCCAAAATGTTTGTTTAAGAATAATAATGCACTTAAGACTGAAATATAACTACAAAAGATTTGCATAACTTTCCTCCTTCATCGTTAAAAGACAAGCAGAGACCAACGAGAATATTAAACATATTATTTACTTGTTCATTTATTACTGTTTTCTTTTTACTGAAAGTAGTTATGCACCCTGCACCAGTTCATAACATGATAACAATTTGCAGACCATTCAAATGACCTTATTTACTAAAGTAAGAACTCTATGTAACTCTATACATTGAAAACATGATCATTTTTCGCTGACCAGTACATTTTGCAGGTGTTCCTGTTTTGATTAAAGTCCTTGGAACTAAATCAAAACATGTTGACAATAAAAGTGCTGACCACTGTCTGGCAGGTGGCCTTGTTATGATCAGAATTCCTGGAACTGAACACGCATTGTAAATAAGTTAAGAGTATAAATAAGGATAATGGTTCAGATTCAATTTAGTCTCAAATAAATCTTCATCATGAAGAGTTGGACTCTACACACTTTTATTTAAAAAACCTTCGGACGCTCCCGCGTAACTTTGTCTAAGTAGCATAGATGACATGTAAATAAACATACTTACTATAATACCAGCTTTGCAAACTTTATTTGTACGAATTCTAAGTCGATTTACATACTCAGTTTAAGATTCAAATCTGCTGAATAAGTTAAACCTGTGAATATAAATAAGGCAGGTATCCAATCCTTTATTTATATTTTTAAGTGCCTAGGTATAACGTTGACTGACTGCAAAGTTTTCGCCGAGGACTTAACTGTATCATCCTGATACCAAAGTATTCAATGAGATATAACAGTATGTAGTTACGTAGATTTACTCATTCTCGATATTGACTGATACGTAATAACTGTTTGGGATGGTTTCAATACATGACGTGTATACTTAATTTAGATTAAACTTAGCACAATATGCATCATAACAGACCGAGTTTTTTTTATTTGACGCAAACTACACGACGACAGCAAACTAGGTTTATATTGGCCAGTTTGTATGAGTTAAAATAGCTATTCATAGTTAGAAACCTAGATTAAGATAGAATACGTTTTGTAATAAAGCCAAATATGTCTATTAAAATAGAAGAAAAACGCTCACCTCCTGGTTTTTAACAATGTCTCAGATGATTGATTTCAATAGATTGATTAATAATAATACTTAAATATTTTATAGACAATGTACATAAATAATGTTTATAAACTCAAACAATTAGATGAATCAAGTAAATGTTTTTATTTAGTCTCGAAATAACTCAACCTCGTGCATATAGCCAATCTACACATTTACCGAGAAAGTACCGTAAGCGTCTATGGGTCATTGGCTCATGAAGATGTCAGAATAACAATGAAATATATTTTATCAGCACCACTACATCGTTAACATCAACAATACGAACAAGTGACGGTGCAAGATAGCGTTAAGTCCAAACCTGGCTCCGCTCTATTCACATGTCCCGACTCAGGTGAAGAGACTTCCTAGCAAATTGCTGTTTAACCGCCGCTGCCAATTTAGTTACCGTTCGAATCCGACTACAAAATTAGCTCATACCCTTCTTAGTTAACCTTAAAGCTCTCATTATAACAATATACTGTAATTAACATGCGAGTGGTCAGTAATGCGTAATTTTTAATCCCAGTCCCCTGTATATAACAGGAGGACTTAATCTGTTTCCCTGTCAATCAGGAGCTTCGGCATTTCTAAATTGTTTTAACCATAAACAACAATTAACAACTACTTTATATTCAAAAGCAATCTGCACGGCATAATAATAAAGTATTAAATTTTACAACGAATCGGACAAATTCGCACGAAAAATACAAAGTGAGTTTAGGTATGTGTCCGTGAGCGGACGTGTTCGTAACTTGTGGACAGTACACTGGCACGGCACTGCACTGTATGATTAGTGTTCACTCACAGTGGTTCGCTGCTTAGTCCTCGACCTCCTCGATCCAAATGATTTATCACCGCGCCGGGAGTTGCACATTAGCGTGTCACAATCAATAACCACCTTACAACGATTGATGAACCTTACCTATTTTTTACCCGTGAGCCCACCATTAGCGGAAATCAATGAAAAATATTTGCTTCAGAGTTATATTTTCGCGACAACAAAACAAACCTATTCTCGTCACATGAATACGAATGTTTAGTGGCTTTCAAAAAGCCAACCCTTGTCGGTGCGATAATGGAAACTCAGCTGGGAATATATATTGCCTCTATATGCGATTTGTAGCCGCTTTGTTGTGTCTTAAGAGATCTTTGATGTATTTACTCGGAAATAGGAAGGAAAACTTTTTCATTATAGAAGGCCGGCAAACGAGCACGTAGGTCACCTAATAATGACATAGCCGATGGACAATGTCAGAATAAGTACAAGCTTGTAAAAATATTATAATTTCTATAAGTCGGTTATTAAGTTCTCTTATATTTTTTTTTTGTGGTAGTAACGGCTATGTGGTGTGGTTGGCAATTTGCCGGTTGTGAAAGATGCCGCCGGTTCGATTCCGTTCGTGTATGTGTGATGCACAAATATTTGTATCCCACCTGGGTGTGTTTTCTTCCCAGAGGGGTTAATGTCAGCCAGGCGTGTAATTGTGAAAACTACAAGCCAAATCTTTTTATAAAATGTGTTAAAATGCATCTTGCGCTGACACCACTGTCAGTGGGATAAGAGGAGAAAAAGAGCAATACATACAATTATGGCATGTTAATTCCAATCTAATAACACTACCAAAAATAGTGCCTGCCGTTATCCATTGAAGAGTTTATTTTTTTAGTTAATTATTTTTTATTCAAAGACGTCTATAGTTAAATAAATACACCCAACACAGTCACATACATATCTCCGACCCCACTCTAGGTTAAACCTGTATCGTGGGTATCTACGAGATACTTGCGGTCCCACAACACCCAGACCCGTAACCAATATTTGTAAATTCCACAAACATTTGTCTCGGTGCGGGAATCGAATCCACGGCGTCTCGCTTTGTAGCCGGCTACTCGGTACCCCACCGAAGCTATCAAACTGACTGTCTATGTAAGGAAACTTGCGACAACGCAAGCTTACGCGCGCAATTTTAACACGCTTTTATTAGTTTCATACATATGTATATTAGTATGTAACGAAAACTTTGAATATGATTTTAACTTCCCTCAAAACTTCCCTCAAATTTGACATACTTATCAAGGACCAATGACAATTCAATATTTAATAATAAATATTTTTTTTCTTCAAAAAGTGAAAAATAAATAATAGTTAAACTAAAAAAACACGCTTTAATAGAAAATCCTACTAAAAAAATAGAAAAGAGTTTTTAATAAATCGTGTCAATAGTTATAAATATTTTATTGATAGATTAGTAGAAGTATTATCATTTTGATAATATCTAAAAAAGCACCCCACCCGTTCCTTTGTACAATAAAATACATTTTTTCTTCAATTTTATTTTCTATTTTTAGTAGGGTTTTCTATAAAAGCATATTTTTTAGTTTTTTAAACGATTATTTCTTCAACTGATATGTTGTTTATCGGAATTACATAAAACATTGATATTTTTAACCGATGAAAAATCGAAGGAGGTTCCAAGTTTGTATATTTTTTATATGTTTATATTTTTAACATAACTTTTCACTGAATAATTGTTTCTTGCGTATTATTTTCAGGCCTATTGAAATGGCATGAGATCGCAATATTATTAATCGTTTTCCGCGCATAGTTTTTCGCCAGGGGTCGCTGACACTTATGACTTACGAGTGCGACGACTTAATGACATCCGCTGGTGCGTTACATCTAGCTTCTCCAGTTGTAAAAGTCCTTACACCTCCTTAATACCTCCTTAGTTCATTTTGTCTCCCGCTTTGCTATTAAAGGAAGTGGACAATTAATATTTCCAACTCCTCTCTAACCTTCTATCTGATTAATTTCGTTGCGGGACAAAGACATTTAGGCATTCACAGAGACTCGCCGAGCTTCACTACTCGGTGTCAAAAAATATGCGTGCCACTCTTGATCCTGGTGCACGGGAGTTACAGTGGCGGGTGTGTGGGCGGGATAGTCTCTATCCATGCAAGTAGTATTATAAGTACGACAGTGGGTCTATCTGACTGCAAGGTTTTCATGATTAAACTGGTGAACCGATTGTGATTAATGGTATAAGGATATGTTACGTTTCAAGAACGGGCATTAGGTACTTTATTTTTTAAATCAACCTTTATGAGTATAAAAGTTTGTATGGGAATTTGTAAACCACTGAAATTAATTAAGGAAAATTTACTTTATAGTTATTTTGATACTTCAGGATGGGTAAGGTATTATTATTTTTTTATCAACGTAGTATGGGGTTAAATTGGCAATGAAAGTAAAAATAAGGGATGAAAGTAACTCGCTGAACCCATTGTGACCAAAATTGGTTTAAGGATAGCTTGAACTCGTAGGACGAACATGTTATAACACCTTCTTTTTAGCGATGCATTAAACTATTGCAAATATGCAGTCACAAAAATTTAAAATGCAACTTTAAATAAAGATATTATACAATACACATACATATAATTATGTCATTAATATTCAAAAAACATGCTAACGATATGCAAATACGTTAGTCAGACTGATGTTATTTTAGACTCGTCAACACGACGGGTAATTTACAACTTTTTCTGCAACGGTACAGCCACAAACATGCCATATTACTATTCAGATATTTTTTATACAAATTGTTGTCACAGGTCAGTGGGGATTTGAATCGATAACTCATATCAAACAGAAACGAAATATCAAAAGACGAAATTTACGTATAAAATAGAATGGACGTCTACACTCATTTATTTTAAATTAATTCATCAGTAACTAACAATCTTTATCCTCTACTAAACAGTTAAAATTAGACGTAGCAGTGAGACATAAGAAGGAAATCAATTTATTCAATATTCTGAATGCAATCATTTGTAAAATATATTTCCTTAAACGCATTTCAACTTGGAACACAACACGCGAGTACAGTTAGGAAATTAAGGTACTCAGACAGTTGCTTACAAGAATTCCGTATTTACTCTAGGTGATTATTTACATAGAAGTTGTCAGGAGGCTTGTGGTCGCATGGCACTAAGTACCAACCTACCTACACTGGCTCACTCGCACAGGTATATGGTCAAGTAAACGGAGGTTCGTCTCAGTCGCCGGAACGTCTATTTGTCTTAACGCAATACCTGTCAATAGCCGTCCTAAGTTCATTGGCACTCCCGCTTTGGCGCATCCGTGGCGTAGATTTGTGCACTACGCTTGCGCTTGCACACCACCATTTGTTCAAGAGGGACCCACCCGACGGGTATCCGGGCTCGTAACATAATCTTTGGTATGCCATTAGTTTGTTGACTGATTAAATACTAAATAATCATACTTAACAAGAGCTCGACAACGCTTAAGTTTGTTAAACGCTTAAAATGTATGTTGTGAATGCTTCCAATTTTAACGATATGAACGGCGCAGTGTTATAAAAAAACAATTTTTAACATACAATAGCGACATGGTGCGTAGCTTAAACCTAAAAAGATAATAAATGATTAAAATACTACTTAATAGAAGTGCTCATAGTAAAACTATAAATATCTAGCGTTGAATAATTATAAGTTGTAGATGAGCAGTGATGTCACTTGTGACCTCATATTATATCACGTAAATTGGCTTATACTTTAACACCTATGAATCACTTGTATACCATTTCGTAACCTCATTTTCGCTTCAGACAAAACCGCTTCGACAGTCACCATACACCATATAGCTAATTTGTAAGTTGGTGTTAAATAAAACGGTGTTCAATATTTTCTAACAAAACAAGAAACACAAAGGGCATTACACTCTATATGTAAACATAGGGCAATAAGCACGAAGCGGCGACACGTGTGCCGCTGACGATCCGATCATCAAATTATCACCAACACTCTTACGGAACAGTGGGAAGCACAGATATGTTGGTGTTAATCACAAGCGTTACTTATTCACATTCAAGTGTATTTGGACTCATTAAATCTACGAATAATACTACGAACTAAGTGATGCCTTCGGCAATCTTCGTTTATTTCGGGGATGTAAACGCGTACCGATGATGACCTGATACAGAACAGTTACATATTCTAACTTATATTGCTCTTGGGTGACCAGGCTCGGATCGCCATACATTGATTGCATATTATAATTTGGTAATCATAATATTAAGAGCTGTACTGTACTGACTGTAGCCTTGTGCAGTGATGCTAGACAATGAGTGACTTAGCGTAACGGAAATCGATCATCGATCGTCATATTTTTAACCCCCGACAATAAATAGTATTGTTATAATTTTGTCCCATTGTCTGTGGGTGTGTGTATCTGTTTGTGACATCGTAGAGCCTCGACCAATGGACCGATTTGAATGCGGTTTTTGTTGAAAAGCTGGTTAAATTGAAATAGATCTTGGCTATGTTTGTGTATTTTTTTTCAGTCGTTTGCAAGTTACACATGTTTTTCTAATTAACGTTGGAGGTTTTTAGCGGTTAGGTAAGTTATTGTATAATAATGATTAGGTTTCCTGCAACGTCATGAAATAATGATATCTATATTAACATTGGTCGATTTATCGCATTAAAACAAATAAAACACCATGTTTAACTTTAATAGAGGCACTGACTACGTCGCACTATCACATCACTATTAAACGCACGTTTTAGAGTATGCGACCGAGACAGGAGACCGCATTTTATTTCACAATGTGAAATTCAATTTTCAATTTTATTTACGCAGTATTAAAAAGAAACAACGTTCGTATTTCATCTTTATATTTAACTAACTGAATTACTAAACGGTCAGAATATAATTATGTACTTTCATATCATCATCACCGATATTTTATATAGTCATAATAATATGTTACATCTTAATCAAATGCAAAATTGTCGCTGGTTAAAAATCTGCAAAACGTTTGAACAATGAATCGTAATAGAATAGAAGGAAAGTATCTATCATGTCGATTCTATGAATCTCATATTACTTTGTTTAACTCACAATTCACGTTAAAAACGTTTCCATTGCGGGTTATTAAAATTAACATAACATGTTTATACATTTCTGCGGTTAAGTAACAAATCAATTATTGTGGTAATATTTAAAAATGGTATTGTGTCAAGTTATGAATACTTATTAAAATTACTCATTGTATTTTATAAAAATCATCACCAGATGCGTTCATAAAATCAATAAATATGTTTCCTATAAATATTTACTTTAAATATATTAAAGATATTCTATTTTTATTCATCATGTAATTATCTTAATTCTGTAGACAATACCGCTGTACTGGAATTATTATAGCTAGGAAATTAAAAAGGAAGTGATCTTTGCTATTTTATAATTCATCACAGACCATCAACAAACTGGACAAGAATAAAATACAACAGAATTAAAGAACACTCATGTAAATTCTAAATAAATACATTTCTAAATCACCACCTTCAATTAAGTAGTTAATTATAATAACTACAATTATACTTTATTAAATAAAGTAACTTTAATAAATTCAACGCTTTAACAAACTTCAGATTACTGAGTTTACAAAACAAATCTATAATATTAATTACTAGCTTCGTGCAACTCTTTTCAAGGAAAAAAGTACCTTTTTTCACTCGGATATCTCACTCACCGTACGAAACGCAGCAGCAAGCCGCTACTTTACGTCGGTTTTCACCTATATAAAATATTATATTCGTCGGTTTGTACCTACATATATAATTTTCGTCCATGGGGGATGAATTTTGAAAAATACAATATTATATATATTACTAGCTTTTGCTCGCGGCTCCGCCCGCGTGAACATTTTCCGAGATAAAAGTAGCCTGTAACCGTCTCCAGGGTCCCAATTGTCTCTATAGGTAAATTCATCATAATCGGTTCAGTGATTTAGGCGTGAAAGCGTAACAAACAAACTCACTTTCGCATTTACTTTCACCCCCTTTTTCATCCCTTATTAAAAAAAAAATCCAAAATTCCTGAAACACGTATTTATTTGTTTTACGTCAATAACCGAAATACCAAATCTTGTTTATGTAACTTTCAAAATGTCGGAGTTTCATACATATTGTCATCCACTATTTTGACCCCTTTGGGGTGGAATTTTCTAAAATCCTTTCTTAGTGGGTGCCTACATAACAAAATGAATATACAGTCCGAATTTCATGTTTGTAGCCTTGATAGTTTGCGCTCGGCGATGATGAATCAGTCAGTCAGTCAGGACATGTTATTTTATAAGTAGGTATAGATCATTTATGTTAAGGGGCACACCTAGTGTGAAATTTTAAGAAATACGAATTTTTGTTTTTGCCATATTTCAATAGGTCATACCTTTAAAAATAACATACTAAAATTTTAAATCGATATCTCAAATATTTTTTGAGTTAAAGCCATTTAAAGAGTAACCGCTCGGCAGTTAGATAGTTGCATTAGCTACGGGTTGTACCTGAGTCTGCCGTCTCTTCCAACCATTGTAATACGATTCCGGTTTCTATTGTAGGCTTTCAGGTATCCAGAAATATGTCAGTATAGTAATCTCGAGAAATTTTTCGTTTACTACCCCGTCACGTATTTTCAGAGCCATATACATGTAAGTATGATTTCAATCCGTTTATAACAGTGAAAACGATCATTTTATCTTTAAACGCGTTTTTCTCGAAACAGCATTTTTCGAATTTGCTGGAGTGATTACTCGGAGACAAATGATCCGATCGCTATCAAATTTTTTTTACATCTTCTCTATATAGTTCTCCATACGATGACCCTCCAGTTTTTTGATCTGATCAAAAATCGGATTTTGGTAGGCCAAAAACGACCAAAATTTTGGGTAAAATTTAACTTTTTTTTTCAACATGCCGTCATTTTGTCAATTTTAGATTTTTTGGTTCGCCCGAGGGTCATCGTATAGACAATATGTTTTTGTTTAACGAGAATTTTTTTTTTTAGGTTTTATCAATGGAGAAGGCTGCAATCACTCCAGCAGTGGAGGACCTTTTTTTTATGGCGCCGCCGGAGATCGCGTGTTATTTCAAAAATATTTAATATATTATTCCAAAAATTTTACTGTGTATTCTCAAAACATGTATAAATATACCCTCAAAATTTTAAAACGATTGATTCACTAGTTTTTTTTTTTAAATTCCCAAAAATCGCCTTTTTTTTTGGCTGTCACACTAGGTGTGCCCCTTAAATAGCATCAATACGAATTTTCTAGTGAAGACCAAAAAAATTTTTTTTTTTTTTTTATAGCCTAGGCTGGCAAACGAGCAAGTGGGTCACCTGATGGTAAGTGATCTCCACCGCCCATGTACGCCCACCACCAGAAGAGTCATGGGCGCGTCGCCGACCTTAAAGGAAAGGGATAATTAGGGATTGGGAAGGGGAGGGGATTTGGGCTTCCGGTTATCTCACTCACCGTACGAAACGCAGCAGCAAGCCGCTACTTTACGTCGGTTTATTTCCCATGGACACTTTGAATTTTTTATATGACAATTTAAACTTTATCCTTGAGGGGACTTTTCAATCGGGAGAAGGATGATAATGAAAATATATGGTTGTTTTTTTCAAATTAACACAATTTTTGATTTCCCGACCTGAGAATCCTACCTTAATTTCACTGATTTTAAATCCTAAAGACATTGCTACTAGACAAACGAGGCGAGATTTTATATTGTACGGTTTGATTTATGTATTCTAGTTTATTGAGTAGGTACCTATCACATTACAAAGCTTCATAGAATTACCATCGCTATCGGTATCCAAGTGCAAGTAAAAGTTGTATATTTTTTTAAATAAATGCAGACAATAGTTACACACTTCACATCATATCATATTTATAACATTACGATTTATTGTCGTTGCCTCACTGGATGTCTAATAATAATATATACTAAAAGTTGTTCGTAATGTTTAAACACAAACGTGAACCTCACCGTTCGAGCTATCTCACTCACCTAGTAGATATACTTTTACACGTATCTCGCGAGAAGATTAAATTACTTTTTAATGTTCCGTAATTATTATGTATCTTCATATTTTTATTACTAGCCCAGCCAGTCTCGGTACTGCAGGAGTGGCGGTATCTAAAGCTCTTTTATTGCGTGCAATAGCTTTAAAATAAGTGAAACATAAAATAGTTAATATTCGATACTAATTTTCATTCTTATGTATTGCAAAAATGATAATGATAAATATGTAACGTTACAACTTTTTGCACACATGACTATACTAAATATATTAACAAAGTTTTTATGGTACAGATTCAAGCTAGGTAAATCTAATATGGTAACAACCGATGATCGATTGTGTAGTTAAAAGGTAACAAATATAGCAACATTCTATTTAAATCCCAACTAAAATTATACCTCAATGTGTCTGTTATTTACACAGCACTGAACTGAACAGGTTTTCATGGTAGAACCAAGTAGCTGAACAGGCCACATATTATGCATAGACCACCTGAAATAACAAGATATACTACTCGTATACCATTTTTATATCGGATTGTACACAACACAAAGGAAATAAATTCTGAGCTTTTGCAATTGGAACTAACCATGTGACTGAAACTTCCTAGCGGACGGGCTCCCGTGCAGTATTTAGTATCTGCTACAGATTTAAAATATCTGCCGCAAAGCCGCGTCATATTTTAGGTATTTCAGTGTGACGAAGCGCAAAGCTGCGGTCAATGGTCTGCACCTACCATTAGGAAGGTCGCCGCGCGGCCTTCTTTTGTCGAACCATCGGCTAATGTTCGTACCTACCTGCGGCGGATACCCTGTATTTATTTCGATTCTCTGACAGTTATGAGTGCTCTCGCATGCTCACATGTAGGTTATGTTTCTGTGTCGACATCAATTCGCGGTATAACACTTATGACTTATAAAACTAATTGAATTTACAATGAACGCCGAGAAACATTTCAATTCCAGTTATTGTAGCGTGTCGAATCCAAAGAATCCATCACCTCAAATAGCAGCACGCGTAAGCGTTTCATGATTTCACGGCGACATTATTATAGTGACTTAATAAGTCTATTCTGCCAACACGTCCGAGAAAACAGCAGGGATCGATGTGTCTCACGTGGCATCCCTTTATGTATACGAATTACACAATTACATACGAATACACGCAAATGAATACAATCAAGCGAAGTATACGATTTTATAACGTTGCATTGACACACATTTTATTGTAAAGCATATTTAATTTTAATAACATTTGTGACATGTACGACGTAAGTACCAGCCGCCAGGTGAGATTAAATTCAGCAGCAGATTTCAATCGTCTCCTTTTCTCATTGCGCCCTTGAGTACATCAATACATATTGCTTAAGAATTGACTTTTAAATATAATTGTGTATGTAATCAAGAGTCATTCATTAAATACTAGAAATATATTGTGAAACATTTATTGTTGCAAATTCTAGTACATTGAATATTTTATACTTGTCGCAAAAAAATATTCAAATCATGATCCACGTAAAAAGCATGTAATATGCTTCACAAAGAAATATTGTGGCCTCAAAATGAAAATCATGCAGCACTCCTAACCGTTATAATAACGAGGTCATTTATCAACTTGGTGTTTGTTTGGGTCCGTACGTACGTATTAAGAAATACAAGATTATAGCGATGTACTCTGACGCTGAGATATCATTATTGATCTCAAATTATCGCTCGAAGTATTTTATGTTAATCATTCAACATCAAACTCATCATATCACTGTCAATAGAAGCTCGCTACACTAATGTGAAATGAAATAAAATAGTTTATTAATCATGTAGGCAAATAAAAAAGCTAGCAGCCTTCGAGGGGTGGACTGCTAAAGGATGAAAAGCTTTCGAAACGTCGGGACCAAAATTAAAATAAAAAACCGCGACAAAATCCGTTTAAATTAGTTTGATTTCAATGAGTAACATTCGCGTAAACGTAAAAAATCATTACTTCAATTAATCTATATGTAACACTTTTCGGACAAGAACAACAACAACTTTTTTGAGTGGTAGAGCCAAGCTGTAGACAGTTTTGTCTACAGCATGAATGGGCTGGCTCGACCCGGTCGTTACCACTGTCTGACAGAAAACCGACGTAAAATAGCGGCTTGCTGCTGCGTTTCGTACTGTGAGTGAGATATTTGGAAGCCCAAATCCCCTCCTCTTCCCAATCCCTAATTATCCCTTTCCTTTAAGGTCGGCAACGCCCCCATGATTCTTCTGGTGGTGGGCGTACATGGGCGGTGGAGATCACTTAGCATCACTTGCTCGTTTGCCGAACTATACTATAAAAAAAAATCTTACAATGCGTCCCATTAGAAGAATAAGGTTTTATAATCATATATGCCTATAAAGTTGCAACCAAATTAATGTAGTTTGCTAATAATTGTGGTTTTTTTTTGTTATTGTAATGAAAACAATTAACCTTATGAAAACATCGCCACATGCAAAATTTTAAACCGTTGCACGTAGTACTGAAAAGATGATGTTTTGGAAATATGACTTTATTCTTCTAATAATACAAATTGGACTTTCAAATCCCACTTGATGGCTTCTTTTGTCTAGTATTTTCAGTTCAAACTATGTCTAAGAATCAATTTAAGCAGTACTTATATTACACGGAAATACAAAGATTGTATAGCAAAAACTTAACTTTTTCTAGTTAGTTCGTTTATTGATTCGTGTACAGGTGCACTTAATGACGCAACGATATTTTATTGAGTAGCAGATAATATCAATCGATAAAATATTAGACAAACTTGAGCGCCTCCAGAATTTCTGTATCAGATTCATATTTGGACTTCGCAAATATGATCATGTTTCTGAGTTTCGCGCCAAGCTCAAGTGGTTGCCCATACGGCTTCACCGGAATGCACACATTCTATCTCTTCTTTATAATATTCTGTTCTGTCCTGTCACTCCCTGTTACCTAAAGTCTCGCTTTCAATTCCTTCATGACACACATACAAGGTCTCTGAGATCATCTGATAACTTAAAATTGATGACGCCAACGCATTCCACTCTATATACAGACAAATCGTTTACTGTCCAGGCTGCGCGACTGTGGAATGCTTTACCGGTAGGCATTAGGTGTGCCCAATCGCTTCCTGTGTTCAAAAAAATGGTGAAGGAGCACTATCTCGCTACTAGTTTGTAACATACAACTACACTGGCAATATACTATATATATTTATATATATATATATATATACATGTATATTTTATTGTTTTAGTTTATGTATAATGTGTATTTTTTTTTTATATAATATTTAAGTAGTATATCAATTAAATCGATGTGTATACTTTCTGAAACAAGCTTATTGTACACTATTGACTGCCCTTTCTATCTTTCTCCTTCTTTCATCTCCATCCCATGGTTGCCTGTAAGATATTGCCCTGAGCGATAAGGCCGCCAATTGTACTTCTCAACTTAGTTATATTTTTGTGTTCTGTACTGCACTCCTTGTGTACAATAAAGTTTAAATAAATAAATAAATAAAAAATAAATAAATAAATATGAGTAAATCGCGGAATTCATCGTTAAGTTACATTTTTAACGCCTACCAGCAGAAAAATCTTTTTAAAGCATATATTATAGTACCTGAAATTGCTTGCTATATTTTAATTCGATATATTCAACAAAAATAACTATGTATGTCTTATGTAAATTTAAATTACAATAATTGCTCAAATACAAGTAGCTAAACTTTTAGGAACAAACATATCTTCCGATATGATGACCCTACACGAAACTCACGTTTTTTGTGAAGTGCAATGTTAACGCTTAAAAAAGATAAATTATTATTTACATAAAACACTAACAAACTAAGGAAGTATAATATTATCAACAATAATAACAGTGCTTAATAATATTACAAAGAAATCTCTTCGCAAAATATTTGGTCCACATCCGATAGTAGAAAGGTTTGTACGATACATTCATCTCATGGCATAAATAAAATATAAGGAAATGATTATAAGGAAAATGCTCTTTATTTTTCCGGGTCCTTCATAGTAAATATACTGCGAAGGCAATATAACCCTAAAGGAGTGAGCACAATGAAATTCAAATCATTTAGCCAAGATAAACTTCCATGACGTCTCGCAGCGCTCCTAAAACAAGAAAATTATCAAAGTCTAATCAATGTGCTAAATACGTACTTGAAGAAAATGAGATTCAGGTGGGTTTCGTATGCGATCAGGAGGGAGGGCACCCTAAATAAAAGGGGACGAAATGTAATAGACAGATCGCAGCTAACAACTCCCATACCGCAAATTACTTTTTTAACAAGTTTACCCACCTTCCTGATTTTACACTTCATTATCAAAATGTCGGTACTATATCTGCACGGCATCTAAGAAATGATTATGTTTTATTTATCTCAAAATATACACAACAAATTACCGGCGACCTTTTATTGCCACGTCCTTGTGAAGGCCGATCGTTGCCTATCATTAAAAGTGTGTAAATACGTTAAAGCGTATAAATAAATTCTAATCTAAAGATAAACAGATACGTGATGAGTCTCTCTATTACGCAAACTAAATGCATGAAGAATAAGGAAATAACCTTTAACATCTGGAACCGTTCAAACAAAACATAAGTATTACATTACCTACCTATTAGACATGCACGATTTTCTTTTACTAATCGCCTATTAAATGAATATTTAACGAAGAATTTTAAGCAATTGAAAAAAATACCATGAACTATCGTACATGTTTCATGTGCTTTCGTACATATAAATGGGTAATATGCAAGTAAACTAAACAAAGGTTTGCTGTTTTCTTATACTCCACGTTATACTTTAGTGAGGCGTTGTAAAATTTAATTGTCTAGACATCTACCGAGATCATAAATTATCAAATTTAATGAAATGTCGCTCGCAAGATGGTAGCTACAGGCAGAGAGTGAGCAAGCGCCGGGCCGCGCCGCGTCGCGCCGTTTGGGAAAGCGCCATCAGTGCGTTCCTTCGTCGGAACGTAAAAATCCGCAAAGCAATGGATATGTGCACCGGCGCGGCGCGGCGTGGCACGGCGCAGTACCGTGGTGGCTGGTACTTATGTAGCTTGCGAGCCGTAAGCTCGACCGGACAGCCGCACCGACCTATGATTGATGTTTAGTGCAGCCGGTCGGAAGAAAGCATTTAAGTGTACATATGTATACATATATTTTAAGTCGTAGCGGTATCAAACTCATCACAAAAAGTGTATCCAAAACACGCGCTACAATTTTTCTCATACATTGCACAATACGAATTTGTTAACGGGAACCGGCCATCTACATTCGACTTTTTTGTTTGTGTACGAGCGAGTATAAATTGATAATGTTGGTAATTTGGCGGCCGGGCCGAGTGCCGTTGCCCGCTACACTAATGATTTTATAATGAACACAATAATAGATGATAATATCCGACTCAATGTCTAGGTCATATTGAATACCCTGAAATTCATATAAATTTGAATGCATCTCAAGCCCTTGCTAACCTCAAAGAAAAGGCGGCACTGTACCTACCCATGTATCTTATAATCATTGCTTAACAATGTCGAAATTTTTCATCTTTATCCGGACTTTAGATAACTCATTATTATGATATTATAACATATATATAAAAATATAAAACTTTAATGCTTTCTAGTTCATTCACTCGTCCCTGACGTGCACCTGTGCCCTGTAATTTCGTTAAAAACGTGACGAATGCGCCTTAAGCACCTTTTTTAGTTTATCACGTCGCCAACTCCGAGGCCACCGCGGAAATACTCGATATGAATACGATACAAAGTGTTTTGTTGCAGATCCACTGCAGCATCCTTATTTACGCCACGATTAATACTTGACAGAATCCACAGAAATAAAGTTTTTAATATTTATTTAGTTATAAGTATGTACACACAGAACTGTTACGAATAAAAAGATACCTATTGTTAGTATTTTTTTAAATCATATTACTTAAATTAATTTTTGTAAGTGGTAGCGCCGAACTGTAGCCACTGGGAAATTAGCTACTGACCAGTTTTGTTTACAGCATAAATGAACCGCCTTGATTGCATTAGTCTCACAATATCTCTGATTACCGGCTGATGATGGCGGCTTAAGACTTATCTTTCCTCGACGATCAGCAACATTATGGGTGTTCATGAGCGGGCGTGATCGCTTACTGAATTTTTTTTTTTTTTTTTTTTTTTTATAGCATAGGCCGGCAAACGAGCAAGTGGGTCACCTGATGGTAAGTGATCTCCACCGCCCATGTACGCCCACCACCAGAAGAGTCATGGGCGCGTTGCCGACCTTAAAGGAAAGGGATAATTAGGGATTGGGAAGGGGAGGGGATATGGGCTTCCGGTTATCTCACTCACCGTACGAAACGCAGCAGCAAGCCGCTACTTTACGTCGGTTTTCTGTGAGACAGTGGTAACGATCCGGACGAGCCAGCCCATTCATGCTGTAGACAAAACTGTCTACAGCGTGGCTCTACCACTCAAAAATCTTAATTGCCGCCTATATAGTAAAAAAGCAGAATATTTTATATTTACCATTCCTCACTATCTTTTTCTATTTGTTTTATTTTTTGCGGGATAAAAACGTTTTTGCGTTCCCAAAGGTTATTCAGAGGTCCAGAGGATAGGAGGTTTCCCATGCGTGTCATTGTCCATCCTGGCTTACAGAAGTAACGATGGCGGGTGTATGGGTAGGATAGTCCCAATACTACAATCTTTACATAGTACACATATAAAATGAAGTCGCTTCCTAAGGGTTGAGAGCGCCTAAAGCGTTCGCCCGAAAGTCCGGTGAAGCTGTAGAAAGCCGACTCGCGTCAGGCTAACAGTACAACGCCAAACCGTAAAAAAAAAAAAAAAAAAAAAAAAAGCTGTCTGTTCGCTTAGATCTTTTAAAGTGTTTAACGCATTTTAATGCAGTTTTCAGCAATAGATACTGATTTATGAGAAAGATTTATATGTATAATACAAACATATTATAGTACAGAAAAGCCGAAAAATTCAAAATCTGATTTCGTAACAAACATATTTTTAACCGTACGAAGCCGGCGCGGGTCGCTAGTATTCTATAAAATGAACATGTCCAAATGCTTGAACTGATGAACCGTGTAAAAAGTATATTATTTAGACATCGTATGAAGTGAGGCGTCTCTAACAGATACAGTCATAGGCACATTACTTCATTACCTCATCTCTTAGAAAGAACCAGTATTATACCACCTATTTCTCAAATAATCACGTTTAACCTCTGCGTGAGGCGCAAGCAACAAAACTTGATCTAAGTAACAAAAAACACTAATTGCGCACTTTAGCTCCAGGAAATGTTTTGTTTAAAGTAGTATACACTGATATTACGTGCAAACTAACAGTTAATCTTCTATTCCTCATTATTACAAAAATATTTATATTAAACTGTTTCTAAGAGGCGAAGGGAATCTGTGTCACGCAACTAGGTATTATATTAAATACAGAATACCCAGAATAAATATCTCATTCAAAAATAAATGAACCATGACATCATATGTGGTAGGCTATTCAACGCATCCTCATCTTTATTAACATAATTACGTACAAAGAATTAAAGCGTAACAAATATAACCTCTCATGTTTGTTTGGCTAAACTTAGTTGTCGAATAAACAGAAGATAGATACAATACAAAAAATATACAATGATTAAATATTTCAGCCAAGTCACGATCGAAAATAACAAAACTGAAAATTGTAGAGCGCAACGCTCAGGGTTCACAAACTGGTGAGAAATATGTAATGTGTCTATAATATTATATCCTTTATCCTGGATTAAATAGTTGATACTTACAAAAGATTAACGTTACTCAAGTCCTTTTAGGGTTCCGTTTGAAGCATAATAGATAGCTGGGTGAAATTTTCAAAGAATGTGTTTAATGTATATGATGGTTTATGAGTTATGTAAATGTACGTAGGTATATCGGATGTCTTGACAAGTAGTAAAAAAAAATAAACTTAAGGGGGGTACCAAAGATTATCTCTGGTGTGCAAGTCGGACTCGCACTTGGCTGGTTTTTTTACATACAGATTACATAATAACTATCATAATACATAATAAATATCATAATTATTCACAATTATGTAGAATGATTGAAAGTGAAAAATGATGTATTTGTATATTATACTCAATGTAGTTATAAAAAGTTGTAAATGACTGATTAATTGCTAGTATAGTTGTGATAAACGGCTAATCGTGAGTGATTAAGGATCAACCTAGGTGCTAACATTATTGGAGAAGATGACGCCATATTGTTGCTTCCAGATCTTCTTTGAATTTATGAGTCATCATTGATGTTCATGACCAGACCATTTTGTTTACTAAGGCTGGTTCCGGAACGATTATATCAGCGTTTTTATTACGTAGAAATTCATTATTAACAATTCTTATTAAAAACTTTAAGATATAATATTAAACGATCTTTGTGGTTAGGTATTTTAAACATCCAGTTACAAAAATATGGATAAATACGTGAACTCCATTCATATAACATTCATATTCATTTTCTACAACCTAACTATAAATAACGGCTATTAGAAATGTTATTTAAAGGAGAATATGCAAGTAGTAAGCTATGGAACTATAAAAAAAATCGAACCATTACATAAAATAGCTTATACAAAGCAAACGACAGATTTGATGCTATTTCTTCGGCAAATAGATAAATAATAAAAGTTTAGAACAATTCGCTCATTGCCCGTTCGTGATACATAAATGAAACATGATCCGGTGAGATTGCATCTATCATTTATTATGCGTTTACGACACTTTACATCAAATCTATTCCGTCCCGATAATATCTACATTTAAGGGATTATTATTCAACATTCAAATAAGTACATCTTATTTATGAGTTAAAATATAAGACAACGAACTCCAACATTATCAAATACAAAGAAATAGTAATATCATACAAAGAAGCGGATGTCAAATTGGTACTTCCTAAATTGGCTGATGTATCCGGCAGATAACATTGCCCGAATGGGCTTTGAAACATCTACCCTAAAAGTATAATTTTTCTCAAATGTTTATGTACTTACTTTGACTAATAAGTAATATTCTGGTCATACATTTAACTCTTTTACAGTAGAAGCCAACAAACCAAAAAGTGGTTCACTTGATGGACAATGATCTCCACGGACCATGAACATCTACAATATCTGAAGAACCCAGTAAATTCATAGACACGTTGCTGAAGGAAAGCCTTAAAGGAAAGGGATGATTAAGCGATTGAGAAAGAAAAGGAGATTTGGGCCTCCGCGTATCTCACTCACCGTACGAACAGCAATCTCATGCTGCGACTTCACGTCGGTTTTCTGTAAGACAATGGTAACAACCCGGTCGGGCCTCCCATTACTGTAGGTGACAACGAAACTGTCTACAGCGTGGCTCTACCACTTAAAAATGCTCTATGCCAGTATCAATATTAACGTTTTTGAGTGGTAGAGCCACGCTGCAGACAGTTTTGTCTACAGCATGAATGGGCTGGCTCGACCGGGTCGTCACCACTGTCTCACAGAAAACCGACGTAAAGTAGTGGCTTGCTGCTGCGTTTCGTACGGTGAGTGAGATATCCGGAAGTCCAAATCCCCTCCCCTTCCCAATCCCTAATTATCCCTTTCCTTTAAGGTCGGCAACGCGCCCATTATTCTTCTGGTGATGGGCGTACATGGGCGGTGGAGATCACTTACCATCAAGTGACCCACTTGCTCGTTTGCCGGCCTATGCTATAAAAAAAAAAAAAAAAACGTATGCCAAAGTTTTTATAAAAAATCAGACATTTAATAACTTACCAGGTAAAAGTTGAAAGAATATCAGATGCAAGCAACAACGTTGTCTTCGGTACAAACATAAGTATTGAATATGTTATCAATGGGTATCATAGTAAGGCTAGAAAGATTAAATAGATTATGTTTCAATACCACTTTTGTTGCAAGTGATCATTGACACCAAACACTGCACCATCAAGGGGATCGGCCTCATTTACTGCATATATTTGCATAAAAAATGACCACATCAAATTATTCAGTTATCTTATTATAGAGAAATTAATAATTTAGATTAGATCATTCAGATTTAAACAGTAGTTTAGACTCAAACTAAGCACTCAAATACAGATCGCTCGGTCCAAGCAAATATACCACAAATAGCAAATATACTCGTACTGCTTATTCAGAGATATTATACATGTAAGATATTATTTTCATAACAGTGAATTGATCTAAAATGGATGATCACTACTTTATCGACGTCATGTCTAAAGCGCGTGTTTCCGTTTCAAATATTTATTGTTGTAATACTTGAAGGATCAGGTTCAATATGCAACATGCCATATGAAATCTTAACGTTTCAAAATTCAACCCGTAAGGGGTCAAAAGGGCCATTGAAGTTTTTTTTGGAATTGCCTAATCTTCATAACCCGTCATGACAGGAATACCTAACACACTACTTTTTTACATTTTTTTTTTTATTAAATATACTACATACATTTCAATCAAATTTTTAGAGATTGTAAAGAAACATATTACTCTATAAAGGCCTTTTATAATATCTTAATAATAGTTTTAATCCATGTGGAATTCATCGTCTGAATTGTTTATATCCACAAATAATATATAGTAAGCACTTTATGACCAAAACACACACATTTAAATTTTTTAAATGATAATTAATTTAATATATTAATACAAGGCCGGTTAAAATCCAGTCCGTTAGATTTTTTAATACTATTCAAGTTAATGGTTATATATTATTTTCAAACCTACTGTGGTTACCACAGAGAAAGTTTACGCATTATAGTATTACAGATTACTGACCATAATGAGAACAAACCATACACAACGCGTCAGCTAGTACCCAAAATGAAGATTCAATAATGAGAGTGTCCTACATTCGGCTCATCGCTTTATAAATTGTTAGCGTGTCGTGGAGCACGAGGCAGTTAGTGGCAATCTGACGATGTGGGCCGATGGTGGCGATCGGATCGTGTTAAGTAACGGCACATAACTAATTATTTGTTAGAGGCAACAATGGTCTCACGTGGTGTCGCTGACGGTGCGGCTGGTGGCGGCGAACGTTCACGTCGGCTCGCACGCACCACTCCACGTGTCCTCGCCCATCACCCATCACACTTCACACTTGCCACTTCTCATCCTCCATATGTACTGAATGCAACATTATCCATTATTCATTCAGCATTCTCTTTAACCGAATTCTGTTCTAGTCTCGATTGTTTTTTGTGTCGGCGTAATAACATATTTTTTCGAAAAGTTGTTGAATCAATTGTAAACTACCACTCGATAAATACGGTTTTTAATAGCAGCGGTTAGCTCACGAGCAAATGGGTCTCCTGATGGTAAGTTACCTCCATTGCCTTTGAACACCCTCTATACTAGAAGATTAATAGGTACATAGCCGACCGAATGAGTATTCTGAAGGGGGAATTTGATACTCCGGTTATCTCACTCACCCACATGAAACGTAAAAGCAAGCTGCTACTTCACCTTGGTTTTCTATAATTACCCGGTCTAGCCTGCTGTTGAGTAAGTTTTTACAACGTGGCTCTACCAAAATTCTGATTGGTTTTCACCAGCCGGCCAATGACACTGTTTGAAACCACTCGTCTAGGACATTTACGATGGCACAACAAGATAACGGAGAAGTCGTTCTAATATGTACGTGAACTAATAAACGAATAATTATTATGTTTAAATTTAACCCAACAGGTGATTCATATATTGAACCTCTGACTATGTTTCTAAATTGAAACTTACGTCACGATAAAAGGCAATCTATATGTGGTAAAGCGTCTGCGTTGTCGTCTTGCATTTTATAAAAATTAGATGATGTCACACAAATACCACAATTTTTTTTTAATGAAATTAGATTTTTTAAACTGTTGGTAAGATATTCATATCCGCCGGGATAGCGACCACCGTACTCATGGTGTTAAAACCTACCATAGTGACCCACACGTCTCGTGTGGATCCCGTTCCAGGATCAGCGCAGCCAGTGTATATCCGATTCTCCTGAGGGGCTTGCGACAACACTGGATGGTTGATTGGGGCGGGTACAGGGTATATCCTTGTATCCCTGTGCCTACATCGGTTATCCGCGTGTCCTGTAGCAGGCTCATCGATTTGCTTCTTCTCCCTTCAGAGTGTGAAGAAGATTCTGGTGACCACCGATAAACTCATTGTTTGTCGATGGCCACCGGTGGTTTTGGGCTACACTGCGCTTTCCATTAGATGTAGATGTAGTCCGTGCCCGGATAAAAAAATACTAGTTAGTACATACATAAGTCGTAAATCATAAGGTCACAGTCAAAGTCACACTGCAGTCAGTTTCCGGCCGTGTCGACAGAGGCGTTTATCTTACAGTGAAGCAACGTGGAGTGGAAGCTTGCTTTTTGTCTATGCTACGGTAAATGAGATTGCCACGGGCCCAAAAAAATCCCTTCTCGCCTAATCCCCATTTATGTCCATAAGAATTGGTAACACGCCCATGATTCCTCGTATATGCATATTATGTTGATTGCGGTTGATGAACACCGCATTTACCCGCACATGACTTACTTGCTCGTTTACTATCCATACGCTCTAAAAGTTGTATAACAAATAAATAAATCCGTAAAATTATAGATATTATAATCTAATTATTATAATCTTTATAATATTTTGTAAAGTTTACATAGAATTTTGAAGCCACTGTATATAAAAAAGAAATAATACATTTTCATGTGAACTTAAAGGTCATGTTGTCTTATCACTTTTATACACTCGTAGAGGTCACAAAAGAAAAGAAAAACTGCGTCGCCATAGAGGATCAAAATGTTACGTATACCGTTGTTGCTATACGCTGATTTTGGTAAAAAAGTAATGTTATAATGGTGTGCTTTTATTCGTATGTAAATGGACGTCTACAGTTTTTAAAATGCACAGCTTCATTCGTAGTTGCAAAACGTTTCGTTTAAAAATGCTAAGGATTTTCCCTCGCCAAATGAGAGCACTATTTGCCTCAACTATTCCCAGGCTACATAAACAAATTCTGATCACACCGGCGCGACGCGGCGGCGAGGCGTCACGGAACGGCGTCTTAACTACCTTGCCCACTTTAGATCGCACGCTCCTCGTGTCTTTATCCGATATACCGATATAGACGCCCAAACAAAGAAAACTACTTACATTTGCATGAAGCACTACCGGCTACTAAAATCTAATATGCTAATTCATTGTTATAATTGTTGTATCGAATACAATAGTAATTTATCGATGCATAAACGAAATCGTTAAATTACTAGGTATGATTCGTATGTATGTATTTGAAATAATATGTTAATGTGGGCATAACTTTTATTTAATTCATATAACATGTAAAATTGCATCGTTATATGTTAAATGGTGTATTAAATACTAATAAATAAAGGATTATTATATTTAACGTTTTAACGCTATGACGTTTATAACACCATCATAATAGTGCGAAAATTTTATCGTGTGAAAAGCAAAGTTTACAAAAGTCCTCGAACAATCCTGGTTGTTTGTATTATCACCGTCAATAGCAAGATGAGTCTGTTGTCCTCGCATAAAAAACTGAAGTTGAGCAGGCTAGGCAGCATAATATTTAAACACAGGAAAAACTGTAAATGTTAGATAGCTTAAGTAATAAAATACTATTTACTTGTTCTTCTTAACTTCGAAATTTAAATAACTATTACCCTACCTACTATATTTGTAGTTTTACTTTCATATACCTATATAAGAATAGGTACATCGTTTCTATATATTATATTATATATTTAAATACATACATAATTATATTTTCTAGTTATATAACCTGTTATCATGCCTAAAAAAGATTTTTATTCGAAATTAGTGACTTCCTAAATTCTAATTTTATTCTAGTGGCTATAAACTAAAAACTACATTGTTTACAGTAGATACTATACCTTTTTTAAATGTTTCAGAAGAGCACCTCATTGAGGATTTCACTTTTCGGAAACCGTCGTAAAAAAATATGCTCATCTCTAAAAACTAAACACTGCTTAATGTACATCGGTAGATACAATGTACACCTAACGCATAATACATTTGGCATCATTATACATTGTATTATCTCATAAATTCAGTATAAGGATGCTTTTGAAGATAGTAAATGGCATCGTGTTAAAATGAATACCTATACATTTTCCTTACTTTAAGCACTCATTAGTTCATAAAATTATTACAGACGTCTAGTATGTTCGTCGAATAAATTAAGATAACTACAGGCCAAGAAGAGTTAAATGAATAAGGATATTGTTAACGAATATCCCATGTAAATTGACCAGACTATCTCCTGATATCGGTGAGTAGGTACAAGATTCAGGCGCTCGCCATAACGGTATCCCGACGTCGGCTCTGCACACAAATTAATGGTTGCCGCTCAAGGCCGCCTACAAGCAATCGACATAGATACATCGGTTTGTCGACTATGAGAACAAGGCGGCTTCCAACTCATGGCCGAAAATGAGGCCGAGAAAGCGGTCTCAACACAAGCACTTTTGACCAAAGCAGACATTCCTGGTGCGCCTGCCGCGGCCGCGGCCGCAGCGGCGCAAATGAAAGTATTCCACATTGTTTGGATAATCAAACATTAATTGGTTTTTGTGGCAAATCTAGTGTGAATGGAAATGTATAACAATTCGTCGCGAAGCCATGTCATTCATTTTCAATTTCGACGAGCTCTCACTTCCATTATGCTTAACTATAGAAAAAATAAATGCGGATAAAAACTAATGTCTATCGCATGATGTGCGGACGATCTGCCTGTTAATTAAGTATTTATCATTCACTCATGATATATAGAACACGTATTCTGTTTGGCCGTCCATTCACATGTCTAATGTCGGTCGAGCACAAAGGTGATAGCGCTGGAGGAAATCTCTCTGGGTGTTCAGTTTTTGCGTCGCTTGTGGGTGTACTGTTACTGTTAGCCGAGTTTCGGTCGCCCCGCCCGGCGCCCGCGCCACCGGCTAACCTTGATACTTTCAGTTACGACGACTGAATCTATTTCGCACTCCTCTTGTTACCGCTGTCATCTTATTGTGGCCGAGTTAACTGACAAAAAATATCAATCAAAATTCTAGCACAAAAGCCGGCGGCACTCGCGCTGTCTCTTGCTAACAGATAAACATGAAGCTGAATATTTTAACAACCTCCATTCTGAGCCTATCAGTGTAGTCGAGATCAGTAGGAATTTAGTGATTCATTTAGACAAATGTTAGACGTGTTGCAGCTTTATTTCGATAAAGACGTTGTGATCCATTGAAAAGAGTACGGCTACCAATTTCAGGTTTGTTTCCACGTAACAATAATAATAGCCTCCAAACATTCATATCAACCTTAATTTAACAAAGAAAGTGCAAAACAAGTACATAAATAGCAATAAATAATATGTATACATATTGCTATAATTCACAAATTTCTATAGTCTGTCTATCTGCAGCAGTCTCACAAGAAATTATTTTTACAGTCGCAAGAACTATGAAGTAAGGAACGAGATGTAACATGCGACTTGCAAGTTCAGTGACTTTACGCAGTTCCCTTCGGGATTGGCAAGAAGTTGCATTCGAGTTCCCGGAACCTGTTTGGGCATCCTAATAACGACAATGTGGCCATTTCGGTACCCAATTAAGTGAATTCGTTAATGTGACACCAGAAAATTTGAATGTATCATTTCGGTTGATCGTCAGTGATGCACGTAAGTTTTTCACTGTTACATAATAATTAACGAGCGAGAAAGCCCGCGGCGCAGTGCAGGCGCCCGTCCGGCCGTCGTATGGGGTCATTGGCAAGGCGGCCGAGAGCTGCGACTTTAGGTTCAAGGGTATATAGAACGGGCCTACATGCCTACCGATTCAATTGTCTTTTCCGACAATACTCAATTGACAAATTATTGCTCTCACTCAATGTTTTTACCAACACTAAACTTAAAAATAAATTCAAAGAAAATCCATTTAACTTATACATAAGTGTTTTATTTGAATGCATACTGGGCAAAAAAAATACTATGTATAGTGTTTCCAAGTAGAGTGATACTTGTCACAATTATAAAACAGTAATTTTGCAAAAATCATCTTTTACAGTTTTTTCTCCACATAAGATTAAGAAACCAGTTTCCTCCTACTGGAAAGCTGCCAAAACAGTCACGCAACTGTAAGCCTCCATGCGACTACCACCGCACGACAACCTGAATACACCGAGTAGGTATTATCATAACTAGGTACAAACAATTACGCTTCACCTAAATACACATTTTTGCTAAATAATTTGTTAATAACCGAAGCCATATTAGTTAAGTTGTTTTCTATTGATTGAAATATTACATTCACATTGCGAGACAATATTATAGACCTGCATATTTTACTGGAAAGTTACTATAAAAGCACTGAATACCTACTTACAATATATAACATATTTGTTAGTATATTTATAATGAAAGACCTTTTTTAATCCCATAAATACCATAAATGTGAATGTGTAGATATTTGTGAGTTTGCTAATTTGGATGTTTCTTAGTCAATAACGCCTTAAGAGTTGATTACCTGGATTATAACTTACGCTTTTATTCTGGAAAGGCCGTTCACACGGGCAGAGACGCGAGCACAAAATAATAAATTCAAATAATAGGAAATCATGTAGGTAAATACGTTTCATGTGGGTATGTTGATGTACTGAGATGTAATTAACATGGAAGCCCACTGCGCCAGGCACTTTATCACTAAGTAAAAGGGTATATGGTGAATGTTTACCATTGTGATGTGTCAAACAATTGACAAGAATCTGATATATTAAACTTAATTGGAACATAGGGACCCTATAAACGTAATCTCATAATATCAAAGAAATCTGCGAAACATATGTTGAGTGATAGATTTTGTCTACAGCATGAATCGGCCGGCTGATCCGGGTCGTTACCACGGTCTCACAGAAAACCGACGTAAAGTAGCAGCTTTTTTTATCCTGGCTCGGCAAAGTGACTACGCTACACCTGATAGTAAGTGTAGCACAATCCAAGAATAGTGTCGACCAACGATAAACAATGTGTCCATCGTAGGTCAGCAAGATCATGCCGGCCTGCCAAAGTTCCTGAGATGAACTACAGGGTCCCTGCTAACGGAATACTGGCGACCCCGCAGTATCTCATCCCAGGGCCAAGGGGTAGGGGAAGGAAAAAGGGATGGGAAAAGGGTTAGGATCAGGGGGCAAGCCCCCTGGAGACACCGGATGTACACCTTCCACCAGCTTGCTGCTACGTTTCGCACAATGAGTTAGATGTCCGGACGCCTTATTCCCTCTCCCCTTCCCAATCCCTTAATTATCCCTTCCCTTTGAGCTCGGCAACGCGCCTATGATTCTTCTAGTGTTGTGGGCGTGCATGGGCAGTGGAGATCACTAACCATCAGGCGATGGGTTCATTTGCTCTTATGCCGGTGTATGCTATATAAAAAAACAATGTGCGTCTCGGGACGCTCGACAGAAGTGATAACTTAAACTAATGTGGGTTAAAGTGAGAGCGGAGGACTCTGCCTACTGCTATCGTATGCGTGAGAGAAAGGGAAGCCAGACAGAGTGGCGCCGTAACGTAACACGTTCTGTCAAAATGATTTCTTACGTTTACGCGAATGTTATTCATTGAAATAAAACTAATTTAAACGGATTTTATCGCGGTTTTTTATTAATTTTGATCCCGACGTTTCGAAGACTTTTCAGCCTTCGTGGTCACGAGGAGGACTGAGGTGTAGGTTTGTTTCAGAGAGCACAAGGAATCTGTGACGAGGAACATCTTGCTGCCGAGCTGCAACATGTCAAGCGAGTACTGCAAGACAACAAGCTCCAAATTCCACGCCGCCGTCACAGAAACCGCGTGAAACCAGCCACAGCTGAACGTATCCCTGTTGTATTACCATATGTTAGAGGAGTCACCGACAAGATTGGCTATGTGCTGAAGCGTGCTTCTATTAAAACTTATTTCAAGCCGCCCAAGAAGATTAGTTAATTTTTACCACCGGTCAAGTGTCATATACTTCTACAGGAACAGGGCATATATAAAATCGATTGTGACTGTGGACCCTCTTACATAGGTCAAACAAAAAGAAGTATAGGGACCCGCGTAAAAGAACATATAGCTGATGTTAAACACCGGCACTCTACGAAGTCTGCAGTTGCTGAACATTCAAAGGAAGACTCCAAACATTATCTTCGATTTGACAGACCACAAATCCTTGCCAAAGAACACCAATTCCTACCCAGGATGATTCGCGAGGCTATTGAAATTAAAAAAACATCCGAATTTCATTTCATCCGATGGTTGGAAGCTAGCACAAGCCTGGGATCCGATTATACATTTAATTAAATCGGAGCCCAAAAGACCAACTGCCAGACCTCAAGACACTGTGAGCTCCTTCTGCGTAGATCGGACCAAACCATAAAGATTTTTATAATTGTAAATTGAAGGTAGATACTGTAACATTAACATTTTTGGACAACCTACACCTCAGTCCTCCCCGTGACCACGAAGGCTGAAAAGTCTTCGAAACGTCGGGATCAAAATTAATAAAAAACCGCGATAAAATCCGTTTAAATTAGTTTTATTTCAACGTTCTGTCTAAGCCCGGTCAAAGCACTGTCTAAGTCCGGTCAATGTCCTGTCAAAGTCCGGTCAAAGTCCGGTTAAAGTCCTGTCAAAGTCTTGTGAAAGTCCGGTCCAAGCCGACTGGTGTGACACCACCTTGGACCTCGAAATTATCGATGTTCCAGGGAGGTCTGCTACCGCTGGCTGTTCGATGGAGCGCTCGCGTAACGGAACGTTTCGGTTCACCCTCCCATAAGAAGTTATCACTTCAAAAAGTTATTTCACGTTCACAGCCCTAATAATATTTGACATCAATACTATATTTTACTTGATTACTGCCTAATGCGATGTTATTAATTAGATACTTATTTTCCAGATATAGCAGTAAAATATAAATTTTAATTCATTACGGATTCAAAATATCATCCTCTGGTTTATTAAAATAAAGTTGTATTACATAATAATTAAATAATCGACGTATGACTACATCTTACATTCTTATAAAACCCAGACTAACCTTATGGTATGATATTTAGGTTTTTTTAGCAAACGAGTATTTAGTTTATATCTGAACAACGACCATCTACTCTTCTTTGATTGTCCATAAAATTCAAAATTGCACAAACGGTAACATCATTCAAATTAAAATAATTTTCGTAGGTCCATTTCTGATATATAAATGTGCGCCGTTTTCTATTCTCACTTGAAAAAAATATCAGAAAAACAAAATACGAACGTCCGAGGTCTCCGTTAACTTTTATGGGCTAAATTATAGAGGCCAGAAATCTAGTCGCAATAGAACTAAACGAAACGAAGAATTGAGAAATATTTGTATCAATTTCATTCGGTTGGATGAGGGCCATTACAAAATATCTCCGACACGTGTGCCCAGTGCAGCGATTAAACGAAATGCTTGTTACCGTTAACATCCGTCGGTAGTCGGTACACACATAAATAAGTTTCAACATTCGGACATCGGATGAATATTACGTATCGATTTTAAATAAATAACAGAGTTAATTTGATATCTCATACTAATGTACTAAGAACGGCGTAAGGCCGGCGAACAAGTGGTTAAGCTAGCTTTACATCATGCAAAAAATATATACCAAAGTAAAACCTGAGAACCCTTCTCGTTTAACAAGGAGGTAAAGCAAGTGTTACACGGACGATGCACGACTATGACGCATTGTGTGTGGACTTCCATCACGAACAATACTCGTGCTTCGCAATTCTTTTAGTTCTACCTATAAATAACTATTAATAGATGCCGACCACGAAAAGCAATCTCGCAGGATGGCAGTTAAAAGCTCTCAACTTATTTTATAACGAAGCTCATTAGTGAGCCTACGGACCATACTCGGAAAATGTATCAAGGAAACTTCAACGCAAGGTTTACTCTCTGTTGTAGTGTGCGACAATGTAGGAATTACATTGTATAATATATAATTACTAATTTGTGCTTATAACCTATTGCACTCGCTGTATCATTATTACAGTTTCATAAAAAAACCATCAATTTTAAACATAAATAATGTACTTTAAAATTCTTGATTTTTACTTAATATCAATATTAATATCTCTCGCATACCTAATTATATTAATATGAAGTACAGGACTTAGGTAAGTCTTAAACACAATGTCAGTTATACTCATATACTTTTGAAGGATATCGTTCGTCGATTTACATAATACCTACATAAGATAATATATAGATTTGTGTACATCATAATAATCATTATATAATAATAATGGATAGGCGGAGGTGCATCTAGTGCTGCACCCACGGTTCGCCGAGCACCTCATCTCATGGTGTGATAGGGGGCGAACCTATCATCATTCCGGGCATAAATTCCTACCTGGGTCAAGTTATGTCTAATTCTCAAATCGAAATCTCAAAAAAATAATTCCCTACCTAGGATTTAAACCCGGAAACTCACAGTTAAAACTAAGCACTTGTCGGTGTTTTTTGTACCAAACACACCAACATTTAAACATCAATGGGATCATCTGACTACCTTATACATCTAAACACGATAGTCACGAATAGTTATTAGAACACCAAGAGAGCCCAACAGTAATAATACTCAAGTTGCCTAAATATTTAAATCAAGCGATGCTTTAACAACTTTTATCGATTTAGATGTTGCTAGAAACATTTCTTATTATACCTAATTATCATTAGTTTTACCTTGTTATAGCAGCCGAGAGCTAATACCTCGTATTATATGAATCTTGCAAAAAGTGAGGTTACGATCAAGATAAAGCCATTAGATTCGGAAGACGCATTCAAAGGGAAAAGCTAATGTCTTAGTAAGCTTGTAACATGGCGTCATATATTTTATAAAATCGTGTTCGTCGAGGCCTTCCTCGCGCGGTTTCGGTCACAAAAACCACCAAAATGTTTGCCGGATGAGCTAACCCGCCCCGTCCCAACGCACGACTCATTGATTGCCTTGTAAAAAATTCAATCATCAACTAAAATTAATAAATCCCAAGAAATTTTTACGTTTCAAATCACGAATATTCGTATACATATCTTTTTTTATTTAATTGAATGACGAGACGAGCAAGACGATCACCTGATGGTAAGCGCCACGCCTGCCCATAAACAAAAGCAACACCACACAGAACTTCGAATTACAAAGCACTGTATGGCGCTGAACTGCGCTCGTCACTCCGAGACATTAGATGTTAAATCTCATAATGCCCAGTAATTTCACTGGCTTCAATGTCCTTCAAACCGAAACACAATAGTGCTTACACACTGTTGCTTGGCGGCAGAAATAAGCAAAGCGGTGGTACCAACCCAGACGGCATCTCGCATACCTACTACCATTATTAGTAGTAGTATTCATATTTGTAGCAGTGGGAAATTCAAGGAAGTAAACACAATTTGAAACTGAATAGTTTAAATAAATATGAGTTACAAAATAATACTTTAGATATGTAATAAATATGTACAACTTGGTTAAAATTCGTAAAGCAAATCAATTCGTAAAATTTCCATTTCCACTCAATATAATATAATGTACATAGGTTACATTTCGTAGCTCATACGTGACCACGGATCGCTAAAAATGAATGAACTGATGATTCATAAAACTATTACAGGATCATTGTGTAGCACAAACCGGATACTTCTCAGATAATAAGGCTTAGCTGATGTCAACACAATGACGTAGCCAAGGAATTTTATTCTCACACAAAAACATTTCTCCTATGTTAAAACAAAAACCATAATGCAAATTATACACGAAAAAGAAATTGAAACGTTGCAACACTTGTTGAAATTAATATGGTACAACTATTTTTATTAGAAGTTCGAACATAGGTACATGCATATTTAACTGTTCTCAAATGCCACTTTCTATTCTTGCATTTTTACGGTTTTTATGCGCATCATCTTCGAAAATGATACAGTACTAACAGTATCGTCATGAACCCATTTGTTTTGTCTTTAGCTCCATTAGATTGCAATTGAATACACACCAGTAGATTACTATTGGGAAGGTACCCGATATTTTAGACTAGATTGCGACCACCGTACGTGAAGTCCAATAACTTCAGGCCGGTAGCACAATTCTGCCGACCAGTTTTTGGACTGCATTGTACATAATATCAGGTTCAGTGTAGTCACATTGCCGAGCTGATAAAAAAAAAGATTACATAGTTTAACAAGTCAAAACTTCATTTTATTACGAATCATAGAATTACCATAACATTTATTGCATTGCAATACCAGATAGCCTGTCGGATTAGTACCAATAAAGACCTATCATAGACAACCGACGTGAATCTGCCTATGTACAGTTATAGCCAGTTCTCCACCCCCATAAACATGGCACTGATCATTAAATTAGCCCATAAACTTGCAATCAGTTAAAGATAGTCACAGTTCTGGCGGCGGAAGAACCGTAGAGACGTAAATCAATTAATGTCTAGTAAGGAAACATGTCAGTTTATGTCCTAAATAGCTTTTGCCCGCGTGTACGTTTTTCAGGATAAAAAGTAGCACATGTCCCTAATCCAGATCATTGTCTGTCTGTGTGCCAAATTTCATCCAAAACATTCCACCATTCATTTCACCAAACGAGCAAATGGGTCACCTGATGGTAAGTGATCTCATAGTGATATACATCCACAATACCTGAAGAATCATGGAAGCCAACCTGCCAACCTTGACGGAAAGGGATGATGAGGATTAGGAAGGCATTGGGATTTGGAACTCCGGATGTCTCACTCATTATACAAAACGCTGCAATAACAAGCTGCTACTTCTCGTAGGTTTTCTGTGAGACACTGGTAACAACCCAGTCAAATTGGCCCATTCATACTGCGGACAAAACTGCCTACAGCTTGTCTCTAACACATTTTTTATTCTGAGCACGGCAAAGTAACTGCACTGCACCTGATGGTAAATGCTTCTTCCCTCTTCGGAGTTCCCTCCGTATTAACAAATTATAACAAATTGTCTATCTATGCCTTTCATTATTTTTTTTATATACATTAATGCTTAACATGCCAAAATGATTTTGAAAACCTCCGTTACGTTTGCAAGTGCTTTTTTTACTATTTACCTTTTCCTTCAGTGTAAATAATGGCTATGTCAGGTTATTCCTGTTGTAAACTATAAACGCATTATATTTTCTTTTTTTTCTCCCCGTTATTATTCCGGTTAGTACCAGGGTCCGCCTTCCTATTTAAACACTGACTAGCGTGACTAGCGCACCTCAGTGCCATGCAGTGCTTTGTAAATCAAAGTTCTGTGTGGTGTTGTTTCTATTTATGGGCAGGCGTGGCGCTTACCATTAGGCGAGCAACTTGCTCGTCTCGTCATTCAATAAAAAAAGGGCATTTTTATAGCATAGGCCGGCAAACGAGCAAGTGGGTCACCTGATGGTAAGTGATCTCCACCACCCATGTACGCCCACCACCAGAAGAGTCATGGGCCCGTTGCCGACCTTAAAGGAAAGGGATAATTAGGGATTGGGAAGGGGAGGGGATTTGGGCTTCCGGTTATCTCACTCACCGTACGAAACGCAGCAGCAAGCCGCTACTTTACGTCGGTTTTCTGTGAGACAGTGGTAACGATCCGGACGAGCCAGCCCATTCATGCTGTAGACAAAACTGTCTACAGCGTGGCTCTACCACTCACAAACACACAACACACAATTTGCAACCGACTTACTCCTACGCAATGTATCTAATCTTTATTAATTGGTGCAGTGCAAACATTGTGGACGGTATAGATACGTATTTTTAAACTGTACCAATACTCCAACATTAATATGTATATTATATTTGTATATATGTATTTTATTTCATTTGATGGGGTCTAGGTTCAAATTGAGCGCAAAAAAGGAGATTTGCCGCATTTAATGAACATTCTCATACATTAATTGCTGTAACGTTTAAATAGACTCTACCAATACCTACTCCATCAGTGATGAAACCTATGTTATTGAAAAGTTTTTCGCGTGTACTTCAATAAATGCAAGCTAGGCTTGAATCAAGTGCGAAAATGGTGTATTGTCATGTAGTTTAAAGAATATATAAACAATCTCGTACAGTACGTCGTTTATATAAATCTACAACCCTGCATATGGCATACATTCCATCAATGTTGGAAGATTGGATATTCACAACAGAATTAGGTTTAGTGCAGACCTAGCGGACAACTACTCGAATAGCTGGTGCGAGGATACTTGTATCGGACCGGATAGCGACCACCATACACGGTGTTAAGACCCGCCATAATGACCCCTTCCTCTTTGGCCCTGGAATGAGATACGGCAGAGGTCGCCAGTATTCCATTAGCAGGTAGTTCATTCCAAAGGTAAAAAAAACTAAACGAATAAAATCGCGCATTTTTCTACTACTAAAATTTCGACCTAATAAAACTGGCGGAAATAGCAGTAGAGATATTTTTAAATAGATATTTTTAGCCGATGTCGGCGTCCGCTATAGTCATTGTTGTTGCATGATATTTTAAGCTGTACTGATATTGGATAAGGTCATCATTATCCTTATTAACATGCACGCGCAAGGTCGCCATCACGATCGCAGATCTGGTGTTACTCTCTACTTGTCTGTGCCGACACATACTTAGCAAGTGGAAATGGCGAAAATCAGTAATGCCAGGTGCACTGAAATTCTAGTAGAATCACTAAATAGTTAACTGCATTTACTGTACCACATAAAAAAAACAACTTAATCTAAGGTATAAAGGTACATTACGTAGCGTTGTGTAAATTTAGAACCCAATGGAAATATGATAAAATAATTAAGCAATCAAAGGAGAGGAGAATGCCCATATTCATAAGGTGGTAGGTCCCTCATAAGCAAGACGTCATCTGGGTTGGTACCATCGCTTTATCTATTTGGTCTTCGTGGTGTTATGTGTGTTTATGGGCAGAAGTGGCGCTTATGATGTAAATATTTAAAAAAGTTATATAAAAAAAAAAAATTAAGACTTTTAGTCTACTAAAAACTGAACCATTAAAGACCCCGACGTCAATCTGTAAAACATCTTTTAAACGGCTGAACAGATTTTCTTCAATTTGTTGGGAGTTACAGGAGATGCTACGTTGCCAATCAAAAGTTAGCGTCGATACAGCGTCGGTGCTCAACACACTCAGTATAGTCTATATTGAAGAGCATACTGCATTAGCATAGCTGCGCTTCAATTATTGGCCTGTGAATAGGTACATGGATTTAGACCCCGGTTGAAAACCATACATTTTATCTATCCGTTACAACAACAACACAACAGCATGCAATTACACATTTATCTTTCGGAATAAATCATCATCCATACATCCATCAACAAACCCACACAATAATCTTCAAACAAAATGATGCGTATCGTTCACTAGTGCATGCACGCCGACATTTTATTATAAATGATTTACTTAGTGGAGCCCAGAAAACGTTGCGTTGTAGGTACTCATTATAATTATTTTTATAAGTTATGACAATGTACCGACATATAAATTCATGTTTCCGTCTCTTCGGACAATGATCCCACGCACAATTGCAGTTAATTACATAACGATAGACGAGTTTAATTTATGACTAACCAGCGAGCACCTGCACTAAGTTGCGTAAATGAAAATACTTGTATGAAACAAGGAATAGTGGAGAGAAAATAAGTGTTAAATATTATTTACGCATAATCCAAGAACAATTAATAATGATGACTGATTAATTACTTAAAGGTTAACAAAGATTCTAGCTGTGGTTAACTTATCGCAGGCGGCTGCTTCATCTCTCATATTTATTCTAAATAAGTGAAGGCAGCGCCTAAAGCGAGATGTGCACAGTACTAAATAAGTATAACGGTGCTTTTACAACCTCCGTACCGGTGCGCGCTAGCCTCACCTCGGAACATTGCCAATTCCCATTGCTCAAGTCTTTAACATCGGAATTTCTCACTTGTATGAACACGAATAGAATTAACAGATGAATTACACGAACACAACCCTATAAAATTCATTTCATAATCGAAATGCATTCAGTAAACAACGGTTGATTCAATGTCACAGAGAATTTATTCGTGTCTTTAAAATTTACCATAACAATGGCATCCGACCTATGCAATGTTATGCGAAATTTTAACACAACATTCACCTAACCTTTGCATGTCAATAAGTGATAATAATGGTTTAAACATATAATGAGATTTAATAGCTACCTAAATTAGATATTTTTCTGCGGGGAAGATTAATCGCTACCCTGGGAGGATCCATATGTTGGATATACAAGACAAGTCGGAGAAAGAAGGAAAACATTCGGACGAGAGCTAGACCGAGTCCCTAAATTTGTGCTTGTAGTTACATAAGGTGAGCCCTAAACGGGGTCGCAAAATGTACGAAACTACCTACTATAGTTACTATAGTATATAGTACATTAAATGCCGTCTCGACAGCCGCCTGCTTTGCGCCCGCGACATCGATGGCTCCAATAGTCGCCTCTTACGACAGGCAAGTGATGTCGTGGTCGAATTCTCTAAACGCCACACAATCCACAGGGCGACACACGCCAGTTAGTCGTCCCCTCGGCGTATCCTAAGTCTCCTCCGGCGGCGGGAGGGATCGGATTATTCCCGATCCCTTCTGCGAGATAAGCCTCTCGCTGAATTGTGCCACAAGCCGGGACCTCCGAATGATGATCACCAAGACCCCGCACTCCCCGCCGCCCACTCCTTCGACTGCTACGAAGACTCTGTGAGTCAAGACAAACGGCACAAGGCTGACACGCGGTTCATTCCTCAGCGCCGCGCCGTGATCCCGCCCTAAATGCCAGGGTCCACCTTCCCATCATGATTTGACGGTGGATTTAGTATTATGTGGAGCGACCTGCGGTCTGACCCTCACAACCCGCAGCGAGAACTAAGATTCGCCATTGCCTCGTCTGTTAAGCAGCAGATGGTACCTCGTGCAGGTGAAATTGACTTTGGACCTAAAATGTTAAAGACCCATTTTTTACACTTGCACTCTAAGCATACAAGCAAACAACATAGGAATAAGATAAATACGATGTATACAATCCATTCCAGTTTGTGTGTGTGTGTGTGTGCGTGTGCGTGTGCGTGTGCGTGTGCGTGTGCGTGTGCGTGTGCGTGTGCGTGTGCGTGTGCGTGTGCGTGTGCGTGTGCGTGTGCGTGTGCGTGTGCGTGTGCGTGTGCGTGTGCGTGTGCGTGTGCGTGTGCGTGTGCGTGTGCGTGTGCGTGTGCGTGTGCGTGTGCGTGTGCGTGTGCGTGTGCGTGTGCGTGTGCGTGTGCGTGTGCGTGTGCGTGTGCGTGTGCGTGTGCGTGTGCGTGTGCGTGTGCGTGTGCGCGCGCGCGCGTGCGTGCGTGAGTGAGTGCGTGCGTGTGCGTGTGCGCGCGCGCGCGCGCGCGCGTGCGTGCGTGAGTGAGTGCGTGCGTGCGTGCGTGCGTGCGTGAGTGCGTGCGTGCGTGCGTGCGTGCGTGCGTGCGTGCGTGCGTGCGTGCGTGCGTGCGTGCGTGCGAGCGTGCGTGCGTGCGTGCGTGCGTGCGTGCGTGCGTGCGTGCGTGCGTGCGTGCGTGCGTGCGTGCGTGCGTGCGTGCGTGCGTGCGTGCGTGCGTGCGTGCGTGCGTGCGTGCGTGCGTGCGTGCGTGCGTGCGTGCGTGCGTGCGTGCGTGCGTGTGTGCGTGTGTGTGTGTGGGTGTGTGTGTGTAGTATCGTAGCGCCTACACGAATGGGGACCTAATTGAATGGTATGTTTTGTTTGAAAGATTGTTTTATGTAGATGGTTCATATCTATGGTTAACAAAAAAAATATTTAAAAGTTATTTGTTTATATAATTGACAATGGGGGGGGGGGGTTGTTTATTAACGATTAGATTATTTTTCAGAAAATATACGCTATAGTCTACTTCTTTAATGAAGTAAAACACCATTTAGGCTGCCTGTCCACTGAAGCGGACATAGGCTGCGGAGCGGAGAAACGGAGAAATATTAACCAATAGGATGGCATACAATCTCCGCTCAGCTCCAGTGGACAGGGATTTGCGAACTAGTTTCGAAAAAAAATGTCTTGTTTAAATTTGTCTACCTTTTTTACCCCATTCGATGTGTAACATATTTGAAACTCTGAATAAAAAGCCCCGACATTCGTTATAGGAAGATATAGAATTTCTAGACTGTTAAATATATGTTAAAGAACCATCTGGACTAAAGCAACTTTAAAAGAAATAAAACACATATATACAAATGGATCCGTTTGGGCACTAAGGTGACACAGAGAGTCAGATAAAGGGGTTGCTTCTTTTTTGTCGGGAGTTAAAAGATTTAACTTGTAATGACTTTATTAATAGTAAAATTATTTGGGATTGTAAAAATAAAAAAAAAAACACATAGTAGTTTAAAAATTATTTCATTGTTTATTCGAAAAGGTCATGATTAAGACAAAAATAAATTTACGAAATTCGTTTCATAAATGAAAATAGACAAGATTCAATAAACGTTAACGACGCAATAATTATTATTTCAATTTATACAATAATTATATTTATTTATCAATAAAACAATATAGTTCTTTGATTATTGATATATCTTAACTGAGATTTTTTTTAAACAGATAAAAATTTAAGTAAAACCTTTAGCAACACAATATGTTCATTCACTATGCATGTTAATTAATATAAAACTATTGGAATTCAAAGCTTACATAACCACTTGCACGTCCAAGGATACTTTTGTAGCCAAAAAAAAAGGTGGGTTGTACGTCCAAGGATACTTTTGTAGCCATAGCGACATATTTTATATAACCGTCGTTATTAACAAATTGCAGGTAGTTTTTGCGTGTTTCATTTGTTTATTAGATAGCTGACGAATTAGTTTACAACAACAATCACGAGATGGTAGTGTAAGAAGCCTCGAAGAATAGTTTCTTAGGTCGGACGTACAAGTGGTTAAAACTTATTGTAACAATACAGCATATTTAATATTATATACGAGATAAACATTTGAAATAGAATAATAAGAATCCGTGATGGAAAATGTGGTCATGTAACATCTATATAAACTTGAAAACGTGGTGTTATCAAAATGACAATTTTGTACTTCGTATCATAACAAAATGATGAACGTTTTTTTTTTTATTAACAGAAAAAATATTTAATTTTTTTTTACTTTTTTCACTGTACTTTATAGGAAAGCCAACTAATATGATATTAAAACATCCTTTATCCAGAGAATTATAACTAATGGCACAAGGCTAATAAACATTTTACTTTGCGAATGTTCAACTATTTTATTGGTTTTATTGTATATAATGCATGCAAACACAATTACTAATGTGTTACAAACAGTTTGGGTAAATTTATTTAAATAAATATGCGTGATCTGTGCTCGACGTTCACATACGTGGAACTTGCATATCAATATTACCTACCTACAAAACATAAAAAATATAGTTGATATATTACAAAAAAAGTAAATAAAAACAATAGTTCAGTGACACTGAATTTCATTTACCTAAACCTTAATTATTAAAAAAAATGTTCGTAAAAATAACAAAGTAGCCCAGGAACACGAAGGTGGAATCCTATAGCACTTAACAAATTCATCATTCATCATCTATTGGTGTATTTAACTTTACTTAATCTAATCAAATCCTACACTATGTAATTAGACGTTTTGTGGTCGGCCGTGGAGGCCGGCGCGTCACTGACGCCGCGTCAGGTGAACGCCAGTAACGCCGTCATGCATTATACTTATTTAAGAACTACCATATCCCTCACGTACCACATCACTTGTTATTAAAATCATGACCCGAGTGCTATTTCACTTAGATTTATCACACGTTGAATCATTTACGTTCCACGGCATCTTCGTCTGCTGACTGTGATTTCTGCAACAAACGTAATGGTTTAAAAATGCTCTGCGTCATACCTCAACAACCTTCAACTTAATTATGTATAAAAAAAGGTCTTAATTAAATACTAATCTTGGTTTATAATAATATCGGGTGCTTTCGTGTTGTTCGACTCATGGCGAAGACATATTATTGAAACGCGACGTGCCGGCACTTGGTATTTTGAACGAACGTCGGGTCCCGTCGCGTGTTTATAATGTGATTCTGCTCATACAGAAATAACACGAAAGGATTTGACTCAAAAACACATCAAATATCATCGAGTCGCATAGGGTTTCAATAATATGTTTCCAAATTTAAGAAAATACTCCTGCCCTCCTGTTACTAACAGGATTAAAGGAGTCAACCACGTAATAACCTCTAAGACTTAGGCATGACGATTCTACTAACAGTTTTGTCTACTGCATTGAGCCCCGCTGTTACCATCGTCTCACAGAAAACCGACGAAGTAGCAGCTTCCTGTTGGTAAATCAGATATCCGAGGGCCAAACCCTCCAACTCCCTAAATTGCCATTATCCTTTTAGGGCATCCATAATTCTTCTGGTATTGTAGCCGTTCGTGGGCGTAGGAGATCACTTATCGTCAGGAGACTCCGCTTATTCTTTAGCCGGCTTATGTTATAGAAAACAACTTCGACTTTGACATGCATTTTTGATACTGAGCGGTAAGTTCGGAGGGTGTTTGGATATGTAAGGTATACAAATAAGAAAAAGTCAAAATATACATTTTCCACACAGACCAGGTACTAAACATTTCAAGTGTATATGCTTCGTATACCGAGACGGAGCATGAGATCTTGCGCATGCGTAATATGATTTAGTTTGCACTTAATGTGATTTCAGGAAAACGTAAGCCGAATACGCAAAAAAATCTTTTCGTACTTTTATGCATTCTAAAAACTTCTCTAACAGCTTTAAAGTCTTCCTCATCATAAATTACTCCTGTGGCGCATCATGCACGTTAATGTACTTGCGATGTTTATTCAAAATATTTAGTGTGTGGTTTTCCCCCTATTTGATCGTTTGCCAATATGCGTTATTTGAAGGTTGTTTTTAGGCGGTCGTAGTGATGAATACCTTGATATCGTCTGGATGCAAGCCAGCCCACTGCACGAAGGAAGGCAGGTCTCGCGTGGGGAGCCCGGCCGCCAGCGCCTTCACACGCAGGTTGCGGTCATCCGTCAGTAACACCACCTCGCGCACCCGACGTGTACCACCCACACCACCCACACCACCCACACCCGCTACACACGTACATACATTACATTATAGTTCATTCTGTTGTTCCCTCAATGCTGAGGATCGTGACCGCAGCAGGCCGAGGATATAAGGGCCCTCCATTTGGTTCTATCACCGGCCATGTAAATTGCATCTTGCAGTTTAAGTTGCAGGGGTTTAGTCACTTGTTCACTCCATTTAGCCGGTGGTCTACCTCGAGAGCGCCTGCCCTCTATTTTGCCCATACATTATAGTACCAGCCCTATATTATACAGGGTTACTTTTAAAACACCGACAACCTCGCAGGACTAGATAACTAATCTCATAAGGAACAACTTTTGTTCTACGAGTTCGGACATAACTCAATGCATGAAAAAAAATATTATAAAATGACAGACGACTGACGGCTAGATAAATGGGTGAGTTTAAAGACGCTAGCGCTGCACCCCCTTCCTCACGCTTCGCAGGGGTTTGTTTACGTAATTTTTTGCGATGCGCGTAGAGCTATAAACATTCACATTTATACTTATTTTTGTATGAAAATAAAATCTAACAAATTATCAAAAGTCATCAAATCAGTCAATGTAATCAACATTCTGTGTTGTGTTGCTTCTGTTTATGGGCAGGCGTCGCGGTTACCATCAGGCGAGCGCCTTGCTCGTCTCGTCATTCAATAAAAAAAAGAAAAAATCACACCATCCACATTGTATTTAGATTGTACTGTACTTACCATCAGGTGCATTGTAGTCGTTTTACCGCGTTATAAAAAAAACTTGAACAACATCATTTAATGAGGCGGGAAGTTGGGGGGCTGCTGAAGATGGCCTCCGTGGGTTTTGGTTCGTGGGCTCAGCCCAATGCTCGTCCGAATATTCTAAATCCCTCCCGAGCGACGCGATGTTGGCTCTAAGTTCTCGTGTTGTCTCCAACCCCGGTGGGGCAGTGATAAATCGATTTCCCCCATGACAACAATTGTCAATTATACAGAGAAGTTGAGAACATCGTTACATTTTTCATATCGTTACATTTTTCATATCGTTACATTTTTCATATCGTTATATTTATATTATACCAGCACACACCTCTGACTTTTCTAAGTTACGTGTATATTAATTGTTAATTATCGCTTGCTTTAACGGTGACGGACACATCGTGAGGAAGCCTGCATACCTGAGAACTCGATAAGATTTTTCGAAGGTATGTGAAGTCACCAACCCGCATTAGGCCAGCGTGGTGGACTAAGGCCTAATCCCTCATTCAGTAGAGGAGGCCCGTGCCTAGCAGTGGCACGTATATAATACAGGGCTAGTAAATATGTGTGACCTGTATCCGCGGACATGTTGTGGTGCAGGTTGAGCGCGGTGGCGAGCACGCGGTCGTCGTTGGTGGCGCGCTCGTGCTCGCGCTCGGCGGTGAACGCGCGCGACGCCAGCAGCGAGCCGCGCGTCGTGGCCAGCCTCACGCTAGCACTAGCACCGCCAGCGCCGCCGCCGCCAGTGATCCAGCCGAGCGCGTCACGGGCCGACGCTCCCACGCGGGAACACTTCCGCAACCCCTCCAGCTCAGTCAACACTGCACATACACACATTATAACGTCGATAAAGTACCAATACCTCCTAACTGACAATTTAGTCCAAAATTACTTTTTTATTACAATAGACGTAAACATAAACCACATCCCTTAGTAAGTAATGAAAAGGGAATGTATTGGAAACTATTTACTATCAATAGTTGATCAAAATAAATAAAACATTATTTTAAACAGTTTTTGTAAAATAAAACCTTATTTTAAACAGTCTGGTGTAAAATTAGATTCTCAACACTTAGGAGGTATTGGTACTTCATCGGCGATAAGCCATTCTCCAAAAGCAAACAATATCCCTCGTAAAGAGGGTACGAGCCAGTCACAACAGCATTCTGAAAAACGTTGCGGAGACTATATGGTCACCTATCGTGAGGCATTTTGTGTGGAGAATGATCAACTAATTTCTCCACACACAATATGCATCTTCATTTCACTGTCACTAAAATTAGTTTCTTTAAGTAATTATTTTGTAATATTAACACAATGGATTTTTATTGTCCGAAAAATAAAGAATTATTATTATTATAACAACTTTTTTTATCCAAACACGGCAAAGTGACTGCAGTACACAATACAGCCCAAAAAGCTAGCAACCACCGACAAACAATGAGGTCATCGGTGATCACCAGAATCATGCTGGCCTATATAAATGCTTCTTCCCTCTTCGGAGAGAGAAGAAGCAAATCGAGGGGCCTGCGACAGGACAGGCGGATGACCGATGCAGGCACAAGGATACAAGGATGTTCCCCTATCCCCGCCCCAACCAACCATCAAATCATGTTGCAATCCCTTGAGGAGAACCGGATATACACTGGCAGATCCTGGAACGCGATCCACGGTAAGGTGTGTGGGTCACTATGGCAAGGTTTAACACCATGTGTACAGTGATTGCTATCCAGGCCGATATAAATCCTACCACCAGCACAAATAAAAACAACTTATTTTTATTAGATTTCGAAGGCAGAGGGACTGACTGCCTTCTTAATGGTAAACGGTTATCGTGATCTACCGCACATCGCAGCTACATAAATACACATAGTAAAAATTGGCATGCTTGACTGTAATGCAGATTGAGGTATTAGGTTGGTAGGAGGGTATAAAAAAATATTTGTACCAGATGGGATAGCGGCCACCTTACACTTAGTGAAAGGCTCACCATAACGGCTCGTTCAGTCGAGTCGTGTTCCGGAGTCAACCAGTTTATATCCAGTAACTTCAGGCCGACTTAATTCTACAGACTCGTCAAGGGACATACCTCACGACGATCGATATTAAATTTGGTCAACACTATATTTACTACTAGGTACAGTTTAGCCACTATGCCGCGTCAGGATAAAAATAATAAACAATACGGTAGTTTTATTACATCTATGGTCCGTGTTTGTTTGTGTGTACCCTCTCATAAAAGAATGTATTTCTCACCGACAAGCGGCACGGCGAGCGTGTACGGCTGCGAGGGTGCTGCGGCCACGGCTCGGATCAGCACCAGGTGGTCGATGAAGCAGTTGGTGTCGGGCACCAGCCAGCGCGGACGAACCTCCACCGCCGACTCCACATCACTCGTGCGGAGAATCTCCTACAATTAGAAACAAGGGAAATAACTTTATTTCAAAATAACTTTATTTTATTAGAGACTAGTATGGAACTAAATAGCAATATTGTGTTAATTTATTATTTCCTCACGTTGGCGTACACCGGCATTCGAACGAACCGTATCATAATAACGTAACTGACAGGGGATTTCTCCCAACTTTCAAATTTATTTCTATACAATAAGATTTTAACTTTGGTAAAATTCATGAAGGCAGCTATTCCGGTGTGAAAATTCCGCTTTTAAACAAAATATTTTTATTGACGCGTAGCGTCACTGACGTTGAAAGCGTTGACAGATGACGACAGTGTCACTGGCACTTTCATTATTAATCACTTAACACGACAATCACGACCATGGGAAGTTTCTCATGTAAACGTCGTGGCTGCAAGTGACACAAGAAAATGTTGATTAGGCGTGAGCCGCAGGACATAGTACAGTGTTTTTTGCGGTGTGACGTTTTGCTGTTAGCCTGACGACAGTCGGCGTTATACAGCTTCACCAGACTTTCGGGCGAACGCTTTAGGCGCTCTCAACCCTTACATTTAAGTGACCTCGCTGAGGGTATCCCTTTTGGGGTACGAACCTCGACTCAGGGCGGTCACTGGGGGAGGGCAGAGACATCTGCGATTGTTGGTTTAGGGGAGTTTTAAAACTACTAGTCATCATCATCGGCTCGCGGGCCGGTACTAGGGTCGGGGTTGCGGGGAACGCGGCGCGGTCCTCGGCGGCGAGTATCATATTTCGGTCGTTTGGAGTGTAATTGTGACATGACTTTCTCCCTTCGGATGGCCAGAGTGGTCGCATCGTCCGGATCAGTGAGGACCAATGGTTGATGTTCGGAACTTGTATATATACTGATTTTCGTGCAAATTTTGCTAGCGCGATGTAGGATTCTTTTTGTTGTGCGCGCTAGATGTCACCACAAGTGTGTGTGCATCAGTTACCTGCACCCGCTGGCGGTGTCGCTCGAGCGTGGCCCTGTCGGTCTCGAGCTGTTCCTTGCGGCGCAGCAGCGAGCGCGTGTGCTCGTCCGCGCCCTCCACCCCGTCCGCGCCGGCAGACTCCAGCGCCGAGCCGCACCCGGCCCCGCCGCTTGCCGTTTCACGACTACTACCTTCATCTTCCGATACTTCGGCCTACAAATAAACATACAGGTATAACAACACAATTACACAAGCTAAATTACATTACAGAAGCCCAAATCCCCCCTCCCCTTCCCAATCCCTAATTATGCCTCTCCTTTAAGGTCGGCAACGCGCCCATGATTCTTCTGGTGGTGGGCGTCATGGGCGGTGGAGATTACATACCATCAGGTGACCCACTTGCTCGTTTGCCGATCTATGCCATAAAAAAACAAAGCTATAGTAAACTTTGAACCGATAACCGACAGGGCAGAAAGGTTCTGGAATGGAGGCAACGTACTGGCAAGCGCAGCGTTGGACGTGCGCCTACAAGGTGGACAGACGACCTGATAAAGGTCGCGGAAAGTCGCTGGATGCAGGCCGCTTCCAACAGCTCGGACTGGAAATCTTTGGGGGAGGTCTATGTTCAGCAATGGACGTCCTGTGGCTGATGATAATGGTAGTAACCTAATCGGTGGCGTTTCTTACTATCTGATCTCTATAACCTTGCTGTTCTATAAAAAATATTATTTAAGTGTAATTTTATAAACAAGTAGGTATAATTTCAGATTTACGAAGTCCCCAAAAGGCTACGATATTATGTCCATTGAGCGTAATCACAAATGTAACTATAGGCAGACATATACTTAGCGTGAATAATTTATTTAGAAGGGTGGATGTTTGATTATATAAGAAATAAGAGACGCATAGATGCTTTATTGTGAATGTATGTCTTGTAATTTACAAGGTGGTATGTCCCTCGTATGCGAGAGGCCGTCTGGGTTGGTACCACCGCTTATTCTATTTCTGCCACGCAACAGAGTGTAAACACTGTTGTGTTTCGGTTTGAAGGATATTGAAGCCAGTGAAATTACTGGGCATTATGAGACTTAACATCTTATGTCTCGGGGTGACAAGCGCAGTTCAATGCCATGCAGTGCTTTGTAATTCAACGTTATGTGCGGTGTTGCTTCTATTTATGGGCAGGCGTGCTAACCATCAGGCAAGCGCCTAGCTCGTGTCGTCATTCAATCAAATAAAAATAAAACAACGTAACGACGACGTAAAGTAGCGGCTTGCTGCTGCGTTTCGTACGGTGAGTGAGATAACCGGAAGCCCAAATCCCCTCCCCTTTCCTATCCCTAATTATCCCTTTCCTTTATGGTCGGCAACGCGCCCATGATTCTTCTGTTGGTGGGCGTACATGGGCGGTGGAGATCACTTACCATCAGGTGACCCACTTGCTCGTTTGCCGGCCTATGCCATAAAAAAAACAAAAATGCCTTACGTGATGTGGTATCGGCGTGTGGTCCGGCGGTGCATGCGGGTGGTGCCGTAGCACTGCGCTGACGTACGTGGGCGGCGCGTCGGGCGCGTCCGCCGCGTACTCCAGCCGCAGCACCGGCGGCTCCACGCCCACCAGGTACCTGGCCCACAACCATTACATTACCGTGCCGACACACTACACACGCACAATCTATCTTCTAAATATATAAAACTCAAAGGTGACTCACTGACATAGTGATCTATCAACGCACAGCCCAAACCACTGGAGGGATCGGGCTGAAATTTGGCATGCAGGTAGATGTTATGACGTAGGCATCCGCTAAGAAAGGACTTTGATACATAGGGGATTTGATACATACAAGGGGATAAAATAGGGGATGAAAGTTTGTATGAAACTTTGTCAATTTTAAACGTTCACGCGGGCGGAGCCGCGAGCAAAAGCCAGTCTATCTATATACTACATAAAAATTAATGTTTGTTTGTATGTCCTATATAGAATCGTAAACTTTGCGTTTGATCATGTGATCATGTCTTTAGCAAAGTTGTTGTGCACGAGCCCACGAAGGTATCTGAGTTGGTACGACCAATTTTCGACAGATGGCGCCACTGTTAGGCTACTTTACCCCGAAAAAAGCAGATCACGCGGGTGAAGCCGCGAGGGACAGCTAGTTATAAATACATAATCTTGGCTTATGTTGCCACTCGTCACACTTGAGAATAACCCCATATTCATTAACGTTACTATGAGGCTTCATAGTGAACGCGAGCGCATAGTGACGATTTCTCTAAGCGTCATTCGTTAGTTTTTAGCGCCAAATATAAACATAACCAATCATGTACACAGATTTCGACAATTGTCAAAGAGCTTAATTAGGTGTTATTAGTGTATACAAGCCTAAGTGTAAGGCCGCTTACGTCGTATTTTTGGATTGTACAATTAAAAAAACTTCATCCGCTTATGCCTATTATAAGGATATTTCACCGACTTCTAAAAGGGGGGACGCCCTTATTAGGCGCGTATCTTTTTATTATGCTTTTCTATGTACATTCTATGTACATTACATAGGTTAAGAAAAGGGCATCTGAAAAGTTGCACTCAATAGTATCTGCCTACCCCCACGTGAGTGTGTATATATGTATACGTATGACTGTTTCAAATATTTGTTTAGTACCGCCACTGTATTATTGTTGAATTTATTAATGCGTGTTCGTGTTATCATTCAGTGACTCACTCAGTGCCGAAGAACAGCAGTTTCCTGGTGCGCAGCGCGTGCTCGGCCTGCAGGTGATGCGTGCCGGCCGCACAGTACGCGAGCGCGGGCTCCATGTACATGAGCGGCGTGAACCCGCCCAGCGACGCGTCCTCGCACAACCGCACGCACACGCACCCTGACCGATGGCAACAACGCTCACATCAATATGAATGAGGCTGCTAGAACCAGAGTGGCCTAACTGCATTTTGATGACTTTTGACCAATTTGTATTTTCGTCAATTTAAACCACGGCCGAAATGGACTTATACTGCCATCTATGTTAAGATGATGTTACCAATTTTAGGCCGGTCTGGTCTTGTAGATTAACATTTTTAAATTGACGAAAATACAAATTGGTCAAAAGTCATCAAAATGCAGTTAGGCCACTCTGGTTCTAGCAGCCTCAAATATAAATATACCCAACAGTCACATACATAGTCCTGACCCTACAGTAAGATACGAGTCTTGTGTCATGGGTATCAAGAACTAAGAGAGACTTTCGCTCTCACAACATACAAACATTTGTCTCGGTGCGGGGATCGAACCCGCGGCCTCTCGCTTCACAGCCGGCTACTCGCCCGCTGCGCCACGGAGGCTGTCAATGTCAATATCATGCACATCAACAACACGCATATCGACTTTTTCACTTAAGGGGTTATATACAGTTAGAATTTTCAGAAAATCGTTTTTTTTTTAATTTATTTTCTTAATGTACATATATTTAAGATGCGTAAAGCAACAGTGTGTTATTGTTTGTTTTATACCTGAAAGGTAAATTTCTATTTTTCTCTCCCCAAACTGAAAAATATTTAGTGCTATTCACACTTTAAACGCGTTTTTCTCAAAATTGTGTTTTCAAAGTCGGTGACCAACATTACTCGAAAACGGCTTAACCGATTAGTCTCAAATTTTAACACGAGCTTCTTAAATATATTTTTTAGTAATTAATCGAAGATTTTTTCTCACCGATAAAAATATATTTTTTTTTATAAGCAATTTAAGGTCGAAATTTTGGTCAAAAATCAATATTTTTTTTCGAGAAGCCGTCATTTTGCCAAAAAAAAATATTTTGCTTATTCCTTCGATTAATGACTAGATTTAACATTACTTTAACGAAATCCGTTTGGTTTTTTTAATTTCAAAGGATCCAGTTCAGAGATATAGTGGTCACCGCAAAACGTCTTTTTTGAGAGGAACTCCCGGAGATCAGCTGTAGCTCCTTTCCAAATAAATATTTTTATTATTACTAAATCTTAAAATACAGTTAAAAGATACCATAATATGTGTACAAATTTTTAGATCAATAAGTTTAAAAGTTTTCTCAGAAAAAAATCTGGAAAATTCGCTTTTTTTCGGCCTTCTAACTGTATATAACCCCTTAAATAAATCAAGCAAGATTTGATACATTTTATAGATATAGTGTATACTTTCTCCTTACCGTCTTTTGCTTCATTTTCTAAATCTATTGATTTGTCGTCTAATTTTTCGAGAATATTCATAAGTTTGGCAAGCCAATCCCAAGGGTCGTTTTGAGTTCTGCGCAAATTAAAGAAAATCAATGTAACCACGACTAGTACCTACGATTATATTATAAAAATTGCATTATTTTATATTATAATAATAATAACATACGCTGTATCAAAATTGTCAAAGGACGGTGGTGGATTCCATATGCTACTGTGACATAACATCCAGTCGGACCACACCTGCAACACAAATCATACATCAATAATATCATTCATATTCATGGGACTAAATTCATATTTTGTTTTTTATCTATAGAGAGCCGCAAATGTCTCAATTTATTGAGTATAATAATAATATAATAATTGTACCTACATGTGTTTTAATTTCTTAGCTTTATCTATCTTTTATATATTTATTCCGTATCTTAATGGCTAAAATGGAACACTTATAATTTCGTCATGTCCGCCGTGCCGCATCCATTTTACTCGAAGACTATTAGCATTACATAAATGAAATTTGGATGGTCTTCTATGAACCGCTGCACAAAGGTGTAGTAAAATTGGTTGTTTAGTTTTTGAAATGTAGGATATTTTCGGTATCACAATATTTTAGTTTAGCGACTACAAAATAACTTTGTTTTTCTCACTGTCAGAAATACAAACATAGTTTTGCGGTCGCCTTATTTAGTATCTTAACTTATTTAAGACTAAGATGGAAACTAACATTTTGACTACGGAATCCTTGACTGAGCGTGGCCCGACATGCACATAGCCGGTTTTTATGATGTAAATTCGCACAAATTTCGTGACACAGAAAATTGCTAGTCTTGCAAAAACGGTATAAACTTCCGATATAAATGATAAACGATGCATAAGATACTGTCTGATCAACGAACTATTAGTTAATGATGTATAAAAGGTGCTGAGTTCGAGAAGTGAATAAGATTCACCGATTTTGTTCATAATAATTTGACAGTGACGGCAAGGGATTATTGATTCGAGCCGAAAGATAAGCTATATAATGCCGGAGGCAGAAGAATCCCTATTTCTACCACCATACTTCAGCGAACCAAAAGGATGCAAACGGAACTCTATAACTAAGCCTACGCCATCTGTCTGTTGTCTTTCTGCCTTGCATTAAATGGACTCTGTCTTGTAAATTGTAACAGATTATAGCTGGCTGAAATATTAACAAAATGTAAAAATGTGTAATAATCAATAATATAAAACTAAAAAGTTAATATTAAGAAGAAGTCAGTAATGAATCGTCGGTGCACGAGTCTGACTCGCACTTGGCCAGATTTTTAAAGGTTTTTCTGCGAATCCTCATTTACCTTTATAGCAGGCAATAATATAAGTGCGTCAGCGTAATGCTGCGTGTGCGCCGGCTCGGGTAACAGCGCGCAACACCGCTCCACTAGCGCGCCGAACATCAGCAGCGACACGCTCAGCGCGCACTCTAACCACGCAGACCGCTCGCCGGTACCGGTTCCCTCTGTTTAACAACAATCCATCTTACAAGGAGACTCTCAGACGGGTGGGTCGGGGATTTCAATGGTTTTTGGTGGGGTTGTACAAGAGCCCAAAGGCAACCACAAAAAATTAGGGTCAAGTGGGACTTGGGTATTTTACCCATAGGACAAAGCAATTTAATAAACGGCATATCATCGTTCCTTCACATTGTTGATCTTTTTGGAAGATAGTTTTAATTGACCACAGATACAATGTAATAATTTGTCGTGTCATTATTAAATACCAACAACAACAACAACCAACATAATTTATAAAACCGAGTCATGCATAACGGCTCACCTTTAACGCAACCTTCACCTCGCTACACCGAAGCGAATAACAAAAGCATGATTTTGAGCAACATAAAAACCCTGTTTTACGTTTGAGACATGCAATAAAATAAGTACGATGACAAGCTTTCGTAAGCATTGTAAATTGTACATGTTACTGCACAAGGACGGCAAAAAGTAAAAACAAAGTTAGGTAACACTGCGTGTGTGCACTGTGTACATGCATTAATCGACACGCGTATTTACATGAGGATAGTCGAAACGCTCAGTCACATACAAAGTCAAAGGCGTTCATCTGTAAACGATCACGTTTCATCGGAATAAATTAAAGCTGATTCATCGCCCTTCGAGGAAACATTATCCCATAACCCATATTATATTTACGCGTTATATTATATATACGCGTCATCAAGAGACTATTTCCTTAAATAAATCGATGCAGTGTCTATAAATTTCTAAATCTATTTTATGCTTACACTTTATTTAGTATACAGTATATTAATATCACGTCATATAGCAGATTAGCTTTTGCCCCAGTCTGCAAGCGGCAGTCGACATTACTGCACCAATCTGTCCAGTCATTCCCACCTCATCTGCAGGTACATTTAATAAAACTAATATCGCTTAGTCGACCTTCTGAGTACAAGTCTAATACACGCTGCAATTCAGTTACATATCCCCTCGAGATAGGCTCATACCCTGCCAGTGGCTTGTGAGTAACATTCCGACAATTATGTATCCGCCAATGTCAGAATAGACGTGATCTAGAGCCGTCGCTCACTCATATGGGATTATTCACGGGCAACAGGCTCATCGGTCGCACCGGGCCGGTGCGATAAAAATACTCTTGTCTAAAAATACTCGGCACGGATTGCACCTGCAATTGCTTTACGCCCACAATCTTCATAAATAGCTATGTAAACAACGTACGTATAAACTATTTTGAACAATATAATATACTACAATGTAATAATATTAAATCATAACAGATATTATGTACTATATCAATAACGAGTGCGTTCTTACAAATTGAATTTAATACACTGGTTGAATTCCGTAAATACTTTTCGAGAATATATTTATTAGTTTTATTTTTTACCGCATAATGATTTATCGAATTGTGACCAAAAAATATTTATTCTATGGGGCCCGCTAAAATGTAATTATGATGCCTTAAACAGTATATTACCACTACCACTTCAAAAGTGTAATTTATGTCCGAATAATGAGTAACATTATACCGAATGTTTATCAAATATATTTCTCGGAATTTTTAACGCCATACGAAACGCCCAAGGGCAATGCCTTGCGGAACGTCACAATTTAAGGGTGTACGACATATTTTTTCTATAATAATTCAAAACATCATTATATGTAATGACGCAAAACTGTGTTCGTCACCGTGCCGTCGCAACGTTCAGTTTATTGAACCTGTCTCCATCAAATATGTGCATTTGTGGTGAGCGCGAAGGGGTGGAAGGCGCGGGCGCGGCGCGGCTTGTCGGGATGGCTCATGGCACACTGCTCAGCGCCAGCGCTCACTGCTCAGTGACCAGTGTTCACTGCGGCTCGCGGTGCATTAACCTCCGATAACTTGTAATTTGTAATTACAAACCTTTACTGCGTCCGGACGGACGCGGCAGGAAATCGCTATATTTACAACTTACTTCACCATGTTAATTTCGTAAATCGTTTACGTGAACACTATTATATTTCAATTAAAGATTAATTTCTTCTAGTATTATTATTTTTCAATCGCATTTACCAAAACTATAAATATGATGCAAGCGTACCATATACTTAGTTTGCAGTCATTCATAGAAGGACTGCAAACTAAGTATATGGTAAGAATCAGGAATTTGCTGGTGGGAGGATACTTGTATTCGACCGGATAGCGACCACCGTACACTGGTGCTAAAACCTGCCATAGTGCCCCACCTTGTGTGGGTCGCGTTCCAGGGTCAGTCAGTGTATATCCGGTTCTCCCCAGGGGGCTTGCCTCCTGATCCTAACCCTTTTCCCATCCCTTTTTCCTTCCCCTTTCCCTTGGCCCTGGGATGAGATACCGCAGGGTCTTTATATAGTCGGCAACACGCCCATGATTCTTCTGGTGGTGGGTGTACATGGGCGGTGGAGATCACTTACCATCAGGTGACCCACTTGCTCGTTTGCCGGCGTATGCCACAAAAAAAAAAAAAAAAGTACTCCATCTTATCCTAGGTTGTCGCAAAATATTTATGAAGTATTTACAAGGGTAAAACCATCGCTGGAACCAGTGTGGTAGTATTATTCTTACCATGTTATTTTCTATTTTATTTTAACATTATATTACGCTGTGCGATGTGTTACATAAGCCGAAATAAAACTTCTATCTATCACTGTGTGCAGTCAGCACTGTAGCGGATAAAGATACCAACACATAAACCAAATCGCCACTCGGTATAGTCTCAACTCTCAAGTTCATAAAAAAAAACCATAGAAAAAGCACTTTCACTGTTTCAATTTTTCTTTTTTTTATAAATACCTTAATCGCATTATTACGAACAGTAAAAAAATTAGTCATATCAATCCAACCGTTCTAAAGTAATGCCAACCACCGATCAAAGGACAGTATTTTACTTATATAAATTTTCATTATTATTATTGTATTTCACGACGAAATGTATATAGGCCTATACCAGTTTTATATGCATACACTTTTAAAATTATAATTGGCGTTGTAGTAAAATTTTAATTGCTTGTTTTTGATTGCCAGCCATACTTTTTAATATCGCCGTTATCCCATTAATCTGAACATTTATTACTATTACGTTGTTTTTTATGTTCATCGCAGAACGAAAAAATAGCATTTTAAAGCGAAGCTAAAAATATACCAGTCACATGTAAAATATCGTTAAACTGAATTTATATCTATACGTCCATGCAAATAAATAAATTGGATACCTACTTCTGTAATTTTGAAATAAATACAACACTTTAAATGGCTACGAGGGTATTTTAGTATTTGTATGCTGCCAAAACCGAATAACAATTTTTCCGTCTGTTTGTCTAGACCCTGGCCTACTTTTAAAAATAGCTTAACGATTTTTCAAGGGCAAGTAACGCACTTTATTGAGTAGTATATTAAACTATTTTTATCCGGGAAAGTAGAAATGCTTTTGCGACATAGAACTTGCAAATTAATAAAATTTCCCATCTAATCACGATATGCGGGCCGAGCTACGAGCAAAAGTCAATAAATAATAATAATAGCCCTGTATTATATATGTCCCACTGCTCGGCACAGGCCTCCTCTACTGAATGAGAGGGGTTAGGCCTTAGTCCACCACGCTGGCCTAATGCGGGTTGGCAGACTTCACATACCTTCGAAAAATCTTATCGAGTTCTCAGGTATGCAGGTTTCCTCACGATGTTTCCTTCACCGTTAAAGCAAGCGATAATTAACAATTAATATACACGTAATTTAGAAAAGTCAGAGGTGCATGTTCTTGGGGCTGGTTTCGAACCTACGACTTTCGTCTCGACAGTCCGTACCACTCCCCGCTGAGCTATCGCTGCTTAAAAGTCAATACTCAATATAATATTAAAAACGGCTTAAGGCCATGCGCCCAGCAAAACGCCGCGCGATCGATGTTTTTAGAGGCTATCTAGTCATTACTTAAAATAAATATTGATTAAAAAAATATACAATATATTTCTACAACCTGTCAGCTTTACTTTGTTCGATTCAAATTCATGTTAATGCCGATGTATATTTTTAAATTGTCGTTATAAATGAACCATAAAAAAAGATTCCGTGCGTCTCCTTTTAAAGTACAGAATGTTTTCAAATGAGATTAACATCACTAGATAGGCTATTTAATAACGAATATTTTGCCCGTTTTAAATTTTCGAAAAAGACCAAAACCTGATTTTTTAAATCAATTATTCGCTAAATACGAGCATATTCTGCACGAAAACTCACACGCCAAGTACACGAGTTAGTATGGCGCGAGTCAGTCAAGGTCGTTTGCTCACGGAAGGCCCTTAACCAATTCAGCTATTTTTTTGAATTCTTCGTTGAAAGCTGAGGACGGTTCTAATCAGGAGAAAAATATGAAAAGTTGTCTAGATAAATGGCAAATTCGTCAAAATTAAGGTACTATTTTCTATGGGATTTTTGTATGCACTCACGACTCGAATGATGGATATGTGTAATGTTGGGGACGGAAATGACGATATTCTTTTTTAAATACAATATGGCTAATATTTTTTTAAATTAATATGGGTGTCATTTTAGAGGTTTCTTGAGGTGCTATTTAAGAAAACGACTTTTTTTTAATCCAAGCATCTCATAAGTGTTTGTAACCCGTAGTATTAAACGAATCATCGGCGTATCAACTAGTCTCCTCGCCTCCTCCAGTAATGATATAGGTAACAGGCAGCTGGTCACTTTGTTTTGCCTAAAGTTTCAAAAGTTTGAAAAAAAATGCATTATTTGCAAGCATTCAAAATTGATGGTTTTAAATTTTATAAATAAATTGGACATTAATAAATTCTTTGGGTCGAAACTGAGAAATGTCGAACCGTCTAAATTATGTTTTTTACAAATTCTTCACATAATTTATGGTTAATAAACAAACCTTCGCTTCCGCGAGCTTTCAAGTCAACGTATAATTTGAAATGATCATTATGATGCCCTTATTTTTTTTTACATTGCGTTTTATTCCGACGTCACCAAATGACAACTGGAAATTTAAGATTTTTTGTTATTCTAACTGCTCTTTATGCCAATTAAACGACTAACGATTGCTTTGGCCCTTCTGCTAGTACGGATAGGTACAGGTAGGGGCTACTGCTTGTATAGTGGCGCAAGTTTTAATAGTTTTTATTTATTTATTAGGAATGTCAAATTTTCTCCCCAGAGGCCGGCAAGCTGTCGGTCGTAAAAACTACAAGCCAAATCTCTGTGTAACTGTGTTAATAAGTATGCTGCGCTGACCCACTGCGACTGGACTAAGGGCAGGTGGAAGAAGAGGAATGTCAAATATCTAAAAATTACAATTTCTTAAGAAGTCAAATCACTTCTTTTAGATTTCACGTAAATAGGATGAATCATTTTAAAGGAAAATTACTTAACAAACGCCCATTAGCTTTTTTTATTTGGATAATTTTCTCCATACTTGAGAACCTTATTAAATATTCTAATTAATTAAAAAATCAAAAAATTAAACCATATTTCATATTTATATCTTGCACGCGGCAATTACTTGAAAATACAATACAAGACAATCTTGCATCACAACATCATTTAATGATTTTACCTTTTAATGTTACAGCCACAGTGATACTAAATATTTCTTTACTGTGTTGGTACCACTACATTATACTAAGCCGTAAGTCTCAAATGTTCGAGAGGTTATCTGGGTTAATTCCGTATGTAATACGGAGCAGAAAGGCTTTTTTTATCTCAATACCAACCAAACGAAAATTCAGCGCTCCAGTCCTGATAGTCGCTAAATAAAATAATTGTGACATACGAACGGATGTGGAGGGACAAGACTATAAAGGATCTTCTTTGCTACGGAATCCTATTTTATCTACTTGGAATTTGTAGAAAATTAAAAGTACAAAGAATGTATATCAATATCTTAAAAATCACCTATACATTTGCAGCCATACTTCCACTATATTAAAAGTTTAAAAAGAGAGGGCCTTTCCCGACAAAATGGGAGTACAATAAATTAAAATTGACAGTAAGTGAGGGTTAATTATGTAGTGGCGATATTTAAATGCGCCATCAGGGCTCTTAAATTTAACAAGTGGATGAAAAAACTGTATAATTGGATGTATAGCTGCATCCTCTTTGTATCTTACACGTTTATTTATAATACATATATTTATTAAAATAACCCTTCTTCTACCTGCCCTTATCCCGCTAGTAGTGGGGTCCGCGTAACATGATTTTTAACACGTATAACATAAAGATTTAGCTTTAGTTTCTACGACCGGCCGCCTGCTTGACTTCAATCCCTCTGAGGGAAAAACACCCAGACCCAAAAAAATATTTATGATTCACATATAGATTTGATTCAGTGCGGCAATCAGAACCACGGCCTCTTGCTTCACATCTGGCTTCTCGCCCACTGTCACGGAGGCTGTCCTTGGTTTTTATTAGAATAAATAAAATGATTAAATAAATAAAACACTAATTTGCATTCATTTGACTGGCGTCGATTCCGTCAAGATAAGTCTTTACGGAATCCTACTAATATCATAAATGTGAAAGTGTGTTTGTTAAGATGTTTGGATGTTTGTCCGTCAATCACGCTGAAACTACTGAACGGATTTTGATGAAATTTGTTATACAGACAGGGTATGAGCTGACTTGGGTGATAGGATACTTTTTACCCCGGAAAAAACGAATCACGCGGGCGGAGCCGCGAGCAAAAGCTGGTATACTATAAAATTAGATAAGTTTAATTATATAATATAGGGGCTGCCCTGTATGAAGCTAAGGCATTGCTCTATTGAAGATGGCATGACATTCGATGGATCACGCCACGTTAATAACAAGTTTCTCAGGAATCCCATTGCTTCCTGTGCTGACTGATATGAATAAGCAACAAAGAACGCGAATGAATCATCGAATGGTTTCCTCCTTTTTTTAAAGGTGTTCATTACAAATTCACGACAAAATTCTTGTTTAAAAAAGATTACACAATAACATCATGAGATTACTAAGTACTTATTTATTTGTACTGGTTGAATTGCTGCCTACTCTTCACGATTATTTAAATACGATGAGATTATTTAAATTCCGCGTATTTTCATATAGCACGCTCTTAGGCCGAGGCCCAGCTAAGAACGGATACGGGCAGCGGAGCGGTCGGCGTAAAATAAACGCTCGATATTTATGAAAAATCTCAAATAAAACTCGTAAGCGTGTCCTTGCAAGATTGAATGATTGCAAGGCGGCAAAGAGAGCATTGACGAATGGGCAGCATTACACTGCGTCAAACTGCTCGCCTTGGGATGGAATATTCAGTGTACTAGTGTATGTGTATGTCATATATTGTGTATTTTTTTAATTTTTTTTTAAAGCATAGGCCGGCAAACGAGCAAGTAGGTCACCTGATGGTAAGTGATCTCCACCGCCCATGTACGCCCACCATTAGAAGAATCATGGGCGCGTTGCCGACCTTAATGGAAAGGGATAATTAGGGATTGGGAAGGGGAGAGGATTTGGGCTTCCGGTTATCTCACTCACCGTACGAAACGCAGCAGCAAGCCGCTACTTTACGTCGGTTTTCTGTGAGACAGTGGTGACGACCCGGTCGAGCCAGCCCATTCATGCTGTAGACAAAACTGTCTACAGCGTGGCTCTACCACTCACAACAGTACAGTATCGAGTATCCGATGTATAGTATAGTCATATCCGCCCGGATAGCGACCACCGTATACATGGTGTTAAAACCTGCCATAGTGACCCACAATCCTTGTGTGGATCGCGTGCCAGGATCAGCCAGTGTATATCCGAGAGGCTTGCGATATGACTTGATGGTTGGTTGGGGCGGGTATAGGGGTACATCCTTGCATCCCTGTACCTGCATCGGTCATACGCCTGTCCGGTCGCAGGCCCCTCAATTTGCTTCTTCCGTCTTCGGAGTGTGAAGAAGCATTTATATAGGCCGGCGTGATTGTGGTGACCACGGATAAACTCATTGTTTGTCGGTGGTTACTATTACTATTACTAGTTTTATTGGACTGCACTGCGCTTACCATTAGGTGCAGTGCAATCACTTTGTCGGATAAAAGAAATGTACTGATGCATGGAACATATGAATGACATCATCGGTACCGGCAGGCGTTGTTGAGACATGTCACCTATGCATTGTATCGATCGATATTGCATAGTGACATGTCTCCGTAACTTGCTTGCGTTCTATGCGGTGAGTTATGCTATATGCTGGTATCAGGTACTAGATATTTGCCTTTAAGTATTGTATCGAGGGTAGCTATAGATCTAACTTTAAATGATCAATAGTCAATCCATACTTAATACATTATAAAATTGAATACTCTCTATTTGTCTGTCTATTACGTTTTCATGGCTAAACCTCTAAACGGATTTGCTGAAATTGGTGTTATCGCACATAACTTCGACTACAAGCGGATGTAAGACGAAGACACCCTCGCCTCAACGAATAAAATGTATCGCAGTGGACGAGGCAACCTCTATTTTATTATAATTGTTACAGAATCATCAACATGTGAGAGTAAAAGCCGAATTTGGCGTTCATTATTAATGAGTATCTTATTTGGTACATAAGAAGAAACCTTCGACACTAGAGAAGGGCATACGCTACCTCTTGTTTCCAAACCCTGACGAGGGTAAAATAGGGAATGAAAGTTAGTTAGTTAGTAGCCCCAACTATGTGTTATCCGCAGTCGTTGTCTCTCTCATTGTCGTGAAATAACTTCAGGCATTTCATTTTATTGGAGGTATGTTTGGGCAAGATAAAAATTGTTCTTTACTGTAATCACTTTTAAACCTGGTGTAAAAACCATATAAAACGATTGGCCTGAACTCGTTTGTATAGGGTATTTTGATTCGATTGGTTTTATTATTTAAAACAATAAGTTGCGCTGCCCCAAAATCTATTAACTAAAACATATAAATCTACTGGAAGAGTTAGTTGTCAAATAGCGCAAAAAGGATACAATATCAGTTATGGCATTACGGTGCACGCATGGGACGGATATAATAAGATCTTCCCACTACTCAATTATAGCAATATTTAATCAATGATTGCGACTTATAGATAGATAGATAGATAGATAAAAGTTTTATTTCGGCTTATGTAACACATCACACAAAGAATATAAGGAAAATAGAAAATAACATAATACAATATAGCCATTTTTTTTGTTTACGATAACAGTTTCTGTTTCATTTTCATTGTCGGTTGTTAAAAAAATAATGTATAAAATTAATCATAGTCCAATACCCTATTTCAGAAAATCTTCTCACACGGGCAAAGCGAGCAAAAGCCAGTATATATTATAATCACGATTATAATCATTGAATTGAACTTAGCCAGCGAGAAATTAGTCACTTTATCTGCCTTCTACGGCTTCAGTCATCTTTTTACCTCTAATACAATAGCCATATTAGTATAAGCTCTAAGCAATACATACGTGTAACAATAACTGTATACGTTATAAAAATAGGCATGCTTGATTTTCATACAGATAGTAATTATTTGTATCTATATTTATGGGTAATGGTGCTGCCACACCGGTGTTAGAAAATGTTATATAACATTTTATAACAGCGGTGTGGCAGTATCATTTAGTAAACATTTCTTAACAATTTGTAACATTTTGTAACATTTTTTAACCGCGGGCGGCGGTACTTTTGAGAGCGGCGCCGTCAAAGAAGCCGTCAAAGAAGAGCCGATGTCATGTTTTCAAATGTTATAAAATGTTAGAAAATGTTAAAAAATGTTAGAAAATGTTAGAAAATGTTTTTGTTAACATTTTATAACATCGGTGTAGCAGCACCATAACAGTTTTAAATGTATTTACCTTTGAGTGGTGCAGCCGTTGTTTCCACAGCAAACATGTTCAATGCAGTGAGCTGTAGAAGTCGAGCCGCGGGCATCGGCAGCGGCTGTCGATGTAACAACGCGCGGAATTGTCGCAGCATCAGGCCCGCACACTCGTGGAACGATTCCATACTGTTACATAACAAAAGACATAAATATTATTTTTGAACTGAAAGTCCTTTAGAATCGTTGTAATTTGAAAATTTGATGAAACGAAAAAGGCGTCACTAAAGAGGTTAGAAAGAAACAAGATCTCAAGTATGTAAATATATGAAATGTAATATTTCGCATTAAAATTTTAAATAATTTTTAAGCTTGGTAAAAGTATTATAAAAATAATAAACCTTTTAATTATCCTAATACCACTGATACTCTATTTTTATCTCATTCTCTTGTAGGCTACTTTTCTGAAGTTTCACTTCTGCCGTGTGTGAATTGCACACACACACTTCTTTTTTTTAATATGATTGAATGACGAGCCGAGCAAGGCGCTCGCCTGATGGTAGGCGCCACGCCTGCCCATAAACAGAAGCAACACCACACAGAATTTTGAATTACAAAGCACTGCATGGCAGTGAACTGCGCTCGTCACCCTGAGACATAACATGTTAAGTCTCAAAATGCCCAGTAATTTCACTGGCTTCAGTGTCCTTTAAACCGAAACACAACAGTGCTTACACACTGTTGCTTGGCGGCAGTAATAATAAATATTTAATGCAGTCTCGTCTACACCTTCAATGGACCGGTGTGTACCACTGTTTTGATGTGAACTAGGAGTTTGCTATTAAGTATCTTACGAATAAGAGAATTTACCGAAGCCCAATTAATGATGGTCTCAGTGGTCAATTTTGATATTTATCATCTCGATGTCAATATTATTCGTATTTTGATATCGATAATGTCAAGTATAGGTCAACGATTGTAAACTCCACGTTGATTCCCATATCGACTATCGATATCGACTAACATGGAATTCATCAATCTAGATAATGAGATGTAGGTCAAGTTGAACATTGTTTTTGTTTTATATAGCTTAGGCCGGCAAACGAGCAAGTGGGTCACCTGACGGCAAGTGATCACCGCCTATGTATGCCTACAATACCAGAAGAATCATGGGCGCATTGCCGACCTTAAAAGAAAGGGATAATTAGGGATTGGGAGGGGAGGGGAATTTGGGCCCCCGGAACGTACGAAACGCAGCAATAAGCCGCTACTTTACGTAGGTTTTTTGTGAGACAGTGGTAACGACCCGGTCGAACCGGCCCATTCATGCTGTAGACAAAACTGTCTTCAGGGTGGCCCTACCACTCGACTCGGTTTAAAAGTCGATTATATTACTATCCCCGTCACTATGACCAAGAATTTCACAAAAACAAAAAAGAATTTAAATATACGAACAATTAATGGGAGTTACGTTTAGGGTTGCTCAATTTCTGGATTTCCGCTTGAATTTCTTTGGGGTATAATATATTAACTATGAATATTGACACTCACCCGATTTTTGTTATGAGTTTTCCATGGACATGTAAATAACTTGTAATAAAATTTTTGTTAAGCTGTAACAAAAAAAACATGTCGAGAATTAAAAATAATATATTTTTTGCACAAGCAATAATATTAAGCATTTCCAAAATTACAGATATTTGTCTAGTAGATTCAGTAAATACCAAGTAATACGATGGTGGCTTATAAGACTTCATCTGGTTTCCACAACCGGATATAACAATAATGATACTATAAACCGTGATATCCGATTTTGGCAAATAAAAATAAGTAAATTAGACTGTTATTTATGTGCAAATATGCAGGCTGGATATGATTGCATAAAAACTGTCGACTGAATGTTTAGTCTGCTTTTATTTAGAATTCACGCTGTTCCAAACGACGTTAACCGCTTGCTGCAGTGGGTAGGCAGTTTGATCAATATCATTTCATCTTCACTAAACCCGTATCCAAACTATAACTTGGCACTTTGCAGCAACGTTACAACTTCCGTTGCGCAGTTACTCCATTACAATATTTCTAAATTAGGCCAGCTTGGAAACCTGGCTTCCATGAGGCAATTGACCACCAGTCCAAGTGCATTATTTTTGTTATACATATACCGTAAGTTCACCTCAACAGACGACATGTTGACGAGTGGGTCGTGTGGATGGTGTTTCTGTGGCGTGGCGCGCGCGTGTCCTGGTCGGAGCCACACCTCGCCCCCTCCGCCCCCGCCCGCGCCCGTACCTTCACCCCCGCCCCCGCCCGCGCCCCTACCGCCTCCACCCGCCTGCTCCCCCTCCGCGCTTCGACATCCTTCAAGAGCCACGCGACGCTTTCTCTCCGCAGCCTCGTACTGACAAATAAATGAATGACATAACATGAGGAATGACAGCCTCCGTGGCGCAACGGGCGAGTAGCCGACTGTGAATCGAGAGCCTGCGGGTTCGATCCCCGCACCGAGACAAATGTTTGTGTGATCCACAAATGTTTGTTTCAGGGTCTGGGTGTTGTGAGACCGAAAGTCTCTCGTAGTTCGTGATACACACGACACAAGACTTGTATCTTACTGTGTGGTCAGGGCTATGTATGTGACTGTTGGGTGTATTTATTTTTTATTTATTTTTATTTATTAAATAAATAGAGCGGATGAGACACTCTGTAGACAGTTTTGTCTACAGCATGAATGGGCTGGCTCGACCGGGTCATTACCACTGACTCAGAGAAAACCGACGCAAAGTAGCGGCTTGCTGCTGCGTTTCGTACGGTGAGTGAGATATCCGGAAGCCCAAATCCCCTCCCCTTCTCAATCCCTAATTATCCCTTTCCTTTAAGGTCGGCAACGCACCCATGATTCTTCTGGTGGTGGGCGTACATGGGCAGTGGAGTTCACTTACCATCAGGTGACCCACTTGCTCGTTTGCCGTGCCTATGCTATAAAAAAAACACCCAACAGTCACACACATAGTCCTGACCATACACTAGATTCGTCGTGAGTATTAGTAACTACGAGTGACTTGTGGCACCTCATCATCCAGACTCGAAACTAATGCCTGTGGATCAAAGAAACATTTGACTCGGTGCGAGAATCGAACCCACGACCTCTCTCTTCGCAGTCGGCTACTCACCTAGTGCGCCGTGGAGGCTGTATTTCAAACGTACGTCTAATATCAGCGGGCCAGATCACCCGTTTAGCTGGTGGGAGGGTACCCAATCATAATTATTGTACCGTGCTAAATACCGACCACCAAATGTGTATGTAACACATGATTAAAAACCCGCCATAGTTGCTCGTTCAAGCGAGCCGCATTTCGCGGTCAGCCAGTGTATATTCAGTAATTTCAAACCTAACTGACTTAACATCCTGATGTGTACTACACTTTGCTGCACCAGTATAAAAATATAGTAAACCCAAGATTGTATAAATGTATACATATTTTTTATGTTAGCAGTTCTTTTTAGAGTTTTTTTGATATAACCAAAAGAATTGGTGTATCATGGTCTCTGCTGCCCGTACATCCTTAATAACATTCATGATAAAATATCAAATGAAAGCAATGTGTAGGCGTCGTCAGTAGACTCGATTATGACATACCTTTTTTCTATTTTCGTCAAACAGCGAAAGTAAACTTTCTCTCGCGGACTGGAGAGGATTCGACGACATTAAACTCCTCATGTAATAGTAAACGGCATCTAATTTCCTCCTCTGTAAATTAAAAGACGAGATTAAATTAAAAACTGCAAGAGGCTCATGTTTTTAATATTAATGAGGACTATTCATACCTTAAAATATGCGTAATTTTACTTGGATGGCCTGAATTTTGTCACATTACCTACCCCTTACGCTTCCCTTCACTATTAAATCTCAAAAAGCAACAACTCGGATACAGCTCGCAACTAACTACAAGACAATCAAATTATAATAAAATAAATTAATTTTCCACATTCATATGATGCTATTAACATACATACATAATTGCGTTATGTAATTTTATCAGTAAATTCCTATCGTATGACAAATGTTCAATGAATATGGTATAAACATTGAACTTCTTTTGCAACAGCCTGTATGACGGTTAATAATTTGTGGAAATATTTTAACATAGTATAGTATCTCTTTTACATTAAATAATTGAATATATCTTTAAATACATTTATAAAAACACACGAAACAATATAGATGGCAAGTTCAAAGGGCTACAAGTCACATACTACATAATATACGTAGTACCCGTTAGTGTGGACGTCAAGTACGTTCACACCAATACCTTGCCGCACGAGAAGAAGAGACAAATATATAAATTAAATGTACGATATGATTATGCAACTTTGTAGAGCTGTCCGCGTAGCACGAGCTGTAGCAGTCATCGCAGTCCGCAGTCATTTTATATAGATCCGATGATTAATATAAAATATCATGGGCGGTTTTAACCCCTTGAATCTGTCGAGTAATTATCATCCGACATACATCGTCACAAGGTTATAATGCACAGTACTTACAGCATATATCGCCAATATTGCTAATTGGTTGTACGGCCTGCCATTCTTCGGATTGATTTGTTGAGCTTTGGTGTACCAAAGTTTACTTTTGGCATAGTTATTTGTTTCGTTCACTTGTTCTTTGTATCTGGCCAGATCACCCAGGTAAACATATAGTTTCTGGACCGATATGAGAGCAAGCCCTACATACCCAAGTCCTTTAGGCGGTAACACATGACTGTCATTAAGGTAGTCGTCCACATTAAATTTGTAAGCCTTCTCCAACATTTGCACGAGGTTTTCGAAAAAAGTATTACCTTCCTCTATGATAATATTTATCAATTGTACTATTTTAGGTTTATCTTCGGCGGATATTTGTTGAAAACTCTTTCTTAAAATTTCTATAAAATTATAGTACAAAATTTTCCAAAAATGGTGTTCGACGTTGTCCGCTTGGCAATACTTTAAATCTGACATTAGAAGTCTTTGGAGTGCAGTTTGTAAGAATGTTCTGGAACAATCAATATCATACATAAATTATATAATTATTGTTTATAATATAATATCAGCGCTCTATATAGTGGCCTACTGCTGGGCATAGACCTCCTGAGAGCGAGATCAACCTGAAAAACCCAGTGACCACCAACAAATAATGAGTTTATCGGTGGTCACCAGAATCATGCCGGCCTGTATAAATGCTTCTTCACACTCCGAAGAGCGAACAATCATATAGAGGGACCTGCGACATGACAGGCGAATGATCGATGGAGGGATCGATCGCAAGCCCCTCGAGAGAACCGGATATACACTAGCTGATCCTGAAACGCGATCCAGACAAGGTGTGTGGGTTACTATGGCTGATTTTAACACCATGTGTACGGTTGTCGCTATCCGGGCGGATATTAATCCTAACACCAGCGTGTATGGAGACTGCTAAAAAAGGATTGTTGGATATTTTCATTTTAAAACTTTTTTGTGGAAAGAAATGCATGAATTTAATACAAATATTGCTTATTCAAAATAATGAAACACGTGTTTTTGTTTCTGTATAATTCCACTCACAAAAGGGGTTGAACTTTCTAAATTATAAGGTTATTTCTTTAATAATGGGGTAATTTTGACTGATAATTTGTCTCGATGATGCGCGAATGCTACAGAGAAGTGGATTATGTCGAAGATTACCGCGTGTCTGTGACGTCGCTCCAGTGGTCGGCCAGCCCAACGGGTCCTTTGAGCATGTGTGTCTGCAGGATGACGTCAGCGCGGTCCACTTCTTGTAGCAGGGAACGATGGCGGGCGGCGCGCGCTGCTTCGTTGCTGTCGTACGTTATTGTATTATATTATTACCGAGTGTCTGTGACGTCGCTCCAGTGGTCGGCCAGCCCAACCGGTCCTTTGAGCATGTGTGTCTGCAGGATGACGTCAGCGCGGTCCACTTCTTGTAGCAGGGAACGATGGCGGGCGGCGCGCGCTGCTTCGGTGCTGTCGTACGTTATTGTATTATATTATTACCGAGTGTCTGTGACGTCGCTCCAGTGGTCGGCCAGCCCGACGGGTCCTTTGAGCATGTGTGTCTGCAGGATGACGTCAGCGCGGTCCACTTCTTGTAGCAGGGAACGATGGCGGGCGGCGCGCGCTGCTTCGGTGCTGTCGTACGTTATTGTATTATATTATTACCGAGTCTGTGACGTCGCTCCATTGGTCGGCCAGCCCGACGGGTCCTTTGAGCATGTGTGTCTGCAGGATGACGTCAGCGCGGTCCACTTCTTGTAGCAGGGAACGATGGCGGGCGGCGCGCGCTGCTTCGGTGCTGTCGTACGTTATTGTATTATATTATTACCGAGTGTCTGTGACGTCGCTCCAGTGGTCGACCAGCCCGACGGGTCCTTTGAGCATGTGTGTCTGCAGGATGACGTCAGCGCGGTCCACTTCTTGTAGCAGGGAACGATGGCGGGCGGCGCGCGCTGCTTCGGTGCTGTCGTACGTTATTGTATTATATTATTACCGAGTGTCTGTGACGTCGCTCCAGTGGTCGACCAGCCCGACGAGTCCTTTGAGCATGTGTGTCTGCAGGATGACGTCAGCGCGGTCCACTTCTTGTAGCAGGGAACGATGGCGGGCGGCGCGCGCTGCTTCGGTGCTGTCGTACGTTATTGTATTATATTATTACCGAGTGTCTGTGACGTCGCTCCAGTGGTCGGCCAGCCCGACGGGTCCTTTGAGCATGTGTGTCTGCAGGATGACGTCAGCGCGGTCCACTTCTTGTAGTAGGGAACGATGGCGGGCGGCACGTGCTGCTTCGTTGCTGTCGTACGTTATTGTATTGCGAGTTGACGTTTCTTTTACACCTAATACGCCAAAAAAAATTATTTGTAGTATTTATATTTTGTACTAGCTTTCTTCTACGTCTGATTAAACGTGAATGATTCTGTAACTCTAACACAAACCCATAGACTATGGGTTTGTGTTACTACACTACACTATGGGCCATAGTGAATCATTAGAAAATATTTGGATTTAAAAATGTGTAATTTTTCACTATGTTTACCTCGTTCAATTCTCAAATCTTTTTTTGTGGGACTCGTCTGCACTATAATTGGTTTCGATGGATTTTGATGGTCATACAAAGTTTTTTGATTTTCAGTTCCATTGCCACGTCTGAAAACAATACATATCGTCAAAATATCTTTAAATTGAATAATAATCGCAAATACCGATCAAATTAAAACATACCCCATATCCTTCTGCAAGTGAGTAATAGATCCCTGTGGAAGCATGATCAAACCTGGGTAATGATTAGAACTCTCCGATTTTTCAGACACACCACTATTTAATCTATTGCGCTGACTCGTGCTCTCAGGATGTCTGTAAAACAAGAATAATTTAAAGGGAACCAACCACAGACTAATTTAATTATTATATTTTTTTTTGTTTCTCTTGTAATGGTGCTGCCACACCGGTGTTATAAAATGTTTACAAACATTTTCTAACATTAAACATTTACTAACATTATCTAACATTGTGATAAAATGTTAGCAAATGTTTGTTAACAAATGTTAAAAAATGTTTTATAACAGCGGTGTGGCAGCACCATAAGGTGTGCATGTGCCCCTATGGAACGATTCCCTCGATATGTACCTATGAATAAATCACCGTGTAACTCACTTGTCATGTGCATTATGCCTCTTGGACTCGATGATTTCTTCCCGCCAGCTGAGGGGCGCGGAGTGTGCGGGATGTACAGGGTGTGCGGTATGTGCGGTATGTGCAGCTGACGTGGCAGTAGCGAGGGGTGCAGCGGGTGCGACGGGGCCGGGCGTCGCGGCGGCGGGCGGCGCGTGTGCGTCGGCGGGGCGCGCGCGACGTCGACCCGGCCTGCGCTTGGAGCGCCGCCCCCCGCCACCCTCCGCACCGCCGCCACCCGCGCCACCCGCTCCCGCCGCGTTTGCCCCACTCACCCCGCACGCGGCCGGGGACTGACGTCCTCGCTCCGTACTAGATGTACGTCCGTTGCCTGATGCGTTATTTTTCTGAAAATATCCAGGTTCGAAAAACATTGTTGAAGACTAAAAATATTGACTTAACTTTACGCCCACAGAAAATATCCGATAATTTTTGGTAAAACCCTGTTAGTTCTTCATAGTCTTATTACCTGAGTCGCCGACGACCAGGCAGGTTTGTTGACGGCGGAAGGTACTCGGAACCCGTCGTTGTCTCTTGGACTGAGCGCCCGCCCGAGTGACGTGTCTCTACTATTGCACTGAGACACTATTCTTCTGTAATCAAACAAATATAATGAACTAAATGTGTGTATCTGACTAATATAGTACATAAAATATAACTTGATTCCTGTGACGGCTATCAAAAAATTACACGTATAAAATTCCGTATTTTGAACCTAATGGAGGGATGCCATAAATGTTGAAATATTGATCGGGACATTTAGAACAAATAGTAGTCGAATACAGAATATCCTATATTAAGTAAGTAAAAACAGAATGCATAAATTTAATATTATTCATGATCCTAGCTTTAGTAGTTTTGAGTTGTGTTTAATCAACCAGTGGGTGATTGGTATTGCGCTTTGTATATAGATTACTGCGCCGGTCCCATGGGTCGCAGCGTGACGCTATATACTTAGAAAACATCGTCACCACAAATCAAAAGTATGGTGTGAATTAGAGATGTGTAAGTACTGTGAGTAATGCATGACGCGTAATATAACACGACCGTGTACTATAACAAGACCTGTTACGCGGCAAAATGTTGCATGACACATGACATTAAACATGACGTGCACACGGCCATAGTACACACACGGGCGGCTCGGTGTAGCGGGGCGCGCAATAGTAAAATTGTGCGATCGATGCCTAAAAGGTCTATCTATCTAATGCTATTACATTACATCTGAGTCCTGACTGAACGTTCAGTACAAGTAATAGTGCGCCGTTCACATAGCGTGTCATCTCAGGTCATGCCTAGAGTCCGCCCTGTGGATTGGGGGCGTTTGAAGAATTCCACCACGGTATCCCCTGCCTGTCGTAAGAGGCGACTAATAGGGGCCATCGGGGGTCGCGGGCGCGCAGCGGGGGGCTGTCGTAGCGCCCAGTTAGTACGCTTTTTGTACACGTACTTTTGTACGTGCGACCCCCGGGATGGACGGCAGCACGGGTGGTTGGCCTCGTTGCTGCCGTTGACGCCGAGGGCGTCGTTCGGTGTGCGGGGGCTTCTGAGCCCCCCCCAACTGGAGACGGGCCGCCGCAAGGCGGCACCGCGCAAGGGCGGTTCCGGCTGAAGCCGGGGTGCTTTTTGCCTCGGGAACCCGGGGCCGTCCTTAATGCGCCGAAGAAGGTCACCGCGGGGTTTTAGTTGGTAGTTACCGGCATAGGGTGTATATAGTGTTAGGGACTCGGCCCAGCGGTCGGGTGGCTGGGTCGTAAGGCCGGTAGAACCCAACATAACCGCTCCACCTTCCCCCCCGGTGGGGCGGTAGCAATAAACGGCTTTCCCCGCGTCAACAAAAAAAAAAAAAAAAAAAAAAAAAAAAAAGAAAAAGGTCATGCCTAGAGTAATGGTATAATGACATATTACGCGGAACGAAATGTCATGCCATATGGCATTACTTCATAGAGTACTGTTTTGCGTATATCTAGTGTGAATATGACAAGCGGTCAAGTTGTGTATAATAGTTAGTTTCATACAAAGTTTAACCCTCCTTTTACCCTCTTAAAATGTAAAATCCCAAAAATCCTTTCTTAGTGAGTACTTACATTCTATCATCTGACCATATTTCATGATCCTAGTTTTGGTAGTTCTTTGTAATATCTATTGTGATTAATCAGTGAGTGAATGAATTATATTAATGACTTTTATAGTATAAAGAAGTTTGACAGTTATGCCTTTGTCTTATTGAGATGCAATATTCGAGAGGCCATCTGAGTAATACTGCTTTTTTATTTCTACAGCAGCCTGTAAGCACTGTTGTATTTTGGTTTGAAGGACATTGATGTCGATAAAACTACTAGGCACTATGAGACTTCACATATAATGCATAGGTGACAAGCACAGTGCTATGCCGTGTAATACTTTGTTTATGGATAGATGTGGCGCTTACCATCAAGTGAGCGACTCTTCATGCTAGTCATGCTCGTCACGTCATTTAGGCATACAAAAAAAAATATGACTAACCCTTCAGTGCTCTGTTCTCTGCTATACGAGCGCAAGGAACGCCAACGGTCCAAGTCATCCCTGCTGTTGCCGATAGTTGATGACCGATTACTTCTGTGGCTGTCTTTTCTTTCTCTTTCTCGACGTTTTAAGCTCATTGACGTAATGTCATTTTGCAAGCTAACATTACTGTCTTTTCTTGAACACTCTATGTCAAGCTGAGTACTAGCAGTACTGTCCTTTCTGTTTCTTTCTTTCTTTTCAACATTTCTCACGCCTCTACTAGAGCTTCTAATGAGCAGAAAATAATTTCAATAAGTTTATAATTTTTATTTTAGGCCCCTGGGTTAATCCTGCACTGTTGGTAGCGGTATTCATGAAAATAACAACATTCCTAAACTGATAACAAATGCAGTAGTTATACCGATATAAAGGTGCAGTTAAATGATGCGAGACAGCATGAGCCATGAACGAAGCGCAGCCTACTCATAAACATGACGCCACACACCGCTTATTCATAGTATCTCGTCAAACCTCCGGTAGTTTTGGAGTTGTGCCGCGTCGTGTGCACGAGTAGGTTGCACCTGGTCAGTGAGTCGTCTCCGGTATAACGCGTCGTTTATCTGCACCTTAAGACGACGACAAAACCAAGTCATATCATCATACACCTTTTCACAAATAAAGGGTATTTAAATTAGAGCAGAAAAGCCTTAAAAAATATATATCCAACAGTCACACACATAGTCCTGACCCCACAATAGGTTAAACCTGTATCATAGGTATCAGGAACTATCAATATTCATGGATCACACAAACATCTATCTATGTAGGGAACTGAACCCACGACCTCGCGCTTCACAGCCGACTACTTGCCCACTGCGCCATAGAGGTTGTAAAATATAATATACAATACAATGTCAATTATAATTTAATTTAATTCTTATCAATATCAGACCCAGACACCTGGGCAATTATTGCTATTACTGATTGTGGTAAAAATGCTTTATATGAAACAAACAATGTTAGTTAATTCATAATAAACATGTATGTAAAATATGTAATTCAAAACAGTACATACTTAATATTTCATTAATATTTCGTAAACAACAAAAAAGTTTTGATATTTCTGGTATTAGACAGAATAAAGTGCATAAATAAATTTTCAGTATTGAACTAATCCCCCATTATGAAAGTTGAGTAATGGGATTGTAGTATTGCTAATGTTATAATGACTCATATTAGTATTATAAGACAAGATCATACTACCGTCTATCTTTACGCCTTGATCTTCCACTACGTTTTGATTCTTTATGCTCATGCGGTTTCATTTCTTCAGCATTCGAATTTTTCAAATTTTGTGAAAAACTAGTTGAAGTATCACATGTGTCATCAAGTTGTATGTTTTTTTCCACTTCCTCTGTCCAGTCCTACATAAATAAAATTCCATAAAACTAAGCTAACTGAAAATGTTTGTGAGAAAAATAAATCATTGCTTAATCCTAACAACTCTTAACTCAAAAATAAGTAATTTTATGTTATGCATGCCATTGTATAATGAATTAAACAATATTTTGTTCAAGCAATCACAATAAATAACTGGTTAGAACCAGTAGAGAGACATCTCATAATGATTTAGTCAAGATAAAATACTTTTAACAATTATTATGTAATACAGAATAAAAATATATTTTTGCTCTCCTGTAAAGTTCAATTTCTGACTCCAAATTATGCGGTGTTAAGTGATGAAATATTTATACAATTTTGGTCAGTATATCATTTTAATATAAGAGTTCTTGCATTTTTGCATAAAGTGATTGTATAAAGAAAGTTACTGTATGTTATGAAAGTTACAAAATGTAAATATATGAACCAATCTACCTACAATAACCTATCATTAAAGATTACTGTTAAAACAGTATTCAATTCTTCAACATAAAAAACAAACATTTTTCATGGAATATCTTATTTTATGACTGACCTGTTCATTTAAGCAATCAATATGTATCTCTAATAGCAAAATGATTGTACAACAATCACACACATAGTTCTGACCCCACTGACCCCACTGAGATGCAAGTTTTGAGTTGAGGTATAACTTATAAGGGACAACTTATAGTCTCACAACACCCAGACCTAAAGTAAATTAATATTTTTTGGAGTATAACAATTTTATACTGTAAATTGTAATGCATATATTTCTATTACTTGCTAACTTAATGCGAGAATCTGTGTCATTACAATATGAATAATTTCATTGAATGCACATCTTTGTACTAAACACAAACACATGGATATCATTCATTCATCATCAGAACTTACCAAATTAGTCAGGTCTAATAATGTTGTAGACATCTGGGATGCTTCATTTTCAAGCTCACATTCTGCTTCTTGTTTGTGATTCTGTTTTTCAAAATTTGAGGGTATCTGTGTTTTCATACTGGATAAACCATTATGTTGTGCTGTAAGATGGACAAAAAATATATATAATAACATAATAATAATAACAAAAACATTATTCTAAAGGTAAGACGTTACACAATAACTTGCCTGCATTCATAAATTCACTTTTGGTTTCTGTACTTCTGCTCATTTCATTTGATTTATTTTTTACATAACCATGATCAGTGTTTGTAGACTCATATAAATTCATGTATGAATTACTAGGAGTAGACTTTCTTGAATTTTGTGTTTCATATGTTTTTAGATAAGTATTTATAAATTTATCTCTATCAAACCCTTCATGATCTCTTAACCTACCTCTCCCACGAGACGGTAATGTTTGTGACCAATTTGAGTTTGAATTATACACATGTTCATCATTTGCAGTTGGCTGCAATGAGTAATTGGATGAGGACTTATCTCTGCAAGCTTGCTCTTTATTATCAACATTGTGGTATCCTGATTGTTCCAAAAACTTCTTTCTAAATCTTGGAGGTATGTTGTCTAAATTAAGCATGTATTTAGGTCGAGATGTGTCTGACATATAACCTGCAGAGTTCCTTCGTCCAGAAGGAGGCTTCCCTCCCGATGAAGACATGTGTCTTCCTGCTGTTTCCATACTTTTGCTGTCCCGATTTCTATCCAAAACTTTTTGTTCTTGAACACTGTGAGTAGGGGATATTGACCTGGTCTCAGATGATTGTCTATAATGTCTGTTATAATTAATGTCATTATTATAGTCACTATAATATTTTCTATCTCTCTTAGAGCCTCTGTGGTAGCCAGCACTGCTGTGTGAACCGTGCTTGTCTGGGTTATTAGATCTGTTATTATAATGACTAGAATTATCATACCTCCCTGTTGTTTTGGTGTCTTTCACAACATCAGAAGATGAGTCACTCGATCTGGGCATGTATAGTTGTTGTTCAGGCTTTTTATGATTATGGCGAGTGATAGACACGGAATGCTCACTGTGGGCATCACTCATATCATCATTAATAGAGTACTGCGAACCATACTGCGACCTATATTTTCTGCCACTATTATCTATGTCCTGTATATCCATTTTTGTATCTAAACCATAACTTGAACGTCTCAGTGGTCCACTACCAGGCTTATAAATTTTTTGCTGTGGTTTATTTTTCCTGTAGTCTTTGTAGTCATCATCCATAGCAGTACAATGAAAAAGTGTGCAGTAAATGTTAGTCACAACAACATAATACTAACAAATAGCGAACCTCAACGACATAAATGTTTGGAAATGAATTTTAACTATATTTTATCTGCTCATAAACACTAAGGTTATGTTCGTATTAACACTTCGCTGATTTCAAATTTAAGAATATTGACAACAGAAAAATCAATCACCTCAAACATTCGTAAATTATTTCTACTAAATTAAAACGAATGCATAAGTCAAGACAAGTATTCACACAAAAAATCGTATCCCTTTGATATATGTGTATTTCGCTTTATTTTCAATTCTTAGATTTTTTTTTAATTATATTTTACAGCCATGGAATCACTTTTTGAAGCCAATATGTGGAGATGTATACCTGCTTGATAGCTCTTACAAACTCGAGCGTGTGGATGGTGAGTTTATATTGGTCTGTGGTCGTAGACCAATTATTCGATGTAATAGCTGTTGCGGCGAGCACTTGCAGCAAAGAGTATTGATGGAAAGATTGCATTTCAATGATGTGGATTCTTAGGATTAAATGTTGTATGGATCGCCGGCTGATATATTATATCGTATTGACGATCGACTGATCCACACAATAAACACAAAATATGTTTAATCAAATGATTGAATGAATTAATCCTGATCGTGACTCAAACAAATACTTGAACGAATGTGTTATTGAAAATGATCGAGTTACAAGGGCAAGCCCTTAGCTTACGGTTTTTATTTTCCCTTTTTATAAAGCTAAGGGGTAACATTTGGAGGATTTTTAAGGGGAATATTTGCTTTTGAAGGAATTGCAATACTAAGTATCTCAGATCAAATATGAACAAGATACGGCCATAGCGTAGCCTGTGGTGAGACAGAGAGACCCAGCGCTTGTGTTGTCAGAATGTAAAAAAAAATCCATAATTATTTTATTTTTTTATTATATTTTAGTGAAGATTCTTAAAAGTAAAATAAAATACTATTAAAGGCTATTTATAGTATATTGCCCTATGTCCTTATTTACACATTATTTTATATGCAACATTAATTTAAATATTAAAATATTTAAAAAAATCGCGTGTACCCTACGAATAGTGTGAATATCCTATTATTCATAATACCAATTAGTGTTATTAAAATTACGGGATAGTGAATTAAATGTTAGGTTTCACTTAATTTTTGTAATAAAAAGATGTGAATGGTTAATTTGTTTAAATTTTATTAACACAAATTATGATACACGGGCTAATAACTTTCTAAGGTGTGGTCAAATTGAAGCAAACATAAGTACTAGTGTACGATATAAGTATTTCAACTGTAGTACCAAATCATGTGAATGCATTGCTAGGACATAAATAGAGCATTTTCTTTTTCCTCTAATGAGTAACATGTATACGTTCTATCTTTTGCGAAATCAGTTTTTAATTTTATTTTTTGGTGACTTGCATACTCTTTGAAAAATGCAGGTAACACATCTTAGCATTTTTAGTTGGTATCCAATTGATTCCACCGGTCGCTTGGATCCACCGATTTCTTTGTGATGGATCTTTAGGAAACCTGCAAATAAGACAAAACGGAAGATAAATTTCACTTCTTTCAGGAAATAAGTATTGAGTATTATATAACATATTATAAAAATGTATTATCTACTTTAATAATAATTTATCGGCATTTAGCTTTAGTAAGCGGCAACATTATTTTTAGGTTATAAAGTTAGATTTATGCATTAAAATAAGATTTTCGTAACAATTTTACCAAAATCTTGTGAAAATACTCGCCAATACAACAATCTGAAACTATTTTAATTCCCAGAAACAGATTTTATAAGGTACTTACATGTGAAATGTGACACCAGGATTTTTCGCTCGCTACGGCTTTTACACTCAAAAATACTACACCCAACCATCATTAGAAAACGATTTGATTACTATTTTAATACAAACATTAATAATAATCGCTATAAACACCTTAAAAACGCCAGGAAGTCCAGAAAACAATCACGCTATGGTTTGTTTGGCAAACTTCGAACCGTGACAAACACAAAATTATAGGCTACGCTGAAAGTGACAGCAATATTATATAGCCATCTTTGTCTAACACGTTCAATTACTTATATAACTATCTCGTTTTGCAGGGAAATCATTCTGTGATGGTCCTATCTATGGAATAGATAATCTAAGCTAAGTATGTACCTACTGCACAAAATTTCCCTACATAAAACATCGTCAGATTGAAAGTCAGATTTCTGACCACTTAAACAATAATTTAAACCATTACACAAAATATTGTTCTGTTTTATAGTTTAGCTGTCATAATAGAAAATGAGAAACAATATTATGAGTGGTAAAATGTATAAGAGAATAGTTTTGTGTAAGTAAATGTTTCTGTGTAGAGTGTATAACAGCAGACCCGACTTTATATTTTCGCCGTAAAAATATGAGACAACGTTTATATATAACACGTACAGATGTGAATGGTAAGAAATGGCCGTCCAAGGACAATGAATGTCCGAAAATGGCACGTCATGAGTAAACTCGACCTCGACCGGTTAAAATGTTTATGAGATGTATGAGCGGGTCGTCCCGGGTGTCATCCGTTTTAAATTAAAACGTCTAAAAGCTTTACGATAGAATTGCTTAATCTGAACGCACTTTCAGCTAGCATGGTAGATAAATAAACTTATTGAGTTTTGGCGGGAATTTTGTCAGTGCGGTTCATCGCTTATTTTAATTTATTTCAAAAATTAGTTTAACGTTGTGTTTGTTGTTTAAAAGTGGTGTGAATTTGTGCAATAAGCAATGACGGTGATGAACAGTATACGGAAACATTGAAACAAGTGAATAAAGCATCGTACTCCAAGGAATTAACACCAAAACTCCAACAAGACCTTGAAAACGTCCACACGGTATTTCATGAAGACTTGAGAATAAACTATACTTGACATTGGCGAAATGTATAATAATGCGAAGCCATAAATTAAAAAGAAGGAAATAAACTTATTGCCACATTAAAAATATAAAACACAAGTGATGTAAAACGTCAATTTTAGAAAGTTGTCTATTATTATAGCGCGAATACTACTATTTGACACTTGAAAGACTCTGAAATTTCTTAGATAATAATTCCGACAAACCATCAAAACTTATCCATCCAACTATGTTTTCAACCTGCAAATTGCAATGGGTTCATAACCCGTAGGTGACGTTTAATTAATTTTATTTATTTAGATGGTATTAAAATTGTACATTTCTATAGCGTTAAGTATTTAACAGTGTTTTTTTTATCAAATTCTACTATAATTGTTCATGACTAAGAAATAATGTCTTTCGAGTACTTGCCCGTGGCTGAAGATGAAAATGAAGAACCCATAGAACTACCAATCGAAGAAGATGGAACTTTGATGTTAACAACCGTCTCTGCGCAGTTCCCTGGTTGTTGTGGATTAAAATATCGCCATCCCGAAACTAAAAACATCAGAGGTATTCGATTACGAGACGGCAGATTGTATCCTCCTCCTGAAGGTTGGGGTAGTCACTTATACATATGTAGTTTTCCCAAAGAAAATAAGCGAAAACCTGGCGAAAACTCTGAAACTTCGTCATCTAAGAACAAGAGGAATGACAATTTATGCTCCGACTTGATAGTTTTGGGTTTACCATGGAAGGCTACTGAGCAAACTGTACGAGAATATTTTGAGAAATTTGGCGAAGTGTTAATGGCACAGTTAAAAAGAGACCCAAAAACTGGCATGTCTAAAGGATTCGCTTTCATACGATTTGCTTCATACACATCTCAAATGAGAGTGCTTGCTCAAAGGCATATGATTGATGGGAGATGGTGTGATGTAAGGATACCCAACTCCAAAGAAGGCTCAGTACCATCTATGCCTTGTAAAGTGTTTGTAGGTCGGTGCACTGAAGAATTAACTGCCAATGACTTGAGAGAATATTTTTCACAATTTGGAGAGGTGACAGATGTGTTTATTCCAAAGCCTTTTAGAGCCTTCAGTTTTATTACATTTTTAGACCCAGAAGTCGCACAAGGTCTATGTGGTCAAGACCATATAATTAAAGGTGTGTCAGTAAATGTATCAAATGCATCACCTAAACAAAACAAAGGTGGTTCAAACCAACGCAACCTACCAAGCAGAAACTATGAGGAAGGGCATCCACACAATGCCTCAAATAACAACTCTTGGAATAACCGCAATATGGACATGGTCAACATGCAAGCATTGGGTATGTCTGGGCAACATGGACAAACAGCTGTAGCTGGTGGCGGGGGACAAGGTCAAGGTGGGAGCATGCCATTGGGCATGGGAGGATTACCGGTGAATCAAGCCCTAGTTGCTGCTGCACTCAACCAGGCAGGTTGGGGACTTATCAACAACATCCCATCAGCTGGGTCAGAGCAAGGTGCATTTGCAGGACCAGCATCGTCGGCACCACCTGCTCCACCCAACTTCTTGTCTTGGATGCAACAAGGTAACTCAGCACAAGGGCCCTCTAGTCAGTGGGGACAGAGACACCAGTCCCAAGGCCACTCTGTTTGATCCCAAATTTAATTTTTCAAGCTCACAATAATCTCTGTGATTGTAGCAACCATTAGATAAATGTCATTTGTTTTTATCTACAATTATACAATAAATAGGTTGTTCTGTTATTGAACAGTGGTTAACCTACAAAGTTTGCTAATGATGTTATTTATTTATTATTGAATTGCTAGTGTTTTGTTAATTCTCTTCAAACCTAATATATTTTAAAGAAGTAGAATGCTATATCATGGATCACATAGTTTAATAATATATATATTTGAAACAGTTTTTACAAAAATTACAATTATGTAATAGGTACTGTTGTAAGTTTAATATTATTGAGATAATCATTATTACTGTATTTTTTGTTTGTCATTTCATGTTATTTTATTGAAATATACTAATGAAGAATAACATACATATTTCTGTATGTTTAAAACTTTTCTTTAAACATAAAAAATTATATTCTGAGAATGCTTAACTGTATAAGTGTTATTTTGAAATTTAAAGATTTTTAGGGACCGTCCAGTAACCACAAGTTTCTTGAAATGTAGGTAGCATGAATATAGCTTTTTATTCAAATATTACCTTGACCACCTAATAATAATACCTATAAAAATATTTAAATTTTCATGTAATTATCTTAATAATGCACACACCTACATAAGTAATATGAAGATATGGAACTGTAACTTCCTTTGAAGGAAGGACATTTTTAAAATATCATAATTAAACATACAAATTTACACTAAGCATTACAATTGGTGAGATGCCTTGTGCTCTGAACATCTTGAGTTGTTGTATAGGAGCTCTTAGTTTTCTCCATAAAAGAAGACTTTACTACAACATAATATTATGTATATAACAAATAATTTGATTCAAATATAATTGCTTGTTTTAAAATAATTTTAGAAATTTAAGCTACTAATATTATGCATAGGTCTGAAATATGCATGGAATACATAATATGATTTAGCTTTCTTTCATAATCGCAAATAAGTGTTCCAGAAGTTTATATTCTCAAATGACAGAATTAACAATGGATATATTTATTTTTAAATATTAAAGTTACCAAGGCAGTAAAAATGTTATTGTACAGCATGTATAATCATCACTGATGGTAAGATCGTCCATAATTATTGATGATATTACAACATATTACATTACTTCACTATAAGCTAAATAAAGGCCATACATCATGAGAAAATAACTTAATTAATTCCTAAATCCCAGATTTAGTTTGAGTATCTTTTACAGTGCCTTTCCACTATACACCTTTTCAATAATGAATGTATGTAATAGTATTAGACATACTTACTGTGCTTTTGTATATTGATTATTTAATATAACATTATGTTTTAACAACAGACTGTTAAAGAGTTCATACATTGTATAGTAAAACATAGAAGTCTATTGATTGTTATCATTGTTTGTCAAATAATGTTGATTATTATAAATTTATTGTGTGTTTCCTCAGGTGGATGTGGGTATGAAAATTGAGGACAAATGTCTATTTTTGACAAAATAAATAGTTAGAATATTTTTGTTACTGAGCAATGTGGGATTGTTTACGAATGGGTATAGATGTAGTAGTAGGACACTGATCCAATAGCCACTGTATATATCTTAAGGAGAAATTGGAATGATGGTTGTACAAATTAATTGACTGGCAAGACTGTATATTAACATAACAAAATGATGTCCATGTGTAGTCACATCTCCAACGAGACAAAAGTAAAAACATGAGTTAAAATGTAAAAAGGTAACCAACCTTTACACAAATAGCAAATAACATTTATATATACATTGAATGTAATATAATATAACAAATTGTGTCATCACAAATGTAATATGTATATGACATCACCATGAGAATAAATTAATGTTTGTATTACTTATGTCACATCACTATTTATTACTGTTATTTTCAAATGTAAAAAAATAGTTACAGCGTAATAATTACTTTCTAATTAATCGAAAAAACCTTATGTTTTTCCCATATGCAATGTTCTGAACATTTTCTTGACATAGTACAAGTATCGGCAGCACGAGTTGTGAGCATAAACTTCACTTGCACAGTAGTTCATTCATATTTCTGATTGGCGGAATTAATGAGAGCGATGCGCCGACGCGACGTTTCCTGCGATTTTTTCGCCAGTCCATGTTCAGCATTTATTGAACCCTCAATGTTCCCCATTATTCTCCAAATGTGCATATGAGATGTAATGACTGGCACCAGTCATAATTGGTGCCAGTAATTAAATCTACAAACATTATCCTCATGATTATTATGTTAATAGTATGCTCACTGTCGGGGTGTGCCCATTTTAAAAACCTAGAATAACGTAAATATGTAAATATCAATACAAAAGAAATTATGTAATACTATGTGATGTGATGTATCACCGAATGAAGGTAATCTGCATACCATAACCAACCACTGGTTTAAATTATTAGCTACCTTATACCTAAAGACTTAGGGATATCTTTACATTGGTGTATGACTTCAAACATGCATAAGTACTTTACTAGTGGAAAGATAAGTAAATACTTGTAAATATTAAATTTAAAGAGCCATAAGGAGACGCTAGAAAACCTTATGGTTTTTAAATATTTTACCTCCTACTCTGCCATCATTCATGTATTCTTTTTTTTTATAGCATAGGCCGGCAAACGAGCAAGTGGGTCACCTGATGGTAAGTGATCTCCACCGCCTATGTACGCCCTCCACCAAAAGAATTGTGGGCGCGTTGCCGACCTTAAAGGAAAGGGATAATTAAGGACTGGGAAGGGGAAGGGATTTGGGATTCCGGATATCTCACTCACCGTACGAAACGCAGCAGCAAGCCGCTACTTTATATCGGTTTTCTGTGAGACATTGGTAACGACCCGGTTGAGCCAGGCCGTTCATGCTGTTGACAAAACTGTTTACAGCGTAGCTCTATCACTCAATTTAATATTCTAAAGTTTGATTAACATTTGCAGTTATGTATATTTATAACTACTATAGATTTTTGTCAAACGCATTTCTTAGATACAGTCTTCAAATATATTTGCGGATAATATTTATGGAATTTGCTAGTTTTTCCGTCGTACGTCCTCGCCGTAGATTTGTTTAGACCTGAAGTGTGCTTAAAATCTAATGACAGAGTACCATAGAAAACAGCAAATGCACCCCGATTCGGGTGGTATGGTGTGGAGTGGAAACTTAGGAGTGGTCCACAATAAACTGTGTTGATACATCAGATGATATATACTATGCGTGCCAAATAAGAATAGGATCGCGTTTGCTGCCAACTTCACACGATAACTGTCAAAGTAGTACTGCTAGCAAAAAAAAAGTGCAAAAAAGAAATTTCATATATTTTTTATTGTTAATAGATATATATTTAATTATTGTATAACCATTATATTCATTTAATAAATACTATTCTTGAATTTTATTAATGGATAATTTTGGATAAATTAATTATGGAACTGTAAGGAAACAGTTTAAAAAATGAACAAATACACAGTTAATGCTACTGGTCACCCTAATATGACGCAATTTTGTGACGCTATTGAGAAGCTACCAATGTGCCGTTAGCTACGCTTTCGTGTATACGCGCGTGTGTCCTATATATGTTGCCTACTGGACTTCCTTGTTATTGTTATTTTTATAAATATGCTTTTTCTTTGAAATCCTACTCATTTATAATTAATTTGGCGTGAAATGTATTAGAAATACCAAAAAAAAGCGTACATTAAACATTTAAACTGAATATATTGTTTTTGCACACCATACACTTTGGTAATGAAGTTTGCGCGTATTGCTGAACAAAATGGCGTATTGACAGTCCTATTCTTATTTGGCACGCATAGTAACATGTTATAGAAAGGTTATTCTTGCTCACGCACTTCTCTTAATTTATAGTGATGTGATCTATTTTATCGACTGTAATAAACTGTGATTAAAATAATCGCAAAATTTTATTATATCTAGATGTTGATAAGATCCGTTACATAAACACTCAATGTCAGGTGTTTGTAACGACCCTTTGATATGATCACACCTTACTGTAACACGTTATATACTAATTTCCCTAAAATTTTGTCCATAAAAAATTCAATATCACTCCTAAAATATGATGAATTTTCCTATAGCTATAGGTATCAACTTCAATAAATTATATCACTTGTACCTACATGTAAAGTATGTGTATATTTGAAGTTATACTGTCGACATTTTGATATACACTTCACTCGGGGAGACGTCGCGCTATGTGAGTCACTTAGTACCGCAATACAAAAATGCTGAATTCATATGTTTGTTGATTGATGCAGCATGTGAGGCAGGGTTGACACACGCGTTCTGCTTGTTATAATGTTGGTATGTCTCAATTAATGCGTTTTCAACTTGTCTTACACGTTCGTCATCCTCTTTCCGTGCGTGTAGCGCCGTGATATATGTACCTACCTGTATTTTTTTTTTTTTTTTTTTGCGGTTTGGCGTTGTACTGTTAGCCTGACGCGAGTCGGCTTTCTACAGCTTCACCGGACTTTCGGGCGAACGCTTTAGGCGTTCTCAACCCTTACATTTAAGCGACCTCGCTGAGGGCACCCCCTGTGGGGTACGGACCTCGGCTCAGGGCGGTCACTGGGGGAGGGCAGAGACATCTGCGATTATCATTTTTGGGACCTACCTGTATCAAAACTATAGCTCCTAGCGCCGTCACAACTCACGCACGTCCTCTTCATGATTGGAGTATCTGTGTGACACACCCTAGAACAGTGTTTCCCAACCTGGGGCCCACGCCCCACAGGGGGGCAATTTAAAAATGGACTCGACATGACTAACCCTATCGCTTTGGGTTATTTAAATGCAATGCTAGATATCGGTGACAAATTTAACAATAAAATGTTAAGGGCATGGCCTAAAAATGGTTGGGAAACACTGCCCTAGAATGAACGCGAAAACGCGTCGTATAACTAAATGAATAACACCATGCAGTAAAATTGTGTGGATCTATTTAATACTATTAACATTTTTTTTTTACAAAAATGATTCGTGTGTCGATGGTCCAACCAAACTATAAGATAGTTGCAAGTATCTTAACGATATCTATATCTGTATTTTAACTTAACGACATTTGACTAAAATCATTACAGAAATAGGCGCCGGAGTGTCTTGCTTGTGTGGTATTTATTAATGGGCCAGACATCTTTCAAAATATATATAAAAAAAATCCGCCAGCCTTATGAAATCGAAGTAATAATTCAACTCATTCGTGCGTACCCTGCTATGTGTGCGTGTGGCACATTGACTGTGTGCTGCCTATTGACAGTATAGTACGACGCTAATGTAGTACAAAGTTAAAACTTTCATATTATCGAGCTCACGCGGTATAGCAAAATGTGCACAAATGAGCTGATTTATCTATACATTAAAGTTCAATATATTGTGTCGTATCTTTTTACAGATACCTGCGTAGAATATGTCACGGTCATAGTCGATAAATAACAAGGAATTGGTATTTATCTTGTGTATGTTTTTCGCTTATATTTGTTTGTTTTATTAACTTATTTGGCCATTTGTTGTTCAGTGTTTAATTTATATGTGTGTCGATTATTGGTATAGAGTAAGTTTTTCCTAATGCGTGTTAAATCTAATATATATATTATTATAGTGTTCATCCGTACTGCATCCGATTAGAATTCAAGATCATGATCCAAAGTAGGGATATTCTCGACTTTCAGAAAACTGAAAATGAATTCGGTTCTAGTTCGCAACCCTCATATAAATAGTTCATTCCTTCGGACCTACACTTTTCAGATTCGGATCAGATGGAGTGCGTAAACACTCATGATATATTTATAAGTAATGTTATAACATAATACATCTAAATCAAAAGTCAATTTCAATTGGTAGATAGTTTTTTATTTACAAAATCTTGTTAAATGCGACCTGTTACGAACAAAGACCCGAAAAAGACGAATGCAGATAGGTGCTTCCGTTGTATATTCGTATATTTAGCGGGCGCGTGTTGTGTAGTCAAAAATATACAAATCTAAGCAGCTATTTGGTTATTTTATCGTCTAGGGTCACTTATATGCTAATATTCAAGATAAGTAATATGCAAGTTATACAACTATTTCCTTTTTGTGTTCGCAAAATGTAATATTTATATACAAAGGTAATTAAATTTCCGTTGAAAGCATTGGAGGGCCACATGTTAAATTTTTAATGTTACAATTCATATGCTTTACTTTATTGCCTAATGTTCTTAGATTCCAGTGTAAAATATGAGTTGATGTTCAGAAAATGGTTATTTATAATAATGTGTAATACTTTAAACACAATGGGGAACTTGTACAGTTTTATTTTTTGTATCTGTCTCTATTGTCTGATTATAGGCTCACATAAAGGTATCAAAAACAAAAAAATTAAAACGTCCAAATAATTTTACAATGAAAACAGACTTCAATTTTCGCGCGTAAACGCTTACTGACGCCACAACTCCGTAAGACAATCATTTAGCGGCGCGTTATTTACCTACTTTAGAAACAATACATTTTAAATTATATTTAATAACTTACACTTTTTCACGATGATAGTTAATCCTTCAACAAGGAAAGAGAAATCTTTTTTTTTTATCCTGGCTCGGCAAAGTGACTACGCTACACCTGATGATAAGTGTAGCGCAATCCAAGAATAGTGTCGACCAACGATAACCAATGTGTCCATCGTAGGTCGGCAAGATCATGTCGGCGTGCCAAAGTTCCTGGGATGATCTACGGGCTCCCTGCTAACGGAATACTGGCGACTCCTCAGTATCTCATCCCAGGGCCAAGAGGAGGGGAAGGAAAAAGGGTTAGGACCAGGGGGCAAGCCCCCTGGGGAGAACCGGATATACACTGGCTGATCCTGGGACGCGACCCACACAAAGTGGGCCACTATGACAGGTGTTAGCACCAGTGTACGGTGGTCGCTATCCGGTCGGATACAAGTACCCTCCCACCAGCAAAATCTTAAGCCAAAAAACGTTCAGTACCCTATTGTTGGGTACAGATGTGCCTTTCCAAGTCATTATCAAGTTTCTTGACAAAGTATGTATTATTGAACCGTGCCACAAGAATCTCAACGTTGAGAGAAGTGGATTGGATGAATCATAAAAGTCACAGAAGACGACAACATTTACCTTCTCAATAATCCGTCTTGCGATGTCGTGAAGATCATTTCGACGTAAGTTATCAAGCAGGTGTGTACTCCACCAACAAAATGTAGATATAAAGTAAACAAGACAGAAGTTAGGCTTTAGGCGGAACTTATTTTCTTTTTTGAACCGATTTCAAAGAAAGTGAAGTTATCAATTCGATTGCAATGGTATCATATTTGTTTTGCTTTTTTATGTAAGTATGTACATCGATTTCTCCTCCAACTGTTGACCGATTTTGGTGGAAAAAAATAATTCAAAAGAATTAAGCGGCGATGTAATTCCGTTTAAATTTGGTTCAGTTCAGTATGGTTTAACGGGCATTCAGAGTAAAGAAATAAAACTCGGTAGGTAAGGGATAACAGCACACTTGTCGCAATTGTAGGTATTGTATTGCAATTTACATGCCATATTACGTACATAACCTATCCCACAAATTGGATCATAAAATTTTAGTTAACAGCCACTGACTCGGACTCCAGAAAGCCTTATAGAAATTGACTAGCTTTTGCTCGCGGCTCCGCCCGCGTGAACAGCGTTTAAATATTATCATCCCCTATTTTGATCCCTTTGGGGTAGAATTTATCAAAATCCTTTCTTAGCGGATGCCTACGTCATAACATCTACCTGGATGCCAAATTTCAGCCCGATCCCTCCAGTGGTTTGGGCTGTGCGTTGATAAATCACTATGTCAGTCAGTCAGTCAGTCAGTCACCTTTGAGTTTTATATATTTAGATAGGTTTGACTTTTCACTGTTATATTAAATTTTGAAGTGTATTGTGTTTGCTTACGTAATGTGTGTAAACAAAGAGAGCATAAGGAGTGACGTCACTGTACCGATTGGTGTTTGAAATTACCTTCCAATTTACGCAACATAAATGTGAAATATTTCGCAAAAAATAACTAAATAAATCTCTCACCATTGCACTTTACACATTTTTTATAGTTATTAACAAAATTTACTTGAAATAATCAAATTAATTATACAATAAAATAATTAACATCATTTCTTATTACAATTATGGAGCAAGTTCCCAATTGTAAAAAAAAAAATATTTTGATACTTATCATGAATTACCATAGAACTATGATATGTATGATAATAACATATATTTTAAATGGTTTTAGTATGTACCTACATATATATTTATACATAACTAATTAACGGCCCAATATAATTTCTTGTCATTACACGATTTACACTTGTCCAAAACTTGCATTATATTCCAAAATCAATGTTTGTACAGAGTAGACATAAAAAATGTATGTATGAATGTACATTAATGAACAGTGTACCGTTATTCTTAAGAAAATAACATAAAATACAAATTTTATTTCTGGAAATCAATCGTAGTCGTTTATTTTGTATACGGCTGTACTTTAAAATACCTAAATTTTATTATGTACACCCATTTCTTAAATAGTTTTTTTTTCATTTGTTATTTACAAGAGTAATCAAACTTTAATTATTCCTATTTTTTATATCATCTGTAACTGAAATAAACCTCGATAACGATTTGCACTTAGCATCCTTTCAGTCATAATTAGGGAGGGGTTGGTTATTTGGATTAAACACACTTGTCAGTACTGAGTTTTAACAATGTGCTATAGACTAGAGATGGGCTATGTTATATAGAACTACACATTTCTCAACAAAATAATTGTTAAATAATTTTCTACAAAAATGTTCCGAGACAAAGCGTTTATGGCACTTGTAGTTTTCAAAATAAATCAAGAAACTTTTAGTCAAGATAGCTGGCTGACAAATGGCGGAACTACTTATCCTGCACACTGAGAACACTTGTTCAGCAAGGAACCTTCCGTCACATAAAATAAATAATTTTGTTGACTAATTTAACCAACAACCAAATAACTACATTTTAAACAACAATAAAATCTTGACGCTAAAACTAAGTACTTAAAATGTTCTAGAGCAAACGTATGTCGAGGATCAGAATGGCGGATGTACCATAACGAATCCAGTCATGTTATATACCAAAAGAATGTACTTAGACTGTACTATTTAGTACCGCGGCTAAAAAATAATACCTCTATTAAAACGGAAGTTAGGTATATCAAAAATAAGGTACACCCGCCATATTGACATCACAGAATGGCGGGTGTATTTTAATTGTTCAATATCTACTCATTGGTAACATCGATATATAAAAAAAGGAGGATAGAACGCTACTAATATCGTCAGTGATGCAGGTTTATGATATATGTGTGCGAAAGTTGAGGGATACCAGATAAATGAAAATTTTCCCCAGTTTTAACCAACTCCTAAGAGGAGGTATTATATTCGGCCCGTGTTTATTGGAATAAAGTATGTAGATAGTAATTAAGTACTTAGTTAAAACAATTAATTGTTTCGTGTAATAAAAAATTAAAAAATAAGTTAAAAGCCTTTAAAATTATTTAATTTTCTATACACATGCCTCTTACTTTGCACGGACCGTTCAATACTTTCTAATTTAGAAATGTGGTGGAAACGAATGCTCAAATATTTTGTAAGATACATTTAATTAAATTGATCTTATGTTCGGCGCCTGCCAGAGTGTGTTCTAGTTCCAAATTAAAAAAAATATTATTCGCTATAAAAGAATCCAATATTTTTTATATTATATACGTATGTTGTTTTTCATTAGAAATGATAATGTTTTCTTTTATGAGCCTCCTGGCTGCCATCTCGCAAATGCGACATACTTTGTATAAATCTTCAGCCGGGAAATGTAGGCCCCCTTTAGATTAGACAGAGACACAGCACGCATTGTGAGAAGGTTTCTCTCTCTTAGGTCCTAACCGCCGGTGGCTTGGGTCATAGGCCTCGTCATTGGAGGGTTATGATATTTATTTTTAAATGTTTTGTTTTTTTGTGACTGATATTTAAAAATGTAAAAAATCCTTTTAAAGAAATTATTATTATTATTTTTAATTATTATTTTCAATTATTATTATTTTTAATTATTATTTATAATAATAATTATTTTTAAATAAAGAGTACTGTACAAAACACAGTTTAAAACGCACTGAAAAATAAAAAAGTCAGGGGCTTGTGCCGCTGCCGCACAACACAAATTTTACCGAATCCAAAAACACCTCTGGAAATTAATGTTATTATTTACTTATCAATGAGTTTCTGAAGATATATTTTATGTTTTGGTAATCTCGATGATATGAAGCCGGTTAAGCTTTAAAAAAGGAGGTTCTCAATTCGGCGAGTTATTTTTTAATTTATTTGTTTGTTTGAGGAGTTTAATATCTTCTTTACTCCATATTCCGTTATCAGATTTTAAGAAAATCTATATGCAGTAGCGTAGCTAGGGCCGGAGGGGGGGGGGGGAGCACTGCACCCCGGTTGTCACCGGTTTTGGGAAGACACTCGACCTGATATAACTACCACTACACACACCACTGTATATAGGAGACCGCATAGTACCTAAACTTTATCGAACATCAACATATTTCAAATTCGGTCCATATTTGATGGGGAAATTTATGTCCATACATTAAAGATAAAATATAAGCTTAATTGACAACCTCCTCCAGTTTTAAAGTCGGTTAGTAATGTTTGAACTAATGTTCTTAATCACAACGGAATACTCACACTTTGGGGAAAATACCTCATTTATTTTCTGGCAACACATGCACGTGTAGTTGACGTTTTGTGTTCCGAATATTACATAAATATTTTTACCAAAAACATTATAAAAGTGATTATAAATTCGTATCTTCCCTGTGATAAGTAATTCCTTGATATTTCTTTTTCGATGTGGAATTGTTTTTACAGTGTTTTATAACACATGTCGGCATTATTATAACACTAGTTGGAATGAACTTTTCACAAGGCGGTCGTGTCGCGTAATGGCGGGAAATGGTGTACTATGATGAGAGTGTGTGCGTGTGGCCCCTATACGTACAGAATTCTGGCACACTATAGGTCACTTCACTTTCGATGTATGGGAAGTGGCGTCCCCCTTTTTTTATATGTCGATGATTGGTAATTAAATATTATTATTCCAAAAAAACGTACATAAATAGTACCTCAAATAAAGAAAACACACACTCGACCACGGTACATATTTAATTAAATAAGTAATAATATAGGTTTTTCTAAAATGATGAGCACCACCAATCTACGCACCTTTAGATTACAGTGGTGGCGTGCTTCATTTTAGATTAAATGATCTCTACCACAATGTATCATGGTAATATTTCATACCGACTATTTTTGTCATTTATGTCTCTTTAACTAGTTACCAAGTCATATTGTCTTGCGATTTGTGCAAAGGTAAATATACCTATACAAACTATTGAAAAGGCGAAAATGTATTTGTTAAGTAGATAATTTAGCAAAGTTCGTCATGCAGTCTATTTTTTATCGGTTCTCGAAACAAATTTTAACAATCTTAACATAACTAAATGAAATTTGCTTTAGTAAAAATCGAAAAAATGTAGTTGAATTGTTAGTATAGTAACCCAAAGTTAACAATCTGAGACTTAGGGCCGATATCCCCCAAAAGCGGAGACAGGATCAGTGACACGACTCAGCGTTCCACGATCAGCATTTCCACCAGGGGGGAGAAGTAAGAAGCGTAAATATGATTGCCAATGGTTCCGCTCGTTGACTAGTTCTCTACACTCCGCTCGTGGCCGCTGCGCCCGCGCCCGCTACACGCGCCGCCGCTCGCGATATGCTCGTGTTTACAGCGTTCTACCAAAATTATAGATCTCCCCTTGGGCTTGAATTGAATCCATAAAAGCTAAGTAGAGATGAGATTTGGAGACAACGTGAATAAAGATATTCAATTGGTTATTTACGATAAATCTCATTTCTTCTTCGCCAATCTCCGCCTTGGTAGATATTGGCCCATAGGCCACGCAAGGGGCACCTATGAACACAAAAATATTATTGTAATTTTTAAACTACGATTTCTCGCATGCTCCTGCATTATTATAGTATATGCGTTATAGTATATTCACATTGCTATACATTACAAGATCTTCGTTGCGCAGTGCCCCGTTATTTGGGTGCCAACATACGCGTTGCGTTAAAATGAAATCAAAAAGAAACCTGGATGTGACACTTACTCATCTGCGTCTACCCAATCATACAAGAATCATTCTTTGCAACCGCCGTCATTTATGCTGTTTATGAAATTATCTACACAAGCACCGTCCTTGTTTATACTGCACCTAATTAAATTACTTAATGCTACTAGACCTTTCGACAGAGATTTGACATTTAACTTGTAAATTGTACGTGTACGGTCCGGGTACCTAAGTACCTATATTATACTTTGTGTGAAAAATACGTAATGACATGAAATAAAATTTATTTAGCGTTGCAATTCTTTTTTAATTAGAACCCCCGACAGATAGAAGGGTATATATGTTTGACCCAAGTGGGTGGGTTTTGGTGCGTGCGTGCGCGCGCGTTCGTGTCTGTATCTGTGTGCGTCTGAGAACGGGTTGATTTCACAACTTTGAATTAAAAATAACACTTCTAAAAAAAAATTCAATTCCGTTTTTCAGCCGGGAAATGGCTTAAAACTAATCTAAGTATACGTGAAGATTAAAAGTAATATAAAATATTAGTGAAACTCTTGTTTTCATTGATTATACGTGAAGATTAAAAGAAATGGGGCATTTCACGTCAAGCGGACAACGAAAAAAAAGTGAGGTCGTGAATTTTGTTTATACTTTGGTCAGTTATAGTTCTAGTAGACATGGATGTGTACACACAATTTTTTTTTCGTATGAAGCTTTATTGCTGAGTTATGAGCTTTTAAAAATTTACTAAGTATGAAGTCATGAATTTTTGGATGCTTATTATATGTACCAATTAATTAGTAAAAAAAACTACAAAGTATTGTTTCTTATAGTTCAAAAGTTGAAGTTTTTAATTTTTTTGTCGAATTCTAAATTTAAATTGTTTTACGTATAGTAAACCGGAAGTGAAAATTTCAAATCGATATTTGAGTAACTTCGACATGTTTTTTTTTTAATATTTTAACCTTGAATTAAAGCCTTAAATGTACTAATTCTTCACCAAAAAAATTATAATGGGACAGCCAATAGTTTAAGACTTAGAGCAAATAGAGTACATACACATAGCTATGAGCTCTTTCTAAGCAATCGCGTTTATGCTCAAATACTGCGCTATTAATATTTTATTCCTTTATTCTAACATGCAAAAATATAAAAATCAACGATTTCTTTAATTCTTCATAAAAAAAATTAAAACGTGATCACAAAAAAAAAATTAAGACTAAGAACGATTTAATTTATTGAGATTGAAACAGTATTAATTAAAATAGAGAGATTTGTATTGTAATTTTTACAATTTTACTATTTGCACTAGTATTAATTCTCTTTACACATAAGCCCTCGTTGGTTGGAAGAAAAGCATGCAGTTTTTTAGTTCCTGGAAGAGTGATAGCGTAAACAAAACAGACTCGTAGAAAATCTCACTCTTGTTCAATACCTTCCTTCGAGCAGTAGTAAATAGAAGTCTCAGTTAATGATGACTTGGCCCATTCATATAATCTTATAGGTGTCTGGTGTAGTCATAGCGTTATTCGCAGACCGTACACTTGCACGGGTTACCAAAGTTTTGAGGTTTCCCCCAAGACCATCACATGGCCGTCTTCTATGAGCGGTGGCATGGAAGTGTAACTGTGCTTCTTTCTTAAAATCTTGTTTGTTGTAGTATAGGTTCACTAAATTTAACCTATTTTTAAAATGTTGGAGAGCCCAACTACACCAGACACCTATAAGATTATATGAATGGGCCAAGTCATCATTAACTGAGACTTCTATTTACTACTGCTCGAAGGAAGGTATTGAACAAGAGTGAGATTTTCTACGAGTCTGTTTTGTTTACGCTATCACTGTTCCAGGAACTAAAAAACTGCATGCTTTTCTTCCAACCAACGAGGGCTTATGTGTAAAGAGAATTAATACTAGTGCAAATAGTAAAATTGTAAAAATTACAATACAAATCTCTCTATTTTAATTAATACTGTTTCAATCTCAATAAATTAAATCGTTCTTAGTCTTAATTTTTTTTTTGTGATCACGTTTTAATTTTTTTTATGAAGAATTAAAGAAATCGTTGATTTTTATATTTTTGCATGTTAGAATAAAGGAATAAAATATTAATAGCGCAGTATTTGAGCATAAACGCGATTGCTTAGAAAGAGCTCATAGCTATGTGTATGTACTCTATTTGCTCTAAGTCTTAAACTATTGGCTGTCCCATTATAATTTTTTTGGTGAAGAATTAGTACATTTAAGGCTTTAATTCAAGGTTAAAATATTTAAAAAAAAACCGGTCGAAGTTACTCAAATATCGATTTGAAATTTTCACTTCCGGTTTACTATACGTAAAACAATTTAAATTTAGAATTCGACAAAAAAATTAAAAACTTTAACTTTTGAACTATAAGAAACAATACTTTGTAGTTTTTTTACTAATTAATTGGTACATATAATAAGCATCCAAAAATTCATGACTTCATACTTAGTAAATTTTTAAAAGCTCATAACTCAGCAATAAAGCTTCATACGAAAAAAAAATTGTGTGTACACATCCATGTCTACTAGAACTATAACTGACCAGAGTATAAACAAAATTCACGACCTCACTTTTTTTTCGTTGTCCGCTTGACGTGAAATGCCTCAAATATAAAAATATGAGTGAAACTTTTTTTTCTTTTTTTTTATTGCCTTGATAGGCAGACGAGCAAGCGGCCCGCCTGATGGTAAGCGGTCACCGCCGCTCATGGACATCGGCAATGCCAGGGGCACAGCCAAGCCGCTGCCTACCACAAAACTCTTATTTTAATTGATAGAAAATCCTGAGGTTTTACACTAATGAAATTCCTAAATTCTCTAATTGGAATTTCTGTGACGTAGTAGTGGGAATTATTATTTATTGTATTTTTTCAGTGAAGTGTTATTGTGTTATAATATTTCGCCAAAAATTTATTTCCTGTCCTGTCCTCCCTTCCCGACCCGTCGCGTCGCATCGCGCCTCGTCCTCTCCTCTCCCTTCCCCTAGACAACAAACAACATCACGCGGTGACCACCTCAAAGTTACAAATATCAGTAAACGTCATAGTAACAAATTTGCTGAACATGCTCATAATAAATAATCTGGTGAACTTTGATAAAATGTAGATTCTAGCTTCAAGTTCACCGACTTTTGTTAAATTGACGCGTTCATGTGATTTTGTTGCCGTCATTACAAGTTATAAGCGATATCTCCGCCAAATGTGGCCTAATTTTAATGATTATTTTTGTAATCGGTAGGGATTACTCCAAGAATTATTTGGATGACGGAAGACCAGAGAAATAGGAAATCCTCAACGAATAACAACAGAAAAATCACGGCAAATAATTGTATTGAAAAAATATCTAACACATGTTCCCAGCACAAAAAAATTCAATAAACTTTTTTTTTTATAGCATAGGCCGGCAAACGAGCAAGTGGATCACCTGATGGTAAGTGATCCCCGCCGCCCATGTACGTCCACCACCAGAAGAATGATGGGCGCGTTGTCGTCCTTAAAGGAAAGGGATAATTAGGGATTGGGAAGGGGAGGGGATTTGGGCTTCCGGATATCTCACTCACCGTACGAAACGCAGCAGTAAGCCGCTACTTTACGTCGGTTTTCTGTGAGACAGTAACGACCCGGTCGAGCCAGCGCATTCATGCTGTAGACAAAACTGTCTACAGCGTGGCTCTACCACTCAAAACTTAAGCCCTTAAGCCCGAAAAGGGTAGGCAGAGGTGCAACTAATTGAAAGATAAAAGGTATCCACTACTTGGGTTATTAGACTTCCATGAAGTATGGAATGATACACTGAAATTCACTTGTATGTCACTATATTTCTCACTGGATTAAATGTTACAAAACTCAGATGTCGGTTGACTCGGGAGCGCGTTTTCCGTTCCTTATAAACTTTTCGGGTATACCTATTTTAAAATATCCCACTCTTCTAAATTTAAAGTGTTGCCAGAATAAATATTAGGTATAATTAAAAGCAATATAATCATTAAACATCGCCTAAAATATGTGTAGGCTATCATAATGCTGCACCCACGTTTCACAAAGTTTATTTCTGTCTCATTATAATAATATGGTAGGGGCTGAATATCACCACACCTGGCACGAAATTCACGCCAGGACCACTCATGTGTGACTTTAAGTATCGAAAATTGTGATTGCTCGACCAGGGATTTGAACCCAGACCCTCAGATAAAAATTCACAAATATAAATTAACGAAGTTACTTAAAATAAGTCTATTTTCCAGAGCTCCTTATTTAACCCAGGGCTCATTTATTAATGATAATAAATACAAATAAAAAACAATCGATTGTTTGATTTATTTACCTACTATTAACATTCACAAACGTGACAAAAAATTATCTAACTCTGCCCACAAAACTCGAAGAAGCTCCTCATGTGCATACATAATTGCTCTGACCATCTCGAGGATTGTTCGGTTTTCCCCTTTTGCTTAATCCATCATTCAGCATTGAGCTTGAACTTCAAGGAAACTAAGGCGTTGTTGAGGTTCCTGTCACTAGCAACGATGAGATAGAGTTCGAAGATGCATTGCCAGAGATGCCAGAACAAGACGAATCTATTAAATTGGATGTCTCCTCCGCCTCCGAGGAGAACTGAGGTGAGATCATTGAGCAGTTAGCAATACATGGTATGCACTTAAGGGACCGTTCTGACCTCAGATGCCACGTCAAATTCAGTGATTATGTGTCTTATGTTGGCATAGACTACGATGATGCTCACGGTCCGAAATTTTTGATTGAAAAGTAAATAAACAAAAACAGGCTGGCGGGCAAGATATAATTCTATCCCACTTCTGATTTTAGCAATAACAAACAATTTTACTGATAGCTCAACACGAGTCGACGGTATTCAGCTTCACCGGACTTTCGGGTAAGCGCTTTAGGCGCTCTCAACCCTTACATCACCGCTTGAAATGCCCTCCTTTTTATACTTTTGAAAATCAACACGGCGGGTATTTCATAACAGTACATAGCTACATTCACGGTGCAGCGGCGTCTAAAACATTTATTGCTGTGATGGGGAGTAGGCCCTTATTATTTAATATACTTTTTTATGGGCATATAAAGACGATTGACAATTGACAGCCTCCGTGGCGCAGTGGGCGAATAACCGGCTGCGAAACGTGAGGCCGTGGGTCCGATTCCCGCACCGAGCAATTATTTGTCTGATCCACAAATATTTGTTTGGGGGTCTGGGTGTTGTGAGACCGAAAGTCTCTCGTAGTTCCTGACACCCACGACACAAGACTCGTATCTTACTGTGGGGTCAGGGCTATGTGTGTGACTGTTGGGTGTTATTTATTTATTATTTTATTATATGTTATGAAGGCAGAAATTAACCATCGAATCCGAAGAGTATTATAAGTACCTACCTACCAACTAGACATGGAATCGGACTCCTTCAAACAAGAGAACATGACGTAAAATCTATTGTGACAGATTTACATAAAAATTATATTAGTTTTGAATATGTTTTTGCCCTACGTTTTTTAATATGGAACCACATAGAAAATCTGCCGCTGGTCCAATGGCTCCATCAAGCTTAAAAACGGCACGTAAAAGTTTTGCCGTTATTAAAACTTTCATTAAGAGTTTTGCTCCTGATAAACAAATAATTACTGTCCACACAAGCACTCCTTTGGTCGAACGTCGATCTTATCATGTTGAACAGAACCAAATATATCACGGTGAAGTAAATGTGCTCTCTATAATGTAAGTACAAGTAAAACAAATGAAGTGCAAAACTATATGAACTTGAGGTTACGTATGGTGGTGCATAATATACCTTATTCCTGTGTTTTGTGGTGCATATGTAATAGGAACCCCGTAGTTGATCCCAGGAACTTTGGCAGGCCGGCATGATCTTGCCGACCTACGATGGACACATTGTTTGTCGTTGGTCGACACTATTCCTGGATTGCGCTACACTTACCGTCAGATGTAGCGTGTAGATACTTTGCCGAGCCAGGATAAAAAAAATATTATATCTAATGTATGTAACAAGGAATTGAACAAGTTATCAATGGTGAGACTAGCTGGTCGCTAACTTTGTTAGCTAGCCTATATCACCACCCAGAATGTTGGATTATTAAACATTTAGAGACATACAAGCATGGACGTATATATAAGGGTTGAGACGGGGCGTTGTTCAGGGAATCCCGATCTACCATACGTAGGCTGCCATACTAAAATAACAAAATGAAATATTCGCGTTTAGTACATATTAATAATTATTAATTTTAGTGATACAAACAAAGAAATTATGTGTTGTAAATACACTGAAGATTTAAATGACATAGCTGCCGGTTTCACGGATGGTACCATACGATTGTTTAACTGCAGCACAGGTTCATGCAGCCACACGCTTGTAGACGACGAGTGTCGGGCATATCCTGGACCCGTCACTGCTATCAAACATCGCCCTGTCAGCAAGGCCCATCCTATTACAAATATGTTGTTGTCTTCATGTTAGTATTACACAAGTATCATTGTTATGTACACGAACCGTTGCAAAGTCGAAAGCACAAAAATAAAAACCCATCGTTTAATTAACACTTAAACAAAGACGTATCTTCATCCATAAAGCAATTTAGGTAGGTAGGTACTTCCGTGCATATTTTCCTGTTTACTACGGCAAAAGTGAACTGAATGTAAATTCTAGCCGCATTTTTATTCCCAAATAGGACATGTTACGTAGCTTACAAAATTATATTTTCAGATGTTAACGGTTGTATTAAGTGTTGGAAATATAAATATGACCAATGTTTGTATACTATCAGAGAGAAAAGACAAACCTTAGGTTTAAATTATCATCCACGCTTCAGTAAATTTGTAACTTATGGAGATGATGCCAAACTAAATATGTACGATGAAGAAGCACAAACACAAGAGAGGGCATTTTACTCTAGGTAAAAAAACTGACAGATTGACATATTTGAAAAATAAAAAATTGTAAGTGAAAGAGAGTCTTGACTAACGAGCACTTTAAATAATATATTCCACCGTGTGTAATTTTAAAGTGGTTAAAATGACTTGCCTCCCTGACTTCCCATCACCCAGCATTGTCTGAAAAATGTCGTGGCGTTCGTAACTAACTTCAAACCAGCGAAGTTATTTGATGCGTATTGTAGTACCTAGTGCTAATTGTATAAGTACCTACTAATTATGTTGATACAAAGGTACCTACGTAATGTGTATTGGAACTATAAGTATATTTTATGCAATTGTTTGTACAATACAATTGAATAGGATCAAAATATTATGATCTTTACTATTATTCTGTTATAGTCAAAAGAAAAAAATAATGGATGGACATACCTCAAGAATATTTGCGTGTGCTTTTAATCCGAAATCATATCACGAATTAATATCGGGCGGTTGGGATAACACAGTTATGTGTTGGGATGACAGACAACCATACGCAACGCGTTATTTATTCGGAGTCCATATGTGTGGCGAAGGTCTGGATTTTGATAAGCCTGGTAAAACGGTATGTATCCACGACTATAAGACATACTTATCTAACCTAACCGGTCAACCGACATCATGAAGATTCTGTGTATATTAATATGTCCTCTGCATTATTTAAAATTGATGACCTTTATGTAATTTTTAATTGTAAACATGCGAAAAATGATAGTAATCAAAGAAAGGATATATTTAACGTAACACGAAGGGATAAAAATATTTTTGGTTTTCTTATTTGGTGTATAAATGTGCCTACAGAGTTTTTGAAGTTCCTACTTTGGAGCAAGCAATGTATACCTACCTATAGTTCACGATGCGATAAACATGGATTTTCAAAATGTTATCCGGCAACACGGAATGACTGCCCTTGAGATTTATTGATCCGTCATCGTGAAAGCTAGACACACAGGAATCTGACTATGATCCGCTCGCTATCCCGGTATGCGTCTCGCTCTTCAGATATTGTAGCAGCTATTCACGGCGTGCGTCTTGCTTTTCATATGTTTCGGCAGCTCTCGTAGACTTCAATCCATTCAGCTTCCCGGCGTGCGGCTCTCTGTTCAAATACTTCAGCAGCTCTTGTAATTTTTAAAGATTATGTTTCTTTAATTTATTAAAAATACTATACGGAGAACGAAACAACTGAAAAACATCATAACACAGATGGAAACCTTAATTAGAGCTAGTGAGTCCCGTAGGTTCTATCAAGAGGTCCGTTCGATCAAAAAGGGCAACAAAGCCACCGCGTAATTCCTTCTCGACGACAAAGAAAGTCTTGTGACAGACACAACGGCACTTAAAAAGATGTGGACAAATTATTTTCAGGATTTTTAAGCTGCCCTGAGACTGAGCAGCTAATTATTGCCAACTAACGACAACACAAAAGTACTACATACACTCTTGGACAAGTTTTTAAAGGAAAATCTAAAGTAATCGTTTTTATATGGACCCTCCGTCATTGACTAAATTCTTCATAAAATTCCTCAAAATCTGATTACTTTAGCAACCGTAATACCAAGCGACGTAATCTTGCATAGTATTATCGTGTACAGCCATTACATTATTTGTTTAATTTTATAGATAACAACTTGCTCTTGGCAGGATAAGGATAACATACAGTTATGGGATTATGGTTCATGCAAACTTATTGAGACTATTACACCAGATAACCATCAATCAAAACTATATTGTGGAAAATTGGTACCGCAGACAAATCTCTTAGTGTGTGCTGGATCTGACTCTAACATGTTAAGAGTTGTGGACTTAAACATGAAAGTTGTAAGTATATGGCTGATTACCAAAAATAATGTTTAGGGGAATGTGAGGAAAACGCGAACACCTAAGGGAATATTTAAATAAAATTGCGGAATTATGACGACATACTTTCCTTTAATGCTTTCTTAGCAAGTATAACTAATCAGTTAACTGCTTCAGTAATCAACATTTAGATACGTTATGAAGGGAAACCACAGAGATACTTTGTATAAAGAGTGACATTTTAGTGCAAAAACTAAACACTTAGCATTCGAGTTTACCCGACGTCAGTCGTGTAATTCCAAACAGATAGTGGATTATCAGTAAATTTCTCATGAGCCCAAATTTTGCATATGTTGCACATAATCCAGTCTTTAACAAGGAGTATACATACTTTTCATTGCAGAAAAGATAATAAATAAATCCTTTACTTATTTCTCTTGATTAAAATCGTATAATCTTCAATATTGCTGAAATATTTCATTGTTTTACCTTTGTCATATGGAAGGTAATATTCATTTTGTATGGCATTTAAATTGCCATAGAATATGTGAAGTTAGATTCATTGAAAACAATAATAATATTCAATGAAGTTGCTTCAGGTGACTTCAAAGAATGTTTACGATTCCTTTAAATATAAAAATAATAAAACTGTAATACCAATGATTTCCGGCTAGCTGTATTAGATACAAAGCAGTCATGCGATCTTTTTGTCGTTAATCCAAAGAAAAGATGTTGCATCTTATATTTTCGGTGGTCTACTAGTGTGTATTTTGGTTTAGTTTTCCTTATATAATTACGAGGCGTCTAAAACAAAAGAGTAGCCTCTTATTACATTAATAAAACGCTGAACTAATATCAGTTGTTAAAATAAAAGAGGTAATGCCGAACATTCGTAATTACCCCCGACAATCTATTCGTCATTGCCCCGTTGGATCAAAAATCGAATATCACTAAAATTATTTTGTGTTACGTTAACATTTGCCGTTAGTGTTATTGACACTAGACTCTTAGATTAGTGACTGTTCCAGTTTGTGAACGGTAAGTATATTTATTTGTAATGTTTATAAAAATAAAGCTACATCAAATTACTTTTATGAAAAAATTATATCGAAAACATTAAAAATATCAAAATATTTATACCTCCAGTCACGTGCACGCCCGCTTCTCCAAGTTGCTGTCTGGCAGTTTATATGACGTGATTTTTTAGATGGCAGTGGACAAAATATTGCCATCTCTTCCTAAAGTCTTAAAATTATTGCATTCGGGATTAACCTGCGTTCGTATTTCCCCCACTGTCGTCTACGTGTAATAAGTAATTTGTTGGTGAAATGTTACAATTTTGTACCCGACTGGATAGCGACCACCGCACACATTGTGAAAAACCCGCCATGGTAGCTCGTTCACGCGAATCGCGTTTCGGAGCTAGTCGGTTTATGTGCAGTAATTTTATCCAGCATCATTCTGACGCACATTCATGGACGCAAACATCTCTCGACATCGCCATTTTATTTTGATTGCACTGTACTTACCGTCAGGTCAACTGTAGTCTCTTTGCCGTAGCAAGATTAAAAACTAGATGACTTTTCGACAGCCTCCGTGGCCCATTCATAATGTGGACAAAACTGTCTACAGCTTGGCTCTACAACTCAAATAAATAATAATAATAAAGGCCAATACATGTTACCAAGTGTGAGGTTAGGACAACGTGTCTAAATGTTGAGTGTTTTTAGTTACATAGTGTAGTACACACACATGCTATAATATGCTCTAACTAGGTGTCCGGATGTCCTATTTTAGAAAATTGAGACTTGATATTTTGTTAATATAGGAAAGACACCAACGAATTATGCGAGTAATTTTAATATTTTTATAGGTATATTTAAAAGCGAAATACCACTCTCTCACTGACTGATTAATCAGGATATCTCTAGGATTATGAAATTTGGTCAGATAATAGTTTGTGTAATGTAGATACCTACTAAGAAAGGATATTTGGACATTTACATTTTAAGGGAGGGTGGGGGCTTACCTTTTTATGAAAGTTTCATAAGGAACAGAATGCGGCTGTGAAATTGATTATAAATAATTCACATTCAAAATAAACGTGTTTCGTTTTTGTAAAATTCCACTCACAAAAGAGGGGGGAGGGAGGATTGAACTGTATATATTATTATAGTTCGGATTTCGATACTTTTATCCCAGAAAAAGGCATTCTCTCCAATACCATGCAGTACTTTGTAAATCTTAGTTCAGTGTGATGTTGCTTCTGTTTATGGGTAGACGTGACATCTCCGACCATCAGGCAAGCGACTTTCTCGTTTCGCCATTCAGGCTAATAAAAGCTACTATTATAAAAATATAACCAGTACTACCATATACACATGGCAATTTATACCATGAGATTCACGATGTAATAATTTTCCATTTCAGACAGAGTGTTCGATAAGGAACAATCCGGGAGGTATATACGCATTTGACTTTGGGTCAATAAGAAGGAAAATCAGAAAAGTTGCTGATACTTATAAAAAAAATAGTGAAATACATAACTCTCCTCGTGTTTGTTTCGTAACAGGAAAAAGACTTCAAACAGTAGACTTTGGTTGAATATTTACTGACAGAATAAATAAAAACATGTTATTTGATCTTTGGTAATTTACGGCAAGGCTCTTAAACAGTTGACTTTTTTTTATACAACCAAATGACGAGACGAGGAATGCACTCAATTAATGGTAAGCGACACGACTACCCATTTTTTTTTTCGGTTTGACGTTATGCTGTTAGCCTGACACGAGTCGGCTTTCTACAGCTTCACCCGACTTTCGGGCGAGCACTTTAGGCGCTCTCAACCCTTAACGACTGCCCATGAACAGTTGCAACATGGTTTAGAACTTTTAACTGCGTGGTAATGCATTGCGCTTATCATTCTGATATACTGTTAATTCTCACAATGCCCAGTAAGTACACTGGCTACAAACCGGAACACAACAGTGTTCACACACTGCTGCTTGGCGGAAAAAACCAGATAAAGAGGTATTCGTTCTAGCTGCATTATTAAAATCAATATTCAAACGTAAGGATAGGTATAACTTGATAAACGCGTGGCCGGTGGTTCAGGAAAAGGGGTAGTTTCCTCGGCATTAGCGTAGCATGGGCCAGCTCGCCCCAGGTGCCACCCCTGCTAGCTAAGTGTGTTCCTCGACGACGCGGTAGCAGACTTGACCTTTGCAACCAGTCGCCTACATATCTTACGAGAAACTCCTGTAAATGGGGTTTTAGAATTTAGGCTAAGGCGCCGTAACCTCCCAGTGTATGCCTAGCCTTACTCAGTAAAGTAAGTTAGCACTGATATAATTTATATGTATTTATTTTTCTCGCCTACCTAATTATGGATAATCACCCCCTATTTAACTGTTTGTGTTCCGTACGTAGTAGACGACTGGCTGAAATATATGTTATTATTACGGTCGGCATAATAAAGTAACAAAAAAAGATTAAGGACGTGGGTACGGAATCCTCGATGCGCGAGTCCGACTAGCACTTTATTTTTTTCTTTCTTTCCGGTTTTTTGTGATCAACTAAGCTAGAAGGGATAATACATTGAAGCTTTTTCGACACCTATAAAAAAAGTTTTCTTCTAGTGGTACAAGGTTCTACAAGGTGGGAGGTCCTTCGTATGCGAGAGGCCGTCTGGGTTGTTACCACCGCTTTGTCTATTTCTGCCACCAAGCAACAGTGTAAGCACTGTTGTGTTTCGGTATGTAGGACATTGAAGCGAGTGAAATTACTGGGCATTATGAGACTTAACATCTTGTATCTGGATGACGAGCGCAGTTCAGTGCAATGCAGTGCTTTGTAATTCTGTGTGGTGGGGCTTCTGTTTATTACGATGGCAGGCGTGACGCATACCATCAGGCGAGCGCACTATGTGTTATTTTGCCTTAGTTGCGGACATGCCAGTTTTATTTTTTATCTTAATAGGTTATACCTTAATAAAGTATTCTAAAAAATGCCCGTTTTGATATGTCACTTAATTTTAGAGATAAAATTATTCTTGTGAAAGGTCATTGACCTTCATGAAACAGTTTTTCGTCTTTATTTCTTCAATAAAGCAATTGTCCCCCTTTGTAATAATACTGATAAATTGTTGCTTCGAAATATATTATGTGTAAAAATTGCGAGCCCCTAACGTTTCAAGAACGGGGGTAAATAATTATTTTGTTATATAACGAAAAAAATTAATATAAAATGAACTACTTAATGGTCGTGTTTTTTTTTGTTTGCATAATATTCTTATGTATAGTACCTTCAACTTGAGAAAATTCCAAACATGTATCTAGCGAGATCTCGGAGATATCGTGTTTCTAAGTTTTTTCTTAATTTCTATGGAAATAGGGCTGTCACAAAGTATTGAACATTTAAGTTGATTAAGTCAATCAATTTAATGACTTACACGGCAACACCCAAATACTCCGAAATATTTTATTCCGAACTGAATTCCGAAATGAATTGAATTCGAAATCGAAGTTCCGATTTTCAAAAGTCCGAATTTCATAATACCTTAAAATTATAATGTCTATTATTAAAATTTACGAAATTTATTTTATCGAAAGTCGTTAATGCGATTTGTTTGTTTTCCGATTTTTATAAGTTCGAAGAATCAAACGCTCGATGGGTTCTTGGTCCGAAAAACGACATTCCGATTTTCAATACTCCGAATAACTATAGAATTAGGATTCTGTTTCTGATTCAGTTAGTATAATATGCAGTTACGCATATATATTCAAAATCTATAAGCAACGTTTGTTGTTAATATTTGTGTATTAATATTTCTTGTGTTTTCTTCTTTTTCTTATATCTATCTGCGTCGGGTACCATCTACTGTTATTAAATTCTTTGGGGTTAGGTTAGAAAAGTGGCAATTAACGCCAGATCCCCTCTATTGTTGGTGAATCCATATCAATCATCCATATCAATCCAACCATATTGGGTTAGGTTGGGTTAGAACCGTGACCATTGAACCGCGAACGCGAGCGAGCGCAGTGAGCGTGCCGCGGCAGCGGCCGCCGAGCGCCAGATGGCCTCTATTGTTGAATTCGTATTTTTGATATTTCGAATTATCATTAAGTCGGACTTTTTGTTGTTTGACCCATTGAAACTCGGTATTTTGAGAATAGTAATTACTAGCTTTTGCTCGCGGCTCCGCCCGCGTGAACAGCATTTTCCGGGATAAAAGTAGCCTGTAACCGTCTCCAGGATCCCATCTATCCCTGTAGATAAATTCATCAAAATCGGTTAAGTGGTTTAGGCGTGAAAGCGTAACAAACAAACTCACTTCCGTATTTACTTTCACCCCCCTTTTCATCCCTTATTAAATAAAATTTCCAAAATTCCTGAAAAACGTATTTATTTGTTTTACGTCAATAACCGAAATACAAAATGTTGTTTATGTAACTTTCAAAATGACGGACTTTCATACATATTATCATCCCCTATTTTGACCCCTTTGGGGTGGAGTTTTCTAAAATCCTTTCTTAGTGGGTGCCTACATAACAAAATGAATATACAGTCCGAATTTCATGCTTGTAGCCTTGATAGTCTGCGCTCGGCGATGATGAATCAGTCAGTCAGTCAGGACATGTTATTTTATAAGTATAGATTATAAACGTTAGGAATATTGACATTTAGGAATTATAAAAATAGGATGAATGATAAATCGGAATTGTTATATTAGGAATTTGGAACCATTCGGAATTATGAAAATCGGTATTTTTGGAAAAAAATCCCGTCAAATATGTCGTATTCGAAAAAGTATAGAAGAGTCACTTCAAGATCAGCCGCAGTCAAAAATAATAAAAATTATGTCCAAAATTGTAACTGACAAAATCTGCGGTGAAAAACTGAACAAAAGCTCTGCGCAAGGGTTAGTGTTTGTAATTAATGAATGTCTAAAAAGTCCAACTCGTCCTAAAAAAATTGCAACATCCATCAAAGAGAAAGTGGAACCTAAACCATATACCCCTGATGAAGCCCTTTCTTTCGTAATCGATAGAAAACTAACTGTGGAAGATTACACTTTCATACAGAAAGATTTGAAAGAAAGAGGTTTCTTAGCGTATCCTCCATACTATAAATTGCAAATTGCCAAAAAAATGTGTTATCCTGAAGAAGATATAGTTATTACTGAAAGAGAAGCAAGTGTCTCAGTTCACAGTTTGTTACTACACACATCCTGCAGAATCATAAAATTATGCACCGAAAAAACATCACAATATTGCAAACAAAAGCAGAAAAACATTATTGAGGGTTCTTGGGGGTTTGATGGAAGTACGGGGCAGTCTTTTTATAAACAAAAGTTTTTAGATGGTGATGACCAAAATGAAAATTGTTTATTTACAACGTTGTACATTCCTCTGCAACTAAAAACTAGTGACGGCTTTGTGTTGTGGTCTAACCCAAGCCCACAGTCCTACAGGTTTTGTCGTCCATTGAAGATCCAGTATCGAAATGAGACAAAACAACTAATTCTCGAAGAAAAAATGCGGGTCGAGGCTGAAGTAAGTCAATTTACATCACTTTACGGAGAAACTGATGAGGGTTAGAGTATAATATCAGATCCCAAATTATGTTTAACCGCAATAGATGGTAAAGTATTTAATGTAATTACGGGAACCACTTCACAATTACGTTGCGCTTGTTGTGGAGCTACAGCAACTGAATTTAATAAGCTGGATAAAAGGCGGCCTTATATGTTATTTCACACTAAACTATTTCTGTGCCAAATTTCATCCATATAGGTTCAATCTTTCTGGCGTAATTGAGTAACAAACAAACATCCATCCATCTAAACTTTCACATTTATAATATGAGTAGGATTAGGATAAAAGTAGTGGACTATATTTATTACTTTATTTAAACTTAAGCATAACATTATACAGAGGCGGACTTACAGCCTTGGGCATTTTCTGCATGCAGAGAACTAAACTAAAAAAAATAACAGTACTGAAAACTGAAACTGATGAGGGTTAGAGTATAATATCAGATCCCAAATTATGTTTAACCGCAATAGATGGTAAAGTATTTAATGTAATTACGGGAACCACTTCACAATTACGTTGCGCTTGTTGTGGAGCTACAGCAACTGAATTTAATAAGCTGGATAAAAGGCGGCCTTATATGTTATTTCACACTAAACTATTTCTGTGCCAAATTTCATCCATATAGGTTCAATCTTTCTGGCGTAATTGAGTAACAAACAAACATCCATCCATCTAAACTTTCACATTTATAATATGAGTAGGATTAGGATAAAAGTAGTAGACTATATTTATTACTTTATTTAAACTTAAGCATAACATTATACAGAGGCGGACTTACAGCCTTGGGCATTTTCTGCATGCAGAGAACTAAACTAAAAAAAATAACAGTAAATACATTCATACTAACAATGTAACAAATTATATAACTAGAATGTGAGATAACAGTTAGATAATGAGGAGAAACCAACAAAAATACATTAAATTTGAGACGAGCCTGAAAACTTTAAGTGTTCGCCAGCCATAGGGTTAAAAGTAAACCGACTCATTGCTGGCCTCATATTCCGAGGGAGCTCGTACGAGAGGAATACCACTTGGACCAAGAATGACGATTTTAGAAAACTCGAAAAAACAATACTTTAAAAATTTAAACTGAAACAAAATGTGCATAAAGCACAATTTTTCCATATAATCTTGAACTATGCACGAGATAAGTTAAACCGGTTAATATCTCAGTTAAAAATAATAAATAATGTTTGTTTCAAATAAGTAGTTTACGTTGCATACAGGTTTAATTGACAACCCTAACTCACAATTTGAAAATTCAATATTTCCGAGATCCTGGGTTTGTTGAATCTGGTTTTTTTTGTGGTGATAGTTATTATAGCATACACCATTTTGACATTTAAAAAAAACACGACCATGAAGAGAATCTCCAGAAAAAAAATAATTACTGAATCATAGTTTTTTTGTTGTCCCACCTAAATAAGCAAGATTTTTGAAGTTTTCAAAATAAAATATGGTTCCTATACCGATTTTCTATCATACCTTAAAACATTTAGTGTGAAAATCCAATCCAAAAATGAAATATTGTGTTTCTATGGTTTCTATGGCTTTTTCTCATTTTTTTTTATTTCTCTTAAACTATTGTAATTAGAACCGGCGGAGTTTTAACAAGAGTTTTGTTTGATTGTTAGCTACCCAAAAAACACATAAAACGAGCGTGTCACATGTAAGGCCAAATAACACACTGTGGAGCGCCTTGCTCGTCTCATTTAATCAAATAAAATAAAATAGTACGCCAAATCTATGTAACATAACAGGTAGCTCAAAATTTAAATAAAAAACATGGATATTTTGCCGTCAGGTGTATTTCAGCATGAAATGATAGTAATATCAGTGCAAGGCGAAACAGCGAGGCACTATGCAGTTAATAATGGGTTATAATATGTATTCTATTACTGCATTTCGCTATCTACGTGACAAACACGATTAGATATTTCACAGTTCACACCACGAAGGGTTATATTAAGAAGAAACTGAAACTGCATAAAAGTTGTACATGTTTTGTATTGGAATTCTCATTATTTGACATTTCTCTATGCTCTCATACTTTGTGTTATATTTTACTTGATAGACAAATACACTGCAATTTCATTTTGTAAATATAAAGAAATATATAAAACTCTAGAAAGATAAAATTTCGAGTTTGGCAAGAATTCACAATAAATAAAAAAAAATCATAAATACTTCTACATAGTATTATATACAGCATTTGAACATCTATTATTTGACCGACTTAAGTTGAGCCTAGTCAACGGATGGGTCTTTCCATGTTGTAATTGTTTTTTATTTTGAGCTTTCGACATCACAGTTGATACCACATCGTTATAGTCAATCGGTGCCACCGACACTACGTTGGGCGCAAGCGGCGGTCGGTCTCCTCCGCCGCCCGCGCCTCGAATCGCGCCACAAAACGAGTTCCGTAGCGCCATCACTCCGCTCCGCGTCCGTGTCCGCCCGTCGTCATCACTTGTTAGTTTACTTTTTTTTGAAACCGACTCATGGGAAACCTTTGCCCTGGCTTGCTCGCAGCTCGATTCACACGTGGACCGACCAGGTCGGTCATATCTATCAACCAGTACTTTGACAGAGATGTCTTCTACAGAGGGTGGCGATGTCGGAGTCCGGTCTCTTACGTCTACAGCAGTCGCACGACTTCGGGATTCGGAACGTCGAATCGAATCAATTTCTGAACGTGCTTCGAATTCCTTTTTAAGATTGCTCACTAGACCGGCTGCAGCAGAGATCGGGACATTGGGTGGTAGAGGTGCGGCGCGGGGTAGATCACCGTGCGATGCACAAGTAGTGCGACGACGCCGCAGACCTGCACGAAGCCAAGTCTCTTCAGGCGCAGACGCAGATAATCTTCCGCTCCACGTTGAAGCACCTCGGTCCCGCGCCTTTTCCATTCGTGCAGCTGCAGTGGCAAGCTCTGTAAGTATGGCACACGTCTCGTTAAATTTTCTTTCATTATCGGCTATCGAAGCAGTAACTCGTTGAGGCCCATTTCGTGCAGCATTTCGCGTTTCTGAATGTTCACATATAATACTGAGATCGGATGCTTGCTTTTGTTGTGCTAAGGCTGCTTCGACACCTCTTTCACTGTCGTCTCTTCTTACGCTACGTTCTTCGGGTCGTTCTTTGATTCGTTTGGTCGACTCTTCCCGACTAATGACTTGTGTTTTCGTAGCTCTAGTATCATAGGAACCCCATGAAGAATGGCGCGAGAGATCAAGGACAACTGCGCTGTCGAACGAACTCCAAGAACTTTGTCTACTAGGTGGAGGTGCATCATCATCAACAGCCACTTTATTAACTTCATAATCTAAATTACGGTCTACAGAATTAGTAAAAGCGTCATTTGTAGTCACTCTAGTTTTTATATCTATAATACCACTGTCACTTTTCACTATATTGTCACTGTCGCTAGGTTTTTGATTGTCCTCTGCTCTAGACCACTGAATTTCCCCGGGATCCCACGTGTGGATTTTATCAGCTTCGAAATTAGAATGTGGATATTTGTGAATTAAATTTCGCAATGGTGAAACTTGTGAAGATTTAATGGGTGCTTCTATGACTTGAGCCGCTGACGAACCTGAATTATCAGACTGACGGTTATTAATTAAATCATTTTGATTGCTAAATATTAGTCTTTGATATCTCTTACTGAAATCTTTTCGATCGGTTGACGCTGCATTTTCTATTTCATTTACAATGTGTTTCACACAAGGGGCCCCTTCTTCTTTGAGACGTATAATTTGGTTAGGTGAAACGCTATAACTGCCATTAGCACAAGGCATTAACATATGTCGAGTTTCAGATGCTAAATTTTCGAGAGATACTGAAGTCGGTGGGAGTGAAGGTAACAGCTGTGAGGCTAGTTTGGTATCGGGAGACCAAGATCTCGGTCGACCTGTATACGAACCAGTCAAAGCTAAGACTAGAGGTGTGGGATCCATCGCTTTATTTTCAATTTTCGAAACCGTTTTAGGGGATTTTAGATTAGTTTCCGATTTAGATCTCTGCAACTTCTCCTTATTTTTCATTGCATCAAGTATACCTTGATAAGTCTCCAGTTGATTTAAAAAATTCGTATTAGGTTTAATGCAACTCCTCTTTGTTTTAACATGTTTAAGCGCCTTATCAAAGTTCCAATTAAAAGCCTTCATAGCGTAAGCAATTACAACCGATGCCGATCTGCTGATACCCATTTTACAATGAACGAGAACTTTTGATCCTTCATTTCGTGCTTTATTTATATATTTGAAAGTGTTATCCCAATGTTTTAATAAATCAGTCTTCTCGTCGTCATATACTCTTATATTGAGATAGTCAAACATGCCAGGAAAGAAATTATCAATTTCTCTCGTTACATTTAAAATGTGTCTGACCCTGCAAAAAAAAAACAATTAGCTGTTACAAACATAAAGTAATATTTAATTTAGTGTTACAACATAAATTGCATCTATTTTCATCTATTTATAATTTAGTGTTACAACATGAATTGAAATGTATTTTCATTAACTCTTATTTTTTCACCTGCCTCAATTCCCAATGATGTGAAGTCCGCGCGTTGTAAATTTTATGCATGTGGTGAAGGCACTTATAGTTTTTGGATGAACGAGGATTAAATAGGCATTTGTGAGACCGGTCGTCGGTTTGACAACAACTTCTCTAAAGAATCCAATCCCGGTAATGTCTTGGTAGAAAAACTTATACAAAGTGATGCCCCATTTTAGAATCGAACCCAGAATATCCTATCTTACAAACCTTGCCACCGCCAACAACATGGGTTGGCGGTGGCAAGGTTAATATAATTTCATAAGATGTCAGATATCGTAAGTACTTAATAATAATATAGGTTAAATATATTTATTTCCCATAAAAGAATAACATTTACTTCCATGAGAAACATAGTTAAATATGTTAACTACATAGACGTGCAAAACTTATACATTACTAGCTTTTGCTCGCGGCTCCGCCCACGTGATCAAATAAACAAACAAACAATCAAACTCTACAGCTTTATAATATTAGTATAGATATGATTTTGATTTGACAACGGAAGCCTTCAAATAATATTATTTTGGTAGCTTAGCAACGGAAGCCTTCAAATATGAATAATTTTCCCCGTTTTTGCAACATTTTTCACTGATGCTTCGCTTCTAATGGTCGCAGCGTAATGTTATATATCCTAAAGCCTTCCTCGATAAATGGACTATCCCACACAAAAAGAATTTTTCAATTCGAACCAGTAGTTCCTGAGATTAGCGCGTTCAAACAAACAAACAAACAAACAATCAAACTCTACAGCTTTATTATATTAGTATAGACAAACGGAATCTAAACGCAACAACAAATTTCTAGCAATGGACAAGTTTTGTAGCAATATGTGTAACTGGTTGTCATGTCGCATCCAGTTGCAGATTACTAGTACGACATAGAGCTTATAGCTTCCAGAGTAACTTCATGAAACACCCGTTGTTCTAAGCATTTATTTTTAGGCACAGCATTAATTCACCACGTATCAATTCCTTTAAACGTTTTATTGACTTCGTTGTAATTCCATAAAATCCAGAACTAGTGTTTGTATTTAATTTGTATATTAGCTTACCTATTTCATGTGTATCACATGACGAGCATTTCATTATTTTTGATTGAGACTGCACATATTGCTGTGTTACATTTGAAGTTACTAGGAATTTGCTTAGTCACAGATCCAATATTTACAAAGAAATAATTAAATCATTCACAGATATCTGTCCCGTCTGTTCATGCTCCAGTTTTCGTCTCAAAGTAAAGAAAATAGCAGATTCTTAAATGATTGGTCAAAATGCAATAACATACCCGTTGCGTTGTAATTCTTCAAGGTTACTCGCGTTCCATTCAGAGCCCAGATAAACGTGGTCGAATATCTCAGTGGGCGCGTCCATCTGACCGAGTATCGTAAGCATCTCGTGATCGATGAACGACTTATACTCCGCGAGATCCATATCCAGCTCGTCCTCTAGCCGTCCCCGGATAGCTTTACTCGTAACCTCATCTAAATCCACACTCATCATTATTTCTTTCAACGTGCATCGTATTACGCGCTCTGTTTCATCTCTCTCCCGGGGCCTAAAGCAAATCATTATTTAAAAAAAAATGACAATGGTTTTCTTTTTAATATTGTCGTACAAAATCAGCTACTTTGCTATTAAATAAGAGTGTAAGCTTCCTTTTCAAATCTGGCGTGGCACCTTAATTTACAAGGACATTGTATCACTCTGCATGTACCTACTTCATAAGATCGTTCACTAAGAATTTATTTGACTTTCCAAAGTCCCTATATTTAAACACCCCATAAACATTACTATGATTTAGTAGACGTTTCGACACTTTTGTATTTTTTTTTAAATTAGTACGGATGTGAAACAATCCAGTTTATCTTTATAAACTGAACTGAACCTTTGTTCTATATTATTATACGATCATCACACATTTTATTTCCGTACGTATAATTAATATAAAAGTGCCATAACCATCCCGCTGATATTTTATTACAAAACACTTATTACTATAACAAGTGTATCAATTTTGCTCCCCTACGCCAGCAGTTACGTGTTTTAATGAACACTCAGGCCAGCGTTAGATTCTTTTCGAGGCCAAAAAAAACTAGGTCTAGGTGTTTGTTTGCATCATTATATTATATACCTATATACATACATCGTGAATGTTCCAATTGCGAATTGGTTCGTTATTATACATTTAGACGAGACATTATGTTCTGTCTGTGTGTAATAGCGTTGCCGCCCATACTTACTTGAGTCTTACTGAATCCGGTGAAGGTGGCCGACGAGACTCAATGTTGTCCATCGCATGCCACTCATTGAGGCAAGAGCGGTCCGAGTCCACATGGCTTTCGTAATAGTCACACCACGAGTGCGATGGTCCGCCAGCGAAATGATTTAGTTGGCGAGCTCGCGCACTTGCACGGTGAAGTGTTTGTAACGCCGACCTATAAATATGGAAAACAAATCTTGCGTTAATATTTCGATACTCTTCTTCTGTTTAGTGTTATCCGAGCGTTTTACCAGGGTCCGCCTTCCTACTTAAGCACTGCCACTTCGTTCGATCTTGAGCATCCTCAGTAGCGAGACGAATTGTCTCAACATTTTTGTCTCACACATCATGCCACTCAATATTTAGACTGTGTTATGCGGAAAACAATAATAGCCATGACCCCCACAATAAGATATAGAATCTCGTTTCGTGGGTGTCAGGAACTGCGAGGGACTTTCGATCTCACAAGATTCAGAAGACACCCAGACTCAGGAGTAGAACAAATATTTGTGGATCACACAAACATTTGTCTCGGTGCGGGGATCGAACCCGCGGCCTTTCGTTTCACAGCTGGCTTCTCCCCCGCTACGCCAAGGAGGCTGGGGGAAAAGATGAGGTTTCAAGGGTAGGGATCCTCTTAATTTCGCAAATACTCGATTACAGTTTGATTATTTTATCAGAGTACATAGATTTGAAAATGTTAATATCTTGTTGTTTGTTTAAACAATCTCTTTTCGGCACTGTAGACGTATGCACAACCTGAGGACGGAGTCTATTTCATAATATTTTAGCTCAATCGGTTAAGTGGAACAATTCGTTTAAGTACAATATTTTTCGTTTGATACTCATACTTAAAGGTTGAAGTTAAATAAAAATCTTAAAAAATATAATTTGTATTGTGAGAAAATATACGTGAAGAGAAACAACTTATAAATGGCATAAATACATCGAAATTAAATATGATGTGCATCACTCACCACATGGCCTGCACAGACACCGGCTTGAATATGTGTTGTTGATTACACACACAAACGCTAAAACCCCTGTGGACAATGAGAACTTATTCAAAGTGTACATTTTTAACTGTTTTTAATTTGAATAATTGATAAAGAGAAACACTTCCATAAAATTACAATCCTCCTTTCCTCGTTCAGTCAGGTAAAAATCTGAGGATAATTCACAGAACAAGAGTAAGAAGCTGTCAACTAATAATATTGTCATCATTAACACTCAATACATACGAATTCTTATCTTTTTTTCTACAATTGTACACAAATCGGACGACTAATTCAATAACAATGATTGGAAATCCTTTTGTGTGCCAAGCGAGTTTGTCGATACCTGTGACATCATTCCTATACGAGAAATACTATGTATGAAATTAATACATTTCCAATACGACCCGTACGTACGTACAGCAACGTAAATAAAGGCCTATTTTTTAAAAAAAAATATCAAAGAGAGGGAAATAATGATCATAAAAATTTATGATTAATTATAGTATTTAAATAAGCTAATTTAAAAGAATTTTAACATGGTTTATTTTTGCTTTTGGTCCCGCGTTTAGTTTTTCTGCCTTCATGGCTACGGTATTCAACCCGTTTAAATTAGTTTTATTTCAATGTCTAATATTCGCGTACACATAAGAAATCATTGTGATTAACATAGTTTTTTATTGCTATTATTGCCCTCTTTTTTAGTTACCCTATTAGGTTTTAGTAAACGGACGGCAATAGGGGTTTTTTTTAATTTCGTGAATTAGAATATAAGATGACAAGTATGTATCGAAAAACTCGCACTTGGGAGACATGACTTCGTAAGATTTGTTATTTGAAAATTTTATAATTTCACAAATTATCTGCGATTAAATTATTCTGAATTGATACGAGTGTAAATTATCCATTGCAAACTTTAATATTATGTATATAGCAATCATTATTGACTGCCTTACCCATCGCCATCTAACTTGATAGATGTATCGGCTAGGACCCGCAGGACGAGACCAACAGTCGTGCGCTCGTTACAGTCGATGCCAAGCAACGCAGCTTCTTCATTGCGACAAACTACCACCAAATATCTGGTACGACCCACGTGCGCACTTTCCAGTTTCACCGCCTGAACAAAAGCCTCGTTTTGAAATTTTCTGCTTCGTGTGCGTTACAATACAATAAAAATATGAAGGGTTTTACCATTTTGAGAGTCTCCTCAGAGCGCAATAAATAAAACATGGATTGAAGGTGATTTTGTATATCGCACTGGGGATGTGTGCGGGCAGGGGACCGCAACTTCTCCGCGCAGCCACGCTCTGGACCATCCAACACCACGGCTGAACCTTTATTGGCGAAGTAGCACTCATTGAGGCTGAAACAAATCATAATAATTACACTAAATACCTTATAGTTGTAATCTCAATGCCAATATAAAGTATAACGCTAATGGTAAAAAATCTATATACATAATCATATAAAAGCTAAATACCACTCGTACGAGTATATAGCATCCCGCTGCGACTCATGGGACCGTATGTACTACGTTGTCTGTATATCAAGTCTGTCTAAATTCAGTAGGTACTCGCCATCTATATTAAGCTGGTGGTAGGATATTCATATCCGCCCGGATAGTGACCACCGTACACATGGTGTTAAAACCTGCTATACTGATCCACACACCTTGTGTGGATCGCGTTCCAGAATCAGCCAGTGTATATCCGGTTCTCCCGAGGGGTTTGCGACATGACTTGATGGTTGGTTGGGGCGAGTTTAAAGGTACATCCTATGCCTGCATCGGTCATCGGCCTGTCCTGTCGCAGGCCCCTTGATTTGCTTCTTCCCTCTCCGAAGACGGAAGAGGCATTTATACAGGTCAGCATGATTCTGGTAACCACAGATAAACTCATTGTTTGTCGGTGGTCGCTAGTTTTTTGGACTGCACTACGCTTACCATCATGTGTAGTGCAGTCACTTTGCCGTGCTCGGATAAAAAAAAGGCGAAGCATTAAATACGGTTTTGGTTTAATCTAATAAGGTAAAAGAGAAATTCCACGCACTCACTTACTGATTGAGACTCGACGGGTGTCTACTTTGGCGTGACAAAAAAATGTGGGTTCAAATTCGTAAGCGGGGGACCACGAAAATGTATCTGCTTTCGATACCGAAGAACTAAAATGTTGGCTTGACTTCACCTATCAATGTAGGCAAATAATATTTTAACAAGCTCAGCGACTGTTACTTGTAAAAACTTGCATATTTCTTCACATGTTTTGTCGAGTTTTGGGAATATGGTAGAAATTTAACTTGCAGGGGGTCCACCGGAACCAGCTAAATTTTGAAAGTGGTCTATGAGAAAAAAAGTCTCGGTACCTCTGATTTAGGACATGTAAATGTAGGGGTCTGCTAAGGATTTTTTGGGAATTTACGTTTTAAGGGGGGTAAAAAGGAGGTTGAACTTTTTTGATACGAAATACAGCTGTGAAATTGAGTATAAATATTGCCTATACAAAAATGATGAAACACGTGTTTTACGTTTTTTCCGTACCCGAAAAAGGGGGGCTGTTGAACTTCGTATATTACAAATATGAAAGTTTATATGTTTGAAGATCAATCACGGCTTAAGGGCTCAACAGATTTTAATAAAATTTGGCATATAATTAGGCAATGACATGAATTAGTACGTAGACTACTTTTATACCAGAAAAAGACATTCACGCGGGCGAAGCCTTGGGAAATAGCTAGTCGTTATAAAAGATGGACATAAAGTATATTTATTTATATACATACGTACGTCCGCGTCATGCACCCCTCGAATTGAAACGTCCTCTTTTTAATCCGTAAAAAAAAATTAGCAAACCTCTGCCTTTCTTACCATCTGACTTCATTAATGCCCAAAAAATGACCGAATTTTCAATGTCTTTTAGTGCATTATGTCTGTCAAGGTGAACGATTCAGTTTTCTTTTATAAACCACTAATACCGATCTATATCCATTAAATGACATAAAGTTGGTACCTCAAGTACGACCGTTTTATTAGATGTGGAAAATGAAGACCCTCCAAAAATGAGTAATTTAAATATATTTTTTAGAGATAACAAAGCTACGAAATGTATAAATGACGCCATTTTTAGTGAAGTTGGTGCAATTCGTCTTGCGGGCTGTAGTCGGCACATTTAACCTCCCTTTCACCGTCGACGCTCTGGCGCAGGTCGAGACTCGAATCGTCTCGCAAGGGACGACGCGCGGACTGTCTTTGCAGGCTCGTTTCCGCGCCCCCATTCTATTGACTATTATAAACTCTACTTCGATAATACACTCACAATATTCGCCACCTTTGGCGTTTCTATTGTATTTATAATAGAAACGAGATACGTTATTAAATTATGTAATAACTTAAATTCCTACATCTTGTTATAATAACTTCACTTATACTTAAAATTAGCGAGTGTAACGTTAGCCACTTCACCCGCCCATTTTTACTTGTATTATTGATGAAACGAGCAAGTCGCTCGCTTTATACCACGCCTGTCCAAAACAGAAGGAACAACACCACATAGAACTTTTGAAGTGAAACTTCTTTAGCACCGTTGTGATTAGAAAATTCGATGAAACGAAAAAGCGACAGTATAAAGAGACAAACATATTCATAAATATGATTTAGCCTGCGAGAGAATGAGATAGATTACAAGTATGCTACTACGTGTCTTTGCGCCTGCGTACAACGAAGCCTTCGGAAAATGTGTCATAAACAACGTGGTGTATCATTCACGTCGTCGTCGTTGGTTGTTAATTTATATTAATTTATTTATCACATCTGTGTTAATTTGACCAATATTTTTTATTTATATAAATTATCTAAAATTAAAATTAGTACATAAATCATGTGTATTAATTTTACACACAATAATATTTGTGGGTATATTTTTTATACCATATTTTGACAGTGTGAATATTTTTATCTTTTTATTTAATAAAATATTTTCCAAATAAAGCCAAAAACTAATGCTGAAAATTGTCGTGAGTATCGGCGGAAAAAAGAAAATAATGTGAAAAAGGTCGCAAAGAGTTCAACCGATCGTGTTCGTGAATTTCGTGCACGCAAGGCAATAATTAATGAGCGAATTAATATATGAATAATATGTGTCATAATATTATGATATATATCTTAAATAATATGTAAATATATGAAATGTAATATTGTGCATTAAAATATTTTTTAAGCTTGGTAAAAATATTATAAAAATAATAAACCTTTTAACTATGTATTGTAACACTTCTGATACTCTATATTATCTCATTTTTTATAGGCTACTTTTCTGAAGTTTCACTTCTGTCGTGTTTGAATTGCACACACACTTTTTTTTTATCACAAAACGCTGCACGGCACTGGGCTGCGCTCGTCGCTGCGAGGCATATGATATTAAGTCTCATAATGCCTAATAATTTTGCTGCATTTGATGTCCTTCAAACCAAAACAGAACAATCTTTACACACAGCTGCTTGGCGGTAGAAATAGACAAAGCGGTGGTAGTAAATCAGACGGTCTCCCGCATACGAGGGGCCTAAAATGAAGTAAAAGCTTCCCGTACCCAAACCCCCGTATTACCTTACTATGAGATAATAAATAATAATAAATACATCCAACAGTCACACACATAGTTCTGACCCTACTACAATAAGATGCCAGTCTTACGTCATGGGTATTATGAACTAAGAAACTTTCGGTCTTACAACACCCAGACCCGAAACGTATATTTATAAATCACACAAACATTTGTTTCAGTACGGGGATCGAACCCGCGGCCTCTTGTTTTTTATTCCTTGTTTTTCCTGTTTCCTACTGCGCCACGAAGGCTGTGAAAGTTAACTCATAGTTAACACAAATACTTGGTGACAATTTTGTATATGTGACTCGTTCTATCTTGGCGCTCAAGAAAACTAGACTAATCAAGTGTAAATAAATCTAGCACAGAAAATACCTCACTAAAGTGTTGTTCTTGAAAATAGGATTAAAAATAATAAGTTATCAAGTTATAAGACAGTTTTGTCTTCAGTATGAATGGGCCGGCAAACCCGGGTAGTTACCACTATCTCACAGAGAATTGACGTAACGTGGCTACTTGCAGTTGCGTTTCGTACGGTGAGGTATCCTGAAGTCCAAAATCCCTCCTATATCCATATTATATCATCCTATTTATGTATCGGATCTTACCAAAATTTAAAAAACCTAAAATATCATGCAACTTTCAATAGCTTGAATTACAATCGATGAAATCGATCACATAACTATGAATTAATTTTCGTATCAGAGCCCGTATATTCTATAAATCCGAAACCAAGCAACGTAGTTCATCACCATATTTTTTTTTATAGGCAAAGTGACTACGCTACACCTGATGGTAAGTGTAGCGCAATCCAAGAATAAATTTTGAATTCGGATTCGTAATCAGCCACCCCGAAAACCTCCGAGTCCAGTCGAATTCATAACTTTTCTACTTTCGGCCATCTTTTTTGGATTTCAGACCAATGTGCGGCCTGCCAAAGGGGAGGGGAAGGAAAAAGGGACGGGGAAAGGGTTAGGATCAGGGGGCAAGCCCCCTGGGGAGAACCGGATATACACTGGCTGACCCTGGAACGCGACCCACACAAGGCGGGTCATTATGGCAGGTTTTAGCACCAGTGTACGGTGGTCGCTATCTAGTCGGATACAAGTATCCTCCCACCAGCAATATATAAAATATTATGTATGTTACAGCTACAGCTATAGTATATGGTATGGCATAGTTACAGCTATGATATATAAATTCCAACTCAATAACACAATCGCGACAACTGAGATATTGTCCATTACGGTTTATTTTTTTTTACTCCCTACTCCATCATCAGGTCTTAACGAAATGTATATTGAACCACATCGCAGCTAAACTCTATCGAATGATTTTTTTCCGCCAAAACGGTCCACAATTGGCGGAGAAATCGATGTACATATGTCAAATCAATTTGTCTACATCTTTCTGTAGCACGTTGTATAATAATATGGGGAAAAATGTGTCCATGGGAGAATTCAATATAATATGATTCTATGTACCATTCAATAATACCAATGGACAAAACTATGTGTATGTTAAAGGCAGCAAAAATGTGACACATCTGTTAGATTTGAAAATATGCCCATATCATGCCGATGGGTGTAGACTTACAATAATCCATCAACATTAATACTATCACCAGATAATCAATAATGACAACAAGGTTTTTTAATAGAGGGGTTAGCAATGACCATTTTTGTAACACAAGTCAATGTAAAAATTATTGATTCCTGATACATATTAGATAATTTCTTTTTTATTGGGACTGCACTGCCACTACTGGACCATGAAAACCTCCACTACGACCTATCATAGAAATTTGGATCTTGGGGACCACCACAGCCAGTACCGTTCGCTTTAGATTTTAACCTTAAGGATCCTGAGACGGTAGCAAGTCCCATGTATGCCAGAGGCCGTCTGGGTCGGTACCACCGCTATGTCTATTTCTGCAGCCAAACAACAGTGTATTTAAGCACTGTTGCGTTTCAGTTTGAAGGAAATTGAAGACAATTACTGGGTATTATGAGACTTAACATCCTATGTCTCGGGGTGACGAATGCAGTTCAGTGCCATGCAGTGCTTTGTAATTCAAAGTTCTGTGTGGTGTTGCTTCTATTTAAGGGCAAGTGTGGCGCTGACATCAGGCAGGCGGTCGGTAGGTCGCAAAACACAACATCTACGAGCCAAATCTGTTTGTAACATGTTTTAGGAGGCATGTTGCGCCGACCCAACTGCGAGTGTGTACTGTGTGTAACCCACTGGTCATTATTGGGAAGTACTCGATATAAGATACAAAAATCAGAAAAATATCGTTTTTTATCTGATTACGGCAAAGTCACTGCAATACACCTGATGGTAAGCCAAGTGCAGTTTATAGGTAGTTACCAGAATCATGCCGGCCCGTGTAAATGTTTCTTCCCTCTTCGGAGTGCGAAGAAGCAAATCGAGGGGACTGCGACATGACAGGTATGACCGATGCAGTTACAGTGATACAAGGATGTACTCCTATACCCGCCCCAACCAACCATCAAGTCATGTCGCAAGCTCCTCAGCAGAACCGGATATATACTGGCTAATTCTGGAACGCGATCCACACAAGGTGTGTAGCTCACTATGGCAGGTTTTAACACCATGTGTACGGTGGTCGCTATCAGGGCAGATATGAATATCCTAGCTCCAGCAATGTGTATCACTATGGCAGATTTTAACATAATGTGTACGGTAATCACTATGCGGGCGGATATCAATATCCTCCCACCAGCAAATGTATCTTTTTTTTAATGAAATTGTGCACAGATTCTGAACAATCGAAATTAAAAAAATGGTTAATTTCGTTTATTATCATGTAAATTGTTCATAGCTAGACCAAAAATGTTTTTATGCCAATTTATTTTTCATGACAAAGCTAAAGATTCGCTAGACAGTTTACCTGTATAAACTATTGTTTAAGATTTCCCAATACGGTCCCAGAAAAAAATACCTTGTGTAATCTATTTGAAGAAGAATTTTGTCATATTAAAACTACACCGAATGCGCATTTCATTTTAAATTTTTGCCATTACATTTTAATATATAAGATTTTCCTAGTTTTCCGTATACTGTATAGATATTGGCCTAAAATGCAGCATCTCTTTTACTGGTTCATTCTAAAATTAAGTAACCAATACATTTACCGGTGGTATATTTTCAATAGATTATTTTATTACATCAGCTAAGTAGTAAATACTAGACACTAATGTCTGCAAATGCTCTGGACGAAAATGGGCGATTTATAGTGCCAACCCTTTGTCTATATCTTTCGCCAAACAACAGTGTCTAAGCACATGTGTGTTTCAGTTTAGAGTACATTGAAGACGTTTCAGGGTGACAAGCAGAATACCATGCAGTAATTTGTAATATAAAGTTTTGTACGGTATTACATCTCTCTATGGGCAGGCATGGCGTTTATCATCGGGCGAACGACCAATACATAAATATGTTGCTTTCATATTTTATTTGTAGGTAATCAGTGTAAATTTAGTATAGTTTGCCAGTAGGTTAACCTTAACTTGCGTGTACTTTAATATTTATATAATTTCTAGTTGACTGAGATTGGTTTACTGCCGTTTTCTGCGTAGAGTTACGGAACAAAGTTTATCTTATACATTTTTAGACCCCTGGATAAACCAATGTGAAAGCTATAGGTCGTATACGTCGGTGAATATTTTATCTATGATATTAATAATCGATCGCTCGCCCGTTCTGTGCGCGGATAATCACATTCCGTATTGCTTAGTTCCCTCTGCAAGAACTGTGTGCGACGTGTGCATAAAGCATAACAAAAGCCGAACAAACCTGACACGTAACTATTTATTTATTTGCACTTCATATACAAAATATGTATATAGGCGGACTTAATGTCAGAGGCATTCTCTACCAGTCAACCTTAGGATGATGCAAAGATAGACAAGGTAGGTGCATCAAGTATAGATAGGAATATTTCCAAATTACGAAATTATTTAGTCAGATATGACCGTAAAACAACGTAACATATCAGATTTTTTTTACGTGGTAGTCACGCTGTAGACATTTATGTCTACAGAACGAATAAGCCGGCTTCACCGGATTGTTACCACTGTCTCACAGAAAACCGACGCAAAGTAGAGACTTCTTGCTTCATTTTGCTGTGCATTAAGTCTTCCACCAAAACTAAAACTGCTACCTATTTAAAATGCATAGTTAAGAAAAGGTGAGAAACCGTTCCTATAATTATTCGTTAGTCGTGAAGTTTTAAAAGCGATATTTATGATCATTTAGGTGATTAGGTCATCTTCAAATAGAACTAAGGCAAACGTGGTAAAAATTAATTCAAACATGGCTATACAAGGGAGGGGTACAGTACCGCCTAATAATAGACATAAAAATAAACGAGTGCTGATTATAAAGACGAATTTCTAAATGATATAAAAGCGGCAAGGGCGGTTTCTCTCAAGGTTCATTAAAAATAGCGTCAACGGCGTGTTGCCAAAACGGTCCGTTGCCCGCCCATACTATACGTAGACGCAGACACGAACGCAAGCCGCGGGCCGCCCAGCTTGCATTGCCAAACTCGCCCAATTCGGGATATACTTGACGGCAGATCGCCGCTCCGTGAGTCGTGAGTCGTCACATCGGAACACACACCGCGACTCCTATATTATTTGTATTGTATGTAACACACGGACACACACACACATTTTTAGCTATGTTGTACTATTTTGATATTATTTAAGGCACTACACTGCACTGATATTGTCTAATCCTCTACGTACCATTAGTGTTAACTATTTATTTTTTTATTGGTGATAAATTATTTGAAAAATACTACATGCCTAATAATACCTAGGTATTTGTTTAAATTTCACCATTCATAAAAAATACATCCCTAATACATACACACCTTTGAGTAATTAGATATTATTAATATATTACATTTTTAATATATAGATATACATTCATTATCTTGTACTTTACTTATTTCCCGTCAATTACCACACATTATTGCTGGTAGAGTCGGACCCCTGTCGCCTATATATACAAATTTAAAATTTTGAGACAGTGTTGATTTTATATTGTAGGCACCGTATAAGAAAGGGGTGTCACAAAATTCAACTCGGAAGGGGAGAAAGGGATGCAAAATTTATATGGGAAATATTTCCTTCATCTAATTTACTTCACGCGGACAAAGCAGCCAATAAAAACTAGTATTTTATAATACTAATTTTAAAATAAGATATTGGTAAAATAAAATAAATATTTATAAAAACATATAAATATAAAAATTACCTGAAGGCAACCATGACGACCACCAAATATAACAAACTTAAACAACAACTACTGCATAATAATATGACACACCATATCACTGAACTAAAAATAGGTACGTCACTAGTATAAACACTGTCTTTATAATCATTAATTAGCCTTACTTCTCCTATTCATATCATTTGTACCTGCTCGTAAATAATTTAAACACGTAAATGAACTATACTTTTGACGCGCACGCGCGCCGCACTGCGCCGCGCCGCGCCGTACGATATACGAATGCAATGCGTGTGACTATGTCATCGAACGACAACGGTCGGAATCCCGAAACAAGATGCACCATCCGGCGCGGCATCGTGTTCCGAGTGGTAATAAGCGAGTCGCGACTCGCGACGCAATCAACCGATGAGTCCGTGCCCCGTGAACTGTTGTGCCCGTGAGTCCATGAGCCCACCCGACAAACCACGTCATACGCTCTTAGCTTCCTCCTAAACTGAACACAAACTACCGCGTAAATATAGACACATCACACACACCGTACAGCAGAAACATGAATCTTCATCAAGAGAATACATGTTGAGTTAAAAGTCGTAAAATAATTCATCTTATCATCTATTTAAAGACAAGTTTTTGACAAGATGCATATTATTATGAGTATCCATTAAAATTTAATATTGTAGATTGTATTTTATTTTACAACTTATACATAGCGTCCAGCTAAAAAAATACATGCCCTGGCAAAATGTTATTGCTATGACCAAATATTGTACATACTTTACGTCCTTGATATTTAATTGCATTGACGTGAGGTTAAGTAGTTTAAACGCATAGATCCCTTCTCTTAATAACCTTTAAAGATACACGTAAAACATTTAAAACATAATAAATAGTGTTTGATATACCTATTTAAGATTTAGGCCTTACACAGCATCGGAGTTGGGCCCCATGATCAACTGACTGATTGTACCCCATGCCAAAGACCTTGATGATTTGCGCCATACAGAAATCGTCCGGAATGGTAGTTGAGCGCGGTAGCTCGGGGGCAGTATTTTTAATGGTTTTTATTTGTCATTCCAATTTTTTTATCAGTAATTTTGAGTCTGTGCTATTGCAGTTTAACGATCAATGATTGATGCCACCAATGTTGTGCCAGATGTGTTTTATTTTTTTGTGAAAAGGTTTTTTTTTTACTATTTTTAGTGAAAGAATCACCAAAATCAGTGCATAAAATATGACGAAGTTTTCCCCATTTCACACCCTTAAGGATGGAATTATTTCCTCGAATGTAAATGTGATTACCACCGAAGTTAACCCTATTGGATACAAAAAGAACCATCCAAATTAGTCCACAATTGTTATGTGCGAACATAGGCATTTATGTTTATTATTGAGACCGAATATTAAACACAAAATTTAATAGAATACACACCTTTTGCTGACACGATTGCCAACATCATCCTCAGTGTTCGATTTTTCTTCGTCATCCTAAAACAAATAAGGCGAGTGTTAGTAATTAACTGCATAATACACATAATTGTAATAATACAAGAAAATACATTAAATACTTCATATTCTAATTAACGCTAATTATTATAATGTTAGTCACTAATCACATAGTACTTAATGTAATAGTCATTAAAATAAATAAACAGTTAAATTACAATAAAAAAGCATAGTATTAAAATCTTATAATTTAAGGCATCACAATACAAGATGGCCTAGAAACAAAAGCGATGGGATAAAAGTAGAGCACCAACGTGTGCCAATGGGACCCCATTCAAACCGATACACAACAGTGCTTACACACTGTACTTGGCGGCAGAAATAGACAAATAGATTGTTAATGGTAGATAGCACCGATTTGACAAATAGATTGTTAATGGTAGATAGCACCGACCCAAAAAATATCAACCTTATACAATCCACTGCCTGGCACGAGTCTACACTAGTTTCCTTCACCCTTAAGCGAGCGATAATTAACAATGAATACACACGTAACTTATAAAAGTCTCCAACACATATGAAACTACAGTCATACGAAAGTTATGATGTGTACATTATTTTATTCTATGGGAGGTAAGTTAAAATTGAGCGCGAAAAGTGTTTTGCATTGTTTTGTTTTAAACTATTATTTATTTTTCATTTTCTAGAAAAAGTGAGACAGAGGTCCCGTAATTTTCTGAGACAGTAGTTACAACACGGTCTAGCCGGCCCATTTGAGCTGAGTACTCTAGGCAAAGCTATTACACGCAATAAGTAACTGTGCTTAACTCTACAATTATTATTATAATAAGTTTTACATTCGCCCCGCATCTGCTACCTGCTTGTTTTTTTTTTTTTTTTTTTATAGCATAGGCCGGCAAACGAGCAAGTGGGTCACCTGATGTTAAGCAATCTCCACCGCCCATGTACGTGCACCACCAGAAGAATGATGGGCGCGTTGTCGACCTTAAAGGAAAGGGATAATTAGGGATTGGGAAGGGGAGGGGATTTGGGCTTCCGGATATCTCACTCACCATACGAAACGCAGCGGTAAGCCGCTACTTTACGTCGGTTTTCTGTGAGACAGTGGTAACGACCCGGTCGAGCCAGCCCATTCATGCTGTAGACAAAACTGTCTACAGCGTGGCTCTACCACTCAAAACTCTTGTTTGTTATCAATCAATTCTTTTTCGTCGCTTATTTGAAATTAACGCAACACTATTAACGTGATATATGATAAAAACGCCTCAAAGAAGCTAAAAATAAAACTATACAATTTTGAATCGGTCGTACTGTAGTATACTAAAATTGCCAATGATTAATACCACAGACAAGATTTTTGGATGGTCTTTTTTTTACTTTTACATTTTAGAGAGAGAATCATTAAAATCGGTGCATAAATGAGGTAGTTGGGGTCTTTAAACCCTCAGGTGTCAAATTTCTTCTTGAAGTTAAAATGTAACCAATTTTGAGCTATACCTGTTCAAATTAAAATAGAATCAACCGAATCAGTACACATTTGACGGAGTTAGGCTGCCTGTCCATTGATGCGGTGCGAGGCGGCGGAGAGGAGCGAGCGAGTATTGCGGAGCGGAGTTGCGGACTATGTCTGTCCCTTGACGCGGAGCGAGGCAGCGAAGCGGAGCGAGCGGAGTTGCGGACTTTGCGGAGCTAGGCCGAGTTCACCGATGGGCCGATGCCCCGCTCCGCCGCCTCGCTCTGAGGCTTCGCTACACTACCCCGCACCATTAACACGCGCCGCTTCCGAAAATGTATAAATTTTTAAACTAGCTCGCAAATCTCTGCCCACTGGAGCTGAGCGGAGAATGTATGCAATCCTATTAGTTAATATTTCGCCGTTTCTCCGCTCCGCAGCCTAGCTCCGCTTCAGTGGACAGGCAGCCTTATGCATGGTTATAGAACACGCATCAAACTGAGAACCTTTTATTAGTTACCGCCTTTGAGAATTTTGAATTTGTTTCTTAGCAATTTAAAAGTATACAATAAATAGGTTTACCACTTAAGAAATTTTCTGCTCTTTATATCTTCAACAATGCTATAGATAGAGAACAACCGAATTATCTAAAGCAAAAAAATACTGACTTTTTTAATGCTTACATATATTTTTTATTTTAAGGATGTTTTGAAAATAATTTTGATTTATAATAAATAAAAATATATTTGTTACCTCTGTAACTTAAAATTTTATTTATTTCCTCTCTCTAACTCAAAATTAGTAAGAATGAAAGTTGAATCGAAATCCGCCAAGTCGAAATCCTCCATAAGTTGAAAACTCTTATAACTCGAGTTTTTTGGCGTCTCCCTTGATATTCGACGTATAAAAGGTTCTACTATACATCATTACTAATCTATTGGCACCTAATCTGTATAAGAAAAATATATGGATACAAATAAGAGTACAAACTAAAAACACTAGTACTATATGTTAATATTAGCTAGCTATGTACTTATATTCTGTTCCGGATATCTGTGTTCCTATGTCCGATGTGAATAGTTACATATTGTCTACTTTCACATATAAGTAATAAAAAAAGGTTTCGACTGGAAAAAAAAACCAAAAAAAATATTAATAGAAGTAGATAATGTTATGTAAACAAAATGCGAAATCAACTTTATTGATTGATTGCACTTGCAAAAAAACAGGCGGTTTTTTCGTTAAGTCTGTAAAAATTGCGACACGAAAGTTTTACTCATTTCAGTATGTTACAGGCATTTTACTGAATTGTTGTAGTGTATTAAAAAGTTCGTTACTATTTCAAGTTAATGCGTTAACTCTCAATAGCGCGTCCGCAGTACGTAGTGACTACATTCTGTTTGGCACGCAGTTGACGAATTGTAACGTCCTATGGACATGCAGGTCGACCATATATTGATATGATGCATTTATGAAGTATGCCCCGCTGCTGTTGTCAACATGTTCATTTTATTTGTGTTCGTCGATTCTTATATTTTAATGAAACTTAATTAGTCCCAGACTTATTAACTAATTTTCAGGATTTAATTTTTAATTTTTAGGATCAAAGGGCAAGCCCCCTGGGGAGAACCGGATATACACTAGCTGACCCTGGAACGCGAACCACACAAGGTAGGCCACTATGGCAGGTTTTAGCACCAGTGTACGGTGGTCGCTATCCGGTCGGATACAAGTATCCTCCCACCAGCGAAATGATATTGGGTTTTTTCCACCATGTTCAATAATTATTATTGGCCCGGAGTCTGGAATTTCGCCGGATATGGCGATAGGCTCATCCCCTATCACATAATGGAACAGAAATACGCTGTGCGAAATGTGGGTGTGCTAATTACACCATATACAGGGTTTATTTTAAAACACCAGCAACCTCGCAGGACCAGATAGCTGACCTCATACGGAACAACTTTTGTTCTACGAGTTTGGATATAACTCAATATATTTAAAAAAAAATGATTTTACAAGTTTTTGTTGTGTCGTGTTTTACTTCGTAGACTGCGGCGCGGCGCGGCGTGCGCGCACGACATCAAAGCGGCCGTCAGCTGGTCGAGCGTTGACCTTCAAAGCCGCTAGCCCGGTTCCCCACGCTTCGCGTATTTGTTTACGTAATCTGCGATGCGCGTTGTTAATATTCAAGACGGAAATTAAATGAATACTTATTTTTGTATGAAAATAAAATCTAACAAATTATCAAAAGTCGTAGAACAAAAGTATTAGCTTATAACCTTAGGAATCTACCCCTGCGAGGTTGCTGGTGTTTTAAAAATAACCCTGTATAACCCATCGGGGATTACAGGCGTGAGTGCGTATTGAAAACGCTTTAGCCAAGAGTGATGCCAGCTTTAGACGTTTATAAGAAAATGAATGTTATCACAGTATACTGTGGTCTGAATTGAAAATTCTTGTTAACTGTAAATCACTTTTACACAATTATTACAGAATTATTTCTACCAGCCTCATAACACATCTGGAATTCCAATAATAAATGGCGTAAGTCTTCTACACCTCCACATTCTTCAAAGTTAGGTGAAGTTGTTTGCTTCATCATATAAGCAAATTTTTTACAAGGTATCTGTCCAGATACGAGTCTGAGCAGTATTAAAATATTTCCTACTTAAATTGCTATTCATAAACCATGACACATGATAAAGCTGACACTGTATGGTACTATACCACATTCCTTTTTCTAATGACCGCTTACTAAAGTATTATTTCCAAAAATCGCAACATATATTTCTAAAATTAGGCAAATATTCCAAAGTCTAGAGTAACATTAGATTCCCTGCCATTTTTAACTGCATATTTTGCTAACATGTCAGCCTTTTCGTTTGTACATACAGAAACAAAGACAAGGTTACCTGCTTTTAAAAATATCTGTCATATATGTTTTGTTGGTTAAAACTGGCTTAAATATTGTGGAATTGGCCCTAAAATAGAATACCTACAATAGTAGTAGATATTCGTATATCTACTTCTCGTGAAGTAGCTTTAAAAACTATAACCATTTTGAAAGCAAACACATATATCTATCTCTCTTACTATATTCAAAAATTGACACTGACATACTGATTTCAAAGAGAGCAAATATTTCGATTTGAAAAATTTGGTGTTCCCTCACTCAATACATTTTCCCCAATTAGATTACAAACTCAGACTGTCTCAGTAGCAGGGTTCGAAAATATCCGATATTTATTATAAATATCAAAATATCGGATATTTATGATATATATCCGATATATATCAAGTTTGATATATATCCATTTTGTATGAAAGCCATATTATTATTTTATTGTATTATTTATGAATACTGTTTGCATATTGCAAAATCTACTTTTAGATAAGACATAATCAACTAAAAAACATAAAACCTTCTTTTAGGACAGAAGTATTGCCATTAATGGACTAGAACTAGGGATTGCAATCCGGCGTCATTTTCAATCCGGCCGGATCCGACCGGATTTCCACTGATCCGGCCGGATCCGACCGGATCCGGCCGGATTGATCAAGTCAGGGTGATTTTCGCTTTTCGGTTCAAAATGAACTGTTAGTAAGTTAATCAAGTGTTATTGTGCTTAATATAGGTAGTTTATAAAAAATAAAACATATAAAAAAATTATTTCCAATCTAATGTTAAGGTTAGGCAACGAGCAAACAAATAAAATTTTGTAGTGTAGGTAACTAGTAAAATTTTAACGATAAAACAAGTAGCTCAATTTTCATAGATTTCATTTTCACATATAGATCAATTATTTTAGTAAGTAAAATTATAAAATCGAATATAATTAACCTTACGTAATTTATTGAAATGAGATCACAATAATTAATAAAGTATTTGAGAATGCTAACTATTGCAACAAACAAGTCTTATATTTATGACAGGCACCATCATGATTTGATGAATCTTTGTAATGAATGGCACAATTATCACAATAATGAGTTTGTCTTATAATTTCAACTTTTTAGTTTAATCAACTTACGAAAAATAATTATTTTCAGTAGAATTTTAAGTAATAATTGTCTTAGTATTCATTATACATAGAAAATCAATCAATGAGTAACATTCGCGTAAACGTAAGAAGTCATTAAATCAATGTTGATTTTGAAAAAAGGATCGTAGAAAAAAAATATTGTTAATTGTGTCATCTGCTAGTCGACTTTTAATAGAGCTGCAAATATAGCCTGCGGCAAAAAAGGCCCTTTCAGTTTCTACACTTGTCGGCTTTATTGTCAGCAAATAGTCATAAATAGCAGACAAGTATTCTCTTCGAACTCCGTCAAAACTTCGTGACCTTTCAAATGTAGTCATTTACTTTTTTAGTACTTTATGAAAATCTTTCTCTTGTTTAGTATGTAAGCTATAACACATGGTTTCTTGCTGGATTTGTAATTGTAATTCTTCCTGTAATGTCAAATATTTATTTAGTGAGGGTGAATCTAAGTTCTCTTCTACTATTTCTTCCAAATTTTTCTTTAGAGTTATCATCTTGAACAACTCTTTCCAAGATTTTTGTAATTTCTGATCGTATGCCTTTTTTCTTTGGCATAATAAAGTACCTAATAATGCGACAACTCTATTTAAATATCTAAAAGTAGCACCGGATCCGGTCGCCGGATCTGGTATATTGGTACCGGATCCGGTGGACGTAAAATGATGCCGGATCCGCCGGATTACCGGATCCGGTTTTCCGGATTGCAATCCCTAACTAGAACTTACCATTAGGGAGTATGTTTTAACTCTACTTCCACGCCATCTACATTTGGGAAGTAGAAATACAGTAACAAACGCTAAAAATTACTTAAGGGCCGTCCGTGAGCAAACGGCCTTGACTGACTCGCGCCATACTAAATCGTGTACTTGGTGTGTGAGTTTACGTGCAGAATATGCACGTATTTAGCGAATAATTGATTTAAAAAATCAGGTTTTGGTCTTTTCGAAAATTTAAAACGGGCAAAATATTCGTTATTAAATAGCTTATCTAGTGATGTTAATCTCATTTGAAAACATTCTGTACTTTAAAAGGAGACGCACGGAATCTTTGCATTTTTCTCATTTTTATGGTTCATTTATAACGACAATTTAAAAATATATGTCAGCATTAACATGAATTTGAATCGAACAAAGTAAAGCTGACAGATTGTAGAAATATATTATATATTTTTTTAATCAATATTTATTTTAAGTAATGACTAGATAGCCTCTAAAAACCTCGATCGCGCGGTGTTTTGCTCACGGAAGGCCCTTAATATCAATTTATTTAACCATTTTTGTATTGCAATATATTATAAAACATTTGACATATATATTCATTGATATATATCATGAAACTCAGCCTGATATATATCGGATATATATCTTGATATATATCCATTGATATATATCCTCGAACCCTGCTCAGTAGTGCAGTTGTATTGCATACGCAGTATATCTATCTATTGTTCAATGAGTTATAGGTTAGTATGCACTCTAAAACAAGCCAAAAATCTTTACGATTTTGCTCAGCGTCAGGGTATCTAGAGTAAATACACATAGTAACATCTACAGACAACTACATCAAGTGGTAATTTTAGTGTTAAAGTCACACTGTAGACAGTTTTATCTACAGCTTGAATGGGCCAGCTCAACAGATTTGTTACCACTGTGTCACAAAAAACCGAAGAAGTAGTGGCTTGCTGTTGCGTTTTTTACTGTGAGTGAAATCATTAGAGACCCAAAACCCCACCCCTTCCAAAACCCTTTACTTTGAGGTTGACAATGTGTTCATGATTCTTTAGTAGTAGTAGTGGGTGTTCATGGGTGGTAAAGACCCACTCACTCCACTCACTTACCATTGGGTGACCCACTTGCTCTTTTACCAACCTATAATAAAACCGAATCCAGAGCAAATAAAACCATTACAGGACTAGTGATCAATCTATTATTTCTAATCAATTGTTAATATGACTAGTGATATAAGATACTCACACCATATAACATAACAGGTGAAACTAGTGGAGGGTCAGATCTAGGTGTGTCACTGTTGGGGGTATTTATTGTATTAATAGGGTATTTTAATTATTATTCACTTTATTGCATTGCATTGCATTTCACTGAGTTGTAACACTCACACAAACAAAAGAAACAGAAAGATCTTATCCTCTGGAATTCCATATCTTTACCTTTTCTAGATAAATTTACTTACCTGATTTGACTACCAAAATTCCCACATACATAGGAAAACAAACAACTTCTTTACTTGTAAGACTAAATTCAATCAATGTTATAATTATTATTTATTACTTTTTGTTGGAATGTAAAATATGATTAAAGAAACAATATAGTTACAACCAAAAAGTTACTACTGGTATTTTATTTTAGTTTTGGGAATGGGATTACTGGTTTTCTACAACACATTTTCCCAAATTTGTTTGTTATTATCATGATGATTGTTGATAGGCTACTGAAGACATTTTATATGCACTTTTTAGAATTATAAGAATGGTGACTAACTTAGCTATGCCGGGTCAATTGCACATCTAGTTACTTTAGTAAGATATCATTGTGAACTAGCCAAACTGTGTACTACTGGGGCACTATAAATAAGTAATGAAATATGTTTGCTCTGAGAGATAATAGTAAGTATAATATGTTTTTCATGCAGAAACAGAAAATCAGAGAAGAGTATGAAAGTATTTATGAAAACTAACAGTTTCAAGATGTAAAATAATAAGCATGAGAGTTGATAGAAGCCATAACCTGTAGAAAACCTCTTGATAAATAAAAAAAAACAATAACAAAAATAACTCTTCAATGAATAAGTATATTTAGAAATAAATTCAGTTGCCCAAAAGCGACCACAAGATCTGTGTACTTACGATTGTCCTTCATACAAATAACCATGTTTAGCTATGTCAAATAACACATACATATTATTACAAATATTTTCATTTTTCTTTGTTATGTACGTACCGTCTTTCTTGGTGTTTGCACACTCGGAGAACGTCGAATTGTAACAAGTGCCATACCACATTAAACGTTAACGAATCATTATCAAAGTATGTAATACACAATCACAAACATAAAGAGAGATACATAAAAACTTATCATAAACACTAATCCATCTACGAGTCAGCAGATGCAAAACAACACGGACATATCACTAGATATTTCAAAAACACACATATTATCTATTTTACAAGAACCACCTATCACATAACAAATTCGCCTGTTTTTTCATTTTACTAATTTCTTTTTCAGTTCGAAGGAAAGATAAGTGATGGATGTGTTCAATGTTCATGTGTTCAGTGTTGTTCTGTAATTGTTGCATAGTAGCCAAAATCGATTTTAATTAATATGACAACTTTATAAATCGATTATAATAATCTATTTATTACGTGTATACACTAAACGAGGATTAAATACATTAAGCATGAAAAATGCTTATCATAATAAGTATTTTTTATAATCTGTCCTAATATTTAGACCTGGCACATGAGGTTACTAACATGTGAGATGTGGACTCTTCAATCATTGTACCGATAATCGATTCTGCAAATGCTTTTTCATTTTGATTTTTTTGTAGCCAGAACGACAGTCATAGCGATAGAAAAATAGCTCCTTAATCCTTTTCCCAAATCTTACCCACGATACAAGGACTCGTATTTTTATTAGTTTGGATGGTTTTTGGTGTACATCAATCCAACACTTTTGTACCATTTAAATATCTGAGCATTCGCTTAGCAGCTACCCAATGCTCTTCCGTATAGCAATTGTTAAAATGGCTCAAGTGATTTGGTAACCATGTGGTGTAAGCTATTAATTGTTGTGTTTTTAATTGAATGTATCTCTTTCGGGTAACTCTAAAATAAATAAATAAAGATAGCTATGGATATTCGAGCTCTTCGAGAGTAAGATATAATAGGAGTCTTTATGATATTGAACGGTTGTTAATTTTTCATACTAAATTTCGTTTGAGTATTTCGGCCATAATAATGTACTCTTTGATTTGGGTGCTGTGCCCATCAGGAATGACACAGTAGTGGTCGTGAAAGAAAAGCGCTATTTTGGAACGTTGTTATACTCCTGAGAGACGTCGTTGTTTTTGTGCTATTTTATTTTATGTGCCGGAATGTAGGCGCACCGTGGCGCCTGTCGATCGACTATGATAATTCCTAACCTTTAGTACGGGTATATTTCCATCTCCCTGGCGGAAGGCCTTTGTTTTTCCTATTCCACAAAAAAAAATGTCAAACGCCTCACACGTGACTCGACACACTTCCGACCTATATCTATACTTGCTTTCACAAGCAGCTGTCTAGATTTGTGCACCTAAATAACATGTTGTCACCACTACAGTCTGGCTTCAGACCTGGCCACAGCACCGTTTCCGCGCTTCTTAAGGTGACTGGCGATATTAGGGCGGGCATGGAGAACACCAAAGTCACTGTGCTGACTTTGGTTGACTTCTCGAACACCTTTAATACCATCAGCCATGGCATCCTACTGTCAATCCTATCCCACCATTCGATCTCCCCCGCAGCACTGGAATGGTTTACATCCTATCTTCAGGGGCGCCAGCAGTGGGTTCGTCTTGATGATAACTCATCTACTTGGTGCAACATAGACTCTAGAACTCAAGGCGGCATACTCTCCCCATTGTGTTTTCTATTTTCATTAATCTCATTACTAAATTTTCAGGGTGCGTATCAACTTTATGCCGACGACTTGCAGATTTATGCTCAGGCTGGAGTCGATTGTGTGGCCAAGGCGGTAAGAAAAGTAAACAGGGACCTAGCACACATTAAAACTTGATCTGGTAGCTTTGTTTTAATTGTAAACCCCACCAAATGTCATTATAGTCGGCAGTTCAAGGATGATTAGCAGAATAGACACCTGTATCGTTCCAGCTATCACATTTAATGGCTCAGTCATTCCTTGGTGTTCTACTGTTAAGGACCTTGGGCTATACATAGACTCCACTCTGAGTTGGCGACCCCAGACCCCAGGCTCTATCGCCTAAAGAATTTCCTTCCTTCTCAGATCAAGACAATGCTCGTGCAATATCCGAGCATTCCCATAATCGACTATGGTGATGTATGCTATGCAGATCAACTCAACAAATTCAACCCTCTTCTTAATAACCGCATTCGATTTATTTGTAACCTTCTCAAATACGACCACATTATAATTTCGTTTTCGTTTTTTTTTTCGTTTTTCTCCTCTTTTCATTTGCAATTTAAATGGCTTCCTGTCCGCTAATGCCGTTCTTTGCGTGCCCTAACTACTCTTTTCTGATTTCTCACGTCGCCTTGTCCTCCTTCTTATTTATCTTCTAACTTTCAATTTCTTTGTGATAGTCATGATAGGTCACAATTCAATTTCTTTGTGATAGTCATGATAGGTATCACACTTTTCAATGTATACTTCTTAGCCCCCCCAGAATATTTGTCTCAGTGCGGGTGTCGAATCTCATTACACAGCCGGCTACTTACCCGTTACGCCACAAATCTGGCATCAAACTACATCTCATTATGAAATAAAAGGCTGTTTTCAAGGCGTTTAAATTCTTTGTCAAAAAATCAAAAACGAAACGTTCCATCGCATCGCCCAGAATTTGTGTCGGATAACGTCGCACGTTGGTCTCTCGACCAAACACAATCGAACGGCACGAATGTTCGTGTCGTATTTTTATGCCATATTCTAACCCCGCAGGCTCTTGTTCCGAACTCCGGCCTGCATGCGTGTGGAGACGCTAGATGCAAGAACTAGGACAACTAGGCAAATAAGTATATTTTTCCCTGACTACAGATAAAATTTAACAATTTAACCATTACTTTGACTTGACTATCCTTGCCAATGACTATACTAATGACCAAAAAATTAAAAGGACTTTCGGTGTTCCTTATTCAACATCAACGACAATAGCGGCGTGCATAGGTTATTTAATTTTGTCAGTGAACTAAAAATTGCTAACCTTCATTCTTTCTCTTCAGGTGAGATTTATAGTCTAGTTTTATTTGTCTCTGACAAAAACATACATACCATAGATTATACACTTATATACACTAGTTTATTTGTCTCTGCTTATATACCATTATATACTGGCTATTCTCGGATCGATAGGTTCGTGTTATTTGCAGTTTTTGGGATAATATATTGCAATTAGGTTTTAAGTGCTCCTTAATACTTCGTCTTTGTCATCATTACAGACTCAAATGTTACCCCATTATATAAAGAGACTGTATTCTATTAGTAAACATGATAGTATGACATCTTTGGCATTATATAAATACTTGTTACGCGAGTGTGAAAGATTACCTCCTGATGCTTGTAAACATTATAAATTCGCTGTAAAGCAGGTAGAAACATTTATATTACTTAATCTACACTTACACTTCGAAAATATTCTACATCACTCACATGACCTCAGTTTTATTGATAATTGTAATTTGTCACAGTACCAAATTGATAGTGGTTGCGTTTGGTACTAAGAACTTGTCAATAAAAAGTACAAAAATTTATAACTAATGAAGTGTTTGTGTAACGAGTCACATTAGAAATGATTAAACATTGAGCTGTAATTATAAACTACATTAATGGAAATGTCATATACAGAGTGCATAAGGAAATTAATATTAGTAATATTATTTAGAGCAACCTATTTAAAGCCCTAAACAGAAAATCTAACCTTCTGGTGGGAGGGTATTTGGAACATATTTGTGCCTAAAGGCATGGAGACCACCTTAATGGTGAAAAGTCCACAGTAGTGGTTTGTTCAGTTGAGTCAGCACAATGAGCCAGCACATGAGGGATGAATCAGTATCCAGTATCTTCAGGCAGGAATATTTCTGGCCACAATGTGTCTTGATAGTTGATATTATATTTAAAGTAATGCTTTACTTGCCACCATATGCGGTTTGGTCACTTTGCCATGCCAGGATAAAAAACCCTCATCACTACAGGAGGCCTGTGTCCACCATTGGGGCAGTATACAAAAGGCTGTTATTATATTGTAAAATAAAAATCAATAAAATAATTTGTATTTTACAGAGTTTCAAACAACATAAGTTTGAACCAGATTCTGAGAGGGTAAAAGATATTATAGAAAAGAGTATTGAGGATGCTAAATGGATTGTGACCAAGGTATTTTCTAAATGTCAAGTTATTATCCGTGCCAATAATAAAAATAGTGATAAAATTATTCATTAACAGAATATTAAAATATGCATGTTCTTTTTTACAGTATGTGAAACAATAATGGATATAATTAAATTATGTGTATGTATGGATAAAGTGCAAAGGAAGGATAGTTTTATTCATGATATGCGCATTTTGTAAATAGAAGAATATGTTTGGTGAAAAAATTGAAGACTATGAAATATTTGAACAATTAGGAAAGGGAGGCTTTGCACATGTTTATAGAGCAAGATGTCGCAGAACGGGCCAGTTTGTAGCTATCAAGATGATAGACAAAGCACTTATGGCAAGTGCAGGCATGATAGGAAGAGTAAGACAAGAAGTTACAATACATTCTCGTTTAAAGCATCCTGCTATCTTAGAGTTACACACTTTTTTTGAGGATATGCACTATGTCTATTTAGTTTTAGAACTTGCACATAATGGTGAATTAGCGAAACATTTTAAACTTGGGACTCGCGGTTTGTCTGAAAAAGCAGCTGCTGATATCTTCAAACAAGTCCTTAGTGGGGTCCTCTACCTTCATACCCATAATATTATTCATAGAGATTTGTCTTTGAATAATTTATTGCTGACAAAAGATTTAAATGTCAAAATAGCTGATTTTGGATTGGCTACACAATTAAATGGACCAGATGAAAAACATGTAACCATGTGTGGTACACCTAATTATATATCTCCAGAGGTAGCTTCAAGAGAAGTACATGGATTGCCTGCTGATGTTTGGGGGTTAGGGTGTATGTTGTACACTCTGCTAGTAGGAAGTCCTCCATTTCACACCCAGCATGTAAAAACTACTCTTAATAAAGTTATTAATGCTGATTATAAAATTCCTTCAGAGCTGTCAATACAAGCACAAGATCTATTGCAAAGGCTTCTATGTAAAGATCCCACCAAAAGAATAACATTAAAGGGTATAATTGATCACCCATTTCTTAGCTATATTGTTCACAAACAAGAGTTCTCAAGAGACTCTGGATTTCTCACTACTATGCATAGTACTCAACATAGCAGCAAACTTAAAAGTGAAGAAATTGTAAATGCTGATTATCTTCAAGGGTGTAAAGAACATTGCAATGTTGCTAAAGAATTTAAACCATCAGCATTCAATGTTTTAAATGGAATACAAGAAAATAGCTTATTTTCTAATCCTGGCGATAGACATATCCGGAATTATAATATTGAAAATGGATTTACTGAAGTTTTACCATCAATTAAATCAAATACTAACTTATATTCCCAAAAATTTGAAAGTGCATGTGGTAGCTTAGATATATTAGAAAATATTAAGCAGTTAGACATAAAAAGTGAGACAGATAAAAGAAATCACATTATTAGTAGTGACTATGATGAAAACAAAGAAAATCTACGTAAAACTTGCAATATTAATACTAATTCATTAAATGTTCCTCCTCTTTGTGCTGATAGATTACCAACAATTTCACATCGAACTCGAAATGCCATTCTTAAAATAGAATCAACTGGAGTAGTAGTTGAGTTTTTGAAAAAGAAGGGAAAAGATAGAGAAGAAAAAGTTGTAGAAATATGTAAAATATCCAAAGATGGTATGAAAATTATTATTTTTACAATTGACAAAAATAATAAAAAGAATGCTGATATTAACCTAGAACCTAATCCAGATGAAGTATTTTCCTATCACAATTTACCACAAAGACATTGGAAAAAATACTTATATGCATCTCGTTTTGTTGATCTAGTCAAAGCCAAAACACCAAAAATTACTTTGTACACGTCATCAGCTAAATGTCAATTAATGGAAAATGGCACTGATTTTGAGGTATTTTTTTACAATGGGGAAAAAGTTACAAGTACTGTCAATGAGGGGATAAAAATAATTGATAAATATTCTAAAATACATCACAATTGTGGTACTATTCCAGAATTGAAATATGTGCTGGAACATTTTGATGAATGTTGTAACCGCATAAAACGCATACAAGCCGCTCTGTCATGTATCTCTGATGAATGTTTCCCTCTGATAATTGGGAAAAGACCTATTCAAACTGTTAATGCATCATCTCAACATGGCTCTGTTAATGTAGATTATAACACACCGATTCTTAACATTGGTTCTTTTCACAGAACAATAGCTAGTTCTTGTCAAGCACAAAGCAATACTGGTATCTTAAAAGATATATGACTTTATGTGTCGACTATTTGTTAGAAATTAACTTACATACTCTAAATTTATGAGTAGCAACTATATCAACTTTACCTAATGTATTAATATATCACAATAATTATAAGCACATATACAGATATTTCTATCACAAGACAAATTCAATTTGAAGGCTTTACCATTCAGTCTCCCCACTCTCCCTTTCTCCACCAGTGTCATATGAAGTCCAAGTACTTTGGAACATAGGCAAAATCGTCAGTAAAGTGAAACCCCCAGGAAACTTCTGGAATCTCGCTTGCGATTAATAATTTGTTGGATTAGTATCATACATAGCTTTGATTGCCCTCAATTCTGCCTCAGTTTTTTATGGCCAGGGGGAGTCATTTGGTTAACTAGTTGAGTTACAAGTACTGTGGAGACCTAGTATTAATTTTCTCCACAAATTTAAATGAAACCGACATACAATTAGCATCGATATAACCCCCTAACTTATCACTCACCTCAATTCATCACTGAAAACCACATCCAAATTGGTTCAGTCATTGTGAAGATATAAGATATATATATATAATATGTACAAATTAAATCTGTTTTTAATCGGTATCTTCCACAAACTATAATAGTTTGCTATTGTTGTTTTTAAGTAACAGAAAATAACACTAAAATGAAACCCTTTTGTAAAAACATAGTCATAATTGGCTCAATAATAAATCGACAATTGATTTTAAATATAAGTATTAGCAGAAGAGGCGACTGGCGACATTTTACTATCTCGCTCGCACTCGTGCCCCGTAATGACCATTTTGTACAGTGACATCAATGCTTGCGTTATCTGTTAAGATTTGAATGGCTTCTAACTTATTGACTGTTGACTTCTATCTATTAGTACAACCTGTGCCACCGCGCTCTTTTGGCTTTTTGAAGTAGCGTCTGTTATCGATTAACATAATTATGTCGTAGATAGAGATAGTAAAATTAGATAACACACAAAACCAACGAGAAGTGGCAGCTTACATACATTTCGTTTGATGAGTGAGATATCCGGTGTCCCAATTTCCTTCCCCCTCTTCCTAATCCTCATTTCTGTTAAGATCATCAACGCACCTATAATTTTTCTGATATTGTTCATAGGTGGGGGAGATCACTTAGAGATCAGATGACCCACTTTTCTTTTGCAAATAAACTAATTACAGGAATATCGATTAATCTATTATTTTTACTTAATTATCAGTAACTAGTTACTGTTATAAGATTCACATACCGAGTAAGTACATAAGTGTATCGTATTTCCTGATTCCCACGATAAAGGTTGCTCGTTTGTCGGCATATGCCATATACACTCGTACTCTTAGGCACTAGTACTGCTCCGAGTTGTGAACAAGCTTTACGTGCGCAGTAGTTCATTTAGCACCGGCGCTTCACGCAATTTGTTCGGCCTGTCGATGATCGTCGTCTATAATTAGGCTCTTATCGATACCTAACTATCAAAGATTAAATGTGGTATTAACTATTCGAGTACATTCCATATTTTGTACTTACGACTTGTACCGAGTACCGACAAAGTAGTGGCGTAGGTAGCACGGGTGGCTCCCGAGGCGGATTTCGGTGTCGCCCCATGATGAAAACATGAAAATATTTTAATGTGTTTTAAGGTCCTTAATTTTCGAGTATTTATTTTTAATCGACTTCCAGAAAAGGAGGAGGTTCTCCGCCAAGTGTGGATCGAATTGAATTAAAAAATATTCGAATCGATAGAGTTTCGCAGCGATGTAGTCCCGGTGGCGCCACCTGCCAAGTGCCGGTCAAGTGAAATTGTATAGAGTCCAAAAACCCCACTAGAAATTATTGTTGACTCGTCGCGATTGTGATATTGTATTGGAATTTACATGTCAAGTAAAGTTTTTCGTCTGAAAAAAGAATGTCATGATGTTGTGTGTATACCGTAACACGATCAGTAGATCTGTGACCGCTAGTCGGGTGTCGCCCCAAAACAGGTGACACCCAGGTGGGCACCCCCGTCTCCGACTACGTTACTACCAATGATTATAGACTAAAGACGATGACACATGTGTTCACGTGGTAGACTCGATGATTATAGACTACGGAGGGTACCGCACAAAGCTATACAAAACAAAATAGTTATGTTAGAAAAATCGATATAGAATTACACAGAAATATGTATATCTATCACATTTATGCAAAGGTAATTTTGCACGCTACAAAAAATTATAAATAATCATTAGCTGATTCTTCAAAATTAAATTAGTAATTTACACAAATAAATTGCCACACATGGAATCTCTATATATTTTTTGTATCCTGGCTCGGCAAAGTGACTACGCTACACCTGATGGTAAGTGTAGCGCAATCCAAGAATAGTGTCGACCAACGATAAACAATGTGTCCATCGCAGGTCGGCAAGATCATGCCGGCCTGCCAAAGGGCCAAGGGGGAGGGGAAGGAAAAAGGGTTAGGATCAGGGGGCAAGTCCCCTGGGGAGAACCAGATATACACTGGCTGACCCTGGAACGCGACCCACACAAGGTGGGCCACTATGGCAGGGTTTAGCACCAGTGTACGGTGGTCGCTATCCGGTCGGATACAAGTATCCTCCCACCAGCACATCTATAATTTATAGAAAAATAAAATATGGCCTTTTTTTGTCTATGTATATCTGGATTTAACTTTTTACTAAAATAAATACATAGTTTTTCTAATAATCGTCGTTATGTTTTATTTGCGAGTTCCGGTAATAAATTTGGTGTTACGGTAATGATTGATAACAAAAATCGTATATAAACATGATATATTAAAATTTATACAACCACATGATTAGTTATAGTTTTTAATATCAACAAAATGAAGGAAAATTAAATAGAGCAACTAAATATTCAAAAAAAATTACACTGACAGTGCAGTTCATCGTTTATTTTAATTAATTTCATAAACTAGTTTAGACTTGTGTTTGTTGTATAAAAGTGGTGTGGATTTGTTCAATAAACATTGACGGTGATGAGTGTACGGAAACATTGAAATAAGTGAATTAAGCATCGTACTGAAAGGAGTTAACACCAAAACCACAAAACTCCGGCAAGACCTTGAAATCGACCGCACCCGTGTTTCATCGTTCTTGTAAAAATAACTTGAGAATAAATTATACTTGACATTGGCAAAATGCATAACAATGCGAAAGCCATAAATAATTTAATTTTTTAGTTCAAATCACATTATTTATTATTTCAACATTTTAAGACGTAATTCCTAACCCGAATACTAATAATATTGCATTGTCATTCCATGTCCTTGTAGTCCATTGAAATGTTACATTTTTTAGGCCTCACCTTGCGTTTCTTAGAGGAGTCAATTTTATTTTTTTGATGTGTAGGGGGGGTAAGTGTAAAGCTAAAATCAAGTTTGTGGGGTCGCCACCCTTGTCCCACGGCCGCCAGCTTGAAAATAGGGGTTGAAACGGTTTTTACGATATATCTCTTAAACTATTTATCTGATAAAAAAAATTTGTTAACGTTTTTTGTTGCTAATTAAATTCTCTATAACTTTGATCCAGTAACTTTTTGTCGTAAAACTATAAATAAAAAAGTTATAAGTGAAAATGTAATAAAGAAAAAAATAAAGATGATAATTCTCTTGACAGCCTAAGATACAAACAATTCGCCAAGGCAGTGACAAAAAGTACTTCCTCCAACACAAGACACAGAACACAGTTCTCCAGAACAATGGAAGCACACTGCGGAACATTTTAGCCCTGCTTTTCGACATCCACACATCGCTCCACAGTTTCCTTTGCATTTACAAAAGATCAATTTAAGAAGCTCAGGGGGTGCTGGAGGTTTAGAGCTCTGCACTGGCATCAATAATTTTCCACATTTTTTCCAGCCCCAGTCTTCAGGATCATTATTATTACCAAGCCACGACTGGACCTGATGGTAGACTCGGAAAGTATGAAAGCGAGCTGTGTCTTGTGTTGGAGGAAGTGAAGATAAATTAAATGTACTTTTTGTCACTGCTTTGGCGAATTGTTTGTATCTTAGGCTGTCAAGAGAATTATCATCTTTATTTTTTTCTTTATTACATTTTCACTTATAACTTTTTTATTTATAGTTTTACGACAAAAAGTTACTGGACCAAAGTTATAGAGAATTTAATTAGCAACAAAAAACGTTAACAATTTTTTTTTATCAGATAAATAGTTTAAGAGATATATCGTAAAAACCGTTTCAACCCCTATTTTCAAGATGGCGGCCGTGGGACAAGGGTGGCGACCCCACAAACTTGATTTTAGCTTTACACTTACCCCCCCAACACATCAAAAAAATAAAATTGACTCCTCTAAGAAACGCAACCCCAAATGTAACTTTTCAATGGACTATTGGTAAGTATGCCAAATTTCGATTTAATCCCACGTTTGAAGGAGGTCAAAATCATGTTCAAAGATTCCTTTACATACCGTAGAGCACCATCTTTTGACGCATAAGAAAAACTTTATACACAATTATTTAAAATTAATCACAATTTACAACACTACTTTATTTTTTTTTATACAATATTTCATTGTCTTCTTTTTACAAAAATAATCAATGTCAAAAGAATTCTCCCATTTTTTTTTTAAAAATTTTACCGAATTACGGTTTTTTAGTTTTGCAACACAGAGGCCTCCATCTTTTTGTCACGATGCCTCCCAAGAAGCAACCTGAGAAATCCGGTATGTTTTAATTTTTTACAAATATATAATTCCAACGTTGTTATTTTAGTAATTGTTAAATTTATTAAGATTAATATAACCATATAATAAGCAGTGTGTCTATAAATTTGTGCTGGTGAAAACTCGACTCGGTGAAGTGTCATTTGGTAGGCCACGCGGTAGTCCAATGTTGTGAATACCTATAGTAAACTTCAATTATTCACGATCCTAATGGAATTTAATTTATTGCATATTATTACTGTTTGTAATGATAATAAAAGAAGAAATGAGGTATTATTATTGTATTTTTGAGTAACGAAATACATGAGAGAGGTTATAATTAAAAACGTTGTTAATAGCTTCATCCGGGTCGAAACCCGCCGAAAAGAAACCGGCCACGGCGAAGACTCCGGCTGCCGCACCCAAGACTGCGGCGTCTACTTCTGCAGCGCCAAAACCAGCGACTGCCAAGACACCTGCTCCGGCTCCCAAAGCAGCGGCCCCTAAAGCTGCACCTGCGCCCAAGCCTGCATCTGCGCCTGCAGCTGCCAAGCCTGCAGCGGCACCGGCTGCAAAGGCGGCTTCCGCCCCTGCAGCTAAACCGGCTGAAAAGAAAGCCGCGGCGTCAGTGCCTACAGCTAAACCGGGATCAGCTAAAGCTGCTGCCCTCAAGGCTAAGTCCAGTGCGAAGCCTTCGGCTAAAAAAGCTGCAGCTGCTGCCAAGCCTAAACCTGCAGCAGCCAAGCTGAAAATTGCTCCCAAGCCTAAGAAGACTGGTATCAAGGGACAGAAGAAACAGGTTGTAAAACCTGTTGCAAAGGCTCTTAAGGCACAAAGGAAGGTGAGTAATTATTAATTTATTTTATTATACTATTGTAGGGAAAGTGAAGGGGAAAAATAGGGCATATCACATTTTTAGATAATAAAGACCCAGAGATCAACAATTACATAGAGGAATTATACAAAAAACTAGACAGTCATTTATAAACAAAATCAAAGGGGCTCTGACAAATGTTTGAATAAATCATGTCATTATGTTTTAGAACTATTAATTGAATGCTATTAAATAATGACACAGGTAAAGTAAATGACATTATGAATAAAACAATAAATAATAGTTAGTTTTTAGAAAAAGGTATGTTCAAGAAGTAATAGTAGAAGTAGTATTAGTACATATTAATGAAGGTGGATAAATAATTAATAATGAATTAATAAACTGTGTGAGAGTTGTTTTAATAATACATGGAGTACATGAATTGCTTAAATCTATGAGAATAAACGATGAACCAGGTAAATAATTACATTTCATTTTGAAATAAAATGAATAGTTTGTTGCATATCCACAACTGCCATACACCTGAGAGGCATTGACTCAATCAATTTATGACATTTATCAATGGAAATAGAGATCTGTTCTTCTAAAAATATGTTGAACACCTCTTAAAATGCCACATTGATGATTTGACATCTTTTTCTTTGGTCTCTTTTGTGAACTTGTGGTTGAATGCTTTATCTGAAAGTTTTTGTGGTATGCCATCAAAGCAAACTGTTTATCTTTGTTGTATCACAATAAGGAAATTTGACCAGTTTTTGTACATTCTTGCATATGCAAGGCAGGCTTGTCTTTGGCCCTGTTTCAACATGGGTACTGTCCATATAATTTCTCTTCAACTAAACTCTTTCGAATGTGCATGCCGAGATTGTCGAGGATTGTTTTCGCCAAAATACAAAATTAATTTTTCTTTTGGGGCGCACGGACTATTTGAAATATGTTAAAATGTTTCACAGTGTGGCATACCTTAGTTTTCAAGCAATGCCGATGGTTAGCTATCTTTTTATAGTACCATTTATTTATTTTATTTTATTGAATGACGAGACAAGCAAGGCGTTTGCCTGATGGTATGCGCCACGCCTGCCCATACACAGAAGCAACACTACACAGTACTTTGAATTACAAAGCACTGCATGGCACTGAACTGCGCTCGTCATCCCGAAACATAAGATGTTAAGTCTCATAATGCCCAGTAATTTCACTGATTTCAATGTACTTCAAACTGAAACACAACAGTGCTTACACACTGTTGCTTGGAGGTAGAAATAGACACCAACCCAAATGTCACATACGAGGACCTACCACCACCTTGTTACCAATTTCTCTTAATATCACTTTCCTAGTAAATTTGCCACAAATTCTACCTTTCCCTATTATTTTTATGAAAGAATCTGTTCCAAGGATCATGTTCCAGTTTTATTATAGGGCTTCAAAAAGATAAAATTATTAAGGAGCCAGCCAGTTATACTAGATTCAAATGATATTAATCTAATGTGTCTGTTGTTGATTAAATTATATGAATAAATAATGTACCAATAGTAATGGGAAAACATACATAGAAATGAAAAAAAAATACAAGTAATGAGCCATAACAGTTTGTTTGAAGAGTTCTTGATATAAAATAAATATTCATAATTATATGACCACCACTTTGTATGTATGGTGAGGTATGGTATTGGTGGATAATTTTGTTATGTTTGGAAAATTGTTGACACAAAATAAACATACATAATTATATGACCACCACTGTCTGTATGGTATGGTCTTGGTGGATAATTTATTTAATTATGCAGTATAGTCTTTCTGGTCTGACTTTAAGTTTGTCACTTTACTATCCCTATATGCCCCTTGGCATGTCTCTAAAATAATAACTGTAAAACCACTTGTATCTAACTTTGATGAAGTGTTTTGCAGACAAACACCAAAAGGATGTTTTGCTTGATCACATTCTATTCATACTGTTGTTGATATATTATTAAGGTATTTTAAACCAGAAACATTGCCTTGAATTCTAAAATCTTTTATAATCCAATGATGTTATTTATGAGTGGTAGAGCCACGCTGTAGACAGTTTTGTCTACAGCATGAATGGGCTGGCTCGACCGGGTCGTTACCACTGTCTCACAGAAAACCGACGTAAAGTAGCGGCTTGCTGCTGCGTTTCGTACGGTGAGTGAGATATCCGGAAGCCCAAATCCCCTCCCTTCCCAATCCCTAATTATCCCTTTCCTTTAAGTTCGGCAACGCGCCCATGGTTCTTCTGGCGGTGGGCGTACATGGGCGGTGGAGATCACTTACCATCAGGTGACCCACTTGCTCGTTTGCCGGCGTATGCTATTAAAAAAAAAAAAAAAACTGATATGGATACCCTAAAGAATTTTAATTTATTTTCAGGTTGTAAAAGGTGAACATGGCAAGAGAGTCCGTAAAATTCGTACTTCAGTGCACTTCCGCAGACCGAAAACTTTTGAACCTCCCAGACAACCGAAGTACCCTAGGAAATCTTTGCCTAAGCGTAATCGGTAAGTTAAGTAGATATTTATATTATGTAGGTGTAGAAACGCGTAATCTGTGTTTTAACAACTATTCATATAAGGAGGTTTCCTATAGCTCGGTTTATATGTATTCTTATTAAATCTTTTATTTATTATAATAATTGCAATTTGTTTAGATTTAGATTGATTGTCACACCGTAGTTTAATTGATTCTATTTCAGTTAACTAAGATTTGGTTAAAGATGTTATTTGTCTCTAAATGACCTTTGAGTGCAAAGAAGAAATTTTATCCTAATTGATTTTAAATGATCAGGGAAAATTTCTGGGATCAATTTAGACATTTGTGGCCACCACACAAAAAAATATCTTATAGCAGAACTTCTCAGGTGTGTAGGATTCTTCATTATGTCTATTATTCCCATTTAAAGTAAGCCATAATTAACAGGTGAATATACATACACATGTATCTTGGGAAAGTTATACAGGTCTGGAATTGAATTTGTGACCTTCATAGCATAGATTTTATAAAATTCATTAATTACTCCAAATAAATAATAAACTCTGCGTGTTCCAGCATGGATGCCTACAACATCATCAAATACCCTCTCACTTCTGAAGCAGCGATGAAGAAAATTGAAGACAACAATACATTGGTATTTATTGTCCACACAAGTTCCAACAAACACCACATTAAAGCGGCTGTTAAGAAGCTTTACGACATTAATGTCGCGAAAGTTAACACTCTTATCAGGTTTGTTAATATGTAATTATTGAACAATTTAATTATGACTCAATTATCTGGTAGTATTTCAATTGACAATGATGTAATATAAAGCCCTATTTAATTTTATAAGTACAGTTTGTTTTAAATGATGAAATTTTTGTGGGAATCTCATTGATAGAGAATGAAATAAAAATTACACAACTCTGAGGATTTTATACACTTGAATATCTCCATATTTATTTGGATGTATGGTAATAGAATTCCTACTTAACTTTTTCAGGCCTGACGGAAAGAAGAAGGCGTACGTACGGCTCGCCAGAGACTACGATGCATTAGATGTTGCCAACAAGATCGGCATCATATAAACTTGCTATTTTATATTTGTAAGAATAAAAATCCGTACACAAACTTTGTTACTTATTTATTACTCTTTCTAAACGATTAGTCCGTTATGGTGCTGCCACACCGGTGTTATAAAATGTTAACAAACATTTTATAACATTAAACATTTACTAACATTATCTAACATTGTGATAAAATGTATCAAATTTTTGTTAACAAATGTTTAATAATGTTTTGTAAACATTTTATAACATTGGTGTGGCAGCACCATTAGGTTCCACTTTTAGGAGTGGAAGCAATATATAACCGGTTCAATAAGCTCGCACTAGGGAGCTATAGAAACTCATTATTGTAATAATCCTACCCACCCGGAAGTAGATATATTAAGCTCTTGCACCTGTATTACAACAATATGTAACGAAACTATGTTTTTGTGTGTCAAGACTAGTTATTTTTTGTAGTGTGTACGGAAAAACATGCGCAGGAGTGAGACCTTAGAATACCTACTTATATAAATTAATATTTTTTTAACCCATCCACCATATTTCAATCGATTAAAATTTCAATTCTCTAAATTGAAATTCGTGGTAAATAGTACAAGTGTTTTATCATCGTGCATCATCTTCGAACAGTAAGTAATAATAATGATAATTATTCTTTATTGCACAACAAATAAAGTAACTTGCCATGTTTTAACTTTATTTTGACATTATCGTATATTTAATCCGTAAATATTATTTATTTAAGACTGTAAATTCGGGAACTTAGTATGTACTACTGTCTTGTCAGCAAGGGATAAACAATGAGCAATGGTACTACATGCTTTACTATTCCGGCGTTTATTAAAGTCGGGTACATATTGTGGTAGTGAAATATGTTTCCGTAGCGTTACTTGCATTATAAATAATTGCCTAACTATGAGGAACCCACATTCTCTATATAGGGGGGTGGTACATACTATATTTCCGAGGTCTTTTACACATTACTTTTAGAACGCCTCTTTGTGCATGTTCAAGACGAATCATTGCTGTTTGGCCTATACCACCCCATGCCACAATGCAATACCGTAGCAGATACCTTTACTGTGCCGTAGCAGTGACTGCGCTAAGGCACAGTACACAGTTGTAATAATTCTAAGGTCGGCTACATACCGAGTTTTTTGAATATGGGGATTAATTTTCTTATACGTGATGCTACATTACTAATATGTGCCTTCCAGTTTAAACAAGCATCATTGGTAACTCCTAAGTATTTTATATCATTGGCCCTTGGCAGGGTTGTGCATTTACAGTTGCCATGTTTCATGTCACAATAGTGTGTTCTTATAATAGTGAATAGGTGGAGTTTAGCTGGGCTGCGGTGAAAAAGTGATGTATTTAGATTTATCTATATTCAGTGTAAGTAAATTACTATTAAGCCAATTCATAACATCCCTAAGGCTGGATTCAGCATGTATACGAGCTTGATCCCAGTTATCACCATACGCGTCAGCAATACAGTGTCATCAGCGTACGAAATGATTTTGCAGTGAGGAATTACATTGTTGCACAAATTATTTACATATAGTGTAGGACCCAGAACACTGCCTTGTGGTGCGCCGTACGAAGGATATGCTGCATCACTCACATGATCACCAATTTTAACATACTGGGACCTGTTAGAGAGATAGCTACGGAAAATGTCTAAAACAAGATCTCAGACACCAATAGCTTCTAATTTTAATGTATGAATGATGATGATGATGATGGGATTAATAAATCCATTCCCAAGAGCACCATGTCCCTGCTGCAGTCCGCACAAGCGTCAACGATTTTCGGAAGAAACCGCTTCCATGGGAAGTACGCAAAGAATTCGCGAAGTCCATCCCAATGTGCTGACCCATACCGCCAGACCCTGCGAGAACCACTACATAGCGGGTGTCGTCGAACGAACTAGGCAGTGGTCAGATGACCCTAAAAGAGCATCGACCACCACTTTGTATCCGTCGGGGTGCGTAGTCAGCAGAAGGTCCAGTGCTCCAGTACGTAGCCGGGGTAGTTTAAGTAAGAAGCATCTTCAGGGGTAGATATCCGAGTCTCCGTTGCGGTATTCCACTATATTTGTACTATGTAGGTATGGTGGGATACAGCTATATGGAAACGCGGAGAGAACAGCTACTACCACGTACATATTTAAAAAGGTTTAAAAGGAACTGTAAACAATCTAGGCATACCGCAGCAGTTGACACCGTGTGTAACAGATACTGGAGGCCGCCGGAGGTTCCGCGTGCCAGGACCAATCTACTGCACGAGACTCGACTGACGCACGCGCTTCGGTCGCACATGATATAGACGAACGCGCTGAACGAGTTCAAACCGGCCTTATTAAATGTCTTGTGATAATTGTTAAGTTTCTTTATGTGTTCAGTTGGTTGTTTTATAATAACTTCTATGTCGCATTAGGTATAACATGTAACGATAGATTTAATGGATGATAAATGAATAAATAAATATAATGAATTACCAATTCATACTAATTGTGGTGGTATAATGTAAATCTATACATGGCTGATTCTCAAAAAAAATCGAAATTGATGTCCTTGATCATTTTTATAAACCAGGATCGTCAATTATGAAAAGTTTTTTTTTTAATAATAGGACTATGCTAGATCTACGAATGTATGAAACAAATTTATTTTTTATATGATAAACAGCAAAGATATGTCCAAGAAAGTACCCTGAAAATCATTCCCTCACTATGTCCCAAGCGCTAAATTTGAATATAATCATTAACTTAAAACGTAAAATTCCTAGGAAATTGTTTATTATCATATTTTTTACTTATATAGGATAGTATCGACTATACCTATATGAGTTCATAGTTTCCCAAATGCGAATGGAAATATTTTTAAATATAATTCAAAATTTGTCCTTAAAAAAAGTATCATTCCCTCACCGTTTTGTAACAGTGTGATTAGAGCAATACTCCAAGGCCTACCAAGTCCCACTTTATTTTTTTTTGTAGTTGGCAACATTGCCCTTGAGAACATACACTAGAGTAGACCATTGAAGAAAGGATGTTTTCTTAAAATCAATTTGACAATAAGTTTTTTGAATATTACATTTTTTAATGTCATTTCCTCATGTAATGTTATCAAAAGGTAAGCATTTTTTTATTTAATAATCATAACATATTTTTACATGTTTTCGGTAGTAAAAAAGTATTTTTTAAAATTCGTAAGAAAGTAAGGTTATGTTCCTCAGTTAGTAGCAATTTTGTTTCGTTTTGTCATTCCCTCACCATCATTCCCGCATAAAAAATTTTAATGAGGGAATGATCTCGGTGAGGGAATGATTTATTTTCTAATAAATTTAGAAAACTTATGTTTGTTTGATTGGTTTCAGTACCCTGAACATCTATAATGTCGAAAAGTAGAAACTTATGCATTATTCTAAAACCTTTTTCAAAAATCAAAATTACAAAACAGGTAGAAACAAAAAACTTAAATCAAAAATTTTAAAAGTGAAACACGATATTATTGATTTCTTGGAGAAAGATGAAAACTCTCGAATGTGTCCGGGAAAGAGGGATTTTGTTAGATCTGGAAAATTACTAAAACAAAAGCGTTTGTTAACTGACAATATGCGCAATTTGCATAAAAAAAATTTAAACTCTGTTACTTACAAAATAAGTTTGTCAACATTTTGTAAGTACAGGCCTTTTTGGGTAACTTGGGCAAACCTTAAAGAACGAGATACGTGTAAATGCGTCGTTCACGCAAACATAGAACTAATCATTTCAAAATTACATGAAAATAAAGTCATCTTACATAATAATATTCCAAGTTTGTTATCTGATATAACATGTGATATTTACTGTACTAAATGTTTGTTTAGAGAATGTATAAATTGTAGAGACAAGGCTCTAGAATACAACCTTTCCCAAGCTACTAAAACTGTTACCTACCGACAATGGATGTACGAAAATTCAACGTATGAAAAAAATGGAGAGACAAAAACAGTGCGTAAACCTTTGAAGAAGGAAATAACTGTTACTTTGAAGGAACTTGTTTTAGTATTAGTAGAGACATTAAATTAAAGAAGTCGATGAGAGAAAATGAAAACTTTAAGAAAGTAAAAATAACTAAAGACAACTGCAATTAGATTGCATAGAGTCTGATAACAGATTAATAATATTAGATTAGTGAAATTGCAATTTATGTTCTCTTTTCATTATTTTCATACATTTAAATCATCAATATAAAAGTATACATTCTTGTCTTTAGTATGTTAAAAACATAAGTCAAATTTTAGACTGATTATATAGTACTTCTTAATTTCGTTCTTTAAATTGTTTTAACTAAATTAATATTTAATGTTACTTTTATGAGTCAAGTGTTTTATTTGTAACAATTAAATTGTTACAGTATGTATTTAATTATTATATTTTTGCAATAAAATTATTTAATTATTATAGTTTTGCAATAAAACAAATGATTGGTGCATTATTAAGTTTTTAATTATAGTAGAATCATATTAAAAATCATTCCCTCACGAATCTGTCATTCCCTCATTTTAAAATTTTTAAAAAAATTTTAAATTCGATTCAAACTCAAAACAGTTGGGGACCACTTCAATATTTTCTTCAAACGAGGCATATACTACGACTTGAGCAAAAAAAAATTCGATTACGAGTTAAAAAAAACTGATCAACTCGATAAAGCCATTTTCGATTTTTTTTCAGAATCAGCCACATATATAATTACTTGTCCTGACTGGCTCACCGATTCATACAACGCAGAACCTAAACTGTTGGGACTACCAATTTGAAATGTAGGCAGTTGATGTTTCTTATGTTGTAAGAATCCGCTAAGGAAGATTTTTTGGAAATTTCACCCCAAAGAGGGTAAAATAAGGGATTCATGGTTGTATGGAAATATGCCATTCACGCGGGCGGAGCCACAAACAACTACTAGTTATTCATAATTATTAAAAAAAAAGTGTGTAAATTAATTAACAAACGAATTTTAATACGCAAATGCAAAAAAACACGTGAATGATACCCCAACATTTATGACACACTAGCATTCGCTCGCGGCTCCGCCCGCGTGAAGTTCTGCACCGTTATATTACAGATATCTTTAAATAGGCATTACTTTTTTATTTATGAACCGATTGACATGAAACAAACGCTAAATGTTAAGTGAAGCTTACCACAATATATTAGTGAAAACTACGTCTAAATCGGATAAGCCGTTTCTGAGATCATCGTGCACAAAAGCACAGACAAACAGACAAAAATTCTAAAAATCATTGTATGGGGTGCTATTGCGCTGATAAAGGTCCCTATAACATTTTTTCTCATATATCTTCCATGTACAGACAGCGACCCGTTATATTTTTATTATATGTATAGATTTTCCGAAGACTTCGTTGTACACAGGCGCAAAGACACGTGATAATATACAATACATATATATGCGTAGAGCGCTTGGGCCGAAGCAAGTATTAGGCATATACGACGTTTTTTCTCTCGGTTCGGTTCGGTAATACGAAGGCCCACACAACGCATATACACAACCCAGCATTGTATATTATATGAGTGCTTGTGTTCGTCATAGCCTCCACATCCTAGTAAAGACAAGAATGGGGCGACTACGACAGCCCGAACAAAGAGGAGACGAACATTAAAGAAAACACTGTATACTTGTAATCTATCTCATTTTTTCGCAGGCTAAATCGTATGTATGAATATGTTCGTCTCTTTTAACTGCCGCTTTTTCGTTTCATCGAATTTTTAAATCACAACGGTGTTAAAGAAACGGTTCACTTTAAAATCAGTTAACTATCATATTTATAGCGTGAAATATGACTACTGACCGGTTCCACCACGGTATATTAACATTACTTACGTAAGTTTTCTTGGTACATAATAATTTTGCTAGCGCAACGTCACGTAATTACGTTTGTGGTAGCCTTGAACAGAATCTTACTAGAAAAACTACCGACATTACTGTATGTACATACATAATAACTTCACAGTAATAAGGCCCTTGGGACGACAGCACATTCAAATGTTTCGTAAATATTGACAACTATGCAACATGTTATAGGACAATAAAAATTGCTGTAAAATAAGTACATACTGTAACGAACTGGAATTAAATAAAAAATGTGTTCGTGTACTAGTGTACACACGTAAGAAGTGAAACTTCTTTATGACCTTATTTTTAGAAAAATTATCTACTATATGCAACTTTACAGAAATTGGTTAATAAACTTAAATTAGATAAAGTTTAAACAAAAGGTGTGCGTCTCGGGACGCTTCACAGAAGAAATCCGGTCAAAGTCCTCTCAAAGTCCGGTCAAACAGCAGTCAAAGTCCTGTTACGGTCCGGTCAAAGCCCGGTCGTAGTCCTGTCAAAATCCAGTCAAAGTCCGGTCAAAATCCAGGCAAAGTCTGGTCAAAGAGCGGTCAAAAACCTGTTACGGTCCGGTCAAAATCCGCTCAAAGTTTGGTCAAAGTCCTGTCAAGTCCGGTCGAAGTCTGGTCAAAATCCGGTCAAAGTCCTGTCAAAATCCAGTCAAAATCCGGTCAAAGTCCAGTTAAAGATCTGTCGAAGTCCGGGTAAAGTCTAATCAATGTCCAGTTAAAATCAAATTAAATTAATCAAGTCCAGTTAATTTCGACGCGTAACGAAAAATTTGACGCGTAACCGAAATATCTGACTATTTTATTTTTCTAACGCCGATAAAGAAGTTTCACTTCAATAACTGCTGGAGCTATATTAAATATCAAACCTTTAAACAATGTGTTATTTTAACACCATTGTTATTGTTCCAAGTGACACCATACGGTGGTGATGTTGTATCCATAGGAATTTATAATAGAGATATTCGGTTAAATAATTTAGGAAACCTAACCTATTTTTCAATTTTGTCATCTGATTGGCCCTGATACCTCCTATACCTCCCAGTAACTACTACGACCGAGTAGCCTGACTGACCGTCACCTTGATTGGCTGACCTAGAATTGCGTCATGTAATCATAAATATTAAAAAGGAGGGCGACGTGAATTTCCCGCAAAATAATGTTTTTAAACTCTAAAAGAACCACATACCTACCTACTTATACAGGCACTACCCTCTACTTATACACACCTATTAATCATGATGAAATATTTCGATTCATGATGACGCGGCGATAGATAAGTTGAGTTCATTCTAAGCAGTCTGTGATAAGTTAAAATTATACAGTGCAGCGGTTTGATATTTTCAACCTTTATCAATGTAAATACATACATATTTTTTGTTACTGAGCACTGATTACCTACGTATTGAACGTGACTACTAGTATTGCCAGATGTCCCCCTTTTGGCGGAACGTCCCGCTTTTTAGCTCTGTCAGAAACCGCCCGTCCGCAGCAGCATCCTTAGCGAGTCGCCAAAAGTACCACTTTTTAACCAAACTAGGTAATGTAGTGTTCATTTCAACTAACCGACGAAAAAGAACGCTAAGTGATGGCAACGGATGACAGACGGATATGAAACTTATTAGTGTTTTAGGGACAAGTACGTATCGGCTGTATTCTCCATTGTAAGATCCTAATCGTGATGCATATCTTCTTATTTCTTCTTTACATCCATAACTACAGATTGAGCACAGATTAGGTTCTAACCTTTATTTTTTTTATCCCTTCGAATTTAGAATCTTCTGCATTTTTTAAGTCTGAAAAAGAAGTCATTCCGCAGACTAAAATAAAAATTTATTAAAAAGTGTAGACTAAATGGGGGTTATTTATAAGGTGGTAGGTCCTTCGTATGCGAGTCATGAAGAATAAATAGCGATTTGAGCTCCATGCCTTGTGTACATTTTTAACCAATAAATAAAACGAAGAATTTCAATTCGATGTACCTATACAGGGTTATTTTTAAAACACTGACAACGTCGCAGGGCCATATAGCTGACCCCATAAGGAACAACTTTTGTTCTACGAGTTTGGACATAACTCAATACATAAGAAAAAAAATGATTTTACAAGTTTTTGTTATGTAGTGTTTTTGTTCGTTCGTCTACGTGTAGGTATTATCGATCGAGACGGCGCGGCCGGTCATTGAACTGACGCGCGCGCCCGCGTGTGTTACGTAATCTGCGCGTAGGTAAAATTCAAGACGGAAATTAAATTCATAATTATTTTTGTATGAGAATAAAATCTAACAAATTATGAAAAGTCGTAGAACAAAAGTAGTAGCAAATGACCTTAGGAATCTAGTCCTGCGAGGTTGTCAATGTTTTAAAAATAACCCTGTATAGCATTTTTGGCCATTATTATGGCCAATTGCTGATCATTTAGAAGGGTTAATTCTCCAATAGTGCGAGCTGTTTTAATACAAGTTTTAAAACATCGATGAAAAGTAAGCCCTCATTTTTGGTAAAAGATATGCATGCGGCCGTACTTATCAACTTTCTTAGCATTGCTTAGTTAAAACACTTTATTTGTTTCTCAATGTGTAAGTAATCGTTACATAAAAATAAATTACGGCTAAATACAAAGTTTAGGTACCTACATGGCTGACCATGTCTATTTATACGATGTGAAACAGACTCTTTTTCAGCAAGCATTTAAAAATTAATTATATACACGTATATTATACGTACACGTATTTTTTGCCTACCGTACTGCCCTTATCCTCCTTGTTCCGCTTTTTTTCTTAATCATTCATGCCCCGTCATTTGAAACATCAACCTGACAACACCTATCCACTATCCAGTAGTAATTACACACACTCGAGGAGAATAATAATAGTATGTATTCCACTACGTTAGACACACTACAGTCTACTATGCGTGCCAAATAAGAATAGGACTGTCAAGACGCCATTTTGTTCAGCAATACGCGCAAACTTCATTACCAAAGTGTATGGTGTGCCAAAAAATCAGTTAACAAATTATATTCAGTTTAAATGTTTACTGTACGCTTTTTTGGTATTTCTAATACATTTCACGCCAAATTAATTATAAATGAGTAGGATTTCAAAGAAAAAGCATATTTATAAAAATAACAATAACAAATAAGTCCAGTAGGCAACAGATATAAGATACACGCGCGTATACACGAAAGCGTAGCTAACGGCCCACTGGTAGCTTCTCAATAGCGTCACAAAATTGCGTCATATTAGGGTGATAGTAACATTAACTGTGTATTTGTCCATTTTTTAAACTCTTTCCATACAGTTCCATAATTAATTTATCCAAAATTATCCATTAATAAAATTCAAGAATAGTATTTATTAAATGAATATAATGATTATACAATAATTAAATCTATATCTATTAACAATAAAAAATATATGAAATTTCTTTTTTGCACTTTCTTTTGCTAGCAGTACTACTTTGACAGTTATCGTGTGAAGTTGGCAGCAAACGCGATCCTATTCTTATTTGGCACGCATAGTAGTTAGTTTGTATACCTAAAGTCAATGAAAATTAAATAAAGCCACGAGAATTTCATGGTTATGTCCTGGAGCCCATAAATAAAAACAATCTATACTGTAGCAAAAGTATCACCATATTATGCCGAGTCAAAGAAATAAACATCTTTATTACCATTCCTTTCGGGCTTTCGGCTGAATTCGGTTACACTCGCGCTAGACGCTGTCCCCGTCACGTCGCGACAGGCGATTTGTGTTTGTGTTTAATCAGTTTCGTTCATTCCGTTTCTGTGGGTGGTTGTTTTGCAGTGATTTTTCTAATGAATAACCAATCTACAGCTAGTCACGCACGTCATTTTCTATAAGTATTGTAGTTAGTAGTTTACGCTGTGGCTTTTACATGAGACGAATTGTTACCATAAGTGGAGTTATTGTCACTTAAAATAACAGTTTAAAGTGACCTTGCCTCTTCGTTATTTAAAGTGATTAATACCACGTACCTATTGCGCATAAAGTGATAACCTATAAAATGTCAGATACACAAGATGTTCTTAAAGATGCTGCGACTGGGGCCGCTGCAGCAGCCGCTGTCGGTGGATCGTTGTTTAGCACTTTTGATATCATAGTGCTCGTAATTTTATTAGGCGGAACCATTTGGTGGTTGTACAATTCGAAAAAGGAAAACAAGAAGGACGAAATACTTCTTAGCAAGTATTCTATTCAGTAAGTACCTATTATAAAGTACCTTTATGCAACTTACATGTAATGTACACGAACTACAATGTATATACAATTTAGGTGCTTCAATGCCTATTGTGGTAGTTTTGCATTTTGCAACTTGTTGCTAAATGCAATTGCTAACCCTATCGTAGCTACCTACCAACCTTAAAATTTAAGCAGCGAATATTAAAATATAACTAAAAACTCAGCGTTTTTGCCAGTGTCATTTCGTCGTTAATTTTCCCTTCCAAATGTGTCAGAACGAGACAATTATGTACATAATTTCCACATACCTACGTCGACTTCCAAACTGTGTTGCCAGGTGCAATTTGAAACTGACAGGAGATTAATGACATTGCACCAATGATTAAAGACTAAAGAGGATACCGCACAAATTGTATAGTTTTGTATGGATAATCGATGTAGAATTACACAGAAATACGTCTGTCTCATTTAAGCAAATCAATATTTGCACGCTACAAAGAATTATAAATTATCATTACATTGTTTGCGAATATGGTGATATTTCGTTTACTAGACACACTGGGGCCGCTTTACGGCCAATTTGCGGCAAGGTCCACCTTTTTATGCAGCCCACTCGACGAGTAAATGTGATGTCAAGCAATGTAAACGATTCCACATAATTTAAAGAATTGAGAATAAGCAAGTAATATTTGTGACTGTTGAGTTTACTTACGAGTTTATATCTATCTTCTATCTATCTTTATATACAGTGTCATTTTGACACCCTATACTTAAATGAAACCATGTGTAGTGTTCGTTAATACAAGTACTTTGAGCTAAGACACTTTCTTATTAAAGGCAAAATAAAAAAATTATATTTCCTAACAAATTAAATACCGTTAACATTAGATTAATTTTAAACAGTCTGTATACGCGCGCACACACATATAAAAATCAACATACACACCCGTTATCGAATGAACGAGACACACACACATACATTACCATTAAGCTAGCAATACATGTTGGACGAGATAAGGCCAACACGAGTGTAGGTAAATTAATACAAGGCAAGCGCTAGTGCCTAGACGTTCGGCAAGTTTATCGAAAACCAATCGAGTAGCCGGCTGTGAAGCGAGAGGCCGCGGGTTCGATTCCTGCACCGAGACAAATGTTTATGTGAACCACAAATATTTGTTTCCCGAAACAAACCCAGACCCCGGGCTGGGTGTTGTGAGACCAAAAGTCTCTCGTAGTTGCTGATACCCACGATACTATCCTGATACCCAAAAATACTATCTATACGTTGGTGTTAGTCATCACTCGGCAACATGTATTGCGCGCTTTATACCGTCGAGGTCAATGTGCCCGCTTTATAAAAACGCCAAGCATACAGAAGGCAAACGGCTCAAAATAGTAATTTAGGAATTGAAATAAATATTAGATTACCCTATGAAATGTAATAAAATCCTAAGTAAAATCGAATCTTGTAACTTTTATAATGATTATTTGTTTTTAGTCAAATTTGTGTTACCTATTTATAGGTATGTGCATTTCCCAAACTCATTTTTTTTACTTTTTGTCATTATCAATGAACTAAGTAATACTGTCGCAACTTTTTCAGTGAATCTGTCGAGAGCGTCTTTGTGAATCTGAGACCTATTTTCATATGTATGAAGTTGTCCTTCTTAAGCGTTTGTGTTTTATAATTACATCGTCAGCTGTGACATTTTATTCAATAGAGTTAAGTGCAAAAACCGTACAGCGTGATTTAAAAGGCTCAAAACTTAAATGACGTTTTTTGGCAAAACTACTACAAGCTCAAGCCTCATGTTTGGTACAGGGTAAGCAGAGGCGATGACGAATATGTGGTTTCATTTAGTAACAGGGTGTCAAAATAACACTGTATATAATTCTTCTGTGAGTGTGTATGTCACTGAACTTCTCTTAAACGACTGGACCGATTTTGATGAAATTTTTTGTGTGTGTTCAAGGGGATCTGAGAATGGTTTAGATTCACAATTTTGTCCGCTGGACAATGTTTTTTTAATTAATTTTTAATTTATTAGTAGTTGTTGATTTTGGAATGTTTTACATTGAATCGCTCGTGCGTGTGTCTCGCCAAAACTCGAGACTGGCTGTACCGATTTGGACAGGACGGGACAGGCCGGGACAGGGACGGGACAGGGACAGGGACAGGGACAGGGACAGGGACAGGGACAGGACAGGACAGGACAGGGACAGGACTGTCCCACCGGGGGGAGGTGGAAGACGACCTGACTTAGGTCGTCGAAGTCAATTAAATATGCGACGGGCTACCTCACGTGCTATGGTGCAGTACCTTACTTAATTGCATTTAATGTAAATGAAACATTTGTATCAAGTTTTGACCACATTTTAAACAAATATATGTAGGTGATACGAAGTTCACCGGGTCATCTAGTACATATATATAAAAATGAATCGCTGTGCGTTTGTCTCGCCAAAACTCGAGACTGGCTGTACCGATTTGGCTAATTCTGATCTTGACATAATTGTGGAAGTTCAGGGAAGGTTTACCCGGTGAGAAAAAATGAGTAACATAAATAATAAGTAAAGGAAAACACTAAAAACGACAAATTAATTTTCCAATACAAACTGTTCCTGGGTATGAAACACTTGATGTCTTCTGTCAGGGACAGGACAGGACAATACAGGGACAGGTCAGGGACAGGGACAGGACAGGACAGGATAGGACAGGACAGGACAGGGACAGGACAGGACAAGATAGGACAGAACAGGTCAGGGACAGGACAGGACAGAACAGTACAGGGACAGGACAGGACAGGGACAGGGCAGGGACAGTACAGGGACAGGACAGGACAGAACAGGGACAGGACTGTATCAAATAAAAATCATATTGTAACACAACAAAACAACCAGCGCCACCTTTATTGCGTTTAAACTACAAGTTGACAAGAAACAGTCAAAAGATGGCGCCACTGCTATAGAACTATCCATATTGTATGGTACATCTACATAGCGATGTCAAGATTCTCCAGCGAACATGACCTCCGACGCTTATATTAACCTAGGGTATTGTACGACCGACCAGATAAGATTTGACTAATGGCTTGTTTCTTTCGAACCTCTTTCGTGACGCTTTTTGTTTCATCGAATTTACAAATCACAACTATTATAAAGAAGTTTCGCTTCAAAAGAAACTCGCCGAATTAAGAACTTCCTCCTTTTTTGAAGTCGGCTAAACACGACTTTTAAATATCGTTGAAATTGTTCTGAATTAAGGTACGTCAATTTAATGGCAACACACTGTTGAAAAGGGACGCATTGAAGTGGCCCGCAAAATATGAATCTATCGATCGTTCCGTTCCCGATTCCGCTCTGCCCTCTCCTTCTGCGAGATGTACGCACTCGCAAAAGGAGGCCATTGCACGCTATGACCTCCGGCTGCCGACCATGGCAGCGACCACGGTCGGCAGCGAGAGGTCTGCTCCGACGACTGTCCTGAGAGCGCTGCGCTCATCGTTCCAGGCTGGACACCCCTCCAGAGTGTGTTGAGCCGTGTCTTCGCGGCAGTTGCTGTAATGGTGGCACACGGCGGAGTCCTATTTTCCGGCTATCCGACACAGGTACGAGTCGAAACACCCGTGGCCCGTTAGCACCTGTGCCAGCCGGAATGTAGGCGTACCGTAGCGCCTGTCCAACCATTCCTCGAGGACAGGATGCACTGCCGCGACGGTCCTCAATCCAGCACTCGGCTTTCCAGCCTGGCATGCCATTGCTCCACGGTGGCTCTGCGAAACGAGACTGATAGGCATGCTTCAACTTCTTCCATTTGACACGGTCAACGAGGGGCCCCTTTAAACGCCGACAGACAAGCTCTTTCCTATTGACTCGTTCCGCTGGGACTACGAAGAGACATTGCATCTCATTATATTCTTTACAAAATTCTCCATGGAGATGGCTCCGAAGAAATGTTTAATACCAGTCACCAAATTCCATCACCGCCCAACACACAGTTAGTTGAGATTTCATCTGAATGAATGGCGCTTTACAACCAATGGTGTGATTTGCACGTTTTTCCCCCTGTTTTTGTGGACCCAATTTGCGGTATGTTAAGACCGATACTTATGAACATTCAAGAAAAGAGCCTATTCTTTTTAAAAAGCCGCCAATACACCGTCCGTTATTTTAGTATTGAGGTATACCTACTTGTATGTTTGCTGGTGGTAGGATGTTCATATCCGCCCGGATAGCGACCAACGTACAACGGTGTTAAAACCTGTCATAGTGATTCATACATACGTCTTGTGTAGATCGCGTTCCAGGATCAGCCAGTGTATATCCGGTTGTCCCGAGGGGCTTGCGACATGACTTGATGGTTGATTGGGGCGGGTATAGGGTTATCCTTGTATCACTGTGCCTGCATCGGTCATCCGTTTGTCCTGTCGCAGGTCTCTCGATTTGCTACTTCCCTCTCCGAAGAGGGAAGAAGCATATTATTATATACAGGCCGGCATAACTGGTGACCACCGATAAACTCATTGTTTGTTGGTGGTCGCTAGTTTTTTAGACTGCACTACGCATACCATCAGGTGCAGTGCAGTCACTTTGCCGTGCTCGGATAAAAAACAATGTAGGCACCATATTTAGTAGGTATCATAGTGTATTTTTCCCAAATTTGTCATTTAGGAAATTAATTAACTTTAAAAGCAACATTTATAGTTTTCATTGTTAATATTCCGTCTATACATTGTGATTATTTGCGCGAAAACTAAGCACAATATGTATATTCATCGATATAATATGTCACAGCATCAAGGTGCAATTTCCAAAAAAATGTTTTGCCGACTAGGTTTTCTACTATTATTATTTTTAACTTATTTAAACAAATGATTTTGTCTGTTACTAATGAGTTTCCCTTTAAGTTTTGTAATTTTAACAAAAAAGGCTGTATGGTATTTTTAATAAATTTATATAATATCCCTTTTTGATAAATAATAAACTAACTACCGAATTATTTTGTACTTAAAGTAAAACCCTTATTATGTCAACCACAAAAACTCTTTTACTCTATTTCAAAACACGTTAGTACACGCGTTAGTAACGTTCAGTCATCGATTATTCAAACAGCAAATAATATTTTTGAATTATTCGGAGCTTCCTAATTTGGGTACGTAATTATTTAAATTTAAAATATATTACTAACAATTATTCAACCCAGGTTTGCTTGGGCATTAATTTGTTATTACAGTTTTAATAAATATGACAAAGAAATAAAAATATAGGTACTTACCAAGTTTTTTTGCGGATACGACTATAATATCAAAGTCTAAACTTTACGTCACCCATTATCGTTAAGTAGTAAGATAAAATATTGTCGAATTGATAATTATTTAATCGATATCTTCGGTATTTATAACAGGGAAGTAATTAGATAATTCGCCATTTGAGTATTGGGTTAGCAGTTAGCAAGAAATGAGCTAGAAAAAAATAAAACTAAATAATTACTTAGTCAGTAAGACAATTACCATGACAATAATATGTAGTAGTAGGTGACGTTAAAGTTGTGTCAATAAAGGTGATAGGTCTCTTAAATACGAGGCCGTCTGCGTTGGTATTGCCGCTTCGTCTAATTCTGCCGCTTAGCAGCAGTGTATAACCATGGACTTATGATTTACCTCTTTATTTCTAATATTGCTGCAGATATATTTAATTAGCTATGAAAAAAATTTCAATGTTGTCCATCATGATATTTGCTGATCAATATTGTTATTCTTGCTGGGTACTAGTAGCGTCTCAATTCACTATATTTACTGAAAGAAAACATTTCGGATGACCAAAACCTTAATATTTGGCTGACCATTTCAGTCATATTTAGCCTTTTTTATTTTATCATTTTCACACATTTCGCAATAAATAACCTATTATTATCATACGTTACTATGAACTCTAAAGGCTTCGTCAAACAGAAAGCGTACTTAGCGCGCGTCAGAGCGCTAAACTGACGTCGCGCTATGACGCCGAGTTGTGTTGTACTATTATAGTAATATACCGTCAGACAGAGCGCCAGCGCTAGGAGTACGCAACGCTCTGTCGCAGCGTTAGGACGCTTTGACGTCGGGAGTTGTATTTTTTTACAGATTTTATTTTAGCGTCCGAGTGAATGTGCATAATGACTGAAAAATTGATTGAATTAGTACGAAAAAACCTATGTTTGTACAATATAAAGGATAATTGTTATAAAAATATAGCAATTAAATTGAAATTTCCCACAATTTCAATTTAATTGTTATATTTTTAAATCGGAAATCAGATAAATCAAACGGGTAAGACCTCGATAGAGCATATAAAAGTAATAATTCTTCCACATCTGTATCACTCGACATCTTATCAATAGAAATTGCGCTTTGGCGAATGGTACGTTGCGTTAAGGAGCGTTGCGCTCTAGTCAAGTGTGACATGAAAAGAGCGCGACGTTAATACGCAGCGCTAAGAACGCGTCCTGTTTGACGAAGCCTTAAGTTGCGCAATATTTTAATTTTTAAAACATAAATAAAAAACGAAAAAATGTGTATATCAATTTTTATCAAATAATCGAATCAACAATAATATAGAGACCCCAGAGCCACAACCCTTACGTGTAGAATCTACACGTAAGTACTTTACAATTCTGACAATATTTTTGTAATAAACGTGTTTATGGTACTAGACCGCATGTCTTATTAATAAACAAACCATTGGATCTTACACTGAAACAACAATTGAAGATAATGAAATTGACAAGCGGTAGTCAAGGCCAAAGTCTGTGATAAAATTAATCTGTAAAATGTGTATGTGTATATCTGTAAGTTATAACTAACTAGCTGTCCCTCGCGGTTTCACCTGCATGTTACTGCCCTGCTTCCATGGGTCATAGCGTCATGTATATAAACCTTCCTCATGAATCACTCTATCTATTGCTGAAAACTGCATTATCCGTTGAATAGTTTAAAAGATCTAAGCAAACAGACAGCGGAAGCGACTTCATTTTATACTATGTAAAGATGTAAACGATGTTATATCTAATGATCTAGAATAGTTTGCTATTTTGGATGGTCTAAACATAACAAACAAGTATTTTATCACAGCTGGTGTTTAGAAAAATAAAGTATTCTAAATTAAATTTTACGTTTAACATAACAATATTGTTACACAATCTTGCTTGTTCGTTTAAGTGTATCTCGTACCCTCTCGGCTCTCACGTACTCGGCTCGTGTGACAATAATCTGATATTACAGAATAGCACACATTTTACGTCAATACAGTATGCGGTCATATAAATCATATGAATCACACGTCCACGTCGCACCAACATAAATGTCTTAAAATGTGGATATTGAAAAACAGAATATATGGTTACTAGTTGTTACCCGCCGCCCTCAAAAATCTCTTTTTCTGGGACAAAAGCCTATGTTTCAAATCAAGTCTTGGCCTACCTGTGTCCCAAATTTTATACAAATCGTATAGTCGGTAAGGCGTGATTGATCTAAAAACATCCAAACTTCCACATTTATTCAAAGGTGCCTTATATCTCCTTTTTTCAAGTGAAATTTCACAAAAACGGGACTCGCGTGTTTCATTAATTACATCGAATAATACAATTTCTGTACTCAATTTCACAGTCTTATTTCATTCGATAAATAAAATTATTCTAAGTGAGTGGTAGAGCCGCGCTGTGGTCATTTTTGTCTACAGCATGAATGGGTCGGCCCGACCGGGTCGTTACCACTGTCTCACATAAAACCAACGTAAATTAGTGGCTTGCTGCTGAGTTTTGTTCGGTGAGTGAGATATCTTCCCAATCCCTTAATTATCCTTTACCTTTAAAGCCGGCAACGCACTCATGATACTTCTGGTATTGTGGCCGTACATGAGCGCTGGAGATCACTGACGATCAGATGAACTACTTGCTTGTTTGCCAGTCTACGTAATTAAAAAAAGTTGAACCTCTCTTTTTTTAACTTTTTCTTAGTGGCCCATGTTACACAAACTATCATCTCACTAAATTTCATGAGTGTCGCTTTACTAGTTTTTGAGATTCCGTGTTAAATCAGTCAGTAAGTGAGTGGTATGGCTTTGATATATATTTAGACTACTACTGCATTCCCATTACACAACCATTATCCCTATAAAAATAATGTATAGTGTGAATTATGACCTCAATCGGCCAAGTTGTTCAAAAGTTAATATAATAGTTATACACCCTGTTTTCCAATTACAGCACTAAAGCGCATTATGCGGCATAATGCTCAACGTTGAATGTTTCAACTACAGCAACGCTACGCACAATCAAGCAGTCTCAAAAGTACTGCTTTCGGGTGATACATGCAATCGATACCATCTCAGTAACAAAAAATAAACAAGTGTTTTTTCTTAAGTTGGCATTGATCGAAATTTTATTTATATTATCGTTAGTAATTAATATTGTTTATTGTTGAGATTTTTTTTTCAGCTTTCGTTTTATCGCAGTGTTTTCGAAATATTCAAAAGTTAATTCAGACCCTGTTAAAAAGTAAATGTAAGGATGGATGAAGGTATAAACATTGCCTGTTTATATTTTTATTCTCAACACTGAACTTAGCGCACTCTGGTGGTGCACTAGAAAACTAATTCACGTTCCAATTAGCATTAAGCACACTTCGGCATTGTGCGCCACTGAGTCGCATTATGCTCTGTAATTGGAAAACAGGGACAATGTACAACCGGTCCTCCCTTCTTTCCCAAGTGAAAGTTTACAAAAATATGAATCACATGTTTTATTATTTTCAATAAACATTATTTTTACTTAATTTGAAATGTGTAATCGAGGGGTAAAAAAAAACCCCCTTTTTTACCCCCTGATTTAAAAAAAAAAGAAAGTTTCAGTAAACTTTCGACATAGATGCACCGATTCTAATGATTTTACCGCTAAAAATAGTGAAAATGTAAAAACATTAATGGACAAAAAATAATACAATAAAATAAATAAATAAATACACCCAACAGTCACATACATAGTCCTGACCGGACCCCACAGTAAGATACGAGTCTTGTGTCGTGGGTATCAGGAACTACGAGAGACTTTCGGTCTCACAACACCCAGACCCCGAGACAAATATTTGTGGATCACACAAAAATCTGTCTCGGTGCGGGGATCGAACCCGCGGCCTCTCGCTTCACAGCCGGCTACTCGCCCGCTGCGCCACGGAGGCTGTCAAAATACATTAAAAACATATTTCAAAAAATACAACCGAATCAAAAAACTGCGAATCTAAAAGGACAACTTGTTTAGTTTCTGGCTCGCCAAAGTGACTACGCTACACCTGATGGTAAGTGTAGCGCAATCCAAGAATAGTGTCGACCAACGACAAACAATGTGTCCATCGTAGGTCGGCAAGATCATGCCGGCCTGCCAAAGGGCCAAGGGGGAGGGGAAGGAAAAAGGGATGGGAAAAGGGTTAGGATCAGGGGGTAAGCCCCCTGGGGAGAACCGGATATACACTGGCTGACCCTGGAACGCGACCCACACAAGGTGGGCCACTATGGCAGGTTTTAGCACCAGTGTACGGTGGTCGCTATCCGGTCGGATACAAAGAACTTGCATCAAATATATATATTATGTGTACCTGGCAAGACCTTCTACCGACACTAAAACTGAAACGTGACATGCAAGCACAAGAGGCATTTAAACCTATATGGTATTCGAAAAGAAGATAGTACAAGGTCAACCCGCCATATTTTCATTTAGCAATTCTTATGCAACTACGGTGCGGCACAGCGCACTGAACAGGTATAGATTTTATTAAAATAAAAAATATAGGCAGTTATAGCTCCTGACGATAGAAGTGAAAACTTATAAGTTAAGTACATTTATTTAGTACTTACAACTCGACTCAACTGACTCACTGACTGACTGTCTGACGAGTGACTGACTGACAACTGATACTCAGAGCTCACAAGAGTTCATCCATCCATAAGCATCTAACGCGCACAGTACACGGTCAGATATATAGGTGTATAGTCTGAATTAACATTAGCATGTCGCTGACGTGAAACCACGGGTTTACCCCCTACCAAAAAGTGCTCAACGCGGCTAAAGAAGTTTAGACTTCAATAATTCATTCTTCTTTATATCAAGGTCCTCCAAGTTCTCATATTATTATGTCAACCGAATGAAATGTTTTTATATATAACCTTATAATTTGATAATTTCCCAAGATACTACACTTGCTTATAAATCCGTAGCTATGAAGCAGTGAGCGAAATTAACACATTTAGGCCGGGACTCCACCAAAGCAGAGATGTGTGCGGTGTGCTGTGCGAGAAGAGATGTTTTTCAGCTCGGGGGACTCCACCAAAGCGGAGATGTGTGCGGTGTGCTCACATTTCTCGTCTCCACTGCGCGTTGTCCGCGCACAGCTCACATCTCCGCTCCCAACGCTCCATACAAATATTACACGTCTCCGTACAGCGATCTCTACTGAAGATGAGCGGAGAGGAGATGTGTCAATAACACAATTCTATTGGTTGTTTAAAAAACATCTCCTCTCCGCTCGTCTCGTCTCCGCTTTGGTGGAGTCCCGACCTTACGATCCCATTAACATTATGACGATCGGCATTTTCGGGGTTTAATCCCCAAAATATACAAAATACATACGATAGTATATACTGGTTATAAGGCGCTCTCTACGCACCACTAAAAGTTGAAGGTATATGAATCAGCACTATACCTATACACAAAAGATATAATATAAGTAACAAAAACACAAATTTACTACTTTATACCTACACTGTACACTTTCACTCGAAGTTGGCGTCGCGGATGCCTTCTCACATCACTCGTGGGCATATTGTCACTCCGAATTACAATCCCACAAAGTGCTTCATTTACCAGCATGCGGAATCCCGCATCAGCTTACGTGTGCGGACCGGTTATTGCCATAGCGGTCGGTGACGTCGCGAACAGATACATGCATCTTTTTTCCGTGTTTAACAATGACCCTTGCGACATATTTGCATGGCTTCTAACTCATATTTTAAAATATATCTATATTAGATTATGGATAATCAAATTCCTATGAGTCGGTATTTTGTAATTTTGTTTGTTTTAGAATTTTGTTTTTGTTACAGAGCGGCGGGTTCGATTCAAGTTACAGAAAATTCATTTATAAACAAGTTGAAAGCATCTGGAAGAAGTTTAGTAGTGTTTTATGGATCACAAACGGGAACAGCGGAGGAATTCGCTGGACGACTTGCCAAGGAAGGAATACGATATAAGATGAAGGGCATGGTCGCTGATCCAGAAGAATGTGACATGGTTTGTAGATTAGAATATAATTCAATGGCGCGTTTTATTGACTAATTTTATTATTTATAACAGACTAATAATAACATAATATGTCCAAAGTATTTGGGGCTGGGCAGAGGGGCGGAGGCCCGGGTAAACCACATCGCACGTATAATAAGATAATGGATATTGATTATTGACCGCGGAATAAATAATGCAACCCGCTTCGTCTCGACTCTATCGTTTCGGATTTTTGCGATGCGATCCGACCCGATAGGACTCTTCGCAATGTGCGTGAAGTTAAAAGCGCAAATTATGCCTATTGTCGAGCCACAGTAGAGTCAAGTGGGCCACGCAATTATAAGGGGTAATGTTCATGAAAAATTAAATTACCACTTAATATATTCGTGGATCACACAAATATTTGTCTCAGTGCGGGAATCGAATCCACGGCTCCCGTTTCGCAGCCGGCTACTCGCCCACTGCGCCACGAAGGCTGTCTGATAAGTTATATTAAAAAAGTTTGAATATATGACAACTAGATATCTTAAAATCCAAAATAAGCCCTACTCAATCCTAGGTTTAACCCCGGATTAAACTATTTTGATGGACATGTATGAAAAACACGTATTAAATGCCTGAGGATGTGGCTGTTTCGTTATCCTGACCAGACATATTCCTTCTATCTAGAAAAACCAAATGTATAGAACTTGTAGAGCTTGCATACCGTGGCACACAAATATACCGAAAGACAACGCAATAAAAATTAACAGATATTACGATCTTACTAATAAAAAATGGCTAGATGGTTATATTATATGCAGCAGAAGTAGGAACGACATACCAGCGAAATCCCTCTAGAACCAAAACAAAAGATTTCGGTCTGTGAAGAACTTCTGTAAGTTCTTTATTGGAGCTAGTTTCTAAATCAGCGCTAATAGTTTTAGATTCTTATTAAATTTGGCTAGGCAAGGAGGGGAGCACAGAAAGGGATCCATTAAACGTACACCTGGATCGCAAGTCTCAGTACTGCTTTGAGTTCCTCACTCAGCCACACGATGGACTCGCTACCCGCACGGTGAATCCATGGAATGCTAAGCAATTCGTCTTTGTAATTACCACGACTACCACCTGTACCACCTGTTCTCGTTTTAGGAACCATTCCCCTTACACCCAGTATAAAATTTACCTAACGTACAGAATTTTTACTTGGGTATAAATTATTGTTATTGTAAAAAGAATGTACCACTGCAGTGGGGGTCCAGTCTAAAAATGATTGGTGAAGTAAGAAGTTCCGTTCTGGAAAAATCTTTGTGTACAATAACACTAATTGCCGCACTCAGAGACGTCACTAAACTTTAATCGTCCTTAAGTCATTTCTTAGAACCCGATTATTTCTCAGATACGTCAATTTTTTTTCTGTACTCAGTAACGGAATATAATATAATCAATTTCTGTATTTAACAAAATTTACTGGCTGGGAGTGTGAATGAGTATAATGTTAATGGAAATGAGTTTAATGTTAATTATCTTTAAGTGACGTCTCTGAGTGCGACAGTAAGTATAGTAGGTAAGTAGGTAGTTAGTAGTAACTGCACGATACGCGATATAAATATTTTTTGTTAACTTTATAGTTTCGACCCTTTGCAGTACGATCTTAGAAGCAATAGAAAATGTATTAAATATTTGGATAACTTAATATCATCTAGATACTTTATATAAACATATTTACTTCGGTTTACTATAGGTATTGGATGTTGTGTGCTTACTAATAACGACCGGTCACTTGGCAAATTAATATCATTCAATGTTTATAATTTATAATATAATATTTTAGGAGGAATTAATGAAGTTGCAAGAAATACCAAACTCTTTAGCTGTATTTTGTATGGCAACATACGGTGAAGGAGACCCAACCGATAATTCCATGGAGTTCTACGAATGGATAAAAAGCGGAGATCCAGACCTGACAGGCTTAAATTATGCTGTGAGTAGTGTATTCCAATATTTATATTAAAAGTGAGATCAAATGCCAAAACCCCTCTTTTATAGCTATATATCATGGTAAGTATCTGTTAGCAAGGATAGTAAAACTTTAATAGACAGAAAATTATACTAATATAATAAGTACTTCGATGGTACATACTACGTATTCTCCTGTTATTACATATTTATCCCATAAGGGTACAATAAACTCTCAATGTTTCTTTACTTATGTACATAATAAAGGCAACGACAGACAAGCTAGATAAGTTATCAAACTAACTCACCGGTAAATAAATTATTATACCTAAAATGAGTGGTGGATACATTGCTACATGCCATATTAAGTTTAGTTTAACGTATTATATATGAATGATGTTGACATAGACAGGGAACGAAGGGCGCTGTCATTCAGGGCACATATGATAGCTCGTAGGTTTGCACGATGCTCGGGATAAGTGATACACAGGGATATTGTTCTCTTAGTTTATAATATAGTGCAGGAGATCTCGAAAGATTGACGATGTTCCTTATCAGCTCAATTTCTGTTAACTCTGCTTCTCTTCTCTTCGAAAATAATGGTTATCGTCTGTGGTGTCTTTTTGCCTGATCTTTTTGTATAAAATGCATATCGTGTTTGAATATTAAGGCTTGAAAATGTAGGCGCATATGGCGTGGCGGGGCCGGAGCGACTAGTGTAATTTAATCACATCGTCCTAACCGGATGGACTGCACGGATCGTGTATGATGTATTGGTTCAGTTGTCATCTCAACATCTACGCCATAGACATCATATAGACTTGGTGCTGTGATTTATTGGTATTTGATTGACGCGATTTTTGATAAGAAATGAAAAATTATGTTCAAAAGTTTTCTTTACTTAGGCAGCCATTTGCAAACAAAACCGGTTTTATTCGCAATATTAGTTCCCGGTACAATGCGCATGGCGCTTCAAATAACCTTCACAATCCACTATAATAATTGTATGCATCAGCCTGTCTAGTAGGTCTGATACGAGTTACAAATACGTTGAAAGTTTTCGAATTCGTATAAAATTACTATTGTCGAAGTGTTGAATTAGTAATTCATACGGTCAAAAGGAAAGAATCCCCGAAAACTAATATCGTATTCGACTACTATGATATAAAATTAATTCATATTATCAATTTTTATTCCTCATATTTCCCACTCGGAGTTACTGCTGCTTTATGTGTGGAGAGTCAACGAAAACTTTCATCGTTTTAGAAAACTATTAAACTTGTACTAGGCCTATAGGTATGTTGGTCTGGACGTATCGTACAGCGATACGGTGGGCAATTCTTCTTTTTTTTATTTACAACTTCGCATTATTATGCATTTCGCCAATGACAAGTATAATTTATTCTCAAACCTTCACAAGAACGATGAAGTATCGGTGTAGACGTTTTCAAGGTCTTGGAGGTCTCTGTTGGAGTTTTGGTGTGAATTCCTTCGACTACGATGCTTCATTCACTTATTTCAATGTTTCCATACACTGTTCATCACCGTCAATGTTTATTGCACAAATCCACACCACTTTTATACAATAAACACAACTTTAAACTAGTTTTTGAAATAAAATAAGCGATGAAGCGCACTGTCGGAATTCCCGGCAAAACTCCGGTGAGTAATTAATAATCATCATAATATGGCGTTAAAAGAGTTTTTGAAGTGATAACTTCTTATCCAACGACTAGCCAGCGCGGCGTTAGCCGACCTCCCTGGAACATCGATAATTTCGAAGTCCCAGGTGGCGTCACACAGTGACCAGTCGGCTTGGACCGGACTTCGACAGGACTTTCACAAAACATTGACAGGACTTTAACCGGACTTTGACCGGATTTCGACTGGACTTTGACAGGACTTTGACCGGATTTCGACTGGACTTTGACAGGACCTTGACCGCACTTTGACAGGGCTTTTACCGGACTTAGACAGGGCTTTGACCGGACTTAGACAGGACTTTAACGCCTAACGTTAGACTGCTAACTAAGTACGCCTTCTTAGCATTAATACACATAATAATTAACTTTCGTCACATTAGTTTCAAATATTGATTATAACGCGTGAAAACATGTGTGAAATAAAATTAATGAGTAGTGGGACTGGCTAATGTATGATACCCTTAAAATTGGAATCCGTTTGTATTGAACAAAATAATGTTGCGACATGTTAATTCTCATTCTTAAGAAGTTGTTTCCAGGACTTAATTATAAAATTGGTTTGAAATCTGAGGTTAAGAACCGCTGCGCTAGAAATGTTCTGATTTAAGTAGGTTTTAGCTTAAATATTCATCGAACACGTCCAATATGATTAAATCATGAGTCGGACTCAGGCGTATATAAAATATAACGGAAATTTCATCAGTAGGTTGTTTTCCCGCTCTGACGTTAGTCACGAAAGGAGTCACGCGGCGTGATGTACTTAGCAGTTAATGATTTGATTAAACTAAAAAGCGTGAAAAGAGGCGCGGAGGGGGGGGGGGTGTGAAATAACTGGCTTCACTGCGGCCATCGATATTGACGAGACCCCTACAAAACTTTGAAACGGAAGATTTAACCTAAACTTATCGTCATGCGCCTTTTACTTATTTAAAGGAAGATGATTCAAGTAAAAATACAATCGGTGAAACGTACGATTTGAGACTTACGCTTCGGTATTGTGTATCGGTTATACCTACTGTGTATAGTTTCTGCGTAAATAGGGTAGATGACTGGATTTTTTTATTACTGTAATCAATAAGTTACGTTAACCAAAACCTATTGCTGAAAGAATTTTATTAATCCGTTCACAAAAAAATAAATTATAAGTCATTAAAATCTAATGGAAGGGGCACTTTTCAAATAAAACGCCAACCTTGAGGTCACCGTCGCAAAAGGCCATTACGGTGCACGCGTGCGAGCGAGATAGTGAGATGTCCCCACTAAGCGCTCACCTTTGCTCATACCAATATTTAAAATCATAATTGCGGGCTCTATTTTGAAGCGATTTTGATTATGTTTTAACAAAAGAGTTTCTTTTTCGTATTATTCTCTGTTGCATATGAAACAATATATAATATACAAAATAGGAAACTACCTTATTGTATCTTGGTATCAAATTATCCATCGTAAGTCCTTAGAAAATCTGCTAGCAGTTAATGGCCATGTCTATATGAGTTTTGACCCAGTTTTACAGTGCTTACATATGGCTATATGAGTATAAAGAGACAAATTGATTTTATTCTTAAACAGCTGTTGATTTTATCAGCTGTTTATATGGTCACATAAGACGATTACGATTGGCTCTTATAAGGAAAATGTTAACAAAACTTTTAGGGCCTAATTATAAAACCTAGTCTTACCTTAAACTAGGTTTGTAACAATGGTTATTGTGGTTACCTTGTACTTAAACCTGGATTAAAGTTAGTCTACGTTTAATAATGAGGGAGTTATGCTCCAGACTTCCAATTTTTGTTTGGGAAGAGGTTTTCAATTAAAATTCATTTATGACCAGAGAGCAGGCATATATGTTAACGCATTACTGAAAGTGCAGAAAAACGAATTTAGGTTAAAGGAATAAAAACCTATTGTGAGGTAAGGTAGGGTTTGGAGGAAAATCCAATAATTGGAGCGTATAAAATATACATTATAAGCTAAACCTTATTAAATTTGAATTTAAAAGGGCAAAACGCGCGCAAAATTCGGAGCAACTAAATTGGAGCCTACGGCATCGACTTGGGTTAAAATAAGAACACCGCGTCTCATAGAAAGTGAACCAGCCATAGTGTGCCGGGACGCTGTACGTATACGAGCCTCACGCACACACTCACATCATAGTGCACCAGTTGCCGCAATGTGCAAGCAGCAGTGTGTAAGCACGGTTTACAGGAAAGCCAGTGAAATTACTGGGAGTTATGAGACCTAACATCTTATGTCTCGGGATGTTGTGACCGCTCCGTAGATCAAACGGTCAAAACGGTCTGAAAGTATGTCCCGGAAAATAAACCCGTCTTGTGTTATTAAATGGTGTCATAACTCACCCGAAAAACAAAAAGTTAATAATATTGCTTACATCAAGTAAGTTTTCAATATTTTTCAGTACATACTTATTTCGATCCTATATGTAAATAAATGTCGCTGGATGGAGGCCGCTTCCAACAGGTCGGTCTGGAAATCTTTGGGAGAGGCCTATGTTCAGCAGTGGACGTCTTGTGGCTGATGATGATGATGTAAATAAAATCAATTGTTGTGTGAAGCATCTTATTGAAAGGAGTTAACACCCAAACTCCGGCAAGACTTTTAAATCGATGTTTCATCGTTCTTGTAAAATAAAAGTATACCAAATATATGTAATACGGACTCAAAGGACAAGACGTAATATATTCAGGAGTTTTGGCGCGAATTCTGACAGTGCAGTTCATCGCTTATTTTAATTTATTTCATAAACTAGTTTAGAGTTGTGTTTGTTGTATAAAAGTGGTGTGGATTTGTTCAATAAACATTGACGGTGATGAACAGTGTATGGAAACATTGAAATAAGTGAATTAAGAATCTTACTGAAAGGAGTTAACACCAAAACTCCGGCAAGACCTTGAAATCGACTGCACCCGTGTTTCATCGTTCTTGTAAAAAAAATTGAGAATAAATTATACGTGACACTGGCAAAATGCATTATAATGCGAAAGCCATAAATAAAAAAGAAGAAGAATTTATTCAGGGCTGTCAAGCATTGTTGCCAACCTAGTGGATTTTCTACTAAAACTGGTGGATTACACCTTTCTCCTAGGCGATAAATTTTGTTTTAGTTGATGGTGGTTTTTGCTAGTGGTTTAGTTTTCCACAGTTAATGGGAAGAAAAACATTCAACCACCAAATATAGAAGATAATGGAGATGATTAACTACTACTAATATCATTATTATACTAATTACGTACAATTTAAAGTTTCTACTTGTGCTATATAGATAACATTAAATGATATCAAATATATATTTTTTTCTTATTTTCCTCTGCTTACATAAATTTGACGCAAAAGCGCGCCTGTTACGTTCTGTATTTTTATTTTTACATAGATTACTGTTTATCGTCGGTTTAGTGCAAGAACTCATTAAGTGACAAATACAAAACTATGAACTAAGCCAATTTTAAATGTAGTTATATTGTTTTCCTTATATCTTAGATATGATTATTCTAAAGAAAACAACAGTATCGTATAGGAATTTATAGGGCAAACAATATAACTATATCTGAAAGTGCATTAATTCATAGTTTTGTATTTCTCAGTTAATGAGTTCTTGCATTAACCGACGATATATATGTGTAATGACATATCCGGCATATTAGTGGTTTCTGGTGGTTTGATGAGTTATCTATCGCGGAATATGTTACAAAAAGTTGGCAACACTGCTGTCAAGTCAACTGTCAAGACTCGTTTTTGTTAGGTGCCAAGGGAAACTAATTTATGTATAATTATTACATATGTGCAGCCAAATACAATTATATTTAATTGTTATAAAAATTAATAAGACCTTGCCCTTCATTACAATGTTTTTACCAAATAAGATTTATACATCATAGATACAAATTTGAAGGAAATCTTTAATATCAGGGTCTTAGTATGGAATTTAAACATGATTGTAAAAAAGTGGACTGTGAACTTTTATTGAATTATATTATTTTGCTTGCAAATAGTTTTTTTAACTAACATTAAACTAATATTAAAATTAAAAGAACGATCGTAAGAAGGAACATTTTAAAAATGAGTCTATTTAATAATGTTATTAATATGTACTCACGGAACTCACGTAAATTGTCCACTTTGGTCAGGAGGCCATTTCCAACTGCTTTTTATTCTCTACCCTCATTTAGTACATAACATGCCTTCCCCTTGAGATAGTTCTACACTTCTAATTTCATTTAACTATTTTAACACTAACACTAACACTAAGCAAAGTCCACTTTTCTATTTAATGTCTTTGTTTTTATTATTGTGAATTATATTAAAGGATTTGATTGTGTTATTTACATGACTTTGATGCTTATGTGTTGTCTATTCTGTATCCAACTCAGAATCTTCATCTTCCATGCCAGATTCTGAGTTATAATGACTTTCAGGCTTTATTTTCTTTGAGTGTTTTGGTGGTGAGACTGATAGTGCCCGCTTGTATGTATTTCGTGTCCGATCTCCAGAGTTGTCCGGCAGCACAATATCCTGCGGCCCCGATACTCCAATAATGTCGGCCCATTTCTTCGGCGAAGGGATGACCATGCGATGGTCATCATCGCTGTCACTTAACATCGGGTCCATCTCTACTAACCTTTCTTCTGGTTTCTGTTTAGATGTCATCCCACTGCTATGCATCTGGTTAATGTGTCTCAGCAGCAGCTTTCCATTCCACCGCACCAAGTATCTGCACACCCCTATTCTCTTTTCTACTACTCCTGGTAGCCATAGAGGCCCTTTGCCATAATTCCGTATATATACTGACTGGCCAACACTAAAAGTTCGCACCTTCAACTTCTCATTTTTCTCTTCCGCACTCAATTTTTCCTTACCCTTAAAAGACAGAGGGTTCAGATAGTCAAACTTAGTTCTAAAACGGCGGTGATTCAAGAGTTCAGCTGGTGTCTTTTCATTCACACTATTAGGTGTAGCTCGTAGCCAGTACAGTATATTAGGCAACCTTACATGCCACGGTTCTGATGTTATCTTTTTTAACTTCCTCTTCACCGTCTGAACGGTGCGTTCAGCCTGTCCGTTTGATGCTGGATGGTAAGGAGCTATTAATACTTGTCTTATCCCACAACTTTCCAGATATTTCTTAAACTCTTGTGATATAAAACTTTTTCCATTGTCACTTACAATGGTGTCGGGTAACCCTTGCTCTGCAAAAATATCTCTTAATGTTCTGATCAAAGTGTTACTACTCAGGTCCTTGACTATCTTTACTTCTGGCCATTTAGAGTAGGCATCGATGAGTATAAAAAAATATTTCCCTTGAAATGGACCAGCATAATCCATATGCAACCTAGACCATGGTTTATTGGTGTGTATCCATTGATGAGTTACCGGGGTTGGCATGTTCCTATTCTCTGAACATATATTACAATTCTTTACAATTCCTTCAATTTGTTTATCCATTGAAGGCCACCAAAAATAGCTCCTTGCTAATGCCTTTGTAATGACTATACCATCATGATTTCTGTGCAATTCTTCCAGGATCTGTGCTCGCATTTTTTCAGGTATGACAACCCTATTACCCCATAATATGCAATTACTATATTCTGATAGTTCATCTCTCCGCTGCCAGAACATTTTGTAGGCTTCTTCCACTTTTTTGGGCCATCCATTTCTTACCCAGTACAATACTTTATTAAGCACTTTATCTTTTTTTGTAAATTTTGTCACTTCTTTTGCAGTGAATTCTAATTCTAGAGGGGTCTCTTCTATTAAAAGCACTCCTGAATACTCTTCTTTGATAGTTGTTTCGACCGCTGGCCATCTACTTAAGGCGTCTGCATTTCCCAATTTCTTACCTTCTACATACTGAATCTCATAATCGTATGAGTTCAGTAATAGTGCCCATCTCAACATTCTTGGCGATATTATGTTGGGTATTGGTTTACCTGGTCCAAAGATACCCAATAGTGGTCTATGATCTGTCTTGATGATTACTTTTCGACCACTAATATACTGGTGGAATTTTTTCAACCCAAAGACTATCGCAGCTGCTTCTTTGTCTATTTGAGCATAGTTCCGCTCATGAATATTCATCGTTCTTGATGCGAACATGATTGGTCTCCTCGTTCCGTCATCCATTTCATGTTCTAGAACCGCTCCAAGTCCAAATTGAGAGGCATCACACGACATTATTAATTTCCTCTTGCTATCATAATGAACCAATGTATCATCACTGGACAGCATTGATCTTAAAGTTTTAAAGGCAGTATGGTGTTCTTTGTTCCATTTCCACTTAGAGTTTTTTTCTAATAGCCTGTATAAAGGTTCAGCTATGTTTGCTTTATGGGGTAAGAATCTATCATAAAAATTAAGAAGTCCTAGAAATGCCTGTAATTCCTTGATATTCTTTGGTGCCTGTGTCTTCTCGATGGAGTTAATTTTATCTTTACATGGATGTATTCCAAACTCATCTACCACATATCCCAGAAAGGTCACTTTTGGTACCATAAACATACACTTTTCTCGGTTCACTCTAAGACCAGCATCCTTTAATCTCTGCAGTACTATTTCTAGCCTTTCATTATGTTGATTTACGTCCTTCCCACAAATAACTATATCATCTAACAAAATTGCTATCCCTTTGATGCCAGCCAGCAAAGAGGTCATTAACCTTTGAAATATTCCAGGACAAGCCTTCACACCAAATGCCAAGCGTTTCATTTTATAAAGTCCTTTGGGAGTATTCAGTGTCAAAAGCATAGCTGTTTGATCATCAACAGCCACCTGTGTATATGCTTGTTCTAAATCAATCTTTGAGAATGTCACCCCCCCTTGCAGTTCCGCAAAAGCTTCACTTAGTGTCGGTAGTGGGTAGGTATCAGTGTTTGTAACTGCATTAACTGTTGACCGATAATCCCCGCATAGACGGACTCCACCATTGGATTTTAGTACTGGAACTATTGGGGTTGCCCATTCAGAATGTGATACAGGTTCAAGCACCTCTTCTTTTACCAACCTATCAATTTCCTTGAACACTCTTTCCCTTATTGCAAATGGTATGGGTCTACATTTAATAAATTTTGGTACTGATCCTTCAACTGGGGTTATATTCACCACTGGTCCAGTATATCTACCTAGACCCTGCTCAAACACCTGCTTATATTTATTTAATAATGATATAGTCTGGGCCTTCTCACTTGAGCTTAACTTTACATTGTTTAGTCCATTAATAACAATTCCTAAATCTGCAAACCAATTTCTACCAATAAGGCTTGAACCATTACCTTTTGTTATCAGTATTTTCATATTTTTTCTCTTGTCCTTATATTGAACAGCTACTGTGGTCTCTCCAAGTAACACCAACTTACCCTCTGTATAAGATTTTAACCCAATATCTGTCATTTCTAATCTTGGTAATCTTCCTTTCCATATGAGTCTGGCCGTGTCCTCGTTAATAATGGTGTACGGGCAGCCTGAATCCACTTCCATTTGAAGTTCTATACCATTTAATACAGTTTTAATGACAAATGGATCCACTTTATCTTGCCTAATACTATTAATGCCCACCTCATACAACCCATTACATTCAGAATTGTGCTTATTTGTTTGTTTAGATTTCACCAAACAGGCCGCTTCTATGTGCCCTATTTTACCACAATGATGACATTTGCTCCAGCGAAACTTACACTGTCCTTTATGAGGCTTCGCACAACGAAAACAATTCGATTTATCTTTGTAGGAAGGAGCTTCCTTACTAACCACCTTATTTATTTCCATAGGTTCCCCCATATCATGGGTCGGGCTGCTTGAGCTTATTGTAGATTGTATGATGGTGCTTGCATCAATATTTGCAGTTTCATGTGATAGCGCAATGTCACAAGCTTGTTCAAATGTTAATTGACTTTGTTGTAACATTTTTTTCTGAATATCTTTATCCAATATACCACACACCAACCTATCTCTCAAAGTACGATTCAAATCCAAAAAATTGCAATTTATACTTAATTTCCGTAACTGAGCAATATAATTCCTCATTTTTTCACCTTCGCCTTGATTTCTGGAGTGAAATTTATAAGATTCTACTATTTCATTAGGTTTCGGATGAAAATGGCCGTTTAAAATTTCGACAATGACAGCAAAAGTAACCTCACTTACTTTCTTTGGAGATATCAAAGAAATTATTAAATCATACAAGTCAGGGCCACAAACCGCCAGTAAATTCGCCTTTTTCTTTGCATCTACTTCAATTTCACCAGCTTCAAGACAAAAGCAAAATCTTTCAATGTAATTTTGCCAACACCCATGTGCCAAGTCAAACTCGTTAAACTTTATACCCATAGTCGTATTTTAATTTTAAGTTTAAATTTCACTATATATTAGCCTATATAAGCACTTAATTTTCACTTTTTATCAGTTTTTCTCGTCGCCACTAATATGTACTCACGGAACTCACGTAAATTGTCCACTTTGGTCAGGAGGCCATTTCCAACTGCTTTTTATTCTCTACCCTCATTTAGTACATAACAGTTATACCACAAGTTTTCAAATTAAGAAGACTATTAACAATTCCTATGTTAAAGCTAAGATATACGGTATGAGATCCTAATTTTGGTAAATGTTTTATTCATATTATTTTATAACCTATAAAGCACAATATATCTATGAAAGAGTACATAAGAGTATAATACAATGTGATGTAAGATTTTTGTTCATAGATATATTTAGTTTATATTTTTATTGCTGTAATTTGTTGAAATTTCGTATAAATAATAGTTGCAACAATTGCTTTTTTGTCTCAAATATTGGCGGCTTTACAATAATGGATTATAAATTAGCACATATTATATAAAGTGTGGTAGGATATTCATATTCACCTGGGTAGTGATCTCCATACTCATAATGGTATTAAACCTGCCACAGTGACCTACATACATTGTTTGGATCCCAGGATCAGCCAGTGTGTATCTGGATAGTCTCTGGCTGATCCTGTAATGGGTTTGGATGTTGATGGGTTTGCAATGTGACTTAATGGTTAGTTGGCATGGGTATAGGGGGACACCCCTTACACCCCTGTGCCTGCATCATTCATCCGCCTGTCTTGTCACTGCCTCCATCAGTCATCTGCCTTTCCAGGCCCCTCATTTGCTTCTTCCTTTATGTGTGAAGAAGCATTTATACATACTGGTATGATTTCAGTGCCCACCAATAAAATTATTGTTTGTCGATGGTTACTGGCATTTTTAAACTTGCTGAAGTGCAGTCTCTGAAATGCTCAGATGTATATTTTTTTAATTCATACATAGTATTTAATGTGTTGTAAAGATCTTCAGCGTCAGAGTTTTTCTAAAGATCAAGACCACTAACCATGTGTTACTCAGTATGTTGACATATTTTCAGGTATTTGGTTTAGGCAATAAAACCTATGAGCATTATAATGCTGTTGCTATATACTTGGACAAGAGACTGGAGGAACTCGGTGCTACAAGAGTATACGAGCTTGGGATGGGAGATGATGATGCAAAGTAAGGCTTTTTAAATAATGATTATTCTTTTCCAACAATCAATAATACATGCTCTATCCCTAATAATATATTGTGTGTACTTTTAGCATTGAAGATGACTTTATAACATGGAAAGACAAGTTTTGGCCAGCAGTATGTGAAAAGTACAATATTGAGAGTGCTGGTGAAGAAGAATTAACAAGGCAGTTCCGCTTAGTAGTACATGCACCTGATGAAATACCAACCAACAATGTGTTTACTGGGGAAATAGCCAGGTTGCACTCCCTGCAAGTTCAAAGACCGTAAGTAATATTGCACTTAAACTCTTATAAGACTCTAAGGAAATTGGGCTCTTTCCAAATGTAAGTTATTTTAACTGTTAAATTATCATTGCATACTAGAACACCAACAGACATCCCACAGTCTCAACTGAATACTAAACTAGAAGCATGAAATTTTACTTATGTAAAATCAAGTTCAAGATCCATAATTCAAGAAAGGGTTTTTTTTAGAAACTGCCTCTTATACCCTATTCTTTTATCACAGCATGTAACTGACTGGCTGGTCAACAGTCATACACACCTTCCAATAATGCAAACGGAATAACAATTCAGTATAGATATAGATAGATAGATTAATATGACATAAAATACAATAAATGAATTGTTACAGGCCTTATGATGCAAAGAATCCATTCCTAGCCCAAATAAAAGTGAACAGAGAATTACACCATGGTGGGGACAGGTCTTGTCTGCATGTGGAACTTGATATATCAGATTCAAAAATGCGTTATGAGGCTGGTAAGTGTTTTGTAAAATATGTTACAGCAATAATAAACATGTCAGCTAATAGTCAATTCTGTCTTTATCATAAGGGCATACAGAGCTAGTGGTTTGGACTGCTGGCTAGAAGGGTTCTTGGTATACAAAAACTCAATGAGCATCTCTATTTTTTGTGCAAAAGGTTTTAGTGGTAGAACCATGCTGTAGGTACTTTTATCTACAGCATGGATGAGCCGGCTCTACCGGGTCGTTACCACTGTCTCATAGAAAACCGATATCAACGGCTTGCTGCTGCGTTTCGTACGGTGTAAAACTCGCCTCCACTTACCGATCCCTTAATCCCTTATCCCTTTCCTTTAAGGTCGGCAACGCGCCTATGATTGTTCTCGTACATGGGAAGTGGAGATCACTTACCTCCAAGTGAACTACTTGCGCGTTTGCCGTTCTATGCTATAAAAAAGCCAATTAAAAACATATATAGTTATTAATATATTTCTATACAAAGAAGTAACTCACAAATTTGTTTTCTGAAAAAGCCTTGGACTCGCGTGTCTTGGGGCCCTTGCATAGCTTAAGACGGCTCTGCTAAAAATAACAAAATATCAACTCTGTATTAAGCATTGTCATTCTCGAACTTCAGAAATAAATTAATTCTTAAAAATTGCTACATTATTAAGTGCTATTATGCTATCCAGCGTTATATAATTGGTATCTACGTATTTTAAAAGATAAACCGCTTTTTGAGGTGACCTGAAAATGGCTGGTCACTACGTGGTGTACACAAACTACAGGGAATTATCGAAATGTTCTTTTAACATTAATTACTGCTTAATTGATATTTACATATCTATCGATCCGGATCCCGTAACTTCAAATTATAATAGATATTAAAAATCTTATTTCATGAAGCCTTCATGACACCTGCAACCCTAATTAAAATAGTAAATTATACGTAGAGCTTGAATTAAACAGAGTAGGCACTACTTGGTAAACGGAAATATAGCAATAAAGTATTGGTATACCACGTAAATGGCCAGCCATTCTTAGGTGACATAAAAAAGCGAATTATCTTTTAAAATACATAGATACCAATTATATAACGATATGTAGTAAATAGGAAGTAATTTTTAAGAATTATTGCAAAGCTGAATATGAACGGTGATCGGCCATTCTGGCGTTCGCTGTCCTTCAACTAATAAGAGAGGTTAATCCTTAGTCCACTTTAGTCTTCAGGTGGCTAACTCTGTAGAATTTCTTTATGACTATAGAGTTTCTAGATAATTCGATGGGTTTTGTAGTATGTCTTCTGTGATGTTTGTTATTTTTTAAAATTCAGGTGATCATGTGGCCATATACCCAATCAACGACACAAACCTGGTAGACCGACTTGGAAACCTAACAGGCGCCAATCTTGATGATATTTTCTCACTTATCAATACTGATCAAGAAAGCACAAAGAAGAATCCATTCCCTTGTCCGACGTCATACAGAACAGCACTCTCACACTACATAGAGATAACTGCATTGCCTCGCACGCATATTCTTAGAGAACTAGCTGAATATTGTTCTGAGGAAAAGGTAAGAATGCTTATTCATGTTTTAATGTTCCTTACTCAAAATGTCCCCTGAGATGATCAAATGGTTTAATAAGTACATTGTATTGTTCCTAAAACAGTTAAATGTGGGTGTTATAGTTCCCTGAATAATTTGGATTGAGAAACCGGACTAAAGTCTAGTATACTGATTTGAATTAACTGGATCTTCCGCGACCCAACCCGCGCCGCGTACAATCCAGTGTTAGAGTAAGCCCACTGGGTTTGTTTAGTTAGTCGGATCTTCTCGAGCAAGGTTGTCTGTTATAATGTTGAACATATATAAAATATTGTATAATGTATAAAAAAATAAATCATATTATTTTTGTATAAAAAAAATTATATTTTTGTACTTGTCATAAGCGCTATTTAAATACAATAAATAATATTATTTACATAATTTCAGGATAAACAACAATTACTTCTGATGGCTACTAACTCGCAAGAGGGTAAAGCTTTGTACCAATCGTTTATAGTGGACGCATGTAGGAACATTGTGCACATATTGGAGGATCTATCATCTTGTAGGCCCCCCTTGGATCATATCTGTGAACTGTTGCCCCGCTTGCAACCTAGATATTATTCCATATCATCCAGTCCTAAGGTAGGTTGTAAACTTTAGAATTAATATAATTGTTATTTTATAATATAAGAAATATATAATAAATAAATATATTTTATTTTTTAACTTACTAACTTTTATCAAAACGGATGTTCTGAGTTCTATGCGTATTTTTTTTATATGTCACGTGATAATTCCGCCAAATGTGGACTTTGGTTTAAAGTATTTCAAGGAGAGTCTTTGGTCTCATTATAGACAATTAATGAGAATAATAAATATAATAATTAAATAATAATTAGAATAATTAATATTTTTTAGTCATATCAAATGTATGTCTTATTAACTAGGACTTAACGTTGAAATTCTTTGTGAGTAACTAACCGCGCGGTCGCGTTTCCACGAGCGTGCAGTCGCCGCGTGGTTGGAGCGTTGCGAAGTATTAAACATTATGGCTTAGTCAATAGAGTTTACATTAGTTTTTCGAGTGATTCGAGCGAGGCGCCCGCGCGGCCGCAACGCGGTGGGATTCCGTGTCATATAAATGCGCCCTATGACGTGGCAAAGTGGAGACGTCTGTAGAAAGGAAGGTAGACCCTGACAACACGCCGGAATAATGACTGACAGAATGTTAAATTTTAAATGTATTTTGTGTTTTAGTTGCACCCTGAAACTGTTCACATAACAGCAGTTGTGGTGCAGTACAAGACTCCGACTGGTCGCGTCAATAAAGGCGTCGCCACTACATGGCTCGCCCAGCATAAACCGGAGGAAGGAAAACCACTCCCGCGTGTTCCTGTATACATTAGAAAGTCACAGTTTAGGTAAAGTTTCTATTACTAAAAGTTTTTTGAGCATAGGTGGACAGTTGAGAAGCCAATAGACGCCGAGTATAGTCTGACGAACCAATCGCACGAAACCATCACCCCACGCTCCTTCATTCCGCCAATTAAAATGAACTACGGCTCATTTAAAGCAGACTTGTACTGGTCTACTTCTATACCCTTTTTTTGATAAGTGGTACACACACAAACGGGTCGGGATTAATCGGCGTAGTCGTCTTCCACCTGCTGTTATCCCACTCACAGTGGAGTATGTGCTTTTTAACACATTTATAGAAAGATTTAGCTTTAGTTTTTATACCGCTCTGGGAAAACTTTATCGGCATAGTGGTGAGGTAAAAATCAACTACCGAACATCTGAGTTCTGCCGATGGACAATGCTATATATGTAGAACAAAGACGATAATAAAGACTTGCAGATTCGAACATACCGATTCAGCGAAGCTATATGCCGAAATACCTCAAATAAACCAGCGGGTATAGAATGTGGCGTAAAAACACGACACAAACGTTCGTGCAGTTTGAATGTGATTAGTCGAGAGACCAAAGTGTGACGTGTTCCGATACAAATCTAGGACGACGCAATGGAACGTTTCCTTTTTGAATTTCTGTATTCTAAGGTGGCTGGATGGCCTTGCCGATCGGTTCGAGACAGATTAAAGCCGAACATAGTATAACTGAATGTACCTGCAATACCCGTCAAATAACTTCCCGTTGAAATAAGTTACTTCACCCGTCCTGTACGACTCCCGTCGCCTTTTAGTCTCGGAAAACAATAGCCACAACGCCGCTTGTGACTAACTTTAGGTTCGCCAAGTTATTTTTCATGAATAGTGTCCGATACTTGCTTCGGATTGGCTTTGTTCCACACAAATCCGAATCGCATGTACAAACCGCCTTATGTCTGTAGTACGTCTAATATAAAACTATTTTTGTCAGGTTGCCTATGCAGACACAAACGCCTATCATAATGGTAGGTCCAGGCACCGGTTTGGCTCCGTTCCGTGGCTTTTTACAAGAAAGGGCTTTCGCTCGCACTAATGGCAAAGAGGTTGGAGATAACATCCTTTACTTTGGATGTAGACATCGCGCTCAAGATTTTATTTACCAACAAGTGAGTCGTGTAATGTTTATATTATTATAATAACCAGACAATAAAAACTATCTACTTGCGTAGCCTTGGGCTATTAACAGTACCTACTTTATTTAACCGTGAATATTTAGTACTCGTATGTATAATAATTAGCATATTATGCAATGATAATGAGCGCGTGAACAATTTAGAATATAATTTATTATTCTACCGTCGTTAGTTTGTTATAAATGACTTAAATACTTCACAGGAACTGGAAGAGTTCGAGAGAAACGGTGATGTTAAACTCAATTTGGCATTTTCACGTGACCAAGCCCATAAGATTTATGTCACACATTTGTTAGAGAAGAATTTGGAACAACTTTGGGATGTGATTGGCAATCGGAACGGACACTTCTATATTTGCGGGTGAGCGTTTTTATATTCCCACACGAAAAGTGAAGACACATGGTCAAGTACGAGTCGGCTCCCGTACCGAGAGGGGTTCCGCACCATCGGATTATAGAATATCATTGTTTTGTGATAAATTCATCTAGTCACCTATTGTTTATATCGGCAATTGAGTAAGTGGATTACCTGATGATGATTACGTGATCTCCACCGCCTATGAACATTTACATTAACCCAATGAATCGTGGACGCGTTGCCGACCTTATAAGAAAGGGATAATTAAGGGATTGGGAAGGGGAGGGAGGTTTTGGGCTTTCGGATGTCTCATTGAACATGCGATAACGCAACAGGAAGCTGTTTGTTTACGTCGCTTTTGTGTGAGACAGTGGCAATAAGCTGGTTGAGTCAGCCATTCATATTGTATGGCTCAACCAGGTTGAAGAAACTGTGTAGACAGTTGCGTGGTTCTGCTTGTAGTGGTTCAAAAGATAGAGCATTTTAAAGATAGATTTAAGGTTCTTATAAATTAAGCCAAATCTGTGACACCCAGAATAAACGGGCCAGCATTACTTTAACCTGATGAGGTTGCATGGAGGATTTTAATGAAGTTAGATGAAAATAAGATGATATGTAAGGATTATGTAATATGAATCTTATAATAGTCTCACAACCTCCATGTGATATATATTTTTATTGTTTTGAATTATTAATATCTTGAAATTAAATTTTCAGCGATGCGAAAAACATGGCTGTTGATGTAAGAAATATAGTGCTTAGAGCCATTCAAGAGAAGGGTGGACGTACAGAGTCGGAAGCGGTGCAGTTCCTTAAAAAAATGGAATCTATGAAGAAATATTCAGCCGACGTATGGAGTTAATCACATTTTTGCAAATCCGGCTTAGTAAATTTAGTTTAATCACAAGCAATGTTGACTTGTATGTGTATGGATAAACGTAGGTTTGTGATAATTAGATAATGTTGGGCACAATTGGTACAATAATGTATTGTTAGTAACCTTGTTAAGTGCCTGTTCAGATGATGCGAACAACGCGCGCGGACCTGGATTGCCGCTTTGTCAAAACTATTGAAATTTTCTAAATGTAGTCAACGCGCGTTCACCGTTTATTATTTAAACAGATATTAAAGTATATCTTATTACGATAAGAAAATATCTTGGGGTTATATTATTGTGTTTGTTTCATATGATGTAGTAATATTATTGAGGCCCAGCATTAAACTGGCTATACAAAAACAAAATATTTCCATAGGTACATACGTAAAATACCTAGTTATCGTAACGAGTTTTATTTAATTAGGAGTAATATTTAATGATCACAGGGTTTGGTTATATATAAAAATTGGAAACTATTTTTCATTGGTTAACTACAATTATTGTTATGGGTGTGAATAGAACATAATAATCGTGGGCATAGATAGCCACGACGAGTGACTGTATTTTAGTTTAGCGTACAAAATAAATAATTAACCAGCTGCAATATGAATTGATTTAAACCGCCTTAAAAATCATTCCTCTTTAACCTTGTACCTATGCTAATATTGTATCGTTTCATACGAATTAATTGAATGTAAATCATATACTTGATTGTATATTTACTATCCACACCATCCACACCTCTCACAAGTATAAATGATTTGAATTTGATTGAATTTTGTGAATTGATTGATAATTTTATTATGCCATAGTATCGATATCGGACTGAGATTTCGTATTGTTGTTTTCGCTCAGAAATATTCCTAACGCAATATAAAAATGGCCATGCCTATGCCCACGATTATGTCAGATTTTATATAAGTGGACTGGGCAATAGATTTTAATGGATAACAATATGTTATGATTTATATCATATACCTATGATTATTGTAACTTTTTATATTACAATGTTTATAATAAATATTTTTAATAACTATTATTGTTTGTATATTTTATACGCCCCATTAATCGTAACTAATATAAGTGCAAAAGTGAGTTTGTTTGTTACGCTTTCACGTCTAAATCACTGAACCTGATTCTGATGAATTTTGGTACAAAGATAGATGGGACCCTGGAGACGATTATAGGCTACTTTTCATACCGGAAAATTTTATTTAATGTGGCTAAGCTGCGATGATAAGCTAGTTTTTGTATAAATTTAAAATAGGTACTTAACGTTATGATAGTTTAACTTTATCTTTGAGTCTATCGCCTATAATTCCATTTACAAGGACAGAGTCTATACCGTACGTCAGAGGCAATAATGTAAAAGAACTTCGTTTATCGAGGCCGTATCGTGTAACTTAAAAGGTATAATAGTATGATGCGGCTTTGTATACTAGAGTTTTATGTTTTTATCTGTATCAAACGAGAAATTCTTATAAAAGGGGATTTAAAAGAAGTTGTAGTAAATGTGTCAGTTATCATCAGTTTCAACTTTACATACAGTTTCGTCGATACAGAACAGCTATGCTATAAAACGATACAATGAAACGAGTTATACATAGAAATGTAGACCTAGTGTAGTATAGAATATCTATCACAATAATAATAACTATTTCGAATATAGAATAAAACGATTAAGGTAAAGCCGTAGATAATCTCGTGTGTAAAAGATTATCTTTTTATTGCTATCGCATGGTATTTTAGATTTTTATGTACTTATTTATTTTTATCGATGCAACATAAAGAAATATGAGGAAACCATAATAGAATAAAATCAACCGCTGCTTTTTGAAGTGATAACTTCTTATGGGAGGGTGAACTGAAACGTTCCGTAACGCGAGCGGTCCATCAACCAGCTAGCGTTAGCCGACCTCCCTGGAACATCAATAATTTCGAAGTACCAGGTGGCGCCACACAGTGACCAGTCGGCTTGGACCGGACTTTGACACGACTTCGACACGACTTTAACACGACTTTGACACGACTTTGATACGACTTTGACACGACTTTGACATGACTTTGATACTACGTTGACACGACTTTGACTCGACTTTAACACGACTTTGACATGACTTTGATACGACTTCGACACGACTTTGACACGACTTTGATACGACTTTGACAGGACTTTGACACGACTTTGATACGACTTTGACGTAGCTTTGACACGGCTTTGACACGACTTGGACACGACTTTGACACATTTTTGACACGACTATGACACGGCTTTGTCAAGACTTTGATACGACTTCGACATGACTTTGACAAGACTTTGACACGGCTTTGGCACGACTTTGATACGACTTTGACACGACTTTGACAAGACTTTGACACGGCTTTGGCACGACTTTGACACGGCTTTGTCAGGACTTTGACATGTCTTTGACACGACCATGACACGACTTTGACACGGCTTTGACACGACTTTGACACGGCTTTGGCACGACTTTGACACGACTTTGGCACGACTTTGACACGACTTTGACATGACTTTGACACGACTTTGACAGGGCTTTGACCGGACTTCGTAACGTAATGCGTTAAGGGAAGCCAGACAGAGTGGCGCCGTAACGTAACGCTTTACGGCGCCACTCTGTCTGGCTTCCCTTTCTCTCACACATACGGTAGCAGTAGGCAGGCTCCTCCGCTCTCACTTTAACCCACATTAGTTTAAGTTATCACTTCTGTCGAGCGTCCCGGGACGCACACTTTTTTTTTTTAATTTTATATTTACGCGTTTACTTATGGGTTCATTAATTTAGTAGTGGTATTTTCTATCAAACATACAGAATTATTGTAATTATTATAATAAACCTATGGACTAAGGCCTAATCCCTCTCATTCAGTAGAGGAGGCCCGTGCCCAGCAGTGGGACGTATATAATTAGACATGTGTAAGTACTGTGAGTAATGCATGACATGCTATATAACACGACCGAGTACTGAAACAGTACACAGTACCCGTCGAAATGTTGCATGGCACATGGCAATCATGGCATGGCATGACGTGCGCACTGCCATAGTACATACACGGGCCGGGCGGCTCGGTGAAGCGGGCGCGCAATCGGAAACGTTCGGGCGGTCGGGATTCTGTCTCTGTCACGCCCCTTTACGAGGACAAGGTTATTGTATGCGGTATGGTAAAAAAAATGTTGTTTTGGAAAGTGTTTGTTTTGTGTGTTTGTGAAGAAAGGACTCAATTTGTTACCTACTTAATTCTGACTGTAAATAACTAGAAAAAATATTGCTAGGTGTGTAAATATATTTTTTGGGTATGAATGTATTTGTTTATTATGGCGAGTTTGAAGTGTTTTTAATTCAAAGTTCTGTGTGGTGTTGCATCAGTTTATGGGCAGGCGTGGCGCTACCATGCTCGAGCGCCTTGCTCATCTCGTCATACAATCAAATAAAAAAAATATATAAAAGGTCTATCTCTCTAATATTGCTATTACATTACACCTGAGTCCTGATTGAACATACAGTATACAACAGTACAAGTAATGGTGGGCCGTACACATTACTTCACATAGCGTGTCATGTCAGGTCATGCCTAGAGTAATGCCATGCCATGCCATGCCATGCTATAGTGCCATATTACGCCGTACGAAATGACATGCCATATGGCATTACTTCATAGCGTACTGTTTTGCGCATGTCTATATATAATACAGGGATAGTAAAAATAATAATAATAATAATAATAAACCTATTATACTTTATGTACTTCCTCGATGGCGAGGTTGTAATGCGCACGCAGTACAACTGTACTGTGGTCCCCGAGTCGGGTAAAAGTGATATTGGATTTTTATATCACAAAATGCTCAGTATCAACATGGACACTGGAATTTATCCCGGTATGGCGATAGGCTCGCCTCGCCTAATATGGGACAAAAATAAGCTCAGCAAAATGTGGAACTGTTTATCTGCCTACCCCTTCAGGAATTACAGGCGTGAGTGTGTATGTATGTATACTTTATGTTCGTTTTCGAACTTCGTAGGTTCGTTGCGGACTATAGTGCAAGTGCGCGCCCAGATTACAGTTATGACTATGTGACGTTATACATGTGTAGATACATATACTATTAATCATATTCACAATCTTCAATATGTGAATGTCACTTGAGCTTTATCTATATTTATCAGTTAATTATAAGGCCTATCATTAGTCAACATTGATATTGTTGAAGCTGCGCTCAACAACATGTGAATGGCCCCCAGATATTTTTGTGAAATATATTCCACATTTTTCTATCCTTTTTTATTGTTAGCTCACCTGTGGGATACATTGGATTGGATAGGCAGATGTGCAAATAGTACCCACGATTTGTACCCCCTAAGTTATTGAAGACCTATGATGTGATACGTCGTGACGTCAGAAGGTACAAAGCATATCAACATGTATTTATACAAATATAATATTGTCAACAATAAATATTATATTTAAAGGGGCCTAACCAACACATTAAACGTCTTTATATTTTGCAATATATTTATGGAAACATGTAAAATAGTTAGGGAGTCGATATAGAAAATGAAAAAATCTTTAGTAGAATCAAGTCAGTTGAGTAAACAAAATCGAACCATTATATTTCATTACGTCCTAAAATCACGCCGATTGCGTCAATTTAACATATTGTCTGCCAGAGAACTAGGCCACGTTCTCTAAGCCAATTATGTTATAAATTGTTTTGAATATTTGACATTGGCTTAAACTTTAAAGAATTCACGCAGTTAACGAACCCAAGCGCGTTTCGAGTTTGTGCGGTCCACAAATGGAACCTCGAGTAGTTATTTACAATTTATTATCACCGGGCGAGGTGATGATAGGTTATAACGAAATAAAATATTTTCAATTACCTATTTTCAAAGGCGGAGGATGGCTAGTCTGTGTTACTAAGACCAACAAACGACGAGGCAAAGAGATTTGTGGTCTGTTGAATAACGCACATGTGTTACAGTTCTTAAATGGTTGATTAAACGTACGTGCTCAGGATGTGTTATCATGGGGTGAAAGAAAAAATAGTTTATTTTTAAAACGATAATTTATTGTTTAACCTCAAATATATTAGTTTATATACACCTTAAGGACATCAACAAAATGCAAATAGCTAGCACTTCGAATTAAATGAGTAGGTAAACCAATGATGTATACGTAATGTGTATTCGAATTTATTACGGCCAGCTTGATTATCTTCTACCGCAGCATTGAACCGTTAATGGATCTACGACAGCTACAAAGAAATCCGCATTCTATCATCCAGAAAAGAAATTTTACTACACAATACGCGTACTTAATAAATTGCTAAAACAAACACTAATATAACGCAACTTATTAAAATACTGTAATTATTTTAGAATATTGTAATATCAAATTGCTTTTACTACTAATTTCTATTATGTACACTATTTTAAACTAATTTATCAATAATTCAGGATTTTTAAAGTGCTCATTATAACTTCAACATTTATTCTTCATTTAAACCACAAAGCTTTAATAATTACATTGTTGAATAAATGCATTGTTATGCGGGTCATTTAGTGCCATCGTAAAGAAAAAAAAAAGAAGTCTATAGTAATAAGATAAAGTTGAGTTAATAATACCTATTCTGGATCTTTTGCATCAGTTATAAGTTCATTGACTTACAACTTTACAAAATTTAGAACAACCATACATATAGTAAAGACTATAGAAAAGTTTGGGAAGTGTGCAACTGATGCTGCAATATCCATCCAACTTATCAAATATTAAAATAATTACCATTCATACTAGTACTTTAACGGACACACAATTAATTCGTTTATATTTTACACGTATTTTACACATTGCAACAACTGTACATGATTATACAATCTCAGTCTTTACGCACAAAAATCATTCGTAATAGGTTTAAATTAAGATTCCGAGCCACTGTCTATCTGTATTGTGACGCAGTTACGTATATAAAATACTTTTTTGTCACAACCACTTACATCTTTCGATGACTTAAATCATTAAGATCATTAATAATAAACTGAATACTTTGTGTGACAAATAATATTTTATGCATGTACATTAACATTCGAGACAGGTTACAGAAACTATCCAAAAGGCACATTTCGTAAGGCGAGGCAGCCAAAATTCTTTTATATCTATCTATTCTAAGTTGCTCAATGAATAGAAACTGCTGTAACTCGATATAGTGTTTGGCAGTAATACATGGAAAACGAATATTCCCAAAAGTAATGAATAGGCCATGACCCAACTAAATTATTGCAAAAGGAATCGAATGTGTTCAAAAAATGCTGAAGGCAGTGATCACATATTATAATGAGCATCCTGAATTTTTATTCAAAAACTCACTATGTTATTTCTATAAACATATATTAAAGGAGTGGCACAGAATGTGCCTGGTAAGTATATCTTACTAAAATAAACTACGTAACACGTTTTTCTGTAAACAGTCTACAATAATTTATGATTAATTCATAAGCGTATTACATTTATTATGTGTGTATGTTGTGGGAGTTTAGACGAAGTTATAACATTAACAGTTTAGTGAACTAAACAGGAGCAGATAGATATGAATTGTGTATACATTGCATGTCTGCAGTTACTTTCTCCTACGCACAGTTTACTTGTTTTTTAAAAGTATCAGAATGAAACTTTATCTGAAACTAAGTATTAACGTTTGGAAAGAAATTTAATGATTCAACGACTACTTGTCACAACTTGTATAAATTAAACATGATATTAAATTAAATAATTCACAACAGGAACACTTGCTATGATGTTTTGAAAATGATTATTTTCATCTTAAGTGCTATTAATAATGTGTCAAATGAAATGCAATCCCATACAACTAGTCAGTAGGTGGTAGATATTAAAGTATGAGTGTGCCGTGCCATGTGCCGTGGGCCATGTGCCATGTGGCTCACGAGTCCGCCGGCACGTCCCACACCGCCAGCCCGCGCTCCACTAACTCTCTGTTCAGGAATATCACTTGCTGGAATATACAGAACAAAACCAATCAATCAACATTTCGATATTATACAAAAAAAATACTATACATATACAGGGTTAATTTTAAAACACCAGCAACCTCGCAGGACCAGATAGCTGACCCCATACGGAACAACTTTTGTTCTACGAGTTTGTATATAACTCAATATATTTAAAAAAAAATGATTTTACAAGTTTTTGTTGTGTCGTATTTTTCTTCCTAGCGTTCGGCGTGCGAGCGCGACTCAAAGAAGCCGCTCAGCTGGCTCGGGCGATGACCTTCAACGCTAGCCCCGTTCCCCACGCTTCGCGTGTTTGCTTACGTAATCTGCGATGCGTGTAGGTAACATACAAGACGGAAATTAAATGAATACTTATTTTTGTATGAAAATAAAATCTAACAAATTATCAAAAGTCGTAGAACAAAAGTAGTAGCTTATAACCTTAGGTATCTACCCCTGCGAGGTTGCTGGTGTTTTAAAAATAACCCTGTATACTAAACTATAATTTCATAATTGACACTTGACCTGTTGATCTCCAGCAGGGTACTTATTATCGTTTGACTGTGGATTCATAAAGTGCCAGCGTTTAATGTTAACTCGATCACGTTAAGTTGACGCGACCACATTACGTTGACTAATCCCAAATGTTTTACTATATAGGTGAGGTGCGTTACGTGCTTCATAGGAAGATTTGACATTGAGATATGGAATGTGGTGATTTCGCGAAGTTGGCGTAACGTGGGTGCGTTAAGATTTCGCGATGATAGAGAATAAATGAAGTCACAACACGTATGAAGTCCAACAATAATGCGTAACAACTTCAAATAAAGCGACCAGTATAATAGCAATAATTATGAGCCAAAACACCATGTCCACCATCTGCTTCAATAAAATTGTATTCAAACGATGGAAGCCCCAAATTGTTCTATTGTATTTGACCAATAAAATCATAGATGTATACAAACAACCATCTCCATAGTTACGGAAGTGGGTCAAATTTTTTATTGCAAAGAGACAGCATAATATTACGAATGTCATACAATATATTGTTATCGTAACACTCTGTTAATTGCATCATTTTGGTTGTTCATTATGTTGGCACAATAATGAATCTGTAAACTTGAAATCAGTATCCCTTATACCCCAAACTCATGTTATACTATTTAGGAGCAGGTATAGCGAATCTAAATTGATGTATAAAAACGAATCAGTCATTGATTTACAGAAACAAATAAAAAAACTGCAACGCAATATAATAAGACGGTTGGTTGCCCTACTTTCTTTTTTAATTATAGATTTTGTGACCTTGTTCTTAAAATGTATTGCAAGTTGCCTAATAAAATCTAGTTGATTATATGAACATTTATTGTTTTTGTATGAAAGTTATAACATACCTGTGGATTTAATGTAAGATACAGGTGGACGAGGGGTAATCCCGCTTCGTCGTAGCCGGCGACCTGCGCGTGTAACAGTTGTCCCGCTGTCAGACCGGCCATGATGCGGAGGGCCTCGTTACTCCACTCTGGCTCTGTATACAATATACATATTACAAACTACTCACCACATGACACAACAACGATTTCTCTGCAACACTTGAGGCGAAATGACAGAGGGGGTTCTAACTAGTATACATTTCAGGTATAAAGGCCCTTTTTATTTTACGGGCTAAGTGCGGAGGCAGGGTAGCCCACAATCAAGAACAGTGGGGGTCACCATAACATACACGCGAAGTGAAATCCCTTATAAATATCATACCTACCCACACCTACGGTATATTAAGTCAACAATACAGAGTAATTATATAAAAAAATATGAACCATTATTTGCTGGTTTCACAAAAGCTAGGAGAGCTTCCGTCGCCTGAAAAGGCAGTGTCATGAAGTCGGAGCGTATCTGTTTCAGCTGGTCGTTGTCAACGGTGAGGTAGCCGCCGAAGTCCACCAGCTTCACAACAGATGTGTCACTCTCTTCTGAGGTAGATATCACTTGCGCGCGATACCAATTGTTTTCGGTTGGCGCGGCGCAGATTGATCCTTCTGTTATCATAAATTATAATGTGTGCATTATTTATCATGTCCATGACTGACAATATATTTTTTTCTACATAACCTTGCCAAATAAGAACATCAGAGCTACAAATGTTGTCAAGGAAGTTTACATAATGAGTTTCCTTAAAAATTTGAATTTTTAAACTATTAAATTATTTTTTGTTGACATTCACATTATCAATTTAGATATGTAAAATAAATGATATTGATGTAAAATATATTTTATTATAATCATAATGGTCTAATATCAGTTTGATTTAGTGTTAACATGAACATATTTCTTTGGGTCAATAATTTGCATAGCCAAATATAATGAAAGTATTTACAATGTTGTATTGAAGATATAACCTATCGAGAGCAACTACCGAAGTGGCAAAATTTCAGCATCAATGAACACACTACTACATCTTGTTTACTTTAAATGTAACCACAATAATGAAATATAATAATAATAACAACTAGTTTTAAAAGTAACAGATACCTTTCACAGGGCGTGGCAGAGACGGCACGTCCGGATTTTGGTACGTGGCGGCCATGAGACGATGTAATGCATGCAGCGAGGGGAAGGTCGGGTGCAGCGGTTGCTGCAGGAAGAAATGTCCCGCGCTCACCAAGCACGTCATTATCGTGTCATTGTTCACCGACTCCACCAGCTGCAACTGACCGTATGAGCATACATATTCGCATAACATCACTTATAGATATATGATTCAAAATGATATTGTCAATTTGTTATAATCTATTAAAAGTACATACATCACGGTTGCATTTTAAATAATATTTTTTTTTTACAGGTGGGTTTACTAATGACAAATACTGTTGATACTAAACAATTATAAAGTAAGTAAGTGTGCAAAACACACACACTTTGACAGATAAGACAGTACCACAGGTTCCATGACAGTACTATAAACAGTATTGCTCATGTAGCATCATTGCATGAGCTCATTTGACTCAAAAAGATAACTATCTTAGACTAATTAACATCCTTGTTTGGGATTATCTTTTTTAAAATGTAGCTACTCAGTAAGAAATACACAAAACTTTATTTGTTATTTTGGAGATTATAATAGAAGTGTCTAATTTACATATTTATTATGGTTGACATTATAATTTAGCTGGTGAGTCGCTCGTATGTGAGAGGCTGTCGATACCACCGCTTTGTCTATTTCTGCCGCCAAGCAGAAGTGTGTATGCAATGCTGTTTCGTGTTGAAGGACATTGAAACTGATGAAATTACTGAACTTTATGAGTCTTATCATATTTTGTCTCAGGAAGCCATGTAGTGGTTTGTAGTGCTAATTTCTCCATATTGCTTCTGTTAATGGGCAGGTATTACACTTACTATCAGGATCTGCTTATTTCGTCATTCAGGCTAATAAAAAAAAACTACCTAATACCTATATGGTTTAAGTTTACTTACCATTAAGGAATCACATTTAATGAACTCTGTGTATATATATTTTTCTACAGATTTCTGTAATAGGTACCTTAAAACTATTGTAGACCTCAATGATTATATTATTTACCTGTAAAAATTCAGGAACAAGAGGTGCTAACCTCTGATATAATTCTGCACTAATTTCTTGTAAGGAAAAATTTGGAAACTTCTTTTCAGGAAATTTATCTTTAATCATATCTAAAGCTGCTTCAATCTCACTTTGAGTACCTAAAATCACAAATTAAAAGTTAAAGGCAATTCACATTATTATACTCATTTAAATTAAAAACATATTTTTGTACCCTAAGGATCTATTTCACAATGTTTGAGTAAGATTTAACCACCAACTAACATAAGACAGGTAATTTTGAAAATACCTAGTAAGTAATCTTTCTTTTGGTATAAAAAAAGTCGTAGTGTGACTTTTATATTTGAATGAGTCATATTCTATTTGGTTGGTAGCCTTTGCTCACGAGTTGGTGAGACAGGTCATACAGTCTGTCAAAGAAACAGCTACAGTGTAGCTACAGTATTAAATCAAGTAGTAGTTATTCATTTAAACACCATTGTTGCTACCACAGACATAAATATAAAGAGATCATTAGTATGAGTAAGAGTGCATTAGTGATTGCATTACTTGATACATTTACTGGCACAACAGGGACTAACATGTCAATGGTTATGTCAAATGGAAGAAATTATAAACTGCATGTATCCGAAAATTGCTCAAAATAACAGCATATAGTATGTCTGTATGAGGTATATATTTAAATCTTTGATCTGTAGCCACAGAGACTCAGGTACATACAGCCCAAGTGTCACCTCAAATGACACTAAATGATAGCCCTGTCTCAAGGCTTTATTCATAGACATGAGTACAGCCCATGAAATTACCTTCAACTGCACAAATTTTATGTTTAACTGAGTCTGGATGTCTTCTCACATATACACTTGCACCTGTTTTTGCTTTAATTTGTGTTACAAATGACCCATGTTTGCCAATAAGGAGACCAACAAGTCCTTGTGGTATTACAAATTGATGTATCCTAATTTCTGTTTCTGAGGGAACTATGTTCATGTTGGGTGGAGGAGGACTAGCAGCCTCAGAACAGCCTTTTCCACTGTCACTTGAGCCCTGGAAATTATGAATATTATCAATTATTACTTTCAGCAACCATAAATAATTGAATAATACTAAAAAAGGTAGGAAAGATCAATTACCTCACTATGATTATCTGAAAAGTGACACATTGATGGACTGGCTAATAAAGGATCAACTGGACTATGATTAGCTGAATCTCTTTCAGAAATGTGTCTACTTTGTGCTGTAGAGAACTGGTTTTCACTATCATTACTATCTTCAATTCCATTATTGTTTAATTCTTCAGTGTCTGCAGGTGTACTTTCTTCTGCAGTATTTACATCAGAATTTGATTCTTCAAGTTTTGTACTGTCATGCTGGGAGCATTCCCCTTCATAATTTATTTTGGATGGGGTGGTATACTCACATTCACTATTTTTAATTTCTGCTACAGACAGACATTTGTTATCAGTTAAAGACATTTTAGTAAGAGGTAATGAACATAAATTAGTAGATGATTCTTTAACAACAAAGGATGGCTCCTTCATGCTAGTGCTCACAATTATATTTTGTTTGTCAAATCCAGCTGACATTCTTTTCTCTTTTTCAATAGATTTCTTTCTAATAATTTTTTCAATTTCCAGATCAACTTCCTCATCAGTTAACTCTAAAGGTGAAGATCTCTGTGAACTGTTGCCATGAGGTACTATATCAATGGGTGCAGATTTTATCATAGAGCGATCAACTTTTCCTACAGGTAAGGCTTTTATTGCTTCGGACTGTGCATTTAACACCTCTGCAAGTTCTTCTTTCAAGCTTTTTAGCCTTTCTCTTCCGCCCGGGTCAGACTTGGCGTATTCTCTCTTTTTCTTGAACCAAAAAATACCCAACAAAACAGCTATGGAAGGTACTGACCACATGAGCAACTGACGACAAGGTGCCATTGTAATGAGCCACTTTTACTGACAATCTAAAACAAAAACATCCTATAATTCACCTGGATACAAATATAAACAAGGAAATAACATTTAATGAAGTTCATAAATATTTTATTACTGTTTCCTTGGTCTATGCGAAATTTCTGGCTATTCAAAATTATATGCATCAATAATGAATACATTAACAATTTCATAAATAACCAAATACATATAACATATATAATGAATATATTATAACACATTTAACCTTAGTATCAATTATAGGTTATTTTGAATTGTCATGAACATGTGTAGTATATTATTGTGATAATTAGTTCAACTTATTTGATTAATAATTACTGGTTAATAAAGTGAATGCAATGTTCAATTTAAATCACAACAAATAGATGGAGCATCATGCTTCCTGCTTAAGAACAGTACCATATGCCGAGTACATATTACATAGTTTGTTAGACTACATCTGCCAATTTGATAATGTTAAAGATAAGAAAAAATTGACATACTTACACATGCATAGTCCATTTTTATATAGACTTTAAAACTTATTTATTATCATCACATGGAATTGTTATCTTTTTGTTGCCAATTTGTATGTATGTGAGATGTTTTATACCGAATTAAAATAGGTTACTGTCCCGCGTGTTTGTTTACTATTTTAAATCGTATGTGAAAACTAAAAATAGTATTCAACAAACATACATTTTATGTTACACACATATTATATTTTAAAAACGTGTTGCGAGCGCAGCAACGTGGACATACACAAATTAAAGCAAGCGTGGTTCCAGCTGAGTACTGTCACCGTATTTACCGATCACTATTACTTCACTGCACATACATATCTGGACCGAGTAAAATACTTTCCATGTGATGCTAATAACACCGAGCTAATGATATACTACTGATCGCTTCAGAAGGTAAAGTAATATACGTGGTGGCCGCGGCGAGTCACGAGCGCCGAGCGATATGTGGAAACCTTCACAAGCAACACGTAAGCAAATCCAGAATCGTAAATGAAAGGTTACGCAATTATACATACGTCAATATCTTGTAACTAATAAGTCAGTAACAAACATTCCATCTTATAGCACGCGGTCACTATTTGCTTAGGTGCCAACAAAAATAACATAAAGGCTTGAAGTCTGCGACAATGCAATCTTCGTGGCGATTTATATGTTGGACATGCAGCCGGCTAATTAATTAGGCATACTTACTTAAACACACAACAAAGATCGGTGTCACTTTCTAGCAAAGAAGGTAAAACAAACCAAAAATTGTCTAATTGATAAAAATACTACCGAATTTCACTAAATTTTATCTAACAATCCACGTGCTCACAATGTTTTCGAAGCACAACAAATTCCAATATGGCGGTGTGCAATCTGGCAACATAATAATAATAAAGTCACAACCTCTGTTGTCTGTGGTGATTTCTTCATCATTCTTAGTACTATGCGTGCCAAATAAGAATAGGACTGTCAAGACGCCATTTTGTTCAGCAATACGCGCAAACTTCATTACCAAAGTGTATGGTGTGCAAAAACAATATATTCAGTTTAAATGTTTAATGTACGCTTTTTTTGGTATTTCTAATACATTTCACGCCAAATTAATTATAAATGAGTAGGATTTCAAAGAAAAATCATATTTATAAAAATAACAATAACAAGGAAGTCCAGTAGGCAACATATATAGGACACACGCGCGTATACACGAAAGCGTAGCTAACGGCACATTGGTAGCTTCTCAATAGCGTCACAAAATTGCGTCATATTAGGGTGACCAGTAGCATTAACTGTGTATTTGTTCATTTTTTAAACTGTTTCCTTACAGTTCCATAATTAATTTATCCAAAATTATCCATTAATAAAATTCAAGAATAGTATTTATTAAATGAATATAATGGTTATACAATAATTAAATCTATATCTATTAACAATAAAAAATATATGAAATTTCTTTTTTGCACTTTTTTTTGCTAGCAGTACTACTTTGACAGTTATCGTGTGAAGTTGGCAGCAAACGCGATCCTATTCTTATTTGGCACGCATAGTACCTATTTGTTACAAAGTTACCCCGAATCGATCAGGCGCGGCGGCTTGATAACATGTAAATTTTGATTTGATCATGCAATTTGAAAGATTTGTCAAACATTCACAGGGAGTTTTGGCGGGAGTTCTGACAGTGTGGTTCATCGCTTATTTTAATTTATTTCATAAATTAGTTTAGAATTGTGTTTGTTGTATAAAAGTGGTGTAGATTTGTTCAATAAACATTGACGGTGATGAAGAGTGTATGTTTCCATACACTGTTTATTGAAATAAGTGAATTTAGCATCGTACTGAAAGGAGTTAACACCAAAACTCCGACAAGACCTTGAAATCGACCGCACCAGTGTTTCATCGTTATTGTAAAAATAACTTGAGAATAAATTATACTTGACATTGGCAAAATGCATAATAATGCGAAAGCCATAAATAAAAAAGAAGAACATACACAGCCCAAACATGTGGTTCTCTGCGTTTTTGTTTATTGAGAGGAAGGAGAAGGAGAGAAGGAATTGACACCAAAATACCAACAAGACCTTGAAAACGTCCACGCCGGTATTTCATCGTTGTTGTGAAGGCTTGAGAATAAATTATACTTGTCATTGGCGAAATGCACAATAATGCGAAGCCATAAATAAAAAAGAAGAACTTGTGTTAAGAGTTTTGGCGGGAATTCTGACAGTGCAGTTCATAGCTTATTTTAATTTATTTCGTGAACTAGTTTAGAGTTGTGTTTGTTGTATAAATGTGGTGTGGATTTGTTCAATAAACATTGACGGTGATGAACAGTGTATGGAAACATTGAAATAAGTGAATTAAGAATCGTACTGAAAGGAGTTAACACCAAGACTCCGACAAGACCTTGAAATCGACCGCACCCGTGTTTCATCGTTCTTGTAAAAATAACTTGAGAATGAATTATACTTGACACTGGCTAAATGCATAATACTGCGAAAGCCATAAATAAAAAGAAGAAGAAGAGTTGTGGCGGGAAATCTGACAGTGGATAGAGGGAAAGCGCGGGAAACTTGGTCGTGGCGGGAGCGTTTTTTCTTATGAAAATATTTTATACATTAATTTATCTAAAAAGTGATCAGTTTTGTTATAGTTTGTATATATTTCTTATTATTAGTTTTGTAAAGTAGTTTGTAAATATTTTCTTCGCTGTTAGGTAAGTTTTTTGTACATAATAGTTTAGTAGTAATTTAAAATGAACGAGCCCCCGGATCCCGGGGGTGGCTCGACCCCTCACGTAGCTGCATACGTTACCGTGGAGCAGTCAGAATCTGGCATGGATACTGATTGTTCCACTAGTAATAGTAATAAAAATTTAAGGAAGCGCAGCCACGCGAAAGCCACGAAAAAAGTATGTAGGCAATGTAATAAGAAAAAAAGAATTAATAAAATGGCAGTTGACGAAACCAGAGAATCATGCAAATGTTCAGACAGTGATCATAACGTACCGACATCCTCACCGACAATTTCTGGGACTTTAAGTGGAACTGATAACACTTTCCAGAAAGTCCCGGAAACAACTCAGATTGGTAGAAAATGTTACACATCTACTGACTTGGCGCCATACATAATTCATGTTCAAAAGATTCAGAAATGCCCAAATGATAATATAATATTACATCCTCTTACCTTTGGAAATTTTTTGAAGAAAAACAATTTTAAAAATATTATTAATGGTAGTGTTAAGCGAATTGGTCGCAATAGAGTCACTTTATCATTCTCTAATTATAATGACGCAAATTCGTTCCTCTTATATGGGGGCTTAGAGGACAATAATTTTAAAGCATTTATCCCTACATTTAGTGTGACTAGATTGGGTATTGTTAAAGGTATTCCAATAGAATGGTCCGAAGAGGATATTATTGGTAACATTTCTGTTCCAATTGGGTGTGGGCCAATATTGAAAGTAAGACGTTTAAATTATAAAGCTTTTATTGATGGCACGGTTACCTGGAAACCGTCTCAGACTGTAGTTGTGACATTTGATGGTCAGATCTTACCGAAACGTATATTTGCCTGTTATAATGCCTTACCAGTGGAATTATACCACTATCCGACTGTCCAATGTTACAACTGCTGTCGATACGGTCATACTAAAATTCAATGTCGAGGGAAACCACGGTGTTTTAAATGTGGGCAGGCTCACACTGGAGAGTCTTGCAATGTTGAGAATGAATGTGCACTGTGTTGTTTGTGCGCAGGGTTTCACTTTGCCACCAACAAGTCTTGTCCTGAGTTCCAACGTCAAAAAAACATTAAAATATCTATGGCCGAAGATTGCATATCTTATTCTGAAGCTGCTAAGTTGCATAAACCAGTTTCTAAACCGTATGCTGATGTTATATCAGACACTAAACATTCAAAGTCCACTGGTGTACCAGTTAACCAAACATCTAATCAAAATTCATCTTATAAAAAAACAGTTTATTCAAAAGTTAAAACTCGTACAGATCTTACAGCTGGTTATGACCAGGTCAAATATAATGCATCATTGAATGAATATAACAATATATCAATATCTGGAAACGGTCATGCCTTTCCATCTGAAATTAATAATAACAGCAAAGTTCCTCAATTATCTATGACAGAAATTATAACTACATTGTTAAATGTTCTCTCACAAAATAATGTGTTTGTACCGTCCAACGTTGCACCAATACTCGAAACTACTATAAATAATTTAAATAATGGGTTATACAAACATAATCCAATGGAATTGCCGGAGTATAAATAATAAAAAAAGTGATTTAATATACCTTGTAAATAAATATAGTCCAACTATAATTACTCTTTCAGAAACATGGTTAAAACCTCACTATAATTTTAGAGTGCCTAAATATACTTGTATAAGAGAAGATAGACATGATGGCTATGGTGGTGTAGCCATTTTAGTTGCAAAAGATTTACCATACAAAATTATATCTACTCCGTCGCATTCTAGTGATTTTTCTATAATCTGTGTAAAAATTAATAATATTTCATTTATTTCAATTTATATTCCACAACCCTCTTCAATAATTTTTAATGAAATCAACAATATTTTAAACCTTATTCCTAAACCCTTCATGTTGTTGGGTGACTTCAACTCTCAACATAGATCATGGGGAAGTTCCTTATCAAATGCCAATGGTGAAGATGTGCTGAACATTGTGGATGTGCATGGTTTGTGCATATTGAATACAGGTTCTCCCACTCGCCGCACTCTGCCTAGTGAAAGTATAAGTGCTGTGGATTTATCTATATGCACTCCTGATCTGGCTTCTGTTGTTAACTGGCAAACTTTGCCATCCACATTTGGCAGTGATCATTTCCCCATTATACTCTCATTTCCTTGTAAAAAAAATCATTTTGATGCCCCACAACCTAAATCTCCTCGCTTAAAATATAAATTAGATTCTGAAAAATGGGAATTGTATAAGGCTTCAGTGGAACAAAAAATTATTTCTTTGTCTTGGTCTCCAGAGTTCCACCTAAATGTTGAAGCTTTCACTAAAGTCTTGTTAGATGTGGCTGACGAGGTATTTTCCTCTAAAAAAAGATCAAACAGACTTCCTTCTCCTCCATGGTGGGATAAAGAATGTACCGAAGCTGTTAAAAAGAGAAAAGAGGCTGAATTTAGTTATCAAAATGACATGTCTAATAGTAATTTTGATATTCTTGCTAAAACTATAAATGACACACGTGATTTATTAAAGAACAAAAAATTTGAAGGTTGGAGAAATTTCTGTGCCTCAATCTCCCCTGACGTTCCGTTCTCGGAAGTTTGGAATCGTATAAAAAGATTCCGATCCTCTTTTGTTCCAAGCACTTCCATAATGCCTTCTTCTTTGTCTGAAAAATTCATAGACCATTTAGCTCCTCCAACAGTTTTACAAGAAGAAATAATAACTCCCTTCCCCGAGTACATTCCTTACACGACATCACTTGATAGTTTGTTTACACTAACTGAATTAAAATATGTTGTGACTAGTGTTACAGATTCAGCCCCAGGAGAAGACGGTATTCCCTATTCTTTTTTTTCTAATTTAGGTGATGATGCTTTAAATTATTATTTGAAAATAATCAATCAAATAATTGAGACAGGCTATATTCCTCCGTGTTGGAAACGACAGTTAGTGTTGCCAATATTGAAGCCAAATAAAGACCCCAACGACCATTTGTCATATCGTCCCATAGCCTTATCACCAGTCATTATTAAAATAGTCGAACATTTAGTTAAAAATAAACTACAATGGTTTCTTGAACATAATAATATTTTACCAAATAGCCAATATGGCTTCCGAAAAGGCAGGAGTACTATTGACAGCCTGAGTATATTTACAACTGACATTCGTATAGCCTTGTCTCGCAATCAGTCCACAATAGCAGCATTCTTAGACATTTCATCGGCTTATGACAATGTTGTGATTCCAATTCTGAAAGATAAATTAGTTAAAATAAATTTTCCATTCGTATTAACCCGATTCATAATAAACATGTTATCAGAAAGGACCATTATATTAGATACAGAATCCAAGCCTTCAAGATGTATTTGGAAGGGACTTCCTCAGGGGTCGGTGCTGAGTCCCATATTATATAATGTATACACCTACGATTTAGATTCGAGTCTACATAAGTCCATTTCTATTTTACAGTATGCAGATGATTTACTTTTATATTGTTCTGATCATTCTGTTGTTAACCTAGTTCAAAGTCTATCCAGTTCACTCACTATTTTGAATAAGTGGTTGGATAGCCACGGATTACAATTATCTCCATCTAAAAGTAATATTATGTTATTTTCAAGACAAAAAATGGTATCGCCGATTTTGATAAAATACAATGAAACAATAATTCCGTTTAAAAACTCTGTAAAATTCTTAGGTGTTATATTAGACTCGAAAATTACAGCAACAGCTCATTTTGATTATATTTCCGATAAGTGCGAAAAAATTCTTAATATGATTAGATGTCTCTCTGGTGTATGGTGGGGAGCCCATCCCTCTTCCTTGAAACTGGTTTATAACGGCCTAATTAGATCGATACTGGACTATGGGACCTTTTTGTTAGAGCCATGCAACTTATCTGGTCTTAGAAAAATAGATAAAATACAATCAAAAGCTTTACGTTTAATTACTGGTGCAATGAAATCTAGTCCCTTAAACGCCCTGAGTGTTGAATGTGTTGAGCCTCCATTACATCTACGGCGTCAATATTTATCGGATAGATTTTTATTTAGAGTTATGCAGTTTTCGAACCATCCTTTGCAGTCTAAACTTCCCGTATTGATAAACGAGTTATCTTCATCTTACTGCCGCCATAAAACTACACCATGTCTTGTTATAAGCTATAATAAATACAAATCATTAAGTGCCCCTGCATACAATTCACATCTTCTTCCTCTATTTAATCATGATTATCGTACTTTAATAACAGTTCCAAATATATTGTTTGATATTGGCATTGATAAAAATGACCATAGTGCAAATATAAAATTCAATAAAATGGTGAATACTAAGTGGCCTGATTGGCATCACATATACAGTGATGCTTCAAAAAATAGTTCATCAACTGTGGGCATAGGCATATATCACCTACAGTACAATATAGTACAACAAGTTAAACTTCCTCGGGAAACGTCGGTGTTTACCGGGGAATGCTATGGCATTCTTAAATCTTTAGAGTATGTCCTTATTTCTAGAGTTAAAAAAGCATTAATTATTTCCGACAGCATGAGTGCTCTTCAAGCGCTAGCTAAGAATCCTTTTATCTCAAAAAGTAACCCAGTTATAAGTGACTGTAGGAATATGCTTTGTAAGTGCTTGAGTAATGACATTAATATAATTTTTTTACGGATTCCAAGTCATTCCGGCATTTCCGGTAATGAAAAAGCTGACCAACTCGCTAAACGCGCTATTTCATGTGGTGATATGTACCCGTTTAAAAATTTCCATCATGATCTCTCGTCATTGCCTAAACTTTATCTTTTGGAGACCTGGAGTAATGTTTGGTCCACCAATAGTCAGAATAAGGGTAAATTTTATTATTATATTCAACCGAATATTCCAAGCAAGCCTTGGTTTTCTAACGTGGAGTTCTGTAAAAGAACGACTACTATATTGATACGTATGCGTTTGGGTCACGTTTGCACCCCACATCATCTTGCAAGGCTCGGCATTGTACAATCTGAGTTGTGCGAGTGCTGTGAGGATGTCGGAGATCTGAACCATATATTTTTGTCATGTTCTAGAAATGATGCCTCTTCCTTGATCTCTCACCTTGTATCGCTTAAAATTCCTCTTCCCACATCTATTCCTATCCTTTTGGCCTCTAATGATCATCTTGTATATAAATCTTTATGTATGTTTATTACTAAGAATAATATAAAAATTTAATTTATTTATTTTCTATAAACTGTAAACCCTACCATTTTCCTTAAACATTACTGATCCTTTCACTTTCCAAATTCCCAACAATTCCGATATAAATTCTGTTTCCCTAACTTGACACTGGCATAATGTATAACAGATGCCATTAAAAAAAAAAAAAAAAAAAAAAAAAAAAAAAAAAAAAAAAAAAAAAAAAAAAATCTGACAGTGCAGTTCATCGCTTATATCGCGGATTAAAAATCGTTACATCTGTTGACAATCAAAACTTGTGCTAACGAGTTTTTTGTCGGAAATTCTGACAGTGCGGTTCATTGCTTATTTTATTTCAAAAACTAGTTTCTAGTTGTGTTTGTTGTATAACCAAAAATTCGTCGCCCCGTGACATAAGATGTTAAGTCTCATAATGCCCAGTAATTCAAATTATGCAGGTAGAAGCAACAATAGATTATTTATTTATCCTGATCCTGATCCTGAAAAATCATTAAAATAGGTGTAATAATACAAAAATATCAACTATTTTCTTTAAGAGCTTCTTTAAACCTACAAAATCAGAATTGGCGTAGAGTAAATTGGTCGTATCGCGGAGTGGTCCATATGCAGACGGATGACATTTTCTTTCGGTGTCGAGGTGATAAAACTAAAGCGTTGCTTACGCAGACTTACAACTTCATGTTGCCGAACTTTCGCCAGACTTGTTCTCTGATATATGGTTCGCCAAGCGCGGCCTTACCTAGCGCATTTATGTTGGCCTATGAATGTTGATATTGTAAGTTTCTTCGTTTATTAGGTCGAATATTGATTATTAAACAATGTAGCTGCCGGCCAAATATAATTTCAGTAAATACCTCTAAATCTGTAAATCTAGATTTAAAAGTCCTTACCAGTATTTCCGTTAATCTATTTGCAAGACGGCGATAAGGCGAGGAATTCACGTGCAATATACCTTGACTTTTGCAATATCCGTTAAATTCCAAAGAAGAAAGTTGTGGACCATTGTCGTAACATATTATTTGAAAAACCCCGAATGTATAAAAGATGTCATCTAACACAGCGCAAAGATTTCTGGAAATAAGGTTTTTCATTGCTCTAACTAATCTTAATCCTTTTGATAAAGCATCACAGTGAATTAAAAAAAAGCATCACCAGTACTTGCTTTCGAAAGGACCTGCAAAGTCAATTGTAGGTATGTCCCATACCTGTTCTCGAATACTTTAGGATGAAACAAAGAGTTCTGGAATATATTTGTTATATTTTTTGACATCTGTGGTATCTTTTTAGGAAATGGTCGATGGCTTCAATAATGGATAGCCACCATACTTAAAAACGAGCAAGAGGCTTCGTCCCCGATATCCCGGATGGTCTTTGTGAAGGTATTAGAAAATTTGGGATAAACTAATTAACTTTCCATGCCACATTACGAATTTGTTTTCTATGAAAAGTTCATCACACTTCTTATAGTAAGATTTAATGTTATCTGCATATTTTCTTTAGCCTGTTTTCATATATAACACGCAGAAGTTAACTAGGCACCTCGGTGTAATGACGTCATAGGAATGTACTAACTGCATAAAAAATTCAAGTACCCTTATAAGACCCATCGATACAAGTTATTGTGACTGCGAATGTGGATGGGCACGTTTTCAAGCGAAGTTCACGGGCGCGGGTTCGCGTGCGTACCTACTAAATTGGTTACTAAAATATGTTTTGTCTCATTCTCACTCTGACAGATGACAAATGTGTGACTGACGCTAAACATATAATAATTAATCAATAGATACCTATTCAGCGTTTATCAATAAGGGGGTTAAATGTAGGTATATTTTTTGGTAACAGTTCTATATCCATAAAAATAACAATAATAACAACGAAAAAAACACGAAGGAGGCGCGTGCGTAACGGTAGTATTTAATTTACTGACCGTAATGACGCGTCGAGGGCGAGAGCGGTAGGCGGTGGGGTGTGGTGGGAGGGGACGCGCATTCCACTGAGGTGCCAAGTTGATTTCTGTGTGTTATACTTTAAGACATCTGATAGTGTCAAATCCTGAGTAGTATTTTCATGTAAAAGGTCTCCACAGAGCTGTAGATCAGCTTTTATAGCTCCTAAACGGCGTAATTCAATTCTGTGAACCTGACGTTCTATTTTTGATGGCAATATTTCAGGGTAGTCTAGATAGGCAATCTGCCAATATGTTATTCTCTCCCTTTTGGTAACAAATTTCATTATTGTAACTGCCAATTATTAGTATCCGCTTTACTAGTCTATTATTAGCTTAGGAAGGTTATGCTTTGAGCCCAATATGTGTTTGTGATCAGTAACTAAGGTAAATTTGATTCCACGCCAGTACTGATTTATCAAATAAAATACCGAGGGCTTCTCGATCTATTACAGAGTGTCTTGTTTTAGCTTCTGTGTGCAGTTTCCTAGATGTAAAAGCTATAGGTTGTTCAGTGTTTCCATTTTTGGTATATAGAACAATCCCCACGCCTTTTTCCTGTAGAGCACAGCGACTTCTTTCGCATAATCGAGAAAAATCGGTCTATTTTCGTCGAAAGGAGTTAAAGGGTTTCGACAAAGTTATAACTTTTTTTTTTTAGCTTAGCACGGCAAAGTGACTTCACTACACCTGATGGTAAGCATAGTGCAGTCCAAAAAACCACCAACCACCGATAAACAATGAGATTATCGGTGGTCACCAGAATCATGCCGGCCAAAATGCTTCCTTCTTCGGAGAGAGAAGCAAAGCAAATCGAGGGGCCTGCGACAGGACAGGCGGATGACCGATGCAGGCACAATAATACAAGAATGTACCCCTGTAACCGCCCCAACCAACCATCAAGTCATGTCGCAAGCCCCTCGGGAGAACCGGATATACACTGGCTGACCCTGGAACGCGACCCACACAAGATGGCAGGTTTTAACACTAGTGTTGATGTTGTTGTTGTAAACACATTGTTTTATATCCTCAAAAATTTGTCTCTTGTGCATTGTCTAGTGTCACGATCGTTTTCCGCTGGTTAACCCATAAAGGTCTGTACCTACATATTCTTTGTAAGTAAGAATAAAACGCTTTATTCGGTTTCGAGGATGCAGAGGCTTTTAAAATTGCTTCAATATCTTAATTAGTGGAGAGTATACCGTTTTTGTCAATTGTATATCTTGGGTATTTTAATTGAGACAAATGTTTGTGTGATCCACAAATATTTGTGTCGAGTCTGGGTGTTGTGGGATCGCAAGTTTCTTGTAGTTCCTGATACCCACGATACAGGTTAGTCTAGTGTGGAATCAGGGGTATGTATGTAGCTGTTGGGTGTATTTATTTATTTGTTGCTTTCCTTCCACCTCTACTGTAATATTTGTGAGGCCCTTCAAATGAAGTTGTGCTTTTAAGTGCTTTGTTTAATTTTGGGGCAACTATACGTTGCCAGAATGGTATGCTTATAATTGAATATGATGATCCTCGGTCCAAATCCATTGTCGAAGGTGTTTCCGTTGATAATTGTGTTAATCCTTTTGCAATCTCTTTTTGCTTCTGCGTATCTGTGACGCCGCCATCGACTTAGAAAAAAAAGAGGCTTCCCCGCTAGTAATATTGACAGTGAGGCAGAATATCGAAGAATCAGTAACGAATTGCTGACCATAAAAGAAAGGTATAATTAAAGGATTTTGAAAGTGAGGGGATTTGGGCCTCAGGATATCTCAGTCACCATATGAAACGCAGCATCAAGCCGCTACATTACGCCGGTTTTCTGTGAGATAGTGGTAGCAACACAGCGAGCCGGCTCATTTAAGCTGTAGAAAAAATTGTCTACAGCGTGGCTCTACCACTAAAATTTTTGTTATAAATCCGGATTCAAAAAAGGGGAGGTTCTCAATTTAGCGCGTCTTTTTTATTTTTAGTTGATTTGTTAAGTGTTTAATATCTCCACCCTATAATCCGTCATTGGATTTTAACCGGTTTTAGGGTGACAGACGACCTGTAATAATGCTCAAAAATTGGGGACCTCCTCCTATTTTGAAATCGGTTAAAATACAATAAAAATATATGTAATTTTAAAGTTTTCATTCTTGGGGTGACACCCAATTCAAATCTGACCCGGGTGCCATCCGTGCTCGCTACGCCGATGAATACAGGATTACTTTTAAAACACCAACCCCGCAGGACTAGATAGCTAACCCCATAAGGAACAACTTTTGTGCTACGACTTTTGATAATTTGTTAGTTTTTTTTTATAAAAAAATAAGTATTAATTTCATTTCCGGTTTGATTGTTTAACAAAACCCTGCGAAGCGTGAGGAATGGTGTGTAGCGCTAGCGCCTTTGAACTGGATCCATTTAACGAGCCGCCAGTCGTCCGTCGGTTTTGATTTTGCGCACGTGTCCTTTCTTCGCCACTGAGCATACGGCTCGATTTATTGTACGGATTGTGGGTAGGTACCTACAGTGTACTTTTATTACCATGGCGTATCGGTATTTCAATATCGAATACACGGAAATGGTGAGGATGCTTGCTAAGTGAGATCAAAGGTCACCAGACATTACACTCGCTTATTTTTTTGGCGCGGGGAAAAGCGTTTTATGACAACCGCCCCGCCCCGGGGGAGGCGGGACGGTTATGTTGGGCTCTGCCGGCCTTACGACCCAGCGTTGAGCCGCCCGGGAGAGATGGAAAACTTCCGGGCGACCGTTGGGCCGCGTCCCTACGCTATGTACACCCTATGCCGACAAATACGTACTAAAAACCCGGCGGTGACCTTCTTCGGCGCATGTTGGGCGGCCCCGGGGTGTCCTTGAATAAGATAAGGATTGCTACCGGAACCGCCCTTGTGCGGTGCCTTCTAGCTCCATCCCTTTGGGGGGGGGGGGGGGGAAGCTCAGAAGCCCCCGCACGCCGAAGGACGCCCGCGGCGTCAACAACAAGAGGCCTACCACCCATGCTGCCGTCCATCCCGGGGTCGAATGTACAAAATGAAGAATGAAGGCATATAGATAAGAAATTAATAATTTTATTCCAAATTTCCAGATCAATATTTAAAATATATAAACTAATTACTCAGTTATCTGTGGGCTTAAGCACCCATTGAGTTTTAATTTAATTGCTTCTTTTACAAGGTCTATCTGGACATTGTTTTATTTATTTTAACACGCATTTTAACACACTTTTGGTAGCTTCAGACGTATGTTTGTATGTAACTGAATCTTTGAACGTGATTTTGACCTCCTTCATAACGTCGGATTAAATAGAAATTTGGTATACTTATCAAGGACCGATGACAACTCAATATAATTAAAAAAAGTATTGTAAATTGTGATTAATCCTACTTCCTACTAATATTATAAATGTGAAAGTTTGTTTGTTTAGATGTTTGTCCATCAATCACGTTGAAACTACTGAACGGATTTTGATGAAATTTGGTATACAGACAGGGTATGAGCTGACTTGGGTGATAGTCTACTTTTTATCCCGGAAAAAGCAGATCACGCGGGCGGAGCCACAAGCAAAAGCTAGTTATAAATAATTATGATGTGTGTAAAGTTTAGTTTAGAGCGCCATCTACACTACGCATAAGAATGCGTCAATAGATGGCACTTTTTTGATATTCCTCTTCAACCAACTACAATATATTACATTTTTTCTAAAAAATTAAAAATAAATAATAGTTGAAAAAGTCTAAAAAACATTTTTATAAAAGTCTAACTAAAAAAAAAAGAAAATAAATTTAAAGAAAACAATGTATTTTATCCTACTAATATTATAAACGCGAAAGTTTGTAAGTATGGATGTATGTTTGTTACTCTTTCACATAAAAACTACTGGATGGATTTTAATGAAACTTTATAATAATACAGCTTATACATCAGAATAGGACATAGGCTACTTTTTAACCCGGAAAAAGCAGATCACGCGGGCGGAGCCGCGAGCAAAAGCTAGTTGTAAATAAAGCGTAGCCTCATTACTGACATGCCTGACAATCTTATTGTATTTAAACACCGAACATAATGACTAATGTTAAGTATTCATATCATCATCATCATCATCAGCCACAAGACGTCCACTGCTGAACATAGGCCTCCCCCAAAGATTTCCAGACCAACCTGTTGGAAGCGGCCTGCATCCAGCGACATCAAGTTTTCATATGAATTGACAATATTTTAACATGTTTAGTGGTTAAATATGCTATAGATTGGCGCGTTGTTAAGTAAGTAAGTATGGATGGATGTATGTTTGTTACTCTTTCACGTAAAAACTACTGAATGGATTTTAATGAAACTTTACAATAATATAGCTTATACATCAGAATATTTTACACATAAGCTACTTTTTATCCTGGAAAAAGCAGATCACACGGGTGGAGCCACGAGCAAAAGCTAAGTAATACATACTTCTAAATACTTGTGGAAAAAGTTATTGTAACTAGTCTACATGCTTGTAGTCACAAGAATCAGTATGTATTTCACCTAATATGATGTCTATTAGGTTCATGAACCATAAAATATGGTCTAGAAATTTAACCCATGATGAATGTAGCAATGTGAATGTATATTGTCAGCATTTAAAGAGTTAATATAGATTCAATAAAAGTAATATAGTGTGGTTGATGTATTTATTAATTTGCATTCCTTAAATTCTTAGATTTAGACAATTAATAGCTGTACGTGAGAATAATTTAAGGAATGTTGGACAGTAATTTAATTTCATACTAAATAATGACATTTCACAGTGGAAGAATACAATATGCCGACTATTGTGTTAGAAACACATTTTTACTTTAGCTATATGAATGGTTCTGCTTTAGAACTTTATACATTCATACAAGTTAACTTTTTTGTTATATTAATTTACAAAATCACAAGGTCATTTTTAATCATAACAGCAAAACAATTTACAGACACTTACTGTGGATATTATAAATAGGGCTAATGTTATTGTAACATTCTTATCTTATAAAGCATCTACATTATCTGCTTCATCTTCTGAACTGACTTCGTCACCAAACTCGATGTCTTCGTCGAGTCCATCCACAGAGTAGACGACTGTCTCATTGATGCGTACCGTTTCGGGGAATTCGCCGTAAGTCTTCAGATTCCTCGCCTCATCAGGGGTGTATTTCAAGATGACATCTGCTTTAGCGTCCTGATAATCTCTTAGACCTATCAGTATAATGTCTCCTTGATTTATCCATACCTTTTTTCGTAATTTTCCACGAATATGACAAAGACGTTTTATGCCATCAAAGCACATGGCCTCCAAGCGGCCATTACCGAGCATCTTTGTGACTTGGGCGTACTCTTGACCGTCTTCCTTGAAGACCAACTCACGTTTCTCCGTTTCGTTCTCATTTTTCCCTCTCCTCCTATTTTTACCACCTTTTCCTTTATTTTTCGGCATAATTTATATAATCTTGAGTATAAACATGTACAATTAACTATGAAAATCTCATGGATTTACAGTGAATCACTTTCTTTCTGACAGTTTGTTTGACAGAAGTGTTTGTAACATTCAATGTTGGCACATGGCAGATTGGGATTGTGGCTTGTATACGTAGACATTGTTTATGGTACCTGCGTGACATTCTCGTTATAAATATGAATCGATTATGCTATTTCCACACGCTTGGCATCTTACTTGCATGACATTCTCGTTATTTAATATGCATCGATTTTTTTTATAGCATAGGCCGGCAAACGAGCAAGTGGGTCACCTGATGGTAAGTGATCTCCACCGCCCATGTACGCCCACCACCAGAAGAAGGATGGGCGCGTTGTCGACGAAACTGTCTACAGCGTGGCTCTACCACTCATACTATTATACGATTATGCTACTACATTTTTTTTGTTCTTTAAAACAAGAAACATTACCTAATTACTATTTTATAAATAATATTTACATGTTATTACATACTTTTATTAATTAATATTAGGTATCAATCACTGAGTAATAAACCACAGTACCACCACTAAAAATTGTTTAGTTTTATTTTTAGTTATTTTGAGTCGGTTTTATTTTATGTTTTAAGTATAATTTTTATAGGGTGGATTTATGACTATTTTTTAGACTTTGTTCTACGAATTATTAATTAGGTATGTACCAACTTACAGCTTTTTTAATTTATAATTATAATTTGTTGTTGTTATTACATTGAAAATGTAATTGGTATCATTGAGGTAAATTGGTCAAAAGTGGCAGCGCGGCGCGACGCGCTATTCAAAATCTGTGCACCAAGCCACCGCGCCGGCCGCGGCCGGCGAACGAAGTAACAAAGTAAAAAGAATATATGTAATGTGTAATACTAATTTAATATATAAATGTAATAAATGAAGTTCGCTTTAGATAGAAATAATATACTAATATTATTTTGTCTAAAGTGAACTTTACCTATTGTATCTGCTACGATTACAATATTTCTTTGCTTATATTTATTTGTTTGTATAAAGAGGGTAATCTTTGGAATTACTTAGCCGATTTTAAAAATTCTTTTACTAATAGGAAGTTTTTTTTATTTCATTGAATGACGAGACCGGTAAGTCGCTCGCCTGATGGTAAGTGCCACGCCAGCCCATTAACAGAAGCAACACCACACAGAATTTTTAGTCATAAAGCACTGCATGGCACTGAACTGCGCTCGTCACACCGAGACATAAGATATTAAGTCGCATAATGCCCAGTAATTCTACTGGCTTTAATGTCCTTCAAACCGAAACACAACAGTGCTTATACACAGTTTCTTGGCGGCAGAAATAGATAAAGCGGTGGTACCTCAGGGATAAATACGAGGGACCTACCACCTTGTAAAAAGTTGTACTATCCCTGAGTTATATATATCGTTACGATTTGTGATCACAGCGTTCCGCAAATAATGGTTTTGTAGTCAATTAAATATATTTTTTATATATTTTAAAGACTAATCTCTGGATCTAATAAATCGATTCTAAAAATTGTTACACTATTATAAAGCTACATAATTCCTTTGTAACACTAGCTATATTTTATTCTAATTTGTGACCATAGTGCCTCGTGATATAATCAGCCCAAAAACAAATTTTACGCCACCTTTTTATATTCAAATATTGGTTCTATCATTTGCTTAGACTATCAATCATTTGTGACTACGGGAAGTCCAAGATATCAATTTGAAGTCAATCGGCTTAAAAACAAAGAAAACAAAATGGTGACCACTGCCACTTTTTTCAATTATAACATCGGATCTATCAGACTTACTTTCCCATTCATAATATTACTATGGGTTAGATTAAAATATTTATACGTACTATCCTTACAAATTGGTATAAAATCAATATTTGGCAGACAATATCGTCACAAATTACAGTAAAATATACCCTGTCACTTAAGGATAGTGTAGTGTATAGTGTAGCTTCTGATAGGAAAGATTGCTTTAGAAACTGATCAGTAGTTCCAAAGGATATTCCCCATATTGACTACAAAATCGTTATCTGAGGGTATTGTACTCACAAATCTCAGTAAAATGTACTCTATGTTTCTAAGGGTCAGTGTAGCTCTCTAATAACGAAAGAATGTTTGAATCAGTTTAGTAGAGTCAGAGATTACGGGACGCTCGACAGAAGTAATAACTTAAACAAATGTGGGTTAAAGTGAGAGCGGAGGAGCCTGTCTGTCAAAGTCCGCTCAAAACCCGGTCAAAGCCCTGTCAAAGTCCGGTCAAAGTCCTTTCAAAATCCTGTCAAAGTCCGGTCCAACTCCGGTCAAAGTCCGGTTAAAGCCCTGTCAAAGTCTTGTGATAGTCCGGTCCAAGCCGACAGGTCACTATGTGACGCCACCTGGGACTTCGAAATTATCGATGTTCCAGGGAGGTCGGCTAACACTGGCTGGTCGATGGACCGCTCGCGTTACGGAACGTTTCGGTTCACCCTCCCATAAGAAGTTATCACTTCAAAAATATAATAACAGCAAGTTATTGTTAGAAGACTCACTGAAATAGCGCTAGTGTAGTAAATTCAAATGATATGAATATAGCAGTTTGAAGTAGAGTGAAGTGTGCTGGGTTATAGTTAAAAAATATGCAGTATTTAAAATCTCAAGTAATTTATTTTTATATATATATATACACTCCTTTGCAAAAAAAACGGGCGGGTTTGATTTTTTAACATTATTGGTAATAATTTAGTTCTTCAGAGGTTTTAATAGCCAAACTATGTTACTGGCACTTAATAAAGAGTCTGGGTATGAAAAAAAGTTCATTCCAAATTCAAAACTTTTGTTTTTTAAATTATTAATCCCTTTTTCATTTTGTGACACTTTTCGCGGGTTTGCGGTTAAAAGGTTATCAAGCAACTAAAAGTAACTTTTCGTTATTTTTAGTACAACAATTTATGTTTATCGCATAATTCTGCCTTATTGTGACTTAAAACAGATATCTTTGTGTCTATCGTAATGGCAGAAAAAGCAATGAGAGCTAGTAAAATTATAGCGCTGCTGGAAGAGGGGTGTAGCCAATGTTACGTCTCACAGCGGTTAAACGTGAGTCGTTCAACCGTACAAAGAACCTGGACTCGATACCAAGAGACAGGTTCCGTTCAGAGAAGGCAAGGTTCTGGGAGAAAACGTTGCACACAGCCGCGAGACGATCGCTTTTTAGTGACTCAGGCGCTGAGGAACCGCAAATGCAGTAGACCTCAAAAGAAACCTTGAAGAGGTACGAGGAGCACAAGTTAGCCTATGGACTGTGAGGAGAAGACTTTTAGCTGCTGATATACGTAGTCGACGACCAGCGCGGGCCCCCAAGTTACTCCGTGAGCACCGGATTGCGCGGTTGAGGTTCGCTAGAAATTGCCTATCTTGGACACCAGGTAACTGGAGTAGCGTACTCTTCTCCGATGAGGCTCGAATTTGTCTGCATGGTGAGGACCGACGTCGGCGAGTGTTACGAAGACCAGGGGAACGCTATGCCGATGTGTGTTTTGAAGAAATCACCCCTTATGGTGGAGGGTCCGTTATGTTTTGGGCGGGCGTAACTTCCAACTATCGTACCGAGATAGTATTCATAGAAAATGGCTCACTAAATGCGCATAGGTACATAACAGAAATCCTTTCTCAAAATGCACAACCCGCACTGACTGTAATTGGTGAAGATGCCATTTACATGGACGATAATGCTCGGGCCCACCGTTCTGGCGACGTAGATGCTTATATGCAAGAGGTCGGTATTCGTCGTTTGGATTGGCCAGCGCGGAGCCCCGACCTTAACCCCATTGAGCACGTTTGGGACCTCCTAAAAAGGCGAGTACGATCTGTCCAACCACCTCCACAAAACATCAGAGAGCTTAAACGTGTAATCTCGACTGAGTGGGAACACATTCCACAGGACACCATCAAAAGCCTGGTGGGAAGCATGCCAAGACGATTACATGCCGTAATCGCTGCAAGAGGAGGTCATACTCGTTATTAATTTTTATTTTTTAATGTCTCTTTTATTAAAATACCATAAAAATACTCGTAGTCTTAATTTCATTATACCCATAAAAATGTCCATTTTAACACGGCTCTCTGTTTACATTGACTAAAACACCGATACCAGGATAAAAGTGTTAAAAAACTAGATTCTCATTGATAATAAGAAATTTCTAGTCATCCAAGCTAATGACATACTAAAAATATAATAATATTTACCCATAGAAAAGCTAAGGTAAAGTGTGTGTGTAAGGTGCCCGTTTTTTTTGCAAAGGAGTTTATATATAAATATAACATTACATTAAAACTGAAATGTTGAAAATAAAAAGTTGTTCATTGGTGCCATTAGCCAAGTGAATAAGCCGTCGCGAATACTGTTAGGTAGTAGGTAAAAAGTGTTGGCTTGCAGTATGGCAAGCGTGCAATCGGGCTGGCGACTAGGGTGGGCGTGGGTGGACTACAGGGGTGAGGCCAGACGGCGAATGAACTGCAGAAAGGGTTAATGTTCTCTTCCCCTGCAACGCAGCCTGAGGTTGCCCGCCCACGATTATGTTGGATACCTATGCACATAGACTCGGGTGCTCTGTGGAAACATCAAAATTAACAGGAACACGGAAAAATATTTTAGTTTATGAAATTATTAGATGTGATAGGGAAAGGTCATATTTATGGGCTTTACTTATGTCTTATTATGAGTATTTATGTAACAAGTGTTTTTAGAGTCGAGATATCCTGAAAATTTATGTTAATTTAAACACTCGTTTAATATCGATCACTATTAGTAAATACAATAATTTGTATCTGGTAATCGGTAATTGCACTTCATAAACTCAGAAAATATTGAACTGACTGTGTCAAATTAAAATACTACAAGATAAGAATAAATGTGTATGACAAAAAATGTGAGGTTACACATTTTAACACACGTTTTGTCACAGGCAGCAGTTGCATAAATTTACAGAAAAAAATATAAACAAGATTATATACTCAAACCAAGTTGTGTAATTTACCGCGCATTAGAATCAAATAATGCATAATGAGTCGGTTTTATGTATTGTCCTACTAATATTATTAACGTGAAAGTTTGTAAGTATGGATGGATGGATGTATGCTTGTTACTCTTTCACGTAAAAACTTCTGAATGGATTTTAATGAAACTTTACAATAAAAACTTTAGCTTATACATCAGAATAAGACATAGGCTACTGTTTATCCCCGTAAAAGCAGATCACGCGGGCGGAACCGCGAGCAAATGCTAGTTAATAATATTTATTTTACTATTTTCAGGGAACTAATCGTCAAAATCAGTGTATAAGTGTTGAAGGTTAAGTCTTTCGTCAGCGATTTCACGCCAGTAGGGGCGGATTTTTTTCTTCAAAATAAATAGGAATAACTTTGAGCTATAATAATCTATTGAATAAAGCCATAATCATCAAAATCGGATCAAGTCATAAAAAAGAATGTTAAAAAATTAAAACCAAAACGGCAAACAATTAATCTTTTTTTTAGTGCATAGGCTGGCAAACAAGCAAGTGGGTCACCTGATGGTAGGAAATCTCAAGTTGCCAACCTTAAAGGAAAAGGATAATTAAGGGATTGAGAGACATTTGGGCGTCCAAATATCTATACTTTATAGTCGGTTTACTGTGAGACCACTGTCGCACAGTTACCACTGTAGCGGCCCAGTCGAGCCGGCCCATTCATGCTGTAGACAAAACTGTCTACAGCGTGGCTCTACAACTCAAACAAATGCTTCCGCTGAATCTCCTCCGTTCTTTCCGTCGGTTAAACACATGTATTATTTTACATTATTGGACATGTCACATGTAGGTATTCATTAATTTCGTTAAGTGTTGTGCACCACATAAAATTTCAGACCAAACTACTTAATTAATTGAATCGCCATGGCAATCAAAAAGCATATACGCTGCTTCAAAATCTAAGATTCAAATTGAAAACAAAGAAATGTTGCAAAAAGTGACAGCATATCTTTTTTATGAGCTAGAATGGAAGCTACGCCTGACCATAATCGGAAGCAACAGTACACATACCTTTGAATTCCATTAAAGCACTGCCTGGCACTGTATTGCATTCATCACAATGATTAAAATAGTCTAAGATTCATCGCCACGCGACGTAAGTTATTTTAGTTTTTTTGCTTAATAATATTAAAAACTTATACAAAAATTAAGTTTGTTTCGCGAGGTCTTCTCAGGCAGGGTCGCGTTTCGATCTGGTCGTATTTATAAAACAGGTACATAGTTTGGTACGAACAGAGCCCGATTAGACTATGTTGTATATGGGGTATTTATACGGGGTAAACCTTTACCAATCTACGATAATATTATAAAGAGGCCATGTTTGTGTTTGTGACTTTAATTAATTTTGCAGGGACCAGAAACTGCTAGGCCAATTCTGAAATTTCTTTCTCCAATAGGAATCTATATTATCTCTGAGTGCTATACATAAGTATAATTAAGCTAGTTTTAATCAAACAAGAATTTTACGCGGGCGCAGCTGCGGCTGTGAGACAGTGGTGACGACCCGGTCGAGCTTGCCCATTCGCGTTATAGACAAAAATATCAACAGCCCGTCTCTACCACTCATTTTGTATGTTTTATTTTAACACGCTTTTATTAGTTTCATACGTATGTTAGTATATTTGTATGTAACGGAAACTTTGAAGATGATTTTGACCTTCTTAAAAATGTCGGATTAAAACGAAATTTGGCATACTTATCAAGGACCGATGACAATTCAATATTGAAAAACACGCTTTTTTTTTTACAATAAAATACATTTTGTATCTTCAAATTTATTAAAAATATTTTCTATTTGTTAGTTGGAGTTTATAAAAGCGTGTTTTTTAGTTTTTTTAACTATTATTTTTTATAGAATAGATTACAACTGTAATGCAATAAATATATATTTAAATTGTATTTAAAGAAACGTTCAGCTTACGTGAAGAGTGCTCTTGCATCGTATTTAAAAAATGATCCCTTACAAAATTATGTATCTACGGCTAAATGAACACAAGATGATAACTTATTAATAAAAGAATATTGCGTGAGTAATCGTACTTTTTTAATTACACTAAAAGTAATTATTAAGTAGTATAATTTCATATCATAGCAGCGATAGCTCAGCGGGGAGTGGTATGGACTGTCGAGACGAAAGTCGCAGGTTCGAAACCAGCCCCAAGAGCATACACCACTGACTTTTCTAAGTTACATGTATATTAATTTGCTTTAACGGTGAAGGAAACATCGTGAGGAAACCTGTATACCTGAGAACTCTATAAGATTTTTCGAAGGTATGCGAAGTCTGCCAACCCGCATTAGGCCAGCGTAATGAACTAAGGACTAATCCCTCTCATTCAGTAGAGGAGGCCCGTGCCCAGCAGTGGGACGTATATAATACAGGGCTGGTAAAAAATAAAAAAAATTAAGTGGGCGTTTTTCTATGCTAATGGTACGTAGTTTATTAATATTGAATAACTGGTGGTTTATTCTGCTGAGCGTGCGCTAAATCGCACGTTTTGGTTGTCACACCTCGCCGCGCCGCGCCGCGCGCTCCGTTACAGTTGGCTCTACATATTATATGTAATTTTCTTCCGCATATAAGCAGAATACGGTCAAGGCTGCCTTTATCGAATAACTTATGTGTCTAAATACAAGTGAATGTGCCAATATTGCCATTCATTATTACACGACTGGTTTAATAATGATAATGGCTCAGTACACATAATGTTCTCTTTAGACTGGTGATAAGGGACAAGAAAGTCTAGTACACTCGCCTATAATTTTTACTTGATTTTTAAGGTTATATGTACATATTTACAACAATATGATTTTTGATTAAGTATGTAATACATTTTTATTATAATACACAAAAAAAAATATGTAGAGCATTTTTTTTATTAGTAGTAGAGTCACGCTGTAGACAGTTTTGACTACAACATGAATGGGCCACCTCGACCGTGTCGTTACCATTGTCTCACAGAAAACCGACGTAAAGAAGCGGCTCGCTGCTGCGTTTCTTACAATGAGAGATATCCAGAGGCCCAAATCTCCCTCTCTTCCCAATACCTTAAATATCCCTTTCTTTTAAATTCTGGTATTGTTGGCGTACGTGGGCGGTGGAGATCACTTAAGGCCAGGTGACCTACTTGCTCGTTCATCGGCCTACGCTATTAAATAAAAGGGGCTGCATTTTTATGTGTGTTTAATCATTATTGTTGTTGATCCGCCCGCCATCTACCGTCCAGATATCTAAAGGAATTAAACATTGATCACGAAAGTTTATCACAAGCTTCTCTATGTGGTGGTTTGCACTATCTTTTAGTTTACTATATATTGCGCGAGATGGCGTTTTAACGCTAACCGATCTTTTAATTATTATTGACAATATAGACAGGGAGCCCTCGGGTAGCTGATCCACTTGACTACTATCAAGCTCATTTTCCGTGAGTAGCTTCGTTTCGATGAGACGACCAACTATTCCCTATGCGAAAATTCTCTATTGTGGTAGCTAACAGAGGTAGCAAGGATAGAATATTTCGATTTGATGATACTCAAAAAATTATTATATTATTTGTAGGACAATATGACAGTTAAATTATACAGATATTAACTAAGTAAAAACAAAAAAAACAGCTGGTTAGTAATCATACCTATTGGAAGGAGGGGCTTCCAATAGGTATCGATAACGAGGTCATAAGAATGCGAGCGTTAGACCATGGTTAGATTGTCTCAGCCCTCAGCACACAGATGTGTCGAATCGGCCCCTCTACATTTCCCAGCAAATCATGATGTTCAAGCCGGATGCCGGATCAAGCCGATCGATGTCCAGATCGGAGCTTCCTAGAAGGCGCCTCGCTGCCAGATTTTTTCGCACTAAAGCCGAGCGCCCTGTACCATGAGCACTCTGTGTGTATTATAAGGTGAAGCTGTAAAAGCAACTAGAGACTAATAATACATACCAATTTCTGGCCAATTTACTCGGTGGCAGAAAATCATGTGTGATACGAATCGATAACGTAAACATAATTTGGAACACAATTTGTGATTTGAAGAACCTAAGTATGCTGACATTAGACCAATGAGAAAAATATATATATATACACCCAACAGTTACATATGGTCCTGACGTCACACTAGGTTAAACCTGTATCGTGAGTATCAGGAACACTACTAGGAGAGTTGTGGTCCCACAATACCCAGACCCGAAACACGTATTTGTATAACAAAACATTTGTCTCAGAGCGGGAATCGAATCCGCGGCCTCTCGCTTCAGAGCCGACTACTCGCCCACTGCGCCACGGAGTTTATCAATATGATTCTGATATTTCTGTTTTCAAACCGAGATAAAATATTTTTATTCACCAATTCTTATGGCTGGAGAGTTGGTACTTCAAGATATGTAGATACTAGAAGAAAACTAGTAATATTCTGTAACGTAATGCTCATTCATCATCATTTGTTATATTCATACCTCGCTGCGATATATACATGAAGATGTCTTGGACAGAGTCGAAAAGAAATTTCGAGAAAGCCTACCACTACTATCCATTATGTATAAAGATCCTTTTATAATAGGGTCAGGGTACCTAATAAGGCCTAGGGCGCGTGCGCGTGTAAAGGTCAAGGTCAGGTGCCTTGGAAGATTTTCCTCCGGGGTCGTCGTCCGTGAGCCCTTATTTTCAGGCAATATTAGGCCCGGACCCGCGACCTTCACCGTATTATGACCTCAGAGAGGCACGTGTAGGCGTGAGCGTGGGTGTTCACTTTCATAAACAAGACTGAGCGTTACAGATACCTAATTGCTGAAGAAATGTACTCGTATATACGTTACTAGATCTTGATTGCGGCTCCACCCGTCTGAATATCTTTTGGACCCCAGCCGACCCTTTCGGGGATACAGGCGTAAGTTTATGTATAGATGTAAAACTACAAATGTATGCTTTTTAGAAATTCTGATGTGGGGGTGTTGGCTATTGTCCGAATCTTCAGCCACGAAAATCTTACGTATTGACTTCGGTAGAGTATGAATTTACCATGGAGGTTTCAGCACCGTGGACCTGTATCTATCCCGAGGTAATACTTTAAATTTTCCGGGATAGTAATAAATCCATCAGATCCAACCCCTTCGTGACTCATTGGTTTAGTGGCAGCGTACTAATGCTAAGAATCCGGTGAGGAGTCCTGGCTTCAAAAACTAGATTGGACAGTTACAGTTTGTATTTATGTATTAGGCTTTATGCATGAACTTGAGTTCGAAAAGTAATGTATACACGTTAGATAATATATAATTTATTCGCTGGTGGTAGGATATTCATATCCACCCGGATACCGCCCATCGTACACATGGTGTTAAAACCTGCCATAGTGACCCACACACCTTGTGTGGATCGCGTTTTAGGATCAGCCAGTGTATATCTGGTTCTCCCGAGGGACTTGTGATATGAGATTGGTTGGTTGGGGAGGTTCCCTCCGAAGAGGGAAGAAGCATTTGTATGCATGACTCCGGTGACCACCGATAAACTCATTGTTTGTGTATTGATAAAAATCATAAAAAAAGTACATGCATCAAACCTATTGGTTTGAAAATTCACACGTGAGTTGTACAGAATTAAGATTTGTGTCCAATATGGCAAAATGTTAGTCACTTATCATATCACAGGACGGACATAACGTCGGTGAACCGAAGTTGTACAGTACAGATGTACTACATAGATGGTAGTCCCTCTACCTCCGCCCATCCCTTCAGATACAGGCTTATGTATGTATGTAATGTTATAACAATGACATAATGTGGATTACGTAGACCATAATAGAACTTTGCTTATTCCGTAGTCTTATTTCTCTCTAGTTCCATTCTTTCCCCCCTCATGCCCCTCACGTAGCCGTAGTCCCAATATGGAATCGAAAATCCATGTGACACAAATTGCACTATAATATTGCCGAAATCCAGTCCACGGTGACTATAAATAGGTTTATCTTCGACAGATTCAATATCCCAGGATCGATATTAGCGTTGAAGTCCAAACGGGATGATTTATGTACTTTTGTTTTTGCGATACGCGCTTGACGGTTTGATGGAATTGTAGAAGTAGACTATTATTAAAGTAGATCTATATGGTTTACTTTACAAAATAATCGAATTAACGGATGTGAAATATAAATAATAATTGCCATAATAATATAAGGGGTTAAAGGACTGTTATTCGAAAAATAGTTTAATTATGGAAAAGTTTTATTCAAAACCTATGATATTATGTGAGTAAAGTTTAAAGCAATATGGATAGACATATTTGTTATAATTTTTTAAAAGTTCTTCAATCATGTTGGTCATAGTTCTTTGATTATAATTATAATAATAAGTAGTCGCTATGCTTTAGCCATGGGGTTTCCCAAACTGGGAACAAAATCAAAATGATTGTACGATAATGGCACGATCGAGCGTTTTATGGAAATGTGCAGTGAAAAGTAAGCCGCACGGCAAGGCGTAACTGTGGCTCAACGCATTGTAATATGGCAAATGGATTACTTGATCTTGAGTTAATTAAAATAAGTCGTGACTCGAGTTTAAGAGAACATTCAAGGAGTGTAGTTCGACAAATGATAGAAATGTACCCACCAATCACGATTGCACGTATATCATTGGAAATCTCTTTTCATGCTTGTTATTTCTTATTAAGGCAGACAGACTCAAGTCGTTATGGGAAAGATTCAAGTAAATAAGTTAAACAAAAATTATGTAATAATATGATGATTATTTTGCACGGTATTTTATACTATGAGGATACCGTGGATCATCGTAGGATTGCGCTAGGGGTCCGTCCTTGATAAAAATTGAGAAGGACTGTAGTCTAGGTTATATCGCTCTTGAAACAAAACATCTGTACTGGAAATAAGAATTATAAAAGGGAATACGACGATAGTCAAATGTAAATATATAGAAAACTAACTTTTACTCGTGGCCGTTTTAAAGCATTTCAGGCCTTAAAGAGTTGCCTTCGATGTATTTTTTTCCTAATCAGAAGCTTTAATATCGAATTTCCTGCTTCTTTCTTCAAAACGAACGTACAAACGAACTTTCCATATAAACTTTCAACCCCTAATTCATCCTCTTAGGGGCAACATTTTGAAAAACGCCGATATACTCTACATTTATTTCTAACCAGAAGTAAATAGGTAGGTAGGTAAAATTTCGTTACTTAAAAAAATGATGGACTTCTATAAAACCGCTCATCCCTAATTTAATTCCTTAGGTGTGAAATGTCCAAAAATCCTTAACAGCTTAGCTTAACATAAAAGGCATTAAGTAAAATTTCGAGTTTGTAGTCCCAGCGGTGTAGGCTCGGCGTTGATGAATCAGTCAGTCAGACAATCAGGACAAGTTATTTACTTTGAATTTTGAATTACTCTAATCTTGTGCGTACATGGGCGGTGATGACCATTTCCCTTGAGCTGATCTGTAGGATTTACCATGTTGCCGTACAAAATGAAGATAATATATTATTTAAGCTGTGCTAACAACTTTTTAAACGTTATTATTTATCTCAAATTATAGTGAAATGTAGAGGTGATATGGAGGGCGTGTGCGGGTGTGAAGCGCGGCAGTGGAGGCGGTAGAGCTCGGGCGGTAGCGCGGAGGGGCGTGCGGAGGGGCGCGCGGGACGGCGGTCACGGTCGAGGACGCGGCCTTGACACGAGCTGCGCAGCCTCCGCGAACCGTACAGCGCTTCACTGGCAGTGCTATCCATGAACCGACAAAACCTGCGGGCCAATTCTGGTAATTAAAAATGTTCAAAATATCATTCCGATCTAGTTTCAGTGCCAAGAAAGTTGCAAGTGGCATTCCGTAAACCATTAAAACTGTAATGCAATCCAAAGTATATTGCAAGTTGACTGAATTGACATCGCAATGTAACTGAAATGATATTGTGAATTAACTAAAATATAGTCAATCATATCGATATTTGTTTATATGCATGGGTAATATTCTATGTAAATATGTAACAATCAAATCACAAAGTCGTAAGGAAACATTATATATTAACAATAAAAATACAAAACACTATTACATACACACACATATTACACATTGCAGCTGAATCCATGTTTTTTGCACTGTGTGAACATAACCTTTTGGATAATACACTGTCCTTCCTCCTCCAGAGTCGGCTCAGGGCCTAGAATTGGTGATCCGAATTGCTTCAGTGAAATCCACAAACAGTTCTAATTGTTTAGTCATTGTTTCACCAACACTTTACTAACACTCCACTAATAATTAACTCACGATATTGTTTCAACTTTCAATTATTATTTATCGCGCGCAATGGATAATCATAATTGACTTATTATAGAAATTGAAAGATACGTACTTAAATAACAAACATACACAACAAAATTAAATCACGGAACAATAACAATAGACATTCTTTTTTAATAAAAAATTTACGGCTCTCGATCTTAGTACTTTGATCCTGCAATAACAAAGGTGTAATCACTGGGTGACCCACCACGACAATAAATTAACGCATATGTTTTCACTCACAATTCGCAGAAATCCGAAAAAAACGGGTTTTCAATTTAGGGGAAACATGAAAAATTACCTAATCAATTAATAAACTATAAAATCTATTAATCAAATTTTAAATTAATAACTTTGTGCTAGAGTAATAACTTTTCCATCCAATTCAAATCGCCAAAATTACTCACAATGCCAATATATTTTGTCCGCTGGCAACTTTATTATAACATTCGCTTTAAATTTTTTATAATTTAGTCTGTGGTGGCTGACATTAGTTTGGAATTGAAGTGATATCAAATTGACATCATAATGCTACCGGAATGATATTGGAACTTTAAGCGGAGCAGAATGCCACATTTTATTCAATTCGTAGTCTAATCTCAGTTTGGTTAAAGTTCAGTCTCAGTTAATGTTAAATACGAGAATTGGCCCGCTGAATCGTTCTTATTATATTCACTAATTTGTAAGCGTTGAATAAATCAATACAATATTAAGTCCATTACGAGAACGCCAATTCAAATGAACTATTTAGTTTTTCGACATTTCTCAGTCAGTCGAGTCCAACTCAAGTTTTATAGCAGTTCTTTGAATCATACGTGACTCCTGACACGTGTAACTGTTGGGTGTATTTATTATTGATATTTACAGATGATCTACTATAAACAATTCAGTAGTATTACTCTATATACCTCTATTAGTAGATTAAATTAAATTAGATCCAAATTAAATAGACCCATATTTTTAATTTTTTCGGAGATCGACTGTTTTCATTCATGTTTTCTCCTTTGAATTATATTTTATTCTAAACAGACGTAACCGCCTAATGACGTCATATATACGGCATAACGGTGTTTATGCCTTTGATTTGCCTTTAAACAAAACTGTTATGTAGTTGACGCTATTAGATTTATTTGGAGTTTTTAAAAACGACATTTGTGACTTTGTCAAGTAATATCAATGTAGTTTTATTTCTGACTTATGGAAGAATAGTAGGGGATCCCACCTAACATCGACCTTCACCCATCTGTTTACCGGATGAAACACATATTTTCGGGTATAAAATGTGTTGCTGATCACATACCAATAGGGTTGCCTAAAATAATATGGTCAAGGATATGATTAATTAAAATTTGAAAAAAATATTTTTTTTTATGATTTCACTGATCTGCTTACCAAAAAAATTAACCTTCAATGAAAAGTGTACAATGTATACTACCTGAAAAAGCTAGGTTGCCTACCTTTTTTTGGGCACTACTACCGGGTTGCCGTGTGCAAAGAGGTAACAAAAAAGTGGTAATTGCGCTCATCTGCTTTCCGCTTCAAAAGTATATTAAAATGAAGGATATTTTTATTTCAAAAAAATATTTTTTTCAAATTTTAATTAATCATATCCTTGACCATATTATTTTAGGCAACCCTATTGGTATGTGATCAGCAACACTTTTTATACCCGAAAATATATGTTTCATCCGGTAAACAGATGGGTGAAGGTCAATGTTCCGCGGGATCTTGACTAGAAGGACAAACATCATTCAACCGTATATGTGAAGTCACCCCACGTTTAATGGTTTTTATTTTTTTTCTCCGAAATTAACTAGTAATAAAAAAAATAAAAAATTTAATCGCACTTAGGATAACAAAATAAAGAAACTGTATTTGTTTTTAGGCACGTTTGGTTTTTGAAATGTTGTCAATTGGCCCTCTGGCACATTTTTATCAGCTACGACAAGCTACGACGCAACGCAGCGCGCCGCCCCACGCCGCGATGATGCGACAACTCAGAACGACGCGACGTTTCAATCGAAAGAGGCGCCACCTTTTCACATTTATGTTTTTAATGGGATATCATTAATTTATGGAAAGCTTTAGACTGTTACTAATCTAAATCGTAATTTAAACTAAGAATTAAATTCCTATTATATTTTTATTGATTTTAGTGCTCATAGGAAAAAAAAACTGAACATACTTACATATTATTATCTTCAGTTCAGGCTTGTATCACCGAGCTGTCCACCGATCTTATTTCCATCCTAAATCATATATCGCTATATCGGGCATAAATTACAAGCCCTGGCAACTCGTGTCCGACTATTTGAATCCAAGATGAGATTAGAACACAGGAAGTCGCCACTAGTTTCAAAGCACGCTGCCACTGATCCAATACGGTGAAAAAGTTGACATTACGAATTTCATATTTGCTGTACCTACAAGTGGTGCGCTTAGTTTCAATACTTAAGCCGACTCTCTCAACGATGATTAATCATACTTAGCATTATATTAAATTACTAAACATGTTTAACAACTATAAGTTTTGTATGAATGATTTTACATTATTAGTAGTAAACATATTATTAATTAAGGGTTAAATGCGATTGGAACGTTGGGAAAGCCGGACTGAGTGCTTCAAATCAGTCCATTCGTTAAGGCGCTACAATGAAACGCCTACGACACAAAATATATACGCATACAAAAACAATTTTAATGCTGCTGCCACACCGCTGTTATAAAATGTTTACAAACATTTTATAACACCGGTGTGGCAGCACCATATAAGAACCCTCTACGTAAAATAATGATTCTATTCTTGTCAAAGAGTGTGCGTTAAATATTAGCGTGCGGCAATTTATAAGTTGAATTTATGCGGTTGATATCCAATTTTAACAATTTTTTATTTATTTGATTGATTGACGAGACGAGCAAGGCGCTCGCTTTATATTTATATTTATTCCACTCCTGCCCATAAACAGATGCAACACCACATAGAACTTTTAATTACAAAGCACTGCATGGCACTGATCTTTTAAGTCTCATAATGCCCAGTAATTTCACTGACATCAATGTCCTTCAAACCGAAAATTATTATAAAATAATATGTGTATGTGTGACAGCCTGCGTTGCCCAGTGGGCGAGTAGCCGGCTGTGAAGCGAGAGGATTCCCGCACTGAGGCAAAATGTTTGTGTAATCCGTAAACATTTTGTTTCAGTTCTGGGTGTTTCTCCCCACGGTTGACGTCACGCAGGCGGCCGGCCATAAAAACTATCATATAAGCCAAATCTTTCTGTAACAGATGTCAAAAAAAAGGTTTTTTTATAGCATAGGCCGGCAAACGAGGAAGTGGATCACCTGATGGTTAGTGATCTCCACCGACCACGCCCACAATACCATAATTTTACAAAGGAAGTCCAAAATTGTTCAAGAATCAATAACTGAGACTTGCATAGGCTGACAAGCGAGCAAATGGGTCACTTGATCGCATCGCCCACAATATCAGAAGAACGATAAACTCGTTTCCAACCTTTAAGTAACGCTATAATTACAGGACCGGGTATGGGGGGCTTCCCAATATCTTACTTACCGTGCAAAACGCAGCAGCAAGCCGATACTTTATGTCAGTTCCCTATGAAACAGAGATAACAGCCCGGTCAAGCCGGCCCAAAAAGATTCATCTATACTTATAAAATAACATGTCCTGACTGACTGATTCATCATCGCCGAGCGCAAACTATCAGGCTACAAGCATGAAATTCGGACTGTATATACATTTTGTTATGTAGGCACCCACTAAGAAAGGATTTTAGAAAATTTCTCCCCAAAGGGGTCAAAATAGGGGATGATAATATGTATGATAGTCCGTCATTTTGAAAGTTACATAAACTACATTTTGTATTTTATTGACGTAAAACAATTAAATACGTGTTTCAGGAATTTTGGAAATTCTATTTAATAAGGGATGAAAAGGGAGTGAAAGTAAATGCGAAAGTGAATTTGTTTGTTACGCTTGCACGCCTAAATCACTGAACCGATTTTGATGAATTTATCTACAGAGACAGATGGGACCCTGGAGACGGTTACAGGCTACTTTTATACTTGAAAATGCTGTTCACGCGGGCGAAGCCGCGAGCAAAAGCTAGTTCTTCATATACGATCTAGATAATCTTTCTACAGAATGATGACATCATTTGCAATCGAAGTAAAAATTATGGTTCTTAGTTCGACGGGTATTTATATTGAGACAGACGGAGAGAGACAGACGGACGGAGAACAAAGTGATCCTATAAGGGATCCATTTTTTTCATTTTGAGGCACAGAGTCTTAAAATCTAAAACGTAAAAACCATATACCGGACACTTTTCAAATTCTAACATTTGATCTACCATGTTTACACATATTTACGAGTAATATTATCACAATTAAAAAATCATAAAATATGTAACATGATAGTGACTGCCTCGGTGGCGCAGTTGTATTGCATACGCGGTACGACAGCTGTGCCAAAGTCTCGGGTTCGATCCCCGGGTCGGGTAAAGTGATATTGGGTTTATCTATCATGAAATGCTCAGTATTAGCCCGGAGTCTGGTATTGTGCCCGGTATGGCGATAGCATCGCCCCCTATCCCATTATGGGACGGAAATACGCTCGGCGAAACGTGGGTGTACTGGTTACACCTCTACCTACCCCTTCGCGGATTATAGGCGTGACAGAGTATGTGTGTAACATGATAGTACATTTAATTTCAAAAGCATGATAATTTGAACTTATTTTTCTGTGATGATACTTAGGGTGACTTGCACGACAATTTTTAATCGTATTTAACCACAAAATATGTTTAAAAATGGTAATTTTCCATATGATTTGGCGTTTCTTAAACATGTTTAGGGGTTTAATACCATTTATGGATCGTTGTGGCAGTCGGCCCTATTCTTGACAGACCTTTTTGCTTACAAACTTACTAATATTATACATGTGAAAGTTTGTGACTTTGTCAATTTGGAAATGGGTGAAATTTGATACACAAGTAAAGCTGATCTGAATTAGAGCATATTAAGCAACTGTTGTCCCCAAAAAAGATATTCACGCGGGTGGAGAAGCGAGCATAAGCTAGTGATGAATATAGTTCAAATGACAATGCATACACTCATATGTACGATCAACTCGTGAGTTGGATGGACTTCGCCTATTATTAAATCAGATAAACGAAACCAAAATGGCCACTCGGCGACTTATTGTCTCAAGTATGCGACTGCGTAATCGTTTTCATTAGCTCAACGAATCGACGTGATCCCGACTGGATTGGCAATGGGAGCGATGCAAAAACTGTGGTGCGTGGCGGTGGCTCGCCGGATACGGGTTCCCACTACAGTGGAGAGAGCAGCGCGGGTCTGCGGGGCGAGGGGTGTGCGCGGGGCCGGGGGGACCGGGAGTGCATCGGGACGTTGACTGTCTGGGCCCTGCTTGCGTTATCTGCAGTTGCCCTTTCGTACGATGCACCGTAACCCTCCTTCCACCCTAACTAGTTGGAGTTTCAGACTACTGCAGCCCTCTCAGCTATATTCTAGAATTTTCTATTGATCTGAAATGAGACGGTAAACATGTTTTCGTGAAGGTCCTCTAAAGAGCTTTTAGATTGTCGATCTAAAATCACAATTAATTTTTTGAACGATTATTATTTTCTGAAAACCACATCTATTATTAATTTTTATTATTAAATGAGGTGAAATTTAATACTGCTATTAATAAATTATTTTAGTGATTGAAATTACATTGTGTATGTGGGGTTTAAAATTGTAATAATTTTAAGTCTTGAACTCATGTCCTAAAACAATGAAAAAGCACAGGACCAATTAAATCGTTATTGGGTTCATCACACTTACTTGAGTACTTATCAGTAATTGTTGGTTACACCGATATAATCTGAATATACTAAGGAAAATAGTTTTGAAAAGCGAGGGATTCAAATGCTAATTCGCAGTTTCTTTTGGGTACTGAAAGGCTGCCAGCCGTCCAGACAAAACTGGACATTGTTAGCAAAATAAAAAAGCATCCCACGTCATCAACGATTCCTCTGGTACTGGTGTTGTCTATGGGCGGTGTTGATTTATCATTTACCGTCGGCAAACCTATTTCCTGTAAAAATGGTACTCTTTACGGCCTTTTATTTGGGCGGGTGGCGATTTTAACAATTTTCTTACATTTTACAAGACCGGTGCAAATTAATATGTTTATTACCTTATAATTTTGGCTTTAGTTACTATAATGTCCGTCCTTGCCACTCTAATGTCGGAGTAATGTGTCTACCGCCTTAACGTATAATAGTACAGTCAACAGTAAGTATATAATAGGAATTCCGTAAACAATGTGTGTAATAGATTAAGATTGCAAGAAATAGCTAGACTGGTAACACAGAATACTTACTATTACTACACACGAGTAAGTAGGTATACTCGTATCAGCCGTGTTGTTTTCTCGACAGCGTGTGATAACAATTATAAGTTACGGCCGGCAAGCCTTGAACCAGCATAGCAGTGTAAGGACCTTCACAACGTCTCGGTCATTGTTTATTGAGTATTGTTTTATTTCGTGCTCCTGTACTGTGGTCGTATTTAATGTAATATTTGGCTATATTAATATATAAAATAAAAATAATTATTAATGAAAATTCATGTTTGAAATAAATTGTAATAAAGTGTGTGTATGCAATGAATAATTCGCAGAACCGATAACCGATGGGACAGAAAGGTTCTGGAATGGAGGCCACGTACTGGCAAGCGCAGCGTTGGACGTCCACCTACAAGGTGGACAGATGACCTGATAAAGATCGCAGGAAGTCGCTGGATGCAGGCCGCTTCCAACAGGTCGGTCTGGAAATCTTTGGGAGAGGCCTATGTTCAGCAGTGGACGTTTTGTGGCTGATGATGATGCAATTCACACACGTCAGAAGTGAAACTTCAGAAAAGTAGCTTATAAGAGAATGAGATAATATAGAGTATCAGGAGTATTAGAATAATTAAAAGGTTTATTATTTTTATAATATGTTTACCAAGCTTAAAAATTATTTTAAACTAGCTGTGCCCGCGAACTTCGTTTCGCCATCAAAAAGCTTTCATTCAAACTTTCATCCCCTATTTGGGCCCTTTAGGAGTTGAAATTAAAAAAAATACCCTATGTTTAACTCTGTATCATCAACTATATTTGTGCCAATATTAATTGAAATCGGTTCAGCGGTTTAGATTTTTCATACAAACTCTCATCCCCTTTTTAAACCCTTCAGGGGTTGATTTTTGAAAAACATAGTATGTCCTATGTCCTATGTCTTATCCTGATGTATAAGCTATATTATTGTAAAGTTTCGTTAAAATCCATTCAGTAGTTTTTACGTGAAAGAGTAACAGACATCCATCCAACCATACTTCCAAACTTTCGCGTTTATAATATTACTGGTGTTAAAACCTGCCATAGTGGCCCACCTTGTGTGGGTCGCGTTCCAGGGTCAGCCAGTGTATATCCGGTTCTCCCCAGGGGGGTTGCCCCCTGATCCTCACACTTTTCCCATCCCTTTTTCCTTCCCCTCCCCCTTGGCCCTTTGGCAGGCCGGCATGATCTTGCCGACCAACGATGGACATATTGTTTATCGTTGGTCGACAATATTCTTGGATTGCGCTACACTTACCATCAGGTGTAGCGTAGTCACTTTGCCGAGCCAGGATAAAAAAAAAAAAAAAAAAAAAAATTAGTAGTATCTTAATGTAAAAAATGTCATTTCATATTATATTTACATATTTAAGATATATTATAACACATATTATTATTGAATTATTGATGATTTATTTTGTTCCAAAGTATCAAATAAAAATCATAATGTAACACAACAAAACAACCAGCGCCACCTTTATTACATTTAAAAGTTGTTACAAGTTGACAAGAAACAGTCAAGAGATGGCGCCACTTTATAAACAAGGAGTATTATGCGACCGACCAGACAAGGCTGCACAAATGGTTTGATTCTTTCCAACTTCCTTACATCAGATACGATGGGGTTGACATATTCTTTTGGATGGGAACCTTTAATTAAATAGATAATAAAAAACTTCCTTACTGTCGCTTTTTCGTTTCATCTAGTTTTCAAATCACAAGGATTCTAAAGAAGTTTCACTTCAAAAAACCTCCTTGTGTGAGACATATGACTCGATTTATTTCAATGTTATTAATTACACTGGTGTTCAAAATGTGAAAATGGAATTACTCTTTAAACTGTGTTCATTGAACTTTATCGATAAGAAAACGGTTACGTGAAGAAATATTTTCTTACCCCGTATATATTATTTCAAGTATTATGTTAATTTTGTAGCGGTGACATGAATTTCTGGTTGTAAGGCGAACTTTTAGAAAAGGATTAGTGAAGGCGGCTGTTTTGGATCATGCGACCTTGGAACGCGCGTCCTCGGCCCGTGTCAATGACACAGAAGTTTTGGCCTCGGCGCGTGCTGGCCTGAACCTCTCACACCACCAAAACTACACCCTTACCCAACACCCCGGTGGCCCCTGTGATTGCCAGAAATTTAATGAATTTACTTTATACACGCCGGTGGGATATTTAATTTAAGTTGCCTACTGTTTCTTTATCGTTGGTTAAATTGTAATTCAAAAGAATAACATGATGTATGCTAAGATTTATGATGGACCACTTTTACTGCAAGTAAGTTTTATGAAAATTGTGCTTCATAGCGTTATAAATGAATGAAATTAAAAAAAAAACGTTATAAAGCAAAAAATTAAATTTTCAAAGAAATTTTCTCACTTTTTTGCTTATAACTTCTTTAATTTTAAATTTAGGGCAAAAAAATATATGGACATAATTGTAGGCAAAGCGATTTGCTACAAATTATGTCGTTAAGAATTTTTTGTAGGAAGCGTAGTTTCCGAGATATCGCGAAAAAAGTGTTTGCACCCCTTTTTCCAAGATGGCGGCCGGAGGACAAGGGCGGCAACCCCACAAACTTGGTTAAGCTTCTATTGACCCACCACGCATGTCCCAAAAATAAAATTGCGTTCTCTAATAAATGCAATATTAGGTCCTTCAATTGTAACATTTCAATGGACTAAATTCAAAAGTCATACTCTCACATTATACTCAAAGAAAGATGTCTACTAGGTAGGTACTTTCAAAAACAGCTAAACTAAACAACAACTAACGAACTAATGAATACATTGGTGGTTAATTATTATTTATGGACTGGTCTACTCAACCAGTTATTAAATATATCTGTGTAAACAATTTTTTTAAGATAATTCTTAAATTAAGATCTTAATTTATTCTTCATGCTTATGGAGTTAATGCATGCTAATCCAATACGTAGATATCACACTCCTAAGAATAATTTGTGCTTTTCTGATTCCAATTAAATGTTGTAAAACCTTTATGATCTCAATACTAATTGTAAACTAGTTCGAAAAGAGCAACGTTAGATTTTCTTGCCCGTTCTTCTCTAGCCAAACTGCTTTCCGAACGGACGGTAGAGTTTTGACGGAATCTAAATAAATATTGTAACATTTACATAATGGATTTAATAAATATATTGAATTTTAATGAATTTGCATTTCATATATTCTGAAATTGGCCTTAAGGACTTGTAATAAATATATTACATTAATTAAAATAATTGTGCGGTGACAAAATAAACAAAATTTGATTAACAATTCGTTTACAAAGATATAATTATGTCACTAAATCCGAATTGCACGACGACCCCTAATTGTACTTCACCACTAAACATGTATAAAAATGTAAAATTATAGTACAACTTGATGTTTCTGAAACATAATTAAATACTATTTAAGGATCGTTGTGCAAGTAAAAAGTTGTTTAAAGAGATTATAATTTCATCTTACTAAAAATGGTAGTATTGTAAACATACGGAGGCTGAAAGATCAATAATTAATCTGTTAAACTGTTTTAATAAAATATTTGCATGCTCTTATATATATGGGTACAGGTGTATACAGAAATAAGACATCCGTAAGAAAAGCGAATACAGTTCAGGTGTATACAGAAATAAGACATGATTGTTTATTTACATTGCATCTTGAAGAGTTAGTGAGAGCGCAAAGCGCAGGGTGGCGCGGCCCCGGGGTGGCGCAGAATGCGGGGGCGATGACTGGAACCTAAAGGCCGACATTGAGATACCCTTACAAGGGCATTCACTGCTGCACTCTTCAAGGTTTTTGTAGATTATAAATCTACTATCCGCACAGTTTAGCAAAATTGCTTTTTTATATTTACAAAGGTTAGAAGAATCATAAGTACCAAATTGTGTATAACTGATATTAGTTGATTTTATTGAGGTAACCACCCCACTGCTAGTTGCTTAAAACCAATAATTGAGCAATCACAATTTGTGTTTCCAAAAGTGACATATGATGGTATGCCCAATCGCAACGTAGGTCGACCTCGTGCCCGCTGGACTGATGACCAGACCGACGTCGCGGGAAACGATGGGTCGTCAAGGGTGGCGCGATCTGGGACGTGGACAAATACAGGCTGATGGATGGATGGACGGATGGCGATAGACTTACCCTCTATCACGTCAAGTGGCTGAAATAAGCGAGTAGATGTTGATGCAGCATTATTTGCACCCCTGCCTACTGCTGCGGGAATACAGGCGTGAGCATAAGCATGATGAATTAAATTACAACTTAGGTTGTTATTGAATAAAATTACAGGTTTATGTGTGTGAATATGCCTGTGCGTGTGCTTGTATTTAGTTTGGGTTTGTATGACAGTGACGAGTTAGTCGTCATCTAATTCTTTTAATGTTCTTTACATATACATCACACACATACATAGCAAAACACACAAGAATGAGTTAAATTATCTAATAGTGTTAATTATCTATTAAAAAAAATATAGCCATAGATAGCCATTGTTGTCTGAAAAATAATAATATCCACTTAATAAAGGAAAATTAGTATAAAATGGGATCTATAAAATAAATTGCAGTATCTAACTTTTACTGTGCTTTCTTAAGCCGGGAATGCATATTGATCGTCGAAACGGCGACAGCGGTGGCGGTACTTGTTGGATGCATTCACACCGTGGGTTGTCTTGTCACAATACTCGTATTTATATAGACATTTTTCACGTTGTGAACAATCTGAATAGAATTAATTAAAGTTTTATTTCCTTGCAGCATTTAGAAAATTTTATGATTTCAAATGTTTTTTTTTATCTAAGAAATGATATTGTATCTAAAGGTGCGTCCAAACTTCCGTTACATTTTTCCGCACCGAGAGGCGAGGCTGTCACACGTACTTGTCACGCTAATGTAAACGGTGTCGTGAGATCCACTTCGTCGTTTTGACGTTTCTTAATATAAATTAATAAAAAAATATAATGCCTTACATGACATGTAACGGCAAAATGTTTGACAGCCGTCCACACTTGAGTATCACGCGTGTTTGTCACAATCTCGTCCTCGGCGCGGCAAAAAGTGTATATGTTTTTACGAGTGGTAGAGCCACGCTGTAGACAGTTTTGTCTACAGCATGAATGGGCCGGCTCGACCGGGTCGTTACCACTATCTCACAGAAAACCGACGTAAAGTAGCGGCTTGCTGCTGCGTTTCGTACGGTGAGTGAGATATCCAGAGGCCCAAATCCCCCTCCTCTTCCCAATCCCTAATTATTCCTTTCCTTTAAGGTCGGGAACGCGTCCATGATTCTTCTGGTATTGTGGGCGTACATGGGCGGTGGAGATCACTTACCATCAGGTGACCCACTTGCTCGTTTTCCGGCCTATGCTATAAAAAAAATGTACTTTAAGGTAAAGGAAAACCCAAATGTCAATATTTTCTTATGTGGTCTCAAATTATTATTAATGTTATTTCTAACAATTGATTATTTAAAATAATTTGAAATAAGAATTTGTAAATAAAGTTAATTAGTATATATTATATGTCATTATTTAACGTTATGTTATATAATTCTTAGGGATTATATGAAAAGTCCAGTGGAAGTATAGATTGAATTGAATTTAGATATATTTTAATTTATCAATGTTTTGTCATTATCATTATTAGTAGTGGACAGTGTCGATTTGGAACTCTGTAACAACTGCTGTAACAAAACTTAGCTTTCATTGCATTTAGATTATGAATAGTCGCTTAAATCATATGCTCATTCGTAAAGTGGTAGCGTTCTTAAACTGAGGGATCGGAGAGGTTCAACTCTCAGATCGGGCAATCATAAATAACTGTTTGTGATTTTCATTTAAAAAAAATCATACATCAAGTGCCTGAGTTTGGAATTTGTGTCCGATATATGAGATAGGCTTGTCTTCTGTCCAAGATACAGGCGTGAGCTTAACATAACTAAAATTATTATATCATACTTTGTTAAGAATTGGTTAGACCCGAATTAAAGAAATATATGTTTATGGTAAAAGTATTTTGGTCAAACCGAAACCCTTTTGTGTCACGGAACAATATTTTGAAATGGCCTCGTGATTTTGAATAATAACTATCCGGTGAAATATCGGTGTGAATGCACCTGGTGGTCCATGAAAGTGCATAGACATGAGAGCGCATGCGTGCCACAGGCCACCACAGTACCGCTCGTGTCTCGACGCGTCTCCGCCACCCTCGACGTACCCCACTACCCACATAGCAGTGTCCCCGTGCCCTTACCATGCCATCCAACTTTCACTCCCGGCTAAACTACTACTGAGCTACAAAATACCATCGATAAAAACACCCTTTATTTGACCATCACGCAACTCTAAACACGTTACATACAGTACTGATTATAGTTAAGTCCTTGAGCAATCTACGTCTGTTTCGGAAATACAAATTCATAAATTTACAAATTCATAAATTAATTTTTGGAATTTTATTTGTACTAGCCTGGATGACGAAACGTGCAGGTCGCTCGCCCGCTCGCATACGATGGACCTACGACCTTGTAAGTGAGTTAATAAGCTCAATAAATTAATTAGTATTAAATGATCGTCACCACATACCAACACACTAACTAATTTAGCTACTAATATACTTAACTACTTACTTCAACCCTAAGTCAAGATGGGCGAATGACTTAATCAAGGGTATCGTAGGAGAAGACGCAGTTCATGAAGGATCCTTCCTTCCACTTGCTCTTATCAGGTCGGCGCAACATGCTTCTTAATACGTTTCAGTTTCTTACAAACTTGCGACCCCTATTTCACCCCCTTAGAAATGGAATTTCCAAAAATCCTCTCTTAGTGCTCCCCTACACTCCCTGAGAAACCTTCATACCAAATTTCATCTTTCTACGCTCAGTAGTTTCGGCTGTGCGTTGTCCGTCAGTCAGTCACTGAGTAACAGAAGAGTTTTAATTATATTGATATATAATTTATGCGGAATAGAGCCCTTAGTTGCCTACTTGTAAAATAAACGTTTTCATTTTTAATCCTCGAAAAAAGAGGGGTGTTATAAAGTAGACCTCTTTGTTGTGTATCTGTCTGTAGCATCATAGCACCTAAACGAGTCGGCTGATTTGGATGCGGTTTTATTCGTTTGATTGAAAGCTAATCTCGATGGTTCATAGCAGGTTTGAAGAAAATCGGAAAAGGTGGTTAAAAGTAACAGATATTTTTCAAATTTACGTTGGGGGCTTCGAATGGAAGGTTACGGTATTACTATTGTTTCAATAGGCTATAAATTATAACCTAAAAGTGTACCAATGTAGGTAAACTCACTATTTAAATAAAAATAAATTTGAAATGATAGAGTATACTATGGCGATAGGATCAGAGCTTAACACATCGTGGGACGGAATTAAGCTCGCTGAACCATAAGTGTACTAGTTGCACCTCTGTCTAACCTGTGTCTACAGGAGTCAGCTCATGTATGTAAATATACATAAGTTAGTGTGAAGTATCAATAAGATTACTGTTACTTAAGTTTTGTTGCCAAAATAGTAATAAACTGCGCAGCGCGGCGCGGCCCGGCGCGGCGTGGCGGCCGTGAGCCGACAGTGGCAGTGACCTCGCGGCGCACCCTGCCACTGCACCGCGCGCTCCCTCTCCATACCCCAAACCGCCTTGCGCTACACATTATCCACTACTCCCAAAACCACCCCAACACCCTATTAGGCTTTAGATTTCAATGTAGGTATATACTTAGTTACGCTTTATTTAATTGTCTCGCCTTATTGTTTAACTGCAAAGTTTTGACTTATAATAGCGAAATACCCTAATCAATATAATTTTATATCGATTCAACGGGTGCAATGTCACAGGGCAGAAAATAACGTGGTTCGTTATCTGATGTGGAACTAAAGAGCGGTATTTCTAATCGCGCACGTTATGTATGTGATAAAAAAATCGTGTATTATCTTATTGCGATAAAACTTTACTCTGTTTTAGGCATATAGCTGTTTTATTCGTGTCCAGTTGGTGTGCTATCTCGTAGATGTTTATCAGTCATTATCATCGAGCGTGCCCCAACTTGCACACGTTCGCGGCGAATCGATCGAGTTCCCCCTATCGGTCCCATACCTTCGCGGAAGTGATAACGAAATATTACGTTTATCTGTATACTTTAATACTGACCGAATTAACAAACAAAAAGACGTTTTTCACTAATTTGAAAATGTTGAATAACCTTTTTTAATAATAATTAAACAACACATAACATAACGTTATGATATATTTATAACATTATCCGGATAGTAATTACTGCTAATAAGTTGATACCAAAGAGCCTCGACCAACACCTCCAGAGGCTCTCAATTGGTCGTTGGGTCAAAGGCAGTATTCAGAAGGCAGTGTCATTAGACACGGCACGTGTTGTGAGGAGGTTCCTCACTCTGGGGTCCTAACCATCAGTAGTGTAGGCCCTTGGTCATTGAAGGATGATAATTTTTTTATAACTTTTTATACATAAATAATTAAAAAAACTTTTAAAATAAAGAGTTCTGTACATAATAATAATTATATTTATCCGAACCATATTTTTCTTAAGAGAAGACTTAAACTTTACAAAATATTGTTGTCACTTACACATTTCTTTAGGACGGTGGCCTTGCACTGAGCTGGAGCTTATATTCCTGGAACCTGAGATCAATTAATTGCCAGGTTATTTATTTAAAATATTTAGGGCACACGGTTTCACTACTAATGTATAAAACATTGAGCGCTAACTATTTGACTTCTATTTAGTTTATATTCAAGCAGTTTTGTCATATTAAGATAATATTGCTTTTTAATTGATTTAATTTTGAGTGGTAGAGCCACGCTGTAGACAGTTTTGTCTACAGCATGAATGGGCTGGCTCGACCGGATCTTTACCACTGTCTCACAGAAAACCGACGTAAAGTAGCGGCTTGCTGCTGCGTTTCGTACGGTGAGTGAGATATCCGGAAGCCCAAATCCCCTCCCCTTCCCAATCCCTAATTATCCCTTTCCTTTAAGGTTGGCAACGCGCCAATGATTCTTCTGGTGGTGGGCGTGCATGAGCGGTGGAGATTACTTACCATCAGGTGACCCACTTGCTCGTTTGCCGGCCTATGCCATAAAAAAATAAACATGGTAACTACACAGTAGCATAAAGTTACAATTAACTTATTTCTTTTTCATTATAGATTTGTATAATGATTTCTTACGTTTACGCGAATGTTACTCATTGAAATAAAACTAATTTAAACGGATTTTATCGCGTTTTTTTTTATTTCAATTATAGATTTGGTTTGGTTATATTTAATTGATACACAAACTAAACTAAGCTTATTTAGAGTATTTTTCAAGCTTACTTATGCCTAAACATATTACATTTTATTCATTATTGTACTTTTAGCCTTCATAATTGAACAACGAATAGTTTTATAGTGGATTTAAGTTTTTTTTATCCCGAGCAGCAAATCATAGATATAACAAAAAGATCGCAGAACTTCAATCGACGATCAGTTAACAGCGAAGATTCGTAATATCCGAATTGCACGTTGTTTCTTTGTTTATTGAAGGTTATCGACATTGTTTTGATATCGTTATTGATTATAAATGATAGCAATTTTGTAATAAATATGGATTAGCTTTTGCTTGCGGCTGCGCCCTCGTGGAAGTCTCCATGATATTTTAGGGGTAAAAAGTAGCTTATGTTACTCAGCATTCGTCGGCTCATAAACTATCTCTACGCAAAAAATCATATTGATCCATCGCTGCGTTGCTGAGTATAAGAAGAACAAACAACAAACACACTTTCGCTTTTCGAAAATAAATATAGATTTTATGTCAAAAATCATGTATAATGCATATTTATTAACACTATACATTATTGTAAGTTAAAGTATACTCTCTGTGATTTATTTAGTAGTCTTATCGTACAGAAAAAGAAAAAAAAATCATCATAGCAGAATATATTTTAGAATGCGTAGATAAGATTCTTCATGTCATAAATTTAACTTATTGTCATTTATTGTTGTAGGTAGGTGCTATAGGAAGCAATTTTTAATAAAAGCCTTCTTTAATACCTTTGACGCTTTTGCGTGATAAGTAACAAATTATTTTTTAATAAAATAATTGTCCTTAAAACTGGTAATTTATATTTTATAAACCGACAACAAATTTAATGAGACATATATTTGAATAATATTAATACATATGAAGCTACTACGTGATAAGTGCAGTGCACTCCAGTAAAGGTCACAGTTAAGGTTAAAGTTGATGTCGGATGGGCGTTGCATCGGCAGCGATGACGACGTCGGTGGTGGCGGCGCCGACGTTGGGCGGGCGGTGCAGGGCCACCTGAGGGCGGTGGAGGGCGAGGGCGAGGGCGAGGGCGAGGGCGAGGGGCGCACGCTGCAGATTCACTTTCGTCCAGCTGCGGCCGCCGCCACGCCAGTGAGAGAAAGTTGGCCGCGGCGAGCGAACGAGTCCCGCGAGTCGAGCTCCGCGCCGCGCACGCACCGCACGCAGTACGAGCACACGCGCGCTCCGCCGCACTGCCACTGTGCCCTTCAGTGCACGCTGCACCCGAACATAAACAATGCACTCATATCACCATACAGGAACATTTCCGCATCGTATGTGAAATTTTATAAACGTTATGAGTGGAAAATTTGTATAGTTTTTCCTTCTAATATTTTTATAGTTTTACGAGACTACTGTCGTTATCAGTATTGCGAGGAACTATGCAGTGTTATCCAAAGTTATCGCCTAAGCGCGAGCCCTCGGATATGGGGTACGAGCCAGAGATGATGCCCGCGGTGAGGCGGCTGGAGCTGCCGGCTCCGCCACCGAAGGAGTTTCGTGCGCCCGTGCTGCTGGCGGCGCCAACGCTGGCTCCGACGCATTCGGTGATCCAGTGCATGCGGCCTCCACCCCCGCCGCCGCCGCCTCCGCCACCGCGCCTGCACAAGCCGCCATCCTTCGAGGAACCATCCAGCTCTATTCCAGATCTAGGTGAGACTTTTGTTATCCTAACAATATTTTTGTCTTATCGATATGGCGTGTAAACAATATAACGAAGTTGATATATTTATTTTTGATACGTTTAAGCAATTTAAATATTATGAGGTGTTATTTTATAATTTGCGTTCGGAAGTACATTACGTGAGTATTATCGGACGAAGAGGCCTTAATATAGTGGTGAATATTTGCGCAATCATCTTGTTTATTTCGTGATCTTTACTCCGCAAGATTAGGAAGTTCAAGGTCTGTACGATGCTTAATTCTTTTATTTCCTTCAATAAACGGTGCTAACAGCGGGTATTAGATATAAGCGATACGTTTAGATTTTGTTTGTTGACTTTGTTTAGTCCCATTTTAAGAGGCAGTATTTTGCTCTATTACGACAAATTCCAAAGGGTAGAGGCGCTTTTCAAACACTTTTTTCTACAGCATATTCATTGGCGGGACAGACAGAAGACTGAAGTGAAGTAACAACAGGTTCACTGTTGCATTTCGCGTGCAGATGATATTGCCCTTAATCCTTTCACCTCCTATATTCTTTTTTTTCCACAAAGGCCGGCAACGTGTCCACATTAGTATTGAAGATGTTTATGGCGGCAATCACTTATTAAATGACCCGCTTGCTTGTGGGATTGAAAAAAGTGTGGGTGAAAACGACAACGCACAGGAAGAAGCACGTAATGCAAGATAAGGCTCTTTACCTCGGCATTATGTAAAATAATTTGAAGCAAAATGATTGTGAATAATCATTTTGCTTTGCCTTGGCCGCTAGATTTATACTTCCTGCTTTGGAAAATTGTAACAGCGCGTTTACAGCTATACAATGATTTCCGGGTGATGACGGACTGATGAAGGTCGTGCTTATTAAACGAATGACACGTTACGCTAACTTGCAAACTAATCATAACAATGTTGCCCAAGTATTATGGTTTTGATTCAGGTTTCCTTTAGTCTCTGCAGGTGTTGGTAACTCGCTTTAATTCAGGTACAAGTCCCTTGTATGCGAAATGTAATTATTCATGCTAATAAAACAGGACGTCTGGATGGGTACCTCTGGTTTATCTTTTATTTGCCCCCAATCAACAGTATGTAAGCACTGATGAGTTCTAGTTTGAAGGACTTTGAAGCCTATCTATTAAATCCTGAACATTATGAGACTTTTAAAATCTTATGCCCTGGGTGATGAGCACAGTGTAGTGCCATGCAGTAATTTGTAATTCAAAGTTCTAAGACCGACATCGAATGCTATTCGTTGAGAAGTTTTAATTTGTTAGTACTTTTCTTGGTACTCCGTGATTCGATTTGCCGAAAAAATCAATTTAATAAATAATCTTATTTACTTTATAAATGCGTAATCTAAAAAATAATGTTTTCTTTCTCTTATTTTTGTTTTATTTAATTGAATGACGCGACGAGCAAGTCGCTCGCCTGATGGCAAACGCCACTTAATACGGAATGCGTATTTACAATTTAAATATCGCAATTGTTTTGGCTGCAATGATTATATAAAATTGTTATTTAAAGAAAGATGAACATGAAGATAAGATCAATATAGAATAGAAAAGATTTATGATAAGAGGATAGGATTATGTCCTCCTAGCGGATTAAATGTGCATAGAGATGTGGTTACAGTATGGTTTCACTCCGCTCTCCCTGGCAAATGAGGACTGATGGGATCCTGTGGTACTGATGATCGCAGGCAGCTATGGAGGAGCAAGGAACTATATTTTTATCGCTCTAAATGGGTTGGATGTGGACCAACTTGCTTCCGTTACTTGGCTAAGTTTCGGTAATCTCTTGGGAGAAACTGTGGGTTTTGTCTTTGCAATTATGGGTGAACTTATCAAGACGAACAAGTATAGAAAATATATCCTGAAGGATGGTACGGTCGACATCTATCGAGCATGCCACCGTTCCGGAGAGTCAATCATGCATGATATTTCGTTGTTCATATCTTGTATAGACTCTCTTCAATATTGCCTTTGGACCTCTGAGGTACCATCTTACTAATAAGTCCCCCAACTAGTTCTCGAAAATGGACGTGCAGCGTTGTATTGTGATCGATCTATTATCACGGACAGGGGTTATTGTTGCTTTTAAGCCTACTGTTGTGGCAGTAGATCGGTTGGCGCGTCGAATAATATTTTTTGATGTCAGCATTCCTCATGACGAAAACCTCGTTTTAACGAGGCCAGCTTTAGCCAAGAAACCAAAATGACAAAATAGACCTGCCACACGAGGTTACTAATATGTGGGATATGATGTCGTCAATCGTTGTCCTGATAGTTGGTACTATTAATAGGTTGATATTTTCGTTTGCCGACCTATACTATAAAAAAAATTATCAAAGAGCTTTAACCAATACCTCCAGAGGTTCTCAATTGGTCGTTGGGTCAAGAGCCAGATTCAGAAAACGTTGTTATTAGACATTTAGAGGTGGTTCCTTACTTTGGTGTTTTAACCGCCGGTGGCTTGGGTTCTATCCTCGCCATTAGACGGTGATATCCTTTTTATATATTTAATTTTGATCATAATAAATACACACTCAACATACACACATATAGTCCAGACCCCACACTAAATTAACCTGTATTGTAGATATGAGGAACTACAAGTACTTGTGGTTCCACGACACCCAGGTCCGTAACAATTTTTTATTTATAAATATAAATAATAATATAAGCCCTGTATTATACACGACCCACTCCTGGGCACGGGCTTTCTCTACTGAATGAGAGGAATTAGGCTTTAGTTCACCACGCTGGCCCAATGCGCGTTGGCATACTTCATACCTTCGAATTACACAATGTTTCCTACATTGTTAAAGCATACGATAATCATTAAAAATTTATACACACATAACTTAGAATACATATATAGAACTTGGGGCTGGTTTCGAACTTGCGACTTTCGTTTCACCAGTCACAGATTTAACAATAGAAGAATGAGCAATTCTAGTACTTTATTACATATTTTTTCATTTGCATATTACTTACAACTTATCGACAAAAAATATGTTTTCTGGGAACATTTGTATAGTGCATGTTTTTGAGAGATATTCGATAGCTGTCAAGTCAGCCATATGAATGAACGAGAAATATATATAACATTTCCAATACATTCCACTAGGAGCGCTAAACGGATCTGCAAAGTTATTTTCGTAAATACGGAGATGACGTGGCTGTTAGTGAAATCTCGTAAAACCTGAGAGTAAGGGCACTGTATTAACGTTATAAACTCATGGTAGAGTCACAGCAATTCTAAATTAGATCATGAATACCTAATATTTATATTATCTAATTCGATATTTGCAAATTTTCTTACTAAAACCGCTAAGAATAAGTAACCGGGCTATACTACTCCAGTAAAAAATTATAGGTGAACAAATATTATAAATTCTTTGAAGGTTTATTGAGAGGCTGTTTGTATGAGAAAAAAAGGTTGAATATTAATTATAGCCGGCAGTAAAACGAGAAAATTTCCATGTGATTTTTAATTTAAGTTCCTACTCTGCCATAATAATACGAGTACAATAATTGTAGATCATAGGAAAAATATAATTGCGTTGAAAAAATTGGTTAGTTTTGCTAAGATGTTAACAAGTCATTATAAATGTTTGCTAACTCTCTAATGTGCTTTATGCAATGTGTACCTTTGTAAAAAATGTTCTTCATACATTTTTCGCGAAAAGATTAGATAAATATCGCAAGGTCAGTGTGACGAATGTGTGGTGTCAACGCGTCATTCGATGTCATTAAGGTCAGTGTGACATTGGGCCGATAGCAGTGACAAAATAATAGCCGTATCTTATCTGGCAATGTCAACGTCGCGGGCGCAGCAGGTGCGCGTGACCCCTGCACCCTGTTTGTTTGCGAATCCTCTCACCACCACACTAATAGACCTTATACAAATATGATATGTTTAACCCAACGATAATCACGAAAAAAACTCTTAAAATAAACATTAGAATATTTTTTTTCAGGCACAATATAAAACCGCAGCGTTAAGATTAACAATATGACTTTTCGTATCCTACTATTAATTTATTTTAAGATGCGTATTATACTATGGACAGGGAGCCCTCGGGTAGCTGATCCACTTGAGTACTATCAAGCTCATTTTCCGTGAGTAGCTTCGTTTCGATGAGACGACCAACTATTCCCTATGCGAAAATTCTCTATTGTGGTAGCTAACAGAGGTAGCAAGGATAGAATATTTCGATTTGATGCTACTCAAAAAATTATTATTTTATTTGTAGGACAATATGACAGTTAAATTATATAAATATTAACTAAGTAAATACAAAAAAATCAGCTGGTTAGTAATCATTCTTATGACCTCGTTATCGATACCTATTGGAAGCCCCTCCTTCCAATAGGTATGATTACTAACCAGCTGATTTTTTTGTTTTTACTTAGTTAATATTTATATAATTTAACTGTCATATTGTCCTATAAATAAAATAATATTTTTTTGAGTATCATCAAATCGAAATATTCTATCTTTGCTACCTCTGTTAGCTACCACAATAGAGAATTTTCGCATAGGGAATAGTTGGTCGTCTCATCGAAACGAAGCTACTCACGGAAAATGAGCTTGATAGTAGTCAAGTGGATCAGCTACCCGAGGGCTCCCTGTCTACTAGTTGTCGGTAGATTAGAAAAAACAGTACATGACGAAAAATTTCATCAATCGATCAATCCTAAAAACTAAAAGCCAAATCTTTTCATAACCTGTGTCGAAAAACATGTTGCTCTGACCCCACTGCGAGTAGGATAAGGGCAGGTGGAAGAAGAGGTGGTAGCAGTAATGGCACTAGCACTGGTATTATTGACCCCTCAACGAACAGCAGAGAGCCTGGGATCCGAGTAGACGCTTGATTGTTTAAAAAGTTCTAAGTCAGAAGATATATTATTTCATTGACTCATCACTGGTTATGCTACAGAAGTCTCCTATAGGGAAATATACATTATTACTTGGCCTTGCTACGTAACTCCAAATAGCACACAAAAACTTGTTTTTTATAATTCAGTGGGTCGATTGTTGTATAATAGCGGATATATTACACGGATAAGGTCCTAGCAACTATACCGCAAATGTATAGTCAAGGGCGTAACCAGGGTTTGATATAAGGTGGAACTAAATTTGCTGAAAGGGTGAAGGATAGTAAATAGAACAGTCAGTTGTAGAAACAAAGTTGTGTTTCCTCGCGCATCACGCACCAGTATTTCGAATTAAACGTGATAATTTTTAAAGAATGGTAATATTCGTTTACTCACGACAGGTAAGTGGGCCAGGGTGGGGTAACTGCCCCAACGTGGGTATGCCCATATGTAAAGTTCAGCATGTATTTTAAATCTGTGAATTCTTAATTGAAACTCCAAGCCGTGTTGCCGTTTTGTTAACTCAGACTAAGACTAATAAATCTAAGTTTGCTCTATCGATGTCAGCCTAAGACTAAGTATGAACTTTTGCTTGAATAGTCACTAAAATTACTATATACAGTAAACGTTTATTTTTTAATATAAATTTTAGATTTTGTAGAATTTTTCTAACCTTACAAGGTTTAATAATTTTTGTTATTTGTTCAAGGTTCACGTTATGTTTTGATACAAAAGGTTTTAATATGAAAACTGGTTGATTTCCTCTATCGGTGTTGCGACGTCATAAGTAATACTAAGAGTTAGTCGTTGTTCAGCACGCGTTATCACCATAACCTTCTATTTGGCAAATTACTTCCTACTGATATTCATATGTGATACTATCTGCTTATCACACTTTTGTTTTTTGCATGCTCTTGAATAAAAATAATTATCTATATTGTGAACGTACAGTTATCGTCATACACTATTTGACAAATACGGTCCAATTTTTTTTCCAAATCAATGCTTGGTTAATGGGTCTGCAGGGCGAAATATATTTTTCACATGGAAACGTGACCGACCAGGATGATCGCGCGTCGGCACTTGTGTTACACATTATGTAATGATCATAGTGACATATCCACAATCTCTCGCGATAAAACATGTTGTAAGTACAATATATTTTGTTGGTGATTATGTTCACACTCCCAGAAACAGGTTAAACTTAGAATCGAATTTTATATCTTGCGTCAAACACGTTCTCTTCTACAAGTTATTTAACAATGCAAAGATGGATAGATATAATGTCAAAAGGAACATCCAATACAATTTTAAATTAAGGCTCCATCGGAGTTTAAAAATGTTGCCAATGAAAAAAAAGAATATGTTTTTATGTGAATGTTTTGACAGTGTTAACCCACAGGTACATTACACAGATTACACATTACACGTGTGACGCGCGTTATGGTTCGACATTGGCATATGAACAGCACATTTGAAGGTCGGCTTTCTTAGTAGTTTTAGCGCTAATTTGTACTATGTTTATGTCTATCGAGGTTCACTAATAGAAAATTGGGAATAAGTATCGGTTTGTACAACTTTTGGTTTATACGACCAAGTATGACTGGACCATAAATGTCGTTATATACGACATTTACTATTAATTTGGCGTTAGAAGATAATGTAGTATAACAATACATTTTTATACAATTTAATTATGATATGAGCACGCAGGTCGTTCGCCTGAAGGTAAGCGCCACATCTAATAAACAATACTGGCACCGCACTCCGCTCATCACAGAAGACCCGATACATAGGATCTTAGGTCTCATATTGCCCAGTAATTTTACTGGCTTCAAACTGCACTGCGGTCATCATATCGACATGTAAGGTGTTCAGTCTCACAATGCCCAGTAATGGCACTGGCTTCGTTCCTTCAAACGGAAACACAACGTTGTTCACACATTGCTTGACGGCAGAAATAGAATGCATTGGTATCTACCCAAACGGCCTCTCGCATATGAGATACCTACCACCAAGTTTTTAATATTGAAACCTATCAGTTAGCTACTAAGCAATATGTTTTTTTTTTATGTTGCATTTTTCACTGTCCCATAAGACTGACTACTTCTGCAGGCAGACTACTTCTTACTTTCGTAATGTAGATTTTTTTTTGTGAAGGTCGCTATTTCCATGCACTAGATGATTTCGAGGCAAAAGTCTGGTATGTAAACAAATACCAACGTGAATTTCATAAAAAACTTTGGTGCGCGAATGAAGCTTTCAAGTCCACGACCTTGCTCCGCAAGGTGAATGTTGGCACAAAAACTATTAAACGCATTTGCTATAAAACATCTTATATACAAATATAATACATAATACTTATACAAAATATGCCGGAAATAATACTTGTGCGATCTGATTACAGTCTATTTATTATAAAACGCACATGTGTGTCATATATGCACGTGTATACCGAGCGTAGATTTATGTAAGCATGTACGTTATAAACGGCTGAGTACACAGGGAAGTGTTGGCTCACAACCTTGGCCGAGGTCGCGGAGCGTCACTCGCAACACTTATAAATGGTTTCATAATAACAACTCGTGTACCTAATTGCTTTGAGGAGCTGTTCCCTAAGCGGTTGGTACGGAAATATCGTCTAAATTCGAAGTTTTATTATTGATCATCAGAAGGATTTCTACCCGCCTGTCCTATTTCCTCGCTTCAGCCGTCCTTCAACGAGCCCAGTCCCGCGCGCCCGCTGCCCCCCTGCTGTGACCGAGCAAGGGTCACGGTCATATATTTGAAGCAAGGGCCCCATCAATTTTCCATTACAAGGTTATTGTAGTACGGCGCGGCGTGCTGAAAATTCCATTATAGATTTTCAACGGATTTATTAAATTTTGTTTTTAATTTTTGTTAACGTGATGATTATTGTGGCCGTTTTTTATTGAAGTTACGTATTCATTTGTGATAACTGATAGGCCAGGGTATTTGATGGAGATGAATAAATATACTTTGTTATATTGTTATACGATTAAGAATATGTTTTACTAAATATAATTTTTCTAAAATTGCGGGATATTTGGAAGGGCTAAATCCAAAACATCTATAGAGAACCGGCAGAGGACAGCCTTTATTATAAAAATAGGTTGCATCCACAGGTTGTAACACTATTATTACTCATTTGTAATTTTTTATAGCATGGACCGGCAAACGAACAAGTGGGTCACCTGATGATAAATGATCTCCACTGCCCATACAAGCCCACAATACTATAAAAATCATAGGCGCATTGCCAACCTCAAAGGGAAGGGATAATTAAGGGATAGGGAAAGGGAGGAGGTTTTGAGCCTCTGGATGTCCCACACACCGTATGAAACGCAGCAGCAGCCGATACGTCTTTACGTCGATTTTCTGTGAGACAGTGGTAAAGACCCGGTCGAGCCGGCCCATTCATGCTGTAGACAAAACTGTCTATAGCATGACTTTACGACTTCAATGCAATAATAAATAATTATATTATTATATTTTTAATACATGCCACGTCCAAACTTGTGAGGTCTACACGTGACGTACGAGCAAGATCTTCGTTTACATATATTTTTGTATACGCACTCACACCTATTATCCCCGAAGAGGTAGACTGAGGTGTAACCCACATTTCGCCGAGCGTATTTCCGTCCCATGATGAGATAGGGGGCGAGCCTATAGCCATACCGAGCAGAATTTCAAACTCCGGGCCGATATTGGGCACTTCATGATAGAAAAACCCGATATCATTTGACCTGACCTGGGGGAACCCGAGACCTCAGTACAGGGGTCGCACCGAGGCGTCTCGTTTACATATAAAACGTTAAAATACAGAAATATGGTACAGTAGAACGATTGAGAATCGTTGAAATATGTATACTACCTAAGTTTTATCGTCCGCAATATCGCAGAGAGTATACTATAGTGAAATAGGTATGTTAGTATACTTTTGTGTATGATTGTGCAAGTCCAAGAGTGTATGAAGGTCATTGATAAGAAATCAGCAATGTTACGAACATTGTTTTAGGTACCTTATGTTTTAAAACGTAATAAAACCTTAAACAATCGATACGATGATGATCTTTTTGATAATTATATTTTTATACAAATCGCGTGACCTTGTGGCATGTTTATTAAATCGGCATTAAATTGCATTGTTAAATGTTGAATAGGTTACATTATTACATAGTTACGTTTTACAAAGCTATAGAATAACGTCACAAAAGGAAAATATTGCTTGAAGTTTATTAATACCTGAGTATAACAAAGTTGTTTATGTAACATGATGTACTATATAACGATACAGTATATCATTTGCCCTTGAATCTTTCACCTTGAATGTGTACTGAAAGATGATCAATTATGTAAACAGTGTTTATTGTGTGTTGCATTGTTATAATTGTCGTATAGACAACGGGTGCGACGAGTCTGCGCCCCTGACCCACGCACTTCACTCCACGTTGCCATGGTCACGGCCGATCGATGCGAGCGCGGGGATGCACCCGGAACTCGATATCGTTTCCTTGTTCAAGGTTTCCAATTGAAACTATTATATTTTTTTATGGAACTTTTATAGATTTTGTTTAATAACCTGTAGTAATCTATCATAACAATAAAAATAAGCAGAGTCCGGCAAATGAATAAGTGGGTCACCTGAGGATAAATGATCTCCACCGTCCATGAACATCCACAATGCCTAAATTAGAATTAGATTAGGAAGGGGATGGGGATTTGTGCCTCCGGATATCTCATTGCCGGAACGGCAATAGTAAGCTGCTACTTCACATCGGTTTTCTGTGAAATAATGGTAGCAACCCGGTCGAGCGGGACCATTCATCCTATAAACAAAACTGTTGAAACCGTGGCTCTACAGTTCAAACCAACGATTGCGTCGGTTTAGCTTATCCTAACAGAATTTTGTTAAAAGATATGACAATAACAAAACCATTTTAAAAAAGGAATGAAAAGTATTTCCTAAGTCTTAATCTAACCATTTTGTATTGATGCTGTTGCAGTTTTATTTATCAATGATTGGTTAACTTAACTCAGTCATGGTAGCGTCTGAATGAATGGATTGATTTTAATGCGTATTATTAATTGAGATGGTTCTTAGGCATGTTCGAATAAAATCTGTTACGTTATTTAGAAGTTACAGATCTTTTCTTCTACTAGCCTCATTGGTCTATTAGGAGTGGTCTTCGGCTAGAAATTACTGACGAATTGGTTCAAAATCTCAGGCAGGGAAATCACAATTTTATTCGAGTTTTATATTCAAATGATTCTTAAATGAGCTGTCCAGAATTAAAAATGCCCGATATGACTACAGGCTTGTCACCTATCACGTCATGGGATGAAGATAATATCGGCGTACGACTTGCACTTCAACTCTTTAGAGATACAGCCGTGAACATATCTTGAACAAGTATACGTGTAGAGGTAGTGATCTCAGAATGATGACATAAGGCAGTAGGTACCTATCGTTTATTACATTAATTAACCATAATGTGCTGATACGCTATACTGGTCGACAATAGAGTAATACATCGGTCGGTCGAAAGACGGTCGGCAGAATTATGACGGCCCGAAATTACTGAATACTCACTAGCTGACGTGCGACGCGCCTGAACGAGCCACTACAACGGGTTTTTACCATGTGTACAGAACTTATACAGGGTTAATTTTAAAACACCAGCAACCTCGCAGGACCAGATAGCTGACCCCATACGGAACAACTTTTGTTCTACGAGTTTGTATATAACTCAATATATTTAAAAAAAAATGATTTTACAAGTTTTTGTTGTGTCGTATTTTTCTTCGTAGCGTTCGGCGTGCGAGCGCGACTCAAAGGCGCCGCTCAGCTGGGTCGGGCGATGACCTTCAACGCTAGCCCGGTTCCCCACGCTTCGCGTGTTTGCTTACGTAATCTGCGATGCGTGTAGGTAACATTCAAGACGGAAATTAAATGAATACTTATTTTTGTATGAAAATAAAATCTAACAAATTATCAAAAGTCGTAGAACAAAAGTAGTAGCTTATAACCTTAGGTATCTACCCCTGCGAGGTTGCTGGTGTTTTAAAAATAACCCTGTATATGTCACCATGTGACTTATATTAAATGTTTAATTTATTAGCATAGTCTTCATTAAATTACAATTAAATAATTGCAGTACATTTTGATATGTTACATGGTTATAACACTAGAGCATAGGCGATATTACATTTTCACTAATATACAAAAACATCGGTCCAATCTTCAAGAAAAGTCGCATAAAGACTATTAATAATACTTTTTTCTTTTGTTACTGCTTCTTTTAATTATACTTTTTTCGAATCGAAATCTCAAACACAAATTGTGATTGCTCGACGTGTAAATCGAAGCCGGGACATCACGGCCATAATAATCTGCCACTTGGACGATGAGCCAGGCATTTGATTCACGTGTAAAAACTACAATACGCATCGTTTAAAATATGTATCGTGTATACAACTATCTCCTGTCAACAACAAATTGTTATTGTTTTTCGCTTCAATTATTATTACTTTTTGGACTACATGAATAACTTTACATTCTGTTTTATAGACCAATTCTATAGCCTAAATGTGATTTGAGCTAATCGTGGTATATTTTTTGGGTAGCCAATCAGTTTCGTAATAAGTATTCAAATAATTATTAACCGAGTACTCTAGCGAACCGTTCCTTGAGGTTAGTTTTTATATGTATTTAGCAAATTTAACTCGTTCCTATGATAAACGATTGATTGATGATTCCAACGGGAAACCCGATGTTATTGGCAACACTAAGTGTAAACAATGGCAATATGCTTTAAAATTAGCTTTAATTGAAATTAACAACAATTTGGGATATAAATGACAAACTTACTAATGAAAAGTTATTCCGCTGGTTTTGTTTTGGTTTTGGGAACGGGATTCATTGACCTTGCGATACATTTCCCCATTTTTAGATCGTAATTTGTCACTGTGAATATTGACTGTCTACAGATACTGATGTCGTCTATTATACTGAAGTAAGACTACGTATCTACATATGGCTCATCTTCGAATGATATTCTGGCAATTTTGACGTTCTTATAAATATATTTATGTATTGGTTAATTTTTGCGCATCTTGTGTACTGTCAGTCGACATACGCGGACTGGGATACGCCTTGTCGCGCCAATTGCACATTTAAGGCCCATTTAGATGATGCAAGTTTCTTGCCTGTTGCATACAATTAAATTGAAGCAATAGTTGACTTGCATGGTCTAAACAAAACGAAACATTCTTGAATTGCTATACAAGTTTTGTATCAAAACTTATATTGGTGTAAACAACACATGCTATAATTTCTTAAGCAATTCTTGCATTCAATTGGATTCTCTCTTCATTTGCAAACATGAGTGCAGTGAGTGAGGGTGTATTAGTCGTTGCTGCTCTTCTGAGGCAAGAAATATTGAGATACACATTTCACATAAACACTCATGTTTGCGACAAATCTCTATGAACTTGATTAAATCAGCGGAAACGAATTTAAACACTTTTTGACTCATATCTCTCAATAAACAGTTTCTAAAACGTTCAACACTTGAATGAAAAATTCGCCAGCGCAAATACGTGCAATACTTGAAGCTACCTGCTAATAAATGGTACACGCTCATACAAGCCTGTGTTTAGACAAGTCAAAACTTGTAAGCAATATTCGCCTAAACATAATTGTATTGGTGTAAACAAAAGACATTTGCAATTATTTTATGTCAATAGTTGCATGCAATAATTGCATTCCATTTTTTTACTTATACCCGCGTGTAAACAGTTGCTTACAATTCTTGAAGATCAATTATTGCGCGTAATGTATTGCATTCAATAATTGCCCTTGTACGTACAAGAAAATGGTATCATGTAAATGGGCCTTAAGTTACTTTAGTGACATAATATATTCATTCTGTGAACTTATGTATGTGTAAAATTGTATGTTCCATGGTAATAGGAGTTTTGATAATATTTAGTTACACAAATAATCTTTGCATATTGTTGACTTTCATATAGCTGAAGGAGAGATGTTTCTGACAGTATCACGCAATTCATGTGTTAAGCGTGTGGGTCAACGAACGCCCGGGTAAAAATAAAGAGCTTCCCAAACGTGGCAAGTATGGAACGAGCTGAGCAGCCGCGCCGCGCTGCCCCGCCCGCCCGGTCGCCTCGGTCACAACACGTGACGTTATATCTCACTACGTCACACAATTATTGCAATTAACGCATTTTAGACAACTTTAACGTATATATCACACACACACACATCATATACTTACACAAGATGCGCAAAAATTAACCAATATAGGTATTTATAACAAGGTCAAAATTGCCAGAATATACTTCGATGAAGAGCCAGATGTGGATACGTAGTCTTACTTCAGTATCAATATATTCATTCCACTTGTAGAGCTCCGTCGTTAATATAATATTGTTACTTTTCCAAACACTGCTCTATAGCTGCATTAGTAGCTTCATCTGGCTTAAAAATTTACAGAATTTGTTCACGTTAGACGGAGATAAATTATATTAAATTATAGTGTATATTAGATTTTAATTTAAAAAACAATAAAATAGAACCTCCTTGGTTGTTCTGTCTCAATAAAAACATAATATATATTATTATACTTTCAACAATCCAATAGGTTCGACAGAATACTCACAAACTTAACTGAACTGACCGACGCGAAGCGACGGATCACCGGTTTCATAACCTAGGAATGCTGTCACCAGATCAATGATTAGCTAGGTTCGTCTTGTTTCAATAACGTGTAGTAACCAGAGTGCTAAACTATCATTATTTTATAATTATTTATTTATAAGATAAAGTAGATTATCCAAATAATTAAAAATTAACAATAAAAAAAAAAAAAAATCACTTTAGGACAAGGGTTGTGTATTGCATGAACCTTTGATACTAAGAACGCATAATAGTCAGGTAGTCGAACGGTCGCGCGTCGCCCTTGTGGTGCGTCACAATAATTGTTGTGTGTTGGCGATTGCATTGTGTCGTTGCACAAGTTTACCGATTTGCCAATTATAGAAATGTTCCACACAAAATAAATGTATATCGATAACAACGAATTTTGAAGTATTACGCTGACATATGACGTTATATCGACAGACACTGTCACAGAATGGTGGCCAATATAGGCCAAGCGAAAAGTAGGCAGATCATCTGCCAAGTAGGTGTTAGACACTGTAAAGTTTCAGGGCAGAACGTGGATGATATTTGGCGCAGGACCGAAACGATTGGTGTGATACAGAAGAGGCCTATGTCCACCAGTGGATAAATGTGGGCTGATATGATAAAGATGACATTTGATCTAAGAATTTTATTTGTTAGTTTTTAATGTAATCATGCATTTAATCCTTAAATTATTATATTTTTCGAAGGTAGTTATTAAAATTAAGTTGCTTGTGAAACGTTCGATCGCGGGTTGCCTGACCAATTCAACAATTATTATATTTTAAACGATTTCTTAACATTACGTACCATCTTGTTGGTGTCAATTTATAAATTTGCGTAAAAACCCTACTTCAAACTATCCTACTTTTTACTAATAATTTAATGTGATTGTTTTTAAGTATGTGAATTTGGATATTTGTTAATCAATCCCTCTTTGACTTTGGCCAAACTATTTGGATGAATTTCAGCAAAGTATGTATCTATTTCACTGCGATTCATGGTATAGAAATTCAAAATTATTAAAGGTTAATATTTGATTTCCGTATTATTTCATATGTGGATGCAAATATGCAATAACATTTCAACCCACATCAAGTAAAAATTGAGATATCAATTTTATTTTGCTTAATTCAATAACTTAAATTAATAATTTAAATTCTATTTTACATAATTGTACATGAGAAATGTTAAATTTATGTTTTTTTATAAAATACGGAATTTAACCTACATATCTACTTAAATACATTTAGCACAATAAAATCAAAATCTCAATTTTTACTTGATGTGGGTTGAAATGTTATTGCATATTTGCATCCATGTTCAGACAAATTTGGTTAGTTTACAAAATTCACAATGTTGTAAAAGAACGTTGCTTTTGCATGTTGCATGTTTGTTGATGTCAAGTCTGCGGTGGTTAATACATGCGCATAATACGTTTGTCCTTGTCGCACATATAGCGTAAAACAATTTTATCGAAGTGCATACAAATGCAACGCCCCAGATATTGGCACGTGCGATCTCCTTGTCGTTTCAGCCATCCTGGTAGATTACAATCAAACCGCAAATGCATTTTCCAGCATTCGCATAGTTTATTTACACTGGCATGCCAGTATGTTTTTTTATCTGCCTCAATGGACTTATTAGCCGTTTATATATTAATTCTTTACTTGAAATATCTAGATTAAAAAATTGTGATATATCGGTAAAATGCGTAGATAGAGAATATCTACCTTTTAGGTAATTAAATTTAAAAATGTAATCATTAATAAATAATAAGTGTAAATTTCCGAACAAAATAAGTTTTCAGTCTGCTGAAAAATTACATTTTACAATTAGAATGTATTTTTACATATAGAATGCATTATAAGTAAGTAAATATATCTTTCAATTTTATGTTAAGTCTTGTGAACCTAGATCTCTACATAAAAATGCAGCGCGCGACTTACGCGCGACGCCTGATGCAGTTTAGTGCAACGAAGTACCAAGGCGTCATGATTATACAAGAGAATGAATGCACTTTTACTACATACACAAATGCAAGCGCCGCATAAAATCACATCCCACGTATAATAATATTAACATAAGTGCATGTTAATTGACGCCGGCTGTTTTTAGCGATTTTGTTAGGTTAGGTTTTTGTATATACGTTTTACTGGTTTGAAGTAAAGTTATCCGGGAAGGTCTAAACATACTGAAATACGGGTTCTATTTGAAGAACGATCAAGGACTATCTATGATTAGCAAAAATGTTACTAGTTATTTTGCCAAAGGTTATCAATGTCTTTAATGTTACATTTCCGGGGTAAAAAACAGCTTATGTCAAGCTATCCTATGACTATGAAACTATTTATATGCAAAAAAAATATCGATACGTAGTTACGTGGTTGTTCTACCAGCAAAAAAACTTGAATTTATAATTCTTTTTTGCGGTTGCGACATCTTTTTGCGGTTCCGCCGGTGTTACATACCAAATCAACATCTTCTGAAATGTCAAGTATATCTTAACTGTTTGGGCTAGACGCTGATGAGTCCGTCAGGACTTTGGCTTTTTTTTAATAATGTAAACCGGCATACGTGCAAATAGGTCACCTGATGGTAAGTGATCTCCACCGCCCATGTACGCCAACGATACTAGAAGAGTCATAGGCGCGTTGCCTACCTTAAAGGGAAGGGGGATTTGGGCCTCCGGATATCTCACTCACCGTATGAAACGCAGCAGCAAGCCACTACTTTACGTTGGTTTTCTGTGAGACAGTAACGACCCAACGACGACGAGACGACCCGGTCGAGCCAGCGTATTCATGCTATAAACAAAACTGTCTACAGCGGGGCTCTACCACTCAAACTTGCCTTTTAACGGAGGACAAAAAGAGGAGAAAAAAATGTTTTTTTTGTATGTATAGCATAGCTTTTTATAAAGTGATCAGCTTTTGATCATTCTTTTTGGTTTCAATTGGTTTCAATAAGATACTACAACTTTGGCATTTATCAAACGATTTTCATGATAAAGTTGTAAAATAGAAAGATTTTAACAACATTCGAAAGTAGAACACATTTTTTTTTTATTATAACAAGATTGGAATTTAAGTAATACAAAAATTTCAACCGCAAGCGATACTAGTAATAAGAAAACACATCAAATACTAAAATGAAATTCCACACGACATTTTAGTTTATCACTAGAACGTACTAATAATCGGATTTCGGAAAGTTCACAAGAGTACATGACCGTGTTTGAACTTTAGACTTATCCAACACATAGATGATTAAAATTTATTGATTAGGTATGTATTATTAAAATTACCAATTACTTCGTGTTATAATTAAATAAATACTGCATGTTCTAATATAACACCTCTAGAGGATTCATGAGATGTCTTTAAAAATGCCACTGAATTATATTACTGTCACCGTAACCTGATGTCTCAGTTTTAAACAACCGAATTGGCTTCTGAAATCAAAACAATCTTGTATAAATATTTTCATTTATTGTCATCGCTCAACATAATGGTTATTGAGACGAATATTTGTATGAGAAAGCGTGGGAAAATCCAGTTATAAGTAAATAGTCTGTAGTAATCACCGCTGTCCGTATCCTGTGGACATATTTTTAAAATTATTACATATGCACAAAAAAGTAGAAAAATCGGGCCAACGTTGTGTGAATTGTAGAGTTTATCAATAATTCTATTGTGGAAAAATATATTTTTAGGGATTACATAAATTATATCGGTACTAAGCAAACTTTGAATCTGGTAAAATTAAAAACACATAAACCTGATCTCACTTTGGTTATGAAACTCGTGGTGGAAAAGTCCAGTGCTCTCGCTTTTACCCGTGGTGGTAGCGGCGCGGTGCGGCAGTGCGGCTCGGCGGGGCGGCTCGGCATGCGGCACTAGGCAGTGCGGTGTGGCGGGTCGCCAGCCGGGCGACGCGATCCTCGTAACTCCGTACCGAGCGTTAGACGTAATAGGTGTTGCTTTCTAAGCAGTGAAGGTGAGGTGCACGGCCGGCGCATTGCTCGCAGTTCAAGTTTAGAGTTGCGCGGGCGCAGCGATAATTGCAGAGATCGTTGCACTTCTAACGCCCTGTGGCAGGGCAACGAACGCGCGCAGCTGCCCGGGAAATATATCTCGTCCCGACTATTTCAGAGCACACTTGCTCAGCTAGATACTAGTCAGCCGGCGGCTGCTCCTGTTTCTAGCTTTTAACTAACGCCATACTCGTAACGTGAGAAGTATATGTAAAAAATTATGTTTCCAACACTAACCATTACCATTAAATGCACCTTCTTTTGAGTCGTCTATTGAAAATTCCGTGTAATGCGGTCGGATTCCTTTCAGGATTGTTATTTAAGAACACGTTAATTATTAACCAGTAAGAAACTATTCATAGCTAAATGCCTCAATAAAATATAAACGGCGCGACAGGTTGCAGTCCTTATTTATTGCCCAAACGCCTGAGACCGTTGGTGGCGAACATAAATAATACTACAATATTAATTCACATTAATTATATTTATGACACTGACGTATATATATATCTACATTGTGCAGTATGTAGTCGTAGTTGCACGGCCCACTTAGTGCGCGAAGTTCAAGGGGCCGTTGCACTTTCGATGCGATTTCATTGCTCAGTGGTGTAGCGCTCGACTGCGGGACCGTGTTGCGCTCGTCCGCGAAAGTGATTCATAATGCTCTTGGGGCACTCTTGTTGACACACATTCCTCGTGTATTACTTTTAATTGCAATTTAATCAATAATTTCACATCCAAAAACTATTTTAGTCAAGTAACTTATATTAGGTCTCTACAAAGTAGACATAATAGATAATTTAGTAATGATTTCTTATGTTATTGAAATAAAATTAATTTAAGCGGATTTTATCGCGGTTTTTCATTAACTTTTGATCCCGACGTTTCGAAAGCTTTTCAGCCTTCGTAGTCACGGGTGGATTCCACCAGTTTAAATTAGTTTTATTTCAATAAATAATCTAGTAACTTGTATCAAAAAGTAAAGTACAAGTAGATACCATGCTCCCATCGCAATGCTGACCTGACTTATCTTCGACGCCACCTAAATACTCTGAGCTGTCATCGCTGTACATTTTCTTGGACAGATTGACAGATATTTGTCACGCAAGCGCCCACCCCGCGACCCAGCCAGACTCATAGCGACCAGTCTTAGATCGACTTTTCTACTCATACGTTGTATATTTTGTGAATTTTGTTTTATAAGTTCAAGAAACAGCCTCTAAACATATAGTGTAGACCTACCTAACTAGTGTAGATATACCTTTAATAACTCCGACATACTTGATGGATTTTCATGTAGTTTTAATTATCATTATAAGGGTATTTTGTGTATATTTTTTATTAGATTTATGTGAATCACACAAGACTCGGTATCTTACTGTGGGGTCAGGACTATGTGTGTGACTGTTGGGTGTATTTATTTATTATTATTATTATTTAATCATATATTAATTTGTAACTTCCTGGCAAATACCAAGGATGTTTATTATAATTATGGACACTGTGGGTGCACTAACCGCACCTCTACCTACCCTATTGACGAGGGGCGTTTACAGCCAAGAGCTTATACATATTTGTTTTGTAACAGTTTTTAAAATTGTAATTTACGAGAGGGTAACTGAAAGCCAACTCTCGTATATAACTGAGACTGAATTTTAACTGAAGTGAGATTAACTGCGAATTTACTAAAATATGATATTCCGCTACGTTAAAAGTTCAGTCCGGTTCCACTATCATTGCAGTATAGTTGCAATATGACGTCAATTCGCTCCCATTTCAATTGCAAACTAATATCACCCACCATACACTAAATTAAATGAAATGTCACCCGAATGCCGTTTTAGCTTCGGTTAACTTTCAATATACTTTTGATCTCATTACGGACTATGTTCATATTTGACGTTTATTAATGGTTTACGGAATGCCATTTGGAACTTGAGACTAGATCGGAATAAGATTTTGAACATTTTTATATACGAGAATTTGACCTCTGGTCAAAATATATTCGACTCATACATTGTTAAAGATAATAAAATAGAGCGTTTATGTTTTACTTCAAGTTATTTTAAAATGATCTACATAGTACTTCTATGGGGTCGATGGCACGAGTCTTCATAATAATGAAAACAAAAGGTCAACTTGGTTACGTTTGTTATTGTTCACTTAGAATTATTTATCCACCACGGGCAGAACTACATACATAAATTAAGTATAAAAGTTGTTTGAGCCCGACTTGCCGGGAATGTGAGTAATAGAAAAAAAAGCTGCAACGTTAGAAGTATCTAAGCAAGTCGGGTGCAGTGGCCGCTCAGTGCCACTGACCTGCAAGCAGCCGCAGCCCGCAGTGTAATGCACTTGAAGGCTCGTAGCGCCCTGCTACGACATTGCTACGAAATTGTTAACCCCGTCTGCTAACGCTGTTGTATTTGACTTTTAATATGTTATTTTATATAAAACTTTTATTATATCATATGGAAAAGTATCATGATTTATTGGCTTTATCGTGAAAGAAAAGTAACATATTGTATCCAGAGAGGACGATAAATTCAAGAAAACTTTACGTATTTATAACGTTACTAGCTTTAGCTTGTGGCTCCATCTGTACCGAATGTGATTTTGATAAAAAGCCTTTGCCCTTATCCAGGTCTTGGTCTACCTCTGTGCCAAATTTCATCCAAATCTGTTCAGTATTTAATGCGTGATTGATTAAGCGTCATCCAAATTCACATTTTTTTTTTCACGTTCATAATAGTAGTAAGATAGATATAGAAGCAAAAAGCCTACTGTCAATATACTTACTTGAAGATGTACTTCAAGTAGGATTATGGATACTAGAATTAGTAGGAAGTAGGATCGTCCTGGTGTGTTATTCGGTCCAAATATTGTGTAATAATCTAAGTGGGTTTAAATCCAAATATTATTTTCAAGTTTCAGAATTATTATACTAACATTGTGATTATAAAGTGTAGAACACAGTATAAATCTCTGAGTCAAATACAAAATAAATAACCATAATAAACTAATTCTTAGTCACAGTTACAAAATAGGAACGGTATCGGGAAAATTAATAGCAGTTCGCGGAAATGGGGGAATCATCGCAGTATTCGTCTCCCGACAGGCCATGACGTGTCCTGATCAATACTAGTGTAAATGGAAAACCCTAGCGTATAGCCTGCTTCAATTGTAGTGAGTCACCCCGCGCCATTCCTAATGTAAATATGGGCTACTTCGGCGTCAACTATTAAACACTGATTTACTTTTAACCCGTATTTTAATGCGTCATAAATTTTAACACATGTTTGGAAGAACGGGGTTTAAATTCTTGTATGTTTTCTTACTCTTAAGGGTAACGTATATTCCCATTATGAATAATTTCACAAATACAGAAGACGTAAAAATTGCTTTATAAATAAGTGTTTTAGTAAAAAAACACAGCTAACGTTATTTTTGTATTTAATTAAATTTGTACGGTATTCTCGGTGTCCGAAATTTTCTCGTGAATGAGATCAAGTTGTTAATTCTTTATTAATAGCAGCTCACTTAGTTGGTTATAATATATATTATTTAAAAACTGTATATTTTGATATAACTAATAGTCTTCATAACACAAAATGTTTCTGTAATATGAGGGTTGATTGAAATAGAAAGTTATAGTGAAAATATATTGCTAAAGGGATACGGTTGGACAACTAGTTATAAACTGCATTGCATATAATTATAAGTCAGAGATATCTAATTAACTTATCCGGAAACCTGAGCTCGCCATTAGTACTTGGGCATTATCCACACTACATGCTGACCCTACCGGAATAATTACCACGGTTTCACTTTTATACACCGTTTACACTTTCTTTAGTAGTTAGCAGAGATTTTCAAGTACATAGTACAGTGTATGGACTAAATTAGCAATAATATAGCAACGTAATATAGTATATAGTAGACATGCAGTAAAATAAGATAAATGGTAAAATATGATGAATGTAAAAATAAGATAAGAAATGTAATAGAGTTAATGAATATAAAATAAATAAAAACAGGAGCGTAGGAGAGTAGGGAAACGAAAATAAAAGAGAACAGAAGACCAAACTCTAATCCCAAAGTCCCTGATTCAAAAATTAGGGGGAATGAGAGTGGGGAATAAAGCCCCACATGAAAAAAAAAAAAGTACATAGTACAGCAAGTAAACGTAATTAGTTTCCTTGTGTTTTTCATACTGCAATACTGGAAATTTATTGGATGTACACTCTGTTACAATATCAAATAATATAGTTATGTCATTAGATTTTCGTGATGTACTCAATGTATAATTTACAATCATGTAGAGCCTCTAAAGATGTTAATGAAGTTATGTCGCGATACTGACTGGATGTGGATCGAAAGCGAGCGTTTTTGCCGGTGTTCGCACGCGCATACTGATGGGGCCTCGCTGACTGCGGCCGACGACCTCCGCTGTTCGAACTGCTACACTATCCAACCTGCCTACTTAAATCAACTGATCATAAGTCGTTTATCGTCAATTGATATTTTTATATGTTTTACATTTATATCTGATACGTATGATGTACTAAATCTCGTTTTACTAACGAATGGTCTGAAAGGAACGAATTAACTCGTTAAAGCAGGCAGGTGTTAACAACCTTCGAAAGATCCGACATCTTTCGTTGGTTGACATTATATGTTGTCTGAATTGTATATGTGCCAGCCGATGCTGTGTATTTTGCCATACCAGCTTAAATAGAAGAATAACTATCAGCTCGATAAATGATAGCGATGAAATGTGGTGATACTGATGATACCATGAAAAAGCCAACGCTTTTGTCTCCGAAACGACTGGCAGAGATGCAACTAGTGCAATCACGGTTCACCCACGATGGCATGAATAGCTGGGTGGGTATGACGTTACACACAACGTAGCAACAAAATTCGAAAATTGAGACGGTATATTCAGTATTTCATAATAATAACATTTCAATATATTTTATGTAAATAACAACGACTTATATAAATGCGTTGCTATAAGCATTTATAAAAAATATTATTGCAAATTTATTTTCCATTTTAGTAAACATGAAACAATTATTTGTCATACACGCTTTAACCCTATCTAAGTTTTTCAATTTCTTTGTTTCGTTTCGATTTAGCATATCCACCCTTATGACGATCAAGTGGGCGTCTGCGCTAGTCTACAAACTGGATATTTACAGGCTGATCTCGAGATGTTAGTCACGATATGAGAATGAGTCACTGTGACAGGGTTTTTAATATTTCGTTGGTCGCTATCCAAGAGGGTGCCAGTAATCAGACTCTAGGTCACTTCTTATGATCCACTTAGGATAAGCAGGGTTGTTACACTCCTCTTTTTCGTGGGGAGTTAAAAATACGGAGTAAACTTGGTTGTATATGTTTTCAAGATAAATTAACTGCACCATGCAAGTTCAAGCATCAGACTAAGAATATAGGGACGACAAGACGTTTTAAATCCCATTTAGCTGGAGAGAGTTTATTGCATGACTCAGACTACCTCGCTTATACTAGTTATAAAGAATACGCTCTACGACTGCTGTGTTGAGGTCTCGGGTTCGACCCCCGCTCGGGTGATAAAGTGATATAGGTTTTTCAGTCATAAAATGCTCAGTATCACCCGGAGTCTGGAATTATGCCCGGTATGACGATGGTTACACTTCTGTCTACTTCTATAGAAATCTGTCTGTCTCTATAGAAGAAAAGAATCGTTTGACGCGGACTCGTACAGTTTTGTGTTATATTCTTGCATGTGTCGATACAGGTGAGAATATCGCAGAAAACAATTATTTTCCAAGGACGCGACATACCTAGAATTCTTATTGTCAAAATGCATGACGTGGCCCTATGAATGAGAGTTGTACGTTAATTTCTTGCCCGGTCGTGCGATAAACTGCTTCCATCTTAATGGGGCTCTATGTTGGCTTTTTATCGGCAATTGATCGGAAATTTATGTTAATACTTTCTACCTTAATTCACACTTGTTTAAATAAATATTATACACGTGCGTTCGTGTGCTACCGAATATGATTACATAAAAATTATCGTTATGTCATAGGTTATATAAATTATTGAATCTTTTATATATATTTTTTATATTTTGTAACAAACTACTTTCATAGAATACAATTTCTAAGTACATTATTTATATTACGTTTATTGAGATTATAATTGAATAAGCTGGAATATATCTTAAGAAGCAATTCAAAGCAATATTCTCAACATTGATAATGAAGTCAAAGTACCGTTCAATGGTAAGAAAATTATCCCCACGATCCCAGCGATTATTATGTATAGGAGGTGATTTTGAATTCGCGAATGATTGTATTTCTCTCTCTGTCATTCGTTCGTGATGAGAGTGAGATCAGAAATGATTATTCAATGTGTTTATTTAAATCGTACCAAAGTGGTGGTAGAGGCCGCGGGTCGGGCGACACGGGCGAGAGTCGACGGCCGCGGCCAAGGCCCGCTCGGTCAGGGACGCGCTATCTAACTCCATTATTCCTATCGCCTTACACTTACTTACTTACAAATTAATTAACACACGAACTAGTTATTACTTTAAATGGCGACATTAGTGTAATGCCATGCTCCTTTGTTTTACTCTAACCATGTTTTAAATACACATGATAGTACAAATACAATAGAATAATTACAGATATGAACATGCAATATATTGTTTATTCGCATATGTATATTGTCCTATTTTTATCTCCAACGCAAAAATAAGTGTTGTATAGTAAGAAGGACTGGAAAATGATATAATTCAGAATGTATTATGCTATACATGTGCATAAAATAATCCATGTGTGTATGTTGCAGCTTAGGCAAGTAATATAATGTATTAAACATACATAAATGATTTTTCCATACCAAGTGCTATCACGTATCAAATTATAGTATCGTGATCACATTCGAGGATACATGGACTAAGATCACTTTGCCATCTATGAACGTGACAGAATTATATTCTAAATAAGAAAGTTTAGTAATGCAAACAAATACATAATGTTATATCAATTTCTTTTATATTATGTAAAAAAAAACAAGTAGAATTTCGTGACTTTTCTCAATTTGGCAAGTGCGGTACCATGCGGTAGTTAGCGAAGTTACCCATTGTTTCATATAAACAGTTACATACATACAAACGAACTCACACCTGTATCCCCCGAAGGTGTTGGCAGAGGTGTAAATCGTACACCCACATTTCGCCGTGCCCTGTCCGTCCCATGATGTAATACGGGACTAGCTTATCGCCATAACTGGCACAAATTCCAGACTCTGGGCAGATACTTCTATTTCGTGATAGAAAAACTCAATATCAGTATTACCTGATCCGGGGATCGAACTCGAGACTTAAGCACAGCAGTCGTACCGCGTACGCAATACAACTGCGCCACTGAAACAGTCATAGAGTTGTAATGAAAAATTCTAGAATCTCTTCAATACTCAGCCAATATCTTTGAAATGTATGAAAAGGCGTGCCTTAGTCGGCGGTCGGCGACGATGCCGCTGATGCAGACAGTATAGTCGATTGGCGCGTACTACCGATGCATATAAACCATGTACAGTTACAGTACACTTCGCTGCGGAAACGAGGTGCGTGGTTCTCCCGTCTGGCCCCACACCACCGGCCCACCCTGTCTGCAAGCCCCCCACGCCCCTGCATCGTCTCGCCCCTCGGATGTAATTCACTCTCACTAACCCACTGCAGCAGAGTCAATCATGCATATCGTAGCTACTGTCTACCTAATTCAAGGTGATGGCTAACATTGCTGCGCACTTTGGGTGCCATTCTAATTTGTTAATCTATACACGGGTCACTGACCTTTACTTTTAATCGCTCAAATTAATGACATTAAATAAGTTATGATATATATTTAATGAATATACTGATATTTTATTTTTGCAAAGCCCCCAAACATGCGTGAAGCCGGAATTTCCTACTTGTTCTAGTTACTCTAAGATTAGAAGTGGACTATTCCATAGTAAAAATATGGAAAAATAATAATAATAAATAGATTTAGTGTAATTGCCCAGTGTATTTTGATGATGCTATGTATGTATGTGTACATTAGTTGATACTGATTTCTATATAAGTTTCTTTTACTTTTGTACTGACTTGTCATAAGCGCTATTTCAATTGCCTACATGATTAATAAACGATTTCATTTCATTTCAACGATTTCGTTTCATTTCATTTCATTTCATTATTAAGCATTAATATTTTGATTTCTTATGTTTACGCGAATATTACTCATTGAAATAAAACTAATTTAAACGGATTTTATTGCGGATAGTGGACAGTCCACCCCGTGACCACGAAGACTGACAAGTCTTCGAAACGTCAGGATCAAAATCAAAATTAATCAAAAACTGCGATAAAATCCGTTTAAATTAGTTTTATTTCAATGATTAATATTTTTTAAATATTGAATAATATATTTATAAACAAATGTATCTACTATTTTTATTTTGCCTTAATGGTTTTTAATAATTTATTAATTATTGGATATTTTTACCAGCCATTAGTACCCAGCCATAACAATTCAATAATACTGGTTACAATACTAAACACAATGTAGATTCAGCACACATACATCAACCGTCTAGTCGTTGCGACTATGTATCTATGTCTATCCGAAAACATCTTTTATAATTTTTGAAATCTCGCATTTCCCCAAGTATTTTGTTTGCCTGTCATAGAACGCATCACTCAAAAGCGTAGAAGTTTTCTTTTTATAACGTCTGCAAGTCGGTGGTGAAAGCGCGAGCGTAGCAGGGTGAGGGTGTCGGTCTGTGCATGCGGTACGGCAGGGGAGGGGGGTTGCCTCTGCATCGGGTGCGCAGATGCGGGGTGCGGCGAGAGGAGGGAAGGTGGTGAGGTCGAGGGGAAGTGCCCCCATGTCTAGACTGGGTCGGTAGTTTTCCGGGATTCAGTCGGCTTTGCCTGCAGTCTGCTCACCCACTCAATGCACTGTACTTAGCGAACGACATGTATATACGGTAGCCTGTCTGAGGACCCTCGTCGCGTCTGACGCAGTTTTTATACAATTTTATATGTCGCATTGAGATGTTGCAGGGATCTCGTTGTTTAGCAGGAAGCAGTAGTTGACTAAAAATTAAAAACAAGTGTATTGTATCATCAATCGTTACTCAGAATATCATAACCCCAGAGCAAAAAATTCATCTATTTTTAACCGACTTAAAACGGAAGTTCTGTATTTCATTTTTACGTATATAAATTTGTTGGCGATTATCTCAAAAACTAATAAATTGATTTCTGCGATTCCTTCACTAACGTAATTTACATATGCTAAGAAGGGCTTTAGTATAATATAATACATTAGGTTATCATTCATATGCATTACGTTATTTGCTATATGCATAATATAAATAAATCTGCCTATGTCATCAATATTTTGTATATTTTATGATGTACCTTCGACGTTTCATAACACATGGTATACGCCAATTTGGATTCGTTAACATTTTCAATTGAGATTATACCCTTAAAGAGCTAAAATCGAGGATCAAAGACTCAAACATTTGGCATTTGTTCACGGATTTATGTATTTTTCACTAAAATTTATAAAATATTTTATAAAAATAATAGCACCGAATTTAATAGCTATTGTGGTAGATTCCGTTTTTTTACGAATAATATTACAGTAGTTGATAATGTGCTTGCTGTAATATGGATATTGAGTACAAATATTTTAATAAGTCGATCATCTCCTTATTTAAAGAAATAAAATTAGTTTGCAAACATAATACATAATTATAAAAACACTTGATGAAAGGTAAAATTGTTTTGTTTTTATTTTTTTTATAATGGTATGCAAAGACGTTCTTTTAATTAACACATTATATGAAATTTATTGGTTTACAGAAACGATTTGCATATAGTTATTTTAAAAATGACCAATTACTGATGGAGCTTTTTTGCAAATTTTTCGGTAAAAAGTGACTGCGGGAATGCGGCGTCAGTAGGGAAGTTGAATCTGAAGATCGATATTCCGATGTCGCAAATTCTGCCAAACTTTGTGGTAGTTTGTGGTAATTTGGGATTAAATTCTTTGAGCTAATAGTATAATCTTTGAGACTATTCAATGCCTTTTAAATATGATGGGGAAATATTATCCAAATTTGAATTAGATTACGTTATAGAGCTAAGTATCACCTAGTTTTATGTAAACAGAATTACGACTCGAGGAAGTGAGTGAAAAATATTGAAGTAAAAATGTACCCAGTGCATACCTTCCGGTTAGATTCTCGGGAATCGTAGTCGGTGTCCTGTTGCAAATTAAACAACTCATTCAAAGTTCACAAATAGGTGCGTCTATGAATTTATAACAATAGGCAGTTTCCACGTAACAGGCCTTTGTGATATAGAAGGAGTACCTAGCATTCAAATTGTGGACTAACACGGTACTTTGCCAGATTATTCTTTTCACCTATTGATTTGCTAAAAGCTATAGATCAAGTCTATGTATATGCAAAAACACAATTTTTTAAAATATAAATAGACAAACATTGTCGAGAAGGAGCCGATAGATACCTCGAATCTGTTAAAAAAACCCATGTGCGAGATATACTTAAGCACCGAGAGTTACGCCGTACCTTTATTTTTGCTTTTTGTTGTTTTCATTTGTTGGGATAACTGCAATAATAACAAAGTCTGTGGAAATTTCAGCCAGATAGCTATTACGGATCAAAAGACAGACAAACAGACAGACGGCGTATCCTCTGTAATAGGGTTTCGTTTGTGAGTAAATGGACTAAAAACAAGCCCACTGAGTTTGTTTCGCCAGGTATTCTCAGACAGGGTCGCGTTTAGATCCGGTGGTAGTTAAAACAACAATTCCGAGATACGCATGGTCCGTAACAATCTCTCTTAAAATTAAATATAAGACTTTGTATTTCCCTAAATAATTTGGATTGAAAAACCGGACCGAAAACAAGCCCACTGAGTTTGACTAGCTGGATCTACTCAGGGCTGGGTTGCGCCGCGTTGAATCCAGTGGTAAAGTTTCTTTGGTTTGCTACGCCGGGTCTTCTCAAGATGGGTCATTTTGGATCCGGTGCTAGTTTTAAAACACGTGCCTTTACAGTAATGCATAGTCCATATCGACCAAAGTATTTAACAATTCTGGATATTTTCATAGTAAAAATATCGAATAATTAATAGATATTCGATTTAGTGTAATTGCCCAGTGCATTTTGATGATGCTATGTATAAATTAGTTGATATTAATATCTACACATAAGTAACAAGAAGCGCAGTGGGCGAATAACAAGTTGTGGAGCGAGCGGTAGCGGATTCGATTCCCACAAAGAGATAAATGTTTATATGATCAACGAATATTTGTTTTGGGTCTGGGTATTGTTGGCCGCAAGTCCCTCGTGTTCCTGATACCCACAGAAGATGTGTGTGGCTATTGGGTGTATTGATTATTATTTATTGTTACACATTTCACATTTACAACGGGCGAGTAGACGGCTGCGAAGCGAGAGGCCACGGGTTCGATCCCCGCACCGAGACAAATGTTTGTGTAATCCACAAATATTTGTTCCGGGGTCTGGGTGTCTGTGAGACCAAAAGTCTCTCGTAGTTCCTGATACCCACGACACAAGTCTTACTGGGGGTCAGGACTATGTGTGTGACTGTTGGGTGTTATTTATTATTATTATTATTTATTAAGATGTGAAAATATGCCGTGAATTATCGAAACGCACATATTTTATTTCGTAGATACGAACGTATGATGATGGTGATGTATAACAGACCTGTTACAACGTTGTATGTACTTATTTACTCTTGTATAGTGACCAGGAGCTGGCTGGAGATTGACGGCATATTCATAATAATTATTTGAAAACAAAAATCTCTAGGAAACCTTTAGTTTTCCTGAACGGAATACCTTGTAATCTCATCACACTAAGTATGTACGTAGCATGTATCGTTTAAAGTTGATGGACCATTGATCTGTTTTGTAGTTAAAACGCATACTTATTAACAAATGTAACATAAAAATAACTGCGTGAGTAATAATGAATTGATTATTATATTTTTTTCATATGTTTACGTCTCATCAAACTGGTGTCTTGTAAGTACCTACATACTTACGTTTCTTAAAATGTGGGTCGTCGAGATCACTCCAAATCATCAGCTGCATACTCGTTCTAATTATAGCTGTAATAACTAACTAAAGCATATGATATCTTACAGCTAGTCGGGACGAAATACTTGTCTCGAAATAGTGAAGCTAATTGTGTTTCGTAACGCCGTTTGAAGGGTCGTGTTGTAGCGTGGTATATTTAGAGTGGCGTGTGAGGGGGTGAGGTCGGGACGCGCGGGTCGGCGGCGGCGGGGGGGCGGCAGGGGGGCGCCGCCGGTGACGCGGAAGCATAGGGCGGGCGGAGGGCGTTGACCGTGAACGTGGGGCGGAATCGATCGGAGCATCCATACCCTCGCGCAACGGGAAAGTGTATGCCACTGCTGCCTTGCTTTTAATACATGCTATTGTCATTCAATTGCACCACGCACCGCTCTTTTTGACTAACATTCGGACATGTGAATCGATTACTATCGTATTACAATTGTGTTCCTTAAAAAAATCTCGGATTGTATATGTATTTTTAATCGTAACAAAAATCAGAACAAAATAGAAATTAATTTTTATTTTTATTTCAAGGATGTGTAAAATAAAAGTAAATCATATTAAATAACATTTACTCAAACGTTGGCAACATCTTTATTCCCATCACGATGTCTAGTAGCCGAAAAACTTGTATTGAATTTTCTTTATTTGAAAAGACCATTAAGCCCCATTTACACAACATACTTTCTTGTGCGGAATATAACAAAAAACTCTGTTTTACGAGATTTCATCATAAGGGTATACGTTGTGAAATGTAAAGTTCCATAACGCGTCCTTATAATTGAGAGTTCTCTGTTACATTCCCACTTGTCCCGTGCGATAAGCTCTCTTATTGTAAATGGAGACAATAAAAAAAAAAAACAAATATATAAGTAATAAGATGTTTGAGAAGTCCAAATATAGTAAAACATATTAAACTTAAAGGTTTTATTATAAAAGTTACTGTCGTTTGTAGCGTAGTGATTTTTTAACTATAGAAAAGAAGCGTGTCTAATTTGATTGAATTGGTTCTTGTCGTGGGCTAGTGAAGCAAATAAAGACAAGTTGGAGTCACAGGCTGCTAACTCTTCGATCTAATAACATAAAAGTTAGTAGGGTGGCGGTCACGAGGGTAGCTCCGTACTTCGATACACGCACGGTTTGGGGTAGACATGGGGGCTTGCACATTTTATTATTCTACTAGCTTTGCTGGCGGTTCCGCCTGCGTGAATGTCTTTATCCGGGATAAAAGTAGTCTATATTTTATTTCAGGTCTTGGTTTACCTGTGTGCCACAAATCAATCACTCACTATAGATTGATTAACAAAATGGAAATTCACAAACAATCAAACTTTCACATTTATATTAATGGGAAGTAGGATAGGATATGATTGAATATCTAATATCATAGAATTTTGAATTACCTACCAATACATGGCATTGGACTGCGCTTGTCACTCCAAAACATGGTATTAAATGTCATAATACCCGGTAATTGTGTATATATGTTACTAGCTGTTGCCCGCGGCTCCGCCCGTTAAATTTTTTTTTCTGGGATAAAAAGTAGCCTATTTAAGCATAAGAATTTTTCAAATCGGTCTAGTAGTTTCAGAGCCTATTCAATATAATCAAATCTTTCCTCTTTATATTATTATAATATTATAATTGTAATATAAACAGCGATAGCTCAGATGGGAGTGGTATGGACTGTCGAGACGAAAGTCGCAGGTTCGAAACCAGCCCCAAGAGCATGCACCACTGACTTTCCTAAGTTACGTGTGTATTAATTATTTAATTATCGTTTGCTTTAACGGTGAAGGAAACATAGTGAGGAAACCTGCATACCTGAGAACTCGTTAAGATTTTTCGAAGGTATGTGAAGTCTGCCAACCCGCATTAGGCCAGCGTGGTGGACTAAGGCCTAATCCCTCTCATTCAGTAGAGGAGGCTCGTGCCCAGCAGTGGGACGTATATAATACAGGGCTAGTAAAAAAAAAATGTAATATGTTATACCTAATGCCCGCGACTCCGTCCGCGTAAATTTACAAAAATTCTGTTTGAGGGGGCAGTATAGAATTACTACTGACACAAAGTATCATTTGGCCAACTTACATGATCCTAGTTTTAGTAGTTTTTGAGATATCGTGATTAATAAGTGAGTGAGTGAGTGGTATTTCGTTTATATGTAAATCGATAGATTTTAAGCTTAGATCTTAACCGGATATTGTGGGAGAGGCAATTAAAATATTCTATAATATTATAATAAGATTATCTAGCGTGTAGACAGCGAAATCGGAGAGGTCCTTTATCGGTCGATAGGTCGACTTCTAGATCGGGAAATAAAAAATTGTGTTGAGTTTTTCAAATTCGACAAAACAATTGTGTTGCTCAGTATTTGCACATTTGTGTCTGTTTAAAATTAGGGACGACCCCTATCACATCACGGGACGGATATAAGCTCGGCGGCCCGTAGGTGCACTCGTGGTATTTCTACCTACACCATGTAGGCATAAGCTCAAATAAATATTATGAAATTGAGATGTATTATTTAGTTGTATGGTGTGTCTTAAAAGCAGTAGTGGTCATTTGCGCAATATTGCGGATCACGTCATTGCGATATGGTATTAAATTAATCAATATATCCCACCCTTAATTGTTTCATATAATAAGATCGTAAGATCATTGTTTACACTTTCAACTATAAATAATATTGAATGAATCAAGCACTTCTTACAACAACAGACGCTCTAATGTAAAACACCCTCATGATTTATGAAATGTCTTGCACAATTTCAAAGTCAGTTCGTATTTGCCAACTTCCTCCTCACGAAAATATATTTCTAATTCGATGTGAGAGAGCGCTTGCAGTCGGGGCCCGGGGGTGAGTCGGCAGTGTGGGGTAGTTGAATGTCGGGCAAGGGCGGCGTGAGTCACGGCCGCGACTTGCCTCCTCTCGATCAATACTGCAAGGGAATGCGTAGTTGCATAGTCCGACGTGACCAACAACACGCCGACGCCACCACCGCCGACACCTCCTCCGCCGACCCGACAACGTGACGAGACACGGGAATAGTGCAACGCTGGGCGTTGGCTGACGTTTGATCAACTAAATTACGTGCAACGCAGATTATAAAGTGTATGCGATTTGAAGTCGCATTATTTTTCATTTCATTGAATGACGAGACGAGCAAGACGCTCGCCTGATGGTAAGCGCTACGCCTGCCCATAAACAGAAGCAACACCACACAGGACTTTGAATTACAAAGCATTGCATCGCACTGTACTGCGTTCGTCACCCCGAGACATATGATGAACATATGATTAAGTATCATGATGTAAAGTAATTTCACTGGCTTTAATGTCCTTTAAACAGAAACACAACCGTGCTTACACACTGTTGCTTGGCGGCTGAAATAGACAAAGCGGTGGTACCAACCCCGACGGCCTCTCGCATACGAGGAATCTACCACCTTGTAATCGCCGTTATAGTATAAAAAGACATTAGTCACTTTATATCTTGGAATGGTAAAAGAAGTATACTGTACGTAATGATGAGCATAATTTAATCCAAATATAATTTCGACGGTGGAAAGATTGCATCCCACAACGACCGCCAGAATTATCTATATCTCAAGTTGCTACATATACACAGTCTGATTCGGAATGCGACTCGTTGGAACGAGGAAATATGACGGTTTTTCACTATGTGTACTATGTGTTTTCAATGGCGTTCCTTCGGAAACACTTCAGCATACGTTCGTAGCATCAGTAATTTCAGTAGGGTGAAATGGTTCTATTAACGTCAGCTATTCACCCATCTGTCAACTCGCAGAAATCCCCACCATTATCCAAAAAATACAGCATTAGTTACGTGTATTACTCGTGCCGTAGGACTTTTTTCCCATAGTTACATGTGAAAAAAACAAGTTCCAAAATATACTTATAACATAACACGGACGGTGTCTTGTGTCTTGTGCATACTATTTGCAGGCTTGTGTGTATTACTACAATAACGTCAGTTCCACCAGTTGTGTATGTGGCGAATATCTACAATTCTATTAAGAAAAAAATAATGGAAACTTATAAGTAAATTAAAATTAAGGATCATTATTTTACAAAGTTGATCTATTACGTGTTAGAATCCTGGTTCATTAAAGGTCCCTGTATCACGTCTCACGTGTAGTTTATTATTAATAAAAAAAACTTTTATTGATTGTATTTACTTTAGGAACAGTGTGTGACACGTAAATAGTACTCTTATTATTTTTTTTGTAAGCCAAATCTTTCTGAAACATTTGTTAAAAAGTATGTTGCACCGACGCCACTGCCAGTGGGATAAGGGCATGTAGAAGACAGAGGAAAACACCTTTGTACAAGCTGCGACTCGAACAAGCGAAATTGAAAATAAAATAATTCTATTTTTATGGTGCCCATCAAGTGGGTCACACAAATGAGGATTAACTCCTATTTCTTTTCCAAGATATTTTGTTAATTCAGCGTGTTCGTGTCCTAGCTGGGACAAGCTTTTTTTTAAATATTTATAGTATTACTCATTTAATAATAAAGACTCTTTTAAGTAAAAGTAAAACCTTTTATCATTCGTATTTAAACTACTTGTACTCCACGTGGTAAGCGCGTGGGACGCCCTGTATATACGAGTAATGTAATGTGAAACAAATAAAGGTTTGTGTCTATTAAATAAGAAAAAGAAGCGAAACATTTATTTTCCTTATAGTCAGTTAGTCACATGTCCAGCAGTTAATTGGTGATGTGCAGTGGCTCTAGGTTAGAGTGCGCAATACGTGCGCTGAAAAAAAAAAACTTGATTGTAGAGTTAGCTCTTTACGAAAAACACATTTTTAGCATCAGTTATACAAGATGTACATAGTAAATTTCATTCTACACTTTTATAGCTATACAAGAAAATTGTTCATGGAAGATGGAAGTGACATGTCTGTTGGCGATGAGTTTGGCTGGAAAGGTGCCATCTGGCGGGAGCATTTGAACTGTTAGTAGGTGCGTAATGAACCACCCGGTAGTCAGTCGGCAGTGTGGCTAAATTATTATGTTAATTACGCAACAATTGTATTACAGAAATAATTACATAAACTAAAGTACATACTTATATGTGTATTTCGAGACTTCGTCGAGTTCTTATGCTAATTTAAATAGTAAACAAATATTTTATGACTAGTGTTACATAGGTTAAGATGTCGCCTGCATCCCCGAAGGGACAGGCAGAGGTGTAACTAGTCGACCCACGTTTCACCAATTTTATTTCGTCCCAGAATATGCTATGGGGCGGGCCTATCAAACACACATTCCAATCCACAGCAACACATATATGAATTTTTGGCAGTGAAAAACTCATTGAAGTAATCAAATATAGAGACTTACTAAACATGTTTATTACATTTTCTAAGACTGCATTTTACTGTATGGGCATAAATATATTTATAAATAGGTATATTGTATGATTCATAAATAGGTATGATATATAACACTAACCATAATGTATTTAGGCTTGTTTATACTTATGTAATTTTAAATTAAATAATTTTCCGTAGGTATGTATGCCTTGAAATATCCGCATTCATTAGTATGCAAAACACGAAGACAAGGCAGAATACACAAATACGAGATAGTAGTTAAAATAACTTAAATTAAGTAGTAGAGTCACGCTGTAGACACTTTTGTCTACAGAGTGAATATGCCGTCTCGACCGGTTTGTCTCACAGTACGCTGAGTGGGATTCCCGGAGGCCTAAATCCACCCTTCCTTTTCCAATCCAAATTCGTCTCAGTGAAAGTCAGCAAACCATCCATTATTCTTCCGGTTTCATTGTTGTGGTGGAGATCACATAACATCAGGTCCACCCACTTGATCGTATACTGGACTCTGCTATATAAAAAAATATTAATTATAAGTTGTGAATACTAAATATAACTGTGAAAACGAACAGTCAGTGTGGTCAGTTATCATAGAGACAACCACGACGCAGCAGTATGTCGGTCGCAGATGCTGCAGATCGTGTGAGGGGCTCGAACCCGCGAACGATCTAAAAAGCCCAGACCCAATGGTCTCACCACAAAGTATGCTCAAGATTGGCCGAAGCGTTTAAGTAGAAAAGCGGGCACTAAACCGGGATAAAGCCAAACATAAAGAAAGATAGAGCTATCTTTTTTTCTGTTTGGCGTTATCTGTGTTATGTTTTAAAAATTCATGTTACAGATTAACATAACTAACATAATTTCATTTAACACCACTGAAATATAAAAGAAGGATTGGTCTTAGTTTATAAGATAAGGTGAAATCAACATTCTACAAATATCTAATTGTTGTTATAATACATAGCCGTTGATCTTTTTTCGCGTATGTTTGTTTACATTTCTGACGTCACGTTGTCGGCGTCGCCTCTGTAAATAGATCCTGATCTGTATACATTCAATACAAAATATTTTAAGTCAGTGATAATATTAGTAATTAGTAAAAAATCTCTGAGATGACGTTAGGCAGGCGGCCAGTCATAAAAACTACAAGCAAAATCTTTCTGTAACATTATATATGTACATATTGTGCCGACACCACTGCGAGTGGGATAAAGGCAGGTGGAAGAAGAAAAACACGTCAGTGAAAATATTATGATACAGTAACAAAAACCTGTGGTCAATATTGGCGTTTCTTTTATGTCATGGCTGGGTAAAAATTATGATGTCATAATTTTTTATACCACGAAAGCACGTGTTCTGGAATTTTTTTATCGTGCCGTAGGTATGTACGGGCCGGCGCGGCGCTCCGCCATTATGTTTGCGTGTGTTTTGTGGCATTGAGCACTAATAATATCGGTGAACTTGACATTGAGAGCGGAGGCTCGTCATCGTAACAAGGTTTGCCATCTCTTCCGCACTGTTCAACCACACTCAGGTGAGAGAAGGATGCATGACATTATCTTTTTGTGTTCGCGAGTGTTTGTAGGTCAGTCGTGTATTTGTTCCGGACGATAGTCCGAAAGTCGGCTGGAGGTTATATTACGTAGTTATTTACGTTGTAAATGTGCATAATGTTAACAAATATGATCAATATATCTAACTTTATTAGACCGGCATGGTTAGCATATACTGTCATACAATGTTTATCTTCCGAATATACTTTTTCATTTCCCAAATATTAATATATGCGTTTTGTTATCGTGTTTATTCAATACTTTCGAACTTGAACTCTATGTTGAGACGTTCTAGACAATTATGTTGTATGATATATAAATAAGATGCAATTATTCCCTCGACTAGATTGCGTCGATGGCGCAGTTGTATTGCGTACGCGGTATGACTGCTGTGCTAAGGTCTCGGTTTCGATCCCGGGTCGGGTAAAAGTGATGTTGGGGTTTTCTATCACGAAATGCTCAGTATCAGCCCGGAGTGAGGAGTTTGTGTCCGGTATGGAGATAGACCCCCTATCACACCATGGGACGGAAATAAGCTCGGCGAACTGTGGGTATTCGGTTTACACCTTTGCCTACAGATGTGAGTGCGTATCTATTTATAACATAAATTTCCTTATAATGCAAATAAAATGTTAGACAACTTACACATATAGCCTTTTTAGAGCTAGTATTTATAAAAAGAACGTAAAGTTAATCATATACAGAGACACAAAAAAGTTTTATGAAAATCTTAAAGTGGAAACTGAATAAAGCGTTATCTAGTAGCAGTTTCACAATCTTCTTTCGGGCAATTACCCCATACAGCCTGCGTAGTCTCGGAAAATTCCACTAGATGTCGCTATACGACAAGGCTCTTCACGCCTTTAAGCTTTGCGTAGTTTGGGTAAGATGGCGCTACTGGCACTTTTGCTGAAATAATATTGTTTTTAAGTTGCTTTACTCTTAAACTAAAATACATAAGTCCATGTGAATATCACAAATAATAATTATAAAAACTTATTAATTTTGATGCATCTGGATATTTCAATAATTCCACTATAATTACTCTATTCTATATTATTTTTGTTTCTTGCAGTCATGTTTAATGTTTTGTTATTAAAGATATAACAAAAAATATTTTATAATCATTTTTATTTTGCGTAATTTCCTTGTTCACATTATATAACTGGAAAACCTGAACTTTATCAATGCTCGGATTTTAAAATTCATACAAATATATAGGTGTGTAAATGAATTCGTCGTGGAGATTGCCATGTGGGCTATGGATCCGATCCAGCCGTCATTAATTCGGCAAGACGAGCTGTCGACGCGACGTCAGCCGCTGGTTTTCACGCGGCCACCACACCAGTCACCACGTAGCGCGGTGCGTCACATACGCGGTCATCGCTCCCCTTTTAAAACAAATGACGTACTGACTCATTCTGTTTATTTGATTGTCCATTATGTATTAATTTATATCTTTTTCGGACTCTCAAGCCTTTTTTAATCCAACAATTGCATATCAATAGAACGGCTTGTAGTTAGTAATAAAGTCATTAAGCTTGTAAAACAAAAGGCAAAATGTGCAAAATATTGTATGAAGGAAATAGGAAGCAGTTTACAAATATGTTTTGCAGACAATTTTTTTTTTTTAATTATAATTTTCGATTACTAGTTTCGCATAAATAAATAAGAAAATATATACAATTTAAAATTGGTGATTATTTTTAACCGAGTATGTTAAACTTTTCTAATGTTGCTACTGCCTGATAGATGGCACTGCTTAGCAGTTTTTTATTTAAGCGAATACCTTTCAATCGAGAAAGCTCTGTTTATATTAAGTACATATACCATGATACGTTATATCCAATTTAATTTCTTTTTATCTTGGATAAAGCAAAGATACTACACTGAACCTCATGTTAAATATAGAAAAGTTCAGGTTATCGACCCTCGAGAGATATTATTACGTCCTTTGACAATAAAGCTACCTATTCTGGTATAATTATAACTTAACAAAAATGACTCGCACTGATAATAATGTATTATGTATGTCACGAGATGACAGTGATACGTAAATAAATAAAAAGGTTTTGCTTCGAACCAGTGCTTTTTGTATTTTTCAATTCAACGAGTCAGCTTTCTTGTAAACAAAGACAAACCGTATAAACTTTAGTAGTTGTTTTACTGAGCGTAGCACAACAGTTAGTAACATTCATACGTAAGTAATTATGTCGTACTGTGCTTTTTATTGTAACATCTAGGCACATTAATCCATAAGACCTTCAGACATAATATCAATATGACAGCAGTGTAATAAAATAAAGTAGTTTGTCGGAGAAGGGCGGGCGATATCGTAACTGTAGCCAACGATAGCAGAGTCGGTCGCCGCGCAACCTTGCAGAGTTTGTTGCTCCTATACGGCGAGTGAGGGGACGCGGCGCGGGCCGGGGGACGGGGCCGATCTAACCTCCAGTGACACGGTCTAACTGCGAGATATCACAGTACAAAAACACTCAGCGTATCAACATCTCTTAAACTATTTCATAATACTATAGGTTTGTACACTTTCAGACCGCTATACATGACTTACCTTGCTGTTACGCATGACCTGTGGATTTTCTTTATTTATTAATAAATGCGCTATACTTAAGATATAAATGCATCTGTACTAGATACCCATTGAATGCGATTAAAATAAACATTTTGCAATAGAATCACATTATTGCTGAAAAAAATAAGGCGGGGTGCGCCCTTCGGTGTCGGGCACCAACTAAGGCAACAACTATATCCAGTGCAATATGTACGTCACTTTTGTTCTGGCATGCGTGCATTAACATGCAAATTTCAAGATAAATGCCTATCGGTTTGAAAACATAATGAGATAATTACTTAACTATCGTACAAAATTATCGACTGTTCTTGATGAAGTTTATTGGCCTAGTTATAGGTTGTTTACTTTTGCTTTGCATATATGCATTGTGTATTGCTGAATTAATATCCTTCATGTTTGCGTACATCAAGATACATTATGAATACTTGTTAAAACGTAACATGTGTTCGTAATTATATTATTCGCTCTTTATTGAAGCAAAATAAACATATTTACGAGTAAATGACGTATTCACTGATACAATTAATTATGTTTTATTTGAAACAATTTTCCTGTTATTTCTTTAAATTGTCTGCTTGCTTAATGAATATAACATACAAAAAAAACAACTAGTAGATATTCGTATCCATTTTAGTGATTATTAAGTGTGCTATATTGTATCATTAAGTTCAATATGTACCTATTTACTATAGTAATTATTATTACAGAACCCTGTACCCTAGTTCGATAAAATAACAGTGACAGCAGCATATAAAGTAAACATTTTTATAGCACCTAGATCGGCAAAAGTGCGGTAAACGAGTAAACTGTGATCTCCACCACTTATGATCATCTCGAAAATGGGGGAATTGGGCCTTCGATTATATCACACACTGTATGAAAAGCAACAGCAAGATGCTATTTCACGTCGGCTTTCTATGAATCAATGATAACAATGGACGAGCCGGCTCATACATGCTATGACAAAATGGTCTACAGCGAGGCTCTTCCAATTACAAAAAATGACCGGAAATGACATAAGTAGGTAGGTATAATAAATACATGGTAACATCCTATGTGGGACAACATAAGAACACTACAGTTGTCACAATTATTCTATTTGACGTGTTAGTCGAGTCTCCACTGGAGCCGTGAGTTGGATATAAAACGGCTTAAGTGCAAATTATTCCATCGTTTGCCGGAGCTGTCGCCACAGCTGTTTACTTATCCCTCGACGATTTGACCTATATCGCGACAATCGTATTATTCATGAACCATGTCACTCAACAGTCTTTATGGCGTATAATGATACACTTTATATTTATAAAAAGAACAATCGCGATCAATATAGTTTTGGTGAGTTAGTACATTGAATTAGGTCTTTCATAAGTCAATAATTAATTCATACAAAAATATGTAACACATACAATTTTATTTCATTTATATTAGGTAGGTACATGGATTAAATACAAAGAAATAGATAATACAGTAAAACTTTCTTTGCTGGAATAAAGATATTTCAGTAGATTGTAAATTGCATTTTATAAGGTTACAGCACATAACTTAATAAAGCCAGTTTAACTTAGCAATGATAAAAGATTAACATCTTGGGAAAAGACAAAGTGCGCTTAAATTATGCGAGATTGAATGAACAGATACTGTAACAAGATAAATGGGTACCTTAACGTAATAAAACAATTATATATGGTACCTGTTATAACATACCTACTAAGATTAAATAAATAATAGCAACGTAAATACAAAACACAGTAATATACATTCCAGTATATTGCGTTGAGTTTCATCTAAAAAAATGCGCTTTATAAGTCTTCGATTTATTTAATACAATTAAATTTATATGGTATGTGGAACTGTACTTAACTAAGTATATGAAATGTTTTCTCGGGCGCATATTTTCAATTTGTTGATTTCACTCATGGCTCTCCGGCTACGCGGCTGCGAGTTCAGAATTATTGTGACCTACATGTACACCAATCTTTGTCTACAAATTGTTCGGCAAGTTGTATTATTGTGCTTTCGCAACGCGTGTTGACTAAAAGTCCCGTGTCATCAACCGTAGTTAAATGCTTAATTACGTAATCATTAATTAAAGAGCGACACAATAGGTTAATGGATAGGAAATAAATATATGTATTTGCTTAGCGAACCACGACATGTTAACTAAAGTGATATTATTTGAAAAGTTTAACATCAAATTGACTATTGTCACGGCATTCCAACCTAAGATGTATTACTTCAATCGGGAATAGAACCCACTCGTGTTGCATCATTATAAGTTCTAATGTGATCAGTGCGCTGCTTGTAATAGCAATTATCACTATTATGTGGTTTTATTTATGTATATGTATTGCTTAAGGACTTCGAAACGTTCAAGGAAAACTTCTCAAAATATAAATCCATCAAAACGGAGACTTAATGTTTTAACAATAATGTTATTTGATTTTTCAGTGTTAGATCTATATTGTCTTGCTAAGGCTTTTGGTACGATATCATAGTTTTAAAATGTGTATTAGGGGTGCAGAGTATGGTGCAGTAGATTGGAATCGGTGATGGCAACAATCGCGAAGGTCATGCCACAGCTCGGTCTAACATCACACGCCCAGCTCCATGTGGTGTCGCTGGTTAGGTGCTTCGTGACGATATTCATTATTCATACGAATTTGTGTTGTTGTTTTTGATTCACAAGGTTCAATTTTGCGCAAACGCCACGTCGGTCGGCGGCCTTACCTCATTAGAGTTCATGCACCCGCGCGAAACTAGGGCATGTACCGCGTGCTCCCCCCTCCAAGCGCGCTCCCCGACCCGCCTCACCGCCGAGCCGTCCCGTTACCTAACTACCACTAGGTTTTCATTGAAATATTTGTACTCTTGAAATACGTGTAATATTATTATAACAACCCTACTTCACGCCACTGTACATACATGATAAAAAAGACGAGAACTTTTCCTATTTACGATATGTGCTTGTAAGTTTTATTAAAATTATAATTTTTATGGTCCTTTGTTTGCAACTTGTTTGCTGTATTTATAATATTAAGGACATATTCTCGCGTAATAAATTACGCAGCCTGTTGTAAATTCTTGAGTAGCTATATCACTGCATTGTGTATAAACGGTTTGAGTTGAAATTCTTACGCTAAACTACATAGACGATAATTATGAAAGGGCTACGAGGGAAATGGCGTCACCATAGCGAGTTGAGTGAACCAGTATAGCGCCGTGAGTTGCGCAAGCGCACCGCGAGAAAGTGCGAGTAAAAGTTGACGCAACTCACGTCACACAGCGCTCTTCGCCACGTCACACATCTCCACGTCTCGATGGAGCGATGTGCGTGCCCATTTGTGTGTGTACGTCTATGCCTGGTGTTATGTATAATTATGTACATAAGTGTCATGCACTGACGACACTTGATTACAATCGAACTCGTTATACAATGCCTTTAATAATAAAGTTACGACGACGTTACATGTAAAACACATTAGGGGTATGTTTTCACAACACTTGCAGAGATTAATGATAGCTTACAGTGCTCAATTGTTACAGCAACACGCTATAATGTGTAGTTTGCGCACACATACCTTTCCAAATGTCAAACTAATTTCCTGTTGCGAATATTTGTCACAACTAAACACGTATTGCGAGTCAAAAAGTACGTAACAAGAAGAGATGAAGTGTCACTTTATACAATTAAACTAATACATAGCACAGAAAGTTAACACCAATATTAAGCAGTGCATGTCAGCAGAAAAAGAAAATTTGTACAGATGTTTTGTTATTTTATCACAAATTATTTTTAGGAATCGATGGGTATATAAGAAAGAATAAATGTTTACTGTCGTAGTTATATGCTATGTTCGTTCAGTACTTACTATTATAAAACGCTATGTAGTGTTTGTGTAGTACCTTCTTATAAATTATTAAGAATGAGCGTCTGTTTCATCATCTATGCGTAAATACTACCATAATTACCAAATATATTACGACTCGTTCAAATACGAGTCACACTCTGACATATATGCCGCAAATAAGATAGATATTTTCAAAAATAGCTGTCTTATTCTTAGCTATCTCAAACGTTAATTGGCGGTTAAACCTTACTCGAACATTGTGAAATAAGCTATTAATTAAATAAAATCGATCTGCGTTATTCTTTATAACCCTGTTGTATAGATATATATTGGATGGACAATATATCGACAACTGTATGCCACTCCGATGATGGATAAAAAGCCCTGAAAATCTATAGACAATTTTGAGTATTGATATAACTTTAGCTATAGCTAACCTGTCGACTTTAAAAGATTCATTCGAAAATATTTGACGCCAAAATAATAAAACATTTTATATCTTATTCTATTTCTACTAAAACCATATTTGCCTCACTTAAGAAATCAGACATACCTAACCGTTGTTATTCTATTCATATACTTTTCCTCTAGCATAATATAAAAAGTAAATAATGTATTCATGCTAAAAATAATTATAATTCTGGCACGTGCTCTTATTATGAAAGATAATTATTATTGTTTGTCATAAAATTTTCTGCCACTTTATTCTGAGTCACACGTATTCTTAAAGCGCATTTTCTATTCTAAAAATAACTTACTTGTCATTAGAATATATACGTATGAAGTACAGCTCATGGGCTTTGTTCCATTTTCAAAAATGGGTCGCTATATTTCAGTTAAGCGCGATCAGTTGTTGTATTGTAGAGTACATCTAGTCGTAGTGTAAATTGTAGTAAGTAATTTTCAGTGGATGGTACTAGAGGGAGCGGAGGCGAACGACGGTGCGCCGCGCTGTGGCGACAGAAATAGGGCGCGGAGGACAGAGCAAGGCTGTCCCGGTTGCCGGTCGTCGACCCCGCGCTCTACCTACAATTACATAGCTCTGTGTGCGTAGCTGCTACCTACAACTATACTACGAACCGTATGCGCCGCCTGACGTTTGCCGCGCAGGGATGCATAGGGGTAATACACACTACATTGCGAACTCTTACGTCATGCTTTTATATAATTCTTTCATTAAAATATTTTTTTACACATAAACAATTTTATACGTACATCAAATAGAAATTATTTTATATTTTGTAGAACAAAGCATCATATTAATGTTTTGCAGAATATAATATTATGTATTTCGGTTTGAAAACGCCATCTGTTGTAGAATAGGTGTACTATCAGTAGTTAACGAGAATCGAAGAGCCGTTCACACCGCTCGCCCCTCGTCTCCCTCCGCGATAAGGGCACGAGTTCGTTGCCCCGATACAGGGTGACCTCAAAAACGAGGACACTGCAAAATTAGGACGATGACAACGTAATGACTCGAGCGCCCGCACACTACACGCGATTTCTGATTCAAATGCCGACGTGTATGGCGTATAATGCCTTAACACAATCCATTGAACTACTTGTATTTGATCAATTAGGCAAATACGCTGACTCCGACGGCAGTGAGCTACCTCGAACTGTTCGCTCTATGGTAATAATACGTTAGGATTTATTTCTAGAATTTAGATGTAAGTGGATACTATTCGTAACTTCTAGAATTAATCACAAATAGAGTAAAAGTAAACAAGATCGTTTAAAGACCATGAATGTATTTACAAATCACCTCACTGGTCTAGTGGCAGCATACTGAGGCTGAACACCTTGAGGTACTTGGGTTCAATTCCCAGGTCGGCCGATCACAATTAGTTTTAGAATTTTCGTTTTGATAAATTACGCATGAATTCCCTGATGTGGGCTCGCCCCTATCACATCATAGGACGAAGATAAGCACAGCTAAATTTAGGTGCACTAGCTGCACTTCTGCCTACACCTTCGGTGATATAGAGGTTTATGCTATGTTGCTATGCTAAATAAAATAGTTCGAAAATTGAGGAACAAAAGAAAATATTTAACGCATTCGACTAAAATAATTTCTCTCTAACTTTGTTTGACGTCAAGTTATATGCACATATTTGTGCGACTTAATTATTTTTCTAAAGATTTATAAAGACGGTATTTGTGTATAGTATTATTTTAGTATTTGATAATAACTGAACGTCATCTTTCTTTGTTTCAGGTAAGTGTGCTTGTCTCCTTTTCGTGCCGTTTGACTTATGATTTTCACCGATAACTCGCAAGATAAGACTTTCCTGTCCAAGTCATCATTACATAAAACATGGAATCGGTAAGTACACTTATAATTCAAGGGATAAATTAAATCAATTTGTAATTACGTATAATATACGTAATTATATTTATATTATTATTATTTATTTATTCTATTTTTGTATTATTATTTTTATTTATTTTATTATTAAACATATTATGTTTATCTGCAAAACTAATGTTCTTGTGACAAGGTAAAAAAACAGTATGATTACGAGCAACCGTGGATGATGGATTATCACAAATTACACACTTACGCAGTATATTTAATGTAGCCTTGTAAAATTTATCTATTAGACATAGCTAATGAACGGCGTTAAACCAAATGTTTACATCTGATATTTACATAACAACGCTTAAAGATAAACATTAGAAGATGAACGAGATTATTCAGAAAATACAGATTATGCACGATGGTCGTTCAGAAATGCAATGGAAATGATGTGTATGATGCACCGAGCGGTCCGGGAGCCAGTGCTAAATATAGCTCGGTCGTCGACCAGCAAGTGGGTCGCTCCCTTGTACACTCCATCACCGCCTGCACCCCTACCTCTGGCAAGGCGGCTAGAGGGACGCGGTGCACTATAACATACTGCTTTTCTAGTTATTTTACAAGATTACTTATTTTTAATTATCACATACGATTTACTTTCTCTGCCTCGGTGACGTAGTTATGTACGGTGACGTTTTACGTACACGGTACGACTGCTCTGCTGTTGTTTCGGGTTTGATCCCCGGGTGGGGTAAAAGTGGTACCTATTCTGTTTTCCTATCACGAAATGTTCAGTATCAGCCCGGAGTCTGGAATTTGCGCCCGTTATGTCGATAGGCTTGCCCCCTATCACATCATGGGAAGGTAATAAACTCGGCGAATATGGTGTACGGGTACATCTGTCTGTCCCTTCGACGAATACAAGTATGAGTGCGTATATATGTACGATTTACTTTTGAAAATAGGTAATATAAAATACAAAGAAGAAAAAGTTTTTCAATGAAACTACGTACCGCAGGTGCCGACCACAGAATACGTACCTATAGCGTCTGCGGGTCGTAGATACCCCAAGTGAATGAACATAAAATTATTAATATTTAACCCTTCGATCAAAAGTATTTTATGAGTGAGGTGAATAAGGTTTACACCTTGGGTTTAAATGAAGTTAAGTTGCTAAGTGCAAATTTGAGGTGGAATCGAAAAGGAGGCGAATGACCAGAATGCGCAAACAAATGTGAAACTTATGAGCACAGAAATAAGAGCGTCGCCTGTTAATTCGCCCCTGACCACGGCGCCTCAATTATTTTACGTTTCGTGTCCGTTCTGTCCCGTATCTCTTCAGTGGAAATGCAGGCAAAGCGTTCGAGTATCGACACCGCTTTGTCTATCCATCAGCTTTAAACTGTAATAAATAATTTTACCTAGAATATTCATTAGGTCATGTTAAACACCACTGCGTGTCACAACAGTTGGTGACAATTAATTTCACGTAGGTAGATTTGTGACGAATTAATCGCAACAGTGACATGAGTGTCACGCTATGACTTAGCAATCGTATAATATTAGTGACACGTGAGCCCGCTGTAGTTGTTTTCCCCATGGTGTTTGTCGGCCGAGCTTGTAGAACGGCTGAAGGGGCTGGGGGCTGCGCGGCGGGCGGCAAGCGGCGAGCGGGGCGGGTGTCGCAAGGCGCGGGTGCATGGCCGGCCGTCGGCACCGCGACGACCCTGACTGACTTATATTGCGAACGTGCGCCGAGCGCAAATTCTAATGCTGGCAAAAACAACCCGTGGATTATTGTTTCACATCGACTCAGGCGCGGCGATAGCATTTTGCCCAACAATTTACACCAATATAAGAATAAACGAATTAAACACCTTGACACAACAGATGGTCCCGCTTGGTAATCCGGTGCTTTCGATTTTTACGATTTTAGATGCTATTTATATGACGTTTCGTTTATTTATTCAGTATATTCTTTCTATTAAATAATTGAACCAAGTTTAGGTAGAACCCATTAACAATGTGTAATTCTAATTAACCTAATAATTTTAGAATTTTTTCTTATTGAATGTGAATGGCATGTTATTGACTGCATTCAATTTGCGTTTATAACTGGATTTTGGTAATTAATCATTGGGTTGTCTAAATTCGGAAAATATTTATTTTAAGAAGCACCTATAGATTAATTATTATAAAATGACACATTATTCCAAATAGGAAAGAACAAAATAAAAATATTTTTATTGGCTTATTAATGAACTATGTTGACAATTGAAAGTTATTTCGTTAGTTCATGTATAAATAAAATTAATTATTCAATGTTTGCCCTCACTACGTTACCATGGTCAACTCGATTTTACCCTTACTTAATTTTTATACAGCTGCTTAAAACTATAGAATAGTAGCTCGCAAACGTCATCATGTTATTCATTTGTGGTTTAATTTAGTTACTATACCTATTCCCTATATGGTATAGCTATTCTAATTTTAAATTATATAATCTCAACTACACTACTCATTCAATCTATTTGCAAGAAAAAGAGTCTTAACAAACGGACAGACAGAAAACGGACGGATAACAAGTGAGTTTTTATGTATTTTTTTTTTAGGGACCATATGCACTAAAAACTAATGTAATTGTCGATGAATGAATATAAGTATGAAAATACGAGTGGTAGAGTAACGCTGTGAACAAATATATCTACAGCATTAATCGGCCAGCTCAATCGTATTATACCATATCCGGATATCTCACTCACCGTATAAAACGCAGCAGCAAGCCGCTACTTTACGTCGGTTTTCTGAGACAGTGGTAACGACCCGGTCGAGTCAGCCCATTCATGCTGTAGACAAAACTGTCTACAGCGTGGCTCTACCACTCAAAAAACAACAAATTTTAAAACAATAACTACGACTGAACTGGTTAAGATGTATATTATATTATTATATTTTAGTCTATTATACATATCATATTATCCCAATAACGTAAGCTAGGTAAAATCTAAAACCTACCCGATAAATTTTTTACTTTTCGTGTTCTATTAGAATTTTGTTATCTGCTATTATAAGAAATATTCTGTGAATATCTCAGCTGGATACTTATTATAGTTTAAAAGATAGAGCCCTTTATGGATAGGAAACACGTACAAACAGACGGCGTAGCCCTAGTCATACTAATCGGGTTTATCACCCTTTAGGCTGCGGACTTGAAGTCAGCTGCAAGCGGCGGCGGCGCGGTAGCGGCGCGTTTCAATGCATAGATTTAAATGGATCTGGCCTCGAAAGCAGCGGCGCGGCGCGGGCGAGAGGAGCGACGTACGAGCGGCGCGCGCCAGTCGAGCGGCGCCTGCGCGTTTTCATTGACATAGTGCTGTGTATTTTCAAAAATGCCCGCCGACGTGGTGGAGCAAATTATTTCAATGATTTTTATATGGAACATCATATTCACATCAATTTCGTTCGCGAACAGACACTAATTTGTCATAGCACAACACTACGCCGCTCTAGCGCCGCGCGATCTGCCCGCTGGCTTCGAGACCGGGTCTCCGCCGCTCCCGCGTCGCTGCCGCCGCCGCCCCGCACCCGCTGACTTCGAGTCCGCGGCCTTAGGCACAGCGCGATGCCCTTAAAACAATACACATAGTACTTTTGTTGTATTCGTGTTTTTAATTTAATATACAGGTTACATTGATGATTGACGTGATTAACGTAACTTCCACATTTGGCAGAGATAACGCTTAACATATTAAATAAAAATGTTGATGAATTGAGAAGAAGAACATCCTCCTTTTTCGAAGTGGGTTAAAAATAATACACGTACATAATAATATTACGTAATATTGTTTTGTTTCTATCAGTAGTGGAAGGGCTAAGCAGCTAGGGCTGCCGAGTACCTACATAGCGTTGTATTTCAATAATCTATATGATCAATGCAGCCTTGACTTGCATCTATCGGTAAATTATTCACAGCAAAATCGATATTACTTATACCCTTCTCAAGCTAAATGCATTTTATCGAATATTTACGCCCAGATTTATCTATATTTACGGCAAGCAATCTTGAATGTCTGGACCGGATTGGGTCACTGATTTACAAATTAAGCGTTAAAACCCCCGACGTCAATTAGAAGAATATCTGTATTATCTAAATAGCCGAACAGATTTTCGTCACGCATCTATGAACCAAATTGATTAGCAACTTTTAAATAAAATAACTTTTTTATGAGCAAGCGGATCACCTGACTGATGTGACGGGGTCATCAATTCCCATATTCACTATTGTACAAGTCTACTACGAAATCAAAGGTACGACCTTGCCGACCTTTGAGGATAGGAATTGGAGATGAGTATGGTATTTTGTGGGGCATGCAGTACTCGTAATGTTATTTAATAATTATTCCACCTCAGTTTTCTGTAAGACGGTGAGATTCTTGTAATTAAGAGAATCGCGCCATCTATGCTGTAGACAAAACTGCCAACAGCGCGGCACTACCATTAATTTTTGTATAAATTGTTAGATTTATAATTGAAAGATAGTTTTCAGATTATTGTTAATATTTTCTTCGGTATCAGGTATTTATCACATTTAAAGAGTGTAATAGTTGATTGATTTTTGAGTTTTCATCAGCAGTTAACAGATATTTTTTGATTTGTGTGCTTCACAGTGGCGTGAAGTTAAGTATGTGACCTAGGCGTGTTAGCTTATCTCGACTACATGTTTGAACACACCGATATACACCCAGGTGTTATGAATATTAATCCTGTGTACCGTAAAACCACAGTTAGCAAATATTAAAGCTCATACAGCCTACACTGGCATATGTTTGAAAACAAGTACGTGGAATTATACTCAAGTATGAGTACATAAATTATCGTATCTAACAATATAAACACGTTGCAAGGCTGAATATTATGGTTTAATAAAGCTTTGCAAGCTCATTATTTCACCTTGATATAATGAGTTACAAACATAGGTATTGGCCTGCAGTACAGGCCTAGGCTAGGCTGGATCTCAAAGGCAGAGTGGCAGGGAGCGGCCGCGGTCGACTCGGACTTTGTAATACATTCGGCCTAGTCAGCGTTCGTTGCCCCGTGCCGCTCGAGGTCGCTGCTGCACGCCGCGCCGCGGCCCGCGCTGAGCGCTCTGAGAAACGACGCTCGGGCCCGCGGCGCGGTGCCGCGCTGCGCCGCTACCGCGCCGCTTCGAGTGCCGACCGACCACGAGCGCTCACGGATATTGCCGATCAAACTGTTGGCGCGTAATTTCAAGTTATGCTATGCAATGAAAATGGATCAACAGTCTATGCTCCAGAGATGAATCGAAAACAAATTCACTTCTTCTGAATGATACTATACTACTGCTCTACCACACTACGACTTTCGTCCTGCCTAATCATGATAGTATCCCTGTAAAATTGTGACTTAGGATACTTATAATTCAGTACGATTTTGAATTATTTCGGAATTGTTCGAAATTTTTCCAGTCAATAATGGATGTTACTCATTAATTTATAAAAAATGTTTATAAATTGCATTTATTTCCAGAAAAGTAAGGCATCAAAACTTAAGTGTCTTTAGACTTCAAATACGTCTTCACACGTAACGTTTGTAATTTCCCTTTTGAAAAGCAAAAGTTAATGCGTTATGTAACGTGTCGGAAAGTCGCTCTGCTAGTGCTGCACATTCCAGAGTCGGCAAGTCCGCTCGTCCGCTTGTTCGCTCATCGCTCGAGCGCTCCTCCGCTAGTCCAACGCACTCGTTTCGCGCTCATTAGTATGGAGACAGCGGTTCACCACTTTCACTCTCGCCAATAACAAGTCTTACGCAAGACTCCGTCACGGCGGCAGCTCTCTACCCGCCGGGCCACTATCTCCGACCCATCGTCGACATGCCATCGTCACAGCGCTACGTGGTTGCGATCCACTCGTGAGCGTAACATTAAAATATACTTCTCGCAATAGGTAATGGTGTAACTGTGCTATAGCGCAAGAGACAACGCATCCTCGTACCTAATGATGGTCTCGGCAGAAATGAAAGTGAATAGTGTTTCGGTTAGTTTATAGTGGGTCAGCGGAGTAGGGCACAGGGGGTCGACGCCCGCGCAGCCTCGTTGGGTGAAAGTGGCCCTCCTCGTCCCCGCTGCCGGTCGTCCCCTCCCCCGGCTTCAATGGCAGTAAGGCGCGACGAGTTACCTACCTGCGCACGCGCCTGCTTTTTGCAACTCGGCCATGGAACCTATTACGATAACTGCGAAACAACGCTCCAGCAGCAAATGTAAATGCATGGCCTTTATTTGTGCTCGATCAGACGCTTATGCACCCGATACCCGCCGATATGGCAAACCACTAGGCATTACCACAATGAATGTTGCCACTACGCAAATGCCATTCGCTTTGTTTACATACATATTGCTTATTTCAATATTTATTCAATAACAATGTGAAAAAATGAACCGTAACTCATGAGCGTGTTTTTCAGCCATGGAGTACATAATATATATTTTTTTTGTGACAAAACTTTTCATATGAATTCTGCATTTTATAGATTTTTTTGTGACAAAACTTTTCATATGAATTCTGCATAGAAATACGAATCTGATGAATCTCGGGACATCAAAAACTGCAACCTGAAGAGCTTTAGAAATCTATGACAGTATGCCTATTTGTTAGTCAAATGTTTGTGAGCATTAGGTATCAACTGATAAATTTACATCGTTTCAACGACGTGAGTCATAATTCTCGTTCATAACTGACTGCATTCATATCTCAATAACTATTTATAAATATAGTTTTTCCTTGTAGTGAACTCATCGTTTCATTGCAGATGTTTTAAAGGAAATAATGATGGCAGATATAAAGGGTTGCAAAAAATAGTACGCGATACTCCAAACGGTTTATGTAACAAGCAGACGGTAATACAGTGATTGAATAGGCCTCATCTTACGTAAATGTAACGCACTTACCCACATAAGAAACGATTCTTACGAAATGTTTCAGAACGTATGTTTTATTGATATGAACGTTCGAGCGTAAGCTCTTTGAGAATGACGTAATATTTGTAGAATTGATAAAGGAGCTAGGCTAAAGTAATACAATATTTGTAAGCTTATTATATGAGTTACATTTATTTTGGTTCTTTGGCCATTGGATATTTTCGAGTAAATGTTCGGCTTTATAATAATGCGTATAACTGTATTCTATTTTACAAATGAGGTCACCGGGGAGTGTGTTCATAGACAATGTTTACGAGCGATTGTAATTTAGATGAGTGAAGGCTTAATAAAATGATCCGAGGCTGAAGTCAGAGCCCGAAGTTGCGACAGCACGAACAAAGAAAGCGGCAACGAGCCGGCCTTGCAGAGTTCATCGACCGACTTTTGCAGGTCGCAAGGTTTCGCCAATCGGGCTTCTCGCAGCTCCAGGATATTGCCAATTCAGTGCGATCAAGGCTGCGTACCGCACGGACCGATTGAGCCTCTTACTTTTGGTTGCATGGTGAGGAAAAAATGTCCACGCACGCTGTTGAATACCGTGGAGACATCATACGCAGGAACTCTTACAAGTTAAACCAGTCCAAGCATACAATAAAGAGAGTTTTCTTTAGGAAAAAATACTGAATTTTAATGAGACATGTTGAGAATGTACAGTCAAACATTCAATACTACACCTTATTTGACAGCCTCCGTGGCGCAGAGGGCGAGTAGCCGGCTGTGAAGCGAAAGGCCGTGGGTTCGATCCCCGCATGGAGACAAATGTTTGTTTCTGGTCAGGGTGTTGTGCGACTCTCTCGTAGTTCCTGATACCCACGACACAAGACCTGTATCTTACTGTGGGGTCAGGACTATGTGTGTGACTGTTGGGTGTATTTATTATTATTATTATTGCGCTGGCTCTCATTTATGATATTTGATAATTACAATATCAACGCAGATTTAAACCTTGCTGATAGCTTTTATTAATACGGTTAAATTTATGCTCTTCGGCAATCTATGTTTTCTATGATTAAGTATGAATACGCAAAAAAAACCGGCTTTCTGGACGTCGTCAGGCACTTTAAAAAAGATAATATGTGCTTCTTATCTTATGCTATAATTGTTCTATATTGGATCTCTATATCTCGTAACTTAAATCGTGATATGTTACAGTGTTGTGGCTGGATACTGTTTGTTTTCCCTTAAAAATGAAAAGGTGCGTATTTATACGTTCACAATCGAATTGGATCCGAGGTCAGCCACTGCCCTGGTACCTGGTTGATACCTGTTCAATACATCTGGCATTACTTTCAGCTCAATAGGTTATTTATCCACACAAGTATGTGTACTTCGTGGTCGCACATTCAGCGTTCGTTGCACGCAAGGTTATGGGAGCGTTCGGCCATGATTGTTTACAGTTTGCTATAAATCCTCTCGGTCCACACGTCATCCGTAACACTCATGTACACTCATGAGTGGCCTTCACGACCGTTAATAAACAGCTTGTACCTAGAGCAATACTGAAACACAAACTCGATGATGACGGACGGCGCGGCGCGGCGCGATGACCAACGTAAATGTTTCACCTCCGCTTATTAACTTGATAAAAAGCAAAGAGTGGGTTGCGTCGGCGCCCTCTTTACACTTTGACACACTTATACATTTCTGCTAATATTCATGCAGACCTACAAAGTTACGTTCTCAAAACCTAGATCCTCTACGCGACACGGTTTGCTTTATCTGACACGATCGAATTCTTTGCCTAGGGGCGTGCATATATTATACTTACGAAGAAGTACTAATTATTGCTGGATCTGCTTTTTTCGACGTCAGAGACCATAATAATAATATTTAATAAATTACCCCCTCACATTTTAATTTAATTTAAACCTTAGACTTAACTTTCCATGTATAGAAAAAAACGTTGTGTTTATGTTGAACACATATTTCTAGTTACTTAAGTTTTGATGGTTAAGGCAATATACAGTAACGTCACAGTACATAATGCTATTCACCATGAACACAAGTACGAACAGCGTTTATCGAGGTCGTTGCCTACATAAAATGACAGTTTACAGAAAGAATAACACTTGTTATTCGAAATATTTATCATCTATATTTTGTGACGGACATTTAATAAACGACGTTTATTCTATGTAATATAACTTTAGCACAGTATATAGAATAGTGAATAACTATATAGATTATAGAGATATGGAACAAATAAATGAATGTAGAATTTAACCTATAGACGAACCTTCAGCTTGCGGCGAATTGTTTATATGACCCTGAATTCTAAATAGCGAGTCCCGTTAGCTCAGACTATAATGAGTAGAGAACATACTACAGTTTTAAAACTCCTGTTGCCAAAAATCTTATCTGTTCAAAGAAATGGGTAATCCTTATTTATAGCAAATGTACCAAACCTTGGACTTAAATGATAAATTAGGAAATACATATTATAATGTGCACTGTTCTGACTGTCACGGCCCATTTTCTAATGGTTGCAATAATAATATAACTGGTTTTCTTACATATATTCCTACGCTTACCCATTAGAAAGAATAATAAATGCTAGCAGAATCTTTTACATAGTTCTGTTTTCTATTCTATTCTAATTTAGATTATGGCTCTATCGAATTTTGATGATTTCGCCAATGTCAAGTATTTAATAGCATTTACTAAAAATAAAGAATCAAACGTATCTTTCTTATAACATATTTGTGTTAGATCTTTACCTTAATATCATTATTCACTGATTTTAAAAAGGGGTTCTGTATTCGATCCGTGTTGTGTGGTAAGTATGTGTGGATGTCAGCAATTTTCCCGAAAACTATCACCATAAATTTCCATTGCTCTTGCATTATACAGTATGAAAAACCTTCTAATACACCCGAATAATAGCATTAAATATTTCATGCGTACAATATTTACATAAATATAATATAATATATGGCTAGGTGATGTTTGAAATATTCAAAATTTATAACAATTAAATTATACTTTAATTAATGGTATTTAACTTTTCCAAAGGAAATGTGATGTCGGGTTTAGATAACCTAAAAATTACTCAACAAACAGTCGTCTGAAATACGGAAATCCCTTTACTAATTCGACAAAAGTAGTAGGTTGAAATAATAAAGAAACAATTTAATAGTTGGTAGTTTTACACAAAGCATAATAATTTCATCATTAAATTCGAATTAAATCCTCTGTTATCTATATCCCAACTAGGTATATCTATTTCCACACATTAACATATCTTTCTTTAACATATAATATATAATAATCTCTCGTAGATCCTGAAGATATTCTATGTGGGGCAGTGGCCCAGTAGTGCTCTGTGAAACGAGCACCATAGTTTCAATCCCAGCAAGAACATAATAATATATGTTTGCATGATCCACAAATATTTGTTTCGGGATGGGTCTTATGGGACCGAACATCTCTTGTTAATTCTGATACTCACGACACAATATAATCCTTATCTTACTGTATGGTTAGGGCTCATGATGAGGTGTTATTTGTTTACTATTTAATGACATTAAAGAAATCATTTATAACTATCTTTCCGTAATATAATTTAGTCCAGGATTTGACACAATTGTATAAAATTTTACCCTATTTCCATATTCATTAGTGTGCGTGAAGTGTTGAACAACATTCCAACTCGTTTAAATAGCATAATGTTCGAGTTCTTTGTCTGATTATGTACCGCTACTGAGCAAAGACCTCCACACTTGAGGTTAAATGAGATTCTTGTGTCTCTATATTATATTTTTCATTCACTTCGATTCGCCTTGTTGATAATGTGAGAGGTAGCTTACAGTCCAATATTTATGTCCCGCCTGGGGAATTTATTACGTGTTATGAACTTTTTATATGGGGAGGTTTACCACATACGGTAGTCGGTATTTGTATTACAATATAGTGTATTATGTACTACTACTGTATTTAAAATATATATAACAATTATTACTATATTTAACATCTGTTCCAATGAAGTCATTATGCCGTGCCAGGATAAATAAATACAATTTAAAAAACCGCATTGGGACACCTGACACACGATTTTCTTAAATTAGTCACCAATATAATTAATGTATTATATATTTGTATAATGTATTATATTACTGATGGTAGGAATTTCATATCTGCCCGTCCAGTGACCTGCAGTGACCACCATACACATGGTGTCAAAACTGCCATAGGGATCCACACGCCTTGTTTGGATCGCGTTCCAAGATCAGTCAGTGTATATCCGGTTCCCCCGAGAGGCTTGCGACATGACTCGATGGTTGGTTGTTCTTCTTTTTAATTGATTGGTGTCCAAAATAAAAATTATTCTTCTTCCACATGCCCTTATCCGACTGGCAGTGAGGTCGGCGCAACAAGCTTTTTTACCACATTTTTAATTTTTTAATTATAAAATAAAAATGACTACTAATTCGATTAGTTCTGACACAACTATATGAAATAATAAACACTTTTTTCGAAAAAAAATACTTAATTGAAGTAATCGAACCAATGAGTAATTATGAAAAGAAGTCAATTAAATTTCAGGGAGCACAGCTGTTTAACAAATAACCGAATAATGTAAAAGCTATTGAGTGTCAATAGTTTTAAAAAACAGGTTAAGGCTGAATATTTTCGCAACGAGTACTATAGACTGATTTATTGTACTTTAATATATATTTTTATGTATCTTATTCTAAGTGAAATGTAGATTTTTTTATGAGAATAAAGTGCTTTAAATCTATCAAAAATCTTTGCCCATAGATTACTTAGTGCTAGAAAAACTGCAAGTACTACTATTCAATCTTTAACGGCCATACACTCATGAACTCGTAACAACTTTCTTTGAACAGTTAATATAATGTTAATGGGATTTTTTTTTGCTGCGCATTTTCATGTCTTAGTTACCCTAATCATTGTTCAGTAACATACACTTAATTTATAATAATTATAAGATTATAATTTTTTTGCGCTGTATAATTGCACATCGAGTAAAAATAGAGATGTTGATATTATTTTACTAAATTTATTACATTTAAGTAAATTTCGTATCTTATAAAAAAATACAAATTGAACATTTCTCACATACAATTATGCAAAATAGAACTTTAAATTATTGATTTAAGTCAAAGAATTTAGCAAAATAAAAATGGACATATAAATTTTTACTCGATGTGGGTTAACATGGTATTGTTTATTGCATTAGACAGGTTCAACATGTTCGAATACCAAACTTTAAAATAAAAACGACTCAGAAAAGGTGCAAAAAACAATTTTTGCGTCGGCACTACTGCAATGTAATGGTCAATTATAGGTAGAAAGTACCGACTTAAAACTGGTTATTTTTATTATTTTTGTTAGAAAGCTTTTATTAATAGAATAATTTCAATCGGTGGCCCTGATTTCACCCCCTTAGGAGTAGAATATTCGCACGACAGTGTGTCAGCCAAGTTCGAAAACGAAAAGGGTAACGCGACGCACAGGCCGGGCCGTATGGGATTTTACCGAAACCATTTCGGGCTACGTTTGAACCCTAGATAACTCAAAAACTATTAGACTTACACTCTTAAAATTTTGCATACCAAAGGTCCCTGAAACACCTAAAATCCCAAATTTGGTGACACTGAAGTTATTAGCTTCGAAAATTATTTATTTTAAATACCTTTTTGTTACATTTTTATATCATTATGTACACGGTCACATTTTTCCGCCAATTGTGACCCGATTTTGTTAGAAATATGTATTTCCTCCATGGATACTAGCACAGTTGTTGCGATAGTATTATTGTATTAATATTTACATATCATAGCCGTATTTACCACTAAAAATAAAAATATAATAATGCACGCCCGCACTCACGCCTGTTATCCTCGAAGGGATAAGCAGAGGTGTAACCATTATACCAGAATTTTGCCGAGCGTATTTCCATCCCATGATGTGATAGTTTATCGCCGTATCGGGCACAAATTCAAACTCCAGGTTGAAACTGAGCTTTTCGTGATAGAGAACCCCAATATCACTTTAACTCGGGGATTGAACCCGAGACCTCAGCGAATAGTCGTACCGCGTACGCAATACAACTGCGCCACTAACACAAATATAATAAATTTTAATATAAATTAAAAATCACCATAACACTGAAAAATCAAATACAACAATTTCTATAAGTCTGTTTGGAGTCGGTGCAATTTCAGTAGACCGGCAGAGACACAAGCGTCGGGGCCACAGAGACCTATATAAATTGTAATATATGACTTTTTAGTGTTATTTGTTTAAAGTCTGTTTTTGACTTTTGTCAAAACTTGCACTTCGTCGGTTAAAAAGAAAATTATCTAGAAACGCTATCAAATCAAATCAAAACATTTATTGAATCAATAAAATGTCAAACATCATTTAGATTCAGTAAAATTTTAACTACCGCCTATAGCTATCCTATGACAATTATTATAATGAATATAATAATTAATACTGTTATCAAGTTCTCTGTAGTAGTAGTTATACTCACCAACACTTTTAATAATGACTTTTATAATAAGGAGCAGTAATAAAATCTAAATTGTTTTATTTTTGTATCAAGGATTTCCCCGTATAGGGAGAATATTGTTATTATAAATATGTAATAAACATGTTTGCGGTTGTAAAAAATGACGTCATGTATTTAATAAAAATCCGTGTTCCTGTCCCCATTGCCTTAATTGTTTTATTATAACTAAGGTTGCGGTGTCAATGACCCCGATGTGATCAAACCATTTACATTATGTTAAACTCAATATTAACTCAAACTAGGTTTTGAGTTTTGTTCATTTTGTGGTTATTCATTTTCAGACGATCCGTATTATTAATTCTAAGCGCTTATGACCATTAACATTTTGGTGTTTAGTTTAGTTTGTTTTTGTTTGGGGGGCATAAACATGGGGGGGCCGATTTGAAACATTAATTAATTTCAATAAAACGATTTTTGTAACTTTTTCCATACCAGGCAAAACATAAGTAATTTGTTTTTTTTATTCGCTTGAATGACGAAACGAGCAGGTCGCTCGCCTGGTGGTAAGCTCCACGTCTGTCCATAAACAGAAGAAACACCGCACAGAACTTCAAGAATCACAACGCACTGCATGGCGCTGAACTGCGCTCGTCACCCCAGACAGAAGTTGTTAAGTCTCATAATGCCCAGTAAGTTAACTGACTTCAATGTCCTTCAAACCGAAACACAGCAATGCATACACACTGCTGCTTTGCGGCAGAAATTACACAAAGCTGTGGTGATACAAACTTAGACTGCTTCTCATATACGAGGGACCAACCACCTTGTAAAAGTTTGTTTTATGAACAAAACAAAACACATACATTTAACAAATTATTATTCAGATACGCATAGATACTTTACTAGATTGCGATCGATATCGCGTCATGAAATTGTGTCAGTGAGATGAAGTTTAGCAGTCGTCATTAGTCACACTGCGATTACAATGCAATTAGAAAGCGAATTGCACAAGAGGCGTTTGCGTTCGCTATCAGAAGAAAGCGCGGCCAGCATAAGAAAGTTGAAAGAGGGGGCGTGGGAGTGCAGAGGAGTAGTGGGGGCTTGCTACGGGAGGGGGAGGGGCTAGTGCGGGGGTAGGTGCGCGCACGCAGCCACAAAAGTGGTACACTTTCGATCTCAACTCGCGTCGGTGAGAGTTGTGCGAAAATGAAAGTGGTAGTTTCATTATGGTCCACTTTCCACGGCGGGGTCAAGAACCTCGGGCCCAGTTCTATGTTCTTACGAGTTAATTGTACTATCAGAACATTACGTATGCACTGTGAGCGATCCAAACAATTTTGTTTACTAGTCCACAACAATAACATGCATAACGTTATATTTTGACAACAAAGCGGCAAATTACTGTTATTATTTATTTGTCATTATAAAGTTACGTGATATGCTTATCACTTATTTGATTATATTATTTTATTTTCAACGTTTTTATTAAAAACAGTTAAAACAAAAAGTCATAAACATGTATTACAAAAATTCTTTGAAAACTGCAATAAGAAAGAAGAGTATTTATACAGTATATCAGTTATCTGTGAATACATTTTGTATTGGTAGCCAAACAACAACGAGATATTTTTTTTGATAAGTGTCAATAGAGAATCTCCTCCTTTTGTAGACCGGTTAAAATATTTCTTGCAATTTCGGAAACACCGTTTGATGGTATGAAATCATGGCGTTATTCATACTGAGTGCATGATCTCGGGAATTATAGGAGAGAGTCAGGGAGTGAGCTGGGGAGAGGAGGGGTGATAGGGGTGGACGACCAGTGTTGACGTCAGCATGACCCGGTGGTGCGCAGTTTCAGCGTAACCCGAACTATGACCTCATGCACTCCTGGTGCATGTTTTACTTATGCACATTTTGTGTATACACAAAGCATCTGCGTACACACAAAGCTTTTATTGTACTCGTACTTTCTTATTAAAATATAATAAGTGGAACTTGATAATTAAAAAAAATCACAATAAAATAAGTCGTTATTACGAAATTTGCTCTTGGAACTCCGACTTAATGTTCAACAAAAAAAAAATCAAAAGTTAACTTGAAACTAAGACACATTATTACAAAACGAATTCTAACTTTAAACATTTATATATTTAACATACCCTGAGGATACATTACAAATTATTATTATATTGGTAAAGCTACTTTTAGAATGTATTTAAATATAATTACCATTTAGAGACTCGTTATTATTAGAGCGCTTCTTAATTTAGTACATATTTATGGACACTTTTTTTGGCATCTATACTTCGTAGATGCCTAAAAACGGACAGTTACTGTTTTCACAAAATGAATGAATCATAATATTTGTTTACGTTACTAAAATCTTATTGGACTAGACATGGGTGACCGAGATTAATCAAGATCAGGTTAAATGTTGATAAGATAATATGCCGCCGCGCCGGGACTGACGTAAATGTACGATAATGTTCACGATCACGCTCTAAAAGTAAAATTATGCGGTGAAAATCGAAATTGTAACATTAATCTGTTGAAAGCACAATCTAGAAAAACTGGTGGTAGGATAATCATATCCGCCGGGATAGCGACCACCATACATGGTGTTAAAACCTGCCGTAGTGACCCTTGTGTAGATCGTGTTCCAGGATCAGCCAGTGTATATCCCGTTTTTCTGAGAGGCTTGCGAGATGATCTGATGATTGGTTGGGGCGGATAAAGGGCTACATCCTTGTATCCACGTGCCTGCATCGGTCATCCGCCTGTCCTGTCGCAGGTCCCTCTATTTGCTTTTTCTCATTTCGGAGTGTGAGGAAGCATTTATACAGGCCGGCATGATTCTGATGACCATCAATAAACTCATTGTTTGTCGGTGGTCGCTTTTTTTTTATTACACTGTCCTTATTATTAGGTGTAGTGCGGCCACATTGTCGTGCTCGGACAAAAACCTCTAAAAGCAATATAATGGTTATGAGTAATTTAGAATGCAAGATCGCCTCACTCGTGTAGTGGCAGGGTACTTCTGATGAGAAATCGGCGAGGTCCTGGTTTGAAATCCTAAATCGGGAAATCACAACAAAAAAATCACACATAAGTTGCATGGAATTGAAGTTTGTGCCTGTTATGACTGATAATGATAATTTAGCTACCATCCATCAGTGAAGCTTGCAGTGCACTAGTTACTTGTATACCACAAACGTGAGCGTACATATGTTTGTGTAGTTTGTGGATGCCAAAAATACAAAAGAACATAAAATATATCGGTCAAGTGACAACCACGTATACGTTCATTATTGGACGTCATAAAAACGTGTTGTATTCGTAGCGGTTGTCATAAACCATGGTCAGAATGAACAGCGCGCAGGGTTGCCACTGCACTTGCTGAGAATTTTAAGATATTGTCAACAACACTATAATATAAAACTGCTTTATTTATTAGAGGTTTAATTCATATTGATCATTTGAGTGGTAGAGCCACGCTGTAGACAGTTTTGTCTACAGCATGAATGGGCTGGCTCGACCGGGTCATTACCACTGTCTCACAGAAAACCGACGTAAAGTAGCGGCTCGCTGCTGCGTTTCGTACGGTGAGTGAGATATCCGGAAGCCCAAATCCCCTCCCCTTCCCAATCCCTAATTATCCCTTTCCTTTAAGGTCGACAACGCGCCCATGATTCTTCTGGTATTGTGGGCGTACATGGGCGGTGGAGATCACTTACCATCAGGTGACCCACTTGCTCGTTTGCCGGCCTATGCCATAAAAAAAAAAAAAAAAAAAAAAATATTGTTTGAGGCTCGTGACTTTTGAATGAGATGAATCCAAATTGGCTTTTTATGTATGTTTTTGCAATTTCTGTATAAGTGAGCCACCAACATCTTAGGCCAAAGCGTACTTCATCTGCACGTACGTTACCATCTACTGAAGGACGGACGAAGCAATGTCGAAACTTGGTTCCCGTTGCGGGTTTTGGGGGTCAGAAAGCGGGTCGCTTGTCATAGTATGTAATCCACTGTCAATTCATAATGGGAGGGCGGACCTTTGCATTCAGCCGGGATAACGCCAGGCAAAAAGAAATAATGTATTTTTTGGAATATAACGGTTCTGTTTGATGTATGTATGTATCATTTAAATGAAATTCGGCGCCATTTATCCTTTATTTTTCTCATCTTTTAAACTTTAGCAAGTCAAACTATACTGCACCTGGTGGTAAGTACAGTGTAGCCCAAATATAATTCCTGTAATTGACCTGTTTGATACTTTTTTTTTTTTTTTTTATCCTGGCTCGGCAAAGTGACTACGCTACACCTGATGGTAAGTGTAGCGCAATCCAAGAATATTGTCGACCAACGATAAACAATGTGTCCATCGTTGGTCGGCAAGATCATGCCGGCCTGCCAAAGGGCCAAGGGGGAGGGGAAGGAAAAAAGGATGGGAAAAGGGTTAGGATCCCCCTGGGGAGAACCGGATATACACTGGCTGACCCTGGAACGCGACCCACATAAGGTGAGCCACTATGGCAGGTTTTAGCACCAGTGTACGGTGGTCGCTATCCGGTCGGATACAAGTATCCTCCCACCAGCTAATACAACATATCATACAACATCAAACATATCAAGATCACTATATTATGATAAAATAACCTTTATTTTCTTGGTTGATGTTGTATTGTACAGCGACCACCGAACACTCGGTGAAAAACTCGCCACAAAGGTCGTTCAGGTGAGTCGCGTTCCGGGATCAGCCAGATGTCCAGTAACTTCAGGCCGGCATAATTCTGCCGACCGTCGACGGGCCCAATATCTCTTGACGGTCGACATTACATTTGGAATACACTGTACTTAACATCAGGTCCGGTGTAGTCAGTTTGCCGTACAAGGATAAAAAGTAATGGTACAACCCACGTCCTTCGACAATATCTATTTTTATTGTTAGAGTTATCAGGTAACCCTGGCTTCTAGCCGAGTAATTGGTCGCCTTGGCCTATATAAACTCACATCTCCGCTCACTAACTGATTCGTCAATTCTAGATTTAGGTTTTCAGTTCACTGTGTTGTACTGGACACTTCCAATGATCATACGAAATGTCCGAGATAACTGACACGATTTCGTTATATCATGTCTAATATAAAAAGGTCTCAAAATATCAATATTTTAATTATAAACTCGATAATATAATCATTCAAACTTGACCTAACTGTACACGTGCACGGCCTTTAACATTTTTAACACGCTTTTTAACATAATTTTACTAGATTCATACGTATGTTAGTATGTTTGTATATTAGTATGTAACGGAAACTTTGAACATGAATTTGATCTCCTTCAAAACATCGGATTAAATTGAAATTTGGCAAACTTATCAAGGACCGATGACAATTCAATATTTAAAAAAATATAGATATTTATATTTTTTCTAAAAAATGAAATATAAATAAGAGTTTAATAAAACTAAAAAACACGCTTTTATAGAAAATGCAACTAAAAAATAGAAAATAAATTTTAATAAATTTTAAGAAAAAAATTTTTTACTGTAAAAAAGCGTGGGATTCTTGGTGTCAATAGTTATAAATATTTTATTGACAGATATTATCATTTTCATAATATCTTAAAAAGCACCCCACGCTTACAATAAAATATATTTTTTCTTCAAATTGATTAAAATTTATTTCCTATTTTTTAATTGGATTTTGTATAAAAGCTTGTTTTTTAGTATTTTTAAACATTTTTTTTTAATACGTAGCATTTCTGACATTATACGAAAATATACTTGGTATATGTTTCACTTTTATATGCATTACAAATATTTGTAATGCCTGTGGGTACTGCAGTGCTTTTAATCTGTAAGCGGCAAAATAAGTTTTAAACAGAACTTAAAGTAAAACGTATGTTGAGATAAATGGTGAGCGCAGATTCCCTGAAGTAAAACAAATAGTAGGTGTATGAAAGGGTGTTATGTTAGGGGCGGGCGGCTCGTAGCGGCTACGGCGCGGCGGCCGCGGGCGGCGTAGCGAGCACCGACCGCGTGCCATTCGCGCTGACGCCGCCGCCGGTCGCACGCGCCCCGATCGCGCCGGCTCATGCGTCTCCCGCGCTCGTTGCACCCGTTCCCGCCGCCGTCGCTCCCGCCGAACGACATGACTGTGACAGAGTGCCATCGCGATCACCATCTGGAGCCCAGTGAAAGCGCCGAGCCGTCCCAGCAGCCGCCGCACAGTGACTCCGATGTGCTCCTCGGTCGAGTCCTCGCAGGTAAGCACGCGCGTCAGCTGATCCTCGCTCTCACCTGTCACGGCGTCACGGCGTCACAGCGTCACCCGACAACAACATTAACATCCAAATTCGCGCTATTGTTCTAGTGTTGTGAATCGGACGATTGTTTTGTGCGAACGCGATTCTTTATCGTTATCGAAATATCATCATAATTGTCAGTATTGACGTTAGTGACATCTACAGTCGTCGCCTCAATGTGTTTCCTCCGTGATATAATCGAACCAAGTTAATATTAATGATCTGTTATATAATTTCTTGAATAAAATAGCAATCCCCGTTACTACATAAAGAAATCCTTTTCACTTTCCTGCGATACTATTTAGTGGCCGTGCTGAGAGGGCAGGTGGGAGACGCGCGGGCGGGTCGGAGGGGGGGAGTCAGTCCGCGTATCTGGGTCAAGCGGAGTTCGTTGCCCTCGGCCTTCCCGGCTATATTCGACGTCGCTAATCACCGCCACCCCGCCACCTTTCCACCTCTGGTCACACCCTGCGCTACACTGCTTGCTTCGAAATTACAGAGACGTACTCAAATCTATTTTTGAGTGCAAAATGCACCTGACTTTGTGTTACACGAAATAAATAGTTAATTAATTTTAATCAATTAATTAATTATTTTAATTAAACTCTGTAAACTGCAAATACAACTTTTAATTAAATTATCTTACTGGCACTGCACCATGTATGTGTATAAATATTAGTCAAGCAAAGATGAGTGCATTATTTCCAAAGAGGAGCGAATGAGTCTCTGTTCGACATCATGGTCGAGTCGAGTTTCGCAAGTGGAGCCCATCGTTGAATGCCATTTTATTTTGGAGGCCGCGCGCGCAGTCGGAGGGCCCGCGGTCAACGGCCTCGCGCGTTATCTAGGTCGCCTCAGAATAACCTAGCGCCAATACTCTAATAATAATCCAAACGAAACCTTGGAATATAATGTTGTCCCACTCTCACTAGCGACAACTCCATGCCCGCGAATAGCGACAGCCATTATTTCGCAACATCTACTGAATTCTGTATATGAAGTACTGACAAAATTTTACTGTCTCTTTTTCGCATGACTGTAAATCTAGAACTAAGCAGGTGTAATAAAACCTAATAGAACTTTTTATTTGAATAGGGCCTATGGGCTTACGTAACGTCTAAGCTTGCAGTGTGAATTTATGTCTTTTTACAGTTCGTGTTTAACTTGTAGGAATCTTATCAGTCATTAATTCACTGTTTGTTGAACTTTGATATCAGGTTGCATAGAATGATCTCATGAATATGTACTCACTACTACTGAGTTAAAATTATCGGCGTGTACAGTTATTTTACTAATACCGTAAACACAATTAATTGAAATGTTAATCAATCTATCGTTTACGGCAAATAAACCCACGTGGTGTGACCGTAAAATGTGATATTTTTATGAGGCATGAATTGTAAAGAAATAATATTGAAACAATGTGTTGCGTGTAGTGTGTGACGTAGGTTGCACGCGGAGAGCCGAGAGGCGAGAGGCGCGAGGCGCGGGGGCCGTACGGCGACTCGGTATTGCGATCAAGGCCTCGAGTTCGTTCACCCAGCGACAATTAGGTCACGCTCACCGTCCCGCCTCCGCCCCGCCGTCACCCCGCCGTCACCCCGCACACCCCACACACAAATAACTGTTTAAATCACACTAAATCCGTGCCTGTAACGTCACAGTAGCTATGTGGGTAACCTTAATTATTTAATTTTAAACAAAATATATGGTGTTTAAAGTAGATTCTAAAATTATTCGCGTTATGCCAAGGATATTTTAAACGAAATCACTTTATTGCTGACATTAATTATTAATCAGAGTATCGTTTATTTACGTATGGGTATAAAAATATTATTGTTATTGTAGAGATAGTATAATAAAAGATAGTGAATGGGATGACCGAAAATACTTTTAAAATAGGAATGCTTAGACTAGTAAGTACCAACGCGTGTTGCAAAAGTTTCATCGTAGTTTTTTTTATTATCCTTCACCTATTTATTACATAAGACGGAGGCGCGCACCTCCGGCACTTGATACTCGCACGAGTGTTACATACAACGCGGCGGCGGTATGGATACTTGGTAGATTATTAAGATCATGGCGAGACGTAGCTCTTGCACACTACAAAGCGTCATTCACTTACAAGTCAACATACTGGCAGCACCAACAAGGGCCATCGGTGTATGCACATATCAATTGAATTAACTATAATCACGTGTATACCTCGTTCAACGATAACTCTAGTTTATTTCCCGATTATCCGATCAACATACGGTTTACATACATTACGGTACTTTACATTACGGTTTCATTGTATTACACCGCATAAAATATTTTACAGTCAAAGATATGTTTATAGATATTCCTGATATTATTTAATTTAAAAATAAATAAAATGTCTATACTTGCTATAAAAAAGTTTCAGTATCAAACTCTATTTACGCGCGGCACGAGCACTGTGGGATAAAATTTTGCAGAGAAAGTTTAGAACACGAATAAAGAAACCGGGCCAAATAATAGGCCGGAATGGGGTAATATAGAACTTACATCGGGGTGATGGAGGGCGGGTGCGGGGCGTGCGGGGCGGGTGCGGGGCGCGCGGGGGAGTGTTGCGAGAGGCTGCGGGTCGACGCCCGCGCCGCCCTGACCCCAATTCGATCTGTGCTCGCGTCATATCGCGCAGAGTGCGGACCTCTTGTCCAGGCACACTCAGCGGAAAATACCCATCATTTCAACACGGTCAACTTATGATATTAAATATTTTTTTGTACGCTTGCATAAAGATATTTCAATCCATCTTAGCACATCACAGGTATTTGTATAGAGAGAATGACTATGTCCCTGTCAATTTTGATTTAAATGTAGAGTATGACGTCTACGCCTCAGTGGTAAACAAAGCTATATTTACACACACATATATCATAACATGTAAAGATGAACTGAAATATCTATAACTGAAAATTGTATGTTTTGACAATTATCAAATGCATAAACATAAATGTTTACCTCCAAAAAACGATAAACGTTAGTCTCGTGAGATAAGAACTAAATCCATCTAAATCAGAATGACTATTGTTGACCAAATTTTTATCATTACATTCGCTCTGAGTGCGCCATCGGCTTTATGAAATGAAGAAATGACGATGTTCTACAATTGGTGTGAGGTTTTTCTTGCGTCCCGCTGACCCGTCCGCGTTCTTTCGCTACACAAACCTACACTTTATTAAGAATGCCGAACATTGTGTTCATTACCTCATTTTTTATCGCCATCTCTTGATATGTAAACATTATTTATAACTGAACGTATTTATGTAGATGCACACCTTTTTGATTATTTAGTTCATATTTAGTTAACCCATAAAACATAAGCTCGCATCTGTATGCTCGAAGTTGTAAGTGGAGGTGCAAATAATGCACCCACTATTTACTGAGCTTATTTCCATCTCCTTATGTGATGGGTGGTGAGCCTTTTTTATAGAATAGGCCGGCAAATGGGATCGCCTGTTGATAAGTGATCTCCGTCGCCCATGAACACCCACAATACTACAGAAATCATGAACGAATTACCGACCCTAAAGGAAAGAAAAATAAGGGACTAGGAAGAAGGTGGGTATTCGGATGTTCGAATATCTCACTCATCTTACAAAACGGAGCAGGAAGCCACTACTTTACGTTCGTTGTCTGTGAGACGGTGGTAACGACCCGGTCGAGTCGGCCCATTCATGCTGTATACTAAACTGTATAGAGTACATACATATAATAAAATTAGCTCCGTATCTTAGACAATTTGAATCCGAGCTGTTAGTTTTTATAAGCCCATATTTGAAAGCTTCGACTCCAAATTGTGGAGATTTATAGCAAATTTTACTTTTGACTTTATTCAGTCGGTTTTATTCGGTTGAAAGTTTTTATTTCACCTACAACTTTCAGTTCTATTGAACTTAAGAATCAACAAAATTACTGCACAAATTATGAGGTTTTGTTTTTAATAAAAAAAACATAGTATCGGATCACTCTATGGAAATCAATACATACAAAGAAAACAAATATGCGTCGAAATACGAATCACTTCCACTTTTTCGTCGGTTAATAACCCAGGTACAAAATACGATTACATGACCTGGGACTTGAGCCCAGACCCTCACGGTTTTACGACCTAAGAACTTTGGTAATAGAGGCTATAATTGCTACAATATACAATTACACTATCGCTTCTGACATAGCACTAATAACGGTATTATCGTATTCTTTGCCTTTTTAATGGCTTCTGTTTTAAAAAGTAGCGTTAATTGTTGCGTGTTTGTATCACTTTGCTTAATCGCGTTTTATCTCTACGTCACACGAAAAAATAGGTCGCATCCTTCGCAATATAGGCACTAACATGACTGCGTAATCGTTACGGTTACTCTATCCGCGTTGATGATTAAGTATAGTGGGTCATGTAATGAGTCAGTGTTGACCCAGATGTGGTAGGCTGTATTAGTTGCGGGAGCCGCGGCCTGTGTGCTCTAAATAATCTCAGAGTAGGTTAGGGATCGGGGTCAACGACCCCAGCCCTGCGTGCCCCTGCCAAAGTTTCCAGGCCATCCGACACTTGTGTACCTCCGTCACAATCAATTTGTAGATGGGAATTCCGTTGGCCTAACACGTTGGGCTTCGTCTTAGAAAAAATTGAAACGTTATAGAAATTGCTATATAATTTTTGAAAATATATTGGATATGAACATTTAAAAAAAATACGTACTAAATTCATAACCTCCTCCTTTTTATGTCGATTAAAATGGGCTTACTACTATTTTTGTGATGACTTGTTTTTAACACGATTTTATAGAAAATCCAACTAAAAAATAGAAAATAAATTTTAAGAAAAAAATGTATTTTATTGTAAGTAAAGCGTGGGGTGCATGGTGTCAATAGTTATACATATTTTATTGTAGAAGGATTATCATTTTGATAATATCTTAAAAGCAACTCACGCTTTTTTTTACAATAACATAATTTTTTTTCTTCAAATTTATTTTCTATTTTTTAGTTGGATCTTCTATAAACGCGTGTTTATTAGTTTTATTTAACTATTATTTTTTATGTTAATATCCATCAATATTTATAGCAGTCAGTCACAGAAAGATAATGATATAATAGTGTTTTATTTATCAGTACGTACTTGCTTACGACATAGGATACGGAGTAATCAATTAAAACTCTTTATTTACTTTTATTGTCTTCTTACATCAATAGCATAAAATGCCAAATGTGCAGCTGTGTTATTAGTTTTGTTTGCTATAATTGTGTAATACCTAGTTCATTGCCAATGATCAGTACATATAAACGTCATCAGATTAATTAATCAGGTTATATTTCAGTTAAAAAATTCGTCCGTTTTTAATATTTTTTAAATAAAAGGAAGATTACGATTTGATCACTGAACGCGTAAACACAGCGTCACGCCATCTAGCGTCGAGTAGATTGTTCTCGGTGCGTCTTCGCTAGATGTCGCTTGTTTCCTGTTTTAATGTACTGAAAATAAATAAATGCCATAATATATCATATCCATATTTTGTGGTGTTGTATAACTTATTATCTTAACAGTTAGTGAAATAAACAAAACATATATTTTGTTTTATTATACTACCTACGTATTACAAAACGTTTAAGATTTAATATTAGGTTCTAATTAATACATATATTTTCCAAGATTGTATATATTTTGTACAAATGATTACATAATAAAACATCTAACAACTTTATTTATAATTGTAATATTATAACTTCTATTTATTACACACTTTAAGAATGTAATGTAACATATTAATTGTAACACATTTGTGTAAATACAATTTTATTTGCATGAGGAGCTTTTTGATAAATAAAAACCACAAGTGCCTGGGCACTAAAAATAGAAGCAGCGGGTCTAGATTTGTGTGGGCAGTTGGGGGATGGCGTGGGGCTGGACGTGGGGTGGCACACCGCGTGGCCGTGAACTCCGCCGACCCGCACGGTACACCCACCTCGCACTATTCTCGATTACATTTTCCTTTTATACGTACTACTTCATAATATTATGTGGTTGTTGTTTTTTTAAAGTTTTTCTTTGTAAGAGAAACGGTAATCTAAAGGTTGATGAACTCAGCAAACATAATAGATATTATGGAAACATTTTGTTATATCTCTACTTCGGACGAGTCATAATTAAAAATGCAGAATAGTTTGGTCGGCATACCAAAACAATTGCGTATTAGTGTTTAAAACATATATTATTATGCACTTATAGTAATAGGTTATTGTTAAAACAGAAGTCTTAATAATTAATAGTGGGTAGCGGGCGAGGGGGATGCCCATTGACGTCACTGGGACGCATGCGCGATATCCGCTCACGCATTCTCCCGCGTTCTGCGGTTCTACTTTCGCGCCAAAGCGCTGTCGGTCGCGCACCGGTTATAACCTAACTTTTCAAAACAGTCTTTATGTGCAATCATGGAAACTGCTATATATAATCTGCCTCCACCTGAAACAGCAGGTGAGTGCTTCATAATTTTTTTCATATTAACCTTAAGAAACTTTGACTTCATGAACTTTGGCCTTTCGCGTATGGTTAAGGATTTTCAGTCGATTGAAATTTAATTATTCATGCTTTAATTCCAAACGTTGTTTGTCAGTAATAGGTATATCGAAAACAAACAAATTAAACTGTATTACTGTGTATTTTAGGCTCTATTTATATTAAGATTCAGTTATAGATATTTAGAAACTTTTCTGTAAGAAAATCCATTTAAACGTAATATAAAACGGAGGAACGTTTTTAAATCATGATAGTGGGTTATATTTTTAAATTAGCCGCGTTTACTGCTTGTTTACATGCGACCTCCCTAGCCGATTGTTTTAAATTCCCCATGAGGGATTTTGAGGGATTTATGATTATTAAAAAGGTACTGAAACGGTTTTATTCTGAACTGAATATATTTTACATTACCTACAATTAATATTACAACAAGATATTCCGATCAAGTCTACAAGGCTCTATATATAATACTTGATGGCAATCATTTATTTCCAAATGTAATTTTTTGTCAAATAAACCAACAAAAATCATGAAAGTGAATGTTGCTGCTTTGTCCTGTTTTTTATTTATATTACAAGCGGGGTCCATACGGTTCTAAATTACTTGATCAACTGAGTTGAATCAGTAAAAGCTGTACGTTTTTTAAGTCAGTTAAGACAGACAGTCATAATTCTGATGACAACCGAGAGGTGACTTCCCGTGGGTTGACATCATATCTGAAATTTTGGACTGACCAATTTATCGGTGGTCACCAGAATCATGCCGGCCTGTAAAATGTTTCTACACACTCCGAAGAGGGAAGAAGCAAATCGAGGGGCCAGCGGCAGGTCAGGCGGATGACCAATGCAGGCACAGAGATACAACGTGATCCAATGGAACACGATCCACCCAAAGTATGTGAATCTCTATGTCAGGTTTTAACACCATGTGTACGGTAGTCGCTATGCGGGCGGATATGAATATCCTATCACAGCAAACTGTATTGCACTTAATGTCAGACGTACTGCGCTAATCTGTGACATTACTGCCAGGATAACAAGAGATGATTGCTTATTAGCTACCACCATCACACAAGAAGTGCAAGTGTGGCTCTTGCGTGGCCTAATTTTACTCTGAATTTACTGATTACCATCCATAATCAGGTGGACTGTCAGTGCGTCTGCCTTCGTACTCAATTTAAAAAAACCTGCTGACGTCAGTAATGCTCTATGACTCAGACGTATTCAGACCGGAACATTTGGCCAGCTCGTCACCCTGTGCTCGCACAGTCACCCCGCTTCATTGGCTTCATGCATATTCCGTCGGTGCATCTATATCCGTTCCACATTTACGGTTCCCCGCCGTCGCATGAATGCAAACGTCATGTGCATGTTACTTTTGCAACAAGTCAAGTGTAGGTAGTGGGTATTATTGTCGTTCAGAAAACAAGTTAATATGCACCCATTCTTGTAAGGTGTATTTTTTATTATTTTATTAAAGAAGGCAATTGAATATATTCTTTATTATATTTATATAATGCATATCATCTGATAGTACCTAATTGATCTCTAACGCCAGAAACACGAATGAATGTCTTAAAGAATAGTAAAGAGAACAGTAATGAGGTATTTGGGCTCCCGTAAATCTCAGTCACCGTATGAAACGAAAAATGCTGCCACTTGACGACTGTTTTCTATAAAATTGTGGCTCGACTACGGTCCAGCCAGCCCATTCATGCCGTAGACAAAACTATCTTCAGTGTGTGAGCAAACTATACTTTTGAAATTGACCTTATTATTATTATTTTTTTTTTAACCTGGCTCGGCAAAGTGACTACGCTACACCTGATGGTAAGTGTAGCGCAATCCAAGAATAGTGTCGACCAACGATAAACAATTTGTCCATCGTAGGTCGGCAAGATTATGCCGGCCTGCCAAAGGGCCAAGGGGGAGGGGAAGGAAATAGGGATGGGAAAAGGGTTAGGATCAGGGGGCAAGCCCCCTGGGGAGAACCGGATATACACTGGCTGACCCTGGAACGCGACCCACACAAGGTGGGCCACTATGGCAGGTTTTAGCACCAGTGTACGGTGGTCGCTATCCGGTCGGATACAAGTATCCTCCCACCAGCTATTATTGAATTATTTAAAACATTTCTCAAATGTGTGGTCAACATATTGTGTTGAAAGTTCCAGTCTGCGTTACGTATAAATATGTATATATATATATTATGTAGGTACACGTATAGTAAAAGACAAATATTAACAGAATTGTCGTAAGTTTGCCAACATGATTAAGGCTCGGGGAAAATTTCACAACACTCCTCATGATTCTACGTAAAAATGTAGTATGTCTCTACAATGTTTCCTTAAAAGGTAGTACATTTTATTATGCAGTATCGCTTAGTGTTTCAGTCTCCTTCAGCTTGATGAAAGTATTCCTTTCAAGTAAACTTTTTTGTATGAAGAGACTAGTCGGCGCCCTACACAGATGTATATGAAAAATAGGTGTGTGCTTCAGTGTGCGTTGAGTACGCGCCACCACGAGGTACTTAGAAAGTGCATCGCTCCCGGGCGCCGGTGTCGTCGCACTGCATATAGGCCAGTGCACGCGAATGCCCGGGCTGTCCCCCCTCCAGCCCTCCGTCCCGCAGCTCTGTAACGCCGCCCTTGCCGACACATTGCGCCCCATCTCTACCTCCTGCACTTCGCGATTTTCCATTTCCATCGTACTGTCTACCCGCTAATTCCAGCGGTCAATATGGGTCGATGTTATTAGACGGAGAATTTCTCAGACTTTTATCCACACGACTTTGAGGCAAAGACGTCTTCAGGCAAAAGCCATTCATAGAACTATCTGATACTTGTTTATTTCGTGTTTATAATAATTTACCAATTGTACCCGCATACATTGTTTTTGCATCATACCTCAATTAATATTCTGTTGTATCATACTTTGCATCGCATCGGTGTGCTTGCATAATAGTTAATAAGATTTATTAACTTCTAATTAATTTCAAAAAGAATAAAGGAGAAAGTAGCGACGTGATGGACAGATCCAATTAATATTTGATGTTATTATTTTTATATTCAACGAGCTCGTCAATTTACAAAAGATGGTACCTTTTTCGAGGCAAACGTTTACTTTCCTTGAAGATCAGATGATGAAGAAGTGCAGGCAGCGACAAGCCGTCAATTTATATTAAGCACATCAGAATGCGGAAGGTCTATCGGTATTGCAAAGAACGCGTGTGCCCTGTCGAGTGTGGGTTCAAAGCGCTCGGTAACAGCGCAGCCGGCTTGAAAATGTCGTAACGGCGCCGTTTCAACGTGTTGTTAAGTCCTTTTCGACGCGAGCACGTGGATGTAGTTACAAGTTCCCGCGGTCGTTGCCCGCTCGATGCGTGCGCGACTCCCCTATATCGGCTAACTGACGCGAAAACTAAAGCTATCCCCCCCTCCCCCGCACACACCGACAGATGTTCTATACTTACAACATAAACATAACATATTTGATAAATTATGTTTAATGTGATTCACGCATACATAATTGTTACGTCTGATCAGTGATCACTCGTATCTTAAGGTCTGCTGCAAAAACAACGTGTGTCGTATTTGTTTATTTAACACTGTGCTATGTTGGAAAACATTTTTTGGTAAGCGTGTCATTCGGTGTCGGAATTTGGATATTCAGTTGGGTGAATACTTCATAATGAATTTCGTGAAATATTAATGTGTAAAATGTAGGTGCTATTGAGTGGACACGGAAACGTTCGGGTGCCGTTATGTAGGTAACTGTACGGGTCTAGCCTAGAACAATCCTGTGCGCAACAGCCGATAGGATCGAGCGACACGTCCTGAATTGATGAGCGTTCGGCCAGTGTTTTGGCGATCATGATTCAACGGCTTATACACTTTTATAGCTTATGCCTATTTTTAGAGAAGATTATGATCTACGTAGGTCAGCTATGAACACGTTCTGTAACTGACAAACCTGAAATACTAAGTAGTACATGAATACTCTTAAATATTTGTTATCTTATGTGGACAGTTATTTGCAAATAGCAATTGATTTATTAGACTCGTGGAATAAAAAAACCATTCAATTTTATACAAAATGGAACTAAAAATATAGCTTGTCATTAACTAAAAGGGAATTTAAATCGTGTCTCGACAAAATTCGTTGAGAGTAAATCATAAGCGAGCGCTCCTTGTCTTCCACATAGCGTGGTCTATAGAATTGAATTTAAATAAAGTTAAATTTCGAAGACAGCTGAAAAGGAGGGTTGTGAGCGAGGGCGCGGGTGGTGCGGGGTTAATGACCGCGTTGACATCGGCTTGTGCCACTCCGACGCTCATACTCATCAGCATTCTCAACACGTTTACATACATCTTATCATTCCCTGTATATTCTTTAAAATTAATAAGGTGTTACGACAAAATATTGAGGGTGTATTACGGCCTGTATGCGTCGGAATAGATTATTATTGTAGTTTAAATGGAATGATGAATGTTATTAATCCTACAATACTATGTATCGCAATATCGCCTCAATGGTATAGTGGCAGTGTACGTAAGATGAAAAACCGCGCGGAGCAATAACAATTTCGTTTGAATTTTCAATTAGAAAAATCACACATGAATTGCACGGGATTTTAATATGTGCCCGGTATGGCGATAGGCTTGCTCCCTTTCTCATCACGGCATGGAAATAAGCTCGGTAAACAGCGGGTGCACTAGATGCATCTCTTGTGTGGCGTGCACTTAAGTTATGTAAGAATGTTATTTATATTTCCTTTAAGAATACGGTACATATCTGTCCAATATTCTTTGTATCTCTAGTGGTTTCACGGACCTTGAAATGGGCAGATGAATGACGTCGCACTATCAGTCAAAATTTCACCGTGAACTGCATGATGTCAAATGCGATAACTGGCGAATGTATTGTTGCGTTGGACACAGATATGCATGTCACAAATAATACATTAATGCCATGGTTCTTCTATTTCATCGCTGTTAAGGAATATTTAACTATTCTCTGGGCTTCATTTTATTAAAAACGTGCAACTATAATATCTGCAAATTTGGCTACATAATTTGTATGTGTGAAGGAATACCTTATCATTTAGGATATCAAGACACTTAACTCCCACATAGTAATAAAGAAATACCGTTACGTACCTCACTGTTTATTCCTAAAGAATTATGCGTTGTCGCGTTTGGTACCACATATAAAAAAAGAGCTACCATATATCCACATGTCCATCCGGGTATTATTGACCTCTAATTTGTCGCAATTATCGTGATATCGAAAATCTTCGATAACTTTTGCTGGGTATATTTCACGTGATCGTTTAATACAATTCGCAGATTCAACTTTATCTATGGATAGTAGAGCTGAAAATCGCTCGATCACGCTAAATCCTTCCTTAGTACATTACCATAAGTGACGTAAACCGCGTCCTTGAAGCGAATCTACAAACACAATTGGACAAATATCTACCGCGAGTGGTTCAGTAACCCCCGCCCGAGCTTCATCGCGTTTAAGTTCCATAGTATAATAATTATCCCATAGTTGTGTGGTTTTCATGTATGTTTAATACGTATAACTAAAAGTTAAAACAAGACCGTAAAACAATACAGCAGTGTTTCTATAAAATGGTGTTAGCGAATTTATTTATGAAAACTTTAAAATACCTTTATTACGTAACAGATTTTGTTCGTTATTCGTTGTGACGTGTAATCGAATAATCATTACTCATTATTACTATACGTACACAATAATACAAGAATGTGGGAAAAGGTAGAACTCCACGACTGTACGGATAATTTGCTACAACGATTAGCACCCGTGTAGTTGCAGTTAATAATTTGATTCATTTGTAATAAACCCTTTGTCAATCGATAAATCTCATCAGTCATAATTCGTTCCTCGCAGGGTTTCTAAAATCGTTTTGAACAATCCGTAAAATAATTAATCATATGGCGAACGTCAGTTTGTTTGTCAGTCGGTTAACGTCGATTGTCGATGTGGAATCCGCTACAGCGGTGATCACACGTTAGCTGACAACCATTGACTCATTCTTAAGAAGTGCGTTGACACTAACTTTTTGAAACACATGCCTATTCGTCCGAGCAAGACGTTCAAGAAATAATTAACATATTGATCGTAATTTATTCGTAAATATTACAGGTGAAACTTATTTGTGTAGTCACACCTTTATCCACGAAAATTCTACATCAGCTAAGGATAAACTATTTGTAGGTACCTACATTCACGTCGCTCTATTCAAACAAACAAAGGAATAGGCTACATTATCTGTGACATACATAGCCGCTTCGATAGCATAGCTGCGATAAGCTGAACAAAACATCGCGTCGGTACATTGACCCAGAATTATATAAAAATGTCCTCGATTTTGATAACGCTGTGACAATGACATTACATGACGGCCCCACGCTATTATTGTTCGGTTGATAGGAACGTATTTTTATGTCAAAGAGTAGTTTAAAGTTGATAATGTGCGACTGCTTCGACATAATGCAACTTGCTGCTAAAAGGATTGTATTAACTAACATAAAATTCCTACACGTACCAAACAGCGTTGGAAAATAAAATGAAACTAAAAATAGGTTCGAACAGGAAACTCATGACTGAACTGCAGTCGGTTTATAATTATAGAGAGCTGAAGAGGAACCGAGGAAGCATCATGGCATGTGGATTGTGTGATGGCGATTACAAAATATGTGACGAACTTGAATTGGTGCTAAATAGGGTGCATCGTACGTTGACTCAAGCTGAAAATGTTGGCCGGAACGTTGCACGGGCGGATGTCAACTTTCTCGCAGTTACGTAACGCGTCGGAGAGATGCAGTACTAGAACGTTCGGAGTCATCGACCACGGCCGCTTACGAAACACCACTCCACACCACACTCTACACTCCACGCTGTACGGTGTACGCTGTACGCTGCACACCCGGACGTACGTCATCGGTCATCATACATTGGATTCTCAAACATTTACATTTGGAAATATTCTAATGCACTATTAAATACGGCTCGGTATTTACACTAAACTTCGATTCTTTGGCGATTAAATAAAGCTATCGCATCTTTGAGGACAAAAGTCAATAGAAACCATGTTCTGTAATGTATGTAAATGGAATTAAAAAACTATCTCATTTTGAAAGAACATTCATACCATGTATAAAAGAAAAAAAATATTATACAGATTTGAAAGCTAGAAACACATAAATTTATTTTTCTGATTAGCATGTATTATTTAATTGCTACATTTTTTTATTTATAATTAATGACTGATACGTGTAGTTGAAGAGTAATAGGTGTGTGGTGTCTAGTTGGCATCGAAGAGCCGTGGGTCGTCGATCGCGGCGCGAGGTCAACGCCGCGAGCCAGCCGCGCCGCGGCGCCTGCTTAGCTTTACAGCTTTCACGACATGCTTTAACCTATTTTGGACGTATGTAGATTTATTGTAAAATATGCTTAGGAATTGTGGCTACAAACAATTTTTGAACAACATACATTTCATGCGGTATATATGAATGTAGAGACGTGATATTTCGTCGATGCGACGTTAATACTAATAGTGCTATGTCACACTAAATTATATCGATTTGATGAATCTATACAAACCAAATTCTCAATTAAAAGCCAAATTTAAACAAGCTTTAAATATTTTAACACCTCGATGTTTCTAGTGTCATATAATGCTACGGAATATAAAAATTTGACATAAAAAGCACAAAAAGCATCACAAATAGAAATCATTTTCTAAAAATCCTACAGTTGTTGGTAAATACAATTTTTTACGGAAGCGTGTACCTATGTCTCGCCAAATTTCAATAAGCAAAATGAACTAAATATCGAGAATTCGAGACGCTATTGAATTGGAAATGTTTTTATCGAACGCGTCAAGTTATTATTGTAAATAGGTCAATATCAAAACAATATTAGTATTTATTTTGTACATGAATTATTTATTGAATCTATCTGTTTACTTTCTTCGTTATCTGCTTTGTGGGTCAGTAGTAGAGTCAATATTCGGTTGTTTGTCTGCTCTTTCCAGATTACAATATTCAGACCAGGAATAATTAACAATCGTTTATTTAAAACTAAGCGTAACACATTGCGTGACTATCGCGTCTGCATTTTGAAGACTACCCAGTATTTAGTAACTTTAAAATGAAAGTTTCAAACGTGATTCACATTTCAATTTCTAAATGAAATTTAGTATTAAGCGCGAATAAAATTTACGTCGTTTATTTCTGACCTTAAAACAAAATAGCAATACTCGGATACTACTCTTCAGCTAAACAAAATAAAAACAACTGCACCTAATCATCTGATAATGTTTATCATAAATACATTGTTTTCTTGTCTGTGACATCCTTAACTCGATCTAATTAAGTCACAACTCGCATATTTGGAATGTCGTCACACTCCATGACATTCCATTGAGAGATATTTTCAGGACGAGACAGAGCACAACTGAGAAGTGAAGGGGTCGAGAGCACGCTCATGACACGCCAGCAATTATAAGTATGGAGGCGTCATTGAACCCGCGTTATTGCGAAACAACGGAAACCAGTCCAGTGTCCCCCCCACACCCGGGCTCCGCCGCGCGACCTCCTCGTGTACACCTGCTGCGAATTTTTAAAATCCTAGATAATAGTTGACATGCGTTCAGTTCCTATACGACGTGATTCGCATGCCCTCCCGTTTATTGATTACATCATTTTGTTCTGTAATGTAAGCGCAATGTGCAATATTTTCGCGTTCTTTTTATACAAACCGTTTAAGCACTTGATTTATAGTTCATATACAGGACGAAATTATGTTAATTTTGTGTAGATCTTTCCCATAGATGATTTTCAATTTTTATATTTTAGATGAATATGTTAAAATGTATCTGTACATTTTCATAAAAAACTACGTAAAAAGTCTTTTTAGACCCAATTTATCGAAACCAATATGGACAGTTAAAATTTATAATAATTTTATTGTTACTGTCACGATTTACGACTATATGATAGTTTTTCTAGTCTTCATATTAAACAGTGAATAAACTTTACGTTTAAAATATGGTGTCGGTATAGCATATAGAAGTTAGGCGGCTAGGCAGCCGCGACGTCAAGCGCACGGTGCGCCTAGCACCTAGCAGCGACCTATAAAGATACGTGCTTGATAGTGGCGCAGTCAGGGACAATGGCCGGACTGCCTCATTCGCAAGAATCGCAGGTAGGCTAAAGGGTTAAAGAACTCCAGTGCACTATATCAAATACCATTGAACTCGGTGCGTCTCGCTCGCACGCCGCTTGTGCGCGCACCCGCGATGCATCGGTTGCAGTTCGCACCGTGCGAATCCTGTCCGATTACGCGCTACGCATGCGTATCACATTATCTACGAGTAACTATGGAACAGGTAAACCGGTTCGTGTACGCTGCATTATGTGCCACGCGGACTGTGTTCTAATGAGTCAGGGAAATATCCAATCGATTTATAGCACCACCAAAATAGTACACACAATACAATCATTTCAAATATCATATATTTACAAATTATTTCTACTGTGATATTCAACTACTTGAAATACTCTGACGTTTCAAATACATTATGAATTATATTTTAATTCATATATTACAAACGATATCCACAACAATAATATACAATAGAAAATGTTACAAATCTTCGAAATCACCATTAATATTTATCCAATACTCTAATCAAAGAATTCTATGTATAGAATTAGCGAGTAACGAATGAGTTACAGGTAATTCAATCCAACTGTTACATAATTTTGCTCATAACAAGCCTTAGGTTCATCATGATTCGATGATCAAGTTCATCAAGTGAAAAGTTCAAAGAGGGCAACGACATCAACCCGATCTGTCGGTGCTTTGTCGTGCAACCGCCAGAAAAATCACATTAAGTCGCACGACATTTGATCGTGCAGTATCGCGTATCACAGGTGAACTAAACAACTAGGAAGACATTGCCGAAGATTATATTTCATAAATCTACACACCATCTGTTACGTTTTCTAGCTAGTGATATAAATATGTATTTTTTTAAACACACTCTAAAATATTATGACAGTATCTCACAACTTTCCATCACTTTCTTTAATTATTTCTTGTAACGGCTGATATAACAATACAGATAAAATTTGATTATTGTTACACAAAAGAACATAACAATATCAGTTTCATCGAAACGCGTTTATGTTGCCAATATAACAATACTTTCGAACAGATCAATAACTTTCACGATAGCAACAGGTAATAGTAGTTTAGAATGATCGAAGCATTGAGCCATAATGATATCAACTTGTTGTGGTCTGCTCATTTCTCTTTTGTTTGTGTGTGATGACGTTACGTTTTATTACACTTTATTGTCGCATGGGTAAATTGAATTGAGGGTTTTATGTGATACCAAGGAAGTAGAGGGAAAATCTTGCGTCAAGTTATTTCATTAGATAATTATTATTTTGAGTAGTAATGAGACAAATTACAAAATATACTTGAAAGTGTTTATATAAGACCATTTATAGTTATTTAAATAATAGTTTTATGCCGTTGATACGTATTATTTTTATTATATTCCAAACTTTTGCATACATGCGCCCGATTTCTGATAGGCTGATTCCGCTGATTGATTGATGAATGTCAAAATTAACTATATAAATAATAATAAAATGTATCAATTACTAATGTGTAGGTGTATAAATTACTAACAAGCAATTGTTCGAAAATTAAAGCAGTGAATAAAAAAATTTCATTAATAAACGTTTGAGAAATTAGAATTGATTTGACAGCGCTGTTAAAACTCAAAATAAAAGTTCTGTTAGTTGAATGTTGATTCGTAAATTTGCGAAACCGGGTGATAGATTCACGCCAGTTTACAAACAAACAATTGTGTGTGATAGCGACGCCTCTCGGTGCGCGGAAATGTTGTGGAAATGTGGCCTTTGCTTTATGAAAATAGAATAAAATAAAACACCGAATAAGAATGTTTTAGACAATGGTAAATACTTTACTTTTTTCTTCTCAGCAAATAAAACAAAAACAACAAAAAAATCTATTTGTCAGAATAAAAACTTACTATCTAGTTTACTATTCTTGGAATAAAAATCATAAAAATCGGTGCGACGAAGTTTACATTTTTCATCCCCGATTTTACCCACATAGGAGTAAAACTTCTTGAAATTTAAATAGGACTGATTTTGAGCTATACTATTTCGAATATATAAAGAATCATCTAAATAGATACATATTTGGCAGTTATGTTTGGATATACGGTATACACTCAAACAAATATACGCGTTGAACTGATCATCTCATGCGATTTTATTCGTAGTTTTAAATTTTTTGTTATTTTACCTACAACTAGCAACGTTGGCACAAATATTAAGTGAAAAATGTTTTTGCCATTTAAAATAGTCTCAGCTAGACTTATGCCAAAAATTCATAGCTGTAATGAGGACAAAAATCGTTTTATTTTTGTACTTCAAGTGTACATTTTATCCAATGTTACAGATAAAAAAACACTTCTACCACGTTGTATTTAAAACTACCGATAATAAAAACACCCGATATCAAGGTCTAAAAGATCTGTAGTTTTTAAATGGCTGAATAGACTTTTTTTTGCATTGTAAGAACCATCTCAATTTACACGGAACAACGGAAAATTTTCATAATATGTAACTACTACTCACTATATATGTAATAGTGGGTTCACACGCTTCCATTTAGCTGATCAACTGCTACATTAATATGCTAATTGACACATACGATCAGACTTTATATTGACAAATAATAACCTTAACAGTTTTCGTTGATTCAAGTCAGTTGATCAAATAAAATCGAACCGTGTGAAGACGCTATAACTGATAACGTTATTAATCTAAGTAGATAATAAAGAATAGCTGCGTTGCTTATCACATGAAATATATTGTTTGAATACGTCAATTATTTGGCAGACAAGGCGATATTTTCAAGGAGAAATGATAAAAAGTCATTGAACTTGTAAAGAAATTTAAATTTATAAAGTTAGAGCAGAACGTTCTCGAATGTTTGGTGTGTTTATTACGTAGAGCTACGAAAGTAAACGAGTTTCTTTGTTGTTAAGTAAATATGGCGGTTGAGTACATTTTGCGTACAATGGATCTTAACAGTAGTCTAAGCACTGATTTAACAAGAAACTGTAATTACATGTTTTAATTATTATTATCAATTCAAATAACGTACTTAGACGTACCAGCATGGGCGTTCTAGAGTTCATCAAGGTTTGTGTTGAATTTTACAAATTTGATAAATACACATGAGTTGCTGAGGATTGATATTTGTGTCCGGTATAGCGATAGGCTCTTCCCCTATACCACCACGCGGCAGGAATAACCTCTTGTTCGATTCTCGGGTCGGGTTAAAGTAATATTATGTTTTTTGTCACAAAATGCTCAGTATCAGCCTGTAGTCTGGAATTGTGCAAGGTATGGTGATAGGCTCGTTGCCTTTCACATTATGGGACGGAAATAAACTCGGCGTAATGTGGGTGTACGGGTTACACCTCTACCTACCCCTTCGGGAATTACAGGCGTAAGGGCGTAAGGTATAAATATGTAACCTAAACTAACTTTTGATCGTAGATACTATTGTAGTACTTTTTATGATATAAAAAGTAAAGATCAATTTTCCCTAACTTCTTTTAAATTTATGATTAAATTTAAGTTGATTGATAACAATCCGCTATCCAAAATTATACTTTGGTGAAACGACAAAATCGCGCTCCATGTTAAATAAATACGCGATGGCTTAGTCGCGACATATTAGATAAAGCGAACCGTGCGCGGCCCCGTAACCGTTGGGCTATTTCCCCAAATCGCTCGATCGCCTATCCCACAGACCTCGACTCCGGCCAGCCTGTGCTACTGCACTGGCTCACTGGCATACCTTCCCCATTCGCTATGGCCACGGCTCGCGCCCTCTATATCCTACATTACACCGACTACGAGCGTTATCGTAGCCCCATCGTAGCAATCGTAGCATTATATTATAGCATCGTAAATGGTTATATTTCGCAGTAAAAATAAATTCCTAAATTTAGCTAAAAAACAAAACCGAATCACAAGCATTTATGAATACTGTTTGTCAAATGACCCCATGTATATTAAAGCCTGGTTATTTACATGCGGTATCGAACTTGTGGCATCAATTTTTCGATTCAAGGATATCTGTTGCGTCTTTAACTGCCGACTATTGGACAGTAATGTTGCTTTTTGAAATGTTGTCTTGTTTTTATAGTTTATCCAGTATAATTTATTATGTATTTAATTGTAAGTCGCAGTACTTCCTAAATATGTAATAACATTACACGTATTTCTATTGTATAAATAAGCAATTTGATTTGCTTTTCTACTAATTATACCTAGAAACGTGTATAATATAGTAATATTCATAATGATTCAGCTGATTAATTGTTACGTGACGTTGCTAACATATCGCAATACATAAATAACAACATAAAGGCGTTATAATATAACACGTGACTGTTATGTATGTGTCGTGTATAATCGATGTAGATAGGGAGCTATATGTAACATCGCCGGCACTTGTTTACCGCGATGCGCAGACCTTGAATTTCGGCAGCGGGCGGCCGGCGGTCACTGCCCGAGGCCTCGCGCACATAATATAAATCTTATTATTACACGACCTCGGTACATGCTGGCTAGCTGCTCGTTCTATTACGAATCGCCAATTTTACCCGGAAATTACTCACTCCACGACTTCACACGCTGTTTATACCTTCTGTTATTATACGTATTGATTCTATTTGAAATGTTTACTGTCAAATATTACTTTGAGTATTCTGACCATTAAAAATATTTTTTCAGAAGCATACAAATTTCAAAGCTGATTAATATATACCTTATGGAATTACACATTATTTTTTTTATATTTTAACGGATTAGTTAATGTGTCAATATTTTTATACAATTGTTTATAGTTAGGTAATAAGATGTGGAACAATCCGTAGTTAATAAATCAATGTCATGTTGAATATGATGTATTATTATGAATATTGTTTGCATTGACAATTTCTGAAAATTATAAATATTAATTTTCCGACCTAAAATAGAAGAAACCAGTGAATTTCGGTGGGACGTATATGATTGCATTCTTATTTAACATATTATTATAATTATGGAATAGTCATCGCACTTTAACTATTTCATTTATTTTGCCAAATATATTGCAATTTGATATAAAATATACTTTAAATAAACCCTACTATATCTCTATTAGGTGAAGTTGTGGGATATGTGAAACGTAATCTCCAAGCATCAAATGCTGTATGAGCTATATTTAAATGATGTATGGGTGTTTGTGTATATTACAAACGTGTAATATAACATCTACATAGTGATTGGCGATTTTGGCGGCCTCAAGGACGTCCAGCTCGGGTTCAGTCACCACCTTCGACAGTGAACGACATTAATTCGAACGTTGACCCTCCCTGTTTCCTGTGCCTGTCAAAGAAAACAGTCAATAGATCAGTTGGAATTTGTATTTAAATTGTAATATATGCGCACCATTAATCGACTTTGACTTAGAGACAATACCAGCATTTGCATTTCAATAGATTATGTGAAGTGAACGTCCTCGATGATTACCAATAAACCGAAACCGCCACGTAAAGTTAATAAAACTGATCGAGCTATATTTCCTTGCATCCACTTGCATATATAGGCAGTTGACATGTATTAACGTTTGAAATTTTCCTTGTTACAGGTGAGTGACACCAGCAACTGAAACGTGTGCAGAGATCCACTCGTATCGGTAAAGTTATTTGGCTCGTTTGATATGATTACGCGTAATACTTGTACTGGTTAGAGCACAATGCACCAGGTTGCAGTGGTAGAGTCAGTCACCCCATCCTAACGGGGCTCGCCCTATGGCCGTTCGACTCGCGGCCCGCGAACTGCCGTCATCATGCCGCGATTGTCGTGCAATCGTGCTTACTAATTCGACGGCAACTGGACTCCGTACACATACATACACATGCAAGCGTGCATACTGGACACTCACATTGACAGTCTCGGCGACGCCTCGCCCGCTTCGAAGAACATCGCGGAAAAGACTAAACAATGTTCTCACAATATATCCAACCACGTTATGTTATTGTAATATAAACGTTTAGCCACCTGCTGAGTTTAGACAAAAAGCAATAGCCGCAGAAATCGTTCCAGTTGCTCATTATTGAAGTCATAAAAGTAATTGCAAATACGTAGTTTCGGTGAATATGCGGTGGACAATAGGTGACCATTTGTTCTATTCATTCAACTTTTTTGGGCAACACCATTGTTGAAGTGTTAACATAGGGACGAAATTAATTTTTCTGTGAACATTAACGTTTCTTAAAATTCTATTACATCGGATTCATTTGGCTGATTTATCGTAAACTAAATCTTATCGTTGGAGAAAAAATACAAAATATAAGAATGCTATATTGTGAAAATATTGCATAGCTTCCCGCTGATATTTTGTCATTAAGCCATATATTTGAAAGGGCATCTCTCGATCGCGATATCGTTTTGCGAGCACACAATACGTTACCTCTATGGGAATGTCGGTTACGAACCTATTTAACAAAAGGAAGTTAAAAAACTTAATGATAAAAAGGTTCAAGCCATAGATTTTTTGCCATCGCAAAGGTTTAGATTAAACAATAATTCCTCGCATCTTTTCACTGCACTACAGACTTAGATATCGCGAACAAAGTTGCACAAAACAAAGATTCACCTTTAGCAAAAAACTTGGACTTTACCTGTTTGTGAAATCCGAGATAAAGGAAAGGGTACGACGTTGAATCGAATTGATTTTTTATAATGGACGAATTTGCTTTTTACCTGCTTTTTTGTTAGATTTATAAAATTTAATGCTTTGAGAGAAATATTAAAGGAAGTTTTCTAGTTAAGGGTTAGTGTATCCCTACGTACTATTATTGCTTATAAGCAGATGGCATTAATTCAGTCGTTTTCCTTGAGTATGGCACAATGTAGGTCACGACCGACCGGGCACACGAAAACATTTAACCCATACTTTCGACGAGGGCAGTTTCTTTTATGCAATATCTATTGTTATTTTAATGTTTGAAATTGCGGTGAGACAAAAACTGCTCTCCTGATAAAAAAAAACTTCGTTCAAAAGATGTCACAGAGAGAAATATTCTATTGGTTGCATTCTGTGAACCCATTATGGCTAATAATTTTGTCAATAGTATAATAAGTTTCAAACAATGTTGTCGATGTATTATTTATTGTATTGTCTTTTTTATTATTGAATAATCAGTCACTCGTCCTTTTACTTGGAATAGGCCTTATTTAATTATGTAGAACACCAAACAAAGAGAGACAGTTACAGGGAAATTGGGCACTAAGCGAAAAGGCCAGTGGTGTTAAGTCCATACAAACATTTTCCCCAATTTCAACACTTGATTTCGACACCGACGTAAAGTAGCGGCTTGCTGCTGCGTTTCGTACGGTGAGCGAGATAACCGGAAGCCCATATATGATTATCCATATATTATTATTTATCCCCTTCCCAATCCCTTATTATCCCTTTCCTTTAAGGTGGGCAACGCGCCCATGACTCTTCTGGTGGTGGGCGTACATGGGCGGTGGAGATCACTTACCATCAGGTGAGCCACTTGCTCGTTTGCCGGCTTATGCTATAAAAAAAAAAATCGACACCAGTGCAAAATACGAATTCTTTAAATGTTTAAATGCTTAAAGTTTAGGTAGAGTTTGAGGACGCAGCGACTGGCGAGTGTGACGGTAAGACTCGAAGTGTTGAATCGAGTCGCGGCACTCGGCAGTCAGATCGCGGTGCACCGTTACACGCGCTGGGTGAGCTGGGTGAGTTGAGTGCACGCGCGGCTGGTCGCTGACACCACCACTAATGACCCACGTCCCCACTTCTCAGCCCATACCAAATAGGTATATGTGGCAAATTTTATAACAATAATAATAATTTCATAACATCATACCGATTGTTTTCTATAAATAATTACATTTATGGATAACTTATAATAAGCTTTCTTTTGTCGTTATTGAGTAAAAACGAAGGTGATTATTTTTATTTCGCACAATAGTACAATGTTTAATTAATAAACAGGGCAATACCTTAATTAACGTAATTTACTAATTTATACAACCCCTTATTTAATTTGAGGCGATAGAGCCACGATGTAGACTGTTTTGCCTACTGTATCAACGGATCGGCTCAAAAGTCTAAAGTCTAAAAGCGTCAAAGATTATAATATGCTAAAATGCATGTATGCAATGTACTAAATTGATTTCGCAAGCAATACAACCAATTTAATGAAGTAAAAATGTGGTTAAAATACATTGCACTTCGACGTAAACTGTAAAATTTATGGTTGAACTTATCGTATTTTATGCGAATTTAAATTACATTGATGCATCATACGCGTGCGGCATGCGTGTTAAAAAAAGTCTGCCGCATAAAATTCAAAAACACAAAAGATTCAAAACCATGTAAATGACGATTTTTTACTCATATTTTTTCAACTAATGACAAGGTGCACTCGCGTGCCGCGTTTCACCGTCATATGGGAGTCGAGAAAGTTTCGCACATTGCCGACTTCTTATTATGTAAGCAAACGATTGTCGAAAAACGAACACAATTACATGTATGTTTATATATTTAAATAGTCGTCAGCACACCAGTCTCCGTGATAGAAGTTGAACGACTGTTTTATTGTTATTTTTTGTTCGGAGAGAGGTTAGTGCGCGAGCTCTCGGATGCCGCTATTTAATTAGAAGTTATTATTTATAAACCATAAATCGTTGTATGCTATAATGTAATTACATAAATCCCGAAAATGGTTATAGCGCTTATAAGTAGCATCCTACGCACAGAATGTTTACAGTAACCGTTATCAGTTTAATGAACTGTGAGCTGTGAGCTATCTTAACGCCAACTGTATTATGATTTATCGCATGGCTCACATTATCCGCTGTTTGTTTCACATTTATTATATCGTGAAATTAAAGGCATGATCTATATAAACACATGCACACATTACCTATCTATAAATATGAGTTTTAATCTGCGAATATTTTGAGTTTTGGTTTTATTCAATACAATAGTATGTACAGTATTATATTGAGTCCACCCCGTGACCACGAAGGCTGAAAAGCTTCGAAACGTCGGGACCAAAATTAAATAAATAACCGCGATAAAATCCGTTTATTTTATTTCACTGTGTAACATTCGCGTAAACATAAGAAATCAATAGTATTGAGTGTTAACTTGTTCAATACATTCACATCCATTATGTTAGTTTATATTGAACCATATGAAAATAAATTCGCAATAGTAACGCATCATACTTTTAACTAAGTATATTTATTATTTAATTAAGTATATTTATGCATAATTAATTTGCCCTCGTTGTGAGTGATTATTTAATTTTACATATGCGTCATTAAGTTTATATTATATAAATACACCCACGTAGTTCTGACCCTACACTAGGTTAACCTGTTTCGTGGGTATCGGAAACTATGAGAGACTTGCGGTCCACAACACCAAGACCCGAAACAAATATTTATGGTTCACACAAAAATTTGTCTCGATGCGAGAATCGAACCCACGGTCTCTCGTTTTGCAGCCGGCTACTCGCCCACTGCGCCACTGAGGCTCTCATTATCTGTCATATTAGGATATAATAATATTATGATTAGCAAAACATAATTTACTTTATCCTAACATACCAATAACATGTTTGATCTTTTTAATGAATACGAAATAAGAGTAGTGTTTGGAAACAGCACCTAGTGCCACGGAACCCTAAAAAATGATTGGAACTAGTCCGTATCTAATTGAAAGTTGCACTTTCTCCGCGTTCTTTTGACACTCTTTCGTAACAAACTGTTTATATTTAGGTATTATAAAAATCAATCATAATTCTAAAACGATTCATCGCGTCGCGGTTGATTATTTTTCATAGCTTTCTCAAATTAGTCTCCTTTATATTCCAAACACATGTGCTACGTGTCTGTTTCATGAGACCTTACAGCAATAAGTGAGAAGTATCTACGTAGATGTTAGTTATAAGTACATAATAAACTATTACAGAAACATTCAAACGGAAATATAATGTTAAAACCCATATAGGAACGCGGCATGGATGGGTACGTGGAGTGGGTAATTTAAATAAGTCAAGGGAATCATTTGCGTCGCAAACAACAGCGACGGGGTCAGTAGACTCGAGCGCGCAACTGCCGAAATTATCGCAGCCGGTACACGAGTCGCGCGGGCTGCGGCCAACGAACGAACCAAGGCCATGCCTCCTCCGCCCCTCACGGCTCCAGCCCCGGCAGCCTTCCACAGCTTCCATCAGCCTCCGCAATCTATTGATCAAACACGCCCTAAATATAAATGATACATCTCCTAAATTCCATTTTGGTATATTTTTTTACTTACGGTTATGTTGCTTTGTTGGAGCGTCAAGGTCAAGGCTACCATGGCGGTTGATTGGTTGTTTTTCAATTTGGAATAAACATGCTTTGATTGCGTAATATTTTTTGTCATTCGTTTGTTTGCTAATAGGGATTTTATGTGGCATTCTGATTCTCAATATGATATCTACACATAGTCTGTTATATTGACTCTGGAGTTTTTCAAAAGCGCAGATTTCAAAGAATATCTTAATCATAAAAAACGTTATTAGAATTGCCAAAGGAAACTTAATTACTTCAATGAAATATTTTCTATGATTTTTTAAAATAGGTATACGAAGTCACTAAAATTCAAAATTTTTTATGGAATTCTTGGTAAATTGTAAAAAGGTGAGTAACAAAAATGATGATCTGTCTACTCACTTATCATATCTCTTAAAAATCAACTTAAAATACAGTTGAGTATAGTACCTACATATATTGTATACATATTTAAATTATTATTTCACCAATATCTCATCATCTTGTTGCGACTGGCAGAAAAAACAAAACTTAATTGATGAAAAGTTACAGAAATCAAAAACAAATATAATAGTCGTTAAATAAACAGATACAATTATTTATAAAAGAAATAATATACTAAATATAACATCTATCTAAAATATTCGGAAATGTAATTTAAGTATGGCTGGCGGGCTGGATCGGGCTTTAAGAGTACGGCCGAGCGATAGCAGAGAAATATTGGCGGGATGGCGGAAGTATTGCAAAGATCGGCGAGGATGCGGGGGGAGGCCTCAGTGCCTCAGCGGAGGGACGTATGGGGGGCGCGGGGCGCGGCGGATGGTAGCGTCAACGTGCGGCCGTGAACTTTCTTCGGACACGTTTTCAGGAGCGAATACTACGCAATACCGCGCGGCTTACATCGCCTCGCCTAGAGCCTCCGAAACCCCTTTTATTAAGATCGTACCCTACATCAATGACCTTGACGATTTGCGCCGGACAAAAGTCTTATCGGAATTGACGTTTCGCGCGACCGAAATGCATAGCGGCCGTAGCGTAATTAAAAGTTTTTATTTGTAATTTCAACTTTTTGTTATGGGTGTTGTAAAAGTAATACGTTGGGTTTTTCTTATTCAATCATAAGGATTAGTTTGTGGTTGATGTTGAGATGTTGTGGTTAAGGATTCATCTGCATCAACATTTCAATTCACAAGAAACTTTGCGTCAAGGATTATAAAACAGCAGTACTTTTTTAATTAAACTTTTTTTTTATGTAAATAACGACGATAAGTTCAGCAGGTTTCTCAGAATTTTCTTATAACCCAACATATTTTTAATATTTTGCCTTAGTTATCGCCTTAATATTTGTTGCTGTATCATAGAAATCATAGTTTCATAATGGTTTCTTTCTCGGAAAATGTTACCAAAATTGAGGACGTCGTGTTGTGTACAAATTTCACTTTTCGGTAGTGATGTTTAAAACTTATTTTCGCAAAGATCGTATTGTCATGTTTCCTTGTTGTTTGTGCTGTTTTATAAAACATAGAAGCGTTTCAAAATGTATTTAGGTAGAGTTCAAGTGGGCTACCATTCATCGCACGCTGATTTTAAAAATCAAGACACCTCAATAAATTCTCATCTTTTAAATTTCGTGCTACGAATTTAGATTCGGATCAAGAAAACAGCAACTAGGGCGGAACGGGTATAATATTTCACATTTTAAACGTATATTAAAATCACGATAGCCTATATAGACAAGAAGTTACATATAAGAATATGTAGGACGAGTAAAATGTAACACTAGGAAACGTTCGACACACTTCCTCATTCTTGCACGCAGGTTTGTAGTAGGTGAGTAGAGCTATGTAATGGTTGCTGCGCCCGCGCAAGCCGCTGCACCACCGCCAGCTAAGCGGCACCACTGCACCGTCGCCGTATATTACACAATGATGGCGCATCATCGCGCGGGAGACTCCGCGATGCTCTGATTACGCAAAATCATACCGAACAATAACTCTTTCGCGTTAAATGTAGCGTTATCATCAAGGTCTATTGATCTGCATATAGCCACATAAACCACAACCTTGCTCCCACGTCCAATATCCGCACTGCCACACCTGTGCTTATAATTTAGTATAATTTGAATACGAAATGTATATATACCTATATAGACGTAACAATATTTCCGTAAATATGTCTCGATATAGTTTAGGCAATAAGTGCATCGTGAATTGTACATGGTCGTCCAGATTACAGGAAGTATTTCGAGGTAAATATCAAGGCGAAGTGACCGAAAGTAGAAAGGCGCCCCTTCATCAACATCATTCATTGTATACATGTACATGTAGAATCCTATATCACTAGTAATACGTAATATATTTATAACCATGTACATATGTAAATTACATACATACAATACATATTTTGCAAATTTTTACCATTTGAAAAAGTCAAAGTTTAAAAGTTGTCTGTCGGATTTAAATAATTTAGACGCATGACATAACTACATATATGTTGTTAAATAAAGAGTATATTAGTCAGAAGGTCGTCCAACAACAATGTTATTTTAGTTTTATGGCATTATCATGGCTTTGATCTTTTTGTGCGCATGCGTGTTTGAGAACGGGTATACTCGTACGTTAAACGGTCTGATTTCCTTGTGTCTGCATCACCTTGGGTTCTGACATTGGTGCTAATTCAGCACAGTTTGACATTGACATGTTCCGATATTCAAACAAGGAAGTGCTCCTAGTTTATTCGGCGGGGTCGCTCACGAGCTCTGTAATTTAATATAACAAATATTCACGAATCAACGTATAGAATCGCCGCGTTCTACTAGCGCACGGGTAACTCTACTGTATTATTAAATACATTACACGAATACCAGTTTTATGGGTTCTAATATTCTAAGTATTGAATCACGTCGGGGTCATTGTAGCTTCCAGTTTGCACGTCTAATATTATTTTATTGCCAAGTTTCGAAGGCCAAATTACGTCACGTTGTTCGGTGAATTTTTAGAATTACATATTTGTTTGTGAAATAATATCTTTAAATCAGCTTTTGCTCGCAACTCCGCTCGTGTTTGCGTTTTTAAAAAAGCTTATGCCCATGTCCTTATCCACATTCATGTCCATTTATATGTCCTACCTGTGTGCCAAATTTTATTTCAATTTAGTTAAGGCGTGATTGAATAACATAGATCCAAAATCACAAACTCACAAATTTCATATAAATATATAATAGTTATAGGATATATAACACATAGGATAGATAGGATTGTGTTATAACTAGCTTTTCACTTCAAAACACGAAGTTAGAAAAATCTTGTATATTAATGGTAACTAAATAATCAGTGGCATTTAATGTCTGTCAGGACCAATTCAACCACTCTACTTCAAATATACAGATCCAAATTATGCTGGGTATCTAATGACTTCAATATTCTTACCATACGAAACAACAACTTAATATTGCTAGAACATGTTTATTATCAGGATTTACATAATATATTTATACGTATGATATATTAATTGAGATTGTACCGAGGGGCGTGGTTACGGTGGAGGCAGGGTGGCCGCGGTAATGCGAACTGGTGCTAAAGGCAGACTTCCGATGTTCGTGTTACTAGCGTCAGAGACTATGCTCTAGTAACTCCGTCACTGAGTTTTAATATTATGCCGTAAATAAACCTATGGGGGACCATTCGGCGTAAGCGTCACTAACGCACTACTGATAAGCTGAAATGAAGTACGGTGTTAGCAGAGAGAGTGTCACTAACGCCAGCCATCAGCCCCTGACTCTTGACATCATACATCGGAACATCGGAAATATACCTCAAAGCGCGCCTTCGTCCGTCGGTCGCGTCGCGGGGCCCCAAGCGTCACCGCATTGAGCTATTAATTGAGCACAGCCCGACCTTGGCCTTGGCACAGGTTGCCGAATCCACCGAGGTCGGCCACGATTGAGAGCGTCCGGATCACACGGCTCATGTCATGCTTGCTTGTTCACTCTAATCATATACGTATAGTATACGTCAACAGGTACTAAAACTTTATGATAAATGGCTATTTTGTTGGCAAGTTTTATAATGTTTCTTGTTTCGACAACTTATATAAATAGGTTTAAATGAAATGCTGTTCGTTGGTAACGGCATCACTTGAGAACAGCTGGAATATTGCAATAAAATTAAGTTAAGCTCAGTTGCCCTGAAAATATCGTACATTTATGTCAAAATTTCAACGTATGTTTTTTAAAATAATCATCAAGTAGGCATTAGTTGTTGTAGGTGTATATTCTTGTAGGGGGTAGATCAGTCAATTAGTAAGTGGCCCACCTGTTGGTAAGTCACCATGGACATGTCTTTGTCTCACTCGCAGTGGGGTTGGTGCTACATGCTAAAACACATAATACAGAAATATTTGGTTTGTAGTTTTTACGATTAGCTGCCTACTTGACGTTAACCCATCTAGGGACACACACACAGACCCGAAACAAATATTTGTGGATCACACGGGAAATGAACCTGCGGCCTTTCGCTTCACAGACTCCTACCCACCCACTACGCCATGAAGGCTGTCACCATCACCTATAAACGCCCGAAATGTCATAGCATTTATAGCATCTCCATATTCTATATTACATTCAATTAGAATAAGTTTAGCGCGCTCTGTATATATCTGCTGAATAATATTTATAATAATTAGCGAAAAGGCTTCATAAATGACATATTTGAAGGAAAACTTATTTTGATTATAAATAATCAATATCTCGTCGAATCTAAATCCCGTCGAATAGAACTCTTGAGTAATATTTATAAGTTGTAGTTATTCATCCATATTTTTCAATACCTTTAATGACGAAATGAGTAGGTCGCTCGCCTGATGATAAGTGTCACATTTGTCCATAAATAGAAGCAAACTCACACAGAGCTTTGGATATAGAGTACTGTATGACACGTGTCTGCATTCGTCATCTCGAGACATAAGTTATTAATCCTCATAATGTCTAGTAACTTCACTGGTTTCAATGTCTTTCAAACGTAAACATAACTATTCTTGTACACTGCTGCTTGGCAGCACAAATAGACAAAGAGGTGGGCTGGCACCAACTCATCTATTGCGACTAATTGCGCCAATTTTATTTCATAAATAATATATAATACCCTGTGGTACCACTACCCTGGTCGAGTTGGCCCATTTAAGTTGTACAGAAAACCATGAAGTAACTCTTGTAACTGGTAGACATACTCTACATTTCAGGAAATAAACAAATCGGCAAAGAGAACCAATTAATTTAATAAAACTATTTAACAATAATAAAACTCTCTCTGTAAAAGGGTATGCGTGTTTATGTATGCAAAAAAGACATATTGAAATTAATATAAGATAGTCAAGTCTACGGTCTCTGAGAGGAGTAAAAAAATCACGCTTTTAGCTCAATCACACATTTTGATAATATAATTGCTACCTCACACCCAAATATAGGTTACTTCCCGTTGACCTACAGTCGAGACATGATAGAAAGCTGTTTTCAACTCTTAGTTCTTTTTGGTCATTACGATTATATATAATAAAATTTAAAAAATATAAGAATTTAAAGGAACATGGAATCTATTGAAGAACGATGCGCTGCGCAGGCGCGGTGCGGCGCAGTGTCGTCATCACCGTCGCCGCAACAGCTTGCTCGTGCTCGGGGTAATTGACTCGCACTGACCTCGCAGTGCTTCGGAAAAACTCGTCACAACTCGGTATTTTTCGCCGTCAGACGGTGATTGCACCCCTCATAAATAATTTTCAAACTAACACTTGTTTTACACATAAATTGAAATCATTTCGATACCCGTAATTTCAATTGTAGTAAAGTACATTTGGACGTTCGTCCCTAAAAACAATTAAATTAAAGATATCAAATTACAGGGCTATAGTGAGATTTTCAAAATACACAACGGAACATGCTGTTGATTTAATTTTTATTACATCATTATATATGATGACATTTCTAAAATATGTAAAATATTATGTAGAGCAAACGTTTGTCACGACGCGACGCCATTAATTACCGCCTGATGCGCAATATTGAGTAATATGGGCAGCTATCCTTATACGTAATTGCGAAACGATGTCGACGGCATTATTGTTGTTAAATAATGTGGTCAAATATGGTTTCAATAACAATCGGGCGGATCGTGTTCCTGATGCGCATCGAGTGTCCGCACTCCGCCTGCTCAGCGCGAGCGAGGCCTTGACCGCGACGACTCTGACAATTGCAAATATTCTGGCTACAGCTCCGCAATGTTGCCGACGAAGCTCCTCGTCACTTCTCAGAACTTTCCACTATATCTGAGACCGACAAACTCCGATTACAGCACTATTGCGCCTCAACTTTGTGTTTATACCTACCATGTAGTCATAAGAAATTACTTAGATTTATACTCGGCAACCTTGACTTACTTCGCACATGTATAAGCATCATCAGCGCAATTTAATGAACATGATACAAGCTTAAAAGTATTTAAACACGGTTGCATTATGTTTCTGTCGTAGTAAATTTATTGTGGTGTGTTTCCCTATACTCATTGTAAGGCAAATGTATCTCAGGTTATATGTAATTATCAATCATGTTCATTGTAGTTGACAGATTTATAAAGATGGCCTTGACCACATTCCCTGCAAGTAAATATCGTTAAATTTATGGACAAGTTAATGGATGCGAAATAAATAAAGTGCTAAGTCCCGTTCGTCCAGCACGCTTGCTCTATTGTCCTTTTGTCCTTCGGTCGGCGGGAAGGCCGGCGAGCAAGGCCCCTTCATTATCGTCTTATTTTATCTTGAATAAAAATAACTTTTTGTATACTGACTTTTTTTGTTAACGGTCTTGCTGTGACATCACTGAGTTCATTTTTGTAATTTATAACTTTTAAGTATACGATTCGGAACATCAGGATTACATTTTTATCTTGTATTACGTAGCTCTTGCTCTCATAGGTTCACTTCAGTCGTTTACTGAATTAAATTTTAATTTTTATAGTCGATAGTACTTTATTAGATATTAGCCTAATATAATATTGAAATCTGCATTAAAATATGTTCAGCCGTTTTTACGTTACGCGTGAACAAATTAACAGACATACTCTACTATAAACATAAATGTATTGATTAAAAGTATTTATTCCTTTGGCAAAGGCAGGACGAAGAATTAATCCGGAAGCGAAAAAATTGAAAGCCATAAATTGCAAACAATGTGGCATACGGTCTATTTTTTATTGTTTAATAAAAAATGCGTCTGATCGATTGAGATCATCATAAGTGAGTCGATCCCGTCGCCTGTGGTCACAATGAACAATGCAACCTATACATGTGGCTACCGCCTGACGACATACACTCCACATTTTTTGTTAATCAACCACAACTTATTTTCCGTCTTATATCAATACACAAAAGTTTCATAATGGCATACTATGTTCTATAGTAAAAGCCAGCTTGGTAATGTGATATCTGCACCCCGATGTTAAAAGTGAGGGCAACGGAAGGAACTAAAAACCGGGTTTCTATTCACTTTCACGTTTTAATCGATATACACATATGTCGCTAAGGATTTTTTTATTGTTTAATGTCGGATTAAACATATTTACAGAACTAACACAAAGTAACAAAAATTTGTCGCAGTACACTTATGACTTATGCATATTATTTATTATACTTGCAATAAATTTGAATGGAATGAAGTATTGATGAAAGTTTACCTTCTACAGTCATTTCTCTATTTTATAAATTTCTCTATTTTATAAATATAGATATTACTGTAGAAGGTAAAACTATCCTTTAATATATTGCTATGGTTTTACACGGTATTTAAGAAATGGTGAACTTCCAAATCTTGATTAACAATCCTGTCTTCCCAAAAATATTATGCAATTTATGTTATAGAATGAACTACCTGTGAAATTCTTAAATATCCTATTTTTATCAAACTACTACTTTATTAATTTTTTTATCAAACATGTTTCGCTTCCACGAATTATTTGACATTGTATACACGATATGATACACTGTCAGAAATAATGTTTTATGTAATTATAATGTCAATGTGAATCCACAGTAGAAAATTCATCTCAGACAGCACTGACGAATAGTCATATTAAGGTTGTAAATTGACCACAAAAACCTTAAGCTCCACTTGGTAAAACTGTCTCCCGGTGCACAATGTGCACTTTTTATTAAAACAAACTTGGCGCATATGCACGTGGGAGGATATTTGCGAATCCTTATAAAAAGCTTCCTTTTGTGCAAAAGGGAAAGTATTGAAGCGAAATAATTGGACAAAAAAATATAAATAAATACGACCCTACATCCCGCGTACACCTTTCAGTAAAATGCCGGCACAACCCTTTATAGTTTAGATATTGCATTTAATTCGTAAAAAGGTTTGTGGAAATCAGATGGCGTGGACATCTGGTCTTATGACAATTAATGTACGCGACCTAAAAAGTTGCGCCTTTTGTCGATCGTGTGGCATTCATATTTTATGATTAAAATAAGCTGTATATAATGTTAAAAAAAATGAGATGCTCAAAAATTATAAAATCAATTCTTTAATACAGGTATTAATTCTTTCAAAGTATTCGCCATGGATACGTATACATTTTTCAATTGGTCCACACCACTTGGAAGATATCGATGACCACTCTTCTTTAGACGGCCTACAAATCACAAAGTTATAACCAGCTAAGGCATCTTAGGTTTAGGTTTAAAACTGGTTACCGTTAATATATGGGAAGAGGTTTAAGTCACAAGGTGCTAGGTCAAGGTAATATGGCGAGAGACGCAGGATAGACTCGTTTTGAATGAAACTATTCGGGTGTTCTACCAGAAGTGGGCGGAGTGGCGTTGTCGTAATACCAAAGGAGGTGGCAGATTGTCGACTTCGGTCGCTTGTCATACCAAGCTGACAACACTTTTGGGACATAAACTGTTATAATATAGTATTCGTAGTTAATTGCCCTTTGATCTTCTAGCGCTATATTAGCAATGAGTCCGGTAATTCAGAAAAATGAGGCAACCACTTGTCTGTGGGCTCCGTACACGATGCCAATTCGTTTCAGACGGCTCATCTTCAAAGCACTATATACCGTATATTGTCTCTTTGATTTAGGATCATAGTTATTTATCGACGTTTCGTTACCTGTCAGTATATTATAAACGATTTTTTTTCTCGCCTGCGTCGAATTTATCTATAATAAATTTGCTCCAATCCACGCAACGTGCTCTTTCTGCTCAATGTTTAGTTTGTGCGGAACCCATCTCGAACAACGCTGGAGAGACAGTTGTAAGTCTGCAATACTGCTAATCCCATGCCTAATTCTCGCTCAAGCTCTATATCTCTATGTTGTTTGTTTTCTTGAGTAATTGCGGTTGGGGGCCAACTTGACTTCGCCTCATCTTCAAAGCTTCTTCGTCCTCATTTCAATTCAGCAAACCAAATTGTAGCTAGTGAACAAGCAGAATCATCAAAAGTTGTGACTAAATGTTCATAATATTCTTGCGGCGTTAAACCATAACACGAACATTACGTCGAGTGAACTCCATTATTGCGAACAGATTCTCACCAAATTATCTGCGAAAAATACGAAGAAAAAAACAAGAAATTTAACAAAATCTAAGAGGTGTTCCATTTTCTAATTTCTTAGCAAGTAACATAATTTTACGATGGTATATTGCCAGTATCAAACAAATGAGTAACGATATTTAATTTATTTTGGCACGACCTTCGTAATTAAATAATTGGAAGAATAAATTTTATTGATCACTAAAACAACGCTTATGATAAGTCACTACAATAAATAATATCAACTTATGTATTCATAAATCTATATAAAACACAAATGCACTATCAACAATAGACTAGGTAATTATATTAAACCAGTTTTCTATAAATTGTATAATATTTTTCCCGTGAAAAAAGTCCAATTTTGTTTTGAATTTTGAGGTGGTGTCGATATGGACCCTGGGTATTACTGAAACGGTACATGATAATATAGTGAAGTATCTTGAAAACATTCTTACTGGATAATTTTATAGGATAACTTTGTTGCAAATCGTCATGTCTAAAAAAAATATTATTAATGTTATCGCTATTACTCGATAGCTAATCGAATCAGTATCTTTATATCAATGTAAAAAATTAATCTGTAAAAAAAAACTAATTGCGTATTACCACTGTTCAACGAAAGCATCTGTATTAATATTAATACAGATGATACTGTATTAGTATTTATTTATACCTATCTTGTATTTGGCGATTGATCTGAACCATAATAGTAATATGTATAAATTTAGGTAATAACCAAATGCAAAAAAGTGGGTAGTTCACTATGTATTTGTGAATTGTGATTATGTAATAGTAGGTATATGAGCAGTATCAAAAAATCGTTTTGTTTTACCGTTACACTATTTAGTAAAGGTAATTGTAGGTATGAATATAGTTTAATTTGGAGGATAACCCCTAAATTATTTAACTCGTTTCTGTTATTGTTACCGCGAAACAAAAAATTAATTCCTAATAGGTAATAACAATTTATAGGTAGAGAGGTTTTTCGGCTGCTGATCGGAAGATAATATAAACATATATTTACACAGTTGGGTAGCGACTACCATACACATAATAAAATCCACCAAAGTACCTCGTACAAGCGAGTCGCGTTCAGGAATATAGTCAGTGACTTCAGGGCGGCATAACTATCTAGGGGCGCTATGTATCTCGACAGTCGACAAAAAAACAAAAAAAATAACGAATTCCTGCAATTCATGAGGTAGATATTAAGAACAGTAATAATTGATCTAATGTGTTTGTTGGTTTGTTTTTTGTTGTAGTATAATCTTTATTTTTCATTTTCATTTATAATTAGTTTCTCTCAAATAAACAATATTATATAAGATATTATATATTATTATGTACTATGTATGAACAACACCATGTAAAATTCATATCAATCCGAACTATTTGTATATTGGCATACGTCGCAATGTGGATGTGTAAGTTTATAAACTAAATATATTTAACAGCAAACAAACAAATAACGAAAAATTGGGCAAGAATCGTAATTCATCAAATGTATGTAGGTTCTACGTGGCTGTACATCGCGAAGCGCTTGCGCGCTAGTGGCCTTGACCGGCCTGCGCCAAAATTTCCAGGTCGTTCACCCGGCGCGACGCCCACCGTCACTCGTTTTATCTCGCATAAATAACGCACGTTTCGTGCTAATGTAAACGCTATCGCCACTCCGTAGAGACGTATTTTTAAAAACATTTTTTAAAGCCGCTGATGTTATATAAAGCCATGTTTATGTATCTATTGTTAAAAGAACTTGTTTATCAATAACAAGTAGGTAATACGTGTGAAGTTACACATAATGCCTTATTACATACGATTGGTGGTAATGTTACTCGTATGATGTGCTGTATAGTAATCTCAACAATCCATACCACTCGGAATCACTTCCCATACTCATTCATGTAACACTTATATAACGAACTCTAAAAGAAACGTGTGAACTTTTTGGGTTTTATTTTATTTTGTCACCAATATACATTGCAGGCTGCAGGATATTTACTAACTCTTGTCGGTTTATTTAAAATGTAAACCTTAGACTATCTACTGTCTACGTAATGTTTTTTTATATACACATAATGTATTCAATTAAAAATTAAAATTCTGGAGGTATGTGCTAGGAGGCAAGCGGGCAAACAGGCCGAGGTGGTAGCGGGTCAGTCCGTCACGCGGCCGCGGCCCGGTGCGGCCGGGGCGCGACGGCACGCCGACCTACACAGCGCTTGCCGCTTGCCATCCATTAGCTCGACTTCGTGTTCAAGTTCACTCGCGTTCCATCACCAAAAATATTTTCGTAGTGTGACGCAACCGGCAGTGGGCTACGTCCCACTCGAACGTTCGGATGGATTCTCTGTCGGTGCCGCTCTCGCGCGACCTTGGCCGCGGTGAGCCGCAAGGTTCAGGTCTTCGAACTCGCGCTCGAAGCTCGCGGGCCGCGGGGCGCGGAGCCGTCAGCCCTCCAATCGCTCGCCTCGCTCGTCTGTGCGTGTTTGTGATTGGTCCGCAAACCGCGCGGCAATGACCTCGGGGAACGGAGTTCGAAGCGCGCCGATCCTCGTTCCGAAGTAGAGACGGACAGGCCTCGGAGGCCGATAAAGGCGAAATTCGCTCGACGCACTCGGCCCCGTCGTCGAACCGATTGTATCGCACGGAACGCCGATCTTTTTGCAGACTTTCACTCTTAAGGGGAGACTCGAACGTCGGCGAGCATTGGCGCGCGCGACACTCGTTCAGTTCGTCGATCGAGCTCGAGAGAGACGCACGCGACGCGTGCACGGCAGTTCGCAGACGAGCGACCTTCATCCCTCGCGACTCGCGACGTGCTCGGAGCCGGCCGTACTTCGGCCCATGCACTTCTATCCTATATTCAGTGATAAACAGCGTAGAACGTTATATGTTTGACAACCGACGTAGCGGGCTTTCAATGTGGTTAACGTGCAGTGCAGTGCGGGGGAGGACAAATAAATAGTTTGAAATTCTTGTACATGACTTTAGTGATGTCTCCGGATAGCAGCTACGGGCGTTACGATGCGCCCACGCCACACACGCCGACCGATGTCATAAGTCCGGTGCACAGGGAGCGGGAACCAGAACTGCATATAGGTACACCGCTCCCACTATTTTCTACTAATTTTTGTATTATCTCTCTCTGAATTCGTTGTCCTTATCTTGGATTTATAATTTGAATGTTGAGTAATCATCGACATTGACAAACCTCTCAAATGTCTTTCCTGAAAGTTCAAGGAGTAGGTAAGGCACAATATAGGTGGGCTATTGCGTATTATTTTTAGCTTCTATATACTTATGTTTATAAGTGTTGCAGATGTGTTGATAAACTCAAAATATGTTATTATTTATGGTTAGGTAAATATTATGTAATAATTGGTTGGTAAAAATATTGTTATGATGCCGTGCATCGATTACCTATTATATAATATTTTTTTTACTTTTATTTTTTTACATTACTTAACACACTAGTAATATTTTATGGCACATGTTTATACTTGGACGCAATATTAATATGTTAAATCTTATTAGATATACCTACACACGATTAGATTTAAATATATTCAAGATTTATAAACATAAGAAAATTAGAAAGAAATAGAAAATTTATAATGAGATGTATGATAATATTCTTAATAAGCAATATTTGAATATTAAAAAATAGTATTATAATATTTTTGCGTAAATTTATAACTCATCTGCATATAATCATAACTGATAGTCACGTTAAACTGCAAATAACAGAATTTATTTGTCAGAAACGTAACGTGACAAATGATGAAGGAATACACTCTAAAAATTTAAAACATGAAAGGACACAATGCTAACAAAATGTCATTTAGCTTATACTTCTACATCAAAAGCACTCGCAGATCGGAACGAATATTTGATTGATGGATTGTTGAACATTTCCGCGCGGAAGGGTTCGCCGAAAAACAATTATGTTTGTATTGTGTCAAATACGTACAGCGCTTAAAGAAATTGTTCATAAGTTCCCTTGTGCAAATTCAGGGGGCAAATTATAAGCACCATACATCGTGACTGCGGGGCCCCTTTATCGATTTGCCTTCGATCACTAATGATCGTATCGAATGGTCTGCTCCTGTGAAATAATCGAAAACAACAAAGAGTTAACGGTTGTAACGTTCCAAAAAAAATATTAATGATTGTTTATTTAGAACAAATTACATGAGAAAAATTGTAACTATAACTCGTAGTTGTGTGTGACAGGCTGGTTTTACGAGGCGACAGCTGGCTATCCCACCACATCACTTTTACTTTTCTCTCATTGCATGCAACAACCGAGCATTCGCTTTTATCTGTTGGTGCAAGTCATTTATCAATATTTAAAAATATATGACACTCTTGAACCATAGATTATATAACGTATCAGATTCCTAAACATCGATAATTTTATTCCTTCGTTTTCCGGTCTCTGAATCAACGATTAAATAAGATAACATTAAACTAGAAAGCAAACATGTAATAATAATGTATTTCTAGCCAACTCAAAACAGATCTGAACGTCTATTAATAAAGTACGTGCTCTAGCACGAGGAAATCAATGACGGAACGTGATTTGTTCGATCCCGTGAGTTAATTATTTACAAACAAACATCGCCGTGACACAGATCCCGCCATGGCGCGGGCGGTAGTGGCGCGGCGGCTGGTGCGTCTGACTCAATGGCCGCGGCTGCTATATTGCGACTTGCGACTCGCGAGCGACTTGCACACTCGGCTGAGGTTCGTGTTACGTGAAGTAGATACTTTCTCGCGCGCTTTCCTTGCCATTTAATTGACGTAACTAACGATCGACTCTCACACGCGCCGTTCAGAAAAACGCGCGTGTTGCATCACACGAAGAGAAATGGTTGCACGCTACTGAATTTAATTTGCTGCAACTGCACCACTTACGAGTGACAGCACTTTCCCTGCTCCACTGTGATCCCCACTCCCCGCTCCTGTGCGATGCTCGCGGCCTCGCACTGGTGGTACAATACATTACACGAGATGAGACCGAATTCATTCATCGAACACGACCGTTCGCCGTCTATAGAAAAAAGAAAGTAACGCTGTAGAAAGCGACTCCGTCGATCGTCGACCCGCTGCGAGTGATGCACGCCAGAAATAGAAAGTTTCATCCAAAAGCCCCGCCGAGTTACTCCCTTAACAAATAAACAAACGATTGGAGAAGGAAAGTGAGAGCAGTCGGGGGCGCCGCGCCGCGCCGCCCGAACCAGTTTCCTGATCGCACCACTGTGCACTACACCGAGCCCGCACGGCCGCGGTCGTCCCGTCTACGCAAGTGCCCGCTCCTGTATAATGCTCCTCAATATACCGCACCTGTTGTGGACTTGTGGCCGCCAAGTGGCCATTGGCTTTGATCGTCTCTATCACTGACCTACTAACGAAATTGCTTAGTCCATTATGGATTGTCAGTTTTATATTTGTCCGACGATAAGGATTGTAACTAATTATTTTCCTAATTTATTTTATTATAAGATAATAAAAGCAAACAACTACTGATTACTCGTTTACATGTCACATGAAGTTTGGACTGGCATTGTATAAAACTTTTGACAACATTCGTGTCTGTTGCGAGTAGGTCGTTGACATCGCTAACTAAAGTGGAGAGACTCGGCACTTTCTAAAATAACTATTCAGTGTCACCCTGACGCACGCAACATGATACGGTTGCGTCACGGATTTCATTAGTGACTGTTTTGTTTTGTACACTACGTGAATATAGTCAAGGCGAACGAAATGTTTGCTCTTCTAAAACTGACCGGTTTGGTAGGTATTGTTCTATCATTTGTTCTAAATGCGCTAATATTACTACGAAAATCATATCTAATTATAAACAATTAAAAATGTCAATGTTTGCATAACATTTGAACACGTGCAAAACAAGTGACGCTGATAAAGTTTATTTTTGTATTACCACTTTCGTTTGTTTACACTGTTGGCGCTATTCGCAAAATCAGTCAAAATAATTGGTATCACTGAAATATTTGGTATCATTTGAATTCTGTATTAGTATGAAAAATGTTTTGACTAGTACACAATTTATCAGTGCACAGATGGAAATTGTGGTTTTTAATTATTTAAACGATAATAGCCAGGAATCAATAAATTATCCTTATATTTGGGAAACAGCTATCCATCACATGTCATAGCCGAAAGCTGTGATTAATTATAAATGTATTTACTGTGAATGTTCTGGCTGGCGCAAGGTCGTGATATCGGCGGAATCAGAATCACGTGCTCTGAACATAATGTTTGTTATATACGCCACATTCTGATACAATTCACAAGTCAGGATGTTGGACGCACTCATTTTTACAATGAAATCAAAGTAAGCGTTAAACGCAGGGTTACTAATGTGTTTACTTTCTTTGTTGCAGAGTTCGATGGTACCACGGTGCTATGCCGCGTGTGTGGTGACAAAGCTAGTGGTTTCCATTACGGCGTGCATTCCTGTGAGGGCTGCAAGGTAAATACAACATATTTTTGTCTCAAATGTATACAGAATATCGTCTGAATGTTCACCAGCACCGAATCTAAAGCACTGCCACTAGCATTACATAACAGGAAATGTCTGGATGTGTTGTTATTATAAATGACACGTTAATTGAGTCACGCATGCGGGTAGACTCGACATTCTCAAGCAGGAAGTGTATCTGCGGGTGACAGCAGTGAGCTGGCCCCTCTAGCCTCTCTTGCAGACTTTTGTTTCGTACTGTTGGCTGGTATTGCAGCGCCAGCACCAAGGTCGCGATACGCGGAAGACAATCTCTGTGCATTCAGCGACCAGATGACCTTATTTACTTATAAAATGTAAATCTGATTTGCGTCCGCATCGTCGCCACTTTACTTAGCTTAATCTAAAAAAACGTATCGTGTGAAATTGTAACACTAAAAGCGGTTTCGGGGTCGCGGCTACCTGCTAGGGACGGAGGCCGGCCGGTCAGGGCCTGCGACCTGAACCAACACGTTTTACCCTTGATACCTGCCGGAACAATCACACGGGAACGAGTCATCATTAACGCGTTCATATAACACACACAAACATAAAAGGCCAATACAATTATAATCAAAAACTAAACTGCATAGCCAACCTTTAACTTGGGAATGTATTACTTTATACTTAAGTACCTATATTTACTTCACGGAAAGTTAAATTATATGTAATGGGTTAACGTAAGGTAATTTCACGACCTCATTGAACCACAAATCGACAATGACGATAGTAAATGATTATGACGCCACATTGCATAAATTAATACGCTGACAAAATGTTTGCCATAGACTTTTTTTATTATCCGAGCACGATAAAGTGACTGCACTACACCTGATGGTAAGCGCAGTGCAGTCCAATAAAACCAACTTGTGCTATGTGATACAATTGCGTTATCAGGATATACTTATTTTAATGAGTAGAACTCACATCCGTCCAGAAACAGGTTGTCCGCGATGGAGTCCACATAAAAAATGACGACACAAGGTCGTTTACTCAGGCAGGGCTAGTCCCCGATCGCTGTCCTACCGGGCGTTAAACTACAGTACCGTATGAGTATTTAAATGTGCAACTGTAACTCCATTTCATTTTATTTACAAATGAAGATAATTTTGTAATAAATGAATTAACATTTAGATATAAGATACTCATGGTCAAATCATCTGTCCCTTTTAATAAGAACGAGTATCGTAAGTAGGAACAAAAAGCGAAAGCAGAACACCACTTATAGGAATATTCAAGACCAAGCCATGTTATTACTTCCTCATACGTACGAACCTGTCAATAATAATATGTATTTGTAATGGCAGCCCTTCAAGGATGTCGTGTGCTAAAATATGTTAAACGAAATCTATTTAAATCATAAATAGAGCTGTGGTAAATTTAAATTAATAACCTCGAAAACGTATGAATAGTACCTGCAAGTGCAGTAAGGACTTGTTTATAAAGCGTAGTTGTTTGGGGTGGGTCGCGGACAAAGCGTGTCCTTCGACCCCGAGCGTGCGGATGTCTGGTGCATTGTGCAGCGGCGAGACGGCTTTCAAACGTTAATAGCTGTCACAATGCCGAATGCGCTTCGTTTCCTCAGCAGACCAATCGATGAAATTATTATTTCAAGTGTTTAGTTCGCTAGTTTGCTTATCCTAATGGGCAATTAATTGATTATCGTAATCGGTCGTTCTTAATATCTTCTATCTATATTGTTATTCTTTCCCATTATTCCATCGTAAAAAATATTTTGCCTTTTTAAATCATATACTTATAGAAACTACTTTGTTAATGATAATTATGCATGACTATAATTTTAAACACTAGTATCAATATCTTATCAACGCTGCAACGTTTAGCGCCACCTAGCGACATAAATAAGAGACTTAAAGTTAATGTTCAGCTATCCGACGCTAGATGGCGCTACAATGTTGCTAATACATCGTCGCTGCGATGAGTGAGCTCGCTACGAAGATTGAATGAATGACGAACGGGTGTGTAACTTTATAGCTCGATATTAGCTGGTGTGTGGAGTTCTATCGTACGCATCGGTGTCAATGAACTCGTCACTATTAATTACGACTTCTTATAAATTATGTATTGGGCGAAGTAAATAATAACGTGGTCGAGAAATAATGATAATACTTTATGTCTCTACTTTTCGATCGATCAAGTTTTGAATTTCGGATAGGAATTTAATAAAAGTACAGTGGAGTTGACATATTTTCTGTTGATAGTATTGATTTAATTATAACTGTTACTAAATACATATGCGCGGTAATTGATGCTTTGTTTTTATTCTCGATTAAGCATTTAAATCACACAGTATTGATTTCCACAGTTACATATTTAAATAGTCTGTTTGTGATTGAAATGGTTGCTATGACAACGCAAAACTTGAGTTCTTTGTTTTCATTGATAGCCGACATGATATTCGCGCGTTGTGGGTCGCTTATTTTTTCGGCACAAATTCTACAGTGCAGGGCGAGCGGGCATCGACCTCGCGCGCTAGCGGCCGCGCCCGGCGCCTCTCCTCTCTTCGCCGTAAACAACTTTTACGGGTAACGAATGTACGCGCAACGTGAACGTAACCTACATTATTTTTGAACTGTCAGTTTAAAAGTTCGTTGATCCCTGAGCGGTCATATTTATTGAGAACATCGCGCGCTGACTGTTACGTTTGCGTTTATGATTTCCTGTTCAACACATGAGTTTGCCGAACTTGACTCGCGCCGCGTCAGCCTTTTACTGTATTTTAAACTTGTTATCCTCTTCTGCAATACAAGGAAAATGTCTTACAAATATAATTTATACTAAACAATGCCAGTTCACATTTTTGCAGTTGATATATTTATTTTTGTCAGTTACTATTATTGTATTTTCCACGTAATTAGATCATTTACTTTGTAAAGAAGCCTTTTAATGCGATTGTCATAGAAAGTTTGCTACTATCTTGGTTATCTGTTTATTAACACAACAAAGTTGTAATCATCATGATAAACAATACAGTTTAGGTATAGCTTTTTATCATAGGAATATCAGTTTTTTTTATTTATGCCAGGCCGTTATTGTGTACTTCCAACTGCTGGGGTTGGACCTACTCCATTAAATTAGTATATGAATATCTCATAACACACTTAAACTGTTTATAAATTTATTATGCTTGTAGTTACAATTGAAATTATTGTAAATTTACATTTTATTACGTTAAGTAGGTACATAATACAACATAATTTCATACCTTTCGCCCTTACATATTGGCTCCTAAAATAAGTGTGACTGGCTAGGAATTTTATTGCATCCTACTTATAATTAAAAGAACATGTATTAATCGACACACGCATTCTTCAACGGCATAAATGTAATGAATAATGAATAATAAATAAATGATAACAAATTACCTATTGGGACTACGTTCGTACTAAAAATAAACTGACTATACGTGAACGGGAAATGAATCAGAAAGCCGCCATGAGTCAGCGGCTTTGTGTGTTATCGTATGAACATCTGTGCACCAGGCACCGGCAGCCGGCAGGCACGTAGAGCAGACTGTTAGCCGGAGTGAGGTCGGTCGCCGGTCGCTGGAGTCGCTTCCTCGGAAATATAGCGAGGCGGTGCGTCAGCATGTTTGCGGCTAAACCAGCGTTAGCGATGTCGTTGTCCGCGCCGTTGGTGGCACCGTTAGCCGTCGCCACCACAACCAAGCGGGAAAGCCACGCCCGCCGCCGCACCGCGCCGCGCCGCGCTCACCGTACGCGCTTCTCCGCTCCATAGAATATTCTAGAACATAAATGGTTTAAAGAACTTCAAGCAAAATCACTAATCCAGTCTAATAGTACTTGTTTTTATACGAATTTTTAGTTACCTAAATAACTCAATTTTATTCAGAAAGTTATTTAAAGATTGTTTTTTTATTTGGCCCTTTTATATGGCCTTTGAGTGTAAAATGTGCCGAATAAAAATTTACGTTCTCGGCAACAATTGAAACAAAAATAATAGAGTATACGCATGTATTACATTTAAAGTATTTAGAAGCTCGCGTCAAACAATAGGCTACACAAAGTGTGTTAATGTAACGTTAACGACAAAAAGTGTTGGTCGATGGCTTATCGCTCCGCGGCTACGGGCAGCGGCACGGCGGCGCGGCGCGGCATGCAGCAGTCGACACCGAGCTCTGTCGAAAAGTCTAGATAGACGTCGAGTGCGACCTACATACACATCCAACGGACTATCACGCCAAAACCCTCGCGCCGCGACCTGCGAACTGTTCTTTGTACTTGTTCATATGTTGTAACTATTTATACACCCGTTTATGAATCATAGATAGGTGAGAACCAGTCGCCGGACCTGTCACGCGAACACTCCAACCAGTGCGTCATTATTTACTCATGCCACTCTATATGTGGACACTAATCGAGGCGTTTATATTACATAAACTATTATATGTATATGTATTTTGAGAATACAAACCATTCAACCAACAATAACTAGGTAGTGTGCAATTCTTTCAAAATTTAGTAAGAGATTTTAAGAACGCAATAAAAAACTTCAAAAAATCAAATCATGATTATAACGCAGAAATGGCATAAATACATATAAAAATGTAAATAAATAATTCGTGTAAGCGAATAATTTTAGTATTCGTTTGCCTACGTAAATATTATTGACTCACAAAATTATCAAAATGACCTAAAATGAAGTGTACTACATACAACTAAGCAGAATGTTGTAAGTATCGGACACAAATAGACTAAATATTTTTTAGAACTCGAAAGGAAGTCACCGTGTTAATTACTTAGCGGACGTTGACCCATCGATGTTATTTAATTTAGGAGAACGCATTCGCACTGAAGCTCTTCTGTACAATACGATCAATATGGGTACTTAAGTATTTAAACCTTTCATTAAACAACAAAGCAATAGCAAATATTTAGGGAATATCATGTAACAATCTAGGATTTACATATTTTGGTCGTAGTCGTAATCATATGACGTAGTAAAATATAATTGATGTAACAGTAGTTGTAGTACCTAGTACAGTCATTATTGTTGACTAGAATTTGAACGCGAACACATTTCAGTAAGCTGTTTTTTTTCAAAGAGACACACACATACACACACTCAGTCACACTGTTGAATGCACACACGATAAGTAAGGTACAGTGCTGCACTGGCGAGGAAGGTTTTGTTTTCGCGTCAGAGGGCAACGACCGCACGGCCGGTCACTGCCCGCGCTGCGACCAATTATGGGCCACTCGCACAGCGCACAATGGATCGATGGCAGCGCGAAATTGGGCCACCGACCCGTGTGCCTCTCCCCCGCCATCGCCACCCGCGACCCCGCCCCGCCCCCGCTGCGCACTCTCTTGTAACACCGTAACGGCGCAGCCTCTGTGTTCGCCACTAATGCTGAATAAACCACTCTCATAAAAAAAAATAACTAATTAATGATAGTATTCCAATAACAAAGTCATATCACTCTTTGTCTTTCCTCCTAGCTATGCATCCCACATGGTAGTGGGTCCGCTTTCCTTATATATATTCCCCACAATTAGAAAATCGTAGTGTTATAGGTTACATTAAATAATTGAAAATATTAAATGACATACATCATTAGTTATAGCTATTTTTACTTTTGCAATTTATTAGCAAATTAAATTATCAATGCTAAGATTTATACGAGCAGCAGTTAGCGGATTACAGTGTAACTAGTTACGAGTTCAATTGGCATGTTGTAGTAGCTGGCTAATTAAATTGGAATGTTGCAACCCCTAGAGGAGCGCGCGCGCATTGAGGTAGGACGTGACGCATACTTGACGTCACCGGGCGTAGAGCTGGTCGACGACCCGAACGGGCTCGTGTCCTAGCTCCCGGGCAAAGAAGTGTGCGAGGGGAGTGACAGCGGTTGTGCAATCGAGCGGTCGTCGACCCGGGGTGAACGACCGCGCGCCGCGACGCCGCCGGGATGCGCCCGGCCTATATCCGGCGCACCGGTGCAGCGGCAGCGGCGCATTCTAGAGCGACGTGGACCGTTAGGAGCGCGCGAGGGAGACGGGCGCGCGGGGGCCGGTGGCACTCTCACTTTCTCGGTTGGGTCGGCGGCCGACAAGTAGGTCGCGCGGGTAACTGTGCGCCGCGCGACGCAGCGCCCGCACAGTCCGCTGTCGGCCGCCATCCGTGTCGGTGCAGCGCGTGAGATCCTTATCATCAGAGCAGAGTCGCCGTGCGCTGTACTGTAGACTGTACTCACACTGTGGACGGACTGTAATCGCGGTGGTGCTAGTGGCGAGTGCGTGTGTTAGTGAATGGTGCGTACCATGTCGTGTAGCCCGGAGCTGCGCGAGCGGCACTCGGTGCTGGTGAGCATGCTGGAGGCGCGCCGCGAGTCTAGCGACTCGGGCTGCTCCAGCGACGACGGCTCCGATCTCGACAGAGACTGTAAATGCCGGTGTGATCCCCAGGGCTTCTTCCGGCGCTCCATACAACAGAAGATACAGTACAGACCCTGCACGAAAAACCAACAGTGCTCCATCCTCAGAATCAACAGAAATCGGTGCCAATATTGCCGACTGAAAAAATGCATTGCTGTGGGCATGAGCAGAGATGGTGAGTTTATTTACTTTATTTTATATAACAGGTAATATAAATATTTATCTCACGAAAATGAAGTTTGGTCTGAAAAAAATAGAGGCAAAAGTTAAAACAATTATTTTTACCGTTTTATTGAACTTATATTTTAAATGCATGCAGTTTGTTTTTAAATTGGTTAAATAAAATATAGATTTTACAATTTTTTTTACATTCGAAAAACGAATTAAAAAATATACGTATCAATAAAAAAATTGACCACTACCCAACTCATAAATTCAGTTTAAAAAGTCCTCTGTAATGTAAAAAATATCAATAAGTTATAGGGAATATTATGACACCTGGCGCATTTTTGCGCTTGCAGCGAGTTGCATGCAGGGTATTGGCCGGTGGGTACACATACGCAATTAGCACAGGAAGGTCGTTTGCACTCCATCTCAGTGCGCCAACTGGGACGCGGCGCGCACGCGTGCCTCTGTGTGACCAGATCTTATTTCGCGTAGCGAGTGCACAGTACAGGGCCTACAGTATGCGGGGCACGATGGTGAGGAGGGGGGCGAGGGGGTTACGAGCCGCGCGGGGGCTCGAATAGTCTCGGTGTAGGAGGTCGGTTATGCAAGCGCGGGTGAGCGCACGCTAAGCGGGTCGATGCCCGCGGCCGCGCCACTCAACTCCGCTCGGCTCCGCTCGTTGCGACATTCGCTCGAAACCCCGCGCTGACACCGCATACGCAGTGAAAGCAGAGAAAGGCGCATTTCGTAAGCGTGAGAATGAAATTTCTGTTTTCACTTTCGTAATGCAGTTCGTTCACCTTTTGAACAAAGTTTTCTTAAATACATAGTTTTTATACATTTATACTTAAATAAATACATCATTGATCATATTATAATCAATAAAATATTAACATATCATCACACATATTTACAACGTGCCTTACAGTATAAAGCATCATTAAACGAATTATTACAATTTAACATTGTCGAAATTGGTAATATACAATATATACAATCACAAACACGAATTGACAAATGGTACCTATTAAAAATTTAATATTCAAGTATTCAATATAAATTTCTGCTTTTATGTTTTGTTTTTGTCATTCTGGCAAAATAAATGGCATGAGGTTTTCTTATAAATCACAACTTTAAAAATATATGCCATGTTTTTAAGCTGAACTTTATTAATTCATCCACTCGACAACAGATGGCGCTAAATTGAAAACACGCGATACTAGCGCCTTTGCGGAAAATTGTAAAATGTTATAAGTTTGTTGTACCAACAAAGCTTTTGGTAGTCGAAGTTAGCTTTGCGTTATTAATGAATAATAATAGAGGACTTTTAATAGAGGACTTTATATTTTTTATCTGCCATCATAACAGTCTTTATCATCTATTTTAAATTGAATTTATAAAAAACAGTAACGGCTATTACTGTAACAAAAAGTCTATTTGATGTAATTATTTGTTGTTCTTATGTCTATAAGACATGAATACAATAAAAAAATATATAATGTAGTTTTAAATTCTAGTAATGAGTAATTTTGAATCATAAACAAACAAATGGAGGATAAACTCAAGTAGAGTGGCCATGATAAATCGATCCACCAATTTATCAAGGATTTTTACGATTATTTTAATTTATGCTATTGATTTACTTGATAACTTGTCAATTAGATAGCGAGGTGACATACTTAATATCATGACATTTCTATGAAATAAAACAATCTCTCCGTGAATCAGTGAATTCTCATATGTCTGATACCATTAGTGTCCGCGTAGAAACAATACCAATTTCCAACATAATTGAGAAATGTTTTGAAACAAGAAGCTCAAAGCAAAAGCAGCTCGTAAAATTCGCGCGTCACGTCACATAGGCAAGTTAGAGATTAGGTGGCGCGTGTGCTGGAGGGGGAAGGTTCAGTAGCGGTGTGTGGGGCGGGTGTGCTCGCGGGGGCAGGGGCCTGCGCGGAGTTTATTGACGGCCTCCGCCTCCCCGCCCCTCCCCACCCCACCCCGCGCGTCAAGTTCAAGGTTGGCGCGGCGCGCGCCGCGGCGCAGTGCGAGGGAGTCCGACCCGCGCACCGGTCGTCAGCCCTCATCGCTATCGCTATGTTATTAAGCCGTTCGCCAGTTGGACTCGAGACCGCAACACTCTCGCACAGTGACCGCTCCGGCTCTGGTGTACGCCGCTGAATGTATCGCGGTTCGATCAGCTCTTTCACTTACTGGATTGCAATTCATTCATTTGGGATTACAGTGTTTGTGAATATACTCTAATCAATCTACTTGTGATATGTGACACTCTACTTAGTGAATAAAAAACCTTAGTCGTTATTTAACATAAAGTTACCAACTATAGTTATCATTTATCAGTGGCCTTTGGCTGTGAACTTAGTTTTAGTGAAAAACTTTAATGGTATCAGAAATGGGAGAAGATTTGCCAATTCTTAAAGGGATCCTCAATGGGGTCGTGAAATATCACAATGCACGTATGTATTATTTTTGTCCATTATAATCTAAATATTTTAGCAATACAACTAATTTAAAAAATAAACTCCAATATAGAACTTATCAAGTCGTAGCACATTGCTACGAAAGCTACAAGTTGCGTAGCACTTGAGCTCCAAAGCAGTCATGATATTATGTATGTATACATAAATAAACAAGTATAGGTATCGTATATTTGACTGAAAACTTATATATAATTAAGATTATTTTAAATTAGCATATTATGTTTTTTTAAATAAATGTCTGTAACTATTTAACTAAAATAAATTAAAACATAACTCCTATATTCCCCGTTAATATATTCGATAATATAGGTACTTTAAAATAATTTAATGATTGTTTTACATACATAATGTGACGTGTGTTTAAATATTTTTGACAAGATAATACATGGTATAAGTACCAAAATATATGAAGCGGATCGTAGTTAATACTTTAAATATTTTCTTTTATTGTAAAACTAGATATATTCAGAGACATAAATTTGTAAAGAGGTTTAAACTTCATATTGAAAAACAGCAAAAAAAAAAGCAATAACGTGCACTAAAATGGAATACAATTCGTGAGCGAGGAACAATGGGAGCATGCATCTGGTGCGGCCCACATTGCGCAGCGAAAGTCGAGAGAAATGGCGAGAGGGCGCTCTCCGCTTTCGTTTTCAACCGTGAGCTGCGCGCGTAAACACTTTCACCGCGCGGCGCGCTGCGGACGCTATGTACAGCACGAACGGCGCAAGCGGCGTGCACGCCTCGGGCGCATGTTACTTTTCGGTTCGCGCCGTGCTTAGCGCGAGAAAGTCGTAACACTTTTTAGTATGACCTCGCGTTCCGCGCTTTGTCGCTCTTCATTCAAACTAGTTCACTTAAACACGACGCGTTCGCCGAACCCCACGGATTTAAACGGTCGGCCAGACAAGGGTGTCTAGCGAATGTGCCCGACGCCACGGCCGATGAACTGTACCCTCTCGCCGTCAGCTGCGCGTGCACATGGTTCGCGCCCGCATACATGCACACTTGACGACAGCTGCAACTCGCTGTATGTTTATCCACGACCTTGCACAATATCCCCTTTGTTAATCGTGGACTCTGTCGGGCCGTCTCTTGACGGCACTTTTGTATTAATATTTTCGACAGTAGTGTACAATGTCATCTGTTATTGTTGCAGCCGTGCGATTTGGACGAGTGCCCAAGCGGGAGAAGGCGCGTATCTTGGCCGCTATGCAGCAGTCGTCGACGTCGCGCGCGCACGAGCAAGCCGCCGCCGCGGAGCTGGATGATGCTCCGAGGCTGCTGGCGCGGGTGGTGCGCGCCCATCTCGACACCTGCGAGTTCACACGCGACCGTGTCGCTGCGATGCGCGCGCGTGCTCGCGACTGTCCCACCTACTCACAACCTACTCTGGTGAGCATAAACATATTTCTAATTACAGCATTTGTTTAATCAACCACATTAAGTTTCTTTTATAATAAGCAAAATTAGTAACTTTACTAATAATGGTTTTCCTTTGTTCTAGGCTTGTCCCCTGAACCCGGCACCAGAATTACAATCTGAAAAAGAGTTTTCTCAGCGGTTCGCACACGTAATACGTGGCGTGATCGACTTTGCCGGCCTCATTCCCGGATTCCAATTGCTAACACAGGACGACAAATTCACGCTGTTAAAGAGTGGCCTCTTTGATGCTCTGTTTGTTCGCCTAATATGTATGTTTGATGCGCCACTTAATAGTATAATATGCCTAAATGGACAACTCATGAAGAGAGATTCCATTCAAAGCGGTGCCAACGCGAGGTTCCTCGTCGATTCTACTTTCAAATTTGCAGAGCGCATGAATTCTATGAATTTGACAGACGCTGAAATTGGTTTATTCTGTGCAATAGTGCTCATCACGCCAGACAGGCCTGGCCTTCGCAACGTGGAACTTGTAGAAAGAATGCATACGCGTCTCAAGGCGTGCTTGCAGACGGTGATCACACAGAACAGACCTGACCGACCTGGATTTCTCAGAGAGCTTATGGACACTCTTCCCGACTTACGTACTCTTAGCACGCTTCACACAGAAAAACTTGTGGTATTCCGTACGGAACATAAGGAATTGTTACGACAACAAATGTGGAGTGAGGAGGAAGCAGTTTCTTGGGTCGACTCTGCAGCAGACGAGCTAGCACGCAGCCCTATTGGCTCTGTGTCGAGCAGTGAGTCCGGCGAGGCTGTAGGAGATTGCGGCACACCATTATTGGCCGCCACTCTGGCCGGCCGCCGACGGCTCGACTCTCGTGGCTCCGTCGACGAGGAAGCTCTCGGCGTCGCTCATCTCGCACACAATGGTCTCACCGTGACGCCAGTTCGTCAGCCACCTCGGTACAGGAAACTCGACTCTCCTACCGATTCCGGTATCGAGTCCGGCAATGAGAAGCACGAAAGGATAGTTGGCACCGGTTCTGGCTGCTCGAGCCCAAGGTCGTCACTCGAAGAACACACGGAGGACAGACGACCACCCGCGTCTGCTGATGACATGCCAGTGCTCAAGCGAGTACTGCAGGCGCCACCGCTATATGGAGGCACTCCTTCTCTGATGGACGAGGCTTACAGACGGCACAAGAAATTCCGCGCACTGCGACGTGACACCGGGGAAGCGGAGGCTCGCGCAGTTCGACCGACGCCTTCGCCGCAACCTCAGCATCCGCACCCGGCCAACCCGGCGCATCCCGCTCACTCGCCGCGACCACAGCGTGCGTCTCTCTCCTCCACGCACTCTGTGCTCGCCAAAAGTTTGATGGAAGGTCCGCGAATGACCCCCGAGCAGCTGAAGCGCACCGACATCATCCAGCAGTACATGCGGCGCGGTGAGACCGCCTCGCCGGCGGAGGGTTGTCCGCTGCGTGCGGGCGGTCTGCTCACGTGCTACCGAGGTGCGTCGCCGGCGCCGCAGCCCGTGCTGGCGCTGCAAGTGGACGTGACGGACGCGCCGCTGAACCTCTCCAAAAAGTCCCCATCGCCGCCGCGCACCTACATGCCGCAGATGTTAGAGGCGTGAGGCCGGCCTGCGGAGCCTCAAGTCTCCGCCACCCCACCCCGACCTACTTTAAATTAAATGAACTAGTTAATAGTAATCGTTCGCAGATCGTTTTAATATATTATATGTGATAATTCGTTTAGGACGCGTGCGTGCGCGGCCGGCGCCGAACGAGGAGAGCGCAATAGACTGAAAAATAATTTAAGACTATATAAGTGTAATTTATAATGCAATGCAGCGCCGGTCGCGGTGTGTTTATGTGTGTATTGTATGTGCGTATGTGAGCGTGCTCAGTCATTTGTTTGTTAATATAATGACAGGTTGTCAAATTAAAATAAAACAAACTTGTAAAAATTATTTATGAATTTTATTTCTACAGCGCCAGTGACAGTACATTACCCTTGGTAAATAAAATACAGCATTAAAAGTATCAACACACAATGGCTTGAACAGTTCTAATTCAGTTGAACCAAGTACATAAGAAACACTATCGGTCTTATTACAAAACGCGTTATCTAACTTTAAACCAGGTTTATATATACTGACTGATATGGTAACCTATAGTAATGTTTTCATTTAAGTAAACACTATTTTCTAATAAGGCCGTTTAAGTTTTTTATACATTTATTAATTAAGCATCATGTACTATACTATACATGATACATAACACATACATAAGATAGGAAAATGTATTATTATCCACTGCAATAATAATAATGCATATTTATTGCCATATGGCTAAACCGATTATAACAAGAAAAGAAACACATAAATATAAATAAATACATTCAACAATTACACACATATTCATGACCCGAAACCTAGGTTGACCTATATCGTGGGTATCATGTACTACTAGGGACTTACAGTTCCACGACAGCCAAAATAAATATTTGTGGATCACATAAACATTTGTCTCAATGCGGAGATTGAACCCGCGGCCGCTCGATTCACTGTCGACTACTTGAATTTAAAGCGTCTTAGGACTTGTTTACACACAAAGTTTCGGCTTTTAAAATATTCAGTATTAAACAGTGGCAACTGGCAGAAGGGCACACGGTCGTCGACCTGCGTCATACGTTCGAACCCAGCCCACCTGCGCTCCCGACCACGCGGCCGTACTTCCTTTTCACGCTAGTATTATACTGTTCCGATCTTAAACTAGGTTTATACTTATTCAAACACTATATCCACTCAAATCAATGTTGACATTTTTGAAGTTCTGTATCCCACACCTAATAATAGTTCAATCCAATGTCTTAATACCTTTTGCTCGCGGCTCCATCCGCTTGGATCTATTTCACTGAAAACTCACAACAGTTTTATTACAACAATAAAGCCCTTATGGATAATGTAACATCCTATTTGAGAGATTCCTCTAAGAACATACTTGCAAACTTTAAACTTTGTTTTATATTAATGTCGACTGGCCTTATAAAATGTCGTAAATAAAATACAAACACAAACATAAAAATATATGTGTGGTAAAATACTATTACAAATGAACTAGCAAAAAAAACTTGTCCCTAATCAAACCTATACGTTAAAGGTGTTATAGTTTTATTCGTCAATGATCGATAGCGCCGATGACCCGTCGCAAAATCGGTAATCTGACTAGAATAGGAGCCAGTTTTATTTTTGCTTTTTTTTTTTTTATTTCTGATTCGGCAGGATGTCGAACGTCGAAGGGCATTAATGGTCGACAGAATTACTCCAGTCTAAACTTAATGGATTTTACATTGGCTCATCCCGGGGCTCTATTCACTAGAACACAATCATTACACAATTCGATTTGTAAAAATATGATTAAAATGGGTTTGCATATTTATCATTTTATTTATTTTCATTAACACTAAATGGGGCCAACTTTCGATACAGAAGGAAAACAAAATAGAAAGGAAATATTAGAAAAACAGAGACTAGAAGTTGTAGCCAAGATAAGTCGGAGGGACCATCACACATGGATTAGAATATAGAAAAATAGGAAGATTTTATTTTTAAATGTATAATATAGACTGTAAAATGTATGATATTATGATATATATGATGTAAAAAACAATTAAAAAAAAAAAACTAACATGACTAAGGCATAGGATAGACCAAGGAATAGTTATGTACAAGATAAAAGCAATAGTAAGGAATTTGGAACATTGAGCTTAAACTCAATTTAGGGGAAGAAATAAAAGTTATACAAGGGCCCCGAAATTTTAATATCGGGGCTACGAGAGTGGGGCATAGCGCCCCACAAGAAAAAAAAAAAAATGGGGCCAACTATGAGTTATTGAAAAAAATGATTAAAAATTTGAACCATCAGCTGTGAAAATGTATGCGTGGTCATACATAAAAAAGAAACATAAAAACGTAAGCGTGGAATTGAGAACTCCTACTATTCTGTGTTGATTAAAAAATACGTGTGTAGGAATTCAGTAAAATAAGAATTAATACTATTAATGAAAGAACTTTAATAATATCTTCAATTATCGTATTACACATAGGTTTTGAAATGATAAAATCTCATATATTTAGTAAAATACTCAAGGCAGCCTACCCTAAGAACTTTATGAACTCCATTCGATGCAAGCTTAAAAAAATCGAACTATAGACTGTATAGGCGACCAATTAAAATTGGGAGGCGGTATAAATTAGAACTCCTTAAAACTAGTACTCGAAACTATATCAAATAATCTTATATATTTAAATATAACACGTCATCACCTGTCGAAAATCAACTAACGAGAGTTCGATGAATGCGCCGCATACTTTGTTTCGCCGAGTTGTGCTAGTAGATCTGTATAATATATTATTACAGACAAAATTCTAGAATAGTATAGCATCGTCAAAGATGACACAACAATCACCTTTATATCTTATTTCTTTTTTTCTGCCTGGCGTTATTCCGGCTCAGTGCCAAGGTCAGCCTTCTTACTTACTCCGTAGCATCAGTTTTCATGTTTCCCTCCAAACAGAAATGACGGTATATTTTAGGTACCCCGACCCTTCGGTAGGTAGGCGACCCGCCGCGTGACCCCTGCAACCCGCAATACAGGAACCTAGCTTCGCCATTGCCTTGTCCGTTAACCAGCAGAGTGTACTACGCGCAGGTAAGGTTGCATTTAGACCTAAGATATTGGTGGCCCACTAACACTTCAATCATCTTTCTAAACAACAGATAAGTGCAATGAAGCCTGCAAAGAGACCATTAAATAGTCATAACACATGGCTGGATATGAAATTCAAATATTCTAACATAAGAAAATAACCTTCGCCCTAACCATTTGACATTTATAATAGCATTTACGTGTAGTGCGCAGATATCGAGATGTTTCTATTTGCCCTTTAAAGGATATTGGCAGGGAAGTTATTGACCGGATGTGAGGCGCATGGCACATGGCGGGGCGTGCAACAGCGCACCGCGAGCTGCGCTGGCCGTGCACTTGACTCGCTCTGTACCAGTGCATCGGCCGCCCGTGTAATGGCACGTGCAACGACCGCCCTCCCCTGCACCTGCCCGCACCACCGCTCATCCCTCAAACCACCATTGCCCCAAACCACGTACCGCTCCACCGCCTCTCCGCAGAATCTATCCACCAAATATCTCGTTTAATCCCTGTATTATACTGCTTTATTACGATGCGAGATGCAGTGCGAATATTACTATTTGTGTAATGAAGTATATTTCCTTTGGTTACATAATTATTTGTAGCATAATAGATTTGAAATTATAAAAGAAAAAGTGCGTATGTACTGCGAAGTATATCTACTTAGTATCTGTATTTATGGCATTCATGGAGCATGGTAGATATCGTTAAACACGTGTAATTTGTATCATGTATTTGATTTATCCTATATTATAGTACCGAATATTAAAAATAAAAAAAACAATGCGATATGAAGCGATTGTTTAAGGTCGCGATGGTCAAGGTTTCCATATCATATTGTATGCAGATAACAATAATGCAAAAAACCTTTTAGATATGTTATCAATCATTTTGGAGGTACATACATATAATAATTAATTTTATATAACAATAATAAATTATTTTATAACGTAATAATTTTTTTAGTCTTCCACGGCAAACTAACTACACTGGACCTGATATTAAGTACATTACAGACCAAATTTAATTTCGACCGTCAAGAATCATTGGGTCCCTCGACAGTCGGCAGCATTATGCTGTGCTTAAGTTACTGGATATAGACTGGCTTATCCCGGAATTCTCCTAAACGAACCACTATGGAGATATTTCATTTCATTTCATTATTATTTCCTAATATTTCATCAGTCAAATAGTATATCATTCGCAGTTAGGTACAAAATGGAATCAAAAAGTACTTTATTTCCTGTTAAACATGAAGTAGCATGTTCCATGAAGCTCTAAAAGCGTTTATGATCTCATTTTAGTGATTGTAACAATGTCTAGACAATTTTTCGTCCTCAATGTGCTGACTTAATCGTACGATATTCTTAAACATCTGTTTGTGTCATTTGTAACAGGCAAATTTAGAACAACACAAATAGAAGTGGGGTTTCAGGATACTGAATAATTTATAAACTCCATAAAGTTATAGACGCACAAACATAATTTTATTGCAATTAAATATATGGTTAGTTGTAGGATATTCATATCCGCCCGGATAGCGACCACCGTACACATGGTTTTAAAACCCGCCATAGTGACCCACACACCTTGTGTGGATCGCGTTCCTGAATCAACCAGTGTATATCCGGTTCTCCCGAGGGGCTTGCGACAAGACTTGATGGTTGGTTGGGGCGGATATAAGAGTACATCATTATATCCCTATGTCTGCATTGGTTATCCGTCTATCCTGTCGCAGGCCCCTCGATTTGCTTCTTCCTCCTCGGAGTGTAGAGAATCATTTATACAGGCCGGCATGATTCTGGTGACCAGCGATAAAATCATTTTTTGTCGGTAGTTGCTGGTTTTTTTGGACTCCACTCCGCTTACCATGAGGTTTAGAGCAGTCAGTTAGCCGTGCCCTGATAATAAAAAAATGCACATTGGTGTAATCAGATTTGTCGATATGAAGATGTTAACAAATATTCCGCTAAGCATTCAACTCTATCATTTGCATATCATTGAATAGTTAAACGTCTTTCGCTTTGAATAAACATCAGTTCTTATTTCATAGTGATTGATATACTTGAAACTGTTCCTATTATTTCAATATTGACACACTCGGTCAATATAAACTCCTTTGCAAAAAAAACGGGCACCTTACACACACACTTTACCTTAGCTTTTCTATGGGTAAATATTATTATATTTTTAGTATGTCATTAGCTTGGATGACTAGAAATTTCTTATTATCAATGAGAATCTAGTTTTTTAACACTTTTATCCTGGTATCGGTGTTTTAGTCAATGTAAACAGAGAGCCGTGTTAAAATGGACATTTTTATGGGTATAATGAAATTAAGACTACGAGTATTTTTATGGTATTTTAATAAAAGAGACATTAAAAAATAAAAATTAATAACGAGTATGACCTCCTCTTGCAGCGATTACGGCATGTAATCGTCTTGGCATGCTTCCCACCAGGCTTTTGATGGTGTCCTGTGGAATGTGTTCCCACTCAGTCGAGATTACACGTTTAAGCTCTCTGATGTTTTGTGGAGGTGGTTGGACAGATCGTACTCGCCTTTTTAGGAGGTCCCAAACGTGCTCAATGGGGTTAAGGTCGGGGCTCCGCGCTGGCCAATCCAAACGACGAATACCGACCTCTTGCATATAAGCATCTACGTCGCCAGAACGGTGGGCCCGAGCATTATCGTCCATGTAAATGGCATCTTCACCAATTACAGTCAGTGCGGGTTGTGCATTTTGAGAAAGGATTTCTGTTATGTACCTATGCGCATTTAGTGAGCCATTTTCTATGAATACTATCTCGGTACGATAGTTGGAAGTTACGCCCGCCCAAAACATAACGGACCCTCCACCATAAGGGGTGATTTCTTCAAAACACACATCGGCATAGCGTTCCCCTGGTCTTCGTAACACTCGCCGACGTCGGTCCTCACCATGCAGACAAATTCGAGCCTCATCGGAGAAGAGTACGCTACTCCAGTTACCTGGTGTCCAAGATAGGCAATTTCTAGCGAACCTCAACCGCGCAATCCGGTGCTCACGGAGTAACTTGGGGGCCCGCGCTGGTCGTCGACTACGTATATCAGCAGCTAAAAGTCTTCTCCTCACAGTCCATAGGCTAACTTGTGCTCCTCGTACCTCTTCAAGGTTTCTTTTGAGGTCTATGTAACTGCATTTGCGGTTCCTCAGCGCCTGAGTCACTAAAAAGCGATCGTCTCGCGGCTGTGTGCAACGTTTTCTCCCAGAACCTTGCCTTCTCTGAACGGAACCTGTCTCTTGGTATCGAGTCCAGGTTCTTTGTACGGTTGAACGACTCACGTTTAACCGCTGTGAGACGTAACATTGGCTACACCCCTCTTCCAGCAGCGCTATAATTTTACTAGCTCTCATTGCTTTTTCTGCCATTACGATAGACACAAAGATATCTGTTTTAAGTCACAATAAGGCAGAATTATGCGATAAACATAAATTGTTGTACTAAAAATAACGAAAAGTTACTTTTAGTTGCTTGATAACCTTTTAACCGCAAACCCGCGAAAAGTGTCACAAAATGAAAAAGGGATTAATAATTTAAAAAACAAAAGTTTTGAATTTGGAATGAACTTTTTTTCATACCCAGACTCTTTATTAAGTGCCAGTAACATAGTTTGGCTATTAAAACCTCTGAAGAACTAAATTATTACCAATAATGTTAAAAAATCAAACCCGCCCGTTTTTTTTGCAAAGGAGTGTATAAGACTGCTTTTTGTGTCTTTGCTAACACTGTAACCCGAACGTTATTATTGTAAATTGTGCTGTAAATAGCCAATGTCAGAGACCTTCAGACGACACACGGAAAACCCCGAATAAGGTTACCCACAGCCTTGTGTCGCCGAGGTTATACCCTGGCCCCGCTTCTACTACGGAAACAGGACACTTCCACGTATTTTATAGCTTTAATATTACTAATTAATAGTGACTATTTAGTTTCAATTTGGCATTACCAAATGTAATGTAACTATTGCATAATTTAATGAGCAGAAAGAAGGAAATATTTCATAGTGATATTCTTTATTTTCTTTTGTAGAAGTTATAAACCTAGCTACAGTATATCTCATCCTGGCTCAGTAGCAATATTGTGATTGGTTAAGTCACAGAAAGATACTTTTACGTCAATTCAGTGCTCCTTACCTACCTCGATATTTGTAGGGATATTAAATTTTGCACGAGGTGTAGGCTGAGCGTGGGAGGTGGGAGATGGAAGCGAGGGGTGAGCGTGGGCGGCTTAGGGTGGCAACATGCTGGGGCGCGCGGGACCTGCAAAGGGAGCTCGGGGCGCGGGCGGTCGGCTCCAAGGTCGCAGAGTCACAGCCGGGCAAGGTCACCGTGCCCGCGCGTGCCCGCGCGTGCTCGTCCTCCCCGCACCAACATCCCTCACACCCGGTATCACCCTAGATTTGCGTGGGACGTGACCTTTATTCACGCTCCACTCTGGAGAAACAATTATATAAATACTTAATGCTTTTTTCGGGTATATGTTACAACATCGAGTATTGTTGCCGATTTCTCGAATATTTTGTGAATTTATTAACGTTATATAAATGATTTGTATTTACCACAGTATCTAAAAACTACCTTCCATTAGCTGCAAATCGTTTCTATGACCTTGCGAACTGTGTAAAAAATCATGGAAAAGATAAGCCAACTTTCCGGGATTGATAAGTGGCGCCTAGCTGGAGCCCCCACATCGTCACTGGTTCATGACCTTCGGAACAGATACACGCGCATTTTCATTACTTAACCTACAGCAGCTACTTGCTATGCTGATACTGATAACGAGATTTTTACAGTTTTGTCTTGAGTTTCGCGAATCTGAAAGTTAGTACTCCCATTTCCAATAAATAAAGTTATAGAGTATTGTACAATACGATCTATGAAAGTATGATGACACTGTGAGTTTAATATCTTTGATTTTATTAATCAATTTATGACATTCGATAAATAGCTGTATTGAGATAGCTAGACCGTGAACGATCAAATGCAAGCAAACGTAGATAAGTTTAATCGAATAAATGGCAAAGTGTTGCTTCCTGGTGATATTTAATCGCAAGCTCTCTAACTGAGACCTTGAATTCATCAACGCTACACATCTCAGTGATAATAATCGAAATTTTCCAAGGTTTTCCGTTAAATCTGACATCGTTATTGTATTCTAATGAACAGTAGTAAATATTTAATAGCGAATTGGTTTCCATTAATGTATATAATAAAAATAAATGTAATGAATAATGTATGCCAGAACACGGAGAATTCTCAACTACAATAATTTCAACAACTTATCCATTCTCAAGGTAACCGAATTTCTTCTTTCAGAATACATCAATACCAAAACAAAAGGCATAACCTTGTAGGTCTGATTTTCGAGATCCTCTGAGTCTATTGTTTTCTAGTTTGTGTATCGGTGTGTGAGAGACTCACACGAGTTCGTAGCCAAGGTTGTGTCGTAGAGGCGTAGACACGTAGCGCACCGCACGCCGCTCCTGACCCTTCGGTTAATATTGGCGATATATACAGATGACATTACTGTTGGAATATTCAACTGTGTTCAAAATACGCCTATTAAGCTACGGGCTACGGTCATGTTATTGTTAGAAATCACCACTAAGATGTTAGTCTAAACTAAAACGGATGAAACTTAAATGATTGAAAACTACAATCAAATTTATTAATCCATTGTCCGATTGGCTAATTTTTCAATAATGTTTTTTATATTTTTTGATTTTTTTTTTTACAAATATCTTCGACTTAGCAAAATGATCTTTAATTATATAATTAACGATATATTTTATACAAGTTTATTACAATCAAGAAACGAAAAAGAAGTTATGTTATTATATTATACCATGACCAGAAATATATTATGAACATTTACAAAATCTCTTGCTTTTACATCTATGTGTAAATTCATACACAATTTAGACAAATCGTATTTTAGTACTGTTGGTACAGAATTTTCTATTAGTTACCACCAAAGTACATTGTGATATTGCCTGTCTTTTAATACAAAGATTGTTATATACATTCAGGTAGGAAAGGACTGCTAAATTATGTGAGGTTGTTGTTTCTAGGCCTCGGCGTCCTTGATGGCAGACATTTCGGCCTGGAATGTAGGTCACGCGAAGGCGAAGGGATCGCAGACGACACAATTATTAGATAAGCCATACAAAATGGATTGACCTACATTTTTAGTATATTTAATACCTACCGGTACTATCTATATCTGTATTGAACTATTAAAATTTTGATTAATGCTTTTTGGATTAAGAAATACATATTTATATGTACTGAAATATATAGATATTTATATCTATCACTTTCTAAAAGTTTCGAATATGTGTTACAAATAGAGGATAGATTTGTCGTAAATGTAGTGTAGCTTCTGGTAAATAAATAAATAAATAAATAAATACACCCAACAGTCACATACATAGTCCTGACCCCACAGTAAGATACGAGTCTTGTGTCGTGGGTATCAGGAACTACGAGAGACTTTCGGTCTCACAACACCCAGACCCCGAAACAAATAAATGTGGATCACACAAATATTTGTCTCGGTGCGGGGATCGAACCCGCGGCCCCTCGCTTCACAGCCGGCTACTCGCCCGCTGTGCCACGGAGGCTGTCGAAATTAAAACAAAGTATCATTTTTATACTAAACAGGTGAACACTTGCCCGTGGTCCAATCAGATCACAGCTATAATTGCATTTACTATTACCACTAAGGCACTCGTAGTCAGTAACAATTATTAAAAACGATCTCTTAGTGGTATTTCAACAGAGCGTCTCCGTGCTTCGGAGGGTACATCAAAAGACAATCCTGGCTGCTATCGATCAATTACTAAGACTTTCGGGCGTTTTGAAGTCTTTGTCATTAGGTTGGCCACAAACCATTCGTTATAGATTAAAGTAGACTACATATTACCAATGCCTTGAGACAAGTCGATACAGAATGGTATGGAAGCAGCTCGTCAATGATTCAGATAAGAATGACCTTCAGTTATGAGAACTATCAAGAAAATGAAGTTCATTTTATATCTAAGAATGATGACTATCAACACAAAAATAACGCCACCTGGTGGCACAAGCGGGAACAAATATTTGCTACAAGCATAAAAGGTGGCGGTTTCTCTCCATTTACACCAAGAGTTTCTCTTACGTCATAAGCGAGAATATAACAGAAAAACTCATAAACAAAAAATAAAAGCCTAAAAATAAAACCTACAAAAAGTTTGAGTCGGTGTTATTGTTGTTTAGTGGGCAATAAGATTGGTACAATCAACTTAAAATTTCAACCTATTAATTTTTTATATCGCTTGAAACTCTGACTTATGGGAACGCATCATACGATTCTCGCTATCAAAGTGCATGACGCGGGCTCGTAAACAAGTACGTTTCTGTGATAATTTCTCGCCTATCAGCCGATTTCAACAACCGATCTCAATCCGAATCTTCCTTTCGATCCAGGAAGTCAACCACTAGGAAGACACACAGGAACTAAGTAATTTGTACGCGTGACCTTCAAACAGTATTCTTATTGGCTCCTTTATGAGAACGACATGGTGAATCAAACCACAGTAGTTTATTGAAATTGGCGTATGCGAGAGGCCGTCTGGGTTGGTATCACCGTTTTTTTTATTTCTGCCGCCAAGCAGCAGTGTGTAAGCACTGTTGTCTTCCGGCTTGACAAACATTGAAGCCAGTAAAATACTGGGTATTATGAAACCTAGCATCTTATGTCTCGGGGTAACGATCGGATTCTAGTGCCATGCAGTGTTTTGGTGTTTTGTAATTCGATGTTCTGTGTAGCGTTTTTTTCTATTTAAGGGCAGACTACGCGTAGCGTTTAACATGAGGCGAGCCACCTGCGCGTTTCGTAATTCAAGTAAATAAATAAAAGATAAACTCTCCTTGTAAATGGTGCTTAAGACTGATACACTTTAACATTATATGATAGATACGTTTAGACATATCTAAGAAACGTCAAATACCTAGTATAAAAAATTGATATGTTATTATAACGTATTTAGTGGTTAAAAACAATTATTATGGATCATCTTGCAAGTTGGCCTTAAAATGTCAAAAGATGTGAAGTGTCTTAAACATACAAATAATATATAAATGCACCCAACGGTCACACACATATTCCTGATCCCAGACTAGGTTAACTTGTATCATGGGATCAGGAAGTACGAAGGACTTACGGTGTCACAACACCCAAACCCTAAACAAATATTTGTGGATCATGCAAACATTTGTCTCGGTGCGGGAATTGAACCCGCTCGAATTCGATCAGTTTTTAAGCTCAGTTCTTATACCCGACTAGCTTTTGCTCGCGGCTCCGCCCGTGGAACGTTTAAAATTTACAAAGTTTCATACAAACTTTCATCCCCTATTTTACCCCTTTGGGGGTAGAATTTATCAAAATCCTTTCTTAGCGGATGTCTACGTCATAACATCTACCTGCATGCCAAATTTCAACCCGATCCCTCCAATGGTTTTGGTTGGCTGTGCGTTGATAGATCACTATGTCAGTCAGTCACCTTTGAGTTTTATATATTTAGATTTTTGTATGTGCAATTAACTTCAACTGTTTGAATTTGTATGTTTGTTCATATTGTACGTAGGTAATATATTTTGTTATTTTTTTGTAAATGGGTGGCAAGAATTTCAAATAAAATTTATTCAAGGAGCTTCCCTGATATTTCAAGGTTGCCTAGCTAACAAGGTGTCCTGGGTGGGTTGCGGCGAAGGGTGCCCCGTGCCACCCGGGTGGGGGTAAGGTCACGGGAAGGTTGCCGCGGTATTGCGCCGACCGGCATTGTCTACAAACATTATTTTATGAAAAAAGATTCTGCCCACGCTTTTTGAACAATATTATGAAATAACGTCATACCATTATCTTATTTATAAATTTGTGTGCGATGTGCGGCTTAAACGCACAAATGAAATTAAGTACAGACAGTTGAGACGTTGGTATTAATTCTACTAGGTGTCGACAGAGGATAAATCGCCTCATTGGATTCATTGGTTCCCTAGGTTCATTAATCACAATTTGTGTTGATCAATTTGAAAATCTTAACAGGTGTTGCCCAGGACTGGTACTGGTTTGATTGGTAGAGCCACGCTGTAGACAGTTTTGTCTACAGCATGAATGGGCTGGCTCAACCGGGTCATTACCACTGTCTCCCAGAAAACCTCGAATTTGTGTGTGATAAGACCGCCATATATCACATCATGGGACAGAAATAAATTCGGCGGAAAGTGAGTACGTTAGTACCTACACTACACCCAAATTAAAAATGGATTGCGACATTGATATAAGCTATATGTAAAATGGGCTTGCTAAATATAAACAAACAAAGGTCAGAGGTTAGCGGTTCGTGCGAACTGTATTTCCCCAACGGCTGTTGGTCGAAACGGAAGGTCGCAGAGAACACCCGCATGAATCAAAATAACTTTCTTTGCCTTCAGCAAATATGCTGTCTTCTAATAGTTTGGATTTATCTAAAATATTGCGTAAATATTAGTACTTGACATCTGTGATGTGTATTATTTTTCGTCGGGCACAGGAGGCATTGTATTTAATACGCACCTCACCTTATGTAATCCGTTTACTGATTTTCATTGTGACCTAGCTGCCGTTACGGTTGCACCCCTTTTTCATGCTACTGCTCCGCTCCCGTGGCCCATAGCATGATATCATTTAGCTAGAATCAACGTTTCGACAAAACAAATATTTGGTGTGAATATGACCTCTATCATTCTAGGCTATCTCTACCATTCAACAGTTTTCAATTGGACGAAATACTTATTCAGTTGAATTTTGATTGTCACAAATTTATTTTAACTTCCACAAACTTTTCGGAATCATAACGAACAAAACAAAAAAAGAATTATGCATATCCATTCTAATCCGTTCTAATCGTGGGTCGTCTTAAGTGCATAAAAAATCTCACAGAAAAATGCATTTTAACAAAACTTAAAACTGCTGTAAAATAACACTGAGAAGTGAAAAATTTCAGGTTATTTTGCAGCCCTGTGCCTATATCGCTGACGGTCAAATGAAATTGCACCGACTCCAGACCATATTTTTTTAGGCAACCCTATTGGTATGTGATCAGCAACACATTTTATACCCTAAAATATTATGTTCATCCGGTAAACAGATGGGTGAAGGTCAATGTTCCCCGGGATTTTATACTATTTAGCACGTTCTTGAATGAGTTGCGTTTCCGTTTGCGGGCGTTAGGCTGACTGCTCGTATTTAGTCACTAAACATGTTTTCAAAACATCAAATCGTATATAAATTTTACATTTGTAAACATGTTTATAGAATAGACTGGTAAACGAACAAGTGGGTCACCTGATGGTAAGTGACTCCACGGCCTATAAACGCCCACAACAGCAGAAGCTACATACGCACAAATGCGTAAGTATACTAGATAATGTCTGTGAGCGACAACGGCCAGCTTCTTTGCGCCACACGTGTTGATATTGTATCTACTCATTTCCTCTCGAGTTTTGAAATCAGAGAGCGTCTGTCTGGTAATTATCGCCACCTAGACTATAACTAGGGAGGGCAAAGATAAAAAAATGCGATATAAAATACAGTTTAGCAGACGTCGCCAGCGATCCTTGGAGATTATCCTCGCTTATTTATGGTTATTTTATTACAATCTGATCCTATTTTTAATAAAAAACTGGATGGATGGTAGCCGAATGAATTCATTAGACGAACGGCGGTTTCGAATGTGTAAAAGTAAGATTTGTTGTCGAATAAGGATTGGTATCACATAATAGCAACCACGCTGCATTAACCATTAATGTACTTACGTCAATGACTGTAAAAATAATACTTAGAAGCAATTAATAGTAACACGACAATATCAAATACAAAAGTAAACGAGGGTCAGTTACCTGTTACCACCCTTCACTAAAGTCCTTGGAAGTAAATCTATACATATAATCATGTAGGTACGTAGAAATGCGCCTAGACTAGCCTGTATTTAGTTAAACCAAATAGTTTCGTAAGTACAAACTAGATTTGGCATGTTTATTTTTGCCGGATACGTAAAATTTCTAACGTAGGTATCATGTATTTTATCCAAATTAAAAATATAACACTGACAAGTCAAATATAGTAACAATTTCATTTTACCGGCAGTGGCACAGGCACCGACTCTAAAAATATCTCAAAAAATGTTATTTTTGACTTTTCAGTACTATTTTTTGAGCAGGTCTTATTTAATTCTTATTTTTAGTAGGTACAGCTATACCATGTAAATTCCTATATAATACAATCATGAAGAGTGTGCTCTTATCCGTCGAGATTTTTTTTTACTCCGTACTTCGTTATCGGGTCTTAACTCTCCAAAATTTATGTAGGAGTATATCGCAACTGAATTCTTCTTCTCCCTCCACCTACCCGCAGCCCATTCGCAACGAGGTCGGCGTTATGTGCTTTTTAACACAATATGTTACAGATAGATTTAGCTTCTAGTATTTACAACCGGCCGCCTGCGTTACTTTAATCTCTGGATAAAAAACACGCCTAAACCCGAAACGAATATTTGTGGATCATACAAACTTTTGTCTCGGTGGGAGCATCAAACCTATGGCCACTCGCCCATAGCGCCACGGAGGCTGTATCGTTTTTCCAACAAAATCGGCCCACAATTGGCGGAAAAATCGATGTACGTATAGTATACATAAAAAACCCACCGAATTATAAAAAATAAATACACTCAATAGTCAAACATTGAGCCTCCTCCTTTTTTGAAGTCGGTTATTAAATCCACATGCCCCAAATATGACACAATGATTGAACAGGGTATCGATGATTTGTTTCCAGTTGGTACACTTTCGTATTAAAAGAGCGGGCTTTATTAACGGTTGAGTAGACATGTAGAACTAGCGGGCGACGCGACCTTGTAAGGGCATATTACCGAGGATGTAGGTCAGTGAGACTCTCCGCCCTTGACCTAGGGCGCGGCGTACCCTTACGGCGCCCGGAGACGTCTCCGCAAAATAACACTACGCAAGGACGTTCCAAACGGTCTCGTATAATTGATACCTTTTAATGAGTACGTAATTTCGAGTATTTTACAAAGGCAGGTAGGCAGAGCGAGATGTGACTGCAAGGGTCGTCCGGCTGAAAGCAGAAGTGAGATGTGATAGCAAGAATCGTTCGGGTGAAGGCAGAAGCGATATGTGCATGCAAAAGTCTTCAAAACTAGCGAAATATGACAGCAAGGGCCGTCCATCAAAGTCAAGTAAATTTTACTATTAATTATTTTGCACCCTTTCCCGTGTTTACTTTTTTTGAATTGCCATTCATGGAGGCTAAATATTATGTTTTGTTTTATATTCTAACATGATAAAGTGACTGCACTGCATCCGAAAGTATATTAAATACAGTGAAAATATAATGTCGGCCGGCTCGATGTATCTGGAACAGTATTTAACTGGCTGACCCCGGAATGCGACTCGCTTGAATGAATCAGTATGGAGAGCTTTTCACCATGTCATTATGTACGGTGGTCGCTAGTCAGTCGGTACAAATATATTTCAGGTAACGTGAAAGTTATTTTTTTTTTCTTATATCTTTAAATAAAAATTATATGCGGTTCGTTGGTACCAGCATTAATTTAGAACGGCTAGAATGATTTTTTAAATTTGTAAAAATCGAATAAGTGTTATAAGAAGTTAAAAATTTGAAAAGTTGCCCTAAAAATTATTACATCCGTAAAAAACTGAAAGAGCTTCTTTTATGGAATCTTTGTATGAATTCAAGATTCATAAAAAATATCGGGGCAGTCTCAATTTAACTGAAAATAAAAACTTAATAAATTTTTCGCCACTATGTAACCGATTTGGAACTTGAACGACTGATATTATATTTATATTTATAAACTAAACTTATTCAATAAGTCTAAACACAAGGTTATTATTAATAACACATGGAACAAACATATTGAATAAATAAATAAATACATATTACTTATTATAAAAGCAGACAGACAATACGTTATAAACAATTTCGTCATTAGGGGAAACCTACAATTCAAACATGATAACATTATATTTTAAAATATAGTTATAACCTTCAAATACCGCAAAACATTAATCACGAGTATAATGAAAACCGACCGTTATGTATGTTTGAATATTAAAATTATACATAAATTTGTTGTAATATAGAATATAAGCCCATAGCTTTTATCGCAACATGGTCTGCTTGGTACCGTATAGACTTGGGAAATTTTAAATATTCGTTCATCTACCAAAAGTATTTTGTTAAAGTTTTTTTTATAGCATAGGCTGGCAAACGAGCAAGTGGGTCACCTGATGGTAAGTGATCTCCACCGCCCATGTACGCCCACCAGCAGAAGAATCATGGGCATATTGCCGACCTTAAAAGAAAGGGATAATTAGGGATTGGTAAGGGGAGGAGATTTGGGCTTCCGGATATCGCACTCACCGTACGAAAAGCAGCAGCAAGCCGCTACTTTACGTCGGTTTTCTGTGAGACAGTGGTAACGACCCGGTTGAGCCAGCCCATTCATGCTGTAGACAAAACTGTCTACAGCGTGGCTCTACCACTCAAAAGATTCGTAAGGGGATTATTTGTCTTTTTATTATTTTATTATATTCCACAAATTATATATTTCATATATTATGTATGAGATTTGCAAATGATGTGAACTATTGCTTCTTATGAAATTCAAAACATTGCAATCATATCGAAAGCCAGTACAATTCTTGGGTAGTATATTAATATATGCGGTATTATGAAACATCTTGTCTGGGGATGATGAGTGCAGTGCAGTGCTGATTATGAGCAGTCGTGACGCTTAACATTGATAGTTAAAGAACGAGTAGCGACATACTGATCCTACCATTCAGTCCAATAAAGAAAACCAACCCCACCACCTCGCTAGAGTATGACAGCCCGTTGGGTAGCCGGCTGCGAAGCGAGAGCCCGTGGGTTCGATTCCTGCACTAGGAAAAATGTTTGTTTGATCCAGAGATATTTGTTTCGGATTTGGGTGGTGACCGCAAGTCCCTCGTAGTTCCTGACACCCAAGATTCAGGTAAACCTACTGTGGAGGCAGGATAAATGTAAATGTTAGGAGTATTTATTTATTTATGTTGTATACAGATTATACAATTTATCACATACATAAACGTTATCTTTATATATATAATTCTTCTGTGAGTGTGTATGTCACTGAACTTCTCTTAAACGACTGGACCGATTTTGATGAAATTTTTTGTGTGTGTTCAAGGGGATCTGAGAATGGTTTAGATTCACAATTTTGTCCGCTGGACAATGTTTTTTTAATAAATTTTTAATTTATTAGTAGTTGTTGATTTTGGAATGTTCATTTTCCAGTACAAACTGTTCCTGGGTACTATAAGCGCAGGTATAAACCGGATGGTTGTCGTTGCGAAGCTTGCCGTGATGACGGGTCGTATAGCGTCTAGACTGGACAGGGACAGGACAGTGAGACAGGACAGTGAGACAGGAAAGTGAGACAGGACAGTGAGACAGGACAGTGAGACAGGACAGTGAGACAGGACAGTGAGACAGGACAGTGAGACAGGACAGTGAGACAGGACAGTGAGACAGGACAGTGAGACAGGACAGTGAGACAGGACAGTGAGACAGGACAGTGAGACAGGACAGTGAGACAGGACAGTGAGACAGGACAGTGAGACAGGACAGTGAGACAGGACAGTGAGACAGGACAGTGAGACAGGACAGTGAGACAGGACAGTGAGACCGGACAGTGAGACAGGACAGTGAGACAGGACAGGACAGGGACAGGACAAGACGGGGACAGGACGGGGACGGGACGGGGACGGGACGGGACAGGGACAGGACGGGGACGGGACGCGGACAGGACGGGGACAGGACGGGGACGGGACGGGGACAGGACTGTCCAACCGGAGGGAGGTGGGAGACGACCTGACTTAGGTCGTCGAAGTCAATTAAATGTGCGACGGGCTACCTCACGTGCAATGGCGCAGTACCTCACTTAATTGCATTTAATGTAAATAAAACATTTGTATTAAGTTTTGACCACATTTTACACAAATATATTATGTAGGTGATACGAAGTTCACCGGGTCATCTAGTTATACATAATAATTAATTACTAAAGTACAATGTAGGCTACATGTGTATATTAGTATTGCTAATTAAATATTTGTATTTCGTTTTAAATGTCCTTTGTGACTAATAAAAAACATAACAAAAACACAGTCTGTCGCAATGACGTTCATACAACGTGTATATTATACACCGAAATATAAAATACTGTATCAATTGCAGCCAAAACACGTCCGCGATGATTACAGGATAAAATATGTTTTATTACATGATTCATAGCTGGATGTATCATCTGACGACACATTTTTAATTCCTTGCAGAAGGTTCTAATTTAGTGGCTCCGTACTTAGGCTGAAAAGCCTTCAAGGTCGTGGGTGCAAATTCAATCACAATTTAAGTCTTCAAGTCGAAAAACCACACACATGAGTTGTATAGGGATTTCTGCCCGATATGTGAACAGACTTGCCGGCATCTCAAGAAACCCTGGATGCACTAGTTGCACCGTCGGGTCGTCCCACTTTCCGGGGATACACTTCTGTTAGGTTGATTGCAGGTACAACAGAAATAACCTAATTTGATCGTTATCAGTTCTATAATTTCTCATCTCTCAATCTCTCATCTTATAATTTTTACCGACTACAAAAAGGAGGAGGATTTAAATTCATATGTATATGATAGCATTTGATGTATTATATGTTCACGCATATCTCCACCAAATGTGGTCCCATAGAAATGTGTTTAAGATATGATGACGGAGCACGAGGGAAATTTGAAAACTCTTCAACAGATAGTAGAAAACGCAACGCGATTCGGGTTATTAAATCGGTTTTTGAAGTTTTAAAGGTAAATACTTACTAAGGAATAAACAATTTTCAACGATACTAGCGACTCGCCTGTAACCCAACAATAGTGTCAACTACTATCACGATTTAAATTTTATTATCCGAGAAGGAAGCTCAAAATAAAAATCAGAAATAACCGTCTTGACTTTACCATGACCTTGCGCAAAAATATTTTTTGTATGTATCGATATTGCTCACACACTAAGGAAAATCGGTTTTTTCGCGAATTATTCCGGGAAGTGCTGATAGAGGCGAGTAACGGGTTGGCTGCTATTATTCTGATATTACCGCACGCACACAGGCGCACTGTCTACGTCGTACGTGATACGTAGTGCGCTGTATATGAGTGGGTGACATTGAACTTCACACTTCACGCGGCAGCAGCGCGGCGCGGCGGCGTGGCGCACGAGTTGCGTAACTCACACCACGTCGCGTTGTGCCACTAGTACGGGCGCACGCATCCACACCGTCCATCAACCTCCCTTCTCGTCATCTTCTATGACTTACCTTTATCGTCGCTATTAACAATTTCAACTATTACCATCAGGCTAGATAATAACCATTTAAATTGTAAATTCGTTACATAAGATTGTAAAATAAAAAAAATCGGTTGTCTGTAAAGTCGGTTTACAGACGATAGTTGAACGTGATAACGTCTTAAGAAAATACTGATGGAATGGTAGCATTTTTCAAAAGAAAATTTTAATTTCATTTGTTTAATATTTGATAGTATTTATTGGCCTAATTATAACCTCAAAATCCGAAAGTATTTTATTTATTTTTCGGAGTTCGCAAGTGTCCGTAGTTTTAATATAGTTTCAATCAAATATATACATTATCTAAAACCCAAAAAGTAAATTCACCTACCTTTTGGTTCTTAGGCCAACTATGTATGGACGACGAACAATGTCCTTTTCGTAAATCTAGTTTTAAAAAGCCCGCCTCAATGTGTTTGATATAGGAGAAAATGTTCCCTTTGACGGATGGCTGGTCTACCCTGTCATTTCAGACACGTTGTTGTGATATGTGGAAGATTTAATATTTATGTTTTAATTTTTTTAAATCTCGAACGCTGCCGAACGCAAAGGCCGATTGTGCTTCTTTGTCGCTCGTTCCGCGCTCTCGCTTGCACTTCAAGCCTTAAATGGAACGTGACATCTAGCGAGGTAACGACGCATGAGTCATGTTTTTTCGTGCGTGTAGCCGGCTCTATCGAATTATAAGACGTTATCACGTCAAAAAATACGTCATACTGTTTGGTTACTGCTTAAAATAAAGTAGGTACCTTTTACTTTAATGTCGTTAGTTTCGTACTAGGTATTATAACACATTCAATCCAAACAATTTCAATCAGATATATATATATCGACTCGAATTGAACGTTCCTACGTACTGCATGAAAGTGATTCGTGAAGTATATTTTCAGCGCTTATAATGTCGAAACGGTACGTTATATAAAACTTTTCGTGTCGGGTGGAGATAGTAAGAATGTAACGAGTAGTGATTTGACAATGACACTGACATTGACATTGACATTGACCGCAGCGAGTCCGCAAGTGATCGCGACGGCCGCCCCGCCCGCCGACCGCCCGCCGAGCTCTCTTCCTCTACAATCATGAGACATAAATAGTTTTTATTAAAACACAATACATATCAGATTGGAATGGTTATTCGGAAAGAAATCGAGATTCTTCCTAAGTTATAATTAAAAATAAAATGGATGCAAAAAGTATACAATTAGCTAACCTAATCGAATATAATAAACTTACTTCAAAAAGGAGGATGTTCTCAATTATTCGCTTCCTATTTTTGTATTGGTAAGTACGTACTAAAGATATCTTTCTTGTTCCTTTTGTAGTCGATAAGGTTTATCTCAAAGGTAGTCCTTTTGTTTGAGATCATGACAGAGCACGACGGAAAAATTGGAAACGTCTAAACCAACAACAGTAAATACATCGCAATGTACAAATTATACTGGTGATTACATGCATGATGCAATAGCTGATCCAAACACAAAAAGCTGTTAATTGAAAATATTTAAGTCGGTTAAAAAGGATATTTCCTCTCCTATAACCTAATCCCTTCCTGTCCTACTAGTCCTACTAATATTATAAAAATATTAAAGTTTTAAGTTTTCACTAAAACTTAAAAAATGACTTCATAAATGACCGTAAAATGTCTACTTTAAGAAACTTAATATTAGTTTCCTACACGAAAAATATTAAAGTAGAGATCTTTTTTGGAAGTCGGATAGTAGGTAGTATACAGCTTGGGTACACTACAATAATACGACAAACTTTATTCCGACAGTCACAAATACGAATTTCAAAATACCGATTTTCATAATTCCGAATGGTTTAAAATTCCGAATATAATAACTCCGATGTATCATTTATCCTATTTTTATAATTCCACAATTTCAAAATTCCTAACGTATATAATTACGATTCTCAAAATACCGAGTTTCAATAGATCGAATAACAAAAAGTCCGAATTAATGATAATTCGAAACATCAAAAATACGAATTCCGATTATAAAAATACCTATTAATTAAAATTCCGAAATAAAAACGCCTTGTAAAACTGAATAGAAAGACAAATCAACACATAATTGCTTGTCAAAGAGAAGTATAATAGTATGAGGAGGTAGAATTAAAAAAACTAATGTCAAATGCGTTTCAAAAATATTTTCTTTCCAATAAAAAGATTTTTTTCGCTGGTCACAATTCTAACCTAACCCAAATGATTCACTAACAATAGAGAGGATCTGGCGCTCGGCGGCCGCTGCCGCGGCACGCTCGCTTCGCTCGCTCGCCTTCGCGCTTTAATGGTCACAGTTCTAACCTAACCTAACCCAAATGTATGTAATGATTATACTAACTAAATCAAAATCCTAATTTTAGCAATTTATTCGGAATATTGAAAATCGGAATGTTGTTTTTCGGACCGAGAACCCATCGAGCATTTGACTCTTCGAACATATAAAAATCGGAAAACAAATAGTTCGTGTTTACAACTTTCGGTAAAATCATTTTCGTAAATTTGAATAATAGACATTATAATTTTTAAGTATTATGAAATTCGGAATTTTGAACATCGGAATATCGAAATTCGGAATAAAATATTTCGGAGTATTTGGGTGTTCCCATACAGCTTCCATAACCTGTATACTGCTATGGAGTGTCATCTTCCTGGAGTGGCACCGGCAGCTGATTGTCTGAAAGCTAACATTATATTGGAATATGTACTGCGTTGCGAACTAAGAACTATTTATTAGACATAAAAACACAAATACTTTGTGTGTAGCATTCAGTCAACATGCGACAATGTAATACTAATTGGACTTTATTTAATGTTCGTACAGTCCTTGAATGTTATACTAATTTGCAAAGCGGTCGGCGCTTCCGCAAAGTGTCGCGACACCGCGAGGTCATCCTTCATTATAATAACAATATTTACTGCCGGGCTGCGGTCCTCTACTTCGTAGCTCGACGCTCAATCGCGTCATCACGCTAAAGCCTCGACTACCAACCGCCTATTTCCGCGATAAACGATAAACGTTTAACTAAATCTATTAACCTATGAACAAACATTGTCCACTGTTTTTGTATTACATCCATAAAAATAATTTCAAAAATGGCTACCCGAACAAACGATAATGATGAAACACAAATAAAGAATAATAGGTACATACGTATATGTCAAAATAAAACTGGTGCGCCACCCGTGTGGCCTTCATGATCCGCAAATAATAGTCAATAAAATGTTAAGTCCGGCTGTATACATCATCAGCGGCACGGACGCGGAGGCGGGAGCGGGCGCGAGAGCGGGCGCGGGTGGTACCTATCTGTTAATACAAATAGCGGCAACCTTGAATTTCGGCGCGCACGGCAAGGTCACCGCGCAAATCGTTATCAATGTGACGTCAGCGCATGACCTCCACCGAGGTGTCCGCGAGATAACGCGGCCAGATACCGGTGTCGACCGATAGTGAGGAGTCGGCCGCACGCCGCGCGGCACGGCGCCACTGGTGCGGCGCAGCGCTTCCCGCGCCTCTACCAACTACCAGGCCACGCCACAACGACCACTTCCGCGTACCGTCCGCAATAACCTGCTATCACATGTTACGAATGTCATTGGCCATTACTATTCATTATTTATCGTGATGTAGTCTTCTCAAGGTTTTGTTTTAAATTAAATATCATATAAATTACTTATCAATTTCAAAGATATTGTAAAATTGCGTTTATTGTGTTTTAAAAATTAACATATCGTAACATTAAAGTACAATTTGTTCATAAGATTTTATAGTTTATCGATAATTAAATTTCCATAGGTATCCGTACCTATTTAAATGAATCTTTATCCGATTGTCTATTTTTAAAATATGATATCATCCTACTACAATTGTCTAATATTCTATCTAGTTATCTGAAACTGGGCAAAAAAGTAAAAAAATAATCGGAAAAGCAAAATTCCATTTGTGAGTTTGGACTACAGCCAAAATAAAGTCAATCGATTAAAATCACTTTCTACGTTCATACCTACATACTGATCGTTGCCGTCCGCAAAATATTATTGCGACCTTGTTTGTTCATGGCCGTGCAAAAATATCAACTTGACATTCTAAATGATTTCCCGATCTTTTAGTTGCTAACCAGGAAGCAGCGGTTAACATTAACCACTGCTCACTACCCGAGGTCAACAAACAAATTTGCATGCACGCGTATATACGAGTATTCCTTCGTATATGACTTATATTTACTAATATTACACGTGATTTATAGGTATTGATACTGTATATGTATTAGGTATAGCGTAAGTGCGTTGTTTTTAAGTACCTATTCACGTTTATTGTGAAATAGGTTTGACTAAAGCTGACTCAAAACTAGAATCGCGGTGCATTTGTTTTTATAATATAGGAGGAAATGGCGAACCAATTCCTTTCTTACTACGTCGTATACCGAAGAGCCAAGGCCGTGTTAGTCGAGACTAACACCTCCAGAGGCTCTCAGAGGTCGTTGACGTTTATAGACACGGCACTCATTGTGAGGAAGCTCCTCACTCTGGGGTCCTAACTGCCGGTGGCTTGGGTTCTAGGCCTGAGGCCGGAGGTTGATTTTTTAAAATATTTTTAAATGTTTCATCTTTCTAAATGTAATATTTAAAATTTTACGACAAATCCCATTTAAAATAAACAATACCATACATAATAATATTAACACCCAACAGTCACTCATAGCTCTGACTCCACAGTAAGATACAATATGTTGTGTCGTGGGTATTAGGACCTACGAGAGACTTTCCGTTTCACAAGACCCAGACCCGAATCAAATATTTGCGGATCGGATAAATATTTTTCTCAGCGTGGGTACCGAACCTGCGGCCTCAGGTTTTTCAGTCGGGTACTCACCCACTACGCCACGAAAGCTGTCTAAATCCTATCTAATAAAAAAACATCTGTTCGCCAGATGTTTTTTAGTAACGCATAATATACATATAAAAATACAGACAATTTGGGAATCTCACCTTTTTAAGTAGGTGGAAAATTGCTGAAAATTCTTTCAGTAATTTCATCATAATTTCATCTGCGGTAATTTTTAATCAATTGTTATCATACATTAACTAATGATATTAGGTGCTATTAATTGAACGTCATAACAGCAGTAGCAATGTAAATAACAAAAAATACATTAAGTACAAAACTTTCTAATCAGTTTCCTTGTACAAGTTATTTCTCGTATTAGTATCATAATTAAGTGCAGTACGTTTGGGCCAGGTAAGCTCGACCTGAATCCGTATACGGGCACGAGAGAGAAATCTCTATAGACAGCTGCGCAGGCGCAATGGAGCAATTCAAGAGTCGCGAGGTGGGCGACCGCGCCGTCGCAGCGCCGCCGCGCCGCTGCGCCTCCGCCCCACCATCAATTTATTTATTTATTTATTAAGGTTCACCAACGGTTGTTTACACTAATTCAACACAGAATAATATACAAAGAAAACTTATCTTAAGACCTAAGTGCAACAGCCATTTACTGGCAAACACCACATGCACAAAATAGATTGAACGGCTAACAGATATAATTACAATAAAAAAAGATCAATCAATCGCACAGAAAGGACGTCATCCTTTATTATATTTAAAATATTCTTGCACAGATGTTCAACCAGTTGGGTATTTATGGGCTTTCTCCATCGATTAAGGCAGACTTCCGATGGTCACGTCTAGCATCAGACATGCGTGTTATTAACGCAGTCTTAATGTTGATGCGTAAATAATATGGAAAACCATTTTACGGCAGTGTTACTAACACACCGCGTTACTGGTTGAACGCACCAGGGATGTTTACAGATGACTGACAATGTCAGTGACGCTTGTTGTGTCTGTCGTTTAATGTGACCACCCGAAATCTATATTGTTACACCATAAATCCAATTCAAGCACGTTACTAATAAAGTATGTTAAATTTTACGGATGATACCGACAATTCCATAAAAAAATTGTTTATTTAATCTCTTTAAACACTACTTCACATTACAAGCATAATATATTATATTAAATATTTGTAATTTTTTTCGTGTACTTTTCGGTTACTTTCTTACAACCTCCCAACCATATTTAACCCTTTTATACGAATTTCGCCTAAAACCCTTATATCGGATCAAAGTATTATGAACCTTCCTTCCTTAAATTTAATTTCGTATACTTTATTTATATTTCCTGGTATTTCTCAATGTGACTGCCTCGGTGGCGCAGTTGTATTGGGTACGCGATCCGACTGCTGAACTGAGGTCAAGGGATCGATCCCGGGGTCGGGTAAAGCGATATTGGGATTTTCTATCACGAAATGCTCAGTATCTGCCCGGAGTCAGGAATTGTGTCCGGTATGGCGATAAGCTCGCCTCCTATCACATCATGGGAGGGAAATACGCTCGGCGAAATGTGCGTGTACTGGTTATCTACACCTTTGCCTACCCCTTCGGGGATTACAGGCGTGTGTAATGTTATGTTATTTCTCAATCAATCAATGGATGTGTGGTATTTCGCTTTTGAATACAATACTAATCAGATCAATTTCTTTTTTAAATTAAAAACCATGATAATAGTATCTGTTATACATTGCTAAACTGGTGAAATAATTAAAATCAAAGTATTTATTTGGTTTTATATTACATTACTATTACGACTTGAAGAATAAACAGGAATTGTCATGAGTGCGCGCTTCGTATCCGTGTCAATATTCACTAATTAAATGTTCTACTTTACCCATAAAGTATTAATAGTGAGCTCGATGGAAATCAGTCCATAGGCAAGTTCTTTGTTGGCCACTAGGACAGAAAGTACATGTGTTCGTATTATAAGTGATATCGCCTCAATTTCTCTGGTGTGGTGTGTACTGGTAGGGCGCGACAAGCTGTCGCCCCACCGTAACCGGCGACATTTATACAATGCGTGGAGAAAACGGATGGATGCTGTCATCATACTCTCTGTTTCGGTTGACTTATGGCTTACAAAATCTACATACAATCATCAGCGATGTGGGTCAGGGCAGTGGGCCGCGCGGCCGCACCGCTCGCGCCGCCTCGCCTCGTCCAACTTCAACAATTTGCTTTACCATTGCTCTCGTGAGACAAACTAAAATTAGTTATGCGAATAACGTTTAAAGTCAATTATTATGATCATTGATTCTGGAGCAATGTTTAATAGGTAATATAAAACTAATGATGGTTCATTAAACTTTTGAATAAAAAAATCACTTTTTGATTCATTACCCTGAGAGCCAACTGTATGATCGCAAATGATGACAAGTATCGATTTTTAGCACAATACGAAACTCAATGAGGTGTTATTTTGCGGTCACTGACCTGCATTTCACGCTTATTTTACGACATTTGGATTTATTCGATTTATTGCCTACTTTACACTTGGGTTGCTTTAGAAAACAACCAACATATGGAAAGCAAAGACAAACAGGCGACCGGTCGAGCTCAATGACCGATTTAAAGCCGTGAATTCAAAATTAGAACTGAAATAATGTTTTAAATAAAACGATTAAATGTCTGAATTTCTCAAAATTTATACGCTGTCTAAAGTAACAAACGTTAAGTATTTTTCATGAGATTTTATAAGATTAGTTGATTTGTTCGCTGACGTGTTTCTTTTGCGCTGTTTTTGTCACGTGCGACTACGCTACGTTATTCATGTATCACGTTTTTAAATAGAATCACTTTCTACGGTTGTTGCGAGGCGTGCCAATTTCAGTTAGATTGCATGTAAATTACTTTAATGGTTTATTTTAAGCAAAATAAAAGTAAAAGTATATAGAGCACGGATCTCCAAGAATGAGTCGAATATATTTAAGTGGGAGGATGGGGAGGGTAGTTTTAACTAGGTCTACAAAATATCTTGCAGTACTTCTGAAAGTTTCAATCTGATATAGTGATGTTCATGTACAAAAAATATCGATATTTTTTCCGATATAATATATCGAAATATTGTATCGATATTTAGCGATATATCGGTCAAAAATATCGTTTTTTTTATATATCGAATTGTAGGAAGGAAAAGACTTTATTAGAAAATGATTAACAAAAATAATATCGAATAGCTAAAAAAAAAACAACATTCAATAGTTATTCTGGTATTTGATGTTGTTTTTTTTTTTTTAGCTACATCTCATAGATTTTTCCTAAATATTCTACGATATCCTTATTTCGATATATCGGATAAAATATATCGATATTATATATCGACTTCAATGATTCGATATATCGGATAAAATATATCGATATTATATATCGACTTCAATGATTCGATAATATCGCATTGATTCGATATATCAAATAAATGTATCGATATTTTATCACATATCGATACATATCGAGCACCCCTAATCTGATAATCAGGATGTAATTGAAACTGCCAGCCACGTATTATTCCTTAGGCAGCATGTGTAAAAAACTTGACAGTAGGCTTTTAACAGAGTAATTTTAACCTGCCTGTTACAACGTCAACATTTTGGAGCGTACCGTCAGCGCTCTTTCTATATGGACTTAATGTTTGGGGTCGTTGCTTTCTTAGCAATGGCCGGCAAACGAGCAAGTGGATGACCTGGTGGAAAAGGATAGGTGAGGGGGATTTTAGCTTCCGGATATCTCACACAGTATATCTTGTACGGAAATGCTTTAGTCTTTGATCCCCGATTTCACTCCTGTTAAGCATATACAAGCCTTGACAAAAACAAAAATATACAGGATAATAGGGGAAGCATCTAACTAAAAAGTAGTTGTATTGGGGCTCTACTAGTATAAATAGTATCGTCATTGTTATAGGGCGTGCAGTGTGCACGGTGCAAGCCACGATAGAATCGGAGACGTTAGTTATCGCGTGTTGATTGCGTCGCAGAAACTGTTATCACGCCACGTGGCCACGTGCGTGCGCACACCACAGCGCCACAACGTGATCTATAAATGCATTTAAGGGTACCAACAACTCACACTCTATTCGATTTGAAACCAGGAACAGGTAGATTAGATTATTAGATTTTATAAGTTATATTATTAGCAATAGAAAATATTACGAAAAAGAAACCCTTGCGTTAAAACACAAACAAAATTGGAATTATGATCTCTCAATAATGATTTTAAATATGTATTTTATGTGAGCAAAGGTGGATGCATAGTACGGACAACTCACTAACACGTTCGACACTAACTCTATAACTCGAGAGCTGTATGAAGTATAAAAGTATAGTCAGGATTCAGAGCATATTAAATATTTTCTTTGATAAAGTATCTATCAGAGATCAGATTGTCAGTAACTACCACCACTTGGAAATATATTATAGAAGCAGAAAAGAAGTGGCAAGAAAAACCCACTGGTAATATAATATTCGATAATTAATATGAATATTCATATACATGTCACAAATAATACTTAGTTTTAGGTAATCCTTTAGCAAACACATAAACTATTGTTACATAACCCATCAATATTATATGGTAAGCTACACTTGATTTATCAAAATATACCTCGATGGTTACAAATTGGTGAAGAGATCTTTACTCTGTAGATGGTATCTCAAGAACTGAATGTCGGACTGCCAATGTGGTATAATTTTATACAGTCGAGTATACAAGTGGGTAATACCATAGATAATAGATTAACGTCATTTATAGGAATATAACACAGATTCTTTCTTTCTTTCCACCTGCCCTTATCCCACTCGCAGCAGGGTCGGCGCTAATGCTTTTTTAAACATGTTACAGAAAGATTTAGGTTGAACATCGATCAGAGTGTATATTATATGCATCCAAATTATATTTTGCATGATGACGAAATCACGCAAAACGCATTGATATTTGATGTTTAATACTTATAAATGCTACTACATCTATGTATATACATTATTATTTTGAGTGGGAGATTGTAGACAACATAAAAATATGCAATAAAGTCAAGGATACATTACTAATTATAATGCAGATTGTCCGTTATGACGAGTTGTATACTATGCACGAATTACGGAAGCACTTCAAGCCTCAAATTTAAAGTTGTACATTCAAATATTAGCATAAGTAAATAATGCTAAATAAGATTTTATAATTAAAATGAATATCGATATCGATGCTATTCACGTAGTCGGTTACTTCCTTATTAATATTTTCAGTCTTGACTCTAGCTTTTGGAGTGTAAGTGGACTACCAACATCTTAGGTCCAAAGCCAACCTCGCCTGCGCGTGGTACACTCTGCTGATTAACGAACGAGACAATGGTTAAAATTGGTTCCCATTGCGGATAGCCGATCGCCCCATATAAAATTCACCATCAAATCCTGGCATTCAACCGGTATAACGCCAAGAAGAATAGTAGAGCCTCGCTTTAGACAGATATCTCTACAGCATGAATAGGCTGATTTGACGGGATTGTTATCACTGTCTGTCACAAATGCTTAAGCGTCGCTGATATTTTGACATAATATCCCAAATGTTGGTGAGGCTTGGCGCGGGCTTTCTACTTCTCGCTGTCGTCTGCTACGCGGAATAGTATAGCCGAAAAAGAGGACTCCGCCATGTGCCACTATAGTGGCACACGGCTCAACACACTCTGGAGGAGTGTCCAGCCTGAAAAGATGAGCGCAGCGCTCATGTTTTTCACTCAATGAAAAGCCTATTGTATTGTTGTGTATCAAAATACCGTGCAAAAATTCAAAACCAATACAGTATGCAAGATTTTAATCAAGTAAGGATGTGACAACACTCATGACCTAACTAGGTATTAAGACACTTAGTCTTGACTTTTGACTTAATAAATTTATTTTATTCCTTGTAAATTTTTGGAACGAAGTTCCTTACGGCAGGCTTGGAGGGGATAGGGATTTCGCTGCGTGACCGAACTGAAAAAAATGTGATAGTAAAACCGTAAGAAAAATGCGTGGAATAAAACCGTTAAATGAGACGTGCGCAGGCGCGACAGTCGCATACACAGAATTGAGCACGACTTTTTGGAACGAAGTTCCTTACGGCAGGCTTGGAGGGGATAGGGATTTCGCTGCGTGACCGAACTGAAAAAAATGTAATAGTAAAACCGTAAGAAAAATGCGTGGAAAAAATGCGTGGAATAAAAGCGTTAAATGAGACGTGCGCAGGCGCGACAGTCCCATAACCAGTTTGATATCTAGCACACAAAGTTAAAGTCGAAATTCCGTTAATAAAACAGATGGGTGTGAAACTTATGACATTTGGAAATGTAGACGCGGTTTGAAATTTGAATTTAATTTTTGATTATAGAACACGGCCGTCCACCGTTTAGTGACCAGTCTAAGTTTTTAATTAGAGTTGTTACACTTCGGTAGTGTTTTGGGATGAAATATTACTGAATAAAAATTAGTGACTTTTTTGCAATTTGTGTCGATTCTACATTAGCCGAAGGAACTTCGTTCCTACCTGGTGTCCCACGACACACACCAATTTTGTTTTTGCAATTTGTGTCGATTCTACATTAGCCGAAGGAACTTCGTTCCTACCTGGTGTCCCACGACACCACTAATTTTTTTTTTATTGAAAATTTTATCTAATCAAAATGTTTTAACGAATTAAAATGTAATAGATAATTTAATATCTTTGTGACATGGTTCAAAATTCAATTCACATCAATAGACCTACATTACATTACTTTTATCATTTAAAAATGCCGTTATTCCTATACCTAATCATTTTAAATATTGTAAGAATTGAGAACCAATTCTAAGTATGTTCGCAATACATTATGTTCCTTTGAAATCTGAATATGAGAACATTCACAGTGTGTTATTGAAATTGGCCTGATACGTCGCAGTATCTCGTACGCGGAAGCAGCATTCTCGGAATCGAGACTCAGTATTAAAATTGTCAGTCGACTGCCTTCGTTAACCATTAATACTTATAAACAGATCTGTGTATTAAGATAACTAATGCTTATTTTTCATATATTGATATGGGAAACTTTTGGTGTTGCATTTACATCGGCGAGAGAGTTTTTTAGAGGCTCCTTCATTTTTCCACCCCACTGCGCCCCTTATGGTCGCCAATGCACACTTGTTTTATCTGGTATTATGAGCGTTCATGGGTGGTGAGAATGAGCAGCAGATAGCCTACTTACTCAATTACAATATTTTTCTCCTATTATAATTTTGTTATATTATTACGTCAGCTGCGAATGTGACAGATTATGCGTTAGACACTGGCAGTGTGAGCGTAAACAATGAATGTTTTATTTCATTTCATTTCAATGTATTTATTATACATGATATTATACAACATGTTATAGAAGTATGCGGTCAAATTTAAGCAACGTATAGTGTACGTGTAAATGTTTTAACCTCCATAGTACCACATCCGATTGCATTGCTAGGAAATTAATAAAGAATTTTTCTGTTTTATCGAATTATAAAATGTAGTTATCGACTTGCAACTTTTGACAACACTAAATGATAAACACTGACACCTCAGACCTCCATTCATTTCAAACTTGTGTTATCACTACATAGTATAAAACAAAGTCGCTTCCCGCTGTCTGTCTGTCCCTATGTATGCTTAGAGCAGTAAAACTACGCAACGGATTTTGATGCAGTTTTTTTAATAGATAGAGTGATTCAAGAGGAATAATGTATAATAAATGCATAATATACTAGCAAAACAATGATAATTTTAGAGGTTTCTAATGTGATGTCGTAAATAAACACATTTTTTTTGCGCTTACATTGCAAATGCTGGCTAAACCCTACGAGATATATCAAAATAATGTACTAAAGTATTGTACACCTTCCCCTTCCCTCTCCGAAGAAGGAAGAAGCATTTATACAGGCCGACATGACTCTGGTGACCACCGATAAACTCAGTGTTTGTTGGTGGTCGCTGGTTTTTTTTATTGTACTACGCTTACCATCAGATATAGAGCAGTCACTTTGCCGTGTACGGATAAAAAAAACTATCGAATATATTCAATGCCCGATTTTCCAAAAAACTACGAAATAAAATTAGTTTAAATTATTGCATTGTGTAAACTAAATCATTATCTCCATTTGAATTATAAATAATTATATCTAGCTGTGGGTTGGTTCCTTTTTGCGTAACTACGTCCAATGAATAGTGATGTGATTGATCTTATCGATCGTAATAAATTAGTGATTAAAGTTATTTTTTATACCATAGACCGGTACACGAGCAAGTGGGTCAAGTAATGGTAAGTGAATTCCACCGCCCATGTACGCCCACAATACTAGGAGAATCACAGGCGCGTTGCCGACCTTAAAGGGGAGGATACTTAAGGGATTGGAAAAGGGATTTGGGCCTCCGGATATCTCACTCACCGTATGAAACGCAGCAGCAAACTGCTACTTCACGTGGGCTTTCTGTTGAACAGCAGTAACGACCCGGTCGGGCCGGCTCATTCGTGCTGTACACAAAACTATCTACAGCGTGGCTCTACCACTCAAAACCGTGATTTTTAGAAATTGTGGCATTAATAAACTTTTTTTAATAACAAATTAACAGACGAATTAACATTAAACACACTACTGTTGTGTTATTTTATATTTATTTTTGTATTTTATATAAAATGTAGATTTCTGAACACAATACTGTAATTAATTCTTTATATCACTAATCGTTAATCATTAGGATAATCCAAATCATGACTAAATAAACAAGTCAGGGATAATTTCTTGTTTTTAGTTTTGGCACTGAACTTTTTTCGTCAAGGTTGTAAATGTTTAAAGGCGCATTTTTAGAAATGTTGAAGTTTTTTGCAAAGTGTGGGAAGTTTGTTTACAGTTGCGATCCGCCAGTGATTTACTATCGTACGTACACAGCTAATAATATTGTAATCGAATACAAGGTCGTGACGTGTTTCAGTAAAATAGTTGCACGGCGCATTTTATCACAAGGTAATTAACTAATGGAGAAAATAACGACGCCGACGCCAATGCGCACGTAGCTTGTCGCAACAGTCATTCTGAACTCAAAAAGGTAACTTAAAAGTGTCAATTCTGTTGTCGCCGACTAAAAAAAATATTTTTAATCCTTCCTACTAGAATTATAAACGCGAAAGTTTGTAATTATGGATGGATGTATGCTTGTTACTCTTTCACGTAAAAACTACTGAATGGATTTTAATGAAACTTTGCAATAATATAGCTTATACATCAGAATAAGACATAGGCTACTTTTTATCCCGGGAAAAGCAGATCACGCGGGCGGAGCCGCGAGCAAAAGCTAGTTACTTATACAGGGTTATTTTTAAAACACCAGCAACCTCGCAGGGGTAGATTCCTAAGGTTATAAGCTACTACTTTTGTTCTACGACTTTTGATAATTTGTTAGATTTTATTTTCATACAAAAATAAGTATTCATTTAATTTCCGTCTTGAATATTAACAACGCGCATCGCAGATTACGTAAACAAATACGCGAAGCGTGGGGAACCGGGCTAGCGGCTTTGAAGGTCAACGCTCGAGCAGCTGACGGCCCGCTTTGAAGTCGTGCGCGCACGCCGCGCCGCGCCGCAATCTACGAAGAAAAACACGACACAACAAAAACTTGTAAAATCATTTTTTTTAAACATATTGAGTTATATCCAAACTCGTAGAACAAAAGTTGTTCCGTATGAGGTCAGCTATCTGGTCCTGCGAGGTTGCTGGTGTTTTAAAATTAACCCTGTATACTTAGTAAACAAAAATGAATTATTTTTTTGTATAGCCCAGTTTGAGTTTAAGTTCATTCTCAGAGTCCTGTGTGTTTAAATTTACAGTGCATATATTTATTATTTATTTATTTATATCAGTCCTGTCAAGCTAAAATTAGGTCAATCCTGTAATATTTGTTCGTTACCACCCATTTAACAGGAGTTAAATAATTAACAGAGTTGACATTACTACATGTTAGGTAAGTTTATGTAAAATGTATTTAAAAATACATAATAGCACTGGCATAATATATTATTAAGTATTTAATCTAATACTATAACTATTTTGATAAAATTATAATAGTATGACTATCTTACTCTTAATATTCTATCTACATATGGTTGCTTTAATCTTCGTCTTCCACGTGCCCTTATCCCACTCGCAGTGGGGTCGGCGTAACATGCTTTTTAACAATTTGTGTTACAAGAAAATTTGGCTTGTAGGTTTTTCCGGCAGGCCTGACGTCAACCCCCCTGGGGTTGCTTTAATAAAATCAAAATATATTCAAATCGTCATTTTTTATATTTGCAGACGGCCAAATGATACGCAATAATTAAATACAAGTATTATTTGCGTGATGAAGCAGTTAGCAACTAGCAGGCTGGTATAGAGAGTTGATGTTGTACGACCAAAATCGCACATATTTTCTGCACCCACGTGACAGGCAATTATAATAATAACAGTAGAACATAGTATTTTGTAGCGACCTAATATTCTGTTTACTGACAGATTTGCTTACGAACAGTAAATGAAAAAAGTAAAGATCTCCCAAATTACTATCGATAGAAAGCAAATGTATCTGTAAATTGGATATATAGGAAAAGGTCTTAAGAGCCCTGAAATTCTATTTACAAATATTTGTATAAAGAAAAATAATAAATTTGGAAATGGAACCTCGGCACCGACGTAATATGGCAGATCCTTTAGGTCTGTGTCAACCGACCGTATTAATAGACGTCGACGATGTTTCATTTTGATTCGAGTGCGGAAAAGTGCACCACTGAGTGGTAGAGCCACGCTATAGACAGCACTTCCTGCCTTCCCAATCCCCAATTATCCCTTTCCTTTAAGGTCGGCAAGGCGTCCATGATTCTTCTGGTGGTGGGCGTACATGGGCGGTGGAGATCACTTACCATCAGGTGACTCACTTGCTCGTTTGCCGGCCTATGCCATATAAAAATAAAAATTTTACCTCAAGTCATCGACAATATGCCATAAAGATGACAATACGCAGGTGACAGTAGAGCCATCAAAGCGCGCAAAGCAAGTTTTATTTCCATGTATGGGCAGGCGGGGGTGTAGTGGTGTAGAAACGGCCTTGCGACGACATCACGCGATATTTTTGCTCTCGACGTTAATACGGAAGACTATTTCAAGAGTCAGGGTCGCCGGCGCCCGTCACCGCACCCGCCTACCGTAAGCGTGACGCGACAGTGTCGGGTTTCAGTAATCTGATGCTGTCTCACCCCTAATTGCAAAACACTACATCCATTCCCTTGATCAGACACAGTAGTAGGTGATGGGCAGTTCTCACTCAATACGACATATCACCGCAATTTACGAAATGCATTATGTGTCCAAATTGGCCACAATGGCTCGTGGTGAGTCGCGTTTCAGAGTTAACCAATATATCCAGAAACTTTAGGCTGACTTAATTCTGCCGATCGTCACAGGAGGAAATGTCTTCAGACGGCCAAAATTTGGGCTGAACTATACTTAACATTAGGTCATTGAATGGTAGAGCCACGATGTAGACAGTTTTGTCTACAGCATGAATGGGCCGGCTCAACCGCGTCGTTATCACTGTCTCACAGGAAACCGACGTAAAGTAACGGTTTGCTGCTGCGTTATGTACGGTGAGTGAGATATCCGGAGCCCCAACTCCCCCTCCCCTTCCTAATCCCTTAATTATACCTTCCCTTTAAGACCCACAACGCACCAATGATTCTTCTAGTATTGTAGGCATACATGGGCGGTGGAGATCACTTACCATCTCTTGACCCACTTGCTCGTTTGCCGGTCTATATTATAAAAAAAGGTCCAATCCAGTCAATTTACTGTAGCAGAATAAAAGATCAATTATTATGTAACTGTTTGCAATTTTAGAATATACTTAACACTGTTTCCTCTATAAGCAGATACGTCAACATCTTGATATTTTCCGCATTACACGGAAGGTCTTAACAAGAACGAATGATAAACTGTTTTTATTCAGGGCTCCGTACACAAACTGATCCTATATTTTGAATTTTCTTGGCTTATGTTACCCCCGACAATAAGGAATGTTATAATTTAACCCTTTTGTCTTTAAGTGGGGGTGTGTGTGTGTCTGTTTGCAGTATCATGGTACCTGAACAAATAGAACTATATTAATGCTTTTATTTTGTTTGTAAGTTGTTTATGGTTCTTGCTGTGTTTTGCCTAAGATTTGTTTTGCCATTTAAGTTCTTTTAATTGGTGTCGGGAGTTTGAATGTTTACATTATTAGGGCCTGTTTCACAATATTCGAGTAAGGTTTAAATGTATAAAACAGCAATTTTTAAAGTATCTAATAAATATGTTTCTTCAGAGTGTGACTTTTTTATTTGGACGTTTCTTTTTTTATTTGGTAAATATCATTTATACTCAGAGGTGGTGAAACAGGCACTTAGCCACACGAATCTTGTGCCAAATAAATATACTATTTTTGCGTAGACATTTGTCGATTCAAAAATAAATTTGAAATAATATTAGAAAATTTTATAATATTTTTATACAATGTGATACATGAAATGTAAAATATTCATTATTATAATCAGTTTAATCAATGATAAATTAACAAAGTTAAGTTGCGATGATTACGTTCTCATAGATACATCGAGTTGTATCGACCTCAACCCGCTTGTGTGAAGGTAACCTATACCGATGAACATAAATAGACAGGAAGCACATACAATGTCGGGAGTCCAAGGCAATTCAATATTTTAGAAAAATACTTGAAGTTTTAAGGTTCCCTTTGTCAAGGATTATAAAATATACTAGCATTTGCTCGCAGACTCGCTCGCGTGAAATTCTGCACTGTTATATTTCTTACACTATACTTATACTTATACACTATACTTATACTACTGTATACTTGCATACGACCGTTCATCCTTTATTCACCTCCTTAGGGGATAAAATTTTCAAAAACTCTTGCTTAGTGTTAAGCTTACAATTATAAAAGTCATCAACTGCCAACATTTCAAGTTTATAGCGCCAGCGGTTTAGGCTCTGCGTTGATGAATCAGTCAGTCAATCTGTCAGGACAAGTAATTATGTACATATGTATCGATAGATAAGTTATCCCCGGATGGGTAGTCGGAGGTGCAACTAGTATACATTCAGTTCGCCAAGATTATTTCAGTCCCATGGTGTACTCGTAATAAAACAGCCTATCGCCATACTGAATACAAATTTCAATCCCCGCCAACTAATGTTTGACCCGCCAACTAAATACTGCTTCGATGGCGCTGTTGTAATGTGTACGCAATACGACTGCTGTGCTGAGGTGTCGGGTTCGATCCCCCGGGTCGTGGTAAATGGATATAGGGTTTTTATATCACGAAATGCTCAGTATCAGCCCGGAGTATAGAATTGAGGCCGGTATGGCGATTGGCTCGCCTCTTATCACATCATGGACAAAGGCAAAGTCAGCCTAACTTGACTAATGAGGCGATATTAGAAAATAAATATGTTCCAAATGCTAAACCATTCAGAAGCAAATGCAATGACATGCAAATAGCTAAACAATGGTGGATTTTGTTAAAAATAACTGAATACCAATATTACACATTCTACGGAACCCGTTATAAAAATATACCCTCCTAAATATGTTCAGATCTACCTATTTTGCATCACAAAGCTGTCGCAATTTAAATAACCATTGTAATTTAAATAAATCGCGACTGAGATCACCTCTAAAGTTTGAAATTGAAACCAAGGTCAATACTAATGCTCGTTTGACCTTCTATTTTTTTCCTGAAATAATTTTACAAACATGAGGAACGAGCCGCTTCAAGCGGTAGTAAATTTATATAAAACAATGTTTGAAGGTAGCTCAGTGCGAAAATTTCAAGGTCCTGACGTCTTTGCAAAGAATAATTTGGACAACGGAAATTCGACATCGAACTTGTCTAAAACTCGATAAATTTTGGGTATACCGCTGTTTATCATTTTCGTGACAATGATATAAAACTATAGCCTTTTATGAAGTTGACGTACCTGAAACAAACAACATTACAAAATAAATGATTAATCTCTTATTCAGAGTTTAACCATAACTTAGCCTTTATGTCGAAGAGACCAACCAGTTCACGTCCGATGGGAAAATTCAAAGAACCGAAACAATTTAAAAGAAATATATCAAATTAGGATTGAATGAAAACTAACCAATTTTAGCGATCAAAAGACTAAAATTTCGGCATTCTTTCGTTGAATTTTACAAATCTAAATCTTTTTACCAAAAATGTAAGCGACCCTAAAAAACTTAGCTCCAAATAGGAATAAATACATATAGATTTTTTAAAGTCAATGATAAAAAAGAAAATCCAGCCACGTGCGTGCCGGTCCACGCAAAATGAAGTATCCAGTAGTATAACAGAAAATATCCCATATATCAAAAAATATGACAGCATAACTTATTGAAACAAATTTTTGTGAAAAGTACATACCTTTTACCTTTTTTTTTTATACAGTCTCTTAATCCCACGGCTCAGCTTTTTGAAGTGATAACTTCTTATGGGAGGGTGAACCGAAACGTTCCGTAACGCGAGCGGTCCATCGACCAGCCAGCGTTAGATGACCTCCCTGGAACATCGATTATTTCGAAGTCCCAGGTGGCGTCACACAGTGACCAGTCAGCTTGGACCGGACTTTGACCGGACTTCAACCGGACTTTGACCGGACTTCAACCGGACTTTAACCGGCCTATGACCGGAGTTTGACCGGACTTTGACAGGTCTTTGGCCGGATTTAGACCGGTCTTTGACCGGAGCTAGACCGGACTTTGACCGGACTTTGACCGGGCTTTAACCGGACTTCGACCGGACTTTGATAAGGCTTTGACCGGATTTTGACAAACTTTGACAGGACTTTGACCGGATTTTGACAGGCTTTTGACCGGTATTTGACCGGATTTCGACTGGACTTTAACCGGACTTTGATAGGACTTTGACCGGGCTTTGACCGGATTTTGACAAGACTGACATTACTTTGACTGGACGTTAACCGGATTTTGGCAGGACTTTGACCGGTATTTGACCGGACTTTGACCGGTATTTGACCGGATTTCGACTGGACTTTAACCGGACTTCGACCGAACTTTGATAGGACTTTGACCGGGCTTTGACCGGATTTTGACAAGACTGACATTATTTGACTGGATTTTAACCGGATTTTGGCAGGACTTTGACCGGTATTTGACCGGACTTTGACAGGGCTTTGACTGGACTTTGACCGGATTCTGACAGAACTTTGAGTGGTATTTGACCGGACTTTGACTGGTATTTGACCGGACTTCGACCGGACTTTGACTGGACTTTGACCGGACTTTGACCGGTATTTGACCGGGCTTTAACCGGACTTCGACCGGACTTTGATCGGATTTTGACAAACTTTGACAGGACCTTGACCGGACTTTGACTGCACTTTGACCGGACTTTTACAGGACTTTGACCGGACTGCGACCGGACTTTGACAGGACTTTGACCGGACTTGGACCGGACTTTGACAGAAGTTTGACAGGGCTTTGACATGACTTTGACCGGACTTCGTAACGTAACGCGTTACGGCGTCACTCTGGCTTCCCTTTCTCTCACGCATACGGCAGTAGTAGGCAGGCTCCTCCGCTCTCACTTTAACCCACATTAGTTTAAGTTATCACTTCTGTCGAGCGTCCCGAGACGCACACTTTTTTTTTTTTTTTAAATACTATTTGGCTTGTTCCTAACTCTTGAGCCAATCATACTGAAAATCGACTCGTGCTATTATGGCTGTAACTAAAGCTAAATCTTAAAAATGATGTTGGGATGATGAATGTGAATGATGAAACACAGTTTTGAGAAACCTGCTAAAGTAATCGCTGTCCAGAAAATACATATGTGTGTTATAGTTTCGTTACAAAAAATTCTGTAATTTCGGAAATTTCTTCAAAAAGTCGAAATAACGAATAAAAATGCTGCTGCCGCGCTCCATGTCGGTCGCGTGGAACTTCCATTCCGTTTGAAAGAAAGAAAGAAAGAAAATAAATTTTGTTTTTTGTATGGCGCAAATCGTCAAGGTCATTCGCGTGGGTTTACTGTCTTACCAATATCGTTTACTCTCTCTGTGCTGGACAAGCTTCATTGCGGTTTCCATACCTCAGCTACCGTTCTATTATTGGTTTACTCCACCTGCCGCCACCTTGTGTAGCCATGAGTTCTGCCCATCTCTATATCAGTTTCCTAACTGTAGTCCGGCCGACTGCCTCAAATCTTAGTTCTTCGTCGGTTTTCTACATATCTTAAAGTTTGATACCAAACATTATACACTTCATTGTTCTCTATGCAACTTTAATATGGTCCATAGTCGCACGCGCAGTGAGTTCGGCGTAACATGCTTTTGTAACATATGTTACAAAAATATTTGACTTGTAGTTTTTACGACCGGCCGCATGCCTAATGTCACTCCTTCTAGCGAGAAAACTCACCAGACCTGAAACAAATATTTATACATCACATGAACATTTGTCTCTATGCGGTAATCAAACCCGCAGACTCTCGCTGCGCCACGAAGGCTGTCATTTGTATTACATAACATTTTGAATGTTAAAAAAAACCTCAAGGATACTGAATCCTTTGAACACAAAATTATATTTCAAATAAAACCTTTTATGCCTTAAAAATAGAACATTTCCTTATAGGCATATTTAAATTACAATCACACATACGCACAATGAAATAAAAACGTGACGATTTCTGCAAATAACTCGCGGCAGTAGTCAAAAGACGTCATATCTAAATAAAATCTTGACTGAAACGATTCTTAGTCGCCATTGCTGAATACCGACTGGCACTAATAAGTAAATAATATGTATTTAATTTTCACGAGGTTCAGTAGAATAATAATTCTACTGAACCTCGTGAAAATTGATCTTGATTGAATGATATCTATTGATAACACATCAAAAAATAACTAATGCACTGGTTCTGTGGACAGAATCAAACCATAACAATTGGTATGGAATAAGGAAACTTCCTGAAGGAATTTTCTTAATTAAGATAAAAACTATATAACTGCCGATGTGTCTAACCCCTCATCTTATAAATGTTGTCGCACGTATTGTGATAAAAAAAAAAACGATACAAAGAGAAGGAAAAAGTGTTTAAGTACATACACTGAGAGTTCTCATCGGTGCTGGTGTAGCGAATCCTTACTGAAAGTCTTAAACGACCGTGCAGGTGGTGCGGCAAGGTCAGCACTCATGGCATTACAATACAGAAAGGAAGTCCTGTGTAATTACAAAGAATTATATTCTTAGCTAAGGTTCCTTTTTTTCAATAGGAAAGTGTATATAAATATTCGTTTATTTATTGTGACCATAGTCTGGAAAAACAAAACGAACGACCTTAAATACAATTCCGTTATAAACAAGAATTTGTTAACTATTCGATACAATACACTAGAAACCAGAAAAAAAATTCTTATTTTTTTTTCTTATATAATGAAAAGTAAAATAATTGTTATTATATAAAATACCAATCCGATTACTAGATAATTATCCAGTTTTTTTTAATTTTTGATCATTAGTTTTTCGATTCATGGTTATGGCTCTATTCTTACGTACGCTCCTTGAATTCCTGCAAAACACAAGTACATATTTTTTTTAACGAAACAATTATTTACTGAACGTAGATATATATTTATTTCAAAATAATGAAATCGACGTGACCTGCTAACGAAATTAACCGAGACACAGATTCAAATAACGCATGCCCATTTTAGTTTGTTGAGAAACACTATATTCGCTCAAGAGAAAACACTCGAAATCGTGACCTCCTAAATAGTTAACCTATATTTATATACTGAGGCGTTGTTTCTTTTGTTGTCTTCGATTGCAATTGATTAATTTAATAATGAATGAGAAATGGATTATGATTATTTTATGAGTCCTTCGTAGCATGTAGGTTTGTAGTATAAGGTTACCGCCGCGCCGCCCCTTACCTGAACTGCCACGGACTTACCGTTCATGGGCAAAGATATGACAGGCAATTAAAACCTCACTAGATTACTGTGATTATAAAAAAATCAACCACCAGGTACAAAACTAAATGATGTGTTACCACTAATCTTTATCTTTTGATTTTGCCTTAAGAAAAAGGGAAAACGCCTAATTTTATATTTACTCCTTGTTACTTCGGCAACGCTAATAGTGGGGTAGTGATTGCTTACCCATGTTGATTTAGGAACTCTGCTACATCTGTAGGCTTTATAGAGGTAATTTATAATAAAATGTAGTACAATTGTAGAGATGGGGATTACGTCTAACTTCGAAAAGAAAATTAATATTTGGGCCTGCGGATATCTTACTTACCGTACGAAACGCAGCAGCAAATCGCTACTTTACGTTGATTTTCCGTGAGACAGTTTAAGAGTGAGTGATAACGACCCGGTCGGGCCGGCCCGTTCATGCTGTAGACAACACTGTCTACAGCTGCCTGCCGCGGCACCGACTCCGGAAAGGCCTGAGACCTCTGTCATCATTCATGTCATAAATTATTTTTTGCAACTTTTCAGTGTTCATTTATATAGTCAGTTTTGTAAAGGTATTATTATTTATTTGCGGTTCATTTTATATAAATCACGTGTATGAAATTCGAAGGTATAAAAATGGAGTTAAAAATGACAGCACGAAATTGTAATAAAAGAAACACAATGAAACATTTTGATTGTCCAGAACATACACGCTCGTGGCTCTTCACTACATACTAAATGTTCAATGTTCCAATAATGTCGTTAGCCAGGGCCTTGAACTTTGAGAGCTCGCCGGTAAACATGTTTGCGCAGTGGGCACTGCGCACTCCTTATTACTATGACGTCTCACTTGCCCTATACTTAACATTGATATATTTCCCTCCGTGCAGTCTGTACGCGTATGTATCAGACGACCGTACTGATATCATAATGGGGTGACACCATAGATATAAATGTTTGCCAACATCGCAGCATCGGTGGATAGTAATTACTATACTTTAATAGAAAACCTGCATTAGTGCCTCGTGCCGACTAGTTGCGTTCCGGAGTCAGCCAATGTATTTCCAATAGTTTTAAGCCGGCATAAGTCTGCCGACCGGCAGGAGGCACGATCTCTCTCGACCGTCCATATTATATTTGGACTACATTAATAGCGATATTACATTAGCGTTATGAACGTTTATATCTTTTATTATACTTAACATCAGGTATAATGAAGTCACTTTGTCATACCAAGGTAAAAAAATCACAGTTAGTACTGCCCACTATGTTGTACACCGCACAAAATTAAACTAACTCTAAAAATCTATAATTTTAGCTCAGAGATTTATATTGTGCTGATTTTTTGTGCTAGGTCCTATACAATATTTTCAGTATAATGTGCTACTGTTTGATTTTTTTAAATTAATAGTTATTATTCATTTGATTTTAACATTACTATAACAGCGCTACAATGGATTTGATACAAATTAAAAATAAATAACAGATATACCAAGTTGAGCGATTTTAATCCCGTCAAACGAAAACAGATTTAATTTTATTCCGGTGACTTTGGCCTAGTTTAGACGATTTCAGAATACGATATATGTTTTGACAGGACCAAAGTTAATTTTAATTATTTTAAGTCTAGTTTAGAGTGTTTTGTGAAACAGAATCGGCGATACCATACTCCTAGAAAACACCACCACCACACCATACTAAAATAAATCGTTAATTAAAGCTCATTCAAGCACTAATAATCGCATATTAGTTACCCATTTTTATAGCATAGGCCAGCAAACGAGAAGTGGGCCCCTTGACGATGAATGATCTCCACCGCCCATTACCTCAATACCAAAAGAATCATGGATGCGTGACCGGACTAGGAACTTGATTTGTTCATTCGAAAATCTAACCCTACGTACGAAACACAACAACAAGCAATCACTTCAGCTTGGCTTTCTGTGAGACCATGATACTACCCTGATCAAGCCGGCCCATTCATACTCTATCCAAAACTGTCTACAGCGTGGCTCTACCGTGATTAAAACCTAAAAATAGAACCTATACAAAGCCTGAGATTCGCCTACACATTAATTATTCACGATTTATTATTATCTTGGTCAATGGTCTCAGTCATAAGTGTATCATTTATGATCAATGGTTACCGGTCAATTGCCGGCGATGTGTTTTGCCCTATTTTGCTGGCCCAGCTGCTCCGAGGTCGTTAACAAACAGGTTACGATTGGCACGTGTCATACAGATAGAATTGCGACATATTTTTTCACAATGTATATTTTCCAAGGACGAATTATATCAGAAGATAGTCATAAAGTTGGTAGCACTCATAACCAGTTGCACTCACTTCTAGGTTAACGATTAGCGGGTTAATCAACCCTTGGCGCGGTTAGTTTATAGATTAGTGACCGATTACTGTTATTATAAATGTGCGTTTCCGTGGTTCGGAGGGTACGAAATAAGTCGGTCGCGGCTGTTTCCAACTGACAGCAGTCATTAACCCAAGTCGGAGGCCATCGGGCGACCTGAAAACCTTTGAAAATATGTAGCTTGGTCACTAACCATTCGATCAGAAGAAGATCACAAAATTAATAAATTAAAATTATATTATCAATATATTTTGCTCTAGGAAATGGATAAATACATATCATGTGTATAAATTTGTACACTTCCTAGTTAGTGGCTTCATAATAAATTCATATAATAATAAATTGTGAAAACAATGATCGAGGAAAACATTCCAATTTACGTACGTAGTGAATAAAATCCTTTGTGACGTCGCATGGTATGGTGACCGCGGTGGCCGAGATAATGAGTCCGTCAAGGCCAGTGCGTGCGTGTTAATTACAATTACCGTGAGTGGACATTCTTTGTTCCAATAATGATTAATGCCGGTCGCGAGTGTCGAGGAGTATCGCAAATGAGATAACAGGAAGCGTCCGTGCTGCGCCAATGTCACGCGGCAAGGTCATCCGTGCGCGAACTGCGCCGACACACCGCTGACCGCGGTGCGCGCCACGCGAGTCGCAACGCGCGCCGCCTCTGCTGGATGTACTGTGGAAGCTCTACGCGCCACGTCAATGGAGTTTCGAGAGCATGCCTTCGGGATTGGTATTTATTTTCTCCGTTCATATTTCTCAACACCAACACGATTGATACAAGCTATTTTTGATTTTCCATCTTCATGAATAAGAAATAAATTGTTATTTTATTATATTGAAGGCCGGCGAACCAGTAAGTGAATCACCTGGTAGTAAATGATCTTCACCGCCCATGAACACTCACAATACAAAAGAACCATGACTGCGTTGCTAAATTTAAGGAATAGGTATTTGGAACAGAAAATGATTGGATTTAGGCCTTTGGGAATATCACGTCGTATGAAATGTAACATACTACTAATTCACCTCGGTAGTCAGTTGTCTGTGACCCAATGGTAGCACCCCGGTCGAGCCGAGTATGGGTAAATAGTAATGGTATGGTAATGGGTATGGAGCTGTCTACATAATGGTTCTACGTCTATAAAATTTACTAAATGTAGGCTGCTAGACGATAGAGACCTATTTGCTGTTATAAGTTGTTTGAGAATGGGAGCGTTTCTTAATGTTAAGGTCATCTGATTTTATTTCGGTAACGTGTTCATATTTTTTATTCGCTGACTCTCCAGTGAATGGTGGTTGTAGTTATAGTAGGTATCAAGTTCCTAAATACGACGCAGTAGATGCCAGATATAATGCTCATTGTTTATTATAGAAGGCAAGAAAAATCATGTTATTATAGAAGGCATGAAAAATCATGCTGGTGGGAGGACATTTGTATCCGACCGGATAGCGACTACCGTACACTGGTGCTAAAACCTACCATAGTGGCCCACCTTGTGTGGGTCGCGTTCCGGGGTCAGCCAGTGTATATCCGGTTCTCCCCAGGGGGCTTGGCCCCTGATCCTAACCATTTTCCCATCCCTTTTTCCTTCCCCTCCCCCTTGGCCCTTTGGCAGGCCGGCATGATCTTGCCGACCTACGATGGACACATTGTTTATCGTTGGTCGACACTATTCATGGATTGCGCTAAACTTACCATCAGGTGTAGCGTAGTCACTTTGCCGAGCCAGGATAAAAAAAAAATGTAAGAACACAATCAAATGATTGAATATGATCAAAAATCTTGTAAATAATATACATTCCTAATCAAGTTATATAATCGTTTAGATCTCAACTATTTATCGACAATCCCGCCCCCGTCCCTTACCAAATTCTTAATTACCCCTTTCCTTTAAATTTCATCGGGGTCGTCAACGCGACCATAACTCTTCTGGTGTTAAATAAATAAATGAATGCACCCAACAATCACACACATAATCCTGATCTCACACTATGCGAACCTGTATCAGGAACTACGAGGCAAATAGTCACTTACCCCCAGGCGACCTACTTGTTGGTTTGCCGGCCTCTGCTGTCAGCTATTTAAAAACAACAAAGTAAAAAAAAATATATCGAAAATAGGTTTAAATGGTTCCTGTAAAATATTACTACTCACTGCCCCGGTGCGTCAAACTTTTATTCCTCTAACTTGGCGGACATACTGACCTGTGTTTAAATATGAAATACTAAGGTCTACGGTCCCTAAGAGGATCTTATAATCGAAGCTAAGAGGTGTAAAAAATTCAAGCTTGAAAGCCTCCGTGACGCAGCGGGCGAGTAGCCGTCTGTGAAGCGAGAGGCCGCGGGTTCGATCCCCGCACCGAAATAAATGTTGGTGTGATCCACTAATATTTGTTTCGGATTTCCATTATTTTTAAGCAATCTTACTGACTATACGATATACTATAATTATACAGTTACTTCAAGCCAGTATATGTCGAAAGCAACGTCTCTCAACGGTTAACATTATATTCGGACTGCACTGTACTACCAATCAGGTGTAGTCACTTCCCGTGCCAGAAGAAATAATATTCGTTTGACTACATTTAACTGTGCTGGTGGGAGGGTACCTTATTATTATCGTACCCGACTGGACAACGACCACCGTACATACGTTCATAAAGCCACCACAGTGGCTCGATCATGGGAGTCGCGTTCTACGTTCAGCCGGTGTATATCCAGTAATTTCATGCCGGCATAATTCTGTTAAGCGCCAAAGGACGCAATGTCTCTTGACGGTCGACAATATATTTGAATTGCACTGTACTCAACATCAGTCCCGGTCCAGTTTACACTTTGCCATGCCAGGATAAAATAATAGTAGTTTAATTTAGAGTGTTTTAATGATCTATGTAATCTAAGTTACCTCCCATGTTACCATAGGAAAACTAGTTTGTACTATTACGTCATATTCGTACATAACAGACATATTTTATTTGAAACATGTAAACTGTAACCTTGTACAAATAAGAAGTCAGCGGTATAACAGTTATTGTTTTTTTTCTATGACAGAGGTATACAAAAATGAAGCTTACGTCTCAGACAAAGGTACTAATTTCAATAAGCAGGGTTTATATTCTTATCGACATGCTTCTAATCAGAAAAGCAGTAAGACCTTGAGCCTGACCCTGGGTATTTTTATCCGCATAAATATTTCGCGAGTATTGCGTAGATACGGAACAACGTGATGAGGAACTGCCAAACTAATTTAACACAGCATCAGATAAAAACTACAGATAAACGGCAAAATAACACCTATACGTAATCGGCTTATCAAAAAAATATGATAAACTTTGTGTACACACGGCTTATATATTACACTGAAACATTACATTCAAAGTGATCATGTCGTATAATTATGAAACACCATTAAGCGCTGGTTTCACCACATAACCTAAATGCTATTAACCAAATAAAATATTACACTTTCAAATACAAAACGCACTCTGATATATACCGGGAGAAAGATGTATAATAGGTACTTTCAAAGTCTTGTAACTTATGTTAATTGGTGGTTAAATCTTACTCGAATATTGTGAAATAGGCCCTAAATATTATTTCGGCCTTTTGTCACAATTTCTGTCTGCATTTATATTTGTTTTTATTTAAAATAAATGGAACGTGGGGCGTCTCAATTTGTAGTTTTGACCTTCTAAGCCAATCAACAATTTTGTAGTCTTTAAATACATGGCGGAAACTCATTCATTTGTCGTTAATGGTAGGGATGCTGGATGTGCAAAAAGTATCGATATCGATTAGGTATATCGAGGAACAAGTGTTTATAGTATAGTTTAAAGTCACTATTTTATCTACATTTTGTAACACTACTTTATGTTATTTAATTGATATAAATTTTGAAATATTTTTTTTATATGTATAAATACCTTTCATATTAGAAATTAGGATGTTCGGCAGGCTTGTATACATAAATACTACAATATACCTATATACTACGAAACATGTTCATTGTACTTTTTGCAGCTTTGAGTTTTAACTATTTTTAATTAGTGACGAAAACAGTTGGAAAAATATCGTTTTTGATACAATTTATAAAAGTATCGATTTATCTGGAAAAAATATAATACATTTTCTTCATCTCTAGTTAGTGGGCTTGGTCGGCGGCGGTGGCGGCGCGTGGCGTCCGACCGCGACGGTAACAGCAGTAGTACGCGAGGCCGTGCGATGCCGATCTAGGAAGTCAACCAATTCGACCTCGACCTTGTGTGTGCGAAAAAATATATTCGGCCACGAAGCAGCACTCGTTCCCTTCCTCCCACGCCCGGTTCCAATAACTGACCCGTTTTATACTTGAAAAAACAACAGACAAAAATGGTCCATACGTATTGTATGTAATGCCTGAGACAAAAACAAAGCCCTATTCGAATTGACCAAATTCTACGTCTGTGTATTATGTAAATACCAAATTATAATGAGTAATGTCGTATGACTATTTGATAAGGAATATGTAAATCCTAAAAGCATCTTAGAGTAGTAAAACACAGCCAATATCAAAGCTGACACCTAACTAGCGCGACCCGAGCCACGGACAAAACGCTATTTATGACGTTTACACGCCGCCGCACACAGTTCCTTATTTTGTTGTTTTGACAAGCAAGTGAAGCATGAATGCATGATGAGTATAAGCGGTGTGCAGCGACCTATACACGCAATAGGTTGTGCTTGGTCCGTGGCTCGGCTCGCTCTAGCACGCGACGTTTATGTGGAACATTATACACCGACAAGTTTCATTTTCAACTTTTTATATCAAAACATCTGTAACTTTTAAATCGACAGATAAAGGAAACTTATAACACTTCTCTTCTTTGTCAAGAAAAAAACAAAAGGAAATGCAACAATATCGGCGTCTAATATGCCGCAGTGTGGCGTAAGTTTACAGCATACGCCGCTGATTCCGCGGAACAAGTTGTTTATAATATAATATTAATAACAATTATATCAGACACGGAAGTACAGGAATATTATGAAACCTCCAGTAAATTACTCATGTGTTTTATTAGTTAATGGGTGTTACTAGGATGTGTAAGCCACGTGATGTCCTGACTCATCACCCGAGTGCCGACCAGACGCTAACACTTCATAACTTCAATTAACGTATGACGATACCAACACTTGAATTGTTTCGCAGAAGACCATCACCATCATCATTCACCACATGAACACTCTCACCAAAACTGAATACAAATAAACATTTTGTACGTTTTTGTATTGGTCTAAGATCCCGGGGAACATCGACCGTCACCCATCTGTTTACCGGATGAAAAATTTATTTTAGGGTATAAAATATGTTGCTGAACACATATCAATAGGGTTGCCTAAAAAAATATGGTCAAGGATATGTTTTATTAATAAAAAAAGAGATATTACTTCACTGACCACTCACCAAATAAATGAACCTTCAATGAAAACCTACAATGTATACTACCTGTAAAAGCTAGGAGCTAGATGAGCGCAATGACCACTTTTTATTTACCTGTTTGCACACGGCAACCAGGTAATAGTGGCCAGTATCAATATCCTTTATGTATTTTGCTGGTGAGAGAATATTCATATCCACCCGGATAGTCACCGTACACACGGTGTTAAAGCCTGCCATAGTGACCTGCACACTTTGTGTGGATCGCGTTCCAGGATCATGACTTGATAGTTGGTTAAGACGGGTGTAGGGGTACATCCTTATATCCCTGTGCCTGCATTAGTCATTCGCCTGTCCTGTCGCAGGCCCCTCGATTCGCTTCTTCCCTCTTCGGAGTGTAGATCATAAAATATATAATGCAAACATTTATAGCATATTATTATGTATTATCAAAAATGTAGAGCTATTAAAGAATTTGTTAATTAGTTTCCCAGACAAACTCGTATCACATAGTGATCTATTTTAGCCTCCATATGTACGTCCGCTAAAAATAAGCATGCAGTTTGTAGTACAAGAAGTACAACACCATATGTGTAGAATGTCGTCCGATATTATGGCAATATTTAATCTCTGTCGCCTTTGTTCTCGTTCGTTACGCAAAGTTGCTTATTAAACAAACGCAAACGTTACCATCGAACTGTTTTCATTCACAATGTAAACATACTTCGTGACTTGTGCTATATGACTTACGATCTACTTAATAGATCGTTTTAATACTCAACCATTTAATTTTAATTTATCGTAGACAATTTTGTTGTGTCATTTCAGAATTTTATACCTTCAAACTATAAATATTACTTAATACATAAAAAGGGAAGGGAAATATTACTTATAACTAATTAAACCTAAAAACTTTATTATGTTAATAATAATAAGTTTAAAATGTTTTATTTTATACAAATGCTATGTTTAAAAATTAAAAAAAAAACCTTTTAGAATAAAGAGTACTGTACATAAGTATTACTAGCCCCACCGTTGGGCATGAGTATCTCCCAAGTCTGTACCACTCCCCACTTAGTTAATCAACGCTGATATTCTGTTAGTGTTAAACAAATAATTAAGTACTTAAATACAATTATACGTTGTAAATGAATGCATTATTCTATAAAAAATAATTATTTTATACTCTAGACAATGTTAATTGATTAAGAAACATTGTACGTATAATGAAATGTTGATAAACAAGGCGTGCTCAACCTTAGGACGATATTAGTCGGAGCGACCTTAATCTTGAACGATAGAGCGTGCACTCCGAGCACCGCCCCCGCCTTATCACACACTTGTTGGCTTTCGCTGTGTTTACCGTTTACTTCTATCAACTCCATAACTGGATTCTACTGCACTAGTCTTCAAAACAACATATTATTTTGCATCCATCATAATATTATAAATTTCACAAAGATGATGGTTTCAAATAGTTTCTTATGAATTTTCAGGAAGTAATATGACATAGGTAGCAGCCGTTGTTATTAATTGTCTACTATGAAACTATTTCAAAATGTACTCATTCAATATTTCTTTCCTAAGTTGTCGCAACACAAATATTCAATTAACGTCTTGATTCCGCTTACTATAGTGTACACAAATTTCACGTTTTAAAAATTAATTCTTTAGAAAAACCAACAACAATAATCCAACCAAGCAAAATTTATGGGAACAATCTGCTCAATATACAGATATTATTCTACTATGTTAGTATTTTAGTTACAGGGTCACGACCCAGATACATTTACTTGACAGGGATATGTCCACCAGACAGCTATTATAGTTTAAGAACCTACTTACTGCCTGATAACTACGCTCATTTGTTTTTTTATTGAACTAAAAATATATACAGTTTGTCCTATCAATAGAAGAATATTGTTCTACCGGGTTACATTTTCGATCAGTGGTTATATGTAAATAACGTAAAAAGTTGGGATTGCTTAATAATCGATATATCGAATTAAACGTTCCCTGTTCTATAAGCAATGAATAAGGTTGCTTATGTGAAAGTGGTGGTAATTTTAATTAAAGTACTTGCGGCCACATTTCGACAGGCAATCCAGCATATTTATATTATTACTTTAAAATTTACGTTACATTAAAATAATATTATGGAGTTAGTAATCATGCAGCAAGATCTCGCATTATAAGGCATAGTTTACAATATGTTTACAACTTTGACATAAATTACACCTAAAACTACTTGGTTCTTTAGTAGCAAGTTTTAGCTCACAAATTGATTTCGGTAAATTCGGATAATACACCACTGTTACTGTATAAGCAACAAAGCTTGTGTTGTACATACAAAAAAATAAAGTTTTATTCTAGGAAGATATTCTTTGAAGCCTTTGTGTAACATTTTTCCATTGAGCCTGCTGTTTGTAAAATTATCTGATTACTAGGAATCTGCAGCAGTGACATCCATTTATTCAGCAGAAATTTGATAATAATGGTTGAATGTTTTCAGATATCTGGCGCCTATGCCGGCGGCACTTGCCAAGTAAATATTTGCATGTGAAATAAAATCCACGATTATTCTATACACTCAAGTGTCATGTAAGCAGTGAAAATGATTTAGCCAAATATTGGCCTACCCAATATATTTTGTACAAAGAATAGATATAACATTTCATTGTTAGCGTCGCGCCATATTCAAAGTAGTAAATACAAAATAAGATACTATGTACTTATCATTAAGAAGTATCATCATTCGGTGTTGTGTGCTATTGAAAATTGGCAATCACACAGGCTATCACAATTTGGGAAGCTGTTTGGGAAGAAACATTAATCTTGCACCCAATACTCACGTTAAAACATGTACAACTACCTTTCAGCTTAAGAAGGAACTATTTGGCAGGTTAAGAAGGAACTATTTAATTTAATAGTAACCTGAATGTCATTCGCTCAAATGCGGGATATAAAAGTATAGACTGTTCAACTGATTCTCACACCTTTTGCTATGTATGTGTGATGTGTTTGTAGAGAATAATAAAACTTTAACTACGGGACTCAGTATAAAAAAAACTAATTTTTTTACTCCAAAGCTAGAATCGCAGTCCGCTGAATAGTTTCTTATTTTCCCTCATAGCCATCATCAGATTTCAACCAAATCAATGTTGGGCGACCATTGGGGATAAATCCTACGGCATACAAAATGAATCTTAAAAATCTGTCCACATTTAGCGGAGTTATATGACAACATACATAAAAACTATATACCTATACAGACGAATTGTGAGAAATGGACCTTTTTGAAGTGACTATATCATTATAAATATCTTGTGTCTCATGAGACAATACGCCACACGGACAGACATATCCGACGATGACCCTGAACACAAACTATGAGTAAACAGTTTACAATCTACATGGTTCAAGTAATCGCCACGTACTCGTACCCGAAGACTTCCTTGTTTGCTTTTGTGCTCTTATTATTGCGAAAATAACAAATAATAAAAATACGACTTAAAGCCAAGGTCGCTTTGACCTTGTTTACAAGGAACTGATGTAAGTTTGCGTATTAATACTCATTAATGTGTTTTAATATCTCTTAATTTAAACAACAAAAAACTTTTTGTTTGAAATCAACCCAACTGAGCTTAAAATGCTTTACCAAATATTCAAGTGAAACTTCATCCTCATCAAACCAGTAAGTTTTATATGTATGTCAGTGTGTGTGTTTGTGTGTGCGTGTTGTATTTGTCTGTGGCATCGTAGCACCTAAACGAATAGACCTATTTAAATTCGTTTTCTTTAAAGCTGGTATAATCGCAATGGTTCAAACCTCTCTTTGGAAAAAATATGCTCAGCCATTCAGGAATTACAACAGGTCTTCTTCTAACCTAACTTAACCGCATAAGGGTAGATTGTTTCGTATTTGTACAGAAATAAGTTTTATAATAATACGATCAAAGATTAGGTCTTTTGGCTTAATTTTTCTAAAGTTAGACATTAGTAAATTCAACTTAAGATAGATATCCATGAGACATCCATTCCGCCGAAGCTGTGATCAAAGACTAATATAAACGATATTCACACCATGGTCAAATAAAAATTATTTTAATAGTCATTGGATCGTAAATGTATGTCAAGATTTAAAGTGGCACGTTGCGGCACGGTCGCGGCGGCGCGGCGCGGCGCAGCGCGGCGGCTACGAGAGCGGACCGTGTGCCCTAGGGCCGCGCAGCCGAGCCCCGCACGGTGCACGCACGCTGCATCTGCCGAGCGCCGACCGCGACGGATCGGGGGCGTCATTGTTAGCTACGACCGACCGTTCGACGAAACTTAATTGGCCTGACCTAGCTCGTAAAAGCGTTGTAAAAAGTGTGAAGGTCTGGCGGAGGTAAGGACTCGACAGAAAGAGGTCAAGTGTAATGCCTCGCGTTCCACTGACCTCATTTGGGTGCGCTGCCGATGCCGCGCGCCGTGCTCGCTCGCCTTTCATACAAATATTATGTCCTAGTTTGCTACTGTACTACTCTTTGATAATACATATTCAAAAAGAATAAATTGACAACAAGGTTTTTCTTTATTTTGCACTCACAATTAGAAAGTCATCTAAAAATTTGATTTTAGAATAAATAGTGCATAGGTGGTAGAGTTTATGTGGATTATTACTTTATTATTCTATATTAATTATTTCAATAGAGATTAAAGTGCCTTGTAAATAAAACTAATTAATTATATAAATCATGTTTATATTCTATGAAATAAAGGTGAAATATGAAAATCCTACTAAAACAGGAAATTGTTTTCAACATCAATGCAAAATGCTACAAAGATAATAGCCGCGAGTTTAAAAGTGCAGTCTCCGTGACGGACTAGAATTAAGAGGAAGAATCCGGAAACAGCCGGTGGGGGAAGTGACCTCCTCTGTCAAACGGAACCTTCAGCTGCTATTATTAACGTAACGGCCGCGAAATCGGGGCACTGACATACATCGTCCAAATAATACCATACACTCCATAAGTTATAGAGACCTTGGCCCACATGTTACACACGCTGCTCACCACCGCGTTCGGAAAGACCAACGGACACTCGTCCTTTGTTTTTTTAAATATATTCATAAATTTTCTGGTTCGTTTCAATCATTTCGTCAAATTAATGCTGGGACTTAACGTTTACCAAGATACAATAACAATATTAGGTATTAAAGCTATTTCCGCCCTAATAAAATGACGACTCGTAAAAAATATATTAAAAAATTAACTTACATTTTAAGTATTATAACGTGAAGCGAGAGACCTTCTTGTTTTGTCATTCAGTAAAAAATAGAATTTAATAGTTATATCGGTTACTAGCATTTGCTCTCGGCAACGCCCGTGTGAAATTCTGCACAGACATATTTCCGGCATACAACCGTTCAACCCTTATTTTACCCCCTTGGGGATGAAATTTCCACAAATTCTTGCTTATTAGATGCTTACAACATAAAAGGCATCAAATGCTAAAATTTCATGTTTGTATCCCCAGCGATTTAAGCTCTGAGTTGATCAGTCCGTCAGTCAAATAGTCAGGACAAGTATTAGGTCTACAACTTTGCTCCCGCCGTTTTTTTTTTAATTTTAAAAATTATATTAAAAAAAATGGTATCTTATTTATGTTTCAAAGTATTGTCCGTCACTTTCCACTACTTTGGCCCATCTTTCAGGCAGCAAACGAATCCCACGTCGGAAAAATTCTTCATCCTTTGATAAGATCCAAGAATCGATCCATTCTTTCACTTTTTCAAAAGAATCGAAGCACTGGCCCGCCAGGCCGTGTGCGATCGACCTAAATAAATGGTAATCAGATGGAGCAACATCTGGAGAGTATGGCGGGTGAGGTAGAATTTCCCATTTCAGTGTTTCGAGGTACGTCTTGACTACTTTCGCCACGTGAGGTCGAGCATTGTCGTGTTGCAAAATTACTTTCAACTGATACGGTACCCAGTATCCTTGTTTTTGGATCATTCCCAGCTGTTCCAGGCGTTTTGATACTGCTTGCTGAGTTACTCCTAATGATTTTGCTAGCTGTCCTTGAGTTTGGCACGAGTCTTCATTAAGTAAAGCCTCCAGTTCATCATCTTCAAAAGTTTTTTCTCTGCCACCGCTATGCCGATCTTCAACAACAAAATCACCGCTTTTAAAGCGCTGGAACCACTCGCGACACGTTCTTTCACTAATAGTTTCATCACCATAAGTACTTGAAATAATCCGATGAGCCTCAGCCGCCGATTTCTTCATGTTGAAATGAAAAAGTAAAATCTCCCGCAAATGACGTGAATTCGGTTTATAAGTTGACATATTTAATTAAGTGTAACTATATAACGCAAACAAAAATTAACTAATATCGATGTAAGATTATATTTATAGATGTCAAAACTGATGGAAAACAACTGTGATTTATTTATTTGAACTATTACTGGCTACTAGCGCCATCTTCTGGAAAACGGCGGGAGCAAAGTTGTAGACCTAATAATTATATATGTATAGATGACCCTTGAACACTTTTAGCATGCAAGACTAATATTTAATATACAATAGCTCGATGATAGGTGAGGTATATATGTGAGGACATTCACACGCCTTGCTTGATAAGGATATCCGTACACTTGGTGGAAAACTGGTCATAGGTCTAATTACCGTCCTTGTGCATTCTGTGTGTTATGGAACCTAGTGGGTAGTCACTAGTGAGTTACTTTGTGGTCCAGCAATTTTAAGTCACTCATCATGATTGTCGTCATTATTAAGTGCACTTAAGTAAACCTACTTCAAAAAAGAAGTAGGTTCTCAATTCGGTGAGTTTTTTATCGCCCATTGTAGATCGGTTTAATTGAAAAAAAAAGCATTCAATAGAGTTTAACTGAAATGTGGTCCCATATAAATTTGATTAAGGTCTGATGATAGAGTACGGAGAAAAAAAATAAAACTCCTTAACGAACAACAGCTCAGTCGTCACGATTGTGTTATTGAGTTGAAATTTACATACCATATTCGTACTTAAAACAAGAAATTGAAAAATAAAATAAGTGTTAACAAAAAATAAAAACTGAGTACATACAATGTAAGTATTAGAATATTATTGAAATAAAGGGAGGACTGTCCTCCCCGTGACCACGAAGGCTGAAAAGTCTTCGAAACGTCGGGATCAAAATTAATAAAAAACCGCGATAAAATCCGTTTAAATTAGTTTTATTTCAATGAGTAACATTCGCGTAAACGTAAGAAATCATTATATTAGAATATTATTTTTATTTTTTTAAAGCATTGGCCGGCAAACGAGCAAGTGGGTCACCTGATGGTAAGTGATCTCCATCGCCCATGTACGCCCACAATCAGAAGAATCATGGGCGCGTTGCCGACCTTAAAGGAAAGGTTCCCAATAATTAGGGATTGGGAAGGGGAGGGGATTTGGGCTTCCGGATATCTCACTCACCGTACAAAACGCAGCAGCAAGCCGCTACTTTACGTCGGTTTCAACAAATAAAATGTAAAATTCAACAAACAAGTCGAACATGATCGCCACTGCTCATGAAAACCTACAGGAATCGCGGCTAAGTTGCCGACTTCAATCATGTACGAGCGATCAGCGAACCGAATGTACGAGCGAATTAAATGAAACATTCATTCATTCATTTTTATAATATTTTCTTGCTCGTTCTCGAAAGCAAACATTAATTTCGTAAAAAATAAAATATTTATAAATAAAATACATTTTATCGTGTGTTTATTCTGGAAATACGATTTTGTCCAAAACATTTCGAAGTTATATGAAGGTGAATGTGTTCAATGAACGTACTCAATATCTTTATAATATATAAAATTAATAAAAACAATCAACATGAACATGTTCCTTTGTCTATGCTCAATGTTTTTTTTTTCTTTTAAATCCTTGTAAATAATGGAAGAAGTCCTTACAAGCCTACATTTGTGTAAACAAAAGAAACTGAATTCGCTCGCGCGTTAACATTGTAAAAACAACGCATACGTTATTGTATGTAATATTGCATTCATGTAATATAAACCACGTTCAGCAAAGGCCATGAAAAAGTATTATATTTTTTTCTGTTGCTAATAAAACAGCGATATCTCAGCGGGGAGTGGTACGGACTGCCGAGACGAAAGTCGTAGGTTCGAAATCAGTCCCAAGAACATGTACTTCTGACTTTTTTAATTTACCTACGTGTGTATTTATTGCGACTTGCTTTAAATGTGAAGGAAACATCGTGAGGAAACCTATATACCTGAGAAGAATAGAATTTCGAGGATATGTGAAGTCTACCAACCCGCATTAGCCTGGCGTTATGAAATAAGGCCTAACGCCTCTAATTAGTAGAAGAGGCCTTTGCTCAGCAGTGGGACGTATATAATACAATGCTTGAATCATTATAATAATAAAGCTACATCGTTACTGAAACTATTAGATAGAAAAATACGGTTTGTGTGTTTTTTATTTGTCACCTTCACCCATCCATACTAATATTATACATAAATATAAAAAGTAACTCTGTATGTCTGTTTATTACGTTTTCATGGCTAACCGAACCTATTTTGATAAAATTTGGAAGACAATTTCAACCCTAAGCTACATTTTATCGTATAAAAATGTAACTGCAATTTTATAGGGGAGCCCGAGACGTACGCTGGTGGAACCGCAACCAAAAATATATATTGCATGAAGTAAAAATTTGTAGTCGTAGTATCTCTAATTCTCAGAGATAGCATAGATACATAGATAGCATAGATAACTGCCCCCTGTTTTAAGAACGGCATTTCCGCCTTATGACGCAACTTGGAGCAGCGCGGCCGTCCTGGCCGCCTCGAATAAATAGTAAAACTTTATGACTCAGAAACTATAAAAAAATAATATTTAAAGAATATTAATTGACTTTGTTCAGCGGGATTTATTATATTACTATCATTTTTTTTTTGACTGACGAGACGAGCAAGGCGTTGGCCTGATGGTAAGCGCCACGCCTGCACGCCAACAGAAGCAACACCACACAACTTTGAATATAAAGCACTGCATGGCACTGAACTTGGGGCAGAAATAGACAAAGCGGTGGTACCAACCCAGGCGGCCTCTCGCATACGAGGGACCTACCACATTGTAATTTTGTTATAATAGACAAAACTTAAGGTAAGCAGCGGCTTTACTGTGCTTTACTGTAGTCCATCGGCGGCGGTGACCGCCATTCAACAGGCGGGCCGCATACTAGTTATTACCTGGGCAATAAAAAATCTACTAAATGAGTTACGAACTAAAATAGTAGAACTTTGACACGACTTCAACATAATAATATATGCACACACGTAGGTTAATACAGATTTACTTTGGACTAACACTGAATACAATAAAGGATTAATTATTTGTTTTAGTTTAGTTTAGTTAATAACAAAATTTACTCTAATGTATTGTTTGTGCAAAACCTTGACCTAAGATCTAATCGTCATACCTGTTTCAGAAATGAAAATAAATAATAAGCGACACTTCAAGTGTCTCTATTGTGTAAATTACTAATATTGTGTAAAAAGTGGGCAGATATATACATAATTTCCAGTTAGACTAAATGTTATTCCCTCAAGCCTGTTCCGTTACTTAGCTAAGTATAAATAATGACATAAATGAATTTTTACTTATATCGATGGATTAGAGACTTACAGAGCTACAAACGAAACAGGTACTGCAACACCTTAATATCCTTATCACTATCAAATTCGTACTAGTGATTTACCATCATCTCGAAACCATGAGTCGACGTGGACTTCCGATGTAGATGTAGTGATATTCATAATTGAGTTGAATTACCAATTTATTAAGGCTGTAACTAAGACTAAATTGTAAAAAATAAGTTGGGTTTTAATTTTTTTTTAGTTTGACAGCTATAAAGTCTTTAAAAAATAACAGAATTGGCATTATGAATTACTTATGATGTCATATGTTTATTTAGTTAATTACTAATATATGCAATGTGCAAGATGTCACACCACAGGGCACACATGGTGGCACAGATGCATATTGTACAGTATAGCTATAGATATTTGTTTGTGCTTTGTCCGCTACGTATGTCCAAATAAATATTACTTTTGTAAACAAGACACGTATTGCTTGGCGATTTACCAGATTTTATTTATCTACGTTTAAATTATTTATAGGAAGTGGTGCACGTCTTTGTTCATGCACAAATATTATTAAAGGTACATTCAATGATTATTTTTTATTAGTATAACCTTGACTAAATTAACTTTTGTCTATATATGGAATATATCTATAAATTAGAACGTTTTAATCCCCGACAAAAAAGACGACCACTTTTTCTGACTGTCCGTCTCTCTATGTACTCTATGGCATCGTAAAGGCTATATAAATGGATCGATTTGGCTGCGTTTCTTTTTCAATTTGATAGCTGGCTTAATTAAAATATTCTTAGCAATATTTGAAAAAAGATTGTTCAGCTATTTAGAAATTACTCACTTTTTTTTAAATGATAACCTAGCCTAGGTTTACATTTTTGGAGGTTTATTAGCCATGAATCATGGAGTGATTACAATTAATTGTTGACGGCATCGATACATAAATTACGTTTTATGTTAAAAATATATTTTATTTTAGCAAGTCGTTGATATTCATTAGATACCTAGAATAGAGTAAACTGCTTCAAGTAAAATTTAAATCAAATACATACGAAGCTTTTATGATTTTTCTTATTTGCTTGAATGACGAAAAGAGCAGTTCGCTCGCTTGGTAGTAAGCACCATGTCTGCCTATAAACAGACGCAACACCACACAGAACTTTGAATTACAAAGCACTCCATCGACCTGGACTGCGTTGGTCACACCCAGATATATAATAACAATTTATGTCTCGGGTTTGTTGAGTCTCATAATGCCCAGTAATTTCACTGGCTTCAATGTCCTTCAAACCGAAACACAGTAGTGCTTAGACATTGTTGCTTAGCGGCAGAAATAGACAAATCGGTGGTACCAACCCAGACGGCCTATCGCATATGCGAGCCTTGCCACCTCGTTTTGAATAACAAGTATATATTTTTTACCCTGGCACGAAATAGTTGTTACGGTACACCTGATGGTAAGTGCAATGTAATCGAAGAATAGCGGCGACCAATTAGGCGATATATCAATGCCAAAAATATTTATTTAGGTAGCCCCATGGGTGGCCCCATGGCCTTACAAAATATCAAAAGCCTGGCCACTAGCCCCACAGAATTAACGATATATCTGGGCGGAAAATATCACTGTGCTACATAAATCATGGATCTATTAGTGACCGATAAAATACTCGTCTTTCAAACAGGAGAGGTCGGATAATATTACTCCAAGGTCTGTTGACAGGCTGACCTCGGCGTATCGGTCGCGGAGGACAGACGGTCGCAAATATTTGCGCGCGTGAGAGGCACGGGAGGCAAGCGCTACTCGAGCCCGGGGCGGGTGCGGGGGCGCGGGCGCGGCGGACGGAGGAGCGCAGCGGGAGGGAGGGGCGGTCGTAGGTGACCTTGCCGCACGTCTGCCACGCGACCTTGATCTTGAGACGACCGCGGCAGCGCGCTCGCCCTCGCGTCGACGCGAACTAACGACACATGAACGACACCTATTGCTTCAGTTGCTAACTACCAGCATTGTGCACTAATAACCTATTTATTGATGATGTCTGAGTGACATCCTCTGGATTGCTCTGGTACAATCATTTCTTTTTTCATTTTGCGTAGCAATGTGCACCAGTGATTTTAATTCAGAAACTTACTTTTTTAATCAGGATATTTATGATGATTAGGGGTTAAAATATGACTGACATATGCCATTTTATATATTTTTTTAAATAAGACAATCTACATTTAATCAATAATAATTTTTCAAGTAGCGAATAACCTTAACACTATGTAGGTAATTTAACAACAGGGCAATTTGTTTAACAAAAACGTAAAAATGTTACATAATTAAATATATGATGTAAATAACACGAGGCAAAACGCAAAAACTACTATTTTATAATTAAGTATTACTCATAGATCATGGTATAACTCATCGTATACATCCACAGCCATTAAACATATTATGTAAGTAAATTATGACCAACCTTATTATGATAAGTTCACGCCAATATCCTCGCGAGGTAATGCAGATGAGTAACTATTACACCCGCTGTTCGCTGAATTTATTCCCATCCCATGAAGTCATAGAGAAAATGTCGGCACAAAATCCTATCCAATCCACACATGTGTGTTGTTTGTTTCTTTTATTCCCTTACTTAGGAACCTTAGTCACGACCTTAACGGTTCCATACTCTAGATTGGCCTGCTGTTAGACCAATGCGAGGATACTCATTTACGTTTCATTACGGTTTAAAAATTGATAAGTAAAAAAAACTGCCCAAAAACACCTTGCGCACGTCACCCGGTGTTTTTATGAAATAGACGGCGAACGGCCAAGAGCCTCGTATAATCCTCGAATATCCTCGGTGTAAGGATTCTAGCGATGCCGATACTACATACATTCAGATCAGTTCAGGCGTTTAGAATTCATAACGTAATTAAAAAACACACTCACAATCAAAAATTATGTACATATGCCTTACGTATATGAAACCAGAAAAGTGTGTTAGTTATTAGTATTACTACTGTTATACGACTGTTACTAGTGTTAGTTATTACAATTTTTTGATTTAGCATCTTGTTAATCTGCTCGTAGAGACTATTACAGATTTTAGTAAGACTTGGATGTTTGTAATTGGCTGCCTAATTTATATTTCTAAATTTAAACACACTATATAAAAAAATAATAACTATTCCTGTTAATAAAAAACTACAATAAAAAACCCCTTTAAAGGCAGAGTTCCGATAGTCGCGTCACAAGTATCAGTGACTTAACATCTGACAGCGCAACCATCGAAAGTCTATCTCACGCATACCTAGCATGCAATTTATTGCTTTAAATTCCACAGAGATATTTTATTTTCTTCATGTCCACCAAATCTTAAAATTATGCCATTAATTTCTTATCTATTTTGATACGTAAGTACTTTAATTAAATATGAATCTTGAAAATATTGTTTAATAGATCATTCAGTTAAAACATAATAATAAGTATTATACACAATACACATCATATCATGTCTATCACATGTAATACACAACGATAATGTGCATTTATTAGGTATTATTAGTCTATACCACGGTAATATTATATTATATCTATACCATGCTAACAAGAAAGTATTTAGTTTAGAGTATGCAAATCATAAAAAGAAATAGGAAAATGTAATAACATGCAGCAAAGATAGGGTACCACAAAAATACTTATACTTCTATGCATCATTCAAATTGAATATTATTGTAATAACTTGTTTGTAACAAGTGTATAGAGTAGAGGGAGGAGGGGGTATAATTGCTAATCGTTGAAAATTGGCACTTTATAATGTTTACAACTACAATATTACTACATATTCTAAAACAAAGTCCTCCGCCGCGTCCGTCTGTCTGTCTGTTCGCGATTAACTCAAAAATTACTGAACGCTTTCATGCGCTTTCGTTGAAAATTTTCATGCGGTTTTCACCAATAGATAGAGTGATTCACGAGGAAGGTTTAGGTATATAATTTATCAAGATTTTGTGTAAATTGGTTGAAATATAATAATAATAATTGTTGGAAGTGGCGAAAAAAGTCAAGCCGCCACAGAGCTTTCATCGAAGACGCTGCCTAATCTCTTTGAGATATAATAAAACAATGCAACGTTGGATATGCCTCTTTTATAGATGTACAAAAAATTCCGCGATGGCATATATTAATATATATTTTAAGGATAGGTTATTATACGATTCTATCTCTTAAAAAATGGTCACGTACAATACGGTAATTATTATTGTAAAGTTATTTAGACGGATACAGTGTTTATCGTAATCAATTTAAACACGTTAGTTACCTAAAGCATTTCACGCACATTATTATAATCTTGACACCATATAATTTAAATGAATATTATAGGAGTTATCACAAAAAAAATGCGCGCGGAAATAAATTCAAGCGCGTTTCTCACTCTGATGACGGGACTCGCTTGATGCGATCAACCTTCGCGCCGCACTTACTGTTAACGGCCACAGAAAAAACATGTAGGCATAATATGCTCTACTGCCTGTGCGAAGCCAGGGCGGGTCGATAGTTATATAACTAAAATCAATTATAATTAAATTAAACTAACACTAAATGTTATCCCAAGATTATGTCAATACATCACCGAAAACTATATCCAAATCCGTAGTTATTGTGGAGTACGAGGTACACAAACTCACAAACAGACAAAATATCTGTTTACCATTTTATATGAATAGACTCAAATTAAATCATATTGCATAAAATCGTGATATTTATAATATATCGCTTATTGAAACGTTGGACACAGTAGAGATGAGCTAAATTTGAATGACTTGCTGATATAAAATATTTGTTTTTTATTGTATTTATCAATACCCAGGGTATTCATATCACCCTTGCACTGTAAATTAGGTCATGAGTAAAACATAATTACAATAGGTATATACCATAAGGCATAAACGATTCATCAAAATTTCCCCATTTACTCAATTACTGACACAAGTGTACACATAAATATACTTAACACATTAAAACACTTTACTCTTTAATACTTAAACGTATTGCAAAATTCTCAAGAAATATGACTTAATATTACATGGAAACGCTAAAACTGACGTCAGCCGGATTCGTTAATTTTTATCTGTTTAAATCTTCTTAACAGACTTTGACCAATGTAGATATTGTACGACCCACAGAAAGTTATTCAACGTTACACAAAGGCGTAGAACAATCTACAGAGGTCGGTGAAAACTTGACGCAATCACGAGTTTATCAAATTAATATTAAAGGTTATAATTAAAATTTATTGGAACCGGTTTTAACTCAGCTGATTGGTATCGTTGCTATTTGTGCAGCGAGTTGTACGGTCAGCAACACGTGGACGTCGTAACCTTGCGATAAGCGGCATCCGCTGATAAGGAGTCGCAGCGCGTCACCACTGCACTCGTGCCAGTGCATTTCTCCCGCGGTGACTCGCAAACCCCGCACCGCCTCATCGCGTCTCGTCGCGCCTCGGCCACCTCGGCGTGCGCTCTTTGCGCCCGCGACGCCACCAAGGTTGCGCATGCACCCTGCACAGTGCAATATTATAAAATTTACACGTGTATATTTGCAATAAACACAATATTGACTTAACCTCTGTTAGTGCTGTTGAATACATGTATATTCAAACTTGCAAGTAATCCAACGTCAACAAATCCCTTACCCAAGGTTATCGGGACATCAAGACATTATATATTACAGATAACAGAACTTAAGTGTATATGAAAGATTAATTAAACCTTACTGCGAAGTTCATATTGAGCGCGAACACATAGGGGCGATTTTTGAATACGTGATCGATGTATTTTTGGCAGCTCCAGCTCAACCAGGCAAGGGTATTCTCATTATCTTATAGAAAACCGATGTGAATGTCGTTGTTGCGTTTCGTACTGTCAGTGAGGTAATCGGAGGCACAAACACCTCTTTCCAATTTCTTAAAATTATCACTTAAGTTTCCATTGATTTTTCTGGTATTGTAGGTATACATAGGCGTTGGAGATCACTTACCATCAGATGACACAGTTGCTCGCTTGTCGTCTCTGCTATAAAAAAGGCGTATCTTTGTTTCAAATATAACAGAGAAAAAATATTGAGATTGCTTTACTCTACACTACTAAAACGAAGGCAAATAAGTGCGAACGTAGTTGGCGAATAAAATGTAGTCTAATTTAAATAGGCTACAATTAGAGAGGGTATGACTAAGAGTCTCGAGGACTGTCGACTCTCAAATACATCTGGTTCTAGGCGAGCGCGTCCTGATTAGCAGCTGACTCATATCGGGTCACGCATTTGTATCATTTTCAATTCGTCATACTACTTTTTATTATTATGTATGCCTATTTAGATTCTTAATGGTGACATATTAAAAATGCACACACATTGTATGCAAGTAACACACTGATCCACGAGTCAAAAGTTAGTATTATACGTATGTTTAAGAATTTATGCTTCGATATGTCACTGAGCAGAATACTGATATAATGTAGAGTATGTAGGAAATCAGTTTTTTTCCTGGCACGGCAAACCGACTACACTGTATCTGGTGGTAAGTACAGTTCAGCTCAAATATAATGTTGACCAAATGAGTGATGGTGTATCTCCCGACGGTTGTCAGGATTATGCTGGTCTGAAGTGACTGGATATTACTGGCTCTCGCCGGAATAAACCACGAGGGTGACATATTCTTCATCATGTGTACCGGTGATAAACTTTCGGATATAAATATGCATAAACAATACACTCCCATCAAATTCATAACAAGCTAGTTTTCCTCGAGATAAAGACAGACTTCCGATGGTCGCGTCAAGCGACACTGGCCTTTTCGTCTGTTAACTCCGAGAGATAGCGTGCATTAGGAACACTACTGTCGTATATTTTCCCATAACGAAATTCGCAGTGCATGGTATTAATTAACGCATAGATTTGGTGTCACTGACGGCAGTAATGCGACCAACGGAATTCTGTCGTCTTTCTGGGTTTAAGAACCCCGCGGAAGAGATTTTTGTTTAAGGTTTTCCCTTGGATTATCGAAATCTTTAGAGCTATTATAGATACCGCAAGAACAAATACTATATTTATTATGGCCCGTTTAATAGTTCATTTAGTATATTATATTATACTAGCTTTCGCTCGCGGCTCCGCCGGCGTGATCTGCTTTTCCCATGATAAAAAGTAGCCTATGTCTTATTCTGATGTATAAGCTATATTATTGTAAAGTTTCATTAAAATCCATTCAGTAGTTTTTACGTGAAAGTAACAAACATACATCCATCCATACTTACAAACTTTCGCGTTTATAATATTAGTAGGAAGTAGGATATATCATGAAAGTCGCGAATAGTATATGCAAGAACTAATACTTGTTAAATTAACGAACAAAATCAGGCAGAGCAAAATCTCAAACGGGATCTGTTTCGTGCCATCTTTTGTACAAATTCAGGTCAAGGTTTCGCAGATAGCTTGGACGTGATGGACGATATTACATTTACACAGAAATACAGTGACTACCCGAATTAATTAAACTATTGTTTTTTTAATAGATTACTGTCTCATAAATTTGCGAACCGTCGTGTCTTTGATACGCAGTTAGAATTTTAAAGACCAGTGAGCGTAACGGAACTTTTTGCCACACATACTGTAGCATTTATCATCATCGCCACTCTATTCATAACTTATATTCATATTATATTTAAGGCACGTAAGTCTGACAATCACTTGAGTGTCGTTCTCCGGGGCTAACCAGCACATTACCTACGTCCTTTAAATGTACTTAATATATTTGAATAATGTTTCAAATTTCAATGAATTTGAATATAAAGAACAATCATTATAGTAGCAACGTATCGCCTCTGTTCGCTGAAACAATTAATATATACGTATTTATTCGAAGCAACGTAAAATGTTATTATGTAATAGAGATGACTAATTATTAACTATTATAATATATGACTTTTTTCCGAGCACGGCAAACTGACTGCATTACACCTGTTGTTAAGCGTAGTGCACTCCAAAAAACTAGCGACCACCGACAAACAATGAGTTCCTCGGTGGTCACCAGAATCATGCCGGCCTGTATAAATGCTTCTTACCTCTTCGGAGAGGGAAGAAACAAATCGAAGGGCCTGTGGCAGAACAGGTGGATGACCGATACAGTCACAGGGATACAAAGATGTTCCCCTATCCCCGCACCAACCAACCATCAAGTCATGTCGCATGCCCCTCGGGAGAACCGGATATACAGTGGCTGATCCTGGAAAGAGCCTTGCGACCTAGTTCACACCTGAGTGACTAAGTGATAGTAATCGCGACTCTAATAAATTTTTCTATACCGGTGTACCGGCTATAAACCCGGTAGGGGCCTCCTTCGGCGTAAGTGGAGTGGTTTCGGGGATCCTGGTATACCTATATTGCTGCCAGTACCAACCCTGCGCTTCACCTTTGGGGCTTGGAAGGCCACTCACTGCCGGAAATACCCTCGGCGTCTGCGGTAGTACGGTGTTATCCAGCTGCCGTACGTCTCGAGGTGGCACCATGAAGACTTACAAATTTATAAGTCCATACTTCCTTCACTATGCGGCCGCGATCCCGATGTCCTCGGTTAGTCGCCTCTTTCCACAGGCATGGGATATAAGGTGGTAGAATTCTACAAATGTAGAAATGTTCTACAAATGTCGGCTGTGAAGCGAGAGGTCGCGGGTTCGATCCCCGCACCGAAACAAATGTGTGATCCACAAATATTTGTTTCGGGGTCTGGGTGTTGTGAGACCGAAAGTCTCTCGTAGTTCCTGATACCCACGACACAAGACTCGTATCTTATTGTGGGGTCAGGAATATGCATGTGACTGTTGGGTTTAAAAAAAAAATGCCTCCAATCCATAGAGCGAGAGGCGCTGGTCAGACGTTAACCTGACGCGGCACCTTATTCTCGTTTGTGGGGAGCGGGATCGGTTCGTCCCCGATCCCGTTCGGTGCTCTCCTTCTCCTGACAAGACACGTTAATTTGGAAAAAATACGTTTTTTAACTTATAAAAAGCTTTTGGTGATAATTACTATGATTATTATTCAGTAGATAACAGTCAAGCCGAGCACGAAATTTATTAAATTTTCATTGATATATTATCATTGATACATATTATAGGCTCAAGTCAAGGACAGCCTCCGTGGCGCAGTGGGCGAGGAGCTGTGACGCGGGAGGCCACGGATGCGATTCCCGCCCAGAGACAAATGTTTGTGTGATCCACAAATACTTTTTCCTGGTCCGAATGTGTTTTCACCCCGGACGTGTTGACGTCAGGCACGGGACCGGTCGGTCGTAAATACAACAACCCAAAGCTTTCTGCATCATGTGTTAAAAAGCATGTTGCGCCGACCCTACTACGAGTGGAATAAGGGCAGGTCGAAGAAGAGGAGATATGTCGAAGAATCAAGCTGCAAATTTTCATAAAATAACGAAATTGCTAACAACTGCTGACGTTACACCTTAAGTACAATAGTTTTTAGAGTCAAAATGCAATACGTTTATTTATCTTATGCAATAAAATACAATTCACACAGTTGTTATTTGTTGTAATTACTTAATAAATACGCAATATATTATTCTTCTTGATAAAATACTGTGCTATGTATTTTCCGCATACATCTTTATATAACGGTAGACGTCCTAATAAAATAGATGACGCAAAATGAGTATCACTTCGCAGCTCAGGGGCTTTCCAACACGACGCAGCCATGGATTTTACGGTCGCATAGTGATAAAATCCTGTTATTCCTTTACTCGACAGTGTAACGGGGAAAATGCACTTAAACAACTTTTATGTGGTTTGTCATAATATAAAATATACAAAAACGACTTTGCTACTACAATGTATATTCATATAATATTTATATCTATAAACTGCATCTTAACAAATACCGCACGTAATATGTAACATTTATTTTAGATCCGTTATGCATACAATTTAATATACCAGCTGCTACTTTTCGGCTGCATTCAAAAATTATTTCCATTTATTATCTAACTATTATAAAGACATTTTCATAAAATTTTCTTTGATCCCACACGGTTCTCGTCTATGTTCGTTGAAAGATTTACCGAACCCAACTCTACTTGAAAGTTAATTGATCTTATTATAGGTAAAAACTTCAAAAACTGAATTGCACCTATGGAACACATAAGAATGAATAAATGGACCCACATTTGCTGTAACGTAGCACCGCACTCCTAACAAAGTGGCAGAGCGAAACAAAGTGAAAAAAAACGGTCCACGAGACTGTTTAGACTTTAGAGTGTTTTAAATTACAATATTATGTAAATACTGTTTTTTTGGTAAATATTTTTTTAATTATATTATTAGATTAGCTTTAGATATGAACATTCATAAGGCAGCAAGCAGCCAATCTTCTATCTGCTGTTAGTAAGTTACAGTATTTCATACCATTTATCATTTATTACATGTTGCCTTTTATATGCTGTGTTCAACACATAGCTACGAGGCATTGGCTCTTTTAGTATTTAGATAATGAGTAAGTTGCGTTTCACAATATTTAATATGATATTAGTTAAAACAATATGCTATTACTTATATAATATAAGAAAAATAGGTTAATACAGTATATGCAAAAATTTAATTCATTTCAATACTCCAGGAAAATGTATTAAATATATATCGTGAGTCATGCTGATGAAGATCCGTCTGGTTACAGGGGTCAACTCAGTTTCATTAGCAAAACATTATTCATTTACTACAATACCCTTATTATAGGTATATTAGTATTATATTACCCTATATATTAGTTCTTATTGGTGTCATTTTATGTCTGCCCAGCAGTAGTACGACTAAGCAAATTAAGATTTTTGAATGTGATTTTATAGCAGAGGATATTTGAATGTTTTTTTTATACCACCTTTGAGCACCCACAATACTAGTAGAATCATGTCATATGCGTTGCTGATCTCAAGGGTGGATATATCAATGTTTTTTTTTCAATATACCGATATGGCGATATATGGGTCACAGAAATGTGTAGTCGTATTTTTTAGACTGCTTAAATAGACTTGACAGTGAGTGGTTATGTTTTTTTTATCCTGGCTCGGCAAAGTGACTACGCTACACCTGATGGTAAGTGTAGCGCAATCCAAAAAAAGTGTCGACCAACGATAAACAATGTGTCCATCGTAGGTCGGCAAGATCATGCCGGCCTGCCAAAGGGCCAAGGGGGAGGGGAAGGAAAAAGGGATTAAAATTTCATACAAATTTAGGTTACTCGATTTTACAATCGATCACATCACTATAAACTATTGAAATTAACTAAACTATAAATTAAACTAAATCAGTGTCTAACTAATTATATTACTACTACTTATACTAATTACTAACTAATTAACTGGACTAACTTAGTCTCCATTCGCATCAATTGTTTATCATTTAATGTCGTCCAAAGTTGCAAATTGAATATCGTCATGTCACTCGTTCCATAAAAAAATGTGCGTGTGTGTGTGCAATTCACACACGGCAGAAGCGAAACTTCAGAATTATTAAAATCTATATATATAAAAGAAAGTGGTGTTAGTTACACCACTTATAACTCAAGAACGGCTGAACGGATTTAGCTGAAAATTGGTGGAGAGGTAGCTTAGAACCAGGAGACGGACATAGGATACTTTTTATTCCGTTCGACCGCGTTTCAGTCAAGTCACTATAAAACGTGGTATAACAAAAACACATCTGACATGACACAAAACGCTAATGACAGTGGAATAACAAAACTTAAATGACAGCTAAACGTAATTTTATCTTTGGTTAAGTATGGTAAAAAAATTGACTATTGTAAAAATGATAGCTAAACGTAATTGATAATATCATCAGTAATTTGTTTTCTCTTTGAATCATCATTAACAATGCCGCGACCAAGACGATCAAATCTTTCCCGACAATACTATGCATTTGATCATGTGATGATCTAAAGATCACATCACATGATCAAAGCAAAGTTGCTAAAGCAAAGTTGTTGTGAATGAGCCCACGAATGTTTCTGAGAGGGTACGATCAATTTTCGACACATGGCGCCACTGTTAGGCTACTTTTATCCCGGAAAAAGCGGATCACGCGGGCGGAGCCGCGAGGGAAAGCTAGTAAAATAATAAATCAACGATTTTTAATACGCAAAAGCAAAAAAAAAAAAAACAAGAATAATACACCACGTTGTTTAGGACACATTTGGACGTAGGTACGCAAAAAGGATCCAACCCACAGCAAGTTCATATGGACATATTGATTTTGTTTTACTAAATTTAATAATTTAAACAAATTTTATCTCGTAGTTTTTTGAAAAATCGGGCATGAAACATATCCCGTGTACGATTTTGCAAAAAAAATACGGTATTAAAATCAATTTAAATTAATGAATTTTGCAAAACAAATTCAGTACCTCCAGTTAAACTTACTGTGGCTTGGAGCCTTTCTGCTTAACTAAGTCCATTTTTTCTTCTATTTAATTTATGGCTTCGCATTATTATGCATTTCGTCAATGACAAGTATCATTTATTCTCATCTCAAGTCTTCACCAGAACGATGAAATATGGATGAAATATCTTCAAGGTCTTGTTGGAATTTTGGTGTGAATTCCTTCGAGTAAGATGCTTAATTCACTGCTTGCTTGCTTAATTTTCAATGTTTCAATACACTGTTCATCACCATCAATGTTTATTGCACAAATTCACACCACTTTTATACAACACACAACTTTAAACTAGATTTTTTTTTAAATGCATAAACTGCACTGTCGGAATTCCCGCCAAAACTCCTATGACACATTTTCCGAAAGCTTAGTTCTACGCAGGCGCAAAGACTCGTGATAGGATACTTGCAATCTATCTCATTTTCTTGCAGGCTAAATCCTATTTATAATCCTATGTATGTCTTTGTCGTAACGTATTTTCGTTTTATCGAGTTTCAAATCACAACGATTCTAAATTTCGCTTCAAAAATGCTTTCTTTATGTCCTAGCAATTCAATCGGATTTGGTACTACGGTGGGTAAAATACATACTTTTATATCGTACACTATACGTCGTCTTAATTTGACCACACCTTTCTATAATACGTTATATAAAAAAGATTCTATAAAACATAATTGAAATCTTAAGTCGATATTTCTTTCTATTATTATGTAGATCCAAATCGATATCGATAATATTATTACTTCATTATGAAATAAATAATGTCAAAACGGTGTAAATCCACTTGATTGTTGAATACATGAGTATAATGTATGTATGTGAAGATACTAATTAATATCAAAGTACAAATAATAAGTGATTGTGCTTATTTTTCAAGCAGTGCGTCCTAATAATGTACGTAAGACAAGTGGAAGAGGTCGTGGCAGGTAGGTCGACATGTCAATTGATGTTTTGTTATGTTGAATGTGACCGCAACTGTGGCGCGGACGCGGCGTCTCTACCGGATGGAGGGTGACATTGCGTGACCGCAGCGTTTTTAAACAACTGTTTGATGATACAATGACGCAGAATGTCTACTTCTACAAGGTCGTTGTTAATTTATTATTCCCAACATTTTTACATGTCAACTTCTATGAACACTGAATGCATATAACAATAATGTGTTTCTTCATTGGCGACGCTGAGTGCTGACACCACTTTTCCTGGAATTAAATAAAAAAAACTGGGACCCATCTACAAAATATGTGAGTCACAAGTATTTCACACTAAACTACGTGCATACATATTTTGTCAATGTGTTTTTACAGCTGTCACACACTCATCTATACGGTGATTATGCTTATCACATGTCAACGATATTGATGTCATCGGTTAGTAAACGTACAGACAAACTGTGTAATAAAGGAAATTTTGATTTTTAAGTAGATAAATCTTTTTTGGCTCGTAAAGGAACGACCGTAGTCCAGTACCACCCAGTGCTTTGTAATCCAAAGTTCTATGTGATATTGCATCTTTGTATGGCAGGCGTGTCACTTACCATCAGGTGAGCGACCTGCTTGTTATGACATCTAAAGCTAAATTTTTTTTTAATAAAAGTTGATACCCACACGGTATTTCCAGATAATACGTACGATGCGCGCAAAATAAGTTTACTGGGCCTAATTTAGTCACTTCACGCGCTCTCTACACGTCAGTGACCCTCTATTTTCTGAAAACAAACCTTGCATGTTCATTTTGCGCGAATTGTAATATCGACCAATAAATTAACCACATCCTATTTTTGTAAATAATAAAGGTGTTGAATGTTCATAATCTACAGTAATTGCATCTAGCGTGTGGTCATTACTCATTATCCATAACTTCTCCCTAAAATATACGTCGGAAAACATTGATTTGTTTATCAGTACTAAAACGGGCCGTTTACAATGTGTAATCATATTTTGGCCGCCACTTTAGAAAGTAGCCATGATATACGCCCCTTCATGAATAATATTGACATCTGACAGTATGCTGATTTTGTATTCTGCTGCAGCTGTTTTAAATTTTATTTGATAGTTAACCTTAATAATTATGAATTAAGTGATAACACTCATAACAGTAAAGTTTTACTAGCGATAAACTTAAAAATCCATAAGTTGTTCTGTTTTTGTAACAGTGTCAGACTACTTAAAATTTTATATATGTACGAGTTTGTATATTAATTCCTACAGTAGATCATTTTCATTGACGCAAACTCTTGGCAACCGCATTATTATTTACTGGATGACTCATCATTCAGTCACATGGGCGGGTCGCGGTGTGTGCCGTATGGTAACTCCGTTGACAAAGCGCATGCATACGTATTTTGAAGCTTTTCGATTAAATAAAAACCAATTAATGATACCTACATAAACTAATAATTTCTAACATTCAAATAAGTGACGTCCTATTACAATACGTAAGAACGTGATTATACTTTTTAAATGGCTCTGTTTTTGTGCCATTAACTTAAAATCGCTAAAGTTTTTATTAGATTCATAGGATCGAAAATTAACTTGAGCAGTGGAGAGAAAGAACCCTAATTGAAATAAATCTAATTTAAACGGATTTTATCGCGGTTTTTTATTAATTTTGATCCCGACGTTTCGAAAGCTTTTCAGCCTCGATCACGGGGTGCACACAGTCCATCCGCGAACCGCGATAAAATTCGTTTAAATTAGTTTTATTTCATTGAGTAACATTCGCGTAAACATAAGAAATCATTAAGAACCCGAATGTTGGACACACAACACTGTTGGTTGTTAACACAATTTACCCACAGTAAACATTTATATAAATAAGTTATAATAATATTAGGAAGTAGGATAATAAGTCAACGGATTAATACATAATTATCATGATATTTTCACAGCTGAGCTATCCGGCCAGATAGTAAATTTAGACCCGTTACCGGATAATAATAAGACTATCACTGTATTATACTCATCCCATTACTGGGCAAGGGTCTCCTCTACTAGATGAGAGGCGTTAGGCCTTAGTCCACGCTGGTCTAATGTGAATTGGCAAACTTCACGTACGTACGAAATTCTAATGGAGAAATTCTTAGGTATGCAGGCTTCCTCATGATGTTTCCTTTACCCTTAAAGCAAGCGATAATTATTAATAATGAATGCACGTAACTGGTAGAAACGTTATTGGTAGAGAGCACCGACAAAAACTTGTTTAATTTTTTTCAGCTATTTAGTGTTTATGGTCAGGGGTCCCTCGGCTAGCTGATCCACTTGATTACTATCAAGCTCATTTTCCGTGAGTAGCTTCGTTTCGATGAGACGACCAACAATTCCCTATGCGAAAATTCTCTATTGTGGTAGCTAACACAGGTAGCAAGGATAGAATATTTCGATTTGATAATACTCAAAAAATTATTATTTTATTTGTAGGACAATATGACAGTTAAATTATATAAATATTAACTAAGTAAAAACAAAAAAATCAGCTGGTTAGTAATCATTCTTATGACCTTGTTATCGATACCTATTGGAAGCCCCTCCTTCCAATAGGGATTTTTTATACATATATGTATAAAAAATGTTTAAAATGCATAAATGTCGAAGTTAGTCAGGGGTGGAATATCTCCTATATATTTATATAGAAGCATTCTGTAATGGTCTAAGATCCCGGGGAACATTGACCTTCACCCATCTGTTTACCGGATGAAACTAATATTTTAGGGTATAAAATGTGTTGCTGAACACATTCCAATAGGGTTGCCTAAGAAAATATGGTCAAGGATAGGTTTTACGAATTTAAAAAAAAATAAAAAAAGATACTATTTCACTGACTTGCTCACCAAATAAATGAACCTTCAATGAAAACCTACAATGTATACTACCTGCAAAAGCTAGGAGCTAGATGAGCGCAATGACCAATTTTTAGTTACCTGTTTGCACACGGCAACCAGGTAGTAGTGGCCAGAAAAAGGTAGGCAACCTATTTTTTGCAGGTAGTATACATTGTACACTTTTCATTTAAGGTTAATTTTTTTTGGTAAGCAAGTCAGGGAAATTATAAAAAAATATTATTTTTTTTAAATGTTATTTAGTTATCCTTGACCATATTTTTTTAGGCAACCCTATTGGTATGTTTTCAGCCACACAATTTATACCCTAAAATATTAGTTTCATCCGGTAAACAGATGGGTGAAGGTCAATGTTCCCCGGGATCTTGTACTATAATCTTGTCGGTTTGACGGATATTGAAGCTAGTGAAATTACTGGGCATTATGAGACTTGGCTTGGAAGTAGTTGAACTGTAGTTCAGGGTGACGAGCGCAGTCGAAAACCCCACTTGTACTTTGTAAATCAAAGTTGTGGGTAGTGTTGCTGTTATGGGCAGTGAATAATAATTGGTACTTAAATTAAAGTAAAACGTCAATATTTTTTTTAAAAATGCCTAAAACTCTGTAAATTCATCGGTTTGATTAAAATCGTGTTGCTGGCTAGGCTTTTAGCAATCCCACGAACCGCACGAAATGCAATAGTACTACAGCTGTTACATAACTATGGCTGCTGTGAGACAGTGGTACAACGCATATCGAACATTCCCATTCATGGTAGAGACAAAATTGGCCACAAAATGATCTTAAAAATTACAACTGATCTTACATTTTATACATCTGCAACCGTAGAGTTTTCCTTTTAAAAAGTGACCAACAAAATTAATCTCTACCTGTGATAGAGTAAAAAACTAATATTCAAAACATTTAGCTAGATATGCATAATATATAGTAGATACAGTGAGGTATACCCTGGTGCAGCTTGCCCACTCAAATATTATGGCTATGTTCTAACATTACAGTGGTCAGATATATGAATCATTGATAATGGCGCACCTTGCGAGTTGCGTGAACTTTAACTGTGTCAGTTCTTGGCTTCGAACTTCCTTAAGCTCCGTGAGTAGATTTTTTCTCAGTAGCGGCGCAAACATTTAGTTATATGCAACAATGTACGTTTGTAAAGAAGTTTAATTTTATAACTGGTGTCTACAACAAATAGTGACACATTGCGTGTTTTTACCAAGGCTTCAATTTACCCGTATGTGGTTTAATTATATTATTCACCGCGCTACTCGTGGCTTCCTTGTACAGTCTTTCATTTGTTACTATAAATATAGGTGATCTGTATAACAGACAGTTTAATCGCACGTCCATTACATAAGATGAAAGTGCAAGCCGGTCTATTTTTTATATGCCACAAATAAATCATCTAGTAAATTAGAAATAGAACGCGTTTGGCAGGGCGGTGCAACGTTGTTTTATAATTAGCGATGCACAAACAAAGTGGCTTCGAAGGAATTGGGTCGAGCCGGGTGCGGGACGAGACGGGGGAGTTCGGAATTCGCGTAACGTTACGTCAGCGGGCGTCGGCCTCGCGGCGGTCGCTGACCCGCGGCTATCTCTAACGCGGCCGCTAGTCGTACCGCGTACGCGCAATATTACGCACACGCGCATACGACCATATACGCCTGACTAGTCACTAGTGCCTACATCGCTCGAGCGCTGCCTACTCCCTAGTCACTAGTGCATCACCACTCTACATTGACTGAAGTCTAAACGCGCCTAGTCTCGTATCATATGCCCTTCACCATGCACTATTGTGCTTCATCGGCTATACGTGTATCGACACATAAATCCCGCAGCTCTAGTGGTTACACTGTATAACTCTAATATACATACAATAACATTCTGGTATATAATATGAATACGCAAATTTATAAATTCATATGTCATTCATTTATGAAATACATAGTCATATTATTACATGCTAATCGTAAGATGTATTGTAAATAAAATAAATAAATACACAAATAGTCACATACATAGTCCGGACCCGAAACGATAGCTTGTATCGTGGGTATCATCAGGACTACCAGGAACTACGAGGGAGTTACGCAAAACCCACACAACATGTGTGTTTCATTTGTATTCATTGAATTACTTCGTCAATTCTGTGATGACCGCCTTCATAATTTTAGTAGTTGAAGATTATGGAAAGGGTTTTAATGATTCGATGTTATATTAAAATGATATTCCATCAAAAATATAAATATTACATATCAAGTCTCCATTGTATAGAAGACATGATTCGGTGGAATTCAGGACCAGTTCATAATTTTAAGAATGGAATCAGAAATGGCTGGCTTTAAAATCAGACGTATTTGCCATTCTACTTACCCTACAGGCATGGAGCACTTGATCTGAAGAAAATCCTTAAATCCAATGAATCATATGTCATTTTTAACGACTGTCGACTACTGTTAAGTAATGAAATGTAGTATGTATAATCCAAACCTAATACATGCTAGTTATGACTATGAAATTATTTGCGTATTGCATAACTAAAAGCACATATTGTTTCTGAGTACAAGAAGAACAATGCAACCCATTTATTTTAACTTAGTAAAATACAAAATAATACATTCAAAGCATTACCAAAATAAGTAGAATTTGCCTGAAACCAAAATACTGGCGTATTAGTAAACGTATAAAGTTGTCAGGTGGTTTTTTGGCGGTCAGTAATTTAATGAGTTTTTTTTCCTTTAAAATAATCTACGTAGTCTGGCATGCTTATATTTACCGTACCTCTGCCACCGAATAGCTTTCGCAAATTAATCAATGGTCATGCATCATATTATAATATTGCGTGTAGCATTATATAATAAAAACATGACAAAATGCATAACGCCTGTCATGGTAGTTTATATGTAGAGTTCCAGTATAAAAACATGTTGTTGTCAATTTTAAATAACAATTAAATATGTAATACAAATGTTTGTATTATGGCGTTGGAGTAGTTGAACACGGAAAAAAACTTACAGACAGAATTAAGAAATAAAACATTAATATTTAAAACCTTATATGAAAATAAATCTGTAGCGATTGTTAAAAACCCGCATACCATATAAAGTTCATTATAAAGAAAGGTCGTCCAACGTGGAGGTTATCGACCTCGTTCTTAACACGGCTCCTCTGTATCTCAACGGTTGAATTGAAGGTACATACCTACTGCACGAAACGGGAAATAATACGGTTCATTTCATTTCAAGGTGAAATAAGTGGAATTACGGACAATTTTATCATCTTATAATAATGCGCTGTTTTTTAATATTAATCGTCATTTACAATCATCTTTACCTCAACCTTAGTATTAAGTCATTGTCTTTCTAATCATTGTTCGCCTTAGTATTAAGTCATTGTCTTTCTAATCATTGTTAGATATTTTATATACGTACAATAGTTTCGAATCATTATATATTAAATAAACTCGGTTGCGTAAGTATATATATTAAGTAAGTATATATTAAGTAATCATGTGGGGATTTCCCCGTATGAGTCCTAGTTTGTAGAGTATCCTTAAGTTGTCAGAGTATCCAGGCAGAGTTCAGAATCTTATTCCTGTGGAAAATGTAATTCACTGATAAATGTATAAGAATAACATTCAGCATTAAAAGGGAAAAAATCTAAAATGTAATATTTATTGTAAACTTTTTTGGAAGTTATATACTTATACTGTTATATATGTTGTATACATATAATAGATGGTAGAATCGTCTATATCATAAAGAACATATTTATACTTAGTTAAGTTAAACAAAGCAAAATAGAAATTCATAAAAAAATATTATATCTATAAATTATAATGTTTGTGGCACAACATAATTACCCATTAAACAATACTCCTAAACACAAAAATAATTATATGTATGTAAGTTCACTTATTCATAGCCGATGATTATCTTTTTGTTAAAGGAAAAGACACCGTGATGCATCATGCACCCAAAGTAAGGCTTTTGCAAAACAATGGTTGAATAAGGAAAACAGCAACCTCGTGCCAAATAGGAAAACTGGGAAAAACCGTTCGTAAGAAATCAAAATAGTAAAGTAATATAAACGAAATTTTGGAAATTTAGTTAAATAAATTTAGTGTCGGACTTTGTTATAGTTTAATAGACATACCATTATTATGGAAGTCACTGGTTTAGATTTAATTTTAAATCAACGGTTTATGATATTAACCTTTAAAAACTCCCGATATCCATCTGCAATTGCTAAATGTCTCAACTAATTTTCTACAAACATAGCTTAGGATTATCTCGATAAGGCCACCTTTCTAATGAAAAAACCGCATTCAAATCAGTCCGCCTTTCTATCATGATTTGACGGTAGGTTGGGTATTATATCTTTGAGTGGTAGAGCCATGCTGTAGGCAGTTTTGTCTACAGCATGAATGGGCTGGCTCGACCGGATCGTTACCACTGTCTCACAGAAAACCGACGTAAAGTAGCGGCTTGCTGCTGCGTTTCGTACGGTGAGTGAGATATCCGGAAGCCCAAATCCCCTCCCCTTCCCAATCCCTAATTATCCCTTTCCTTTAAGGTCGGCAACGCGACCATTATTCTTCTGGTGGTGGGCGTACATGGGCGGTGGAGATCGCTTACCATCAGGTGACCCACATGCTCGTTGCCGACCTATGCTATTAAAAAAAAAAACAAAAAAAAAAAAATATCGTGCAACCCGCCGTGTGACCGTCGGGCTCACAACCCGCATAAGGAACCAAGTATCGCCATTGCCTCGTGTTTTTTTCAATCATTAGTAAATAATAAACAAATACCTATATTGCAGTCCAGTGTCTTTTTTAATAAAAGCTTCCTTCGTAAATTTATTTGTATCTATTTAAATTAAAAAGTCCTGACTGTGTCACTCACTGAATCATCAACGCCGAGCCCAAGGCCTTGGAACGAGACAGCTGCTATTTTGCACAGAAGTTCCCTTTGTGACATTTACAACTTTATACAAGGAATAAGGAAGGATATTACGAATTTGCCTCACCACGCAGTTGTATTGTGCACGCAGTACGACTGCTATGCTGAGGTCTCGGGTTCGATCCCCGGGTCGGGTAAAAGTGATGTTGAGTTTTTCTATAACGAAATGCTCAGTATCAGCGCGAAGACTGAAGCTTGTGCCCGGTATACCGGTAGGCTCGCCTCCTAACACATCATGCGACGGAAATTGGAAAGGTGTCCTGAAAATGCTTAAATTCTAAAAAACTGAATGTACTTTTTCTATGTGAACTTTTCATGACCTTAAGACCATAACTCACTAATCGAACAAGGATGTGCGTATTTTTTTATTTATTTTTTTCGTTATGGTTCTGGAAAAGTTACCAGGTAAAATAAATTATTCGTCACTATGTAACCAACTGGAAGCTTTTGAACGCCTAGAACGATTGAGGTTCATATTAACACCAAATATTTGTTTTGTCCACCAATCTGTGCTTACCTTAAAAAATAATTTTAGAGGGTGGTTAGTAGTCTTCTGCTATACGAGAGTCTGTCCGGGTTGGTACCACCGCTTTGTCTATTCCTGCCGTCAAGCACCAGTGTGTAACCACTGTGTGTAAAAACTACACTGTGTGTAACAACTACACCACTTTTCAGTATGAAGGACATTAATGCCAGCGAAATTACCTGGCAGTATGAGACTTAACCAGTTATATCTCGGGATGATATCACGCAGTCCTGTGCCATGTAGTGTTTTATAAATCAGAGTTCTGTGTGGTGCTTCGTCTATGTATGGGTAGGCGTGGCGCAAACCATCAGCTAGCGACCTGCTCGTTTCGTCATTCAAGCTAATAAAAAAAAAAACAATAACTTGAAATGTATAGACTTTACAAACCTCTTGCCCCAAACGTCGAATGCTGGAATGCAGCAGTCTCGCTCTTAGCTAGCCTCATTGTTTGGAAGTTTTGGAACCCAATTTATAGACCGTTTTAGTCGCAATCACATCGCGTTTAACAAGCTCAATCAGTTCAGTTTTTACCATATCGGCAAACAGGGCCGTTGCCCAGGGCCCCCGACCTCAGAGAGGCCCCAAAACACTGATAAATTATATTGGCAAATATCAAAAAATTATATATTTTTGTAAACTAAGAAACACCGTTTTATTCCCACTTTAGAAAATAATTCTAGTGGTAAAAAAAAATTACGGTTCTAAGTTATGCTTCTTTAATAACATGTAGATGTACCTATTTGATACCAGTTTACGACAAAAATATCGAAAATGATAAAGGGAAAATGTTTTTCTTGCTATTCACTTCTTTTTACTTTAAAATAGGGCTCCAAATACTTGTGTGCCCGAGGGCTCCGGCAAGCCGGCCATACAAGCTCAATACAATATAACGCCCGTGTCGCGTCTATGCTTATCTTTTAATTTGTCTCTTAAATATGACAATGACTTGAATTCAGAGCAACTCACTTCCGAACTTAACGTTTTTAAAGAGCACGGACAGTGCACAGGACTAACAGTAGCGGGTGTGTGGGCGGGATAGCGTCTGCATCCCACGTTTATATATATACATATACATTTTATTACACATTATTACACAACAAGCTTTTTAACACATGTTACAAAAAGATTTAGCTTGTAATTTTTACGAACCGGCCGCCTTCCTGACGTTAACCCTCTGGGGATAATGTATCAGTTAGTAAATATTATATCAAAACACTAAAGACTTAGTTAATTATATTTGCGGATCTTCCATAACTTCACAATATCATAACTCTAGAAAATACCCAGTTAACCAGTCAATGGCAGATATGCAATGTTTACGGTCATTTACATTAAAATACATAAAAGTCATTCAATATTTCCGAAAGCAAAAAATGAAATCATTCATGACATAAACATACACGAATAAGCATTATTTAAACCCTATTTTGAAAGACATTTGTTGACGTTTAACAAACATATTTATATATGACGTGGATTTTATCAAAGAAGTCAATAGCAAATGACTACATCCGGAAGCGGAATAACAAACGACTGTAACTAATAGATTAAATTGAAAAAAGTGCGAGAAAGCGACCCCCGGCCTGTGGCGAAGGGGCTGCCCAAGTAGGACACTTTCATTTTCGTTCACTTCTTTTCGGATCGACGCGGTGAACATTTGCTATGCTGCTTAGCACGTATCCATTACCTCCTTTCTTTACACACTTATTAGTGGAGCTGGTGCATATTTTGTAATTAATTATAGTATTTGAATGATCAAATACTGTCAACCACCGCCAGTCTCTCACAAAGGTGGAATATAGTTAAGGCAATATTTATTAATGTACTATAAAAAAACCTGTTGTGATGAAAGAATAAATGATATTACCTATTATTATCATATCTTAACTATTTTACTTTACTACAGGAGTTTTATTTTACTATAGACAGAGATCTTACACATACTTCGTGATATCTTTACTGGATTGTTTTTAATAATCTATATAATAACGTTTTTAATTTTTAATAATGTTATAAAATCTCGAGTCAATTGGACTTAAAACTCTTTAATAAACAATTAAAACATCTGTAGGTGCCTTTTAAATAGCAGAACATTTTTTTTTTCAAAGAACCATCTTGATTAAGCCAGCTTTCAAACAAAAAACAGCATTCAAATCGGTCCTTTCCTGTAGACGTTACGATGCCACAGATACACACATAGATCCACAGGTAGGGTTGCCAAGTGTCCGACTTTTTACAATCGTGTCCGGCCAAATATTTACGTATTGGGCATGTCCAACTCTCGTTATGCTTTTGAATATGCTGATTGATGACCACAACGTGGCGCGGTGCGGATGATGGCGAGCGACCGCAGCAAAATGAATATATTATTTAACAACTTTATTAACCTATCTTTTTTTTATTATAAAGTGGTGTCTGGGTTTAAAATAGAATCTTAGGTTATAAAAAAAAAGTCCGTTTTTAGGACAAAATGTCCGACTTAATATAACGCAGAGTCCGGCTTTTTTATTTACGGCCTGGCAGCCCTATCCACAGTCAAACAAAGAGCTAAAACATATCATACCTGTAAGGTTTTCTTATAATTATCCTAAATTTAAAATAATTTTACCGGGTAAATTATATTTTTATCAACTGGGCACACTAGTGGCCTCTTAGTGGGATGCGGCATTCAAAACGGCGGTTGTTGGGTCCTAACGCTGGAAGTGTGTGGATGTATTGAAGTTACCTACTTGTATTTCAAGAAATATAGTCCTCGTCAGTTTAATATTTGAGTTTAATTATAACCTTCGTCAACACGTGCAGTGAGATAAGGGGATATCTTACATCTCAGAAGCCAGGGATAAACCAATAAAAATGTAAGTACACGCCTACAACTTAATTATGACCTATAAAGTCCAATTGTTAAACCTTGTAGTTTGTTTTCACGATTAGAAGTAATAGTGAACCGAACCTAACGCTAAAGCGGAAAATGTTGAAGCCGTCTTGTTAAATAGACTACCCACATTGAACGCATGATATTTACGAAATGCCACTTACCTTCGAAGTTCAAGCTGATGTTATACTTCCCATGTAATCCTTCCTACTAATATTATAAACGCGAAAGTTTGTAAGTATGGATGGATGGATGGATGTATGTTTGTTACTGTTTCACGTAAAAAACTACTGAATGGATTTTAATGAAACTTTACAATAATATAGCTTATACATCAGAATAAGACATAGGCTACTTTTTATCCCGGAAAAAGCTAGTTTAAATACTTTTATCGTATAAACTAAGAAAATTTTTAATTGAGGGTAAAAAAAAAAAAAAAAAAAAAATTATATACATTGGGTATTCTGGTTGTGCGTCTGGGGCTTTATAAGGGGGATCAAGAATTCGTTATTTTTTGCGTAGGATGCATAGTTTTCAAGATATTAGAGATTTTGTATTTTCAACAAAAATCACGTTGACCGATTTCATATCTAATGCACACAATTTCCGACTACGAGTTTCAGATGATGGAATCCAACGATGTTGGACGGAGCGCAGAGACTCCCCGACGCAGCCGATCGCGCTCCAGGCGCAGCCTTACTCGCGGGCGTGATCGCGACTCCAGTCAACGCAGCCGCAGCTACTGCCGCCGGCTGCAGGATCGCGAAGAGGCGCTGAGAAAAGAACAGAAGCGGGTTCGCCAACTGGAGCTCGAGCTGCAACGAGAACGAGACGTGGAGCAACGTCGTCAGCGGAGCATACGCAGCGGGTCGCTACAAAGGGCGACGCGGGAGAGCCGCAGCCGCAACCGAAGCCGCAGTCGTAGCCGCAGCCGTGGTCGCAGCCGTGGCCACGAACGTGGCCAACACCGCAGCAGCAGTCCCGTGCCCGAGGGGGACTACCGAGGAGATTCTAAAAGGTCACGTAGCCCATCCTTTTCTTCTAAAGACGTAACTCAAATAATTAAGTCTATTAAAGATATCTTCCCGTCACAGCCGAGCCATAGCACACAAATTTCGAATAGAGATAGTAAAAACATTATACCTGAGTTTAACCCATCGGAGAAAAGCCAGCGTATGGATATTTGGCTAAAAAAGGTTAATGAATGTGCGATGGTCTACGGCTGGGACGAGAAGAGCACAGTACATTTTGCTATGCAAAAATTGTCTGGGTTAGCTAAAATATGGTATGAAAGTCAGAGCTCGATTTTGTACAGCTGGTCGGACTGGCAAACCAAATTGTTAAGCGCCTTTCCTTGCGAACAAAATTATGGGCAATTGCTTGAAGACATGCTAAAGCGCAAAAGTAGGATTAACGAACCCATACAAAACTATTTTTACGAAAAACTTTCACTACTTAACCAATGCGATATAAGCGGCAGGCGTGCAGTCGACTGCGTTATCCACGGCATTAGCGATAGGACCACAAGGTCTAGCGCATTAGCGCTCCGGTGCGATGAACCTGACGATCTATTGAAGTTCTTAATTAGCAATAATAGAGATCCTTACCCTCCTCAACCATTATTTATGAAGGATCGTAATTTCAATACGAATGACGATAAAGTAAATAACCGCTCTAATATGAAAACCAATCCGGGGTTGTTTTGCTACAATTGCAAAGAGAAAGGGCACCCGTTTTCAAGATGCCCAAAACCTCTAGTAAAATGCAGTAGTTGCGACAAAGTGGGACATAAAGCTGAACTTTGTCGTTCCAAACAAGAGACGGGATCGAGGAAAGCCGACGGGGTGGCGAAAACTTTGCTCATAAGTAGTTCAAAGCCCAACAATAAATTTACGAAGGAAGTAATTGTAGAAGACATGCCATACCAAGCGTACATTGATCTGGGTAGTGAGGTGACCTTAATCGCACAGTCGTGTTTGGCAAAACTCGGGTTATCTCACGACCAGATTCCATCCACTATGAAAGGTTTCGGCAATAACCTTGTGAGTTCATTGGGCTCTGTAAAACTAAACGTGACTATAGATGGTGTGGGGGCGACCGTCTGTTGCCGCGTAGTAGAGGACCAGTTCTTAGAGAAGGACTTGCTTATAGGACAAACCTTCACTGAACAACCTCATGTAGTTGTTTTTAAAGACGTGAATAGACTACAATTTATACACGTTGACTCCGAACTACCTAACTTTATTCAAAATGATGACAATGAACGGCTTCAGAAGGTCAGTATTGTAGCACGCTGTAACCTACAAGGAACTGCCAGCGTCAAGGTCAGAACTGAAACGCTATTTACCGGCAGTATGATAGTTGATACGAGGGTAGTGGGCAAGCTAGGTGAGCAATACATTGTTTACGGCGGGGTTTACGAAGTCAAAAACGGTTCATTCTACGTCACAGTGCAACCCTGCGCCGTCCCATGTCGGCTTCAGGAAAACTTGGTGGTCGCCAGGGCCGAAAGAGTAGAATCCGTTTATAGACTTGTGAGCGGGGAGATTTCTACAGCTATGGGCACTCGCACCGAGTCTACCCCAGCTAAGAAATTTGACGAAAATCTAATACAAGTAGATGAGATGGTTTCCGATGAAGCCAGGACCAAGCTTCTAGACGTGCTGCGGCGCCATGAACAGTGTTTTGCGCATGGCTTGGCAGACCTTGGATGTACTAACGCGGTAGAGATGAACATAGAGTTGAGCAGCCAGCACCCTGTAGTTTATAGGCCGTATCGCCTGTCTCACCATGAGAGAGAGAAGGTTCGTGAAATGGTTGACGAGATGTTAGAAGCGGGTGTCGTTCGAGAGTCAACTTCTAACTACGCTAGCCCAATAATACTCGTGCGGAAAAAGAACGGTGGCATACGACTATGCGTAGATTACAGGCTGCTCAATTCCCTGACCATAAAAGAGAGATACCCCATCCCGATAATAGAGGATGAAGTGGCGAGGTTATCGGGACAGGCGTGGTTCGTTACTCTTGATCTCATGTCAGGTTATTATCAAGTACCGATATCGGAAGACAGCAAGCATTTGACTGCTTTTGTGACCCCCGACGGTCACTACGAATATAATCGTATGCCGTTCGGACTGGCAAATGCTCCAGCTGTCTTCCAAAGGATGATGAACCACGTTCTGGGACAGGCTCGATTTAATAAAGCCACAGTCTATTTAGATGACTTGTTGATTTTTGGTGAAACTCCGTTTGAATGTATAAGTCGTTTAGAAGAAGTCTTAATATTGTTAGAAAAGGCGCAGTTGAAACTGAATTTATCTAAATGCAGTTTCTTGCAAACCAAGATCGACTACTTGGGGTACGAAATTAGCGCGGCTGGCATGCGCCCAGGTTCTGCCAAAATTCGGAGCGTAGCGGATTTTCCCTTGCCACAAAATGTGCACAACGTGCGCCAGTTTTTAGGACTTGTGAGTTATTTCCGGAAATTTATACAGTCATTTGCCCAGATAGCATACCCACTCACTAAGTTGTTAAAGAAAAATGCAACCTGGGAGTGGACGACTGAGCAGAAAGACTCATTCGATGTCCTGAAGTCCAAACTGGTAGAAAGGCCTGTCTTGGCATTGTATGATCCTACAGCCGAGACAGAACTCCATACGGATGCGAGCAAAGTAGGTATTGGAGGGATATTGCTCCAGCGTCCAATGGGAAGTCAAGACGCATTTCATCCCGTGGCGTACTACAGCCGCCAGACGACCCCAGAAGAAAGGAACTTCCACTCGTATGAGTTAGAAACTCTTGCGGTTATATGCGCATTGAAGAAGTTCCGGGTTTACCTCTTAGGGAAGCCATTCAAAGTGGTTACCGATTGCAGCGCGCTGCGCTCTACGTTTGAAAAACGGGACCTGATACCCCGGATTGCCCGCTGGTGGATTGCCTTACAGGAGTTTGACTGTCATATCGAGTATAGACCGGGTACAAGAATGGGTCATGTGGACGCCCTTTCCCGGAATCCTACATACGATACGGACACTACAGACCACGTAAGATATCCACCAGTACTGGCAATTTCCGACGAGGATTGGCTGCTGACTTTGCAACTAGGAGACCCTGAATTGTGTAGGATTAGGGATATTGTCAGTAGTAAACTAGATCCCAGAGGATTAGCTTACATAAGAGACAATTATGTGTTAAAGGACAACAAGTTATTTAGGTGCCTTGGGGGCGATAAAGAGAACGTCAGATGGGTGGTTCCGAAGGGTGCAAGGTGGCAGCTGTGTAAAATGAATCACGATGATATAGGTCACGTTGGTTATGGAAAAACCCTGGAACGCATGAAGAAAAGTTACTGGTTTTCAAAAATGAAACGTTTTACAAAAAAGTATGTTAGTGCATGTATAGATTGTGCCTATGCTAAGAAGGCTGCCAATAGGCGAGAGGGATTGTTACACCCCATAGAAAAAGTTGCGATTCCATTTCACACGTTGCACGTCGACCACCTTGGACCCTTTGTGAAGTCGAAAAGGGGGTTCACACATACGCTAAATGTCGTGGACTCCTTCACTAAGTTCTTGTTTATCAAGCCGGTACGGAGTACTAGTACTGCAAATGTCATAAAGGCGTTGCAAGACATTTTTGACATATTTCGAGCACCTGATAGATTGATTAGCGATCGAGGTTCTTGCTTCACCGCTCATGCATTCCGAAGGTTCTGTCTTGAGCGAGGCATAAAACATGTGTTGAACGCAGTGGCAAGTCCTAGGGCCAACGGTCAAGTAGAGCGCTATAATAGGACCATACTTAACTGTTTGACAGCCCAAAATTTACGCGACAATGAGAAGGATTGGGACAGTAAAATTGGGAAAATACAATGGGGCTTGAACAACACCATACAAAAAACCACAGGAAAGACACCAGCTGAAATCCTGTTAGGTATGGCAATGTATAGTGAAGTTAAGCCAGCCTTAAACGCGGTCGTGAATGATACTCGCGGGGTCATTAACTTATCTGATCTCCGCACTGAAGTCAAGGAAAAGATCAATGAAGCCCAAGCTGTGCAAAAGGAGCAGTATGATCGGAATAGGCATGCTGCTCGTACATATAGCAAGGGTGATCTTGTAAACATAACAAAGGTTGCGTTTCAAGGTAAAGGTCAAAGTACAAAGCTAATGCCTTCTTACGAGGGGCCTTTTAGGGTCATTAAGGTTATAGGGAACGATCGTTACAGGGTTGCTCCGATCGCGGGTTTTGTGGGTATGAAAGGGAAACGAAAAACCACGGTTGCCGCCGATAGAATGAAACCATGGATTCATATAGCTTCGTTACGTTTAGATGAAACAGACGACGAACAAAGCGATACTGAATCAATTGAATGATTCTGCTCTCATGTCTTCAAGTCCCTTCCGGCCAGTTTCAAACTACCCAGAACAGAAATGCAATTTTAGTTTAATGTATGTACGTTGTGATTTAAATGAAATGTAATGCGAGGACGTTGTTTTGTGGTGTTTCAGGTCGGGCGCGAGCTACATCCACATCCGCGCCTGGCCTGATGCCGCGCAAAACACTCGCAAGAATTTATATTTAGAGATTATAGCAGGATATTGTGATTTAGCCCTGTCTAACTGTTGTCTAAATCCATGTTCATGAATTTGAGATAAATTGTGTAAATATCATTTCGAGTTTTGCTAAATAATTTATGCTATATATAGTGATTATAATAAATAGTTCCGATTTTAAGATGATTTTACGATTGTAAAGTTAGTTTATAAATGGTTACAAGGTTTCAAGGATAGTTATAAATGGTTACAAGGTTACAAGGATAATTAATTATAAGTGGTTACAAGGTTACAAGGTTATAAGGATAGTTATAAGTGGTTGCAAGGTTACAAGGATAGTTGTAAGTGGTTATAAGGTTACAAGGATAATAAAGTTATAAGTGTCTATTTGGTTACAAAGATAAAAATAAGCTTTTGTTAAATTATATAGCGAAATTATTAGTTGATTTACACGCATTATGTCTCTTGCTATTTTGTTGATGATGAATAAATTTTAATTAACGGTTTGCTTATTATAATACATTTGCAAATACAACAAAAATACTGTCTTTATCATAACAAGTACTATAAGATCGAATATTGTATAGTATATTATTTGAATGCCTCGTTCCGCCAAGTGTAAGGTTTTATATGGTTCCACCTGGTTCATGCATGAGGACATGCATGTCATCAGGATGGTCGAGTGTAAGGTTTTCTTATAATTATCCTAAATTTAAAATAGTTTTACCGGGTAAATTATATTTTTATCAACTGGGCACACTAGTGGCCTCTTAGTGGGATGCGGCATTCAAAACGGCGGTTGTTGGGTCCTAACGCTGGAAGTGTGCGGATGTATTGAAGTTACCTACTTGTATTTCAAGAAATATAGTCCTCGTCAGTTTAATATTTGAGTTTAATTATAACCTTCGTCAACACGTGCAGTGAGATAAGGGGATATCTTACATACCCCTCTTTCTGTTGGGAGTTAAAAATAGAAGCCTGCCTGATGCGTAAGAAAATGTTTTCTTTTATGTAGTGGGTAAAATGATTTACGTATTGCTATTTTAGTAGAATTTGTCAAATAGTGTAAACAAGAATTTTATCCAGTATCTGAAGAATGACCTTATATTATAATAAAACATCAACAATGATTTTAATCCACGTGGATGGGAATATTTATTCCGCTTACTTTAGAAATAATCAGCATAATTATCATAAAATGTATAATAATAGTATTTATTTAAAAAAATATAGATGCGTTTATAGCGAATATTAATGCCATATTAATGCCATGTCCTAAAAGTCTAAGACTAATGTTACAGATTTACGGAGACATGCCGACCTGTAAGGGTTCTTTGGTTACCACAGAAACCTAAGAATTCTATATTTTGTAACGCCTTAATATTCTTTATGCGTAGCAAATAATGCATTCAAATATTCATAATATATATTGAAAGCACCTATTTGAAACACGTGATGTACTGATATCATCATAATCTAGATCTATAACTCGGTTGTTAAGAATGTGAACCGGATTTTTGGCACACGATTGCTCTACGAGGACAGAAGAGCGCGCGGACGTTGCTGTCGAAAGTAACAACTTTCTAGACCCCTCATCGCCGTCACGCTAATCACGAATTTTTATAACACAGCAGTTTTCTAATGCATACAAAATAACCTTACCGACACACCCACCTACGATGAATCAATTTGATCCAGCAAGTCTACTACATATGTGTATGCTGATACTTCGTTACAAAACATAGTTTTTCGCGACTAGAAATACAAAGCAATTAATATTACTATGGTTTTGTATCGAAGTAAATAAATACAAGTACAGTTGTTTTTTGCTTTTATAGCTATAACCTTTCTCATTCTTGTAAGTCTCACTAACTATATTTATATTGGTGTCCAATATTATAATTGGTGTATATCCTATACATCCATCAAAAATAAAATGGAAATGCCATTTTTTATTTCCTATGGGACAGAATAAAAAAGTAGTCGTTTTTGATGAGAGTTCGATTACGTTGACTTAGAAACTAGGCCTTTTCACATCTTCAAGGTGCAGTCGACCTTATTATTTAATACTAGCTTTTGCTCGCGGCTCCGCCCGCGTGATTTGCTTTTCCCAGTTACATTCAGTAGTTTTTACGTGAAAGAGCAACAAACATACATCCATCCATTCTTACAGACTTTCGCGTTTATAATATTAGTAGGATTAATTTTAACATGATACTTCTAATTTAAACGGATTTTATTGCGGTTTTTTATTAATTTTGATCCCGACGTTTCGAAAGCTTTTCAGCCTTCGTGGTCGACAACAAAGTAATATTGTATTTTATTTTCTTTCTAATTTATATATTATGTTTTATTGATATTAATACATAATTGGTAACATAATTCGTCATTAAACACATCAAAATCAGTTCATTGGTTTATAATTTTCCAAATAAACTGATCCTCTTTAAAATCCCCATATGGATTAAAATTATAATTACCCCATATTCTTCCTAGAAGTTGAAGCTATTCTTATACCAAATTTCAGTAAATTCAGTACCGACGTTATAAATTTCCATATATCAACCAAAACACATTGCAATATCACTGAAAACCGCATAGAACTTGTAGTTCACGTGTACAAAGAACGAAATCTATTGACGAACTTATTCATAACTAATGACCACAACGCCACCTATCAGGACCTAGCATAAATATTTAAATCTGTAAAACATATTATAATGAGCATGTAATCGATTCTGGTATTTACTATAGTTGTTATTATCCGTCGTAACATTACAGATGATGGCGCAAAAAGCAACAAAGCTTTCTACTTGCAGCCAGCGCCCACCAGGTCAACTATATAATACAACAAGATAGTAGAGTGGAAAAGGTGAAATTTAGCGGAGCGAGAAATCGACGGGATGCGATGTTTATTGTAACGAGCCCGCGATCGGGCGTGCGCGCAAGAGAAACTGAAAGTAATGGCATCGCATTCTACCCACTTTCACTGCTCTGCTGCGCCACGGTGCCACCAACCCACCCAACACACTGGTCCACTATTTTGCCAATAACGCCTTGGGAAAGCTTACCCGATATTACTTATTATAGATTACACCGCCATGTTTATAATTATTTTTGCATTTTAAAACCCTATTAAACTTTGACCTATATAATATCTATAGTATCTAATATATAGTACTCGTATTTATTTATGATTAATTAATGATATTTAAGTATTTTGTTACTGCATACTTCTTCAGTACTTGACGTATCATGAATATAATTTTATTTATAAAATGTAGAGTATTTTTAATAGAACCTGCGCAATTAGTAAATAAACATTTTACCATGAATTTTCATAGTACATAAATTATCGACAAGTATTTAATGCAGTTACATATATTTTATTTTTAATTTAGTTATTATATATTTTGTTGTATATATCCCAAACTGAGTTTATATTATAAGATACACCTATTTAAATATAATATAATTTAAATTATAAATTAAATATAATATATATGTACCTACTTGAATATAATATAATTTGATATCTTCTAAGAAGTGTATTCTAAAGTTTTTAATTACCTATGCAATTATTTTTCGAAACTGGCTCGAATTTTCAAACATGTCAAAGTTCTATGTTCTCAACAAAGACACACAAAAAACCATGGTACGTAAATTAGTTGTACAAATGCAGTGTACTTCAAAATACAGTGCTTTATATTGAGACGTCAACGTAGTACTGATTTTTTCTTAATATAAAGTATACTGTATACTGTAATTAGGTCCAATTGCAGGTTTTGCCTTATTAATTAAACATTATATCTCTTGATTTTGTTGTGACACGGTTTTGATTATCATTCCTATAGTTTAAGTGACATGCAACTAAAACTTAGGTTATATAGGTCTTAAAAATATCTTTAAAACTACATTTAACGTTGGACTTTAATATATATTAAAATATTTTATTAAATAATTTATTTTTTCGTATTTTCATTGTTTTGTATAAATCTTATACAAAACAATGAAAATACGAAAAAAATCTTAGGCTGGATTTTTTTTTTTTTTTTTTTTTGTCGCGGGGAAAGCTGTTTATTGCTACCGCCCCACCGGGGGGAGGTGGAACGGTTATGTTGGGTTCTACCGGCCTTACGACCCAGCGAACCGCCCGGGAGAGATGGAAAACATCCGGGCGACCGCTGGGCCGAGTCCCTAACACTATTTACACCCTATGCCGGTAACTACCAACCAAAACCCCGCGGTGGCCTTCTTCGGCGCATGTGGAGCGGTCCCGGGGTCTCCTTGGGAAAGCCAAGGATTGCTACCGGAACCGCTCCTGCGCGGTGCCGCCTGGCGGCCCGTCTCCAAATTGGGGGGGCTCAGAAGCCCCCGCACACCGAAGGACGCCCTCGGCGTCAACGGCAGCAACGAGGCCGACCACCCGTGCTGCCGTCCATCTCGGGGTCGCACGTACATAGGTACTAATTGGGCGCTACGACAGCCCCCCGCTGCGCGCCCGCGACCCCCGATGGCCCCTATTAGTCGCCTCTTACGACAGGCAGGGGATACCGTGGTGGAATTCTCCAAACGCCCCCATTCCACAGGGCGGGAGACGCCGGTCAGTCGTCCACCCGACGCCTCCTACGTCTCCTTTGGCGGCGAGCGGGATCGTTCTGCTCACGATCCCGCTCTGCGCTCTCCTTCTGCGAGATGACGCACTCGCAGAAGGAGGCCATCGCACGCCATGACCTCCGGCTGCCGACCATGGCAGCGACCACGGTCGGCAGCGAGAGGTCTGCTCCGACGACTGTCCTGAGAGCGCTGCGCTCGTCGTTCCAGGCTGGACACTCATCCAGAGTGTGTTGAGCCGTATCCTCGCGGCAGTTGCCACAATGGTGGCACACGGCAGAGTCCTCTTTTCCGATCCGACACAGGTACGAGCCGAAACACCCGTGGCCCGTTAGTACCTGTGTCAGCCGGAATGTAGGCGCACCGTGGCGCCTGTCAATCCACTCGTTGAAGACAGGACGCACTGCCGCGACGGTCCTCAACCCAGCACTCGGGCTTTCCAGCCTGGCATGCCACTCCTCCACGGCGGAGGCTGGATTGCACCATCTTACTTTAACAATAACAAACATGTTTAAGTACCGGTTAAGCAAAAAATGAGTTGCACCATTTGAAAAATGTTAGATTACGTCATAACTTTAGCTGTTAACAGTAACTGCCAAAGATTCGCTGGTTAAAGCTATTGTTAAAGTTAAATAGCTGTCAGATGGTTCAATATTTTAAAGATGTTGTAGATAACTATGCCAAAGAATACGATGGTGCAACACATTCCGCAGTCATTGTTAAAGTCAGCGTTAATGTCATCGTCAAATTTGACATAAACCTTAACTTTAACAGCTATCATGGTGCAATCCAGCCTTAAACTCTCATTTTTGACATACAGTGTCTTGGATTTATACGGCAGCGGGCAGTCGTGCATACATTTTGCCTATTAACTAATTGCACCACTGTCTGCCTCTTTGAGGATATGGTTATAATCAACAGTTTTAGTGGAGGATAACCAAAATAACCAGGACTTGCTCTAAGTAACTACTTACGTATTTTAGCTATATCTTTTTTCACAATGATATTTGTTTAATTGCCATAGTAACAAACAACAGGCATAAAAACCAAGTTTACTAGTAAAATACGAGTAATTGTTATTGGTCGCTGGGGACATTTTGACCATCCTCCCTTAAATTTTGTACGTCTAGCAGTTTAGCCTGTGCGTTGTTACCACTTTTGCTTATTATTTCGATACCACGTTAGAATAATTGATTATATACTTTTTTTTAGCCTAGGCCGGCAAACGAGCAAGTAGGTCGCCTGATGGTAAGTGATCTCCACCGCCCATGTACGCCCACAATACTAGAAGAATCATAGGCGCGATGCCGACCTTAAAGGGAAGGGATAATTAACGGATTGAAAAGGGAAGGGGGATTTAGGCCTCCTCTCACTCACCGTACGAAACGCAGCAGCAATTTCCTACTTTACGTCGGTTTTCTGTAAGACACATTACATGCTGATGGAGAAACGAGCGAAACTCGCGGCTCCGTCGGCATGAAAGTTTTCTTTTGAAAATATTCTATGTCCTTCCTCAGTGTTTGATTAATGTATTATAAATACAATATTTTGCAGAAGACGTTAATTGAGCAAGTGGATCACCTAATGGTATCCACCGCCCTTGAACGTCCACAGCATCAGGAGAATCACGAACGCATTGCCGGCCTTAAAGGAAAGGAATAATTAACAGATTAGGAAGGGGAGAGGGGATTTGAGCCCCCGGATATCTCACTCACCGTATGAAATGCAACAGCAATCTGTTACTTTACGTAACAATCCGGTCGAGCCGCCCCATTCATGCGGCAAACTAAATTGACTACAGGATAGATTTGTACTCACTTGGAGTATGATGTTGTATCAATAAAGGCCGCGGAAAGAGTCACTCTGGAATTTGTAATAGAACTATAGTAGCTATGGTAATAGTAGTATAGATGTGTCTAACCTACGTGAGGTACCCTTCAAATGCGTGTAAATTATATTGGCGACCTATCTTACAATCTGTATAATGCTTACCGTAAAAAATCAAGCCCATAAAGTAACAGAATAAAATGTTATTCAAATATTAATGATTTTTAAATCTTCTTCCACCTGCCCTTATTGATACCACTCGCAATGGGATCAGCGTAACATGCTTTTAACACAATATGTTACAGAAAGATTGGGCTTATAATTTTTATTACCGACCGCCGGCTTAATTACTAACCAGCTGATTTTTTCGTTTTTACTTAGTTAATATTTATATAATTTAACAGTCATATTGTCCTACAAATAAAATAATACATTTTTGGGACTCATCAAATCGAAATATTCTTTCCTTGCTACCTCTGTTAGCTACCACAATAGAGAGTTTACGCATAGGGAATTGTTGGGCGTCTCATCGAAACGAAGCTACTCACGGAAAATTAGCTTGATAGTAATCAAGTGGAAAAATGGCCTAGGGAACCCTGACTATACGTGATTACCTAAAGCTAAATATTATTTGTGACTGTTATGTAATGTTGTAACATAAGTTGTGTATATATATTATGTATAATGATATACATTATATTATACTGGTAGGTTTTCTTCCTGCATTTCTTTTCCGACAGCTACATGTTCCGAAATAGAGGTAGATTATTAAAAGATGTTCAATTTATGTTCTATGTTTTATTTTCTGTTTTATCTACTAATTTACTCAGAGACGTTCAAATTATTTAGTACATATAGCAAATAGTTACAAAGTATTTATGCCTGATGGATATTATAGCAATGAAATTATTAATATGCTCTAAATCCTGACTATACTTTTATACGTTACTTTATTATAATACTTTATATTTCCTAACCAAGGCGTACCAGCCCGCGAGCCGATGATGACTAGTAGTTTTAATGCTCCCCCAAACCAATAATCGCAGATGTCTCTGCCCTCCCCCAGTGGCCGTCCTGAGCCGAGGTCCGTACCCCAAAGGGGGTGCCCTCAGCGTGGTCACTTAAAGTCAAGGGTTGAGAGCGCCTAAAGCGCTCACCCGAAAGTCCGGTGAAGCTGTATACAGCCGACTCTCGTCAGGCTTACAGCAACCGTCAACACAAAAAAAAACTCAGGCGTTTCCCGCGTACAGCGTTTGCGGACGAACCTGTGCCACACGGTGCGGCACGGGCTGCGGCAAGCGACGCGACGCGACGCTCGGCCACAGCGCGGTGCGCGGTGTCGGTGAACCGCGCGCAAGTCAAGGGCCTCGGTCGTCGACCGCCCGCGGCCCGGCCCGTGTTTCGCCACTACAATGTATGTACACACTCAAAATGGCCATTCCAATTTACCCATTCTTAAATGATTACTATAATTAAAACTGTTTTGTTGCGTGTAAATTATAGGGATATATACAAAAACTATGAGGTTATCTGAATTTACGTATGTGTTTACATATTTGCTTGTTTATTTAGTACCAAATATAAATTTAGACCACGAAAAGGCCCGAGTTTATGAATTAACAAAACTCTCAAGCATAATCAAGATACTCATATATATACTCGCAAAGTTATATACTTTAACCATTTACAAACGATTTTTAATAAAACGTGGTATTCTGGAAAAGGGTTTATAATTTTATTTCTCTTACAGAACAAAAGACTACGATTATCATCAGATTAGATTAACAAACTGGTGATTAACTGGTGCTAAAACTTGCCATAGTGACCCGCCTTGTGTGGGTCGCGTTCCAGGGTCAGCCAGTGTATATCCGGTTCTCCCCAGGGGGCTTGCCCCCTGATCCTAAGCCTTTTCCCATCCCTTTTTCCTTCCCCTCCCCTTTGGCCCTTTGGCAGGCCGGCATGATCTTGCCGACCTACGATGGACACATTGTTTATCGTTGGTCGACACTATTCTTGGATTGCGCTACACTTACCATCAGGTGTAGCGTAGTAACTTTGCCGAGCCAGGATAAAAAAAAAAAAAAAAAAAACATTAGTTAAGTTCGATGCAAATACAATTAGCTATTATAAATGGCTGCAAATAGTCGCAAAGTTAAAATTTTATAAATTTTCAGCTAATAGATGATTTTCTCTATTAGACTCTATAAAAAAATCTCCATTAATTTCGGTATTTGAATTGTTTTAATTAAATGAGTCACAATTTACATATGCTAACATATGTAAGTAAAATAATCTAATCATTCTATCTTATCCAAAAAATCTATTTTGTTTTCAAAATAAAATTTAAAAAAATTGAATCACGGTAGCGGTCAAATGGAGATAGCTTCCCGTCACAAAAACATTTCTTTTTGTACTATGTGACGTTATGCTGTTAGCCTGACGGGAGTAGGCTTTTTACAGCTTCACCGGACTCTGTACAAAAACAAGCTCATTACCAGATAAATAGCTACGTACCGGACTTCAGAGCTAAAAGCAAAGTTTCCCGGGTAACTATTAATGTATTATTATTGTTGACAGGTAGTGCAGCAGCGTGTAGATTAATTGAAGTTTTCATTGAGTAAAATGTTGTTCGAGACTCGAGTTGCGATAGGTAATCGGTCAAATAACGTAGCGTGCAATGCGTGCAACTGGCGCGGCGCGGCGCGGCGACGTGTGCCATGGTCGGTCGACGAACCCGATCACTCCACTATACTTTATAGTAAACAACTACTTTATTACACCTCCAGAAACTGCTAAATTATCAATTTATATATAATATTTTAAATAACTATTATTACTTAGTTACAAATAAATTAAACTATAGGAATATACTAGGAAATAAATAGCTACCTTCAATCAATCATGTTCATTGGACAATCCCAATGAACTAAGGAGGACCATCTTCAATCTTGTATAGGGGACGACTTGAAAAAAATGTCCACCTTAAAGGGAGCAAATTAAGGTGGCGCCACTGTGGCAAGTGGTAGGATTTTAAAAACAGTGCTATAAACCATTAGAGTAGGATACTAAATTAAAAAGAAAAGAAAGACTTCCGCTTTGTTACCGCGCATTTTTTAGGTTTGTTAATTAATTCTTTTGATAATTATGCATAATTATTATAATAATTAGGCAAAAATCAATTAATTATCTTTAGACTTAGTTGTAAATATAGATAGCAACAGATGATAGCAATCCATAACGAATATTAAAAATTTAGCGCAATCGTCTAAAATCGTCGGCAACACGCCCTTTGATTCTTCTGGTATTGTGGGCGTACATGGACGGTATATATCACTTACCATCATGGTGACCCATTTTCTCGCTTACCGGCCTATGCTAAATAAGGCAGAAATATAGATCACGTACTATATAAATTATGATCCTATTATAATTTTATATTAGTATCAGTTCACTATACAACCCACCTAGCCTAGGCGAAGACAAAAATGTATAATAGTACCTACCTACTTATATTATGTATTTTTTATTTTATATACAAAAAGTACATATTTATGTATTGTTTCTGTAGTACGAAATAACACACCAAAACAGTTCTTAAATAGTATGAAAATTCACAGAAAGGATACGGGAGCTCTCAGCATCAACAGTTCGTCACCGTTTTTATTAAAGCTCCGCGGTCGTTAAATGTGTGAATGGTCGCAATCCAAAAGACATCACCTTCAGCGGCCTATTAAGAGTCCATTTCGGCTAACAGCCATCCGTCGGCGAGAGGTTAATCGTGGTTCACCTGCGGCTAACTGTCGCCTCTGAGCGACAGGCCAATTGTTTGTTGTTGTTTGGTAGCTCAAGCCGCGACAGTGGCCATGAACGTGGTCGCTCACCCGTCAACCGAGTAATAAATTGCCCAGCTTTATTGAGCGGAGGCGGACAAATGTCCAAGAGATTTGTGTTATGTTCCCTCAAACCGACAATCCATCTACCACTCGATGAGTATCATTGCCTCGTAGAATGCTTGACGGATTTAAATAAAAGGCCCGATTTTCTCACGCGAATTGACTCACCGGGTACAAAATTTTGCGATGTGTGAACTCATCAACAAGAAAACGCAAATAGTTTTGTCATTTTGAACTATTGCACGACAGCTTAAGACATAATGTAGCAAAATTTATGAGACAGATAAAGAATTCAAATTTACAGGCCAAATCAAACTAGATGAAATTATTGTTTCCCTTGTGTGTATAAATAACAAACATAGTAAGTATAAAATTTTAACGTTTTATATTAACTAGTGATTGTGTTATGGTCAAAATTTGACCTCTGTAATTATATAAAAATACTTTTTGTTTTACGTCAGCTGCGAGATTTACATTGACATTGTCAGCATTAAACAATGTTATATTATGTATTTTTTTATTTTTATTATTGCTATAAAATACTCAGCATCGTTGAAATCATGGAAAATCGATGGGGCCATAATCTAAAATTAGAATAGAATAAAATTAATTATATTATGTTACAAAGTAACGTACTAAACGTAAACAGAGAATGTTTTAATTTATTTAATTACATTTCTTGATTAGCTTTATCCATCTCCTATCCTCTTCTCCATATAAATCACACTTATACGTGCGCGGAATATACATAAAAGCTTTTCAAAGTTAATGTATATTGGAAATCAAAAATTGAGTCTTGACTGCGATAGGGCTTACACATCCCTCCTGAACATTAGGTATAATCAGGATGCATAGAGTATAACACATTCAGAAGAAAAAGCTATTTATTTACACGTTATCGTTTATTTTCGTCTTTTATGTCTACTCGTTCTAAACGCAGTATTCCTGTAGAGACGAACGAGTAAGAAACTATTGATACAACTCAAAACAATTACCACAATCAGAGCACAATTTACACTTTTATAATAATACTAGCTTTTGCTCGCGGCTCCGCCCACGTGAACAGCATATTCCGGGATAAAAGTAGCCTGTAACCGTCTCCAGGGTCCATCTATTCCTGTAGATAAATTCATCAAAATCGGTTCAGTGATTTCGGCGTGAAAGCGTAACATTCAAACTCACTTTCGCATTAACTTTCACCCCCCTTTTCATCACTTATTAACTAAAATTTCCAAAATTCCTGAAACACGTATTTATTTGTTTTACGTCAATAACCGAAATACAAAATTTTGTTTATGTAACTTTCAAAATGACGGACTTTCATACATATTATCATCCCTTATTTTGACCCCTTTGGGGTCGAATTTTCTAAAATCCTTTCTTAGTAGGTGCTACATAATAAAATGAATATACAGTCCGAATTTCATGCTTGTAGCCTTGATAGTTTGCGCTCGGCGATGATGAATCAGTCAGTCAGTCAGGACATGTTATTTTATAAGTATAGATAAAATAAAAGAAATATTCAATATCATAAGTACCATGAATACTTTACCTGTCACAATTAATAATCATGATTAGCCATCTCTCCCAAAATGGCGGAGAGGGGGATGTTTTTTAAATCTATTGTTAGTCACCGATTTTGCAGAAAATTTCTCTACAAGCAAGTAGTGGTTTTTTGCTACGTTTCGTATAGTGAGTGGTATATCCGGAGGCCTAAATTCCCCTCCCCTTCCCAATCCCTGGAGAATCCCTTTCGTTAAGGTCGGCAACACGTCAATAATACTTTTCATATGTGGGCGTCACAGAACACAGAAATAGAGTGGGGATTCATGGGTGGTGGAGATCACTTACCATCAGGTGACAGGGCTATTTTGAAAATACGAACGTCTAATGATGATCTAATACAGACTTACAGATCTGTTACAGCATTATTTTAATTAAGTTTAATCTTGAAGGGCTGACGAGGTCATGCTACGGAAATACATGTTAATTATGAGCTCATTTCTTGTATTTCATATTTGTTTAAGACAGCAATAGTCTAAATGGTCCGAGTCCGTCATTATAGCGTCTAGATGTGGTACGTAAATAAAAAAATCATATATTTCTCGTAGTTCCTTATACCCACGATATAGGTCAACCTAGTATGGGATGAGGACTAGGAGTATGATTGTTGAATGAAAATGAAACGAAATGAAATAAAATAGTTTATGTATCATATAGACAATTAAAATAGCGCTTATGACATGTCAGTACAAAAATAAAAGAAACGTAAGTATAAAAATCAATATCAACTAATGTATACATAGCATCACCAAAACATTTACACCACCAAGCATGTAACGAAATCTATTAACACCAATGTGAAAAAATGTTTGTATCCAAATGCCTTAGAAAAGGTAAGCACGATGAGTACGCGAATTATCGTGCAATAACACTGCTTTCAACAATAGATAAAATTGTTGAGAATTATATTTGTGAGCATACATAACTATGAGAAATAATGTAATAGCATAGCAACTAGCAATCAATAGCAAGGGCACTATTAACCCGCTTTAAATTTACAGCCGAAATCAATGAATATCTTAATGAAAAATCTTTTTGCATTTTTCTTTGACTTCTCTCGTGCATTCGACACCCACGGCCACTCCAAATTAATAAAACGGCTTTATAATAGCGGCATACGTGGCCCCCAATAATATGGTGTAATAATTATCTTCATATCTTCATTATGACGCTCGCCTTGTTTTAAACGCAAATAAAACAAAACCTTTTAATAAAAAATTGAGGATCCCGTTGCAATTTACTATCTAAAGTTATTACTAAGAAAACTACTAGACCTAATGTTTGTCCGTTTAATTCCATGCGCAACTTAACCTTTACAACATTTGTTAATGTAAAACGGATACATTTTGTTTACCCTGTATTTATTAATAAAAGGTTATTCGCAGAGAACCAGTTCGATAGTCAATTCAGAGTGTTGTTGGGTGTAACTAGATCTTCATCATTACGATTCATTTTGTATATTAATTTTTTTTTGTATATTAATTTGTATTATTGTTTCGTCAGCAAATAAAACTATGTCAGTCATCTTTTCTACCATACAAGGAAGATCATTAATATAGATTAAGAACAAAAGAGGCCCAGAATGGAACCCTGTGGAACCGTTGTTTTGACTGTAGATCCTTCTAAAATGACGCAATCGATGGATACTCTTCCCAACCAGATAAACAGGCTATCAAAATATGTTAAAATAAAACTAGTTTAAGCGGATTTTATCGCGGTTTTTTTATTAATTTTTGATCCCGACGTTTCGAAAGCTTTTCAGCCTTCGTGCTCACGGGGTGGACCTACTTTTATTTCAATGTGTAATATTCGCGTTAATATAAGAAATAATTATCAAAAGATGTTCCACAAAATCCGTAATATTTTAGTAATTAGTGTATTAACCGACATAGTACCACGCGTCTATATTTACTTTTCTACTTATTGTAACAGTTGTCCTAGTATAGAGTAGGTAGAGCAACTTGTCAGTCTTACCGTGCGACTTGTGCGTTTCTTTTAATAATCTGTAAGGGTTTAAAAGGTAAGGAGATGTGTCGTGGACCTCACTGGCAGGAATATCCCTAGCCTAGCTAACCTACCAACCTTTCTCTAGCTGCCTACTGATGACGACCCGAAGCAGAAAGGCAGAAAGAAACTCCGGGCTTATTTTTTTCGCCATCAATTAAGTATATCTTGCATACTTTTGCTTTTTTTCTTTTAAATATGTTTATGTTTTTATGATTGCTTTGGCATCATTTGGGTACGAAACTCTAAAAAAAAAGTCGCGACATTTATTAAAGAAATGTAGGCAACGCCACCAAAAATCAAACGAAATTGTATTGCAATCTCACTCTACTACGCTTACTCAAACTCCAGTTTAGATTCTGCGTGGGAATTTGTATAAAATGTATTCGTCTTCATTACAATGACTCTGTGTTGCTTTCAACAGATAGTATAGGTATAAAACGTGACACTTTATTGGCAACGGAGATCCATTATGGAAGATTACAGAATAGGGTGGTTGGTATGTGTGGTTTGCGATGTGCTTGTGAAGTGGAACCTGCGACCTTGTGAGGACGAGGTCACAGCGCCCGCTCGTTTTTCCCGCACCCAACCCCCCTTCCCCACCTCCCACCCGCGACTGATGGCAACCTTCTACCTGCGCTTTTAGCGACACCAATAAAATGATTGAAAATCTCTTAACATAGGCTCATGCTGAGACTGAACTTATTTTAGTCCCATTATGTGATAGAGTGCAAGCCTATCGAAAATTTCAATGCCGAACAAATCATGTATTTTGGAATCGAAGTGTCAGACAAATGGCTATTGCCTTACCAGGGTATCTTGTTTAGGACTTTACAGAGTACGCTGCCAAGAAACCAAGAAGAAAATCTTGAAACATAACAAATGTGTAGGTATTTAAATACTTACAAAAATAGCCCTTTTTTCTCACCTAGGGTGAATTTGAAATCTGGCTGGGATGTTGTTGTAGAACTTAATGAAAAACCTAGAGCACGATAGACAACGTAATGTATAATAATATTACATGATATAGATAGGTACATTGTACAGGTTTAGAAGGCACGGGCTCGGGGCACGGACGGTCGCGGGTCGGGAGCGCTGACGGCGGTGCGCGGCCTTGGCCGTGATCGCGCGCTCAATATAGCCCGGCCGACGCCCCGCCTGCCTCCCACGTGCCACCCTCTGCTTAATGCCTACTTTCCACCTCACTCCATATTAGAATCATTCGCCTTTTATTTTCTCCTAATAGGTATTTCCGACTTTAGATCGGTTTACATAATTTAATAATTGAAATCTTCCTGAACTTTCTGATACTATAGGCGTTAGCTTTGATTTTGTCTTGATTTGAACTATATATAATATTTAGCTATTTGATATTGATTATAGGTAGATACTGCATAACTGCCGTAGAAGCTAAACCTACGTATGATGCGAAAGGTCGCGGTTTTTGATTGCGAGTCTGAACAGTTTCTTGGTCAGTAAATGTCTACCTCGTAAACTATATTGATGAATGAATTAATGGATTTCACTGTCAAGCTCGACTCGATGAATTAAATGCCGATTTTTGTGGCTGTGAACTCTGACTTAGTCCGTTTATCCGAATGGAGCGATCGTTTTGGTCTGACAGTGAGCCCTGCTAAAACTCATGGAATAGTTGTAGGAAACTCTTGGCAAATTGCCAAAATAGATCCATGAGCCCACACCATGGCGCAGTTGTAATTCGAACGCGATATGATTGCTGTGCTGAGTACTCGGTTGCGAACTCCGGGTCGGATTAAATGATTTTGGGGTTTTCTATAACGATAGTATCAGCCCGGAGTCTGGAATTGTCCCCTATATGGGCACAATTCCAGCTTGACAGCAAGTGACGCTGTGCGTTAGACACTACCGTCGAATGGTCAAATTTCCATCGTGGTAATACAAACATCAAAATTTACTATGTGTGAGCCCATTTACAATATCCACAATAAAGAGAAGCCGTGGCCGAAAACGGCCAGAAGTTAAAGATGATGATCATGTTCACATGGTCCAAATACAATATCGACCGTCGAGACATCGCGGCTATCAACCGTCGCCAAAATTATGATAACCCGAAGATACTGAGATTTACACCGATTGCCCACGGAACACTACCCACCGAAAGGAACCATTATCGTGGGTTTTTCACCATGTTTATGGCGCAGTGGTCGCTACCCAGTAGGTACAATGTATATACATATTATATTACAAGGAACGATGACACACAATAGGTATATAATCCAAACCTTGCGAAATCGTTCGATAGCATTAGTAGGCAGACTGCGTAGTTAGAACGAATCAGAATTAGACACCAAGGTCGCAAAGCAAAGTGATATCATTTATATGGCGTGTCTGTCCCTGAACTCGGCGACGGGTGACGCACGTGGATTCAAATATCACCCTGACCTTAGTCATAAAAATAATCTTTGTAATGACGTCGAAATTGGTCTCGCCACCCTCATATATTTACCAGAGGTCACGTAAATAAATAATAATCTTGTCAAGTAAATTCAGACATAACTTTACTAGGTAGTACTTATATACATGTTTCATGTTTTTATTCACTCTAATGGCGAGACGAGCAAGCCATCGCTTGATGGTGAACGCCACACATGTCCACAAACTGAATCAACTCCAACCAGTAACTTAAATTACAAAGTACTGCATTTCACTGCGATGCGCTCATCATCCCTAGACATTAGATATTAAATGTGATAATGCTCAGTAGTTTCACTGGTTTCATTGTTTTTGCATACTACCGCCTAGTATAAAAAGTCCGACTAGGTAGGTACCCACCTATTGTCTTTCGGTCTGAAAGACATTGAAGGCAGATACATTTCTGGGAATTATGGGACCTATGGCCTATTTCACAATGTTCGGGTATGATTACCCACCAATTAACGTATAACTGTATAAGATAGCTATTATTGAAAGTATGTACCTAGTAGATATCTTTCTTCCGGTATCTATATAATATGTTAGAGTCTGACTTTTGTATTGAAAATATCATTTTTATTTCGTAAGTAACATTTACTCACAGGTTGTTAGACACGCGCTAAGAATTATAATTCGATAAATATTATTATAATTAAAAATTCTGAGTTTTGATGTTGATGTTGGCGCCTAGGTGAGCTACACTTAACCTTCTCTACAACCGAAGATTTTAAAATAAACTAAACATTTCTCGAATTCAATAAATTTATTACAATGCTTGCCGACCATGAATGTACAGTTTTATTTACGAAGATCATACAAGTCACTTATTTATATATCCACGTTCTGCAAAACACTACACTATCAAAATAGTTACTTAGCCTTTCCTTTCTTTTTATGCGACTTACTTGCTTGCTTGCTTTGCTTGCTGCCCTTCTTACCACGACCTTTAGTTTTCTCCTTGGCCTTTTGAGCCCGTAAATCCTTTTTCATTCGAGGATCGACAACCTTGTAATGTCCTTTTACTCCCTGTGGCCGTTTCATGCGTTTGGCACTAGTATGCTTTTTGGCAACCACGTACGTAACCTTCTTCTTGCCATCGGTTTGTGCCTTTTTGTATAGTTGCCTTACTTGTTGAGCCTTTTCACGTTCCGACATGTCGGCATTTTCCATCACTGCCTCTACCTTCTTCTTCGCGCGTTCCATTTTCTTTATCATACGTTTCTTCTTCCTTGCTTTAGCTTCGACCACTTTCTTTATGGGCCTGGCATTTATGTCCTGTAATCTATTCTTGTATTCTTCTACGTATTTCTGTAAACATATAAATTTTATGTAAATAATTTATGTGTAAATTGATAATATAAAGAAACCTAACAGAATTAATAATATTAAATTACCTCAGGGACGACTACTGGTTTCGTCATGTGTTTCTTTTCATCTTCTACAAACCAATCTGGTAGGTTTTTATCATTGAACGCGTATCTGTTCCATGCGTCATCTATCAGATCCCTCTTGAACTTTTTCGATGTAGCAATCATAGTTCCGAGTGCTAAAGTTTCCGCGTCCATTTTCAACGATTTCTTTAACTTTTTCAAGTCTGTAAAAAACAAATACTAATGACTGAAGCTTATGTACTTTAGGATACATTAATCATGCACATTTCACTTAGAGAAGAAATTCCTCAAAATATATTTTAATAAAATGATGAGCTAAGTAATCTGAAAAGATAAATAATAAAGTACCTGAATCTTGCGGTACTACTTCAAAACCGTCTTTTTGGTTGGATTTAGCTCCTGAACCAGATGCGGATGTGCCTACGTTGTCCTCAACGTCATAATCACTGTCAGACGATTCCTCATCCGAGCTTTCAGCATCAGATAACTTCCTTTTAACCCCGCCTTTTACGTCATTTCTTGATGTTGCAATGCTATCACCAACAATTATTTTACCTGCACAGAAAATATTTTTAGCGTCTCATAAAAATGTGCGATCTTTTTCATCCTAACTCAAATCAAATCTTATCAAAATATACGTATATTAAGGCAGTTGACCCACAGCCGGCGTATAAACGAGTGGCGATCTACCATTTGCTTTGTATGATTCCTGGTAATAAAATAGCTGGTGGCAGGGCAACGAAACATATTTGTACTCGACTATATAGCGACCATCATTGACCCTAAACATGGGGAAAACCCCGCCATCAGCCATAGTATAGTCAGCCTGAGTAGAAGTTCATTCACTTTGCCGTTTACACCGCCGCACAGTGGATCGCCATCGAGAACTCTCGCTCGGCGAGTTCCCCGCAGCCACAAACACAATATTCGCGCTCCTCACCACTCGTCTTCAGTGGGACAAGTGCCTTACTTCAATGAGAGCAGACCATGTCTGCTCTTAAAATAACAAACATAATAACCTTTTTCTTTATATGTCTCGGCTAATTTGTCCAGGTCGACGCCTTCATCGTCATCGTCGTCTAGATGTTTAAATGAATCCTTTTGGAACCACAATTCAGCTTTCATTGACCGTTTAGATACTGGATCTGTGTTGTCTAAGTCTGTTAGCAATGGATTGTTTTTGGGAATGGTTGGCGTCTTGTTTTTCAATGTGGTCTGGCTGTTTTTAAGTGTGTTCAGTTTTGTCAGTTTATCCATTTTTTTCGTTTCGTTATCGGAATCCGAGAAAGCTGAAATAAATTATTCCATTAGTTCATGTTTTTCATTTTTAAGATAAATTAAATTTACTATATGCACCGTATTAACTTCTGAGTGTCTTGTTCCTATAACCCTAATCATTTCCATCTTACGACAGGAAGTGACAAATCCTTCAATTACTATAATAGAATTTACCTTAACTGGCCTAACAATAGCATGAAGGGCCAAAAGCGGCAGTGAGTGCAGTGGCTAACATCATCATCAGCTAAGTTAAATTGCGCGAATTATAAACACACACACAATAAACAAACACTGCATTTAATAATAATTATTAAGAACTTATATTTAAAAAAGTCGCCATCTAACATTAATCCGGAAAAAAGAGGTCTAAACGATACCTTAAAAAATGCATCTTATACATAAATTTTTGTTAAAATTTTACTTGAATATTGTGACCTTGGTGGGGCAGTCTTAATAGGTACCCAATACGACAGCTGTGTGGAGATGTGTGTGGAGATCTTGGGTTCGAGGGTTGGGTAAAAGTAATATTGGGTTTATCTATCACGAAATGCTTAGTATCAGCCTGGATACTGGAAATGTGCCTGATGTAACGATAGGCGCGACCCCTATCACATCATAGGACGCAAATAAGCTCTGCGAAATGTAGGCGTACTGGTTACACCTCTGCCTACCCCTTCGGAGCTTACAGACGTAAGAGTATGTATGTACTATGAAATAAGCCCTTATAAACAGAAATATTAAAGGTCCTACCCAAAGATTCTTTATCTCCCTCAGGCTCTGAATCTGATTCCATCTCTAATTCACTATCCGAATCTTTATAGTAAAGTCCCGAGGAGTCCAGTTTTGATGCTTCGACATCATACTTTACATATTTCTGTTTAAGTTTAAACTCATCATCAGAGTCATCGCTGCCTTCAGCCGTTATGTCCGGTTGTTGGTCAATAATGCGTGCCATTTCCTGTAAAATTTAACATACCAAGTCAAGTAAAGTCAAGATTCTCCAGCAAAATAAGACCTTCGACGCCTTGTATTAACACAGGGTATTTATTGTACGACCAACCAGATGAGATTGAACGAATGTCTTATTTCTTTCAAACTTCCTTAGCGTCGCTTTTATGGGTGGTGGTGCTTCTATTTATTGGCAGGAATTTTGCTTGCCACCAAGCAAGACACTGCTTGTTTCGTTATACAGGCAAAAAAAACGAAATTTAATATAACTTTTTTTACACCTGATGGAAAGTGATCACTGCCGCACATGAACATCTGCAACACCAGAGGGCTTGCAAAACAAACTATAAGCTATGTTTCAGAAGCAATCAACACAACATACCTCAGAATTTTTGATGTCAGACAACTTAAACATGTCATGATTCTCCAAAATAGGTCCATCATCACCCTTCAAGACCATTTTAAGATTCATTTTCTCAGCTAATTTTTGCCTCTGTTTATTTAATTGTTTCCTCTTTCGTTTTGACTGTTTTCTCTCTTCATTCTAAAACAATAAGATATAAATAAAAAATTAAATATGCACCATATATTTCAAAACTTCTTCTCTAGTTCTTAATGGCTAATGTTAGCCTATCAACAGCATACTTCAACTAAAAACTGGTGAGAGGTCCAAATCCCAGGTCAGGAAATCACCATTTATGTTTGAGTGCTTTCATGAATGAATTATTTGAAATGTCATCCCAGTATTAAAACATACAAGACACGTACCTGAAGTTCTGCTATCTGTTCATCTACATCAGCCTCTTCAGTATCCTTTTCTTCTGCAGGTTCTTCCTGATTTTTATCATCAACTTTGTCATCAGGCTTCGGCTCCTGCAAACAAACATATTTTTTTTATAATGGTATATCATTCATCTTTCAATGCAAAATGCGCATAGTGTAAAGGATTGTATTTTGATTAATAAAATTCATTTAATTTTATTTAATCTAATAAATTTCAGAAATATCTAGAGTCTGAGTCAGGTTATTGTAAACCATACAGTATTATAAAAATATAGGTCCAATAGAGTATCCATTCAGTACAAATCGATTTTTTTGCGTGGCAAAATGACTGCACTACACCTGATGGTAAGCATAGTGCAGTCCAAAAAACAATAAACTTATATACTTTCTGACATGATGTATCAAATATCAATGTATGTAAATTATAGTTACCTGTTTTGACTTCAATTCTTTCATATGCTTCAACCAATTCAACAATGATTTTAAATCTTTTCTGCCAAGCACTTTGATGTCTTTACAGCATTCCCGCACCTCTTGAGTGGTCTTAGGGTGGTCTTCAATATCTTTGTCATCTATCATAATCTGTAATAAAACAGGCATGCTAAATATATCCTGTTATTATGAAAGAGACACTTTGGATGTTTGCGAGTTTGTGAATTTGAAATAGTTCAATGGCTGGGATGAAATTTGGTAAACAGGTGATCTGGATTTGAGCACAGGGTACTTTTTATCTTAGAAAAAGGAATTCACGCAGGCAAATCCATAAGCAAAACCTAGTACATAATAATACATTAATAGTCTGCTTCACAATGATCACTTAAACATTATTTAACAGATTAATGAAAAGACAGCAAATTATTAAATTATTACATAGTCAATACCAATTTAACATATTCTTCTAGTGTAAAATATTTCCATAATTGGCAAGATAAAGTATTATCTGGCAGATGGAAATTTTACAGGCATAGTGAAACAGGCCTTTAGTCTTAAAATAGTACAAACATGTATACCTCAGAACATCCTTGAAGCAAATCTATTGGATCATCACAACTCAAGAATTGTGAAACCTTCACTATATGATGGGTTGTATAATCATTATCTTTATATCCTTCAGCTTTGGCTTTCTTTTGCTTTTCAGGATGTAATACATTGTTATGTTGCTTCTTTACTATATCCAAATCCTCAAACACATGTTTGGGATCCAGAAACTTTGGGTCTATTGTATCTGGCGCAATGTAACCTTGGCATACAACAAAGATTTCAGATGACTCATTACGTGAAGCTTGCGGTTTAGTTGCATGTACTTTTTTAAAGAATTGTTTCAGTACCCACAAAAGTGCATGATAATCTTTTGATCTGAATACTTTAGTGACAAACCATCCACCGTCTCTTAGAAAATGAGTTGCAAGTTTCAACGCACTCAGGGTAAGACATGCCTGTTGATAGGCATCATGTAACCAGTTTAAGCCAACATTTGGAGCACCATCATGGAGTACCACATCAGCTTTCCATGTTTTAATTTCCTTCTTTATAGCAGCTTTACATTTATCAGTTGTTATGTCTTCAGTAAGACCAATACATCCTGGCACTGTCTTTATGGGGAACAAGTCAACTCCTATAACAATACTTGATATGGGCATGTTTTGATGGGCCACCTGCATCCACCCACCAGGTGCGGCGCACAAGTCGATACATACTCTTGACTTTTGTAAAAACCCGAACTTTCTGTTTAATTGGATTAACTTGAATGCAGCTCTTGAACGATAACCTGAAAAACGATATGGCCAAATAAATCAAATCATATCATATAATGAATATCATTATTGATTATGGCCAACACTTGATTGATGACAAAAAGCGCAATTTAATTACTAATTGACCACACACATATTTTTTCTACTGAAATCAAATTTAGAAAAACAGAAAGAAAGAGGAAGAGAAAAGAAAGAAATCAAGAAAAAGGAAATCTTACTGACAAATAAGCGACTACTTTTAGAAACTTATACCTTTTCTGTCACGGGACTATTTATGTGGACGCTGGTCTATTGGTCGTATTACTACAAAGAATCGTATATTTAGACATAAAAATTGGAGTGTAATATGTAAGTAGAGATGATGAAGAGACCGCAGAGCAACGAGCAAAATTTGCTCGGCTAACTCCTGAAATTTAAAGAGAAAAAAAGAAATGATCATATTACCTGTTTCCTTTGCAAGTTGATAATATTTATCTTTCCGTTGTTTCCCGACTTTTGTCTTTTTCCCCATTTTTACCTTCCATACATTAACGTGTTTACAAAAATCGCTGTACTTATTTGTAGGTTATATATAGGGATGTTGAAGAAATTTCGATATATTGATGTAAGCGTATTTTTTCGCACACCGACATTTTTTGGCCATATAATATTATGTTTGATATTTTATGATTTTTTTATCTAGTAGCGATATTATATCAAATCGATATTTTTAAAATAAGTATCCAAGAAATGTGGAACATTTTTTTTTGTAATTTCAAATGAGGTCATCCAATTGCCAAGGAATGCCGATATGTTTCGCTCGTGAAAATTAAATGAAAATCATTATCGATACGATATATATCGACTCTACTTTGCGAATTGGTAAGCCCACTGTGCATACGTCTTAGACTAATCGTAATTCGTAGCATCTCTAAATAGTCTGTGACTGGGCACAACTGCAGCAAAGCCAAATGATGATAATTGTAGATTGGATTCGCTTTAAAAGCTATGTCTATACGTCTTAAGTCTACACACTTGGCTTATACTTCAAAAGCCTATGGAGATCTGAAAAGCAATTGCCACAAGCTATCTTTGATTTGTGGCAACGCATTACTGGCACTCAATCAAAATTGTCGATCTTCGCGAATTGCACGCCGCGTGCATTTTGAATTATTTAATCTGCTAAGACTTGCAATTTTATAAATCTGCTATTCGATAGACCTGCAAAAAGACTTGATTATAAAAAAATATGGGGACAAGGTCCTTTTATCGATTAATAATAAACCGATTTATATTGGTTCTCTTATATGTACATCACTAAGACGTACACGTCATTTATAATTTTTCGTTGGTCATACAAATTAACAAGTTAATGTCGTCAATCTTCATTCGTCATTCGTCGTAGTTCTTGTTCGAATTGAGATTAACGAAGAGCTGAATCTAGAACGTACAATTTTATTACATCATCTTTTGATAGTGTTTCAGTGACAATACGTAATAAAGAATATATATTGTATTTTCCGAGTGTGTGTTATTAACTAAAAAAGTCACACAATAATCGCAATGGCTGCAAATATAAACATCAATACGTTTATTAATAGTTTCCAAAACCGATTGTAAGTATAAATAACTTTATTTTCCTAGATACATTCTCAAATGTAAAAACACATTGTTGCTAATCTCTGCTTATAATTTTATCAGTGAAAACAGGTCAATGAAAGGTTTTTGTTCTAGAATGTTTCAGTACGTACATAGTATGTAAATAAATAATAGGTGTGACGTAGAAATTGAGTGCCACTCCTACTATAATGTATTAAACCAACATACTATACATTTCAGTACTTTTAAATATCACGGGTAATAAAATTGCTTTCGTTGTCCTGATAACTGTTTCATTAGTTGATTTTACTATAGTTAAATGACTTTCGATGACTGTGATGTCACAGTGTTCTTGCTATGTGCTTCTTGTGATGTAGTAGATCTACATCATATTTTGTATTGGGATGCTTGTTGCCATATTAATCTAAGATAGCATGTGCCTCCCGTGTCTCCATGCAAAAATACTATAAACAATACTGATAGAAAAACAATCCACTGATAATAATGCGTCTATACTGTTGAGGCTTATCTGTTGCATTACAATATACTAACATTATAATTATAGATACCTATTTTTTTATTTGATTGAATGATGAGATGAGCATGGCGCTCGCCTGATGATAAGCCCCATGCCTGTCCATAAACCCTCCTATACTGGGTCCATACTGATTACCAACCCAAATTTTCATCAAATTTTTTGACAGTTGGTACTGTCAAATTACATCTTTCCGTTTCTTATTTATTATTCATCATTTATTGTTTCATCAACTATCTAAAATATATGTAATATTTTATATGGTATTTACTTATACTTCTTATGCCCATACCAGATATAGCTTCAAATACGTGAATACCTACCAACTCACAAAGTGTGGCATGGTTATTTGGGCATGAGGGCATGCAAATTTTGAGCATCATTTGCCATCCATTATGGTTTTTGAGCACACATCAAAGCGTTTAAAGTTCAAATGTTTAGGGCTACCCATTGCACAAGTGGAGATGACTACATCTACACTTGTGCAAATTCCAGTTGTGGTTGCATCACTAAGTGAAGCAGTTGTCGTACATTCAAAACCTCAAAATAGATATCACACCTCCTTCTCCAACTTTTCACTTTGATTTAATGTTAAAAAATGATTATGTTATGTGCAAGTCAATCTCAGCTTGTGCATACTTTTTTTATTAATTATATGACAGTTTGACTGAAATATAATTTATGGTAGAGGGTTATATCATGTTTTATCTTTCGAAGTTGAAGCTATATTGCCCCAACCTTGTTTCTTAAATGTTATTTAACATATCAATATATTTTGTCATTCTATTACAGAGAACCTCCAGTTCGTCAACACTTAAAAAATGTTTATGGAACATTGATGATGACATGTGCCTCGGCTTCTGCTGGTGTATGTGTGGATGTGTTCACCCGTTTCCAAGCAGGTTTCCTCTCCACAATCATTGGAGCTGGGCTCATGCTCATGCTGATTGCTACACCTGATGATGGAAAGAACACCAAACTACGTCTCGGCTATCTCTTGGGATTTGGTCTTACTTCAGGTATTATCAAGTAATGCATTAAACGTTTAATGTGAATAATAACAGTAAATTCTTACTTCTTTTGTTTATGTGTTTCAGGAATGAGCATGGGTCCATTAATGACTTATGTTAGTTTTGTGGACCCATCCATCATAATAACGGCCCTGCTTGGCACAACCCTGGTATTTGTATGCTTCTCTGTGGCTGCCATGTTGGCTGAACGTGGCAGCTGGCTGTTCCTCGGTGGCACATTGATGACATTGCTCACTTCTATGTCAGTTATGACTCTTGTCAATATTTTCATGCAGTCACACTTCTTATACCAAGTAAGTTTCACAAGTGTCATCAGATAATATGTAAGCATAAGTACCTACTAAAATAATATCAGTATAATGCTATGTAGAAATTAACTATCTGTTTAATAGTAGTTATTTGATTTTGATTTCTTGGTTGTAATAGATTTAGAAAAAAAAAATTGTTATTTTGATTTTGTCATTGATTGAGGAGTCTTAGTTAAGACTCCTCAATAAAGGAGTTCCTCAGACCACTTTTTTCTATTTTCCAGTTTTGGATTGAGCCATACAATTGAATGACAAACACCCACCTAATATTTATATTTTTTTCTACTTATCAGGCACATCTTTACCTTGGACTCATGCTGATGTGTGGATTTGTATTATTTGACACTCAACTTATAATTGAGAAACGCAGAATGGGAAGCAAGGACTTTGTGCAACATGCCTTAGAGTTGTTCATTGACTTCATTGGGATCTTCAGACGATTGGTCATCATCTTAACACAGAAGGTACTTGTTTTATTATTAACTAGTGTATTGTTGTATTCATTAAACTCGTAAGTATAAATTACAGATCTTTAGATAATAATTATTCATGAATTTAGTCATACATTAAACTGACGAGAAACTTAAAAACAAAAGGATAAAATTAGACCCTAATCTAATTTGACAAATGGTGATTTTGTGCAATTATAATTTAAAAGTGTATGAATAATGACTCCAAATAACCATTTCACTCTACTATTAACCGTTATTGGTAAAAAATTATGTTCATCATTCAAAAAATGATGTAACAACAGAATTGTTTCTGTATAAAGAAAATATTACTTTCAACTTCTCTGTGGTATTTTGTCTACAAACACTAACGACGACGTAATTTTATCTAAGACGTAATGATTACACTTTCCCGAGATATTTTGTCGTCGACAGTTACCCCTCTTGTGCGCGAAATCTTATGCCGTGTTGCTTATTCGCTTCTTTGCGAGAACAGTGCGTTATCTCGTATGTCTGATAGTACTGTTATGTTAGGCTTACTGGACCGTTTTATTGTTTGGAGAAAAAAAATAAACCCAGATAATTTTAGCAACTTTGTCTCAGTCTGGCAGTAATTTAAATTAAACAAGTATGTTAAAAAGTTAAGGCATGTTTGTGTGAGTATGTGTTCGAAATGTTTGTGTTTGTGGTACCAATCATTCTATAATTAAAAACTACTTAATAAAATATGTATTATCATTGGAGTATTAACCATAATGTGAGATACTCAAGCTGTATCACTGGTCCTATCCAAACAATTTTATAAATTATATTGTAGTTATAGTTCGAGTATCAAATATTTGTCTACATATTACCCTTATACAAAATATACATAATAACATAAATCCTCTTATTTCAGGAGGAACAGGATCGCCGTCGCAAACGGGACTAAAAAGCACCAACACCTGTATCATTAATAAAAGCAATTGGGATGTTACTTCAGGTGTATCATAATTTAAATTTCTCAATTAATATATTTTTATGTGTTGTATGTTATTACTGGTGACATGTTAAATTAAAAGTTTCATAAAATAAATTAGACCAGATTGGTTCAACGATTGTTGTTAATTTATTTAGTCGCTATCGCCTTAAATCCCCGATTGCTATATAGTCCAGGAATATTAGTCAAATAAGGGCAAGTATCTCGGAATGAGAGATAGTCAGCTATAAACTTCTATAAACGGTTATTTTGGAACCCTAAAACTTGTCCCAAAACCTACTTATCGTAGGGTGTTCGCGACTATAGATATTCCTATCCATCTGGATTGGAACCACTGTTTTGTATTTTTCTGCCGCCAAGCATGTGTAAGCACTGTTGTGTTTCGGTTTGAAGGACATTGAAGCCAGTCAAATTACTGGACATTGAGACTTACATCTAATGTCTCGGGGTGGCGATCGAAGTGCTTTGTAATTCGATGTTCTGTGTGGTGCTGTATATGTTTATGGCTAAGCGTAGCGCTTACCATCAGGCGGGCGACCTGCTCATTTCGTCTTTAAAACGAATAAAAGAAAATCATATAGCATGAGATACATTATAGCTCGTTCACACAACGCCCCATGTATTTAAGAGATCTTTTTAGCGGATTCGTCGCTACTGGATGTAATGTCACAAGGTCTTCGTATTTTTGTAACCGCTATTGTTTATTTATTTACCTATTTTATTTTTAGTATGGGAAATTATATAGCGAGATAATGCTAATATATAACGTATGCACATGAAATTCTGTCGATTTCGTGCGCTGTCTATTCGTAGGTATAGGTACCACCATAATATTGTGTTATGTGTGAACCAACCCATACTTCTCCATAATACTGGAAAAGACGGATTACTTGATATCAAAAACACTATATACTGAACATCAATATATTGTACGCACATGATACTGTTATTGTCATTTTCGATCGCACTCGTGAGTCATTCATAAATACAAAAAATACTTTGGTATAATAATTTTTGGTCAAAACCAAATAATGTTCATTTGGGGATAATTTTTTACTTCTTTATTTTAAGTTTTAACTTTTTAGGTCTTAGATGTTATCAGTAACAAACACTGATACACCTATCACGTTTTAGTGATAAAATTTTTATTGTTATTACGCAGTGGTTTTTAATTAGGCTATTACTTGACAATATGTAATCTTTCCGAACTGGCGGTAGAGTTAAAATTTGACTGAATCTAAATGATGTTTGACATTTTACTGATTCAATAAATGATTTGATTGATTGCAAAACCATTAAATCATGAAAAATTATCAGTATTCGGTCTTTCAGTGCTGGAGATCGCGACCACATAAAGGGCCCCATATACGGTACGATTCGTCTATCCGATCAATCTGATGAAAATCGTGACGATTGATCGCATCAAAAATGTCGCTCATACACGAAACGACTGGTCGTAACGATCAATCATTTACTTGTTTGAAGCTGAAGGATAACGACGTGTTCAAATAATTAAATACGTCCCCCATAAAATGGAAAATGAACTTCTTTTCCATACTTATGTGGCGGTAGCGTTGATTCGGATTCAAAAGAAAATAAGAACGCCTAAAAAAATGTGGGTTAAGAAATCAAAAAATTACAAAATCGAATCGTTGATCGTAAAGAGCCATACACTGTTGTTATATGCTACCTCCAACAGCTCTTCACTGTATCTGACCGTCTAAATGGTGCGTTTCCCTTAGGGCGATTTCCTTCCATCAGGCTCAGTATTAGAAGTTTTTTCAAATATGCCTGATATCGTATAATGTGTACGAAAAAACTAAGGACCCGTTCCTGACAGGAACGGGTTGTAATGTTGAGCGTTTTTATTATTGGTGAGTCGTTGGTACCTAGTAAGTAGCGGAGACTAAGGTAGGTTGTGGACTTATGCACATATACATCAGTACACAACAGCGTTAAACGAACGGTTAACGTGCTATGAACTCTGCCCAAAAACTGAACGACAGTAAGTTTTCGTTATACTTTTTCATTGTACGTAATACTACGTTATCTTCTCTAATTTGTGGCATGTATAATATGATCTTAATTTAGGTTAATTATCAAACTTACTTACCATACCATTTCATGTTAGAACGTTTGTATTCAAGGTTATTTTCCAAATAACGTATAGTCATAAAATTTTTCATCAACTCAACCTTGTATACGTGTCAATTCATAAACAATGAAAAAAACATTTCTTATATCAAAGCTATGCTATAAAAGAAATCTGAAGAGAAGAAGTTAAATCAGCTGTAGCTGACAGACATTCTGGAGAAACAAGTTAAAAATCATATTTTCGATGCAGCAAAGCCAACTACAAGAAGGAGAAATAAAGAAAAATCTATGAAAGTTAAGAATAGAACCCTGCTGGCGATAAAAGGGAAAGTGATGATTGTTTGTTTATGTTTATCAGGCTGTATGTAACAATGTAAAGTGTAGATCTGATATAATTGTCATTTTAAATTTCTGTGTTATTATAGTTACATTTCGGGAAAAAATAATAACCATTAAAATTACCTGTGTCTGATATTAATACGAAATACAAAGCGAAACAATATTTTTAAGAAAGTATGTTTATTATGTAAATAAAACGTCATAAAAATACAACCCCTGGCCCTGATGTCACTTATTTTGTTGTTAAATAAGATTTTAGCACTATGTCGATATTGCAGGTAAATAATAATCTATTCGGCATAAAACCAAAATTTAACTACATATAAATATACATATTATTATTATCTTCCAATGTCTTCGTCACGTGGATGTATTTTATTCTTATGAAATAAAAACATCTTAGCTCTATCTAATTCGTTGTTTATCAAAATGATAAGATTGGTAACATTTTTGTTTTCATTTTGATACGAGCTACTTGTGCTATCCCTCTTATTTTCTGTTATACCACTTTCAATATTTTCCAATTCACTTTTTTGTTCATGTATTTTTTTTCTAACGTACATATTGGACAAATTCATTCTGCGACATGCACAATTTACAAATCTAAATCTCCACGCACTTGGCGATACTCTCTTTATTACATATTCGTACGTGGATACCCCTAACATGGATATATAAACATGAAAACAGCATAAATGTAATAAGGCACACGCAATTGCAAATGCAACTAGACAAAATACGACTAGAAATGCTAAAAATGGCAGGGATATTTTACAATTACTAGATGTTGCTTCCTTTGAGGAAGAACAGTTTATAAAGTTTTGCCCTGCTGAACTTAGTTTTTGCGGGTCTGTAAAGAAAAACACTATATCTGTTAAACACAATGATAACGTAAACGTCGATATCATCAATGCAGTTGTGACGCACGCAATGAACGGCAAATAATTTCGACGCCCAATGCAATTATTAAGCCACTTACAATGGTGGTCAAATTGGTCTACGCACTTATTACATACACTGCAATGTTTTGTGTTTCTGCTACTAGTTTGTATGTTGCATAAATGACATCTTCCATTCTCGATGACATGTGCGTGAATGCTTCGATCGAATTCTGGGATGTTGTTTATTTCGAGCTTTCGCAATTCCTTTTCACTGGGATCTATTAACGATGCGAAGATATGTGATAAAACATGAGATAAGTATAACACGATATACACTATCAGCGCTATCATTTTAAGTTCATCGAATTGTATTTGAATAAGAACTATAAAATTTAGTAAAGCTGTTCCTGTTAACACAATCCAACCAATTACTTGCTGGTAATTCAATGGCAGTTGGAATCCGTGCAATCTTCGCTGCGGTCTCGGTGCAGGGTTAGATGCTATGCATTTTTCCATTTGTAGTTCGCTGTATATTCTATGAATTCAAAGGTAATAGGCACTTATTTACGTTTTAGATTTTGTTCGCGCTTACACATAATCAGATAATACATATTAATAACATTTTTTGCATAAATATCTTAGCTTCTAGTCTGCTGAAATACACACTGATAATGGACACCTAATCACACGTATCTACCTCTCTAATGCGCGCGCATAGTTTTTCCAAGTATCTTATTAGTAATGATTTTCACATTTTCGTCTTATGACACCATTAGTAGGGTCTACCGTAGGGAACTTAACGTTTTTGTTTTCTTCTAAAAAACAAATCGAAGCGTGTTACGTTTCTCGTTAGTATTTCCATGGTAACACAACTCGCTACAAACACAATTTACACAATTTACGCTTCGGCAAACCTCGGTATTATACAGATTGGTCCAGTCATTTTAGCTTAAATTAGGTAAGAATCTCGGAATTCGAGATACCCGGCTGTAAGTCTGTAAATACTTCTATATTGACACCCTAAAAGTTGTCTCAAAACCTACATATGGTAGGGTGTGCGCAACTATTAAATTTCAAGGTCAAAGGTTACAAAAATCGTTTTTTTGCGCTTTTTTTTGTAAATATCTCATTTCCTATGGGTTTTTTGCTATTTGTATCCATTATCAATATTGTAGAATACAAAATTCTCTACAAATTTTGTTTAAAACTTTTTTCATACGGTGAACCGTTTTCGAGATAGAGGGCGGAGAGCGCGCGGTCACAGGATCACTTCAGGTCAAACGGTGCCTCCGGTCGAAAACGCGCCATAAATAGTTGATGAACTATCGATAAATCAATGATTATAAATATTTGACAATTTTTATTAACTATTATGTTATACTAGCTTTTGCTCGCGGCTCCGCCCGCGTGAATATTGATATTTTATAGTTGCGCACACCCTACCATATGTAGGTTTTGAGACAACTTTTAGGGTGTCAATATACAAGTATTTACAGACTTACAGCCGGGTATCTCGAATTCCGAGGTGAACTTACTAAAATGACTGGACCAGATTAGTATGTACGAGTATGAATAGTCAAATAGTGTTTGGCCATCTGGGCCTGATCAGTCAGGCAAGACAATAATTAGTACTGTATAACCTAACATTTTAACAGGTCCATTAGTCCATCACCACGCGTTTGTATCAGGCGCGTACCCAAGAAGGGGGGAGGGGGGGTGCATTATGGCCAATAGGGTAATTTCCTATGTCGAATATTATACTTTATTTTATATGCAACAGAAAATTATACGAAAAAGAAACCCTTTTATCAAAACACAATAAAAATGGGTTCAAAAATGAGCCCGTAATTATGATTTCAAATATTGGTATGTGCGAAGGGCGCCTGGGGACATCTCATTATCTCGCTATTTTCTACGGTGGCGTCAAAGTTTGTGTCGTCTATTATTTGACAAGTGCCCCTCCATCAGATTTTAATTACTTATTTTTATTGTGGACGGATTGATGAAATTCTTTCTACAATAGGTTTTGGGTAACGTAACTTATCGATTTACACAAAAAAGAAAATCAAGTCAACTACCCTATTGCCTACCCAAGTACAACGAAAATACAATTGCCTCCGTAAATTTTGTCGCAATTGTCCCTTCCCCTCAGCAAAATTCTGGATCCGCGCCTGCTATAAAACGGTACGTGTGTGTAATATAAAATCTCTTTGGATATATTACTACTAGCAGACCCGGCCACGCGCTGCTGTGCCTAAGGTATATGTTAATTATATTGTAGTAAACCATTTAATACAGTATGCGCCATCTATTACATACTTACTTAATTCAGCCGATAGTCTATATTTGATAAAATAATAAAACTTTATTTTTATGTTTTATGTGTAAATTGACCTAATAAACAATTGGTCATGTTGGATAAATAATTGAAATGAAACTTACTTGAGATTGTTTCACATTATACGGACTCAAATAATAATGGGTCATTTTTTAATAAGAACACCGCAAGTTGACTGTCGCAATCTCAGACGCATAATGGTTTATGTCACTGTGAGGTTAAAACCTTGTCAAAGTTTGTATAAGTAAAAGAGACAAACATAAGCAGTTACTCAGTTTCTATTATTCTGGGATTGGTAGAAAGCTGGCGTTGTAATAAATCTATCTGTTTGCTTAGCTCACTTTGGGCTTAAACCGTAATTGGTCAGTCTATTATAAAGCGTGCTATATGCTTTTATTCAATAGCTTTATTTAAAGGTCAGATGTAATGAGTTTTATATCTGACTATTGTATTTTCCCTTATGAATACATAAATACACATACTTATAACCCGTAACAAGAAAAATCATAGGGAAGAATAGTGAGACACTACATATTTAATAATTTACAGTTTTTATTATATGTTTTATGCATTTTAAATACTGTAGGTAGGAATATTTATATTACACATTATCAATTATTTGAGTCTGTTAAAATAAATGACATTGTAATGAAACAATGTAATGGAGTCATTAAATATTTAATGCTATAAACATAAAACACAAATAATAATGATTGTATTTTGTTCTATTATACCACTTTTTGATTTTAAAAATGATTGTAAAAATGCTAGGACAATTTGTACAACAGTCAAATAATATTTATTATGCGTTATGACTTTTCTTCACCTTTTTGCTCGAAATTCTTCGCTATTTGTCGCCTCGTACGCACAAGTATCCGATGCCCCTTGCAGTCCAGGTCTTCGTCGTAACACTTGTCCCTACAACACTTCTTGCAAAGCTGATATTCACATTTTCCTCCCTAAAAACAACAAGTATAATCAGTTAGAAAAAAACAGGGTTCGAAAATATCCGATATTTATTGTAAATATCAAAATATCGGATATTTATGATATATATCCGATATATATCAAGTTTGATATATATCAATTTTGTATGAAATCCAAATTATAATTTTATTGTATCATTTATGAATACTGTTTGCATAATATGTGTTACATAAACATACTAAAATTATATTTAAAAAAACTCATTTTAGATTAGGCAAAATCAACTAAAAACATAAAATCTTCTTTTAGGGTAGAAGTGTTGCCATTTATGGATTAGAATTTACCATTAGGGAGTATGTTTTAACTCTACTCCCACGTCATCTACATTTAGGAAGTAGAAATACAGTAACTAACTCTTAAAATTACTAAATAATATAATTTTTTAACCATTTTTGTATTGCAATATATTATAAAAAAAAACATTTGATATATATCGTCGAACCCAGCTTGATATATATCGGATATATATCCGATATATATCTTGATATATATCCATTGATATATATCCTCGAACTCTGGAAAAAAATATTGTAACAAAGTATTTATCATTTTAATTTTATATACAAGGTGGTAGGCCCCTCCTATGCGAGAGTCCGTCTGGATTGGTATCACCACCACTTTGTCTATTTTTCTATTTTCTAATTGACAACTTATTGCGGATGGACGCAATCCAATGTCATGCTTTGCTTTCTAATTCAAGTTCTGGGTGGTGCTATATTGTTTTATGGGCAGGCGTGGCGCTTGCCACATTAGACGAGCGACCTGCTTGTTTTGTCATTCAAACGAATAAAAAAAACGTAAAATTTAAATTATGTTTATAATAATATACATGTATAATACAAAATATTTTTATGTAATTTGCAATTGTATACTCACAAGAGGATTAGGGCAAGCATCTTTAACACAAATCTCTTGACTTCTCGTGTGTTGTTGTGAATCTGGTTTTATTGGTCTCCTCATAATTCGCTTTATTTTTTTCATTTTTTTTCGGGATATGACGCCACCTTCAGGATCATCACATGCTCTCTTAATCTCATTATTCTAAAACGAGGGTAATAATTAAGGCTTGAGACAATTCATTTTTTTACAGCATAAACCGGCAAACTAGCAAATGGGTCACCTGATGGTAAGTGACCTCCACCGCCCATGTACGCCATTCTGTATACCAGAAGAGTTGGCGCATAGCCGACCAATAATTAAAGGATTGGGGAAGGGTAGGGCCATTTGGGCCTCTGGATATCTCATTCACCGTACGAAACACAACAGCAAACCGCTACTTCGTCTGTTTTCTGTGAGACAGTGGTAACGAACCGTTCGGAAACGGCGATGGTTAGTACAAAAGTAGTTTTCAGTACTCTAATATGTACTCGATGTATTATACCTTGCGCGTATGCGGTAATATTACTGTAAATTAATGAAACATATGGATAACCTATAGTTGTGTTCACAAGATTAGAAAACGTGTAAAGAAATACTATATTTTTCTAGCATTATAAATATTCAGCGCGGTCGCGCGTTTGTTATTATAATTCGTATTCAGCGCTTTTAAACAGAACGTTATGTAATATATTAGTAGGTAATATACTATATCGTTCATAATTTAGCAGAGTTTAATGTACAATGCAAAGTCCGTTAAGCCAGTTATTTTTTTTTAACGAAATAATAGACATTTGTCTATGACATTACCATTCTGTACAAAAAAAGCTAAAGAATTTTTCCATGCTATCGATGCATCTTTGCCTACGCAGTTACAATTTATTGATGCCCTTCTTGACGAAATCGGCTGGACGGGAGGGAACAAACTCTTCAAAAGGCATTTAGTACTGCCTTTCTTTTTTATCCGAGCACGGCAAAGTGACTGCACTACACCTTTTGGTAAACGTAATGCAGTCCAAAAAACTTGCGACCACCGACAAACAATGAGTTCATCGGTGGTCATCAAAATCATGCCGGCCTTTATAAATGCTTCTTTCCTCTTCGGAGAGGGCAAAGAGCAAATCGAGAGGCCTACGATAGGACAGGCAGTTGTCCGATGCAGGCACAGGGTTACAAGGATGTACCCCCATACCCGCCCCAACTAACTATCAAGTCATGTTGCAAGATATACAAAACCGGATATACACTGGCTGATCATGTAACGCGATCCACACAAGATGTGTGGATCACTATGGCAGATTTTAACACCATGTTTACGGTGGTCGCTATCCGGTCGGATATGAATATCCTACCACCAGCAAAGCACCAGCCTCTAGGGTATTGAATTTTATTCTCGCCAAAAGTTGTCCAAATTCTGAAAACAATATAGAAGTCTGTAGGCGCTAGGTCTGGTTACTTCGGCGGATAAAGGAGAGCTTCCAGCCCTCTCAAATAACTCTGTGAGTTACAAGTAACAACAAATGTATATACTACCTGTTTCTTACTTAATTGTTCCATTTTCATTATGTGTTTTTCTGGTGACATTCTTACGTAGGGCTGACATATCCATGGTGGTAATATTAGATTATACCCATTTGCATAAATATTCTCACCATCTTCGAAATGTATTTTACCTTGATGATACGGTAAATATTTGTCCCTTATATTCATACTAACTTTTCTAAAATCATCAAGGTTTTGGGCAGTGGCAAGTAAGTTTCTGTCATCAAAGTTATCTTCTATAGTAAATCTAGAGATGAAAAAAAACACTATTTTAGTTATCAAGGTAAAAAAATAGTGTTATATTCTATGGATTAGCAGGCCCATCAGCTTTTAGGTTGTTATGGTATAAGAGAAAGCATATTAGAGGAGGTTACTTTAGATCAGCCAGTTTTTTTAGGGTTCCTGTTCCAAAGGGGAGTACCAACTGAAACTTTTACAGTCTGTCGGTCCGTCTACCTTTCAAGGGCTGTATCTTTCTTCATTTTTAAGTGTAATAAGTAGCCAGCTAAAATGTTCATAGAACATCAGCTGTTATATCTTAAAAAATAATAAGAATAAAAAGTAAATATGTCAGCCAGGCCCACATGCGGAAATATCAGTGCGTGAGTTCGACTCTTATTTGAATCCATTAACTATCTCTGACAGCTGAAGGTTGCGCTTACATGTATACCTGACACGTATTTTTTATTTTTAAGTATTTTTCTTGACGTTACACACACAAATTAATAAATTTGTTGCTCTATAGTATGATCGTTATTATCGTATATGTATATTGTGTATGTGTTGTGCAAATAAAAAATAAGTATCTTTTCCTTTCTTTCTTCTAGTATCAATTATGCGTGTTTCGTAACCTTTTGTTACTTTTTAGAAACACCAATTGTTTTTTTCCAGACACTACCTAAAAAAATACCTTCACAGAATTTTCGTAACACCACCATTTTGAATTTCTTGAGAGACGTTATCTAATATATGGGGCATTTCACGTCAAGCGGACAACGAAAAAAAAGTGAGGTCGTGAATTTTGTTTATACTCTGGTCAGTTATAGTTCTAGTAGGTATGGATGTGTACACACAATTTTTTTTTCGTATGAAGCTTTATTGCTGAGTTATGAGCTTTTAAAAATTTACTAAGTATGAAGTCATGAATTTTTGGATGCTTATTATCTGTACCAATTAATTAGTAAAAAAAACTACAAAGTATTGTTTCTTATAGTTTGAAAGTTGAAGTTTTTAATTTTTTTGTCGAATTCTAAATTTAAATTGTTTTACGTATAGTAAACCGGAAGTGAAAATTTTAAATCGATATTTGAGTAACTTCGACCGGTTTTTTTTTAAATACTTTAACCTTGAATTAAAGCCTTAAATGTACTAATTCGTCACCAAAAAAATTATAATGGGACAGCCAATAGTTTAAGACTTAGAGCATATAGAGTACATACACATAGCTATGAGCTCTTTCTAAGCAATCGCGTTTATGCTCAAATACTGCGCTATTAATATTTTATTCCTTTATTCTAACATGCAAAAATATAAAAATAAACGATTTCTCTAATTCTTCATAAAAAAAATTAAAACGTGTTCACAAAAAAAAATTATGACTAAGAACGATTTAATTTATTGAGATTGAAACAGTATTAATTAAAATAGAGAGATTTGTATTGTAATTTTTACAATTTTACTATTTGCACTAGTATTAATTCTCTTTACACATAAGCCCTCGTTGGTTGGAAGAAAAGCATGCAGTTTTTTAGTTCCTGGAACAGTGATAGCGTAAGCAAAACAGACTCGTAAAAAATCTCACTCTTGTTCAATACCTTCCTTCGAGCAGTAGTAAATAGAAGTCTCAGTTAATGATGAATTGGCCCATTCATATAATCTTATAGGTGTCTGGTGTAGTCATAGCGTTATTCGCAGACCGTACACTTGCACGGGTTACCAAAGTTTTGAGGTTTCCCCCAAGACCATCACATGGCCGTCTTCTATGAGCGGTGGCATGGAAGTGTAACTGTGCTTCTTTCTTAAAATCTTGTTTGTTGTAGTATAGGTTCACTAAATTTTACCTATTCTTAAAATGTTGGGGAGCCCAACTACACCAGACACCTATAAGATTATATGAATGGGCCAAGTCATCATTAACTGAGACTTCTATTTACTACTGCTCGAAGGAAAGTATTGAACAAAAGTGAGATTTTCTACGAGTCTGTTTTGCTTACGCTATCACTGTTCCAGGAACTAAAAAACTGCATGCTTATGCTGAGAATTAATGCTAGTGCAAATAGTAAAAATTACAATACAAATGTCTCTATTTTAATCAATACTGTTTCAATCTCAATAAATGAAATCGCTCCAAGTTTTAATTTTTTTTTGTGATCACGTTTTAATTTTTTTATGAAGAATTAATGAAATCGTTGATTTTTATATTTTTGCATGTTAGAATAAAGGAATAAAATATTAATAGCGCAGTATTTGAGCATAAACGCGATTGCTTAGAAAGAGCTCATAGCTATGTGTATGTACTCTATATGCTCTAAGTCTTAAACTATTGGCTGTCCCATTATAATTTTTTTGGTGAAGAATTAGTACATTTAAGGCTTTAATTCAAGGTTAAAATATTTAAAAAAAAACCGGTCGAAGTTACTCAAATATCGATTTGAAATTTTCACTTCCGGTTTACTATACGTAAAACAATTTAAATTTAGAATTCGACAAAAAAATTAAAAACTTCAACTTTCAAACTATAAGCAACAATACTTTGTAGTTTTTTTTACTAATTAATTGGTACAGATAATAAGCATCCAAAAATTCATGACTTCATACTTAGTAAATTTTTAAAAGCTCATAACTCAGCAATAAAGCTTCATACGAAAAAAAAATTGTGTGTACACATCCATACCTACTAGAACTATAACTGACCAGAGTATAAACAAAATTCACGACCTCACTTTTTTTTCGTTGTCCGCTTGACGTGAAATGCCCCATATGTTATATTAGAGATGATCCCATAGGTATATCACTCTATGTAATAATTTGTTTAATATTATGGTTATAATCACTTACATTTTGTGGAAAATTTTAAAGAGATGTCCTCTAACATAAGAAGTTGGGCAAGGATATTTTTCAACTAAATATAAATACTCATCGGCCATTTCCCACGTCAATGGATTAATGCCTTCAAATAATGCAGGATTAGTGAGTGTACCTTCAGCACTCATCACACCATCTACATTTGTGTATTCCAAACACCTGTAGACATCTTCCAAACATTGAATGTTGCCATTTGCAAACATTGGTATTGATACTGCCTCCCTGAAGTTAAAAGAATTTGGGAAAGTTAATTTAGTTAACATATGAATGTTGTTTCGAAAGCATGGCTACAGCCCACGCCACGCTACTGAAGTTTCCAATATCGTCACTGCCGAAACAACACACTTGGGTGAAGTATTTATTTTCATTTAATTCATTGATTTTATTGTACAAAAGTTATTAACAATTATGAACAGTGTATGGACACTTTGGAAAGAGTCATTCGCGGGTTATCGTCGCGTCGGAGCGTGTCGACCGACCATGGTCGTTCGATCTGCTTGGAGAATATTTTTACTGGAAGGAATTGACACCAAAGCGCCGACAAGATCTTGAAATTGGTATTAACCGTATTTCCGTCGTTCTTAAGTAGACTTTAATAATGCTTTCTCTGTGGTTAGTCTGCTGGCCTAATGCAGGTTGGCAGACAGCACATACCTTCGAAGTTCTTCAGATTTCACGATGTTTCCTTCACCAATAGCCAGCGATAATTAATAATCAACACACTAAAGTACAAGGTCTTGGTAGTCTACGGACTACGAAAGTAAGTAGTAAGTAAATTATCAAATCTTAAACTTCCCGCTGAGCTATCGCTGTCTAAGATGTGGTAATTTATAATAATCCGTTGTCATTAGCGGAGCGGACCGATTCAGTGCTTCTAGCCATGTATAACAATCACACGCAATTTCAATACCTTCAGCGCCAATTTTTAGATATACGTTAATATACCTATTTTATTAAATGTATAGAGGTTTCAAAAAATGTAATTAAAATGCCCGGTGTATATTTTAAATTACTTCATAATTTGTGATAAATCAAAAAATAAATAGTACCTACCCTAATTAAGATTTATATGTATACACAAACAATTATATTATAAATATTTTAATAAAATTGTGTATTTTTTACACAATTGCATATTCCACATGCATATTCCTCCTACCTTATTTATTTATAATCTTCAATAACATGCTTTTGATAAATGAACAGACCGTAATTTCAATACCTTACAGCTTTTATATGTGTCCAACTAGCAATGCCAGTTAAAGGTCCTTTTTGTTCCCTTGTCCTCCCATGAACAGTAAGAAGCTTACATCCAGAATTTTGTAGCATCAGTGCATATTGCACAGTCTTGTCAATGCTTTCAAATATTCTGACTTTACAGGATATGGGCACTGAAATTGCTTTGGACATAGTCTGCACTGGAACAATGAATTTAACAAAAATAAAATATTTGATATTACACATGCAGTGTGTTTTATGTATATACAACTAATCAAATAAAATACATTTTTTATTTGTTCATCATTCTTTCTTCACATATAGAGATGAAACTTTGTATAGTTATTATTGGCAGCCACAAAGAAATTTCTGCCAATAAAGTGTCCATTTGTTTGTTAAAGCATCCTTCAAACTGCTGGATTAATTTGAATTAAATTAGTCACACAGATTGAACTTAATTTGGATTACATGAAAATGTATTTATAATAATATAATTAAATCTAAACGTGCTAACTTTTTACTAGCCCTGTATTATATATGTCCCACTGCTGGGCACGGGTCTCCTCTACTGAATGAGAGGGATAAGGCCTTAGTCTACCACGCTGGCCTAATGCGGGTTGGCAGGTTATGCATACCTTCAAAAAATCTTATCGAGTTCTCAGGTATGCAGGTTTCCTCACGATGTTTCCTTCACCGTTAAAGCAAGCTATAATTAACAATTAATATACACGTAACTTAGAACAGTGAGTGGTGTATGCTCTTGGGGCTGGTTTCGAACCTGCGACTCTCGTCTCGACACTACATACCACTCTCCGCTGAGCTATCGCTGCATTAGGCTGCCTGTCCATTGACGCGGTGCGAGGCAGCGGAGCGGAGCGAGCGAGCGGAGTTGCGGACTTTGTCTCTCCATTGACGCGGAGCGAGGCAGCGGAGCGGAGCGAGTGAGTATTGCGGAGCGGAGTTGCGGACTGTGCGGAGCTAGGCCGAGTTCACCGATGGGCCGGTGCCACGCTCCGCCGCCTCGCTCTGCCGCCTCGCTCCACTACCCCGCACCATTACCACGCGACGCTTCCGAAAATGTATGAATTTTTAAACTAGCTCTCAAATCCCTGTCAACTGGAACTGAGCGGAGATTGTATGCAATCCTATTGGTAAATATTTCTCAGTTTCTCCACTCCGCAGCTCCGCTTCAGTGGACAGGCAGCCTTACCTCTGTATTCATAAACATTTCTATATGGTCTCAAAGTGCATGCAAACACATTATTGTAATTTTTATATACTATGTGATTGGCCTGTTTCTAATATTAGCTCTGATTTTTAAATGCTAATGTTTATATCAATATCCAAAGATTAATATGATTGAGCTATCTATGGGCACAATCAAATGTTTATTTGTCTGTCATGTTACAGGAGAATTAATACCCAAACACTTCAGTGCCACACAATTACATAAATTATTACCAATATTAGATAATAAATCCCAATCATCTTGAAGAAACGATCCATATCTGCCTCTTTTGGCAATTAATTGGGGACATCCAAGGTTTATATCTATTGCATCACAATTGCTTTCCACATATTTTGCAGCTGCAGCCATCACTTCTGGATTATTGCCACAAAACTGTGGGAATAAAAGTTTGTTTTATGTTGATTGAAGGTAAAATTATTAATCCTGTGCCAATCATGTGAAAAACCTAACTAAATTTGGATCAAACCTGATAACAATGGATATCTGGCCTAATTTTACACTCCAACTTCGTACTTCCTATACAATTAATACGGCAGATACTACAATTTCACTCAGCTGTAAAAATCCTCGATTGATATTGTTTATGTAGACATAACATTTTTTATCCTAGTCCACAATGTGACTACACTACACCTGGTGGTGAGAAGTGCAATACAAGAATAGTGTCTACCAATTACTGAAATTGCATTAATCATAGGTCACCAAAATTTTGCTAACCTACCTAATTGCTTTTTTACATACTGTTTATAGGACCCCATATTGTATAGAGAGAATTAAAGTGCTTGTCTGTGATTTCAAAATATAAGCTTTTGCTCCCATGGATATTTGCATGTTACCTAAATGCAAACATGCTTTGTCTGTCTTTCAAAGATATTCTCTGAAATGGTTAAACAAATTTATGCTTTCATTGGCAGATTCAAGACTGTCAGGGAGTAATATGAACTGCTTTTATCCCGGAAATACAACGAGGCAACGGGTGTGAACTCGCAAAACATATTAACATGTAAATACAGAAATATAAAAACAATGGCATAGAAACCTGAACAATCAACGGCCGATCTTCTTCACATGTCACGAAATTATCTTTCCGATACTTAGGGTCTTTAGTGAAAACATTGCTATGAAACATCGGAGTGTAGCACAGCTGAGCACCGTGTTTGCGGCATAACAGCCTCCAAGCAAGTTCACTAGCATCAACCATAGGCGCCACTACAAACTTTGGTCTACCAATTAGTTCATACCACTCGGAAGACATTTGAAAGTTTATTAAAAATTGAACCATATATAATTTTTATGACCACGAGATTACGTGTGATAATTTATATCAACATTGAACAAGGCGCACGGTACTATTATCAGTATTTTAATACCTCTGGATAAACGAAACAACAACAAAGCACATTTAACATTATTTTATTTTACACCTTGGTAGACACGTTGAGTTGACAGTTGACACTTGACGTCGATCGTTATCATTCTACGTCGTAGGGTGCTCGATATGTGATAAAATATCGATACATTTAATTGATATATCGAACCAATTCAATATTATTGAATCATTAAAGTCAATATATAATATCAATATATGCAATATCGTACGAAATTAGAATATTTCGGAAAAATCATCATTAATTAATTTACATATTTATTCATTTTAAACATTATCTAAACTTATACTTCAACTACACCTATCGTTAATTTTCAATAAAAACCTAACTACAAAAAATTACCAATCTAGTTTGTTGTCCAAGTTTACCAACCCGATGGATACACGAAATACTTTTAAGATGGCAGCACTGAACTTTTAGATTACAAAGTACAGTTCCCGAAATTGTACAATATAGCATACAAACACAGACTACTTAGGAGAACTGGCGTCATACAAATCTACTTCTACTAATATAAACGCGAAAGTTTGTAAGTATGGATGGATGTTTGTTACTCTTTCACGTAAAAACTACTAAATGCTTATACATTAGAATAAGACATAGGCTACTTTTTATCCCGGAAAAAGCAGATCACGCGGGCGGAGCCGCGAGCAAAAGCTAGTATTTAATAATGGTGGCCAGCTCGGTGCCATCTGTAACTTTTTTCTAAGGCCGCGTAAGTATAAACCGAGCTGAGAAGCAGAATCCAAGCCAAGAATCAATAAAATTTAGTTTCTGTCAGGTTTAAATAAAAATATTGGGATTAATAAACATAAAGTTTATTGCTTTTTTAACCTTGGTGGGTTTACTTATCTACTCCTAATAGTCTTTTCCTTCCTACGATATATCGAAAATATCGATATTTATGACTGATATATCGTTAAACATCGATACAATAATTCGATATACTATATCAGAAAAATATAGTATAGAAATATTGACATGTATAAGTGATATTTATGATCCAATTTTCAGAATAAATAATAATTTGGTTTGATTAAAAATATTTAGTATAGGTTTGACAAATAATATATCTACTTACCATATTACCACAAAACACACTTTATTTTATTGTATGATTTTCCGTATGTTTTAATATGTAATCGAAAGGAGTTTTTATGTCATGCCGCTTGCCTAACCTTAACCGCTCTCGAGAGAAAACTCACACAGACCAGAATCAAGTATCATACAAACATTTGCCTCGGTGCGGGAATCGAACCCGCGGCCTCTCATTTCACGGCTACTCGCCCATTGCGCCACGAAGGCTGTCGAAAGAGCATCAATACCGGTACATCAATTTCAATAACGAAGTTTTAGTTTTTCATCCTCTTATGGGTAGAAATAAAAAAAACTATGCCTGCCACGGTGGCGTTGTTGTATTGCGTACGCGGTACGACTGCTATGCTGAGCTCTCGGGTTCGATCCTCGAGTCGGGTCATAGGAAATTGGATTTTTCTATCATGAAATGCACAGTATCGACCCGGAGTCTGGGATTGTACCGGGTATACCCCTATCACATCATGGGACGGAAATACGCTGGGCGAAACGTGGATGTACTGGTTACACCTCTACCCCTACCCCTTCGGAGATTACAGGCGTCAGTGCGTATCAATAATTATAATCTTTCGAATGTAAAAATGATTTTCAAAATCGCATCAATCTATTGAAGTTATGCGTGGATAAACATACTAAAAAAACAAATTAAATTCTAACCAGACTTCAAAAATTTACAAGGAAAGGGCATTATATAAACAATAATTATTGAAAAAAAAAATGTTATAAAGGTAAACAGAAAAAGCAATGTACCAATGTTATTATAAAAATACTTTAATTATACAAAAAATAATCATGATTAATAAATTTCAAATCAGTTGGAACATTCTTAGACTGGCTTTAAATAAAACGTGAAACATCCATAATGAAAGTAATATAAACGCATAGAAAAATCCGCCAAAGGAAAACAATCTTAACACAATGTAGCCCACGATCATCCACACAACAAACGCATGTGACCCAAATCGCCTGAGGGACAGTCTCGCAGGGAGTTCTCGCCTTACAATAGTTTGATGATTATTTAAATCTTTCATATAAGTTTGTATTGCGCAGGGCGCCTGTAATATTTCACGTGCTATATATCCCAAAAAATCTTGTCTATTCCACAGCACGGAAAATGTATCGCCATACTAAAAAAAACAAATTATAGTTGCATTAATATCTACAATATATTAAAATATACACAATTTATTTTATAATTATACGTGTTACCGAAAAGTGTAGTCAAATTTAAGCAACTGTGCGATATAAATATTTCACCTCTCGTAGTACCAAATCGGATCGCATTGCTAAGAAATAAATATACCATTTTACTTTAATCGAATAGGGAACATGCCGATATTCGACTCGCAACTTTGGACCACACTAAATCATAAACTGTTGACATGAATGAACTCTCGTTCTGAACTTGAATCGATATACCAAACATTGCAATTTATATAGACACGTTTCTGTTTCTACTGTTTGTATTTCCGCTCAGAATTTCACATTGCCAGGCATATTAAGAATAAAACAACTTAAACTTTGTTACAAAATACAAAAACCAACAACACATATCTCATAAGTAAAAGAAACTCGGTTAAGCCAGTCATCAGGTTAAGCATTCAATAGAATACCTGGGGTCTATGAAATCGGCCGCCGATCGATTGTTTTAAAACAATTCACCTGGCAAATTTTAGGTGAAACCTCAGACATCCTTTTCAACTTTTGAACTTTAATCGGCAGCTTCAGGACTTTTCAGAATGATTTAGGTTAGAAAAGCTTCCAAAAGCAAAATACGCAAGTAATGGTTTGGAAAAATTTGTTAGTACACATGTATGATTAAAAAATAAAACAAAAATACATACCACTTCATTTAACCTTGAAGCTACTTGGTATAACATTCTTATTAGAATTGTACTCTCATACGAAGTGATTGGCATGAGATCTGGATCACCCATATAATTTATTTTTGTTGATTTATTTCGCAACTGCAATATAATAACGCACATAAAACTTGCGTAATGACCCGTGGTCTATACACATTACTGAACTGTAGCTGTGACCGAGACGTTACAGAAATCAATGTTGATGTGAGACGAGGACACATTAGTTGCATCTCTAAAATGGGTGGACTTATGACCGAAAGTCAGAACTTACTTCAATTACATATCTACATCGCCGACTTACTTTTCTTCTATGACAGTCTGTATTTAGAGTCGACGTGTTCGAACAACCATAGTTCTGAGAAGTTAAGTTACAATAAACTCTCAGCATAAATGATTAAGTGACTATGACTATGACTAACATATACTATTGTTGGATTAACTGTTGACAGTAGTTGGTTTATTGGTTGATTATAATATAATATATTTTTCATATTTGGTTGAATGGCGAGACGAGAAAGGCGCTTGCCTAATGGTAAGCGCCACGCCTGCCCATAAACAGAAGCAACACCACATAGAACTTTAAAGTAGAAAGCACTGCATGGCACTGAACTGCGCTCGTCACCCCGAGACATAAGATATTAAGTGTCATAATTCCCAGTTATTTCACTGGCTTCAATATCCTTCGAACCGAAACACAACAGTGCTTACACACTGTTGCTTTGCGGCAGAATAACTACTGACTATAATTACGATTACAAATGATAGTAAGCAGTAGCGTAGCTGTGGGGGTGGCGGGTCCGCCCTGGATGTCATTATTGTGTTTTAACCCACCTTGTTAGTTATTGAAAGAGGAAAACTTGCTGAATTTATAAAAGATGAATGGTCCAATGAGTTATCTTCAAGGATTGGTTCAGGTGGTATTAAAGTATTCTCATTCAACTGTGGAATAACGAAACATATTATTGAACATTTCTATAAAACATTGCTTTCAACTACCTACAATTTATATGTTTACACTTACGTCAAATATATGTGAAAAATGATGAATAGAGGCATTTAGATATGTTGGGACTTTTTTGCATTCTTCAAACAGTATTCTATCATCTTCATTTTGATTGTTTATCATAAGCCAATGTTTTATAGCTCCCCATGTACCTGAAACAAAAATTATCTTTAAAATTTCAATAAAGTACATAAACTCACGCCTGTCACCAATTGGGATATGTAACCATCTAAAACCAAATGCTATGGTCTAAACACCTCTTATCTTTCACTGTCAACAATCTCGTTATGCACGCACGTACAGTTACGAATCCATACATTCAGTAATTATAACAGTAAATATATAACCGATACTACAAGATGCTTGAGAAGAGATTCCTCACTTTGGGGTTCTACTTACGCCGGGCTTGAGTCCTGGGCTACAAATTTATTTTTTAGAAATCCTATATCATGTATTCAAAACTGTAGAACAAAATGAATAAATAACACTGCATAATAGTAATCACAAATAAAAAAATTACCTTCATTATGTGCATTTAATTTCTTATCAAGTTCACCGAAAGTTTTTTCAGCCATAGCTTTGGCAGAGACTATCCTTTTTACAAGTTCAATGATAAAGGGTTGCGTGTTATCGCTCCAGACAGGTTCATATTCAAAATTCGTCGAAAGATTGAGTTCTGATATAGCTTGTTTTGCAATGGCTACCCACTTATGGAGCGCTACGCCGTTATATGTATAACTGTAAACAGATCGTGTGATAGTACCAGTAACTATAGAGTATATCTAATTCAACTCGTTTATGCGCGCGGTGCTAAGTGTATGTAATGTGTTTCTATGCTGACGCGTTATTTTCACACGAATCAAAACTACATATTCACAAGCTTCCGCACACATAAGCAAGGCGTGGAAAAATTTGTCAAACTATAGTTGAATAGGAGATATTAATTCTTATCTTTTATTTTGTATACCATTTTATACACACACGATGAAAGGCAGAATACAGTTTTATGCTGATGAAACTCCCAGATTAACGACGCCTCCGATAATATTTGAAAACCATAATTTATCACTAGGAGTACTATTTTGTATCACTCCAGCATTGTTATTCTCGCTCAAACCAAACCAGGCTATAGTGCTATGTGTTGGTGCATCTGGTGGTAGCCAACGAGAGGCTCGCCGGCTGTATTATGCAAAGTTCACAAATGGAAAACCCGAGAGTGAAATATTCAGAGTGCTTCTAGAAGATGATGTATCGTCTGCAGCACACTAGATCATTTCGTGTTAAGTAACATAAATGTCTACGATTTGACGTTTATTAAAAAGTGAGTATCGTGAACAAGTGATAGTTAAACCTTTCCTTAAGGCCGGCAACGCGCCCATGATCCTTCTGGCACTTCTGGTGATGGGCGTACATGGGCGGTGGAGATCACTTACCATCAGGTGACCCACTTTCTCGTTTGCCGGCCTATGCTATACAAAAAACTACGTATGTTGTGAGGTGGTAATAAGACCCCCGCCGTAGTGTAAGGCATTGCAAAGATGGTGTGATCATTCTGGTGCCCGGTTTCCATCAATACCAGGAATCGTAGAAATTGTGTTAAAGGGACACTATGACTTTGTTGCGATTTAAAGAGTTGAAACTAGGCGCGCAAAGGTAATGAAAATAATCTATCGTATTGCAATCGATTTCATCGAATGCAATTAAAGGCTGATTAAAGTAAAAGTTAGTTTGTTGAGATTCGATACGTAAACACTCACTAACATATGTATGTATTGACCCTTAAAATTTAAGGGTGTATTGTATTTATTTATTTGACACGGTGTATAAAATAGTGCCTACAATACCTTTGATCCTGTGAATGTTGATGAAAACTGGAGTCCATAGAAGCTGAAGAAGTCGTGCCACTATCAATTATAGCTTGTTCTAAATTACGTAAAATGGGAACTAAATGTTGTTGTGAAAACACCTGTTGACAAAACATAGGTATTTTAAAGTGTACAATAAAGTACAGTTACAGTATATGAAGTGACGTAGGCGCCCAGGGTCAGGTATATTGCGTCGTTTAAAAGGCAAATATTATACTTATTAAACTGCTTATTTATACTTATGATTTATTTACAGTAAGTTAGTCCAATACTACTGTGGGCTATTATTGGGCTGCTTTTGGTGAAGAGTAATACAATTAACTTGCAATTAAGATTATACGACGGGGTGGAGATTGATAAAAAAAATAAGGTAATGAAACTTAAAAGATATTTCCAACGAACTTTACTTTCAGTATACTAGGTTGTACCTATAGTTTTTGAAATATGGAATATTTTCTAACTACGGAACCCTTTACTGTGCGTGGTCTAACACATACATAGCCGTATTTTTATCTTAATCCCTTCAAATACACAGCTTATAAGCCACCAATAAACTTCAAACAAGCAATTCGGGGTTTGTTTAATATCCTAATGAAGTTTCATCATTTCTATATTGCTATTTCTAGGTACGGTAACTACGGACTCTATGGTAACAAAGGAAAAATGACTGTTTATTATTTTTTAAGGATTCCGCCAATATATCAAATATTATGTGAAAATTCCAGCCAGCTATCCATTACAGTTCAAAAGATATGAAAGGTAGAAATCACATTAGATGTAGAACAGTCGGATAGATGACGTAGGCTCTGTAATAGGATTGCGTTAATAGCCTTTATTAAACTCTAAAAGTAATAATTACCTTCCCCAATCTAAAAAGCATTGCAGCATTTTTATAAGCTGTTAAATCAAGCCTCATAAACCTAGGTATAACCAATTGAAAGATACATGTGTATGATGGAAAATTTTCAGCTATAAATTGCGTATAACTAGCGTCCAAGTTATTTGTGTTATTTTCATCCAAATTGTTATCAATCCCTGGAAATCTGAAATAATAAAAATGATTATAAAAATTCTGTATACAGGGCTTAATAAAGATTTTTCCGCTAACATCAATGATAAATTGCTAATTGACAAGATCGAAGGGAAGTTCGGCACGGTATGCTAAATTTTCGTTAAAGAAAAAAATATTGTACGTGTTTTGTCGAATACACTACTGAGTAAACCAATTTAGATAATCAGAAATATATCTGACTTAGTTTTCGGTCAGCACACATTTTCATGACTATTGAGCAAATCTATTTACTATTTAGGCCGAAAAGCGCCGTATTTAGTTGCTTAGTCCTTATTTTTTATGCAGAGAGTGAAACTTAGGTTACTCTCAGAACTTTTTTCGCATAAATACGCCTACTATCTCATTTTAAAACCCATGGGCATACGTTAATAAAGTGAAATATACTTCTATTGTTACTAATTTAAGATTACTACAACCTAGATTTCAGAATGAATGAAAGACGATTTATATGTAATCGTCGGTGTACACCTACATATAGATATGTTTTTAGTATATCTCTATATTCTTAGACTTCATTTTGTGTAAGACTATATAGATAGAATAATAAAAATGAGAGACATCTATCCTAGATGCTGTTACATTAATCCGTAATTTTCAAACTGTATTTTCTATTAACTGTATTTGGACGTCCACCTACAAGGTGGACAGACAACCTGATAAAGATCGCAGGAAGTCGCTGGATGCAGGCTGCTTCCAACAGGTCGGTCTGGAAATCTTTGGGGGAGGCCTATGTTCAGCAGTGGAAGTCTTGTGGCTGATGATGATTTTCTATTACCTGCTTGGACTAATCCCTCTGTTGACGTATCTCCAAGGTTGAATGAGACTCAACCATAACTCCATCACGAGCCTGAAGGATGCATCTAATGGCCATGTCGTCACTAAATGCTTTAAGTAATGATAAGCGCGCGAACACATTTTTTGTCGCGCATATTTTCGTAAAGACGAGGACCGAAATGTTGAGTCTGTTATATCTTTTGTTGGAAACGAGTGTAAATGTTTAACGAGGACACGTACAGTTCGCACCCTTTCAGGACTTGAAACATTTACTGGGCAACTTCTTTTAAACATCTGAAATAATTTTTACTTGATTTGTAAAATGATGTAAAACTTATAATGAAGTCGTATCACATAATTTTAAATAATCATAACTGATATTTCATCTTATTGGTAACTATTCTACCATCACCAAACCAACAAACACACTCACGCCTGTAATCCCCGAAGGGGTAGGTGGAGGGATGTATCCCGTACCCACATTTCGCCGAGCTTATTTCCGTCCCATGGTGTAATATTTTTTTTCCCAGGGCACAAATTCTAGACTCCGGGCTGATACACAGCATTTCGTGATAAAAAAAACCTAATATCACTTTTAGCCGACCCGGGGATTGCAAAAATAAATTAGGACAGGAAAACAAATTAAGCGACTTTTGGATTTGTCTGATTTTAGTTCCAAGTCAACCTTAAATGAGTTAAGTCTGTTAGTTCTGTTAAACACATACATTTCAATCGAATAATATTACCTCAATGTTCCTGGGGCCAAACTGTTCAACACTCATCCATATGTCAATAAAGACCTGCAGAACTGTTTCAGATCGCCAGATCTCATTCCGAGATTGAGCTTGCGTTGTGTGCTGATTATTTATACTTGAACCAGTTAAATCAGGTAATAGTAATAAAGAATGCGAGTGTAAAGGTCTGAAAAACAGTAGGGTAGTTGATATAATATATATTTTTTAATTATTTAAATCTTTAAGTTATCCCTTAAAATGTGTTAATCTTACCACTTAGTACTGTTACTTAGAAATGCAGCTTGTAGACTTATTAAAGACTTACCTATTGGAAGTTTGTAAAGGTGCAGCCATTGGTACTTTGCCAGTGTAATTTGCTATATGTGGTAACACTGGCGTGTTGGGATCCGTTGGCAGAAAATGCATTAAATAATCACATGCCAGGGCAAAATACACACTATTCCAGCTCTCCCATGAGCTCTTGTTTTGACTGTTGCTTATCAAATGCAGTGCGAAATTAAATATGTAATAATCAAATGGATCTAAATAAGTCCATTAAGGAAATTTAGGAATAAACATAATAATAATTAAATTTATAATATGGAGACATCTTCAGCCCAACATAACTCTGGTGACAGTAGTCATTATTTTTTGAATTCTTCCTGCCATATGAGATATTATGATAAGCTAGCATTCAGACTAATAACCATTACATACAATGTATCATCGGTTAACTTATTGAAATTAATTTTCGTTGGAAGCACCTTTTAAGTTATACTACCTTGATTTTTTTCAGACTTTAAAAGTTAGGAGGGGTGACACACATTTTCTATGGCTGAATGAGAACATACAGGCTCATACCATACGCGACGCAACACGATGGAATGCTTCAAACTTAGTGCTTGATTGTATCAAAAGTAACAAGTAACATACAGGGAAAAATAGCGACAGTCTATTAAATATGAATTTTAATGCTCCATCAGGACTTATTGCCACTACATAATTACAATGTTTTAGACGTTTTGTGTTGTATGCGAAATAAGTTTCAACAAAACTTATTTTATTTTTAAATTTTTAGTGTCAAGGACGGCTATGGTATGTAAATTGCAATACAATAATACAATCACGACGACTGAGCCATTGTCCATTGATAAGTTTCATTTTTTTATTCTGTACTCCATCATCAGATCTTAACAAAATTTATATGAGAATACATTGCAGCTAAACTCATACAAATGCTTTTTCACAAAATCGGGCCACAAATGGCAGAGAAACGGGAAAGCGCCGAATTGTGACCCCTCCTCCTTTTTTGAAGTCATTAATGAGCAATTTACTTGACCATACATGAGATTTTCAATAGTTGTCATCATTGCCTGTATTTACATACACCCCCCTAGAAAAATGTATTGAAAATATATTGACTTTGTACATGATGTGACAGCTTTTGAAAAACTCGCCATATAGGCACAACAAAGACATAGCTGATATACATAATATGAACATTCAAAATGGTGAAAAGGATACTGAGAGCTAATGCCACCACATTCATAGACTGTGGATCAGTAGACAACATATCAGCATAAAATTGTGGACATGGCCCTCTTTCAAGGGCCATTTGTAAATCTAGCTGAAATAAGCAGAGGTCAACATTATAATAATATTAAAATAAAATAACCAGTAAAGCAGTTACTTACAGGTAAAAGCAGTCGAACAACACAGTTGAAATCTATAATTATTAATAATTGACAATTTGTCACTTAGCTAACAATACTGTACAAGATTGAATTGCAAAAAAACAAAAACATGCATTTTTTTTATTTGATTGAATCACAAGATGAGCATGGTGGTTGCCTGATGGTAAGCACCATGCCTGTCCAAAAACAGAAGCAATACCAGGATAACAGTATAATCCATAAAACAAGCTATTTCTATGATTGTAGGATGAAAAATAACTCAATCTGACCTGTAGGTAATATGCAAAAGTTACATTGGACATTTCTAGTTTGATTAAAAAAAGGGTATTTATACAGTTTTACCTGGTTTATACTTTATACAGACAATGAAACATACTGATTATTGTTTTTGAAGTTCTAACATAATTATATGAGAGCTTAGTGTAGATTGGCAAAACCTAATGACTACAACATCTAAACTTAATGCTAATTTGGAGGACAAAGCACGAGTATCAATGATCATATTGGAGACTTCTGAATACTCACAGGTAAAACACTCAATGGTAAATTGTACTTGAGTAATGGATCTGATAGCAGCTTGTAGCACAAACGGAATATCGGTCCTTGAGGTTCCAAAAAATTTATTAAAGCTTCATATTCATATTTATTGACATCACATGTGATTGTCCTCAGCCCCCATCCGATACTGAATGGTGATGAGAATATATTGCTTATGAGCTGAGGGAACAAAGCCTGAAGATCTTTATTAGGACTCGTATGGTCTATTATTCGGGTTAGTTCAATCAGCTTCTCTTGTAACGGTAAGTTGAGGCTAGTGTAAAATTGACTCTGAAAATATATTAAAATATACAAGCGAAAGTTCCATTTAAAGCTTTATTATTGTTAGCAACTATGTAGGTACTATTAGTTCTCGTTCAAGCAAGAATAGTACGAAGTACTAGTAATAGGTAATTGACTATTTACATACCAATATATCGTGAGCCATGCCGGTTGATATATTTTTTAGTTTGATTCTTGTTTTTTATGGTTTACTACACATAATATGTAGAAATGTAAACAGGCGGTAATTCCGTTTACGGATTTTTTTTTAATCTATCCTCTTCATTTCTTTATGCCTTTAAATAAACATCGACATCCGCCGACTGCCGAGATTAATTACTTTTCTAACGCGCCACTCTGTAAAAGCCACAGAGTACATTGTCAGTATATAAGTGTATAATCTATGGAGTACATTATTATAAAGTTAAAGCTCGTCAATGACGATGTCGACGATCATCGATACTCAAAATTCATGGATATTGGATATGCAAAGTTAAAACATCGATATTGTAATATCGATGTTGCTATAATAAAAATATCGGATCATCGATGTTATTTGCATCGATTCAGATAAAATCGATAAACTCTATGTTAACTCACGAATAAGCCAAGCAACCGTATAAACGTCCTCTTCTTCTTTTTAATTGATGGCTTCGCATTATTATGCATTTCGCCAATGACAAGTATAATTTATTCTCAAGTGTTCACAAGATCGATGAAATATCGGTTTGGACATCATCAAGATCTTATTGGAGTTTTGGTGTGAAATCCTTCCAATACAATGCTTAATTCACTTATTTCAATATTTCCATACACTGTTCATCATCGTCAATGTTTATAGCACAAATCCTCACTACTTTTATACAACCAACACAACTTTAAACTAGTTTTTGAAATAAATTAAAATAAGCGATGAACCACACTGTCGGAATTCCCGCCAAAACTCCTATAAACGTCCTCATAATATGTGTTGATAGCTATTAGAAAAACTAACTTCAACATTTACTTTTTTCTAATAACTAAACTTTTTTAATGTCGCCATTCTTCCAATACTGCACTGAACTGAACAAAATTTTTTTAACATGAGGTTAAGGGAAGGGTAAGGAAATAGGGTAAAAGGTTCTTCCCTATCTAAGTTACTTTTTCTCCAATCGATCGAAAAAATACTAGTATTTATGTAATAGATTTGTCTGTTTGTAACACAAGCATTGACGTTTATATAAGGACTCGGAATAACCATGAAAAAACGTGTATTACTTATAACTATACAGGGTTACATGTAAAACACCAACAACCTCGCAGGGCTAGATAGCTAACGTCATAAGCAACAACTTGTGTTCTACGAGTTCGGACATAACTCAATTCATGAAAAAAAAAACAACGGGTTGCGTTTACCCAAGGTGGGGCGCATGCTCCATCTTGTATATCATTGTGAGCAAGCGAACATTATGTACAATTCTTTAAAGACTATCATGTCTTATTCGAAAAACCAATGCGTGGTGCCTGAGGTCTTACTTTATTTCTACTAAACAACCTTTCTATACATTGGCGTTGTCGCTTCTACGGCATACCGCCCAACTCTAAAACAAATCATGATTACGCCCTTGCGAGTGACTTGTCACACATTCGCCTCACCCGCGTTATTCACCTCCTGCTCGCGCGTATGTAAATGCGGTATAAAATTTTTGAATTAGGTTTAATCCGTACTTAAATGAATAATTGATTACGAAATCAATGTTATTTCATATTAATATTACACACATTATGTGTATATGTCAATAATAATAATTGAGTACAAAATTAACAATTATTGTTTAATAATCGATTATTTCTCCATTGTCAACATCACTACCTGATTAACAAATATTCTCATTTGACAATGTTCTTAAATTTTTGTGGTACGGATTACCACGGATTACGGTCACGAATGTTGATTTAGGATCGGTTGTAAGGATTATTTAATATATATTTATGTATAAGTATGCGGAAAATGTGTAAGTAAACAGATAACTGTGTCCAAAATGGTTTACGAATCCATACCAAGAACAGTACGGATCCTTTTGCTAGGAGAACCTGGCGTTGGAAAGACTTCACTTATATTGTCTTTAGTGACTGAAGAATTCACAGAACATGTGCCGCCTAAAGCGGAGGAGATCACAATACCAGCAGACGTAACCCCGGAACAAGTACCGACTAACATCGTCGATATTTGCGGTAAGAGTTTCACATAAACATAAATAATCTAAAGCAAGTTGGCGATTACCCCTTTTGTCCACCAATGTAAACTTTTTAGTATACGAGAAATATTAAGAATAGCTAAAGTACTTTTGAAAAAATTATGCTCCTGCCAAAATATATTATCCCCATACCTCCCTCCCCTTATTCTTTTCTTGTTATTCATAATGATAGTTTCATCATAAAATTACGTATTTTATACTTAATCATATCTCCAGTGAAATATTACTATTTTTAGGTGCAGGGAAGATCCATCGTATCTTGCTATTATTTATAAGTATTGTGTATAAATGGAAAAATTAATTGTTAACCTTTTTATATGTTTTTACTGATTTGTGTGTGACAAAGTAGTTATGAATGATAATTTAATTCTATATATTGACATGTCCTACGCACAAGTAATTATCAGAAAATTGCAAATTTTACAGGAGAGCTGATTGAAAGTTGTAATGGCTATTGCCAACTTCAATATTGCAGCTATAGATTTGAGAATTGACATGTAGGCTTTCTTGTTTATGTTTTTTGAACATTTTTTCTGATTTGTTTAGAATCCTTCTATTCTTCAAATCCATCCATTGTAATTTTGTTTTAATAGAATTATCTTTTTTATCATAATCACAGAATATTAAAAGGTCCAAAAATATAATGAACAGAAATATATAATTTGGCAGTCCTTTTGTTGTACAAGGCTTTTTAAGCATTCTTTAAACTGCTTGCATTCACAGCTCATATTACAGTACTTAAAAACAGTTGTATAACTCTTCAATTGGCAGTTGGAGAGCTCTGTGTAGGACAGGTGGATATTATGACTTCACTATAGCTCATATATTCTTTAATATATTGAGTACTATTGAGAGAATTAGACAATATACTTATTGTATGAAAATTAAATTCTCAGATAACTCATATATTAATCAAATAAAAGTAATTATAGCTTTTAATTTAACTGACCCGTAAATCAAACCAGGAACTTGATTGTATTCTACACAAATTACACAATGTACCCATTTTATAGATAACTGATGTATATTTTTTCAATAATGACATACTGCATGTATAATTGATGTTGCTTTCAGTTGCTGAACAGTCATTGGAACAAGTGGCAGAGGAAATAGAAAGAGCTCATGTAATATGTATAGTTTTTTCTGTTGATAGACAAGAAACATTAAGTAAAATAGCTACATACTGGTTACCATTTGTCAGAGACAACTGTTCAGATGATTTTAGGAAACCAGTCATACTTGTAGGAAACAAGATTGACCTAATTGACTATTCTGTAATTGATGTAAGTTTTAGTTGATTACCAGTAAAGGTGCAGTATTGTGTAGAAAGTGTAAGAAATCCATATAATTAATCTATCCCATATGTCCTTATATTGTTTGTCTTGTAATTTGGTTACTATAATACATTTAATCTCACAAAGAACAGAAAATTAGTCACTCCACATCTAAATTATGCATTGGCAACAGCAGCAATGCCTTTCGTATTTCGTTTATTTTTCAAGTTCAAGCTAAGGGGCCATCCATAAATTACGTCACACGTTAAGGGGAGGGAGGGGGTCGGCGAAGTGTGACATTATGGTGCTGCCACACCGGTGTTATAAAATGTTATATAACATTTTATAACACCGGTGTGGCAGCATAATTTAGTAAACATTTCTTAACAATTTGTAACATTTATTAACATTTTTTAACCGCGGGCGGCGGTACTTTTGAGAGCGGCGCCGTCAAAGAAGCCGTCAGAGAAGGGCCGATGTCATGTTTTCAAATGTTATAAAATGTTAGATAATGTTGGGGAGAATGTGGGGAACCGGGCTAGCGGCTTTGAAGATCAACGCTCGAGCAGCTGAGCGCCGCTTTGATGTCGTGCGCTCACGCCGCGCCGCGCCGCATTCTACGAAGAAAAACACGACACAACAAAAACTTGTAAAATCATTTTTTTTTAAATATATTGAGTTATATCCAAACTCGTAGAACAAAAGTTGTTCCGTATGGGGTCAGCTATCTGGTCCTGCGAGGTTGCTGGTGTTTTAAAATTAACCCTGTATAGGCGAGACAAACAACGCTACCGCCCTATAGCAATATTAATAGTAATATTCGAAAACTAGCTTTTGCTCGCAGCTCCGACTGCGTGAACAGCCTTTACCAGGTTTAAAGTAACCTTCTCCAGAGCCCCATCTATTTCTGTACCAAAATTCATCAAAGTTGTATCTGCAATTTAGGCGTGAAAGGATAACAAACAGACTCAGTATCGCGTTTTTAATATTAGTTAGGATATATAACTGAAATCCATGAAACATTTTCTTCAGAGCTCTGTCATGACTAGACATCGTATTATATGCATCTGCATGTTAGCATATGCAAATGCATATAACTAGAATTATGTGATTTTATAATGTTAATTGGCCACATGTAATTTATTGTTAGCATTTCGTACAACTGATTATTAATATTATATACCTAACTCATAATTTTGTAACTAACTGAAAAATACACAAAAATAAAAATTAAAACAAGCAATTTGATAATGCATATGCATGGATGGATATAATATGGATTATATTATAATCCGATGTCTAGTCATAACCAAATCACTAAACCGGGTAATGTCTCAAACAAAATACAATAATTTAAAACAACTTGATTAGGGGCCATCCATAAATTACGTCACATGAATTTCATGATTTTTTGACCCCTCCCCCGTCCTTGTCACAACTTGTCACATTTGTGAGACCCCCCCCCCCTACCTAGTGTGATGTCACATATTTTGCAATTTAGAAATTTATGAAATGAACACAGCAGTGTTTCGTTATTATTTTTATTTCCATTTAAATTCTTTTTCAATAAAATCAACATATTATACTAGCTTTTAATCGCGGCTCCGCCCGCGTGAACAGCATTTTCCGGGATAAAAGTAACCTGTAACCGTCTCCAGGGTCCCATCTGTCTCTGGAGATAAATTCATCAAAATCGGTTCAGTGATTTGGGTGTGAAAGCGTAACAAACAAACTCACTTTCGCATTTACTTTAACCCCCTTTTTCATCCCTTATTAAGGGGTTAAATCGATTTTGGAAAATTCTAACTGTATAAGTTAGAATTTTCCAAAAATCGATTTTTTTTTATTTTATCTTCTTAATGTACATATATTTAAGAATACAGACAGAAAATTTCATATTGCACCGGTGAATATTTTCGAAGTTACACGCAAATTTGAAAAGGCGTTTCAAAGTGCTTGAAAGCTTACCAAAGCTTCAAAGCGCTTACCTGTCCCTTTACACTGACTCTTTTATGGACCTGCGTATTGTAAATGTTCTCTAACGTATTTAGATGCGTAAAGCAACAGTGTGTTATTGTTTTTTTTATACCTGAAAGGTAACTTTTTATTTTTCTCTCCCCAAACCGGAAAATATTTAGTGCTATTCAAACTTTAAACGCGTTTTTCTAAAAATGGTGTTTTCAAAGTCGGTGACCAACATTACTCGAAAACGGCTTAACCGATTAGTCTCAAATTTTAACACGAGCTTCTTAAATATATTTTCTAGTAATTAATCGAAGATTTTTTGAGAAGCCGCCATTTTGCCAAAAAAAAAATATTTTGCTTATTCCTTCGATTAATTACTAGATTTAACATTACTTTAACGAAATCTGTTTGGTTTTTTTAATTTCAAAGGATCCAGTTCATAGATATAGTGGTCACCGCAAAACGTCTTTTTTGAGAGGAGCTCTCGGAGATCAGCTGTAGCTTCTTTCCAAATAAACATTTTTATTAATACTAAGTCTTAAAATACAGTTAAAAGATACCATAATATGTGTACAAATTTTTAGATCAATAAGTTTAAAAGTTTTCTCAGAAAAAAATCTGGAATATTCACTTTTTTCGGCCTTCTAACTGTATATAACCCCTTAAATAATATTTCCAAAATTCCTGAAACATGTATTTATTTGTTGTACGTCAATAACTGAAATACAAAATTTTTATTATGTAACTTTCAAAATGACGGACTTTCATACATATTATCATCCCTTAATTTGACCCCTTTGTGGAATTTTCTAAAATCCTTTCTTAGTGGGTGCCTACATAACAAAATGAATATACAGTCCGAATTTCACGCTTGCAGCCTTGATAGTTTGCGCTCGGCGATGATGAGTCAGTCAGTCAGGACATGTTATTTTATAGTATAGATTTTGAAAAATGTGATGTCACAAAATTAGGGACCCCTCCCAACCCCTTATCACATAATGGTGCTGCCACACCGATGTTATAAAATGTTAACAAAAACATTTTCTAACATTTTCTAACATTTTTTAACATTTTCTAACATTATATAACATTTTATAACACCGGTGTGGCAGCATAATTTAGTAAACATTTCTTAACAATTTGTAACATTTTGTAACATTTATTAACATTTTTTAACCGCGGGCGGCGGTGCTTTTGAGAGCGGCGCCGTCAAAGAAGCCGTCAGAGAAGGGCCGATGTCATGTTTCCAAATGTTATAAAATGTTAGATAACCTGTTATATATCCTAACTAATATTAAAAACGCTATACTGAGTCTGTTTGTTATCCTTTCACGCCTAAATTGCAGATACAACTTTGATGAATTTTGGTACAGAAATAGATGGGGCTCTGGAGAAGGTTACTTTAAACCTGGTAAAGGCTGTTCACGCAGTCGGAGCTGCGAGCAAAAGCTAGTTTTCGAATATTACTATTAATATTGCTATAGGGCGGTAGCGTTGTTTGTCTCGCCTATACAGGGTTAATTTTAAAACACCAGCAACCTCGCAGGACCAGATAGCTGACCCCATACGGAACAACTTTTGTTCTACGAGTTTGGATATAACTCAATATATTTAAAAAAAAATGATTTTACAAGTTTTTGTTGTGTCGTGTTTTTCTTCGTAGAATGCGGCGCGGCGCGGCGTGAGCGCACGACATCAAAGCGGCGCTCAGCTGCTCGAGCGTTGATCTTCAAAGCCGCTAGCCCGGTTCCCCACGCTTCGCGTATTTGTTTACGTAATCTGCGATGCGCGTTGTTAATATTTAAGACGGAAATTAAATGAATACTTATTTTTGTATGAAAATAAAATCTAACAAATTATCAAAAGTCGTAGAACAAAAGTAGTAGCTTATAACCTTAGGAATCTACCCCTGCGAGGTTGCTGGTGTTTTAAAAATAACCCTGTATAATGCCCCTATTTGCCCACAGATGTATAGACGTTTTGTATTAATAACAAATTGCATAATGCAATATACATTGCTGATAGACAATGAAACAACATTATTTATAATATACAAAAAATATATTTCAGAATATTTGGGACATAGCAGAAGAATATCCAGAAGTGGACAGATGTATAGAATGTTCTGCTAAATCACTGATTAATGTCTCTGAGATGTTTTATAATGCACAAAAGGCAGTGTTACATCCTATCAACCCAATTTATTCAATAGAAGAACAAGAGGTATGTTTCATAATTTTACTTTAGTATTTATCTTTATCATCCCCAAATCAAATTGATCTGAAATAGTGTATAAAACAAAGTCTGTCTGTTCATCTGCTTTGTTTTTCTTCTACCTTTATGCTGTCTATCATGTAGTGAATTTATAATGGAAGGTTTATATATTATATAAGACATTATAATTGAATTTATAAGTAGAGAAATTCAATAATGTTTTGTAATCAAGTAGTCAAATATACGATTTACAGACGCTTACACTTGTTATGCTGGTAACCTTTATGAGATACATCAAAATAATGTACAAAGTATGTTCTATACATAAGAGCTCAGAAAAGTCCACGGTGGCATATTATGTTTATCTCCTTAGTTCGACTGACACAGTAACAATTTTTGACCCTTGAACAAGAGAGATGTCACATGGGCGAAGCCACGAGCAAAAGCTATTGTATAATATATATTCGTTTTTATAACATTCTAGCTGACAGAGAAATGCAAAAAGGCTCTCACCAGGATATTTAAGATATGTGACTTGGATGGTGATTTTTTACTTGATGATTATGAAGTGACAATGTTTCAGAAAAAGTGTTTTGATTCTCCTTTACAATTACAGGTATTTTTATTTTTTTCTTTTTTACTTTTGTTTATGCCGAAATTTTAATATTCAACATTCTACAAAACGAGTTGGTTTTTATTAAGCCCTTGCCTTCACGACTTTATAACTTTCTAGTTTTAATTATGATCATATTACATACTACCTAAGGCAGACTTTCTCAACTGAGACAAGAGACGGCGATATGTCCGCTTTGCACGTAATTGTATGGCAACTGTCGCGTGTCGCAACCACCTATGTAATATTATTATGGTGCTGTCACACCGCTGTTATAAAATGTTTACAAACATTATTAAACATTTGTTAACAAACATTTGATAACATTTTATCACAATGTTAGATGTTTTCATGTTAGGTAATGTTAGTAAACATTTCTAAACAAAATTGTTAGTTAACATATTGTAACAAATAAATCATTTTTTATTATTTGTTTGTAAAGATGTATCCAGGCGCCTTAACCCTAGTGTTTGGCGCATACAAAAAATAAAATGTCATGTTTTCAAATGTTTGTAAACATCTTCCATCGGTGTGGGAGCACTTAAAACATCCAACAATTCCTAACAGAATGTAACAATTCCTAACATTTCTTAGTAAATGTATAGTGTTTGAAAATGTTTGTAAACATTTTTAAACACCGGTGTGGCAGCACCGGGTACACTACAATAATACGACAAACTTTATTCCGATAGTCACAAATACGAATTTCAAAATACCGATTTTCATAATTCCGAATGGTTCAAAATTCCGAATTTAACAATTCCGATGTATCATTTATCCTATTTTTATAATTCCGAAATTTCAATATTCCTAACGTATATAATTACGATTCTCAAAATACCGAGTTTCAATAGATCGAATAACAAAAAGTCCGAATTAATGATAATTCGAAACATCAAAAATACGAATTCCGATTATTAAAATACCTATTAATTAAAATTCCGAAATAAAAACGCCTTGTACAACTGAATAGAAAGACAAATCAACACATAATTTCTTGTCAAAGATAAATATAATAGTATGAGGATGTAGACGAAAAAACTAATGTCAAATGCGTTTTAAATATATTTTCTTTCCAATAAAAATATTTTTCGCTGGTCACAATTCTAACCTAACCAAAATGATTCACCAACAATAGAGAGGATCTGGCGCTCGGCGGCCGCTGCCGCGGCACGCTCGCTGCGCTCGCTCGCCTTCGCGCTTAATGGTCACAGTTCTAACCTAACCTAACCCAAATGATTCACCAACAATAGAGAGGATCTGGCGCTCGGCGGCCGCTGCCGCGGCACGTTCGCTGCGCTCACTCGCCTTCGCACTTTAATGGTCACAGTTCTAACCTAACCGAACCCAAATGTATGTAATGAATCAAAATTCTGATTATAGCAATTTATTCGGAATATTGAGAATCGGAATGTCGTTTTTCGGACCGACAACCCATCGGGCATTTGACTCTTCGAACATATAAAAATCGGAAAACAAGCAGATCGTATTTACAACTTTCGGTAAAATAATTTTCGTAAATTTGAATAATAGATATTATAATTTTTAGGTATTATGAAATTCGGACTTTTGAACATCGGAACATCGAAATTCGGAATAAAATATTTCGGAGTATTTGGGTGTTCCCGGCAGCACCAATACATCTCAACACGTACTAATACAAAACGGGTGCGATGCTGTGGTTGCGCGTCGTGGTCTTCTGTGTCGATTAGACACGGCAAAGTCTACCTTAATTTGTATTATGATGATGTTTTATTGCAGTAACTTATGTCATGCATTTATTTTCTGCAGGTTTTAGATGAAGTAAAATCTGTAATTGCTCAAAACATAGCCGGTGGGATAGAAAACGATTGTATTACAATAAAAGGTTTTATTTTCTTACATTGTTTGTTCATACAAAGAGGAAGAAATGAAACCACATGGACTGTCCTACGGAAATTTGGTTACGATGAAAGCTTAGAATTAACACACAGTTATTTATATGCCAAGTATGTATATAAGTTTTAGTTATAATAAGATAATTAATTATAATTAGTTATAATTAATAATTAATTATAAGTAGTAGTTAGTTCTACAAGGTGGTAGGCCACTCATTTGCGAGAGGCCGTCTGGGTTGGTACCACCGTTTTGTCTATTTCTGCCGCCAAGAACAATATGTAAGCACTGTTGTGTTTCGGTTTGAAGGACATTGAAGCCAGTGATATTACTGGGCATTATGAGACTTAACATCTTATGTCTCAGGGTCACGAGCGCAGTTCCGTGCAATTCAGTGCTTTGTAATTCAAAGGTCTGTGTGATGTTGCTTCTGTTTATGGGCAGGCGTAGCGCTTACCATCAGGCGAGCGCTTTGCTCGTCTCGTCATTCAATCAAATAAAAAAAATAAGTAGAGCATACTAATAGCGACAATTCTATTGTTATGATGAACTAAACATAACTATTCCCCGTACAAGTTAGCTTGATCTTTTTGACAGATGTAAATTTTTCTGATCGACATAATTTTGAAATGACGAACATATTATTTTCTTAATTTAATGATTTTAAAAATTGAAAATATATTAAAAAAATACATATAACACAAAAGTCCCTAAAGATTCAAGCGTTATCCGAAAATTTTAAGACTTTTTATTGCTTCAAAGTAAAATTAGCCCGTCTGTCAAAAAAATCAAGCTATCTTGTACAGGGTATAAAATATAATTTACTTTCGTCAAGTAGGTGGTAACAAACAAAAATTACTTAAAGCATTTTAGTTTGACAGGACAGAATTAGAGTGCGTAAATACATATAAGTTAGCGAGATTATGTAGATGATAGCGCTGTGTTAAAAGCTCATTGGTCGATTTTCAGTTTTAACAGATTATTCTATACATTTACAATCAGTTACAAAGCTTACCACTGCCAACTTGTCTGTCGCACTCTACATTATGGAATATTATCTATAAATGAAGTGAAATACATAGATTACTGTAGATTGACGTTTATCTAAAATTGAAATAAATTCAAGATTAATTAATTTCAGTTTAGTTGGTGATAACGGAAATTACACTAATGTGACAATTATCTGGGTCATCGTGAAATAATAAATAAAGAGATGATTTGTTTTATTCTAGCATAAAAGTACCAGTTGGTTGTGCTTCTGAGTTGTCATATAAAGGGCAACAGTTTTTGACGCAGCTATTTGAAAAGTATGACAGAGACAAAGATGGTATGCTTAATCCAACAGAACTTAAAAATGTGTTTTCCTGTTGCCCAAGAATACCATGGCATAATTTACGATACACAGTACCTACAAACGAAAAGGTTATTTATTAATATACTTACAATGTTCTTAAATAAAGTTATCTAAATTATTATTATAATAGTCATAAACTTATCTCTATGTAATAGATAAAGTTTGATCTTATATTTTCTTTTTAACAAAACATTACATTTTAATCAATTATACTTACCAAGATATATGCGACTAGCTTGACCTAGTGTGAATGGTATCAGATATTTCAAGACTTAAACTAGTTTTTGATATTAATTTTAACAATTAATATTTGAAGCAAAAATGTCTATGTAACCAGTTTAGATAAATAAATTATATCTATATTGAGCTAAAAATAATGTCATATACATGAACCGAAGATAATAACGTTTAATTATTTTTAGGGTTATTTAACTTTACAAGGCTGGATGTGTCGCTGGACATTGATGACGTTAACAGACTTGCAAAGTACAAGTGCCTTTTTAGCCTATCTAGGTTTTAATTTTTTAGAGAACGACTCACAGAAATCTGCTATACATAGTGAGTATCCAATTATACATATTATAGTATTACGATTAAATTAAATCGTTCCGGTAATCTTCGTCGTATTCGTCTTCGTCGTCGTAGTTGCGAGTAGTGCACTCGGCTACACGACGCCACGCGAGAAAAAGAAAAGAAAAGAAGTTTTGAATAAACGGAGTGTGGCATCGTGGAGTTACGCGTGGGTTGCGTCCCGTCCCTGGCTTAGCTCAAACTATCGCGCGTCCTATAACTGGAACATATTTGTGTATAGCCAGCGACTAAAATGAATAACACATTCAAAGGTCCTTGAATCGTATGCGCCTATTGCATCAAGTCTCAAGTTTAAAGTAAGAAGTATCGGTGAGTGCATAGCAACAAGATTGCTGAACACACATTAAATACAAAATTCGCTAAACTTTAAAAAATATGAATTCTAGCATATTTTTTACGATTTCCGACGACGATTACCGAATTTCGTAGGATTGACGTGTGATGTGGTTCTGTTGTATTTCTAAACCGGTACACAATATCTCTACTAATCGTGAACGGATTTCCGAGACTGGTACATTGAAAAAAATAAATTTTAAAACCTAATTACCTATAACATTTTTAAAATGGACAGCCTCCGTGGCGCAGCGGGCGAGTAACCGGCTGTGAAACGAGTGGCCGCGGGTTCGATCCCCGCACCACGACAAACATTTACACACAGACATTTACCACTAGAATTCACATTTTAAGAAGTTCAGAGGATGTTGTATTAAAGGGTGTTCAGTAATTTTGTTGCTATGATTTCAACGATATTTGTGTAACGATATATTTTTATAGTGGTGACCGCATTTTATCGCGGGTAGGGTAGACCGGGTACATTTGTAGCAGGGTACGGTAGTACCAAGGGGAATATTTTTTTAACTACACCTCACACACACATTCCATTCCCCTTGGCGCCCCCTTGGTTGCTTGCCGACTAACTATCAGCTGCTCGCGCGTGTGGCTCGACGCAGACGCTTATGACGGCGAGATGAAATTTTGGTGCAGTCAAAGTAAGTTTTTTCCATCTATTATCATTGGTCATAGCAGGAAATCAAAACATCATTTTTAACTCAGTGTAAGTTTAAACATTTCTCACTAGTGTATCTCTTATTTGTGAACGTATTTATTTAGATTCAAGTTTAAATTTAGGAGATTTTTTATATTATCCATGAAATGAGTATATGGGGACAATTGTAGCAATATTTCGGGGACGTTTGTAACGGTACAATTGTCCCCGTGGTAAAATTGACCCCATATTATATATATATATATATATTTATTTATAATATATATTTATTTTAACTATAACTTTAATTCATAACTTAATTAACTATATTTTTTAGCGAGCACGGTAAAGTGTCTGCGCTGCACCTAATGGTAAGTGAAGCGCATTCCAAAAAGACCAGCGGCAACCGACAATAATGAGTTTATCGGCGGTCATCAAAATCATGCCGGCCGGTAGTAATCCTTCTACTTATATCTGTCAATACAATAATTATAACTATTGACACCATGCACCCCACGCATTTTTTACAATAAAATACATTGTTTTCTTCAAATTTATTTTCTATTTTTTAGTTAGACTTTCTATAAAAGCGTGTTTTTTAGTTTTTTTAACTATTATTTATTTTTTTACAAATCGGACTACGTGTCTTTCATAGGAGTGGTTTGGAATTTATGACGAATTTTTTTGACGAATTTATGAAAAATGGTTGCATTCGGTTTGGGTATTGGTATCATGTCGTCTTAAGAATTGTTCAAGTTAAAACTTAAATATGGCTGAACTATGCTTTCCATTGTTATTCATAAAGTTTATTATTTAACAGATGCCGCGTTATAGAACAAGAAAGACTGATAGAACGTCGAAAGATACTTTTCTACGAAAAAGCATATTAGGAAATCCAAACCGGAAAATCTATACACACAGCTATGTTTAGGTCTATGTTTAGGTTGTGCCATGTTTCTCTAATTAGATATAAAAAGAAAAGAGAAAAATCCACACCCGGAGCTTTGGCATCGATGGGATAAAATTGTGCTGGACTGAGTAGCTATACATAATAAAAAAAATGATAAAATTAAGTATGCAAGGGACAATTGTACCATGGGGACAATCGTTCCAAATGCTTTACCATACAATATTTTGATTTGTGATTTTCGTTGTTTTTGACTAATTATAAGTATACGACACCACAAATATGATGGTCAATACTTAATAAGAACTTATAAGAATACTTTGTTGTAATCTTTAATTTAGTTATTATCGTTTAGGGTGAGAAAACTATTGTTTTATGTTTTTAATTTTTATATTGATTAACCTTACGAAGTTTACTGTATTTTGTTTGTCATTAGATTACAAGCTATTCTGTTGGGATATTACCATTTAGAGAAGTATATTTATGTAATGATAACTCTGAGTTTTATTAAATTACATCGCTGGTACAATTAACCCACTGGCGGGGACATTTGTACCAGTTCACTCAGTCCGCTTTAATGCTTAATATCTATGATTGTATTATTCCTACACGTCTAAAGATAATGCGAACTTATAGCCGAATAAACTACGTATCAATGGTTATTGACACTTTTGACACAATATTAATAATAAACTCAAAATTTAACGCTAACCAAAATATGCTACAATTGTCCCCGGTCTACCCTACTGTTTAGTTACTTTTCACGCTTAATGTGTTGACGATTTATGAAACGTTGTTTATTGATTTCTGTCGCCGACTGTACATATGACGATAATAATCTATTCGCGTTATTATGTACAACATTAGTTTATGCTTTTATTTTTATCTCAAGTGACTGGCCGGATCCAATCGAATCGAATGAGGGAAGCTCCTAATTTTAAATCGTAGTATTTACTGTGTGTTTATTTGTTACTTTAATATTTTATTGTATTTTAAATGCATAATTTCAGTAACACGTGAAAAGAAGATTGACATTGCTAAAAAACAATCAAGTCGTAATGTATATCAGTGCCATGTCATTGGGCCGAGATCATGTGGGAAAACATCGATATGTAGAAGTTTCCTTGGAATAGCTCATAAGGTTATTAACCTATTTATTTTACAATCCTGTCTACATATTTGTTTTGTCGTTTGTGAAATACTATTATTATTAGTTGCTTACTCTTAATGAATTAGTTTTTTAATCGAAGTATACGATATGTAACAAAAACCCTGTTGGGCGTTTTAAGTGTTATATTAGAATCCATATTAAAACCCTTAGGTTCGTTCGTTATTTCCTTAAAAATAACTTGAATACGAAAAAAGTAAAATATAATCATATTTATTTTTTGGACTTTAATTAATTTATTGTTGGTAAAGCTTATTCGATTGATTTCTGCAGGGGCTATGACGCGAAGACAGAGCGATATAGCAAGTTACAGCTTCCGGGTATTATATAGCCCTACATCAAACGCGTGCACCCGGCTTTAAAATGTGTAAACGAAATGTTTAGACTCTAGAGCAGTGTTTCCCAACCTTTTTTAGGCCATGCCCCACCTTAACATTTTTTTGTTAAATTTGTCATCGATATCTAGCATTGCATTTAAATAATCTAAAGCGAAAGGGTTAAAATTGTATCGAGTCCATTTTTAAATTGCCCTGCGTAACTATCAAATTGCCCTTCTGTGGGACGTGGGCCCCACTTTGGGAAACACTGGTCTAGAGGGTGCCGGTTAGAAATTCCGATGTAAATAACATTTTTAAATGTGTTCATTTTTCTAACCTGCCTGTGTAGGGATAATATCTCGCTTTTGTTTATTATTTTTTTTATCTTAACGATCCAAAAAGGGCCGTCAGGGTTTTTGTTACAGACTGTATGTATATTATCTTTTTCTTTTAATTTATTCTATTTATTTTCGTTTATACGAAGTCGTAAGTTCCAACAATTCGACTAAGTATATGCCTATAATCTCAGAATTGTTAGCTTTCAGTCATAATATAAATTAAAATATGATTTAAGTAAATTATACCCTTTATTGTGTCCGTGTTTTTATACCAGGTACCGGGAAATAAGCAAGTGGGCCGTCCATCTGATGGTATGTGATCTCCACTGCCCATGAACGTTGAACGCGTATATTACCTGAACAATCATGGACGCGTTGTAGCTAGGGATGGGCAAGTGACAACAACATAATTATGATTATACACACATATTCACAAAACATTCAAAATAATACACATGATGAAACTTGTATTTCTTTATTTATGCTGCTATTTTTCCTGTAGTTTTCTATGATTCAGTGTTAACAATTAGGCCGAGCAGGTCCATTTATGCTGTTGACAAAACGGTATACGGTGTGGCTCTCACGTTTGATAATATTATAAGTAAATAATTATATGTATGAATGAATGTAATATAACAATATATATTTCAAATGTTGTAATTACATTTTAGAAAATCAAACCGCACGCAAATGAACGTGGTGATAGCAATACTGCAGAAAATTATTGTATAAACACTGTACTTGTCTATGGTCAAGAAAAATATTTAGTATTGAAAGAGATTCCGATCACTCGCGTGTCGGATCCGTTGCAGCCGCATGAAGTGAACTGTGACGTGGCGTGCTTGGTATACGACGTCGGCGCCAGTCGATCCTTCGAGTACATCGCCAGGATATACATTGTAAGCAGCTTACAGCAGTCCTTATTATTTTTCTCACGATATTGTATTATAGTCTTAATACTTTGGTCGTTAAACCACGGCTCGAATCTGAGATTTATGCGCCCCCGGAATCTCAGTCGTAGAACTATCGACACTGTATGTATGTACCTACAATTTTCGGACCCAAACCGTAAAACAGTGAAACCGATCTTTTCAATTTAGTGACTCGATGAATCCATAGTCAATTTTGAATTTACCCTAGCCAAAGTGCGGAAAGTAGAACTGAGCAGGTGGAGAAAAACCGAAATGCATCTCTGAAGTGCCATTCTACGTTTTCTCTATTGACCCATGACCAAAAAAAGTTTGACTACCACTGGTCTAATGGTTCAAAAGGTGTAACCAACTATGATTAAACTAGAATAAAAGTTTAGATATATGGTGCTGCCACACCGATGTTATAAAATGTTAACAAAAACATTTTCTAACATTTTTTAACATTTTCTAACATTTTATAACATTTGAAAACATGACATCGGCCCTTCTTTGACGGCTTCTTTGACGGCTTCTTTGACGGCTTCTTTGACGGTTTCTTTGACGGCGCCGCTCTCAAAAGTACCGCCGCCCGCGGTTAAAAAATGTTACAAAATGTTACAAATTGTTAAGAAATGTTTACTAAATGATGCTGTGACACCGCTGTTATAAAATGTTATATAACATTTTCTAACACCGGTGTGGCAGCACCAATAGAGTAACACATTTTGAATTAATATCAAAATTAACTGAATATAATGAAATCTTACTTTATTTGTTTATATAGAAATATTTCGCCGAAAGCCACATCCCTGTGTTAATAGTTGGTACTAAAGGCGATACACTAATCGCCAGACAAGAGTACATTCTACAGCCAGATGTTTTCTGTAACAAATATCAACTTCTCCCGCCACAACTGTTTAACATAAGAGAAAACAAACAAGACGTGTTTGTGAAATTGGCGACCATGGCTGCATTTCCGTAAGTAATAATTTCCTTTTCCTTCAAAATTCTCTTTAAACATATTTTTTTTTCAAAAGCACTTGCAGACAAGAGGGTAAAAAATATTTTAATAAATATTTATAGTATACCAAAATTACTAATTCATGTGGATTTCAATTCCTGAAGTGAAGTACCTATTTATTTAAAATTTATACAAAGTAACTTATTCCAGTAAATAGCAAATGACTTAAATTACAGTATCTGCAAGTTCTATTGAAAATTACTATATGCATACGTATTCGCTATTCCTCATTTGAAAAGTAATTTAATAAATCGTATTTTTAATCACTTCAACTTGTGTGTAATTTTATCATAACTTTTATTATTCAAGACTAAACTAGCCTCACATGACACGATTTATTGTTAAAATCCGTGTAGGTTCATTATCCACTTTGTTTAGAATACTGTTATTTTAATTGTCTTTGTCAGTCAATTTCAAGCTGCTTGGATTTTATTCAGCAAGCACAGGTTAGTTATTAAAACTATTTAAATAAACCTACTACAGCAGATTTCTATAAAAGATCTTAGTTTGATTCTCCAGATAGATAGCTCTCAACACTAATGAGCCAATCAGAATGCAGTTAGAAGGTCGCGCGTACAAATTATTTAGTTTAATTGGTTGATTTCCGGGATCTATCTGTACAGTCAAAGTAAGATAATTTATCGAAATGGGTCGATACTCGATGTATTTGTAGTACTTACTAGTCACGCACGCACGTCAAATGCTTTGTATCAAGTAGAGTATTTAGTTTTTGTGTACATATCAGTACAGTACAGTACAGTACATACAGTTCCAACTGGCCAGTATAAAAACGCTCATCTTCAATCCCAAATACTACAGTATCATCATCTTTGGGCTAGTATTCAAAAAACTAGATTCGTTCCAAATCTTAAATATAAACTCTCTCGTTACAGTATTTAATCGAGAAATGTTTTTTTTACTCCTATTTGAACATATTCTTATTAATATGAATGTGCCAATTCGACAAATACGAATTCGTGCCTTATTTCATCCTTTGCCCTCAAATGCGCTACGTTTTCCCCTTTGCCTTTAAACGTTTTTAATCTGTTGTAAACTAATTACTGAATTACATACCCTTTCCAACTTAGTAGAAAATGAACCCAGTTTAAAATTATTGAAAATAGAGCCTACCATACCTCTCTTGTATGACATGTCTGCCTTAGGCCAAAGTACTGACACCTCTTTAACAAACACAAATTAGAAAGAAGCGGTCGAGTAAATTTATTTAAGTAGCTATAATCTAAAAAACTGACAGTTCCAATTCTTTCTGGTGCACCTGCGGCATGCTTAATTTTTTATTAAGCTAATTTCGGCTATTGTCCCGCCCTATAATGGTGCTGCCACACCGCTGTTATAAAATGTTTACAAACATTATTAAACATTTGATCACAATGTTAGATAATGTTTTTATGTAAGGTAATGTTAGTAAACATTTCTAAACAAAATTGTTAATTAACAAATTGTAACAAATAAAACATTTTTTAACATTTGTTTGTAAACATGTATCCAGGCGCCTTAACCTTAGTGTTTGGCGCATCCAAATAGAGCGATTTTTCTTTTTTTTTAAACCAAAATTAAAAGCTAATCCAATGAGCATATCTTCAATTTTCGTGTAGACACCTCGGAACGTAAATCCAAACTGCGAGCCAATGTCATGTTTTCAAATGTTATAAAATGTTCCCATCGGTGTGGGAGCACTTAAAACATCTAACAATTCCTAACATTTCTTAGTAAATGTTTAGTGTTTGAAAATTTTTAAACACCGGTGTGGCAGCACCATAATACATAAATTTTTTGTTATTAGCCTGAATGGCGAAACGAGCAGGTCGCTCGCCTGATGGTGTCAGTCTTGGCCATAAACAGAAGTAACACCACACATAACCTTGAGTTACAAAGCACCGAATGGGACTGGACTGCGGACGTCACCATGAAATAGATGTTAAGTCTTATAATTCCCAGTAATTGCGCTGGCTTCAATGTCCTTCAAACTGAAATACAATATTGCTTACATTCTGTTGCTTAGTTGCAAAAATAGTCAATGCGGTGGTACCAACCCAAACGGCCTCTCATATATGAGGGTAGGTAACTTAATATGGTAAATACGATACTGATTTGGTCATTGTAGGGCTCCCATTGGGTGGGGACCCTATGCCTATGCCCTGCATGCGAAATATAGGGCGAACACGGAACTTCATGCGGCGATAATGAAATTTGTTTAATTTACAGGCACTTGAAACATTTTGCAAGTTTATCCGGAGACAACTCGTCATGGTGGAAAGCTGGCATCGGTGTCGCGGCTGCTACCGTCGTGGGGCTGGTTCTTATTAAGATATTTAGCTTCCAAAAACGATGAACTAAAATACAGCCACTGTTTAACTTAATTTATGTATATAACGTATTAAAATAGAATTGAATCATGCAATGTTGTTTTAAAAGCTTGTTGATATTTACCAAAGAAAACAAAGTATATTTCAAAGTATAGTATTTTTTTGTTGTAAATAAAATAGTTAATTGTATGGCCTAATTGAGTTTTTATTCAGTAATTTAATGTGCGCTGAAGATTACAACTGACGAGATTTCGCTGCCTCTATTTGGTCACATTAATTCTGGAAGGTGCTAAGTACATAAATGCGGCAACAATAATATTATACAGTGTATTATCACGAACGGTGAACCAAGGGAAGCAGGTCGATAGAAGACCTAGGTACATATCGATTGAACCTCCAAGTACTACACACATACATACATACATAGGCACTGACGCCTGTAATCCCGAAGGGGTAGACAGATTTGTAACCAGTACACCCACATTTTGCCGCGCTTATTTCCGTTCCATGATGTGATAGGGAGCACGCCTATCGCCATACAAGGCACAATTCCAGACTCCGGGCTGATACTGAGCAATTTTGAATAGAAAAACCCAATATCAGTTTTACCCTGCCCGTGATCGAACCCGAAACCTCAGCACAACAGCCGAATTGCGTACGCATCACACCACGCGCGCCACCGAGGCAGTCTATGTCGACATTATGTTATGTTAAAGAAAAAGTAGTCTGTCTGTATTTAAGTAGTCTGTGATCCATATGATAAACCAAGAATAAACGCATAGATTTTTCATGTAAACTAGATTACCGTATTAAATGATAGGATAAATGAAAAACCTGCTTTATATCGTATTCTCAGAAAAAAAAAATTTGAAGAAAGAAATGTATTTTGATGTAAAAAAAAAGCGTGGTAAAAAAAAGGTAGCCACAGAGTACATTATCATATAACTGAAAAAGGTAGCTTTAAACCGTAGACCTTAGATTATCTATTCCATAGATAGGACCATCACAGAATGATTTCCCTGCAAAACGAGATAGTTATATAAGTAATTGAACGTGTTAGACAAAGATGCCTATACAATATTGCTGTCACTTTCAGCGTAGCCTATAATTTTGTGTTTGTCACGCTGCGAAGTTTGCCAAACAAACCATAGCGTGATTGTTTTCTGGACTTCCTGGCGTTTTTAAGGTGTTTATAGCGATTATTATTAGTGTTTGTATTAAAATAGTAATCAAATCGTATTCTAATGATGGTTGGGTGTAGTATTTTTGAGTGTAAAAGCCGTAGCGAGCGAAAAAATCCTGGTGTCACATTTCACATGTAATTACCTTATAAAATCTGTTTCTGGGAATTAAAATAGTTTCAGATTGTTGTATTGGCGAGTATTTTCACAAGATTTTGGTAAAATTGTTACGAAAATCTTATTTTAATGCATAAATCTAACTTTATAACCTAAAAATAGTGTTGCCGGTTACTAAAGCTAAATGCCGATAAATTATTATTTAAGTAGATAATACATTTTTATAATATGTTATATAATACTTATTTCCTGAAAGAAGTGAAATTTATCTTCCGTTTTGTCTTATTTGCAGGTTTCCTAAAGATCCATCACAAAGAAATCGGTGGATCCAAGCGACCGGTGGAATCAATTGGATACCAACTAAAAATGCTAAGATGTGTTACCTGCATTTTTCAAGGAGTATGCAAGTCACCAAAAAATAAAATTAAAAACTGATTTCGCAAAAGATAGAACGTATCAGAAATTTTCATACAAAATTAGTTAAATTTAAAGGTCAATGAAGGGGCGTCTTAGCAAAACGACGCGCTATTACTCTCTCTAACACCGAGGGTCGCAATAGAGCACAACAGGAGCTTCGCTTCCGGATGTCATTAAAAACTAGACATCATATAATATCACGTTAATGCCGACATGTTACTCATTAGAGGAAAAAGAAAATGCTCTATTTATGTCCTAGCAATGCATTCACATGATTTGGTACTACAGTTGAAATACTTATATCGTACACTAGTACTTATATTTGCTTCAATTTGACCACACCTTAGAAAGTTATTAGCCCGTGTATCATAATTTGTGTTAATAAATAAATTAACCATTCACATCTTTTTATTACAAAAATTAAGTGAAACCTAACATTTAATTCACTATCCCGTAATTTTAATAACACTAATTGGTATTATGAATAATAGGATATTCACACTATTCGTAGGGTACACGCGATTTTTTTAATTATTTTAATATTTTAATTAATGTTGCATATAAAATAATGTGTAAATAAGGATATAGGGCAATATACTATAAATAGCCTTTAATAGTATTTTATTTTACTTTTAAGAATCTTCACTAAAATATAATAAAAAAATTAAATAATTATGGCTTTTTTTTTACATTCTGACAACACAAGCGCTGGGTCTCTCTGTCTCACCACAGGCTACGCTATGGCCGTATCTTGTTCATATTTGATCTGAGCCGTAGACAGAGAATACTACTCGTAGAATGATTATCTATAGAATGGTCATCAGAATAATAATAATTGCGAAAGCGGGATGCATGTATGCGTATTTATAAGAGTCAGAAAGAGACGCACTAAGCATTTTTTATTTCACTCAGTGTATCACTTTTATTTGTCTGACTCAATTCACAATTGAGGCAGACAAACATTCACAGTTTTCTTTATTGCTTGCTTTTGTGTTCTATAACGAGTGGGTCGGTGTCGTACTCGATCGTAAGTGTAAAAAGACGTACGTAGAAACAATTTAATATGGTGAATTGCAGTAATTTAGCGTGTAAAAGCCAAACGGAACGTTCCACGGAAAACATAACCTTTCTCAGGTAAGTTCCATTTTTCGTATGTTGAGCGGTAAAATAAAGTGGAAATAAGACGCACACTGTTTGGTTATATCATAAAACTCATTAATTTTATTCTGTTCACTCATTTTTGCAATGTTTTCCATAAATCAAGATATTTATTTTGATACTACAATACGTACAAATGTTGTAATGACCTTATATTTTATGTCTTGCTCCTACGTGCAATCGTTTCACCGGGAAAAAATGAGATAGCCAATCTCTTTCACAATATGTCATAAAGGAGGATTATACACATTTTAGGGATACCAGCTTGTGTATAGTTAATTTTGCCTACAATCGTGGATAATAAGCGCCTTTTATATAATTAATAATAGATTAAATATTATGGCGGATTTATTGATGAATAAAAATCACAAACATTTAGGGGGGGTGTTCATACAATAAACACGTTTTTATTTTGGCGTTTTTGTATTCGCTCTAAAGATAATACACATAAGCTTCAAACTTGGAAGTATTATAATATAATATTATAACACCGAATGATAATAATCACGCCGCGCCGTTGTGTTCTGGCTCGAAAACCACGGTGTGCGAGTGTGACTCGTATTTGGCTGGTTATTTTTCTATATTAATACTTCTTTATTTCAATGTTTGCAGAGCCCGGTGAGAAAACTACCATTAGAATACACGTCTCGGAAAAGGAAACTTTTAAAATTGCAACAAAAGTAAAAATTAGCTGATAAAATACTAAAACAATCTGAAGGCCAATAAAATTGTTTTGTGATACTTAAACGAACCTCTTTTATTTTTCTGCTGAAACATAACATAACTGTGTAAAAAAGGTCGTTATTTTTACCCGACTGCATGAATTAAAATATTAGTCTATTTCTTTGGAATGAAGAATAACGTAGGGATACAATTTATTATGTAATGTCTCAGTTGTCAAATCTAAAAATGATATAAGTAAAGTTTAAACAAAGGAATAAGTATAGACGGATCGCATAGAACTAAAAAGTAAAGTACTAAGAAAAGGAATGCCAAATAGCAATATTAGTAATCCGCGGTACAATCGGTCTATGAACACTGCCTCCAGACGAATGAGATGTTTGAGATTTTTGTACTTTATTTATATGTAATATTGTCACCCGGTACTAATTAAATCAGTCGAAACCTTCAAGGGGTTTAACCAGGTATATTTTTGTTAGGCCGCATTTTAACATAACAAGAAATATAAAAAATGTATCAGGATTTTTTCAAAATTGGGGAAAATTTTACGAATGTAGCATCCCCACAAATTGTATGCAAAGTATATCTGTCCTTATTCAGTATACGCTGATAGCTCCTCTATAGTTACTCCCTCTACGATACTACTGGTTCCATTATCTCTGGTTCCTGGCTCTAAACTTTAAACGGTTTTATGGTAGGCATCGAAAGTGAAAAAAAAAATGGGTGCGTGTACTTATGTACGCGCGTGAGAAGTTATACTTCTTTGGCATCATTAAATAACCAATAATAAGTATTTAACATTAATAATTTAATAATATTTAGTGTTAATTATATTAAATAAAAGTATTTTAATTTATATCAACATATCCACTCGACATGATAGAAGTACATTCTACTCTCTTCGCGTTTATGCGAGCCTGGTACTTTTTACGGCAACATGTTCCGAATAAGAAAAAACCTAAAGAGTTTTTCTTTGTCCAAATCGTCATTTGTTTATTAATTACGGCTACTCGCCATGAAAAATGGACATTCTACTCTCTTCGCGTTTATGCGAACCTGGTACTTTTTTTACGGCACCATGTTCCAAATTATAAAATAAAAACCGCATCTATATATAATTATATATATATATATTTATATTTATTTATTTATATTTATTTATTTATTTTTTTATTTCACTCTCATCATTTTTTCATAACGCGCCTAACTTCATACTGCTCTCATCATTTTTTCTTAACGCGCCTAACTTCATACTGTTAATTTTTTGTGTCACAGGTGCGCGCATCTTAAAATTTCACTCTCATCATTTTTTCATAACGCGCCTAAAGAAGTATAACTTCAAAAAATGTATCAATGTTTAAAAAAAATATCAATATCGACGTAGATATATAGAGGAAAATATATCGTTAATTTTCAAAAGATTTTGCGTTTTTAAAATAAAAGTGTATTTAGCTCAATATGTAATACCAATAGTAATTTTATACAAAATGTACAAAAATCTCAATAAAAACAATATTAATAAATATTATTGGAACGAAGTTTTGAAACGAAGTTCCTTACGGCAGGCTTGGAGGGGATAGGGATTTCGCTGCGTGACCGAACTGAAAAAAATGTGATAGTAAAACCGTAAGAAAAATGCGTGGAATAAAAACCGTTAAATGAGACTTTTTTTAACTTAATTTGATATCTAGCACACAAAGTTAAAGTCGAAATTCCGTTAATAAAACAGATGGGTATGAAACTTATGACATTTGGAAATGTAGACGCGGTTTGAAATTTGAATTTGAATTTTTGATTATAGAACACGGCCGTCCACCGTTTAGTAGCCAGTCTATCTAAGTTTTTAATTAGAGTTGTTACACTTCGGTAGTGTTTTGGGATGAAATATTACTGAATAAAAGTTTATTGGAACGAAGTTCCTTACGGCAGGCTTGGAGGGGATAGGGATTTCGCTGCATGACCGAACTGAAAAAAATGTGATAGTAAAACCGTAAGAAAAATGCGTGGAATAAAACCGTTAAATGAGACGTGCGCAGGCGCGACAGTCGCATATACAGAATTGAGCACGACTTTTTTTGCAATTTGTGTCGATTCTACATTAGCCGAAGGAACTTCGTTCCTACCTGGTGTCCCACGACACCACTAATTTTTATTTTTATCAGTATTCCTTTGTTAGGCAATAATAACAAAAATATCAAAAAATAAAAAGCTATCTTCTAACTAATATTTTATTGTATCAGGCAAACCAGTATTAGTCCAATAGCGAAAGTAAAAAACTTTGCTCTTTGCATGCTCCGCTGTCAGTCAGCTCCTATTATTAGGAACCGCCAAATTAACGGCAGAAGCCAATCTCTCTGAAGGTACAGAGAAAGCCGTAGGTGTCAAGTATTTAAATGCTAGATTCGAAATAACTGGGGTAAAGTGTCTTAGTGATCACAAATACTGATGCCAAGATGATAGATTTGTGAGCTTTTAATAGTTAAAATTTCAACCGCCCGATGTCATGACCCAATTGGTCAGTTCCCAATACAGTTACTTTTTTCTGCGTTACGGTTTTGGATTCTAGTGACTTTAGTTAGATAAATAAAAAAAATATATAGTTTTCGTTCAATTTCCGATATTGGATATGTTGTATCGATATATCGGATCAAAATATATCGGCTAAAAATATCGATGTATCGATATACCGATACTTTTCAACAAGCCTATTTTATGGTGGGACTCCGACAGTACGGTTAATCTCCTATTTTAATTTATTTCCTAAACTAGTTTAAAGTTGTGTTTGTTATTTAAAAGTGGTATGAATTTATACAATAAACATTGACGGTGATGAACTGTAAGAAACATTAAGTGAATTTAGGTGATTTTTGACCATGGGTATTGATCGACTTTATGCCTTCAATTCGCTTGAAGAAAATCGTCTTAGCATCGTACTGAAAGGAATTGACACCAAACTCCGGAAAGACCTTGAAATTGACCGCACTCGTGTTACTTCGTTCTTGTAAATTTAAAAAAATATATTAACGGAATAACAAATAAATAATGTCTTAGATGGGCTCAAAGGACTTGTACTTTGTCCTAGGGTACTTGTATCCAGAGCCGTAACATAATTTCTAAAAAAAACCTGAATATACGTCAACGTCAAGCAAAAATAAAAATAATTGTTTTTTTGCAGGATTATTAATTAAAGTACATATTGTTGTAATTTGCAATTCATTACTTTTCAGTACATAAATCTGTATAAGATTTGCGTATTCTTTTACAATGGCATCATTCATTGATATGAGCTTGGAAGAAATCATTAAAAATAAAAAAACGAATTTAAGGCATGTGTTTTCTCATATTTCTATACAGTATTTATGAACAGAAATAAATATTTAGCAACGTTTATTTAACTTTCCTGTTTTTAGAACTAGAAAGACAACAAATCCAAAGAAACAGACGTATCAATCATCTCAACCACCAAAATCTATAACTGACGCAAGAAATAAAATTATATCTAAAACAAGAACGCAGATAACGGATGCTAGAGAAAAATTAGCTCAGTTTGGCAAACAAAAGGATGCTCGTTTTAAATTGGAACAGTTGAGAGTCCAAAGGGTATGTACTGTTACAGAATTTAGAACATGAGCTTAATCATAAAATTACCCACACAACACAGCCCAATAAAAAATACTCTGTCATACAGCCCCATTGCATTAAACTGGATTTTTTTACTTCTCAGTATAAAGTCGCTAAAAACTCCAGCTTTTTACTGCTGTGCCATTGTAAAGCATAAACAATGAGGTTAATTTATTTTACCATCTATTTCTTGACAGTTGGACAAGTTTATGTAATTTTAGGTCTTGTTATAATATTAATTTTTGTCAATCATATGCTGAACTGTATACCTTTGTGTTTTTGAGAAGGAAAATTTATGTGGCTCTTATTTGATATTTTTTATTTGTATATAATTAGGTTAAAGTAAAATTTGTTTGTATGCACTTACACAATTGGAATTGGGGTGGAAATATGTTGTACAGATAATTGCAGTATTGACTCTTTGACTATCAATTTTATTACAGACAACCAAAACGTTGGTGGCAGGTAGAAATGTTATCCAGAACCGGGGCAAGTATGTAAGGCCAAACCTGAATACAGAGAGAGGTATGTAGGTGTTAATTACCTTTATTGTATGGTTGTCATGACAGATCATAAAAAAATAACATATAATCATGTCTCGATGGTGCAGTTGCATTTTGTTTGTGGTACAACTGCTGTACTGAGGTCTCAGGTTCTAAAATTTGGATTAGCCCCAGGTCAGGTAAAAGTGATATTGAGTTTTTCTATCATAAAATATTCAGTATCAGCCTGGAGTTATGTGTGTACGAACGGACAAAAACATGACAGTTTGCATAAATATTGTATGATTGACACTCTTTAATTTGAATATCCAACTCTCCAAAAAATATTTTATATATATGCACTTCTAAGAACTTTTTGATCCACCCTCGTATGTATAGTAGTGAAAGTTGAGTATGACAGAAAAAGCATGAAAGTACAATTAAAGCAGTACAGTTGATAGTGTTAAGGAGCATGTTTGGTGAGACCTTATGTGACTTAGTGAGGAATAATGTGGTAATGGAACATTGTGGAGTGACATGTTATCTGTCAATCAATTATCAATCAAATGTTAATATAAAGACATATTATTATGTTATAATTTATTAACCTATTAAGTTCTTAGTTTTCTCAGATTCATCAAGGCAGGTGGTTTCGCATCCCATATCATCTGCGAAAAGACAACACAAGTCTCAAAGGTTTTTGGAGAACAAATCTATTGAAACACAATTTATGGGTATCTATTTGATATTGTTATGATAATTATTTTGCTATTACTAAGCTTTGCTATTACTAAGGATTTTTTATTGTTAAGTCGGGATCGGAAATGAGTTAGTAAATGTAAAGGCCGTCGCGTCGTTGTGATAAATGATAGGTCAGGATTATCACTTCATCGTTTTTTAGTTACCACCCGTTCAGAATACTGTTTCGTCAGGGAAGAATGGGCTAGAAAACCTGGCTCTTATCACACATTACATACTTCACATTACAAAGATCAAGGCACAGTTAAACTTGTCACTACTACCCAAAATGAATTACGATAACGCGTCATTGTACTACAAGTAATTACTTAGTGGGATGACCACAGTATTTACATAACCCAGCTGTACCATAATAGGGTAGTTCACGTATTTTTTTTTATTATTTAAGTCAGTTACGTTACCCAAAACCTATTGAAGAAAGAATTTTATAAATCCATACAAAAACTAATAAGTCAAAAACCATTTAAATCTGATGGAATTGTTAAATCACAGAGGACGCAAACTTTGACGTCACAGTGCAAAATTGCCACTAAGATGCACGCATGCAAGCGACATTTTGAGAGTCCCCACTACGCTCGCACCTGTGCCTTTAGCAATATTTAAAATCCTAATTGCGAACTCGTTGTTGAACCAATTTTGAAACTTTTGTAAAAAAGATGTATTATTAAAAGTGAGATTATAATGTGGATTCATATCAAAGACTATAAATCCTCCTAGGCACTGTAAATGATGATGACGAGTGTTCTTTTAGCTTTGGATTTTTGGAAACTTACATTTTAAGGAGGCAAATAAGTTTTGAGGGGTTGTTGGGTTTGTATGAAAACTTTTTTATTGAACGGAATACGACTGTGAAATTGAGTGATTGATTTGAATTGTGATATTCATGGCTAAAAACTTTGGCAACAATTTTAGCAACTTTTATTTATTTCTTTTATTATTGTAATCCGAACGACCGTTGAGCCGAGCAGACAAAGCAAAACACTGTGTTAGTCTTCTTCGCCACTTTCGACTGGGGATCCTGAGATAAACTTCGACTGCAGGTGTAACGAACCCAGAACCAGAACCCAAAGAGCAACGCTAGGGTCTCGTCCTGCCCTGAAGAAGCGGCATTCCGAACGGGTAGTAGTTTAATGAACGATGAAGTGATAATCCTGAACGACTAGTAGAAGTTTTGATAGTTTTATAAAACTATTGACAGGTTTCGTTTTCTATCCATACATCAAGTAGCAATAGCCTCTAGTGGGAACTATGATGATTTAAAACTGCTAGTATGATTAGTTTTATCTCATATTAGTTGAATACGAAATTAATTTTTGAGCTATTCTTTCCTTTTTTCCTTTATTTACAGTGTGAATTACTAGCTCGGCACTTGTAGTATTTTTTAACGAATTTGAAAGCTGTAATTGTATTTTTATCATATCATTTATCGCAACAACGCAATGGCGCAACGCCGGCCTTTCCATTTCTGACCCCGACAATTATATTATGTACTTTGACAAGACTATTCGTTGTCGCGACCAGGTGTCACCACAGTAAAATGATAATGCTGTAGACATGTTGCACCCCGCCGTCCTCGTCGTCGACAGACATTGTAATCTAATTTACGCTGGGTTGCACTTCGACGACATAACGTCAGCTCGTTAATGTTGTGTTATCGATAATTATTATTAGTAAAAAGATTCAATTTTTGTGCTTAAAGTGTTACGTGATTTTATATTACAGGTAGAATGCCAAAACCCATACCTCTTGTCAGAACTGTAACAAATGATATTGATATAATAGATGAGTCTATGGAGGAAGAGTACATACCGCCAAAACCAAGTTTAATGAATCGCAAAGCCAGTCTGCAGCTTAAAATAATAGCTCACAATAATGATTTGCGGGACAAGAGATACTCTTTACATGGGTAAATATACTTAACTCATAACAAAGTAACTAAAACATGTCTATATTCACTGGTACTCTCTATTAATTCGCCCATCATTTGAGCTATTGACATTCTATGTATTAAGACAAGTTCATGGATGGATACCTTATTTGTTGAAATGTGTTTAATTTCTTAATCTGTCTGATTTAATAAACTATCTCAAAAACCAACAAATATTGTAGAGTTAGGCAGCGGCTTGGCTGTGGCCCTGGCATTGCCGATGTCCATGAGCGGCGGTAACCGCTTACCATTAGGCGGGCCGCTTGCTCGTCTGCCTATCATGACAATATTAATTAATTATTATTATTATTCTTACTCTTATATTAATTTTTCTATGTACACATATTTTTGGACTACAATCTAGAACAAAATTGTATAAATTTATCTTATATCTTTGCAATAATTGTAATCTGTCGTGTGTACTATAAATAAAATAAAAAATAAAATAAAAAAAATACATAAGTAGATAGGTACACATAACTTGTAAGATTCATGCACCCTTTCTGCTGTCGCATAGTCGGGTAAAACAGGTTGATGATATTATCCTTGATACGAAATTACAGAAGAACATCAATTTAACAGTGGTTAACAAATAAAATGTACTTTCAATAAAAGTTACAGAACTGCTGTTATTGAAAAGGAAAAAAGTCCACCGAGGCCACCATCTATTCTGAAAAAGCGTCCAATGGCCGCATTAAGAAGCGAAAAGACAGATCAAGCCACAGAAAAATCGGCTTTTGAGTACCGCATTATTGTAAGCAATTTGAGGAACACTGTCACAGCAAGTGACATACAGGTAAAAATAAATAGTTAGGAAAAAATAACATATCGCATCTTTGCCCAGTGGCATGGGCATCGTATTTAGGCTGAGGAACGGGCGATATCCCTGGTTAGTCAAACAAAATCCATATTTGAGTTTTTGAATTGGAAAATAACATGAGTTGCCCAGGATTGAAATTAATACACCATGTGGTGATAGACTGCTTGGTTGCACCTCGGCATCGAGGATATACGCGTAGGTTTGTGTAAGTTAATATAGTAATAATACGTTTAATGTCGCTCATAGCCAGCTGCGAGTTATCACTTATAGAATAGCTTAGTGGTATTTCAATTGAACGCCTCCCTACTTCGGAGGGCACATAAAAAGTCTGTTCCGGCGGTTATCAACTGAAAATAGTCTAGAAAACACTTGGTTGCCCACTAACTACCTGTTTGATATGGAGATTATAATATTAAATAGATATGTAATGATGATTAATATTAAATAGATTTACATCATGTTAATGTATGGCTCTAATTAGATTTGAATCATGTAAACATAATGAATAGATTCACATAATTTTTTTATACCATAGGCCGGCAAACGAGCAAGTGGGCCATCTGGTGGTAAGTGATCTCAATCGTCCATGTACGCTCATAATACCCAAAGAATCATGGGCGCGTTGCCTACCCTTATCGTAAGGGATTGAATAAAGGAGAGGGGTTTGAGCCTCCGGATATCTCGCTCTCCGTACGAAACGCAGCAGCAAGCTGCTTCTTTGTCGGTTTTCTGTGAGGCATTCAGGACAACCCGAATGTATTCATTCTTAAATACATTCAGGCTGACTCGTGGTGATTCCGAAAACAAAAACACATTATTCACATCGCTAAAGCCAGGGATATCCTGATAGTTAGAGTATGATATGATGAAAACTATCAAACATCGGAACCTCTCTCTCATTTTGTTAGCTTGATTTATCGACCCTGTATAATACTATTATTTCAGGAATTATTTGGCGATGTTGGAGGAATGGTAGAGTCACGTTTAGTTAGACCGGGAACAGCAGAGGTTATTTATAAGAATCAAGAGGATGCACAGCGAGCGGTGGACTTGTATCATAATCGTCATCTCGATGGACAACCAATGAACTGCCTTCTTGTATCGCCACGATCTCCTGCAACGTCTAGGCAAGTATGAAAAGTGTTAGTTAAAATTATTGCTGCAATTATGAGTTTTATAATTAATTCTTAGGTATGCAGGTTTCATGAAAGGGTTTAAAGCAAGCGATAGTTAATATTGAATACACACGTTACTTCTAAAATGCAAAGGTGTGTGTTCCAAAGGCTAGGTTCAAACCATCAGCGAGCTATATCTCTGTAGCCTGTCCACTTCGACCACTCATCCACTTTCTGCTAATATATCAACCACTTTTTATACCGGGTGTGAGGGAAATGATTCTTTCTCAAAACGAAGAGTGGTAGAGCTGGTGATTACATACGCGATACCACTAAAAAGTCTCGAAATAAGTAGACATATTTCTTTTTATTTTTCACAAGACGTTTGTACTAATAAATACAGTGACGTTTCATACAAAATATAATGATAAAAATCTTATTTTTCTGAATAAGTTAATGTTAAGCCAATTAAATAAATCAGCTAACGCGCGGAATCAGCTGTGCGGCGCGGCGTACGGGGCGATGTCCCCACTTTTTATTGGAGCACGGCTTAGACCAGTGGTCGTCAAACTGCGGCCCACGACATAGCAAACAATTTTAGTAGACTATGACAATTATCATAACTGATTTTGTACATGAAGTTAACTAAATAAAAAACGCGACAGAAACATGTGTAAAACTCATAATGTCAATTGATTGATGGTGTCAACTACCCAACCCACGAATGTACGGCACGCAGTGATACCTCTCATTGAACTATGTGGCCCTTCACTAGAAAAGTGTGACGACCACTGGCTTAGACCATTCAACCAATCGAGGAGTAACGCGCGTATTACTGATAATAAAAAAATCTGACACTTTTCAAGGGGGGCCAGGTAAATAATACATTGAAAATCTGCACACTGACTCAAAAATATTTTGTGTCGTTACGAAAGTGCAGTCAGCATCAGAAGCTAAGTATTTTACGTGTTCATAATATACTGCTACACATTTGAAGTGACCATAATCATCTATGCAAAAAAGCTTTTCAGATTGTTGTGAGAACCCAGTGTTTCAATTATAACTGAGCACGCACATTGTAAAATATTTCGTAGCAAACTGAAAGTGGTTGGCTATATCTTTCATTTCCAAAATGGCAAGTAAATAGCAAAGGAATAGAAATTTGTATATAAATAGGTAGTGTTTTATTACCCTTTCGGCTTCGGAAGCGGTACCCATACACCAGGTATATTAGACATTACATAATTATAATTAATATTTTAATTCCAGAACAAGTAGCAAGCCAGCACTCTACAGCACTAACTCCAATGTTGAGCCTGATATATCGACCTTCCATAAAGTGTTATTCAGCAATTTGTAAACTGAAAATGTTTTTGACGCACAATATTTCATTAAGGGCGGATGACAACCACCTTTGACCAAATTTTGTATTAATGACGAACCACTTTCTATTATTCATAGAAAATTTTGTTTTAATTTCCAAATTAATAGATTTTTTGTACAGCACAGCAACTGAAGTTGGAATAAATGGCGTACACTATAAATAGGATGCTATGGCTGTTAATCCCCTGACATTTTTTTTTTGTATAGTCGATGGTCGACTTGTATAACGATCCTTACCAGTATTTAGTCAGTAAACATGTTTACGGAACGTCAAATCGTATAAAAAAATTACATTCGTAAACATGTTTAGTGGCTAATTACGATTAAGGTTAGTGGTGCAAGTCAGCCCAAGAAGACTTTGATTTGTTATATGTATTTTGTTCAGTGTGTATGATTATGTTGCTTAAAATGAAACCACGTCTTTAAAACGAAAAGGGTATAATGTAATATTAAACATACATGCTGTGTTTTTTAAGTTTAATATTGAAACTATGTTATGTTCATTACATTTTATTTGTTTTGAATAACCAAGCCGATGGTTAATGGTAACTCCATTAGGTTAGCAAGCATCTAAAATAATTATAGTTTTAAGGTCTGTGTATTTTTTGTGTCTATGCTTAGTAGTGTACTTATTAAATCACAATTCGTACAAGTTATTTTATTTTTTCGTTCCTAAGGGCACATTTAACTACAGTAGATTTCTTTTTGTCGCGGGGAGAAGCGTTTTATCGCTACCGCACCGCTCCGAGGCGGGAGGGTTATGTTGGGCTCAGCCGGCTTTTTTTAAATATTTATTTGACGATACGTTTTCATAAAATCAATCGAAGAATCGATACACCTTTCTTTTTGTCGTCTAATGACGGTCTGTTTTCTTGTTTATTGTGTTTTTGTTTTATCCGAGCACGGCAAAGTGACTACACTACACCTGATGGTAAGCGTAATGCAGTCCAAAAAATCAACGACCACCGAAAAGCGATGAGCTTATCAGTGGTCACCAGAGTCATGCCGATCTATATAAATGCTTCTTCCCTCTTCGGAGAGGGAAGAAGCAAATCGAGGAACCTGCGACAGGACAGGCGGATGGCCGATGCAGGCACAGGGATACAAGGATGTACCCCTATACCCGCCCCAAGCAACCATCAAGTTATGTTGCAAGCCCCTCGGGAGAACCGGATAAACAATGGCTGATTGTGGAACACGATCCACACAAGGTGTGTGGGTCACTATGACAGGTTTTAACACGATGTGTAAGGTGGTCGCTACCCGGGCGGATATGAATATCCTACCACCAAGTGTCTACGTGTTTTTCGTTATTTTAACTGTCACATAGCTCACAATCACAAAAATAAAAATTGTCGGAATGTTGCATTGGATCATTAGAATAATGAAAAAAGCATGAAAGCTTATGAATTTAATTTCAGCAAATTTTTATGGCGCCCCTAAAGTAGGATTTTTACTTTTTATAGTATAGTCTGGCAAACGAGCAAGTGATTCACCTGAATTGATATCCACCGCCAATGAAACGTCCATGATACCAGAAGGCCGTGTTGCTGACCTTGAATGAAAGGGATAATTAAAGGATTGGGAAAGGTGGGGGGCGATATGGGAGACTGGATATCTGAATATGTCGTTGAAATCGTCTACGAAACGCCACAGTGAACTGTTACTTGACGTTTATTGCTGTTTTTCTGTGAGATCGTGGTAAAATCCTGGTTGAGCCAGCCTGATCTGAATAATATATTTTATTAAATATTTTTTTTTGTGTATGTATTATCATTTTACGGCTCTGAATACAGAATTCTATCTCGTTAAGCTACTACCACTGATATTACACAATATTTTAAATTATTTACAGTTGGTAGGCAAAAGTAGGTTGGGAAAAAGGTACCAAAATAGTATCATTTTGGGGACTTTTTTGTTTGCTATGGGAGAATTTAGAAAACTCAATCTCTTGGAGTTTTGGTTTAGGCCTTGACGGGGTTTTGGTGTTAACTCCTTTCAGTACGATGCTTAATTCACTTATTTCAATGTTTCCATACACTGTTCATAACCGTCAATGTTTATGAAATAAATTAAAACAAGCGATGAACTCCACTGTCAGATTTCCCGCCAAAAACTCTTCTTTTTTATTTATGGCTTTCGCATTATTATGCATTTTGCCAGTGTTAAGTATAATTTGTTCTCAAGTTATTTTTACAAGAACGATGAAACACGGGTGCGGTCGATTTCAAGGCCTTGACGGAGTTTTGGTGTTAACTCTTTTCAGTACGATTCTTAGTTCACTTATTTCAATGTTTCCATACACTGTTCATCACCGTCAATGTTTATTGAACAAATCCACACCACTTTTATACAACAAACACAACTCTAAACTAGTTTATGAAATAAATTAAAATAAGCGATGAACTGCACTGTCAGAATTCCCGCCAAAAACTCCAAACTCAATCTTCTTTTTTATTTATGGCTTTCGCAGTATTATGCATTAAGCCAGTGTCAAGTATAATTTATTCTCAAGTAATTTTTACAAGAACGATGAAACACGGGTGCGGTCGATTTCAAGGTCTTGTCGGAGTTTTGGTGTTAACTCCTTTCAGTACGATTCTTAATTCACTTATTTCAATGTTTCCATACACTGTTCATCACCATCAATGTTTATTGAACAAATCCACACCACTTTTATACAACAAACACAACTCTAAACTAGTTTATGAAATAAATTAAAATAAGCGATGAACTGCACTGTCAGAATTCCCGCCAAAACTCCAAACTCAATCTCGAGACTGACAGGTGTAGTAGATATTTTTTAATTCGCAACAGTGCTAGTGATGTCGGAAGTGAAAAAAATATCGGTACATCGATATTAATCAAAATATCAATGTCGACGTCGATACCTCGAGGAAAAAAAAAAAAGTGTGCGTCCCGGGACGCTCGACAGAAGTGATAACTTAAACTAATGTGGGTTAAAGTGAGAGCGGAGGAGCCTGCCTACTGCTACCGTATGCGTGAGAGAAAGGGAAGCCAGAGTGGCGCCGTAAAGCGTTACGTTACGGCGCCAATCTGTCTGGCTTCCCTTAACGCGTTACGTTACAAAGTCCGATCAATGTCGTGTCAAAGTCGTGTCAAAGTCGTGTCAAAGTCGTGTCAAAGTCGTGTCGAAACCGTGTCGAAGTCGTGTCGAAGTCGTGTCGAAGTCGTGTCGAAGTCGTGTCGAAGTCGTGTCAAAGTCGTGTCAAAGTCGTGTCGAAGTCGTGTCAAAGTCGTGTCAAAGTCGTGACGAAGTCGTGTCGAAGTCGTGTCGAAGTCGTGTCGAAGTCGTGTCAAAGTCGTGTCAACGTCGTGTCAAAGTCGTGTCGAAACCGTGTCGAAGTCGTGTCGAAGTCGTGTCGAAGTCGTGTCAAAGTCGTGACGAAGTCGTGTCGAAATCGTGTCAAAGTCGTGTCAAAGTCGTGTCAAAGTCGTGTCAAAGTCGTGTCAAAGTCGTGTCAAAGTCGTGTCAAAGTCGTGTCAAAGTCGTGTCAAAGTCGTGTCAAAGTCGTGTCGAAACCGTGTCGAAGTCGTGTCGAAGTCGTGTCGAAGTCGTGTCGAAGTCGTGTCAAAGTCGTGTCAAAGTCGTGTCGAAGTCGTGTCAAAGTCGTGTCAAAGTCGTGACGAAGTCGTGTCGAAGTCGTGTCGAAGTCGTGTCAAAGTCGTGTCAAAGTCGTGTCGAAGTCGTGTCAAAGTCGTGTCAAAGTCGTGACGAAGTCGTGTCGAAGTCGTGTCGAAGTCGTGTCAAAGTCGTGTCAAAGCCGATTGGTCACTGTCCGACTGGACACTGTGTGGCGCCACCTGGGACTTCGAAATTATCGATGTTCCAGGGAGGTCAGCTAACGCTGGCTGGTCGATGGACCGCTCGCGTTACGGAACGTTTCGGTTCACCCTCCCATAAGAAGTTATCACTTCAAAAATCGATAAATCGACCATTTTCAAAAGATTTTGCATTTATAAATTAATAATGTAATTAGCTTAATATGCAATACAAATAGTATTTTTTATACAAAAATCTCATTAAAATTATAGGTATTTTTATATATAAATTGTCATTTTTGTGTACGATAGTGTGTACTTTGACCGGACTTTGACCGGACTGGACTGGAGTGCAGTGCAGTACAGAGCAATGCAACGAAGTGATAATTCTTATGGGAGGGTAAACCGCTTCGTAACGTAACGCGTTACGGCGCCACTCTGTCTGATTTTCCTTTTTCTCACGCATACGGCAGCAGTAGGCAGGCTCCTCCTCTCTCACTTTAACCCACAATAGTTTAAGTTATCACTTCTGTCGAGCGTCCCGAGACGCACACGTTTTTTTGAAGTGATAACTTCTTATCGGAGGGTGAACCGAAACGTTCCGTAACGCGAGCGGTCCATCGACCAGCCAGCGTTAGTCGAGCTCCCTGGAACATCGATTATTTCGAAGTCCCAGGTGGCGTCACACAGTGACCAGTCAGCTTGGACCGGACTTTGACCGGACTTCAACCGGTCTTTGACCGGACTTCAACCGGACTTTGACCGGACTTTGACCGGGCTATGACCGGAGTTTGACCGGACTTTGACAGGTCTTTGGCCGGACTTAGACCGGACTTTGACCGGACTTAGACAGGACTTTGACCAGACTTCGACCGGTATTTGACTGGACTTCGACCGGACTTTGACCGGACTTTAACCGGACTTCGACCGGACTTTGACAGGACTTGCATAGGGCTTTAACCGGATTATGACAAACTTCGACAGGATTTTAACCGGACTTTAACTAGAATTCGACCGGACTTTGGCAGGACGTTGACCGGTATTTGACCGGACTTTGACCGGATTTAGACAGGTTTTTGACCGGATTTCGACTGCACTTTAACCGGACTTCGACCGGACTTTGATAGGACTTTGACCGGGCTTTGACAAGACTGACATAACTTTGACTGGACTTTAACCGGATTTTGGCAGGACTTTGACCGGTATTTGACCGGACTTTGACAGGGCTTTGACTGAACTTTGACCGGATTTTGACAGGACTTTGGTATTTGACCGGACTTGGACCGAACTTTGACCGGACGTTAACCGGACTTCGACCGGACTTTGACAGGACTTTGATAGGGCTTTGACCGGTATTTACCGGACTTCAACCGGACTTCAACCGGACTTCAACCGGATTTTGACCGGACTTTAACCGGACTTTGATAGGGCTTTGACAGGCTTTTGACAGGACTTTGACTGGTATTTGACTGGACTTTGACCGGATTTTAACCGGACTTCGACCGGACTTTGACAGGAATTTGATAGGGCTTTAACCGGTATTGACCGGACTTTAACCGGACTTCGACCGGACTTTGACAGGACTTGCATAGGGCTTTAACCGGATTATGACAAACTTCGACAGGACTTTAACCGGACTTTAACTAGAATTCGACCGGACTTTGGCAGGACGTTGACCGGTATTTGACCGGACTTTGACCGGACTTGCATAGGGCTTTAACCGGATTATGACAAACTTCGACAGGACTTTAACCGGACTTTAACTAGAATTCGACCGGACTTTGGCAGGACGTTGACCGGTATTTGACCGGACTTTGACCGGATTTAGACAGGTTTTTGACCGGATTTCGACTGCACTTTAACCGGACTTCGACCGGACTTTGATAGGACTTTGACCGGGCTTTGACAAGACTGACATAACTTTGACTGGACTTTAACCGGATTTTGGCAGGACTTTGACCGGTATTTGACCGGACTTTGACAGGGCTTTGACTGGACTTTGACCGGATTTTGACAGGACTTTGGTATTTGACCGGACTTGGACCGAACTTTGACCGGACGTTAACCGGACTTCGACCGGACTTTGACAGGACTTTGATAGGGCTTTGACCGGTATTTACCGGACTTCAACCGGACTTCAACCGGATTTTGACCGGACTTTAACCGGACTTTGATAGGGCTTTGACAGGATTTTGACAGGACTTTGACTGGTATTTGACTGGACTTTGACCGAATTTTAACCGGACTTCGACCGGACTTTGACAGGAATTTGATAGGGCTTTAACCGGTATTGACCGGACTTCGACCGGACTTCGACCGGACTTCAACCGGATTTTGACCGGACTTTGATAGGGCTTTGACCGGATTTTGACAAACTTTGACAGGTCTTTGACCGGATTTTGACCAGACTTTAACCGGACTTCGACCGGACTTTGACCGGATTATGACAAACTTCGACAGGGCTTTAACCGGACTTCGACCAGACTTTGACAGGACTTTTACCGGGCTTTGACCGGATTTTGACAAATTTTGACAGGACTTTGACCGGATTTTGACAGGTTTTTGACCGGTATTTCACCGGATTTCGACTGGACTTTAACCGGATTTCGACCGGACTTTGACAGGACTTTGATAGGGCTTTGACCGGTATTTACCGGACTTCAACCGGACTTCAACCGGACTTCAACCGGATTTTGACCGGACTTTAACCGGACTTTGATAGGGCTTTGACAGGCTTTTGACAGGACTTTGACTGGTATTTGACTGGACTTTGACCGGATTTTAACCGGACTTCGACCGGACTTTGACAGGAATTTGATAGGGCTTTAACCGGTATTGACCGGACTTTAACCGGACTTCGACCGGACTTTGACAGGACTTGCATAGGGCTTTAACCGGATTATGACAAACTTCGACAGGACTTTAACCGGACTTTAACTAGAATTCGACCGGACTTTGGCAGGACGTTGACCGGTATTTGACCGGACTTTGACCGGACTTGCATAGGGCTTTAACCGGATTATGACAAACTTCGACAGGACTTTAACCGGACTTTAACTAGAATTCGACCGGACTTTGGCAGGACGTTGACCGGTATTTGACCGGACTTTGACCGGATTTAGACAGGTTTTTGACCGGATTTCGACTGCACTTTAACCGGACTTCGACCGGACTTTGATAGGACTTTGACCGGGCTTTGACAAGACTGACATAACTTTGACTGGACTTTAACCGGATTTTGGCAGGACTTTGACCGGTATTTGACCGGACTTTGACAGGGCTTTGACTGGACTTTGACCGGATTTTGACAGGACTTTGGTATTTGACCGGACTTGGACCGAACTTTGACCGGACGTTAACCGGACTTCGACCGGACTTTGACAGGACTTTGATAGGGCTTTGACCGGTATTTACCGGACTTCAACCGGACTTCAACCGGATTTTGACCGGACTTTAACCGGACTTTGATAGGGCTTTGACAGGATTTTGACAGGACTTTGACTGGTATTTGACTGGACTTTGACCGAATTTTAACCGGACTTCGACCGGACTTTGACAGGAATTTGATAGGGCTTTAACCGGTATTGACCGGACTTCGACCGGACTTCGACCGGACTTCAACCGGATTTTGACCGGACTTTGATAGGGCTTTGACCGGATTTTGACAAACTTTGACAGGTCTTTGACCGGATTTTGACCAGACTTTAACCGGACTTCGACCGGACTTTGACCGGATTATGACAAACTTCGACAGGGCTTTAACCGGACTTCGACCGGACTTTGACAGGACTTTTACCGGGCTTTGACCGGATTTTGACAAATTTTGACAGGACTTTGACCGGATTTTGACAGGTTTTTGACCGGTATTTCACCGGATTTCGACTGGACTTTAACCGGATTTCGACCGGACTTTGATAGTACTTTGACCGGGCTTTAACCGGATTTTGACAAGACTGACATTACTTTGACTGTACTTTAACCGGATTTTGGCAGGACTTTGACCGGTATTTGGCCGGACTTTGACAGGGCTTTGACTGGAGTTCGACCGGATTTTGACAGGACTTTGACTGGTATTTGAACGGACTTCGACCGAACTTTGACCGGACTTAACCGGACTTCGACCGGACTTTGACAGGACTTTGATAGGGCTTTGACCGGATTTTGACAAACTTTGACAGGACTTTGACTGGACTTTAACCGGAGTTTTGCATGACTTTGACCGGACTTCGTAACGTAACGCGTTACGGCGCCACTCTGGCTTCCCTCTCTCTCACGCATACAGCAGCAGTAGGCAGGCTCCTCCGGTCTCACTTTAACCCACATTAGTTTAAGTTATCACTTCTGTCGAGCGTCCCGAGACGCACACGTTTTTTTTGAAGTTATACTTCTTTAGGCGCGTTATGAAAAAATGATGAGAGTGAAATTTTAAGATGCGCGCGCACCTGTGACACAAAATTAACAGTATGAAGCCGTCTGCTTAACCGCTCATTAAGTCTCGAAAAAAAAGCTACCAACAAAATAGGAATTGAACCTCGATATTAGTCGCGCATGTTGGTACGCTCGTCACCTCTGATCACTGTTTTCATATTTATAATATTTATCAACATGTCTCTAGTTTATACATTCACAACACGTGTTTGAGTTTCATACAAGTGCGAATTATATATGTGCTAATAAATTATATTCAGTATGTAGTGATTTAAATTGAATATTTTGATTGATACTACTTACTATTTGTGAATATTAGTGAAAAAAATTGTGCTTATATACTTTTTCAAGTGCTCCAATATAATTGAGGTTAACTATCCGTATGTGTTATTTATTGATATAAATTAAAATACTTTTATTTAATATAATTAACACTAAATATTATTAAATTATTAATGTTAAATACTTATTATTGGTTATTTAATGATGCCAAAGAAGTATAACTTCTCACGCGCGTACATAAGTACACGCACCCATTTTTTTTTTTCTGTTCGTTCCTATCCTTTACGGTTTTGGATTCTATTGATTTTAGTTAGATAAATAAAAATAAAATATCGCGTTTGATACAATTTTCGATATTGGATATTTTGTATCGATATATCAGTACAATTATATCGGCTAAAAATATCGATATATTTTCAACAAGCCTAAATAGTGCTCGAAATTGGTTTCGATATTGTTATCGCGTATGGAATAAATGTACATTTAATATAAAGATTGCATGTTATTAATCAAATAATCAATTACCTACTGTGTTACCTTCATACTTTAACAATATGGAAAGAGAAGACGGCGAAATGAGCGACGACAATGATAATATGGTTGTAGATGATTATGTGACGGAAAGTATTGAAGACAATGAAGCATCAACAGTGGTTAGTAATATCCCATTATTATATAAATATGATTGCAATTATGTATTTTTTGTACACTGCAGTTTTTGTTATTTTCACTTTCAAAGTACTAAGCCACCAAATATAAAAATACGTGTCACAACAATAAAATGTACGTTGCTGTTTGTATGTCAACAACAATATGTAGGTACAGATTGGAAATATTTGCTTTAATTTTGAGAAAAATAATGCATCGAATGAATTATTAGTGTACATATTATCTCATTTATATTTTAGTTTTAAGTCTTTTTACTGTTATTTTTTCCAGTTATATAGGACAGAAAAAAATGGACTGGTCATAAAAAAACTTGAGAAAGTTGATGCTATTAAGTTGGAAGAAAGGGCTCGAAGATTTGGTTTAGACCTCACTGGTAACAGAGTAATTACCCAAAAACAGATTGATGATCTATATGAGAATTTCGGTATAGAAAGTGGAAATGAAAGACATTTTCGTTTTGACTCAATACATTTAAGTGGAATTGATGGTCTCACTACTAGGGAGATATTTCAATATTTAGAAGATTATAAGCCTTTATCTTTGGAATGGATTGATAATATCTCTTGTAAGTAATATTTTGTCACATTTTGTCAAGCAGCTGTGGCTATAGTCCATCAGACTAGCTTAATAGTATTATTTATGTTAGTGCTAGAAATTATCCCTTATATAGTTATTTTATTTAAGTACCAACCAACCAAGTACCATAATATAGTTGTTTTAAAAAAAATGACTGTTGGGAAGCTACATAGAAATGGCAAGTGTTATCATTCATAATAGAAATTGTCTTGTAATTGAAAGTGGTAAAACCACACTGAAGACTAGTGTTTTTATGTAGACAAGTGTTTCCCAACCTTTTTAGGCCATGCCCCACATTAACATTTTTTTGTTAAATTTGTCACCGATATCTAGCATTGCATTTAGATAACCCAAAGCAAAAGGGTTAAAGTTATATCAAGTCCATTTTTAAATTGCCCCCCTGTGGGGCGTGGGCCCCACGTTGGGACACACTGATGTAGACAGTAAGAATGGGCTGTCTCGACCAGGGCAGTACTATTGTCTCACAGAAAACTAGTGTGAAGTGGTAGCTTTCTGTTGCATGTTGAATGGTAAGATTTCCAGAGGCCCAAGGTCCCTTCATGATACCTAATACCTGTTTAGATTAGCAATACAACCACAATTCATCTAGAATGGTGGGTGTTCATGGGCATTGGATCACCTATGTTCACCTGTGATCAGGATTTATTTACACATAAAATCACAGACTACAGGTTAATGATTAATTCCAGGTAATGTTGTATGTCAAGACCATATATCAGCTGCACTGGCCTTATTGGCACATTCTCGAGAAATAAAAAATGAAGATTTGAAAAAGATGCTTGCTGAGAAATCAAATCATCATTGGAGAGAAGGCATTCCACATCCAAGAAAAGATTTAATAGTTATGCGTTTTGCTACAAATGGTGACAAAAAAATTGCTAAAAAGAAACATGAAACAAAAAATTATTCTGATTATGATCATGACTTTGATTCAGTTAGTAAGAATCCTTGGGGTGACTTATGTAAATCATGGGGTGTATATGATCATCAAGAAGTTTTTGAGACTAAATATACCAAGCATGATTTTGAAGATGATATAGAGGAACCAGAAATAATAGTTCCTATTAAAAATAAAAAGTTAGCATTGAGATTGGGCAAAAGGCCACACAAAGTCAATGATTCCAATGATATGGATGATGATAGTAACTCAGATTCTGAATGGAAAACAAAATCTAAAACACCTAGAATGCGGATGCACGCTGATGATGAAGAAAAGAAGCAGAAACAGAAATATGTTTCACAACTGCCTAAAGAAGAAGAATACACCGATAAATTTGCACCCTTGTCTATTGAAGTTGCTAATAATAAGACTAATTATTATCCCCATCGGGACACAACACGACTATCAGATAAATTTAAATATCATAATAAAACAGATAAAATCCAAAGCATACAATCTCGACTAGGTGAAAAAATAGGGCCCGAGAATGATGCTTGGTCAAGTGATGATTCTTCTAATAATGATTATAATCTTATGAGTAAAGTACAAAAAGTTCATAGTAAAATTAAAGACAATAATAGTATATGGTCCAGATTAGAAGATGTACCATGCAGTACAGGAGGAGGAGGAGGAAGTGATTTAAGACATATAATTAAGTCAAAGAAACAAAACAAATCTGACGACCTTCGAGAGAGAATAGGCAAAACAAAACAGTCCAATTTGCGTATTGAAATTGATAACAATTAAAGCCAAATTAAACATCACATAGTTTGAACTTGGAGGAATGTCGATGGTTACATCTCATGAATTTATAGACATAACAATGCTATGGTGTGAATTAGTAATCATGGCATCTTAAGATATAATTTGAGGGATAATTTTGGCATTTTTTTTTGTAGATGAAACAATATTCCTGTTTTTTAAATCAACTTAAAATTATTTACTGAGAATGTGCTCATATCATAGTATATTTTTTTTAGTTTTGATTCTTTAAGGAAATTAATACATTAAAATCCCTGATATTATTGTTATACACTACAATGAATTATAATTATGTACAACATGTATACAAAATAAAACAATGGGATTTAATAAATTTATTTATTTTCATATCTGTACTAGATTTAAGTGCACTTATAATTGTGAGTTTGTGGGGTGAGTTAATATTTTGGAACACTATTATGATTACAGGTTTTATATAATGTGATCGGTATGCAGACAGCAACAGATTTATATACTTTATTTATATTTAGATACTGTTACGCACCCATGTCATAGTGTGGTGTTATGAACCATTGTCTCAATACAACCAATATATGGGTTGTCTTGGATTGGTTAAGTTTGTTGAAAAGTTACACAAGTATACCTAATATAGGTACATTCGTAACTATTCTAAGAGGTCGCATTTTCCATAACTATTTAGTGCAAGATTTTAAATAAATATATTTTTACTTCGTTTATAACGTGAAACCTATTAACAAGTTATGGATACATGATATATGTATTTATGTTAATAATATTAAACATTGTCTTTTATCGATTGAATGCGTACATTCTACATTATGTCAGCCCTTACTTCCAGCTTCGAAATCAATCCAGATTCAATTGTGTCTTTAATATGTACATTTAATCCGTTTGTCTTACCTGACTGGACTAAGTAGATGCTGTTGACCAGGTACAAACTTAATGTTAATAATTTGCGTAAAATACATAACAACGTTAAAAACATTACACAGAATACAAAGCGATTATATTGATGTAATAAAATAAGCGAACATTCACTTCTTTTACTATTAGGTACAAGTTATCAATAATTTAAAACAAAGTCGCTATCCGCGTCTCTCTGCCTGTATCGGCTTAGTTCTTACTAAACTACTTGAGATATCATGTAGGTGTATACACAGGTGTTACACCTCTGCCTACCCCTTCGGGGATTACAGACGTGAGTGGGTACATGTATGTATGTTCTAATAAACTATAGAACGGATTTTTATGCGGTTTTTACTATCATTTAGAGTATTTATTCCTGAAGGATTTTATATATCACATTTTAATTTAATTTGTAAATATTGGCGAAAAATCGATTTTTTGTAATCAAGTAAAAAGAAATGCTAAAGAAATTATGTAGTTCTTAAAATTCTCTACAGAAAAGCCCGCGATGGCATGCGTCTATCACTTATGGTTGACATATATAAAAAAAAAAAATTTACTTATTGCTAAAAAATAAAGTTTATCAAACCTTAAGAACTCACAAAAAAATAACACGGAAAGTAAAAAAATGCGGGCTGAATTGAGAACCCCCTTTTTTGAAGTCGGTTAAGTATAATGGGTTATGTGCTAATTATTTTGACGAATATAGCAGTGGTCCTTATACAGTAAAGTGTAAAAAATGCAATTTACATCATTTATGTGAATTATTTAGTGTGAGAGAAAACTCTGGATCACTTTTTATGTAATATGCGCGCAAGCTTGTGAGATTTAGCATAGTTAAAGTTTATATGGAGGAGTGCAGAATGCTATTTCAATATATATCTGTAAAAAATACATTAAATTAAATAAAACATACATTGTTTACTATACTGTCTGAATATCAAATCTCACAGAACATTTAGACGTTCTAATTTCGACCACTAACGCAAACACTAGTAGATTTTATTTAATTACGCCAAAGAAGAAGAAAAAAAATGTTTGCGTGACGAAACGTAACGAAGCTTTTTTGACCGATTTAGTTCTAATCCCTACCCAATTAAACATATAGTTACATTGAAATTTACATTCACAAAAGTGTAAAAGTAAGTTCTATCAGATGACCCTCTTGCAGCTACTGCATGGGCTAAAATAGGCTACTGCACGCTAGGGCCTTCAGCTGTCTACCATGGCGAATGCCACAGAATGCAGCGCGGAGTCTCCTCCAACAAGTGCTATGAGATCGTTACGCCCTATAACGTCACAGGCTGGGCATTCTTCTAGAATATGATGGGCCATGTGTTGCGCATAATTGTCATAATGGTGATAGACGGGTGACTGTTCTATCTATACAGGTATTCCCAAAACACCTACGGCCTGTGAGCTGTGAGCTTCTGTGTCAGCCGGAACGTCATCACACAGTGGCTGCGTTATCAGTAGTAAGACAGATAGCAATGCCGCGCCGAACCTCAGAACCGTTATCGGCTTCTCAAGCCTGAGACGACACTACCCACGGTGCGATTACCGAGAGCCACGTCTGGCTTTTGATCCGGCCTCTGTCTGGGTCTGAACGCTGCCTCCTGTTAGTGAAACATAGCAGTAAGGAACTTGGCATCTAGATCCCAAGACCGGTAACCAGCGAAATCGCAGGTTGCTTCGAACGATACCGTGTGATCCCTGATCGCCCCCCCATCGCTGTAGCTTGCGCAGTAGAGCGAGGCATCATTCTCTCAAAGACTGCCGTTTAGAGCTATCGATTGCACAATTTTGGCCGAAATTGTGGGCCGTTGTTTGGCCAAAAATCCAGCAAGGGATACCAGGATCTTCCAGGTTAGGAACCAGGGGACTAAGAGAACCATAAAAGCCATATTGTGTTTTGATCTTAATCGTTTTTAGTGTTTTTATTAAATACTAGATGACCCGGTGAACTTCGTATCACCTACATATGGACCGTTTATTTTGAAAGTGGTGTAAGTCCATTTTTGAGAAAAATGAGCTATCACGTAATTCATGCTTAATTTAATGTAATTTTTTTATATATAACTAGTCCGTGTTTAATTTCTCAAAAAAATCCCATGTTTTGTACAACTTAAAATCGGGCGGTAAATGAAATTGCATAATCATTGATTATGAAAGTGGTGTAAGTCCAATTGACAGAGGTAGGTGGCATAGCAGATGGATGCCGATCAGTGTTTTGTTATTTTTCATTTATTTTATACTAGCTGTGTCCCGCGGTTTCACCCGTGGACGATTTGCATTGTTTCCCCTCCGTGTTTCCACTACTCGTAAGTTAAAAGATAGATATTAAAAAATTATAGAAATGGCATTGAGAAAACTGAATTTTGTGTACACACCACAAGATTACTATAATGTAATAGCACAATGTAGAAAACAGGATAAATTCCTTTTATATGAAATGAAACGGGAGAGTTTCATTTCAACAAAAAATCTCCAAAATGCAATTAAAAAACAGATAAAAAAATACTAATGGGGAACAGGTCAATTGGTTACAAATATGTTGGTTGAGGTTCCTCAAAATTGCACCATATACCATTTTTTATAAAACAACGTTGACGGACGCAGAATTTAAAATTATCAATTTATTACCTCTACGTCCTGGAAGACCGTTAAAGTTTGAAAAAATCGCCCTGGAGCCTTTGTACCAAAATGCCAGACCTATACGTACGAAAAATATAAAGACATGAAGCAGCTACTACCCTATATACCTCCGATGCATCATGCATATTTTGAAACACTACCACATGCAGAGAATAAGTAAATTCTTATAGAGCAGTGTTTCCCAACCTTTTTTAGGCCATGCCCCACCTTAACATTTTTTTGTTAAATGTGTCACCGATATCTAGCATTGCATTTAAATAACCCAAAGCGAAAGGGTTATAGTCGTGTCGAGTCCATTTTTAAATTGCCCCCCTGTGGGGCGTGGGCCCCACGTTGGGTAACACTGCTATAGAGGGTTTTGTACTCATGTGATCAATACTGAAAAATGAGTTTTATTTTGTATTTTACAGAAAATCAGGACATTATTTTGCGTTTTTTAATTATAAAATAGTTTTTAAAATTAACAATCATCTAGGATTACAGCAGTCAAATACCTTAGTATAGCAACTGAAAAATAACTGGGTCGGCCTAAAGTTGGTCACGAGCGGCGTCACTGCTATTGTTACAGAATGATGCAAATGACCTGCGGCTGCGTTTCTTGGTACTTCATCTCAGACCAGTGTGCACTTCTGAAGCACCGGTAGAAGCACCTAAATTTATCTATTATTGATGTGTAAAGGAGCCCTTTGTGGCCTACTTGTAAAAAAAACGTTTTGATTTTGTTTATTTGAATAAACGAGACGTAGAGGGCAGATGAAATAACTAACTTCAGTTCGGCCAAGTTATTTTGCGCATATTGTACTTTTGGTTGACATAAAAAATACCAAAGACGAAAAAAGAGCTGATGTTACAAGCGTGCGTTATGTTAATCTCGTGAGTTATTCATAGGTTTGCTATTATTTTACATCGTACAGAGTACTGATACACCAAAGAGAACTACATCGAGAGTTTTAAGTTATATACAAGTGTTAACAGTTGAGAAGAATTACAAGAAATTACTCCATGAACAAACGCTTTATAAACTAGTATGACTATAAAGTTTTTGACTATTTTTATAAGTAAAACCTTTTTGTCCTTAACACTACAAGTTTTTTGTGCGAAAAATTAAGCTTCTCGCGTAAGACAAGCTTTCGTGTTTAAGTGGATTGCAGCCTTACCTTAAAAGTGAATTTGTGAAATGGTTAAATAATACTGTTAATATTTGAAATATTTTAAAACTACTGGTTAATTAAGTACAAAATAATTGATACAACGGAGCTTTAAGAAGATATGCCCTTGTGTTATTGGCTTAAATAAAATATTCTTATAAAATTTTCTGGTTAAATCAAATATATCCATAAACAATATAATAATAAATCCGATAATAGCGATGAGGCTGTTTCCTCATATCTGAGTTAAAGATATTCATTTCCATATAATTCATTCACCAAATAAGATATGACAATTTACAATTTCTATGCGGCCGGACGTTGTCAAGTAAGTGTGACCTATCTTATACGTTATTTGGTGAAAGTCTTATAGAACGTCGTGAAAATTCTTAATATACGATAGTTATGCAAACCAGCTAATATTTTATTCGATATTTTAAAAGATTTAAAACTTTATTACTAGTTCTGGCACATAATTCCACGTTTTGGATATAAGAATTAGCCAACAAAAATATCCTCACTATTAAAATTTCAATATAAATAAAAATTATGTTTTTTTGTTCTCATAAGCTAATATGTAGTGGAATGTTTCAGTCTTACTTAGAAGTACTTTTAGTACATAATATCAAAGAGATTTTTAATTAAAATAATAAAATTAATAGATAATTAAGCTCGGTGATTTCATTACTATTTGCTTTTTTTCTCTTTCTCTCCCTTTTCTTCTTTATGTTCAGTAGAATCGTCCTTTTTCTTAGAAATCAAAGTGTGCTTGGCTTTCTTCAATTGCTTTTTAACTTTGTCTTTTACTTTATTTTTCTTCGGCGTGGGCACTTCCACGGATTTCATTGATGAACTATTTGATTCAGTATGCCTTTGTGCTGAAAGAATTTGCAAAAATTGCTGTATTCATAGAGTAAAGTTGTTTAAATTTTCATAGCTATCTCTAGTAACTTCTAGACAGTAATTAATGAAAAGCAATTAAATAACTAAAATACCTACTCATACAAATAAAAAAGGATTACTTTATATAAACGAGGGTATTTGAATAAAATTCTCGCAAACGTATTGCCTCGGATTCGGTACCCGCACGAAGGCAAATTTTTGTGTGTGTGATTCTCAAATTTTAATTTTGTTCGAGTTTTGCGGGACCAAATGTCCTTTATGGTTTATATTAATACATAACACAAAATACGAGACGAGCCGGTTGCTTGCTAATGGTAAGCGACAGGCCTACCTATAAAAAACAGCAATATCAATCAGAACTTTGAATTACAAAGTACTGCATTGCATTGCACTACACTAGGTCACACAGAAATATAGAACGAAGTCTCGTAATGGCCAGTAATTTTACTGGCTATTGCGCGGTCATGATTATCTGTGGGATTGCTCTTGGTGTTTATTTTTTATGTATATACCTCGTTTACTTGCGATAGATGCGGCGATGGCGAGGTCCTCTTGTCTTTCGCGACGTCGTTCAGCTTCAATTTGTTGCACAAGCTCGTCGCGCATGCGCACTATCTCCACTAATCTGGACACTAATTGTTCTTCTCGAACCTATTAATTATTCAATCACGTTCATCAGTGTCTTTAAAATAATCATAGATAATAAACTAAGAATAAGATGCCAAAGGTCTTCCAAATGTAATGCCGGTCGTAGCGATATTTTGATAAATAATACCAATGATAATTTATTTTATATTTTTATGAATATTTATAAAAATATTGATACGAAATATTCTATATCGAATATCTATATTGGCCACTAACTGGCCAACCTAGGGTCAAAGTTTTTCAAGCCGCCCGAAGGGTTCAAACTTGGCTTAACGACTGCTGTCACTGACTCAGTCGGAACAGAGATTTTACTTGCCTTTCAAAGCATGGAGACGCTCATTAGAAATTAAATGGTCACTAATCTATAGTCTGACCGCTAATCGTTTACCGAGTGCAACTGGCTATGAGATATATACGATATGTAAAAAGTGTCGATATTACGGATTACAAAGTGCAATTGGCTATGAGCACCTCATATGCGATATGTAAAAAGTGTCGATACTTCTTGAACTTGGGCCATGCCTATTTTAAAGCTCAGGGATTTCAATTCCCTTTATTTAAAACGTACATTTATAAAGGTATAATATTATTAAACCTTAGCTTATTCAAACTGGATACCTTATCAGAGTCAATCCGGTTAACCGCAGGTCGTGATTGTATTATTCGAATTTCATGTTCAATATCCGCCTGCTCTTGTTCTAACCTTTGCTGTCGTCGTCTGAAAAGTGTAAAATTTACTATAGTATATACAATAAAGTAAGTAACTAACCAACTGGACCCTGTAATGCAGAAAAGATCAAACAAACATTTTAACCTGCAAGAATTTAAAAAAGCTTTGCTATGCTGGTTTTCTGCGATGCTTGATATCGTGGATTAGTTCGGACGCGCTCTTCCATGGTAACAACGCAGGCGCGGTGTACAGAGCTAGAAGTTTTTATAATTATTTTTGTATTTAATTAAAATATTTAATTACATTTTTAATTTGCATGCTTTTATATAACATTTGTTACATACTGCTGTTGCTTGTTACATTTTGCTGGTGGGAGGATACTTGTATCCGACCGGATGGCGACCACCGTACACTGGTGCTAAAACCTACCATAGTGGCACACCTTGTGTAGGTCGCGTTCCAGGGTCAGCCAGTGTATATCCGGTTCTCCCCAGGGGGCTTGCCCCCTGATCCTAACCCTTCTCCCATCCCTTTTTCCTTCCCCTCCCCCTTGTCCCTTTGGCAGGCCGGCATAATCTTGCCGACCTACGATGGAAACATTGTTTATCGTTGTTCGATAATATTCTTGGATTGCGCTACACATACTATCAGGTGTAGCGTAGTCACTTTGCCGAGCCAGGATATAAAAAAAAATACAATATGTAACGAAAAACCTGTTCAGCGTTAGAAATGAGATATCAGAATTGATATTCAAACGTAAGAAAATAACTCATACGAATATTGTGTTATAAAAGTAGTCGTATTTATTTTGTAGAATTTTAATTAATTAATTTGTTTGTAAAGTGTATTTATTAGAGATGTGCCGATTATGACTTTGGCCGACTAGCCGACTAGCCGATTAGTCGGTTGTAAAGAGGCCGACTAGTCGGCCGACTAGTCGGCCGAGCCGATCACCGTTTCGGGGATATCCGTGACGCTTCGTTTACAGCTGATCCGTGCGCAAGTTGCAACCGCCGCCTACGAGCGTGTCGGAACCTATTTTGGTTACGTCGCATTGTTTCTTGATTTTTGCTTCTGTATGGTCAGAGCGGTGTTATTGTGTAAAAAAAATATTTTTGGGTAAAGATAATACAGATATTGTTTATTAAAGTGAAAGAGCTCAATTAAAATTTTATCATGTCAAAAAGAAAGTCACGTGTATGGATTTTTTAAGAAGTGTAAGAAGTTGGATAGTCGGCGCTCTTTGCCGAATAGTCGCCGACTAGTCGCCGACTACAATAGTGACCGGATAGTCGGCTTTACCGAATAGTCGCCGACTAGTCGGCACATCTCTAGTATTTATACATATAAAGATTGATGCAAAACGTGAATTGTGTATATTTTTCTACTACTACTTTGTTTTTTTATGTGTATAGGAAAATAACTGGTTTTTAATATATATTACTTACATATACATTAATTCAGTTTGTTTTCTGAACAAGTCATTTTTCTCATTAACTAGCTCACAGAGCTGTATGACTAAGTCCTCTACTTCCTCTTGTGGCACCGATGACGCATCGTCACCTAAAATAATACAACAATAACCTATAATACATAATACGATCAGTCCGCTTCTTTGTTCGCAGCAATGTCGAACCATCATTTAGTATTTATGACACTTTTCAAGTTTCAACATTGTGATTTTTTTTTCTTACATGACTTAAAAAATCTAAACAATAACTCTAATTCGCTTCGGATTTTTATTAAATGAAAATTGCTTTGTGTAATAACGTTATATGCAATGTTTTATATTTATTACGGGGTTCTATCGCTGTTACATAGAGACTTATAAACTTTTTAAGCACTACTTAGTCAAAACAGAGTTTCGTTTCTCTCTACCCACTTTATGAATCGCGTTGACAGAGAAGGTCAAAAAACTAATCAATGCTTAAGTGACGTTTATAAGTATATTTACTGAGGTTATAACTGGTCAATGATCGCCACTTATGGCCGTTCCCAATAAAGGATCTTAGATTAAACATCCGGATAGATCACGGAAATCAACCAATCAAATGAAGTTATTTGTAAGCATGACCTTCAAATTGTATTCGGATTGGCTCATTTGTGCTATCTATATTGAGAATCAAACTAAAATCAATTATTATAAACGACCGTTGGTGTAGGTAAGGACAAACGAATTATACCAATATGTGCAGTTATAAAATAAATTGTTGGTGAAAGAAATATAAGTGATTGAAAGACAGAAAAGGATGGGGTGCTTAAATATATAAAAAATGTGCATTCAGATTATGTTTACCCTCACACTTATCCCTGATCATCTTCTCGATAAGGACGCCCTGCCGTTCGAGTCCCAGTTGTTGTGTTTCTAATAAATCTAGTTGAACTTGCAACTCTTCAGGAGACATCTGGAGTTTCACTTCCCGGCGCTCTGGTAATGGTAACCCTGGAGCAGGTCCTTTGGTTTTTTTTCCTCCTGAATTTATTAATAATATTATGATATTCAATTTAAATTTGAATAAGTTGCTCTATTTTTATAGTTTACTATGTAGGTATTCCGCATGCGAGAGTTCCGTCTGGGTAAGTCTGTCTTTAAACAGTAGCAGCGTAACCAGTAAGAACTTTTTTATTCCGGTTTGAACAATATTGAAGCCAGTGATGTTCTGGACATTATGAAATTTACCATCTTATGTATCAGGGCGACGAGCGACGAGCGAAGTGCAGTGCCATACAATACTTTGTAATTCAAAGTTGTAAGTGGCGTCGATACTGTGGCTTGTTTTACCATCACATGAGCTACCTGCTCCTCCACTCATTTGGTACGTAAGTAAGTTATTTAAATTATTTTTACAAACCCAAGCTAGAATTGCCACTGCGTAATCCAGAGGTATCAATGCCTTTTTCTAGTGACTCTCCATGTCCCGATAAGGTTGAAATGCTATCCGGAGGTGTCGGCGCTGGTCGTTTTTTCTTCATTAGAGGAGTAGAACGGTCTCTCTTTAAAAATACAAAAAGTGACAATTATGTAGGTAAATATATATTTTATAGACATATTTAAGTTACGGGTTGACCAAACAGACCATATTTAAGCACATAATAAGAGAGAATTTGACTCGATGTATTTTGTTTATTATTATCAAAAAACCAACTTAACCGAATACCTTATAACCATAAATAAACATTATAAAACTCAGCAAAAAAATTTAACCCTTTTATATTCACATTTTCTTTTAATTTAATCAACAATATAACATTTTGTAAAGAAAGTAGTATTTTTATTTACATCTTTGAAGGGTTAAGGTCAATTTGACGTACTGCCTGAGCTATAATATATCGAAACAACATTATATTACAGTATTATCGTAGGACACCGTACGGTGCCGCTATTGTAATATGTCAATCGGTCAACTAGTCACCCTAAATAATTGAAATCGACTCACATGATCAGAATTGACAGTCGAATTGAATGAGCTAAGCGACGACATGCTCCGAAGGTCGTCCATAGAAGTGCATGGGTGTTCCAAGTGAGAGGTCTCCGTGAGTGTGATGGCGGGAGGCGGAGGTGCCTTCGGCTTGACGCGACGCGGCGTACTGGACATCAGGTTCGGCGTACTTGTCGCCATTGACGAATTATACATCTTCGAGCTGTACACACAATATATATATTTTTTTTATTCTGGCTCGGCAAAGTGACTACGCTACACCTGGTGGTAAGTGTAGCGCAATCCAAGAATAGTGTCGACCAACGATAAACAGTGTATTCATCGTAGGTCGGCAAGATCATGCCGGCCTGCCAAAGGGCCAAGGGGGAGGGGAAGGAAAAGGGATGGAAAAAGGGTTAGGATCAGGGGGAAGCCCCCCTGGGAGAACCATTATATATATATATATATACACTGGCTGACCCTGGAACGCGACTCACACAAGGTGGGCCACTATGGCAGGTTTTAGCACCAGTGTACGGTGGTCGCTATCCGGTCGGATACAAGTATCCTCCCACCAGCAATTCATTTACCAATAAAAACGGAATAATAGTTTCAACGTTAAAATATTGGTTGTTATGATGATGAAATTTAAGAAATTATTTTTAAACAAGCAAAAGGAAAGCTGGTGGAATGTCAACTCCACCGAAAATGATCACCTACAATGCTAGAGGAATCATGGTTGGGCTGCTGACCGTAAAGGAAAGGTATAAGGATAGGGGACATGGTCGAGTATTTAGGCCTACAAAACGTACGAATTTCACCAGTAAGCTGCCATTGTACATCGGTTTTAGACAGTGGGACTAACCCGAATGAGCCGGCCCTTTAGTACTGCAAATCAAAACTGCCTACATGGTCCCACCGCTTGAAAATGCCCAGATTACGCGAATAAAATCACTCTTTTTTTCCTCCTGGCCGGTAAAATGAACATAATACGCTTGATCCAAGAATAGTCTCAAAAAACGTCAGATGATGCATCTATTGTAAGTCGCCAGAATTATGACGGCCTGCCTAATTGCTCTTTCACACTCTGTTTGCCAAAATGATGATTTAATTTCTACTCATCATTCTATTGGATCCAATAATTATGGACTGTTTTAATAATGAATAAGGGATGTTTTATTTACTGTCGTGTTGTTTAACAGGTTCCCTGTCCCCATACAAACCACTGTTTTTCATCATATATGTCCCACTCTTTTTTTCATTTGTTTATTTCCCATTTTTTTTTATAAATCACTTCGGTTTGTTTTCTCACTCTAAAGGATGTAACCCACACGTCCCGATACTAAAAATGGGAATTAACCTGCTACGCCCATTTCAAAGAAAGGCATGAATTTGACTCTAAATCTGAATCATATATGATTCATGAACGTACAGTTCTTGGTACAAAATATATCCAATGAATCATATATGATTCATGGGACAGGGAACCTGTTAAATTATCTATTTACCTTCTGTCATCCAATTCTTCATCAGATGATGGCTCTTCTCCATCAGACCAGAATGGATTGACTGCTATAAGCCGTTTACTGCAATGTATAGTGATATAAATCAAAATGTTTAGAAAGTTTAGATTAGTCAGTTGAGTATTAAACACTGCACTGTGACAAATACAAAATTAAATGAAACGATCGATGCAACCGTCCTTCCTCTATCAAGTTGGATATGGCGAATTAAAAAAAACAGAACAGTTATTGCTGTGATACATTTAAGTGAAAAAGCTATCATACTTTTTCCGATAGCCCAATGAAATGGCGGTAGCCCAACGAGCGGTGGAACAGTCTACCCAGATAGAATACGCGGGCTACCACAGATACTATAGATAGAGAGGTGTGATATCATCATGATGGTATATGGTATCCCCTGCATTTCGGAAAAGGTGACTAATAGGGGCCATCATGATTCATGGGTTAGCGCCCTTTTGTTTTTCTCGTCCCTGCCGTTGACGGCGAGCGCATTCTTCGTTGAGCGGGTGCTTCTAAGACCCTCCCACGAAGCGAAGACGGGCCGCTAAGCGACACCACGCAAGGCAGAAGCTGATACGCTTCTCGTCTCGTAAACCTGGGCCATCTTTAATGCGCCGGTGATGACCACCGCGGGGTTTTAGCCGATTGCCGGTGTAGGGTGTTATAGTATTCGGAAATCGGCCCAGCGGTCGTCTAGATGTATTTCATCGCTTCGTCGGATAATTTTACGATGGGTGTGAGTCCAACATAACCGTTACGCCTCCCCTCGGGGAGAGGCAGTAGCGATAAATCCGTTTTTCCCCGTGGGCTATCCTACCCTCCAGGGAAAACACCACAGTCTTGTCGAAGTTAGGTATGTAATTCATAATTCATTGTTAATTAGTGCTCGTTTTAATGTTTAAAGGAAACGTGAGGAAATCTGAATACCTGAGTTCTAAATAATTTCGAAGTTATATGAAGTTTAGTCATCAACATTAGGCGTAACCCCTGTTATGAGGGGGCCAATGTCTAGCAGTAGAACGGTATATAATACAAGACTGATACTATCACACTTAAATTAATTAACTTATCTGTTCAAAAGATCAAAGTTTGCTCTGAAAATCCACAATATTATTTATATTAATAACAGAAGACTGCACTTACACAGGAGAACTGACGTTGGCCGGTACTTTTGGTGGGGGATGTGTTGGAGGCACATTATCTTCTTCATCGCTACTTCCAAACGGATTTGTACTCACTTTTTTTGGAGAATCCTTTTGTCTATCCTCTCTCTAAAATTTAAAATATTGTCACGTGCATATGTACAGAAGATAGACAGGGCTAGCTATAGCAATTAGTGTGCCCCAGATGAAATATTTAAGGTAATATTGCAGCACACACACGCGCGCGCAGGCACGCATGTAATACCCGAAGGGATAGGCAGAGGTGTAACCAGTACTGTTGTTGAACTTATTTCCGTCCCATAATGTGATAAGGGGTGAGCCTATCGGCATAGCGGGCACAATTCCCGACTTTAGGCCGATATCAGTATCGGCATTTCGTGATAGAAAACCCAATATCACACCAGTTGTACTGCGTACACAATATCACTGTGGCACCGAGGCAGTATTAAAGCATAGGCTTTTATACACATTCTTGGGTGTATAGAAAATCTTTAGACCATATTAACATGTTTTCCTGTTCACTATTAGTTGACTTATACCAGGGTCAAACAGTTCAATTTTAGTTGATCAACTGGTAATCGCATGCGATTTTAACCATCTGAACATACTTTCAATTTTAACTTATTAATTGATAAATAAAATTGGTGATTCAAGTTAAAAATCAAACTGTGTGAACCCACAATAGTTGGTGGTTGCATGTAACTTATTAGTGCCTGCTATACCAACAAGCTGTGACTACTGTTTCATAGAAAAATAATTCCGTACATACCTCACCATCATTATCATTATCATCATCCGAAAAGGGATTCAAATGATCTGGATATTTATTATGATCTAGTTTTATAACCATTTTTGGTTTATCAACTAGTGGTAATGTCTTTTCAGTTGCATTCTGCTTTTTTCGTCTAGGGGGTACAGTGATTTTGACTTCTTGGTCATTATGATCTAATTGTTCTAATGATGGATTGTCCAAATTTGCTGGAATACTATGGCTTTTTGCTATTCTACTGTCATCTGTTATGTTGCTGTCCTCTTTGAATGTGGTTATAGGTTTCTCAGTGTACTTTTCATTGTCATGTATACTTTTGTTAATATTATTTAAGCAGTCTTCATCTTTGTGCTTCATTTTAGTTATTTCTGTATCCTTTAAAGATTCTTTTTCATCTAAAGTATCATCACACAACTGGGTTTGTAAGAAATTGAATTTATTTATATTGCTTTTATAGATTTTTTCTGGTGCATTTTTGAAGGGAGATTCATATTCAATATTTGTTGCAGTAATTGTGTGTTTTGAGTCAGTTTCACTTTGCAATCCACTGGTGCTACTTAATTCTTTACTTCTAGAACTTAAGCTGTCTTTAATGGAGATATTGGCTATTTTACTGTCTAGACTTGTGTCTTTATCTATCTTTTCAAACATATTTATTTTGTCTAAAAAAGAAAGTAAAATTGTGTTGATATACAGTGTCATTTTGACACCCTATACTTAAATGAAACCATGTGTAGTGTTCGTTAATATAAGCACTTTGAGCTAAGACACTTTCTTATTAAAGGCAAAATAAAAAAATAATATTTCCTAACAAATTAAATGCCATTAACATTAGATTAATTTTAAACAGTCTGTATACGCGCGCACACACATATACAACTCAACACATCGTACACAGTACACACTACACACCCGTCATCGAATGAATGAGACACACACACATACATTACCGTATCTTATAAGCAACTACGGCGAATAATATTAATCGGACCCTGCCCATAAGATTGCGCCCCGGATGTAAAGTAATAGCTTATAATTTATCAAAAGCAGCAAATAAACGACTGTGTAGTAGTGCAGTATCGCTGAGCCGGAAGTAAACTTAAATTTTAATAAAACCCTATAAAATGTTATTGTCTCCCTGAGATTTCTAAACAATTATACATAATACCATAATACCGCGAAGTATACCAAATACTTCGCGGTGATACTCCCGGCAGTAGTATGTAGTATGTACTTAACACAAACACTACACAAACACTTAGGCATTATTCTAAACTTGATAAACCGGTTAGTGTCAATTTCACTTCAATACGAATAATTATTACACACTTAAAACATTACACAAACGTTTGTGAAAACAGTATCAATTTCACCAAGATGGCCGCAATAATAAAAATTACGAAATACTAATAAAAACTAAATACTGAGCAAAATGGCGGAATATGAAAAAAAACATGCACATCAAACGAAACGACCCGAAGGGAACTAAACTAGAATACCTAGTTTGTTTTAAACTTGTGAGTGTAAGGTATAGTGCCGTATTTACGAAAATTAAATTTTAGGTACTGATTCATCAAAAGATCAACTGATTTGGCGGGAACAATTAAATACCGTGATCAGGTTGGCTAATGGATTAATAACATAGAAATACTAAGCCGGGGTTGGCGAATACAAAAACATTACGAATTATTACGCGTTACAAGTTGACCAATTACGACTTTGAATGCACGCACACCAAGGAATTAGGAATGCAGTAAATCATAAATTTTAGTGTTGTCCTAATGTGTGTATGATTCGATCCGGGAATCTATGATCGAATAAAAAATACCGATTCTTGGAATTGCTGCTCATTGATGTAGCAGCAATGTCAGTACATTGCAGGCTGAGACCGATGAGCTATTGGTTCAAAAATGTATGTGAGTTCTACGGTTCCAAAACATGTATTTTATTATGAATTTGTATTTTACATAACGATACGCGAATTATGTGTATAATTATGGTGCTGCTTAGGTAACTTGTACGGGTGGTTATAACATTTAGAGTGGTAGAGCCACGCTGTAGACAGTTTTATCTACAGCATGAATGGGCTGACTCGACCGGATCGTTATCACTGTCTCACAGAAAACCGACGTAAAGTAGTGGCTTGCTGCTGCGTTTCGTACGGTGAGTGAGATAACCGGAAGCCCAAATCCCCTCCCCTTCCCAATACCTAATTATCCCTTTCCTTTAAGGTCGGCAACGCGCTCATGACTCTTCTGGTGGTGGGCGTACATGGGCGGTGGAGATCACTTACCATCAGGTGACCCACTTGCTCGTTTGCTGGCCTATGCTATAAAAAAAAAATCATGAATTTTTAAGCTTAATTAATATCGCGACATGAGCACACGTAAATGATAGGCCATCACACGAAATATTTTGCCTTTACGCTATAAATATTCTTTACTAAAAACATTTCAAGAAACTTATTAAACCTATAATGTATAATTAATTGAAACCTTTACAGCGACATTAAATTTTCGTAAGATTAAGATTTTCGATTTGAAGGATCGATTAACAGAAGATTGCAACGCATGCATAGCAATGAATCCAGCACTAGCGTTACACGTGTAATTGCGAGACAGTGACAGCTATTGCAATTACTGGAATGCGAAAAGAGTCCCGATAATAGTTTATTTGTGTGCATTTATTATACCGTCAAGTTCAATGTACCTGCTTTATAAAAACGCCAAGCGCACAGAAGGCAAACGGCGCATTAGATAAGTTAAACGTTTTGGAAATGACGGCTCAAAATTGCAATTTAGGAATAGAAATAAATATTAGATTACCCTATGAAATGTAATAAAATCCTAAGTAAAATCGAATCTTGTAACTTTTGCAATGATTATTTGTTTTTAGTCAAATTTGTGATACCTATTTATTGTTGAATAACGTTACCTACTCCTCGCAAACACAATTTTTTTACGTTTTGTCACTGAACAAAGTAATACTGTCGCAACTTTTTCCGGGAATGTGTCAAGAGCGTCTTTGTGAGCCTGAGACGTATTTTCATATGTATGGAGTTGCCCTTCTTAAGCGTTTGTGTTTTATAATTACATCGTCAGCTGTGACATTTTATTCAATAGATTTTAGTGCAAAAACCGTACAGCGTGATTTAAAAGGCTCAAAACTTAAATCACGTTTTTTGGCAAAACTACTACAAGCTCAAGCCTCATGTTTGGTACAAGGTAAGCAGAGGCGATGACGAATATGTGGTTTCATTTAGTAACAGGGTGTCAAAATAACCCTGTATAATTACAGAAATTTATATTTCAAGTACAGGATTATTCAATAAATTTAGCTGTTATTCCTATTTGTTTGGTTAATTTTATAGATAATGTTTATGTTTAACTTGTTTGTTCATTATACAGTTAAGCAAGTCCATGTAAGCAGTCCATTGCTAGCACATGCAAATATTTTTTATTAGGTACACACACAAACATAAAAAAAATTGTGACACATTAAATGCAAGTAAAACATAAAAGTGTGAGTAGTCATTAGCTAAAAAGTTATGAAAAGACAAAAAAGTGAAAATGATTATTTGTATGGAAATTGCAAACACAAAATAAAAAAACTTGTGAATCCAATTTTTTATATCTATGACATAATTACATGCTCAAATTAGTTTATACTTATTGCTCACCCTTGGGATAATACAGGGAATGTAATCTAAGATACAAAAAAATATCTAAACCTAGCACACACATAAGATGTCGTGCTTTTTATGTGTTTATAGAAAAAAAATGTGTAATTCAATTCATGTTGCATTTTACTTATATTATAACTGTTACTAGAAACGATCAAACAAGCATCACTTCATGGGCTATAAATTATATATATAAAAAACTGAAACTTCGGACTATGACAAAATGGTAATCAGGGTGAAAGTTGGTTGACAAGATCCTAATTTCAAGTGACAACTTTTTACTGGAAACATAGTGCTAGGAATTGAGGCTTGTCCTACCTTATTCGAGCCTGCCCATCTATGATGCAGGCGAATTTAGCTACAGTGTGCCTCTACTACTTGTAATATAATTGCCTTAGATTCTTTTCTAACAGAAATCTATTAGGAAATGAATTTATTCCTAGTAAGTAGCATAAGTTGTATAATAAGCCGTTTAATTAAAGTTATGCTGCATTTAATATAACACATCTTTAATTTAACATAAATATTTAGTTAATCTTAAATAATGCATGGTGCGATGATATTTATTATTTACAAAAAGATATTTGTTATTCAACTTAGATAGGAAACTTACCTAGAATGGACTGTGGCCGTAATTTTTGTTTGGTTTTGATTGGCTCTTCTGGTGAAATAGCTTTACTTTCACGTAAATCATCATTGAATGCCAACATACCAATTTGTTCACAGTCATTATTATTTAGGTACTTAGACAATGTTTTTTCATTTTTACAACTATCACAAGAGAAATCAGATCCTTCAATAACATCAAAGCTCTTAGGGTTTAAATGTCCGGAGCATTTAGAACAACGAAAACACCTCCTGTGGTACAGTTTGTGGGATACAATGAGACGTTGTGCCAGATAAACAGGCAGGCCACATGCCGTGCATTTGTCAAGACCTGTTTTTCCAAATCTTATTGGTGTCTACAAAGAAGTAATGAAGAGAAAATTAAGACAGATAGATAAAAATAAAGTCAGACATCATGTACACAAACATTACACAGATTCATAGTTAATACCAGAAACAGAATATACAATAACACTGTACTCACAGGTGGTTCCATAGTTTTGGTGGTTTGAGAAACTTTTATATTTGGTTCGCTTTCAGATACTTTTGTATTCACTGAAAAACAATTTATTATCAAAAAATGAGAATTTAATAGATTAAACAATTAAAATTAGACAGATAAATGAAATATTCTTTATTGCACATCAAATAAACCATAAAAAACAAGGATCATACAGTAATGGTGTGACAATGGGCAGTCTTATCACAAATGGTGATTTCTTCCAGATAAACTTAACATTACAACAGGGTTCGAGGATATATATCAAGCTGGTTTTGACGATATATATCAATAGTTTTTTTTATAATATATTGCAATACAAAAATGGTTAAAAAAAAATATTAAGTAATTTTTAGAGTTTGTTACTGTATTTCTACTTCCCAAATGTAGATGGCGTGGGAGTAGAGTTAAAACATACTCCCTAATGGTAAGTTCTAATCCATAAATGGCAAGACTTCTGCCCAAAAAGAAGAGTTTATGGTTTTTAGTTGATTTTGCCTTATCCAAAAACGAATAATACAATAAAATAATAATATGGCTTTCATACAAAATGGATATATATCAAACTTGATATATATCGGATATATATCATAAATATCCAATATTTTGATATTTATAATAAATATCGGATATTTTCGAACCCTGCATTACAATATACTTCTTTTATACAGACCCAGACGAGTGTTGTCCGTAACTGTGGTATTGTTTTGACATCCCCATACACCAAGTAGTGAAAATTATTATTAGAATGGTCTAGTAAAACATATCTATCAAATAACTTAAATAAGAAAATAAGCTAAACAAAATATAACACTTTTATAATCATTTGTTAATAAAACATAACCGACTTGTTTAATTAGCAAAAACACTAATTTACATAATGTTTCAATTCCTAAAATAATTTCATATAGATAACTATTGACTGAATGTACATGAATTGTGTATTATTTGTGAATCAATATAATTTGATGTAACATCATTTGTTTACTAAACCATTGATCATAATAAAAATAGATAAATAATAATTAACTTTGTATTCCTAATTGTTTGTCTAAATAACATACCTGTGTGGTTTAAACGCTGGTAAAACTGTGATAAGTACGTTAATATGGAAAGTCTATCTGGTACATCATTTTCAACCATATCCTCAGGATCTAATAAAGATGGAATGCCTAAATGCTTTTCTGCTATATTAAACGCTAGTTTATTATTTTCATAAATATTTTCTGGATTTAATTTGGTCATGTCACTGAAACAGGACAAAATAGTTAATTGAGAACTTTCCTTTTCGATATAATAAAAATACTTGTTTGTTGACTCACATAAGGTCAGGTCTGAAGTGATGAACTAGAGCACAAAATGCAATTCCATTTCTCCATGATGTTGTCATATTATCAATTTGCACTTCTGGACAGTCTCTCACTAAACGTTTACACCATAACTCCAAAGCTTTAGTACCTTTTCTTTCAGACATTTTTAAAGTTTGATTTATATATTTTTATCTTATTTAATTCATGTCATCACCGACAATATAAAGTTAACATATCGAGAAAAGTTCATGTCCAATTATGTCATTGTTTTCTAATGTGCACCATGTAACCAATATAGGTAAAATAAATTAACAAAATTAAATTCCACAGAGGTTGGTGGTTAGTTGGCAAAGCGTAGGGATGTTCATATTAAACAAATATTAATACATCGATATTTTATTTCGAGATATCGGATACTTAAATGATATTAAGTAATAGAATAACTTCTTTATCAATATATTTTTCCTCGGTCAAGTTAATTGTTGGTTAAAAATGCCAAAAAAACTAAAAAAAATTGTTCTGGCTCCCATTTGCTTTTGATATTGTTTTTGTACGTTTTGTTTGTTCCGGCATCAGCTTCATGCAGCGTCGATAGTAATCTATAAAGAATAGGTACTCTCAGAAAGAGGACTATGAACTGTAATTTGTTCATTGAATTTACACTTCCACAATCCATTTAATTTAAGTTTTTCTTATTCTAATATACTATTGATTATTCTTCCTCATTCCTTTAGTCTCACATTTCAATCCTGCTATGCCTAATAAGCCACATTCGTAGCTAAGTAAGTAAAAGCTCAGTACAGTAGACGACTATTTATTGAGTTACCTCTAAAAAGTAATTTAACCCCCACCACGCCCAAAGCTCCATCATACGCTCAATTATAAAGTGATATTATAAATTGCAGATCTCGCTAATAAGGTTATCTACAAAAAGAATGATATCAGCCCTGAATTATAATGCCCCGCTGCTAGGCATGGGTTTTCTCTATGAGAGGTGTTAGGTCTTAATTTACCGTAATTATCTATTGCTGGTTGGCAGACTTCATACACCTTCGAAATATATAATTTTCAAGTATTGCGGTTTCCTCAGGCTGTTTCTCTCACTGTTAAAGCAATCGATAATTGACTATGAGTATACACGTAACTAAGGAGTCAGAGGTCCATACTTTAGGGGTTAATTTCAAACCTGCAACTTTCGTTTCAACAGTCCACTTTCAACTGATCTATCGCTGCTTTTAGAAACCATAATAAAATAAATAAAAAAGTAATATTCTTAATGTAACAAAATTAAAACAATACTGTTGTTTTATTATGTGTTGATGGATATCGGTATATTAATAAATCGATACCACTTATCCCTAGTACAGCGAATGTTTGTTTTTTAATAAATTATTTTACGATTCTGGATACTCATTATTTGAACCTATCTTATATAATATATTATTATCTTTCTATTCCTAATATTTACATTGTAATTTAAAAGAACAAAGAAACACGGCTTCATTATATTATCTTGCCGGAGTTTTAGTTTTTATTCCTTTTTGTGCAAGCCTCTTTGACAACTTTCTTCAAACGAATCGAAGGCACAGGGTCGATTAACACCCTTGGTCACTTGCAATGTTGAACTACACTGCTGATGATGTAAGAGCGACGCTAAAATATTTACACCATTTGTTATATTCCGCCATTTTTTTTTCTAACATTGCGTTTACATCTACTACTACTTACATTGAAGGTTTTGGGTTAAGAGAAATAATAAAACGGAGAGAATACCATTTTGAGGGACACCCGAGTAACTAACCAGCTGTTGACTCTAGTTTATTTGTCTCTGCTGTTGACGCCATAGAAGATAAGAAGACTACCATGCCAGCGCTGCTGGAGAGATCATAAATGATGAGACAGGATAGGTAGAAAATACAACGGGTTGCACTCCGGGAGTGCCGGCAAAAGTGAAAACTTGAACATTAAAGTTGTGCATTTTTTAATATTTGGTTAGGGAATCATTTCGTACGAATTGCTTTATTTATCAGTATAAAAGTACTAGGTATCATTTACGTGGTTAAATACAATATTCATTTATTGCGCTATCGTACACAAAAATGACAATTAATATTATACTTAAACTAATGTGGGTTAAAGTTCCTCACCTTTCCTTAACAGAACCACGCGTGCTGACTTGCGTTACCACAGCTTCGTGGTCTCCTCCATCTCGGCTCGAACTAAAAAGTTCGCGAATTCTTACTTCTGCCGGACCATAATGCTGTGGAATAGTTTGCCGGCACACGTGTTTCCTCCCTCCTATAATATTGGGTCCTTTAAAACGGAGTCTGAAGAGGCAGTTAGGCAGGCCGGCATGATCGTGCCGACCAACGATAAACACACTGTTTGTCTTTGGTCGACACTATTCTTGGATTGCGCTACACTTACCATCAGGTGTGGCGTAATCATTTTGCCGAGCCAGGATAAAAAAAAAGTGAGAGAGGAGGAGCCTGCCTACTACTCGCGTTACGTTACGAAGCAGTTTACCCTCCCATAAGAAGTTTTCACTTCAAAAATGTCGTGACTGATATAATGAAACTGTATTGAAGGTTCAAGAAGTCGACCAGAGCCAATATAATGACTTTGGTGACCTCCATGCCCGCCCTTACATTGTTAGTCACTTTCAGAAGCCAGATTGGAAAACAAGTTTGGATTAACAAGTTTAGGATTAGAAAAGGCTTAACATGTACACAAAAAGTTTTACTCGCTGGTAGGTCCCTCGCATGCGAGAGGTATCAGAGGGGTACCACCGCTTTGTCTAATTCTGCAGGCAAACAGTTGTAGTTCAGTAAGCACTATAGTGTTTTGGTTTGAAGGAGATTGAAGTCAGTAATTATGTGTATTATGATACTTTATATTGATAATTTTTTCGCAATAATTAAAATATAGTAAAACAAAAGCTTTTTAGAAAAACAAAATAATAGGCATTAATTATTATAAAAAGAGGTAAATGAAACATAAATAATTGGGTATTAAAACAAAAAAAAATATTGATTTTTTTATGTATTTTAAAACTTTATTATTAATAATATGGTCCGGGTTCCCTGGGCCAGCGGATCCACTTTTTTTTTTTTTTTTTATCCTGGCTCGGCAAAGTGACTACGCTACACCTGATGGTAAGTGTAGCGCAATCCAGGAATAGTGTCGACCAACGACAAACAATGGGTCCATCGTAGGTCGGCAAGATCATGCCGGCCTGCTACAGGGCCAAGGGGAGGGAAAGGAAAAAGGGATGGGACAAGGGTTAGGACCAGGGGGCAAGCCCCCTGGGGAGATCCGGATATACACTAGCTGACCCTGGAACGCGACCCACACAAGGTGGGCCACTATGGCAGGTTTTGGCACCAGTGTACGGTGGTCGCTATCCGGTCGGATACAAGTATCCTCCCACCACTTGATTACTATCAAGCTAATTTTCCGTGAGTAGCTTCGTTTCGATGAGACGCCCAACAATTCCCTATGCGAAAATTCTCTATTGTGGTAGCTAACAGAGGTAGTAAGGATAGAATATTTCGATTTGATGATACTCAAAAATTTATTATTTTATTTGTAGGACAATATGACTGTTAAATTACATAAATATTAACTAAGTAAAAACAAAAAAATCCGCTGGTTTTCATAAATTAGACCAGCTCCCCAAATAACTGTTACGCTGCTGGGAGGAGCTGATAAATATTGACGCACTATTGATAAACGATGATGATATTTGTATGCATTTTATTTCAACCACGGAAAGGGATTCTCAGGTGAAGATAATCGCTTTTCTTTTTTGCTGGTACTCTCGGTGATGTGACGGTATGTATAAAATTAGATTCAATCATTCAATCAATATCGCCCCGTCTTCGTCGCTATATTCCGATTTTTCCTCCTTTTTTTTATTTTTTTTATTTTCCTCCTTTCCTCCATAAAAGTTGCGGAAGCAGAGGCAGAAACGAATGTTAAAAAGTTTGCGGAAGCAGAAGCAGGGGTCTGTTGCATCACTACTGAATAGCGAACACCCACAATAACAAGATAATCATGGATGTATTGCTGACATTAAAGGGAGAGATGGGGGTTGGAACGGGGAGGGGGATTTGGGCCTCCGGTAATCGTGTCATATGAAATGCAATAGCAAGCTGCCATTTCACGCCAGTTTTCTGTGGGACAGTGATCCTACACCATTTATACTGTAGGCAAACTGTCTATAGCGTAAGTGTACCACTTTTTGCTACTAAAAATAGAAACGGCTAAAAAAGCTGAAAAGGTTAAAATTAAAATAAACTGTTTTGAGTCGGTGCTATTGCAAATAATGAATGGTCAATAATATGTAGAAAGCACCGACTAAAAATTGTTTATTTTTAGCTTTTTTTGCGGTTATATTTTTGTTAGAAAGTTGTTATTTTACTAATTTTAGTGAAAGAATTATTAAAATCTATGCAATAAATGACGTAAGTTTGAATCTTTCTTCTTCAATTTCATCCGAGTCATGCGTTAGGGCGCGTTTATATGACAAGGAATCCCACCGCGTTGCGGCCGCGCGGCGATCGCGCGGCGGCCGCGCGGGCGCCTCGCTCGAATCACTCGAAATACTAATGTAAACTCTATTGACTAAGTCATAATGTTTAATTCTTCGCAACGCTCCAACCACGCGGCGACTGCGCGATCGTGTAAACGCGAGCGCTGCCGCCGCGCGGCGGCCGCGCGGCGGTCGCGCGGTTAGTTACTCACAAAGAATTTCAACGTTAAGTCCTAGTTAATAAGACATACATTTGCTATGACTGAAAAATTTCGTGCAGCCGCCGCGCGGCCGCCGCACGAAATTTTTCGCGTCGTCTAACCGCAGCCTTATGCAATCAATACCTACAAACAAAAAATGCGTCGTGCCGTTTTATTTCGCCATTTTACAAACACAATTTTATTGTTCGAATTTTATCACGAGCGACAGGTAGACAAAAGTTACGCGAGAGCGCCATGAGGTTTTTCAATCAAAAATGTAGAGTCCAACTGTTCACGATGAAGATTTATTTGAGACTGAATTAAATCGAACAATTATCCTTATTTATACTCTTAACTTATTTACAATGCGTGTTCAGTTTCAGGAATTATGATCATAATAAGGTCACCTGCCAGACACCAGGTCAGCACTTTTATTGTCAACATGTTTTCATTTAAGAACTTTAATCTAAACAAGAACACCTGCAAAATTCATTGGTCAGCGAAAAATGATCATGTTAACAACGGATAGAGTTACATAAAGTCCTTACGTTCGCAAAAAGCTTATTTGAATGGTCAACAAATTTTTCTAGTGTCATGAACAGGTGCAGGATGCATAACTAGGTACTAGTATTTATTATATAATGCAATGTTATTTTTCCTTACTTTATTTAATTGAGGGGTGAATCGGGACGAAACTTGATATTGAACTTGAGTATACTCAGATGTATCCACCAAAGTGTTATTTCAAGCGAAATTGTTGTCCAAATGTATAGGGTTTTTATTATTTTAGTTATTAACCGGTTAAGTATCTCATTATATGTGTAAATAAATTAAACCAGTTTTTTATTCACCCGGTTTATTGTACTGCTTTATAACAATTGAAGATCTTTGTCTTAGTAAATTGTAGACCGTGTATTTATTTTTTATTGGGCAAAATAAATTTTGAGGTCCTCACTGTACATAGGCGCTGATCCAGATTTTTTCCGAGGGAGAGGGGATTTAATTTTTGTTCGATAAGGCGAAGGGGGATGATATGATATGATGATGATAATTATAATAATAGATAAAATAATCACAACACATAGTTCTGTTCCACACTAGGTTAAACCTATATCGTGGGTATCAGGAACTACGAAGGACTTGACTACCTAGTTTGGTTGTACTTAGCTTAAGGGAATGTAATAGTTCCTATTGTCCTTTCCCCTGTATCCTTTTCTAGGTGGTAGGTCCCTCGTATGCGAGAGGCCGTCTGTGTTGGTTCCACCGTATTAACTATTTCTGTCGCCAAGCAGCAAGCAGTGTGTAAACACTGTTGTCTTTTGGTTTGAAGGCAGTGAAATTAACAACTTATGTCTCGGGGTGACGATCGCAGGCACAGTACCATACAGTAATTGAAAGTTTTGTGTGGTGTTGCGTCTGTTTATGGACAGGCAAAGCGCTTACCATCTGGTGAATCGATCTGCTCGTTTCGGCATTAAGGCAAATAAAAAAAAACCCGCACTTGAAAAAGTCATCCTAAATTATGGTATCCGTTCGGTACAATTAAAAAGTCAGGATTAGGTGCCCATAATATTATTATACTGTTTTATTATGTTAGCCAATATTCCATGTTTAAATATCGTTATTAAATACGGGACGACAAATACCCAGCGCGTCGGGCTTAAAACCAATAGGACACTGGTTTGGCACATTTATTATGTTTCTATCCGATGACTCAACCAATGGACTGGCAAGCTGCAACGCCATTTCTTCGTCGTTCTGCAACTGTTCTCTTGTGTCCAAAGTCCTATGCATAATATTTTCTAGTAGCAGCGGGGCCCTGTTAAAAATATTCGGTAAATTACATTTTTGAAGTGAAACTTCTTTTTCGGCGTTAGAAAAATAAAATCGTCACATTTTTCCGTTACGCGGCACGCGTCACATTTTTGACTTTGACTGGATTTTGACCAGACTTTGACAGGACTTTCATCGGACTTTGACCGGGCTTTGACCGGACTCTGACCGGACTTTAACCGGGCTTTGACCGGACATTGCCGGACTTTAACCCTACTTTGACCGGATTTTGACCGGGATTTGACCGGAATCTGACCGGACTTTGACCGGGCTTAGACCGGACTTTGACCGGGCTTAGACCGGACTTTGACCGGTATTTGACCCGACTTTGACCGGACTTTAACCCGACTTTGACCGGGATTTGACCGGACTCTGACCGGTCTTTGACCCGACTTTGACCGGCCTTTAACCCGACTTTGACCGGGCTTTGACCGGACTCTGACCAGACTTTGACCGGAATTTGACCGGGCTTTGACTGGACTTTGACTCGACTTTGACCGGACTTCACAGGACTTTGACTGGATTTCTACCACACTTCGACCGGACTTTGACTTGACTTTGATCGGACTTTGCCGGACTTTGACCGGACTTTGACCGGGCTTTGAAAGTTTCACCTCCTACGTGTGTACACTAGTACACGCACACTTTTTTTTATATATTAGCTCCTAATGTCTTCAAAAATGTTCTAGATGTTATTTTCGTGGGACTTAAACGTTTTTAACATAGATAAAAAAATGATATGGGGCTCTCCAAATATTTATATACCCTGAAAACTAGAATGTACTAGGTAATCATTACTCATGTATTACAAAGTATACCGACTTGGCAATAAGTGAAAATAAAATTTATGCCGCAACCAAAATCCTTATCCAATTTTATGCATCTGTTTACCATATGATGTGGATTCATAAATAATACATTTAAATTTTCTACATAGGTATGTACTTACATTTTTCGAGAATGAAAAAAGAAACCTAAACCCTAGTCTACACCTTCTGTGATGCTAACATGGTTAAATAGAATGTTAGTTTTACCTATTCCAAATGTCGCGACATTCACCATTGACATATTCTTGACCAGCGGGGCAATTTGGTGGGACAGTAACAACGTTGACTGGCATAACATCGTTCTGCTTCCACACGTCACGGCACTGTCCATTTATCCATTGCTGACCAGGCCTACAGTTGGATGGCACTGTTATCACGTTTTGAGGCCGCAAATCATCAGTTTTCTTTTCTGCTTTACTAAAATGGAGAACGTGAATAAGACAATACATTAAACAAATCATAGCAAAGATTTTATAACTACGCATGATAATATTGTGTTTATCGTTATCTATCACGTACCTATGCATTTATCTTATATGGCGTAATGTATTGTTATTTGTTGTTGAGAATTATTGCGATGGACTGTCAATAATCAACCACACGCAAGAATTATAATCATTGAAAACGTTGTGTTGTTTTAAGTAGATGCTTTGTGTCATAAAACTATATAGTCCATTGAAATGTTACATTTTTTAGGCCTCACCTTGCGTTTCTTAGAGGACGCAATTTTATTTTTTTGATGTGTAGGGGGGGTAAGTGTAAAGCTAAAATCAAGTTTGTGGGGTCGCCACCCTTGTCCCACGGCCGCCATCTTGAAAATAGGGGTTGAAACGGTTTTTACGATATATCTCTTAAACTATTTATCTGATAAAAAAAATTTGTTAGCGCTTTTTGTTGCTAATTAAATTCTCTATAACTTTGGTCCAGTAACTTTTTGTCGTAAAACTATAAATAAAAAAGTTATAAGTGAAAATGTAATAAAGAAAAAAATAAAGATGATAATTCTCTTGACAGCCTAAGACACAAACAATTCGCCAAGGCAGTGACAAAAAGTACATTTAATTTATCTTCACTTCCTCCAACACAAGACACAGCTCGCTTTCATACTTTCCGAGTCTACCATCAGGTCCAGTCGTGGCTTGGTAATAATAATGATCCTGAAGACTGGGGCTGGAAAAAATGTGGAAAATTATTGATGCCAGTGCAGAGCTCTAAACCTCCAGCACCCCCTGAGCTTCTTAAATTGATCTTTTGTAAATGCAAAGGAAACTGTGGAGCGATGATGTGGATGTCGAAAAGCAGGGCTAAAATGTTCCGCAGTGTGCTTCCATTGTTCTGGAGAGACTTGCAGTAACGTAATGGAACTCTCAGAATTAACAAATGAAAATGACTTCGATGATGAACCGCCGACATTGACACCCCTTCCTTCTCCAGTTCTCCCACTGATATTTGGTTCAGAAAACCGATCAGATGCTGAGCTGCAGCCTGGTCCATCGAAAAGACCGAGGACGGAGTAGTTCGAATTTCTGAACATTTTCACTTATAACTTTTTTATTTATAGTTTTACGACAAAAAGTTACTGGACCAAAGTTATAGAGAATTTAATTAGCAACAAAAAACGTTAACAATTTTTTTTTATCAGATAAATAGTTTAAGAGATATATCGTAAAAACCGTTTCAACCCCTATTTTCAAGATGGCGGCCGTGGGACAAGGGTGGCGACCCCACAAACTTGATTTTAGCTTTACACTTACCCCCCCTACACATCAAAAAAATAAAATTGCGTCCTCTAAGAAACGCAACCCCAAATGTAACTTTTCAATGGACTAATACTACAACCTAGGTAGGTGTAGTTTGGGAATAATGTGTTAAGAATAAATAATGAACTGCCCTTGTCAAATTGGTCTAGATTATAATAATTAATAAAATACATAATAAATCCAACAACCATACACATAGTCCTGGCCTCACTTTAAGTTATAAGTCATGTGACGTAGGTTATAATGGCTATGTTATGAGGGAGTTACGGCCCAATAATAGTGGATTATGTACATAATACATGCATAATTAAATAGGTAATTATTGTCCGTAGATATAATTTGAATGTCTTATTTGTCTCATTGTGGTGATCGTTTCACAGCCGGCAACTGCCTTACTACGCCACGGGAACCGTCTTATTTTCTAAATCACGGTATTATGGTATTAAGTAGATATGTTGTGATGGGTAATTAATGATAACTAAATGGATTTAAAGGTCGATAAGTGGTATGTTAATTAAATATTTATCCCAGATAGATAATTAATGTTACTTATTTTATCGGATTATTGTGTGGGCTTTGTTCAGATTAAATTAATCTTCTTATAATTTTATGTATCATAATTATTTAAGTATATAAATGAGTATAAAATAAATTTAATTAAGATGCCTATCTTCCTTAGTATTCAACACAACAGCAAAGTACTTAAATACCTATGCGGAAATTATTATAATTCCTTTCATGACCGATCGAAATAGTTTTACCGTGATAATAAGGTAGATAGCACATAGGTATCGACTACCGTAGTTTACTTTCTCTACGAGATATTCAGCGTTTTGGGTAGATATATACAGGGTTATTTTTAAAACACTGACAACCTCGCAGGACTAGATTCCTAAGGTCATTTGCTGCTACTTTTGTTCTACGACTTTTCATAATTTGTTAGATTTTATTCTCATACAAAAATAATTATGAATTTAATTTCCGTCTTGAATTTTACCTACGCGCAGATTACGTAATACACGCGGGCGCGCGCGTCAGTTCAATGACCGGCCGCGCCGTCTCGATCGATAATACCTACACGTAGATGTACGAACAAAAACACTACATAACAAAAACTTGTAAAATCATTTTTTTTCTTATGTATTGAGTTATGTCCAAACTCGTAGAACAAAAGTTGTTCCTTATGGGGTCAGCTATATGGCCCTGCGAGGTTGTCAGTGTTTTAAAAATAACCCTGTATATAGCGCATTTTAGCGTTCGGTTCCTCAAAAGAAAAAACGGAACCCTTATTATTACTTGTCAGCCAATCTGTTTGTCTGTCTGCCAAAAACCTTTTGATAAGAAACGGGTAGAGGTATCAAGCTGAAATTAATAGCTAACAGATACACAATCTAATATCAGATACAGGTCCACAATCACTTCGAGGTGTAAAAAATTCAAGCTTCTAAGTCAACAAAGTCGAAAGATAGAGTCGCGACGACACTCGACGAGTGCCTGATGCTTATCGAGGGGAGTTACCTATGACTAAAATGGGAATTTGAAATCATAAAGTTAGGCAAACAAAATAATTATGCAACGTTTATTAAATATTGGACTCCAACTTTGCCCAATTACGGTTAGGTTTATTTCAGCCAAGATATAACAGCTTCTTTTTTAATGATTTTCGATGGCAGACGAGCTGAGACGGCCCACCTGATGGTAAGTGGTTACCGTCACTCATAGATATTAGCAACGCCAGGGGCACAGTTAAGCCGCGGTCTATCATGGAAATACTTCTTTAAGCCTCGTTTGCAGAAGGACGTGCGTGACGAACTAAGGTGTAAACCTAGTAATAAAACCGTACAAAAAAAACAGATAACGTTGAGGAAACACCGCGGAGGAAAGATCATTCCAGAGCCCGCAAGGGCGTAGGAGAAATGACTTCTATTAATGCATTGTAGTGGAGATAGGTGGTGCCAGGTAGATTGAATTAACCCGGAATCATCTCGGTTAGTTCCTCAGAGCGCTCCCCATGGAACAGACTTTAGAGCACGCAGAAAGATACGTAGGTAGAAGAAGAAGATGTATCATAAATGGAGCGACTTTATGTCGCAACTAAATACATAGCTAACTATTATTAACGTTTAGTAAGTCAATACGTTACTCATAGTAAATATTAATGAATATCAAGAATTAGCAACCAATGTATGTACTTATTAATATTCTTTACACTTACGGGACATGTTTTAAGGTATCGAATATAATCCGCCATATATCGCGACATTCTCCATTAACCCATTGCTGTCCAACAGGACAGTTTGGGGGTACAGTTACAACGTTTGTGGGCCAGAAATTATCACTAGGCCTTGCAACACCATATCCAACGAGTACAAATATTAAAAGTAAACTTTTTATCATTTTAAAGCTACATGCACAATGTAATCTTAGAATATATTCTTTGTTCGGAGTTACAGCTAAAAGTGTGAGCACTTGGATAACACGGATTCTTAAATGACTTCTGATTGCTTTAATCAGTTCATTCCTTATTTAATGAATGATAAGCCTTTTACGTATTGATATACTATCTAGTATCTATAGATCCTTTTGTTATTGCTTAGATAGGTAGAGGAGCAAGCGGTCCGGCTGATGGTAAGCGGTCACCGCCACTTACCTACGTACATGCAGAATGCAGTGGCGCAGTCACGTTACGGCCTACTCTTTTAAAGGCTCATTCAAAGAAAGCCAAGTATTAGCGCCCGAAGAACACCGAGATAGAGAGTATATTCCAGAGGTTGCACGTGGGTGGTAGTCAGAAACGCTGAAAACGCACCATACTATACAGGTTCTTTCTTATACATATATTTACTAACACACGTATTTCTTCTACTGAGCATTGTAAATAGATATACAGCACGTGGAAAGTAAATAACGACATTGACGCTGTAAAATCTTTTATTTTGATTTCATACAATAGGTATTTACTTATTAATTATTACTTTTAATGTACACCTCACCTCTACCCCTACAGTGCTCTATGCGAATCTTCCATTAATCGAAACAGTGCTGGCAGTCGTTTTCTGTCAGCTCCTTCAGGACACATACCACTTTCTCTTTCACAGCTTCAACGGACTGAAATCTTGTTACTTTTAATGCAAATTTTAACTTAGAAAATAGATAGAAGCCGCAAGATCTTGCCGAATAAGATAAATGGTCTAACACTGGATGCTGCACTTGGCTAGAAACCTCTAGACAGGCAATGCGGAATTAGCCAGCCTATTGTTTTGGTGCAGAACCCATGATTTGTCCTTCCACAATTCGGGTAGTCTTTACTTTATTCTTTCAAGGGGTTCAGCCAGACTGTGAAGGTAAAAATGCTGTTTAATAGTTTGACCTTCAAGAACCAAGATGCAATTAATATCGAAAAACAATCATCCTTGTCGTAGAAGAGCGACCTGGGCGTGAACCGTCTTCAACGCCTGCTCGGCTATATTAAAAATCCGTAAACCCATCAAACACATATGGACGCCATAAACACTCATTACCATACACTTTATTACTAAATTAGAGGTACAGTAGCGGTAATTCCAAGTTTCAAGTCAAATTTCATTATTTGCAGCACTATTATTACACATACAGTTTTCCGGCAAAACAAAAACAACTCTAATGCGAATGAAGGCTACGGCTACACGGATTTGAAGCCACACCACTTGTGATACGATAGATGAACGAGTTTCATGCGAATAAATGAAATACTCGGATAGCACAGAAGATTAAATAACATAACTAAAAAATAATTCAAGCAAATTGGGTAGACGATGGTGACGATGGTGTGGATGATGTGTTTTTTTTATTTAATTGAATGACGAGATGAGCATGTCGCTCACATGATGGTAAATGCCACGCCAACCCATAAACAGAAAAAACACCACACGGAACTTTGAATTATAAAGCACTGCATGGCACTGAACTGCGCTCGTCACCCCGAGACATATGATATTAAGTCTCATAATACCCAATACCTACTTTCACTGGCTTCAGTGACCTTTAAACCGAAACACAACAATGCTTACACACTGTTGGATGGCGGCAGAAATACACAAAGCGGTAGTACGAATCCAGACGACCTCTTGCATACGAGGGACCTACCACCTTGTAAAAATTGTATGTACCAGCCATCGGCTTTTCCACTATGTTTTATGGAAATGACCGACACGGTACACGACGGCGCGGCGCGGCGCCGCCACACCTCGCGACGGTGAGTACAGAGATTCCCTTTCGGTTTATAGCATACCCTTCCTTTTTATAACCCTACATAGTCCGGAATATTCGCATTAGAAGGCGGTGTTTCATGGTTTTATGGGTTGGCTTAAATTAAATTAATTAAAACTTTACACCATAAACTGAAAATCGACTTCATTAAACGTCGTAGTATAAAATTATTTTTACAAAATATAATATATTATAATTTGATATTTTTGACGTTGGTTTTTAAGTTTTGGTTAGTCCCTACAAAGTATCCGGATATGCTTAAAGATAGTAAAATGAGACATACCTACCTAATAGGACTAAACGAGGTTGTACATTACACACTGTAATTTACATACATAAGTTTAAGGCTTTATCCCCGAAGAATTAGGCAGAGGTGCAACTAGTACTGCACCCATGTTTCACTGAGCTTATTTCTGTACCCCGTGATAGGGGGTGAGCCTGTCACCATATCGGGCACAAATTCCAATCCCATGTTATTCATGTGTGATGTTTCCAATCGAAAACTCAAAAACAAGCTCTATTGCTCGACCTGGGAATTAAACACAGAGCTTCACGGGTCTCAACTCGGGCTTAGTACGCTGCCACTGAACCATGTTCTGTTTAAAGATTTAATAAGCTGTTCGACGCCCATAGAACTGCCACATTCAGTACTATTAGACACTCGGTGTTTGTATCTTTACTGAGTCGAAATTAACAAAGTTTGATTCATATGCATTTTGATCGCAACAAACGATCGATACATCCAGTACCTAAGTAGAGCTGGGGGCGTAAGAAGGTCTTTATTATAAGTAATTTAATACACACAAACATTCTTGAACCATTCAAGTGGTCACGACATTTATCCAATAAACAGAATCAATTTACCAATTGACGTCTAAGGTAGGTATAGTATACTGTAACCCGCTTCTTAATGCGGTACCAGACGAAGAAGAGATTAAAAGTGTTCTGATTGAGAGCAAACTTCGATCATATGATGTACTCAAAGAGTTGATATTAGAATGTGTTTTCAATACATACTTGTTTAAATAAGGTCTTAAAAAATTCAGAGAATAGAGTAGCAGCAGTCTCGACATGATATTAACTTCCTGTCATACCCGTACGGTGTAAAGGTTGAACTGTATTTTCTAGAAGGGCTTATTTGCTTTTACGAAATAATAACATAAAATGACATGACCTTTGTACCTACATACTTAAATGTATAATAGCAGAATTGGAAATAATGGTGTGCACATAGAATAAGTTATTGACAGTGACAGAGTCATTATTATAATTCTGGAATACATAATATAGATACTATTCTTTTAAAATTAGTGTATAATATATTATATATATACACGTTTGTATGTAAACTTTACTAATGTTTTTATACTAGGATTATCATTTAGATATTAATTGAGATTTTATCCGGTAAAAGTCGTGTATTTACACCAGTTAACATAAAACCGAATTGTACCTATTTATTCTACGATCCAGTTACAATTTTTACAGTCATAATGCCAGTACAAAATTATTGATTATTTGAAAGGTCTTGTTTACGTGAGTTCCATTTATAGCTACTACCAAGGTACCTACTTACGTGTATCGCATTGTATTGCGCAGTGGGGTGGGCGGCCAGCAATCGACCACACAGTCGTTCGACTCTACATTCTAGATATACAAGGAATCAGGCACGTCAACAGCATAGACCTATTCGTAGTTTCGCGGTGTTTAAATATACTTTTTGCCGATACCTATCTACATTTAATTTTGCCACAGTCCTGTAATGTGAAATAAATATAGAGATGAAACTTTGCGGAGCAGTGCTTTTGTTCTTGACAATAATAATATGTGTCGATGCAAAGAAAATTTCTGGAAGTCGCAGTTCTTCAGGATCGGGTCGTGGGTCGAGTAGAACTAGTTACAAGCCGCAACCAGCGCCGACATCATTTAGTTATCCACAACCTTCAGCTCCCAAGCCCACTTTGTTTGGATGGCAAGAATCTGCGAAAAAAACCCAGACATTGTCATCTTGGCAATCAAAACCATCTTCAGGACAAAGCCATTCGTACCCTTCCAGCCAAAGCGGATTATCTGGAAGTAATCAACCAAAACAACCGCCAAAATATCAAGATAGTGTTCAGAAAAGTAGTGCGACCCAAAACTTGGCTGCGCAGCAATCACAAACAGGAAATAGAAACCAGCCAAGTCATTCTTATCCATCGTCTAACGGCCTTTCTGGAAATTCAGGTAGTGGTTATCCATCCCAAAGTGCGTCTGGACAAACACAAAACCAAGGGCACAGTTATCCTCAATCACAAGGAAGTGGATATCCACAAATAAACGGAGGTAGTCATCCGCAACAAGGAACTGGTCTTTCTGGTGCAGGGGGAGCACCTCCTCCATATCACGGTGGGGCGCCTCCTCCGTATCCCGGCGGGGTACCTCATTCAAATCCTGGTAATAATGTACCTTTTAATGGAGGCTCATATCAAACGAATAATTATGGCCATCAATATCAACATCCTCAAGGTCCTCCACCACCATATAGTTTTGGTTCTAATAATGGAGGTTTACATTCACAGGGGGGTTTTGGTGGACACGGAGGATATAATCCAGGGTATAGTCCTCAAATGCCTGGATACTTTGGAAATTATGGGAACGCAGGCAAAGGATTTGGTGGTGTAAGCCGTACGAGCAGTGCTCTTACTGGTGTCGGAATAGCTGGAGCTGGAGTTGGAACAATTTTGACTGGATTAGCTCTTTGGAATTTAGCTCGCAGTACTGGTCATCATCACCACACAGTTATTTATGACAATAGAGGTCAGCCGGTTGCTGTTGCGCCTTCAAACGACACAGCGGCGTCAGCATTTGATCCAATATTGGCCGACTTAGTAAATTGCACATTAACAATAAGCACAGATAATGCAACAGAAGTTCTTGGTATTCCTTGCGCAATCGCTACCTCGTTTACTCCAGATTCTGATATAAAAAACGTTGACAGTAATAATAATAGTAAAGATAATACCAAATGTACGGTAGGGGTGGTAACAAAAAGTGGTAAAGAATATACAACAACTATTCCGTGTTCAACTCTTCTCAACACAGCTGCAGAAAACAACGTAACTGAGCCTCCTTTAATGGAAAATATTAATGAAAATGCTAACTTGACATTGGAAACTGCACCAGATATCTTAAATATAGGGTATCCTACAGCTTTAAAGCATACTGGACCAGATATAGAGGGAAATAATAACAGTATGAGTTGTGTGCCGCAACCAGGTAGTAGTCCAGATCCTATCAATCCTTGCTATTCTATTACACATAATTTGACAGTGATTCCATTACCTCCAACGAATATACCTGATACTAAATAGTTACTAAAATATTCTCTTTTAAGAATATATTTTTTATTATATCAACAATAATCCTTACATAAATATTACTGTAGATTATGTTTGCTGAGTCATATGGGTACCATAAGTACATAGTTTACAGTTTCGTTTTATTGTAATAATTTATGGAAAACGGATATGTCTAATTCACTACAGTATTATATTATATCTATATATATAAAAATGAATCGCTGTGCGTGTGTCTCGCTAAAACTCGAGACTGGCTGTACCGATTTGGCTAATTCTGATCTTGAAATATTTGTAGAAGTTCAGGGAAGGTTTACCCGGTGAGAAAAAATGAGTAACATAAACAATAAGTAAAGGAAAACACTAAAAACGACAACTTAATTTTCCAGTACAAACTGTTCCTGGGTATGAAACACTTGATGTATTTTTGATGTGAAACATCTATAAGCGCAGGTATAAACCGGATTGTTGGCGTTGCGAAGCTTGCCGTGATGACGGGTCGCCACGCTATACTAGACAGGACAGGGACAGGACAGGGACAGGGACAGGGACAGGGACAGGGACAGGGACAGGACAGGACAGGACAGGACAGGACAGGGACAGGGACAGGACAGGACAGGACAGGACCGGGACAGGGACAGGGACAGGTCAGGGACAGGATAGGACAGGGACAGGACAGGGCAAGATAGACAGGACAGGACAGGACAGGAAAGGGACAGGGACAGGGGCAGGATAGGGACTGGACAGGACAGGACAGGACAGGGGCAGGACAGGGACAGGGACAGGGACAGGGACAGGGACAGGGACAGGGACAGGGACAGGGATAGGGGCAGGATAGGGACTGGACAGGACAGGACAGGGGCAGGACAGGGACAGGACAGGACAGGACAGGACAGGGGCAGGACAGGGGCAGGGACAGGACAGGGACAGGACAAGGACAGGGACAGGTCAGGGACAGGTCAGGGACAGGATAGGACAGGACAGGGACAGGACAGAACAGGGACAGGACAGGGACAGGACAGGACAGGACAGGGGCAGGACAAGGGCAGGGACAGGACAGGGACAGGACAGGACAGGACAAGGACAAGGACAGGGACAGGTCAGGGACAGGTCAGGGACAGGATAGGACAGGACAGGGACAGGACAGGACAGGACGGGGACAGGACAGGACAGGGACAGGGACAGGGACAGGACGGGCCAGGACAGGGACAGGGACAGGGACAGGGACAGGGACAGGGACAGGGACAGGGACAGGGACAGGGACAGGGACAGGGACAGGGACAGGGACAGGGACAGGGACAGGGACAGGGACAGGGACAGGGACAGGGACAGAGACAGGGACAGGGACAGGGACAGGGACAGGGACAGGGACAGGGACAGGGACAGGGACAGGGACAGGGACAGGGACAGGGACAGGGACAGGGACAGGGACAGGGACAGGGACAGGGACAGGGACAGGGACAGGGACAGGGACAGGGACAGGGACAGGGACAGGGACAGGGACAGGGACAGGGACAGGGACAGGGACGGGACGGGACGGGACGGGACGGGACGGGACAGGACAGGACAGGACAGGACAGGACAGGTCAGGGACAGGGACAGGACAGGACAGGACAGGGACAGGGACAGGGACAGGGACAGGGACAGGGACAGGACAGGATAGAACAGGACAGGGACAGGACAGGATAGGACAGGGGCAGGACAGGGACAGGACAGGACAGGGACAGGACTGTCCCACCGGGGGGAGGTGGAAGACGACCTGACTTAAGTCGCCGAAGTCAATTAAATGTGCGACGGGCTACCTCACGTGCAATGGTGCAGTACCTCACTTAATTGCATGTAATGTAAATGAAACATTTGTATTAAGTTTGACCACATTTTACACAAATATATGTAGGTGATACGAAGTTCACCGGGTCATCTAGTTAATAATAAATATAAGTAATAAAAATAATATGTAATAATTGTATTTTAATTGATATCTAATAAATTGATTAATGTAACGAGTGTAGACATTTCAATTCAAATAAATTAGTTTAGAAGTAAGTATCCCGAAGATATTTATATTTTGAGGAAATAATACTTCTGCCGTAAGAAGATTGAAATTACCGCTTTGAATTGGAATTACCGTAAGTACCGGGAGGTACCAAAACGATTTCAAATATTATTTAAACTTATTGAAAATTAAGACAACAATGTATATAGATATAATGTGAGTCGAATAAATATTATTAGTTCTTACCATATCTCGGGACTATAGAGTCCCGGACCTTTGGTAGGCATGCGTGGGGCCGAAGCCAACACGTAGAGGCCCGTTAGACAAATTTAATCTAATATTGTGATGTGACACCGCCCGACGGCTATCCCTGTATACACTATAAAAGTGTACCCAAGGACCGCCCCCGGTCGGTGTAGGACTATTGTAGCGATCGACTTAAATCTATAATTGGTTATTGAGGTGAGGTGTTTGTGGATTGGGTAACTGGGTCTATGGAAATGACTATAGCACCTGCCTGACCTATGTAAATACACGGATAAAATAGGCAGGTGGTGACTCGCCATTATTATTGGTTCTTTATTATTACTGTTTCGCAGCAGAGGACGTGCCTCCTTTTTCCAATAATTATCAGGTGTGTAGCTTTTCTCCCTTTTTTCCGTCACCGTTAAATCTAATGATAATATGCAACTTCGAAAAGTCAGTTTATCGAACCTTCGATCACGAATCGAGTAACATAATAACACAGTATTCTTTCTTTTTTATTAATGGCTTTCGCAGTATTATGCATTTAGCCAGTGTCAAGTATAATGTATTCTCAAGTATTTTAACAAGAACGATGAAACACGGGTGCGGACGATTTCAAGGTCTTGTCGGAGTTATGGTGTTAACTCCTTTCAGTACGATTCTTAATTCACTTATTTCAATGTTTCCATATACTGTTCATCACCGTCAATGTTTATTGAACAAATCCACATCACTTTTATACAACAAATAATTCGTGGTCACGGGGAGGTCCTCCCCGTGACCACGAAGGCTGAAAAGTCTTCGAAACGTCGGGATCAAAATTAATAAAAAACCGCGATAAAATCCGTTTAAATTAGTTTTATTTCAATGAGTAACATTCGCGTAAACGTAAGAAATCATTATATAGATAATTACTTATTGCCCAGCCTAGAGTAATAACATAATTCTATGTACGCAGCCATCCAAGTTAAGGCAGTCCCAAAAAAAATATGTTTAACATCCGTATCATAAAATATTATTTCAAGTCTATATAAGGTCATGAATCGTGATCTTAATACGGGTTTTTTCCTGATAGATGAAGGTTGCCAAAGCGCGTAATCGATATCATAGTAATTCACAAAAAATTTGAAGTAAAACGTACATGTATTTTTTACTTGTTCGTTGCTTGCCCTGGCAATACTAATTCCAGTCTGTCAATGATAGTACTGCCAGCTGGCGGCGAATTTCCCGAATTAGATGGAATTAATGCGGCAACCGCTTTATTACGTTATTTATGTACGCTTAAAGTAAATGTATATTATATTAGTTGTGCCCTCTCGATTTCACCATAGGCATGTTTCCGCCCCGCTCCTATGGGTAGAAGTGTGATAAACACATAATCTTACTAACATATAAACCTTTCGGAATAAATTCTCTAAATGATAGTGAAAACGGTATCGAAATCCGTTGAATAGTTTACGAGCTATCAGTGGCCAGACAGACGCAGCTGGCAACTTTGTTCTATATTATATATTGATATTTATTTATTGAAGTGAAACTTCTTTATCGGCGTTACAAAAATAAAATCGTCACATTTTTCCGTTACGCGGCACGCGTCACATTTTTGACTTTGACTGGATTTTGACCAGACTTTGACTGGACTTTCATCGGACTTTGACCGGACTCTGACCGGACTTTAACCGGGCTTGGACCCGACTTTGACCGGACTTTAACCGGGGTTTGACCGGACTTTCACCGGTCTTTGACCGGGCTTTGACCCGACTTTGATCCAACTTTGACCGGACTTTGACCGGACTTTGATCGGACTTTGACCGGACTTTGACCGGGCTTTGACCCGACTTTGACCGGACTTTAACCGGGCTTTGACCGGACTTTGACCCGACTTTGACCTGACTTTGACCGGACTTTGACTGGACTTTAACCGGGCTGACCGGACTTTGACCGGATTTTGACCCGACTTTGACCGGACTTCGACCGGACTTTGACCGGTCTTTGGCCGGACTTTCACCCGACTTTGACCGGACTTTTTGACTGTATTTTGACCGGACTTTAACCGGACCTCAACAGGACTTTGACAGGACTTTGACCGGACTTTGACTGACCTTGAGAGGACTTTGACCGGACTTCTTCTGTCGAGCGTCCCGAGACGCACAGTTTTTTTTTGTATTCATGTCTATGATAATAAAAGCCTTTTGCTTAAACTTTATCTAATTTCACTTTATTTTACCAATTTCCGTAAAGTTGCATATAGTAGATCATCTGTTGAAAAATAAGGTCATAAAGAAGTTTCACTTCCTACGTGTGTACACTAGTAAACGCACACATTTATTTATTTATATTTTATTGAATCAAGATTATGTATTACATAAGCTTTGAACAAAATAAATTTGAATTTAAAATAAGACAGCGTTTCCCATATGCCGGGTCACGACCCGGTACCGAGCCATTTAAATAAAATACCGGGTCGCAACATTACCACCTTGTTTTAAAAATATTACCTACTATCGATCGACGCATCGTAAACACTGGTTTCAACACTAGTTGTACCCTAAAAATAAATATAGAATCCGACTTGAAGTGGAACCAGACCTTAGGATAAAACTTTCATAATTTTCTGCGAACTTGGATTGTTTATAAAAAAAATAAGCAGCAGCTCCATACTTCGCACTAAAATTTACTGACTAAATAGGCCATACCAAAGTATGTTGTACTAATAAAACCTTTTTACTATTAATAAATGTGTATTATTTTACCTGAATGTTTTTATTGCGGTTTGACGCTATGCTGATAGCCTGTTAGACCAATGCTTATCCGGTTGAAAATGGTAAAAATAGAAACAAATTTATAGTAGAATGAAACCCATTGTAAAAGGAAGAGAATACAACAAAATTGATAGGAAAAATAAATTACGGGCGATCTGAGGTCGGGAAGTGGGAAGGGGGGGGCTATTAAGGATAAAAAACGGTTTATCTCGATTTCCGGAAAAACTACAAGTCCTATGGAAAAAAGTTAAATCGCAAAGTTGTAGGTAATAAAAAGATCTACAACTTTTGTATACACACTTTCTTCACATAACCTCAAAATATATGTGAAAAATTCAAATAACCAAGTTTTTTGTTTTTATTTTTATCTATTACAATAAATCATTTTTTTTCTACGAAAGTTGGTGAAAACTTACCTTTTTGTATGCCAAATACACTGTAATTTTTTTGATTTAAAATATTTATTTTTGCCCCTTATTTTGACTTAATATCGAAAAAGCAGCCTAATTTTCAAACGAAAATTCTCACGTCAAAAAATCAGCTTTTTTTAAAAAGTCTGTTAGTTTCTTATTCGTTGAAATCTCTACTTTCTGATGGTGTAAAAAAATATATACATTACTATGGTAAATGTGCTCTGAAAATGCAAACAAACGAACTACTAAATAACAGGTAGTAAGGCCCAGACCCACCTAGCCCCTTCCCCACTTCTTTATGATGGGCTAAAATTTTCCGTAGATCACTCAGGTATATAAGTTATATTAAAATAAAAATAAAGAGGCATCTACGCATATAATTTAAAGAAGATTCTACAACTTTCTCAAAATATTGTAGATATGTCTTATTAAATATTAACTTATAACTTTACATTTTCTGAGCACATTTACCATAGTAATGGATATATTTTTTTACACCATCAGAAAGTAGAGAATTCAATAAACCAGAAACCAACAGACTTTTTTAAAAAAACTCATATTTTGACGTGAGAATTTTCGTTTGAAAATTAGGCTTCTTTTTCGATATTAAGTCAAAATAAGGTGCAAAAATAAATATTTTAAATCAAAAAAATTACAGTGTATTTGGCATACAAAAAGGGAAGTTTTCACCAACTTTCGTAGAAAAAAAATGATTTATTGTAATAGATAAAAATAAAAACAAAAAACTTGGTTATTTGAATTTTTCACATATATTTTGAGGTTATGTGAAGAGAGTGTGTATACAAAAGTTGTAGATCTTTTTATTACTTACAACTTTGCGATTTAACTTTTTTCCATAGGACTTGTAGTTTTTCCGGAAATCGAGATAAACCGTTTTTTACCCTTAAAAGCCCCCCCCTTCCCACTTCCCGACCTCAGATCGCCCGTAATTTATTTTTCCTATCAATTTTGTTGTATTCTCTTCCTTTTACAATGGGTTTCATTCTACTATAATTAAGTTATCTTTCAAAATGGATAAGCATCGGTCTATGTCTCGAGTTGGCTGTTTTCAGCTTCACCGGACTTTCGGGTGAGCTCTTTAGGCGCTCTCAACCCTTACATTTAAGGACTGCTCCAATGTATAAAATTTGACATACTTCTTACGTACGCGGTATCTGAATGAAAGTGTCAGAAGCAGGTACCCGAGTATGTTGATCAAATAAATTATCTTCTCCAAAAAGGACCCGTCACGAGTACTCGGTTTCGAAAACTTATAAGTATATTTATTGAGTGCTCACAACTCAAATCAACTGACTCACTGACTGTCTGACGACTGACTGCTGCTCACAAGATTTCATCCATCCAAAAAGCGTGTAACTCGCACAGCACACGGTGAGGTATATACGATGTGTTATAAGTGTATAGTCTGAATTGACATTAGCATGTTACTGACCACAAGTTCACCCCCTATCAAAAAGTGCTCAACGCGGGTACAGAAGTTTTCACTTAAAAAATGTTGTCTTGAATGGGTGTTATTTTCTTGAAAAAACTAAATTTTGTGGTATTTACGTAAACCTTGGGGGTGAATGGGAAATGGTTAATTGGCAACACTCGTCAGTTCAGTCAACAGTTAGGTGACAGATTCACAGATTAATGTTGTTTAATCCCGGTACATATACGATTTAATTCTAATTCCTAACTCATACATAGTGTTCTAGAGTAGCTTTTTAAAGACGACAAATAGTGTATTGATTGGTCATTAGATTTTTTATTTGTTTCCAATACGGAAATGTAGGTACGGATACTCGGATACTTGTGTAAACAAACCAGCAAAGGCCAATGTTTAATGAATTATATGTAAATGTATTAAGTTATTAATTTAAAATATGTCTGATCCTACTATTCAAACGTTTTGTTGTCATCACACGGGAAACAAAGCAGATCTGGCTGTAAGGATTATGGATGAATTCAATACGGATTCTTACAATATAGTGTGTTTAGTTTCTTCTTCTATCGGAATTTTGGGTGCATTATATCAGGTATTTATTGATAATACTTAATTTATGTACCTAGGCACTTTAATAACATTTCCATGATCAAAGTGATTTTAAACTGAGAGCCTATATGTACAGTATCTAATAGTTAAATTTTACTCTTGAATATTTTTGCAGTCCCGAAATCCTTAAAATTTTACGAGCATTATGATTACTATAGGCTATGATGTAAATTAATTCTTCATTCATACTTACATATCTGTTTATTTTTATATGTTGGTTCATTGAAATAGTATGTAGGGTTATTGTAATTTTAAATGAAAGTCACAAATGTTCTAGGCCCTAAAATTGCAAATGGATGATGTTTATATTGTAAAGCCTACAACTAACCTTTTTTTTTTAAATTTATAAATGATATTACTTATAAAATAAGATGTCGGACCACTTTTATAGGCATTAGGACTCAAGTTACTACTACTACTTAAGTTATGTAGATCAATGAAAACATGTATAACAGCCCATTCACATTATTGTTTATAGAAAGATTTTTGGCAGATCTATTTTATGTACTAGGTGGTAGATCTCTGTCCATCCTTATCCATCATCTTTGAGACCCAATAGTCTCGAAGGTGACAGTCCTACCCTTGACAGATTGGTGCTGTTACTTTGCCTGTTTCTGCCGCCAAGCACCAATATATTAAAATTGTATGAATGTGCTGCAAGTAACATAAACTAATCAGCACTATTTTAGATTTTTTCAGATGTGACTAATCAAGCTGGAAGTGGCTTAAGCTCAAGTCGCGGTCGTCATATAATCATATGGTTAGCTCTGGCAGATTTATTGGCTTCTTCTGGTAATGTATGCATTTGATTCTTTAAAATTACTGTTTTCTTATAGTCATACTCTTAACTTAACTCTCTTAAATTAGTTAATGTTTTTTAGGCATACATAATTTGCATATGTGCGTACAACACACACTTAGCTCTTTAAATAAATAACACATACTGTAACATAAATGTGCTTACATTTGTATCCCTGGTGATATAGGCAGAGGTAAAATTAGTGCACAGTGTCAAATACATCAAATCATAGATCAAATATTTTTTTACACCTCATTGTTCATGCATACTGTATAAGCAGCTAGGGCATAACCAATATTTGCTTCAGGGTTGGGCAAGATTTGCTGCAAAAGGCGTCAGTGCCAGGGAAAGTAAAAGGATCGGTCTGATGTGACGTAAGAACAACTCTGTATGTCTTCATGCACCACGCACCGATCTTTCGTATTACACGTTATAATTTTTAAAGAATATTAGTGTCTATGTTTGGTCAAGCGCCCTTGTCCCGTTGTGGGTGCTAACCAGTGATGTTCACTGGAGAGTTGTACATATTGTCGAGGTAAAAGTAGCAGGTTCAAAACCCAAAACGCATGCACTTGTCTTTTCTAACTTACGTCTGTATTATTTGAAACGTGTGTATAAATGTGTGTAAGAATAATCGTGAGGCAACCGGCATACCTGAGAAGTTCTCCATAATAAATTTGACTGAACCCTGTTCCCTCTTCTTCAATAACGAGGCCCGAGCCAAGCAATGGGACATGAATACATTACATTGCTAGTATTCTTATACATACATGTCCGACGAATTGCGAAAGTGACGACGACAACAGCATGAGATTAATCGGGAACTGACTAGCAACACAAAGTGACGTATTACCGAATATGTGACCTATCTAGGGAGACAACGAAATGGTTAATGTGAAGATTTCTTCATGATGTGGGCAATTTAACGATTAGGCCTCATGTACATAGTATGATTATCATTACCTACATAATATAGAACTAAGACTCTGTTAGGCTGTCTGTTTGTCAATTTATCTCTCCTAAATTATGCAACGGAATTAGATCCCGTTTTCACTAGCTGTCTACTAAATTATTCCGGAAGGTTGATATGATATCACGCTATAACCCATGGGAGCAGGTCAGTGACATGCATGAGGTGAAACTAGTAACAGCTAGAATCATATAATAATAATTATTATATAGTTAATCTACACATAATATAATATTATATTAAACGCGTTTTTTTATCCGAGCACGGCGAAGGCACTGCACTACACCCGATGGTAAGCGCAGTGCAGTCCAAAACCAAGCGACCACCGGTAAACAATGAGTTTATCGATGGTCAACAGGATCATGCCGGCCGGTATAAATACTTCTTCATTCATCGAAGAGGTAAGAAGCAAATCGAGAGGCCTGCAACAGGATAAGCGGATGACCGATTCATTCACAGGGATAGAAGCATATATATGTATACCCACCCCAACCAACCATCAAGTTACGTCGCAAACCCCTCGGGAGAACCGGATGTACACTGGCTGATCCTGGAACGCGATCCAAACAGGGGGTTTAGGTCACTATGGCTGGTTTTAACACCACATGTATGGTGGATGCTATCCGGGCGGATATGAATATCCTACCACCAGTTTGCTGTTGACGACCGTTAATGTGTTCGCGTATCATGTAAAACTGCTGAACGGATTTCAATGCAGGTTTATTAAACGAACCTTCAGTTCCCAGAAACAGCTTTCACAGTCTGTATCATACGTATAAAATATGTACAGTACGGTGACGTAAATTATGCGCTTCGGTTTTTACAAATAAGTACCACTTGCAAGAATGCCTGGCCATCCGGTTCCAGTCAGTCACATAAAAGAAAAATAAGGACATAAGGTTATGTTATAATATGGTTTGTATTATGTCATCATCACATGTCTGTATATTCGAAATATCCGAAAATTGTCGAAGCGAATAATTTCAATCGTAGTATTATTTTATATCGTTATGCAGACTCCGGAACCATCACACGAAGCGAGACCTTCTCCCACCTGAATAATAATAATTTAACTCTATGTATGTAGATTTCTAGTCTAGATTAGTTTCACTTCCTGTTCTATTCTTAGGAAGGCATTGATTCATTGCGTTAATATTTATGCATTTACATTCAACAAGTAGGTATACGTTCTTAACCTATGTAAATTTTGACATCAATGTTAGTTTCGTTTCCTGTTAATTGTATTGACATTTAGAGCTTGTTTCACATTGGCAAACAAATGTTATTAATCAAATAAAATAGGTCTAAAAACCATGTGGTTTTCCATACTCAATGTACGTACCTATATCAACTTAATACTTCTTAAATTGAGAATGCTTATAGCATTAAGTCCGCCTTTATACTCCATGTATATTAAGTGTAAATAAATAAATAAATAAATTAGTAGCTGTATGAGATATCGGACACTTTAATAGTATAATGTGAAACAGCCCTTTTTTTAAATGAATAATTTTGAATGTTGATGATTTAGATAATTTGTCTCTGTATTGAAACTAATGTGTATTATAAAAAACCGAAACTCAACAGTGGCATGTTTCCCAAAGTCTATCTATTTTGTAATTGCTTGATAATATTTGTATAATCGTAATTTTAGGTGTAATTTTATTCTTTCTAAAGAGACAATTTCAAGGAATCGTGTTTCTGCAATGACAACTAAGAAGTATAATGTATCCGCAGTGTTATAGTGTATTGATTACAAAGTTATTACTACAGGTTTATTCCAAACCTCAAATTTTAATATCGACTTTTAAAAGGGGCTGCTTTACATTTTGTTTAACGAAACTTGTACATGTACCCGATGCGCATGTTGAGAAACATGCTCAGATTTTAAGCATAGCCTAACCCAGGGGCTCCTATGTTTTTAAAGCTACGGGACACTCAACAGTCAACAATCTTTTTTAACCCAAACGAAAAAATCGTAAGAGGTTCTCAATTCTACGCGTTTATATTCTATGGAACCCTACATTGAACGATCATTACACTACATAAAATGACCAAACATGTTAGGAACATATCACACATACATATTTAAACTGTGATGTCAAGAATCAATGACGTCCAATGACTATCATACTTATCGAAGAATTACTTGCTTATGTGAAAAATATGTATTTATCTTAATTTCACGTCGCTATAACTCTAAGAAAATCATAAAATCCGTGTTGAATAAAATCACACAAACTTTTCAATTAAAATGTAAAATGTCTTGGGATATACCTATGTATGACTAATATCTCTAGGGATGGTCAGTTTTTAGACCCTGTTTATTTTATGCTATTTAAGTAACATGTACGTATTTGTTGCAGGTGTTTTGGTCCGCTCTGCCTTATGGCTAAGATATAAAAGTATAATGCCTATGCCAGACGATGATGTCAGTGTGTTATTTTGTAGTATAATTTCTGTAAGTGTTATATTTTAGAAGTACTTATAATGGTATTAAGTACATATCTTGTAGATACAACAATTTTAATTATTTTAGGCTTGGACTCAGTACTTCTATACGGCAACTTGGTTGTGGACTTTGTTTTATGCAATAGATACGTGGCTTACTATCAAAAGACGGGACTCTCACCCATTATTGTACCATTCTTTTGCTTGGGGACTACCAGTAGCCACCACAGGCATTGGTCTCTCAATATTATACATTCCAAATGCTACGTTAGTATTCTTATAATTTATAGTATAATAGGTCATCAGAGCTTTATAAATGTGCACATTTATGTGTATGGCTTTATCTAAAAAAAAATGAAAAAATACAAGTTTTCGAATGTCATTAATAAATTGTATTAACGGGCATTATATTTTAAATGGCCCATTTGAAATATAATGCTAGTAAATACATTAGTTCTCTAGCAGACTGAAGAATAATGCAAATAAATACTGGTGTATTTATTTTTATGGAATATAATAAAATTCATGTCGAATTTCAGATGCCACAACTTGCCATCTGCTACCAGTGCACTGTATAAGATTTTACCAAATTACTGTGCCACCTATGTTCCAATTGCAACTGTGATGGTAGTGAATCCAATTATGTACATACTATCAAGCAAAAATGTAGAAATGGCAGTTGCACTACCTTTTGCTCAGGTAAATTTGCTTTTGGTAAAGTGCCATTAAACAAAATATTTTATGGAAGCGCATTAATAATAATGATTTTTTTGCACTGTACAGTGCCTTTTGGGTGGGCAACGATAATATTTTATAATCTATCTAAATAAGTATCTAGGTTGCGCGTAAATTCGAGTTTTCAAAAACTTAAAGCTCTATAAAACATTGGTATATAATATTACTGTAGACAAGATTTATTTTTTACTTAAGTCACATGTTAAAATATCTGAATATATTTATTATTCGAAAGCATCACAACCCTAATGACGAAAATATAAAATGTGCCGTGGATTAATAGTGGTAACTGCTAACAGACGATCGTATCTAGTAGAGATTCGACCTCGGGTCTAAGCCAGTGGTCAAAATCCGTTGTTCGTTACAGACGACCGTATCTGGCAGCCACTTTGTGTGCACAGTACGGTAAAAACGTCGTGTCGTGTCTCAGTTTGAGACGTTATTAAGTGTTTAAAATTGCGATTACTATTAGGGTTGGCAACACTAATATATAGTGTTGTACTACTATATTTCCTGAGGATCCGAATGGTGGGTGTACCATAACGAATCCAGTCATGTTATATACTAAAAAAACTTACTTAAATTGTTCTATTTAGTACCTCAGATAAAAAAATAGTACCTCTATTAAAACGAAGTAATATCAAAAATAAGGTATACCCGCTATTTTAAAGTCAGAAAGGCGGGTGTATTTTGATTGCTCACTCATTGGTTATAAATATCTCAAATAAAGAAAAGACAAACTCGACCGTTCTGTTTAATTACTGAGATTTGTAACTTTAAAATTTAGGTTGAGTGGGCGTTTACAAAGCTTGATCCCTCAAGACAAGTATTCCGACATAATAAGCGTCGGAATGGTTAGCATGACTGGATTCGTTATGGTACACCCGCCATTCTGATCCTCACTATATGTCGGTCGGCCCGTACATATTGTACGTACGTAATGTAATATACACTCATGGTTATAGGTATTGATTAACAGTACATTGCATAGATTTTAGACATGCGCAAAACAGTACGCTATGAAGTAATGCTATATGGCATGTCATTTCGTACGGCGTAATATGGCACTATAGCATGGCATGGCATGGCATGGCATTACTCTAGGCATGACCTGACATGACACGCTATGTGAAGTAATGTGTACGGCCCACCATTACTTGTACTGTTGTGTACTGTTTGTTCAATCAGGACTCAGGTGTAATGTAATAGCAATATTAGAGAGATAGACCTTTTATATTTTTTTTGAAGTGATAACTTCTTATGGGAGGGTGAACCGAAACGTTCCGTAACGCGAGCGGTCCATTGACCAGCCAGCGTTAGCCGACCTCCGTGGAACATTGATAATTTCGAAGTACCAGGTGGCGTCACACAGTGACCAGTCGGCTTGGACCGGACTTTAACCGGACTTTCACAAGACTGACACGACTTTGACACGTCTTTGACACGATTTTGACACGATTTTGACACGACTTTGACACGACTTTGACACGATTTCGACACGACTTCGACACGACTTTGACACGACTTTGACTCGACTTTGACATGACTTTGACACGACTTCGACACGACTTCGACACGACTTCAACACGACTTCGACACGACTTCGACACGACTTTGACACGACTTCGACACGACTTCGACACGACTTTGACACGACTTCGACACGACTTTGACACGACTTCGACGCGACTTCGACACGACTTTGACCGGACTTGGACATGACTGACCGGACTTCGTAACGTAACGCGTTAAGGCGCCACTCTGTCTGGCGTCCCTTTCTCTCACGCATACGGTAGCAGTAGGCAGGCTCCTCTGCTCTCACTTTAACCCACATTAGTTTAAGTTATCACTTCTGTCGAGCGTCCCGAGACGCACACTTTTTTTTATTTGATTGTATGACGAGATGAGCAAGGCGCTCGCCTGATGGTAGCGCCACGCCTGCCCATAAACTGATGCAACACCACACAGAACTTTGAATTAAAAACACTTCAAATTCGCCATAATAAACAAATACATTAATACCCAAAAAATATATTTACACACCTAGCAATATTTTTTCTAGTTATTTACAGTTAGAATTAAGTAGGTAACAAATTAAGTACTTTCTTCACAAACACACAAAACAAACACTTTCCAAAACAACAATTTTTTTACCATACCGCATACAATAACCTTGTCCTCGTAAACAAATGTGAATTGTGAAATAATTCAAAACAATAGTAAAAGACGAAAAAAAGCGCGCCAGTTATTATTACTTACTGGGCGGTGCCATAGAAATGTAAACTCTATGAACAGTATTTTATATACTGCTCTAAATCAAAATTCTACTAAGGGGCGTGACACACCTCGATCGCACAATTTCTCGAACGTTTCCGATTGCGCGCTCGCTTCACCGAGCCGACCGCGGCCCGGCCCGTGTATGTACTATGGCAGTGCGCACGTCATGCCATGCCATGTGCCATGCAACATTTCGCCGGGTACTGTGTACTGTTTCAGTACTCGGTCGTGCTATATAACATGTCATGCATTACTCACAGTACTTACACATGTCTAATAGATTTCTTTATATACTATGCATATTTTAAGTACCCTTTATTCCATATCTGGTGTAGGTAGCTACACACAATTTTGCGATAAACATAAATGTGTATGTATGTTACTGTTCATAAAATGTTTTTTTTGTTCTTTTCAGTTTACAAGCAAAGAAAGAAGGGTTGTGGATGCATTAAGACTGAAATTTTTCTTTATCAATGTAGTTTTCTATATGTGCTGGTTACCAAATCTTATAAATGGATCGTTATTATGGACCATGTGGTTTAATATACCTGTGAAAGTGATTATTTGCATTTGGTATATAATGGTCAGTATTCAGTATTGAAAAAAATAAATATTTAATCTATTTTCATGTACAATTACATATATTACTGTGTTGTTTCAGGCCCTGATGAATCCTATGCAAGCTTTACTAAATGCTTTAGTTTATAGAAAGTGGAATTCAACTAGGTATAGATTTATTCCCACATATTCAAAAGAACATCAAAAAGAATTCCAATTCTATGATGAACAATCACCTCTGCTGGGTTCAGAACCTTCCAGACTGCAGTTATCACCAATTCCAACAGGCATCAATAATTATGCCACTTTGTGATTTACCTAATGTTGTCTTACTATTTTTGTATTGCGTCTGAATATATTCTCATATTGATACAATTTATTTGCTTTTAATTTGAATATACAATCTTCAAGGACATCTGTTAAATGAATATTAACTTGAAAGTGAATGACAACACTTAGTTATCAATTTGTATTTATACACTATAGGTTAATTTACAAAATATATATATCTGTAATTAGTGTTTACTAAATTTATATAACATCATGTTCATTATCCGGTGGGGCCATGGTTAAATCTGTAACATCTTTCACTATCATATGTGCGACTTGCCACGCCATCTCTTCTTCAACTTTAGATGTGTTTGTTGGCACAAAGCGGCTTACCATTTTTTTAAAAATAGATTGCTTTTTATCTGGATCAGGTTCTAGTTTCGATTCAAACCTTCCCAAGCTATTTACTCGCCCAAGACTCAGTCCATCATGTCTGTGCCTTTGCCACAATGAGTCTGCATTATAAAGCTGATTAGAGTCTATTGTCATGTCAGGTACAGAATGATTTCTTTTCTTTTTCCGAAAGACAGGATCACCCATTGCAAGTAGTGTATTTTGTGTGCTTATGCTATATTCACTACTACAATCTGACTGTGACCTGTGATTAGTGGACCATCTTTGGTCAACTGAATGAATCATTTCTGAGAGGTACTTATAGTACAATTCAGATTCTAGAAATGATTTAACGTATTGTGTCAATGTTTTAAATACAAACTGGAATGGGACATCAAAACAAGTGTTAAGAGGTCCCCCTTCTCTACATATCTCACTTTCAATTTGAAGCCTAGTATCTGTTGGAAAACCAACAGGATTTGTAGCTTGAAGGGAAAAGTACTTGTCATAAAGGACAATTGCATCAGCCTGCATCTGGTCAGGGTTTGATGTATTATCATTAGTTAGATTATCTCTAAAATGTATAACTGCCATAAGAAACTCCAATAATACTCTACAAGATTCTTGCTCCAAATGCTCCGTAAAATAAAATAGTACAGTCTCATTATATAAAATATCTTTTAGATTTAGAGATCCACTGGTTAGTATGTCAATTTGTGCTTTAATATAGAGAGGGCTGCTTAAAAACTCATTAAAATAATTATCTTCAATATGGCTGTATAGTTTTTCTTGCACAGGTTTAAAACAATCTTCTGTAATCAGCCCATCAGGGTTACATATATTTGATATAACTAATTTCCTTAAACTATCTGGTAAGTCAAGCTGACATGGAGCTTCTGCAGCCACATATTTTTTAAATAATTTTACTGATTCTTCTGATAAATCATTTATGCCAAAGTCTTCACAAGACCTGTTTTCTTGTAACATTGCACACTCAACTAAATTCCCACATGAACTTGTTGAACATTCCATTATCTTGTTAGGGTTATCAGAATTATATAGATTACTATTTAGTCTCCATTTTGAATTTTTGGCTGTGTCCCTATTATTTTGATTGTCTGGTTTACATTTACAGTGTAAATCAAAGCTCTGGGTTCTGTTAAGTTGTGAATGGTTAGTGTCATTATTTGTGCTACTGTTTTTAACCATTGCTTTGAAATTTTCCATATCCAGCCAAGCTTTAATAAGTAATTGTTGTCCAATTGTTTCCATAAACTGAATAAAATATTTTAATGCCTTTCCTCTGACTAGTATGTCATGTAGACTAAGAGTTAATTTAGACTTTTTCTCAAACACATCAAATGTTTCTGAAAATAAAAACGATTATCTAAAAACATTTTTTATATGCTAATAATGTTTTGATACAATTTATAAAAGTACCGACCTTCAGTATCATCCAAGGATTGTGTTGTTATTTCGGTATCTATATGTGGTTTGCATTCTGGAGGCCGCACTGGACAACCTGTTTTACCCTTTGCTAAAATAAAATACCTATATAGAAATACGTAATACCATCCGTGATTATATGATAATTACAATAAGTTGTTTACCTGCACTTTTCCAAAACTTAATCATTTCCTTATTATTTGCAAGTTTAGTGTTTGGTAGTTTTTAAAAGTACACTACAAAGACTACCTATGTATTTTTTTCGTTTTAACCTATTATCGTCTAAGTAATAATAGCGATCTACATTAATTTGTTATTAAATTTGTTGCGTTTACGTTTCACCACAAAAGTCAAGGAAATTAAATGTCAACATGTAAATGTCACAATTACATTTTTTTTATTATTTTACTGCTTTGGATATAGCTCTTTGAGCCTGTCTTCGATATTTTTTGTTATTTCTTTATTTTCCTATGGCTGTGGCCGATTTCAAGATTTTGCCGTAGTTTTGGTGAATTTCCTTTCAGTACAAAACTTGACAGACGATTTTCTCCAAGCGAATCGAATGCACAAAGACGATTAACCGCCTCGGTAAAAAATTACTGTTTTCAATGTTTATGATCATGATGTTTTTTTTATAGCATAGGCCGGCAAACGAGCAAGTGGGTCACCTGATGGTAAGTGATCTCCACCGCCCATGTACGCACACCACCAGAAGAATCATGGGCGCTTTGTCGACCTTAAAGGAAAAGGATAATTAGGGATTGGAAAGGGGAGGGGAGGGGGCTTTCGGTTATCTCACTCACCGTACGAAACGCAGCAGTGAGCCGCCACTTTACGTCGGTTTTCTGTGAGATAGTGGTAACAATTTGGAGCATGTTGTTTCGAAGTACTTACTTGACATGTTACAGCTCAGCAGCCAGATGTTTTTCGTCACAGATTCCTTGTGCTCTCTGAAACAAAGATTTACCCACGGTAGCTAACTGTTTGAATGGTGGTGAGTTTCATTGTTCAGGTATTTATCTGTATTGGTAATTTTTCTATACACGGTATGGCCTAAAGACTGATCAGCGGATAACTAAATCATCTAAGAAAAGAAAAGATTTATTTTGTTCTAACTTCACAGTGAATTGTATTTTATTGTTGATGGAATTAAGATGATTTAAAAATGCAGTTTCTTTGTCAGATAGTAAAATTGTGAAAGTATTATTTATGTACCGTTTGGAAAACCTAGGCGTGACGGGGGCTGTGCTTACGGCTGTCTCCTCGAACTCTTCCATGAAAATATCGGCGACTACTAGAGATACAGTATAATAAATACATAACAATATAATATGTATAATTAATACTCAAAACTATATTTACTACAAAAAAATAGGTACATTTTGCAATGTTTCAGTTATAAGCGTAATTTAAATTAAAGTAAAATAAGTGTGACTTCTGACTGTATTTTACTGTGTTACTGTTAGTTACTTACCTACTGCGTTGAGGTATTTGTTTTATTCTGTCTTGTAGTTGCGAAAATGAAAAACCGTTTATATCATTCCATTCCGTATGACGTGCCGATTATGGTTCAAAATATAACTCAAAAAGTCAGATACTGCGTTTTAAGGACTGCCCGGCAGAATATTTTGAGAACGTTAGGTTTGGGATAGGGTGTTTCATAGTAAAATCAGTCAGGAATGATGGAAACTATAATCTCTTAACGGATCTAGGTCGACTTAACCTGTAACCCAGTATGTAGTACCAATATTTATTTAAAATTATAAGAAGGCGTTCTATAAATGCAATTTCATGTTAAATAACAATAATTAATTTACAATTAAAATAACGTTTGATACACTTGCATAAAAAATAATGATTTATAAATAATAATAAATACACCCAACAGCCACATACATAGTCCTGACCCCACAGTAATATACGAGTCTTGTGTCGTGGGTATCAGGAACTACGAGAGGCTTTAGGTCTCACAACACCTAGACCTCGAAACAAATATTTGTGGATCACACAAACGTTTGTCTCAGTGCGGGAATCGAACCCGCGGCCTCTCGCTTCACAGTCAGCTACTCGCCCGCTGCGCCACGGAGGCTGTCATATTTATTACTTTTATTCAAACGAAATATACAATTAGAGACATTTTAATTATTTAAAATAGAAAAAAAACACTTGTCACTCCAAATGCTTTGTTTACTCTACGAAAATTGATAATTTATTTTGAATCAACCGAATATTTCATGAAATGGTCGCATTTTTTTAAATATTATATTGTTTGTTGACTATTTCATATGGCTTGAATTCAGAATGGATAGTTTGAAGATTTTATAAATTACACTCATGGTTATTTGATGCTATGGTCAAACATTTTTACCCACGACGGAACGGAGACGGTATAATATGCGTTTGGGGTGAGGGGTTGTGTGTTTGTACAAACCAATATTTCCATTTATCTGCAAAACCACTGGGCCGATTTTAATGCGGTTTTCAGCGATGGGTTTGGTCTTGATTAGTGCATGTTGTTAGATAGGTGTTACGGTAATCACTCACCAGGGGGGCCGTAGAAAACATTTGTTTATATAAACTAATGTTATCATTTATATATTCACACATTAAAATAAACTGCATTGATTTTGTATATATGTGTAATGTGTATGTATGTACCTATGCTCTTCAAAAAGTTTAAAATAGAAGGCAAAATTAAAAAAAAAAATGGGTGCGTGTACTTATGTACGCGCGTGAGAAGTTATACTTCTTTGGCATCATTAAAAAATAGTTTTTAATTGCATGCAAATAATTGATTACAATAATAATAAGTATTTAACATTAATAATTTAATAATATTTAGTGTTAATTATATTAAATAAAAGTATTTTAATTTATATCAATAAATAATACATACGGATAGTTAACCTCAATTATATTGGAGCACTTGAAAAAGTATATAAGCACAATTTTTTTCACTAATATTCACAAATAGTAAGTAATATCAATCAAAATATTCAATTTAAATCACTACTGAATATAATTTATTAGCACATATATAAATTATAAAGGACATTGTCAAAAATGGCCTATGAATCAACACGCATGAAACATTTACTATAATAATAATTATTATTTATAATGTACATTATAATTATTATTATAGTAAATGTTTCATGCGTGTTGATTCATAGTTTCAATAGAACGGACACTTATTAATTTCGAAAACAATTTAAAAAGTATTCACTTCCGTCATAGTCCTCGGTATTATAATTTTTGGTTCAAATTCGGGTTTTTAATAGGCAAAGGTATTGTAGCTCATACAGCCAAGTCTTTGTAACAACACTCTTAAGCTTCGCATTGTTATGCATTTCGCCAAAGACAAGTGTAATTTATTCTCAAGTCTTCACAACAACGATGAAATATCGTAACATTAATAATTTAATAATATTTAGTGTTAATTATATTAAATAAAAGTATTTTAATTTATATCAACATATCCACTCGACATGATAGAAGTACATTCTACTCTCTTCGCGTTTATGCGAGCCTGGTACTTTTTACGGCAACATGTTCCGAATAAGAAAAAACCTAAAGAGTTTTTCTTTGTCCAAATCGTCATTTGTTTATTAATTACGGCTACTTTCACTCTCATCATTTTTTCTTAACGCGCCTAACTTCATACTGTTAATTTTTTGTGTCACAGGTGCGCGCGCATCTTAAAATTTCACTCTCATCATTTTTTCATAACGCGCCTAAAGAAGTATAACTTCAAAAAATGAAAAACCCACGACGGTTAAAATGTTATTGAAAAAGGATAAAATAATTTAAAAAAAAACGCGACATAAATAATTAGGTAATGTGACGAGAGATAATTTACGTAAAATTCGTCGGGGGCTGCCATCACTATTTTAAATTATAAAATAAAAATTTTAATAAGTAAACTATATAAACTACAAAACTTGTTCATTTAATGGTAGCCCCAGACGAACTTTACGTAAATTATCTCTCGTCACATTAATTATTTACGTCGGGTTTTTTTTTTTTTATTATTTTATCCTTTTTCAATAACATTTTAACCGTCGTCGTGGGTTTTTTTTCCATTTTTTTTTTAATTTTGCCTTTTATAATCATATCGTAAAATAGTTACATTATCCGTAATTGGAGGCGTTGATAGTGGTTTGTGTATAATAAGTGATATTATAATAAAGGAATGTGTGGGAGTGGCCCACGACGAAATTCGAGTAACTAGGTATTTCTGGCTTTCAAAATGTGCTATACTGCAAACTGCGAATGAGTAGATCCTCTTAATCAACAAGAAATGTATGGACGGTTTTTATGGCATATTAATTAACACATTTAGAATTAACAATTACAATGAACAATTAGCAAACTGATTAAACGCTGCTTTAGAACCGACATCAACTCCTACTATAAGATTTGTTTTGTACTTCTCATACTCGACTTTAATAGCAAGAAAAATTTACTGTACGGGTTTTAAATAGGTACATATTTATCAAATTAATTTTAGATCCTGGTTTGGTCGCTGTTGTGTGATATAAATTGAGGTGGCTATTATTTGATTCGATAAGTAATCACTTGTTTTTGTTTCCTTATGTGCCACATACGATTGCGAGCATTAGTTTACCGTAAAACTATATGTTTAAGTATTGAATTTGAATGATATATGTTATGTACCAGACCGAAAACAATATAAGGGATATGAATATGTTTTTGTTAATCTTGATTATAAAATAGTTTCAGTCCTCATTATTCATTCCTCGGAGGCCTTGTCTTACATCGTTTAAAATTGTTTTGATGTCATTACTATATTTCTTCCCTCTTCGAAGAAGGAAGAAGCAAATTGAGGGGCCTGCGAAAAAACAGGCGAATGACCGATGCAGGCACAGTAATACAAGTATGTACCCCTATACCCGTCCGAACCTACCACCAAGTCATGTCGGGAGAACCGCATATACATTGGCTGATCCTGGAACTCGACTCACCTGAACGACCCATTATGGCGGGTTTATCATCATGTTTACCAATTGTCACTATTCAGTTGGGTAAAAAATATCAGTTAGTTTAGCTATCCTCTCACCAACTTTTGAAAACTGGTTAAGTCTTTATGGTTCTTAGCTATGTTTGAAGAAAATCTATCGCTTTTGCTTTGCCCTCTCCCCTTCCCAATCCCTTAATTATCCCTTTCCTATAAGGTCGGCAACGCATCCATAATTCCTCTGGTATTGTGGATGTTCATGGACTGCTATAAAAAAAAAGCTGAATTTGAATACCTATATTACGAAATATTTCTTTGTTTTGTAAAGGTTTGGTTATGGTCCAGAAAAGTTGTTTTGAAAGTTTATGTTTATTTATAAAATTCCTAAATAAAATTGAAGTTTACTTACGTGCTACCATTTTCAACAATTTAAGGTGTATTTTATGTACTTAATATAGGCTGATTATGTACTTAAATATAATTAAAGTCCATAACGGAATAATTAGTTTCTTCTTCCCTGTAGTTAGGTATTATAAAAAGTAGGTAGTAGCTGTAACTTTAGTGAATTAAATTATTAAATATTATGTTATTATAACATTTGTTTGTAATCTTTATATTAACTCATTTCTTCATATTGGGTTTGAACATTATTTTTCAAGACATTTTTTTTACCTGACTTTTAATCCATTAAGTTTACTCGGACCTTACGCATACTGAGGACACAGTGCATCGAGAGAGGCTATCGACCTTCCCACAGTTACTTGAAATAACTGTTAAGCTGTTGAAAATAACTTCGTTCAAGCAAACAGCGCACAGGGCACCCGGCTTCTCGACTTGATCGCACACATTTGCGGGACTCTATTGCAAAATCTAAACAATAGTTTCGTATATAATACTACTGAAAAAAAATGTATAAGTTAATAATTTTTGTTAATTGCCTTCTTTGCCAGCTTGTAAATAGTGATACAACTTATGATCAGAGGCAAAACGGACCCTGGAATTTGGAAATAGACGTAAAAAATGTGCAAATAGTTGCTTTAACGAAAGGAAATAAAGAAGAGTATGTGGTAAGTAATCAATTCATAAGCGTTTCTGTTACATATAAAATATATGTACCTATAGTCATACTGCTTATATAATCTACCTTGCTAGTGATGTTTTGTTCATATAAACATATTACCCTAATTCCTCTTTTCTGGAAGTATGCAGATTACATTAGTAAAACAACCAACAACATATATTTATTATTTTTGGGAATATAACACGAAAAACACTACTCAACCCGCTTCCTTTTTTATTGGACATTAAAGTTGTCATAAGTTTCATAATAAATATATTATGTTAAAATTTATAAGTGGTTTTGAAGCTAGATACTTGCTATGAATTCAGATTGTTATTGTTTCAATTTTAAAATCAGAATAGAATACAAATACAATTTAAGTTCACACGTTGTGTTTTTGCTTTTATAATAGGCAAAATTATTTTTAAAGAAGCTTTAACAAGCGGGCTTTTTAGGAACATTTGATTAGGTACGGCGGTATTAACGTCCTCTCGATATTTTTTAACAATTCTGTTGTTCCGCTTTTGCATGATCGTTCATAAAATTGAAATCTGGGTCCACAACCTCAGCTTATGACATTACATGAGCATTACCACTGTATTGGTCGCTTATCAGTGGTGGCAGCCGAAGTCCCGTCACAACCTCAAGGCCCGTTTTTCTTTCGGTGGAATTTCCGCCCCAGACTATCCATGACAATACAACATTGCTGGAAGACAGGGAGAGTTTCGGTAGACTTTCCTACGTCCATTATTGCTATAAATATAAAGCATAATATTTAATTCGTAATTTTTCATTCGTAAAAAGGACCTAGCTACATTGCAGTTTATTGACGTTGGAGTTCAATTTAAATGTTTGCGCGCAAACTGTGTGCGTACTATTCTTTATGCTCTTGTCAGTTTCGGAGCATTAGCTGTCTTATGAGGCTTCAAGCTACGTTCTACGAGTCTCTTTCAGCAATGCGAGCACTCATAGTTACTCCACGAACGTCCCGAAGCTGTTCTTGGACCTGCACTGAAGTCAGGTGACGATTACACAGGCTAGTAGTAAAGATAAACCGAACTTGTGCTGTAGTCACCCGGGTTCGTGGTTCTCTTGGACGGTGAACGAGGGCACTTGTCGATAGCATACTAAATTTTCGCTGACTAAAACCAGACTGAAGAAATAATATAGCTTGCTTAATTTTATCGTTAAAATTAAGGGAATTACAATAATTATTTCGGTATTCGTTTATATAAAACAAATGCCGAAATAACGATTAATTTAAAATTAGATGTTATATTAAATTTTTTTTTGCTCCGGTGACGCAGATCGAACTCTGCTTTTATTTGTTTTTCAAACCCTTAAATTCCAATTTCACACAATGATGTCATCAAAATTATGGCCAGTATGTCAGCTTCGTAACTGCATAAAAACTTTTTCATTGAATTTCATTATTTTGATGGTCTACATCAGAGTTCCCCAAACTTTTTTGTGTCGTAGACCCCTTGCCATGTTTTTCCGTGTTGGGTAGACCCCCTACTTACCTGATATTGATACTGTAGTGAAGTTTAGTGTTAAAAACTTAAAGTAACTTACACAATTTTATAAACATATACAGGGTTAATTTTAAAACACCAGCAACCTCGCAGAACCAGATAGCTGACCCCATACGGAATAACTTTTGTTCTACGAGTTTGGATATAATTCAATATATTTAAAAAAAAAATATTTTACAAGTTTTTGTTGTGTCGTGTTTTTCTTCGTAGACTGCGGCGCGGCGCGGCGTGCGCGCGCGACTCAAAGGCGCCGCTCAGCTGCTCGGGCGTTGACCTTCAAAGGCGCTAGCCCGGTTCCACACGCTTCGCGTGTTTGCTTACGTAATCTGCGATACGCGTAGGTAACATTCAAGACGGAAATTAAATGAATACTTATTTTTGTATGAAAATAAAATCTAACAAATTATCAAAAGTCGTAGAACAAAAGTAGTAGCTTATAACCTTAGGTATCTACCCCTGCGAGGTTGCTGGTGTTTTAAAAATAACCCTGTATAATATATTTTTTACTTAATAGGTACTTTTATAAATAATGTATATGTTTTGATATTATAAGATAGTATGATGTAAGTAAATAGGTACTATCAGTGTATGTGTTGAGATCCACTATCGTGGACCCTATTTTCATTTCATGGACCCCCAAATTTTTTTTCGCTGTCGTAGACCCCTTGCAGGTTGGCATAGACCCCCAGGAGTCGATATAGACCACTTTGGGAATCACTGGTCTAGATCTTTATACATAAAAATGCAGAGTGGCTCCATTTAGGTGTCTCAAAGTATGTAAGCACATTGTTGTAGTACAGTGTTTCCCAACCTTTTTTAGGCTATGCCCCAACTTAACATTTTTTTGTTACATTTGTCACCGATATCTAGCATTGCATTTAAATAACCTAAAGCGAAAGGGTTAAAGTTGTGTCGAGTCCATTCTTAAATTGTCCCCCTGTGGGGCGTGGGCCCCACGTTGGGAAACACTATTGTAGTATCTTTATATTGTGCAACTGAGTTAGAAACGTCTCAAATAGGAACTTGAAACTTTCCTTGGTTTTGATGTCTTTGCTATTTGCCCAACCTAAGGTTACTTGTGTACTTATGTTAAATTCAAATGTAACACCAACTTCGATTAATATTATTGATGTACATAGACTTAAATATATATCTCTATTTGCAGGATTATGACTACGCTTACGATTATTCGGAAATGACCATTAAGCCGCCAAATGGTACCAAACCAAAACCAATAAATTCTACAATCACATCAACGCAAACCCCGTTTGAAAATATGACTAATACAGCAAATGCGACGACCGAAAGCTTCACAAATGTTAAGAAAAATAATACATTTGTAGATGCTGAAGTAGTATTAACAACATTGTCTCCAACAAGTGATAATATTATCACAAATGCTTCTTTTGTGACAAATAGCACTGCCGCTGTTACTACTCCAATGACGAATTGCAAAAAGGGTTTTGTACAAAATAGCAACGGACACTGTGAACTTGAATTGCAAGGTACCTCAAATGCGTAAGTAACCCATTTATTTATTAATCATACTTAGTTCCGATGAGTTTCAAAACAAGATTTGGTACAACATGACCTTCCAGATTGCGTGTTGCATCCATGCCGCTTCTAGTACTCTCTAATCATGATGCAAGTTTCAAAATATGTAGGAAAGTATTGGAGATTTATTAGATATTTTATATTACTTTTGTTACTTTCATAATGTTGGTACGTTACTCACTTAAATTAATTATCTACATAAGTTACTTAAAATTAAAATAGTCTCAAAAACTGTAAGTTGCTTTCTCTGACCTGTACCTAAAGTTACGAAGTTTTAAGTTGCGAAGAAAAGACAAAACCAAATTGACTGGCAAAAAGTTAGGTATCCTTAACAGAGCGGGCGGTATTTCACGTCGCGCCGTCTACAGATTAACACTTTATAAAGCTCAATTACGGCCCCACGTTAAATACTGCTGTCATTTTTGTGCAGGAGACTCCAAATACTTGCTGAACCACTTGACTCGTTGACAAAATGTGATTAGCTGACATACGAATTGATTCAAGGACCTCACGGTTTTTAAATAAATTTGAACAATTTTGAGTCAGTGGTATCAATCATTCCCCGTTAAACGCAAAAGATTTCTTTTTTTATCTGGTGTTATTCCGGTTAGTGCTTAGATAAAGGAACTATTGTCTACGGGTTAGTGCCAGTGTCCAGGAAGGCGGACTAGACACTTCGCAGTGGCAAGCATGGGTGACACCGGGTGCGTATATCACCACACCCTAAGAAATAAAACTTAAAAATAATAAAAACCGTAACGTAAAATATTATTTTAAACCGGCTTTACAAAAGGAGGAGATTCTCAAGTTTATTGTTTTTGTGGTTCCATTTAATTTGTTTAAGATTGAACTGTATGGGGTAAAAAAATGCAACTCCTCAGGGATAACAGCACACTAATCATTGTCTTCAGATTGACTTGACTTCAGATATACCTCTAGAAACAAATAGTATTTTTGACTTTTTAGCATTCTTTTTTAACTCGGATTTTAGGGTCCCATACCTAAGGGGCATCAATTAACTCCTATTATAGCCTACACCAGCTGTCTAGTTTCTTAGTGGCTTTATGTTTTGAACTGCAGTAGGTAACTGGCTAATTTTTGACGGTTTAATATGTATTATTATGGCGGATAATCTAATGAATAACCAAATATAATATGTATTATATGTTTCTATCAAAATAAAATTTCAATTATTTTATAGAAAATTTAAAAGCGAAAATTTATAAAACAGTCATTGTGTCTACATGCAGATGTATGTATGTAACATGAATATAATTTATGTGTGGCAGTATACTATGTACATTTTTTTACAGCCTGCGCAAACTAGTCAAACTTTCACAAAAACTGAAATGGAGGAGAGCTAATCATCACAACCATGATGGCTCAGTATGATCTTTTAACTGACTAAGATCACAATTTGAAGCTGTTTGCTCAAGATAACAAGTCCTATAAATGGATTATAACATAGACTCTATAATTGTATTTATGTAGAGATATTCCTTATTCTCAATATAAATTTTCCATTAAGGGCATAATTATGACCAGAGTCATTGATAAATAGTAAAACAAACAAAATACTGGTAATAATTAACATTTTATTTATTGTTTCATAATAATTACTCCAATTGACTCAGAACATTGTAAGTAATTGTAGTGATTAAACCAAGGAGCAAATGAAATTGATCTAAATATTGTTTTTATTTAGAAATAACCTTGCCTGCATCTATCTACTAATATGTAATACTCGAAATTGATTGATTAAACTTTTTTATGGAATGGCCAGTTTTATTTATGCTGTAAAAACCTATAACATTGCGAACAATATCACAAATGTTTGTCCTAAGGAATTAAATCAGCATTCACAATAAATAATCAATGCAAAACACAGCATACAATCACACAATAATATGATACAGTAGTATCCATTGTTGTCAATGACTAAATTAAAATTATCTCCTGTCCTCATCCCACTCACAGTAGGATCAGTGCAACTTGCTTTTTAGAACGCATGTTACAGAAAGATTAGGATTGTAGTTTTTACAACTGGCTTACTGCCTAGAGTCAACCCTTCTGAAGAAAAAACACATCCAAACCCAAAACAGATATTTGTTGATCATACAAACATTTGTATTAGTGCAGGAATTGAACCTGTAACCTCCAGCTTCATACCCACCCACTGTGCTATGGTAGTATAAACTAAAATTAAAATAAGTATTTTTTTATTTTGGTCTCTTTTAGATCAGTCAGTCTACAGTGTATGACAGTCTTGTCAAACTGAAATCATTCATAATTTCAAAGGAGCAAGCTTTATTTTAATTTAGTTTGTGACAACAGAATTTAGACTATTAACAAATCAAAGTTTTAAAGTTTACAGAGACAAAATAATAAAGGAATGAAAGCACCAATAGTTATAAACACTGGTATCAACACTGAGCTTTCATCCATAGAATAAGGGTCAGGCTGTTTGGGTCCACTGGCACGCCTTGCTTTTGGATTTTTTTCTTCAATTTCCTCTCTTGGTTCATCCGTTTCATTTTCAGGCCACACTAGCGGGGGCAGCTTCGGAACTTCATCTATTGTACCTCTCATAACATACAATGCATTAATTTTAGGATTATCTCTGTAACCCTTTATAAATTCAACTTTTATTTTACCACCTCGTATATCTGATTCTTCTTCATTATAATATAGTTTTCCATTTTTAATTGAATAAGGTATGTACTCATCATGTGCTACACCTCTACCGACCTTATCGAAAATATCTAAATCAGCCACAATAGTGTGGTCTCCATTCAAAACAACATCAAACACCTTCATGTTCGGAGCGTTAAAATAAACTTCACTGAATTTCAAAACTAAAACATAATCGCCATCCTTGTTCGCAGGAATGTCATAGCCGAAAGTGCTGTGATGATATCTTTCTGTCTGGTATAGTATTTCGTCTTTAGGGTTGACGCGACCGATCATAACCAATTGTTTACCGTAATCGGAAGCGGTTCCGACTCTTCCTTGTAAAGAGTCCTTTTCATAATGAATTCCGTATATGTCAGTGTGAGCGGGCCCTCCAGCATTAATAGCATAAATTATTTCACCTAAACCAGTAGCAGTTTTTATGATACTAAGTATGAAAATAAAAGTATAAAGTGTTAACCGCAACATCGTTATTGTTTCAATCACTTGTATGGCTAGGAGCTTATTTATTTGCACATAAATACAATTTTAAAACAACACTCTTTTAATTCAGCATGATGACACTGTCCAGGCGTCCTTTTTTGAAAGTTATTGAATATGAAATCAGTAAGTATGTACCGGCAAATACATTAAAACACCATTCGTGCCATGCCACTTGCCAACACATGCCATTGCCATAATTTAGAGATGTTGAAAAAATATCGATATATCAAACCATCGATGTAATTTGGCGATATATTATGATTCAATATATCGAACTATAATTATTTTTTATTAAGTTTCGAAATATTATTTAAAAACATATTTTTTATAACTAGTTGCTATGAAATATAATCCAAATAAATAAGGTGCTAAATCATCGACTTAGAAAAAAAGAAGGACAGTGCGCTACTAATATATAAGTATACTATTATATAGTATACTATTACTTATTTTAAGTTGTATATAAGTATGTATATTATTCAAAAAATATTGTTCAATAATAGATTTTTTTATTTGAGTGAATGATGAGAAGAGCAAGACGCTCACCTGATCGTAAGCGCCACGCCTGACCATAAACAGAAGCAACACCACACAGAACTATGAATTACAAAACACTGTATCGCACTGAACTGCGCTCGTCACCTCGATATATAAGATGTTAAGCCTCATAATGCCCAGCAATTTCACTGGCTTCAATGTCCTTCAAACCACTGTGCTTACACACTGTTGCTTGGCGGTAGAAATAGACAAAGTGGTGGTACCAACCCAGATGGCCTCTCGTATACGAGGGACCTACCACCTTGTATAATGTTAATACTCCAATAAAAAAATTGGTTGTCTGTAAAGTCGGTTTACTGACGATAGTTGAACGTGACAACGTCTTAAGAAAATACTGATGGAATGGTAGCATTTTTCAAAAGAAAATTTTAATTTCATTTGTTTAATATTTCGATTGAATAGTAAAGCTATCGATTTTTTACTCGTCGTGAAATAGTTCTGTTAACTTATTGTTTTAATTTTGTCAGTTATAGCATAACCTACAATCGCTGCACTAGCGGACCGATACTATTCATTTTAATGATGAAAGCACGAATATTCGATAATATATCACTTATCGCTACCTTTATCGCTGCAATTATCGTTGCTATAAACAATTGACACCACATTCACTTTTCACTGCACTTGATACTCGATCAAAACATGTAAATGTACTATAGTATAGCAGCTGTCCACGCAGACGCATCGCTCACTCAAGTAGGAGAGAGACGGATGTCGAACGCTGCCGAACGCAAAGGCCGATTGTGCTTCTTTGTCGCTCGTTCCGCGCTCTCGCTTGCACGTCAAACCTTACATGGAACGCCTCAGAGCGAGGTAACGCCGCATGAGTCATGTTTTTTCGTGCGTGCAGCCGGCTCTATCGAATTATAAGACGTTGTCACGTCAAAAAAGTATTGTGTTGTGGTTGGACTCTGCACAATCACCCTAATAGAAACGGAATACGTATCAAGCAAAATCGTTAAAAACTCACAAACCCTTAGGCCGCGGACTCGAAGTCAGCGGCAAGCGGCGGCGGCGCGGTGCGTTCAAATGCATAGATTTAAATGGACCTGGCCTCGAAAGCAGCGGCACGGCGCGGGCGCGAGGAGCGACGTACGAGCGGCGCGCGCCAATCGAGCGGCAACTGCGCGTCTGCATTGACGTAGTGCTGTGTATTTTCAAAAATGCCCGCCGACGTGGTGGAGCAAATTATTTCAATGATTTTTTATATGGAACATCATATTCACATCAATTTCGTTCGCGAACAGACACTACTTTCTCATAGCACAACACTACGCCGCTCTAGCGCCGCACGATCTGCCCGCTGACTTCGAGATCGGCCCTGTTTTCCAATTACAGCACTAGAGCGCATTATGCGGCATAATGCTCAACGTTGAATGTTTCAACTACAGCAACGCTACGCACAATCAAGCACTCTCAAAAGTACTGCTTTCGGGTGATACATGCAATCGATACCAACTCAGTAACAGAAAATTAACAAGTGTTTTTTCTTTAAGTTGGCATTGATCGAAATTTTATTTATATTATCGTTAGTAATTAATATTGTTTATTGTTGAGAAAAAAATTTAAGCTTTCGTCTTATCGTAGTGTTTTCGAAATATTCAAAAGTTAATTCAGACCCTGTTAAAAAGTAAATGTAAGGATGGATGAAGGTATAAACATTGACTATTTATATTTTTATTCTCAACACTGAACTTAGCGCACTCTGCTGGTGCACTAGAAAACTAATTCACGTTCCAATTAATCATTAGCACACTTCAGCATTGTGCGCCACTGAGTCGCATTATGCTCTGTAATTGGAAAACAAGGCGGGTGTCCGCCGCTGCCGCGCCGCGCCGCTTTCCGCTGACTTCGAGTCCGCGGCCTTACACAGTGGCTGTAAGCAGAATTGTGTTACACGATTCGATCGTTTTGAGGTGTTTTTTCATATTATGATCGTCAAAAAAATTTTAAGTCTTAATTTAGGCTTTATTAAGGTTTACCTACATTAAATGCAAATAATATACAAATAAATGATTTGATTTCAATTGATTTAGGATCTGGGCATTGTGGGAGGCAAGTCCATGGTAGTTCCTAATACCCACGTTACAGGTTAACCTAGTGTGAGGTCAGGACTATGTGTGTGACTGTTGGGTGTATTTATTTTATTTATATCTCTGGAACTAAGTACCTATCATTTTCGGAAGTTTTACTCGTGCATTTGAAATTATTTTCTTTATCGTAAAAATAAATATAAAAGTAAACGACCGTTTTTAGTAATTATTCATATCGTGCTGCGTTGTGCGCGAGAAAAACCCTGTTACTTTTATTATAGCCAATATTTATATACTCGTTTAGTAGGAGTTTAGATGTAGTATCTGCTTCTTTTATTACCTATTAATATAAAAGGAAGAAGAAGGAAGAAGGAGGAAGTTGCCTGGAAGAAATAGCCGTTAGTAATAAGGCCGCCAATTGTATGTACTTCTTTTTATTATTCTTAGATGTCTATTGTATATTTTCAATACTTTATGTTGTGATGTACAATAAAGTTATAAATAAATAAGTGACAGCATTTTCTTTGATAACTTTTGCCATCTGATGTCGGCTTGATTTGTATGTAATTTTGAACAGCAATATCGCTGAAACTACTGGGTTTTTTGAAAAAAATAACAATATTTCGCACTTTGATAACAAAAGTGACACTACACGAAAATTGTCGATGTTTAATTATGAACGCTATTTTATGAAACATTTAAACTTTCTCCCATAAACAAATTTTTCGTTTAGTGTCACTTTTGTTTTCAACGTGCGATTTGATCACTCATTTTCTACGATGGGGTCTCATTATTAACCCCTCGAAAGATAAGAGCCGCTCCAATTTGGCAAAAAAAGTGTTATATTAAAAAATAAAACTATATATTGGACAAAATAAAAGAAACTAATAAAAAATTCTTCCCAGAGAGGTTGACTTTGGCTTTTAGCTTTCATACTTCGTCGCTATGAAGGCAGGCAGGCTTGTGTTTTCAGTTTTGATACATACATACATACACACACAGTCACGTCTGTAATCCTCGAAGGGGTAGGCCTCAGATCTGATAGTTTGGAATTGTGCCCGGTATGACGATAGGCTCGCCCCTTATCACATCATGGGACGGAAATACGCTTGGTGAAATGTGAGTGTACTGGTTACACTTTTGACTATCCCTTTGGGGATCTGTATATCAAATCCTTACTTGTATTTCAAATAAGTCACATCTTGGCATTTCCTGTCGACCTTGGAAAGGCAATCTAGAATACCTAACAATGTCTAATGTAACACGACACCTCAATGTACTCGAAGTATGATGTGGGTAAAGTTTAGAAAGAGTTTGTTCCGACTACAACGTAGAGGTGTTAGTTACATTAGACAGTAAAAAATCGCAATATAACGAATATAACACAAACACCCCGCTATTTTAGCGCTATCTGCGCTTTAGTAATAATATTTATTCTTACGATATATATTATATACTTCATATATATATTTGTTAAAATCTGATGACGGACTATAGAGTAAAGATATAAAACGAATAAACTAAGAGTAAAGAAACGTCGAATTATGATCCTCCATCTTATTGAAGTAAGTAAATAAGATTAACAAAAACATAAATCTCAATCTCTACAATTTCAGTTGCCCAGCAGCGGCACCAGCAACGGCTTTTTGATTCTTAGAGTCACAAGCCATTCTATAGGTTGCATGGGCCGGTTCTCTATCTCAGAAAACCACCCTAAAAAGCAGTTTTTTTATCGCATAGGCCCGCAAACGAGCAAGTGATGATGGTAAGTGATCTCCACCGCCCATGTACGCCCACAACACCCGAAGAATCATGGATGCGTTGACGACCTTAAAGGAAAGGGATAATTAGGGATTGGGAAGAGGATTTGGGCTTCCGGATATCTCACTCACCGTACGAAACGCAGCAGCAAGCCGCTACTTTACGTCGATTTTCTGTGAGACAGTGGTAACGACCCGGGCGAGCCGGTCCATTCATGCTGTAGACAAAACTGTCTACAGCGTGGCTCTACCACTCGAGCTTGCTGCTGCATTTTATTTGGTGAGTTAGATATCCAGAGGCCCAAATCCCCATCCCCTTCTAAATCCCTTAATTATGCCTTTCCTTTGAGGTTGGCAATTCGTTCCTGATTCTTCGGGTATTGTGGGCGTTAATGGTCGGCTTAGTGTAGTAATATACGAATAAATATTTAAAATAAGTATATTCTGGACTTTTTGTGTCGATAGTAGATATTATATAAAACCACAAATCGTCACAAGACATACACATCTTATTTCCCATCGCTAAGTCACAATTACATGAAACAATTGATTGATTAAACTAAGTAGGTACTTAATACCATCTACATACATTATTCAATACATACGGATCGAATGCAAAACCTTTTTGAAGTAATTTTTTTTGGTATACCTCAACTTTTGCACATATAGATAAAATACCTGCTTCACTTTCGACATTAGTAGTCCTTCTTTTCTCTAAGTATGTGTAGTGGGTAAGTTTTTATACAGCGTTTCGTTTAGGAGCATGGAATGCGTATAACTTAACACTGGCGCACTTCCTGCTAAAATAGAATATTACGCTATTTATAGCTTAAAAATATTTGCCGATTTAAAAATAGCTTTCATTATAATGCGTTTTTGATTTATAGTTGTTGTGAACACGTCTCTCACCACGATACACGTTTGGAACAAGCAACAACTCCGTAAGTACCTAGCTGGGTTACGTGGTTCGTTTTCATTAGAAACTTTGCAATGTTTAACGGTTTCACATATTTATAAAATTTTATAATACTAGCTTATGCTCGCGGCGCCGCCCTAGTGAAGTGAAAACTTGTATCGAAAAATGATCAGACAGATAAACAGTAGATATTCTAGCCATACTGTTTTTTCTGTTCTGTGTGGTATTGTGACTGTGTAACGGCAAGTGAGAGCGGCAACGAGCGGCAACGAGCGACCTGCTCGTTTCGTTGTTATTCAAGCTAATAAAAAAAATGGTATAGTCATTCGGGTTGGGCATTTCCAGTCCTCTTCAGAACAGAAGCTCTACTCTAGTGCCTAGCGTGCCCTTATAGCAAAGACGAAACTAGTTTTGTCGTTTTGGGGCCACCATAAACCTACGGGTTTGTGCCCCGCGTGCAAGCTAAATACGGAACTGACGATACTTAGGTAAAAGATCCAAGTCCAACAACTTTATTCATTAGAGTTACTTAACTTTTTGTTTTACCATGGAAAAGTGACTATACTGCAACTCTATATAAGTAATACCGTAGTTAATATGTGAAACGGTACTCATCAGCGCCGTAATGAAATGGCAACGTGCGAATGAGTAAACTTTTTGGTTCCTGCGTATTTTGAGCAGTAATATGGATCCTCAATATGTACCCACCACACCTTACTTTAACTGAATGACTATGATGTTTTAAGTTTAAACAATTATTTTATATTTCTGCTGCGCTTGAATCTATAATGTGTTGTTCTATAATGTGCGGCAACTTAAGTTTAGACATATCTGAAACATACTAAATATGTTAAATTTAAGCATCGATCTGGGCATATGACGCCAGTACAGTTTAATTTGTATTAAAACCAAGTGTGTCACATTTACTTATTGATGAGAAATATCTGTGAATTATTATTGAAGAGTGTTAAAATATTTTACGGTACGATACTGATGTCGTTACGGTAGTGTCTAAAATGGAATACTAGGTATACATATTTGTATATATATTTGCCCAGGGTTTTAGGCACGCGAAGTACTTGTAGATACATTTGCTTCATATAGTTAGAAATAATAATAAAATAAAAATTGGTGTGTGTCGTGGGACACCAGGTAGGAACGAAGTTCCTTCGGCTAATGTAGAATCGACACAAATTGTAAAAAATACAAATTATCAACTAAAATAACAAAATATGTCTCTTTATTTTTGTTTGACAACATAAAATTACATAGAAATAGAATAGAAAAATAGAAATAAAAAAAAGACGTGTAGCACTCGGAGACTGCCGCGGTAAAGCTATTGTATAGCATTTTTTATCAACTTATGTAATTATAAATAAAAACTTATTAATTTAGACTTAGACTGGCTACTAAACGGTGGACGGCCGTGTTCTATAATCAAAAATTCAAATTCAAATTTCAAACCGCGTCTACATTTCCAAATGTCATAAGTTCCACACCTATCTGTTTTATTAACGGAATTTCGACTTTAACTTTGTGTGCTAGATATCAAATTAAGTTTAAAAAAAGTCTCATTTAACGGTTTTATTCCACGCATTTTTTCCACGCATTTTTCTTACGGTTTTACTATCACATTTTTTTCAGTTCGGTCACGCAGCGAAATCCCTATCCCCTCCAAGCCTGCCGTAAGGAACTTCGTTCCAATAATATATCGGTGATTTGTGTCATGAAATAAAAAATAAAAACCAGTGTTTTTAATATTTAAACGGCGCGGCGATAGTCCGCCGCGCGGGATTTCGACCGCGACACCCCAACATGCGGTAGCTTAGTTGTATGATCGCACAGAGCACAATTAGCAAGGTTATTGGCGTACATTTTAACTTCAACTCAGATGAAGTCAAGTACTAAGGCACTAACTGTATACAATACAATACAATACAAAAACTCTTTATTGTATAACCAATAATCACATAAATTAATTTAGCATAGGACTACTTAATGGTTTTACAATGGGCGGTCTTATCGCTACGAGCGATCTCTGCCAGACAACCTTTGGATGGACAGAAGCTGAAGTGAAAGAAGTCACGGTGGTGTACAATAAAGAGATATAGAAAGAGAGAGTGAGAGACAGGGATATAGTAATAGTATATTATGTAATACATCAGATAAGGGCACAATTCAATAAGAAACTTGTTTCTATAGCCAAACTCTTTTTATAAAACTGAATAATAAGATGAGCAAGTGGTTTACCTAATCATGACTATCGTTATTCATGTTCATGGTTAGCACCACACCTGTCCTTATACAGTGCCACATAGAATTATGATTAACGAAGTAAAGCTTTGTTCTGCACTTGTCTGCCTGTAACATTTTCAATCCTCATTATATCTTCAGTAAGTTCACCTACCAAACACAATATTATTACTTGCTTGCTTTATTGGTTTGTCAGCAGAAACAGACAAAATGATGATGGATTCTCGCATGGAGTAGGTCTTGGTCTTGCAGGTATCTGGATATCGATTCGATTGCCAAATCTTATTTTTTTAGTATTCCGTAACTAAATCCTATTACAGAACTTCCGCCGCGCCGCGATGTCTATCGAAGGTTGCCTTCCTTTTAAAAGGTTCTATCTTTTGAACTGTAATAAGTAGCCGGTTGAAATTTTCGCAGTGTATGTGTTATTATAGCGGGTTGCTTAATAACCTATAATACAGTCACATTGACTCATAGCATAGTAGTCGTACCGCGTACGCAAATTAACTGAGCCACCGAGGCAGTCTAAAATATAACAAAACTACCAAAAAATATAAAGGTATGTTATACAATATATCATTTTTATGAGTAGGTAACAATCAGGGCCGTGAGTTCGATTCGCACTTGACCGACTTTATTTCATTAAGTGGTAGCGCAAGCCAGCTAATTCACAGAATTGAAGGACAGATGGAAATTTGAGAAAGCTTTTTTTTACGAGCCCTGTATTATACACATCCCACTGCACGGGTCTCCTCTACTGAATGAGAGGAGTTAGGTCTTAGTCCACCCCGCTGGCCTAATGCGGGTTGGTAGACTTCACATACCTTAGAAAAATCTTATCGAGTTCTCAGGTATACCGAATAGAACACAAAACAATAATAAACAATATGATAATAATAAATAATGTGTTGTAGATGGAAATCAACCTTTAATTCAAATTAGATTGCGAAATAAATTTTATTTTTAAACCGATGGAACTTAATTAATCCCACGCAATAAATGGTGACTGTCAATTGTCGATATATACAGAAATACATTCAATAGGATAAGATAAAACGTCAAATACAAAGTTCAGTTGATTCGGAGCCTGAGCACACAAGCCGAAATTGGAATGGATTGTACTTATATACCTTCTAAATAACAAACAGTATCGTATTTAATTCTGCTATATTACTTTATACGGATTAGAGAACTTCGGTGTTCATTGTTGCCAATGTAATATTATGTTACTAAAGTAACATTGTTACTCGATTCCGAATTGAGGGATTATTTGAAATAACACCTCCCATAATAAAGGCAGGTGTGAAAATGCCGATAAATTTAAAGCAATTCGAATAACCGTGATTTAGGCTCTAGAAGGACTGCAGAAACCGCAGCTAAGGAAATTAATTACCTCACCGACAAAATCTACGATTATTTTATGTATCCTATTTTATTTTAGAGACTTTTTACCTCCCTTTTGATATGTACTTATGGGATATACCGTGATGTGGGCTTTGTTTTTTGCGACGAACGAAAAGCTTTCTTGTGGCTTTTTAAAATTGTAAAAATGGATTTGATTACATTTATTCGAATACTTTCCCGAAAAGTATAAATGGGGATTAATATCTACTTTTGAATGAGAGTAGTGCTAGGTGTGTTATTAATACTCATTTATGCCTTATCAAGACATAGCAGGAATCGGTTGAGTGAGTTTACGACCTACGCCAGCTAGCGCTTTTTCATAGGAACATTCAGCTTGAAGTTCTGAATGGTATCAGTCAGTATCAGAGCGGCCGAGGTGTAACACGCGACCCTATACCGCTTGTGTTTTTTACGTTTTGCGCGTAAATAATAATTCTCGATTGGAAATAATTTGTTATTGTATTATGAATTCAGATTTATACTTATTAACTGTTATTATACCAGAGCTCTTTGAATAAACGAATGGCGGACATATGTTTATCTGGAAATTAGGTACTTTATTTTTAATCTATTGAAGATTTTAAGTGATCACTCTAGACTTTGGTGACGTTAAAATGTATCTAAAGTTAATTCGTGTCGTGAAAAAAGTTTGTTAAAAGTGCTTGTTATCGAGAAAGTCTCCATGCGGGTATACGTTATGGTTATTATTGTTGTTTATTAGTAGTAAATATAAATTCTACGGAACAATTATTAATGTTTGTGTCTGTATCTGAAAAACATAATCTTTTCGATGGTGGACTTTTATGACGATAAAATATAGGACTTTAAGAGGGCGCATACAGCAAAAGTATCAATCTAGATTTCAATTTTAAGTTAGTAACTCATGGCTAAATTAAACAAACTTATGTATATGGATACTTCATTATAATTGCAAGCGAATAAGTTTTACAGAAACATAACACACTAAAATTTTCTCGATAGAAAAAAAACACAAAGTCACCTCCATTTTTTATCTATTTTCGATTTATTTCTAATATGGTGCATATTTTTAAGCCGAAAATTAGATGAATAATAACCATTTACGTATGATTCAGAGAGTGGCTTTTTTGATTATCAAAAATATTTTGTATATTATGAGATTTTAAAATAAAAAGCATTTGGCATATACGACGTTGACATGCGGGTGATGCAAGACGCGCGGCTGAAATTTTGCTAGCTTTATGCGCCCTCTTAAGATGAACTTGCACGACGATCCTTACTAATATCTATACTAATAATAAAGCTGTAGAGTTTGATTGTTTGTTTGTTTGTTTGTTTGTTTGTTTGAACGCGCTAATCTCAGGAACTACTGGTTCGAATTGAAAAAATCTTTTTGTGTTGGATAGTCCATTTATCGAGGAAGGCTTTAGGATATATAACATTACGCTGCGACCATTAGAAGCGAAGCATCAGTGAAAAATGTTGCAAAAACGGGGAAAATTATTCATATTTGAAGGCTTCCGTTGCTAAGCTACCGAAATAATATTATTTGAAGGATTCCGTTGCTAAGCTACCCAAATCTATACTAATATTATAAAGCTGTAGAGTTTGATTGTTTGTTTGTTTGTTTGATCACGTGGGCGGAGCCGCGAGCAAAAGCTAGTGTATTTATAAACTTAACATATTTACATGTCAAATTTTCATACGATTTGACATTTGATAAACATGTTTAGTGGTGTAATATGATTTAAGGATCGTTTTCGTTAGATTCAAGTTGGCCTAAGAAATGTAATAAGACCATACAGCAACACCTTAAAAACCATTTTGTCGATTGTCTGTCTTACCCTGAAAGTCTCTTTCTTTCGAACCGTAATCGGCAGCCGATTGATATGTTCACAGAACGTGTTATTAAGGCATATATCCTAACAAATAAAAGAAATCATTGCATTTCTGACTGCACATATACCGATGTGCGCATAGGTTTATGTACTCATTTATTCTTTGTCGTAACAGCTACCATATGATATAAATCAATTTTTTTTTTTTACTAGCCCTGTATTGTATACGTCCCACTGCTGGGCACGGGCCTCCTCTACTGAATGAGAGGGATTAGGCCTTAGTCCACCACGCTGGCCTAATGCGGGTTGGCAGACTTCACATACCTTCGAAATTCTCAGGTATGCAGGTTTCCTCACGATGTTTCCTTCACCGTTAAAGCAAGCGATAATTAACAATTAATATACACGTAACTTAGAAAAGTCACTGGTGTATGCTCTTGGAGCTGGTTCAGAACCTGTGACTTTTGTCTCGACAGTCCATACCACTCTGCGATGAGCTATCGCTGCTCCTTGATAATATTTATTGAATCTTTAAAATGTCAAACGGCGTTTAGATTCAGTAATTTTTTTATTTTATAGGCGGTGAATATCACTTACCGTCAAGTGACTTGCTTGTTCTATTGCCTTCTTTAAAAAAAGAACATATTTATGTTTCATAGTGACTTACGTTTTAACGTTATACCGCTGTAAGTAAGTACGTACGGTTGAATCAGATTGGCGGAGTACACGAGTATATTATTACTATGTACATAGGCATAGATTTATATTATAATGTATCTAAATTAGAGCATAAATCCTTTCTGTAGTCAAAATAAAGTGAGGCCGAATGAAATACCTAAATATGTCCAATTTTCTTTTGTAAAAGTATCCGGTATTTAGAGCCACAATTGGAGAGCCGGCACGAGTGCGTAGACCACGTATTTATTGATAAGTTTTTTTATTTAGATATAGCGATTGAATGTTTCTTTAAATATAACTTTAAACTAACTTAACTTTAAACTTAGTTAAAGACTTTTTTAGGTCTCTTTAATTAAAAAATTGGACAACTAGCCCGAGCACAAGAAAGTTGCAGTTTTAATTGAGATAAGAAAGTTGACACATAAGAGACATCGCGACGAAATTTAGTTCAAATTAAATTGTTCGATCCGGCGTATTTACTAACAGTTTTTTTAAGGTGACTCTCCGTTACCAAAGTGAAATTTGGCTAATGCTCTATGTATAATAAATAATATCAGTCCTGTATTATATACTATTCCACTGTTGGGCTGGGGCCTCCTCTACTAATGAGCGGGGCTATGTCTTAGTGTACCACGTTGGACTCATGCGGGTTGTTAGACTACACATACCTTCGAAATTCTTGTTGTTGTCTTGGTAATATATATATACTTTGTATGTGTATAAATGTGTTATTAAAAATTGACACAACAAATAGTAGATGTCTGTCGGAGTCGGTGCCAACCATCTGATATAACTTGTGATTATTTATAACTTTAGTATTCAAAATATCACATCCTAATTCAATAATTAGGATTTAGCCATTTAAATCTTACATATAAAACAAATACTGTTCTATATTTTTAAAATATCGTTCACCTAAAAATACAAATAAAATGCCAATATGAGGATATCATTTGCACCATCAAATTCATAAAAAATAGTTTACTACAAACGACGAGGAAATTTTATATGTACCTATTAGCACCGTCTTCTTTTTAATAATGAGCTGCCAGACCCTGTGAGCGAGGAAATTGATTTATAAGAAAATATGCAAGTCATCGAATTGTAATTTTATAAGTACATGTGCATGTGGGTGTAATTTTACTTTTGGGTAGGGTGTAAACCATTTACAGAAGCAATATTAAATTACTGAGGTTAATTCTCTTAGATATTCATACTTTAACGATGCTTTGATTACATATATTAGCGTCAATTCTGTTGCGACAAACCAAACTTATCTAAAATATAGTTGGTAATGAATGAAAACTTAGTTTGGCAGAACTGATGTACACAGTAGATTGAATTTGATCTAAAACGGAACCATATCAAAAATTTCTAATTTAGTTTTAGTCTATACGTGACACCAGAATTTACACTATAATAAAATTGTCTAGATGGATAAACACTGAAAAACAAGGAACATGCACATTCACATACAACCCAGGAAAAATTGCGTAGTTTTAAACAGCGGAATCATACGTGGTAATATGAACCCTGTATTTTAGACGACCCACTGCTGGGCACGGACCTCTTCTAATGATAACACGGAATAAACCTTAGTCCTTTACATTTTCTTAATGCGGGTTGGTAGACTTCACGAACTTACGTTCCAAAGTCTTCGAGAGTGTTATAAAGTGTATAAAAATATAATCAACGCCCGTAATATGTTCGAAAGATACAAGATTGCAAGCAGTAATTTATTTTACATATTCAAAGATGAATGAAAATTCACTTTCATCATTCTGATATTTGAACGCTGACGTGCAAGCCAGCATTGCAAACTTTTATGGATATGAATGATGTTGAATAAGGAATCAAAATACGCATAGACCGTGTATTATGCAAATATTAAGGTGTAAGTATAATTTTACTATAAGAAATGATATGACGTTTTATCTGCCCGCACCTTCGCACAAGTTTCACACTTGCTCTTATGACAACAAATATTAGGACGAATCAACGACAAATATTAAATATTTTAGGAACGGCGCATAGCCCAAAAATATCAAAAATGTTTTTAAGCTACTTGTGAGCATAAAGGATTAATTATTATTATTATTGGAATGGCCTGTTTCACAGTGTCTAAGTGAAATTTATTTATGTGATAAAATATAAGACAGAAAAATACAAAACTATTTTAGCTGTCCAAAATTCCGGTCAATACAACCAGACAAGTGTATGTGGGACGTAAGCGTATAATGAGACCTCCTACATTGATTGTTTATAATAGTGATGTTGATAATTTTGATGACTGATATCGATTATTCTGGTAATTGATGTCAGTAGTGCTCCTTTTACGTTTCACCGAGCTTATTTTCGTCCCACAATGTGATAGTGTGGGTATAATATGGGTATAATGGGTACAATGTGGGTGTGCCAGTTACACCTTTGCCTACGGATTTTCAGCGTGAGTGCGTGTATTATGGGTATAGTTTTATCTAAGGAGTAAAATAAGTCCATTTTTTAAGTCATTACATTTTAAGTAAAGTTACGTAAAGAAAACCGAGCCATAGATTTGCGATGAACATTATGTTAATAATCCTAATTAGAATTTTTACCAGGAAGTAACAGCTTTTGAAACCAGACATTGTGAAACAGGTCCGAGTTTCATTGAAATTATATAAAAATAGAATGGTATAGATTTGATGTATACTATGTTTCAAAACTTTTTATTCGTTTTAATCGAACAATTATTATTGCACCTGGTTTCTTGTAATTACCTATACATGATGATGCTTAATTTTTAGTTATTTTATTCTCTTTGCCAGCCGTAAGAGCATGCAGTAAGTTACGTATATATTCAGTATTAATTACCGCTTGCTTTAACGTGAAGGAAACATCGTGAGGAAATCTGAAAAATAAGTATTTCGACGGTATGTGAAGTCTGCCGACTCGCTCTAGGCCAGCGCGGTGGACTAAGGTCTAACCCTTTCATTAGTAGAGGAGGCCCGTGACCAGCAGTGAGACGTGTATAATATATGGCTAGTAATATTTAGTGTCATTTAGTGTCATTGACCTCATTAGTACATTGTGAATTTTCCTGACACAGACTGAACGATTAACACAGACAGTGTAAAAAATAAATATATAACCACTTCTTATTGCTTTGTAACTTGTTATGATAAGATATTAATTTTAAATTACGCATAGAAAATACTTGTGGGTTTCAGCGATAAAGTAAACAATTTTTTGGCAATGTCCCAGATATGTAAGAGAAAGAACTTTTGAAGCGATGAATGTTTACTGGTTGCTGAAATAATATAAAGTTGCAAACAAAAAAATATGTTTTGAATTCTTTTCGCTTTTTAGTTGATGTTGTTTGAATGTAAGTAAAAGCATCACCAGTTTCACATTTTAAAACTTTTGCAATACCAAATAAAGATGTGGATTTCGTGTCGAATATCTCGTTAGCATATTGCTCTTTTGTTTACTTCGTGTTTTTTTCGTAAAAAGCGCAATCATACATAAGGCATTTCGGTTGAATTGATTACGGTTGTAGGTACTTATGATAATATTTCAACACCATAAATATTTTTTAAATTTACTTAAATGATAGATACGTATATATTATCACGTTAGTCCAGTCAGGTAAATAGACATGTAATAAACACAACCACATAAGGCCAATTCACATGCATCTTATGGTGTGGTATAGAATGGTCCTCTCCTTAGTTTTTATTTGGGTGCAAAAAAACATCCTAACTAGTGAACCACTATCACCTTGGGCCCAAGTCCCAAAACCAACCTCACCTGCATGTGGTACGCTCTGCTGTTTGTTCCCGTTTTGGGTTGAGGGGGCCAGACGGCGGGTCGCCTCGCATAATACCAAATCCACCTTCAAATTATTATGCTAATGCGGACGCTGTCATTAACAGGGATAACGCCAGGCACAAAGAATTAAAGAAAGGAAAGAATTGCTCGACTTGAGACTCAAAGTCCGATACAAACGGCTGATATAATACATACCTACAGTACTATTTACATCCAATGAATGAAAACGAATGAGCATATACCTTCATTTGGTAATAGTTTATAAACAATTTTACAATACATATATTTTTCAATTAGTTTTCGATTTGAAAATCATACATGAATAATTGTCAAGATTGTAATTTGTGCGAGGTATAACGATCACATTATATCACGGAAATAACCTCGGCAGAGGGTGGGTACAGCACCACTGTTTCTCTGCATATGCCTTCGAGAATAATGGCGTAAGCTTATGTTTATGTTGTGTCGTAACGTAAAATTCTAGAGAGATTTTTGCGTATCGTCTTTTCTTAAGGGTGTTTTTGAGATCCTGTTTTGCATTTATATTTTATTGAAACTGAACCACTCAGTCTTAAAAAAATACGTAGTCATCAAGAACGTTTTTCATAATGTATCTTGAAACAAACTTGGCTGTAATAAAAAGTGACCTTCAAATGTAAATCGGGGACATCAATACTCCGATCAGGGGACTTGCGGATACAATAAAACAATTTTGCTACGTCATGTTTAAAACAACTTACTTACTAGTCAATTTTAAAAACAAAATATCGCATATTCACTAAATAGATGGAGTTCAAAACTATGATTAGGTAATTAATAGCTTTATTTTCAATTTTTTTAACAGACTAAAAAGAGGGACGTTCTACGGTTCTTTGGAGTTGTATAAAATCAATTCTCCATGTCAACCGAATCATAAGATACAGCCGTTTATGTCACTTGATTTGATACTCGCAAACTCACTCATCAAAACTATAGAGTAAAGTACTTATTTCAACGACCTACAATTTTGAAATTTATCGCGTAGAGAGGTCTAGGGAAAAAGGGAAATGATCATACATTTAAACTATTCTACATTTAAACTATTTCGCATTCTGGCTCACCAGACTGGTTTTATTTTTTTTTATTTTGTGGGGCACTATGCCTCACTCTCGTATCCCCAACTTTATCAGGGACCTTTTTAGGTATGTTTTCCTTATTTACGCCCCAATCTATACATTTCTGAGACTTATTTTTTACCTTTCTTGCATTTACCATATATTATTATTTATTTATTTATGTACTATTTGTGTGTTACTATTTATATGTAACATTCGATTATACACCTTAGTAATTTTTTTTTCTTATTTTTATTTATTTCTACTGTTTACTTTGCTAACTATGGTTTCACAATATTTCATAAATTCATATCTAATATCCTTATTTCTAACCTCACCAGCCTGGCTAGCTACTTTTCCATAGATCATATTTATCATAAACCGACGTGCATCTATGAATAATGTAATGAGAGTAAACGAGTTTATAAAGTGTGCAAGGAAAGTAGCAAGTGGAAATTTGTTCTTTCTGCCTACCCGTATGGCTATGAGAAACAGGTGTGAGTCTGTGTACATAGTAGGTTCATAATGTATTAAAAACAAATCATAAATTAGCATTTTTATTTTTATAATTCCTTTATAGTAGAAGTTTATCCATAGGTGCCTGATTTCTCGCAAATACTTTAAGAAGACAAAATATACTGTAATGCGTACTCGCCAATGGGCGATCAGTCTTAAAGTATTTTCCCCTTTTCTACCGCTTAAAGAGCAAAAAAATATTATGTCATGTTCATTTATACGGTTCAAAATATTGCCATAGTTACTGAATTTAAGCAGAGTGGGTTCAGTGGTTGCCGAATTCGCATACAAACTTTCATTCTCTTAAGGGATAATTTCAAAAAAGAACGGCACCATGTTTATTCTTGGAGTTCAGTTATTCTTGAGATTATGTCCCACATACAAACTCTTCAAAAAGAATAATATAATAATTTGTAAATAACTATGTGTTCAAGTTACCAATAATAACACAAGGTAACATGGTAAAAAGCGATAGGCACAGCGGACGAGTTGTCGGTGTAGGTGGCAGGGTCGATTCCCGCATTGGAAAAATATCTGTCGTCCTCGGCTCTGTTTGTCCTTGATCGGGTGTTGTGGTATCTACCAAAGCTGTCAGTTCCTCGTACCATACCCACGGTGGTCCTTGGGTATAACTTATGCCATATAAGCTCGTTATTGATCTTCGTTAATGAAATATGATTACGTGAGTGAAACTATAACTATGTGCGTGACAATTGCCTGTGTTGTGTATTTAATTTTGTAAATTAAACATTTTCCCATGGGATATTAGCTACAGGGACTTAAAATTGTTTCATTAGTCGAATTGCTTATAATTGTAATCGTAAATTATAATGGTTTAAAAACTATTATAAAAGTAATAGGTACATCATTATATTCCTGACCGAAAATGTATTATTTTTTTGGCTACTGCCTAAGATGCTGCCTACTAAGATTAGGGGATTACGATGTTTCAAGATACGATTTAATTAAAGCTCGGCTTTTCCGTATTGTGATTAGGGCTGAATGTGGGGTACCTTACATTAGACGAGTGTTATTACTTACTAAGATTACTTTGACTTAATGTTATAATTTAGTTATTTATTAAAATATATTATACTGGACACACTTAAAAGTAAACATTGCTATTGGTAATCTTATCAGACACACACATATGTGTGTACCGTTTATATACGGTAGGGGGAGTCCCCCGAGTACCGGACACTTAAGGTTTTTAGTAAACGAAAAAGATAATAATTAGGTTATATTTCGATTCTTAACATTTTCATTAAAACAAATATATGTAATATTAAAATAAGTCAAGAAAGATTAACATTATACGTTTTTTAGCCCCTTAAAATGGAATCAATCAGTGGTTTAGTTTTTGGTTTCATTGAAATGTGGCACCTAGTACCGGACAAGTATAAATTCAAACCCATAAGACCGGACAGTACCTAGTGATTATGGGATTACAAAGATTTAAAGTTATACAAAAATCTTATATTAATACTATAAATGTCTGAGCCATATAAACATTATAAAAATATAAATAAATTAACAAAATTTAAAATAAATGACATGTCTATTAACAGCGAAAAAATCAAATACAAAATAGTTTTAAAGGAAATAATTTTAAATTTCAACATTATGTTACATATTATATGTATAGAAATCGAGATAATAAGCAATAATAATAGAAGAATTAAAAATATTTGCAACGGTCACAAACATAAATTTCTGAACACTCTGGGATATCCGCACAGGCTTCATGAGCCCAACCTTTACAGTGCCCACACTGGATCCAGTCCTCGTCGCAGTTGCAGCAGCGTCGCGTTTATCAAATAAAGTGCTTTTAGGTACCATAAAGCGGTCGGAAGCTTCTCTAATTGTCATCTTTTGGTTTAAAACATTTTCAATAGCTAATTTTAATTTGCTTGGGTCCCAGATACCCTATTTTTCGTCTCCATTATATCAAATGATCTGAAAAGATAAATAACAGCATTACAATATTATATAGAATATAACCGGCACACTGTTTTATCAAAATATATTTGTCCGGTACTAGGGAATCTGTTACTGTCCGGACCTACGGGAATAACGTACAGTATTATAGTTCCGATTTCCATAAAGTCTATTAATAAATCTAGCAAAAAAGATTATCAATGTAAAGCGTACTTACCAATTATTAAATTAGAAGCACCACACACAATTAATTCACTTTAAAAATATAATCTGTGACGTTCTGTATATTACTCGACGCAACAAATTACTGCGCAAAATGACTTACGTGTAACCTGTAAGGGGGGTATCGAACGAAACTGACGCTTCCCGCGCGGTGGGGGGGTTCTAACTGTTTAGTTTGACGTCTTCGATTACACGAATGTTATAATGAGCGTTATTTCAAGTTTCGACGTGTTTTGTCCGGTACTAGGTGCTGTCCGGCGCTAGGGGGATTCCCCCTATACATATACCGTAGATGCCTGCGTGTTTGGGGCATCGTAGTACCTTAACAATTAGACTGATTTTTAGAGATATGCCACTGAGTCAGGGCACCGTAATACGCGAAATTTACTATGCAATTTCATACAAAGCGGGCTTGAGCGATTCGCATCGCTGCCTCCTTGTCTCAGTCGCGTACCTATAAACAGACCTTAACAATACTCGCACTAATACTTCTTTTCCGTTTTATACTTATCAAGAGGTCATGTAAATGATTCCAGCTCACCATGTGTTTAGCTTCGTGGCAAACGTACTCGCATTCGCTGATTATCCACCCTCCACATGAGAAGATGAAGTGGCATCCCATTTTGAAATTTAAATTTACACTTTTTAAGTACCGTTTTACTCTTTTATAGAAAAAGTGCTCCCTAGAATACCCACGCGTAATTAATACGTTGAAAGTGATTTCTAACATAACTATGCCAAGTTGCTCGAGAGCAATTAATGGAAATAGTTTAGACCCATTTTGCCTATGTACTGGCTCCTATGCAAATTAGATAATTATAGACAGGCAACTACACTTATATCAAAATGACCTAGGGGTTTTTGTTGATTGTATAAGATTTTGAATTATGACCATGTGCGTTTTTGCAATTGAAATCTTTAAATTAATACGAGACGAGAAAACGTTGTAACCCTTTTTAAGCAATATCCGCACGAAGGATTGTGAGACTTGTAGTATTAACATTTACATGGAGGAGTGCAGCATGTTATTTATATTACTTTATAATTATGTGCCTTCCAAATACATTAAATAAAATATTGATTAGCTATGACATGTCCTTCTTCAAACGAGGTTTAAAAAGAGTATCCCTTCAGTGGTAGGCAGCGGCTTGGCTGTGCCCCTGGCATTGCCGATGTCCATGAGCGGCGGTGACCGCTTACCATCAGGCGGGCCGCTTGCTCGTCTGCCTATCAAGGCAATAAAAATTATCTATGGTTATCTATCTATGGTTTTACGTACTGGTTCCATGGGATATTTAACCACTTCTTTGACCAGAGATTTCTTAAGAGACACGATGTCGGCGTATCGTTTATGTCCTCTAAAACTGACCATAATGTCCATAGTCTAAGGGGTTCAGATCTGGGCTAGACGAGGGCCAGTCTTCAGCTCTTATTAAGTCCGGAATTTTGGTCGAGCCAGGCTCGGGTAGTTCGTGCTTTGTGGCCAGGTGTAGTCCTGCTGGAAAGTGCACGGTACATTTTTATAAAGTGTATAACCGAGAGGTTTCACAACACGATCCAAGACGGTTCCTTGATACACTTTGAGATTCCTTGATAAGACACCCCCTACCAAACCATTACTGACGCAGGATGATAACCACGTTGTACCTTTCCGACCACTTGGGCGGCTTCTTTAGAACTGTGAGCGTACACTTTGTCATTCCGTGCTTTGTAGTGCTCTTCAATCGTTAAATTTTTTTCATCAGTAAAGTTGATATTTCTGTGCCTTTCACCTGTGGAATGAAGGCGTTTTGATCGATCCACTCTCTTTAACTGTAGGGATTAATTTAGGGCATGTTCTGAATATCGAGGTCTTCTTTTATTATACACGACAGAGTCCTGATGAATCTTTATTTCTAAGGTAAGTATAGAGTATCAGAAGAATACGGATAATTAAAAGGTTTATTGTTGTTTATTGTTTATTGTTCGGGAAACTTGGCAAGGTCTTCTCGTCCAAAATACCTCAGTGCTTGAAGACTAAAGTCTTCGATCAATGTGTTTTACCAGTGATGACATACGGCACTGAGACGTGGCCTCTAAATATGGGCCGTATAAGACAGCTCACAGTCACTCAGCGAGCTATGGAGAGAGCTATGCTAGGTGTTTCTCTGCGTGATCAAATCAGAAATGAGGAGATCCGTAGAAGAACGAAAGTCACCGACATAGCTCAGCGGATTAGCAAGCTCAAGTGGCAGTGGGCAGGCCACATAGCTCGCAGAACCGATAACCGATGGGACAGAAAGGTTCTGGAATGGAGGCCACGTACTGGCAAGCGCAGCGTTGGACGTCCACCTACAAGGTGGACAGACGACCTGATAAAGATCGCAGGAAGTCGCTGGATGGAGGCCGCTTCCAACAGGTCGGTCTGGAAATCTTTGGGAGAGGCCTATGTTCAGCAGTGGACGTCTTGTGGCTGATGATGATGATGATGATGAAAGGTTTATTATTTTATTTTCACTATTGTTTCCACTCGGGAATCATCTGAAAAGAGAATAACACATAAGGTTATACACATAATGTATGGAGATTGAGCATGATATCTATGAGTAGTAAGGATTGAGGACAAAATTTGTTAGAAAATATTCAAGTACTTACGATGATCGTTTTCCTTATTTTGTACAGTAGACGTATTATTTTGCGCAATATAAATATTATGTTGCTCATTAAATATTGTCTTTCGGTGTGCACGAAATTCACGAACACGTTCCGTTGAACTTTTTGCGTCCTTTTCACCTTTTTTTCTGCCGACACTCACGATAATTTTCAGCGTTTGTCTTCGGCAACTTTGGAAAATATTTTATTAAATAAAAAGATAAAAATATTTACACTGTCACAATATTATATAAATATTATATTAAAAATATAATATTTGTAACTTATTGTAAAATAGTATTTTGCGAACATCCGCTACTATTGAATTAACGTTTATAGCAGCTGTGATTTATAATAATTATTCAATTAAATATTTAAGGGACTTAATTTTTACAATATTTATTTATTTTCAAATAATTATTCAGTATCAAATAAAAATCATATTCTAACACAACAAAACAATCAGCGCCACTTTTATTGCATTGTACTTGCTCTACTACTATTGCTCTTGACAAGAAACAGTCAAGAGATGGCGCCACTGCTATAGAACAATCCATATTGTATGGCACATCTATATCGCGATGTGAATCTCCAGCGAAACATGACCTCGGACGCCTTGTATTATCCTAGGGCAATGTTAAACCGACCAGATAAGATTTTTTTTTTTTTTTTTTATTGCCTTGATAGGCAGACGAGCAAGCGGCCCGCCTGATGGTAAGCGGTCACCGCCGCTCATGGACATCGGCAATGCCAGGGGCACAGCCAAGCCGCTGCCTACCACTGAAGGGATACTCTTTTTAAACCTCGTTTGAAGAAGGACATGTCATAGCGCTCGGGAAACACCGAGGCAGGGAGTTCATTCCAGAGCTTACACGTGCGTGGAAAAAATGAACGCTGGAAACGTACGGTACTAGACCGTATTGTTTGCAGGTGGTATGGATGAACTCTACTGCGGTGTCGGGTGGTGCGATGGTAGAATGGTGACGTTGGCACCATCTTAAACAGTTCCTCAGAGCACTCCCCATGCAGTACAGCCGATAGAACACGCAGAGAGAACCAAAGTCTCTCCGCAGTCCTAACGGTTCCAGGCTATCCGTGAGATCAGGATCATCGACGATTCGAACAGCTCGTCTTTGCAAGGAGTCAAGATTGTTATTGGCTTGTTTCTTTCCAATTTCCTTAATGTCGCTTTTTCGTTTATTTTCGTTTTCAAATCACAACGATTCTAAAGAAGTTTCTAAGTATTATTTATTATTCATAAGGTGAGCCAAATCACCTTTTCCGATACTTCTGGAGTTGTAGGCGTTTTGGGCGATGACGAATATTTAACATCAAGGTGACCCCCTTGCTCGTTGGCTGACCTGCTTGCTCATTGGCTGACCTCGGTAAAAAAAGAGGCTAAAAGCGGGAAATGCAGAACTCACTTAACTATTCATATTAAAATTTTACTATAATGTGAAGTCCATAGATGTATGTGCACACTTAATGCTAGGTTCCGCCCTTCCATGTTGACTCTATGGTGGATTTGGTGTTATATAGGTCGATTCGGCGTCTGACCCCCATAACCCGTAACGGAACCAATTTTCGCCATAGCCTCATCCGTTAATCAACAGAGTGTACAGCGTGCAGGTGGGGTTGGCTTTAGGGTAAGATGTTGGAGGTCCATTTACATACCCAATTTCGACCTTAACTGTTGAACTTCTATGTCTCATTATTTCATATCTAGCCTCGATGTTAGTAACTTTGTTTATGAGAAGTATTTTAATCAAATATTACTCACGCTTGTCCAATAAATCTCTATCTACAGTCCGTCAACTGTCCATAGAGAGTAATGGCCTCAGGTCGCCACCTTACAAGATTTATGAAATAGGACAGGTAGCAGTGGGATACTTTTCGTACGTTAGGTATGTACATACGAACGTAATTCTATTCTATATCGTATAGTTAGTGGCCAACATAGTGTTAAATTATTTAAGCCGTCCGAAGGTCTCAAGGTCTTCAGTGAGTGCAACTGGCCTATAAGTGCCTTAAAATAGATTTTATATATATGCCCACATTATATTTGGCCTGCACTTTACTTACTACTACTACCATTTTGCCACGCCAGAATAAAACAATAACTGAAATTGGATCTAAGTGACATAATTTGGTTTGATTTTAGTTTAGTAGGATAACAACAGAAAAGCTATTAATTACAAACCTATTGAGATTTGTTTAGTATGTGAAACGTACTTAATTAGAAAACAATTTTGTACTAGGTATTTAAAAAAATCTGTTTCCTTATTGGAACGCAGCATGCGTTGCATACGGTTCCAATATAGGTACCTACGGGTAGATAGTATATTACACCTATAGGTACATCTTTTACATTTTTTTTATTGTTGCTGACTAGCTTGGTAGAACCCTTGTATCAGCACTAAGTATTAACTATTCTCTATCCCAATAACATGCATTCTGTGGTACTCATTCCGGTGTTCAGATAATTAAGGTTTTTATGCCATTTTGGGAATGTTTAACCAATGACCAAGGATATTTAGGATTCTTTGAGGCGAGAAATTATAAAATTATGAGTTAACTGTATGACATTCTTAGAGCTTGATGCTTTTAGTTTATTATTTCTGACCCAATCCACGTGAAAGTGCTGTCACGTGCTTAGTTTTAAATACAAATATTTTGTGTTTTATCCTTATGTCTCAATTTCGTCGTTTTAATCACGTAATATTGAATTGCAGAATAAATTGTTTGATATAATTTGGAAATATACATTACCCAGTCTAAGGTAATAATTTGATTATTAAAATCGTTTGACTTATACTTACCATAATAGTGAGACATAATACTAGCAACCGTCGTGAAATACAACGTTTCTCGTTGTTTGACAATATAATATATGGACAGCACTTCGTACTTGCACTAGGTACCTACAGAGTAGTGAGTTTACAGTGCTCCGACGAAACAAACTTATAATAGACAGAAAAAAAAGATATTTTTATACGTTACAGTTCAGTCATAACATAATTAAATTTTAAATTAGTCAATCTTGGCCATGGTCATGGTCTTGGCCAGCCAGACATCAAGATATCTACTATTCTTATTACCGCGGCCGGCTTACGAACGTTAAGCCCTTGTCCGGCTTAAAATGTTGGTATTGACGCGGCCTCTACCATTGCGTCACAAATGAGCCAGCAAATTTAGACGAAATGTGAGGAATTTTAAGCAATACAATAGATAAAATGTTGATATATTTTAAGTAGCATATTATTTGAACAAGTCTATCAGATGAGTAAAATGATATGTGCTTACTGTCAACATTTTAAGACCCCATTCGACCAAATTCTGTATAATCCGACAATCAGCAATAATGCATAATTATACACTGCTACTTGTATGTATAAACTGTGCATCAAGCTTATCCCCAACATAATGTCTATGTAACTCAATTTAGCTAAAATAATATATACAGCGCTTTTCGATAGTGTGGCAGAACTATTACGAACCTGCGTGTGTTTGTTGTAGTCTTATTGTAAGGTCACTAGAATGACCTCACGATCCTTTGAAGCACTTAATTGTCCAAACACTTTGCTAAGTATAAGCGGAGGCAATAGGAAACGCTCTCCTTGGTTTAGCTAAAAGCGACCGCTAGAGTAGTCTTTTTACTCTAGATTACGCAGTAATTTATTGTAACTTTGTCCGTAATCCTAAAAATAGGTAAATATACGATTGAACCAGACAATTAATACACTAATTCGAATAAGAAACAAATAAACTACTATATTTATACTACTTCATACAATATGAAACATAGAGTATGATCACATATTATATTATGCTCATATTCACATGTATGAATTCAGGACGGGATTGTAACAAGACTATCTGAAGAAACCGTCGGAAGTTCGGTCTTTTATAGTTCAAATGAACTTCCGCTTAGAAAAAAATATATTATATCGGTTCAGTGACAAAAATCGTCGTAATAGTTGCTTCACTGCGACCTATCTGAAGCTCGTTTTTGTTTTATTTACGATTTATATATATTCCAGGCCTGGGTTAGAGGCAGATATGATCATGAATAAAGGCGAACGGTATGTGATAGAGATGGCACGAAAATATTTATATTTATATGTAACATTGCCCGTTATTGGTAATTATTTCTAAAACTAATACACGTTTTTTCTTTACAGATACAAAATGATGTCCTTGTGCAATAAAATCAGCACTTCATAATTGTGAGCGAAAGTGGAATTAGTGAAAAGATGTCAAGTGGCGAGGGTGATGGTTATTGCTTGCAAGGCGGAAAGGCCTTTCAGCGGGTGTACGTAAAGGCTCATGGCTATATCACATTGCTACTTTGTCTCTTTGGATCCGCTGCAAATTCTGTCAATATAGCCGTGCTTAGCCGTAAGGAGATGACCTCATCTACTAATTCTATTCTAACTGGGCTCGCTGTCGCTGACCTTCTCGTCATGATTGATTATATCCCATTCGCGTTACACATGTACACGGATATTGGCTCTGAGTTGAACAGGAACTCTTATGGGTGGGCGGTGTTCATATATTTCCACTCGATATTCAGTCAGACTTTCCATACAATATCGATATGGCTGACGATCATGCTCGCCGTGTGGAGGTATATAGCAATCAAGTTTCCCCAGAGAAATAGGACACTGTGTAACAAGCAGAAAACAAACATAGCTATAATGCTTGCATATGCCGTATGTCCAGTACTATGTCTACCAATTTATTTTGCGATGAATATTCAAGAACGTCCACCTGAAATCGCGAGTTATAAATCTGACAATTTGACGCTGGAGCAAGACAATAACACCAGTGCACCAGTGAATAGTGAACCGATGTATGTGATAGCTATGACTAACAACAATGATTTGTTAACAGCTATATTTTGGATTTATAGTGTGTTTATCAAACTTATACCGTGCGTTGTGTTATCTATATTAAGCGTATTGTTAATTTTGAAAATGAAGTCGAGTGACAGACGAAGACAGAAATTGTTGAAGAAAACAGCTGTTACAACCAACGAGGTATGTACTTCTAGTTAATTTACTATAGGTAGCAACTTTTAAGTAGATTCTGAATTAAGTCTATGTTCCCAGGTAGGTAGTAAGGCAACCCCCACATCTACACAAAATAACATAGATAACGCCCGTATCCCCGCAAGCGTCGCCTGAGTTACAACTAGTGCACTCAGGGCACGGTCCGCTCAGTTTAATTTCCACACTTAAATTATGCGGCAAAATGTATGTTTATAGAATATTTTATAATATATTTCGGAGTATTTCAATTTCCCGGGATTGGAATTTGTGTCCGGTATGGCGATAGGACCGCCGCCCCTAGCGCATAATGCGACGTCAATAAGCGCGGCGAAACGAAACGTAGTTGTAACACTAGCTGCACCTCTGCCTACCACTTTGGGAATAAAAGCGTGAGTTTATATATTTAGCGCGAGAGGTACTATGCTACTTTGCAACAGAGCAATTAAACTTGTTCAGTTTTTGGTTTTGTTTTTGTGTTTTTTTTATCCGAGCACGACAAAGTAGAGAATAGAAGAGAGAGAGGCAAAGACTGCACTACACCTGATGGAAAGCGTAATGCAGCCCAAAAAACCAGCAACCACCGACAAGCATCATGCCGGCCAGAATAAATGCTTCTTCCCTCGTCGAAGAGGGAAGAAACGGAAAAATAATTCTATTATTTAAATCCGTTTGTTATACATCCATTTGAAGTAACTTTAAACTACACTTAATTGAAATCGTTTACTCTTGTCCAATGATACACTCAGCATCTTTGGCGTATATCATTATTTTAAATTCTGATCTGTTAGTGCAGAGTTACATTAATATCAAAGGGAAAAAGGCGCGTCTCCTCTGTTCATTGACTCATTTATCTGTGAAGTAACAGTATTATGTTTTTGTGTGCAGGGTGAGAAAACTCGGCTCAACGACGAGGGTGGTGGCAAGCGCGGCGGTGGTCGCACAGACCGCACTACTCGTATGTTAGTCACTCTGCTGGGTCTCTTCCTTGCTACTGAACTGCCACAGGCCCTATTCGGTCTGCTTACAGCCATCGCTCCACATCTGTTTCAAATCTGCTATTATGCTTTTGGTGAGTAAGCAACGCCTGCGAAAGCCGGATCGGTAACAAAATTTTAGCCTCCGGAAATCTCATCGTACGAACCGCAACAGCAAAATGCCACTCTTTGTTAGTATTCTATGCGACAACGGTACTACCCTGGTCAAGTTGGACCACTTATGCTCTAAACAAAACCTACTACATCGTGCCTCACAATTTTTAGCTTCTCAATTCGACGCATTTTTGATACATGTATAATTACCAAATGTGGATCGATTTAGATGATTCTTTTTTTATTTGAACCATTATAGCTCAATGTTTGTATCGACATAGTTACAATTTTTCTTTTGAAATACCATTCTTAAGCAGGTGAAAATGGGGAGGAAAGATTTTAATTTAGCCATTTGTGCACCTACTCTGTTGATTATTTCACTAAAATAAAATAATATTTTATTAACCAAAAATAAAACCAACTCAAAAGAAAACTAAAGGCAAATATAAAACTTAACAACTCGGAGTCGTTGCGCTGTAGTCGTTTTTATCTTTTTAAGGTATGTAATAGCGTTTTTAAAACAGTAGGTACGAATTTAGGGTTTAATAACTTGAATTTCTATTTGAATGCGTTTAAAAGGCAGTTAGTTATTAAGAAATCACACAACCGTTTTAATTTGAAGTATTTGCATTTGAAGTATATTTTGTAGATACAAATAGGAATACTTAAATGTAATTGTTTATCTATAATCGACTCGAAAGACTATCAGTTCTATGTAGATTAATAAGGGTCTCAGTTTACCGCGCGACGAATTCAATAACAATTAATCGTCTCTTGCGACTTCAATGCTTTCTCTATTTGCTGTGAAGATGAATGTTCAGTGAAGTTAATCGGTTTATAAGTGCTCCGATCAGATCATTTCATAATACCCTACTGTTATTTTCGCTTTCCACTTCAAGTGTTTCATTAATTTTGGTTTAGAGTTGTTTTAAGATTAGTGAACTTGTTTTTCAAACTTGACAAAAAAGAGGATTGTTGGTTTTGAAAGGTAAATTAATTGAGATACTTCTTTAATTATGTTGAAAGAGAAAAAAAAAGTTTAACAATTAAAAAGTTACAGATTATTTTGTGATTGACATATTATACCAACTTTTAAATAAAAAAAAACCGGATTCAAATCGGCCTATTCGTTAAAAGTAGTTTACACGCTACGGCGCGTGACGCCACAGCCATACATTCTTTTTGTCGGTGTTAAGAACAACAAAAATGTAAGAAGATAAGTTTTCACTCTTTAACGTTTTTTAGCCGACTTCAAAAACGGAGGAGGTTCTCAATAATTCAGTGCGTATATATATTTTTTATATATGTATATCGATTTCTCCGCAAATTCAAGCCGACACACAACAATGTTTACACACTGTTTTGTCTATTTCTAATTTGTTAGATACAACTGTACTTAACAAACTAAACTCTCGCATGTGAAAAACCTACCAGACTTGATGTGAAATATCATTTTTTTAACATTCACGGGCTTCAAGTTGCTGAACTTTGATAATTTGTTGCCACTTTCTTTGAAGTTACCTGCCCAACTAAATTCCATACTTAAAAAACTATAACACGATTTCATTAGTGTCGTATAGTAAGTAAATGTAGGTACATAGTATGTCGTAGCGACGCATGTTGCCGAAATTTGTTTCTAAAGAGACTGATGAAAAAAGAAAACTCATATAACGAACGTTCTATACGTCAACGCTCATCCTACAATGGACTCTAATACAACTACACGCGATGTTGGCATTTGAAGCTGTTAAGCCTAAGAACCCAACTATTCTAAAGCGCTACGACTATACAAACCAGCTGTACTCATGTACTTAAATAAGGATGGAATAAAATAATTTTCAATCCACAATTCGCATAACAACGATAGTTCAGCGGGGAGTGCTATGAATTATCGTGATCAAAGTCTCAGGTGGAAAACTAACACCAATAGCATGCACCTCTGACTTACCATAGTTATATACATTATATAAGAATATGAAAATTCTACTTATGAATTTCGACGGAATGTGAAGGCTACCAACTAGCTCAGCGTGGTGGAGGACTAAGGCCTAACCCTTCTCGTAAAGGAGGCCAGTGCCCAGCAATATTATTATTTTTAAATCAAATGGAAAATTGATTGATCTTTATTTGATGTAGAAAATTATACGTCAAACATACAAACATTGGTGTTTGACAGCAATAGGTATATCTTTCTATTACAGGATTATTATCTGTTCGGTATAGTCTTCGAGAACTACTTGGATATTCATGGAATCGTATATGTATACGAGATCTGAACGTAAGATAATTTCAAATCCAAATTTATACAACAAACTCACGCTAATTCTATTTACCTTTATGTTAATAGCACCTTAATGGTATTTATTACCTACTTATCTATTTCGGCAGGAGAGTTTTAACTAATCTGATACAAACATAAAAACTAGTTTTACCTCGCGGTTGCGCCTGTCTGGCAGTCTTTTATTAATGCTTTAATTACTGGGCATTATGGCAATAAACTTCTCATGTCTTAGGATGACGAGCGCAGTGTAAGGCCACGCAGTGTTTGGTAATTCAAATAATTGTTTTGAGTCTTATAACGTGTTGCAACTGTTCATGGGCAGTCGTGTCGCTATTCATCAGGCGAGCGGCATGCTCGTTTTGTCATTCGGTGGTATACTAAAATAAAATTCAAGTACAGACTTTTTTATATTGGTACGGCAAAGTGACTCCACTGGATCTGATGCTAGGTAAAATGTAGTCCAAATATAATAACGACCATTAAGAGATATCTGGTCTCATAATGGTCGGCAGATGTATGTCGACCTGAAGTTACTGGATATACACTGGCTGATTCCGGAACGCGACTCGCCTGAACGAGCCACTATGGCGGGCTTTTCGTCATGTGTACGGTGGTCGCTATCCAGCCGGTTACATAAATATTAAATATCCTTCCACTAGTGCCACTTCAATACCCGTATCGCGCTGTTGTCATATCCGAAGTTTCACATTTTCTCTCATACTACGTCATCAGGCCAAATTAAATGAGAATTTTGTTTAAATCCTATCGAATACAAAAAAGAATTATGAAAAGAGATCCACATTTGCTGAGATATCTCGTAAAATGTAAAAAAATATATTAATATACAGACAAATTGAGATGCTCTTTGTTTTCAAAGAAAAAGCTCCCGAATATGTGTCACATTAATGGTGTAAACGAGCAAGTTTTGTGCGGATAAATATTATATTCCACACAAACTTTCCTTTTAGGGATGGAGAATAAAAAACCTTTCTTATAGCTTACTGAAATCAATAAATAGGCTGTTAAAATTTCAGGTTATTATGTTCAATGGACGTTAATAAATCAGTCAGGTGTTTAAACAGCTTACTTCAATGTGATTTTTGATTTTCATTATTATATCTTAGAATTTAATTATTTCCACACTTAGACCTAGCTAATGCAATATGCTTCGTTACTGGGTACAGTAATGATCATTATGAAGTCTCTCAGCAATAATAGACATCTAGGAAATGAATAAATAATAGTTAAAGTCAGTTAACTGCCTCGGTGGCGCAATTGTTTTGTGTAAGCGGTACGACTGCTATGCTGAGGTCTCAGGTTTGATACTCGGGTCGCGTTAAATGACTTTGGGTTTTTCTATCACGAAATGCTCAGTGTCATCCCGGAGTCTGGATTTTTTCCCGTTATGGCGATAGACTCGCCCCCAATCACATGATGGGACGGAAATACGCTCGGCGAAATGTGGGTGGTACTGTTTAGACCTCTGCTTACCCTATCGGGTATTATAGGCGTGAGTGGGTATGTAAGTAAAGTTAATTGACTTCTGAGTGCGGCAGTTTCTAATAATTGAAGACACAAATATTTAGTCTCGCCACCATTACGTGCTTACCTAGTACTGAATTGTGTTGTATTAATCCAGTGTAGACATGAAAATTCCGACGATTGAAAGAGAAATAATGTACGTTATAAACGTACATTGCAAATGAAGTTATTTCTCATTACCATAAAATCATACACCACATAGCTTAATATTCTTGTATAGTACCGATTTCAATTAATTTCTTTTAAAAACAATGTAACCTACACAAAGCACTGTTGAACACAACAAGATACAATATATTTCATTATAGTGTAATTTTGATCGAGTTTCAAGCCGCTACTTTACGTCGGTTTTCTGTGAGACAGTGGTAACGACCCGGTCGAGCCAGCCCATTCATGCTGTAGACAAAACTGTCTACAGTAGTGTTTCCCAACCTTTTTTAGGCCATGCCCTACCTTAATTTTTTTTGGTAATATTGTCACTGATATCTACCATTGCATGTAAATAACCCAAAGCGAAAGGGTTAAAGTCGTGTTGAGTCCATTTTTAAATTGCCCCCCTTAACTATCAAATTGCCCCCCTGTGGGGCGTGGGCCCCACGTTGGGAAACACGGTCTACAGCGTGGCTCTACCACTCAAAGTGTATATATATTATATATTTGTGTGTAATTTTTTACTCCCGACAAACGGAATGTTATAAATTTGACCCTCCCTCCTTCTGTATGTGTCTGTGGTGTCTTATCTTCTAAACTAATCAATGTATAAGTTTGAATGCGGATTTTTATTAAAAAGTTGGTATATAAGTTGGTTAATCGAGATGGCATTTCGCCATGTTTGAAGAATCTGTTCAGCCATTTAAAAGTAACAAGTGTTTTTCTAATTGTCGGGTGTAACGGGTTTTCAACGTGTGGTTATTGTATCTTAAATAAAAATTATAACGATTGATTTTTACTTTGATTAAAAATTATGATGAGTGATGAAAGATAAGGGCCTGACGACTGTGGGCCGACATAGAAATTAGAACCTTAATTGGTATGCCAGCCCACAGAGTAATAGACAAAGCAGTGGTACCTACCCAGACAGACTTTCACACGCGAGAAATTTATCACGAATCTAATACATGTATTCTATATTTATGCGGACTGTTGTCAGATTTACGCCTGAACACCGAAACACCACTCATCGGCCGACATTCTGACGGCTAAGTACCCGTTCATACCATTTTGACAAATGGGTACCATTTTGTTGTAACTTTTTTGGATTTAACATGGTTAACACCATCTTAAATGCTTGAGTTGCGTTTCAGTATATGGGCGTTAGACATGGTAGGAGTTTTAAACCAGCGATAACTATCAGCATACTGTTGTGTTTCGTATGGTGAATGAGATTTCTGGAGGTCCAATTTCCACCTCCTTTTCCCAATCCCTTAACTACTTGGAAGGGGATTGCGGCCTCCGGATACCGCACTCGCCGTGCGAAACGCAACAGTAAGCTGCTACTGACGGAGGTTTCTAATAAGATAGTGTTAAACACCCGATCGAACCAGCCCATTCAGGCTCTAGACAAAAATATCTTAATTTAGCTAAGCATCATACAATTACATACATAAAATTAATATATATAATAATATGAAATTAAGGATTGGTGTAAGTCTGTACAACAAAATGTATAGAAATGTTTTCCCATAAATTGAATAAAAATAAGTATATAAAATAATCTGTATGTAAATATTGAAATAAAGTATAATGAACCTTTTTAATTAGCCGTCGACAAAAAAGGGTTATGAATTTGACCCCTTTGTCTGTGGCATCGTGAGACCTAAACCAATAAACCGATTTGAATGCGGTTTGGAAACTGGTTTAATCTGAATGGATCTTCGCTATGTATGAATAAAATCTGTTCAACTGTTTAAAATTATAGATGTTTTTAATTGGCGCCAGGTATTTTTTAACTTTGTGTCGGAATCGAAGGTTTCTCTTTGTATAAACTGAGTTTATACAAAGAGAAACCTTAATACCATTAATAATTAATCTATAAACTGAGATTGTTTTGTCTGGAAGGTTAGAACTCTTAATGGTACTCGCAATTTTTTATTTGTAGAGTTAAGTTAACCTCGGCATTTATTGCTCGTTGAGTTTTCTACTTAACAAATGAAACAATGCATATAAAATGTAGAAATTATTGTTTGTGGAGTTTTATGAGGCTATCGTGGAATAAAAGGAAAAACATTTTCACAAGAAATGGTGTTAGACTAAAAGCAGTTCTTTAGATACTAATAGAATGTACATTACTACTAAGTAACACTTTTTATCTCAAAAATACTAACTAACTATAATATTATAAATATATCTGGTATACTAAGTAATAATGAATTCTGACGGTAATAACTATTTATTGCTAGGTGATACAAGAATTAAATGATAACAAAATAAGTAATATATACAAAGTAAAGACACGTAACGTTAGTACATATATTGTAGTTGGTATTTCTTGTGGGGCCCGGCCGCCTGAAATAACAATAGAGCGGTGTCTCCATGTGGAAAATGGTTACCGTCCGATCCGAACGTAAGTTGCGGAGATAATTTATCATCTCTATAAACCATTAACTGGCTGTCACTACATGGTCCCGTGTCACAGCTAAGTGATATCTTCGTATCCTTCCGATGACGGTGGGTATCTGCAAATAGTTACATACAATCATAAATAACACGAGTAGCATGTCTCAAACTCTGCCGTCATTTCCATTTTATTTAATACACAGTTTCGTGTCTTCCTGACACTTTACGAACATCCAAAACTATGGAACATAGAAGTATATTTGATAGATATTTTTATAGGAAAGTATAAAAGTACTATGTTCAGAATATGAAGGCAACTGTTATTTTTTGATATAGTTTTATTCATGGCGCGAGATCTTTTTATTTTACGAATCCCTGTTACGTAAGTTCAGAACGTTTCTGTAACAAGAAATAAATATTGATTTTTTTATAGCAATAAATTGCCGCTGTGATTTTCACCGCTCATGAATACCCATAATACCAGAAAGTAAACCTTACCCAGAAGGTAAGGCGGGCCTTAAAGGTACGGAGGATTAAGTCTTGAGAAAACCCGCCCACGTCCTGAAACGTAGATTTTCTGTGATACATTGATACTGTCAGAGTGGAGTTTGTCCTTTAAAGCTATAGGCAACAAAACTATCTACAGCGTGACTCTACTTTTTAAGGCTTATCACTGTATTTACATATTTTAAGAGTACAACCTGGATTAGAATCAGATCATTCAATATAATATAATCAATATATAGTGCCGTTTTCACATACCCGTAGGAGAAATATCAGGGAAGTGAAAACGGCGACATCGTTACGTTACATTGATATTCTAATATAATCGGGTATTGTGATCATCGATTTATGCTGAACGGATATGATAATAGAGGTAAGAATTCAGTAGGATTACAGATATTATAGACACATAAAATATTAGCAAACTATTAAATAATAATGTTTTTTTTTAAGTTAATAAACACTATGGTGAATGGCCAGGAATTTGTGCGTAAAATAGCAGAAAATAAAATTAAAACTAGTGTTGCTATCTTGTGACATTTTAAATTAGGAAAATTGGACGCTTTGCCAGTGGGGAATTTAGTTATTAAGTGGCTAAGGGATATTTCTTTTTTTAATTTGATTAGTGGAAAAGATTGATCCAACCATGACAGTAAAGAATTAACACGCCTAGGTTTTCAGTTTAAGGGTACAATATATTATAAAATCGAGACAATTTGTTAAAAAAAAAAAATAGTGGTGTCGTGGGACACCAGGTAGGAACGAAGTTCCTTCGGCTAATGTAGAATCGACACAAATTGCAAAAAAAGTCGTGCTCAATTCTGTGTATGCGACTGTCGCGCCTGCGCACGTCTCATTTAACGGTTTTATTCCACGCATTTTTCTTACGGTTTTACTATCACATTTTTTTCAGTTCGGTCACGCAGCGAAATCCCTATCCCCTCTAAGCCTGCCGTAAGGAACTTCGTTCCAAAAACTGATGGAACTGACTTTGGGATATTCTTTGGTATTCTTATCGTCACTGTTGTACCTAATGTATTTTACATCACTGTCTATCAGTATCATTACTGCAATATATATTTCTCCTTATAAATCTTTATTCATAATAAGGTAGCACCTGCGAACAGAGCGATGCTCTTTAATGCACTGATAACTTGGTACACATGTGTATGGATATTTTAAAGAATTTAAATGTTTTGTCTTAGGTGAGGTGATGGATCTTATGGCGCTGGTGGGATCTGCGGTTAACTTCGTGCTGTACTGCAGTATGAGTAGACAGTTCAGGTCTACGTTCAATCGGCTGGCGCGTAAAGTTTTGCCTCTGCAACAACGGGAAGGAGAGCAACTGTCGGCGCTTAAAGCATAGCCAAGGAACATGACAGTGTCTACTTCTGTGGTACATCTTTAAATAACAGTATCCTCTTATCATTATAGTGCAAGTGAAAGTGTATAAGTTAACGAGAAGAGGTATTAGAACAAATGTTTTGTCTTTGTTTAAAATTAACCAAAATGTTTAGCAGTAGTTTAGTGTTAAATTATATCCGCGTGTAAATACACGTCTTTATTATTAAGTATAGTATTTGGGTGTGTTAATATTATACTTTTAGGAATTATACATCTTGTGATTTTTTGTTTATATATTCTCCGCAGATTTCAGCTAGACCATGGTATATCATGTCCTAAATTATTTTTTTTCGTGGGCAACTCTGAAGTTTACATCCATTGGATAGGATAATATGTTAAGATGGAATTTCAATATCTTAACATCTATTGCTTTATGCAATTACTGTGCATATTAAAATACAAATTAGGTAGCACGAATCATCCACGACACATAATATGTGTGGCATATTATGCCATTTCGTGTATGTAAGTTAATATTCTCAAGCTCGAAGGTACATGCAAGTAGTGATTCGAGATATAAATGAATCATGAATACTTGACAATTAACATTAAGGTAATATATCTTGAGAGTCTTTCATAACACAAATTTAATGTAAACGTTTTAAATTAAAAATAATATAGAACATTATCAAAGCCATTTTATGGTGCTAATATATTAATATATTATATTACTTTAGTAACATAATATATCATTGCTAATATACTTATATTTTGTATTAACCTGAATGACAAACCGGGCAGGTCGCTCGTATACCAGGGAGCCACTACCTAGTATTATCACACACTTAAAAGATAATGTATGTTTAATATACAAATTTAAATAAGTTAGATAATTCACATAAAGAAAATTGTATCTTCGTTGTAGGCACATTATCATAAATTTTTCATGTAATTTAGTACCTAAGTAATTAATCGTGGGTTAGTTTAACCCAATTAATGTGACATAAATATGAATGATGTAAAACCATTTATCTTTGTGTGTAGATAAATTTAAATGAGGCTCTATCTAATATTAGATTATGCTCTGTTCGCACACAGACGTGGCCAGAACAATAATTATACTTTCATGAGGAGCCGTGGCTGAATCAGGTCGCTGCGCCGCGATGATGTTTTAATTCGTGATTGACAACGGAAGTGTGGGCTGACGAAAAGCTCTGTTTACCTTTTATATCAAGAGTTCCCAAAGTTATTTGCGTTACGCGTCCTTTCTACAAATAATATTTTGCATCCCTCCCCTGCGCAATTTCCTTACCTGCTTTTCAGTATTGGGCAATCAAGTATTATCCGGTTAAGTGCGAGTCGCACTCGCGCACTGAGGGTTCCGAACTCACACTCTTAAACTCTTATTTTTCGTAATTTCTTATTATTTAAACTTTTAGCTGGCTCCCTAGTATGATTCTAAATATAGAACCCTTATAAGTAGATAGATAGGACGGACAGACTGACAGACGACAAATGGCGTAGGCTTAGTGATAGTGTGCAGTTGTCACCCCGAAGGTACGGGCCCATAAGAAGGGCTGCTCTGTATTAATATTATTTGAGTCGTTAGAGTTCAAAAATGAAAATCTCCATTTTACATATTTTTTAAGGTTTGACTTTAAATTCCAATGAAAAGCACTGCTCTAAGATATGTACGTACTAGAAGAGATACTATAAGCATTTTATAAACATTTTTAATATATACCTGGGACTATAAATTCCAGGAGCGCAATGTTTTTTTAGTTGCAGTGAAGTGGCTACTATTTTCTTTTACGTCTCTCAGCAAATTCAGACATGTATTGTTTGTTATTTATTTAACCTTGAAGACGTATCCCGAGATGTGCTTGTTAATATAACAGTAAGTAGGAAGGTTTTTAAATTTGCACTGCATTGGAATTTAATAACGCCAATGTAATTTAATACTAACATAATATTATAAGCGAAACAGATTGTTTGTGTTACGCTTTCACGCCTAAATAGTTGAACCGATTTTGATGAATTTTGGTATAGAGATAGATAGACCCTGGAGACAGTTATAGGCTACTTTTTATTCTAGAAATGTATACCCTGGACAATGCTGATCACGCGGGTGGAGCCGCGAGCAAAAGCTAGTTCATAATGAAACGTTCGACAGTGGCATTACCCTAGTGGTAACGTAATATTTAGCTATAGGGATGTTGTAATGATAACACAACAGAAATTAATGTACTTTTATCAAGTAGAATAATCATTTCATAGGTCTAGTGGTAGCAAACAAATACTGGGAAGCGTGAGGTCCTGGGTTCAATCCTCAGGTCGGAGAATCACGATTTGTGTTTGAATTTTCGATTCGAAAAATTACATAACTTGCCCGGAATAGCAATCTGTGCCCAGTATGGTGATAGGCCCGTCCCCTATTATATCATGGGATGGAAATAAGCTCAGCGAAACGTGGTTTAACTAGTAGCACCTTTGCCCAGTCCTTGAGGAATAAAGACGTGAACTTATTTTATGTAATAGAGACCTACTCGTTTTGGTTACGTTGATCCATAGAAAATTTTGTATATATCGGTGAGAGACGTATTAGTGAAATTGTATTATAATGTATATTTATTGTAAGATGTAATGTAACAAATCAAGATGATAGTAATAATTTTAGTAAAAAATTACAACACGCTTTTGATCTCATAAATGTTAATTAAGATACTCAGTAACGGAAAATAAGGCATGAACTAGTTGAGTGTGAACTGGGAAATCAATTGTAATGGCCAATTAACAATGAATGAAATAAATTTAGTTCTCTCTCAGTTAGGAACATAGAATTCTTAATTATTTTATTTAGACTACAGTCCATTTGTTTGTAAATATTTACGTATGAGATTGAATGTACGTAAAATGTTTACCTACGTACATATTAACTTGTTCAATCCAAGTCATACCCCATTATAACTTCTGTCACAGTATGAGCGTGATGTGTAAATATTCATCTTATAACTCAATTTTGTTTATAGTTGCTAGCTTTTGGAACTCAATTGTTTGTAGCCTCTGGCGTCATCGTCTTTGAAAACAATTTTGTAGTTAAAATTTACACCTGCTCATTTTTTTGCGATGTTTAAATTTCACTGTCTTCAGCCAACTATTTTATAAAAATAAATAAAACACTATTTGAACAAATAAATTGATCATAATATACAAATGGTAGGTACTAAGAGGCTTAGTGCCAATATAAGTATTTAAGGTCGACATACGAGTCCTTAATTTTATATTTCAGATTATTTGGAACACCAGGAGACACGACAGCGCCACTTCATTTCTTGCATTAAGTCAGTATGTCTTGGGATGTTAGCTCTGGTTTTCCATTTATCTTTGAGTACAAGTATAATGGTTATTATTGCCAATTTTTATTTTCCGAGTCCATAAAAAGTAGTTCAAAAACACACTACATCAAGAGTTAGTGACAAAGCTGGCGTTTAAACAAAAAAAGGTCGTCTGAAAGCCGAAAACGTAGATAAATTATTATAATTTCGTTCATTTCTTTTCACCATCTGAAATTTCCAAATCCACAAATCGCAAAATTCATCTTCTTTCTGTGTTATGTGGTACAAACCACAAGCTCTAGTATTTACGACTATGGAGATGTGATGCAATAGACATTTTATGTATCATATATACTATGTAACTACGCACTCATATTTTGTATACTCGAATCATGAGATTTAGAATGAGCCGTATTGATGGAAACGCTATATTTTTGAGGATTGGAGATTGTAGCAATAATTTTCGCCTTAATGTTTATGTTTATTTATTTTTAGATAGTTTATAGTAGTTTGCATATTTTAAATTAAGTATCGGCATGTTACTATCCGTAAAATCATATTTCTATCCCTATATCCGTAGAATCCTACTGGAAGAACAATATGTAAGTTCATTATTAACACTTTCCCATCTCATTTTTTATAAATACGCAGTACTCATATCCGTACGGTGTTACAAATTAGCCTAGAAGTAATTACTTCTCTGATTACATCCATGGTATCTTTTGATGAAAAGGGACCATAGTATGAGTTATATAAAGAAAATTAAAATACGTCTTCACAAAATAAAACTTAAGACGAAAATAACAATGTGTAGAGGTCCTTTTGAAGTTGGAAATTGCTACAATTGCACCGACTTCAGATCAACATGCAACAGTGACTGATCCAAAAAGACTGATTTTTATTTAATTTTAAATCAGGTTTGAAGTTTTGTTTAAATTTCTTTCAATTCTTGGAGTATAAGTTGGCCAGTGGCCACCAACATCTTAAGCCCAAAGTCAACCTCATCTACACGTGTTTGATTCCCGTTGTAAGTGGTGGGAGCAAGGGAGCAGTTGGCCAAATAATAATATTAAATCTACCGTCAAATCGCAATGGGAAGGTGGACCCTAGCACTAAGTCGAGCGGGATAACGCCAGGAAGAAAAAAATATGGCTTGTAAAATCAAATACAATAACATAATTGCGACGAGTGTGCTGTTACCATATAAGTAGTTTCATTTTTTATTCCGTACCTAGTCAGTCATTAGATCTTAACCAAATTTATATAGGATCACATGGCAACTAATCTCTATGGTATGGAATTTATCCTAAAAATGATCAACAAATCGCCCCAGCCCTTTCTAATTTTTAAGCTAAGGCGTGGAAAATACTAAAAAATTCTAGGTGGTAAAACTTCAAAGGTACTTTCAACGATAATTAGTTTCGATAAGCTAGGTACAGTTTTTCAGCTAAGGGATATTTTCCGTTACACAATATTTTATTTTACCTACTCCAAAAATCACTTTGTTTTGAACAGTGTCTTTCATAAATATAAACTTATCTTTGCGGTCGCCTAACATAGGTATCGTGTACTTGTTTAAAACTATTATCGTTCTTCTTGATTACGGAATTATTTCACTGTGTATGGCCTGACACGCATTTTTTTATAGATGAGGAAGTGATCACCAGACATTAAGTGTATTCCATCGAAAAATTTGAAGGTTGAAAGGGCGTTCCCGATCTTATAAATGCGGATTATGAAATGGCTGATAGTGTCATATAGTAATGTCACTTACAGTAACCTAACTACCAACTCCATGATGGTTTATTACGAGACTCTAGTACCCCGGTCGAATCGGCCCATTCATGTTGTAGATATTGCTGGTGGTAAGATATTATATCCGCTCGGATAGCAACCACCGTACGCATGGTGTAAAACTTGCCATAGTAACCCAAGCACTCCTTGCTTGCTCGTCTCATCATTCAATCTAATAAAAAAAATAAAACACCTTATGTGGATCGCAGGTTCTCCTGACGGGCTTGCAACATGACTTGAGTTTTGGTGGAGCGGGTACATCATTGTATCCCTATGTCTGCATCGGTTATCCGTCTGTCCTATAGCAGGCCCATCGATTTGCTTCTTCGTTCTTCAGAGTATAAAGACTTTTAAGTTGAAGTTTACTTTGCCGTGCTAGAATAAAAAAAAGTAGACAAAACTGCCTACAGCGTGACTCTACCACTTTTTGTTTTTAATAAACATGGTCAAGTAAAGTATATCGCCTTCCAAAATACGAGCAGGTGTCTAAACTTGTAGCAAACACTAAGAGCCCCAGATCTCATCGTCGTTAGAAATGAATTAATTCATCTTTGGTTCTATCAACATTAACTCAATCTTGAGAAAATGTAATTGCTGTTTCCGAACAAATTGATGTTTTGAAGATAAATATACGGGCACTCAATAATTTATAATTGTGTTTAAATTCTTTTGCTATTTGAATGAACTTTATAATGTCCTTTTATGTGTTTAGTACGACTTTTTTTGAGAGTTTACGATTTTCTCTGTTTTTGATTTGGTTGAAGTACACTAAAATAAAAGTTAAATGTAAAATTCGCTCACATAAATATTACACACCAGAATTATATTGTTATTAGGTATCAATATTTGTTAGAACTCTGTCTCGTTGGTTTAGTGGTGGCGTACTTAGGCTGCGAAACCTTAAGGTCCTGCGTTGAAATTGGGCAATCATAGATTAAGGGTGAATTTTCTATTTGAATAATAATAATAAAAAATATAATAATACATATTAATAAAAAATACACCCACCAGTAAGATACATCTTGTATTGTGGGTATCAGGAACTACGAGATACTTTCGGTCTCACAACACCCAGGGCCAAAAATTGTATTTGTGGATCACACAAATATTAATTATCTCCGTGCGGGGAGTGAATCCGCGGCTTCCTGTTTCACAACCTGTTACTCGCCTACTGCACCACAACGTTGTAATATACATACATGAGTTGTCCAAAATTGGAATGTGTGTCCGGTATGGATAGCGATAGGCTCGCATCATGTCACATCACAGAACGGAAATAAACTTGGCGAAAAGTGGGTGAATCTGTTTACTCATTCGGGGATATAAGCGTTTTCACTTCTGTATTCCCGAAGCTTTTATTACATTATGTTTAAATTCTCTAGTCATGGCCATTTGGCCATGAAGTTATGAATTTACTTTTGTGTACTTTAAAGATTTTTTTCCAGAAAGTTTATCATTCTTTCTTTTCTTGATCAGTTGAAGTAAACTAAAATAAAAGGTCAATATTAAATACGCCTACATACAGATACAGTAGAATAAAAATGAAATTATGTATCAATATTTGTTAGAATAAGTACCAATAAGAGATTGTATTATACATGAAATCTAGATAATAAATACCATTGCTTACCTTTTTTGGGCGATCGGACCTAACTGGATTAATACTCGGTCCCTTGAGAAATAAGTAAATATTAAAACATTAATCCGATATTGGTTACCTACAGAATATAAAATATCAGTACTGTACTCGTATAACATAGTGATGTAGTACACACATAGATTATAAAGCACTAATTCTATCAATCTATGCTAATATATTTTGAATAAAGAGTTCGATAAAATTTTGTTTTATGGAATCGTTCGGTAGATATTTTTGTAACTTTGTTGTAAGATCTTGTTTTATATAAAAAATATTGTGTTAGACTAAAGCTATGCGCTTCGGAAATCTTTATCTGTTTTAGCAATGTGAACGCGTGATGATAATCTAATAATAATATAAATCTGTTACAACACTACATTAATACTTAGCTTTCTTTTAATTAACTGACCAGCCTTCGATGGCGGACTATTGATTGCTTGTTTGAACTAATTCGTAAAATCGAAGGTTGCCGAAGCCTGTAAGCATAATCGTAGTACTGGATGATACGGCTCATGTACAAGGCACGTCTAAGAATTAAAGCTATACAGACTATCTGTTGCGTTGAATTGTATTATAAATTGTAATAATATACAGTAAATCATGATGTGCAGGATTGATGTGCTGAAATGAAATCCGGTTCTTTGCAAGAATAAAATTTAGATTATGACCAAGATAAACCGATACAACTGACTCAGAGACCGATTCAGTATCTAATGAGGTTGTATGAGTCGTGCAAGAAAGAGGTGTGCACCAGGATCGTAGCTAGTAGGAATCTAGACTGTCCATATCACTCCCGATAAGTCGTCGCTACTTTACGAATAATTAGTTATAATATGTTTGGAAGTACATTAATATAGTACGTAACGTACATATTTTGCACAAATCTTACATGCACGTAATTCAGAATGGCACGTTGTCCGATGTAGAAATAAACTTGAATGGAATTTAGATGTACAGCTAATTTCAGTAATTAATTAATATTAAATTAGATTATTATATTGTGACAAAATTTTAGTTTATGTAGGTATTTGATGAATAAATATATTCTTAAAGATTTTATGTAAATATTGTTTCTTATTTCAACACCATCAATAGACGATAAATAACAACGGTAACCTGTCGAACATCGATTTTACATAAAAGCTTGGCCAAGCTCAATCTATTGTAGTTAGGCCGTTAGGCCTTCAATCGACAAGACAAATTGACAAAGTATTATTATTTTATAATAGACAGCGTTGATCTAGAGGTAAGCATCATTAAGTTAATATTGGCATCATTGACTTTACTAACTCTACATGGCCAAAGTTGTAGTGCAAAGTGACGAAGTTAGGTGGGGGAACGAGTTTTTATTAATTACCTACCTATTTGAAATGTTGTCCTAGAATGTATGTTACAAAATAAATATTTCATAAAATATTTGTGCTTTCCTTTTTTCCAAAGAAATAAAAAATAAACCGCTTACTTAATACAATTTCTATATGAGTAGTTGAGAGCTTTTATAAGATCTATAATGTCTGTACATTATAACTCTTATGAAAGTTCTTATTTATATCGGTACCTGTGTAACGATATAAATTAAGCACTAATTTAAAGTGCAAATAATTACATAATCTAATGTGATAATAGGAATGTATTGTATTTAAGTACATCAAGCGTCTATATTTTCCAACTATACGAAGATTGCCGATGCGCATAATTTATTCATAGTACTTTATATACTAGTTTTTTTATTCGAGCATGGCAAAGTAACTGCACCACACCTGATGGTAAGCGTCAGACAATGAGCTTATCGGTGGTCATCAGAATTATGCCAGCCTATACAAATACTTCTTTACACTCCAAAGAAGGAAGAAGCAAATTGAAGGGCCTGCGACAGGACAGGCGGATGAATGAGCCAGGGTCAGTAGATATACAAAGATGTACTCTTATAACTTTTTTTTGTCGCGGGGAAAAACAAAAAAAAAGCAAAGCCACGGGGAAGGTGGAGCGGTTATGTTGGACTCTATCGGCCTTACGACCCAGCGTTAAGCCGCCCGGGAGAGATGGAAAAACATCCGTGCAACTGCTGGGCCGAGTCCCTAGCACTATATACAACCTATGCCGGCAACTACCAACTAAAACCCCGCGGTGGCTATCTTCCTGGGTTCCTGGGACGAAAAGCACCCCGGCTTCAGCCAAAACCGCCCCTGCGCGGTGCTGCCTAGCGGCCCGTCTCTAAAATAGGGGGGGCTCAGAAGCCCCCGCGCACCGAACGACGCTCTCGGCGTCCACGGCAGCATCGAGGTCAACCACCTGTGCTGCGGTCCATCCCGAGGTCACACGTACAATAGGTACGTGCACAAAAGTACTAACTGGGCGCTACGACAGCCCCCCGCTACCCCCGATTGCCCCTATTAGTCGCCTCTTACGACAGGATATCGTGGTGGAATTCTCCAAACGCCCCTAATCCACAAGGCGGGCGACGCCGGTCAGTCGTCACCCCGGCGCCTCCTACGTCTCTTCTGGCGGCGGGAAGGATCGGATTGTACTAGATCTCTCTCGGCACTCTCCTTCAGCGAGATTACGGCCTCGCAGAAGTGGGCCACCGCACGCCAGAACCTCCGGCTGTCGAACATGGCGGACACTACGGCTGACAGCGAGAGATTGCCTCTGACGACTGCTACGAGAGCGCTGCGCTCTTCGTCCCAGGCTGGGCACACTTCCAATGTGTGTTGGGCCGTGTCCTGCGGACAGTTGTCACAATGGTGACACACGGCCGACTCCTCTGACCCAGCGTCTATACCTGCCCCAACCAACTATCAAGTCATGTCGCCAGCTTCTCGGGAGGGCAAGATATATACCACAAGCAAATTATTTATAAAGCTTTGTTCGGATAAATTATTAATGCTTTGGTATTAAATTTACATATTATTCTATAATACGATTATATGTATGGGTGGACATATAAAAATCCTATGATTAATGTTAAATCTTTCGTGCTTTCTATGGTATTACTTCCTGTATAATTATGATATTTTTATCCTTACAGAGTAAGTAGGATCTTCGATGCTTATTTGAGGGTTCGCAAAGGTTCCAACCTATGCAAAAAATATATTATAACCTTTGGTTATATCATCGACACTGTCTAATATAAATTTAGTGAGCCCATTGACATACATTGTCAGTATATACTCGGGTAATTGATTTGACTACGCAGTACACTACAGAGCGAGCTCTAACTGTAATACCGAATATTTAATTTTACACTCGCGCTCGCGATGTACAATCACTAAACTCTAGTTGAGTTTTACAGTACAGGGCACAACAATTTCAACTTTATTCACTGTTGTTAAGGGTAATATTGTGCTTGCGCTCAATTTCTCTTTTTTGCTGGTCGTCGGTCTGGCTCGTATGTTATATTTCCAAAGGTGAAGATATATCACAATCATCTTTCTATCTGCCAGCTGCGCAGTGCGCGCCAGTTGCCTTTATGTATTCTCTTTTTGTTATTACTGTGAATTCATAGCTTTATATTTACGTTACGTTTTGAGTGGTAGAGCCACGCTGTAGACTGTTTTGTCTACAGCATGAATGGGCTGGCTCGACCGGGTCGTTACCACTGTCTCACAGAAAACCGACGTAAAGTAGCGGCTTGCTGCTGCGTTTCGTACGGTGAGTGAGATATCCGGAAGCCCAAATCCCCTCCCCTTCCCAATCCCAACTTATCCCTTCCCTTAAGGTCGGCAACGCGCCCATGATTTTGATATTGTGGGCGTACATGGGTGGTGGAGATCACTTACCATCAGGTGACCCACTTGCTCGTTTGCCGGCATATGCCATATAAAAAAAAAAAAAAAAAAAAAAACGTTACATGTCGAGTTGCTGCAAAATTTATAAATTATTTTTAGGGTTAAACAGAATTTACTAGCTTTTTGTACCTAAGCTCACGTCTAACTTCTACTTGATACAGAAATTTAAGCAAATATTAGCCTACATTTTTAATAATTCCTATTACACCAAATACTTAGAGATAATTGAAAAGGGGATAGATATGTCTTTATTTTTCTAGACTAGATAAGGATGTGAATTTAAAAAAGTACCATCATCTGTCTAAACTAAAAGTACAAATTGCAAAATATATTGATCTAATGGTTGATGTTCATCAAATTCTATGTTGACATATATATAAAGTTATGGAAACGAGGTTAAGATTGGTGGATCACGAAGAGTCTAATTAGTTCTTTAGATAAATTTTACCTGTAATAATTCTACTCAAAAATCAGGTCATGTTTCATGGAAGATGTAATAACATATTTATCTAAAGGGAGGTCTTCGGCCTCTCATTATTTATTCGGGCTATTATTTTCTTGGTTAGCTTCTCAGATTCGTCGGGTCACTAGGGTTACATCTTCTCCTTATGGACCTTTTATGTTTAAACGTAGCAACGGACTATTTAACCTTTGACTGTATGTAAGTAGGCGATCACAGAAAATAAATGTGGTTGTAAATAAAATATATGCTATATCTGTCATAACATTACAATTTTGTATTTGTATGCTGCTAGTAGCACTTCTGCTTCATGCTTTTAAGAGAAGTATATAAATTACTACGAATAATTACCAATACTAATAAAAATATAGAAAAACCGATGATAAATATAATCTACACCCTAAAAATAGTAAAGTTATTTTGAATCTATTACGTACATATATAAAATTCTTACGATGTACGCATAGATTCACCATGTTCTATCAATTCGCATTACGTTAGATTGCTCGGTTTGATAACTTCTGAGATGAGGAGAGGCGAAGGTGGCGCGACTCAATATATTTTAATACCATTCTAACAAGAACTCAAACAAGTAAGCTTTTCCATTAGAAATAGTCCTTGATTCTATTATTTTGTGCATTGGCTGATATTCGCTTTATTAAGTTTAAGATCATTTCAATTTAAAAGACACGATTTACCCGGGATTAGGAATTACACACAAAGGAGACTTTACTTGAGGGAGATTTTTAAAAAGTAAGTTACTACATTGAAAGATTTTAAATAGATGCCTATCTGAGCCGGGATAACGATCAATAAGTCTGTTTCAGGTTCATAGACCTCCTCAATAAAATAACAAACAATACCAACCAAACCAAAACCAACTCTTAATAAATATTTCATTGATATTCATATTTTCAGATGTATATGGAACGTTTTAGAATATTGATTCACTGAAAATACATATTATTATAGTTCGTGTAATAAAGATAGTAGTTTTTTTATAAATACTTTTTGTTCTATTTAAGTTGGCGTCGGCACGGGTGCAAAAATATGTAGTTCGGTGCTAACTCTTATAATATATATATCTTATATATTTATATATAGAAATTTCGTGTCACATTGTTTTCCCGCGATGAACTCCTAAACTACTGAACCGATTTTAATTAAATTTTGTAAACTGTGTGCAGTTTAATCCAACTTGAGAGATAGGATAGTTTATATCTGAATTTACAGACGCAATATTTTTTTATTGCAAATTATTTGTCTATTGTATAACAAAGAATTATAATTATCTATTAGTTCCATAAGATTCTAGCAGATGGCGGTGTAAAGAAATTTACGGCCGGATTGATCAAGTATCCAATAGATGGCTCACACTGTATTGAATAGTTTACTACAATATAATTTAACATATACCTTAGCCATAGCAAAGCACTGCATGAGACTGGATTGCACTCGTCATCCTGAGACATAAGGTGTTAAGATATCGATAAATTTTGCTGGCTTCAATGTCCTTCCGACAACCAACACAACAAAGCGTACACACTGCTGATTCGCGGCACAAATTGACAAAACCATAGTACTAACTCAGACTGCCTCTTGCATACAAGCTACATACGACCTTTTAATTTATTTGTATGTTAGTATTTATCTATTTGTTCATCGTAGAAGATTAACAAAACAAATATTATGTTTGTAATTTATTTTATTAACGTTTACAAAAGCAGCTACGAGTCGCCAGAGGATATCACGCGAGATTAGCTTTTAATGTGACTTTATTAAATTTTATTCATCTCTGCACACACCACAAATTTTCAGATTTGTTAAGTGTTAAGATCAGATTAAAAGTTTAATCTATCAACAAAATATTTATTTTTCACAGAATATGTTATTATGGCGGATATTCTGATAAATAGCATAATCTTCCTTCCTTCGTTCCATCTGCCTTTTCGCACTCGCAGTGAGGTCAGCGCAACATGCTTTTGGACACATACTACAGAAAAATTTAGCTTGTAGTATTTAAGACCGGCTGCCTGTTAGACATCAATTTCTTTGGCGAGAAAAACTCAGACTCGAAATAAATAACACATCACATGCATCACACATTTTTTTTTATCACGGTGCGGGAATCGATCTCGCTGCCTCTCTCTTCTCAGCCGGCTACTCGCCCACTGTGCCACGAAGGCTGTCGAAATAACAAAAATAACCAATTCACTAGCTACGATCTGGCCCACGATGCCCTCGTCGAGACGAATGGTTTTGTGATCAATAAATATTTGTTTCGGGTGTGCGTGTTGTGGCACCGCAAGTCCCTCGTAGTTCCTAATACCTACAACACAGGTTAACCTAGTGTGGGGTTAGGACTATGTCTGTGACTGTTGAGTATATTTTATTTATTATTTATTTGCATACATAAAAAGCAAAGAAAATAATTTTACGCACCGAATTGAGAATCTCCTTTTTTGTCGGGTGATAAAAGTTTTAAATCGATTTACAATTGTATCACCATCATATCAAACTGCGAGTTCTTCATGCTATAAAATTTACCTATTCAAATAAATAGAAATAGGTATTTTTATTTATATAAATAGGTATACATTCATAACTTCAAATAGTACGCAATTTAGATCCGTATAGATAAATATTTTTTTTAGGATATACAGGAGAGAGCTAACTTATGCTCAGCAATAACAGTGGCGTCGACAGTGGGCGACTTGCGAACGTGACCTGACTGCACATCCTCGAAGGTTCACAATTTGATTAGCTGACTCTGGTAAACCTTGATCTACTTATACTACTCTAGCTGACGGGCGTCGCCCAACAATACCGCGCGAACGGTTTGTTTGCATTTACTTGACTAATACGGTCGAATGTTAGAACGTCATTATTTACTAACAATTTATTATTGCAGATTTATGAAAATACTGGGCATTATGAGATTTAACATCTTATGTCTCAGTATGATGAGCGCAGTGCAGTACTTTTTAATTTATGTCTGGGTAGAATTACTACTGTTCACGGGCAGGAAAAATATTAGCCGAGCGATCTTTGTGGGTGGTAGAGCCACGCTGTAGACAGTTTTGTCTACAGCATGAATGGGCTGGCTCGACCGGGTCGTTACCACTGTCTCACAGAAAACCGACGTAAAGTAGCGGCTCGCTGCTGCGTTTCGTACGGTGAGTGAGATAACCGGAAGCCCAAATCCCCTCCCCTTCCCAATTCCTAATTATCCCTTTCCTTTAAGGTCGGCAACGCGCCCATGATTCTTCTGGTTGTGGGCGTACATGGGCGGTGGAGATCACTTACCATCAGGTGACCCACTTGCTCGTTTGCCGGTAAGTGTTCTCCACCGCCCATGTACGCCCACAATACCAGATGAATCATGGGCGCGTTGCCGACCTTAAAGGAAAGGGATAATTAGGGATTGGGAAGGGGAGGGCGATCTGGGCCTCCGGATATCTCACTTAGGGCCGACGCTCATTGACGGCATGGCACGGCATGGCACGGCAGGTCATGCTGCGGCATCCCGCGGCGTCCCGTGGCATGCCGTGGCATCCTGCTGAATGCCCAGCCACTCTCTCTCTCTCGCGCACCGCGGCAATCCGTGGAATGAAACGGCATGACACGTCTGGCCGGAGCATCCCGCGGCGCGTCGCGTCATGCCATAGCATCCCGCGGCACGTCGCGGCACTGTGGTATTGAAATAAAGTAACGTGAATTCTAAACTCGTGGCAATAAGATTCAAAATAACTTGATTAGTAATAAAATCCTTTGCCATGCCATGCCGTGCCATGCCGTCTATGAGCGCCGGCCCTTACCGTACGAAACGCAGCAGTAAGCCGCTACTTTACGTCGGTTTTCTGTGAGCCCGGTCGAGCCGGCCCATTCATGGCCCTAGACAAAACTGTCTACAGCAGCGTGACTACGCCTCAAAAATAACTAAATTGATTATTGATATAATTTATCGAAATCTCTAATCATAGTGAGCTACTTTTAACAAATCGGGGTGATTAGCTAATTATGACTTTTACGATGTTTATAAATTTATGGCGCTATTTTGCTGAGCTCTCTCTATGTGTCCTAGTATGTACAGGATTTTTGAAAATCTGAATGTGTTTAAGAACTTTTGGTGCTGATTGTACATTGAAGAGTCTTTTAAAAATTGTCTGACTGTCACTAACAGGCAACGGCTAAAAGAAGACTTATGATGGTCATGTCAAGCATAAGACGCTGTCATCAGTGACGCTCTTTTAAAATTCAACTTTTTTTTTGATTGAATGATGAGACGAGGAAGCCGCTCGCCTGCTGGTAAGCGCCACGCCTGCCCATAAACAGATGCAACACCACACAGAACTTTGAATTATAAAGCACTGCACGGCACTCAACTGCGCTCGTCACCCCGAGACATAATATGAAGTCTCACAATGCCCAGTAATTTCACTGGCTTCAATGTCCTTCAAACCGAAACACAATAGTGCTTAGACGCTGTTGCTTGGCGGCAGAAAGCTGCCACTCTGTTAACACCCTACGAAATTTCAGCTTGAAAGCTAGTGACGCCGAGTGCTAATTTAAATCGAGAGAGTTTATCGCACGACTGAGGAATGTATGCAATATAAACACGTCATTCTAGAGTCTGCGTTATGTAATAAAAAAAAAACTCGTATGACACGTAAAGGATAGTTTTCTGTGATATTCTTACATATATTATAAACGTTTCTCTCTCCATCTAAATGAGACTTTAATAATGCTACAATCGAAGTCTTCCATAGATTTTCATAGTGCGTAGTACTAACACGTATCGCCTGATGCCCGTGACGCAACCATCGGAAGTCTAGTCTTTAGATTTGTAAGATAAAGATCCCTGTCATTTGAGTGTAAGCATTTGTTCTCATGTTGTCAGGAAATTTCCGACCGGTCTAGCTTACGATGTTTCGAGTTCGTTGAACAATGAGGTTAAAACAATGTTAATGAGCGGGTTGGGTTATATGTGACTGGCTGTGAATTGCATCACGCATGTAGACGGGATAATAGATTTTACCGACGTGATGTGGACCCTCTTTACAATGTAGATGTTAATACAATATCTGAAATCAAAATCATACAGTGATTTTTTTATCGGAGCACGGCAAATTGACTGCACAACACCTGATGGTAAGCGTAGTGCAATCCAAAAAAACCAGCGACCACCAACAAACAATGAGTATATTGATGGTCACCAGAGTCATGCCGGCCTGTATAAATTTATTTATTTATTTATTTATTTACACTTTATCTACACTGTATAAAGGCGGACTTAATGTCAAAGGCATTCTCTCCCAGTCAACCTTTGGGTAATGCAGAGATGTACAAAGTAGGTGCAGTAAGTAGGTAGTATAAATCAATAAAATAAAAGTTTGTTACGGTGTAATTTACGGCTTTATTAAATATACTAATGGTCGCGTAGTGGTCGAAATTAGACTTCTATAATCATATATTTTTTATTCTTAAACGTCAGTTGCGAGATTTAACATTCAGGCGTTGATACTTATAAACGTTAACCATAAATGTTTTATTAATTTTAATTTAACATATTTGTTACAGATAATACCTTTCTAAATTCCTTTTCCATGTAAACTTTAACTGTTCTAAATCGCACACATCTGTCCGCGCATAATGCTTGAGAAATATGTAGGTACTATGCGTGCCAAATAAGAATAGGACTGTCAAGACGCCATTTTGTTCAGCAATACGCGCAAACTTCATTACCAAAGTGTATGGTGTGCATAAAAATCAGTAAACAAATTATATTCAGTTTAAATGTTTACTGTACGCTTTTTTGGTATTTCTAATACATTTCACGCCAAATTAATTATAAATGAGTAGGATTTCAAAGAAAAAGCATATTTATAAAAATAACAATAACAAGGAAGTCCAGTAGGCAACAGATATAAGACACACGCGCGTATACACGAAAGCGGAGCTAACGGCACACTGGTAGCTTCTTAATAGCGTCACAAAATTGCGTTATATTAGGGTGATAGTAGCATTAACTGTGTATTTGTTAATTTTTTAAACTGTTTCCATACAGTTCCATAATTAATTTATCCAAAATTATCCATTACTAAAATTCAAGAATAGTATTTATTAAATGAATATTATGATTATACAATAATTAAATCTATATCTATTAACAATAAAAAATTGTAATAAAAAGGCTTTAATTAATACATTATGTGGTTTGTTCGGAGACCTTTATTTGAATAATCTCTTATTGTCGAAAACCTTATTTATACATATCATAAAACTGACGTTGCTTAACTAACCTACTTTTGGTGTAATATTCATCGTAGACATATTTAATCATAATTATTAAGAAGTCCCAAATACCATGGGCTGCTTATAATACAAATGGTGCAATATTCGCACAAGCTTGATTTTATTTACTTATTTCGTAATATTACATTACAACTCCCCCGAAAAAGGGCCTGCTACCCTTCCCCATTTAAGGAAAGAGATTTTTTTAGAAAAAATTAAGAAAAAATTCAAAACTATTACAAACTGTTACTAAGTTTGGAATTTAACTTCACATATTTCTTTAAGTGTAACAAAGATAACCAAACATACAATAAAAGTACTTAATATTAACTAAAATATCTCTTAGTTTTATTCTTATGTATAACATATTCTTAATTATCCTTTAAAATCTTAAAATTAGGAGAAACTTCCTCAATAACTTCGTAGGGGCCGTTATAGATATTTTCAAGTTTAGTTCCAGTTTGATTTTTTATAAGAATAAGGTCACCCTTTTTATAAGTTACGGAGTAAGTTTTCTTATCGTGCATTAATTTTCATCTTAATTTACTCTATAACAACTCTGCTTGACATCATACTGGGCTCGCTGTAAACGATAACGTTCAACCGCTGAGCTTGCAGTATTTGTTGTTACCATCGGCTCTTTCACGATGCGATTAGTCATTTTTATTATATTGCCATTGTTGGCATTTCTTAACGTAGTCGATTACGTGATTCGTCATACCTGGTGTATACCAGTAATCATATAATATGATTATTAAATCCTCGTGATCACTAATTCTTACAACACCGGTTGTAATTAAATTCTAGGTACCTTAATATACCTTTATTTTTATAACCTTTATATATGCAACTTTTCATATGACTTGCAAGTATTTTTATATTTGTTGCATTTTGCCTATTCTTTATAGGTAATTAATATTTCATTAATATTTTCTTTTTCGCACATCAATCCTAAAACTCTCGCTAACTCCGTCGTGGTAGATTACGATCGAGTATTTAGGTAATAGTACAACTTGAAGGTACATACGTGCATTTCATTAATATTTTCTTTTTCGAACATAAATCCTAAATCTCTCGCTAACTCCGTCGTGGCAGATAACGATCGAGTATTTAGGTATAAGTACTACGCGTATAGTATCCTCTATTCGAATAACGACAAATCAATCCTTAAAATCTTTGTCATTAATAAAAGTCAATTCTGTCATATCAGTCGGTTTTTCAGAATGTCTACAGTCTCAGGTTGATGAGACCTGCTACTGGTAGAAGTCTGTTCTGTCAAATCATTGTTATCAGTTATATATATCTGAGATTTCACACGTTTAGTTTGTGCTCTCGTCAATACAGAAACTACTTGTTCTCCAATAGATTTTAAATCATCACACGTTATTTGATACCGGGAATCGGCTTAGTGCGCCTGCAGTTGCATTATTCCGATCCGGGATGTGCACGATCTCAAAATCATATTCTTTAAGGTATAGTCGAGACTTAGTCTACTGGAAGGATCCTTAAAACTAAATGAATATACTAATGGCTTATGATCTCTAAAGATTTTAAACTTTCTGCCATACAGATACGGTCTAAAATGCCTTAATAATACCTATAATAATTAACGTAAACGCTAAGTATCGCTTTACGTCATCCGAGTTCATTGGCACTGCGCAATGTCTCGATTTTGCTAACGTCAGGAAAAATGCCATTCAATGTTAATCCGTGACCTACATAAACCTTATATAACTTCGCACCGAGGCGGTATCGAATGTCTGTTACTCATCATTACAACTTATTTTAATGCAAATATTTTTTATTATTCTTATTAAGTTGTAATAAACTATCCTTATAATTAATAATTGCTTCATAACACGTTAAAAATGATCTCCTAAGATACCGTTTGCAGTACATGACATAATCTTAAACACAAAAAAAAAATCACGGAATATATCGTTAACAAAATTATTAAAATAAATTAAATAGATATTGGACATTAAAAAAAATATTGAAAATTACATACTTTGAGTAATTCTTACTTCAACTTTGTTGGTAAGGAGCGCGTTGACAGATGTTGATGGCTGATGATGATGGCATGGGGGCGCGCGGAGCTGGCGCAGATGTGGAGCTTATACGGCATCGCTGCTGATGATTCAGGCTGTAGATGTGTGGTTGGGCCGGGCTATACCCTGGACTCCTCCAAACCTTCTTTCTTCTTTCTTGATAATTTCCAAAATAACCTCCAACGCTCTGTATGGTTTTGCGTTGTCCGGCTGAAGATGCTCCGTTGGCGTTGTTTTTCCCATGATGTGATTGATTTTAAATTTTCTTTCTTCTGTTTTTTTTTATTTGATTTTACTTCTAATTAATCGTCTTCAAAATGCCAAGCCATGGCCATAAGGCCATGCCCTGGCAGGGTCGCCATGTAATAAAAAGGCTTTAATTAATACATTATGTGGTTTGTTCGGAGACCTTTATTTGAATAATCTCTTATTGTCGAAAACCTTATTTATACATATCATAAAACTGACGTTGCTTAACTAACCTACTTTTGGTGTAATATTCATCGTAGACATATTTAATCATAATTATTAAGAAGTCCCAAATACCATGGGCTGCTTATAATACAAATGGTGCAATATTCGCACAAGCTTGATTTTATTTACTTATTTCGTAATATTACATTACAAAATATATGAAATTTCTTTTTTGCACTTTCTTTTGCTAGCAGTACTACTTTGACAGTTATCGTGTGAAGTTGGCAGCAAACGCGATCCTATTCTTATTTGGCACGCATAGTACAAAATTTTCTCTTCATGTATTAATATAAATATGATGTGACCAATGATGTAGGCTGTCGTCGGTGGCCGTGACCAAATCGTAGAATTGATCCCTTCATGAAACAGTCAATGTTACTGCTGATATCTTATAAATGTTCAACATTCAATGATTTGCACAACGAGGTTTGACCATGTGCCATATGAATGTAGATTTTCAAGGTGGATCCTCGTATACGAGAGTTAGTTCTCGTATCTCGGTGATACTTGCCTTCCGAGTTAGTACCACTTCTGTGTATTTTCGTCGGCAAGCAACAATATGTAAGCACTGCTGCGTTTCATTTTTCTTATCCGAGCACGGCAAAGTGACTGCACTACACCTGATGGTAAGCGCAGTGCAGTCCAAAAAACCAGCGACCACCGAAAAACAATGAGTTTATCGGTGGTCACCAGAGTCATGCCAGCCTGTATAAATGCTTCTTCCCCATTCGGGAAGAAGCAAATCGAGGTGTCTGTGACAGGACAAGCGGATGACCAATACAAACACAGTTATACAAAGATGTACCCATATACCCGCCCCAATCAACCATCAAATCATGTCGCAAGCCCCTCGGGAGAATCGGATATACACTAGCTGATCCTGGAACGCGATCCACACAAGACGTGTAGATCACTGTGGCAGGTTTTAAAACCATGTGGACGGTGGTCGCTATCCGGGCGGATATGAATATCCTACCACCACCTAGTAAAAGCGTGTTAAAAAAATATCGACTTTTGACAAACATTTGCAGTTCGCCTCAATAATTTGCCTTGTTAAGGACCTGACGCTTCACAGAAGGAAACTAATCTGTACTCCACAGATTGTACAAACATGTGAATTTGATATTGTTGCTTATTAAACACACATATATCTACCGACAAGAGGAAATTGAATTTGCTACAAATATAACATCGATGGAAGATAAGCAATCGCTAGCGTGTGAATGTTAAAATCACATATGAAAGTATATATCATAAACTGATACATTTAATCTATTTTTTTTTTATTTGATTGGATGACGAGACGAGCAAGGCGCTCGCCTGATGGTAACGCCTGCCCATGAAGAGAAGCAACACCGCACAGAACTTTGAAGTACCACACACTGCATGGCACTGAACTGCGCTCGTCACCCTGAGACATAAGATGTTTAAAGTCTCATAATGCCCAGAAATTTCACTGGCTTCAATATCCTCCAAACCGAAACACAACAGTGCTTACACACTGTTGCGTGGCGGCAGAAATAGACAAAGCGGTGGTATCAACCCAGACGGCCTATTGCATACGATGGACCCACCACCTTGTACAGTAATAGTCTGTTCGTAATAAAGTAACGATATTATCGGTTCAGTAGATAAGGGTATAAAGAAAAAAATTACAATCCCTCCAATATTCCAGCGGGGCATTCATCTATCTATATCATTTGACACGTTGTTTTACTCACAATGTAGGATGTACTCACAATGTATTTTATGTCGCTCTTTGTTTTAATTTGTTTACAAAAAGTAGCTTATAAATGTTAGGCTGAACAAAAGGAAAAAGCGCGGTTTGTTTCATTTTCATTAAATATAACGTTTCTGCTTTTGATAATTATAAACATTGGGAACTCAATTACGAACTGCCATGTTGTTTTTCCGCCCGTACATTAATAATTAATGCCATATCCATTTACCGTACGAAAATGTTAAAAGTTATACAAATTGTTACCTGGCCAGGAAGAATATTATGTTCATTATGTGGAAATTATTTTATTCACATAGTTTTACAACATTCATGTCGTTTAACATAGGACTATACAATATTTTGTAGTTAATGTGAATGATGTACGTGTGTATTTTTCATGGTATATTAATTATCTTTAGGCGTTTAATTTTTAATCATGTCCAGGCTAGCACATCTGTATAATTTTAACAATTCTATTTCGAAAGATCGGTACTTGGGTATGCTTTGAATTTTCTCCACGTCCAAAGATTTCATAAAACTCATTAATCTCTTTTTTATTGCCTTAATTCTACTGAGTTTAATTCCATTTCCATTTTTAAGTCTTTTATTTTTGTCCCAATTTTTAAGTACCTCAAATACTTCAAGATGTTTGTCACATACTTTATATTTAGCGGTAGTAGTTTCAGCTTCCTTTTTGTTTAAAAAAATTGAAGAACCAACACCGCGATCTAAATGTTGAACTTGATGAACACTTGTACATTTGTTTGTCATTTTTTTAAGTGATCTAGTAGAGCACTGGACTGAGAATTGTTGAAGTGAGTCCAAAGCATTTCCCACTTGTACGTACTTTGATTGTGATTTAGGTGATTCGCTATTATCATAACTCACGACAATTAAGGATTTTTCTGAATTTAAAATTCCAAGTTCCTTGTGACTAATTGGTTTGTCCTTTGAATGCTTTGGTGTATCAATGTTGTTGTTGCCATAATTATCATTCGGTTTTCTAAAAAAATATCTTTGTACGGCATTAAATAGGGAGGTTGTAGGATCATTTGCCATGTCTTCTATACCTTTTATAAAATCGGACATATTAATAAAAAAAATAGTACATATATTAAAATATAGTGACGTTTAAGTGACATCCAGCATTTATATATAAAAAATGGAAAATACCAAAGAGTATTGTACTCAATGACGAAATAATTATATAATTATTATTGTACTATAGAGTACAGAGATAACTATAATATTTTTATTTTATAACCATGACTAGATGAGCATGTCGCTGCTTAAATAATATACCACTGAGGATACAGGAGACTTAGTAGACAGAAAAACCATATTATTACATGTACACAAAAAGACTCTGCTTCATTCATAGCTCGACTCGCGCCATCATATGTAGCTTAACTGCACTATTACAGAGTTACCGATAAAATAACATTTTAATGAAATGTTTACGCATGTACTTATTTTTTCCCCCATTAAATTGTAGTTAATTATATGACTGTTTGAGGCTTGAAATATATTTCGCTTCAAACCCAATTCGTTACCCTCAGCCGTCAATATTAATTATTTTTAATGTTATAGCGAAATAGGACCATAATTTTTCTTATTGATACAAAATTCAGTTAATTATGAGTTCAGATTTTTATAGCCGAAGTTGGCAAACGTCTAAGTGGACTACCTGTTGGTGGATGATCTTCACTGTCCATGAACAACTAACTACGTTACCATAAAAATCATGGATGCGTTGCTAATTTAAAAGAAAAGAAATAGTAATTTGAAAGGGGAAAGAGGATTTAGGCCTTCGATAATCTCATTCACTCGTACGCCCGTTTTCCATAAGACAGTGTTTTACTTTAAGGTAATATAATATTTAGCAAATAGGAATAATAATATTACAATGATATTAGCAAGTAGAATATTCGCAGCAAATTAAGATTAAAATTGCGTAGTTTTATTCTGGTACCAATTTTTTTCTTAGTAATCCTTCTCAAGGCTATACGAATGTTATTCAAACCTAATATTATGTCATTTTGGATATTAGATGTAAATATTTTATTGGCGAGTTTATAAACAAAGTTTCTAAGATGAGGTGCGATCCCAGTGCTTAAGCTTTAAATGTAGGGCGCCATAAGAAGAAAGTTCGTAATTTAATAGCGTTTACCCGGGTAAAGTAAGAACCTCATTATAGAAAAAAGACATCTACGGTTACATTTTTAAAAACGAAAAGTATTCCACAGCGTTTCTAGTAATTATATTATTATGTTCATTAAATGTCAATGTGTCAAGGACTCCCGGGGTCCTTTTGTTCTGTGAGGATAGTGCGGCAAAGGAGATATGACGCGTGTTTTTTAACTGCATTTTTTTTTTAATTTATTTCTGCAAACTGCTGAACACCCGTGTATCTCTCTCGAAAATACTAACCCAATCAAAGACTAGCTGTCCTTGTTAAAAATAAGTTCATACTTGCAAATAGGTTATTAAGCACATCACTACATGTATAATTACTAAATTAGTAATAGTGATGAGTTCGTTCATAATTATTAAGAACATTTTTGGTTATTGTTTTTGTATCGTTTTTTTACTATCTAGATAGTTATGATCAGTGACAAAGACTGATAAACCTGCTTCTTTTTTGGGTATTATTAAGCGATCATTAATTAAAACTGCTATATAAATATGATACAGCGAGTTGACTTGTGCTAGCTTGACGTGTTAGAGAGATATGGGAGTCAATGGTCTCATTATGGAAGATGATCAAGACTATACAAATACAAAGTGGCTAAGTAGGAAAGCAGACCTAAGCAAAACATCAAGATAACGCCGATTAGAGAAGAAGATGTAATACAGGATCTGTTTATATATGTTCAGAATACCATAGCCGTGTTATTTGAGGATGTACATACATCCTCAAACAACACGGCTATTTAAATAAATACGGTAAGTACGGTACATACCGTTTTAAATTGTTTCTCAGAGTCAGTTGTATCTCCTAGTTAAAATACAAGCTATTATAGATATTCAGTACTTATAAATATTCTAGCGAAAAATAAAATTAAACTATTAGAAATTCTACTAAACATTATTTAGGAAGTAGTGAATGTTTACTAGTTAGAAAAATGACGATAATCTGTTTTCCCCGTGTAACTGTCGATATGCACGTTATTTACACCTCATTTGATCTCTGCTTATTCGTCAATATTTTTTTGGAAATGCGAACTGATATAGAGCAGTTTTTTATATATTTCTCGTTTATCAAATTCAGTGATATGTGGTATTTTATCTTTTTGACGTTTTATAGTGTTATATCTACGCATTAAAACTAAGAGTACAGTACTAATAGAACATCTATAAAACTATTTCATGTAGCCTCTGTAAAAGCGTATTTAATTATGTTTCAAAATATGAACTCCTAATATTAATATATGTATTAATATTATTAGTAATTCATTTGAAACATACGAAATGTAAAGCGGACCTTTGTTTAAGTAATGTAACAGCCTAGAGTGGTTGAGTTTGCTGGTCAAGTGAAATACGTATTATAAAATAAAATAAAAATCATGACGCGACGACGAAGTTTGTTTGTAAACAATTTTAAGATCAAAGTACGTCGGGCTTTAGTTAGAGCTAATTGCTTAAGTTTTGTCGTTGATGCTATTCAGGCTATTGTATTCTACAGTTGAAATCATGTAGCCTGTCTCGAAATACTGTCTCACGCAACTGTCCTTGCGTTTTATGTTTGTATTTTTTAAGACTTTATGAGTTTCATTTCACGACTTTCGGTTTTAATAGCAGTGCCTAATCACTGGTGCGACAATAATACGGTACACAACATGAATACGATTTTATTGTCTATTCGTAGTCTGTGCGCGCCCTACGGACGTAACAGAATTATGATCTCACACCGTGACTTTTACTTTATTGCCCATAAAATGTCATTAAATGCGAACAAAATAGCTGGTGTTAATTTATTTTTCTAAGTTTGCCAGATTTATGTGTTGTTGAATGCGAAATTACATACTACTTCACATTCATGATATTCTAAAAAGAAAGTTCTAGGACGTTAATGTAACGAGTACCAATAAGTTTATCAGCTAATCCACTCAATATACAAAATATTCCTTAATATATTTATTGTATATTCAATCTCTGCAAGTATAAACTGAAGCGTTTTCTACATAAATAACCAGTCGTAAGAGTTGAGTGTGATACAAACGTTTTAGTCCAAGAATTCCAATTCATATCTGTACCGCTCATAAATTTAACACATTTAATCAGAATATCTCTAAAACATTTTGGTATCACAAATAGGCGATAACAGACATTACGTGTGGTCAACGACGTAAGAATAGGAATTTACTGAAACGTGCCAATTTCTGAAATTTAAAATTTCTGCTCCCGGATCTGAATAATTTAGAAATATATTATGGTGGTTAGGTTAGGATTATAGTGTGGTTACGAGGCTCCCTGGTCCACTTCATTGTAGTTCACCCAATGTATCGTGGGAACTACCGTTTGGTAAATATTACTTAATATTAATTCGTGTTGTAATGAAAACTGTCTAATTTGTGGCTCTAACATTCCAGTCTCGCCACGGGTTTTAAAATGGATTTACACTACTCCATATTTTAACTTGAAGTCTTTAGCCTGCAGTATATAGTAGTAACCGACCTCTTCCACATCCTTATATCAGCCTGTATCTTACACGTGTACAAACACTATTACGTTATGGTACATAATATGTAGAATTATTTAGACTTCCGGACTGCCGGAGTTTCTGATTGCACAGCTACTGGAATGTTCACAGGGTAGTTCTGGTACACCGGCATACATTATATTACTGTTCACCTTCATTATATTTATATTATAATAAGTACCTTCAATACAATAACAGCCATAATATACTACATAGTGGGACGAATGAATGGTGGTTATTTGCAGACTTGAATCTATACTAATAATAAAGCTGTAGAGTTTGATTGTTTGATTGTTTGTTTGAACGCGCTAATCTCAGGAACTACTGGTTCGAATTGAAAAATTCTTTTTGTGTTGGATAGTCCATTTATCGAGGAAGGCTTTAGGATATATAACATTACGCTGCGACCATTAGGCTGAGGCTACATTAAGCCGCGACGTAAACTGCGACACATGAGCGATTAAAACAACTTAATAAATGCTTACGTATATGGCTACACTGTATGTAAAATATTACTAGCGAACTTTGATTTATTTATGCGACAGAAACAAAATTATTGTAATCTTCGCATCGGCTACATCAATATATCAGCGAAATAGGAGCGAACTTATCAGAAAAATTCTCACTTGCACGACTAATTCAATAGTGCTACTTAATATGAGTGTGGCTACATTATACGTAAAGGAACCCGCGAAGGTTGAAGTGATCGCATATTAGAAAAGCGACCGATTCAATTTTAGTCTTTATTATGACAGCGGCTACATTACAACTGTACTTGAGAACTTGAAAAAACAAATATTCGTCAGTAATACTAGATGGCTACATTATATTAGCGAATTTAAATGAATAAGCGATTTAATTTGCGACGAAATCAAAGTTAAATTTTATTGGGTTCGCAGTCAAGTGGCTACACAATCGCGATTCCAGCAGCATTCGCTCTCGTCGCTGCGACGCATTCAAACTATTTTGTTTTGATCGCCCTTCTGAACAGGTTATCTAATATGGATGTTGAGTTATTTGTGTCCGAAATACAAGCATCTCCTGCAATATGGATGGTAATTTTTCATACAAATCATGAAATTCTCCATATTTACCGCGCTCTTTATTAATTTCATCGATCCAACACAACCTCTTTTTTAAAAAGAGTTCGTACTTGACGTAAGAGCTTTCAAGCAAAAATATAATATTCGGTTTTGATAAAGCCATTGAATAATACACGCGTACGCAAAACTACAGCTAAATATCGACTGTATGAATGCCGCGAACTAAACGAGCTCCCGTCCCGCGCCCGCACGCATCGCCGCGCTTGCGTCGCCTTTGTGTGCGCTTGTACATATGTAGCCACTTTGACGCGGAATCGCCGCGAATTTTTGCGACTACTTTACATGCTATTAATTAGCGAATTCACAGCGAAATCGCTGCTTTTCTCTTTTTTAGTGTAGCCGCATAAATCGCTCCTGCTGATTCGTTTCGAAGCATGTGCAGTGTAGCCATTTGATCGCCATATTTACGCCAGATTTACGCTTATAATGTAGCCATGCTAGGTTTATCTCGTTTCGCTCTTCCAGTCGCATCGCAAATCGCTGCCTACTGTAGCCTCAGCCTTAGAAGCGAAGCATCAGTGAAAAATGTTGCAAAAACGGGGAAAATTATTCATATTTGAAAGCTTCCGTTGCTAAGCTACCGAAATAATATTATTTGAAGGCTTCCGTTGCTAAGCTACCCAAATCTATACTAATATTATAAAGCTGTAGAGTTTGATTGTTTGTTTGTTTGTTTGATCACGTGGGCGGAGCCGCGAGCAAAAGCTATTCTTTATAAATTGATGTGTTCGTAAGAGTTTGACCCGACTACAGACTGCGGCTGATATATTTAAAAACGCTTTCACATATGCGCATAATAAGCGATGGGTTTTAAAATATTCGTTTACAATAATATTTTCGTAGTCTGTTATTTAATTTGTGTAGGTAAATGGAATTAACATCGATGGAAATATTGGTGACCTTTCCATTTATTTTTCGAACGTCAAAAAGGCTAAGTGTAGTTTAAACTACGTAGTATATGTTCCTTTTTTTATTAGCCTGAATGACGAAACAAGCAGGTCAAAGCAAGTGTCACACCTGCTTATAAACAGAAGCAAGAACATCACACAGAACCTTGAAGTACAGAGCACCACGGCACAGCATGGCATAGCAATGCACTGCACTTTTGCCACGATACATAAGATGTTAAATCTCATAATGCCCAGTAATGTTATTGGCTTCAAAGTCTTTTAAAAGGAAACACAACAGTACAGACAAAGCTGTGATACCAACTGAGATGGTCACATGCATACGAGCAACCTAACATATAGTGTCTATTGAGATTCGTATGTATATAAATATTGTTTTACTGTGTGGGCTTTAATTAATTTATAATTTATACGAGGCAATGTTATTATTTCAGTACCTATACCTAATTATTACGAAAATAACTATAAAATTTAGAAACTGAGTTTGGGATGAAAATAGATACATTTTTTGAGATCAAGCATATGACGTAAATTGTGTATATTACGATAAATTCTATACTGACAGCCAGCTACTCATAAATGCCTCCGGTCTTTAGACGGCCAGAACACGAATGATTTATGTATACTATTTGACGGTATGTTATTTATTACCTATTTGGGCATAAGGCAACACAAACTTTGAAATTATTTGTTTTTAAAGAAACTACAAAATACAGCAATTTCTAATACAAACATTTAGTTAGATAGTTGGTGCGTAATACTAGATTATTACCTACATCAATCATTTATAGTAGTTTAAAGAATAGCAACGATTCTAAAATCATCTCATGTAAAAATACAAAAAAATAACAACACAATATTGTTATACTGCGGCTACATTGGCGTGCTAACGTTTGTCTTGTAACGTCAATACTGCATGTATGAATGAATGAGTGTGGATATGTCCTTGAACTTTAGTTTCGTGAAATAATAAGTACTTATAAAGAAGCCACAGTATAAGGAGAGCATTTCTTATTAAGTTCTTATGCGCCTTACTTATAAACGTTATTTATGCATTGCTTAGTTAAAGACTCATTTTTTTCTCCGTCAACGCGATTTAAAAAGTGGCTATAAAATGACGAAAATAGTATTATAGCTAAGCAGTGCTAAGAGAGTTTATAAGTAAGACTCTATAAGTAAGGCACTATGAGATAGGCTCTGAAAGTCGATTAGTGTCAAATCACATTCTGACGGTTTATCGATATATCGAGAACGACGCTCAGCCGCGAATAATTTATTGCCTAGAGTAGTCCAGGCTTAAAACTTATAAGATTGAAACTTTATATAAAACAAATAATAATATTGTATACATACTTCGAGCGACATTTTCAATATTTGCTTTTGTTTTAACCCTAGAAAGATAATCTACGTCTTTAAGACGTAAGCCCAACACAAATATTGCTATATCTTTTTTATTTCGCAACGTAGCGTGCCTTCCTTCTCAGTTATCTCAGTCACCGGGCAGAGCTTACGCGAGACGGTTGTATCACCACAGTAAGTACAATAATTACTTAGTTATTAGGATGCCTTACGTTCGACAGACGTATGATTATCCTTTGAGTAACCTTTGAACTTCGTTCCCTGTAGTAATAGTTCTTTTTATTTATCCGTATTTTTTATGTTTTAGGTCATTTTAGTAATTTACTGCAATGGCTCCACGCGGTCACCTTGATATTAAACAGATTGAAGCAATATTGGAGAATACTGAAGATGAAATTCCTTCAGAGACTGACAGTGAAGTAGAGAATGACTTGAGTCAAGATGACGTGCAAATATATATATATATATATATATATATTATTTTTTATCCTGGCTCGGCAAAGTGACTACGCTAGATCTGATGGTAAGTGTAGCGTTATTCAAGAATAGTGTCGACCAACGATAAACTGTGTCCATCGTAGGTCGGCAAGATCATGCCGGCCTGCCAAAGGGCCAAGGGGGAGGTGACGGAAAAAGGGATGGGAAAAGGGTTAGGATCAGAGGGCGAGGCCCCTGGGGAGAACCGGATATACACTGGCTGACCCTGGAACGCGACCCACACAAGGTGGGCCACTATGGCAGGTTTTAGCACCAGTGTACGGTGGTCGCTATCCGGTCGGATACGAGTATCCTCCCACCAGCAAATATCCAGGAGTTGCTACCAAAAAATGCTAATTTAAATATTAACGAAGAACCAGTTATCAAAAAGACGAGATATTGTGCGTATTGTCCGTCAAAAATAAGAAGGATGGCGAAAATGACATGTTATTAATGCAAAAAAAGCATTTGTGGTGAATACAAAACTGATGTATGTGAAGGCTGTATCTAAATGTGATTTCAACATTAAACTTGTTGATTTTTTTTATTAAACTGTTAATTAGTACTTCATCTTTAATATTAAGTAAAAAAAAACGTGATTTTATGCTAAGAAGAACATAATTACTCAAAAAGAAAGCCTTAATAATTTTAGTTAATGTGTAAAGAGGTTTACAGAATTTCGTAATTTTTTTTTAATTATAATCCATTTTTTAATTATAATTTTAGTTTTATTTGTAGTAGAAAACCCCAAACTATTTATCCAATCACTTTTAAAAGATTATATAAAGAAACTTGTCCAATAGGAACTTGTAAATATCAAACACGTCTCAAAGACGTAAGATTATCTTTACCGTAGGTCAAAATAAGATTATCTTTCTAGGGTTAAAGTAACAAAATGTTTGAGTGTTGGATTGAATTTAAATTGGAATATTACTTGTTCCAGCAATTCATGTATTTGTTAAGTGAATAATACCCAAATACTGCGAAATATTTTATTTCGAATTTCGATGTTCCGATTTTCGAAGTCCGTATTTCAATCAATCTAAGATCGTTTATTGAAATAGGCCAATAGGCGTTACTAATCAGGATTATAAAACAGTCATCACGGTTGTGTCCATTTCGTCTTTATGTTAATTAATATAAGAATGAAAACTAATTTACAACGTCACAGAAAATCTATTTGAACTGGCAGTTCGCTGCGTTTCGTATGGTGAGTAAGATTACTGGAGGCCCAAATATAAAATCGAAAACCATGATAAAATCCGTTTAAATTAGTTTTAGTTCAATGAGTAATATTCGCGTAAACACAAGAAATCATTATGTGATAAATGTATTCAATAATTTCAAACTTTGTGAAAAATGTATTCAATACGTCGATTGTAGCATTTATTTTGTGAACACACAAATAAACGACGCAGTTTTTGTGTTGATCGGATACACATGTTGTTTGGCTTATCTAGATTCATTATAAAGCGTGGGCAGGATTCATCCATATCTGTTTTAAGGTCGTTGCGGATGCCGCTGTGATTTTTTATTCACTTTTCTAAATAAAACCCAATTTGTTTCAATTTATAAAAATAATTATCGACCCAGTTTATCTGTTCATTATTTAATAAGACATAATATGACTAATAAAAAAATAATGAAGTTGCGAGTAAGACTGGAGGTTATAATGGAAATCTGATATTTTTCTAGAAGAATAGGTAAACCCCCGTATTTCATATCTTAATATTCGATTCCAAAAGACCCATCACACGGCAGCCAGACAAATAAAACATTTATTTTACATTTTGAGGAACACACACACATACATTAACTCACGCCTGTAATACCTGAAGTGGTAGGAAGAGGTGTAACCGGTATTACGTTATACATTGTGCTGAGCTCCTTTCAGCCTCGTAATGTTATAGGGAGCGAGTCTATCACCATACCGGGCACAATCCAAACTCCGGGCTGATATGAGCATTTCGTGGTAGAAAAACTCTATATGACTTTTACCCGACCCGGGGATAGAACCCGAGATAGCACAGTAGTCGTATTACGTTCGCAATACAACTGCGTCACCGAGGCAGTTCTGAGATACGGAACTCTAAAAATTAAATAAGTCGGTACTACAATTTAAAGGATAACTGAAATGTTTGAATATTGGCGGTTGGTGTAATCCCCATTAAACAAATCGTCGTACACAAAGATTTCAAAATGTCAGAGGGTTTATGCGATTGACTGATAGGATTTACTCGTGGGTTTAATATGTTTATTATATCTATTAGCTTCAATGACGAACAACAAGCAGGACGCTTGCCTTTTGGTAAGCGTCCTGTTAGCCCTTTCCCATAATGCCAAACGATTTCACTAGCTTCAATGTCTTCTAAACCGAAACACAGCAGTGCTGACACCGATGCTTGGCGACAGAAATAGACAAAGCGGTGGTACTAACCAAGACGGACTCTCACATAGAAGACGAGAGAGCCCTTGTATTCTCAGTAAAATAAATTTAATTACTTGAAGACTTCAAAATATATAAATGATTTGAAACTTTGTAGTAAACTATTGAATGATGTAACTAATTGGATTTGATGTTGTTAGAGATGGTTTTCGTTCTTGTAAACTTGGAAAATTCAATTCCATTGTACCTTGGAGGGAAAGCGATATTTACACGTGTATCGCATACATTTCTATTAAATTAGTGGCTAGATAAGGCGTTCACTTACTTTGGATATGAGTGGGATAATTGGGTGCTTATTGGATTTAGTTTTCCTTTATTCAATGTTTCTTATATGGGTAAACAGGCTTCATTTAAGGCAATAACAAGGCACTTTGTGAGGTAATCATTATTTTATACACAACCGTAATAACGCTTGTAATCTGCGAATGGCTTGACAGAGGTTTAACCAGTACACTCACATTTCACCGAGCTTATTTCTGTCCCATGATGTGATAAGGGGCGAGCCATAGAATCGACTCACAGAATCACAGACTCCAGGGTGAAACTGAGCATTTCAGGATAGAAAAACCAAATACCACTTACTGTTTTTACTTTGTTTTTTTTATGATGATAGATTCAAGACATTTATTTTTTAATGTTCAATTAGATTTAATTGGAATCTATACCAGCTGGTACCCGGCGCGATGCTGCCGCAGAAGAAATAATTGTGCCATAAAACATTCAAACATATTATCATTACCTCAATACTCTTTTAATACATTTGCCGGTACGGCACGCGCGCTACCTACTTGTACTGTAAGTTAATTATACTATACTTATAACCTTCGCGCAAGTGCAAACAATAAGTTGATAAAGTTTTATCGCAATCGGTTGAACGGTATGGCAGCGCATAAAATACGAACAAACAAACATTGAATTTTATATTTATGAAGAGTACAAAGAAAATTCATGTACATATGTAGTAATATGTATAGCTGAGAAGAGTTTTGTATTCCTGCTGTCATCATTGTATATCAAGATGCACGGCGTTTCATGTTATCAATTCAAACAACGTAGAATTATCACTTGATCGTTTATTAAGCTACCACCAGTTCGGGAGGCAGTTTCCTATTGAGAAGAATTGGCAAGAAACACAACTGTTGCTCTTTTCAGTGCCTACACACTGCTTGACTGCAGAAATAGACAAAGCGGTGTTACCAACCCTGACGTCCTTTTGCAAACGAAGGACCAACCACCGAGAGGCTTTTTCCTCCTCTGATATACCAATATTTACTGATTCACGTTTATCTGTAGGATCACCCCATTTGTCAAATTGTTCCAGTTTGGCAACCTGGTCCCTCGAGGCGAATTGACCCCTTATTCCATTCGCAGTGCGGACGGCGCAACATGGTTTTTTTACAAATAGATTTGGCTTATAGTTTTTACGACCGATCGGCCTAACGTCATTCCTTTTGAAAACCCCCCTAATCAGAAACAGGTATTTGTGGATCACAAAAAAATTGGCATAGTGCAGGAATCGAACCCGCGGCCTCACTCTTCATAGGACTACTCACCCACTGCGCTACGGAGGTTAGCTGTGAGACGGTTTCTTTCTATACTCTACTTTTACATTAAAAAAATACTTGGCTGGATTTTAGACCTGTTTTTTTTATAAGCTTGAATAACGAGACGAGCAGGTCGGTCGCCTGATGGTTAGCGTCACGCCTAACCATAAACAGAAGCACTCCCACACAGAATTTTAATTTAAAAAGCACACTACAAGGCACTTCACTGCGCTCGTCATCCCGAAACATAGAATGTTAAGTCTCATAATGCCCAGTAATTTCACTGGTTTCAATGGAATCTAATAAAACGTTGTAAATGTAGTTATTTATAATCTACATCAGTGTTTCCCAACCTTTTTTAGACCTTGCCCCAGCTTAACATTATTTTGTTAAATTTGTCACCGATATCTAGCATTGCATTTAAATAACCCAAAGCGAAAGGGTTAAAGTCGTGTCAAGTCCATTTTTAAATTGCCCCCCTTAACTATGAAATTGCCCCCCTGTGGGGCGTGTGCTCCACGTTGGGAAACACTGATCTACATGATAACATAAAAACCGATTTCAGTTATGATCACTGAACAAGTCACAAGTAATAGTCAATTGAAATTGCACCAAATCTATAAATGCTATTACTTTTCAATATTCATATCTACAGAGGATTTTTAAGTTTTGTCAAACCTATCACAATAAAATACTTTAAGACGATACATGTTAATTATTATCACATACAAAACATTATAGTATGAGTTGCTTCGAAGATTTTAATAATTATGCGGATTTAACTTAAGAATAGAATTTGATTTGCTGTAATTTTCAAATACAACTCAATTTGGGTACAAACCGCACCATTACTTTCTAAAGTGATGTTAAATTGTTAAAATTGTTCTGTCTCAGTAATTACGGTCGAGTATTAGCACAAAAACATTTATATTCAAACTGGGGATTTACTTTGGATGATTTGGCGGTATAAAAGCCGGATGATATGTGTTTAATTCATTCCAGTTTTATGACATAAAACATTTGCAACGATTTTTTTAAAATGGGTATAGATGTCCATAGTTCGTTGCCCTTTGTACTACTTCAAGGTGGGCAGCATATTTATGATTCTTTAGGTATTGTGGGTGTTCATGGGCGGTGGAGATCACTTACCATCAGGTGACCCGTGACTTGCTCGTGTGTCGGCCTATGCTATAAAAACAAGTGGGTTCAGTAATGATTCACTTTATAAGTGATCTGAGATCCTAACGGATCCCTCGCTTTCTACGGCGCCCACGGGCCAGTTACTTAGAACTACACTGGAAAACAAAAGGACCTTTTCATTTTCTATGTAAGCGAAACAAACAAAACGGTAGGTATATAATAAACTTGAAGCGCTCTAAGAAACTACTTTGAGAATGTGCAATAAAGCATAACTCTTTTAAAACTCACTCCACTCAGCTCCGTACACCAGAATGACAATAAAATTTTATATTGGTCTGGGCAGGATACACAACATCGTAACGATTTACCAAAACAGTTTCTGTAGATCGCATCATATGATTTCAAGACAAGTACGAGTATATTATCTACTTTATACTATAAGACGCGCGACGGCTTGTTATCAAGCGATTTGAGCGCCTCTGTGAAGATTGGTTTATTATAATATTATCATCACGTTTTGCGCATACGAAGTAGTAAAATAACCATAGTACTTTTTATACATACTTACTTAAAGAGTCATTATGCTTTAGGCTACGTTAGAGCCTACTTTAGAGAAAATGTGAAGGTTTGAGCCCTCATTCTAAAGCGGGCCGTTAGGCAAGAAAGTCATCTCCGTTTGCGTTAATATGTCTATAAGCTGAACGAAATATGGTTATTGGAAATTATATTTGAATATTTTTGACTATTGAAATGCTTTGTATTCGTTTATAATTCTAAGACGTTCGCCACTGCAGCGCTGTCATGATTATTTTTTGCACCTGGAAACTCCATCATATGGATACCTTTCCCACCTGGGAATAAAGGGATAGTTATGCCGGACACATCAACCTTCCCACATAGTTTACGTCTGAGATTTCCAGATTGGCGTCTCAACCAATTTTCTAACGCCGTTGTACCGACTAAAAACCCCGCGTTGTCCTTTTTTCGCGCAAGTGCAGTGTGACGGTTCTGAGGGATCCTAGAATACTTGAATTGCTGCAGGTACCGCCCCTGTACTCTACCTTTGTGGTTGCATATATGCCAGCACGAGGTTTTCGTACTGCCGAGCGTCTCGAGGTCGCACCAAGAAAATGTACAAATTACGACAGGCAGGGGATACCATGGTAGAATACTTCAAATGCCTTCAATTCTCAGGGCATAGTGCGTCTTGCTCTATGTGTCTTCCTTTGTTGTATGCATGCAGTAGCGTCAAATACATTCAAAATACTAAATGAGATAAATAGAGCAGTTTTCATAGGTATAATAATATAATTATGAAAACTCATAGTGCATGTAGCAAATGCACGATGACTCGGGAAGCATAAGTCCAAGGACGATGCAGTTTGATGACGAAAGTACACGAGTGTGGACAATGTCTATAATTTAACGATACGTTAAGGCAAACAAAAAAATATAAAATAGATCCCTTAATTTTTCATTCAAAAGTGCTTTCACGTGTAATAAAAATGAACTCACTCAAAAAAAAACTAAAAATAAAATTAACTAATGTATGAGTCAGTGCTATTGCAATTTCATAGCTAATAATTTGTATAACCGTCACAAAGATTATTTACTAAATTTTTAGCTGTTATGTTACTTTTGATTGTAATTTGAAAATATTATTAGATTTTTAATTAAAGTGCCATCAAAATCAGCGCATCAATGACTAAGCAGTCTTTCACCCCCAATTGCGTCCTCTTAAGGGTGGATTATTTTTCTTAAAATTTAAAAGGGATCAATTTTGACCATATCGAACAATGAAATATAATAGTACGTGTGACAACCACGTCGCTCAAAGTGGCGAAATGCCACGGCAGCGTGGTTCACAAATGATGAATCTTTAGGAGACTAATAAGGGACCAAATGCTTGTTACTTAACAAATGGCCAAATATATTTTGAATATAGCTTCATTTTTAATTTAAAGACTTCCTGTGATTTTAATGTCAGAATTTTCAAAATACCACGAGCTTTCTAAATAGGATTTACGGTTATTTCCGTTTGCCAGCAATTGAAATAAATGACTACCGTGCTGTCCGGTTACGGAGGGTTCCTAAATATACTACAATAAAGTAAAATCTTTCTACCCTATCAATATTAAAATTTAACATGCCGACGGCATTACTTGCATGTTTCTATTCTATTAGCCTTTTAACTAAGAATTTCTCTCGCATATATGGTTAGGTTCTAATTGTAGGAACATATAAAGATGCGAAGTTAAGGGGAGTTTGCAAACGGTTGATATTTATAGATATGATACTATAGATTGACGATCGATATTATCGATAGAGATAAAGAACAATAGACATCGTATAATTCAACTCATTTTGCCCGCGGTGTCGTGTCTACGTGATTTATTTGTATAGACGCAACGACTGTGTTACTGTTTAGGTATATATAGGTACAAGACTGACGCGTTCTCGTTAAGTTACATTTTTACAAGATCCACGCACACATATGAAGATGTGCATAAGTAAACTAAACGAAACATCTACGCTCTAAGCGCCAGTTACCACGAATTTTAGCAGATACTTAATTATCTAACACAATATAAGCTCATGCCTTTTATCCGCGAAGGGGTAAGTAGGTTGAGATGTAACTAGAGCTGGTTCCAAGTTCATGTCCACCCTATGATGTGACAAGGGGCGAGCCTATCGCCATATCGGGCACAATTTACCATCCCGGGCAATTCATGTAAATATTATTTTTCGATTAGTAAACTCAACCACTAATCGTCATTGCCCAACCTAGGATTTGAACTTAGGTTCTCAAGGTTCTCAGCTCTTAACACAATGCCACTAGACCAATAAGGCAATTAAATTTTCAAATGTATTATGATGTGTTGTATAATATTGTATTGGATGTAATTGATAGCTCGTAACCATTTAATAATAATGACTATCTTATTTTGGCGGGTCCGCCCGCGTAAATGACTTTATCCTGAACAACCCTCGCCCGTTTAAAGCATTTCACTCCGTAAGGGGTTAACTTTCGAAAAATTGCAAAATACATATTTGCTTTTAAACTATTCCTACGAAGTTTCGAGTTGAAATGTTATCTTGATATAGTTTCTCCATACTAACTTTGGACCCCCATTTTACCCATCTAGAAGTTGAATATCGAAATAACCTTCCTTATTCCTTAAATTTCAGCTTCCAGGGGTTTGGCCTGGGCGTTGACGAGTCAGTGAATGAGTCAGTCAGGACTTTTCTTTCTATATCCTACTAATATTATAAACGCGAAAGTTTGTAAGAATGGATGGATGTATGTTTGTTACTCTTTCACGTAAAAACTACTGAATGGATTTTAATGAAACTTTACAATAATATAGCTTATACATCAGAATAGGACATAGGCTACTTTGTATTCCGGGAAAAGCAGATCACGCGGGCGGAGTTCCGAGCAAAAGCTAGTACATAATATAGATTATGAGTGACTGGGGGTTACCTGCATTGTATCATTGGAAGATAAGTAGATATTTGTTTACATTGCTAGTATAAAGCTGGCGATTCGGGTAAATGTGAATAGTCTATTCAGAGTATAGCAATAACCGTTTTCTTTCAGAAGTAAAAATTTCCCTAGAGATAAATTTCACCTGAATAATACCTGTGTTGGTAGCCTGTTTTGTCTGAAATGACAAGATAGGCTACATTGATGTCATCGAGTTGTGACCTTTTTAGCAAATTAAGGTAAAAAAAATTGAGCACTTAAAAAATAACAGGTTAAATTACGTTCCATATCTCTATCGTATGTCGTCTGTAGCTCTGAGGTGGTGGGCAGAGTAGTAAATACCCGGGTCGCTAAACTATTTTACCTTTTATGATGTGTTAAAAATGGCACGAAAGTATTAATTTTGACCTGTTATTAAAATTTTAGATCAGTCGATATTTTTACATATATTTTGCGGACACAGATGACGTTGCGTCCAATTTGCATGCCTTTTGCAGTATCCAAATTATTTAGCGACCTGATCTCGCCTAGCAAATTTTAATTAAAAAGCAAATACGTTGACGATCCTATAAGAATATCGAGGCTATAATTGGGTCGTTGGCGTAAATGAAGTAAGATATGATGGCGCGATACGTTGTCGTGATCGGCTCAGAAATGAACATTGTACGGATATCCCATAATCGCGGGTCATAACCGTATTCTATATATCGAGATCGAGATGACAATGACGCAGTCCATGATATTATCGGCTTCCAAAATATATATTTTTTTGCTTCAATAACAAGAGCAGATCGCAGTCTGATGTTAAGCGCCACATCTGGCCATAAACATAAGCAACACCTCACTGACAATTGAATTACAAAGCATTGGCATCGGACTGAACTGCGCTCGTCATCCCAAGACATAACATGCTAAGTAGCATATTGCTCAGTAATTTCACTAGCATCGATGTTCTTCAAACAGAAACATAGCATTGCTTAAACACTACTGCCCGGTGACAAAAATAAACAATACAGTGGAACCAACCCAGATTGCCTAACGCATACGAGGGACTTACCACTGTTATATGCTAGCTTTTTCTTGCGGTCACGCCAGACCAGTAAAGTCCTGTATAATTTATCCCTAGGCTATTATTAACCGTGTTTCCGATAGGTCGACACATTGATGTATCTACGGGTAAATTTTTATATATGTGGATCTGTGACTCTAGTTCTAGCATATATATAAATATAGGTTTCACCTGGTAGTTCCAGGTTCACTCGGGTCATTATCACCCCGGGATGGACCATGGTGCCCACGGGTGGTTGGCTACGTTGCTGCCGTTGACGCCGAGGGCGTCCTTCGCTGTGTGAGGGCTTCTGAGCCCCCCCAACTGAAGACGGGTCGCAAAGCGGCACCGCGAAGTGGTGGTTCCGGCTGAAGCCAGCTGAAGCCTCGGGATCCCGGGCCGTCCCTAAGGCGTCGAAGATGCCAACCGCGGGGTTTTAGTTGGTATTTGCCGGCATAGTTGTAGGCCGGTGGAGCCCAACATAACCACTCCACCTTTCACCCCGGTGGGGCGTTATCACTGCCTCATAGCAAATTGACTTAAATTAGTCGTACACGTACGTCCGTAATTAAGTCACATTCCTCCTCCTTACAGTAATTGTCAACGTGCCCATGATTCTTCGGATATTGTAGATTTACATAAGCGGTGGAGATCACTTACCATTAAGTATCCCACTTTGCCGGCCTTTGCTATAAAAATATTTTAGGACTCATACATACAAACGCACTCACGCCTGTAATCCCCGAAGGAGTATACAGAGATGTATCCCGTACACCTACATTTCGTGATAGTACAACGCAATATCACTTTTACCCCACCCGGTGATCTAAACCTCGACTTCAGGACAGAGTTGGTACCAAGAACGCAATACAACTGCGCCACCGGGGCAGTCAATATAATTTCAATGGATTAATGGAAAATATGGACCACCCTACCTCACTGGGTTCACGGGTCATAGCCCATTTTAACATACCTTTTCATCATGGATGGAATTTCAAAAATCTTTCTTAGTATTAGTCGATACGCTGTCAAAATTTCAGTTTAGTTTCATTAGTTTTGTATCCAGTGTGGATAAATAAGTGAATATATAAATAAAGAGTACATAAACATGTATAACTACTTATAAGGAAAGACTGACACAAAAGTTCATACATATTGTGTAAGTTAATAACGAACTAGTTTGGGAGTATCCAATAGTTTATATTCTGTGGTTATGTGTTCACTCGACATATTGCTGTTCTAGTAGTATGTTTGTGGCATTAAAGACTTGGTAGTAACTATCTGGCCGAGTTTACTTACGAGTTTTGATTTTCTTTCAACAACAATTTTAACTTTCTGAAAATAAGCCTTGTTAGCCAATTTTACTTTAAGATGTAAACGATGGTTATAAATGGAAACGCGATCGTATTCTCGATTACGTAATACTTTTATCCGGAAATTTTACCGTTCCCCTAGGGGTATATGTACCGTAATATTATTATGCAATATTACTAACTTAAAAAAAAATCACCTATTTGAAAAAGTGCCTATTTGATTTGCCGGTATTTGGGTCAATCCAATGACCAGAATGGTCTGACAATTTTCGGCTTGATTGACTTTAATTTGGGCTAGCTTTCGGACGGCTTATGGCCGGCGCTCATTGACGGCATGGCACGGCATGGCACGGCAGGTCATGCTGCGGCATCCCGCGGCGTCCCGTGGCATGCCGTGGCATCCTGCTGAATGCCCAGCCACTCTCTCTCTCTCGCGCACCGCGGCAATCCGTGGAATGAAACGGCATGACACGTCTGGCCGGAGCATCCCGCGGCGCGTCGCGGCATGCCACAGCATCCCGCGGCACGTCGCGGCATTGTGGTATTGAAATAAAGTAACGTGAATTCTAAACTCGTGGCAATAAGATTCAAAATAACTTGATTAGTAATAAAATCCTTTGCCATGCCATGCCGTGCCATGCCGTCTATGAGCGCCGGCCCTTAATCTGCGTGAAGGATTTTTCCATTCTATAATCAATGGTTCTTAACCGGGGATCTGTGAACCACTGATGGTACCTAAAAGCGCCCAAAGTGATCCGCAAGTCATCGTGCACGTATTAATTGAAATTTTGGAGCAAATAATTAGTTTCTTTCCCTAAAAATCGAGACATTGCTCTTCGTAACCTGAACTTATTATCAACAACAATTTATGTCAGCAAGGACTCTTAGCACTACTGTTAATTAAAAATAGTAAATTGTTTGGGTGCCAGTGCCGACATGTGTTTTGAATAGCATCGAGCCAAGAATCCAGTAGTTAGTAAAAGTATGCATTCAGAAGAAACGCATTAAAAAAAGGTAATATAATTATTAAAATAATCGCAAATAATATACTTTTGGCTCATAATAGTTTATACTACAGCCAAACATTTAGTGGTTCATGGCAATAGCAAATTTAATCAAATGGCCGTTTATCACTAAAAAGATAAGAATAACTGATTTAAAAGAATGTTAAATTAATCGACGGAACATACGACCAACAAAAAATCCTTTAACATCAAATTTTATACTATCCAAGCCATGGTCTAATCGTATGCCAAGTTTTATATAAATTCATTCAGCCTATAAGACAGGATTTATTAACAAACATCCAAATTCACAAACATCCAAACATTGGTGGGGTGCCGCGCCCTAAACCTTCGCATCTGTCCCTATGGAACCATTAAAGGATAGATAGCTTCACTATTTTTAAAAGGAATTTATCGTGGACATAAAACAAAGAGTGACTAAAAGTATTGTGTGCGTAATTTGGTATATGGTAGCGGTAAGTTTTATAAATAAAAACTTATTGGGAAAACGTATTACATAGTATAATCTGTTATTTACATACTTTATACGAAATTTACTCCAGAAAATTAATATGAACATTTTCATTGCATGTTTTGTTTGTTATTAATAACTGTTAGCACAACAAATATCGATTTATATTGTGAACAAAATGTAATACGAGTATTGTTTACTTTTGTGTACATTTATGTTATAAATTTTATGTCTTTGAAATCGGATTGCGTACATAATTATATTATCTTTGTACACCAAATTTTCCGATCCACATAATTCCATTCTATTCAAGTTGTAAAATGATGTCGTGTTATTTTATTACCTATTTATTAAATGTATTTTCTAATCCAGTGAATAAATATCTCATTTTTCTCGGGATTGGCACTGAATTTCGTATGCACAGTTTTGATAATACTGGCGCAGTCAATTTTATTCAAGTAATCTTATTTGAAAAATATAAGATAGATTTTCATTGGATTTACCTTATATTCTTTTACTTCAGTTTGACTTATTGGTGTGGATGTAGGGTATAAAGATTGAAGTCGTTGAGGTCCTTCCAACTGTGGGGTGGCAATAAAAAATAGTCTAATCGGTTGAAAACAAATCGTCGGGGATAGTGCAAATCCGCGTATCTAGCATTGGATAATTCCGCGTATCTGCATTAGATCAAATTTTACAGGGGAAGGTTAAAACTTTATAATTTTCTTATTTTAAGGGCAATTGGACTCATTTTTACATAGAGAGTAATAATTGATGGGTTCTATGTATTCTTAATGTAGATTATCCGTTAAATTAATTAATTTAATCGCTACGACACTTACGCGGATTTGATTTAACCACTATCTTGTCAAAATGGAACATAATAGTAAGTTGCGCGGTTTTGAAATCAAACAAGTAATAATATTACAAAATATTATTTACTAATTAACGCATGACATACAAAATCAAAAGGTTAATCTTGACAAGCACTATTCCTACAAGAAAACTTTTTAGATCAAAGTTAAAAATCTCTTTGATAAACATTGAAAATACTGTAATATCAACAGCAGTTTTTTTAATCAATCTTACGCTCTATATCAGCCTTTTCATTTATTTATTTATTATGCATAGGCAGTACGTATGACAAGTTTAAAACTTATTAAGTTAATAAACAAAACAACAGGTTCTTCAGCTATCTAACAAAAATAAACTGTATGACTTAGTCATTTAAAACAAATTAAGTAATGATTTCTTACGTTTACGCGAATGTTACTCGTTGAATTAAAACTAATTTAAACGGATTTTATCGCGGTTTTTTATTTTAATTATGGCCCCGACGTTTCGAAAGCTTTTGAGCCTTCGTGGAATGAATTTTATGAATCAATTTTATGTACAAGTGGATGGAGTAGCTATGGGTTCACCTGTGTCTCCAGTAGTCGCCGATATTTTCATGGAGGACTTCGAGGAGACAGCCCTAAGCACAGCCCCCGTCACTCCCAGGTTTTACATACGGTACGTAGATGATACATTCACAATTTTACCATCTGACAAAGTATCTGCATTTTTAGATCATCTTAACTCCATCAACAATAAAATACGATTCACTGTGGAGTTAGAACAAAATAAATCTCTTCCTTTCTTAGATGTTTTAGTTATTCGTAATCCTGATCAGTCTTTAGGCCATACTGTATACAGGAAAATGACCCATACAGATAAATACTTGAATGGTGAATCTCACCACCATCCAAAACAGTTAGCTACCGTGGGTAAATCTTTGTTTCAGAGAGCACAAGGAATCTGTGACGAGGAACATCTGGCTGCCGAGCTGCAACATGTCAAGCAAGTACTGCGAGACAACAAGCTCCAAATTCCACGCCGTCGTCACAGAAACCAAGTGAAACCAGCCACAGTTGAACGTGTATCTGTTGTGTTACCTTTTGTAAGAGGAGTCACAGACAAGATTGGCTACATACTGAAGCGTGCTTCAATTAAAACTTACTTCAAGCCGCCCAAGAAGATTAGTTAATTTTTACCACCTGTCAAGTGCCATATACCTCTACAGGAACAGGGAGTATACAAAATCGACTGTGACTGTGGCCTCTCCTATATCGGTCAAACCAAAAGAAACATAGGGACCCGCATAAAAGAACACATAGCTGATGTTAAACAACGACGCTCTACGAAGTCTGCAGTTGCTGAACATTCTGAGGAAGGCTCCAAACATTATCTTAGATTTGACAAACCACAAATCCTTGCTAAAGAACACCGATTCCTACCTAGGATGATTCGTGAGGCTATTGAAATTAAAAAACATCCAAATTTCAATAGAGAAGATGGTTGGAAGCTAGCACAAGCCTGGGATCCGATTATACATTTAATTAAATCGGAACCCAAAAGACCAATTGCCAGATCTCAAGACACTGTGAGCTCTTACTGCGTAGATCGGACCAAACATTAAACCATATTAATAATTGTAAACTGAAGGTAGACACTGTAACATTAACTTTTCTGGACAACCTACACCTCAGTCCAGCCCGTGACCACGAAGGCTGAAAAGCTTTCGAAACGCCGGGACCATAATTAAAATAAAAAACCGCGATAAAATCCGTTTAAATTAGTTTTATTTCAACAAATTAAGTACTCTTATACGTTTCAATTATTTATTTAAAAAAAATAGTAGCATAGTTCTTCAGCTATCTAGCTGTTTAACAGAAAAAATACTTAATTAACATTGAATTAATACTTACCTGATGTCGTAATGATTAATTTTAGAAAATAATCATTACGACATCTAACTTTAATAATCTGACTTTAATAACAAAATTAACAATAAATACGCTCCCGATGACAGGTGATGACATTCGCGGTATTGAATCGCCGACTGTAGATACGCAGTATTGAATCGCCGACTGTAGATACGCAGTATTGTTTTTAGGCAATTTCTTGCTCTTTATTGGTCGAATGAGTAATATTGTCAAAGAGGTGGGTGCCAATCGGGATTTTATGTGAATTGCCCGTAAAATTCAAAATTGGCTACATTTGTTAGATACACGGAATTATCCAATGCTAGATACGCGGATTTGCACTATCCCCGACGAAATGCAGCAGCCCAGGATTTAAATTCGCGTTCAATGTGGCTTTCTTCCTGTCACAATCGTATAGAAACAACCTCGGCATACATGAGTGCACTAGTTGCACTTTTGCCTACTCCGTCAGGGATTTAGACATGTGCTTATAAAATGAGTATTTACTAATAATTAATATATGTGTTAAGGATTTCTTACGTTTACGCGAATGTTACACATTGAAATAAAACGAATTTAAACAGATTTTATCGCAGTTTTTTATTTTATTTTGGTCCCAAAACGCGACGTTTCGAACGCTTTTCAGCCTTCGTGGTCTCGAGGTGGACTCGGATTTCAATATACAATGTATTACTAGCATTTGCTCGCGGCTCCGTCCGCCTGAAATTCTCCACCGTCATATTTCCGGCATGCTTCCGGTATAATTCGGTCTGGTTGGAGAAGCAGAAACGCTGCATTGTCCATTTTTGTTGGTTTGGTTCATCACGCAGGCTAATTAAAAGACTATTTCACTTATGTATGTCAGGCACTTATAAATACTTTTAATAATTTTTTGGCATACATACGCATCACACGCGTAATCCAGGCGGTAAGCAGATATGTAACCAGCACACTCACATATCGCCTAGCTTATTTCCGTCCCATAATGTGATAGGGGGCATCGCATCACCATAACGGGCACAATTCTAGTTTCTACGCTGATGCTGAACATATCGTCATAGAAAATTCAATATTACTTTTACCTAGCTGACCCGAGGATTGAACCTGAAACAGCAGAACAGCAGTAGTACCGGGTACGCAATGCGACTGCGCCACCTAGGCAGCCAGTTTTAGATCATATACAAAAGTAAAAGGCGCGGATATATGACTCATTCATCTTGCCAAAAAGCATACATTTTCAAATATATATCAAATAAGCAGCATATAGTGAAATTAAACGCCATTCTAAGATCACTTGCGATCCTTTTTTTATGAGGAAAGGTCACTTGATCTATCAACCTTTTTACCTTTTTACGGAAGGGATGGATTGTAATAATATCAGGCAGGCTATTTATAAGTATTTACTTATATAAAAATCGACTGATATTGTACAAAAGTACATTGCTAATGCGGTACTAGTGCCGTCGTCATCTGTATCGCCATCCTGAAGGTGCCAATGACGCCGTGCTTTAATGACGGTATACTCGAATCGCGTTGGAATTGGTGTTTTGCGTTGATCCAAACAGGGGTTTTTTTAAGGGATTCGTGTTATAATACACTGGCTTTGATTTGTGTATCCGCGATGTTATATATAGATATTATATATAAATGTATAAAGTGCACTTCTCCACCGGTCGGCGCAAGTGGCGCCATTGGCGGGCTAAGTCCGTCAGACGCCCGGGGCGGCAAAACTGTTGAATGGTATATTTTGTATGATTGTTTTCGATTTTAAATCTGATAGCTTTATGGTAAATTCTAGAGATTACATTGACATATCTGGATAACTAGATATCCAGTCACCCTGTAGCCAGCCGCCGAATATCCGGCAGAACCTTTACCACGGAGCGTGTCACAAAACCGATTGCTGACCTTTATCAGGCCTTTACAGATTCCAACACATGTATTGGGCGTTTGGCTTGGCTTGTGTAGACATGGGAGTGTTTGCCGCCTATCTGTATTTCGAAAAGTTAGTTTTGGTGCGATTCTTTCCATTTTTACAGTATGAATTACTAGCTTGACACTTTTTCAATAGTAATTTTATATAATACTAGCTTTTGCTTTTGATCTGCTTTTCCGAGATAAAAAGTAGTCTATCACCCAAATCAGCTCATACCCTGTCTGTATACCAAATTTCATCAAAATCCGTTCAGTAGTTTCAGCGTGATTGACGGACATCCAAACAAACAAACTTTCACATTTATAATATTAGTGTGATATACGAGTTCGAAAACATAACGTATTTGTAATTCGTACTAGATCAACTGATACATTCCTGCGATAAGTTATAGATTTCAGCAATACTGTTTCAAAAATCATGAACAACCTTTGGACATTATACCGTTCGAGCTGCAGCTGTTACAACAATAAGGTGGAGGTGGATTACAACAATAATAAAAGTTTATTGTGGATAGAAATTGAAGAGCTAGTCGTTTTTTTGTACTTACTTATAAAATAATAACTGCTGTTGCTGTTTTTATATTAGTCAATGATTGGTATATAATTTTGGGTTGGTGCTATTCACCGATCCATAATTGGTTAGATTAGTTAAAGACCTAATTTTATAGATTAATGCGATAGTATACTTTAATACATTTTCATAGTTAGATAGTAAAATTTGTCTGGATAGGCAGGATACTAGCCTGAATATGTACGAAATAACGGGATATTCGTTTTATCTCTATACTAAACTCCATTATATTCAATTAAAATGTTATATCTACTTCTGCCTGGCGCTATCCCGGCTTAGTATCAGGGTCCGCCTTCTTTCTTAAACGCTTCCACTTCGTCCGATCTTGAGCATCCTCTGTAGTGATACCATTGGCTCTCATGCCTCTCTCCAATACGTCAAGCCAACGCTTTTTGGGCTGTTCACGGGATCGGTACAATCTGGCTCAGGCATCTGCGACAGACGTACTCCAGCTATTTCTTCAAAACAGGACCAAACCACCTCAAGCGACATTCTTAGAGTTTGTCTGCCCCGTCGCGGACACCAAGGCTGCCGCATATGTACTCATTACGAATACGATCTAACCGTGTAACATTGCACATCCACCACAGGATCTTCATTTCCGTGACATGGAGCTTAAGGGCCGGCCACGTCTCACACCCATACGACAACAGGTCGAATGATGGTTTTGTATGTAAGACCTTTAAGTCTCATCGGCATTTTTCGGTCGCAATTAACGTCTATAACCTCCCGCCACTTAGCCCAAGCGGTGCCAATACGGGTCCTGACGTCAAGGTCGATATCACCGGAATAGGTCGACGACACGCTCAAATGAAATTGCACTGATTCTTGAAAGGCCTCCTCTATACTTTTTTACATTTAAGAAATTAATGTTAATTTTGTAATTTTGTGAATACATACGAGTATACATAAATGTCTTTGATTAAAGATATTTTAACGTTATAAGTAAGTAGCTGATATCTAAGATGTTTATAAAAGTCATAAGCTAAAATGCTTTGTTCGAAAAAGTGTTTGATGAAATACCTATATGTATTGCGCCTAACTGTTTCCCTATTTTATACGCGTAGGACAAATATAGATGTAAAAAATAAAGAGTATTATTTGTGTTATCTCTCATTCTCACGTCGCGCGCCCTACCGGCTTTATTGCCTCCGACGAACACGTCGTTAAATTATATGAAATAGTTTTTGCGTGATGAGCTCACAAACAGCCGGATTGGCTGAATTGGTAATCAAATACAATGATTCTTATTCTACTAAAACACAAATGTAAACAGGGGACTAAGTTCGGTACAAACAACATTCGCGGTTGTCGCGTCGGCGTCGAGTCGACGGCGATAGCAGTTACATAAACAAATTTAGTTATAACAATCTCAATTGATTTAAAAGAAAATTTGTTACGTTCTTTGATATTGAATGTTGACTTGCAAGTTTTCATAGTGATTAATTATATTTATCGTTAATATAAATTACTAGCAGTTACCCGCGACTTCGTCCGCGTGGTTATTGTTCAGTTCGCAGAGTTTATTTTTAAGTTTTTTTTTCGTGTGATCCTATTTTATTTTCTAAGACTATTTTTTCTAAAATTAAAGTAGCCTAAGTTACTCCTGTTACATCAGCTATCTGCCAGTGAAAGTTCCGTCAAAATCGGTAAAGCCATTTCAGAGATTAGCCGGAACAAACAGAGAGACCGACAGACAGACAGACAAAAATTGAAAAAAAATCCGTGTACACAGCCAAATTCACTTACTAAAAAGCGGTTATTTTAATATTACAGACACTCCAATTTTATTTATTTGTATAGATAAGTTTAAACTTTAGGTTTAAAGAGTATTTGACCAAATACATTATATTACATTTATTACATTCTTCGAGTTTTATTTCAATGCAGGAAGAAATTGAAATGACCACTCATTAAAATGTGTTAGACGTATTCATATAAACGTGGGTAGCAAACTTCTGGCGAAGTTCACGATAAAGTTGTAATTGATTTTCTACCCTACTCTAGTTACTACGTGCCGTGTTGGGCAGTGGATTAATACCTTTAAATCCATCTCCCTCCCTTGTAAAGCTGCAATATATGAAAATATTTTATTAGGGAGTTCCAGAGACGCGTCGATAATGGCTTGTCGTTTTCAACCGAGAATGGCTCCCTATTGGGTTGGGTAGGTGGCTTGTCCCAGTTAAGGTTGATTTATCTTGGGATAGTGTTGTTAGTTTGGCATCAATTAACCGCAGGAAGAACATTGATTTATAAATTTATGTGCGCCCGGCCTGTTGTTTAACAACATTTATTGTTTATAACCAGGACATCCCTAAATAAAACCGAGTTGATATAATGTGTACACATGCTTGCTGGGAGTGAACATTGAGAACGGAATAAATTTTGTCAACATCAATAATATAATGATTTACCTTATCTTATTAGGTAATATATATTTTTATTTTTCTGGATGACGAGACGACCAGGTCGCTCACAACTCAACACCATACAGAACTTTCACAAGGCACTGCATGACAATGAACTGGGCTTGTCACCCTGAGAGATAAAATGTTATAATGCTCACTGATTTCACTGGCTTCAATCTCCTTTATACCGAAACACAACAGGGTATACTGCTGTATGGCGGCAAAAAATAAATAAGTTTTTTGTGAATGGAAAGTTATATTGGAAATGCTAACTAACATTTCAATAAATTATTTAATATTTCTTACAAATTTAAATTTTAATAATTACATTAGGACACTATGCCATGAAAATTGCTACATTAAAAGGTTAACTTAACTATATTAACTTAATTATATTAACATTAGCTTAACTATACTAATTGGTGTAAATCTTAAGGAAGTATATACATTTTAATATAATAAGTGATGCCCTTTCACCATTTGACACTTTAATCCCACGGTCACACAGAAGAGTGGCGAGGCTTCAGATTTACAGACAGATCGTCGCACCCGTCCAATTGCCTTGTGAAATATGTACACGATCAATCATAGTGGCTTTTATAGCCAACTACAGGTACATACACACGTCTATAAGACTGATTCATCTGTTAATTTGATCATTTGAAAACAATTCCCACGTTTCATATGGCAAGTTTGAAAAGAACTATTAAACTTACTTATAATTTTATTATGCTCGCAGACCATCGTTTGGATTAACATATTATAAGGTCCCTTTTTCGCGTCGTTAAACATAATTTTAAGAAGGAGAATGCTGGCTGTACTTATTGTGTAGTTTATTTATTGTGTGGGGCACAGTCCCCTAAAATGCCATTAAACCTTATCACGCAAGCGGAACTGCGGGCAAAAGCTAGTAGCTAATAAAACCGTTTTTATTAAGGATGGTAAAGCTCTCGCGTACTACGAGTTTAACTACTAATTAAAAGCCACAGATCTAATTGATTAAAAATGGCGTCGACGGCTAAAAATACTTTTATTCGACACTTCATTAATTAATTTCGTGTGATAAGTTGTCTATCACAATTATTATTGTCAAATTTAATTGACTTTCTTTCTTAACGATTGATGAGTTACTTTTATTTATTTATTATGATTTCATTGATTTTTTTAGACTTGTTGGGATTGGGGGGTAAGCCATTTCTGTGCTATATATATTATTAACTGTTTTTTTTTGTAGTATTGGTCGGCAAACGAGCCAGTGGGTTACTTGGTGGTAAGTGTTCTCAACCGTCCATGTACGCCCACAATACCAGAAGAATCATGGGTTCGTTACCAACCTTATGGAAAGGGAAATAAAGGGATTGGGACGGGAAGGGGGATTTTGGTCCCCGGATATCCCACTCACCGTACGAAACGCAGCAGCAAGCCGGTACTTTACGTGGGTTTACTGTAAGATAGTGAAAACGACCCGGCCAATATACCCGGACAATACTTTCTAAAGCATGGGTCTACGACTGCATACTATGTATACACAGTAGGAGATTTTCTTAACATAATTAAAAAGTAAATACGATAGATGAAATATCCTTCGACTATTCTATTGAGTCAGCGTGCAGAGCATTTTCGTGTATTAAGCCATTTTTTAAAGATTCACACTGATACAGGAGTGCGAATGTCTGCTGCCTGTCCACTTATTACAGCTAAAAACTTTGTCAGTGACGAAGAATGAGAGTGAAGTGTGAAGAGAGAAGCCAAGAAGAAGGAAGAATTCTCTAAGTCACAGTATTTATAATTTTTTTAATATTTTTATGATTGCAGGGATAGCTCAGGGGGGATTAGTACGGACTGATGACACGAAAGTTGCAGGTTCGAAACCAGCCCCAAGAGCGTGTGTTCTTATTGTGAGTTAACGTTTACTTTATTCCATTAGTAGAGGAGACCCGCACCCAGCTCTGGGACTGTTTAATACAGGGCTGGTGTTATAAAAGGAATATTTTACAATGAATTATTCTAAATGTTTCAGTGTTAAAATTTATAATTAAATAAACTTACTTCATTAGGCAAATATCTCGTCTAGAAACTAGCGTCAGGCTTACAACACCTTATTTCGTTATACATACATTAGGTGTAGCTAGAAACATTGCGAATATATATTATTTTTACCTTCAGTTTGTTGGTTACGGCGTTGGCAGCTGAGAACTCTATAAAGCGCTGTCAAACTTATACAACAATCGCTTATCCGTCGATTCAGTCCTTAGTGGTCGACTATAAATTTTCAGAACAGCAAAATTCCCAACAATTCAATTCATCACGATAATGGTTATATAGTAAATAAATGTTTATATAAAGTAAATACATAGAATACAGTACATTTGCACCGTACTTCGTCCTACTTCATACTTACCTACTCCTAAAAGTGCGTCGACACTTTCGTGACATGTCGCCGCACCGAATGGTCTGGCTGTCACACGTACTTGTTACGCTAATGGGGATAAATGTCATAACATGAACTGTATCGTTGTGGCTTAAAAAAGAATAACATATGTCAAATAAATTACATTCGCTCCGTGACATTAAGTAGTAATGTTTGAAACACCCCACGCTTGAGAGTTTGTCACGATTGTTTATCACAGTCACGAATATCATAGTCACAGCCGCGAAACGTCACAAGTAGAGACGAACTTAACTAATCGAAGGCATGCGGTTTTCGTGTACCCAATAATTTGTCTCTGTCCGTTAATATTGAGCAATTAATTAAGCAACGTTTCCTTGTAAGCAGAATGCGATACAACTATTTATCAACGCTAATTATTATTACCGTTACCAAGGTGTCCGGATCTACTAAAACGGAACAAATAGTTTTGCATCACACGAACATCAAGCCTGTGTATGGGAATTGAATCCGCGGCCTCTCGTTTCACAGCCGGCTACTCGTCCGCAGTGCCATGGAGGTTGACAAAAAATAGAACAATTGGCCTCTGTAAGTAGATGTGTTAAAATATCAAGTTTTTTAGGTATAATGCAGATCTATACATGATTTTCTTTGTTTCTGCTTTTTTTTGTTTCTGATCCCCAACCAATTTTCGCCATTGCCTCGTCCGTTACCCAACAGAACAGGTGCAGTGCAGGTGTGGTTGACTTTGGGCTTAAGATGTTATTGGGTCACTTATAGTCCATGTCAGATCTATATGTGTACATTATCAAAAATAATGTCAAATAATGCCCAGACCGAGCTATTGTATGATTATATTCAAAAATGGGTCCTAATTATTATCCTGGCGCGGAACTTTGCCGGATCGAATCACTGTACCAAATTTTGTTTTAATATTAACGATAGTTTCTATTCAATCGATAACCAAGAATGAAATAGGACTTTCCTACTAACATTTTAAATATTCTTTAGCTCTGACAAAACAATAAAAATAGCTGCCAAAGTTGCTACAGCTAGCGAAACACTCAAGGAAATTAAATAACGAGCGATTCTTGTTTTTTAACGTTTGAATTCATAACACATACGAGTATGTTTGTATACAAAGAGGAAATTAAAAGCACAACTGAATGGCACAATGGAGCAGCACGCATTAACTCATTAATGTAATGGTAATATTGTTTAGGCGAGTAGGCATTCCGACTATGTAGTTACAAAGTGCAAATAGAATGTGGGTGTAAACTACGTCTACTAACCCGGATTGGCTAATACGAGTATGAAGTTTTAGTCTTTGTTTCTAAATTCTTTATGTATGTATAAAAATAATAAAAACGGACATAAATGTATTTAAGCTAATTTATATAAAGTGAATAAAATAATATAAAAATGAATATTATAATATTATCAATTCGATTAATCCGATTGTTGCGATTAACAAACAATAAGCTATGATTATTTTAAAACAAAAATGTGTCTTCTATAAGGCATTAATGTAAATTAATATTATATTCCTTAAGAAATAAAGGATACGATAATAAGCAAGACAAACGCAGAATAAATATTTATAACTTTAAAAAGAGCCCCATTAAAGCCCCACTTAAATGGTCCGTTTCTTGTACGAAGTAGGCGAGAATTTAACAAAAATCTGTCATTTGCGAGGCCACGTTATAAGAATCCACTATAATTATATTGTATGTCGCGGCTTGGTAACAAGAGTTTAGGCTCTCTCCGTCCAAACTGGGCTTTATTGTGTGAGTCATACTTTCTCTACTCTTACTTGTGGGCGTCATATTTTTTTCCATCCATTTATTTGCCAGATGAAACATTTGGAAATTCATTTCCCAGGCAATCGATTATTTAAAACAAGATTGGCTGTTACGTGACTCAAGACACGTGCCTGAAACGATTTAAACAAAAAAATAAGCATTGGTATATTTGGGGGCTTAATCTATATTATGTCTGTAATAATCTATTTAAATGAAATCACTCACTCACTCACTGATTAATCACGATATCTCAAATATGATGAAATTTGGTTGGATAATAGTATGTGTAATATAGGGGATAGCAGGGGCTTGCTAAGGATTTTAGAAAATTTACATTTTAAGGGGGAAAGGGGGTGCTGTACCTTGTATGATTTTTTTACGGAAGGAATACGGCTGTGAAATTAAGTACAAATATTGCTGAGACACTTGTCACCGTAAAAGATTTTCACGCTAGTATTTAGTTATTTATTTATTTAGATAAGGCTTACACACAGAGTTCTCAAATCAATAGTTGCATTAAATTCTACACATTCATAAAATAATCGCAGCTCTAGTTATATGCAAGCACCGCATGTGACACAGTATTTAATCAAATTACATATTAAATTTACCTATCATTAAAAATACAAGCAACTAAAATCAATAAAGTACAACGTTATTAAATAAACAGGTTAATTGAAGAATATATTAAAAAAAATATATATTATACATATCGACCCTTGAAAGGCAAAAATATTTTAGCGACATTGAGTAAACTTTACAGGAGAGTGATTTAAAGTTTAAATTTCTATAAATAATCATAAATTTTTCTCTTAGGTAGGTACTCAAAATATATTACTATATATATTGTATTACCATACTCATTACTCATATTAATATTTGTCACTAAAATAGGTGTGAAGTGTCACACAGCTGAAAGGTTACCTCCGACAATAAATTATTTATGATTCTCTCATTTTTATAAATTCTCAATTTTTATTATGTATAATTTTTGGGTCGCGTGTCGACACATAAATCGCAATCAACAAAATGTTCATGTTAAATAAAGTAAAAACGGTAATATAACAATTTTATTTTCATATGTGATAAATCTGAGCTTCGGCCTTAATTTTATTCAGGATGTGATTTACGGTAGGTAAAGGGATGGATAAGAGCGAAGAGGAATGGATATAAATTCATATTATTGTATAACACAACTTCTGCTCCTATCTCCGCCTGCGTGAATATTTTTTTCAAGGTTAAAAATAACCGATAGCCTAATTCAGGTCATGGTCTTCCTGTGTGCCAGATTTCATCCAATTTCATTAAGTCGTTAAGACGTGATTGAATAACAAATATCCAAATTCACAAACTCATAATTAATATCCATACTCTCAAAACGTATAATATTAATAGTATAGTGCAGTTTGCCCAACCTAGTACCGAGCACGTACTGCTCAGCTATAAAAAGGCAAATAGCTTTATTAATATAAATCTCTGCAAAAAGACAGCACAAAAAAACGAAATAAGAAAATTTTAATTGCAGAAACTGCTATCTAGTTGGATAATGAATTTTACATTTGCTTAGATGAATATTTAAAGATAATGAATCTACTTCTAAATAAATTAAATTCATTGTAAATTCAATGTGGTCAATACCTATGATTGTTTTACTTACTTTAATTATGGATTATTGTATCACTGTTGTTAATTTTCAATTAACGTTAATCGTTATCTCTAAGTGCAGCAGTGATTGCAATAGTTAATCGGAGTGAGATAATGCCTGGTTATGCCTGTTTTAGCAAGTCGCATGGGTATTACAATGGTATTTTTAGTGGTATGCAGCGGCTTGGCTGTGCCCCTGGCATTGCCGATGTCCATGAGCGGCTGTGACCGCTTACCATCAGGCGGGCCGCTTGCTCGTCTGCCTATCAAGGCAATAAGAAAAAAAAGTTACAAAGAATTTCACTTATTTTCAAAAATTTTTACTTCTTACTATCTTACTCCTATTTGGATGTTTGTTTTTAAGACGTTACGCCTAAATGGCTTAACAGATTTGGATTAAATTTGGACAGGTAGACCATAATTCGCATTAAGACACATGTTACTTTTTATTCCGGAAAAAGATATTTACGCGAGCTCGGCGAGCAAAAGATAGCACAGTAATTATAACCTTCATCTTAAGAACGTTGGCCGTTATTTTACGCATATGTGCTTTCTAAGCTCCAGAGTAAATCTAAATCGTGAGTGAACTGTAGCGTGATTCATAGAACTACGTTGTCGGCTTACAGAAATAGCCAACTTTACAACGGTTTTGCCTGACTTAAAAAGGAGGTTTTATATTCGACCCGTATTATGTAAATATTTTGTTCGCGATTATCATAAAACATAATGAATAAATAGTATTTTTTATGGTTATTCTACTAACGTAATCTGCATACTTTCGTACATACGTCAAATCGTAGAAAAAGTTCAGATTACTAAACTTGTTTAGCTGCTAAATACGATTAAGGACCGTTGTGCAAATCAGCCTGAGAGCGCTCTGTAATAAATGTTTGTTTTTATGTAGTAAATCATGTGCATAAATGTACATCTACGTCATCAATATTTTGTGCAGTTTTCTCCGTAGGTACCTCATGCATTTCTTAACATATTTTAATGGTTTTTTATTTATTTGATAGAGCTTACAGTTGGTGTCATTTAATTTTGAAGAAATCCTTACACTCCTAGGGTTTAAAACCGCGAATTAAAGATTAGGCATTTATGCGCCGATTTTGATGATACATTCACTGAAAAAAAAACTTTTCAACATAATTTATTCGACCTACAAATAAATTTAGATGTCTATCATTGCTTTCTATAGCACCGACACAGAATTGGTTATACTTTCTTGTTTTTAAAAAATTAAGTCGGTTTAGGTTTTGTCAAAAGTGTAGTTTTATATCATTTGTTTTACTATTTGACCAAGACATTTAGATGCAAGGAATCCAAGTACTCACGTACGGCGCGGCGGTACGCCGCGCCGCCGTCGTACTGACGCAGTGACTTACAAGTCTTAATTATTGTATCTCCAACATATAATATATTGTACTCTGACTTTTATTTAGATTTGGTATTCAATTTGTATACACTGCACGCACCACTAAGGGCAAAGACGTCAAATATAACGTTCCTTAATAAACTTCAAAGGCAGAATAGCAGGACGCTCGCCTGATAAAAAGCGCCACACCTGACCATAAAGAGAAGCAATACTACATCAAAAATATGAATTACGAAGCACTGCATGGAACTTGACTGTCATCGTCACCCGAGACATAAGATGCTAGGTCTCATATTGCCCAGCAATTTCAATGGCTCCAATGTCCTCCAAAGCCGAAACACAACAGTGCTCACACACTGTTGCGTGGCGGGAGAAATAGACAAAATGGTGTACCATCTCAGCCATCCTCTCATATACGAGAGACCTCCCACCAAGTGTTGGTAAACATTGTGACATGCGTCTAATTGTTACGGTTAAGTACCATGTGAACACGATCAGTGTTGTTTTAAATGAGTTAATTTTAAACTGAAAATATATACGACTTTCCCGCGATTCGCCTATTATAACTGTCGTAAAATAAACATTTACTCCATGTGTCGTAAAGCTTCTAAACCTTCGTCTATTAGTTTACCTACTAGCGAAAATGTCAAATGTGTAAGAAACTAAATGTAATGCGTAACGTGGATTTAGCAAATTACTATGGCCCCATTTTGGATAATTTCGACTATAAGGAAGGTTTAAATTTAATAAATAAACATACTCAACAGTCACACTAGTTTAACCTGTATCGTGGTTATCAGTAACTACGTGGGACTTGCGGTCCCACAACATCCAGACCCGAAACACATATTTGTAGATGACACATATATTTGTTTTGGTGCGGAAATCGAGCCTACCTCCTCGCGCTTCGCAGCCGGTTATTTGGCCACTGCGCCACGGAGGCTATCATGTAAAATATATGCTTTATTAAAATATTCAAATGACTTACTTTCTACCATACTTACTAACATAACCTTGCTGTAATATGTATCTGTTCAATAGAGTAAAGAAGTGTCTACATACTTTTTACATACATATGCTATTTACATACTCACACCTGTAATCCCCGGAAGGGTAGGCAGAGGTGCAATGGGTGTGGTACACCCATATTTCGCCCAGTATACTTCCGTACCATGCGTAATAAGGAGCAAGCATATCGCCATACTGGGCACAAATTTCAGACTCTGAGCTGATACTGAGCTGAGCATTTCCTGTTAGAAAAACCCAACATCAATATTACCCGACAGTTTTGCCGTAGTTCTGCAATCTAAACGAATTTGCTATTCGTATTTGCCGTACACGTCCGGGAAAAATCAGGGTTTTCCCTTCAATAATAACATATTAATCATCAGGAAGAAGATATACACCTACAAATTCATATAAGAATCATTTAAAAATCAATTCTGGTCATCCACCTCTGCCTACCCCATCAGATATATAGGCGTCAGTTTATGTTATTCAGTAATGAAATTAAGTCCAAAGTGACATCGTCAATTTTTACAGTATTTTCAATAAATAAGGAATGTGATTCAAAACGTAAATAGTTTGGGTTCTTGAATGTCTTCTTTTCAAATATAAACAAGTGGTACCCTATTTGTAAAACCGCGAAATATTTACTCATCTTCTACGCAGGGATGCTGTTTTGTTTCAATTATTTTAAATAGATGGCGGTAGTCGGCTGTAAGATGCTGTAAGTAACTAGATGGCGCTGCGTGCACAATGCATAAAATACAGACAACGCTAAAAATTCTAAGCAATGGAAAGTCCTTCTTTGTCGATCCACTTTTAAAAAGTCTCAAAAGTAGTGTAAAATTCTGTTAGAACACGAATTAGGTAAACTAAAATTTGTTTATGCATGTCATTTGTTTGTGTCAAGTTGGTAACAGACGTTGGTAACGAATCGTTCCTTCGTTGATACAGGAGTACCTATGTTTTTTAATCAAGGCAAAATTATATAAATCAACTAGCAGAATGGCATCAGATACAATTCATTCTGCAGCGAAATTTATTTTGGTGGTAAGGCCACGCTACATACAAGGTTTACAAGGTGACAGGACCTTTGCAGGCAAGAGGCCATCTGGGTTGGTACCATTCACTACTTTGTCTATTCATGCAGCCAAGCAGCAGTGTCCAAGCCAGTGGCGTAACTATAAGGTGGCAGGGCTGGCAAAAAACCACGGGCCTCCGGCCCGAGAGGCCGCGACCTAAAAATTAACCTGCGGGGATGCGTAGGGCGATGAGTGACCGAGCCCTGAATCCCACGCTGTTGTTTTGTATAACAAAATTTAATAAAACTTATAATTTAAGTACTAAAAATCAGTTAAAGTTAACTAGACACAACTAAAGACAAGGGTCAATTTTAGAACGTGTGCATTAGTTGCTTCATTTTTTGCCACGGTACTTTGATGGTGGCGCGGGCGAGCTAATGACGCTCGGGGAGTTTCCACATTTTGTTAACCAAGAAAGTACTTTTTCTGAAGGTGGGTACTGCTAATTTATTTTTGTAGGATTCATGTCTTTTATAATGGCGGTTACACAAGATGTAGAGCAATAGTCCAAAATTAAAAAAGAAATATCTTGGCGCCAAGTAGCACTAGACTCTTTGATATTGCTCTCACAGTTTCTACTTGTAATTTAGCTTTTCATGGCCAATGAGAAAGGTCATACATCCTACTAATATTATAAACGCGAATGTTTGTAAGTATGGATAGATGGATGGATGGATGTATGTTTGTTACTCTTTCACGTAAAAACTACTGAATGGATTTGATTTTAATGAAACTTTACAATAATATAGCTTATACATCAGAATAGGACATAGGCTAAGTATGTTTTTCAAAAATCAATTCCTGAAGGGTTTAAAAAGGGGATGAAAGTTTGTATGAAAAATCTAAACCGCTGAACCGATTTCAATGAAAATTACATTCACGCGGACAGGGTCGCGAGCAAAAGATAGTATATTATACAACCTTTGCAAAATTTCCGTCGAAACTACATTAGTCACACGAGGGCCCCATTAAATACATTTGTCACAGACCTCATGGGTGCAAGTTACGTCATTGGTCCAAGCCCTGTTGTGTTTCAAACAACTTATGTGTCGGGTGATGAACACAGTTCAGTGACATGTAGAGTTTTGTAATTCAAAGTTCCTTGTAGTTACTGATACCTACGATATAAGTTACCCAGTTAGATATAATTAAATACCATATGGTCAGGACGTATTTATTTTTTTATTTATCTACTATTACAATATTCTATGCCAAACACACAGAAGGGTTACTCGGTAAAGATGGTTACACCCGCCATAGTAGTACGCTCAGGCGAATTTTGTTGGGCTCAGCTAGTTTATATCCGAAATCTTCAGGACGTCATAATTCAGCCGTCCGTTGAGAAACACAATGTAAATCCATTTATTACCGTTTATATTTTTGAAACTCTATAAGGATTTCAAAAATATCTATTTTCTTAATTTGGATGAAACAGAACATTGTTTTTTAGTTTATGAAGCGCAACATGATGCTTATTTCAGTTTCCAACTTGTTTTATTTTCCTTAAGGCATTTATACACGAGGTATTACTTTATTGCAATCCTACCTTTTACTTCGCCTCTTTGTTCTTAGAAATATAATCTGTAGCAAGTATGTACTAGTAGCAATATTATTATGTACTAGCAAAAAGCACAGCTTTGTAAGGGCCCGCAAGATTTATTACTTAGTAATAATTTTTAAGGGCGATTTATTCATGGAATTACTTTTTAATGTATGGATTATTGATATAAACTTCTATTAATAATCTATTACACAAATAATTTCCATTTTTTTATTTGATTAAATAATCGTATTCCTCGTTTGGGTTAATTCTTGTTTTCTTCAGTTCAACCTCAATATGAGTTTTATTATAACATTTAATAGGTTTCATTGTAATAAATAAGTTTTTATGTACACGAAATATATAATAAAGTCGTGAAGCAGTAAGAAAAATCTTAAGTCTTAGATAGTATTGGGTAGGCTCTCGAACAAAATCCAATTACCATAATGATGCGGTGTCCGGTGAAGCTCTTATCTTTATGAGGCTTTCTTTGAGTTGTCAATGCAAAAAAATGTGATGAAAAATCACTCAGTTCAATCATAGTAGAGTGACTTGCGTAGTAAGACATCTTCAATGAAAATAAAAGCATATTATTTTATAAAACTTGTGTAGTGTATTTTCTTATGTTTTTGAATGCAATGAACAGGCGTGAGTGTGTATGTAATTTTTTTTTATTTTTTTATTGATGATTATTTTATTTTGATATGATTTGATACAAATTGAAATTGAAATGGAGTAATTGGATACAAGGCGGATGTGACGTGGTTTTCACGTGTCTGGGGTCTTATTGGATCAGTTCAAAACGGGCCCTTGCATTACACGTGAGATGTTCTAAGTGTAAGTTTACCGAAACAAATAGTGTAATGTTTATCAATTGTATTAATACTGTAGAGTTGTCGTATACTACTATCCTTGTATGTATCTAGATAAAAATACAATACCGATTACAAAATCCAATATCAAAGAGACAATTTTCAGTCACAATACTTTCCTTTCCTGCAGCTTGCGGACAATTTACTTAATGCAAATTCTTTCTCCCACGCTTTATAAATAGTGCTGGCACGACAACGCATACTTCATTTTGTGAATATGTTTTTAACCCCCGACAAAAAGAGAAGTGTCATAAGGCGGAGTCTTTTGTCTCTCTGTGGATAAATAATGCGTGATTCCGCGTGTCCGATGTATCTATCTAGCCACCCAAGCGCCCCTTATAACTAGAACCAAACCGCATATTAGATAACATTCGATTATTGGTACATTTTTCATACCTCGTCCGTTGGCAAAGAACTGGCCTCTCTGTAATGGCAAATGTATTTATAAGATGTGATATTATGTCGTAAATGTCGAGCAGCATACTAACGGACGTCTATGACATATCATATCTATAATAATAATATTATCTACTCTATGTTTGTGTGATAGCTGTACACCATAGAGATGCTAACTAATGAATCATGCCTGTGTGCTTGCGTTCTGTGTGCTGTATGTGCTATTCATATGTTTAAAGAAAATCTGTTTAGTGGATTAAAACTTACAGATATATGCCATTATAGTTAACATCGATGGTTTTAACGGATACGTTACTTAGAATACGTGGGTTATGACTAATTAACGTTTATTTGCCACACATGACACCCACTTAAATAATGCCATGTGATTAAACCAAATTACTTCTAATTCAAGGAACTTCGTTTACAACTAACGATTGCCGCAATTATAAAAAAAATATAAATAATAAAAAAAATCTCCGCGTGTAAATTTTAATAACATAATTACGCCTATGAAAGCTTGCACAGAGAATATACATATATACAACGTATTACAGAATATTGTGGTAGAATTTAAGCAGCGTATAGTGCACGATTTAAGTATTTCACCCTTATAGTAGTACCAAATCCGTTTGCACTATTGTAGAAAATATACAATTTTTCTTTTTTATCGAATGAGTAATACGTCGATATTCGACTTGCAACTTTGGACAACACTAATGATAAACAAATACACCTCAGACCTCCTTTCATTTCTATCTTGTATTATTACAAAACAGTTGTCAAATGTCAACATTTATTTCAGGCAGGCAGTCCAGTATTTTCTGATTCTATTTATTTATTTATTTATAAACATGAAACAACACTGTATCTTTATTGTTAGATACTGTGGCACTCAGCCGATTTAGTACTAGGATTACAATACAAAGGCTGACATTTTTGTATTTCTGAGTTTCCGTCACTTCCTTTTTACGCCTTCATCAAACCTTGACCACCATCTAGATGCCAACTACTTATCGAAAACTATTAAATGAGCCCAAACACGAATATGCGTTCTTGTGGTCACCTTCATTTCGTATCACATCATCAGACCCTGATCATCACTAGGACGTCAACTACTCATCGAAATATAATATATCAGTTATTAAGTGTCGAAGAGTTCGAAGCTGCAGATAGCTTAGTCGCAGCATCAAGTTAATCTAACCTAGGTAAAACACTCTCGATAAAATTGACTTTTCAAAAAAACCGCATCCATATCGGCCTATACGTTTAGGCGTTACGATGCCACAGACAGACACACACACACGCACGCAGGGACGCACGCACACACACAGTCTCGGGGGTTAATAATAAATGTGAGTTGTGACGCTTGGTTCTTCTTTTCATTGGAACAAGTCGCTCATCCAAAAGAACAACGACTTAACTACAATACTATTGTTATTGCAATTACGTCGTTGTACTTTTGAATGAGCGAAGCATAGCTCAAGCTATATTCAAGTTCTATATACTTACTTGTTATGCTTGTTCTTATGGCTATGTTCTATTGAACCTATTTTAGTTTCAAGATGAAATTTTACCCCTAAGTCCCCTTAGGGGTAAAATTTGAATCGGGAATGAAAGACTCAATCTTCGTGATTTTTTTTACCAATTTTGATGACCGAATGAAAAAATACTGTACTGGTACTGTAGTTTAATAGCCAATGATCGGTACTACCGACTCAAAATTGTTAAGTTTTATTTTTAACTTTTTGGTTTTATTTGTCGGTTTTATTCATTTTTAAAAAGGTTTTTTTCTCCTCGGTTTCTGATTGAATGTAAAAATTAATTTCATCCTCTCTGGCGTTGAGAGATTTACGTAATCGAAGTATAAGCAAGCACTTCGACAAATTCCTGACCTTCTCAAAGAGGATTTGTTATTAGTTCTCGTTGAGCCCACTTACCCTCATCTCTGTAGGTTTTAATCCTGCTTTTAGGGCCGATAGTCCTGCCCGCGACATTTGTTAATGCTGGCTTTACTGAGAAAATATAACTTTTGTAACTTTTCTGTAGCATTTGAAGGTTTATATAACCGACGTCCAAATAGAATGGCTGAAAACAGCCGCCTCGAGTTGGGCTATCAGCATAAGCGTTCAATAAAAAAAAGAGAAGGATTTTTTTAATTCATCTGTATGTATGTAATCACAATAGACACAAAAAATACAGAGCTGCAAAATTCTTCTGTGCATATAATTTTTAATGTATGTTCACGCATAACTCCGCCAGATGTGGGTTGACTTGGATGATTCCTTTTGTTTTTAGTAGGGTTTATAGTATTGGTGGTTCCATTAAAATTTGCAAGGGGTGAATTGTTAAGCGATGAAAACGGGGATAGAAGACTAAAGCTTCGCAATTTTTGAGCTTGAATGACTAGACGAGCAGGCCGCTCGTAGGATTGTAAGCCTGTCTTGATTGTTCCTTCTGTTTATGGACAGATTTGAACAGTTTGACATGTTTGAACAGTCTGACAGTAAAAAAAATAATATGGCGTTGGGAAAAGGTTACGTTAAAATATTTTAGAAGGAATTATTACATTTTACACGACATACAGTGGATAGCCGATGTACTGTGGCTAATGACTTAACCTGATCCATTTTTTACGACCTTAACCTACATATGAAATAACATTCCACCGAGATATCAGACATGTCCACTGCATGCTCCAAATGCGGTGTAAAGTTAAAATTGAAACGTCTGTTGAAAATAAACATGGAATAATATATTTCTTATAGAAAAAAAACGCTTTATAATATTCTGTCCTGAAAAGAATTTTCTTTATTTAAAGATCCATATTTCTTTCCTTACTATCAATCACACTTATTACATAGTTTTTCCTTTTGTTCACAAAGGCTATCTGTAAGCCTGAACCCGTAACCCTTTATCGAACTTCTGTGAAGAAATCTTATAGAGAAAAGTATAAAAATATGAATTTTAATAAATGACCCTTATAAAACACATAAGGCGCTCGGAATTGAATTATGTATGAGCCCAGGTACAGGTACATAGGCACCGAGAACCGTGAATAGCTTAGTTTTATGTCTGTGTGTTATGTGTTGTTGTCTTTTAGTTATAGCGTAAGCAAATGCGTAGTTAATCACTCACGCCTATAGCCTCCGAAAGGGTGGATAGAGGTATAACCAGTCCACCCACATCTCGCAGAGCTTATTTCGGTACCATGATATGATATGATACAAATTCCAGACTCCGGGCTAAGACTGAGCATTTTGTGATGAAAAATAACAATATCACTTACACCCAACCCGGGAATCGAACCCGAGAGCTCAGCACAGCAGTGGTACCGTATTCGCAATACAACTGCGCCGAGGCAATCAATTATACCTAAAAATTAAGATACTTAAATACGTACAAATATGTTTTATGAAAAAGGGGCAAACGTCCAAATTGAATCCGCACCAATAGAAGTATGGAGGCTGGACAATAAGATTATTGTACTTTTATTATTCAATACAACCATGAGGTTGTACCCGTTGAAAGGTTGACGAATTAATTGAAAAGTTATAAAATAAAATATCCAAATAGAGAATCGACCAATAGCTTATAATAAGACAGCTATCGCGCTATACCTACGTTAAATTCAGACAAAGATGTGCACAAAGGTCAAATGAAATATTAAAAATATTTGCAAGTATAACGGACGTTCTTTCAAGACAGTATCTTGCATGCCAGTATTTAATTACTTGATTGATTCTAAAATAGCTAAGCTTAAAAGAAAATAGCTTTTTAATTTGATAGTGAAAATAATAGTAAAAGGAAAATGTCTTTTTTCATGTTTCTTTCATTCATTTTTATTTACACATTCATACAAGTAATTATAATACCTACTAACGTAATACAAACGGAGCGCATGATACATTCCCCACAGGCCATAAAACAATTAATAACGAAAAGTTAATTAGTTTTAGGCATTATTACACCACGCCCGAGCATTTAATAATGGAATTAATTATATATTACACCTTCACCTTTCTGTACGCGTCAGATCTCACTTAAACCGAAATGCCAACACGTAAACGAATGTTATCATGTCTTGGTGATAAAGTCTTTGGCGTGAAATGACACTGCGTGTTTCTAATTTCAAGTCTCTTCCATAATTAATGTATACCGTTGAATATTATCGTAGCTTTAATTGCTTTATATTGATCTATAATGAACTTCAGAATAGGAAAATGTTCATACAATGTCTGAAGAATTTTCGGTGTACTGTGGTTCTTATATATTTTATTACACTTTTATTTATCTTGTTGGATTATGTTAACATGCTTTATGAAAGATATACATAATAGTCAAACAAAACTAAACATCTGTAACAACATCAGTCATAGTAGCTAATTAATTAATTAAACTAAACATTAAACTAATTACAACATAACTATACGGATTCTACAGTGCCAGTGCTTCGCTAGTCCAGATGACGTGATGTGACGTTTCACCAATTCATCGCACGAATGGCAAATTAGTCTATTACGTCGTGCTGGGTGTGTATTCGGTACATAATTCATGCTTCATATACTGAATGAAGGTAGATGACAAGCTTGAGAAACTGCAATTTATAAAATTATAATTTTAAAGGTACATTTTGAGGTACCTATGCGTCCCAGAAAGGAGACGTACCACGACTGCGACACGTCCACTTTGTATACAACAGTGTTGTATGTTTGGTTGTACCGGGACGCGCGACACTTTCCATACTATTACACACAAAGCGTACGCGTCTCTGTCGTTTGACTCGAGTCGCGTATCGTGGCTTTGTATCTCGCTAGCATTCTTCACTCCTGGGGGTTTATCATATGTATGCAACATGACATATTCCGCGCGCGAGAAAACTATCGACGACAAGAGTCTCAAAAGTGCCAACATTCGATAAATTTACGATGTCATGATAATATTAAAGTTCATAGAAAAAATACCACAAAGGTACTATTTTGTTTTAGGCTAAAAGTACTATTTTCTCTACTTCATCTTTGTTCGATGTAACGAGTCGAGTATTTTAAGCTTAGCATATGCACCACGACAAATCAAGAGAGTTAACGGTCGACTACTCATAAATATCTCGAGAAAAAGTATCAACATTCGATAAAATTACATCGTCATGTTATGGTTCGTAGACAAAATACTACAGGGATGTTGAAAGCACAACAAGGTGGTTTACAAGGTGGTAGGTCCCTCGTATGCGAGAAGCCGCCTGGGTTGGTACCACCGCTTTGTCTATTTCAGCCACCAAGCGACAGTGTGTGAGCACTGTTGTGTTTCGATTTGAAAGACATTGCAGCCAGTGAAATTACTGGGCTTTACTTAACATCTTATGTCTCGGGGCGATGAGCGCTGTTCAGTGCCATGCAGTGTTTTGTAATTCAAAGTTCTGTGTGGTGTTGCTTCTGTTTATGGGGCAGGCGTGGCGTTTACCATCAGGCGAGCGCCTTGCTCGTCTCGTCATTCAATCAAATAAAGTAAAAAAGCATTATTTTCTCTACTTTATCTCTACATTTGACATAACCAGATAAAACTGTCTTTTCACGACAAAACGAGTCGACAAATTATCTCGCGTTGCATATGCTCATCCCCCTGGCTGACCCTATGAAAATACTCGATACTGAACAATCAATGCTAGGCCCTCAACACCAGCGTTGAAGAGAAAAATAAGTACATATTCTATTGTTGTAGGTCTCTATAAGGTCTTCACCATTACGTGTTAATTTTTCCGATATAGACAAACGACTATTTGAATTTTGTGTAAAGAGTTAAAATTATTATTCATAAAGGGGGCACTTAGTGCAAATTGTCTTTTATCTGTTATTTGTGCTGGTTTCTAGTGACGTTGTTTATGAAGTGTTCATAAACTAAAGGACTAAAAAAGCGCTCACTTAGAGCTCACGATTAAATAAGTTAAAATTAAGTAAATATAATTTAAGCTATATGAGTATAGGAACATAAGCTCTTAATGTCACCAATTCGACTGGGGTGTAGCGCCAACCGAAAATTGCGGAAACGTATCAGAACCGTGAGCCTTGACCTAATTTTCGCAACGCTGGGACTCTAAATGGAACGGAAAACTGATCAAAGGACGGCTTTTCGACTGATCTAAATATGCAAAATTAAAGAAAAGTTTAAATACCACATCTAGAGTTAGTTTTTTATAACCTTGTTTGCCATTTCTTGTCTGGGATGATACATGTGTTAATTAAATCTTACTCTAGTATTGTAAATCACGTCCTTAGTGTTAAAAATATAAAAAAAACTTTAAATAACGGTTCTGAACCATAGCGTCATCACGGATGGTTCACTGATTACACATTTTATGAGAGGTAGAGCCAAGCTGTAGACAGTTTTGTCTACAGTATGAATGGGCTGGCTCGACCAAGTTATCAATGTCTCACAGAAAACTGACGTAAAATAGCAGCTTGCTGTTGCGTTCCGTATGGTGAGTGAGATATCCAGAGGCCCAAGTCTCTCTCCCTTTGTCAATCCCTAATTATCCTTTACCTTTAAGGTCAGCAACGCGTCCATGATTCTTCTGGTATTGTGGGTATACATGAGCGGTGGAGATCACTTACCATCAGGTGACCCTTACCATTTGCCGGCCTATGCTATAAAAAAAAAACATGCTTTAAAACAACCCAAGCCAAGATGGCTAAAATAGTTCAAATTGGGATGTTATATGGTTGATTTTATTCCTATTACCAAAGAATTGGGACAACATACGTTTGTCGAACAACCTAAGCGCAGAAAAAGTTTCAGGAAATACGAACGAATAACGGGATTTACTTTGACATTTATAAATGATCACCTAATTACAATTTACGACCATCAATCTTCCAGACTATAGTGTGGACTAGTCAAGGTGCTCATTAAGATCATCAAGGTAACGTCAGTTTTCGTTCAATATAGAGAGCTCCCGTTATTTGAAGAAAAAAACAGACCTACCAAAGGAGATCTTTCAGGAATTTAAGGAGCCTAGACGAGGTCATTGTTCATAGTATAAAAATATAGCTCAAATATGTAGAACCCTTTTTTACTATGTATTTATTGTTAAATTGCTTTAACTTTATGTCATCAATGTAATTCAGACAATGATTGCAACACGACGGAATGGAATATAGCGGTCTTTATCCTTATTAACGAAACTTAAAACCTGTTGACGGTTTGGTTACTGGTAATATTGTATTGTAATTAAATATTAATTCAAATAATAAATAAAAATCAAGTAAAAATGGTAAAATTAACTGTATTTCATAATTCGTCATTATCATCATTTACACTATCAGCTATTCACGGATCTGACAAAGAGCCCCACAAACTAGCCAAATGTTCACAGATAATGGGTTCTGCTAATAGCCAGTGAGTAAAGCTATTGTTAAATCCTTTGTCGTTAGCGCCATTGTTATGTTGTTTGATAATTAATTATATTACGTTTCTATTGACCTAATGCCTTGTCCGTCATATAATAGGACAGAAAGATCTAAATGATGAATATATAAAAACGTTCAAGCGTGATGTAGTTTCAGTAGTATGCGTGCTAAACGTGCAGTTCTAATCAACAGGATTAAATATTCAGTCAGATTATTCAATTATATTTAGGTCGACTTGTAAAACGATCCTTAAATCACTATTTTGACACTATACGTATTTAAGAAACGTCAAATCGTATGGAAAATTTACATTACTAAACATGTTTAATCGCTAATTATACAATTATGGATCGTTGTGCAAACCGGCCTTAATGTCTCCTAAGTCTACACAATGTGATTGTTTTTATAATTATCCTGGGATTTACACTTTTCTCAAGACGTAGAGTCGTAGACGTAGAGTCTAGGGTGGATTGTTTCCAGATGATATGAATGAACTCTTCTGTGGTGTCGAGTGCAATGGTAAATCATAGACACAAGATGCGATATGAGGTAATTAGTAATCTAGCCTCCAGTCTGTAAATCAAAGAATTGTAAAGTCATTAAATTTAAAAGAGATGAGTAATATTTGAACCATTTAAAAGTTAAAGGAAGTTGGCGCTTCTGTTATGAATATAAATACTTCCTGCAACGGATACTTTGACATTTTAAAGTACTTTCTTCGGAAGTAGCGATTACTGCTAAAGTACAGGACTTATAGCCAAACGATAATTTAGAAATACAAAATCCACCCACTGTGTACTAAGTTTCCTCGTGCACATTATTCTTTGAGAGTTATTGAGTAAGAAAAGCATATGCTATTTGTTCTTTTATAAATCACCAAAGTTTAGAACTGCTACAATCGGTCTGCAGTTGGAAAGCGAAATGGAACACTAAGTTTTAATCAAATTTTATTTGCTAAACATTGTGTTCAGTTCAATTCTAACAAAGAAACAAGTTTGTTCGGTTTACGTGCACCAATACTGTTTTATGAAGTAAAAGAGAAAATATTCTCCATATACCCGGTTGGAATTTTAATAAAGTAGGCATCGCGTTTTTATGTCTATACTCGGCTATGTTGTATTAGTCCTATAAGTCGTTTATAAGTATTTTTATACGTTACCTACTATTATTGTGCTACTTTTGCCTATGTTGTTTCAATAGAGTAAGTAGTTGACTTGATTTTTTATAGGCTGACTTGCATAATGTTTCACAGGTTCACTTGCACCATAATGCTTAAACACATTCAGCCACTACAAACGTTTATGAAACGTCAAATTGTATGAAAATTAGACTTAGGTAAACATGTTTAGTGGTTAAACCCAATTTAGGATTATCATGCAAATCAGTCTAAGTCAATAAGTTGCTTTAGAAGTTTAAAAAACATCTTAAAATAGTTATGTTATAAGGAGTATTTATTAAATGGCCACGCAAACCTTGACGTCACTACGGTACACGCGTGCTAGCGAGATAGTGACATGTCCCTATTACGCGCCTACGCCACCTTTGATCATTTACACAACCGACTTACCGTCCTCGCCGCCGAGGACCGCGCCGCGTTCCCCGCAACGCCCCCGACCCTAGTACCGGCCCGCGAGCCGATGTAAATAATGATGATAATCATTAATTAGATTTTAAAATAGTCCCCTAAACCCCAATCGCAGATGTCTCTGCCCTCTCCGGTGACCGTCCTGAGCCGAGGTTCGTACCCCAAAGGGGGTGCCCTCAGCGGTGGTCACCTAGTCAAGGGCTGAGAGCGCCTGAAAGCGCTCGCCCGAAAGTCCGGTGAAGCTGTATACAGCCGACTCTCGTCAGGCTTACAGCAATCCCAACACAAAAAAAAAAAAAACCTTTGATCATAAAGATATTTAAAATCGTAAATGTGGGCTCATTTTTGAACGAATTGTGGTTGTGTTGTGGGTTTCTTTTCGTATTATTTTGTGTTGCGTATAAAACAATGTATATAATTAGACAAGAAGAAGAATTAGAAACTATCCTATTCATTAGAACTAATCAAAGTTTAAATATATGGTTTTGTAATAATAGGTGAAACGAAAGCTATATGGTTCAATCGCAGAACGGCAAATTCTAAAAATGACTTATACAACGACGACGAAGCGGCCTGCTCGTTTCGAAATTCAGGGTAATAATAAAAAAAAAACTATGGTTGGATTCTCTGAAGACCCGCAAATTTAAATCATAATAAATTGATGAAAATCGTACTAAACTTATACGAATTAAGCAAACAAATCAGCAAGTTTAAAATGGCAGTTTTGCCTTTGGGATAAACAAGTTCTGAAGTGACGATCGCGTTTGGGCATTAGTGGTTAACGATCCCTCATCTGAAAGAGCGACGGACTCTGACAGGTATCTTTGACCTTAATTTCCGTAGTTGCTTGTAACCGACGAAAAATAAACAGGAGGTCCTCAATTAAAAACGTATTTTTGTTGTTGTATGTATAACCACATATATCTGTTCATTGAGTGATCCGATTTTGATAATTCTTATTACATTTAAAAGTTAATTCATTTAAATATTTAGGAGAAAATCTTACTCTCAGGCGGTAAAATTGAAGCTGTAAAATCTAAAACTTCGATGTTTATCCATTGATTTTGATGTTCACTACAAATAGTTTTTAGCTTTACTGTTGTTTTTATTGTTTGGGAAAACTGCATTTAATACATCAATTATAAGGCCACGGAAGCGGTTATCTACAAGAATGCATTGCCACTATTTGCCACGGGCAGTACGGCTACTGTATCTAAACTGTTCACTACATTTAAATTAAATCTATATACTAAGGCCACTTAAAGTTCTACGTACTACAAAATGAAGCAGAAAATTAACAATTTATATTATGTAGGTATCATTCGATCAATGAAGTTCGTCGGACTGTGCTGTTTTTTAACGCTCGAGTGGATGTATTGGAGATGTAATATATGCCTCATACCCATGCCCGCCCACGGACCCTCGTCCACCTTCCTACTTTACCCTCCACTTCAACCTATCTTGAGCATCCTCGGAGGACCTTTGATCCTCCTCTGTCTCTTTCCTTCGTACACATCAAGCCAGCTCTTTTTGGCCCGACCACGGGATAGTACCTCTGGAACCATCTGGCTCAAGTATCTGCGTTATTGCGGTAACCAGTCATCCACATCCATTACTGTTATTGCATTGCTTTTCATATCGCCATCGGGCGTGTAATTGAGGAATAAATTTTGGTTCATACGTTAATAAATAAGCCAAATGCGTTTGTAACCTTTATATTATAAACAGAGAGAGCGATTTATAAGTTTTATGACTTTAAATTTTAAAATATACAAATAAACGAGGCCTGTACGCTACACTCTTACGATATATGTAATGATTAAATATAAATTGTTATTATTGACTCTATTACTGTTATTGTTTTAATCAAAGAGATACATTTTTTAAATCGAAAGAATTATATAAATCTATCCAAAAAAAGTAAGTCAGAAGCCATTTATCTCAGCTGAGTTTCGTACTTCTCTGGTGAACGAGATATCTGTGGTCGCTTTAACAAGTAGACAAAGCCATATTAGACAAAGTCATATTTATATGTCTATACATATATCGTAATGCTGTCAGACTGTTAAGTCTTTCGTACGCCATAAAAACGTTAAAATGGATTACGTTGTGCGTTTCACTAATAAGTAATGCGATCTTAAAATATATTTAACGATAAAAAAACATTTTATGCCAAAAAAGTCTTTCCCGGAGCAAAACCGAGTTCTATACTATACTTAGTGTAAAGACGTTTTCGAAATTTGAATATGGTCGGCTACTTATGATGCTAACTGTACCATAGTAATTGCGCAGTTCCGTCAAAAAGTTTAATAAAGCTTTCTGCCGGGGGCTACGTCCGTCACAGTCTGCACGTCACATATAAATACTTTTTAGGAGTCCCGATATAAAATTATACATCCACCAAGGCCACTGGTTAACTTTTTGATATCCATTTTCGAATTAAAGAAAAATATAAACTTTAATGCTTTGTGAACAAAACAGATTTATTTATATTTGAGTAATTCCAAGCTTGGAATTAATATTTCAGGTACAGTCGCCGTCAATAATATCTATACATGTTATATTTTCAATGTGTAATTGTGATTAAATTTCAGAAATAAATACAAATACACCAATAGTCATTGACATAGTGCCTGTAACCTGTATCGTGGGTATCAGGAACTACGAGGAACTTGGGACCCCACAACACCCAAACCCGAAACGAATATTTTTGGATCGCACAAAAATTTCGTTCGGTCCATTCGTTTAGATGCTACGATGCCACACTTAGATTCGCAGGTAGATAAAATGGTCAAACTTGCAACCCCCTTCTTTTTATCAGGGTTTAAAAATTGACCCTAAATATACTTACTGACAGTGGGGCTAACAATTTAGAAATTCATTTATCAAGCAGCAAGGGGCAAATGTTATTAAAGGAAACAACATAACGTGGGAACAAGAACATTTGTTCTTGATTTATTCCTTCTTTATTACATAGCATAAAACAAAGTCGCTATATGCATCTGTTTGTCCGCATATTTTTCCTAAATTATGCAACGGGCTTAAATGCCGTTTTACTAACATTTAGATAATGTAATTCGGAAGGTTTTAAGGTACTTATATCAAGCGATGACCCACGAAAGCAGGGCAGTGTCATGCCAGCGGTGAAACCACGAAGGACGGCTAGTAACTTATAATTCATTCACATTTGTAATATTTGTTGTTTAACTTTTCATTCATTTAGATTTAAGAAGTATTGTAAAATTTTGTATGTGTGTATTATATCAGAGAGCTTGTTACAACATGTAAATAATATGTTAAACAAAAAGTTGTTTTCATGGCTGGTCCGGATTCAAACTCGCTAAATGTTTCGTTTGCGTGCTAGCGTATTACAAGTATGTTTGTAGTTTATATGACTAAAACAAAACATTAACCTCGGACAGGCACTCCTAATCTTCCTCATAGAGCCACCCTCAATCTCTACAAAGTAATTATTTGGTATCTACTAACAATTCAGTAGAATACTAAGATATTAATTACAAAACTTACATTGTCTCGATTCGACGAAATGTCACAAGTCGAGACTATCTTTTAAAAAAACTACACATGTACATAATGATACATATTTTCCATTGAATCATTTTATAGGAACACATTGTAACGAAAAAATAAAGTGGAAGTGTTCATGTACTCTGCCCTTAGAAACAGTAAATAAGTCTCGAAGGAAATGAGAATTTTCTGATTAATGAAAAAAATAAAGCCAGCAAACAACGCTTTCGGAACAAAATTCAAAACATAACTAAGATACATCATTTTTTAAAGTTAAGTATACTTACAATCCAACCGTAACCGATAATAACTCCTGTCCGATATCAATTAAAAAGATCTGTCATTATTCAATTCCTGAGCAGATTTTCATCATACATGGATAAGAACCAACTCAATTGTTACGGCTTTCACTTATATAAAACGATGTTACGATGTTACATGGTGCGATTTATAGTTCGACTGATTTAAATCAACATAAGCTGCATTTTTATCAATTCGGTTGAAAGTTTGCTCGCAGTTTAAATCGCATGCGATTTCGGAGTTGATCAACTAAAATCGAATCTTTTATTAGGTGCTATGATGTAAAACTTATATTAAACAAGTGATGCGTTTACGAATAAACAGCATTTAACTTTTAACGGACTTAAAACGGACGTATAGTAGTGGCTTGTTGCTGCATTCCTACGGTGAGTAAGATATCCGGTGAATCCGATATTGAATGCGGTCGTTAGATTATTAGTAAATTATCAATTCATCATTATAATACCTATATTATATTGCTTTAGTCAGTATATTGTTAGTCTTTCAATGTTGTTTGATGTAGACTGTCTAGTTCATGTAAATAGTTCACATTACGATTTATTAAATATTGTAATTTTTTAAATATTGGGATCCTCAGAATGAAGACTTACTCGCATATGACCGGTTTTTGATGTGGACTTCATAGTACATAATCGTGAAAGTGTAAAAAATATGACCCAATGTCCCAGTCATCGTTCAACCACCTTTCATTTTCCACCTTCAAAGCATTAATGTGACATCTGACAATACGTGTTTCATCAAATACAAATTACAAACTTATTGGATTGGACATTAATAAATAATGTTTTACGCTGTTGTCAATCACATTAAGTGGATATTACACATTATCATTTCATTAGTCTAGTGGAAGCGTAATAAAGGAACTCAAATAATGAAAAGAAAAAACTCTTTGGCGACGTTTAGGTATAGTTGGAAGCTATTTACTTACGATAAAAAGATAGAATTATAAGCAAATTTTGCCTACGATCTATCAATACCAACCTATACAGTAATTGATTGATGGTACCTATAGGTACAAGATTATGGGTGATGGATACGTCATAGTGTATTAAATAACAAGTCTTGATGAAATGTATGAAGTGACTGTCTGTCAGCCAAAATGGATCACTGAATAACAAGGATTTTGACCAACATTTTTTGTTTACATATTTATGGAACGAAATCAGACAGTTTTAGACAGACAAGTAAGAATTCAGAGATCTCGCGTAAAAGCTGGAAGTAAATGGAATGACTAGACGAGAAATCCTGTCGTGTCTACATGTCTCAAGAATATGTGTAATCTTACTTAATATAAATTGTAAAATGTATAGTGGATATACAAATTCTTATGGCGGTAGAGTTAAAATTTGACTGAATCTAAATAATGTTTGACATTTTACTGATTCAATAAATGATTTGATTTGATTTGATTTGATTTATGTTAATTAAAGCGGTATACAAGATAAGATATAATATAAAAAGGTGTATGTAAAATAATAATAATACTGTGGACTGTGAATATTTGGACCTGGCACACGAGATTGGGGGTGGTCACTCCCATGTCAGTATGGGGGTGTGGACTCGAAAATCATTGTGCTATTGTCCCGATAGTAATTTCTGGTAATGGGTTGATACCAAAGAGCCTCGATCAACACCTCCAAGGGATTTCGATTGGTCGTTAAGACTCAAGAGCCAGATTCAGAAAGAAATTTTTGAGTGGTAGAGCCACGCTGTAGACAGTTTTGTCTACAGCATGAATGGGCTGGCTCGACCGGGTCATTACCACTGTCTCACAGAAAACCGACGTAAAGTAGCGGCTTGCTGCTGCGTTTCGTACGGTGAGTGAGATATCCGGAAGCCCAAATCCCCTCCCCTTCCCAATCCCTAATTATCCCTTTCCTGTAAGGTCGGCAACGCGCCCATCATTCTTCTGGTGGTGGGCGTACATGGGCGGTGGAGATCACTTACCATCAGGTGACCCACTTGCTCGTTTGCCGGCCTATGCTATAAAAAAAAAAAAAAAAAAAATGTTTTTGGATACGGTAAGCATCGTGAGGAGGTTCCTCACTCTGGTGTCTTAACCACCGGTGGCCTGGGTCTCTGGGTGGCCTTAGTTATATTTTCAAATGTTTTATTTCTATATATAATATATTTAAAACAAACCTTTTTCAAAAAAAGAGTACGTACATAATAATAATAATACACCCGCAGGGCAGCTTATGCTTATGCTTATGCTTATGTAGCGACTTTTCATTCATTTTCATTTCATTCATCTCCGGCTATCCTTAAATATTTGTGTGATCTACAGATATTTGTTTCGGGTCTGGGTGTTGTGGGTCCCTCGTAGTTCCTGATACCCACGATAAAGGTTAACCTAGTGTGGGGTCAGGACTACGTGTACGACTATTGGGTGTATTTGTTATTGTTGTTATTATTATCCACAAATATTTGTGTCTGGTCAAAAGTCTCTTGTAATTCTTGATACCGTATACAAGACTTGTATCTTACAGTGAGGTCAGAACTATGTGTTGATATTGTGACTGTTGGGTGTATTAATTTAATTTATTGATGAGCATTATACGTACTTAGCGGCACTGCTATTTTGTCGTCTTAACAATAAATAATCCTCCAGATCAACTAATAACTGTTTATTTCCGGGTTAACCCTGAACCATGGAAACGACTAAGAAGTGTAGTGCAAGGACATTACCTTAAGCAACGTAGCAGCTTGTACATTCAATATTCTTTTTCTATTCAACATACGAAGCCAAATAAATGCAAAGAGCAATTCATATTTCAATTTGCATCAATGTTTAAGTAAACTGTATTTCTTTATATTGTTCGTTGAATTCTTGATCGCGAATATTTTTATTCAATTCAAAATTGCATTGTAGCCGTATATATGTGTATACTGTGGGAACACCCAAATACTCCGAAATATTTTATTCCGAATTTCGATGTTCCGATGTTCAAAAGTCCGAATTTCATAATACCTAAAAATTATAATGTCTATTATTCAAATTTACGAAAATTATTTTACCGAAAGTTGTAAATACGATCTGTTCGTTTTCCGAATTTTATATGTTCGACGAGTCAAATGCTCGATGGGTTCTCGGTCCGAAAAACGACATTCCGATTTTCAATATTCCGAATAAATTGCTAAAGTCAGGATTTTGGTTATAATCATTACATACATTTGGGTTAGGTTAGGTTAGAACTGTGACCACTAAGCGCGAAGGAGAGCGAGCGCAGCGAGCGTGCCGCGGCAGCGGCCGCCGAGCGCCAGATCCTCTATTGTTGGTGAATCATTTGGGTTAGGTTAGGTTAGAACTGTGACCATTAAGCGCGAAGGCGAGCGAACGCAGCGAGCGTGCCGCGGGAGCGGCCGCCGAGCGCCAGATCCTCTCTATAGTTGGTGAATCATTTGGGTTAGGTTAGAATTGTGACCAGTGAAAAAAATATTTTTATTGGAAAGAAAATATTTTTAAAACGCATTTGACATTAGTTTTTTTAATTCTACCTCGTCATACTATTATATTTCTCTTTGACAAGAAATTATGTGTTGATTTGTCTTTCTATTCAGTTGTACAAGGCGTTTTTATTTCGGAATTTTAATTAATAGGTATTTTAATAATCGGAATTCGTATTTTTGATGTTTCGAATTATCATTAATTCGGACTTTTTGTTATTCGATCTATTGAAACTCGGTATTTTGAGAATCGTAATTATATACGTTAGGAATATTGAAATTTCGGAATTATAAAAATAGGATAAATGATACATCGGAGTTGTTAAATTCGGAATTTTGAACCATTCGGAATTATGAAAATCGGTATTTTGAAATTCGTATTTGTGACTATCGGAATAAAGTTTGTCGTATTATTGTAGTGTACCCGTATACTGTATGTACCCTCGATATAGCAGTGTTACTAAAAATAATTTTCATTAATGATAAGCTATGAAATATGTGCTTCGTATTTTTTCTGAAAGTTATTTTCAGTGTTCACACAGTAATGTTTCTTGTTTTATTGGTACAATACTTTTTAGCAATCCTGTTTATTGGGAGAGACGTAAATACAAGTCTCGTATATGTAAGGAACTATAAGCTAGTAAAAGCCATGTCTTTTCCTTTTTTCTTACAAAAATTGGATGGTACATGTTGTCCAGAATCATATGTCGTAACTTACAATGTTCATGTCGTAACTTATTGTTAATTTGTTGGCAGATATTTTTAAGGGAGTGCTGAAATTTTGTTCCACTTCAGAGAAAAATCTACATTAGTCTTTCGATAATGGACTACCTTTCATCTATATAATAATATCAGCTCTAAATTATTCCCCAACATTCAGAAGCGAAACAAATATTTGTGGGATCCCACAAACATTTACCTCGGTGCGAATTGAACCCATAACTTCTCGTTTCGCAGCCGACTGCTCACCAACTGCGCCACAGTTGGCGGTGGGTTGCGAGTAGGGGACGCGCCTGTGCACACTAAGACGAAGGGTCATGTGGGCAATATTCAGTGAAAGGGTCCTACTGCATCGGAAGATTTTGCTACGGAGGGAAGTCGACAACATGTAAATTCTACCTGAGATATATAAGAGGCTTCTGTTTATTCCGTTAATTTCGTTACGGGGTATAAATAGCAGTCCTAGAGACTAGTCCCGATTCAAAGCTGCCCAGAACTACAGCGTAGCTCTACCATTCAGAATTAAATGTTACCTATAATATCAAGCCGCACGTCACTTTGGTTTCTAAAGTAGAAATGAATATTATCAGAGTATTTAAACTGTTAAATGATTTTTAATGGGTCTTAAAACATTGACCTTGTTATTTAATAGTAATAATAATTATATCGTCACTTATGTTCCAAATAGTAAGTAATCATTCCATCTAATTCCTTTAATATAAATAATTCGCCAAGTCACAAGCGCCAGGGGTAATTTCCGATATCTATAAATAAGTTGCCATCTTGTGTTTCAATATAGGACCGATATGGGATTGCTCCAAGCATCTCTTGTTTATCGACGCTCTATTTACAAACGTGAGAACCATCAAATGGCTTCCTTATGTCTTCGTATGTAGTTTCAATAGTACTGCAACATGAAACTAATACCATGGCTTTTGCGGTTGATTTTAGATTAGATTTACAATGTCATTTGATCATTAAACCTATTTGATTTCGTTGGTTATAGATAATTTCGCTCGAATTCTTTTCATCCTAGCACGGGAAAGTGGTTACACTGGACTACAGTGAAGTCCGAATGTAATGTCGACCGTTAAGAGACAGTGCGTCCTTTGTCGATTGGCTAACTTATGCCGGCCTGAAGCTACTGTATATAACTGGCTGATCCCGGAACGCGACTGGCCTGAAAGAGTTGGGTACAAAAATGATCAGGTACCCTACCTGCAGAACTTTTTGGGCACTAGATACTTGTTGAACAAACTTTGGTCAAGGAAGTGGGCAATTTTTTGCAATTCATGACGATGCACCTAATAAAAATATGAGGACAAGCGCAGTTTATTTCCGAATTAAGTAAAGCTTTTATTTTTTAGAAGGTCACGTATTGCGCACTTCAGTTCACGTGATATAATACTTTACATTTTTAATATTGCATGGTGCTTTGTAGTGGGTATTTGTTCATAATTATTTATTTATTACAGTACCAACAGCATTAATTGTAATACTATATGAATATAAGTAATATAAGTAACATTTACCCATTTTAAGTCCTCAGTACTTAAACTTAATAAAGGAAACAATAAACGTGAGGCTCATCATCTCGAGATATAAGAAGTTAAGTCTCATAATGTAATTTCACTGGCTTTTTTATAAAGCGATGCCGGAAGAGAATTATATTTAAACACATTCACGCTGATATTTAAATGTGGGTATGACGTGTGTACTTTGTTTTGAATAATTTTGCTTCAGTAATATTGCTTCTTAGTGAAAAGGGTCGCTGACAGATATGCGACCCTGGATCCATTCTTATCGTTTGAGTGCGTCCCTTGAATTGATAATGTCCGCACTCCTTGTAGGTTATGTAAAAAAGGGCAAAGCCACCGATTTTGCCACACATTGCGAAAAAATGCCGCAAAATAGTTTTCATGACTAAAAAAAGCATCCCTTTTCCCCAGCGATGACGAATTATCGCACTTAAAAGTTAATTTAGGTAGATCATTCTTACATAGATTCTTAGGTGGTTACTTATAGAGTTCTCATATCCTTATGAAATAGACATAAAAAGTATAGCCAATTATACGACAATGCTATACAATTAAATATTCATATGATACATTCATACATTATACATTCATACATTCATACATTATCTAAGGTAATCATAAGTTAATAAAAGTTTTAGTCAAAAGCAATCATATAATATTTTATACATGTGTATTTTGTGTTTGTTTCAAATAAATTTAATTTCTTTCTTTCTTTCTTTCAATCACTCCCGAAAATTTACTGCTTTTTGCCCGTAAATCTTGATTTTCATAGGCACTCTGTAACTTTTATTAGTTGCTATTTAAGACAACGAACAGTCATATACCAATACTCCAAAAACTGAACGACTTATACTTGTAAAGAAAGTCTAATGGACGTTTCCGAGTAAGGCACACATGGCAAAATTTACTTTAACCCATATAAATGCACCTATTATTTTTGTTTATGTACGTACTGGGAGACTTGTTTGGGGGGATTTGAACTTCGAGAAGGAGGCACATATAAGAATTCAGTTGGGCTGGGTGGCATTCGGGAACCTATGTAATATTTTCTACTCGTTGATCCCTCAACGCTTAAAAACGAGAGTTTTTTACTATTCGCAATGATTTACGGATCTGAAATGTGGAGACTGATCAGCGGACTGGTTCACAAGATCAAAACCGCTCAACGTGCTATGGAGCGAACATTGATTGGAGTTTCCCTGATGGATAAAATTCAAAATTAAGTGATCCGCTAGAGAACAAGTCATTGATATTGCTCGCATAATTAATATGTTAAAGTGGAAGTGGAGTGGTCATGTCTGCAGACGGCCAGGGGTAGGTGGCGGAGTCTTGTGCTGGAGTGGAGTGGTCACTTGGCGTGGTAGCCTAGGTATACTTAGTGTAGGGTGCCTTGCTGTATGGTGGAACGACGATTTGAAAAAGATTGCGGAAAGAAAAAATTGCGGTTGGCGCTCATTTAGCGAGGCTTCCATCCAACAGTAGACGGCAACAGGCTGCGACGATTATGATGATGACGTACAATACTATGGTTAAAGTATTACACATCGGGTTTTTTTCAGTCTTACGTATATGCATTTAATGTCCGGCCTTCCGAGCCTCGTAAATCTCTCGTCATCTTTGCCATACTTATCACGCGCCCCAATTTTCGAAGCGCTATACTCTTAATTATAAAATTGTATTCGGTCTTACAAATAATTCATAATCAAAGACATGAATCCAATACAGTATAACTTTGAAATATTTTTCGTCGGAAAAAATTGTCTTTTACAGTGGATGAATTGTTAACGATATAAAAGTACCTAGCTATTGCCAAAAAATATTGTTGCTTAAAATCCAATCAATACCTCTTCATTACTTGTACATGAAATTGCTTCGCCTTATTTATTACACAATCTTTTTCATGTACGGAAAACATTGATGACAGGAGGTTTGAATACTCTTCGTGGGACAGCGGGCGAGTAGCTGGTTGTGAAACGAGTTGCGGTGGGTTCAATCCTCACCATTACAAATGTGGGACCATGAGTCTCTCGTAGTTTCTGGTATGCACGATGCAGGTTAACCTAGTGTGTGGTCAAGACTATTCATGTGACTGTTGGTATGATTATTGGGTCTATTAGATGATACTTAAGAATGATTGTAATGATAACTGAATGATTGGAGTGAAGTGGTCGATCCACATCATTAAATCCGCCGTCAAATTACGATGTGTAGGCGAATCATAGCATAATAATAAGCCATCAGGCAGAAAGAACATATGCACATACCTAATATACACTAACACGTCCTTGAAAGTATGAAATTACATTAGTGAAATAATCATCGCAATTTTATTGATTCATTAGTCTTTAAGGAAAATCCTGGCCTTACTTACATACATAGGTACAAGTAAAATACATAGCTATTGCGGTGGGAAGAATTATACGGGCGTCTAGATATACGGTGTTTTGTAAAACATATGTGTACATAGATAAATCTATAAGTACCTGCAACATACATGCGGGTACTATGAACTATTGTGTAAGTAATTTAAACCTAGTAAAACAAAGCTCTAAAATACCGCAGCTGTTTTTCATACTGTTTCTAAGAGACGAAAATATCTGCGTAGAAAACAAGTAATAATGTACGAGTATATTTACATTACCATGTTATATTAAGCCATGCGTCGAAAAGACGTTAAGCCGTCGGTGGCGCTTGTTGTCAAATGGCAACAGATATTTAGATTCGGAAAAGTGAAATGTGGCTTAAAAGTTCTATCATATTGATGGACACTAGTCCAGCAGATGCCTCTGTATAGACGTGTGATATGCTAAAGCCAGATACATTGACTTTTTAAATAAAATTATAATTTTGTTTTTCCGCCTTTACATTGGTGGATACAAATTGTCATCCTTACGATAAAATGATTGAGTTGACAAGACACCTTTGTCTTGTTTAAAGTAAAAACAACGCTTTTGCGATAACATTAAAAAAAGTTATCGGTTTATTAATGTACGATATAAATTGATAATTCAATATGTTCTTGCACATCTTCTCGTCTTCGTCGTCATTTTGCTAATTTCTATACGTGATGACTGTGTGTTTATTGTGTCTATCACTATTGACAAAAATGTATAGGATAACGACTGACGGGCCACTGTCATTCAAAGCAAAACTATTTATTTCAGCTCATAGACACCGAAAAAGACGGGAAAAAACGAATCAATTTATCTATACTACACTCTGCAATTATTTAATCTGTCAAAAAGTACGAAGTAGACAGTGAAAGTTAGAATTACAAACTCCTTAGTTACAAAGGGAGGAACCGTTATTAATTTAAAGGGATGGAGGCAGTCTAATAGATTAATGAACAGACAGTTTTCTTTTAGGCGTTAAAATTGAATCTACAAGACTACACTAATATCGGCATGTTGCTGTCTTCTTTACTAATTGCGGTAATTTTCAAGTTAATTTACAAAAATGTAACGAAACTTAAATTCACACAACTTTTGGTCAGATACTGGAAAATATACGAGATTGTTATTGATGATATTTTTTATAGCATAGGTCGGCAAAGTAAGTAGGTCACCCGACGGTAAGTGATATCCACCGTCCAGGAATGCCCCCAATACTAGAGGAGTCATTGACGCATTGCCAATCACAAAGGAAAGTGAAAATTAAGGACATTAATAACTAACATGAATGGGCCGGCTAGACCGGGTCGATACCACTGTCTCACAGAAAACCGAAGTAAATTAGCGGCTTGCTGCTGCGTTTTGTACGGCGAGTAAGATATCCGGAGGCCCTAATCCCCCTCCCCTTCCGGATCTCTTAATTATCCCATTCCTTTAGAGTCCGCAACGCGCCTGTAATTCTTCTGATATTGTGGGTGTACATGGATAGCACTTACCATTACATTAGGTGACCCACTTACTCATTTGCTTGTCTATGCTATAAAAAATTAATAGAGACCTGTATGTTTACGTATAAATTATGTTTGTTTAAATTTAAGTCATTTATACTATTATTATTTTATGTACATATATACATAATTATTTTGATATTTTAGTGTATTACATAGTTATAATTTAGACATTTCTTTTTCTTTTGCGTAACATCGTTTTTATATAATAATTTGTTTCTCTCCAGACTAAGGTTGTCTGTCTGAAATCGCTGGGAGCGATAAGACGGGCCCATTGTACATTTCTAGGCTCATTCCCTTGTACTTTTGTTTATTCGCTCTGTAAATGTGTGTATTATTATTATGTGAAAAGATAAGTTTGGGTTACTAGTCCTTTCTTGCATTATTTACGGATACAACATTCACCTTAAATTTCTTCAGGTTTCAAGCTAAAAATTAATAAACTTAGATAAAACTTTAAAATATAAGAAAATTACTTCAACTTTTTAGAGTAGAGTCTAAAATTTGATCTTTCAGATATACTATGTATAGTATTTGAAGTACACTACAGGACAGCCTTAATGGCGCATTAGGCGAGTAGCCCGCTGTGAAGAGAAAGAAGAAAGAAAGAAAGAAAGTTCGTTCGTTCGTTCGAAGTCGCGGGTTCGATTCCCGCACTGAGATAAATGTTTGAGTGATCCTCAAATATTAGTTTCGTCTCAGAGTGAGTTTCTCAGGAGAAAGTTGACGTCAGGCAAGCGGTCGGTCGTTGAAACTACAAGCCAAAGCTTTCTGTAATATGTGTTAAGAGAATGTTGTGTCAACCTCACTGCAAGTAGGATAGAGGCAGGTGGAAGACGAATATGTAGTATAGTATGCATCTTAATAAACGAGGAAAGTAAAATTAAAATGAACGAGTCCCATACTACTCGGAATTTCCTGGAGGCAATGTTGTAGAAAGTATGGCGATTAACGTTATCCCTTTTGGCAATAATCGTTATATGAGTTCCGTAACTTGGACCAATGGAACCCTATTACTGAGCCTACGCAGTCTGGCTATCTTACCTTTAAGACTCATTTAGACGGATTTTATAATATAAGACCGGAGAGAATACGAGAAAGATGATATTTACCAGAACTCATCATAATACTATGCTTATTTTCATATTGCACGACGAGGCCTCGTGGGTGATGATTTTATGTTAAATTCTTGCCTCGGTTGGGCGATAAACTGTCTGTCTAAATAGGGCTTTAATTAAGGACTTTATCTTTTGAATCATTAAGTAGCTAGGTGAAATTTCCACGGAATATGTTGTCAGTGTATATAATATGTCAGATGTTCTAACGATTAATAAAAACACACAAGAAGTTAAAAGGAGGGTGGTACAGAACCCCTGGTTCGCGACTCAGACTCGCACTACCAGTTACGATTTTTTTTTATAATGCATGACAAAGTGTCACACTTGATCTGATGTTAAGTACAGTGCAGTCCAAATATAATGTCGTCGATTAAGAGCCATTGTGACCCTTGACAGTCCGCAGACTTATGCCGGTCTGTAGTTACTGGATACACACTGGCTGACTCTGGAAAGCGACTCACCTAAACGAGCCACTATGGCGGGTTATTCACCATGTGCACGGTGGTCGCTATCCAGTGGGGTACAAATATGTCAGGCAACCTCCCGCCAGCAATTAGTATTCCACAGAAAACGTAGTAACGTACATCATCTAAGAAAGTATAAAAACCAACTCGTCCTTCAATTTCCATTCATAATAAGCTTTTATCAATAAATCTGAGTAATGTACTTATGATATCCACTCTTTTCTCCTAGAGGGAGCGCATACCTTATTGATGTAACAGCTGTCCGCTCGAACGGTATAATGACCAAAGGTAACTGGTATAAGTTAGTCTTTAGTATAATTTCGTTTATTTGAAACAGTAATACTGAAATATATAACTTTAAACGCAGTAATGTTTGAGTATTATATCTATATTGAGAATCCACGATGTATCATGACTGTACATGTCACACTATCGCACCCCAGACCAGTGACGGATTTATATTTTTTATGAGTGTAGGCCACTTTATTTCCGCCGCCCCATGTAGGTAGGTATATGTATGTATGTATGTTTCTAAAATACTTAATAATTTTCCATTTGTTTGTATTATGGAAGGCACTAAAGTTAAATAAACGAATGAGTTAGAAAGTTATTAATAAAATTATTAATTAATTAAAGATAATTAGTACTTTTACACATATATTTAATCGAGTGAGCGTCCTCTGAAATCTGCCGCCCCTAAGAGGCTGCCGCCCATAGGCCGCGGCCTATACGGCCTATTTACAAATCCAGGACTGCCCCAGACATGTATAGGTCGTGGTGACATGAGGAAATATTCGCCAATAACTTTTCACAGAGCGATCCGATTTTGGTCGTGTTTTTAAAGGTTTAAATTAAATACATAAATAAAAAGCTTTATTGAAAATTTCTTTCATAAATCTGAAGAGGTTACCCAAACTTTCAAACTAGTAATAATTAATTAACTGTACTTTGAAAGCCTGCGTTCTTCATAATAAGATAATTCTATTTTACAACTAAGTTTATTCTACTAAAGATAATGTTTCATAATAATTCATTAAAAGTAAGTGTTTCATCGTTCTTGTAAAAATAACTTGAGAATAAATTATACTTGAAACTGGCTAAATGCATAATACTGCGAAAGCCATAAATAAAAAAGATAAAAAAGAAAGAACTATGTGACGTAGCTTCTTAAAAACATTAGAATAACTTTCTGGTTTTGACCGACAAATAAATAATATGCTTATTTTAGGTAAGCATATTTTCAATGGTAATTCCTAGGTGGCATATTTCTGAGACTGATTAAAATATCACAGTCACGCAGCATTTCTATTGCAAGCAAATTTATGAGTTGATACTGATGATAGGACTTAGTGATAGCTACAGCTATCACTAAGTGCATTGTTGGAAAGCGTAACCGTGAAAGTAGTAACTCTGATGCCAACACAGTGTATTGACACAGTGTCAATTGCCTTTTGTAGGTCCAAGAACACCCCAATGCAATTCTTTCCTTTATCAATCAATATGAAGTCAGTTGTTATTTTAAGCACTGCATTATTAGTAAAATGATTAATATATAATTGAATTAGAGAGTTGTAATTCTTTATTAGTGACGGGGTAACTTTATCACACCCTGGAGCGCTGTGTGTTTTGAGGCATAAGATAATAGGTGCTTTTAATTTATACAAGGTCAGTTAGAAAAAATATATAGGCTTACAAGGGGCGGTTTGCGACAAGACAACTATGGCATGTGCATGTTTAATTTCTTTAAAGTATAATTTGTTAAATCCGCACCAGTTGAAACAATTTAAAGCAATATTTTACATCTCAAAACTTTTTTTTATACGAACACGGCAAAGTGACTGAATTACACCTTATGGTAAGCGCAGTGTAGTCTAAAAAAACAATGAGTTTATCGGTCGTCACCAGAATCATGTCGGCCTGTATAAATTCTTCTCACACTCCAAGGAGGGAAGAAGCAAATCAAGAGGCCTGCGATAGGACAGTTGGATGACCGATACAGGCACAAGGATACTAGGGTGTACACATATACCCGCCCCAACCAACCATCAAGTCATGTTGCAAGCCCCTCTAGAGATTTATTATTATTATTATCCTGGCTCGGCAAGGTGACTACGACACACCTTATGGTAAGTGTAGCGCTATCCAGGAATAGTGTCGACCAAAACTCAATAAATGTTTAAAGTTATATTGTTTCTCTGGTTTTAAACTGTTGGAAGAATAATATTATGTATGGAAGTATTAATATTCTTAAAACGTTTTGGAAAGCTATGGAAACTAGTGAAGAATTTATATTTTTGCATAATACATAAGGCAACGTGACCACGCGAAGATTTTATTAAAACGACTAGTGAACGAATAATAGGATCATGTCATGTTTCCAAGATTATTTCACCCGATGACGGCAAATCAAAAGGAGGGTTATGATTTTAGAATTTTATGTATATTATAAGGGTTGCGTATATAAAAGTTGTTGACAGAATATGTGTTATTATGGCGGTTATCCTTACAAATAATAAAAAGAGCAAAAAGTAAAAATACAGAACCATTAGTGGAAGACTCCGACTCGCACTTGATCGATTTTTATAACACTAAATATCGAGATAGGCAGGTCTATGTGTGATGGATAGTAAGTGTCATGCTAGAATAGTAGCAGCACTAGTTACAACTTTGAAACTATAACACAAGTTCTGCTTACGCTATCATCCCGAGACATAAAATTTTAGGTTTTTTTTTATAGCATACGAGCAAGTGGGTCTCCTGATGGTAAGTGATCTCCACTGCCCATGTACGCCCATAATACCAGAGGAATCATGGGCGCATTGCCGACCTTAAAGGAAAGGGATAATTGAGGATTGGGAAGGGGAGAGGGATTTGGGCCTCCGGATATCTCACTCACTGTACAAAACGCATCAGCAAGCCGCTGCTTTACGTCTGTTTTTTTGTAAGACGGTGATAACGACCCGGTCGAGCCGGCTTATTCATGTCGTAAACAAAACTGTCTATAGCGTGGCTCTACCTATCAAAATTTTGCTATAATATGACCTTATTCAAGTAGAAAACTTAATGAAATATATCATTTTTCTTAACTATTTTCTGAGCTATAACACGTTGATGTTCAAGGTAATTTTGGACTCAAATAACGTAGTCTCAACGACTGTGCGTGTAAAATTGAAGGATAACATTTTTTATATTTATTCATCTGGCGTATTTGAATTTTCTCTGTCTGATTACTGTATTACTGAACTGATATTATTACTCTCCATTAAATACATTATTTTAATTCTCCTATAATATATTTTATGAAGTTGTTTCGTCATAGTTATTATATTAATAGTTGTAAATTCTATAAACCTTTAAATTTTACTTGTGCCGTTAAGTATTGTTACGGTCAGATTGTTACAAATATGACTATATACAACTGAGTGCCAATACACTGAATCAACTCACATGATTCGAATCTTGGAATGGATGGAATCAACATCAGCTTATTTTTAGGCGTAACGTTTTTTTACAGCCTTATTAGCGGGCCCAGTAGTATGCACACTTTAATCTTTATGATTAGGTAATAGTTGACTAAATGCAATTTAAATCTGAATAAGGGAATCTGAATGAGGCGTGGAGCGAAGCGGTGACTTCTTGTTGATACTCTTGATACAGTTTACGGGCGACACTCGAGTCTCGACACTCGACAGCAGTGCGAAGTGAGACGTCGGTTTCGTTGCACGTGGTCACGCGCTCGCTCGCCGTTTACAGATTTTTCACAAAGGGAACGCGACGTTTCCATTTAACATCACTGAAATATACATTAATAGTGCATGGATTAATAATGAAACTCTATATCCATTGGGATAATCGGTAAGTACTAACTTGTAAAACTTCCTGGAAAATAATCACGATTAATGTTCATTTATGAATAAAATTAACAGTCATTTTTATATATACACATATTTTATTCTTTGACAGCCTCCGTGAGACAGTGGGCTCGGCTCTGCTGTAAAGCGACAGGCCTCGGGTTCGATCCCCGCACCAAAACAAATGTTTGTGTGATCCATAAATACTTGTTTCGGGTCTGGGTGTTGTGAGGCTGAAAGTCTCTCACAAATCCCGATACCCACAACACAAAACTCTGTAGTATCTTACTGTGTAATCAGAACTGTGTGTGTGACTGTTGGGTGTATTTATTTTTTTATTGCTTTTTAATATGATTAACTTAATTCATACATAACTTGGAGGTTTTATAAAAAAAACATACACTTATTTATTAAATACCTGCCAACAAATCGTTATAATTTTAATAAGTCATTGAAATGTTATTGCAATATAATTAATTTATTATGAAGCTTGCATATTTATTCAAATTCTATTTATTCTTATCTTTTTATAAGAAAAGAGCGTTAAACATGCCGTCATCAGTTTATCTGAATAAATAACTGGTACGTAAATTATGCTCAGGACTTTTATTGTGATACAGGCATTCAATAAAGAATTTTTTATGCCCGCCACTGAGGGCCAAATTTATTTATGAAGAGTTTTAGCAAGCAAAGTGTTTTGAGACGGCTGGTTTTTCATGCCCACGCTTCAGACGCGCCAACAGTCCGATAAATAAATAATCATTTAATTATCGTAACAATCATTGTAATAATTAAAGAAAATCTTCTTTAATTGTCGCACCCGTTACCCGGAGATTGTTATCCATTCCAAGTACCCACTTGTACGTACTCCACACTCCTGATAATTAGATAACACTTCACTGGACATTATGGAAAAAATAGGATTACAAAACAGTATAAATTACAAAAGTAAGCGGCCTTGTCGCGTACGTTGTCTACATCTTACCTTAAGAGGTACAATAAGTTGTATGCGAGTATTTATATTCAAATTTACTACAGAATACAATAATGTTACTTTTTTTAAATTAAATAAACGTGTCGATAAAGGTTAGTTTCAATGAAAGGTTTTATCATTAAAGCCCACTTGCACGACGATCCTACCTTGAATTTAACCCACTAAACCTGTTTAAGAAACGTATGAAAATTTGATATAATAAAAAGTATTAAATCCCGATTGACGGTTGTGAAAGTAGGCCATTATTTTATTATTTACAGGCAGCAATCCCCGTATTATTGGGATATTGCCTTATGCCATATAATCCTTGGGCGGCAATTGATACGCAACACGTGACGCTCAACATATTTTAAGCAAAACATGTCGCGCGTCATGGTTGCGCGTACGAACATCCAACGTTGGAACGTAAATAACGGTCGGCTAATATGTACAATATGTTGATAAATATATTGCGCGTCAACTGTTACCAAGTAAATAGTTTATACATAGCATACAATTTGGCCTAAGTAAATTTCACTGTTACAACTACAAGTAATATATTCGAATTTAATACAAAATGTAGATAAGCTTGGTTTATAGCAAACATGTTAATAACGCAACTTGCAATGACTAGATAGTTTAAACCTAGTATTACAGTTAATAAATAATTAAATCTATGTTTTGTTGTTTAAATTTTGTTTGTTTTAATTTTTGCAAGCCGCTTCCAACAGTTCGGTCTGGAAATCTTTGGGAGAGGCCTATGTTCATCAGTGGACGTCTTGTGGCTGATGATGATGATGATGATTTTTTGTTTAAGTATTTTTAACTAGTTTTTGTTTTCCTGGTCTGTTTAGTAATCTAAAGATGATTGAAGTGAAGTGGCAGCTGTCTGTTGCACTTCATACGGTGGGTGAGATATCTGGAGGCCCAAAATCCCCTCCCTTTCTCAATTCCGTAATCCCTTTCCTTTAAGGTCGGCGACGGATCCATGATTCCGTTATGGATGTTCATAGGCGATGGAGATCACTTACCCACTTACTTAATCACAACCCCGTGAATTCCCGGACTTACAGTACTTCGTTGTGTGCGGTTGATTTATTTGAACCACACCTTAGTATATTTACGAATCCATTCTCAACTGTTTGACATTCTACTAAATTCCTGGCAGGCAATTTCAATTTCCAGGGTTTTCCCAGGATCTAGAACTACTAACCCAATGCTAGACAAACAGAGGTCGGAAGATATATAGATTTATTAGACTAGTGACTAGTCTAATGGCAGAATTTCCTAGTAACAATTATGATAGAATTCTAATTGCACTCTCTCGTTTGAATAATAAACATTTTCTATCGTTATATATTTTTCGTAATAACATATGCATACATAAACTCACGTCTGTATCTCCGAAGGGGTAGGCAGAGATGCAATAGTGCTCAATGATGCGCCGAGCTTCGTAAGTTCCAAAGGACGATTTCCAATCCTGGGCTCATTTGTGATTTTTCGAATTGGCCGGTCAGGGACACCGTAATTTGGTTTATTGAAATGAAATCGTTTATTGGTCATGTAGGCAATTAAAGTGGCGCTTATGACGAGATAGTATTAAAAATAACTTATAGACAAGTAAATAGCAGAAATAATATCAACTTATATATCCATAACGTGCATATCATCATCACACACATCACAATACACTGAAGGGCTTTATTATATACACTTTTACAATATTATAATCTTAATATAAAATTAAACATTGTAATACTTTCTGTCGACATACACCATGGGCATCTAAGAAACGTCACGCATTTTAAAACTATCGGATCTGGTTATCCAAGACGTCCCAACGTGAAAGACCAAGGAAAATAAGAAAATTTAAGACAAAATCATTAACCAGAGAAAAGCTATACAATGCATCTAGCTACTAGGGCCCTTATTTTATAAAACGATACGAAGCGACGTAGTTCGAAAACATAGACCTAACTTAACATAGAATATCCATCACAATTATAATATTTCTAATATAAAATAAAATGAATCAGAAACATATTGTTTACTTGGTAGTTAACAATATTTTTCTGATTTATTTTATTTGGTAAGCGAACGTTTATGGAGCCACGAAAAACCACACAGAACTCTTAAAGGCGTTTATTATCCAAAAAAAATCAAATGCATTTTCTATGAATTTTACTCGGAACAGCGCGGCAGCCAAATCGTGACACTCGCATCGCACACAGACTATGGGCGGTTAATGAGGCCGGAACAAAAAATATCATAAATACTCCGTCCCTTCGGCTATCGCGTTTTCCTTACAATAATGCATCGTTAACACATATTTATAAAGGGGAATACGTTTCATCATTGCAACGTATTATCATGGAATGTATTTTTTAAATTCTATTTTCTCACTTAAACAAAATTATTCTAGAAAATAATAAATAGGAGAATCTATCATTTTTATATAAGTTATCACTTACAGAATAATCTGTGTGGTAATAATTTATATCAAAAATATTATTAATGTAATAGCTATTCTAAATCTACTTTACTCTATAAATGTTCCGAACTTTGTTGCTTCGTTTCGGATTTATACATATGCATGCCCTTTAGAAGTGAAACATAATTATTGAATTATACATGAGCTTAAATTAGACGGCGAAATTACGATTTTTCTTCGGTGGCTCTTTTCAAAGTAAATTATGTAAGTGTTTTAAAATCTAATTTTATCATGAACATTGTTATTTTAACCAAATCTAAAAAGGGCAGCAAATACTAATTATGATGGATTTATTAAAAAAATATATTAAACACTCTCTTGTTGTTTTACATAAGTTCATGCCTTTGTGCCCGAATGTCCCTCGGAAGAAGTGCAATTAGTGCTGCTCTCACGTGTGCGGGTGCTTCCGCGGGTGAGCCTACAGCCATACAGGGCGCAAATTCCAATCTCGGGAAATTCATGAGTGACTTTTCGAACCAAAAACTCAAACATAAATTGTGATATCAAGGATTGAACCTAGGACCTCACGGTTATCATTCTACGTACGCTGCCACTAGAATAATGCGGCGATTGTTGTTTTATATTAAAATTTAGATAAAATATAGATCACATTCACATTGATTTACGAGTATGAACGCACGTAATTTTAATAGGCACGGAATATTAACGTGAACAGATACATTAAAGAAAAACATTGTAGGTATATATTGTACTGAAACAATATTTTCATAAAGTATAAAATCAAATCATGTATCTGTCCATATTACATATCTACCTACAATTCCTTTTACTAGTACCTTCTAATGTAAATAAAGCTAATTTATAAGCACCAAAACATTGTTTGCTGTTAAGTTTCCCGTATCCGAGGGTGTCTAGTTAGGTACCGTCGCTTTGTCTGTTTTTGCTGCCATTTTAACATTTTCGAAGCACCAAATAACAAGCAATCACCAAATACTGGGTATCAGCCCGAAGTCTAGAATTGTGGCCTGTTATGGCGAGAGGTTCGCCCGTATCACATCATGGGACGGAAATAGACCACAGAGGTAGGCAGAGGTGTAGTGCTGCGATAGGTTTCTCCGAGTAATAGAAGCAGTATATGAGAGTAATAGAAGTAGTTTATGAGTGGTAGAGCCACGCTGTAGACAGTTTTGTCTGCAGCATGAATGGGCTGGCTCGACCGGGTCATTACCACTGTCTCACAGAAAACCGACGGAATCTAATCATCTCTTTCCTTTATGGTCGGCAACGCGCCCATGATTCTCCTGGTGGTGGGCGTACATGGGCGGTGGAGATCACTTACCATCAGGTGACCCACTTGCTCGTTTGCCAGCCTATACCATAAAACAAAAAAAAGGCCAAACGGTATTCATTAATTGTACACGAGAGGATTTGCGTTTTGATTATAGTTATTAACATTTTAATAGAGTTAGTTTACAAGGTCCCATTTGTTTGAATGTAGAGTTTTCGTCGCATACTGCTCAAAGGTGTAATAAGATGGAAATGAGCTAATTTATGATTTCCAAATGCTTATATTAGTTGTGAATGTCTATAATTATAGCAATTTTACAATATTGTACAATCAATAATCGCCTCATTAGTTTAGTGGCAGTATAGTTAGGCTGAGAAACCACCAGGTCCAGATTTCAAATCCTTGGCAATCGAATTTAAGTTTTTAATAAGAAAAAAATCACACGTGGGATTTGAAACTGAATCTATGGCACGGTAATGTTGTACTATGCTCGCCACCTATCACTTCAGGGGACGGAATTATGCTCAGGGAATAATGGGTGACTATATTTTTTTTTATCCTGGTACAACAAAGTGACTACATTGGGCCTGATGTTAAGTACAGTGCAGATTAAACATAATGTTGACCGTCAAGAGACGATGGGTCCCTCGACGGTCGCCGGAATTATACCGGACTAAAAATACTGGATATAAACTGATACTAATACAAAAAATCATAATTTTTATTATTTTTAGTTTATTATGAATCTTAATTAGCAGTACCTAATTCGCGTCCACAGAGTATCTAAGAGACTATAGTGCGTCTACTGCTTCGTGGAATATATCGACACTATTGTCATCTGTCCTAATGATATCTCGGAGGATTTTAGACACAATCATACATTTCTTATTCGAGATTACTTACTTATTTCGAGGACCTGCGGGACCTTGTAGCTGATCTCCTCTCACGACCAACCTTAGCTTCTGATTGCTCACCACATTTGTGAACGCTATTGATACATACATGGGTACAGTTGATTATTGGTGCTTAGTACCTTAACGGTCGCCAGAGGTAACATCTAATGTCTCGGGGTGACGAGCGCAGTTCAGTGCCATGCAGTGCTTTGTAATTCAAAGTGTGGTGGTGTTGCTTCTGTTTATGGGCAGGCGTGGCGCTTACCATCAGGCGAGCGCCTTGCTCGTCTCATCATTCAATCAAATAAAAGAACCTGAGCTCTCCGCCGTGGCTAGCGTATTTATAAGGTGCCATCTGTCGTAGATGTAATTTTTATTTTTATATACCGCCATTATCAAGTGTAATATATTATACTTATTAGCTACTGAATCTACACGCGGCAACAACAGCTGCTACTTTACGCCGAGCTTCTTTAAGATAGTAGTAACCACGTCGAGCCGGTGCGATCATGCTGTATACAAAACTGTCTACAGCGTGGCTCTACCGCTCATCATATATAAGTCATAAATCAATAGCAAAATATATATCAACATCAAAATGTAAGCCGAAAGATTTATTATGAGAAATAGACAAATATATTTTTGTACTTTCTGTATCAACATTACATTACGATACTAGTGACGGTGAAAAAATTGCTCATAAATTGTTCTTTAAACAAAATTATTATCCATAAAATAAGACATATGTATCGTTTGTTTGCCGAAACAAAATAAACACGATATAGATTGTGTGGCAATAACTTTATTATTCACTGAATAATATTCAGATCAGATGCAAATTTATTGTGAAAAGTAAAAAATGTACCGACTTGTTGATTATCGTTACTAGTGTTTGGTATAGTCGTAGGCGTTGTTTATATTAAACAAATCAAAGCAGTACCTAACGTGTATCTGTAAAGATGTGGGTAAATAGACACACTGATGTCCTTGGAGAAGTTATTTTCGTGACATTCTCAATAAATAAAACAAACTTCGTTCGTAATTTAAAATTGAAATTTCTTGCGTATATAACACCTTATTTGTTTCTTTTTGTATACGATAGGGTTGACTTAGATGGTAGTGCTCGTAAATTTGAAAGAAAAAAATCATCACTAAGCAGATGAAAGATTAAAACTTCGACATATAATCAATTTCGCCGATGGTAGGGTATTTATATCCACCCGGGTAGCGACCACCATACACACTGTAGGTTTAAGGTATTAGAAACATAGTGACCCACACACCTTGTGTGGATCGCGTTCAAGGATCAGCCAGTGTATATCCGGTTCTCCAGAGGGACTTGCGATGATGGTAGGTTGGGCCGGGTATAGGGGTATCCTTGTATCCCTATGCCTGCATCGGTCATGGGCCTGTATTGTCGCTCGCTCCACTCTACTTTCTAGACCCGCTCTTTAAATGCCAATTAAATGAAAAAGTATGTAATAGAAATAATATACAAAATCTTGCTGAATTCACTCAACGGTCACACTTGTCGGTCCATCTGTACATCTGTACATCGGTATTATCGCTTTAAGATATGGCGAGTTTCACTAAGAGATATGCTTGTAACCCGTTTCGAGAATCTGCTAAGTACATATTATTATTTGATTAGCTTTTGACTGACTTTGACTATCTTTTTCGGGACAAAAAGTAGCCTATGTCCTAATCCAGGTCATTTGCTATCTGTGTGTCAATTTTAATCTAAATCATTTCAGCCGTTAAGGCTTTATTCCAAAATCAAAAACATCCAAACTAAATAAAACCTAGTAACCTCTATCAAACAAGTGTAATAACAGAAATTAAATTAACGCTGGAAATTATATATACGGGCATTGTGTATTATTGACACTGTGTGGTTTTTCTCAAAAGAAATAACATTTTCCTTTATGAGACAAATTATTTACACGTTATATTTTACAAATAATTTAAATCTCCGAAACTCTAATAATCCTTTTTAATATTTACTAAACAAAATTCGGCTATCTGATATTTCATGCTTCACAGATTAGAACGAAATTGCGTAAATCTTTGGAGTGTACTTCAAATTATCACTTTTAATAAAACTCGGTCGAGTTATCTCGCACAATCTCATGATTAAATCTGATCACGTGATACGCCGGTTCGCGGTTTGACACATGGTGCTGTTGACATTAATTAAATGTTTTGCACGTACGGCCAAACAAAGTGAAGATAAATGTAGATCCCATCAAAATATATCTGTTACAAAAGGCCACAGTTCAGTTTTTTTTATTTTATCCGACGACGGCACAGTGACTGCACTACACCGTTTTTTTTTATTTGATTAAATGACGAGTCGAGTAAGGCGCTCGCTTGATAGTAAGCGTCATGCCTGCCTATAAACAGAAGCAACACCACACTGAACTTTGAATTACAAAGCACTGCATGGCATTGAACTGCGTTCGTCACCCCGAGAAATAAGATATTAAGTCTCATAATGCCCAGTAGTTTCATTGGATTCAATGTCCTTCAAACCGAAACACAACAGCGCTTACATACTTTTGCTTGGCTGAAATATACAAAGCGGTGGTACCAACCCTGACGGCCTCTCGCATACGAGGGACCTACCACCTTGTGAACACCTGATAGAAAGCGTTGTGCAGTCCACAACACCAGCGACCACCGACAAACAATGAAATAATCGGCGGTCACCAGAGTCATGCAGGCCTCTATAAATGCTTCTTCCCTCTTCGGAGAGGGAAGAAGCAAATCGAGGGTCCTGCAACGGGACAGGCGGATGACCGATGCAGGTACAATGATACAAGGATATTGTAATAATATAGGTTTGAATTAATACATGATGTTGTTGGTTCTGCGTCCTTTATTTGAATGATCACAATTAATTGCCGAAAAACTTATTTATACGTATTATAAAACTGACGTTGCTTAACCTTTGCTTAACTTTGGTGTAATGTTCGTCGAAGACATATTTAATCATAATTATTAAGAAGTCCTAAATACCAAAGGCTACTTTATAATACAAATGGTGCAATATTGGTACACTCTTGAGTTTATTAACTTATTTCGCAATATTACATTACAATATAACCCGCCCCAATCAACCACCAATTAATGTCGCGAGCCCCTCGGGAGAACCGGATGTACACTGGCCGATCTAGGACCGCGATCCATGCATGGCGTGTGGATCACTATAGCAAGTTTTAAAACCATGTGTACCGTGGTTGCTATCCGGGCGGATATTATCCTAACACCAGCATATTTTTAAATTGTTCGAGAGAATAAAGTAAGATAATAACTACTGCAGAGCTGCAGCATTTTGTATGAATCAAGGTTTTCCATGAGCCCTTTGCCAGACAATGTTTGGAGAAACTGCTATTTAAATTAATCTGAACAGGGGGTTCACATCGAATTTAATTTATACCCTATCTGTAGTTTTATGGAACTCAGCCTATCAATTTACAATCGAATAGTTATGTGTTATTTGGACTTATATTTCTATATTGTTGAAAGAGAATTATTTCACACTATGGTTATAAGATATTAGTTATCTCGCGCGGTGTCACCCGCCTACATATTACTGCTCTGCTCCCGTGTTTAGTAGAAAAGTTAAAAGAGCAAGATAAGAAAATTATCTAAATCTGATAATGCCATGGTTATGGCAAGTAGTGAGCTCATTGGCTAATATTTGGAATATTATTCGACCTCTTTTATGGAGCCTTTCATTATCGATTTACACCGTTAGGGAAATAATAAAGACTTTCTTTGTTTATCACCAGCTGGATGGTATACCTTTCCCTACATACCAACATCCTAACATCTATATTTATATACCTACCAAGGTAGCGCAGCTATTAAATAGTACTTACACATCTGCGCAATAGCATAAAGTTATAAATTCATTGGTTCAGTAAAACTTTATGCTTTAGTTGTTATAGATATTGTATCATTTTTATTCTTTTCTTTTTAAGTCTATATATGTCTAACATGGACTTTCAAATAGGTCCAAATGAAAATCAGTGCTATCGCTTATGCTTTAGGATTAAGCTCAGATGAGCCCATTTTGGTTTTGTTTTGTTATTATCTACACTAATATTATAAAGAGGAAAGATTTGTATTTTTGTATGTAACGAATTAATTTAAAAACTACTGGACCGATTTCAAACACTATTTTATTGTTAGAAAGCTACATTATCACTGAGTAATATAGGCTACTTTTTATCCCGGAAAAGGCAGATAACGCGGGCGGAGCCGCGAGGAAAATCTAGTAATCTCTTAATATTGTTAACAGAAAATCGTTTTTTTTTTTTGTGAAATGTTAAACATTAACATTTAAATTGAAGTACAAAAATGCTTTACTCAAAAGACAGCTTGCAGCAGAAAACTTGACTCACTCCCACTGGAAATTTTTGAACTTATGTGACTATTTTAATTAATAGCCTACCTTTATATAATTATTAGGCACGCCCAAACACACACATACACACACACTCATACGCGCGCGCAAGCGCACACACACGCACATACACACTACAGTTTCGATATAGTTAAAATTATTGTTAGTTTTATTGTTAGGTTAAATATTTGTTAAATTATTGTTTATTTTATTATTAGGTTAAATAATTGTTAAATTATTGTTTATTTTAATTATAGTTATTATTTTATATTTAAACATAGGCCAACGCTACAATCTTTCCGCAAAACACCGTAAGAAATTAGGAGAGGCTGAAAACCAGCGCTGCTCGGAACTACTGTCCCGGTCAGCACGAGCTGAGCCGCCTCCTTTTGTCTGTATAATAGTTTAAGTATAAGAATATGTAATTATTGCAATGTAATAAGACAATAAACTGATTTATTATTATTATTATTATTATTATTTTTTCTTTATTTCCACGGCAAGCAGCTTATAAAAATAATTTCTATCCGCCTTTTAGAAGCGGTGTGTGAGGACCATTTAGAGAAAACTACGTATCTGAGTAAACTAACACATTTAAAATTCAGTTGCAAGATTTTACCTACACATTATTAACATGTGAAGATAAATAGAAGCTTGTAAATAAAAATACAATTTGCTACAAACTGTAAGCTACTTTGTCCAACTCTACCTAAACTCAGATCGCCTCTATTCATTTTACTTACGAGTATTGCGATCGAATATATTCAGGCATTTATTCCACAGATTTCGATCACAATATTCAGGCGACCTTCAAGGACAAATGGAGGGTGAAATGGAATAATAATAAACGTAGGTCTTTACGGATATCACACGCCTTATTTTATAACGAAGATAAATTTTACGTTGAAATTATGTGATAACTGTGAATTCTATTTACAACCAGTTATTCGACTAAGTGTTACCAAAAAATGTCACGTAATAAAATAAAGTGGCGCACTCTAGAACATAACATTTACGAGGGTTTTCGCTGCAGTAATCTATATGGTTGAAATTTTCCTTGTGCACATTAACATACAATGTATACATAGGTATCCATAAAAGCAAGTACAATAGATATTATTGCATCATAGCATTGTTATAACAATGTGTTTAGTAACTAGAAATAATGAGTTTTCCCACAGACTATTTAATTTTCCGTATTAAATATTATATTAATATTAACCTAACCTCTGAAAATCCCCGACATTATTTGGAAAAACATCTGTAATATAATAATAGTAGTATTATTATATTACAGATGTAATGTATGTATGTAATGTAGTAATTATCTGTAGTATAATTAATAGTCTTTTACGACATAAGATGTTAAGTCTCATAATGCCCAGAAATTACACTAAGTTCAATGTCCTTCAAACCGAAACACAACAGTGCTTACACACTGTTGCTTGGCGGTAAATATAGACAAAGCGGTGGTACCAACCCAGACGACCTCTCGCATGCGAGGGATCTACGTAGTGTAGCGTTCAGTTCATCACGTTTCCAAAATGTAACTTGATCGCCGATACAGCGTATTAGAGAGATCGGACGCGGCATCGAGTTTCCGAAAAGCAAGTAAATCACCAATCGCCGATACTACAAATGTTGTGTCTGTTGTGGCCCTAAGACTACTACGTCTTGTGCTAACATAAACAATGCGGACAAGTTAAACAATATCGGCATTTGTCTGTAATCGAGCTTGTTTCATTGGAGTAAACAATTATTATTGCCAGTATCTAGTTGCTGAACATAAAGCAATAATTGGACGAGGAGGTGGGTTTATATTTCTACACGATGCAGACGATGCGATTCGCTTTCTACTTACGAATCGATCCGCTTAAAGCTGGATTAAAAAATAGCTATACACTTGAATCGATCTTCAACAAAAAAACAAATCATAATTTTTTCTCGCAATATTTTCCTTCACGGTTAAAGGGCGCGATATTTAACATTGAATTCACACATGAGTCTGAGAAGTCAGATTTCCGAACCCTAGCGTCTGGGATCGAACTCGCTACCTTTATCTCGGTGATCCTTTCCATTCCCTGCAAGGCTATCGAACCGTTCGATATTAAAAGGAATCCTTTTAATTTAAAAGTAATAGAGCCCGCACCCGTGAAAGAACTCATTACACAAAGGAAATATTGTTGAGGTAAAATTATTCAGCATTCACTTATTAATTACTCAGTTAATTAAACTGAAAAGTTAAGGTTTCTTTGGAATATTCATTGTCTATTTTAACAAGTAAAAGAAAACTCAATTTTCACACAAGTCTCGTGGAATTTGGTTAGAGTTTACATCGTGTTCCTCATTAATTATAATATAATTTTTCACCGGCGACGATATAATATAATTTGTTACACAAAATTTTCAATTTTAAATAATATTTGATAATTAAATATGTTGTGGTTCAGAGTAATGCTGTAGGCAGCTTCGTCTACAGCAGTGTTTCCCAACGTGGGGCCCACGCCCCATAGGGGGGCAATTTGATAGTTAAAGGGGGTAATTTAAAAATGGACTCGACACGACTTTAACCCTATCGCTTTAGGTTATTTAATTTTTTTTTTTTTTTTATGGAAATAGGGGGCAAACGGGCAGGAGGCTCACCTGATGGAAAGTGATCACCGCCGCCCATGGACACCTGCAACACCGGAGGGCTTGCAAATGCGTTGCCGGCCTTACAGCATGAATGGGGCCGGTGCAGTTGAGGTGTCCTTACTGGCGTACAGAAAGCTGCAGCTCACTGTAACTCACAATAGTCCTGAAATGAAGTGCATAGGGACTTCGTTTCCATTCATTCAGCCATAGAGCTCAGCTTTTCGGTATATACATTCTTGGTCTTCGGCTTCGTGGTCTCTACATCTCAGCTCAAAGTAAAAAGTTCGCGAAATCTTACTTCTGCCGGACCATTAAGCTGTGAAATTGTTTGCCAGCACACGTGTCCCCTTTTTCCTATAATATGGGGTCCTATAAACGGAGTGTGAAGAAGCAGTTAGATAGGCCGGCATGATCTTGCCAACCTACGATAGACACATTGTTTGTCGCTGGTCGATACTATTCCAAGATTGCGCTACACTTACCATCACGTGTAGCGTAGTCACTTTGCTAAGCCAGGATAAAAAAGTTGTTTTTCAGTTGTTTCTGTTTTATTTATTCAGTTTTATATTTTATTACAAAACTGTTCATGTGGTACTTAATCCAAGGCAATAAAATATCATTACGTTGGTGATAAATTCATGCGTATTCTCTTTTCACCCTAAATTACTTTTAATCCCACGCATACAGATTATTGGACGCACATGTTCGTACTCTTGCGATTTGTAAACATTTTAATTAAGTTGATAAATGAATGATTTAGTGTAGATTGAACCATTCGTCGGTTAGTTTAAGTTTATATAAAGGTTGTATCATTTGTTTTCTTCAGAACTGTCAAAACCGCAGATGTAACATTGGTTGTATAACTGATTTTAAGCAACGTTCGCTGCAATCTAAAGGCGGCTAAAGGCACGTAGGGGTTTTAAGTTGTTTCTATGTCTTCCACTTTTAACCTATGAGAAAAAGATGTGTGTTATAAATTAAACCCCCATTGTGGGTATTTTTTTCATTTAAAAGCTGGTTTAATCGAAATGGGAACATACTTTATGTTGGACGACGATTTTCTAAATGATGTCTGGGGTTTGTAGCGGTTGGATACATACAGGTGATCATAATGTTTATCTTCGGTATCAATAGTAATCAGTTAGATAAAATTAAAAACCCAATGATAATATTCCATAAATAACTGTTTTTGATATATTTTGTTTATGACGCTTGTTAATTCTCTTTGAGATTAACATTAAGCGCTTCAACAAAAAACGATCAATTACAAGTCTAAGTCGAGCACAGAGGGTTTCGTGTCATCATACCCTTTCATTTCTTACTTTGTTTTTATAATAACTGATTGATAATATGACTCCTTGAATATTAATGAGAAGAGACTCCAAAATTGTGCTCGTATACATAACATTTGTTATATTTATACTTGACTTCTTGCATCTTTTCATTCTCAGTTCTTGTCACCAAGTCACGCTTCTCTACATAACAACTTTTCGGTTTTCCCAAACTTTAATTAAACAGAGCGTATAGAATTTTTATTCCATCATAGCCTCCAGACAAATCTAAGCGGAATTTTCACGAGCTGAATTCCGCTTCGCCTGCTCCTTAACAAATCTGAGCAGAAAAAGAGCCGCGCAAAGGACATTATATTAGCTAAAATATTACGCTCTCAGAACTTTTCTATACAACGCGACGGCGTGAAATTACGTAAATGAAATTCAGAGGGTTTTACGGTTTGAACTGTCCCTAATCAAAATTTTGACTTTACTTACCAACATTTACTCGCGGCTTAGTTCGGCGGTGGACCTCTGCTAAGCTGCGTGTAAACCAAAGAATAATGATAGAATTTAATTTTCTCTTTATTTATTTTAATTAGAAATTTAACAATTAAATGTAGTTTGAGCTTGTTCATTAACCCTTTTCGCTGCTTTTACTAAAACAAATGAATACAAAATACACCTAGTAAGTACTGAACTGCTTTTAAAACAAAATGCAAATTGCTTTTGAGAATCCTTTGGAGCTTAGAATTCCTATTGATAGAATTAATTTGAATAAAATATAGATAAGATAAGAGTGTTGCGAAGTTAACAACCAATTTAATGTAGTATCAATTGTTATTGATCCTAAACAAAGAACATATAATCATACATAGTAGATATAATGTATTAGTAGGTATTGTAACAACTATGTGAGTATTATTTTACAATTTACATATTATTTCAGTCAGGACTTTGTTTAGCATATTATACTAAGCAAAACCCTAGGATAGAAAGTAATTTCTAAAGTGTGTCGATTTTGTATTGTAATAGTCATTAAAAAGGAATTTCTCGACGTTCTAACTTTTAAAGGAAGAAAGGGTTGCAAAGTTTGCATCGGAAATAATACTTTTTGGTCACAATCTACCGACTTCATATGGATGGGGCTCTCAATTTGTTTCTATTTTTTTCTGTATCCACGATACCTCTTCCTCTGTGAACCGGTCTTCATAATTCTTATTCTATTACATAGGGTTTACCACATCCTTTAAACAGGTTAAAATCTAATGACGAAGTGCGACGGAAAATGGTGACCTCTTACCGATTAAGGCTCCACGATCTGGATTTGTAACAGTGTTTTTAAAGGTAAGATAAACTTATTTTTTCTCCAGACAGTTTTAGGCTCTAGTTATCAGATATATGGTGTTCGGCGTTCATCGTGTTCCTAACTGGGCTCTATTCACCTCTTTCACCCAGCTTGAACCATACACACACGAGGATAACACTCAGTTATCAGTATATTGATATTTTGTCGGTCGGTAAAGAACTGAACAGTTCATAGTGGTGAGTGTACCTATTTGTAAGGGTTTATTTGTTGTAGCTGTCATACTTAGCACTATTTACGTCAGTTATACTTGATAGTGTCGGTAGCACGTACACCTATTAGCTAGCTATACCTACACTATAATAGGTATTTCAATGTTTTAATGGTTGTAACTTCGACTCTCCATGCACATCAATATAACTAGACGTTACAGACATGATGTCGTCCTATTTGTCAGTTATGTGCGCGTAAAAGAGATTGTCAGGGACGGAGACGTGCTTGCAGATGTCGTTAGACGCTGTTATTCTTCAACGCGGCCATATTTTGCACATTATCATAACAATACATACATGCCTTACATCACTATATGGTTGGTAATATTCTGTTTTTACTGCTGCAAGTCTCACAAATTACAAACATCCAACTCATACTCTACATATCTTAATAAAATAATAGTTTAAAAAAACTAAAAAACACGCTTTTACATAAAATCCAACTAAAAAATAAAAAAAAAAATTTAATGAATTCGAATTAGGAATAGTGTACAAAATTTAAAAATATATATATAATTTAAGAATAGTGTAAATAAGAAAAAATATGTATTTTATTGTAAAAAAAACGTGGGGTGCTTTTTAAGACATTATCAAAATGATGATCCTTCTACTCATATCTGTCAATAAAATATTTTTATAACTATTGACACCATGCACCCCACGCTTTTTTTACAATAAAATACATATTTTTTCTTATTTACACTATTCTTAATTTATATATATTTTTAAATTTTGTACACTATTCCTAATTCGAATTCATTAAAATTTATTTTTTGAAGTTATACTTCTTTAGGCGCGTTATGAAAAAATGATGAGAGTGAAATTTTAAGATGCGCGCGCACCTGTGACACAAAAAATTAACAGTATGAAGTTAGGCGCGTTAAGAAAAAATGATGAGAGTGAAAGTAGCCGTAATTAATAAACAAATGACGATTTGGACAAAGAAAAACTCTTTAGGTTTTTTCTTATTCGGAACATGTTGCCGTAAAAAGTACCAGGCTCGCATAAACGCGAAGAGAGTAGAATGTACTTCTATCATGTCGAGTGGATATGTTGATATAAATTAAAATACTTTTATTTAATATAATTAACACTAAATATTATTAAATTATTAATGTTACGATATTTCATCGTTGTTGTGAAGACTTGAGAATAAATTACACTTGTCTTTGGCGAAATGCATAACAATGCGAAGCTTAAGAGTGTTGTTACAAAGACTTGGCTGTATGAGCTACAATACCTTTGCCTATTAAAAACCCGAATTTGAACCAAAATTTATAATACCGAGGACTATGACGGAAGTGAATACTTTTTAAATTGTTTTCGAAATTAATAAGTGTCCGTTCTATTGAAACTATGAATCAACACGCATGAAACATTTACTATAATAATAATTATAATGTACATTATAAATAATAATTATTATTATAGTAAATGTTTCATGCGTGTTGATTCATAGGCCATTTTTGACAATGTCCTTTATAATTTATATATGTGCTAATAAATTATATTCAGTAGTGATTTAAATTGAATATTTTGATTGATATTACTTACTATTTGTGAATATTAGTGAAAAAAATTGTGCTTATATACTTTTTCAAGTGCTCCAATATAATTGAGGTTAACTATCCGTATGTATTATTATATTCAGTAGTGATTTAAATTGAATATTTTGATTGATATTACTTACTATTTGTGAATATTAGTGAAAAAAATTGTGCTTATATACTTTTTCAAGTGCTCCAATATAATTGAGGTTAACTATCCGTATGTATTATTTATTGATATAAATTAAAATACTTTTATTTAATATAATTAACACTAAATATTATTAAATTATTAATGTTAAATACTTATTATTGGTTATTTAATATTCACAAAATAAAGAAATAAATTTAATAAAACATTTAATAAAAAGTTTGTGATAAAAATTAAAATTGAACATCAAATAATAATATTAATGTTTTAATATTTGCTATTAAATTGAATAAATAACAAAGAAGTATAACTTCTCACGCGCGTACATAATTATTTTTTAGTTGGATTTTATGTAAAAGCGTGTTTTTTAGTTTTTTTAAACTATTATTTATTTTTAATTTTTTAGTTTGATTTTCTATAAAAAGGTGTATTTTCATTTTTTTTTTCTTTGTGTTTTATTTTTTTTACCATTTTTTGAAGTGAAACTTCTTTCGAATCTTTGTGATTGGAAAATTCGCTGAAACGTAAAAATGTCACGAAGGAGGTAGGAAAGAAACAAGTTTTACGAATGGCTTGTTTAACAAGCCATTTGTAAAACTGTACCCGATCAATCGTACAACACCCATAGTTCATACAAAGCGTCGGAGGTAATGATTCGCTGGAGAATCTTGACATCGCGATGTAGATGTGCCAGTGGCGCCATCTCTTGATTTTTTCTTGTTTTATTTTAATGTGTCATGTAGACTATAATCCAATGTTCTATTATATTGCTGCCACTAATTGTAAATAATATAAAAAAGCGTGTTAAAAAAGTGTTTTGCGAACATCCCTTACTACTGAAGTAATTTTAATAACAGTTGTAGGTAATAAATTTGTAATTTATAACAATTATTCAATGAAATATTTAAGGAAGTTTTAATTTTTACAATATTTATTTACTTTGTTCTAAACTCGTATCAAAATAACACAACAAAACAACCAGCGCCACCTTTATTGCATTTAAGCTACAAGTTGACAAGAAAAAATCATGAGATGGCGCCACTGGCACATCTACATCGCGCTGTCAAGATTTTATCCAACGTTTTGAAGTAGGTCAAAATCACGTTCAAAGACAAGTTACAGACAAACCTACCAACATACAAACATACATACGTCTGAAGCTAATAAAAACGTGTTAAAAATGAGGTTATATCATCCATTACATATATGTATTTACAGGCTAAATTGCCTAGGCTTCTGTCGGTTGCCTGCTAGAGAAATTTTAAATGTTGTTGTGAATAATAAAAAACGTAAAAGATTCATGTGAAATCACATTAAATAGATGACATTCATATTTCACTTTGTTTAGTCGAGTGCTTATGCGCGCTTTCTTGCCAAAAGAAAAATGCTTCGTTTTGTTGAATTCTGACAAAAAATCGGTGGTTTGAGAATTACAGTATTATGCTTCAAAATAAAATATGAAGGGTTGGTTAATATGTTAATTTCCAATCTTTGATACGAATCGTAATATTGGTGAAGCATTTGGCGGCGTTGATAGTGCATCAATATTGATTAATTATACCAACATTCGAATCTTGAAATCATTATTTTTTTGCATGGCATTATCCCCGTCTAGTACCAGCTCTGGGCAGTACTCTGCCCTCTTACTTAGATGCTTCCACTTGGCCCGATCTTAAGCATCCTCCATAGAGATACCATCGAGTCTAATGCCTTCCTCTAAAACGTTAAGCCCATGCTTTTATGGCCATTCATCGCGGGACGCAGAACCGTTTCCTTGGTGCAATCTGGCAGTTTGCATAGGCATGAGAGACCGACGTACTCGTGAGGTTTCCTCAAAACGTGACCTTACAAGTTTAAGCGACATTCCTGAAGTTTATACGTCATGTCGCTGATACCAATTCTGTCACGGATGTACCACGTTACGTATACCTTATAATCGAGTACCTACTGTTGCTCATTCACCATAGTATATTCACTACAAAACAAGAAACAAAAAAAAACACAGCAACAAGTAGGCAAATATTAATTTAAGGTTACCAAGGGACAAACGTTGTATGTCTTACGAGGTTGCCGAAAAGGATCTAGTTCAGCATTATACTAAACTACGTGAGCATGGCGCTGGTTTTCAACTCGTAGGTACCTTGGGTGTGACTCACGGACAGAGAATTAAAAATAATATACAAAATTAAACAGTCTTACAGCGTTACATATACTACGAGTACATAAGGGTTGGTAATACTAATAATAAATAAACAGTCCTATTAAAGAATAAATAAATGAGAGTTAACTAATACATTCATGTAATAGTTTTTAAAGAATTCTTATTAAAAGTATTGTCTAGTTTCGTAATCAAGATTAAGTTATGCCATCCTGTTTTACTTCAAAAATGCTAAAATAATTAAATGGCGAACGCTATTAATAACATCAGCTTCATAACATCATTTTCTAACCAAACTATGGCTTAAAATGTTCGTAAAGTTATTTTTTAAAAGATGAGCTCGTTTGTGCTGAAGTAACAAAGATGTCATAACTATAATACGGGAAAAGTGTACAAACAGAATTATAAAATTATATATGTTTGTGCGATGAATTATAAACACACACACATCACAAACAGAGATTTTATTAATACTAACTGCATTCATTACTGTGACTGTACAAATACAAAAATTGTTCACATTTTGTGTGGTTCCCGCAGCAAAGTGAAGAGTTTTTCATAAAAACACACACTGTTAGATTAAAAACAGTAATTTCCATTCGTCTTTGTACATTGCTTGAAAATAAATGTTGTAGAAACGTGAACATGATAATGTGTGTTTATTTTTTCTCCATTTTGCTGTACAAAATCAAGTTGGATTAATTTATTCTGCGTAGCAAACACGTGGCTCTTTTTATATTTCTTACGAATACAATGTGTTAAATCAATTTGTTCGATCTCTATAACGATTGTTTAACCTACTTCATAAAAGGAGTATTCGGTCGTATTTTTTTCCATTTTGAGGTTCCATACCCAACAGGTGCCTACCGAACTTTATTACTAAGCCTACACCATTTGCCTGCCTGTGCTATATTTATAAGGTTTTCTTTTGAACCTCTGTATATAGCTGGCTGAAAATACTACCCATATTTCTTTCAGTAGCATAAACAAGCAAATGGGTCACCTGATGGTAAGTGATCACCACCGCCCTTGACGATGGCCATCAATCATGGAAGCGTTGCGGGCGTTTAAGGAGAGGCATAATTAAAAGATTTGGAATAGGAGGGCAGGAAAATACCGGGCAGAATTACAGACCCCAATACTGATGCTGATACTGAGGATTTCGTGATAGAAAAACACAATATCTCTTTTACTCGACCTGGGGATCGAACCCTAGAACTCAGCACAATAGTCGGACCGTGTATGCATCACAACCGCGCCACCGAGGCAATCGGACAACAAGCAACAGACAAATTTTCAACTTAATATAATTTTCCATAAAGACATTAAGCAAAGAAAGTTTGTCTGTCTTATTATTCGCTTTGTTAAAGTAATCTCAAGAAATAACAAGACCGACAACTTTGAAATGTCTCCACGGATAAGACGAGCAATTATCGAATTTACAAAGGAGAACGAGAAAAATCGTTGTCTGAAATAATTTCTAGTGATGTTGCAGCAAATGGTCAATGATTGATAACACTAGCTCAAAACTATTTAACGTTTAGCTTTGTATTTTTTGAAGATTGTTAGAAAAAATAGTTAACTATTTTTTGTGAGATATTCCATAAAAGCGGTGAATAAATGTTGAAGTTTCAGTCTTTCATCCCCAATTTCATATTTAGGGTGAGAATAGATCCACATTTGGTAGAGTTATGTGCGAACCATCTATTTATTGAAAATTTCCTCCGTTTTCTATTCGATTAAAAAACCATTCGTTAAAAATAGAAAACTAATTTGTAAGACATTTTTAGTATCTAATAAAAAACCCTCAAAATAGAAATTATGCCGTACTTTTACATTAGTTTTATTTCCAATGTATTTCCCTCTTTATGAAATTATGTACTACGATTTTTACATGAAAATTCTGAGAGAGATTTCGTAACTGTAACTTTATTGAATTGTGCGTGGGTCGTCAGGTGATTAATATTGTTCGTGAGATAAATATAAAATTGATGAACGAACAGATTTATTAGAGGTATAATGTATATGTGTTTTTGTCGGCGGACACGGCGGTAAACTAAATTAGTAGCCGCTATGTGTGTAAGATTACTTCATATTTATCCTCTCTGATATTATTTATCTTCACAGGCAGCTAGTCTGATATAGTTAAGTATCATAGACTATGTCTAGTAATTACGTATTATTGTAACATAATAGAATCTCTACCATATCCATTAACCTAAAAGGTTCTATTACCTTGTCTTGTCACTTGTTATACCTCGCTTATATTTATTTTTATTGTAATAAATAGCTTATTTCAAATTTGGTACTTTACGACTAGCTGTACCTCTTGTACATATAACTGCTCCGCTCCCACAGGAACCCGATTTATTTACGAGATAAAATGTAGTCTCTGTAAAGTCCTGAATTTGCCAATTAAAGTCTAGTCTGTCAAAATCTGTTTAGATGTTTGTTTCAACCCTTGCAATCAGACAGACAGTCATTTAAAATGCGTGTTTAAGTTTGGGTTACGAACAAATAACCGCTGGCCTTTAAAAAATCTTTAATTTTATTTACATGAATTAAAATAACAATGTAAATAAGATTATTGTGGCAGAAAGTTGTGTTAAATCACTAGAAGCAATTTATTATAAAGTTCAAATTAATCTCTATAAGGCCCCATGACGCAATTAACGGGCAATAAATTACTAACACATTTTCTATTTCCACACACGTGCTGAACACATACACCATGATAAACGTTGGATATTATAAACATGCGTGTTATATTCGTGGTCACACTCCCGCGACCGTCGACGGCGACCTTGATGCTATTGTCGAATATTTACTAACACGATGGAAATTGTTTTCTTCAAAACTTAGACTAATGTTTGTTTGAAACTCAAATGTACCTAGAGCCGACCATTACGAAATTTCCACGGCCACGTCAATCATTCCATAAGTCTTGAAATTACTTTCGATGACTTATCGACCAATTACGTGGCCACAGTCCAGAGTACACATTATTCTCAATTGGTCCGTACAATAGAAGTAGATTTTGAGACATTATCCCGTGTCGCTGTCATGACCTTATTTTTTCACAGATTATGACGTCGCAGCGTGGAACGAGAACGAAATTGTTTGAAGTAAAACTACTGTCACTACAGCGCCGATGACCAATCGCGGCGGCGTGATAGTGGATTGCGAGCATGGCGAACGCGACCGACGCATACTGCGTGCCCGGGGCCACCGACTTCTACAAAGCATACAGCCGAGTCCACGGTTACATCGCCATAGTGATATGCATCGTGGGTTCTGCCACCAACTCTATCAACATAGCCGTGCTCAGTCGACGGGAGATGATGAGCTCCACCAACTCTATCCTCACAGGACTCGCCGTCGCCGACCTCCTCGTCATGCTCGAATACATACCGTACGCGTTGCACATGAACATAAAGATCGGACCACAAGTCAACAAGAACACCTACGCCTGGGCTGTCTTCGTTTATTTTCATTCCATATTCAGTCAGACTTTCCACACCATTTCGATATGGCTTGCGGTAACGCTAGCAGTGTGGCGATACGTAGCAATCGCATATCCGCAAAGAAATAGAACATGGTGCAGTAAAAAAAACACTACGTTAGCTATTGTGAGTGCATATGTGATATGCCCGTTCTTGTGTCTTCCCATTTATTTCGCGATGAATATAGTTCCAAGTGAAGTGACGCCGCAAAATAATTCCGAATTCGCCGAGGATTTGTCTTTGCCGCAAAATCGGACGGTTTACGTGTTGGAAATGTCACGGAATGTGGAATTAGTCACCGCAATAATGTGGATTTATAGTGTTATATTAAAACTAGTGCCGAGCATAGCTTTGTCAATACTGAGTACGTGTCTAATATCGAAGTTAACTACTACCGAGCGGAGAAGGCAAAAGCTTTTAAAGCGCTCCACGGTCGGACCGAATGAGGTAAGTTACAACTGGCATTCATCATGTTAATGAAATTATAAAAGTCCTCTACCTATGTTATTTATGCTTGTTTATGTAAGGATATTGTATTGTTTATTGAATTATAATTGTGGGTATGATTAGGTTTATGGGAACCTTATTTGATGTTGTCCAAAACATATTTCTAAATTTAAAGAAACTACTGAATAGGGTAAAATAAAATTGGGAAACTTCTGCCAGTTATATTTTAGTGGGATAAATGGATAGGCTCACGCTTGTATCCCCAAAGAAGTAGACAGAGGTGCAACTAGTACACCTGCGGCAGAATTTACAATCTTTGATGTAATACATCTCAATCCCAAGCAACTCGTGTGACTTTTCTAATCGAATCTATCTATCAACAGTTTTTATTTATGCACTGCTGGGTATAGGCCTCTTCTCCAGAACGCGAAGTCCACCGGCCCTGCGCACTCCGTATCCAAAAATATCCGGCTTGGCTTACAAATTCGTATAACCTACGAGCCGCTGGTCTGCCCACAGGTCTTTTGCCCAGTATCGACCACTATTCCTCAATTACCCTACACCATATTCCATCTTTTCTTCTAACCAAATGTTTTCGAACAGGAAAGTCGAGCACATATTAGGATTGCTCGCCCTGGGGTTTGAATCCACTAGGCCAATAAGACACAAATGTGACCATTTTTTTGCAAAGATATTATTATGTTTGCACCATACAGTCAACAGCAAAAGTCGTTAGACACAATATCTAGATTTTTAAAAACCTTTTTTAACGTAGGATACACAAGTTGTCCAAAATTGCATACATACACATTACATATTACAATTTTTCAATTTTACAACATGAATAGTATGTTGCGGACCTTATAAATTTTGTTCTTTTATCTTTTATATCCAGGGGCTTAAAATATTATAATGCGACTTGAAATGATTCTGTCGACTGCTGTCGGGAAAAACTAATTTTATCTGGTTACTCTATATGTCTATCGCAGTTGATATGGTTGCATGGAAGACTCGACTCGTTATATCAAAAGTAGAGAACATTTCGTCAGTTTGTCTACAGCATGAATTTGTCAGCTGGACTGGCTTGTTACCATTGTCTCATAGAAAACCGACGCAAAGTAGCGCCTTGCTGCTGTATGACATTTCCCGAGGCCAAATTATCCTCCTATTCCCAATCCCTTAATTATCCCTTTCCTTGAAGATCGTCAACGCGCCCATGATTCTTTGGGTGTAGGCGTACATGGGCGGTGGAGATCACTTACCATCAGGTGCTCGTTTGCCGGCCTATACTATAAAAAATATAACTTTCTACCTCCCTATGGTATTTTCGTACCCTAACACGAGGATGTAATTTTATCGTATGCGAACTTGCATCTGAGACACTAATAGTTAACAGTTTTCCTTCTCATGAGCCTATGTGAAGCCTTCTGGCCTTTTTCTAAGAAGCAACTCTGTACGTATAAATGAAGCTTAGTATGTAATTATAATTAATACGAAATGTAAAGATTGTAATCTAAGTGTAGAGTGTAATACATAATAAAAATTGAAGTCCAAGATCAATCAACAATACATATTCTTGTTATACACGAAATCGTGTTTGAACAATATTTTCTACCAAATATTTGGTCTGTAAATCTCACGTTCCATGTTTGTGTAACATGCGTCTAATCTCTATAATCTCTAATTTGAACTGTCTGGGACGCGCAATCACGATCTTGCTGCTTCGAGTAGGATTATAATTTGCACCTATTCTTCCTGAAATTGCTAGACATTGGTACGTGGCAGTAATATACTCAATACGACCAATTCCTTTTAGTTTACATATCATGTTAACGCCTTCGCGATCTGGTTTACATTCATAGACATTAGGAGTTAGTAATGTTTTATTCTAAACGAACACGAAAATACAGAGGAATATAAAGTAGGTTTACATTTATGTAGCGACGCTGTAATAGTATGAATTTAAAGCATAATCGCGGAAGAAAAATTAAATGTAAACAAATATGGATAGCCACGTTTTTTTACTACTTTGAGTCACGAAACCAATACATATACAGATTTTGCAAATCCCATAATGCGTAGTAATTTTATTAGATTCAATGTCTTTTAAAACGAAACACACGCAGCTTACACAAAGTTGATTGGTGGCAAAAATAGACAAAGCGGTGGGACCAATCCATACGGCCTCTTATATTCGAGGCACCACCTTGGAAACCTACATTTGTATGGACACCGTACATTAATCAAATAGTCAAACATTGATAAACAAATCAGTTGACGTTGAACATTTTGATAACATGATCAGTAATAGCCAACTATTTCATGAAATGCGACCATTTCATATCGGAATATTTTATACCGCATTTCTCGTACAACATACGAAACGAAACATCAAGTTGCTACTTCAGGTCAGATTTTTATGAGACGAAAATAAGCAAGGGGTAGACAGAGGTGCAACTAATGCATCCACCGAACTTATTTTCGTTTCATAAAAATCTGACTTGGAGTAACAACTTGATGTTAATACGAGTACGTGTATAGACGTAAGCTTATGTATTTTGTATTGTACATACATATAACCTACAGGCAGTCAACCGATATTCCTAATTAATAGTGTAACGAACTACTGACAGCTGCTATGCTAATTAATTACTCCAAGGTTCAGTTACATTACAAATATCCATTAATACGAGTGTGAGTGCTAACTCAAACAGAAATTCAATTTTAGTCCCCTGTGAGTATAGGACTGAAAGGCCTTGAATTCTCCATGCAATAAAGTAGATAGCGACGAATTATCCCTTGACACTATAATTGTACCGCGCTTTACTTAACATCAGAGGCCCGAGTCAGCTAATTTACAATACTTGTCACTATGACAACTATACCACTGATGGTGCTGCCACACCGCTGTTATAAAATGTTTACAAAACATTATTAAAAATTTGTTAACAATAATTTAATACATTTTATCACAATGTTAGATAATGATAGTAAATGTTTAATGTTAGAAAATGTTAGTAAACATTTTATAACACCGGTGTATAGGGTGTATAGGGTGGCAGAGCTGGCAAAATGCCATTTGCCCCCGCTCCCGACGAGGCCAAGAGGCCGCGTGCTCAGACGTAACCTAACCCCTATGGTATTGATGGTGTCCATGGGCGGCGGTGACCACTTACCATCAGGTGACCCGCTAGCTCTGTTGCCCCCACTCTCATAAAAAAAGAAACCATTGTATTACCATTGTAACAAAAGTTCGTAATCTACTAAATTCGTGATAGAATCGTGGTGGGATTGTGAAAGAACGGCGATCGGTATTGGCAGTACCACTAAAGATTTTTTTTCCGAAAGGATTTTTCAAAAAACTATCACTAAATTTAATAATTATGATTTTCTAAGCGAAGTATTGCGATTGCTAGTGGTAGGATATTCATATCCGCCCGGATAGCGACCACCGTACACATGGTGTTAGAACCTGCCATAGTGATCCACACGCCTTGTGTGGATCGCGTTCCAGGATCAGCCAGTGTATAGCTAGCTATATAGTATAAGCTTTTATACAGGCCGGCATGACTCTGGTGACCACCGATAAACTCATTGTTTTTCAGCGGTCGCTGAATTTTTGGACTGTACTACGCTTACCATCAGGTGTAGTGCAGTCACTTTGCCGTGCTAGCATAAAAAAAGTTTAGTTTTCCAATAGAGTGCCAATGTTACACCATCGGAAAACCAAATCTTCCTCCTCTTCCCAATCCTTTGATTATCCCTTTCCTTTCAGGTCGGCAACGCGCCCGTTAATATTCTGGTATTGGGGGTACATAGGCGGTGGAGATCACTTACCATCGGGTGATCCACTTGCTCATTATTCGGCCTATGAAGTTAAAAAATGAATAATTATCGCCTGCAAATATATGTACGAAACCAATTAGACTGCCTGTTAGTGTACCTACTTTGTATATCTAAAAACATATTTAATACTTTTTTTAGATATACAAAGTATAATTAGCTGGTGGGAGGATACTTGTATCCGACCGCATAGCGACCACCGTACACTGGTGCTAAAACCTGCCATAGTGGTCTACCTTGTGTGGGTCGCGTTCCAGGGTCAGCCAGTGTATATCCGGTTCTCCCCAGGGGGCTTGCCCCCTGATCCTAACCCTTTTCCCATCTCTTTTCCTTCCCCTCCCCCTTTGCCCTTTGGCAGGCCGGCATGATCTTGCCGACCAACGATGGACACATTGTTTATCGTTGGTCGACACTATTTTTGGATTGCGCTACACTTACCATCAGGTGTAGCGTAGTCACTTTGACGAGCAACGAAAAAAAAATAAAATAAACGTTTAACAGAAATATATGATGAAAATTTCAATGAAGTTATTCCAGCTGTTGCCACTGCAATTGTATTTAGATATTCAATAACTTACACAGATATTGAAAGCAATGCAGCAACAAACTTAGACGTTTCAATTTATCTTAGAATTGAAATTTCATAACGCGACTCTAGAAGTTACAACAAAGAATAAATCTTTATTTATCATGCTACTTAATTGCAAAATTGTTGTTCTGAAATGCTTAATAAAACAAATATTGTGTTTAAATAAACTTTAATCTTGCTACAAGTAATAATACTTTAATTCTGCTTTTAATTTTATGTAAATGCCGCATAAACCGAAGTCATTAGGAGTTACTTAAAACTGAACCATTTTTTATTTGAAACTGGGGATTAAACACCATGAAACGAGCTTAGGGGGCATTCTAACTTAAATACACTCTAAGGCTGAATATATCGTATACAGTAATACCCCGGACTTACGCGATAGGTGGGACCGCGCTATAACCGTGTAAGTCGAATTCGCGTAAGTCGGGGTACAACTTTGCATGCACTTTTGAGTGACATAATTTGAGGTTATCAATAAAACACAACGTACGTAAAACAATTCAACGCGGAACACGTTCGAACCTGTCGTAAACGGACCACTAACATGGAACAACAAAAAGAATAACCGCGTATCTCCGAATTCGCGTAAAACGGGGTAGCGTAAGTCGGGGTATTACTGTATATCGTATACCTACATATCTGCATCACCAAGCGGCTTGTGCGGTATTGGGAGGGGTGCGTTGAGTTTTATAAATGAGCAAGACGTGTTTTTTCCTTGAGCACGTAAATAATACTACTCTACTTTAATATTGTATTCTCGATACGTAACTTACATAATCAGACCTCCTCCCCCTGCGGTTCGAAGATATCCCTAAACGGCATTTTGTCTTACGAAAAATAGGTACAGCTATTTCATTACATTATGATGAAGAGCCATTTTTAACCGACGTAAAAAAGAAAGTTCTTCATTTGTCGGTTTCAGAACATCGACGGGAAGATAAAAAACTGTCCTATTCGTAGGGTAATATTTATAAAAGAGGTCGGCAATACGTCCATGAACGTTTTGATGTTCCTAGATGGTAGATATCAATTGTCATCAAGTAATCCATTTGTTCGTATAATAGTGTTCTTTTATATCAATTAGTTCCCTATTATAACTATATTATTTCTATACAACTAAATAACGATATGAGCAGATCCCATCCTTTATGACCCCTAAATAACTGTGACATCACCCAAAATTTTGAAATACAAAGCACTTCACGACATGAACACTGCCCTCGTCTATCTGAGACCATACATGTTAAGTCTCATAATGCCAAGTAATTTAATTAGCTTTAGTGCTCTAAAACCGGTACAAGACAGTATTTACACTTTTTTGTGAGTTACTTTTATTAATAATTTACGCCTGAAATCTTTGGATGAAATTCGCCACATAGGTAGACCATGACCTATAGGTTACCTTTATCCGAAAAAAAATAACGTAGATGGAGTCGCGAACAAAAACTAGTGTATTTTAAGTTTACGTTTATTTCCAGCCCGAAAAGCAGTGTCTGGCGGAGGAGTCATTTGCACGGCGATCCAGTCGTACAGACCGCACGACGCGCATGCTGCTCGCAGTTTTAGGCCTTTTCCTATCTACTGAGGTCCCACAAGGACTATTGGGACTCGCCAGTGCCGTCGCCCCAAACTTCTTCAAAAATTGCTACGGCATGTTCGGTATGGAACTCCTTGATTATAATTAGTATATTAGCATTAACCTGTGAACAAAAGGCAGAGACAAGCATACTGCATATTGTGAAAAACAAATTGCGTTAGTTATAATGATACCTAACTCCTCTCTAGGAGCTACGACATTTTTTTTTTTTTTTTTTTTTTTTATTGCCTTAATAGGCAGACGAGCAAGCGGTCCCACCTGATGGTAAGCGGTTACCGCCGCTCATGGACATCGGCAATGCCAGGGGCACAGCCAAGCCGCTGCCTACCGTTGAAGGAATACTCTTTTTAAGCCTCGTTTAAAGAAGGACATGTCATAGCGCTCGGGAAACACCGAGGCAGGGAGTTCATTCCAGAGCTTACACGTGCGTGGTATAAATGAGCGCTGGAAACGTACGGTGCTAGATCGCACGGTTTCCAGGTAGTATGGATGAACTCTACTGCGGTGCCGGGTAGTGCGATGGTAAAATGGTGATGTTGGAACCATCTTAAACAGTTCCTCAGAGCACTCCCCGTGGAACAAACGATAGAATACGCAGAGAGAACCAAAGTCTCTCCGCGCTCCTAAAGGTTCCAGGTTATCCGTGAGACTGGGGTCCCCGACGATTCGAATAGCCCTCCTTTGCAAGGAGTCAAGTGGGTCAAGCAGGTATTTGGGGGCTCCTGCCCAGAGATGAGAGCAGTACTCCACGTGGGGCCGTACCTGAGCTTTGTAGAGCGCAAGTCTATGGCCCGGCGTGAAGCATCGCCTCGCTCTGTTCAGAATACCCAGCTTTTTGCCAGCCAATTTGGCTTTGTCCTCCAAATGACTCCTGTACTGGACTTTACTCGATATTTCGACGCCGAGGATCCCAATACTCTCGGAGACCCGGAGAGGTACTCCTTGGAACTGTGGCGCCATGACAAAAGTGTCCTTCTTTGCAGTGAACGCGCAAACTTGTGTCTTCATGGGGTTGAATTGAACTAAGTTCTTTTCCCCCCATTCCGAGGCCCGCCCCAGAGAGCTCTCGATTTCAGACACAAGTTGAGACCGTCTTTCCTCCACAGTACTCCGAGGAACATTCTGATGGCCGATGTATCGCGCGTCACTCGTACTGTCATCTGCATAGCAATGAATGCCGTCAATAGACAGCATATCATTGATATGCAAGATGAAGAGAGTCGGCGACAACACCGAGCCTTGTGGAACGCCAGCATTAACGGACAGAGTCTCGGAGCAACAGCCGTCTACGACGACTTTGATGCTCCGACCATCCAGGAAGCTAGCGATCCACTTGCAAAGTTCCTCGGGGATCCCGTAAGATGGTAACTTCGATAGAAGGGCTCTATGCCATACTCGGTCGAACGCCTTCGCGATATCTAGGCTAACAGCCATAGCCTCACCCCTGCCCTCCAAAGCCTCAGCCCAGCGGTGTGTGAGTAATACAAGAAGATCACCAGCTGACCGACCGTGACGGAAACCGTATTGTCGATCACTGATCAGCTGGTGCTCTTCAAGATAACGTAACAACTGGGCGTTAATTACTCGCTCGAAGATTTTGGAGAGCAGGGATGTGACCGCTATCGGCCTATAATTTGAAGGGTCCGACCGGTCACCTTTTTTAGGGATCGGATGGACATGAGCTACCTTCCACGAAGTGGGAACCTTGTTGGTATAATAGGAAAGACGGTATAGGCGCGTGAGAACGGGGGTCAACTCAGGGGCGCACGTTTTTAGAACCACCGCAGGGATGCAGTCTGGTCCACTCGACCTACGTATGTCGAGAAGCCTCAATTCTCTCCTGACCGCACGCTGACTTATGCGAATTTTGGCCAGGGAGGACTCGCACCGGGGGATGTTCGGCGGCGTGGCTCCTCGATCATCCAGAGTCGAGTTCAATGCAAAGGATTGAGCCAAGAGATCGGCCTTATCCTTTGCACTATGGGCCAGACTGTCATCAGATTTACGCAGTGGCGGGAGACTGGACTGGCAGAAGTTACCTTGGACAGCTTTGGCAAGCGACCAGAAAGCACGGCTTCCAGAGGGGTAGCTCTTCAGCCGCTCGCCAATTCTGCCAATGTGTTCCGCCTTGGCCTTGACTATAGCCCTCTTGTTGAACCTAGAAGCAGCATTATATTTCCGCTTCTCCTCTTTGGTATTCGGATCCTGACGCTTTCTGGCGTCGACCCACGCCTCGTATGCGGACCGCTTTAGGCGCGCAGCTTCGGTACAGGTATTATTGTACCAGGGCCGGCTACGACGCCCGACGGGTAATTTGGTGTTGGGGATATACATGTCCATCCCCAAGAGCACCACGTCCCTAATCGAGTCCGCACAAACGTCAGGATCTTCCGAGGAGAAACAGAGCTGCTTCCATGGGTAGGACGCAAAGAATTCGCGAAGTCCATCCCAATCTGCTGACCCATACCGCCAGACCCTGCGAGTCCCAGTGGCTGAGACGCGACCGCGATACACAGCAGGGGCTGAAGAACGGATCAAGCAGTGATCAGACGACCCTAGAGGGGCGTCGACCACCACTCTGTATCCGTCAGGGTGTGTAGTCAGCAGAAGATCCAACAAGGAAGGCTCGTGGGTCTCAACATCTGGAACACGGGTGGGCTGCGCTACGAGTTGTGTGAGACCATAAGCCAAGGCCATTTCGTAAACAGTCCGACCCGGGAGGTCGGTGGTCCGCGACCCCAACCACTCTACGTGATGAGCATTGAAGTCGCCAAGGACCACCACCTCCGCGGATGGGAACTGTTCAAGAATTTGGTCAGTCCCCACTTGAACGTTCTCAAACAGGTGAGTCGACCCCACTTCACTGGCATGGGACCTGTAGAGGCATGCGTAGATTCGGGTACGACCCCCATAGTCTACACAAAGCCACAAGATCGACAGGTCCCGATGCTCGAGGCCTCGAAGGCGGCGACAACAGATATCACCCCTAACGAAAACGCACACCCCGGCCTTACGCTGGAATGAGTGCTCCAATACGTAGCCGGGGTAGTTTAAGTACGATGTATCATCAGGGGTAGATATCTGAGTCTCCGTTAAAAAGAGCAGGGCAGGCCGCGCCGTCTCAAGGTGGTGATGTACGGCGTCGAGGTTGCTGTGTAGACCCCTGACATTGCAGAATGTATGCATGTATGTATAGGACATACTCATGTACCTATACATACATGCATACAAAGTCCGTGGCGCAGCGAGTGAGTAGCCGGCTGTGAATCGCGAGGTCGAAGGCTCGATCCCCGCCGCGAAACAAATGTTTGTGTGATCTACGAATATTTGTTTCGGGTCTGAGTGTTGTGAGATCGAAAGTCTCTCGTAGTTCTTGATATCCGCAACACAAGACTCGTATCTTATTGTGGGGACAGTGTTGTGTATGACTGTTGGATGTATTTAATTATTTTGAAATCAAGTAAATATGCTTATTAAAACAGTTCACAATTTTGAAAAACCACACACGCCACAGAGGAAATAGTCTGTCTTAACCTTGTCACTTTCGAATCTTGACCGATGAAGGTCGTATTCCCACCATATATTTGTTTTGTGGAGACAATAGTTCATTGTTATATATCATTATGCGACGACGCACTGGAGCGGAGGAGTAATATGCACGCGAGTGAAACCGCGCGGGAGATATAGTATAAAATATAAACAAATATTAGAGTAGTAGTAGTGGTAAAGCCATATTATACAGTATTCAGCCATTGTGTCCAGCATGAGTGAGCGCCAACGGGTAATTACTGTCTCATGGAAAACCAACATGAAGTGACAGTTGCTGTTGCGTTTTGTAAGGCGAGTGAGATTTGGGGATCCCATAACCACTCTTAGATCAGTGATAGCTCTGCCAGCCTCTATTATAAAAAAAGAGTGAGAAGCCAATAGTGATACAGAATAAACTCTACAACGCTAATCGATTATAGATAAGGTTAGCAACCTGAATGATTCGCTAACATGCTCTAATTTAACAAAGTCACGACAAAATAAAAATAATAACCATATAATCCAACATTTATTTATCAACATCGCTTTATATATTGATTTAGTTGAATAATCAGAGCGAGTAACATCATAATACTATAAAAATACTGACCTTAATAATTCTACGAACATTTTCGTGTACAATTTATTTGCGAATTCAATTCTTTTTGAAACGTTTGATAAATATGAACGTGCCGATACTTGTATCAGGAGTCTAACGGTGTAGTTAGACTGCGCGTAACAGCGCTAGCCGTACCACTACAGACCAATGAATCCGTACACGATGCGAGCCACGAACGAGCTACTCGTGTACCCGACGTAGCTCACCTTTTCTTTACCTTTTCTTTTTCTTTTCTTTATTCATATAGCGGAAAACAAGCAAGTGGGTCACTCGATGATATGTAATCTCCAACATCCACTATCATTCACAACACCAGAAGAATCTTGGACGCGTTGCCGACCTTTAAGGAAAGGAATAATTAAGGGATCGAGAAAGAAAAGGGAATTTGGTATATCGGATATCTCACTCACCATACGTAATGCAGCAGAAAGCCGTTTAGTTACTTTACGTCGGTTTTATTCGTAGTCACGTCAAAACTGCGGTACTTTTAGAGCCCGCTTCTAAGAGTATCCAAGAGCCGCGCTATCACGTATCGTTTAATTACACTTTTAGGCTAAAGAAGTTCCAAACCGTATTTTCTATAACTTCTCTTTTCAAGTCACGTTGATTAAAAGGGTAAAAAGATTATCAAAATTATTTATTACGAGGAACCCGTATAAAAACTTCATAGATTATTCATGAGGTAGTAAAACAAATCCGAAAGTAAGCCTTTTCAATGTTCAGTTCTTAATAAAAGCCAAGAAAAGATCACTGTCTATTTAGATTTTTCTCAAACATATAATCGACACATTCACTCATGTTTCTTCTGGTATTTCTTCTGGTATATTTCTTCTATTCATTTGCGGTAGAGACCACTTGCCCTTAGGCGACCCACTCTCGTTCTCGTGCTCGTTTACCAGCCACTGCTAAAATAAATATCTTCGAAATTATTGTACAGAATTCTCAGGCAGGTAATAGTCCATTGAAAAGTTACATTTGGGGTTGCGTTTCTTAGAGGAGTCAATTTTATTTTTTTGATGTGTTGGGGGGGTAAGTGTAAAGCTAAAATCAAGTTTGTGGGGTCGCCACCCTTGTCCCACGGCCGCCATCTTGAAAATAGGGGTTGAAACGGTCTTTACGATATATCTCTTAAACTATTTATCTGATAAAAAAAAATTGTTAACGTTTTTTGTTGCTAATTAAATTCTCTATAACTTTGGTCCAGTAACTTTTTGTCGTAAAACTATAAATAAAAAAGTTATAAGTGAAAATGTAATAAAGAAAAAAATAAAGATGATAATTCTCTTGACAGCCTAAGATACAAACAATTCGCCAAGGCAGTGACAAAAAGTACATTTAATTTATCTTCACTTCCTCCAACACAAGACACAGCTCGCTTTCATACTTTCCGAGTCTACCATCAGGTCCAGTCGTGGCTTGGTAATAATAATGATCCTGAAGACTGGGGCTGGAAAAAATGTGGAAAATTATTGATGCCAGTGCAGAGCTCTAAACCTCCAGCACCCCCTGAGCTTCTTAAATTGATCTTTTGTAAATGCAAAGGAAACTGTGGAGCGATGTGTGGATGTCGAAAAGCAGGGCTAAAATGTTCCGCAGTGTGCTTCCATTGTTCTGGAGAACTGTGTTCTGTGTCTTGTGTTGGAGGAAGTACTTTTTGTCACTGCCTTGGCGAATTGTTTGTATCTTAGGCTGTCAAGAGAATTATCATCTTTATTACATTTTCACTTATAATTTTTTTATTTATAGTTTTACGACAAAAAGTTACTGGACCAAAGTTATAGAGAATTTAATTAGCAACAAAAAACGTTAACAAGTTTTTTTTATCAGATAAATAGTTTAAGAGATATATCGTAAAAACCGTTTCAACCCCTATTTTCAAGATGGCGGCCGTGGGACAAGGGTGGCGACCCCACAAACTTGATTTTAGCTTTACACTTACCCCCCCTACACATCAAAAAAATAAAATTGACTCCTCTAAGAAACGCAAGGTGAGGCCTAAAAAATGTAACATTTCAATGGACTATAAGTATCTCCTTACGACACAATGTTCGGACACTGATTACAAAATGTCAGACTATACGGGCTATAAATTTGAAAGCAAATTAAACATATTTTACTTTAACGCGCGTGGAGCGTATATAATTTTGCCCAAAATGTTAAAAAGTAGTAAAAAAAGTCTTCTAGTCTTTTAATAAATTATCTTTGCTTTCATTCGTTAATATCACCCCGGCATACAATGTTATCTACCTGGTGACGTGCTATTCCCTCTTCTAATATGTTGATAGCGACGCTTCAGTTTCCATAATGTTTTTTGAGTACTGAAGAGTGTAACGACGAACTCAACATATCGACAATAGGCGTTTTTGTTGGGATCATTAAGCCCACCTTTATTAGGGGTAGGCAGTGGTGCAACTAGTGATATTTATCCAAAATCTGTTTATGGTTGGATTTAAATACTCAATCCAAATAAATTTATATCTATAGGAATGCTTCATCATCATCATCATCAGGAATAGGAATGCTTACATACTTGTTTCTAGTTTTTGAAGGTTAAATATAAAGGCATAAAATATACTAGCTGTTGCCGTGGAACTTAATTTCACAGTCTTATTCTATTCCTTAAAGAAAATCATAAAAGTGAGTGGTAGAACCGCGCTTTAGACACTTTTGTCTACAGCACGAATGGGCCAGTTGAAGCGGGTCCAGTTTCCGATCCGTCAAGTCCGGTTACCAATGTCTTACAGAAAACAGACGTAAAGTATGTACTGGCTTGCTGCGGCGTTTCGTACGGTTAGTGAGGCCCAAATTGTACTTTTCCTTTAAGGTCCGCAACGAGCCCATGATTCTTCTGGTATTGTGGGCGTATATGGGCGGTGGAGATTACTTACCGTCAGGTGACCCACATGTTTATTTGTCGGCCTATAAATATTAGGATGTTAATATATTAAAGTGCGTCATATTTGTGACATTCTGGCGCAGCATCAATCTATGCCTGTCTTAAGTTCCTATGTTATTTTATAATAGATTGCATAGTGGTTTAATCCTACTCCAGGATTATATAATATAATTTTAGAAAGTTCGTCTTTGTGGCTGTTAATCGAATTTCAAACTATTGAAGTATTATCCAATTAGTAAAGATAAACAATCGTACATTAACTATATGTACTGTGTGGGCGATATTCGACCACGATGGAACTATCGTTTAAGACTAGAGTGCTATAAATAACAAATAAAAAGGTATAGGTCCGAGGAATGCTTAATTTCATTCACCACCATCATTAATCTATTAATTGGTTACTATGACATCACACCTTGTTGTTTTCCATCATAGAAGTTTATTATTATTAAAATCAGACAAGCTGCAGACAAGTTAGTTCATGTATTTTTTGCCGTCGGCTCCGCCCGTGTGTAAGTCCTTTTCTAACTGACAAATCACAGTCACAAACTTACAAACTTTACCTCTCTCATAATAACAATTAATATACGCTTAGAATGGTGCCTAGTACCTATACACTTGTAAATAAAATTAAAGAACAATGAATAATGCCACCGACTCAAAACTGATAAATTGGTTTTGTAGCTTTTTAGAGACGGTTTTAATTTTTGAAACGTTCTTCTTTTACCTATTTTAGTAAAAGTAACATAAAATTCGGCGCACAAATGTCGAAGTTTAAGCTCTACTTGCACAATAATGTTTAGGACGATTTGATTCGTACGACGATTGAATTCGTATTTAAACGCACAAATTAGTGCTATTATGCGTTTATGAATAATCATAAACACATAATAACAACATTTGTACTATTGTGTATTTTGTCACTTTTGATCTTGAGTTCGTATGTTGTAAGAACGATAAAGATAAAACACAAAATAGTTAAAATGCTGTTAATAAGAGATTATGAATAAGAGCCTTCACATGTATAAGAAACATCAAACTGTATTTTTTTTAATAATACACATATTTAGTAGGTTGTTAAATAATATTAATCATCCAAATCCATCCACATTTGGCGGAGTTATGCGTGAACATACATTAAAACAAATTTATAATAAATGTTTATTTTAAATTGAGAATATAAAATAATACAGACGAATTCAGAACCACCTCGGATTTTTTCGTCGATTCAAATTCATTATTTTTATAACTAACTAGCTTTTGCTCGCGGCTCCGCCCACGTGATCAAACAAACAAACAAACAATCAAACTCTACAGCTTTATAATATTAGTATAGATTTGGGTAGGTGGTGACAGTGTTAACAACTTCAACGGAAGCCTTCAAATAATATTATTTCGGTAGCTTAGCAACGGAAGCCTTCAAATATGAATAATTTTCCCCGTTTTTGCAACATTTTTCACTGATGCTTCGCTTCTAATGGTCGCAGCGTAATGTTATATATCCTAAAGCCTTCCTCGATAAATGGACTATCCAACACAAAAAGAATTTTTCAATTCGAACCAGTAGTTCCTGAGATTAGCGCGTTCAAACAAACAAACAAACAAACAAACAAACAAACAATCAAACAATCAAACTCTACAGCTTTATTATTAGTATAGATTAACAAAACTATATTCATTACATCGTAAGATTTTTATGGTAATCTCCTGCTATAATACTTGAAGTTTTGGAAAAACCGCCCACTGAAATGTAGCAATTTATTCATGAACACTTACGACCCAGTTTACCCCGGGTACAGTGCTTTATTCAATCATTCTATTACATAAACGGAGTCACTTTTACTGGCCTCAATTGAATCCCACAACCTAACCCCGCATTTGAATCAGTTATTTCTGAATCCGCACATGTTACACACATCGAAGCTGGTGCAAATAGAAAGCTTCCTGAAGATAAGGTAGCTGTAAGTTTGGCGTACAACGAAAAAATGCAAAATAAATTCAAAATGAATGTTGCGTACAGAAACGTCATAAGTTTGTAATAACTTGTGGTGTTTTTAAAATGACTGTAAATTTTGGAACGCTTAATGATTTCTTATGTTTACGCGAATATTATATTTTGAAATGAAACTAACTTAAACGGCCGCGGTGATTCATGATCCGCCACGATGATCCGCTGTAACCGCGAAAGCTGATGCAAAATTTTCGAAACGTCGGGACTAAAAGTAAAAATAAAACGCGATGAAATCCGTTTAAATTAGTATTATATCAATTCGCTGAACGCTTCTTTCCATGTTTAGTGTAGAAAGTTAAAAGTAGTGTGATTTTACAGGTATAGTGAGACCGACGTCTGTGGGTTAGAATAGCAGTATTAACTCAGTTAATGTAACGTGTAACGGTTAAAAACTATAAAAATGATTTTACAATTTAATTGTTAATTAATAAAAAATCGGCTTACAAAGATGTTTGTGTTCTTAATCTAGGCACGACACTATGTCTTCCGGGTCAATTATAAAACCACCTGTAACTTTTAAATGGCTGAACTTTTCTTCAAACATAACTAAGACCCATCTCGATTATACTAGCTTTTATCCAAACAACCGTACATTCGAATCGATTGAATAGTTAAAACGTTACGATGCCCCAGATATATACACATATAGACAAATATATACACACATCCACAGACAACCAAAACGATCGAATTATAACATTCCTGGTATTACTGTCGGGGTTTATATAAGAGTTAGTTTTCCATATCGTTAGTCATAATATACACTATAAAAAGCATCATTCATTTTGTGAAGTATTTGAGGATTAAGTGTTTGTGTAAAATGCGATATTTATAGCGAATGTTTCGAAAGTCAGAAAAAATGCAAATATAAATCATGCCCGTTCTTGTTTACTTCACGTCTAGATGCTGCTATGTAGTGGCATATAAATAATGGCGCAGTAACGAAATCTTGTCAGTGTATCAAATCCTGCGTAGGTTTGAAAAAAACGTATACATCCAAATAGTGTTTATTCTTGAACCAAGGAAAAGACAAACAATAGATTCCAGATACGTTTTATGTTATGTGATTTTGTATAAAATAATAAGGCTATTACAGCAGGAAAATGAACGTATATATAGTTTTTTCGCATTAGAGAGTGTATCACGACCATTTAGGCGCCCGTTATCTATGATTATTCCATTCATTCTTTATCAGCGAATCTATTTATACCAATCTAATAACGTTTATATATTGTGGAAAATATCCATATTATACTTTATCAATATATGTAACAATAAAGTTTGTTTGCTGCCCGTCCGTGTGTTAATTTGTTCGCGCATCACATGAAACGGATGAACGGTTTTCGATGCAGGTTTATTTATTTGGTGTGTTTATAACAAATATAACTGAGTGATGAATGGTATCGTAAATCCTACGTAGTTCCTGATATCCAAAATACAGGTGTGTAACTGTTTGGTGTAAAAAAATAACATTAAAAACTATATGATAAATAAAGAATTTTGTAATGTGATGTTCCAAGTAACTTCTAGTAAGTACGATTTAGTACGCAAAAATATTTTTTTTTGATTCATGTATTCCTAGTTAGCGGAAAATGTATAATTACGTTATTAGGCCACCGCTTTATTTTATTCCGATGATAAGAAGATATATTTAACATATTATTTTAGATATAATACGTTAAATGGCATTCCATACATTACTGACCTTATAATAAATAACATCGTATAAAATATTCGTATCATGTAATCTTCAGTTATTTTTCAATGTTATCCACAATTCTGTTAGTTTTTTGTAAGTACGCACATAGCTCAACTGGTTAAGGTTGTCGGCTTGGGATTTTTACCTCAATCACTCAAGTACTTTATATGTCATCTTATATACACAAAAAAGATACGGCGGGAAATATGTTGAATGTCTTGTTCGAATGCGGAATTCAAACGGCTTTTACATTTCACGATTTCTCAGACTAAATCTAATGGGACTGGATGGTTAACGTACCTTATTACCTCACTTCCACACCTCAGTCGGTAGTTAAGGAACCACGGAGACCGATTTAACCAGATCTATCTAAGTGCCAGCCGCCCATTCTTTGCCTATCGATCTATCGCCTATCGATAGGGTAGTGTAATAAGGAGTAACAATAAACAGGGAGTCAGGGAGCTCAGTGGTGTTGACCATTTATTTTATATGCTAAATTTGTCATATATTCATCTAGTTTGTCATATATTTTTGCTATCGTGCTTTTAAAAACATAATACGATTAAAAAAAGTTCAAATTAAAATATTTCAATTAAAGGAACGACCACTACCACACTCACTGTACCAACTAGAATATTTTGGAGAGCCCGAAATAGCAGTGCTGATTGCTTTATGGGATTATTTAGATGTTGCTGAGTGGCTTATGTACGATATTCATAGATTATCATGTAATTTTGTTGTCTTGTGTTTCTTGTCACAATGATCATTATACCGCATATTTATGTCATTATTGGTCAAAATAATCATTTATTATAAATAATATTTAAATATACACTAAATATAAATTTCTAATAAAAATCCCGCAAGCAATGCGACCTCGCACACCCAATGATATGTTACTAAAGTGCACACCTATCTACGCCACAGACCACATGACCTGCATAAAATACATTGTGCGGCGCGGAAAGGTGCCCGCTTGCACATTTAATAAATTTAATTTCACACAACAAATTCTACAAAATAACTAGTCAGTTGTACGTCCACTCTAAATTCGCTCTACTCTGATGCATAATTTTCTCCTAGAGTCTGTTAAATAAATGATATATTATCCGTAAAGTTAAAATTATATCTCAGATATTATGTCTAGACCACTGCGATGTTTGGACAAAGTTTACATATTCCGCAATACGAACGGTTCCCTAATATATTCAGAGTAATGACAAGCAAACGGCAATCTTCGAAAATGTGCTCTCAATAGGCCTATTGTATTTCGGTAGGGTAGTCATTTGATAGAAGCCTACAATCTAGGGAATCTACATATTAATGAGCACATCGTGAAATTGAATTGATTTATTTGTTTAAAGCCGTCGTAAATAGAAGAGTTCATACTTTTCTGATTCGTAGGGGTTTACGTCGGTTTACTTTATCGGATGCGAGTACACGGAATAATCTCATTAGTTTATAGCGCTGATCGTAGTCATGCCGATCAAATTGAATTGGTCCGGACTTCGGTCGCCCCAACTGCCGTAAGCTACTAGGCCCTAAGGCCATAACACACTGTTTCTTTAGTTTCTTTAGTATTATTTAGTATAGACCGGCAATCGAGCAAGTGGTTCACCTGATGGCAAGTGATATCCACCGTCCATGGACGCCAATAATATCAGAAGAATAATTGTGCGCATTGCAGACTTTAAAGAAAAGGGAATTTTAAAAGATTGGGAAGGGAGGGAGATTTGGGCCTCCGGATATCTCACTCACCGTACGAAACGCAGCAGTATGCCGCTACTTTAGGTTGGTTTTCTGCATTGATAACGACCCGGCTTATTCATGCTTTAGACAAAACTGTCTACAGCGTGGCACTTCACACCATTTCACTGTAGTGGTTTTCATCTTTCTGACATTATAAACCAGTCAAATTATTAACTAGTAAATCAAAGCAAACTGTATATTTTACATTACTCAAATAATCTCAAAAGCGTATTTATTCTAAGGCAAATAAACAATTCATTCACTAGCCATTTGCCCGTGATATACGTTATTGTAGGATAGCATTCGACATTTTATTTGTTTAGTTTCTAAACAGTATGCGGTTCGTTACACTCCTTCCATCTTTGTTGCTTTGAGACGTATTCTGATCTCCTAGTATTGTATCAAGACATGATGATGACTTATTGATGAGAAGATCCTGATTAAATGTTACTCAAATACCATTACGTTAACATATGAATGTTCAAGAAGTGTGATTTATAACACATTGCGGTGGTATCCCTTTAAGGTTCAGATAACTTGGTACACGTCATTCTTCATAATAACGTTATTTAATTATACAAATACTATAGAGTACCATGAGACCGCTATTAGTGATAAGGCCGCCACTTCTGGCAATTTTATTTGCTGTTTATTGTCAGTTTTTTATGTGTATGTCTACAATAACGAGTTACTATCCATCTATCTACCAAGAGTAGAATACTCTCTACCAATTTTTACAAACATAATTACAAGTTTTTACTCCTTACTAGCTCATTCGACAGCGCCCAGACCAAACCGCACGACCTGAAAAACAAAAAAAATATCGTCATCCGCTAAGAAAGGTGTTTTTGATATTCCTTCCTTTATAACATTCACACGATTCAATTTTAGTTGATCAGCTACTGCGTTGCCCATGATTTATTTCGTCGAAACAGACTTTCAAATCATTCACGTCAGTTCATCAACTAAAAATGGAACCATATGGACCTTCTATAAAGGGCTGAAAAAGCATGGGTAATTCGGTGGAATTACCCATGCTTTTTCAGCCCTTACAAACGTGGGGTGCCTTACAAACGAAAGGGATTTACCCCAATAAAAGATTCACGCGGGCGAAGCCTCGAGAAAAACTAGCTATTTGGTATATCTATTTACTTGCCTAATATTAGATTTTTTCTAATTTTTTTATGTGTTTGTATTATATATTCATTCTTTTTTTATTTCCTGGCGTCTAACAGGTAGCACCCAGCTAACACAACCCTAAGCACAGATATGTGATCTAAGTTCAGACTTGTTAAATATATCTTTTTTCCTTAGTGTACATTAACTTATTCCCAATATTTTTTCGTTTTAGTTGCTTTAGAAATGTTAATATCCCAAACTGAAGTACAATTATCTCTGTACGTACGTACGCCCGAATACTGAAACGCTATTCGACGACCTATTTTTTAAAAGCTCTTTCTTCTCATGCAAACCCACTTATCTTAACATCTGTTACACGATCTTAAATGCTTGAGTTGCGTTTCAGTGTAAAACGGTATATGTACTGTAAGAATTTGCTATTAAAGGCATGCCTGTTACTTTCAGACAAAAAAGAAAAACTTACATATATAAAAACTCTCTCATGATAATTTAATGAAAATTGTTGCTACTCTCTTTGAATACATGAATTTACAAAGTCTGCAGAGAGGGCGTAACCTAAAAACGTGTGTGTGACACACACACATGTATGCCTTCTCCACAGCAGATTTAATATTGCACTCATTAATCTTCCTTGTTTTTCCTTTGGTGACACCATTTCGTATTTTTTTTATCGTAGCGCTCCAAAATGGCTACACTGCACTTGATGTTAAATACAGTGCAGTCCAAATATTATATAGACTTTCAAGAGACATTGCGTTCCTCGGCGGTCGCCAGAATTATGCCAGTCTGATGTTACTGAATATACACTGGCTGCTCCGAAACTTGCGACTCGCCTGAATGAGCCGCGATGACGGATTTTTCATCACGTGTACGGTGGTTCCTATCCCGTTGGGTACTGCCCACTAACAAATAATCAATAACCTATATTTATATATTGGACTATAATTGATAAGTTAGTTTACTTCTAATGGATCTTGATGCCTGAAATTCTACATAAATAAATGAAGCAAAAATTGATAATTACGACTAGCTAGTAAAACCTGTTTTGCTTTGTTCTGAGACCGATTCCCCCCAAAATCGATAGCTGAGAGGCTCTTTCTTCTTCTATTATAAGGTCCAATGTTGAAATTGAAAAAGGGCCACTATTTTATTTGCTTCAAGGTCGATTGACTTCAAAATCAATATATGAAAGGCAATTTGTTCACCCATGTGATATCATCTAAGTGCACAAAGTGGAATAATCCGCGTTGCCGAACTTCGAAGAAAAAATTATAAATCTACCCAACAGTCTCAGACATAGCCCTGACTCTACGCTAAGGTTAATCTGCATCGTGGGTATCAGAAACTGCGAGGAACTCACAGTCTCACAACACTCAGACAAATATTCAGATCACACAAATGTTTGTTTGTCTTGGTGCAAGGATCAAACCCGCGGCCTCTTGCTTCACACGTCCGCGCGTCCGCTGCGCCTCGGAGGCTGCTAAACTGACACTTGGGCCTCTGACAATAAAACCAATTTTGGAATCCTAGTTTGTTAAATTATATCGAGAATTCGTTCCCAAAAAATTATTTCCTTTCTTCTAAGGAATGTTCTGTATATATTCCAAAAGTTATAAAAACGTAATGAATTTAATATCCATTGTTAAAAGCATCAAGCTTGTAATTTGTTCTGTTCTCAAAGGAATAAAAGATGCCTCGAAGGCGAGACTTAGTGAAATGGCTTTGTGGTAACTAATCCGACACAAAATTCCTCTAGAGACCATTTGTGTTAAATAAAGCCAAACATCATAAATTACCGATAAAATACGACACACGCAAAACGAAATCGAATCGGTATTTTGTGTTTTTATAGATTCTTACTACTGTGTAAAGTATAAAAATAAATAACGTCTTTTATATTGCTAATTCATGACAATGAATTTTTACACTCGACATAAAATTTTAACGTTTTACAGTTTCCTATAGACAATGAAACAATTTGGTTAAAACAGCATTGCTATGTGTGCTATACGATTATATTGACAGCGTGGTACAGTACACGAGCAGCCGACTGTGAAACGAGAGTCCGAAGGTTCGCTTTCGCCACCGAGACAAATGTTTCTGGGATCAACAAATAATGGTGTTGGTCTGGGTTTTGTAGGACCGCAAGTTCCTCGTAGTTCCTGATAGCCGCGATACAACTTTACCTAGTGTGGGGTCAGGAATATTCTATATTCTTAATAGTCGTTCATATTGCTAATTCATGCGAATGTATGCTTCGATATAGTGTCAATTCTACTGCTTCCTACAAATACGAGTAGTGACACAATTTGGCTTAAGGATCAATTATTACTGTTTGTTATACGATTACATTGATTTGATTTATGTAGTGAATCATTCAATATTGTAGGTATACTATTGCATACTTTTATTTATTACTTAAAAGTTTTTTTTTATAGCATAGACCGGAAAACGAGCAAGTGTGTCACCTGATGGTATGTGATCTCCACCGCCCATATACGCCCACAGTACCAGAAAAATCTTAAGCGTGTCGGGGAAAGGGATGATTAAGTGATTGCGAAGGGGAGGGGAATTTGGGTCTCGGATATCTCAGTTACTATAAAAAACGCAGCAGATAGCCTTTACTTTATGTCGGTTTTATATGAGACAGTGATAACGACCCGGTCGAACCAGCTCATTCATACTTTAAACAAAACTGTCTATAGCGTAGCTCTACCGCTCAAATAATTTCAGTCTATATTAACCAACACCACAGAGAGCTTTGAATTACAAAGCACTGCATGGCACTGAGCTGCGCTGGTCACCCCGAGACATAAGATGTTAAGTATCATAATGCCAAGTAGTTTCACTGGCTTCAATGTCCTTCAAACCAAAACACAATAGTGCTAACACACTGTTGCTTGGCGGCAGAAATAGACCAGGCGGTGGCACCAAACCAGACGGCCTCTCGCATACGAGGGACCTACCACCTTGTGTATATATATATATTTTATATAGAACATGTTAGATACCTCATGTCACGAAAATTTTATTTTAAGTTTCAGAAACATATTTTATGATAATTTAGGGTTGAATAACCTGACTAGGTCCGAAACCCCTGACATCAACATAAATTTTTCCAGTCGGCAGGACTGGAAATTTACATTCGTTTTAAAAGCAATATCTGTATCTCAAAGGTTCGATTTTTTATTATTTATTTTTGTTCCAAATCCAAATAAGTATGTATATATAAGTATATTTATATTTTATTGAATAAACATAAATGCCGGTCAGGCCGTGGGCGTTGCGTACAGATCAATTTATCTATGGCGTGGATAAAGCTTACCCATTTGGAATAGGTGTTATACTAAATATTTAAGTTGAATAAAAAAGATAATTTCATAAAATCATACTTAAAATTAAACTAAGGTAACAAGTTCCACATCTATCAAAATTTCATCATAAGCCTTGGGTATTTACTTACTATTCTTGTACTACACTATTGACAATGTGGAACAACCACTGTAGCGCAGGGCCGTAGCCAGCTGTTAAAATGAAAGACCGCGGGTTCGATTTCTGCACTGAAGCAAATATGTATGGGATCCACAAATATTTGTTTCGGGTCTAGGTGTTGTGGGACCGTAAGAACCTCGTAGTTTCTGATACCCAGAATACAGGTTAACTTAGTGTGCGATCAGGAATATGTGTATGACTATGATTAGACTGTTGCGTCTGACTATGGATTGTATAAAAAATGTACAAGATAATACATTGTTATTTAAATGTGCAATATCATTGTTACCAGGGGATCTAATGGATATGCTGGCGTTATTCACTTCATCAGTGAATTTCGTACTATACTGCAGTATGAGCCGACAGTTCCGATGCACCTTCGCAAGACTTGCTCGGGGCATGCTGTCAGCTTCTCCAGAGCCTGGAAAGTTTGCTGCAAAGTTAGAGCCCACCACACAGGTAAATTTCCAAGTAAGGATCGGCATATCACATGGTTTTTGTTGCGAGGTAATGTGGTATCCACGTTCAGTGTGACTGATCACTCCGCTTATGGTAACGCAATATGTGCAGTTAATCGTATTTTAATATTAAACATCAAAGTCTAGAAAAGCTTACAGTATGCATCATTCATGAATTTATTTTGTAGATGTGAAAGGTATGTTTAGAATATCGCATATGCTTTGGGATGGGCGTTATGTTATGAGCTTGATTTATTTTATAAAGTTTTAATAATAGTCATGCTAGCAGTATGGATGAAATAACTACGCAGGATTTTTTTTATATATCCATTTTGTCTAATCTCATCAAAGTTTGTTGACGCAAGTGTAATTTACTTTAGCTCAGACGCGTGTGAATTTGTGTTCGTATCCAATTATGTTTATTATTACAAGCTAACTAAATAATGAAGCAATAACATCACCTAATCTTATTTTCAGATGTAATCTTTTCACGTAAAAGTGTGTAGGCGACTGTGGGAAAGTGTATACTAACGAAACAAAAGCCCCATTGGGAATATGAGTAGGCCGCGTTGAAGCGACAGTTGTGACGAAAATCCGATAAATTGAAGTGTCCATATTATTTCTTTGAGTGAACAATCTACAGAGTGGCAGATGTAATCGTTTGAAGTCTAGACCCGTTGTAGACCACTCCCCATGCTATTTAATAAATTGACAGCCTCCGTGGCGCAGCGGGCGAGTAGCCGGCTGTGAAGCGAGAGGCCGCGGGTTCGATCCCCGCACCGAGACAAATGTTTGTGTGATCCACAAATATTTGTTTCGGGGTCTGGGTGTTGTGAGACCGAAAGTCACTCGTAGTTCCTGATACCTACGACACAAGACTCGTATATTACTGTGGGGTCAGGACTATTTGTGTGACTGTTGGATATAATTATTAAATTAATTGTTAATTATTATTAATAAATAACTTGTTGGTAATCTCCCGCTACCCTAATTATGTTACATTGTGGCTATGCTTCAGTATTTATTTTGGTAATTGCTGATGGATGTTTATTAAGTAAGCAAATATTGAGAGTGGTCCGCTTTATCTTAATTCCGTTACATTTATCTTTATTTTGTAAGGGTGAATGTAAATACATAACGACGTAATTCTTTGTTTGCTTAAAGTAAGCCATAACTTTGTTTAGTGCTATATAATATTCTATAAAATATTGTATAATTTACACACTTAAAGTTTACATAGGTATAATAATTATAAATAAAGTATAAATTATAGGTATAACGTTTACGTATGTTTTGTTTACGTAACATGAAAAATTTAATACGTGTAAAAGCGCGATTCCGTAGCAGAAGCAACAAGATTAGAAAATCCATTATATATTTTATATAATTCTATGAAATAGATCAATTTTAATAGGCATAGAACGCGAAACCGAATTGTTCTATTCTTTAACAAAACGGCTATATATGTCGCGAAATCAAAGCTGTGAAATTGCTCTTGAAAAAGATTGCTCCTGATAATAATGGCTAAATAATACCCAACCCCGGAGATCAATAGTTCTTTTATCACATTTACAACTAAATTACGAAGAGATCGACCCGTCTTATTATAAACGTCTCAAACAGTAGCGATTCCATTCAGAACTTTGAATTACAAAGTATCCGCTCCTCATCCTAAGACAAAGATAAAGTGCTAAGTCTCATGATGCCCAGTAATTTCTGCGATGATTAATGATTTATTATCTTTCATAAACAGGTCACTGGCCCGCTATAGCGACAGATTCCCGCCCTCATCAGGGTGGATGAGGAGAGTATCATATAAGTATTAAATGGTTTGTATTATTTATATTACATCTATAGTTTTTGGATCAGAAATAAAATAAAATTATTAATAAATAGTAAAAAAATATATAAGAAACTACAGTACTAGATAGTTCATATAACTACAAACGTGGTCTTACTACTTGATCATAACAAATTATCTATTAGATAGCATGCGCTTTTTGGTAGTTTAATACGATAATTATAGTACCTATATGCTTCCATAATAGCGGTGATTCTATGTTTTACTAAATATATCTATAACATATATAATATACTAGCTGTCCCGAGCGGTTTCACCCGCAACATATAATTAAAAGTTTTGCAGCGCCACCTACCGGGTCCAATTCAGAATCTAAACCATTCAGGGACCCACTCAACCATACATAAAAAAAATCGAAATCGGTCCAACAGTTTAGGAGTTTTGCTAGACTAACGAACGGCAATCGATTTTATTATATCGATTTACTGTGAACTGCAATCGATTTCCACATTATAATTAAATGCAGCTCGATAAGGGTTAAAAGCAACATTTCTATGCTGTTGAATTCGATTCCATCGATTCCGTTCAACTTCATTCCGCGTTTGGCTTTGCTCGTCTGTTTGACGTGCTCTTGTATGTCTTTGACTTGCAGCATTGTGAGATCTGCGACTTATGTTTGTACGTCTAATTGCTGGCATTTAAAAAACAAAAATTCTACTGATAATAAAATAATATTCTTTTGCATTCTTCTTTATATCAAGTCAATCAAAACAGTTTATTAAAACCTACCAAAATCTATATTAAATACTAGCTTTTGCTCGCGGCTCCGCCCACGTGATCAAACAAACAATCAAACTCTACAGCTTTATAATATTAGTATAGATTTGGGTAGCTTAGCAACGGAAGCCTTCAAATAATATTATTTGGGTAGCTTAGCAACGGAAGCCTTCAAATATGAATAATTTTCCCCGTTTTTGCAACATTTTTCACTGATGCTTCGCTTCTAATGGTCGCAGCGTAATGTTATATATCCTAAAGCCTTCCTCGATAAATGGACTATCCAACACAAAAAGAATTTTTCAATTCGAACCAGTAGTTCCTGAGATTAGCCCGTTCAAACAAACAATCAAACAATCAAACTCTACAGCTTTATTATTAGTATAGATGTAAAACAAACTCTTATACACACATAATCTCCCAACCAATCAAACCCCGATGGTCAGGACTCTGATATTGAATAATAAATACGATAGTATAATATTCTTCATGTTATTACGAAATATGAGTCTGTTGATATTACTTATTAACAATTTCTTACATGTACATAAATGTATATGTTATTAGAAAAACTTTTAATAAATAACATGATTAATTAATAAAGACATGCTTTGTTACTTTTTAAGGTTAAGCACAATGCATTATTTACATAAGTTCACGCCTATATCCCCGAAGAGGTTAGCAGAAGTTCAACTAGTGTCCCCACCGTTCGCCGAAATTTCCGTCCTTCAATGTCCTAGGAGGCGAGCCTGTCCCTATATCTTTTTCTTCGGGTATAAATTCCAATCACGGGCAACATATGTATGATTATCTGGTGTTAACTCAAACACAAATTGCGCTTGCCCGATCTGGGTTTGAAACCAAGACCTCACTACTTCTCCGCCCAAGAACGCTACCAAACTAATGACGCGATACTATATAAGTTAGTACTGTAGTTTATTATTCAATGATTAACATCACCGGCTCAAAATCGTTAAGTTTGATTTTCAGCTTTTTGAGTCGTAATTATTTTTTGTTAAAGTCTTTTAAAGTTATTTTTGGGGTACAGGACGAAATGTTTAACCAAAATTAATATTTTCAAGATGTTTTCTTGTGGGAGGTATTATCGTTCACGTAGACACTCAGACATTTTACGCGTTGCTTAAGTGCTAACAAGAATAGTTATATTCCCATTACGCCCAAACAGACTCCAACTTACAATATTTACAGTTCAATCACCACAATAAGCTTTATTAGGCATCGGTATACAGTCTCGTGTAAGAATCTTTCACTCTTGATTGCACATGGAATACAAATATAAGAGTCAATGGCATTTATTCACAGCACGTGCGTATAATCTAGCTTTTGCATTAGCTAGGATTTATTTTAATCATCATTTACATGGAGAGAGTTTGTGGTACAATACAGGCGAGCATATTACAGAAAATCATCATTTTTTAATTCTCTTGATTGAGACGGGCGGGCGGCTTGCTCGTAAACGGTACGCCTGCCCATTAACTGAAGCAACACCACACAGAACTTTGAATTACAAAGCATTGCATGGTACTAGACTGCGCTCGTCACCCCGAGACATAAGATTTTAAGTCTAACAATGCCCAGTAATTTCGCTGGCTTCAATGTCCAGAACACTGAATGTTCTTCAAACCGAAGCACAAAAGTGTTTCCACACTATGTTTTGCAGCAGAAATAGTGTGGTACTAACCCAGACAAATTCTTGCATTCCCGTAGTACCTAATGAATTGTAACGAAACCATCCTTTATGAGGCCGCGTCATAAAATTCTTGTTCCAAATGTATGCCGAAATTTTCTGATAAACGTATTTTCTCGTCTATCGTGCGATAAACTAACTCCGAGTAAATGGGGCATAAAACAGAAAACAGTAACACGAAGCACGTAGCAGTGTGAAAAAAATTAAATAAAATTTTATATAACACATTATATACAAATATATAACACGACCACGTAAATTACGGTTATATTGTTCGCCTATATCGTAGGTACAAGAAACTGTCTTCATCTAAATAGTGCTTTATTTGTCAAACGTAGCATGAATAGTAATATAAATTTTATTAAAAGTATCTTTTGTGGCTTCTTTAGTATCGCGAGGATAAAAGAAACCGTATCTCCGTCGAAATATAATACTCGTAAAGACGCCATGAATGATGTTTGAAAAGATAAGGATGTAACTTATAGTTTTCGCTCTATTTTTTTAATCAGACGTCATTCAATATGTTCCAAGAAGACATTTAAATAGTATCTCCGTGGTCAATAGTCTCATTTAAATTGCAGGGTTACGTTTCAATAACAAGTTTCCAATTTGAATTTTCTTTTTAAATTGGTAATGCCTCGTGAATCGTGATGTTTATTTGAATGTCACGTCCATATTTTCCTTGAGGCTGGGTGGCCGGTGGCCGGAGGCTGGTGAATGCATTTTATAATAATTATTAGTTTCGCAGTTTATTAGATTGTGATCACCTGTATTATCGCCGTACACACGATATATACGATGGTACGCATACATCGTGGCTCGTTCCGGTCAGTCATGTTCCTGGATCAGCCAGTGTGTATACGAGTATATTAGGTATTTAGGAAGATTTGAGTTATTTATCTAGATATTATTCCATTTAGGATCTGAAATCGTACTTTGATGTCGTCATTCACTCGCCATGGATGAAGCACTACCTATGACGTGCGTTTACACAACGCTACACACCGTTTAGTATTGAAGTTTTGACACGCACTTATGCGTTAAGCGATATGGGGCGTCATATAAAATGAAATAGGTTGCGCTTCCTCCGTGGCTAGCCCACGCCAGGTATTAAATTGACAACAACCTTTAGACTTAATTTCACCATACTTCGTTAGTAAAATAAATGTCATTGTACATATTTTGACGCATTGTTCAGGTGAGTGAGTGGGATCTTTAATTTTTTTAATAGGGATAAGGGCCGATGGAATAAGTCTAGCTTATGTCCATGCCAGCCTGCATAAACGCTTCTTCCCTCTTCGGAGACGGAAGAAGCAAATCGAGGGGCCTGCGATAGGACAGGCCGATGACCGATGTTGGCACGGAGTTCTAGGGATTACCCTGTATATCCTCCTCAACCAACCATCAAGTCATGTCACAAGCCCCTCGGGAGAACCGGATATACACTGGTTGATCCTGCAATGTGATCCACATAAGATTTGTGGGTCACTATGGCATATTTTACATAATGTGTACGTTGGTCGTTATCCGGGCGAATATGAATATTCTACCACCAGCAGAATAACATATTTTGTATTTATGAAACAAGACCACAATTAATTAAATTGTTGTGTACACACACCAACTTTAAATTATAAAAGTAGAATTGAGCATATTTTGGTTTTACCTAGAGGCTATACAACTTACTGTCGGCTTTGCTTTACTCGATCGGCGAACTTCCTGGAAATAATTTTTTAACTTTAAGAGGTAAACCCTCGGGTTAAAATTTCTGCGAATTTTATCTGTCGACAAAGGAAATTATTTATGTTCTAAAAAAGTATATTGTTTAAAGTTCTTTGGTTAAATGTGTGTTTAATCTTCTAAACATGTTTTATGTGTTAATTAATACATTTATGTCTTTTACAGGTAACTACGCTCTCTAAGTGAAACAGTTTTAGCATTTAAATTACTATAATTGTTGTGTAAGTGATTTTGTAGAATCATCAATTACGTAAGAGATTACCTTTCGCTAGTTGTTGCGTCTAATGAGCCGTGACGCAAAAACTAGACAAAGCTTTTGTAAATACTTCATTATAGATATTTTGTAATTTCTATAGAAGTTGTTTACTTAGGGTCCAAAGATCAATTTAGAATTGTACATTGTAAATCACGATTGTTTGTAAATAAGACTACGATTAGATACGCTACCAAAGTTTAAAAACTTAAAAACTAATGTTACAAGTAAAATTTTTACTGTATTTTTGAATATCGTGTCTTCATTATATGTGTAACTAAAATTAATAAAAAAAACATATATAATAACTTTAATAAGTATTTATAAAATATTGGTATTTAATGCATAAAATGAAATTATGATGTTTATTTGTTTTCCATCATTGATCTGAGTCGAATAACATTTTATTATAAACTTGGTTATTTTATTTCACTTAGTACCTTAACAGTAAACCTTTCTTTCTAGAACGTACTGCTGAATTATCCTGTGTGGAGCTTAAGCATCATATCGTAGTCTGCGTGTACTGACCCCCGGAAAGTGACTTTAGCTATTTTGAAACTGTAATCGAAGATGTATTAAAAAGACTAAGTCTAAGTAACAAGCATATAGTAGTGTGTGGGGATATAGCGAATAACGTTAATTTGTTAGATAAATGATCTATTACTACCATCAGATTAATTAGTTTATTTAAATTGTTTAATAATTTCAGACATATATTTTCTGAGCCTACGAGAATCACCTCACATTTTGCTACATGCTTATATGATATTTTTTGCAACTGTGATTATTTCAACACCACTAATCTGAGCGATCTAACTTCAGATCATTCAGGAAAAGAGATTTTTTTAAATCTATTTGATTGAATGACGAGACGCAAGGCGCTCGCCTGACGGTAAGCGCCACGCCTACCCATAAACAGAAGCTACACCACACAGAACTTTGAATTACAAAACACTGTATGTCACTGAACTGCGCTCGTCACCCCGTGAAATAATGCCCAGTAATTTCACTGGCTTCAATGTCCTTTTAACCAAAACACAACAGTGCTTATTTTTCATCTGTCAAAGTGAGAATGAGACAAAACATATTTTAGTAACCAATTTAGTAGGTACGCACGCGAACCCGCGCCCGTGAACTTGTATCGAGGGGTCTTATAAGGGTACTTGAATTTTTTATGCAGTTAGTACATTCCTATGACGTCATTACACCGAGGTGCCTAGTTAACTTCTGCGTGTTGTACATGGAAAGAGTTTATCACATGACACAGGCGAGAATATAATAGAAAACTCTTGTTTCCGAGACCGCGTCACACAGTTTGAAAAATATTTGTATGTCGCGGAATCATATACCTATTACAGTTTTCTATCTAAATAGAGTTTGAAAGACTTTGAAACCAGTGAAATTACTGTACTTATGAGACTTGACGCCTTATGTCTCGGGGTGACAAGCGCCATCCAGTACCAGGCAGTGCTTTGTAGTTCAAAGTTCTGTGTGGTGTTGTTCTGTTTATGAGCAAGCGTGGCGCTTACCATCAGGCGAGAAACCTGTTCGTATCGTCATACAAGCAAAAAAAACGGGGCTTAAATTATTTTACGCGTATTTTATCTCAATGACAGTATGCGTGGCGTGTGATAGACTTCATAAAACATTTCAAAGTGCCTTCATAATTTCATATCATAAGTGTGCGATGCTTCCAAAGGGTCAAAATATAATTTCGGAGCGAGACGCCACACCCCTCCATATTCCCTTGTTAATTTATTCCGTATGACGAGTCCAATTTTAGTAAGTGTCAACCGCTCCTTTTTTGCATTATCTGATTAATGTTCATTTGAAACCGCCGATGTCACTTATTATTTTTACTTTTCTCGAGAATTCCGGCATTGTTATATTTCATGTTTAAGGCAGGGTCTGAGCTGATATACCTTTATTTGTTAAAAATATGTCAAGCTATATAAGGAATACATAGCCTCGTGGCGCAGTGGGTGAGTGGTCGGCTGTAGAGCGAAAGGCCACGGGCTCGATTCCTGCACCGAGACAAATGCTTATGTAATCAACAAATACGTGTTTCGGATCTGGATGTTGTGAGACCGCAAGTCTCTCTTAGTTCCTGATACCCACGACACAGGTTAACCTTGTTAACCTAGGACTATGTGTGACTGTTGGGTGTGGTTAATGCCATTAATAAAGGCATAGGCATCATAGAATGTTAAAATGATAATAATATGAGATCTGTATTACACACTGTCCCACTGCTGGGCACATGCCTCCTCTACGAATGAGAGGAAAAATTTCGAAGGTATGTGAAGTCTATCAAGCTGCAGGCCTAAACCCTCTCATTTGTAAAATGTTAACATAAATAAAATTCAAACTGTATACGTGGTTTGAATTAGAATTATTTCAGTTATATTTTGTACGAAGGTTTGGCTTGTTTCAAATAAAATGTATTAAGCATGTGCTTATTAAAAAAAATCGTTATTAATAATTGACAAGCATCTGTAATTAGGCCAGAGTGTTGAGTGATGACTAGAGCCTATTACGTCTCATTAGAGAGGAGGCCCGTGCCCAACACTGGGACATATATAATACAGGACTGTTATTCACGTTTAATGAAATCAATTAAAGATATAACATAAATATCTTATAAAATACGATAAAAATACTAAACTGCTTTCACTGCATAATTTCCAGTATGATTTAGTGAGCAAAAACTTAAAACTGCCGGCACATACCTACGTGATATGAAGCTTTATTCAAAACAGTGTGAGGGACCTTCTTAGTCAGCAGCAATTTTCCAATTTGCGTACCTTTAAAATTAAATTATCCTACAATCCTTTTCTTAGTGTGTAGGTGTTGTTTTATAGCAAAGACTGATGAACTGGAGAGCAGATGGCCACGAACATCTTAAGCTCAAAGTCAACCTCACCTGCACGTTTTTTTTTTCGAGTGGTAGAGCCACGCTGTAGACAGTTTTGTCTACAGCATGAATGGGCTGGCTCGACCGGGTCGTTACCACTGTCTCACAGAAAACCGACGTAAAGTAACGGCTTGCTGCTGCTTTCGTATGGTGAGTGAGATATCCGGCAGCCCAAATCCCCTCCCATTCCCAATCCCTAATTATCTCTTTCCTTTACGGTCGGCAACGCGCCCATGATTCTTCTGGTGGTGGGCGTACATGGGCGGTGGAAATCACTTACCATCAGGTGACCTACTTGCTCGTTTGCCGGCCTATGCTATAAAAAAAAACCTGCACGGGGTATACTCTGCTGAATATCAGACGAGGCATTGGCGAAACTTGGTTTCCGTTGCGGGCTGTGCAGGTCAGACAGCGGGTCGCACCACCTAATAACAAATTCACCGCCAAATCATGATGGGCAGGGGCACCCTGATATTAAACCGGCTTAACAACAAGAGGACAGAGGCTGTTAAACTAATAAGTGGATCACCTGAATTAAGTGACGTCTATCGCCCTTGAACACTCACTATACCAGAAGAATCATAGATGCGTTGCAAATTTTGAAATAAAATAATAGGCTTGGAAAAGAGAGGGAGATTTGGACCACCAAAAATCTCACTCATCGTAAAAAACGCAACATATTGCAGTAAGGTACTATTTATTTTTTATTTATCGGTTTTGTATGAATCAGTATTACCGCCCTGGTCGATGCAAAGTGCTCTAAACTCAGACGACATTTCCATCCCTTTCAGTGTTATGAACGTTATTCTTGATTTTTATTATTGTTGAGACGGCGCCTATACCCGGGACCTCTAGCGACCCCTCCACTGCAAAGCAGAGGGTGAGCGCTGGAACGGACCCGGTGATGGCTGCGTCTATGTCCACGGCTAGCCAACCAAACTCCGCCGAAAGGCAGAGCGCGGCAGGCGAACCAATGGTCACCCAACACTCCTCCGCCGAAAGGCAGAGGCAGGATGGGAGTTCAGTTTGCTCGCTGACTACCACCGACGGGGACGCCAGTGATGGTGACCTAGAGGAGGCTGTCGCGCATCTGACCGACCAGGACGTTCCGTTAGGAACGGATGAGGAGGTGAGTAGCCCTCTTCGCTCCTCCTCGCCACACTAACATAATACAGACCAACCTCCAGCACAAACAAGCCGCGGCGGCTACCCTGCGAAGACTACTGGAGGTAAACAACAAGACCATCGCCCTTATCCAGGAGCCGTGGATAAGGAAGGACAGAATCTGCGGTCTGAGCAACATCGGAGGTAAGATTCTCCTTGATACCACCATAACTAACCCACGCACTTGCATTTACATACCTAGATCAATCGACGCAGTTATAATAAGTGAGTTCTGTTCTAGAGATCTGACTACGGTCAGGCTCCGGAGCAGCTGCCCTAGCATCCCAGAAGTAATCCTAGCGTCAGCCTATCTGCCGGGCGACGCGGACATACCGACGGTTGAGCTAGCGAATCTTATCAGACACTGCGAAGACAAGAAGCTTGAGCTAATCATCTCGGCGGACGCGAATGCACACCACACCATCTGGGGCTGCGGCGCTTCCAACAAGAGAGGTGATGACTTGGTTGAATTTTTATTCTCCACAAACCTCAGGCTTTTAAACAGGGGGTCCGAACCTACTTTTGTGACTTCCAGATACCAAACTATAATAGACATCACGCTGTCAACGGAGAACGTATCGGAAACCATATCCGATTGGCAAGTATCTAACGAACTGTCCAACTCTGATCACAGATGGATAAGATATAAACTGAACGTGGACACTAAGAAACCTGAACCTTGGCGCAATCCCAGACGAACTGACTGCGTAAGGTTCGGTAAGCTAGTGTCAGAAAGCCCTAACCTCAAGCATATCCCTGAAGAATATGGAGGGCCAGCTGACATAGAGAAACACGTGAATAAACTGACTGATACACTAACAGACGCATTTCAACAAACGTGCCCACTCACGAGGCACCCGACGAGGACCGCCAATCGTAATAGCTGGTGGGGACCTCAACTCGAAAAATTGAGATGCAAACTACGCAAACTGTTTAACAGAGCAAAAAACACAAGGAAAGCAGAAGACTGGGATGCGTACAAAATAACCCAAGCGGCTTATAAGAAACGCATTCGGGAACGCAAACGAGAATGCTGGAGAACCTTTTGTACCAACATTGAATCAAACGCTCAGGCAGCCAGGGTAAGGAAAGTTCTATCCAAAGACCCAGATCGTAACCTTGGCTCCCTGAAAAAAGCTGACAACAGCTATACAACAACTGATGCAGAAATGTGTCAGCTGCTACTTAACACACACTTCCCAGGATGCCTTGTTACGGATAACACCACATGGGGAGAAGTGAACCAACAGGTATGTAATGAAACAACCACCGACGATATCATAACTGCTCAGCGAACAATCACGTTAGAACGAGTCGTATGGGCAATAAACACCTTCTCAACCTACAAAGCGGCCGGTTTAGATGGCATCTTCCCTGGACTCCTTCAGTGGGGCAAAAACACGATAGCCCCACATCTGGTTAGGATTTATCAGGGATGCCTAAAATACTGCTACGTTCCCCACAAATGGAGAGAAGTAAAAGTGGTATTCATACCAAAACCAGGTAAGAGTGACTATACGCAACCAAAATCGTATAGACCAATTAGCCTCACATCTTTCCTTCTAAAGGTAATGGAGAGACTGTGTGACCGGGCACTCAGAGATGAGGCATTGGCTAATCACCCTCTACACAACCAACAACACGCCTACTCTTTAGGCAAATCAACCGAATCAGCACTTCACAGTGTAATCACACCAATCGAAAATGCACTATCAACACAATCATCAGCGCTTGTAGCCTTCATTGACATAGAGGGGGCTTTTGACAAGACGCAATTTAACAGCATAAGCCGTGCACTGCTCAACCACAACGCTAACCGGTCCATAACTAACTGGATCGGAAGCATGCTGAGGGAGAGGGCAGTGCAAGTGACAGTCAATGATACTGTCCGAGCTATTGTTTCGAGGGGCTGCCCACAGGGGGGGGTCATTTCGCCGCTCTTGTGGAACCTAGTGGTGGATGACCTCATTAGGACACTAAACGAAGCAGGCTTCCACACTGTCGGCTATGCAGACGATGTAACGATCCTTGTACAAGGTAAGTTCCAAGGAGTCCTATGCGAACTCATGCAAAGGGCCCTTAATATCGTCGAAGGATGGTGCTCAGAACAGAAACTGACAGTAAATCCATCAAAAACTGAACTCGTAATGTTCACAAAGAAGCGAACAATAGAAAATCTTCGCCTACCTAAACTCCAAGGTACCACACTTTCTCTCACCAAAGAGGTAAAATATCTAGGTATCATCTTGGACGACAAACTGTTATGGAATAAACATCTGGACCACAAACTAGAGAAGGCCTGTATCACATTCTGGCAGTGCAAGAGACTCCTTGGCAAAACCTGGGGTGTACACCCCAAAATTGTCAGGTGGCTATACACTGCGGTGATACGGCCAATCCTCACCTACGGAGCTGTCGTCTGGTGGCCCAGAACCAAATTAACCACAGCAAGAACCAAACTGCAGCATTTCCAGAGACTAGCCTGCACAGCTATAACGGGCTGCATGAAAACCACACCCACAGCAGCTTTGGAGGTCCTGCTGGGACTACCGCCCTTGGATCTTTTTATCCAACAAGAGGCGGCCTCAGCAGCAATAAGACTAAAGACGCTAAAGCTCTGGGGTACAGCTAATAGTACCCATGCCAAAATCTTGGAAGAAGCCATCAACTACCAACCGTTGATGGCTGCTCCCAACGACAGGGTACCCAAACAACACATCTTCAGCAAAAGCTACACTGTCCAGCTGACCGAAGAACAACATGACTGGTCAGACACACACGAACTGCGCATATACACCGATGGCTCAAAGACAAGGACAGGATCGGGAGCAGGAGTGTTTTCACCAGAACTGAACATCAAGATATCAATGGCCTTGGGCGAATACAGTTCCATCTACCAATGTGAATGTGTCGCCATTACACAGGCTGCCAAAGCAGTGGAAAAACGGGGCCTTACAGGCTATAAAATACGAATTGTATCCGATAGCGCTGCGGTATTACGAGCCCTAGACAGCAAAATTATCCAGTCAGGGCTTATACTAGAGTGCCACCAGGCACTGGAGGGTATAGGGAAAATAAACTCAGTTACCCTGCAGTGGATAAAAGGGCACAGTGGCTCTCTAGGAAACGACGCAGCTGATGAGCTGGCTAAAAGAGGGTCAGACCAGGCATTGATGGGTCCTAATCCAATACTGCCACTGCCCTTTAACCAGCTGAGGACATGGCTGCGTCACAGAACACAAAAACAACACGCAGAACAATGGGCGAATATTAGTACATGCAGACAATCCCGGGAAACCGTGCCACACCCGGATTTTCGTCTGACTAAACGCCTCCTATCTTTGGACAGGGCATCCCTACGCATAGTCGTAGGTACCATCACTGGACATTGCCCGCTAAACAAACATTTATATGTTCTAGGTATGACTGACAGCCCCCTATGTAGGGGATGTCTGTTGGTCGATGAAACAGCTGCCCATGTCATCCTGGAATGTGAAGGTGTAGCTGCACAACGGGCAGAAATCCTCGACTCACCGGGGTCACTCCGAGAAGCCTGTGGAGAAACCAGGAAGATCCTGCGCTTCTGGTCGGAGTTAGGCTGGCTTGCACTATAGCCGGCACGGATATCACGCACAATGGCCTGAATTTTTACAGGCTAAGTGCGGGAAAAGGAGCCCACAACCAATTATTATTGTTGATGGTATGTTAGATGAACATTATTCATTTATTTAATATTATTATTATTATTATACTCTATTGCTTAAGAAACCCTTAATTTACCGAAAGCCAAATAATTAAATTACTATAATAGTAATATTACTGAAAAGCATCGAAACTCAAAGGAAAAATACCATTACAGATATTGTAATTTGACATTATAGTAAAATGGCAGCATAAAAATCTGTTTAGATTTTTTTTACATAAATATAATTTGCCAGGATTGCCGCAAACTAATTAACTGTACGTATAATTTAATTAATAACTTAATCAAATAGGTAATATTGGCGTACAATTGTTAGTATTAAGTAAATAATTGATTGTAAGTGAACACGTTAAAATTTTATGAGATTGCGTACATATTGTACTAATCGCTTCGCGGTTTCTACACGATTACAATATTCATACATAGAATATTAATATCGCCACCCAACAATACAAATGTGAAACAGTATTTGTGAGAACCTGCTCCAATTGATAAATAAATAAGGAAGTAAATTTGAGTTTCTATGTAGAGATTTATAAATTAAAGGTCCATTTAACCTTTGACACGTGTGTGGTCACGAGAAGTTATGTTTCCAAAAAGAAATAGAACGTGAAAAATTTTAATTAAGAGATAGTAACACTAAAACTATAATAGGGAGATTCGTTGCATTTCATACTATATAAGATTATTTTTATTTCGGTATTGCTTATACAGGGTTATTTTTAAAACACCAGCAACCTCGCAGGGGTAGATTCCTAAGGTTATAAGCTACTACTTTTGTTCTACGACTTTTGATAATTTGTTAGATTTTATTTTCATACAAAAATAAGTATTCATTTAATTTCCGTCTTGATTGTTACAACGCGCATCGCACTTTATAATACGTAAACAAATACGCGAAGCGTGGGGAACCGGACTAGCTCCTTTGAAGGTTAACGCGCCGCTCAGCTGAGCGGCGCCTTTGAGTCGCGCGCGCACGCCGCATACTACGAAGAAAAATACGACACAACAAAAACTTGTAAAATCATTTTTTTTTAAATATATTGATTTATATCCAAACTCGTAGAACAAAAGTTGTTCCGTATGGGGACAGCTATCTACCCCTGCAAGGTTGCTGGTGTTTTAAAAATAACCCTGTATAGTTTAGTATACTAGTAGAACATGGACAATATCGAACTATGTCTCAAAACTTACGAGTGAACATGAAGTGAAGATTGATCTTTAGTAAAAGCAGGAACAGTAATCTAAAACGTTTTAATTAATTAAATACTCATAAAAGTAAAGGAAAACATTCAGCAACAACACGAAGCCAGTAAAAACATGGTGTTTAAGTAGATTGGCGTTGGATTACATTTGGAATTAGCTATAAGCTTTTAAGTAAAAAGAAACATGTCATTCAACTAGCACGATTTCGAAAGCTTAGCGAATGTTACGTAAACAATACGAGATTTTAGCATTATCAGCATACAATACATATAGCTGTATAGTTTGAAAGTTTTTTTTGTTATTTATCTGAATGATATCATAGACACGAGCCACCTACTCGAGGTGGCTCGTCTGATAGTAAGTGCCACGCCTGCCCATAGATAGAAACATCACCACACAAAACTTTGAATTACAAACTATATATGTGACCCTGATTACTCTCATCGTCATCTCCCCAAGACAAGACTCCTTGACATTAATATTGTAAATGAGATGAAGTTTCGAAGGTATAATGAAAATGTTTTAGTGTAAATGTAAAGACACTTTTTTCAAAAGAAGCTGTTTCTTAGCATGGTACTAAAATCATTACTAGACTGTGAAATAATGTTGAAAAATGAACATTGATTCTTTTCTTAACCAACATAATTAAGAAGGTTCTCGATTTGACGTGTATATAAATATATACTTTGGTATTAACATAATAAATATTCAGAGAGCCTTAGAAAGATAAACTAGACAAAGTGACTATTAAGCACCTACTTGTTAGACGCAGATGAAATTCTGTCAGACGGTGAAGATCTTTAGCAAAATAATTCAAGAGAAATTATTTATTACCATCAAGTAACAGATAGTTAATGGGGCGAGTGACTTTAGACATAGATAGATAGATAACTCTTTATTGCACACCAATAATTAAAATTATTATAAATTATTATTATGTATTAATAGTGGCCAAATATCGTTTACAATACATTGCGCCATTTTAAATAAAGTATTAGTTTGATTCACCGAATAGGTCGTACAAATAAGCCAATAATAATACTCTTTTAAGGTCACATGTTCAAATTACTGTATTCGAGTACTTCGTAGTATGATTTTGGGTATCTATCCGGATAACCATACATATATTGTATTGAAAACGGTCTTTATGAGTAAGGTCTCTTTTTAACCCATTTAAAAACGGAGGTTCTGTGTCTGCTAACTCTGTTTTAATGATACGTTCTAGGTGGGGTGTACCAATGTGAAATCCACCTAATATTTATTTTTATTGGTCATATAGTGGTACCGATTAGATCTCTATAATTATATACTTTTTTTCTATAACGGCTTCGATATGTGAAATAATTGTCAGTGTGAACAAAGGGAATATAACTTTAATGTAAGCGTAAACAATGTCTGTTATATTTAATGTATTTGGAACACATATTATAGGTTTCTGCACTCATTCTTCATGTAAACTTTAACTATGCCAAATATTTTTTTGCTTTACCGTGCGCGCAATATGCTTAAAAAGGGCACAAATACGTTTAAAAAGGGGTAGGTACATAGTTTTCTCTTCGCATATTAATACATTAATAAAAAAAAAATTAAATCCAAAACAATTTTATATATATATTATATATTTAAAATAAAAAATTTATATATTTAATGTTTTCAAATTTTCAATTATGCAATGAAGAAACTCAACGTAGGTAGCGGTTAGATTATCTTGAAACTAATTAAAGAAGTTTAGGGTTCTATCAGCTTAACAAAATATCGAGACTTCATTAAATTAGATTGTGTTTATACATATAATTAGTGTGTTACGCATAGGAAAATCTAGTTAGTTTATTTTATCACTCGATCGAATTCCCTTGCCAGACAATCCTGGAGGGAAAACATTGTTAATCTACCATGTTCATATAACTATCTAGTATCTGTTAATGAAATTAATTTGGCAGATACACTAGCATAAATATTTTTAATGAAAATTCATGATTTCATCTTTATAAAGAATTAAAAAATATTTCGATGGAATAAATATTTAAAATTCTACTTGTAATGAGAGGTCTTTACAAAGGTTTTAATAAAAATCTAGCGTATATTTCGAACAATTATCAAGCAAGATAAATTGTAACCATAAAATATACAAATGAAATATAACTCGACAAATGAATAGGTTCGAATTTAAATGAAACATACATAGTTGAAACGCATAATGCTTAAACGTTTTGGTCAATCGTGTAATTTTGTATAGAATTTCATGTTACTTTAAAACCTGTTTCAGTAGTACTTTCAACATTAAATTGTTACTTGACTTTGTAATATTATATATAAGTATATTTTAATATTAGAGACCGGCAAACGAGCAAATGGGTCACCTGGGCCCTTGAATATCCACAATACCTGAAGAATCATGGACGTATTGTCGGGTGATTAAGTGATTGGGTAGGAAAAGAGGATTTGTTGATTTGACATTGGGAATGCGGCCTTAAAGGTACAAAAAAATATTACATAGGTTCTAATTCGCCTTATCTCGCTGTCTCTGGTATAATTATTGCTTTACGCGCGTGCTTTTACAAAAGCCGTAATACAATTTTTACATATATATAAACTAACTATAGTTAATAAACTAAAAAATAAACCTACTTCGATAAACTTTGAATAAACCTGAGTTAAAAATTAATACGACGGTCTATCCGTATTTTATTAATCTCATTAGCTATGTGTTCTTATTCACCACGTTTGGCTGTACTTGATACGCTTAATTGAATGCTCCTTCAACATTATTTACAATTTAAGCCTACGATACTATATCAGTAATCTGCATAATTTAGCTGATCTATTCCAGTCTACCGAGCAAACAACGAAGTCACTGCACAGTTTATCTTAATGATATTAGGATTTTAACAGAGGCCGAAAAATGAACAAGTGAGTCGCCTGGTGTAAAGTGATCTCCACCGCCCATAATCTGATAGAAGAATGATGAACGTACGAACGAAAGGAATTTGGATTGGTAAGGTCAGGGGGATTTAGGCTTTTTTAAATTTCACTCCGCTGCAGCTTGCGAAATGCAACACTTCACATCGGTTTTCTAGTAGGCAGTGGTACCGCTCCAGTCATGCCGGACTCATTTGTATAGCAGACGTGACTGACTAAACCAGTGTTTCCCAACGTGGGGCCCACGCCCCACAGGGGGGCAATTTGATAGTTAAAGGGGGCAATTTAAAAATGGACTCGACACGACTTTAACTCTTTCGCTTTGGGTTATTTAAATGCAATACTAGATAACGGTGAAAAATTTAACAAAAATATATTAAGGTGGGCGTGGCCTAAAAAAGGTTGGGAAACACTGGTCTAAACCGTATTTCTACTACTTACTTACTAAACGTAATATAAAACAAGATAAAGCTTAACATCATCATTCCATGTATTTATGGCAGAAATAACCTCTATTGTTGTAGAAAATATGAACCAAAAAATAAATAATGAAACATCAAAGTTTGTAAACAACTTATCAGCAAATATGGAGGAGCCTTTTATAACAAAGGAGCCAAATTAAAAAAAACGTGGCGAAAATTCGTTGGAAGCAAGAAACACAATAGGTTGTGCAAACTTCGTTAATAGCTAAACAATATTACAACCTCCTAAAAATAAGAAAGATACTAACCAGATAAGGAAAGGTTACTCATTAAAATCTCGGAAATAAATTAAATCGCTACCCAACCCGTTCATTTGTATTAAATTTTAGATGTTTATTGCTGGTGGAGGACACCATTTTTGTACCCGACTACATAGCGACCATCATACACATGATGAAAACCCCGTTATAGTGGCTCGTCCAGGCGAGTCACGTTCCGGAGTCAACCAATAACTTCAGGTTGGCATAATTCTGCACATCGTCGAAGGACGAATTGCCTAAACTGTCGACATTATATTTGGACTGCATTTTAGTCGCTGGTGGGAGGATACTTGTATCCGACCGGATAGCGACCACCGTACACTGGTGCTATATTCTGCCATAGTGGCCCACCTTGTGTGGGTCGCGTTCCAGGGTCAGCCAGTGTATATCCGGTTCTCCCCAGGTGGCTTGCCCCCCGATCCTAACCCTTTTCACATCCCTTTTTCCTTCCCCTCCCCCTTGGCCCTGGGATGAGATACTGCGGGGTCGCCAGTATTCCGTTGGCAGGGACCCCGTGATTCATCCCAGGAACTTTGGCAGGCCGGCATGATCTTGCCGACCTACGATGGACGCATTGTTTATCGTTGGTCGACACTATTCTTGGATTGCGCTACACTTACCATCAGGTGTAGCGTAGTCACTTTGCCGAGCCAGGATAAAAAAAAAGTTAACATAAGGTCTAGCATAGTCACTTTACCGGGCTAAGATAGATAGCTAGAATAGGTAGATAGAATAGCTTTAGAACTTATAATTATGAAACATATACAGGTCAAATTCCTGTGACACAATGTACTATGTATTTAAACATATACGTATTTAAAATAAACATTATTGTACAATGTGTTACAGAAAGTGTTGATTTATTTAAAGGTGCTTACATACACCTGAAAGTGAGTTCTTATATACCGAATCTTATCAAAAGCTAGACAACCTATTCTTGCAGTGTTTAATCACTCGTTTATTATGATTGCTAAGATTGGTCACAGCACTATTAATTAAGTGAAATGCGTGAGCGAGAATAACAATACTAATGTGAGACAAAGCTCAGCTGTTTTCATTTATTGATGGAAGTTGCAATTCGAATATCGACATGAAATGATCATGGTCATAAAGTAGAATATCATCATCATCAGCCAAAAAACGTCCACTGCTGAACATAGGCCTCCCCCAAAGATTTCCAGACCGACCTGTTGGAAGCGGCCTGCATCCAGCGACTTCCTGCGATCTTTATAGAATATGAAATACTTCATTAAAATGTATACCCTAGCTATGCAATGGGATTCGGTACTGATTATTGGGTGGATGGTAAGGTGGTTGTTGGTACAGTATACTTACCCCTTTTTGTGACACGTTAGAGAGAAAAATAAGAGCAAATTGGGTTAAAAAGTGCATTCTTATATGGTCATGATCCTATGCTATTTAAGATGCTATAAAAGATTAAGTGCTCTGATATTTTTCAAAATGAATCTGGTAACATTTTCAACTTTACTTAACAATGTAACAAATAATAACCATTAAGGTCCCTGCCACCAAGCTGCTGACCGAGGCCAAGCGATAATTCCACTTTGTTTCTTTTTGTATGTGCATTGTGTACACAGGGCTAGAATCGTCATGATCTAATGTACCCCGTGCCAATTCTCGAGATATAACCTATAACACCCATTTAAATGTATAAATTTCCCAAAGGGTTTAAGTAGAACCACCCTTTGCAATTTCCCTTAAATTCTACACAAATATATGAATAAAAATGATACTTTATCGCCAAAAAGGGTAGCTAACCCGGACGTAAGACGCGTAAATGATGACGCCATTGTTCTTTATTTTACTGTCGTAATAAATATTCATCATCTTACAGATTTAGTAAAGAAAAGCGTTCCCAGTGTGTCAAACGATATCACACGTAAGATTTTCACAACAGCACAGTAACGAATGAAGCAGGTATTATTGATTTACTCAAAGTTACCCTACTGCAGTCTCATTGATCTAGTAACAGCCTACTTGGCAAGAAGCCTCCTAAGCGTCCTAGGTTCAAATCTCAAATCGGCCCAAATTCTCGGATCGAATTTTGTGTTCAAGTTTTCGATACCGACAATCACACATTGTTGTGCAGGTTATGGTGACCCTTTTAAACATCTTGAGCTCATTACACTGCCCACCCATTCGGGGCTATAGGCTTGTAATATGTATGTATGTATTCAGAGTTGCATAACATATTTGATTCGTCAAACTATAATCAATTACAAATACGGCATCCAATTAAAATTATCGTATAAATACGTACATAGGTACGTATATAATAGCAAGGTACAACTAATTATCTTTGTAGATTAATTTTTATAAAGTATAACTAAGATAACTATTATACCTCCGCTAGAACATACAGCCAAAGGCACTGATTTATAACACTTCTTAAAGTATAACTACTAAGACATTTAATATCTACAAACTATTATACCTACACTAGAACATAAAGCCAGTGTAAAATCAGTGTCTTTGATTTACAACACTACTTAATTAAAACAAGACAATAAATCACTTTTAAGATATTAAAATTTATGTTTTTTCTCAAATCTTGGCACGGCAAAGTGACTAACTACACTGTACCGATGATAAGTACAGTGGAGTCCGAATTAATTTGATGAACTGGCTGAACGTACGCGACTCGGTGAAATGAGCCACTATGGTGGGTTTTTCACAATGGGGTCATTCCATGTAAAATCGTCTTATGGAAAAGGAATTTTTCCCGACTCATTTTAGATTTTGGTGTAACTTTGAGAAACTCTACTCTAGGGTCCCAAAGAACAAAATTTACTCGAGTTTAATTTTTACAAGCGCTTGTTTCCGCCTATTTAAACATAAAATTTTAAAAATCGATATTTTTAAACCTTATCAACATTTGCTGTGAAATTTTTCTGTTTGAAGCTATCTGCATGATCCATACGGAATTCACAGTGGGAAAGATAGTAGTTTAAGTGTAAATGAGGAGAATTGGCTAGGACGATCCCTTTGAATAATAGCACTATGCTGAAAATGAGTGTTTTTTAGTCATTTTTCGTGAATTTTAATCGACTCTAGCGTCTTAACTGTTGAGAATTAAAAACTCATGCTCCGCGGGAATTAAGTATACATATCATAGACAAAATTCAGCCACAAGTTGACTTGAGCAGCCCACTCTTCATAGAAAAAAACTTTGCTTCAAATAATGGAATTTTAAAAAATCCCAATTTTCAGGTTATGAAACGAACGTGTTGACTGCGAGATAAAAATCTGATACTCACAAAATCTACTGTTTTTACCTTCAACTTAAAATTACTCTATCACTTGTTTTGTTATTTTAATGTTTAGTGCATGTACGAGCCGTTTTTTTTTTCACAGCAAACATCTGGACGTTTTTACTAATGGATTAAAACTAAAAAAAGGAAAAATAAAAAAAAAAACAAAAAATTAAAAAAAAAATAAAAAAAAACTACTAGGTATTTAAAAAAAAATTGAGTAAACATGAAAATAACAAAACAAGTGATGTAGTCATTTTAAGTTGAAGGTAAAAACAGTAGATTCTGTGAGTATCAGATTTTTATCTCGCAGTCAACACGTTCGTTTCATAGCCTGAAAATTGGGAATTTTTAAAATTCCAAAATTTGAAGCAAAGTTTTTTTCTATGAAGAGTGGGCTGCTCAAGTCAACTTGTGGCTGAATTTTGTCTATGATATGTATACTTAATTCCCGCGGAGCATGAGTTTTTAATTCTCAACAGTTAAGACGCTAGAGTCGATTAAAATTCACGAAAAATGACTAAAAAACACTCATTTTCAGCATGGTGCTATTATTCAAAGGGATCGTCCGAGCCAATTCTCCTCATTTACACTTAAACTACTATCTTTCCCACTGTGAATTCCGTCTTGATCATGCAGATAGCTTCAAACAGAAAAATTTCACAGCAAATGTTGATAAAGTTTAAAAATATCGATTTTTAAAATTTTATGTTTAAATAGGCGGAAACAAGCGCTTGTAAAAATCAAACTCGAGTAAATTTTGTTCTTTGGGACCCTAGAGTAGAGTTTCTCAAAGTTACACCAAAATCTAAAATGAGTCGGGAAAAATTCCTTTTCCATAAGACGATTTTACATGGAATGACCCAATGGTATTCTTTTTTATTAGTGTTAATGACTGTTAGCGTTAGTGTTTTAAGCACCACGCCTGCCTATAAATAGAAAGAACACCAATCAGGACCTTGAATATTGTAATACTGCATGGCACTGGACTACGCTTGTCACCGGAGATAAAATACCAGACATAAAATTTTAAGTCTCATAACGCCCAGTAATTACACTGGGTATAATATCCTTCAAACCGGAACAAAACACAGTGCTTAGACACTGAAAGCAGAATTAGATAGAGTAGTGGTATCCAATCCGACGGCCTCTCGGATACGAGGGACATACCATCTAGTAGTCGCCATCCATTGTCATGTACAACTATGTATCAGCCATCACGTTGGTTACCAGGTAGGTTGCCTCCTACCATACGGTTTCGGGTTTCGTAGTTAATATGCATTTCGCTGTGGTTTATACTCCAATAGATTCGGACTTCTAACGAGGGTCTTCCTGATCGTGGCCTATTATGTTGCGCACTCACGCGTGACGTATCCTGACAACTAAATAAATAGACTTGCCTACTCGATCTTTTTGTCTAATTTCCGTTCTCAGAGACATTAATAAATTGTATTTGTCATCAAACATTTCAATCCAAACTCAGAGTCGGTTAATATATGCTCCGTTACTTAGTACCGAAATGTTCTATACTCCATTACAGAGTACAGATGTAATCTTAATCGTTATCTTTGAGGACTAATCGAAGTCTAAGAAATGACATAATGCCTATTAAAGTTGATTGACGTATCTGAGTGCGGCAGTAAGGGCCGATTTTTCAATGTTCCGATATATTTAAACCGCCATTTAACATTTAAGTAAGACAGACAAGCTAAAAATAACCTATTTGACCTCCTCTTCTCCTCACTTGACAGTATGATAAGTTAGTATTTTGCCGCTTTATATTAAAATATAAATCTAGGTAAATCTAATAACTAAAATTTGCTTATCGATTGAATAATGAGCCTTTAATATAACACACCATCACGCATGTATCCTACAAGGGATAAGTGAACCGACCGCAAAAAAAACAACTATACACATTTAAATCCAAAAATATTATGGACACAGTAATCCCGCAGTATTTTCAGTCCCGCGAGATTTATGTTGATCCCGTAGGCTTGCAAATGCTGCAGAATCCCGCCGGATTGCAATCCCTAGATGGGGTTATGGGCATGAGCTTATCGCAACAACAAATCAAAACCCAAACATTTTGAGTAAATTAGTATTACAATATCCGCAAAATAGCGGTGTCGCGGCATTTGTTTTCAGTGAAAGAGACGACGACAATAGGGGTAGAGCCTGGGTGAAGAAGTTAATTTCAGTACGGGCATGTTATTTTAGGTGTATTGCTCTCTTTTAAATAGGTAATTTAAAATGCAAAACCTACTTAATTAGGTCATTTTTGTAGGCAGTAACATATTGTATTTTAATATATAATAGCTCATTGGTCTAGTGGCAGCGTAGGGTGAGCACCGTCAGATCTTGGGTTCGACTACCAGGTCGGGCAATCACAATATGAGTATTAGTTATCGGTTCGAAAAATTCTACATATATTGCCCAGGATTTGAATTTGTGTGTGGTATTATGGAAGGCTCGCCCCTGTCACATCATGGGACGGACGTAAGTTCGGCGAAACCTCTGCTAACCTCATAGGGGATAAATAAAGACGTGAGCAAATGCTGACGTGAGAATTATGCTGGTGGGAGGATACTTGTATCCGACCGGATAGCGACCACCGTACACTGGTGCTAAAACCTGTCATAGTGGCTCACCTTATGTTGCTGGTGGGAGGATACTTGTATCCGACCGGATAGCGACCACCATACACTGGTGCTGAAACCTGTCATAGTGGCTCACCTTATGTGGGTCGCGTTCCAGGGTCAGCCAGTGTATATCCGGCTTGCCCCCTGATCCTCACACTTTTCCCATCCCATTTTCCTTCCCCTCCCCCTTGGCCCTTTGGCAGGCCGGCATGATCTTGCCGACCAACGATGGACACATTGTTTATCGTTGGTCGACAATATTCTTGGATTGCGCTACACTTACCATCAGGTGTAGCATAGTCACTTTGCCGAGCCAGGATATAAAAAAAAGCTTACGTTATGTTAGGTTGTATTAAATTACTTATTGATAAAGTACATAATATAATAAGTATTTTAAGATATTAAGGTCGGCAACGCGTCCATGATCCTGGTATTATGGGTATTCATGAGCGACGAACATCACTTACCATCATGTGACCCACTTGCACGTTGGCTGGCTTCTACTATAAAAAAGTGTTCTATTTATTAACGGCGGTTTAATTCAATTCGCCCTTAGACAACTTTGTCAAGGCTGTCTCAAATATTATACAGACCATTACTTTTTATGGAATATTTTGCTTAGCTGGAAAATTTTCGGATGTCTGACCAATCCAAAATGGATTTTTGTTTGTGCACGTTTATGCATTACTAGCTTTTACTCGCGGCTCCGCCCGCGTGTACAGCGTTTTCCGGGATAAAAGTAGCCTGTAACTGTCTCCAGGGTCCCATTTGTCTCTGTAGATAAACTCATCAAAATCGGTTCTGTGATTTAGGCGTGAAATCGTAACAAACAAACTCACTTTTGCATTTACATTCACTCCCTTTTTCATTCCTTAATAAATAACATTTCCAAAATTCCTGAAACACGTATTTATTTGTTTTACGTCAATAACCGAAATACAATTTTTTTTTATGTAACTTCAAAATGACGGACTTTCATACATATTATCATCCCCTATTTTGACCCCTTAGGGGTGGAATTTTCTAAAACCCTTTCTTAGTGGGTGCCTACATAACAAAATGAATATACAGTCCGAATTTCATGCTTGTAGCCTTGATAGTTTGCGCTCGGCGATGATGAATCAGTCAGTCAGTCAGGACATGTTATTTTATAAGTATAGAAGATCACTTCAATTTAATTTTATAATTACTCACTCTTTTATGCAATTAAAACCGAAATCGCAGTGCTACTTAAATAATAAACAGTTTTCATTTTCCCTCGTACTGTAATCAAATTAAATCAAATTTGGGGCCACCATAGGAGGGCGCCAATAGGGATGACCCTATCGAATGTAAAAAAAATACATCGAAATCGGTGCAAAATTGGACGCAGTTTTTTTTAGTTCATATTTTGTCTACATCATGAATGGGCCGGCTCCACCGGACTGTATTACATGAATTTACACGGGTTACGTTACTCATCTCGAAATGGGCCGTCCATCAATTATGTGGCGATATTTTGGCGAGTTTTCGACCCTCCCCTCCCCTTGGTGACATTTCGTGAGATTTGGCCCGACCTCTTCCCCTAATCTACGTGAAATTTTCTAAATGCGTATTTTTAATGTAGTCTTAACATATTTTTTTAATTATTTAGGACTTATGTTGGACTCGTTAATATTAATATTAATGGGGGTGATGAAACATAAAAACTGTGTTCTGCGGAGCTCATCAATGGTTATTGTGTAGTATTTAGCTATATTTTAGCAGATAAAAATGTTGTTCCTAATTTAACCCAGTTTTCTCTCAATTTAACACAGTTTCTTGAGGAAAAAACATTTGATATTTGCCGCGACCCCCTCAACGCCCGGGAGATTGGGTGTCGACCCTCTCCCCTCCTAAATGCCTCACGAAAGTAATGGATGCTCCCCATGACTTGTCGGATGCGCGTAACCAACAGAGCGGACCGCGAAGAGCACCGTTATTATTGAGTTGATAAATAATGCTCATTTCTCGGAGAGGGACGATAGTTAATGAAAAAAAGTTAATGTCACAGGCTGTTTTATTGATCTACATCAATATATTCTTAAACATATAAATGGGCTGTACCAAACAAAATATTTGCGTGGCGTGGCCGACGCGGTGGCGCGCTGTGAAAGCGAGTCATAGATCTAACGGTAACTTATCAGATGAGACACTTCATTGTAATGAAGAATGAATTGTATCTTGCATTTTGTTAAAAATAAAATGAAAGAAAGGGAAAACAAAAAAGTAATAAATGGATTATCATGAATATGCGAAGTTGAACGAAACTCAAAATTCATTGAAAGATTATCCGAATAACCATACTCTTCTCTCAAACACTTTAGTACACTTCAGTTGGTGCCTCATCTGCAAGTGTTGTGTTTTTTTTAACTATGACTTTATACGTAATGATGGACAGCTGACACAATGCTACATAGTCTTTATAAATAGATTTTATTACTTTTAATGATCTGTTCACTAATTGACGAACTGTGACATCTTCGTACTTATATTTCGTCTTTGCGTATTTGTGTGTATGAGGGTAATTTTTTTTATGTTTACCAGTAATGGAAGTCCTTTGGCATTGAGCGCTACCGGTCGTCTGAGCGACTTGCGGCTTAAGCACTGCAACCGCTTGTGGAACAAATTTGTTCGGTAAAGCCCATATATTTATACTATAATATTAAAAATATCGATGTTCATCGAATACATTTTTGCGAGAAAGTTAACACCTAGTGAAGTCCAATGGATGTCAATAGCGTTTTACCCTCTACGATTTTGTGCATATTGCCAGAGGTTACGTCACGTCGCCTGTGAACCATAAAATTGTGGGTTTATTATTTGTTTCTTAAGCTATTGTCCAACGAAGTTAGATACATTATAGGCATAAAATAATTTGTATGATTAAGAAATGTCTTTTGCCCGATAAGGATCACTTATTATAAATTTGCACTTCTTTATTATTTATTCTAGGACAGTCATTTACAAATATTACAATCCATTGGCCGAGTAAGAATTTAAGGAAATCAGGATAAACTGCTCTCTATATTCAAACTGTACCTTTTCTCTTCCCCAAATTGTAGATATTCAGAAGAATAAATCTGCCGACAAAGTTCTGAAGGGCCACCATAAAGCTCATTGGACGAACCATAATTTATTATATAAAGTAAGCAAGCAATCCGTTTGCAGCTTACATTATTCGTTGAATAAAATTAATAAAGGGGGTTTCGGAGTAATTTAATTTGTACAATTTCAAGTTTTCCATTGATAAACAACAGAAAATTTCTAATTAGGGTTACCAGATTCAAGAAGCGTATAATTCCCACATCGACATTTGACAGATATGGGTTTTTATAAGTAGAAAAAATATTGTGGAAAACTCTGTACCTTCATACGTACGAGATGTGGAACATATTTAGCCTATTTCAGTCCCATCATAGAATAGGTTTCCGAGCAACTATTATTGTTTGTTTTATAGAATACAAAACTCAAACACAATTGCAAATGTCCGACCTAATATGTGAACGCAAGATATCAAGGTTTCTAAACCTAAATGACACTAGATCAATGAAGCGATTCAAAATACATATTTTTTGAAAATTTAAAATCTGTCGTTAAAAGATTGTAAATAAGTACCTACTACTTGAAAGATACACAAGATACTACCTAAAGACACACAAAACCTCATGTCCGTGCCGTGAAATTGCCCCGAACACACACCAGTGAAATAAAGTGGGGAGAATCCTTTGCCCGTCATAAATAATATTCCGCTACAGTTTTCAAATCTGATTTAATCTAAATGGTTTGTAAGAAGTTGAAGGTAAATTTGACTTTACTAACTATTTGATGCAATATATAACACGGCTGATAGACATGCTGTGGAACTCAACTCTGTATTATATGCATTTGGCCAATTTCTTTTAATATCGGTTTACACCTATTCTCGGATTGCCCTTGATATGAGCAGGCTGGATTCTAAAAGAGGATATTATTAAATCCTGAATAAAAGGATTTCGATCCCCCAATAATTAAATCCTAGTATTACGCCAGTATTCAATTCCAATACTTAAGTGATCACTGCTTTGCGTATATTTCTGTATATTGATTGGTCGTTTTTATTTAGCGCCAAAAAACTGACCAATCACATCTCGAGAGGGCATTATTCTCGAGGTCCCAGTAATTTCTTCTTTACCCGAGCTCGGCACTTATCCATCCATCTTCTAACTAATTTAACTTTTATTATTCGTCATTCGTTGCTTAAAGTAATTCCCAAATTTCAATGACAGTCAAGGGTCCTCGTCGGTCGTATCGCCATGCCGATAAGTAACTACTTTACTAGGTAGGTCTTCATCTGCGAGGGACTGTCTGGTTGATACCACCGTGTCCTGCCACCAAGCAGAGTGTATAATGACTGGACATTGAAGTGTGAAATTCCTTAACATTATGCGACTTAATAACTTATGTCTCGAGGTGACGAACGCAGTCCAGTACCGTACAGTTTTGTAATTCGAAGTTCTATGTGGTGTTGCTTCTGTTTATGGTCGGGCGTGGCGCTTAAAATGAGGCGAGCGACCTGTGTGTTTCATCATTTATATTCCCAAAACGCGACTTACCAAGTGTACAATGGTCTCAATTGGTGTAAATACTAAGTAGCCTACACTCACGCAGGGCTGATGCTCGAGCGAAATATGTAGGTTTTAGCAAAAAAGCAACGGGTATGAAATAGGTACTTCAAAATTAAAAGATACTTGAAATAATTTTGTAGGTTCCTTACCCCAAGTTTACACTATTGAAACCCCTTATACAGAGCCTACGCCGCCGCGCCGTGCTGTCTGTCTGTCTTACCTTAGGACTCTATCTTTTGAACCGTATATAATAGGTAGCCAGCTGAAATGGCCACAAAACATATTGTATTGATATTGCAGATATCCTATCAAAATAATAAATAAAAAATAAAGGCGGGCTAAACCAGTATTTGAGTACGAGTTCCACTTGACTGTATTTTTTAAATTTCGAATTCTATTCAAGAGACAACATAGACCGACGGAGTAGTTTCACCGATGTAGTTTAGTAAATGTGCTTCAATTCATTCAAACATAACACTCAGCAGTTAGTAAACTGTGAAAAGTATCATAAAAGTAAAAAAGTCAGTGATCAACAAATCGGACATTGAGGATACCAGGGAATGGAATAAATTATTAGAGGAGAAGGTGGTAATGTGACCCCCACAGATATTATGGCCCCCTTCGATATTTTTAGTTTAGAATCACGTCATCAAGCTAAATTTTTTTTACGGGGAGTATCAATGACAATTTCGATGTTATGCACAAAAAAAATATGAGAGGTCAGCACATGCTTTTATTATTCGAGCCAGTTTGAACTTGCACTCGCAAAGACTTTGTTATTGTTTTGCATTTAATTGCATATTTCTGGAAATACCGAGTTTACGCATCTGAGATTTGGATATTGTGTTCGATTAACGTTTTCCTATTAGATTTTGAAGGTACGTACGTAAAATATTTGATGTTACATATTTTTAGAGGTTGGTTTGTAGATTCCACAATATTGGTAATTTGGCCCCCTCATATTGGTTGTATTATGGTCCCATATAACATACATGAGTGATATTTATTTTTTTATTTACTTATAGATGCCGCGACAAAGTGTAGTGTCTCCAGCTTCTAAGAATGTGATATGCACAAGGCATAAGCCTCTTGGTAGAAAACTAATACTTCAGCAGCAAAGGTGCTCATATCGTCATCTTAGAAAAACCAATTGTATGAATCTTTTCGCTCAGCAGATATTCCGGCGGTTTTAATTGGCAACAAAGAGACGTAACATCCAGCAGTAGCTCCGATAATGAAGAAATAGTTGAAAGCGACCCATCGGGATGTGATGGAAATGTCTCTCCATAGTAGTAGTCAGTAGTACCTGAAGAATCAGATACGAATTGTATATTTTGTGACAATAATTACTGCAGCAACAGACGTGGTGAGGAGTGGATTCAGTGCAACTTATGGGCCCATAATTATTGCGCGGGCCCTGAAGACGAATATTAAATTTGCGATTTTTGTCGTTAGAGTATAATACATTTAATTTGGCCCCCTGGGTGCCATATTACCCTCACTTGATCTCAAATTGTAAAATTTCCATTTTTTTTTAATAAATATATTTCATATTTATCCGTTGCATTTCTTTTTATTCCGTATTATGTAGTGTATTGGCAAGTAAATAAGGAAACTAATGATATATTCATTACATATGTTTTCCTTTTATTTTTCACATGAGACCTCAAAAACAAAGTGGGGGGCCACATTACCACCTTCTCCTCTACGTCATCGACATAAATAATACAGACGGTGATATATGTAGATATAATACATACGTGAGTTTGTAATTCAGTAATTTTCATTTATGTGATAGTGACTTGTCAGGCATCATCCTAAATAATAAAGTCAATAGTGACAAACACACTTAGTCATTTTCAACTGAATATGTTACAGCACATCAAGTGCATACAGCAATATCTGCAAATATGAATTGAAAAATATATAATTTCTTGTTTGAATATCACATTTATAGTGACCCGTTTAAATTAAACGTCAGTTTACGTATTGCAGCTCGTAGATAGCTTACGGCGCGGCGTACCCATAGAGGAAAAAAGAATCGAAAAAGTGAAACACTGCCCCCTTTCCAGTGCATTTATTTCCCGTGACCATCACTCCTATCCGAGGAACTAATTCGAGGACTACATTATAATTTTTTTCTAAAATTTAACTCAAGTTATCGATCCCTTTTAATTAATATCGCAAATTTACTTAATGATCTTAAGAGTTTCAGGTTACTCGAAGACTTTAATGATGAAGTATAAATTCTGTAGCCACAAGTATCGGTAAGGAATTTCCGTTTTGATGTTACTTTGGTCCGTAGTTCTGACTGCGTAAAAGTCCGGGTTGGGTGGAAATTTCAATAAATGGAAGTTGACTTCGTGTATTCGCATATTTTTTTTTAGTAAAGGCAGGGAAAAGTCCAAATGGGTCCCTTGGTGGCAAGTAATATCCACCACTCATGTATACCCATAATATCGGCAGAATTATGAATGTGTTGTTATAGGAAAATAATGGGCAACGGCAATAGGAAACGGCAAGGGGATTTGGACCTCCGGAAATCTCATGCACTGTACAAAGCGTAATAGCAGTTAATTACTTTAGTAGCCCGATCAAGCCGGCCCGTTCATAGGACAAGTGTCTATAGCGTGACTCTACCACTCAAAATAAATAGAAAAAAGTCGAGAGTGAAGCTCTATTCAACGGGAACACTTATATTTCCCAGGGCAAAAAATAGCGTTCTTTTTGAGGGTTCAAGCTATTTCAATACCAAATATCAAAATCAGTGCCGTTGTACTTTTCAACATTGTAAACAGACAGACAAAATTACTTCTGTGTTTTCAATATTGTTACGCATTAAATAATATATTCTAATAGTTGCCAGGTGTGCAAGGATCGTAGCAAAGGAGAAATCCAGTGTCTCTGCGTACCCTTATGAGAAAAAGGCGTGTGTTTATGATATATTATGTAGATGGATTCTAATAGTTTGGTAAGACTTTGTTTAGACTCATATATATGTGGCATGTCAGTACCATATAAAGCGTGGCAAGGGTTCGTATCTCAATTGGTAATTCAGCGAGCGCACGCGACCATTCTGGGTCACCGATGTCGGTTTCATAATCAAGGTTTGACTACATTGAAGGATAAAAATATAAGGTACATCAACGCTTCCCAATTTTGGTGCTATGAGGCGGTGAGTGAATTTATATAATTGCGCTGGAAATGCTTGTATTATATTAATTAGCACCTGTTTTACCGCATTTGAGTAAATGCTACCAAACAAATAAAATATAATACGTTTAAGCACAAAAGTCACAGTCTGACATATCTACAGTAATATATATTTTTTTTATATTCTTATATTCAGTAATATTATAAAAAGGAAAGATTTGTATTTTTGTATGTAAGCAATAAACTTAAAAACTGCTAGACCGATTTCAAAAATTCTTTTGGTATTAGAAAGCTACATTATCACTGAGTAACATAGGCTAATTTTTAACCCGGAAAAGGCAGATAACGCTGGCGGAGCCCAGAGGAAAAGCTAGTATTATGATAAAATGCTGGAATAAAGATGTTTACTTTTTCCTTTAGAAAATATCTACCTCGTGTTATAATTGTTGGTTGAGTAGGCCAGGAATTGTGAAATAGTATCCTAATTGATTTAAGTAAGACTCATCCGATCACTTGATTTATTATTATTCGGCATTCATAACTCGGTATTACATTAGAAACATTTAACGTAATAATGTTATATTACACAATGTTAAACTATATTCCACGACAAATAGTCATTGGGCTCGATGTTAATTAAATTATCGTATAATGGGATGAGTTTCGAAAGTATTCCTTACATCCTTAATTCCGAAGTAGTTTAAAATTCCAAGCCTTTCATAATACACAAGTTTTCTTTCACAATTTCCAGTCATCTGGAAATCTTCGTCGAACTCAAAGAGAAAATATAATATTGAATGTCTTTGGCCTAAAGTCCTAACTCATTAATTACACAGGTCTGCGATGAAAAAGTTTTTTAAATAAATTCATCACCAACATGTAGATGTTGGTCTATATATAGCAAAAATAAACTTTGTTTTAACATATCACGTCACATTATTTTTTTTTGACCAATGTAATATAATATAATTCTAAAAACCGCGCTAAAATTGTGTATCCTGATGTTTCGTCTGTAACAAAGCCAGTTCCACATGGGCCCAAATTACCCATACCAGTTCCTACTAACACAAACAGCTTCGTAACGCCTTTATCACAAGATTCAAAACACAGTGATCATCTGTAAAGCAGTGATGATATTTTTCATCCTATAAATGACCCTCGGCCTTTAAAACAGTAAGGACTGAATGATTTGGTATGGGATCTTCGATTACCTAAGGACGCTGCAGAACTTCTCGGTTCTCGACTAAAAGTAAACAATTTATTAGATGCTGCAACTACATTTTACTGGTATCGAAGCAGAAAACAAGAATTTGTGGAGTATTTTAACAAAGAGGATAATTTAGTATTTTGGCTGTGATAATGGCGGTTTAATACAAATAATCAATATAGAATGCAATACACAAGAATGGCGACTCTTTAAAGATTCTCCAAAAAGATGCTTAAAGGCTGTCTTTCAACAGTTCCTAAAGGCATTACCGCAAGATGGAAATAATTTCAAGTATATTTGTTCATGTTTCCCTAGCTTATCTGATGCGAAGTTGAAATAGGGACCTGATATCAGGAAACTGATTAGGGATACAGAATTTGAACAAGTGATGACAACCTTGGAACGAAATGCCTGGCATGGCTTTAAAAATGTCGTATCTAAGTTTCCAGGCAACAAAAAAGATCCTGAGTATAAAAATATTGTCCAGGAAATGTTAAACGCCTATAAAAATTTGGGCTGTAATATGAGTCTGAAAATTAATTTTATGAAGTCTCACATTGATTGTTTCCCAAAAAATCTAGGCGACTACCGTGAATAACAAGTTGAACGGTGGCATCGGGACATAAAAGAGATGGACAGATGATATAAAGGCTGTTGGGACGTTAATATGATGGCGGACTGTTGCTGGATGATACACAGAGATGAAATAATAAACAAAAACCAACAAAACGCAGCTTTTATCAAAAAGAAAACGTTATCATTAATTGTTTTCTTTATGTATACCTTAATGTTGTATTTTAGTATCTATAAACTCAATAAAACTTTACAAAATAATCTCAAATGATCCTCATTCATATTATTACATTTTTGTTTTGTTCTTTTTCGTATTCAAATACTAAATCATCTAAATCTGATAAATGTGACGTGGTATATATCATATGAATACCGTTTTCTATTACTTTTAAGCTAATTAAAACAAATATTAACCATTCAACAAAAAACCTTTTAAAAAATTTTTTTTCGCAGACCTGTGTTATAGGTCGGCGGTGGCAAGTTTTTAAACTAATCGAAAATGAATACATAATTCAATGTGTCAAAAAACGAAATCGGCCTATGAGCGTTTTATGACAGCTTTACTTATCTAGCCAACTTATATTTGTCGCACTGTATAAAAATTTACGCATACTACCACCATATACCTAAGTTCATTACACAAACAAGCGTCTCCGTGTACTTCAAAAATAGTCTTTCCGTGTTTTTAAAGGGGTTTTATTGTACAAATTTCCATCTCCAATATGATTTTATTTTCTACGGGACCCTTGAATAGCCCTGATTTTATATTAGTCGTCTTAAAAAATTTAAACAAAATATCGCACAAAGTACTCAGCGGTTTTAAAGAAAGTAATAAAAGTACATTAAAGGATCGCGAAAAGATTTCTTTTAACTTGACTAAAGATAAACATTCAAGATAAACTACATAAAGATGCGCACTATGTTTATCGACAAAGTTTTGAGACGTCTAGCTAGCCCATTCATGCTGTAAACTGAGAACTGATGCGTGGTTCTACCACTCATGAAATTTACTAGACTTAGGTATGTTTGGTATGTTGTGCCATTTTTGATTAATGTTTGTTTTTATATGAATAAATATATACTTAAAGTGACAATCAAATAGTCCAAAGATTAGAATAGAATAGTTAATGGCGGCTTCGGTTCCACAACAATGAGACTTTTCAGTGTTCTGAGAAGCCAGAACAAATATTTACGTTTCGTGTATTAAAAATAATATTAGTTTGTATGTTCTCAATCTTTTTACAATGCAGGTAGTAAAAGGGTAAATAAAGACTACCTACATATTGTAAATATGTGACGCAACAATGATTCTATACTGTATACAAATTGCCACCCCTTTCGAGGAATCGTTACGTCTTGTAGAAAAAAAAATCACAAAAGAGATCAAGGAAATCCCATTTCCCGAAGTTGTAAAAATTCAAATGTCCCGATAGATCTCCGTGATAGTTTTATATAAATGACATGATACTAGCCTTCGGATTTAGTCTGATTTGTAATCTAAAGCTCCCACACACAGAACGATTTATCGAACAGATTATCCGTCGACAAAATTGTAACGATCTATCACTACTTAGTGTTGATCATACACAAAACGGTGGTAGTTGCGAGTGTTCGTACTGTTCAAGTAAAATTATCTTGTGCGGGGGAAGCTAGAAGTGTAGTTACATATTAGTAACGAAAAATCGTATCATAGATCATATATATACCGGTACACTTTCAATCTATCGGTACGGTGTTCAAGATCGCAATTAATTGTGTCGTGATCTCCGAATACGTCGTCTCTGATCAATAAAATCGTTATCGATAACATACACTATCAATTCATCATTTCTATCAATTTAAAAAGTCGGATCGTGAAGATAAATTGTTATATATTACGGATTTAAGGTAACTTATTCCAAGGATTGAGATATTACGTACTTGCTCTTCAGTCATTTAGATTGTAACCAAAACATAGAGGAACATTTGTCAATGTCATTGTTGATACTCTGCTTTAGTAATACGTTTTTGTATCGTCTAGACGGATAAGGTGGTAGGTACCTACTCGTACAGCAATGAAATCTGCTTTGGCAATAATAAGCTGTGAGCATGCGCGTTTGATTCCCGCACCAAGACAAAGGTTTGTGTGATCTAAATGTCAGGCAGGCGATCGGTCGTAAAAACTACAAGCCAAAAGTTTCTGTAACATACGATTATTGGAGTAGCATTTACACAGAAGTGGCGATACAGGCACTAAGTTTTATATTAGATTGATATATAAATAATGACGTTTCCTGGCTAACTGCCTGATTCATCAACGCCATCAACGAGTCTAAGCCGCTGGGGCTACAAACTTGAAATTTTAGCATTGCAATTTTTAGATTACATCCAATATGGAAGGATTTTTGAAATTTCACCCCTAAGGGTGTAATGTATAATTATATACATATTTTTTATATACCTTATGATGTAGACATAACAGAGCAGACATTTAAATATAGTACATAGACAACGTGTTACAGAAAGACGGCGTTTCATCATCATCATCATCATCATCAGCCACAAAACGTCCACTGCTGAACATAGGCCTCCCCCAAAGATTTCCAGACCGACCTGTTGGAAGCGGCCTGCATCCAGCGACATCCTGCGACCTTTATCAGGTCGTCTGTCCACCTTGTAGGTGGACGTCCAACGCTACGCTTGCCAGTACGTGGCCTCCATTCCAGAACCTTTCTGCCCCATCGGTTATCAGTTCTGCGAGCTATGTGGCCTGCCCACTGCCATGGGCGGCGTTTATGGTATGGTAAATAGATAATACAGGGCAAACAAACTTAAAATAACAAATACAAGATATTTTATTAAATGTAAATGGCAAATGTAATCTTCTCTGAAGTTCAATGTCTCGCTCTATACTGTTTTAAATTAAAATGTTGCGCTTAAATTGTAACCACTACCTGCTTGTTAGGAGTCTAGCTGCGCAATAAAAAGAACCCGGCTTCAATATCTGGCCAAGTATGTAATACTGGTTAAAAGAAGATTTGCAACGAAGAACACTTTAATTAATTATTAATGTAGTTACCGGCTTTTTATTAGTTAGTAGCCGCGTAGAAATACCAACCGGATCAGTGCGATGGTGTTCTAGGGTACTCTCGATTTATGATGTATATCTTACCATATCCATACCATATGTGACGGCCTCCGTGGCGCAGCGGGCGAGTAGTCGGCTGTGAAATGAGAGGCCGCGGGTTCGATCCCCGCACCGAGACAAACATATGTGTGATCCACAGATATTTGTCTCGGGGTCTGGGTGTTATGGGACCGAAAGTCTCTCGTAGTTCCTGATACCCACGACACAAGACTCGTATCTTACTGTGGGGTCAGGACTATGTATGTGACTGTTGGGTGTATTTATTTTATTTATATCTCGGGACTATACAGTCCATAAACCTATATTAGTTTATTGAGGTGAGGTGTTGGTGGATTGAGTATCTGGTTCTATGGAAATGACTATGGCACCTGCCTGACCTGTGTAAAAACATGGATAAAATAAGCAGGTGGTGACTGGTCAACGAGCTATTCATTCGTCATTTCATCATTGGCTTTAAACAACGATCATTTGCTTAGGGCCTCATCACGTTTCCCACAAACCACTTACGTTTCACATCCAACCCTCGAGCAGAAAGCTCTCGCGATTTATTATGATTGAAATCAATAAATTACATTACCCAAAACATATTATAGAGTGAATTTCATAAATCCGTATAGAAGTAAATAAGTTTAAATTCATTCAAATCTGGCGGAAGGGAAACTAAAAAACACGATCCCTGTAGTATCGTGTATCACTATTCACAATGGCCCATATGGTCCACTAGTTTTGCTCATATCGATATCTGAAACTAATTGACTAATTTTAAATCAGTTTTCTCAAAAGATTTTTCAGTAGTATTTTTTACAGAGGCCGGAAAACGAGCAAGTGGATTATCTGGCTTTCTTTTGCATGTAAAATAAGCACGCAATTAAACATAGGAAACTATTTATGAAGGAAATACAAAAATAAAAGTATTTTATTCCCAAGTTAGGTATTCGCGCGGCACATTTAAGAAAAATATAATTATTATTATGATCGACTACGCGGCTATCCCTCAAGGCTCGCTCTCTATCACGCAAACGATGTTAGATTATAATAGAGATTTCCTTAGGGACGACTACAAGAAGTAAATACATAGCAATTGTAATACTAAAGAAAATAATATTTACCAACCCTGTGTTATGTATTATTGCCATTGCTGAGGACGGCCCTCTGATATAAATGAGAGGGATTCGGCCTTAGTTCACCACACTGGTAATACAATGTTATAGAGTCCGTGTCGTCAGTCCGTACTCCACTCCTCGCTAAACCATGCCGCTTTAGCATAAAACTATACTAAAATAACTGAAATCCTATAAGAGATTTAGGCCGGCTTGCGCGACAATCTTAATTATATTTAGCCACTAAACATGATTACTAATGTAAATTTTTCATACGATTTGACGTTTCTTAGGCACTTTTAGTAAGACCTTAAAATATAGTTCATATTAAACATCATATATGGCATAAATGAAGTTGGTTAAAAAAAACAGCATCAAGAGACGTATTCCCAACACAAACATCGTCATCTCTGAAACACAAAATTTAAATTTCGCTAAAAGTCCGGTGTGAGCTTGTGCTGCCCGCAATATGAATAATTGGGGCTTTGTAAAACATACTAGTAGCCTTTCATTTCTGAGCCGAATTTCTCGTGACTATATCTCGTACAAATTATGCTATAACATAGTTAGTAACTAATCAAATATTTAAAAACGGGGCAAAATATACAATTTGAACTACATTTATCTCTTGGGACATGTAGCTGTGGGTCATTAGCTGGAGATAGAGCAAGGTTAGCTGGGATCTTGGGAACTAAAAACAAATGCGTTTCGGAATATTAATAAGACTTTTGCCATAGGGATAAGCTGAATAAGCTAAAATAAAATAATTTAACGAATAAGTTCAAAGTGGTAGTTTACAAGGCCGTCTGGGTTGGTCCCATCGCTTTTTTCTGCCGCCAAGCAACCGTGTGTAAGCACTGTTGTGTTTCGGTTTGAAGGACATTGAAGCCAGTGAAATTACTGGGCATTATGAGACTTAACATCTTATGTCTCGGGGTGACGAGCGCAATTCAATGCCATGCAGTGCTTTGTAATTCAATGTTCTGTACGGTGTTGCTTCTGTTTATGGGCAGGCGTGGCGCTTACCATCAGGCGAGCGCCTTGCTCGTCTCGTCATACAATCAAATAAAAAAAAACGAAGCTTATGCAACCTACCATTACATTATTACAAAGCAATGTTACAAAATACAAAATTGTACCCTTGAATGTGAGTGCAAAATTTTTAAAACAAATCTGGTTTGTATTTGCATTCCTATTTGGGTACGTAAATGTTTTAAAAAAGTTTGGCGTCGGCATAAAGTTGACTAATGATGAATATACAGCATCGCACGAGCCGCTTCGTAATCTCAGACTTAATTCAATTTGACGATAGCGACGCGTGCAGATAGTGCGATCCGGTTATGAATGTATCTTTATACGGACCTGTTACGAGTAGTTACGACATTCAAATCGAATAAAATCAAATCAATTCATATTTTTTTTTATTTTCAGTAAAAAGGGAATGTTTTTGGTGAATGATGGCAGCAACTTGATCGTGACTGGTGTTTGTAATCTGTTTGTGTTATTGAGTGACAGGCACATAGCTTCGGATTAGTGGTCTCAATGGCAGCAAAGGTCTGAAATACTGATATATATTGTGTTTTAATATGTACTCCCTGTATTTAGTTTTTTGTGTTAATTAACTGATCTTGTATGGCTAACAAACTCCTCAGCTTCTAAACACAGAGTGGTAGAGCCACGCTGTAGACAGTTTTGTCTACAGCATGAATGGGCTGGCTCGACCGGGTCGTTACCACTGTCTCACAGAAAACCGATGTAAATTAGCGGCTTGCTGCTGCGTTTCATACGGTGAGTGAGATATCCGGAAGCCCAAATCCCCTCCTCTTCCCAATCCCTAATTATCCCTTTCCTTTAAGGTCGGCAACGCGCCCATGATTCTTTTGGTGGTGGGCGTACATGGGCGGTGGAGATCACTTACCATCAGGTGACCCACTTGCTCGTTTGCCGGCCTATGCTATAAAAAAAAACAGTTCACCTCGCTTCAGTCAGCTTCAGAGTCCGACGCAATTTTGTCGACATTTGGATTACTCAAGTCGAGATAATGTCCCTGTAAGGATTTCTGTTTCTACATATCCAGTTTTGCGGCATGGTCGCAATGGTCTCGTATTTTTGCGGTGTAATATCCTGCAGGTTGAGTGGAGTAAACTTAAGGTCGGCTTTAACTTAGGTAAATGTAATTGCGAGCGTCGTGACTGATTATGAAAGAATGTACGTAGTGTGTCAAATTTATTATGCGGATTGACGCTTATTCGTAAAATAAAATTGAACACACCGAATAGCAAACACTGGGGCTCAAAACTTGTAGCCCCTCCCCATAATGCAATTACTTAGCTCTTTTTACACTATCTAACAATGTTACCCTTTCATAGATTATATTCGTGTGAAAGGTCACGATTTTCAATTCCATTATAATAAAATATATTTGAGAAAAGAATTCTTCTGTATCCATTAGTATTTTTAAGAATAATATATAACATACTGCCACGTTTTTCTAAATATATAAATACATGGTCATCTACCCATTTTTCCATCCTGAGATGGGTTTTGGGACACAGAATTAGTATGTCTCTATATCAACCACATACCCAAAACGAGTAATATCGTGCTTTCCCAAACTAATAGCAGTGGATTAATAATATTTTCGTAAAAAGACGCCTGTAACTGTCATAAGAAAGCAGCTTCTTAGATTTTTTAAAATATTTATACTGAGTATAATTAATGCTTACGTATTATATTTACTTTCAAAAAGTTATGCTTACTTCTATTTTAACTACTTCATTGAAGATTTTTCTCAGTAAAGTTCACACAGTGTTTCTAAGAAATATTTTTGTAATATTTCATAAAATGCAGTTTCTTGAAGCTAATTATGAGGATATTAATCATTGCAGAGGATCAACGCGTAGATATTATTTGCATATATTGTTAAGAAACACAATAACATTTTACATACTCATATGTTAATCATGGATATACAGCGAAAACATTATTCGAAGAAATTCTACTACTTCTCAAATGTTTTATTCGGAGTCTACTGGAACCAGAGTCTGGAACGTGTTTATTTCCCAAAATGATCATCTTTTAACCTCCAATCTTTAATATATAAGTAAATGTTATTTAAAAGATAAAAGTTAAGATAGGAAAACATAAAATTATCACCCTGTCAACATATACCTTACGTTACACAAGTACAAATATGGACGACAGGGACTTACTTCATTTTTGTTATTAGTAGAAATGTTTTAAACAAATCTACGTGATCTTAAAGAGCCCTTAAATTCGGGGAACACGAAAACCCACTTAGTTTTCGCTGATATAATAGGCGAAAACATATATCTTCCACGTTACAAAGGTCTCAACAAAATTTATACAACAAAAAACCCTCAGAATGCTTGAAAACTCCGCTCATTATACCTCAGGTGTGCTGGCTCCGAGGAAAAGATACTTTACCTCAGCCAAAGAGTCCATCGTCTTTTATTATCTAAATACTCGGAGGGGAGATATTGAAGGAGCATTGAGCAAACCCGTGAAAGTTTAAACTCGTGTAGTTGATTCTAAAAATCAGAGAGTTTATTACACAATACAGATGGGAGATAAAGCCCTGTTTAATCACCATCATCATCTGTCATCATTAATGACGCGACTTGTATACTACTCTAGTACTGTCTACTGTCTTTAATGATGAGACCGCGTTACATAGTTTGAAAAAATACACGAATGCGGCCTCATAAATTACAGTTTTCTATTATATTCCTGTGTAGGACCTTGTGGCACGATAACCAATCTACGAGCCAGGACCCGAAACATATCCGATGGTCTATCGGTCGTGTCGCTGTTAAATCGATTAAACTAAAATCATTTTAAGGAGGAATCTACATCCCTACTTATCAAATCCAGGTTAAAGAACAGATGCTGTAGAGATGAAAATTCGGTATCAAACGTTTTCATCTATACTTATAAAATAACATGTCCTGACTGATTCATCATCGCCGAGCGCAAACTATCAAGGCTACAAGCATGAAATTCGGACTGTATATTCATTTTGTTATGTAGGCGCGAAGAAAGGATTTTAGAAAATTCCACCTCAAAGAGGTCAAAATAGGGGATGATAACATGTATGAAAGTCCGTCATTTTGAAAGTTACAAAAACAAAATTTTGTATTTCGGTTATTGACATAAAACAAATAAATTCGTGTTTCAGGAATTTTGACAATTTTATTTAATAAGAGATGAAAAAGGGGGTGAAAGTAATTTATACGAGAGTAAGTTTGTTTGTTACGCTTTCACGCCTAAATCACTGAACCGATTTTGATGAATTTATCAACAGAGAGAGATGGTACAGGCTACTTTTATCCCGAAAAATGCTGTTCACGCGGGCGGAGGCGCGAGCAAAAGCTAGTATATCAATAAGCGCAATAGAATTATTGATGCAATGCAAAATTGAAAAAATATATTGGTGAAAATTATTATTACTCGTATATTATTTTTTATTTGCCTCGGATCTCTTCAATCGTAACAAGAAGGTAGTAGTAGCTTCCGCACCAATTCTGGAGAGCTATCGATCTTGGATATCTTCTGGTTCACGTGTTTATAAGATTTAAGAAAATTTCAGACTACCATCAATTAAATAAACAACTTAATAGATGTTAGTCGTAGTGGTAGGTCTCTCGGATGCGAGAGGCTGTTCAGGTAGGCACGACCGCTACAACGAGTTTTATCGCCAAGAAATAGTCGCAGCTAAACCAAAAGGTTGATAAGACAAAAGTAAGTTGACCTACTAGAACATGCTATGGAACTAGTTGGTGAGAGGACGTCTGCAAACAGCAGTGTGTAAGCACTATTATATTTTGAATTCCAGTTAGAAGGACATGACCTTAAGATCAGTAAAATTATTAGGCATTATAAGACTTCACAACTAATGTCTGAGTGTGACGACTGACGAGTGCAGTGCAATGCGATGGAGTACTTTGTTTGTAGAAAGTCTAAGTTCTGGGCCTAGGCCAGTTATTACGGTCTTAAGGCATGTAATGTAATGTAATATCATAAAGTTGTTAGCAACCTTAAAATATTTTTATTTATGACTTATAAGTTTGATATAAAACAACAGAAGACCGAATGGACTAATCAAAACAAACGTACTTTATTTGAACCTTTGATTTATTCAATATTTTTTTCTGTGAAATAGGTATTTATTTTTAGTGATTGGTGAGAGAGTAAAACATACGAAAATAATCTTATTGTTGTTTACAGAACGATAAATAAATCTCTTTTCACATTTCATTGAATATCAAAGAAAACAATACGCGGGATTTTTTTCGATTCATCTTTCGGCCAATTGTCAAGCATATGAACGTATTTCCGGCAGTCTTAAAATATTTTATACACTTATTTTTATATATGTTTTTGAGCACAAACATAAATAAATAAAAGTCACACACGTACTTATGACCCTACATTAGGTTAACCTGTGTTCGTGAGTATCAGGACCTACGAGGGACTTGCGGTCCCACAATACCCAGACCCGAAACATATTCTCAGCAGTGCGAGAATCGAAACCACGGCCTCTGGCTTATTCGTTTTTTATCTATGTATGACTAAAATCCCGACTATTTGCAAACATTTAAGCTTCTCGGAATATTCTACAGATGGGGCGGATAACACGCCACATATGTGTTTATGGGTAATGAAATATGTAACACGCAACTTATCCCTTCATAATGGCGTCATAAGTCATAAGATTACATTCCCATAACTGACGGTTTGGCTCACCAAATAATATGCTCATAACCATATCACTACTATCATAAATGAACATAATTAATTGTGGAAATATTGGCTTGTTTATCCTGGGACGACAATTTATATCTGATGGTAGATTCCACTGTACTGTATGGTACTTCGAGAGACATTACGTCTGTCAGCATTTTACACACAATTGGAGCTCGAAATCAGAAGTTCTATCTATCCCAAAAGTTAGTATTTAAAGGAACCACGCTATTCCTTCTTATCAACAATGTACCGGCCCGACGAATTACCAGACTTACAGAAAATCGGAGTGAATTGACAGCTGTACTTCTGAGTTACGTGTTCCGTACCCAAAGGGTGCCAACGGACCCTTATTATTAAGCCTACGCAGTCTGTCTGTCGGTTTGTCTCACCTTTAAAGGGCTCTATTATTTTTTCATATGTGATGATATACTTATTATGGAGGATATACATAACCTTTTTATTTCTGCCTGGCCTAATCCCGGCCCAATGTCAGCGTTCGTCTTTCCATCATAATTTGACGGTGGAATTTGTATTATGTGGAGCAACCCGCCTTCTGATTCCACAACCAGTCTACCACGTTCAGGCGAGGTTGGCTTTGGGCCTAAGATTTTAATACCCAACTTACAATTTAAGACACTGATGTAGACAGATACATATATCCTACAAATAAAAAAAAAATAAGATGTGAGAATCGGTATATGACCGTTTTTTTACAATCACCGATATTAACCGCAAACTCAAAAAATCGAATCGAAAATTCGTCGCGGTGAAGAACAAATAGAAAATCAAGGCTCTCAATTCGACGTATATAAATATTTTCTTGTAGATAAATTTACTCGTATGTAAATAACAGACCTCATAAGTCTGATAGCCCCGATAATTTATAGATTAAATTCTGTAAAATAAAATCATTTTCCTAATTTACTGAACGAAGTTAGTGCGACGCTAAATCAGACCACAAGAGCCGTTAGATGGTTTCTTAATTAAGGCAAATTCTACAAAATCTTGATTGATGATAGCTCAACTTGTGAGTACAAAGCTCTAAATAACGAGCCATTATTCCAGGCTTCATTGTGCAGAATACAGCTAATAAGCTGTTTCAATACGTAACTTCTCGTGAAATGTGGATTGCACCATCCGCATTTGCATTTATTATTGGTCAGTAAATTGCACGGAGCACCATCCGTCGCTTAATAATAAAGTTATTGTAACATCTTAAGTAACATGCAATGTTTCAGGTTATAATATAGGTAGTAATATTTTATTTTCAGTACTATTATCTATATCTATAAGGTGTCAACCATCATGTATCTGTCTAATTATTATCAAACCTTTATATTATATGCTTGAATGACGAGACAAGATCGTCTAGTGGTATGCGCCACGCCTGCCCATAAACGAAATTAATAACGATAAAATTATTCCCAACATTTATACATAAAGATCTATTTTAGCTTATCTACGTTATTCAAAATCTCAACTGAATAATGATTGAGTTCATGGCTGACTTGAATACTGCCTACACACATTATGGTTATGGATATATCGGTTTATTGGTGCATGAGCTTTAAATATCTCTCTTTCTCTCTGTCTCTCTCTCTCGTTCTTTAACCTGTGTCCACACAAAGCTGAGCGTAGGCTTCTCGTATTGCTCGACATTTTGCTCAGTCCTAATAATAAACTTTTAAATCCCTTACGTTTTGAACCATCTGAAAATACTTTTAATCGGATTGATAAAAATCATACACCTTTTGTTGATGTAAGGAATTTGATCAACTAAAATCGAAACGTATGAACCTGCTATATGAATGACACCATCACTTCCTCCATCCTATTCATCCAAAAGTCTTGTGAAGCCGACTTGAATAGGGCTATCAGCATAAGCGTCCCCTCGAAAAAAAAGTCATCCTATTCATAGTTAAACATTTACATTGTGGTCTCGTAAGCTCTATATACTTCTGTTCGAAATGACTATGTAATTTATCAACGTAAGACAGTTGTTTTGAGAAAACGTTTTAAAATAAAATGTTTGCACTTCAGAATTAATTTATGAATTACAGATGGAAATCTGAGGGTTTCGGATATCACGCAAATTACCACTCCCAAAATAAAGTTTTTATCAGATGGGTCAAAGCTGAATTTGATTATTCGAAATTGTTGAAAAGTGAAGGAAACCAAATAAATTTTGGGGACGTGCAGGCTATTCAAATGTTACCTATATAATACATATTTTACTTCGTCCAACAACGTAAAGGTATTTTTATTGGTATCCCCAATTGTAACAAGTACGTTTTAATAATAATTACATAATTGAGGTACATACATCATAATAGATTTTTTATAGCATAACCCAGCAAATGAACAAGTGGGTCAACTGATGGTATGTAATCTCCATAGAAGAATCATAGGCGCGTTGCCGAATTCAAAGGGAAGGGATAATTAAGGGATTGATAAAGGGAGATGGATTTGGGCCTCCGGCGACATTGACAGACAGTGGTAACGACCCGGTCGAGCCGACCCATTTATGCTATAGACAAAACTTTCTATAGCGTAGCTCTACCATTAAAAAAAGTAAGTAAGTATCATATAGCATAGTCCCACTGCTGTGTACGAACCTCCTCTCAGTCGAAAGTTGTTAGGTCTCATTCATATTAAAATACATTCCTTTCATATACATAAAAATTGCAGTCAAGCAAAAGTGTGTAAGCATTGTTGTGTCCTCGTTTAATGGTTTTGTCGGTCTTGTTGGTTGGTTGCTTAGTTATGTAGACCTGACTAGGACTAAAAAGGAAACAAGTGGAACTGTCGCGGCACTGAGTACTACTGAGAACTTTTTTTGAAGTGATAACTTCTTATGGGAGGGTGAACCGAAACGTTCCGTAACGCGAGCGGTCCATCGTCTAGCCAGCGTTAGCCGACCTCCCTGGTACATCGATAATTTCGAAGTCCCAGGTGGCATCACACAGTGACCAGTCAGCTTGGACCGTACTTTAACCGGACTTTCTCAAGACTTTGACCGGGATTTGACCGGGCTTTGACCGGGCTTTGACCGGGCTTTGACAGGTCTTTGACCGGACTTTGACCGGGCTTTGACCATGCTTTGACCGGGCTTTGACCGGACTTTGACTGGTGGATAAATCATTCGGTCATTGCTTTGACGATTGCTTATAGCTATGAATGCTAGACAGCTCCATCGGCGGTGCGAAATGGCCGTGTGACGTCATAAACTATAACAATGCTCAAAGCTAGAGAGATAGGCGGTCGACCCACGGGCTTGGACCGGGCTTTGACCGGGCTTTAAACGGGCTTTGACCGGGCCTTTACCGGACTTTGACCGGGCTTTGACCGGACTTTGACCGGGTTTTGACCGGACTTTGACCGAGCTTTGACCGGGCTTTGACAGGACTTTGACCGGGCTTTGACCGGATTTTAACCGGGCTTTGACCGGACTTTGACCGGGTTTTGACCGGACTTTGACCGAGCTTTGACCGGACTTTGACCGGTCTTTGACCTGGCTTTGACCGGACTTTGTTAGGGCTTTGACCGGACTTTGACCGGGCTTTAACCGGGCTTTGTTAGGGCTTTGACCGGGCTTTGACCGGACTTTAACCGGACTTTGACCGGACTTTGACCGGACTTTAACCGGACTTTGACCGGACTTTGACCGGGCTTTGACCGGACTTTGACCGGGCTTCGACCGCTCCGCTCTCACTTTAACCCACATTAGTTTAAGTTATCACTTCTGTCGAGCGTCCCGAGACGCACACCTTTTTTTTTTTTACTAGCCCTATATTATACCATATACGTCCCACTGCTGGGCACGGGCCTCCTCTACTGAATGAGAGGGATTAGGCATTAGTCCACTACGCTGGCCTAATGCGGGTTGGCAGACTTCACATACCTTCGAAAAATCTTATCGAGTTCTCAGGTATGCAGGTTTCCTCACCATGTTTCCTTCGCCGTTCTGAGAACTAGACATAACAAATTAGAAAATGGCGATCCGACGCACTGGCTGACTGAGCTCCCAATGGAGACGCGCTCTGTTACAATGGGCCTGTTCCCCCTGCCAGGCATTTAAATGTAATATATCTTAATTGGATAAAACTACATTGATGCGCCCCCAATTTTATTTGTATAGTGTTGTTCTCTCTAACGCTGCATCAAGTAACACAACCATATTATCTCTTCACTCAGGAAAGCCACATACTGGGTTCATGCCTAATTTTACTGCTTTAAAATAAAAGTCAATGCAAATATACCACTATATATAGTAGAAAACTTTTACAGTAGAAAAATACAGGCAGTCAAGAATATAGACCGACTGAACTGAAACTACTTGTCTTCTCGGTAATTAAAAATGAGGTTATACCTAATATTATTCTGCTTTAACCACAGGTGCCGAAGCTCACTCACATCATTGAGGCCACGAAGAAATAACTTTAGAGCTATCTGATTTAAAATTAACGATGACCAGCAGGCAATGTAAAACTCACATACTGTCAACTTTGGGACAATAGCCAAATTAACTTTGAGAAGCCAGCTTTGTACTGTTTGTTATTATATCAAACGGTCGAGTCGCGTTTGCCCCAAAATCATAAGCCACAGGCGAAACAGAAACAAGCACTTTACTTTGTTAAATGTTCCTAGTTACGTAATTTTATATACAAATTCGTATAATTATGAGCCTTACGCATAATATACAGTATAACTTTCTATACAGAATAAACTATTAAAGCTTATCATCAAAGTTAAAGTAGTAGCTAGGATTCAGATGAGATGCTATTAAATTAATTGCTACCACAAGTTTGGTCGTTAAAAGCAAACATTTAAGGTGTGTGTTTCTTGTGAAATAATATTTTAAGTATAATTTTTATCCTAACCATCTTCTGTTTTAGTGGAAATTTAAGTACCAACAACTAGCTAGGAATCATTTTTAGAAAATGTCATTTTATTCGTGTTTTATCAACTTAAAGTAGTCCCAATTAAAACTGAAAAATATGAAAAATGAATCGCTGTGCGTGTCTCTCGCCAAAACTCGAGACTGGCTGTACCGATTTGGCTAATTCTGATCTTGAAATATTTGTGGAAGTTCAGGGAAGGTTTACCCGGTGAGAAAATGAGTAACATAAATAATAAGTATAGGAAAACACTAAAAACGACAACTTAATTTTCTAATACAAACTGTTCCTGGGTATGAAACACTCGATGTCTTTTTGATGTGAAACATCTATAAGCACAGGTATAAACCGGATTGTTGGCGTTGCGAAGCTTGCCGTTATGACGGGTCGCCACGCTATACTAGACAGGACATGGACAGGACAGGACAGGAACAGAACCGGATAGGACAGGACAGGACAGAGACAGAGACAGGGACAGGGACAGGGACAGGGACAGGGACAGGGACAGGGACAGGGACAGGGACAGGGACAGGGACAGCGACAGGGACAGCGACAGGGACAGCGACAGGGACAGCGACAGCGACAGCGACAGCGACAGCGACAGCGACAGCGACAGCGACAGCGACAGCGACAGCGACAGCGACAGCGACAGCGACAGCGACAGCGACAGCGACAGCGACAGCGACAGCGACAGCGACAGCGACAGCGACAGCGACAGCGACAGCGACAGCGACAGCGACAGCGACAGCGACAGCGACAGCGACAGCGACAGCGACAGCGACAGCGACAGCGACAGCGACAGCGACAGCGACAGCGACAGCGACAGCGACAGCGACAGCGACAGCGACAGCGACAGCGACAGCGACAGCGACAGCGACAGCGACAGCGACAGCGACAGCGACAGCGACAGCGACAGCGACAGCGACAGCGACAGCGACAGCGACAGCGACAGCGACAGCGACAGCGACAGCGACAGCGACAGCGACAGCGACAGCGACAGCGACAGCGACAGCGACAGCGACAGCGACAGCGACAGCGACAGCGACAGCGACAGCGACAGCGACAGCGACAGCGACAGCGACAGCGACAGCGACAGCGACAGCGACAGCGACAGCGACAGCGACAGCGACAGGGACAGCGACAGGGACAGGGACAGGGACAGGGGCAGGGACAGGGACAGCGACAGCGACAGGGACAGTACAGGGACAGGACAGGGACAGGACAGGACAGGACAGGACAGGACAGGGACAGGACAGGACAGGGACAGGACAGGGACAGGACAGGACTGTCCCACCGGGGGGAGGTGGAAGACGACCTGACTTAGGTCGTCGAAGTCAGTTAAATGTGCGACGGGCTACCTCACGTGCACCGGGTCATCTAGATTAAGATTAGTAATTAATTGATTAATTATGAGTGTTTGCTTTATGGTTAGACTTAATTCCTGACATCTATTGGCGAATAATAATACTACTTTTTTTTTTTTCACCCGAGCAAAGCTCGGTCGCCCAGGTACTTTGTTGTTAAAGGCTCAACTCAGATAAATATTGTGTTAATTGTTAACAAGGCTTGCTTTACGAAATGTTAATGTTTACAAGCAATTAATATTGATCTATTTCGGACCATTAACAATAGCGCTGTTTGTTATCTTAGTTTTTTTTTTTTTTTTATTGCCTTGATAGGCAGACTAGCAAGCGGCCCGCCTGATGGTAAGCGGTCACCGCCGCTCATGGACATCGGCAATGCCAGGGGCACAGCCAAGCCGCTGCCTACCACTAAGAATTTTGGCTTTTAAGCTTATTGTTCTAGTTCTTCTAATACGAGAGATTAGGCCTTAGGCCACCAAGCTCGCCTAATGCGGTTTGGTAAACTTCAAACAATATTTATTATGTACGTTTCTTCATACTGTTTTCCTTCACTTAAATTCGGAAAGTTCTTCAAGTACCTGGGGCTGATTTCGAACCCGTGACATCCGTACCGCTCCCCGCTCGACCATCGCTGCACTTTGTTAGCTTAGGAGTAATTTAATAGCATTGATATCCGTTCATGAAAGTTACAATAATAATACTAAAGGTGAAATTTTGGCTGTATGAGTTTGGCTGCTTGTGACATTGAATGATCGTATATTTGAGTGTTTGCTAATAAATCACGCCCCGACAGCTGAATAATATGTATTTTTGGGATATAAGTCGGCTATACATAATCTTTATTTTTTTTTGTCGCGGGGAAAGGGGAAAATTTATCGCTACCGGGGGAGGAACGGTTACGTTAGGCTCTACCGGCCTCACGACCGTTAAGCCGTCCGGGAGAAATGGCAAACATCCGGACAACTGCTGGGCCGAGTCCCTAACACTATATACACCCTCCGCCGGCAGGACCAACTAAATACCCCGCGGTGGCCATCTTTGGTTATTCGGGACGGCCGGGCCCCGGGTTCCCGTATATTATATATTATAGTGCGTTAAACAAACCACACAAACCAAACATTTTAAAATTTCAATGTCCTAGTGTCAACAAAGCATTTATATAGTAGTGAATAAAGTTGGTTTTTGGGTTCCATATCCAATGGGGCGTGGGTACGCAAACCCGTGATGCGCGAATCAGACTCGTCCTTGACTAATAAAGAAATAGTATAATGTTGTAAAACTTTGTTTGTCAGAGATATTTCATAAAAGACATTAAAGAACATTTTGTCGTTTTATTCATAAGCTTCTGGTTGTTCACTCGTCTCGCCTAATGTAGTTACGCCATTAAGTTTAATTCTAGCCTTAGTTTTCAGAATTTGAAATTTCTCTGTTCAAATTTTACCACATTTAAGACCACAACACAATGCTGCGTCGCATTTCATCTATGGCATGGTCCTGTGGCACCATTCCTTGTCTAGACATGCTCGACTCACAATTTCTTTTATTTCAACAAGTGTACAAAAATTCCTCTTTATCCCTCACAGTGTACACATGATGTGGCAATGCCTAACGGATTATTCCGCGCTGTAGAATTTCTTGTAAATGTCGACGTCGCTAAGACGCGGTTCTAAGCTGTTTATAACCGAGACTGTATGTCACGTATCTTTTTATCTGAAACTTTATTTTGCGGTATTTAAAAATCTAAAATTAAGTTTACATATTATATAACCTTTTGCCTTTACACAACTGCTTATTCTCCTTATTATGATAGGGAACGAGATTATAGCCATCTCGGGCTCACACCCACAAATCCGCAAGCTATGTGTAATTTCTTCGAATCGTAAAATCAGACACAGGTTGTGATTGTCCCGATTTAAATTTGCAGCACGGACCTTCCTACAACTATTCCTAGTTTCCCAACCTAAGTACAATGGCAGTAAACCAAACAAATATTGGCAGTTGCGAATGGTTTCCTTACATTATGGAAAAGTTTAATTAACCGGTGTGAAACTGTTCATTCGCCACATAAGTCTGGTGTCTATAAGCGTTAAGAAAGTTAATACGTAAAATCAGATAATTGATAGAAATTATGTATCATAGAAGGTTGAATCGATGAGGTATATAATTATACATATTACTAGCTTTTGCTCGCGGCTCCGCCCGCGTGAACAGCATTTTCCGGGATAAAAGTAGCCTGTAACCGTCTCCACGGTCCCATCTATCCCCGTAGATAAATTCATCAAAATCGGTTCAGTGATTTAGGCGTGAAAGTGTAACAAACAAACTCACTTTCGTATTAACTTTCACCCCCCTTTTCATCTCTTATTAACTAAAATTTCCAAAATTCCTGAAACACGTATTTATTTGTTTTACGTCAATAACCGAAATACAAAATTTTGTTTATGTAACTTTCAAAATGACGGACTTTCATACATATTATCATCCCCTATTTTGACCCCTTTGGGGTGGAATTTTCTAAAATCCTTTCTTAGTGGGTGCCTACATAACAAAATGAATATACAGTCCGAATTTCATGCTTGTAGCCTTGATAGTTTGCGCTCGGCGATGATGAATCAGTCAGTCAGTCAGGACATGTTATTTTATAAGTATAGATAACTATTATAACGACTTCAGTACACTATGACTAATAACCCGACATTGTTACATTGACGTCGTGAATGTCTAGGTTCTTCAAACCAACTTAATTAGATTTTTGATGATCGACATTATTTCTGGACTTTAGTCCTTCGCCACATGAGTCTAAGGTTGTCTAGAAGAAATTGCGGCTTGCGATACGATCGCCCATTGTATCACCCTTTCTGGATGATCTTTGATTTTAAGTTACATACTTTATTTGGTATACAATAAAGAATATTCTATGTATCTATCTAGTGGCAGTAGAGTAAGGCCGAGAACAGTGCAGCGTTGGGTTTTATTCCCAGTTAAATAATTTTCGATTCGAAAAGTTATACTTGAATGAATTTGTATTTAATTTGTGCCTAGTATGACGATAGACTCGCTGCCTATAACGCATGATGTACATAAGCTCGGCGAAACGTGGGTGCAGCACTAGTTGCACCTCTGTGTACCCATTCGGGGATAAAACGTGAGCTTATGTATGTATGTATGTTTACTATACCTACTTATAATCAGGTACATTGTAAGTCACATTACTATGTCAGGATTTAAAAATCATTCGCTAAGTAATAAAATAGAGGTTGTACCTCACTGTTTACCAAGGAAAGATAAAGTATAAGAACGGCGACCGGGAGCGGCTGCCGCTTGAGTTAGTGCCCTTTAATAAAAGTAGCTCTCGAGCAGTGTCAGATGAATGGCTTTTCATGTCACAAGCCTTACAAGAATCTGGTTTATCGCGAGTTTAACAACCCCGGTGTAAACACAAGCACTATCACCCTTATATTGCAAAAAATAAGGATATATAAGGGATGATTGTTGATGATCAATATATCCAGATATAGGTATACTTTAACACAATTTATAGTACCTATTAAAATATAATGAGACACATTTTTCTAGGCGAAAACCAACGCCACGTATTATGAAATTGAACCCTCCAGTATAAGTAACACGCTGCCTACTTCCCTTTTTGTGTTTAATGTTGTGTGAACTGATTGTTTTGTACTTTATTCTCTTCGCTTATTGTATTAGCGTAATTCTCTTATGTTGAATAAATTGTTTTTGTTTCTTTCTTTTCTTTTATTATAATATTTTTAAAGAAAACGAAACTTAACACACTTTCCGTTGCACGATGAACTATGTTAAGCAATTTTTACTTAATACCTTCAACCCCAGTGCGGATTTTTTAATTTCTCATCCACGTCACTTCAGTCATCAGTATATTGCTTTTATCACAAAGATTGAAGGAAGCTTCTATATTTTATTGATTTAATATAATAGTTATGACATTACTGAACTTTATTTATGCTGTTGTTGATGAAATAATTAAAGATACGTGTTATTTAAGAAATAAGGTGCCACTAGAGCGTCATACTCATTATTTAAATTCAGGTGTGAGCCAGCTGTATATAATGTACATAATTACTCGCTCCAGCTCTGGTACTGTATCTATCATATAGCAACCTGTATAAGAACTATAACAATTTTGTGTAATATTTTTGCATACTTAATTACTAACGTGTCTTCACATTATTCCTGTATAGTTTGTTTTTAGTTAGTTAGTTTCTATACTAGGGTGCGTGCGTTTGCCACTAAGTTATAGTATGCTATGTTGTGTTCCCGTTTGAGGACGTTGAATTCAGTGAAATTAGTAGGCATTATGAGAATTATGTCTCAGAGTAACGAATGCAGTGCAGCAAGGGCAGTGTCATGCAATACTTTGTAATAAAAGTGTTGAGTGGTGTTCCTATGTTTTTGGGCAAACGAGACGCTTAATATCAAGCGAACGACTTGCTCGTTTTGTTATTCAACAACAAACAATATATACAACTACAGTACACAGATAAAACATCACCATGGTTTTATTTTTTTCAAAAAATGGGGCATTTTTTTTGTTGTGAATGACGATGTTACTGAAAATGCAACGGATTGAACAATGAGCCTTTTACCTAATCACCAACTTCTCAATTATGATGTAATCTATTCTAACAGTTTTATTTTTTGCCTCTACATAAGGGTTTTATCAAAAGTAACTTAGTGCCTATATCGTTAGGACAAGATATAAAACGTTTTTGCTGAGTTGAGTGGAACATTACAGCTGTCATTACTTCAATGAGATTTCATGGATTTTATTGATTTTAGCACATACTGGATATGCGTCAAGCGTCTCTTTCGCTCTTCGCGTTGTTACCAGGATCCTTATTCTATAAAATGATACGAAGCTACAAACTTGAAAAACGTAGACATAATGTAACATAAAATATCTATCACAATAATTATATTTCTAATACAAAATAAATAAGCATATTCTTCGAAACAACAATAGATAGGAACAATTAATAATTTTATATATACGTTTTTACTTAAAAAATAATCTTTGTGACAGTAATTTATATCAAAATAATTATTATTGTATTGGCTATTCTATACATTCATTCATTCATACATTCATTCATTCTATACTTACGTTACTGTATGTATGTTCGGAACGTCGTTGCTTCGTTTCGGATTTATAGAATAGACCCCTATTCTATAAATCTATGTAATCGCCCGAAAAACTTGTACTATCTACTAGCCCATAGCCTTCTCGGTTCCCACATTACTATTACGTCCTCTGGTTTCTACCACAGTCTAATGATCCGTATAAACTATCGCAAATGGTTATAATGGTTTTAACATCTTGATTTAGCGTATCGAAAGATTACTAAGCATTTGAATATTCCTATTATTGGAAATAAAAATGTTTGGTTGTTTGTAAGTTTGTAAAATTGGATGATTGCTAATCAACTACGGCTCCCAGGTAATAACCATGCGCTAGACTAGGACATAAGGTACTTTTGTGCTGGTAGTGGGTTTGATTCATGCGCTAAAGAAAATATTTATATGTAAGTAAGAAAATGTTGGGTCATGGGTGTACTTATTTATTGTGCAGGGCACATTCCCTTAGAAAACCGTTATCTTAATTATGCAAATGGAGCTGTGGTCAAAATCTAGTTTAAAATAATGTAAAATAAATACTTATTGTTTTTGGGAGAAAGTTACTGTAATGATTATTCTGTTAGGGAAATGTTTTATCTTATTACTGGCATTTACTCGCAGTTCCGCTCGCGTACTTGTCTTTATCCGTAACAATGCCCGCTCCTTTAAAATATTACACCACGAAAATTGAATGAAAATTGAATATTTTCGAAAATTGCGAAATACATATTGCTTATTTGTTTAACTTCATAGTAATATGTGTATTCATATTACTATGAAGTTTCGAAATGTAATGGCTATTTCATGTTATGTCTCAATACAAATTTGACCCCCCATTTTACCTCTTTGGGGGTTAAATTTCGAAATATCCTTCCGTATTCTTTTTATACATCATAAAGGGTAAAAACGCCGGTTGCGTTTTTACCTTTTATTTTACCTTCCTAGATGCTAGGATTTGTTTGGGCTGGGCGTTGATACGTCAATACATGAGAGGGTCAGTTAGGACTTCTCTTTTTATTTTTCGAAGAATTCTTAGATATTAACTCACAATAAATACACACGTACGTTTGAAAAGTTAAAGCTGTGTACCCTGGTCAGTACCAGTTAGGTCATGCTGTTTTTAATAGTGAAAAATAATAAGTAGGTACATTTTATCATAATAAGTTCTCCGCTTTTCTTAAGATGCTGTAGTTATTTAATAAAACAAGGTTACATTAGTTGGTGAATTATTTTGTTCGCAAAAATAAGAAACAGGATACAAAATGCTTCAGCAGGGAATAAACCGGACGAAATGATGTACTCTTTGTTATGCTTGTTTATTTAGGATTAACAAATATCGTTGTAGACTCATGATTCTATGGTTGTAAATATATGAGTAACATAAAAATATATATTTCATAACTAGCAACACTAATGGCCTGTTTTGAGGTGCGTATGAGACAAGGGACCGCGACGTGCGATGACAGCGACACGTCCGCTATGTATATATTATATTATCCTGTCACGGCAGTGACTACACTGTACCCGACGTTAAATTTTAATATCTACAGTGCAGTTCAAATATAATGACGGCCGTCAAGACTTCAAGAGACTGCATCCGTCGATGGCAGAATTATTGAATGCACACTAGCTGACCCCGGAACGCCACTCCCCGGATGAGTTACTATGGCAGGTGTGTGTGGTGTGTGTGTACGGTGGTCACTACACAGTCGGGTAGAAAATGATCAGGTACCCTTTCACCAGTAATATGTTATGTATAGGTACGTTTCGAGGTACCTATACGACAGGTCAATGCGAGAACGTAACGCCATCGTCAAAGCTCGCGTCACGCGTCCGAGTGTCCCTGTCTCGATCGCATTATATCTCAAACAGCCTTAATGACTATAATAAATACGAAAAAATAACATTTGAAATAGAGTGTAATATACCTATACTATTATATATAGCCTTCGTGGAGCAGTGGGCGAGTAGCCGACTGTCAAACGAGAGGCCGCGGGTTCGATTCCCACACCGTGGCAAATGTTTGTGTAATCGACAAATATTTTTTTCGGGTCTGGCAGAGGTCCGAGAGGGGTTGAATTCAGGCAGGCGGCCGATTATAAAAACCACAAACCAGATCTTTCTGTAACATATCGTGACATAAATATTAGTTTATAGCTTAAGTTAGCTATTTCATCAACAAATTTTACCCATAGAGGGTAAGATTTATTGCTTCAAATGTAAATGGCTGTAACTTTGAGGTGCACTTTTCCGAAGCAAATAAAAACAAATAAACCAAATTGTATCACTCTGAGAAAAAATGATATGTTGGTAGTCATTAAAAAAATTAACAAATAAAACGCATCATAAGCTCACGCTACAAAAAACATCTATGTCTTGAGAACCGCCTCCTCCTTATGCGTTGGTTAATTAGAGACGTTAAAGAGAAACGTGTTAGGTGTTCACGTTACACATCTTGTTCTAAGAGGGCTTTCATATCCCACAGGTAACCTATATTCGTTTTTATTATAATAGTTAACAGTAGATAAAAGAACTTTTATTCTGAGGCTTTCACAAGAATATTACCTAAATTAATATTATACTGTAGCAACAAAGGCAAAAGTTTCTCTTTTGCACGAAAGGCTGCCTACGGAGTACTTGTAACTTCTGCTTAATTCAGTAATCGTGTCAACATTGGTAAAAAATTTACAACGGCAACAAAATAATGTGTACTGCACAATAACAATTTACATTTCATCCAATCTTCACAAACTCTTTACTTTATGGTCTCTCAGGGCTTACGTTAAAGCCTCGAATATATCCTAAAAAACTTCAGGTTTAGGCTTTGGAATTTATACACCTGCTTTTACAAAGATTAATTTTTGGATCAAAATTATTTGTTAAAGAATTTTACTTTATTTCTGACAAATAATGAAGATGCTGAAACGAAACCATAGAAACATAATGGTCGTATGACAATTCACGTTCCACGTTTCCAAAGGACATTGTTCGTCGTCCATACATAGTTGGCCTAAGAACCAACAGGGAGGTGAATTTACTTTTTGGGTTTTAGATAATGTATATATTTGATTGAAACTAAATTAAAACTACGGACACTTGAGAATTCCGAAAAATAAATAAAATACTTTCGGATTTTGAGGTTATAATTAAGCCAATAAATTCTATCAAATGTCAAATGTTGTCATCTGTTAATTCATTTTGATGGAGTTTTGGCGGGAATTCTGACAGTGCGTTTCATCGCTGATTTTAATTTATTTCAAAAACTAGTTTAATGTTGTGTTTGTTGTATAAAAGTGGTGTAGATTTGTGCAATAAACATTTACGGCGATGAACAGTGTATGGAAATATTGAAATAAGTGAATTAAGTATCGTACTGGAAAGAATGCACACCAAAACTCCAACAAGTCCTTGAAAACTTCCACACCGATATTTCATCGTTCTTGTGAAGACTTGAGAATAAATTACACTTGTCATTGGCGAAATGCATAACAATGCGAAGCCATAAATAAATAAAAAAAAATCATTTTGACAAGCCGTATTATGGTTCCGCGACATCATATCGGACTGTTTGTGACTAAAAACCATAATCATGGTTAATAAAATAATGGTTTTTAATTACACAGTCAAGCGTCAGTATTCTCAACACTTGAGTTTTGAGAATACTGACGTTTGTCTGCGTCAAACTCTTATTAAGAGTGCTGTTACAAAGACTTGGCTGTATGAGCTACCATACCTTTGCCTATTAAAAACCCGAATTTGAACCAAAAATTATAATACCGAGGACTATGACGGAAGTGAATACTTTTTAAATTGTTTTCGAAATTAATAAGTGTCCGTTCTATTGAAATAATTATAATGTACACTAGCACACCCGGCGAACTCCGTTTCGCCACCAGATGGCTTCGTTTTATGTAACATTTCTCTACTTAAAATATTGGTTTGTAGTACATGCTATGTATCAGAGATGGCGCTGTATTTAAAAAATGATTTTCCCTATTTTCCCGCTTTTCTATTGAAATTTTTCCTAGATTTTCGTTGCTATAAACCTCACGGAGCCCGAGACCTTTCCAACGAATGCAAAACCGTGGAAATCGGTTCGTGCGTTCTGGAGTTATATCGTCAGGAAGGAAAACCCGACTTATTTTTATATATAAGAGATTATAAATAATAATAATAATTATAGTAAATGTTTCATGCGTGTTGATTCATAGGCCATTTTTGACAATGTCCTTTGAATTAAGAATTAATAATCCATGGCCCTGTACGGAAGTCCCGTTTGGGCCGAATCCCTGAGCGGCCGATGCGTCGCTCTGCTGCTTAAACCACAGCGTGTAGTGGCGCAACGGGCGATCAGGGGCTACCGTACGGTCTGATTGGGGCGGCATGCGTATTGGCCGGTTTCTTCTCGTGGGATCTAGGCGTCAAGGCCCTCTCCGCCTCCTTTCACTGGCGGGAGGAGGCGTTCAGACGCGGGCAACGATCGGCCCTGAGACTGGTGGTGGTTTTATAATCCATCACAATAAAAAAAATTAAAAAATGCAGTCGGTAAAAAATTTTAATAAAAGGGAATATATTTTATTATTTCAACATATAGCAGTGAATCCGAATAACAAATCGATCATTGGCAAATGAAATGAACTAAAATGATGGGGATTGAGATTTCACTGTGTTTGATAGTTCTACATTATTTAGTCGACTTCTCCAGATTCCATACTGACAAAAATCGTGGGTAAAATATGAAATATATTTTCTAATATCTCTTTATTATGTCCTCAAGGCATGTCCCTTTTTTAATCAATGGAGGGATTACCCGACTAGAAAGTAACACAATTCTCATTGTTAACAGCCCATTCGCAGTGTCACTTGTACAATGAGGCAATAAAGTACTTTAAACGATATTTTATTTGTGATAATTTGGTAAGAGGGAATTTACATCACTAATTTATAAGTGGTAGAGCGACGCTGTAGAGTTTCGTGTACGGCAGGATTGGGGTTTGCCGGATTGTGACCATTGTTTGTCAGAAAACTGACGTAAAGTAGCAGCTTGCTGCTGCGTTTCGCATAGTGAGTGATATTTCTCTCCCCTCTCCTTCCCAATACCTTAATTATACCTTTACCAAAAATCGGAAACGCGTCCATAACTTTTCTTGTATTGTGAGCGTTTATGGGCGGTGGACACCAATTACCATTAGGTTATCCACTTGCTCAATTACAAAAAACACCAAGTGTGAGTTTTTCGATACCTGTCACGTCATTTAAACGTATATGAAAAATATGCATCAAGAAGATTGAGTTTGAAAGATTGATAGAGTTATACCTACATACATCGGTTTTGGCCAAATGTATGTTTGAGAACCATTAAGTATAGCTTCCTTTGCCAATTTATCAGCAACCTCATTTCCTCGAATCCCTATGTGCTATGGAATCCATTGTAACCTCATATTCATACCCCTACACTGTAATAATATGTATTTTTAAAATAGCATAAATGCTACCGAAGCACCTCTTTTGACAGAGGCGTATCGAGCGATATGCTGCAAAGCACTTCGACTATTTATATACGACAACTTCTTTATTATTCGAAGTGGTAATATAAGATATTGCTTCTGAGATCGCAGAGTTCCACCGACATATACATATAACAGTATACATATATAAGTGATACAGCGGGAATGTTTAAAAAAAATAAGGGAATAAAACAACCACTCACAAAGTACTCAAAAAGGTCTGAAGCTGTACTCAGTGTTTGTGAGCACGCAATTTCATTGAACCGTTCGCCATTGGCGTCAAGAGCCGTTTCTGAAACGTACTACTCTTAAAGGCAAAACATCTTTTGCAATTCGTAAAAAAAAATATGAGTGCTTTCTTCGGAAATGTTTCGCAAAGAATAATGGAAAATATGTTTTTATATTTATTTATATTAGGTATATATTTACAGCAGAAGACCAGGAAAGAAACAAGTGGCCCAACTACCCTTAACTCATAAGTGATAACACATAAGATACTATCGGAGCAATCGATAGTAATCGTTACACATCAATGTGTGTGCGATTGGGCGACATTGTTGTGGTCTGGCATGCCGCCGAGCTCGACAGCACCGTAGTCCGGTCCACATGCCGACCGCGACCGATAACGTGCCGCAGCTATTGGCCGATCACAGAACAATACTCTGCCGAGTGATCGACAACGGTCCGATAATGCTATGTTCGTAAATGAATGGTCGGTCTCGTTCGCTACCTGCTACGGCTCGACGTCACACGCCGCACGCATCCGTCGGTCGGCCGCAGTCGGCGAGTAGGCAGACAAACCGACGCCTTATATGGAATAGTTTACGACAGAGGCGAAAATATCACAGAACACTCTCACTCGAAAACTATTAGGTTCATAAAGTAAAGCGATAATCGAGCCGGCCCATTCATGCTGTAGACAAAACTGTCTACAGTGTGGGTCTATCTCGACGGCGACATAGCTGTCAATATCTCATTACATTATAATTCGTCCACATAGTATATACTAAAAACTTAATAATCCGGAAATTCTAACCAATAAAATTCCGGTTAGGTAGTAATTAACTACAAGCGCAACATTTGCAATTAACAGATTAATTGGGCTCCGCCTCTGAAATTATTTGGGAGTTGGAATATAATTTCAGCTTAGTACACTAAGTAATTTAAATTAAAACATTATGAGCACCTCCAATGTAAATAATGAGGCTCTCCAAGTGCGATAATTCGTAAATAGCTAGTTAAAATGAAAGACGAAAGGGACGGTTTAACTTCATTGGAAATTCGGAACAAATTGAATAAATACACAAATTGAGGTCCCAATATGCCATTGAACCGAAAAGTGCCTTTCATGTAAATAAGATGAAAGTCAAACCACTTCCGTTGTGGTATTATAAAATACTGAGAAATAGTCTAATTACATAGCAACTAAATTATATAATTTTGCACACAGTTTTGGTGCTGGTGACAAAATAATTTATAATGTAGTGGTATACATATTATATATTGTTACGTTTTTATTCTGAATGGTCGCCGTTTGATGGTGGCGGATAAGCCTCATTTTCTTTGGAGAAAGTTATAGATATTAAACCAAATGGTTTAACGAATAAAAGTAAAAGCGGCTCAAAAGTTATAAAGAAGCTAACAATAAAATTAACCAATATCAATAGTTGGTTCTTTTCCAGTCTATTGGTTAATGATATAGATTGTACCGACACATATTTTTTTTCATTTTGTGCCGTTTTATTTTTGATAATAAGTACTTCTACTGAAATCGGCGCATACGTGACGAAATTTAAGTGTTTTATTTCAGATTTCACCCACCTGGGGGTTGGTAGGCTAAGGGCAAAAGCTGGGGTAAAATATATAATTTAACCTCAAACATTTTTTCGAATCAGATTCTAATTCCTATTGCGATGTAGAAGTTTCGTGATGAGATGAGAATAATCATTAAGAAAAGTATGTTTAAGAAAAAAAGCACAGAGCGCTTTTTTTCTCTCTCTGGCAAAGTTAGAGTCTCTTTTTCCGCCTTTTTTCGTCAGACACGATACACACGATAACGTTGCAGTTGCACTCAAATTCACCTAGAAATGTTGCTCTCATAGAAATTATTTGTTTCACTTAAATATATTTTCAGTGTGCCTTAAAGAAGTAACCGCTATTAAGAATATTACAAAACTTTCCATTATTCCATTTGAGATACTTCTCTTACTACTCCTTATAGAATTTTTATTCATTGTAGAAACTTCTAACATTGTTTGGGTTTGATTGTCTTAACTCTAATGAAATATCGAGAAACTAAAACTTGAGTTACGTAATCTAGAATTCTTGTGTAAGTAACGAGCGAGAGAGGAATTTTCTTATGTAGTTTCGTAATATAAACTTTATCGGTCTTAACATGAAATCTTAATAGAAATAAAATAAACCAGACGATTCAATCGAAGTTAAAGAGAGTAATAATGACTTTTTACAGTTAAAAACATTTGAAAGAGCTTCCTACAATCACCCATTTAGTCTTGAAAAACTTACAAATCATTCTTTTCATTTTGGATTAAGGCTTAAAATGATAAATACAGCGCCACACTGCAAAGTACTTGTAAGTATCCCAAAAATGTACAAGATAGTTGCATTAACAACGATGCACCTACCTAATGCAAGTACCTAAAAAAATACGAGATGCCTCTATATTATCGTAATAGAATAATATATATTGTTTTAATGGAAAATCACGTTTTCTCAGGAAAAATGCTTATACAGATAAACTTAGAAAGCAAATCCTTATCTGATTACTAAATTTCATCCAAATCGTTAGAGCCGTTTCCAACAGAACTCGCTTAGGTATAAGAAGTTTTTATCAGTCGTTAACATAGTCATGTCTAGAATTTCTGTTTGTACGAAAAATGTACGTTTTAAGACCGGCGGCAAGCATAACTGGGTTTAATAAAATTACCGGAAAGACACTTCAGTATCCTTCAAATACCTATTGATCGTGCTCCATTAAGGAAAATTAGTTAAAAACGTGTGGAGTAATGCACAGTTCTACTGCATGTAGCAGAATGAAAGGTCCTGTTGTTGGAGGAATATACCTACTTCGTTGCTATTTTATTATTTTTACCATGTCTATAATCCAAAAAGAAATGGCTTTTCCTTTTCTTTCTTAGAAGGAATCACATTTCCTAATATAAACAGAACAGAAGATATTTCCTAAACCGAATTTAGTTTGAAAGACATTTCAGTAACTTTTTTGTTAAACTTAAATGACCACGACGTAACTAAAATAGTAGAACGAAAAGAAAATAAAGGTCGAATGAATTTAAGGCAAGTTCACAAATCAATTAATGTAAGTTTTATATACATTGTACTAAATCAATACCGTAGAACAAATTGAAGTAAGTTGATCGCACGACTCACAATCTACATTATTAAGGGTTATTTAATTTATAGTTATGAAACATTGAGACTTTCTGGTCATTGCATATAATACTCTTCTTCTTCTTCCATCTGTTTTTATCTCACACACAGTGGGGTCGGCGCAACATGCTTTTTAACACGTTCTACAGATTTGGTTTATAGTTTTCACGACCGGCCGCCTGTCTGACGTCAATCCATGCATTTAATACTAGACCCTAGTAACTAGAGCAACTAAACGTCAATTAAAATGTACCCGAAAGCAATCAAAACATTTCCTTTATCCTGACTAATAAAAAAGATTTTTAAGTTTTACCTTATAAGTGTTATATTACACCCGGAGGCCCAACTCCCAACAACTATAGAACAATGAACTGCTGCTTTTTCTGAACGTATATATGACATTACTAGGCATTATGAGAATTAACATGTCACAACAAGAATTATGACTCGTGGGGCAACCGCACTCCAGTGCCATGCAGAGCTTTGTAATTCAAAGTTATGTGTGGTGTTGTTTCTGTATATGGGCAGGTGTGGTGGCACCAGGCAAATGACCTGCCCGTCTCGTCAATCAAGGTAATAAAAAAATATGTAACGCGAGCGGAAAGTTAGTCAAAAATATAACGATAAAACCCTTTTAATTTTTTCCAACAGGAAAGTTAGGATTTAAAAAAGTTTGCATTCTATTTTTACGAAATAATTCCAAGTAAAGTACCTACGAAGCGTATAGGGTAGAGGGAAAAGAACTAAGAGTTCCTTTGTTACGTGACCCGTAACAGTATGAAGTCTCGTCTTTTTGTAAAACCAGTTTAATCTGACCTCGACACGGTGCAGTTGGCGATGTAATAAATGGCTCCAGTGAAAAGCAAATCCTAACCAACTACTATTATAAGATGTGAAATGTTTGTTAGTTTGGCTACTTGTGAGTTCCTCAATTTGGATGTCATCCAAATTAAGTCAATCACGCCTTAACGACTAAACGGTTTTGGATGAAATTAGGAACGCAGGTAAACAATGGCCTGATGCAAAAGATATTACCGTTAATCTATCATCAGTGTATTGGGTTTTTCTATGACCAAATGCTCAGTATCAGCCCGGAGTCTGGAATTGTACCCGGTATTATGACGATACGCTCGCCTCCTATCATATCATGGGACAGAAATAATCTCGGCGAAATGAGTGCAATTATTTCACTTCTGCCTACCCCTTCGAGGATTACAGGCGTGAGTAAGGGTGTATGTGTGTGTACTACTTTTTATCCCGGAAAATGTTCACAAGGGCAAAGCCGCGAGCAAACAGCTAGTGAAATAATAAATATAATATATAATAATAAATAGTGACCCTTTTGTTTGCCTGTGACATCGCAGCTTTATAATAAATTGACCGATTTGAATCTGTTCAGTTGTTTAATTACAGGTTACAGTTGTTATTCTGATTGATATCGGGAGTTTTCACGGGTAGGTATCTGAGCTAGTTATTAATTTCTGCATACATTTTGCAACATAGTGTTAACAACTACAACATCATAATATTATTGCTATTAGGTACATACTATTTTAAAGGGTTTATAATATGATACTTTATTAATTTACTGTAATAAGTAACTCAAATTACTTAATATGTTTATATGGTTGATATAATAAGTTACTCAATTGATTAGTGTTATTTATTGTTAATATTTTCAGCATATAGGAATTGTTTAAAAAGATAGTATATTGACTACAATATTTTGAGGTTTAATTGGTAAAATTGGAATAACGGCCATATTGTCTTGTCTTGTCTTGACGGCTAGAAAAGAGCATTAGTTTTTGTTTGATTTTTCTAAAAAGAATAAAGTTTTAGTTCATGTAAAGCAAAGTATTTCATTTTTAAGAGTGATTTACAATAGGTAGGTATGTAGGGAGGGTAATATAACTCAATAAAACTTAGAAACAGCCTAGATATTTTCGACGAAAAAGAACCGAAACTGTTTTAAAAATAAAGGCAGTATTCCGATGAAAACGTCAAACGCTTGCGTCAGTATGCCATGTTTGTACGTTAGTCCTACGCACTATGTAGATTTGAGAGACCATTAGATGGTAGGGCCACTAAAGCACAGTATCACTGGCGCAGTCAGTATGGCGTAGATAAACTGTAGCGCCACTGACGTTCGATGTGAGCATCGGAATAGAGACCACATTGAGGCAAATATCACTAATAATATTAGCATATCAAGTAGGATGGTCGCCAAAAGATAACAGGCAAAAAAAGGAATTTAAAAATATAAGCGGGTAAAGTCTAGCTAATTATTATTATTATTCATGTTTTTTGTATCAGGTAAACGATAAGTGGGCCAACTGATGTAAAGTGATCTTAACCGCTCACACATAATGTCAGAAGACCCATGGATGCATAGCCCACTTTAAAGGAAAGTAATAGGGATTGGGACAAGAAGGGGTTTTGGGTCTTCGGAAATTTAACTCACTGTACAAAACAAAACAGCAAGCTCCCACTTCCCGTTGGTTTTCTGTAACAAAGTTGTAGAGCCCTAGTCGAGTTGGGCCATTGACACTGTAGACATATTAGGCTACAACGTGCCTCTACCAATTAGAATTCGATTAAATCCTGTAGTTTGAACATAAACTCAGCTTTATACCAATAATGTGTCGAGAATATTTAAGCATTAGGTTACTCCCAACACTTGCATCACCGACAGGAGAGGCAGAGGTGCAAACTGCTGTTCACCAACTTATTTCTTAAATCTTATATTTAATCTTTAAATTGTTATTTAATGTAATTTAATCTTATAATCTTAAATTTTGATTTCACTGTTCGTAATAATCCGTATAAGGATAGAAAATAAGGATAAGTAGCCCTGAAAGTGCTAAATAAAGTTAATGTTAAATAATAAAAAGTAGTTAATGTAGTGAATTCTCATCTCAGCTGTTAAATGATAAACGTTTAACTTTAATAGAAACCTTGGTATCTATACCGAGTAATATTTGAAGAAACTTCATAATTAAACGTTTAGCAGTTAACTTGAAAACGGCTGCGGTTTGTTTCGGAGTGAAAACATTTCCGCAATTGAAATATATTTCACTGAAACTCGGGGGAAATGTTGACATCGGGGCCTATAAATAATAAACAACGTGGGTGCCCGCGCCGCTACCGCCATACTCTCTGCGATGAAACGGGAGTGTCGCCGCTGCGGGTTATTTTTTTAACTTAATAGCCATATGTTGGTAGCGATCCCAATATGGCCTCTGGATCACATCGGCTAAAATGCGAGCGAATGTTTATGACATTTGCTTTAGCGATGACATCTTCATTAGCCTCATAAAGCTGAAGGTAATGACCGATATGATCGGGAGACCAATATATCCGTATCGTTACTTCCCAATTTTTTTCCATTATACTTTTAACATCGACTCTATTTTTCGTCGTCGATGACTTTTAACTAGATTTTTTGTTACAATCTGAGCATCATATCATATTTCATCTGCCATTCTTGATTTAAAAATTGATATCGTTAGTTGGTGAAAATTTACCAGGAACATCGTCAATAAAAATTGAATGCAATGTCAGTGTATATAAAACAAAACCTTTACAAATAAAAGCTTTCTCGCTCATACCGGCCTATACAATTGGTATTCACCGTTACACCGCTTTATAAAAATAATGTTATTATTATGCAAATTGTGAAATTAGCACCTAATTATTCAAATTCAATTGCTTCAGTTTCAGCAACTCATAAAACGAATTAATAAATTATTACATTCAAGCACCAAGATTACTTATTTAATTAATGTTTATTGAGCGTACAGCGGTTTCAATGTATGCGTGCGTATTATGGTAGTGTGTATCTAAATTCGCATACGAAAAAAATAATAGCGTCCTCTTCAACAATAAAAAATGAGGCTTAAAATGAAAAAAACTGGAGACTGAAATGAACATTTAATTTTTTCCAAGAGTCCTTGTGACGATACCCTTTTCATTAATTTTTATCCTCTTCTCTACAGTCGACAAAATTGAATATTTAATAACCCTTACAGACAAATGCTGAGCTGTATTGAAAAAATAATGACAATCTTTTTTTGCTGGGAAATGAAGGAAGACGCTCTATTGCCGTTCGTAATATCTGTATTACGCTTAAGAAAATAGATAGCGTAGGGTGTGATACCTACATACGTTTCTTTTTATTTTTTATGCTGTCACGGCAAAGTGACTACACTGGACGTGATAGTAAGTACAGCGCAGTCCAAATATAATGTCAACCGTCAAAAGACTTTATAAGCAGAATTATGCCGAGTTCAAATTACTGTAAATACACTGGCTGAGCCGGAACACGGCTTGCCTAAACGATAGCGGTTTTACACGTGTTCCAGTGGTCGCTATCCAGTATAAGTAATGGTGCATGAAAACCATATGCATACACGACACCGCACACCGTTTACAACACGCGCAAAATAAGTTGCCCTGTCTGAAGAGATTATATGAGATAGCGACCACAATCCAGTCGAGACGACCCATTCCTATTGTATACAAAACTATTTTATCGTGGCTCTACCACTCTTAAAAACAAATACCACTCACTTACGAATTTACAAGAACTACTAAAATCTAAGAAAGGATTTTTGGAAATTCTAAAGGGGGAAAAAGCGTAATCACGCGTGCGGAGCCGCGAGTTACAGCTAGTATTTTATATAAAGAGTATACCTGTTTTCTCGTATACCTACACTATTGAAAATAAGTACCAAAATAATGTCAGTTACCGGACAGGCTACTTACTAGTAGTAGCATTAGTGCCGTTAGGACATTATTTCAACGTAATTAAAAATGTTGTAAGGTTTATTTTGTATACAAAATGCTTAAAAAATGGTCACAATAGGTATGTATAACACACAGAAATCAACTTGGCACCTCAGTGGAATGCGCGTCCCCTCCCACCACACCCCACCGCCTACCGCTCTCGCCCTCGACGTGTCATTACGGTCAGTAAATTAAATATTACCGTTACGCAAGCGCCTCCTTCGTGTTTTTTTCGTTGTTATTATTGTTATTTTTATGGATATAGAATTGTTACCAAAAAATATACCTACATATATATACCACAACCCCCTTATTGATAAACGCTGAATAGGTATCTATTGATTAATTATTATATCTTTAGCGTCAGTCACACATTTGTCATCTGTCAGAGTGAGAATGAGACAAAACATATTTTAGTAACCAATTTAGTAGGTACGCACGCGAACCCGCGCCCGTGAACTTCGCTTGAAAACGTTCCCATCCGTGGGTCTTATAAGGGTACTTAAATTTTTTATGCAGTTAGTACATTCCTATGACGTCATTACACCGAGGTGCCTAGTTAACTTCTGCGTGTTATACTTCAGATTCGTTGACATTTTTTTTTATAAGTCAGAATGGTGAAACACACCACACAGAACTTGGAATTATAAAACACCGCATAGTACTAGAAAGCATTTATCATAAGTTGTTAAGTCGTTTAATGCCCAATAATTTCACTGGCTTCAATGTTCTTCAAAGTTCAAACCGAAACAATGCTTACACACTGCTGCTTATAATTATAGGATTAGCAGATTTCTCTGAATATTTATAGAATCCAATGTAAATTTTACGATTTAGCCTGTTTTACAAAAAAGTAATGGATAATAACTAATAAAAGTAATAACTAATCAAGTTCGTTTTCCAGAAGTCGAGGGTTCCAAGGAAAATTACTCGTTTGATTGTGTTAGTGATTGTATTTGTTACTTAAGTCGTACCTACCTAATTACTTATTGAACTTCAATTTCAAGGTCGTTCTAATCAAAGGCGAACCGAAGCTGTAACTGTTTCAATAAATAATTTACGATGAACTCTATAAACACGTTTCTGACGAAACCATGTGCTTTATGTGTTAATATATCTTAAAAGTTGCTTTGGACAATTTAGGGGGCAATAAGAAACAATTATAGAGAAATATCCATTAAATTTTGAGTAACAACTATATTTATGGTCTGTGTCTCAATGTGTTATAAAATATAACCGAACGATAAATCCATCATGACCTTATTCCACGCCAATGACCTTGGCCGTTTGCGTTATACAAAAATCTACCGAATGGAGGTTTCGCGCGACCGAAATCCAGCGCGGCGCCAGCGTTTTTTAAACGCATATCTCTATAATAGTCTGTGGGTTTAGTCTAGTACCTATCGATTAGCTATCAATATTATGTTGACAGAAACATATAAAATAGGTCTTATCCACTAATCTTAACAACGTCTGAATACGTTTACTCTGGGACGTAATAAACAAACTACACACATGTGTGAAGGCACATATGTACCTACAGTTTGTTGAGTAAACATTTACAAAATCCAGTTAGTCGCATGGGGAGACTCCAAGTTATTTTATTCAAGTCGGCATATTACTATTAGATACTTATTTATTGAAATTCTAATTGATTTTTTTATCCAAGCACGGCAAAGTGACTGCACTACACCTGATGGTAAGCAGAGCGCAGTCCCAAAAAAACCAGCGATCACCGATAAACTCCTTCTTTATGGGTAGTCACCAGAATTATACCTGCCTGTATTAATGCTTCTTCACCCTATAGCCAAAAGGATAACTGTTGTCATGTCACAAGCGCATGGAGAGAACCGAATATATACCGGCTGATCCTTGAACACGATCCATAGAAGGTGTATGGGTCACTATGGCAGGTTTTAACACCATTTGTGTAGTGTGTAGTGGTCGCTATTCGGGGGTATATTCATATAACACCAGCTGAAATCAAGTATAAACTGTTACGGAACAGGCACGTACATGCCAGCCCCCATGACGCAGCGGGCGAATATCCGGCTATGAGAAGACGTGGATTCAATTCTAGCACCGATACAAATGTTCATTTGATCCACAAATAGGTATATGTTGCGGGTTTTTTTTTATCCGAGTACGTCAAAGTGACTGCACTACATCTGATGGTAAGTGTAGTGCAATTCGAACAACCAGGAAACAATGAGTTTATCGGTGGTCACCAGAGTCATGCCGGCCTGTACAAATGGTTCTTCCCTCTTCGGGGAGGGAAAAAATAAATTGAGGGGCCTGTGACAGGACAGGCGAATATGCAGGCAACCGCGCCCCAAACAACCATCAAGTCATATCGCAAGCCCTTCGGAAGAACCGGATATGGACTAGCTGATCCTGGAAAGCGGTCTACACAAGGCGTATGGATCACTATGGCAGGTTTTTAACACCATGTGTACGGTGGTCGCTATCTGGACGGTTATAAATATCCTACCACCAGAAGGTATAAGTCTTGTGGAATCTTAAAGTTCTCGTAGTTCCTGATACCCACGATACAGGTTAACCCAATGTGAGGACGGAAGAAACTTAGTACATACCTACGTACTTTTGACATTTTACAATAGGGCAGGTACACGTTATTTTTTTATAACAGGAGTGGCCGGCAAATAAGCAATGGGATGGCGAGGGGGATTTGGACCTTCGGGTATCTCACTCACCTTACGCAACGCAACAGCAACTTCTACACGTCGGTTTTGTGAGACAATGGTAAAAAATCGGTCGAGCCGGGAAATTCATGTTATTGACAAAACTGTCTCCAAAGTAGTAGTACCACGCAACCAATAACTGTACCATCTAAAACGAAACGCATTAAAACTTTATTCAAAGAGCTATTTGAGTTTAATTTCTCTGCCACACTCTGTATTATTATATTACCCAAATATATCATTCCAGATTAACCACAAGTACCATTTTATTCACCATAAATATACCATGGACTAAAAACATTGCACTATCAGAGATGGCAGTTTATCAGTGAGCGCCTAAACAAACATGCAAGCGACTGTGTTGTCACTTGAGCTTTATCAATTTGTACACACAAGGATGTTAAAAGGAAAACGATAAATAAAACACAACATTACAATAATGCGGGAGTATAATATTATAAAATACTTTCAGCCTATCGAAACATAATCCTATGGACACTAATTCGATATTTACAGAAAAAAGGCGGGAGGGCATTACACCTAAACCTAGGAATGAGACGACTTGCCGCACCTGCGTGTCCCGCGAGATCACATCTATACCAGCCAGTAGCGACAACTATATTGGACCAATTACACGAGGCCAGTCATGGACCAAGGACAATATAATACAAACTTTGTATGTATTTGTACTCCAATCCTGTACTGCGTCCAATCCTTAACGCGTACTATGAAATTATTGCGCTGTAATAGCTGTCTACGTAGTAAAAATTGGCACGCTTGGTTTCTATACAAAACGTCATATCATATCTACTATATTACTTGTGATCGGTGAGGCCAATCCATTGAGACAGTCGATTAAGCCAATCCAATATTGGCATTGTGTGAATACATTTCTGATTAATGGATCTATGAATAAATGACTTGCTGAATGGCCTGACATGTCTCAATAAATGGTCTCGTGTAAATGGTTCATACTGTGCTACATGTATTATGCGACGTCGGTGTTTCGGCCGAAATCATACTCTATCTATACTTAAGAATAACAAAAACAAACACGCGGTGGCTCCACCGCTTTAATAACATTTCATTCACAATTTTATTATCGAGCCCCACGGTTCGCAGACTCAAGTTGCGCTCCGCTCACAGACTAAAAGGCCATATTACACCAGGCGATATAAACTGTCTTACACTGATTAAGAGTCGTCTAATTTATCACTTAAAGTGTCTAACTCTAAAATCAGAGCGATCAAAGTATCAGTCTAATTAATGTGGTGTAATCAGCCTTATAGTTAAGAAAATAAAAAGTACGTAACCGAACATTTCAATCACAACATAATCGCACGTTCTCATATCTGGGTGAGCTGAGGCCGAGTTTACTCGTCATGGTGTCTCGGCTCGGGGAAGCCGCGCGCCGTGAGGTCGGCGGGCGCGGGCGCGGCGGGGGACGCGTGCGGCGCGGGGGACGCGGCGGGGGACGCCGCCGGCGACGCGCTGCCCAGCGGCGACGGCAGCGTCGCGTACACAGTGGGCCGAGGCGGCTGGTACGACGGCGCGTACGAGTCACTACGCGGGTTGTAGAACGGCGATTCGTCAGCGCTGCAGTCGAGGTTGGGCGAGTAAGGCGTGGCGGCGCCGCAGGAGGGCGCGTCGTCGCTCGGCCGATAGGCGGGCGCGGCCGGTGCGTACACCGTCCGGCGCGGCGGCTCTGTCTCCGGCCGGTGGTGAGACGACGGCGCGTACGCGTCCGACCAGCTCGCCTTGCTCGGTGTGAAGTCGCCCTTCACGTACAGTTGTATGGGCCGACGGAACCCCTTGCTGGCGTGCTGCGGCACACCCAGTATGCAACACTTGCTGAATCCCACCTCCGGTGACAGTAAGTACTCGCGAAATTTGTTCGGGAATAACTCGATTGAATTGAAGTTCTCATAGATTGTAGGCTGAAAATAAACGACAAAAAATATATTTATAATTCCATATTATACAATGGGAAATACAAATATAATAAACTCGACATAATAAACACAGGCAACCATATGATGGAGAGAAGAGTAAGAGAAAGAGGGCTGTTTAAAGTACATAAAAATATATGCAATAGTTCGATATGCATCTCTTCCTATGTGCGCATGGTGTGTTTATATAAGCACATTGACTGCCTATGTCTGCCAATAAATACTAACACGTACGTAACACGTAAAATGTGTCAAAGTGAACCAGTTTTTCTATACTTATATAATAATTGTCCCTGGTCTTCTGAAAACGATTCTTCACACAATGATTGTGCCGATTATAGACGATCACACGATTAACGATCATGACCGATTATGTAGAGGAGCCATCAGGCGTAATGCAGTCACTTTGCCGTGCTCGGAAAAAAAACCTTAACAAAGAGGTCACTAAAGGGTTATTGAATAAAAGCTAACTAAGCACTACTATAGTACTCACTAACGATAACATTTAAATACAATCTTCCAAATAAATTTCCTAGGCAAGTTTAATATGGAAAATATGAGTGGAAACAACCCGGTCCAGTCCGCCCATTCATGCTATAGACAGAACTGTCTATAGTAAGGCTCTACTATTTAAAATATAATATTATAAATGTGTGAAGATAATTGTTTCGGGCCTAGATGTTGTGACACCGTATGTTCCTGATACCCACGATACACGTTTAACCTAGTGTCAGGAGTATGTATGTGACTGCTGGGTGTATTTATCACTATCCCACAATCTGAGCAGTTTTGTAATACACTTTACTGAAAAACTATCACGCCTATAGATTTGTGTTTTAACATAGTAATTTAACTTCATATTTAGATGTGTTATCTGTCAAAAAAATAATATAATTTTATAACCATTACAAAAATTAACATTAACAATTTAGTATTCACTGGATAGAATGTTATTGTACTACTAACGCCATCTGTTAGAAAACCAAAGACTTAAAATCGCTGCAACAGAACTAAACTCAATACCTAAATACATTGTAATTAATCTACTTAATACTAGATGACACCACCTAGAATCAGGTTATAAATAACGGCGTATTGACATCTGTTATCCAAATGGCGTCAGAATAAAAACAAAATAGTTAACAAGTTCAATTCATTTCGTGTTTATTTCGGCCGTGAAACAGAAATACTATTCAATTGGAGTAATTACGAGATTTAACATGTTTTGAAATGAATATTAGGTGAGTACCTATAAAAAATAATAGAGAAATGCTATCTAAACGTGAACTATAACTTTGTGAAAACCAGTCAAAAATGTTTACTAAGTATATTAATGTTATTGTTACAGCGAAACAAAGAATACAAATACTACAGTAAAATGCCGCGAAGACACACATTAACTGACCGTAAAGAACGTGAACAAAATCGTTTGTTGTTGAATCAGGCGAGAGAACGTTCGAAAAGAGCACGAGAGGCAGATTCAAATTTATATCGTGAAAATTCGATTTTTCTAGAATATGCCATTAATTTTTAAACTGCCCAGAAAAATTTGGAGTTAAAACGGTGCAATTTATGTCATCGTTGTTGGTTTGATTTAACTATTGAAAAACTGTCTTAAAAATTATTAACCGTTAGAAAAACTACGCGAGCCCTAACAACGCTCAGCTTTTTGCTAGTTATATGTACTTACCGTTAGACGCTTTTTTTTCTTATAGCTGGCCCAATTCTGTGCTTCTAGCACAAGTTTTCCACCGGGGCGCAGATCAGCGAACATTCGACGGAAGGCACGTTTGAGACCGGCATCGCCCCAGTTCAGGTGCAGCCATTTGGTAGTGGAGAGGCACAGAATCAGATCGAACTGAGGACTTTCCGCACCCGATCCTACCCCTACTTCCTCACGAGGCACATAGTTTCCCTGAAAATTAAAAATATTACATTTTACTGCATTGTTATGTATAAAAACAAATAAGATTAATAAAGATTGTTTTTTCTCATAATACGTACATACGCTTACACCTGTATCCACGAAGGGCTAGGCAGAAGTGCAACTAGTACACAGCTTATATTGATAAGCGCGCTATATCGCAAATACCAATCTCAGCCAACTCATACATGGTTTTTTGAATCGAAAACAACCCAAATTGTAATTAAGTACGCTACCACTAGATCAATGAGACAAATTTCATGATGCTAGTATAAAGTATTTTGCCTTTGTCACACAGACAGCAAACTGAGGCAAATACATTTTTCATCACGCTTCGCTTAAGCATAGAAATACGCGTGACTAGATTCAAGTCACTTCATACATTACAAAATAAAAACTCCTCTCCTACACTAACTCTTTGACAAAGGCTTTAAAGATCTGATTTAAAGACATGAATAAAAACTTACATGTTTGAATGTAACATTGTACGGGAATGCTGGTGGCGGGTTGTCAACAGTGGCATCTCCCAATGGTCCATACAACATAGACATTGACATCGGGAAAAAACACTGCCCTTGTTCATGACGATGCACCGATTTCCTATTTTTCCTCGGCCTCCTCAACTTTCTACCCGACAGATTCTTCTTTGGATCGTCGCATTTATCAGGTTTCTGTTCGATCGTACACTCATCACATTTTTCCTCCTTACATTTACCGCAATCGCTTTTTTTATCGTCATCCTCAAGTTTTTTATCGTCCTCAGTCTTCGGTGGATCTGTTGGCACTGGAATGAACGACCGCAGATTTTTCCTTGCTCGGCCTGCAACACGTAAAAAAACGGACTCGTCAGAAAAAACAGTCCTAATAGTTTGACAAATAATGATAATTTAATTTATATAATGCTGGTGGTAGGATATTCATATCCGCCCGGAGCTACCACAGTACACATGGTATTAAAATCTACCACAGTGATTAGTGATCCACACGCCCTGCGTGGATCGCGTTCCAGGACAAGACAATGTATATCCGCTTCTCCCGAGGGGTTTGCGACATGACTTGATGGTTGATTAGGGCGAGTATAGGGGTACATCCTTGTATCACTGTACGCGCATGGGCATCCAACTGTCCTGTCGCAGGCCCCTCGACTTGTTTCTTCCGCCTCCGAAGAGGGAATTGAAGGATTTAGTGATTTTCACGATTTTACGAGTATTTATGAAATTACGTACATATTACATGTATATTATTATTAAAATTCCGACCCTAAGAAATCCGGCGACTTCCAGGCTTTGATCGTCGCGTCATGCGATCAAAACTTAGGTAAGCTTTTCGATTGAAAAAAATACCTGTGTAGTATCCGCGATTGGAATTTATTCCCGATGTGCTATATCTGTTCGCCCCGTGCCGTATTGTGGGATAGAGATAAGCAGACGATCGGTGGGTGGTAGGTAATCGCGGCCCTACCTACGCCTTTGAGGATAAGCTTGTTTATTTTTAAAGAACACTCAAAAACCGATTATCAATACTGCGAATAAAGTTGTGTGTTTCGGCTATATTTCAGAAATAGGATTTATCACCCGATAATGATGACTCAACAAACCTGTTACAACACAAGATTATGTAGGTACACAATTTCGTCTTGAGTGACTGACCGTGAAGGGCTGACCGTGATTGATTGCATATTCGTGATAATTCGTAAATAAAACTCTGAGGTCCAAAACCCCTTCCCAATCAGTAGTATATGTATCCGACGGGACCCGACCGTAGATCTTACCCGAACAGGTTATCGCGCCAGCCCTCATCGTATGTGTTCAATTACTTAGTATCCGCGCTTGATATCAATTTAATACGCACTTGATCTGACGACTCGGAAGCATGCTACATTTATACTACTCCAATCTCTTAATTATTCCTTTTCTTAAAGGTCGGCAACGCGTCCACGATTCTTCTGGTATTATGTGCGTTCAAGGGCGGTAGAGATCACCTGCCACTAGATGACCCACTTGCTCTTTTGTCTTTGTCAAAAAGCGCATAACTTTAATAATATCATACTGTTCATAGATTAACAAAGAGTACATATACGATAATAAATTGCATTAAAATATTATCGATGTTTATTGTTAGTTTTTATTGCAGAATGAATATACCCCTGCTGACAAAGACCCCACGTGATTCTATTTTTATTCCCGACTAACTGCATTTCAAAAGATTAAGTTGCTAGAAGTTATTAAAGTATCTGGGCATTGCTAAACATTGTTCGTGGCTCCTTCCGTGTGAAAGGCCTTTACCGGGATCAAAGTAGCGTATGTCCTAATCCAGACCATGGCTTACCTGTATGCCAAATTTCATACAAAACCATTAAGCTTTTAAAGACGTGTTTGACTAACGAACACCCAAACTCACAAACATCCAAACATTCACATTAATAATAGAAGTAAGATTAATAGGATACTAATAATATACACTTTTAAATGGATTGCTACGGTGCCGATGGATAAATGTACCGAATAGGATTGCCAACTTTTTGTATAAGATATAAAGTATATAGATCGGAGGGTGAAAATAAACAGTGTCTTATTTTTTTATCTTTTGAATACATATTTCCTAATACCCGGGTCCGGGTGAAGAACCATAAAGATGAACGTGTATTTCCATTTATAGTTTTAGTACCCAATGATGATGAAAACAATTAGGGTACTATTTTTTCAACTTTAAACAGTAATAAAAAATAAACGGTATGGTTGGCAACACTAGTGCCAACTATTAACAACTTTTTAACATACCAATAAGTACTGGGTCGATGTCAATTCCGACTACGGAACGCGCTCCGAGGGTCCGAGCCACGGCGATGGATATGTGACCCACATTGCACCCGATGTCCAATACATCCTTGTTTTGGAACAGATGTCGGTGCATCTCGAACACTTGCAGCCGTATGTCCATCATTGCGTTCAAATTACGATAACCATAATACCTGAAAACATATCGCACACAGTTACGGAACGTATTGCACACAGTTACAAAATATATTGCACAGTTACTAAACGTGTGCGCAAAAAACATATTATGCGTCATTTGTAAACAACTCATAAATAGCTTTAAATGGATAAAGCTTTGTTATTCTCAGTATTAAATGTATAAATTGCATCGTCAATTATACATGTGGAAAGTGTATGTTTGTTTGACGAAAAGAAAGGTGAAGGTTCTCAATTCGAGGCGTATGTTCGCTTTATTACACCACGCTTATCTTTTAACCGATTATGATAGTTTTTTTTATTCCACAGGGTTATAGATCAAAGCTAGTTTAAAAATTCTAATATTCCATGTAAGCGAGTAATCGAGGATGAAGGACGAAAACTTTGATATTTGAGCACAGATTTTAATAGTTCATTAATAATGTAAAAGTTGTCAAATAAAAACATTTTAACTAAAATAAAGTCATCCCAAAAAAACACAAAAGCAAAAAATTAAATGATCGTCTAATCTAACCAATTCTGAGTCCGTTCTTACAATCGTAAACATAAATGGCAGCTCGGTGAGTACTGAACTGTTTTGGTTGAAGTCGGGTACGCCTAGCTAGATATTGTTTGCCTAATACTATAATCATGGGCGATTAACATATAACGGTACCCCAAGCGAATAAAGCCGCAAACTACTGTTGCATCAAAATCGCTTTTTTCTATTTTTATGTACAAGGCTATTAAAATAAGTATCAGAGATCTTTTATGAACGTATTGTATATAAAAAAGGAAAATAAATCATTTTCCAGGCCAGAAACAAACATCTCTGGATCACACAGATATTTATCTCGGAGCGGGAATCGAGGCTGCGGCCTCTCGATTCACAGCCGGACACTCACCCGCTGCGATCCGGAGGCTATCGAAATAAATAATGTACCTCAATAAACCTGCGATATTACATTACAAATTAAAATCTTTGATATTTTATTCTGCATTCGCTTCCATTTTTTATAATATCCACTAGCCATTAGAGCTCTTTTCTGTTATTTTCCCCACAAATAATAATTTTGTTAAAATATTACAACTTTATTCGCTTCGGGTAACGGATGAAGGCCTCGAAAATAGTTATACCAAATTTTAAGATCGGGTCGTAAGACCCGTGAGCCCTACATAACTAATTTCTCTCATCCGGAGGGACAATGCAGATGGTTATTCCTTTTTACAGTGTAATCAAAAATGTATTAAAATAAATAATCCAAATTTCCAGTCAGATATTACGGCAGTGTTAAAGCTTCCGTAATACCTTTGTAAACAAACATGGCCAGTCACAGGAGCAGCGGTGCGCCACGTGTCAAAAGTCTCGCGGATTGCAGAAGTAAAAAATCTCTCTTCCGGACAAAAACTCAAAAGGCTTTCATCAATCAGGTTTATCCAGAGTCTATCAACCCTGCCCGAAAAACACACAGTTCTGAAATTGTCAAGGAATTCAACTCTACGAATGTATTTAAAATTGAATTTAAACTTCATCGAGTTTTAACATAATGTTAGTATGTTGTAAATGTTTTATCTAGTTGAGGTAAACTTCGTTTACATGCGCAGTAATAACAGCCTTTTTGAGTTTTGTCTCTTCTTGAATTATGAACGAGTATTGATGCAAATAAGAATACTTGAATACTTTTTGCAGGATAACGAATATACTAGGTTACAATATCTAGGCATTTATATTGCGAAACTGATATGCGCAAGGCATAATGGAATACTTAAAAGATAAAAATTTAACACAGCGCAAACACGCGCCGCGTGTGCTACCTTGTGAATACTAAACATCATGTATCTCTATGAATCACCACATTGGTCTAGTGGCAGCGTACGAAGGCTGGGAACCGCGGGGTCCTGGGCTCAATATCCAGGTTGGGTGCACTATCATGATTTGTGTTTGTCCTTTTTATATAAAAAAATCATACATGAATTGTCCGGCATTAGAATTTGTACCCGGAATGGCGACAGGCATCAAAATGAAGGTGCAACATTAGGCACTTCAACCTACCCCTTGAGGATGAAGCTGTGAACTTGTATATCTCCAATTATAATAGTCACAATCAATCTTATGTTAATATACTCAATGTATAAATAAATAGATTGTTTTTTTATGTGTTATTTATATTGAATATTGTGTTTTTTCTAACTCTTTATTTTTGCACCTACTATCTTATATCTCTACACCTCCTTAGATTAACTGACAAAGAATGTCTTCAGCATTAAGTCCACCTACACATTTATTTTGCAGAAAGTGTAAATTGTGGTACATTTTATCTATTGGGGATTTCGTTATTTTTTCCTTGTACCATGTTATCATTTCTTAAACAATTGTATGTGGGACGTCTTTGAGGTAAGCCCTATCGAATACAAAATGATTCAACGTAGCCAAGGCATACTTGGCAGAGAAATCACCAAGTTAAAAAGTTGCTGTTCATTTGAGATACTTTTCCTTCTTTAGGCTGAAAATGCAATTGCCTAGTATACGTAAGACATCAACCATTGTAAATAAGTATCGGACAATTTAAGTTGAAGCATAATAATATGACAACTACCTCATTAACATACAAACAAGTGAATAGTAATTACAAACTCCATAACAGCATAACCAACTATTGTATGCTATTTAGTATGTATATATTGTTTACATTTTAATATTGTTGTCCGGTACCTATAAACTGGATAAGTTTTGATATATTATCGGACGGCAGAATGCAGATTTATGTAGGCCATGAAGTAGTAAAGTATTAAATAAAATAAAAGTGAATTGATGTCAAAAACTCACCTATCATAATTACCATATTGATATCTTGAATTTTTTGGGTGAAACGTTGGAAGCTTCTGTTCACCTTCGGTCATATTTTTGAGTTTGGTACGATGAGGTGATGCCGGCCTCTCCGGTGGAGCCGTACGTTGCTGTGGTCTAGCTCTCATCCAAGCTCCAGGCTGAGGTACAACCGGACTAACTATTTTATCCAAGGAGTCCATCCGACGTAGTTTTTTAGCATCTTTACCTTTCTGTGAGGCATTATCGCTGTCACTGCATGATCTTTTCCTTGTTTTTAACGCTGATGTTGAAGGTTCTGGAGGTTGAGGCTCCTGAGGCCCCTCTGTCTTCTCATCAACAACTTCCGCTGTTGGGGACGTGTTGTCAGTCGTGCGACGTCGTAACCTTGCCTTCTTTCGAGGTTTACGTTGCTGCATCTCTAACCGCTTCTCATATTCCTCATTGTCCAATGGCTCCATTAAATTCAATGGATCTCGTATGTTGGGTGGAATTATAACATCGATTTTTGCCTTATGTCGAGGTGGTGTCGGAAGTGGTGAAGATTCAGGCGTGACCGCGTTCATAGCTCTGTTGATATCCTCATCTTGCAAACTATTCAGATTGAGGGGGTCAGAAATGTTACCACCAAGAAGGAACTTTGTTGGTGGAATGAAGGCTTCTTTACGAGGCCTTTTGTGAGGAAGAAAAAACTTGGATATTGACGGGAAACTTTGGGCTCTTTTCCTACCTTGTTTGAATTTCGTCCCTCCTGCATAGTGCACTCTGCGCACTATGTTTCTGTCTACATTGTCCTTACTTGCCGGGTGACCTTTCTTGCCATGACGAAACTTTTTCTTTGATTTCTTAGAGGCACTGGCTCCCGATCCTTCATCTTTAGATGCATTAGCATCGCCTAAAGACAATCCCCCAGACTCATTGAAATTCGCTGACGATTCGGTTGAATCAAGAATCTCATTCTCTGAAATGTCTCCAGTTCCTTCGGTTTCAATTTCAACGCTTTCAGAAGCGACCACGTTTTCTTCAGGGCTACCCATCACTTATAATAATAAAAACATCCAACTACATGTTAATGTAAAACGATTTTAAAAATCAAATTTACCGCCACTATAGTACTCTCAAATTGTACATGGACATCCGTCAATGGTGATAAACAGGTTAACAATGCAGTTTGTTTTTATTATTCTTCTGTATTTAAATTGACGTACAAGTGTACTGATTATTGAATTTTATAGAATCTTGAAATTTTTTCACACTACAATTACACACAGCACATGTTAAGGTCTATTAATACAAAATTATTCACAATAAACCATTCCGTACTAAAATAAGGGAAATGGCAATTTAATGTGAATTATTTTGGTTTTCGTTTCCTGGCAAAATCTTTACGACAAAACAAATCGTTTCTCTTATTGGTGATTAATGCCAAAGCTCAAATAATAACCAATCACTGTTAAGATTGTTCTTCTTCCTCGATCGAGTCACAAAGAGAACAGATATACTGGGTTGCCAGTCAAAAACATACCGTCTGTTGTATTTAACATATTGAGAATGTCATCTACAACACACAGCCTCATGTAAAAGGGTAGGTACCAATTATGGACTACTCGATAACTTAACGAAAAGTCAGCGGTACAGCGATATGTTTTATTGTATGTTTATTATCATGAACTATATTCAAACAATAATAGTAAATTGTATTAAAAAAATATCTGTGTGCAATTCACACACAGCAGAGTAAAACTTCAAAACAAATTTAATTTTAGATAACATAAATAATTAAAAATTATTGGTCAAATTAACACAGATGTGTTAAATATTAAGATAAATTAATTAACCAACGAATTTATTATGCAAATGCAACACGTTGTTTATGACACATTTTCCGAAGGCTTCGTTGTACGCAGGCGCAAACACACGTGATAGCATATGTACTATGCGATCTATCTCATTCTCTCGCAGACTAAAACCTATTTATGAATTGTTTGTTTTTGTCGTGACGCATTTTCGTTTCATCGAGTTTCAAATCACAACGATTCAAAAGAAGTTTCACTTCAAACACATTAAACTAACCGTAGGGAATAGGAATATGCTATTTTTAAACATCGTTAACCATCAAAAACAAATTTCAATTTTAACTTGTTTGTAGGCTCGGAAGCACTTATTCCCAAACAGAATTTAGTGTCACAAATCCAAGGAAGCTTATTACAATCGCTTAGTTAGCATTACTTACGCGTGTGTGTGATATCATTATTTAGAATTGTAACATCACATAAAATTTATTGAAAAAATCGAGTTAACGATCCTGCTGTCGAAGACAAGATTGTGGAGTGCACTTATTATATACGTGTAACGAGAATGTCTACTTGTATTAAGTTTAACAATTTCGTAGATAACAATTAATATCGTTGTTAGAATTAATATCATTGTTGTGACATTTTCTTACACACTTAGGAACGAAATAAACGTGAGGCAAGCTATTATTCGGCCCCCGCGCCGCGCGGAAAGTTAATGATACGATAGACCTATTGGTCTATGGTCCTATGATTTCTTGCTAGTGGATTGCGAGTGCTATGCAGCTTTTTTTATTCTGGCAACTTTATTCTAGGCATCATTTTTGAATTTTGAATTCAATGTTACCGTTTGTTTGGTAACTTCTCTAATTGTTGATCCAAAAAGCTGTTGAATGTTATAATTTGTTGAAAATAATATTTTGGCCTAGAAAAGTGTTGTGAAAAGTTATATTCCCTATAAATATTTTTTATTTTCAACAGTTATCATAGAAATTAGACATTTAAGCTAGCTCAAACTAGAGAAGCGACTTTGAACTCAGGAACCTGAAAATATGATGAAAACTACAGTGTGAAACGTTTTGTAACTAGGGACGAATAATATTATTGTGCATTTATCGTATCCCAGGAATCATTTGGCCCAAAGAATTTATAGAAAAAGGAAAAGGTACATATTCAAATTTCTGTAGGAATAATTTACTTTGATTTAACCATATTAAATTGCTTGCGTCAGATAATAAACATAACGATTTGTTGTGTTCCAGATGTCTAGGATACCTAAACTGCCTACTTCACTATCAAAAGAAAACAGACCGGGGCTTCTAAATCGGCCGCTGGCAAGGACTTTAGCTAATGGACTCAGTGACGCGGACAAAAAGAACCTACTAATCAATCATACGAGGCCACTGCGAGGGGGACTAGCTGCAGGGACCACTGGTGTTGCAGCTCCTCGATTAAAGAGAGCAGCAACAGCACCTTCATCTACTTCCTTGCCACCAAAAGTAACCAAGGTTGAAAAGAAAGCTCCTGCGCCGAAAATTCCTCCCTATGATTACAAAGCAAGGTTCAATGATTTGCTTGAAAAACATAAGGCTATGAAGAGTGAATTTACTGATTTGAAAGATAAACATGTAGAGGTGTCTGATGACTATGAGAAGATTAAAGAGACTGTGCAAAGCTGTGCTAATGAAAGGGACATACTAAAAGACAAATTACTAACCGCTCTTAATGATTTAAGATCAAAAGTAACTGAATATGAGAAAATCAAAGTGGACTTTGATATTCAAAAACATGAAAATGAAGATTTGCAACGCAAAACTAAATTATTGGATGATGTGACTAGCAGTCTTAAACAAAAATCTTCTGAATTAGATAGAATCCAATCGGAATATGATGCCTTGACTCGTCGTCATACCAGTCTTAAAGAAGAGACAGAAGCATTAAGAGTTCTAACTGAACAACTTAAAAAAATATCAATTGAATATGACAAATTAAAGTTAGACTATAAAGACGCACAAGAAGCTATCATTAAGTATAAAAGTGATTCAGAAGCTTTACAGAATATATTGGCATCAATGTACAAAGAACAGCGAGACTTGAGGAATACTATTCAAGATTTGAAAGGCAACATTCGTGTGTATTGTAGAATCCGGCCACCTCTTGAGTCTGAGATAACAAAACCTCTGTTTAACTTGAATGTTCTTGATGCATGCTCAATAGAAGTTGAGAAGATTGAACTTTTAAACTCAGCTAGGAAGGGCAAACCACAATTATTTTCCTTTGATGGCATATTCACTCCACATACATCTCAAGAAGATGTGTTTGCTGAGGTGTCAGCTATGGTTCAGTCAGCATTGGATGGATACAATGTGTGTATCTTTGCATATGGCCAGACTGGATCAGGTAAAACCTACACTATGGAAGGTGGATGTGGTACTGAACAATATGGCATTATCCCAAGAGCTTTCAATATGATATTTACATGTATGGAAGATTTAAAGAGAATGGGTTGGGAGCTAACAATAAAAGCTTCATTCTTAGAAATATACAATGAAGTAATTTATGATTTACTTAATTCAAGCAAGGATCAAGAGATTCATGAAATAAAAATGGTTAACTCTAAAGGTACAGATTTGTATGTTTCTAATCTTAAAGAAGAAGAGGTTAAGAGCTCACATGATTTCATCAGGCTGATGATATTTGCCCAACGTAACAGACAAACAGCAGCTACACTAAACAATGAGCGTAGTTCACGTTCACATTCAGTGGCACAAATTAAAATATCTGCCATTAATGAGAAACGTAAGGAAAGGTATACTAGTAACTTAAATTTGGTTGATCTGGCTGGTTCAGAGAGTGGTAAAACTACCCAAAGAATGGATGAGACCAAACATATTAACAGGTCATTATCAGAATTGTCCAAGGTTATATTATCCTTGCAAACTAATCAATCACATATCCCATACAGAAACTCCAAGCTTACTCACTTGTTAATGCCCAGTCTTGGTGGCAACTCTAAGACACTCATGCTGGTCAATATCAATCAATTTGATGAATGTTTTGGTGAGACTCTGAACTCTTTACGCTTCGCCACCAAGGTCAATAATTGTCGAATAGTAAAGGCAAAGAAAAATTTATCTATGGTTGATGTATAATTTTCAATTTCAATTTTTGACTTCAAGTTTTAGTTTTGGACAAGTCATGAAGTATGTTTATATGACATGTTGTTGAGTTTTTCTAAACTCACTTGCACTATTTACTAATTTGCTAAACTTCCATTTTGTGCCACTTTTTGAGCAAACCTTACACATAATTTAATTTAGAATTTAATATAATTATTGTAACATACAAATGTTTTGACATTCTTATAGACTAGTTTATGTTTAGTTTTTCAATACTTTAATGTTAAACTTTATGTTGTGTGTAATCAACTATTTGCACTTCAATGTTATTCATTAATATACTATAATATGATAGCAATATATATTGTTTTAGTTCAACAGATCTAATGGATTAAATCAACCCCTTAAAACTGCAACTAATATGACTTTTATATTAAGACCTCTAGAGAAACTAATTTAATATGTTTTCAGACTATAAATAGGTATGTCAAAATGTACCTACGTCTATATCCATTGAACTTATATTTTCTAGCTTTTGATATTGTGCTACTAATTTTTCAATCTCCAAGTTTATCATTATATTTTACAGATAAAATATAAATTGTTATCACTTGTTACACATTTATACATTTAACCATTACAAATAATTATACATTTTGCTGTCTTATATTCTATTTGATAGGCAAGTAATATTACTTGGAGATTTAAAAATCGGCCATTAGAAAATAAAATAAAACAACAGAATAAGTTAAATTTCATATTAATTATTTATTACTGATAGTTAAATAAAATTAAAGACTAGATCAAACATTAAGCGATGAGTCGCGGTTCTCTCACATGCACAAAAATATTGTGTGTACATCTCCATACGTCGTCTCGGACGCAACAAGAGCGGCACTGGGGCGCAAAGGCCGATCGAACGGTTACAAAGACCGCGGGGCGAGTCCAGGGTCCTCTCGCCATTTATGTTCAACGTAAAACGTCAGGCTCCGATGCAGCCTCTTGACCCTGTGCTGGCAATTTTGCAGTTTCTATTGTATTTATTAATCTATCTAAACCATACAAAAAGCCTTCTTCATGGTTCCCTTGTTGCCAAGGTGCACGATGATTGACATATGCACCACCCGGTATACGTCGTGTCTTAGCGAAATCTATCAACCAGGCTCCGACGCGTTCATTGTCGTAGATAATGAAAATACTGCTGCCGACAATTTCATGAGTTTTGAAAAAATCTGAACGTTCAAACTGATCCCTGATGTCACGAAGGCGAGCGGCGATCGCGCGCCTAGCACGTTCATCTTTACCCAAAAACCGTGCCACTGTGGCAGCTAGCTGTTGTGGTTCCCTCACGTTTTGTAAGTCGGTAAGTGGCGGTTGGCCCGGCATCTTAACGGCCTCGATGCGGAAACCTTGTTCAGCCGATGAAGATCGCTGTTCACGGAACTGCATGTAACGCAATTTTGTGACGGCGCGTGCTAAATGCTCTGTTTCCGTGGGAGCGTTCGGGTCCACACGAACCATCTTCTCGTAGAGGTCAGTGCGTGCATGAGCATTGCTGACTTCGTCTTCCAAAAAAGTGCGAGTGCCCATTTTAATATCCATAACATGGGGGTCCCGGAAACCATGAAGAAGATCTTGCAATTCGATGAAGCGCTCTCCACCATATTCCAGTTCTCGGTAATATCGAGGAATAACACCACGCATGTGAGGGCATGCTGCGAGAGCCTCATAAGTATCACGCTCAGGATTGTGCGAAGGGTGGTCTCCTGCCGCACGACGTTTCCATACGGTCCCGGGTCCAGCAGGAGCCAATGAGCCTGGGTGTCCCGCCAACTGGAACCATTCTGAAGAGCGCGACTTAAGCAAAGCGTCTGATGCAGGTGCTGATAACTCCAACGCATTCTGTAACAAAAAATATATCTCATTATTAACTATTTAGGTACTTTACTAGCTATAGGAAATATCTAAAAGTTATTACATTTTAATTTTTAATAATTAACCATCGACTTAAAAGATATTTATAAGCACCAAGGTACGATTTATAGTCACAGATAGTATATCTACCTATATTATTTTTAATGTCTGATAAAAATAGGGAATATTATTTAAATACAATTTATAAGTCTGATGTTACAATATATTTTATCATATCGATACTCACAATAGCTAGGAACTTTAATAACTCGGAGGGCTGTGCAGGAGGGGTGGAAGGCGTGGTATTGGGGGACGCCTCCACAGGCGCTGGGGTACGGCGCCAGCGCTTAAAAAGAGCACCTTCATCCTTGGAACGCCAACGTTCTTCCTCTTTGCTAGGCACAGCGACCTGAGAACAACGAAAAATACACGTTTAAACACTACGTCAACACAAGTCGTCACCAAAAATGGTTTTCACTTTCACAAAATTGATAAGGCACTGCACATCGAGATGACGTACCGCTAGTATTTTGTTGGCGGCGTAAAGAAGCCCTCCGGGGCCGAGACGGCTCAGCACCGATTGGCGAGAAACACTGTTCATTTTGCTGGTAACGGTCATAGCGTACGAGTGTCGGGCGCGTGTGTACAAGGCACGAACACTAGTGAGCGATAACGACTGAGGTACAATGCGGACAACAAGCAAACGCGCGTGAGCTAACGACTGCTGCTAGCCTGCAAGTGATATCAGTGGGAGGGACGACTACGGTTTTATAGAGACCTCGGGTTTGCGGTGACGTAGACACCTCTGCAACCCGCGCGCCGCACTCGCCGCTGAGTTTTCCTAGCGCCTTCGTTTTCCATAATAAGTATTTACATTTACTGCATTTATTGGTTGGACATATGAAGAGCCACTTACACGGGATTATAGTTTTTGCAGTTTTGGAAATTCATTGCTTAAACATTGCTTGTAAGGGCGTCCATTATAGGTGTTTAATTCATCACGAGTTATTTTGTTACACAAATTACTCTGTGTGTGCGTAACCATTTTAATTACAAGTTCTATCAGTTAAATTATTTTTGTACCATTTACGTATTTGGATAGATGATATGCATCCAAATACGTAAATGGCATGGTAATGGCATCATATTCGGAAATATGATAAAAGTAATGACAACTCTTTTAGATATAATAGAATTCTAGAGGCTCTTTTACAAAAAATATATAGATTTTCTATCTTGAGAAAAAGGTTGTATCAATTTGTAGTCTACAGGCTTAAAGAAAAATCTGACATGACTGCTTTAATAAAACGATTTGAAACTAAAAGCCGATTTATTAGATGCCTTGATATTATATAAAAAAACAAGTATTACCTATACTTATTTCTTCATGTTCTAAATTTTTAAAACAACCTGTGTTTAGTGTTAAAATTTACTTACATAACTAGCCAAACTCAATACGTATAAAACAACTACTTAATTTGTTTTGTGATTTGTTATAATTTCTAAAGTGTGAAATACCTCTAACTATAAAATTGGGATTTTATTCTGACGTAGTTGTGGTTAAAGATAGTTAATACATTTAGTCATTATATCTACGCATATGTGACGCTTGCAATAAGTAGATTGAAAAACAATCCCGAACTATGACGTGTAACGTCCTCCACGCATGACGTAAAGGGAAGAAAGATGTATAAGACAAGTCTGTAATCAACAGAATGGCTAACAAACGTGACGCTCGGTTTTGGCTGGGTGCTTAGCGGTTTGTGTTCTCTGACCGAAACACCTAATTCAATGACGTAGATATATATATCAACATAAATAATCACGCAGATAAGAATATTATAAGTACAATAATGTTTTAGTTTTAATAATAATTGGAAACGAATTGCTTTTCATATTTCGTATAATTGGTACATAAATAAGTAACATGTAAGGTCACTATAATGCTTATTATAAAATATCATGCATGAAATTATTAGATAAGTGTTCATAAATCTAAGAATAATTATTAGCTCTGGAATTAACAGCTACGAACTCTCGGATTTGCTTTTCTTATTGGAATTAGAAGATAACGAATGTTTTCGAGTGCAAGGAAAGGTAAAATTCCATGTAATATTGCTTCACCCTATCTAATGGAATAATCACCACGACATCTATAATATCCTTGATTAACATTAGCCCTGTATTATTTACTGTCTCAGGGCTAGGCTGTCTATCAGATAACCCATGACCACGATCACTCCACCATGAGTGTACGATTAAGAAGAAGAAGAACCCAATATGAAATTATTGAAAACAGTTTTTTATCATAATTTTTACACGCGGCTAAGGGAACCCCCACCATATGACTGTTTTTTAATCTTCAAATATGGAATCCATTTCAAATTATTCAGGAAAGACTTGATTTGTGATGTTCGTTATTATTGCATCGACTTCATGTTGTTTATGGGCCATAAATGAAATAATCAAACAAATGTATACACAAAAACCTTCAGGTTGAAAGACCTTTTAATAGTCGTAACTAATCATCTGATCAAAATCGTTTACATTGTAGAGACGCCGCTTTATAATACCTGATATTGTGACGACAAAAGGTACATTTAATTTCCGATTTTTTTTGAATATAAAGTTTATTTTTTTAAAGTATGTAAACGAGTGCACGTTACTGCGTTCCTGGCTTCAAAGGGATTGTTGGGCCTACACCAACCTTCATGACAGCAAAGCTGTACCTTCACATTGGATTTCTATGAAACAATAGTAACGCCGATTGGTTCGGTTGATTCCTACCGTAGACAAAACTGACGATAACCAGGCCAGGAATGGCAGGGCTCTTCAATATTTTCTTTGCATTTCATACAGCTTAATAATAATATTTCTGCATCTTATCACTTACAAATTCTGATTCTTTAGAATGAATGAAGAAGAGGCGATTAAAATAGCGGTAACGACAAGTCAGTACAAAAAATAATAGAAAGATAAATACCATAAACCATATCAACTTATATGTATATGTTACTGTCAACAATAAACTAGACAAAACCAGTTAATTTTTGGGACAGCCTCCGTGGCACAGTGGGCGAGTAGCCAGCTATGAAACGAGAGGCCGCGGTTTCGTTCCCCACACGGAGGCAAATGTTTATGTGATCTACAAATATTTGATTCGGGTCTGGGTGATGTGACTACAAGTTCTCGTAGTTCCTGATTGATATAGGTTTAACTAGTGTGGTGTCAGTGGGACTATGACCTATGCATATTTGTTTATTTTATTTATGCATTAAACAATGCTGTTATTTAATACAAGTCCAGCTCTGTAAGTTTTTCAGAGGAGTCGATGTGGGCCATTATTTCATAATTTACTTTTAAAATGGAATAAGTAATATTTTATAACTCTATTGGCGCCTTTGCGGATCAATAGGATTTTCACATTATTTATACGACTGTGACACGATACGTAGTTTTTATCTGTCCAACGCTTTAAAATATATTGTTGAATGAATAATACATGACGGACTCATATATCCTACAGCAAATAGCAATTTGCCTACACTGTGAGCGCACGTCGAGCATTATAATAGTTATACAACATACAAAAATGTGTCCATCGTTGTATGTACTACTACAACGACGATAGCCTCCGGGGCCCGGCGGGGGGAGAAGTCGCCTGTGAAACAAAAGACCGCGGGTTTGATTCCCGCACCAAGACAAAGCGGGCAGTAATATGGACTGCCAAGACGAAATTCGCAGGTTCAAACAGCCCCAAGAACATGCACCTGTCTTTTCTAAGTTACGTATGTGTTCATTACTAATTAGCGCTTGTTTTAACGGTGCAGAAATCATAACTGATAATTCTCCATGAGTATTTCGAAGGGGTGTGAGATCTGACAACCCGAATTAAGCCAGCGTTGTGGATTAAGGCCTACCCCCTCTCATTTGAAGAAGAGGCCCGTACCCAGCAATAGGGTAATATTAGATCAGATCAGATCAGATCACAGATCTTATATCCTACTACTATAAATTTTATTTGTATGTTTATGTATACCAGAAACTTCTCATTTAAATATCTCTGCAAGATGTTATTGTATGCATGCGAACAAGTGTACACACTCACACACAGACACAAACACACACACACACACACACACATAAAACACAATCAGAAATGGAAATGCATGTTGTTAAGTTTTATGGTATGGTATGGTTAAGGTAGAAAAAAAGCTCTATTTACCCTTTAGTATTTATTGCAATTTATATACCACAAGCAATCCCTAAAGCACTTTTCCAAAATAATAAAAACAACATAGGTATACCCAGAAATGAGGAGATCCGTAGAAGAACGAAAGTCACCGACATAGCTCAGCGGATTAACAAGCTCAAGTGGCAGTGGGCAGGCCACATAGCTCGCAGAATCGATAACCGATGGGACAGAAAGGTTCTGGAATGGAGGCCACGTACTGGCAAGCGCAGCGTTGGACGTCCACCTACAAGGTGGACAGACGACCTGATAAAGATCGCAGGAAGTCGCTGGATGCAGGCCGCTTCCAACAGGTCGGTCTGGAAATCTTTGGGAGAGGCCTATGTTCAGCAGTGGACGTCTTGTGGCTGATGATGATGATGATACCCACATTTTGTATACCAATCAAACTTGTTATACTAACTTCGTATTTGTGCCAAAAACCAAGTACACCCGGAATACGTAACTACGAAAAGTCAAAGGTGCATATCTCTGACTAGGTTATCGACGATATACATCAAGTCCCATTTACACGTAGAACAGAATTTCTCGTACAACATAAGCAAGTACATAGTAAAAAAACTCTGGTTTATGAGAAGAGCATCATACAATTCATGCTGTTAAATTCTAGGAAATAGTCTTGAAAATGAAAATTTTTATTTTACCATTATTTTATACCAGCTATTGCCCGCGGCTCCGCCTGCGTAGGCGGCCTTTTGCGGTATAAAAAGTAGCCTATGTCCTAATTCAGATCATGTCCTACCTGTATGCAAAACTCATCCAAAACCGTTCAGCCCTTAAGGCGTGATGGACTAACAAACATCCAAATCCACAAACTTACATTCATCCAAGCTTTCAAATTTATAATTGTTGTAAGATTCTCTCCTCTGTTATGCGATTAACTTTCTCGGTATAAATGGGCTTAAGTATTACAGTATTACTATTATCTACATTTGTTTTACATGGGCTAATCTTCATAGGAAAATAATGACAGATGAATATCTAAAAAAATACTATTAGCACTGCAGCTTACATAAAATAGATGAAAAATAGTACAGTACATTCTTACAACCATTTTATATGTCGATTTATAAAACGGTTACATTTGAAAAATGGTGTTTATTACCCTTGAATACCGTAAGTTACATGTCAAGTCAAGGTCGCATCAGGCGAGATATTACAGGCTAGATATAGGAATTGCAGGGTATGCACTATGCAAAGTATTATGCACAGACGGCGCGTGGCTTTAATGCACTCTGTTCAATGCTCGCTGTGTCTCGAGGCCACTGCTTTCATACTGCACTCATCACGGGTGTTCAATGGAAGATTTCTCGAAATAAGTTCTTGTGTATTTTTTCTCTTGGGCATTGTTGCTTTGGCTAAAATATTCGAAGATGAAAACATTTCGATTTCGAATTTACTTATGCAAGAATATGTCACTTGACTTTTTTTAAAGCGATGAAAATACCACAAGTCCTCAACTGTGATAAGTTATCATGTTAGGAAACGAGGAACAAAGACGAGTTCGGTTGCATTGACCGTATATCGCATCTCTCCCGTACTTTTCCAATGTTTACTATACCGCAGTCGTGTGCGGCAACTAATGTTCACGTCAAATATACTTAACACCAACTAATAGATTATATCCTGAGTCTACTATGTACAGACACGAATAATATTTATTCAAATATAAGGAGGTGCACCTAATTTCCTAAGGCTTTATAAATTTTGTTAGTTATAAAACTAAGTTCTGTTTAAATTTAATATTTATCGGATCCTCAACAAAATTATTTTCTAGTTAGATTATTATTAGATCATAATTTAGAAGATTAATCTGATTGCCAAAGCAGACTTATTCACATACAGCGGTGAGACGTACTCGTCTCTAACTAACGTAACTGAGCTATTGCTTGGCGACAGAAATAGACAAAGCGTTGTAACTTAGTCGGTTTTTCACATACGAGCTTGAAGCGCCGACCTCAGGGTTCGCAGCCTTGGTATGCTGCCACTAAATCAATCGTCTAAAATGAAACAATAAACATCTACCTGCCTTGAATGTAGCTCAACTGAAATGTAGCTCAATTTGTCAGGAGTTTTCAGTCAGTGTTGTATTATGTCTAAACAGGTTTGATGACGCAGGACTCTGTTTGGAGTCGCAAGTGACGCATGTTGGTACAGCTGGTGCGGGCCAGATCATCTCATAGGTACATTAAAGTTGTATAAGTTTTAAACGCACCCAGTGACTAATGATTGTATGAAACAAATAACATTGTACATATTATTATGAAAGGAAAATTTACTGAAACTCATGAAATATTGTATAAGCTAATATATAATACTCTAAGCTGAAACTGCATTTGAATCTGATATTCAGAAGTTTTGTTATAATTTTTTGGTGTTTTGTTTCGAGTAACTTCTAAGATTACAAAATAATTTATTTTTCTATTATACTGTACCGTAAATATTGCGTAAAATAGCACGTTAGGTTAGGTTATTCCCGAAGGGGTAGGCAGAGGTGTAACCCGTATTTCGCCGAGGTTATTTCCGTCCCATAATGTGATAGGGAGCGAGCCTATCGCCATACCGGCCACAAACACGAGACTAAGGGCTATAGTGACCATTTCATGATAGAAAAACCCAATTATCACTTTTACCCGACCCGAGGATCGAGTCCGTGACCTCAGCACAGCAGTAGTACCGCGTACGCGCATAATTTTTATCCGTATTTAATATTTATTTTAAACGAATGTTGTTTAATAACATTGCTTCGACTATTAGACAAACAAATAGACAAAATATGTTTACAATGGGCCGTTAGTTCGCAGGAAGCGTGCAAGAATGCCACCTTGCCCATTCATGATCATGTAATATTACTACAATACACCGTGGTTTTATTGGCGTATGATAAAAACTAGATAAAACATAACTAAACACATATTATGACTCATCAAGAATGCCATAACTAAACTAAGCAAGATGTTGTAAGCTAAGTGGTAGGTATCTCGAAAGCGATAGACAGTCTGGGTTGATAACACTGCTTTTGCTATTCCTGCCACGAAGCAGCAGTGTGTAAGCACTGATGTGTTTCGGTTAAAGGTTCAATTCAAAGGTAATTCGGGTTGGCAGACTTCACATACCTTCGAAATTCTTATGGAGTACTTCTCATGTATGCAATTTTTCTCACGAATTTTCCTCATCCACCGTTAAAGCACGTGATATTTAATAGTTAATACACAGATAACTTGGATGATTCAGAGGTGCATGGTCTTAGGTCTGATTCTGAATCTGTGACTACGTCTCGACTCTCGGCTGAGCTATCGCTGCTTTAATCGCGAAAAAATACAAAATAATGAAAGCGTATGCGGAATTGGTACATCATAAATTGTAATTAATGATATATAGAAGTATAACATAATACTAATTAAATACTAATTTAATTACATAATTGAATACAAGCAATAAAATATCAAAAAGCGCTAAATTCTTCTCGACTATTTATTAGACAAAAGCACAAAAGTTATGATAGGTCTTTTAAGACAACCTTGTGTTATTGTCTCAACCTCGATCCGGTTGATGAACTTACTGCTACTGTATTCAAACAAAAGCTTCACGGTTAATAGAAACTAATTTGGATCGGATTGTATGTATTCTCTTATTGTTATCCTGTTTCTTTAGCAGGAACTTAGTTGTTTCTAAACGTTGTACAAGACGTGTGACGTCTCGGACGTTGTAATACGGGTCTTTGCATAATAAATGTTGCTTCTGTTTAGCACAGCAAGCAGGCGTGGCGCTTACCATAAGGCGAGCGACTTGCTCGTCTCGTCATTCAATTCAATAAAAAAAAGGCTAATATCTAAATTTACAATCTGGCGAGTCCCCCATTTAACTGATATATTGAATCTAAGTTTTTTATTTGTTTTGAGCTCCGCTAGTAGGATGTTGACAATACTTAGAATAATGGAATGTGTAGTCAATATTATCAAATAGAGAACAACCAAAAATGTTTTTCTTTCTTTTTCTGCTTACTTAAAAAGGTATAATTACGTGGTCAGATCACCTCCATGTCCTTTCTCAGTACACATGTTTAACTACATTTTTCCTTTACATTTATTCTATAATAGTTGTCTGTTACTCTGTATTTAATTCTAATTTCTATTTTAATGCAATATTTCTATGTTTAGTGTTTTATATTTACGAATGTTCTTTAAGTTAATAATAATTGGTTAAAAATTATATTGCCTTACTTTAAAACTGCGTGTTATTCACAGAATAATCACGCACTAAAATTCGATAAGCACCTTGATTTATCCTCTTGAACCTAACCCGGGCTTCATCACTGACTTATACATTTGGTTATTCCAAATTTAGCAAGATAACATTTTCCTTTTGCGTATATGCGAAGCATATAATTATAAATCCACTATTAGATAAAGATAATTATGTGATTATAAGAATATTATCCCAAAAAACTTTATATCATACCAACGTTCAAGTTGAATGCAAGGTATAATTGTAATCGATGAGTAGGTACTAACGAAACGTGCTTTTGAGTCTCGTACAATTCGGGGTCAAATGTTAATAATATCGGCAAGCGGAAATCTGTGCCCGCGAATACAAACTAACACACCAAGTGTGGCCGAAGCGGAAGATAATGTAGGTACACACCATAGCTTGAGGATAAACGACGCTACGGTCACTGAAGAGGGCCAAGGCGTCTATTAAAGGATTTTTCTAAGTACCGTGGTAATGAAATTCGTGTGAACGTCCTCTTCGGGTCAGGAGACAAGAGTAATATGAAAACAACGGTGATATAGTATGTGTGTGTGTGTATGTTTGTATGTGTGTGTGCTATATATAAATAACTCGCAAAAAGAAAGAAAATTTAAAACACGCCCGTTGCAGCTATATTAGATAAATAAAAATACACCCCACAGTCACACACCTAGTACTGACCCCACATTAGATTAACCTCTTACAACACCACAAACACACACCTGAAACATATATTAGTGGATCACATAAACATTTGCGTCGGTGCTAGGATCCAACATATAGCTTCGCAGCCGGCTACTCGCCTATTCCGCCACAGTGGCTGCAATATAGGTCTCTTGTTACCCGAAATAAGCGATTTTCTTATAGGCAATAAAAATTCAAAATCGAAATGGGACGTGATCGCTCCAAGTTTTGATATATTTCTATAACGGTAGCAGTAGCTACCAGTGGGAACTATGATCAATTAAAATTGAGAGTATGATTAGTTTTATATCATATTAGTAGAATAATGATAGATGTCGAGCGATTCTTTCCTTTTTACAGTATAAATTACTAGTTTCACAACTTCGACAATAGTAACAAGAATTTTAAAACTGTGAATGTATTTGTAACTCGTACTAGACCTACTGAAGTTCACGAATCAATTATATGTAGATAGTTAGAAATTATGAACACAATAAATAATGTATTGGGCAAAAGATCAATGCCACCTGCCTTAGCCCTGACTCAAATGGACACTTTAGTTTTTCTGCGAAATAACTGAATCTCATTTTGCATCCTGAGTAACAAACAATATTACACATAGAGGAAAAATATGTTCGTAAACTATTTAAAACATTAGAGGTCATGACAACACATTATTCTAATACGTGAAACATAATTGACTTATATGCATATAACGATATTCAAATAGATCTATTGGTTCATGCAGAGACTAGTTACGTTCATGGTACTGACATTTTGTATGAAAGTACCACACCACTGTAATTACGAAAACAATGTCAGATAATATAATTCCATTCGTATCAAAAAATAAAACTATCCACACAATGCGAAATACACATAAGAATTTTAAAAATAACTTAAAATACACTGCACATACATATCTCTATACAACCACACATACACCCACAGACAGACAAGGAGATCAAACTTATATCACCTACCTTTTTTTCGATGATTAAAAACAGATGGAAACAATGCAAAAACGGAAGTAGGTATGTCATGTGAATCATTAAAGCTATCATTGATGATTCAAGAGTTTCCGAAAGACCTGCGTAAACCGATCGTCTACGTAAGAATGCGGTGTAATTTTATATCCGTGTAGCTCTTTTTATCCATATTATTTATTACTGCTTCTTGAAATAGCCTTTACGACCCAAAAGCATGCCTAAGTCGGGACTATAGATGACTATTATATGATGATTATTATACAATAATATGGATCGCTATAATTTCTGGTGTCTATTTCGTAATGTTAGAATAAGATTTCACTATTATTAAACGTCATTTACTAGTAGAAGTTAAAGTCGGCTCATAAACTTCGAAGATTCATACATAAAAGCTTTTCGGTAATGAAACTTATGGGCATTTATTGAAAAACTGTGATATATAATTGTCTTGTGATGCCAGAGGTTTATCACGTCGTCTCTGACTAATGTCAATACTGAATTATAAATTATGTTTTTTTGGTTTTTGAAAACATTTGCATCTTTTTCGGCATTCTTTACATAATTTTAATATAGATTTAAATAATACTTAATCAAAAATAATGAATACCCATAAAACCATATATATTTATATTTCGATTATAGCAAAATTCTAATTACTAAACCATAATAAAATGCCGTTATTAGGATTCTCGAAACAATGATAAGTTTATTTTTTGACAAGCATAGTAAAACGCCGAATCAATCGTTCGTTAAATTGATCAATATTCAGGATACATAGCGGAAGAGGGAAGTGTCGGCCATCCTACGTATCCTTGTAAATATCCTGTTAAACAAATGATATAAATATACGTGCCAATTTTATTTTTCGACAGTATTCTGAATGATAATTCAACTAACAAAACGTCTTTTATATGATTTAAGGAAGTCATTGTGAACTTGAATCTTCCAATTAAAATAGTTTTGAACGAGCTTCTATGACTTGTTACGGCAATGGAAAATATATTGTAATCTTCAAAGATGCCTAAAATTTTAAACTATTATGTAATCTACTCGTATAAATTTATTCACCACATGGTTTTGATTGAATGTCGATTTACACATATGTATTATGTCGCGGCATAATATGTTTTGTAACAAACACCTCTTTTGCTAGACACTCTTAATTTAGCATATTTTTATACTAGAGGCCGGCAAACGTGCAATTGGGTCATCTGATAGTAAGTGATCTCCGCCGCTTATGAACAGGCACAATACCTGAAGAATCATGTACGCGTTTCCCCGACCTTAAAGGAAAGGGATAATTAAGGATGCAGATATATTATTTGCATTAGTATTATGTCCCTTCGATTCGATTTTATGGATACGGTCTATATTATTAGACAAATTATATTTCGGACCGTGTAATAAAAACGTAAACTAGCAGAATGCTACTTAGGACAATATGACAGTTAAATTATATAAATATTAACTAAGTAAAAACAAAAAAATCAGCTGGTTAGTAATCATTCTTATGACCTCGTTATCGATACCTATTGAAAGCCCCTCCTTCCAATAGGTATGATTCCTAACCAGCAGATTTTTTTGTTTTTACTTAGTTAATATTTATATAATTTAACTGTCTTATTGTCCTACAAATAAAATAATAATTTTTTGAGTATCATCAAATCGAAATATTCTATCCTTGCTACCTCTGTTAGCTACCACAATAGAGAATTTTCGCATAGGGAATAGTTGGGCGTCTCATCGAAACGAAGCTACTCACGGAAAATGAGCTTGATAGTAGTCAAGTGGATCAGCTACCCGAGGGCTCCCTGTCCATAATGTACGTATAACATTTACGATAAGATTTTGGAAGACGACCACTACGAACATTGTGGAGTAGACGTTTAGTATAATAATATACATATTAAACAATATTGCATTCGGCGATTATGTTTGTAACACATACACGCTATTAACCATAAAATATATTGTTTATCAAGGTTAAAATTTTTGTTGAAAAAACAGAATAACATATATTTTTGCAGCAGACGCAGCAAGCTCTAACTAATCTTAATTAATCGTTGGTGCATCTATATGTTACCGTGTCACTTTTGAACAACTTGATCGATTGAGGTTATATTCACACCATACATAATTATTTTATCGAGACGCGATGGTTCATAGTTAAATAACATTATGCTACGATCCACGTGAAAAGAACAGCAACAACAGTAGCCTGGTGCGCTAATAATCTTACCTATTTAGGAGACTTTGGGTCAAATTTGAGTGGTCCATTATAGTATGCTATAAAATATATATTAAGCTAAAGAATGAATGAGTCTGGTTAACTGTTTAATTTCAATGTCAACATTGTGAACTGCATTATGTGCCTGCCAAAAACAATTTGAAGTAACCGTTAAATTGAGTGAAATAGTTGCACGAGAATGTAGTACATCTAAATATAATATGTTTAAACCCGATTCAATATTCATCCATTGGTGACTAAGTAGAGAATATAAAAAGCGTTTCGCGTGGGTACTCAGAGTGAAATATTTTCTACAACATTTGGAGTATATATGAAACCAGACATGCTGGTTTTATTTTGAAATTTGAATTACGTCTGATCCGCCCCAGCTATTAATTTTATTTTGGATAACATCAATGGGTCATTGTAAAGCCCACGTTCGTCATACATATATGTACAAACAATTGAAATTTTCGGTACGTCATCTTGTGGCCAAGGTAACAAACAAGATATCCATGTATCACATCTTTGTGTGTATGAATAGAGTGTTCGGCCAAAAATATATAAAAAAACTACCTAATATAGCACCTTACGCGTGTTTGCTGACAATTTTATGTCACCCAGGTCACAAGAACCGACCAGGGAATTGGTATTTTTGCGTGAGAATGTCAGACGCTTAAAAAACCCCTTCCCGTCCGTCTTCCTATTCCCCAAAGCCTGCAACGATCCCACAAGTCATCTAAAGCCGTGGATATTCATAGGCGATAGTGACCACTTCTCATCAAGTAACCCCTTCACTTATGTCTCTTCTACTATAAAAATAAAACGCATCTTAAAAATACGATTTATTTTATTGCATTGCCTTATATGCAGCTCCATGAGGTCCGACCACAGGTAAGAAATAGGCCGCTTCTCAGCAAGGCTACAGCTTGCGTCATTTTTCACATTATACAATATATACATTATTATGTACATGCGTGTCGAAACTTTTAAATTCGTTGAATAGTATTTATTCTCTTTTTTTATTTTGTAGAGTCTATACGAGCGAAGTTTACTCTTCTGCAATACATTTTGGAATCTTATGTAAATAATGGAACTGCATAATGTTTTACAATCATTTACCACGTAATAGACCTGAAAAACTATATTGTGAAATCTATTGACGTACATCTTACACGAATATTGTTGAATAGTCCCTGAATGTATTAGATACTAAATGATTTGGAAGATTATTTTTGTCTTAGATAGGGTTTACTTCGGTGATGCAATTTGCATTTGAGAGAAAAAATTGTCTCCGAAGGGATTGACATTGAAATGTATGCACCGATTTTATTGATTCTTGCAAAAATATTATGATAAAAGCAAAAAACAAAACCACAAAATGTCTAAATAACAATTTTATTTTCTCTTTTTTTTTGAGTCGCCTTTTCCGTTGTGTTTTGATTTATTTTATTTTTCGATTAAAAACCACTAATTTTCGTTATTTTCGGCATTTAAGAACGGTTCACCGGTTTACCGATAAAAACATCATCATCTTTAAATAGTGATAGCTAATATCGGCACATAATATTAAAATAGTAATAGTATATTGTATAGTTTGATACATAAAATTATTATCATATACGTTATCGTTTTATTATGTAAACTCGCCTGTTTGATATGTAACATCTTGTAAGAAATATTATTTGTTATTCCAAAAACATCCTCCAGAAAATTCATGGGAATTTGTAAAGTGCCCCAAAGTATAATAACCCCGAATGTTGAATAGCACGCGCACTTGCCGTGTCCTTCAAATACTCGGGTTGCGTAACCTGGACATGTAATCTAGGCATTACAGCAGTCTTAATATCCCTTATTATACATTTCACTGAGCTCATTTCGTCGATGTACCTCCCCGCCAAAACAAGGTTATGTAATACAAATACATGTCCTTAAATATTAAACCAGTGACATAACTTCGCATTATGAGACTTAACACCTTATGTCTCAACGTGATGAGCGCAGTTCAGTGCCATGCAGTGCTTTATAATTCAAAGCGTGGCGTTTACCATCAGACGAGCGAATTGCTTGTCTCGTCAATCAAGTAAATAAAAACCATCAAGAAAACCCATAGATTAAAGTAGTACTGCCAACGACGAATAAATTATTCAGGTTAAGGTGGTGTATACCCAAATTAATAACACTTAATGATTTACACTTTTTTTATAAGTCCTTTGACTATGTTTTAGCAGGGCAATTAGTATCTAAATAACTGACTGAAGAATTCACTGGCCTAATTAAACTGGCTTTTAGATTTAAACATACAATATCGATTAAATCAGTATTCAAACGAAAAAGCGCATCCAAATCCGTGCGACAAACAACTATACACATTGACAAAGGGCTCAAACTTATAATATCCTTTTTTATTGCCGGGTTCAAATTAAAAATGAGTCTCAAAAAACCGACACTACAACTTACGAGTAGGTAGGTACGGTATGTCAAATATTGTGTTTATCCATCTTTAATGAGACTCATTTTTCACAATTATCCAGAAAAATGTTTTCACGCGAGCAGAGCTACCAACAAAAACTAGTATAGTAATGTGTACCAAATCTTCCACTATAAAAAAAGGTTGAACGACTTACATAATATATGTATTATCGTACGATCGAGTATACAAGACTTTTTTATAAAAAAACTGTCATGTTTAACTTTGCTCTACAATTTAAATAAAATGTTTGGTATTTTGTTCCAGGGATCGTTTAAGTATCTATTTTAAGTAGTCATAACGAAATATAATGTAATTTCTTTCTTATAAATACAATATCTTTTTAGAGGTAAATAAAAATATATATGTTTAAGCATACCGATGATTGCCTATTGTGATTTTACACTTACACACGCAAGTTCCTAAGTCATGATTTATTTTTTCGCAGTAGGGTAGTTTGCTTGGTATGGAAGGTATGTGTACATGTACATACATTATATATACCATATATATGAACTCATATGAGCTTGACGTCAGGCAAGCGGTCGATCGTAAAAACTATAAGATAATCTTTCTGTACCTTTTACCTACTGTTCTGGCCTTTAGTCACACAGTGCGCACACTGTACTCTGTTGAGAATCGCGGATGATGTGACAGGTGAGACGAGTGGTAAATGGTGACGCAGCGTCTGATGGGGAACGATGGCGCGTGCGACTAATGACCTAAACGAGCTCGTCCGGTCCGCGCGTATGTACTGAGGAACACGTGGCGCCAAATCGGGCCACACCACTTATTATAGTTTCGTTCGACTTGTCTATATAAAGAGACCTTAATTTAATTCCACCTTCGAGAAGAACAGTTGGTAATAAACAAGATACTTTAGTTTGTGACAACAATATGAATGGAAATGGGACGTATTTAACGTCCATATTAGATTTCATGCGAATTTCCTTTTTGTTGTGTTTGAAACAGAGTATTATAATGAACATCCAACACAGTTGGCCTCGGATGAAACCCACCTACGCACAATCAACATGATACTTCTATATTAAGAGGATCATTTGAAACTAAGTAAAAAACTAGTAAACTCGAGCGACATCGACATGTCGCATGTTCGTATAATTTATAATATATAAGATGTTTTTTAAGACATCGTGTGTGATATATCTAACATTCAGTTGAATCGCTACGGCCCCACGGCGGTCACGACAGACTTATACGTAAATAAATAAAATCTCGTGAGACGTGACCCCGCACGGTCCACGCTCAGATATAATATTAATTTAGAAATATAACTGTGTATATTTCATCATAACATAATCATGGTTTAACACTGCTGCGTAGCAACCATCAGTTTCATTATTGTTTAAGGACGATCATCGAGAAGGACTGCGAAATCATATAAGGTCAAACTAAGTTTTGCTCGCGGCTCCGCCTACTGTAATATTTTTTCCGGTATAAAAAGTAACGTAGACCTAGTTTAGCAGACCATGATCTGGATTAAGATCCAGATCATGGTCTGCTTGAGTCGCAAATTTCATCCAAATCATTTCGTCCGTGATGCGTGATTGACATTAAATGTCAAAAATTCTCATAGATTCGTATCTACGTTCGGACGTACAAACATCCAAATTTTCGCATTTATTATACGAATAGAGTAATATTAGTAGGAAGTAGGATAATACTAGTTTGGCATTGACTGCCTTACTTGAGGAGATTGACCCTATTGAGTTGACTGGGTGTGATTTCTCCTCAGAGGGGTTGACGTCAGGTAGGCGGTAAAACTACAACTTAATCTAAACCTTTCTGTAATACGTGTGTAACAAGCACGCCAACCCAAATATATTTTGGAACGAAGTTCCTTACGGCAGGCTTGGAGGGAATAGGGATTTCGCTGCGTGACCGAACTGAAAAAAATGTGATAGTAAAACCGTAAGAAAAATGCGTGGAAAAAATGCGTGGAAAAAATGCGTGGAATAAAACCGTTAAATGAGACTTTTTTTAAACTTAATTTGATATCTAACACACAAAGTTAAAGTCGAAATTCCGTTAATAAAACAGATAGGTGTGAAACTTATGACATTTGGAAATGTAGACGCGGTTTGAAATTTGAATTTGAATTTTTGATTATAGAACACGGCCGTCCACCGTTTAGTAGCCAGTCTAAGTCTAAATTAATAAGTTTTTATTTATAATTACATAAGTTGATAAAAAATGCTATACAATAGCTTTACCGCGGCAGTCTCCGAGTGCTACACGTCTTTTTTTTATTTCTATTCTATTTCTATGTAATTTTATGTTGTCAAACAAAAATAAAGAGACATATTTTGTTATTTTAGTTGATAATTTGTATTTTTTACAATTTGTGTCGATTCTACATTAGCCGAAGGAACTTCGTTCCTACCTGGTGTCCCACGACACACACCATTTTTTTTCTTTCTTTCTATATCAAATACCTACAAAAAGAATTATTGGTCCATATTCCATATTTGGCGAATTTTAAGTTGGTAGAGCCACGCTGTAGCCAGTTGTTTATAGCATGAATGACCCGATTTCACCGGGTTGTTACTGAAAACCGAAGTGTAATAACAGATACTATTTTATTTCGTACGGTGAGTGAGACAATCGGAGGCCTAAATCTCCTTCCCCTTCCCAATCCCAAATCATTCCTTTCCTTTAAGGTTGGCAACACAGGTCCTATCTACCAACCATTGACTATTAAATTCAATAGCACAGTCAAAATTCATTATTATTTTATTCTATCTTTGATAAAAACTCATCATTATCACTTTTCATTATATTCAGTTTCTGTAATACGTCAAAGATTCCACATAATTACATTCGATGGGATGTTTTATAGGGTCATCGCCGCGCGCCGTGTAGGTGCCGAGTAGGAAGTAGGTGCCTTCCGGTAGTATCTGCGCATAGCTTGATAAATGTAAACACTATCATGACATGCAACTCACTGTATAATTAACAACACATACACAAGTTCTATTAATAAAATCGAATAAAAATATTTCGAGGGGTTCTAAAAATGGCACCTTATTCCGACGTATTTAGAAAAACGGCGTTTACAAGCAATTTACAAGTTCTTTTGGTCTGCACAACACATTATTCAATTAAAAATGTATCTGTCCGTGTTTATACAAGCAAAGGAGTGCTTTAGTTCTGTAAGTTTTTAAATGTTCGGTTAGTTTTACGCTAACAGCTGTCTCGAATGTGCGCTTGAACATTTTAGACCTTATGCACAATATGCTACAATTTGATAAATACTAAATAGTGTTTTAGGTCATATTTTTATACAGTGTGAGTTTCTGTTAGATTAAAATCTTGGAAGGGCTATACTTACTACGACTATAGTTGCCGTTTATCGAAATATAGTAAAGCTACGCGGTAGACAGTTTTGTCTACAGCATGAATGGGCCGAGAAGACTGGGTTGTTACCACCATCTCACAGCAAATGCGTTGCGTATGGTGAGTGACATATTCGGAGGCCCAAGTGGCCGCTCTCCTTTCTATACCTTTAAGAATAACAACGCGATGGTATTCAGAGGCATGCGGCCGTTCTTTGCTATAACAAAGTGCATAACTTAAATCATTGTACTATTCTATCTAAAGATATATCCTACTAATATTATAAACGCGAAAGTTTGTTACTCTTTCACGTAAAAACAACTGAATGGATTTTAATGAAACTTTACAATAATATAGCGTATACATCAGAATAAGACATTGGCTACTATGTTTTTCAAAAATCAACCCCTGAAGGGTTTAAAAACGGGATGAAAGTTTGTATGAAAAATCTAAACCGCTGAACCAATTTCAACGAATTTTGGCACAAATATAGTTGATGACCCAGGGTTAAACATATGGTATTTTTTCTTTAAATTTCAACCCCTAAAGGGCACAAATTTTGATGGCGAAACGAAGTTCGCGGGCACAGCTAGTATAAATTAAATGTAAATGGAGACTATATTTGACATACTGTGTTCTTAACAAATCACCTCGAAAGTTGATATGTTAAATGTGTATATTATTATAATTTAAGTTTGATACCGCACAGTTTGCTATCATTTAATTTTATAAACAAAGATTCAGCTATTCCGATTCATTCTCACAGCTTGCGTCACAAATCAGGCGACTTTTTCGTCAGAATTAAGATAGCCTTGTTGCTTTATATAAACATTGAGTTCAATGTTTTTTATTAGATTTGATATAATATTCTACATGTATCTGTATTACACAGCATTATAGGATATTCTCAGCTCACGCCTTTATTTCTAAAGGAGTAGGCAGCGGCGGCACTAGTATTGTATCTACCTCTGCCTACTCCATACATACATACACAGTTTAAGTGTTTTTACTATTCATGTCATTATTTCATCCTAAAAGGGACAAGGGATCACTCATATGCGCGAGAATATTCGTATATTGTACGAATGGTTTGTACACAAGTGAGAGGTTGCTACCAAAGCGAATAATCAAGGCAGAGTCGAAGAATACACGCGACGTTCGCACGCTTTGATGTTACTACGTCAAAAAACCGATACAGCTAGGAAAGAAAGAAAGAAACTCTCTGCACCACCCATGTACGCCCACAATACCAGCATAATCATGGACGCTTTGCCGACCTTAAAGGAAAGGTATAATTAAGGAATTTCGGGGATTTGGGCCTCCAGATATCTAACCCACCATACAAAACGCAGCAGCAAGCCGCTACATTAGGTCGGTTTTCTGTGAAACAGTGCTAACGACGCTGTCGAGCCGGCCCATTCACACTATAGAAAAGCTATCCACAGCGTGACTCTATCACTCAAAAAGTACTTACATGCCCACATATAATAGCCACGGTAATTGCAGAGAAGCCCTAGTTTATAAAAAAAATATAGAAGGTAACCTTTTCCATAACATTTCAAATATAAATGATATAAGGAGTTGAATGGTTATGATAATTTTAATGTATTTATGCACTTCTGTCTACGTTTGTTTGATGACGGTGTATACTGAACGTAAGTGTTAACGAAACTATGACAAATACGAAAGTTACGTAACGCTATGAGCAGTTTGACGCAAAATCTAAAGCTGTTATTACTCGGATAATACATTAATCCCCGAGTCCAAGACAGCTAGACCTCTGGGGTGACGCTCATATGTACGCATGTTCATTCATTATTTTGCGTTAATTGCAATTAAACGCATACATGATCCACAAATAACGACTTCGATTTCCAACTTCAATATAAACCGAGACAACCTCAAGGGTTATCTTATATTTATATATGCGTACTTATGATACAAACATGCAAATCTATTTTAGTGTAGAATAATTGTTATCTTCACACGTCACATGATATACTATAATGTGGATATACCACATTATTATTATTTATTATAAACGCCGATATCGAATGATGATGAAATTAACAACGTTTGAAATACCATTTTTTACGCCAGAAAGACATTTAAGTATAACGTATAAATTACCCTCAAGAATAACCTTTCATCTTGAAATCTGATCTATTCTGGTCCATTCATGCTGTAGACAAAACTGTGTACAGCGTGGCTCTACGACTTGAGAATATAATTTATTTGGTTATTGGAAAATCAGCCGCTATTAATATGAATTAAAATATTATCTCCATCACCATAAGCTATATAATTCATCAATACGACGTGGTATGAACGAGGATGCGGAGAAGCCGAATGGTTTTCGAGTGGTAGAGCCACGCTGTAGATAGTTTTGTCTACAGCATGAATGGGCCGGCTCGACCGGGTTGTTACCACTGTCTCACTGAAAACCGACGTAAAGTAGCGGCTTGCTGCTGCGTTTCGTACGGTGAGTGAGATATCCGGAGGCTTAAATCCCCCTCCCTTTCGCAATGCCTAATTATTAGGCCATTCCTTTAAGGTCGGCAACGCGCCCCTGATTCTTCTGGTATTGTGGGCGTACATGTGCGATGGAGATCACTTACCATCAGGTGACCTACTTGCTCGTTTGCCGGCTTATACTATAAAAAAAGGCAACGAGTTAAACAACAGCTACTAAAGATTTTTGTATCCTATATTCGGAAGGTGACTTTATAGAGAAAACAATCTGTCCTCAGGTAAATAATATTAGTCTAATCGCAAAACCGGTTCTCTCGGTTAGTACCTGCTAGCCTTATTGGTCTAGTCGTTATCACGCCTCCCTCTCCCAGTGTTATGCAGTGACGCGCCGAATGCACCCACGGTTCGCTGAAATTATATTCGTCCCATGATGTGATGGCGAGCTTATCACCATATCGTGCACAAATACCTATTCCCGGCAACTCTTGTCTCATTTTACAAATCGAAATCTCGTTGCCCGACCTGATCTGATCCCGAGACCTTACCGATTTCACGGCTTCAGTAAGCTGCTATTACACCTATGAGGCGACAAAAAAGTAATCGCTTTAATTGCGTTGTATCTTCAAGTCTTTGCGGAGAGTACCTAACAAATAGTGCCGTAAGCAAACGTTGATAAATTACTTAGGTGTATTTGCTAACACAATCCAGTCTTTATAATTCCGCCGCAAAAACAAAGAAACATATTTATGAGTAAACCCATGAGATCGTCGGTGAAAGTGGAACGAATGCTAATTTCCTTTGTATTTAAAGCCGAGTTTCTGCAAAGGAAATCAGTATTGTAATAGGATGTTTCAATTTATATACACTTGAGCAATACTTTAGAATACCTTTACCTCCGTGATTTTGTATGTCATTTATTTTTAAACAAAACTAATTTAAACGGATTTTATCGCGGTTTTTTAATAAATTGTAGTCCCGACTCCCGACGTTGCGAAAGGTTTTCAGCCTTCGTGGTCACGGGGTGGACTATCCACCTTTTTTTATACATCATTTCATGGCATCCTATTTAAAAATAGTATCGATATATCGGATCAAACTAAATTACCAAAATATTGATGTATCACAGAAAAAATATCGATACATCAGTTTTTCAACATCCCTATATTTTTAATATTTTGAAAAGGATTATGTAAAATGAACTCGCCTACAACAACAATCTGCATAAGTCAGACCATTTTCAAAAACGTTGGCGTGAACGAACAAATCAGTCAAATTGATACGCTCGGTTTAGTGAGGTGCGACAAACAGGATAAAGATTAAAATATAAATATAGTTGAACTGAGCACATGTGTATATAGGCCATTTTATGCATAGACCCAACACTTGAAATTATACAAACTCATTGATATATCTTCTTCAGAATAATGGGCCGTTTTCGCAACAATTTCCAGACGCGATAGTACAACAATAATGTAAAACACATATAGATGTCTTGGTTTAAATGTATATGAATTATGAACGCGCGTTCCTACTTATTATGAGTTTGTGAATTTGGATATTTGTTTATCAGTCACACCTTAACAGCTAAACAGTTTTAGATAAAATTTCAACACAGATGGGCCATGACCTGGCTTAGAACATAGACCGATATGACATTTATTGCGGAAAAGGCCGTTCACGCAGACTTAGCCGCGATTAAAAACTATATATATGTAGAAAAATCACAACTAAAATGGCCACTCCATTTATCAACGTAACTTATTGGGATACAATTGATATGATCAGAACATAATAATAATACTATCCCTGTATTATATACGTTCCACTGCTAGGCATGGGCCTCCTCTACTGAATGAGAGTGATTAGGCCTTAGTCCACCACGCTCGTCTAATGCGGGTTGGCAGACTTCACATACCTTCGAATAATCTTATCGAAGGGCCTAATGGTTATAACCCTAATAATTAATATAATACGTACATACTAAATCTACTAGTACAGGTATTATGTTTACCTAACTAATTAAATACGATGTCAGGAAACTATAGCTAATTCAATAAGAACATATTATTTAATTAATTATTTTAGTTTACTTATGTGTTTATTTTATTTAGATTTAATAGTTCGGTCAGAGAAATTGTGGGTTATCAGCGACGTTCGAGCTTTATTATTCAATGTTCATTCATCAACAACAAACCATCGCATGTTTAGGGTGGTACAGCCATGCTGTAGATAGTTATGCACCCCGCTCCCGCTCATGACATTATAACCGCATGCTAATGTGATGTAACCTTATTTACTATATGAAGGACATTACAATTGCTGACACAGGTACTCAGATGTAATTCTATCTATTTGTAATATGATATTCTTGTTTTGTCTAAAGCTCTTAATATCAAATTATGTTGACCATAAAAAGTGCTAGCCTAGCGTCTAGACGGTGATCTTGTTATGATCATAATGCGTAGATCTAAGCATTCATTGTCAACAGATGAACAGGTATAAATAAGGAAATTTGTCAATTGTAATTCAGTTCGCAATAAAGCTTCATTGTGAAGACTTGTCTTTTTTTTAAAAACCTCCGGGCGCTCCCGCGTAACTTATCTGGCGCAGCCGGTAGGATATCCGCGACTGTAAGCTCTGTCTGCGAGTACACAAGCATCGGTCTTGCGGCATAGCTCCGGGTATCCTCGAACCAAATAAATTTGATAAACGGCGGGAACCGAAGGTCGTCGCCCACGAAGTCAGCTTTACGAGAAGGCATGGGATCGAGCGGATTGTAAGTAGACCTCTTTACATTTCCTGTCTCATCCTTGCTATTTTTCCTGTGGTTGATTTTGTACGACACAATTTTAAAAAAAAAAAGGTGAACTCCGTAACTTTTGAACAAAAATAGTCGAAAGTTATTTGACTTCTGCACAAAAATAGGCAGGCTAATTTTAAGAAATAACAGTTTTTGATTGAAATATTTGAATTTTTGAAATAAGAATTTTTTATTGAAATATTTGAATTTTTGATTGAAATATTTGAATTTTGATATATTAATAGAGAGTTTTAATTTACTTACTTGTGTTAATTGTGTTAATTTTTATTTTTAATTTACTGTGTGTATAACTGTGTGTTAATTTTTATTTTTTTAATTTAGTGTGTATAACTGTGTGTTAATTTTTATTTTTATTTGATTTACTGTGTGCTTTATATAAGAGTGAAAATATGTCGCGCAACGGCGAATTCCAATTGATACCTAAAGAATTTATCAAATTAATTCCAAAATTCGATGGAGATCAAACTATATTGAATTTATACATAAGAAAATGTGAGTATATTTTGAGAAATTTTGGTGAAGTGAATAATCCGGTTCAATCCACATACGTTTTTCATTGTATTACTAGTAGATTGTGTGGTAGAGCCGCAGGTTTATTAAGTGAACGCGAAGACATAGCCACATGGGAACAGCTCAGATCTGTTCTCATCCAACATTTTGGAGATCCTAGATCTGAAGAGTGCGTAGCCATTGAATTAGAAAATTTAAAAATCAATTCTGGCGAAAGCTACTTACAATTTTGCAATCGTATACAACAAATACGCAGCGCTCTTCTTTCTAAGATAAACTTATTATTGGATGATAATATTAAAGCAGCAAAAATGATAATTTATAATAATTTGTCTCTGAACGTGTTCATGTACAACCTTACAGAAGATTTAATTAGAATTGTAAGATTGAAAGATTGCACAAGTCTTGAAAGCGCACTTAGTGTTGTAATGGAAGAAGTAAACTTCCAAATGCAATACAATGCGAAAAATAAAAATAGATGTGCTGTAAAGACACCTCAGCATTCTTACCCACCTAACTCTACTAATTCAGATGTGAATAGAGCTCATTTCCAGCCGACATTTAGACCAAACCCTTTAAATAATTTAAATCAACAATTTAAGTTTGGAATGCCAAATCAATTATCCAATAATTTCAGGCCTGTTAATTCAAATGGATTTAAATTTGGTCTTCCAAATCAGGGCAATAATTTCAAACCGAATTATCCACAGCCCCAAAGCAATTTTAAATTTGGTTTACCGAATCAACAAGGGTTTAGACCGAATGCCACCTATCCCCAAAACAATTTTAAGTTTGGCATAGTGCCCCAACAGGGATATAGGCCACAATTTAACAATGCTCAAATGAGACCATTGAATAATGCACCTAACCAACAGTTTACGTTTGGTATTCCAACCCAAAGCGAACCTCAACGTAATGTACAAGATACTGATGTTTCTATGCGTACTGCCCGTCCCCTTGGACAAAATATGATCACGCCTGAATTCGATAACAATTATAATAATTTGTTTTACACTAATAAGGATGTTGAGATAATCCAAGACTCTGATAATCAATACAACGATTTCCCAAATGTTAATTTTACTGATGATAAGGAACAAAATGATTGCGAAATTTTTTATACTGAAAATATGAAACTCACTCATGATGGCAGTGAACATTTACAGGAACACGAAATTACCTTAGAACCCCGAACTGAACCATGCATCAAAATACCCACCAGCATAAATAATAGCAATGCAGATGCTCTTTCACGTATAAGATTGAATGTACTTACCAAGAAAAGCGGTAATACATCAATGAAAGTTAATATAGATGATAATGAATCAATCGTGATATCAGACTCATCTGAAACGTTATCTGCTCCTTCAATTTCAGAAGAAACTATGAGTTATCCAGTTCGTTCTCCCTCATCTAGTACAATAATAGCTAGTTCATTACCGGAAACAGTTCACTCTGCTGACGATATTGACACTAACGGTATTCCTATTCTTGATGAAGCTGTAAACATGAAGCGAAGTGATAATAAACCTCGCTTCCAAAAACTTACAGACACTGGTCACATTAAAAGGAATAAACGTTACGTTAAAAAAAAGAAAAAGAGATACAACTGTACCTATTAAGGACGTAAAACGACCTTCACAGGTACTTCTTCAAGCTCGTGCTGCTGCTCACCAGTACGTACGCCCTTTAACTTCAAACGATTGAAAAAAAAAATCCATGGCGAAGCTAGCATAAGCTGATAGCGTCCACTTATCATAATGGACTATAATTAAGACTCTAGATTTAAGTATCACAAAAGAGGAATTAGAAATGAATATCAATAGATATGCTAATTTAAATGATCATGTTGGAAAATATTTTAAGAATAGTGCACCTAACTACCAATTACTTAATACCAATTACTTAAGCTCCAAATAAATTATATTATGAACTCTACAATTGAAAATTTTTGATAAACTTTGATATCAGAAATGTCTGAATCACTTTTGAAAATAAATAACTCAACAAAAAATAATTTTATTAACATAGATAAAGAATTATGGGAAATGAGAAAATTAATAAACCAGAGTAATTTTAATATAACAATTCATAACTTTATTAATATTTATAATTTATTTTTGCACAATTTCCAATTATTGTACATTCGGTTGGAAGAGATTGAAACTTGTATTACTTTTAGTAAATTAAAAACTTTACACCAGTCACTTTTAAATTCTGACGAATTATTAATTTTGGTAAAAGAAATAGAAAAATCTAATAAACTCATTTACCCAGTAAATTATGATAATTTAATTAAGTTAGAATTATGTATTAAGATAAAAGTTTATTCAAAAGGAAGTCAAATAACATTCATTTTGGACATACCTATAATTAAAGATGACATGTACATTTATTACAAAATCATTCCAATACCCATCACCAATTCCTTTGGTAAAACAATTATCATAATCCCAAAATATCCCTACCTCCTAGTAAGAGGGTCAAATATGGTCTCGCTCTCCCAGCCGTGCAGCGAACTCTATGAGGCGACGTTCCTATGTTATGAAGATGATACACAATTACCATTAGAAGACACATGTATAACATCATTGATGAAATTTTCGCACAACACCAGTTCTTGTCAACCCATACCAGTTGAAATAAACTCTATAAAAATAGAGCCAATAGAGAAACGAAGATGGATTCTCTACAGCAAAGCGGAAACTATATTTACAAAAAGCTGTCATAATGAAATGACAAAAGAAAGCATAAAAGGGACTTATCTCCTCACACTTGACGATCCCTGTGACGCCAAAATAGACAACGTTACCCTGAAATCCCACTATGCGGGAATAAGCACAATGGACTTCAGAAAACTGCCAATTATTGATCTTCCAGAAGTAACGACTATAGAGCCACAAACAGGATGGAAACCAATAAATTTGGATGCTGCCGAGTTGAAAAATCTACAGAATCTAAATGAATTGTTGAAGAACAGTGAAAGTGAAGTGGAAATTCGTGAAAAAGGCATTTTTGTGAAAAGTGTTAGCGCAGCTACTCTATTATTATATGTAATCATATTTCTGTTCCTTTTTGTGTGTATAGCGTATAAGTATAACTTTTTAAAATATATTGTGTGTCGAAATAATCAGAGAAATATACATCCCTCTGATAATTTCGAAGCTATGGGGGGAGGAGTTATGCACCCCGCTCCCGCTCATGACATTATAACCGCATGCTAATGTGATGTAACCTTATTTACTATATGAAGGACATTACAATTGCTGACACAGGTACTCAGATGTAATTCTATCTATTTGTAATATGATATTCTTGTTTTGTCTAAAGCTCTTAATATCAAATTATGTTGACCATAAAAAGTGCTAGCCTAGCGTCTAGACGGTGATCTTGTTATGATCATAATGCGTAGATCTAAGCATTCATTGTCAACAGATGAACAGGTATAAATAAGGAAATTTGTCAATTGTAATTCAGTTCGCAATAAAGCTTCATTGTGAAGACTTGTCTTTTTTTTAAAAACCTCCGGGCGCTCCCGCGTAACTTATCTAGATAGTTTGGTCTACAGCATGAATGGGCCGGCTGGACCGGGTCGTTACCACTGTCTCATAGAAAACCGACGTAAAGTAGTGGCTTACTGCTGCGTTTCGTATGGGGAGTGAGATATCCGGAGGTCCAAATCCCCCTCCCTTTCCCAATCCCTAATTATCCCTTTCCTTTAAGGTCGGCAACGCGCCTGTGATTCTTCTGGTATTGTGGGCGTACATGGGCGGTGGAGATCACTTACCATCAGGTGACACACTTGCTCGTTTGCCGGAATATGCTATAAAAAACCGTATAATACTATTACCGTGACACTAGAACCGGCGACAGTGGTAACCAGTTTTATTTAACAGCACTGATGCTAGCCTTGCTTGTTAATTGTTCAAGTAAATAATAAAAAATCGTATTGGCCTCCCCTTATATCGTTGTATCCGAAGTCCGAACGAAGAAAAGTATTTTGGAGTTGTGTATTCAAAAGGTCACGAATGACGTTTGCGTTGCACATATTTATTAAGGGTAACAGAACGACTACGTATCGAATAAATTAAAAAGTTATTCACGGTATATTTTATATTGGATTAAAAAGATGAGAGAGAAACGGTAACAAGAGTTTCTGATAATTATCGGCCGCTATTGCTACGCTGGTTAAAATAAACTCTTATCAAGAAAGAACATTAAATTATTATATTATGTGTAAGGTGTGGCTCACAAAATTTGCACCATGACCCACTAGAAACGATAACGCACAAGGTCGCATCCAACTCAGTGGATATTTTGCAACATACTAGAATTTTGTTAAGTCAGAATTACATGTTAGCAGAACTAAATATATTATGTTTTTATCATGTTTACAAGAAGTAAGTTTCGATATTCAAAGAAGTGCTATACAAATATTCTGTACATCATATTCGACATAATGTACATGTACAGAGTGAGTGTGGTATTATGTACATAGAAACCTACTCACTGAATCACTGAGCACCTAGTCAAATTAAGAACTTGTCTATTTGATTACTAAGATGAAACTACGTGAAAAGACAACAAAAAGTTAATTTGTAAATTACTAAAGCATATTGTTTCATCGCGATATTTTCAACGCATTAAAAATTAAACAAATTCTAAATTAAATAGCGTGTATTGCTAGTCTAAAGCTGACTTGCACGATTCGTTATCGCATTTAACTGCTAAACATGTTTAGTAATGTCAAATTTTCATACGATATGACTTATCGTAAACATTTTTTTTTTTTTACTAGCCTATAAAGTGTCCCACTGCTGGGCAAAAGCCTCCCCTTTACTCTTCTACTGGGTTCGGTCTTCTGTCAGCTTCTCCCAATTTGTTTCGAATGCGTCCAACTCGTCTTTCCACCGAAACATATTTAGTGGCTGAATATGTTATAGCATTGTTGTGCAAGTGAGCCTAAAATTCCCATTATATTATAAATTATCTATTATAGATGTGTTTCCTTAATTATATCTAAAAAATAAACGATTAGCGCCAGTTATATTTATATAACTAGGGAGTGCCCTAGTTGAAGACTTAAATTGAAGACTTTTACTAAAAAAACGCGGCGTGAGATTCTAAATAGAATCCATATAGATAACAGAAAGTATAATATAACATCTGCAATAAATGAATCTGACTTTAAAAGGATTATTTATAATTTATTCCATTAATTGTAAATAAAAATATTTCGCTGGCGGTTTGTATAGTCACTGGTTAGTAGGCAGAGGAGATCGTATGGCAGTAAATTGGATTTGGCAAAATATTTTAAATAATTCTATTAGGACGTGTGACAGGTATATACTGTATAGCAATAGAGGAAGTGGATATGAAGCGGAAAGCGACTTGCGACGTGCCCTCTGGCTGTGATCGACATTCGGCACCGGTGTGCGGACGATGGCTTCGACAGTCGTCTACCGACGCCATAGCGTCCACGGCCGCTATCGATCTTGCATTAGTGATTAGTGCTGACAATTGCCGCCACGAATAACATTTTTAATGTGCGTTCTCGATGTTAATGCTTGAATAAAATGAACAAGATACTAGATAATAAAATTGCATCACAACTAAAATTCGATTTTGCAGCTACTGTTTTTAATTTTATAATTGCATTCTTTTGTGTAAATTAAAGATGTTTAAGATTTTAGACGATTAGATATTAATTTAAAATAAAAAGGATATTTATAATTTTTCCTAACAATGAAGTTGTTTATAAGAAAAGATATGGTTGTTAGTATTCTCAAATACGTTCAAGAAGAAAATTTATGCAGTGTCACGTGAAAATTTATATTATTATACATCATGTTTGACTATAGGTGTTCAAAATACAAACAAAAAGGAGCATACCATAGTTTGAAAGTTAACTAAAGCAAACAAGTTTGCAAGTCTTTATCAAGCATTATAATCTAACTGTCAATAAATACTAGGTTGTAGGGCCCTCGTGAGCGAGAGGCCATCTGGGTAGATATCACCCCTTTGTCTACTTCTGTCACCAAGCAGCAGTGTGTAAGCTGTTGTGTTCCAGTTTGAAGGACATTGAAGCATTGTGAAATTTTTGGGCATTATGATACTTAACATTTTATGTCTCGGAGTGACGATCGCAGTATAGCGCCGTAGTTACTTTATAATTCGACGTTCTAATTGGTGTTATTTCTGTTTATGGGTAGGTATTATGACGCTTACCATCCACTAAGCAACCTACTCGTCTCGTCATTAATGCTAATAAAAAATATGGGGCATCCATATATTAAATAAAACACTAATAAACTACAAGCAGATACTCTACATCAAATGTGTATCAAGGTAACCATTGATAACAAGTTTCATTAAGAGAAAACAGCATTATAACATACGGTCCAGTTTATTATAATGAGTTACTTCTAAACACGTAACATGTTAAGGAAAATTATAAACACGACGACGCCCCGTAACTTTGGTGCAAAATTTATGTAGAATTTGCAAAGTGACAACAGTCGAAACAAAGAAACGAATGCAAAACTATATTCAAAATATACAATGAATAATAAACTGTATGGAAAGTAAGTAGTGATAAAACGCAACAAGGAAAATGTGCAGCAAAAAAAGTGCAATATAAACGCTTACTTTGTCTTTAGAAGATAGGCGTTTCAAGTCGATCAGTTTGTGATACTGTCGAAGCGCACGCATGAACAATCTAACGGGAAGCTCGGCGGGGAGCGAGACGGGCTCGGCGGTCCGGGACGCCACCCCCGCACCGCTCATGGCACCACAACACACAAACACTTGTTCTGAATTCATAAACACCAAACTAAACCGCCATAGAGACGAGCGCCACTCGCGCGTCCGAAGTGAACGTACGGTCCACACGACACTGACGTAGTATGTACCGAGCGCCCCGCGCATGCGATTGCGGACCCGGCATGCGGTTCTTGCAAAAAAGAAACTGCGGCTGGCCCACGCTTGAGTTACTTTCCCTACAGCCATGCGTATCTACGTCTGACGATCTGACACGCTTTTACTACAAAACTTGCACTACACATACGAGTGACCGACGACGCTAATCTACGCGAGCTAGGATTAACTAACTTTCGAGAAAGCTCTCTCAGTGCTCTACATGCTTAGCAATATCTTATGCCGGGTCAATATTAAGTATGATAGAGATATCTTCTACGGAAATAATTTTGAATAAATCTCTAAATAATATAAAACTTTGAGTGCCTCCGGTGGCGTAGTTGTATTGCCCGAACGCGGTACGACTGTAATACTGGGGTCTTGTTTTCGATCCCCGAGTTAGCTAAAAGTGATATTGAGTTTTTCTATCACGAAATGCACAGTATCATCCCGGAGTCTGGAATTGCCTGGTATAACCATAGGGTCGCCTCCTATCACATCATGGGACGTAGATACGCTCGGCGGCATGTGAGGATACTGGTTACACCACTGCTTACTTTCAGGGATTACAGTTAGTACCCATATATTTAGGTACTAATACAGCTATATAACTTTTATATGCTTATCTGTATAAAATTATACAATAATCATTGGTACAATACGTGAATCCCGAATATTTATTCGTGATTCACGTATTGTACCAATGACGTTGTTCTTAAAGGAAACGATCCAAAGTTAGTCCCGGGTATTCCCTAACCGACAATAGACTCGTATGTCAGCTATCCGAGTCATAGCTTGTAACTACTATTGGAATCATAATTGGTTTAACGACGAAAAAAAAGATTCACAATTCTTCTTTATATATTTTTCTGTATATTCACACATGATACCGCCTAATGTGGACAGATTTCGATTATCCTTTTTTTATTCGATCGGGTTTACTCCGATGAAGTCTCATTTAAATTTGTAGAAAAATCCACTAAGTAAGTATAGTTATGGGATAGGGAAAGGGAAGGGGGGGATTCGTCGGATAGTAGCATTATCACTCAGAACTTTGAATTACAAAGTACTCCACGTCATTGCAATACTCGTCACCCCGAAATTATCGTACGTCAAGTGCGAATTCAACGTCAAATTGTATGAAAATTTGATTTTACATGTTTAGTGGTTAATTATAATTCTGGATCGTCTTGCAAGTCACCTTTAGTGTCAGACATACGTCGGGATATCGTAACATTCAAACTTTTCAGTAATACTACTATAGTAATTGCTGTCTATTTTTTCTTTTGTTACTCATCACTACTTAGTTAAATTTAGGGAGTGCTAAAAGGGATAAATTAATAATAAAAAAGACATGTAGCCGTTTGTGAGGATTTCATACTAATGAAATAAACAGGGGGGTTAGGGTATAAACATAACTTAATACTATCTTAATGTAGGTGGTCCTACACCTGGTTATCTCGGATGACTCGCATATACATAATATAGAAGTGCATGCGGTTAGAGCAAGCCGTCTCTTATCCGGACGAAAGAGCGAGGGAGATGCATAACTACCAAGTTATTTCAATCGTGTTCATTAAGAAATTACTCCTTCAATTTAATAACTACATTATCGCATATGTTTTATCGCATTTGTATTGACGTAAGCACATTAAAGACGTCTACAGTGGATTAAACTTGCTTTTCTAATCTAGCAGTAATAATATGTAACTGAAACAGTTTAATATATAAAATGTTGTGTGATCTCTTTTCATAGTCTTGTAAATAATATATATTTTATTAACTAGATTAGGTCTATATATCTGACTAGCTTTTGCTCGCGGCTCCGCCCACGTGATCAAACAAACAAACAAACAATCAAACTCTACAGCTTTATAATATTAGTATAGATTTAGGTAGCTTAGCAACGGAAGCCTTCAAATAATATTATTTAGGTAGCTTAGCAACGGAAGCCTTCAAATATGAATAATTTTCCCCGTTTTTGCAACATTTTTCACTGATGCTTCGCTTCTAATGGTCGCAGCGTAATGTTATATAGCCTAAAGCCTTTCTCGATAAATGGACTATCCAACACAAAAAGAATTTTTCAATTCGAACCAGTAGTTCCTGAGATTAGCGCGTTCAAACAAACAATCAAACAATCAAACTCTACAGCTTTATTATATTAGTATAGATTTTGATTTTAATCAAAAGTCTAAACTATGTTTGAAACCAAACTATTCAAATGTCATTAACTATATAGGTACTCGAATATGTATGGAAATAAAAATTACGCAGAGTAATATACGTATACGTATAGTATCGTATAGTAATATACGATACTAAATATAAATATCCGCCACAGATATCGGCCGGACAATGCATATACTATAATACAAAATGTATGTGTATATATATTTTTCATCCAATAGAATCACATATCAGTTGCTCGGTACAGCGCGGGCGATCGGCTTCGGTCCATCGAGACAGATTACTTTACGGTAATCATATTTATGTATCGTGGGTGCACTTGTTCCACCCGTGCGTAACCTTAATTAAACCTTTATTTTAATATGGGGCCTAGTGAAAATGGCGTATGAATACGACCACCACGCTACATCAGTTATGGTTAAGGCTCCACTTAGATGGAAAGAGGACGCGTCATAAAATACTTATTTTCCAATTGCATGACACGGCCTCGAGTATGACAGATTTCTGTTAACTTCCTCTTCTAACGGTCGTGCGATAAACTTTGTCCATTTAAATGGGGCTTTAAATCAACAGCACATCTAAACCACCAACGGCTTTATGTAATTTTATTATAAGTACCAGTTTGCTATTTAATCTTTTTGCTACCATTAATAATATTTAATTCATACATGAATAATTTACAAAATGTCTTACGTGACTTACTTTTGGTATTTTATTTGTAGTTTAAACAAGTTAGTTTACTATCAAATATGTGAATTACAGAATCGCGGTAATTTAGAACACGTAATGAACAATGTTATCCAACGGGAAGTTCTTTATACAACATATTATAAAATTTACGTGTGACGTTATCATATCACACATTGAAATACCGAATTTAAACTCGAAAACAAATGCCAACAAGGTGATCTAGTGACATGCGTTTTGGTAAAAATTTGAAACTTCCGTCGCAAATAAATTAATTCAGTCGAATGCACGTTGTGTCAACTTGTGTCTGTGTTGATTGACCTAATTGGTTAATTAGATTCTATAGTTATTGTTAAAACCTAAAATTAACTATAATAGACACTGCGAAACTATTTGCTAATATTAAAAAGGTTTATCACTTACTTGCGGCCAAAATTCTTCCGTCAACATAACCTCTCAAAATGTTCGCGTGCTTGCATAAAATACTGAATGAAAACAACACAATCTGGACACGAATGTTACATTTTTCTCTTAATCATTACAAATTATCTCAAAAGCTCGAATATAACCCAACACTTTAGTTGTTATGCATTTATGTTGTCGACAGCGCAAGCTTCGTCATTAGAGCCGGCCTGTTCTCTCCCTTCCTCTCATACATCCCATACTCCTGTTCGGTTTGGCATAACGGTTATTCTTATTATAGACTTACAGAATGTATACATACACTCAAGCAACTGAGCTAATTTGAACGTTAATTCTTAAGAGAAACGTCCAGATTTGAATGACAAATATGTCACAAACCCTTACAGCATTAAGATCTTTTATATTAGTACGGCGCTTTAGTTCAATTCATAGTTTTAGGTATGGTTGTTTGATATAAGGTCAACGTATTGTTGTCATATTTTTTTTTTACATCTAACGCACCTTTTTATGACAAAATAATATAATTGCAATGCAATTAACCTTTTTAATGAAATGGTTTGTTGTGAAAATACAGTAAGGTACAACTTAACTATGAAATTCGTCTTTGGTTGTCTTTGGTTGATGGCAACGAGCTATATTAACTCAAAATAAATAACTACAAGAAATAAGTAAGAAATAATAGGATTTTAGAAATACTCGCAACAATATCAAATTTTACACACCTACGGATAGCATTATATTTGTACTAGCTTTTGACCGCGGCGCTGCGTGCGTAAACGTAATTTAAAATCAAGATCATGGTCTACCTGCGTATTAAATTTCGTCCGTCTAGCCGTTAAGGCGTGATTAATTATCACAAGATAAATAGGGTATTATATCATGTATTTACATAAAAGACGTTGTAAAATATTCATTTTTTTTACTTTTTTTTAGTTGGTTGTTTGAAAAATATATTTAATTCATTATGAATATTCCGTTAATGTATTACTTAAACTTTGTTATTAGACTTTCCTCTACATTTTTTGTGATAGGCTATCTACCTATAGTCAATAATAAGACGACGTGAAGTCACTAAAAAGTAAGGGACTAGTAGTAGTAGTAGACGCGTATCGTATTTTCTTTCTGCCTGGCGCTATCGAGGCTTAATCCTAGTTATGCTAAATGCTACTTAGCAAATAAACGGTGACACGCTCTAATACAAAATATATACTATCTGGTTTTAAAAATAGATGATATGATCTATTATACGCAATTTATGATCTAGTCACACGGCAGTGTGTCCGACAAGTTCGGGGAAGAAATGGGCGACGCGACGCACCGGTATGTAGTGTGTACGGCGGTTTATGCTCGATATTGCGATAGGCTCGACACCTATCTTGTCATGGAATAGAAATGTGCTTGGCGAAACGTAGGTGCACTACTTGCACAGTAAAGTGAGATATGTGATAAGGGGTGACCGGGCTATACGGGGCAAAACATGATGTGTGGTTTTTTTACTCCAAAACAAAAATTGTGACTGCCTTATCTGGGATTTGAACCGAGGGCCTAACCTATTTCTCAGCCTGAGTACAATGCCACTAGACCAACGAGGCGATTGTATATATTATATTTGATTTTATTTAGCGACTTTGTATAGTAAGCAAGACGGAAATTGATTTTTATTGAGGTCAATAACATTAAACTTAATATATCCCAACGATTTAAATTTATGTTAAGCTATATTTTAAAACGCAGCATACTGATTTTACTACACATATCGTTTGTAGTATGTTAAGGAGATATTTAAAAGATTCGAATATTTTTTTTATATTTATTTATAGAATGATGGTAAAAAAATATTCCCGGCCTAAATTATATTTCTATCGCTACATGATCCTATGAAGATATTGTAAAACGATCAGAAGAAAGTCTCTTTAAATTATGGAGAGCAGATAAAAAATATTTTAATATTTTTAATGTTTCAATAAACTAAAATTATGAAGCCAAAATTAATTAATATGATAACAGTAAAATGTTTGGACATTATACCAATATCATCACAATGCAACAAAACTCAAAACAAACAGCGATAGCTCAGCGGGGAGTAGAACGGACTGTTGAGATGAATTGCGGTGCATTTGCTATTTTTCGATGAGATTCCAACTCCGTAATCCGTAATCCATCATCAAAACTTCCATGAACCATCGAAACATATCCTATCGAACACAAAAATAGTCATAAAAATCAGTATAGATTTATTTTTACTTATCCTGAATGACTAGTAGGTCGCTCGCCTGATGGTAGGCGTCACGCCTGCCGCACAGAAGCAACACAACACAGAATTTCGAATTACAAAGCACTGCATGACACTGGACTGCGTTCGTCACCCTGGGTCATTATAATATGTTCAGTCCCATAATTCTCAATAATGTCACTGGCTTCGATGTCCTTCAATCCGAAAAAATAGTGCCTACGTACATTTGATTCTTCTATTTACCAAGGTGGAAAGTCCCTTGTATGCGAGATGCCGTCTGGGTACAAGTACCAACCCTTCGTCTATTTCTGTCGCCAAGCAGCGGTGTGTGGGCCCTGTTGTGTAGGTTTGAATGACATTAAGGTCAGCAAAATTACTGGTCAGTGAGATTTCACATCCTATGCCTCGAAGCGTCCAACGTAATCTAGTACCATGCAGCGCTTGGTAATAAATAATTTCGCAACAGAACATTTGTACATTTTTTCTAACATAAATAACGTTATGGACAGGGAGCCCTCGGGTAGCTGATCCACTTGACTACTATTAAGCTCATTTTCCGTGAGTAGCTTCGTTTCGATGAGACGACCAACTATTCCCTTTGCGAAAATTCTCTATTGTGGTAGCTAACAGAGGTAGCAAGGATAGAATATTTCGATTTGATGATACTCAAAAAATTATTATTTTATTTGTAGGACAATATGACAGTTAAATTATATAAATATTAACTAAGTAAATACAAAAAAATCAGCTGGTTAGTAATCATTCTTATGACCTCGTTATCGATACCTATTGGAAGCCCCTCCTTCCAGCTAACTAACTAACAGATAACTAACCAGCTGATTTTTTAGTTTTTACTTAGTTAATATTTATATAATTTAACTGTCATATTGTCCTACAAATAAAATAATATTTTTTTGAGTATCATCAAATCGAAATATTCTATCCTTGCTACCTCTGTTAGCTACCACAATAGAGAATTTTCGCATAGGGAATAGTTGGTCGTCTCATCGAAACGAAGCTACTCACGGAAAATAGTAGTAGTAGTCAAGTGGATCAGCTACCCGAGGGCTCCCTGTCTATTAACACGACGAAGATTTTCTTTAATATTATAGTTAGTTCACCTATAGGACATTAGGCAATTTAGTCATACTGGTAACGACAGTAATATATAATATAATAAAAGAAAAAATACATTTAAAGGTATTTAAGTAATTATATAAAACAAAAACAAGAATGTACATTTTTGGTTAAGTTAGGATAGAATTGATGACCCCCTGAAGCCGAGCGAGCGTGCTCCGGTAGCGGACGCCAATTGCCAAAACCGAATCACTTATGTTGAACTAATACAGCCGATATATTCAATTTAAAATGTAGCTAATTTTAATTGTGTTAAACAAAAAAATGTATTATATTTTGGTCTAAATAATATATTGAAATAAAACTAATTTAAACGGATTTTATCGCGGTTTTTTATTAATTTTTATCCCGACGTTTCGAAGACTTTTCAGCCTTCGTGGTCACGGGGGGGACTGAGGTGTGGGTTGTCCCCAAATGTTAATGTTACACTATCTACCTTTCTTTCTTTCTTTCTTTTTTAGTAATGGCTTTCGCAGTATTATGCATTTAGCCAGTGTCAAGTATAATGTATTCTCAAGTATTTTTACAAGAACGATGAAACACGGGTGCGGACGATTTCAAGGTCTTGTCGGAGTTTTGGTGTTAACTCCTTTCAGTACGATTCTTAATTCACTTATTTCAATGTTTCCATATACTGTTCATCACCGTCAATGTTTATTGAACAAATCCACACCACTTTTTTAACCACAAACACAACTCTAAACTAGTTTATGAAATAAATTAAAATAAGCGATGAACTGCACTGTCAGAATTCCCGCCAAAACTCCCACTATCTACCTTCAGATTACAATTGTTTATAAAATTTATGGTTTGGTCCGATCTACGCAGAAGGAGCTCACAATGTCTTGAGGTCTGGCTGTTGGTCTTTTGGGTTCCGATTTAATTAAATGTATAATCGGATCCCAGGCTTGTGCTAGCTTCCAACCATCTTCTCTATTGAAATTCGAATGTTTTTTAAATTCAGTAGCCTCGCGAATCATCCTAGGAATCGGTGTTCTTTGGCAAGGATATGTGGTCTGTCAAATCAAAGATAATGTTTGGAGCCTTCCTCTGAATGTTCCGTTCGAATCCGTTTAAATTAGTTTTATTTCAATGAGTAATATTCGCGTAAACGTAAGAAATCATTATAAATAATATATTTTTATTTTTGTGAAATGATGACATGTCAATAACGATATCTTTTAAAATAAAATAAAATAATGCGTATTTAAAATGGCTGCTTAGTATATGAATGGTATTTTGACGTAATTACCAAAGCTAATGTTTGTGAAATGACACAAAGGTAACGGTGCTTGTTAAATGATAATTTGCTAATAAATTGTGTGTAAAACGTCATACGTAAAACCATTTAAAATAAAAGTAGCTACTGTATGTATCCTCACGATATTAAGCGAAATAACATACGAAATTATGTTTTGACTTATGAATATAGATTAGAATGTATTCAACAGATTAATTACAGCCTATTTACTTCTGAGACCTTGATTTATTAGTCCGTAGGGCCTTTCACTATAATGTGTTACCAATATATCTTACGTATATGAAGGTACTTGCAGTTGTTATACGATTCCAATCAACCATTATTTTAGTTGCTAATTTATCGGCATTTAGCTTTGAATTAGAGATTGTTCTCTAAAGCTGTATTTATATCACAAAATACAAATAAATAAATACACATATCTTCGATGAAGTACCAATACCTCCTAAGTGTTGAGAATCTATTTTTTTTTACAAAGACTATTTAAAATAGTGTTTTATTTATTTTGATCAACTATTGATAATATATAGTTTCCAATACATTACCTTTTTATTAGTTACTAAGGGATGTGGTTTATGTTTAAGCCTATTGTAATAAAAAAGTAATTTTGGACTAAATTGTCAGTTAGGAGGTATTTGTACTTTATCGACGATATAGTCTTGAACCTGCAGTAAGATACGGATCGTGTGTCGTGGGTATCCGGAACTACGAACGAACGTCAGTTTCACCAACACCCAGACCCAAAACAAATATCTATGGATCAAACATAAATTTGTTTTGGTACGGGGATCGAACCCACAGCCGGCTACTCGCCATCAGCGTCTCAGTAAGGCTGACATATCGTTTTAAGAATGCAGATAAACAAAACATCGTCACGAAAACCTAATAAAGTTTGAATAAATATTTATTAACAACAAATATATAATAATGTATAGTCTATCATATATTCTACGTTAAGGAGTTATATTTATTTTTATAATTATTCTAAGCCAGTCACATATAAATATTTCCATAATTAATAATCGCACATCGGTAAACTCCAGACCGCTTACGGATTTTACACGTCCATCGAGAGAATTCCGAGCGCCTCCTTATGGAAGAAACATTTGAAATCGTATTGCAACAATCACCGGAGGCTCGAAGGCTGTATCGAGTCGTTTTATAGCGCGACCCTGTAGACTCTGACGTCAATAGCGCACCGTGATCCACCTTCAAGATTAATGCGCACGTGAACCGACTTCAATGTAACGAGCGAATATTGTTTCGGTAATAGACGTATCTGATCGATTTGTATGTAGTAGAAGGTTAATAAAGAACCTTCAAACTAAACGACTTCTTTTGTTATTTTGTTAACGTTGGGTCTAATGGTTATAAAATTAAATATAAACAGTTGACGTCCGACTGTTCGCTTTAGAAAAACCGGTCAAATGTGGATCGAATTCGCGTACCATGTGTTCTATAAACTTTTCTTAAAGCAGTAGCCGGCATATAAAAGAGAGATGTACGGGCATTTGAGCATCATGTGTGCAAATCTAGAACTTTGGGTCTGAATTTATGGTATTCACATATTGATAGTAACGTAGTAATAATATATTAAGTACTCTACGACAAAATATGAAAGTCCACGATAATCCGCCTTTTGTATGTTTTCATTTAATTGAATTTTAACAAAGTTATTTTAGTGTTTATCACTATGAAAAGAATGTCGCGTCTGATGGAAATCATGGCAATGAACCACACTTCCCCTATTTCATTATACTTCTACATCATTAATTATAAAGTCAAATTTCAACAGATAAACATGAAATAGTTTAAAATAAATAATGTGTATTCTTTAAACAGACAGCTGCTATGGCGCAGTGGGAGATTAGAGAGATCTGAAGCGAGTGGCTGCGGGTTCGATTCCCGTACTGAGACAAATGTTTATGTGATCCTCAAATATTTGTTTATTTCCAAAGGGCCCGAAGAATTGACGTCAGGCAGGAGGCCGGCGTTAAAACTAAAAACCAAATCTTTTTGTAACATGGGTTAAAAATAACAAGCATGTTGTTCCGACCCCAACGTAAGTGGTATAAGGACAGGTGGAAGATGAATGTATATTCTCTTGGATATATCTGTACTTATTATTTATTACCATTGTAAATCAAGTCCTCAGCGAGGTGAGGTATACAAAACCGTGGTGAATTATAATCAACTAAAAGCAAATGAGCGACGCCCAATGGTACTGTGAAGAACAAACTGGCGGATAAATTACACGCTATTGCGTACCCTATTGGGTTGTTTCCTATGGTGAATATTATACATTATTTTATATGCAACAGAAAATAATACGAAATAGAAACCATTTTGTTAAAACAAATCGGTTCAAAAATGAGCCCGCAATTATGATTTTAAATATTACTATGAGCAAAGGTGGGCGCGTAGTGGGGACATCTCACTATCTCGCACGCACGCGTGCACCGTAATGGCCATTTGCCACGGTGATATCAAAGTTCGTGTCGTCTGTTACTTGACAAGTGCCCCCTCCATCAGATTTGAATGACTTCTAATTGAATTTGTGAACTAATTAATGAAATTCTTTCTTCAATACGTTTTGGGTAACGTAATTTATTGATTAAAATAATAAAAAAAACAAGTCAACTACCCTATCGCTGCCGATGACATCAATCATAATTTGCCACTTTTGTGTAGCCCTAATAAATCTAAAATCTAATAACAACAATTATTACGTATTTGAAACAAGTATTGAATGAAAATTCATGTTGTTACGTATGTTAATTTATTCTTATAATGATAAACGTTTCCGTAGGGGAAATACGTACAAAACGACATATACGTACAAAATGACATAGGTGTTATAATTCGAAATTGGTGAACTCAAGCGCCCAACTGCCAACCGCATCACATAACCCGAACAACTTTTAAAAACCTGCCAAAACGTGAACGCACTGCTCTCATTCGCCCCGGTGCCATAGCCGATGACAATCTTGGGCACGTTAAGAGTTTTTTTTCTTTACAACATATATTTTGTGTAAATGTTAAGATTTTCTCTATTGTGTCTATTTGTGTGGCATTTATTTAATTTTTTAAGGAATTAATGTTGCATTCCAATAATTGTTTCCCTAAAAATTATCCTGTTTGTATTTATTTTAGAATTTTGTTTTTTTATAACGATATACGGACAAAATAACATACATAGGTAACGGACATAATGACATAGGTATGTCATTTTGTCCATAAGAGCCCAGTCAAGGAACTTTCTTTATAAATATACCAAAATGCCGCGTAATTATAAGCGTACGACTGTTCGCCAATCCTGGAGTGTAGAATTAAAGCAGAAAGCTATAGAAGCTGTTCGAAATAATAAAATTGGCTGGCTATTAAGATCTAAAACATTTGGTGTCCTGCAAGCCCCGCTTCGAAGGCATGCTTTGGGTTGTAACAAAACTTTGGAGTCCAGTTAAAAGGGTCTTGGATGTTGGAAATCTACTTTTCCACCTCATGTGGAAAGACAATTTGTTCAGCATTTGAAATTACTTGAATCTCGTTTGTTTGGATTGACGCGTGGGTCGGTTCAAGAATTAGAAGCATATGGCAAGGCAGTTACATTGCAAAAAGGTTGTCACGGATTTAAAAGCACTGGTATTTGGCCTCTAAGTCCTGAAATATATCCCGATTATATGTACGAACCTGCGGAGACTACAAACATACCGCTGGAAGACGGCTGCAATGAGCAACATCATCAGGGAACGACTCCTGATCCAGTTTCAATAGGTGGGCTATCTATATAGCAGCATGACGATTTATTTTTATGTCCTGTAACAGACGTTCTTCAGGTGGCTGTAACTATACAACCTCAATGTCAGCTAGAGAGATCCCGTGCCGTGGTACCTAAAGATAATAATATAGTTGAAATTGAATCACCTACCAATCAACAAGCCGACAATTCATGTTAGGTTCCCTCAGGAAATATTGTCCAAGAACTTGTATTAACTTCTTTAAATCAAAATCACCCATCTGCTGCTAATGAAGAACAGCCATCGTCCTCTACTCTTAATTTTCCTATTGACGAGATTTCTCTAGTCCCAAAAGGACGTTTTATACGTGGATTAGGAAAACGTAAGCCTAAGACTCGGCAAACCTCATCAACTTTAACTTCCACTCCAATATGCAGGCAATTAAATCGAAAAAAATGCCTAACGTTCCGCCAGAGAAGAGGTGACGAAATATTACTAAAACTTTATTTGAAAACGATAGTAAAGAATAAAATTTTCTTAACGACTCTCAAGATGATGAACAGGACTGCCCATGCATATATTGCAATGATCTCTTTTCCCGATCTAAGCTTGGAGAGGACTGGTTGCGATGCTTAAATTGTTCGCATTGGGCTCACGCTTCTTGCGCTGACGTTCCTAAACGAGCCAAGCGTTTTATTTGTGAACTTTGTCAGTAATTTTATAACTTCAACGTGCATATCATTTTGTCCATATGTAATATGCCATTATGTCCATAGCATATGGACAAAATGGATTTAGGATGACCTCAGTTAAAATAAGAATATTTTTTTTCCTATTATTTTTATTCTATAAATGCTTGTTAGATTTAATAGAGAAAGAACCAAAGATGATTGGTGTAAAATATGGCAGTGCTGTGATTTACCAATAAAGACTTATGACCCAAAAACAAAACCATATGTCATTTTGTACGTACTTCCCCTACAATTATATCGCCACCAATGTTTTAAAACTCAACATTAACATTAAAACGCATATATTATTAAAATAATGGAATTAAGTTTTACTACCAAAAAGAGACATGGTACAATCCTTGGATATAAAATAGCAATTAACGATAATTATAAAAAAATGTGAAACCCGCGTTATGTATTTAAGTAGATACAGTGTTTATTTTTTAGAGTATCTATGATATTAACTTCTAACTAATTTGTTATATTTTTCAAAATCATGCTTATCTTAGACTTTGAATTCATGTGGCTATTTAGCACAAAAGGCGAGATCCTTTTAAGGAATTTTAGAATACTAACTATGAATAATTAACACCTTGGACCCTTTTTTTGCAATTCTATGAGAATAAGCTAACTTTGTTAGCATCAGTTTGCGTCGCTGAGTGACATTTTTTTTTAATATCTCGTTACTAAGTACAATTAGAGTTAAAATGTTATGTTTAAAAATAAACCAACCTTGTTTGCAGCACCTCAGTACTTGGACATACTCAGTTTACAATATAATCATGAAATAATTCGCGACATAATTACGGTCACTAGACGATAATATGAATGTTTTTCTAACAGTCAAATTTAGATACAATACATATAACTCATCATAAAGCTAACCAACAATAAACTGTGAATCCATTTCTCAGTTCTGAGAACGAAATCCAAATTAACCAAATTATTATTTTTAAATTTGACTCGATTATCTTTATTATTTCAATGAATAAATGTCTTTTCCCAAAATCTATTATCAAAATAATTATCTAAACCAAGTCAAAAATAAGTTAATAGCCATTGAAATCTGCTGGATGAGGCAGCTGTCAAATGACGGAAAAAGGATGCACGACATTTACTACGTCACAAGACAGGTCACGTCATTACTGTGCACGCGTGCGAAGAAAACAGTGAGAATGCTTCGCTTCGCGCGCTTTTGCTCATACCGATATTTAATATTTTAATATGAAGAGCGGCCTAATTTTTTACCAAAATTTAATTCTGTTTTTGCAAAACAATTTCTTCTTCGTATCATTACCGGTTGCAAATAAAATAATGTATACAATTAAACATAGTCAAATACCCTATTGAACTAAGCTAACCGTTAAAAGCCCTCGGCGTAAGAAACACATCCATAACTTTGAAATGTCCGAACAGATTTTCTTCAAACATACATACATAGGTATGTAATGATTTCTTATGTTTACGCGACTATTACTTATTGAAATAAAACTAATTTAAACGAATTTTATTTTGATCCCGACGTTTCGAAAGCTTATCAGCTTTCGTTGTCGCGGGGTGGACTGTCCACAAAACCGCGATAAAATCCGTTTAAATTAGTTTTATTTCAACATACAACATATGTTTATATAAAACTGTTTCGATTAAACCAAATTTCAAACAAAAAAATCATTCAAATTGGTCCATTCGTTTACAGATAGACAGATGGATACAGATAGTTCGTAGACAAAATACCAAAGAGAGGTTGAAAGTACTATTTTCTTTACATTTCACATACTGAGCCGAATATTCTATATATATGTTAGCGTCAATAGACATATAGAGATAATAAGATAAAACTAGTTCTTCACGACAAAACATGACAACAAAATTATCTCGTATTGCATATGGTAAGCCCCTTGTTGTGACCTTTTCAAACCCCCTGAAAAGAAGAATTATTTATTTTGACAGCCTCCGTGGCGCAGCGGGCGAGTAGTCAGCTGTGAAGCAGGAGGCCGCGGGTTCGATCCCCGCAATGATGCAATCCTGATACCCACACGATAGTTCCTGATACACGACACAAGAGTCGTATCTTACTGTGGGGTCAGGACTATGTGTGTGACTGTTGGGTGTATTTATTATTATTATTGTCTCGTATTTACTTACAGGATACCATCAGTGTACATAGGTAGTACATACCTAGAACATTTTTTTATGTAATGAAAATTTACCGTTTGGAATGGCCAATAAAGCATTCTTATAAATTAAGTTTAGATTAGGCCTACGTCCGTGGCGGTCGAGGGATGTCGCGCTATCTGTTCTCCTATCGTTTATATCAATGTTTGAAAAATCAAACCGACTAAAAAACAACCAAACAGTATATTAACGAACTTTGAGTCTGTGGTATTGTAGGTTAATTGTAATCTAATATATCTACAGTAAATGCTTATACGTACAAAAAAAAACACTGTTGTACCAGTCGAATTAAACACCCTTCAGTTATTTTCGTCATTTTAAATTTCGTTGCGGTTTGTAATGAAGAAATATTAAATAATTGTACTACTGTGCCAGTTCGTGAATAGATAGAGTTGCTTATTAAATAAAGCAAGTGAAGATATTTCAAATAAAAAAATGTCAATAGTTTATCATTAAAATATCTTAATAAAATTAATTACAATACTACACCTCAATTAATGGTTTTGATAAAAATGCAACTACGTGTCAGGGGTAATAATTATCCTTATCTAATGAAACAAAAATAAAACAGCATGCGATGATACCGTGATTATCACACAACCAGAAGGTAAGTCGGTGGCTAGCACAGATATAAAATGTGACAGGTCACTGAGGAAATTGATTCCGATGGTTAAAAACGCTTGTGAATTGACTTGACATACAAATCGATCGAGTAATCAGTTGAGACGATCGACCCTAGTTACAATGACCTTTGACTCTGGCGTTTATTATAACAATGGTATTCCTTACCTTATAGACTCCAAATAAAGGTCATTAAGTAGGCGCAGCACCGATTGTGACCAATGAGATTCGAGTGTCACCTTCGTGATCGCTAAATGGATGGCAAAACATTGAAGTGTCATGGTGACAATAGCATTAATCGTGATGACCCGGATAGATTGGTGTTGTGGGTACACAGAGTACATTATTATATAACTGAAATGTGGGTAGCAACCCAAGCAAGGATCCTCGGTGAATCACGCAGACTATTACCCCAACGATGAAACAAATTAAATACTTTATGTACGTGGGCCACGAACCTCTTAGACTCAAAACTAACCTCACTTACATATGATACATTTTGCAGACTAAGGGACGAGGCAACTGCAAAACTTGAATCCTGTCGCATCGGAGCCCTCGTAGCACGGCGGGTCGTAATACGGAAGCCACCAAATGAAATCTTGGTGCAAAGACGGACCCTGCCATTAGGCCGGAATAACACCAGATAGAAAGAAAGAAGATTTATTTCTTTATATATAAAATTTAGGAATATGTTCAACATGAATCTGTTAGTTCCATGGTTACTTATAGAGGCCACTTTCATTCTATTAAAAAGCATTACCTTTGAACCCAACACATTGGCGTAAATTAATATCAAAACAGCGTCGATAAGTAGGTAATCTACGGACATTGCACAGTGCTATTTCGTAAGTCAATTCCGCGTATTTTTCTTATATGGATGCACGACAATCAATGTAAAAATGCGGAAAATATGTCATAAAATAGCTCTGTCGCATTCTATGTCATCTCAGGAAGAAAAAGGAAAGTTCGTCCTACTATACGATGAAATTATTTAGATAGGGTCAAAATAATTTAGCTTCCATGGCGAAAGCATGCTTAGCTATTGCATGGCTCGTTTATTATTATTTTTTATATAGTGCATGCGTCTAACGTAACAGACGCCGGCTGCTCGGGTTATCGCTACATTTGTGGTCGTTTCCACTGAGTGTGAATTGTGAACCGGTGTACTCCAAATGGCGCTACAATAATAACGAGGAAAATATAATATATCGTTTGATAACGTCCCCGGTCCCACTCTGTTTTGTCTGAAGTATTTCTATTTGGATTTATTGAATATTTAATATTGCGTATTAATGACTTATTTTTGATATCATGATTGCTTCGGTGGCACAGTTGTAATGCGTACGCGCTACGACTGTTATGCTGAGGTCTCAGGTTCAATCTATGAGTCGAGTAACAGTGATATTAGCCTTTTCTTTCACAAAATGCCCAGTATCAGCTCGGAGTCTGGCATTGTACTCGTTTGGCGATAGGCTCGCTCCATATCACTTCATGGACGGAAATAAGCTCGGTGAAATATGGGTTGTACTGGATACAACTCTGGCTACCTATACGAGGATTACAGACGTGTGACAGTATGTATGATTTAATTAATGGTTAACATATTATGTTAACCATTAATTTGTTTAGGCACAGTTAAACGTATTCAAAAATGAACTACAAGAGATTGATATGATATTAAAGCCACGAAAATTTACAGTATATAATACAATGTGAAGATAGTCACTGCACGAAAGGCGTGGATGGGTATCCAAGCTTCTTGTCACCCTTTAATCATCTTTTAAATCCTTATACCCAGTCTCTAAAAATTATGGCTGCGATACCTTTCTAAACTAACTTCGGACCAGCCATCGATATACTATACATATATAAATAGGACCAGTAAAGTTATATGGAGTGTACTATACCGACATATTTGTTGCTAAAGTTTGGGAGTCCAATATAATAATATTATCAAATAAGTATTATTGTAAATGTGATAAACGCTCATTTAAAACTAACAATATATGTAACCCGTAGTACTTGTTTTATTACAACGTGCCCATTCATTTAGCTACTGAATACTCGACGTTTTTGTTTAATACGCAAAAAGCATACAAATCACTCGGTTACAAAAAATATAGTCACGGAAATTGCGTGATGCGCATCCAACAATAATTGCCATTAAATATCATAAAGTTAAAACATAAACTTTGTATAATGCCTATTTGCGATAACATCTAGTATTTAATTTGTTTGTATAATATCATTATCAAAATATAATCTGCTTAATTCAAAATTAAAACTACCGAATAATATAGACTGTGGATATTATTTCATACACACTTTTAATATTACGTTAGTTTTACCTACGAAAATAACATTTTATGTGTTATTTTTCTGTTAACCCCTTGGGCCATATCCCATGTCGCTAAGTATAGGTACATATGTACCACATAATAAAATAACATTTTCGCAAGTCACTATAGGTCACAGTCCCTCGTAATTTATCCGTACAACGTGACAATTATGTCGCGTTGTTTAACATGTAACTACCAACAAAGAACTGAGAATTTACAATTTAACCCTTAATTTAATGTCATTAGTTACATGACACATTTCAGCGCTCACGTGGCATGTAGCATGCACAGGCGGAGTATAAATCATCTCGTAGTCATATTTTAAAATAAGTATAACTATACATACATTCATATGCACTCACGCCTGTACTCCCCGTAGTGGTAGGCAAAGATGTAACCAGTACTACTACATTGAAATAAAACTAATTTAAACGGATTTTATCGCGGTTTTTTATTTTAATTTTGATCCCGACGTTTCGAAGACTTTTGTTTACGGGGTTTGGGGGACTTTTGGTTGACTTCGTGGTTACGGGGTGGACTGAGGTGTAGGTAGTCCTAAAATGTTAATGTTACATTATCTACCATCAATTGAAACCGCGATAAAATCCGCTTAAGTTAGTTTTATTTCAATGTGTAACATTCGCGTAAACGTAAGAAATCAGTACAACTACATTTCGCCGAGTGTATCTCCGTCCCATGATGTGATAGGGTCGATCCTATATATAGGGCCTATCGTCATACCGGGCATAATTCCAGAATCTGAGCTGATACTAAACGTTTCTTGATAGAAAAACCCAATATCACTTTTACCCGACCTGGAAATCACACCCAAGAACTTACTATTGCAATCGTGTGGTCTAACATTTTTTCCGCTATCAGATAATATCCAAATTTATACAGGCCTACTCTTAGAAGATCCAATAAAACCGATCCAAATTTCGAAATGGAAGCCTACTCCTTTTTGAAGTCGGTTAAAACTCTATATTAATATTGAAATGTATATAACGTTCTTAACTTGAACGACGTGGAATATTACATCTCTGTTTGGTAAAGTCACGCTATAGACAGTATAGCCAATAGCACGAATGGGCCGGCTCAACTGGGTCGTTACCACTTTTTCACAGAAGAACAAAGTAAAGCGGCTTGATGCTGCGTTTCGTACGGTGAGAGAGATATCCGAAGGCCCAAATCCCGTTCCCAATCTCATAATCATCCCTTTCCTTTAAGTTTGGCATCACGCCAATGTTTTTTATAGAACATTAATATAAAGTGCTAAATTAATTATGTAATAATATCCAATAATTTTTTTATAGCATAGGCCGGCAAACGAGCAAGTGGGTCACCTGATGGTAAGTGATCTCCACCCATGTACGCCCACCACCAAAAGAATCATGGTAGCGTTGCCGACTCAATATACTTGTTCTTTGTAAGAATCTAAGAATTTTGATGATTGTATTGTACAAAATAGCGCTCCATAAAAAGTATACCTAATGAATATACTTTTCTAAAAAATCTTCTTAAAAAGAAAGCAGCGATAGCTCAACAGGGAGTGGTATGGGCTGTCGAGACGAAAGTCGCAGGTTCGAAACCAGCCCCAAGAGGACACACCACTGACTTTTCTAAGGTACTTGTATACTAATTGTTAATTATCGCTTGCTTTAACGGTAAAGGCAACATCATGAGGAAACCTGCATACCTTAGAACTCGATAAGATTTTTCGAAGGTATGTGAAGTGTGCCAACCCGCATTAAGCCAGCGTGGTAGACTAAGGCTTAATCCCTCTCATTTAATAGAGGAGGCCCGTGCCCAGCAGTGAGACGTATATAATACAGGACTGTATTATTACTATTATTAAATAAATACTGAACATGTCACCCATGTATGCATCGCATTCACATTGCACGTGAGGCTCAACAAATGGAGTAATGTACAAATCATGCAATGTAATAACAGTAATGACTGATATGTCGTATAAACTCATTTATTAACGCTATTTTTACCCGTACATTAACATGTGTGATAACCAAAAAATAACCACGTGTTCTTAGAAAAAACAACGAATCTATTTCACTGTAGCACAAAAACTTCTACATGGTCCAAAGGTATTAATATACTTAATTATATACCGCGGGTTCATGACGCAACGCACAAAAAAACATTTAAAGGTTTCTATTCGGAGTCAGGATGTATATATTAATTATTATATGATTGTCTAATAAGCACTCACGCCTATAGTCTTCGAAGGGGTAGGTACACTCACATTTCGTTGAGCTTATTTCCGTCCCATGATGTGATTAGGGGGTGTTCACAAAACAATAACGTCTTGCAAGAGTTAATAAAGGCCTTTCTAGAAAACAGAAAGAGAAATTGCACCGATTTCAATAAGTATACAATTTTATTATACATTAATTATTTTGGCCGTTCATATATTTATCTTAAACACATTTTTATATATATTGGCTGTTAACCAATAGTCTAAATAGTTACACCATTCTTTTTTTTTTACTAGCCCTGTATTATATACGTCCCACTGTTGGGCACGGGCCTCCTCTGCTGAATGAGAGGGGTTAGGCCTTAATCCATACACGATTCTAACGAAACAAAATATATAAGGGATTATCCAGGGGATCAATCCTTGGCTACCGTATGCACTTAACTAATTACGGTGCTAAGTGTTACATAAAGTCCATCGTGTCTATAATCGCAATTATTTTGTCGTCTTCAGGGTTCCTCAAACAATGTTTTTATTTGCCAAGATATACAAATTATTCACATCTGTATCTAAGTCTCACTATGGCGCTTACCATCAGGCGAGCGCCTTGCTCGTCTCGTCATTCAATAAAAAAAAACGTAACTAGAGATAATTGGCGGGACAGTTGTTCTGGGAAATAGTGCAGTTTGTTTTGCAACACAAGAGGTTATTAAGAGCGGCTATGTCAGACGGGTTGTATTTGCAGACAGGGCGCGACCCTTTATCTCAAACGCGGTATGTTGCAGCGTGTCTGCCCGCGCCCAGTGCCCTAGCCGTCTCGTGGCCCTGACACCATTCAATCCTCAACATGTTTTGGTATTTTCGCTCCCTTTACATACAACTATTAATAATGATTGATTGTTGAATAACAGATAACGTTGCAGGTCATTTTTATTATTATGATTGTATAAGACAACGTTGCTTCATCAATTTATGTTATTGACACTCGTATCAGAAATTTGATAACCCACAAGTTACATAACTAGCCTATATGAATACAGTAGCACGAAACTCTAGCTTTCACATAATGTAGTAGAGGAAAATGTAAATTTGTTGGAGCTAAAAGTCGCCTTATTTCAACCAGAAACGTATTGCTTTTCGCCGGTTGAACGATCCTATAGTAAATAATATAGGAATTATAATAATTATATCCGTCTTCCTAATAACCAAAAGCAGGAATAAAAAGTAAAACAACATACTGTTCCTTAAATTATTATTTTTGCGGCAAACGTACGTAAGATTCAAATATCAGATAGAAAACAGCGTTTCATCTATACGACGTCATAATAGAGCTTGTATTTCTACTACTGCTCTACATAATTAATGTAAGAGAATTTAAATAAATCGCTTTCAAAATAACTCATACAAAAATAACTCGTCGTAAGTTTTTATGGAAACACGAAAGATTATGACTAATATATACAGTAATATGTACTAGTAATTAATCATACAATAAATCTTGCAAAAAATTTTTTACAGCAAATTGTAAAAGATTATAGACGTAGGTAATAGGTGCCTACATTCCTAAAACTGAGCAGGCCATATATTGAAATAACTGCGTGCTTTAAAAACAAAACAATAGTTTATCACATTGTTTCGGTATCATTAAACTATTTAAATTAATTGATTATGAATCAAGTGTAGGCAATATCCGCTGACGCACGTCCACGTCCTTAATTTAGTGTACGTCTGGTCGGCAGTAAGAATAATACTCAAATTTATAAGCAACACTAACTAGTAATTTATAGTAGCATGATGAGCTTGTATGAAATATTTTTATTTTACATCGCATACACCGGCTAACGAGCAAGCAAGTCACCTGATGGTACATGATCTCCATTACCATGAACACCCATGAACACAGTGTAAAACTAATTAAAATCAGCTAACAAAATATTTTTTTACAAAGGACATTGTTCGTCGTCCATACATAGTTGGCCTAAGAACCAACAGGGCGGTGAATTTACTTTTTGGGTTTTAGATAATGTATATATTTGATTGAAACTAAATTAAAACTACGGACACTTGAGAATTCCGAAAAATAAATAAAATACTTTCGGATTTTGAGGTTATAATTAGGCCAATAAATACTATCAAATGTCAAATGTTGTCATCTGTTAATTCATTTTGACGGAGTTTTGGCGGGAATTCTGACAGTGCGGTTCATCGCTGATTTTAATTTATTTCAAAAACTAGTTTAATGTTGTGTTTGTTGTATAAAAGTGGTGTGGATTTGTGCAATAAACATTTATAGCGATGAACAGTGTATGGAAATATTGAAATAAGTGAATTAAGTATCGTACTGGAAAGAATGCACACCAAAACTCCAACAAGTCCTTGAAAACTTCCACACCGATGTTTCATCGTTCTTGTGAAGACTTGAGAACAAATTACACTTGTCATTGGCGAAATGCATAACAATGCGAAGCCATAAATAAATTAAAAAAATCATTTTGACAAGCCGTATTATGGTTCCGCGACATCATATCGGACAGTTTGTGACTAAAAACAATAATCATGGTTAATAAAATAATGGTTTTTCAATTACACAGACAAGCGTCAGTATTCTCAACACTTGAGTTTTGAGAATACTGAAGTTTGTCTGTGTCAAACTCTTATTAAGAGTGCTGTTACAAAGACTTGGCTGTATGAGCTACAATACCTTTGCCTATTAAAAACCCGAATTTGAACCAAAAATTATAATACCGAGGACTATGACGGAAGTGAATACTTTTTAAATTGATTTCGAAATTAAAAAGTGTCCGTTCTATTGAAATAATTATAATGTACATTATAAATAATAATAATAATTATAGTAAATGTTTCATGCGTGTTGATTCATAGGCCACTTTTGACAATGTCCTTTGGTTTCTATTTAGTATAATTTTCTATTGGGTATAAAATAATGTATAAACATAGGGAAACTACCCTGTTTTTGAACGAATCTTTAGGGCTAGGTTCTGAAAATTCCTGTTTATTGAAAATAATTTAATGACGTGCGTATCGTGCTCCTTTCGTATCGCGGATGTAACGAGATATGTAAAATAGTTAAACGTGTAAAAATATCAGTCAATAGTTAGTGACGTCAATATCGACTATTGTATCTTGCTGTATAAGGTTTCATTAACAAATAAGACACAGCTCCTTATGGCACGGTTCATGAAAGGTGTGGTCCAAACTTGCGTACTCGGCTTACCTCCGATTTCAATACTGTACAAATGTACTTGTGTTTATTTTGTAAACGTGAAAGAAGTAAATGCGGCGTATTTAATGTTATTATTCGACTGAAAAAAAGGAGGGGGAACTCAATTCGGCTGTTTTTTGCATTCTTATTCAGGTATGTCGATTTCTCCACCAATGTGGACAGATTTTACTGGAAAGAAAAGTTCGCCGGCCTCTGTTATAAAAAAAATACTTGAAGTGTTGCTAGCCGGTGATACCATTTGTTAACTCTAATATATGACTCTAAGGCGCGGCTTAAGTACATTAAATTACCCAATTTGTAGCTAATTAAAAAAGCGTATGAATAATGTCCTGAACCATAAGCCGTAAAAAAAATGAAACGTGACTGTCATAAATATTCTCCACAACGTCATTTATCAAGTCAACAAAATGAAACTGTCATGGATATACGCAAGTTGCCACTTTTGGAAACGATATTGCTCAACAGTCCTGCTTCACGTGATATAATAAATAAATAGGTCGAAGTTTCATGGAATTTTTCAACAATCATATTACAAATCCTTCATGGAAAACAACCGCGATACTCCGTCGTGTAATGTAAAGAATCAAATGCTTTACAATTTACCTAACGGCTAACCGTATCAAACAGTAAAAAGAAAAAGATCTGTAAGTTATAAATGTCTGAACAGATTTTCTTTAATTATAGTATGAAGCATCTCGATTAAATCAGCTTTCAAATAAAAACATCATATAAGTCGATCCATTTATTCGCTACATCACCACAGATAAACAAATGGGTCAAATGTATATCATCCCACTTTTATTCTGTGGTTAAAAAGGTCACAGATTATGTAGAGTTAGCATTAGCTTTATAGGTTTAGGGTTAATCACCTAAACTTGCAGCACGCGCCGTACTCATCGAAGCTTTCTATATAAATTCATGTGTGTATCCATCTTCATAGCACGAGCTGTATCGTGCGTGGGTCTTGCATATAATTTCATACAAAGAATTGTAAAATTCGATGATCTCATCACCTATGGCTCTTACGGAATACAGATCGTTCAGACAAGAATTTTACGCACTGCATACAAACCGAATCCGAAAAATGAAGATTTTTCGTAATATTATTTCTGGACGGGTGCTTGTTTTAGTCTTCATGTTTCAGCTATCAGTAACAAATAAACCGTTCCTAAACAAGCAATGGTTCACAAGACCTAGTTATGCATCCTGCACCTGTTCATAACATGATAAATATTTGCTGACCATTCAAATAGGCTTTTTTCGAACGTAAGGACTTTATGTAACTCTATCCGTTGAAAATATGATCATATTTCGCTGACCAATGAATTTTGCAGGTGTTCTTGTTTAGACTAAAGTTCTTGGAACTAAATGAAAACATGTTGACTATAAATGTGCTGACCACTGTCTGGAAGGTGGCCTTGTTATGATCAAAATTCCTAGAATTGAATACGCCTTGTAAATAAGTTAAGAGTATAAATAAGGATTATTATTAATTTTAATTCAGTCTCAAATAAATCTTCATCGTGAAGAGTTGGACTCTACATTTTTTATTTAAAAACCTCTTGACATTCCCGCGTAACTTTTGTCTACCTACAGGTGTGGTTTTGGCGCGTGTACACTTATGCAACTTTGAAGTAATAATTCTTTTAAAAAACAAATGTCATGGGATTTCACAATCGTTTTTAACGATGCCAAGGTCTTACTAACAACATGTACACATAATATAAAAAAAAAATATATAATAATTAGCATTTTCCCGCGGCTCCGTCCGCGTGAACGGCCTTTTGCGTGATAAAAAAAAGTTTATGCCAAATATCATCATCATGATGATATTTATATGGTCATGGTCTAGCTATGTGCCAATTTTATCCATAACCGTTCAGCAGTTAAGGTGTGATTGACTGACAAACATCCAAACTTTTACATTTATAATAGTATTAAGACATCTTAATCTAGCATGATCGCATATACACACATTGGGCGAAACATGCTGAGATTTGCCAAATACAAAAGGGTGTAGCGTTCTCTTGTCTTGTCTTATGGAGTCTTGTAGGTATATTCGTCATACTAACTTGCCAAGAACGGGATTCGCCGGCATAAGTTTATGGGAGAAGTCCGGCTCAATATATGGAGAAGACTTGATCACTATTGTTCTCTGTCTCTCTCCTATGTATCTGACGAGTCCTGAAAAGCCGAATATTGTTCGCATAATATGTTATATTTGCACTAAATTGTAAAAAAGAAACTAGAGATGCGCATAACTTTAATCATTGTACTGTATGTAAATATGGTTGTCACCACCGCGATGGATACATTTATATGGCACTACCATGTGAATTATTACATTTATCCATATCGATATATTTATGTATGCGTGGTGACTGGTGAAGGATTGACGTCAACCTGTTTCGTGGTACACGTTCCCCTACTGCGGATTTCATTATGCTGACATGAAACTACCAAATAGGGCATTTACCTCTGATACAAAAATATCGATTATTACGTCACTGAATTAAAAAAATATATATATTTTTAAGGCACATAAAAGGATCAATAACCTACGAAGTAGGAATAATACTTGCTTTATAACCGACTTGTATTATTTTATCATGTTAGTAATGGGTTTATTACATTTGTAACAGAAAGATAAATCTATTATGTATACAATCTATACCTACTATTAATTTTTCCCAATACTACGAAAAATGTGTGGCAAAGTGAGACTAAATACTTTTTTGTTCCCTAATACACATATCCAAAGTTGATCTCTGAGAAACTAAAATATAATTGGATTATCTATATAAAAAAAACAATCTAATATAACATTGACAATCCAATCGTCATCGTAGCTTATTAGATCATTTATATAATGGCATATTATTAACATCTCACAGTTTATGCTAAATAAACGCTAGAATCTATGTTCCTCAACTCTAATGCCTCAAAAAAAAGCATTTGTTTGTAGCTATTTAAATAAACTCCTTTGCAAAAAAAACGGGCACCTTACACACACACTTTACCTTAGCTTTTCTATGGGTAAATATTATTATATTTTTAGTATGTCATTAGCTTGGATGACTAGAAATTTCTTATTATCAATGAGAATCTAGTTTTTTAACACTTTTATCCTGGTATCGGTGTTTTAGTCAATGTAAACAGAGAGCCGTGTTAAAATGGACATTTTTATGGGTATAATGAAATTAAGACTACGAGTATTTTTATGGTATTTTAATAAAAGAGACATTAAAAAATAAAAATTAATAACGAGTATGACCTCCTCTTGCAGCGATTACGGCATGTAATCGTCTTGGCATGCTTCCCACCAGGCTTTTGATGGTGTCCTTTGGAATGTGTTCCCACTCAGTCGAGATTACACGTTTAAGCTCTCTGATGTTTTGTGGAGGTGGTTGGACAGATCGTACTCGCCTTTTTAGGAGGTCCCAAACGTGCTCAATGGGGTTAAGGTCGGGGCTCCGCGCTGGCCAATCCAAACGACGAATACCGACCTCTTGCATATAAGCATCTACGTCGCCAGAACGGTGGGCCCGAGCATTATCGTCCATGTAAATGGCATCTTCACCAATTACAGTCAGTGCGGGTTGTGCATTTTGAGAAAGGATTTCTGTTATGTACCTATGCGCATTTAGTGAGCCATTTTCTATGAATACTATCTCGGTACGATAGTTGGAAGTTACGCCCGCCCAAAACATAACGGACCCTCCACCATAAGGGGTGATTTCTTCAAAACACACATCGGCATAGCGTTCCCCTGGTCTTCGTAACACTCGCCGACGTCGGTCCTCACCATGCAGACAAATTCGAGCCTCATCGGAGAAGAGTACGCTACTCCAGTTACCTGGTGTCCAAGATAGGCAATTTCTAGCGAACCTCAACCGCGCAATCCGGTGCTCACGGAGTAACTTGGGGGCCCGCGCTGGTCGTCGACTACGTATATCAGCAGCTAAAAGTCTTCTCCTCACAGTCCATAGGCTAACTTGTGCTCCTCGTACCTCTTCAAGGTTTCTTTTGAGGTCTATGTAACTGCATTTGCGGTTCCTCAGCGCCTGAGTCACTAAAAAGCGATCGTCTCGCGGCTGTGTGCAACGTTTTCTCCCAGAACCTTGCCTTCTCTGAACGGAACCTGTCTCTTGGTATCGAGTCCAGGTTCTTTGTACGGTTGAACGACTCACGTTTAACCGCTGTGAGACGTAACATTGGCTACACCCCTCTTCCAGCAGCGCTATAATTTTACTAGCTCTCATTGCTTTTTCTGCCATTACGATAGACACAAAGATATCTGAGGAGCAGGCGAACAAAACCGGACTTGTCCACGTATGACAATTTTTTTTTTCTTTTTTTATATACCTCTGTAAGTAAACATCTATACATTACCAAAAGATTTTCAATCAATTCCAGCTCTTTCATATTCAAAATAAAGATGTAAATTTGCCTTTTCATGCAGAAACGGACTTGTCCTTTTAAAAGTAGGCTAACATTTTACTTTATTTAGATTTTCAATCAAAACTGGACTAAAACAATACAAATATATTCATGTTGATGGATTTTCAAACAAATTGTAACTTGTCCATTAAAATTTACGAATATTTTTATATGGTCACACTTCTTTAATGTATGGCAACCTTATTACAAAAAAAATGACAATAAAACAACTGGAAACTTATTATAAAAAGGTAGACAACATCAGAGATGCAAAACGAATAATAATAGAAAGAAAAACAAGCATAACAAATTCTCAATATACACACGATTCATCAAACAGAACGCAGGGTACTACATCGCCAACCAGGGGGCGATCTTGTCAACGTCGTGGGAGAGGCAGAGGTTTTAGAGGAAGAAATCTGAGCCGAGCTGAGTCTTGTTTTTCTTATATACACTGCGTCATTAAAGTGTCAAATTTTTATAACACTCCTGAAAACGTACTCAATACGGTATCTTTACTAAAATCACCCATCACTTCTTCGAAGACTTCCAGCTGTGAATGAGATTAAGCAGCAGAAGAAAAAAGATGTGGAGCAAATCTTGACTAAGCAGTTTGGAGAACAATGGTCAGAAAATCCTGAACTTGAATGGTTCAAAACTATAATTTCCAGTCATACATCAACTGCTGTAGTTACAGAAAATAACGTCAATGACGATGATGCTGATGCCGATGTTGAAGAATGCGATTGTTGTGAGCCCGATCAACAAGATTTTGTATAATGATTTTTTTTTTATTAAAGCTTTTGATATAAACTAATGAGATGTTCATTTCAAATACAGACTTGTCCAGCTACTTTTCAGTCAAAACCGGAGTTGTCCAAACTTTCGAACAAAACCAGACTTGTCCTTTACAAAAATAATTAAAAAAAAGCGACGGGTAATTTTTTTGATTAACATGAAGCGGGTACGTGTTTGTACTTCTATGTAGTTCGCATGTACTAAAAATCAGAACTCTGACTAAACTATTATTGCTTCATTCAAATTTTTCGCTCTCCTGTAAAAAATCATTTATTGGACAAGTCCGGTTTTGTTCGCCTGCTCCTCATCTGTTTTAAGTCACAATAAGGCAGAATTATGCGATAAACATAAATTGTTGTACTAAAAATAACGAAAAGTTACTTTTAGTTGCTTGATAACCTTTTAACCGCAAACCCGCGAAAAGTGTCACAAAATGAAAAAGGGATTAATAATTTAAAAAACAAAAGTTTTGAATTTGGAATGAACTTTTTTTCATACCCAGACTCTTTATTAAGTGCCAGTAACATAGTTTGGCTATTAAAACCTCTGAAGAACTAAATTATTACCAATAATGTTAAAAAATCAAACCCGCCCGTTTTTTTTGCAAAGGAGTGTATATAGTTAAGAATTAATGTATATTTTAATAACAAGTTTCTACTTTTTTTACAAATTATTACACAATTACTAAATCTTGATGTAAATATAAAATAATTTTGTACACATAGTTACTTTGCGAAAACGAAATGTCCTCATATAATAAAGTTTGAGGGGCACATTCAAAACATCTTTAAAAGTTTTGTATATCCGTTGATCTTTACAAATTTTTTGGGAAAATAGGTATGCTAACCAATATGGTTACCATTTTTTCCAATTTCTACTAAATCTTGATATAATTATTAATTACTTTACAGTCCATGCTTATGCCCTCAAGACATATGTACACAAATAAAAGGCGTTAACACTTCAGTAAATTTATGTTTTTATTCATCGAATATGAATATATTACCATGGTATAGCATACTTCTCGATAATTCCGACCATAGTTTATTTATAAGTTTTTGGAAGAGGACAACGACTGGCAACCGGTGGGACTCACCCGGCCTGTATAATGTAGAGATTAGATAGGTATATGCAAACGACCGAGACATGGTTAAAAATGCGCATTGCAATATCATTAAAAGACTCATAGTATTTAATGCCCCACCAGACTACGAAGAATTAGACGACGATGATATTCCATTATGACTTTTTCCCATACAAATTTTGTAAATAAAACGTCGGTGTCTCATACAACATACTTCCTTACATTGCCATGTTAAAATTAAAAATCTTCGCATCTTGATCAGAAGCACAGAGTTGCTTTTTGCTAATCAGATTGTATAGGTAATGAAATGATGCACTATTATATTATGTTTTTATTATCACTAAAATTACGTTATTTTCAACAGAACAAATGTAATATGACCATAGATAAATAGATATCTTTATATAGCATTTGCGCGCGGCTCCGCCGGCGTGAAATTCTACACCGTCATATTTCTGGCATACTTCGATACAACCGTTTATCCCTTATTTTAATGGGATTTTTTAAGGGGAAATATCCAAAATCCTTCCCTAGTGTATAATCCATTCTTATTAACAACTCGATACGAAAGAAGTAGAACAATATATTGTATTTATTAAATAATTTAATAATTAGTAACTTTGAATAAATTGATATAAGTAATGACAAAAAATATGATCCAAATATTAATTTTAACAGCACATATTTTAACAATAAGCCGCATTAAAAATGATTTTTTTAACCGATTTCTAGACTAAAGATTATCAATTTGGTGCGTAAATATTTTTCGTATTGTTTATAGGCTACCATTTGGCCTCATTATGACCGAGTATATAAAAGGCATTAAGTGCCAAAATGTCAAGTTTGTAGTTCAAGAGGTTTAGGCTCTGCGTTGATGAATCAGTCAGTCAGTCAATTATGACAAGTAACTATACTTATATGTTTAAATAAACCGACAAACAAGGAAGTGCGTCACTTGATGGATGGTAAATTATCTTAAGTGATGAAGAATTTTTCAAATGTTTTATTCAGTTTTACAAGGATGACCTTAAACACCCACAACATCAGTAAAATCTTGTTAGATATGGACATGGCAAAGGAAGAGGCAATTTGGGCCTCTGGAAATCTCACTCACCATACCAAATGCTACAGCAAGCTGTCATTTCGGTTTTGAGTGGTTTTAACCCGGTCGATCCAGCCAATCTATGCCTTATACAAAAGCGTTTACAACGTTGATCTACCACTTTAAAAAAAACTGGTAGCTGTATAATTATTGATAAATCGATGACGACCCTTTGATGACTCAGTTATATAATTCATCAAATTAATATTCTAACGAAAACATTTTGAATGGTGTTTATACACATACAGTATACCGGGAATGTACGCAACCACATGTTTATCAATGATTATTCCAAGTCGTAGGTGAATAATGCAGCTGAAATAATGGTCACAAGGGAAAACCATCGAAACAAACAATGAAATTTAAATTTTTCATGGAATCGACTTCTTCTAATGTGAAAATATAAAATGCAATACCTTTTTTTAAAAGAGGCCGGCAAAAGAGCAAGTTGGTTAACTGATAGTAAATTTCGACAGCCCATCTACACATCCATCCATCCACAAGAATCATGGATGTGTTGCAAACATTAAACGATGAGAGTATAATTAAGGAATTGAGAAAAAAGGGGGGTGGGGGTTAGAGCCTCTGGAGCCTCTGGTTAGGACACCTTTCCGAGAATTAAACGAGTAAATGGATTTTGCACCTTTTTTGCAGATAGAAACAATTTACTCGTAAATCGAGAGAACAACTATTGTATATAATAACATTATTGGCTCACAGTATATTATATTTCACTGCGATTAAGATAAGTTTCCTTCAAGATACACATACAGCGTGTAAAAAGATAGATAAAAACAATATAATTTACTTACACAAATCTATTATATCCTTATCTGTCGACGAGCCATTAATTCATTAGATGAACTTAAGGCTATAACTCAAGCTGAATCATAAAAATGACGTTGGTTACCACTTACAAGTGCGTATAGTTCAGCGGGTTTTCTCAGAATAATTCTGAGAAACCCGCTGAACTATACTCACTGTAGAAAAAAATTATGTGCAGTATACCATAGTTTCGCTGCGGAAATTACTATTGAAATACATACGATAGTTGTACCTAACACTAAATTTTATATTTGTAAAACTAAATTAAAATGCTTCTGGTAAAAAAATTCGAACTTTAAAAATTAACGGTGAAAGTCGGAAATAAAATTAATTTCTTTCATAAGCCATAGTAGAGTAGACGTCATAGCGAAGAGGTATTTTTCGTGTAGTTGTAATTCAACACTCGTCAAAAAAGAGTGATGTATATGTTAGACCTCTTTGTCCGTCTGTCTGACGACGTAGCGCCTAAATGAGTTGGCCGATTATAATGCGGTTTTATTTGTTTGAAACAAGATGGTTCATTATGGTGAAATAATCAAGATGGTTCCTAGCTGTGTTTGAAGGAAATGTGTTCAGCCTGTTTTAATTACTGTCATGAAGATCTGTCATACAGATCGGTCAATGTATATTTGCTATATTGATACAATTTTTTTAACGTACCCTTCAATTTAGATATCAAGGCGATTTAAAACATCCGGCAGTAGCCGTAAATAAAACTATAACATTGAGTATTCTAATCCTACATAAACAACTCCTAAGTTCAAGGAATACATGGATAGATGACAATGTACCTTGAATATATATTAGCTATTACCAGCATATGAATCTTATTCGACAGATTTACGTCCTATCACATCGGAAAAGAAAATAATTCACGGATAAATGACAATAAATACCAATAGCGACCTTTTTATAATTTATATCACAACCGTCCTAGAAAGAAGGTTTTTGTAATGATTCAATCGCGTATTATTATTCTAAATGGTGTTTGAGTGGACGTCATCAGGTGCATACGTTGCATGGCAACCATGGGCGTCATGCACCACCTACTGTTTGTCTATCGGTGTATAATAATCGTGTGTAGAGCAAGGATGTGGACGTGACTTGCCTACCACCGAACCATTTTGCGTAGGCTGCGTATTACGCAACCACTGCAAGTAATTTATTGACGTGGTTTATTGCCAAGAAGGAAGAAACTTGTAACAAGATGCAGCAAGTTCCGTAATCTTCTTTTGTTTTTCTAATTGATATTCTCTTTACATGCTTCTCGGCAGATATTAACAATGTAATAATAAAACAAACATATTATCACTTCCTACATAAGCTTTTCAACTTAACTCGATACGTCCTCAGATAAAAAATACATATTTAAAAAGGGTACAAGAAGAACAATATGTCTATGAATATATAGATTTTCATTAGAAATTCTTTACAAATACTTTGACTAGTGGTACTTTTGTTGATGGTAGGATCTTCATATCCGCCCGGATAGCGGACCGTACACACGGTGTTAAAACCTGCCGTAGTGATCCAAACGCCCTGTGTAGATCGCGTTCCGGGATCAGCCAGTGTATATCCGGTTCCTCCGAGCGGCTTGCGACATGACTAGATGGTTGATTAGGGCGGGTATAGGGGTACATCCTTGTATATCAATTGTGTATCACTGTGCCGGCACCGGTCATCCGTCTGTCCTGTCGCAGGCCCCTCGATTTGCTTCTTCCCTCTACGAAGAGGGGAAAAATCATTTATACAGGCCGGCATAACTCTGGTGACTACCGATAAACTCATTGTTTGTCGGTGGTGGCTGGTTTTTAGACTGCGATACGCTTACCATCAGTTGTAGTGTAGTCACTTTGCCGTGCTCGGATAAAAAAAACTTTCTATTCAACTGGCCAGATATACTAAACGATGTAATGGGCATTATACCACTTTTTAATTATCGCAGCAAATTGTTGGCGATCAGTCTCTGCCGTGTGTACTCGCTATTATGGTCTTATGGCCGTTCCTAATATTCTGTTTACCGTTAGATTTGCTTACTGACAGTAGATAAATTTTTGACAGATTTTGTATTGAAGATATGTCAAAACACTACTGATAATAAGCGAATATATCTGTAAATAGAATATAGTAGAATATACTATTAGTGTCGTGTCACGGCGGCATGGATTACCGCAACATAGTTCGCTTAAAAAACAATAATTTAATTTAAAATCAAGGGTGAAAACCGTGGATACAACAAAAAAAATATATTGAATAAAATTGTATTATATTATAAATATCACTTAACCAGTCAAGTTTTAAAACAATTAAATTATTTAATGTATATTAAAACCTATATACGTATATTATGTCCTTCAAAGATGTTTTGTTCACATTGTATCGCTTGTAGAGCATTATGCGAATACCAAAAATATGCAAAACATTGACGTAAAATAAACTATCAAATATTTGAGCTATACAATTGTATACACAATACGTATATTGTACGATGCTATGTATATTTGCTACTTATATAAATATCATTTCAATAAACTGTCATACTGCGACGAAAAAACGGTTAGATGAAGGTTCTCAATTCAACGCGTATATATTTTTTGCATATGGCAACCAGGCATCTTTTCAGTTTGGTGTTTTTTTTTATTATATAGGCTTTAACTTATAGTGGGTCCTATACAAATTTGTATAAAAAAATATAACCCGAAGCCTGAAATCGAATAGTATGAATCAAATCAAATCAAATCAAATCGTTTATTAATCATGTAGGCAATTGAAATAGCGCTTATGACAAGTCAGTACAAAAGTAAAAGAAACTTATATAGAAATCAGTATCAACTAATGTACACATACATACATAGCATCATCAAAATACACTCGGCAATTGCACTAAATCTATTTATTATTATTATTTTTCCATATTTTTACTATGGAATAGTCCAGAATCATCATATATTTTGAGAGGTCGTCGATATGGACCATACGCATTATCGAAAACGGCACGTGTTTTAAAACTACCACCGGATCCAAAACGACCCACCTTGAGAAGACCCGGCGAAACAAACTCAAGTGGGCTTCCTTTACCGCTGGATTCAACGCGGCGCGACCCAGCCCTGAGAAGATCCAGCTAGACAAACTCAGTGGGCTTGTTTTTGGTCCGGTCTTTCAATCCAAATTATTTGCGGAAATACAAAGCCTTTAATATATATAGTTAGTTATAAGGCAGATTAATACGGATCATGTGTATCTCCAGATTGTTGTTTTAAAACTACCACCAGATCCAAACGCGACCCTGCCTGAGAAGACCTGGCGAACAAACTCAGTGGGCTTGTTTTTGATCCGCTTAAGCTATTCTCGAAAATAATGACTTGTCGATTAAAAAATTGCCATATTCATGTAGGTATTTTATTTGTTACACGATCGGTCGTCTTTAGTTTAATTTATTGTAGTTTTTATTAAAATTTATTTATTTTAATTTGCTCGTGTTATATTGCAGTTATTTAAAGATCAACATATTTATTATTTAGGGTAAATTTATGAGTTTAATCCCTACATAGTTTAAGCTACAGGGCCCCTAGGAGGTCGCAGTACGCAAGGAACCGAACGCCAAACATGTCTATCCTCTAGATATTGCTTAACATTATAGTAGCCCCTAGACATGAGCACTCGTTTAATGTGTGCTTTGAACAATTTATCGGGCATATTAACTACGTTATTGGGGAGCTTGTTATAAAATTTAACGCTGTTACCCATAAATGACTTTTTAGTCTTGACTATTCTAAAGGCGGGTACAGCGAGTTTGTTTTTGTTCCTCGTATTTATACTGTGAATGTCACTATTTTTGTTAAATTTACTGAGGTTTTTACGAACATACATAATATTTTGATAAATGTATTCAGACGGCACAGTCAGTATATTACTATCCTTGAATACAGATCGTAAGGAATCGCGGCTATTCAGGTCATATATAGCACGAACTGCTCTTTTTTGTAATATAAATATAGTGTCTATATCAGCAGCTGAACCCCACAATAGAATGCCGTAGGACAAAATACTGTGAAAGTATGCGAAATATACCAACCTAGCCGTTGAAACATCAGTCAAGCGTCTTATTTTCCGAACAGCAAAAGCTGCAGCACTTAATTTACCGGATAATCTTTTTATTTGAGGGTCCCACTGCAATTTACTATCTATAGTTATTCCTAGGAAAGTTGTTGCAGAGACTAGATCTAATATTTCTCCGTTTAATTCTATGCGCGACTTCACCCTTCCAACATTTGGTAATGTAAAACGGATACATTTTGTTTTACCTGCATTTAATAAAAGATTATTCGCAGAGAACCAATTTAATATCAAATTTAGAATGTTGTTGGGTGTAACTAGATTTTCATCCTTACGATTTACTTTGAATATTAAAGATGTATCGTCAGCAAATAAAACTATGTCTGTCATCTTTTCTACCATGTACGGAAGATCATTAATATAAACTAAGAACAGAAAAGGGCCCAGAATGGAACCCTGTGGAACCCCTATTTTAACTGTGGATCCCACTGAAGTGACGCCTTCAATAGACACTCTTTGTTCCCTACCAGATAAATAGGATATCACAAGATCGAGAGATGTACCATAAAATCCATAGTACTTGAGTTTAGCAATAAGGGTTTGATGGTCGACGCAGTCAAAAGCCTTGGAGAGATCACAGAACACACCAAGAGCATCCTGTGATCCCTCCCATGCCTCTAATACAGATGTCATTAATGCAGATCCAGCATCTTGAGTAGACCGATTCTTTGTAAACCCAAAAATGTTTATTATGCAATATCCTATTCCTATCAAAATGCGCCAACATTTGGTCCAGCATTATCTTTTCAAAAACCTTACTAAGAGCTGGTAATATAGATATAGGTCTATAATTCGAGGCGTTATTTACACAGCCTTTCTTAAAAATGGGCACAATTTTGCTAATTTTCATTAAATCGGGAAAAGTTCCGTCACTAACACAAAAATTAAAAATATCTGCTAAAATGGGAGCAATAGTTATTATAATAGTTTCTATAGCTTTAACAGATAGTCCCCATAGATCTTCGGTGCCTTTCATTTTAAGTTTCTTAAATGCTTTAATTATTTCACAATGAGATATCCTGTCAAAATTAAAGTGAGGCATAACTCCTTTGACATTTTCTAATAACAATGATTCTGCTAAAGTCGCTGATGACTGTAGACATGTAGTAGTCTCTATGGGTATGTTAGTGAAATATTTCTCAAAGTACTTAGCAACAGAGAGCTTATCTGAAACTAGTTCGTCATTTATATGTAAAGTTATCGATTTATCACTAATTCTATTTTTACCAGTTTCAGCATTAATTATTTGCCAGGTAGTTTTTATCTTGTTGCTTGATCGTCTTAACTTTTCACTAATATGTGCGGCTTTAGCTTGCAAACATACTTTTTTAAATATTTTAGAATAATTCTTGACGTAGATTGAAAAGTTGACATCAGGTGTATAGGACCTTCTGTCGTACAAGTCATATAAAATATCTCTACTACGCCGAATGCCTTTAGTAGCCCAGGCTGCAAAGTTAATTTTAGGGCTAGATTTAAGTGTTTTTGGTTTGCAAGTTTTATTAAATTCATTGCAGATTTTACTAAATAAAGCATTATACATGTCATTAGGATTGTTAGAATCTGGCAAAAACGTGTACATTAACGAATCTATATTGTTTCTAAAATTTAATAAGTTGTTTTTTGTCAGAGGCCTTAACGTAATGGGGTTCTGATTTTTACTTATATTATTGCTAAGTTTGACCATCTGACACTTATGATCTGACCGAACACCTGTTGATACAAACTTATCTAGTGTATTGAAATTGGTTAAAATATTATCAATACATGTTGCCGACGCATATGTGACCCTAGTTGGCTCAGTAAACAAACAATTTAAATTAAATGAGCCAAATAATGATAGAAATTTACATTTATCCGGAGAATCAACCAGAATATTAACATTAAAGTCTCCGCAGACTATAATGTTTTTATTATTTTTAAATTTCATAAGGATGTCCTCCATGATTGAAATAAAACTTAATAGGTTAGATGAAGGAGGCCTATATACACATAATATAATGTATAGGTCGGTTTCTGCACATGCGACCTCACATACTCGCTCAACAGAGAGGTGAGAAATGTCCTTCCTTTCCTTAAATGTGACATTATCTTGTACTAGAATTAAGGCACCTCCACCCTCTGCAGACACCCTATTGAACGAGCTGGCGACCCTGAAGCCATTTACATTAAAGTTCATAAGGTGCGCCTTCAACCAGGTTTCTGTGAAACACAAGATATCAATTTTATACAAGTCGATAAAAAGTTCTATGTCTAAAATTTTGCCAGAGAAGCGGTTAATATTCTGATGTGATAAAACTAAATAATTTTTATGCTTCTCTGTTGTCACATTTACATGTTTAAATTATTCACCACATTTATTTTAGTAACACTACTAACAGTGGTGGTCAAATTCACTGTCATACTACTTATGACTGTGTTAATACAATAAGCTACTGATGTAGCAATCAATTTTAATAAAAATTTAGGTGGATACAAAGTATCCTTTGTCAGTCTACATTTACCAATAAATATATTGGTGTCAAAATAAATAAATTTATCATTATAGTGACTCACTAAAAATTGCATGTGTCTGTTCAAAAGATATATATGGTTATTTACCCTATCAGACACATTGTCTAGATATGGGAAGGCACACAGTATGATCTTAGGACAAGGTAAGTTCAACATTGACTTAAAACCGTCCGTTATGTCCTTTTTCTTTAAACCGAGGCAATTCCCTACAAGCAGTGTAATGCATGAGTTATTAATATATTTTTCTAGTTTTAACTTTTCTATTATTTCTGTGTAGCTCACTCCTGGCATACAGTTATTTGTTACAGAGTGATTAAGACTATTTTTTAACAAAACACCAATACCTTTGCCTATATTATCACTGTACAGTATTGATTGATATTTAATTTTTTTATTTAAACTTAAAGTATCGTTTTTAGGAGGTACAAGATCCCTTGGGGACTCACATGAATTGGTAACTGATAAGGAGTCTTCACAAGGGGTTATGATATTACATTTATTTTTTGAACTCTCAGACTCATATGTTGCCGTTGAGTCACAGGTCATAGAGTTTACTACATTTAATTGTCCTACTACTTCATTATTATTTAAGCTATGATGACTTTGATTATCTTCACATATTTTAATTAACTCTTGAATTTCATTTTGTGAAGAAATATACTTATTGTATGTAATACTTAAAGATTCCTCCAACGTTTTTATTTCAGAGAGCAAGCGTTGGGTATCAATTTCATATATATTTTTGCTATCCTCCAATTTAATTTCATAATTTTCTATTTTTGAAACAAAAGCCCTACGTTGTTTCCTTAATTCTACATTTGTTTTAAAATAGTTTTGTTTAGTTTTTAAGTTTTTTAATCTCTTTATTATTTTATTTAATTTTATGTATTTTTTGACTTTATTATGACTCAACATATGAAAATTTGACTGACTAGTATGCGAGTCGTTTCCTGTTAAGTCTATAATTAAACTAGATTTTACTGGAACATGCTCTGAGCCACACCCAACCAGTTCATCATAAAGACTGTGGTTTACCAAGGCTTGTGAGCATTCCTTTTCATTTTCTACATTTATTAATTTTTGATTAGCTATATGTAACTCATGCTCCAAGTCTCTAATTTTACGTAGGGATTCCTCATATAATGAACTGCAATGGTCAAAAGATTCTGTCACCGCTTGGAGTCTGTTTCGTTCATCAGCGAGTATTAAGTAATCTTGGTGAAGTTTTGCCAGTTCACGTTTGAGAGATGTATTTTTACAAACAATATTTTTCACTTCATCCTCGCTCTCCTCCCGCTCTTGCAGCAGCTGTTGGCATTGTTCTTTGTATGCTTTTAGTTCTTTGAGTGCTTTGCTCAATTTTAGCTCTGCGTCCTGAGCGGCAGCTTTGCGGGTCTGCATATTCGAGTTAAGCTTGGATGAGCTGAAAAATGGGGGAATGGGCAGTCAACAAAGAAATGGATAAATAGAAAATTACTTGAAATATTATAATAAAAATGGGGGGTATTTAGTTGGTTAGCTAGTGTAGAGAGATTAGATCAAATATATTGACTTTAAAGAGTCGGGAATTTACTGAACAGTGTTTGTGATGAGTTTAAAGTGTACTGAGTCTGTGGCAAATAAAATCAGTCGTCAGTTTTGCTTCCACTTGTTTTTGTCAAGCAAAACGAGACAATAACGTTGCCAGTGTGTGATGGACGTTGTTCACAAAAGTGAAACGATGTGTAGTAATATATGTATATGTCGTGTGTTAGTCTCAATAATTACAATAATACTCGCCGTAAACTGGGTGTAAAAATGCTTTTTTTTCAAAAAAGGTCGTTGAACTCCCTTGCTTTGACAGCTGTCCGTTCGTATTTAAAACGATATTTGGTTATATTTTGTTCAATTTTCAACGAATTTCACTATTATTATAATATATTTCGGTAATTATTTAAATTGAACACGAATTTACTACTTAATTTACGATTAATTAATTAATATTTAACAGAGCACAATTTTGACGACCGATCGGACCGGTGTTGCCAGTGTTTTTTTGAAGGACTAGAATTTCGAAATTTATGATCCTTTCGCAAAAAAATGCAAAATAAATATTATGTTCTAAACAAAAATACAACGAACTCAAAAACGTGATAAGCACAAAATATGATTAGCTTCAGATTGAATGTAACCAATTTTAAGTAAGTGCTTTAGCGACTCATAATTGGTTAGATTAGATTAGAAGCTATTTTTTTTATTTGCTCTTCAGTTTTTTTTTTTGTTTCATTAAAAATGGGTTTGCTCTTAACCTCAATCTAGCCGCATTGACTAAGATGAGATCGACAATGGAGCGAGCTTACGCAGAAGGATAGGAAATGTGGACTGATTTTTTACTCTCTTGAAAGGGAGGTCCCATGTAAATTTGATTAAGAGAGTAGGACAGAAAATTCAAAACTTCTCGACGGTAAACAATAATGTAACGCAATTCGGTTTATGAAGCCTGTTTTTGAAATTTTTTACTTGTAAATATTAGATTTTTTTTTAAAATACTACGCCCTTATTCCACTTAACAATATGGTGTCAGCGTACAACATATCAATATTGCGGTAAAATTTTAAGGACGTCACTCGCCGCAATTTGCTTAGCTGTGTGATAACAACAGTCTTAAGTATAACTGAGGTACGTAGCTGTATTCAAATACTCATATTTTAATAATTTTTCGTAATGATATAGAAGATTTCTGTGGATTTTACAAATGGAACTATCAACCTCTGTACACAGCATTCAAAGAATGACAATGCAGTTAAAGATTGGGAAACCTTTATCACGATGTCAGCGGCAATTTCCAGCGTGGGATTGCGAAACAGTGCTAACAGTTTGACGTCAATCGCGACCGCCAACCAACACTTTCTCCACGAATCCAACCAAGCCAGCGATGCGATACTCGTGAGAACGTGATTTTGCGGTCAACTACTCATTCGTCCGCCGATAAACGACTGATTAAATTTTATCGATGAGAATATATAGCCGAGCCACTGCAATGTACGATAACTGTATATCCGCAGGTTGCGATATTGCATGTATATATTTTACAGGTTTGCTCGTAGTTCTGCCCGCGTGAATCTTGGCGATTTTCGTACAACCAACCGAGTGGTAGCTGGTAAATACTTGCTTCTACGTAGTGTTAGTTAATTGTTGGAGGTCATTTTAGAGTTTTAATTTAGGTTATTTTTAGCAAATTTACAAAAATTGAGGTCTGTACGTATTTTGATGTGTACTTCGCGATATCTACGCCAAATGTCCGATTTTAATTTTTATACATAAAATATACTATAGGGACTATTTCTTAGATGGTCCCGCATAAGTGTCGTGAATATCTGATGACAGTGTACCTACAAGGGAAAACATGTATTGTAACTTTTAAACGGCTGAACATTATTTTTTCAAATAAAGCTCAGGTCTATCTCGAATAATCCTCAATAAAAACTGCACTTCAATCGAGTTGAGGCGCTACGATGCCACACAGTGTCCCATATGGCGACAGGCTCCCCCCTATCGCATCATGGGATAAAAAGCACGGCGAAACATGAAAGCACTAGTTGCACCTCTGCCTTTCCCACCAGGGATAAAGACGTGAATTTATGTATTGAGTCCTCAAATTTCACATTTATATGGGAAACAATCGCGATAAACTCTAACGTAAACAAAAAGAATCTGAGAATTTGAGTGGTATAGCCACGATGTAGACAGTTTTATCTACAGCATGAATGGGCCGGCTCGACTAGATCGTTACCACTGTCTCAGAGAAAATCGACGTAAAGTAGCTACTTGTGTTCCAAAGTTGTATCTGTGTTTAAACCGCGGCACAGTGGGCGACTAGTCGGCAGCGAAATGAGGTACTCCTCATTTCAGCGAAACCAGTAGGGTTCGATTTCCGCACAGAAACAATTGTTGGTGTCATCGACAAATATTTGTTTCGGGTCTGGGTGTTGTGGAACCGCAAGTCCCTCGTAGTCGCCGATACTCACGATACAGGTTTTACCTAGGGTGGGTTCAGAACTATGTGTGGCTGTTGGGTGTATTTATTTATAAATATAGGCTTACTGTTTAAATTAACGTTGAGCGGTCCCAAATAAGTAGGCATTTTAGGTTAAGAAGTTGAACGCCCGGCCAAGAATTTAAGGCTCTCGGGCCATTACTGGAATAGCAAATATACTTACGAGCGACGTTTTATAACATAACTAGTTTCTGCCCGCAGCTCCGCTGGTGATTTACCTATATCTGTACCCTAATGTCCTGCAGAATAAATAAAAACTTACAACATTTTCCTTCCTAAAAATACATTCCCCGGTGCGAAATCCAACCCTCTATCGATCGGAATAAACTAATATTATGGTATAAAGTAACTCATAAGTAAGTTTATATATTATAGTTATATAGTTTTTATATAGTTTCTTAGTAAGTGACTCATTAAAAAACAGTTGCTTCAAAATCTGATAAATATATTTTAAGTTAAATACGCTTAAACATACATAAGCATACAGTGAATTTGATAGGTCTAAAGGTATATCTAATATATAAAATTCTCGTGTCGCGGTGTTTGTGGTTAAACTCCTCCGAAACGGCTTGACCGATTCTCATGAAATTTTGTGTGCATATTGGGTATGTCTGAGAATCGGACAACATCTATTTTTCATACCCCTAAATGTTAAGGGTAGTCCACCCCTAAATTTTTTTTTTTTTAATTTTTAGATAAATTTTATTTTTTTTATGATACAGCATTAAAAATACATTCAACCCTAAATTTTTACCTTTTTATCACCAACCCCTATTTTTTAATAGCCACTTTTATACTGGAAAAAGCAGATCACGCGGGCGGAGCCGCGAGGAACAGCTAGTTTAAATATATATTTTTTTAATATTCTAAATATTTTATTTTATTTATGGTAAGCAGTGACACATATAAAATTTAATCGAACTCACATCCGACTGATAAAGCGAGTTCCGAGGTGGGGCGACCACAATTTGTGTTTCAGTTTTTCGATTCGTTAAACCTCGCACGAAATAATTCTCTATCTATCCATCATGGTATACAAATAAGTTCGCCGAAACGTGGTTGCACTAGTTGCACCTATGTTTATGCCTCCGATGATTCAGGCGCGAGCTTATGTACGTATGTAAAAAGAGTGATGTTATTATAGCATAGGCTGGCAAACGAGCAAGTGGGTCACCTGATGGTAAGTGATCTTCACCGCCCATGTACGCCCACAATACCAGAAGAAGCATGGACGCGTTGCCGATATTAATGGGAACGGATAATTAGGGACTAGGAAGAGGAACGAGATTTGGGCCTCCGGATATCTCACTCATACATAACAAAATTCGATAAAAGATCCGACAACTTATAAAAAATCGCTTGCAATTCACAAACTCATATTATTATGAACAAGTTTTCAATGTTTTTACTAAATCAAACTAGTTCTTGACGTCAATACATGTGAAGCCGTTTAAAAAACTAAAGACTTGCTCGTACATTGTCTTGGGTATAATAGCTTATAACGTGGTATGCCATTATTTAATTTTTTAAATTCGGTTATTACGAACTAAACTCAACCAAGGAATAGTTTATGCCTGCCAAATTGGTGGTAACGGAGTAAATAAATACACCCCCTAAAATGTTTACTTTTTGTATTATTTGTAGTGATTTCAGCAACTCTTCTCACGCATAATCTAAAACCCACATGAAGAAACACTATAAGTCCTATTTTTTTAGAATTATTTAAAATCTGCCAGTTTAAGCTACTTATGTGTTTCGTATGTAGAAACGTTATCATTGCAATAAAAAAATCGAAGTGCAATTTTCGTGTAATCAAACTATAATAACTCGTGAAAATCTTGATGATTATACTCAAGGTCAAATGGCCAGAAATTTAACAGTGCATCGTGGGTGGGCAACGCCGGTTTAGAACAGCCGGGATTAGCGCTATTACCGACTCCTACATGGATGGCTAATAAGCAATATGTATGCGAGAGAGACATGCTATAATGTGGTACAAGACAATCGGCCACCACGAGAATAGGGTTTGCTAACCAAAAAAACTATAAATCAATAACTTTTATGGTCTGAACTGCCTCGGTGGCGCAGTTGTATTGCGTACGCGGTACGACTGCTGAGCTGAGGTCGCGGGTTCAATCCCCGGGTCGAATAAAATAGATATTGGGTTTTGCTATCACAAAATGCTCAGTGTCTATCAATCCGGAGTGTGGAATTTGTGCCGGTATGACGATAGGCTCGCCCCCTACAAGAGTCATAAAACTTGCCAATGTTTTAGTCCAGAAGATTCTTGAATTTTTCTAGTATTATCTAGAACCCGTATTACATAATTTCATATTATAAAATCATTTAATTAAATGGGTTTTATTAATATTTTAATAACTCCTGTTAAATTTCCTAGTAATATCGCATAAGAATTAATCACAAACCCAAGATCATATGCCATATTTTAAATTTACAATAGCACATTGTGGAGTGACAACTTAATTAAAACCTAACAAGGCAGCGAAATACACTGCATTGTTTTAGCGCGACCAAATAGGATATCAAGGAAAATGATTAGACTCCGTCCAGAATATTCATTATGATTCCCAGTAAAAAAGTAATGATTTTACAAGTGCAAAAAAGATGATAAGATCAAATCTGTTAGCTGTAAACGGTATAACACTTGTATTCTCGACAATTCCTATTTAGTCTCGATTAAGTGGTTTAGATGTAGTCGGCAATTCCAGAGGTTGTACGTCACGTCTATTTATAGTTCGTGGGCATATGTAAATCATACGTACACTTATTTTTAATGGTCGCAATGTTACTTGAGGATACAATTACATACACCATAATACTAAATTGAGTTCATGGACATAAAGGAATGAAAACTGAGAATCTTAACTCATTAAATTCATCGAGTTTTTAATTAACTAAGATAATTTGCTTACCTGAGAATTCGATAAGATTTTTCCGAAGGTATGTGAAGTCTGCCAACCCGCATTAGGCCAGTGTGGTGGACTAAGGCCTGATCCCTCTCATTCAGTAGAGGAGGCCCGTGCCCAGCAGTGGGACGAATATATATTATATATATATATTATATTCGTCCCACTGCTACGACGCTAATAGTGCTGCCACGGGCTAATAAAAAATAAATAAATAAATAAAATTGCATACATACATACATACACATAGCTCACGCTTGTATCCCCAAGCGGGTGGGCTGACTGAAGAGATGCAACTAATTAACTAACCAGGGTTCGCAGAACTTAGTTCCGTTCCCAACTCCAAAATTGACACAAAATCCAATCCCGGGCAGCTCATGTGCTACTTTTCGAAAATTCAAAACAAGTAATAACTAGATAGCAGAAACATTAGATTGCCCGACCTGGTATTAGAACACTGGACCTCAAGGTTTATTAATAGGCTGCCACAAGACCAATTATGCGATTCTAAAATAATTTATTCAGTCTAGAAGAATCTACGCCTAAGGACACAACAGACTATCATCGTTATCAAAACTGACCATCATGGTCTCACCATGTGCTTTTAAAGTGACTTATAGGTAGTGCCAATGAAGTTGCCAAATTGATAACCATCATGTATGATATAGTTATAGTAACAAATGGAGGCAAATACTTAGATACTCTTTAAAATGTACATTATAATTAAATGTGAATGTTTATAAAATAATTACTATCCCTGTATTATATTATATGTCCCACCGCTGGGCACGGGCCTCCTCTACTGAATGAGAGGGGTTAGTCCTAAGACTTAGTCCTATGTAGTGAATGTTTATATTAAAAGTCAAAACCTATGCCGATAAAAACAACATACGTATGAAAACACATACGTATTATTAATACAATAGTACCTTGTTCGAGTTTTTAATAGTTAATTATTGCAATGCGTTATGCGCAGCTAATGCCGACTTATTATCATCACTTGAGACGCCACAACCATTTAATAAACACGCCATTAATCGTTTTTGCATTTTTATTTAGCCTCACAAGGCATTAATATTTATTAATTATTCAAATTATACGACGCCTTCTTGAAAGTGAATTTCAGATGGTTTGTAAAAGAATTTATTTCAAATTTATATTTGAAAATGAATTTGTTATAATAAAGATTTACTGATGTTTTCAGGGACAGAAAAATTACGTTGTTTCTTTCTTATTTCTTTGGACCTAACGATATCCCAATTACTGCCAGGGTCCGTCTTACAACTAAGACTTCATTTCGCTGGATCTTAAGCCTCTGGAGTAAAACCATTGTGTTTAAAAGCATGTGTTTAATTTCAAATAATGTAATTGTGACAGATCTTTTGTTTGATTAAAAGATTCTCATTATTTATACACACGAATGTGTGTTTGCCAAGTTGAAGGATGAATAGTGCGACGCACCGCCAGCGTATACTGCGTTTACAATATTACACGAATCAATTACAGCTACTATCGACCTTACAAAACTCAGAAACTATTAATCCTTAATATTTGAATTTTTGTATATCTAATAACGCCTGGCAACGAGTAAATGGGTCGCCAGATATTGGGTGATCTTTATCACCCATAAACATCCACCATACCAGAAAATTAATGGACGCGTTGCAGATATTTTAAGGGAAACACATATTTGAGGGGATTAAGCTAGTGAGCGAGGCGAGGGGGATTTTGTTCTCCCGATAGATAGAAGCACACTCAAACCCAAAACAAATATTTATGAATCGCACAAACATTTTTCTCACTGCGGGCATCGAATCCGTGGCCTCGCGGTTCACAACCAGCTATTCGCCCACTGAGCCTGTCAGTATTAATTAATTTTGTATATTCCTACGGCTATTGTTTAAACCTCTTCAGACCACAATTTGTATTGTATCTGAGATGACTCGATAACTCCGAACGTCGCCATTTCTATCCTGTGAACTTGGCTCTTTTCTCACATATGATTTCACTTTGACACTACTATACTACCTACTGCTCGTATTACTTGGGAAAGATTGTCGAATAGAACCGACGCTAAATGAAATGGCATAAGGCTAGACACAAAGAAGAATTATTTACGTTAGTTTTTATAGGCGTAACATAACGTCTTTATTTATTTAAATATTATATGAATGACAGAGCATATTGTAAAAATATTTTAACGCAATAATTATAGAACCGGAACTCCATTGTTGACTTTTAAGAATTCGAAACTCAAGAAAATACCAACTCATTTATCAATACTAAATAATAAATAAGGTGTCGGAAGTAATAAAATATTAATAAATTATAATCTACGATCGAGCGATCGCAAATAAGTTTAACTTGATTTTTTTCCTAAATGTATGTACATATTTACCCCAGAATAATTCATAGATAAGCAGACGTGATACTAGCGTAGTTGGTGGTAGAAATCATTGAACCCGGCGGGAACCGTGGACTTCTCATTCACTGACGCTAAGGACGTCCGCATGCGTTCGACAATATACAGACACTATAGGAATTAAATATGTATTTAATGAAACTGGGAGCCGAGTTTTTTAATGTAAACGTTACGACAAAACATGGGATGTCAAAGTACAAAACTATCATGCCTCATCATAGTGTCGATGTATACGGAGAAGCATCATAATATATCAAATTAATTGTCATAAGCGTATTTTTACATGCGCGTTAAACTGCGCGTTTAATAGCCACCTACGACAAAACGCAAATGTGCTGATAGACGTAATATCGTTAGACAGAATCAGACGAGTTATACGACTCGACGAATGACCGCTCCATCGACGATGCCACGCTGAATATGCAGCACCGACTGAATTTAATATTAATGGTCAACTTCTTCATAAAATACTCACCGGCGGACAATCACAGTGATAATGAAATGTAGATGCGATATGTAGATGTGAACGTGGTGGTTGACCTGTGCGCCTTGACCGACACGACCACGACGAACATACACACTTACTATCGGGTTGAAATTTTACAATACGAAACTCTCAAATTGGGTACATTAAATTATTGCTTCGACAATATTCGTTTTAACGATCCAATGAATTTTCTGACAACCGAGTCGAAAAGCTACCATAGGGTTGTCGATTTCTATCGCCAAGTAGTATTGTGCAAACACCGTTTTTACGGTTCAAATTAGTTTGAAGTACATTGAATTTAGTAAAATTATGAGGCAAGATCTTGATATATGACGTGCGCAGTGCCGTACTATACATTACTTTGTAACTTAAAGTTCTGGATACTGTTGTTACTGTTCATAGACATAGAAGGGTTCATAGAAGGGTATACTTTGAAAGATAATAGCTCTGCGGGGGGTGGTAGGGACTGTCGAGACGTACAAGACGTAGGTTCAAAACCAGTCCGATGAGCACGCACCTCTTTTTAAGTTACGTGTTTATTTATCATTAATTATCGTTTGCTTTAACGTCGAAGGAAACATCGTGAAGAAACCTGCATACCTAAGAAGTTTTCCAAAGAATTTCCAAGTTATATGGACTCTGCCATGCCGCACTAGAGTAGCATGATGGACTCAGACCTAATCCCTCTGATAGTACGGCTATTGTACGGCTAGTATTATATTTTATACCTAATAAATCTTACAGAGAAAGTTGACGAGATAGGTGAATGAACCATGCTCTATTCTCGAACAAAATGGCAGCGACCGACCTTTTTGCATATGCAGATGACGAATTGACATCTCCAAACAAAATTACAAGCAGTTCTATAAAAGGACAATGACCACATTTACATAACTTCATCAAGACAGTTCAATACCTTACAAACAAATTCACATTATACTCTAAATTCAGTGTAAATTATTTATTTCGGTACTAGATTCGATCCTATGAATAAATTATACATCAACTAAACCAAATGCGTCAAAGATAGCTTAACTAATTCAAATACGTTATTTGCAAACCGAGTACCTACCATTCCAAGTATAATGGTCGAGCCATAATATAATTTTTAAATGGGAACTTTATATAACGCTTCGTAGTCGACATGCTAAACAGAATTTAAAAATTATCTTTTACTGAGATATAAAAGAGGGACATGTGCTATTATATTTTCTAATATGTAGGTATAATTTATGGATATAACTACTTCGCGAGTACCTACGTCTATATCTTACTTTTGACTAGTATTATATTATGAAAGTTAGAATGTTTGTATTTGTGAGTTTTCTTTTTGTTTAGATGTTTGGTATGATTAATAATTTATTATAGCACGATTGATAACACCTTTTAACAGCTGAAAGTATTTCTATGAAATTTGACACAAAAGTAGACCATGACCTGGTTTAGCACGTTTCGGTCGAATTATGCCGGCCTGAAATTAATAGTTATAAACTCGTTGACCCTGGAACACGACTCGCCAGAACGGGCTACTATGGCAAGTGTTTGTCCATACATTAACGATGATTTTAATGCATGTAGGTTTCAATATCCTTTATACCGATGGGTACATTTGCACAAAACCTTTATACTTCACAAAAATCGCAGATCAGTTTATGTTGGCTGCAAATTTTGTTGATAAGCACACTACGTAAGAAAATCAATGACAAATATAATGTAGGAATAGGTCGTTTTGAAAATATTTCACTACAGGACAATTCAACCACACACATCCTTGACTAAACCGCAACGTGATGTAAGACAAATAGTGGGAATTTTGAAATAAATAACATTTCAGTTCTAAGGCTGGAAATCATATTGGGGTTTTCAGCTTCACAACGTCGTGTCATCTATATATATAAAAATGAATCGCTGTGCGTGTGTCTCGCAAAAACTCGAGACTGGCTGTACCGATTTGGCTAATTCTGATCTTGAAATATCTGTGGAAGTTCAGGGAAGGTTTACCCGGTGAGAAATATAAATAATAAGTAAAAGAAAATACTAAAAACAACAACTTAATTTTCCAATACAAACTGTTCCTAGGTATGAAACATTTGATGTCTTATGTCTTTTTAGTAATAAAAAATTGACACTTGGTTGTCAAATATTTATAGGTGCGTTCAGAAATTTGTCAGTTTCATAGCTGTAGTATGAGATCCGATCTCTTTGCTCTGTTTTGTTGGAATACAAAACAGTTTTGTTTCAGAAATAAAAAAAAGTGTAAGAGAGAGTTAGTTGTCGTAAAAAGAAAATAAATAAATCTCAAGACGATTATTAATATCTATCATCAGTTTGTCAGTGCGCAAGAACTTTATTTACTGTTATTGTTTTAAAATGCCAAGGAGTAGACGACTTTTTGAAGTGATAACTTTTTATGGGAGGGTGAACCGATTCGTTACGTAACGCGAGCGGTCCATCGATCAACGGAAGGTTCGAGAATATTCGAGAACCTTCCGTGAGACGTCACGCGGGCCAGTTGACCAGCCAACGTTAGCCGACCTCCCTGGAACTTCGAGAATTTTCGAAGTCCCAGGTGGCGTCACACGGTGACCAGAGACCGGAATTTGACAGGACTTTGATCGAACTTTGACCCGACTTTGACAGAACTTTGACCGGACTTTGACAGGGCTTTGATTGGACTTTAGCCGGACTTTGGCAGTACTTTGACCGGACTTTGAACGGACTTTGACCGGACTTTGATCGGACTTTGACAGGGATTTGACCGAACTTTGACAGTACTTTGACAGGGCTTTGCCCGGACTTTGACCGGACTTTGACTGGACTTTAACCGGACTTCGACCGGATTTTGACCTGGTATTAACCGGACGTTGACCGGATTTTTACAGGACTTTAACCGGTATTTGACCGGACTTCGACCGGTATTCGACTGAACTTCGACCGGGCTTTAACCGGATTTTGATAAGACTGACAGGACTTTGACTGGACTTTAACCAGATTTTAGCAGGACTTTGACCGGTATTTGACCGGACTTTGACAGGACTTTAACCGGGCTTTGACCGGATTTGGACAGGGCTTTGACTGGACTTTGACAGGACTTTGACCGGACTTCGACTGGACTTTGACCGGACTTTAACCGAACTTTAACCGGACTTCGACTGGACTTTGACAGGACTTTGATAGGGCTTTGACCGAGCTATGACCGGATTTTGACAAACTTTGACAGGACTTTGACTGGACTTTAACCGGATATTGGCAGGACTTTGATCGGTAATTGACCGGACTTTGACCGGGCTTTGACCGGATTTTGACAGGACTTTGACTGGACTTTGACCGGATTTTGACAGGACTTTGACCGGTATTTGACCGGACTTCGACCGGACTTTGACCGGACTTTAACCGGACTTCGACCGGACTTTGACAGAAGTTTGACAGGGCTTTGACATGACTTTGACCGGACTTCGTAACGTAACGCGTTACGGCGCCACTCTGGCTTCCCTTTCTCTCACGCATACGGCAGCAGTAGGCAGGATCCTCCGCTCTCACTTTAACCCACATTAGTTTAAGTTATCACTTCTGTCGAGCGTCCCGAGACGCACACTTTTTTTTTTATTTACATTAAGTGCATAACTGTGTTGCATTTAATGTAAATAAAACATTTGTATTAAGTTTTGACCACATTTTACACAATTATATGTAAGTGATACGAAGTTCACCGGGTCATCTAGTTATTCAATAAATAAAATATGAATATCGACTTCTGTGATAGAGGTAAATAAAATTTAGTATAAAAATGATTATTTCTTGATAACCTCATTAAGGACAGCGCCAGCCCATCTGTGATATTTAAATAAGGAACATTATATGTCATGATGAGAGGTTTTATAACTTGTAAAATTAAAGTAGATATTCATCATTTACACTAGGTTATGTACCTTTCGTTTTTAAAGGTTTAGGGAAATTTAAAAACTGTTAAAATACTCAGACAACAATATATTTATTACAAAGCTATAATAGTTCAAGGAAGCGTCAGTATTTTTTTTATCCTGGCACGACAAAGTAAATATAATGTCGACTGTCAAGAGACATTGAGTCCCTCAACGGTCGGCAGAATTATGCTGGCCTGAAGTTACTGAATATACGCTGGCTGATCCCTGAAACCGACTCGCCTGAACGCGCTGCTATGGCGGGTTTTTTTTTACGTTACGGTGAGAATAGTTATCCTAAAATTTTAGCCTGCAGTGTATTTATAATAGTTAGTCTTAACGAAGGAATATGTAATTTAATCTGCATAGATGGTTTAACGTAGCGAGGTCATAAATCTGTGATTGTTGAAAGCTGCTCGCGCCTGGCATAGCACGCGCCGAACCCGTGCCAATCGCCCGCGGACGCATGCATAGTATTTTATATTAAAACTGAGAGCTTGTCACTTCACTTTCAATTATAAATTAACCCATATTTAACCTCAATTGTTTAGCAATCATTTTCACGCCATACACGAATGCCTACTTCATGGTCTCGACAAGTTCTAGAATTAAAATTCTCCTAGTTGAGCGACAAAAATATATGTTTATTGGTAATTAATACCTAGGTAATCATAAGCTAGTCGATTACCTAATCTTTGATATCAAAATTTTCTTACTGAAAACTCGCATATATTTAATATATAAATGTTACCCAAGTGCAAACGTCACAGAACACAGAAAATAGTGAACGTGCACTAAAAGTACCGCAAGAGCCGCACGCGCCGGCTCTTTGGATTTTGTTGATTATTTAATACATTTCTAAAGTATTTTCTCATTTTTTGTACTATGTGTCATTTCATTTTTTTTTGTGACATTTCGTTTTTGCTTTGCTGAAGTATATTTTTAAGAATGATCAAAAAAAGTGCAAACAATAAACACAAATGTAAATAAATATAATAGTTATTTTTATTGCCTCGAAAGTACAGATTGATATCTATATGATATAATGAGACCGTAGTTGGATTACTTAAATCGTAAAGTTATCCATAAATAGTGTAATGTGTTCCTGAATCCGGTGTACCCTATTATAATTTGCAAAAGGTGTGTGGTGTTGTGACGTGTGAGAGCGGTCATCGTTGATACATCCAATGCCGTGGGGTCAATGATGCACCATCTGAATAATGTAAAGCTCCGGACAGAAGTGCATTTACCCCAAATCGTCTGCATTTTTAAAGCGGACCCGACTACCAGGTGAAGGGACATTTCCCCATTCTCTCTGAATATATAGTTATCATGACGACAGCTGTCATGCTCCCGTTATATGTTGATTATATGTTCATATTATATGTTTATACGTATGTCGTTGCTATCGTTGATGCTTAAAAAAGGATCAAGATCAAGCATTATATAATGTTTCATCCTGGAATCCTAGATGTTAAGTACAGTCCAAATATAATGTCGACCCTCAAGAGACATTACGTCCCTTGATGTTCGGCTGAACTATGCCATCCTAAAGTTACTGGAAACACACTGGCTGACTCCGGAAAACGACTCGCCTGAATGAGCCCATATGGCGGGATTTTCCCATGTATACGGTGGACGCTATTCAGTCTGATAAAATTATTTTTTTAATTGCCTTGATATTGCGAGCAAGCGACCCGCCTTATGGTTGACCGATTGACCGTTGCTCAGATAGATATCGGCAACGCCGCGGCCGAGGGCACAGCCAAGTCGCTGCCTACCAAATGGATTAGGTTCCTTCCCGCCAGCCTATGTGTACTATTTCCAATATTTATTGCGTAATAAATATATATGGGATCAATAAATATGATTCAGGAGCATACGCAGTGCCTACGTAAATATGAGGAAAATCTTCAACGAAATTCTGAGTAGAGAGATAATTAATAACAAATTAAATATTGATCAGTGGACTTAATGGACTGACACACTTGAATTTGTCACGTACGCTGCTAGCAAATTATATTATATTAACACTATCACCACCTAATGAGAGCAACAATAATAAAAATCACACTGGCCCTAATATCATTCAGCAATAATTTGAATGTAACCGCAAAATAAATCGATGCCATTATGATCATTAACCATTGACGTGTATTCAAAAAATGACTAGTATCATGCCACAATGTTCCGGCGGGGTCACTTCAAACTGACTGTTTGAATTGGTCTCAAATAGGTATAACTTATTTATTTTCGAAGTGGAGATGCGATTTTTACCGGTAAAAATGGTTTTTTCCTTATCTGGAATATATCGTTCCCTTTTTTTTGATAAATTATAATTAATTTCATTAAAGTACTATTTCTGCTGCCTACTTGGCGTCGCAGAGACAAAGCGGTTATACCAATGCTTCTCAAATACAAGGGACCTAGTCATAAATTACAAATCGATTAATCAAAAGCTAAATATCAACAAGTCCGTTGTATTTTATATGTGAACCCAGTTTATGTTTATAGGAAATAGTTCTTTCGACCGGTACACGGGGATATAGAGTGAAAAAACTAAAAACCGGTTATAACACTAAAGTAACGTTGATTTACTCAATACATAACAGTTACAAGAAACAGGTAAGAAATCGCCAAAATTGTCCACATTTCTTAACATTATTTATGATTTTAAATTAATCAAAGTAAGGACACTGTATTTCATAAACCAATTACATACGTACGTACCATATACATATGTTTTGATTTGTTAGAAATTTCCACCTAGTGGAAAAGAAATTAGTTACGCAGCATTACTTATACAAAATTTTGGACCCAATTTTGGTCTCAGTTAAAGCTTTTTTTTCGGGCTCTTATGACTATCCTCAGAACCTTTTGGACATAGGACGGAAAATAAATAAATTGATAGTTTAAATTAACTATATTACTTTATAATGCTATTTAAACCAATGTAATAAATAAATGCTATGTTGCTGCATAAACATGATGGTCATTAAGGTAAGGCACGCGCCGAGCTGTTACCGTAACGAATACTGCCTGTACCTAAAGCCTACGTGACTTCTGGCAGGGCTTGTCGGCCGTCGCCCACCTACCTAGCCCTAATTGATTTGCATTTGAAATCCATTTGATGACCGGATTCTTAATTACGAACAGTAATGTTAATATAAAACTTAGGTGTGTTTTATAACATTTACATTTGAAATGTAAACAAATTACTCTAGTTTTTATAAATAACGTTGTATTTATAAGAATTAGGGCACTTTTGATAATCTCATCATTAACAAGATGCAATTACTCAACGAGCAAACAATTCTATGACATTTAAACTTCATGAAATATATAAATAATAACGTTTATTCCACACAAGAAAAAATGGACATTTTCATTTTCTAAAATGCATAATTTGGTTAACTTATTTATAAAGAAAATCAATAGCTAATTAAGGTTTAGAGAAGGTACCACTATCCAAAATCGCGTTTACGCAGTGTTTTCTCACATTATAAATAAGTACTCCATTGTAAAAACATTCAGCGTTCGTCGATTGACGTCATAGTTTAAAGTAAAACTTTATAATCGCTCACCATAAACGTTTTATAAAAATATAATACTACAGATTATAACATATTTCTTTATTATATATGTAGACATCAATATTTTAATAATTAATACAATAATGTATGAAAATGTGGTTGACATATTTATGCAATTTTCCTTTGTATGAAAGAAGCAAACAAAAATAATGATATTCAAATATTGTTTTCAAGCTTATTTCTTCCCAAACAAAAGTCAACAGCCTTATAAAAAATACACTTTTTACAAGCCGATATAAAAATTTGCATCTTCTCAAACATGTTGTCGATACAAAGAATCTGATTTGAAACGTAGAGGCATCGGCTTGTGTGTCGGAATCTTTGATCAGCTCTTTGTATAGCACTCAAATCTAAATTTCACTCAAAATCTAAATTTATTCTATCAGGGACCACCTCTGAGATATTTTTTAAATAAATTATCTGTAGCGACTAGCGTATGTGTTTATTTAGGAGGTTGTCAGTTCAAAGCACATGTATGTTGAACAAACATCAAAAGTCATACAATTTATTTAACGAAGTATTTATAATAGCTTATTACCTGATTAAGTATATACTCAGATAAAAAATAAAAACTTAAATAGACAAATAAAACAATAAAAGCGCTACCTAGTAAAAAAATACTTATTATCCAAAATGCACCGTCGACGTTTAACGACAATTCCCCGTATGCTGCTCATTCAGTTAGTAGGTATTGAACCTAATTTATTTATTTTTTTATCCGAGCACGGCAAAGTGTTTGCACTACACGTCCTGATGGTAAGTAAAAAGCTAGCTAAAGGTGAATGGTAAGCATAGTGTAGTCCAAAAAACCAGCAACCCCCGACAAACAATGAGTTTATCGGTGGTCACCAGAGTCATGCCGGCCTGTATAAATGCTTCTTCCCTTTTCGGAAGGACGAAAGCAAATCGAGGGGCCTGCGACAGGACAGGCGGATGACCGAAGCAGGCACAGTAATACAAGGATGTACCCCTATACCCGCCCCAACTAACCATCAAGACATGTCGCAAGCACCTCGGGAGAACCGGATATACACTGGCTCTCCTCCTCCGGATATACACTCACAAGCGTGTGGATCACTATGACAGGTTTTAACACCATGTGTACGGTGGTCGCTATCCGGGCGAATATGAATATCCTACCACCAGCAAAACGGATATACATATACGGATTATAGGACTTTAACGCCCATTACATATTTAATTCTGTGGCCTGGTGCTAATAGGGCCAATATCAATAATCATTATTTTGAGTAATGAGCGTTACAACAATGAATCAGCATACAACAAAAAGGGCTAATGTTAACTTTGATCGTTTTAGTTCTTACTCTATTACTAGGAACGAAAAAAATAATAATTTCTTATCAGCTTAAGTATACTGCAGCCCTTTTATTTTATTTTTTTTTACCTAACTGTATGAAAGGGCACACTACATTGGCCTTTTTTACATCGAAACTTTTGAAAGGTGGTTAATACACTAACGCCCTTTTAGCACAAAAAATATCATACTTTTACAATAAACTGGTATTACAATCTCGTTTCATACAAAAACGGACTTTGGCCATTTTAGTACCAGGTCTCAGAATTATATGTTTATAAAATCATCCATAAGAAAAGTTTATACGAACACATTGACCAAAGGATTTATTGAGAATTACTTGCCACTTATCCACGCAAAAAATAATGAATAGGACACAAACTCTCAAGATGCAATCACGCGACGCCTAGCGACAAGATATTATGTGAGGTGATTTAAACAAAGTTGCGGTTACAATATCATAAGGCACAATAACCACCACATCAAATCTGAACAAAAATAAAGTAATTTTACACAAAACAGCGAACGCAACCGGCTTCTGCTATTAAAAAAAATGCTAGTCATTTTCGCATTTAGAGATCACTTGCTATAATAATAATAAAATGAAAAAATACACCTGTGTACAAATTACAATGTGACCCACTTTGCGGTATACCCTATCGAATAATTACATAAAAATATTCAATTAAAAAATAATATATTCGTCGAATAGAGGACCTCTTCAGTTTTTTCGTCGGGTAAAAAGTGGATGAATATTAAACGCAAATCTTTGTAAAACCTTTGTAGGAACCGTATTATGAGTTGTAAGATCTTTCACCTTACTTTCTTATTTAAAATAGGACGTGAATAGAGGTTTTGAGATTGGCTTTTTGGTTGGTGGATATACATTTGTACATACCCCGAATAGGTAGGCCAAGGCAACGAGTGTACCCACAGCTCACTCGAGTATTTGCTTCCCATGATGTGATGCGGGATAGAAGCAAGCCAATGGCCATTGGACACAATTCCAATTACGGCCATATTATGAAATTATAAAAACAATAATACACATTTATCCTCTTAATCGAACCCAAGATCACCCGGGTCTCAGGACATATTTGTTGCAACTATTAGGCAAAAGCGGGCAATATCGTGGCTAAAACCAACTTTTTTTAACGTATAACTTCTTGAAAATTTAACTCCATCTTATGATCATACAATAATCATGGGCGATTTCAACACTTGTTTACTTAAGCAAGACTTCCGTACATCTTCCCTTAATTCTACTGTTAGAGCCAACAACTTAAATATTCTACCATTAAATGCTACGCATAATTTTCCGAACTCTAATCCTTCTCTTCTCGACTTAATTCTTGTATCACGTTTATCTCATGTCGCTAAACATGGCCAGTGTGCAGCCGACGCCTTTTCCTATCATGATTTAATCTATCTTTCTTACAAAATACGACCACCTAAAATGAAGCCTAAAACTATCCTACAACGCAATTTTAGTGGCATTAACTTGGATAATTTGCAAAGCGATGCTCATGAATTAGACTGGTCTGGTGTTTTTAGTGCAATAACTATAGACGAAAAAGTCAGCACCTTCAATTTCATATTGACTAAACTTTATGACGTACATGCTCCGTTGCGACCGGTCAAGATTAAACATCTCCCTGCGCCATGGCTTACACCTGAAATAAAAACTATGAAAAACAAGAAGCTCGCTGCCAAGGCTAGATACAAATGTAAATCTAATGAGCACAACAAACGCAGATATATTGAGCTCCGTAATCAGTGTAATAAGGTGTGTAGAGACGCACAACGCCGTTATATTCATACTTCTCTAGAAACTGAAGATCAATCTAAAGTTTGGAAGTTTTTAAGGTCACTGGGGGTTGGGAAGTCTCGCAATGATAACATCCCGCATGACTTAAATATTGATAATTTAAATATCCATTTCACATCTTCTGCCAATTTTGATGGCCCTACGAAAACTGCTACATTACAGTACCTTTCTACGATTCCCAAACCCGACCATCCTCCATTAATATTTGAACAATTCACCGATTGTGATGTTAAGAAAGGCGTAGAGGCTATATCATCAAACGCAGTTGGCAGTGACAGTATTAGCCGTAAAATGATTATCCTCATTCTTGACGAGATCTTACCTGTCATCCAACATATCCTTAACTTTTCTATCACCTATGGTACGTTTCCCTCCGCTTGGAAGGATGCACAAATAATTCCTCTTCCCAAAAAAACGAATCCATCTTCACTATCTGATTATCGTCCTATATCTATTCTTCCCTTCCTTTCAAAACTTCTGGAACGTCTTGTTCACCGTCAGCTTACTACATTTCTTATCCGAAACGATTTAATGAATCCTCTACAGTCTGGTTTCCGTCCTGGCCATAGCACTGTCTCAGCACTTGTCAAGATAACTGATGACATCCGATATGGCATGGCAGACGGTAAGGTTACGGTGCTGTCACTGCTTGACTTTAGCAATGCATTTAATAACGTGGACTTTGACGTTTTGGTATCGTTTCTGCGGTCTCTTAACATATCTCCAACGGTAATTGATTGGTTTCAAAGTTACCTGTATGGTCGCCGTCAGCGTGTTCGCATCGATGAGAATTTCTCATCGTGGAGTACCACGACTGCTGGTGTGCCTCAGGGCGGCGTTCTATCCCCTCTTCTTTTTTCAATATTTATAAGTTCTATTTCCCGACAGATGGCTTCTTCCTACCACCTTTATGCTGACGATCTACAGATTTACATGCAGGCTTCATTAGAGCACTTACCAGCAGCTATAGCAATAACCAACAGCGATCTTCGTAGAATTGCTCAGTGGAGTCACATGTACGGTCTTAGTGTTAATCCAGCGAAAACTCAAACTATTATCATAGGTAGCTCAAGGATGATCTCCAAAATCGATTGGTTTCACCTTCCGCAAGTAATGTTCGATGGCACCTGTATTAAGATTAGTGAAACCGTCAAAAATCTAGGAGTCATTTTTGATAAAAAAATGTCATGGGGTCCGCAAATTGCAGAAGTGAGCCGCAAATTGTTTGCCTCAGCATTTTCGCTAAAAAGGCTACGCAATTTTCTACCTATCTCCACTAAAATTGCGCTCACACAGTCTCTGTTACTTCCGATTCTAGATTATGCTGATGCCTCATACCTAGATTTAACCGAAGAGCAGCTTAACAAACTAGACCGTCTACAGAATTTCTGCATTAGGTTCATATTTGGCCTACGCAAATATGACCACATTTCCGAATTTCGTATAAAGCTCAAATGGTTACCCATTCGTTTTCGCCGGAATGTACATATTCTTACACTTTTGTACAACGTTTTATTTAACCCCTCCTCTCCTCAATACCTCAAAGATCGTTTTGAATTTTTGCACCTCTCTCACTCTCGATCCCTACGTTCTTCACACACTCTGCAACTCAAAACACCTCTTCATACTTCCAATTTATATGATAAATCTTTTACTGTGGAAGCTGTCAGACTCTGGAATAGCTTGCCGTTGGAAATCAGACGAGCTAAATCTATTCCTATATTTAAAAAAATGGTAAAAAATCATTATCTATCAAATCTGTAGTAAGTACTATTTCTATTAAATGATGAAATTACTATGTCTTATATTAATATGTATTAGTTTAATATTTATATTTTATTTAAGTATTAGGATTTTATTTATAAGTATGTTTGTTCGTGCTGTTTCTTTTTCCATGTTTTATTGTACACCGCTGTCTACTTCTCTTCTTGTTATTTTTTCCATATTACGGTTGTCTGGAAGAGATTGCTTCTAGCAATAAGACCGCCCATTGTCTTCCATATTTAGCACCAGCTTTTTAGTTTTTAATTACTTGCATTGTAAATGGTTGTCAATAAAGAGTTTTGTATTGTATTGTATTGTATTGTATAAAATAAACAGCCCCAGCTAAAACAAAACATTTACAATATTAACAGAAAAGCCCTCTGCCAAATTTAGATCCTCTATGTGTGTAATGACGGGATAAATTATTTACATTGTAATAGGTATCTAGAAAAACACTTTATGTTTGAACAGCGTTACTCTAACGCACGCCAAGTAGGTACCTATAATATGTAACATTATATTTTAGTATTAAATTAATTAAAATTGGGTTCATTTTATATCTCTGGCTGTTTGTACCTACTTCATAACCTGTTCGTATTATGATTGTCTACATTTATAGTTGTCATAATTATAAGCGATCGAAGCGGCCGGAGTGTTGGCAATACTGACCGCGTGCGTATACGCTGAGTGGCGCGGGGGCGAGGTTTCAATGTAGAGTGTAGAATCGGTCGGCTCTGAGTCACGAAAGGAACAAGCGCACATAGGCACTATACCCCCTCGACACTGCAATGCAACATGTATAAGATACCAGACAGATTACATCATTTATTTGTAAATAACAATTCACATATAAATACACTAACGGTGTAGTATAACTACGTCTAGACAGTTAATACGTTCGTAAGATACTGCTTAAGTGAAAGGATAGAACTCGATATGTTTGTTTCGGCATATTGCAAGTAAAGTTTATTAGTCGCGCAGGAGTCATGTCCCCCGGAATGTACACTGACTGGCTACATATCTGTGGGTGTAGGTATCACAACAGCGGTGTATTGCGGTCACGTGACTCCATTGACGTCAATACTGACCTCTGCCAACTGTGGCTTCGCCTGCCTCCTGCTTGCTTATCTTATTCGAAATATCCTATATACACACACAACCAAACTCGGTGCTCATTGGTTGACTGTGGATACACATTACCACAAACACCACTTATAAACATCTCCAGTCTACACACAGACGACCATCACAAGTCATTTGTATAACAAACAAGAACTGGCTTTTGAATAACTTGTAAATAACAATTACACAATATTATGTATTAACTTTAGATAATATGTGTGACTAGTGTAATTTATAGGCATTTAATTAACGTAAACGCAAAATAATAAAAATAGCACCCACAAAAGACTGGGAGCATACTACATCATAATATATTTACCTATTAAATTGTCTATTTACACAAAAAAACGAAGTCATCGCCAATGCATCGTTGCCAACGTTTTGGAAATTATTATTATTTATCCGATGCAAGGATGTACTCAAGGAAATACTCACCTCAACCAATCATCAAGTCATGCCGCAATCCCTTCAGGAGAACCCGATATATACTGACTAGTCCTGGAACGCGACCCACACAAGGTGTGTGAGTCTCTATGGCAGGTTTTAACACCATATGTACGATGGTCGCTATCCGGGCAGATAGGAATCACAAAAAAAAAATTGATAAAGACTTAAAAGCTATAAATAGAATTACCAACTTTGAATCAGTGCTAATGCAAATTATTGGTCAATTATAGCGAGCTCCTCTTCTTCCACCCGCAGTGGTAACGGCGCAACATGCTTTTAAACACATGTCACAGAAAGAAGTAGCTTTTACGACCGGCCAACTCTTCTAGGGAAAAAACACACCCAGACCCAGAATGATAAAGAGCATCAACGCAAAATTGGTAGATTTTAACACCTGGCTAAGCCGGCTACCAACCTAGTACAGTTCAAAAGATAAAGGAGCCCTTTAAATTTGGAATAGACGACAGTCGGCGCGACATATATTCTGAAATAGGGTTTCTTTGGTACCCCTTATGTATAGAATATAATATTTAGAGTGGTAGAGCCACACTGTCGACAGTTTTGTCTACAGCATGAATGGGCTGACTCGACCGGGTCGTTACCACTGTCTCACAGAAAACCGACGTAAAGTAGCGGCTTGCTGCTGCGTTTCGTACGGTGAGTGAGATATCCGGAAGCCCAAATCCCCTCCCCTTCCCAATCCCTAATTATCCCTTTCCTTTAAAGTCGGCAACGCGCCCAAGATACTTCTGGTGGTGGGCGTTCATGGGCGGCTGAGATCACTTACCATCAGGTGACCCACTTGCTCGTTTGCCGGCCTATGCTATAAAAAAAAAACTCTCAGAAAGCAGAAAATGACACGTGACCATTTTCTGTTTACTATTAAAGTATTAATATTAATGCAGATATTTCTTTTGCAAAACACCTATTGGAAGCATTGTATGCGATGAATTAATTATACAGAATCAAATGTTTTTATTCATCAGATTGACCAGTATAATGAATACCATAGTAAACATTAATTATTACTAGTATCGATCATAGTCAAAATTCAAGTAATTGTGTTCTTGAAGTGATCAAATTCAACATGGTTTTAAATATTTTGAAAGAACTAAATGGTAGAGCCACACTGTAGACAGTTTGGTCTGCAGCTGGAATACAGGAGCTCTATTGCGTTTCGTTTGGTCAGCAATTTTGACGGCTCATATTTATCATTCCCATGCTGAGAATCGCTTTTTTTAGGGTCGGCACAGCATCCATGATTCTCTTAGTATTGTGGGTATCTTTAGACGATGGAGATTAACCACTCGGGTAAACCACTTTTTCGTTTGCCGAACTCTACTATTTAAAATAAGAAACGGAACCACGCTATGTAATTATTTGGATAACTTTTTTGCACTATATATTTTCTTATGAAGAGAAGGCGAGTTGCTTTCATGTGACAGCTTAAAGTATTTTGTATAAAAAAATCATGTATAGTTTAAGCCATAACACGATATTGTTTTATTTAAGTGGTGTAAGTTTAAGTAATGCACAGTGTATGGAACTATTGAAATAAGTGAAGTTAGGGATTTTTGAATGGGATTAGAGCGATTGTGTTTCATCGTTATAGAAAAATAAAGAAGTAACAACGAAATTAGAGTGGTAGAGCCACGCTGTAGTTTGCCTACAGCATAATCGGGCCGGCTTGAGGCGGGTTGTTACCACTGCCTCACGGCAAACAAACGTAAAGTAGCGGCTGGCTGCTACGTTTCGTACGGTGAGTGACATATCAGGAGGCTCAAATCCCTCTGCCCTTCCCAATCCCTTAATTATCCCTTTCCTTTAAGGTCGACAACGCGCCCACGATTCTTCTAGTATCTAGGAAATCACTTAGGTGACCGTTTTTCTCGTATTTGCTCGTTTGCTGGCCTATGCTATATAAAAACATGAAATATTTAAGACAGGCTCAAACGATAAGTAACCAAAGCTGTGAAATCATTTAAAGAAAATATCAGAATATGTGCGAATATGTATTTTAGTTTGTTCCACAGTTAAGATAGGTGACATGGAATTCCTTGCCTTAGCTCTTGCCAAATCACAACGTAGAACATAATAGGTAACATGTCACAAGTTCAAGGTAAATGATATGTAACATTTACCCGAAATATTACATAATTCAGTGTTTGCGCTCTCGTTATAAGGAAAAAGAAACTATTTTGGTTTTACGATTGAAATTAGATATTATAAAAGCATCTTGTTTACTTAAACTTGCGCAATCGATGCCATCGTTACATAATGTATATTATATTACATGTGTAAAAATAATGTTAATATATTACCGACATCACTATTATACAATCCTCCCTTGTTTATCGCATCAAAGATCTTAAAGAAATCTTTTGTGTCCTCTCTGTCAGTAGAAGGCCGAGTGAGAATTTGCATGTTCTTAACTCACTACATTTCCCGCAGATTCACAAAACTCAAATATTATGTTACTTAGCTTTACTGTTATACCAATAAGTCTTGTGGGTCAATAACCCCCCCCCCTCCCGCCTAATAAGTCAAAACAATCATTCCTAACTTAACTTAATGATCGGCATCAAAACCCGCCTTTAAATTCCAAATAAGTTTGCAGCAAGGATGAGTAGAACATAGGTATAGACTCTATACTTATGTTAGACTCTCTATACTATAGAGTGTCAGACATATTTAGTAAAGTGTTAAGACTAATAAATCGTAGATCGGGCGCCCGATGTTGACCGGATGACTAAGTTCAATCTCCATCTATGACCTGCCCGCTCGTGTGATATTATTGACGCATTACGGACTATAAAGAAGGTAAATTTTTTATCAATGTTAGGCTACTGTATATTTTAAAATAATATTTCAAATAGGAGTGAACGACACCAATTACCTTTTATCTCGTGTATATTTTTAGGGTTCCATACAGCTCTTATTGTAAAAACGTAAGAAGCTAACAATTTTGAAGTTATGTGAACGCCAGCGCGGTGAACATGATAAAAAAAACTATGGTCTGTCCCTCGTATGCGTGACAAGCAACAATGTGTAAGAGTTGTGTGTTCCGTTTTCAAGCCAGCGAAGTTACTAGGCATTATGAGACTAAAGATCTTATATTTCAGCCTAAGAAGCACAGTCCAGTGCCACACAGTACTTCATAATTCGAAGTTCTGATTGGGTACTTTTGTTTATGGGCAGACGTGACGCTTAACATCGAATCGCGAATGACTAAACTAATTAACTTTTTTTCAAAAAAAAAACAATTAATTTCGAGTCGGCCTCGCGGATAGAACGCGAGGGTACCCTGCCCACATCATATGAGCTTGGGAAAGAATAAATCTTAATTCAGTCGTGTTTAGACTCTTTTATACTATTATTAAGTAAAAATAGCGGCAATAATTTAGAGGGAACTGGTACGGACAGCCAAGACCAATGTCACGGGTTTGAAACCAGCCCCAAGGGCATGCACATCTGACTTTCCTGAATTAGGAATGTACACTTACTTAACTGGTGTATGGGTTAATTACATTATCAAGTAACATTACATAATGTTCGAATAGGTAGACAAAGCAGTATATATCTAATATAACAGTATCTAATAAGAGTACAGTCTCTCCAGTAAATTAGAAAATTTGATCTATCTCTACATAATACATAGTGTCTGATGTAATAGTGTTATAATAAGTATAAACATGTGTGAGTATAGGGCTGACTATGGGGAAAGAGGAGGTCAAGCACACATACATAGCACTTAATAATGATAACTAAACACCCACTAGTTACTATAAATCCACACTAAATAACAACGATATTTATAAATAAAAAATGATAGAATTAGCAATTCATTGCTTAGCAATTCCAATACCAACTGTCTGGAATATTGGCTCGGAGATGATAATTTAAACATAAATTATTCAGTCACGTGCTGTTCAACAATCAGTATAGAAGAAAGGAAATAGCGTATGGGTTAATGTGGCCTGAGAAAACGTGAGACAGGAGTGACGCGCGGTCGTTCCCGGTCACTCACCGTTGACGCGCATGTTCTATGGACCTTTCCAGAATGTACTCATACATCTCACATCATCATGTGTCGACCAGAGTCTTAAATATTTAATCATATGCGGTACGACCACAAAGACATTTAAATTATGTTATTGTTTGAACAAGAGAACAATAGAAAGACATAGAAATGAAATCCATTTTTATTTGATTGCTATATAAAAATGGTAATGTTTTTCAATATCTTTTATTTATACCGCTTAAATACTTTCAGCTAATACCAAACATACCAAAAGCTTGTGTTATTACATTTTTAAATACATCGTAACTTAATATGTCGAATCTAACTTTAAGGGCATCCTCAGAGTTATTTTTTTATTCAAATAATCAGTATTACCTATTCTTATTTAATCAAGTAATTTAAGGAAGTACCTTGAAGAATGGAGTTGGATTGGAAGCGGTTCATCAAAATCTTAGGCTAACCCCACCTGCAAGACAATGGAAAACCTTAGTTCTCGTTGCGGGTTGCGGGGATCAGACGGCAGGACGCCCCACGTAATAACAAATCCACGATCACGATGGAGGAAGACGAACCCTGGCATTAAGGCAGGATAACGCTAGGCAGAAAGAAAGGTAGGTTAATTGAAAGAGTTAGGGCCGGCGCTCATAGACGGCATGGCACGGCATGGCATGGCAAAGGATTTTATTACTAATCAAGTTATTTTGAATCTTATTGCCACGAGTTTAGAATTCACGTTACTTTATTTCAATACCACAGTGCCGCGACGTGCCGCGGGATGCTGTGGCATGCCGCGACGCGCCGCGGGATGCTCCGGCCAGACGTGTCATGCCGTTTCATTCCACGGATTGCCGCGGTGCGCGAGAGAGAGAGAGTGGCTGGGCATTCAGCAGGATGCCACGGCATGCCACGGGACGCCGCGGGATGCCGCAGCATGACCTGCCGTGCCATGCCGTCAATGAGCGCCGGCCATTAGTGTATGGACGTTGTTGACTTCTACCAATCTTTTAACTAAAGATTTTAGGTGGTAAAAGCGCATTGGCGCATCTAAACAGTTATACACGTAATATGCAGGAGGACTATCGTGCCGAGGCAGAGTTATTTAAAACTATAAAATATAAAATTTCAAGAAAATATAATCGTCATCATCATCATCTCAGCTTATTGCCGTCCACTGCTGAACGTAAGCAAAAGAAAGAAAGAAAATATATTGCTTCCCAATTAATGCGATACTAGTTGAACTACAAAACAGCTACAGGTAAGTAAATAAGATAATTATAGTTTGGGAGACGCCATCGTACGACGGCAAAGAGATGATAATTAACTAGCTTTTGCTCGCGGCTTTATCTGCGTGAATGTCTTTTTCCAGGACAAAAACTACCCATGTCCTTCATATATATCTCCATGATATCTCCTATACCTATCCCCGTACCAAAATTCATTAAAATTCGTACAGCCATCTTCGTGTCAAAACATAACATGCAAAGTAACTTCTGCATTTAATATATCAATATGGATTGCATACGTACATAGATACATACCATATTTTAAAAAATACCTATGGATAGGACTAATAACAAACAACTAAACCTATCGTTTTATAGGCATCACAATATAATATCTACCGCCTCAAATGAAGAATGAACAAAAAAGTAAACTTATTGTTTATATTCAATTCATGCAACATTATTTTCTTACTAATTAAAATTGAAGAATTATAAAATGCTAATGCGCATAGCATAATAAATAAGTAAACAACATTCGCTTCTTTACTGTTTATATTCATTAGTAATATTTAATATCTCGGTGTTGACTGTTCAATAGCGCAGTTGTGGCTCGCTTATCACATTACGGGACGGAAAGAATCTCGACGAAATGTGGGTGTACTAGTTACACCTTTGCCTATCCTTTCGGGTATTATAGGCGTAGGTAAGGGTGCTTGGGTTTAGTATTTAATTCATCGAAAATGAAATTCAAGTGGGAAATCTCAAGTCTCGGTAAATATTTAATCAACAACGTCGAAATAATATTTGAGTAAACGAGTAGATATATGTACGCTGAGTTATTTAACTATGAATAAACCATTTCATGAAAATAAAACATCAATAAAACTCTGCGAATCGTAGGTGCACCAGTTATGCTTCTGCTTATTCCTTCGGGGATACAGGCATTCGCTTATATTTTGTTTAAACTTATTCATTTTGATTGGTTTGAAAGACGAAACATGCTAGCTAGCCTGATAGCAAGCGCCACGCCTGCCCATTGCAAATGCAACACCACACAAAACTTTGTATTGGAAAGCACTTAATGGCACTGGACTGTGTTCGTCACCCTAAGAAAAGTAAATAATATATTAAGATACTTATGTAAAATGGAAACGTGAAAGTCGTAAAAAGTTTTCTAAATTTGTGAATACACACATGAATTATTTACACGTGCTGTTTTCTAGTTTTGACATTTGAATAGCGAAATTACAATTTATAATAGCTTGACGTAAATTATCGGAATAATACTTTAACATTACTATTGGTCAGGGGTCCCTCGGCCAGCTGATCCACTTGATTACTATCAAGCTCATTTTTAAAAAGAGTTTCTAAAGATTGACGACCAAATATTTAGAATATTATAAGAGATTTAATAAGCTAAAAAGTCGATTCAATTTACAATGCATGATAAATGTAAGATAAATATTGACGATTAGGATGGAAATTAATTAATATCATATTTTTAGATTCAAATAATCGCTCCCAAATCATTATTCAGAATACCTACATTATAAGTAGGTAATTACTTTTGTTTACTTTATTAATAGTAGTTTTTATTTAACGTAGCTTGAGTTATTACTTACCTAAGATTAATTTATAATATATATCTTGATCAACTTTTATATCAATATCCATACCCTATTACGCAGTAGGTACTTTAGGAAATAATAATTCACTGACCTAAAGTCATGTTAATAATAAATATAATTAATTAAGAGTTTTTTATACTCTGGGGTCTCATTTTACTGCTACGTAGAATGTCATGCATTTGTAATGCACAAAGAATTACAGCACTTAGAACAAAATTTATATTTCTCCTTGTTCAATATAGTTTACCTGCCATATGAGCCCTTCTAAATTTGATTAAGATCAGGAGTACAAAGCAAAAAATTAAACACCTCAACAAATAACCGCATATACGTCGATATTGGCTTGTTGAAAAGGAAGAAATAACGTATTTCTGACACGAACGATAGCACAGCAGAAGTATTTTTTACCTAGTCCCTCAGTTGGCACAATTTGATTTGACTAGCACAGCTCCCTAATATGATACTATTTGCGACTCTATTATTTTTATATTATTTTCATTCATGTAAGAAATTAGTGTTAATTCTAACTTTTCTTCTTTTTGTATTTATTTTTGAATTTATCATTAAACTTTAGTTATGTTAATTACGGACGAAGTTTTATACGCGAAATGTTTTATCCTTGGCGTATAATAATTACATTTCGCGTTTTCCCTGATTTATGTAAAACCACGAATCTGAAGATTAAATAGACAACTAGTACTTCTACGAGTATCTCTATACCAATCGTGTAAATTTTTAAATTGTCTCTTGTCTCTAAATCCTGGAGTGGTGCCTGGCTGTTGACCAGCAGAACCTGTTAAATTCTAACCTAAATGAAATGCAATATCAAGCGACAATTTGGTAATGCTAATGACAACTCAATACAAAAATAAAAATTAGATAAAGGTTACTTTAGTAACATAATATATAATTGCAAATATATTTTTAAATATTCTTATACATTTTATACAAAATAAACATTTAAAAAATGTACAAAGTTTTCATCGCGCGTTTCGTTACTACTAAAAAAGTAATGAAAAATTAAATTTGCTCACCTTGTTATTAGTCGCGTGTTTGCCTTTTTTGCGTTTTTCTTTTCGGAGAACTTTGATCCCATTTCTGAACTGGAAAATAGAAAAACAGATCAAGTGCGTCGGAATCGCGCACCAAGGGCTAACCAAAACCACACGGGCAACCCACCCATTAAATTATTACTTTTTATTTTTTGTCATTATTTATTACGATATTCGATTATAGAAAATAACAATATTCTGTGAAAATTTTAACCGGCTAATTATTTTGGTCCAAAAGAGAGCCCTTTAAACGAAGGGCAACTAGACAGACAGACGTTTTAGGCTTAGTTATAGGGTTCTCTTAGCACTCTTTGGGTACGGAACCCTACAAAACGCACTTCACTTTATAAATACAATTCCATATGGTGGGCATCGTTACAAACTCCCAATATACCTCAACTATTGGCACTATTTTCCATGTAAGACATGAATGTTATTTAAACTTTCTAGTATACATTGTTTAAAAATATATTTTTGTTATTGAAATAAAACTAATTTAAACGGATTTTATCGCGGTTTTTTATTAAATCTTTATGGTTTGGTCCGATTTTTATAATTGTAAATTGAAGGTAGATACTGTAACTTTAACATTTTTGGACAACCTACACCTCAGTCCTCCCCGTGACCACGAAAGCTGAAAAGTCTTCGAAACGTCGGGATCAAAATTAATAAAAAACCGCGATAAAATCCGTTTAAATTAGTTTTATTTCAATGAGTAACATTCGCGTAAACGTAAGAAACCATTATATTTTTGTTATATTTAAAACCTCATTGTTATTTTATGTAATTTGTTAATAAAACTCACCGCGTAATGAAAGCAGCTGAAGAGCGATGGATGTGGTCCTGCGTCCGAAGGTGATGATCCCGAAATTTCATGTCCATCCGTGCCATTGCAGTTCACCAGCGCCTATTTAAAATATACCATTACAATACATGTTTATATCACTTATCATTTATTCATGTTCCCGAAGGTATAGGTCTCGTCAATATTTATGGCCACTCAAGTTATTTACGAGTAGTAGTTCCCGTATTCTTAGAATCTCACCACGGAAATTTAATGTCGGAAAAACTGAGTAAGTCGGTGTCGGATTATTTTTTATCCGACCACGCCAAAATGACTGCACTACACCTGATGGTAAGTGCAGTGCAATCTAAACTAGCCCCAACTAACCATCAAGCCATGTCGCAAACCCCTCAGAAAAACCAGATATTCACTGGCTGATCCTGCAACACGATCTACATAAGGTGTGTGGGTCACTATGGCAGGATTTAACACCACATGTACGGTGGTCGCTATCCGGGCGGATATTAATATGCTACCATCAGGAATATTTTATGGTAAATAAATAAAGCAGAATATTAAATAAATCCATCCCTACGGAGTATCATAGAAGTAAAATAAAAAAATTAATTATAGTTCGAGGTATCACTGTGATAAAATAGCAAGTCAGACACATGAGATGTACATTATACCAATAAGTTAAAATATACTAAACCAGAATCGCAGTGCGTTTGCTGTTCTCCGTTGAGGAAATTTAAGATAAGTGGGGCCAAGAAGATTAAACAAGATACTGTAAAGAAGATAAAGAATGTGACATCCCAGCAAAGTCGAACCTATAGTCTATAAGTCCAAAACATGATCATATTTGCATAGCCCTTTACCACATATTTGCTTTAACTTCTATGTTAATGTTAAATGATGGTTTACATAATGTAGGGGTCCGCTAATGGATTACTGGAAATTTACATTTTAAGGGGGCAAGGGGGTTGTTGAATATCATAAAACTCCACTCGCAAATTAGGTGTGAACTTTGTATAAGTAATATCAGTAGATAACTTATGGATAACTTGACCAATTAAGGTAATATTCACACCATAATTATACTTGTTTTGTAGAGACAATGTTTCATAGCTATATATCAGCACGCTTAGACCCACGGGAGCTGAGCAGTTTTATATTATTACGGCCAGCCACTTAGTCGTGATCCCATACTAGGTTAAACTGTATCGTGGACCATTAGGAACTACGAGTAACAAAAGGGTACCACAACACGGATATGCGAAACAAATAACTGTAGACCACACAAGTAATTTGGTGCGGGAATCGAATCGGCGGCCTCTCGCTTCTAAGCTGTCGTTTTTGATATAATATCAATCATAAAAATTCATAAAAGGCGTAAGGCCACCAAGTTATGCTACATATTCAAAACTATGTATGAAATATACGTTGATTGAAAGCTTATAATGCGGTTTATTTTTGTGTAAGTCAGAAAAACACATACGCACATCCCCGAAGGGGTAGGGAGAGGTGTAACTAGTACACCCACATATCGCCGAGCGTTTTTCCGTCCCATGATATGATAGGGGCCGAGCCAATCGCCTTGAAAATTTGTAAGTGTTACTTATCATTTTCTATTATTAAGTACCTATACTAAGCAAGGCCACTAAGTTGTACTGCTCAACGCTTAGCGCCTTTTATACGACCTCTGAGTAAATGCTCCATATTAGCGAATAATATAGATGACACGTTTTAATACAACGGTCATACTCTGATATAATTAAACTAACTACCGAACGTAGTTCCGAAAGGAACACGCCTTTTAGGTACTTTATAAAATAGCTGACTTATATTTCCGTTAGTTGGTGGTTTATTTTTACTAGGGCATTGTGAAGTGTTGCTGGTGGGAGGATACTTGTATCCGACCGGATAGCGACCACCGTACACTGGTGCTAAAACCTGCCATAGTGGCCCACCTTGCGTGGGTCGCGTTCCAGGGTCAGCCAGTGTATATCCGGTTCTCCCCAGGGGCTTGCCCCCTGATCCTCACCCTATTCCTATCCCTTTTTCCTTGCCCCTTGGCCCTTTGACAGGCCGGCATGATCTTGCCGACCAACGATGGACACATTGTTTATCGTTGGTCGACAATATTCTTGGATTGCGCTACACTTACCATCAGGTGTAGCGTAGTCACTTTGCCGAGCCAGGATAAAAAAAAAAAAAAAAAGTAGGCCCTTAGGCCAACTAAGGAAAAAAGCAGCCACATAATATGTTAGTGTATCAATCTTAGGCAATGAAGAAAGAAACTTAGATAATCTTAAAAGGGTGATAGACGTACGAACTTAAAGTACGCGGTTTTTAAGATCGCGAACTTACTCGGCTCGACGTTAGTGACACACGTGAAGCTTACTCATTCTGTATTGCCATGTCGTCGACAGAAGAAGCTTTGTGTTATTTAGGAATAATATCGTATTACATTTTAAAAACTAAAAGAAAAGTCGAAAAGTGACTAGACTAGCTTACGAAAAGAGAGCGTTTATCACATGTGAATTTAGTAAGAGTTACATGAAGAGAAGAAAGATTTCCATAATTATTTCAGAATGCCTGAGGCGGTGTATGAATTTCTGAATCAAAATTAACAAAAATTAACGTGTGTCACTAACATCGGGCCGAGTAAGTTCGCGATCTTAAAAACCGCGTACTTTAAGTTCGTACGTCTATCACCCACTTTAGGATTAATTTAATAAGTATGTAGTGTTTTCAATACTAGGAAGTGATTTGAAAAATAAAGTAATTTTAATTACAGTGAAATAATGACTTTGTGCCTTGAAGATAGTTTAGTTTCAACCCCTAACAAAAAAGAGGTGTTATAAGTTTGATTTTTTTTTCTGTGTGTGTGTGTCTGTAGCATCGTCGTAACGAGTCGATCGATGTGGCGTGATCGTGGTTGAACGACCAACCTCGGCTATCGAACACATTTACGCATGCTGCGAGGAACAACTAATACTATTGGGCGCGGCAAATATGCTTTAGGTACTCTTCTGTTTTGCAGTTAGCCTATATAATAAACAAGTCAAATCGATATCATATTTAGTTTTGAACAGTCAACAAGTTTCTTCGTTTCCTTTCAACCTTTCTACGTTTGTATGGAAAATTACATTTACACAAGGCATGGGCAATGCATTCGACACATAATTCGATCGCATCGCGCAGGAATCTTAAATTAAATCGGATAACATGAAATGGATAGACATTCCTGCGTATCATGCCTTTCATGGCTGCGTATCAACTTTAAAATATTTGTAATGTACATTAGTAGACAAACTACATAGTAAAATATTTTTATGGCTGACAAGGATAAAATAAGCGCCTATAGATCCTACTTAAGTACCTACAAGTTATACCACAAATGCGCTCGTTTTGTTACAAGTACTTAGGTATGTAACATTTTGAATTAGATTAAGTAACCTTGACTAAAAGAGAACAAAATTGAAGTCGCAATAAGTGTTTAGCTCACTCTATCATAATCAGGGAGTCCTTTATATAACCGAATTTATATATGAAAAATAATTATTATATTTACCTACACGATACAAAGAACTAATTGACTAATGTTTTAGTAGATGATATTATAAATGAACGAAATTAGGGAAATCAAAGCCCCGACTCATTAAATACTCGGCAAATAAATATAAGTAGCTAAGTAATCGCTAAGCTTTCGTAGACATAATCGCGTAAACATTGTTTTACAGAACGAGTTGAATGCACCGGTACGCGCGTCGCGACCTTGTGGACGCGCGTATGTTGCACGCAAGCCATGCCGCCATCCGGCGCGCACACATAACACCTCTGGAGAGTCGAGTCTCGAGTTTCGACTCGCGGACAAACATGCCACTCACCGGTACTCACATTCGCATTTGTAACGGTCCCGTCACTAGTATACACAACAGAGAAGCTCTCGGGGGGGAAATTGAAGTGCAGCGGCGACATCTTGACGAACAATGAACAGTAAACATTGGCACTGGCACAGGCACTGACTAGAAAGACCGTTTCGCGAACTAAACACTACAACGAAAGTGAAACACAAGGCCGTCGACCGACAGCTTTCCGTTGATTCATTATTTTTGCTAATCACCACTGTGAGCTCGGTTTGTAATTTTGTGAGGTGAGACGAGAATGAAGGCGTGGACCCACTGACGCGTCGTGCGCCGGCGCCTTCACGAACGCGGATTATCGCTCTTTACTACGATAATGAGTAATGCAAACTTCCCATACATACAAATTGGTATTGGCCGCCGTGTGCGCCGATTGTGCGCTATCGACACTGAACCTTATCGCGGAACCGACCGCGTCGCGACTGGTTCAGCGAGACGTGTGTATTTATTGTCAGTTTTAACACTGGGACTGCGGGTACGCGTTCCTCCTTCCATGTTATATTACACATAGGTACCTACACAATGTTCGATAAATAAACAATTGACGTTGCTACAGATGGTATTAGGCATCTTGTTCATGAATACACAATGGATATTGATGTGTATTTTTTATCTCTCAGTTGAGCATAAGCACAATATTTTATTGGACAATGGAACGAGTGCATATAAATGAATTAGCATCAGACATCTAAATTGTTATTTGCAATAGTATAGACCTATGATAAAATCGTCAGATCACCTAGAACGCCCAATTAAATGGATATTACGAACCGGTATTCCAAAATTAACTACGGGTTTTAGAAAAATCAGTTTCGTGAGGATAATATAGTCATAATATGGTGTGTATCGATTAAGGACCCAAAGAAATTGTAGTAATAAAAGAATAGAATGTAGTATAACACACTTTTATCCCCGAAAAGTTAGGCAGAGGTGCAACTAGTGCTGCACGACTCTATTGCCACCGGGCACAAATACCAATCCTGGGCAATACAATTCATGTGTCATATTTGGAATCGAAATCTCAAACACAAATTATGATTCCTCGACTTCTGGGTTTAATTTACAATTAAACCCAGGACATCACGATTCCTCAATCTTAGCACGCTACTATGAAAATATAAAATAATTGAAAGAATAGACCTCAAACTATTGCAGACTAGAGCCTAATATCTTCGTTGTATGATAACGAGATATTTTTGGCAAGATGAGCATTATTTTATATAAGCATATGTGCATATAAGTCCTATATAACTTACATGGCACTTACATGCGTATATGTACTTTTGACGTGAAGATGAAGTTAATTTTGGATTAGACAAAGCCAATGAAATCAAATCATAAATATAAATTAATATTTAATAAAAAATACATACATCAAGTTCACATTTTAATTTACAAGTCATAGTACAAAAGTTGAAATTGTTCGTCGAAGCTAATTAAAATAACATGCAATTACGTAGTATTTTGTAGTCATTAACATCATCAGGAGCACAGATATAGGTCAAAATGAACCCCATAAATATTTCAATCTGTATGAACAAGCAGGCCACTATTATTTCGCTTGTTCGGCTGACGTGTTGCTGCGGTAACATCAAGAGCGTACTAATTCACAGCATGCGCGTGCGCAAGATGTCGGTACGCTCAGTAAATATTGATAGTGTTCATTAAGATATTTGTCCGGTGATCATGCGGTTTGTAGTACAGTATGCGTGTAGAGGAGGAGGTGTAGGGCGCGCTGTGTGTCGAGGTGCGTGGCTCGCTGTACTCCTTGTAGTCGCTGCAACGCAGACTCCACGGCTGTCGATACGCCTGCACTACGCAACGCCAGTTTCGCCTGTATGAAAATGTTTTTTTATAGAAATTAATGACGAACATGACGCTCTCGTGACAATAAGCGTCATGTCTGATGTGTTTTTTATAGAAATTAATGACGAACATGACAGTAAGCGTCATGTCTGCCCATAAAACAGTACCAAATGGTGTCGGTACCTTATTATGAATTGTTGTTATAATTAAAAATTTGTCTGGCCTCTATAAATTTTAACTACAAAGGACTGTATTGTACTGCACATCCACTACGCTCAACATGCCAAGATGTAAAATATTTCTCTTAAAGCCTAATTATTTCACAACAGAGCAACAACTGCTGCTTGGAGATAGAAATATACATTAACTAGTTGTGCCCGCGAACTTCGTTACGCCATCAAAAAGCTTTCATACAAACTTTCATCCCCTTTTTAAATTTGATTATTGTATAACAAATTTCTAATAGTTTGCTTGCTTTAATATTTTTACAATATATTCTGTGAAATCTAACGTAGGTCATTTACGTAAACTACTTATACAATTGCCTATTCTTTTTAATGTACTACTGTTTCGTTAATCCCCAATAATAAAAATAAAATTAAATTACTGAAAGAAAAGTCAACATCGATGGTCGAGACAGGCTCACCTATCAAAGTCACTACGTAAAAGCAATTACAGGATCAAATACTGATCGCAACAAATACTATTATGCCCACATTTTATCTTTATTAGTTTTTGTAATTAACTTAATTCGTTAGGCCAATATTAAATTATTATTTACTGTCACAGTATACAGCTAATACTTCATGTGTGACTAAGTTGGACAAGAAATTTACCAGGTTTTTTAGCCGGGCACGGTAAAGTAATTCTGCTGCACCTGATGGTAAATGTAGTACAGTCCAAATATTATCAACAGTCGAAACATGTTGAATCTCAGGATGGTCTATAATTATGGGTATATAAACTATGGCTAGCAATATAAATTAAAAAAGGCAAAGCAAAGCAGCTAATATAAATTATGGCTAGCCCCGTTTTTTATTGCTATTATTTAATTGACTGACGAGATGAGCAAGGCGCTCGCCTGATGGTAAGCGTCACGCCTGCCTATAAACAGAAGCAACACCACACAGTACTTTGAATTAAAAAGCACTGCATGGCACTGAACTGATCTCATCACGCCGAGACATAAGATGATAAGTCTCATAATGCCCAGTAATTTCACTGGCTTCAAATTGTCATTTTTTTCAAATTTCATGTATTTCGGTGGTCGAGTATCAAGTAGGGAAAAAATATGCATGATATTCCCTTCCACCAAATGACAACATACCTTGTGATTGTTTGCAGCCAACGCCCACGCGGCACGCGCGGCGCACACCACCTCCGCCGTGTCTCCAGCCAGCAACGAGCCCGACAGAAGCTCCAGCAGATCGGCTGGGAAACATGCAATCACGTCATAATTACAGTAGAACGCCGATTATCCGATCAATTGGGACTGGGGTCGATTCGGATAATCGAAAATTCAGATGATCGGATAAATGGTAATTTATTAAGTAAATTTCGGATAAATGGTAATAAAGAAAAACGAACTGTCACGGCTGTGTTTGATAGCCTCCGTGGCGCAATGGGCGAGTAGCCGGCTGTGAAGCGAGAGGCTGCGGGTTCGATCCCCGCACCGAGACAAATGTTTGTGTGACCCACAAATATTTGTTTCGGGGTCTATGTGTTGTGAGATCGAAAGTCTCTCGTAGGCCCTGATCAATCAATCGTAGCAAGCTGCCACTTCACACCGGTTTTCTGTGGGACGGTATTACTATCCCGGTTTGCCGCTTTATTTATGCTATAGAAAAATCTTTTATAGCATGGTTTCATCATTTAAGTAGTTGTTCTTTTAAATTGTATTATTTTGCTACTCTACAAAAACAATTTATCGAATTTCGACGACTGGCTAAGTGGCGCTTTGTCAGTTGAGGCAGTTCCGTTTTCATGGTTAAGCCATTGAACTAAAGTAAAGTAAAATTTTGTATGGGAATATTTTGAGTCCATGATTCTTCTGGTATTGTGTGTTTTTATGTGCGACCGAAATCATTAACAATCAAGTGACACACTTGTTCGTTAGCCTGTACCTGCAAAAAATAAATCCCTTTGTACACTAGCAAGAATATGAAAGGATTTGAGACACAAACTCACGGGATTGCAAGAAGAGTGTGCGATGGTGATGAGCCGCGTGCGCCAGCGCCGGGAGCAGCGCCGCGCGCAGGTGACGTGATGCGGCGGGGGTGGGTGTGTGAGTGGGACGCACTAGTGATAGCACCGCGCTCGCTCCGTCCGCGTGCCGCGACACGCACTCCACCAGCCGAGCGCACTGCACGTGCACGTGCACGCCCGCACCCACACTACCGCGGGAACGCACGCACGACTTGTACGCAGCGCTTATAACTTCACTCTGCAAACCATTATTAACAACGATGTAATTATACAATTAGGCCGCCGAAAGTTAGTCAATTTTTACCACCAATCAAGTGTCATATACCTCTACAAGAAAAGGGCAGATAATGTAACATTAACATTTTGGGACAACCTACACCTTAGTCCACTCCGTGACCACGAAAGCTAAAAGCTTTCGAAAGGTCGAGACCGATATTAAAAATAAAAAACCGCGATAAAATCCGTTTAAATTAGTTTTATTTTAATAAATATTATATTTTACATTTTTGGAGTTCTGTACCCAAAGAATAACAATGCCACCATATTACTAGGCCTACGCCGTCTATCTGTCCATCCACGAGTTTGTTCTAACTTTAAAGGCCTATTATATTTTGAACCGTAATGGGTAGCTACTTTAGAAACTCATACAATATGTGCTGTGGTGGAATTTTCAACAATCATTCTTTCTTTTGACAGTGAATTTGGTATTATATGGGGCGACCCGCCCTCTGAAATGGAGTCCTCGGTATGCGAGTGAGACACACCTTTGGCTGTTTTTTTTTTATTATGGTCGGACATTAGGCATTTAGATGCTTAATCTGTCTAAACACTTGTAAAATAAAGCAAGGTAGTAACTTTAAGAATGATGGTGCGGCAGTGGTGGTGCGTCGTGCAGTGACGTAACCCGGCCAGCGCCAGCGGCAGCAGCGCATGTTGTGTATGTTGTAGATGCGGCGCGTGCGCGAGCTTACTCGCCAGCGCGCACACACACCCACACAGGCTGCGCCCGCTCAGACACGAACTCATCGCTGACCACGCTGTGCACACACACATCAATATTCACACATTAATAACTTTTGCTCGCGGCTAAGCCCGCGTGAACAGAATTTAAATATTATCTACCCCTATTTTGACCCCTTTGGGATAAAATTTATCAAAATCTTTTCTTAGCGGATGCCTACGTCATAACATCTACCTGGATGCCAAATTTCAGCCCGATCCCTCCAGTGGTTTGGGCTGTGCGTTGATAGATCACTATGTCAGTCAGTCACCTTTAAGTTTTATATATTTATAGATACACATATTGTATCTACATAAGACCTCGCCTAAATCTTCGAAGGGATCGGCTGAAAAACATTTTTGTCGCACGATATGCCCCGAGTGCGAGTTCACCTGGTCAGCATGACAAGGCATAGCAACTCGCATCGTCTTATCACATTTTACAAGTTACTATCGAGTGCAAATCAGCGTGCTCATCACATCGGAATTACATACTACAATAATTTTTATGGCTTTTTTTGGTGATAAGTGTATTCTATAATGAACCACTACACCCTAAAGGTGTAGTGGAATGAAGGACAAAGGGTTTTATCACAAGCCACGTCACAACTAACTGGAGACTGAAAAAAGACGGGACCCATAAAAGGCGGGTGAACTGATTAACTTCAGGCCAGACAAGTTTGCGCATATTATACTTAACGTAATATACAAAAAAGCATACCTTTAGGGCAATCGTTAGTGAACGTATAGACGAAATGTAACACCGTCCTTCGCAACTGTTCCGTGAGCATGCACCACGGCCACAGTCGGTTGAGAGACACGGCTACACCCTCATCCGCAAAGCTCTCTTTGGCGGCCGAGCATTCCACCATCGAGCAGTCGATAAGTGTGACCAGCCAATTGAGTGTGCGTAGCACTGGATCCTGAGTAAATAATATGTAGAAATTAGTTTTAGGCCAACACGTGACGAGGTAAAAGGTCGGGTACCGAGCTTATATCCACATCCAATGATTTGATATAAGGCAAACACATTTATACATCAGGACTAAATTTAAACCTCGGACAACCTTGTTATTCGAATACAAAGATGTTGATTGCTAAATTTGGGAATGGAACCCAAGACATCGAAGTTTAACGGTCCAAGTAAACTACCAATGACCAACTAAAATTTAAAGGCATATATATGTGTTTAATGGGCGATTAAGTTATTTTTTATCGACTACATAAAGCAGTTCTATGTATCTCGTATATTGGCTAACGTTTTCATCTGAATGAATTCGACTTCTTAACGTCTCCCTAAGAAAGCACTGATATCTTACTAATAATACGCGTAAAATAAATTGGCCCGCCTAGTATCACTTCACCCGCCTGGTACGTCTCTCATCGCATAGCCTAAAACCTACGCTGCTCACCAGTTCAAGGTGGCAAAATTATATCGCAGAGATTATAAACTCTGTTACGCAGTGTAGACCGAGGTCCAAGTGAGTGATCGACAATGCGTAATGACTGAGCGACCGCAACTAGGCCGGAGATCAAGGCGTGCGAGTCAAGATTATCTTGTACATGGGGTCGCTTCAATTGTCCGCGACTCATTACTCGCCACAGCACTGGGAATCACCCAGTGACTCAGAAACATGGCGATGGAGTGAGTAAACGTGTATATATGGATGCAAATATGCAATAACATTTCAACCCACATCAACTAAAACTCGAGATGTTAATTTTATTCTGCGAAATTCACTAATTTAAAATCAATAATTTAAATGTCTATTTTGCATAATTGTAATTTTCATAAAATACGGAATTTAACCTAGTTTAATCCAATAAATGTAGCAAAATAAAACCAGTATCTCTTTATTTACTTGATATGGGTTGAAATGTTATCGCATATTTGCATCTATATATGGGCGCACCTTCATATCGCCCTCTATTAATGATAAATAAAAATAAAATTGTTATAGCCGGAAGTATTAACATTGATGCAATTTTGTAATTAAAGCAATCATTTCAAATTATTTGGCAATGTATCTACATCTTCTTTACTTGTTTATACTGCTATGTTACAATGTTAATTTCAACTACCGGAAATGTATTCAAATTACTATAAAATATTAATTAATACTATGTAATATTAATTATTTAATTCTTAAATTTATGCTCAAATACTCTGGTGTGATTTAAATATTTGTTTGATTGTAACGTGTCGTGCAGACTATAAAACAACGTTTTAATATATTGCTACCACCTAATGTAGTGTTTTGCGAACATCCGCTAATATTGAATGAATGTCATAAAACAGTTGTAATTCATTTGTAATTTATAACAACTGTTCAATGAAATATTTAAAGAACTCTTAATGTTTATAATATCTATTTTTTTTGTTTCAAACTAGTTTCAACTCAAAATCAGATATATGAATGATTGTCAATATACATGGAAGGGATTTCTATTGTAAGAATTGTTATTTAGCAGCAGGAGCAGTCATTTTCTATAACTCTCAAAATGACTCAATGACAATAATTATTATAATCTTTATTTATTTTAACGGCTCTTAATCGCGTCATATTTGAAGATCTAAATAAATAAAGATTATAATATATATACAAATCGCGAAAGCCTAAAGGAACAATTAAAATTAATTGACGTTTTTGAGTGTTGCAGTAAAAGTACAATTTTCCTACAATACTCAAAAAAAAAAAACAATTTATAATATTAACATAATCAGCGTTCCGTATGACGTCAGCCGGTTTCCCTTGCATGGAGAGATGGTCGCGGATGGCTTGAAGCGTGTCCATTAGCATTCGTGGCAGTTGTCGATGCACCGCATACAGTCGGCTGCGCGGACTGACCGACAGGACAGATGACAGGCAAGAACAAACACTCATCCAGTGGTCGTCTGCAACAAAACAAACAAACAAAACATATTTCAAATGCAGTTGTTGAGAAATTTGCATTTTTCACTCGTACCGTAATCAGATTTTAACCAATTTTACATGGACCATACTATCGACTACAAAAACGAATCGTCAGAATCAGTTTATTCTATTCTAGTCATTTGACCGAGATATTGCTAAACATAAATTTAAAAAAATAACTCCGTCTCGGGACACTCGACAGAAGTGATAAACTAATGTGGGTTAAAGTGAGAGAGGAGGAGCCTGCCTAGTCCTACTGCTGCCGTATGCGCGTGAGAGGAAGGGAAGCCAGACAGAGTGGCGCCGTAACGCGTTACTTTACGAAGCCGTTTACCCTCCCATAAGAAGTTATCACTTCAAAAATACGCTGCCAGTTGAAAACCTCGTCTTTTTTGGAAGTCGGTTAATAATACCAGTTTTAAACCATCTCAGCATCAAACGGCAATCTTATGGGGAAAGATAAAAATCGATAATATGACGCTATTTATGGCAGGTAACGTTGGTATTCCTCGGGTACGGGTAAGAAGATCCTAAACACATTTATTCCAATTTTTATAGATAAATTACTTAACAAATAGTTTTTATAAAACTCAAAACATTCTTATTCCACGTTTTATTTGTAACACTGCATTGTTATTTGTCAGAAACACATCAACTGATAAAGTTATATGTGAGATAAATTCTAGAGATAACGATAAGATAAAGTTCGTTGATTTTTATAAATATCAAACAAACAAACATTTCAACGGTACAGATACTGCGATTTAATCTCTACATCGAGACAAATGTTTGTATGACCCGCAAATATTTGTTTCGGGCCTATTGTGTTGATGAACCGCAACACGAACCACGGATAATATAGAATTTGTATGAATATTGTGTAGTCCTTTCGCCGCCATAAAATCTATGCGCACCTCGATGACACCTTCAGTCTACGTAGTTCAGTTCCGTGCCATACAGTGCTTTGTAATTCAAGGTTCTGTGTTGTGTTGCTTCTGTTTATGGGCAGGCGTGGCGCTTAACATCAGGCGAGCGCTTGGCTCGTCTCGTTATTCAATCAAATTAAAAAATAGTAAAACATTACACTATGGATATACATATGATGTAGCGGCATAGTCACATTGTGACAAAGCTCCGTAGAGATAAAAAAATAACGTTTGGTTTCTTTCTATACAATCAATGTAAATATCATATCTGCGCTATTTTTTCCGTGATTGACCGAAATTATCTTGTAGTTCCTTATATCCATGACACCAGATAATCGTATTTTTAACCGACTTCATAAACGGAGAATGTTCTCAATTCGGCGAGTTTTGTTTAATAAATACTATGAGTGTGACTATTAATTGCATTTAAATTGCACACCAAAACATAAACTTTGAACTTAATTATGATGATACCAATAGCAAACAAATATTATAACAGATACATAACTTTGAAAGAAAAGGTCATTTTGAAAGAAAAGACGGGATCCGTCCACAATTACCTTTGTTTACTTCTTTAACAAAAACACTGAAAAGCAACTTGTTTGTACAGCAATGTATAACAATTTGTTCCGAAATTTCCAAAAATATATTTCAATATTTAATACCTTGACCGGCGTTATATTTCTTGACGTCCAACGTTGACTTCTGGTAGAGGCTTATCAACACTTTGCATATTTCTTCCGCCATGTACTCGGGTTGACAGTCGTGTTTGTCTCTAACAGTATTTGCACAATCGTTTACATATGGAGATGTTATATTATCATAAAATTGTATCCAAGATTCATCTTTTGTTTGGTCTACGTGTCTTTTAGACTTTGTGGATTGTGCTAGTTGCGTTAAACAGTACAATGCTGCCTCTCGTAACTCTGCAAACAAATTTATTCTCATTTTTTTTTTATCCGAGCACGGCAAAGTGCACTACACCTGATGGTAAGCGTAGTGCAGTCTAAAAAACCAGCGTTAAAAAACACCGACAATGAGTTTATCGGTGTTCACCAGAGTCTTCAGAGGGGGAAGAAGCAAATCGAGGGGCCTGCGACAGGACTGGCGGATGACCGATGCAGGCACAGTAATACAAGGATGTACCCCTATACCCGCCCAAACCAACCATCAAGTCATGTCGCAAGCCCCTCGGGAGAACGGGATCTGTCACTGCCTGATCATGGAACGCGATACTCACTAGGCGTGTCAATCACTACAGCAGCTTTAAACTATGGCGGGTCGCTATCCGAGCGGATTTGAATATCCTACCACCAGCAATACCAGTACCACCAGCAGCACCAGTTCCAGCTCATAACAAAAAGCAAACATTAATGAACAAACAAAACGCTTTGTCAGTTTAGCAAACTTATTTGACATTATCTAAGGTATTTCAAATATGTAACCATAATACTTTTCGATCGATTATAAATAGTTGAGTTATGACAAATCACTAATACGATTGAGATATAATTATTGCTCGTCTAATCTAAAATGGCGTGTAGAATAAAGTGGTGGTGCGTGTTGTTTATATTAGACAATGTAAGGTTGTCTGGAAGACATCGCCGGTTCGATAAGACCGCCCATCTTATTACCCTTACTTTATGATCTTTATTTTTAACTTACTTTATTTCATGTGCAATAAAATAATAATATTCTATCTATCTAATTATCATGACAGCCTCCGTGGCGCAGCGGGCGAGTATCCGGCTGTGAAGCGAGAGGCCGCGAGTTCAATCCCCGCACCGAGACAAATGTTTATGTGATCCACAAATATTTGTTTCGGGGTCTAGGTGTTGTGAGACTGAAAGTCTCTCGTAGTTCCTGATACCCACGACACAAGACTCGTATCTTACTGTGGGGTCAAGACTATGTATGTGACTGTTGGGTGTATTTATTTATCTACTTCCTAATGGAAATATTACAAAGAAGTAAAATTTGTAAGTTAGTGCCTCGTTTATTAGGCGGTAATCAACACTATAAAGACACAAATATAAATAGCATAGTCACCAATATCATCGTCGCCCAAGCACTGACGCAGCAAATGTAACAATGCGAGTGTGGATGATTCCTTCAGTTGTTGCCACACGCTCTCCGACGCGACGCTCTCGCACAGCAGCGACGCGAGCAGTAACAGCGCTTGTGTATGTGCCTGTAAACACCCGGCATTCACTGCTTCTGCGAAAAACAAATAAACAAATAAAATAAACATGCAGCACAATGCATTATTTAGCCGCTTAAAAAATGAGGGTGTTAGTTTGACACTTTAAACTGTCTATGGGTGTGTGTATCTGTCTGTGGTATCGAAAGCCTAAACAAATGGACATATTTGATTGCGGTTTATTTTATTGTAAACCTTTTAATCGAGTTTAATCGTTTAATCGAGACGGCTCTTATCTATGTTTAAAAAAATCTGTTTTGCTGTAAAATTTAGATTTTCTAGTTGACGTCGGAGTTAACGCTTGGGTTATCTTTCTGTCTAGCCATATCTTGGCTTAGTACTAAGATCGGTCTTCTTACTTAGACGTTGCTCTCTCCTCCCCATCCATGAGATTTGCCCTATTAAGATCATTGGCTCTCATATCTCCCCTCTTATCTCCCATATGTCGCTCCCTCTAATATGTCAATCAACCGCTTTTGAAGCCATCCGCTGATCGTAAGCTGGTATCGTATGGCATATACAGTCCCGTATATAATAAAATATTGAATATCCTCATGCCTATGTATCGGCACAACAAAAATACTCGTATAATACATTTATTGTGTTAAAATTTCCCCTTATTTAATATGATTGTTGTCAAATGACTGAATCCTCATAAATAAGTCAGGGCAAACGCCCGCATGCACGCACAAGGCTGTTAATAATAGGGTAAACTAAGTGATTAAATTGATATGACGGCCCAGGGGACTGTGCCCTAAATCCAACTGACGTCCCTATTCCTCCATAAAAATGATCTTCGGCACGTAAATTGCACTCGCTACGGGGATAAAAGTTACCTTACGCTTATCTCGATACATGTGAAATCTGCATCCAAATTTTTTCAATGATTGTGGAAGGACAGATCGCTGTTAGCAATAAGACCGGCCATTGAAACACATACGTAGCCGACTGTAAAAAAAGTGTCAGCTAGAAGCTACAGGTTCCATCCCTGCACAAAGACAAATGTTTGTGACATCCACAAATATTTGTTTCGGGTCTGGATGTTGTGGGGCCGCAAGTCCCTCATAGTTTCTGATATCCACGATAAAATTAAAACTAGTGTGGAGTCAGAACTACGTCTGTGATTGGGTGTATTATGTTTTTTTCTCGAAGTCCTACATCTTTATGCCACAGAGTAAAACATTTTGATTCACAAAGGTAGACGAAAGTTAAATGATAATACAAAAGGGTAATAAAGCACTTGCGCGGATAACATTTTTGAATAAAGCTAAAGAAATTCTATTAAATTAATTAGAGTAACGTTGTCTTTTTAGGCAAAACTTGTTTAAATGATCACATGGCCGCGATCGGTAAAATGAGGACGATGATACAGCTCATGCTTCAACCAAAGGACCACAAGGAAAAGTGAGAAATTATTCATTTGCCACACAGGTGAATCGACCGGTTTTATTCAAAATAGTCTTTCGCCCGTATACTGAAACGCTACTCAAGTATTTAAGATCGTCTTAAACAAGTTGAATCCCTCTTAGCTGTCAAAATTGTATGAAAATAAGTAGCCGTTAGCCGTTAGACAGCTGAGTAGCGTTTCAGTATTCGGACATTTGACATATAAATAGCAAAATACAGGAGAGTTCTATGAAGATATGAATTCAGAAATATTCACAGTGGTTTCAAAATATATTAAATAATTTAGAAGATCCTAGCATTAATATTATGGACAATTCGTATCACTCTGTTCAATTATGTGAACCACCAACATCATGCAATAAAGAGTGAATTAATTGAATGGCTGCAAGCTAAAAATGTGGAAGATGATATTGCATAATTAAAGGTAGAGCTAGTAATGTTTTTAAAAATTCACAAGCGCTAAACACCACGTTACAAATTAGATGAAATGGTAATAGAATGCGATGATGAAGTCCTCAGGCTTCCACTGCCAACACAACGTCATTTGGACGCAAGTGAAAGGTAATTTGTTTTAACCCAATGTATCTAATACAAAATAACATATGTTCAAATGATTATGTTTATTAATTAAAGCCGACTTGCACAACGATCTTAAATCGTGTTTAGCAGCTAAATCTATTTAAGTAACATCAATTTGTATAGAAATTTGACATAAGTAAATATGTTTAGTGGTTAAACTCGATTTGGGATAGTAGATCTTTATGTTGTTGGAACACACGTGTAATAACGTCACAACCAATGACTTTACGAACATCGAAAAAAAATCACATCCTCAATTAACGGGGCAGAGATCGATAATATTATGGATTCGCAAATAATAATTTAAATTAGTTATTTAAATTAGACTAACAGTATAAGCGACCCGTCAGTCTATTTTTCTGTGTAAGATATGGATGACGAAAAAATAATGATATCACATCCCGTCTCGCTATCCTGGCTTAATGCGAGGCTCCACCTTCTCGTACCATAGATTTGACGGTATTCGTTATTAAGTGAGGCGACCCGCCGCATGACCCCCACGGTCCGCAACAGGAACGAAGTTTCGCCATTGCCTCGTCCGGAATCAGCAGAGTGTACCACGTGCAGATGAGCATGGCTTAGGTCCTAAGATCTTGGAGGCCCACAAACACTCCTTATAAATTATCTTGATAATATATTTAATCGATTTTTGTGCACCCGATTTGTTGTCACTACATCTCTAGAAATTAAAAATCACAACGTCTCAGAACCCATGCAATGTGAAAACAATTATGAAAATATCTTAAGCATAATACTAGATGCATAAAACATAGCACACATGTGGGAGTATTGAGTGCACAATACATTCAATAGCGTTAATTTCATTAAAACAAAAAGACCATCCATAATTAAACTTACATACATACTAACTGCAGTGTAATAAAAATACCTATTGCGCTCCGACAACACTCTTATGACGCGACGCTTAGGTATACCGATTGCAAAATAATAAACAAGTATGTAATATAAGGTATTATTTCTTTTTTGTGATATTAATAAACATATAAACTGTAGTATTTAATGATGTCAAATGGTTATGCGCATATATCACCATTCGATATTGATGGTATTCGGTATGATTGAACCTTTAAAAAGAACTATTACATCATTTTTGCGACATAATCAAAACAAAAATATTCACATTCAAATCAACGGCATAACAAATTACATATTCAGTTTAACCAGTAAAAGGTCGGTAGAGCTGGAAGGAGGCAATATGACTACAGTGCAGTCCAAATATAATGCCGACCATCTAGATTATAATATCGCAAAGCTATTTTCATTTCGCGATACGAAAGTGAGCTCATATCCATATCTTTTCAATTCGAATCACTAACATCTAGAATTGCGCAAACTGAGGAATAGAACAGAACCAAAGAAAATACCAAAAGCTGGCAATACCAATGGTACGAACTTACTCGTAAAATACGCAACAAAATACCCACCTCCACTAAACGGTTTCAAAGTGAACACCAAGCTGTGAAGACAATCTTTTGTCGCAGCGAGAGTGGTCCGAACGCATTTGTGCGACGTCGCCGCGAACAACGCTCGACACACAGATGCACGGACGCTGTACACTTCCTGCTGCGATCCTTTACACCAAGATACGCATCTGCGAACAGCGTGCATAGTTCTCAAGTGACGTAAAATAACAAGTCTTTCATAAATACCGCTAATTGTTTGGAATGCTAATTAAAATTGTATGTTTTTGCGGTCACGATTTGCTGTACCGGGTTAACTGTAATAAAACAACACAAAGCATGCAAATATATTCCGTGAAGCTACCATCTGATACGGAGGATCGCAGCGTGTTTATTATTAAGGAATGTTAGAAAAAATACCGATAGAAATATCCGAGTATCTTCCCGGAGTAATATTATTACACAATTTGCAGTTTCGCACTATTTTAATGAATGTTATCATCACAGCTATTCAAATAGTAATACCTTGAAAAATTAGTCATGAAGTAAATTTGTTTTTTTTTGTCGAGACCAAATTTATTTATTTATAGCATATGCTGGCAAACGAGCAAGTGAGTCACCTGATGGTAAGTGATCTCCACCGCCCATGTACGCCCATAACCAGAAAAATCATAGGCGCGTTGCCGACCTTAAAGGAAAGGGATAATTCGGGATAGGGAAGGGGAGGGGATTTGGGCTTCCGGATGTCTCACTCACCGTACGAAACGCAGCAGCAAGTCGCTACTTTACGTCGGTTTTCTGTGAGACAGTGGTAACGACCCGATCGAGCCAGCCCATTCATGATGTAGACAAAACTGTCTACAGCGTGGCTCTACCACTCAAATAAACATCGAAAAGCCACAATGAAAATGTCATGTTACATAAAGGCGAGAGTACCTGAACAACAGACGATAGAGTCCTCGATCGTTCCAATCTGTAAGACGCGAGCGTGCAAAAGCGCTAACATTGTGTAGAACGTCTACCGCGGACGTGAGCAACGAAGCCGTAGGCGGCCGCGGCGGGCCTTGCGCCGCGGAAGGAGATATCCGCACGTCACCGCTCTTCTGCGCACGCACTTCCAGTTCCGAACGACGTTCCAGCACGGACAAACATACGTTCGGCTCTGAAAATATACATACCTATCTCATCATCATCACACCTATCTGTTCATTGCATGTTCGCCATTATTCATACAAATATTACTTTTAAAATTATCCACGTTTTATTGCGACTGCAATTTCAACAATCGCCATTGTTTCTTCTGTTACCATCATGGTATTGCGTGGTAATATTACTTATAGCTTTTCTAGTAAAATCTATTATTTTAATTATAAAATCATACCCTCAAATAAATTATTGTTGAAAACAAAGCTACGTAATAAATCATTCTAGTCACGCATTTCCTACGAACATCTTTTGAATAGTGTGATAATCTAATCTACAAGAGGTTGTATTCCAACTAAGAGGAATGCAACTGCGTACTTACTTATCTACAAATCATATCTATCTACTTCGGAATAATATCAAGTCACTCACCGAAAATCTCCTTGTATTCCTTTGTGTTATACAATTCGACGAAAATATTCAAACAGCATTCTAGAAAATTGTTATCTGCTAAGTGTTGCATCACTTCGCACTGCATTACCTAGAAAGAATTCCTCAATTGTGCTTAATTAGCCTTTTCACTTGCTTGATGTTGATATCGTTTTAAATCTTTTACAACATTAATTTATACATATAGTTCCTTGTCCAGACTGACTGACTGAGTGACTGGTTCAACAACGCAGAGCCTAAATGCTAAAGTAGGCTACAAACTTGAAATTGTGGCAGTTAATTCTTTTTAGAGATTTTTGGAGATTTCGCTCCTAAGGCGATACAATAAGGGATGAAAGGTTGTATGGAAGTAGACCGGAAAATGACGATGGAAAATTAAAAACGCGGCCGGAGTGCAAGCAAATGTATATAGAACACAATTAAAACACAACAATTCACAAAATAAAATATATAATAGAACTTGACATGAGTATAAGTAATAGGTATGCTTAGACGTACTCGAGTAGATAATACAAAAGTACAATTAAGTACACGATTAAGTTATATTAACTAGCCAGTCATATTTAAAAGAGGCCAATGAATGCAATTACAGGACACATGGTAACTTGGAACCTAATAAGTAATGACCCGTTTGGATTGAAGCCCATCTGAGTGCAGTGTGCCACTACAGACTATATAGGTTATCATAAATTCAGATCTCGAACGTCTTACTGCGTGACGGCATGTTGAGGATTTGTTTATTGTTTGTAATATATTGGCCATCGATTAAGTTACGTCAATTGATAAGGGGATAATTTAAATGTTGATCGTTACATAGGTATGTAATTTAACAACTTCATATCGGTGCAAGATCGTCACAGTATTGTATCTCGTAAATAACATGCATTCAATATCAACGGCTGCGTGTTAAGACAACATAGTCGATACAAATAGTTGGTGTTCTCTATTTACTTCAACGGGTACTATGCAGTGAGCAAATATTATTATTATGGTTAATTCGATGATATCCGAGCTATCTTTAAAAGAAATCACACTAGTATATAAATTACACAATGCATTATTTTTGTTATTATAACAGACAATAGTCTCTGAATCACTGTCATTCATCGTACATTTCAAGTTGCTTTTTCAAAGTAAATATTTCACTCTACATTACAAACAATACAATCAGATAACAGTGCAATAAACACGTGGCCAAGATTGATGCTATATTTTAGGGTCTTTCATTGTGCCTAATTTTTACAGTACAAAAGCTTCTTACAAAAAAAAACTTAAAATGTATGTATGGTTGACTGCTCAGAGCCGGAGTAGCTTACAAATCATTTTAAGAAATCGCCGCATCGGTACGAAATTATCGAGCGATAATATTAATTAAATAACGTCTATTATACATTTCATTTGTCGTCTAAACCCTTTATCTTTTAGAACTGCAGTAATATTACAAAAATTATATCAAACAAAAAGTCTAAAAAGTAGTCTAATGCATAGACTATACGATAGACAAATATAAAGCTATTATAAAGTTTGGAACCGTACAAGTGCTACATAATTTATATTGGCCAAAGAATTAACATAAGTACTCTACAAATACTAATGACTAACGAGAATCCTTAAATACTACACATTTTGATAACTACAAATAAAACTAAACACAAAAAATATATATCACTTTTATAGTAAATTATACACGAGCTGAATCGAACAAGGAATCTGTTGCGAGTTTTTATTACGCTGTTACTTCAATACTGCAGCGATATCAGTATAATTTCTACACGATTTGTAGCCTAAAAACGGAACAATTAATAATAACTCGATAAGTGCATCCGGAAACATGCGTCATCGAAGGGGAAAGACCCATAAACTAGAAACGCTTGTCACATACTTTTACTTAACTTAAACTATAAATCATTATGTAAAATCATAAATCATAAGTGCAAGCATAATAGGATAAATATAACTAATAGTTAACAAATTCATTGCTAATATGCATTTAAGTAAAGGTTGTTTTTCTTTGTTCAGTTTCCATTTAATGGTGCGAATTTAAGCCATATGCCGCCTTTGTTTTTGAGCATGACACTGCGGGGGTCGTAGTGTATAGTGGAAGTGGTCCGTAAGCAAGGCTCCACCTTGAACGTGCTGAGCACAACAGACAGCCCCGCCACCACCATCAGCTGGGCAAACCGCGCGCCTGAAGTATAACACAAAGTTTTGTTACTAATAAAAACAGACACTACACACCAACCCATCAGCATATAACATAATATTATAAACAACATCAATAATGTCAAACAACTTTACAATTCCTATTTTAAAAGTTAATGAACTTCATTTCACGATTTCCCAAAACCATTTTATGTTATGGAAACAAAATTATTACGTTTTTATACACTGAATAACCTTTGAATAACAACGTGCCTTGCATCGTAGTATGTTTTATCATTTTAAATGCATCAGATTGGTGTGTTATTATTTCAATTCACCAGTCTAACAATGAAAGAATTGTAAAACAATGAGTTCATCTTTGATATGTGTTATAATAATAGTGTTCTTAACATTCGGCCTCGGTGTAAAGTTGTAAATATGATTCAATGAAGCTCATTACCGAATAATGTATGAAATCAGGTAAATTTTTGTTACGTATTTAATCTACTATGAAGACAAGTGATTTTTAAATCCGTTTGGTTAAAATTTGAATACGTACTAACCTGGACAACTTCTCGGTCCGTCCCCGAATGCCACAAACCCAGGGGGATTCGAATCTTCCTTGAATCGTTCTGGATCAAATTTATCCGGATTTGAGAAATTTTGAGGATCTCTTTGAATACAATAGAGTGGTACAAGGATGGGATCTTTGAGCCTCACATCTAAATCAGTGCCGGTTAGTGTACATGGTGATGTGCAGAGTCTTGTCGTGAGCGGCGTTGGTGGGTGCATTCGCAAAGTTTCCAAAACAGCTTGAGTAACCAATCGCATTGCGCACACTGCCTCGTAATTCAATCCGCCATATCTTCCAATACATTGCGATATCTCCTTTCTTAAATTATCTTGAATGTCTTTGTCTTTAGCCAGTTCGTACAAACAAAATGACAATGTTGTGGCTGACGACTCTAGTCCGGCCAACATAAATATAAATGAATTAGAAGTGATTAATGCATCAGTCATAAGAAAAGTAGCTTCCGTTTTTTGTACATTTAACATTAGTTGAAGGAAATCATGCCTTTGTACACCAGAAGAGCGTCTCTCTTCCAGCACTTGATTAATAATGGTAGTGAAAAATATTTCTACATCTTCAGAGTAAGATTTGAGATTCAAGAACTTGAACAACCGCGGGAAGAAAGTACGACAGTATCGTTTCAAAATCGTGACACGGTCGATTTTGAACATCTTTTGGGACATCTTCAGAAATGGCGAGTTGGTATCTTTTAGTGAACCAGGATTAAAGCCGAAGGCACAGCTGCCTATCACATCTGTAGTGAACCGAGTCATTATGCCCGGGACGTCAAGTTCATCCAGTGACTCCTGAAGAAGGGCATTTTTCAATGTATTTGCACAATCTGCTATAAGCGGAAACATAGCTTTCATCTTGGCAGATGAGAATGTTGGTGTAACTATCTGCCGCATCGCCTTCCACTCTACGCCGCTCATGTTCGCCAAGTTCCGCAGCAGTGGCTCTCGCTGCGTGTCCGTCGACACTGATACCCGGTCACTGAAGTTCGTGAAATCTTTTGTAAGTACACTTTTCACTGTTTCCAAATCTATCAACATCAACGTCGGCCTTCGAGCTTGAAAAATGCCTACGTATCTTTCATGTCGATATTTTTTATAAAAGTATTGTAGCGTTTTTGTATAACTTCGTCTCATCGTAAGGGTCGCCCCAAAATTTCCAAATATCGGACATGGTTCTCTGTATGGCACATTTCTGAACAGCCAATATTTCCTACCATTGCTGGTGTAATGAAATACGGTCAGCAAAAGAATTAGGAATAATAGTATCACAACCAAATAAACACTTATCCACATTTTCACTATTTGGTGATAGTGTTATTAAAATTCGGGATAACCACGAGAGATGCTGTCGCTCAGCCTGCCGGCATATCGTATGTAAACAAGGTGAACGTGCGAGCGTGCGACGTGCGATAGGTCGCGGTTGCCGGCTCGGCGAGGCGCTCGGTACTGCGGCGGCGACGGCGGTCACTAATGAAGTGAAGCGTGCTGCTGGTGCGCGCGCCAAGATAAGCCCTACACGTCGTGCACTCAAGGCCGCGCACGTTGAGCTACTGAGCCCATGACTTGAATATATTCACATATCAACTCCTTAGCGCGACTATTGTACAGTCATTCCGGGTAACTTTGGACCAGATATCAGACATTTGTCTAAATTTTGATTAATTTGTAAGAATTATTATGCAATACATTGTAATTTGTGTGATCTTTTGTTCTTGTAAATACCACTTACATCGAAAAATACATGCATTATGTGCAAATCCTGAGAAAAAGGCAGAAATAGTGATGGTCCAAAGTTAACCGGACTTTGGGGTAACATTGGAACATTATCTTTTTTCCTCTTAAAAATCCATTTTATTACGTTTTTCTTCATATTGGGTAACATTAAGCCATATTAAATGAAATTGTAATTTAGAATAAAATAAATATATCAATGTTTTATGTAGAAAAATATATATTTTTATGGCTATAACAATATCAGTTTTATCACTTACAAACTTAACATAGGAACAGACATATTGAGATCATTTAGAACAGGTACAAATCACTACAAATATTCGGTAACAGGAATAAATTCTCATACAAAGATATTAAAAATAATAAAATAAGCAATTACTCCCCCCACTCTAGGCATAGAAAGTCATCTTGTAAAGTTATTTTCATCCGCTATCGCCTTTTTCAACATCTGCGAATCGGTAATTTTAGTCACACATATATTTGTTAACCACGTCCAGCTTCATCCATACCTTCGTCCATACTTTTTATTCAGAGTAGGTACTCACCCACACTGAATATGGTGATTGGCAGATTTTCGTGATGCGCCCTGGAAAAAGACTTTCTACTTCTTGAAAAAGCAATTAGAAAAATATATGTAGATGGTATTATAACATCATTATCGAGTATTAAATCATTGTACAAAGATACCCATAATTATTTATGCACTTTTATACATAATGTAGGTAACATTGGGCCGGTCCAATCTTACCCCAAATTTCTTACTATTATGGATTCAACGATTATTTGAGTAATTACGAAATAACTAAGTGTGAAACAGTTAAAACAAATCATTCAAATAAAAAAAACAAACACTTTAGATCATAAAAATACTATCACTTACCGGTTTTTATCGTAAAACACAAAATTATTGCAAATTAAATACTGCACTTTTTCATCAGTCAGCTGCAAGGCGGGAAAGAATCAATTGTTTCTTTTGACACTTGACATCACGTAACTGTCAATATTATTATTTTTAGTCTTTGGACCAATAAGTTCACGTTCGGATACACAGATTTACCAAATTTATGTTCGGTATTGAAGTAAAAAAATTAAAATTGTTTCAGCAGGGTGTGGTCCAATGTTACACAGGTGGTCTAAAGTTACCCGGAATGACTGTACTCCAAAATGAGAACATTCATAAGAACTGCATTTTTCAGTAATTTTTGTTAGTCATCGAGAAAACATATTAACGTACCAACTCTCAATAACCTATATCCACAAGCATACAAAATGTGTCAAATACAATTTATTTAAACCTGACGCAACGTTCTTGTTTGACAAAAAACTATTACAATAAATTATTAAAATTCAGAAAATGCTTTAACCTAAAACATAATGGTCTCCAAATATGGGAACCTGCGTCACGTCCTATACTTCATTTTTCAAAGCTCACATCACCACTGCAATAATATAATTTGATAAATTATAATATACTTAATATTGTTGGATATTTTATCGTCACAAATAATATATGTATACACAATTATTTACTCACACGAATACGTAATGAAAAAATATACATTTGCTATTAAGTGTATACAATGCACAATAAGTTAAAACATAATACGAACATAAATTTAACGCAAATTCTTTGTAAACAAAATTGCACATACATCTTAATGACTTTGCAAATAACCGCTTCATATGCACAATTAACACCAAAGAATTTTCATCTACATATACATACATGCATGAACTCACACATTTTGTATTGCATTAAAAAATTTGATCGTCCGAAACCCGTTTTCCAACGCGGAGCAAAAACTCACAAATATAAATTTCTTTTTCCCGTTCACCGTCTGGCAGAAGCCTACGGCGATAAACTGAATGTATGCCATGTAAGAAATGAGGATAACACGACGTATTTCCCCCAATACACATTTATACCCGACGTAAAAAAAGTTATCAATTTAACGCTTATATTTATTTGTATTTTCTTTGTTGTTGAATGTATAACCACGCATAATATTTATTTCTGATGATTCTTTCACTAAAACTTAAAAACATACTTTTTTAAAGCTAGCATAAAATTATAGAAAGTATCTACCAAAAATAAAGCCGACTCAAAAGCTCAAAAGCAAATTAAAATTGCTCCATCGCCATACACGACCAAATTAGTTATTTATTTAGGTTTTGCAGCAGCAAATATTACGATAATTCTGAAACATCAAGCCCGTTGAGTTGCTATTATAGTTTTCAACATCCATAATAATTGAAAGCACAGGTTCCAAATATAATCATATATACTAAATTTAGTAAATATTTCAGGTTAAAGAACAACTTTATTTCTCATGAATAATAATTCACTACTGAGAAACAATGTTTAAAACTGAGTTTAATATTTTATTTTTTTATCCTGGCTCGGCAAAGTGACGACGCTACACGTGATGGTAAGTGTAGCGCAATCCAAAAATAGTGTCGACCAACGATAAACAATGTGTCCATCGTAGGTCGGCAAGATCATGCCGGCCTGCCGAAGGGCCAATGGGGAGAGAAAGGAAAAAGGGATGGGAAAAGGGTTAGGATCAGGGAGCAAGCCCCCTGGGGAGAACCGGATATACACTGGCTGACCCTGGAACGCGACCCACACGAGGTAGGCCACTATGGCAGGTTTTAGCACCAGTGTACGGTGGTCGCTATTCGGTCGGATACAAGTATCCTCCCACCAGCAAAAGTAAAAGTATTATTATTTTAAGGGTTCCATAGTCGATTTTATTGGTGTTAAAAAAAGCGCCGTATTGAGAACCTCCTCCTTTTTTACGTTAGCTAAAATGCTCTAAAACTGCAAAGCGATCAATGATATAATCATCATCATCATCGTCATCAGCCACAGGACGTTCAATGGTGAACATAGGCCTACCCCAAAGATTTCCAAACCGACCTGTTCGAAGCGGCCTGCATAAATAATAATGATATATATAATATGAAAGTTTTATTTAAAACCATTAGGCAGACATGTTATTACAAATTTAGACGCGCAGTCAAAATATACGTGGGTGGTCCCATTATATTCTTAGGTGCAATTACACCATAAATTTAAATGGACTCGTAACTATTTCATTGCGCATTTATAATATTAATGTTACATTCAGCACGCATTTGTTTTATAAACTAGATTATTTTGACACAAAACATACAGCTATCAAAGTTTCCAAGAAAAACAAATGTTTGTTTCTTTGGAACGAAGTTCCTTACGGCAGGCTTGGAGGGGATAGGGATTTCGCTGCGTGACCGAACTGAAAAAAATGTGATAGTAAAACCGTAAGAAAAATGCGTGGAATAAAAACCGTTAAATGAGACTTTTTTTAACTTAATTTGATATCTAGCACACAAAGTTAAAGTCGAAATTCCGTTAATAAAACAGATGGGTATGAAACTTATGACATTTGGAAATGTAGACGCGGTTTGAAATTTGAATTTGAATTTTTGATTACAGAACACGGCCGTCCACCGTTTAGTAGCCAGTCTAAATCTAAGTTTTTAATTAGAGTTGTTACACTTCGGTAGTGTTTTGGGATGAAATATTACTGAATAAAAGTTTATTGGAACGAAGTTCCTTACGGCAGGCTTGGAGGGGATAGGGATTTCGCTGCATGACCGAACTGAAAAAAATGTGATAGTAAAACCGTAAGAAAAATGCGTGGAATAAAACCGTTAAATGAGACGTGCGCAGGCGCGACAGTCGCATACACATAATTGAGCACGACTTTTTTTGCAATTTGTGTCGATTCTACATTAGCCGAAGGAACTTCGTTCCTACCTGGTGTCCCACGACACCACTATTTTTTTTCAACTGTATGGACTAGACTAGCAGATGACTTGTCTAATGGTAACGCCGAACTCCGCCTACAAACAGCAGCATATACAAAACTTCCAAACTGAGTATTGCATGGGACTACACTAAGATCATTGCATAATGTCCAGTAATTCCAATGGCTTCAATATCCTTGAAACCAAAACAAAACAGTGCTCTTATACTGCTGTTTCGAGGCAGTAACAGACTAAACTATGGTGGGTCTACTATCTAGGTTATTCTTTATCGAATAATTAGTGTGAAAGTTTTTCAAGCCGCCTAAAGACTTGGCTTAGTAATTGCTGTTAGTTGATAACAGCTAGGACCGTCATTTTACGTACTCTCCAAAGCACGGAGTCGGTAAGTAGAAGTACAATGCACTTTTTTTAACATTACCACACAACAAATTCAGGAACCTTAAAAAATTAAGCGTTTTATCTGTTTTATTTTTTGGATGTACAAATATCGTATTCTTGCTAAAATACACAATATGAAAATCAACAAATACTAATGTTGAGTACCCAAGTGTACAAAGTTAATGCATTTACAAGTCAAAGAGGTATTATTTACTAAATATATAACAAGAATCGTGTCTTACTGTGGGGTCAGGACTATGTGTGTGATAGATGGGTGTATAAAAAAAATATTATTGGGCCTATTCTGTTCTATATCGATGGCTAGTGGCCAACATAGTGTCAAAGTATTCAAGCCACCGAAAGCCTCCGACTGGCCTAACGACTGTTGTCATTCGATAACAGCCGGTATCGACTTTTTAGGTGCCCTCCAAAACACGGAGTCGCTCAGTTATTTATACCACTAAGCGGTCACTCATCCATAGACTGACCGCGCTAAGGGTTACTTAACACGCAATCGTTTACCGATTAATGAATGCAACTGGCTAATGGGCCTCTAAATTCAGTCATTTTATAATTACACTAGATGACCCGGTGAACTTCGTATCACCTACATAATATATTTGTGTAAAATGTGGTCAAAACTTAATACAAATGTTTTATTTACATTAAATGCAATTAAGTGAGGTACTGCGCCATTACACGTGAGGTAGCCCGTCGCACATTTAATTGACTTCGACGACCTAAGTCAGGTCGTCTCCCACCTCCCTCCGGTTGGACAGTCCTGTCCCCGTCCCGTCCCCGTCCTGTCCCCGTCCTGTCCGCGTCCCGTCCCCGTCCTGTCCCCGTCCCGTCCCGTCCCCGTCCTGTCCCCGTCTTGTCCTGTCCCTGTCCTGTCCTGTCTCACTATCCTGTCTCACTGGCCTGTCTCACTGTCCTGTCTCACTGTCCTGTCTCAATGTCCTGTCTCACTGTCCTGTCTCACTGTCCGGTCTCACTGTCCTGTCTCACTGTCCTCTCACTGTCCTGTCTCACTGTCCTGTCTCACTGTCCTGTCTCACTGTCCTGTCTCACTGTCCTGTCTCACTGTCCTGTCTCACTGTCCTGTCTCACTGTCCTGTCTCACTGTCCTGTCTCACTGTCCTGTCTCACTGTCCTGTCTCACTGTCCTGTCTCACTTTCCTGTCTCACTGTCCTGTCTCACTGTCCTGTCCACTGTCCTGTCTCACTGTCCTGTCTCACTGTCCTGTCTCACTGTCCTGTCTCTCTGTCATGTCTCTCTGTCCTGTTTCACTGTCCTGTCTCACTGTCCTGTCTCACTGTCCTGTCTCACTGTCCTGTCTCACTGTCCTGTCTCACTGTCCTGTCTCACTGTCCTGTCTCACTTTCCTGTCTCACTGTCCTGTCTCACTGTCCTGTCTCTCTGTCATGTCTCTCTGTCCTGTTTCACTGTCCTGTCTCACTGTCCTGTCTCACTGTCCTGTCTCACTTTCCTGTCTCACTGTCCTGTCTCACTGTCCTGTCCCTGTCCTGTCCCTGTCCAGTCTAGACGCTATACGACCCGTCATCACGGCAAGCTTCGCAACGACAACTCAACAACTACTAATAAATTAAAAATTAATAAAAAAAACATTGTCCAGCGGACAAAATTGTGAATCTAAACCATTCTCAGATCCCCTTGAACACACACAAAAAATTTCATCAAAATCGGTCCAGTCGTTTAAGAGAAGTTCAGGAACATACACACTCACAGAAGAATTATATATATAAAGATTGTATCTTGTATCTATTATTCTATATTTTCGGGTAGAAATACGCTTACTACATAACGTAAGCAAAGTATTCACGAATAACTAATGATTGACTTACAAATATTTCTCACATTACATCACTTCAATAAAAGTAAATTGAAACGGATTTTAAACAGCATCGATAAGTGGATGAGTCAAACAACAGCCACTGTTAATGCAATTTTGTTTTTCTTGGTACTCGATATTGATAATACGTTGAATTGATAATATAATTCTAATGTCATTTTATAAGTGACAATGACAATACGTAAACGATTATCAATATATAAACTATTTGGTTAGGGGTCCCTCGGGTAGCTGATCCACTTGATTACTATCAAGCTCATTTTCCGTGAGTAGCTTCGTTTCGATGAGACGACCAACAATTCCCTATGCGAAAATTCTCTATTGTGGTAGCTAACAGAGGTACCAAGGATAGAATATTTCGATTTGATGATACTCAAAAGATTATTATTGGAACGAAGTTCCTTACGGCAGGCTTGGAGGGGATAGGGATTTCGCTGCGTGACCGAACTGAAAAAAATGTGATAGTAAAACTGTAAGAAAAATGCGTGGAATAAAACCGTTAAATGAGACTTTTTTTAACTTAATTTGATATCTAGCACACAAAGTTAAAGTCGAAATTCCGTTAATAAAACAGATGGGTGTGAAACTTATGACATTTGGAAATGTAGACGCGGTTTGAAATTTGAATTTGAATTTTTGATTATAGAACACTGCCGTCCACCGTTTAGTAGCCAGTCTAAGTCTAAGTTTTTAATTAGAGTTGTTACACTTCGGTAGTGTTTTGGGATGAAATATTACTGAATAAAAGTTTATTGGAACGAAGTTCCTTACGGCAGGCTTGGAGGGGATAGGGATTTCGCTGCGTGACCGAACTGAAAAAAATGTGATAGTAAAACTGTAAGAAAAATGCGTGGAATAAAACCGTTAAATGAGACGTGCGCAGGCGCGACAGTCGCATACACAGAATTGAGCACGACTTTTTTTGCAATTTGTGTCGATTCTACATTAGCCTAACTTCGTTCCTACCTGGTGTCCCACGACACCACTATTTAATTTTTTATTTTATTTGTAGGACAATATGACAGTAAAATTATATAAATACTAGCTTTTGCTCGCGGCTCCGCCCGCGTGATTTTCATACAAAATAGCACACCCGGCGAACTCCGTTTCGCCACCAGATGGCTTCGTTTTATGTAACATTTCTCTACTTAAAATATTGGTTTGTAGTACATGCTATGTATCAGAGATGGCGCTGTATTTAAAAAATGATTTTCCCTATTTTCCCGCTTTTCTATTGAAATTTTTCCTAGATTTTCGTTGCTATAAACCTCACGGAGCCCGAGACCTTTCCAACGAATGCAAAACCGTGGAAATCGGTTCGTGCGTTCTGGAGTTATATCGTCAGGAAGGAAAACCCGACTTATTTTTATATATAAGAAGATTAACTAAGTAAAAACAAAAAAATCAGCTGGTTAGTAATCATACCTATTGGAAGGAGGGGCTTCCAATAGGTATCGATAACGAGGTCATAAGAATGAATTGAATGAATTCTTTTGTCATATTGTCCTACAAATAAAATAATAATTTTTTGAGTATCATCAAATCGAAATATTCTATCCTTGCTACCTCTGTTAGCTACCACAATAGAGAATTTTTGCATAGGGAATTGTTGGTCATCTCATCGAAACGAAGCTACTCACGGAAAATGAGCTTGATAGTAATCAAGTGGATCAGCTAGCCGAGGGACCCCTGACCAATTGTTTTAGTGTTGTATTATTGATGACAATATATTAATATGATGTAGGTAAGTGTAGGTGTGGCATGGCAGCCCGGTCACCCAGGGCACAGGGCGATAATGTAAGAAAGCGCGCAGAATTGCTTTAATTTACCGTGTGTACAAAAATAATCTGTTGAATATTTATTGCCGTCAAGCAGCAGTGTGTAAGCACTAATGCATGGGATTGTGGTCATGGTGGATAAAGGATTTACTCCGCTCTCCTTTGCGAATGGGAACTGGCGGAGACCTACGGTACTAAGCACTGTGGAACGCAGGGAGATATGGAAGAGAAAAGAGCTCCTTGGTCACTTTTATCGAGCTCTTAATGGGCCCAATATAGACCAGATCGCTTCTATAGCTTCGTAACGCTTTGGTGATCTCTTTGGGGAAACCGAGGGTTCTGTCTGCAATTATGGACAAGTTATCAAGACGAAAAACTATAGAAAATGCATCATGAAGGACGCTACGGTCGACATTTGTCGGACATGCCACCGTCCCGGTGAGTCAATCAGGCATGTGATTTCCGGTTATTCGTATCTTACTAATGGCGAGTACTTCATAGACATAACTTAGTAGCTAAGATCATACACCAGCAACTTGCTCTCCGATATGGTCTTGTGACTTCCGAGGTGCCATACTATCAGTATGTCCCCCAACAGGTTCTCGAAAATAGTCATGCAACGCTCTATTGGGATCGTTCTGTTATTACGGACAGGACTATTGTTGCCAATAAGCCTGATATTGTGTTAAATAGATCGATTGGCGCGCTGGGCAATGCTTGTTAATGCCGCCATTCCTCATGATGAGAACCTCGTTAAAGCCCAAAAGTATAAAATGTCCAAATATCTAGATTTGGCACACGAGGTTACTAACATGTGGGATGTTGACTCGACAGTAATTATTATACCGATAGTCGTCTCTGCCCATGGGTTGATACCGAAAGGCCTCTATCAACACCTTCAGAGGATTTCAATTGGTTGTTGGGTCAAGAGTCAGTTGCAAAAAGCGGTGTTATTAGACACGGCACGCATTGTGAAGAGGTTTATCTCTCTGGGGTGTTAACCGCTGGTGGCTTGGGTCCCAGGCCTCGCTATTGGAGGGTGATGTATTTTTATATATTTAGAAATGTTTTTTTTTTTTGTAAATTTAATATTGTATATAAAAAATGTAAAAAATCCTTTTAAAATAAAGAGTACTGTACATAATAATGTTAATATATATATTATATAGACGAGTATAACCGAGTAGACAATTGAACAACAGACAGATGTTGCTCCAGTCCACGTGGTCACATCAAATAAAGTACGCACTCCTTTCAACTCAAATTCTCAGAATTATTCATTATAAATGTACCAGTTATGGTGCTGCCACACCGGTGTTAGAAAATGTTATATAACATTTTATAACACCGGTGTGGCAGCATCATTTAGTAAACATTTCTTAACAATTTGTAACATTTTGTAACATTTCTTAACATTTTATAACCGCAGGCGGCGGTACTTTTGAGAGCGGCGCCGTCAAAGAAGCCGTCAAAGAAGAATGTTCAGAAATGTTAGAAAATGTTAAGAAATGTTATAAAATGTTAAGAAATGTTATAAAATGTTAGATTTAATGTTAGAAAATGTTTGTAAACATTTTATAACATCGGTGTGGCAGCACCATTACACAAATTAAAAATTTTCCTTATATGGCGCGTCCAATAATGTTCAGAGACAGGGTAGTCATGCATATTATGGAGAATACAGCTCCAGCTAACTTTGTTATTATGCTAATATATGTTTAATATTACCTACTTAGTTTTTGTTTACCTCAAGTGATACTGTGTGTAATAAAATACTGACATATAAATTTGCATCTCTATATTACAACACGAATTTCGTAATATATAAGTTACAATCTCGATAACATATACCTTATGCAATCAACTTTAACTCAGATCGAGGGGTGTTATACATCCTACTCATATTATAAATGTCAAAGTTTGTTTGTTTGGATATTTGTCCGTCAATCACGCCGAAACTACTGATCGGATTTTGATGAAATTTGGTATACAGACAGGGTATGAGCTGACTTGGGTGATAGGCTACTTTTTACCCCGGAAAAAGCAGATCACGCAGGCGGAGCCGCGAGCAAAAGCTAGTATAGATATAACATTAAAAAAGTTTTAATGTTACCCTAAATGAGTATGGGCCGATAATGCACCGCCGCGATGCAACGATTCCTCTGATCATGGGCAGCGATGGTCACTTAACATCAGGTAACCCGCTTGCCTGTTTGCCCCCTCCCTCATAAAACAAGGGTTACAATAATTATAATCTTTCAATATAACTATATGTCATCACTGTGAACTAATCAACATAAAATATAATGTTTATTAGTGAAATAAAACACTAAACTTATCCCACTGCGAGTGGCATAAGGACAGGTAAAAGAAGAAAAATTAAACCATGCGAGCGAGCGTCGCGCTGCGGCGTCTTAAAGCAATGATTAAGTAGCCGGCTTTGATATAAAATGTCGCGGGTCCAGTGAAGAGTTGTGCCCGTATTGCAAATAAATATTACCATTTGATCCATTGAGTCAACAAAATACATAGAAAAGACGAAGACAATAAGATATAGATCAAAATGTATACAGTATTCGTTTCGGACATAGTACGGTCGAAAGTTACGTGTAACCCTCGATAATAACGACACAAGTTGAAATTGGGTATATTAATAAACGTAATTGGATCAATTTGCGAAGTGAATTCATTTAACTAAACTAGACACATAATATTATTTACATAGCAACTTATAGATCCCTTAAAGCATTAACAATATAGTCATACATAACAAACTAGCTTTTGCTCGTGGCTCCGCCCGCGTGAACAGCATTTTCACGGATAAAAGTAGCCTGTAAGTTGTAACCGTCTCCAGGGTCCCATCGGTCTCTGTAGATAAATTCATCAAAATCGGTTCAATGATTTAGGCGTGAAAGCCTAACAAAGAAACTCACTTTCGCATTTACTTTCACCCCCTTTTTCATACCTTATTAAATAAAATTTTCAAAATTCCGGAAACACGTATTTATTTGTTTTACGTCAATAACCGAAATACAATTTTGTTTATGTAACTTTCAAAATGACGAACTTTCATACATATTATCATACCCTATTTTGACCCCTTGGGGGTGGAATTTTCTAAAATCCTTTCTTAGTAGGTGCCTACATAACAAAATTAATATACAGTCCGAATGTCATGCTTGTAGCCTTGAGGCTGCGGTTAGACGACGCGAAATTTTTCAGTCATAGCAAATGTATGTCTTATTAACTAGGACTTAACGTTGAAATTCTTTGTGAGTAACCAACCGCGCGGCGACCGCGCGGCGGCCGCTCGGTCGCGTTTACACGATCGCGCAGTCCCGCGTGGTTGCAGCGTTACGAAGAATTAAACATTATGGCTTAGTCAATAGAGTTTACATTAGTTTTTCGAGTGATTCGAGCAAGGCGCCCGCGCGGCCGCCGGGCGGCGGCAACGCGGTGGGATTCCTTGTCATATAAACGCGCCCTGATAGTTTGCGCTCGGCGATGATGAATCAGTCAGTCAGTCAGGACATGTTATTTTATAAGTATAGAAAAAAGACTTAAAGAGAGTTGCAAGTTGTAGATACTTACATCAGTGCGGGTCGAAGTACGGCAGGTGATAACAGCTAGAACAGACGCGGCGGCGGCGCGTACCACGTTCGCCTCACCTTCCTGAGAGAATACGCGCGCCGCGTACTCGCACAAAGAGGTTTCTTCTAAAGCTAAAAAGAAACTTTGGAATTCAGTAACTAGGTACATATATGTTTTTATTAGGTTGAATGATGAAACGAGCAGATCATTCGCCTTGTGGTAAGCGCCATGCCCGCCCATAAACATGTAGGCTACTTAATGTTCACATTTCATCAAATTACACAAACCTTCTGATTTCATTTTAAATTCTGTAGGTACAGCCGCACCGCTGTTTTATAATGTAACGCAGGCCTCCGTCCCGGCCGCGCGGGCGCCGCCGCATGGTCGTGAGACCCCCGTCTCACCCCATGCCCTCGAGGCGCCCGCGCCGCCGGGCCGAGTTCGGCCGCGCGAGCCACGCATCAGTCACGACCTACATCCGTTGCGGAGCGCTCGTCGCCCGCATAGCCGTGGCTCCGCTGTTGTACGCGTGTTCTCGGTTTGAATTTGTAATTATCTTGTCTCGGTACAACAAGTGCCTATCCCTGGACTAAGTGCTCCTTCAATATTGTTATAGGTGGTTGTGATATTTAATGTAATGTACTGTGTGTGTGTATGAACAATAAAATTACTGTACTACTAAAGTCTGTCAAGTTATTCGGCCCACACCGAACTCCAACACACCATCAACCCCTATATTGGTGACCCCTGTTGAACACCTGCACCAGGATGAGCGAAACCGACGAAGAGACACGTGGTATTGCGCGCAAAGGTCAAAAGGACGAGTGCGTACGTGACGATGTCAACTTACCTACATCAGAAATTTATAAAGTCGGAATTCGTATACCACCGTTCTACCCTGACGATCCGGATATATGGTTCGCTCAATTAGAAGCCCAGTTCGCTTTGGCAAACATAACGAGCGATTCTACAAAATTTTATTATGTTATTGGCCGCATAGATCAGCAGTATGCCAAGGACATAAAAGACATCATGGCTAAGCCGCCGGCGAAGGAGAAGTATGAGACCGTAAAGGCAGAACTAATTCGAAGATTATCAGCTTCCAAGGCTTCGAAGATTACACAATTATTGCATCGCGAAGAACTCGGCGACAGAAAACCCTCGCAATTCCATAGGCATTTGCGCAATCTTGCTGGCCAGGATTTTCCCGAAGAATATCTTCAGTCCATCTGGCTAAGTCGTCTACCCGTGAACATCCAGACAGTTCTAGCCGCTCATACTTCCACACCATTAGAAATTCAAGCGGACGTCGCCGATAGAATCACTGAAATTGTTTTACCCTCGCCACAAATACACGCCGCTGCGGCCACACCCGTTCCAGATCATTCGTTGGCAAATGAATTGGCGGAGTTACGCAAGGAGGTTTTTGAGCTCAGAATGGAGTTGGATAGTCGAAGAAGTCGTTCGCGTGGTAGACAAGCTACTGGAAACCGACCACGGACTCGTTCCCAGTCTAGCTATAAAAAGTTTCCGATTTGCTTTTATCACTCCAAGTATGGGAACGAAGCTCACAAATGCGTTCGCCCATGTGACTTCAAGGCGGAAAACTTCAAGGGCGGTCGGTAATGGCGACAAACAACGATTGCCCTAATGCTCCTGGTCGCCTGTTCGTCGAGGACCGAAGAACGAAGACCCAGTTCCTGATCGATACTGGAAGCGATCTCTGCGTCTTTCCCCGGTCGTTTCTTCGTGGTGTACGCCGTCCAGTTAATTATCAACTGTGTGCAGCCAACGGATCACCCATAGATACGTATGGATACGTAAGTCTGAACATAGACCTCGGCTTACGCCGCGATTTCGTGTGGCGGTTTGTAGTGGCAGACGTAACCAAGCCAATTATAGGTGTAGATTTTTTATCGTACTTTAATATAGTTATTGATTGCCGCCATAAGCGTTTAATAGACAATACAACTAACGTAGTGTCAAGTGCCGTAATTTTTAGCCTAAATAGTAGTATTTCCTCTGTAAAGGTTATGACTGGTGATTCGCGCTACCATAAAATTCTTGACGAATTCCCGGAAATCACTAAACCAGCGGGTACATTACGCACCACACTACACAACACCGTACACCACATTCGAACGATACCAGGCCCACCAGTGTCTTGTCAACCTCGGCGTTTAGCGCCGGATAAATTAAAAATTGCCCAGCAGGAGTTCCAAGCAATGTTGGCCATTGGAACTGCTAGGCCCTCAGAAAGTCCTTGGTCATCACCTCTCCATTTAGCTCCCAATAAAAATAATGGCTGGCGTCCCTGTGGGGACTACCGCCGACTTAACGCTCGGACCATTCCCGATAGGTATCCGATTAAGCACATACACGATTTTGCTCACAGCATTGCTGGGTGCAAAATTTTTAGCACCATCGATCTAGTGAAGGCGTATAATCAGATACCTGTCAGTGCCGACGACATCCCGAAAACCGCGATTACAACGCCTTTCGGGTTGTACGAGTTTCCCTACATGACGTTTGGCCTACGCAATGCAGGCCAAACATTTCAACGCTTCGTAGACGAGGTAACTAGGGGACTTGATTTTTGTTACTGTTACCTAGATGATTTCCTGATATTTAGCGGTACCGAAGCCGAACATCAGGAACATCTTCGACAGATATTCGGCAGGTTAAAAGAATATGGCATGCTGATCAATACATCCAAATGTATTTTCGGCGTGCCAGAAGTTTCATTTTTAGGTCATACTATTTCAGAGCGTGGCACAAAGCCACTTGAAAGTAAAGTAGAAGCTATGAAAAACTTCCCCATGCCCAAGGATATTCGTCAGTTGAGGAGATTCTTGGGCATGATAAATTTTTATAGGCGATTTTTGCCCAATGCTGCACAGGCGCAAGCTCCATTGCACGCTTTATTAATTGGCGCTGCAAAAGGCTCGCAGGCCATCACTCTAACTGGGGACTCTCTACAAGCTTTCCAAGACTGCAAGGACAGTTTGGCTAATGCCGTGTTATTGGCACACCCAGACTTCCAAGCCAAACTCGCACTCGTAACCGATGCGTCAGACACGGCCATCGGAGCAGTCTTACAACAACATAATGGCGAGGCATGGCAACCCTTAGGTTTCTTTTCTAGGAAACTTACGCCATGCCAACAAAAATATTCGCCATACGATAGGGAGTTATTGGCAATATATGAAGCAATTAAATATTTCAGGCATATGGTAGAAGCCAGACATTTCGTGATTTACACGGACCATAAGCCAATTGTCTTTGCATTCCATGAACGCAAAAATAATTGTTCTCCAAGGCAGTATAGGTATTTAGATTTTATAGCTCAATTCACCACCGATTTAAGGCACATATCCGGCAAAGATAATGTCGTTGCCGATGCCTTATCCCGCGTGGACGAATTGCAAGCTCCAGTTATTTTGGATGCTCTAGCTGAGCATCAGCTCACAGACCCCGAGCTGTCAAAGTTCCTTACCGAGAAATCTTCTCTCGAACTTAGGAAACTACAAGTGCCCGGAAGTCGTAATTTTATGTACTGCGACGTCAGTACATCGACCCCTAGGCCCTTCGTTCCTAAGCCACTTAGGAAACAAGTCTTTGACAGCTTACACTCCTTGAGTCACCCTGGTGTCAGCGCGACGGCTAAATTAATAGCCGAACGTTTCGTCTGGCCTGGCATCAGGAAGGACTGTCGAGTCTGGGCACAAGCTTGTACGTCGTGTCAACGTGCAAAGGTGAGTCGTCATGTGTCTGCACCCTTAGGCACATACGACTTACCTCGAGCACGCTTTAGACACGTACATATTGATATCGTAGGTCCATTGCCCATATCAGATGGATACAGGTATTGCCTCACGGCAATCGACCGTTTTACGCGTTGGACAGAGGTCATTCCGATGGTCGACATTACCGCCGAAACAACCGCAAAAGCATTGTTATCCGGGTGGATAGCTCGCTTCGGTTGTCCACAAACCATTGTCACAGACAGAGGCCGCCAATTTGAGTCCGCTCTGTTCGGCTATCTATCAAAGATAGCTGGATTCGAGCACAAAAGGACTACAGCCTACCATCCGGCGTGCAATGGCTTGATAGAACGCTTTCATCGCCAACTCAAAGCCTCTATTGTCTGTCACGCTCAACAGAAGTGGACTGAATCCTTACCCTGGGTGCTTCTCGGGATAAGAAGCGCATTTAGGGAGGATTTACAGACTTCTGCAGCCGAGCTCGTATATGGAGAACCTCTGCGGCTACCAGGGGAGTTTTTCCACCCCAGTGCAGACGGTACGACCGATATCACGGATTTCACCGCTCGACTGCGTTCATTCGCCCGTACACTCCAACCAGTACCAACATCTCGTCATAGCAGAGACAAAATATTCATCTTTAAAGATCTTAAAACCGCAGATCATGTATTTCTCCGCGACGACGCATTACGTGGTTCACTGCAACCTGCATATACTGGCCCACATAAGGTCCTGTGCAGGAACGATAAGTTTTTTAAACTGAGTGTCAACGGCAAAGAGGTTACGGTCTCAATAGATCGTTTGAAACCGGCCTACTTACTGACAAACAGTAGTTTTAATAGCGACCCCGCTCATAACGACGCTAACACCGCGTCTAATAATAAAAATTATCAGACTCGTTCTGGTCGCCACGTAAAGTTCCCCGATATATATCGACCTTGACGGTCTCTGGAGGGGGGTGGTGTAGGCTACTTAATGTTCACATTTCATCAAATTACACAAACCTTCCGATTTCATTTTAAATTCTGTAGGTACAGCCGCACCGCTGTTTTATAATGTAACGCAGGCCTCCGTCCCGGCCGCGCGGGCGCCGCCGCATGGTCGTGAGACCCCCGTCTCACCCCATGCCCTCGGGGCGCCCGCGCCGCCGGGCCGAGTTCGGCCGCGCGAGCCACGCATCAGTCACGACCTACATCCGTTGCGGAGCGCTCGTCGCCCGCATAGCCGTGGCTCCGCTGTTGTACGCGTGTTCTCGGTTTGAATTTGTAATTATCTTGTCTCGGTACAACAAGTGCCTATCCCTGGACTAAGTGCTCCTTCAATATTGTTATAGGTGGTTGTGACATTTAATGTAATGTACTGTGTGTGTGTATGAACAATAAAATTACTGTACTACTAAAGTCTGTCAAGTTATTCGGCCCACACCGAACTCCAACACACCATCAACCCCTATAAACATATACAACACCACACAAAACTTTATTACATAGCACTGGATGGCATTGGACTGCGTTCGTGATCCCAATATTTTCACCTTTGCTAAATACAATATTTAAAATAATAATTATGGGCTTATTTTTAGCGAAAAAAAATTCATTCATATTCTTTTCTGATGCATATAAAATTGTGTATAAAATTTAAAATAGGAAATTCCGCTATCTTAAGCAGCAAAGGTACATAGACTGAATCGAATAGGCTATTCATATGTAGATGAACATGATCAATAGTGTTCTATTGTGGTGATCAGCCGCTCATATTAAAGCTCTAAAAACTTTTGCAACGCACCGTAATGAACTTGCACAAATTGTCACGCATCTGCATACAATATGCTCGCGAGATTATATCGCAAGTGTGCGTTTTCGGATTATCGATAAATGTCATCGTCACCATATGGGGTCGACGTAACTTCTTACATACATATTGTAGTTATTTTTCGCTTTACGATATTAAATATCCATCTTCTCTGGCAAATTCAGCCAGCTTCAAATAGGGAATATCTTGCTACAAAATATAATTTAAACAGAATGCAACTGGTCTCAATTGCACGTTTTTTTAATTTGCTTGAATGACGAAACGAGCAGGTCGCCCGCCTGATGGTAAGCGCTACAACTGCCCATAAACAACACTACATAGAACTTTGTATTACCAAGCACCGGACTGCACTCGTCACCCAGAGACATAAGGTGTTAAGTCTCATAATGCCAATTAATTTCAATAAATGTAATGTTCTTCAAACCAAAATACAACAGCGCTTACACGCTGTAGGCTGGCGGCAGAAATAGACAAAGCGGTGGTACTAGGATAAAATTATATATCGGGTGTTAAGTGAAACGCTTCCAAAAACGAAGACAGCTGGTAGTGCTGGTGATAACAAACACGATACCACAATATAATCGAAAAAGTGTCATTTTTGACGCAGTCTTGTTAGGACTAATAAATACAATAACTTTTCGTTCAACAAATAATTAAAATCGTACTTTTCATAATAACGTAGTGTAAAGCTAATAAAATAATCAGATGATGCGCGGAGTCAGCTGTGTGGCGTTATTTTATGTTAGGGCGCGGTAATGCGCGCGGGTCATTGACCCCGTTTTTAGGACTAATGCGCGTTAAATTACGTGTTAAGTTTCCAAATGGCAAGTAATCTTACACCCGTTATATACAGAGGAAATATTATGATAATAAGATTGAACTGCATAAAAATGTTAAGGGCCACACTAGAAAGTTTTGTCTACAGCACGAATGGGCTGGCTCGACCGAGTTGTAGCCGCTGTCGCACAGAAATCCGACGTGGAGTACAGCTTGTTTTTGCATTAAGTATGTTGAAACATGCGGTGACCCAAATCACCCTTCCTCGACTCAACCACTTAATTGTCACTTTCCTTAAAGGTCAGCAACGCGCCACGATTCTTCTGTTTCGTAAGCATTAATGGGCGGTGGAAATCCCTTAGGCCGCGGACTCGAAGTCAGCGGCAAGCGGCGGCGGCGCGGGTGCGGCGCGTTCAAATGCATAGATTTAAATGGACCCGGTCTCGAAAGCAGCGGCGCGGCGCGGGCGCGAGGAGCGACGTACGAGCGGCGCGCGCCAAATGAGCGGCAACTGCGCGTCTGCATTGACGTAGTGCTGTGTATTTTCAAAAATGCCCGCCGACGTGGTGGAGCAAATTATTTCAATGATTTTTTATATGGAACATCATATTCACATCAATTTCGTTCACGAACAGACACTAATTTCTCATAGTACAACACTACGCCGCTCTAGCGCCGCGCCGCTGACTTCGAGACCGGGTGTCCGCCGCACCCGCGCCGCCGCCGCCGCCGCCCCGCACCCGCTGACTTCGAGTCCGCGGCCTTAACCCTTCATTCACAATTCACTCGTTTGCCGATATCTCCTATAAAACTTTTAAAAATACATATAAGAAGATGAACGCTGACCTTGCGTCAAGTGCGGCAGCAGTTGTGTGTGGTGCGCGAGCGCGGCGAGCACGTGCAGCGCGGCGGCGCGACACTCCGCCCGAGCACTGCGCCCGCCCTCCACCACGCCGCGCACAGCTTCGCTGTCCCACGCCTCGATCCATCGCTATAAAACACTTGTCTTGATTTCAACGTCACCAGCTGTCGCCACCGAACAGCACAGTCGGATGAAGTGACGACCGACAACCTCAACTTTACGTACTTCTATATTATACATACCATACTAACCATACCAAACCAACCATCAAGTCATGCCGTAAGCCCCTCGGGAGAACTGGATATACACTGGCTGATCCTGTACCCACACAAGGTGAGTGGGTCACTAGGACAGGTTTTAACACCATGTGTACGGTGGTCGCTATCCGGGCGCATATGAATATCCTACCACGTGTAGTGAACCACCAGTAGTTTTTACAAATGTGCCGTATCATTGGGTAGGTCATTAAAATGATATAGGGGGTGCTTAAATTACTTTTTTTATATAAATAAGTCATTAGTCTGTGAGATGTGTCCAAAGACGTAAAAATGCGCTCCCCGTCCCCCTCTAACATTTAAATTACGGGATGGAAAATTCTGAGAAAATCAGAATCGTATAGCATTAGAGATATGGGATATTATCGATTGTAGTGTACTACGGAACCCATCACCGTGCGTGGTCAGACACATATTTGGCCGACTTTTCTTTTCTCTTGCACATTTATTATGATATTTTCATAACATTAATCCGTATTTAACGAACCACCCATTTACATAGATCTCGTAGTGGTGGACATTTGGACACGTCATAGATGTTGATGTTCAAAGTTTTTACCAGCTAATTAAATTTGAATGACTTTATGAAAAAAGTTTAATGTACAGGTACAATATCACGGATTACTCTTTATGACGTAACGAAAATGGAATAGCGTAAGAGCACATTATCATTATTATTTGGCAGTATGGGTCTCTGACATTATACCAATCAAAAACGTTATAAGCCCATAGAGATGCCCGTACAAGATGATTCGAGATCTTGTGCTTTTATAGGCGAGATGTAGTGCTAAAATACCGTTAATAAATAATAATTTCAACAAATATTTACGCGTGATACATAAAAATGTATGAGGATAAACTCCTTCCACAACTCATGAATATTGCAACATGCCGTAAAAACATATACTTATTACGCAATGTATTCAATGTGATTGCGAAAAACAACTAACAATAATAATTTTAGTCATGCTAAGTCACGATTCGTTTTGGACAATCACATGAAGCTCCCAACCGTGAAAAAACACAAAAAGTTGCCTGCTTGTCGGTATTTTATAGGATGTACTTCGGAGAGTGTGCACGAGAGTTACATGAGCTCATCCCGCCTTCCCCCTTCTACCATCGGAGCACCAGACGCACATCAGGATATCATCCCTACTTGGTTGATATACCTCACATTCGCACCCAGCGCTATAAATCTTCCTTTATAATGCGCACAGCCAAGCAGTGGAATTCCCTGCCTGCGTCTGTCTTTCCGAGTGCGTACAACCCAAGTGTCTTCAAGACTAGTGTGAATCGGCACCTTCTGGGTAAGCTCGCTCCATCGTCGATCTCATCTTAGTCCATGCGGCTAGATTGAGGTCAAGAGCAAACCCATTTTTAATAAAAAAAAAAAAAAAAAAAAAAACACGAACGATGTAATGAGAATGTGAACACATTCAAATTAAGGGGCGCCAGAAACATACTAACATAACAAATTATATTTTGAATAGTGGGAAAATATTAAAATTTTTTAAACATGCAAATTACATAATAAGATGTACCTACCCTAATATGAAACAAACTTTACAACGATGGTAAGAAAACTAAAATAAAAATAGAGACAAGGTGAGTTTCAAAAAAACCATACGAGTATGTTACCAATTACGATATTTTTTCAAAAGTATTGGACGATTTCATGTTTTAGTTGGACTTGATTATCGTGTTATCGCAAATTGTCATTGTCAACGCATAAAGCCTCTTTCGCACTGCTGCGACTTTATCGGTCCTAATTATTGAACGATAAATGTGTTTTAACTCCCCCACGCAGTGGGGGTTGATTTGGCTTGTAGTTTTTACGACCGGCCGTCTGCCTGACATCAACCCCTCTGAGGAGAAAACTCACCCAGACACGAAATAAATACTTGTGACTCACACAAACATTTGTCCCTGTGCGGGAATTGAACCCGCGCAGCGGCCACTCGCTTAACAGCCGGCTACTTGCCCACTGCGCCGTTTTTTCACTCATTTTTCCACTGATTTATGGAATACTATCTAATATATGGATACTGGAATACTAGACGGACCCTGGCACTAAGCCGGGTTAACGCAAGGCAGAAAGAAGAAAGATATGGAATACTATCCAAAAATAAAAATACATGATATTGAAGGGCATACCATGCCATTTGGACATTTTGATAGTAAAGCGTATGAACACTACTTAAAATATAGTTCAGTTTCCATACCTGTACGGGTATCATTTCTTCATTTGTCTGACGTAACAAAGCAAGCAATGAGAGCATGCTATTCAGCCGACAAGCCTCGCCTTTGCGCGCACTGCCCGTCGCACACCCAGTCATTATGCGCGTCACTAATCTCATGCATTGAATCAGAGTATCTTCGGATAATTTGCAAATTCTCGAATTCAATGTGTATCGCAGACACTGCATTAGTTCATTGAGGTAACCTGAGACCAATTAAAAAAAATTAGATGAGTGCTTTAGGAGCGTAACTATATTACACATACCTAGCTGATTATGGGCCTCGAAGTTTTAATCCGTGAAACCATTGCTTTTGAGTGACGTTTATTTGAATCCCAGGTGTAACGGTTACGCGTTTAAAGAGAATTTCGTGAATGAACTTAGAAGTTCTAGCTCATGTTTGTCGGATAGCCTCGGTGACACAGTAGGCGAGAAGACAGCTGTAAAACATGAGACATTCGATCCCCTCACTTTGTCCCGACAAATGTTTGTCATCCGCAAATGTTTGTTTCAGGTCTAGGTCTTATGACACCGAAAGTCTATCATAGTTGCCGACGATACAAGATAATCTTATCTTAATGTGGGGTCAAGACTTTGTGTGAGACATTTGTTTATTTATACTCATTAATGGTTTGGATTCTACCACATACAAACTAAATTGATAGAAAATTAATAAGAAATTTTCTTTGATACTATTGCTCCATCAGTTACCATTTTTACAGTATTCAGTGCGTTATTAAATATTGTCCTTTCACACAATTCATCTTTTTTAACTTCTCTTACTCCAAATACTACAAGTATAGTTGAATTTACAAGCAATAAAACATACCCAACATGTGAAAGTTCTTTAAATTCACTTTATCCAGACAAGCTAGCAGTATCTTGACTATGCTTTCCATTCTGTTGCTATCGTAATCATCGGTCTTCAGCAGAACAATGCATCGTAACAGCACCTTCACTACATGTATATGCAGTTGCGTTACGTCTATATCTTCCTGGGCTGTTTGTTGAGGATAAATCTGTTCTCGGCTCAACAGTGTCATTATCGAAACATCATTCCCCACAAACGATGGTTTTACCCAAGATAAAAGGTCACCTAAAATGTGATTTGATAACAATTCGTCATGTGGGTAAATACATATTCGTGCTATTTTAGTAGGCAATACTAATTTTATATTGTTTGTTAGTGTGTACTCTACGTCGTTCTCGTCTACGTCTAGTTTAGTTTACCACGTTTAATTGAATTTAAAAAATTGTGATGGTAACATAATATAATTTTTTTACATTGTAGTAATAGCAGAATATGTTTTTGTACTGATTTTATTGAAAAATATACCCCATAAAGATGGACAAATAAGAAACTACCAACAAAATCAAGATATTTGTGAACTTTCAGTCAGATTTACAAATGCGGCATTAGGGAAGCGGCCTGCCTGTTTCGTCATTCAGACTAAAATATGCCAAATATTGATAACAAGAACCTCACCTTCATTAGGCACATTGTCCATATACACAATAATAAAGTGCAATAACGAGACAAGTAGGGTCATGTCTCGGGAGGAGGCCGGCGGCATGGAGAGGAACCGCTTTGTATGTTGCCATGGCAATGCACCGAACTCTTCCCAACTCACCGATGACACTCGCATTAGATATGTGTAACTAAACAATAATAATTCTTATCAGTGCTCTTTTATTCTTTACAGTTCATATTAATTTATTTATAAACGAAATATAATAATCCATATTAATATTGTCCATGTGAGAGTGAGTCTGTCTGTGTCTGTTATGGTGCTGTGGCAGCACCGGTGTAAAAATGTTTACAAACATTTTCTAACATTAAACATTTACTAACATTATCTAACATTGTGATAAAATGTCAGAAAATGTTTGTTAACAAATGTTAGAAAATATTTGTAAACATTTTATAACAGCGGTGTGGCAGCACCATTATGTAGTCACAACTAACCGCTAGACGAATTATGATATTTCGTATGAAGTTGGACGAAAAATATATCCCAGACATATAACATTTAGGAAAAACATAACATTTAGGAAAGACAAAGACTAATTTATTCCTGGAAAGAATTTCTGATGAGCGAAGTAACAAACAAAAGCCAGTAGTTTTTAAGGGGAAAATACACTAGATAAGGTACAATCTTGGGTTATTGTGTTGTTTTATGATATCACAGCAACATTCCAAAGGAGGATAAGATATAACAGCAACTTTAATTACAAATTAGTACAATATATTTGTATGTAAGTTTGTTCATCGAAAATCCATGAACGATAAAAATATTTACAAAAATCTACAGACCTTTCAAGCATACTAAGAGCGTCATTGACTTGCGTATGCGAAGTGGCATTTTCCAGCGCCAGTAGCGCTTTAGTGCAGCAGTAGAGCGGGTCGGCGGCCCTGAGTGCGGCGCGGTCTCGCTCTGTCGGCTGCAGTGCGAGCGGGACGGGCAACACAGCCGCGGCGGCCTGCAGCGATGCGTCCGTCACAACGCGCGCGCCCCCGCTTGTGCACGCACCCGCCTGCGTGCACCACCAGCGGACACGCAACGCCGCGCACCACTCCTCCGAACCCAACAACCATTCTACGTTCACAGTATAAACATTATAATATTATTATATCAATTCAAACGTTACTTACAACGAAAATTGGTTTCAATAATCTAGGCGGTATAGTTTTTACGATATGGGATATTTTCTGACAACGAAACCCTTCGCTGTGCGTAGTCGGGAAACGCATTTGGCTGGTTTTTAATTAGATGTGACACTTTTATTGGTTTGACTGCGTTTACTTAGTTTTCTTTTCTCCTATATACAATAGGAATAATGTGGTATGAAGCATAAGATCAAAATACTTACCCTTCTAAATTCCTTGAAAATCCTATTTAATGTACGCATAAAAGCAAACAGAAAAATTTTAAGATAATAAATAAATACGCTACTGCATACTACTATAGAAATGTGAAACTAATAATAAAGACAAAAATACAAATATAATCGTAAGAAGATTAAACTTATTTTCCTTTGTGATGCGGCATCACAACTGAAAAAATATGAAATAAGCTATATAGCTTACCAATGTAAGAATGCTCAGAATTAGGGCTCGTATTCCAATAACTATTCACTTTGAACGGAAGGGAAGTCCGCTCAGTGACGCTTAGAGGTAGTGCTGGCACTCTTTGATGTGTCGAATTTAACTCTTGTAAGACGAAACCCGCCCATGCAACTAAAGCCAACACTTGAGCCGCCATCACAACAGCCGATTCATTTGCTGGAAACACTAGTATCACTGCAAACAAAAACTAAACTTTAATATATATTATTAGTGATCATTTTTGCTAAGCAATATTGATATGTATTGTACCTGCCTCTGATTAATAGCGATGGCAAGTCCGATATTTTAACAAGGCTGTGTCGACTCGAAAAACAAACGCTGTTCAATATGGATACGCAACTGATCGCACACTCAGGAAATGCGAGGTAATCATCCACAAGCAGTGACATCCTAAAAACATATCATCACATAACTAACAATTGTACGTATGTCTAGCTACTTATTTTTTTTTTGTTTTATGAAGGTAATGTGCGGTAGAACACAGGTATCATTTATAATTAAAAATGTTAACAAATACCACACAGCTCAAATCAGAACTCTAATATATTACAGAGTATGACATAATTATGCATTGTATAAAATATATTTTAAACCGATATTTTTTACCGTTTCTCATCAATAAATAGGTATCTGTATTCATTTGACATATGCAATTTGTATTCTGGAATAAAAGCTCACCTCAGTGTAGCTACGATGAGTGTTAACCCATCGCACTGCATGAAGGTGTGGTGCGAGTCGTGGTGTCGCATCATCACAGCGAGCTGCTGCAGCGAGGTGCGGCGCAGCGACGGCTCGAGCCTCCCGCCCACACCTGACCTCATCTCCAACCCGAGCTCGTCCACTATTATATCTTGTTTTAATACGTCCAGGATTTGAATCAATCCTGTTGTCTAAAATTGAATATTGTTTTTTTTTTATGGCATATGCCGGAAACGAGCAAGCCCACTGCCCATGTACGCCCACCACCAGAAGGATCATGGGCGCGTTGCCGACCATAAAGGAAAGGGATAATTAGGGATTGGGAAGGGGAGGGGATTTGGGCTTCCAGATATCTCACTCACCGTACGAAACGCAGCAGCAAGCCCCTACTTTACGTCGGTTTTCTGTGAGACAGTGGTCATGACCCGGTCGAGCCAGCCCATTCATGCTGTAGACAAAACTGTCTACAGCGTGACTCTAGACACTTACTTTATTTTGTATGCTTCATTTATGTACTAGTAAAAGTGAACGTATACCTATCCGCGAGACACGAACCGCAAGCGCCGCAATCATCGAATCTACACTAATATGTATAAACTAAATAAATATGCAAACTGGCACATACACCCGCGCCACACGAGCCGTATCATCCACAATCATCCCCTCCAATTGTATGACTGCGACACATGCGGTTTGTGCGACAACAGAGAGATGTACATTTATACTAAAGGCCATTCCGAAAAAAAATACTTATTAGGAACGTAGGCGTTACCTGACGCTTATATGTGAATTATAAATTACTTAAACAATCTACAAACCTGTGATGTTCTTGATGGCGAGCTCGAGAGATCGACATTGAAATCCTGTGGTTCAATTCTTCTCAAGGCATTTAATAATACATCTGCCCGGAGCGATTCTCTTGGAGGTAAATATCTGTCATCATCTAAAAAGAAGAAAGTCTTTTTATAAACACAAGTAAAGGGAAAGGTAAAAATCAGTGATATAAAATATTATACTAACCTAAGAGACGACAAAGAGAATGCGCTGCATCAAGCTGCACAGCACTGCAATGCACGAACATCATTCGCACAAGTCCTGATATAACATCGGCAGTGGAAACTCCCATACATTCCGCGATATCCAATTCCAGAGATTTGCAAATAGCCTGTCCTGCAAATAATTAACTGTAGCACGAAATCCTGCATCTTTTATCAACAAAACCAAATAACTTGTAAATATCGTAAAGTTGGTTTTTCAAGCCGTGTTTTTTATGATCTTACATGAAAAGTTTGGTAACATATTACAAACTTTTGAAATACCAGTAAGCAATCACATCACTACACAAATATTGCATAGAATTAGTGATGTAGGCAAAATATAGATACACCCATATTGTATATCGATACAATATACTTACCTAGCTGTGTTTCATGTGCGCCGTAAACGTGTAGGAGTGGCAGAATAGGCAACAAGCATGCCAATAAACGCCACCAACATTTCTCACTAAGAATTAATCTTCCACGAAGCAAATATAACATTATTTCAGAAGCACTGATTTCTACCTAAAACAATTTATTATTGTAACGATATAAACATAATATTTTATCGTATTAAGTATCGATTGTAACTCAGGTAAAGGAGGTAAAAAAAGACTAAAACTTGACTACAGAACAACGAGAGGGCGCTTGTAGTATGACATTCGTTGGTACTCTTATTTCTATGATAAATACAAAACCATGGATATCTTATTTATTGAAATCTGTTCAGTAGTTCAGGCTGTCCGCGATAATAATCTAATTTACAAACATGCATTGTATGTACTATGCATGTTTGTGAGATTCATATACTCTTTCTGTTATAGTCAGGAAAAAGAGTAATTTAAAATATATAATAAAAATAGCTGCAATTTTCAACCAGACTTATAAATCAAACCGTTAAGAATTTCATAAGAAAAATGATTTATTATTTGCATCAGCAATCGGTTACATTGCTTACCTCCTTTGTATGAGACGAGAGACCGTGACAGCATATTTCCGTTAAGATTCCAACATCACACAACAAATTAAGACGTTTCTCACCATCCGATTGCCGAGATTCGTTACCGATAAATACAAACCGCACCATATCAGACAGTCTTTGATAAAACTTCACTCTAATCCACTCAACATTGTGCGCCATTAGATTTAACGCTACACTTCGTGCATTGGACCATTCGCTATCACTCAAATCAAAAATGTCTAATTTCATTAAAAGCACGTCGGCCATATCGTCCAACAACTGTTCACTCTGTATCATTTCCAATATCGGAAGTGCATTCTTAATACAGGCGAAAACTTTTTTAGAGCTACGGCATGAATTTATATTTTTCATAAACTGAACGGCGTCTTGCATGCTCGCGAATATTTTACATAATTCTCTGTATTTGGTTTTATATTCTTGATCTGTGGACGTTTTTGTATTCTGAAAATAAATACGTCAAACATTTAATTAAGGATTAACACATATGAAATTATTTATTTTCTTGCTCTAAACTAAACGGTGGTCACTTGCCATAATTTGAGACGTAAGTACCAGAGTGGCGTGTTAACATAATATAAAACATATTAACATACCTGTAACACGGTCGCTATTCTTGTAATGAGTTCAGGATAAAACAGTTCGATAGCTTGATCCAGTTGCGCCGCTTGCAAAGCCACCACCAACGACGATGGTGGCAATGAGGATTCTCTCGACCAACTCATTAGTTTTTCCGCAATAAATATTAGACGTAACCAAGCCATACGATGGTGAGTCCTGTCAGAGTCTTCAAAGAAGGATTTCCTAAAAACAAAAAAAATAAGTGGTAGAGCCACGCTATAGACAATTTTGTCTACATCTAATGACCAGGTCATTACCACTGTCTCACGGAAAACCGACGCAAATTAGCGGCTTGCTGCTGCGTTTCGTACGGTGAGTGAGACATATCGTCGATGAAGTACCAATACCTCCTAAGTGTTGAGAATCTAATTTTACACCAGACTGTTTAAAATAAGGTTTTATTATACAAAAACTGTTTCAAATAAGGTTTTATTTATTTTGATCAACTATTGATAGTAAATAGTTTCCAATACATTACCTTTTTATTAGTTACTAAGGGATATGGTTTATGTTTTCGTCTATTGAAATAAAAAAGTAATTTTGGACTAAATTGTCAGTTAGGAGGTATTGATACTTCATCGACGATATGTAGGCCCAAATTCCCCACCCCTTCCCAATTCCTTAATTATACCTTTCCTTTAGGGTCAGCAACGCGCTCATAATGCTTCTAGAATTGTGGGCGTACATGAGCGGTGGAGATCACTTACCATCAGATGACCCCACTTGCACGTTCGCTGGTATATGCTATAAATAGTTATGCATTTAGGCTCACTTGCACAACAATGATTAAATATATTTAGTTGCTAAACTGTTTAAAAACCTCAAACCGTATGGAAATTCGACATTACTAAATATGTTATAACACCCATAAATACGATTATGGAACCTTCGTGCAAGTCGGCCTAAAAAATCACGCTGTTCAGTTTTATCTGCAACACGAATGGGCCGGCTCAACCGGATTTTTACCATCACAGATACTGGACGTGAAGTAACAGCTTGGGGTAGCGCTTTCTACGTTGAGTAGCCCAGAGACCCAAATCTCCCTCCCCTTCCTATTCCCTTAATTATCGTTCCCTTAAGGTCGACAACGAATCCATCCATGACTCTTCTGGTATATTGGGTGTTCATTGGCGATAAAGAAAATTTGGCTTATGCTATAAAAAACTAATAGAGAGAATATGTCAAAGTGATGTATTCACCTATCTCAAATAAATACGAAAGAAGTGGCAAGCAAACAAGTAAGTTGGTGAGGATGGCGTCTGTTTTGAAAACATAGCTGCCACGTCGATCGTGACTAACTTCAAACCGGCCTAGTTATTTTGTACGTACAGTAATACCCCGACTTACGCTAACCTGTTTTACGCGAATTCGGAGATACGCGGTTATTCTTTTTGATGGCCGAGCGCGTCAGCTCTCCTATTTCGCCATGTTAGTAGTCCGTTTACGACAGGTTCGAACGTGTTCCGCGTTGAATTGTTTTACGTACGTTGTGTTTTATTGATAACCTCAAATTATGTCACTCAAAAGTGCATGCAAAGTTGTACCCCGACTTACGCGAATTCGACTTACACGGTTATAGCTCGGTCCCACCTATCGCGTAAGTCCGGGGTATTACTGTATTGTAAACCTGTAAAGACTTTGATTGTTTTCTTCACTTACTTATACTTGATTATAAGATCACCCATCAACCGCATGACCATACAGCTTTTGTATGAGAGATCTCGGTGTGTTTTCGTGTTGTGATCTAAACACCAAAAAGTTTCAGTGAGACAGTCCATTAACAGCTCAACCAAACTCTCAACTAACCTCAGGCATATGTTTAATTCCTTCTGAAAATTAAAGGTGAGGAATGTAATAAATTTGCTAGGTGCCTATGAATAAGTCCTTTTCTATTTTAATATTTATCCATAACTAGATGACCCGGTGAACTTCGTATCTCCTACATATTATATTTGTGTAAAATGTGGTAAAAACGAATACAAATGTTTCATTTACATTAAATGCAATTAAGTGAGGTACTGCACCATTGCACGTTAGGTAACCCGTCGCACATTTAATTGACTTCGACGACCTAAGTCAGGTCGTCTTCCACCTCCCCCCGGTGGGACAGTCCTGTCCCTGTCCCTGTCCTGTCACCGTCCCTGTCCTGTCCTGCCCCTGTCCTGGCCTGGCCTGTCCTGTCCTGTCCTGTCCTGTCCTGTCCCTGTCCTGTCCTGTCCCTGTTCTGTCCCTGTACTGTCCCTGTCCTGACCAGTCCCTGTCCTGTCCCTGTTCTGTCCCCGTACTGTCCCTGTCCTGACCAGTCCCTGTCCTGTCCCTGCCCTGTCCCTGCCCTGTCCCTGTCCTGTCCTGCCCCTGTCCTGGCCTGTCCTGTCCTGTCCTGTCCTGTCCTGTCCTGTCCCTGTCCTGCCCCTGTCCTGTCCTGTCCTGTCCTGTCCTGTCCTGTCCCTGTCCCTGTCCCTGTCCCTGTCCCTGTCCCTGTCCCTGTCCCTGTCCCTGTCCCTGTCCCTGTCCCTGTCCCTGTCCCTGTCCCTGTCCCTGTCCCTGTCCCTGTCCCTGTCCCTGTCCCTGTCCCTGTCCCTGTCCCTGTCCCTGTCCCTGTCCCTGTCCCTGTCCCTGTCCCTGTCCCTGTCCCTGTCCCTGTCCCTGTCCCTGTCCCTGTCCCTGTCCCTGTCCCTGTCCCTGTCCCTGTCCCTGTCCCTGTCCCTGTCCCTGTCCCTGTCCCTGTCCCTGTCCCTGTCCCTGTCCCTGTCCCTGTCCCTGTCCCTGTCCCTGTCCCTGTCCCTGTCCCTGTCCCTGTCCCTGTCCCTGTCCCTGTCCCTGTCCCTGTCCCTGTCCCTGTCCCTGTCCCTGTCCCTGTCCCTGTCCCTGTCCCTGTCCCTGTCCCTGTCCCTGTCCCTGTCCCTGTCCCTGTCCCTGTCCCTGTCCCTGTCCCTGTACTGTCCCTGTCCTGTCCTGCCCCTGTCAGTTTGCAGAACAGTTTGTATTGGAAAATTAAATTGTTGTTTTTAGTGTTTTCCTTTACTTATTATTTATGTTACTCATTTTTTCTCACCGGGTAAACCTTCCCTGAACTTCCACAAATATTTCAAGATCAGAATTAGCCAAATCGGTACAGCCAGTCTCGAGTTTTGGCGAGACACACGCACAGCGATTCATTTTTATATATATAGATGATACATGGATTGTTGATAGCAAAATATTAGTCATACTAATAATATCTAATGATAGTAGAAATCCTAGTATAGAAACTCTGAATTCAAAGGTCATAACCGATTATTCATTTTTTCCAAAGAAAAAAGACAATTTAATGGTAACAAGCAAGATCCAGATTTCAATATACTAACTAGCATATCTAATATAATAAATCGAGTATACTCAGGTAACCTCTGCATCACACTTACCAAATTCAAAATTTGCATTTTGTCATCGGAATCAATCAAAGCTACGTTTCTGATCATGGTAGAGAGTACAGCGTGTAAGGTGTCCAGTGCGTATTGTGGCGCTGGCAACTGCTTCAATGCAATGAGTCCATCGTCTTTCCTCAACGATTTGAGACAAGCATCACCAGACAATTGCTCCAACTCTAGATTCAAATCATCATTCCCCTGCTCGGAACCGTCTGAAATCTAAAATAAATTAGTTACTCTTTTGTGCATGAGTCCATCTGGAAAGATACTAGATACCAGCGCCTTGTCTATTTCTGTGGCGGCAGTGTGTAAGTACCGTAAAACATACCACACACTAACGGCAGCAAAGGTCGAAAAGGTATAAGAAAGTGCTAATAAGTACTGCAAACACAATATTTATTATGATGTAGATGTTGTAAATGTTGCAACTTGTTTGCTGGTACGGGTGAAGAGGAAGGGGAGTGACAAAATAAACTTTAGTAATTGATAAAATAAATATTACCTTGATAGATTCATGGATCAACTCTAAAGATGATAGTTGCACTAGTCTGTTACGCAGCGCACGTGTTATACATAGTAGAACATGTAAAGCCTCGCCCGGACGTCCGTCGTGACAACCGTTTGATATTGATATCAAAATCTGGATGAACGGAATGGGTGTATTTATTACTTTTTTGACTAATAATATCAAATGCGAGGTCTTGGATTAATTAGGTATATGGCATGGACCTTCGCTACTAATGCAGATTTCATCACGATGTTTTCCTTTACATATTGTTTATGCGAGCAATATTTTTTTCCACCTGCCCTTATCCCACTCCCAATGGGGTGGGCGTAACAAGTTTTTTAACCCATGTTAAGATTTGGCTCGTAGTTTTACGACCGGCCGCCCGTCTGATGTCAACCCCTCAGGAAAAAAGTGAGAGGTACTTAACACTTATTAAAACACACGTATGTGAAGTCTAAGAATACCGCATTAGGCCAGCGTAGTGAACTAAGGCCTATCCCCTCATTCAGTAGAAGAGGCCCGTGCCCAGTTGTGATTGAATTGATATACTATATGCCCAAAAAGAGATAAGCATTTAACTAAAAATTTTACCAATAAATTTACGAATATACAAACCCATAAAAAGAGTAAAGCAAAATTGCATTGACATCATTATGTAAAAGGCATAAAATATGTAAAATAAATGTTTGATGCAAACCTGCACGATATTAGGCCGATTTAAAAAGATTTCAGGTGGGAAATCAGACAGAAAAACATCTCGAATAAATCTGCAACACCTTCGAATTGACTTAAGCAGTTTGAGTGCATCTTCCACAAGTAACATTGTCTTCACATCTGAGGAGCACAACTCCACCCAGGGAAATAATAACACTCTTACTCCGTCTTCAGGCTTAGCTCTGTAAATGGTTACATTTAAAATATACGCACATAGTATATAGACAGTGATATATGGGCGTCACGAAAGGGGGGCAAAGGGAACAATTTTCTATTTTTTTTTAGTTAGACTTTCTATAAAAGCGTGTTTTTAGTTTTTTTTAAACTATTATTTATTTATTTTTTTTAGTTAAAATAGAAATATATTGTAGCAGAGAGTATAATTTTTATTTTAAACCCGAATATCAAAAAAGCGCCATCTATTGACGCACTTAGATACTACGATATTCCCTATAATTAACGAAGATCCAGAGAGTACAATTTTAATTTCTAACCCGAATATCGATAATTAATTAAATTAAATTATTATTATTATTAAATTTTTATTTTTTTAATCAAATTAGTGTATTGTCATCGGTCCTCGATAAATCTACAAAGTTTGAACGAAATCTGGCCGTTTAAAGTGGGTCAAAATCGCGCCCAAAGGAGTCGGTTACAAACATACAAACAAATATATATACAAACATACAGGTGAAGTTAATAAAAAGCGTGTAAAAATTAAACTCGATAATAACTCACGCGTCGCGATTGTGTTATAGTATTGGAATTGGCATGCCTTATTTGTACCTACCCCTAAATTTTTTAAAATAAAATAAGTTTAAAACTGATTCAGGAAATAACACTGAAACATAAAAAAATATACTATAGTTTCTAGAAGTCTTTTTGAAAGCGGTGCAATAAAATATTTTTTTTCTAATTTTAGATTTAACCGCTGACGTATAATTCTAATTAACGCCATATATGTATTGTAGAATCCATTTCTTTTATGGCGTTAAAATTTAGCCGTGTCTATCTAAATTCCAAAATAAATAGGTAGTGGCACAAGAGTGTATTCACATTTTGCAAATACTGAGGAGAGTATTAGCAAAATGCAACATATTATCTGTAATACAATCACGATTTTGAAATCAAAATCGATATTTAAACGAAATTTTACATTCAGAAAAAAATATGCAGGGTACATAAACGTAAAGATAGATGTCAAAAGTACCTTGCATATAATGATTAGAATAAAGGTAGGCACGGTAATAAAATTTACCAAATATAGTTAGAAAAAAGAAAGAAAGAAAAATGTATTATTGGACTAGACACAAAATAGTTTTACATAGGTACATCATCTTAGACCAATAACAGGACTTCCCATTCAGCTTTGTGCTGAAATACAGCCTTAGCTGTACTTCAGCGCTGGTTTTCAATGGGAAGTCTGTGTGACGTGCGATGATGATGATGATGTCATTTAGTTTTATATAATTATGTGAAACAATTAATACCATAGTAACAAATCTTTCTGTGATAACATCATAATTGGTTGTTAAATGAAGCAGCCACCATATTTAGGAGCTTCAAATTTATTTATGTTTGAGGGAATTAATACAACTCTTTTTATTATACATATTGGGCTTAAGTAACTTATTAATAAAAATGTATTAAAAATATCAAGAGGACTACTGTATTACGATGATATCCAAGCAAACTTACTTATCATTGTGATTGAAGTCGTAATCATCATTAGAAATTGAAGTTTCCTTTGATGATCTCAAATTACATAAATTATGATATCCACTACTTGACCCACAGTCACTTCCTGAACTGAAACAATATATAGAATAAAGAATATAATATGTATAAATAAATCTTATTGAAAAAAATCTGGACTTTGTACAATGTACATCTTAATGGAAATTGCATATCAACTACTATGTATTAGTGACCACCCGAAATTTCAGTTTTCGGTTTCGGCCATTAAGTAACCGAAACTTTGACACTGCCGTGGCAGAAACTTACTATCAGGTCGGTCGTCAGCTCATCTCATATAGAAGGCCAATAATTAAAAGTCAAAAGTCTAGCATTGATGAGGTGCTAGATGAATTTAGTTGTGAAAATTAGTTCACTGAGAGCTGATAAATATTTCTTACTTTCTGCCAGGCATTATCTCAGCTTAGCGCCAGCTAAGGCCCGCCTTACTAATTAGGCGCTCCTACTTCGCGCCGTTTTGAGTATCCTCTCTAGTGAGACTACTGACACTCATGCCTACGGGCGCGTTTATATGACACGGAATCCCACCGCGTTGCAGCCGCGCGGCGATCGCGCGGCGGCCGTGCGGGCGCCTCGCTCGAATCACTCGAATAACTAATGTAAACTCTATTGACTAAGCCATAATGTTTAATTCTTCGCAACGCTCCAACCACGCGGCGACTGCGCGGTCTTGTAAACGCGCCCGTACGGGGACCGCGCGGCCGCCGCGCGGTAGCCGCGCAGTTAGTTATTCACAAAGATTTTCAACGTTAAGTCATAGTTAATAAAACATACATTTGCTATGACTGAACAGTTAGTACGCGGTCACCGCGCGGTCGCCGCGCGGTGGCCGTAAGAAATTTGTCGCGTCGTCTAACCGCAGCCTACCTCTAACACTTCAAACAAGCGCTTTTTGGGCATCCAGATATGATCTGGAACATGAATTTGCATGCAATATATCAGTTATTGTCCTGCGGTTTCCTCAATATGTGACCAAACACTTTAAGGATCAATCCAGGAATTTTTAAGCCTTATCGGCATCTTACGGTCACATTTGACATGTGTGCTCTCCTACCACTTAGCCTACAGCCAATACAGGCTTAGTTGTCGAGGGCTATGTCATTGGACTCTCGTAGTACAGACCCTATGTGCTTAAGTTTGTCAGTTTTCGGGGTGAGTTTTGTTAATAGCAAAACCGGAAAACGAGCAAGTAAAAAATTGGCAAAGAGGGAGGACTGAAATACCCGCAACCCCTCACAGGGTCTTCTAAACTAACGCCACGATATTTTATAGTCGGCAGTGCATTATAGTACAAGATCCCGGGGAACATTGACCTTCAACCATCTGTTTACCGGATCAAAATAACATTTTAGGGTATAAAATGTGTTGCTGAACACATACCAATAGGGCTGCCTAAAAAAATATGGTCAAGGATATGATTAATTAACATTAAAAAAAATATATATACACTCCTTTGCAAAAAAAACGGGCGGGTTTGATTTTTTAACATTATTGGTAATAATTTAGTTCTTCAGAGGTTTTAATAGCCAAACTATGTTACTGGCACTTAATAAAGAGTCTGGGTATGAAAAAAAGTTCATTCCAAATTCAAAACTTTTGTTTTTTAAATTATTAATCCCTTTTTCATTTTGTGACACTTTTCGCGGGTTTGCGGTTAAAAGGTTATCAAGCAACTAAAAGTAACTTTTCGTTATTTTTAGTACAACAATTTATGTTTATCGCATAATTCTGCCTTATTGTGACTTAAAACAGATATCTTTGTGTCTATCGTAATGGCAGAAAAAGCAATGAGAGCTAGTAAAATTATAGCGCTGCTGGAAGAGGGGTGTAGCCAATGTTACGTCTCACAGCGGTTAAACGTGAGTCGTTCAACCGTACAAAGAACCTGGACTCGATACCAAGAGACAGGTTCCGTTCAGAGAAGGCAAGGTTCTGGGAGAAAACGTTGCACACAGCCGCGAGACGATCGCTTCTTAGTGACTCAGGCGCTGAGGAACCGCAAATGCAGTTACATAGACCTCAAAAGAAACCTTGAAGAGGTACGAGGAGCACAAGTTAGCCTATGGACTGTGAGGAGAAGACTTTTAGCTGCTGATATACGTAGTCGACGACCAGCGCGGGCCCCCAAGTTACTCCGTGAGCACCGGATTGCGCGGTTGAGGTTCGCTAGAAATTGCCTATCTTGGACACCAGGTAACTGGAGTAGCGTACTCTTCTCCGATGAGGCTCGAATTTGTCTGCATGGTGAGGACCGACGTCGGCGAGTGTTACGAAGACCAGGGGAACGCTATGCCGATGTGTGTTTTGAAGAAATCACCCCTTATGGTGGAGGGTCCGTTATGTTTTGGGCGGGCGTAACTTCCAACTATCGTACCGAGATAGTATTCATAGAAAATGGCTCACTAAATGCGCATAGGTACATAACAGAAATCCTTTCTCAAAATGCACAACCCGCACTGACTGTAATTGGTGAAGATGCCATTTACATGGACGATAATGCTCGGGCCCACCGTTCTGGCGACGTAGATGCTTATATGCAAGAGGTCGGTATTCGTCGTTTGGATTGGCCAGCGCGGAGCCCCGACCTTAACCCCATTGAGCACGTTTGGGACCTCCTAAAAAGGCGAGTACGATCTGTCCAACCACCTCCACAAAACATCAGAGAGCTTAAACGTGTAATCTCGACTGAGTGGGAACACATTCCACAGGACACCATCAAAAGCCTGGTGGGAAGCATGCCAAGACGATTACATGCCGTAATCGCTGCAAGAGGAGGTCATACTCGTTATTAATTTTTATTTTTTAATGTCTCTTTTATTAAAATACCATAAAAATACTCGTAGTCTTAATTTCATTATACCCATAAAAATGTCCATTTTAACACGGCTCTCTGTTTACATTGACTAAAACACCGATACCAGGATAAAAGTGTTAAAAAACTAGATTCTCATTGATAATAAGAAATTTCTAGTCATCCAAGCTAATGACATACTAAAAATATAATAATATTTACCCATAGAAAAGCTAAGGTAAAGTGTGTGTGTAAGGTGCCCGTTTTTTTTGCAAAGGAGTTTATAATTTCCCTGACTTGCTTACCAAAAAAATTTAACCTTCAATGAAAAGTGTACAATGTATACTATCTGCAAAAAAATAGGTTGCCTACCTTTTTCTGGCCACTACTACCTGGTTGCCGTGTGCAAACAGGTAACTAAAAAGTGGTAATTGCGCTCATCTAGCTCCTAGCTTTTGCATTGTAGGTTTTCATTGAAGGTTCATTTATTTGCAGGGTTCGAAAATATCCGATATTTATTATAAATATCAAAATATCGGATATTTATGATATATATCCGATATATATCAAGTTTGATATATATCCATTTTGTATGAAAGCCATATTATTATTTTATTGTATTATTTATGAATACTGTTTGCATATGTGTTAAATACACATACTAAAATTATAAAATAAATAAACTCGTTTTTGGATAAGGCAAAATCAACTAAAAACCATAAACTCTTCTTTTAGGGCAGAAGTGTTGCCATTTATGGATTAGAACTTACCATTAGGGTGCATGTTTTAACACTACTCCCACGCCATCTATATTTGGGAAGTAGAAATACAGAAACAAACTCAAAAAATTACTTAATAACATAAATTTTTTAAACAATTTTTGTATTGCAATATATTATAAAAAAAATATTGATATATATCGTCAAACCCAGCTTGATATATATCGGATATATATCGGATATATATCTTGATATATATCCATTGATATATATCCTCGAACCCTGTTTATTTGGTAAGCAAGTCAGTGAAATAATATCTTTTTTTTTTTTTTTTATTCTCAAAACCTATCCTTGACCATATTTTTTTAGGCAACCCTATTGGTATGTGTTCAGCAACACCTTTTATACCCTAAAATATTATTTTCATCCGGTAAACAGATGGGTGAAGGTCAATGTTCCGCGGGATCTTAGACCATTATGTGCCTTTAATTAGTCCATTGTGTGACATATGACATGAATTTCGCTATTTATGGTATGTGAATTCTGTAAACAAAAGTTTGAATCCTTACCAGTTTATATCTTGTAAGGGTAGTCGAGGCACTGTAATGTCTTCCTCAGAATTAATAGTATTCAAAAATCTCAGAGATTCCATAATATCATCATAAACGTCCATGGCATCAACATCAATTTTTTCTTTGAGATTATTCAATGTTTTTATAACATCTTCCACACCAAACTCTCTTACTATATAAGTGCCTGCTTTGGTCTAAAAATTTAAACATATTTTGGAATATTATACAATAATCATAATATTATCATTATATAAATTTAAAAACTTTTAATTAAAGGGGCTTGCGACATAATCTGATGGTTGGATGGGGCGGGCATAGGGTTAAATCCTTGTATCTCAGTGCCTGCATGGTCATCAACCTGTCCTATCACAGGCCCCTCGAATTGTTTCTTCCCTCTCCGAAGAGGGAAGAACATTTATACAGGCCGGCATGACTCTGGTAATCACCGATAAACTCATCGTTTGTCGGTGGTCGCTGGTTTTTTTAATAATTAACAAATAATACACACGTAAATATAAAATTAAGAGGTGCATGCTCTCGTTGCTGGTTTCGAGCATGCGACTTTCGTCTCGATAATCCTTACCACTCACAGCTGAGCTATCGCTGAAATAATTTTTGATATGTTTAAAATGTATCTTACCTTGATGGTTGTTAGAAGTAATTCAAGAGCTTGTCGCTGTAAACTTGGTTTAGTATGACGAAACCATGCTAGTAAAGACTCAAACAGTTGCCTTGTTCCAGCCAGCTCATCTTCAAGTTCCCATCCTAAATGTAATTTTGCTAATAATATCTGCATTGAGCGTTCACGAATTTCCTTTAAAGGGTGATCTAAAAAGAAATATTAACTAAGTAAATAACATAATTCCGCGAAATCTTACAAACTAGTGCCATTTTAAATTATAACACTGACTAAGTTTCTGAATATACGCAGTCATCATTTCAGTAGCCATAATTTGTCCCAGACTATTGAGTTCAACGAGTTAAAAACAAAACGAAATAAACAGAAATAAACTCGAAGTTGTAATTTTTTTAAATTATCACTTCTATGTTTACGGCTCTGACTGTCTTTTTGAACAGTTCTACCAACCAGGGTTGCCAACTGTTTGAAAACTTTCCCCCTAAAGCAATTTCAAAACCCACTAAATTCCAAGTAAAACCCCCTGACGGTGACACAAGTATATCATTTTCAATATAATGACATAAATTAGAATAGTTATTCAGTTAGGGGTGCTCGATATCTATCGGATGTAGCTAAAAAAAAAAAAACAACATCAAATACCAGAATAAGTATTGAACGTAGAATGATTATCTATAGAATGGTCATCAGAATAATAATAATTGCGAAAGCGGGATGCATGTATGCGTATTTATAAGAGTCAGAAAGAGACGCACTAAGCATTTTTTATTTCACTCAGTGTATCACTTTTATTTGTCTGACTCAATTCACAATTGAGGCAGACAAACTTTCACAGTTTTCTTTATTGCTTGCTTTTGTGTTCTATAACGAGTGAGTCGGTGTCGTACTCGATCGTAAGTGTAAAAAGACGTACGTAGAAACAATTGAATATGGTGAATTGCAGTAATTTAGCGTGTAAAAGCCAAACGGAACGTTCCACGGAAAACATAACCTTTCACAGGTAAGTTCCATTTTTCGTAGGTTGAGCGGTAAAATAAAGTGGAAATAAGACGCACACTGTTTGGTTATATCATAAAACTCATTAATTTTATTCTGTTCACTTATTTTTGCAATGTTTTCCATAAATCAAGATATTTATTTTGATACTACAATACGTACAAATGTTGTAATGACCTTATATTTTATGTCTTGCTCCTACGTGCAATCGTTTCAGCGAGAAAAAATGAGATAGACAATCTCTTTAACAATATGTCATAAAGGAGGATTATACACATTTTAGGGATACCAGCTTGTGTATAGTTAATTTTGCCTACAATCGTGGATAATAAGCGCCTTTTATATAATTAGTAATAGAATAAATATTATGGTGGATTTATTGATGAATAAAAATCATAAAATATCAACATTTAGGAGGGGTGTTCATACAATAAACACGTTTTTATTTTAGCGTTTTTGTATTCGCTCTAAAGATGATACACATAAGCTTCAAACTTGGAAGTATTATAATATAATATAATATTATAACACCGAATGATAATAATCACGCCGCGCCGTTGTGTTCTGGCTCAAAAACCACGGTGTGTGAGTGTGACTCGCATTTGGCTGGTTATTTTTCTATAGTAATACTTCTTTATTTCAATTTTTGCAGAGCCCGGTGAGAAAACTACCATTAGAATACACGTCTCGGAAAAGGAAACTTTTAAAAAAGCAACAAAAGTGAAAATTAGCTGATAAAATACAAAAACAATCTGAAGGCCAATATAATTGTTTTGTGATACTTAATCGAACCTCTTTTATTTTTCTGCTGAAACTTAACATAACTGTGTAAAAAGGTCGTTATTTTTACCCGACTGCATGAATTAAAATATTAGTCTATTTCTTTGGAATGAAGAAAAACGTATGGATACAATTTATTATGTAATGTCTCAGTTGTCAAATCTAAAAATTATATAATTAAAGTTTAAACAAAGGAATAAGTATAGACGGATCGCATAGAACTAAAAAGTAAAGTACTAAAAAAAGGAATGCCAAATGGCAATATTAGTAATCCGCGGTACAATCGGTCTATGAACACTGCCTCCAGACCAATGAGATGATTGAGAATTTTGTACTTTATTTATATGTAATATTGTCACCCGGTACTAATTAAATCAGTGGAAACCTTCAAGGGGTTTAACCAGGTATATTTTTGTTAGGCCGCATTTTAACATAACAAGAAATATAAAAAATGTATCAGGATTTTTTCAAAATTGGGGAAAATTTTACGTATGTAGCAGCCCCACAAATTGCATGCAAAGTATATCTGTCCTTATTCAGTATACGCTGATAGCTCCTCTATAGTTACTCCCTCTACGGTATTGAATGTTGTTTTTTTTTTTTTTTTAGCTATGCGATATTGTTTTTGTTAATCATTTTCTAATAAAGTCTTTTCCTTCCTACAATTCGATATATCGATAGAATAGAAGTATGGAGAGTAGAGCAATTAAAAAAAATTCAATAAAAATTTAACCCCTAAAAATACCCCCAAAAAATTATTCCCCCTAAAAAACTCCCTGTCGAGATTTTTTCCCCCTAAATTTAGGGGGAAAACCCCCAAGTTGGCAACGCTGCTACCAACATCATCATTTTTTTTTTGGTTTATTTGTTCCTTACTGGAACCGGCTAAGGTCGTAGACCATGCTGCCAAGTCTTCAGTCATTTAATTTCATAAGTAACTTATATATCTAATGTAAGAACGATGAAACACGGGTGCGGTCCATTTCAAGGTCTGTCAGAGTCCAGGTGCTAACTCCTTTCAGTACGATTCTTAATTCACTTATTTCAATGTTTCCATACACTGTTCATCACTGTCGATGTTTAATGAACAAAACCACACCACTTTTATACAACAAACACAACTCTAAACTAGTTTATGAAAAAATTAAAATAAGCTATGAACTGCACTGTCAGAAAACGGAACGTAAAAGTTGCCGGAGACTAGGGTAAATTTAAAAATAGAGCTGGCAACTAGTGATGTTCATGTACAAAAAATATCGATATTTTTCCGATATAATATATCAAAATATTGTATCAATATTTAACGATATATCGGTCAAAATATCGATATTTTCGATATATCGTATTGTAGGAAGGAAAAGACTTTATTAGGATTAAATAAGTAAACCCACTAAGGTTAGAAATGCAATCAACTTTGATTTTATTAATCCCAATATTCCTTTTTTTTTATTTTATTGAATGACGAGACGAGCATGATGCTCGCTTGGTTGTAAGCGCCACGCCTGCCCATGAATAGAAACAACACCACACAGAAATTTGAATTGCAAAGCATTGCATGGCACTGAACTGCGCTCGTCACCCTGAGACATAAGGTATGAAGTCTCATAATGCCCAGTAATTTCAATGTCCTTCAAACCGAAACAAAACAGTGCTTACACACTTTTGCTTGGCGGCAGAAACATCATCTTAACCTGACAGAAACAACATTTTATTGACTCTTTTAGCTTGGATTCTGCTTCTCTGCTCGGTTAATACTTGCGCGGACATAGAAAAAAGTCTTTCAGATGCTACAGAGCTGTAATCATGATTTTTCCTAAATATTCTATGATATCCTTATTTCGTACGATATTTCATATATCGGATAAAATATATCGATATTATATACCGACTTCAATGTTTCGATAATATCGCATTGATTCGATATATCAAATAAATGTATCGATATTTTATCACATATCGATATATATCGAGCACTCCTTCTGGCAACACTGTGAGAAGCATTTCCTTCCTTTTTCTTTAGCGTGCTTGGATTGCGTGGCGTTTGCCTGTGAGGCTTTTGCAAAGATTTAAATTTTTAGCAAATATATAAAATGGGAGATCGTAAGTTTCCTGTTTTTAAACAACTATTTATTTATGTACTGTGTGATGCAGTATCTCTGATACTACGATATTATTATTGATTTGTAGCTTACGCTTCGGGCGGCGATTATAGCGGTGGTGGTTATTCCACTCAATACTCCGTGCCGCCGCCTAATATGGCTTCTGGTGATAACAATTACAGTGGTCAAGGGGGTTATAATCAGAGTGGATATTCCGGTCAAACCCAAGGCCAAGAGTGGAATCAACAGGATTCAAATTCAGGTGAGGTTACTTCGTCACGTCGGGTAAAACTGACTGACTGCACAGTTTGAATGTTATTTGAACATCGAAATATGCCTTACTCTTTATTCTTATTAATTTTATGGTATTTAATTTGGTAACAATGCATGTTGAGGTGCGAGATTAGTAGTTGATCCAAACATTGAGCAAAATTTAACAATAATCGCGGACCCTTATAAAGCTACACTACGCGGTAATGAAGTTTTGGGTGGGCTGACGTTATAAAGGTACCGTTAGCCTCCGTGGTGCAGTGGGTGGTGAGTAGCCAGCTACGAAACGAGAGGCCATAGGCTCAATTCCGGCATTGAGACAAGTGTGTGATCCGCAAATATTTGTTTCTAGTCTGGGTGTTGTAGGACCTAGTTGTTTCCGATGCCTATAATACATGTTAACCTGGTGACTGGGCCAGGACTACGTGTGTATTGGGTGTATTTATTTATTTATTTATTAATTAATATAAGCAATTCACTGCTCAATACCTCCAGTTACCTTAAATTACTAGAGTATTGTATTAAGAGGAAAATAATAGTGTTATTGCTTCTGTTGATTAACTCTAGGCCCCTCAAGTTAATTTTAACAATTGTTATGTTGGGAACTGTGGACTTTGCTTATGAAGGTGGATATCACATATTAAAAGATGTCTTTGTCTTATATTTAATTCTCAAATGAAACTAAAGAAAGTATGAATTCCTAAAGATAAACACTAATTGATAATAACCTTTAAATAGCAGTTGTATGTATTAGTATGATGTTGTAGTTATGACGTGTGTTTCAGGTGGTGGTAATTCACACGGGATGAGTCAACAAGGTAACAGCTATGGTCAGAGTTATGGAACTAACTATGGCAGCAGTGGTACTTATGAGCGCAATAATGAAGGTTATAATGCAAGAGATGAGCGAGGCGGTAACAAATTTGGAGGCAGTGACCGTGGAAGCTATGGTGGGGACCGAGGTGGCAGTGGCTACTCAAGCGGAGGGTATGGAAGTGACCGCTCAAGCAGCTTCAATAGAGATGGGGGAAATAGAGATGGTGGTTATGGGTGAGTAATTATTTTAAAACTATTATGATGCAGAACTTACTCCAGCTAGGAAAATACAGAGTTGTGTTTAATTTTCTTTAAATTATTAGGGTAAAATTTTTCATGATGTAATTAATAATGTATATGTTGTGACCAAATTGCAGAATTGAATCTATGAAATAGTCGACTATTACTGTCCATATTGTGGATGTAGGGTGCTCATAAAAATTTAAATAAAGTTGGAAATCTAGTTATTAGGAACTTATTTATTGTTCTTAACTGGTGGTCTAGGTAATAACCATCTTAATAAACATGTAAACTAAGTATGCAAATCAAGTGTGCTTGGACAGCAACTGGCCCTCAAGCCAAAGGCTGACTTGATCTTATTAATTTTTAACCAGGGGAAAAAATTGAGAAGGTCCTCATTCAACATGTTTTTTTATATACATACATAATTCTGCTAAATGTGGCCTATTTGGATAATGGTATTTTCATTTAAGAGAGTATGGCTCAAAGTTGCTCCCATTCACTTAAGGGGGATGTTAGCAAACTAGCAAAAAGAGGGACATTGACTTATTTTTGCATTTCATCATAGCATTACTTTGCAATGTGTTAACTTTTAGTGATTTATTTATTTATCTGTGATGTTTATTATATATAGTGATCTCCTTAAGCCAAGAGAATGGTGGTGAAATTAAATGCCTATGCCTATTTTGTATATCTATTTTTTTTGTTTTTTCCTGAATGCTGAAAGGGCAGGTCCCATCAGCAGAGACAACATCACACAGAATTTTGAATTACAAATCACTACATGGCATTGAACTGTTTTCATCAACCCAATACATAATGATGTTAAGCTTCATAATGCCCAGTAATTTCACTAACTTCAATGTCCTTCAAACTGAAACAACAATGCTTACAAACTGCTGTTTGGTGGCAAAAATAGACAGACATTTTTCAATTTAAAACTGCAAATGTATATTATCTGCATATCTAAATCTGTTCCTATCAAAACTTAATAGAAATAATACCTTTGTACCTACTTACTACTTTCATGAAATGGTCGGCAAGCTATATTTGATGAAATGTCTCCCTTTCATTATATGATTGATTCTAAGATCTGGTTGCAACATACATTCTATAACATGATTTTTGTGTATATCAGTCGCCAATAGTTACTATGGTGCATTATACATTTTGAAAGTCCTTACTAATGAAAGATTCATATGTCTAATATATGATATTTAACAACTGAGTAAGCAAGAAAAAACACTATATAGATAGATTGGTTCATTACTCTATGTCTATGGCACGTGCCTGAGATGATGTGAGGTGTCAACCGTCCTATACAGTTAAGGCGATAGAGACAGTTCAATACTATAAACAACAGGTTTACAAATTAAACATAACTACTTTGAATTTGTACTAATATTAGCCTCATACTTATGATATATTGACATTATGATCCGAAATGAAACAATTTTGCACAATATTTATAATCCTTTGTTTTAGAATAAAGGTTAATATACACAATCATGAACGCTTGTTGTATCTAACATGTGCAGTATTGTTTAGGAAGCAGCAGTATTGGCAAATAACTTAATGAGATAACTATTTCTTGTTTAGTTTTTGCGTAACTGTATGAGGAAATATTGTGAATATGTCTGTACGAAACTCTATTAAGTAATAAGGGTAAACAGGTACAAGTTATGGGTATATTATCATTTGGTATTATATTTTTTGGTATATATCCAATATTTAATGGAGACATGAAAAATCAGTTGGTTATTTTTTTATTAAATTGTTATCATTATGTTCAAATAAATTGAGAAAAATAGCTGTATTTGTGTGTATCCAGAAACATTTTTAAATAACTGGTTGAGTTGTTTAAAATGTACATTGTCCGTGTAGTTATTCAAAAATACGTTCTTTATGTGGTACTGGAAGAAAAAGAACATTATGCACTGCTAGTTTACTTAATTTTATTCCAAGCACATGAATTTTTATATTACTATCTATGAAATTCAATATTATCTTAATGCAATACATTAGTCTACTATTGAAAATGACATGACGTAAGTGTCAATGGTCTCCGGATCACTTCTGGGCGGCACTAACTCTGCGGCGGTGTTCTAAACGTCGCAGTGGCACCCAACATGGGTCACGTGGACGGGTAGTCAGCACTATCCCGTAAAGAGGTCCTGGAATCAAAATTCTACTACAATGGGATGCAAGCTAAGTTTACATCCAGAGCCAGCGTCTCGAGATATCACACGAGCCCAGATACACAGTATACAATGGGCAGCGGTTAGTAAGTTATTGGAACACTTACCCTAGCGAGAATAACGATGTGCTTAGCAATACACGCGTAAACCCTCGTTAATAATTCCAACGTGAAGAATAAATAAAATTAGAGGGTAAGTGGTGTTGTGGCACGGCTTTATATAGACTCCAGACTGTAGCGGTTAATATCAGTGCGGAGCGTCAACTATAGGTGATGCTCAGCGATAAGTTCGCGATGCGCAAAATATGTCAACTTTCAGCCAATAGAAGTCCTTGACAACTATAATTGGTCGGTACAATACTTGCGTAGATGTTGAACAATGCGAATACAAGCGGCAATGCATCTACGTTCAGACCCAAAGTCGTATTACTTCAGTTAAATTATAAGTCATATGTTTTAGTTTTAAATTGGTACTTTGTATTATTTACCGTACTTTGCCTGTGACATGCGAGGAGCTGGCGAAAAAAAAATTGTAATTTCTTATTATTTGCATACAATTTCTTTTCGATCGTATTCTTTCCATGCCTCTTTATCTGTTAGGATCAAAAAAGTTAAACAGTATTACCTAAAATTATTATAAAAACAAAGCAAAAGTTGATGGTTTTGTCTAAGATGTAGTAATCGTAACATACATGTTGTCTCTCAAATAAAACTGCGTAAATTTCATATTATTTCTCAAGTGCAAAACAGTGTTGAACATATATTTCAAACAAAAAGGCGTGAGTTGCAATCAAAACCTTGCGATTTAATTTTTTGCCTGTTGTTAAATTAATATATTTTTACAAGCTACATGTGACGAGTATTATACAAAACAACACAACAAAAAATACAAAACAACAGTCATCACTACGATTCATGGTTTATTTAATGGTCACTTTACAATGTCACTACTTTACAGACCGCAACTTCGTGTCAGGATTCACTATAGGTCGTCCTCTAATTAATTATAACTAAGGCCGAACTAAGTCTGAATAGTTAACCAGCTGAGAGCCAGCGAGAGAATCTTGTCATTGAGCTGAAGTAGACTTTGGAGCTCATCTCAGCATGGGGTACCAAATAACTGGTTGCATTCAATGCCAAGAAAAGTCAGGTGTCAGCATTCAAATCCCCGTTCTCTCCTCCTCGTAACCTTCAAATAATTTTGACATGAAGATTGAAATGAAAGTTCTGAGGTATCAGTGTCTATCATTTAATGTTGTCCAAAAAAAAGTGGGGTGCATGGTGTCAACAGTTATAAATATTTTATTGTCAGAAATGAGTAGAAGGATTATCATTTAGATATCTTAAAAAGCACCCCACGCTTTTTTACAATAAAATATATTTTTTTCTTCAAATTTATTTTCTATTTTTTAGTTAGGTAGTTTTTCTATAATAGCGTGTTGTTTTAGTTTTTTTAAACTATTATTTATTTTAAATTTTTTAGAAAAAATATAAATATATTTTTCGATTTAACCCGACGTTTTGAAGGAGGGGAAAATTATGTTCAAAGTTTCCGTTACATACAAACATACGTATGAAGGTAATAAAAGCGTGTTAATGACAGTAAATGGAATACTGTAAAATTTCTATCGTTTTGTTGATGAAATGAATGATGTAATTAGCCTTTCTTCAGTGCATAATGTTCTTACCACCATATCATTCTAAAAGTGTAGGTATTTGTGTCTAGAAAAATATTTGCTTTAATATTTTATTATATAACTTATTTGCTATTAGCGTGCATGTGTCTCAAATTCTATTACAAATAATGTCCTCAAGCATTGTTCTAAGATTTTCAAGGTATATACATTTGGGTAAAGAAAAGGATGCTACAGTCAGAAAAGGTTACTCAATAGAGTGAACCAAGGTGTGAAACAATCTGCGTGCGCCAAACGTGTGACCCCAGCCTGCCCGGTGTACTAAATGCTGTTCTTATTGTTTTAGTGGCGGCGGCAGGGGGGGTGGTTTTAACAAAGGTAAAGCTCCTCGCTACGAGCGAGTGGTGCTGTTGTCATATTTTTAATTTGTATCTACATAAGGGCTGCCAAACATGGTATTCTACACGTTTACTGGTAGTATAGTATAGTAATAATAGGTATTATTATGTTTGGAGAGGTACAATTTAAAACTATTTTTGCGCACGTTGACTTAATTTTACTTCAGTATTATTTTAAATAATACATATTAAAAGTTCTCTTTAGCGTTTGATTAACTATAAAAAGGTTAAATTTTAATTTACTTTTCAATAATAAGTTATTGAAATGTAAAAAATTGTGTTTCGTATGGTAACATTGTGGTGGATGCGTATTTGTAAATCGATCATTATTGTTTTAAAAATGTTCTAAGGGATTTAAGAAATTAAAATTTAATAGGCTCACAAAAGAATAAAATTGCGGGTTAAGGTTTGTTGGATATGGGACTATTGATAACTAGGTCCATCCGCTCGTTTTATCAAGAATCTTCGTTAAGGGTTGAGAGCGCCTAAAGCGCTCGCCCGAAAGTCCGGTGAAGCTGAAGAAAGCCGATTCGCGTCAGGCTAACAGCATAACGTCACTTCGCAAAAAAAAAAAGAATCTTCGTGTGATAATTATATTAACAGTATATTTTCTAATTTATGTGTTGTAAAACCGGAAACTGACCTGCAGCTATGTTAAAAAAGGGACCCACAAATCGACACAAAACATTCACAACTGTTGGTATATAAGATGGTATTTATATTTTAAGACTAATCTGTTCGAATTACACATTTTGAATGGAAAGGTATAATAATAAAAATCCTTATAGATAACCAACAAAACAGTGCTACTATTTGACATTGGCGTCCCGAGCACACATATGCTATGTACAAGGTATAGTTTTTGAAAAGATATCGAAATACATAAGACCTCGAAAAGGCAGTACCTCGTATGGCATCTTAACGAAATAAAAACAATCTCGATTTTACTTCATGAATTACTAAAACCAACAAAAGTACCAACAACATATACATCACCTTAAATACTTGTAGAATCGTAAGAAAGTTCCTACAGGAAAATTAATTATAAATGCGTAAATCATTCTAACTCGGCCTTGGCCCATATGTCTCATTCGTATTCGGATTCATACAGAGACTTAAAAAATAAAAATACAAAATAATATTATATTATTTTCAGATAAATGTTAATATTTCTTCTTCTAAATTCCTAAACCTTTTTACTAGCAATTTTACCAGTACTAAGCCATTAGACTTGTATTACAGCATACAGAGAGCCTATTCCTAAAGGAATGTTGCGTTAGCTAATTAATATTAAAATTTAAATATATTTTATAAAGTTATAAAACATGCAATAGGAATATAAAATGAGTCAGGTTAAATAAAGTTGCGCTGATATTCATATCCGTCCGGATAGCGATCACAGTACACATAGTGTTAAAACCTGCCATAGTGATCCACACGCCTTGTGTGGATCGCGTTCCAGAATCAGCCAGTGTATATCCGGTTCTCCCGAGGGGTTTGCGATATGACTTGATGGTTGGGGCGGGTATAGGGTTCATCCTTGTATGTGCCTGCATCAGTCATCCGCCTGTCCTGTCGCAGGCCCCTCTCAATTTACTTCTTCCCTCTCCTAAGAGGGAAGAAGCATTTATACAGGCTGGCATGACTGATGACCACCGATAAACTCATTGTTTGTCTGTGGTTGCTATTTTTTGGACTGCACTACCCTTACTATCAGATGTAGTGCAGTCTCTTTGCCGTGATCGGATAAAAGTAATAAACATTTGAGCAGGCATATCTATTTTGTGTGTGAGTGTGTATAATGATAGCATAAAAATATGTATGAACTCGACTACTATTACTTCAATTTTCCTTTTGATTATGAGCAATTTTCCGTTTCATCATAATATGCTGATTATTGATCTGTTAAGAGCATAGATGGCATTTCTTTATTTATCGTAATATGGGTGTAGGGGCCGATACATGATAAGAATCTACACGAGAATAATGTTTGAAATGTAAGCCTACAGGTGCAAACTATATGTTATCCGCCTTTTCTTCGATATATAGTTTCTAGGGTAGTTTCCTATGTTTAATTTTATACATTATTTTATACGCAACAGAATAAATGCGAAGAACCCGGAACTGTAATTTTAAATATTGGATAGAGCTTGCCTCGTAATGGGCATTTTGCATAGTGACGTCAATGTTTGCGTCGTCTGTAATTTGATAAGTCCCCATGACATCAGATTTGAATGACTTCAATTTGAATATTTTAATTTTATATTAGCGACTGACGCATAATAACATCTTAATTAAATGGGGTCCGATATCTTATATACTATGTCCAGTATCTTAAATGCTTAATTATGTATTTAAGCTTACGCCACATTGTTATGAGTAATACATAGAATATGTATTAAAGTTCGGTTATTAGGCGGTTATCACTTCCAGTTATTTTATGTTCTTTACTCGTTCTAATATTGGTCATGAACAGAGAGAAGCATCATGTGCTACTAGGTACTGATAATGGATTATCAATCACAGTCTGATTTCTTATGGAAAAAGCAATGTATTTCGATTTATCTGAGTTTAGTGTGAACTTATTATTTTACGTCGCAAGCCATGTCAAAAATTGCATTCCACATATGCGCTGCAAATAGATGAGCTGTGTCATCTGCGTATGCTATAATAATTTTGCCCTCAAATGGTTATAATTATAGCGGATCATTATGTGGAAGAGTGTTAGACCTAGAATGCTCACTTGAAGTATTCATTAGATAGCAGGTACAGATTGCCACAGAACACAGAAAAATGTTAGAATGGCCATTGGGCGCTATTTATTGTGTATAAAATTCAATGTCGCCAAGTTTGCCCCACTATTTCCCTCACTACAACTAATGTACTCTATAAGTTTATAAGAACTCATATTAATGTACTTTGAAAAGAGACTACGCAGTCCACACCATTGGTACACATACACTACTGATACCTGAGTGTAACTGAACGGACTGCTACAATAGCAAAAGACATAAAATAAAATATTATAAAAAATAATACTATTTTTATTTTGTGTCAATACCATAAAACTGGCCAATATAAACCTAGTTTAAAACAAGTGTAAGTTTTGTAATAAGGCCCTATATTTAAAGAAATTAAACAAAGGGGAGTTTAAATAAAAATGAAACACCAATGGACGTGAACAATATTTTCAATCATTCTATTTTATTTGAATAATAATTACCATCGTATCTACGTTATGACTGGCCCGTCCTGGGCCAATTGTGCATAGCATGAAAATATAGCTAGCTAAGCTAGCTTTTTTACTGTCTATTTTCTGTTACATTGCTTTAACACTATGTTAAATCAATGTAATTCGGACAAGGGTTGCAACACGACGGAATAAAATATGGCTGACCACATCCGTAAAATGTCACAAACAACCTGGAACCTCATTGAAGAAAGGCGCCAGCTCCATCTTCAACTCCTTGCAACCAGCGAAGTAGCAGTACGCGAAGACCTAAGGCTGCAATACAGACAGATTCGCAGAAAAATCTACCGCAGTACCCGTCATGACCGTCGAGTATGGGCTGATGGTGTTGCGGATTGCGCCCAACGTGCTGCCAACTCCGGCAATCTCAGGGAGATGTACAAGGCGACGAAGACCTTGGCCGGGAATCGGAAACAGAGGAAGAAGAAGCCCTTGAAAGACAAGAGAGGCCAGTTGATTGTGACATCGGAGGGTCAGCTTCAACGCTGGTGGGAGCACTTTATGGAGATCTTCCAAGTGTCAAACGATCCCGTTACTAGGGCCTCAACAACTGCCAACTTGCCCGCACAAAGCCTGGACATTAATGTGTCTCCCCCTACAGAAGAGGAAGTAGTGAAGGCCATTCAATCACTGAAGAATGGGAAAGCCCCGGGAATGGACCTTATCACAGCGGAAATGCTTAAAGCTGACATTCCCACCGCCGCGAGCGTGCTGACGCCCCTTTTGAGGAACATCTGGTCAGCGGAAGAGTTGCCCGACGACTGGAACAAGGGCCTTCTCATTACCGTACCCAAGAAAGGAGAGCTCAGTGAATGTAGCAACTGGAGAGGCATCACCTTGCTCTCGATTCCGTCTAAGGTGCTCTGCAAGATCATCCTGGAAAGACTGTCTGGGGCCGTTGAACCTCTTATCCGCAAAGAGCAGGCAGGCTTCCGACCCAACCGATCGTGCACGGACCAGATAAACACCTTGCGCATAATCCTCGAACAGGCATCAGAATGGCAAAGGGAAATGTATTTAACCTTTGTGGATTTCGAAAAAGCCTTCGACACGCTGAGATGGAGCTGTATCTGGGATCGGCTACGTGAAATTGGAGTCCCCGAGAAGATCACCAACATAATTAAGGCCATCTACAGGAAGTATTCTTGTAGAGTCACTCACGACGGCCTCGTCTCGGAGGACATACCGGTCCATGCGGGTGTACGCCAGGGGTGTCTTCTTTCTCCTCTTCTCTTCCTTGTCGTCTTGGATGGCGTTATGAATAGCACCAACAACAGCAAGCGCCGTGGCATAGAGTGGGGACTGTCCAACGTGTTGGAAGATTTGGATTATGCCGATGACCTATGCCTATTGAGCCACACACGCGCCGACATGCAATCCAAACTAGACGACCTACGGCGAGAGGCTTTGGAGACGGGGCTTAAGATCAACATACGGAAGACCCAGGAGGTGAGGTGCAGAGCGACAAGCACTTTGCCGTTGCTCATCGGCACAGAGGGTGTGGAGAGAGTCCACAAATTTACCTACCTCGGTAGTGTAGTGTCAGAAACAGGAGGAACCGAAGAAGACATCACTTCGAGAATCGCCAAGGGGAAGGCAACCTTCGCACGGCTCCGCCCTATATGGCAATCGCGGAAACTGACTAGGAGAGTTAAGCTCAAAATATTCCGGTCCAACGTGAAAACCGTGTTGCTCTATGGATGTGAGACGTGGAAGGTCACCAAGGACATCTCGCGTCGGCTCCAAGTTTTCGTCAACCGATGTCTTCGCCGTATTCTCGGTGTATACTGGCCCGAGAAACTCTCCAACTTAGATCTGTGGGAACGCTGTGGTGAGACTCCGATCGACCAACAGATCAAACGCCGCAAGTGGAACTGGATCGGCCACACGCTCCGAAGGGACCCTGACCACATACCTAGGCAAGCCCTAGACTGGAATCCCCAAGGAAAGCGGAAACGTGGCCGCCCTAAGCAATCCTGGCGGCGGACGATCACTGCAGAAGCGAAGGCTATAGGAATGACCTGGAGCGAAGTAAAGCGCGAAGCCCAAGACCGATCGAGGTGGCGACGTACTGTGGACGCCCTCTGCCCCATCGAGGGGACATAGGACAATAATGACATCCGTAAAATGAACATTTTACTTCTCTATCAAATTAATTCGGCTGTATTTTTTTGTAATACCGCCACATTTTTTCAATTTTATCGTTACATGAGTTGGCCTAAATGAAACATCTATTTTTACGTTCTTATTATAAATCGCATATTACTAAACTGATTTTGCATATCTATACTAATAATAAAGCTGTAGAGTTTGATTGTTTGATTGTTTGTTTGTTTGTTTGTTTGTTTGAACGCGCTAATCTCAGGAACTACTGGTTCGAATTGAAAAATTATTTTTGTGTTGGATAGTCCATTTATCGAGGAAGGCTTTAGGATATATAACATTACGCTGCGACCATTAGAAGCGAAGCATCAGTGAAAAATGTTGCAAAAACGGGGAAAATTATACATATTTGAAGGCTTCCGTTGCTAAGCTACCAAAATAATATTATTTGAAGGCTTCCGTTGCTAAGCTACCGAAATCTATACTAATATTATAAAGCTGTAGAGTTTGATTGTTTGTTTGTTTGTTTGATCACGTGGGCGGAGCCGCGAGCAAAAGCTAGTTATTTATATAATAAAGGTTTTTTGAGTTACGGATGAAATGTAATCTCTTCTTTGGTGATACTTAATACCTGACTTCTTGGTCTACACGCTAAAACTGTGCAAGACGGCTACGTTATCTAGTGTCAACGGATCTGCGCACTCAACGAAATCTACCCGGGGGTGCGGCTTCTTATATGATCATGTGCTTATATTAATAATAAAAAGCGTGTAAAAACGGCGACGCTGCCACACCTACATAGCCATTCTAACCTTAGTTCTGTAGTCATTGCTAACATATGCGCCTAAATTTACGCAATGGTATCTGCCACTGAGGTATCTGAAATATTTTTATTTGTTCGTCCCAGATGTTTTTTCTCATTCAGTTACGAGTGCAATTGAAATTGCAGTTGCTAAATCTCAAAAATGTTGAACTTTTTTGGGTATCGTCTGAATTGTTGGAAACACGTAATATAAACTCCTAATATTTATGTAAGAAGTAACGTGGTTGTTTGTTTAATTTAACAGTTACAAAACTGTTAATTACTAGTTTGGAAATGTACCAGAAACACGTATATCGTTTTGGCAGCCCTATTTGCCGGATATTGTGTCACACGGAAACTTACCCTTGCGTATAGAGTTTATAACACAATGATTTGTAAACAAAGGTATACTGGTAAAATTTGAACTTACACTTCGGGATATGCCTAGCTTTGCGATATTGATATTTTAGTGTTTGTAATTTCTCCAATAACATTGTCAAACATCACTCATAAATTAGGTATGCACAAATATGTACATTCTTAAAAAAAAACTAACAATACAGTGATATCGAACACAAGTCTTTTGACAAACTGTACCTACTGTGTTTAAACAACATAAAAGAAAGGTAAAATGCGACTCGTGCTTTAGAACAGTAAAGAAGTGAGAAGTGGTTACTTTTAAAACGTATCAAATACAATTGATCAAGATGTAAGACAGTTTACGGGGCTATTCGCGATCTTCAACACTGCTATCTCCATTTGAGCGTATTGTTTACATAACCGAAAACCGCCTAGTATGAAAGCAATTATTTACAATAAAATTTAGTTTACTCTTGTAAGGAAAACTAAATGAGTTTTATCTTTAGGTGGTGGCGGCGGCGGTTTCGGAGGAGATCGAGGTGGGGGTGATATGGTAACACAAGAAGATACGGTTTTCATCCAAGGCATGAATCCATCTACTACTGAAGACGAACTATGTCAACATTTCGGCGCCATTGGTATTATTAAGGTAAAATTAATACGATTTTGAATTTCAAAATGTAGTTTTCACAATTATTTATTTACTCATAAGCGCCACAGCCGCACACACCAAGACAAATACTTGTGTGATCCACAAATATATTTTTTTAAATATATTCTATATGTAATCTAAGATAATATTAACACCTATATGTATTTGTTACATGAATTATTTTTTTTAGACTGATAAGAAAACGCAAAGGCCAAAGGTTTGGATGTACAAAGATAAAACAACAGGTTTACCGAAGGGCGAAGCTACGGTTACCTATGAAGACTCCAATGCTGCATCGTCAGCTATTCAGTGGTTTGATGGAAAGGACTTCAATGGATCGACAATCAAAGTGTCACTTGCACAACGACAAAATACATGGGGTGGTGGAAAAGGAGGCGGCGGTGGAGGATTCCGCGGAGGTCGCGGCGGAGGACCCGGGGGCGGCGGTCGAGGAGGCGGCAGGGGTGGTGGCGGCGGCGGTGGCGGTGGCGGCGGCATGGGCGGTGGACCACCCTCAGGAAACCGGGACGGTGATTGGAGGTGTCCAAATCCTACCTGCGGAAACACAAACTTTTCTTGGAGAAAGGCTTGTAATAGATGTAACGAAGAGAAGCCTGGAGGCGGAGGCGGTGGTGGTGGTCCCGGAGCAGGAGGTGGAAACGGTGGAGGTGGTCGTGGCGGCGGGGGACCACCAGGTCGCGGTAGCCGCGGTGGTGGCGGCCGCGGTGGCGGGGGCGGCGGCTGGGGCGGACGTGGCGGTGAGCGCGGCGGCTCCCGGGGCGGCGGCAGGGACGGCGGCGATCGGCGCGGCTACGGACCTGGCGGCGGCGGTGGCGGCGGTGACCGCGACCGCAATACCGGCGGAGGCGCCATGCGCGGAGACGGCGGGTAAATAATAGATATTACTATAGTATGTACTACATAACTAAGTTGGCTCCCCCAAAGACCGACAATGTATCGAAGATTCTAGTATTAATGGTATATATGGGCAGCGGTGATCACTTGCCATCAGATGACGCCTCTTCATCCCTCAAAAAATCTACGGCCGACTGTATGTGATTACTATCTAAAATATGAATATGTAAAAGAATATATTAAACGTTACTAATAAATTAAATAGTTAACTAAGCAATGCTACATCTTATAGTGTAAAACGCAATTAACTGATGTATATAAATTGCGTGTGCATAAGTGCATAAAGGCATTAAATGGGCGTTCAGAGTTTGTATAGAGAAACAATTTAATTTTTTCGATAATTGTAGCCTTTGGGATGAAATTTCGGGGTTTGTTCCGAATAAAGAAATTCAAGCGAGCGGATACGCGAGTAAAATCTAGTAGATTATAATATTGTGATATTGAATATAACTCTTGTTAACATGACGGAGCAATTACCTCGAGACTGGGAGAATAGAATGTTATAATAAAGTTTCAAAAGTTTCTCTTTAAATTAGTAGTACTTGTGTATAATAGTAAGTTTAATATATGTATTTATTTACAGGAGCAGAGATCGGCAAAGACCATACTAGAAAACTTACTTTTATATCAACAATATTTTAAGATATTACTTCACTTGACTGAATTTTAGGCTTCACTAGTTCTAATATGGTAAATAATTAGCAGGTAATAATGAAATGCAACATTTACCCAAGTACATGAGTATTGATTGACATGATGACTTGCCTATATTAAAATTAAAGATGTAAGTACCTCTATAAGTCAATGTAATAGTAGTGATATTTTATTGAAACATTACACATTAATATGAATAGTTCATAGTGGAATCAGTTGTATTATAAGTTTATAACATAGACGAGAGGTTAGACCTATTTTGTCCAATACTTTTGCTTACCCCTAGATTGAAAGAGATATTGCAATAGTACTATGGCTATGTATTAAGTCGCAAGCCCCATTACAAAATAACAAAAAAGAACGAAGACGCACAGTGCACTTAGTAACATTGACGCGTTTCTGTGTTTTTATTGCGATTTGGACCCAACTGTACTGTACTCGTATGGATGAAAATGTTTTGAAGGGGCGACATGTCTTCGACTTCTACAGCTTGCGCCTAATGGCTCAAATAGGTTTTACTTCGTGAGTACCTACTACATGTTTGATAGCAAAATATTGTGTTCTGTAATATATAATTATGTATTTGCTATAATATGTTTAACTTGTCTGTGCCTACTAGGCAAATGTAATATCTTTCCAAACTTCTTAATATCTTAATAAAATACAGGATATTATAATATGTTAAATGTTCAATAAATATTTGATCACTGTGACTGTGTACTTTATTTTATTGAATCTTAAGGGGGTATTCTGGTCTAGACGCCTAAATTTTAGGCATTTTTCAAACTAAGATAAAAACAAAATTAAAAACATTTTTTGTATGATTTTTATTGATATTTGAAGAATTAAAAAGAAAAACAATCGTCGAATTACAGGCCGGTGGAGTCGGGGCTACCAAAAAAATGGTGCTCCCTGGTTGACATGATTCCAACCCTTGTAGTGATCTAAAACAAACAAATAATAAAATTCTTCATCAGTAAGGATGTCGCTATCGGATTGACCTTTGCCAAAGAAAAAAAGAATAATTTCACAAAATGGCGTAGACTTATAGAAAGGAAAAAAAAATACTCCCATTTTTTGACCTTGTCGTTTTTTTTAAAAATACTTAGAATTAAAATTTTTCAAAATCCGAGGCAGGTGCGATAGAGAGATGTATAGAAAAGATTTTTGTCAAATTTCAAAGGAATCGGTAAAGTAGAACTTGAGATATGACAACCACCCTAAAACCCACCCTGGCCTAATGCGGGTTGGCCGACTTCACATACCATCGAAAAATCTTAAAGTTCTCAGGTATGTATGTAGATTTCCTCACGATGTTTCCTTCACCGTTAAAGCAAGTGATAATTAACAATTAATATACACGTATCTTGAAAAGTCAGAGGTGTATGCTCTTGACGCTGGTTTCGAACCATATCTATACTTATAAAATAACATGTCCTGACTGACTGACTGATTCATCATCGCCGAGCGCAAACTATCAAGGCTACAAGCATGAAATTCGGACTGTATATTCATTTTGTTATGTAGGCACCCACTAAGGCCGCGGACTCGAAGTCAGCGGCGCGGCAGCGGCGGACACCCGGTCTCGAAGTCAGCGGGCAGATAGAGCGGCGTAGTTTTGTGCTATGAGAAATTATTGTCCGTTCGCGAACGAAATTGATGTGAATATGATGTTCCATATAAAAAATCATTGAAATAATTTGCTCCACCACGTCGGCGGGCATTTTTGAAAATACACAGCACTACGTCAATGCAGATGCGCAGGCGCCGCTCGACTGGCGGGCGCCGCTCCCGCGCCGCCGCCGCTTGCCGCTGACTTCGAGTCCGCGGCCTAAGAAAGGATTTTAGAAAATTCCACTCCAAAGGAGTCAAAATAGGGGACGATAATATGTATGAACATGAAAGTTACATAAACAAAATTTTGTATTTCGGTTATTGACGTAAAACAAATAAATACGTGTTTCAGGAATTTTAGAAATTTTATTTAATAAGGGATGAAAAAGGAGGTGAAAGTAAATACGAAAATGAGTTTGTTTGTTACGCTTTCACGCCTAAATCACTGAACCGATTTTGATGAATTTATCTACAGAGACAGATGAGATCCTGGAGACGGTTACAGGCTACTTTTATCCCCGAAAATACTGTTCACGGGGGCGGAGCCGCGAGCAAAAGCTAGTCGATAAATATATCAAAAGGTTACGGGCAGCACTACGCAAAGCCGCCATATATAGTTATAAGTAGGTAATACAGGGTGTATTACCTACTTACTTGACACTGGTATATTAGGGTCTAACAGATGCCATAAAAAATAAGTTTTTTCCATGGTTATGCAGTCTTTAATAGTCTAAGCCTAATCTAAGGCTGAATTGCACCATAATAGCAGTTCTAGTTAAGGTTTATGCCAAATTTGACGATAACATTAACATTAACTGCGGAATGTGTTGCACCATCGTATTCCGGTAATACTAGATTCCTCGATGAATTCTAGAAGCAGGGACATATTATTTTGGAGCACAGACGCTTTATTAGATTTATCGGTTTGGAGGTTATAATTGAACTATCTGACGGATATTTAACTTAAACAATAGGTTACGGTTAACAGCTAAAGTTATGACGTCATTTAACATTTGTCAAATGGTGCAACTCATTTTTTGCATAATCGGTATTTTAACATGTTTGTCATTGCTAAAGTGAGATCGTGCAATCCCGCCTTAGCGTGATGGCGAGTCCTTATTATGTATACGTCAATGATTTGCGTGACCTTCTAAAAGTAGGATTATAATCATGAAATAAGACTATCACGTCACATACATTATCATACGGTTATTTCAGTCATTCAACTAATCCGAATTACTGCAGTAGTTTATTGACCTCATCTAGCGATATTTAAATCATGAACAGTAGTCATTAACGACTAAATCATACCTTCCTACCTCATAATCCGTTTATATTTAATACTGTAATTTTTGCATGCATTCAATATCATAACATAATAAATAATTTTATTATGTAGGTATATTCTATGTACGGTATTCCCCATCCATTGATACTTCGTCTACGTTCAGAATCAATGTTGCCAACTTAGCTCTTTTAGACCTAAATTTTGCTCTATTCTAACATTGGCAGCTCCATAAAATAGGTTTTAGCTCTATATGTCTATAGCTATCTTTTTATGTAAGTTTAGGTCTATTTCTAGGCATACTAACAGATAGCTTTTCCTTTTTCATCTTTCCCATTATCTTTATAGCTGTGTGTATCTCTCATTAGAATTTCACGTTTCCTATCACAGCCATTATTATTTTTTATTTGAAGGAATTCCTTTTAGTTGTCATAGTCGTGTCCACAGAGTACTTTTAAAAACGGTGAAACAACTACGAAAACGCGACAAAAATACTATTTTTCAATATTGAATTTTTTGGCAAAATTGGCATATGAAAACCCGATGGCTGATGAGTGATGATGCAAAACGAAGGACAAAATTGGAGTGTGTTTATTTAACATAAGAAACAAAAACTGCGACGACGATGATTGATATAAGTTATAATAGGTATCTTAGGTCGGACGTTTGAGTGGATAAATGAATGCTGGATCTATTTTTTGCAAAATCTAGCTCTTTTTCCGGTATGATTTGGCTCTTTTTAATTTTTTGTTTTGGCCACACTGTTCAGAAATTTCAGAACTGAGACAAATTTGATTCTCTCTTGATACCTAGTAGGACTGTTGATATTTTTAAAAATATAGGATTTTCGATATATCGATATTTTAAAATATATCAATATCGGAGTTCGATATATCGAAAAAAAATATCGATATTTCGATATATCGGCTTTATTTAAAAAAAAATCGTAAGTCAGCTCAAAAAAGATTACACAATTTATAATCTAGTAGATTTATTAAACAAATTAAATTATGAATGTATATAAGTAGTAGGTTATAGTTCTAAGTAATTATTTTTTAAATTTAAGACAAGACAATTATGTATACCAATATTTTTCAGTAAGAGTTTTTAAAAATACTCTTTGTTTTATATGTTCAGCTGTATGGCTACTACGATTGTTAGGCACTAAAAGAGTGATTGTAGAAGCAACTCGTTCAGATGTAACAGAAGAAATTAAATATTTAAGTGCTATTTCTGATAGGATGGGAGTAAAATGCTTATTATCAATCCAAAATTTCAGGGCGTTTGATGACCTTGAAATATTTGGCTGATCTAAATACTGCTTTAATTCAGCAGGTATTGTACTAAAACTTCTGCCAGAAACTTCATTGGCATTGGCCATATTTTTCAAGAGCATTTCTGAAATAATTTCTTGAAGCAAATTAATTTAAAAAAAAAAATTAAAATATTGTCAAGCGACTGCTAACTTTAAAATCATAACGGTAGATTAAGTTTACGATGATTTTGTAGATTAAATAAATTACGGAAAAAAAATAAAAATAAGAATTATTTTATAAAAATATTGACCATCGATATCGATATTTCAATATCGAACTATCGATATATCGTCCAAAAAAATATTAGTAATAAATATCGATATTTCGAAATAATAATATCGATATATCGATATTTTATCAACAGTCCTAATACCTAGTTTATTTGTCTCTGCTTGATACTTTACCGGTGGTCGCTATTTATATTAATTTTAAAGTAAAATTATTCTGTGGTGATTATGGGCCCTATTTTATCACGCGCTTAAAAGTACCTAATAAACTAGATACGAAAAATCAACTGCATAAAAACTCACATTCGAAATCTGCATGCGTACAAATAAAGGTAAATAGAATTTATCATATACGTATATCAATTATGGCTCTAAACATGCTAAATTCTTCCCACCACAATTCCTCTCCTTAACCCTCCGGCAGGTCCCAGATCTTTGTACGTGTTGTTCAACGTCATTGAAATACAGTCCAAAATATAATAATTAGTTTTCTATTCCAGATGGCTGATATCAAAACCTTATTAAAGGAAGCTAAGAAACACATAGGTGACAAAAATTTTAAAGAAGCTCAAGATTGCTGTAAAAGTATACTACGAAATGATAAACGGAATTATTTTGGACTTGTGTTGTTGGGGAAGTCACTCCAAGATTCTGATCAGGCACCTTTAGCATACCGGAAAGCCATAGAAAGCAAACCAGAGCAACCATTGGCTTGGCAAGGTCTTGCTCATTATTATGAAACTAAAGATGATGAAATTGCTAAATTACAGCTTTTCCCTATATATCGAGAATTACTATCATTACAAATAGAGGAAGACAAGACATTAGACATCTTGTCAAGACTGTGCTGTTTGGCGTTGACACTGAGAAACAGTGAGGCTATCAATATTCTCAGTGAATATATACTAAAAGTCGATGTCCCCTCTGATTTGAGAAAAGTGGCTGAAGAGCAACTTATCAATATCTTAAAAGCTGATGTTCCATGTGAAGAGAAATATATTAATAATGTTCTTGAAATACTAACTAGATTATGTGCAAGTAATCCAAATGAGCAATTAGAATTGCTATATTGTAAGATTCTCATTCAGAAAAGTGATTTTTTCCCTGCAGTTGAAGAAATTATAAAGTTAACCTTTTTTTCTCAGAATATTATTGTTAGAGAATGGCTCTGCAAGCAGTTGTGCATTAAATTTGTAGAAAATAATATGTCATTCAATAGCTTCAATATTGAAATACATGCAGACTTAATAACTGCAAATATTGTAAACTCAAAATACCCTAATTTATTGAAAAGTATGCTTGCTTATTATAAAAGTCAATATTTAGAGGCATATAAGCAATGTGTCTCATTAATCGACTACCAAAATCCAGATTCAGTTGAGGTTATTTTTGTAATAAAATGTACAATAATGCTTAAAAAATGGTCTATCACCCAGAAGCTTGCAGCCTGTTTTCTAACTAAAGTGAAAGATAATAATCTATCTTTAGAACTTCATAAATTTATTTTTTATGCACTAGCTAAACAACAGAAATGGAAGGAAGCAGTAACTGTATCTAAAAATGTACCTCATGATATGATGGCACCAAGTGAACAAGCTTTACTGGCTACATGTTACATTGAACTGGATTCACCATCAGAAAGTTTAATGGAACTTTTAAAATGCTCTAAATACCATATGCATCTACAAGCTCAACTATTAATAAAGCAGAAGAGGTATGAAGATACTGTGAATCTTTTACAACACTCTGTTGATGATGCCCTAAGTGCATTTTACTTAGGTAAAGCGTTTTGGGAACTGAAGCAATATGACAAATGCCTAATAAATCTTTTAAAATCTGCAAAGCTGAACCCAGAACACCCTGATACATTTTTATATTTAGGTCATGTTTATTATTATTTAAAAGATGATCTAGATAAAGCTAAAAAATGCTATGAAAAAGCTTATAACCTGAACAATCTTGACTACAACATAGCCAAAAGTCTCAGTGAAATTTATATAAAAATGCAACTGAATGATGCGAATTTTGAATTACTTTGTGACTTGGCAAAAGATATGTCTAAAAATGAAATTTGGGTGTACTTTAGATTAGGTTTGCACTACTTGAACCAAAGAGAATGGGAGAATGCAATAATAAATTTTAGAAATGTTATCAAAAGCAATAGTAATGAAACAACAGCATTTGAATGTCTGGCAGATGCATATTATGGTAGAGGTTCATTTACCTCTGCCTTAAGAGCATACAACCAAGTAATGTCCATAGACCCTGAGAAGACTGCTCATTGCTTAACCCGCATTGGATATATATATTCACTACTAACACAGTATGAAGAAGCGGTCACAACATTTGAAAAAGTTCTTAAACTGGAGCCATACTCATATTTAGCACTTAAAGGAATTGCTGAAACATGGATGAGAATTGCTAAGAAAAAGTTGGCATCTAAAATATATGGTAGTGCAAAAGACTGTGCACAAAATGCCATAAATTATATCATAAAGGTGTTGACAAAACAAAAACAGTTTTCTTGCTTTTGGAAACTATTGGGGGACATATTAATGTTCATAACAGAGTTGCCATATAAATATTCATATGCCTATGTGCCTCTGTTTGCTAACACAACAGGTGTAAATTCTGAAGTGGTTAAAAAGGATAAATTACAAATATATCCTGAGGCTATTATGTGCTATTCATATTTATCAAAACAGAAACAACATGTTGCTTCATATGACCTAGCATCAACCTACCTTTCTTATTACAATGAAACTAAAAAAGAAGTTAACTGTCGCATTGCTTTTAATTTAGCCGTTACATGTATCAAAGAAAAGCCTTTGCTTTGGAATAACTGGAACTTATTAGGAAAAATTTGCCTTGTAATAAAAAAATATGAACTGGCACAGCATTGCTTCATAAAAGCTCTATTAACCACTAGAAAATGGTCTGTTACAAAAATATGGTGCAACTTAGGTACATTATATTTAAAATTAAAAATATATAAATTGGCCAACTATTGTTTTTCCCGTGGACAGTCTACAATGCCATCCTATCCTCAGAGTTGGATAGGTCAAGGCTTAATTGCAGAAGCGATTCGAGAAGAGGAAGCAATGGATTTGTTTAGGCATGCTTCAAGACTTGGCTATCATCCAGAAAGTGCACTTGGATATGGAGATTGGGTTTGTCGTATATTGAAAAACAATAAATATAATGAAGACGCAGATTTAAAATATGTCATTGAAGGCCTCTATGCAATACCTTATGCTACCGATTTATTAGAATGGTTCTGTAATTTTGACCCTGAAAATGCCTGTGCTTATACAATTCTCGGGATTTTGCAAGAACGTAGTGGACTAATAAGTGCTGCTTTTAAATCGTATGGAAAAGCCTTACAATTCGCGGATGAGAATAAAAAGAATATTGCACTTTTGAATGTAGGAAGAATTCTAAACAGGACAGGACATTATGATGCAGCAATTAAAGTCTATAAATCAATAACAGAAGCCAGTTTAAATTCCACAACAGGTTTAGCTCTATCCTTATTAAAAAAAGGTTTATATGAAGAGGCTTATTCAGCTTATGATACAGCTCTTCATTGGTTAAGTGATGATGACGATGACAAATCAGATCTCCTTGTGGCTATGGCTGGCACAGTTTACAAATTTAAAGGAGTTAATGAAGCAAAAACATTACTTTTTCATAGTATACAGATATCACAAAAGAAACCCACTGCAACAAGTTTATTTGCTATATGTTCTTTAGGGTTGTTACATGCTGATAAAAGCTTATCTAAACTGGCTCTGAGCGAGTTAAGGAAATACGACAAAGAAATTAATCACGATTTTGATATAGGGTTTTTAAAATCATTCTTGCTTGTTAGTGAAGATAATATGGAACAGGCCTACAAATCACTAAGTGATTCACTTCATGATCATCCAAATAATCCTTTATTATGGTTCTGTATGGCTCAGTACTGCCTCATGGACAATAATCTCAGAGCAAAAGTTGCTAGCCGATGTGCCCAGAAAGCACTATGTTCAATACGATTGACCAAAAAATCTGATAATAATTGTAACTTTGCTAAAATAATTGCAACAGCCAGCATAGCTGAACACATTGCAGGTGACAGCATAAAATCCCTTTTGTTGGCAAAGGATGGATTGCACATGTATCCAAGTCAAGTCGAGATATGGGCGGCTCTCTTACGTTCACTTCTGTCGCATAAGATGTGCTTAGAACGAAAACCCTGGATCCTCAGCATGATAGAACATATGCGGAAACACTTAAACGCATCACGTCGTCTTGTCAAGTGGATTACCATTATTGAGAAAAAACTAAGTAGATAAATAGGAAACAATATATCTGTGTCTAATAAATCCTCTGGTACCAGTTGGGACAACATTTTGAGCTGTCTATAAGGTGGCTTGGCGAATTCAACACTCGTTTTATGTTGGACCGCTTGGAAAGTGTTGGTATTACACACCGAATGAGATTTGCCCATTCTGCAAACATCATTCTCATGATGGTATCCTGTCCATAGTGACAGAGGAGCAGCATAGGTATTAATTCCTCGTGAGAGTATAATAATATCCATATTACCATTAAAATCATCCAATAATTAATGGGTAATTATTATACATAATGAATAGTCTGTTATCTAACATAACATAAACACTATCCATATTTTAAATTGCTGGGGTCTTTACAATCTCCATCCAGTGAGAGTTCTTATTGTTCACTTGTTGCACTAATGCAAGAAACTTCTGTACTATTGTATTATGTAGCATCTAGAGGGCAATGTACACTTTTACATACATATTATTTATTGTTAAATGTTACCAAAGCTGGCACTAGGAGTATTGGCCATAATTATTAATGAACTTATATTATTATTTGTATCATTGTGTATGTTTTTTTTACTTTTGTATTTTAATATTTTAAAATGTCAGGGACGTATCGTCGTCGAGGAAAGCAGTGTACAGTCTAGTAGCCTATTTGCAGAAAGCCAATTACTGAGACTTATTACTTAATTATTTATTATCCAGTCCAATATTAGCATTGTGGGAATGGTAAAGTCAAATCAAGTGATTAAGAATAAACTAATGTCTTATTGGCTTAATGGATTGTATTAACATTAGACCTCGTGTAAATGGTTCATAAAACTAAAAGACGGCGCGCAAAGATTTTGTACTTGTTGCCTGCCTGAGACCGACCCCTCTGGGGATATCAAGATTTAGTAAAGTTTAAAAATGTATACATTTTTTTTCTTTTCATTAAAATTGTATGAAAGTTTCTTTACAAATACAGTACGATTAAAAAATTATAACGCTGAAAACTAGGCATGTCCTAGTCTCAGTAGTGTCTCAAGTCACAGTGAGAAATCAAACAATAAAATAATTAAATAGGAACTTATCAGTCCACGAGGACTCGCGTGTGGTCTCGCGAGTGACTACTTGACTTAAGAGTGCTTAGACGGACCTGACCCATATTATAAAAAAATGCTGGATTGTTTAACTATAAATAAAACCCCTTAAAAACATAAGTTTTGTTTTAATGTTTTAACTTTGCTTGTCAGCAATTCTCCGAAATACTGCAACATGTTTTTCTCCATTATTCCTAGTAACCTTTTTACCTTCTTCTGTACTTTCATAAAGTTTTTCAACAATAGGATCCTTTTTCTGAAATTAATAACGTTCAACATTATTTCTGAATTAAGCATTTTATAAAAAAAATACTGCCTTAACTTAACATAGAAAAAATATCCGTCAATTTGTTTTTCTAGTGCGACAACTATAAGTCGGCGGGATGAGTGGCACTATTGTTAAGCGCTTATTGGTTGGTTTTCATTTGTGACACGAATATTCAATACATTTTTAATTAGTTCAAAACTTACTACCGCCTACTTATTGATTGGCGCACTCTCACAAATAAATAAAACGTACCATGTCATCCTCTGATACTCTTTCAAACAATGGATGTTCTTCAAAATGTGTCACAATCCATTCATTCAACTCTTTAACATCTGTAATTGTGTAAATTATTCCCTGAGAATGATGAACAGAAATGAATTAAATGTGAATAAATTGCCTCTTTATGAATCTAATTTGAAATAACTATGCAATTTTATTTGCATTTTATTTTATCATGGCACCGCAAAGTGAATACTGTGCAAAACGTGCTGACTCCGGAACTTGACTCATTAAAATATATAAGATACAACGGCAGGTTTGGTCTTACAGTACACCGACGTAAAGTAGCGGCTTGCTGCTACGTTTCGTACGGTGCATGAGATATACGGAGGCCTAAATCCCCCTCTTTCCAATCCCTAATTACCCCTTTCCTTTAAGATCGGCAACGTGCCCAAGACTCTTCCGATACTGTGGGCGTAAATGGCCGGCAAACGAGCAAGTTCAATGGAGTTCACTAACATCCGTGGACTCCATTCGAACCTTAGTGCCGTCCACCACCATCTTGAGACGGCCCGGCCTGCAATGCTCTTCTTGACGGAGACGCAGATCTGCCGTCCGACCGATATGGCATATTTGCACTATCCCGGCTACTTGCTTGAAGAGAGCTTCAAGCCAAGGGCCGGGGTATGTTTGTATGTCCGGTTGGACGTCAGCTGTCGCCGTCTGCACTGCATGGAGGACCCTTCCTTTTCCACACTGTGGGTACGTGGATCTTGGCTCCCAGAGCCGGATCTATGTGTGCCTTTACAGATCCCATAACGGGGATGACGAGACAACTCGGCTGTTTAATTATATCAGCCAGGCGACAGACGATGTGCTGGAGCAGTATCCGACAGCGGAACTGGTGGTCTTGAGGGACTTCAACGCGCACCATGAGCTGTGGTTGGGCTCTTCCAAGACTGACCATGCTGGACGTGCTGCTCATGCATTTGCTCTGACTCACGACTTGTCACAACTGGTGAATCAGCCCACCTGAATCCCAGATGTGGCAAGTCACACGCCTTCTTTGCTGGACCTTCTCCTGACGAGTCATCCAGCCGGATACAGTGTGTCGGTGGGTGCCCCATTGGGTACCTCCGATCATTGCCTGGTTGGATGCACAGTGCCTCGTTCTGCGCCTCCTTCGCCAGTCAAAGTCAGGCGCAGAATCTGGCACTACTCGTCGGCAGATTGGGATGGTATGCGAGAGTATTTTGCATCCACCCCTTGGGGGCAGCGCTGCTTTGAGGGTAACGATCCTTCCGCGAGTGCCGACGCTATTGCCGGCGAGATCCGGTTAGGAATGGAATATTACATTCCTTCCTCGGAGGTCGTCGGTGGTGGTCGCGGACGCTCCTGGTTCAATCGCGACTGCGCAGATGCTGTTAGTGAGAAACAGGCTGCGTATCGCGATTGGATTAGGGGTCGCGCTATGAAGGATCCCAACATAAGTTCTCTCAAAGCGGCCTATAACCAAGCCACCAAGGCCTGCAAGAGGGCGTACGTCAGAGCGAATGCCCAGCGCATCAACAGGATTGGACGGGCTTTGGCGGATCATCCGACGAGCAGTCGTGCTTATTGGAGTCTTGCCAAAGCCGTCCAATCTAATTTCTGTCGCCCCTCGTTGCCACCGCTGAGATATCCGGATGGATCTCTGGCCCACAGGCCGCAAGAGAAAGCCACTCTATTAGCGGAACTCTTTGCGGCTAATTCGCGGCTCGAGGACGGTGATGCACCGCCGCCCACAGTGCCTGATTGCGGATACTCCATGCCGGATGTTCGTATCAGGCATTGTGATGTGCGGCGTGAATTACGGTCCCTCGACGTCCGCAAGGCTAGTGGTCCGGATGGTATCCCCGCGGTGGTCCTTAAAATGTGCGCAGCCGAGTTGTCTCCTGTGCTGACGCGCCTATACCGCTCTTCCTTCCTCTCGGGTATTGTGCCCCAATCTTGGAGAGAGGCCAATGTGCAACCGATCCCAAAAAAAGGTGATCGGTCGGACCCTAGCAACTACCGTCCAATCGCTATAACCTCAGTGATGTGCAAAGTAATGGAGCGGATCATTAATACACAGTTGATCCGCTACCTGGAGGATCACTCGCTGATCAATGACCGACAATACGGCTTTCGGTCGAAACGATCAACGGGTGATCTTTTAGCGTACATGCTACATCGCTGGGGTGAGGCGGGTGATAAGCATGGCGAGGCTCTAGCCGTAAGTCTCGACATTGCTAAGGCATTTGATAGGGTCTGGCACCGTGGTCTTCTCTCCAAGCTTCCGGCATATGGGCTCCCCGACAACCTGTGCACGTGGATCTCCGGCTTTCTGCATGAGCGCAGAATGCGTGTCCTTGTCGAAGGACATGCTTCACGGCTCATGACAGTTAATGCCGGAGTCCCACAAGGCTCTGTGCTTTCGCCCACCTTGTTTATTCTGCATATCAATGATATGTTACCACTCGGTAACATTCATTGCTATGCAGATGACAGCACAGTGCATGGGCGTTACTGCAGTAAGCCTCCAGGTAGCCGGGAAGTCATTGAGAGGGAGCGAGAGGATCTCGTCATTGAGCTTAATCGGACCTTGGATCTCATTTCGGAATGGGGTGCAAGGAATCTGGTTGAGTTCAATGCCAAGAAAACACAGGTGTGCGCGTTCACGTGCAAGAAATCCCCGTTCTTTCCCCTCCCCAATCTTCGGGGTATCCCGCTCGCAATGCGGAATAGCCTAAATATCCTGGGTATGGATATTTGCTGCAATCTGAATCCAAGGAACCACATCGAGGGCGTAATATCCGCCACTTCACGCAGGGTCGGAATCCTAAACAGGGTGCGACGGTTTTTTACTCCCGGTCAGCTTTACCGCTTATACAAAGCGCAAGCGCGCCCGGTTGTGGAGTACTGTTCGCACCTTTGGGACGGTTCCGCCCAATACTTACTCGATGCCTTGGACGGATTGCAGCGTCGGGCTGTCCGCATTGTAAATGATGCAGACGTTACAAGACACTTAGAACCGCTACAATTGCGGAGGGACATTGCCTCACTGAGCGTCTTGTACCGTCTGTATCACGGTGAATGCTCCGAAGAATTGTTTAACCTTATCCCATCCTCACCTTTCCTTAACAGAACCACGCGTGCTGGCTTGCGTTACCACAGCTTCGTGGTCTCCTCCATCTCGGCTCGAACTAAAAAGTTCGCAAATTCTTACTTCTGCCGGACCATTAAGCTGTGGAATAGTTTGCCGGCACACGTGTTCCCTCCTTCCTATAATATTGGGTCCTTTAAACGGAGTGTGAAGAAGCAGTTAGGCAGGCCGGCATGATCGTGCCGACCAACGATAGACACACTGTTTGTCTTTGGTCGACACTATTCCTGGATTGCGCTACACTTACCATCGGGTGTGGCGTAGTCATTCTGCCGAGCCAGGATAAGAAAAAAAAAAAAAAAAAAAAAGTGAGTCACTTGCCGGCCCTCGAGCCATCCTAATTCCTATATACGCGCGTACTAACCCGCGCCTGATGGAATGACTTTTATGACATAGATAGTGGTTGTTGTAACATCGCAATTATTTTATAACACACTTCTATTTAATGTAGAACACATATAGATGGGAGTTGATAGGCATTTACTTAGAGTAAAATACATTATGCGTATATCGCATGTGTTTATTAACTATGATAAAAGGGATGTAGATATAGTTCACCAAGTAAAAACACAGATCTATATCTATAGACTATCAGCTCTCTCCATTTACATTGTCTGCAAATTTTATTAAAAACTAGCTAACTATTACCTCTTCTGCAAGAACATAAGCATATTCAGAAAGCAGCCATTTATTGATTATCCTCCATTTGTGCTTTGCCTTTTTGAAATGTGGATCTGGATATAGGAAGAACATTTTTTTAAGCTGAAAAGAAATTGCATTATTCTTATATACCTACAAGTTATGAAAATATATTTTTTGTTTAGCCTTACTTAAATATGGGAATTAAATGCGCTGTTATAGTTTAAAGAATTATGGTTGCTGCCATTTTTTAGATCCTTTTGTGGATCACGTTCCAGGATCAGTCAGTGTATATCCGGTTCCCCCGAGGGGCTTGCAACATGACTTGATGGTTGTTTGGGGTGGGTATAGAGGTACATCCTTGATCCCTGTACCTGCATCAGTCATCTGCTTGTCCTGTCGCAGGCCCCGCAATTTGCTTCTTCCCTCGTAGGAGTGTGTAGTAGCATTTATTCAGATCCAGGGTTCGAAAATATCCGATATTTATTATAAATATCAAAATATCGGATATTTATGATATATATCCGATATATATCAAGTTGGATATATATCCATTTTGTATGAAAACCATATTATTATTTTATTGTATTATTTATGAATACTGATAAACTCATTGTTGGTGGTCAGTGGTAAACTCATTTTTGGACTGCCCCACATTTACCATCAGGTATAGTGCAGTTTAAAAAAAGTTAAGTTAAACACTGGCTCGGTGGCGCATTTGCAATGCCCACACAGTACAACTGCTAAGCTGAGGTCTCAGATTCAATCCCCAGGTAAGGTAAAATTGATATTTGCGTTTTTCTATCATGAGTAGCTTAGCATCAGCCTGGAGTCTGGAAATATGCCTGCTATGGCGATAGGTTCGCCCCCTATCACATCATGAGATGGAGATATGCTCGACGAGATGTGGGTGTACTGGTTACACCTCTGCCAGTCCCTTCAGGGATTACAGGCGTGAGTGCATACCTATTTATTACGATCAATCTTGCAACAAAAAATTGGATGCTCCTTTTTTGCACTGATTTTGAATATGAATGTATCTCAATATTGCAATAAGTAATTATGCAGGCTGTTATTCTTATGGTGGCATTATTTTGCGCTGTTTATTCTTAAAGCTGAATTTCTGGTCTACAAAAAAGTACATAGAACATCTAAAACATGTTCCATCCCTGGAACATCTAATCAGAGTAAAGGAGTGAAGTTAGCCATGTACCTACTTAAATGTTTCGTTCTCACAAGTACTTATATTACAAATTCACCTTTAATCTCAAAGAGTTTTGGTTGTGTAACCTTGTTGTAGTTGTGTTCATATAAAACTGATATATAAAATAAACATACATACCTGACCCTTATAAAAAAAATTGGGTAAATATTTCATAGCATTGGTCCTCAGTACAGCAATATTTTGGTACTGGTCAGCATGCTGTGTTCTCAATGCTTTAATCCTATCATTCACATAATCTGATACTTTTACTCGGATTTCTAAACCCAACATCAAATTCTCCGGAAACATAGTTGACAAAGTAACTGAAAAATATATTACATATTTATTTTATTGTTAAACATATTTAAGTATGTTTTTAACTTATAAGAATGTCTTTATTGTCAATGTGATCAACATATATTTGATTGATGGTTGTTTGATTGTTGTGGAACCAATAATCCCTCAAAGTTCCTGACAAAGAACTACTAACTTAACTACTTTATGTAGTCAGGAGCAAGGTCCAAGAGAGCGATTGTTCAATTATTTGGGTGTAGGCTAGTGTAGGAATATAATTGTCAGATATTTTATGGCACTTTACAAAATTTCTAAGTTTTATAAAACTTACATTATGTAACAGTGCATACATTTTGTTTTAAAAAATGTAAGTCATTAACAATAATTGAGGATTTTGAGCTGTAATAAAAAGAATAAAAGTAAAAAATACTTAGTGTTTAAGACAACCTAATAACCCGCCATATCCACAACCTACGTCTAAAAATTCGACCGCTTTGACGTCATTTTTAAATGCTGGGTACAATGCAGACCAGTCATAGTCATCCGGATGAGTAGGACTGAAACAAAAGAAAACAACTTATGATTTATTATGATAACAAAATATGTACTTTTTAATGCGATGTATTAATGTAATGTAGTATTAAAATATGTGATAAACTTACTACTCAAAACAATGATCAGCGATAGGGTTAGAATGAGCACGCTGTCTATAATACTTCTTTTGTGGAAGTGCCATAATATAAAATATTCATAAATAAAAAAGTTGAATTGTTTAAAATGCCTGGCCTTTCTTAACCCATAAAGATATTTTAACAATATCGAAGTCTTTCAACACGATGACAGTTTCCATGTAAACAAATCGCAAACTGAAAATGGCGGCAAAGTATTAGGCTTGAAAAGTATAGATATATCGATATTTTTAATTCAATATATCGATTTTTTTAGCCAATATATTTTGATATGATACATCGATACAAATTATTATCCAATATAAAAAATTGTATCAAAAACGATATATTTTTTTTTATCTAACTAAAGTCACTAAAATCCAAAACCATACATAAAGGATAGGAACGCGACACAAACAACGTATAATTTATGCAATAAACATTGACAGTAATGGACAGTGTGGAAATATTAAAATAAGTGAATTAAGCATCATACTGGAAAGAATTCACACCAAAACTCCAACAAGACCTTGAAAACTTCCACACCGATTTTTCATCGTTCTGTGAAGAATTGAGAATAATTAATAGTTGTCATTGGCGAAATGCATAATACTGTGAGGTCATAAATAAAAAAAAGAACAAGCTTACCTAATTTGTGTTATTGATAGTATTTTTTTCTCGAAAAATATAAATTTTTAAGAATTTACGTTAGTACTTTAAATAATATGACCGTACTCTGAAAACAAAGATAAACTCTCAACTCGACGTCGGATAATGTTCAGTTGAGCTTCAAGTTTTTTCGTGATTTCCGTAGTTCCCGTGTGATCTGTGTTCCCGTGCATGCCGGCTCATAAACCTTAGGAATTGAGTAACACACATTTTTATATTATAGACGGCAGTAAAAATATCGTCGGTACAGTAATTAATAGTACCTACTGGTAGTCAAATAATTGCTTCCTGTGCAATATGGGAGAGTTAAATAAGAAACAAAATGATTGGGATTGCAGTAAAGGTTTAAGAGAACCTATTAAAACTCTGGAGGTTAGTACATATGTTCTTAACAATATATCTAGAAACATTAAAATATATCTAGGCAGTAGAAAATGGCTTCATTTTTACCTTGCATGGTAATAAAAATGGTTCATTGTCTGTTTTCAATTATAGACAAATTTCACCAAATAGAGGGCTTTTGCTGGCTTACATGATTTCATTAAGTTCAAGTTGCAATAAGATGCTTAATAATCACCTTTATGGTAAATAAATTGACCCACAAAATATTTTGTCTTAAAATAAGTTCATACTAAAAAGATTAGGGTGGCCCAAAAAACTTTTTTTTATTCCTTAGTTATCATGAAAATATCGTCTGAGATGATGAAAAAAGAATTCTAGTAAATTTTGAGCCCTTAATATTAATGTTAAGAGGTGACTCATAATAACATTTTTTTTTAACTCCCCGACCCTAGTACCAGCCCGCAAGCCCATGATGACTAAGTAGTTTTTAATACTCCCCCTATAATTGCAGATGTCTCTGCCCTCCCCCCATGGCCGTCCTGAGCAGAGGTTTGTACCCCAAAGGGGGTGCCCTCAGCATGGTCACTTAAATGTAAGGGTTGAGAGCGTCTAAAGCGCTCACCCGAAAGTCTGGTGAAGCTGTATACAGCCACTAGTATCAGGCTTACAGCAAGCGTCACTTTTTCATTTCCCATTTAAATAACATAGGATTTTTTTATTTGGATGCATGCATTTGAATGAATGAATGTCTTGTAAAAACCATAACATATTCTTATAGGAAATTTAACGATCTTCAAAAATGGTATGAGATGATTTTTTCACTAAGTTGACTTGTTTAGAAGTTATTTGAGGTTAAAGTCCAACCTTAAATCGTAAATGATAACTTTGACTATTTCTTGTAATTTATTATGATAATATAACATTTTTATAGAATAAATAACAATTTTCTAAATTACTGTTTTATTTATTAATTCACAGTGTAAGAGACAGATGATCATATCTACTTTTTTAACACCATTCAGTCAATGGGCTTTTTATAAAGGACCACATTCAGAAAAGGTTTATGAGAAGAAGAAAAAGAATGGTTAGTTATTTTTTGGAGCTTTGTTCATCTGATTCTTACACTGCAAATTGGTGGTTTAAGGTTAATATACACCTATCTGCACCATACTACCTGTCCATACTGTGGCTGGTATTATAATTCTCACTATTATTATAATATAATGCCAGGATGAGAATAGACACTTTTTATTTAAAAATAATGTTATGAAACAGGTAGCAGACTTTATTATGTCTTATTATTTTTAGGATAAATGGAAACTAGTACCATCATTTTTACAAGTTAAGGGTTTAGTAAAACAACACATAGATTCTTTCAATTACTTCATCAATGTTGAAATAAAAAAAATTGTGCAGGCTAATGAAAAAGTATTTTGTGAATCTGATCCATTATTTTATATTAAATACTTAAATGCTTATGTTGGCACACCTGACCTTGAAGAAGGTTTCAATGTATCCAAGCGTACTACCCCACATGAATGTCGACTTCGAGACATGACATACTCTGCTCCTATCACAGTTGACATAGAATACATAAGAGGCAATCAAAGAGTCATAAAAAATAAACAACTAATTGGAAGGTATGTAAACTGGAATACAGATGACCAATTTGCTATAGCAATAAATGTGATATTTGCATTTTTTCTTTCTTCTCAGAATGCCACTTATGCTAAGGTCCTCAAATTGTGTCTTGACAAATAAATCTGATCATGAATTGGCGCAATTGAATGAATGCCCTCATGATCCAGGTGGTTATTTTATCATAAGAGGTAAGTAACTAATGCTTCATTTTGAAAGAAACTATAATACTCGGGAACACCCAAATACTCCGAAATATTTTATTCCAAATTTCGATGTTCCGATTTTCAAAAATCCGAATTTCATAATACCTAAGAATTATAATGTCTATTAAAATTTACGAAATTTATTTTACCGAAAGTCGTAAATGCGATTTGTCTGTTTTCCAATTTTTATAAGTTCGGAGAATCAAATGCTCGATGGCTTCTCGGTTCGAAAATTACATTCCGATTTTCAATACTCTGAATAAACAGCTAAATAAGGAATCTTATTCAAGTAGTATAATATTCAGTTACGCATATTATATTCAAAATCTATAAGTAACGTTTAATGTAATTTAAAAACGTCTACTTTGTTATTAATTTTTTTTTGTGTTTTTGATATTTCGAATTATCATTAAGTCGGAATTTTTGTTATTCGATCTATTGAAAATCGGTATTTTGAGAATAGTAATTATAAACTTTAAGAATATTGAAATTTAGGAATTAAAAAAATAGGATAAACGATAAATCGGAGTTCTTATATCAGGAATTTTGAACCATTCAGAATTATGAAAATCAGTATGTTGAAATTCGTAGTTGTGACTGTTGGAATAAAGTTTGTCGTGTTATTGTAGTGTACCCATAATACTCATTTGGTTTAAATATGTAATAATATCATATTCTACTTATTACAATATATCATTCTTTCGTAATCTGAAGTATTGTATTATTTTCATATCTTGAAATTATGCTGACTTGGAAGGCTACCTTCATCTCACTTGACTCAGAGAAATCATCTCATCATCCAATAACCAATAAGAAAACAAGATACAGCTCTAGTAAGCTAGTAAATGACATTATTTATAGGACAAGAAAAGGTGATATTAATCCAAGAACAGTTATCAAGAAATCGCATGATTGTTGACGAGTTCAAAGGTGCTATACAATGTCAAGTGACCAGTTCCACACATGAAAGGAAGACACGAACCAATGTAATAGTTAAAAACGGGAAATATGTGCTACGACACAATGCTTTGTCTGATGTAAGAGAATACTATTAATTAATTATTGTATATTTACTGGCACAAGTCATGAGCATAGATGAACAATAATGGACCGAGTGTACTGTAGCCAAATCAACATTTAACTCTGCTTCTTTCCATAATATGTTTGCAATATTATTTTATAAAGCATAGGCCGGCAAACTAGCAACTGTGTACTGATGGTAAGTGATCTCCACCACCCATGTACGCCCCCAATATCAGACTAGAGTCGTAACGCGTTGCTGACCTTAAACGAAAGGGATGATTAAGGGCTTGAGTCTACGGATATCTCTCACCTTACGAAACGCAGCAACATGCCGCTACTTTATGTTGGTTGACTGTGAGAGAGTGGTAACGATCCAGTCGAGCCAGCCGATTCATGCTCTATACAAAAATGTCGTAGAGTGTGACAAAACTGTCTACGGCTCTACTACTCATGCATTAAGCTAAATGACCATAAAAACATGATACAAGATCAACAATTTACTGTGTCTTCACACTAGGCGTTAGCCCAGTCTCATATGTACTTAGATTTTCTTTCTATGTACGTAAGTCTATGCTTATGGTATTAATTGGCAAATTGCACAATACGAATATGCACATATGCAGTGTATGCTACTTGAATAACGTCAAGTATTAAAAAAAACTGACATCATTCGTAAAAGACTGACTGCTCGGTGGCACAGTTGTATTGCGTACATAGAACGATTTTGCTGTACACAAAGTCAAAGAAGTACAAAGTCTCGGGTTCGATACCCGGATCGGGTAAAATGGAGTTCTAAAGACGTTTTTCTATCACGAAATGCTCAGTATCAGCCAGTAGTTTGGAATAAGGTAGTTTCCTATATTGAATATAATACAGTATTTTATATGCAACAGAAAATAATACGAAAAAGAACCCTTTTTGTCAAACACAATCAAAATCGTTTCCAAAATGAGCCTGCAATTATGATTTCAAATATTAGTGTGAGGAAAGGCGGGCGCGTAGTGGGGAAAGACATCTAATTTATTTTTGTGGACAGATCAATGAAATTCTTTCGGCAATAGATTTTGGGTAATGTAACTTATTGATTAAATAATTTAAAAAAACAAGTGAAGTACCCTATTATGCTTGGTATGGCGATAGGCTCGCCCCCTGTCATGGGACGGAAATACGCTCGGCGAGATGTGTACTGATTACACCTCTGCCTACCCCTTCAGGGATTACAAGCGTGAGTGGATATATCTTTCGTAAAACTATGATACATTTTAAATTTTATTTTAAAGGATATACCAATAGCAGTAGCTTTCAAAGCTATGGGCATATGCAGTGATCAAGAGATAATGCAATTAGTAGGAACTGATGATACAACTATAAAAAAAATGGCGCCTTGCATTATGGACTGCCACAATCTCAAGATATTCACACAAAATCAAGCTTTGGCATATGTTGGAAGTAAACTCAAAGCTAAAAGGTAGAGAATATAATCCATTAATAATTAGGTAGTACATATTAATACTTGTGACTAATTGTCCTAAGGGACGAGTAGTCGTGGGCATCCAAATGTCCCTTACGATAATTGAAATTGTATTCAATTTATAATCGGTTTTATTTTTCAGTAGATTCCAAACAGGAAACGCGAAGACTCGTACACCGATTGACGAAGCTCGCGATCTTCTAGCAACCACTATATTGGCCCATGTTACTGTAGAAAATTATAATTTCTATGTGAAAGCTATTTATTTAGCCATCATGGTAAAAAGAGTGATTGAAGCAGAAACAAACAAGACTGCCATAGATGACCCTGATTATTATGGAAATAAAAGACTTGAGTTAGCAGGATCTCTTTTGGCTTTGATGTTTGAAGATTTATTTAAGAGATTCAATTGGGAGCTTAAGTCTATAGCAGATAAAATAATACCTAAAGTAAAAGCAGCTCCATTTGATATAGTTAAACATATGAGGCCAGATTTAATAGCCAATGGACTGTTTGCAGCAATTTCCTCTGTAAGTTAAAATGAAGAATTTGAGCCGTGTAATTATGCCAAAAACTTATTAAGCCCTCCATATACGATTCGATCCATCATTTTAGGCTGATCGAACCGACGATATGAAAGTATATTATTTTAATATCAATATTTTTAACGATTTACTTGATCTGAGACCCAACCAAATGTTGCGATCTTGAATGTCTTAACAATAAATCGAGATAGTATGAGCTTGTTTCGATCTAAGATTTGATTTATCTTTACTTATATGCGTACCTCGATCCTCCCCACTGCTCCCCTGTCATCTATTCAATGCTCACTTCACACCGTTCCTCGCCATAACCCTTACTTGTATAACTATTCGATGTCAAGACTTGATTCTACTTTATCCCAACGAGCACTCCAACGTAACAACTGATCGTGTATGATTAATCGTAGGTAGTGATCTACTCAAAGGTAGCGGCAGATCGTTTAAATTTTGTTAATGATTGATCAGTTCCAAGTATTCTTCAGAGTTCAATATATGGTGGACTTAACAAAAGAACTACATAATATGAGAGAATTTGGAAAAATGTTTGATAATGAATGAAATGAAATATAAAACGTATTGTTTTCTTTTTCTTCTAATTTAAGGGGAACTGGACCATCAAAAGATTTAAAATGGAAAGGCATGGCGTCACGCAAGTTTTGAGTCGCTTAAGCTACATATCAGCTCTTGGCATGATGACCAGAGTCAATTCCCAGTTTGAGAAAACAAGAAAAGTTTCGGGTCCGCGGTCGTTGCAGCCTTCACAGTGGGGCATGTTGTGTCCTTCTGACACTCCTGAAGGCGAAGGATGCGGTTTAGTTAAAAATTTAGCTCTGATGACGCATATCACTACAGAATGTTCAGAAGAACCTATAGCAAGACTGGCTTGCAATGCAGGTGTTGAAGATGTGAGACTTTTATGTGGTGAAGAAATTAATCATCCTGCAGTCTATATGGTTTTTCTCAATGGTATAGTTAATATTTAATTTATTTCGCGACTTCATTATTTAATAATAGTTTGTTATATTATGTTTACCATTTGTTCCTGCAGGTAACATATTGGGCGTTTCGCGCCAGTACAAACGTCTCATAAAAGTATTCAGAATGTTCAGAAGACGTGGCCTAATTTCGGCATTTGTTTCAATTTATCCTAATCATAATCAAAGAACTGTATATATATGCAGCGATGGAGGCAGATTATGTCGTCCATATATTATTGTCGAAAAAGGCTACCCTTTGGTGCAACAATTTCACATAAATGACTTAAACAGAGGTATCAGAAAGTTCCAAGACTTTCTTAACGATGGCCTCATTGAATATTTGGATGTAAATGAAGAGAATGACAGTCATATTGCGACACGTGAGGTAGAGATTGATCCATATGTAACTACACATTTGGAAATTGAACCATTCACTATTTTGGGTGTTTGTGCAGGGCTTGTCCCTTATCCACATCATAATCAAAGCCCAAGAAATACTTATCAATGCGCTATGGGTAAACAAGCTATGGGTAAGTTGCTTGCTTGCTTAGGAGATAATTTAGCCCATTTACCTCACTCTCAGTAATCTCATAATACCTTATATTATTACAGGGACTATCGGATATAATCAGAAAAACAGAATTGACACCCTTATGTATAATTTAGTCTATCCACAATGCCCTATGGTGAAATCAAGGACAATAGAACTAATCAATTTCGACAAATTACCAGCTGGTCAAAACGCCACTGTAGCAGTAATGAGTTACAGCGGTTATGATATAGAAGACGCTTTAATTTTAAACAGAGCATCTATTGACAGAGGATATGGGAGATGTCTAGTTTACAAAAGTGCCAAAACTACTATGAAAAGGTATAGCAATCAAACATCAGACAGAATCTTAGGGCCCTCGAGAGATGCAGCGACAGGAAAAGTTATTCGAGCACACGAGATTTTAGATGCGGATGGAATAGCCGCACCAGGAGAAATGGTCGAAAATAGACATGTGTTGATAAATAAACAAATGCCTCCGGCGACCCTCAACCCTGTCACTCAAGGTCAGCCGCAGCAAATTGATTATAAAGATGTACCGGTGACGTATAAAGGGCCCGTCGAATCTTACATTGAAAAGGTTATGGTTTCTTCTAACTCTGAAGATGCATTCTTAATAAAAATATTATTAAGACAAACCCGAGTTCCTGAAATAGGAGACAAATTTAGTTCTAGACATGGTCAGAAAGGTGTCACTGGATTGATAGTGCAGCAAGAAGATATGCCTTTTAATGACAGAGGTATATGTCCCGACATGATAATGAATCCTCACGGATTCCCATCTCGAATGACAGTCGGTAAAACTATCGAACTATTAGCTGGAAAGGCCGGCTTAATGGAGGGAAAATTTCATTACGGTATGTTTATAAACTTCCGTATTTCATTTATGTTATACCACATAAAATTACTTTGTGTTTTAGCAAAATAACTACTTATAGAAATGCTCATTGACAAACATTTTAATAGGTATCTGTAAAAATGCAATATTTTCTTATAATGATTTACTCATTGATGAAATCCTATTTTAAATAAATTATGAAATTTATTAAATTTTATTTATCTATAACTGATATTATTAGGTACTGCATTTGGTGGTTCCAAAGTACGAGATGTTTGTAAAGAATTAGAAAAACACGGATATAATTACCATGGCAAGGATATCTTTTATTCCGGTGTAACTGGAGAGCCATTAGAAGCATATATTTATTCTGGACCTGTGAGTAATCAATAATACATCTATTTGTAATGTTACTAAGAAACATAATAGCTGAACTTTTATTTTACACGCGTTTAATTCTCTTTTCAATTAAAGTTACTTAAATTGTGCAGTACTCCACACTTGAATCTAATAAAGCGAAGTTAAGAGCAAATCCGCACTCGCATCGGCTTTAAACGAAAAAGAAACACTTTTTTTCAATTCTCAAAGTAATTTTCATTGTAGAGCAACGTGTATTTAAAGCATTTTGCCTATTTTTATCTGACAAAGTAGGAAAGAGTGATATTTATCCAAATTGGTAAAAATATTAGTCAAAAATATCGATATTTTTTATTAATCACAACTTGTAAATATCGAAATATCTTTATTTTTAACAAGATATGGATTTTATTTTATGTTTATTTAATATGTTAAATAATAGGAACTAATTATACAAATCACGGAGTTGATAAAATATTATATCAGTATTTTAAAAAAGTATTAAGTTCATGCTAAATTACGTTATTCGTAAATATACTTTAACTATTTTTTTTTCTTGAAGTGTTCTTTGTAATTTTTATTAGATTCTGATAAAAATATGATGTCTATTATTTCTTAGGTTATTTTGAGTGCATAAGTTACAGTTCATTATGGATTCCTATCATAACATTTTTTTTTTATTAGCCCTATACATATATTGTATTCGTCCCACTGCTGGGCACGGGCCTCCTCTACTGAATGAGGGGGATTAGGCCTTAGTCCACCACGCTGGCCTAATACGGGTTGGCAGACTTCACATACATTCGAAAAAAAAAAACATAATAGCATGCGTCATATGTGTTAATAAACCATCAATATTATAAAATTAATATCGATATTAAGCTATCGATATCAATATACATATTTCGTTAATATCGCTTATTCTTATGGTAAAGTGCCGTCCCTTTTGCGTCAGAGTATTTTCGTTAGACACTCGTTTCGTTTTACATGAAGATAATGTTTTCAAAATCCACCTTGAAATTTTGCTGATCACGCCAGGTTCACTTCAAAAATATTATGTTGATATATTTTTAGGTATATTATCAAAAACTTAAACACATGGTCCAAGACAAGATGCACGCCCGTGCGAGAGGTCCACGCGCCGTACTGACACGCCAACCGACCGAAGGACGGTCGCGTGATGGTGGACTTAGACTGGGGGAGATGGAACGCGATTGCTTAATTGGATATGGTGCAAGGTGAAGGATAAACAGCTATTATAATACAAAGTTATATGTGAACGTATAGCTTACTTAAACGTTACATTAAAGCTTTGTAGATGAAATCCAATACGATACACAGTTAAATAAAATTAATTATTGTTTTTATTTATTTATTTATTGTAGAAAAGATTTTTAAGTTGGCTATACGACTAGGTACCAAGGGATCGAAGCAAAAGTCAAATCAATTAAGAGTTCACATTCAATCCTCTGTGATAAATTGCATAAACAGAGAATTTCTACTAAGCCGCTAAGGATTAGAATGGCTAAGGAGCCACGCAGTTCGTCAAAGAGAATCACGGCCCGGGATTGTTTTGCATCAAAATAATAATTGAAAAGTGTTGTTTGATGCTAATCAATACCTAGTTATGCACCCCGCTCCCGCTCATGACATTATAACCGCATGCTAATGTGATGTGACCTTATTTACTATATGAAGGACATTACAATTGCTGACACAGGTACTCAGATGTAATTCTATCTATTTGTAATATGATATTCTTGTTTTGTCTAAAGCTCTTAATATCAAATTATGTTGACCATAAAAAGTGCTAGCCTAGCGTCTAGACGGTGATCTTGTTATGATCATAATGCGTAGATCTAAGCATTCATTGTCAACAGATGAACAGGTATAAATAAGGAAATTTGTCAATTGTAGTTCAGTTCGCAATAAAGCTTCATTGTGAAGACTTGTCTTTTTTTAAAAAAACTCCGGGCGCTCCCGCGTAACTTATCTGGCGCAGCCGGTAGGATATCCGCGACTGTAAGCTCTGTCTGCGAGTACACAAGCATCGGTCTTGCGGCATAGCTCCGGGTATCCTCGAACCAAATAAATTCGATAAACGGCGGGAACCGAAGGTCGTCGCCCACGAAGTCAGCTTTACGAGAAGGCATGGGATCGAGCGGATTGTAAGTAGACCTCTTTACATTTCCTGTCTCATCCTTGCTATTTTTCCTGTGGTTGATTTTGTACGACACAATTTTAAAAAAAGGTGAACTCCGTAACTTTTGAACAAAAATAGTCGAAAGTTATTTGACTTCTGCACAAAAATAGGCAGGCTAATTTTAAGAAATAAGAATTTTTGATTGAAATATTTGAATTTTTGATTGAAATATTTGAATTTTGATTTATTAATGAAAGTTTTAATGTGTTAATTTTTATTTTTTAATTAACTGTGTGTTAATTTTTATTTTTTTAATTTACTATGTGTTAATAATTATTTTTTAATTTACTGTGTGTATAACTGTGTGTTAATTTTTATTTTTATTTGATTGACTGTGTGTTATATATAAGTGTTAAAATATGTCGCGCAACGGTGAATTCCAATTGATACCTAAAGAATTTATAAAATTAATTCCAAAATTCGATGGAGATCAAACTATATTGAATTTATACATAAGAAAATGTGAGTATATTTTGAGAAATTTTGGTAAAGTGAATAATCCGGTTCAATCCACATACGTTTTTCATTGTATTACTAGTAGATTGTGTGGTAGAGCCGCAGGCTTATTGAGTGAACGCGAAGACATAACCACATGGGAACAGCTCAGATCTGTTCTCATCCAACATTTTGGAGATCCTAGATCTGAAGAGTGCGTAGCCATTGAACTAGAAAATTTAAAAATCAATTCTGGCGAAAGCTACTTACAATTTTGCAATCGCATCCAACAAATACGCAGCGCTCTTCTTTCTAAGATAAACTTATTATTGGACGAAAATATTAAAGCAGCAAAAATGATAATTTATAATAATTTATCTCTGAACGTGTTCATGTACAACCTTACTGAAGATTTAATTCGAATTGTAAGATTGAAAGATTGCACAAGTCTTGAAAGCGCACTTAGTGTTGTAATGGAAGAAGTAAACTTCCAAATACAATACAATGCGAAAAATAAAAATAGAGGTGCTGTAAAGCCACCTCAGCATTCTTACCCACCTAACTCTACTAATTCAGATGTGAATAAAGCTCATTTCCAGCAGACATTTAGACCAAACCCTTTAAATAATTTAAATCAACAATTTAAATTTGGAATGCCAAATCAATTATCCAATAATTTCAGGCCTGTTGTTTCAAATGGATTTAAATTTGGTCTTCCAAATCAGGGCTTTAATTTCAAACCGAATTATCCACAGCCCCAAAGCAATTTTAAATTTAGTTTACCGAATCAAGAAGGGTTTAAACCGAATGTAAACTACCCCCAAAACAATTTTAAGTTTGGCATAGTGCCCCAACAGGGATATACGCCACAATTTAACAATGCTCAAATGAAACCATTTAATAATGCACCAAACCAACAGTTTACGTTTGGTATTCCAACTCAAAGCCAACCTCAACGTCATGTTCAAGATACTGATGTATCTATGCGTACTGCCTGTCCCCTTAGACAAAATATGATCACGATTCCACCTCAAAGCCAACCTCAATATAATGTACAAGATACTGATGTTTCTATGCGTACTGCCCATCCTCTTGGACAAAATATAATCACGCATGAATCTGATAATGATTATAACAATTTGTTTTATTGTGATAGCGATGCTGAGATTATACAAGACTCTGATGAACAGTACAGTGAATTCCCAAATGTAAATTTTTCCGGTAATAATGGACAGAATGATTGCGAATTTTTTTATTTTGAAAATACGAAACTCACTGATGATGGCAGTGAACGTTTACAGGAACACGAAATTACCTTAGAACCCCGAACTGAACCATGCATCAAAATACCCACCAGCATAAATAATAGTAATACAGATACTCTTACAAATGTAACATTGGATGCTCTTACCGATAAAAGCGGTTATACATTAATGGAGGTAAATACAGATGATACTGAAAAATCAATGGTGATATCAGACTCATCTGAAACATTATATGCCCCCTCAATTTCAGAAAATACTATGAATTTTTCAGTTCATTCTCCCTCATCCAGTACAGTTAGTTCAATACCCGAAATACTTCACACTGCAGACGATATTGATTCAAATAACAAATTTGAAGTTAATTTTAACCAACAATGTACACCACCATTAGTAGCAGACCACATAAAACATACGATATACCCTTATAAATATTTGACCATGAATAAACGTGGAGGTAAAACCTCCTTCGATATTCAAGAAGGTGACACAGTTGAAGCTGTAAATATGAAGCGAAGTAAAAATAAACCTCGCTTCCAAAAACCTACAGTTACTGGTCACATTAACAGAAATAGACGTTATTTTAAAAGAAAAAAAAAGTATACAACTGTACCTACTAAGGACGTAAAACGACCTTCACAGGTACCTCCTCGAGCTCGTGCTGCTGATCACGAGTTACACCCTTCTACTTTAAAAAATACTAGAGATAGATAAGTAATGATGATAGATAAGTAAGTTATCATAATGGACTATAATTAAGACTTTAGATTTAAGTATCACAAAAGAGGAATTAGAAATTAATATCATTAGATATGCTAATTGAAATGATCATGTTGGAAAATATTTTAAGAATAGAGCACCTAACCACCAATTACTTAATACCAATTACTTAAGCTCCAAATAAATTATATTATGAACTCTACAATTGAAAATTTTTGATAAACTTTGATATCGGAAATGTCTGAATCACTTTTGAAAATAAATAACTCAACAACGAATAATTTTATTAACATTGATAAAGAATTATGGGAAATGAGAAAATTAATAAACCAGAGTAATGTTAATATAACAATTCATAACTTTATTAATATTTATAATTTATTTTTGCACAATTTCCAATTATTGTACATTCGGTTGGAAGAGATTGAAACTTGTATTACTTTTAGTAAATTAAAAACTTTACACCAGTCACTTTTAAATTCTGACGAATTATTAATTTTGTTAAAAGAAATAGAGAAATCTAATAAACTCATTTACCCAGTTAGCTATGATAATTTAATTAAGTTAGAATTATGTATTAAGATAAAAGTTTATTCAAAAGGAAGTCAAATAACATTCATTTTGGACATACCTATAATTAAAGATGAAATATACATTTATTACAAAATCATTCCAATACCCATCACCAATTCCTTTGGTAAAACAATTATCATAATCCCAAAATATCCCTACCTCCTAGTAAGAGGGTCAAATATGGTCTCGCTCTCCCAGCCGTGCAGCGAACTCTATGAGGCGACGTTCCTATGTTATGAAGATGATACTCAATTACCATTAGAAGACACATGCATAACATCATTGATGAAATTTTCGCACAACACCAGTTCTTGTCAACCCATACCAGTTGAAATAAACTCTATAAAAATAGAGCCAATAGAGAAACGAAGATGGATTCTCTACAGCAAAGCGGAATCTATATTTACAAAAAGCTGTCATAATGAAATGACAAAAGAAAGCATAAAAGGGACTTACCTCCTCACACTTGACGATCACTGTGACGCCAAAATAGACAACGTTACCCTGAAATCCCACTATGCGGGAATAAGCACAATGGACTTCAGAAAACTGCCAATTATTGATCTTCCAGAAGTAACGACTATAGAGCCACAAACAGGATGGAAACCAATAAATTTGGATGCTGCCGAGTTGAAAAATCTACAGAATCTAAATGAATTGTTGAAGAACAGTGAAAGTGAAGTGGAAATTCGTGAAAAAGGCATTTTTGTGAAAAGTGTTAGCGCAGCTACTCTATTATTATATGTAATCATATTTCTGTTCCTTTTTGTGTGTATAGCGTATAAGTATAACTTTTTAAAATATATTGTGTGTCGAAATAATCAGAGAAATATACATCCCTCTGATAATTTCGAAGCTATGGGGGGAGGAGTTATGCACCCCGCTCCCGCTCATGACATTATAACCGCATGCTAATGTGATGTGACCTTATTTACTATATGAAGGACATTACAATTGCTGACACAGGTACTCAGATGTAATTCTATCTATTTGTAATATGATATTCTTGTTTTGTCTAAAGCTCTTAATATCAAATTATGTTGACCATAAAAAGTGCTAGCCTAGCGTCTAGACGGTGATCTTGTTATGATCATAATGCGTAGATCTAAGCATTCATTGTCAACAGATGAACAGGTATAAATAAGGAAATTTGTCAATTGTAGTTCAGTTCGCAATAAAGCTTCATTGTGAAGACTTGTCTTTTTTTAAAAAAACTCCGGGCGCTCCCGCGTAACTTATCTACCTAGTTATGCATCCTGCACCTGTTCATAACATGACAACAATTTGCTTAACATTCAAATGACCTTATTTACTAAAGTAAGGGCTCTATGTAACTCTATCCATTGGAAATATGAAATTCTTGTTTAGACTAAAGTTCTTGGAACTGAATGAAAATATGTTGACTATAAATGTGCTGACCACTGTCTGGAAGGTGGCCTTGTTATGATCAAAATTCCTAGAACTGAATACGCCTTGTAAATAAGTTAAGAGTATAAATAAGGATTAATATTAATTTTAATTTAGTCTTAAATAAATCTTCATTATAAAGAGTTGGACTCTACATTTTTGATTCAAAAACCTCATAGCGTTCCCGCGTAACTTTTATCTACCTAGGAACTGATTTGTTAAAAGTTAGTGTTAATGTTTGTGTGTTTTAGCATGCTGCTGATGGAGAGGCTGATGTTGGCGTCGGACGCGTTCAGCGCGGACATATGCGACGCGTGTGGGAGACTCGCCTCGCGCGCCTGGTGCCATGCGTGTCGCTCCTCCGCCGCCGTCTCTACCATAGAAATGCCATATGCCTGTAAACTACTATTCCAAGAGTTGGCCTCTATGAATATAGTACCTAAGCTTACTCTTAAAAAATACTGCTAAACCACGATAATGTAATGACAAATACATTTATAATAAAAGCGTAATGTCGCCTCTTAATAAACTTTTATTTATAGGTGGGTACCTAACCTTATACATGACGCCCGTATCCCATTAACGGGGATCCCTGCAGTTTATTTGAATGGTAAAAAAACCGTATAAATGAAGGTAGAGGTAGGCAGAAGATTGTGTCTAAGTGTGCGGAACTTTGACGCTTCCGACGGATTACTTGCTGTGGCCGACCTACCACGAGTATGAAAACTATAATCTACCAACCTGCCTACGTTACCTACGTGCTAACGTTTTCTGAAAAATGCAACCAATAAATCACCACACAGTGTAATAACCACCGTCAGTTAGTACCTACTGTGACAACTAACGGCATCATCATGAATGACCAGTGGAATGAATTCGTTCACATAATCCATCGAATATACAGGGTTAATTTTAAAACACCAGCAACCTCGCAGGACCAGATAGCTGACCTCATACGGAACAACTTTTGTTCTACGAGTTTGGATATAACTCAATATATTTAAAAAAAAATGATTTTACAAGTTTTTTTTGTGTCGTGTTTTACTTCGTAGACTGCGGCGCGGCGCGGCGTGCGCGCACGACTTCAAAGCGGCCGTCAGCTGGTCGAGCGTTGACCTTCAAAGCCGCTAGCCCGGTTCCCCACGCTTCGCGTATTTGTTTACGTAATCTGCGATGCGCGTTGTAACGTTCAAGACGGAAATTAAATGAATACTTATTTTTGTATGAAAATAAAATCTAACAAATTATCAAAAGTCGTAGAACAAAAGCAGTAGCTTATATAACCTTAGGAATCTACCCCTGCGAGGTTGCTGGTGTTTTAAAAATAACCCTGTATTTTAACTATTTATTATTTAATAGTCTATCCGACGTAAATTCGTATTAATTTATTACTTTAGTTGATATAATTTTAATTTGCATTTTAAAAACAAATAAATAAAATATCATTTTCAACTGATTAATTACGGAATTGGCGGTAAATATTATGATGGTTGACCGCATACAAGGTTAATCTGTTTTGTGGTTATCAGGAACTACGAAGTCTCAGAACAAAACCCAAACCCGAAACAAGTATTCGTGGATCACACAAATATTTGCCTAGGTGCAGGAGTCGAATCTACAACGACCCCTCATCGCAGACGATTTCTCGAATACTGCGCTTAGGAGGCAGTCAATAATTGAATAATCATAAGATTGTTATTCCTCGAGGCAAAATCCCGACAATACTATACTATGTTAGCGAGCTCTGGCCCGTCGCAGGCACATACGGCATAATTATTAACATTCAACCTTTCTTTACATATGTGGCGTAATGTATATGGCCTAAAAAAGGCCTAAACGTTTCTTTATAAAATAAAACCGATTGATGGGTGGGTGTCACTGTGACGGCTCTGTGGAATATATAATTTTCTATTGTTTAAAAAGCTGATAATTGTTGTCGCAAGATATTATTAAAAATTGTTAATCGTTGCTGTGAGGTGTTGTTTTCCATCCTTAAATCCAAAATAACAACTATCATCATAATACGACACGGCGCATGCGTGTGGGGGAGATAGCGAGATAGTCCCATAGATAATACACTATATACTCAGATCAAATATGAACAAGATACGGCCATAGCGTAGCCTGTGGTGAGACAGAGAGACCCAGCGCTTGTGTTGTCAGAATGTAAAAAAAATCCATAATTATTTTATTTTTTTATTAACATTACATATTTTAATCAAGATTCTTAAAAGTAAAATAAAATACTATTAAATGCTATTTATAGTATATTGCCCTATATCCTTATTTACACATTATTTTATATGCAACATTAATTAAAATATCAAAATAATTAAAAAATCGCGTCTACCCTAAGAATAGTGTGAATATCCTATTATTCATAATACCAATTAGTGTTATTAAAATTACGGGATAGTGAATTAAATGTTAGGTTTCACTTAATTTTTGTAATAAAAAGATGCGAATGGTTAATTTATTTATTAACACAAATTATGATACACGGGCTAATAACTTTCTAAGGTGTGGTCAAATTGAAGCAAATATAAGTACTAGTGTACGATATAAGTATTTCAACTGTAGTACCAAATCATGTGAATGCATTGCTAGGACATAAATAGAGCATTTTCTTTTTCCTCTAATGAGTAAAATGTCGGCATTAACGTGATCTTATATGATGTCTAGTTTTTAATGACATCCGGAAGCGAAGCTCCTGTTGTGCTCTATTGCGACCCACGGTGTTAGAGAGAGTAATAGCGCTTTGCTAACACGCCCCTTCATTGACCTTTAAATTTAACTAATTTTGTATGAAAATTTCTGATACGTTCTATCTTTTGCGAAATCAGTTTTTAATTTTATTGGAACGAAGTTCCTTACGGCAGGCTTGGAGGGGATAGGGATTTCGCTGCGTGACCGAACTGAAAAAAATGTGATAGTAAAACCGTAAGAAAAAACCGTAAGAAAAATGCGTAAGATAAAAGCGTTAAATGAGACGTGCGCATGCGCGACAGTCGCATAACCAGCCAGCGTTAGTTCCTTTTTTAAAATGAAATTCATTCAGCCAGTTATAGTTGAAGTATATAAAAATACTCCTTCCGATTTTTAAAAGATTACGCTAGCTCGTTATTATATTTTATAATTACATAAGTTGATAAAAAATGCTATACAATAGCTTTACCGCGGCAGTCTCCGAGTGCCACACGTCTTTTTTTATTTCTATTTTTCTATTCTATTTCTATGTAATTTTATGTTGTCAAACAAAAATAAAGAGACATATTTTGTTATTTTAGTTGATAATTTGAATTTTTTGCAATATGTGTCGATTATACATTAGCCGAAGGAACTTCGTTGCTACCTGGTGTCCCACGACACACACCAATTTTTTTTGGTGACTTGCATACTCCTTGAAAAATGCAGGTAACACATCTTAGCATTTTTAGTTGGTATCCAATTGATTCCACCGGTCGCTTGGATCCACCGATTTCTTTGTGATGGATCTTTAGGAAACCTGCAAATAAGACAAAACGGAAGATAAATTTCACTTCTTTCAGGAAATAAGTATTGAGTATCATATAACATATTATAAAAATTATTATTACCTATCTACTTAAATAATAATTTATCGGCATTTAGCTTTAGTAACCGGCAACACTATTTTTAGGTTATAAAGTTAGATTTATGCATTAAAATAAGATTTTCGTAACAATTTTACCAAAATCTTGTGAAAATACTCGCCAATACAACAATCTGAAACTATTTTAATTCCCAGAAACAGATTTTATAAGGTACTTACATGTGAAATGTGACACCAGGATTTTTTCGCTCGCTACGGCTTTTACACTCATAAATACTACACCCAACCATCATTAGAATACGATTTGATTACTATTTTAATACAGACACTAATAATAATCGCTATAAACACCTTAAAAACGCCAGGAAGTCCAGAAAACAATCACGCTATGGTTTGTTTGGCAAACTTCGCAGCGTGACAAACACAAAATTATAGGCTACGCTGAAAGTGACAGCAATATTATATAGGCATCTTTGTCTATCACGTTCAATTACTTATATAACTATCTCGTTTTGCAGGGAAATCATTCTGTGATGGTCCTATCTATGGAATAGATAATCTAAGTATGGAATAGATAATCTAAGACTATATATAATAGTTCCGTGCTACCACAGAGTACATTATTATATAACTGAAACGTGCTACTCCATCGTTTTATTTCACATGCGTATTAAGTATTATTTGTGGTCTCATTTTTTTTACCAGTTTTAATTATTCTGGTTTCGTAGTAGGGGGTTCTTTTTTAACCGACTTTAAAAAGAAAGAGGTTCTCAATTTAGCGGGTATTTTTCTGTATTTTTTATGTACATCGGTGAATTTCAGTTGACCGGCAGCGGCTGTGGCACCGACTCTAAAGAAACCTATAGAAATGGTTATTTTTGACTTTTCTGTGTTATTTTTTTATTTGCGTAGGTATACAATAATATTAGAATTCGAGTCGATGCATCAACCTTATTGTACCTTGTAGTTGCTGCATTATCATTATTATTAATACAGTAGTTGTAATGTTCCTGAATTCTGTACCATTAAAGAAAAAAATATTGATTTTTTTAATTAACTTATGGCTTAGATACTTTTCCTGTGAGCCCGTCTTGGGTATTTTATTGCTATACTTTGGTTACTTCATTGCTAGTTCTCTTTGGACTGCGCTTATCATTCCGCAGCAGCAAGCCGTTACTTTACGTCGCGTCAGTTTTTTGTGAGACAAAAGTTTACCAAAATCCTTTTTTTTTAAGTGAAACTTCTTTAGCGCCGTTGTTAAAATTCGTTGGTTAATCTTTATATATATAATTCTTCTGTGAGTGTGTATGTTCCTGAACTTCTCTTAAACGACTGGACCGATTTTGATGAAATTTTTTGTGTGTGTTCAAGGGGATCTGAGAATGGTTTAGATTCACAATTTTGTCCGCTGGACAATGTTTTTTTAATTAATTTTTAATTTATTAGTAGTTGTTGATTTTCCGGATGGTTGTCGTTGCGAAGCTTGCCGTGATGACGGGTCGTATAGCGTCTAGACTGGACAGGGACGGACAGTGAGACAGGACAGTGAGACAGGACAGTGAGACAGGACAGTGAGACAGGACAGTGAGACAGGACAGTGAGACAGGACAGTGAGACAGGACAGTGAGACAGGACAGTGAGACAGGACAGTGAGACAGGACAGTGAGACAGGACAGTGAGAAAGGACAGTGAGACAGGACAGTGAGACAGGACAGTGAGACAGGACATTGAGATATGACAGTGAGACAGGACAGTGAGACAGGACAGTGAGACAGGACAGTGAGACAGGCCAGTGAGACAGGATAGTGAGACAGGATAGTGAGACAGGACAGTGAGACAGGACAGTGAGACAGGACAGTGAGACAGGACAGTGAGACAGGACAGTGAGACAGGACAGTGAGACAGGACAGAGAGACATGACAGAGAGACAGGACAGTGAGACAGGACAGTGAGACAGGCCAGTGAGACAGGATAGTGAGACAGGACAGTGAGACAGGACAGTGAGACAGGACAGTGAGACAGGACAGTGAGACAGGACAGTGAGACAGGACAGAGAGACATGACAGAGAGACAGGACAGTGAGACAGGACAGTGAGACAGGACAGTGAGACAGGACAGTGAGACAGGACAGTGAGACAGGACAGTGAGACAGGACAGTGAGACAGGACAGAGAGACATGACAGAGAGACAGGACAGTGAGACAGGACAGTGAGACAGGCCAGTGAGACAGGATAGTGAGACAGGACAGTGAGACAGGACAGTGAGACAGGACAGTGAGACAGGACAGTGAGACAGGACAGTGAGACAGGACAGTGAGACAGGACAGTGAGACAGGACAGAGAGACATGACAGAGAGACAGGACAGTGAGACAGGACAGTGAGACAGGACAGGACAGGGACAGGACAAGACGGGGACAGGACGGGGACGGGACGGGACGGGGACAGGACTGTCCAACCGGAGGGAGGTGGGAGACGACCTGACTTAGGTCGTCGAAGTCAATTAAATGTGCGACGGGCTACCTCACGTGCAATGGCGCAGTACCTCACTTAATTGCATTTAATGTAAATAAAACATTTGTATTAAGTTTTGACCACATTTTATGTAGGTGATACGAAGTTCACCGGGTCATCTAGTTAATTTATGTATTATTTTGAAATTTCGCTTCTGTAGTGTGTGAATTGCACACACACATACACTTTTTTTTTATTCGTTCTACAGGGAACCGAATAATGTCAGAGACCATGTTGCCAAGTCATAAATGACTAAAATGCAAATGATTTAAAATAAATAATTAAAATTATTTAAAAAGGGTCAATATAAACATATAAACGTTTTGTTTATTTTCTTGACTGACACTTATAGAACACCTGACTAATAAATTCTGTGACTGATATTTTCGGATTGCATCTAGCAACTCTCGTCTCTGGCTATAAATGCTGATTAAAAATGTCAAAAGCTTGTGTTTTTTTTAGTAATTTAATAAATATTGATTGGTATTTATTAAGTAATTATAAACCTCCAATTATGATGTAGTGAAATTTTACATAATACTCAACATCCTTAAGGAGGAAGACTTATCGCACATCAAGTAAGTACTGTATTTTATCCAATATCCATGTTATTTTAAAATAACTTTTTATGCATTTATAAAACAGTGTGATATCTACATTATAAATAAAATAGACCCAATAAAATATCTACCAGGCTCATTTAGAAACGCAGTATGAATCTGTTAATCTAGAACTAATTTTGAGATTTAATTAGCCTGAAAAATGCATTTGACCGAATGTGTGACACTAAGGCATAATCAGGATTTTTTATCTTACCGCATAAAAAAAATATATTACGATAATGCTTTTACGACACTGTTTACATATTACATTGTGTTTCCATAAGTAACCAGGGTTATTATTTACGCAAAAATATTACCATTCAAGTATGTAGGTATATATTAGGTCCTTACATATGAAATTGGCGTTTTGTATGGGAGGAACAAAAAGTCGAATATTTTTTAATATAATATATTTAATTAATCAAAGTATGAACCATTATTTTCTATGCACTTTTGCCATCTCATAGGTAGTTCATTGATCCCTTTACTAAAAAAACCAGTTGGACGGGAATCAATAAAATCTTTGAAGGCGATTTGGACTGCCCCATCGGAGTTGAATTTTTTCCCTTGCAAGAAGTTATCCAAATTTCGAAAAAAATGGTAATCTGTTGGAGCAAGGTCCGGGGAGTACGGAGGATGTCTTAGACTTTCCAATTGAAGCTCTTCTAATTTAGTAGCCGTCTGTTGCGCAGTGTGTGGTCTAGCGTTGGCGTGAAGCAGCAGTGGCGTGGAGCGATTGACCAGCCTAGGTTGTTTAGCCGCTAGCTTTTCCATCATGGTTTGTAATTGCTGACAATAGACATCAGCCGTAATAGTCTGGCCAGATTTGAGAAAACTGTAATGAACAATACCGGCACTAGTCCACCAAACGCTTACAACTAACTTTTTTGGGGTTAATTTTCGCTTGGGGCAGGATTTAGCTGGCTGGCCAGGATCCAACCATTGCGCTGAGCGCTTCCGATTATCGTAAAGAACCTATTTTTCATCACAGGTAATGATTTGGTTTAAAATACCTTCATTATTGTGCCGGTTTAGTAATGTAACGCAGCAGTCGACGCGCGTTTGCCGGTTTGCTTCAGTCAATTCGTGAGGTACCCACCTTTCAAGCTTTTTAATCTTCCCAATTTGCTTCAAGTGAATTAAAACAGTTTTATCACTAACATCGCAGCCTGCAGCTAACTCGGACGTGGTTTGCGATGGATCCGCTTCCACAATAGCCTTCAACTCTTCATTATCAACTTGAGTCTCAGGCCGTCCACGGGGCTTGTTCTACAGGTCGAAATTTCCAGAACGAAAACATTGGAACCAAAAACGAACTGTGTTTTCTTTTGCAACACGACCGCCATACACATCATTCACCCTTCGAGTTGTTTCCGCAGCACTAGTGCCACGGCGGAACTCGTACTCGTAAATAATGCGATATTTTAAGTTTTCCATTTTGTAAAATGAGTGACGCAAACAGAAAAAAACAGAAGAAAAAAAAACAAATGAATGACGATCATCGAAGCACAAATACATGAGTCTATAGCTGTACAAATTTGAATTTGGAATTCCTTACCAAAGAGGAGAAATTTGTGATTAAAGTGGCCAGTACGAAAAACGCCAATTTCATATGTAAGGACCTAATATTTTAACGTCATTTTCTTTATATTTTGTTGGTTTTCATTATTTGCGGATTGTTTAGTCTACATATTATTATCTGTTATATTTTATATTTGAATAAAATAAAATATTAATAAAATAAAACGTCCATTGTCAAGCTTGTCTTAAATCACACAGATTTATTTTTAAAGTTTTCTCACTTGACTAACAAATAGGTAATAACACAATACTAAAGAGTACTGATATTATGTAAACTAATAAATACTTCATCTTTCCCTTTATGAAAAGAAAATAAAATTATTATTGTTGAAACAAAAACAATGAAGGAAAGGGAAGTTACTATTAACAAATTATAAGTATCTATAGTAAATATATTATGCAAGCAAACAATACATACTAGAAATTAAAAACATTATACTTTAACTAAATAATACAATTTCACCCCTTTTTTTACTTAATATTGAAATCTTTTTGGTGGGATAATACGCCTGCCGAATTTACTGATTTTAAATTCACTACTCGTTCCTGGAGTTGCAGTCCGGTCTGCAGAAACCTGCGGCGACATAGTCTTACAACCCAATAATTCTTTATGACCAATGTCATCATAGTCGGGAAGATTTTCCGTGGTTTGCTCTGTTGCTGGTATCACATGTTGACGATTACGACGATATTGACTACCATCTTCCATGCGAACCCAATAGGAACGTGACTGAGGTGCGATCCGCTCAACTTGTCCATTCTTCCATAATCCGTTATTTTCACGTACTCTTACAGATTGTCCTTCCTTTCGTTTAGACAATGAACGAGTTCCTCTGCCATAATAGCGCTTCGAACGTACAATATTTCTAAAACAGTCCTTCTTCATATCTTTGAACTCATATTCAAGCTTCTTTTTACAAACTGGAAGCTTATCTTTGAGGCGCCTGCCAAATAATAACTGAGCAGGAGACTGCTGCTCTCCTGTTATTTGCGTGTTTCTTAAATTAAGTAACGCAATGTAGACATCTTCACCAGCTTCAGCTGTTTTAAGAATTAATCTTTTGATAGTTCTCACACACCTTTCAGCCAGCCCATTTGATCCTGGGTAGTATGGAGAGCTTGTGTCATGCTGAAACTCCCATACCTTAGCAAAATGTTTAAATTCTTCTGAAGAATAACTACCCGAATTATCGGATATTAGCTTCTTGGGTATACCAAATCTAGCAAACATACTTTTGAGATGTGATATTATAGTAGAACTTTGCAAATTGTTTAAGTAAGCAATTTCGATATACTTCGAATAATAATCAACAACTAAAAGATACTGTTTATTGAGCACTTCAAAAATATCGGTAGCTAACACCTGCCATGGTAAATCAGGCACTGGGTGCGAAAGCATCGGTTCACGCCTGTTTCCTTCACGCCTGCGCTGGCATATCACACAGTCGTTTACAAATTTTTCAATATCACTCGACATTCCTGGCCAATATAAAACATCCCGCGCTCGTCTTTTACACTTCTCTATACCTAAATGGCCTTCATGAATTCGTTGTAACATATCACTCCTTAAAGACTTCGGAATAACAACCCTATCTACACGAAATATAACTCCTTTATACACTGAAAGTTCCTCCTTTATGCTCCAAAATTGTTTTATATCACATGGAACTATATTCTTAGTTTGTGGCCACCCATTTATGCAAGTATCTCTGAGCATACATAAACATTGATCCTTTCCAGTTTCTATTCTTACCAAGTCAAATTTATCATCAGAAAAAAATGTGTTACCGTATAATAAATTAACATGCACTTCTGACTTATCAAACATATCAGTATCCGTGTATCCTTCAGTAACAGCACGCGAATCAGTCGGTCCTTCTTCTCGAACGATAATATCTAACGTTTCCATTTCAGATAGCTCTTCCTGCAGCTTCGGTCTTAAATTAATAGGTATTTTTCTAGTTGCGTTAACTATAGGTTGCACTGAATCATCAATTGGAATATTATGTTCAATCGGCAGACAACCTATCCCCTCAAAAACACTGTCAAACTTTTTTGAATACGTTTTATCTAAGTAATCGATGCTTGCAATATTACCTCGTTTAATCAAATTTAACTTTTCACAAGCATACCTGCCTAGTAAATTGTTGCAATCTACATTTAATACAAACATTTTTTGCGATATACATTCACATCCTTTTGATAAAGTAATCTCAAAATAACCAACTACTGGTAAACAACGTTTACTAACTCCTCTTATAATAAACTTCCCTTTCTTCAAAATCTTTGGATCGAATCCAGCCTTCAAAAAATTATTAAATGACATAACAGATATATCAGCACCACAATCTAACTTAAAGTTTATGAATTTACCGTTTACTCCAATTTGTTCATACCATCCCGATGAGACGTCGCCATTCGCCACTGTTTGGATTGTAAATATTTCACAGTCGCTATCCTCTTCAATTTGCTCCAGCACTTCGTTGAGCAAATGACTTACCTCCCGAACGTCGTTTCTATTATTAAATTTTCCACAACATTTAGCAAAATGTCCATGACGACCACAGCTATTGCACTGTGCTTGAAAAGCAGGACATTTATTTATAAAATGTGTATAACCACAACGAGAACATTTAACTTTTGAGCTTGTAGCATGTCGATTCGGACGAAATGGCTCCACTACTCTAGTAGCACTCTTTTGTTGTAGGTAAGAGCTACGTAAGGTGGGGGTTTGCACCTCCTCCAATACTGAAGCAGATGGAACTCGCACCACAGCTGCTTGCATGCTGGCCGCCTCGGCAATGCGACACCATGACACTGCTTCATTCAGTTCTAAATCTCTTTGTCGTAGTAAGCGTTCACGCAATCGCATATCCTTGATACCTCTTATCAATTGTGTCAAAATTAAACTTTCACGTAGCTTACTGAATTCACAGGTTTTACTTTTTATTTTCAATTTGGAAATATAATTATCTAACGACTCATCCCCCTGAACAGTTTCGAAAAAACAATGCCTTTCAAAATTAATATTTTTTTCTGGATCGCATCTTTCTTCAAAAGCATTTATAAATAGTAAATAATCATTTTTATCCTTTTCGTTAAATTCAAACTCCTCGTACAACTCTCGTCCGTATTTACCAATTACATGTAATAACAATGCACACTTCTCTTTGTCATTCGATTTATCTCTGCCAGAGGCAATTATATAATACTCAAAAGCCGCCTTCCACTCCTTCCAATTATTTGCCATGTTTCCATCAGGACTCAATGGCGGTGGTTGTTGTAGAGGGAACATCATTTTAATGTTTGTTCGTTTCTTTATTAATAATTAATAACAGCTATTTAACCTAATAGCAATACTCACGCAACAACTTACTATCATGGTCCACACCTGACACCATGTTATATTTTATATTTGAATAAAATAAAATATTAATAAAATAAAACGTCCATTGTCAAGCTTGTCTTAAATCACACAGATTTATTTTTAAAGTTTTCTCACTTGACTAACAAATAGGTAATAACACAATACTAAAGAGTACTGATATTATGTAAACTAATAAATACTTCATTATCAAGTATTTTTTATCTCTTCATAAATCTAGTGGTGGCATATTTAAGTAAAACAAGTGATGTCGCCTGGGCTTTTATGCTCAGGTCAGGCCATGTGAGCTATTTAATTCTACAAAATATTTAAATTGCACAGGGCTGGAGTTTGTGTTAAATAAGACAATATCTATGTATAAGCCTATATTATATTGCTTTCTACTTCATTTTAAAAACTACCAGGTTAAGAAGTTTTATGACAAAAATGTAATTTTATACAACTGAATAATGAGATGAGCAGGTTGCTTGCCTGATGGAAACCACCACAGTGGCCTATAAACAGCAGCAACATCAATCAAAACTGGTTTACAAAGTACTACATACTGCTGTACTAAGCTGATCATCCCAAGACAGAAGATCACTGAGCATAAATTCCATAATGCCTAGTGATCTTATTTTTATAATTTTATGTTACCACAATGTCATTTTTAACTTTGTTAAAACACTAGTTTTTTTATATGATTGAATGATGAGACAAGCAAAGCCTGATGGTAAGTGCCACACCTGCCCATAAACAAGGAACACCACACAGAATTTTGAATTACAAAGCACTACATGGCAATTAACTGCTCTTGTCACCCCAAGACATAAGATGTTAAGTCTCATAATGCCAAGTTTTTCACTGGCTTCAATGGCTTATGCACTGTTGCTTGGCGGCAGAAATAGACAATTTCTCTATGACTCTCACATATGAAGGACCTACCTACCTTGGACCTACCTTGTTAATCTGTTGTAAAAAATGATCTAATTAAATTAGAAACATATTGCATATCTACAAAAGCATTTAACTTAAAAATATTTTAAGTAAATGACTCTTTATTGTTTAATAGTATCAGTATTTATTAAGGGTGTAACTAAAGCATCATAAAAATGATGTTGGATTAGAACCAAGTTCTGAGAAACTTGCTCACCCAATTGCTTTACACAGAATATGTGTAATATAGTATGTTCACTACAGTTTTTGTTGAAGCAGAATCTTTAACCAATGCCAACTTCTAGGCATCCCTCATGGCCCACCCTAGACATGCCCCAGCATGTAGAAGCATCATGCTGAATTTGAAATATATTTTCTTGTGAGTTGTAAGCTAGTTACAATAGATTATGACTAAGCGCACTGCAAATTCGTTACCTTAGACCTTACCCTGTTCTATTAAGAATGGCCATATAAATTTAAAGCTTATTTAGACCTTGGGTAGAGTAACATAAAGTGTGGTTGGAATATGCAAAATTTTAAGTTAAGTAATTTCATCACTTGTATAAGTTACAAATTATAAAAGAAAATAATTTTTAGTTATATGAGAAGTCAAGACATTTTAAAACAAACTATATATATAGTGTAGTTAGTAAATACCTAATGCTAGTAAGTATCTAATTAAATAACTTTTTTAAATGATAAGTTTAGATGCCCCATTGCTGAGAGTTTCTAGTAAGACATAGGGAGAATGTAACAGTAAACTATAAGTTATGAGAACGCATCATACAATTCTCGTTTTCCAATTGTCTGACACAGATTCGTAATTAAGTTTTCTGGTATATTGCTGTCTGTGTCGTGTGATAAACTTTTTCAGTGTATTTTTTTTACTCTGTTATTTCTCAGTGTAAATAGAACTTTATAAAATAATGAATGGTATATTGAAAGTGAATCAATCAAGTGATATCAGCATTGAGTATGTTTCAAAATTACTTAAGAAATGATAGTGGATATACTAGTGAAAATCATTCAGGCGTGTATAAAATAATTACACTTTTTATTGAAATTCAGGTAATGCAACATCTCTCCTATTTACAATTCTCGAGGTGGTTGGTTTATTGTGCTTATCAATAGCAGGCCCTGTATGTACACAGTACAATATCCATTAGTTATAGTGATTAATTCTCATTATCCGCATTTGGGAACTAGCCTTTTTAAGATAACTGTTCATTGCGAACGATGAGACTTGAGAATCACTCTTTTGGTTATCGTACATAATTCCCATTTATGCAGAAATGGTTTTACCCGAAAATTTGTAAGAAAATTATACGAGTTTGATGCACAAGATTCATGCTCTCAGATTTTATGGCGCTTTCTCACAGACAAGTTTTTTTGTTATATCCTCGCCTCGTCGTGCGATAAAATTCGATAGCATATGAAACTCTATGAATATAGCACTAATATACTTACTTATGTTCTATCATCATGGCAACTACTTAGAATGAAAAATAGTCAATATTATGAATTTGGGACAATAAACCTAACAGGAACCTTCATGCCAAAACATCTGTATAACCTAACTACTAAATGCCTGGGACATCAATTTGAATAAAGCTGGGTCCTATTTCCAGCCTTCCAACTTTCTCTATCTTTATTGTCATGAAATCTCTTCGATGAGCCTAAACACGATATCAATATCTGCTATTACGTGAATTGGAGTTGTAATATGTTGAAGTCTTAGTTCTAGCATCAGGTCAAGGTTACATTCGCGATAAAATTTGCTTTCAATAAAAAAATCGCATTGTAATCAGTCCATTCGTTATAATGCCGCGAGGTCACAGACAGTTGAACACATAGACACACACAGATTGACAAAGTCAATGTTATAACACCTCTCTTCTTATCGGGGGTTAAAAAGAACCCAAAGCGGTTTGAGAATGAACAAGTAGCAAAGTAATTTATAGTAAAAGTTGTTGTAAAGTGTGTGTAAGTAAAAGGCATCGTGGCGCCTAGTTGTTTTGACGTCGCACCGCCGCCCACGTGCGCCCGCCACCGCGCCGCAGTCCACGCAGTCTGCCGGCGGCGTCGTCCGTGCCACACGTTCATTGACGCTTGGATTCAGTGATTGCGAAATGTTAACAACACACAAGCTTTCACCGAGCTTTGTGTACGTTTTTGCCGGAATTGTTTGTGTTGTGTGATAAGTTTCAACATGAATAACGAAGATTCCGGGAGTGGTTATGGGAAAAGCGGTCGCGGTGTGAGACCATCGCGGCTGCTCATCGACAGCGTGTCTTCGGATGAGGGTCCGGAGACAGAACGTCTGCTGAACTCGCAGCTGCAGTCAGTAGTTGTGAGTGCCAGCAGACGTCGACAGTCCCTCACCGCACCACCTTCCCCGACGGATTCACGAAAGAAACGCGATCATAATCATCGACAACACAACTACATGAATCATTTACATCACCTTATTCATTGGCGGGACATCTGGAGTGGAGAGCCGCACAAGCCAACTCAGGAGGTATAGAATACATGTTACCACCTCATATTTTCTCCACTTCTAAAAGGTCACGTCTTCGTTATCTCGTTTTTGTTTTTGTAAATTGGCATAGAGTGTAGGAAACTCGTGTCTTTGTTCCATATGTCGTGTATATTGTTTATGTTATACTACGTATAAGTCTAAGTATGTTTCATCTAAGGATGTTACTAATTCAATTGTTGCTAAGTAGAGTTTATTTCTTGGTTAATGATGAATATACAGTATCATATTGAGAGATTAATAACATTGTAATTTATTAAAAAAAACTATCCAACCCGTATCAAAATTAAAAAAATAAAACATTACAAACTCTTGACTTCTAGATAATATTAAAAGCAATATCAAACTTCGACTTAAATTCTCAATGCGTTGTCTGCTATTTTAAACAATTTAAATAAAAACAAATATATACCTATTTCTATGTATTATTCATTTATTGTATTGGCATGCTTACACAATGCGAGCGAGCTGGTTAGTTGTACCAGTGCTAAATACACTGCATGACTGCATTGTACGAGTGAGTCGGTCTGTAGTGCGTATTGGACTACTACAACATTTTTTATTTTCACTCACGACACACCTTCCAGAATTTGTCATAAAACGAGAAGCACGAACGTCACTTCGATAATCGCTTGGTCGCTCAGGGATTGGCTCAGGGTCTTGGGTATCGAGTCCACATCCCACATAACCTCGTGTGCCAGGTCTTGATATTTACCCATTTTATCTTTTTCGGCTTTTACGAGGTTCTCATCATGGGGAATGTTGACATCAATAATAATTGCCTATTATAATTTATATATCGTTTATCCATCTTTTATTAAAATATGCTCCGAAAAATATACGCCAACCGAGACAAAAACATGCCAAATTTAGCATTTCAAATGCTAAACTGACGACTCTACTGAACTCTGTGCCTCCCTATCTATTATAATACCTTAATACATTAGGTACCCTACCGACAAGACGACAGGCACCTAGGTAAGTCGGGTTAATATATTCGCCTTAGTTAGGGATCCTTACTTCCAATTTCTTATTACACCACGCTCTCCCGAAAGGATTGATTTTGATTTTGATTGTCAGCCAACTATTTCAATCTTTGTTTCACTAGGTGGTAGATCGCTCGTATGCGAGACACCGTCTGGATTGGTACCACCGCTTTGTATATTTCTGCTGGCCAAGCACCAGTATGTAAGTATGTTTGTGTTCGGGTTTGAAGTATATTAAAGCCAGTTAAATTACGGGGCATTATGAGACTTAACATCCTGTCTCGAGGTGACGAGCGCAGTCCAATGTTATACAGTGCTTTTAATTCAAAGTTCTGTGTGTTGTGCTTCTGTTTATGGACAGGTGTGACGTTTACCATCAGGCGAGCAACCAAAAGACAAACCATTTTGAGATGTATACGGTTTATAAGAAGATAATGATGTGAGTTGAATGAATAATACAATAAGCAGAATAATAAAATATTGACGGCAACGCTGCAACGTTACGAGTAATCCAGCTTGACGGATTCACTTTCATTGTGCTGAATGTGTGTCGAAGCACTGTAACTTGAATATTACTACGGAAGCGTGTCCGGTCGCAGTTCTACTTTGAGTATTAAGTTCTATGATAGAATTCAACAGTTATTTTTTCGATAAATCGCATTTAGAGATTTTTAAAAAGGCATTCAAGCGAGTGAATCAGCTAGCAAAATCTAGTATACACAGATAACTACTGGGTCGTGTTGTATTTCCACCTAATTTGATGTTAGGCAGCTCTTCATAGGCGTAGCAATAATAATAACTAACGTGTTGATACATCATAAATTACCAAGAAGGGGCCGCGTGCACTCAAATTAATTCTGACAATTTAACCCGCAGCCAACACGCGGGATCGTCATGATAACAGTACGACATGTAACGTATCAATGAAAATATGCTTGCGAGTACTGAATAGTGGGCACACAACTAACAACTGGTAATTGATGTCACCTGTTTGGTTTTGTTATTAACGTTGTATGTTTAGAAGCAATGACGACCGAACGCAAATAAAGATTTTTAGAACTCATTAGTTGTTGCTCGCGGCTTCGCGCACGTTATGAGGATTTGACTAATGAAATATGATATCCCATATAAATTTTGGAGAATCGTTTCTCCAATCAGGGGTCAAGTTAATGCCTACGGTAATTATAATATAATAAACAACCTTCCAAAATTAAGAATTATTATGGTAAGTTTGCACTGGGTTTAAATGATTTAATACGTTGAACATTAAAAACTCCTTTCATCAAATCGTGCTAATTTAAAGGTAGACTTTGTAGTGTACGACTGAGACTGGAGACTGTGACACATGAAGAAAATGAAATTTTTTGTACGTTTTGATGTATACTAGGAGACCGAGACACTAGTCCGCAACGCGTGGCTTACGCGTAATTATACAATTGCATGCAGAGCGGGCCCGGGCGTGTCGCTGTCGCCTGCCTAGAATCGCGCCTTGTCTCTTTTCTTATATGATAATTAAATAAAGCTAAAAAATGCACAATAATATTAACACGAACAACACATTAATGACTCCAATTTATTGAATAAACCACGCAAATTACTGGTGCGGAAAAATCTGTTTCTAAAAATAGAGTCAAGGATAAGTAAACAATAGATCCGTAAAGGTTATAGTTGTATCGGAAGGGTTACAAATAATGTTACAAAGACATAGTGTTGCATCACTATGTCTTTGTGTGTAATTTTTTAGTTATTTTATGTTCTTTTTTTGTTAATATCATCTGTTAGACACTTTATGTACTCTAGGTGATATCATCAGGTGAAACTGAGGTGACGTTTCCTACACAAAAGTTTACTTAATTTAATAACAACATGGCATATTATAGGAACACATTGTGTTCTTTATGTACCTACGATTGTCGTGATGATTATGTACTTTTTGGATAAGAAATGTAGTAGGTTTAGGTATTTCTCAAGTCGATATAATCTAAGCTACCTGAGTTTTATTTTTCACGAGCTGTCTCGCGTGGTTGATTTTTGAAAAACATAGTAGCCTATGTCTTATTCTGATGTATAGGCTATATTATTGTAAAGCTTCATTAAAATCCAACCAGGAGTTTTTACGTGAAAGAGTATCAACCATACATCCATTCATCCATACTTACAAACTTTCGAGTTTATAATATTAGTAGGATATTATTATATCGGGTTTGGCAGTTAAATATCTCCAAGAAATACCATGTTGACTTAGATTAACATCACTTGTTGATTAATCGCTGTTTCCTCAGTGACATTAAATTATTTCAGTTATAAGACTATCGCCGTACAACATGCATAACCGTAATTATAAGAATGCTAATAGCGTTTGGTTTGCCAATGCAATGTTCGAGAGTAAATCGGTTCTGTTCAGAAGTACTTTTAATCTCTACAAGTATTGACATGCCTATTAAGATTGATCGGTCATTGAGGATACATCAACAGAAAATCGATACGTTCGATACGATACGATTGTACAGTGGCAGTTTGCTGTAAAGTTTGGTACGGTGATGAGTGAATTTCGCAGAGTTCCAATATATATTAAGTACAGGTATATTAGGTAACAATGTTGTTTAAAAAGGGCGGCAACGCACCCTTGATTCATCTGGTTTGTGGGTATTTATCGGCGGTGGATAACCTGCTTGCTGTTTGATGGATTTTGCTTTAAAAAGAGCAATTTTCTCAAAACATTTATGTAGGTTTTGCAACGTAAAACATAATACAAACTTTTATTTGAAGTAAATCTGTTAAGGCATCCAGATTTTTATTGTTAATAAATAATTAGTGTTTAGTCATTGAGCTTCATTGGTACCATTTTACTCTAGCTTTCGAAAACTATCCTGTCACGGCCGCGGCCGGGTCATGGCTTGCTCGGTGGACTCGCACAGTATAGTTCGTTTTGAAATTGTCTCCGTTCTAATTTTGTTAGACTTCTATTCATTTTTGAAATATCCCAAAGTAACTGGAAATTATAAATTATATTTTATGATTGTATAATGTAGTCATAGCCCCGTAGGTATCTTGCAAGTGTACGATTGTATTCATATTTGTTTGCATAAAGTTTAGTATACCTACAGCGAAACATAATATTCACTTAGGTACATTGTAAATCCCCTCGAAGTGTCCAATGCTTGCGACAATGACACGTTTACTACATCATAACAAACTACTCTTGTAGAGTTAATATTTATATCTTGTTAGTAACATTATGCTTACAATATTTAGATTTTATATCATTTGCTCACGACTCTAGACGCTTCGAATTTCCGAACAGATTTTTTTACATTTTGCAGTTAGCATGTTTAGTTGACCTTCGTATTTGATGATGGACTGTATAAACACATTACACGAAAATGTCGTGTATGATCTATCGAGATACAGCTGGATAGATTCGTAAAATGTTATACAACGATTATATTAAAGGAAATTCAAGTTTCGAAATGGACTGCTATGCTTTGAAACTACAGAAGGTTATATTGATTTAAAGCATTTTTCCGCTTGAGTCCCTAGCCAATGACTAAGTAGTCCGTAGAGAGTAGTAGAGACCTCTCTTTGCCGGCCGTAATAGCTGCCATGACTGGCAGACGGATATCGTGGCGTGCAGTAACCTCTATCTGCGACTGCGTTATGTCCCAGCAAAAGAAAACAGTCGAATTAAATTAGAAAAAATCCGGCCTCGCTCGGCGCCAAACAAAAAAGAGACGCTGGGTTGACGTTTGCAACTCCGTCCCCGTGGAATAGGTGCCTTTGAAGAATCTCACCACGGTATCCCATGCTTGTAACAGGCGACTAACTGGAATTAATTTGCAACATGGATTAAGGGCGAAATCGTTAACACATTAACGTCGGCTGACCACTCATTTGTGCAACTCACACCATAAATACACACCAAATGCACACTATAAATACAAATACAAAATACACCTTGGTCTACCTGGGGTCGCGTTCTAGTTCTATTTCTTATATGCGTGCGACTCCCGAAATGGACGGCGCGGTGGTACGAAATATCTTACTGCTGGAGACATCGAAAGGCGTCTATATTGTGAGAGGTTCTTGTGCCCCTTTGGCGACGGTCCCTTAAGTTGCACAATGCAATGGCGATTACACTCAAAAATCCCTGGAACCAACCCAGTTGCGCCGAAGAAGGCCACTGCGGGGTTTTTAATCACTCTATAGGGTTTCTGGTTAAGAACCCGTCACAACGGTCGTTCAGATAAATGGGTCGGAAGGCTGGTGAATCCAGAATTACTTTCCCACCGCCCGGTTGGGAAGGTATACGTAATCGAGATTTTCCCGTGGAGAAAAAAGCCAATAACAAAAATTTGTACTTTATAACTGTGAAAGCTTTCTAGTGTAATTTTCTTAACCGTATATTATGGAGTTATGCATATACGTGGTCACATACTAAATAAAAGTCATGTTTCATGTCTTACAAAATACCTTTTCGATTAAAATATAATGTTACTCCGGACCTTGTTTCTTACGGAGAAATAAAATAGTTCGCTCTACAAATAAATGGTTATATTGTAAAGGCCGATATTTCTTTTATGTTTGTAGGCAATGAAGCGCGCAAGACCGCCTCGTTATCAGCTCTTTATAATGCGTCATCAATCCCGTCAATGACATCATCACAATAAAGTTTCCTTAAATCACTCTTAAATGCAATAAAACTACACCATGACCAACATGGCCACAATGAAAATTATTGTTAGTTATTATTATTATTACATGTCTATTTAATTATATTATTAGTTTACATACCAGAATTTATGACATTCAGATAAACAGCTGAGTAATGTGGGTTATCATTTCGTTACCTTGTAAGAGTTTGCGTCTCTGTTTGTATTAAATGTTTCTGTAATTTTGATATACACTATGTATAGTAATAATGAAAGGCTATAACTAGCCACTGCAATGATTACGATATATTTTTCTCTGCCTCAGTGCACTTCATATTGTAATGGTGCTGCCACACCGGTGTTAGGAAATGTTATATAACATTTTATAACAGCGCGGCGGTGTGGCAGCATCATTTAGCAAACATTTCTTAACAATTTGTAACATTTTTTAACATTTATTAACCGCGGGCGGCGGTACTTTTGAGAGCGACGCCGTCAAAGAAGAAGGGCCGATGTCATGTTTTCAAATGTTATAAAATGTTATAAAATGTTAGATTTAATGTTAGAAAATGTTTGTAAACATTTTATAACATCGGTGTGGCAGCACCATAAAATCATTATAACAATATCGTCAGCATTGTAACAATTTAAGTCGCGAGCAAGTAAAATAATATTGTTAATGATATTGTTCAAGTCTTGTAGGAAATCCAAGCATATAAGTTACAAAAGACGTCATTTTACAGATTATAGACAAAATACTATAGTTAAATGATATTGTTCAAGTCTTGTTCCAAGCATATAAGTTACAAAAGACGTCATTTTACAGATTATAGACAAAATACTATAGTTAGTATTTTGTGCATGGTGTCCATCCACACAATATGTTCTCCTTCGTAAGTTATATTTAAACCAATTCCATATATCCCAATAATAATAAATAATCCCAGTATCTATAATATTATTGCGGAGTGTAAATGGGCCACCAACATTTTAGTCCATAGCTAACGCCAAATCATGATAGGAAGGCGAACCCTATGTGGTATGAAGCTGGGTTAACGCCAGACAGATAGAAAACATATAATATTATAAAAGAGTATAATATTCAAAAGTCATAAAAACGCACAGTCCAAAACACTAGACGTAGATACAGGGTTCAAAGGTTCACATTCCTTCGATCACGTAGGTACCTGCTAAGAAGGGATTTCTGGAAATTAAACCCGTAAGAAGGCCTAAAGGGACTTTAAAGATATTTTAAACCTGTCTTTATCTCAAAAACCAGCTAATATGGGGGCGCCTAAATGCTATACAGTAACCGGTGGTAAATAATGCACATTCGAGCTAAAGAGGGAGACAATCGGCTAGTTTCGGCTTCGTAGAGCGTCGTCTCTGTCACCCAGTACATTTTTTTTTATAATGTGACGTTTTCCCGCTCTAGCCCGTCGTTGTACAAGTTAATTAGTTAAAATCCCGAAAAAAATAAAAAAAAATGCTCCGAAGAATTGAAGAGTTCCGTTACTTTGTCATGGATCTCATAATCAGAACCTAACCAAACTCTCATCAAACTACCCTTGAAGTACATCCTTACCAATAAAAAAAGAATCATCAAAATAGGTTCACCCAGTCAAAAGTTATGAGGTAACAAACATAAAAAAATACAATCGAATTGAGAACCTCCTCCTTTTTTGAAGTCGGTTAAAAAACTTATCAGTTGTATATTTGTACGGACCCTGTGTTATAGGTATAAAATCATCGTTCTCTTAAATTATATTTAGCCTTTATTAAAGGTCATTCATCTGGGTTGTAGGTGTTTATCAAAAGAATCCATTTTATGTTGCCTCGGTTTGTTGAACACAGTGCACATCAAGGCTAGCTCTACTTTACTATTGTTCATTGCTTTCGTCAGTATTGTGCAGTAGGTACTGTGTCGCACTTCACACTTGTGACTTCACTTCCAAATATGAAGTAACACGTCACTCGAAAGTTAGCAACGTGAAACCTATTTCATGCCAAATATAAATGACACATTAATAACAGTAATAAAGCAGTCATCTAAATCTAGATTAGCGCTTAGTTTCTATAGGTTTACACATCACATGTCATTTCGCAAGATAACTGGGACTGTGATGAAATAAACTAGATAAAGTCTATTCAACTAGCACTGATTTAATGATAACACACGTTGATAACATTGAGACGGTAGTTCGGCCGAATCATGATTGAGCTGAGAATGTTTGTGAAATACATACAAAAAAGTGTTAAAATGTATAATACAATATGCTTTATCATAACTCGCAGTCAACGCCATCTATCTTAAAGTGTAAAATATTATTTTATGTTCAAGCCGTTACAACGCTCTCGCGCAGCAAGTTGTTTTACTGATATATTAATTCTAGCAGTGGACGGTAGATGGCATTAGCACTTTTATTTATACAAGATATTATTAAATATTTGAATTTATTTTATATTTATTTGAAATGCATATTTTGCATTACATCACATACATAATTTGCTAAAAATACATAGTTTGAATATTGATAGTACTATCATATAATTTTAAGAGTTTGCAATGTATAGAAAACGTTTTAAATTGTTTGTATTAATTAAAAATAAGTGTCTGAACTAAAAGATACTGAACTAAATTATAACTTTCAGTGCGTAATGCGTACTGATCATAGGGATCTTGTTATTATTACCTTATTACATTTTCGATCGAACATAAATATATCAAGCGAAGAACTCAACAAACAAACCGATAACCGATAGAAGCTCCTATACTGTAACAGTAATACACATAATACCTACTATTACTTCAAACAAATCTTATCTTTGCTACTTACCCTGCTCAGTTTGACGTCGTACATAGTGTCTTCTACATTTTTAAAATTATGATTAAAATATTAGCAGTACCTACCCCCAACTTGTAATATATTCCGTCGACGAACACCCGTTTAGTGTACATTATTCAAATGTGGAGATGGCTCACAATGTGTTTCGTTAAAAGTGGTCGGACTAGTAGTTTTTTGATATCAGTGCAAGCATGGCATATCGGAGTGACGCGGCTGGTCCTTCCTCATCGGTGGCCGAGCGCCGGCCACTCATGTTGGCACTCAGAGTGCCCAGAAGTTATGGAAGCCTCTTTCCTTACTACAAATTCGTAAGGGACACTGCGAACGAATCAATTCACAACGAGGTACCTAGCTATATGCATTATATTATAAATAAGTACAGTGATATGTTTCGATTTAAACTATATTTTCTTATCAGAATGGTACCGAGCATGCTGGAAAAGTATCTATATTTAAGGCAATACTTAAATTTTATTTAAATAAAGGTATTGATGGAAGTATATGCATTATTTTTTGAGTATCGAAATCATGTAAATAAGATTATATTTTAAAAAAAGTATGCCTTAATAAGTCGTCCTAATATCATGCTAATATTGGTCCAATGTTATGCCGATATTCCGATATTTATCCCGATATCGATATATTGATACTTTTTAATAATATCAATACGATATATTATATCGATTTTTTTTTGCACTTCCCACATGTTTGATTGCGGGTTCCCGCGTTTAGATGTTAGTAAATAAATTAAGAATATTTGTTATTATATCTTTCTGCCTGGTGTTATCCCCTCATGCCAGGGTCCGCTTTGCCATCATGATTTGACGGTGGATTTGATATGTGGGGCGACCCGTCGCGCCGTCTGACCCTACAACCAGGAACGGGAGCCAAGTTTCCCCGTTGCCTCGTCCGTTAATCAGCAGAATAATTCAGTTAGTGGCCCGCTTACACTCCATTTGTTATCGTCACATAATATATCCTACCAAATAATAAAAGAAGAAAGAATGTTAAAACGTAAAATGAAATTTGAGAATGGGTACGGATATTCTTCAGTGTAGTTCCGCCTAACCAAAATAGTAAAAATAATAGATGATTACATTTTCTTTTAAAAAAATATGGATTCAACTCTGAAATATGTAAAATGATCATTATATTTTATCGCTCAAAATATCATGATTTATAATAAATAATAATAATAAATACACCCAACAGTCATACACTAATACAATACTGTTGAAGGATTGGTGGAGTATAAAAAATATGTACATGCCTGTACTATACGAGAGTCGAGAATACTTTTTAACATAGCAATACATCAATCACCTTTCCGTTCGACTCGAACCTAGCCTCCATAAACTAAAATAAAATACACATAGCTCTATGTATGACATTTCGTCACTATTGGAGGATTGGTAGAATTATTGGAGTCGATAAAAATTGCTCATTGTTCTTTAAACAAATAAACCCACCATAGGGGTGTGATATCCGGAATAAAAGAGTAAAATTTTGGCATTCATGCTGATTCAGTCGGTTTTGTTTGATAAAAATAAAATCGACTAATAAAAACAATATGCGAAAAATTACAAACCAAATTCGAGTCTCTAATATTGCAATTTATGGTATTAATTGCATTAATTTAATATTGATAGCACGGGGTACGGCACGAACTCCGAATCGTTAAAATTATGAGCTGATTTAATTTTTGCTATTCAGTTTTTATTTAATTTGTTTTATTTAGTTTATTATGAATTTAGTCTTATATACCAGGGGCGACGTTCAACCGGTCTGCGGTCTGTCGTGAGTCACGACTTGCAAACATTTAGGATACAGCGATTTAAGTAATTTTGTTGTTTACTCCGAAGCTAATTGATTGATTCTAGTACCTACTATAAAAGGCTCACAGTAAGTCGTGATACTCTGCTTATTTTCACGTATGTGATAAAAGTTATTGCTACTAAATATGTAAGAGCGAAAATTATGTATTAAAACGCAACAATGATGATGGCACTCCATGGTAATTAATTTATTATTATATATACATACATGTTTTCTATTCCCTTTTAAATATGCACATGTGATGAACAATATTCAAAAAAAGTCAGTTGTAAATATTACTAAATGGAAGAATGGAATTTCTTTACATAATTGGGACATCAACAGCCAAATGCTAATATTTCTAAAGGGGAGGTAAAGATGCAATTATATTATTGTTCTCTAATCATTTTAACTAATCAGAATAGCGATGTCTTAACACCGAAATTTTAATGACTCTCTTTTAAGAATAGATTAGATTAATCTTACCAACCGGTATACCTTGAGTCTCGACTCGACACCGTGATCGTAATTCTCTGATTATTATCAGATAATCCATTGTTTGTACTACAAGTTTGTAACTGTATCATCCAATATTAACACTAGTTAAGCGCTCACAAAACAGTATCAGAGTATAAGTAGTCACAGTAGCTATTCTGAACTCAGTTAAATTGCCCATTTCACGAGTACCTAACTGTTCACATACGAAATATTTTTTGCTCATAAGTCTGTTTTCGTTTAGAGTCGATTAATTTTTCATGTTGTGTGGAAATGCTTCGGGCGGCGTCTTTTGTAAGAAGTTACGGGCAGGTATTATTTCAATGTTGTAGCAGTATTTTTTTTATTTTTATGCTCAGAACGGCAAAGTGGTTACATGACACCTGATGGTAAGCGCAGTGCAGTAAAAAAACCAGCGACCAGTGGTCACCAGAATCATGCCGGCTTGTATAAATGTTTCTTCGCACTCCGAAAAGGGAAGAAGTAAAGAGGCCTAAGACAAGACAGGCGGATGAACGTTGCAGGCAGGGATACAGGGATGCACCTCTATACCCTCCTCAATCAACCGTCAAGACAATATGTCGTAAGCCCCCCGGGAGAATCAGATATACTGTCTGATCCTAGAACGCGATCCACACGAGGTGTGTAGGTCACTATGGCAGATTTTAACACTATGTACATTATATTTACATATTATAGTAAATGATTATCATTATTACACATATAAAAAAGCAAATAATTTAATTGAAAAGAATTGCGAACCTCCTCCTTTTCTTGAACTCGGTTAAATTAAATACTCAAAAATTGAGAACCTCCTTTTAAAATCTTGTTAAAATATGTTTTTAATGTTTTAATACCTGGGGTGATATCTAAGTCCGCCCGGGTGCCACCCTGGTAGCTACGCCACTGTTAACACCTACATAGGTAGAGTATGATGTGGAGAGATAATTATGTTTAATATGTATTAAGCAAAATAAAATTGATAATTTCATAATATTCCAAAAAACGGAAAAAAGATCGTATATAGCTCAAGAGCAATAGCTCCGCAATAAGTATAAAGTAACAATTTTAAAAGTTGTAGCCTTTGGTCGCTTGCCGCTTTTGGTCATATGAAATGGCACCGACTCCAAAGAGGCCTCTGCAAATTGTTTTATTTTTAAGTTTTATTTAAACTTATTGTATTTTTTTAATTTATGATGGTAGGTATAGCTATGGCATGTAAATTCCAATACCATAACACAATCACGCTTTTTGTGCTGTTATAAAATTTTTGGCAAAGCTACATTTGGAAAAGTTCAGAGTAATATAACCGAAGATTTTTTATGTTTATCTACCTATTATACGCATATATTATATGAGGCTATCAGCGCAAAAGTGGTGTAACCCACAATTTTTGTTGGATGCGGTTTTGGTGTAAAATCCATTATTTTTCATAATAAAAATAATGTAATATATACGAATATTATTATATATTATTATGTAACGAATAATGTATATGGTTTTGGTATAAAATACATTATTTGTATTATGAAAAATAATGTATTTTACACCAAAACCGTGTCTGGCAGGAATTGTGGGTTACACCACTTTTGCGCTGATAGCCTCATATTATTATCTGTGCCAAAGCTGGTAAGCCTTTGCTTACGGCTTTGGTCGTGTGAAAATCTTGTCTGAGATGGCTGGATTGCACCATAATAGCAGTTATAGTTAAAGTTTTGTTTTGTTATGCCAAATTTAACGATAACAGTATCGCTGACTTTAACATTGACTGCGGAATGTGTTGCACTATAGTATTCCGATACTACTAGATTCCTCGATTAATTCTAGAACTGGGACATGATATTATTTTGGAGCACAGAGGCTTCAAGAGATATATCGGTTTGGAGCTATTTAACTTAAACAATAGCTTTAACCGGCGAATCTTCGGCGGTTACGGTTAACAGCTAAAGTTATGAAGTCATCTAACATTTGTCAAATGGTGCAACGCATTTGTTGTTTATCCAGTACTTTAACAATTTTGTCATTGCTAAAGTAAGTTAGTTCAATCCAGCAAAAAAGTAGCATAAGTCCCTCAATAACGTTTCAATTACCATAAGCCATATTTCATCAAAAGATAAAAGTAAAGAGAGATTCCACATATATGTAAGAAAGTACTTGCATATTATATTCACTCAGATTTCAATAAATACACTCTTCCATGTATGTCACCAAATCCTCGCGTAAAAGAGCAGTTAGTCTTAACGGACATGTATCGCCTGGTTTTAGAAACTACAAGAAAATCCTTTATTAATTGCAACTTACGTTATAAATACGTATTTTACAGTACGACAACTATTATAGTTGGCGATATGATTGGCGCTGTCGTCAAACGCTCATTAGTCGATATGATAGATACAATTTAAATTGGTTCCAAAAGCCAGTACGTTAAATAATCTCCTTAAAACAATTTATGATACACAACACCTGGTGAGTTGATTGGGATGATGCATACGCCACTATTGAAATATTACTGCGGCACTAAAACCTCATCATTATTTGTATTAGTAAATGCTGTGCTTCAGGTACTTAATTTCTTTGCGATCCCATCGATTTTGTTATTAATTTATCTAGCTTGTTATATTTAACTGCAAGGCCAATGCCTCACTTTCTTCCTTCCGTACAACCCAATGATATGTTATTTTAGTAGTTCAACTCGGTCGTGGGTTTTTGTGGGTCTGTCTGCACCATTGCTCAGTGTTCTGTTGAAGTCCCAGAATTACATTTTTGGGATGGAAATATGCTCTGGGAAAACTAGGTGCACTGGATGCACCTATGCCTACCTCTTCAATGCGTCAGCTTATGATATGTTATGTATTAAAATAATACTTTTTTATGCCCCACATCTAAAATAGAGCGAAAACCAGCGTGTTTTACATGCCCTCATGTCTGAAATCTAAATAATTTAATATGCGTAAGTGAGTTGTGAAACACGGACAAATATGTTCCGTTTTGCCTTTGATACGGAACATAAAAATGTCAACGACCAGACTCAAAAACTTTATGAATTAAAGAAAAAAACATAAACAAATCTCGTAAGCCTCATAAATTAAGTTACATACGAAGAAAAATTTAAAACGATGATATTTAAACGTAAGTAAATGATGTAGCCCATTCATCAGAATGTTAGTCGTTTTGGAACCCTAAAATATAGGTATTACGTTTCTTATTTCATTTAAGTCCTATCGAAGTTGCCGCTTGGCTGTATGGAGTCCTGTACACCCGTTAATCTTTTTATTCCAGTTACTTTGCGGATCTTAACCTCGGCATAATCTTATTCATTGCTCGTTGTAGCAGACAACTGACAAATATTTCACTGTTTTCTTCCGGTTTGGTCGAAGTTATCATTGAAGTCAGTGAAATTACTGGACATTATGAAATTTGACATGTCTCGGGATAATGAGTGTGTGCAGTGCAATGTCGAGCAAGACTACTTCATTCAAAGTTCTGAGCAGTGTTGCTATTGTTTACGGGCAGACGTGGCGCTTACCATCAAGCCACCTGCTTTTAATCAAGTTATAAAAACAATCAAACATAGTGCAGACCGGTTGTATCTGAATAATGGCACAGCATTTAAATTATTATAATAATGTAGAGTTAACGTATTTTTTATACGTTCAAAGAGAAAGTTGTGATGTTCTTAACAGAAATGTCGCCATAAGTCATAATGAAAATGAATTAAAAAGCTATAACTGTTGAGCGAACACGTCAACCGTGCATTATCATTGATGGATGTTTAAGTTCAAGTTGAAGCATCAAATACATAATGGTGGTGTGGCGGCGGCGGAGTAGGGGGCAGGGGGGTATCGGCACAAGTGACCTCACAGCGTCCAGTGGCCAGTGTCCACACTGTCTGATCGGACACCGCGCGATATGCTGCCCCCGAAGCGAGCCGCTCATCGTTCCGCCTCCGCGATCTTCAAACGCATCACCCTGCGTACATACAGCACTTACTCTCTCGTACGTATTGACTGCACGCGTTCATTCATTGCGACCGCCCACCTCCCGCCCAACGTCAACCGCGCCACACTGTAAATAGTAACCGCCCAACGCGGGTCGCCGCGTCGCGTAATCGTGCCGTTCGTATCGCATTCGAGTCGTCATATTCACTACTCTATAAAGGGAACCACTTGTGTGTGTTTTGTTTTGCGAGGAGTTGAGACCCCATGTCCCTCCCGCCACACCTTCCGAATTCTAACACCGACACTAACGAGTATGTGCACATACGATGCCTTATCGCGAACATACATAGACCAAAGAATGTGTCCAGGCCACCTACCACGCCGATGGAGAATGGACCTCCACTTGAAATAGTTCGGGAATCACCGACGTCTTCAGATACGGAGAGAAGTTGTTCAGGGTCGGAGAAATCCGAAATCAATTCAACGGAAGAAGTCACACCACCGCAGCGCGCTAAGAGTAACAGCTTCGCAGGTTCTATGCTGGCACCCCCGATGCAGCATAATAAACGGCGGCGACCGTCGATCCTGCACTTGCAAATCGGTGCAAACTCAGAAGTCCAAGGTCCGTTATCGGCTGGCTCCCACTTGAACGTGCCCAGGTTCACAGTGACGGCACCACCCGGCGAGCAGCGTCGCTTCAGCCATGGCTTCGCGGCCTTCCATGGGTTCGCCTTACGTCGACACTCCAATACGGTCTGCGTAGTAATGCTACGTGTGTGATTATAATGTGTTTTGTGTGCTTCTCCTACTAATAATAAGGTTTTTATTTGAGCATTTATTGCATGATTTTTTATTAATATTTGTACGTGACTAAAAATCTGTTTGAAATATGTGAACACCATATTTAAAAACGATGCACGTTAACGGGATCTTTATTATAAACTATTACAATTGATTAAAACACACAAATCTTTTATGTTTCAAAATATTCTCGTCTGCTATATAAAATATGGACCGTCACGCCTTTTGTTTCGTGTTGACTGCAAAAGAAATAACAGTCTTTTACAATCAACTACAAATAATTTGTTGACGACAAGCCCTGCCTATAAAACTTCTAGGCTGATATATCCCGCGCGAAGTGATATTTGTTTACCTTGCAATAATTGCACACAATTATTCGCATATTTATGTAAAATCTCATATACCGTTTTATTAAATGTATGCAACAATATATACTTTCTATCTTGGGTTACCTTGTGATATCATACGTTATCATTATATCTATAAACTATAAATTATATTCAGTACATGCGGTGAACTGTGCTGTGCAAACGTTTACTTGTTCTTCAGTATCTCCAGTGCGAGACATAGATTCTTTCGCCTTCGTTAAGTCATACACAGTAAGATTTCACCATAAACACGTGAGATATATTATATGGTTGTGAATATAATACCATGCTACGTTGGAGTTTACAAGCGGCGGAGGTGTTTAACTTTTTTTTTTATTGTAAAATGCAAAATTGCAGCGTAAATTTTATTACAAATAGGGATTTTTTTAATATTCGTGTGTCTTCGATGGTAGCATGAAAAGTGAATAAAAATGCATTTTATGTGAAGAAAAAATAACCAGTTTGTCTTGATGGCTTAAAAAATATATTATTCCCGAAGCACTATTTTCGGTATGCCAGTTGTTTATAAGTATCTGGATGATTATTATTATATTATATAAATTGGCACGAACACTAATATGTACTACATAAATGCTTTATCCGATTGATTGCGTATCTTGAATGTGTTGTTTTGAAATACCTACCTAAGTGTGATTGTCATGCATTGTGTTTCTAATTTATTTTAAATATGTAAATAAGTCTTTGATACAAACCAAATGAATTAATTTTATACATAATATTTTAATTTGTCTCCGTGATACAGTGGGCGAGGAGCCGACTGTGAAGCGAAGCGAGAGGGCGCGGGTTCAATTCCCGCACTCAGAGAAATGTTTGTGTGATCGACAATTATTTGTTTTGGGTCTGGGTGCGTTTTATCCTCAAATGAGTTGACGTTAGGCAAGCGGCCGGTCGTAAAAACTAGAAGCCAAATCTTTCTGTAACATGTGTTAAAAATCATGTTGCGCTGACCCCACTGCATGTGGAATAAAGGCGGGTGGAAGAGGAAAATAAAATTTACTCACATATTATACCAAAGAAAAATGCAAAGCAAAGCTGAATTTAGGATTATGACGATTCAAAAATGTTATCTATCTTTCCTTCTATATCTAAAAGTGGCTCTATCTATGAATTTGAAATCTGAAACCAGATTAATTTGTGGCTTTTAAAGTTTTCCTTGTCAATATTCTTATTTTGTATATCAATTTCTTTGAATCGGTGTCTATCAATGGTTTTTATTTGTAATACCGAATACATATTCATAAACTGGTTATTAAAACTATTTGTGTTGGGACTTTCCATGAAGAGGGAGTATGTGAGTCATGATTGTGAGTTAATGTTGTTTTGTTTGTGTGCAGAGCCTCCACCGCAGCGAGTCGATGGTTTCGCTGGCGTGCTTCAGGACCCTCTACCAGTTGGTGCACAGCGAGAACACCGGTGAACTGCAACAATACCTTGCCAACAACAAGAATGCCAACATCGATGATAGAGATGAGGTAAGCGGTAAGCGAACGTATATTCATCTGTATTGTTTATGAATCGTATGATAACGAGTAAACGACATGCATTGTATCGAGACATACGATTTGACTCCGTCTTATTGCCGCACTCGGAAACGATAAGTAATTTTAATTGTCATTAAGTAATTGATTTCGATTATTCCGTAGAGACGTCATTTACAACTATTTCTGTACCCAGTGACGGTCTGAATTGAGGAACCAAGTATAATATAAATTATAAACTGGCTTTAGGTGTGGATAATCTTGCTTTACGAAATGACTTAATAACAATTAAAGTTCAATGTGGCAGTTAGTTTTAAGAGTGTGTACACTCTAATTTAAGATACTGTGATAAGCTTTACTTAAATAGGTTAAGCAGAAATGGTATTACGATGTGATTGCTACGTAGCTTAGTACGTATTATACAAACGAGAGGTCAAAATAAACTGTTTGTAATTATGCCGTAAAGCGTTCGAAAGCTTAGCGTGACACTTTCCTATAAATTGAATATTGAGTGATCCTATACTGATTGGTCTGTTTTATTTTTATCCTGTAGGATGTATCTCAAAGTAATCTGAAATTTTACCAAAAGTTAATGCCGAATGACTCAAAAAGAATGTCAAAATAAAAAGTAAAAGTAGCTCCTAATGTAATATAAAAAAATAACTTTGTAATGTAAGATACATATTAATCGTTAAGCTATTAAATGGCAATAGCACCGACTCAAAATGCGATTAGATTAGGAGATAATCGTATTGTTTGCTTTTTAGTACTTATGGCATGCGTTTTAATTTTATTATTCATGTGTATTTATATGTTATCTATATTACTTTGGCACACCGTGCGCTCAACCGCAAACGTAGTCATCATGAATATATAAATTTTAGGTATAAACAAAATATTACCTACTGTGAACTCTTCTAACTAAAAAACAATCTCATAATTCACCAGATTTTTCAATAGAACTTCACTTTCCGAGTGCGTACAACCCGAAGCTCTGTAAGAGTAGTGTAAATCGGCACCTTCTGGGTAAGCTCGCTCCATCGTCGACCTTATCTTTGTCCATGCGGCTAGATTAGGGTCAAGAGCAATGCCATTTCTAATTTTAAAAAAATGTAAATAACAATACTAACTACTTACTCTACTCTTAAACTCCTGTTTAATCTTATCAATATACTAAGCAAAGTGTGTTCCGGTTACCAATCACAGTCGTAACAAAGTCCCAGTTGTTATCTTCTGCTTTTGTTAAAAACAAACTTATGCATAGTGATGACATTCGTCATCTATTACAGGGCAGATGTATTGTTTGAATTATCTAGGAATCTATGAATGTGTCTGGCTATGATTTCAAAATGTAACTTTTTGTTAAGTTACTTGTTGCACTTTACCAAAAGCCAGACATGCTTTTTCAAAATGTTTATGTCTGATTATTCGGGCTGAACGTATTATAACGGCACTTTCATTGGCTGATACAGGATTTTTTAGAGAGTGTAACATTTATCTCGAAAATATACTTGTGTGGCCCTTACTTTGCTTTGACTTTTATAATATGTCGGATATGCAGGAGCGGTGCAGTAAAATACATGCACATGAAACTATGAAGGACAACTAGTCGTTACTAAAACAAGTCGGAATGTAACATGAATAGTATCTTCACTGTAGATCCAGTGGACCACCTTCCGCACAAACGTGTCTATCCTACACGAGCTTTCGTCGACTATTCAACTACGAATCTTCAAGCTCATTGGGCGCACCTCCAGGAATAAAGACTCTATGGAAAGACTAGTAATCCAAGATCAGGTAGAAGGAAAGAGAGCTAAAAGCGGATCTCCGGCTCGCTGAACTAACACGATTAAAACGGCAACACAGTCTTCCATATAACAGTGCACGCGCAACGCTACAACAATAGAAAAGCATTGTTAGAGCTGTGATCGCTGCCAAGAGAACTGACGACGTTTGACGACCCTCCGTGTACCAAACAAAAGTTTGACAAACACGACCGACGTGTTAAGAGTGCCCAGCTAAGAAGAAAAAGTTTATGACAATCAACAAGTTGCAAAAATGATTGGTCGCAATCGGAATATCCGCAGTGGCGAAATAACCCCGTCGGGACCCGAGGCAACAAGTCTTATGGGGGTCCGGGTGGCAAATCTATTTGGGGGCCCCGGTGAGCTCTTATTTTTTGCACATTGGATTGACATTGTTGAGATTCTGAGATTTAGGCCCCCCCTAGGACCGGGGACCAGCATTGCATGTCAGCTACAATTTATCAACTCGATATGACGTCCAAGACATGATTCGGTGCAACGCGGCTTAAAGGTGGTTCCTATTACGATAGGTACGTGAATTACGGGATTGAGTTATATATGAGATATACACCTAATCACTAATCACTATTCAGGTGAGGTGAAGAGAATGCGTAGCTTTAATAGCGTACATATCAAAGGGCACAATGTTAATGTTAAAAGAATATTTTTTTATGTATTCGCGACATTTGTTAAATTATTTGTAAACACTACAATATTTCAATGTTTACAATCTATTAAATATATCTGATAGGATATTTTAATTAGCGAACGTGTACAAAAACATATTATACCACGCAAAACAGCATAAACACCCTAAAATATGCAGCTTGTTATGTTTATTGACAGAAGACCATTTACTAAATGGTATTAATTCCGTTCCGATACTGATCTTTGTTTTTTCAAGAAATCAAGGATGTTAATTTGTAAATAACATGCACGACTTTGTTGTGATTGCCAATTAAGAGTGGAACTTTTAAATATGCGGGCGGTATACCTTATTACAAACTAGCTGTACCCGGCATGCGTTGCAAAGCCACGTAAAGAAAAGAGTGTCTGGCAAAATATAACCACAATTGCATTAATGCTTTAGGAATGCTTACAGGAATCGAACAAAAACATTCATTTTTGTTTATGTAGATATCTATCAAGATAAGCTGGTTTATTTCCACGAAATTCTATATTAATCTATATATTATCCTTCAGAATAAACAATAAACATTGAATGATACGATATTAAATTTAATTTAGAAGTTGCTTTGTTATGCCAGATAACCTTATGTATTTTCAAGCCCAGCAGGACTTTAAACCTCAGTTCTTGTTCTTCTGCCATTCCTTTTGAATATTGACTTTACCATTAATCAATACCTATATATAAAGAAGTTTTTCCTTTGGGAAATCATACGTTTTTCTCTGGGGTGAAAACTACTTTTGTCCAAACTGCATGTTATTTCTCTCAGTTTTCTTCTTTGTAATATAACAGTCGTACATGGATTGAATTTATTGTTTTGTTTGTTTTCTTGGTTGAAGGTGTTTTATTGTGCAATGAAATTGTAGAACAAAGATTATTATCTACACTAATCTACATCTACACTAATATTATAAAGAGGAAAGATTTGAATTTTTGTATGTAACGAATAAACTTAAAAACTACTGGCCGATTTCAAAAATTCTTTTGCCGTTAGAAATCTACATTATCACTGAGTAACATAGGCTACTTTTTATCCCGAAAAAAAAAACAGATTACGGGGGCGGAGCTGGCGAGGAAAAGCTGAAGTGATTAATAAAAGAGGAGCACCAACCAATCTCGATATTAGGCAATCGAAATACTTGGACGGCTGCATCTTTTTCATCGGTTGATACAGATCAGAATGGTTCGCAAGACGAACGGCAATGCAAAAACCTAGTTCTGCCGTAAACACTGAGGGCGTCCCTATTGTAAGGGGGTTCTTAAGCCTCATAGGAGAAGGTTCATAAAAGCCTAGCGCTGGGGCGGTAACGGCAGTAATCCAGAATCCCCGGAACTATCCCACTTACGCCGAGAGAGACCACCGCGAAGTTTAGCCGGTGCACTAAGGCGGCGTAGTAAAATTAGTTAGGGCCCCGATCCAGGCAGTAGTCACTCGATGTGACTTAGGTCGGACCGATGATTCCGGCATTACTATCACTATGCCTCGGTTTCAAGTACACCTCCGGCAGTATTCATTATTTTTGAAGTATGAGGTATTGTTATTATTAGAAAAAGAATGAAACTCATCAACATTTGCGAGTTTTTTTTTTAAATATCATTTATTTATATTTAGAATGGCACGACGGCTCTCATGTGCGCGGCGGAGACTGGTCGCGGTGCAGCGCTGCGACTGTTGCTGGCTGCGGGCGCGGACGCGTGCGCCGCAGATGCTGACGGATGGACGCCCCTGGCCTTCGCGGCCCGTGGTGGACACCTTCCCATCGCCAAAGAACTGTTGGATGCCGGCGCGCGAGTAGACTCCAGAGACTGTGTAAGTTCATAATAACACAGTGCTTTCAACTGTATATAGACTAATATGTTGCATTTTAACGAACTAAAAAACCGACCAAGTGTGTTCCGAACCACTCACAGTGAACGTTCATAGTACAAGAACAAGATACATAAAATAAGGCAACTACAAAACTAAGTTCGTATTTCTCAAAGACACTATTAAAAACAAAGTTATTTTTGCGGTCGCCAAACTAAAATATTGCGTAACTGAAAATATCCCATATCTCAAAAACTATACAACCTAGCATTATTGCAACCAGTTGTCGTTGGAAGTATCTTTTAAGTATACTACCTTGAATTGTTAGAATTTTTCACCCCGTAGTTTAAAAGTTAGAAGGAGAGCACGTTTTTCATGACTTTTAACACGCAAATCTCACAAACAAAAGGCTTATATAAAAAGTCATTTAGCAATCTTTATATCATTTTAAGAACCTATCCAATGATACCATACATGCCTATGTGCGGAAACCTTTCCGTAACATGTGAAAAAAATCCATGTTATGCCAACCCCGATGCGAGTGGGATAAGGGTGGAAGAACAAGACAGAAATTGACTTCTCAAGATGATTTCAGAAAAACAGTGAAATGCCCTTAAAATTGAACAATTATAGCGATAGATAGAGCTTTCAATGTCAATGCAAAGGACTAACACAATACTTACTATAAAATCCGTTGCCAGTAATTTATTTTCATGTTTTTGCCAGAAATAATTTAAATAGACATAACGAAATCTCGAAATCGTGTTTGACTTTATTATTTGCTCACTTATTGTGTTTCTTCAATATCTGTGTAATATTTGTTGGACAGATGTTTTCGGTTATTCAGTTACGTGATGTATTCATCATTGCGTGGCAACCGTTCAACATGAATCATGTGTAAAAATAACGTAATTAAATAAACAACCAATAAGTAATTAACACAAATATACGTAGAAATGATTTGAAGTATCAGCTTGCTGTTGCACTTCGTCCGGTGAGTGAAAAATCCGGAGGCCCAGATCCCCTTCCCCTTACAAATTCCGTAATAATGTTTTTTCTTTAAAGTCGGTCACGCGCCTTTGATTCTTCAGGTATTGTGGATGTTTTTGGACGGTGGTCAAGATCAATTACCATCAGGTGACCCAATTACTCATTTTCTGTTCTCTGCTGTTAAAAAAACGTAATTAGTAGATAGTTATAAGGTATTAGGTATGTATGATTGATTAAAATATACATACATACAGACTCACGCCCGTCCTATGGGGGTAGGCAGATATTGAGTGCCATAAGTTACGATCCTGACACACATCTTTCGCTTCTTCTACATTCATACATTTTCGGCGGTTGACGTGAAGTGCACTTTTCGGAGAAGATCATTTATTTTATCGGCATATTATGTTGGCGCCTCCCATTCAAATTCGCACGATAAATACCTTTCGTAAGTCGTCTTTCATCCATCCTCTCCATATGCCCAAAACATTAAAATAAAGGGATATTTAATAAATTAATAGCTGTCCCGCGCGGTTTCACTCCCGTGCATATAATTCCTCCGCTTCCGTGAGTAGTAGTGTGATGATATAGTCGTATAGATATGAACCATCGTCTCCGTAAAACAAATAAATCAAGATTTTATAAATTAAACTAGATTTCAATATTTGCACTACGTTGTTTACTATATTCGCATAACATTATAATATAATGTTAAAGTTACCTCTACCAGTTAAGATGTTCAAAACTTCAAAGTTCACATAATTCAGTGGAAATTTATAAATATGTGAAACACATGCCTCATTATTTACAAAGATCTGAGACATATGTCATACATGAGAGTGCATTCAAAAATTATGATATTTGCAGTTTGTCCGAATTTTCCGACTTTCCTTTGCATTTCATACAAAAATCCCATAAAAAATGCAATTTCAGTTTTTCATGATTTTAAACATTTTCATGGTAAGTTTTCTAAATTTTCTTTCCATACAAACCTTATTCGGATTATTATAATTTAAAAGGAAAATTACCCCTATAGAATTTCATGAATTTGTTCCACACACTTTTACTAGCTGTACACGTACGGAGTGTACTAGTGTTGCCCAAATGCAAGAACAAGACGAGACTTAGCCAGTCTTGGTCTTGGTCTTGCGCCAATACACCTGGTCTTGGTCTTGGTCTTGGTCTTGCGCTCCCAGTCTTGGTCTTGGTCTTGGTCTTGCAGCAAGAGTCTTGCAAGTCTTGCAATTACCTATTAGTCTATTACTATTTATTAAAGTTTACTTTAAATCTTAAAAAAACGTATTAGAATTGGAACATTGTGAGCTTGAATTAACATAGCCATAGTAAAGATCAAGCAGATTAACAAATAACTGAAGATTTAATAAGAAATTCGAAAAATTAACTGACCTATATGTCGTTTTCCATGGAAGTAACTGTTTCTTAATAAACATTTATGATTTATAAGCTTACATTTGCTAAAACATGTAAAAAAACAAATTAATTACAATAACTTGACTGTATTTTAAAGAACAATACTTATCTGTCTAAAAAGAGATTGAACCCTCAACTTATAAGAAATTTAATAAAAGAGTTTTACGATTTATCATTTATTTGAACAAAAAATAAAATACAACACTAATCAACAGCTTTATCATTAGGTTATGATACTTTATATCAATTTTTTTGACCAACAATTAATACAAAGTAACCATCTGGCTGACTCATCATTTAACCTATTTCTATGTTTTCTAATTACTAATGATGCTTTAGAAAATAACCTCTCAGCAGGTACTGAAGTTGCAGGTATTGAGAGAAAATCACGGGCCATTTTCGATAAAATCGGATACTCTGTCTCATGCGTCCTCCACCAATCTAAAATGTCTTCCGAGCTGGCAGTTCTTGGTTTTCTCAGGTACTCCTCCAACTCGTCTATCACTAAGCCTTGAAGACAAGATCCAGATGACGTCGAGGGACATTCATAGAGTTTATCAAAGTCTATTACGTCTTCATCTTCATCACATACTTTATTTTCTTTTTCTGGTAATTCCAGAGATTTGTTCAGTGAGTGTAGATTTTTATATTCTTCATAAAGTTCATTGAACTTGCGCAGACTTTCTGTTTTAAGTTGCTTCCCCCACATTGTCAGGTCAAAAGTCTGAGCCTTATGCCTTGGGTCTAAAATTAAAGAAGTACAATAAATCCAGTTGCTCTTTTTGTAATGTTTAAGCATTTTGTCTCGAGCTGCTTGGAAAGCTAGAATGAGCCTTTCATCCACTTCAGATCGATTAGGTTTCTCATCTAACTGTTTTACCATAGATTCAATTTTATCTAGCAAAAGATTGAATGATACAATGACTAGCGGTAATGTAACATATTTGTCTCCACCAAGTTTTGTACTTAAAAGTTTAAAGTTTATTAGAAATTTATGTAATTTTTCGAGTACCTGCCATTCATTAGCTGTGATTTGAAAATCATTTAATTCGGTGACAGAACTGCACAATATGTCAATGCCCGCTCTCACTTTTAAACCAAATCCAATCATATCATGTGTGGAATTCCATCTCGTTGGACAGTCAAGAATGGCATTTAGATTTGATGGCACGCCAGCTGCTTCACAAGCAGACTGAAACTTCTTCTTCACTATCTCACTTCTTTTTATTTTACTGGAAACACTGCGTAACTTTGTTACAGATGTACGCGAGTCAGCAATATTTGGTGCAGATTCTTCATCTTCCTCATCCTCAGTTTCGTCTGCATAGTCTTCGTACTGCTGATCTTGCGCGTTAGTGTCAGACTCACAGTGTAATGCTAAGGTCTTTAATAAATCTTGTACACCAAGGTTTAAAATGTGAGCAAAGCACCGGAAATGTTGATTGTCTGAATCAAAGTGTGGCGGCAGCTGTTTGCCCAGTTCATACATAAATTTGGTATTTGCAGTTGCGTTGTCGACCGTGATACCTTGTATTTTATCAATTATGCCATATTCCAATAAACATTCATGGAAAATCGTTGCAATATCTTCCCCAGTATGTCGACCGCGTGATGGTATAAAATCAAGAACTACAGATTGATACTTCCATTCGTTGTCTATATAATGAATAGTAACCCCGTAGTAACTCCTACCAGCAATTGACGTCCACCCATCAATGGTAAAAGACATTTTAGATGATAATTGTTGAAGTCGTTCCTTGAGATTCAATTGGAGCTCTTCAAATCGCTCTTTGACTTTCCTTCTAAGTGTAGACCTTTTAGGAAACACCATATTAGGGCAAATACGTCGAAAATATACTTGTGTAGCTTCGTCATCGAAAAATGAGAAGGGAAGATATTTTTTCACCACCCAATCAACTGTAGCTGTCGTGATGTTGTCACTGCTGTTTTCCGACTGAAACAAAACAATAAATCTTGTGTTATTATTTAAAACATACAAGGTTTGAGCATATAAGAGGAGGAGGTATGTTGTTGTTAAATCGAGAAAATCGTTAAATTGATATTTGTTATATTAAGGTTGCACTGTACTGTAATTTACCAAAATAAAGTACTTAGTTGTTACTGGCCGATTAAATGAAAATATGGGTGTTTATAAAAAATATTTAAGACGATAATTACATACTTAATATGTCGCACCCCTAGATGAAAACACCACTAACTCAAAAATACTTACGTAAGTTAATGGCGTTTTTGAAAGTATCGCATGAATAGCTATGCAGAGTTAAAAAAATATTCTTACCTGTCCACTTCTTCCAGCGGTTACTAAAAAGCTTGTGATATCTCCACTTAATTTTGGTTTAACAGGAAGAAATATTTCTGATTCCTTTTTGTGGAAAGATATTAGATGTTTCCTTAAGCCTGAAGTGTTTCTGTTTTTCATTTTTATTTCAATCTTTTTATGTTGGCACAATTTACAGAAGGCAGTTTGGGATGCATGAATTATTTCGAAAAACTCTTCAAATTTGCTTTTGGGTCTTTTAGATCTGTGACTCAAACTCTCGTTACTCGGACTCGAATAATTTGAATCTTCGTCACTCATATTAAATTGTACACGTGATACGTTTTTAGAAAACAACAAGAATTAGTAAAAACAATTATTAAGTTAGACTCGAAGCACAGCTCAATTGGAAATGACTGGAATTAAAATAATTCCTTTATTTATAGTACGTTTCCTTGCTTTCTACCGCGCCGCCTCGCCACGTGCCGGCTCTATGAAAAGGATGCCGCCGCAAATCAAATAATGCCGCGTGCGGCGTACAAACACACACTAAATATTACCTACTTGTACAGACGCGACGCGTGAATAAAATATATATAAAGAATTAGTGAAAATCACTATTCTTTACATATAAGTGAATGTTTTGGCGTACATCTATACTAATATTATAAAGCTGAAGAGTTCGTTTGTATGTTTGATGACAGAAGTTTTAAAATAAATAAATAAGTCCTGAACGTCACTATACCTCCAAAGTTACTATTCCTCGTGGATGAAGTCGCGGGCACATCTAGTAAATACTTACTCTCATCATCTCTCTCAGAGATATTCGGGCTGGTAAGTAATACAAAACTCTTATCGCAGGCTTTTTATTTTATTAGTAGGTAAGTACCTACGCTTTTTATATTATTTTATTAGTTTTGTAGAATTTTTTTACACGTTTCAAGTATATTTAAAAGTGGCTACAATATTTATTAAACGGGTGCGGGGTGATATTTGAACACTTTTTTGCTATTTTTTCTTGTAAAAACTTAAGAAATATAATGACTAAATGTACAATAATAGTACCTAAGTAATTAGTTTAAAACCATATAAGTAATCAATATTATAATATATACTTACTAGAATGAATTAATTTGACATCTACTACCTATCCTTACCATTCTATCCCAATCATAATACTACTTGCGTGATCAGTATAATGTATTCATTTTCATTCTAAGCACTCTGAAACTTATTTATTCTTTGGAACACCTGTAGGTACTCTTAAAATTCGAAATTATTTTGCACGAGTATACCTACGCCTACGCCCTATGGCGGCAATCAAATAGTGTCAAATGTTATGATTTCGGCGTGGCGGCAACGATTGTTTTAGATTTCAAAAGAAGCCGCCGGCGCGTGTATCGTAACCATGTACTTCCGAAAAGCGGCAAATTTCTTTGAGAAGTAAGTACAAAACCTTTGAAGCCGCATTATCAAAGTGCCGATGGTTAAAACATAACTATGCATGCACTCAGTTTGATTTTAATAGATAGGTCCAGTTTTTCATACCTATTCTTTGATACAGTTTTTTGCGTCTCATAGAATTTCTAAGCGTACCTACCTATACACCGAACTGTTACACCTAACTACTCAGTGAAATAGCGCTAAGTCCTAGCTGCAAGACGCAAGAGTCTTGCAGGCTATGTCTTGTTCTTGCTCAAGTCTTGCACGGTCAGTCTTGGTCTTGGTCTTGCTAAAAATACGCGGTCTTGTTCTTGGTCTTGGTCTTGCAAAAACGCAAGAACAAGACCAAGACTGCAAGACCAAGACTGAATTTGGGCAACACTAGAGTGTACAGCCCCGTCAACGATGCACCACTGGGAGAGAACCCAATGTTAACAATATGTGACCAAAAATTAAAGTGGACTGTGTACTCATAATAAGAGTATTTATACTTGACGTGGAGCTCTGCCAAGATGTCACTGACATCCACATTCTGAAATCTGACTAAAATATAATTGCACGTACTCTTGCGGACGCGCCCGTTACAATACTGTTTCGTAAACAATTAGGCTTCACCCGACGTGTTGTGTTGGAACAATCCGTGACACACCTAATTGTTCCGATCATTTAGTGTGTTGTAAATGAAATATTGTATAATCCATTCCACATTGTCCGAGTTCTTCGAAGATTTTAACATGATTAGAAAACGTGAGTATGTAAAGAAACTAATGTTACAAGACGACGCGACGTTCACGGTGCAGTTAAACAGGTTCTTACAGTAAGTAACTTTTACCGGGAGTTATATAAATAGAACAGTCCTGTTTCAAACCTGTCTATTGACATTAATGTCTTGTGACATTAATGGTGACTGTGGGCGTCGATCTGTAGGGAATGTGTGTGCGTAAATATTATCAGGGATTTTGACATTTGTGTAGATTTAGAACGCGCAACAGTTTGAACTTGAAGACGTTTCATATATGAGAATTTATTTTAGTTTGTAGCTAAATTGGTAATGGGGTCACGATTTACGTAATTATTACGTTAATATTTTCGCTAACTCTGACGACTTTTCGTTCATTAGAGTAATTTACGTTCTAACTGAACTCTTAACGATAGTAAATAATTATATTATTTAAGTATTTATGTCTTTCATTAAAGTAATTTGACTAGGATAAAGCTTTATTTTAAAACTTTGAAAGCTCAAGATAAGTAATAAGACTTAAGAGTAGGTATATTTTATAATTCCAAATACGATTTAAGTTTAAATGGCTTATTCACCTTAAGGATAACCTGGTAAGAATTATAAAATGAGGAATTAACTACGTAGGTATTGACATTTTATTATTTCATCATTCAATAAAACTTGCATACAAACTAAACCCAATATTTCATCATGAGCTTTTAAATATGATATATCATCAATAACAATGGCAAAGAGTAAAAAAAATAGCGGTGGATTCAAAGGAAGTCGATTCTAGTTCATATTGACCATTGCCCAATATTTTAACAATTTTTGTTGCGGAATCAATCACTATATTAATCAAATCTAAACTTATTCTTAGTCTTTCGCATAAATATGTCGTGTTGTTTGAGGCCTCCCACTGATAAACGACAGTTTAAATCCCATGTTAGGTTTATTTCCCTTTATTTTAAAAGTTATAGCAAATGTGTTACTTTTAAACTCCATAATTTAAGCATCAACCATAAATTTAATCGTCAGATCAGACAAAACAAAACGTTGCAGTTTAATGAAAAATAATTTGTTGAATTATATTAGGTAGGTATAGATAGGTACTAACTACTTGTTTTTCTTTCTGCCTAGCGTCTTAGTGCCAGTCCGCCTTCTTACTTAAATGTTTTAAACTAAAACTTTACCCGATCTTGAGCATCCTCTGTAGTGAGACCATTGGCTCTCATGTCTCCCTCCAATACGTCATCATCATCATCATCAGCCACAAGACGTCCACTGCTGAACATAGGCCTCCCCCAAAGATTTCCAGACCGACCTGTTGGAAGCGGCCTGCATCCAGCGACATCCTGCGACCTTTATCAATACGACCTCCCAATACGTCAAGCCTAATATAAAATATTGTCAACAGGGTGGATGGACGCCCCTGATGTGGGCCGCGTATAAGGGGCACGAGGATGTGGTCGCGCTGCTGCTGGAGAAGGGAGCCGACGTGCACGCACATGGCAACTACAATATCAAGTATGCAACATATGTTACAACTATAGACAATTGTATGACAAGCCGAGCAGTTGCTGGTTGGAGGATACTTGTATCCGACCGGATAGCGACCACCGTACACTGGTGCTAAAACCTGTCATAGTGGCCTACCTTGTGTGGGTCGCGTTCCAGGGTCAGCCAGTGTATATCCGGTTCTCCCCAGGGTGCTTGCCCCCTGATCCTAAACCTTTTCCCATCCCTTTTTCCTTTCCCTCCCCCTTGGCCCTTTGGCAGGCCGGCATAATCTTGCCGATTTACACACATTGTTTATCGTTGGTCGACACTATTCTTGGATTGCGCTACACTTACCATCAGGTGTGGCGTAGTCACTTTGCAGAGCCAGGATAAAAAAAAAGTCTAGCCGACATGCTTGCCCTAGCTGTGCAACGCCGCCAACCTGACAAATAAGTATTGAAGGTTTGACGTGGTGGTTATCAAGGTAGGTCCATCGTATGCGAGCGGCCGTCTGGGTTGGTACCACCGCTTTGTCTATTTCTGCCGCCAAGCAACAGTGTGTAAGCACGGTTGTGTTTCGGTTTGAAGGACATTGAAGCCAGCGAAATTACTAGGCATTATGAGACTTCACATCTTATATCTCGGGGTGACGAGCGCAGGTCGGTGCCATGCAATGCTTTGTAATTCAAAGTTCTGTGCGGTGTTGCTTCTGTTTATGGGCAGGCGTGGCGCTTAACATCAGGCGAGCGCCTTGCTCGTCTCGTCAGTCAATCAAATAAAAAAAAATCGGAGACATGCTAATTTCTCATAATGTAATATAATATTAATATCAGTTAGACTTGTCACATTCATTCATAGTTTTGAAGTAGCGCAGATACAAACAGTATTAGAGCGACACACATTCATGTTCAGAAGTGAAAGAACTATGTGGGCCGTAGCACTTGGCGTTCTATTATTTCCGCCTACCCCTATAGGATATTGGCGTGTGTATATAACATATGTAATTATGTGTAATATCTTGAAACAACTTTGCAGGCAAGTCTTTTATTAATAGTTTTTTTTTTCGTTTATAGCAATAGTTATAGAGGCTTGCACTATTTTGTTCTAATCGGTGATTTGAATACCTAGTTAATTATATTTATTAATTTTCAGTTGGCCAATTTTAATCTAAACATAATTGTTTTCTTCTATTAATTGCTTCCTCGTGTTGCGAAATAACAGTCATAATAAACAATTTGATACGTAGTATTTTTTTCGCGGATAGATTTAAAATTTCTTAGGCCATCACGTGTTTCGCGGTCACGTTTTTGAGGTCAAAGCCTGTTCATTTATTTTACGACAATGTTATTACCGTATTGTAGTATTGATGGGAGTATGGTATATATTATCGTGACGTCACGTCCTCATTATAATATATCGGTACAAGGCAAACTGGTTCATGGTACAAGTTTTTTTGTGGGTTGCTTTGAATTTTGTATTGTGTATTTCCTTATCATTACAAACCGAATGTCATTAAAAGATAATCATTTTAATTTATTACACGCTACGATATTGTAGTGTTTTTGTTTGTGTCGACTAATTAAGATTTTATCTTTCTGAATGTATCATGTATGAAAATGAAAATGTTTATTTCTATAACTCATTACACATAAATAAACTGACTTTGAAGTCTCCTTTTAAGTATACAGGGTTAATTTTAAAACACCAGCAACCTCGCAGGACCAGATAGCTGACCTCATACGGAACAACTTTTGTTCTACGAGTTTGGATATAACTCAATATATTAAAAAAAAAATGATTTTACAAGTTTTTGTTGTGTCGTGTTTTTCTTCGTAGACTGCGGCGCGGCGCGGCGTGCGCGCACGACATCAAAGCCGGCCGTCAGCTGCTCGAGCGTTGACCTTCAAGCCGCTAGCCCGGTTCCCCACGCTTCGCGTATTTGTTTACGTAATCTGCGATGCGCGTTGTTAATATTCAAGACGGAAATTAAATGAATACTTATTTTTGTATGAAAATAAAATCTAACAAATTATCAAAAGTCGTAGAACAAAAGTAGTAGCTTATAACCTTAGGAATCTACCCCTGCGAGGTTGCTGGTGTTTTAAAAATAACCCTGTATAGTATACCTGTGTTAGGAGACCACGCTCTTCCTTAACCAAATAATACAAAATGTGTACATAATATAAAATAGACTTAGTTTAGTTCAGTAAATTATATACTAGGTTATTAGATTATTTTTCTATAACTATTTACATAATATAATTGTTGTGCCGGTAGGAGGGTGGCCAATATGTATAGGTACCAGATTGGGTAACGACTTCTATACACATGGTCAAACACTGAAAAGTAAAAATAACAATAATTTTTATAAGGTACAGCAAGGTACTGCAATCATGCAGTCGGCAGAGGTATAACTCTTACACCCATATTCCGCCGCGCTTATTTCCACATGATATGATAGGGGTCTAGTCTAGCGTCATACCGGGCGCAAATTTTGACGCCAGGCTGATACTGAGCAGTCGTACCGCGTACACAATACAACTGCGCAACCGAAGTAGTTTCTTTAACAAATATTATCGTGAATTGTTTAATTTTTGTAATGTTTTTTAAACATGTTTCAAGATCTAGGCAATACCATGAACTTAATTTAATATAACCATTAATAAATGCGGAACTAATTCTTACTTAAATTTTTACTTACGGGCTTCCGTAAGTACGTATACACCTGGATGTATTTCTAGATCTGACGTATATTATGTTTCAATTAATTTCTGATAATTTAATTACATTTATAGTTAGTAATTTACAATGTTGTTGCATAGTATTTTTTTCACTAGGTCACTTGTGTAATTTGCATGATTGAGTAAAGATTACAAATGTAATCGAGTCCTTACAACAATGGGTTCGACTAGGAAAAATTGATTGACAGTCGCAAGTAGTAGTACGAGTGAGTGGTGCCATGGCCACCCCGGTTGAGACCTGTTGCGTGTTGTAATTCAGTACCATAAAACGGGGTAAATAGGAATGCAGGGGGGAATAGGGACAAAACTGGTTAGTTTGTTAACAGATATAAACTAGGATAAACTGGACTATACTAAAAAAGAATAAAACCTACTATACATTTTGGACAATAATTAAGCTTGAGTTAACATTTTAATGGATCTATCTACGTTGTATTCTCAATACAAGTTTCATCCCTATCCACCCCACTATACCTATTCACCCCGTTTTACCGTACTGGTATTGGTATCCAGTTCGCTGGTGTGGGCGGCGGGTCGCAAGCACAGCGGCGTGGTGGTGCGTCTGCTGGCGGCGGGCGCGCGCGCCAACTCGTGCGACAAGTACGCCACCTCCGCGCTCACGTGGGCCGCGCGCGCCGGGGACGCGGCCGCGTGCGCCGCGCTGCTGCGAGCCGGCGCGGACCCCAACACCGCCGGCATGTACTGCTGGACGCCGCTGCTGCAGGCCACGCACGGTCAGTGCACCACACTCGCGCGCACACACACACACACACACCACAATATACAACATTGCTGAATGGAGGTTTTGCTGGTGGGAGGATACTTGTATCCGACCGGATAGCGACCACCATACACTCGTGCTAAAACCTGCCATAGTGGCCCACCTTGTGTGGGTCGCGTTCCAGGGTCAGCCAGTGTATATCCGGTTCTCCCCAGGGGGCTTGCCCCCTGATCCTAACCCTTTTTCCCTTCCCTTTTCCTTCCCCTCCTCCTTGGCCCTTTGGCAGGCCGGCATGATCTTGCCGACCTATGATGGACACATTGTTTATCGTTGGTCGACACTATTCCTAGATTGCGCTACACTTACCATTAGGTGTGGCGTAGTCACTTTGCCGAGCCAGGATAAAAAATAATATTTTTTTATTTCAACCTCCTTAGATTATGACCGCCCGCTGCAGGAAGTAACACTGACGTTAGCGACTTTTGTATGGCCAGACAGTGGCGCAGGAAGAGTATAGTAAAAACGGAAAATTGTTGGTTGAAGCATGTATCTTGATTAAAAATGGAGGCTAGAGGTGCACGAATGTATATTCCTGTGACGATAATGTCAGCAACAATGTAGGAGTTAGTTAATCAATCGTGATATTAATCAACTAATGAGTGTATGATGCACAACATCGCTTTTAATAATGTTGTTATCCGTCATTCGCACCCACTCCGTGGTAACGGAACTCTGAACATTTCCTTTTGTCCATTCTACCACAATGCTCAAGGTTCATGCCGCGGCTTATAATAATGTTATTATCTCAGTAACTTCATAATTACACATACTCCTAGCAAAAAAAGATCCTAAAATTATTGCCACTTTGTCTCGGTTCGCATTGGGACGAACGCCTTGCGTTTTGAAAATAGGTATGTTGGTGAATATGTATGTTTATTTTGGGTTCAAAAACTTCAGCCTCTTAAAATACCATAACGAACCCTTTTTAATCGAATTAATGTAAGATCAAAACCATGTTATTTCCGCATCAGGTAACCACTTCGAGATCGTCCAAATGTTGTTGGAGCACAAGCCGAACGTGAACGCGTTAGACAAAGATGGATATACAGCGCTGGCGATCGCTTGCAAGGAGGGCTTCTATGACATCGCTTTAGTTCTTATCAATTCTGGTGCTTACATCAATGTGCAGGTAGATTATTTACTTTAAAGGTGCATTTGAATGACACGTGATAGCGTGAGCTGACGGATATGGAGCAGCGTCCCTTCTTGTTTATAAGTGATACATTCGTGCCGCGTCCTATACTACCGTCGGTTTACTAAAAAAACTGTTGAGTAAACCTATTGTTAAGTAACCGTTACGCAAAATTAGATTTATTCACTTAACGGTCTTAATAGCGAAGTCTATGAATATCTACAAATCCCACTGATTAAGGAAGATGTGGAAAGATCCTGCAGGACATACAAACAAAGGCTTGAACTACACAAGAACCAACTCGCTTCTACTCTATTGGACTCTAAAGACTCCATATTCCGGCTGAAAAGGAAAAGAATAGCCTTAATTTAATTGCTACTTTTGCATTTATATTTTGATGAGATGACGCATCCAAGGATGCGACAATCTCGAATTGTCATCCAATAACGCCAACATATCTGATTATTGCTTAATGGCTGATCATGAAAAAAAAACTTTACGGTCTTTTAGTAAACCGATGGCACGTTTGGGTTGCGACCTGCGCTCAACAGTCGGCTCGCGCTATCACGCGTCTTGTAACTGCTAACTGCACCATAAGCCATAATATTTTGATACTTAATTTATTCGACCATTGTACTGCAAAGGACAACCAGCTGAAAACGGGTTCCATTCCTGCAGATGTCCTCATTAATATCATAATCAAGATATCATGTGATTCGCAAATATCCCCGTTAATAATCCGAGCACACGTTCGACTTTCTTTTTGATAATTTAACACAAGTATTTTAATTACACTTAAATCCGTTGGAAAGTTGATTGTTTGGTATGCAAAGTCTACGTTCCTTTGAGTTATATTTTTAAAACAGTGTATTTCAAAAACTACTTTTAAAAAATCAGTTATGGCAATGAAAGTTTTAATAACAATCGTGGTTAATATCGACGCGGCCAAAGCAATATCGTATCGTAAAAGGAAAATATGATGCTCCGAATAAGAATGAAAAAGACCGTTATATTATTATGATATGTCATAAAGATAAATGGTCACTAAATCAAACACCCGACATCTAAAGATGCGTTCTGCGATACGATATAATAATTCCATACCTACATCAAAGATTTTTTCATGTTCAATTTTTACTTTTATTTTTTTTACGATGGTGACTGTCCGAATCCGTATGCATGTCGGATATTTCAAATAATGTACGTTTTAATTGAACCGAAATACTTACTATTAGATGCTAGATGAACTAGGTTGGTTTACAATACTCGGATGGGTTACTTTTTTATATTGAGCCTCAGTTATATTATGATGATTTGTGTATCACGCCATAAGTCTTGCCTTGTACAAGCCATGACATAACTCATATAATGAAGTGTCCGATTCCTTGAACAACAAAAGAATACATATACCTAGTCATAGTGAATTGGTTTTCGGTTTTATGCACCAATCGTTGGTTGAGGTTATTGTAACAAGCAATAATTCGCGTTATTTTTAAAGTTGTACCATTTGTTTTCGGTACAAAATGTCAATATCTGTAGATATCAATACAATAATTTTAGCTTTTACGGACGGACAAAGGACAGCATATTTTTTATCTTCATTCAGTAAGCGGACTTGTTGCATGGAATTAAGAATGAAGAATGAAACCTAGGATTTAAGAATTTATATAGATGATTCATCCGTAATTATTAAAGATCGGGGGAAGTGTAGTCAAGTAAAGAGACAGAATGGACTCTGACATATAAGACTAAGTGGGACTATGCGGAGTTTTAGTCGGTAAAACTGTCTTGACCGGTCGATATACATGCGAAGTGCTACCCAGCTCTGAGAGCTCTGTTAATTGCGTTCCCCGTGTTAAATAAAAGGTAGAAATAAAGACAAGTGTAGACTACACGTTTTATAATATTTATCAAAATTATATTTAATTTACAGGACCATTCCAAAGATACTCCGTTAATACACGCGGTGAAAGGAGGGCACAAGAACATTGTGGAAGCTTTGCTCAAGAAACATGTAGATGTAGACCTGCCGGGTAAGGAGAAGAAGACGCCCGTATATACTGCCGTGGAGAAAGGACACGTGGCCATGCTGAAATTGCTGCTCGCTTCCAATCCTGACCTCGAGCACTGTACTATCGTGAGTTTTTTCACTAAATAATAAGCAAAGGAATGTAATCCGGAAGCCCAAATCCCCTCCCCTTCCCAATCCCTAATTATCCCTTTCCTTTAAGGTCGGCAACGCGCCCATGATTCTTCTGGTGGTGGGCGTACATGGGCGGTGGAGATCACTTACCATCAGGTGACCCACTTTCTCGTTTTCCGGCCTATGCTATAAAAAAAATATATATATATACAGCCCCGTGTGCCGTCTTTTTAGTAAGTACAGTAAGTTTACAACACGTGCTTCACGAATTTAAGAGCTGAGTTTTGACGTCAATTTTATAATAACAATTTAATCGTAGTAATGTCACTACCTGTAATGTAATATATCATCAATATAGCCGCAGTTAACGACTGTACATTCACAGAGAGTGGTATTGGCAGTAAAATATTTTTCGTACCGTTTACTCAGGTACATACTTTTACTTTTAATTGCCTTATTAACGACTGTTGGGTTTGGTTTTAGTCATACATGCTCAGGTTTTATGCCACAGATTATCTTAATAGCACGACATATAGGACATTCGATGTATACATTCCGCCAAATAAATAGCGACTCTGATGTCAACCTAATAAAGTGCTATTTAAGTCGTCCAGTGGTTCATCGAAAATTTTTATTCATCTGCAGCAAAATTATCGCGCACGCACTAAATCGTACTCAATTACTATGCGCGAGAGTTTCTTTTGCACTATAGATGTAACCGCGTCCCCTTTCTTTTAATCGAAGTGTGTATCATTTCACCCGCCTATAAATACTTAGAAAATATATAATAAGATCAGCCGGTGGCGCAGCGGGCGAGTAGTAGACTGGGAAAGGAGAGGCCGCGGGTTCGATCTCCGCACCGAGACAAACGTTTTTTTCGGGTGTATGTGAGGTGAGACCGAAAGTCTCTCGTAGTTCCTGATACGCATGACACAAGAGTTGTATCTTACTGTGGGGTCAGGACTATAAATAAATAAATACACCCAACAGTCACATACATAGTCCTGAGCCCACACTAAGATACGAGTCTTGTGTCGTGGGTATCAGGAACTACGAGAGACTTTCGGTCTCACAACACCCAGACCCCGAGACAAATATCTGTGGATCACACAAATGTTTATCTCGGTGCGGGGATCGAACCCGCGGCCTCTCGTTTCACAGCCGGCTACTCGCCCGCTGCGCCACGGAGGCTGTCACTATGGGTACAGTCAAGTTTTACTGTTGAGTAAAAATGCACTAAGAAAGTCCAGAGAACCAATGCAGATGGATAAGGGCAAGGAATCAGTTCCTTATCACTCCACATAAGGTTGCGTTTAATTTGTAATCGAATTCAGATTCGATAACAAATAAAACTCAGCCTAATGTGTTTACTTATACGGCTAGCATTATTATAACAAAGATTATTTGGTCTTATGAGCGGCTCGATATTAGTTTAATCGTTGTCTTTTGTTTTCGAATACTAATATCAATTGTATAATTGAAAAAAAATGGGTCGAGTTTCAATTTTCATTGACTTCAGTCACCTTGCTGCGCCGCGTCACGCCGCCGCTTCGTACGTGTATGCCAACCATTGATATAACAAAAAATCCCAAGATGCACAATCAGTGTCTGAAAAACGTCCGCGAAAAATGAGCGCACAATTCTAAAATGTGCGCTCATTTCAAATAGTCTCGCGTCGCTCTCGTCTAGACACACACGTCAAAAATGCCAAAGTGCTCTTTGAGAAATTGTAGAAATATCACGTCAATAAGGTTAAAAAAAGATGGGATATCGTATTTTCGGTAAGTAGAAAAGTTTATTGATTAGTTTATGTTGTTTTTATGACTGAATATAGGAAGCAATATGTGATTTTGTATATCAATGATGCCAACCCTTACACCATTCAATGCCCAATAAAATCGGCAATTACTCGGATGTGAAAAGCATTATGACCCACATTGTGACTATTGTGGGCCAATATCGTTCTATTACCCATACGATAAGGGTGTTAGTGATAGTTAATTCTGTTAGAACTGTGATAAGCGTGTTTAGTATATCAACAAACATTGAATTGTTCTCATAACGGAAACCTAAGTAAAGTAAGAGAGTCTACAGTTGACTTTGTTTTGCTTTATATTTATTCATAGGACTGTTAGCTGATACAACAAACTGATAATTTTCCATTGAACATTTTTACTATGAAAACTTTGGCAACTCCGAATTTCACAAAACCTGGTTTAAAGAAGATGAGAATTCTAAACAACAATTTATACGTCGAGGTTCTATGAGAAATTATTAAACCAAGAAGTCCTACTAATATTATAAACGCGAAAGTTTGTAAGTATGGATGGATGGATGTTTATGATGATCTTTCACGTAAAAACTACTGAATGGATTTTAATGAAACTTTACAATAATATAGCTTATACATCAGAATAAGACATAGGCTACTATATTTTTCAAAAATCAACCCCTGAAGGGTTTAAAAAGGGGATGAAAGTTTGTATGAAGATGGCGAAACGAAGTTCGCGGGCACAGCTAGTGTTAATATAAATGCACATCTCGACCCTTTCCCACTCCTCTGCTCAAAGCTCACCTCACATTGCTCCTCGCCAACTTTCGCTCGTGTGAATGTATGTATTGATTGATACCCATAAATAAGAGTTATTCAAATTATTGACATCATATTTATGTAGGGTTGCCAATATCTCCTGTGTACCTATACTATGTATATCATCACGTCACATATTTTCGTCGCGGATGGTCTTTGTTTGTTGATTTGTCAATACCACCGGGAAAAGACCAAAATAGACCCCGTATGTGTACTTATTTAGCCTAAATCTTAGACATTTTTAGGGCAATGCGCCCTACATAGTCTAGTGCTCACCGCACTCATACATATTGACGTAGGAACTTAGACTGTCTATTGAATTGAATAGATCTTTCGTCGCGTCGTCGCCTTTGCAATGCAGCAGCCGGTTGTGAATCAAGAGAACGCGGGTTCGATCCTCGCACCGAGACATGTGTTTATGTGATCCACAGATATTTGTTGATCGCATTGCTCGTTGTTCCAGACACCCACGTCACAAGTCTTGACTTGACTTGTGTGTGACTGTTGGGAGTTATTTATTACCGTTATTTCAGGCATTTGGTGCATGACGAAGGCGGAATTAATGTAGAATAATATTTTAATCGATTCGTACAGACGTTTTCAGATTAAACATGAATGTTTGCAGAATGGAGACACTCCACTGTTGAGGGCTGTCAGATTGCGTAACGCGGAAATGGTGCAGTTGTTATTGGAAAGGAAGGCGCGCGTCAACGTCACCGATAACCGAGGCGACACCGTACTACATATCGCAATGCGGGCACGCTCTAAGGTATTTTTTTTTATAAAACCTGTGGGTCACTTGGTGGTGAGATTTGATGAGTGGTGTTACTTCTTTTTATGAACTGACGTGGCCCTTACCATCAGGCCAGCGACATGCTCGTCTCGATGTTCAAGCAAATAAAAAAAAAATATTGTGATTGCCCGACTTGGGAATTGCACCCAGTACCTAACGGATCTCAGCTTTAGTACGCTGCCACAAGACCAATGAGAGATGGGAGAGGAGAGTGAGTGGTTTATTATTTGGCCTGCAGAATCAATAAATACTTAATTACCTTTATTAGACGGTAGGTCCCTCGTATGCGAGAGGCAGTCTGGGTGCCACCATCGCTTTGTCGAACTCTGCCTCTAAGTAACAGTGAATATTTAAAACAATGATCACTGGGTATTATGGGACTTAACATCTTGTGCCTTGACTCGATTTATGGGTGACGAGCGCAGTCCAGTGTGCTTCTTAATTCGAAGTTCTGATCTGGTGTTGCTCTTTTATGGGCAGGCGTGACGCTTACCATCAGGCGAGCGAATTGCTGATCTCGGCATTAAAGCAAATAATAAAAGCTACGACAAAATATAGCGTCATCTGCTTCTCCGTTAATAAATTAATTTATACCGTAATACATTTTTTAGATAGTTAATTTTATTTTAATACACATGTCCTTATTGTTATTTTTTAAAGTCAATTTCAATAAGGCGATCTAAGGAATTTCGTAAATATTTTTTTCAGAACAAGAGAATGATAATGTAAAATGACTAAAACTTTTTTCCAGCAAATAGTGGAGATACTCTTAAGAGATCCAAAGAACAGTCAATTGTTGTACAAGCCGAACAAGAACAACGAGACGCCGTACAACATAGACATGAGTTACAACAAGACGATCCTCGGCCAAGTGTTCGGCGCCCGCAAGCTCAACACCAACGAAGACAATGAGAACATGCTGGGCTACGAGCTGTACAGCGCCGCGTTGGCTGACATGCTGTCCGAGCCGAGTCTGTCGGTGCCCATCACAGTGGGATTGTACGCGAGGTGGGGTTCCGGGAAGTCGTTTTTGCTCAATAAGTTGAAAGGTTAGTGATGTTGGTTTGTTATGGTAGAATAATACCACAGTAAAGGTATAGTATACAGTATTGTATCTTCATACAAATGGATGAAACGCGAGCTATACCTACGCGCCTCGATCAAGGCAGGCGCGCGGCACGCAGACAGTCGCGACTGTGCCGCAGTCACGAACGGACGGTATTGTTTTTTTAAAGAAAATTTCACTAAAAATAAGACCAAGTACATATTTAATATGACGAATAGGATATATTGTGCTGTTTTTGGTTGCATGAATTCGTCAATAACGCATCCAGAGATAACTTTCTTTAGATTACCTGGAAACTCTGAAAGGTAAGACTATAAAATAATTTTACTTACTAGTAGGTAGGTACATAATGTGTGTGTTTTTTAATGGATAAGTATTTTATCTCCCGAAAATAAATGTCTGGATTAATAAATAAAGTAAATAGATTAAAGGAAAGTAATTGACACGAGTGAAATAGGTAGTTATAGGCGGTTCATGAATCATGTTACGGTAGGTACGCTTGTGTTAAAACCTCGGGGCATGTGTGTTTTGTTTTGTTAGTTTTTGCTGGAGGCGGGCAGCCCTATCGCATGTTTACGTACCGCGCGGCTGTAGGCATTTATTTCTAAAATTCAGCTGAGTTACAATACAGTTTACAGTGATAATACCGTTATGCAATGGTACTCCATTCTAGTACCTATGTAATGTATATAGTAAAGTAATTACGCAAAGATTCAATTTAAAATTAGTGGTTATATTTATAGATATGTATAATTTATTTCATTGAAAGACGAGCCGAGCTCGACGCTCACCTGATGTTAAGCGCTACGCCTGCCCATAAACAATAACAACACGACACAGAACTTTGGATTACAAAGCACTACATGGCACTGAATTGCGCTCGTTATCCCGAAACATAAGAAGGTAAGTCTCATAATGTCCAGTAATTTCACTGGCTTCAATGTCCTTCAAACGGAAACGCAACAGTGCTTACACACTGTTGCTTGGCGGTAAAAATAGACAAAGCGGTGGTACCAACCCAGAAGGCCTCTCGCATACGAGGGACCTACCACCTTGCGAATATTTTTTTTAACGTGACGTTATGATTTTATCTCATTGAGAAAATTGAGCTATAAGGGTAGTGTATGACTGAGAAGATGGTTCTGAGGTGGTGGAGCGGTGCTGGATATGCGACTTGCGTGTGTATTTTCTCAAACATTCGCACCGTAGAATCGCCTAGTCAGTGATGTACTACCGCTGCAGTATCGATTGTAATATCGATATTGTTATAAAAACTGCGATAAAATCCGTTTAAATTAGTTTTATTCGAATGAGTAATATTCGCGTGTTTATAAAAAATGATTATCACTATGTATGGTTGTTGTATAAGACGGTTCGCATTCACTCAGCGAGCTATGGAGAGAGCTATATGCTCGGTGTTTTTCTACGTGATCAAATCAGAAATGTGGACATCCGTAGAAGAATGAAAATCACTGACAAAGCTAAGCGGGTTAGCAAGCTTAAGTGCCAATCGGCAGGCCACATAGTTCGCAGAACCGATAACCGATGGGGCAGAAAGATTCTGGAATGGAGGCCACGTACTGGCAAGCGCAACGTTGGACGTGGTGTTGGTGACGCCTACAAGGTGGACAGACGACCTGATAAAGGTCGCACGAAGTCGGTGTTTGCAGGCCGCTTCCAACAGGTCGGTCTGGAAATCTTTGGGGGAGGCCTATGTTCAACAGTGGACGTCTTGTGGCTGATGATGATGATTGTTGTTGTATGTGTGCGGGTGTGTGTGTTGTGCACAGAGGAAGCGAGTGTGAAGTGGAGCGAGTGCGGGCGCGCTGGCCGCGCTGGCGGGCGCGCCGCCCTACGTGTATGGTTGTTGTATGTGTATGTGTATGTGTGTTGTGCACAGAGGAGATGAACAACTTCGCCCGGCAGTGGAGCGAGTGCGGGTGGGCGTGGTCGTGGGCGGTGTGGTGGGGCGCGTGGCACGCGGCGCTGGGCGCGGGCGCGCTGGCCGCGCTGGCGGGCGCGCCGCCGTACATGTATGGTTGTTGTATGTGTATGTGTATGTGTGTTGTGCACAGAGGAGATGAACAACTTCGCCCGGCAGTGGAGCGAGTGCGGGTGGGCGTGGTCGTGGGCGGTGTGGTGGGGCGCGTGGCACGCGGCGCTGGGCGCGGGCGCGCTGGCCGCGCTGGCGGGCGCGCCGCCGTACATGTATGGTTGTTGTATGTGTATGTGTATGTGTGTTGTGCACAGAGGAGATGAACAACTTCGCCCGGCAGTGGAGCGAGTGCGGGTGGGCGTGGTCGTGGGCGGTGTGGTGGGGCGCGTGGCACGCGGCGCTGGGCGCGGGCGCGCTGGCCGCGCTGGCGGGCGCGCCGCCCTACATGTATGGTTGTTGTATGTGTATGTGTATGTGTGTTGTGCACAGAGGAGATGAACAACTTCGCCCGGCAGTGGAGCGAGTGCGGGTGGGCGTGGTCGTGGGCGGTGTGGTGGGGCGCGTGGCACGCGGCGCTGGGCGCGGGCGCGCTGGCCGCGCTGGCGGGCGCGCCGCCCTACGTGTATGGTTGTTGTATGTGTATGTGTATGTGTGTCGTGCACAGAGGAGATGAACAACTTCGCCCGGCAGTGGAGCGAGTGCGGGTGGGCGTGGTCGTGGGCGGTGTGGTGGGGCGCGTGGCACGCGGCGCTGGGCGCGGGCGCGCTGGCCGCGCTGGCGGGCGCGCCGCCCTACATGTATGGTTGTTGTATGTGTATGTGTGTTGTGCACAGAGGAGATGAACAACTTCGCCCGGCAGTGGAGCGAGTGCGGGTGGGCGTGGTCGTGGGCGGTGTGGTGGGGCGCGTGGCACGCGGCGCTGGGCGCGGGCGCGCTGGCCGCGCTGGCGGGCGCGCCGCCCTACATGTATGGTTGTTGTATGTGTATGTGTGTTGTGCACAGAGGAGATGAACAACTTCGCCCGGCAGTGGAGCGAGTGCGGGTGGGCGTGGTCGTGGGCGGTGTGGTGGGGCGCGTGGCACGCGGCGCTGGGCGCGGGCGCGCTGGCCGCGCTGGCGGGCGCGCCGCCCTACATGTATGGTTGTTGTATGTGTATGTGTGTTGTGCACAGAGGAGATGAACAACTTCGCCCGGCAGTGGAGCGAGTGCGGGTGGGCGTGGTCGTGGGCGGTGTGGTGGGGCGCGTGGCACGCGGCGCTGGGCGCGGGCGCGCTGGCCGCGCTGGCGGGCGCGCCGCCCTACATGTATGGTTGTTGTATGTGTATGTGTGTTGTGCACAGAGGAGATGAACAACTTCGCCCGGCAGTGGAGCGAGTGCGGGTGGGCGTGGTCGTGGGCGGTGTGGTGGGGCGCGTGGCACGCGGCGCTGGGCGCGGGCGCGCTGGCCGCGCTGGCGGGCGCGCCGCCCTACATGTATGGTTGTTGTATGTGTATGTGTGTTGTGCACAGAGGAGATGAACAACTTCGCCCGGCAGTGGAGCGAGTGCGGGTGGGCGTGGTCGTGGGCGGTGTGGTGGGGCGCGTGGCACGCGGCGCTGGGCGCGGGCGCGCTGGCCGCGCTGGCGGGCGCGCCGCCCTACGCCGCGCTCGCACTCTGCTGCGCGCTCTTCCTCGCCATATACCTCGCGCTCTATCTGCTCTGGTACACCGGCAACAAGTCAGTACATAAACTGTGTCTATACAATATACATAGCTGCATTCTAAAAAACGTTTTAACAAAACTTAAAACCGACTACAAAAAAAAACACTGAAAAACTAAACATAACAATTTCAGGTCTCTTTGGAGTCGGTGCCTGTGTCTCTGCTGGTCAACTGAAATTTCAGTCAGTTTTTATGTTTTGTTAAAACTTTTTATTTTTCAATTTTAAATGTAAGTACTGCTATGGTACGTAAAATCCAACTCAATATCACAATCACGATGACTCCGCTGTTGTCCGTTGAGTAGTGTTATTTTTTTTAATCCATATTCCACCATCACATCTTAGCCAAATTTATATGGGACCACATCGCAGCTAAACTATCGAATTATTTTTTTCCCATCAAAATCGATCCAAAATTAGCGGAGAAATCGATGTACGTACACAAAGCAAGAAAAAAACACCGAATCGAGAACTTCTTCCTTTTTTGAATTCGGTTAAAAATTAAACATAGGTCGAAGTAAACAGGCGCATGGAACATGCTAAATTAAAATAATGCATATGAATTCCACACGATGGCCAGTTAACACTGGACCGAACTGTAAATTTTCTCTACAGAATACTGCAACAATAAACTATAGATTTATAGGTACTTCAATATATCCAATACCATTAATTTTCTTATGTGTTCCGTTATCTTTAAATTGAATATAAGTAATTAATAAATACGTTGTAATGGAATTTGTAATTAATATTGGATCTAATTGTACAAATAATTATATTGTGATTAATCATATCAGATCACTTTATTTCATTCAATATGATTACACTCTTTGTTTATAATGGTGCTGCCACACCGCTGTTATAAAATGTTTACAAAACATTATTAAACATTTGTTAACAACATTTTGATACATTTTCTCACAATGTTAGATAATGTTAGTAAATGTTTTATGTTAGAAAATGTTAGTAAACATTTTATAACACCGGTGTGGCAGCACCATAACAATTCCCATTAACTTTATTATCAAAGATATTGATTAAAACCCTGTTGGCCCTTTTAAAAGAAGTAAAATTAAAAAATATATAAACAGAAGCAAGATATCCTTAAACAGGTAGCTCAGAAAAATGAACCGGCACACTCTAGACGTTTCGGTACAGTAATTATTGTGAGGAACGTTTTATGTCCCTCTAAAGACGGGCCGCAAAACGGCATAGCGCAGAGGTGGCACTGGCAGCAATCCTGAACACTCAGGATCGCCTGGAACCGTCTCAGTAGCGTTCAAGAACCCCACCGCGAGGTTTTTTAGTCAGTATAGCTGCGTAAAGATTTTGGCTATGGAACGGCATCAGTGGTCGTTCGGGTAAAGACAATAAGTTGGAACGCCGGTGAGCCCGGCATAAACTGAGTGGTAGATCCACGCTGTAAATAGATTTGTCAACAGCATGAATGGGCTGGCTCGACCGGGTCGTTACCACGCTCTCACAGAAAACCGACGTAATGTAGCGGCTTGCTACTGCGTTTCGTACGGTAAGCCAAAGCCCCCTCCCCTTCTCAATCCCTTATTATACCTTTTTTTTAAGTTCGGCAACGCGCCCTTGATTGTTGTACATGCCCTACATGGGCGGTAGAGGTCACTTACCGTCAGGTGACTCACCTACTCGTTTGTGCCGGCATATGCTATTAAAAAAAAACCCCCGAGGTTGAGAAGGTATGCGTAAATGACATTTTCCATACGAAAAAAGTTTATTCAGCGTGTTTGAATAATGGTTCGTTTCCAGATACGAGTGGTGGTGGGCTGGTGGCGTGCTGTCGGCTCTTGGCCGCAGGTTTAGTTCGCTGTTGTTGGTGCTTCAAGTCGTGTTCTGTCACCCGCCCGGACCTAACGATCCACGCGCATTACCTGCCACACCTATAAGGTACTGAACTAGCGCGTACAGATGCGACTCGAGTAGGAATTTGTGACTCGAGTCACTCGAGTAATTTTACTACGTCACTCAAGTTGTACTCGAGTAACATTCTTTACAACTCGAGTTAGTGATGCAACTCGAGTCGTTTTTTACTCGAGTGACACGAGTGAATTTGTTCAACTCGTATTTGAGTGAACTTTGCACTCGAGCTACCGAGTCAACTCGGCGTGCCGAGTAGATTCGGTGTCTATCAGAAATCATTCATTTACATAAATAGTAAATAAATGATTTCTGATAAATTGTTAACGTGAAAACGATTTAGTTTTTTTGTTTATTACTTTAATAGATTTGAAGAATTAAATTTTGACATCAACAATATTAAGTTACAACTAAGAATCGATTAATTAAGATTAACATTTTGGGACAACCTACACCTCAGTCCACCCCGTGACCTCGAAGGCTGAAAAACCTTCGAAACGTCGGGATCAAAATTAATAAAAAACCGCGATAAATTCCGTTTAAATTAGTTTGATTTCAAAAAATCGATTATCGATAAGCTCACGATTTATGTTATACCTTATCCCGAAAGTAGTCGCATGTTGACACCCATCGAGACAGCCACACTTTGATGTCCTGAAAAGAGAGTAGTGTCGTTTATTGAAATAAAACGAATTTAAACGGATTTTATCGCGGTTTTTTATTAATTTTGATGCCGACGTTTCTAAGACTTTTCGTGTGTCGTTCGTTCGTGTGAGTGTCGTTTATGTACAGTGTATGTAGTGTATGTGTGTACAGGCATTGTTACCCCTCGTAGGTTCCACTTCACGGAAGGTATGAAGAGCAGCGGCGGGCAGGAGGGCGAGGCGATGGTGGTGCAGATGATCGCGAGCCTGGCGGAGGCGCTCGAGTCTCAGTACGGCCGCGTCTGCACCCGACTCGCGCGAGCCTTCAGACCTAAACCCGTCTCCGCCACTTCGGGATGGAAGTCAGTTGTTTGTTCATTACTAACTTAACATAACTTCGTATCCATAAACGTAACTATAAGGTCTCATGGTAGTCGTGAACGCATATATACGATTTCTGTACACGTGATTGGTCCATTTTAGCGACAACCAAAATCTGGCCCGTTTTTGGTGTGACGTGACGTGTACAAAAATTTATATTTAGAAAAGAGTTAACTTTAATGTAATTTGTGTTAGAATAACGATGATTAATATTTTTTATTTAAGTCGATTATTTATAATTTAATTAACTCATAAACTAACTTAAAGTTGTTTTTGCTATTGTATTAAAAATGGTGTGAAATTGCCAAATAAACAACACCGATGATAAACAGTGTATGGAAACATTGAAATAAAAGAATCTGATGTTTTGTGGCCTGTGCGGGTTATTCGACTCTTTTCGTTCAATCTGCTTGGAGAAAAGCGTTTAAGATACATTATACTAGAAGGAATAAGACTTGGAAATACAATTAAATATTTGTTATTGGCGAAATTCATAACAGTGAAACTCTTCAAAGGTTATATAAGGAATATAATAAGTATATAAGGAATAAAACTAATTTAAACGGATTTTATCGCGGTTTTAGAAATCATTATAAGGAATTAAATATTCTTTTTTAGAAAAAGATGGCATTATGAGTAACTTAACGTTCTGCCTGGCGCTGTCCTGGCTTAATGCCAGGGTCCGCCTTCTTATCACGATTTGACGAGGGATTTGGTATTATATGTGGCGACCCACCGTTTGACCCCCACAACCCGCAACGGGAACCAAGATTTGCCATTGCCTCATCTGTTAATTTACAGAGTATTGTACTACGTGTAGATGAGGTTGGCTTATCTGCAATAATTATTTTTAAATCTAATCTGCAATAAGTCAACGCCAATCAACACGCCGATTGTATTTTTGTCTTAGATGGCGGCGCGTATGTTGCATCCCACATATAATAACGTTTGAGGTGTGCTTCACGTGCATCTTCGTCGGATTCTGTGTGCTCATTATGTACCTGACTGATACTGAAAGGGACCAGCAGTAAGTATTGTAGTTATTATTTATATTTTTAGGTGTTTGTTTTTGAAGTGTAAACTTCTTTTAGCGCGGTACGCACATTTTTAGATGAGATAAAATCTTCTGAACTCGCGACACCGTTACCGAGACGCTTGAAGTGAAAATAAAAATGTACCAGGCCCGCATAAACGCGAAGAGAGTAGAATGTCTTTTTTATGGCGAATAGACATGTTGCCATAATTTTGTTTTTGATATTGATTAAAAAAATGACGATCGATAAAGAAAAATACATTTTATTTATTTTATAATTTGGAACATGGTGCCATAAAAAAGTACCAGGTTCGCATAAACGCGAAGAGAGTAGAATGCCCTTTTTTCATGGCGAGTAGCCGTAATTAATAAACAAATGACGATTTGGACAAAGAAAAACTTTTTAGGTTTTTTCTTATTTGGAACATGTTGCCGTAAAAAGTACCAGGCTCGCATAAACGCGAAGAGAGTAGAATATACTTTTATCATGTCGAGTGGACATTGCCGTAATTTTGTATTCTCGCATCTTGTTTGGTAAGTTTTCACTTCTGTCGGCACTCCCGGAGTGCAACCCGTATTTTTTTTTATTAATATCGAGGATATACAGGGTTATTTTTAAAACACCAGCAACCTCGCAGGGGTAGATTCCTAAGGTTATAAGCTACTACTTTTGTTCTACGACTTTTGATAATTTGTTAGATTTTATTTTCATACAAAAATAAGTATTCATTTAATTTCCGTCTTGATTGTTACAACGCGCATCGCAGATTACGTAAACAAATACGCGAAGCGTGGGGAACCGGGCTAGCGGCTTTGAAGGTCAACGCTCGACCAGCTGAGCGGCGCCTTTGAGTCGCGCGCGCACGCCGCGCCGCGCCGCAATCTAGGAAGAAAAACACGACACAACAAAAACTTGTAAAATCATTTTTTTTTAAATATATTGAGTTATATCCAAACTCGTAGAACAAAAGTTGTTCCGTATGAGATCAGCTATCTGGTCCTGCGAGGTTGCTGGTGTTTTAAAATTAACCCTGTATAGAAAAATTAGACAAATTATACAATAATAAAAATTAAATATTGCACAATTTGCCAAACAATTATAAATAATTACACAAGTATCTTAGGGTTATTTTTAAAACACCAGCAACCTCGCAGGGGTCTCTCCGCCCTCTATCTCGAAAACGGTTCACCGTATGAAAAAAAGTTTTAAACAAAATTTGTAGAGAATTTTGTATTCTACAATATTGATAATAGATACAAATAGCAAAAAACCCATAGGAAATGAGATATTTACGAAAAAAGCGATTTTTGTGACCTTTGACCTTGAAATTTAATAGTTGCGCACACCCTACCATATGTAGGTTTTGAGACAACTTTTAGGGTGTCAATACACAAGTATTTACAGAGTTACAGCCGGGTATCTCGAATTCCGAGATTCTTACCTAATTTAAGCTAAAATGACTGCATTATTATTAAGATATTTTATGTCCATGGGTAAAATGTTGAAATAAAACTCGTGCAGATAATGAAATTGTATATTTTTATACCTCGTTTACTTAATACTGTAGAACGAAACCGATAGGTAAGACATAAAATCTATTTCGTGTGTTTGATGCGATGTTTATGTAAATGGGCCGAATGTAATCGGTCGATGCGCGACGGTAGTACGACAACTATAAGTTGGCGAGATGAGCTTACAAGGTGGTAGGTCCCTCGTATGCGAGAGGCCGTCTGGGTTGGTACCACCTATTTCTGCCGTTAAGCAACAGTGTAAATTGTGTTTCGATTTGAAAGACATTGAAGCCAGTGAAATTACTGGGCATTATGAGATTTAACATTTTATGTCTCGGGGTGACGAGCGCAGTTCAGTGCCATACAGTGTTTTGTATTCAAAGTTCTGTGCGGAGTTGCTTCTGTTTATGGGCAGGCGTTTATGGGCTTACCGTCAGGCGAGCGCCTTGCTCGTTTCGTCATTCAATTCAATAAAAAAAAAAAGTGTGCGTGTACTAGTGTACACACGTAGGAAGTGAAACTTCTTTATGACTTTATTTTTCGAAAAATGATCTACTATATGCAACTTTACAGAAATTGGTTAAATAAACTTAAATTAGATAAAGTTTAAACAAAAGGCTTTTATTATCATAGACATGAATACAAAAAAAAGTCCGATCAAAGTCCGGTTAAAGTCCTGTCAAAGTCCGTCAAAGTCCTGTCAAAGTCCTGTCATGGTCCTGTCAAAGTCCGGTCAAAGTCCGGTTTAAGACCTGTCAAAGTCCGGTCATCTGGTCAAAATCCAATCAAAGTCCTGTAAAGTCAAAGCCCGGTCGAAGTCCGGTCGAAGTCTGGTCAAAGCCCGGTCGAAGTCCGGTCAAAGTCGGGTCAAAATCCGGTCAAACTCCGGTCAGAGTCCGGTCAAAGCCCGGTCAAAGTCCGGTGAAAGTCGGGTCAAAGTCCGGTGAAAGTAGGGTCAAAGTCTGGTCACAGTCGGGTCAAAGTCGGGTCAAAGACCGGTCAAAGTCCGGTCAAAGCCCGGTCAAAGTCCAGTCAGAGTCCGGTCAGAGTCCGGTCAAAGTCCGGTCAGAGACCGGTCAAAGCCCGGTCAAAGTCGGGTCAAAGTCCGGTCAAAGACCAGCGAAAGTCCGGTCAAAGTCCGGTCAGAGTTCGATCAAAATACGGTCAAAGTCGGGTCAAGGTCCGGTCAAAGTCCGGTCAAAGCCCGGTTAAAGTTCGGTCAGAGTCCGGTCAAATCCCGGTCAAAGTCCGATGAAAGTCCTGTCAAGTCCAGTCAAAGTCTGGTCAAATACAGTATATAATATGGTAATAAAGTCAAAAATGTGACGCGTGCCGCGTAACGGAAAATGTGATGAGTTCATTTTTCTAACGCCGATAAAGAAGTTTCACTTCAAAAAAGTTTGCGTTTCGGGACGCTCGACAGAAGTGATAACTTAAACTAACGTGGATTAAAGTGAGAGAGGAGGAGCCTGCCTACTGCTGCCGTATGCGTGAGAGAAAGGGAAGCCAGACAGAGTGGCACCGTAACGCGTTACGTTACAAAGCGGTTTACCCTCCCATAAGAAGTTATCACTTCATTGGATTGTTCTGCACTGCACTCCAGTCCGGTCAAAATCCAGTTTAAGTCCGGTCAAAGTCCTGTCAAAGTCCTGCCAATGCCTTGTAAAAGTCGACTGGTCACTGTGTGACGCCACTTGGGACTCCAGGGAGGTCGGCTAACTCTGGCTGGTCAACTGGCCCGCGTGACGTCTCACGGAAGGTTCTTGAACCTTCCGTGAGACGTTCGTTCATCGATGGACCGCTCCCGTTACGAAACGAATCGGTTCACCCTCCCATAAGAAATTATCACTTCAATAATGAGTTATTCTATGTTGTGTGTGTGTGTGTCAGACGTCGCGAGATCCAGCAGGCGTTGATGTTGGTGTCCGCGTGCGTGCTGGGCGCGGCGCTGCTGGGTAACGTGCGGACGTGCGCGCGCACCGCCGCCGCGCTCGCCCTGGCGCCGCGCTCCCGCCTGGCGCGCGCGCACCGCGCACACCGCGCGCACGCCGCCGCGCTCGCGCTGCGACCGGAGGTGCAGGCGCTCACGCACACGGTAACTACACGACACAACACAACATCACATCAATATATACACCCCACAGTACTGCCGTCATAACTAAGAATGCAGTAATCGCAAAATGGCAGTTACGAGATAAACGCAAAAAACATATTTCCTATCACCTGAGCAAGATGTTCGTATTTTATTGGTAATTTTATATATCTAAAAATTCGGAAAAAAATCTAGCTTTTACAAGATATTTTTCCTTTATTTAATTTACTAATATATGCAATTATAATACGTATTACTGCGTTTTGGTTTAGTATCAGGTCGTTTCCGACTCACAGGATACTAAAACAAAATGCAGCACTTGCGCGTATTACTGCATTATGTCTTAGCACAAGTCGATAACTGCATTATTTTTTAATAATTAGAGCCATTATTATATGCTCGAAACTAAGTTGAAGTGTACTGTGTCTTCTCAAGGACTTACACGGGTTACAAGTTAAGTCGACCTAGATCTATTTTGTTTTTATACCCAAGTGGTAGGTTTCATGGTTAAGGACTATTATTTTTTACTACTTCCCGGAAGCATTATATCAAGTTTTTTTCTAAGAATTGTGATATCACCCTAGCTTGTTATACCTTATTGGATAGCTAAAGAAACGTAGATATTATTTAGCGCATCTGCAGCATGGCTGTCATATACTTTTTTTGAAATATTGGAACAAGAACAAAAAGTTTTTACAAATTAATTTCTTTTTTTAAACTATCCATCGTCCATTGCGACCCAGTTGGGAAATTTACATGTGGTTTTTGTGTTGAAAGTAATAAACAAACTTATTTACTATACAAAAATCGCATAAACAAATAAATTTGAGACACAAAACACAAAATAAAGAAGAGAATAGGCAAAAAATCGGTACTTTTTTTACGAAAATCTTCAAAGTCGAATATTTTGAGAACGTTAGGTTTGGGATAGGGTGTTTCATAGTAAAATCAGTCAGGAATGATGGAAACTATAATCTCTTAACGGATCTAGGTTGACTTAACCTGTAACCCAGTAGGTCATGTTTAATACTGCGTTTTTTCTTATGATTGAAGCAGTTTTTATGCAAGTACGGCGAAAATCATTACATAAAAAACATACTTCGAGTGAATTTTTTTATGAAAATATATTTTTCTCATATACATGAACCTCTTGGGATGCCATTTCTGGAAAAAAGTGACAATCTCAAAAATGTCGATTACTGCATTCTTTGTTATCAGGGCAGAGTAACATACGAGTCTTGTGTCGTGGGTATCAGGAGTCAAGAGACTTGCGGTCTCACAACATCCAGACCACGAAACAAGTATTTGTGGATCACACTAACATTGTCTCGGTGCGGGGATCGAACCCGCGGGCCTCTCGCTTCACGGCCGGCTACTAGCCCACTGCGCCACTGACGCTGTCGTAATACAATGCATTAATACTACCTTTTACACCATAACCAAAAAAACTTCCCCCAGTGACCGCCCTACGTCGAGGTTCGTATCCTACAGATGGTACCCTCAGTGAGGTCGCTTAAATGTAAAGGTTGAGATTGTCTAAAGCGCTCACCCGAAAGTCCGGGAAAGCTATCAAAACCCGACCCCCGTCGGCCTAACAGTATAACGTCACACAGGAAAAAAAACGCGTGCGTCTCGGAACGCTTGACAAGAGTGATAACTTAAACTAATCTAAGATGAACTATTTAATGCGCTGCGCTGTGGGTTAAAGTGAGAGAGGAGGAGCCTGCCTACTGCTGCCGTTTGCGTGAGAGAAAGGGAAGCCAGACAAAGTGGCGCCGTAACGCGTTACGTTACGAAGCGGTTTACGCTCCCATAAGAAGTTATCACTTCAAACAACAGCCAAAATGGTACTACACACTTACCAATTACTAAATAATGCATTTCATTTCAGGTGTCGTGTCTAGATGCATTTACGGGCCAGCAGACACGACTAGTTCTCGTAGTCGACGCCCTGGACAGTTGTGAACAAGAGAAAGTCCTCGCGTTGTTGAATGCCGTACACGCGCTCTGCTCCGACCCCAAGAGCCCTTTCATCCTCCTACTGGCCATAGACCCACACATCATTAGTAAGGTAGGTAGTATATTTTGTTAATAGATAATAACACCGTCAACACTGTAGTTTACTTATGACAATAGAAAAAAATATGATATCTTACGTTTCCTTTTACACCGCTGTTGTCACTTAATATAGCTAGCTATTCATCCACTAAACAGGGTGTCTACTTATTGAAAGTTTAGGGAAAAGATAAGGATAAAGTGGCCGCAATAAATTGTTTTTTGAGACAATTTTAACAGTTTTATTTTAAAAGTAAATTTAATGATCACAGTATGAGTTTTATTGTACTTGTCTATAGTATGCATTTATACAGTGTCTTAAAGGTTTTCTAACCGTTTCTTTGTTATAGTAAAATTGTAATAGCATTCATTTCTTTTTCTCATTCAGAGTGGACACCCTGAGAAAAGCGACGTCTTTCATGAAATAACACTAATTAACGAACATAAAACTATAATTTATCGGAATCACTCTTTATCTACTCAAAGCGATCTTAAATCTGTTGTAATTGCAATTAATTGTCTAACATCGCTAATCGCTTTGCAAGTTGTTAATTTGAACTTTGATTATTAGATTATAAATGTTTCACGCAGGTTGCTTGGATGGAGGTTAGTCGAACATTGAGCTTATTGTTTGGTGTTCTCCAGTGATATAATATATGTGTTTGGATTCGTTGTTGTCATTCATTGTTATATTATTCACTCGGTAATATGCATGATACCTTATAATAATATAAGGGCTGGTTTACATTTATACGTTTTTTTTTTCAAATTTTCTTAATTGGTTCACATACACACCAGTACAAACTTCTAAATCGAACAAAACTTCCTCTATTTATTGGCGGTTACGTAATGTAATAACATAACAGTAAGCAACTTACAGTACTGTTTACATTAATACTTTCTTTATCAGTTCACTTACGAATTTAACTTACGTCATTAAACGTTACAATGTAAACCAGGTCACTTTATGTATCTACCTCTATTAGTTGTAACTTGTACAGCATGTAATATTTGTATTAATAAGATTCGATAAGAATTCCTGCTATAAAATAAAGTAAATTATATGTATAATGTGTAGGATTTATGTATGATTTATTATTCGATAGTGAGTAAATAATAGAGCGATACTTAAGTATACAACACGAATTTTGTGTTACCCAATGACATTTAATAATATTACTTGCATATGATATTATATCATGAACGAACATACAAAGGTCGAAGGATAAACCTAACACAAAGGTCTGATGATAGGGTAGTGGACTCGATTTTTTTCTCGGTGAGTTCTTTTTTTGCTTTTAAAATCATAACCAAGAACTCGAATAGAAAGAATTTTATAACTTCGTTCGAAAATAAGTGTTATGACGTAGGTATTGCAAATCGCCTATTAGGGTAACTATCAAGAGACAGAAAAGGGGGGCACCCAGCACGATACAACGCGTGACGTGCACGCCTCTATGGTGCGAGGGTGTTGGCGAAATGTTGCTTAAACGCGCTCATTTCTTTTATACAAATACTTGAAGTATTAATAGCTGCTTCTTTTTACAAATAATTTAAATACCGTTTCCAGGAATATTTTTTGATTTTTATTTGCTGTTGAGTATATTTAAAACAAACATAGACAACTACTCTATTGCAACTATATTGTTTTTCAATACAAGATATGATTGGTGTGGTGTAATACATCAATGTAAAATAGGTGGTGTTTATAATATTATTCATTATTTTGTTCCAAATCATATATTAAAATTGTCTCGGCCAGGCGGTGGAGATCAACAGTCGGCGGTCGTTCTCCGAGAGCAACATTGGTGGTTGGGATTACTTGCGCAACATGGTGCAGTTGCCTTTCTATCTACAGAACTCTGCTCTGCGTAGAGTTAAGACCGCTCAGCAAACGGCAGCAAAGCGTATCCAGCTGATTGCCGCTGACGAGTTCTCCGCTTCACTACAAAGATCGGTGAGGATTTAGACTGTTACGATTTATAATTGTCTAATTATTTTATTAGTTTCACGTATAGCGTAGGCATGGCAAGAATCTACATGAACATTTCAGCGTAATCGTTAAGATCCACAGTAGGAATTAGTATATTAGATGACAGCGTTTCAAGTGTGTATTTTGTTATAGAATCTAGGTTTTGTACGGCAAAAGTAGTATTTAATTGGTTAAGTAAGAGTGTGAATTTGATTCATGCAGGTGTCTGCACGGCGGCTGTCATCAACATCGGAACTGATGTCGAGCCAGGAGCGTATCAAAGGCGGCGTGTCGACAGTGTCGGGCGGTGGCGGTGGCGGTGGCGGCGGTGGTAGTGTGGCGGCGAGTCGGGCGCGGCGGCTGCGTCCGTCGGAGTCGGTGGCGTCGTCGGTGGCGTCCAACCTGCACCGCGCCGCGGCACCCCCGCCCGGCGCCGCCGACCTCGGCCGCGTCCTCCTCACAGACGACTACTTCAGCGACGTCAACCCGCGCAGCATGCGCCGCCTCATGAACGTGCTCTACATCACGGGTCAGATCACATTACCACGATACTGTACACTTTTTTGCAAAACCTTCATAATGTAATGATTATGTGCACTTGTTTCTAGTTACATTTAATTAATAGTCTTATATATTGTACATTGCTATAATCGATTCATATGAAGTTGGAAACATAAACTAATGAATTTCTTTATTTTGTTGTGTCGATTAATTTCCTCAACATTTTAATACGTATTTCTAGGTCGGTTACTGAAAGCGTTTCAAATTGAATTCAACTGGTACCAGCTGGCTTCGTGGGTGAATCTGACTGAACAGTGGCCGTTCCGCACTTCATGGATCATCTACCATCACGAGACGTACGAGGAACATATCGACGACACCACTTCGCTTAAACACATCTATGAAAAGTAAGTACACATAGCACATGCAAAAAAACGTAAATCCCAAGATATCACTAATATCATACTAGGTGAAATATGTCTAAACATATAAATAGCATTTCATTCAAATAATTCATCTCTATCATATCAATCATGTCGTGTTTTACTATCGATAATGAGTGAAAAATCCTTAATTTATCGACTTTTATACGTTGTCGCGTCATTAAAATAATTCGATATTTTTTTGGTTAAAATTTTGTATTGTTCATACAATGAATATGTAATTTTGGAAAATAATAGGGTGAAGCCACTAATAGGTGGTCTCCGCGAAGCTAACACTCTGATGGAGTTGGACCGTGACGAACGCAAGTTGGAAGTGTTCCTGAGCTTCCATAGAACAACCCTCACTGCTGCTGATCTTAAGATCTTCCTGCCGTTCACCATCAATCTGGATCCGTACATCAAGAAAGTTATTAAAGGTAATGTTACTTTAAAGTTCAGTGTGATGTTAAGAGGAGTTAGTATAATTTTTTTACAACTTGTTTGAGACTTGTCTGTAAAGTATCTACATCATTATTATTTTACTATAATATAGAACATTAAGAGCATTTTTTATATGGAAAAAAGATAAAAACTATAAACGAAATAAGTTTATATTTTATCATTTCATTTATACAATTTTAAATATTATTTAGATCTTAATTTTCTTAATTATGAATATCGAATATAGAAAAGCTGTTGATTTTTTATTAGGAATTAGTAATTTAAGCAATTTATGAATACAACACATTTATGCATCCAGAGGAACAACTGCAGAGTGGTGTTGAAGAGGAGATGAATGCCGCAGGAGCCGCGCCGGGCATGATGTGGGGCGCGCCGCACAATATTAGGCAACCACATTCCAAACTATTCCACAGGAAACATGTAATATATCTTAATAAATATAGTATACTAGCTGTACTCTACGCGCGTTGCTATGCCAACTAATATAATTTATTTGAAGGAAAGACATTACACAAATATGTGCAATTCATTGGAATGACAGTAGCGCCATCTGTCGAAAATTGGTCGTACCAACTCAGAAACCTTCGTGGGATCATGCAAATGCATAGTTTACGATTCTATAAAGGACATACAGACAAACATTCATTGTATATAGATAAATGCTGTTACAGATTAATTTAGTTGTCTCATCTATATCGAATGGTTAGTGGCCAACCTAGTGTTAAGGTTTTCGAGCCGCCTGAAAGCCTCTAATTTGGCTTAACGACTGCTGTCAGTTGGGATTGAGTTTGTATGTGCCCTCCGAAGCACGGCAAACTGAAATACAACCAACTGCCATAGGCTTGTAGCGCCAATGATTACTTAACTCGCTTATCATTTATCGATTAGTAAGTACAAGGTATGAGTATCTAAACGAATTTAATAATGATTACAAACTCTACTCAACTTTACGTGTTAAAAAATGAGTTGTTTAATGCGTACAGCGTTCGTCTCCACCGTCGCAGCCGCCGTCGGTGAGCCCCGCGGTGGGCGTGAACCCCGTGTGGGTGGGGTGGGCGGACGCGGCCACGTTCCCTCCGCACTCGGTGTCGCACCACCCCCACCCCCACCCCCAGCCAGCACCTGCCACCAACCCGCTGCACATGCTCAAAACCGCTTTCCCCGGCTTGGTGAGTCTTATTTTTATCATTGAAAAGATTGTATTTTGATTCCACTAAATGTATTGTTCTTCTTCTTCTTTTTATTTATGGCTTCGCATTATTATGCATTTCGCCAATGACAAGTATAATTTATTCTGAAGTCGTCACAAGAATGATGAAATATCGGTGTGGAAGTTTTCAAGGTCTTGGAGTTTTGGTGTGAATTCCTTCTAATACGATACTTAATTTACTTATTTCAATATTTCCATGTACTGTTCATAACTTTGGGGGGCGGGGGGCCCGAACGCCGCGCTCAGTATTATATTATAGTATGTGTATGTATGATTTTATTTTGTATGTATTTATTATTATTGTATGTATTTCTCTACGTGATTAAATCAGAAATGAGGAGATCCGTAGAAGAATGAAAGTCACCGACATAGCTTGGCGGATTAGCAAGCTCAAGTGGCAGTGGGCAGGCCACATAGGCACACATAGCCATAAAGATCGCAGGAAGTCGCTGGATGCAGGCCGCTTCCAACAGGTTGGTCTGGGAATCTTTGGGAGAGGCCTATGTTCAGCAGTGGACGTCTTGTGGCTGATGATGATGATGATGATGATGTGTATGTGTATGTGTAGAGCGACGTGTCCGGGCTGCGGTTGTCGTCGCTGAGCGTGGAGCGCGTGTGCGGCGCGGTGCGCGCGGCGCTGGGCGCGGGGGGCGCGGCCGCCGCACTCGCGCTGCAACAACACCGCGTCTGCGGCCTCGCGCTCGCCGTCTGCCGGCTGCAAGACCTCGAGCCGGTATGCATAACCATACACCAACACCAACACAATGTGCTCTTACTATACTCAACACTTTAGTTTTCTTTTCTTATCCGAGTACTGCATAGTGACTGCACTACACCTGATGGTAAACGTAGTGCAGTCCAAAAAACCAGCAACCACCGACAAACCCCGCGGTGACCTTCTTCGGCGCATGTGGGGCGGCCCCGGGGTATCCTTGAGTAATCCAAGGATGCCAAGGATGCCCTGCGGGGTCCTTGCGGCCCGTCTCCTTGGGGGGTGGGGGAGGGCTCAGAAGCCGCCGCGCACCGAAGGACGCCCTCGCCGTCAACGACAGCTCGAGGCCTACCACTCATGCCGCCGCCCATCCCGGGGTCGCATGTACAACAGTACACTTGGGCGCTATGACAGACACACACAAGTATCATTCCACTTATATAACACTTCAGTTATATTACAGTATAAATAATTTTAATATTAACAATTTAACCTGGTAATATTATATTAATCACAGTATACATCTGTAATGTTTATTTTTTTTAAACAGTGATATTTAATTTGCAGATTTTGCAACTGCCGTTCGGCGACTGGGAACTGTTTAAATTGCTCATCATTAACTTACGTGAACTCGAAGCTAACATGCCGCCCAATACTCCAGCCGTAACTGGTATGTGCACATTTAACAAACATAATATTTTAATATTGATTTATTCGTGATGTTACAAGTGTTGTAATATGAATGGTCTCACTGCAGTGGTACCTGAAAAACCAATGGAAGTAGAATCAGATTCGGTCAAGCCCAGGCCCCCAGTTGAACACCAACGCAGCCGGCCTTCTAACGTCGAGAAGCAGGTAAATATTAATAATGTACTAATTTCATAGCAACAAATCAATAAAGTCGGTAAAATTTATCGGACAACAAATTAAATATAATATTAATCCGGCTCGAAGGACCATAAAATGTACACCATACAATGTTTATACACTTGATTTAGCTGTAGAGTGCGTTGAGAAAGGTTTGAGTTATAGGAAAAATATTTATTTCACTAAGATCGTACAAGTTAAGTTGGCTCTGCCTTTCTCTACAGCAGTGCGGCTAAGTCCGCGGTGATGTTTGCACTGAAACCGTAGCTGCATTACACGTTTATAAGGCGCGTAAAATATGTGTCGTTGCTGCGTCAGCAATACATGTACAGTGGAATCTGTACAATGATCAATAAACAAACATTGACAAATTATACAATAGAATTGTAAATTCTAAATAATTATTTATAATCCATCTATATTTTGCAGCCATACACGGAATATCAGGTGATTATTGCAACTGCGTGATTGAAACAGTTTTTAGTTGATATTTAATTTCCTGCACGTCGAATATAAGACCAACCTATGCCATATTACAATGTGTTTAATCTGAATCTAACAAACATACAATTGACTGATATGGAAGCATCACAACCACACAATATAGTCCGTTGTGGAATATTGTATGTATAATGTAATGCACACTTTTTTATTTAAATTCACTGAGTCGTACAGGGTGGGTCCCGAAAATCAACCAACGAATTTAAGTAATTTATATGCATGACCTTCAACCTGTATTCTGGTAGGCTCTTAGTGCGACCTATGTTGAGAATAAAACTAATACAATTTAATTCAATTCGACCATTAATCAATATCGATATCCAATACTTTAGTATCTACTATAATATTAGCCTTGTTTTATACTGGCCCATACCTGAGGACGGGCTCTAAATTCTCGTGGAGAATTCTCAAATATGCGTTTCTTCACAATATTTCCTTCACCGTTAACCAAAACGAAGGTCAACATGGAATACACGTAACTTAGAAAAGCCAGAGGTGCATGCTCTCGGGCCTAGTATCGAACCTTGGGCAGTCCGTACCACTCCCTGCTGAACTATCGTTGCAGATCCTAATATGTTCAATATAAACCGTGGCATTAGAGACTATCTCGCCCACCACTGTAGCTCCTGTGCACCAGGATCAACAGTGGCACGCATTTTTGTTGACACTGAGCAGTGAAGCTCGGCGAGTCTCTAGGATGCCTAAATGTCTTTGTCCCGCAACGAAATTAATTAGGTAGAAGGTTAGCGAGGAGTTGAGTTGGAGGAGATAATCCGTGGCATGTGGGATTTTGAGGGGTGGTGTTAAGACGTTGCTGTAACATGCCCTCTTTGTATGCAGTACATCGGAATTCATAGGGAAAAGCGATCGAGACATATTATGGCGCATGTCTCGTTCGCGTATCACAAGTTTTACAAAACACGTAAAATAACTATGGCTGGTGGTCGTTTGCACTTACGTTACCTTTTAGTGTTTAAAAATAATAGTGGCGACGTCGTTTATCAACTTCAGGTCGGTTTATTTTTTGTTTGAATATTGAAAATTTATTATTTGATTGAATGACGAGACGAGCAAGGCGCTCGTGGTAAGCGCCACGCCTGCCCATATTCACCACACATAACTTTGAATTACAAAGCACTGCATGGCACTGAACTGCGGTCGTCACCCAGAGACATAAGAGGTTAATGCCCAGTAACTTTACTGGCTTCAATGTCCTTCAAACCGAAACATAACAGTGCAGTTACATACAGTGCTTGGCAGTAGAAATAGGTTTAGTTATGTTGCGCGTTATATACGTCAGTAATTGTATTGTGCAGGTGACTTTGGAGGAGCAGATGATCTGCGGCGCGTTACAGACGCTGAACGAGGAGGCGCTCGAGGACGTGCTGCAGGCCGAGCCTCCCTCCCACCCAGGTGAGCCTCTCCGCGCCGTCCGTCACGCTCCCTACCCGTCCCTGCCCGTCCTCCTCTCCGAACAGCTCACCAACTCCAACTCCAACTCTGAGGACGACGATGACGACCAACCGCAACCGGCCCGCGATCACGTTGTCATCAATGTCACCGACGATGTCTTCCTATAGATCATTTTTACATTCATATTATAAATGTACATAATGTTCATAATAGGGTTGGCACGATTTGTTATAATCGATATAATGTTTTACCTGGACACACATATGCCAAACTATTGCAGTCGTATAAAGTGATTAGCAACAGACATTTTAGTCAGTAAACATACCGCTGTTATCTATTTATATCTGTACAACGTGTTAGAGAAAAGTGTGGTAATATTAGGTATGGATTACATACACTTGAAAGTAAGTGTTTATGTATTGGGTTTTTCAAAATCTTGACATCCCTAAAATTTCTTTAAATCGCGATAAATGTCACAGTTGCTACTTACACCTGAGCTGCGCTGTGTTTTTTTTATGAAAAAGCCAACGCATGATGGCGGTCACACTCAATGAATATACTAAAATATTAATATTATCTTCGCCTATATTTAACAATACGCCAGCCAATACATTTGAATGAAGTAAAACACACGACTTAGCTAATATATATCAACGTTTGAAAGGCAAAAATTACTAAGCAAAATTGAGTAAACTTTACTGGAGATTTATCAAAAGTTCTAATTTTTTAAAAGTTATCATTCAGGTAGGCGATGACCTGGGTTAAAACAAAGGATACTTTGTTTTTTACCACTAAAATCGGGTGTTTTGTACACTTGCAATAAAAATACACAACATATCCATACATATCTGTATGAGTTTCCATATATTTTGGTTTATGTGATGTTTTAAAATCCATTTGTTCCATGGTGAAAATATTGATTAAAAGATCTGTTTACACTTTGTGAAACTTCTACTGCATAATAATGTCCATTGAATTTTATACATGTCCAGATAATGCTAAGCCTATATCGTGAACACAGCGATGTGGAAATTCTCCCTAGAAATAAACAATTTAAGTGTATCCCATTAAAATAACAGAAGTTGATATAACATTCGATTTGGTAATTGTGTCATGCCAGTCCCAGCATCATAATTTATTAATGTTGGAGTGTTTAGATATATTTTTAAATTTTTAACTTTCATATTGAAGGTAATAAAATATTGTTTTGATATTAGTGATATAGTTTACTTTAGATGTGATTTTAATGGAACTATTAGACTTATCGCAACTGTTAGACTTGTCTTCATATTTTTTTGAGTACTGTATTAGAATAATTTGAGAAAAAGTAATTATAAGTAGGTATGTCTGAATCTAGTACATTTAGTACGTTTTATTGTCATATAAATCGATAGATAATAAGTGTGGCTGATTTACTTAGTTTGTTACATAACTTTTTTGTAGGTACTTAATACATATCAATCAACGTGAAATCTCTGATGATCTAGGTATTGATATATTTATTTAAATGATTGTTAGATATAATAGATATCAAAGAGACTTTAAAAAATCTAGTTCCTCCTTTATGCCGTATTTTGTCATCGTTAAGAGATTTATACATGATATTATGTTTACAAATATTAAATGGTCATATTTATTCCCAAAAAGTAAGTGATTAAATCACACAAAAAGATAATTCAAATGTGTTTTTTTTTTAATTTTACTATAAACAACCCATTGGAAAGGCTTTAACTTTGTATGTATCTAAAATATTAAAGGGCACGACAACATATCGTATTAGTATCATTCCAATAATCATTCCCTGTATTAATTTAGAATAAGCAATGTGCAGCTCTTGTTAAATCAAAATATTAGAGGTTAGAATGTGTGCCATTAAACATAGAATTTAACCCAAATAAATAAAAAAATGTAGTGATAAAAATCAATAAAAGACTTTTTGTATGTCAACTGACTGTTAGGAATGAAAAGAGGATAACACATAGTGCTATTTAAGCAATTTAAAATTAATTATATTTTTATTTGTTTGCATATTAAGGCTGACTTGCACGATTCCTTAATCGTATTTAGGCAATAATCATGTTTTAGAAACGTCAAATAGTATGAAAATTTGACATTAGTAAACAACATGTGTAGTGGTGAAATACGATTAAGGTATGTAGTGGAAGTCGGCCTAAACCTGTTAAATTAAAATTAGATTGAAAATTACTAGTTTATTATAAAAATATACATAACTCTTTTAACATATCTCGTAGAATGTAAGTGGCTCAAATATGTTATGTTGTTTATTAAATCATGCACTCCGTGTACCCAAATTAATACACGTCTAGCCAGGCGTCGAATCGACTGAATATTAGACAAATTGTAATTGTTATTATTTTATAACTAGGTCCCTTTAAACATAAACATGCGTTTCATTTAGAATCAATAAACTATTGTAAATCGAAACTAGTGTTTAATTTCAGCTCAAGGGGAGTCGCCGTTTCCCCCAAATGTGTCGGTTGCGGTGACTCTTGAGCTTTCTCCTCTCCTCACCCCTGCCCTCCCCTCCTCGCCCCGTGCGACTGACGTACTCTCCGGCTCGGTACACCGACGCCTCTGTTGCAGACGAGGAGAGCTCTCTGCGGCTGCCCCTCCCCGAGGACTCGCCCGCCAGCGCGCTCGCCTCCCCCGCCGCCAGCCCCCGCGCGCCCCGCCGCGACCCCTCCATCCTCAAGCGCGGCGGCAGCTTGCGGACGCGCCGCGCCCTGCCCGACCCGCCCGCCGTCACCTTCAGCGTCGAGAACGAGGAGGATTCCGACGACGGACAGATCACGTTCAGTGCACGCCCGCGGCCCGCCGCGCTCTATCGCCCGCGCCCATCCTCACTGCTGGTGGCGCCGGAGGAGGCCACCACGCCACCGCTATCGGTGCGCTCGCGATCCGTCGAGGACTCGCCGGCCACGTTCGAGCCCGCCGTCGACCCGAAGCTGCGTGGGTTGCGACGCACCGCCGAAATGCTGCGCAAGGTGAGCTCGGCCGAGCGATTGACGCGACTGCGCGAGATGATGTCGCGCGGCGGCGGATCACGCGAGCGCAGTCCGCCACGCTCCGAGGCGCAGAGCGACGACGAGTCCGCGCCGCTGGTGTCGTCACCGGAGCCCGCGCCGGCGCACTCGCCGCCACGGCCGACCACCGCACGCAGTCCTCCCGACGGCACCGCGGCCGGCGACCTGTCGCCGAGCTCGGCGATCACCGACCTCGAATCGCCACGCACTGCGGAGACCGACTTCGATATGAAGTGCGGCGACTCGCGGCCGCCGTCACGCGGCCCGCTGGAGCGCGCCGACAGTGCCGCCTCCGTGTCCAACATGGTGGAGCCGTACAACATGCGGCTGCTGACGCACGGCACGTCGGAGAGCCCGCGCTCGCTGTGGCGTCAGGACGCGCTGGACGCGGGCCCGCCCTGGCCCTGGGAGGATCCCGACTCCGCCGTGTGATGCGCTCCCCCGATATGGTCTCACACTAATAAAATTATGCGTGCCGCATTGGGCTACGCTTTTTTGACCGAAAAGATATCGTGTCGCCTGGCGAACGGTTTACGGGCAACTAGACAACATCACCATTACAAATACGGCTTACGGAGATAAAGGAGTACATGAATTAGATGTAGATAGTTTCTGATGTAGATTAACCTTAAAATCGAGTACTTAATATTGCAAAAGGAAGACATGAATTTACGTTGCATTTAAATATGTAATCTTACCCAAAATTGTGATATTATTAGTATGCAGAAATAAATATGTTCCAAAGCGCATTTTTTTATTGAGTCCCTTTGGCTGACCATGGTCGACCACTTTACCGCCTGCCACAGCCGACCTACCGGTTGTAACAGCAGTCGTTCGTGATTTACAACAAATGTATCATCTCGTGGAAATACAACAATTAGTAAGATCGCGAGCAGTAGGTATAATTCCACCCGCCGCCAAAAGAGGCGAATAAAGCGCCAATTGCATGATTGATTGTCTCCCATCCAATGGGGCAATTGGAGAATTCACCACGATATCCCGTGCCCTTTATAAGAGATGATTAGTTGGGTCTGCAGGATGGTTGTTTGCCGCCATGAGGCGCTCTGTGTATAGGTTGACACTGCCTTGGAACTTAGAATAGTCAATTTACATACGTCAGATTTCTGCTACTACTTTCCTACTTACGTAGGTACTTTATAAACTTCTTTGTAAAACCAAATAATCTATTTGAATGGCAGCATCAGTTCATTTGATCATTCTAAGTAGCTTGTATCCACAGAATCTAATAAGCAGAGAGTACTTTCTGCTAATTTCGTCATACATTTCAATTGTCTTAAAGACGGCTGATATAAAAATCCAAACAGCCAATAGTGTATGGACAGGGAGCCCTCGGGTAGCTGATCCACTTGACTACTATCAAGCTCATTTTCCGTGAGTAGCTTCGTTTCGATGAGAGGACCAACAATTCCCTATGCGAAAATTCTCTATTGTGGTAGCTAACAGAGGTAGCAAGGATAGAATATTTCGATTTGATGATACTCAAAAAAATATTATTTTATTTGTAGGACAATATGACTGTTAAATTATATAAATATTAACTAAGTAAAAACAAAAAAATCAGCTGGTTAGTAATCATACCTATTGGAAGGAGGGGCTTCCAATAGGTATCGATAACGAGGTCATAAGAATGATTACTAACCAGCTGATTTTTTTGTTTTTACTTAGTTAATATTTATATGATTTAACTGTCATATTGTCCTACAAATAAAATAATAATTTTTTGAGTATCATCAAATCGAAATATTCTATCCTTGCTACCTCTGTTAGCTACCACAATAGAGAATTTTCGCATAGGGAATTGTTGTTCGTCTCATCGAAACGAAGCTACTCACGGAAAATGAGCTTGATAGTAGTCAAGTGGATCAGCTACCCGAGGGCTCCCTGTCCAGTACCCACCTATTTGTTAATTAAAAACGAACAATATTAACTTTTTTAATACCATAAAATCAAAATCTAAAAGTTTACTATCGAGTGTGGCCCCCTCTTGGTAAAATGAGAGCTTACTTAGCTTTACGAGTTACTTAGCTTAGCTTTACGAGTGGTAGAGCCAAGCTGTAGACAGTATGTCTACAGCATGGATGGGCTGGCTCGACCGGATCGTTACCACTGTCTCACAGAAAACCGACGTAAAGTAGCGGCTTACTGCTGCGTTTCGTACGTTGAGTGAGATATCCGGAAGCCCAAATCCCCTCCCCTTCCCAATCCCTAATTATCCCTTTCCTTTAAGGTCGGCAACGCGCCCATGATTCTTCTGGTTGTGGGCGTACATGGGTGGTGGAGATCACTTACCATCTGGTGACCCACTTGCTCGTTTGCCGGCCTATGCTATAAAAAAAAAAAAAAATTACTATCGATGATATTTAATGGTTTACTTTAGAATAGTGCGATGTTACATTTTAAGTAGGTAGTGGGAGTTGAAACGGAATCCGAAGACTGTACGAAGCAGAAAACATTTCTCGCTTTTGTAAGGAGTCAAAACCCTACGGCACCTAGTAGTAACCTACATGTGTAGTGTTAACATATTCCCTGCGCTAGCGCTAGATGGAAACTTACTTTCAGCGATGTACGAATTATATACTACCTGTAGAACGTAGCTATGAGTTACGACTCCCATTTTCCCACATGTTATCGCACCTACCTTCGGCTAGACGCAGATCTACCCTCGCCTCAACGGATGAAATATATTGTCTCACCAAATTTCCTTCTGAGTCCAGAGATGCTGACAGTATACATGATGTCGCAGTGGACGGGGAAACCTCAGTTTTATTATAATAATTATAAGAGAAACACATGTGACAGTAATAATCTAAAAATATACACGTATTTTAGCTGTAAGTGGTGTTCATTATTAGTGTAGATCTTTTATCAGGTACTAACTTCAAAGTAATCTTCTATTTCCGCATCTATCTAACACATGATTATTTTCCGGTTAACGGATTTGTGAAAAATTAATTAGAATTTTATTCGCTAGATATAAAACCCAAACCACGACTTCTTAACGCCCAGTGGGATTGGCGAAACATGCTTTTTGACAAATGTTACAGAAAAATGTGGCTTGTAGTTTTTACTACCGGCCGCCTGCCTGACATCAACATCTCTGGGCAGAAAACACCCAGACTCGAAACAAATATTTGTGAATCATAAAAAGATTTGTCTCGGTATTCCCGCAGCCTCTCGCTTCACAGTCGGCTATTCGAACCCAAATCAAAACCTAAGAAATATTGTTTCTAGCTTCTTTACCCTGTCTTTATTGGTTTACTCATTTTCAGATTCATAAGTGATAATGGACGGACGTGCGCAAAGCACTACATCAAACCATTTAAACTATTCCATATTTTTTTTGCATTACATTCCCGTACATTTATTCTTTGTTATTTTGGATTTTAAGAAAGGAAACAACACCTCACAGCAGCGATTAACATTTTTTTTAATAATATCTTGCGACGACAATTATCAACTTTTCTAACAATCGAAAATTATATATTCATCAGAGTCGTCACAGTGACACCCACCCATCATTCGGTTTTATTTTAAAAAACAAACGTTTAGGCCATAAACATTATGCCACAGGTATAAAGAAAGGTTAAATGTTAATAATTATGCCGTATGTGCCTGCGACGGGCCAGAGCTCGTTAACACTCGGCCATCCTGCAGCGGCGTTCGCGTCCCGCGACGCTCTGTATTCTTCTGCGCAGTGTCCCATTTCTGAAACCCAAAAGAAATTCGCAGCAGTATCATATATATCATAAAGAATTACGGAACAGACAAAAATGAAGACTAATTTTATTTATGGTTTCGATTATGTCACACAGATCACACAGTTTTTAGTTTCACACAGCATGTTGTGTCACACAGTAATTATTATTGTCACACAGATCACACAGAATATATTTTCACAGAGTGTACCCCCAGCATGAATGTATAATATGGTATGTACCACACAGAACATATCACATAGTATGTATCATATAGTATCACACAGTATGTGTCACACAATATGTATCACACAGTAATATTGGTTCTTGGTTACTCACACAGATCACACAGATTTTATTTTCTTATATGTATATTATGTTCAATTCAATATTTATTATCGATGTATCACCTTGCTCAGTGATTGAGTACAAGCATCTCCAAATCCCTTCATAATTGCGTCTCATGGACTTACCTTTAGTTTCAGATTATTGGATAATGCCAGCGTTATTATATTCAATTGACTACCCGTATCTATATATGCAGTCAATTAACAGATTTTTTTTTGTATAAATCTTGAAACACGTTATAAGTAACATATAGAATGCCTCTCACCTGCTGTTGCGTGGATGTAACTCGAAACCTACAGCTTGCGGTCACGTGCCCCATTCGTTGGCAATTGTCGCATCAAACCTGAGATCTGCAGTCACGTGCTTTGTGTCCTAGGCGACGGCAAGAGTAGCATACTTTCGGCAGGATCGGCGGCTATATTGTAGAACTCCCGGCGTTGGCTGCCGTCCCGGTGATTGAATTTGCACTGGCTGTACTTTCATCATTACCGCGCCTCCAGCTTGACTTCCTCATTCATCGATCTTATGCAACCAATTGACAACATTACTCGTTTTCTCGTCTGGTCTAAACTTCGGTATCACTTCGGCGTCCATTTGTGTTATACGTCTTTTTTTGGTAATATAATGTTCATCATAGGAAAAGAAATCCTTATTTTTGTCGCACGTGGGTTTTGGTAATGTTTTACTGGAACGCCGTTTTATTTTTCCGAGACCTTCTTTATATGGCTGACATTTTAGGATCCCACTTCTGAGGTGTTATTTTGGATTTTAAGAAAGGAAACAACACCTCACAGCAGCGATTAACAATTTTTTTAATAATATCTTGCGACGACAATTATCAACTTTTCTAACAATCGAAAATTATATATTCATCAGAGTCGTCACAGTGACACCCGTCCATCATTCGGTTTTATTTTAAAAAACAAACGTTTAGGCCATAAACATTATGCCACAGGTATAAAGAAAGGTTAAATGTTAATAATTATGCCGTATGTGCCTGCGACGGGCCAGAGCTCGTTAACATCTTATAAAATGGAACACACTTGAAGCAAGGGAAGTCGTAACTGTCGTACAGCCGAAGATTCAAATATACGACTCAATACTTCCCGTAACAGAGTGAACAAGAACTTGGACGTGTTAAACAGTGCCGCTGCTTCACTTTTGACCACGTGCGGCACAACGCTGTGTAAATTGAGCGAGAGAGAATTGGTTGGATCATGTATTGAAATAAAACCTTTGTATAATTTTTAAATTACTTTAATTATTAACATTCACAGCTACAGTGTTGTATATTATGTTGTATGCATCATATGAGTATACATGAGAATTTATCCAATTGGCAAGTAGATCACATGACTATTAGTGAATATTATTAGCATAAAATCGTTACCTAGGTGTGCTGTCTTTCTGCATGAAGATTTACAGAGCAACTGTGAAGTGTAATTTAGAGAGCACCGACATACATTGCTCAAACAGCTTTTATGTATGAACATTCTACAAAAGTAAAATATAAAAAGATAAAAATAAATACTTCAAAACATAAAGATTCTTATTTTTTAATTAAAATTTATTCTACCCCTATAACACATAACAGCATTTACATCTTTCTATAAGAAGTTATTCAATTTGAAAAATAAGTACTTTTATTGATAGGATTTACATACAGTAAATTCATTGAAACGGCGCGGTAGATACGTAAAGCAAACATCTATATGGAAGGAACATTTCGATGTTCGTCACTAAAACATATATGTGCGTACTCACTATAAAGATCGATAATAAACGCTAAACATCATTACACTTAATACAAATTATGGGAGTCATGCTGTTAATGAGAATGATGAATGACCCAGGCAGATGAAATTTTGATGACCAGTGGACCGCTAAACTCTTACGCATATACACTTAAAATAATATGTAAATACTTACATATCTATTACAATAATATCAACAACAAACTAATTTCAGAGATCACAAACTGTATAAACTCCAACATTTGCTGGTATTTACATTTTAAAGATATACACACTATCTTAACTATAAAATATTGCGATATTTAATAACTGTGCAAAATAATAAATAGGTGCTAATTAACACACGCGCGACATATAAACACAATACAAAAACATGCAGACAATAAACTGGAACATTGCAATGTTTCAACAATTTTCTTTTACGTTCATTATAGGTATTTCCAGTGGTGTAACTATAGGGTGACAGGGCTGGCAAAATGGCAGGGCCCCCGGCCCCAGAAGCCCCGAGCTCAGAATTAACCTAAATTATTTTTACAGAATTTAGTAAAACATTATTTTTTACAAGTACTTAAAATCAATTAAAGTTAGAGATAACTAAAAGACCTTATACAAATTCCAATAAATTATTAAGATTTTAAAAGCATTCATAAGAAAACGATCAATTTTAGAACGCGTCCATTGGTTCGGGCATTTTGTTAACCCAGAAAGTACTGTTTCGGAAGGTGGGTACTGCGAGTTTATTTTTGTTGGATTCATATCTTTTATAATTGCGGTTACACAAGATATAGAGCAATAGTCCATAATAATAAAAAAAAAACTTGATGCGTAGTATCCACTAGGACTCTTTGATGTTACTGTCACAGTTTCTACTTGTAATTTAGCTTTTCGTAGCCAAATAAATTTAAATTTACTATGGAAAATTTAGACTTGAATCATTGCTAAATTTCCGTCGAAACTACATTAGTCAAAGGGGGGGGGGGGGTGGGAAGGCATCAAACAAATTTGCCACAGGCCTCATGGGTGCAAGTTGCGCCACTGGGTGTTTCTACAAAAATACAGCTCGTTCAATAATTCGATCAATCATTTCATCAATTACATTCATTCAATAATTTAATGTATAAATATCACGATAGGAAGGGTATGTAATAACGACAAAATAATCCAAAATTAATAAGTACACTACATTTAAAAAAACTGATGTTCATTTTAAGCTATATTGTGCCGATGAATAATAGTGAATAACATTATTAACAATATCTTATATTAAATCCATGTCGACGATGGCTGTTGAAATAAATTAATAAATATGCACAGTATACTGCCTCTTAATCAGCTCAATGCGCACAATCAAATCGAAAATATGTACAGCCAAACGCAACGATAATAGTAAGTAATTATCACACATGAATTATCATTACACAACAGTTATTTTGCTAAGATTTGCGTTGTTCTCGTCTATGGCCTTGTCTGGCGGCTCGGGCGTCACCACACGTTCCGAGTTCCTGTTGTCGAGCAGCACGCGCGGGGTGCGCGGGGTGTGCGGGGTGCACGGGGCGGAGGGGGTGGAGGGGCAATCCGCCTCCTCCGCTCCTTCCACATCGGAATCTACGGCCGCGGCCGATGCGTCCTCGCCTGTCGGTCATTTAATGATAATTACTATTCGAGTACCATTCGCTGTAAAATGAGTAACGACTTTGAATAGAAGTTAAGAATAATATATGTATAGCATTTTATAGTATAGGCCGGCAAACAAGTAAATGGGATCTCGTGATGGTAAATGATCTCCACCGCCTTTGTACGCACACAATACCAGAAGAATCATGAGAGCGTTACCGAACCTAAAGGAAAGGGATAATTGAGGGGGATTTGTGTTTCCGGATATTTGTCACCATAAGAAATATAGTAGTCGCTACTTTACGTCCATTTTCTGTGAGACAGTGATAACGACCCAGTCGAACCCGGGTGCTTGGGTGCGTTCACTAGACATTTGAATGAGTGTAAATAAATTAACACACCCAACGGTCTTGACCCCACACTCAGTGACCCCATAACGTGAGTATGAGGAATTACGAGGAACTTGGCGTTCCATGAACAATTATTTGTAGCTCACACAAACATTTTTATCATTTTGAGGATCGAACCCGCAGGCTTTCATTTCACAGCCGGCTACTCATATGGATTGACAGTTAATTTTGCTCACATGTTAAACTTTAAATCGGAATCCAATGGGCACTCCGATGTCCCTGTCAATAAGCATTGTAATATGATCGTGTAATTTTAATATATAAAAATTTCGTGTCACGTTGTTCGTCCGCGATGAACTCTTAAACTACTGAACCGATTTTAATCAAGTTTTGCAACCTGTTGGTCTAAGATCCCGCGGAACATTGACCTTCACCCATCTGTTTACCGGATGAAAATAATAATTTAGGGTATAAAAGGTGTTGCTGAACACATACAAATAGGGTTGCCTAAAAAAATATGGTCAAGGATAGGTTTTGCCAATTTAAAAAAAAAAAAGAAGATATTATTTCACTGACTTGCTCGCCAAATAAATGAACCTTCAATGAAAACCTACAATGTATACTACCTGCAAAAGCTAGGAGCTAGATGAGCGCAATTACCACTTTTTAGTTACCTGTCTGCACACGGCAACCAGGTAGTAGTGGCCAGAAAAAGGTAGGCAACCTATTTTTTACAGATAGTATACATTGTACACTTTTCATTGAAGGTTAAATTTTTTTGGTAAGTAAGTCAGGGAAATTATAATTTTTTTTTTAAATGTTAATTAATCATATCCTTGACCATATTTCTTTAGGCAACCCTATTGGTATCTGTTCAGCAACACATTTTATACCCTAAAATGTTAGTTTGATCCGGTAAACAGATGGGTGAAGGTCAATGTTCCCCGGGATCTTGTACTATGTGCGCTTGTTGCAACTTGAGAGATTAGATAGTTTATATCTCAATTTATAGTTGCATTTTTTTTTTGTTGCAAATTATTAGTTACAATTATCAGTGAGATTTATAAGATTTTAACAGATAGCGGTGTAAGGTAATTTATCGGCTGAATTGAGTAAGTATCCAATAGATGGCGCATACTGTATTGAATAGTTTACTACAATATAATTTAACATATACCTTAGCCACAGCGACGGGTGGCCGGGTCTGCTAGTAGTGTTATGTATTGTAGTAGTATGTACCTTGCGGTGTGGATATGAGTGCGTGGGGTGGCGGTGGTGCTGTGAGCGCGCTCCACCAGCCCGTGAGCGCGCCGCGCGCCTGCGACAGCGCGCCGCCCACCGCGCGGGACCCGGCTCTGCTAGTAGTGTTATGTATTGTAGTAGTATGTACCTGGCGGTGTGGATGTGAGTGCGTGGGGTGGCGGTGGTGCTGTGAGCGCGCTCCACCAGCCCGTGAGCGCGCCGCGCGCCTGCGACAGCGCGCCGCCCACCGCGCGGGACCCGGCTCTGCTAGTAGTGTTATGTATTGTAGTAGTATGTACCTGGCGGTGTGGATGTGAGTGCGTGGGGTGGCGGTGGTGCTGTGAGCGCGCTCCACCAGCCCGTGAGCGCGCCGCGCGCCTGCGACAGCGCGCCGCCCACCGCGCGGGACCCGGCTCTGCTAGTAGTGTTATGTATTGTAGTAGTATGTACCTGGCGGTGTGGATGTGAGTGCGTGGGGTGGCGGTGGTGCTGTGAGCGCGCTCCACCAGCCCGTGAGCGCGCCGCGCGCCTGCGACAGCGCGCCGCCCACCGCGCGGGACCCGGCTCTGCTAGTAGTGTTATGTATTGTAGTAGTATGTACCTGGCGGTGTGGATGTGAGTGCGTGGGGTGGCGGTGGTGCTGTGAGCGCGCTCCACCAGCCCGTGAGCGCGCCGCGCGCCTGCGACAGCGCGCCGCCCACCGCGCGGGACCCGGCTCTGCTAGTAGTGTTATGTATTGTAGTAGTATGTACCTGGCGGTGTGGATGTGAGTGCGTGGGGTGGCGGTGGTGCTGTGAGCGCGCTCCACCAGCCCGTGAGCGCGCCGCGCGCCTGCGACAGCGCGCCGCCCACCGCGCGGGACCCGGCTCTGCTAGTAGTGTTATGTATTGTAGTAGTATGTACCTGGCGGTGTGGATGTGAGTGCGTGGGGTGGCGGTGGTGCTGTGAGCGCGCTCCACCAGCCCGTGAGCGCGCCGCGCGCCTGCGACAGCGCGCCGCCCACCGCGCGGGACCCGGCTCTGCTAGTAGTGTTATGTATTGTAGTAGTATGTACCTGGCGGTGTGGATGTGAGTGCGTGGGGTGGCGGTGGTGCTGTGAGCGCGCTCCACCAGCCCGTGAGCGCGCCGCGCGCCTGCGACAGCGCGCCGCCCACCGCGCGGGACCCGGCTCTGCTAGTAGTGTTATGTATTGTAGTAGTATGTACCTGGCGGTGTGGATGTGAGTGCGTGGGGTGGCGGTGGTGCTGTGAGCGCGCTCCACCAGCCCGTGAGCGCGCCGCGCGCCTGCGACAGCGCGCCGCCCACCGCGCGGGACCCGGCTCTGCTAGTAGTGTTATGTATTGTAGTAGTATGTACCTGGCGGTGTGGATGTGAGTGCGTGGGGTGGCGGTGGTGCTGTGAGCGCGCTCCACCAGCCCGTGAGCGCGCCGCGCGCCTGCGACAGCGCGCCGCCCACCGCGCGGGACCCGGCTCTGCTAGTAGTGTTATGTATTGTAGTAGTATGTACCTGGCGGTGTGGATGTGAGTGCGTGGGGTGGCGGTGGTGCTGTGAGCGCGCTCCACCAGCCCGTGAGCGCGCCGCGCGCCTGCGACAGCGCGCCGCCCACCGCGCGGGACCCGGCTCTGCTAGTAGTGTTATGTATTGTAGTAGTATGTACCTGGCGGTGTGGATGTGAGTGCGTGGGGTGGCGGTGGTGCTGTGAGCGCGCTCCACCAGCCCGTGAGCGCGCCGCGCGCCTGCGACAGCGCGCCGCCCACCGCGCGGGACCCGGCTCTGCTAGTAGTGTTATGTATTGTAGTAGTATGTACCTGGCGGTGTGGATGTGAGTGCGTGGGGTGGCGGTGGTGCTGTGAGCGCGCTCCACCAGCCCGTGAGCGCGCCGCGCGCCTGCGACAGCGCGCCGCCCACCGCGCGGGACCCGGCTCTGCTAGTAGTGTTATGTATTGTAGTAGTATGTACCTGGCGGTGTGGATGTGAGTGCGTGGGGTGGCGGTGGTGCTGTGAGCGCGCTCCACCAGCCCGTGAGCGCGCCGCGCGCCTGCGACAGCGCGCCGCCCACCGCGCGGGACGTGGTCGCCACCGCGCGCCCGGTACTCGCCACTGCCGCGGACACCTTGCGCCCGCTCTCCGACGTGGACATCGTGCTGTCGAGTGTCGACACATATACATACACACACACACACACATCAACGAACACTACAAACTACCGAAACGGAGTTTTGGCGGGAATTCTGGCAGTGCATCGCTTATTTTAATTTATTTCAATAACTAATTTAAAGTTGTAGAGCAAGAGCCCGTGAGTGCCAGACCTTCGTATTTTAATAAAAGCTGAAAATTTTTCTATGTGTGTCCCTAGTACTGGTAAGAATGATCCCCACCCATGAAGCTGAGGCAGCGGTGGCTTTGGCAGGTAACAGGTGACAAAGGTGTATAAAATTCCATCTCAAATTTATCATAAAATAAAACTATTTTTTTTTATATTTGATTCATAATAATATCAAAACTCGCGTTGCTCATTGCCAGACAGTTAGTATGGTTGCCACCCTCTGCCGGACACCCTTAAACTATTATAATTTATAATTATACTTACGTTATATTATAAAACCTAAATTTTATATATAATTTTTTGGGGGCCTATTAATCTATGTTTACATAATTGCCGGACAGTTTCGACGGTTCTATCATCTTGCCAGACGCATTCAAAGTCAAAGTTTCGGGGAGCAAGGAGCGTATACAGTAACTAGTGCGAGTGAGACAGAGCGCTTGGTCTATTGCGGCCCTTCACTGCGCATCAGCTGTTGTTTATTGTAACTATCTGGTGAACGGCTATGCTCATAATAAATGTATTATTTTTCTGTGCAGTTTATAAAATAAATGTGATCAGTTGTAATAAAGTGCTATTATGAGTGACGAAAAAATAGTTTGGTTTGTTTGTAAGAAAAATGATGAACATATAATAATATTTTCTGAAGAAACTTTAAAAAAATGCCAGACTATTCTTAAATTACGAAAAATACATAACACAATGGCATGGCATATGGCAAATCTATACTTATAAAATTACATGTCCTTACTGACTGACTGATTCATCATCGCCGAGCGCAAACTATCAAGGCTACAAGCATGAAATTCGGACTGTATATTCATTTTGTGATGTAGGCACCCACTAAGAAGGGATTTTAGAAAATTCCACCCCAAAGGGGTCAAAATAGAGGATGATAATATGTATGAAAGTCCGTCATTTTGAAAGTTACATAAACAAAATTTTGTATTTCGGTTATTGACGTAAAACAAATAAATACGTGTTTCAGGAATTTTGGAAATTTTAGTTAATAAGAGATGAAAAGGGGGGTAAAAGTTAATGCGAAAGTGAGTTTGTTTGTTTGTTACGCTTTCACGCCTAAATCACTGAACCAATTTTGATGAATTTATTACAGGGATAGATGGGACCCTGGAGACGGTTACAGGCTACTTTTATCCCGAAAAATGCTGTTCACGCGGGCGGAGCCGCGAGCAAAAGCTAGTACATAACATAGTACAATTCATTGGCTTTACAATTTTGATAGAATTGAAAATAATAAACTTCGTAAAAATGAAAAATAATATAAATAAAATTATTAGAGTTTCGATATGATTGAAGTTGTATTAGAACAATTTTACTGAGTATCGTTTTAAATATTTGTTATTCAAACTGTAAAAAAATATTTAATGAAATTTCTTGATTAAGAAAAAAATAAACTGCACAATTTGAACTTGATAACAGTGGATGCGCAGTGAAGGGCCGCAATAGACCAACCATGTATTGGGCAAAGCCGAATGACAAAGCTGAAGACGGAGGATGGCAGTGTAGCGTCGACCAAGGCAGAGGTATTGAGAGAGATCGAGAGCTTCTACGAACAGCTTTATACCTCGGTTGCCAAACCCGTTACCTGCTCGACTAAAGACCCAAGAGCCGAGCTGGTCCGGCACTACAGCGAAGACATCCCGGACATCAGCTTGTGCGAGATTCGGATGGCCCTTGGACAGCTCAAAAACAACAAGGCGCCGGGCAAGGACGGAATTACTGCAGAGCTTCTGAAAGCGGGCGGATCGTCGATACTGAAAGTCCTTCAGAGCCTTTTTAATTCTGTTCTGCTCGAGAGCGTAACGCCTGAGGCATGGAACAGGAGTGCGGTGGTACTGTTCTTCAAGAAAGGTGACAATACCTTGTTAAAGAATTACAGGCCCATCTCACTCCTGAGCCATGTGTATAAGCTGTTTTCGAGGGTTATCACGAATCGTCTCGAGCGCAAGTTAGATGACTTCCAGCCTCCCGAACAAGCCGGTTTTCGAAAAGGTTATAGTACCATAGACCACATTCATACGCTACGGCAAGTTATACAAAAAACCGATGAGTATAACTTGCCACTTTGCTTAGCGTTTGTGGACTATGAGAAAGCCTTTGATTCGATCGAGACCTGGGCAGTGCTGCAGGCTCTCCAGCGGTGCCACATCGACTATCGGTATATCGAAATGTTGAGGTGCACAACAACGCCACCATGTCGGTCCGAGTAGGTACAAGAACAGAGTACGAAGGCTATTCCACTACAGAGACGCGTGAGACAGGGAGATGTTATTTCTCCGAAACTGTTCACTGCCGCGCTGGAAGATGCCTTCAAGCTCTTGAACTGGAAAGGATTCGGGATCAACATAAATGGCGAGTATGTACACAGAGGTGAGTCATGTGACTCACCTCTGCTTTGCCTACGATATCGTGGTCCTTGCAGAATCGCTGGAAGACCTGAGTACAATGCTCGAAGACCTCAACAGAGTTTCTCAACAAGATTGGGAGTAGAAGGATTATCATTTAGATAGTATCTTAGAAAGCACCCCACGCTTTTTTTACAATAAAATACATTGTTTTCTACAAATTTATTTTCTATTTTTTAGTTAGACTAAAAGCGTGTTTTTTAGTTTTTTTTTAACTATTATTTATTTCTCATTTTTTGATTAAAATAAAAATATATTGTAGTCGGTTGAGGTTCTTCATAAATAAGACATGTATTGATGCAATGCTCAAAACGCAAAGATGATGTTATGAGAAACACGCTGACAATACGAAGTTCGGTATAAATCTTAGATACTACGATATTCCCTATAAGTAGCGGAGACCCAGAGAGTATAATTTTAATTCCTAACCCGAATATCAAAAAGCGCCATCTATTGGCATTCTTATGCGTATGTAGATGGCGCTAAACTAAACTTTACAAACAACACAATTACTTATAATTATTATTCACAATTTGCAATACCTTTTTTTTTTATATAATATTGAATTGTCATCGGTCCTTAATAGGTATGCCAAATTTCAATTTAATCCGACGTTTTGAAGGAGGTCAAAATCACCCTTCAAAGATTACAGAAAATTATATAGTTACAGACAATCATACCTACATTAGGGTGGGTCAAAAAAATCGACTATTTTTTTTTTTACAAGTGCAACGGAAAAATGGGTTCCTAGACACCTTAAAAAAATTCCCACCAAATATGAGCTCTTAATTTTGAAAGGAACATCCTCCGCATCGCAGTTTTTTATTTTTTTTTCAGTCCAATAGAAAAAAAATCATACCTCTCTATTAATTGACTGTACAAAAAAATGTTTCGAATAAATTTTGTAGGAAATTTGATGCTCTACAAAAAAGGTGTCTTATATTTTTTTCGTAAACCTCGCCATTTGCAAGATATAAAGTATTTAATTTTGATTATTTTATGATAAATTTCATTTTTTTTTATGAATTTTATAACTCGACAATAAATGACTTTTACGAAATGCGAAATACCAATTTTTGTTGGAAATTAACTGCTCTATAAAAATGGTTTCTTATGTTTTGGCGATAAAATTAACCGTTTAAAAGATATTCATCATCAAACTTTCATGTGTACGGATCTTAAAAGTTTTTGATTAGATATTCGAAAAATTTCAATTTAATTTATGATTTTTAAGAAAATTTACACGAATTTTAGTTGTTATCGATTGAGAAACGTCAAAATATTTTTTAAGTTTTTATTTATGTTTAAGTATATTTGTCTCGATTTAAAAAATAAATTGGACATTATTTATCGCTCGGTTAAATATATATTGATAAAAAAAGCAAAGTTTTCATTATACATATATTATGATATGTTTCAGTATCAGAGAAAAACAATGTCCAACTAGTTATAAATAAGTATTTTATTTCAATTTTCAAACAAGTTTTTGCACAAGTTTTCCGATCAAATGAATTTCTTTATCCATATTTTCGATAAATATCAAGTTAATTCACGTAGTAACCACAATATTTGTAAATAATTAATCGTTCGATCACATATACAAGACCATAAATTTTGGAAACACTAAAAATGCTGTAGAAATAAATGTATACAAACCAACGACAACATAACGATGAAATAAAAAGTAGGTGTTGCTAGTTCACAATTCAAACAGATGAAATAAAATACGAAACAAAAATTCTCTAGAGATGAAATTTTCCCTAGGATCGTGATTTCTAATGATTAAAACTAAAATGTTTAGAATAATTGAAGAAAAATTTTGATAATTTTGAAAATAAAACTCAAATAATACTTATATTAATGACAAGCAATGAAATTTATAAATTAAATTGAAATTTTTCGAATATCTAATCAAAAACTTTTAAAATCCGTACACATGAAAGTTTGATGATGAATATCTTTTGAACGGTTAATTTTATCGCCAAAACATAGGAAACCATTTTTATAGAGCAGTTAATTTCCAACGAAAATTAGTATTTCGCATTTCGTAAAAGTCATTTATTGTCGAGTTATAAAATTCATAAACTAAAATGAAATTTATCATAAAATAATCAAAATTAAATACTTTATATCTTTCAAATGGCGAGGTTTACGAAAAAAATATAAGATACCTTTTTTGTAGAGCATCAAATTTCCTGCAAAATTTATTCGAAACATTTTTTTGTACAGTCAATTAATAGAGAGATATGATTTTTTTTCTATTGGACTGAAAAAAAATAAAAAACTGCGATGCGGAGGATGTTCCTTTCAAAATTAAGAGCTCATATTTGGTGAGAATTTTTTTAAGGTGTCTAGGAACCCATTTTTCCGTTGCACTTGTAAAAAAAAAAATAGTCGATTTTTTTGACCCACCCTAACCTACATACCAACCTACCAACATACCAACCTACCAACCTACCAACATACATACGTCTGAAGCTAATAAAAACGTGTTAAAAAAGAAGAATAACTACCAAAACCTTTCACATATTTGAAAATATGTCCACAATGTTATTTTTTTATATTTTTAACCCAATGAACTCCGAAATCAATAGGGGTATTTAACTTTTAACTTGATATATGTGCGGACTTGTAGTCACAGATGACGGATCTAATGTTAGGATTGCTTGATGAGACCGCCACTTAGATTTATTTTGAAGGTCGCTGGACTTCAAAATCGACAATAGTAAGTAATCATACGATAACAGAATATACATCATCATCGTGTTTATTACAGTTCATAAAAATAAATAGTAATGTTACTCACTGTGCAAACTTTAGCTTCATGTCGGCCACCGACAATTGACCAGAAAATGGATGTATGGGCATCAGGTTCATAAATGTCTCAACATCTCCGTTATTCGTATTCCTCAACCAATTTTCGTAAGCCGGTGTAGCTTTGAAAGCGGACATGAATTGAGCGTTATATGAATCATATTCTCGACTACCATCTGTAAAAATTAAATACTATTATGTAAATGTTCATAATTTCAAGAAATAAATTAACCAGCTGTTTCATATCCCAATTACCTGGTAAGAGAGATGTCCTTAGAAGGTAAATTAGATAACTAGTAAACTGTTCACGTATCCACGCGTCGCCTTGAGTCGACGCGTGCCGTACGATGTGGTCGGCGAAGCGAAGGTCCTCCGTGCCGAGAGCCAGTTGCCTCCTCAGCGACATATCTCCCGTCTCTATTCTCATTTCATTCAACTCCACAAGGACGTCGAACAACTGTCTCTTCTGTTTAAACAGTACATTAGAAGCTCCCACAACAAAGCCTTGTACGGCCGAGTCCGACAACACATCCAAATATTGTAAAGACAAATAAGGTAAGCAAAGATAACCCTCCTCAAATAACGGAAGTGGGAAAGCACATTCCGCTTGGTCCACTTGACTAGTCAAGTTGTGTAGACCGTCTACACTCATGTCTCTCGCCATGGTGGGACTTTGTTGTGCGTCACCGATGGACTTTTGTGATTTATACTTCTCGCCGATACTGTGACACTTTTCTCTGCCAGCTGTTAAATCTTGCCTGTCCACAACATCAGTCAGAATAGTTTCATCAAAACTTTGTCGACTAACCCTATCTTTTTCTTCTAGCATATTTCCTGTCTCTTTGGGAGATAGTTCTTCTAACTGACTAGTACCATTCACTAGTGGTTCGTTAAGCGTAACGTTTTCTGAATCTACTACATCTAACTGTTTAATGTCCGTTGAAACTGGGATAGGCGATAAGGGTCTCGATAATCTGTACCAAAAAATAAATTGTTTTACTCATATCAGCATAATTTACAAATTTGATTAATAGAAGTCAAATACTCACACTATGTTAGCTGCTTTAGAAAGACCATACTCTACACAACGAGGTAATAAAGAGACAAGCGTCAGAAGGGCGGCCGACAACGAGCCCGCAGGCGCTCCATAAATTAATACTTTTCGCCGCAACAAGAGAAGCTTGAAAAGCAACAACGCTTTATGTCTCCAACCTTCCACCATGCGTTGGACTGATAAACCTTTAACAAAGATAATAATAATTGTCAAGTTAATTGCAAAAACCAATAGAATGACGAATGCTATAAATCCATTAGAGTCATTATCATATCGCTGATAACCTTATTTGCTTTAAACACTTAGTCACCATATAGACTGGTGATTATCCGGTTGAAAATGGTAAAAATAGAAACAAATTTATAGTAGAATCAAACCCATTGTAAAAGGAAGAGAATACAACAAAATTGATAGGAAAAATAAATTAACGGCGATCTGAGGTCGGGAAGTGGGAAGGGGGGGGCTTTTAAGGGTAAAAAACGGTTTATCTCGATTTCCGGAAAAACTACAAGTCCTATGGAAAAAAGTTAAATAGCAAAGTTGTAGGTAATAAAAAGATCTACAACTTTTGTATACACACTTTCTTCACATAACCTCAAAATATATGTGAAAAATTCAAATAACCAAGTTTTTTGTTTTTATTTTTATCTATTATAATAAATAATTTTTTTCCACGAAATTTGGTGAAAACTTACCTTTTTGTATCCCAAATACACTGTAATTTTTTTGATTTAAAATATTTATTTTTGCACCTTATTTTGACTTAATATCGAAAAAGCAGCCTAATTTTCAAACGAAAATTCTCACGTCAAAATATGAGCTTTTTTAAAAAAGTCTGTTGGCTTCTTGTTCATTGAATTCTCTACTTTCTGATGGTGTAAAAAAATATATACATTACTATGGTAAATGTGCTCAGAAAATGTAAAGTTATAAGTTAATATTTAATAAGACATATCTACAATATTTTGAGAAAGTTGTAGAATCTTCTTTAAATTATATGCGTAGATGCCTCTTTATTGTTATTTTAATATAACTTATATACCTGAGTGATCTACGGAAAATTTTAGCCCATCATAAAGAAGTGGGGAAGGGGCTAGGTGGTATGGGCCTTACTACCTGTTATTTAGTAGTTCGTTTCTTTGCATTTTCTGAGCACATTTACCATAGTAATGTATATATTTTTTTACACCATCAGAAAGTAGAGAATTCAATGAACAAGAAACCAACAGACTTTTTTAAAAAAGCTCATATTTTGACGTGAGAATTTTCGTTTGAAAATTAGGCTGCTTTTTCGATATTAAGTCAAAATAAGGTGCAAAAATAAATATTTTAAATCAAAAAAAATACAGTGTATTTGGGATACAAAAAGGTAAGTTTTCACCAAATTTCATGAAAAAAAATGATTTATTATAATAGATAAAAATAAAAACAAAAAATTCTGTTATTTGAATTTTTCACATATATTTTGAGGTTATGTGAAGAAAGTGTGTATACAAAAGTTGTAGATCTTTTTATTACCTACAACTTTGCTATTTAACTTTTTTCCATAGGACTTGTAGTTTTTCCGGAAATCGAGATAAACCGTTTTTTACCCTTAAAAGCCCCCCCCTTCCCACTTCCCGACCTCAGATCGCCGTTAATTTATTTTTCCTATCAATTTTGTTGTATTCTCTTCCTTTTACAATGGGTTTGATTCTACTATAATTTATTTATGTTTCAAATTGGAAAATCACCGGCCTAATAGTCTATTATTAAATTATATTCATTTGTATTGTTAATTATTTAATGTGATAATTTCTAATAAGTAACATACATAAGCAGTCAAGCCTGTGATCCCTAAAAAGGTAGGTAGAGGTGTAACCAGTAAATCCACATTTCGCCGACAGTATCTCTGTATCATGATGTGATAGGGGCCGAGCCTATCGCCATAACGGGCACAAATTCTAGACTCCGAGCTGATACTGAGCATTTTGTGATAGAAAAACACAATATCACTTTTTCCCGACCCAGGGATCGAAGAACCCCCGACCTCAGCGTAGCAGTCGTACCGCGTGCACAATACAACTGCGCTACTAAGGCAGTCTAATAAGTAAGATAGATAATAAATAAAAGCAGGAGAAGTTATTCTCTGTCCCTACAAGACCTATTTTTCTTAATAAGGCCGGCCGTGTAATGGTTTGAATAACATTCATACGGAATCATAGGAAAATTTAATAAACTAGTTATGTACCTTCTAACGCCTGATCCATCTGCACTGGACAGCTATTCAAATGTTTATATGCGTCTTCTAAAAGTTTGGTTTGCGAGAAGTCCCCCTGCAGGAACCATGCGCGCACCACCAGCTCCATCTTTACCGCCAAGCGCCCGAACAGCGGCGCACGGCAAATCACGCACACGCTCTTCTGAACCGAGCTCCTTGTCATATCATCAGTCTTTTGTATTACTTGCTAGAAAATAAATATATTATAAGTGGGTACATATTTACTGTTCTTTTTTATTTTATTTTTTATTCTAAATTTTTTTAGGGACTTATGGATTTACTGGGGTTCTGTGTTTTAATATAAGAAGCAATTTGTTTAACTTTGTTTCATAGTAATTAATTCAACATTTATTTTTAGTTTATTACTTTGTTACAAACAACCATTAAAAACTATTTCTTGTAAAGAAGGTGGAGCCCAAAATATATTTTCTAAATATATCTGGAAAAATAATATTTAAAATTTCTTAAGGTAAATAACACTGCCCTGATAACGAAGAATGCAGTAATCGAAATTTTTGGGATTTTCACTTTTTTCCAGAAATGGCACCCCTAGAGGTTCATGTACATGAGAAAAATATATTTTCATAAAAAAATTCACTCGAAGTATGTTTTTTATGTAATGATTTTCGCCGTACTTGCATAAAAACTGCTTCAATGATAAGAAAAAACGCAGTATTAAACATTACCTACTGGGTTACAGGTTAAGTCGACCTAGATCCGTTAAGAGATTATAGTTTCCATCATTCTTGACTGATTTTACTATGAAACACCCTATCCCAAACCTAACGTTCTCAAAATATTCGACTTTGAAGATTTTCGTAAAAAAAGTACCGATTTTTTGCCTATTATCTTCTTTATTTTGTGTTTTGTGTCTCAAATTTATTTGTTTATGCGATTTTTGTATAGTAAATAAGTTTGTTCATTACTTTCAACACAAAAACCACATGTAAATTTCCCAACTGGGTCGCAATGGACGATTGATAGTTTAAAAAAAGAAATTAATTTGTAAAAACTTTTTGTTCTTGTACAAATATTTCAAAAAAAGTCTATGACAGCCATGCTGCAGATGCGCTAAATAATATCTACGTTGCTTTAGCTATCTAATAAGGTATAACAAGCTAGGGTGATATCACAATTCTTAGAAAAAAAACCTTGATATAATGCTTCCGGGAAGTAGTAAAAAATAATATCTAGTCCTTAACCATGAAACCTACCACTTGGGTATAAAAACAAAATAGATCTAGGTCGACTTAACCTGTAACCCTTGAGAAGACACAGTAAACTCCAACTTAGTTCCGAGCATATAATAATGGCTATAATTATTAAAAAATAATGCAGTAATCGACTTGTGCTAAGACAAAATGCAGTAATACGCGCAAATGCTGCATTTAGTTTTAGTATCCTGTGACTCGGAAACGACCTGATACTAAACCAAAACGCAGTAATACGTATTATAATTGCATATATTAGTAAATTAAATAAAGGAAAATTATCTTGTAAAAGCTTGATTTTTTCCCGAATTTTTAGATATATATTATGACCAATAAAATACGAACATCTTGCTCAGGTGATATGAAATATGTTTTTTGCGTTTATCTCGTAACCGCCATTTTGCGATTACTGCATTCTTAGTTATGACGGCAGAACATTATGCAGATATTTATTATGTGTACTAACTTAGCCATCATTAAAAGCACATACAAAAATTATTATTTGTGCAGTTTGTCTATATTTTCTGACTTTCCTTTGTAATTTATATGATAATCCAAATTATTAATTTACAGTTCCTTTTCCATAAATATCTTAGTTGGATTATTACAAAAAAAAATTGCAAATCGGTCCAACCGTTCTCAATTGATGCCTTTATCAACAAACAGTAGTTCATTTTTGAAGTTATACTTCTTTAGGCGCGTTATGAAAAAATGATGAGAGTGAAATTTTAAGATGCGCGCGCACCTGTGACACAAAAAATTAACAGTATGAAGTTAGGCGCGTTAAGAAAAAATGATGAGAGTGAAAGTAGCCGTAATTAATAAACAAATGACGATTTAGACAAAGAAAAACTCTTTAGGTTTTTTCTTATTCGGAACATGTTGCCGTAAAAAGTACCAGGCTCGCATAAACGCGAAGAGAGTAGAATGTACTTCTATCATGTCGAGTGGATATGTTGATATAAATTAAAATACTTTTATTTAATATAATTAACACTAAATATTATTAAATTATTAATGTTACGATATTTCATCGTTGTTGTGAAGACTTGAGAATAAATTACACTTGTCTTTGGCGAAATGCATAACAATGCGAAGCTTAAGAGTGTTGTTACAAAGACTTGGCTGTATGAGCTACAATACCTTTGCCTATTAAAAACCCGAATTTGAACCAAAAATTATAATACCGAGGACTATGACGGAAGTGAATACTTTTGAAGTTATACTTCTTTAGGCGCGTTATGAAAAAATGATGAGAGTGAAATTTTAAGATGCGCGCGCACCTGTGACACAAAAAATTAACAGTATGAAGTTAGGCGCGTTAAGAAAAAATGATGAGAGTGAAAGTAGCCGTAATTAATAAACAAATGACGATTTAGACAAAGAAAAACTCTTTAGGTTTTTTCTTATTCGGAACATGTTGCCGTAAAAAGTACCAGGCTCGCATAAACGCGAAGAGAGTAGAATGTACTTCTATCATGTCGAGTGGATATGTTGATATAAATTAAAATACTTTTATTTAATATAATTAACACTAAATATTATTAAATTATTAATGTTACGATATTTCATCGTTGTTGTGAAGACTTGAGAATAAATTACACTTGTCTTTGGCGAAATGCATAACAATGCGAAGCTTAAGAGTGTTGTTACAAAGACTTGGCTGTATGAGCTACAATACCTTTGCCTATTAAAAACCCGAATTTGAACCAAAAATTATAATACCGAGGACTATGACGGAAGTGAATACTTTTTAAATTGTTTTCGAAATTAATAAGTGTCCGTTCTATTGAAACTATGAATCAACACGCATGAAACATTTACTATAATAATAATTATAATGTACATTATAAATAATAATTATTATTATAGTAAATGTTTCATGCGTGTTGATTCATAGGCCATTTTTGACAATGTCCTTTATAATTTATATATGTGCTAATAAATTATATTCAGTAGTGATTTAAATTGAATATTTTGATTGATATTACTTACTATTTGTGAATATTAGTGAAAAAAATTGTGCTTATATACTTTTTCAAGTGCTCCAATATAATTGAGGTTAACTATCCGTATGTATTATTTATTTATTTATATTTTGATTGATATTACTTACTATTTGTGAATATTAGTGAAAAAAATTGTGCTTATATACTTTTTCAAGTGCTCCAATATAATTGAGGTTAACTATCCGTATGTATTATTTATTGATATAAATTAAAATACTTTTATTTAATATAATTAACACTAAATATTATTAAATTATTAATGTTAAATACTTATTATTGGTTATTTAATATTCACAAAATAAAGAAATAAATTTAAAAAACATTTAATAAAAAGTTTGTGATAAAAATTAAAATTGAACATCAAATAATAATATTAATTTTTAATATTTGCTATTAAATTGAATAAATAACAAAGAAGTATAACTTCTCACGCGCGTACATAAGTACACGCACCCATTTTTTTTTATTATTTATATAGACATAGACATAGCTGTCGGCAAAGTAACCAACTGCAAGGTTATTCCGGGAGAAAGTCTCGCGCCGCAGCACCGTCTCCTTGTCATGGACCTTAAGGTAGTACCAAAAAAGAAAGTGGCCGAGCGGCGACTACCCAGGATAAAGTGGTGGTTGCTGGATGGTCCCAGACGGCTGGACTTCCGCGAAGCCGCAATTACACGGCTTGAAAGTGTAAAGGCGGGCTCCGTGGAGGAACAGTGGAAAGGGATACAGACAGCGATCACTGCTGTTGGTAAGTCGCAACTCGGTATCACTAAGGGAGGCCGATTCCTAGACAGGGAGACGTGGTGGTGGAGCGATACGGTTCGGAACGCGACTCGGGAGAAAAAGGCGCGGTTTAAAGTGTGGCAAGCGACCAACTCTCCGGAAGATCGCGCTGCATACCGAACGGCCAAAAATGCAGCAAAGCGAGCTGTAGCTAAGGCCCGAAGCGATTATCTGGCGCCTCTTTATGAGAAGCTAGAAACCGCAGAGGGCCAAAAGCTCGTATACCGGATCGCTAAGGCCCGGGAGAAAGCGACACTTGATATTACCAAATGTCGATGTGTCAGGGACTCCCGGGGCGTTTTGGTCTGTGAGGGTAGCGCGGTAAAGGAGAGATGGCGCTCTTACTTCCACAACTTGCTGAACACCCAGCATTTAGACGTGTCTCCCCCTGAGTTGCCTCCGAACCAAGGACTAGTTGCCCCGATCTCACCTGACGAAGTCAATATTTGTCTCCGTCGCATGAAGAATCGGAAAGCGGTGGGGCCTGATACTATCCCTATCGAGGCGTGGAAAGCGATGGGCTCCTTTGGTGTGGAGCTTCTTGCCGAGTTGTTTAACCGCATCTTGAACACAAAAAAAATGCCTGACCCTTGGCGGTTGAGTTTTATAACTCCCATATACAAGGGTAAAGGCAGTGTTCAGGATTGCGGGAACTACCGCGGCATTAAGCTCATGTGCCACACCATGAAGCTCTTCGAACGCGTCCTCGAATCTAGGCTCCGCCAAGAGTGTACTGTCTCCGAGTGTCAATATGGCTTCACACCAGGAAGTGGCACCATGGACCCCGTGTTCGCGATTAGGTCGCTTGCCGAGGCATACAGGACGAAGAAGAAGCCTCTGCATCTTGCCTTTTTAGATTTGCAGAAGGCCTTCGACTGTGTGCCCCGGCGGGCGATCTGGTGGGCGTTGAGGTTCAAGGGTGTGCCAGAGGCATATATTGACATTATCGGGGACATGTACCTCCGATCCGAATCTCTGGTTCGGACTGCTGTTGGCGATACCAACCCCTTCCCAATTACCGTAGGTGTCCACCAAGGCTCGGCGCTGAGTCCTTTTCTATTTAGTGTGGTGCTTGATGTCACGACGGCGAATATACAAGAGCAGCCACCATGGGTGCTCATGTATGCCGATGACATCGCACTAATGGATGAGGACAAACAGCGCCTAGAGCAAAGGGTGAACCTGTGGAAGGGGACGCTTGAAAACGGTGGTCTGAAACTAAATGTGGCGAAGACCGAGTACATGGCTTGCTGGAGTACAGACCCGGATAGTATCCGAATAGGGGGTGAACTTGCCGTGAAAACGGACAAGTTCAAATACCTGGGGTCTGTACTGCATGAGTCCGGTGACATCGACCTCGACGTTAGGGCCCGTATTGGCGCTGCTTGGGCTAAGTGGCGGGAGCTCACAGGCGTTACTTGCGACCGAAAGATGCCGATGAGACTTAAAGGTCTCATCTACAAGACCATCATTCGGCCTGTACTCCTGTATGGGTGCGAGACGTGGCCGGCCCTTAAGCGGCATGTTGGGGAAATCCATGTCGCGGAGATGAAGATGCTGCGGTGGTTGTGCAATGTTACACGATTAGATCGTATTCGTAACGAGTACATCCGCGGCAGCCTTGGTGTCCGCGACGTGGCTGATAAACTCCAAGAATGTCGCTTAAGGTGGTTTGGCCATGTTTTGAGGAAACCACAGGAGTACGTCGGTCGCAGGTGCCTGAGCCAGATCGTACCAGGGGTACGATCCCGTGGACGGCCCAAAAAGCGTTGGCTTGACGTATTGGATGGAGACATGAGAGCCAATGGTCTCACTATAGAGGATGCTCAAGATCGGGCGAAGTGGAGGCGTTTAAGTAGGAAGGCGGACCCTGGCACTAAGCCGGGATAACGCAAGGCAGAAAGAAAAGATATAGACATAGATGACCAAAAACAGGAATATGCCATTGTAACAGGGTTCGAAAATATCCGATATTTATTATAAATATCAAAATATCGGATATTTATGATATATATCCGATATATATCAAGTTTGATATATATCCATTTTGTATGAAAGCCACAATATTATTTTATTGTATTATTTATGAATACTGTTTGCATATGTGTTACATACACATACTAAATCTGAAATAAAATCTCGTTTTTGGATAAGGCAAAATCAACTAAAAACCATAAACTCTTCTTTTAGGGCAGAAGTGTTGCCATTTAAGGATTACAACTTACCAATAGGGAGTATGTTTTAACACTACTCCCACGCCATCTATATTTGGGAAGTAGAAATACAGTAACAAACTCTAAAAATTACTTAATAACATTAATTTTTTAAACCATTTTTGTATTGCAATATATTATAAAAAAAATATTGATATATATCGTCAAACCCAGCTTGATATATATCGGATATATATCGGATATATATCTTGATATATATCCATTGATATATATCCTCGAACCCTGCATTGTAATATCACATTCAACATACCTCAACAGGGATTTGACGAAAACATGATATTCCATAAACAGTATTTGGTGGATCAGTTAGTGCCGGCAGATTAAAAAATATTGTATCAGAATGGTAATTGTGAGAACCATCAGGTAATGCTAATGCTGGTAGGTGTCTCCATGCTACAGGTAGTTCTGTAGGCCGGCCTGGAATTAGCTCGGGATAGCAGTGCTCCACCTGAAAAAAAATAAAATGAAGCTGTGAGAATGGTACAGATTGATTTATGAGAGATGATACATTGATTTATGATTAATTTTGATACTTTGATAAAATCAGGCATGAAATGAATTCCATGTATAATTTTTAAAAAAAATACAGTATTAAAATCAATTGAAATTAATTAATTTAGCAAAACAAAAACAGTATCTCCATTTGACCTTGCTGTGGATTGGTTTCTTTTTACATAGCTAGGTCCAATGATCCTAAAACTGCATTTTACTGGGTGTAAACATTCCATACTTCTATTATATGAATTACTGTTGTTTTCAGATAATTGGGCCAAACAACTACACCACATTTTGTGTAGTACATTGCTTCAATGCATGTGTTGATGTGTCTTAATGATTTATTTTGTCTTTCTTTTCTAACATACTTTCACAATATTACTACTAAGGTACCAAGTAAAGGACAGAATATAACCAACGTTTTTAACCTACTTAATTACTGTTATTGATTCCCATTGCGGGTTGTAGCAGTCAGATGGCAGGTTGCCCTATGTACATACATAATACCAAATACACAGTCAAATCATAATGGGAAAGTCGACTTTGGTATTAAGCCAGGGTAACCCGACAGAAAAAAAAACTTCAATAAAATTATTGAGTCTACCTTGAGCCACTGAAGATTGTCAACCCAATTAGATAGATTTTATCCAACAATTATTAGAAAAATATTTTTACTCTAGATACTTTCAGATATTTAATCAATATACATAATTAATTATCGACTTACAAAGTATTTTTCGTGACTAATATGTGTCATATTAGAATTACAGCCATAAACAAATGGAAAAGGAGCCTTCTGTGATGAATGTTTTATGAAATATTACCTATTCAAACATTTTTATAGAAATCAGTCATTTTTTATGTTCTCATGCACCATGGTGAATAGAATTTAACAAATAATAAAGATCCTCAATTCATATCTTCCCAGTTACAGTAATTAACTCATCCTTTAGGTGATTTCACAAAAAAATATCGATTGACGAACGATGTGACGCCTACTCACCTGGCAACCTTTTTTGTGATGGAATCCTATCACAATAATATTTAGCACTGGTTCATTTATAAACGCCATTGTGGTTTTCATCACATTTCACTTTAACACATTTAGTCGAAATTATTAAACACTGAAATGCTTTGAGTCATATCTCACATTTAATAAAGCAATCCATTCAATTTCAATGTACACTTACTTTGACATAGTATCAATGTTGCCAAGTCCATGAAACAAGAAATGTCTAAAGATTTACAAAAAGAGGCTAGATTGTTATTAATTTTATAACTTGATTATAATTCATATCCTATTGTAGCTAAAAATGGCTAAAATGATCTGTCCTTTTTCTAGATTTAGGGTTAAAAAAATAAATTATGAATTTTATTTTTATCGTTACGTATTTTTAATGTAAATTATCCCCTATTTCAAAGTTATATAGATCTACCGACCGAACAACCCCTAAGAAGTATTTTAGATAGCACGCCACATATAGCTTGAATTGCAAGCTGCTAACGCAAAGGCCAAGATAAAGCTGCATTTGATTGACATGAAATTGGAAGCTGACCTTGCCAAGGTCGACGCGCAGAACAACGTCAATGATAGTGCTCACCCGCTAAACCACCTGACGAAGTAGTCAAGAGTAAACAACGAAGATCGTTTTCTCAGCCAATTTGACATTGGACTGCGGTGTAGGTTGTCCAGTAAAGTATTTTTACCACCTATCAAGTGTCATATACTTCTACAAGAACAGGGCGTATACAAAATGTATTGTGATTGTGAACTCTCCTATATTGGTCAAACCAAAAGAAATATAGGGATCCGCGTAAAAGAGCATATTGCTTACGTCAAACACCGACGCTCTACAAAATCTGCAGTTGCTGAACATTCAGAGGAAGGCTCCAAACATTATCTTAGATTTGACAACCACAAATCCTTGCCAAAGAACACCGATACCTACCTAGGATGATTCGCGAGGCTATTGAAATTAAATAACATCCAAATTTCAATATAGAAGATGGTTGGAAACAGGCACATGCCAGAGATCTATTATACATTTAATTTAATCAGAACCCAGTTGCCAAACCTCAAGACCCTGTGAGCTCTTTCTGCGTAGATCGGACCATTAACAACATTACATTTTAACAATAATTCTAAACTGAAGGTAGACACTGTAACATTAACTTTAATTAGTAATAGTAATCAAGTAAGTTGTCATTAATTTAATTAGTAGTAGTATTCATTTTATTAGTATTTAAGGTATATAAAGTTGACATTTTTAATATATATTTTTTTTAAATATTAATTTTAGGTTGATAATTTTTTTTTTTTACCATTCTGAAAAATCAGTGTCTGGACATTAAAAGAGGCTATATATGAGTTTGTGTCGCGAAATGCCGATAAAATCTAGTATAAAAAATAATGACATGTAAAAGTGATAATATTTATGATCCATTTTATAGAATAAATGTTTTGTATTTGAATGCAAAATGTCACAAAAACAATACGCTGGCAACGCTAGGCAGGGTTAGCATAGAAAAAAATAATAATTAGGGGAGGCCCACACTTAAGGGCAAAGATGATTCGTTCGATTCATAACGCGCCGCAACATTGCAACAGCTTTTTGCTATTACTTTTTAAATTTTAATACGTATGAGGTATGGGCCTCGTTATTGAGAAGCCGTCTGTGTTGTACTACTGCTTTGTCTATTTCTCCCACCAAGCAACAGTGTATAAGCAAATTTCAGAATGAACGTCATTGAAACCAGTGAAATTACTGATAATTCTAAGAGATAATATTATAGATATTTTGGTGACGAGCGCAGTCCAATGCCATAGTATTCAAAATTCTATGCGATGTTAGTGTGGCACTTACCATCAGGCGAGTGATGCTCGTTTCATCATTCAAACCAATTAAAAAAAAAAGTTATTTTAAAGTCATAAAACGACATCGTTGAATTTTTATACATGAAACTTAAATAATATTAAATATATTTTTGGAATCGATGCCAGAGACGGTCAAATGGAATTGCAAGTATTTTCAAGACTATGCTGCCCACACACCCGCCATGCAATTCCTGTGCACCAGGACCAACGGTGACACGCATTGTTGACACCGAGCAGTGAAGCTTGGCGATTGCCTTGATTGAGGGAATGCCTAATTAATTGTCTTTATCCCGTACCAAAATTAATCAGATAGAAGGTTAGGGAGGAGTTAGAAATATTAATTATCCACTTCCCTCCATAGCAAAGCGGGAGACGAAATAATGAACTAAGCAGGTATTAACCTCAAGTGTAAGGACATTTACAACTGGAGAAGCCAATGGAAAGCACTACGGATGTCATTAAGTGGATCCTATGACGCGAACTATTAAACTTCAATATCACATAATTATTACATTTTATGCCTAAAAGCTACTTCATTCACGCTTTTTTTAAATCTTTTAATCTGTGCCTTCTCTAATATTTCCTAATGTTTGCGGTCGCCGTATTTGCCTTGACTGATGCCTTTACACTATGGACTGTGATGTTAGGGATAAGACGGGTATACTTTTAAGATTTATTTACACAATATATATGCTGATTTGTTCTGTTACTTGTTTTGTATATAAAGTGACCAAGGAATTTAATATATCATTGCCGTACCAATATTTAGCAATGGTAATACTTGATTTATAATGAAAAAATGTTGCCGTTTACTAAGTACAGATCATTAGAGGAAATTATGAAATATATATATTTTATTATCGGTTAATCGTTCGCTGTAGTTTATTTCGTGATTGAGTTTCATATGAAATATGATATTAAATACATTGGTAAATTAATTCAATAACTTGAATATAGTAATATTTAATTAGGTCGTTCTCCAAACATGTCAACATTTTTATTAACGAATGACGATATTAGGACTGTTTCATTCATTGATCGAAAAGCCTTCCTACATTCTCTTTGTCAACATCTATGATCTATGCCCGTTGCCTACAACCACCTTCAAGACAGTTTATTGGACGGAAATGTGTAGCTGAATATTTATGAATGAAGACCTTGAAGATAAAAAGATCTATCATCTATGGTTAACTATGGTTGCGATTTGCGAATTGTCACGAAAAAACAAGGCGATTTTCCAGTGTTTTTATTTTTGTTCACAAATCACATTTTTGTGATAAATTTGTTCGTTGGTTATTTTAATATCCAGTGATCATAACCTTTTTCTCTACTTGACTTTTGGTGTGATAAATCTATATCGGTGAAATTATATAAACTGATTTATTCAAAATATGTATTTAGTCGCCATTTTCGTATTTTGGTGCTGAAAATCTTTGAAATTGTGATAAATTTCTTTCCGGTGTATAGTGATAAAGAGATGATTATATAGTGTTTATTGTTTGGTGTGACTATTACAACTGTATTACGACTATATCTTCTGTTCAGATCATGATTGGATACATCATCGTGTCTAAGGTTAGACATTTTTATTTACATTGTTTTCTATTGCCAATATTTTGATAAAGTTCATGAATTTGATGTCCCATTAATACCTGGTGATAAATAGTATTTGCTGTTCTTTTTTTTCACAAAAATACATTCATCTCCATTTGCTATAACGAGTTACCATTTGTGGATATTTCATTTAGGTACCTAAAGACGTTACTCACTCTAAAATCTGTAGATCTGATGTAGATCTGATGATTGTAACTGGATTAGTAGAATATTTATTTTGTTTTCAAATTTCATTTAATACCAGTATTAAACTATTATTATTCAACTGTTGACCAAAAGTGTCAGAAATATTGTAAAATTTATTTTAAAACTCTGTAATTTCTCTTTCACCATAGGGTATTGTTCCATAAAAATAATATGGAAATTAATTATAAGTACAACTTTGGTGCATATTATTTGCATATGTGAGTAGTTTATATGTGAAACTTGATACACCTAATATAAATTATGAAGTTCTTTGTTATGAAACATTATGTCTATACATACATTGTTGCACTTTGTCATTGTAAATTATTTAATTGCATTCTCTATAGAATCTGAATTTTTGAATCTGAAAATTACATTCTATAGAGAATGCAATTAAATAATTTACAATGACAAAGTGCAAGAAAAAGTCCAATACAAAGTGCTGTATCATTAGCATTCCCAAGAATTTTTCTCTTTCTGTAGGGCAAAGTCCTGTTTGACTCACCATTACTCACCCCTACCTGTTATGGGTATAAATTGCGGACAGTGGTGAATTACATTGTAGGCATAATTTTAAACATATCTTGAATGTTATTCCTTAAAGGAAGTAGGAGATTTTTAAAGTTTGTATGGTTTTTTTTTCATCAAATTTACTTCTTATGTATGAAACCATGAGCAGAAGCTAGTTAAAGGACAAAATGTAGTATTTTGAAAGAAGATTAACTATTCTTAATTTGCTTAAATTATGGGTATGGTTTCTCTTCTTGAAATTTTATTAACATACATACTTTTACTTAATTTTATAAAAAGATTGTGTGTGGACCTGTGTAAAATAGCAATCATCAAAGCAAGCAGTGCATGCATGCTCATGGGGCTGGTTTTGAACCTGGAACTTTTATCTATGATTTAAGATGTAGTAGCAATAATTCTCCCAGCTAAGTTATTGCTGCTACATCTTGATTAATTTTCTATAAATTATAATGAAACAAACAAGTTAACACATCTAATGGAAAAATAGAGAATTGGAAAACACTTCTATGCTTTGAATTTTCTTTATCAAAAAGTAAAAATAATGCTAAAACAAACACAAGTGCTATTATGATTGACCTTCAAAAATGGTTACAAGCCTTAGGTTTTTACATGACTTGGTTATAATTGAATAGGTAGTTGATTGTGTACCTATTGTAAGATAGAATGTGTATATTTGTTTTAAAACCATAGTAAAACAAAGTTTGGCCCCTTCATCTGTATATTCATGTGTGTGTTGTATCTGTTTGTGGCACCGTAGTGTATAAGGACAGATTAGAAAGACTTTTTTGTTTGAGAGCTTGTTTATTTAAGGTGGTGTTTGAAGGAAATGTTTTGAACTGTAAAAATTACACATTTTCGATTTACTTGTGTTGATTTGCATTGCTATTAAGATAAATAGATATGTTTGTGTGTCTCTCACATCCATGCTTGCATATTTGTTTTAGCATGCAATGTATTACAATTTACAATCAACTAAACAATATGTTTACACTTCTAGTTAAATTGTGAGTCAGCTGTGACATCATAGTATTGTATTTTGAATACTTCTACAGACTTCCTTATACTTTTACTTCATAACAGTGTCATTATCAAAATAATATTACACCATCAAATTCATCAACCAATACACTGTAATGTAGGACATCAATTGATGTTGGTATATACCTTTTATGACCTACCACACTATCATGTCTAGGGATTTTTCTTCTTCTGCACTATATGGGTAATTTATTTAATTTAAAGGGTCTGACATCTTTGTTCTTAGTGTCACTGGTATTATTTATTGATTAAATATAAAATAAAAGCAGAAGGTAGTATGAATATAAAATTGTTTGAATAAAATTATCAGAATTTTAAATAAAATACACTGGTACAGTTCCATACATAGTCCTGGCCGCACACTTTGCTAATGTGGGTATTGAAAACTACGAACGACTTATAGATCCACAACACCCAGACCTAAAACAAATTTGTGGATTCCACAAACATTTGCCTCGGTGCGGGAATCGAACCAACGGACTCTCGCATCTCAGCCGGCTACTCGCCTACTGCACCATTGAGGCGGTCTTCTGATTTTTATATTGGAAACTGTTTGAACTCAAAAGTATTTTTAATAAAGTATTAAATATTTAAGTAGTTGGCCACAGTTATTATGTCATGCTTCTAAAATATTATTTGCCTTTTGTCGTCCACCAAATACGCCATTATTACCTATAATTTTAAATGTATATGCAAGTTCCGTGGTAAATTTTCTAAATGACAATCTAGTTAAATAAATCAAAGACACACCTACATACCTACCTGTAAATAAAATTCTGTTTTATGCGAACAAAAATAATTTTATACCTGTAGTTTTTTTAGTTGATTGTTTTATTTTCCTGCATGAAGTAATGAGCAGTTCGCACGTCTGATGGTAATCGCCACATCTGCCCATAAACAAACGCAACACCACACAGATCTTGGAATTACAGAAGCATTAAACGGCACTAGACTGCAGTCATCTCCCTGAGACATACAGTGTTAAGTCCCATAATACCAAGTAGTTTCACTCGCTTCAATATCCTTGAAAACGAAAAACAACTTACACATTGTTGCTTGATATCAGAAATAGATAAAGTGAGTGCACCAACCCAGATGATCACCACCTCGTAAATAAATTAATAAATAGTGGTAGCGTTGCGGGAAACAAAGATGTAAGACCCTTTTTAAATTTCCCACGACACTACTGGGAGATGAGAAATGTGACGGATTGTTAAAAATGTATATCCGCGAATACGGATACGGATATGAATCATTAGTGTCTAGATCCGCGAATACGGATATAAATCATTAGTGTCTAGATCCGCGAATACCGATATGAATAATTTGTGTAGATCCGCGAATACGGATACGAATCATTAGTGTTTAGATCCGGGAATACGGATACGGACCTCGGACCGGATAGATGATGCTTTGTGTTAATACTATAATATAATCACTGGAAAGACAACAATAGTAATGCGTCAATACGTGTGGTAATAACTTTACGGTAGAGCATTTTAAAGTTGTTTTTTTTTACGATAATAATTCATATAAATTCACCTACCTACTGGATAATTTTTTCACTAAAACATATTTTATTGAATCATATTATTTTTCTACAATAATTATTATGAATTTTAATTGTATAAAACATATTTAAATGCTCTACCGTAAATTTCATTGGCTTTAGTATTTTTGCTTTTCCGCTGACTAGATGGTTAATTCACTATAGTCTATGGCTAAATATTTTTCGTTAATAAATACAAAAAGTTTTTTTCAAGTTTCAAATTTAATTGCTACGTAATGGAATTCACTTAAATTTAAAATTAATTAATAATAATATTATTAATTAATTTTTTTTTAATTTACTTTTCTTTTATTTTTTTAATAAAAGATCCGTTAAAGATCCGCGAAAAGTAACTGATACGGATATAAATATTTTCTCTTCGGATATCCGCGGATACAGATACGGAGATCCGGCACATCATTACTACTAGTCAGTAGTTCAGAAGGAAAAAAAGATTCCACATGACACTACCGGCCGGCAGTGTGGTTTGGTAAGGCGGTGGGTCATAAAAGGTATATCTACTCTAAGATTTACTGAATATGATTGAACTCGACTAAGGAATGGTGTACGTACTAACTACTGCAATATATTCTTTTTTTCTTTTCAGGATTCCAGTGAGAATTCCTTAGACCCGTAGGGATGACGGAGAAGGTTTTATACCCAGGTGAGTGTATAAACTAGAATATGTATTTTCACGGCGGGCGGCGCGGCGCTTTCGTATGTAACTTACCCGGGAATACTGAAAAACAAAAAAAATAAAAATACACGATAATATAAAAAACCGTCTAAATTGTGTTCTTTAGGAAACCGGAAAATTGAGAATAACTAAAAATATGTGGTCAAATCTTGTTCCAAAAAAGAAATCGTTTAATGTTTCTATTATTAACTTTAATAACGAGACGATCAGGTTGCTTTCCTGATGGTAATTGCCTGCCCATAAACAGAAGCTACACCACACAGTACTTCGAATCACAAAACATCGGTCTGTGCTCTGCTCGTCACTCCGAGACATAAAATCTTATTTCTCGTAATGCCCAGTAATTTTACTAGCTTCAATGCCCTTTAAACCGCAACACAACAGTGCTTATACACTGCTGCTTGACAGCAGAAGTGGACAAAGCGTTGGTATGAACCCAGCCGACCTCGCACGTAAGGAGGACCTACCTAAGGTCCTACCACGATTAAATATTTAAAGACTTCTTTTTTGTTACTTATTTTAGGTTCTTAATTTCAAAATTTCAAGTTTTGGGATTTAGCTACGGAACCGTAATGAGGGACAGACAGAACAGTTGAAGTTAGATTATATGAGATGCGTCATTATTATGAAATTTAGTTCCATGAATTTACTCTTTTAATTTTGGGAATAAGTGAAAATCACTCGGAGCTACGTCTGAAGAATGTCGTGGGTGGTCAAGGAGATTGAAGCCAGCAAAACTCATTTCGTTGAGCGCAACTGCCGATCAATGTACAGGAGCGTTGTCTTGAAGAAACAACACGCCCAATGACAGTTTTCCACGACGGTTTTCTTTAATCGCTTCACGCTCTTTTGGAATTAAATTTGCATAATAGGGTCTAGTAATCGTTTAACCTTTTGGCATGTTATAAAAAGAATTCTTTCACTATCCCACAACACTCAGGCCATAACTTTGCCAACGATAGGAGCAACACGAAATTTCTTAATGGGTGGAGAGGATGGTCGTTTCCAAGATATGCATGCATATGATATCTCTTAGTTTCAGGATCGAAATGTTGAACCCACGTTTCATCCATGGTAACAAGGCGATGGCAAAAAATACATTACAGAGCCCACTAGGTTCCGCTGTTACCCTTTGGGGTACCGTACCCTAAAAACGAGGCCTCTTACATGTCTGAAGGACAATGGGCAATTTGTATGGACTCGACACTTTAAGTTTTCTACAGTGATGAAGCAAAATGTATTCTTTATATCTTGTGATCTTTTAGGTTTTTTTTTTTATTAGCGTGAATGACGAAACGAGCAGGCCTTTCGTCTGGTGGTAAGCGCCATGTCCGTTCATAAACAGATAAAGCACAGAACTTTAATTTACAAATCACTGCATGGCATTGGACTGCGCTCGTCACCCCAAGACTTAACTCTCATGGTGCTATGTAATTTTACCGGCTTGTCTGGCTATCTGACCGGCATGACCTTCAAACCGAAACATAACACTGCTTATACGCTGCTGTTTGGCGACAGAAACTGTTTAGCCACAGCGCGGCGGTGGTACCAGTCCAGACGGACTCTCACATAGGAGAGGCCTACCACCTTGTAACTTGTTTGTAAACATTAGTAATATTGTGATTTGTGTGTAGTACATGAGTTAAAGCGTCACGGCGGTAAAACATAACGCCATATTCAGTTTCACAGCCGGCTACTTACCCACTGCGCCACAGAGGCTGGTATATTGTGGGCACACTTTACTTCTTTTCTTAATTTTACCTGCCTATCTAGGTACCTACGTTCGTCTAAAATTGCTAGGAGCGTCACGTGACTGTGACGTCACCGACAAGGCGTCACCAGATCAATAAGGACTCGAGGTCATTCCAGTTCGGTCCGACGAATATATACCACAGCGCCCTGTTTTAGATGTTCTAACACGAGCTGGAGTTAATCTTGTTCCTCTCTCTCACCTTTACAGTATTAAAACCGTTTACATTAATAAAAAACATACATATAGTATTTTTATTTTTGCTTTCAATGTATACATTAGTATTTAAAACTTATTGGTACGTCATCATGGATAAATAATATCTTACTCCCTTGCTATAAAATCAATATCAGTGTAACGTCCAATTACTGTTAGACTATCTGCATCATCGTAGATGCTTTCACTTGTTAATTGTAAAAAATAGGTTACTTTTCCACGATAATTGTTATGAGTGATAAAAACATCCCTGATTCAGCGTGGTATTTTGCGGTTAGTGTTGTTAATCGGAGCCATATTGCTAATGTCGCATGTCGTCGTCGTCCGCGTCTCGACTCGTTACGTGGCAAACCGTACCAACAACAAGCTTGGTCGACAACTCGGCAGTTGACACAATAGAATTCACAATAGTTGACGAGTAACCAATCCGTATTAATAACACACTGTTAGCTGGTAACGGTTCGGCGCAATCCGTATCGAATGGATGGTTACGTTTCTCTTCACATAAAAATAAAAGGTCATAATTTCAAGGTTAGGGCCATATAAGCGTTTCGTTCGGTGTGTTTAATACGTCTGCGTGAAGCGATGTTGCTAGTGATATCTGTCGCCGGATCCGCGCGGGGTGGAGTACGCGGTATGCCGTGCGGCGGGAGGATGCCTTGCATCTGTTGTTAACGCATCGCGGTTGAATCCCCACATACACCTGAGGAAGTATGTAAAAGGCATACATAAGACGTGGATCGATGCCGACGATGTCGACACTCCTCATTTTATTCATATACTTTAGATAACCACGTTGATGTAACTAACGTCCATTACAATTCGTAGTAATTATTATTGGTAAATACTTTATTTAGCGCCGCCGCGCCCGCTCTGTGTAGTGAGTAGATTAGACCTAAAGATTATGTTATTGATATTATTTATTCACAAATTAAATTTTATTTTCTGTCCTAAGAAAATAGAAAGCGCTTTAATTATATTCTTGAAGCCTTAAATAATGTCTGGTGTAGATTTTTCAATTAGTTTTAGAAGGCAGACAATCTGACGGCCATCCTGATGGTCAACGGTTTCCACCGCTCTTAGCCAACAGCTATGCGGTGAGCATAGCCAAACCGTCGCGCTGCCCGTCTTGAAATACTTTTTTCGATTTTTTTGGGTAATAAGTGAGACGCGTGATAAATTATCACGTATTTATAGCACATGAAAAATCTTTAGCACTCAACTTACCGCACATGCGCGTCATTGTGAGTTGTGACCTTGATAACTTGTGACCATCTAGGTCCTAAATACCGAGGTGTATTTTATCTTATTATATTTTAAAGTCACATGGATTTGATAATTAATTACCGATAATCATGGTAATTGATAACAATAATATTATGATGGTCTGAAATAATCCGAGAATTGCGCCGTTGCCACGTCTCATCTGCATTGTGATATGTGAAATTGTGAATACGACGCTCGCTGCAAGCTGTAATGGCCGTTCACTATATTCTATCTGTCTCTAGTTTTGCTATAACGGATATAGAATATTGTATCTATTTTCAATTTAAACGTCTCACTAAACTTATCAACGATATTCTTCGTAGCTATTGACGAGAGGACTAATACACACGATATTTTATAAGACCCTAAATGTGACATAGCGTTTTTATTCCAAAATCTGGTAGTATTAGGCAAAATAAATATTGTAATAAAGCTCCTGCGAGTCCGCGACTTGTAGTTTCTCAGATGTTTGAAAATTATCAAAAAAATCAAAATCATTTTTTTCGTCCGGATAAATGAGTAATATAAAATTACAAAAAGGTATTAATATTTTTTTGATTCTGTTTCGAGGATAATAATAATTATCCTCGAAATTATGTATGTTGAGTGTGTTTTTGCATTGGCTAGAACGAAAGTACGATGGTAGTTCATAATAGGGCCACTGAACTGGGCGCTGGTGTACGAGTGAAACCCGGCCTGGTTGGGGTCAATGAACTGTTCATTTCGCTGCATCCGTTGCAAATACTGTGCGGCGCATCGATGCCGCCACCAATTCTGTTGACTGAATACGCCGCTTATTCATTTTGCTAAGTAAAAAAGTGGTCTGGATAGTAAAGAATCTACGAGCCACGGTAATAGAAAGTCGTACGCGCATTGTAATGGCCGCGTTCTGTATCATTTCTTAACCTATTGTAAACTCACTGATGTTTTTTTTTTTGATCGTTACGTTAAGTATCTTAAGTTGTTTAGAGTTGAAATTAATAGGTCACGTTAATAAATAATAATAAATTATTTACGTATTGAAATACAATACGGTATACAAAGCATTTGTAACCATAGAGTGAACCGTGGCTTTAAAAGCTATTTCCAATGTTGAATTCTGCAACAAGACAAAATAATTTTTGAATGAGATTTTCCCAAACAGTCACATTTTGTAATTTACATGGTAGATCGCTGTACGTAAAGATTTTGTTTTTCAAAATAGTGAACACAATTCAATAAATACTTGTTGAATTGTGAGCATCTTGCCTTTACACCCAGATTCCCAATACTTGAATATTGAACCGGTAGTGGCAGGACACCTGATACTGTTGTGCCCGACTGCACAGTGACCATTGTACGCATGGTGAAACCCGCCGTAGTGGCTCGTTCCGGCGAATCGCGCTCTGGGGTCAACTGGTGTATGTCCAGTAACTTCATCATCATCATCAGCCACAAGACGTCCACTGCTGAACATACGCCTCCCTCAAAGATTTCCAGACCGACCTGTTGGAAGCGGCCTGCATCCAGCGACATCCTGCGACCTTTATCAGGTCCTCCGTCCACCTTGTAGGTGGACGTCCAACGCTGCGCTTGCCAGTACGTGGCCTCCATTCTAGTAACTTCAGAACGGCATAATTCTGCTTATGATTATGACTGCAGTATACTCACCATTAGTTTCAGTGTAGGCACTTTGTCGTGCCACGATAAAAAAACTACTCAAGTTATTTAGGAAAATGAATTAATCTCATTTATTCACGTTGCTCAAAGCCACTAAGCCAGTAATCTCGTAACATACATGAGGTAGATTACCGATGTTTTTTTTTTACTTTATTGACTGACGAGACGAGCAAGGTGCACGCCTGATGGTAAGTGTCACGCCTGCCCATAAACAGAACTAACATCACACAGAACTTTGATTTACAAAGCACTGTATAACACTGAACTGCGCTCGTCACCCCGAGACATAAGATGTTAAGTCTCATAATGCCCAGTAATTTCACTGGCTTCAATGTCCTTCAAACCGAAACACAGCAGTGCTTACACACTGTTGCTTGGCGGCAAAAATAGACAAAGCGGTGGTACTAACCCAGAAGGCCTCTCGCATTCGAGGGACCTACCATCTTATACCATGTTACTTAGCCGTGTTCTACAGTTTGTGCATTTGACAAAGACAGTAGGCATATCCAATTCCAAACTCGTTTTACTAGGGTGTTGCTCTGTCTTGATATATTTTTATGGCCGAGGTCAGCAAACGAACAAGTGTTTTAGTTGGTGAGTGATCTCTACTGTCCTTGAACCCCCACAACACGAGATGACTCATAGACCCGTTGGCGACCTTATAGGAAAGGGATAGTTAGGGATTTGGGAAGGGGAGGGGGACATTGGGCCTCTGGGTATCTCACTCAGCGAACGTAACGCTACAGTAAGCTGTTGCTATGTCACGTCGTTTTCCTGTGAGACAGTGGTAACAACCCGGACGAGCTGGCCCATTAATGCTGTAGACACATTGGTCTACAGCGTGGGTCCACCGCTTAGAAAATGGTCAAGTACTACATAGTATTTAAAGCTTTGTACCGTATACCGCGATTTCGTGAAATGTACGAACTTTAAACATATACATTGAACTTGTGCTTGAAAAGTATACATATATAAACGAAATACCCAGAAATCTCATATAAAGACCATAAACCCGAAATTCGGCAGATAAGTTACATTTAAGCTACCTGTGATTAAATATTTTTTTATCCATGCACGGCAAAGTGACTGGACTACACGTGATGGTAAGCCCAGTGCAGTCAGAAAAAACTAGCGACCAGAATCATGCCGCCCTGTATAAATGCTTCTTCACACTCCGAAAAGGGAAGAAGCAAATCGAGGGGACAGGCGGATGACCAATGCAGGGATACTAGGATGTACCCTTATACTCGCCCCAACTAACCATCAAGTCATGTCGCAAGCTTTTCGGGAGAACCGGATATAACACTGGCTGATGTTTGAACGCGATCCTCACAAGGTGTGTGGGCCACTATGGCAGGTTTTTAACACCATGTGTACGGTGGTCGCTATGCGGGCGGATAAGAATATTCGACCACCAGAAAAAAAATTAAATGGTTGAAATAGCTGTATTAAAGACATCGCTGCATCGTGACTTTCTTATATTTAAATTATTATATCCCTTTAATATTAAATATAACTTTTACATATTTTTAATATTTCGTTCTACGTTTCCCTAGACACGAATATTTCAAAGATTGTTATGTAAACATGGTCTCGGTGAGCTGGGGAGCAAGTAGGGGCGTAGATTGCGGTATTTTCCGCGGACGATATCGACCGGACGCGTCACATCTCAACCTAGCCCTTTGTTGTCAGGCACCGAAAGGCGCTATCTTGTTTAAAACCCAACCCTTTTGGCTGTTCAGAAAATTCTCTGAGATTCAAGAAACTTAATACCTATAAAGTAATCTATACTAATAATAAAGCTGTAGAGTTTGATTGTTTGTTTGTTTGTTTGAACGCGCTAATCTCAGTAATTACTGGTTCGAATTAAAAAATTATTTTTGTGTTGGATAGTCCATTTATCGAGGAAGGCTTTAGGATATACAGTGTCATTTTGACACCCTATACTTAAATGAAACCATGTGTAGTGTTCGTTAATACAAGTACTTTGAGCTAAGACACTTTCTTATTAAAGGCAAAATAAAAAAATAATATTTCCTAACAAATTAAATGCCATTAACATTAGATTAATTTTAAACAGTCTGTATACGCGCGCACACACATATACAACTCAACACATCGTACACAGTACACACTACACACCCGTCATCGAATGAATGAGACACACACACATACATTACCGTATCTTATAAGCAACTACGGCGAATAATATTAATCGGACCCTGCCCATAAGATTGCGCCCCGGATGTAAAGTAATAGCTTATAATTTATCAAAAGCAGCAAATAAACGACTGTGTAGTAGTGCAGTATCGCTGAGCCGGAAGTAAACTTAAATTTTAATAAAACCCTATAAAATGTTATTGTCTCCCTGAGATTTCTAAACAATTATACATAATACCATAATACCGCGAAGTATACCAAATACTTCCCGGCAGTAAACATGTAGTATGTACTTAACACAAACACTACACAAACACTTAGGCATTATTCTAAACTTGATAAACCGGTTAGTGTCAATTTCACTTCAATACGAATAATTATTACACACTTAAAACATTACACAAACGTTTGTGAAAACAGTATCAATTTCACCAAGATCGCCGCACTAATAAAAATTACGAAATACTAATAAAAACTAAATACTGAGCAAAATGGCGGAATATGAAAAAAAAACATGCACATCAAACGAAACGAACCGAAGTGAACTAAACTAGAATACCTAGTTTGTTTTAAACTTGTGAGTGTAAGGTATAGTGCCGTATTTACGAAAATTAAATTTTAGGTACTGATTCATCAAAAGATCAACTGATTTGGCGGGAACAATTAAATACCGTGATCAGGTTGGCTAATGGATTAATAACATAGAAATACTAAGCCGGGGTTGGCGAATACAAAAACATTACGAATTATTACGCGTTACAAGTTGACCAATTACGACTTTGAATGCACGCACACCAAGGAATTAGGAATGCAGTAAATCATAAATTTTAGTGTTGTCCTAATGTGTGTATGATTCGATCCGCGAATCTATGATCGAATAAAAAATACCGATTCTTGGAATTGCGATAAACATATCGATATTCTCATTGATGTAGCAGCAATGTCAGTACATTGCAGGCTGAGACCGATGAGCTATTGGTTCAAAAATGTATGTAAGTTCTACGGTTCCAAAACATGTATTTTATTATGAATTTGTATTTTACATAACGATACGCGAATTATGTGTATAATTATGGTGCTGCTTAGGTAACTTGTACGGGTGGTTATAACATTTAGAGTGGTAGAGCCACGCTGTAGACAGTTTTATCTACAGCATGAATGGGCTGACTCGACCGGATCGTTATCACTGTCTCACAGAAAACCGACGTAAAGTAGTGGCTTGCTGCTGCGTTTCGTACGGTGAGTGAGATAACCGGAAGCCCAAATCCCCTCCCCTTCCCAATCCCTAATTATCCCTTTCCTTTAAGGTCGGCAACGCGCTCATGACTCTTCTGGTGGTGGGCGTACATGGGCGGTGGAGATCACTTACCATCAGGTGACCCACTTGCTCGTTTGCTGGCCTATGCTATAAAAAAAATCATGAATTTTCAAGCTTAATTAATATCGCGACATGAGCACACGTAAATGATAGGCCATCACACGAAATATTTTGCCTTTACGCTATAATAATCGTCATAAATATTCTTTACTAAAAACATTTCAAGAAACTTATTAAACCTATAATGTATAATTAATTGAAACCTTTACAGCGACATTAAATATTCGTAAGATTAAGATTTTCGATTTGAAGGATCGATTAACAGAAGATTGCAACGCATGTATAGCAATGAATCCAGCACTAGCGTTACCCGTGTTATTGCGAGACAGTGACAGCTATTGCAATTACTGGAATGCGAAAAGAGTCCCGATAATAGTTTATTTGTGTGCATTTATTATACCGGCAAGTTCAATGTACCTGCTTTATAAAAACGCCAAGCGCACAGAAGGCAAACGGCGCATTAGATAAGTTAAACGTTTTGGAAATGACGGCTCAAAATTGTAATTTAGGAATAGAAATAAATATTAGATTACCCTATGAAATGTAATAAAATCCTAAGTAAAATCGAATCTTGTAACTTTTGCAATGATTATTTGTTTTTAGTCAAATTTGTGATACCTATTTATTGTTGAATAACGTTACCTACTCCTCGCAAACACAATTTTTTTACGTTTTGTCACTGAACAAAGTAATACTGTCGCAACTTTTTCCGGGAATGTGTCAAGAGCGTCTTTGTGAGCCTGAGACGTATTTTCGTATGTATGGAGTTGCCCTTCTTAAGCGTTTGTGTTTTATAATTACATCGTCAGCTGTGACATTTTATTCAATAGATTTTAGTGCAAAAACCGTACAGCGTGATTTAAAAGGCTCAAAACTTAAATCACGTTTTTTGGCAAAACTACTACAAGCTCAAGCCTCATGTTTGGTACAAGGTAAGCAGAGGCGATGACGAATATGTGGTTTCATTTAGTAACAGGGTGTCAAAATAACCCTGTATAACATTACGCTGCGACCATTAGAAGCGAAGCATCAGTGAAAAATGTTGCAAAAACGGGGAAAATTATTCATATTTGAAGGCTTCCGTTGCTAAGCTACCAAAATAATATTATTTGAAGGCTTCCGTTGTCAAATCAAAATCAAATCTTTACTAATATTATAAAGCTGTAGAGTTTGATTGTTTGTTTGTTTATTTGATCACGTGGGCGGAGCCGCGAGCAAAAGCTAGTTTATGTATAAATGGGTTAAATTGTCATAACTTTCAATATCAATGTACATATCCCAGATATAGATAATGTTTACAGAATGTTGTTATTTCATCGGACATATCATCAGACAATGGGAGGTGTCCGAGGGTGCTGATAGCAATAGTTGCCAGTGTATGGTGCGTCACCTTTCGCCCACAGGAACTGGTTTCACGCTGTGTTTGTCAATGTGTAGACTAGAATGTAGATTACTACTACCGCACCGCGCCACGCCGCCGCGCCGTTGGATAAACGCCGCACTGTAATGAACAGCTTTAATTTCTGTATTGCTTGTTTATTCCAAAATATCATAGGTATTACGTGTCTAATTAAATAAATTACTGTATTTTAATTGGCATATACATGTGACTGTTTATAGAGAGAGTTATGAAACATTCATTCATGTTTTTGTATAAGGATTATGAACTCTCATTAAAGACAACTTTCTTTGTGAATTGCATTTCAAATTCGAAACCAATATGTGGGATCCCGATTTTTCAATAAAGGAACGTATCTTACTCATAGGTAATCTCTGCAGAAACAACACGATTATTCTCTTGGTATGAAATTTAAGATAAATATTAGTATTTAACCTCATGTCTTATTAATATTGTTTATATTATCTATCTTCTGTAATTATAACAATTTAAATATATAGGATATAGGATTCTTGAACATTAGCACGCTGTTATAATAATGATTGTTTGTTTGTTCAACCTAGCATGGCACCTTTTTGTTTTTTTTTCGCAAAATGTACATACGCTACGCTTACATACGCTTATTCAAATCCTACTAGCGTTGAGGAGTAATTAACACCAAAAATTAATGCATAGACAGCAACATACAATTAGGATAAATGAACGAATATGATGTTATATCAAAATGAGCAACGAGCCGGCAAACGTGCATATGGGTCCCCTGATAGTAAGTGTGCTCAACCGCAGATAAACACACACAACACAATATTATATAGTCTCTTTTTCATAATATCGACCCTGTTATGGAAGAACATCGTAAGTGACATTTGTCTAATTTTACAGGAGAGGTTTTTTATTGATTATTTTTTATATGTTAGTTAGAGGTCCCCGGTTTTTATATATGTTGCATAACTTATAATGACTTTCTTGTTATCAATTAAATGATTGCAGTAAAACTTATATAGCAATAGCAATAAGTACTTTTGTCACTTACGATAAAATTTTAGTTTACTATTTCCATATGATTTTCAAAAATTGTCACTTACGATATGATTTATCAGAATAGTCAGGTTATATATTTATGTAAATATATGCTATATACTCTGTTCTTTCTCCTGTAAGTCCTATATGTATATCAAACTTTTATAATAAAACGAAAACTCAGTCATATATTAATTTTCATTCTTATTAAATTATCAACTTCCATTATAAACAATCATTCATCATCACTAATTTCCTCTGGTAGAAAATCTTTTGTAATACCATCATAAGGTAAACTCAGATATTCCTGCGCATGTTGTGCAAGAATTATACCTTTGCCACATATTTTTTTCAGGTCCATGTACTTTGGTGTAGGAATAGGTAGTTTTGCAGAATATGCTGCCGTGGGTGCCTGAAGGCGCTTTAGACTTTGTCAAAATCTTATGAAAAAGCCCCAGATCCATACATCGAATTTCTGAAGGCGTAGAAAATGCATAATTAAGTAATTTTTTAGGTTCAATTCGTTGAAAGCAAGCTGATTGTAGCTTCGTAACTGGAATTTTGATAGATTTAGGTAAATATACATCTGCATAGCTTTTCGAGTCCAAGATATCACCATTTTCTAGCATTATGGTTTTATAATTTTTCGGATTGATTCTAGCGTTCGAAATTAATGTAGGCCACTGGGATGGAGTCCAAACAGCATTCCTTTTATGAATGATTAAATAGTCGCATGTACCGAATCTATCGCCATCATTGTATGCCCAGGAACCAAACAGTTTGTGGTTATATCCTCAATGAACATTGCAAAGTTACTTATAAAGTATGATAACATCGAAAGGATTGCTCTATTTTTATTTTGGCCGCAGCAAATATCATCTTGAAGATAAACTTTATTATAAAGGAACGACAGATTTTTGAAGTAGGAAAGTAAATATAATTTATTTCCTTTATTTCGGTAATAGTGGGACTTGACGGCTGGAATTTTCAATAAATTGTTTATCTCCTTGAATTATCGACTCATTGTATTTGTTAATAGGTGTGGATTGACTCTTTCATCTGGCTTAGAGACATTTAAAGCCCTTGCATTCTTAAGAGTATATCTTAACGTCATTTGTGATATCCCTAATGTTTTTAACAAAAATTGCTGACATACTTTCGTTTTGTCTCCGTCTCCCCAAGGAAACAGAGACAAAACGAAAGTAGAAGACGATATGAGACTGATCACCTACTACCACTTTCTACTTTTCGTTGACGAACATTTGTCTCCTCGACTAATCCTAGAAGCCAATCACGCTGTCTCATAGAACTTCTCCATAAACCCCAGTAAATTTCATGTATATTCCTCCTATTCTCACGACTAAAATTCATTTCACATTTTATTTCCACACCTTTTAATTTGTAGGTTACGATAATTTTACTATTCATTTTTTTAAAACTTTTACTTTTTCCGTTTACGATAAAATTGTTTTTAAGTTATAATTTTGCCATTTCTACAGATATGAGCCTAAGGATTTTTGCATTAGGCCTTAAATTATATTTGCTATACGCTACGCCAAAAAAGTGAAATACCTACAAAATGTCACTTACGATGTTCTTCCATAACAGGCTCGATATTATGTTTTTTATTTGGTTAATTTAAAATATATTGTACTGAGGACGTCGATTTTAGGAAAAGAGCCACTTCAATATCACTGTGTAGTTAATACTTATATACACTTTCACCTGTTAAGAACCAAATTGGAAAACTGGTTATAAACGAGGTAATTAAATATTATCTTTTACGACTTAGTTTATTAATTGAAGGCAATGAAAAAAAAGTCATCTTGTTTATTATTCAGCATATTATATGCAATAACGATGTTTAAAAATGCAAATAGTAATATGTAGATATACTTCGGTGCTTGTCGAATATTATTGCGATGTTTCAATCAAATGCTTAGGTTAGAAAAAACTTACTGACAAGGACGGAAAGCAATAGGGGCGTAAAGGGGGTACCCGCAGTGGGAGGGATTTATATGTATTATAGTGACGCGATCACGTGTACATTTGCACCCGGTATTGATCCTGCCTTTTTCTTGTTGTTAAATGTTCCACATCTAGCCTATGTATAATTTGTTTTAATGCAATAACACAATCAACTTAATATGTTCCTTCAAATGGAAACGTGCCACAACTTAACACAATGTTAGTGTTATGTGGTAATAATGCGGTGTTAAAGAATTATACATCACAGTAGTCGCTAAGTGTTGGACAATAATAAAAATTGAAATTATCCTACAATTTAGAATTCAAGGTCACTTTCCAATCATCTCATAAAAATATTGTTATTGTATGTTATGTCATATATTTATTTACAATCAATATGATGACGCGGTTTTAACTACCGGTAGTTGCACTGAATGGTGGCTTACAAACGACAGGATTATTATTATATTGTGTCTATTTCATTGTTATTATCGATCAACATCTTACTCTTTTGGCGTTTTTATTAAGAATACTTTCGGTTTTCTGTTTATTACGTAGCCTAAGTCGCAATTACTATTCTATTGTGTAAAACGTGTCGTAAGCAGTTGTCAATTTTATAGCTAGTGAGTAGTGATTTCTACTTTGAACGATAGAGACGAACCAAGGCGTGAACTTTATTTAGGTAAACTAAAAATACACAACTGCTTGTACGTGTACATTGTATATTGTGTTGTGTGCATGCATGGCCACTTTAATCAGGTTTTGGTTGAATAGTTTGAAAGTCGGCTGTGGACGCGAATGGTGCTACGTCGTGGTATCACATTCATTACCGTTGTAACTCAGGCATTTATGGTAACGCGCCTACTCAACGAGCAATAGGCAGTACTCGGCAGGAGGGGCGTGAGAGTTAGCCGCAACTCGCGACTCGAATATGACGAGAGATTGTGTATGGGCGCTCTATTTCGGTCTCAGTGGCGCACTCGGCGGCTAATCGTCGCGTCACGTGACGAGCGGAAGGACAGGGGGGTGAGGGTTCGCAGGCAGAGGGGCGGGGGACACGGGCAGGGGCGTCGGAATGCAGTCACCACCGGCACCGTTCAATGCATAGTATAAATCGTGGATTGATCCTCAACCAGCTCGATGCTCCAATCTCAATGTTGGTGAACGTATATAACGAAACCAACGCCAATATAGGTAGGTATTAAACTTACTTAGTCTGTTACGAATCTGCATGTTTGGCACTGTTTAGCAAGTTCTTTCGACTAAGAAATAGAACTACGTTATCTTTACCATGACTAACTTTGCCTAATTAGCTAATTTAATAAAAGCGCTCACTGGTATTATTTGTAATTGATAATGTAATTGATAACTTAGTGAGAATGTCACATGAAACAAGTGTTTATAATGTGGTGATAACATTCTGATGACGTATTGATTGCTTGACTGTTTTAATGTCATTTTTACTATAGCTACATAGATATTCAAAGTTCATTAAACGCAGGAACTGTTGGCACTGCTTATGTAATGGACAGACTTTACCAATAAATAACATAAAAATGAAATTCAATATTGTTTAGAAAGTAGGTGTTATGAAAATAAATAGTAGTGTTTGAAACAATAACTGTTAAATAATAATTAGCATTACAGTTCTGTTCAATGGGTAATTTCTTGCTTTAGGTCAAATGATGAACTTGAAAGTATGCACATTGTACATACCTACATGTAGTTTTTATTTTTACAAGTTCGTAGGTCGTTACTGGGCCGTCATGTAATGTTATTTAGGGTGATTGTATGGTGAGTGCGTGAGCTAGCCATGTAGATGAGCATTTCTATTTTATTTAGATGTCTCAGGATGAAATTGTAGAATACAAAGCAGTAATTGCAGCGTGCGGATTGCAAGCGATTGCCCCCCGTGCCCCTCCGCACCGCCCCGCGCTCGAACACCGTAAGTAAACAGTCTGGTGTTTATCCGCGTCTCGCTCGCACCGACCGCGTCGCGTCGCGCCTCTGAGGTGCACTCGCTGTTCCTATTATTTTCGTGACGGGTATTGCGCCGAAGCCGATTCCCGCATCCTCGCCCCCGAGACGCGAGGTCCGGTCCCGCGGCGGAGGCGGCGGCGACGGCCGTTCGCATCGCGCGCCAGTCCGCACCCGAGACCGACTGTCGCATTAGTCCGAGCCTACGGAACGGTCGGTGCCTCTCGACATTTGTTCAAATTGAAAATGCGGCACGTTCGTAGCGCGTATCACGGTGGTTGACAGGCGGCGGGTGGTGCGCTCCGCGGTGCGGTTTGGATATTAGTCAGAACCGTGACGTGTCACAGTGACAGTGAGCGGATTGTGTGTAAGCGTGCCGATGATACACGTGAATGTGGATGGAGTGCGGAGCGATTGTGGAAGATGCATTTCAAAGAGTCGTTCGCGATGAGCGATCGACCGAACGAACGCGGCCGCCGCAACTCTCGTTGCAAAGGTGGGTGTCACCGATCACCGCACCGTGTGCTGTTTACTGTATGTGTCTGTCTGCAGCGACGGTCGCGGGCTGTCTGCACTCCGCACCGCAGACCGCTCGTGCTCAGCCGCTCAGCCGCTGCGTGAACCACTTGACGACCATAATAACATACATAAACAACTTTACCTGTGTGTACGACGTACGCGTTCTCTGTGCCGCGGCCTGTAATCCTCAGAGCGTTGTATTTATGACAATTCAGATATCAGTATACCTACGCATGCTACTGTGATGTTTTCGTAACTACAGTGTCCGCCTGTATTTAAATGAGGCTGCGACTTGCGAAGCAAATTCAAAAGCAATATAACTTTCCGTGGAACGTGGCAGCGAAACGAATATTTAAAATTGTTTGTATCCTATTTATATACTGTAGTTACATTTAAATTTATTGTTACATATAAAAACTTAATCAATACATGTAAGGTCACGCCTTTAATCCCGGAAGGGTAGGCAGAGGAGAAACTTGTCCACCCAGGGTTTGTCGAGCTTATTTACGTCCCATAGTGTGGTAGGTGGCAAACTGGCTAGCTTGTTGCGATATCAGGCATATGATTAATTAATGGTATTCATTAATAATGACGTAGATAGTATGATAGTATAGCGAGATTAGTTGAAGTGGGCTGATATAGCTGGACTCCCAACGAGCATTCCGAATGGCTGTAGGGTTTACGATATTCATATTCCTGGCTTTTTCAGTTGAATACAGCCGACTCGAGTCGGGCTCACAGCAAAAGCGACCAAGCAAAAAAAAAACAAGACCTGAAAAAGGCATTATCACGTTCCCGGGAATCGTTTCTTTATTCTTTATATGTACTTAATTGTCGAATCTAAGCTACGTCCTCTAATATGTTGTTTGTCCCCACTAGTATGTTCCCTTGTGAAATAACACTAGGGCCAGCCCATCAAGAAGCAGGCTATCCGAAACTACGATAGGTAGCAACGTCTCTTTTGTTCCCTTGTATAATACATATTTAAAACCTCTAACATCACTTCACAAAAACATCTATAATTTATAAATTTTAGATTACTTATTATTAATTAGATATTCGATTCGAATGTTGCTGCCATAAAAGAAAATAAAAAAGTATATTCGTCCATTCGTATGACATACGATGATGATATTATGATGATGAATTCTATAGATTTCCTGTTTACCCGTCGGTCGATTTTATTATTGGTATTGCCTATTTTGTAAGTTTAAAACAGTTTTTGTAATGGCGATGTATTTTGTTGCCACCTGACGGTTTTTTGCTCATGCATGTATTCAAGTACTACCTTATGCGCGAGAGTCGCCTAGTTTGTATTATTATTTTTTATGAAAGAGAGGGCAGTCGAGCAACCATATCTATCTACATATATCAGCTATATACAAGTTCGCTTTACATAGTTAAATCAGTGAGAGCGTTTTTTTTTTATTTCATTGAATGACGAAACGAGCAAGGCGATCTGATGGTAAGCGCCACGCCTGCCCATAAACAGAAGCAACACCACACAGAGCTTCGAATTACAAAGCACTGTATGGCACTGAACTGCGCTCGTCACCCCGAGACATAAGATGTTAAATCTCACAATGCCCAGTAGTTGCACCGGCTTCAATGTTCTTTAAACTGAAACACAACTGAAGTGTGTAAGCACTACTGTTGCTTGGCGGCAGAAATATACAAAGCGGTGGTACCAACCCAGACGGCCTTTCGCATACGAGGGACCTACCGCCTTATAGAATTATAGTAGGGTTTTATAGCTATAGCATTTAACTGAATTCTTAATCCTTGACCGAGCAGATATTTAATTTGTTTATGTTTTATTTATAAAACTTAAGAAAACCTTCCCAAAACTCCCACCGTCACGTCAACTCGCAGATGCTATGAAATTATCAACCTTATTCTATTGTGTTTCAACTTACTACAACTCGTGGAGTCGGCCTCGTTTAAAATTACAAACACATACATAATTTTAACTCTGACATCGGATGCCAATGGGTTAAAAACCACAATTTGTTGAACAAAAATGTGTATCTATTAGAAACTCTGCATAAAATATTTTTTTTAATATCACATGCGTTGGAAATTCACAATGGTAGTTGTATGTTCAAAATAATGCAGGTTTTAAATATACCAACTTGTTTTTTTTTTTTAAATATAAATTAAGAACGATTAGTAACGTGTTCCATTTGGCAACGATTCGTTAAAATCCACCAGGGTGTTGCGGCGGGGAACGAGGCGTAAAGGGGAAAGGGAGAGTCGCAAAGGATGGAGGTGAGTTCATAGTGGCGAGTGGCTTGGGTAGACGATCGATATGTACATTGAACATACATACGTATCTATATAAATAACTGTACCTAACTTCTCGCAACTCCACTGTCTGTTCCAGATACTGCGCCAAAACCCCGTGCCCCTCCCCCCCTTCCAACCTCTAGGTTTTTTTCCCGTGAAACGTTTCGTCTATAATAATGTTGATACGTCATCTGTCACTAATTACTTCATGACATACAGAAATTCAACACCATATCGTTACCTAGTGGTAATTACGTTCGATAAGTAAACAAAGATTGTGGTTAAAAATCTTCATAATCTGAATTGAATAGTTAGGTATCATTTTTAAATTGAAACCTGTTATATTATAACAAAGTATGTATATTGAATCGACCGATTTCAATAGACGTGATGGTGTTCAAATTGACTGTATTACTTTTATGTAACATTATACCTCACCAAAATGTCTAAATTTTGATAATAATTGTTATCGGTAGGATACAAGGGCAAATTTCTTTAAATTCCGATTGCAGAGGACACAAATTTCTACCATACATGTACTAGTTTCGAGAGGAACTCCCTCTGCCTAGGTGTTCCCGAAACTCTATTCCCTGGCCTTAAACCAGGCTTATAGTTTTCCTATAACAGTGCAAAACGGCTTGGCCCCAGTGGCTGTCCTGAGCCGAGATTCGTACCCCAAAGGGGGTGCCCTCAGCGTGGTCACTTAATGTCAAGGGTTGAGAGCGCCTAAAGCGCTCACCCGAAAGTCCGGTGAAGCTGTATACAGCTGACTAGTGTCAGGCTTACAGCAAGCGTCAACACGAAAAAAAAAACGGCTTGGCATTCTTGACGTCGCCGATGTTTATGTTGATCGTGACCGCTTACCACCAGGCGGTCCACTTGCTCATCTACATACTTAGTAATAAATTATTTATTTTTCATTTATTTTGAAAACCCTGTGAACTGAAACATTATATATTAACGTATTATAACGTTTTTTCTGTAACACGTTGTACATTCATATTATATTGGTACATTTTGGTTTTATATTTTAAAATAATGATTTTTGGAATGTTTCCTTTATTGGCATACCATAAAACCTCTTTACATGCTAATAGCACTGGTCTACAGTGGTTTTGTTGCCCTAGATATGAGAATGATTTTGGGTCTATTTATGCACACAATTCATGAAATCATCAATGATTTTGTAAGATTTGCTCTGATTTTTTTTTTAAATCTTTATTTTCATTTTACGTTATAAAAATCAAAAACCAGAAACAAATTAATAGATATATTTATAATGTCTTGATATATTTATATTGTTTTGAGAAATTAGGATACATCGAAGTAAATAAAGAGGAAAATGTCGAAAATATATTTTATATTTCCATAAAACGCCTTTTATGATCTTTTCTATTACAATTTTTCAGGGAACAATGACTTTTCAACGATGAGCAGTAATCTGCCATCAAGTGACAATTCCATCGACCCTGATACCTTTCCTCCATCACTTTTAGATCTTAGTGGACCCGCTCTCCCTGTTCCTCACTATAATTTCCTAAATTATCCGAAAATTTATCTAGATGATTGCGGAGATAGTTAATACCCTTATTTGCTCCTAATGTATGAAAGTTTGTCAGCATATTTTGCACAATTTCTTCATAATTTGCTGCTTTATGGTTACCTAGGAAATTTTCGACAACCAACACAAAACTTTTCCAAGCTTTATTTTCCGGAACAGTCATAACTTTGATAAAATCTGAGTCTTTCATTAATTGCCGTATTTGAGGACTATAAAATATTCTACCTTTCAATTTTTCCATACTAAGCTTCGGAAATTTGCAAGGGGTCTGAGAGTGGTGATCACGTGATGTTTGTATGCGCGAAAAAGTTGCGCAGAAGCCTAATCAGACTGGAAAATTAAATTTTATTTTTAACAAGCCGATAATTGTTCAAAATATAAGATATGCAAAAATCATGAAAATACGAGCAGATTGAGAACTTTTATGAATATATTCGTAATCAGGACACTTCAAAACGTAAAAATTTGCGATCACATCCAGGGCAACAAAAAAAAAGTTATGTTTTGTAGAGCTGTGTAGGCAATGGGCAAAAATGTATGGAACTGTCCCCAGCACCAAACTCCAAATAAAGGAATCCGGAGACCCAAATCCTGTCTCCCCCTTCCCAATCCGTTAATTGTCCCCTTTCTTTAAGATCGGCAACAGGCCATGATTCTGATATTGTGGATGTTCATGGGCGGTGAAGATCATTTACGATAAGGTGAACCACTTGATTGTTTATTGCCATCCGCTATAAAATAAAACGGGAAAATTATTAGTTATAAAATTTTATAATTTTTAAAAATATAAATATTCTGCAAAGTGTAATTTTATCCCTAAAATACGTATATACATTATATAATATTATTAAAGAAGGTGGGAAAAAACTTCTTTTGAGTGATGGAACCCTAAAAATATAATTGTGGGCTAGCCAAATATCACGACGCACTATGTGTTATTTTGCCGTAGTTGCGGACATGCCAGTTTTATTTTTTATCTTAATAGGTTATACCTTAATAAAGTATTCTAAAAAATGCCCGTTTTGATATTTCACTTAATTTTAGAGATAAAATTATTCTTGTGAAAGGTCATTGACCTCCATGAAACAGTTTTTCGTCTTTATTTCTTCAATAAAGCAATTGTCCCCCTTTGTAATAATACTGATAAATTGTTGGTTCGAAATATATGTGTAAAAATTGCGAGCCCCTAACGTTTCAAGAACGAGGGTAAATAATTATTTTGTTATATAACGAAAAAAATTAATATAAAATGAACTACTTAATGGTCGTGTTTTTTTTTTGTTTGCATAATATTCTTATGTATAGTACCTTCAACTTGAGAAAATTCCAAACATGTATCTAGCGAGATCTTGGAGATATCGTGTTTCTAAGTTTTTTCAAAATTTCTATGGAAATAGGGCTGTCACAAAGTATTGAACATTTAAGTTGATTAAGTCAATCAATTTAATGACTTACACGGCAACACCCAAATACTCCGAAATATTTTATTCCGAACTGAATTCCGAAATGAATTGAATTCGAAATCGATGTTCCGATTTTCAAAAGTCCGAATTTCATAATACCTTAAAATTATAATGTCTATTATTAAAACGAAATTTATTTTACCGAAAGTCGTTAATGCGATTTGTTTGTTTTCCGATTTTTATAAGTTCGAAGAATCAAACGCTCGATGGGTTCTTGGTCCGATATACGACATTCCGATTTTCAATACTCCGAATAACTATAGAATTAGGATTCTGATTCTGATTCAGTTAGTATAATATGCAGTTACGCATATATATTCAAAATCTATAAGTAACGTTTAATGTAATTTAAAACATCTACTTTGTTATTAATATTTGTGTATTAATATTTCTTGTGTTTTCTTCTTTTTCTTATATCTACCTGCGTCGGGTACCATCTACTGTTATTAAATTCTTTGGGGTTAGGTTAGAAAAGTGGCAATGAACGCCAGATCCCCTCTATTGTTGGTGAATCCATAGCAATCATCCATAGCAATCATCCATATCAATCCAACCATATTGGGTTAGGTTAGGTTAGAACCGTGACCATTGGACCGCGAAGGCGAGCGAGCGCAGTGAGCGTGCCGCGGCAGCGGCCGCCGAGCGCCAGATGGCCTCTATTTTTGAATTCGTATTTTTGATATTTCGAATTATTATTAAGTCGGACTTTTTGTTGTTCGACCCATTGAAACTCGGTATTTTGAGAATAGTAATTACTAGCTTTTGCTCGCGGCTCCGCCCGCGTGAACAGCATTTTCCGGGATAAAAGTAGCCTGTAACCGTCTCCAGGATCCCATCTATCCCTGTAGATAAATTCATCAAAATCGGTTAAGTGGTTTAGGCGTGAAAGCGTAACAAACAAACTCACTTCCGTATTTACTTTCACCCCCCTTTTCATCCCTTATTAAATAAAATTCCCAAAATTCCTGAAAAACGTATTTATTTGTTTTACGTCAATAACCGAAATACAAAATTTTGTTTATGTAACTTTCAAAATGACGGACTTTCATACATATTATCATCCCCTATTTTGACCCCTTTGGGGTGGAGTTTTCTAAAATCCTTTCTTAGTGGGTGCCTACATAACAAAATTAATATACAGTCCGAATTTCATGCTTGTAGCCTTGATAGTCTGCTCTCGGCGATGATGAATCAGTCAGTCAGTCAGGACATGTTATTTTATAAGTATAGATTATAAACGTTAGGAATATTGACATTTAGGAATTATAAAAATAGGATGAATGATAAATCGGAATTGTTATATTAGGAATTTGGAACCATTCGGAATTATGAAAATCGGTATTTTTGGAAAAAAAACCCGTCAAATATGTCGTATTCGAAGAAGTATAGAAGAGTCACTTCAAGATCAGCCGCAGTCAAAAATAATAAAAATTATGTCCAAAATTGTAACTGACAAAATCTGCGGTGAAAAACTGAACAAAAGCTCTGCGCAAGGGTTAGTGTTTGTAATTAATGAATGTCTAAAAAGTCCAACTCGTCCTAAAAAAATTGCAACATCCATCAAAGAGAAAGTGGAACCTAAACCATATACCCCTGATGAAGCCCTTTCTTTCGTAATCGATAGAAAACTAACTGTGGAAGATTACACTTTCATACAGAAAGATTTGAAAGAAAGAGGTTTCTTAGCGTATCCTCCATACTATAAATTGCAAATTGCCAAAAAAATGTGTTATCCTGAAGAAGATATAGTTATTACTGAAAGAGAAGCAAGTGTCTCGGTTCACAGTTTGTTACTACACACATCCCGCAGAATCATAAAACTATGCACCGAAAAAACATCACAATATTGCAAACAAAAGCAGAAAAACATTATTTATTGTATATTTAAGGGTTCTTGGGGGTTTGATGGAAGTACGGGGCAGTCTTTTTATAAACAAAAGTTTTTAGATGGTGATGACCAAAATGAAAATTGTTTATTTACAACGTCGTACATTCCTCTGCAACTAAAAACTAGTGACGGCTTTGTGTTGTGGTCTAAACCAAGCCCACAGTCCTACAGGTTTTGTCGTCCATTGAAGATCCAGTACCGAAATGAGACAAAACAACTAATTCTCGAAGAAAAAATGCGGGTCGAGGCTGAAGTAAGTCAACTTACATCACTTTACGGAGAAACTGATGAGGGTTAGAGTATAATATCAGATCCCAAATTATATTTAACCGCAATAGATGGTAAAGTATTTAATGTAATTACGGGAACAACTTCAAAATTACGTTGCGCTTGTTGTGGAGCTACAGCAACTGAATTTAATAAGCTGGATAAAAGGCGGCCTTATATGTTATTTCACACTAAACTATTTCTGTGCCAAATTTCATCCATATACGTTCAATCTTTCTGGCGTAATTGAGTAACAAACAAACATCCATCCATCTAAACTTTCACATTTATAATATGAGTAGGATTAGGATAAAAGTAGTGGACTATATTTATTACTTTATTTAAACTTAAGCATAACATTATACAAAGGCGGACTTACAGCCTTGGGCATTTTCTGCATGCAGAGAACTAAACTAAAAAAAAAATAACAGTAAATACATTCATACTAACAATATAACAAATTATATAACTAGAATGTGAGATAACAGTTAGATAATGAGGAGAAACCAACAAAAATACATTAAATTTGAGACGAGCCTGAAAACTTTAAGTGTTCGCCAGCCATAGGCTTAAAAGTAAACCGACTCGTTGCTGGCCTCATATTCCGAGGGAGCTCGTACGAGAGGAATACCACTTGGACCAAGAATGACGATTTTAGAAAACTCGAAAAACCAATACTTTAAAAATTTAAACTGAAACAAAATGTGCATAAAGCACAATTTTTCGATATAATCTTGAACTATGCACGAGATAAGTTAAACCGGTTAATATCTCAGTTAAAAATAATAAATCACAATGAATAATGTTTGTTTCAAATAAGTAGTTTACGTTGCATACAGGTTTAATTGACAACCCTAACTCACAATTATAAAATTCAATATTTCCGAGATCCTGGGTTTGTTGAATCTGGTTTTTTTTGTGGTGATAGTTATTATAGCATACACCATTTTGACATTTAAAAAAAAACACGACCATGAAGAGAATCTCTAGAAAAAAAATAATGACTAAATCATAGTTTTTTTGTTGTCCCACCTAATTAAGCAAGATTTTTAAAGTTTTCAAAATAAAATATGGTTCCTATACCGATTTTCTAGCATACCTTAAAACATTTAGTGTGAAAAGCCAATCCAAAAATGAAATATTGTGTTTCTATGGTTTCTATGGCTTTTTCTCATTTTTTTTTATTTCTCTTAAACTATTGTAGTTAGAACCGGCGGAGTTTTAACAAGAGTTTTGTTTGATTGTTAGCTACCCAAAAAACACATAAAACGAGCGTGTCACATCTAAGGCCAAATAACACAGATTGCATTTATTTCGAGAAAATTACTTTTAAAGTTTGATTTTTGGTTGTAATCGTTGTGAATACCATTTTATGCTCTTCGCTCGAGAGCTATATCAATTTTTTAAGTAGTTTTTATTTAAGAATAATTGACAGAATAATCCCAACGTTTATTGATCATTAGACTTGAAATATTTATTATGTCGGATATGAATAGATCTTCGTGGTCATAATAATTATAAAAATATACAACGTGTTACAGAAAGGTGTTTAATGGTTGTTACATAAACCTGACAATGAGTGTTTTATCAAAATCTAGACATTCTAAAATTTTACGCTAATATAAATCGTTAATTTAAGATAGATAAAATCGGTCACATCACTATTAATTAATTGCATTACCCTTAAGGGCCTACTAAGGACATCATTCGTATCAGCTGTTTCTCATTAAGTGGTGTACAAAGTTTTAGTTGGATTGAGGATATGTTACACATACAAAAAAGAAAATGCTTTGCAATTATTGGATTTGGTATTATAGGAGATGAAATATTTCTATCGTACAATTTACGTTGCCTAGATTTAACCGCACTATTCTGTAACACGTTGTATAATATTATTATAATCTGATCAGGTTGTCAGTTTTTGATAATTTCTGGGTTGCTTATATCTTGCCATAACTGAATCAAAAATTGGAACTATCTATTAGAATTTTAATTTACATTTGATTATACTTCTTATTGAGCTGGTCGGATATTGAAGACGAAAGAAAGTCCTTTCTCACCGTCCCGCTATCACACACAAACTATCAAAAAAATTCGTGATCTTAGCTTTCGTAGTTTTTGAGATATCGTGATTGATAAGTGAGTGTATATGTGATATTTCGCTTTGTGGAAAGGTTTTCTTAGAAGAGGCGGACTAACGAACAAGTGGTTAACCTAATGGAAGTGATCACGCTCATGAACATGCACAATACCTCATGGATGTGTTGATGATCTTAAAAAAGAGATAATTAAGGGACTGGGAAAGGGGAGAGGAATTTGGGCCTCCGGATATCTCGCTCATCGTAGAAACGTATTAAACAAGCTGCTATTTTACGTCAGTCACTAAATGTTTTCTATATACTAATAATTTATTTCTATAGAATAGTGCACGAAATAAAACATTTTGTCTTTTAAAAAATGAGATGGAATTTTTTTTTCTTTATGGAGAAACGCCATTATAATATGTAACACGATATAGTATTTTTATTAAAATATTCACAGTTGTAAATAGTCACACTAAATTTATTTTAAAAATTATTATTAATTAAATCTAATATTATTGACGGTGAGTAAATATGATTAAGAAAAAAAATTCCAATAATTACTTTTAAGCCTATGAGTTTTATCCATTTGAGTAACATAACTAATTTTAGTCCAGTCAAACTAAACCTAGTTTAGTCCGTTCGATACACAACCATTTGAATGGAAATTTGTTTAATTTTGTTAAGTTGGTTACCATTAGCATTGACACAGCTCGTGATTAACTTCAGGCCGTTCAATTTTGGGTATTGTGCGCTTGTTTTTACTAGTACTTTCTCTAACTTAAGGGTCCCGCTATGTCTTAAAAACAATGAGCTGGGACGCATGTTAATAATGCATATGTGTTACACCTCAGTATCCTTAAAATATGTTTAGGGTCCCAATTATTTTCGAGGGTGTTACTAAAAATATACATTAAGATTCGTGATTCTAAATACATAATATTATAATCATCATCATCAGCCACAATACTGGCAAGCGCAGCGTTGGACGTCCGCCTTACAAGGTGGACAGACGACCTGATAAAGGTCGCAGGAAGTCGCTGGATGCAGGCCGCTTCCAACAGGTCGGTCTGGAAATCTTTGGGGGAGGCCTATGTTCAGCAGTGGACGTCCTGTGGCTGATGACGATGATGATTATAATAGTAGATATTTATTACTTACACAATGTTTGTTTTCAACATGCAATTAATAATGTCGTTTTTGCCAGGTGTTGGCGTCAAGATGGAGCACTTCCAGGCGGCGCTGGATCCTCGCAAACAGGAGCTGCTGGAAGCGCGCTTCTTAGGCGCCAAGGTCAGTTATATTAATAACAAATATTTAATCATAAAACCTCTTCATTCTATAAAAAAATAAAACACGTAACTATGTATATTAAAGTAAAAATCCTCTTGTGATTCAAAAAGTCTTTTTAGTGATTATAATTATGTAGTAACATAAGTAATATTATTTAAAAATCCGTACAATTCTATACCAGCAGACTTTTCATTTTGTCTATGAGTCATATTGGTATGTTACAGTTTTATTGGAATCCTTGTTATAGTAAAACGGAGTGAATCGGGACGAAACTAATATTGAATTTATTACTTAGATGGGTGGTCAAATATTTTTGGCCAAAATGTATAGAAGTTTTATAATTTTTTAGTTAATTTTGAGTTTATCCCATTTTAGATGAGTAAATAAACTAAAACAGTATGTACATATTGTTCCTTTTCATTTTCTGTATTCCTATTCATTCCGTTTCACTGTACTTCGTAAGTTAGTTCTGTCATCTGATTCTGTGGTAGTATAGTATAGTATTCTTTTTGTTTGTTTGATAATATCTGCAATTGATTTTTTCAAGTTTTTGTAGATTGAGTAATAAATTAATTGTTTTTAGGGTTTGTTTATACACAAACAAAAATTATACTAAAATTAAAAGACAACTGCGGTGTGTTTTTTTGTTCTGTTGCATAATATTATTTCGTGTCGTTGTATTGTGCTAATTCTCTTTTGGTATAAGCTGAATGTGAGGTAATCTACCTTTATAAAGCGTAACACAAACACTAGGCCTGCTCATGATGAGTTGTGCGGTTTTATCATGCGTTGTAGCGTCAATTGTAATCCGTAATTATTCATGGAAGCTCGAGTTTGGCAGGCATTTTTAGTACCAATAGTATTTTTACAAGGTACTGCATTTTTGGCTTATTCAACTTCGTCAATTTGGTGGTACCATATATTCCGAAATGGACTTCTTAACTTATTTTAGTGATATACATGTATGTTCATATCGATGTTCATTTATTGCTATTTTTACTCATGATATTGGTGGAAAAAATCGTGTAAAAAATAGCTCCGGGTCACACTATCTGCTGATTGCGATAGGCCTGCATATATGCGTCAGAGGAAAACTCACGTTGAAGATAAATCATGAAAGCTTACCATTATGTGGGTGTAGCATGACGTACGCGCAGATTGGCTCGCAAGTCGCACGCACCGGCGCGCGGGCGCGGCGCGGCGCATCGGCCGCGACGGCTTTTGTTTTGTTGCGTGCATTTGACTGATCGCGAGTAGTGCGGATAATGGATACTCAATACCTTGGCTGGTCTGAACTCTGAAGTTAGTCACGAGTAGCGCGGCGCGACGTAGCGTCGCGTCGTTTCCTCGGGAACGACTTTTCAGAGGGTAACAGATGAAGGTGTAGACACCGGGTGAAATTACTTATTTCAGTCCTGCCAAGTTATGTTGCGTGTATTGTAGTAATGATCATACATTGAGTTCTTATCATCTAGAGCTAGACGGTCAGTCTCTTATAAATCCGAATAAAGCGTCTTTTCAATCGGAAAACTATAATTTCTTTACTACGTAATATAAAAGAGAACTAGAGTTGGTAGGTCATCTTCACCTCAACACAGATACAACAAGATAAAACAATAAATAGTTTTCATGGTATTATTCGAACTCCATACATGTAAACCAATCACACAGCGATGAAATTAGGAATGATAGTTAAATGTTGATATGCAACGAGCATATCACGTGACGTCTGATAATATAGCTACACCATTAGGCCCACCTGCCCCGCTGCCGCGCGCCGCTCCGGTTTCGTCCACGACACGCGTACGTACATACATGCACACGTCGCCGTCGCCGTCGCGGCGTGATCTCGTCCAACCAAGTGGATTGTGATAGATATGTAATTCCATTATGTGTCTCGTGTTCGTCCGTTCCCCGCTTGCAATCTTCGTCCCTGTATCGCCTGGCTGACGCGACACTGAGCAGCGCCCGAGCATCGGTTTTGTTCGTTGTTTTGTTGTATTTGTTATTCAAATGATCAGTATTATTGATCACGTTCTCCTTATTGTCCACCGGAAAGATTTTAGTGAGTAATATTTAATTTACGATGTCTATGTTAGAACTAACGTATCGATTTAAATTTAGCTACATTGTTTCATTAGAGGAATTTGCTAGAAGTTAATAAGTAGGATTATAACTGCGTCATACTTGAGTGGCAGACACCTTGCAAGTATTGAGTATAATTGTGTATGGTAGAGTAGAATGTTTGATTATTGATTTTATTAACCGGCAAGACTATTTTTATAAATCAAAGGTGTTTGGTTTCGATGAATAATTATTATTGTAATTCAATTTATTAATGTAATCTGTCGTTTACGGAAATAAGATCTAATACCTAAATACCAGCTATATTTTTATCAATTTTACTTAATACCTATATTTTACTGCATGCATCAGTTTTCCCTCATGCAACTGGAACACTCTAAACAAGTGAATAATAATTTAAAACCAACAAATATATAGGTATTCATATTTTACTTTGATATAAAAACACGTATCACAATAAGTTTCGCGACTCGATTCACCATGATATAAAAGGTAAAACAGCAGTTCACAATAGTGGGGGAGAGACGTTTTCTAATAGGCCGGTTTACATTGAGCGCATTGATCGCGTGTTTACAGGTCAGCGCAAGGGAGATACTAGTAGAAACTCGACGGACGCCGGAATACAAAACGGTGAGTTATCTATCTACCTCAAATATTAATATAATTATTATATGTAGATACGCACTTGATAAGATATTCTACGACTGCAATATTATTCAAATCTGATGAAAACAAGTGACGGCATTGGCGAGTCACGGTTGTATGGTTTTCGGTGTGCGTGTATGCACTCGACGCTCGTGTATACATACTTATAACAAACCGTTGCGGGATTGTATATACCGAGTATTATACTGCCGCTATTAATAGAACTTATTGCAGGCATCACGCCGTGTTAAGGACGGGCGATTATTTTAATATCGATTTGGTTTCATCGACGCGCGTGTTTACGCTTGGCATCATACTTTAGCAAATAAATAATACTGTGGCACTAGAATATGGCCAATAAGGTAGTGACATGTATTTTAGAACGTATGTTAGATAAGTGCTAAGGAATTTGGACCAATCACGTGACGCTAATCAATCCATTCGAGTAGGTAAGACATTATTAACGCTGCGCGCTGCTCTTACAACAGTCCGTATTGTAAACACTCCTATAAATAGCGGACTTTTAAAATAACACAGACTGAGAAATACATACCGTACATCCAGTAAATACTGACAAAAGTCTTGCATTCATTCTGTCTACATAAAAATCACTGCAAACTGAGTTTTTGTTGACGTTCTCACATTAATCGATTTACATTTCTCGCTTATCACATGCAAAAATCGTACATACGTCGTAATTATAGATTTATTGTACAGATCCTTGTGTTATTTTCACCGAAAACAAATAACGGTATGTAGAATTTAACCGACTTAAAAATGGAGATTCCCAAATGTATATTTTGATAATTGTCACAGATCCATATAATTTACATAATAGGTAAATATATTATGCAAATTGGACATTGTGATGTGTCTAATGACGGTTATTTGTATTTAAAACCACGAAAACCTGCCGAGATCCATTGAAAATACTATATTCATGACCAATTCCAGATTATAAGTGTAAAATACGTTACGAGTTGGTAAGCGTGCCGGGAAATGTACCGGCCTCGGAGTATAGGCAAGTCGGGGCCGCGGGGTCACCGACACAAGCAACACTCCCCGCTCTTCCCACCCGCCTCCTTTGTATCGCTAAGTGGTCAAATGTAATCACTGTTTGAACACTTTATATAATTTATTGACATTAATATTTGTTGGCAGCCACATTTTAATGGTGTGGTTCTAAATCAAACATCATGTAAATAAAGTATCACTGATAGCAATCTCTTCCTATGTGCACGTTATGTATTTATTATCAGTGTGACACGCTATTAGTGCTGAATAAATTTGGAATCAACAAATGCCATGCACTGTAACCATATAAACCGGCTTGTGTTTATGGATTTTAAGCAGGTACTTAGTCATTAAAAATGTAAATAACACATAAACACATACTAACACTTATTAACGATTTTATTTACTTTCGATAAGCCAGTTGGAGTTAGATGATGCGAGCAATGTAGGTGTTGTATACATATAGGTATTTTTTCAATCGAGAAAAGACTCAGCGCATTTATTCAACACTCGTTTCAACATTCAACTCGAAGGGAAATTATAACATGGCGCACACGGCTTCGCCCCGCCTCGGCTACAATGTGCCGTCAAACCTCATTCCACCGCTAAGCTGCCCGGTTCCGCAGTTATTTTTACACAGCCCGACCTTTCGCACCGATCGTCACCGCACACCCAGTATTTACAAAATGGAACATACGCACGTAGCACTCACGTTTATTATAACAACAAAATATTTAAAGCCTCACGTTATCAACACTAAGGATCTCGTCGTGTTTCATTGTAAATAATTATGTCTTTCGAATAAAATCATACGTAAATATTTGATTATGGCATACAATACGTCCGTACGCGCCCGTCGCCGCGAAGGCAATGAACGCGGGACGAAACTGCGGCGCGGCGCGGCGGCGGGTGAGCCATCAGCTGAGCGTCACGCCGCGACATTGCAAGGTCCGCTCGTACCTACTGCTTCGGGTGACCCACTGCGCGCCGCCCGCCGCCCGCCGCGCTGCGCGACATCCATGGTCTGCCGGCATCAACGCAACGTCGCGCCGCGCTTTGCCGGCCGGCGCGGCACGGCAACCAGTTACTGCTCGTGCAGAATTAACGCGCTCCCAAATTACTTATCAATGGCCAAAATACTCTTTGCGTATACTATATAACTAAATAACTAAGTAATATATAAATAATAGTAACTAATAAATATTTGTTGAACTAATTGATTATTGTTTATATAATTATTAATTAATTGTTAAACATGTGGTGTAAGCTATAAATTGTAAATTGGAAAACTGGACTTTGTTCTATAATGTATCACTTAGTGTGTCTCTCTCTGGTAACTATAAAATAAATAAATAACGTTATGAGTTAATTAGCAGGACAAAGATTAATATTACCATTACACGTCAAGCATGTACTTGCACTTTATTCCTAACACGGTGTCGTTTAATTAATATGTACTTTCTTAAACGCTATATCATAAAGTTAGGATGAGGATTTTATTTATAAGTATGTTTGTTCGTGCTGTTTTTTTTTTCATATTTTATTGTACACCGCTGTCTACTTCTCTTCTTGTTAATTGTTTTCATATCTACGTTTGTCTGGAAGAGATTGCTTCTAGCAATAAGACCGCCCATTGTCTACCATAAGTTTATCACCAGCTTTTTAGTTTTAATTACTTGCTTGTAAATGGTTTTCAATAAAGAGTTTTGTATTTGTATTTGTAAAGTTATCGAAATATTTGGTATAACATAACCAAAACGGTTTTTTTTTTCGGAATCGGTACCGGTGACAGTCCGATGTTGGGTGTCATGCCAGCTTCAGAAGTACGTCATAGCTATAGTATTCTTCACCAGCTTTTGTCGTAGTTACATCAAGAATTTTTCTAATCTGATTAGTAGTTCTAGAGATAATCCTTACAAAGAAAGTGTCTACACTTCTACACTTCACTTCTACACTAATATTATAAAGAGGAAAGATTTGTATTTTTGTATGTAACGAATAAACCTAAAAACTACTGAACCGATTTCAAAAAATATTTTGCCGTTAGAAAGCTACATTATCACTGAGTAACATAAGTTTCTTTTTATTAGGGTTCGAAAATATCCGATATTTATTATAAATATCAAAATATCGGATATTTATGATATATATCAAGTTTGATATATATGTGTATCATTTTTGTATGAAAGCCATATTATTATTTTATTGTAATATTACTTGTTGCATATGTGTTACATAAACATACTAAATATAAAAAAAATAACCAAAATGTTTTATTTATTTAGGTACTTAAAATCAGACAAATGAAACCAAAACATAAAATCTTCTTTTAGATAAGGCAAAATCAACTAGAAAATATAAATCTTTTATAAATCTTTAGGGCAGAAGTGTTGCCATTTATGGATTAGAACTTACCATTTATTTACCAGTATTTACTTACCAGTATTTGGGAAGTAGAAATACAGTAACAAATGCTAAAAATAACTTAATATTAATTTATGTATATCGGCGAACCCAGTTTGATATATATCTTGATATATATCCATTGATGTATATCCTCGAACCCTGCTTTGTATCCCGGAAAAAGCAGATCACGCGGGCGGAGCCGCGAGAAAAAGCTAGTGTTAACGAAAATTCAAAACAAAAGGGAACATGTTATAAGGCGATTCAGTCTGAGCATCCTCTTACCTACCCCCTGGTTTGATGAAAGTAAATTAAAAAGATGCTATGTTAAGTTGTGTTAGCCTTTAAATAACGCTCTGGACATTATCGATCAACAAAGTCCGCACACTTAATGAAAAATACGCTTAACTGTAGTTCGTGCAACCATGTTGAAGATGTGCAATTTTTGCTGATTGATTCTGTCAAGAACAAAAATGAAAGGAAATATTAATTAGAGACTTTAAACTAAATACGATGGATATTGGAGTAGCCCGAACCTATTGGTTCTGATTTGTTTGGTGGTGATTTGTTATATTTAACAAATCCATAATCAGATGTTGCAAAAATATTGTGTTCTGGCAATCCTCATTGATTTCAATTCAATTTATATTTATTTGTTTAGTCGGCATAGTTATAATATTTATGTAATATATTTATCCAATGTGCTTGTGCTAAAAATAAGTAATAATAAAGTACTGATAAAGAAAGCTACGATGAGGTTGACATGTCCGTATGGAAGATAATCATTTTTTATTCGACCTAAAAAAAGTTGTTCTCAATTAGATGCGTAATTTTTATGTATGATACGCGTTATCTCTAGGAAACGTAAACCGATTATGATGATTCTCTTTGGATAAGGCTTGGTTTGGATAACCAAATTTCCATGGGACCATTCTTGTTTAACATTTGATTACACAGTACGAAAAGACGAAACAATTTGAAACTAATTGAATTACAGCTTATACAAACATTTGATATCGGGTTTTAAGTTTTAATAAAAAAAATATTATGAGACTGTGAAACCGAGGAGGTGTGTAAACTGTAAAGGTTTTCATATTCTAAAAATACACGAGTTGCCAAGTATTGCAATGTGTTAATGCCAGACAGGCGAGGCAGCGATAGGCTCGACTCCACTTCCAGTCATAACAGCATGCAATAGGAATAACCTAGGTGGATTTTCGGTGCATTTGGTGTACAATTGTGCCTTCCCCTTTACAGGCATGAGCTTGTGTAATGAACAAGCTCTGTAAAAACACAAAAAAATCGTAATAGTGCCACCCACATTTTAGGGCCATAGCTAACTTCATCTGCACGTGCTACCCTCTGCTGAGTAACGGAGAGGTAATGGCGATACTTGGTTCCCGTTGCGGATTGTGGGGGTCGGACGGCGTGTCGCACATAGTATACATAGTACCTACCAAATCCAACGTCAAATTATGACGGAAAGGCGGACCCTGCCATTAAGCCGGTATGACGCTACAAAGAAAGAAAAGGAAAATAGAATATGCATATAAATCTATACAAATTTATTAAGAGACCGATCGCGTAAAAACGAAACATTAGCAATTTTTAGGTGACAAGTCATCGATTTCGAGAATAGAGTAAACGGACCAAAAACAAGCCCATTGAGTTTGTTTCGCCGGATTTTGGATCCGGTGGTAGTTTTAAAACAACAATGGGCAGATATACATGGTCCGTATGAATCTCCCTTAAAATTAAATATAGGACTTTGTATTTCTCTAAGTAGTTTGGATTACTAAACCGGACAAAACAAGACTATTGAGTTTGACTAGCTGGATCTTCTCAGGGATGGGTTGCGCCGCGTTGAATCCAGTGGTAAAATAAGTCCACTGAATGTTTCGCTGGGTCTTCTCAAGATGGGTCGTTTTGGATCCGGTGGTATTTTTAAAACACGTGTCGTTTTGATAATGCCTATAGTCCAAATCGACCTAAATATTTAACAATCCTGGACTTTTTCTGGTATGTTCGCGCGAATGCGTTGGCCCATGAAACGCGCTGGTTTGATCATTAGTTCTTATATATTCATCCCTTTAAAAGAGGAATTAACATATAAGAACAAATGGGCTCACTACAGAGGCTGTTCAGGACCGGGCGATGTAAAAGCGTGTAAGTAGGAAGGCGGACCCGGTACTAACGCTAGGCAAAAAACTGAAAAGAAACTGTTATATCTTTACCTGCCTAAATATTGTGTTTGCATTTTTTACATGTTGCTTATTAATAGTGTTGTATAGGAGGAATACTAATTATAAAAGCGTTCTTTTTAAAAATAAGACACTTAAATATTCGACAACAAGAGTGTATTGCATAATATGAAGGGAATAGTATTTGAGTGAATGGGTGTTAGCGGCATCGTCAACTGGAAATAATCAATATTGCAGGCTTTAGTTGGAATCTCGTGGCGCCTCGTCGGCGCTGCACACTTGCGGCTGAAGTTGCGCTGAGCCCTGTTCCCCACCCCCTCTCACCTCGCGCCCTGCACTCCCCTCGCACTAGAAAATTGGGTTAAACAGTACGCTGCTGTGAACACCGCACAAGAGGGGATTTCGGGGTCCGTACAAGTTACAACTGCGCTTCTACGTTGAATGCGGGAGAGATGTGGCCTGAGTATTGATTGTCTTTCATATTGAGACGCAGTTTCCTGCGGCGTGGCGCGGCGCGGCGCAATTGCACATTAAGGTTACAATCCCTCATAATAATATTTTTGTATTCTTAGTTTGAAACATTATAATCACTTTGTAACCACTTTCTCGTTGATTTCAATTTGGTAGGAAATAACCATAACAATATTAATGTTTAATAAGTATAAATTAATTATTTTTTAATAGGTATCGGTCGGACGTTTGAGTCGTTAAGTTATGTTTGTAATAAGGTGGCTGTACAGCTATCCGCATCGCACGACCCGCACGCGTCATAGTCATCGAATCGTAGAATTTGTTGTATGGATTTTTATGCAGTCTCACGCATCAACCCGAACTGCACAAGCCGCATTCCAGCAAAACAGTGTTTGGCATTACTGACAGATTACGCACGCGTATGACATAGGATTCGGTGTGTACGGAGCGGCGCGGACGAACTGCTCGACCTCAGATAAGTTCACGTAGTTGCCATATCTCTTGATTTTCCAGTAATACTACTGATTTTCCAAAAAAAAAAAAATATTACGTCCTTGAGATCAAGATCACCTACAATTAGGGACTTCTGTCCCAGAGGTGAGAATTCTACGTAACGCCGAGCTTGAGCTTTATAAAGCGATCATCTATGGCCCGGCATGAAGTACCTTCACGCTCTGTTCAGGATACCCAAATTTTGCTAGCCAATTTGGCTTTGTCCTCTAAATGACTCCTATACTGGACACTGCTCGAAATATCGGCGCCGAAGATTCCAATACTCTTGAGAAAGACTCCTTGAAACTGTAGCGCCTTTACAACGATAATGGGTCATTTTAAGAAGTGAATGCGCAAACCTGCGTCTTCATGGTGTTGTATTGAACCAAGTTGCTTTCACCCCATTCGGAGGCCCGCCCTATAGAGCTCTCGAATTTAGACACAAGTTTAGGCCGTCTGTTCTCCTCTATATTCCGATAAGATATATCGCGCATCACTTGTACTATTAACCGCATAACTATGCATGTTGTCAATTACTGGTCGAATTATATACACACTATTGTATACGAGTATTATTGCTTATCAAATTTGACCAAAAATACACAACCAACCCCAATTCACCACGACTCGGTGATTTCTCGAGTTTCATGCATAGAATCTTCTAACTTGCATAGTGTCGCCAGACGAGACGACTCTAGATAAATACTACTCACGCTTACGGAATACGAATAACTAAACTTTTATTTTTACTTTTACTTTTAAAACTTTTTTGCGAAGGTCCCATAGGCGCGAGGCCGTAACCGGCTGGCGAAGTGGAAACATTTAAGTAGGAAGGCGGACCCTGACATTAAGCCGGGATAACGCTAGGCAGAAAGAAAGCATGTAGTAGTGTGGGAATGCAGTACGTATTGTCGCTAAAAATAGTGCGACATGTCACGCCGTAGTTAGTTTTGAACAGTAGTTTAAAGATAAATGACATTTTTATATTCAACGAATACGAATATTCGTTAATTGATTATTATTCATTGTTGCACCGACCCCACTGTCAGTGGGATAAGGGAAGGTGGAAGGAGTTTCATCAGATTGATCGCTGCTGGACTAACGCAGATTGTCTAAGCGGATTAGGTGTCTAGATGATTCAATGAAAACACTCGATACGATAAATAACCATTTCTCACTCTAAATTAAATTTCAACCAAGGAGTAAACTTTAAATACTTATTTTTTTTTTATGGTCATAATATGAGTGTAATGGCCTTCTTTTTGATTTCATTCATTCACTAATTCACTCGGGATTAAGCAATGTTCGGGAAAATATTGTAATGAGTGCACAACGAATGAAAATGTAAACCATCTAACTCAATTGTAATACTACAATTGAGTTAGATGGTTTACATTTTGAATTTCAGAAGGAAACGACTATGCTATTATTGTTTACGTAATTTGTGTACAAACTTTAATACCGATACTAAATTACAATAATTAATAGATGATAATACGACGAACCACAACATTATTAATTACACATATTAATATTTTCTTATCAATATAATATGTGTAGAACGGGACGAGACGCGAAACAAAACCACATTGAGTGTTTTTAGTGAGTGATATTTTAATTTAATATCTCTACGTTCGAAACGGCCGATGTTAGGTAAATGTATTTAATTCTCTTATAAACACGTTATGAACCGTTTAGTTTGCGAACGGTGTTTTAACATTGAGAAAAATGTTCTGTTTACAATATAATAACGTCAGAGTCTACGGCCAGTGATAAGACAATTCTGTGTAATAATTGAATATGTTATTATAGAACGTGAGCTGCACCAGTTTCCATTGTCCAGTGATTAATTCATTCTATCGCTTTAGTCATGAGCGTGTCCATGTTTGTATGTATGTTTCTACACATACGCAAGTTGCCAACTCGCTAACTTTCCATTCGGCCACGTATAGGTAGGTATGCTAAAATTAGATGAACCAAGCACATTGCAGGCAAATCATGCGTTGTTTTACAATATTATTATTATTATGCCGCGGTGGATATAAAATTCTAAATGATATCCGCCGTGATACCTACCACTAAAATAAGTTAAATTTATTTATTACAAGTAGATTTTGATAACGGGGACATCGCGTCGCATAGCCTTGCAAGTAAACTGGTACGTAGGTTTTTTTTTACGTTTAAAAGTTGTTCTTTGGTCACGTGGTCGTCCCTTATTTTCCTTATCATTTTGATATAACGAAGTGCGTTGCGCTCGCATGCAACTTTTGTTGCTAGTTATATATAAGTTAATACAGGAGGTGGTCGCTATGAACAGGAGAGGAGGGGGCGAGAGGCACCGAAGGGAGTACATACAGAGCGGCAACGTTACGGCGATAATGCTAATATACTTTGTGCGTCTCACTCTATCACCAAGTATGCTGCATTATTATATCGATGTGGCATTTATATGGCATGGCTTGAGATTATTATTATGTGCTAGTATTTTAAAGTTTTTACCTCTGTTACCTTCCTGACACGGTGTACGACTTCTTCTAAATTCGTTCTATTGCAAATAAGAAATACCTAAGTAGGAAATTTGCATAATTTACCTATACATATTCAAAGTATAAACAGGTTTCATGTCTTTTTGCGCGAATGTAAATAGGTACTTAAGTTTTTCATTCGCATCAGCTACATTATAAATAACATCGCCAGCGATATCTCAATTATACTTGAAATGCATTATTTTTTTACATTGAACAGAAAGAACCGTAGTTTGCATGATTTGTGGGTAGAGAATAGATATTATATCTTGTACCTATATCTTCATATTACAATAATATACTATACCTATATATTTTTGATTCTGATTCTGACGGTATACTGCGCACTAAGGTATAGACACTGTCTCTACATTTTATAAAAGCTCTACATTATTCACTTACCGATTCATGTATCACTAAGTTGTTACTTAACTACCTACACAACTATTACGACTTTCAATTAAATATTAATTAACGGGAAAAATAAACGTCACGTACCCTATACATAGTGAAAAGATTTGGTTTATATACTGAAAAGCTCAAGTACTTATATAAAATATAAAATGAGTGCATAACCATTATTTGCTCTACGTAACAGTGTGGGGTTATCCAGTGGAGCTTGTCGCTACCCGCGCGTGCTGCAGTCATTGCTGCTTAGTTGAATATTATAAGTAGCATAGGTTACGCAGATAGATATATCTACCTACATATCGCGTAGTGTACTGTGTAGACTGTAGACTGGTAGATACACAGCATTCGACACTCGGCACTCGGCAGTGAGCAGCATACCTATCTGTGTTTATGTTGGTACATCGCGGCACAGACGCCTACGTAACACGTCCAGTAAGCAGTTTGTTGTGGGGCACGAGCGCCGATATCACGTACCTACTCATTCGCCGCGGTCGGTGGCACGCCGCCCGCCACCCGCCGGTGCCACCTCATTGCGGGAATAATCGGTCAAGTCGATTTCGTGTCCATCCTTTTGTCTAGTTCTAGTTAGTAGTTATCAAAAATAGTTGCACCTACCTTATACTTTTTGAATTATTCAAAGCGTCGCATTCGCTTTACCTCCATAGGAATTTGCTTGTGCAAAAACTCAATTGGTCAACAAGCACGATCGCAATCACGGGCTGTTGACCTGTCGTTTTGCGACTGCGAACGAACTGACGTACTTTCGTATCAGGTAGCCAGTAAATTCCATTTATAGTTGATTCATATTCTCGTTGTTTAGTTCAACGATTACAGGCAAATATTTTTTCACTGGATTCAACAATGCTTACGGCCTTGTATCCTTGTAAAATGGCGCCTCGCCCGTCGTTATTATTATTACATTCGGAGCAAACTTCGTGACGATCTCTACGTTCCCCTCGCCCCTCACCGCGGATGCGTATCCGATTGTCGCGACTCGCGACTGGCGTTTCGTTTACAACTTGTCAAACTAGTTAGGTTATTTGGACTAAAAGAAAGTAATAAAATATTTGATATGAATGCACTACTCCATTCGTAATTTGTAAGTATGAGTGTTATTGTGCGTGAAATAAGTGCTGGCAAACGTGTATTTGTGCAAAAGTTGGGCGAGTCATATGTAAAGACGCCATCTTTCTTTACAGATGTCAGCTGGGTCACAAATTCAGATGGCACCACAAACCACTGTCAACACGGGGCAACCACTACACAATCAGGACTCCAATATGAGCACAGGTAAATTGTGATATAGTGCTAAAAGTGCCGTCAAACTTAGTGATCTGTGAATAGTGCTCCGAGTGTGTAAAGTTTGTAAGCCGGTGTGGTTGCCATACGATGTATTTACTTTTGAACTCTGGAGGGCTCGATCGGTGTAAAAAAACTGGCATTAAACGAGAATTGTGACGTCGTATTGTCGTGTACGATGCCGGATAGGAACCGTGAAAGTGTTGCTTTTCATCCCGAGATCCAAGACAATAATTGCGTGCCACCACAATGCATGATTATAAAAGCGGAGATATCATAAACCACGTCGGCCTACTGAGCTCCTTGTCAAAAAGTGAGTTTATTAATCCGTATTCATAGCTGTATAGTAGTGCAAAGTAATAACCATTACGTTTTGAACATGTTGTTTTACTTCGAATATGTAGTTTGTTTTCATTTACAATCTGATGGAACTTGAGTAAAATGCACTAGGATAATCTGCTTTGACTTGACTACCATTAAAGTATGGTTCATATGCTTGTCTCATGAGGTGCAAAAACATTAATAAATACAAATCAAATACCTACAGGTATTTATCTTGCATTTAAATTAAAAGGGGTTTGATTTAATGGTTAAGCCTATACCCATTATAGTATATCTGAAAGCTGAAGAGAATAGGTATTTGTTAGTAGATTATGTATTGATATATTACAGATGTAAGTTTTGAATACTGGCTTTCAGGGTCATCTCATAGCGATAAAGAAGTTGATGCATTAACTCCGGAAAAGTCTGCAGCTATGAGAGGCTCAACCGCTGGGCCGGGCGCAGGGCTTGTGCCACCCAGTGGTGCTACACCTACTATAGCCATGCCTGAGAGGAAAAGAAAACGAAAAGGCTAGTTATCTTTCATTTTATTTATCCCCTTATCTAATGGCGATGTACTAAGGCTGAGGACCTTGAGGGTCAATTCCCAGTTCATGCGATCACAATATTTATTTTGAGTTTTGGTTCGAAAATACACACATGATTTGCTGGGGATTGCAGTTTGAATGCAATATGGCAATAGGCTCGCACCCTATCACATTATAAAGGTGTGAAGTTTATGTTTGTATATAATTTTGTGTATTTTGTGTGACAATATTATTATCAAAGTCACTGTTCATTATGCATGGCCAAAACGAAAGTATATGATGGCTAACTCGTTTTTACTAAAAAGATATAAATGTATTATGTCCTAGAAAAAAAATAAAGGTACGCCAGCTAGATTTGATGTTAACATTGGTTGTTGCTATGAATATTTCAGGTGATGAAGGTGTGGGAGGAGGAGGAGGTGGTGGTGGGAAACAAAGGCACAATTCTTCAGACAAGAACATTAGAGATTACTTATCCAAGCATCCCTCATCAAGTCCTGTGAGACACACTGGCGCCAAATCTCCCTCACCTCAGGGAGCTAACTATCCTATGGTACTTTTCTTTTAATAATGGAATATTTTACTATAGTCATATACTTCAAGTATAGAATTACATAATTTTGTTGATTATTAATTACATTTAACACTAATAGAATTGAAAAGGCATAAAAGATTTTTTACAACATGTTTTTCAGTACCCACCGTCACCTTCCGGTGCTGATTTTATGCGTTCAGCATCTCAGCAAAGACCTCATATTACTGTTAAACAGGTAAATATGTTGAACTTTTATAATAACCACACAGTGCCTGATTTTAAAATGACAAAATTTTTTATGACGTAAAATGATGTATTCAATATCTTCAGGTTCAGACAGAATTGTCTTGTCAGAGGTTACAAGAGTTAGAAACTCAAGAGTCGTCTGACTTAGAATTAAGAAATAATAAAATAGAGGAATTAACAAGGACTAATGAAGAATTAAAGCATCAAGTGCAAGCACAGAGCAAGGTTAACAACTCCCATTTTATATTCTATGTGATATCTATACATTGTTTAAGAACACTTGATATGAACATATGTAATTTTAGGTTATAGAACAACATAAGTCACACATTAACAAATGTATAGAAGTGGTTAAGAAATTGTTAAATGAGAAAAGCACAATTGAAAAGAAAGAGGCCAGACAGCGGTGTATGCAGAACAGACTGAGGTTAGGGCAGTTTGTGACGCAACGCGTCGGGGCTACCTTCCAGGAGAATTGGACTGATGGATATGCATTTCAAGAACTCACAAGGTAAGTGGCCCTTGGCAGTTATATAAACTGAAGTCTAATTGAAAAAAAATTATATCTGATGATAAATTCGCTATAATGTAGAAACAATAACATCGCAAATTATGTTGTTATATTTTGGAGTTACTGAATTAAGGCCATGCCCCCAGCAAAACGCCGCGCGATCGATGTTTTTAGAGGCTATCTAGTCATTACTTAAAATAAATATTGATTAAAAAAATATACAATATATTTCTACAATCTGTCAGCTTTACTTTGTTCGATTCAAATTCATGTTAATGCTGATATATATTATTAAATTGTCGTTATAATTGAACCATAAAAATGAGAAAAATGCAAAGATTCCGTGCGCCTCCTTTTAAAGTACAGTATGTTTTCAAATTAGATTAACATCACTAGATAGGCTATTTAATAACGAATATTTTGCCCGTTTTAAATTTTCGAAAAGACCAAAACCTGATTTTTTAAATCAATTCGCTAAATATGTGCATATTCTGCACGAAAACTCACACACCAAGTACACGATTTAGTATGGCGCGAGTCAGTCAAAGTCGTTTGCTCACGGAAGGCCCTTAGTAGAATATACTCTGATAGTTATGAAATGCAATTAAAATTCGTTACCATCACGAGTAATCACACTGAATATTGTAATTGCAATTAATGTAATTGAAATTGGACCATCCCAAAAGCCTAACCTACCGCTAAATAGAAATAATTATTTAAAATATGGACCATCCAAATAAAACTTATTTCTCTGCCTTTGGTACTAGTGGTAATCTTCTGTTTAAAGATAGTACCAATATCATTTTGAAAGTTAATTAATCACAAGTTCAGCAAATAGAAAATGCCAATAATTGCATCAAGTATAATAAACGCTGGTTAATGTTGTTGAAATTAATACTGTTGTATTTATTTTCCTCAAAATATTTCATTTTGTATGTTAGTATGCTGATTCATTAACATCACTCTCAATAAATTATTATTTTTAGAATCATCGATTTTTTAACTGTAAACAGCCATTGGACGACCCTTCAATCAGCATAGGAACCCACTGTGTGGTTTCTTCGTCCATCTTTTTTTTTAATGACAATGCAATTTTCATTATCAATAGAGGAATATACTTCTGCCTGGTTACGTTTTGAAATATGGTCGCAAGTAGGTACTTTTATCCTTATGCAACTGACGTAGTAAGTCGTTCACCAGACATCACATTAATAATAATTGACATAGATTTTGACTGTTGTGAAACATTTATGTTTAAATTAATCCTCATATTTATAAACTCGTAATTCTGCTACTATTATCTCAATTCTCAGGCCTCATACCCAATGCTATTAAACGCAGCTTTCAACTTTTGAAGGTATCACAGTGTAAAACAATAGTCTATGTATGTGTATCAGGCGGCAGGAGGAAATAACAGCGGAGAAAGAGGAGATCGACAGGCAGAAGAAGTTGTTGATCAAGAAGCGTCCGGTGAACAGCGAGGGAGGCGGGGGACGCGGCAAGCGCACGTCCAGCGCGGCGCCGTCCACGCCGCAGCCCTCGCCGCTGCATAACGGCACCGACGCACCCACCTTCCTCAAACCGGACCCGCTGCCCAGCATGACCTACCAGGAGTACTACGAGGCGGACGAGATCCTCAAGGTGAGCGTGATCACGTCTACACTGGCCCTTGATTTGACAACTAGATTTCAATTTGGGTTCCTATCTTGCGCCTTCGGCATTAGCTAGCTATCCCCCAGGACCGGTTCTGTCTAACCCATAGATCACCTCAAATTTTTCGTCACATGAATATCTCGACTATTGTTTCTCTATGCTTTTACTTTAATAATATGTACGCTGTAAACCAACAACGAATTATATATTTTTGTGTGATGTTGGTATAACCACTCATGTTGTTATCGGTTCTGCTAATCCCTCTTTGACTTCAGTGAGCTTAAATATCAATAAAGTGTATATATATATAACCTGAGGTAATCTGTGGCACGGCCAATTCTTGCTTTGTTATAAAAGATTGAGCTAACTACAAACCAGTAAATTTCATTAAAAATTTAATTAATTTTCAGATAATGTATTTTTCCAGAATAACTATTTAAGTTCTAAAAATTTATTACAGTTAAGACAGAGTGCACTTAAAAAAGAGGACGCAGATTTGCAGCTAGAGATGGAAAAGTTAGAAAGGGAAAGAAATCTTCACATTAGGGAACTAAAACGGATACACAACGAGGACCAGAGTCGATTCTCACAGCATCCTGTACTCTCCGAGAGGTACGACTGTTGTATTCAATTTATCTGTTGCATGGTGCTTTTGATATTATGTAATGCTATGTTTTAGTTTATTACTATCACTTATTTGCGAAAGCGTATTGTCGTGTCGTATTGCAGTTTTATGACGTTAGAAAGGTTTTGCGGGCAATTCTTGGGTGTGACAATTATTTATGATAGGGACAAATACACTCCATTTTGTTATATTATTCCACGCAAGTGACGTTGACGGTCGGTCACTGGGAGTAGAACAGAAGAGATTTCTTGCATCCAGACTCGGAATTTTCCGTACAAACATACCAATGTTCATTTAATTTAAATAAAATTGACCGCCATTGCACTGAATTGGTGAAACATTTTGCTAATTTGCATAAAAAATTAATGCCTAAGCCATACGAGTATAATTGTCATACAATTCCAGAAAAATAAAGAGATCCACCTGCTTGTCGAATTATTTATTAGGAGCTGTATTAGACATAATTGTAAAGATGTATGTTTATACTTCTGGTTGTTTACATCTCTGGAAAAGGTATCGCGATTCGACCTTGCGTAGCTGCGTCAATTACCACTTGCAAATTGTGTAATTGAGGATGTTTTATAATATAATTGCTGTAGAGGGATAGGTGTAGAGGAAAATAAATTTCGTAAATTCATCAATTACTTTTGAGGACAGTTTGTTCAAAGTAATACAGTTGCAACAATATATTGGTACTTTTGTATGGATTGGAACACGGATGACCTGAAAAAGTGTGGGGTTACATTAATAAACGCGCAGGTAACACTATACCCTCTTTCCACTCAAAATTTTCATCTCGATAATTTCGCACGAGCACTGGATCCCCTTCAAGCACATCCCTAGATGCCCGCCGTGGGCCGTCTTCTGTCTCTGTCTATCCTGCGCGCACCTCACCAGCGTGCACGTGTCTGTCCCTATATCTAGTCGATCGCGAAACCTTCGCCCTAAAGCGCTTCTTCGGGTTCCTTATGTGTGGTATTATGCTCGCTATTCCTATAAGTAAATAAAAACCTACACAGCGCACGGTCGTGGTCATCGTTTTCGAATACGCCTTTTTAGTACATGTTTGACGGTTTCGACTCCATTTTCAGCAGCTCCACTACTCGATGGATGGTATGGCGCCACTAAGATGCGCCTCATTCCACTTTTCAAAATAATAATTGTACTCAGAAGAAAATGGGTGCCCGTTGTCACTAACGATACTTTTTGGTAGTCCAAAACGGGCAAATATTTTTTATGGCTCTGAAATAACCACAGTTGCAGATGTACTAGAAATACTTTGTAGTTGTAACCATTTAGAATGTGCGTCAATAATCATTAGGTAATATTTATTTCTATACGGAGCCAGAAAGTGGACATTGAGTGTAGAGCAAGGTTCGTTTGGCCAACTCCAACAATGCAATGGCCTGGCGCCTGTGGGCTTGTCGCGCTACGAGGCGCTCGCACTCGCGGCGCACTCGCGACCCACTCGCCCAATGTCCTCACCCATACCGGGCCACCAAAGGTAATTGCGCGCTAGCTGTTTCATTATGACTCTACCCCAATATGACCACTGTGTTTATCGTCTAACGCTTGAGTGCGAAGATCCTTTGGTATCACTACTCTGTAGCCCCACACTAAACAACCGTGTTTTATGAATAGATTATCTTTTCTATTAAAAATGGCTTTTCCTCTTCATTTAATACGGGTTCCGGCTATCCAAATTTTATAAATCCTAATACCTTATGCAATAAAGGATCCTTTTGAGTGGCTTTTCTTATTTCTAAAAACTGGCAATGTATTTTCTACAAAATTAAATCTTTTGTCTGATGACTAACGGCATTCGTGATAAAAAAAAAATCAGGGTTCGAGGATATATATCAATGGATATATATCAAGATATATATCCGATATATATCCGATATATATCAAGCTGGGTTTGACGATATATATCAATATTTTTTTTATATCATATTGCAATACAAAAACGGTTTAAAAAATTAATGTTATTAAGTAATTTTTAGAGTTTGTTACTGTATTTCTACTTCCCAAATATAGATGGCGTGGAAGTAGTGTTAAAACATACTCCCTAATGGTAAGTTCTAATCCATAAATGGCAACACTTCTGTCCTAAAAGAAGAGTTTATGGTTTTTAGTTGATTTTGCCTTATCCAAACACTAGTTTTTTATTTTATAATTTTAGTAAGTGTATGTAACACATATGCAAACAGTATTCCTAAATAATATAATAAAATACTAATATGGCTTTCATACAAAATGGATATATATCAAACTTGATATATATCGGATATATATCATAAATATCCGATATTTTGATATTTATAATAAATATCGGATATTTTCGAACCCTGAAAAAAATGCAAAACAATTTATCGTCCATGGTACAATCTCGGTATTGCAATTCTATGCAGCTAATTTAATTGTACGCCCTTAGGCTCGACGCGACTGTTTAAGAAATTCCTTTATTGTTACTTAATCTGTAACTTGAAGCTCGACGGTCACTTAAAGTTAAATGCTTCCCGTAAAGATATTGTCAGTGTCTGTTCATACCGAAAATTATGGCTCATGTTTCTTTATTACTTGTGAGTAATTAAGTTCAGTTGTGTTCGGCATACGTGATGCGCAATTGATAACACGCTCTGAGCCTTCGGGATATTTCTGACGTAACACTGCGCCTAATCTGAGCTATTATCTATTGACAGTACCAGCATCAAGCTGGGATCATAGTGTGCGGCGAGCACCGGCTAGACAATTGATTTTTTTTCATTTTTAAATGTTAAAGAACACTTGTTACTCCACAACCATTGTACTCCCTCTCTCAATAAACAATACACTGGTCTGAGCGTACCACATAAATTAATACAAAATTCCGCATAAAAGGTTACGAGATCTAAGCTTTTAAGCTGTGACACATCACTTGGTGTTGGAGCTCTAATAATGCTCTCTATTTCTATTTCATCCATATGTAACCCGAGTTTTTTTTTTATAGATTTTATGTCTCAAGTTACATTGTCCTTAAAAAAATCACATTTAAACCAATTAACCTCGAAATCTGCATTTATAAAACTAAAACGGCCTTTAAATATTGTAAATAATTTTTCTGTTAGTGCCTGTCACACAAGTGTCGTCCTGAAGCGTAGCCGTTGATGCTAAACCACAGTCTCCTCAATTATGTTTTGAAAACTTAAAAAAAGTCCCTATATGTGTTGTTATGGTTGTCAATGATTGCGAGTCAGTAAAGAACTAACACTGTTGATAGGCATGACTGAGATCCTGCTTTGTGTATTTTGCACCCCTCGCTATTTTGGATAATATTTCCTCAATACGAGTAATGGAAATAAAGGAAATCTTATAAATGGGTAGATAGTATTCTTATAATTTGCAATTAGTCTAACGGCGCCATTTTATTTATAAACTGTGCAATAAGAGTGTCGTAGTCGGTAAGGTCAACTTAAAAAAAATTATCATCATTATGCAAATATAATAAATACTTCACGCTCGGCAGAGGCATGGGGTCTTTACAAAAACTGGCGTTTTCTCAATATACTTATATGCAACTTAATAGACATTTTGAAAGTCTCAAGTTATTCCGAAAATACTTTAGTTGTTATTTTATTGCATAGTCTGCCCAAATGTGCAAGTGGGTCATCTGATGGTAAGTGATGTCCATGTACACCCACAATAGCAGAAGGATCATGGTTGTGGAAAGGGTAATTAAGTGATTGGAGATGGGGGATTTGGGTCTCTGGATATCTCACTCACTGTACGAAATCCAGCAGCAAGCCGCTATCTTACGTCTGTTTTTTCTGTGAGACAGTGGTAACGACCCGATCGAGGTGGCCCATTCGTGCTCTAGACAAACTGTCTACAGCTTTACCACTTAAAGGGTATTCATTGCGTAACATCTGAGTGTCATTGTTTGTGTTGTCAATGAGCAAAATTATTAACGTAACAACTTTGGAGATAACAGAAATTTTACTGCTAGTATCTATTTCAAATTTCATTGTTTATTTTCGTAAAATAATTATGAAATATGGACTGTCACCATCACAAACGAAATTATAAAATTCATATTTTTAAAATAAAATTCATATTATTCATTCTCCTTATTGTCTAACCCATATATAACTTTTCTATGTACACATATTTTTGGACTACAATCCAGGTCAAAATTGTATATTTTTTTCTCTTATATCTTTGTAATAATTGTAATCTGTCTTGTGTACTATAAAATAAAATAATAAAAAAATATATCATCGTCAGGAGTATCATCACCACTGTTAATATAATAATATAATATTGACTTTTGTTTCGCGCCGATATGTGGCCAGCTTGCGTTGTTGCCGCTGCCCACACCTGTCACGACCTGGCCCCGCGTGGTGCTAACCTTCCTTTGGGCGCGCAACATACTTGTCATTGTTGTCCACTACCGCCCATTGATAGCTCCGCCACGTTGATTTTTAAAGACCATTGTGTCAGTACCACCAGTGCGGACTGCGTACAACCTGTACATGATACGTACCAGCTGCTTGGCGTTGTTTGCCTGCATACTTTTCTACTCCCCGGCGGCAACTTCCCGTTGCAATACAGGTTAACTATAACTAGCCTTCCCTTATCGTAGTAGCCTCCACCCTGAAGCAGTGTTTTACTGGTGCTCCTCCAGTCTGCCCCCTTTTGGCATTACAAACTTTTTTCTTGCACTACTGAACCTAATAATCTCTTAGTTTTAAGTCCTGTAATTGATCTTGTGCTATTCTGTCCATCCTCAGAATCTCCTATCTAGGCAGAGAGTGGAAATTGTCAGAAAATATTTATATTTATCCATGCATTTTGCATTTTTTCACTAGCGCCGATGTTGTCTCTGGTTTGTCACGTGCCCTCCAGGTCTGCTTACATCTCTTTATAGATGAGTACTGTGTTTGTTTCCTGATCTTCAATTTCTTTTTGCGATGAGCGCATTTCAGAATGGCCATGGTCGTTATCTGGAATACGCTTGCAAATTTTTCTAGTTTTATTACACATGGATGATGTAACTATATATTCCCGCCTCCGATAGTCCTGTTGATTCTTGCCATCTCTGAAACATACCATCGACTTATTGTAGTGTCATTGTTGCAAGGTCACAGTTCTCTCTAGGTCTTTTAGATATATACTCTCCATTTTTGTCATAAATCTTTTGTTTCTTAATTAGATCATTATTGTTGGCCATGATTATCGACAATTGTTCCTCAACTATTTCTGGTGTTTTTGTGTGTTCTATGTTTATGGGTGTTTTCCTCCATAGTTCATAGGACTATAATCTGTACCATTGTTCTTATGCTGTCCTTTTCCCTCCCAAGTGCAGCGATGTAAATACCTAGGATTATATCCAGTGCCACTGTTGAAGTCGTTCTTAATGCTCCTTTTCTTATCCGCCCAGCAAGTCTTGTACCTGGTCTAGCCTTCTTGTAATTTGTCTGCCACCTCCTCCCTGTCCCATCACAATAAAGCTCCGTAGAGTAATATTGGGAAGTAGGTTCGTAATCACGACTGCGCCAATGTGGTGTATACAATGGAATACGGATGAACGCTAACAATTTTATTAAAAGGTGTGGGGTTACATTGACACACGTGTAGGCGTGCACTTAGTATTAATAGATATAAATACAACAATACTGACGTGTTTTTTTCATCTGACCAGGTATCTGTTACTGATGCTGCTCGGTAAGGGCGGTTTCAGTGAGGTTCACAAAGCGTTCGATCTTCGCGAGCAGCGATACACCGCCTGCAAGGTCCACCAATTAAATAAAGACTGGAAGGAAGACAAGAAGGCCAACTATATCAAGTGAGTCGTGTACGATGACAAATACGACATTTCTTCTTAATTATATATTAACTTTTTAATTTATTTATACCAGCCCTGTATATACACATATATACATTTTATAAGTACAGCATATTATAGAAAGCTGTGGTGAAATTTAAGCAACGTATAGTGTACGATGTAAACATTTCACCTTCCGTAGTTCCTACCACATCCGATTGCATTGCTAGGGCATAAACAAGGGCTTTTTTCGAATGATAACATGTACATATGTATTTTCTGAATTAATGAATTACGAGTAACGAGTTAACGATTGCGAGTTATAATACCGAACTGACTGCGTCAAATAATGGTAGATATTAGACAACCGTTTTAAAAAGGTCGAAATGAAAGAAGGCCTGAGGCGTCATCTTCATCATTTGATGTTGTCCAAAGTAGCATCATCGACATGTTACTCATTCGAAAAGAAGAAAGATCAGATTTGGTACTAAGGGGGGTATACTAATTCTAAATATTTATAATTACTATTGTTGTAGCACGAGCCTCCTTTACTGAATGAGACAGGGTTTGGTTTAATCGACCATGCGGATTATGACAGGGCAGACTTAATTAATTTTCGCGATTCTATATCTTATTTAAACATATTTTGTTCCATTGTCTTTTGGTACATTTCATGCAACTTGTTTGCATTTTATGTCGTGAACTATATAATATTAAATTGGTCATGTGAACACCATTAATAATTATTATGTTTCATTATGAGCCACGTTAAAATTGATTTAAAATGTTGTGCTTGAATATTGTTGTGTGTGAAATATGTAATATCTCACCATGGTACAGATATTATCAGATAACTAGATAAGAATTTGCGGCGAGTAAACTATTAAATATTGGACGCCGTGTTGCTATATTGGGACTTCTACGAAATATCATGAGTAATGTTTGTGATAAAGATCGTAATGAAATTTACGTTAATGTTATTTATATCCTTGGAAATATTATCTTGCCATATTTTTTTGGGACCTTGGAACTTTACCTCGGATAATGAATGTTAGCGTAATACGTCTTTATTAAAACACATTTTCGTTAATCTGCTTTATCATTTAAGCCATTGGTACTGAAGGTTAAAGTGTATACTTTCACAGCAAACATGTCATCATAATTCTTATTTAGTGAAATATCAAAAGTTAGCACACAACAAAGCGATTACATAACACATTCAAATTGCATACTTTCTGGACTCGTACGTGTTCCTTTGATATGTGTAGAAAAAACAAGGTCACTTAAAAAAAATAAACCAAGGGTTTCCTAAATATTCTATGGGGTATATAAGTCTGCTACCTCTCTTTTTTCTCAGCCGACTAATCAATCCCAAGCCTCCATGATCTGAAGTAAGCTGTTCAGTTTATTCTCATCATAACGCTATATGAAATGTAATCTGTTGTGTGTATGTTTGCAGACATGCACTGCGGGAGTACAACATTCACAAGGCACTAGACCATCCTCGCATAGTGAAGTTATATGATGTGTTTGAAATAGATGGAAATTCATTTTGTACAGTTCTTGAATACTGTAATGGACATGATCTCGATTTTTATCTTAAACAGGTATGTGTTTTATTTTATGTTATTATGTAACCAAGATATGTTGACGTCATACAGGTGGCTGATAGTGAAATCATAACTTAAAACTTGTCATAACATATTAAACATATGGTGAACAAAATTTTCCTTGGCTCACTTGTGTCAAACTAGGTATTTTGATAATTTTTCAAAAATGTTTCAAGGCTGTCTCTCATCACCAAGTTACTGTGGGAATCTTATACTGGTATATAAAACGTCGCACGCTCGGTTGTTATACCAATTGAAAGAATATAATAATATGTATGTACTGACCGAATTTCCTTGATATTTAATTTTATATGTATAAGGGATAATAATTGCTGGCGGGAGGACAACACATTTTTACCCAGCTATATAGAAACCACCGGTGGTAAAAACTGTGGTAAAAACTCGTTTAAGTCGTTTGTTTAGGCTAGTCGCGTTTTAGAGTCAGCCACTTATGATAACTTCCGCAATGTGCTAATTTTGCCATGCCAGGGTAAAAAATAACACTTTATTGATACAGTGTCTACTACAATTTCCCTTGTGCGCTTCGGTTACCTTCGTTTAAAATCGCTGGCGCGATAATGATAATCTGTAGGAGTTTTGTGGGCTACCGGCAAACAAGCAAAAGTGGATCACCTGATATTAAGTGATCTCCACCGCCCATGTATACCCACTATACCATAAGAATCATAGGCGCGTTGCCGACCTTAAAGGAAAGAGATAATTAAGAGATTGAGAAGGGGATGGAGATTTGGGCCTCTGGATTTCTCACTCACTTCGAAACGCAGCAGGAAGCAGCTACTTTACGTCAGTTTTCTGTGAGACAGTGGTAAAGACCCGGTCGAGCCTATTCATGCTATAGACAAAACTGTCAACAGTGTGGCTCTACAACTCAAAGAAGTTGTCTAATATCACTGCTGAGTTGATCACCCGTCTGTGCGACTCGCAGATGTCCCCATCATAAATACAATACATCTGACCAGAGTCTGATGCCGAAGTATTGGTTGCATATTGGTACTAATTCTTATATAAATGAACGTGCACGACCCAAGCGCATAACTTTAATCCTAGTACATGTGATATATTTTATGCGATTGTAAACAACACAGTTTTGTTATTTCAGCATAAGACTATACCCGAGCGTGAGGCCCGATCGATCGTAATGCAAGTAGTATCAGCGTTGAAGTATCTCAATGAGATCAAACCGCCTGTGATACACTACGACCTGAAGCCGGGCAACATACTTCTCACCGAGGGCAACGTCTGCGGGGAGATCAAAATCACAGATTTCGGCCTGTCGAAGGTGATGGACGAGGAAAATTACAATCCGGACCATGGCATGGACCTCACGAGCCAAGGGGCGGGTACTTATTGGTGAGAATAATTTGGAATATAATATACTAAACTAGCAGACCCGGCCACGCGTTGCTGTGGCTAAGGTATATGTTAAATTATATTGTAGTAAACTATTCAATACAGTATGTGCCATCTATTGGTTACTAAATCAATCCAGCCGATAAATTACGTTACACCGACACCTGTTATAATCTGATGGAACTTACAGATAATTATAACAAATAATTTGTAATAAAAAAATATTGCGACTATAAATTCCGATATAAACTATCCTATCTCTCAAGTTGGTTCAAACTGCATATAGTGGCAAAATTTAATTAAAATTGATTCAGTAGTTAAGGAGTTCATTGCGGACAAACAACGTGATACGAAATTTTTATATAGGTATAAAGATTAATTTTTGAAAACATCATTCATTATTCTTAAACATCTCGTCTTATGTGTTGTGTTTGTGATGGAAAATGGATGTAACTTGACTAAACTCTATAAATCGAATTCAGTACATTTTTACATATTGTTTTTAAAATAATAACAATAATTAAATGATTGTAATGCATCTTTATAGGTACCTGCCGCCGGAATGTTTCGTCGTCGGCAAAAACCCACCAAAGATAAGTAGCAAGGTGGACGTGTGGAGCGTCGGCGTGATCTTCTACCAGTGCCTGTACGGCAAGAAGCCCTTTGGCCACAACCAGAGTCAGGCGACCATACTGGAGGAGAACACAATATTGAAAGCGACCGAAGTGCAGTTCGCTAATAAACCTACAGTCAGTAACGAGGCTAAGGTTCGTATTTTTTTTATTGATTGTTTGATTTGATTACAATCGAATATGAACTAGTCATGTGGAGTTTCATAATCGATTTATCGATGTTATTTCACGATTCATAATCGTTTAGTTGAACCAAACTAAATTACATAACGCACTCGAGCCTGTAATCCGCGAAGGGGAAGGCAGAGGTGTAACCACTACACCCATATTGCGTCGAGCGTATTTCCGTAGAGTAGAGCAGAATAGATAATGCAGCCTCTTTGAAAAGGGAATAAAATATACACTCCTTTGCAAAAAAAACGGGCGGGTTTGATTTTTTAACATTATTGGTAATAATTTAGTTCTTCAGAGGTTTTAATAGCCAAACTATGTTACTGGCACTTAATAAAGAGTCTGGGTATGAAAAAAAGTTCATTCCAAATTCAAAACTTTTGTTTTTTAAATTATTAATCCCTTTTTCATTTTGTGACACTTTTCGCGGGTTTGCGGTTAAAAGGTTATCAAGCAACTAAAAGTAACTTTTCGTTATTTTTAGTACAACAATTTATGTTTATCGCATAATTCTGCCTTATTGTGACTTAAAACAGATATCTTTGTGTCTATCGTAATGGCAGAAAAAGCAATGAGAGCTAGTAAAATTATAGCGCTGCTGGAAGAGGGGTGTAGCCAATGTTACGTCTCACAGCGGTTAAACGTGAGTCGTTCAACCGTACAAAGAACCTGGACTCGATACCAAGAGACAGGTTCCGTTCAGAGAAGGCAAGGTTCTGGGAGAAAACGTTGCACACAGCCGCGAGACGATCGCTTTTTAGTGACTCAGGCGCTGAGGAACCGCAAATGCAGTTACATAGACCTCAAAAGAAACCTTGAAGAGGTACGAGGAGCACAAGTTAGCCTATGGACTGTGAGGAGAAGACTTTTAGCTGCTGATATACGTAGTCGACGACCAGCGCGGGCCCCCAAGTTACTCCGTGAGCACCGGATTGCGCGGTTGAGGTTCGCTAGAAATTGCCTATCTTGGACACCAGGTAACTGGAGTAGCGTACTCTTCTCCGATGAGGCTCGAATTTGTCTGCATGGTGAGGACCGACGTCGGCGAGTGTTACGAAGACCAGGGGAACGCTATGCCGATGTGTGTTTTGAAGAAATCACCCCTTATGGTGGAGGGTCCGTTATGTTTTGGGCGGGCGTAACTTCCAACTATCGTACCGAGATAGTATTCATAGAAAATGGCTCACTAAATGCGCATAGGTACATAACAGAAATCCTTTCTCAAAATGCACAACCCGCACTGACTGTAATTGGTGAAGATGCCATTTACATGGACGATAATGCTCGGGCCCACCGTTCTGGCGACGTAGATGCTTATATGCAAGAGGTCGGTATTCGTCGTTTGGATTGGCCAGCGCGGAGCCCCGACCTTAACCCCATTGAGCACGTTTGGGACCTCCTAAAAAGGCGAGTACGATCTGTCCAACCACCTCCACAAAACATCAGAGAGCTTAAACGTGTAATCTCGACTGAGTGGGAACACATTCCACAGGACACCATCAAAAGCCTGGTGGGAAGCATGCCAAGACGATTACATGCCGTAATCGCTGCAAGAGGAGGTCATACTCGTTATTAATTTTTATTTTTTAATGTCTCTTTTATTAAAATACCATAAAAATACTCGTAATCTTAATTTCATTATACCCATAAAAATGTCCATTTTAACACGGCTCTCTGTTTACATTGACTAAAACACCGATACCAGGATAAAAGTGTTAAAAAACTAGATTCTCATTGATAATAAGAAATTTCTAGTCATCCAAGCTAATGACATACTAAAAATATAATAATATTTACCCATAGAAAAGCTAAGGTAAAGTGTGTGTGTAAGGTGCCCGTTTTTTTTGCAAAGGAGTTTATTTTATTCCACATGGGTAAATTCACATGAAAATAAATAGTAAAGTATTACTTGTATTTTCAAAATGCCAAGATCAGAACCATGGAAGAATCAAGTTCTCGCTGTTAAAAATAGGTTTGGTTTAACTGTGATATTCAAAGCTTGCGATTAATCCATTAACTTTTTTCGGAAACGGTGCATTGCCACATAAGTCTGGTAACATTGTGATCAAGACACTAAAACTCATATATTTTACGAGTGGCACGGCCTTTTTACTTCAAAAATCTTGGAGCCTCTGTCTAGATTTTTTGTGCTTACACATGGAGACTCGAGCGATAAAAGAATGGCAATAAATATTTAACGTAATATTGGGTGCGCGATATTTATAACTATCTAAATAAATTCTTTATTTTCTATATTAAGGGCCAAAATACAGGGTTAATTTTAAAACACTAGCAACCTCGCAGGACCATATAGCTGACCCCATAAGGAACAACTTTTGTTCTACGAGTTTGGACATATACAAAAAAAACCCGTGTGTGTGTACTTATGTACGCACGTACGAAGTTATACTTCTTATTACAAAACAAAATTAACTCCAAAAATTTCATCCCGCATACCAGTACTCTACGTTTGTAATAATAAGTATTTAACATTAATAATTTAATAATATTTAGTGTTAATTATATTAAATAAAAGTATTTTAATTTATATCAATAAATAATACATACGGATAGTTAACCTCAATTATATTGGAGCACTTGAAAAAGTATATAAGCACAATTTTTTTCACTAATATTCACAAATAGTAAGTAATATCAATCAAAATATTCAATTTAAATCACTACTGAATATAATTTATTAGCACATATATAATTCGCACTTGTATGAAACTCAAACACGTGTTGTGAATGTATAAACTAGAGACATGTTGATAAATATTATAAATATGAAAACAGTGATCAGAGGTGACGAGCGTACCAACATGCGCGACTAATATCGAGGTTCAATTCCTATTTTGTTGGTAGCTTTTTTTTCGAGACTTAATGAGCGGTTAAGCAGACGGCTTCATACTGTTAATTTTGTGTCACAGGTGCGCGCGCATCTTAAAATTTCACTCTCATCATTTTTTCATAACGCGCCTAAAGAAGTATAACTTCAAAAAATGATTTTACAAGTTTTTGTTGTGTAGTGTTTGTGTTCGTACGTCTTTTGTTTCAGTTTCAGTCATAAACGAACGACCCGACGCGCGATCGTGCCCGCTTGCGCTGCTAATAATAATAATCTAGTTATTTTTTATTGCTCGCGGGGTTTGTGGCCAGTATGTACATACCTATACTGAGTCCATAATCCCTTCATACTTTACCAGGCTTAGGACTAGCAACATTAAACAATTAAAAACAAATACAGTATTTAAACATCTAAAATATGTTACGATTACGTTACAAAATATTTTTTTGTCGTTTTCTAAAGTTTAATTAAACGAATTTAATATTGGTAGTTTGGTTTCCTTTACTTTTTATTGTTTAATGGAGGCGTATTTAAAGTGAAATCAGCGTATTTACAGTATTTAAATTATTAACAGCTGACGGCTGTAAGTATCGATCGATACGGCCCGGTGCGGCCACGACTTAAGGGTCATTGAACTGACGCTCGCGCGTGTATTACGTAATCTGCGATAGGTAACATTCAAGACGGAAATTAAATTCATACTTATTTTTGTATGAGAATAAATCTAACAAATTATGAAAAGTCGTAGAAAAAAAGTAGTAGCAAATGACCTTAGGAATCTAGTCCTGCGAGGTTGTTGATGTTTTAAAAATAACCCTGTATAATTGTTAAAGTCCTTTGCGCCACCATATGTATAGGTGTCCCTAAGAAACAGGTAAATAGAGAAAGGACGCTTATGAGGATATTGTTTGTGATCAGAGTTTCATCCGTGCGTGCCTGGCGTACCGCAAGGAGGAGCGCATCGACGTGTTCGGTCTGGCGCGGCACGAGTACCTGCAGCCGCCGATGCCCAAGTCGCGCGGCGCGGGCGCGGGCGCGGGCGGCGGCGCGGCGGGCGCGGGCGGCGCGGCGGCCGGCGTGGTCGCGGGCGGCGGCGCCCAAGCCTTCAGCTCCAACATGTTCGGCGCCGGGTCGAGCTCCTAGCCGCGCCGCCGCCGCCCTCGCCACCCGGCGGCGCAGTGATGAGCGCGTGCGCAGTGACGGCCGCAGTGATGAGCACAGTGACGCACGGCCCGAGGCGCGGCGGACCGACAGTTACACTCGTGTGCGCGACACATTTACTTTATAACACGTCGGTTGAACATACACACTTGTAAAATGACTAAAATATCATTTACGGAATAAAATTGTTTAAGATTATGCTTACTGTTGACCGTATTTATTGAGCGGGTGATAAAATGTGATTCTCCATTTGTGAGTGATGGTTTTATCCTTTTATCACTAGAGAAGAATCCTTGGGACTGTCCCTTGCATATTATATAAGTTATCCCTATTAAAAAAGTTAAAATATTAGTGAACGTCTTTTATTTCTCATTGGAATTTGAGAATTATGCGGGTCGTCGCATGTGCCGCTCGATGTAAAAAAGTGACGTGTGTTTCTCACGTTTAATATGTCGAATAATAAGATTGTTATTGTTATGTTAGGTAATCATGACTAGAATACATCATAGAAGTCTGTATTCACACTTCTGTTATTTTATAAAGATTTAAGCTGTAAATCTCTAATCATGCTTACATAAGCAACAGTAATCTGCTACTCTGTACTTTTTCGTAATGTATAAATACCAATGTCATTTTCTTGAACATGTGTTTTTGAAGAAGTTTAAAATGGTTATTGAGTAACTATTTTTTCCCGACAAATATTACAGATATTTAAGCAATGTGAGCATTTGTGTGACTACCAGATATTAAATTCATACAATGCCAAAAGATATATTTGCAAGAGGTGTATAAGGGGCCATACATAAATTACGTCACACGTTAAGGGGTCGGGAGGGGGTCGGCGAAGTGTGACATTTTCCCTGTTTTCCAATTACAGCACTAGAGCGCATTATGCGGCATAATGCTCAACGTTGAATGTTTCAACTACAGCAACGCTACGCACAATCAAGCACTCTCAAAAGTACTGCTTTCGGGTGATACATGCAATCGATACTGTCTGTTTTAATTTCATAAAAAACACTTGTTAATTTTCTGTTACTGAGTGTAACAGAAAATTGACAAGTGTTTTTTCTTTAAGTTGGCATTGATCGAAATTTTATTTATATTATAGTTAGTACATAATTAATATTGTTTATTGTTGAGAATTTTTTTTAAGCTTTCGTCTTATCGTAGTGTTTTCGAAATATTCAAAAGTTAATTCAGACCTTGTTTAAAAGTAAATGTAAGGATGGATGAAGGTATAAACATTGACTATTTATATTTTTATTCTCAACACTGAACTTAGCGCACTCTGCTGGTGCACTAGAAAACTAATTCACGTTCCAATTAGCAATTAGCACACTTCGGCATTGTGCGCCACTGAGTCGCATTATGCTCTGTAATTGGAAAATAGGGATTATGTGACAAGGGGCGGGGAGGGGTCCCAAATTTTGTGACATCACATTTTTCAAAATATAATATGTTGATTTTATTGAAAAAGAATTTAAATGGAAATAAAAATAATATCGAAACACTGCTGCTGTTTTAATTTCATAAATTTCTTAATGTAAAATTGTAAAATATATGACGTCACACAAGGTAGGGGGGTCTCACAAATGTGACCAGATGTGACAAGGACGGGGGAGGGGTCAAAAAATCATGAAATTCGTGTGACGTAATTTATGGATGGCCCTTAATGTAAGGTCATATAATTTTTTTTTTATTAGTAAGTGATCAACGTTGGGCTCAGCTCGACGACGCAGCTGCGCTAAGGGGACTAACGCCTATAATTTTATATTAATAAATACTTTACGAGTTTTATGCGAGTTCTGAATGTTGTCAAAAACTATCGAAGTATGTAAAGTTGTGAGACGATAAATAACAGATATTTTTTTTAAGGATTATGTCTTGTATAATGATAACCTTTGCTATATACTTACCAGGTTAAGGAATCTATGAAAGAATTCAATAAGTTTATTTTTAAGGCAAAGTGACTACACGGAACCTGGTGTACAGCGCAATAACAATCTGTTTTTTTTGTACCACGTGTATGGTGGTAGGGATACAATAATATTGGGTACAACCACTTGTTGGAAGTAGCATTGGAAGTGCATTTTGATGATAGACTAATGTTCGTACGATGTCATGTCACTCCTAGAGAGTATGACGATATAATAACATCGGCTTGACATTGAAACGACATTTTTCGACATGGTAAGAAAAATGACAATATATCGCCTTAAAATATTGATATAGGTATCAAATAAGCATCGATATTTTTTAATATTAAAGTTGCGTTGTTCTTCACGGACTAGTTTGACAACTCAATTACACGAATGTTGCCAGTTTAACATAGTGCTGTTCCACGTTGTCTGTCAGTCTATTGTACAATAATTGTAATTAATATTCTCTAAAAATGTAAGCCACACCTCCCAAAGTGTCTCCTATCGTTTATTTATAAGTATCTTTAAATAGTGTTATACCAAGTCGCTATACGCATCTATTTATCCTCTTAGTTTTAAACTACGCAGCAGATTGAGGAGTTTTTTTTAGTCATCTATACATTTTCTCCCGGAAGGTTTATATGTATATCAAGCTATGACAGCTAGTAATTTTATGTAATTTGAATTTAACCAATCATTTTCAAATTAAATGGTGATTAAGATGGTTACGAAATATCTGACAGTGTGTCTAGTTTGATAACTATCGTAACATGTGTTTATTTTATTTTGTTTTATCATCCAAACTATAATACATAATTAGTAATTCGTCTTATCTATATAAATATGTTCACGCATAACTTTGCCAAATGTGGAACGCAACATTCTTTTTGTACTCGATAGGGCTTATTTGGGTGGTGGTGCCCCCATTTAAATTTAATGATAAGATCATTTCTTTAATTTCATTCATATTTAGGTGGCGTATTTGGGGAGGGCATATTAAAATTTCGACATCTATTAGTAAATAGTATTATTAGTAAATAGATGTCGAAATGGTATGGTGATTCATTAAAAATAGCCAAATAAAGCTGTTATCAAAAAATAAAAATACGAAAAGAACTAAATAGCTTTTTAGTTTAAAATAAAGTTAAACAATCGGTGGGGAGTCGGTGGTATCAATAATTGACCATTATGCAATATCAGCTCCTTAAAACTATTTATTTTAATTTTTTGTTTTTTTTAGTATGTTTAATTTTTAAAATCGACTTACTTTCTTACTTTTTTCTTACTTATTTTTAAGTTCAAGTTTCTCGGCTATAGTAGATTGCCGAGAAATCTGAAAAAACTATAAAGTGGCCGATGTTACACTTTTGTATGACAATGAAAATGATTTGCAGCTTCACTGCTATCTCTGTGTGTATTATTAGCATTTTAGTAAACTCATAGTAGGATGATCTTTACTTTCGGGGTTCTTTATTTCAGCCATGATGACAGGACTCTTATAGTCTACCTCTGCACATTGCAGCAAGCATATATATTCACAAGCTTGTCTCTGCAAATGGGCAGACAGAAATGCAACGACATCAGCCTCAGTTACAGCCTCATAGGTCACAATCATATGAATTCAGCTAACAAAGTGTCATGTGCAGGTCTAAGTGTCGTAGTAGATATGTTGTTGGAAGATACATTCGTCTCTTAATAATAACAAGATTTCTGTTACACACAACCACCTCTATACTACTACTACTGTACTACCTCTATATATATACTGGTCTTGCATCACACGGCAGATCGGGGAGTAGATTTCACGAACTACTCGAGTTCAAAACCGGTTTGGGAAAGAGTGCTAATTCCGAGATTTGGTGGCGCCATTATCCTATAGCGCGCACGCTATCATATGTCGCAGTATAAATACGTACCATAGAAGAAGTGCAGCAGGTAGTTGGCGTTGATTCAAAAAGTTAAAAGAAAGAGTCAAGAAACTATTTTTCTTTACCGCATAAGTTGTAGCTAAGGGTCTGCTCTAAAGCACGGATATGTAAGTAGGTAAGTGTTGTGAAGTACCTTTTTATGTTAGAGGTCAAACGAACAAATGGTTCACCTATTGGTAAGTCACATTCACCGTGAAGCCTATTTGATTTTGAAAGAATCTACGCGGTGCCTACACTAAAACTTTGTAATCATCTGCGTTGGTTAATATTATTTGTAATCAAATTGTTATGGAAATAAATAAATACACGTAATAGTCACACACATAGTTCTAATCACACCAGCAGCGTTGCCACTTTAGCGATGTTATCACTATATTTAGTGATTTTTTGGAGTACGACAGTGATTTTTTGAAAAAAGAATCACTAAAGCAATATTTGGTGATTTTTAGTGATATTTATCGATTTTCGAAAGATTTAGAAGTTAAAGTTGAAGAGAATGAAGAAAAACAAAAATATTCTTTAAAAATCAAATAAGTCTATTGAAACTGATCCATCTCAGCCTTCTATATACAGATGTAGCTAAAAAAAAAACAACATCAAATACCAGAACAAGTTTTGGATGTTGTTTTTTTTTTAGATAGTCGATATTATTTTTGTTAATTTATTTTCGCAATTACATTGTTTTGTAATACCTATCGTGTAATTTCCTTTTAAACTATTTAGTGGTTTCTAGTGATTTTTTTAGTTTAAAATATCCCGAAATATAGGGAGACAACAAATGTTTATCTCGGTGCGGGAATTGAACCCGCGGCCGCTTCACAGCTGGCTTCTCTTCCATGGCTGTTCGGAGGTGTGTGTAAATGGCTGGTTATTTATTGATGTGCGTTATAAAAGCGATGTAACTACGACATAATGATTGCTGAATTGCTTCGGATGAACAAAAGGTTTTTCAGTTGATCATGGGTAAATATGGCTTTTATTTTCGGCACTTGATAAATTGTTGTAGTTATATGTAGGTTAATTAAATCATTAATATATCACTAATATGTTCCCAAGAGTAAAAATAAATCCTTCGAGCCGGATTTGAACCAGCGACCTATGGATTCCAATAATCTTTCACTCCTCTACAGTCCACCGCTCTACCAACTGAGCTATCGAAGGTACAAGTCAAGTTTCGAAATTATGTGTATGTAACATATAGTTTTGTTTTATAACTCAAAACTTTACGAATTCCTGAGTATGCCTGTCCATTTCTTGTTGTGATGTGTATTTATCACAGAAAAATATAATCACGTCTGTATTCCCGAAAAGTAGGCAAAGATACACACACCTACATTTCATCGGCATTGCGTCCCAATATATGACAGGAGGCGAACCTTTATAAATATATTGGAGATTAAGGAACTACGTGGAAATAGTATTATTTTAAAAAGACATAACGACGGTAATGAATTCATGGTTTGGTCACTTACAATATCACTGCTTTACAGACCACCAGCCCATCTTAGGACGCACTAGAGATTACTTTCTAATGAATTATAACTAAAACCGAACTAGGTTCGAATAGAAAACCATCAGAGCTGCCGTGGAATGAACTCTTAAGACTGTCGACGGAGTTGAGCACTGATCGCTAAGGACTAGAGGCTATGAACTGACGACTGGTGACTGATCGACTACGAGTGCTCTCAATGAACAGGCGTTCTTTTATAATGAGCATGGCCTGTCATGCCTGCCAGGCCTACAACTGGTTAGTCTATCCTCCATAATTATTTGCACCACTAATATTTAGATAGATCCGATCTTATTATTTGCGAATACGCTCATAATTACCAATAAAAGAAGACGATGTAGGTACGCCATACGTATAACAAAAAAAGTAGGTATGCGCCGATTTCATGGTTCTTTTTGTAAGGTCAGTTAAAAACTACAATACCAAAAAAAAAGTATTATTTATAGCATAAGCTGGTATACTAACAAGTGGGTCATCTGAAGGTAAGTGATCTTCCCTCCCCATAAACACTCACAATATTAGAAAAATCATGTGGGTTGCCGACTTTAAAGAAAAGGGATTGGAAATTGGAAAGGGGAGGGGATCGTATTTGGCCCTTCGGATATATTACTCACCATAACGCAACAGCAAATTGCTACTTCGGTTGTCTATGAAACCGTCGTTACAACCCGGTCTAGCCGTCCCATCACACTGTAGACAAAATTGTCTTACAAAATACAGTTATACTAACAGTCATTATTTTTTTTTTATTATTTTACAGTAATTATGTTAAATAAAGGTAACAGAACATAACGATGAGAAACCATGAAAATGAACTAAATTTAGATGCCCTAGATGTTTAAGGGCATTATGACCGAGAGTGGGTTTGCGGAGTCGTCGAAGGAGATAATTTACGAGCTCGGCGAGGCTTTGATGTTCAGTGGCCTTGGGCTGACATGCGGCGGAGCGTGATCTTCAACCGACACACCACCGAGCGACATCGGTGTTCACGAACTTGACCTTTTTATTTGTATATGTTTGTTAAGCTGTAAGTCTCTATTAAACATGCATAACAATAATTGTGAAAGAGAGTAAACCTTGAAATAAAACTAATTTAAACGGATTTCGTAGCGGTATTTTATTAATTTTGACCTAATCTATTTATTATTCTATGGGTTGTGTATGACTGCGCGTAAGCGGTGGTGGCGCCAGGTACTTTTTTGTTCTATAGGAATTAAGCGATCGTCAGTACTTTGTGAGATTCCTCGGCTAATTGTGTATCTATTTTGATAGTAAAAAAACATTCGAGAGCGGTTAGCTACGAAGTGGTCCTATATAAATTTGGCTAAGGTCTGATGACGGAGCACGGAATCAGCGCACTCGTCGCGGTTGTGGTCTTGTGTTGGAATTTACATGACATAGCGGTACCTACCACTAAAAATTTTATCATGAACTAAATTTTATCAACACACATAACACTGAAAAGTAAAAAAATGCAATTTCTATACTTAGGACTCTTTGCAGTCTGTGCATTTCCAGTTGACCGGCAACGACACATACACGAACTCCATAAAGAAATGATTATTTTTGAGACCTATAGAAATTATTATTTCTGACTTTTCAGTGTTACTTTTTAAAGCTTGTGTGTTGTTATTTTAAGTTTTTGTTATGTTTTTTAGAAAGTTTATTTTTTATAGTTTCAATCGTTGGCTATAAAAGAGAAACGGCTAAAATTTGGATTCGCTACATTTCGATGCAAGGTCTCAAATGTATTGACTCCGAAAATAACTATACTATGAAATGCTTTCATGTAAGAAATTATTACATTTTTATAGCATAGGCCGGCAAAGAACTAAGTGGATCGCCTGATTGTCAATGAGCTTCACGCCCATGTACGCACACAATACTAGAAGATTCATAGGCGCATTGCCGATCTTAAAATAAAGGTATAAATAAAAAAAATACACCCAACAATCAACACATAGTCCTAAGCCCACACAATTTACACCCGTATCGTGGGTATCAGGCACTACGAGGGATTTATGATCCCATAACACCCAGACCACCCAGACCTACATATATTTATGGATCACACAAATACTTATCTTAATGCGGAAATCGAGCCCACGCCCGCTCGTTTCGTAGTCGGTTACTTGCCTCCTGAGGCAGCTGTCAACAATTATCAAGATAATTAAGAGATTGCGAAGGAGATTTTTTGCCTCCGGATATCTCACTCATGACTCGTATGAAACGCAGCAGTAACCGCTACTTTATGTCTGTTTTCAGGTAACAATCCAGTCAAGTCATTAGTCAGCCCAAGGAGACAGTTCTGTCTACAGCATGGCTCAAATGACATAAACATAAGCTCACCGCTGTATAACAGATTGGGTGGGCAGAGCTAGAACTACGGTACCCCAAGCTTATTTCCGTCCCTTAGGCTTATTATAGCACAGAAGGTACAATTGTACAATATAGGTATACTACGCTTTCGTATTATCTCATGCTCACACGTCAATATTTGGAATAGCTCTATAGTCCTTGGAAGGTTAATAACAAACTCTAAAGACCATACCAGCGGAAACCTTCCGAAGTAACCTTGGCATCATACTATTATCGATGAACTACCGACTACGTAATTTGCAACCCTCTTGAAAATTGACTGGTCGCGTGCAACCCCTAGACCGACCTTCTAGAACAATGTCAATGTTATCTGATTATTAGCTATGATTAGCTTTATGGTGTGTGAGGGTAGGCCGCGTTGTAAGCGTATTAATTAAAAAGTATTGTTCTGAGTTACGGTATTTCTTTTAGGTGATTTAAAAAAGTGTGCTTTGTGAAGTCTAACGGCCCACTCATAGAAGTGTTTTCCACTCACAAAAGATTTAATTTATAAAATGGAGGATCATATGGATTACAAAAGAAAACAGATAATATTAATGACTGTGCGGATATCCAACATCTCCTGTCTACCTTGCCCCCGAAATGACCGACAGGTAAGTAGCTGCTACTTTGAGTCATTTGTATCTAAGCATTTGTGAGTCTAACCCAACTATTTTCTATTTTGCCTAATATAAATCCGCACATCATATTCTTTGGGAGTATAGTCTCTGGCAACATGAGCGTAACATTATGTTAGACAGTACGCAAATAACATCTGGAGTTGTATACTATATGGATCTTGTGGAGACTAGTAAGAATTTCCGTGCTTTCCGGCGATTTTGCCATACCTATTATTGGAATCAAGTGTAACAGCTCGCGTGATAGGACCCACTTAAAGACATCCGTGGTGCTTTACATCTGGCTTCTCCAGTTGTAACTGTCTTTACACTTGAGGTTAATACCTCCTCAATTCATTATTTTGTCTCCCGCTTTGCTGTGGAGGGAAGTGGACAATTAATATTTCCAACTCCTCCCTAACCTTCTATCTGATTAATTTCGTTGCGGGACAAAGACATTTAGGCATTCCCAGAGACTCGCCGAACTTCACTGCTCGGTGTCAACAAAATGCGTGCCACTGTTGATCCTGGTGCACAGGAGTTACAGTGGCGGGTGTGTGGGCGGGATAGTCTAATACAAACCCAATATTTGGAGTCTTATATCGGAAAGAGACAGTAAATAGCAATAGTATAAAAATATTAACATGTAAAAGTGATATTTATGATTCAATTTACAGAATAAATGATTTGAATTCAATGCAAGGTGTTAGCCAGCAGCTGAACATATAAAGATCGTGGATTAAAAACTAGGTAAGTATGAAGGTGTTTATTCTGCTGTAATGGATCGTCCGGATCACAGACACCCATAGTCTACGTACTGTTTAACATCAATTTAAAATAAGACGAAATTTTACTTACGACAATGATTTTAAAATGTGAATATTTGGAAATGAACAAAATTTACAGGTGGTAACTAGGTCCCTTGTATGTATGTACGTATGTATTGGTACCATCGCTTCGTCTATTTTTGTCGCCCATGCAGTAATATGTAAGCACTATTGTATTCTGATTTAAAGTATATTGGAAGTACATAATGAAATTACTGGTCATTGTGAGATTTAACATCTTATGTCTTGCGGTGACGAGGGCAGTTTAGTGTCACACACTGCTTTGTAATACATACTAAGTTGTGAGTGGTGTTGCTTCTGTTTATGGGTAGGCGTTACGCATATCATCAGGCGAGCCACCTAATAAAAAGAAATAGCAAATAAAAATGACAATACTAGCCTTGTATCAGACACGTCCCACTGCTGGGCACGGGCCTTCTTTAATGGAAGAGAGGGGCTAGGTCTTGTCCACCACGCTGGTCTAATGCGTGTAGACAGACTTCACATAATCAACAATGAATACACACATAACTGAGAAAAGTCTGAGATACTCGCTCATGAGGCTGATTTCGAACCTTCGACTTCCGCCTCGACAGTCCGCTCCGCGCTGAGCTATTGATCTTAATGCAAATAACATTTTAAAATTAAATTGTACCTACCTACTTTTTCCCCTTATGCCTTCTGTCTTGTAGGGGTTGCTATTAACAACCCGTCGGTCATGGTCACATTGTTATGTTAACCTATTGTTGCAATTTATCTTTATTGTACTAACCTTCCTTAAATGTGGTTACTACGATTGGCCTCGGGATCGATCGTGTGCCGCGGAACGCCCGGTAATGCCGACCTCACGCCTCGTAAAATGCCGAACACTATTATATGTACCTAAAGATAATGCGATAAATGCTGCTGAATATATGATCCCAGCCGGACTGGCACCCCTCAAATTGCCTCTTGATTCTCGGATTTTGATCTGAGAAAGCTATAATGGAATAAGCCAGAGCCAATTAAAACGAAAGGTCCAAAATTTTTAACCTTTAGATACATATATTTTAAAATCACTTCTAACTCCTAAGCACTCCCACTGTAAGGACATAATATTGCTCTATTGTAAATTAAATGAGGCTTAAAATTTAATACTTCATTCATATGTAGCGTATATGAGCGCAGTGCAGATTGATACAATACTTTGTAATTTAAAGCCATGGGTGGAGTGGAATCTGTTCATGGACAGTTGTGGCACTTGCCATCAAGCAACAAGCGGCCTGCTCATCTCGTCATTCGTTTGTAGGTCTCGTCACATATAATAAATCCGGAAGAATGGTTAATCGAAAGTATTACTTACCAGTGCGTACTTACTGATAATTCCTAGGAAAAGTCCGCCACGACGTTTTCTTTATCGAAGTAAACCTTCATTCTCCATTAAGGATGATGTATTTTTTATCAACTATTTTTTATTTCTTAATTATATTATGTTTGTAATATCGTCTAGTATTATTTCTCGAACACAGATTTTGGAAATACTTGTATAAACTTGTTTGTAAAAATTTATAGATCTAGTGCAAGGGTTATTTTGTAGTGATTGACGAGGTTAATAGTCGAAATATGAATAACGCACGAGTCAATCTGTCATTGTAGCGTTCTTAGAGATGAAGTAGGATAAAAGTGTCGGTTTAGATATGTGATCTGGTAAGGATTCTATTTATATTTATTGGATACAAATAACAAACTTTGTTCTACACGATACAACACAGCGTGGCATTGGGTTGCATTTTACCCGCCACGCGCCGCGCGGGTGATTCGTAATGGACGTTGGTGTATTTTCAGGTATTTGTAACATGATAAATAGATGTAACTTTTGAAGTACCTTCATGAACCAGCTGTATTACGGCATATATTACATTTTAGAGAAATTATGTATTTGCTTGTCTAGAACTGTACATCCTGGAAATTGTTGGCTTCCTTCTTTTAAAGGTCTCTTAATTTTTTATACTCGCTCTATCAGGGATTGTTTTAAAGCGACTTAACGATGATAGAAGACGTAGAACGTCGATGAAGTGTCTAACTTTAGAGTGACCCATTGATATTTGTATATCAATGGAGTGACCGTAAATATTATCGAAACCTCCATAGTCCGGCCATATTATAAACAGAACTTAACTTAAAAGAATTAAGTTCTGTTACAAATGAAAATGCATTTTTTTTATGAAGTATCTATGTTAATTTATATGTACATAAATTTACTTAATAAAATTTATATGTTATGTACATATAAATTGAAGTTGCAGCAAAAAATAAAAAAATACTATTCGAATGGCCACCTTCGGCTTTGATACAGGTCTTTCATCTGTCTTTTTTTATTTGATTGCATGACCAGACGAGCAAGGCGCTGGCAATGGTAAGCGCCACGCCTGCCCATAAATAGAAGCAACACCACACAGATTTTAAATGACAAAGCACTGCATTGGCAATGAACTGCGCTTGTCACCCCGATACAGGAGACGTTAAGTCCCATAATGCCCAGTAATTTCACTGGCTTTAATGTCCTTCAAACCAAAACACAACAGTGCTTACACACTGTTGCTTGGCGGCAGAAATAGACAAAGCCCACGTAGGTAAAATTATAAATAACTATTATCTAAATGAGTATGTTTCAAGTATTATGAAGACAAAGTCAGTAAAGACTATGGAAAGTTTAACCGTGAGCTCAATTGTTTCACCACCGCGATCGATGTTTATGCATTATTTATAATTTGAATATACTATAATCTTTCAATAGGGCGCATTATATTTTTCTATTATTATCAAAATATTATTAGGATACGAGTATTCCACATTAAAAATATAGTAAAAATATTCTTAGATTTGAGGTTAATATGTCGCTCGCATTACTTATTTATAGTTCTCGTTGTGCGGAAATTTAATCATTGTCACGGGTGGGATATGCCTCTCTGGAGTCTAGATATTAATTTCTAGAAAACACTTAATTTTCATTATATTGGGCTTAATTTAGGTATCGAATCTGGAAGTGTTTACATTGGAAGGATGCTAAACACAATTTTTTAATCATTACTTAAAACCAAGTCAATTTATTATATTATTACCGTAGACTATAAATATATAGAGATATGTATGAAGATGATCTTTAATAAAAATGGCATGCTTTAAAGTAATATAGTTCTAGAAACAGTTGGTATTGAAATGTTGAATACAATATATGTAATAAGATTTATATTGAAATTAAAACAGTACGAGTTCCAATTTGGTTTTAGATGTCGAATATTATGAAATGGTAAGGAGTTCCAGAACAGTTAAAGGTCAAATAAATATTAATACCGTGTCTCGCTTCCATACCAAATGAAATCACCAACAGTTCCATTATATATTTTTTGCATATATGAAAATTTAGACAATTTGATTATTTTCTTATTTGTGCGTGTGCTGGTGCGAAACAGTCGATGCGTAGGCATTTTGGAACAGGGATTTGAAATAGGATACAAATTATTTTAAATTAAATCCCATTATCAATATTCATTAGGTATATATATTAGCTTTCCACTAATTAGTGAGCATTATGAGACTTAAGATGTTATACCTCGGGGTAGCGAGCGCAGTCCAGTACCATGCAGAAGTTACTTCAAAATTCGAAGTTCTGGTTAATGATACTGCTATTTATGAGTAGGCGTGACGCTTACCATCAGGCGAGCGACTTGCTCGTTTCTTCGTTAACACTAATAAAAAAAACATCAAAATCGGTGCATAAATGACGAGGGGTTTAGTTTTGCATCCCCTCAATTTCTATCTATGCTATCTTCTATCCTTTATGGTTTGTGCTGGGCGATGACGAGTCAGTTAGGACTTTGACTCTTATGTTTAAAAAGACATCTGTAGCTCCTACTAAAGCCTTGTGTTTCAAAACACGATAAACCTTGCACCTGTAGCACCTGTACGGTCTGGAAATGCCTGCAGCTGTCAGCTGTACTACTATACATACTTATATTGATGTAAATTTGTGCCGCAAATTCAATCAGATATAACTAGGTTGCTGCTGAGCAACTGCACGGTGCAACCAACTTCCGATAGATTCGTTATCTCTACTTCCTGCCAGACCATCCAGCTCTGGTACGTAATACCTACGTGGTTTTGTTAATTTCATCTACGCGTGTGCTAGTTTCATCTACGCGTGTGCTAGTTACATTTTGTTAGAACAATTTGTTTCTGAAAATATGTATTAAGTAAAGTAGGTACCTAAATATTTCAATTTTATATTGCTTTTGATTTGTTTCTGTAAAAATGCATTGCAATTTGTTTCTAAGTCCCTTATTAGTTATTAGGTATGTAATTAAAAATGTTTATTTCATTAACCTATTCCGCTGAAACGTGAGTCACATGCAGTGTACACACAATATTTTACAGACTTTAGCTTCTACTAGATTGTTTTAATAAATAGAGCATCTAATTATACAATTAATACATGTGTCTTTAAAATAATATGCCAGGAATAAATAATTTAATATGATTGTGGCGACTAATAAACTTTAAGGGACATCACATGATCACAAAATTTTAATACGTCCACCATCACATGCCGCCTGGGGAATTTTATATTAGATCGATTGATATATTCACCCGTACATTAGCATTCGTGCAAGTACTTCATAGCATTCGTTCAATGTCGGAGGATAATCTGTGACGCCCTGTACATTTACAAGCAGCCGAGATCACACGAGATGTGACTCGAATAAGTCATATTCAAGGCGGATCGGAGGTCGACCTTTGGCCTCCTATTACTTGTCAATCAATAAACACTATATCTTGGAAGTTGGAACTGAATGAAACAATTCGTAATGTGGTTCGTCATTATACGCACTGTTTTCTACAGTCAATTGTACGTTGCTATAATGATGGTAATCAACATTCAGCATCGGCGCGGCGGCACCTTCGCTAGACGGACAGAGATTTGGCGGGCCGATAGCGATGCGACGCGCGCCGCACCGTCATATTAGTGACTGTATCGAACTGATCACTGGTATTTATGTAACAATTTGTCATTGTCCAATATTTGGATTCCATTACCACAAGGAAAAGTGTTTGCTGACAAGTGTATGTCGTTGTGTACATTATGTATGAAACGAACGTCATTAACAAAATGAGTATGACAAACGCAAAGACTAGCAAAATATGATTAAAGTGTGCGATTGCTTTTATAAATGTGGTTACGTTTGTTCGCTACGTTCGTTTTTCATATCGGGACCGGGTATAGGGAATTATGGGCGCCGTTTGGCAACAAATTTGATTCTTGCTGATTTAACATAATTTTCTCGCCGGTCGCGGTGTAGATAAATCCAATTTACCGAGTGGCAAAAAATGTTATAACATGTTGGTTAGATCAAAAAAGTTTACGAATGTATTACGATTTTAACTCTGAATTTACAAATTGTATTGCAATACTTGCTTTTGATTGCACATTCTAAATAGGTGTGAATTTTGTATATTCATATTTCTTATATAGTACAACTTCAAAGGACGTAGTTTTCAATTTTTGTAGGTAAGTGAAGCACAGCGTAGGTATACTATAATACCTATGTATTAAATAGTAAAAAAAAAAAACAAATAGTTAATGAATCTTTAAAATGTCAAACATTATTTAGATTCAGTCAAATTTTATTTCTACCAACAGTTCGGAATTATGTGTCGTTAAAGAAGAACGGGTAAGAAACTTTAACGTTGCTCTTTTCTAAACTGATTTACAATATTTCCACTACATAGAAATATTATTTATTTGAATTAGAGCAGCTCAATTTATGCCCATGAGGAAACGTTCCTCATCAAAGTAAAATAATAAAATTATAATAATTTGAGTGCATGATCCTTAAGAGTACTATTTTTTTTTTTTTTTTTTTTTTATAAGCCTGATATGTCCCACTGCAGGGCAAAGGCCTCCCTATCCTTCTTCCATTCATCCCTATCGAGTGCTTTTATGGGCCAATCCATACTGTAAGCATCTAATTCGTCCCTCCATCTTCGCCTCGGTCTGCCACGTCGCCTTTTCCCGCTTTTATGCTGCGCTCCATGGCTCGCTGACAAACCCCAAGTTTGGACTTTTGTAGAGCCGTCAAAGACCAGGTCTGTGCTCCATAAGTGAGGATGGGTAAAATGGTCATATCCATGAGTTTTCGTTTAAGGGTGAGAGGTAGGCTGCCCTTCAAAATATTTTTCATGGCCCAATAACCCTTCCAGGCGTTTTGTGTGCGTCTGATGATCTCAACTTCTTGCCTCGCCTGGAAGGATACAGTTTGACCTAAATATAAGTACTCATGAACGTACTCAATCTCCCCATCCCCTACATGTAATTTATGCTTTGTGCTGTTTGACATGGCCTTAGTCTTTGCCCTATTCATACTGAGTCCAATCTTGAGGCTTGTGGTGTTGAGTTCATTCAACATTATGCCAAGCTCTTCAGCGTTGGACGAAAAAAGGACAATGTCGTCGGCAAAACGAAGGTTGGTTAACCTTTTCTTGCCGACCACAATGCCCTTCTCCGACCAGCTGGTGGCCAAGTTTTTAAAAACCTCTTCCAAGGTGGCCGTAAAAAGTTTCGGGGAGAATGGGTCACCTTGTTTTACTCCGCGATGTATCTGAAAAGTTGGTCCAGTAGAGTCTATTTTTATCGATGCCGTGCTATTGTGGTATATTATCTTCAGAAGATCTATGTATGTCTCTGGAACTTGTTGAATTCTGAGGGCGTTAAATATGGCGGAGTGGTCCAGGCTGTCAAAGGCTTTCGAGTAATCGACAAAGGCGAGATAAAGAGGGATGTTGAACTCTGAATGTTTCTCTATCAACTGATTAAGTGTGTGTAGGTGGTCGATGGTAGAGAGGCCGTGTCGGAAGCCTGCCTGTTCTGGCGGTTGGTGTTGATCCAGTAAGCCTGATACTCGTCTCTCTATTACTTTAATAAACATTTTGTAAATGTGGGATATCAGACTAATTGGGCGATAGTTGTTCATATCTGATTTCGCTCCTTTTTTGTGAAGCAGTATGATGTTGGAGTGACAAAAATTTTCTGGAATTATACCTGTTGTTAAAATAGAGTTGAATAAAGTTGAATAAGAGTACTATAAATATATTAATTATAACAAAGTAACAGTGTGATTAGGCCAGTCCACAGAAGCAGCACCCGTTCACAAGCAAGTCGCATGTGCCAGCTATCGGCCTCCTCAACCATGTTTTACACGAAGCCACCGCAAACACAGAAATTTTATCGATCATGACATTTCCAAATTGTTCACAATTTTTGTACATTATTTTACATTGTAATTATTGTACATTGTAAAAGTGTACATGCAGAGCCCTTTAAAAAAGTTGCCGATGTTGTGGAGCCTAATTTTATGCCTTATAAGGTTATTTTAGTATAAAGTAACATTAGGCTGGGAGTTCACTGTTGGAGAAAAAAAATGCCAGCATCTTAAAAACTTTCGAGCTTCGGATTGTGAACATTTTGTACGTATTGCGAATATGATTCTACAAAATAACCATATAAAAATTACCTTGTATTTTAAAATAACATTAATTAAAATAAGCGAGATCGAATTTGGTGCGAAAGTAACCACTTTCGATTTTTTAGTACTTACTGCTTTTGGTCTTGTCAGTGCAACGGTCCGACCAATGTGCGGGGGCACATAATAACACCTGTTATTATGTGATAATAATATGTCAATGGAGAAAGAACTTGAAGAATAATGAAGAAAGTGGGTCTTGTACATTTTGAAGTTTTTCTCGATAGCGTTCTAAATATATCCGGATAAAAAAAATCGAGTCCGTTATTGAATTTGAGGACGAAGTGATGGCTGGCAGCAGCCTTGTGAATATTATCCATTTCCTACGTGATGAATGTTTTAAAGTCTATCCATGTCTTATACGTGATGTTTGATGAGTCCATATATCATTTTGCTTGACACGAATTGCTTACACACTAGAATTTATTATTCTATGACATCACTCGCAATGTTTATTATCACCGTCAAGGCGTAATGTGAAGTAATTGCCCAAAGCCTTAATTATTATACACACAATAGACCACCACACCAAATCTTTATTGTACACTAGAAACATCCAGAGTAAACAGTAAAAAGGTAAGTAAGTAGTAACCATGGGATGGAGAAAAGAGAAAAAGTAGTCTAAGTAACAAGTACAATCAGAGAGCTAAATAAATACTTAATAAAGAAATACAAAAATAAATATAATTATTATGAGTAGGTGTAATCCTTGGTACTGTTATAAAATATAACGACTTATTTTGCCTTCGCAATTTGACTGTCTTGCCCTGCAGTTTTCTTCATTTTTAAAGAAGTACGTAACTCAAAATTCATATCGTCGATGAAGTACCAATACCTCCTAAGTGTTGAGAATCTAATTTTACACCAGACTGTTTAAAATATGATTTTTTAAAAAAAAATCTGCTTAAAATAATGTTTTATTTATTTTGATCAACTCAATAGTAAAATAGTTTCCAATACATTACCTTTTTATTGGTTACTAAGGGATGTGGTTTATGTTTACGTCTATTGTAATAAAAAAGTAATTTTGGAGTAAATTGTCAGGAGGTATTGGTACTTCATCGACGATATATATTTTTAAAGAATATTCTGTAGCACACAACAAGACACAATTTTAGTTACGTAAATATCGTTATATCTGATCAAAAAACGAATGAAATTCAATGAGCGTATGTTAATTTCCTTTTTAATGATGTTTAATGTATAAAGCACTTTGTTGTTTGTGCCTAATTCTCATCGCGGCCAAGAACAAATCTGTTGACTCAAGTTTAAACTGTAAAAGATTTGCAAAAAACGGGTTAGTTGGTAATCATTATCAAGATCACATTGTCGATGTCCTTTCAAAGCAGTTTCATAAATGTATCTACACGTAGGTACTTAGTTAACTTTATTTTTCTCAATAAGGCATAACGCTACGTTTACTGCTTTGCGACTCGGAATCGTGTTTTACAGGAGACAAAAGCTATTTTGCAATGTACCGAATATTTGGTTATGTACGGTTTTATATAACTTAGCTCTTGCTTGTTGTTTTCACGTATAGTGTTTGTCATTTGATTGGGAGTTTTCATAGCGATTATTAAAAAGAGCTCTCGCTTTTACTAAGCTATAAATTCTTTTATTTCCTTAATGACGAGACGAGCTAATCGCTCGCTTTAATCTTAAGCGCCACACATTCATATAAACTGTAGCAATACCAGTTGAACTTTGAATTACATGTGTACATGGACTGTACTGCGCTCATCCCGATACCTTAATAATGTAAAGTTTTTTATTGTCCTATAATCTCATTGGCTTCACTTCATCCAAAGCGAAACACCACGGTGCTTACAAATTGCTGTTGGACCGCAGATATAGAAAATGCTGGTATCTATCCACAATAAAGTAGCCCGTTCTAGGGATGAGTCAAACTCAAGACCTGACTAGCAAGAACCTTCAAAAAATTATGTCTGTCGTTATTATTTGTTCCGTTCTAACACTACGCCTCATTGCGCGATCCCGTTAAGTCCACAAAAAAGCTGGCAGAGAGAGAGGAAAGTGGTAGAGCTATACTGTCGACTATTCTGTTTCCAGAATTAATGGGCCGGCTCAACCGGGGTGCTCACGGTTTCGCATAAAATCGGCGTAGAACAGCATTTTGCTGTTGCGTCTCATAGGGTAAATTTGATATCTCAGGACTTTAACCCTTTCCCAATCCCCTTTCCTTTCCTTTGAGGTCGGTAACGTAGTCGTGACACTTCTGGTATCGTGGGCACATTCACGGGCGATAGAGATGACTCAATATCAGGTGACCCACTTTCTCGTTTGCCAGCCTTTGCTATAAAAAGGAACTAAATTTTTCCCCCATAATTGATGAACCTGCTGCAACAGGGATATTTTTCAACCTCCATAAATTGGCCTGCAGGTGAGGATTGCACAGACCTGTCTAACGCCATGCATTCATCCTATGATGGTGGCGTGTAACATGCCTTTCTGATGCTTCGTTTAAAGAGTCAGTTCCTCAGACCGCGAATGGCCGTGTACAAAGGCTGACTCCCAAAGAGGTTGCGGCTGCATACATTTGGTTTTCCATGGCTGTTATTCAGGGCTGTTATCCATGCATGTTATTAATTGGCTTTGATATAAGAGACAACACCGAACAGCGGAATACCGGGGCTAAGTCGCTAGTCGCTACTGCACGCGACGGTCTAGACCGGTGGGACCGCGTATCTTCCAGCTCTTGCTCGTAGATGATCTGTAAATGGATTCCATGTTTAAAAAAGCAACATTAAACACGTGGAGTAAGGGTAGCAGAAGGATAGAGAAATTTAGATATTAGTGTCGATGGGCGAAGGCGCCACGATTAGCTATTAACGCTTCCACCATAAATTTGAATATACTTATTTTTATTTAAAACTCCAAGCTTTCCTTTCGTTTGTGCTTTTTTTTGTTTGTGTGTTGCATTCGTTGACCTGCTTTCCGTGCAGTTTAAATTGAAAGCAATTGTGTTAAAATGAGGAAATTAACGGGATGTTACATTAAATTATATGAAACATGAACATCATTCATATTTAAATTAATGAATAGTGGAACAACTATAATTTGTGTCATTTCACATGTTCCAACAGCACATTAAATATAAATATTTCTGAAGGATTGGTCTATGAAACATTTTTAATGTAATTAATGCTCGTAAATTATTTAAGATTTAGCGGCCGTTTTATAAAGTTCAACATAAATATTAACGTTATGACATGAAAAAAAATTGAACAAATAATAATTGTGGAAATACATAAAGGAGCGTGTGTCAAATTGCTTCTTCTAAATTAATTATCATTGGCAAATACAATTACATACATTGTGAAATAAGCCTCTAATTTACAAGCTAGTAGGTCTCTCGTATGCAAGAGTTTTATCTACTTCTGACCCTAAGCAGAGCGTATAAGCACTTTTTAGCCCCATTTTAAAAGATATTGAAGCCAGTGCCAATTACTTTGCATTACGAGACTTAATAACCTATACCTTGGAGTTACGAGCATAGTCCAGTGCCACGCAGTGTCCTGTAATTCAAACTGCTGTGTTGTGCTGTATCTATATTTATACCATAATATTATTCCAGAATTTAAGCCGCTGGTTGGGAGTTGGGAAATACTTCATAATTCATAGGTTAGGTTGGATTGGGACTTGGGACTGTGACCCAGAGTCAAACTGTATCAATTAATGTCATATGGGTGATTATACAAAAGTTGGGTAACTTTTGAGGATATTTTGTTTACTATAGTTATCAAATCAAATTATTACAAATTCGGGTCTATATGATGGCTAATCTAATGATTATATTGTTCCAAATCGGGCCAGTCACTTTTCGGCTTCTCTCTTTTTTTTTTTTTTTTAATATTTCTTCCCTAGTCAAATTGTTTTTAGCGTGCCGCATGATGTTTTTAACTGAAATATAAAATAGAAATGCTTACACACGGTAGCAATTACGATAAAAGTGCTCTAAAACAAAAAAAAAAACATCAGTACCTGACAACGGACTGACGCCAACGGACTGACGAAATAGACATAATTTGAGGTTATAATCAAAACTAATGTTTTTTTGGGTAATTTCGAATATCAACAAACTACATTTTAACAAATCATAGTTAACTATGTATAAATGAAAATAAACCTCAGATTAACAAGAAAATAACGACTCACCATGGGACTGACATTTTGACTGGCTTCGCACGTGTATAGACGACAAACACAACCCAAACACTGGTACTATTATGGCGGCCGTCAAATTGTGCGGTCCGCAACTAACTTCATTACCAACATTAAAACTTAAACAGGGATTTGACCTTGACTCGGTGATATTCTCCGCGAATTTTAAATTTAAAGAACACACAACGGACTGACGAAAGAAACTAAACACAAAGTTTCTTATTTTTTATTAAATAAAATAGAGAACATTGCATTATGAAAGTTGTAGTATATAATACTATGTACATCACAGATTGTAGTAAATTAGTAAGTTTTCCTAAATCAATGATAATGTTTAATGGATAGTCACTTGATTGTTGGTTTTCGGGATTGTGACATGCCAACGGACTGACGTTTTGAGTATTAATTTTGTTTTTTTATTAACTTGTATTTAAAATGAAGAAGTGAAATTGGGTGACCAAATAAAGGACTTTTCATTGTTTTAAAATAAATTGTTATTTCAATACAATATAATAAGACTTTGTATATATTGGCTGGTGACATTGAGTTACCCAATTTTTGTAGAATCACCCATATATAAACTTAATGTCATTTTAGCAGAATTTTTGTGTTGCGATGTGGCCTGACCGGAGCGCTTGGTGGGCGTTTTTCTTTTAAAAGCAGCCTCTAATTATATAATTATTTTCACTTTACATATTATTTAGAGTTAATTACTACAATAAGAGTTTGCATGATATGATTCTAGAAAAAACATGGGTAAAGTGTACTCATTTTAATATTACTTGTAATATAAGTTATAAAGCGTCCGTCGGGAAAGCACTTACAGGACAGGACAGTAGGGCGATACGGCGCTGTGGCATCGGTGCTTTTGATAGCTTATCAATCCATGTTGTTACTGTAAATTGGTAAAGTTGCTATGTAATAGGTACCAATTGAGATAATCGTGGTGACCACGCAGCATGTTCGACATGTTTGTCTGCTGCTCCTAGATAAAAATGTAGATATTATTGTTGGGGTTTGAGTTTATCTGAACTAGTAGTGATTACACATTGTCATAAATGAGTAAGGATCCTTGCTTCTGGTTACGTTTGTGTAGTGATTGTGTAGTTGTTTTAATGGTATTACCTATTTATTGTTACAATGGACACGCATTATATACTTAGTTGATATAAAAATGATTATTAAGCATAGGTACATACTTTTCTTCCTGACAAGTATAATATGTAATTAGGATTCTCACAAAAGTTTGTCCTATATTTAAATATGGAATTAAAAAGGTATTTTTTTAATATTTCGTCGTAAACACTTATTAATTCATTGTTTATTTCATTCATTCATTTCGTATTATCCTGCTATTTTGAGGAGTCGTGTAATATTTGTACGTCGCGTCGCACGCCGCACTGCCGCCCCGCCTTCCGCGATGTTACTCGGCCAAACGAACGGCGCGCGCCCGCCACCCCTCCAGTCATCGAGCGGCGGTCTTGGGAGATACTGTTCGGAGTAGCGACATAATTTATTATGTGTTTAAACTGACATGCACGCCTAACGTATTAAATCGTGAATAAAAACATACGAAATAATTGGATTTCAGTGATAGAATACCGAATAAGTGTAGTGTAAACACACAATCAGGTTATTCCGTTTATTTTAACCGTTTGGTGCAGTGTTTATGTTCGGTGCGCAGCGGCGGTTCCGTCCGCGTGCTACAGGGACGTCGCCCTCGAGGATTCCTAATAGAGGTAACTCCAATACTGATTTCATATACCTAGGTAGCTTTTTGTGTGCCGAAGTGGGAACAACGGTTATGTGCATATCATCAGACATGTGGAAAACAGCAAACGATGATTTATGAGTGACTGAAAGCCGGTTCCTGGCTCGGAGACAACACTTTAACAATACCATACGAGGATGGGCTACAACGCATTTATTACAATAAATCCGGTTACGATGTATTAACTTGTCTGTAATTCTGATACCTACATAAGTTTGTTACCTACTCGTCAAGGATAATGTTTGTTTACTACCCACGACAGTACGTAGGTAATTCTGCATATATTTTTCAAAACGTTGGTAGAAAGAAACTTAGATAGGTGTGTTAAGATTTGTTAAATAATTTTAGTATTAAGTACATTATTCGCTAGTATCTCTACTTTGAAGTCTAATTAGGTTTATTCTATAAATAAAATATATATTCCAATGATTTTTACATATAATAAGTGCAATAAATTCAGCGATAGCTCAGGGAGGAGAGAGATATGGACTATCGAGATGAAAGTCGCAGGTTCGAAGCCAGCCCCAGAGCGATGACCTCTGACTATTCTAGGTTACGTGTGCATTCATTGTTAATTATCGCTTGCTTATAACGGTGAAGGAAACACCATGAGAAAACCTGAATACCTGAGAAGATTTTCGATTTTCTCCATAAGAATTTCGTATGTATAATATGTATCATTTAAAGTGTTGCATTAAGTTGATTGTAGTCATTATTATCTTTTCTACTTCTTTCCTATTACCACTTCTTATCTATGAGATATGTATAGGTATGTCGTGACCAGATCATCGTATAATTGATCATATCATGAAATAGTTTTGCTGGTGGTAGGATATTGATATCCGCCCGGATAGCGACCACCGTACACATGGTCTTAAAACGTGACATAGTGATCCACACGCCTTGTGTGGATCGCGTTCCAGGATCAGCCATTGTATATCCGGTTCTCCCAAGGGGCTTGCGACATGACTTGATAGTTGGTTGGGGTGGGTATAGGGGTCTATACTTGTATCCTTGAGCCTGCATCGGTCATCCGCCTGTCCTGTCACAGGCCCCTCGATTTGCTTCTTTCCTCTCCGAAGAGGAAAGAAGCATTTATACAGGCCGGCATGACTCTGGTCTGGACCACCAATAAACTCGTTGTTTGTTGGTGGTCGCTGGTTTTTTGGATTGCACTACGCTTACCATAAGGTGTAGTGCAGTCACATTACTGTGCTCGGATAAAAAAAGTAGTTTATGAAATGGATTTTATGAAATATTGGACTATCTCTGACTAAATGATTAAATACGAGATCGTTTGACGAAATAATCAACTAAACACATGGCTACGAGTATTTCACGATATGGTCAAACATTGCAATAATATGATTATATCGTAAAATAATTACATTATCCAACACTGGAGGCGCGAATAGCGTGATGTTTATGTGATGTAATACTAGAAAGTAATTAAGGAAAGGGTGACTACGCAATGAAATACGTATGACTATTAATGGTTTTAAATAAACGACATTATGGAAATATGACTATAGTTACATATTTACAAGGTGGTAGGTCCCTTGTATGCGAGAGGCCGTCCGGGTTGGTACCACCGCTTTGTCTATGTCTCCCGTCAAACAACAGTGTGTAAGCACTGTAGTGTTTCGGTTTGAAGGACACTGAACCTAGTGAAATTACTGGGCATTATGAGACTGAACATCTTATATCTCGGGGTGACGAGTGCAGTTCAGTGCCATACAGTGCTTTGTAATTCAAAGTTCTGTGTGGTGTTGCTTCTGTTTATGGGCAGGCGTGGCGCTTAACATCAGGAGCGCGTCTTGCTCGTCATTCAATCAAATAATAAAAAAAATATTTTCACAGTTTTAACCTAACTTGCGCTAAGAATAACAAATAAGTACCTAATAACTACATTTCGAATTTTTAATTATCTTTTTTTACTAGCTTGAATAACGGAAAAGCGAGCAGGACGCTCGCCAGATATAAGTACCACATTAAACACATAACAGGCACAACACCATTCAGAACTGCCCGCGCATTGCCCGTCTGATCATTCAATCAAATAAAAAATCTAGTGGTCTCCAAATTTCAGCTGACTGGGAGCGGCACCAGCACTGATTTCAGAAAATTCGCTAGTAATGTTACTTTAGACTTTTTGTTTTTTAAAGTCGGTTTTTAGTAACTTTATAATTATTTTCATTTTTATATCCTTGCTCGGCAAAGTGACTACGTTACACCTGATGGTAAGTGTAGCGCAATCCAGGAATAGTGTCGACCAACGAGAAACAATGTGTCCATCGTAGGTCGGCAATATCATGCCGGCCTGCCAAAGGGCCAAGGGGGAGGGGAAGGAAAAAGGGTTAGGATCAGGGGGCAAGCCCCCTGGGGAGAACCGGATATACACTTGCTGACCCTGAAACGCGACCCACACAAGGTGGGCCACTATGGCAGGTTTTAGCACCAGTGTACGGTGGTCGCTATCCGGTCGGATACAAGTATCCTCCCACCAGTAATTAAAATGTATAACTCACTCTACAGAATTGTACAGTAGATGTATGGAGATAGGTCCCTGATCAGAATTGTTACGAGTAGTCAGCTTAGAAAAAACGACCCGAGATGCGACTTGAAACTAATAAAAATTTTCTGTCAAGTAAGCGTGCCTCGACATACAGGTAGTCATCATGACATGAGTAACTCATGCCTAAAATCCTTTAAATATATCTATAGCTACTAGACCAAATGCAAAGGCATATTTTATCGTACGTTTCAAGAATTACTCGTAAAAATGAATGATTCGCTGTAACCTCGTGACCTAATTAAAAACTATGCGAGATAATTAAGGTGCAATTAAACAAAATCTCGAAGATTAACTCGTTTTATGTGTAGCCGTGGCGCGGCGCGCTGGCTGGAGCGTAACCTAGTTTCTCGGGTCGCAATGCTCATCTCGGCTCACCTGAAATGCTCAGTGGGTGTTATTTGCTTGACCACACCTCTGTGATCTCCAGTGAGGCCTTTATTTATTATTATTAAGCCTTATTCCAAAGTTCCCTTGATTTTTAAGTTAGTCTTATTAAATACAAATGTTCTGTACTTGACCTGTCATAAGCGCTTTCTTAGTATAAAGATTTTGATTTTGATATTAATCACTGACGTACAATATAGCGTTTTTTGCTCATATTTTGCTTTTCATCTATTTATCGCTTCAAACGTTGTTTTGAATGAGGACCAAGTCGCTCCTCTTATTGTAAACGTATTCCATAAACAGAAGCAACATCACTCAAAACGATGAATTGCAAATTGCCTACTAGGTGGTAAATCACCGCGGTCCTCACCTTGAGACATACGATGTCAAGTCTCAATGTCTAACAATATTCTTGCTTCATTGTTCTGCAACCTAACATCGCCTATACACTGTTGCTTGGCGGCAGAAATAGTCGAAACGGTGGTACCAACCCAGACGGCCTCTCGAATACGAGGGACCTGCCACCTTGTAAACCTTATATACCAGTAGCCCATAGTTTATGATGTAGGTACAATGTTCAGGCCGTAATGTAACGTAATTAATCGACACATGCCTTGTTAGGTAAGCAGGCTATTGTGAAAATTAATTGTTTCATGCATATAATATAGTTTATTCATACATTTATTTTGTGTGGCCATTTGGTGTCTTAGAGAGTTCCCAACCATAGGTACAACATATCAATTTTGTTGCAACTTGGTGACAAGTTACAACCTATACTGGCGGCATAAACCCGCATCATACACGAACGATTTTAATAAACTATCTCAGATTGAGTCTCCTGATCAATCCCACAAATGATCCAATAAGATTATAGTTTAAATGTAACGCATATATATTAATGAGTTTTATTGGACGATTTTCGGGATCAATCTGGAAAATCAAACCAAGATCGTTTATTGAAATCGACCATTAGAACGTATAAGGGCGCCGATGATTTCAGATATATGTATGTGGTATGATAAAAAATTCCATGCACTTTATGACGAGAGGGTTTATGTAGAGGATGAGATTCAACTTCATTATTCGACGTTCTGATAAGAGTTCCTTTTGTTTATCGACAGGAATAAGTAACCTTTACCATCAGGCGAACGACTTGCTCGTGTAGTCGTCTCAAGCTAATAAAAAAAGTAAATTAATGAAAGAAATATCCTCGTCAATCACATTAACTGAATGGAGAGTATTTATCCCTAAATCTGAATTAAAAACTCACTACCATAAATAACTAGACAACTTACTAATATAAAATTGTCACTTCAAACCCTACTTGAATAATGTGTTTATTTCCGAAAACATTTCCTTTGTATAACGAACTACAAAATTACTCTTCATGGTGGCCTTTAGTGTAACTGGCGGCCAGATTTAACAATGTTAACATTTAAATTTAGTTAATGGATTTCCTAGTTACGTTAACTGCAAAAACGTGGTTTACAAACAACTTTGGTACGCATTATTGGAACTGAAACTGAAATTACTGGAACGATAAATTAAAAGAAAAATGATTTATTCTATTTTGTGCTTGACAATTGACAACATAATGAAATAAACGTAGATATAAATAATTATTATGAGAAAGAGATGTTTGCCATAATGTTAAAGTTCTAAGTTCTCACCCTAAAATAAAAATAATCTTAGTAAATTACAAATAACGCATCTAACAGTCATAAATATATTTTATATCCTGACCAATAAGAGATCTTGTATCGTACTTATAAGGAACTACAAATAACACTTGGTCCCACTTGAAACACAAGAACATAATAATACCAATTTGGGATCATACAAACATTTGTCCTGGTTTGGGAATTGAACCCGCTGTGACTTGTATTATCACATCTGGAGCCTCGCTCGCTGCACCATCCACGGAGGAAGTTGTAGCTTGTTGGTTAGATGATAAGGAGAATAAATAATATTAGTTTTTTTAGAATAACCCAGCAAACGAGCAAGTGGGTCAACTAATGGTAAGTAATCTGCAACGCAATATTTTTGAGTGGTAGAGCCACGCTGTAGACTGCTTTGTCTACAGCATGAATGGGCTGGCTCGACCGGGTCGTTACAACTGTCTCACAGAAAACCGACGTAAAGTAGCGGCTTGCTGCTGCGTTTCGTACGGTGAGTGAGATATCCGGAAGCCCAAATCCCCTCCCCTTCCCAATCCCTAATTATCCCATCCCTTTAAGGTCGGCAACGCGCCCATGATTCTTCTGGTTGTGGGCGTACATGGGCGGTGGAGATCACTTACCATCAGGTGACCCACTTGCTCGTTTGCCGGCTTATGCTATAAAAAAAAAAATGGGTGCGTGTACTTATGTACGCGCGTGAGAAGTTATACTTCTTTGTTATTTATTCAATTTAATAGCAAATATAAAAAATTAATATTATTATTTGATGTTCAATTTTAATTTTTATCACAAACTTTTTATTAAATGTTTTTTAAATTTATTTCTTTATTTTGTGAATATTAAATAACCAATAATAAGTATTTAACATTAATAATTTAATAATATTTAGTGTTAATTATATTAAATAAAAGTATTTTAATTTATATCAATAAATAATACATACGGATAGTTAACCTCAATTATATTGGAGCACTTGAAAAAGTATATAAGCACAATTTTTTTCACTAATATTCACAAATAGTAAGTAATATCAATCAAAATATAAATAAATAAATAATACATACGGATAGTTAACCTCAATGCAGCTATATATTTGTAAATTTTGTATTGTAAATGGACAAGTCCATGTGACGATTTTTATTGTAAATGTTGCTAAAAAAAAAATACATTTTTAAAAGAAAAAAGGAAAAGTATGCAATATATAATTGATGGCGAAAAAAATAAGCCCGGAGTTTCTTTCTGCCTTTCTTCTTCGGGTCGTCATCAGTAGGCAGCTAGAGAAAGGTTGGTAGGTTAGCTAGGCTAGGGATATTCCTGCCAGTAAGGTCCACGACACATCTCCTTACCTTTTAAACCCTTACAAAAGTTTTTGTAAACTTACCCTACTCCGTCTTACCCTATCCCAATTTCCATACCCTAGTCCGTGAATCCCTTCACTTAAGGATGCCCTCCCTTTTCCCATGCTTGTTGGTGTGCCTTTTCCTGCCAGCCTTTAGCGCGGCGGTTAGTCCTAAGTTCCCTTAATTCTAAGTTAGTCTTTTTAATGACAAATTTTCTGTACATGACCTGTCATAAGCGCTTTCGTAGCCTACGTGATTAATAAAGATTTTGATTTTTGATTTTGAATTATATTGGAGCACTTGAAAAAGTATATAAGCACAATTTTTTTCACTAATATTCACAAATAGTAAGTAATATCAATCAAAATATTCAATTTAAATCACTACTGAATATAATTTATTAGCACATATATAAATTATAAAGGACATTGTCAAAAATGGCCTATGAATCAACACGCATGAAACATTTACTATAATAATAATTATTATTTATAATGTACATTATAATTATTATTATAGTAAATGTTTCATGCGTGTTGATTCATAGTTTCAATAGAACGGACACTTATTAATTTCGAAAACAATTTAAAAAGTATTCACTTCCGTCATAGTCCTCGGTATTATAATTTTTGGTTCAAATTCGGGTTTTTAATAGGCAAAGGTATTGTAGCTCATACAGCCAAGTCTTTGTAACAACACTCTTAAGCTTCGCATTGTTATGCATTTCGCGAAAGACAAGTGTAATTTATTCTCAAGTCTTCACAACAACGATGAAATATCGTAACATTAATAATTTAATAATATTTAGTGTTAATTATATTAAATAAAAGTATTTTAATTTATATCAACATATCCACTCGACATGATAGAAGTACATTCTACTCTCTTCGCGTTTATGCGAGCCTGGTACTTTTTACGGCAACATGTTCCGAATAAGAAAAAACCTAAAGAGTTTTTCTTTGTCTAAATCGTCATTTGTTTATTAATTACGGCTACTTTCACTCTCATCATTTTTTCTTAACGCGCCTAACTTCATACTGTTAATTTTTTGTGTCACAGGTGCGCGCGCATCTTAAAATTTCACTCTCATCATTTTTTCATAACGCGCCTAAAGAAGTATAACTTCAAAAACGCCCATGTACGCCCACAATCCCAGAAGAATCATGTACACGTTGTCAACGGTAAAGGAAAGGGATAATTAGGGATCGGGAAAGTGAGGGGGATTTGGGCTTCCGGATATCTCATTCACCGTACGAAACGCAGCAGCAAGCCGCTACTTTATGTCGGTTTTCTGTGATACAGTGGTAACGACCCGGTCGAGCACGCCCATTCGTGCTGTAGACAAAATTGTCTATTAGTATTTATTATTCTTATAATTAATTCTATGATAAAAACAAAAATTCACGTCGATTTGAGTATTGTACTCAGATTTTGAAAATTTAATATGTAATTATAAACTATTTTAAATGCCTTCAAATATTGATGTGTAAAAATAGCACATCCCCCAATAACTCGAGATCGCTGTGAAGTGGGAATCCTAATATTCCTTGGTAAAATACGAGTAAAGAACCGCGCGATTGGCTGCAATCACCGTGAGCCGGAGTGCCGTTTTTGAGGAACGTTTATTGCCTTGCACCGGCCTGCCGCATCCGGTCCGTAAAATGTTGAGTGTTTTGCTTAGGTGTGCCGAAAAACCTATATTAGATCTTGCGTGCCAACTGTGCGTTATTGACTTCGCTTTGATTGATCTATGTTGCCAATTATTATCAAATCTGAATATAAAATGAGCCAATTGAGAATCCGAAAAAACGCTGCCTCAAGCCATTGATCCATGTTTAAAATGAGGATTGTATAATTTTATGTTTCTAATGTTACACTTATCAATGGTTGAATTGGAATCTTTTTATAAATATGAAGTACATATTTAATATAAGTAAGAATATCTGAGAACACTTCTTTACAAGTGCCAGTTAGGTTTCTATTTCTACCTTTTCCTTTGTTTGTTAGTTATTTTTGACGATTGTTCACTTTTCAATGCTCACTATTTTTATTTGGTTCAATTTTGACATGTTCTAACAAAGTAATCTATTATTAAAGTACATAATTTAAAGGCAGTTTATTTTTAATTTATTTGGTTGTATTTTTCGTTAACCCCACCGCAGTAAATCCTATCGAAAAAGATAATTATCCAATTTGGTCCACATTTGGCGAAGTTATGTGTGAACGTATTCTAAACGAATTCTTGAGGACTATTTTTGGGTATGTTAAAAATAGCCGAATATTTCTTTTTAAGTCTGTTTTATTTTTAATCGTCCCATTCTATTAGAGTTCTTACACTGTGTAAACGAACGATTCTCACCGTCCGATTTTTTTTTTTTTTTTTTTTTTTTATCCTGGCTCGGCAAAGTGACTACGCTACACCTGATGGTAAGTGTAGCGCAATCCAACAATAGTGTCGACCAACGATAAACAATGTGTCCATCGTAGGTCGGCAATATCATGCCGGCCTGCCAAAGGGCCAAGGGGGAGGGGAAGGAAAAAGGGATGGGTAAAGGGTTAGGATCAGGAGGCAAGCCCCCTGGGGAGAACCGGATATACACTGGCTGACCCTGGAACGCGACCCACACAAGTTTAGTGGTTTTCATACTGTAAATATGGATTATTTGCCCGGATTTAGAATTCGTGTCCGGCGCTGTGTCAATGGACTCGCTTCTTATCAGATAGGGGACGGAAATAAGTTCGCTGAACCATGGGTGCACCAGTTGCCCCTTCGGCTATACAAATTGTACCAATGTTTGCAGTAATTTACTTCTTCATAGTAAGATTGGCTTTTCATTATAAAGACAGACAACGCTTGGTTTAAGACGCATATAAAGTTAACAAAACCCGTTATATATAATAATCCTTTGTCAAACATTTGCCTTTAGAAGACGCTACAAATATTTCCAACACACATTCGCCCTTGAGTGTGACACAAAATTGCTTTGTTTATACCAAACAAACCAACAATATATATAACCTGTGTTAAGAACACGAAAAGCAAAAATATATTTTTGTATTATTATTTCATTACTGAATACATCAGATGAAGATTAAATAAATACACCCAACATTCACACACAGTCCTGACTCCACACTAGTATAAACCTGAAAATTGTGGATGTCGGAAACTACGAGGATCTTTGGGTCCACAACACCCAGACATCAAACAAATATTTGTGGGTCATACAAACATTTTTTGCGGGAATCGAACCCGCGGCCTCTCGCTTCACAGTCGTCTACTCGCCCGCTGCGCCATTGGGCCGTCAATACGACAAAGCTTATTTTGAAAGAAAGTCAATTTGGAACGGAAGCAAAGATAGAACGACCACATTCATTATCGCGTACATAATGGTTACCGGATGCCTTAATATTGTCAAGGGAAATATTTGATTGTATTTCGTGTCTTTATATGACGTTGTTACTAAAAGCGAATTGAAATTATTGCTCACCTCGATTGGTTTGGCGTAACTGCGCCCTTGATCCGCATGGATGAAATTAATGCACTCCAACATTGACAAAATTGACAAACAAAAGTATTATAATGATACAACTTCCTTTAATGGATTAATTCCAAAATGAGGCTGCTTAATGCGTTTTATCTGTTATCGTCGTTGTGTTTGCCACTTGCGTGCCGAAAATTTATTAAAATTACAAAAGGTATAAATATAGCTGGCGGGCTTTCTGGAATGTTCGATGATGAAGAATTTCTCGTCTCATTGGGTTTCTTAGTGATGTTGACGGGTGAGTAAATTTTGATAGCGACCGTGACGAATCGGAGTGACATTGCATTAGCACTTTTAAATAAGTAATATCGAGAGTCGAGACATTGTTAGTATAAAATGTAAAGACTTGTGATAAACCTGTCAGCCTTATAAGATTTTTAATTTTAATTGGAGCGACACTTATCTATCAAAAAATTTAGGTATGTATATGTAGGTATCAACAACGTATGTATTTCAATAATAAGTGTTGTGGGGTACAGCTATTATGTGTACAAACATACTACCTACATTATCACGTATAGTAAAGGTAGATAATGAGAATGACATCTATGACAATTTTTAATACATTATAAATACAGTCCCCACTACACTATATAGGTGTAGGGAAGTACCTACATTGTGATTTTTCGCACAGTTCAAATGTTATAAGAACGAAAATGCTATATCCATTTTGAGGCTATTGGTTCGAAACAATAGCCCTACATCGCTGCAATGCTATTATATTTGAAGCCTTGGAATTGAGAGAAATGCCAACAATCTGTAGATAACCAAACTTTATTGTGACTGTGCGATCTTTAAAGTCAAGTTTATTTCGACTGTACTGTTATCATAGAAATACAACGAATGTAAATAACTTGAGCTGTCTCAAATCAAGTTTTATCTAGTACAGTTACTTACAACTTTGTTATTAGTGATTAAAGGCTACAGATATGACTTTATAAAAAAAAACTGTTTAAGGATGTCTCAGAAAAATATTTAGGTATACCATAATTTTATATTTAATTAATATAGACGGTCTCGGTGGCACAGTTGTGTTGCTTATACGGTATAACTGCTGTGCTTAGGTCTCGGGTTCGATCCCCGGGTCGGGTAAAAGTGATATTGGGTTTTTAATTACGAATTGTTTAGCATCATTCCGGAGCCTGAAATTTGTGCCCGCTATGGCGATAGGCTCGCCTCCAATCACATTATGGGACGGGTTACACCTCTGCATACCCCTTTAAGGATTACAAGCGTGAGTGCGTATTTATCATAATTCTATACTAAAAATAGTCAAGCGTAAATTACAGTTAACAGTCTTTAATATACTGTACAATAACAATAAATTTACGAACAAACTCAAAAGGAGCAAGAAGTAAAACTCAACCTTGCAATTTATTAATGTTTTTATTGACTAACTCGAAACAGGATTTGACTGGCTTTTTATCAGATTAAGAATTACCCAAAATAAATTCATAATGGCTTCACAGATATTATAATGTATTTGTAAATGCCGAAACTGAATTGCGAACTCTTATTTAGGTCTGTGATATTGTATGGACACTTTTTATTTTTTACCCTTGGGATGAACTACAAGGATCCCAGCAAATGGGATACTGACGATCCCCGCAGTATCTCATCGTAGGGCCAAAGAAGAGGGGAAGGATCAAGGGATGGGAAAGGTATAGGAAGGGGCATGCCCCCTCGGGAGAACCGATTGACGCAATTCTCAGAAAACTGAATAATAAAAATAACTTAATGTGTGGCATTTTAGAAAATCAGATTTATTTTTATGTCTGTAAACACAATTTCTATACTTTTAAAGTAATACCTGTACTGTGGTTGGGTAGCAATATCGAAAACCACAGACGAAAGTAAAATATTGTTTATGACAAAAGTGACCGATCTCCGCCTATTACATTATAGAAAGCCCATTGCAACTTGAGTGCGATACGTCCCGGCTGAAAGGATTCTTTACTTATATTGGTACTTTAGAATAGCGATCCCTAACATTTAAGACCACGGTACACTCCATATATCGTCTTTATTCAACGGAACCCCAATAAAATTACATTTAATGCCTGTTTTACAACGTCCATTTAAATCTTATCCGTAAATTTTGAATTACGCTCCTTAGCGTGATGAATTTAATTTTGCTGTCTTATATTTTATTTCATATAGCTTACCTCGCGGTTCCGCCCGCGTGATCTGCTTTTGCCGGGATAAAATTTAGCCTATATTACTTAGTGATAATGTAGCTTTATAACGGCAAAAGAATTTTTAAAATCGGTCCAGTAGTTTTTAAGGAAATAAGACCCGCGAAACGTGAGTGCAGGACTAGTTATACCTTTGCCTAACTTTTCGGGGATGCAGGTGTTAGTTGTTATGCTATACCTATAACAAAAGAAAACAAAAGCGATTAGAAATATCAGTTTTAATATCGGTCAAACATTAAACATCATAAATACATTTCCACAATACATTCTACTCTCCTGATTTAAGGCCAAAGTTGCTGTAGAGCACAAGGTCTTCATTGCTTCACCCCACCAACTCATTACCCACCACTGGATTAACTCAGTGTTGCAGTGCACTACCCTCCATAATGTACTCGTTACAAAATTATAATATTAACAAAAAGTTCAAAGTGCTTATTTCGCTTTATAAATAACTAGCATTTGCTCGCGGCTCCGCCCGCGTGAAAGGCTTACTTTTATACAACCTTTTATCCCTTATTTCATGTGACCATCTATAAAATTGATTGACGAAGTTTCATACAAACTTGCGACCCCTATTTCACCCCCTTAGAAATGGAATTTCCAAAAATCCTCTTTTAGTGCTCCCCTACACTCCCTGAGAAACCTTCATACCAAATTTCATCTTTCTACGCTCAGTAGTTTCGACGGTGCGTTGTCCGTCAGTCAGTCAGTCACTCGGTAACGAAAGAGTTTTATATATATTGATGAATGATGATTACTCAGTCAGATTTGTAACACACATCTGTTAACATCGAGATGCTTGAACGCTTCCACTTCCATAAGTATGTCACATAATCGCGCGTGAACCAAAAAAATAAGTGTAACATATTTAATAGTATGATTGATAACGCAGTTAAAGCTTACTCGAGTCAATATTAATGACAGTGCGATAACATTCGGCTACATAATCCGTTTGACAAACCTGTTGATAACATAGCACCTCTCTTAATTAATATGCACGGCTTCTGTTACACATCACTTGACTCCAGGTTATTTTTTATTTGATTTGTAATTGATACGATTGATAATTTGTTATAAATAAATATATAATATCTGTTACTTCTTCTTCTTCTTCTTTTAAAATAATGGCTTCCACCGAATATCTGTTACTGTTAAACTAACGTTAACTGTAATTTTGTGTATAATTCTACATACAATTACCCCCCTTATGAGTGTTGTTATGACTGATACGATATTCATATATGTTTTTAAATTTGAACGCTGTAAAACAGAGGGCGGTTATGTAAATTCACTATTATCGTTTTAATAACCCATTAGCAATTTAATTCCTCGTATGTTATCAAACATTAAGTAATTATATTATGTAATTAAGGCAATGAATATTCCGTTGTTTTAATAGCATGTCATCGAATAAAATGGTTACGTCGCGTGAGCCACTATGTTGTGTTTATAAAATGTTTGTTCGTATTTTATGCGCTGCCAGTAAACAGTATTTATTCGATTGCGATAAAACTTTGTCAACTTACTGCTTGCACTTGCGCGAAGGTTATAGGCATAGTACAATTAGTTTACAGTACAAGTAGGTGGCGCGGTGGTACTGGTAAATGTATTTGAAAGAGCATTGAAGTACGTAGGGAAATGTTTGAATGTGACAGAAACAAACAGATCAGCATTTTAGTGCACGGTTATGTCTTTTGATCGACGCCTTACAGGACGTCAACATGTCAGTCATTGCTTCTTTCAATTAATTATTTCATATCGATTATTCATATATCCTAACTAAATGAGTACATGGAATGAGTAGTTAGCGGATTGTTATTAGCCATATGACCACAGTGGGCGCTTCTTTCCTAGAATCGACTGGTGGCAGTGCCTACAAGTACCTACTCCTGCTATTGCCCGAGAAGTTCACCACGTGTAGCAAGATTTTGCTATACAACAAAATGTTGCTATAATATTAAGCTTGCGTTGGCAGCAAAAGGTTTCAGGATTTTTATGGTATAAATTAATAGCATAGCAAGCCATTGCATCCAAAAAGCACAATCTTATGTAGTAGTGATTTCATAAACCGGTTAAAAATGAATATCAAAAAAACAAAAAACATGGACTATTAATTACATAGTAATAATTGGTAGTCTTTGGTATAACACTCGTATTTATAGTTATTAACACTGAAACTCCGCTTTCCAGTAACGTGGTCGAGAATACACGCCCTTGGCAGTGATGGCAGTGACTTCCTCTGTGTATTGAGTACTGGCCAAAGATAACACTGTAACGCCACGTACGTCGTGTCACACGGAACTAATTGCATTTCTGTTTCATGATTGACTGTATTTTTAAACTACATGACGAATAGTGTGCTTTAGAAGACCTTAGTGTAAAAATGCGCAAGATTTAAAAATAGATGCGAATAATTAGTTCACCCACAATACCAGAAAGATCATAGGCGTGTTGCCGATCTTAAAGGAAAGGGATAATTAAGGGATTGGGAAGGGGAGGGGATTTGGGCCTTCGGATATCACACTCACCGTACGATACGCAGCACCAAGCCTTTACTTTACGTCGGTTTTCTGTGAGACAGTGGAAACCCGGTCGAGCCGGCCTATTCGTTCTGTAGACAAAACTGCATTCAGCGTGGCTCCATCACTCAAACAACATATTTTTCGTAGATTTCTTTCATGTTATGCGATAAAGTTTCTAGAGTCCCTATGTTCTAATTAAGTTTAATGTACCAGATACTTATCAATCGTTTGACACATCACAATGGTAAACATTCATAAATATACTGTTTTATACTATTACTATTTTAACATCAAAAGAAAGATTTATTTATTTGTAAGATCGAACTGGGATCAAAAGAATTCCCCACGGATAATGTTTGATCTTAATTACTATATTTGTTTTATCTTTTAGTTGTAAAACGACCGTTATTAGTCGTTAGCCTAAAAGGAAAAGTGTTTAATTAATCATTAATGTGCCTAATACTATTTTATTATTAACTTCTTCTTTTCTATTTGTATGCCAAGATACTTCTACGATCTTTATATTCACTTCACATTTTGCGGTAATAAAATTGTTTATAATATAATATTACTTTAGTACTCATAGGTTTTTATAAAGGACTAGCTTTTCCTCGCAGCTTCGTCCGCGTGGTCTGCTTTTTCTTGGATAAAAAGTAGCCTATGTTACTCAGTGATAATGTAGCTTTTTAACGGCAAAAGATTTTTTTAAATCTGTCCAGTTGTTTTTAAGTTTATTCGTTACATACAAATATTTCCCTTCAAATATTAGTGTAGACTACATAGGTAAATTTATTTAATTATTATATTCAAATCTATTATGCTTTCGTAAACTACTAATTCAAATAATAACAGTATGTTACATCAGTTCGTAAGTAGTATTTTTCCTTATTGTTTCCCTAACACATCCTTAAAACTATTGACCGTTGTAAGATAAAAAATTGTGTGTCGAATTTCAAGGTTTATAACCTGTCAGCTTGCTATTGAACACGTTTTATTAACACGGAGAATTTTCATTAGTTTTATTGATCATTAAAATGATTCATTTGAATGCAACCTGTTCGACTTCTTTAACATAAATCATGTTCGTAAATGTAATAAAGGTGTAACTAGATAAATAAGTGGTTTTTACCGTGTAATACTTAATGTACTAGAGGTTTATGAGGTATACATGTATGTATGTACGACTACATAAAGATATTATTGGAACCGTAGTATTAGACTATACTTCGACACATTAGTTACTTATTTTTTTTTTAATAAAACAGTGGTTCTCAGCGGGGAGTGGTTCGGACTGCTGAGATGAAAATTGCAGGTTCAAACCAACTCCAAAAGTATACACGCCAAACTTTTCTAATTTACGTGTGTATTCATTGTTAATTATCGCTTGCGATACAAGCGAAGGAAATTATCGAATTTGTATACCTGAGAAAATTCCCCCATTAGACCAGCGTGGTAGACTAAGGACTGAGCCCTCATTCGTAGAAGAACCCTGCGCTTAGCAGTGGGATGTGTATCTATATACATTACAGGGCTGGTATTATATTAGGTTTTTATAGTGGCAAACGTACAAATAGGTAAGTGATCTCCACCACCCATAAACACCCACAACATTAAAAGAATCATAGATCCGTTGCCGACCTTAACGGAAAATAATCTGTATTAGGAAGGGGTGGGAAGATTTGGGCCTCTGGTAAAATCACTCACCGTACGTAACAGCAAGCAGCCACTCACGTTGATTTTCTACACTGGACTTCGTCCGTCACCCCGAGTAAGTTGTTAAGTCTCATAATGCCTAGTGATTTAACTGGCTTCAAATTCCTTCAAACCGGAACACAACAATGCTTACATACTGCAGCTTGGTAAGAGTAACAGATAAAGTGGTGGTACCAACCCAGATGACCTCTCGCATACGAATTACCAACCACCTAGTGAATTTATTGTGTGTATTTATTTACTATGCTTTTAAATCATATTTAAGTCTCTCAGACATTAAATTATATTTGAAGACGGAAACATGTTAGACGTGTGTTGTGAATAGCATAACAATTTATTAATGTTTCGAGGTGACGATCTATTTCGGGTTGACCACCGTCTGACCGTTCATGGTGAGTGATATTTAGTGAATTTCAGAATTTTGCGATCGTTTGCTAAATCATCTTCTTCCACCTGCCCTTATCCCACTCGCAGTGGGGTTGGCTTGCTTTTTAACACATGCTACAGACAGATTTGGCTTGTAGTTTTAATGTTCTCTGGGGAGAATCTTTTCCTAAATCATAATAGGTGTAAAATAACTTGGAATTAATAATTTATACTCATACCTAATTATAACCCTCCGCTCGGTTTTATATGTTATGTGGAAATCAGTTATAAGCTCACGCCTATATTCTGGAGAGGGCAGACAGTCACCACTGTCTGCCCTCTCCAGAAGCAGCCCAGTCCTCTGGGCAGACAGTCACAACTAGTGCTACGCCCATCGTTCGCTTATTGCCGTACCATGATTTGATAGGAAGCAAATTCCAGTCCCGGGCAACTTTTGTATTGATTTTTTGAATGTATAATTGTCATAACCCGATTTGTGTTTTGTCAAAAACACAAATTATTGTCATAACCCGATTTTTTTTACCCTGGCTCCTTCATCTAATGAAAACATGGATTATCATCAATGATAACAAATCAATGTTTTAGTCATCAAGCCGCTCATAATTAGTTGCACTCATGGATGGGTAAGCGATTAGCGAGTTCAGCAACCTTTGGCGCAGTCAGTCTATGGATGGGTGGCCATTTAGTGGTATTTTGACTGAGCGTCTCCGTGCTTCAGGGAGGGAGTGAGGGCATATAAATAGTCGATCCCGCCTGTTATCAACTGATAGCAGTCGTTAAGGCAAGTTGAAGGCCTTCGAGTGGCTTGAAAAACGTTGACATTAGGTTGGCCACTAACCATTCGAAATAGAATAGAATTGTGTTAGTTCGGCATTGTCCGAATCAGCTAAATTAATTAGTTCTTTAACATTGTCATAATTTTAAAAGTCATAAACATTAATGAATTCAAAGAAACAGTGTTTTGGCATCTGTCTGAGTAATAAACATGTATTAATGTACTTTAAATACGAGTTTTTACTTTTTTAATTTATGTTCTCGCAAATAAATCTCTGCGTTGTCTTTTTACGATATCATTATTTACAATTTCAGTTAGTAATATAATATGATTAATCTTAAATTACAACGCGTACCCATTTAATTCTTTTTTAGGGTGCCATACTCAAATGCTGCCAAGGGAATGCAATGAGAATAGACTCTTTCTGACTGCCTTACCGTTAAAGGGCTCTAGTTTATGATCCACAATAGGTAGCCGTGACTATCACAGAAGTGTTATGGTGGATATACTATATTATATAACATATAAAAAAAAACAAAAAGTAAACATTTAACGCTTGTGGAAGTTTGCCCCGAGTCATACTTAGCTGCTTTGTTTTTAGACCAGACGCTTACGAATATTCGTGATAATATTTTTTTTTACGTATAACATTATTTCCCGTTTAAATTATAAACACAAAAAAATCATGGTGTATTTTATTGTGAGAAAGAATGTCATGAACTGTGGACGATGATCCTGTGCCTCAACTTTTTATCGCAACATCGTAAACTCTTGCTGTAGGTCCCCGTGTGAGTCTAGCTGCAAGCTCGTGTTCGCAAACAAATTAAAATATTTGATTAATGTTTTTTTTTAATGTTATAATCGATTTTGCATTATTTCACGTATAATAAGATAATTAACTCATTTACAGTACGCAAAATACGAGAAGTTCATTGCCGATCTATGAGTCATTTATATTCTAATGGCTGCTGTGTATGTTAATACTGCTTTTTGTAAGCTAACGTGTTTACCGAAACGTTATGATGAACTTTATTCGGACGACTATTAAAATTGTATACTATTTGCATTTAAACAGAGTACTTAGTATATAATATACGCTATTTTCTAGCTCATTTCTATCATTTCTACCAGATGAAGGTTTTCCGCGCTGTTTACGATATGGAGGGCTTTAAGAACAGGTTAAAAGAATTTTACAGACATGCGAAGCACTAACTCCTGTGTATTGTAAATGTTCTTAGACGAGTCGACTTACAATTCGAGTTGAGTCACTCGCATAATCCGATTATTCGTATTTGTGTCGTATGTACCCATTTTAATACCGCCATCCTTAATGTACGTTATGTCTACGTGGTTTTACGATAGTAATCTAAATATTTACGACTGTTTAAAAATATAAGACTGGGCAACAACATCGCTAGTTATTAATAACAAAATTATTACGGACGCGGCACAAAAATAAAATAACATGTTTATTTCGCGAAATTACTTTAACGCTATATTTTTATATGTTGTATCTAGTCATCTAGTACAGTGTTTCGCCTCGTTGGTTTACTTCAAGACACTAGTAGCTTGGTCGCAGATGAAGCTATTAATGTGAAATAGATTCAGTTAAGCAACTTAACGATAATTATGAGAAACACATTGTATGCTTATAAGTAAGCAGGTAATATTGTTTTAATTATCGTGGCAACATAACAAAGGAGTGTCGTAAAAAACTATATCGACTGATCATTGATATACAAAAAAAAATTTTTGTATATCAATGCGACTGATATTAATTTTATCATACGAATAGAAATGAGTATTATCTCGTCTCGAAGCGTACTAGGTTAAGAAAACTTTCATTTCGTGGGCTTAAATTTGTGTTCGAGCAATCTTAGTTTGTATTTAAGTTTTTGATTTGGAACATCACATATGGGTTATGCGGAATTGGAATTAGAGTCCGATATGGCGATAAACTACGAGACGATATGGATACACTAGTTAAAACTCTGCATAGCTCTTTCGGTGATGGGGTGGAGCTTATGTTATTATTTTTATTTAGAAAAGCAATAAACTTATTGCTATTAATTAATTCGTAAAACATAACTTTTACTATATTTGATCGTTAGTTATAAACGATGTTGATTACGTCATGCGTCATCAAAGAACGAATCATGTAGATTTACACAAATATAATCCTATTGCCATTAGACACGATTGCATTTCATTGGCATTTATTGATTTCTATATAAATTATGATCTTGTTAAGAAACGTGGTTCGTTTCCACATAACAGTCGTAAACGTCTTGTAGTTTAATGTTAACGTTTGTTAACTTGTCCACAATCTGTGACATCGATTTGAAATCGATAAATATCGTGCATTGTGACGCGTTGCTAATTCGTTATCGATTAATCCCCAACAATATGACTGGAGCAAATGCATAGAAATTTCAATTTGGCAAGGTGGATACTGGATACCTTCTTCTGTGGCACGAGGCATACAAATATGTTAAGTGAATAATTATTGATACTTAATTATGTTAATGGACGCCCTAATTTGTGCCGCGTATGTGTTAATGAATTTGTCCCGGTGACAGATTTATTGCTGGAATAAACCTTATGGACAGGGAGCCCTCGGGTAGCTAATCCACTTGACTACTATCAAGCTCATTTTCCGTGAGTAGCTTCGTTTCGATGAGACGACCAACTATTCCCTATGCGAAAATTCTCTATTGTGGTAGCTAACAGAGGTAGCAAGGATAGAATATTTCGAAACGAAGCTACTCACGGAAAATGAGCTTGATAGTAGTCAAGTGGATCAGCTACCCGAGGGCTCCCTGTCTATTATGGGATATACATAAAAACTTTTTATGTAACGTTTATAATTAAGCCTCGATTAGTTATTATTTCATTATAATAAATATATATTACATAATTGCTAAGTGATTGAATGTTAGCTAGAGCTATTCTTTGATAAGTTTGTACCGTAATTAATAAGAATACTTACGTATTGTTATTTTACATTAGTATAATATTCTATTGCAATTAACATTACATCACATAAGCACATGACTTTATTTACGAAAGGGTAGGCAGAGGTGTAACTTATGCAGCCACCTTTATTCGACCTTATATATCCATCCCATCAAAAGAAAGGGGGCGAGCGTATCGCCATACCTGGCACAAATTCCAATCTAATTCCAATCCAAAACCGGCCCAATTTTCGAATCGAATGCGAAGATTGTGACTTCACGGTTTTTAGCCTTCACTGCCATTAGCTAGAACCTTTTTTTATTCATAACGGACTTGCATTTGGCCATTATCTTGCCTGATGGTTAGCCGTGACGTGGCCTAAGATGATGTGCACGCTTGCCTAGCAAAAACCGATTCATTCACGACTTGAAAACCCAAATTATACCTATGAGGCGATCACATTACAACACGAGTTAAATCGGTAAGTTGACGTACGCGGCCCCTAAGTTGAACAATAATATAATTTGTCTTAGCGACAGTCCTGTTAGCACATTATAAAGCGCAATATACACCGAGGCGCCTTCTATCGGTTACATTGACATTCAATGGAACGACGCTCAAAGAGCTCATTGTGTTTGGTTTGTAATTGTGTCTATTACAGTATTAATGTCGGCGATAATAAGATTATTGTGCCAAGCACGGTCACGGCTGGAATTCAAATCGTTATCGCCAGTTTACTTCCGCGTTGCACAATTTTCTTTTTAATCTATAACTATAATTCTCAACTCAACTGACTGACTGACGACTGACTGATACTCAGAGCTCACAAGATTTCACCCATTTAAAAACGTCTAACGCGCACAGCACACGGTCAGGTATATACGATGTGTTATACGTCTATACTTTGAATTAACATTTGCATGTCACTGACGCCGAACCATAAGTTTACCCCCTACCAAAAAGTGCTCAACGCGGCTAAAGAAGTTTTCACTTCAAAAAAATATATATTTTACTGTTGTGAGTACAAACTGGATAAAAAATATCGGAAAATCTACATAATGTATACAGTGTGTAAAAAATATGCTTACTGTTGTTTATCGACATATGTAGTTAGTGCAAGCGACAAGTCGGGCAAGGTCAGTGTGGAGTGATTACTTTATTTGACAGCTTCGGCTGACAGCACCACCTCAGTGTGAGAACATTATGAATTATTCCCTCGAATTAGACACATGGATAAACAATGGCAGATGTGGCAATTCTACGTGTAATTGTTTTTATGATGTATTGAGACGAGTTTTTTCGCTGTTCACGCAGTACATTTTTTTTATTATATGTTTAATATGCGCATTTATAATGTACCAGAGACAATTTATAGCATTTACTCTCGGCTCCACGTTTGTGAAAATCTTTCTTACTATAATCCCCTTTATGACCTACCTGGACCTACCTATTTAGGGACCTACCTGGGAATTCAATTATAGTGTAGATTTGTAAAATAATTTAGGACTTTTGTGAGAAAGCGCACTAGGCATTAATAGGATGAAATTCTTAGGGCAACAGTTGTACCATTCTGTTAACATCATGACTGGAGCACAAGGAAATCGGAAGGAACAAATTACTCGTCCTTGTCTCGAACTACCGGAATATAAGATGGCGTATTCGTTATTCAGAAAGCGTATCGCTACACAGCCGTCTAAAGAAACTTGATAAATTAGTGATTCTACTTACGTATTCTGCTATCCTTTGCTAGCGAATGACAATTCCATATAATACGATTGCAAATTTTACAATTACACTTAAAGGGTTTTTGTTTATACGATAAAACGTTGTTTGTTGTCTTGTTAAAATATTGCAAGCTGTTATACTTTTAATACCAGTCGCCATGTTTCAAGTAAAAGTTGGAATTTCATCTTTAGCATCTGGACGCATGGCATTCCACAACAGGATGTTTTACTCGGAGTTTTCTTCCCCATACATCGCCTTTATGGAATCTGCTTTCACCTACGGTATTTCCAGACAAATATGACTTAGGTACCTTCAAGATAAGAACCTTCTCTTTCCTCAAAGGCAGGCAACGCACCGATGATTCCTCTGGTGTTGTAGGTATCTATGGGCGGTGGTGATTACTTACCCTCAGGTGACACACTTGCTCAGTTACCCCCTATTCCATAATCCACACGTCCAATAATCCGGCACCCTTCGTCCGCGCGGATCAATAGAATTCTTCGAAACATATGAGAAAACAATGACTACAAGTTGTACAAAATTAGACTTCAATTAAGGATTATTTTAAAACTATGTAATTAGTGAATTGTGAGATAATAGAAAAAAAACGTGTAGAACACAAATACATTGTATTCCATTTATGAAATAATCCAGCACTCTCTGGTTTTTATCAGTGCCGGATTAGTGAAATTCTAAAACATACAAGTAAATAATTACCAACTGACTGTGTTGAAGTGTTTGCAATGTAATAACTACAACTTTCGAAGTGAACATCAGTAAAATTAGTATTAATATAAATTTGTGAACATATTTAGAGTTAATTGTTTTTAATGTTTGGTAGCTGAGGGATTTCTCCATTTATTTTACGTTTAGTCAAAATAACCCAATCGAGTACATTGTGCAAGAGTTATCAAGTGTTTTATTTTAGTTGCTTGAACTCCACGACTGGATGTTTAATCGTAGTTTCAAACCATAAACGTGTTAACATAGTTATTAATCATTACAAAATAATATACATATTAAAATGCTTGGTTCCGTATAAAACCTGGTTTATTTACATCCATTTTGTTCAACAGTATGCGTGCTAATTGACGTGGACTAAAAAGGAACATCTAGGCGTAGTCAATTATGTTAGTTAATTTCTTAATATTTCTGCAATTTGTGTAGTTATGGAGCTAATGCGGTTACATATGCATATAGTAGGCGACAAATATGACATACCGAAGTGGCATGACAAAAATTTTGCACTTTATTTACATAACGACCATGTGGCAGCTTCATCGGATATGCACATTTAGTATTACGAATTGGGTTAGCGTGTTTTTGAGTGTTTAAATTATTGTATCCACCAGGTAATTTAAGTTATTATATTTAATAAAAATGTAACACGTATAAGAACAATACATCTACCTTATCCAGGTTATTGGATGTTTTGTGGCTTTTTTACGTGTACATTGATAGTTGTATGTGGTGCAAAAGGTGTACAAACAACTTTTTGTTTATATAAACTGATAAACAAGCAAGTGAGTCACTCGATGGTAAGTTGAGGCCACCACCCCTGAACATCCATAATACCGAAAGAATCATCAACGCGTTGCCGACATTAAGGAATTGGGTGGAATTTTGACTTGATTTGATTTGGGTGGGAAGTGGGATTTGGGGCAACGGTAAGGCTCTACTTGGTTATGTTATATAAGAAGTAAAACCGAGCTGACCCATTTATACTGTAGACAATCTGACGACAGCGTGACTCTACCATTCAAAAAAGGCTGAGCTAATCGCGAGACTTGAAGCTTTCACCGACAACATTTCGAGAAGAGCGGCAGATGCGAGCAAGCGGGCCGGCGCGGCGCGGCGACGGTGTGGCGGTAGGCGCCGCGGCGCTTGACTTTTGTTTAGTTGCGGTGTCGGGTTTATTGACCCGTCGACCGTGACCCCCTCCCACCTCACCCCACTTGGCTATGTTCAAAATGTACAAGACGTTCTTTTAGTCCAAGTTAAAAATATCCGTTTAAAAATAATAAAGTGAAAACAAACATGTCGTTCCAAGCCTGTTCTGTTTTATGAATAATTTTCGTATGAGGTCAGTATTTGTTGATGACATAAGCGTGGATATCGCAGACCCGCATAATTATTTGACCTCTGTGACGCTATACGATGAGCCGGCTCTACAATAGAATTTCGCATGATCGAGTCCCGTATAATCCGCTGATATATATTTCGGGTTGGGACGTTATTGCATCAAGAGTTCGAAGTATTTCTTGGTTGGCTACCAACATTAACCAACATTTAACATTAATATTTGAATGGGGTCAGGAACTTAGCAATATATGGTTGCTGTTATTATACATCTGAATTTCTCGTGGAATCGACGGCTCTGAACGTTTTCTTATTTAAACTTCTAATTAGTTCGTGCTAACGACGCAGTCAACGATTATTGGCGATTGGTTATGAAGCACGTGCTAAACACAACGTTATAGGTAAGTTCTTTGCTTTTACAATAGGTTGGTGTTAAATGCTAACTGCTTTAGGGTCGATAATACTTATGAGCGTTCATAGGTTCCGTACAAACATTGGGAAATTTTATTATCAAGAAAAAGGACCAAAGACCTTTACCGTTTACCGAAAACAAGTTCATTCCAGTAGACATAAAGAAATTCATTTTATTCGCATGCCCGCGTTCTATTTTATCTTCAATTTTGTTTGACGGAATGGTGACTTTATTACATTTTTGTATGTTACGTGATCGTTTGTTCCTAAATCACGTATTAAATATTTTATTAGATGTACTCCGAAATAAAATAGGTTTACAGATTTTTCAAAGAAATTACATCAGATATATTTAATTTAATATGAATTCTGGAACCAATAAAACCAATAGGTAAGTATCAAAAAAAATTACGGAATATAAAATTTTAAAGTGTACTTAGGCATTGCTCGTAGTTTTGTCTGCGCTTTTTATTATCAATTCAACTCGCTATGACAGATTGTACTGTTTTATATGATTGTTTAGAGTTTACCTGTTCTTCACACCTGCGATGGTTTTAGTTGCTAGGGGTCGAAGTCTTTTTTGCACAGTGTGGCACAGCTAGTACGGTACCTTATACATATTTTGACCACGATAGCGACAAACCTACACGTGGTAAATACTACTATAGTGGCTCGCTTCAACGAATATCTTCCAGTAGTCGGCCGGTTACTTCAATCGGCAATCATACTGGCAACCGTCGTGGGCTTAATTACGCTTGACGGTTGACATTATATTTGGATAACACTGCTTTTTTGGTGTAGTGCAGTTACCTCTACGTGTAAGAAAAAAAAATTAAAAAACAGTACAAAAACATACGCATGATAATTATTAAGTAGTTAAAGAGCCGGTGCAATAAATCAAAGTCGTAACGTAAAGACCTTACTACGTACTTAGGTACATAGTAAATAAATACCGATTTGCTACAAAAGTTAAATAAAGACTTGCTGACAATTTGTTTACGACATTTATTAAAACTATATATATGTGATATTCAGCAATCATAAAGTAAAACTTCTTGTAAGTTTCATCATAAATTTTGTCAAGTTTTCAAGTTTCCACTTGGAAAGCTCTTTAGCTATCCATTAAATGTGTGATTTCAAAATGGGGTGGAGAGACGTAGCAAAATCTAATCAAATGTTATTTAAAGGGATCAGGAGATTATTGAAAATCTCACACCATTTTTTTAATATTTTTATCTTCGAAATAATCATTATTATAACGCTTAAGTATTTAGTCAAATACATGAACATACATGAAAATGAATTTAAAAAAAATATAGTCCCCAATATATTTTGGAGATATCCATATTTTTAGTATCTAATACATACCATAATTAACTTAAAAGAAATCGATAAATATGGTTTTTGTTCAACGTATGTATTTGTTATGGCTGTTGCATGTATATTTGGGTTTTAAATTTGTAAATAGATTTTGACAGAAACTTCTTGAAAGTAGGTTAAACTTCACTAAGTATTTGAACTTCAAAAATGAATTATAAAATAATCTTAAATTTAACATAGAACACAGCTTCCAAATTAAGTACCGCTTGTAGGATCAAGACTGACTAAACTAAAAAAAAAACAGTCAGTTTAAATCAACTTTGTTTCATTAATTGTCCCTTTTCATTATGGACTTGATATACAGAGTAGCATGCGCCTGATGGTGAATCGTCACCGCCGCCCGTGAATTTCTGCAATGCCAGAGCACTGCCAAAGCCGCTGCCTATCGTTACTAGGTTGCCAACGCCTGCTCGAATTTTTAATTCTTCTACTCATAACTACGTATTCTTTATCTACTATGCTAAACACAGGTTTTGTTCTAAAACTTGATCAACTCATACAAATAGAGTTCATTCTAGGCGAATCCACGGTCTCATTAGTTATAGCTGACTCACGCTGTTGGGCTCGCGCCATACTACGCCGTATTTTAGACGCCGATGATGATATTCCATTTTCAAATTTGTTTCAGGGAAATGTTTTAAAAACTTGAAAATGCAAATGTAGTATTAATACGTTGTGGTATGTCGGTACCTTTATCAGCAAATGCGGCCATCGGCTAGAAATAGTTTCCACTATAACAACACTAGACACAGCGTGGCTCACCCACATAGGTGATAGGAATATTAATATTCAAACAAACAAAACCACTGCAATCAAATATTCAATATTTAAATATATGTGCTTGTAAACGGAAAACAAGATTATTAGTATGGTTTTATAATATTATAAGGTTTAAAATGTTGTTTCAAAAGTTGTACAGAGCTTAGTCAGTTACGACCTTTTAGTTTATTGATGGAAGGAAACGTTTGCAACAATAAAATGCTTTTAGTGAACAAACGATACGTTAGAAGTTGCACGCTCGTTAATGCTCGCAAGTCGCAACTATTTGCACGAAATTATTTAGTCTAGAAGGTCTTTGTATTGTTGGAAGATATGTAGCTTATACATATATACGAAAGTAAGTATCTAAACCATTACATAAGCCTATTTGCCTTAAGCCAAATTATTAAGGAGGAAAGAGTTTATCGCATGAGTCCGCATGACAAATACAAGAAAACTACAGAAAACTTTTTTTACGGGGAGGCATCGTACAATTTTTTAGACTTGACTTTAAATAATCATATTTTATGTTGGATACGTTGATATTCGACATCGATGTATTTTATAATAAACCAGAAGATAGAAATTACGCGAAAGAATATATGAAAAAAAAAGAAATTAATGTTAGCGTGATCCGAAGGTATGTGTCTTGTAGAGCCAGTCTTTACAATTTTCTGAAAGCAACAGCGATTAAAGAGGCGCCTCGGCAATTTGTGATTATTTGAAAAAAAATATCGTCAGGTAGATTTGGTTTTGTACCATTAATTCCCTGGGACGACTGACCAGACGGAGCCGGAAACTAATTGTTTCGTTCCCACTTCGTTAAATCCATTTCCGAGGATTTCCGAAACGTATCACGTTAAACGAAGTATTGTAGGTATGATATACGTTATTAGTTGGATGTATTTTTTACCAACTCTATATGAAGAGCGGTTAGTATAATATATTGTCTATGTCCTGTACATATACTGACTATGTAAACTTTATGCAGATATGTTTCTAAATTAGGGCAAGATTAAATCCTCTCTCTTCGTATTAAAACATGTTATTATTCAACAGGCATTATTTACATAAGAGCTACAATCTAAGTCTTGTGGGAGATGTATTATAACGGAATATTTGATGATAGGTTTACTTTGCGGCAAAGTGAATAATCGTCCATAATTCATGCCATATTATAACTAACAATAAGTAGATGTAGTCATGAAGCACTCATAGCCAGTTGCACTCACTGATAGATTAACGATTAGCGAGCTAAGCAACCCTTGGCACGGTCAGTCTATGGATGGGTGATCGCTTAGTGGTATTTAAACTGAGCGCCTCCGTACTTTGCAGGACACGTAATAAGTCGGTCCCAGCTGTCATCAACTGAAACCCCCGACCCCCGTCGAGTTTCCCGTGGACCCCTGGGGGTCCACCTGGACCTCTTTAGGAACTAAAGCTGTAGACAAAAGCCTACAACGTGGCTCTACTACTAATAAAAATCGAATCATGAAATTAATGGTATCTTTTCATGCAAAGCTCCAGAGCGTCTATTCAATGTTTCACGATTTGGTCATGTACGTTTGAAATGAAAACTCTATCATCCGTATTCACAAACCGGAATGGGCGGAACCGCGAGCAGTTGTTAGTTTAGTTATACAATTATTATTACCTATTACTATGGTACTAGTATACTAGTAGTAGTACTATACTAGTGGTAGGCAGCGGCTTGGCTGTGCCCCTGGCATTGCCGATGTCCATGAGCGGCGGTGACCGCTTACCATCAGGCGGGCCGCTTGCTCGTCTGCCTATAAAGGCAATAAAAAAAAAACACAACTTTCTGAGACTATTGTTTAGAATTTTTGTAACTAAAATGTCGTGGATTTTAGTTAGATCTTTAGGTCTAACGAAACTATAAATTTTGTAATAAGTGTGCGAGACCTTCGAGATTCTGGTACTTTTTTCTTTCTTTTACAACGAAACCGTGTTACGTAAGACTAAAAAGGGTAAAAACTTAAGTCTGTTTGATTACTTAATGGAAATATGTTGTAACACAACTGGTTCTTTATTGCTGAAAGTAAATTTCGTTTAAGGATATTGGTACAAAAATATTACGGTCAATAATATTCTATCGCGTTGGCGTTAATAACTAACTACCTATTTAATTTAATTCCCTTAGAGGTCCGTAGCCAAAGGGTACCAACAGAAGTCTACTACAGAAGTCTGTCTGTCTATTAATCTTACATTTAAAAAGCTCTATCTACTGGACCGTAATATATAGCCGGCTTAAGTTTTCACAGAATATTTTTTATAATGACTAATGGTGTAATAAATAATAAAAATAACAAAAAATTAAGGGATTAGGAAGAGAAGGGCGGAATTAACGCTTCCGAATTCGACTTGCCAAACGCATCAGCAAGTTAATACTTTACGTCGGTTTTCTGTGAGATAGTGGTAGACCTGGTCGAGCCGGCCCATAACCACTTTATTAGCGTGAATCGTGACATAAAGGTCATTCATGCTATACAATCTAGTATAAAACGTGGAATAGCCTTGTTAATCTTAATTCCTCAATCACCTCTTACTCACGTCATCTCAAATATCCATCAACAGAATTGTTTAAGGTTCTGCTAAAAGCGAAGAAACAGCTCTCCGTGTCGGAAACGTTGATCTCAGTTTAAAAGCATCCTGTTAGTGATGCTCCGCCCTCCGAGAGTTGGCGAGAGATGCCAGAGGCTCGGTCTATGTAGCCACGTGTCATGTTATAAATCCGGTATTTCTGATTTCAAATGCGAGTCTATTCCGACTTCGTGTACTGTACACTGAATATTTAAAGGGTTACGAATGAGTGGAGTTTTGTGTAGTTTCAGTATATGTGGATGTAAATATGTAACGATATCTGGGTTTAAAGGATTACCGGATTCTGTGAATACGTAGTGAAGTCAATGTGGGTGACATTAAGTAAAGGAAAAATTGAATTTTGGAACTTGAATAGACGTAGTATAGTATATTCATATTGTTTTAATTGGGTAATATACTGGTAATTTTCTAATATTGATATGAACAAATAGGTTTCTACTAAGTACTTATAATGTCTTCATTTACATAAAAGCTCACGTCCTATAGTAGTAGGCAGAGATGCAACCAGTGTTCGAAGCCTTGTACGCTGCCACTAGACCAGTGAGACGATTTTCTTTATTTATTTTTCGGGTAAATATATTATGTACGTGACATACGATAAATAATGACTAATCAGACTATATCCTCATTTAAGCATCCAACACGCCATTATATTCACTATAATTGATATTTTATAGTTTATACATAATTATATACATTGTAACTTAATATTAGTTGATAAACACATCACGGAGTAGAATTGCCTTTGGCGAAATGTGAATGCACTCGTCTCACCTTTACCTACCTACGTCCTTCCGTTCAGACATGACGTGGGTATATAAATTTGTTATTTGCTGGTGGGAGGATACTTTTATCCGACCGGATAGCGACCACCGTACACTGGTGCTAAAACCTGCCATAGTGGCCCACCTTGTGTGGGTCGGTTTCCAGGGTCAGCCAGTGTATATCCGGTTCTCCCCAGGGGGCTTGCCCCCTGAACCTAACCCTTTTCCCATCCCTGTTTCCTTCCCCTCCCCCTTGGCCCTTTGGCAGGCCGGCATAATCTTGCCGACCTACCATGGACACATTGTTTATCGTTGGTCGACACTATTCTTGGATTGCGCTACACTTACCATCAGGTGTAGCGTAGTCACTTTGCCGAGCCAAGATAATAAAAATAAAAAAAAAACAACATATTATTAATAGACAGTGTTTTTTCAGATGAAGCGGCGGTCGGTGACGCGGTCAGCGGCGAGGTGAGACGGAGTGTGGCGGCATGGACCATGCGGTGAAGGCGATGTCGGCGCGCGGGCCGCTGGCGCGGCTGGTGACGCGGCGTCGCTTCGAGTCCGCCGAGCTGGAGGAGCTGTACGCGCGTTATGCGTGCAAGCTGCAGCGCACCTCCGTGGGCTCGGCGCTGGCGCTGTGGGCCGTGCTCGCCACCGCCCTCGCCGCTGTCGACGCCACCCGCGGCTGGCGGAGAGCACCGCAGGTAAACATGCACACACAGCACTTCTGAATAGAAAATGTGGAAAATCACCAACAAGGTGATGTTTAGGTGTCAGTAAGCGATCAGGCGAGCGATCTGCTTGTCTCGTCATTCAAGCCAATATAAAAATAGTGTGCGTCTTGGGACGCTCGACAGAAGTGATAACTTAAATTAATGTGGGGTAAAGTGACAGAGGAGGAGCCTGCCTACAGCTACCGTAGAAAGGAAAGCCAGACAGAGGGGCGCCGTAACGCGTTACGCTACGAAGCGGTTTACCCTTCCATAGGAAGTTATCACTTCAAAAACTTACCAATCAACTGGGTACAGGTTGGTGTTCTGGGCGCGCACGCCGTGCTATGCAGCGGGCTGGCGTGGTGGTGCGGGCGGGCAGGCGGCGTGGCGCCGGAGCGGCGGCTCCCCCGCGCGTGTTGGCTCGCGCTAGCGGGCGGGGGTGCCGCGCTGGCCGCCACGCTGCCCGCCTGGGGACCTGGCGCCGCTGCCGAGGGCGCAGTGCACGTCGTGTGGGCCGTGTTCGCCGCCTATGCTCTGCTGCCCGTCGGTGCGCCGGTTGCGGCCGCGTTTGGCATCTTGCTACCAACTGCACACACTATCGCTGCAGCGCTGGTCGCACATCGGTTTCCTTATCACGTGTGGCAGCAGGTCAGTAATCTTTACAGGATGGTAAATTGAAATTATGTTTACAAATTCGTATTGAGTATCGACTACTATAAAGATCTGTGATACTAGAAGGCCGACATACACAGAGGCGGTGCGGACTTGAATATGCGGGAAGTAAAAGCTGTCCGGAAAATTAATAGTGGGAATCGACGTCGCACCGTCACGCATTTTCTCGGCCGTTTTTAATATGACACGTGTACGGGCCAACCATACATTTTAACAGCATTAGCATAATGCTAAAGTTATAGGCAGTTCATCATATGTACCGATCGACGGCGAACGCGTACTCATAAATCAATATCATCAAGCATTAATCATATCATACACTTAGCAATTATCAAATATAAGTGATTGTTAAAGAGAGTAGAGTATGATTTATCTATGAAAATAGATGTCCGGTGCGTTACATATAAATTCAAAGAACACTAAAAATCCCGCTGTCGCCACGCCTCTGGTACCGCCTTTGCGTCGTCTCCTAAAATGTCGTATCAAAATGTATTTACTTACCACCGAAACTAACACTACTTATTGAACTAACATACCCGCCTTATGCAGTCAAGTATATATTTAAAGTAAATATACCGTAATAGCCATCCATCATATGACAAGAAGGTCGAATTGAAATAATAATAATAAATACTAAATAAATACACGCAACAGTCATATATAATAATATAATCCTGACCCCACAGTACGAGTACGATACGAATCTTGTGTCGTGGGTATCAAGGAACTACAAGCGACTTGCGGTCTCACAACATCCAAACCCCGAAACAATTATTTATGGATCACACAAACATTTCTTTCGGTGCCGGAGCCGACCTCGCGGCCTCTCGCTACACTCGCCCACGGAGACTAAAAAAAAATAAGTTTAACAAGGCGTATTTGGATGCAAATATGCAATAACATTTCAACCCACATCAAGTAATAATTGGGATAAAAAAAAATATTTTGCTAAATTCACTAACTTAAATCAATAATTCACTACATTCTATTTTCCATAATCCTACGTGGGAAATGTTACATTTATGATTTTTTTATAATATAAAATACGGAATGTAACCTACTTTAATCTAATGAATTAAGCACAATAAAAACAATATCTCAATGTTTACTTGACGTGGTTTGAAATGTTATTGCATATTTGCATCCATTTGTTTATAGTAGTAAAGAAGTTTGTATTCCATTTACAAGTTGTAAAGTGTTTGCCGATCATAGTGTACTCTAAGTCGTGAGTAGCAATAAAGCAAAGCATTTGTGTTATTTTTAGGTCAAATAGGCTATCGAACCGGCAATACGTTAGTTCTCGAACTTGACCTCCAAATGTGCCCTTAGCGACAACAAAGCTGAGGGGTTACTTAAAGCACGTCGGGTTTTTACGATTTCAACTACATGTTCCTCCAAGATCGTTTCAGTTTATGGCTTACGTGGATGTATTTATCATTTATAACTTTAGTGAAAGCATTTCGAAAATGATAGTAGTTACGAGTATATTTGCCTCCGTAACTGTTACTGTCACGAATTGTGATAGTAACAGCAGATCGGTTTATCGGTTGTTTAACCGTGGAGGTCGTAGCCTTGCCCTCTCTGCGCCAACCGAGGCTGGCCCGAGCCGCCCCCTCAAGGGTTGCTCGCGTGTTCGAGTTACGTCATTACCGTCGAATAAACGTGGCATGACCCTGAATACGTCTATGTAATTTTGACATATTAATGCTTATTCAGTCGTGTTTGGTTAATGTTCGAAAATATGTTCATCAAGATTCATGGACAGATCATTATGGATTTGTATTTAAGTAATAATAATATAATATACTGATATGTTGATGTTAGTAAATGGGTAGGCAAAAGCGCAATGAGTGCTTATATATTTCACTCTCGGTATTTCCATATGTATTACGGCTTGGTTGATAATTACCATGATTATTATTCAGTAGATAATCAGTGATTATTGACGCAAAACTATTTTATCGATCTTATGTGGAAGGATCATGTTGCAATTTAAAATAAAAAAAAAAAAATTTCGCCAGTGGGCTAGTGCTGATGTTCGACCTTAATAAAACGAATGATTTATTATCTTTTATGTAATACAACATAAACAATGCTCTAACAATGACGTTACGAAAATTCCGTGTAATAATCTTGGTCACTTGGCACTATATCCAAAGTCTTCGTGTTTAGTGCATATTTATTTACATCCCGAAATGTAGTCTAATAATGTTAAAAAGCTATAATTATTTTATTAGAACCGTAAAGATCTACGTGTTATCCATCGCCTGTTTGGTCGAACGGCCTAATCAAGCTGAGAAACCGTGAGGTCCTGTGTTCCAATCCCAGGTCGGGCAATCAGAACTTGTATTTGCGTTTCGGTTTGATCGTATTCGAAATATATGGCGATAAGTCCGTTTCCTATAATATTATGGTGCGGGAATAAGCTAGGGGACCGTAGGTGTTTAATTACATCTTTGCCTACACAACAGGCGTCGGTTTATTGTGTATTTCTTATTACATTGAATGACGAGACGAGCAGCTCGCTCGCCTGATGAAAAGTGCCATCCCTACCCATTAGTAAAAACAATGCCACACAGAAGTTTGAATTACAAAGCACTGCATAAGCATGGCAATGGATTTCGCTCGTTACCCCGAGACGTAAGGTGTTAAATCTCATAGTGCTCAGTACTGGTTTCAATGTCCTTCATACTGAAACACAACAGTGCTTACACAATGTTGCCCGGCGGTAGAATTAGGCAGTGGTGGTACCAATCCATACGGCCTCTCATACGATGGGGCTAATATGTAAGATACATGCATAAAATCCTCCTGGCGGCCATAAAGTGGCCTCCAGACGATTAAGCCTATTTGCTATTGCGTCACGATTGTTCGTGCGAAATATGGATTTTTATTGTATGGATGACTAACAACCCCAAATTGGATGTCTGAAAACTTAATTAGATTGTAGCGCGTACGGCAAATTAAAGGAAAGGCCGTGCAATGTTCTCGACTGTTGCCTCTTTTTGTCTTAGAAATTTAATTTTATATTACTGTTATTACCATTTTAACGGGTGATTAGGCTGTATAATTTTATTTCACTGCCCTACCGGTGATAATTTTTAAAATTCTTAATTTAATTTCAGTGAATAATTATTATGGTGCGATTTGGTGATATTATACTAACTAATTTAAATTAGCTAAAAACTGTATGTTGAGTTGGAGAGTATGATTGTCAGCAGTATTGGTTTTACCTATTTATGTATAACTAGCTTGAATGTCACCATCCAAAACAACCCCTGCCTTTAAAAGAATTTCACTTCCATAGAGCTTTTTTTAAAAGACATATATACTCGTACGAATTTGCTTATGTTCTAGGAATACGCCTACGAAGTTTCTAGTGGAAATGTCTATTTAATATTATTTCTGCATACTAATTTTGAACCCGGGGTTGAGTTTCAAAATATCCTTCCTTATTCCTAGTATACACCATAAGGGAACCTCTGTACTTTTAGCTGTCTAGGTTCAGAGGTTCACGCTGGGCGCTGATGGGACAGTCAGTGAGTGAGTCAGTCGGGACTTTTATATTATATTACTAGTTTTTTTACTAGCATTTTCTAAAATTCCTGAAACACGGTATGTATTTGTTTTACGTCAATAACCGAAATACAAAATTTTGTTTATGTAACTTTCAAAATGACGGACTATCACATACATATTATCATCCCCTATTTTGACCTCTTTGGGGTGGAATTTTCTAAAATCATTTCTTAGTGGGTGCCTACATAACAAAATGAATATACAGTCCGAATTTCATGCTTGTAGCCTTGATAGTCTGCGTCAGTCAGGACATGTTATTTTATAAGTATATATAGATATAGGTTTTATTGTGAGTTAGAAATATTATTTAGAAATCGTATCTTAGGCGGCGATGTAAATATTGTGCAGATTTACAAATTAAAAGATCCAGACAGTTGTAAGTTATTTAGGAGATAACTGATGTGTTATTTTCACAATTCGGGAGGGATTAACGCTTATCCAACGAATGTTAAACAAAACCTCGTTTCCATTACATAATGAAGACAAACAGATACGGTGCTAAAAAGATTTCCTTGCCTACACACTAACACAAGATTTGTTCAATATTAAATTGTAAACGATTTAGATGGATGAGTCGACAAACAGCGGCGATTCATCCTCTGGTCATTTCATCTAGTTTTAGCGAGTACGACATTTCACTCTGTATCAAACAGACAAATTAAGTCCATCATCCATCACAGTGCTACGGACCAAATTAATTAAACATTTATTGTGGCTTTAAGACTGATTTTCTGTAAGATTTGTATATCTTTATATAAGTATACAATGAAGTCGCTTCCGCTGTCTCTTCGCTTAGATCTTTTACACTATTCAACGGATATTAATGCAGTTTACAGCAATAGATAGAGTGATTCATAAGGAAGGTTTATACGTATATCACGCTATGACCCATGGGAGCAGGGTAGCAATGCAGGTGAAACCGCGAGGGACAGTGAGTGTAATAAACAAAGGAAAAGAAACTCGCTGAATAAAGAACCACCTCCTTTTGTAACCAACTTCAAAACTTCTTTTTTAAGTCGGTTAATGAACATGCCCGTGACAAGCTTAACCTGATTAGAGTTCATCCATACCACCTGGAAACGGTGCGATCTAGCACCGTACGTTTCCAGCGCACATTTTTATTTTTTTTATTTTTTGGAACGAAGTTCCTTACGGCAGGCTTGGAGGGGATAGGGATTTCGCTGCGTGACCGAACTGAAAAAAATGTGATAGTAAAACCGTAAGAAAAATGCGTGGAATAAAAGCGTTAAATGAGAAGTGCGCAGGCGCGACAGTCGCATAACCAGCCAGCGTTAGTTCCTTTTTTAAAATGAAATTCATTCAGCCAGTTATAATTGAAGTATTTTTATATCTCCTTCGATTTTTAAAAGATTATTACTAGAGATGTGCCGACTAGTCGGCGACTATTCGGTAAAGCCGACTATCCGGCCACTATTGTAGTCGGCGACTAGTCGGCGACTATTCGGCGACTATTCGGCAAAGAGCGCCGACTATCCAACTTCTTACACTTCTTAAAAAATCCATACACGAGACTTTCTTTTTGACATGATAAAATTTGATTAATTGAGCTCTTCACTTTAATAAACAATACCGGTATTATCTTTACACAAAAATATTTTTTTACACAATAAAACCGCTCTGACCATACAGAAGCAAAAATCAAGAAACAATGCGACGTAAATAAAATAGGTTCCGACACGCTCGCAGGCGGCGGTTGCAACTTGCGCGCGGATCAGCTGTAAATGAAGCGTCACGGATATTCCCGAAACGGTGATCGGCTCGGCCGAATAGTCGGCCGACTAGTCGGCCTCTTTACAACCGACTAATCGGCTAGTCGGCTAGTCGGCCAAAGTCATAATCGGCACATCTCTAATTATTACATAAGTTGATAAAAAATGCTAAGCTACGTGGCAGTCTCCGAGTGCCACACGTCTTTTTTTTATTTCTATTTTTCTATTCTATTTCTATGTAATTTTATGTTGTCAAACAAAAATAAAGAGACATATTTTGTTATTTTAGTTGATAATTTGAATTTTTTGCAATTTGTGTCGATTCTACATTAGCCGAAGGAACTTCGTTCCTACCTGGTGTCCCACGACACACACCAATTTTTTTTTTATTGCATAGGCGGGCAAACGAGCAAGTGGGTCACCTGATGGTAAGTGATCTTCACCGCCCATGTACGCCCACCACCAGAACAGTCATGGGCGCGTTGCCGACCTTAAAGGAAAGGGATAATTAGGGATTGGGATGGGGAGGGGATTTGGGCTTCCGGTTATCTCACTCACCGTACGAAACGCAGCAGCAAGCCACTACTTTACGTCGGTTTTCTGTGAGACAGTGGTAACGATCCGGTCAAGCCAGCGCATTCATGCTGTAGACAAAACTGTCTACAGCGTGGCTCTACCACTCATACCACGCACATGTAAGCTCTGGAATGAACTCCCTGCCTCAGTGTTTCCCGAGCGCTATGACATGTCCTTCTTTAAACGAGGCTTAAAAAGAGTATTCCTTCAATGGTAGGCAGCGGCTTGGCTGTGCCTCTGGCATTGCCGATGTCCATGAGCGGTGGTGACCGCTTACCATCAAGCGGGATCGCTTGCTCGTCTGCCTATTATGGCAATAAAAAAAATCCCTACCCTATACGAGAGATTTGATGCGATCGTATAATTTTACACTAAATATGAGGATAGTCTCTGGGTTATAATATTCTATGTCAAAATTCATTATGAAATGGAACCGCTAGAGAGCTATTGTTATACTTAGTTACAGGCTCTTTACCTCACGGAGATGTCAAGACTCATTTCTCAAACATGACCATCAGAGTAACTTCACAATCCATTTCCATAATATTAATACATTGTGAAGTAATGTGCGTGAAATGTATTGTAGACTCTATATTGCCTTGGAACACAACAATGCCTTTGTTTTTTAAGAATGTATATTTCTTTAAAAATATATATCAATCGGCATTTCTTATTTACCCATTCAGTATATTGTGGACGCATTTCATATAAAATATTTTCTATTCAAATGTTCTCACCACATAGAAAAATGAATCCAAACGAGCTGCGGAAATTGGATGTGAGCGGTTCGAGTAAAATCGATAAATGTGTAATTGTTTATAACGATAGATATATGCAAAATTTCATAGTCATGTCATGTCAAGAGGTGGAGCCACGCTATAGACACTTTTGTCTACACTGTTCGTTATGAAACACCCAGCTCGACTGGGTTAACCACTCTCTGAAAAAAAAACCGACGTTAAGTGACAGCTTGCCGTTGTGTTTCTTACGGGGTGGGTGATTTCTGGTATTATGGGTGGTCATGGGCTGTGGAGATCACTATCAGCAGATGACCCACTGGCTCGTTTGATGACCTCTGGACTAAAAAAAGTTGTTATATGGTGCTGCCAACTTAACTTTATACATGCATAGTAAGTAGAAATAAATCCTTGAACATCCTCCCTTTAACCCCGACGCGCCACAATATCATAAACTGTATAGAAAACACGTCCTTGCTGATGTAGATATTATAGATTTATGTATCCAGACGGAAAAAGGGATGTAAAGAATATACACTTGACCCCTAGTTTATGACAAAGTCAAACGAATACGTCCTTAGCTCAGCTATTATGTATAGAGGGAAGAAGGTCGTTAGGCTGACACTTATCCGTGAAGTGGATTTTCAAAACAACACCCATGACCCTACTCTAATAGAACAACGTTGGCAGTTTACACCGGATCGTTTGGTGATATTTATCCTTCACCTTCCGCTGTTTCGCTATCGTGAAGTATATCAGAAAGTGCTCTGCAGGCTACATACTAATAAACACGTCTTGTAACATGACAGCGGCCATTATCAATTTCACGTGGCTATGTTGTTTGACAACTACGGATTGATGTCTTGTGAAACGACGTTGTTTACTACTAACTACTAAAAATTTGCGCTATCGTAATGTTTTTTTAAGGGTTCCTAAAGGATACGTACGGAACTCTATTACAGAATCTGTGTCTCTGTCTGTCCTGCTTTTAAAGGCTCTGTCTTTTTAACCATAATTAATATCCAGCTAAAATGATAAGTCTCAGTTTGATTTTATTTTATTTTGTTTCGTTTTTTGTTATACTAAGTAGTATAGACTCGTGTTGTATCTTTGAATCGATACAACTTCGATTAAAAGCCTCGTTGCGGGTGTCATGTCAACTAATTCGCACGGTCATTTGGCTTTCCGGATTTCGTGCATCGTGACACGACTGCCCATTGACATGACATAATTAGTTCACTCCAAGCGTCGACGAAATAAGACACTCGGATAATAAAGTCACCTCACCAGTATCCAATTCTATTTAATTTGCTTTTAGATCCGGTGTAAGCTAATGCGTAAAAACTAACAAGTAACTGCTCCCAACGGTATGATATTAATTAATATTAACATTACAATAATTATTATTACTATAATTGTAATAACTTATTCAGTTTTAAATTATACGTTGCGTACCGTTCTGAACAGTTTGCTACTGTTCACATACTTATTCAGGATAAACATAATTAAAATGATGTTTCTGCACGTACAGTATCCATATCACTTGTACAATAATGTAATAATTAAAATCTTCATTGCACTTACTTTCAGCTATTCTCACTTCACAATAATATTTACAAGACACTTCTACGCAGTGTATTGTAAATATTATTGCTCAGTGTGTGGTGTAGAATGTGTCATCATGTAATGAGATGATTAGTAAAAGATGCGGGGGCTAGCAGGCGACGCAGGCGGTGACAGGTTCTATTTGCATAGAGCTGCACGGTTCGGTGCCTGCCGCATAAACGCTATAAATAAATTAAACGAGCGCCTCGCGACCATACCGCGCACTGCTCACTGGCTCAAATAAAATTATTATAATGGATGTGTCATCATTATACGCTCCACTAATGGCTGCTTATTTTCTCATAACATTGGTTGATGGGACCAAAACAGTGACAAACAGTATGTATCCCCTTTCAACTTATCATGCCAGGAAGAATAAAGAGTAGGCGGAGGTTTCATATCTTTCACGAGCATAAAAGATCGTTACCGCCTCACCCCGCTAAACTTTAGGTGTGATTCACCTATTTTACGAGCCAGTGTTAATCCGGCAAGAATAGATAAAAATCATCCCGACGACTGCTGGGGAGTCCCACAAAAACCTATGCCGACTATACCAACCAAAACACTGCCGCGGTGGCGCTCTACGGCGCATAAGTAACTGTCTAGGGATTTCGAGGCGAGAGCGGCTCGGACTTATGCTGAAATCGCTGTAACGTGATGTTACCTAGTTGCCTGTCTTTAAATGTGGAGGAGGTAACGAGTCTCAATGAAGCCTTCGGTGTCTATGCTAACAATGATGCCAACCCGTGTGGCTGTCCATCTTGAGGTCGCACGATTTTAATAAACGTGTAGGGACAGTATAAATAGTGCTTTAGAAGCGTCCCGCGGCGCGCGATTAGTTATTAATCAAATAAGTAGATATCTGTCCACTATACATTGGAATGGAACAACGAAATATCATAAATATGGGGAGATAGTACATAAAATTTTCAAATAAACAATAACTGTTTGTCTGATAATGATGCGTAGGAGTAGCCGTTCGACACCTTTATATTGTCACTTATTATGTCAATATACCAAATTTATTTTAATAAACATTTATTTGAGATCAAGATAAGCTTCAACACCCTCTAACAAATTATACTAATAGTCCTTTAAACTGATCGTCGTTTGATAAAAGATGTCCGTCGACAATATTGCCTGTTCTATTAAATTCCCTTAATTACATAAAAACACGCAGCGGTTTAATTAAAATAATGAGTGTATAGAAGAGGCCCGTGCTCATTTGATGATTTTTTTTGTAATGTAATCTGTACGCTGCGTATTGTAAACATTCGTTGAGTATTGCCTCGCGTTGCCCCTCCTGCGCCCACTTGAAACGTGCGAGTATTTTAAAAGCATTTAATTGAATTCCCCGCTTCCAATGCTCGGTGGTGCCATTTCGTTTGTGTATTTACAACCGGCAATTACACCGAACATATTAACACAAAATATAAAAGATTTTTAGAAGTTTGCTCGCTTTTTAGTTTAATACCCTGACTGGATGGTCTGTGAACTTTGAGATCGCAATTCGCAAGTTTGTGACTCACGTTAGGCGATTTTGAAACATTATTTAGTTGGGTTTGTATTTAACACTAATATTATCAAAGCTGCGAATACAAAAAAAATGTGATATAAAATTGTCATTGGGCAAAATGAGGGCCAGTCGCTCGGTACGCCGCGAAGAGTGCGCACACGTTCTGCCGTACAGCGATTTATCATAACATATAAAAGTACCCTCATTAGTTTTTTTTTTTTTTATTAAATTTATTATGGAAGAAAGTACAAATGATGATAGTGACCAAAGTGATTCTACGTTTTTAAGTAACTGTGAACAAGAGCTTCAAGGAATAGTAAGAGAATCAGGAAATGTAGACAATTCCGAAAATATAAATAAAATTGTGGAAAAGAGAAAGGAGAGAGAAGATGATATAGCGGAGGAAGATGGTTTTATTACTGTGAATAGACCTAAACGACGTATAAGAAGTGATTCACTAGATTTACAAAGAGACCAAATGTCATCCCAGAATAATTTTACTTCGGAAGAAACTAAGAATGAAGTGAGTGTATCTTCCTTAGAAACCTTACCTAAACAAATAGCATTTGCTAAACTTTTTAGGTCTGAAAATATTACAGGAATAACAAAAATTAAATATAAAAGTTCAAACAGAGTACTTATTGAATTTAAAAATAAAGAAGATGTTAAGAAGTTAATGGAATGTAAAAAAATTAAGGAGTTGGGTTTTAGATGTCAGTTAATCAATGAACTGTCTGTTTGTTACGGTGTAGTGAAAGGTATGGATTTAGATGTCAACGAAGAAGAGCTTATGAGCATTTTAGAGTCAGATTTTCCAGTTATCTCATTGAAAAGATTGAAGAGGCTTAATTGCGATAAATGGGTAGACAGCGAGTCTGTCAGAGTGTGCTTCAAAGGTAACACTTTACCATCGTTTATAAGAGTTTACGATTGTCGCTTCAGAGTTGAGCCATTTGTATTCCCCGTTACTCAGTGCTCCGGCTGCTGGCGATTTGGACATACTCTGAAGTTTTGCCCAATACAAAAGAAGATATGTCCCAAGTGTGCTGGCAATCACGAAAATTGTACTATTGAGGATTTTAAATGTCTAAATTGCAAAGGAAACCACTTTGTACTGGACAAAAAATGTCCTACTTACCTTAAAGAAAAAGAAATTAGAAGAATTATGAGTGTAAAACAGGTAACCTATAGAAAAGCTCTACAATTATTAGTTGAAGAAAAACGTACAGAGAATAGTATATCACCCGAGATTACTCCAAATTCAACACTAAATATACCGTCCTCAAGCTCAACCTACGGTCGTGAATCATACAGCAGCGTCCTTACTAAGAATTTATTTCGAGAACCAGAAAAACAGACGAATGAAAAATCTTCAACACAAAAACAATTATATAAAAATACTGCAGCGAATAGACAAGGACAAAAGAGAAAAACACAAACTCGAGAGGAAAAAAGTGATGAGTGTTATATGCTAGATGAAACAATAGAAGAAGGCCCTACAAATAACCTAAATGTCGAAGAAAATACAAATAGACAAGAAGCGTTACCTAAATTTGAATTTAAGAAAGTTTTATCAAAAATCAATGAAGTTTTTATTTCGGAAAGAAGTTTTGAAGATAAAGTTAAGATGGTACTAAAAATCGTATGTGAAGAAATTAAAAACTTTTTTTTTAATATTCTATTGAAAGGTGACCTATTGGATAGAATTATTAAATTATTTTATGGATAGTACAACCAACCGTGTGTCGCTTAGTATATTCCAATGGAATTCACGAAGTCTTGGTCCTAAGTTAACATCTTTTGCAGAACTGTTGAGACAGGAGAAAATTCACATAGCAATTGTAAGCGAAACGTGGTTGGATGATGTGACTATCGTTAACGTAAGTAATTATAGTATTTATAGATCAGATAGAGATGACTCCTACGGGGGTGTAGCAATCATGGTGCACAATTCTATACAATCACATACACATCCCTTTAGCTTAAATAATGCAGGCATAGAAATAATTTGTGTAAAGTTACTTAATTGTAATCAGTTAGAATACGTTGTGTCAGTTTATTGCCCCTCCTCTGTCCATACCGAACCATCCGATTGGGATCAAATTTTTTCATCGTTTGAAAGAAGAACCTTAATAGGTGGTGACTTTAATGGCCATCATTCGAACTGGTCGGTGAAGTCTGACACTAGAGGTACTCAACTTTTTAACTCTTCTCTTGAAAATAACTTTATTTCACTTAATAACGGAATGGCTACGCGCGTTAAATTAGTAAATAGATCGTTACAACAGACTTCCCCCGACATCACATTTGCTTCAACTGATATAGCTATTCAATTTCAATGGCAGGTTTTGAACGAAAATCTTGGCAGTGATCATTTGATTATTAAAATTAGTATTAACATTTTAAATAACTTTAGAACCATTAGAAAACGAAATTTTAAACAAGCTAAATGGGATGAATATAGGAAAATGCTAGAAAGCACGTTAGATATTTTAAATATTAACTCCGACGATATTCAAAGCATGTATAACTTATTCGTAACTAACATCAATGATGCGGCTAATAAACACATTCCATATATTAAATATTGTAACAAACCTGACCAAAAATTTAAACCTAAAAATTACTGGACTCCTGAACTATCTAAAGCAGTTGCATCACGTAGGTTAGCTTTATCAAAATTTCGACGTAACCCTACTCCAGAAAATTTAACTATTCTAGAAGATAAAATAAGTCAATCAAAAAAATTAATTCAAAAGGCTAAAACAGAAAGTTGGCAGAATTTTTGTAACTCTCTTAATGGTGCGGTCTCGGCTTCAGATATTTGGCGCCAGATGCGGTGGATTAAAGGTCATAGATGCAAAAAAATATACCCTCCAATTGAAAAACAGAAGGAATTATTACAATCTTTGACACCAGATTATGTCGAAAATTTGCCACCATTATTCTCTTCTAGAAACGGACTATTAGAATCTGATTTCAATTTACCTGAATTAGAAAGCGTGCTTAAAAAAAAAGACACTGCACCTGGTGAAGACGAAATTTCTTATTCTATGATTTTCCATCTACCGCATGAATACAAGTTATATTTACTTAAAATATACAATAATATCCTAAGACTCGGAATCGTTCCACATCAATGGCGTAATATATTAATAATTGCCATACCTAAATTGAACAATAATAATACTGGAATTAAGCTAAGGCCTATATCATTATTATCGTGTTTGTGTAAACTATTTCATTTATTGATAGGTAAGCGCTTAGAATGGTTTGCTGAAAATAAAAATATTATTTCTCAATTTACGGTCGGCTTTCGGAAGTCTCTCTCGTGTTTAGACTCACTGTCTCGACTTGTTACATATATACAAATAGGACTGACTAATAACATGCCAACTTTAGCTTGTTTCCTTGACATTGAGAACGCGTATAACAATGTAGCAATAGACTCCGCAATTATTATATTAGATAATTTGAACATAGGTTTGAAATTATGTAAATATCTCTGGTCCTTTTTAAATGAAAGATATTTAAAAATTAAATTGGATAATGACACAGTCACTCGACGAACAAATAGGGGTTTGGCACAGGGAGATCCTTTATCTCCATTAATTTTTAATTTAATCTCACATAAAATATGTCAAGTGATTAGAAATGTAATGATTTCTCAATATGCAGATGATTTTGTACTGTATGTTAAAGATAAAAATATAAACACCTGCCAATGCCTGATTCAAAATTCTTTAGACGCCTTAGTTATATTACTGGAAGAGCTTGGACTCACTTTATCTTCCACTAAATCAACATTCTGCTTGTTCAGTAGAGGTCGAAGAAAAATATTACCTACTCTAAAAATAAAAGACACTCCTTTAACAGCTTCAGAATGTACTAAATATCTAGGTTTGTGGTTGGACAGAAGTCTTCTTTGGAATAGGCATATTAATGAAACGGTCAATAAATGCTCTAAATATTTAAATATCCTTAAAATGTTTTCAGGAAGTTCTTGGGGTGTGCATACAAAGCATATTCGTAGGCTCTATTTGGCACTGGTTAGAAGCAGAATCGACTATGCCTGTTTTATTTACGATTGTAGTGCTAAAACTCATGTGAATAAGCTAGATAGATTACAGAACCAAGCTTTAAGAATTGTTGGAGGTTATGTGAAATCTACACCAATACACGTTATGGAGAGTGATTTGAGTATTGCCCCGATATTCATAAGAAGACAATATCTGGCATATAAATATATTTTAAAAGCTAGGTCACTATCCAATAATGTTACTATTAATTTTGTTAGTGAATTATATAATCTATGTAATAATAGGTATTGGCAAAATAAGAAACAACCTTTACTTGCGAAAGTATATGCTGATGTAAATGAACTAGATATAAATTCGTCTAATATCCTTGCAATGTTTACCTTAGATATTTGGATAACAGCAATAGACTATAAGAAATGTTTCAAAACTAACCTAGAATCTATTAAGCAATCTAAATCTAATTATGAACCTAATTTACTTTTTAATAATGTAGTAAAAGAACTAAATACTAAATATTACGGTTGGCATAAAATATTCTCCGATGGTTCAAAAGGTCCCCACGGTTATGGTGCTGGTTTTTATGATTGTAATTTAAATTTTAACGCTGGCTTTAGATTCAATGTAGAAACCTCTATAATGAGTTTGGAACTTGTCGCGGTGTACCAGGCGTTATTATACGCAAGTAGTAAGAAATTAAGTAAAATAGTTATATTTAGTGATAGCAAAAGTGCTTTACTACATTTAACTCGATGTGCCTCTGGACTCAGAGGTGCATCGATAGCTTACGACATTTTAAAAACTATTAACTTAATTATTAAAAATAACGCCTTGGTTGTGCTACAATGGGTCCCAGCCCACATTGGATTGAGAGGTAATGAAGAGGCCGACCGAATAGCTAAACAAGCCGCACTAAATGGTGATGACCTTTATATACCTCTAGATTATTCACAATTTTTACCAAAATTTTCAAGAAAATGCTATAATAACTGGAAAGTCTACTTCGATGAAAGATCGAAAGAAAAAGGAATCTGGTATAAGACTATCCAATGTGAGCCCCTTCAGTATCCTTGGTTTGATGATAAAGACTTAAATAGGAATTATATTAAATTAATGTTAAGATTAAGATCTGGACATTATCCATCAGCAAAGTTCACCTTCTTAATGAAGAAATCTGATTCGCCAAATTGTAGCGTCTGTAATAAAGTGGAAGATGTGCAACATTTGCTGATGGATTGCGTTAAGAACATAAAGGAAAGAGAATCACTTATTAATGAGTTGAACTTAAATGTGCTTGATGTTGGTCTTATCCAAGAACTTCTGTCTAATCCAAAATCACATGATACTAAAAAACTAACATCTTTGTTAGGAATCCATTAGTGAGTGTTCTCGTTATATTATTATATAAATAGTTATGTAAACTAGCTTAAGGTACAATGGGGTTGGCATACCATTAGGTAAAAACCCCTTAAAAAAAAGAATAAAAAAAAAAAAAAAAAAAAAAAATGAGGGCAGAGCTACAATATTTTACTGCAATTATGTTGCTAATTGTAGTCCAACTCCTAGTTAAAGAAGATCAATATATGTATCAGAATTACTTCTTGACAGTTGTTATCGATAGTGCTTTACAATGTTTACGCCGTGCATCTGATCCGAATTCGAGATTGTAATTCGAAGTGGGGATATACAGAATTAGGATCTAGTGCGCAACCCCTCATACAAATAACACTAAAGCCACTTCAGGCCGGAGATTTCGGATTCGGATCGGATGCAATAAGTAAACACTATTACGATGACATTACCTTTTTTTATAAATTTCATCTAAGGGATCTTCCTTTGTACTATATCTTCAAGTCATAATTACTGCCGGAGTTTGCATTCTATGCAGATGTAATGGTTTGGGTTATAGAAAATTACTTAGGAAGGGCACGTACACCTGCAGCTTTATGAATCTTAAACAGGACTCCAATCAATTGTTTGTAATATTCAACTTTAATAATCGCCTGCAAGAAAGTTAATAAAGAATTCAAACGTTATTAGAAAACCCCTCACAGCGTCGAGAAAAGCGCTGCAAAAAATCTGTCTAGTAAAGTCACTTGAACAGCGATCTTACTCACGTGGCGATTAGCTTTCTCAAATTGTACGAGGGTTTTCAAGAACAATGCATGCCATCATGTTTTTTATATGACAGCTTGTTTCTACAGAGCATTGATTGATGGCTCATCATTAAACACTGATCCATTATATTTATGTAACGTCGTTTTATGTCGTGTACATTTGTTACTATAACTTTGATTTTTTATTACGATCGTAACTGCCCACGTAGGTGCCATTAAATTATTATATCAAACTGGTAAATTAAAATAGAAGAGTTTTTGATAGTGTGGAAAAGTATGGCATCGTTGTGTATTTATAACAGTGGATCTCTGCGCCGTGTGTTTGCGTCAGAAGAGATCGCTATGAAGAAAGAAATTACAAATAAACGTTCGTATGTTGAATACACAATAAATTGCACATTGTTGATAGATGATGGGCAACGTGGTGGTGTTTCTGTGCGTCAACGTTGTGGGCGCACTGATGCACTCGCTGATGGAAACGGCCCAGCGGCGCGCCTTTCTGGACACCAGGAACTGCATCGCGGCGCGTCTCGACATGGAGGATGAAAACGAAAAGTTGGTAAGTATATATTACCAACTATTTGTAGTTATTTCCAATAATCATACTATGCACCAATTCGTTTCTGCTGATTTCTTTGATTCTGCTGGTTCTGGAATACGATCAGCCGTAATGCGAACTAATATGGATGTCACGTTTGTATTACCAAAATATATCTCTGTATTCTTTCTTTCTTCTTTCTGCCTTGCGTTATCCCGGCTTAGTGCCAGGGTCCGCCTTCCTACTTAAACGCTTCCACTTCACCCGATCTTGAGCATCCTCTATAGTGAGACCATCTCTGTATCAATTAGTAAAATTCTTCAAACGCTGTGTTTATACAAGTATCTACATTAAAAAGCGTATTAAGTTCCGCGCAGTTGTGAACCCATATCTGTTTTTCTTCAACACATTTAATGTTTAATGTATTTTCCATTCATTGAATGCTTCTTGTTTCTTTTGAAAGTATGAAGCTAAACAAGTTTGTACTGTTCTTTTATTTCAGTTGCATATTTTTTTACACCATTACCAGCTTTTATGAAAAAAACCCCTGTGAAAAATGTTATAACATTGTTTCTAAAGCCAATAATAGTATTAATTATAGCCATTATTAAACCGTTAAAACCATTTCATATTTTTTTGAGAATAATATATATTTTTTAATTCGTTCCAACCGATAAAGCAACTCTGTCATTATTTACGTAATATGCTATGACATGAAAGGAGAAAACATGTTGGAAAAACGTACGTCATTAAAATGTACACGCCGATAGGCTCGCTGTCTGTCCCATGTGGGAGCAAAGTAAATTATCGCAGAATGTGAAGAGTTTGAATACACACGTCCTGAATGTAAGCCTCGGTATACATATTCAATGTCTCTGTCCCGCCTTTGCGGAAAGGATGCGACGATAAACTTTGTTACGTCCCCTTCATGGCAAACAATAACAGGTTTCGTATGTGTGTGTAGAATGGATTTTGTGTTTGATGTATAGAAAGTGGTGTATTTGGGTTAGTTAAACATGTTGTTTGTGGTATAAAGGGAGTGAGTACCCTTCAGCATGGTCGGGATTTGAAAAAAGAATAATGAAGTTTGCGGCTGTTTAATCTAAGACCACGCTTGTATCCTCGAAAGGACGAGTAGAGATGTAATTAGTGGTGCACCTAAGATTCACCGGGCTTATTTCCATCCCACGATATTCTAGGCAGCGAACATATCACACTACCGGGCATAAATTGCAATTCGAGGCGATATGTGTGATATTTCGAATTGAAAACTCAAACAAAAATTGTGACTGGCTGTCCTGGGATTTGAACTCAGAACCTCGAGGTTTCTCAGTCTAAGTATGCTGCCACTCGGCAATGTAATATTGAAATGAACCGTTCCTTTTTTAAGAGACCCGCGGAGAAACCACGCGTCTATAGTAATAAAATAAATGTAAAGTAGGTTAGTTATGTAATAACTATCATTTCAGCAATATTGGGATTAGTACGGTACGTTATATTCATAGCAACATTTTGAAACAATACGCTATTAGCATTTACACTCATTGTAAGTCAGTAGCAAAGCGTTAGGTTTGATGCCAACTTTTAGAACGAAATAGCAATAATTGAAGATTATACGCGTTTAGTACTTGCTATATATTAAATAACAATTGGATTTTCAGTATTTGAATACTTAAATTATATCTAGCCTTATTTTTAATAGTGTTGTCAACAAGGGCGTAGAATCCAAATGCAAAGAATCGGCTCAACTTTCCTTTCCAAAGAATTATAATAATAGTTAGATATAAGAACAACAAACATAGGTCTTATCGCCAATAGCGAGCTCTGGCAGACAACCTTTGTTGTACAACAGCAACCAGGGTTGTAATAACCATTAATAATATTATTCTGAAAAGTTACATCAAAATGTTCGGTATACATTACACAAATAAAATAATGACATTTTATATTTAGTTTTTTTAATTAAGGCTGTAACTAAGTCTATATCCTAAAAAATGGACGTTAATTTACAAGTCGATATTGAGAATTATTGGCTCGATGTTGAAATGGTCTTAAGTTTTATATTTACGCTTTTACTACGTTATAAACAAAGCTATTTCAAAATTATTACTAAATTATGTCTTGTAATGATGCTATTAAAATAGTAGACATTTGGAACTTTATCTAATCATTAATTACTACGTTAAGGCATCTGTTCCCGAAATTATATTTTTTTTTTTACTAGCCCTGTATTATACTTGTCCCACTGCTGGGCACGGGCCTCAACTGAATGAGAGGGGTTAGGCCTTAGTCCACCAAGCTGGCCTAATGCGGGTTGGCAAACTTCACATACCTTCGAAAAATCTTATCAAATTTTATTAAACCACAAAAAAAACTAACACGTTGCGCGCCATGACCATTAGATAACACTGATAGTTTCACTATTCGCTTGCAAATATATTGATCTAATAGTTTTGATGCAGGAACGATTACTACTATCAGTGCTGCCGCAACACGTCGCTATGGAAATGAAGAACGACATCATCTCGCCAGTGGAGGGGCAGTTTCACAAAATATACATACAGAAACACGAACAAGTTAGGTAAGTTTCGAATTGTTTACATTTAGCAACTATCCCGCCCCCGCAAGCCACTGGAACTCCTGCAAGGATCGATAGTGAGCGCTGAGAATGCCACCGAAAACTGGCGAGATCTAAAGAACAAACTTCGACTTCAGTCGTTTTGTACGAAAATGACTTCGCTAAACTAACAATGCGGTGTCTCGATGGCCCCGTAAGTTCGATTCATAGTGACATAGATAACAAAATATTTGATTTTATTTAGATTAATTAATTTTTACTCCCGTTTCTTACCTGATGAGTGCCGGTACCATTTAAAATATTTATAGTTATTTAAAGTCGCTTTTAAAAAAATAACTAAATGAAATAAACATTATTGCGTTGCATTTAGAACGTTGCTTTTGGTGAGTTCATATCAAAGTTTAATTAATTTAATTTACACAGAGTCACTTTCTTGACGACTTACGTTGGGTCTATGGATCTCGCCCTATGTTGTCTCGAAGAAAACTAAGTTACTTCCCGTAAGGAAATTAATGTGATAGAAGTAATTTAAGGACATGGAGAAGGGATTCTTCATTTCGTATTTTTCACATCAGTCAGGGCTGGGTGCCGTGCACCCTCGACCCGAGGTCATAGGGGCCCCAAATCTCATACAATGTCAAGCCTATGTGCAAAAAAGGTCACCGGAGACCCAAATAGATTTGCCGCCCCGGGCTCCCATTATACTTACTGTCCCGAGCCCCGACGGGCTTAGTCCGCCATTCCTACTGCATAAGCTACTTTCATTAACATTTCATAGATAACTTTCTGACTACCAACCATATCACTGATTTGATGCCGAGAGTCCCGTGCCGACAATAATGTTTATTTTAAACGAAATAAACCATAATTAAAGTAATTACCACCTGGTATACAGGTGTTTTTTGATAAAAGCATTGACTTTTGACATAAGACCACTTAAATTTTAAGGTAAACCGCTTCAACGTGTAAAATTGTCAGCTTTGAGCATATTGTTACAATTTATTTATTCTTTAGCATTAAGTATAGAGTAACTGGATATAGCTATATACTTACTACATACGTAGTATGTACGTTCAACAAATCAGATTGAGTCTCCCGTCAATCCGACATATGAGCCAATAAGAATAATCACAAGTCACGGTAACAAATTACTTAGTTGATTGGTCGATTTTCGGGATCTATCTAGTACTATAGATAGCTACTTTTGATAGTTTTCTAAAACGATGACAGTTTTCGTTTTCTAAATAATATTCATTTAACAATCTCTTTAAAAGAATTAGAACAGCAGCAGCAGCAGAGCAGTAGTATGATGATATAAAATTAATTGTCTGATTCATTCTATATCATTTTCGCCAAGTACGAAATTAGTTTTTGGGCGTTTTCTTATTTTATATGAATTACTAGTTTGACACTTCTTCAATAGTAATTTAATACGAATCCCTAAAGTATAAACGTATTCGTAACTGGTATCAGACTAACTGAAGAATCAAACTAATTCGTGTATTGAAATCTGCCGTATATCTACCAGTATAATCCTTTATCCTACCACTATTGACTTTTATAGATCGGATTAGCTTTGAACGTTTTCTTTATGTGCGTGAATTTGTAAATACATAGTTTCGATGTGACGTCAGCCGTTATCCTATACATTTAAGTCAACAGCGGCAGGCGCATTCAGTCATTGTCTTTATACAAACAGACAACAATGATTTTAATTAGTTACGCTCACCTCCAATTTGCCTTTTGAGTATGCACTGCCTCCATCCGAATTGGAGATCATAATCCAACCTGCGGACATTCGAGACTTCGGAACAAGGAGTTCGGGTCTAGTACGTAGTCCCTCATGTACATGTAGTAAGTAATAACGCAATTTCGAGGCGAGATTTCTCTGATTCGGAACCCAGTGCGTAAAGTCGCAAATCGTAGTGTTTGTGCGCCAAGATCTAGCGCTTACGTTTAATTTATTTAGTATTTTTTGATAGCAGGGCGCCGTAAACGGGCAAGTGGTTTACTTGATGGTAAGTGATCTCCACAGCCCATGAACACCCACAATATCAACATCATGGCTGCGTTGCCGACCTTGAACGAATGGGATATTTAAAGGACTGCGTAAAACCCCCTTAGTTTTGGTCTTCCGACTGTATAGCCGGTCAGTGGCTGTACGCCGAAGCCGAAACGCGACAGCAAGCTGCTACTATACGTTGATTTCCTGTGAAACAGTGGTAACAATCCGGACAAGCATATCTACAGCATGGCTCTACCAGTTTAATAAATATCTACTTGATTTCTCTGTAATATATTATTGTAATTGACGTTAACAAGTCATCTATGCAATAAACACGAAACAGTCATAAATACATTTACCTTTTGGCCAAATATTTAATGCAGTTAATCCTTGATCTTGGCGTAACACTAAATAGAAACTTATTTGTACATGTCAACGTGATAGCAGTACATCGGTCTGCCAAAATACTCCGCTGGCTTATCTCCAAACGATAGTTAATAGTTTAGCATGATTTTAATGCCTATTCTGTATAAAGTAACGTTATAAGTGTAATTATGTAGTGATTCAATATGTTACATTGTCCCTGCTTGTGTTACTAAACCGGTTGATGGATCAAGTTTTGGCGTGTAGTGTGTACCCATTGGTACATTAAAACTTCGCAGTTTTTATTCTTACGGCGTTGAGGAAAGTGTACTGAAGGCGCATATTTAAATTGTTACAAACATCGACGTCGATTAAACAATTATTTGTAACATTTGGTGGTGGTAGGATTAATATCCGCCCGGATAGCTCCCACCGTACACATGGTGTTAAAACTTGCAATCGTGATCCACACATCTTATGTCCATCGCGTTCCAGAATCAGCCAGTGCATATCGGGTTCTCCCGAGGGGTTGCGACAAGACAGTAATGGTTGGTGGGGTATAGAGGTACATCCTTGTATCCCTGTGCCTGCTTCGGTCATCCACCTGTTCTATCGCAGGCTCCTCGATTTGCTTCTTCCATCTTTGGAGTGTTAAGAAGCATTTATACAGGCCGGCATGTTCCTGGTGACCACCGATAAACTTATTGTTTGTCGGAGGGCCGTTTTTTTTTTTTTTTTTTTTGACGATGGGAAAGCCGTTTATTGCTACCGCCCCACCGCGCCGGGGGGGAAGGTGGAGCGGTTATGTTGGGTTCTACCGGCCTTACGACCCAGCCACCCGACTGCTGGGCCGAGTCCCTAACACTATATACACCCTATGCCGGTAACTACCAACTAAAACCCCGCGGTGACCTTCTTCGGCGCATTAAGGACGGCCCCGGGTTTCCCGAGGCAAAAAGCACCCCGGCTTCAGCCGGAACTGCCCTTGCGCGGTGCCGCCTTGCGGCGGCCCGTCTCCAATTGGGGGGGGGCTCAGAAGCCCCCGCACACCGAAGGACGCCCTCGGCGTCAACGGCAGCAACGAGGCCGACCACCCGTGCTGCCGTCCATCTCGGGGTCGCACGTACATAGGTACTAATTGGGCGCTACGACAGCCCCCCGCTGCGCGCCCGCGACCCCCGATGGCCCCTATTAGTCGCCTCTTACGACAGGCAGGGGATACCGTGGTGGAATTCTTCAAACGCCCCCAATCCACAGGGCGGGGTGGTCCGTTACCATTTCCATTAAACGAAATTTCGAACAAAAACAAACAGCATTCATTTAGGTCCATTGGTTTAGGTGCTCCGATGCCGCAGATAGATATTGAAATATAATCGAATCTAGAATATAGTAGTGTCAGGTGAGAGCTATAATAAATGTCTTGATATTGCGACATAGATACATTTATATTATTATGTTGTCTCGTAGCCACAAGCATGGCCGTTAATTATTTGAGACTTTTTGTTATTAATGTGACTATTGCCACTTCAATTAGTGAATATAAACATATTGTATCTAACAATACAATAAATTTCCTTAGTTGTACTTGTCTATTATGACGTTATTCATTACGTTGAAGTTTGACTCCACATTTCGCCGCACCGAGAGGCGTGACACTGTGACAAACACGTGTGACAAACTCTCAAGGTTGTCAGATGTTATGATGATGTCATTTGAGGTAATGTCATTTTTAAGTCACGGCAAAATGAAACAGTGCATGTTACGACATGCGTAATAAGTACGTGGAACAGCCACACCTATTAGTGCGGCGAAATGTCACCTCAGTGTGGACGCACCTTTAGAGACAAGTGTTACTTTTTCGAATCACCTATTTTATTATTGCACTAGCTTTTGCTCGCGGCTCCGCCCACGTGATCAAACAAACAAACAAACAATCAAACTCTACAGCTTTATAATATTAGTATAGATTTAGGTAGCTTAGCAACGGAAGCCATCAAATAATATTATGTGGGTAGCTTAGCAACGGAAGCCTTCAAATATGAATAATTTTCCCCGTTTTTGCAACATTTTTCACTGATGCTTCGCTTTTAATGGTCGCAGCGTAATGTTATATAGCCTAAAGCCTTCCTCGATAAATGAACTATCCAACACAAAAAGAATTTTTCAATTCGAACCAGCAGTTCCTGAGATTAGCGCGTTCAAACAAACAAACAAACAAACAATCAAACTCTACAGCTTTATTATATTAGTATAGATAAGTGTTACTGGGATCATGAGACTTAACATCGTATATATCTGGTAAACGAGCATAGTCCAGTATATAGTGCTTTGTAATTCAAAGTTTTGTGTGGTGTTGCTTCTGTTGCACGGTAATCATGGCGCTCACCACCAGACAAAATATCTATTGGTTTCATAATTCAGACTTAATTTAAAATAATGTAATTTTTTTAATAGCAGAAATGTTTGCTATTTACAATTCTTAAACATAACGTTCTACGCGCTTCCTATTGAAATTCAGATTGAAACGTTGTTGAGACGGGTAATATGAAATGTTGAATACCAAGTTATATAGGAATGGAGTCACTAACGAGATGAATAGTTCACATAATTAGTCAGAACTGAATTCCCAGAGTGCTAACCGGTAATTCCGCAGCGAATCCACTAGGTTTGTAAACGAATTATTTGCTAACAAATTACTGTTATGAGGTGTGGTTCGGTTTAAATAAAATATTCGTTTGGACTTTATTTCGATGAGGAGGGTCAATGATGTTTGTAACTATGCTTCTGCGATAATTTCACTTTACCCTCCTCACATTTTAGGTGGTCGTTGTTTCTAATTACTTTAAAAGTTGGGTTGTAAATTTCAAACAAGTTGAGACTTTAAAGAGCACATGTGTTCCGTTTGTTTACAAACTCATGTTTCAATATTGCCTTCCAAAGATTATTAGAAAATAATATACGATTTTGATGGTATACATCAACGAAAATTATAAAGAACGGCTTACATATTTGTGTAAACATTAGTACGATTTATGTGGCTGCATATGAAAGAATAACGTATAAATGGGGATCTACTTACTACTCTACTATTACACTTTCTGCTAATTATGTTATCCTACTAATTTATTATAAACTAGCTGTCCCTCGAAGTGTCATGTTACTGCCCTACTCCCTTGGGGCATAGCGTGATATACATATAAACCTTCCTCATGAATAACTTTATCTATTGGTGAAAACTGCATTAAAATCCGTTGAATAGTTTAAATCGATCTAAGCGAACAGACAGCGGAAGCGACTTCATTTTATACTATGTAAAAATGTGCAAGTTGGATGTTTTTGAGTTTGTGAATTTGGATGTTTTAAATCAATCACGTCTTAACGGGTCGACGGATTTGGATTATATTTGGCACACAGGTAGTTTATGACCTGGTTATGAGAAAATATACTTTATCTCGATAAAATACATTCACGCGAACGGAGACGCTATTGAAAGTTAGATTTTTCATGATTAAGAATATGTTGAATTTGAAACTATCGAGCGTTATGTTATATAACATCTTTGCCTCAGTGTGCCAAGCGGAACTTTGTAGTTTTAAATTCTGTGTGGTGTTGGTAGTGCATCAGGCGAGAGTCCTTTTCGTCTCATAATTTAGTAGTATTAAAGAAAACACCCACAAAGAACGTCATACACATAAAATAGAGTGTAATAACGATGTAACTAAATAAAAGGGTATTCTCCGAACAATTCGTAGTTCCGTAATCTTTTTTTGATGACTCTCTGGGGTAGCATAAAGCTTATGTCGATGTTTATTTCCGAAGTTGTGGTTACTTAGTAAGTTGTCCAAACTAATTGTGTACGTTATCAGTTACGGACGCCATACTAAATGGACCACTCGTTAAGATTGACGCATTATCTATACTAATTATACCAAGTATTTACACATATTATATCTTTGAATGTGACTGTCATCTCTACGTGCATGTATCATGTTTGACAGTTATTGGATGTCATTAGGGAAAGGATACTTGTTTACGATTGTGATAAATCCTTTGTATCCTTATTTACGTGACATTAAAAAATGCCATCACTACGATTTACACATATTGGTTTCAGTGTGATTGTGTTAGATTTTTATCGATACTCTAGGTCATCGTTGCACGTATTGTTGTTTTTATTTTGACGCGCAGGCTACAAAGTACTGTATGTACAACACAGAATTAGTTATGCCAAAGTATAGAGTTATAGATGCATCGGCGTAGGAGCATATAGATAGACATTTGGCGTCTGTGTAATAGCGAGTTCCGTACCGTCTGAACGGACTTGCAATCGTATTGATCAACAAGAATCATACAGATATCATACTTTTGTTAATTCAAGCCAGTTGAACAAGGCTAATTGGTAAATTTTTATGGTCTCTAAAATGAATCGTTTAACCCGCTTTCTTCGCCTTCTGTAACGCTTTACTTTCTTGAAAACCATTACTACACTGCTCGAGATTAAATTCAGAGCGGTTACAAAAATTGTCCTAATTGTGCTACATGGTCTAAACAACACGGGTAATGTAAATTTATGATCAACATTGTGTGTCTATTTCAAACATCATTTGGCGTGGTAATCTCAAGGCGTGAGTCGAGGTTAAATTTGTCATGGCGATTCAATATTTTCGTGATTGGTAAACGTTTCATGCGTTAGGTAAAAATATTCGCACGAGATCATTGAACCTTTCGGCCGAGTACGGGTTGGCGAAAGTCCGATAAACGTGCAATTATCGTTTATAAATAGAATAATATCCCTGATACGTTGCATGGATATTGGATGGATTTGTTTGTAGGCTTGCACTTGCATCTGCCAGTGTATTGACCGCTGTACACTTGATGGAAAACTTAAAGTAATTTACTCCCGTGAGTGGTGTTTCGGGTCCGACTAATATATTAAATACTTTCATTGTAGGCATAGTACAAGATCCCGGGGAACATTGACCTTCACCCATCTGTTTACCGGATCAAAATAACATTTTAGGGTATAAAATGTGTTGCTGATCACATACCAACAGGGTTGCCTAAAAAAATATGGTCAAGGATATGATTAATTAACATTAAAAAAAAATTTTTTATAATTTCCCTGACTTGCTTACCAAAAAAATTTAACCTTCAATGAAAACTGTACAATGTATACTATCTACAAAAAATAGGTTGCCTATCTTTTTCTGGCCACTACTACCTGGTTGCCGTGTGCAAAGTAGGTAACTAAAAAGTGGTAATTGCGCTCACCTAGCTCCTAGCTTTTGCAGGTAGTATACATTGTAGGTTTTTATTGAAGGTTCATTTATTTGGTGAGCAAGTCAGTGAAATAATATCTTCTTTTTTTTTTAAATTCGCAAAACCTATCCTTGACCATATTTTTTTAGGCAACCCTATTGGTATGTGTTCAGCAACACCTTTTATACCCTAAAATATTATTTTCATCCGGTAAACAGATGGGTGAAGGTCAATGTTCCGCGGGATCTTAGACCAGCAGGGGCCTAGATTGATTAACGTGCCCGCGTTACGTCAACGCAACATTGATTTGGCATGGAGTGTTCTTTAAGACGATGTCAATTTTCCACGGCCGATACTAGCTTACTTGGGCAGAACATAAGAACAGTTTTTGCAATTAATACACACAATTCATGTATTCGCCATGACATTATGTTTTGGAAACCGTGACTTGCGAGACCAACTCTCTAGTTATCCCACTAATGAGTTATTGTGGAAGATCACTACTTTGTTTATCTCTGCGTTACCCTAAGGTTGACTAGGAGAGAATACCTTCATATTAATGTATAGGTAATGTAAATTATTTAATTAATTAACGATGAAACTGTATTACATATGATACTGTTTTTTAGTACTGGTAATTATATGTGGGCAAATCTGTCTTTGTAAACTCTCATTCCTAATTAAGTTAATCCGTCACCCGATTTGTTACGAAGGAAAGTGGACAGTTTACTTTTTCAAATTCATTTTGAGTCCGAGTTTGATTGATACACTATATTGAACCACTCTGAAGGGAATTTTATTTTTGGTACCATATTCCATAAGTGTCATTATCGATCCAAGTTCACAGGACCTCAACCAACGGGTGTCTGACATGCAATTTCAAATTGCGTATGAAATGATGAAAAATATGCATTCAAATTGCATACTCTTTTTAATATGAACATTTTACTAATGTCTTACATATTTGCAGTATTTATATGTATCGTTTGTATAAAATTATCAAGCTGGATAGATTTTTATTTTAATGTTATTATTTATACGGAATTACATGAATAATATCGCCTATACTAGGTTTTATTTAGTTTTAGGTAACTCCGTCATCTATAAGAAACTGAACATGTTTCTGCCAAAGCCGTGGGTGTACATTTAAATATAAATTCAAACGTGATGATTGTAGAGTATTTACAGGAAACGGTGAATGAAAATTCTCAATAATGCTACAATGTTTTTCTCTTTGTTCATTAATAAAACGATCCAACGACCCATTGTGGCAAGCGCACTTTTGAAAGCTATTTATTTCAGTAAATCATTAGCCACAAGTTTTAAATTCCTTAACTTTTCGGTTGTGTACCATAAGAATTCATAGTCAAATACATACCCAACCCATTTATACACTTGTGTTTCAATGATACGTCTTTATTTTTTTATATTGTTTGGTTAAACTTGTTTGTTTTTTGCTATTAAGTTTTGTTAAATCGTTTTTTTTTCTCACCTCTTGAATGGTAAAATGTATAGAAACTCATTGGCAGCAAATTAAAATGTGTACGTTTGCCAAGACTATATCTCTATTGACGAGTAATTACGAAATCTCTTTTATAATCATTGTCAAGTTATTGATGTGCCCAATACACTGTGAAGTGAGGTCGTTAACCAGCTTTTGTGAAAATCTGGCCGGATGATGTTTGCATCTTAGAAAATATTATTACATTCTTACTATTTTTTTAGTGGCGTCGGCGATGTTGAGGTCAACGCGAGGACGAAACAAATCTTATTTATATACATTAGCACATAAAAACTTGTGTTTTAAAACTATTGTATTGTTGCAAAAATATTTATTTGTCAAATGGTTGTTGTGGATTGTGATTCAGACGCGACATGAATATGTATGGATGAGAATAACTAGCATACTTTATTCCTCGATAGCGCAGTTGTACACGATACGACTGATTCGTTAAGTTCTCGGATTCAATCCCCGGGTCCAATTCAAATAATATTCCATTTTACGGAAATAAACGAAACTGTAATAGGCGACCTTATCGCTTAAGGCAGTCTTTTACAGACAACCATGGGATAGAGATAAGGGAAGGATAAGAGCGGGAAGTCCAATGGCTGTTCCCTATGTTCTATTTACAGATATATATTTGCTTACTTTGAATAGTGTTTTGACAGATCTTTCATACAAAATCTGTCAAAATTTAACTGCCAGAAACTGAAACATTATATTATTATTAGACACGGTCATAAAAGTACATCAGAATTACGTACAAACTTTACTTTCAGTATTTTTTGTTTGAAAGTAGACAGTTATTGCGAATTACTTATTGTGATCGTTGTGATGCCTAACATCTATCTACACATATAACTTGTCCTGACTGACTGATTTATCAACGCAGAGCCTAAACCGCTGGGGGCTACAAGTTGATTTTTTGTAAATGTGACCCCTAAGGCTGCGGTTAGACGACGCGAAAAATTTTTCAGTTATAGCAAATGTATGTCTTATTAACTAGGACTTAACGTTGAAATTCTTTGTGAGTAACCAACCGCGCGGCGACCACGCGACCGGCGCGCAGCCGCCGCGCGGCCGCGCTCGCGTTTACACGATCGCGCAGTCTAGTCGCCGCGTGGTTGGAGCGTTGCGAAGAATTAAACATTATGGCTTAGTCAATAGAGTTTACATTAGTTTTTCGAGTGATTCGAGCGAGGCGCCCGCGCGGCCGCAACGCGGTGGGATTCCTTGTCATATAAACGCGCCCTAAGGGGGTAAAATAATTTATGAACGGGGTGAGGGAAAACGCGTGCGGAGCCGCGAGCAAAAGCTGGTCCATTATAAATTTAATATAAGTTTGAAGTGGTTGGCTTGTGTACAGTGCGAGGATGGTACTCGAAGTCGAACCAGTACGGTTCACCGCTAGCTCATCCGCACACCGGCAGTGGCGTCGGATAAAATATGAATCACTGCATTCATTTAGCCTCGGGGTGTTTGTTCTTGCTCATTACATTGTGTGTATGTTCGTCTTTATTTCCATAAAGGCGAATCATCCACTTTGCTATTTATGCCCTTGTTTAATCCATCTTCTATGTTGACATGAAAACAGTTAGGTTGTGTTTTATGAATCACTATACGATCGGTGTGTCACATAAAGTAATTTCATGCATTCATTTTATCATTCTTAAAAATAAAATCGGAAAAATATTCAATAACTTTCAATCAATGTTAGAAGTGTCGGACGAATCTAATTTCGCCTTTCAGTTTTTCTCTCATACGCCAGCCTGTCAGGGACGTCTGTTCTGTTCATTTGACGGCGCGTCGGCCGCCAGCTCAGCACTGATCTTTTGTTTGCACTCGTTTGAGGTCGTTTTTTATATGACGACTAGCTTTTGCTCGCGGCTTCGTCCGCGTGAACGTTTAAAATTGACAAAGTTTCATACAAACTTTCATCCCCTATTTTATCCCCTTGGGGGTAGAATTTATCAAAATCCTTTCTTAGCAGATGCCTACGTCATAACATCTACCTGCATGCCAAATTTCAGCCCGATCCCTCCAGTGGTTTGGGCTGTGCGTTGATAGATCACTATGTCAGTCAGTCACCTTTGAGTTTTATATATTTAGATATTTTGCTACTTCTTAATTAAATAAGGGCGAATTTGCTTTCACAAAGCAACATGTGCAACATGTTTCATACAATGGTTCGCACCTCAGTTTCAATTTATCGCAGTTTCAAAGTTATTCAATTTAAAGCGTATACAACTTATTACGGAAGATAGAACTTCAAACCTTATTATTTTGATTATAACCTATGTAGTGCTTTATCCGTATAAGTATGTACCTATCTTGTAGACGTGAATGTAGAATGTACTCGATGTTAGTACGTGTGTACGAGTAAATATTTAAAGTAACAAGATTTAGTACCAGCAACAGGAAATGGATTGCTGATATTTAGAACACAACTGCTAGTTATAGTGAATTCTAATTTCGATTCAGTCATTTTGATGTTTTACCGGAATGCATAATTATTATTTTCGTTTTTAATTGAATTGTTTGCGTTCTCAAATAGTATTCATATTATACTTGACTTATAGTCGTAGTCTGTATGCAGTTTTAAGGATATCGTGAGATTTAAGAATTGAAGTTATATTGGTCAAATTGTCAAGAGCGAAATTAATCGGACGCGGTAAACATTTCCAAGTTATCAACTGGTAAAAAGACAAGTATTTGCCTGAAAAATATCTGGTTCGATGAATACCAGATTGACTCACAAAAATAAATTCAATGTTCGATCAAATTCGACGTGCAAAAACTTGGACGCCCGTTCACAACGCCTATATTTAAAAAAATAGAAAAAAGTAATTCCCTGCTCTTTTTTCCTATTTTTGTTGAGAATATAGCTTCTAACTTCGTAAAGAACTCGGCGAACTTCGGGAGTTTTTTGTTTTTTAGCCTTTTTCCGAACGTACTATTTTTAGAAGAAAGCAGCGATAGCTCAGCGGGAAGTGGTATGGACTGTGGAGACGAAAGTCACAGGTTCGAAACCAGCCCCAAGAGCATACACCACTGACTTTTCTAAGTTACGTGTATATTAATTGTTAAGTATCGCTTGCTTTAACGGTGAAGGAAACATCGTGAGGAAACCTGCATACCCGAGGAAACTCGATAAGATTTTTCGAAGGTATGTGAAGTCTGCCAACCCGCATTAGGCCAGCGTGGTGGACTAAGGCCTAATCCCTTTCATTGAGTAGAGGAGGCCCGTGCCCAGCAGTGGGACGTATATAATACAGGGCTAGTAAAAAAAAAAAAATTTTTTTTAGAATCGATTTATGTACTTCTGGATACGAGCATTTTTGGACATTAGTTTGGTTTTAGTAGCAATACGTAACGGTTTCATAGATGAATGAATTTTATTATGCTACTTACTGGTCAGTTTAATGTATAGTGGTCACTATACGTACCGTCCTGACAAAATAAATACTATGAAACTTGATTGTTTGAAGTAGTCTGAAGATGTTGTCGATCTGTAGTTCAATAAAATAAAGTTTAACAAAACTGAAAAACCGACTTCATAAAAATAAATATGTGTACAGTGTGTTCAGTGCAATCAAAAAAAGCAAAAAAAACTCATCGAATTGAAAACCTCGTCCTTTTTTGAAGTCGTTTAAAAACGATGACGATTATCCAAAACGTGAATCATTGATCGCAGCCGCTATGTCGACCTACAAAGCAGCTGCGGAAAGAATCTATTAAAATGCGATTCGCTGAATTTAAGCACTATACTGATATATGGTTTTTCACTATGAACACGGTAGCTGGGTGTTTCGCGGAAAAATGTTATTTTTGACAGGTTTTATGATTTTTTGTAAAACCCCTGAAAATTCTTTTTTTTTGCGGCTAGGTAAATTGTACACACTATTGTCAACAAAATAATATAAAGGGCACATAAAACTTTCTTTTATTTTACGAGATAATCTAATCGAAAGAAATTGACATGTTGAGGATAATGACGTACACCTCCGATGAATGATAATTTTGGTGATGATAATGACTTTATGTTACACAGAATGAGAAAAAGATCAAAATCGACCCAAAAAAATTAACATTAATTAAAAACTTAAATTTTTGGCATTATCATAATTATATATAATCACAATACAATTACAGAAAATAACAAAATAAGTATTTTGTCTCCCGATTTTAGGTTAATTATTATTATTAGTGTAACGCGACGCCCGCGCGCCGGGCCGAAAGGGTCGTGTCCAGCTCCGTATTCCCGGGTCCCGCCAACCCTCCCTCCCCAGTACCGCGCCGGGAGGATCACGCCACCGTTCGCCAGCCGCGCGAGAGCATTAGAAAGTGCGTCCACGCACATCAATCCGCCGATCTCGCGACTCGCGCTCTTTTGCCTACTACGGTCGTCAAATATATAAGTTGAGCCTTAATATCAATGTATTTTTATAATAAAAACATTTTGTACGTGACGTGAGTTTTGTTTAGTAACCGCCCCGTAGTGGACAGTTATAGTGGCGCCCAACGTGGGGCGCGGGTCGCGGTCGCGGAATCGGCGAATTGATGTGCGTGGACACACTTTCTAATGCTTTCGCTCGACCGGCCAGCGGTGGCGTGATCCTCCCGGCGCGGCCTTGCGGCGGAAGGGTTGGCGGGACGCGGAAATTAACTTAGGATCTGGACACGAGCCTTTCGGCCCGGTGCGCGTACGTCGCGTTACATTAGCAAGTTTCTTTACTATACATTTTCATTTCGAAATCAACTACAAAATACTAACAGTACACTTTGCCACAACTTTGCCTATATGCCCAATATTGTCCATTCCGTTTTTTCTTTAATTAAACAATTAATATGCTGACCTAATCAGACAGAGCAGCTCCATACAGTGATGATATACATTGTTATTGAATTTTCAGAAAACTTTAATAATCAAACGCACCATGCAAAACGATTACGACTCAAAATTACATCGTATCTGTTACAATTTTAAAAATTAAAACTATCTTTCGTCATCAGAAACGTCAATTAAGCTTAAGTATTTATTAGTAATATTTTAAAATTCAGTTATTTCTCAGAGACGTCAATTATGATTATTTGTATACTCAGTGGCTGGTAAAGCAGTAACTGTCTCTGAGTGTAGAAATAATCGCAATCTAAGAAATTACTTGACAATCAACGTTAATTTACGTTTGTGAGTGTGGTAGTTGCTCTTATAAAAGATTGTGTGTTTTTAAGAAGGGGTGTTCGGTATAAGACAAGGTATTACGCCTAACGCCATTTTTGAAGTGTTGATGAAGTAATCAGATAGGTGACATTGATATCAGGTAGAATTTTGACCTTTGGATTAACCTGACTAGTAAGAAGCACTATTTCTGGATATTTTTTTTCTTTTTTTGAATCTGGTATGTTAATTATCGACCCAAGATGCTTTCCATGTACACATATTTCAAAAAAGTCACACAGAAAGCTACTCATACTTCTCAAAATCGTCCTGTTCACAAATTTATCCTATAAAACCTGATAAACAGACAAGGTGCCTTTGAATGGTTTTAAATTAAACGGGATCAGTTTTTCTTTGTTTAAAATATCCTTTTCTTCAACATTTTTTACTATTATGTTTACTTAGTTTTCAATCTATTCATAAAATTGTTTGAACGACCCGACATCCCAACCAAAGTTAACCATTTGATCGGCTGTCCTTTTGACAGTCGCACCTACACCACCAGGGGCACCTTTGCCGTGGCCTGCTTCTGAATAGTTCCACGTGATTCTGCTAAGCTCGTGGTTAAACCCTAATTGGCTAATTACGTAAAACATACTTTTGTTCCTATATTGTAACAAAGGTGAATCTGATAAACAATGCATTGTATCTATGAAAGGATTCAATGCCTTAACTTCTTCTATGAGTGGATCTAAATGTGCCCAAATAGCAGGAACATAATAGCGAAGACATTTACTAACTGTAAAAAACGACGTTGGAGACACGCTTCCAGTTGAAAAATATGAGTATAAATAACAATGATGGATACCTGCTGGCGATTTGCACCAAAATGCATCGATTGCACTTTTGAAAATTTCAGAGAGTAATTTTCTGAAAAATCTACATGAATCAGTGCTTCAATTACATTTAATTCTCTTTGAGTTTTTGGATTACCTGGTATTGGTGCACAATCTTATAAATCAAACATATACAAAACAAATACAAAATCGTCTAGAAAGAAAAAGAAAAAATACAATAATAATTTCTATTTACCATAATTATGGCTCAATCGTTAACCATTATACTAAGAACGGATAAAAGAGGGCATGCCAGCATGCAATAAATACGAGTCCTGTACCATTTTTAAATTGTGAATAAATAATCTTTCAAATTCTTCAAATCTTTCAAAACGTAATTTTTTTTAAATTATAATGGTACAAATTTGTAATAAAAATCATTTAAATGATTATTTTTGTTGTTTACTTCACCTCAATAAGGATCTCACAAACGGTTATTAGAATATGTGTCTATGAAAATAATTATTTCTTTACGTACAGTCATTTTGTTCAACATGGGTCATTAGGAGTAACAACAATTTTGCCACAAATGACGTAGCGAATAATGACGGATTTTGCTTAGAATTGTTGAGACATGTTTATAAAACGAGATTGCAAGTAAAGATTTTCGCGTAAAGACTTAATCATGATAGTATAATAAAATAATTTCTTATTGAACAACAGTGCATTACACATTATCTAGATAAGTTTGATGAAACAAATGACAAATTTTGTGACAAATTCCGGAGAACTGAAAATGTTGGCTAAATTTTGGCAAAAATAACGCGTGTATCTCCTTCGGCGTATCGGTCACGGGTACCGTATGCATCACGGGAGGGGTGGGTTGCGTCACATATAAATTTCATGTTTAACTTTGATAAATACCCTATTGGACAACTTGGATGCGATTAATGACGTTTTGCTTGTGACAAAATTTTAGGCAAGAAAAAAACATAGTTTTATTTAATAAATTTCACATTATTATTTTATTTAAAGAAGATATGTTATTCAATGGTTTAAAAATATCGTTATATATTTTTTATTCAGTCGCTTGTATAAATCACGCCACTGAAACTGTTACTGATATATGTTTGGAAACGGAGGTGAATGACGATTTACGTGCTATTTTGATAAAAATCTTTGTTTATGATTTGTTTAAGCACTAAATTAAATGTTGCGACTTCAAGTTCGGTTCATGAGTATTAATTAGCAACACGCTTTTAGTGTGTAAGTGTTTTTAGCAAAATGCAATACCGCCGGAAAAAGGTTTTTCGCCAAAACGGAGAATCACCCAGCTGCCACCCACTGTCCAGTCGGGTACATCATGCTACGAAGCGGTTGCAAGCATCAATCGTCAATCATCAAGCATGCTATCCGATAGTTCCTTAGAATTCTTAAGGCATCTATAACGCCCTCTCAGAAAGTGCTACTAGGAGAGTGGTTAGTATTCATAGACTGGCAAACTAGGTTAAAAATTAGCTAAATCGGGCTTCCCACGCAAATTCATCCATATGGCTTCCAAATAATACTGCGAATCGTATAAACAAACTCCGTATCAATTCCATTCCTAAAAGAGCCCAATAATAAATACGAAGATTAATTCACTGAATCACATTGAGAAAATATAGCTAGTGTAAGGAGTACGTTTCTTTTATACGGACTTTAAAAGAGTAGGATGTTCTTTATTGGGCTATACACAGGCGGTAAGAAAAAAAAAACCCGTGTGTGTGTACTTATGTACGCACGTACGAAGTTATACTTCTTATTACAAAACAAAATTAACTCCAAAAATTTCATCCCGCATACCAGTACTCTACGTTTGTAATAATAAGTATTTAACATTAATAATTTAATAATATTTAGTGTTAATTATATTAAATAAAAGTATTTTAATTTATATCAATAAATAATACATACGGATAGTTAACCTCAATTATATTGGAGCACTTGAAAAAGTATATAAGCACAATTTTTTTCACTAATATTCACAAATAGTAAGTAATATCAATCAAAATATTCAATTTAAATCACTACTGAATATAATTTATTAGCACATATATAATTCGCACTTGTATGAAACTCAAACACGTGTTGTGAATGTATAAACTAGAGACATGTTGATAAATATTATAAATATGAAAACAGTGATCAGAGGTGACGAGCGTACCAACATGCGCGACTAATATCGAGGTTCAATTCCTATTTTGTTGGTAGCTTTTTTTTCGAGACTTAATGAGCGGTTAAGCAGACGGCTTCATACTGTTAATTTTGTGTCACAGGTGCGCGCGCATCTTAAAATTTCACTCTCATCATTTTTTCATAACGCGCCTAAAGAAGTATAACTTCAATACATTAACCAATGTATGTATATTTATTGTCTTCACTCAGAGTGATTAATGTCTCAAAAGTTTTCTAAATGTAGCCTGACACAGATAGCTATTCACAGAAATTTCTCCAATAAAACCTTTTAACAAAAACTTGGACACAAAGCATTCAATGTTAATTTTATTGTAATTTTTTTGGTTCACTCCAAATAGAAAATAGCTATAATGTCTTTTCAGTTTATAAAATATTCAATGTCTTTGAAACCTAACCTTTCAGAAGGTTACTGATTCAGAAGGTGGCTGATTATTTTCTAAACAAAAAGGGATATTTCTCTACTTAAAAGTGAATATTGTAATGAACCAATCTAGTCAGGGATTTGCCAGAAGAAGAGTAAAAGTAGCACGAATGCAGTCGACATTTTTGGGAGGTATGTGAGGTGTGACTTTGAGAGATAGAGTAAGAAAAAACGAGGTGAGAAAGGGGTGTGGTGTGAAAGAGGATGTAGTGATTTTCCACCACATCGATCATCTCGATCGATCGTGAAAGGAATACTGAGATTGTTGGGCATGTAATCATTTTCCATCGTCTGCCATTATCTTTGAATTAAAGATTAACAAAATAAATATACATAGCGAGTGTGAATGATACAGTTGGGAGGGGAAGTCTTTGATCTTTCGTGTCTGTCTACCCATATGGGAAACAGGCATGAGTCTATGTATGTATGTAATAGTGCACATTAGTCACAAAATTACAGACATACACTTCGATTTGTTTTACTATACATTATTTTACTGTATTGTTTCACTTTATGCGGTTAAGTATATGAATATTTGATGGTATGTTCATAGTCAGTGACTCATAAAACGTATCGTTTTACAAAGGAGAAACCCGTCAGGGTTTTATTTTGTCCAACCTATACGTGCCATACTCGCCTTTTGTTTATCGAATTATGTCAAGTGCCATAATCCATCACCTGTTTGGTTATATAATGTAATACGATGTCAAACATGAGGGCCGTGGGGTGTGACTATGCAAAGGGTTTATGATACGAATCCGATATTAATATGAATGGTTAATCAGATAGGTACTTGGACATTTGATAATGTTGAATCGGTCTTTGTAATGAAATACTAAATCCCTCTGAAACTCCTGGTATGTATAATGGAATGTTGTTATATGGAAACGTACGTCTGATGTTTATGGTGAAATGTGAATGGTTTATTGTATACTAACCCCTGGTTTATTGTATACACGGTGAATCTCATTACCACTCTGTTCCTAGAAAATCGTCTTTTTCGAAAATACAAGCTGGTATATTTACCACGTGGTACATATGTCCTTTGTATGCGAGAGGTGATCTGGTTTGGTACCACTGATTTGTCTATTTCTGCAAGCAGCAGTGTGTGCATTATGAACCTTATGTCTCGGGGTGTCGAATGCAGTCCAGTGCATGCAGTGGTTTGTAATTCAAAGTTTGGTGTGATGTATCTGTTTATGGGCAGGCGAGCCGTTTACCATCACGCGTGCGACCTGCTTGTTTCGTCGTACATGCTGATAACAAAAATTGCTCGGGTCTCAGACGCCACTCTGAAAAAAAGCTTAGACTAGTACTCAAGCACATTAAGGCTTCCTATTGGTGATATCATTTCCAGAATCAGATCAGTAGTAGTAAAGATTGTACCCAATACACTAACTCACAACGTCACAAACTTGCAATCTTCAATTCTTTATATTAATAGTGTAGATAAGTTATTAGGGCTCTACCAATGATTTTAATGTACTAAACGGGCTGTTAAGTAGTAAAATTGCGCCATACATTGCGTGAGTGACGATCGTCATCGTTCGAGAACATTCTTGCACCAAAAGCTGCATAACCGTCAAAATAGATGCCTTGAATGTTCAATTATGTACTTATGTTGTTTATGAAAACAGGAGCTAATAAATTATTCATTATACACAAAATTTATTGGTATGCCAGCTTGAATAGATGCATCCACTATTACATTAGTCTCTGTCCAGACTTCGCTCAATATAGAATATATCAAATGTACAGCACAACCCTATCGCTCAGCATACATTTTTATTGACTTGGTCACACTAAGCTATACAATTTAGTATTGGTTTGCTATACGCTACAAGTTTAATGATAGCTTTGTCGCACGACTCGCCCTCCTCGCTTTTCCGACACCACTTATATTATGCGAGACTTGGATGGATCATGATTATCTGAACCTTGTCATATGTTATAGCGTGTAGTGTTAACTTTTTTAGCTTGAATGTACTTCAACCCGAAACACCAACAGTGTTTACACACTGCTGATTGCCAGCAGATATAACGCCGTGCTATACCATATAGCTTATTACACAAAATGTTATACTATATAACAATTTTATTACATTTAAATTCAATCTGAATTTATTTACAGAAAAGTCGCGGCTACGTGGACTGACCTGGCATTTATTATAATAATGTAAATAAGCTTAATACAGACAATACGCTTTTTTTATTTATATATATATATAACAGCGATTTTATTCTAAATAAATATTCTATCATTCCGATTGAATTTAAATTTAACGCCGCACCGAACTAAATTTTAATAAATTATTATCTGTTTCTTGGCCACTGCTTCTAGTTTCTTACTTAATAAAATATAGTGTTCGTGGTTTAACTGTCGATACCAATATTTATTGTCGATTATCGCAATCACTGGATAGAAGACTGCGGGTATATTATCAATACAATACAAAACTCTTTTATTGAAAACCATTTACAATGCAAGTAATTAAAACTAAAAAGCTGGTGCTACATGTGGTGCGGTGCGTGAGATATCCGGAAGCCCAAATCCCCTCCCCTTCCCAATACTTAATTATCCCTTTCCTTTAAGGTCGCCAACGCGGCCATGATTCTTCTGGTGGTGGGCGTACATGGGCGGTGGAGATCAATTACCATCAGGTGATCCACTTGTTCGTTTGCCGGCCTAGCTATATAAAAAAAACACAAAATCAAAACGTTTATTTGGGAAGTGGACCACAATGTACTCTTTTACACGTCGATAATAGTATTATTTACATTGAATTGACTCTACTGGTCCTTCGGAAAAGCCCACTGGTTTGAGAAGATGCACCAACAATCTCAGCTGTAGGTCTTTTGAATATGCCATTTCATTATATTTTGTATTATTCCTCCTCCTAATCAAGATATTTATCTTACATGTCCTCACTGGTTCAGAAGGCCGGTAAGTTTAGCGTAATCATCCTTTTATCCCCGGGGTTGAGAAGTTATCCAAAGAATAGATTTTCCTTACAAAAAAACAATGAGCGCACATAGCTCAATTCGGCAAGGTCACGGGACGCATGTTTACATAATTATAACAACGATTTATTTCACCAGACAGTGTGTGTCACCGAAAACATTTTCTCGCTTTATTATCAAAGGCTTCTTTGCTTTGTGCTCGCGTACGATATTCTTCAGTTGATATTTACCCAATGCAAAGGAATTTATTGTGGCGCAAATTTTATTACTGCAGAACACATTGTCTTCTTTATTAGTAGAATGTTTGCTTCTTCCAACGTGCTCTTCAACTAAGATTGGTAAAGTTTGTCAGAACTTTGTTAAACTGGAACCAAATCTGTCAACAACATGCTTCGCTAAAACTAATCAAATCATCCTATCCTAACTGATTGGTTGGATTTGATTATACGAAGCATGGCATGTACTTGGGTGGTATAAAGCAATCGAATTTTGTTTGGTTTTACTCTAACGCTGTGTGCTTAGTGCAAGATATCCTTCATATTCGATCCTGAGAACGGTAACCGCGATTTGTATGAAATAAATACAGCGACATAATATACTGTCTATTCGAGTTAAGTATATTTATTCTATTCAAATCGCAGTTAATGTTCTCGGGATAGAATAGTGAAGAATTCTCGCACTCGGAACCGGCAATAATGCTGTTTGTATCGATAAACTCATACCGTAGTTTTTTAGTAAGAATAGTGTTCAGAAGCACATTTAGACATCTAAATGCTGGCTGTCGTATATCGTTTAAGCGGTCGAGCCACGCTGTAGACAGTCTTACAGCATGAATGAATCGCATGAAATACGTTTCGTTCGATGAACGAGATATTGGGAACCCCAAATCCGCCTCCGCTTCCCAATGTTTTATTTTCCCCCAATTATCCCTTTTCTATAAGGTTGGCAATGAATTCATGATTCAGGTGGATCAGGTGATCCACTTGCTCGTTTGCAACTCTCTGCCATAAAAATTACATATCTATTATTTTCAAACAGTCGCTATCACCGTATTAATTCATTAGAGTACTGTTATAATATGTACCTATAAAAGCATTATTGATTCCCTGGACACGTTTTATACGGTTGTGCAATGCGCCAAAAGGTGTTATGTCACGTAGACAGGATGTCTATTACTGCCCTTAATCCTTTTAGGCTAAACGGATATTCAGCTGATGGCTTTGTCTGTCTGGCAACGTTTATTACACACACTGCGATAACAGAAATGGTAATACACATTTATAGTTGATTATATTTGTTGTATTTAAAGTGACTACCTCGGTGGCGCAGTTGTATTGCGTACGCGGTCGAACTTCTGTGCTGAGGTCTCGGATCTGATCCCCGGGTCGGGTAAAAGTAATATTGGGTTTTACTATCACGAAATAATTAATATCATCCCGAAGTCTGGAATTGTGCCCGGGATGGCGATAGACTCACCCCCTTGTGTCACATTATGGAACGGAGATACGCTCGGCAAAATGACGGTGTACTAGTACACCTCTGCCTGCCCCTTCGGGAACCCGTGACGTGGCAGATAAACTCTAGGAATGTCGCTAAAGGTGGTTTGGTCCCGGTTTGAGGTGCACAGCAGTATGTCGGTCTTAAATGCCTCTGCCAGATTGTACCAGGTGTACGACCCCGCTAACAGCCCAATAGGCGCTGACTTGACATATTAGAGACGTGAGAGCCAATGGTCTCATTACGGAGGATGCTCAAGATTAGGCGATAACAAGCGTCATAGTAAGAAGGCAGACCCTGGTATTAAGCCAAGATAATGCCAGGCAGAAAGAAAGCGGTATGGCTATACCACCGTGGCTACAGTGTAGACATTTGTTTGAAGAGGAAACATTTTTTATCTCATAAAAAATGAAGCGCCCTTAGAAGTGTCCATTATCTTTATTTTCCCTTTATCGTTTTTTCTACAATCAGGTTAAGATCTACTACTTATATAGGCCTTTGTAACTTCCATTAAATTGATTGCCTCAAAAAATATTGGAATTTTGTTAATAATGATACAATGCCAACATGGAGAACTCTAATGCCGATATTTTTTTCCACGCCGCGCCGTTACTCCACCGTGTTTGTATTAAAGGTAGGTTAATGCAATATTTGTGTTTAACTCGTGATACAAGGTTTGTGATTCATCAGGATTATAGCTAAACTCTACACCTAACTCTGTATGGATTAAATATTTCCCTACTTGGTTTATGAGTCTTATTTCACGGCACAATGAACATATTTATCGATATTTTAAAATAAGCCAAAAATGGAATGCCTATTTTCGGATGTTGCTTTACTTTTTTAGGTGATGAAAGCTATATTATGCTCAGTTTTATTAAACGACTGACCGAAATTATAAACTAGCGGGCGATATGTTGAGAAGTCGTAGTGCCATTAGCGCCTCTTCCGTCTTAATGGCCATTATAAAACTCTATACTGCGTATATCTTTATTCTACACTAATCGAGCGGTGCATAAACACGTTGTTTATGGTGTCTCTTCATTCTTTATGGCCATCTAAACCTGTGACTGAAGGCGGGGTTAACGAAATGTCGACACTTTATCAAAACCGGAACTTGACATAAGTATAGTTGTCGAGTAAAATACTTTCATCATCATCATCAGCCACAAGACGTCCACTGCTGAACATAGGCCTCCCCCAAAGATTTCCAGACCGACCTGTTGGAAACGGCCTGCATCCAGCGACTTCCTGCGATCTTTATCAGGTCGTCTGTCCACCTTGTAGGTGGACGTCCAACGCTGCGCTTGCCAGTACGTGGCCTCCATTCCAGAACCTGTCTGTCCCATCGGTTATCGGTTCTGCGAGCTATGTGGCCTGCCCACTGCCACTTGAGCTTCCTAATCCGCTGAGCTATGTCGGTGACTTTCGTTCTTCTACGGATCTCCTCATTTCTGATTTGATCACTAAAATCATAAATATAAATCATCAAAATACTTTAGGGGAATGTTTTTATAATATTGCACCTAACAGTAAATAATGTGAAGATGCAGAACATAGCACATTTGCTACATTTATCGCCAAAGCTAATAATACGTGTCAGGAATTGCTTATTATACTGATAAAATCAGTTTATATTTGCAGTGCATTTGCCAATGGTTTGTAACCGCAATCCAGTCGTTATTCTTTCTGTCCTGCATAATGTTTTTGTCAAACATTCGTCGCTGCTTATAATAAATAGAAACTGAGTCATTTTATGCAAAAAATAGTTGGCGTCATTCGGTAGAGTTCGCGAATGTTTGTAGAAAAACGCTTACCTATAACAAATCACATTATTGGCGATTAGCCGTGAGTGTGTGTGTTGTATATCCAATTTAATAAATCAGGGCTTAATCGCTTATGATCGCTTAATCGTATAATCCAGCGGTTATGAGAAAATATTTAACGCCTGTCAGGTTTCGCTACAGTATCCGAAAAGTTACGTCATTCAATCAATTTATTTATTGAAACTATGGCATAGTTTCAGATAATAAGTTTACGCGAAAGGGAATAATAATTAAAAGATTTATCGACGTAGGAGTTGAATCATCATGTGTCTTAGATGAGTACTTGGACTTAATTAAATGTCAGGTTTATAATTAATTTATGGTTAGAGAGATATTGTAAAAATTTATTACACTATTTTTATTATTATTCGGAAGTCCAAATCCCCCATCCCCTTTCCTTCTTCCTTAATTATACGTCTATTTTCTATGATACAGTGTTAACAACCCGGTTGAGACGGTTAATTCATGTTGTAGACAAAACTGTCTACAGCGTGGCTCTACCTCAAAATATTGCATTTAGACTAGCATAGAAATGAATTAAATATGCATTTTACATAATGCCACTCTTTCGTATATAAACATTATAAACTAGCATCCTGTGTGTTCCTTAAATGACGTTTTACGACTTGTGTTTTAATTAGTTCTATCAAGTTGATACATATGGTCTTAGTATAAATATGTAGCACGAAGTTCATTAATCTTAATTGATATTGCTGATTCCTAGTAGTAATACGTCCATCTATTCTGTCACTGCGTTTAACTAAAAATAATAATAGCGGCTTCTTGGTCTGGTCTATGTATAGTATAAAAAGACTGGGATACATACGAAGTACAGCCCTTGGTGTTGTTTTTACTACTTGGTTATTTTGGAGTTGGATACCTCGATTGACAGGTTATAAAGAAATAAGCTAAATCCATTCTGCAACTTTTTTTTAATATGTTGTCCTACGTTACGGTGTTTAATCACATTATATACGGAATTATCGTCTATGAAGTGTTAGCAAATTGCAAATAAATTAAAAGTTGACTTTTGTGTTGCTAACATGACTTGCAAACACACCAAAATATGACAGTGTTTTAGTGAGGATGCGACCTAAGTAGTATTAAAATAGTTATCTACATATAAAGACTACGTTAATTGACGGAAGAGTATGGTCCAAATAAATAAATACGACTCTGATGTACTCCTTAGGGTCGCGGATACCTGTTGAAATATATGCGACTACAGTCACGATCATTTGCCATTCTGTATCCTCTGTTTGTTTTCCAATTTATAGATGTGTGAACCGCAAAGGTCTAGCTCTCATACAGTGTATCTTGTATCGAGGACATTTATCCTTAACCTTACATTTGATCTGGTTAGAATAAACTATGCCAAGTCCTTCATTTGAATACTGAGGTCCTTTTAAGGTAGATTTATATTCTATACCCTTTACAAGTGTCTCAAAGGGTTCGTCACCGGATGTATTTTAAATTGGATTACAAGAAGACGGATTTTGAATTTTAAACGTTTCGACATTTGTTTTATTTATCCAGGGGACATCTTGATCATGAAAATAATTTAAAAAAAGGATTTACAAACTTTTAAACCATTTACCACATTTGTGTGGGCGAACGTGTAATATTGTCCTAATCGCAACTTTGAATTATAAAATTACATGTAAATTCATGAATATCTAATTACATGGAATTCATTTGAAGTTATATTAGATTTAGTTAAAACATTTGATCACCCTAATAGTAAATATTGAGTATAAAATCATAAACAAACATAGACATATTTAAATTATAATTGAATAGAAGCAAAAATTTAAAACTAACAACTGGCTCTATTAATTTCTTATCAGTGCTTCAGAAATGCAATCTTTGTTAAAAATAATCTGAATTCTGAACATGTGCATTTGCCTCACTAATGGAAAACTTGTTCAATCTGTTTGTTGCAGTATCCTATTTGCGGACATCGTGGGCTTCACGGTGCTCGCGTCTCAGTGCAGCGCGCAGGAACTTGTACGGCTGCTCAATGAACTTTTCGGTAGATTTGACCAACTCGCCAACGTAAGTAATTTCAATGTCCAACAATTCTGTGTCTTTACAACTTGGTAGGTCCCTCGTATGCGAGAGGCCGGCTGGGTTGGTACCACCGTTTTGTCTATTTCTGCCGCCAAGTGTGTAAGCACTGTTGTGTTTCGGTTTGAAGGATATTGAAGCCAGTGAAATTACTGGGCATTATGAGACTTAATATCTTATGTTTCGGGGTGACGGGCGTAGTTCAGTGTCATGCAGTGATTTATAATTCAAAGTTCTTTGCGGTGTTGCATCTGTTTATGGGCAGGCGTGGCGCTTATCATCAGGCGAGCGCCTTGCTCGTCTCGTCATTCAATCAAATAAAAACAAAGATCCTCAAGGGCATGTGGCTGGCATAATAACATTTTAATATTGTGAGGGAAATTGGCATCCGTGGAATTCGGTACTGTTATTAGATGAATACTTGGTTGATACGTCTCTTGACTTTTGACCGACTGAACTAAAAGGAGGGTAATGTTTTTTTGATCTTGTGAATAAAAAAGTCGCATGACTGTCGTTAAAATTATATTGCTACCAAATTACTCCGTATAAATAATACTCCAAGAAGTTTCATCTTGCTCGGTATTAGGCACTTCGTAACAAACTACAAGTTAGAAACTTAGCAACAAATTAGTTCCTCTTACAAAGTTAATGGATAGCGAACAAATAAACTGCTAATGGGACCGCACTCGAGGTCAATCATATCGAATATTACTTAAATATCTATATTCATATTTGGGCTTTATAATGATTAAATATTTAAAAATTAAGACAAATTTTCGAACCTCCTTTATTAAATCGGTTTAAAAATGGTCATTGTTCGGTTCGTGATTTATTTCCCATGTCTGGTAAATTGGTGTTAAAAGTTCAGTCTTGTTCAGCGCGCTGTCTATTAAAACACTTGTTTTAAAGGGAAGGGATAATTAATGGATTAGGAAGGGGAGGGGAATTTGGTCCTAGAGTACATAACATAACATAGTTACTAATAATATATTATAATCTTACGCCCGAAACTTCATATTTTTTATTTATTTATATTTATATATTTTTTTCTATTCCTGTCTCGGAAACTAATGGATGATTTTTCTTCGGGGAATTCTTGTTATTGGACTTGACCCAGGAGCACACTGATTTTTCAATCCGAGTATGCCACCATTGGACCATTGCAGCGATAGCTAGTAGTATCATAGTACGTAGCAATTAAATAATACGCAAGCAGTGTTGGAGTGCGGAAGTGTCTTTGGGAAATCTAAATATGATATATGATTTTAGGTTTTCGCAATTTATATGCAAATTATAATCTTTATTCATTTAAACGGGTCTTAATCACGTAGTATTTGAAAGTATGAATCATCATCATCAGCCACAAGACGTCCACTGCTGAACATAGGCCTCCCCCAAAGATTTCCAGACCGACCTGTTGGAAGCGGCCTGCATCCAGCGACATCCTGCGACCTTTATCAGGTCGTCTTAATACCTACCTATTATGAATACCTATATGAAGGTATGAATACCTATTATTTATTTCTAAATATAATATTGTAAGCGTTAATAATTCAACGTTACCAGGACAACCACTGCCTCCGCATCAAGATCCTGGGCGATTGTTACTACTGCGTGTCCGGGCTGCCCGAGCCGCGATCTGATCACGCGCGCTGCACCGTCGAGATGGGCCTCGACATGATTGATGCTATCGCGTGAGTTACATATATTTTTTTTATAGTATAGCCCGGCAAATGAGCAAGTGGGTCACCCGATGGCAAGTGATCTCCACCGCCCATGTACGTCCACCACCGGAAGAATCATGGGCGCGTTGCCGACCCTAAAGGAAAGGGATTGGGAAGGGGAGGGGATTTAGGCTTCCAGATATCTCACTCACCGTATGAAACGCCGCAGCAAGCTTTACTTTACGTCGGTTTTCTGTGAGACAGTGGTAACGACGCGCTCGAGCCAGCCCATTTATGCTGTAGACAAAACAGTCTACAGCGAGGCCCTACCACAACATTTCTCTTAACAACACTTGTGTATACCATCATTGTTCTGCTGTGATCCCATTAGCACGTGGGACGAGGCAGCATAATTTGTATGAATGACGTACAAGGGATTTGGCTTAGCTTTTCTCTATATTTTTTTGTCCTGGCTTGGCAAAGTGACTACGCCATACCTAATGGTAAGTGTAGCGCAATCCGGGAATAGTTTCGACCAACGACAAACAATGTGTCTATCGTTTGTCGGCACGATCATGCTGGCATGCCTAACTGCCTCATCACACTCCGTTTAAAGGACCCCATATTATAGGAAGGAGGAAGAATTCGATAGTATGTTATTTGTTTGAGTTTGACGGGGTACAATTAAGTTCTCATTATAATATCGATGTTTATCTCGAGTTACCAAGTATGCAGTAATGCACCCTGTTATTTTTTATCGCCGGTCACAGCGTTGTACTATGACGTTTGGTAAACCTTAAGTTTTCTTCTACTGGATTTTATCGTTGCTATCACGTCATTTTGTATAGATTTATGACGGACTACTGACACGTAATTTCCTTACTGTTACTTTACTCTGGCCGATTCTTAGCAGACTTCCAAAAAAACAAATTCTAAATTCAACTGTATTTTGTATTCAATAGGGAAAATTACTCGAGGAAATATTTGATCCCGCACCGTGACAAATGTTTGGGTGATCCAAAAATATTTGTTTCGGAGCTGCTTTACTTTCTCCCCAGAGGGTTTGACATCAGGCAGGTCACCGGTCGTAAAAACTACAAGCCAAATCTTTCCGTAACGTGTGTTCAAAAACACGTTGCGCAGACCCCACTGCCATCAGGATAAGGGCAGGTGGAAGAGAAAGATCTGGTGACGTGGTATTTGATAAGATGGGGAAATCGTGAATGAGTAGGAACGAGTGCTGCGTGATTCAGGGTATAAAGTCGAGATTTTAATTACTATGAATTCTGATTACGACATCATGTTACTAAGTAAAAGCCCTTTAACCCATCCTAAAACTTAACTGAAGTTAATTGTTCCTGACGTACTCTAGCGGCTTAACGCCCTAACTTGAGAAATCCTAACGTAGCGAAAATTGCTGAAACATAAAGATCGAGTACTTTGAAAGATGTAGACCACAGGTTACGTTAGAAGGAAAGTATATTTAGAATTATTTCTTGTATAAATTATGCGGATTCTGTCTATTTACACAATATAAGGTATTTACACGTATATATTTACATTGTGGACACGTGAATATAAACACTCGTATATATAAAAAATTTACAAAGTTTATTTGGATTAATGCTATTCCATTTGTGCTAGCTAAAATACACCGCAAAATTGTATTTATCTGTTAAATTGTTTTCATTAAATAAATGCAAAATATAATTTGTTAATGTGTTTGTAAATAGTTGGCTTCCCGCTCTCAGACATGTAAACCAAATAAATTGAGTTCTCCGCGTAAATAATTCTGTTTAACAATTTAGGAGCCCATATGTTTATCGAGATTTATTTTTGGAGTTTCATACCTATAGCGTGACTGCGAAAACATATAACTAAAACTGCGCCGTCTGTCTGTCTGTTTTACTTTTCAACTCTAAATTTTTAAGTTTGAACCGTAATAGTACGCAGTCGGTGGAAATTTTCACAAAATGAATTATGTTGCGATATTCTAACATATATAAGATACAAAAAAAAAACAGTTAAATGTTTAGGTACCGGGGCCTCGGTGTGTTTCGCACTAGGTCCGTTTTTATTAGAATTAGGGTTTGTTCAATATAATTAAAGTAGTAGTAGATCTTTCCGCCGGTATGTATCAGATTGTGACTGTGTCATTGTATTTTATTCGGTAAGTAGCGTTTACTCAGAAGTGACGAGACAAGGCCTTACTGTGTGTGACGTGTATGTATGTGACATCGGTGATGTGTGAGCATCGGGCGTCGTGATATGCGGTTATCTGCGCGTTGGCTCATCAAAGGAGTATGTCTAAATATACCCTTTGTGATCGCGGCCGTGGCCTTTACGCGCCCTGGGTGGCCCTCCCGCGCTCGCTTACCGTAGGTCACTGCATACATTAGCAAAATGTTAAACTGTAATCACATCAAAATACTTAAATTTTGCGAAATATATCTTTGAATTGGCGCGACTAAATACGTTTAACTAAAATTAAGAGTAAACATATATAATTATAAGTTTAAATGATTTTTGTTCCTTACGTGAAGATTAGTATAATCGAAGTATTGAAATAAAACTAATTTAAACGGATTTTATCGCGGTTTTTTATTTTAATTTTGGTTCGGGACAATCGTCGGGAAATAAAAATAAAAAACCGTGATAATATCCGTTTACATTCGCGTAAACGTAAGAAATCATTATGTAGTTGATTTTTAGGTGTAGACGGTGAATTTAACGAAATATAGAAGCTATTGGATTACAACTGCTTACTCTTTCCGCGATGCAGGCGTTGTTAGTATGTTCCGGCTGATATATTAAAATTATTTAAAGCTACAATAGGCTGGAGAGATGGGCAATCAACACTCGTGTCTCGACCACAAACCGCAGACCTTCAAGCGCACACAGCTATCTGTTTCCACAGTCAACGTGCAGTGTTACAGATACGCGTCAACTTCTTACTAAGATGTCTGTTTTTGAATTGCAATAGGTAATTAGTCGATACAAACAAGATGGTTAGTCCATCGTATGTGAGAGGCTGTCTGGGTTGATACCACTGTTTTGCCTATTTTGCTGTTGCTTGGCGGCAGAAACTTGCCGAAATACACACAGTGCTTACACACTGTTAGTGTGTAAGCACTGTTAGTGTGTAAGCACTGGTAGTTCGTAAGCACTGTTGTGTTTCGGTTTGAAGGACATTGAAGTCAGTGAAATTACGCGGCATTATGAGTCTACATCTACATCTTATGTCTCGGAGTGTCGAGCGCAGTTCACTACTTTGGAATTCAAAGTTCTGTGTGGTGTTGCTTCTGTTTATGGGCAGGCGTGGCGCTTACCATCAGGCGACCGCCTCTCAATAGTATTTTGTTTAGGAACCCTAACATGATTACATAATTTTATCAAATATTGACACTTTTACCTGTGATATTTATTGTCGACAGTTATTTCTCTCGGGCGCGAGATATGTCGTGTGCATATGTTGAGCCCCTGGAAAGAAAAAACTGACAATAAAAAAATAAAGATTTACGCATTGCTTTCTTCCTTTTGGTAGAGGAAAATGGAGATTGTCCCATTTGTTATTTGCTTTATTTTATTATGGGTAAGATATACAGAGATAAAGTGACATAAGTTAAGTAAAATATTTTGTATGTAGATATTTTTGAACTGAGTTTGAGCAGTTGATCTCTTTAGAACAAATAAGAAATTTCTTCAGCAGTATTATTCTTATTTTATTATACATATTCAATAAGGAATATTTAAAATGTTTTTCAAGCCATGGCCTAAATATTCCTTTTTGTTTTATATTCCGTCATGATGAATGTTGAAAGTATTTGTCGTCGTAATTCCAAAGTTTATCGCCTTTAATCACTTTGTTGGATCTGCCTGAGATACTCAAAAGTATCATCTGAATATAAAGTTTTTGAAAAGGAGCATAGTCTTAGGCTGCGGTTAGACGACGCGAAAATTTTTCAGTCATAGCGAATGTATGTCTTATTAACTAGGACTTAACGTTGAAATTCTTTGTGAGTAACTAACCGCGCGGCGACTGCGCGGCGACCACGCGGCGGCCGCGCGGCGACCGCGCGGTGGCCGCTTGGTCGCGTTTACACTAGCGCGCAGTCGCCGCGTGGTTAGAGCGTTGCGAAGAATTAAACATTATGGCTTAGTCAATAGAGTTTACATTAGTTTTTCGAGTGATTCGAGCGAGGCGCCTTGGCAACGCGGTGGGATTCCTTGTCATATAAACGCGCCCTTAACGAATCGCAATTATATTGTTATTTCTAAATGTAAACACCATGTTTTACTAGATGAATAATAATTCTAGCAGCCCTATTAGGAATGCATGTAAAAGTCGTATTGCGCCTTTTGATTTATGAGTGCACGTTACATAGCTGGAACAAATTGCGGCAAGTATCGTGTTTTACTGTATAATCACAATTATGCTTGCTGCGTTCTAGTTTTACTTCATTTGTAAACTTTGGTAAGTCTAGTTGAATATCAGGTTTGGCTCGCAGCTCCGCCCGTGTAATTGTTTTTTCCGGGATGAAAAGTAGCCTATGTCTTAATCCAGATCATGATCTACCTATGTAGTGTGTGTCATTTCATCTATTTTGATTTGATTTGATTGATGTATAGAAGTCCAAATTAGCGAACTCGTAAACATCCTAACTTTCACATTTATAGGTTTTGTATAAATTTATTATGTATATTTATGATATTTATTTTAATTTATCTATATTTGAGAGGCGATCGGAATCTTGCAAAGATTTTCATATAATCTTACACTCATATGCTTGTTTGTTAACATCTTTCGGTCACGGCCTTCCATTTATTCCTTTGAATTATAGATTCATGTAAATAAACACGATATGACTGACAGTGAGACGCATTGTCGTACAAGGCTGGCGAAGTCTGCTTTCATCTGCGAAGGTTGTTTGAAACGACAACACTGTATAAGTAACCCAGGTGTGATGTAGGTGTATTATTAAATTCATATATTACTATATTTTCACAAATTATTTGATGTTGCAACAAATCGACATAACATTAATACTAGGGAAAACATAAATCGGGTTTATAATAGTACTCGCTTAATGCCTAGCCTCGTGTCATCATGTAACCGAACTATGAATGGATTATGTAGATCCAATAAATTATCAATTAGATAAAGCAGCGATAGCTTAGTTGGGGAGTGTTACGGACTGTGAAATGAAATGAAATATTTTATTAATCATGTAGGCAATTTAAATAGCGCTTATGACAAGTCAGTACAAAATTAAAGTAAAATAAACTTATATATAGAAAACAGTATCAACTAATGTATACATAGCATACATAGTATCATCCAAATACACTCTCACTGTCGAGACGAAAGTCGCAGGTGCGAAACCAGCCGCAAGAACATACACCTTTGACTTTTCTAAGTTAGGGTAGACCGGGGACAATTGTAGCATATTTTGGTTAGCGTTAAATTTTGAGTTTATTATTAATATTGTGTCAAAAGTGTCAATAACCATTGATACGTAGTTTATTCGGCTATAAGTTCGCATTATCTTTAGACGTGTAGGAATAATACAATCATAGATATTAAGCATTAAAGCGGACTAAGTGAACTGGTACAAATGTCCCCGCCAGTGGGTTAATTGTACCAGCGATGTAATTTAATAAAACTCAGTGTTATCATTACATAAATATACTTCTCTAAATGGTAATATCCCAACAGAACAGCTTGTAATCTAATGACAAACAAAATACAGTAAACTTCGTAAGGTTAATCAATATAAAAATTAAAAACATAAAACAATAGTTTTCTCACCCTAAACGATAATAACTAAATTAAAGATTACAACAAAGTATTCTTATAAGTTCTTATTAAGTATTGACCATCATATTTGTGGTGTCGTATACTTATAATTAGTCAAAAACAACGAAAATCACAAATCAAAATATTGTATGGTAAAGCATTTGGAACGATTGTCCCCATGGTACAATTGTCCCTTGCATACTTAATTTTATCAATTTTTTTATTATGTATAGCTACTCAGTCCAGCACAATTTTATCCCATCGATGCCAAAGCTCCGGGTGTGGATTTTTCTCTTTTCTTTTTATATCTAATTAGAGAAACATGGCACAACCTAAACATAGACCTAAACATAGCTGTGTGTATAGATTTTCCGGTTTGGATTTCCTAATATGCTTTTTCGTAGAAAAGTATCTTTCGACGTTCTATCAGTCTTTCTTGTTCTATAACGCGGCATCTGTTAAAAAATAAACTTAATGAATAACAATGGAAAGTATAGTTCAGCCATTTTTTTATTTAAGTTTTAACTTGAACAATTCTTAAGACGACATGATACCAATACCCAAACCGAATGCAACCATTTTTCATAAATTCGTCAAAAAAATTTCGTCATAAATTCCAAACCACTCCTATGAAAGACACGTAGTCCGATTTGTAAAAAAATAAATAATAGTTAAAAAAACTAAAAAACACGCTTTTATAGAAAGTCTAACTAAAAAATAGAATATAAATTTGAAGAAAACAATGTATTTTATTGTAAAAAAAGCGTGGGGTGCATGGTGTCAATAGTTATAATTATTGTATTGACAGATATAAGGAGAAGGATTATCATTTAGATAGTACCTTAGAAAGCACCCCACCCTTTTTTTACAATAAAATACATTGTTTTCTTCAAATTTATTTTCTATTTTTTAGTTAGACTTTCTATAAAAGCGTGTTTTTTAGTTTTTTTAACTATTATTTATTTTTATTTTTTTAGTTAAAATATAAATATATTGTAGTCGGTCGAGGTCCGAATATCAAAAAAGCGCCATCTATTGACGCTCTTAGATACTACGACATTCCCTATAATTAGCAAAGGTCCAGAGAGTATAATTTCAATTGACGCAGATTGACAATCTATTGACGCATTCTTATGCGTCGTGTAGATGGCGCTAAACTAAACTACACAACAATTATTTATAATTATTAATCACAATTTGCAATACTTTTTTTTTATATATATAATATTGCATTGTCATCGGTCCTTGACAAGTATGCCAAATTTCAATTTAATCCGACGTTTTGAAGGAGGTCAAAATCACGTTCAAAGACAAGTTACAGACAAACATACCAACATACCAACATACCTACGTCTGAAGCTAATAAAAACGTGTTAAAAAAAGACTATTATCGCTGAATTGCGTCTCTTAATACTGCAGTTCCCAATTGTTAACAATAAGTACAGTTACACACATTTAATCCCAATGATCTTTATCTTCTAAATTCTAACTGCTGGTGTGCCTGTCTCGGTCATACGCCTGTCCTGTCGTATGCCTTTCGATTTGTTTCTGCCCTCTTCGGAGTGTGAAGAAGCATTTCTACAGGCCGGCATGATTTTGATGACCGCCGATAAACTCATTATTGTCGGTTGCCGCTGGTCTTTTTGGAATGCGCTTCACTTACCATTAGGTGCAGCGCAGACACTTTACCGTGCTCGCTAAAAATATAGTTAATTAAGTTATGAATTAAAGTTATAGTTAAAATAAATATATATTATAAATAAATATATATATTATAAATAAATATATATATATAATATGGGGTCAATTTTACCACGGGGACAATTGTACCGTTACAAACGTCCCCGAAATATTGCTACAATTGTCCCCATATACTCATTTCATGGATAATATAAAAAATCTCCTAAATTTAAACTTGAATCTAAATAAATACGTTTACAAATAAGAAAGAACAATAGTGAGAAATGTTTAAACTTACACTGAGTTAAAAATGATGTTTTGATTTCCTGCTATGACCAATGATAATAGATGGAAAAAACTTACTTTGACTGCACCAAAATTTCATCTCGCCGTCATAAGCGTCTGCGTCGAGTCACACGCGCGAGCAGCTGATAGTTAGTCGGCAAGCAACCAAGGGGGGCGCCAAGGGGAATGGAATGTGTGTGTGAGGTGTAGTTAAAAAAATATTCCCCTTGGTACTACCGTACCCTGCTACAAATGTACCCGGTCTACCCTACGTGTATATTAATTGTCAATTACCGCTTGCTTTAACGGTGAAGAAAACATCGTGAGAAAACCTGCATACCTGAGAACTCTATAAGATTTTTCGAAGGTATGTGAAGTCTGCCAACCCGCATTAGGCCAGCGTGGTGGACTAAGGCCTAACCCCTCTCATTCAGTAGAGGAAGCCCGTGCCCAGCTGTGAGACAGTTGTGTTAATAAATTATCGTACAAATATGTCATAATTAGGTTAAGCTAAATGTTGTCCCGCACTGTACGAATGTACACATCGTGCCCTACATACAGTTTGTTGATGTTTAATCATGTAGACGGGCATCAATTAACACGCCAGACCGTAGACTAGTGTCGCCCATAGAGTACGCTCTATAAATAACAGCTGCCTCCGTTGGTAAGACACGCGTTTGTTATTGATGCATTCACTGTGTCGTATTGGCTACCATTTCCTAAACGTGTGAAATCTCCATGAATACTCGCCAAGGATTACGCAGATTCCATTTAAGCTATGTATATTTAAATGTATCATTATACCTTTCATTATATCCAACTGTAATAAGCAATAGGAATATGAAATAAATAAAAAAGAGCCAAAGAACTCTAGTTTGATTATCAATGATATATTGTCTCAAAATTTTTAAGTTTTTATCATGGTTTATTTTGTTAAAATCTGTCACCCCCTTAGGGTGGAATTATTTTACTAATTTAAATAGGACCACCGCAGTTTTATCCTACATCGTCATAGTGACAAATTGAAAACTCTTTTTACTCTGCCAGTATATTCAACACAGTTTTCGTACAAGCAACGCACAAAAGACAGTTCCACAGTAAATAAATTTTTGACGCTATAAACCAGCTAAAATAATCTCAAAGGGATGAATATAAATATTCTGCCGTAAAGTGAGGCACAGTTGCAAGTTAGCGTTATTTGACATCAGAATAGCTACACAAATCACATCGAATTTGTGGACTACCTTTTGTGTTCCACGGTTTGTCTACAGAACTTGCAGTGGATTACGTCATAAATCCATGTCGAAATAACTTTATTATTATAGCAAAGGAAACAACATAGTTTTTAATAGAATACGTTGGTAAACGCGTAACTGGGTCTTCTGATGGTAAGTGATGCCCACCGCCCATGAACATCCACAATATCTGGAGAATGCGTTGTTGGCCTTAAAGGAAAGGGGTGATTAAAGGATTAGGAAAAGGAGGGGGATTTGGGATACCTCACTCACCATACGAATTGTAACGGCAGTCTTCCACCATTTTCTGTGAGACTGAAACAACTCGGTTGAGCCAGTCCATTTTTGCTGTAAACAAAACTGTCTACAATGATGATTCGTATAATGAATAATTTAAGAACAAAGAATTCAAATTTTGGTCTATTTTCATCCATGAAATATATTTGATCCTGATTCCGAATTTACGTGACCCCGAGGCACGACGTCCGACAGTGAATAAAGTTTTATACCTTCTATAAGACTTTTATGTTCACTTCAACTTTTGATGGAAGGTTTGGTTTTTGAATGAATGAATATTTTATAACATTTTTATTGAAGTAAAGATGGTATTAGCCAAACCGAAGCTATTCCTGAATTAAAACAAGATTTGCAAGATATAATAAAAAACTTTATAGGTCTGGATTGCCGCATTTAGCAAAATTATTTTCATCAAGTTCGCGCCAATGAAGTTGTACGAGCAATTATACTTCGAATTCATTCGTTAATTAAAGGAAACCAGTAATAGCTAAAAATGAAGTTAATCAACCGCTGTAATTGTGAAGGCGCCGGCGGTACCGCTCTACATCTTAAATTAATTTCATTGATTAATGCGTTGCGATTAAATAAATATAATTCCTCGACCTCTGTGTAAGTGGATGTAATTCTGACTAAATTGCAGATAACTCTGCCAAAGTAAATAGCACGGATGATTTCGCAAACGCATTTAATGGATGTAGGATATGAAACAAAAATAAACTACTCATAAAACTATGTCTCCGGAATTTAGATCCTCTATTTAGGTATCAAGATATTTTTGCAACGACCTGTGTTTATGATGTAGCGAACGCTCTTAATAATAAATTTATGTAGTCTATTTTTACTCATTAAATTATAAATAGTAAACAGTAAAGCGAGCAGAAGTTCGTGGAGATACGTATTGCAATAAATTTCGCTAATTCTGTGACATTTGCCGAAAGAACATTTAGTTGTATATTAATGTCGTATCCCTAGGCGATGCTGTCGGAGCACCACAATTCAGAAGCTTTCATGTTTGCGGTATAAATTGCGCGGGGGATTAATAATATTTAATACACTGTATAATACAACAACACAAGTGGTACACAACACGTTTACAAGTGGTAGAGCCACGCTGTAGACAGTTTTGTCTACAGCATGTATGGGCTGGCTCGACCGGGTCGTTACCACTGTCTCACAGAAAACCAACGTAAAGTAGCGGCTTGCTGCTGAGTTTCGTACGGTGAGTGAGATATCCGGAAGCCCAAATCCCCTCCCCTTCCCAATCCCTTATTATCCCTTTCCTTTAAGGTCGGCGACGCGCCCATGATTCTTCTGGTGGTGGGAGTATATGAGCGGTGGAGATCACTTACCATCAGGTGACCCACTTGCTCGTTTGCCGGACTATGCTATAAACAAAAATAAAAAAAAAAAAAGTGTGCGTCCCGGGACGCTCGACAGAGGTGATAACTTAAACTAATGTGGGTTAAAGTGAGAGCGGAGGAGCCTGCCTACTGCTACCGTATGCGTGAGAGAAGGGGAAGCCAGACAGAGTGGCGCGGTAAAGCGTTACGTTACGGCGCCACTCTGTCTGGCTCCCTTAACGCGTTACGTTACGAAGTCCGGTCAAAGCCGTGTCAAAGGCGTGTCAAAGTCGTGTCAAAGTCGTGTCAAAGTCGTGTCAAAGCCGTGTCAACCCGTGTCAGAGTCGTGTCAAAGCCGTGTCAAAGGCGTGTCAAAGTCGTGTCAAAGTCGTGTCAAAGCCGTGTCAAAGTCGTGTCAAAGCCGTGTCAAAGCCGTGTCAAAGTCGTGTCAAAGTCGTGTCAAAGCCGTGTCAAAGTCGTTTCAAAGTCGTGTCAAAGACGTGTCAAAGCCGTGTCAAAGTCGTGACAAAGTCGTGTCAAAGCCGTGTCAAAGCCGTGTCAAAGTCCGGTCCAAGCCGACTGGTCACTGTGTGACTCCACCTGGTACTTGGAAATTATCAATGTTCCAGGGAGGTCGGCTAACGCTGGCTGGTCAATGGACCGCTCGCGTTACGGAACGTTTCGGTTCACCCTCCCATAAGAAGTTATCACTTCAAAAAAATTTATTGCATTTGCCTTATGATTTATTGTTAAAACATGTGTTTTGCAACAACTTACGAATTTGTGGAGATGTTTTAATTTATAAATATTTATACTATAGATGTAAAGGTATTTTAAGCATAAGCGAAAAATACGTTCTTACAAAAACATCACTTGTTTCTTCCATTAATTTGGTTAGTGAATACAAAAAATGGCATGAAGGGATCAATGCCAGTAGAAATTTGCAAACAGTCGCTCCTCTGGTTAGTCAGCCACCCGCGTAATTTGGCATTCGTCCGCCGAACATCGGTAGTATAGACATGAGCTGAAACAGGCACCTACCACGTTTGATTACATCAAAGCGAGGAAATAAGGATCATACCGAGTTATACCAGGAAAAAGCTTGGGTTTACATAGCTTTATTGCGGCAATTTTTTTGGGAGTTTCTTAAAAGACATTTCCTGTATTACCCCTCTCATGTCTGTTAATTCTCCGCCATGATGAATGTGCTCCTTTGTTGACACAAATCAAAATGATTTGTGCCTATAAGTATTCGTCCTTTTTTGCATAATCATTATTTAACACATATGAAAATCCTTTCCGTAATCAATATTTGTCATACATTCGTCACAGAATACATCGTCATCTATATTATGATTATCATAAACTTCACGAGGAAATGATTCTCGTTCTTCCTCATCACTTGGTAGCGCGCGACTAACAATAGCAAATTAACATCTTGTAATTGCGTTAGACGTCCTCGGATCAACTTCTCATCTGCCTACGCGGATCATAATTCAATTTGATTGGAATAATTTGGAACATGTACGTTCATCACCAACGTAAATAAACCAACTATAACTTAATGTAATAAACGTATCAACAAAATATTAAATCCATTTAGATTGGAACTAAGTTCAAAGAGCACTGGTGTGTTGAGGTTTTGAGGTATGCGGCTAAGACAGGAGACAGCGACACACGACGACGAAACGGTCGCACGTCGTGGTCTCGTGTTTCAGTCGCATACCTCAAAATAGCTCTACAATTGCATACAAAGTGGATGTGTCACTGCCATCGCGTGTCGCGGTCTCTCATCTCGGTCGCACCTAAAACAGGCTTTTACCGTTCATTTTATTGAATTTACGATATTAACAGCCATAATTAACAAGGCAGGTTTAATGAAAAATATGTCACACGTGTGCTCCCGAAGAAGGGTATACTTAATTATATTGGCGTGAATTTAACCCTTAATAAAGGACTTAAGTTGATTTGTAACCTAATATCTCATTTACGCGGAGAGTATATCGCATAACAGAAGCAAGATTACAGCCCCATTGAGATGAGGAAATTTCTCGTCCGACACAGGCGAGACAATAACAGAAAACTGTGATTTACGAAGTAGCCTTCCTTTTCGCAGGGAATCATATGATGCGGCATCGTAAACCTGGGTTTTCGGTAATACTTTTTTTTATAGCATAGGCCGGCAAACGAGCAAGTGGGTCACCTGATGGTAAGTGATCTCCACCGCCATGTACGCCCACCACCAGAAGAGTCATGGGCGCGTTGCCGACCTTAAGGGAAAGGGATAATTAGGGATTGGGAAGGGGAGGTGGTTTGGGCTTCAGGTTATATCACTCACCGTACGAAACGCAGCAGCAAGCCGCTACTTTACGTCGGTTTTCTGTGAGACAGTGGTAACGACCCGGTCGAGCCAGCCCATTATACCTGGTCAGTGTAGAAATTCCACCATGTTAATAGGGATCGCTGCCTTACAGGTAAACGATAGTCGTTTTAATTGTCTATTGTATGTAATTCTGTGGCTATTGTGTGCGGTTTGACAGCGGCTTGACGGAGCTGGCACCACCATTGCCTACATTATAGTTTAGACACGTCGCGTCGCGTCGTGTACCGCAGAACAGTCGTAACATGACATTACCAACGATTTTTTTTTAATATTTACCATACATGCATAAGCTCGTGCTGGTACGTGGCTTGTTGGGTTGGTACATCCGCTTTATCTATTTCTGCCGCTAAGGAAAAGTATGTAAATTATACCCAGTGAAATTATTGGGTATTATAAGACTTAAGATCTTGTCTCGGGATGACGAGCTTAGTCCATTGCCATGCAGTGCTAAAGCACTTAAAATTCAGAACTTGGAACCATTCATGAATGAAATGAATAGTGTTGCTTCTGTTTATGAGCAGGCGCTTACCATCACATGAGCGATCTGTTCGTTGCGTCATTCATATTTAATATGTATAAACAGATGATTTGTTTGCACTTGCAACCTGTTAGTTATTTGATGCATTATTCGTTTAAATATATTTGTTTGCAGATCCTTGAACGTCTCTACATAGGTATAACTCGACCCGAATGAAGTGGGGGTATTTGCTTCAATGAATAAAGCGGATAACTATCCCAGTTTCTCGTATTTCTCGTGACTGCTATTGACAGGAAGCTATAGAATGAATTCCAGACCCAGTTGCAACACGCACTTGTTGACCTATTTCCGTGCAGTATCTGAATAACCATTTAATTTGCTTATCGAATCACTTTGCCGAACAAGATGTACATTTTGCGAAACATTAAATAAAACACGTGAAGATGAAACTGAACTGGCGTGTGCTTGAGCATTTCATGTGCGTCAGTCAGGTGCGCCGACACATTTTTATACGTTAAATATTAGTATCATTGGGTTTTTATTTTAAGAAGCCACTAAATATTTCAAGAAATCATGTAATGAAGCGACTTGGGGAAGTTCAAAACAATTCCGCGCCGCTGTTTGCTCGTCGGCTTTGTGTCGTAAATTAATGAAAAAATATGAGTGTTTTGTTGTCATCGGCGTGACTGCCGCTGTATTAACTAACGTAAATTGCGCAATTATTCGTTCAAAGTATGACAAGAATATTTTATGGGATAAAATAAACTCGGTGACACAAATTTGAGCGAGAAATCGCTGTTTTTGTTTGTACTTTTACGCTATACAGTGTCATTTTGACACCCTATACTTAAATGAAACCATGTGTAGTGTTCGTTAATATAAGTACTTTGAGCTAAGACACTTTCTTATTAAAGGCAAAATAAAAAAATAATATTTCCTAACAAATTAAATGCCATTAACATTAGATTAATTTTAAACAGTCTGTATACGCGCGCACACACATATACAACTCAACACATCGTACACAGTACACACTACACACCCGTCATCGAATGAATGAGACACACACACATACATTACCGTATCTTATAAGGAACTACGGCGAATAATATTAATCGGACCCTGCCCATAAGATTGCGCCCCGGATGTAAAGTAATAGCTTATAATTTATCAAAAGCAGCAAATAAACGACTGTGTAGTAGTGCAGTATCGCTGAGCCGGAAGTAAACTTAAATTTTAATAAAACCCTATAAAATGTTATTGTCTCCCTGAGATTTCTAAACAATTATACATAATACCATAATACCGCGAAGTATACCAAATACTTCCCGGCAGTAAACATGTAGTATGTACTTAACACAAACACTACACAAACACTTAGGCATTATTCTAAACTTGATAAACCGGTTAGTGTCAATTTCACTTCAATACGAATAATTATTACACACTTAAAACATTACACAAACGTTTGTGAAAACAGTATCAATTTCACCAAGATCGCCGCACTAATAAAAATTACGAAATACTAATAAAAACTAAATACTGAGCAAAATGGCGGAATATGAAAAAAAAAACATGCACATCAAACGAAACGAACCGAAGTGAACTAAACTAGAATACCTAGTTTGTTTTAAACTTGTGAGTGTAAGGTATAGTGCCGTATTTACGAAAATTAAATTTTAGGTACTGATTCATCAAAAGATCAACTGATTTGGCGGGAACAATTAAATACCGTGATCAGGTTGGCTAATGGATTAATAACATAGAAATACTAAGCCGGGGTTGGCGAATACAAAAACATTACGAATTATTACGCGTTACAAGTTGACCAATTACGACTTTGAATGCACGCACACCAAGGAATTAGGAATGCAGTAAATCATAAATTTTAGTGTTGTCCTAATGTGTGTATGATTCGATCCGCGAATCTATGATCGAATAAAAAATACCGATTCTTGGAATTGCGATAAACATATCGATATTCTCATTGATGTAGCAGCAATGTCAGTACATTGCAGGCTGAGACCGATGAGCTATTGGTTCAAAAATGTATGTAAGTTCTACGGTTCCAAAACATGTATTTTATTATGAATTTGTATTTTACATAACGATACGCGAATTATGTGTATAATTATGGTGCTGCTTAGGTAACTTGTACGGGTGGTTATAACATTTAGAGTGGTAGAGCCACGCTGTAGACAGTTTTATCTACAGCATGAATGGGCTGACTCGACCGGATCGTTATCACTGTCTCACAGAAAACCGACGTAAAGTAGTGGCTTGCTGCTGCGTTTCGTACGGTGAGTGAGATAACCGGAAGCCCAAATCCCCTCCCCTTCCCAATCCCTAATTATCCCTTTCCTTTAAGGTCGGCAACGCGCTCATGACTCTTCTGGTGGTGGGCGTACATGGGCGGTGGAGATCACTTACCATCAGGTGACCCACTTGCTCGTTTGCTGGCCTATGCTATAAAAAAAATCATGAATTTTCAAGCTTAATTAATATCGCGACATGAGCACACGTAAATGATAGGCCATCACACGAAATATTTTGCCTTTACGCTATAATAATCGTCATAAATATTCTTTACTAAAAACATTTCAAGAAACTTATTAAACCTATAATGTATAATTAATTGAAACCTTTACAGCGACATTAAATATTCGTAAGATTAAGATTTTCGATTTGAAGGATCGATTAACAGAAGATTGCAACGCATGTATAGCAATGAATCCAGCACTAGCGTTACCCGTGTTATTGCGAGACAGTGACAGCTATTGCAATTACTGGAATGCGAAAAGAGTCCCGATAATAGTTTATTTGTGTGCATTTATTATACCGGCAAGTTCAATGTACCTGCTTTATAAAAACGCCAAGCGCACAGAAGGCAAACGGCGCATTAGATAAGTTAAACGTTTTGGAAATGACGGCTCAAAATTGTAATTTAGGAATAGAAATAAATATTAGATTACCCTATGAAATGTAATAAAATCCTAAGTAAAATCGAATCTTGTAACTTTTGCAATGATTATTTGTTTTTAGTCAAATTTGTGATACCTATTTATTGTTGAATAACGTTACCTACTCCTCGCAAACACATTTTTTTTACGTTTTGTCACTGAACAAAGTAATACTGTCGCAACTTTTTCCGGGAATGTGTCAAGAGCGTCTTTGTGAGCCTGAGACGTATTTTCATATGTATGGAGTTGCCCTTCTTAAGCGTTTGTGTTTTATAATTACATCGTCAGCTGTGACATTTTATTCAATAGATTTTAGTGCAAAAACCGTACAGCGTGATTTAAAAGGCTCAAAACTTAAATCACGTTTTTTGGCAAAACTACTACAAGCTCATGCCTCATGTTTGGTACAAGGTAAGCAGAGGCGATGACGAATATGTGGTTTCATTTAGTAACAGGGTGTCAAAATAACCCTGTATACGGTGGTCCACTTATATTAAATCACCGATCAATCTCTGACCTTTCTGCAACGAATTCATAAAACTATCAAAGTGGGTAGTAAAAAAGTTGTAAACTGCGATTATTTGTTCGATAAAGTCCAAAGTTTAAATTGATGCAGTAAGTACCACTGATATAACTTCAAAGGAAATCGTAAACGAAGTTGTAATCGTTTGTTATTCACCTACATACAGCAATTCACGGATTCTTATTAACATTTATTATGTGTAAATTTTTGGAGTGTAAGTGGGCCACCAACATCTTAGGTCCAAACCAACCTCACCTGCACGTGGTACACTCTGCTGATTAAGGCAGTTGATCCCACATAATACCAAATTCAGCGTCGAATCATGATGGTGGAAGGCGGACCCCGACATCAAGCCTGGATAACGCCAGGCAGAAAGAAAAAAACGGAAATTATATATTACTATCTTTTGCTCGCGGCTCCGCCCGCGTGGACTGTCTTTTCCAGGAGAAGTAGTTTATAGTCTAGGTCATCCTGTGTGCCACTCGCTTTTCTTAGCTATGCGTTTTATATACTCGGCAATGTAATTATACTGCATCTGATGGTGAGCACAGAGCAGTCTAAATATACTTAAATGTCGATGGTCGAGAAGCATTCCGAACAAGGCACTTACGGTACACGCTGTTCATCGGGTGCAGATATGGTATCAGCTACCCTCCCAGCAGCGTGAATTATTATAATTTTAGTGTATTTGTTTTATAAGATTACGACCTAAGTGTCTGACAGATTCTGGCACAAAGCCTGAATAACGCCACACAGAAAGAGGAGTGTCCATATAGTGTTCGTAATTCGGTTCGAGAAATGGATCGTATATCTTCACGAGGTTAAATAATGTTACGGCGCCGCGTGTTAATCACGGCATCTATCCGAGGGCACTATAGAGCTTTGGCATGAAATTCTGAGTTCTGAAAGTTGACTTAGTTTATAATTATTCTGCTTCGAACAATGTCTGTTGTATTTAAAACTTTGTAACAAAATCTAATTTCCGCTTTACGGTCAAACTTACCTTTTAATTCATTAATTAATGATCTTTACATTATGTTTTGAAATGTTTAGGCATAAAAGTGACGAGAAATTCTAAAATCTCGGCGAATTCATTGTAGCCAACGTGATATTTCACTTTGCCAATATTCTCGGACGTAAGCGAGAAAAATATTTATATTGTTATTGCGGTTTGGAAAGGCGCCACCTTCCATATTTATTGAGTCGTTATAAATTAAACAATACTAATGAAACTACTTACTACTAACTAATGAAAGAAATTAAGCGTCTGTTGTCCATATTTTCTAATTTTGAATGCAATTAGGTGCATGGACATAGTAATATAGCACATTCATGTGAAAGTGTTAGCAGTAATAGTTACTTATATTACAAATCGCAGTACTAATTTCCAATTTAAATTAAAAAGATACGGCTTTTTCTTTTAAATAAAATAACGTAAAAACAAAGCACTTAAAACCCAAGTGGTACTTTTAAAAACCGTATTGTCGGCTTGAGTGCGTTTAAAGATTTCCACTAATAAGATAAATAAACAATTGAAACCAACATGCAACCGACTCTGTTTACATTGAAGTATTTTTATTTAGAACAAATTTTAGGTAAATTTGTAACATTCCGGTATGAGGTAGCTCTTGCCAAATTTATTGCCATTCGTCTTATCCGCGGCCATTCGGAGCGTAAGTTACGCGTGTTTTTAAATTAGATTTATTATTCAAGTAAATAAATCAGATTGAAATTTAAAGATCTTCCCTATTTTTCCTCCTGTCTGATTTATGCCCGACTGTATGTTTTGTGTGTCATACTTACTTAATACTTGCAGACACTGAAATATCAGCAGCTGTTTGAATAGTAGTATAAATTACATTTTCGTTGTTTGATTTATTTACTCGATTCTATTTAATGAATACAAATAGTTGCGTTTATTCGACATCGTTTGTGACACACCAAGTTATTTATTCCATATAATTTCGATGTACAAAGCTTTTTTACATTAAGACAATACTGACAGATAACTAGAGTTTCAAAGTTGTATCGCCACGGAGTAGAATGGAGACTCACCGCCTACCAATACCTAGTAAAGCTTATATATGTATATTGTATGAGATACTTCGCAGCGACTTAACCTCACGGGTCACGAAACACACTAGTAGGAAAGAGCTAAGCGCAGAGCGTGGGTCGCTGGCGTCAGTAACACTCTCGTTTGTCAACACCAAGCTAAATTTCAAATTGACAGCTTTTGATGATGCCGTCGAATGGTCTGCCATGGATTTACCCAGTGCGCAATACCAACGCGCAGATAGCTGCGTCGTTTGCAGCTTGTATATTAGCAGATTTCCTAGACCCAAATGAATTAACTATCTCGATTATAATCTCTTATCTTTTACTTTACACGTTTTTTGAGCATTAAAGATAGATGCGGACGAAGTGGAGGTGTTTAAGTGGAAAGCCTACAAAACTATTATTATATAAATCTAAATATTATTATAACCCTTTAGTAATAAGAAATTATGTACTTATGAGAGAGAAAGTCTTGTATTTGTAATAAAAAAATTCTATAAGCGTGTGTGTAGTCTTTTTTTAAATGAGTGGATGTCAAGACTTTTAATGGTTTTAAGGTGGTTTATTACAAATTTTTGTGGTCATACAGTATATACTTTTATTTTTTAACGTGGCCTTTGCTTTTTCAATACTTAAAAGTTTCTACAATTATTAAAAATGGAATCCAATTTTGTAATGTTCCAGGTCGGTGGTGGAAGCGACGGACGTGCAGTTGAACATGCGCGTAGGCATCCACACGGGTCGGGTGCTGTGCGGCGTGTTGGGCCTGCGTAAGTGGCAGTACGACGTGTGGTCCAATGACGTCACGCTCGCCAACAATATGGAGGCTGGCGGGGAGCCGGGGTGTGTATTATTGATTTGATAACCATCGTGGCGCAGGAGACTAGTAGTTGACTCTGAAGTGAGAGGAGGCCGCGGATTCGATTCCCGCACTGACACAAATGATTGAGTGATCCATAAATATTTATTTCGGCTCTGAGTTCTGTGGGGCTGTACGTCCCTCGTAGTTCCAGATACACGAAAATTTCACGTCAACTTTTTAGTATTATTTGTATTCTCTTATTTAATCAGTATTAACGCTTAGGTATTTAATGGTATGTGGCAAAATGCATAAACATACATAAAATAATTTAGTTATTTTAAAATTATAAATTTATACTTACGTGAAGGAAAGCGTAGGGTCCAAATTAAAAGAAAACCACCTCACGTAATTAATGGACGCCCCATCTTCCATAAGACGGACCTACCACTAGGCAAATTGTATGTATTTATTGCAGACGTGTGCACATAACACAAGCCACGTTGGAGTGCCTCGGCGGTGCTTACGAGGTGGAGCCGGGGCACGGCGCCAGTCGCAACGCCTATCTCAGGGACCATTCTGTACAGACCTACTTTATCATACCGCCTCCCAGACGGAGAAAGGTACCATCTTACTTTTTTATTATTTAATTGAATGACGAGACGAGCAAGTTGCTCGTCTGATGGTAAGCGCCACGCCTGTCCATAAACTGAAGCAACAACATACAGAACTTTGAGTTATAAAGCACTGCATGGCACTGAACTGCGCTCGTCACTTCGAGACATAAGATGTTAAGTCTCATTATGCCCAGTAATTACACTGGCTTCAATGTCCTCCAAACTTAAACACAACAGTGCTTACACACCGTTGCTTGGCGGCAGAAATAGACAAAGCGGTGGTGCCAGCCCAGACGGCCTCTCGCATACTTGTAAAAATGTTACTTACATGTTCAAAGCCAAAGGAGATGTGTTCGATATAACTCGTATTTTTACACCGGCAGTTCATAATAACGATTAATAAATATTGCATTGTGTGCTAAAAGCTGTCTGGATATATCATATTTTAATGTTTCAGGATTGTGAGATTAAATCCAAACAATATTTTAAGGAAGATTAGCCAACGATCGCAATTCGTGTCTCACCTGTTTAAGAAACGTCAAATCATATGAAAATTTGACATTGGTAAACCCGATTAAGATCGTCGTGCAAGTTAGCCTAAGATTGTTAGCAATTTTATTTCCCACATATATTTCACTTGGAATTATACAAAGTGTTACAGAAAGTCGTGGTCATATTTTAGGGTTATCATCTGACAGTGAGTTTTATCAAAATTTAGGTAACCTAAATATTCACGCTGATTTTACAAAACAATACGATCGATAAGATCGATCACATCACTATAAGTAATTTGCATTAATTTGAGTGCATTCATATCATCTGTTAGTGTTGTCCACAGTACCAAGTCGAGTACCGACATTTGCTCTTTAGATAAAAAACATGTTTTATTGCAATTCGCCTCAAGGGAACCAGTTTGCCAAGCTGGTCTAATTTATGGGAGTGATCCTACAGAACCGCGAATCAATAAATATTGGTATTTATATCCTAGCAATACTATCGAATTACCACTATGGGGTGAAATACTTGTATCGGTACACTAAGCGTTGTTTTAATTTCACCACACATTTCTGTAACATGTTATATAAATAAAAATGTACAATATAAAGTATCGGTAATAAAATACGTTAGAATCGTTAAATGTTCGCGTGGCAGAAGCCTAACAAAGTACTAAGGTAACATAACCCAGACACGGCTAAAGTCTTATTGCCTCGCGAAATAAATTGCATGTCGGTTGTAAAAATGTAATTCACTTTATGTACAGTCAATCAGGGTAACTTTGACAGATCAAAACTATATTTTATAGCTCACTTTTACTCATGGTAAATATGAGACAAAAGAGTTAGCATAATCAGTGCTCTCAGGTTGGTTTTCATACTCTCAAATTATTTATGGCCTATAAAAATAGTAAATTATATTAAAAACTTGCAATTTTGTTGTGTGTCAAAGTTACAACCCCTATATGGGTAACTTTGATACAGATGTTAATTATCACAGAAATCATCAATTTTAAACATTTTATGGCTTCAGGATGGCATTGTTTTATATTTATAACAAATGTCAGATGCAATGGAGTCATAGTTAAGCTAATAAAACCATAAAGTTGTAGTTCTATCTTTATTTAAAGATAGCAGCACGATTCACGAGTTATCTGAAAGTTTTCCACTAAAAAAAATACAACAATTGAGCGCGGTAACTTTTCGAAAGATTTTGACATTAACTTCGTTTAAGAGCTTCGTTTTTTTTAAAGATTTTATTTACGAAGTTTGTTGTGTACACACATTGCATAAATTCAATGATATTGCACTTAACGTTGTCAACGTAAAAATTAAAAAGTCGTTGGCGATTTGACTGTCAAAGTTACCCTTGTTAATCAAAGTTACCCCGATTGACTGTATTTGTTTTTAAATATACTTGTTATCTCCAGATGTGTCTGTCGGCGGGCGTTGGACTCGGCTCAGGATCGCGTCGTAAGCTATCCTTCAAAAATGTATCCAATGTGGTAGTCCAATTGCTGCATTCCATCAAATTCAACGTGGACGTTCCTTTCTCCAATATGGCTGCGTCTCCGCAAGAACTGAAGGCTAACGCGGCTAGAAAGGTACATTTATTTAACTATTTTCTATTTCCTAGGTAATTTATTCTCACTTTAATAGCTAGAATATATAATTCCCGCAATATTGTTTATCTGACGCACGTAAAAACGCGAATTAAAAAAGCAGAGCCTCGCGTAATTATTCATATTTTATTATGCATTGTCTGTTATTAAAGAATCCTTTTAAAAGGCTGCACTTTTGTGAAAACGATACACTCTGATGGACATGGCTTAATAGTATAAGTTTCAGTCCACGGGTTTGCAAAACTCCTCAAAATGTTTCGGTTCGAGTGTTGTGCCACTTATCGGTGATGTTCTCGAAGGTAAGTTCTCTTCGTATTATACGTTCCGTTTTTTTGTGAACTATATATGTATTATGTAATTTATTATATGCAAATGTGTATTGTACATACAACTCAAGAGACACGTCGTGGTGTTGTTTCGATGTTAATCATTATTTTATTTAATAAAATTTATTTTATTGCTGATGAGTAAATTGTTTCATTAAGTATATATAATGACAAACAGACAATCGCAAGTGCGTTTTATCTCCCAAATTTACATTTTTGACGATCACTTTTCAATATACATAAAAACAAATTGATAATTGGCATAAACGAGGTATTGATGTGCGCGTAGTGCACCGTGCACACGCGAGTGTCTGTATACGGTGTAACTGTATTCGCTTAGCAGTGGGAGGGAAGGCGCTCGCGTGCGCGCTCGCACAGAGCCGCGTGTGCGGTGCGTTGAGATGTGAAGGTACGTGTGAGCGCACTGAGCACTGTATCGCGGCAATGTGTGCCAGGTGCTGGACCTGCGGCGAGCGCTGCACGCCGAGCCGGGCTCGGCGGACGCGCTGCGGCTGGCCTCGCTGCGTGCCGACGACGTGAGCGCAGCCATGCGGGTCCCGCCCACCGCCACCCCAGCCACCCCAGCCACCCCAGCCACCGCCCCGCACCAACACACATTCGACGCAGTCATGCAGCACCACGCCCTTCGCACACACACCACGGTCGAGCCGGCCCTCACCTACACCAACACTCAGGGCGCACTACCTGATTCATCTGCGCTACCTCATGTACATACTCCAGACAATCAATACTGCCTGCGGTTTACTTGTAGTGTTCATTTTACTTTTTACTTTGCACCACTGACGGCATCCGGGCAGATAAATTGGAGTAGTGCGCTTGTATAGTACGAGGGACGTGCGCCGGTGACACGGAGCCCGTCACTATACGGACGCGGTACGGCGCGGCGTCGTCATGCGCACGTCCCTACACTGCAGTCTGCACTCCTGGGGCGAGCTAGAATATGTTCTAGGATTAGCTTTAGGCGTATGAACCACATTGCTGTATCTCGCGCGGTTTTATAATTTCACGCTTCAACAATTTTGTACATGAAACGCATCGCAAATTTTATTAAACGATTCGTTTCATAACATGATAATATGTGTGTCGAATGATAACCTCGCTTTATGGTTTCCTGGTATGTAGTTAGTTTGAGTTTGAGTGATGGTTTACGAACTAAATCTCTGCTGCTTTCTCTTAAATTGTAAGTGCACTGAAGCTTTCCCACCGATACTAGGGGATGGTGATGCCGCAAATTAATAATGATAATAGTCCTTTTTTTCCCTACATTTATTTTTCACAATTACAATTTTAATTCTGAATTTTTTCGACTGTGTCTCATGTAAGTGACGTACTCCAAACTCCGTGATATCTGCACGTACTTGTATACCGGCACCTATTTATTAGGGCTCATTCATTTAGTTGCTGGTTTGTTCAAGCCTTCGCTCATTGTTACTCCGTTGATAAAGGCGAGCATCCTTTCGGTATTCCGTGGACCATATCCTATGGTATTGAGTCGTCTAGACTCGTCCACCTAGTTACAGTGTGTGGGAGACTCAAATACACCAGCAACTAACATGGCCGTCTGCTCATTGTTTTTCAGATATTCCGACCTTGGACATTAGTTCCACAGCAAATAGCCGCTGAAACAGTAAGCGCAGACCAAATGTTGTTATGTGTATTATTGTTTTCCACCATTCACTGGGCGACACGTTCTTATGTTCCCTCAAATGTTATTGTAGGTCGCTTACCTCAAACGATATCTGTGGACACCTATTTGCGACCGGCATCGCACTTTCTGTTGTTGGTACATGCTAGGCCGTAACCGGGGACAAAGCAATAATGTGAGCACTCAAAACCATCCACCGCCACAGTTTCTTAAATTAAATACTATCCTCCGATACTATATAATGTTTATATTTAAAATTGTTTTTATGAGTTTGTTTAATTAATAAAGCCGAACGCACCGAACTGTGTTTCACTCGCTATCCCAACTAGCAACCTCGAGCACTTGGCATGGCATGACCCTTATTTTTGATTCACTTGCATGGCGTGACTAGAAAGTTGGATAATTTCAGTAGATTTTTACTTGATGCTTGTTATGAACTTGTATACTTGCAATTTTTTGCATTTGATTAACTGAGTTCTAAAGGGAAATAGAATTTTATTCAGATATAGAAGTCCATTCTCATATTAAAGTAAAGTTAAATATCAGTACTGTCAATATTCATAATTCAGAATTTTCATTCTATTTACTGAGTTAGGAGTAATAATTTCTATTAATTATTATTTTATGTTTTAAACATTGTTTTGTTACTATTCTAATAATGTGATGCTGCTTCGGAGTCCGGAACTTTTAAATTCTAAGGTCAGTTCGATCAGATTGCCCTCGTCAAGCATGGAGTCGGCATGGTACCTTGACCTCGTGTACCCTGACCATAATGTTTCGAAATATCCTGAAATCACAGCATCGTTGTATGTCGTCTCACATCCCCATGTTTTCGTAACTGTGTATATTATTATAAATAGTCGTTGATAGTTGTAGATGGTAGTTGTTAGGTGGACAAGTGTAATCGGGATGGTGACCTTGTTATTGTCAATTACAGAACAAAGTGACTGAGAAGTTCAAGCGGCCTCTGAAAAAGCGTCATTCGTCTGTGTACCACCAGCCTACGAACCGTGTGAACAAGTACCTGGCACAAGCCATCGACGCGCGTTCCGTGCACAGAGAGAAGGCCACGCATGTGCATCTGCTCACGTTGTGCTTTAAAGATGCTGATAAGGAATCTCAGGTAATTATTTTTACTACATAAGTATGTAGTGTAATTTTGTATTTTATTTTTATTTTGTATTAACTGTTTGGAAGCCGGTAAAAGATGGTAGGTCCCTCGTATGCGAGAGGCTGTTTGGGTTGATACCACCGTTTTGTCTATTTCTGCTGCCAAGAAACCGTGTGTAAGCACTGTTGTGTTTGTTTGAAGGACATTGAAGCCAGTGAAATTACTGGGCATTATGAGACATAACATCTTATGTCTCGGGATGACGAGCGCAGTTCAGTGCCATGCAGTGCTTTGTAATTCAAAGATCTGTGTGGAGTTGCTTCTGTTTATGGGCAGGCATGGCGCTTACCATCTGTCGAGCGCCTTGCTCGTCTCGTCATTTAATAAAAAAAGCCGTGTGTAGACACGATATTTTTACTTCTAAAACTGAGTGACGAGATCAAGTCATTCGCTTGATGATATGCCTCGTCTGCCCACAAACAATACCAGAGTAAAAAATATAAAATGGTTATTGTATTCCCCAGTACCGTGCCTCTACCGACGGCGGGTGGGCGGGTTCCCTCGGCGCAGCGCTGGCCGCTCTCATAGCCGCGGGCGCGTTACAAGCGGCAATACTTCCGCGAACATTAATACTGCTCATATTATTCGTGACTGCTTTCGCGTGGTCTGCGGCGGTACTGGCTTTGACTCTAGCAGCTAGATTGAGGCTAATACCCTGTGATGTGTCGAGACCATTCGCTTTGAGGAATGCTATAACAACGTTCACGATTGTGTTGGGATATGCTGTTGGACAAGTCAATGTGGTAAGTTTCTCTTCTATTCCAGAAAGTTTAAAGCATACTAATCGGTATTATAATTTGACGGTTGCTTAAAATTTATGTGACTCCAACAATCAGTAAATCAAACTTTATTAAAGTTTACGCTTGATTTTTTTGAGTTCTGCTTACGGACTTATATAAGACTTACGGAGGTGACTCATAATGATCTTTTCTAGTTTTGACTTATAAACTAAGTTCCAGATTACGTAATTTAGGTACTAACATTAATAATGAACAATTTATACGTATTCTACTTTATAAACTAAGTTACAGATTACGTAATTTAGGTACTAACATTATTAAGGAGAAATTTATGCGTTTTAAGTTGAGCAAAACTGACAAATATAATCCAGCCCTTAGTCGACCTAACAGGATTAGCTGAGGTTAGAATATAAATCTTGCATGGTCACAACCTATAGAGTAATACAAAGCACACTACAGATTTATTACATAAAATTATATTTTATGACCTTTTCACACAATTATTAAAAAATAAATATTTTTTTCCCACAGATAACCTGCGATAAAATACGTTTGTGTGGAAACTTAACGGAAAACGTGACGATGGATGATATAAAAACAATTAGCGGCGACACATTAGCATCATTATGGAGTTGCGAAGACGACCACCGCGCATGCCCGGTGCCTTTATACATCACCCTAGGCTGTTGCCTCAGTATGTTAGCCGTGGCTGTGTTTCTAAGGCTGCCTATACTGGTGAAAGGAGTACTATTGTCTACTATGACGGCTGGATATATGGCGGTTATATTGGCATACCATAAAACGCTTTTCGATTGCTACGATCTTATGACTGAGTGAGTTTACTGTTTTAGATAATTCATCTCATTCTCGTACCTGTTCTGTGTGTATGATGTGTTTCTTAAGAGATTTTTTATGTATTCGACAATGCACATGCTACCGGGTCATAAGTTACTTATTTTGTTAGCTAAACATTTTCGCTTTATTGTCTAAGAACGATGAAACCCGGGTGGCGCCGAGGCCGGTTTCAAGGTCTTGCCAGAGTTTTTGTTTTAATCCATTTTAGTATGATGCTTCTCAAACGACTTTCTCCAACCCAATCGATGCACAAGTCGATCAAGCTCCTCGGTCAAAAATCACCTAAATTCACTTATTTCAATGGTTCCATGCACATTATCATTCATGTTTATTGCATAACCTCAATACCGCTTTTATATAATAAACCTTGTTTTGAAATAATAAAAATATGTCGCTGACGCGACTACATGTTTAGCAATTCACGTCAAAACTTTATATAGAGGTAAAGGCTATTGAAAATATGATGACAGCTGACGCGTTACTGTTACACAATACTACCGATTCGCAAGAACTGTAAAAATGACCTGATCTGTCCATATAAATCGACTGTCCATATAAATTATATTGAGCAATAGTTTTAGTTTTATTTGCGGATGATCTTAGTAATCTATAATGAACATATTTCCTAAAACTCGTATTACTATAAAAACTCTATTTTGTTTGCTTCTTTATAAGTGTGTAAGTAATAGAGCCATGCTGTAGACATTTGTCTTCAGCATGAATGGGCCGGATAAGGGTTATTGCCACTGCCTCATTGTAACGACGATGTGATTTAACAGCCTCTGTGGCGCAGCGGGCGAGTAGCCGGCTGAAGCGAGAGCCCGCGGGTTCGATCCCCGGACCGAGACAAACATTTTGTGTGATATTAAAGCCCTCCGTCACTTCCCAAATCTCATTCATTTGTTTAACTTCGGCAACGCACCTATGATTAAGTCTAGTTAGGTGCCAGTTTAGATATCTGCATGTGAAGGCTCATCAGCAGTTTAGTTTGTGCATGTTTATTTCTGCAAGCCTTACTAAAAAAAAATAGTCTGCTGGTGTTGTGGGCGTTTATGGGGTAGATCACTTACCATCAGGTGACCCACATGCTCGTGTGCCGACCTCTGCTAATAAAATAAGGTAGGTATATTATTTAGCCTTTATAATAATGTAATTTGTTGGTTTTTTTTATTTTTTTATAGCATATGCCAGCAAACGAGCAAGTGGGTCATCTGATGGTAAGTGATCTCCACTGCCCATGTACGCCCATAATACCAGAAGAATCATGGGTGCGTTGCCGACCTTAAAGGAAAGGGATAATTAGGGATTGGGAAGGGGAGGGGGATTTGGGCCTCCGGATATCTCACTCACCGTACGAAAAGCAGCAGCAAGCCGCTACTTTACGTCGGTTTCCTGTGTTTCGTTTCCAGCCCGGGTGCTGTTGGGTCCGCATACATAGCATGTGCGTGGACTCTAGCTCTCGCTTTAGCAGTATTACTTCACGCTCGACAAACTGAATGGACAGCGAGATTGGATTTTTTGTGGCAAGTGCAGGCAAGAGATGAGAAAAGAGACATGGATGCTTTACAGGTACTGTATACGTACACCAATATAAAATGTCTTGAGCTCTAAGGTTAACACGCGTCGTTTAATTTCACCTTTAGTCAAACATTTATTTAAGTTTGTGGAAATGGATATAAACCGAAATTGATGTTATAAAGGTGTCTTAACCAGTAGAAGCAACTAAGCTTATCTTACCTTATCTTATTAGCTTTAATATTATAAAAATATCTTAAAAAAACAAATAAAATTGTGTTGCAAAACGGGTTACCATATATCTGCTAAGATTTGGCTTGATTTCGCATGATTCGTCGACGAGCTAATGACTTGTGGATTCCTGCTGGCGCGGGATTCCGCATACATGAAAATTATGCAGGATGCGACGTTGCGGTATTTCAATCCCTAACTACTTATTTATCAAAGAAAATTATTGTTCCGAAATACCAAATAAGTAGTAACAAATATATATTTTTTTTCAGGCATCAAACCGACGGATACTGTTCAATCTCTTGCCGGCACATGTCGCGACGCACTTCTTAGATAACCAGTTCAGAACAAATATGGTAATTATACATGGAACTTTGGAGCCGCTTACGTATTCTCAAACTTTGAATTCATATAGCAATATTTATGAATTGATTTCATAAATGTGCTTCACTTTGGTTATGTTGAAACGCAATATTTAGTTGAAGTCATTATATGCAAATGCACGGCTCATGCATCATCAATCAAACTTTCTTACAACACTTATCGCTCATTACATTCATTTGATCATTCATCATCATAGGCTTTATGTTGTTTTGCCACGCTGGCGTAATATGGATACGCCCTGACGAACTCTGATATTGCCGCGTTGAAATCTACAACTACCTGGAATCAAATCGGGTATCGAAATACCTTTAACATATTGTGTTGCAAAGCATGCACGAAGTTATGATATATTTTATTACTCATTAGTCATTTATAACTTGGCACTTCCATAAAAAGATGATTCCTAAAAAATTTTAATTTTACCGTGTAACAAAGTAACGTAAATGCGAACATTTTATTTATAGGCTCTGCCCGAGTGTATGTCATATTTCAAAATAAAAAATTGCCTAGGTACTAATTCTAGGATTACCTTTGTGCCAAATTTCCTATGAATATGTTCAGCCGTTAAGGCGTGATTAATTAATAAACATCCAGATTCATTAACTCACAAACATGAAATTGGCGTTTTTCGTACTGGCCACTTTAATCACAAATTTCTCCTCTTTGGTAAGGAATTCCAAATTCAAATTTGTACAGCTATAGACTCATGTATTTGTGCTTCGATGATCGTCATTCATTTGTTTTTTTTCTTCTGTTTTTTTCTGTTTGCGTCACTCATTTTACAAAATGGAAAACTTAAAATATCGCATTATTTACAAGTACGAGTTCCGCCGTGGCACTAGTGCTGCGGAAACAACTCGAAGGGTGAATGATGTGTATGGCGGTCGTGTTGCAAAAGAAAACACAGTTCGTTTTTGGTTCCAACGTTTTCGTTCTGGAAATTTCGACCTGCAGAACAAGCCCCGTGGACGGCCTGAGACTCAAGTTGATAATGAAGAGTTGAAGGCTATTGTGGAAGCGGATCCATCGCAAACCACGTCCGAGTTAGCTGCAGGCTGCGATGTTAGTGATAAAACTGTTTTAATTCACTTGAAGCAAATTGGGAAGATTAAAAAGCTTGAAAGGTGGGTACCTCACGAATTGACTGAAGCAAACCGGCAAACGCGCGTCGACTGCTGCGTTACATTACTAAACCGGCACAATAATGAAGGTATTTTAAACCGAATCATTACCTGTGATGAAAAATGGGTTCTTTACGATAATCGGAAGCCCTCAGCGCAATGGTTGGATCCTGGCCAGCCAGCCAAAACCTGCCCCAAGCGAAAATTAACCCCAAAAAAGTTACTTGTAAGCGTTTGGTGGACTAGTGCCGGTATTGTTCATTACAGTTTTCTCAAATCTGGCCAGACTATTACGGCTGAAGTCTATTGTCAGCAATTGCAAACCATGATGGAAAAGCTAGCGGCTAAACAACCTAGGCTGGTCAATCGCTCCACGCCACTGCTGCTTCACGACAACGCTAGACCACACACTGCGCAACAGACGGCTACTAAATTAGAAGAGCTTCAATTGGAAAGTCTAAGACATCCTCCGTACTCCCCGGACCTTGCTCCAACAGATTACCATTTTTTTCGAAATTTGGATAACTTCTTGCAAGGGAAAAAATTCAACTCCGATGGGGCAGTCCAAATCGCCTTCAAAGATTTTATTGATTCCCGTCCGACTGGTTTTTTTAGTAAAGGGATCAATGAACTACCTATGAGATGGCAAAAGTGCATAGAAAATAATGGTTCATACTTTGATTAATTAAATATATTATATTAAAAAATATTCGACTTTTTGTTCCTCCCATACAAAACGCCAATTTCATATGTAAGGACCTAATATAAGTAGCATAAGTTCCGGATTTTTTAATAATAATACGATCTTTTGAAAATCATATATGGTGGCCGAAAAATGCTTCCCATTGGGATCTATGTTCATCATTCATCACCACAGATCATCACACAACATTCCGCTTTTGTTATTGTGACGCACTGCTTCTAGGGTCAAGTGACAGATATATAAAGACAATTTTGCCTCTTACATTATCCAATGTGGCATAGACCGCATTTATATAAAAAAAATAAGAATTGTGCTATGAATATACTCATTATGCCAGTCCGGTTGCTGGTCGTTCCGATTATTAGAAACTTATAGACGGATTATACGAGTAATATTCTTGACCTAGATACCTATTTAGCGTATCGAAATGACGAAATAGAATCAATATAATTACGTAGAAAGGTTTGTAATACATTGTTTTATTCGGGGTATGATAATAACCAGCCAATATCAGCCCTGTTCAATACACTCTTTTTTATACACTGTTCTATTGTTGGGTACAGACCTTCTCTACTAATAAGAGGCCCAAGCCTTAGTCCACCCGCTGACAAGGCATGGGTTGGTAGATTTTACATACTCTTGAAATTCAAAATAGCAAGGTTTGCAGGTTTCCATAAGATGATTCTCTATTAATATATGAATAGGGAAAAAGCGTTTAGCTCTAATCGAGTAGAGGTAAGTTCTGTCATTGGCCCTATTGTGACGTTGTATGGCATGGCTTGTTGGCACGCTGGCATTGCTGACGTCAGAGGCGCGGTTGGCAGGACCTGTACCATCAGTCGTACCAGCGCGTGGGCGTCGTGTTCGCCTCCATCACCAACTACCACGAGTTCTACATGGAGCTCGACGGCAACAACCAGGGCATGGAGTGTCTACGGCTCTTGAATGAGATCATCGCTGATTTTGATGAGGTGAGTCTCGTGGTTTTTTTTGTGATTTTGAAGGCGCTCATGGCCAGTTGCACCCATTAATCGGTGAAATTAGCGACTTACGCAAACTTTGGCGCGCTCCCTCTATGGATGGGTGGTTACATTTGCTTCAGCTCCGAATGTTGTGAGATTGAAAGTATCTCATATTTCTTGATATAAGATTCGTATGTTCATATGGTGTTATGACCAGATGTGTCTCATTTATCTTAAGTACTACATTATCTTGTAATATGTAACAACCTTTCAGCTTCTCGGTGAAGATCGTTTTAGTGCGATAGACAAAATCAAAACGGTAGGCTCGACTTACATGGCGGCAGTGGGTCTCATACCGGAAAAGAAAATGTCGGACGAAGCCAACACTCGCAAACACATGGCCACACTCGTCGAGTTCGTATTCGCAATGAGAGATAAACTCAAAGACATCAACGATAATTCTTATAATAACTTCATGCTGAGAGTGGGTGAGTCATTTTAGCATTATTTTTTTTATTCGAGCACGGCAAAGTCACTGCACTACAAATGATAGGAAGCGCAGTGCAGTCCAAAAAAAGAAAATTGAGAAACAATGAGTTTATCGGTGGTCACCATATTCATGCCGCCTGTATAAATGCTTCTTCATACTCAAAAGAGGGAGGAAATAAATCCAGGGACCTGCGACAGGACACGTTGATGACTAATGCAGGCGCAGGGATACAAGGATGTACCCCTAAGCCCCAACCAACCACCAAGTCATGTCCTAAGCCCCTCTGGAGAAGCGGATATATACAGATTTAACCTTGAAGTTCTGTTTATAAACCCTCGAGAGGAAAGAGAGATGTTATAACTGGGATCCTATTATCTGCTTGTCTGTCTCTGGTATCGTACCGCCTTAACGAGTGGAGTTATTCAAATACTTTTATTTAAGTATTTGAAATTTAAGTTATTCAAATATTTGAAATCTAGCTTTGAAGAAAATCGGTATAGCTTTCAGCATATCTACATTTAGAAATAACTAATCTTTTTATAATTGATGTCGGGGGTTTTACGGGCAATTTAATCTAGATTTTTAAATATTAATCTCTTGTATTTTTTTACTCGACCGGATAGTGACCTTTTTACATGGTGAAAAACCGTAGTGACTTGCTCCGGCGAGTCGTATTCCGGGATCAGCCGGTGTATATCCAGTAGCTTACATTATAGTTGGACTTCATTGTAATTACCATCAGTTGCCACCATTTTGCCGTGACAGGATAAAAAAATAAACATTGTAACCGTTAAGCTGTAATTCTTTGTGAATGATTACAATAAACTTATATTCCTTAGGGATAAATGTGGGTCCTGTGGTAGCTGGCGTCATCGGTGCAAGAAAACCGCAGTACGATATTTGGGGAAATACTGTAAATGTTGCGTCACGCATGGATTCAACGGGCTTGCCTAACCACACGCAAGTAACCGAAGAGGTATTTCAAGTCCTAAAAGACATGCCATATCAATTCGTGTGTCGGGGGAAGGTCAAAGTAAAAGGGAAAGGGGAGATGACGACGTATTTCTTGACGGATCGAGCCCCAGCTAATGGTAATGTACCAAATCCACCAAATACTCAGACGCCGAACCCTCCCACTGCCTATGGTGGAGTCGCGACACCGCTTGCGATGCTGCAAAACTCAGCCCGAAGAGCGGCAGCGCAACCATCTAGACTTCCCCCACTACGAGAAGCATCTGTCGCCGGGGAGAATGAACCTCTTTTACCGTCTAATGGCAATCAGAGCAATGGAAACAACCACAAAGGTAGCAAAGGCAGGAGAAACAAAGATATGGAAGACATACCTCCACCACCTCCTCCGCACGGTGTTCCTGGCAATCCAAGATGGCCACCGCCACGAGCTTTGGTCCCACCTTGGCCCCGACCGCAAGAGCCGAGGCCACCTGCTGCGCATAAGAGAAGACCACCAACTAGATTGCCAAGACCGAGATCTAGTGAAAGCCTGCCACTGGCTCGTAGTCCACGTGTCCACTCTTCGGCTGATGAACTCAGCTCTCTTACAAGATCACCTAGTCTAAGTTCTTCGGATGAAAGCTATTCCCGTACCACTGATGCTTCGCCATCTCCGCCTCGAGCTAGCCAATGGTTGCCTGCTGGTCGACCCAACCGTACAAGCCCCAGCCCCGCCTATGACTACCCACCTGTGCGAGCAAACAAACCGGTCGCAAATCATATAAACGAAATATATGCTAAAAACAAAATGAACAAAAAGCCAGCACTAGAGGATAAATTCTTCGAAACAGCTTTTCAAAAGGAAGAGGATAAATTACAGAGGAGTATAATAAATATGCTTCAGGCTTCGGCGAAAAGGGATGGATGTTGTCAAACGGATAAAAAAGATGTCGGTCGCATCGCACAGAGAACGAACTCATTCTCCAGTTCCGGAAGTCGGCCAAATAACTTAAAGCATACAAATCATGAAGCTAGAGATGTTTTTACCAAGCGGAGTCCAACGGATGTGGCGTGCGTGCCGCCGTTTGAAAGAGAGATACAGAGGCTGCTCGATGATAAAAATGTAATTAAAAACAATCCACCCAAAATGGAAAGGAAAGAGTTGAAGCTGGAATTGAGGTAATTTAAGTTTAACCAATATTTAGCATAGTTACAAGCGTAGCGAATGTGAAATTATTTTACTTTCATTTATAAATTTATTATTGACAGCATTTTCGCTGTAGCGTATTTAGTCTCTATCATTAATTTGTAAAATTTACATTTTTAAACCACGGGGATATCCACAAATACCTTCTTAACTTCAGAGGCCTTATGACCAAGTTTCTGTCCCCTGTTTCTTTAACATCTGCTGTAAAATTATTTCATTATAATGAGAGACAAAATAGTGACAAAATGAGATAAGACATAATGCCAGTTGACAGTCGAAATGCCACAATATTTAATACTTAAACGTTGTCATTAATTGTGTATGATAAGACATTTTGTGTTAGGAGTCAAAACCCGTGCTTGGAGCCGGTGCGAAACTGCAACAACAACAGTAGTCCGCTGCACGCCGTGGGTCTGGCGGCCATCACTCAACTCGCGCGACAGGACGCGCCCAGTCCCCGCGCACCCCTCGCTCCTCTAGCCCCCCTAGCCCCCCTTCCAGTAGTCTCACCCCTGCGCCCCGCCACAGAGTTCCCAGGCGTGCTGCCCACAGACGTCGTCGTCGAGCTGCCCTCACCCACCCACGCACGGGACCAAAACCCTATGTGAGTATATGTGGATGTTGAACAAACAAAATAAGGTAGCGTCACGTTATGTCATGGTTAAATTTGATATTTAACTTTTAGCCCATCCAACGAAAGAAAAACAGAAGTTGCAGCTAAAGAGAAACAGGAAAAAGACATTCCGGAGCGACTACATAACCGGGTAACGTAATAAGCATGGTTCGTTAATTATTAAACCTATATTGAGGACTACATTGTTTAATTCTATAACCAGGTGACCACTTCGAATCACAGAGAAATGGGCCTCTACGGGGAAAGTCAATCCGAATGGAGTTCTTCGTGCTCGGAGGGCGAGGGCGACGGCGAGGGGGGACAGCCCGAGAGTACTGGATACACCACCGACGACCCGGCACTCGAAAACGTGTCCATGTTAAACGAAGCGGGACTCACTGATGCTGAAGCGGCATTGAGTGACGTGAACTCGTGCTATTTCGATCGCGACGATGATGTATCGTCTCGCGCCTCCTCACGCTTACTCGATTCCGAAGCTTTAGTGTCTCTAGAATCTCTTAGTGCTATTTACGATTCCGACGAGCCGGCGCATAGGTACTTAGCGAACATACGCACCGTCACCGAATCAATTACTAGGAATTTTGGACAGCCCGCACACGTCACCGACGGCGAAAGTGACGTCTAGTATTACAAAGGAGTTGTGATTGAAATGGAACGTTTTATCAACGTGAGACACTTTGTATAGCGGACGGTCACCTCCTCTTGTACGTACTTCCTTTTAGTCAATTGTAAAATAATCTCAAACGATTTTCATGACAGCTCCCAAAGAAATTAGTTGTAAAAGCGCGTTAATAACAATTCACTTGGCTCTCTATAAATCTTTATGACGAATACTCAATTAAGTTTATGTGAAATTTATCCCAAATTGTTTTCCTCGTGTGAACTCAGATGTTTCATCGTAGTGGACAATACGATGTGCGTCACGTGTTGTTTTTTCCTGCGCACGGTTTCTCCTTTGAGCGCGGTGCTTCGATCCTGCTGCTGTTGCTGACGTGCCTGGTTTTCGATGATTAGTACTTTGTAAATTGTATCGATATGTACCTATTATCTATAATATAACACTGTATGATATTTATGTACAGCTGAATGTGCCATGTGATGGCGTGATACGCGTGGGAGTGTGCGATGATCTCCACAATTATAAGGTGCTCTGATTTAGAGTTATTTCAGGTTTTGTGATAACGGTGTAGAAAATCGAATTCGAGCGACCAATATCTGATAAGTCAGTGTTTTAGAGTAAGGGCTGGTCCCCTGTACTGTCGAATCATGTTCATCTCACCAAATTGTTGACTGAGATAATGGACTTATGTGGTGTGTCCTAATATAAGTATATAATGCATTTCAATTTATCTATAGAATAAATAATGTTACCATAGGCTGAAGGATTGTGCTTCATAGTATTGCTTTCATCAGTATCAGATTTATTGTTTTGAAGGGCGGGTCTATAATATTGAATTCTATAATTCTTCATTCAACAATATAAAACAAACGTGATATTTTCTTTGATTACTCCTTGTCTTAATTCTAGTCACATCCTTCAAAAATGTTATAATTCTCTTCTATGGTTGAAATCGTAACAGTGCCATTCGTGAGTTTAATTGACCTGTCTTAACGTTGTTCATGAACAGTGACTTATTTAAGTGACGAGTAAAGATCCTGTAGATATAAGTAAACACCTGTGAGACTCGAAAGTACAATCATTACCTAAACACCACTAGCGAATATTTGTTGTAAAATATTCTGTAATTATAAAAGTATATCAATTATTTTATATTGTTTAGTGTAACATATTATTACGTGTCAATTTCATAATATGAGGACTGTTTTGTTTTTTTGTAAACTACATAATCAATATTACCAATGTAAGTCACTTTAGTTTGATCTGTATATTTTATGTCGACACAGCATTTTTTACATTTTTTAGTACTTAATAAGATGCGAACTTTTATCGAATTTGCTGGTCGTGTAAAAATGTTGTTTTTAATGATTCTTCATTTATCATTGTATTGCTGCTTGTAATATCTCTACGTCGGCAACTCGAATATTTTAAATTAAAAGCACTTATCGGGGATTGCAATTATATTTTATGACGCTTCGTAGTAAATAAGGTTTTATTAAAGTAAATGTTTTCGTATATTTCCCGTATAATATTTCTTGTTTTATTTTGAAACTATTAAATTATAGTGAGGTGTTAGTTGCCGCGTTTGTTTTGCCTTTAATGTTCTTAACCTTTTTTGGCTACTTCAGAATACAATTTTTATGTTTCGGGTGTTAGGAACGCATTGTATGGATCATTGTAATCCACATACAGTGTACACGTGTATAATATTGGGAGCCGCTGGGTCAAGGCTATAGTGAGATCTAGGAGGTTGTTATCATTGTAAATATTGTTAATCACTTGTCAAGTGCTATTCCTCTTAAAACATCCTATACCTAAGTATACCAAGCTGTGAAGAGATGACATTATTTTTTGAACGAATCCATTTGTTCACTATTTTGAATCTGAGTATTTGGATTTATAGATTTTTCCTCGTTGACATATTATGTACACATAGTGCCAAACTATTTTTATGTATATGCTTGTGATCAACATTGTATTATTTATTTATAATTCTTCGACTTAATAGTTATGTTTTGATGTTAATCTTTATCTTGTTTTTTTCTTATTGGAATGGAAAAAAATCAAATTTAAATCGACAAAATAGATCTGATATTTAGTGTATACCTTTGTAGAGGAGTAGTTGAAAGATATCAAGTTGTCAAATGTTTCAATTAATATACTCGCAGGGGAGTTACAACATCATTATTACTATTATATATTAATGTATGGAGCAGTTGCATTGTAATAAATGATTGAAATGTAGAGCACTTAAGTGTTTTTGCTGTGATATTCACATTAATGCTGTTCATGCATCACTATACAATGTACGTAACTACATTTGGTACAATGGTATTGCGCAGTCACCAAGAGTTAATGCACAAATATTCTTTAAAGCTTTAATGTGAATAAGTTCAGCTGAAATAAAAGTCGTTGTCTCATAGAAAAAAATATATGTATCTATATAATGTTTTGTAGGTATTTGCATTGCGCCTTATACATTATAGAATCTGTATTATGTATTTTAATTTATTTCAATTCAATTTAAGCAATATTAATTACTTACAAATACAACGTTGTTTATTTGTGTTACCAACCTCACTTCTATACTATTATATGAACATATTTATTCAATTCTCATTTCAGAATTCAGGCTCTACATATACAAACCGTGGGCAAGGGGTGTCATATTGTGATCTAGTTCCATCGTAAAATTATTAGGCTTGCGCTGGTTCTAACAAATAAGTTATTTCCAAAGTGGACCACCTTTTTATATGAAAGAGGGGGCAAGGGGGCAAGACTATACCTACCATTAATTGTTCAGGCACATTTAGTTTAGTATATATAATACGGTAGTTTCCTATGTAGAATTTTATACACTACTAGCGACCCGCCCCGGCTTTGCACGGGTGGTAGAACATATACACACACACATATACAACACACCTCACCCAATCCTCTAATCATCTCCTACCTTCAAGGTTGTCAGCGCGTCCATGTTTCTTGTTATGGTGGGTGTTCACGAGCGGTAGAAATCTCATACAATCACGTGCCTCACTTGTTTGTTTACCCGCCACTGTTATAAAAAAAGTTATTTTTTTGCTTTAGTGATTAGGGTATCATTTTTATAGCACAGGATGGCACACAGCAAGCGGGTCAACTCAAGGTAAGTGATCTCCATGAACAAGCACTGTCTGAAGAATTAAGAAAGTGTTGCCGCCTCTAAAGAAAAGTGATGATTATGGGATTGGGAAGCTTCACAGTCACCTTGATTTGTCTTCCGGATCACTCTTTGTACGAAACACAACAGCAAGCTGTTACTTTATGTTGGTTTTATTGAGACAGTGGTAATAACACGCTCACGGCGGCCCATTCATGCTGTAGACAAATCTGGGACTTTAGCACGTAACTATTCACTATACTATTCCATACGCTAGAAAATGCAGTTAGTTTCAGCCGATTTTAATTAGCCATTAGGTTCCTATACTCATCAATACCCGTTTTAGTTTCATTGCCGTAAGTCATCTAATATCTCGGGGTGACTGACGAAGTAGAGTGTCATGTAGTGCGTCGCAGTTACCTATCTGTATGGACTTTGAGTTTTGTCTTTGTTTTTGTCACCAACATCTTAGGCTCAAAGCTATCCACCTGTCGTAAACTCTGCTAATTACCGGACGAGGCAATGCCGAAACCTGATTCCCCTAACGGGTTGTGGGGGTCAGATGGCGAGTCGCACCACAAATTACTAAATCCAGTCAAATTATGGGAAGGCGGACTCTGGTATTAGTTCGGGATAACGCCAGGAAGAAAGCAAGAATTACCTCTTGGGATGGTGTTGATTATGTCGATGGCCGAGCAAGCAACCTGTTCGTCTCATCTTTCACGGTGATAAAAAAGTGGCTTTTACAAAAAAAAAAACTACGCTATAATTTATGCGATATATAAATAAATTTTTATGCGATTTCCGATGTCGTTTTCGATTAGGTAAATCATTAACGATATTATTAGATAGGTAGGTAGGCAGGTACTGTAGATTCACCGTTTCGATCAGTTTGAAACAGTTTTGATCGTGAACAGTAATCGTATTGTGCATACGACGTTTTCAAAGTGGCAGGCCCCTCTTATGCGAGAGGCCGTGTGGGTTGGTACCACCGCTTTGTCTATTTCTGCCGCCAAGCAACAGTGTGTAGTGCACTGTTGTGTTTCGGTTTGAGGGACATTGAAGCCAGTGAAATTACTGGGCACTATGAGACTTAACACCTTATGTCTCGGGGTGACGAGCGCAGTTCAGTGCCATGCAGTGCTCTGTAATTCAAAGTTCTGTGTGGTATTGCTTCTGTTTCTGGGCAGGCGTGGGGCTTACCATCAGGCGAACGCATTAATCATTTCGTCATTTAATCAAACAAAAAAAAACGACACTTAACCATATATTAACATTTAATTTAAAATTTACATATTTTAACGGCACGAACGGACTAGCGATCTTCTTTATCTACAGTAAATGCGTTATTGTTAGACTACTGGTAGTGTCACATAGTTGCGCGTATATTCTACGAGTTAAAGTACTGAACGTCGGTTGCCGCACGTCTTCCGCATACTAATGCCCTTAGCCTTGAACTTAAGCGTTACGAGTTCTTAAGAACCTCAACGCATATATCTCATATCCACGTGATAGTTTTTCATAATTCATCTTTTCGAAAATATTTCAATCGGTTATACCTTGTGTGACTGAATATAAAGTAAGTATATCTATAAGACAACAATTTTTTACTTTATAATGAGTAATCAGGTCCCTTTTAAGTTAGGTATGTAGATACCTACCTAGTTGTTATCCTATCTAAGGAAGATGTCTTGAATATGCTGCAAGGACCGAATGTGAAATTTCGAGTGTTGGTGAATTAAGATATTAGTTAATCAATCAAGTCATAATATATTTAGCATTTACTTGCATTGATTCACCCATATATGTACCATTCAGTAAAGATTGAGGAGCACCTATTGAATTGGTGTATCTTGTTCCATTTATGTTTTAAATAAGCTTTACGATTTTACAACTATACTGGATTTTCGATTTATCTACCGATATGGCCCACAATCTTTACATATCTGAATACTGCCTTGAAATGCTATTCACCGCGAAACGATTTTATTTAACACGTGTACAATGGCCAATACTCAAGCAAGTGTTATTTTTTTTAAGGTTTTGATCGACATGACACACCAACCCTATTGTTCCTTTTACACTATTTGACATATTGAATAGAAAAATTACACTAGATACTGGTTTAAAAATTACAGAGTCCTTTAGCCACATCAGTCCTTGAGTATGAAGGGATGGACTGAATTAGACCCACATCCAATCTATTAATTTTGAATTGCTTATTCCATCAAATGTTATTTTAACTAAGCTATGCAGATGATTATTCTTTATCCTTAAGGTTATCTCTTATGAGTACCTAACGACTAACGTCCCCTAAAGAATTAATATCTGTGAATGCCATTTTTAAAAACCCGGTACATGCCTCTCTTATCGCATAATTTATGCAAGTTAGTACTTACCTACTGCGTGACTCAGTAATTACACGTGCATCGTATAATACATGATTCTCCATACTATACCTGCTTGAAGTATAGCAATGGTGATTGTTATTTAAATACGTACGTACATACAATTGAGATATGTCTAAGTGTGAAGTTGCTATATACTTATATTTAATCCTCGGTGTGCTTTTATAGTGTTGCATTGGAGGGATTTTAACGTGTCTTTATGAGATCCCGGTGTCTTTCCATAGTGCTGATGGGAACCATAAAAAATGAAGCCGGTAAAAATCTGGTATAACCCGATAAACAGTTTTGTTTACAGCATGAATGAATCTGCTCGACCATGTGGTATGAGCATGCATCTAGTTGTTCCCTCAATGCGTAAGAATCGTGACCGTGTCAGGCCGAGATAGTAGGAGCCCTCCATCTAGTTCTGTCATCGGCGAGGTGAATTGCATATTGCAGTTAAGTTGCAGGGGTTTAGATATAAGGAGTGCTAAATAGATCTTCATTCCATCCTTATTTGACGTTGACGAGGCATCCGTGATTCTTCAGGTTTCGTAAGTGTACGCTGGCTGTGGGGATCACTTACCCTCCTGAGTGACCCACTTGCGTGATAGTTTACTACTTAAACATCATTTAGATGGAGAGATTTTCTCGTAACACACAGACGAGAGTAATAAAAACCCGTAATTAATGATGACACATCATAAGCGTATTATTTTCAAATCGCCTAACGCGGCTTTGTGAATAACAGTTGTCTGTTAAATTCTCTCCTTTCTCGTGCGATACTCTTTCTTTATGAATCAGGCTTTTTAATAAAATATATTGTTCGAGAACATCAGTTTGAAGCTATGTTCCATTGGAATTCTGGTGCGCAGCGATCATGCTTCCAAAAGTATGTTTCTGCTCCTAATATTCTCTCAACTCAAACTGATTTGATGCAGATGTTTCCAGCACATTACTTTTTCTAAATTAGTAGGCACCTAAATATTAACTTGACTTTTTATTTGTTGAATTATAACTTTTTTATATATCACACAAAAAGTATGGAAAATACACAACAGACAACTAAATATATGGTAATAAAGAGAAATGCAAGACATCCAGGCAACCTTTGGATGGACTGGATTGATAGGTAAATAAGTGAGCGGTCAACATATGAATGAAACCTACAGAAAATAGATGTTATAATATGTATGACGTAGATGACTATTTTTAAATTAGTACGATTTGTCAAACCTTCCGGAGAATATATTACCGAAAATCCTGAAAAACTAACCTATACATTTCTGGTTTAGAAAGTTTCTCTCTGTTCTGGATTCATGATCGACGTACTATGACAATGAGGCGTCACATGTGCTTGGTAACCTGTTTCTCTCGGTGTTTTCTAAATGGTAGCAGTAATGTCGTTGAGACCAGTTAGAAACTTTTATTCGCCTGAATAATGGCATGAGCAAGTCGCTGGTAAGCGCCGCCTGGCAATAAACAATAGTTAGCCCACCCCTAGCGTAGCTTTGGCGGTCCGCCCCGGGTGTCACTCGCGTAAAAAAAATAAACGACGTACACTCACTTACGTCAGGTCTACTGCTTGTTTTTCTATATACTTACTCACTTCACAAATATCCATACACAAAACTGCTTTGTTTTTTTTACTAGCCCTGTATTGTATAAGTCCCACTATTGGGCATGGGCCTCCTCTACTAAATGAGAGAGATTAGGCCTTAGTCCACTACGCCTGGCCTAATGCGGGTTGGCCGACTTCACATACCTTCGAAAAATCTTATCAAGTTCTCAAGTATGCAGGTTTCCTTACGATGTTTCCTTCATCGTTAAGGCAAGCGCTAATTAACAATTAATATACACTTAGAAAAGTCAGTGGTGTATGCTCTTGGGGCTGGTTTCGAACCTGCGACTCTCGTCTCGACAGTCCATACCACTCCCCGCTGGGCTATCGCTGCTTAGGCTATGCTATGTCTCACTTAACCAGGTTTCACTGTATTATCTGTTGTAGGTCTTACCATCAGCTGTGGCACTTACTGTCAGGATAAAAAAAAATACATAGTGATTGTTATAGAAAATCTAGCGTCACTATTGGGACATGTACTGCAGGCGGTTGATGAATATATGAGGATGTTTGTATCGTAGCAATTGTTGACATGGTGATATTGATCAATTAAATTAAAGATTATTTCAATGTCAAAATAGTGAAGCCGCCTAGACAGTAGGTACCAAGCGCTTACTCTGCTTTAATATAATTTTTGTTTAGAGGATGACATCAACCTACCAATTGAAGTGGTGTGCTTCTGATATGTGTGCGTGGTAATTATGACCTGATACAGACGCACACATTTGGAGCGAGTAGTAAGTTGTAGGTACAAGCCAACCGTTCAAAGCTGACAGTGCACTGTCACTATAGAACTTGTAACGAATTCTCGCAATTTAATGAGTCAGTTGGTAGGCAACCAGGGACGGTTTCATTCAAAATTATATGCAATAGTTAGTATGTGAGTGAAATACGAACCGGAGCGATGCAGGTATGACGCGGCACGCCGGGGCCACCACCACAGGCGCACAGCTGCCCGACGTGACGCCGCCGCCGATTGGCTATACGCTGGAACCGGTCGCCGCGTCCCGCCGCACCGCGCCCCCTCACGTCGCCACAAACAACTTCAAATTCTTATTCATGTTCTTTGCCACGACCGTTGCTGCCGTTAAGAGCGCGCGCCAAAGGTGTGCGCCCGTATTTCGCGTAATCTTATCAAAATGTGTTAAAAGTTGAATGCGATCCGTAATATAGTGTGCCTATTTTACTCTTGTAAAAAGTGTAGAATGAACAGTACCGTCTTTGGTGAGACGGGACGCTATGAGAGCGCACAGGCAATCCAGTGTGTTTGTTCTTTTTGTATCACTAGTGAGACGTGATCGACGACGTAGGGTTACATTAGCCATGTGCATCAGATAGTGTCTTGCTCCTATTAGTTTGTCGACAAACTAATATGCTAGCTACCAGTGGATACCGCGCTCATGATTTGAAGTGAATTGGTGAATCTCTTTTTGTGGTGTTGACATGAAAGTGACGGTGTGTTTCGGGTCTGTGCGGGTCCTGGTGCCGTGCGGTGCTGGCGACTTGCTGGTCAGGGACCTCGTGCGGGAAGCGACGCATCGCTACAAGAAAGCTACTGGACAGGTCATTCATTTAATTTATACCTAGTACCTACTAGTGTTTTCGCGCGGTCTCTATTAAATGTCACTAAAATATAAAGGGGCGTAAACAAGGCATACTGAGCTGTTTTATATTTATTATGTGTCATGCCGTAGTAGGATTTTTTTTGTTTAGGCACCAAGTACTTACCGACTCTAAGCTTTATTTACATGGCTTCATTAATGTTCGGATTACATGTCTTACTCATCGATGATTTATTAGGTAAATTTGACTCACCCGGTGGTAATTGTTGTGCGTTCAGATAGCTGCCTTTACCAATACACTTATTATGTACCTTCAAAACATAATATAGAACATTTTGCCTATAACATACTGCAGCCCGGCCAGTTTCCTATAGAATGCGGACGCCTGGGGCTCGGTTGTTATTTCACGATTACCAATTTTCGTATTATTGTCGAATGTAGTTATAACTCGAGTTGCAATGCTATCACGATGTGTTTTTACATTAATGGCATTTGCTTATGGAATAGAAGTAGAGCAAGAAATATTTATCGACAATAAATCCATTCTTGGACAACATTAGTGATGTCTCAATATTGTCCATCTGGATTATGGACATGCTGCTGGCATTTCATAATGTCGTATTGCATACTTGTGTGACAAGTTTTTTTTGCAAATATTTAGCTTCAGTCCTTGTCATTCGATTTACAAATGTGACCAATGAATTATTATTAGTATTTAGTGTATGTAGTACCCACAACTTGTCCCGTTCAGAATCCCTATACCTACAGAATTACACTAAACAATGGATATGTTTACTAAGTGGTAGGTACCTCGTATTTGAGAGGCCATTTGGGTTAGTACCACCGCTTTGTCTATTTCTGCAGCTAGGTAGCAGTGTGTAAGCACTGATATGTTTTGGTTTGAAGGACAATAAAGTCAGTAAATTACTAAGAAATATGAGGCTTAGTATCTTCCCTTGGTATGTCTCGGGGTGAATAAGCAGTCCAGTACCACGTAATGCTTTGCAATTCAAAGTTCTTTGTGGTATTGCGTTTGTTTATGGGCAGGTGTGACACTTACTGTCAGGTTAGCGACAGGGCGATAACAATACCTACTACATATAATTCGATTTGGTGTAGTTTCACCCGTGTAACACGTTAATTTAACAATAAATCGAATAGCGTTTGATCTTGGATGCCATAGGTACATTCCCTGTTCATTGATCTGCTATCAACACGGTTTAATTGGTGTTAGATAGTTGTCTCAAACATGCTTGCATCTACAAGCGTCGTTGTTTGTCAATCGTAGGAAGTAGTCGACCTTGCTTATACTTCGTCACTTCGCAAACCCGTATCTAGCTATCACAAATATCGTGAGACACTATAGTTTTGATAAAAAAATCAAATTTCAATAAACTAAAACTCAAAATAAGTCACTGATGTCGCTTGTCTGATGGTAAGCACCACATCTGCCTATATACAGAGATAACACCACACAGACCTTTGAATTACAAAGCACTGCATAGCATTGGACTGCACTTGTCAACCCAATACATAAGGTGTTATGGCTCATAATCGCTGTAGATAGTTTTGTCTACAGCATGAATGGGTTGGCTCGACCGCGTCGTTACCACTGTCTCACAGAAAACCTACGTAAAGTAGCGGCTTGCTGCTGCGTTTCGTACGGTGAGTGAGATATCCGGAGTCCCAAATCCCCCTCCTTTTCCCAATCCCTAATTATCCCTTTCCTTAAAGGTCGGCAACGCGGCCATGATTATTATGGTGATGGGCGTACATGGGCGGTGGAGATCACTTACCCTCAGGTTACCCACTTGCTGGTTTGCCGGCCAATGCTATAAAAAAAAAAATGTCCAGTAAATGCTTTGAATTATAGTTACCAGTGATTTTGGGTAATTACATAATATGTCTTTATCTGCTTAATTCTTATCTTCTTATTGTTATTATTACCTGTAAAGCCCATCGAAAATCAAGTTAAATATGCAAATGGATCATGTTTTATAATACTCTTCACGTCATATGCAACTTGCATCAACGATGAATGCTACACAAACATGGATGTGTTGGCTAGTAAGTTAGTTTTGGCTAACGTTTATGCATGATTGGTTAGCTGTTACTCAATTAAGGTCGGTAGAGTTAACAACCGAGAAAATGTGTTTTTGTCGCTCTACTAGCTAAACTATATGATATCGGGCATCAGGTTTCTAATCCGGCACGAACTAATTCACTAAACCAATGAGCGAATGACAATCCTTGCCTTGCCTATTTTGAAATCTGTTCGCTAAGACGTGCCTAAAAGTAAAACAAGTGGTAATAGCATCCCATGCAAACATCAATAATGAACTCGATTAGTCACAGGTGTTTCGGTAACCTTTGTCAGAATTTCATTCTTTACAACATGTCGCCTATGATTTATTCGAGACCAGCACAAAGCTTCAGTCAGGAGTTCAGTTTCTTGTAATAATTTAAAGGAAACAATGCGCTCGTTTCGCGCCAAATTTTATGGATGCCATGTGAGTACAACTTTTAAAACTCCAACACATAATAAGTATAAAGTGTTGTATGGCGCGGCCACACGGTGCCTACAAATCTTGTTCAACGACCGGTTTTCAGAAAAATGACGAGACATTCTTTTGAGTAGATACGTTGATCCCATGGATTTATGTTGTATTGAGGCTTAATCGCATCATGAACGATAGACGCTATAATATAAACATATTTAGAAGAAAATAACACCGGGGTGGTCGTGTAACCGATATCGTTTCTATACGAAAATAATAGTTAAAAAAAACTAAAAACACGCTTTTACAAAAAGTCTAACTAAAAAAATTTAAAATAAATTTGAAGAAAACAATGTATTTTATTGTAAAAAAAAGCGTGGTGTGCATGGTGTCAATAGTTATACATATTTATTGTATTAACAGTTATGAGTAGAAGGATTATCATTCAGATAGTATCTTAATAAAGAGCACCCCACGCTTTTTTTTACAATAAAATACATTGTTTTCTTCAAATTTATTTTCTATTTTTTTTAGTTAGACTTTTTATAAAAGCGTGATTTTAGTTTTTTTTAACTATTATTTATTTTTCATTTTTTAGTTAATATAAAAATATATTGTAGCAGAGAATATAATTTTAATTTTAAACCCGAATATCAAAAAAGCGCCATCTATTGACGCTCTTAGATACTACGATATTCCCTATAATTAACGAAGATCCAGAGAGTACAACTTTAATTCCTAACCCGAATATCGATAATTAATTAAATTAAATTATTATTATTATCCAATTATTATTTTTTTTTTTATCAAATTAGTGTATTGTCATCGGTCCTCGATAAATCTACAAAGTTTGAACGAAATCTGGCCGTTTAAAGTGGGTCAAAATCGCGCCCAAAGGAGTCGGTTACAAACATACAAACCAACATACAAACAAACATACAGGTGAAGCTAATAAAAAGCGTGTAAAAAGAAGCTCCGATATACCTACCATGCAATATATCCGAAAACGACTTTAAACATTGTTCAACGATTGAATAATCTTTAGTTAAATAGTAAAAATATTCTCAAGACGTTGTTTTAAGATATTTTTTGCTTTTGCAGTTTTATGGTATCCCATAAAAAAAACATCATGACAAAAAATGGAATTCCTCTTATAATGCGCCATATGTTTCTTTTATGTGGATTGATGTACGCTTGTCCGAAGCTTTTAATTTTTTGTAACACTTGTTCCCTTGTGAATTGAGGTTCACATGTTGACGATATTTTATTACAGTTTTGGATGATGTGAAATTTTATGAGCCTGTAATGGCCCATGGCAGGACGCCTTTCCTTCTTGCAACTGTATCCCAATTTCTTCAAGCGTTTTTTCTCCACATGTTGCTTATATAAAATATTGCCGTCATATACCATATCTACACCTACATTAAGTGATAGTATGTGTATTAATATTATATACCTAAAAAGTTAACCTTTAAAAAGTTAACAATGTAGGTAACATTGTTAACTTTTTAAAATTTAATATATTTTGTTGTGGTGTCTTTTCCACTATACTTTAATCATCATGTTTTAGCATTTTTGTAGACGGCCTACTTACCCAATTACGTGTCGGTTTGATAAGATTAAGTTACAAGTGAGCAGAATTAATACATTGACCTTTCTCTTATCGGGCATACAAATTATTTTTAGTTATATGTATAACGTAGGTACTTACTCGACTCAGTTATTTCTTAATCATTAGGAAATATGTACCTACTTTAGATATCAATATATGTGTTTGACATAAAAAAAGTCGCGATAATAATTATTAATGTCAACAGTTGATACGTACATTCAATTACTTATTATTTGAAATAACATTTAAAGCTCGTGCGACAATTTATATTTAACTCTTCCAATTAACACGAAAGCCATAGATAGCTCTCAATATCTTGAGGTATTTTTAAATGTCTTTTGTAATTAACCTGCTTAAAATTTAATGGTAGTTAGTCGATATAGAATAACATCGTTTTGGTCGTTTTAAGTAATTTATGACAATTTACAGCAATGTAAAGTACCTATATGAACTATTTTAAAACTGGATATACGGAGGGATTTACGCTAATGTTGTACAAAAATATCTTTTTTTTTTATCCGAGCACGGCAAAGTGACTGAACTATACACCTGATGGTATGTGTAGTGCAATCCAAAGAACCAGCGACAATCAACAAACAATGAGTTTATCGGTGGTCACCAGTCATGCCGGCTTGTATAAATACTTCTCCCTTCTTCGGAGAGGGAAGAAGCAAATCGATGGGCCTGCGACAGGACAGGCAGATGATCGATACAGGCACAGGGATACAAGGATGTACTGTACCCCCATACCCGCCCCAATAAACCATTAAGTCGTGTCGCAAGCCCCTCGGAAGAACCGGATATACACAGGCTGATCCTGGAACGCGATCCACACAAGACGTGTGGATAACTACGGCAGGCTTTAACACCATGTGTGGTCGGTGGTCGCTATCCGGTATCAGTAGGACCTACCAGTCTATCACCAGTATCTATGGGAACATTAGCTACGTTTACGCACATAAACAATAACTACCTACACATTAATATCATTCAAATCTTGTTTTTTTATTAGTCTAAATAACGAAACGCTGTTAAAAATAATCACTAATCTGATGGTATCATGCCTGCACATAAACAAAGAATACACATAACATTAAATAATAAAGCACTGCAGGGCACTCGATGACCAGACTGCGCGCAATCTTTTCCCTGAGACATAAGATGTTACTCATAATGGCTTACGTTATGTTGCTGGTGGGAGGGTAACTGACCGTTTTGTGTAAGACTGGATAGCGTTCACCGTGCACATGATGAAAACCTACCATAATGGCTCGTTCAGGGGAGTAGCATTGCGGGGTAAACCAGTGTTTATCCGTGTAACTTCCAGTGTAACTTGAGAGCCGACCGGCATAATTCTGCCGACCGTCCAGGGACACAATGTAATGTATATGTATTTTAGATGGTGTGTGTAGGGATTGCAATCCGGAAAAACGGATCCGGTAATCCGGCGGATCCGGCGTCATTAAACGTCCACCGGATCCGGTACCAATGTACCGGATCCGGCGACCGGATCCGGTTCTACAATTTTTAGCTAAATAATATAAAGATATAATACAAATAGAGCTGTTGCATGAGTAAGTACTTTACTATGCCAAAGAAAAAAGTCATACGATGAGGAATAAGAAAAATCTTGGAACGAGTTATTCAAGACTCTAAAGAAAGCTTGGTAAAAATAGTAAAACATAACTTAGATTCACCATCACTAAAGAAAGATTTGACATTACAGGAGTAATTCCAATTACAAATCCAGCAAGAAACCACGTGTCATAGCATACATACTAAAAAAGAGAAAGATTTTGATAAAGTACTAAAAAAGGAAATGACTACATTTTAAAGTGACGGATTTCGAAGAGAATACTTGACTGCTATTTATGATTATTTGCTGACTATAAAGCCGACAAGTGTAGAAGCTGAAAGGGCCTTTTTGCCGCAGGCTATATTTGCAGCTCTATTAAAAGTCGACTAGCAGATGACACAATTAACATTATTTGTTTTCTACGATCTTTTTTTCAAATCAACATTGATTTTCTTATAATATATAATGAATACTAAGACAATTATAACTTAAAATTCTACTTAAAATAATTATATATCTTAAGTTGATTAAACTGAAAAATTCTAATTATAAGACAAATTCATTTTGAACCGAAAAGCGAAAATCATCCTGACTTGATCAATCCGGCCGGATCCGACCGGATCCGGCCGGATCAATGGGAATCCGGTCGGATCCGGCCGGATTGAAAATGACGCCGGATTGCAATCCCTAGGTATGTGTGTGGGTGTACATTATATGTTCACAAAGCCTGAGTCACTCGCACGTGTACTGTCGCGTCATATTCCATGCCCAATTATGCGACAAACGCACACGGCTACAAGCTGCAGCCACGGAGCATTCCTCTTGCTGTAACATGATTAGATTGGTTATAAGAATGCGGCATGCTATATTTACTTATATGTACCTATATTGTCTAAGTACACTAGGCAATGGTGATACAATAGATTAGTACTATAATATCAATAGGTTAATAGGATGCAGGTATTAATAGAAGAATAATTTATGCGTTGCTGGACTCTATGGAAAGGAATAGGAGTCGGCAAGAGTGTTCGGACCATCGAGAATTTCTCTCTGAACCGTACACAACAGCAAGCTGCCACGTGACGTCGGTTTTTGTGAGATAATGGTACTAAGGCAGTCGAGTAGGCGTGCATTCTTGCTGTAGACAAGTGTCTCCGTGGCGTGGCCTAACACTTAAAACATATTAAAGTAAACAATAGTTTCAACTTTTTTAAAGTAGCGATAGCTCTGCGGCGAGTGGCACGGACTGTAGAGACAAAGTCGCAGGCACGATACCAACCCTAAGAGCATGCATCTCTGTAATCCATCAAGTAATGTGTGTATTAATTGTTAATTATAGCTTACTTTAACAATGCAGAAAACATAGTGAGGAAAGCTGCATATCTGAGAATTTCTTCACAAGAATTTCAAAGGTATGTGAAGTCTGCCAAACCGCATTAGGCCAACGTGGTGGGTTCGTAGTAAAGGAGGCCAGTGCCTAGAAGTGGGACAGTGGTCTATAATACAGGGCCTGATTATTATATTTAACAGTTGTGCAGGCTCCAACAACACAATTCCTTTCGTCATCCTTTTATAAACTTGGCAAAAAATAAATTATATTAAGAATTCTTTTTTCTTCTCTTTCTATAATCATAATATACACATTATTGACGTAATTAATCGAAACATTACTATTTTAATTGATAATTGATGGCAATCTGTAACCAAAAAATAAATGAGAAATTAAAAAAAATAATAAAAAGAAAAACGTAGGAACCTGAACAAAAGCATTAAATATTATACGTTTGTATTTATAGTAACGAGAAACAGGAAAAATAATTGAGAATAAGCCACTACAAGACTCCGATACTAACGTTACCGGCATTAATCATAATAGTCTCTACCTAATAAACAATTAGTTTTAGTTTAATAGCTCGCATAGTAAGGCACCATTCAAACGGTGATACACGCATGTCTTTTGGCAAACTGATATATCCTACAAATTTAACATTTTTTTAAACTCTAAATATACATTTTCATTAAGTAACTAGCTTTTGCTCGCGGCTCCGCCGGGGTTAGTCTTTTTCCAGGATAAAAAGTAGTAATATCCTGATCCTGTGGTCTACCTGTGTTAAATTTCATCCAAATCCATTCTGATGTTAAGACGTGATTAATTAACAATCATCTAAATTTACAAATTCCAAATTTGTAAATTTAGATCACAAAAAAAAATCAAAATTTTCTTTCATCTAAGTATAATATTAGTAGGATAGTAGCAGGATTAGTAGGATGTAGGTAATTGATAAACTCGTGAATAAACCCACTTACATGGGCTTTATATAACAAAGTAACGCTCTCTAAAATAGAGTCAAGGAAATTGAAAAAATATACATTAACTTGCGAGCCTCTTCCTTTAAAGCCGACTAAAAGCATACTTCCAATATTGTATATGGTCGTGTAAACAGACACTTAGGTCTATACTAGACTAGAGAGCACGAACGTTGTGACTCACTCGATTTTTATTGTGACGAGTTGAAAACATTTGATTCGTGTGTTGTTTATTAAAACCACAGTTGCGTGCATGCTACTAAATTATGGCAACAGTTACGTACTGTAGACGGATTGTAAACTACTGCAATGAACCTAAGACGACGTTCTATATCATGTTTTTTACCTTTTTTGACACTGAACTTTCATATCACTGAATTCCACATTAGCAAGCCTGTTTACCACACCATTAATATGCTTTAAATGTACCAAAGCTATGGTCTATTTTGATGAAAACTGTACATATTCTATGTTAGACTAAATGTAGTTCAAGAACTGAGACAAAGCAATTTGCACCTAAAGCAAGCAATGATTAAATAGTTCAGTTACGTGTGCAATTTTTATTAAGTTTTACCAGTTCCTTCACATTAGTATCATTGAGCAATAAATGATAAATAATGGATGATTAAAATTCGAATGAATTTTATTTCCATAAATCCAATATTCCATGATCTTTAATTGCCTTACAGTGATATAAAACCGTGTTCCGGCGAGGTTTTTACACGAGACATTTTTTTGCTTAATGAACAACTATACCTATAGATGCATGTACCTAGCGATTGTAGATCCTGCCTGTACCGCATTTGTAGTTGTGGGCGAGTGAATAAGTGATACATTTTAACCAAAGACCGGTATTGAACATAATGCTTTAAGGAAATATATTTTGTTCAGTATTAAGGAAACGGTTGCGATATTAATGTTCCTATGACATGTGTATATCGGTAATGTTAAAGTTCAGCACTAATCCGATTCGAATCGAATATTTCCTATTTGTGATGAGGACGTAACAAAATTAAATAAGTAGGTACTACTTATTCCAAAAATATACGGTTTAAAAACCTAACTTATGTAAATAATACGTAACATGTTACAGATTAAAATCAGAATACGATGTGACTAACAATAGAATTATAATGAAACGAGTTTTTACAACAGTTGGACGTTGTACAGAGATTTTGTAAAAATACGCCCGACATGGAAACGCATTACCTGTTTATTGTGTTACTATTCTCAAGGCCAACTCTATACAGTGTTATTGCTGTTGGCGAATTCACCGAAAGCGAATTTTACTGTTAAGTATCATTTTGAACCATTTTGCATGGGTGTTACCGCGGTTGTTCGTTTTATATGAACAAATTACGCTTGGAGAATTGTTTGGCCATTTCGCCAGAATCGGAATAAGTATCTATGAACAGTTTTTAAAACTGTTTGTCTATTTCTATGTACTTATATTTGTAAAAGTCACATGAACAAATCAACGATAAAATTAGTGCCATTACATGAAGATAAATTTAATAGTACGATACCTATAATATTTAGATAATACTTACCCACTCTGTTACTCTATATTGTATACAATTGCTTTATTTGTAATCATAATCATTCTTTATTATTACTTTTACAGGGCAATTTATTTACGGAAATATTTTTACTACATTACACGGGTACCTGCTCGATCAGGTAGAGCAATACTCAACTCTAAACACGCCCTTTCATCGACGGCGATCCTTCACATAGAACGTTTGTCTAAGTTTTTTTTTGTTTCAAGTTTTGATTAGAATTTTAAACAAAAACGTGCATTTTTTGTGTTTCCCCCTCTGCTTAATCTTGAGATTAGAATGGATGTTATGCTAGTGTGCCGTGGTGGATAATTCGATTAAATTACAAGTCATTAACGCTTGGTTCCAATGTATCACGAGATCGTAATCATAACTGGTAGTTATTATTTTCTGAAATTAATTTAACACTTATATGCAATTTTGTGCAGGGTCCAGAGCATAAAGACTTGGAGTTCTGGCTCTTGGGAAATACAGTGTAATATTTAATTTTGTTATAGGTAAAAAGATCCTTGTTAACCTAATTAACTTCCTATTAATAAGGGTTGACGCTTTTTGAGGAACAACACGTAGAATATACAAGTCGTGTTCGGTTCGTAGTGCAAATCCCAAAATACCCGGAAATCGACATGAAGTAATTAACAAGCACGGCAGTCAGGCATCAACATTACTAATAATTAAGTATAAGCTTTATCATGATGATTATCAAAAAAATAAAATAAAACCTTATATCACATAGACAAATTAAAAAAATATTGTTAAGAAAAGTAATTATATTATGCATCTACGTTTATCTATAGGGTAATGGAAACTATCAAAATATTATGGTATAGTATTAAGGACGGAGAGTGTCCCTCGTCAAGAAAGATACTGTTTTTATCCGTTGTAATTACACTGGCAGCGACGTGACGGGTAGAGCAGCGCGCCTCCTGTGGAATGTTACCTGCCAAGTGCCACGCTGCCACGAGGCACGATTTATAGGGCTACGCGGCGATATTGGACGCTTCTGTTTGTCTACTCACTGCTGCTCGTATATACAACACTTTCTATTTATTAATAAAGTTACGTTTCATAATACCTATGAATTACGCTACAGTGGATTCATATGGACAGATTCATAATTATGGTAAACCTAATTGTTTACTCCCAATAAAAAAAATCTATGACTGTGCGTATCTATCTGTCTACGATATAGCAGCATCTAAAAAATGCATCGATTTTAATCGATGTATTTCTTTTTGGGATATTTTTTATTCGAAAAATCCGTGTTCATAAAAATCCGTGTACACGGATTTTTATTGTACCCGTATCAAAAGTTCCTACTTTTATATACATAAAATCGTTATCGTAATCGTCAAAGTTTTCTTAGTTTCTTTTATACGGAAGTCTAAAGATGTAAAAATAATTATAGTAAAGGCAATCGTACTGATAATAATTTGTGCAGGTTGAATATTTTCCGCTATATTTGCAACAGAACCGCAAAGTATACATTACATATTCACGCTGATATGTTGATACATGTGTATCATCAACATTTAACGTAAAAAAATATTTGCAAATTTTAACACGAATTACACCATCCTTTTTATGTAAGTTCTTATGAATTAATATGTAAATATTCTGCCTCTTAGACACATACTTACAAAGCGATTAACTGTAGTTTTGAAGTTTTGTATAATCCATCTCTACAATAATGTGCATTACAATATGCTTTATAATTCCGGAACAAAGGGCGCAGGTAGTTATTTAAACAATGTGAAAACAGTACCTGGCTGGGTACCTACCATTGTTTAGGTTGCGATACAGACCTACGCGCCATTGTGCGTGCCCCACTGGCGATATCCATCCAGTCATATTCCAGAATTGTAATTTTTACTGTATTTTTATTTTTTTAAAACGGAGAACAGTTTGACTAGGATTTAACTTTTTATCGATGAGTTTTAAATCGTAATTTAATATATATGTAGCCGAGGATGGATAAGTTTTCTACATTTTGAAGCTTTATGATAAAAGTGAGATTTTTTAAATACTCTTACAAGTACTTATTTTTTTAATCAGTATATTATAATTATTATTATGTTTTTGGACTGCTTGATTAATAATGAACACCAACATCCGTAACGTAGAAAATATAGACTTGTATCGTGAGTGTTGAGATCGAATCCACGACCTCGGTCGTGGCAGTCCGTCCCACTCTCCGACTATCCCAATTTTTTGCAGAAAATAAACCACCGGTAACGATTACCGGATGTGGTTTAAACAGAGGTAATAGTTGTGTGGTAAATACACTGCACCCACGTACAAGACGTATATAGACGTACTTATTTCTTACGTAAAGACAACCGTTAATTTGATTTGTGTGATATTAGATTCTTGATACGCATTTTAAGACCGCGAGAAATCTAGACATAGTATGTAACTGAAAACATCATCATGATAGGAACGTCTGTAATTCGAGCTAGTTGAACAGTCATAATGTCAGCGATAGAATGTCTTTTAACCGTTTTAATCGGTTATGTACCATATATAAAAAAAAATACCAAAATGCTACTTACTTACTTACTTTTAATTGCTACTTACTACTACACATTGAACTCTATGGTAAGTAGTATCACTTAAACACTTTCTCTACCCATAAAAAAAATTAATCACCGATTAGTGTTTTATCTGTTTCACTCTTAAACTATTTGACGTAAGGAAGAAAAGGACAAAATGATGATTGATTATACCATTACTTATTGGCAAAGCACTTATATATCACTAGATTTTGCTCGCGGCTCCGCCCGCGTGATCTGCTTTTCCCGAGATAAGAAGTAGCCTATGTCTTATTCTGGTGTATAAGCTATATTATTGTAAAGGTTCATTAAAATCTATTCAGTAGTTTTTACGTGAAAGAGTAACAAACATACATCCATCCATCCATACTTACAAACTTTGGCGTTTATAATATTAGTAGGATTATTTAAAATTTAGTTCTATTTACCCACTTTATAGGCTGTGGCAAAACTTATCATACGATTTTTCTCCCACGGTCACGTCATCGTTCGCTGGTCACCCCGTATATGAATTGATATCCACAATGGACTTAAATTTTAAATAGTTACGAGAATTCATAAATGTTTGCTAACTGAAATTCTTGAATGCTTAGATTGTCTAGGTACTGAGCTAGTCCGTATATTTCATGGGTGGTCGAAATCATTTACCATCAGTGAACGATGCCTTTGCCCTATAAAAAGAACATAATACCGTGAACACATTTATGCGTAGTTGTAAAGCATTTACTAGTATATATGTTATACAATGTACGTGAATATATGTTATAGAAAATGTAATAGGTACCAATTGTTTCTATCAATTTCTTTAATTCACGGGGCCATCCAAACTTTAAAGATAATTGAAACAAAGAAAAGCAAAATGGACGATTTTTTTTCAAACCTAACATCGGATCGGATGTCTATGACTCGGAGGTTCGCAAGATATGCAGTTTGAAAGTAATCAGTCATGAAACAAAGACTTACTTCATTTTAGAATCTAGGATATGAGATAACTGTTCCCAAATATAGCTTTAGATGACCAACAGCAGGTCGCTCGCCTGATAGTAAAGTCACGCCTGCCTATAAACAGAAGTAACACTAATCAGAACTTCGAGTTATGAAGTACTGCATTGCACTGTACTGTGCTTGTTACCCCGAGACATTGGAGTTCTCATAAGGCCCAGTAATTAAACTGGCTTCAATGTCCCTCGAAGCGGAAGATAACAGTACTTAACAAGCTGCTTAGCGGCAGAAATAGTACTTCACCCACCCAGATACATAGTACCAATTTTGAAATATTTCGCACCAGAGAAAACTTTAGCGAGTAAAATGTTGGATGTTACGTTATTGGATAGGGCACAATCCTCTGAGGACTCTTCTAAGATCTAATAATGTATGCTATTGCTGTTATGGTAAGACAGTACTTATGAGATTTATAACAAAATACTAATGAAAAAACAATGATTGTCTAAGTCTAAGTCTAAGTCTCAGCCATGTAGCACTACAAATTAAGAGAAACGTTGTTGAAAACTGGTTACTGGTAACCCTAAGTAATTACGCCTATCCGGCTACACGGCTCGGCCGGTCTGTTTCCGGTCGACTTGCAGCAACGAAAGTGGTCGTCTTGAACATATGTTCCAATACGCGTTTTAATTAATATTGTAAGTTTGTAACCTGTATTTCTGTAGCTATGTGTCAATGTATGTGGTCTTTAGTAACTATGCTTTATACGACCATTTATTAGACATTTTTCCGTTTTATACGTTATTATATGATTTATTCAATTGAACCAATGGCCAACCATATTTTAAGTAGAAAAAGAAGACTGCTTCGAGGTCTAGCATTCTTGAGAAATCTCTAAGATCAATAATTTCTTAACTGATCTGAGTTTAGGTACTGAGAATAAAGGACAGGTTTGTACCTTCATATAGCCTACATAACACAACATTTATTATGTCCAATTTTCAGATGATATCTGTGGCATCGTAGCACCGCGCCAAAAGGCACGGATCGATTGGGATATTTTTATTAAAGATAATCTATTAGATATTGTAAATATTTAGTCTGTAACACGACCAGGACGTTACAGGACCTCGTGTTGCCAGAAAAATATTTGGTTGGTCGTCTAGCGAAAACAAAGCAAATAGCTTGCGATCGCGTGTTCAATAATAAATTTTATTAAAATCGGAGGCAAGTACGCAAAGGCACTAGAATAAACTGTACGCAGTAAAGTTGCTACGTTCCTACACAGAAAATTCCGCATGTGAGGGTCAAACCTGCGAATGGAGGCGGGTCGTCGACCTTGCCAACATAATCAACAACTCGACTGATTGATTTGAGCGATTCGCGGCATTTTTAACGCTGCACTCTGTGGATTTCTGAACAGAGATCGGATTTGAGTGATTCGCGGCATTTTTAACGCTGCACTCTGTGGATTTCTGAACAGAGATCGGATTTGAGCGATTCGCGGCATTTTTAACGCTGCCCTCTGTGGATTTCTGAACAGAGATCGGATTTGAGCGATTCGCGGCATTTTTAACGCTGCACTCTGTGGATTTCTGAACAGAGATCGGATTTGAGCGATTCGCGGCATTTTTAACGCTGCCCTCTGTGGATTTCTGAACAGAGATCGGATTTGAGCGATTCGCGGCATTTTTAACGCTGCCCTCTGTGGATTTCTGAACAGAGATCGGATTTGAGCGATTCGCGGCATTTTTAACGCTGCACTCTGTGGATTTCTGAACAGAAATCGGATTTGAGCGATTCGCGGCATTTTTAACGCTGCACTCTGTGGATTTCTGAACAGAGATCGGATTTGAGCGATTCGCGGCATTTTTAACGCTGCACTCTGTGGATTACTGAACAGAGATCGCATAGGACTGGTCATTGTCAACTGGTCAAGATTTAATTTGTAGATTGACTGAATTATGCCTTATGACCATTATTATTTCTTGCACTCAAAAAAGTTTTTATCTGTGGAACATTATAGGTACTAAGGCAAGGAACTAACATAGAACTTACTTAATTTGGAAATCCATTCATACATTGACGTAATTTATGTAAATCATAATCGAAATGAATAGTAGTTATATTTATATTGGTAGGTATAATCATTACATTTGCTTTAAAATACTTGCGACAAGATGACATCGTTATGGTGGTTTCAATAAACGCTGCTATTGTTTCAGAGTGAAAGATGGGAAATGAGTTTCTAATCTTTACCTATAAATAAGGAGTTAACTCGTATGGTAGTATGAGTACTTATTCAGCCTTAGTAACTCTCTTATAAGACTAAAGTAACTTTACTAATACATGTGTTTATACTTTCAATGCATAAGTCACCCCAGTAGTAAAAAAATTACTATACTAATTCATTGTAGGTTCGAATATCACGTATTGATCTCGAAAGGTTCTCACACGCATTATACCTACCTATTTGGGAAAAGTGACTAAAAGAAAAGATATAGGGTAAAACATTTAGCAGTCGCCCTTTTGACGAGAACTGGAACTCTCTAGGGCTATAGTTTTTAGACTAATTACTATGAATAAAATGTCATGGGAATGGTTGAAATTTTTTTTATTTAATTTTCCAAATATTCAACATAGAAGTATTATATTAATCATTTAAGAGACAACATTTAAACAAAATATGACACATTTAGCAGTAGTCAGTCCTATTTATCCCCATATCAGCCTTATGTGGGTACGTCCTACTCGCATATCTGACATATTTATATCATTTGTATCGATTCCATTAGTATCATATAGGTTTCCAGCGAACTTTTTCGTTTTTCTGTTTTAACTTCCTTCATCTTCACCTCACCTTCGTTCACCTTATCTTATTCATCTTCCTTATCTATATATCTTCTTTCTCTGTTTTATTTTCAAAATGAAAATGACAGTATGTTTCTTTCAATTATCATTTTGTTTTGTTCTTTTACTTCTTCGTTTCTTTTTTTTTCTTTTCTACTTATTAAATAACTATTTCGTGTTGTGATAAAAAATATTCTAAGCATAGAATTATATTAAATTAATTATGTTATTAGTCTAAGATTCTAAGACTTATAATCTTTGAGTAATAACATAATTAATTAAATATAATTAATATATTCTCTTGTATTTATTATGAAAAACCAAATTATAGAAAATATTTACTTTCATTAAGATTATATTAACGTGATCAATAATGCTTCTATTTGGCTGAATTACACAGTATATTTTGTATCAATTTATCCCGGAAAATGAAATAATAATGTTGATTTAATACCTACGCGCCGTTTATAGTATCTGGTAGGCATATAAAATTGTTAACGACACCATAGTTGACTAAATTTTCTAGGTCAATAAACTTTGTTACACATTCAGATCCAGTTTTAGAGCCTTACTCGTAGCTATTTATGTAAATAAGTGAACGTGACAAATACCAATACTCACTCTACAGTGGTATTTAGTACCAGTGTGTTCCAGTAATCCGATGAAGGGCTTATATGCAATAGGACAATATGTGCGTACCACTTATATGGTTTCAGGATTCTGGTTCTTCAAATGAAGCCATGTGCTGAAATAATCAACCTAACCGACTATAGAATTAGTCGGTTGTATTAATTATTATTATTATCCTATATTGAGAACCGTAGAGACGGATATTATTCGTTTGTTATTTAGATGGGTAATTATTTGCTCTCCAGTGACCTAAGGGTCGGTCGCATGTATCACAGGTGCGGGTGTAGTGCTCAAGGACAGGTATGTCACCATACACTGTATCCACTTTCTGTGTAAATTACCTCACGGTAAGTTAAAACGGTTAGTTAGTTAGTCGTTCGCTGTAACATTTCTTCACACACTACAAGGCTCTTCCGGGGTTATCCTGTAAAGACGGGGCGTTAATATTAGTTGTGAATTTTCGATTGAAACGGGGAATCAGGCGCGAACTCTCGCATACTGCATAGGCTCGAAAATCCCTCATACTTCTTCCACGTAGTGCAAGCTGTGAACCCAGAGTTGGTTTTACGAAGTAATAGGAGTTGCATGTTTTTATCTAGCTGGGCCGCTTTGAACAGTTTTGAGCCAAAGCGACAAAAGTGGTGTCAACTGGTAGTTTTATAGATTCACCTTCCGAATTAAACAAGATTATTCAATAAAGGTACCTCTCTAATAAAAACAGAAAAGGCAAATTATAGCCAGCGGGCCCCCTCTGTTCTTCTGTGGTGTTTTTGATTGTGCTGTTGTTACACACTATATCTTATAAAGTAAAATTAAAGCACTTCACAGTACCGAGTAGACAGTGAGCACGCTACCTAACAAACATCTTAGTTCATAGCTTTATTTACAGATGGCGCTAGCTGATACCTCAATGCATAATTACTAGGTATTATTTTTTCAATGTTTAGCTTCTGTTTTTTTCTGTGTACTCTTAAATGATAACTGCATAACTATATTATTATATATAACGAGTATATTATATTGTTATATATGTGTAATTGAATGTTTAAGGAATTTTAACAAGTTCTGTTAGTTGTAATTAAATTAATGATAGAATGTATGTTTGATGTATTTTTTAAGGTCGGTTAATAAGGTTTGTTAAAAATTATTTTACTTTTCAATTTTGAGTGGCAATTTTGAAAAAGTTTAGCATTTAGTTTTGCAACGGATCCACTGCTCAGACATTAAAAATCAAAATCAAGTGTTAGTGCATGACACTTAATTCCATTTCGACCTTGAATTGATGTGGTGGTTGGTCGAGTCGGGACCGCGGACACCCCTCGTCGTGCCGCGCCGTTCCGGTGGGTGCCCTCGCCGATGTCCGTGCTCCGTCGCGCATGGCCACGCACCACGCTCGGCACGCCACTGACCCCCAGGCAAGGCGTTTGCACCCTGACAGATACGCGGGAATATGTATAAAAGATATCCGCTCCTTTTTCCTGTTGTTGTAATCTACAGAGTACCTATTTAAATAAGGGTTTTAATTTAAGGTTCGCCAAGCATATTTCCGACCCATGATATGATAGGTACATAGCAAGCCTATCATCATAAATGCACACACATGCCTGCACAAATTCCAATCCCGGTCAATTTGTGTGATTTTTCGAATCAAAAACTCGAACCACAAATTATGATTGACCGACGTAGGATTTGAACCTCACTCTTTGTCTGTCTCAGTAGGCTGTCACTAGACTGATAACACACCTGTAGAGTAAAACGTATATAAAACTGATTCGCATCCATCCATTACAATTTGAAATAACAATTTTGTTGAGTGGTAGAGCCACGCTGTTTGACAATTTTGTCTACGGTCGGCTGAGACAAAGTTGCTATAAAGTAAGTCGGTATTACAACTACTAATTAAGCGTTTTATGTGTATCCATGAGCATCGCCAAGAGGAGGCAAATGAAAGGCGTCAGTTGCCCCCTCCGCCTTTAAAGACTCGAAAAATATAGATAAAATAATTGCATTCCTACATTTCACCAGTCTGTAAAGATCGAGAGTGACTTGGGTGATATGAATCGCCCCCAGAACTCTTCGAATAATGTAGTTATGAAACTTTATTATAGGAAATACAATCGTATAAAACTTTTTATACCTGAATTAGGAAATAATCATATAAACTGAAATGTTATTATAAATTACTGTATAGGAAATGTTTGGTGTTGCAAAACTTGTATTTTCATAATTCTTGTTATCTCGACCTCAAGCCGGTTCCGTGATTCAGCAACAAATATAATCAGACTTTTAACCTCACTGTAGTGGGCTACTTACATAATAAAATAAACTCCAAGGCTTCGTCGTATGGGCACAACGATTTTTTCGATTCATGCATCGTAGTTCGTACAATATCTCAAAATCCATATATTTCTGAAAGTTAGGAGAACTGGCATTCACAGTTGTAGTTAGGTACACAGGTGGAGCGATTGTTTACATGGTATGCGAGCACCTCTCAATGATGCGGCGGGCGGTCGCCTCTCACAAGGGGCGAGGCGGAGGGGCGAGAGGTGACCTGCTGGCCCTCCTCCCCGCGCTGAACAGCGTCGCGACCGGCGCACGCGCAGAAACCTCACCAGTTGCTCGCCGCGCAGCCTCCAGTTTGTTTACATCGGTTGTTACTTTATGTGATATTTTACTCATTTTATGACTTAAATAATACACAATATATGAAATTGGCCAAGTGATATGTGTGATAAGGACAAATCTAAAATATGTGAGATTTACTCAGGATATTATGTGACCGCAGTTTACCTTTGTAACGAAAGAGTTTCATTTTGTGACATAGCTTGCTATTGTCAGTTGGGTATGCGCGTTAATCGCAAAAACGTTGCACAGCTGGACCGCAACATACTTAATTATTTTGTAGGAAATCTGATGACGTTGTATTTTCATGATGACGTAAAAAATGCTAATATCCAATCGTTGTTTTGTTGAATTTTATCGCCGAGAATTGAAATGTGTACCTACTGGTTTTAAAACTGGACTGCATGTTTGTGAAGTTCTAAGTTAGATTGTTTTACCTTCACGTCGGCATGTTCATTGTGCCGTGACTGCATGCAAAATTAACTTTGCTATTTCTCGAATAAATCCTTAATTCAAATAAATACCCATCATTTGCATGGTTACTTTTGTTTATTATAGAACAGGTTAATTAGTTCAGAAGTTGCAAATATTTAGGTACGTACTATTAGTAGATTTTAAATACATATTTACGGTAATTATATTCAATGTACCTTTATCACTCGTGTATGTAGTTGACCGTAATATTCAGTACCAATGTGCTTTAAAAAGACGTGCTACAATTAGTTAGCAAGATCAACATTACGTGTCGGTTAATACACCTAGGGGTGTTAAGGTGTCTTTGCTTCATATTGGTTGACCTTCTTTGAACAATTGTGAAAACCATATAAAATATTAGTAATAATATAAACTGTGGTGTGAAGGCGATAGCATGTTTTGTGTTCCTAATCAGTATCATTGCCGTGAATGTCGTTTGCAAAGTGGTAATGTAATCTGACATCAATCCATTTACCCAGATCTCACTGTAGAAAGCAATGTGGGTGATAATTTCTCCAATATTCTTTTAGTTTGTGTAATTCCGAGTTTAAGTTACATCCATGTGGTATCAAAACTATAGGTATATCTGGGGGTTATAAAGATCACATACATAGATCTAAGTAGGTGCCGTAAGTAGCATAAGTAAATGCACTGCATGCTTCGCGTCATCCCAAGGCATTTGTTGTTAAATCTCACAATACAGTATTTCACGGACTTCAGTGTCCTTCAACCGGATCACAACAGAGCTTACACACTTTTGCTTGTCTGTAAAAATAAACGGCAAAACGGCCTCTCGTTTACGAGGCACCCTACCACATAGTAATTACTTTGTACTTTACTGTCCAAGGATGTGTTGCTGTTGATGAGGCGAACGATCTGTTCGGTTCCTGATTCAGACGACAGATAACCAACTAATACTACCTAGATCTATGTTTGTGATAATGATCTTCAATCACCCAAGTTTTATTATACCGTATATTAAGCGTTAACTATGTTGAAAGTTTATAATTTTGATTAAGATTCTCTGATAGCTATTATTGTTACTATTTTAATAAACTAGTCTACAAAATGAAATGTGTGCAATATAATATTGGATGAAATAATCCCAGGTCTCACGTGACTGGTTAGCTACACAATACTTTATTATTGTATGTGTGTGTGGTGTAAGTCTTGGTGGTTTTAATAGTCAATTGTTTATTCCATTCAATGCAGAGCAGGGATCATAATTACTAGCTGTTTATCGCTTTAGAGTATGGAGGTGACGTGAATAAGACAATAGGAAATGTACCTACTCTGATGAATATGCAAAGTAATTGTAATTATAGACAAAAAGTACTTGCAAAAATTACACCATTTCTTCACGGAGTTTGCACCTTTGGTGTTGGAAAACAGTATTAAAAACGAGTTTTATTATAAGAGGCATTATAATGCCTAAGTATAATAATACTATCATTTATGAAATAATTACAACGATATACAACACATCTAATGACGTGTATGCCACTTTATTTGATTCCCTCATGCTGTTATCGTTGAAAGAATGTGATGAAACAATATTAAGCATTATTAAAACATATTTTTCAAAGTTACTTTAAGTCTTCTGCTACTAAAAACATTTCAATTTTATTTATTCCATCTGATTTTCACAATTGTTAACGAGTGTTTTTATTGCCAATATGTATTTGCAATATTTATAGATAATAGACACTAGCCTTGCGCATAGCCTGTCTCACATTTTTTCAGCGCATTCTATCCGAGCTAATGAGTTTTGAAAGGCGAGTTGCCTTTCCGTAGGTACTCATATAGTGTTGTGGACAAGCCTATGCTTCGCTAGGAGTGCACGTATGTGCTTTTGTGCAGTGTGATAATAATTACAGCTGCATGTTCCAAGGTCTTTATTTTAAACCAGCTTTTTGTAACGTTTGATGAAATAATATACGTGCAGTGAACGCATGATTGCTTTGGCGAGTTAACTTGTTGGAATATAAAAGAACAATACTCGTATCATTGGCGTTGGGTGTATTATCTACATAACATGTAATATTCAAATCTTAAAAAACTATACCAGTCCCAGCACAATAGGAGATAAAAATTATTTTTTATTATATTATTATATTTTTTATTATATATTTTTTCATAACACTCCGGCTTTCTTTGGTCCACTTGTTCAAAGCCCAGACTGTGTCAGGTCTATACGAACTAATCTTAATGGAATATTGAGTTTCATCATTATTTAAATTACGATTGTTTTCCAAATGTATGTTTCAAACGTGAAGTCTTCGATTAAACGTGTCGTGGGTTGCTTCGGAATTTCCAACCAAAATAAGTTTCATGAAGCTTTGAGATTCGTTCGCAGTACCTTTTATTGGCACCGCAGATATGGAGTGAAGGTATGGAGTTTGGAGGGGCGGTGATATCTAGATAACGATGGCGCCGATAACGGCGGGCGGCGTGGATGCCGCAGAAAGCGACCAGCCGTCACTTGCGCGGAGCCGCGCCGGCTAGTTTTTTGTATAACGCAAGACTAGTTATCGTACCTACGTCCTTTCGCGATATTTATTATATATTACGATATTAGATTTAAAAGTTAAAGATATAACAGTGAAAATGTGAACAAACAAGTTCCTTGCCAAAAAATCTACGAGTGAATACTAAAGTGTAGTGTATGAAACTAAAGTGATTAAAATGAAGGAGTCAACTCCTCGATGTGAAGACGTAGCGGATAAGCTCGTGAGATTGTTCGGGTGGAGACAGACTTATCCAGTGCAAAAACTTCAGAGAAACATATTGCCGCAAAACAATGAAACGGTAAGCACAAATGTCAAGTAAGACAGTAAGATATCAATCAGGCTTCAACACAACTATATCTTACCTATGCGAACTTTTTCCCTTTATCTCATACAGTAAAGTTAGAGTCCAAGTAACCGACTCTATAAATTTTGCCGAAAATAAATTGGAAGAGAGCATCAGAATTATGGATAAAAGTTTTCAAGCCTTGCCTTCAACTGTTTCCTAAAATTTTCTTATTAAGGAGATCGGAACCCATCACTAATGACATGTTGTTTTGCTGATACTTATTCTAATTTAACCTATTTCACATTTTGAAGATCATAATTATAAGCTAAAACATAAAACACCAAAAACAGGCTTTAAAACCGGAATCGTGGTGTATTCGCCTTTTCCCATTTTCCCTCGTGCTCCGTCATCAGATCAGATGACTGAACGTCATCAGATCTTAACTATATTTGAATACCCAGGCCGGAATAAACTCTATCAAACACAAAAAGAATTACCATAATTGGCTCAGATTTAACGATCTTCGTTAGAATAACATACATAAAAATGCAGGCGCACAAAAGCAGAAGCAAAATAGCAGAGAATCTTTTCCATATTGAAGTCTCACAAAACGGACCCACCAACGTAGGGCTAGAGCACTTCTGTGCTGAACGGGGGAAAATTCTGTGAAATTGAAGGTTAAAGGTTGCCGAAAAAGTAGAAAAAATATAATCAGTCTAGTCTAGGATGTATATTTTTATAATCAAAAAATGCCGCACGATTTTATTATCGTGATGCGCGCTAGTGTAGTAGAGAATTGTATTTGTTTTTATCTCGAAATAGGTAGGTATGTTATTTAAAACGAATAGGCAATTAAAAATGTGTTTGGTGCGTAGAGATAAGTTAATTGCTTTCGAAGCCATTATGTACCTACTCTGAAGAGTAGTAAACTACTCCACAAGGCTTCGTCGACTTTTACATTGGTTCTCTCTTTTTTCTGCGCCATTTCACGCCATCCCGGGACAATTTTTAATGAATGTTTTTGTATATTAAGAGCAGTCACATGTTTTGGTTAAGATTTTATGATAACTTGATGATGGATCTGTATAAAAGTGGATACATTAAATTTATAAATATGTGTTAAGAAATTGCTTTTATTATTTTATAACTGTTACAAAATACTAAACTATTTGAGCGCAAATTTGATTACATATGTCAAGCTATGTCAATTCAAAAAATATTATTAGCCCTGTATTGTAATGCACTAGTGAGATGAGTTACGTCCACCACGCTGTTCTAATGCGGGTTGATAGACTTCACATAACTTTAGCTTTTTTAATTATGGAGAATTCTCAGATACGCATGCTTCCTTACCATGATTCTTCATCGTTAAAGCGAGCGACGATTACCAATTAATCACAAGTAACTTCGAAGTCAAAGGTGTGTCACGTGTGGGCTGTGAGCGAATCCGTGACCTGACCCGAAGACCTTGGTAGTCCGTTCTAGTTCCTACGCAGCTAGCGCCACTTTTTAAGTCTATTCGTGCATAATAAATTTTATAAACATACACAAGCGATACAAAAGAGAGTGTGAGTGAGCCCGTCATACTTTCACGAGCCTCTTTTGTGTTCTGAAAGTGTTGGAAAGTACTTCATTAAATCAACGCACAAATAAGGTGTAATTAAACTGTCGAGGGTTCCTATAACGCCATTATTCACGCAATCGGGTCATTGAACCGTACATCTTTAGCGCCAAGACAAGTATTGACTCATTTTATGTAGAATTAATTACAGGACACGAATTCGTTCGACCTTGGTAGAGTAATCAGTTGCATTCCTTTCTGACTACGTTTAGCGCTTTGTGTACTTAAGTTTCGTATCAACAATGATAAGATGTCCTTAAAACAGCTGCTCGTGTGTTTCTTCGCTAATAACGAAACGTCACCATGATTAATTACTAAATACTTATTATTTTGACTTAATTTTACAATACACTAAAAAGTTGTGTAGTGTAAGCCATCAACATGCTAGGTCTAAAACTAACCTCATGTGTAGTACACTCGGCTGACACACGGACGCGAAAATAAGTACCCGTTGCGGGTTAGGGGGTTAAAGTGCGGGTCGCCCCAATATCAATTAGATACTGTCAAACCATGATGGAATAGCGGACCCTGACATAAGACCCGGATAACACCAGGCAGAAAGAAAGAAAAACTACAATACGCGAAAAACTTGGCCAAGAAGTTAGGGGGCGCGGTCACGGTTTTTGTTTTCAGACATTTACTGCCAGCTGTTTCATGATTAACTGAAGTAATTAGTAATAGTAATAACATTGACTTGACTACTACTGATGCCATGGTTAATGTGTTTCTTCATTCTAGTAACAGGCAATGTAAAAGCTAAAAAAGTTGACATAACGCAAACGTCGCAATTTCCGCAAAGAATCGTGTTTTTTTCACTTTTTGTAACACCGCAATGTTACGTCAAGTAGCGTCACATGTAGTCACAGACGTTGAATGAAGTTTATAGCCTACAATATTGACAATATGATAATTACTTTAACTTTAACAGCAGCGATGTAAAGGTTGCAGTAAAGTTTAGAGGCAAAAGTAACAGTAAAAACAAACAGCTAAAATTGTGATATTACTTTGGCTATTACTTTCATAGAATAATCTGGCCATAAAGGGTGACGGCGGATGAAACTTTAGACCAGACAAGTCTTTTTTTACATATTGTACGATACTTATCGTTGTATGCATAGGCAAGAACATACCTATAACCTTTGGTGCCGCGTAATATTTTGCGATTATCGAGTTTCGTTGCCAGACCAATCCAAAACAAACATTGTGTCATACATTTGTGACGAACGTGCTCTTTTAGTCAATATTCAATAGCTGCATTCGGTTTAATTTTTAGAGAATTCTGCAATTTATTATGTATACGTGTTTAAAGAAGCATTTTAATTATATTTTTTATTAATTACCTTCGATGTTGCCAAGAGTTTAAATATTGGTAAATCGGGATGCAAGTAGGTACATACTATTTATATATGGTATATTAAAACTACTAAACTAAAGTAAAATATGTTGTGGTGTTTTATAGAAAACTTTTATGAATATGCATATATAAATAAATCAACAATTAGCATATCAGCTACTAGAGCAGTTCTGCTTTAGTAATGGTCAATACTTTTGGAAGGGTTGTTAGACTTTAGTATAATAAGATAAAAAGTTGCACCCTTCAAAGCGCGCCTCCGCCCTGACCCTACCTCGACTCCTAGACTCTCGTCCCTACGACGTCCTTGTCTCTCAGATCTGTCATCATAGAAGATTATGTAAGAAAACTTATCACATCTATTTGGCGCCCATACTGCGACGGCGCCGCTTCGGCTCCTATCTGTAGCGACCCCTATAGCGAGTATCATAATAGGTGATAATAACTTAAAAAATATAAAGTATTTTTATTTATAGGAATATTATTTATTAAATAATAGAATCTTAACGAACACGACAATAACGACTTTATTACTGTTATCTAGAAAGTAATCCAATCCACCAATGAAATACTGGACTTCTAGTAGGGCCCTTTAATAACCGTCATTTGTATACTTACACCTTACATCTTACATCTTAATTGTCTAACTCTTTACTTGGGTCATTTTAATACGAAATGGCATTAAATCCAGGGAAATTTTAAGTGATAAGACATAATGTAACGGAAACAAAAAAATACTTCAAAATCAGTAATTGCATTAATTTCTTACATGAACGATAACTGGTCTTTTTTCAGAGTCGGTGCCGGAGCCACTCAACTGATGTAAATTTCAACACAATAACCCAACTGCATCTTGCATGTTGCAGCTGTTAAGGAGTTTTGTACTCCGCTATCATAATATAAATACTTAAGTCAAATTAATAGGATTAAATGGCAGGTAATCTCTATTGAACAAGAAATTTTTCATCAAAATCTGTCCACACTTAGCGAAGAAATCGACGTACTTATTATATACATAAATTATTATGCTTATATTTACGCACCCCATTGATAACCTCCTTTTTAAGTCTGCATTTATTCCTAATATGAAGAAATTAGTAATCGCTGACCATTTGCTGCAAAAGTGGATGTCGTAGGTGGTTGGCAAACGCTATTTTCGTGCTTTTAACGGTTTGCATACAGTATTATACAGAAAGGACCGTTATGTTGAAACTGCACATCCATACTAAGAGAAACTTGATTGCATTGAGCCCAGCAAATATATATCAGTCTCCTAAAACAGTGAAATAAATACACACTGAACACTACAATATAGAACCTATTCTATAAAAGAATATTTAAAAGTTATAAATTAACACACGGGTAATTAGGCACTCTTCATGTATTTAAAATAATTATAATATAATACATGAAGACATATAAAATAAATTCGTTGTTTTAGCGGCAATATGTTATTTAAAATGGTAAATCTTTCACCTTCATTTTCCAATACGTCAACACACTTTTAGTAAATTATTATGATAGTATAATGCTTCTACTTCCTACTATTTTGAACATTTAAGTATGTAAATTTGGATGTTTGTTCGTCAATAATGCCTTAATGGCTGTATGGTTTGAAATTTGGAATACAGTTATAAAATAAACTGGATTAAGACATAGGTTATGTTTTATCCCGTTTAACATTCATGCGGCGGAGCCACATGCAAAAGCTAGTCAAGTTTATATCTGTGCCAATTAGCTATTATCTGTAGGCATTGTAATATTGCAATTTATAAATTCTTATTATTCTTGGCATTTGTGCAGAAGTCAATTGTATGCTTACTTTGCCTTTATTAGCTTGCCTTGCTTATAATAGCCCTTTGGTTATTTGTATATTAAAGAAATTCAATGTTCTGCGCCTAATCGTCATATTAGCAGATATGCAGTAGATATGATACTAAAGTATTTACCAATAAAAATATGTAGGTGTAAATTAGCGTGTAATTAGCACACCATTATCTCAGTGCGAGGATCCAAACCGCGGACTGTAGATTCACATCAGCTGTTCGCCCGATACGCCACGGAGGCTGTCAAATTACTCTGCACCTTTCTGCAACAACGCGAAAACGCGCTTAGAAATGACTTTTCTCTATGGCCCCATAAGGCTTTCTAAAAACATAATAAGTCGAGTTAATATCCCTAATAACGATTTTATGGTTGGTATGGCATGTATGTAGCCAGTTTTGTCTACAACACCAATGTCTGCTCAAACGAGATCCGGTGTTGTACAACTATCTTAAAGATAATTGCTGCTGTGAAGTGAGAACTGCTTGCTGAGTTTAATACGGTCAGGGAGAATATCGGATGCCTAAAAAAAACAACCAAATCACAATTAGGTAACAAAATAGGGGTGACTTTAATTAAGGCCGATTTGCAGAACGATTCTATCGGCCGACTTGCAGGACGATCCTTAATCATATTTAACGACTAAACAGTGGTTAATGTCAAATCGTATGAAAATGTGACATTTCTAAAAATGTAAAGTGGTTAAATACGATTAAGGATCTTCGTGCAAGTCTTGGACACACTTCATAAATATAAAAATGAAGCACCTAACCTCAAGGAACAAAAAAATGTATGCACGTATTATTATTTATTTTTTTCATACTAATTAATTCATTAAAATCATGCGTTCGATGAGCGTAACGTTACAGTAGTTGCTTAATTGGTAATTCATTGCAGGGGATTTTTTTATACACATAAACCTCGATAGAAACCTAAATACATAATTGTTTTAGATTTATTAGTTTAGCTAATTAGTAGTAATAGTAGTTTCCTATCTGTGGAAACATGTAATTAGTGTATAGTTTTCCTTGTTCGGTTTTGCTTTCTGTAACACTGTATGTTCCCTTAAAATAAATAAATTAAAAAATGGCGTAGTTCGCGGTGCCGCGGGTTCGTTTCCTGAACCGGAACACAAATTTGTATGATCCACAAATATTTGCTATAGGTCTGGGTGTGTTTTCACCACAGAAGGGTTGACGTCAGGCAGGCGGCCGGTCGTAAAAACTACAAGCCACATCATTGTGTTAAAAACATGTTGCGCCACTGCAAGTGGGATAAGGGCAAGGGGGGAAAAAGAAAAGTTAAGCTAAGTAGTAGTGTGAAAACCCAGCTTTTTGTGAATTACGTGTAGGAAATCTGGGATAAGATACAAATAGTTTCGTCGCAGTGTCATTCTTTACATTTTTTTTTATTTAATAAACTACTACTAATACGATTACTATCTGGCGCTTCCTTGAATTCAAGGGCAACGAACACCCTTCCAGTTTCAATACATATGCAAAAGCATACATCTATGGTGACGCTAGAGGCAACATACAACTTCTATGTTGAGCTCCAGGGTAATTAAATAAATCTACTGGTTTCGTCGATTGATTTTTAAATATTTAAACTCTATTGCCTCATGACGCGTATTTTTAATAATTATACATTCTCGAAAATACTTTGTGTTAGGGCTCAGGTTACTTACACGCTAAGATTGTCAATCCCTACAAAACTATTACATCAAAGTCCCTACAAAATTATTACATCAAATCTAATATAATCTCATTCAAATGTAATATTGTAATGTCAGTTAGGACACAATAAGTCCGTTAGGTAATTGCTGTGGTTGCTTTTTGTTAGCACACGGCGCAAGCCTTGAACGAGTGTTGGGTAGACTGTCGTTCAACAGAATGATCGTTCACACGGTTTTATTTGTGGCCGTTGTTGAAGATCTTTCTAATCGCCCGGCTTCAGTTGTGTACGTACTACGGTGCCGTGCGTTTGTGCGACTTCAGTCCGCACGACAATCTTATAAGTAAACCCCATGGTGACTCCGCGAAATAACCAATCTCGTTCTTTTGCTATTTCAAATCGAAGTTCAAGGTTGTATTTTCAAATACAAGCGTTTGGTGTAAAATCTGTAGTCACAATAATTGAGTGAACTAGGTATTGAAAACTTGGAGGTTCTGTGTTGAAGTATATATAAATGTGTTACTTTACCCGTAACTGGTTATCTTTAAGTTCTGCCTGAGTAAACACATTAAATTATTTTCAACAAGTCTTCCAAATTAACACTTTCCAACCATCAGAAAAATAAAACTAACAAACAACATTTTATTTGCTTGTGAATCTCGCGTGAGTTACATTTATATTAAATGCACAAAATAGTGAATCTGTGGCGGACGAGTGTAATAATGCATTTGCATAACAATTTTGCGAGTTACCTTGATGCATGTTAACTTCAACGCCATTGACCGTTCACAAATACTAGACAGAAATCGACGGAGAGAAATAAATAGATACCCAGAAAAAAACACCAACAAGATATTTAATATTGCAGACAAATTAACATGATGATTCATTATCTATCGGTGCCAGATTCAATGTAACTGACACTATGAAGCCATCTGTTTCTAAAAGAATGTATTATTCAAAAACAAGTTTGCACTTATATTCACTGCGTCTAATTATTACAGAAATACTTCATGCTCATGACCGTATTTTTAACAATTGCTTTAATTTTACGCTGTCAAGGCGTCCGTAAATTGTTTTTCCATATAAGACACGTTAACACGTATGCATATTGCACGTATCGTGAAATTGTCTTCTGTTCATTTTTACTTTACATTATGCAGGGTTTGTGATCTTTTAGCTTTAATACTTTAAAGTTATTTACAAATATAGTTTAGCACAAATTCTATATTATAAATACAATATGTACATGACCTGGTCTGACGCAATTTGACTTATTTGATATTCAGTTCGCGCGTTTCCAATCCATAAATGCGTGCATTTCCGTTGGCAATCCGCATTAGGGTAGCGACAATTAGATAAACTTATATAAGAGTTCATAAATAAACATCAGTGAGGTATATGCGAAGTTAGATCACTTGTTTTCAAAAAAAAATTTTTTATATTATTACTCAGTTATGGTGACAGCGGACGATGTGTGGAGGTCGTTTAAATTTTTGTACAACGAATCCTGAACTTCGATAGCTGTGGCATGTTCCGGCCGTGCGGAACGGATAGGTGTACAAACCCCTGCCTAACTATCTAACGTTGTTTTTGTCTTGAGTCAAGGAACTCGGATTAAAAAGTGCATTTACAGCCAAAATTGCTTATATTCAATTAGAAGTTTATTTAGGATAAAAGATTATATTTAGGACTAGCTTTTGCTCGCGGCTCCGCCCGCGTGATCAAACAAACAAACAAACAATCAAACTCTATAGCTTTATAATATTAGTATAGATTTGGGTAGCTTAGCAACGGAAGCCTTCAAATATGAATAATTTTCCCCGTTTTTGCAACATTTTTCACGGATGCTTCGCTTTTAATGGTCGCAGCGTAATATTATATAGCCTAAAGCCTTCCTCGATAAATGGACTATCCAACACAAAAAGAATTTTTCAATTCGAACCAGTAGTTCCTGAGATTAGCGCGTTCAAACAAACAAACAAACAAACAATCAAACTCTACAGCTTTATTATATTAGTATAGATAAAAGAAGAATCACAGCATCAACGACGCAGAAAATGCAAGGTTTTACATAAAGAAATAGACACCCTAATTGAGATTATCTTCTAATTTATAAGTCGGAACCTATTCATAAATATTTATACGTCGCGTCACAGTCTAACCTTAATTCCTTTAATTACAAAACTAATATAAGAGAGTTAGATAAAACGTAAAACAATCAACATTCAACTAAAGCTTTGACAACCGCCAAACACGACTAATTAAAATTCCTTGATAAAATATTACCTTAACAAGCTTTTTAAGTGAAATAGGTAATTTTTTTTTTATTTTACATGGAAACAAACATTCTCGGCTCACTATAAGAGACGGGTATGCCTGGTGTTTATTGGCTAAAACCATATAGTTGTCTCCTTCAGCAGTAGGGAATGGTTCCGGGACCTCCAAAGAAAACTTGTCAAAGAATGACATTATAACTACCAAAAAGATTAGGTTATGTAGTATGATCTAGGTACCTATTAAACCTGACGCGTATGCCTTGTGTTATTGTTTCTAAAGCGGATCTGCAACGTGAGTCGTGAACGACAGAATATCGTTTTTTTAACGTCTTCTCGGAAGCAAGGGGATCGCGTGCATGGCCAATGTAGGTTGCTGTTGGACGCGTTCTTCAAATTCCATGTGTAACGCATTTCTACACGAATTACATCCTCGGTCGTAATTGTTTTGTGTAACCTCTTATCATGCTTTATGGATGTTACTAAACTTATTATTGACTTACATGGTATAGTAAAGATGCGAAGCCTCATAGGTGACGCCCGGGCCTTGCACTTGATAGATCGTGTATACTGTATACGCTTCGAAAAGCATGCTTTTTACCGGAATGCATCGATACACGGATTACATGTTAATAATACTAGGTGGTAGGTCCCTTGTACGAGGTTCTGGGTACCACTGCTTTGTCTATTTCTATCGATATGTAGCATTGTTGTGTTTCGGTTTGAAGGACATTGAAGACAGTACAACTACTGGGCAATATATGACTTAGCTACATATGTCTCAGGATGATTTAACGCAGTTAAATGATTTATAGTGCTTTATTTTTCTTCTTTCTTTCTGCCTAGTGTTATCCCGGCTTACGTGCCAGGGTTCGCCTTCTGACTTAACTTCCACTCCGCCCGATCTTGAGCATCCTCTGTAGTGAGACCATTGGTTTTCAGGTCTACCTCCAATACGTCAAGCCAACGCTTTTTGGCTTGACAAACGCTTTTTTTCCAACGCTTTATAATTAATAAAAATAAAAAAATTGATGCAAGTTAAGAAGTTACCGAGCTATCGCTGTCAGTTATAAGTATTCATATCCATGCCCCTTGATGTGTTAATTACTTGATGACTCACATTTTTAAACGCGAGCCAAATATAACACTATTAACCTAATTTTTATGTTACTTCAATTACTTCGTAAGCAGCATTCGATTTTCCAGGCAGATAAATACTGCCGCAGTGACATTAGAAACAATACATAAATCACTCAATTGAACCTGGTATTTAACAGTTAGTACTTATTTTTTACATAACTGATATCTTAGAAATTTTAGAGAAGGCCAAATTAAATTTAGAATGTTAACGACGACCTTTAGTCGAATGATGCACCAAATTAAGCATTTTGGCGAGTAACAAAAATAGCAAATCATTACTATGGGGCGCAGTGAACATCTGGTGCAAGGCGCGTGAGTGGGAGACTGTGTTTGGTCAGTGGCGTGTGAAGGTCAAGGCTCCGTCCGCACAACTGACCTGCCCTAGAGCCTCTGTATACTCAATGTTCAGGCTCAGTCGTGCAATCCGGCCGTTTCGGCAATACAATTATTTCACTTACAGACAAGTAAACAAAGCAACACAAAATTCGTTTCACAACTTCGGTGTTCAAAGTTGGTGAAATCGTGTTTATAGTGAATAAAATGTGTAAAACGAAAATGAAAAATGTGACCAGTGATGTGCCAGTGGCTGGCAGTGCGTGATGGAGGAAGACATGACCGCTTCGAAACCGGTGCCTCCGCCAAGACTTAAAAAATTGGCTCGTTTACGCGCCAAGGAACATGCCCGGAGAACTGTTACCTGGGTATTAATGTTTCTATATTCATATTTACAGTAGATTAAACGGATAAAATTATGCGCTTCTGCAATCTTCGTTTATTTAGAAAACACAGTACATATGATTGAATGTTTAAAACCTGTTAAAACATTTCATTACTTATCTACTTATTTTTCTCTCGAGTGTCTGACCAGGGCCGAATGGTTGGATATTGATTGCCTATTAGTATTAATTCGTAAAAAACGAAGATTATCGAAGCGAATAACTTTAATCGCATTAATATACGTTCTTAAATTCCTACATCACCATATTTATTATTAGGTAAGTGTTTGCTATAATGTATTCCTCCTGTAACAGCCTATTTACACACACTTTATCTAGTCAAAATGATGTAGCTACTGCACAGCTTTTAGTTTTATAGCAGAAAGCCTGCAAACGACCAAGTAAGCCACCTGATAGTAAGTCATTTCCACCAGCCATAATTTCTTACAGAACTAGAAGTCATATGTGTGTTAAACCTTTGAGAAACGGCACTGGGATTTACGCAGTGGGCCTCCGGTTGAGCCGACCCATACATGCCATAAACAAAACTGTATACAGGCTCTAACACAATACAGCTTACAAAACTACACTATTTATATGTATATTAAACTCAGTTATGTACTATAGGTACCTAATACGTTATTGTTTCGTGGTCATTGACCAAGTCCCAATCTTAGTGAGTCATGATAATTAACTATCAAGTTCTGTTAAAACATTAACATATCATAAACCCATGCCTTTATCCCCGAAGGGGTAGGCAGAGGTGTAACTGGTGGAGGTGGGCTGCACTCCCATTTCGCCGAACTTATTTCCGTCCCACGATGTGATAGGAGGATCCTATCGCCATACCGAGCATACATTTTTCGAATCGATACAATCTAAAACAAATTGTGATTGCCGGACTTGAGAATTGAACCCAGGACCTTAAGATTCTCAGTCTTAGTGCGATGCCACTAGATCAATAAGGCAATAAAAACATTAAATCGTTGCAAAAATACAGATCAAATAATAAACAAATTACAAACAAAAACGAACAAAATGTTTGTTTACATTTTGATCAGGTTAGGAATAATGAATCGCGTATACTGATTTACGATCTGGAAAATGATTTTATGATACAACTTTTTCACATTTTCTGTTGTTTATTTCGAAAACCACTTCGGATCTTGGCATTATAGTCAGTTGAATGCGTTTTGAAAGCCTTAATTAATATTCAAACATAGGCTATAAAGATTGAATTCACTTGAATTAAAAACTGTCCAGAATGTAATTGTACTTCTAAATATCGATCTAATTATATAGTGCAGACGACATTTCAACACGATTATGTATGTATAAGAATTATTTTCTCGCGTATGTAATATTAAATGGAACAGATAATAAAGTAAATAATTCCAATGAACGAATGTGAATGAAGATGATTGTTCGTATAAAAACTGGCTTTGAAATGAGTGAGATCTGTGCGACACACGAACAAAGGCCACCGTCAGACAAAACAAGGAACATACAAGCTCAGTATTCTCTTCGATGAATAAGAGGTAAATCAGCGTGGGAAGACTTCAAGAGCTCCTTTAGATTGTGATGAATAAAAAACTTATTGAAATTCGCTCAACTGACATATTACTGCATATAATATCTTGACATATTATTACTGTTATCTGTTGTATGTATTTTGTAATATACCGTTATATGCAACACTGATTAATCATTGGAATTTATTTTATATCATTATAGACGAGATTAGGATTAAAGCTCTAGATAATCCTTGATATAAGAAATCATTTATGTCTCATTATACTGTTATTTGTGAGGGTCAGAATGGCGGGTGTACCATAACGAATGCAGTCATGTTATATACATAAATTTTACTAATTAAAAAGTTATATTAAAAATATGGTACACCCGCCATATTAATGCCAGAACGGCGCGCCGTATTTTGATTGCTCAATATTTACTCATTGGTGATTAAACATTATTAAAAAGAAAATACCAAAATAGTACCTCTAATAAACAAAACCAGACACTCGACCATGGTGTTTAATTCGTGGAAAAAAAGAGAGAAAGAGAAGAATTCTAGAGAAAGGCGGCTGCTTCGTATAGCTGTACGTGATTTCAAGAACATTTGATGTAGTGTGTTCTTACTTATTTATAATAATATAAGTCTTCTAGCGTTAGTTAAATCCCTTTACGGCAGAAGGACACTCGTGTCTGTACGTGTGCACGCTATTGTGGCATGTTAGGTCGAATTGTCTTTTTTCAGGTGTTTAAAAAACAATATTAAGCCCCATTCAGATGGACTGTTTCTTACAAACAACATAAACAAGAAAATAAAACTAAATGATGCTCCCTCGTATACAACGCAACATACAAGCTTACCGTTATATTCATGTCTGTATATTGCGATAAACTCATCTAATGAGGCTTTAGTCGCTAAGAACGTCACACATAAACGAATGAGATCTTTGCTATATGTAATTTATGTGTATGTGATTGGTTCGTTTTTGTTTAGCTTCAAAAATCACAGAAGTCTACGCATACCCAAAAAGGTCACATGTTCTTGATTACGAGCGAATGTGTCGCGACCTAGACCTCTTCACCTCTGTGTCGTTTCGCGATCTAAGGCGAGCAGCACAAGGCACCCCAACATGCCATAGCCATAATATATTTAAAATCTGTCGCGGTATGTCCCACAACACAGAAGTAGTTCTACAATTAGCAAGAGGCAACCCTACTTTTATGCATCCTCAATTCCCATTCATACCTCTATTATTATTTTTTAAATTATTGAACATTAATAACCTAGCAAGTGTGTGGTGGATCTATAGTACCAGAGAATAGTTGCATCTTCTTATATTGACTACAAAATTAATATCTAGGGAGCACTATGGTTACAAATCACAATATAATACTATTACTATGGGATAATTAAGTTTTCTAATAGTGATTATTTTTATTATCAGTTTAGTAGTTCCAGAGATTAGTATTTAATACAAATCGAATACAAAATCGATATTTGTAGGGCCCCATTATTTCAAATATAGCCTATATTACTCAGGAATAATAATTAGTTGCATCTTTCTATAAGTGAAAGATTTTTTCAATTGGTTCAATGGTTCCCCTACATACAAATAAACAAACAAATATGTCCTATTTATATGTATGACAGGCTAGATATATAAAAGCGAAATACCACTCAGTCACTCACTAATTAATCATTATATATCAAAAACTAGTAAACTTGGATCATGAAATTTGGTCAGACGATAATAATAAGTACAGTAAAATATGTACACACATGACCATACAGTGGGTACATTTGCCATTACCACCCACTTTTTTGTATTTGCTTGCATAATGAGATCACAGGATGAGCAGGTTGTTCACCTGATGGTATGCACCATGCCTGCTCATAAACAGTTTTATCATAGAGCATGCATGGTACTGGACTGTAATCCCAAGAAATATGATGTTAAGTATCATAATGCCCAGTAATTTCTTGTGCCCAAGATTTCCAAGATTCAAGTTATGCTTGTGTTATTTGGGAATGAAAGACAAAAAGTGGTCTAAAATTAATGAATAAAGGTAACTAAGCATTATATTATGCATGGAAATCAAAAGTACTTACCTAATGTATTGCTATTTGATTATATTTTTCATTAGTCTTAATTATGCTGAAATATAGCAATGAATTTAATTAATTCAAAAAACACAGATAAACTTGTTGACTTTGGTGTATTTATTTAAAGTAAGTAGAAAGTTTAAAGAAACTTTCACTACCCAGTCTTGAGCATCATTCATAGAAGACCATTGGCTTTCATGTCATCCTCTAAAATGTCAAGCCAGTTCTTTATATAAGTAGACCTAGGTAGGTGTTGTACTTAACTGAGTACAAATAAAAAAAACACACTAGATAGCTAATTTTCGGGTATGGCTATGTTTAAACAATGTGATCTCCACCAAGTAAATACAAGTAAAACCTTGCAGAATGTAAACCATTTTTAAATTAAAATGTTAATGTGAAAACTTTTAAACAAACTATTCTTTAATTAAATTAGGTATAACTCTAAATAAGTATGATTTACCTTTTTCATTATATTATTTCAGGGTCCAGAAACATGGGTGGGTGTGCGAGCGTTACGCGCCAGCTCCGGCGGCATTCTAGACCCAGATGACAGGGTCCGCGACGTGGCCGACGACCGGGAGACTCTCACGGCGGAGTGCGCTAACCAGGCTCCGCAGCCGAGAGCGGCTCAAGCTGATGGTGCCAGCGGCTCCTCAGCAGGCACCGCTTCTCCCGATATGTTTCGGGTAAGTGGGAACAAAGCTGTACAATATTATTAATATCACGTTAAATGATTCCCGCTCCCATTTAGCGTTTCATACGTTCCACAAATACACTATTAAGTTTAGGGTCCGTACACTGTTCATCATCGTTATTGTTTATTGCAATTTGCACAAACCCACACCACTTGTATAAAATAAACACAACTTTATTATACGGTTGCTTTTGTTTACAAAATAATTAAATTAATTATTAAATTCGAAGACAATACTGTCAGAATTCCCGCCAAATCCCTCAACGTTGTTTTTTACCTTTTCACTAAAGAATGAACGATGGAACCTATCCATACAGCCTTTACTCTTGTCCTATGTTTTCTTAAAATTAATAACATTTATTATGTACATACATATTATTGCTAATACAGTCAACCTGGGTAACTTTGTCTTTCAATGTAACATTGACTCACTAACTTGTATTTGAACGTTTAATTTTTTCTCTGCTTACTGAATCACTGTATAATAATAAGTTGTTTAATATATGAAGGTAAAAAGTGTTTTTGAACGAAACCTGCAGTGACATTTGATATTTGTCAAATATATATTTATTTCTCATCATTCAAAATTTTCGCGGTAAATAGAGTTAAAAATAAACTTGCTAAAAAGTTGTGTATAGCAGTTACTACAGGAGAACTACAGAAGGCGAGTTCAGTTTTATGTTGAAGAATCATATGTTTTTTTATGTAATAACACTGAAATATCCCGCGAGATTGATAGATTTCTTAAAAAATCTTTAATTAATCTTCGATCCGTTTCATTTTCAGACCATTTGGGGTAACATTAGCTCGGGGCGAGGACAGACAATGCGTGAAAATTTCAATTATGCAAAAAAGTTTTGAAGGGTGGAAGTGGCCATCAAAGCTTGACATATTTAATTGTCACCCCCGTAATATAGTTAGTCGATTTGGAGGATCTAAAATCACAAAACGAGGCGATTCTTATCCGATTGATGATCAATTTCTATACATGGTATGGGGGGAATTGAGAGCCGATATTATGTTTCTTTTTTATATGTGATTGAGTTTGTTTTATTATTTTTGGAACGAAGTTCCTTACGGCAGGCTTGGAGGGGATAGGGATTTCGCTGCGTGACCGAACTGAAAAAAAATGTGATAGTAAAACCGTAAGAAAAATGCGTGGAATAAATGAGAAGTGCGTAGGCGCGACAGTCGCATAACCAGCCAGCGTTAGTTCCTTTTTTAAAATGAAATTCATTCAGCCAGTTATAGTTGAAGTATATAAAAATACTCCTTCGATTTTTAAAAGACTTTAACTTTGGCTCACCAAATTTTTGGTAATTTAAGGGTCTTCTATTTATCGTTTTGATAAATAACACAGAAATTTAGATTATAAAGGCCAATATCCCACTAGAAACACTTATTTATGACAAATAACAATAAAAGTAAATCCGTACTACTATAAATTACCTCTAAAGTGAGCCAAAATTACCCAGGTTGACTGTACCTATTAGGGTCATTAGAGTACCATTTTTTTTTATTTTTCTCTCCTGATGAAGTGATTGGTATCATGATAAAGAGCTAGTTTACTATTTAATCATCTAAATAATACACACCAGTGAATATGATTACTTAAATAATTCCTTTAACTATGTACATATAAGAGTTTATTACATATTCGTTATATTAAAATTATACTGTGTATGGCATACAGCCATATTGATATATTTTCTTGGCCCGTTACAAAACGAAATTAAATTTGTTTAGCGCGGGATGTTTGATGAGGGAATACATGTTGGAACTTGTTTCTACGAGAACAGTGAATAATTAGTCGGCCAGTCGATTATTATAATCTGCCTGTTATGTCACAAAGTGGTAATCAATTTCGAAACTCATTTTATTGCAACATAATGGGTTTGTGTTATCCTAAATGTATTTGTTTCGGTAAAGGCGATAAGGTAATGTATTTCTTTATTTACTAAAAAATATTATTGTCATATTTACTTTTCTAATTCTTATACTTTTCTTAGACTCTCGTATATTGGTTATATTTTAATAATGCAGTAGTTAAACATTTGAATTGAATGGTGGAATAAGCAGGCCGCTCTTATAATGTTAAGCGCCACGCCTATTCATAAACAGAAGCAACAGCACACAGAACCATGAATTACAAAGCACTGCATGGCATGAAACTGCGCTCGTCGTCACGAGACATGGGATATTAAGTCTAATAATGCCTATTAATTTCCTTGGCTTCAATGCCCTTCAATTCGAAACAGAACAGTGCTTACACACACTGCTTGGCGGTAGAAATATACAAATTTGTGGTACCAACCTAGACGGCCTCGCATAATAGGTACCACCTGGTGCCAACGATTATGTTACACACACTACTATTACTACACTACACTGGCTATCGTACAGATAGATAGATAAATGCGATGCGAACACTGCACCTGTAATTTTTTATTCTGTTTTCGCAAAACGAGTTTCTTTTTCGTATTAATAATAATATTAAATACACCCAACAGTCATATACATAGTCCTGACCCCCCACAGTAAGATGCGAGTCTTGTGTCGTGGGTGTCAGGAACTACGAGAGACTTTCGGTCTCACAACAACCAGACCCCGAGACAAATATTTGTTGATCACACAAACATTTATTTCGGTGCGGGGATCGAACCCGCGGACTCTCGCTTCACAGCCGGCTACTCGCCCGCTGCGCAACGGTGGCTGTCATTATTTTCTGTTACATAAAAAATTATGTGTAAAATTATTAAAATTAGAGATAGTAATTTATCCTGTTGACCTTTAACCTAAATCTTTATTAATCTTCAGTAGGAACTAGGAATGTTCATTAATGTTGTAATTATGTCGTACCAACCAACGTTTTATTTGCAGCTACTTAAAATTTATCTGCAATGCTTGCTCTGACAAACTCGTACCCAATACCTACTTGATTTATTCGTAGATAACAATTAGGTACGCGGTATTTACGTGACTGAGTACGGTACCTGGCAACGGGTACATAATCAGAACAAATGACGGTCGTTGAATGGCGAGCCGCTCGCAGGCGTTGCGAGCGAACGCCCCTTGCGTTAGGGTTACCAAAACGTAGAATTAGGAAAGACATGGCGAAATTTTCAACTCTACCTTACCTATCAGGGTGGGTGGTTATTATTTAATAAAAAATATTTGAAGATTCGCACGTAACTATTCAATTTACAAGTTAGTAGGTGCCTCGTATGCGAGAGACTGTTTTAGTTGTTACCACCGCTTGGTCTGTTTTTACCGCCAAGCAGCACTGAGAGCTCTGTTGTGTTTCGGTTTGAAGGACATGGAAGCCAAAGTAATTATTGGACATTATGAGCCTTAAAAACTTATGTCTCAAGGTGACGGTCGTATTCCAGTGTCATGAAGTGCGAACGCACTGTCATGCAGTGCTTTGTTATTCAAGGTTCTGTGTACTGTTGCGTCTGTCTATAGGCAGCGTGGCGCTTACCGTCAGAAGAGAGACGTGCTAGTTTTGCCATTTATGCTATACTTATTAGCAGTTAAAGTTAAAAATCCCCAAGAACATATTTTATTCTAAGTTAATAAGAACCTATTACACCTACTATATTCAAACTTATTCATAGAAATTCTCTTGGATGGGGGTTTTGGGCATTAAGTTCATACAGTTTGGGTAACACATTGATACGTATTGCTAACAATATATCTCAGTGGGTAACATAGCTAGTTTTCAAGTTTGACAACCCTATTTTCCATACTAGACTACATACATAATTATTAGTAACGTAGGTAGGTACATAGATAAAGAGCTGAAACTAGGCTAACAGGATTACAGAACTTGTTGACGCGTATTCAAATGTTAAAGTCTTTTATAGTTAAAAGTAGTTAGGCTAAATGTAGCGATAGATCTTTACTACTGAATCTCATTTATAAAGTAAGTAGGTACGAAATTTTCGTATTCATTTAATTATTCGATGTCGAGTTTAGGCAGATCTATTATGGTACTAGTTTTAGCACGCGGCTCCGCACGCGTTATGTACTTTTTCTGGGATAAAAGTACCCATGTCCTAATCCAGATCATGACTTATTTGTGTACCAAATTTTATCCATATCCTTTGAGCCGTTAAGCGTTATTGATTAACAAATTCACAAACGTCTAAACTTTAATATTCAGAATATTAGTAAGAATCATACTTCAATTTATACTTTATAAGAGACGGACTAGTTAGAAGTAAAATTGTGTCACATAACGCGGAAGTTTGACAGTTGACAGATAGGAATCAGGCGAGGTTCTAGAGATGGCAATATTAAGTTACGGCTAATTGACCGCAACTTGTGGCGAAATTTCTATATACTGCGCAACCGGTCTAGTAGTATACATTGTAATCTTTCGTAGAACTAATGGGAAATACAAATACGTAATATTATGTAGGTATCTGAAAAAAACTGATTCTTGTCTCAGGGTAAGTGCCATGACTGCCCATAAACAGAAGCGACATCACCCAGAATTTTAAATTTCCAAGTACTGCAAGACTAATAACGCCGAGACATGAGTTCTCACAATGCCCAGTAATTACCAAGTACTGCACTGCACAGCGCTCATAACGCCGAGACATAAGATGTCTCACAATGCCCAGTAATTTTAATGGCTTTAATTCATACCAGTTCACGACGTACTTTCGTATGCGTGAGGCCTACAATACCGGTATTTAGTCCTATTGTTGATTGACAGGGAGGCGGTGGCGTCGGAGGCAGTATGCGCGTGCCCAACACGGACTCGTGCGTGGAGGTAGGCGAGGCGGACTTAGAGGACGGTGCTAACGGACTACAGGTCCGACGAGGCAGCGAGCCAACGTTACACCAAGATACCATGCCCCCGCAGAGACAGGTAACCTAAAATAGTTGATAAACCGACGTATCGAGGAAGGGGTAGGTAGGGGTGCAAATAGTGCACCCACAATTCGCTAAGATTATTTCCGTCGCTCATAGGTGATGACTGAAGATGAGTTTATCGCTATATCGTGAGCAACTCATATCTAATTATTCGAATTGAAAATCTAACCACAAATTATAATTGCGGGATCTGGGATCGTCGTAGTCTTATAGCCGTTCCCTATATTTTTATTTACAGATAGATTTCCTTACTTTCAATAAGCACTTTACTGCCAGTAAACAAATCTGCGATCAAAGACGATGCGAACGTGACTTGTCGGAACAATCCATTATCGCGGCGTTTTCACTATACGTACGGTGGTCGCTTTTAATTCATAAATCATTTAATACTTTCCACTATTGTTTGTTGTTCAGTACAATACCTATATATCAGCTCTCCCACTAGAAAATGTCCATAAATTCAATTTTCATTCCAGATTTATAATATGTAGATGTATTTAATTTAAATGTATGTTTCAGTTAAAAAATTAATTATAAGGGATTTTTTTCTTTTTTATTTGTCATTGTTTGTTATAAGTTGATATATGTATAGTCATCATCATTATCAGCCTGTGTTAGTCCACTGCTGGACATAGGCCTCTCTTAAAGCACGCCATTGAGCCCCACTATATGTATAGTGCCAGCAATAACTGTTTCTTTCTAGATGTGTGAGCAAACAAAGCGATGGTCAGCGGCGGTAGTGTGCCGCGAGGACAGCTGCCGCGTGACGCAGAAGGGCCCCGCGCAGGCCGACCCACCCGACCGGCACTCGCACGGACAACACTTCCAGCGGCAGACCAACAGGCTCTCCATGCAGTTCTCGGGACCGGGGTGAGTTTCACTCATATTGATAGATAGATAGATAGTGACTCTTTATTCTTCTTTCTTATTTATGGCTTTCGCATTATTATGCATTTTGCCAGTGTCAAGTATTATAATATATTCTCAAGTTATTTTTACAAGAACGATGAAACACGGGTGCGGTCGATTTCAAGGCCTTGCCGGAGTTTTGGTGTTAACCCCTTTCAGTACGATGCTTAATTCACTTATTTCAATGTTTCCATACACTGTTCATCACCGTCAATGTTTATTGAAAATATCCACACCACTTTTATACAACAAACACAACTCTAAACTAGTTTATGAAATAAATTAAAATAAGCGATGAATTGCACTGTCAGAATTCCCGCCAAAACTCAAAGTAACTCTTTATTGTAGACACACACATAAAAAAGAAAACAATAATAGACAAAGAACAACAAGTAAATAAATGTGCCACAAGTGGCGGCCTTATCACTAAAACCGATCTGTTCCAGGCAACTATTGGATGGAGACAATTATAAAGAAAACGTTACATGGGGTATAAATACAACAAAGCGCTAAAATAATGCCATCCGTTTTGTTAATATATTAGAATGTCAAGCAGCAGACGCATCAAGCGTTCACAAGGTGGTAGGTCCCTCGTATGCGAGATGCCGTCTGGATTGGTACCACCGCTGTGTCTATTGCTACCGCCAAGCAACAGTGTGTAAGCACTATTGTGTTTCAGTTTGAAGGACATTGAGGTCAGCGAAATTACTGGGCATTATGAGACTTAACGTCTTATGTCTCGGGGTGACGAGCGCAGTTCAGTGGCATACAGTGTTTTGTAATTCAAAGTTATGTGTGGTGGTGCTTCTGTTTATGGGCAGGCGTGACGCTTACCATCAGGCGAGCGCCTTGCTTGTCTCGTCATTCAATCAAATATATAAAAAACCTTCTTTCGGAACGTGCGTCCTAAATGGATAAGTGTTTGAACCATACCAACATAAAATTTTTTTTAGAAGCGGCGTGTGGTTAGACGCGGCTGAGAGAGTACAGACGTATGGCAGCAAGAGTCTTCCAAGAGACGCAAGACGAGAACCTCTAGGTCAAGATACGCCAGCTACTAACCATCAAAACCATAGGTGAGTATTAAAGGCCAGAGCCCACGTAATATGAAGGGTATAACAATTTCAAGTTGAGTGGTAGAGCCACGCTGGAGACAGTTTTGTCTACAGCATTAATGGGCTGGCTCAACTGGGTCGTTACCACTATCTTACAGAAAACCGACGTAAAGTAGCGGCTTGCTGCTACATTTCGTACAGTGAGTGAGATATCCGGAGGCCCAAATCCCCCTCCCCTTCCCAATCCCTTAATTATCCCTTCCTTTTAAGGTCGGCAACGGGCCTATGATTCTTCTAGTATTGTGGGCGTACATGGGCAGTGGAGTTAACTTATGATCACTTGCTCGTTTGCCGAACTATGCTATAAAAAAAAAGGAAGACGACAATAGTTAATTACAGACTTGACTACAGATTGCACTACATACATTTATACAAATTTGATTACGCATTGCTTAAAGGTGGACAGACGACCTGATAAAGGTGGCAGGAAGTCGCTGGATGCAGGCCGCTTCCAACAGGTCGGTCTGGAAATCTTTGGGGGAGGCCTATGATCAGCAGTGGACGTTTTGTGGCTGATGATGACGATGATGATTTCATAGCATTAAAGCAACCAATGAATATTCTTACAGGGTCGAGGACATGCTTCGGTGGGTGTCTGGCGTTAACAATGTGGCAGGAGTCCCACATATACAGGAACGACCGCTGGATCTCTTACCGGAAGGTATTTCTTACATCCATCTACTGAGCTACCATGATATCACTTTAACTGGCTACTGAAAAACAGCGCTGTATTGTAGTTCTTCTATTTTCTTTCGATAATAGATTTGTGTGTAGTATTGTGTAATTAATTGATTAAAATACTAAAAATAATCAAATCACATACCACATATTTTGGATTAGTAATTTAGTTAAAGTTTTGCTAAAATTAATTTCATCAAGTATTTTGTATTAGTTGAAAACTATAAACGTTCTTCCTACACTGTGTGTCGTCTGACACACACTTGACCCGTTTTTTATTTAATACGGCAACGGCACGAGTTCTGAGTCTATATATGAATGCCTCCTTGATCGCAAATCATAGATCTAACATTCGAATTCAGTATTTATTCATAAGAATCAACTGATACTTATATTAACTTATGTTTGCCGCCAAGCAACAGTGTGTAAACACTGTTGTGTTTCGGTTTGAAGAACATTGAAGCCAGTGAAATTGCTGGGCATTATGAGACTTAACAATTAGGGGTGACGAGCACAGTTCATTGCTTCGTAATTCAAAGTTTTGTGTGGTGTTGCTTCTGTTTATGGGCAGGCGTGACACTTACCATCAGGCGAGCGACTTGCTCGTCTCGTCATTCTATGAAATAAATAAAAAAAAAAAATAACATCTAATGTGTGGGTTTTTCGTCAGTGGGTAGCAGGGAACGTGCGATATCAGGCATGGAAGTGCCAGTAAGTCCGAGCAGCAAGCCTGTGTCAGGCGCCGCGCAGTCCGTGTGCGTGACGCTGGTGAAGGGGGACAAGGGGCTCGGCTTCACCATCACCACCCGGGACAACCCCACCGGCGGACACTGCCCCATATACATCAAGAACATACTGCCCAAGGTTAACCAACAGAACATTCCATTACAATATTATAATAATTTTTTGCTGATGGTATTCATATCCGCCCGGATAGCGACCATCGTACACATGGTGTTAAAAACTGCCATAGTGATCCATTGTGTACTGTGCCTGCATCAGTCATCCACCTGTCCTGTCGCAGGCCCCTCGATTTGTTTCTTCCCTCTTCGAAAAGCGAAGAAGCATTTAATAAATGAAATGAAATGATAAAATGGTTAGGTACTAAATCATGCCAGCCTGTATAAATGCCATTTATTATTTATAACTCATTGTTTGTCAGTGATTGCCGGTTTTTTGAACTGCACTGCGCTTACCATCAGGTGTAGTGCAGTCACATTGTCGTGCTCGGATAAAAAACAATAATAATAAATACACCCAATAGTAGAACGATTAGCGCGACGGGCAATACTTGTCGATGTCTCCATTCCGCATGACGACATCCTTGTCAAAGCCGAAAAAGACAAACTGTCCAAATATTTAGACCTGGCACACGAGGTTACTGACATGTGGAATGTGGACTCGACAGTTATTGTCCCCATAGTCGTTTCTTCAAAAGCCTCGACCAACACCTTCAGAAGCTCTCGATTTGTCATTGGTTCAAGAGCCAGATTCAGAAAGCGGTGTTATTAGACATGGCATGCATTGTCAAGAGGTTCCTCACTCTGGGGTCCTAACCGGTGGCTTGGGGTCCTAGGTCCATTTCAAATAGTAATTTTCCTCATCAGGGTGCGGCAGTGACAGACGGTCGTCTACGAGCAGGTGATCGGCTTGTGTCTGTGAACGGAGTGTCAGTGTCGGGTCTGACGCAGCAGCAAGTCGTCACGCTGCTGCGGAACACGCCGCCCGACTCCACTGTGGACATCGTCATAGAGCGGACCGTACATAACAGGACTCAAGTAAGTTTCGTCAAGCCATATTGTCCAACCAATGACTGGCAGAAATTTATCACTTCATTTTGTTAATAGCACTACATGATCCGAAATTTTCATCGATGACAAAAAAAATGTTTGCATACCACCTACCTTACCCATAAACCGTAGAACCGTAGACCACTCAGAATCATAAAGTACTGCACGGTACTGCAATCATTACCCTAACATAATGCCCCGTAATTTCACTGTATTCTATTGGCACTGACACAGATTTTTTATCGCAAAATTTTCGCCATTCATTGAAACTATTTCTCTCACTAATTTCAGAGAGTGGAACCACAACAGAGTCCAACAAAATTCGTAGAAAAAGCGATAGGCCCGCCTACAAATGGTCCTATTCAAATGGAAGGTGGAGCCAAAACGGAGAATGGTCGTGTATCAAGTATAGTAAATGCTTTAAACCAGAATACAACCACGAATAACTCTATGAGAGGACGGATCTCCAAGAGTTCATCGAAAGATGATCTGTTAAGTAAGGAGCAGAATGCTGATGCTGCGCTACAAGAGGCTTTTAATACTTCTTCTAATTCTGTAAGTTGTTTCTTGAATATACCGCTACTCCTAATAGTAAATTAGGTATACGGAATCGTGATTATTTTCCAGGCAGAGGTCCAATAAGCATGTGGGTCACCTCCAGCGCCCATGAACGCGCACAATACTAGAAGATTCATGGATGCGTTGCCGACTTAAAGAAAAATAATGATGAAGGGATTGGGAAAGAGGACGGGATTTGATTCTCCGGATATCATTCACCATAAGAAACGCAACAGCAAGCTGCTATTGTGGAGATAATACCATTCACTTGTTCATCTGCGTTAGCAGAGGCGTTACAGGTTACTCTAGTATAATTAAGTGATTTGTATCTACGCTTGACTGTAAAACGGAATTTTTGGATAAGATCAGGAGACTTATTCTAAGATCTTTCATTGAAATCGGCCGGTCTACTTATTTCTATTTATCCAGTTTGTGTTATTCTTCTTCTTCGATTCTGATCTCACCCCCAGTGACGTCGACACAACATGCTTCTATAACATGTTACAGAAAGATTTGGCTTGTAATTTTTTTACGACTGGCCGCCTGCCTGACGTTAACCTCTCTTATGTTTTTAGTTAACCAAAGAGTATTTTTTTTCTTTCCAGATATTAGGTTTAAGAAATCGTCTAATCCTGCGACTGGACGTGCCGGTTCACGACTCCGAGAAGGCGGGGCTTGGGATCAGTGTGAAAGGCAAGGTCACAGTGGGAGCCGATCCTCAAGATTTGGGGATATTCATCAAATCTGTGCTGAATGGTGGTGCTGCGTCCCGGGACGGAAGGTTACTTTGAGATTCATTACTATTGAGATTTAGCCCATTATTAGGATCGCGGGTCGAACTCTGACTGACTCAGGACTGTGGTAAATAGCATGATATAAGAGAGGCCTATGCTCAACAGTGGGACACTATTAGTTATCATTCCATTATTATCTTCATCATGATCATCATCACCATTATCACCATAATTATCTCTCTCAGATACGTCATTGTCTATTGTAGCTAATACTGTTTTCAAACAAAAAACAAACTGGATATCTACTTTACATAAACGACATTATTTTCGTCATGATACATGATACACTTCTTCCTTCTTTATTCAATGAGCAATCTTGCATACTTGTGAAAACATGTAATTAGTGCAGTGTTAGTTACTTAATATTAGTCACTTTTCCTGTGATACTTAGTAAAATATCTGAATAAATAAAATTACGACTGACTGACTGACTGACGACTGACTGACTGACTGACTGACGACTGACGGACTGACGACTGACTGACTGACTGACTGACGATTGACTGACTGACTGACGACTGACATTTATAGTATATACGTGTATAGTTTGCATTAACATTAACAGCGACATGCTGACGCGAAATCACAAGTTTAACCCATAACAAAAAGTGCTCAACTCAGCTAAAGACCTTCAAAAATACAAGTAGGTCACTACATTGTGATGATTGTTTTTAGACTCCACACGAACGATCAGCTGTTAAGCGTGAACGGCGTGTCACTAGTGGGACAATCCAATGCCGAGGCGATGGACACGCTGCGGCGAGCCCTGCTACATGCAGCGCCTGCACCCAGGGGAGCGATCGCACTCACCGTCGCTAGGAGAACCGGTAAATATTTATATATACAAATTAACTGTCACGTTGTTTGTCCGCGATGAACTCCTAAACTACTGAACCGATTTTAATCCAATTTAGCAAACTGTGTGCAGTTTGATCCAACTTGAGAGATAGGATGGTTTATATCTCAATTTATAGTCGCAATATTTTTTTATTGCAAAATATTTGTTTTAATTATCTTAGAGTATCATAAGATTCTAACAGATGGCGGTGTAAGGTAATTTATCGGCTGGATTAAGTAAGTTTCCAATAGATGGCGCATACTGTATTGAATAGTTTACTACAATATAATTTAACGTATACCTTAGCCATAGCAACGCGTGGCCGGGTCTGCTAGGATTTATACAATCTAACGCGATAAATTCACTGCGGCGAGCAACTCTTGCACACAGGCTTTGCCCTTCCGTGTCCTTATAGTAAAGAAAGAAGTTATCAGAGATTTCTGATTTCTGATTTTACAACTTCATTATTGAATTAGACCGTCTCTGTTATAGATAGTATGGACAGCCTAGCGAGGTGGAAAGACGACACTCCTCCCAACGGCAACGATACAACCAACTCCAACGAGACCAGCTCGCAGAACTTCAACACGGTCATATACTCGAGCGGCGACAAGGAGAACAAAATTAACGATAACTATTCCGAGTATGATGTTAATAAGAACGAAGGTATTTATTATTTCATACTATACATTTACCACATATGCACTCACAATAAGGATTTAGCAAGGGCAAAGACAGTTGGATGCATTCGAAACGAATTGGTAGAAGCTGACAGAAGACCGAACCCAGTGGAAGAGTAAACGAGAAGGCCTTTGCCCAGCAGTGGGACACATTATAGGCTATAAAAAAGGCACAGATGCTTCGTGAATGTACATTGACGTTAGAAGTACTAACGGTTGTAATTGACCTTAATACAAATCTCCAGTTCGATAACTGTAATAAACCAATAAAACAATTTCTAGGCGTGGCGATAAAACTTTCTTTTGATTGGTTTATTTCCGAAATCGTTTATCAGCCAAAACTAACCTAGCACTTTTTTGTAGAGCCCATTCAATATCTATTATCAAGAAGTGCAGTATTACAACAAATTAGCAATGTAATGTAATAAGTCTTGTATTATTTGATGGAACAAGTAATGTAGCAGATAAAACTTATTTCCCCTAGGTCTGGACAGCCACGACGGCAGAAGCACCAAGAAACACGCGTCCATCGTCACTATAAACAACAACAGCAGTTGGGTGTCGAACCAATCGGACGATAGCAAAGGTTATTTAGAAAGAGACAAAGATACGATTCCCCACGACAACAAGAGAGATAGCTTCGAATGGAGTAGACTGGACGGCTGGAACCCTGTGATAGATAGACTGACGGGCTTGAGGAACGAGAGTTATTATATGGCGACGCAGGCAGACATACCTCCCTTGAATGGTCACCATTACAGACAGAATCTAGGTCATGTGCACATGTCGAGATCACCACCGGCTCACCATAATGTTATTATTGAAGAGGATTATGGGACGACGAGGTGAGCAGAACAAGACAATATTTATATTTTTTTAAATTCTATTATCACGTCTTATTGAAGTAAAATTTACTTTTGCCTGAACCAAGTAAAATTTCAAGTTCGAAACGGGGAGGTTTTCGTGTAACGTTTCACATAAAACGTTTCAATATCCCTTTTCTTTGTTTTATGGATAATAATTAAATGTAAATATGTGGGATGATCTATGGTCACAAATCATAGATTTACACTGTTAGAATTTATTAATGACCTACATGAATCAAATTAAGTACTTACCTATGCTTTTGTTTTTATCACTTGACTTTAAGAGTGGTAGTGCCACGTTGTAGACAGTTTTGGCTACAGCATGAATGGGTTGGCCCGACTAGATCATTACCACTGCCTTACAGAAAACCAACGTAAAGGAGCATTGCAAGGCTTGCTGCTGCGTTTCGTACGGTGAATGAGATAGGCGGAGGCTCAAATCCCCCTCCCTTTACCAAATCCCTTAACTATCTTCCCTTTAAGGTCGGCAACGCGCTTATGATACTTCTAGTATTGTAGGCGTACATGGGCGGTGGAGATCACTTAGCATGAACTTAGCATGAAATGATTCACTTTATCGTTTGCGGATCTATGCTATAAAAAAAATTTGAAGCATCTGACTACTCAAATGCTTCAAGTGATGTTTTACAGTGTGAGGGAGTTTGTGTCTGAGTTTCAGTAGTATAGGAATGAATTATTGAAATAAAACGAATTTAAACGGATTTTACATTACCTACATTAGATTTTACATTAACAATTCGGGGCAACCTATACCTCAGTCCACCTCGTGACCACGAAGGCTGAAAAAAGCCTTCGAAAGTCGAAATTAAAAGACCGCGATAAGATCCGTTTAAATTCGTTTAATTGCCATTGCAATTAAACAAGAATGTTACTCATTAGTAACATTCGCGTAAGCGTAAAAAATGATTAGTAATGATTTATGATGATGTCAGGGGTAGCGGCGGCGGCGGCGAGTCTGGCAGCGAGTGCGGCGCGGGTGCGGGTGCGGGTGGCGGGGGTGTAGGCGGGGGCGGGGGTGCGGGCGCGGGGTTCAGCCGCGACGCGGTGGGGCGCCGCTCCATGTCGGAGAAGCGGCACGCCGCGCTCGACGCCAAGGCCACCGGCACATACAAGAAGATCAAGGAGATCAAGGCGATCAACTGTGAGCATCTGCACTACATATCCCTCTTTATAGCAATTTATTGAAGTGATAACATCTTATGGGACGGTAATCCGCTTCGTAACGTAACGCGTTACGACGCCACTCTGGCTTCCCTTTCTCTCACGCATACGGCAGCAGTAGGCAGGCTCCTCCTCTCTCATTTTAACCTACATTCGTTTAAGTTATCCCTTCTACACGCACAGGTTTTTTTTTCCCTGGCTCGGCAAAATGACTACGGCATACCTAATGGTAAGTGTAGCGCAATCCAAAGATAGTGTCGACCAACGACAAACAGTGTGTCATTCGTTAATCGGCACAATCATGCCGACCTGCCTAACTATTTCTTCACACTCCGTTTTAAGGACCCTATATTATTGGAAGGAGGGAACACGTGTGCCGGCAAACTATTCCACAGCTTAATGGTCCGGGAGAAGTACGGTTTTGTGAACATTTTATTTTAAGCCGAGATGGACGAGATCACGAAACACCGCTCTGAATATAGTCGCGTTTCACTACGCAGTACGTAAAGTTAGGTATCAACGAGACAATGACGGGCACACGACTTGTGGCGCCCGTCGTCGCTTCACTAGGGATACACTATTTAAATCATTGAGTATGTAGATATACATGAAATTACAATTAGTCAAAGTATAATTGTTTCCTTCAGCAGCAATGCAAGTCGGACCGGCGTTAGGAATGCGAAAATCTTCAAGTCTAGAATCCTTACAGACAGCGATACAAGAAAACCAAAGGAATCCACGCACAGAGCCCATCTACGCTCGTGCACACCCACGTAAGCTTAATAGTACTACTATTATTATTTTTTATTGTATTGAATGACGAGACGAGCAAGGCGTTCGCCTGATGGTAAGATGCCCATAAAAAGAAGCAACACCACACAGAACTTTGAATTACACAGCACTGCATGATACTGAACTGCGCTCGTCACCCCGAGACTTAAGATGTTAAGTCTCATAATGCCCAGTAATTTTTGGCCTAATGTCCTTCAAACCGAAACACAACAATGATTACACACTAAATAGACATAAATAGTGCGCCATAAATAGACAAATCGCATACGAGGCACCATGTTAAGCAAATTTAAATAAACGATAACTAATTAATAAAAAGTATCATCCTTTTTATTCACAGTAGGTAAAATACGATTGTTACAGCGTTAAAACATTGGCTGACCGATGACAACACAGGGCCGGACATAATAAGGGGGTCACCGCAACAGTCCTCGCTTTCACACAAGAAGCCATCTTTACTCAAGTCGTTATCGACCATGTTCAGGTGAGGAACGATAATAGCTTCAATTACTTTCGCTTTTATAGTGTATGTGATAATTTTCTCCGAATTGACCGAAAGCAAACTAGGGACATTTTTATTTATTTATTGCTAGCTTTTCCTCGCGGATCTGCCTGCGTGATCTGCTTTTTCCGGGATAAAAAAGTAGCCTATGTCCTATTCTGATTTATAAGCTATATTATTGTAAAGTTTCATTAAAATCCATTCAGTAGTTTTTACGTGAAAGAGTAACAAACATACATCCATCCATACTTACAAACTTTCGCGTTTATAATATTAGTAGGATGTATGTTTATGGTTATTGTTGTATATATCGGCTAGCAAATAAAATAATGTTATTTTATGCAAAGTCTAAATTCCTATAATGTTCATTATTTTAAAATACAGGATAGGCAAGCCGCATAAGAAGACAGAAGGCGAAGTGTACGGTCGTTCACAACCAGGAAGATCTTCTGAGAAGTCACTGTCACGCGCGCACGAGAAACAACTCGAGCGACAAGAGAGACAAGAGAGACAACAGGAAAGAACGCACGAACGGAGGGACGAGGAACAGCCAGCATTGCTCAGGTATTGATAAACTTGTTTCATTAATAGGGATAATTTTAGTCAAAATATCTAAATATATAAAACTCAAAGGTGACATAGTGATCTATCAACGCACAGCCCAAGCCACTGGAGGAATCGGGCTGAAATTTGGCATGCAGGTAGATGTTATGACGTAGGCATACGCTAAGAAAGGATTTTGATAAATTCTACCCCCTAGAGGATAAAATAGGGGATTAAAGTTTGTATGACACTTTGTCAATTTTAAACGTTCACGCGGACGAAGCCGCGAGCAAAAGCTAGTTAGGATATAAAGATTTAGGAATAGAAACAGTACCCTCTACAGAATTGTATATTGTCGGGTAATGATTACTTCGAACAGCGCATAAAAAACATGTCTTATTGAGAACCTCTTCCTTTTCTTGGAAGTCGGTTAAAAAAAATACTCGAAAATAGAGACCCTCTTTTTTTGAAATCGGTTAAAATACATTAAATATACAATTTTAAAGTTTTTATTGTTGGGGTGACACCCAAATCAAATGCGCCACGGTTGCCACCCATTGCTACGCCATTGCACACTACTGTTTGGGGGCAGATATAAACCATACGGCCTCTCGTTAACGAGGGACCTACTATTAGTAATATTGCTCAGCAGTGAGATAATGTTGTTTAGATAAAATCAAATACATAATGAGTAATGTTTTCCATGACACAGGGTAGAGGGTCAGCATTCGCGGCAGAGCAGCGGCAGTGGGGAGAGGAGAGGCGACAGGGGGGAGCGGGACCGTGACCGCGAGCGGGACCGTGAGAGGGACCGTGACCGCGAGCGTGGCCGTGATCTCCCCCCATACCGAGCGCCCCCCACCATGCACCACCAGGTCCAGCCACCGATTAATTATTATTTTTGGAACGAAGTTCCTTACGGCAGGCTTGGAGGGGATAGGCATTTCGCTGCGTGACCGAACTGAAAAAAATGTGATAGTAAAACCGTAAGAAAAATGCGTGGAAAAAATGCGTGGAAAAAATGCGTGGAAAAAATGCGTGGAATAAAAGCGTTAAATGAGACGTGCGCAGGCGCGACAGTCAATGTGTCAATTTTAATGTCAGTCATTTCTATGTAATTTTATGTTATCAAACAAAAATAAAGAGACATATTTAAAATGAAATTCATTCAGCCAGTTATAATTGAAGTATATAAAAATACTCCTTCGATTTTTAAAAGATTACGCTAGCTCGTTATTATTTATAATTACATAAGTTGATAAAAAATGCTATACAATAGCTTTACCGCGGCAGTCTCCGAGCGCCACACGTCTTTTTTTATTTCTATTTTTCTATTCTATTTCTATGTAATTTTATGTTGTCAAACAAAAATAAAGAGACATATTTTGTTATTTTAGTTGATAATTTGAATTTTTTGCAATTTGTGTCGATTGTACATTAGCCGAAGGAACTTCGTTCCTACCTGGTGTCCCACGACACACACCAATTTTTTTATAGCATAGGCCAGCAAACGAGCAAGTAGGCCACCTGATGGTAAGTGATCTCCACCGCCCATGTACGCCCACAATACCAGAAGAATCATGGGCGCGTTGCCGACCTTAAAGGAAAGGGATAATTAGGGATTGGGAAAGGAAGGGGGATTTAGGCCTCCGGATATCTCACTCACCGTACGAAACGCAGCAGCAAGCCGCTACTTTACGTCGGTTTTCTGTGAGACAGTGGTAACGACTCGGTCGAGCCGGCCCATTCATGCTGTAGACAAAACTATCTACAGCGTGGCTCTACCACTCGACGGTGGAGTGAAAACTTCTTTAGCCGCATTGAGCACGTTTTGGTAGGGGATAAACATTTGATATCGAGTCAGCGACATGCTAATGTTAATGCAGACTATACCCGTATAACACATCATATACACCCGACCGTGTGCATTGCATTAATGTGTATAATCTTGCAATAAATATTTGTATGCCGGCTCAACGGCAAAGCATAGAGGACTTGTGTAATGTTACAAAAATATAAGATCTGTTATCTAACACCTATGCTTACAAATAAACTAATTTGATGTGATAATATTATAATTATACAGGGCATGGACAGCGCGTGGGGACCGACCGGCCATTACGTGAACTACGAGGAGATCCAACAAAACCTGAAGTAAGCTTCACACATTTCACCATACGCACCTGATACCATACGCACGTAAGTCACAAATTCATTTTAAATGCAGTTATGACGAATATTCCAGCGCACGTCGGGAGAAACTCAGCGAGGTGCAGATCGGACAGATGCGGCGGCAAGTACATGCGCAGAGGGCCAAAGCGGAAGAGGAAAGGTGATTATTTATTAATTATTAGGTTATAACTTCTTATGTTTACGCAAATATTTCTCATTGGAATAAAACTAATTTGAACGGATTTTATCGCGTTTTTTTTATTTTGATCCCGATGTTTCGAAAGCTTTTCAGCCTTCGTGGTCCACCCCGTGAAAACCGCGGTAAAATCCGTTTGGATTAGTTTTATTTCAATAGTTAAGTTAGATAAAATAATAATTCAGACTTGCGCACAGATACAGCATAGCACAGAATAACTCATTAACTTAAAAAAATCCTAGCACGATATTTTTTTATCAATATCATAGTTTTTAATATGACTTTTTATTATGTTCAATATGATATTCTGCTTAAATTCACATAACATAATATATAATCTACTAAATTTATTACTTATTGCATTACTGTTTTAACATTTATGATTTACACCACTCTTCTAATTATTATTATTACTTATGAAGTGTATTAATTTGTAAATATTTCATAATAAAAAATATTGTTTTAAGAATAAGTTTTTTTAATTATGAGAAGTTAATTCGTCGTCCAACATAAAATTACTTATAGAGTATTATAAAAATATGACAAATATTGGTTATGCTATAATAATTACATTAAACATTTTAATACCCAATACAAGTAATTTTAAAAAATGCTTATATTCGGTGGAGAATTATTAATATGATTGACAGTGACCCAGATACAGATATACATAGATAATATAATAAATTATTAATTTGACTTATTTGTTTCTGCTTCTCTGTGACTGTATTGGTAAGATGCTTGTGTTTTGTAATGACATAAGGTTACCTATTAGTAGTTAAGCTAGTTATAGCCCTTATTGATTGGTATTTTTTTAATTAGAATAAACATCAAAGCTATGGTTTTTTTTGTGGTGATAAAAATCAAATTGGGTTTACTGAAGTGTCAATGTCATGTTTCATCACACATAATTTTAACTTCAAGCCGGCATAATTCTGCCGACTGTCGAAGGATGCAATGTCAAATGTTAGTATAACAACCTCGACCGCTACCCCCATCATGGTTTCTAAATCCACCTCCTTGGAATTCAATCGGATTTGGGACTACGTGGGGTGAATCTACACTAATATTATAAAGAGGAAAGATTTGGATTTTTATATGTAACGAATAAACTTAAAAACAACTGGACCGATTCCAAAAAATCTTTTGCACTTAGAAAGCTACATTATCACTGAGTAACATAGGCTACTTTTTATCCCGGGAAAAGCAGATCACGCAGGCGAAATCGCGAGCAAAAGCTAGTCACTCATACATCATACTACGCGTTGCTTAAATTTGACTGCACCTTTCAGTAACACGTTGTATATACACAGTTGTCTTGTAATTATCATTTATTTAAACACAATGGTGGTATTTATGCTCGTGTAAAAAAAAATATAAATAAGAAGGTAAAAGTTAAAAAGTGTAAAGGTCGCAGGAAGTCGCTGTATACAGGCCGCTTCCAAACAGGTCGGTCTGGAAATCTTTGGGGGAGGCCTATGTTCAGCAGTGGACGTCTTGTGGCTGATGATGATGATGATGAAATATTGAAGTGATGTTTATGTATAATGAATGAATAAAGCTATGAGTAACAAAGTGTTTGTGTGTCGGTGTGTGCAGCCGTCGGGTGGGGGGTGGTTGCCACTCGCAGCGTTCCTGTAGGGAGGGGGGCGCGGGAGGGGGAGGGGGGGCACGGCCGCAGTCCAACTACTACGAGTACGAGTCGGCGTCCGCACCGCCGCGACGCCCAGGCAAGCTCTCACACTACCACTGAACATTCGCACTTACACAATGTTATAATGTCAACACATTTACGCACCAGTGTCGGAAAGTTAGGTTCGCGTCACACTATAACCGCCAATGATTTTAGTCCGGTCAATTTAGGTGGAGATATTTTGGTGGAGAGCTGGGGTTTACCATTACAAATAAAGTTTTAAAAATCCCCATCGATCCCATGTGTGCTTCAAAAGTCATTCGGGGTCAAAGGTTAAAATTTGAGGTTTTTTTGAATTAAATTGAAGTAAACCCCAGGCTCTCCACCAAAAATTAGCTTTGTGGGAATTTTTGTTATTAGAAATGTCTATATTGACCGGACTATTTACACTGACGTTTATTCATTACACTAATAAGAATAAACAAGAATGCATCAATTACCTTTTCTTATGTTCTAATTTCAATTTCAGTTTCCAATTGTTATTTTTCCCATATGAATAATTGTTATATGTTATTGAATGGCGCGAGACCTTCGCAAAACTTTTAGAACTCAATCAAGGACTAGTCTGAAATCATACAAATAGAGTTACATGATCCTCACGTAAGCACATATTAACTACATTATTGTTACTTGAATTATGTATAATTATTTGAGAAAAATGTATTATGTGTAATCGATCAAATAAAATAAAAAAAAATAGTACTAGGTAAATAAATCTTTAACCGTCACATTCCACGAAGTGTACATAATTATACAGTAGTACATAGAGCAGACATTGTAGATGTTATAGATATTACAGAAAGTACTATTATAAATTGATGTACTTATTTTTGTAAACCTAAGCGGATCTAGTCTTAAGGAATCTAGTTCGTCGTTAGGTATTGATTAATTGGATGCAAAAATATGCAATAACATTTCAACCCACATCAATTAAAAATTGAGATGTTAATTTTATTTTGCTTAAAGTAAAATTATGTATTGTTGTGAGGTCTGTTTGTGACCTCGATATAAATAAATGCCTGGACCTATATTGTTATCAATAGTAACAAACAAGTTATAGTAATTATACATTTTATAATCGCTAAAATTAATTACTCAGAAAATCCCCAATTACTGAAATTCTTTCAAGAGCAAAAATAACAAGAGTAATCGGGGTTTCAGGTTTCATTTTAATTATTAATAAAGCCTGCAGTATCATTCTGTCGCTTAATTGGTAGTCATTACGTCTCAAAAGATGCTAAATATAGTCTGTTACAGTGAATTTATTATGTTTGGTACTTTACTAATGTAATTATTGTGATAAAATTTTATAATATACACTCACTATGAAAATTGTAAAGAAAAATTGCTAAACTATATATCGTCAGTGGAAAGTTAAAAATACTGAAGCCGCGATACGTCAACTTTACGGTAGAGCATTTTAAAATGTTATTTTTACGAAAAACAATTCATAATAATTATATTAGGAAAAAATATGATTCAATAAAATATAAGTTTTACCGAAAATTATCCATATTATATGAATTTTTATCGTGAAAAAACAACTTTAAGGCTGGGTTGCACCATCTTACTTTAGCAATGGCAAACATGTTTAAATACCGGTTAAGCAAAAAATGAGTTGCACCAGTTGACAAATGTCATAACTGTTGTTGACCTTAACCGCCCAAGATTCGCTAGTTAAAGCTATTGTTTAAGGCTGGATTGCACCATGATAGCTGTTAAAGTTAAGGTTTATGTCAAATTTGACGATAACATTAACGCTGACTTTAACAATGACTGCGGAATGTGTTGCACCATCGTATTCTTTGGCATAGTTATCTACAACATCTTTAGAATATTGAACCGTCTGACAGCTATTTAACTTTAACAATAGCTTTAACCAGCGAATCTTTGGCAGTTACTGTTAACAGCTAAAGTTATGACGTAATCTAACATTTGTCAAATGGTGCAACTCATTTTTTGCTTAACCGGTACTTTAACATGTTTGTTATTGTTAAAGTAAGATGGTACAATCCAGCCTAAGTGAAATAGATGTCAGATGTTTCAATTATAACCTCCAAACCGATATATCTCCTAAAGCTTATGTGCTCCAAAATAATACCATGCCCCTGTTTCTAGAAATCATCGAGGAATCTAGTAGTATCGGAATACGATGCACAACACATTCCGCAGTCAATGTTAAAGTCAGCGTTACTGTTATCGTCAAATTTGACATAAACCTTAACTGTAACAGTCATTATGGTGGAATCCAGCCTAAGTCTCTCTACCGTCAAGTTCACGGTGTTTTTTGCCTTTCCAGTGAAGATATATAAATAATGATTATTATTATTTACATTATATCGAATATTATAAAAAACAAAACTAAAACATTATTAGCGAACATTGAGTAATTATTTTTTAAGTTGTCTGTATTTTAGATAGTGGTTGTGATTTCTTTGGGAAATTGCTACAACAATAACAGAAAGGAAATTAATCAATGATTTGTATACGTGCCTACGAACGGAAGCGTAGATACATACACAAAGAAATTCAATTTTCTATTGTTATATTTGAACATGACTTGGTTCATTTTTATTATATTTTGAATTTCTCAGCACTTATTATGCCATGTTGTATATTTTACGTACATCTCATTTATAATTTAATTTATTATCCATTTACTGTAAGGTATTCGTGACATTCTAATTAGCGATGAGCGGATTTAAATATATTCCTTATTATAATTGTAAATATAACACATTCCTAATTAACGTCAGTAGCTATGAATCGTGGAACAATGAAGCTTTAATGTGTAGAATTAAATTTTAATTAAGTTTATTGAATCATTTCTATTGTGAAGATTTTACATGACTGAATATTTTATACGATTGTTGTCATATTGTAGTTGGTTAGTAAGATTTAATCATTTGGTTTATTTTTATTTAACTGTATTCAAATGAAAGTTTGTGAAGTTTTGGTATATTTTGTGTTCGTTTTGGTCGTAATGGTGGTTTTATATATGCACATATTTTAATATCATACGGTATATTGCTTATGCCTCGGATACCTGTGCATTCTCTCTCAGTTAAACTTAACGCGTTTCTGAGATTAGCCAAGTGCATTAAAAAAAGCAGAACACGTCTTGAAATATGTTTGATAGGTCTTGAAATATTTGCGCCTGTCTGTCCGTTTATTCCTCCTAAACTATGCAACGGATTTAGATGCGGATACTATCATTTACAAATTTTGTTCCTGAAGGTTTATATGTATATCAAACATACCCATGGGAGCAGGGCAGTACCATTTGCCTGCGGTGAAACCGCGAGGGACAGCTAGTTTATTTATATTATTCATTACACGTGCTACACGCCCCAACTTCATGCATATTTTTGTGACGGCACTCTTGTTTTTCGGATCCACATGCGATTTATAATTTATATTTAGGTATATATTGTGTGCTATCATGTCAAAATCAACATTAATGGTAGGCAGCGGCTTGGCTGTGCCCCTAGCATTGCCGATGTTCATGAGCGGCGGTGACCGCTTACCATCAGGCGGGCCACCTGCTCGTCTGCCTATCAAGGCAAAAAAAAAAACAGACATTTCGACCCTCGCGATCACAGAATTGCCAAAAAATATCAAATTTTCATTAAGATAGGAGTAAAAGGACATTCTAAATAGAATATGTAAATATTCATTATAATGATACTACAAATCAATAGGTGCATATCCATAATTGTATACATTTGGTCTCAAGAATAATACAGTAATAAGTAAACATGTGAAATACGGTCCGGGCAACATAATCTAATAAAATATTAAAACAAATAAATTCATTCGAGGATAGAGATATAAAAATCTATTCAAAATCTGATTACTATATTATTCTCCAGAGATTCTTAAAATGAAAGCAATGTTATGTTCTTTTATTAATGGAGATATGAATGCTAAGGCGTTTTTCAATATTTGTGATAAGCTATCACGCGTGTGACCCAGTAAGAAATGTACATAATGTAAAAATACCCTACTCCGTATTAGTTTAAAGGTAGTTTGTACTTAAGACAATCCAATGTACAATGTTCATTGCAAAGTGTCCATAAGTAATTTGTTTTTACTTTAAATCATTTTTATAGGAATTTGTATAATATTTCTGAATACAACTGTCTGTACCTTTAATAAATGCAAGTATTATTCAATGTATATGTTGTTTTAATTCATTTATTTACCGACTTCCTCGGTGTCGCATGTGGTACGACTGCTATGTTGAGGTCTGGTGTTCGACCCCGTGTCGGGTAAAAGTGATATTGGGGTTTTCTATCACCCCTGCCCATAAACGGAAGCAACACCACACATTTATAAAGCACTGCATGGCACTAAACTGCGCTTGTCACCCCGAGACATAAGATGTTAAGTCTCATAATGCCCAGTAATTTCACTGGCTTCAATGTCCTTCAAACTGAAACACAATACCTAGTACTTACACACTGTTACTTGGCGGCAGAAATAGTCAAAGCGGTGGTACCAATTCAGGCGGCCTCTCGCATACGAGGGACGTACCACCTTGTATAGTATGTGTGTTACTATTGTGTTAAAAGTTCTACGCTCATTTGTACAACAATGCTCAAACTTAATTAGACACAAAATAAACTTACGATATGTCGAATCGTATGAAAAGTATCGTCGTGCGAGTCGGCCTTAATATTTTTATTTAGTGTAAGAATCCTAAAATCTATGTATAAATAACAAAAGTAGAGTCTTTCACCCCTGATTTAAGCCCCTTAGAGGTGGAATTTCTCTTTGAAATTAAAAGGACCACCACCGCTGTGAACCTTATCATATACAAAAGAATTCTCCAAATCGGTTAACATTTGGCGGGGTTAAGCATGAACATACCTACTTAAAAATATATAAAAAAATTATACGTTCATATATCTACCCGTACAGAAGAATTGCGAGACATTTTGTCTTTTTTTTTGCGTCGGTTAAAAATATTGTACAATCTACAGTCAATGGACGCTCAAAAATACTTAAACAATTCAAAACTTTATATCTAAATATATAAAACTCAAAAGTGACTGACTGACATAGTGATCTATCAACGCACAGCCCAAACCACTGGATGGATCGGGCTGAATTTTGGCATGCAGGTAGATGTTATGACGTAGGCATCCGCTAAAAAAGGATTTTGAAAAATTCTACCCCCAAGGGGATAAAATAGGGGATGAAAGTTTGTATGAAAATCACGCGGGCGGAGCCGCGAGCAAAAGCTAGTCTTACATAATATGCTCCTAGAAACTACGTGACAGCAATAATAATAAAGTTGTATCTTTCGACATATTATGAACGTAAAAATTGTTTTACAAAAAGCTTTTCCTTTATTCAATTATTTCATCTGTATGTGTCTACTTATTATTTACCTACAGGTAATTTGACTTGCTCTTATTTTTTATATAGCTTATAGAGCTTTTGCTCGCGGATCCCCCCGCGTTTACAGCCTTTTCCAGGATAAAAATGGTTTTAGCGATTTAGGTGTGAAATCGTAACAAACAAACTCACTTTCGCATTAGCATATAATATCAAAATAATATAAATAAATATTACAGAAAAAATGTTTTATATACCTTTGTCATCTAATATGTAGGTAAGTACTGTAAGCCTAGTACAAGTTTTGATAGTTTTCTAAAACGATGACAGTTTTCGTTTACTCTCCATACATCAAATAGCAGTAGCCACTTGTGAGAACTCAGGAATACGAAATCAGTTTTCAAGCGATTACTTCCTTTTTCACAGTTTGAATTACTAGTTTGACACATCGTCAATAGTAATTTTATACGAATTCTAAAACTATGAACGTATTAAATGTAACTCGTACTAGACCTGCTGAATCGTCGTGCGAGATTTTACTTACACTTGGTTGATTGTAATCGCTAGCGCTGGAACAATACATTTATGTTTGAAAAGTTACCACATTTCACACAACCTTGACACAAAAACCTTAATCTGAATGCATTGTTATTATGATAATAGAAGATTTCATATTGTGATTAATTAAAGTGAATAAAACAAGGCTTATTTTATTGTTTGGTTATTAGTTTATTATTGTTTGGATAATGTCTCTCGCATCAGTACTAGTCACAGAGTAAAGAAAGTTCTGGTGAAATCGGTGATGTGGTAAGTACATATATAATTTTATATCCTGACACTGCAGAATTATATCAAAACAAATGTTTTATTTTATGTAAACTACGAATTTCATGCCTATACCCGTAGCAACCCCACTTTAGGCTAACCTACGCTCTTTTACACATCATTTACCACGATATCGTCTATTGAAGCTTACATAAAACAACCTATCCCATACACTTGTCTACGTATTCAAATACGCAACAACCACGTTTCCGCTCGTTTACCCTTATTATGTCCAAGTGAAATCCCTTGTCATGCCACATAAACCCGCGTCATTAACCGGGATTGCCGTGCATCATTTATCTCGACAATACGTTCATTTGGAAGGGCAAGGCCGCACCTTGCGTGTCTTCTAACAGTTTACGGATAGACGACTACGGTAGACTGCACGGTTACCCTTTATCGCGGCCTTCCTACTATCAACCCCGTGAGACGACCTAAAGACGGCATAAATTGGCCTCAAAGCCAATAAAATGTTTATAGGCAGCTGAAATGGCTTTTGGTACGCCCGTCAGTTTAAAACAAGGTCGAGTTGCGAAATGCTTATACTTGTAAATTGTGTTTACCTTTGTTAACATTTTTGTTAATATTGTTTATTGAAGTTAGCATGACATTATTCTCTGTTACTAGTATGTAAAACATGCATTGAATTGTCTGTGACTTAATAAGTCTAAGTATTTGCCTGCTACCTACATAATATTTCCAATATGTGTAGCATGAGCATTTGTTTTACTCTACTCCGTTTTATTGCTATTTAAACTATATTAACGGTTTACCGGTAGGGAAATACATAGTTTAGACCTTCATAGAACTTTTTCAAGGAAGAATTGAACTCAGGAGCATCGCTTCCTAATTCACGTACTTACCCTTAAGGGCATGCCCCCAGCAAAACGCCGCGCGATCGATGTTTTTAGAGGCTATCTAGTCATTACTTAAAATAAATATTGATTAAAAAAATATACAATATATTTCTACAATCTGTCAGCTTTACTTTGTTCGATTCAAATTCATGTTAATGCTGATATATATTTCTAAATTGTCGTTATAAATGAACCATAAAAATGGGAAAAATGCAAAGATTCCGTGCGTCTCCTTTTAAAGTACAGAATGTTATCAAATGAGATTAACATCACTAGATAGGCAATTTAATAACGAATATTTTGCCCGTTTTAAATTTTCGAAAAGACCAAAGCCTGATTTTTTAAATCAATTATTCGCTAAATACGTGCATATTCTGCACTCGCCGAGTACACGATTCAGTATGGCGCGAGACAGTCAAGGTCGTTTGCTCACGGAAGGCCCTTAACGTAATCAGACAAATGGGGTATGCGGAATAATTAATATAATAAAAAAAATTAACATAAAACTGTCAAATAAATTAAAATTCGCTTTCATGTCGCGACGACCGCACGTTAAAAATGTATTCCTATATGTTAGAAGTTAAAATATTCTATTTACGCACGTACGAGTGAGCGAAGACTTAGAGTGTTGCTGAAAGGATTAGAAAAAAACAGGTCCTTTATCTTTCAACTTTAGAACAAAGTCCACACAGCTTTTGTTTCTCATAATAAATAGAATGTACTACACATTCTAAATTATGACAAAAAAACCTTCATTGTCTGGATGGATTATTTGGGAAAAAACATTGTTTTCGCATATCCTGAGATGCAGTTTTAATGCATTTGGCAAACTGTATGATTTTTACCACATTTTGAACAAGTTATGGGCATATACAATACGCGTAAAATAACTTGGCCGGGTTGAAGATAGTCAGTTCACCTATCCTCTACGCCTCCGGTCACCCTTTAGTGTCTGAGAACAATAGCCACACCGCCGTTCATGACTAATTTCTTGATATCCGAATAATAATGCATATCAGTATTCGCAGACCCCATCGCCATGTCAGGCACAATCGAATTCCAGGCATGAGGCATATTATCAGTACGAAAAAGTCCCATAAAGCTTCATGTAGCATGAACAACTTGCCAAAAGTAGGTTGTTTTTTAATACTAGCCCTGTATTATACATGCCCCACTGCTGGGCATTGGCCTCCTCTACTGAATGAGAGGGGTTAAACCCTAGTAAAATTAAATAAAGTAAAAAATCGTTTGAATCTCGTTAACAAAATCGTAGAATCGTTAGCGTTCTCGATTCGAATATTTATTCGTAACTTGTTTGTGCTAGCCCTCAGGACATCCCAGGTCACCATAACTGATTTGTGTTGTCACTAGCAAGAGGGCGAGAAATTTATGACAATTATACAAATGTCTCTCCTCTGTGACCTTTGCATTTAAGTCAGACAAAGGGCGCCGCGCCATTCCGGTCGCTGCTAAAGCATTGTTTACCATTTACAACGTAACCATTTTACAATGTGAAATTTTACATTCCAACATCGTTTGATGTAGGTTTGAGTATCTCCGTGAATTTCAAAGGATTTTTTTTTATTTTATATAGTTGAACAGATATAAATAGGTAAGAATAATCCGTTAAAATAAGCCAAATACCTATACAGCACAGAAGAGTATACGGTATGCTCTAATGTTAAAATATAACAAACTATTATTTTCAAAAACGTTATTCAGAATGCGGGTAACAGACCCTGTGCTAGTCCAACTGGCGCTTAGCCCTCTTTTTAAACCTCTGGATTAATTTAAAAGATGCAATGTCATTTTAGAAGTTTTTGGTGACGTATGAAAACTAACAAATGAATTCAGATGTAAACATAAAGATAAACTCTTTCAAATTAAAATCGCAACCTGTTTAATTATTTCTAGGTTGGTGAAGATAATTTTATTTCATCTTTACAAGTCTAACTAGTTTGTTGAGGTCCGTGAAAGTAAGACGTCTGCAGTCATACTGTACAAAGTAAGTAACAGTCACTCAGTATTTTTTCTGTACAAACACACCACGCTCAAATGTAATACTAAAAAAAGAAAGAAATGCAAAAATGAATTTATCTATGTTTATGCACTCACGTGAATTTAATTAATCGAGTTTGTAACCAATGTAGGAAAATCCTTCTTACGGTACTAATTGTTTTAATGATGTCACAATAATACAAGTAATCACTACTCAGAATTGTTTGTTTTCTAAAAACTCGTTCGCTCGTGACATGCCCCTTGAAGGCCTTAGGATTGCATAAGCTTGCAAGTTACATTACGAGATCACATTTAAGATTAGTTATGAACACAATAATACGATGGTAAGTGCGGTTTTAGAAAAACCCCAGTGACGTCAATAGCGCTAAGGTCGTCGGGTGCCAAGCATCGAGTTTGTGAGAGAGATCATAAACAAGAATTAGGACCCCGCTATTCTACGTTAGAATGGAATGGTCTTTCAATTAAAGTTACTGTGCAAAAAATAGTGTCTAATTTTCCGCGAAGCAGCAGAGTATAAGCATTGTTTTTTAAAACCATATGCCGGCAAACGAGCAAGGGAGTCACCTGATGATAAGGTATCTCCATCACCCATGAACGCCCAAAATACCAGAAGAATCATGGACGTGTTGTCGACCCTAAAGAAAAGGGATAAGTAAGAGATTGGAAAGAATAAGGGAATTGGGACTCCGGATAAGCCAGGTGAGAAACTACCGTACGAAATGCAACAGCATCCCGCTGCCTTACGTGGCTTTTCTGTGAGACAGTGATAACAACCCGGCCGAGCCTCCCCATTTATGCTGTAGACAACCGTTTACAGGGTGGCTCTACCTCTCTGAATACTGTTTTGTTTCTGTTTGAAGGGCATTAAGGGAAATTATTGGGCATTATGAGACTTCTATTTCAAGGATATGTGTGTTGCTTTTGTTTATGGGCAGGCGTGGTGCTTAACATCGGGCTAGTGACCTGTTCGTCGAGTCATCGAGATCATAAGACCATGGCCTCTACACTTTACAAAAATAACGCAAGAAACTGAAAAAGTAAAACACGATTACGGTTTCTTTTAAATGCAGTAGAAAGCAAGAAAGTAAATTATGCAGTTTGCGGTAAATCTTCATAATGAGACTTGGATTACCATTTAATGCAACGTCCAGTTATGTTTAAAAAAATATTCCAGATTACACCTCTACCTGTTACCTGTAGCTTTTGTAGCACATTCCACACCTAACGTTTCTTAACATTTGATATTTCTCTTCTCTAAACGTTTCTTGACATTATATTTGGATATTTGGACACTATACTTAACCTCAGGTCCAGTGTAGTCACTCTGCCATGCCAGGATAAAAATACGCTTCTAAATGATCAGCTGATGTTGCAAATGACGTACAAAAAGAATAGACCTTTATTAAGCGCCATTTATCTTTTATTAGCACATCATCAAAGTTTTTGTTAAACGCTCTTTTAGTTGGAACGTTCATAATTACTCCGTAGCCTTTTTTATTGCAAGAACAGCTTCTTTGATGAAACTACACTGGCTAAATTGTCTTTATTCATGGTTGGCAAATATTTCGTTTAAACTACGAGTTCTGTTACAAGGAAAACCGCAATAAATAATGAGATCAACTCTAAAGATACTGGTAACTATCCTGTTAGTGTCGATCAGAAGTTTGAATTAATAATGAGCTGTAAGTTAATATTATTATATGCTCGTGTTATTCTCTCGGCGATGTTTAGTAGAGTTAATAGAATACACGATGCTACAAAAAAGAGCGTTATATTTTCTGGGTTTTGAGGCAAAGGCGAAACTAGGTTCCCATTGCGGGTTGTGGGCGTCAGACGGCTAGTCGACCCATGTAATACCAAATCTACCGTTAAATCATGATGAGAAGGCAGACCCTGTCATTAAGCCGGGATAAAATATATAATATAATCATAAAAAAAGTAACGATAACGTTTCCTAATAACTTGATGTAGTACCCACTCTTGATGTTATAATTGAGATAGCCTAGCGGTGAGTGGGACGGATCGCAGGATTTTGCAGGATCGAACCCAGACCCTCACGGCACACACCTCTGGTTTATTACAAAATGTCTTCTCTATTTAATCAAATCGATCTTATAAAGATTCATTATTATTTATCATAGAAAACAGTACAACAGTGGTATTTATTACTATATTTCTAACGTAAATCAACGGTTTACCACCCTAAAATAAAATATCAGTTAAATGTGATTTCGAGACTTGAAAAAGAAATCGTTGCACAACGATCGTGTGGCTCTGAAACCTCTAACAAATCTCGACAACTAATCCCTTAAATCTAGATTTACGAGAAGGCGCACTTACTTTGGCCACCTTGCCTTTCTAGGTATTTTCTTTTAAGCACGAAGTATTAGTTTAAAGAATAGTATTATAGTTATTTTTCGTTACATAGTAATGTAAATATAATTAAACGACTTATCCCGTTCAAAGACCTAAACATTTCTTATGTTAATAAATATATTTTAAAATTAGAATATATTAATTATATTTTATTTTATTAAATATCTACCTAACATTTCCATTAGATGAGGTCTAATCCCCATGTAATCTTACAAGGTGGTAGGACCCTCGTATGCGAGAGGTCGTCTGGGTTGGTGCCACCGCTTTGTCTATTTCTGCCGCCAAGCAACAGTGTGTAAGCACTGTTGTGCTTCGTTTTGAAGGAAATTGAAGCCAATGAAATTACTGGGCATTATGAGACTTAACATCTTATGTCTCAGGGTGAGGAGCGCAGTTCAGTGCCATGCAGTGCTTTTAATTTAAAGTTCTGTGTGGTGTTGCATCTGTTTATAGGCAGGCGTGCGCTTACTTTTTAAATAAACGCCTTTAAAAAATAAGGAGACTCTCGAACGCCTAAGAACGCCGTTAAAAAATAAATGCGTATTTTTTTATTTGTATATGTAGTTGATCCTAAACAAATTGGTTAAGTTTTGGTGATGGATGACGAAGTACCTAAATAATAATTTAAGTACCAATGAATAAACAACACACGCGTCATAATTACGTTATTGTATTGGAATTTAAATGTAATGACTGTACTTAAAACTTAAAATGAAAATAGAAACTATAACTTTATAAATACTTTCATGTTTACCATTAAAAAGCTAAAAATATAATAAATTTTTGTCACATGAAAATTAGTTTGTTAAACTGTTTGGGGTCGGTGTAAGTAATTTCTGTTGATCGTTAGCACGGACTCCTAAAAGACGTCTATTTTTCATGGAAGCAGACACGAGGGCAATGGCTGATAGTTCTCAAACATCCACGACCGCCCAGGTGCATTACCGACTAAAGAAAGAAATGGGGATTTATGGGCCTTTGGCAAAAGCAATGCGAATATAAAGCGGATAGCATAGCTGCCACTTTCGGTTTTCTATAGTACCGTGTTAGTGATCCAGGTCGAGTCGGTCCGTTCATATTGTAGGCAATTAGAGTGTTAGTTACAATGCGGCTCTAACACAGCTACAATCATATATTTTACTCACTTCGGTATTTCAGTCCAAAAAGTTTTACTTTATACTCGTACTTAAACTTTAAAAGAATATTTATTTCTGTGTCCATCTAGTTTTTATTGTATGTTTGGCGTACTGAATTGCACAGTTCCAAGTTTCCTTTGACAGCTGCCATAAGTAGTAATTAGGTATAAGTATTAGGTAGGAGATTGATAATAGCAACTTGTGACATATTTCGTATTTTATAGTTGTTTGCTGATGACCTTCAAGTATTAATTTGAGAACAAAACAATATTTAATAATGCAATGCAACCATAGGTATTTGTTATAATGATTATACTTGTATGGCTTTGATTTGAACCACTGCGTCTGGTTTATTTTGGATTGTTTACCTACTTACTTGCCATTTCTTGCGGTCTGTATTGCGTCTGATCCGAAACATGAAGATCAAGTTACACGTTGCAACACGTGTGTTGTGTCAGTGGATTATGGTTATATCAAACTATAATTTGATTAAATTGGAAAAAGCTTGTGATGAAAACGGGCCAAGTGACGGCGAAAGCGAGTTATGCAGGCGTCCGACCGCGCCATCACCAATGATTTCTAGGGCGCCATCGCGCCACTGTTGTTGTTAGTGAGTGAGAGAGCGTCGGCAGTCGTCATCGCAGCCCACCTTGCGTTTTCGGTGTCATGTCGGCCCGGCGGCCACGACTCGCGACTCGCAAGCGATGCCTCACGCCCCAGCCCGCAGTCTCTCAGCCGTCGGCGCCCGCGCCAGTGCCGCATCACTACACGTTCACGTTTCGCTCGTCAGCGGCAGCGTATTTTTTCTACACCGACTGCGGCTTCAAGTGCGCTTGACTAACATACCCCGTCATTCTAAATCTTAAACTGTGCCGCGCTTATTACAATATTGTGCTTTTTATGTACCGCAAAAAGTGACAACATAAATAACAAGTAAATTTGAGTGACCGCGTCGCAGGCGGTAAGAGGCTGTGTTTGCACAAACCGAGCGAAAGCGGTCAAGCGTGTGCTAACTTGGAAGGAATTTGTCTGTGTAGGTGAAAACCTTTGGTGTGTCGCAATGGAAATAAGTGCTGAAGTGTAGAAATCTGGTTTGTGAGGTGTTTTGCGTGCGTGCTCATGCTGCTGTTAAAACGAGCACACGCGCTTATGTAAGCCTGAATTGACGTAAAGAGCAAGTGAGTAATAACTAATAACTAAGCATACAGTATTACATCTTTGCTTGCTTATTTCCTACGTAATGATAGTCTGTTTATTTTTTAACGCTACCCACCATGATCAATAAAATACCAATAACGGGACCCAAATACAAGTTTTATAAAATGTAGATTGCACAAACTTGACACTACTTTCACATTGACTACTCAGATTCTTTGATTTTTATTAATGGCCATTGTCTAATTCCGTAAGATAAAAAAATCGAATAAAACATATACAAAAGTCGTCGATATTATTAATTGGATACAAACATACTTACATAAATGTTTTTATTAATATTTATTAACGTTACATTGTAGTAATCGCTTCCTTCATGTAGCATGCCTCTGTGAGCGAGAACCGGGAGGCCCTGGGTTGAATTTTTAGGTCGGGCGATACTTTGCGGGAGTTTCCGGGACACGACACGACTTTCCCGAGGTTGGCTCTTCCTCAGCCAGTCATAAAATCAAATAGACCAATCATTCCTGCAAGATTAACAAACAATTATTGCACATTCTTTGAGTGGTAGAGCCACGTTTGAGTGGTAGAGCCACGCTGTAGACAGTTTTGTCTACAGCATGAATGGGCTGGCTCGACTGGATCGTTACCACTATCTCACAGAAAACCGACGTAAAGTAGTGGCTTGCTGCTGCGTTTCGTACGGTGAGTGAGATAACCGGAAGCCCAAATCCCCTCCCCTTCCCAATCCCTAATTATCCCTTTCCTTTAAGGTCGGCAACGCGCCCATGACTCTTCTGGTGGTGGGCGTACATGGGCGGTGGAGTTCACTTACCATCAGGTGACCCACTTGCTCGTTTGTCGGCCTATGCTATAAAAAAAAAAACACACAATTTCACTTAATAAGAAAAGACTTGCATCAAATAGACCAATCATTCCTGCAAGATTAACAAACAATTATTGCACACACAATTTCACTTAATAAGATAAGACTTGCATATTATGTACATTGTAAAGTCGCCAGACCTGTTCTAGAAATGTAATGTACCCATTTTCCACCAGCCTTATTGTATTCGGTGATATTTCATATTGACAGGGCCTAACAATTGGATTATTCGAAAAGCGGTTAACTGGCTTAAAAAAGAGGGAGGTTCTCAATTCAACGCGTGTTATTTGCTTTATTTCGTTTAAATATTAGTTTTATGTTGGTTACATTACTGGTATGGGTATGGCCACAGAACACACGTTTTCATTTGTGTTCTGTACTGCGCTTACCATAAGGTGAAGTGCAGTCACTTTGCCGTGCCCGGATGCGCGACAACAAAACTATGATTCGACAACATCCAAAGGTTTATTTCGATATTTTTGAATGAATGTTAATAGTTTGGTTGAATTACTGCGCATTATACCTGTAATACAAAAATATGATTACGCGATTGTCTGTCCGACAACCTACCCAACCTAGGGACAGTTTTGTCATGGACTTGTTTGTGAGTCGGTGAACAAAATCACCGGCTGTCACGTTGTAACATGCGCGCATCTGGTACACGATCCATATACAGGACAAAAGTGACTGAACAGTCACGGTGACAAAACTCACCTGTGCGCGCTAACGTCAAAGTTTGAGACGTGATTAAAAAATGCATAAACATAAATAACTACACTCAGAAATTTTTATTACATCATCTTGTGTAAATATACTGATGACACCAAGATACAGTCGTTTTAGGAACATTTATTAATTTTTCTTTCTTATTACAAGACATTATTAGTAACAACATAAATAATAATATTACAATACCAGTCCTGTATTATACGGTACCTATACACGTCCTGGGCACGGGCCTCTTCTACGTGAGGCCTAACTTCTGTCATTCGTAGAGGATGCCCATTCCCAGCAGTAGCAATATAAATTTGCTTTATTTATTTCACTCTTCGATAATTAAATGATAAAATACATAAATACGAAGAGATATTTATTTACAAACAGTCTTAAATAATTCGTAAGCACTGGAGAATGATGCGAGATGTTCCGGGCATGAGATCGTTTTGTTGGCACCGTGCCGAGGTGACTTGTTTGCATTTGTTTACAAATATTGAAAGCACGGCCAGAAGGACGTTCACACGATTACCTAGTTCAGGAACAGCTTCAAAGAGGTTGGTAAACAATTGCTCGGAAGTACTAAAGCTTCACACGTTGTTAAATGTCATAACATTGGAGATGACAGAATTTAGAACTATTATTTTTGGCAATTCTACCCTCTTATTATGAAAAAGGGCACATATGATATTTCTTTTAAAGTTACATTTTACATAACCAGGTTTTGACAGCGGCTACGCCCGCGTGAAATTCTATATCGTCATATTTCCGGCATACACATACAGCCAAAATTTACCTCATTAGGTGAGAAATTTTCAAAACTCGTGATAAAGGCGTGAGCTTATGTATAATTATTTTAATTCTTGGTAATTTTTATTGAACCAAACGTCATCTGATGATGTTGGTACTAATTTTGTAGAGTGAGTGTAATTAAGTGGGTTTTAGTTTAAAAACCCATTCGTCAGCATATACCGCTTCTAGTTTTTGCAGATATGTCTGTATTGATCTTGAATACTGAGAAAAAAAACCTCCGTCGGCAATGGAGTTGAATTTACATGTGCCATATTACGTCAGTGTTGGGTTGAGAAAAACATGGTAAATAATTGTACGTGGCGCAAGACGCATAATATTCTTGCTAAATCTTTATTGTAATTTGCATATTCATGACGGACTATCATTCCGTTTGCTCATTTCCTATAAACACAGACAGAAAAAGGCAGTTTTTTTTTGTCAAAAGCAACTTGATGAATATTATAAAGTTACTACTTAATTATAATTTTATAATATACATGTGATTTCCGTCTGCGTTATATTACCTAAAGTTCGCGGCAGACGCCAAAGATGTGCCATATTTTAAATAATAAGCAAAGCACCCAGCATAGTGGGAAATGGGAATATCTAATAATTTAAGCCGATTAATAAATATATTTTGATTTCAGATAAGTAACTTATTGATTGAAATTATAAAAAATATCAAGTCCACTACCATATTGTCTTTTTTTTATTTGAATGAATGACGAGACGATCAAGGCGCTCGCCTGATGGTAAGCGCCACGCCTGCTCATAAACAGAAGCAACATCTCACAGAACTTTGAATTACAAAGCATTGCATTGCACTGAACTGCGCTCCTCACCCCGAGACATAAAATGTTAAGTCTCATAATGCCCAGTAATTTCGCTGGCTGCAATGTCCTTCAAACCGAAATACGACAGTGCTTACATAGTTGCTTGGCGGCAGAAATAGACAAAGCGTTGGTACCAACCCAGACGGCCTCTCGCATAGGAAGGACCTACCATGAAAGAATTGTCCTGTCTTTTTAAAGACACGAGTATTTTCAAACCGTTCAGCTCACATTAACCATGCACTTTATCTCTTCAGATTGCTTCCCAGCGAGCTGTCCATCTGCGTGGAGCAGTACACTAAAAAAAATGTTACAAATTGTACAATAGTATAGAAAAGATAAGGGTACCCGGACATTACCCCTCTAGCGTTGTACTTATCATACCCGTTTTTACTGCACTCGTTAGATAACACAGGTCACAGATGAGCTATCTTGCCGGACCCGGACCAGCCTTAACCTCTACATTTACGAAATATTTATGTTTCTTAATAGATAGCAGCGATAGCTCAGCGGGGAGTGGTATGGACTGTCGAGACGAAAGTCGCAGGTTCGAAACCAGCCCCAAGAGCATACACCACTGACTTTTCTAAGTTACGTGTATATTAATTGTTAATTATCGCTTGCTTTAACGGTGAAGGAAACATCGTGAGAAAACCTGCATACCTGAGAACTCGATAAGATTTTCGAAGGTATGTGAAGTCTGCCAACCCGCATTAGGCCAGCGTGGTGGACTAAGGCCTAATCTCTCTCATTCAATAGAGGAGGCCCGTGCCCAGCAGTGGGACGTATATAATACAGAGCTAGAAAAAATAAAAATAAAAAATAGTACCCCACATAAGTATGAATGATAGCTCATACTTATCATAATGATATTTGATAATGTTTACTAAATTAAAACAGCTTACCTCATGATACGTTCTGCAGTATATTTGATATTTAATTACTGCAAATAAAAAGATTTTAGAGGTTATTTCAAAGTGTTTGACTAAGATTCAATCAGCAATTAACGTATAAGATAGCTGCATTTTAAAGTACCTAGTATAACGTCTTCCTGCTTATATATGTATACTTGTCATATTTTATTTGTACATACATACATTTATGCCAATACGACTGTAATTCCCGAAGGTCTAGGCAGAAGTTTAACATTACTCATATTTCGCCGAGCTTATTTCCGTCCCATGATGTGAGCCTATCGTGCGGGCAAAATTCCTGATTGGGGCTGATATTGAGTATTTCGTGATAGAAAAACCCAATATCACTTTTACCCGACTTGGGTGTCGAACTCGAGACTTCAGATACATATAACTCTGCCACCAAAAAAAAAGGGAGGAATATTTTATTTGTTAAATAGCAATAACTCAAATTTTATGGATAGGCGCTAGAAAATTAGAGTGGAACAGAGAGAAATATTAGGTCCTTACATATGAATTTGGCGTTTTGTATGGGAGGAACAAAAAGTCGAATATTTTTTATTATAATATATTTAATTAATCAAAGTATGAACCATTATTTTCTATGCACTTTTGCCATCTCATAGGTAGTTAATTGATCCCTTTACTAAAAAAACCAGTCGGACGGGAATCAATAAAATCTTTGGAGGCGATTTGGACTGCCCCATCGGAGTTGAATTTTTTCCCTTGCAAGAAGTTATCCAAATTTCGAAAAAAATGGTAATCTGTTGGAGCAAGGTCCGGGGAGTACGGAGGATGTCTTAGACTTTCCAATTGAAGCTCTTCTAATTTAGTAGCCGTCTGTTGCACAGTGTGTGGTCTAGCGTTGTCGTGAAGCAGCAGTGTCGTGGAGCGATTGACCAGCCTAGGTTGTTTAGCCGCTAGCTTTTCCATCATGGTTTGCAATTGCTGACAATAGACATCAGCCGTAATAGTCTAGCCAGATTTGAGAAAACTGTAATGAACAATACCGGCACTAGTCCACCAAACGCTTACAAGTAACTTTTTTGGGGTTAATTTTCGCTTGGGGCAGGATTTGGCTGGCTGGCCAGGATCCAACCATTGCGCTGAGCGCTTCCGATTATCGTAAAGAACCCATTTTTCATCACAGGTAATGATTCGGTTTAAAATACCTTCATTATTGTGCCGGTTTAGTAATGTAACGCAGCAGTCGACGCGCGTTTGCCGGTTTGCTTCAGTCAATTCGTGAGGTACCCACCTTTCAAGCTTTTTAATCTTCCCAATTTGCTTCAAGTGAATTAAAACAGTTTTATCACTAACATCGCAGCCTGCAGCTAACTCGGACGTGGTTTGCGATGGATCCGCTTCCACAATAGCCTTCAACTCTTCATTATCAACTTGAGTCTCAGGCCGTCCATGGGGCTTGTTCTGCAGGTCGAAATTTCCAGAACGAAAACGTTGGAACCAAAAACGAACTGTGTTTTCTTTTGCAACACGACCGCCATACACATCATTCACCCTTCGAGTTGTTTCCGCAGCACTAGTGCCACGGCGGAACTCGTACTCGTAAATAATGCGATATTTTAAGTTTTCCATTTTGTAAAATGAGTGACGCAAACAGAAAAAAACAGAAGAAAAAAAACAAATGAATGACGATCATCGAAGCACAAATACATGAGTCTATAGCTGTAGAAATTTGAATTTGGAATTCCTTACCACAGAGGAGAAATTTATGATTAAAGTGGCCGGTACGAAAAACGCCAATTTCATATGTAAGGACCTAATATATATTTTATCGTATTTGATTCGTCGCCTTTCAAGCATAAGAAAAAAACAATTGAAATACGAATATTACGAATGAATTGCATTCAGCAACTCGTGATATAATCAGAAAGCAAGAAAAAGTTTATAATACTTTTTGTTTCAATCAAGTTTCTCTTTTGAAATGAGTCTGATTTAATTAAAGGCATAAATAATAAAAGAACACCTCGCACTTTTGAAATATATTTTATTTATGATCATTATATAATATCATCGTGTAGTAATAATCACTACTACCTACCTAAAATTTACCACTGGTTTAATGCTCTAGTATATCATTGTAGTGAAGATCTGAAAGCTACCAGGCTAGGCCTATTTATTTGTATCCAGATCAGCATAGCAAACGGCATCACGTTTGATATATAAGTTTATAATAAGTTAAGTAGAATAGGTAAGCTAAATAATTTGTGCATGTCTTGTTATATATGGGTGGGATCTGGTAATTAAGTAATTGTCATTTGTCATTCCTGTGACTATAATACATCCGTCATCGGCCTATTGACTGACATAGAGCTTGTTTTAAACAAAGTTCTAAGTAAGGTACCCATAGAACATCATCCGAGTCGCTCAGGCATTGCTTTTTTATGCTTATTGTCTAACTTAGTTTTCTCAGAATTTTGGTCGCCCAAATACGCCCGATCTTTCTATACCTAAACACATTACGTACACATAGCAAGACGTGCAAAAAATATCTATAATACAGCGTATTTCTTACTAGTTATGAATGCCAGTATAATGTATTATCGTTACTCGGGTTCACAATTTGAATATATTATTTATTTCGAAGTTAGCTGGAACTACTACATCCATTTAATATCACTCGAATATCTCAGATAACTTCTCGAGTTCGTTGTTACCATGTTTCATAGGTCGGTACTGTTGGTTCCGAGTCGTGATCATTTGCTCTCTGAATGTATAATTTAGTTACGTACTATTGTAACCACGCCACCGTCCAATTTTGTAACTGGTTCAAAACCATAATTGGGTAAATTGGTTAGTTATAAATCACTTAGTCGTGGTATAGAATAAAATGGTAAGTAGGATTTATGAGCTGAGTAAAGCTTCCTTGACAAACACAACAAAGAATTACAACGGCTGTATTGCAAAATACTCGAACTATTTATTACCTAGCTTATTGTGCGTGCTGATTCAATTCAGATATACAACCGACTTCAGAACCACTTTGTTTTTTTTTGCGTCGGTTAAAAATATGGCCTTGGCAAATTTCTGTATATAATATTTTTAATAGAGTACCTATATGTTCAGGTTAATATAAAAAAGTTTTATAAGTGATAGATCCCTCCTATACGTCCGAGGCCGTATGGGTTGGTGTTACGGTTGGTCTGCCGCCAAGCAGCAGTGTGTCTGTTGGTTTTCCTATTGAAGGGCATTGAAGCCAGTGAAATTACTGGGCATTGTGAGACTTAACATCATATGTTTTTAGGTGAAGAGTGCAGTCCAATGTCATACAGTATTTTATAATTCTAGATTCTGTGTGTTGTTGCTTTTCTGTATGGCCAAGGGTGGCTCGTACCATCAGACATCGTGACTTGCTCGTTTTGTCATTCGGGACAATAAAAAATGAAACATTCATAAAGAATGCGCCACAAATATGTATGCCGGTAAGGAATCACACACCACGCATCAGTTGTCATCCATTACAATATACAACAGGCATACTTAACAAGCGAGGCGTAACGCCACGTAACGTGTACTTACTGCCAGCTCTCGTCCATATAACTTTTTTGTATTTGATTAAAATGTATGTATTGCACCATAATAGATGGTACCAACTACGATTTATTTTATTAATTCTAGGCTTTAAAACTATCCGCAGATAAATTCAACTTTGGCTTACGTAGCTTTGCATAATCCATATTTAATAGTACCTACATTCGTTGGGTTCACCGTCTGTATGAAGCAGTCAAACTAATAAAGAGTGAGACGGCGGTCTTCAATCGATTGCATCTCGACGTTTGCAATTTTATTCGACTTTCAAATTTTAAAGTTGAAAGAACCGTGTGGATGGACCGTCCAGACTGGTCTGTATCTAGTTTATGCTTACATTGGAAAACTTTACTGTAGCAATACCTTCTTTTAACTCGAAATGTAATGTTTTATTTAGTTGCTGTTATCGATGATATTATCTCTTTTCTTTTCTGGTATCACCTAAATTGTACTTCCCCTAATGTCATCTGGTTGGCGAATAATACAACTATCTAAAAAATATTATTTCTAGAACACACAAAAGCCGCATTTTTTATTTGGCAATTTGTTTTATTGCAATATTAAAGCACAACTAAACTATCGACCTCTGTGGCGCAGTCGATGTGACCGACTGCGAAGCGAGAGGCCGTGGGTTCGATTCACAAACTGAGACAAGTGTTTGAGATATCCACAAATATTTTATTCTGGTTTGGGTGTTGTGGGATCGTAAGTTCCTCGTAGTTCCTGATGACCATGATACAGGTTAACCTAGTGTGGGGTCAGGACTATGTGTGTGACTGTTGGGTGTATTTATGTATGAAATTAATTTCTGATAAATTAATAAATACACCCAACAGTCATAGTCTAGACCTTGGATAACTTATATCGTGAATTATGAAGGACTTACGCTCCCACAACACCCAGACCCGAAACATTATTTGTGGGTCACAAAAAATTGTGCCTCAGTGCGGGAATCGAACTTGCGGCCTACCATTTCACAGCCGGCAAATCGCCTCCTGTTCCACGGAGGCTAACAGATAACAGGTTCTTTTGGTTTCGGATGGGTTTTACCAATCGACAAGTTTTCTCACCAATGCTTGATAATGTTTTAAAAACAGTATAAAACGCACACGAAATATATGGTACGGTAATCTGAGGTGGTAATCTACCTTATGATTTATTTAATATAATCGGTACGTTACCTATACTTTACTTCTGCTTATTTTGCGTATAATATATTATACAACACGAAACTAAGCGCTAAATTTTAAATTTGAGTAATGTTAGCTAAAAAGACAATTAGAGTTATTTTTCAATCAAGTCATCACGCATCTGCAAAAAATTAAAAATATACACGTGTTCAATAGCTATAATAAAATATTATTATTTACGATGACATTTACGCAATTATAAGCAATTATGATTTATGCACCATTCGTGTAAATGGCACTCTTAATTTTTAAATTAATTACCTACGATTCATTTATATTAATATGGATAACTGACACGTGTAAGTTAAACACAAAAGGTAGAATGGGAGTAAAAGCTTTTAAATGTTAAACCTTGACACCCTAACGTGCAATGTAGAGTCCAACCGCAGTAACCGTAAATACGATGTCGGTTGTATCGTCGTATAGTTTGTGCTGTCCCAACGTTGGGTATTTTTTTTTATAACATAGGCTGGCAAACGAGCAAGTGGGTAACCTGATGGTAAGTGATCTCCACCGGCCATGTACGCCCACAATACTAGAAGAATCATGGGCGCGTCGCCGACCTTAAAGGAAAGGGCTAATTAGGGATTGGGAAGGGAAATAGGATTTGGGCCTCCGTACAAAACGCGGCAGCAAGCCACTACTTTACGTCGGTTTTTTGTGAGACAGTGTTAACGTCTGGTCGAGCAGGCCCATTCATGCTGTAGACAAAACTGTCTACAGCGTGGCTCTTCAACTTGTAGATGGTGGCTTTGATCTAGCAAATGGCTAATAATAGCAGGGCATATTCGCCAGAAGGACGGGAGTCGGGCCGAACAGGACGTTCGCTCAATGGTTAACCTCACATAAACAGTAGCAACAACCCAGAACTTTGAATCATAAAAATAATGCATGGCACTGTAATGAACTTTTAATTATACATTCTTAATGTACGAAAGTAGATGTTGCGTGTTTTAAGTCATATTAGCTTCCCCAAAGCGATATAACACATAATTAAATAATTAAAGTAGATCCATTAAATATCAACAATGTTAGTATATAAAAGCGAAAAAATTACAAATTGCTTAGTGTCTGTATTATATACGAAGTATTCGCAAGGGTGATGAGGGCAACACAAAACATGCTAATTTATAGTTATTAATTGGCTAGCGTGAAAAAAATAGTACTTAGATAATTAATTTACTAATGATCACAACGTAAGATAAGGAATATGGCTATTAATTAAACTAACCAGTATCGATAGTTCAATTTCCATGTTCATGCGTTCAACACAACGAAAACAAAATAGAGTACCTAATAAGTGTACTTTTATATAGCACGTGTATTTGGTACAAAACTATTCAGCGTAAGCATCATCGTTCCCTTTGGTTTGATGATACTAGACTTCGAACATATGGTAAATTAGCTTTAAACCTACGATACGAACATTCCATCGGCAAAATTTGCATTCCTGATAAACAAAAGCAGATTCGCCAAATTGTTTTGTTTGCAGCAGCATTGAGGACGTACATTTGCTGACGGATTGTTTAAAACACAGAGTAGAAAGTGAGGAGTGTATAATCATAATCATAATCATTCAATAGCATATAATATAATAATTCAATATAATATGTGTGTAATCATTCAGATTGGATGTGGGGTCTAATTCAGTCTATCCTATTATGCCCATGGACTGATATGGCCAAAGGGCTCTGTAATTTGGCGACCAGTATCTAGTTGTGTATTTTGTATTCAAGGTACAGTAGGGTTGGTGTGTTCATGTCCAACAAAAAAGGCACTAGTCCAGGTCGTCTAGGTCGATTGTAAGCGATAAATTATATAGGACTCTAAAAACAAAAACATACGCGTATATAAATCATTCAGACATTCTTCATTCTTTGTAATATCCAAAACAATTAATTTTTCTGACCAATGATGACTTACGACTTATATAATTTAATATTGCGTGGACCATATTTCCTTATTTTCTAAAATATCCCAGCTAATATTATATTTCGGAACGACAAAAATATTGTGAAATTGCGTGCCGAAAGATCATTTGGACCGTTTCATCAAAAAGATATTTAATTGATTTTGCGTGCGATATTCTGATCGGTAAATAACGGATAACTGGCACCGCTTGAATAAAGCGGATCAGAAAACGATCAGAAGTTTTCTTTGTACATACATTGTATTAAATACATAGTACACTAGCCTCCATACTAGAATACAACAATTTAAGAAACAAGTTTGTTTCATCGTTATGGAACTACGTTAGCAACAGTAAAATTTTCATAAATAAAACATAAAAGTGCTAATCAGGTTGAAATTTTAGTTCCTAAAAAATACATTTCATTAATTCAGATGAATTATGTTGAATAAAATTGGAGTATTTATTTTGTAATTGTATTCAAAAACTTTGTTGGAAGATATCTGTTTAAAACATTCTTGACATGTCATGAATTGAATCTTCTTTTTTTGTTCCAATGAGTCTAGTTTAATTTTAATAAAAAATAAACTGATGAATGCTAACAAAATTATTTTAAAAAAGCAAGCTGATTTGGTATAGTAACTTCACTTTAATAATAGAATAATAATATTTATTGTAAATATGTCACTGCTGGCACCGAGCCTCCTTTACTAATAAGCACAGATGAGAGATTAGGTTAAATTAGTTGATCAAACACTAGAAGTTACATAAAGCAACACAGCTTTGCTCAAATCTATTCAAAAGAATTAAGGTGTTGTTATAGGTAGTCTGACAAATAAACGCTCCTAAAGTAAATATTCTTGTTCACTGTTGTAACATTTATACATTCACGCAACTAGTAATAGTGATATAATATTTAACAACCTTAGCTGTAGATTGACTAAAAAGTCGCTATAGACCCAAATTGTAGGCGCAATAGAATATGTTGTAGATAGAATTTAAATATAGAATATGTTTTTTGTGCTTACATCTAAATTCTAACAATAGTATGACATTAATGATTAACACTATGTTGGTAATTACCCATTTTTTTTAAAGTAGCCAACAATTTTTATAATAGAGTTGAAAAATCCTTTACACAGGTAATTTAAATTAATTAAGACGGGTGTAGTTTTTCCCTAAACGACAATCAAGTTTCGAAACAAGTAGAATCTTTGAATTAATGTGTGTTTATAGCTGTGGCGCATTATAGCGAGTTTTAACAGATTTTTTTTAAGCAGTTATACGGCTATTTTTTGTTAGCTCAGTAATAAACTCTTTGGCTGTTAATATTGTGGATGGTACCAGCCGTCGTTTGAAGTTATTTAAAGGCTGTATCATTTGTTTTCAGTACCTACTATGAAAATGTCAAAACATGTACATAGATATCGTCATTCATTGCTTGTTAGAATAATTTTAACATTAACAGACGTGACGGTTAGTGCAATGCACCCTGTTGTAATGTTAAAAAACGGCCAAATGCATGTTGAACCAGGCACAATGATGGGTTCCTATCTATTTCTACAAATTTATATGTGCAATGGGAAAAAATCATTCCTCAGGTACGTGTATGGATAATCACTCCAATTTTTTATCTTAATTTCACTACACCTGTGTCTAGCGGTTAATACAATACACCTTATATCTACATTTTATCTTTATACTGCTAATATTTTCCGTTTAAAATCGCTGTGACGTACGGACGGATATGATGAAATTATACCAAGGACGGTGCAGTCAAAAAAAGCCAGCGAACACCGACAAACAACGAGGCTATCGGTGGTCACCAGAATCATGCCGACCTGTATAAATGCTTCTTCACACTCCGAAGAGGAATGAAGTAAATCGAGGGTCTGTGACAGCTGTCCTGTACAAAAATGTATACCTATACCCGCTCCAATCAACCATCAAGTCATGTCGCAAACCCCTCAGGAGAACCGGATATACACAGGCTGATCCTGGAACGCGATCCATACAAGGTTTGTGGGTCTCTATGGCTGGTTTTAATACCATGTGTACGGAATGTAAATTTGGCTACGGAACCTTGAAAAGGAATGATTTTGCCTTCCCTATCTTGGAATTTATATATGATATTATTATGATTGCAAGATATGTCGATATTTTTTTTAATTTAGAGTATTATTTTAATATTTTTTAGATAGTACGTTTCGACACTCCTAAATACGCTCATGTTTAATTGTGTAACTTTCTACATATTATTATGAATACGACACAGATAATTCATCAATTCCTTTATCTCATACTAATGCTTTCTCGTCATTTCTCTGTTATTATTGAGATTACATCGCAGTGATATTTTTGAACGTTATCGGCCAATTTTTCTGTTTATCGGTCCTTATCAAAATATTAAATGACTACATTCAATGATACATTATGTTACTGAAGTAACATTACATTGACATACATCACTGAAATCAGGATTAGCTCCTTGAAGTTGTTGTACCGATATTTTTATATTTATTTTAAAGATTTTGGAGTGTTCGAGTATCGCTTTTGACAGTTTAGACGACATCGTGACTGCCGATGGAACAAATGAAATGACAAAAGACAGCTTTGCTAATGTGCTATAAGTAACTGGTGAAGACCCAAATACAATATTTGGTGTTGTGGGCGTACATGGGAGGTGGAGATCACTAACATCAGATGACCCACTTGCTCGTTTGTTAGCCTATGCTATAAAATAACCACCGCCCATGTACGCCCACCACTAGAAGAATCATGGGCGCGTTGCCGACCTTAATGAAAAGGGGATTGGGAAGGGGAAGGGATTTGGGCTTCCGGTTATCTCACTCACCGTACAAAACGCAGCAGCAAGCCGCTACTTTACGTCGGTTTTCTGTGAGACAGTGGTAACGACCCGGTCGAGCCAGCCCATTCATGCTGTAGACAAAACTGTCTACAGCGTGGCTCTACCATTTAAATTTTCAAATTGCTGTCCAACCCTTTCAATCCAAAATTCCTTCTTTAAATCTCGCTAATGATGGTTGCATGTAGGTACATAAGTGTTCGCGGGTGGTGGAAATACGTACTAACCACCAAATAAAAGTCTAATTAACAACTTGCAATAAAATTAAAGGTATCAATAGCCGATAGGATTGAAGAGTTGAAAAGAACACCTAGGTACTCCAGGTTTTGCTGAAAACGTGCTTTGATTGCAGTATTTATAATCGGAGATTGACTTTGAAGTAGTGTAGTTAAAGCCAGGGCGCGGCATCGGAATTGTTCCTGCAGCAGATTGTTCAACAGAATAATAATTATAATTGATTTGTCACGCGAAGATAAATACAATGGCAACGTCACATGAATTTTGCAACGTTTATGCAATATGTGCAGTCGATATGGTAACTGGTACTTCACTACCTTCGAGTTTCACTTGAACGTCGTCTGTACATCTTTCTCTATCATGTCGTGCGGAGGTAAGTCTGAGCGAATAGAAAATTTCGTATGACGGTAAGTTGCTTGCTCGGATCGGCTCGGCACAGTTCGCTGGTAGCTAGAAGCGCGCGGTAGTCAGTGTCGGCGGCTTGGCACTGAGCAGTCGCGTTTGTAGCGACACCGTGCGATACGGTAAATCACTGTAAACAAATACACATTGACACAAAAGTATTTCTTCAATGTAAACAACAGTAAAAACATGTTCATACGGTTACTGTTGAAGTGTAACACAACGAACGCGACGATTACTAAATAATCTAGTTGGCCGGCTTCAATATGGTAACAGAAGAATTGTAATTTCGTGTTTAAAGTGAAAGGTGCTGCTTTGAAGTGCTGTGCTACTTTGGATATATGTGCTATCATTTAATAACTGGACCATCTCTATATGCATTATGCACTTGAACGAAATGAGCCGGTGTTAACCTGTCAGGCCTGCCATCGCCAAGTCGAGGTTCATTAATTCGTGTATATTGCCCTTGTATGTCCTCTTTATAAACGTAAGTAAACATTTTTTTGTATCAAATATTGATTTGTATTGTGTAATTGTACATTATGTATGTGTTATACTTGCAACTAACACAAAACTATGCGTGAAAATCCAAGAAAACATTTAGAGACTTATTGACTAATAATGACTAACTAATATAGTACCAACGTGATATCACATCGTGTGTATATCATATATATCAATATTGCTTCTGCTGCACTCAGAGAAATCAATTAACTTTAATTACTATTAAGAAATTACTTAGAATTCAATAATTTTCATTCACAGTAAAGCTGTATGCTCCGTTACTGAATAGAGAAAATACTTAAGAATTAATTTGACTTAAATTTGGGTAGTTTGTATCATGACACAAAATACAATGAGACATTTTATAAGCTAGAAATTGTAAAAAATTATCGAATGACTAAATCTCCCACGGATCAAATTCCCCATACTCTTTAGGGTGCGAACACATTGGCGAAGGGGTCGTTTTTTAACTTGCCCAAGTTTGATCGTCAATCGAGATGATCATGTTGTAGATGGAGCTGTGATCTCTTAAGTATATCTACAAATATGTAAAACGTATGCATTTGTAGCATTATTGTCCGACGTTACATTTCCAAATCAGATAAGTAAATTCACGCTTCTAATCATAGTATTATCTACGTCTGTTGCCGACAGTCAGTGTCTTAACATGGCCCACCTCATTGAGAAGTAGGTAATCCAAACCGGTCTTGATTAGGACCATTTCCGTCAGGATTTTACGGACAAGTCTGCATATTTGGCCTATCGTACAGTCTCTTTATTTATCCGTATTTTTCGACTTATTGGCAATAATATAATGAGACAATTTAAAAGGCAAAGAATTGATTTACGAATAGAAAAATTATAATAATTTTTCCGAAAGAAATCATCAATATTAAGAAAATGTAATAATATGTAAACATGAATAAACGTAACAAGTTATAAAAACATGTGGATAAATTTAAGCAACGTATAATGTTCAATGTAAATATTTCTCCCCTCGTAGTACTACGTTCGATTGCATTGCTATGACATAAATAACAAAATTATTTTATAACGATTGATAACATGTTGACATTCAACTGACAAACATCGAACAACACTAAATGCCAAAAATGACACTTCCTTACATTTCATACTTGTAATATTTAAAAAAACTTTTATCTAATGATAAAATTTATTTGACGTAGTCAGTTTGGTATTATCTGAATTTATGGAGTATACTTACAATTTCTAACGATTATTATGAGATAAAATATCTTGTATCTAACTAAATATGTATGATGCAGCTGATAATCGCCTTCAAGAAGCTCGTCGGCTGTCAATGACTTCAATGTATATTACTAGACCAGCTGCGCGGTTCATACAATACCTCTCTCGCTCCCTGTCTGTCAGCTGTCAAACTTCCATGTGTTATGTGACACAATTTAACTTTTAAACACCCCTTTTAATAGTATACATTGCAGTCTTTGTCGGATGTAAACGAAGTTCAAAGATGGAAGACCTGAGAATGAAGTCTTGCAGCAGACACGCTTTCCGTGTTAATTAGTAACATACATTTGTTTGACTTACAAGTTACGTACGTATGTCCATAGAATTACGTACATGTAATTCATGTTTATTAAAAAGTGAGCGGATGTCATAATTAATAGTGCATTGATCGTATCTATCATAATAAATAAGTTATAAAAGTTTACATGAATGTTTAGGATGTCTCGATTTTGAAAAGATCTGGTACATAAATACTGACTGTAAGGAGTATTTAATGACCCCTAAATATGACCTTTTTGTAAAACTTTGTATAAACACTATTTTGTTATACCTCATGTTATAACAGTACGCACGGAAGCCATGTCTTCGACTCTATTTCACATTTTTAAGGCATATTTTTATTTTTCACACACAGAAATCAACCGAAAAGAACGATCACAATACAAATGTTAGCTAAATTACCCATTACAAATTATTAATGTTGAGTTTTCCTCAAAGTCAATAAGACTTCCATTTCCTTTTTTATATTTAGATGGAACCGTAATATATAAGTTGCACCCTCGCGCTCTTCGAATCTCATTAAAATAATTCTGTTTATTATTCCCTTTTAAGCTGCGCACAATTTATTTCTGTCTGGTAGCCAGTTTATCACTTTTGAACTTTTGTATTTAACTGTCTCTTCTATGTAAATGTCTTATAGACAAAAAATGGTGTGTGTCGTGGGACACCAGGGCGGGAATTCTGACAGTGCAGTTCATCGTTTATTTTAATTTATTTCATAAACTAGTTTAGAGTTGTGTTTGTTGTATAAAAGTGGTGTGGATTTGGTCAATAAACATTGACGGTGATGAACAGTGTATGGAAATATTGAAATAAGTGAATTAAGAATCGTACTGGAAGGAGTTAACACCAAAACTCCGACAAGACCTTGAAATCGACCGCACCCGTGTTTCATCGTTCTTGTAAAAATACTTGAGAATATATTATACTTGACACTGGCTAAATGCATAATACTGCGAAAGCCATAAATAAAAAAGAAAGAAAAGAAACTTGGCTGAATGAATTTCATTTTAAAAAAGGAACTAACGCTGGCTGGTTATGCGACTGTCGCGCATGCGCACTTCTCATTTAACGCTTTTATTCCACGCATTTTTTCCACGCATTTTTCTTACGGTTTTACTATCACATATTTTTCAGTTCGGTCACGCAGCGAAATCCCTATCCCCTCCAAGCCTGCCGTAAGGAACTTCGTTCCAATAAATTCCTATATCTCGGTGGTGTAAAATGATCGCAAATCTGAAGTCGGTGATGGAAACCACTTCAAAAACAAATAAACTATCCCTAATATTAAAGGAAGAAATCCAATATTGAATATAAGATGTGAACGGATTGAACGATGAATACTACTCCGTGTAAAGGTCATAATCTTTCTATGCGTGTAACGTCATACATCAACAGGCGTAAAATAACTTGTCCGGACTGAAGTTAGTATTTTTTATCCTGGCATGACAGTGACTAAACTGGACCTGATGGTAAGTACAGTGACGATGACTGATGCTATCTAAGTGTAACTGTCGAAAGACATTGCATCTCTCGACGGTCGCCAGAATTATTCCGGCCTGACGTTACTGCATATGCACTAGCTGATCCCGGAACGCGACACTTGCCATCCATTAGGGTATAAAAATATTAGATACCCTCCCACCAGCCACAATCCCCCCCCCTTCCCTCTACGTCTCCCGTCACATTTTAGTCACTGAAAGCAATTGCTGCGACAATGCTCTTGACTTGACCATCTTCTGACTGGCTGAGTTATTTTGCGCGTATTGTATGTATAGTACCTAAGATACCAGAAAATCGGTCAAATGAAATTGGAAAGTAAATGGCATTTGAAATTTTATGTATATGTGAAAATATTTTCTATTGTTCATGACACGAACAATTATTCGCTTTCTTTAACATGCAATAAATCAATATACTTACATAAAATGTATGTTTGCTGACATGTCTGTACAGAGTCAAGTATTTCTAATAAATTAATACTTTTAAAAGGTGTAAGTGTTGGTTTTTAGTACCTATTACATTATTAATAGATTTTATTAATTCAGGATATGCTGTAGCTATTTCCATAAAATTAACGATACCACGAACAGTAATCAAATCAATAAAAACTATTCTGGGTACTGGTTAGTGTTATTTATCTACTAGACTAGGCTGCTGACTAGGCACTTGCTGGTGGTAGGATATTCATATCCGCCCGAATATCGACCACCGTACACATGGTGTTAAAACCTGCCGTAGTGACCCAAACTCTGTTTGAATCCTGTTCCAGGATCAGCCAGTGTAAGGGGAACATCGTTGTATCCCTGTGTCTGCATCGGTTATCCACCTGTCCTGTTGCAGGCCCTTCGATTACCTTCTTCCCTCTTTGGAGTGAGAAGAAGCATTTATACAGGCCGTTATAATTCCGGTGACCATCGATAAACTCATTGTTTGTCGGTGGTCGCTGGTTTTTTTGGACTGCACTCCGCTATCATCGGGTGTAGTGCAGTCACTTTGCCGTTCTAGGATAAAAAAATAAATTATAATGTAATTTTTTTATAACAAAGCATTTAAAAAATCATCATCATCATCATCGATGGCAATCACTCAGATAATCATTAAATTCACCGCTATGACCTTGCAGTCTTCTGTAAAATTTAAAGCTATTAACAATGCTATGCGCGGTCACAACTCCACAGCACATTGCGCTGGCGCACCCATCAATATTCCAGTCAGGTGCACACGTACTCGAACGTGCGTTCGAAGATCATTACATGATATCACAACATCTACATGATATTACTTGCCAAAACAATTTAGATTTATGATTTGTAACTGCCTATTTACATTTGTGAATGCCATATCTTTATATGGTAATAAATAATTTCCATTCAATATAAATATCGAAGCAGTACGACATTACCATTTTTTCCCAGATAAAAAGCAGTTTTTTAGCATAGGCCGGCAAACGAGCAAGTGGGTCACCTGATGGTAAGTGATCTCCACCGCCCATGTACGCTCACCGCCAGAAGAATCATGGGCGCGTTGTCAACCTTAAAGGAAAGGGATAATTAGGGATTGGGAAGGGGAGGGGATTTGGGCTTCCGGAATTCTCACTCACCGTACGAATCGCAGCAACAAGCCGCTACTTTCGTCGATTTCAGTGAGACAGTGGTAACGACCCGGTCGAGCCAGCCCATTCATGCTGTGGACAAAACTGTCTACAGCGTGGCTCTACCATTTAAAAAAAAACTCAATAATACCTTTCTATAAATGTTTCAAATTAGTAATTATAATATTATTGAGCATGTTCAAACAGTTTAATAATGTTTATAATAATTATAAGTATATAACAAAATAAATCAGAGATTATCATAAGTTTAACCGGCGATATAGTTACACAAGCGTAGTGACGTCATAACCGTGATGCGAATATTTCGTGATTGTAACAAAGGCCATACTATCATAGTGACGTTATATCCGTGATGTGACCATTTGATATTTGTAACACTTAATATAGAATTCCCGCCAAAATATATTACTTCGTTAATTACATTCTCGTGTCGTCCAAAGCCAATTACACACGCCTTAAAACATAATAGCAAAGTTCAAAGAAAAGTAAATAGTAGTGCTTGTAGTAATAATGTGGTCGACTATAGTAATTATATTTAATTTTATCAACCGTAATTTAAATGTCAGTCAGTTTTATTTAAGGTTGTCAACTTCAAACTATCAGTTCCGTATGAAAAAAGAACTGTCAATTTGCACAGGGTTAATGATACCTATCTAAGTTATAGGTAAATAAAAATGAAATGTTGATTGTTCGTAACGATATTAATTGCAAAAGGCTGGACAAATATGACAATTTTATAATTGTTCGATTAATCCAAATAGGGTTTGTATCGAAAGAAAAATGTAATTTTATAATTGAAATTGTAACTTTTCTTTTTATATGGGAATTTCCCATGTACTTTATATAAAAACTCACAATTCGAACGATAGATATATATGTATTTTTATGTTTTTGTGAAAGCTATGCTTGCTATGCGTGGCTTCCGTGCGGATAGTGAGATATCCGGAGACCCAAATCCCCCTTCTCGTCTATCCCTCTCTTTTAAGGTCGGCGACGCGTCCATAATTCTGGTACTGTACGGGCATTTATACGTGGTGGAGATCACTTACAGTCAGGTGATTCACTTGCTCGTTTGCAGGCTTATACTATTAAAAAGGTATATCATTCTATATAAGAATGATACTTGCGACCTCATGTCCACGGTCAGTGCCACATCCGCATCTTCGAGGTTGATCGCAGCGTCAGGTACCGATAATAATCTTAATACACAACCAGAAACCTGCTATCAACAAAATATCTCATAATGTATTCGCGGTTTGGTAAAGACTCAAAGATATCATTCATAAAGGATTCCACACTATCCCTCTTATATATTTGGTTTATTCATTATATGGCATTTTAACCCTATTCTGAACTGATATTCTGTGAAAATATCAGTTAGATGCCTTTCAATACCTGTTACGGTTCAAAAGATAACCCTTCGAATATAGGACAGGCAGGGAGACAAACGGCGCGAAACTTAGGAATATGGTTCCGTTGGTTCCTATTTTTACGGAACTCCCAAAATACCAAACTGTTTACACTGTAAACACCGACTGAAGTCTTACACGCGTCATTGAAAACAAATTGATGGCTGTATGAAATCGTATGATTTATTAACAACATCAGTTAGAGCGATGATATTATGTGTGGGTTTTTGTTTAAACACGGTCTGTAGATACATTTGCATCCCGTATATCTAATATGTATGTTATAAATACTCGTATATTTTGATGTCTACGCCAACGTTAAAGAGCAATAGGCTATAAATACATAATAAAAATACGTTATATACCTAACGTACGGTAAAGATACAACAACAAAGACTGAAGGATAATCTCGTCTGATTTCCTCCACTCTTTAAAAGAATTGCGGTAAGCACTTAGTGAATACTACTTGCTTGTCATAAAGTATATTCGTTTTACATGACACCACTTATTTAATAACACTCGTGCCAATCGCCATTCCTATAAGATAACGACAATGTTCCAATTTCAAAGTTTTGTACAAGAATATTAAAATGGAACATTATTATCGTCTAATATCTTGTGGTCTGTCGCAAGCCTTAATGCTGTTGTCGATGTAGTTAAAGTATTTAATTTTTTTAACATTCCTAAACCACTCTTATTTAGGTCATCTAGTATCTAAATGTATGAGATGATGATATGCGACGGCAAAATGTCGGTTACTTTCCACGAGGCATCAAAACGGATCGCTTTATGATATTAGGTGGTGGCATTTGACAACCTTTCGCACTTAAGCCTTTGCTAGTCGCTACGATATTAATTAACATGGGTATGTATCCTCTGTCCGTCGAAATGACAACAAACGTACCTATTATAAATTTTATGAGTGTGTTAGATTTTTGTATATAATTGTATAATAATATAATTAAGTATAATTTTGTATATAACAAACGCGTAGTATTATTATCCACAATATTTTTATTATAGTCTATATACCATACCATACCATTATATATTACGTAACCATAGCATTTCGCAATGAATAATGTGGTTAGTTAGAAAAATTTAAATAATAATATTTATCTCTATCTACTATACTTTTAGGTAGAAAGAAAATATCATATTTCATTTGGCACATGATATTATGGACTTTATTTTACTTTAGCAAATTGATTTTGGCTTATCGCAGGTACGGCATCTCTGTTATTTTCTTGAAGATTTACTTTTGAATAAAAAATATAGCCTGTAAACCATATTATTCTAACATTCATATAGTGCAGCCTCTGTGGCGCTGTGGGCGAGTAGCCGGCTTTGATGCGAACCGCCGCGGGTTCGATTTCTGCGCCAAGGCAAAACGTTTGTATGATCCGCAAATTTTTTGTTTCGAGTCTGGGTGTTTCTCCCCAGAGAAGGTGACATCAGGCAGGGGGCCGGTCGTAAAATCTACAAGCCAAATCTTTCTGTAACATGTGCAAAAAAACAAGTTGCGCCGACCTCACTGCGAGTGGGATAAGGGCAGGTGGAAAGAAAGAAAGGTATATATTTGCAAGTGCAACACATTACACAACACGACATAAAACATACTTGAAAGATCGAGGTTTCTATACGTACCTAGCGTGATGAGTGCCGTGGAAAGTGCACGAAAGATTGTAAGTAGGACGAGTGAAAGCTTAATCCATTTTGCAATCTTGATGAATGATTGGATAGCTTAGCATCTGCACTTATCCATAAACATAAATATGGCTAATTCTAGAATAAAATAGACGGAAGTATTCGATGAGTTAGCGACGTAGTCATGAGAATGACATCGTATGGTAATTGATTACAGTACCATTGTACTTTGCATAACTAGTAGATAAGAGAACAAGCTACGTTAATTATCTAGTGTCTAGCTAGAGGGTATGACAGTAGTGATTGGAGGATTTTGGACGACCATTTTTTTTTTTTTTTTTTTTTTATATATTTAGTTTGGTGGTATAGTCCGCATAAGACTACCGTAGCAAACACCGTATTAATTCGAAAACCGTTGTCGCAAGAGTCACCATTGCGTTAAAACTGGTTGTTTTAAAAATTCTGTAAACGTATCACCATATACAATCATAGTTATAGTATAGTCTTATATTTCTAAAAATAGAAAATAAACTGTGAAGGTAAAAGAATTGTATTTTGCGTGTATTTAAAGCGTAACAACCACTTTATGTATTTACGAATGCAACACTGAGCGTATCATCGCATTGAATAAATTTATTGATTACCACTCGGATACATTGTCTGATTACACATATATTAGACGTGTAGAAAAACGAAAATCGAGCGCGGACATTCAGCATTCCGACATATTATCATTGTTGTAAATGAATTTCAGTCGAAATATTTACCCAAAAATATTTTTTACTATATTGTTTTTTTATAGCATAGACCGACAAAGGACGTAAGTGATCTCCACCGCCCATGTACGCCTAAAATATTAGAAGAATCATAGGCGCATTGCCGACCTTAAAGAGAAGGGATAAGTAAGGGATTGGGAGGGAGGTGATTTAGGCCTCCGGGTATCTCACTCACCGTACGAAACGCAGCAGCAAGGCGCTGCTTTATGTTGGTTTTCTGTGAGAAAGTGGTAAGGACGCGGTCGAGCCGGCCCATTCATGCTGCAGACAAAACTGTCTACAGCGTGGCTCTACCACTCAAATTCAAATTCTATCTACAACATAATAATAATCTATTGCGCCTACAATTTGGGTCTATAGCAACTTTTTAGTCAATCCACAGATAAGGCTGTTAAATATTAAATCACTATTACTAGTTGCGTAAGTCTATAAATTTTACAGTCGAGCCGGTCCATTCATGCTGCAGACAAAAATGTCTACAGTGTAGCACTACCATTCGTAAAGTAAATTCAACATTACAAATAATAATACTTGTCTATTAAAATGTCTAGCTTTAGTAGTGGCAATCAGAGCGACACGAATTTATAACGATGTCTAATTTGTATGTATCACCGAGTGGTTTCACTATATTCAACCCCTTTCTCCTTGCTTTAGGTATAATGAAAGTATACTATACTTAATAACTGACTATGTTCCACTACTTGCTTCATGTTGAGATTAAATGCATGTATTAACAAAATTATCTTGATCCATAATTATTGCGAGAGCAAGATTTACTTGAAAAATATTAAATTATTTGTATAATTACATCGCGTTAATGCAATTTTTATTCATAAGAGTGTTAACTAGATTAAGGTCTTTACAACTTAACCATTACAGCACTTTGTTTGATGGGACTGGGCAATTTTCTAACCTGGCGACTAAGTTTCCTTTAAGAAAGTATTGTACCTAAGTACTCCTACAAAGCAGAATTCTCTTCATTCGCTATTAAAAACGGACAAATATCTGCACCTTCTTTTTTTTATTTGATTGAATGACAAAGCACTGCACTGCGTTGGTCACCCCGATACATAAAATATTAAGTCTCATAATGCCCAGTAATTTCACTGGCTTCAATTTTATTCAAACCGAAACACAACAGTGCTTACACACTGTTGCTTAGCGGCAGAAATAGACAAAGTCGTGGTACCAACCCAGACGGTCACTCGCATACAAGGGACCTACCACCTTGTACGAGGGACCTACCACCTTCATATAGAATAGATATAGAAAATGGGCTCTGTTTGTCGAATAACATTTTCACAATACTAGTCTAGACATTAATCGCTATATATGACCGTAAAATTCTAATTCATTACACACAATTCACTATTTTTATGATAAGCATAACTTTTTAATTATATTTGCTTCGTTTAAGCGGTATGTATACTCTACCCACGCATGACTAGTTGATTAAATATGAGTTAATATTAGATTTTTTATTTTTAGACTAGTCCTAAGTTTAGTGGTCAGCTAGGTAGTGACCAGTGACGTATATATTACCTTTAAGAGCCATGCTGCACTCGAGTCGGCAGTTCATGACGTGTCTTTAACTTTATAATTTCGTAGCGCTATAAATTATATCGTGAATGAAATAAATTCAAGAACATTTCCCTGCTAGTCATCAGTGCTCATGAGAGCAATTCCAAAAAAAATCCTTTCACGCGGTCGAATCCACGGGCAAAAGCTAGTTGTACAGACAAAGTTAATTTACTAGAAAATAGGTACCTTTAAAAAGAGTATGTACTATTTACAGCTATGTTTACTCGATTTCATCTGATGTGAAATACCCATGTGGGATCCCGCGGGATTCGCACAAGTCCCGCAATAATCCCGTGGGATTGGAAACACCGCACTAGATATGACTGAATTTAGTCACAACATCCATACTCCATACTGGGGTCCCATGTCAAACATGAAAACCATTTTGCCTTTTGCACATATATTCATAAATGAGTGGAGAGTATTTAAGGTAATATTAGTTTAGGCTTAAAAGGTATGCCCTTTCAAGCCTTTTTAGAGGCATTCATTTCGCTCCAAGTACAACGACAAATAAGGCATGATTTACTTAGTGTTAACATTACAAGCGAAGCGTTTCAGTGAATGTTGTATTAAATGGCTTTTAACCTTTATGTAGGCAATGTCATATCGTGCCGCGTGCAGGTCGTGGTTCATATTGAAATTATAGCTTATATTAAAAATGACAAGATAAAATATTGCGTACTCACGCTAACACAAGATCTGCGCTCTACAGAGCCTCTATCTACTACATGGCGTATGTTTCATGTGAAATTAAAATACTACGTTTGACTTAAGAGTGGTAGAAATCACATACCATCAGGTGACCCACTTGCTAGTTTGCCGGTCTATGCTATAAAAAACTAAAGTAAATTAAATAAATGGTTGCGAGCAAATTTGACTACAGATACCTTTGAAACAAATGATAACTTTTAATTGTTGTTTTAGTTTTGAATTACTAGAAAATGATTAATAATAATTTTTAAAAACTAACAAATTAACTTGCATTTTACGAATAATAATCAAATAATTACTTATTACTGGCGTAATCAGTAAACATTTACTACAGAATAAGATAACGATTTACTAGAGATCACCTAAATTTTATCAGATAAGTCGACGCTATTCCGCTTGTACGTCCGTATCATAAAGTATTCAGCATGACCAAGCAATTCGGTCGAATATCTAGAAATATGATACCAATTAAAGAAGATTTCTTAACATTTACATAATCCAAGTTTGTAGCAATGCAATGTAGCGATGTGACTCGCCTTATCGATTTTTCATTAGGTCCGACTACGATTCCGACGTCATCAATTTAAAATTAAAGGCGATTATACTTTCGCATATCGAGGTCAAACGTCGGACGTATCGATTCCATCTCCAATTTATTAATTGACCATCTCATTGTAAAGTCACGGGACCGGGCGTCGTTCAGTACTATACAAATGGACCGGTTTAGAATATTTAACAACCTTAGCTTCTTAATTCAACAATGCGAGCGAGTAGACTACGAACGACAAGGTGCCTATCTATGCCTGACGTATAAACACGTCTAATATTGTATCATTAGAATACATTCATATTATGTTCTGCACATTTAGGTCACATAATAGCTTGATGAAAAATATAAGTAATGATTGATTTTATCATCAATCTTATCATGTTCTCGTCATCCCGATCAAAAGATGTTATACACATTACTTATTTATTTATACTTTATTTGGACAACAAAATTGATTACAAGCTGACTATTACAACATCTACATACATAGTGCATGGTCTTATACTAGATTGTAATCCAAATTATGTAAAAAATAATAATTATTAACTTATTGTAAGAGTTCCACGTGAACACAGTCTACTATTTATATACTACGATAAAAACACAGCACCTAATATTACTGGATAACTCCGTCACAAAATTGAACGAAGAACATTTTAAGAATACATATAGCAATGATAAATCACTTTCTCACGACATCTTAAGAGGAAAAACCGTGTCGAAAATCATCGAGAGGACATAATCCGGTATGGCAAGTATTCACGTCATACTGGAGTTATTATTATACGACTCGAGACAAGCGTCTACCAATTACCAATTTATTGTACACCATGAGCAACTCATGTTGCGAAAATTTCATTGTAAAAGATTTATAGCAATACGGTATAAGGGCTGTCTTCCAATGGTCGAGTATAGACTTTCAGTTATATAATAATGTACTCTGTGGTATAGACTATAGACTGTGACTGACTATAGAGTATAGACTGGCCTTAGGTACGATCTCGTCTGGCAATACTACTGTTGCCAGATCCATTTTTCCAAAGAGCGGAACATTAATGTAAGAAGTGGGAAAAGAGTAAAAAAAGCGGGATGCTAAATAAATGCCTTGATTTTATGCGTTCTTATATTTTATGTTTAAAATATGTTACGTTATATATGTTTTAATTAAAACTCATAGTTACCTACATTAACATTAATTTCCACCTAAACATTTTCTAAATTATTTAGTAGTAATTAATAAATAATAATATTACTGTCGAATGTTCTCTCGTACATTTAGATAGGTAATCCATAGACTATAAATTGTAGTACTATCACGCGGACAAGCGTCACTGACGATCGTGAGGCGATCATCGGAAGTGTGCCCTAAGAAATTTGTTACAAAGTGTAACGTGGAATGCTCTGATTACGTAAATTATTAAATACGTCTTGAATGCAGTCCTAATTTTATAATCGCCAATCTTGAGACACTGTCAGTCATGCGTCACGACACGACGAATGTCAGTCACTATGCGACAATCAAAATAATTATAGTGGTTTTAATAATCATATAGGCGGTAATCGTATGTCAGTAATCAGTGCAATAGAAGTTCATTATATTATATTTGCTTATTAAAATATATGAAATGATAACAATTGTTGTTAAACGTTATAATATTTGAGTAAGACATGTAACACTACGTAGGTTCATATTGTATGTAATTTCTGACTGACACATACGATCGTAATGGGTATTTAAGATCCTATTCATGATTGAGGACAGAAGTGTCAATCATTAATATTCCAAACACTTTCTATTGTCTATCTGTAACAGACGCTAAACTGTCAACGAAACACCAAATAGGCGTGATACGTCATACGAGTAGTCAACGTTTGTACACTTACCGTTAACACAATCGGGAGTGAGGAACAAATCTTTGAATTTTTAAAATAACAGTAATCGTAAGAAGCAAATACAAACAAATTATTATAATAAATATGTCGACAAAATGGCAGATAAATGTTCTTAGAAATATCCTTTCACTATTAACTCAAACGTCCCCAGCCAACCAAAAGCTTTCGTCTCATTAACATGACAATGCATTAAAAAATAAGACTGGGACGGTGTGCATATAAAATGCTGTGTCGCTGTTCTAGACACATTTATATAAAACTCATTTAGGGGCCATTAAAGCTCCTCATATACGAAGACCACACGAAACAAACGACATCGTAAAAAAACGTGGAAAGCTCCCGGTATTTGGGACCGGTCTCATTTCGCCAGGTGTAATGTTCCAAGCGGGCGCTTTTCAAATATTAAACGAAACTGTAGCGACTTTCCCGACTCATGCAAATTGGAACTTATACATAAGCAGGTGGTACAACGATCCCTCGACTTGAATTTTATGAATATCTTAAAGCGGTTTATAAACTAGTTTTAATTGTCAACTTAAAATTCATAAAAAAATCTATTCTTTTACGTCGCATGAGTTGTGTCGTAAATGCCAATTATTCTTCAATTACTTACCTCGTGGTCTGGTATCAAAAGGAAACTACTGATACAACATTATTATTACATCCAGTTATAATATAATACACAAAATATATTGTAAACCAATCGTGGCACCCTTACCGGTAAAACATAGAAATTAATTTTATCTAAAATAGTATGGGTGAATAGTGGATACATGACGTCTACGATTGACATGTCTATGTCCATAAACATTCTCACTTTGATTGTGATCATCGTAAAATCTATTCTCATCTATCCGTGGCATCGTAGCACCTATTTGAATTGACTGATTTGAAAGAGTGTTTAAAAGCTTTTATCATCAAGATGGTTATTATTTGTATTTGAAGAAGATCAATCAGCCGTTCAAAAGTTGCAAATGTTTTTTTTTTATTGAATCGAGGGTTTTAGTGGTTAAGTTATTTATTTTAACTTTGCAATCGGGCAACCAATTATTATTAAAAACCTTTTACTTACGCACTCAGAGATGTCGATAAACCTTAATTGTCATTTATTCAGTTCTTAAAATTCTGTTTTTTCTTAGAGTCAAATAAGATTATTTTTGTACTCATTAACGTAGCATAGAACATCAACTAGTTGTAAGTGTCGATAAATTCGAATTCTAAGAAATTACATACTTGATGTCAAATAAATTTATTTGACGTCTCTGAGTGCGGTAGTTAGATGCAATCATTTAGTGGCACAATAGAAATAGAATAGAAAAAAAACGAACATTCAGAATTTAAATGGCAAAACCCACAAAATTATGCCATTGCAATTAATTTTTTACCTACCGTTATTACCATATTAAAATATGGTGACTTGATCCTATATAGATGATCAGTATGAAGATAAGAAAATTTATGTACAGAGTACAGAGGAAAGTACCTACCTACACGTCAATTTCATGCATGCAAAAAAAAAATTTCGACCTAATAATTATCCCAATTATGGCTTCGCGTCGTGTGTCTGGGAAAACTTGAATACTCGGAGCGAAGTGCTGAAATTATTTATTTCGTTATTTTATTACTCTCGCTTCGCTTGTGACCTTTGGCCTTTGGTTAACTTACATTATGCAAGGTAATCAGATTGCGGGAGGGGCGTGGGTAGCCATGGTAACAGTAAAATGCCCTCCCTACGCCTACTAATATGATATTGATGAGGCAGCGTGTTTGATAAATAAACATGCTCGAACATTTTGCCGAATTTTACTTTCTTTTACTCTTTTTCGTGAGACAGTTACAACCCGGTCGAGCCTGCCCATTCATGCTATAGACAAAAATGTCTACAGTGTGGCTCAACCACTAAGAAAATTGATTATCCAAGACAGGTCAAAAATCACTTTACAATTTGTTCTACAGATACTCAAAAGGCACAACAAGTTAACAAGTTCTTGTTACCAAATAGTTTATCAAAGAGAATAATTTTAGTCACTACGTGGTTAGGAAACAGCAGTTATTTGGCAACAAAGTAAATAAACATTTCTAGTAACAAGATTGAATTTAAAGCAAATAAACTTTTTTTTATAGCATAGGCCGGCAAACGAGCAAGTGGGTCACCTGATGGTAAGTTATCTCCACCTGTACGCCAACCACCAGAAAAATCATGGGCGCATTGCCGACCTTAAAGGAAAGGGATAATTAGGGATTGGGAAGGTGTGGGGATTTGGGCTTCCGGATATCTCACTCACCGTATGAAATGCAGCAGCAAGCCGCTACTTTACGTCGGCTTTCTGTGAGACAGTGGTAACGACCCGGTTGAGCCAGCCCAATCATGCTGTAGACAAAACTGTCTACAGCGTGGCTCTACCACTCAAAAACAACAGAGTTGGCAGCAAGCGGGGGTTTAAGTTAGATTACAAATTCAATAGATTTTTTTAACGTATTATGAACATGTTTACTGTCTACTAGACAACGTACGTTTTGATAAGGACAATGAAGACTATTCACACAGTTTTTTAAAGAAAATCTGAACGTACAGCGCGGCACACAAAGGCTTTTGTCTGCCTTTATCCTCTTATCGGGAAGCAGCCTTAAAGAAGATCTGTTACTCTCACTAAGAGACGCTCCCACGTATAGAGAGTATCAGAGCACACTAAAATGATAAAAATAAAAATTACCAATTTTGAGTCAGTGCTATTGCAATTGAACGGGTAATAATATTAATTATTTTTAGCTTGTTTATTTTAGAGTTATCTATTCTTATCGGCCACTGTGACAGTATATTCGGTTAGGGAGATAAACAATTATTTATGTTTATTTAAAACAAAAACCGCAAGTAAGGGCGGATAGCACCACCGGGGAGTAATATTAGGTGATTAATGTTTGTGTCCACATTTAATTGTATTAATTGGATCGTGTTCGAGCCGCCGCGCGCCGCATCGTCGGTCGTGTCATTTTACACAGTTAATTAATTAATTAATATTATCTTGCGTATTTATGGTACTAATGCGATCGATTTTTTATCTATTATGGGTAAAGTGTAAATAGTGTTATTACTTGTTGTACAATTTCGTGACAATATTTACCTTTACCTTCCTACCTACCTTACTACCTTCTACCTTTAGATGTAAACTATCTGACATTTGACTTCTACTATCTGATATATTGACTTCTATCTGAACTTTAACTTTGAAATTGTTTCACCTCAATACAGTTCAGTTCTCTCTTTTGCGGAGTTACACCTTGATTTTACATTGTCAACAGGACCTATATGTTTTTTATTGATCAATTCGATTGAAAGTCTGTGCAAAAGAATCCAAACACGTGCCATTTAGCAGTTCATCGACTAATATTGAACTGTGTAAACCCACTATTCGATGCAAAAAAAATGATCAAGGAAAAGCAATTGATTTCTATGGGGTTTATAATTAATACCAAAAAATACCAAAATTTTAAAAAATATAACTGAAAAATATAGTTTTAATTTTTTTATTTATATGTGATTTTGAAAAATACAGAAAATGCTTTATGCGGTGTAGGAACAGACATAATCTTATTTAATGTATCTGAAAAATAAACTAGTTCTAAAAAATGCATACATTCATTTTGCTCTTTTTTATCCTAATACATAAACTTAATTGTCGCCTTTGAGTAAGGCAGGTAGTGTAAACAAAAGTTCACGCATTTATCATTTACCGATACGCACAATGTTCTATTAACTCGACTAGACACGGATATAACAATGTGTTAGACTTGCTAACAATGGCCCAATCAAACAGAAGCCTCTCTCGTAATGTAGAGAATGAGCCGGCGTTTTCTTTGTTTGAACTCACTCACACGGCAACATCAAATCATTTTGTTTTTTTTTTTCCTGAAACACTTGATGTTCTATTTATGTTGTTAATACTGTAGTAATATGAGAAAGGATATGACTTGTATTTACAAAAATATCTCATCAATGTTAGCCCTGAATGTAAGTAATATATCATTAGCCGTTCTTTATTATTATTAGATGCAAAGCGCAAAAATAGCTTTCAGTTAAAAATAAATCCTTTGATCCACAGTTTAGTTACTAATGGCCTTATATTTACAGAGTTAATATTAGAAGTAAAAGGCTGTCAAAGAATAGTGCTATGGAATGTTTAGTTGCTCAGGGTACCTGATTAAAAATACCAAATACATACTACAGTTGTAGATATATCGTAACTTGGGTAATGTGTAATTCTCACCAGTGCGGCGTGTGAAATTTTGAAGTATCTTATAAACTCTAAAGGCGTCATATTATCCACATTTGTAAGGCTTTACTTTTAATGTAATGTTTAAATCAAGAACCAGAATAAATATTCTAATTAAAAAGAGTACGAGTTAGAATAACAGTGGCATCCCAAAGATTACATCTATATCTGGTGGCGTTTATGTCAAACACTCTCCTTATACTTCGCCTGTAACTAAGGCTAAATCGTAATAGTAGGGGAGCCCACGAGGCTAAATGGGGATTTACTCGAGCGTCGTAGAGACCTATTGGGATGCAAAGCTTAGATGATATGAAGAAAAAAATGTTATATGATATATACCTTTACATGGGTAGGGGAAGCGGCTATAGATTTTTAAATATGTAAAAAAAAACTGTTGCATGGACATCCTCGAGCGCGTCAGATATTGATAGCATCAATGCCCTACGTATTTTTAATAATGTACGTATGTTAATCTGATCGTTTGCATGATGCGGGTGGTTGTATTTAAGAGTTGAAAATGAAAAAAAAAAAAAAATTATCGAGCGCGTCAGATTTTCTAAGGGAGTGTTAAGTGCACCAAAAAAAAGCTCTCATTCACTAATCTGATGATTTCGATGGGACGCAAACTCGCGGCCATTTTCATAATGTGCAAAAAAAATTCGCCATTTTGAAATACTCAAGCGCGTCAGATTAAGATATATAATATGGTTCATCTTTATGTTCTAAACGTACTGTCTCATAATCTGACGATTATCTAGAGGGATTGGCCTGATCTGACAAAAAAAAATTAGAAAAACGGTTCACCTTAAAGGTCATCCCTGCAACTTCCCGCTAATTCCATTCCTGGGCTCTTAAAATTGTACTTATGACGTTTTTGAGCTCAAAATATAATTTATGTGATATTTTGAGCTCGCTGAGTTCAAAGAAATAATATTTCTATGCATTTGAGCTCTCCCAGCTCGAAAGTCTGATAGAAGTTTCATAGAACACTATTTTTGGAATTTTCAAACCGCAATAACTTTTGAATGGATCAACCGATTTTCACGCGGTTGGCGGCATTCGACGCAGTTTTATCATCCTCATAAGTAATTTTGCAATTTTAATTGATCTAACCACAAATTTCGGAGTAATCCCGAAAAAAAACTTTTTCGGGTTTCTTTCGTTCACGATATCTCTCGAACGAATCAATCGCTTTTGACCAGCTTGGTGGCGATCGACGTGGTTTTTCAAGCTCAAAGGCGGATTAGTTCTTGAAGTTGATCGATAAAGCCGGTTAAAAGTTATTAAAAAAAAACCACTTTCAAAAAAAAAAAAATTTTTTATTTTTTTAAATCATTGAACTTAATTAAATAATTGAACTTAATTAATTAGAGAAAGAGTGAGAGAGGAATAGAAACGCGGAGAAGGAAATGTAGGCATCACGCAACTGCACGCATTTAACTTTATCGACGAATTTTTGTTATTTCGGCTTGCGGAAATCGTCAGATTATATATTTTTCATTATTCTTGAATTATTTCTTTCAAAATAAAAAAAAATTTAGCTACGCTCGAGAATGTCGAGATGACGTTTTTTTTTACAACTTTGTTACCCTCCGCTTTTTTTACGTCACTCTCAAATTGTCAGATTAGTGGAATATACACTTTTTAGGATGTAATTAACTCACCCTACCTTAATCTGACGCGCTCGAGAATTTCTGATGGTCAATTTTTTTTTTACTAATCTGATCCTGTATCCTTCACGGGCGGCCTTATATATGGGCCTCATGTTTTGTGGAGGTACTTAACCGGGTACAAGGTATCCCCCTGTATATTAATCTGTCGCGCTTTAGTAAATCCCGAAATCCCCGCTTGGGCTCCCCTACCATAATAATTACGTTAGAACTGTTAGAAGAATCTGCTGAACTAATCGCTGTATAAAAATATATAGTTTCGTGACGCTTTATGTCGAAGCGCAGACTTTTAGAAGTGAAGACGTCTTATAAGTTTTAATGACTGTTTTTTTATAATGTTTGACGCAAATTTTGTAATAAATCTACGCATCAGTTCAACTTAATCCTTAACCAAAATAATCCTTGTGGTTGAATAAAAAACACGACCTTTTACTTTTATAATACTAGAAAATTAAAATAACAAATAAAAACCTTTGAAACGCTATTGCCGCGCGCTACGTCGCCCTTTATCTCGGTCGGGCGAAACCTCCATTCCGCTAGATTTCATGTTATGGCGCAAATCGTTGGTTGTGCAAGGTCATTGGTATGGGTGAAGTACTAAGCTGTTTTAAGTTTTCTTTGAAAATAATTCAATTAATATAATTTAAAGGCACCATAATATTTAACCAATAAAATATCCAAAAAGGTAGTTACCTAACAAGTTATTCGGAAATAAATATTACTCGAGATATACCAAATGTCTAACTCGCAAAGGTTATACCTACATGGTTTAAATTTATATCATCGATAACGATACAAAACCTGTTACACCCGGGCCCGGTATATCCCATGGTCGTCCGGCACAAGGCGCGGGTTGGGAAATAATTGACAAATATACATTCCATTAGTGTGCAATAGCTACAGCTGCCTCTCTATTGCTTACATGTTAATAACATGTAAACGTTGAAGAAATTGATTACGAAATGTCACTTCTATGTTACATTGATCTTTTGTTTTGATACACCTGCATAAACACATCGTTTATATTGTTAACCTTCGACTAATATAAGCATGTTATAAAAAAACAGAGAAAGAAGAAAGAAAAACATTTATTCGGCGCATACAAAGAACACATTTACTACATACACTACTTAACATAAATTTAAAAATACTAAGTGGACTTCATAATAGGTTTGACCTCTTTGTCGGACTATATTTGACAGTGATTTCGTAGCGTCTAAAAGATTGGACATATTTGAATGCGGTTATTTTTATTGACAGCTGCTTTAATATATCTGTTAGCTATGCCTGAAGAAAATTTGTTTAGCCTTTCAGAAATTATAGCTGTTTTTCTAATTTCCGTCGTGGTGTTTTAATAGTAATTAGATTATTGATTTATTATCTTCGTCGTATACTTATCATTTTCATTTTATGCCATTATTCATATTATGTTCTCGAAACCGACACCTACTATAATTATGATTTTTTACCCTAAGGATCTACTTCATTATGCAAAGCGAATAAAACAAGACCATTAATTTCATTGAGGAAGTAATAATGTGACATAGGATATGTCACTCCGTATGTCAATTAGAAAAAAAGAAATAATTACTTCCAACATTGATAACTAATGATTTTGTATTTTGCTGTCTTATATTTAATGTGATAAGAAATGTTTACTTGAAGATTATTTAACAATGACAAAACATAAGAATATTTTTTGTAAATTTTACCGCTAAGGAGGTAAAATAAGGGATGAATGAAGGTATGGAAGTATGCAGGAAATATGCCAGTGCAGAATTTCACGTGGGCCGGCGGAGCAGCCAGCAAATGCTAGTTAGCTAATAAAGCACCCACAAACACGCTCCATTTATGTAAGTGCTAACTTACGTGCATTTCTAAACGTCATTCGAGGGGCCTGTTGTGACACGTGCGTGCCCTCAGTAGCTAGCTTGTAGCTAGGCTTGATGAGACGATCCGCACCGGGATTCCGATTTTGGGGTGACACCCGACTTCAAATAACCCGAATACTCAAAAATCTGGAACCTCCTACTATTTTGAAATCGGTTAAAATACTTTAAACATATCATTTAAAACTCTTCATTCTTGGGGTGACACCCAAATCAAATCCGCCCCGGGTACCACCCGCGCTAGCTACGACGCTGCGTGCCCTCACTTCAAATCTGAATAGTCAAACGCAAATAGCCGTGCATTGACCTGACGATGACGTCAATTGAAATCTTGCACTTCACAGTTGGTATTCGATGCAGATACAAGATAAGCAGGCGAAATGAGAAACCTTGTCATGACTAAGATATATTTCTGTGATTGCAATTCTTTTATAAATATGTATATATCATTGATTAAATGCTAGTCGAGGAATGAAATTGAACAAAAACATTGCCAGAAGGAATTGATATCTTGTTTCTTATGAATATTAAATGTCCGTTTCGATATTTTTCTACAAGATTGATTTCATCAGATATCGTCTTGTGGTAACTCTATATTTTTCGGCCAAAATATTAACCTACCTTTATATTGTTATTATTAGTAATCAGTCTATTGCTAATTTTTTTCGTGGTCTAGATTGGTAGAGAAGCATGAAGCCCACCCGAAAGGAAGCGGTCACCGCCACCCATAATCATCCGCAGCACTAAATTAATTTATTTTATTTATTACAAGAAATTACGAGTTACGAGCTATCGCAAAAATGGACAAACAGTTTAATTGCAGTATTAACGAATGCTTAACTTACTTAGTGATATCGCTTGTTAAAATTTTCCCGCCCGTATTCAAAAAGAACATTTAAGTGACGTCATTGCTATCCGCAGAATCTCGTAGCATTCTCGAAAATGATATTCTCGCCAGTTTCATATTAGAAACTCCAAATGCGCTTAACTTGATTTGTGCGGCTAAAGCGTACCATTTTGATTGTTCGAAAACAATTTTAATCTGTCTGTCACATGCCCCTCTAGATTGGAAGCGGAATAGACGGTCGGTCGCTCATTTATGCACATTTAACTGAATTTCGTGAACAATGGACTTGATTCAATTAATCTCACTCAGTCTGCGAGGCCAGCACTCTACCATTTATGTGTACTTACACAATAGTGGATTGTCTTTCTGAAAGAAACACATGAACGGTGATATTGCAATTATTAGAATAAGTTTTTAAAATATATTATTAGCAAAACAGCATAATTATTTTATATAGTTTATTCAGTTCTGTCATTAAATTAAAATAAAGTCGCGTAAATTGTAATGTAAATTCATATGTTTAATTTAAAAAATGTACTGCGAGTAAAAAGTATGTATCTAAATGGCATGATTCATGATTATAACAACAAAAACTAGACAAAATAGAATTTCTAATTTTAGACTGTAATAACTACGACGATCACAAAAAGTTTGTTTTTATGTTTACTTATAATTCGTATACTACTGACAGAGACAACAAAAAGCTAAGGCTGCAACGCCTTAATTACATTCGAAGATTACGATTCGATTCTTTATGCTTAGAGGTATCACATTTGTAAATAAAACTCGCAATAATAATTTCGCAATAATGTAATCTTATTAGAATTATAAATCTCGATTTGAGTTTGTCTATGACAGGTCAATGATGCCAGTATATCTCTCACAAAGGTACTATGCATATGAATGACTGCATTAACTGATGGTATACAGGGTTATTTTTAAAACACCAGCAACCTTGCAGGGGTAGATTCCTAAGGTTATAAGCTACTACTTTTGTTCTACGACTTTTGTTAGATTTTATTTTCATACAAAAATAAGTATTCATTTAATTTCCGTCTTGAATATTAACAACGCGCATCGCAGATTACGTAAACAAATACGCGAAGCGTGGGGAACCGGGCTAGCGGCTTTGAAGGTCAACGCTCGAGCAGCTGACGGCCGCTTTGATTTCGTGCGCGCACGCCGCGCCGCGCCGCAGTCTACGTAGAAAAACACGACACAACAAAAACTTGTAAAATCATTTTTTTTTAAATATATTGAGTTATATCCAAACTCGTAGAACAAAAGTTGTTCCGTATGAGGTCAGCTATCTGGTCCTGCGAGGATGCTGGTGTTTTAAAATTAACCCTGTATATCGAGTATAGAATCCAATAGATACATATAGTATAGAATCACACAATGACGAGAAAAGGCGTATATTTAATCCGTATGCTATTGTAATGTGAACCCAGATATTAGTCATTATCATCCTCATTCGGCGAAGGTGTGTATCGAGTAATATACTTTTTATTATCGGTTTGAAAGAAGTACAGACGAATCGAAAATCTCTTTATTTTTTTTATTTAGCAGCTATATTTTTATTGACTTATATGTTTTTTCTTTAAAATTTAAAAATATTTCCCTATTGCGAAAAAAATTCTTACGGTTTTTTTGATACATTGCAGTTTTTAAGGTACCCATGGTAAAAAAACAGAAATTAATATTGGATAATAGGCATTAATTAGTAACAACTACGCTAGAAGATGACTACGGGAAATATTACTACTAATGCATATTAATAGCAACGTTTTAATTTTGCTTTCTCACCGGCAAAAGTACGAACCATTTTCTGCTTTGAACAAAACTTCTTAGTTCTTGTTTTCTTAATATTGTTCAGCATAGTTTACACTTTACCTACTACTTATCAAGTTCAAGTATTCTGAAGTTAGTAGACGATATAGTTATTGCAATGTGGGTATTGTGATCTATTATCATTTGTATTAGAATATTTGATTTTAGTAGTCTACTAGAGGTTTGCAATAACTATGGAACCCTTGTTAAACCAATGGCTTTGTATGATATCAGTCATCGTAATAATGTCTAGATATTAATATACAATGTGTTACAGAACGGTGTAGTCATATCTAAGGGTCATTAATTACTCCTTACAGAGAGTTTTTATGTACCAGATCTTTTCAAAATCGATACATACTAAAAATTAACGTTAATTTTAATCACTCATTTAGTAAGATCGATAGGATGGATTACATCACTATTAACTGTGAATGATACTCACTTCTTAGGCTGCGGTTAGACGACGCGACAAATTTCTTGCGGCCGCCGCGCGGTGACCGCGTACTAACTGTTCAGTCATAGCAAATGTATGTTTTATTAACTAGGACTTAACGTTGAAATTATTTGTGAGTAACTAACTGCGCGGCGATCGCGCGGCGGTCGCGGGGTCGCCGTACGGGCGCGTTTACACGACCGCGCAGTCGCCGCGTGGTTGGAGCGTTGCGAAGAATTAAACATTATGGCTTAGTCAATAGAGTTTAAATTAGTTTTGAATGAACATAACCGCGCAGGACGCGGGCGCGGGGATTACATCGAGAACATTCGAGTGATTCGAGCGAGGCGCCCGCGCGGACGCCGCGCGATCGCAGCGCGGCCGCAACGCGGTGGGATTCCGTGTCATATAAACGCGCCCTTAGTGTACGTAGTTCTATGGACATACGTACGTAATTGTGAGTCAAGCACAAATATATAACATGTCGCAATTCTAGGAAAAATATGCGTTAAAAATATACAATCACATTCGGTCGTCATTCGTAAATTAATAATTAATTAATTATTACGATTGCGATATTTAAAACACAAATTGCCACTTTAAAATTAATTAATTGCCACGTGACGTGGATAAAAAACATTAAAGCAAGATCTGCAATAAATAAATACAAAAAAGAATGCCTGCGAAAATAAAAACACAAGTCGAAACATCGTCGTTTTTTATATTCAGTTTTATGTTATGCTCAATCAAATGTTTACTCATATTTTATAAAGATCATCTCTACAGTTAAAGTACATATAATAACGTTATAGTAATACATCTTAGGCACAAAGATAAGTAAAAAAACCGATGCCAAAAACATTGAAATATTTTTTACTTTCGGCGATATTTTGTTTTTTCCGCGCGATAATTGATTTTACGGATATCTTCTTAACTCGGAGGTAGTGGGATGGTTATGCAGAACTCATCAGCCTTCTGACCTTCCCAATCGAGAGGCTGTTAGATCCGGACCCTAATTAATTTTTCTACGCTGGTGCACGGGCTAACAACCTTGCGGTATCCTTCGACGCAATCGGATGGTTCCGGGTATCCTGGTATACCTAATTGCTGCCGATACCACTCCTGGCTCTGTCTTTGAGGCCAGTTTTCTTTTGGGCTTGGTTGACTCACTATTGGAACCGCCCTTGTCGTCTGCGGCAGCACGCACTGCCGTGGCAGAGACTATCCCGCCCACACACCCGCCACTGTAACTTCTGTGGACCAGAATCAACAGTGGCACGCATTTTTGTTGCCACCGAGCAGTGAAGCTCGGCGAGTCTCTGGGAATGCCTAAATGTTTTGTCCCGCAACGAAATTTATCGGATAGAAGGTTAGGGAGGAGTTGGAAATATTACTGCCGTGGCAGTTGAAACTAGGAAGACCTATAAAGATCTCGGAGTCGCACTAAGAAATTGTGCCAATGTACGAAGGCCGCACATCCCCGCTGTGCGGCTGGCGTTTATTACGTCAACGTTCTTACGCTATCGTTATATATCATTTTGAATTATCGCTTGTTATACAACGAATTTCCATAAACAAAGGAAATCCTAAACTGCCAGCGATGACGAAATTCGATGTATGCTTTGTTAGTAGCGTTTGACTATTACCTTCTGTAATATAATCTTCGTAAAGGCCTTCTACAAGTAAAACATTACGCATATCTAAGGCTTCGGGTATTCAGTTAAAATATAGAACGACTATTATGTACTTCAATGTTTATATTGATATAACAAGTACGTACAAGGTTATCTTTATAAACCGACGTAAAGTAGCGGCTTGCTGCTGTGTTTTTTACGGTGAGTGAGATATCCGGAGGCTCAAATTGTCCCCTTCCCAATCCTAAATTATCCTTTTTCTTTAAGGTCGGCAACGCGCTCATGATTTTTCTGGTAATGGTATTATATGAACGGTGGAGATCACTTACCATCAGGTGACCTACGTGCTGTGTGGTGTTGTTTCTGTTTATGGGCAGACGTGGCGCTTACCATCCGGTGAGCGTCTTAGTTGTCTCGTCATTCAATCAAATAAAAAAAAACACCTTTGTGTAAGGTACTGTCAAACAAAAAGACGCATGTTTTCGACATGAGTTGATTGCCAATTCATCAGATAAATATCATTTACTACAACACAGAAACGTCCAATAACTTTAAGTGGCACTGTCACTTCTTAGAATTCGATTGTTTACACACTCTGATATTCTATTTGCAGAGGATAATAACGTGCTTTAAATCACGATGGATTTCCCGTGCCTTTACAAATACATACATATTACAAACATCCCCGAAAAGGTAGGTAAAAGTGCAACTAGTATACTAATGGTCCGCGAACTTATTCCATCCCATGGTTTTATGTGGCGAGCCTATCGCCATATTGGGCATGAATTCTAGTCTCATTCAAAGTCTCAACAAATTCGATGTAATTAAATTCAAACACTCAAACACAAATGTTGATTTCCCGATTTCGGTTTTGAACCTAGGCCTATCAGTTTCTCAGCCCAAGCACACTAACTTAAGTACGTTGTCAGTAAATCAACGAGTCGATAAATTGCAATCTAAATATATGTTATGAAATATTAATTGCTTTTCTCGTTATAAATGGCACCAATATAATTAAAATGGTGACCCATAAACCATTTGCATATTATAATTATCTTCATAATAATTGACTCATTTTAGTGTGTCATTCTCTACCTACCCATACGTAACATAACTGTATCATTTCAATGATAAATCGGTGGCATACATGAGTTTTTATTGCATACTAGATGTCGCCCGCGGCACCGCCGCGCCCGCGTGAATGCCTTTTTCTGGGATATAAAGTGGTTTAGATTGGTAATACGAACTCAGAAACCTTCGTGGGCTCATGCACAACAACTTAGCTAAATATGATGATCAAATGCATAGTTAACGATTCTATAAAGGACATACGGACAACTTTTTTTTCGATTTGTCGCTATGCTGTTAGCCTGACGTCAGTCGGCTTTCTACAGCTTCACCGGACTTTCGGGCGAGCGCTTTAGGCGCTCTCAACACTTAACAGACAAACATTCATTTTTATATTTACTATATAGATATATGGATAAATTATGTACATGCAATAAAACTTATATAATGAACTTTGACTATATCAATTATTACATAGATATTTTTAAGCATATTATTATATAATATAATGATAGTCGTATATCACGGTTAGGTATTATTTTGATATTGGTTTAAATGAAAAACAAATATAATGTTATTAAGTTCGTTATTAACATCTAACAATCGTCCAAGCTTAAAGAACTAAAAAATGAGTAATATGTTATGATAGGTAGGTAGTTATGACTTTTCTTTTATAGTCATAATCACTTAAAAATAGCGTTAATCGACATACATCAAAGATATTCCCGAAGAATGTTATGTAAACAAAACTTGTAACACGATAACATAACGTTGTTAGTTAATTAAATCTCGACGTAACCCAGAATAATGACGCGTGGTCCCGATGACGTAGCTGTGGTGGGCACGCGGTCAAACCCGACGCCGCGCCGCGCCGAACCGCAACGAACGGTGCTATTTACCGAACAATAATCCAAATCGGCTTCCACCCACGCGCTAGATCCTAAATTACGTGCTTGTATTATGTGAATTAACTATTTTTAAACTATCACCGTCGACTCATTTATGCATCACAATGCTACTTTGATGTTATACTTGTCTATAGGTATATCAGTTGCGTGGAGTGATGACGAAGAGCGATTTGACCTTAAGATGTAGCATTTAGCGAAGCTGACAACTATTATTGGCTCGGTGCCAGAAAAAAACCGACTGCTTCAGTTATTGGATAGCTCTCTGAGGAACTCTTCGCACCAAATATGATGTGTTAATGTCCTTTTCTAGAATAAAAGGTAGCATATACCCTAATCCGAGTCATGGTCTACCTGTGTGCCAAATCACATTAAAAAACGTTAAGAAGTGATTGACTAACAATAATCCCAATTCACAAACTCACAAACATCCAAAGTTACACATTTATGATAGTAGGAGGTGCATAAGTACAAATATGTTAAAACAAGACGCTTTAAACCCGACATCATAAGCCATCTTAGATATAGATCGTAAAAATCAATCAACCTAAACAATTATTTGTACACACGATCTTCAAACTGTACCTAGTTATTTTGAATGATTAATTTGTGGCATCTATCCGAAGAATCAAACTAAGGTAGTTTATTAAATGGACTGGAGTCAATACATTATACTAGACAGACTCTGCAATATTTATCTAATACAATCCTCGTTTCGTAATTTTACTAATAATGTAGCTGTGTTTTGAGACAGATCAGACGTTTCACCTCGAAAAGTACTATACGTCGTCATTATTAGGCGTATAAAAATATGACTTTAATATCGTGAGGGCCAGTCTGATATATGACATGTAACTCATCTTCTAATGTACGCTTGAGACTTTTATGATTCCCGCCGGCTTTCATATCACCAGATCAGATAGAACGGTAAAGCTTCTGTGACAGCTGAGAGGGTATTGCATGCCACAGCTACTAAAAATAGTTTCATGTCATGTCATGTTACATAACAGTGTTTATATACTTATTATTATATATAAGCATATAACCACTGATATGTCATATACATAGACCAGCTCTTACGTGGCGTATGGTATCTCACTATATCCTCTACTTAATGAAATTTAAAACAAAGCAAAATCCTACTAATTATATAAACGCGAAAGTTTGTAAGTATGGATGGATGGATGGATGTATGTTTGTTACTCTTTCACGTAAAAACTACTGAATGGATTTTGATGAAACTTTACAATAATATAGCTTATACATCAGAATAAGACATAGGCTACTTTTTATCCCGGAAAAAGCAGATCACGCGGGCGGAGCCGCGAGCAAAAGCTAGTATTAAACTAAATTGATAGAGATTATAACGATATCATAAGTAGTACATAACTATAATTCGTATTTAGTTCAGCGTCTTACAATTTATTTTTGGCTAATGTAATGTCACGCAGGGGCCGCTCGCTAGAAAAACAATTAATAATGTTTTTTCCTGTTACATATACAGAGTGTATTCGGAGAATCAAAAAAGTTAATGTATGTAACTAATGTCAATTGACTGCCTCGTTGACGCAGTTGTATTGCATACGTGGTACGATTGCTATGCTGAGGTCTGATCTCGAGTCAGATAAAAGTGATATCGGGTTTTTCTACCACGAAATGATTAGTATAAGCCAGGAGTCTCAAAATTGATGGGAATGTTTTACATAATACAATTGCATGACATATTTTTAGATCTTTCTTGCGATTCAGTTGCATAACAAATTAATGTTAAAAAAGTAAACGGCAGCCCAATATTTATTTTTGTACTACGCTCTATCTACTTTATGACTCAGCAAAAGCAATCCCAATACACTGATGCCAACATAATATCCGACACCGAGAAACTAAGAGAAAATATATATTTTTTAAGTTACCTCTTTTGGAGATCTATTAAATGTTATAGTCTATGATATTTTAACCATATTACAGTACTCAAAACCGCTCGACAAATAACCTTAATTGACCGTACTATCTATAGGGTCTTATTATGTAATCAGTTACGTAAAAGTCACTTCTATGCCCAGGCAGACATTGGCTCTAGCAAAATGATCGTAGAAGAGTCACTAGGTCGGACCTTCGTATATAGGATTATAATGATTTCTTTACAGGCAACTTTTTATTACAAACTAAGCAGAATTCGTATAAGACGTGCCTATTTCTAAAAGCTGGGGATCTAAAAAGTGATAGATATTTATGATATTTATCTAGGCTATTCGTATAGGAGGAATAAAGGACGTAAAAGAACAATCATCATTACTCAACTTGTGTTTATTAAAGCGGAGTTTCATTACACTACTCACGCGTATGTTTATTTACACAACACCAGATTTCAAAACATTTACGATAGCGGCTACTCGTATTAATCTATTTCAAGTGCTAATAATGCCTGTGATTATAATTCACAGGCATTGTGATTAATTTATTAAAACATACAAGATTAATAAAGTCTGAGTTGATAGAAATTTTCTCCTTTATATAGCTGTTGTTAATAATATTATCGCCGGAAACTCCGTTCTTTGTTATAGAATGCTTAACGTTCTTATTTCGCATGGTAAACAGGTAATTTACTCTATAATGATTTAACGTGGTGGACCTAAAAAAACTGTCTTGTGTCTGCATCTTTATAATAATTTGAGTCTGTCTGGAAAACTACTAAATTGGGTTTGCGTAATTTATGTTATGTTGTTAAGCATAATTTATGCCCAAGGCCGGTAAATTGGTCTAGCGATGAAATTTCAAGCAGTGGTGCAGAAACTGATTTTTTTATCTTAAGGGGACAAAATGATCACTATTATGAAACGAAAAAAGTAACTAGGTATTAAATTTATATACAGTGGTGCTACAAAACGAAGACAATCAGCGTCTAATATTTACTCCACTAGAGTAAATCGCCATGTATGCTTACAAAATATATAGATGTACAGACGATCTTCGAATTGCGACAGGAATGACTTAGTATATGAATCAAAATGACGTGTGTCGTGAACATTACGATTCGTGAATAAAGTGATATGATAATGTGGTGAACAATACATGTTCTATTTCTTTTCTTTCTGCGTGACATTATCTCGGCTTAATACCAGGGTCTGCCTTTTTATCCTAATTTGAAGATTGATTTAGTATTATGTGAAAATGCGACATGTCACGAGGTCTCAGAACAGATCACTTTGTGGCATTAGGCCGTTTAACATTTGGCGACCATGTTTGTCATGCGTGTTTGTCGCAATTACGCCTGTCGATGCGTACAAGTCACAAGTAGAGACGCACATTAAAAAACGACGTAAACAGGTGAAATTATATCAATCTCACCAAGCGGTGATGCGGGTTTATGACTTCTGCCATGAACAGACGTTAAACTTATATAACCGAACTTGATTACAAAAGGTGTTTGTTTATATTGGGGTTACCGTAATACCAGCCATTATAACCTACGCTTCTGTTTTCTCCTTGACCTTTGTAGAGTTTACGGGCAATATGAATGAGCGTTGATAAATTGTTACAAGTTGTTACAAACTAATGGCCGTGTCGTACAAAGGAATAAATATCGCTTGTCCGAACGTTCTCAGAAGGTGGCGTTCTTATTGACACAAAGTTTAACTGACTATTCTTATGATGTAAGTAATCTTAACATAATCTTAACACAGTGCACGGACGCTGAAAGCTGAATCCGGCTCAAATACAATTATTGTATCATTTTACGTCATAAATAAATTGCGGTTAATGTTTCTTGTACTTACCTTAGCATACTTAATGCCTGTTTATGTATTTTTAGCATAATATAATTTTAAAGTCAATTAAAATTCTTGGAAGATTTTTTTTTTCTTTAACAATATAAAGACGTTAAAAATTAAGATTTTCGTCATATTACTTGGTATCAAAAAATAGACATATTACCTCAATTCTTTAGACCAATTTAAGTTTTCCACCAATAACGAAGGTAGGTATTTGTTATAATATTTTTATATGCACTGTAGGTCGAACTGCGATGAAGTCACGACCCTCCAGACTCAAATAAAATATTGTTTGTAATGCCCCCGCACGCTGAAGTGCATTGTACAGTGCATATATTGAATAATTTATGTATAATGAGAAGTCATGATCTTTGAAACGGGCAGTTCATTGTTTTTCTTTGTGATTATTTTTAAAGTATGACTTTAAATACATCCTTAATTAGAGTCCTTTTGTTACACCTTATATAGTAAATTGCGTCCTAAGGTAACTATGAAGTTATTCCTTGTCGTTATGAATAAATTCATTTAAAAATCAAGCTAGTAATTATTGATTAGATAATAATTTTGTTTACTTATTCCATAGGGATAGGGTTAAGGTCAGAGAATATGCTGTCTATGCACAACTTATTATTTTTTTTTATTTTTAAAAGACAATGATACACGGTTGTGGACTATTTCAAATGCTTCTTAGAAGACTTTCTTCAAGCGAATCAAAAGCACAAGGTCGGTCAATACCCTTGATCCAAAAATCACCTCAACTCACTTATTTCCGTGTTCCCATATACTGTTCACCACTGTTTGATGTTTATTGCACAAATCCACACCACACAAAATACAACAAACACAATTTTTAACTAGTTTAAAAAAATAATTAAACTAAGAGATCAACCGCACTATCACAACCGCCAAACTCCTAAAGAATAAACATTAAAATAGTCGTTAAATCAAACTATTTTATACGCAGATAAAAATAAAAGACAAAAAAGTTTTTTTACAAATACATTTTATAATAAAGCCAAACTTTTTTAAATAAAAATAAAACAAAAAATGCAGCGATGATAATAAATTCGTCCTTGACCGAAGCGTAATTTAGGAACAGGGTATTTGAATATGTTAATTAATATATAATTTGTATGCAACCGACAATTACACAATAATACGAAAATAAAACTGTTTTGAGAAAACAGAATTAATTTAGGCAGCGGCTCAAGACTTAAAATTAATGTTGATATGAGTAAAGTTGAGTGCGTATTGGGATAATCTTACCACATCATTCGCAATCGTGCGTCGTTTTTTTTTATAGCATTGGCCGGCGAACGAGGAAGTGGGTCACCTGTTGGTAAGTGATCTCCACCGCCCATGTACAATACCAGAAGAATCATGGATGCGTTGCCGACGTTAAAGGAAAGGGATAATTAGGGATTGGAAAGAGGAGGGGGATTTGGGCCTCCGGATGTCTCAAAAACAGATGAAAATGTCTGAAAGACAGATGTGTCGTAATAGAGTGAACTGTCTTTTTACGTAACGGATGTCGTGCATCCTTAATCCGTCATATGACAATTACTACCCCCTTGTAACAGATTTTTTTTACTTGAGTTATATAAGTATTTCAATAATAGATTTTGGCTAACGTTATAAAAATAATCCATTCAAATGTCCTATTACAGTAACAAAGTAGGTATGAAACATCGAGCCGGTTCAGTGCACGGGGAGAAAGGAACGGGGCAACCACCGCGTAAGAAATTCGTAGCAACGATCAAGTTTGTCGGCAATTTGCTGAAGTTTTGTAACTTACTTAAGGCAATTCTGTCAGTTATTATATACATATTACAACAAACTCGTTTAATTGACATTGACAGCCTACGTGGCGTAGCGGGCGAGTAGCCGTCTGTGATGTGAGAGGCCGCGGGTTCGATCCCCGCACCAAGACAAATGTTTGTGTATCCACAAATATGCAACATTATTTGAGAAAAAAAGTGTATTAAACAACTTTTGTGTGCGTTCGTTTCCTGTTTACAATGAGATTTGGCTCAACAATTCACTGGTACCCCATTTTGCATTGATTATTTTGTAAAGTATAACGTATAAATTAATCTTGCGCCGAAATAACAAAGTTCTGTGTAAAATATACTAGTCTATCCTCTGTACCATATACTATATATCTCATACCAAGTTTTGAGCTTAAATGACAAGATAACTCTCTGGACTGCTTGTATTCTATTTGTGAGATTCTGATAATAGATGGTTCATACTACAGAACAGTATTCTAATACTTCTAACTAGGGCAGTAAATAATGTAATTAAGCTAATGGATTTCTTAAAAAGCCCGGATATCCTGAATATTAATAAGTTGGCACCATATAATCATAATGGTTTGTATATAAAACAAACAACATAAAAAAATAAATAAAAAGTAAACAGAGAAGATAGACGAGTAACAGTCCAAAGTCCAGAATAACATCAACATTATACAAAGATGAAGGAGAAAGCATAGAACATATGCATCTATTCTTTACTTTTTTCGTGCATATCTAAATGGTAAGAAACAAAGCGGAAAACGTAAATCGTATACAAGTATTAATACACAGGCTAAATGATAGTTTGACATGAATGATAGGTCGCTACGTTTGCGCCAACAGCGGTCGTCGCAGATCAACCCAAAATGACGCCGAAACAATAGACGAGGGAACTATTTAAACGATAAAAAAGAGCATTGTGTATTTAAGTAAAAACTTGTTTGCCGTTTATATCTTTTGGTCTCTTTGTTGAAAATTATAATTTAATTATTTGTGTAGATAATGTTTTTGTGGTATATGTAAACTGTACCTAAATCGCAAGTATTGACGTTGGTCATTCATATGTAAACGTTAATTTGTTTGTTAGTTCGTTAATTTAACAGATGTCGAAGGATATACATATAATAACAAAGTAAATTATGATATTTTATAATAACACCATTGTTCTATTCATTGGTTAGAAATTCTAACAACACGGCTACTTAGGTCGTAAGTCTAAACATGCCATAAATATTTTTTGTTTAATTAATTAATAATTGACGAGTCAAAACAGATTAAAACAAATGAAATGAGTTGAGTGGTAGAGCCACACAGATAATGTAGGATTCTAATGGTAAAAGATTTTTTCAAATCGGTCAAGTAGTTTCAGAGCCTATTCAATGCAAACAATCAAATCTTTCCTCTAATTATATTAGTTTAGATTTCATCCTTCGCTATCCGCTTTCTAGATATGTTGGCTTGGTTTAAATACTTAAAGTATTTAAACCAAGCCGATTTTCCGATTATCTAGAACCGTATCTTATTTAACCGGCTTATATGAGCCGGTTAAATGCGAGTGGGACACGCGCACCGAGGTTTCGGTACTACACCACTATTTTACTTTTTGTCGTGTTTATTGTTAGTAAGAAATCCGCCTTAGCCTGTTTTACAGAATATAAATATTCAGCCGGCTACCAATTATGGTTCAGAAGAGTTTTCCTTTTTCATAGCAGAGGCCGACAAACGAGCAAGTGGGTCACCTAATGGTAAGTGATCTCACCGCCCATGAATATCTACAATACCCGAGGAATCATGGATTCGTCGCCGGCCTTAAAGGAAATGAGTAATTATGGGATTGGGAAAGGGCGGGGGATTTAGGTCTTCGTATAAGAGAGACAGAGATAGTGGTAACAATTAAGCCGGCCCATTCATTTTGTAGACAAATCTGTCTACAGCCTTGCTCAACCACGATGGGGTAACGTTGGTACCCTTTGGGAACAGAACCTTAAAAATAAGACGTAAACAGTGAAAATCCCGTAATATTCGAGTTATTGAGTATATTATGTCAGGAGCTAATAATAGATACCCTGTGGGCGGGCGGTAATAAAATTACTCATTGGTTATTAGGAACGGACTATGTATAAAAAGATACGCTGTAAATAATAACATATTTATTTTCAAGTATAAATTCATATTGATAATATTAAACGTTGGCGATAGTTTTGCCATTTCTTCTATTGTGATTGGTCTGCCATCCATCCATATAAGTACCGTATTATCTCTCAGGTCGCTTTTGGCGTAGTGACGGTATATTGCGTGCTAAATCCTACTAATATTATAAACGCGAAAGTTTGTAAGTATGGATGGATGGATGTATGTTTGTTACTCTTTCACGTAAAAACTACTGAATGGATTTTAATGAAACTTTACAATAATATAGCTTAATAATAAGAATAATACATAATAATATATAATATCCCACTTGCTCTACATGGATGATCTCAAGTTATTTGCACCAAAAAAAACTGATTTGATTGAGTTGCTGAAAATAACTAAAAGTTTTAGCGACTCAATCAATATGGAGTTTGGTGTAGATAAATGTGCGGTCATTCATGTGGGCCGAGGTGAGGTTATGGTCTCTGACGATATCCACCTTTCAGAGACTGTACGGCTTCGATCCCTCTCTGAGACGGAGACCTATAAATATTTGGGTATGTCCGAAGCGTTAGGTATAATGGGTGCAGACGTAAAACAATCGGTCAAGGATCGTTTCTTTGGCCGTCTGACAAAAGTACTTAACAGTTTTTTGTCAGGTGGTAACAAAATTCGTGCTTTTAACGGTTGGGTTATGCCTGTACTCATGTATTCCTTCGGCATACTCAAATGGACTCAGACCGAATTAGATGCCCTGGATCGGAAGGTCCGAACCCAATTGACGGCGCACCGTATGCACCATCCACGATCGTCTGTGATGAGATTGTATATCCCGCGGAAATGTGGGGGTCGAGGCTTTCTTAATGCTAAGGACCTGCATAACCGCGAGATATGCAATCTCAGGGATTATTTCCTTCACAGCGGAGTGGATGTGCATAGAGATGTGGCCGCAATGGATAAAGGGTTTACTCCGCTCTCCCTGGCAAATGAGAACTGGCGGGTCCCTATGGTACTGAGTACTGGTGAACGCAGGGAGGTATGGAAGAGCAAGGCACTCCATGGGCGTTTCTATCAAGCCCTAAATGGGCCCGATGTGGACCAACTGGCTTCTGTATCTTGGCTACGTTTCGGTGATCTTTTCGGGGAAACTGAGGGTTTTGTCTTTGCAATTATGGACGAAGTTATCAAGACGAACAACTACAGAAAATATATCCTGAAGGATGGTACGGTCGACATTTGTCGGGCATGCCACCGTCCCGGAGAGTCAATCAGGCATATTATTTCGGGTTGTTCGTATCTTGCTAACGGCGAGTACTTGCATAGGCATAACTTAGTAGCCAAGATCATACACCAACAACTTGCTCTTCAATATCACCTTGTGATCACTGAGGTACCATATTATCAATATGTCCCCCAACCGGTTCTCGAAAATGGACATGCAACGCTGTATTGGGATCGATCTATCATCACGGACAGGACTATTGTTGCCAATAAGCCTGATATTGTGGTAATAGATCGATTAGCGCGCCGGGCAATACTTGTCGATGTCACCATTCCGCATGACGAAAACCTCGTGAAAGCAGAAAAAGACAAACTGTCCAAATATTTAGACCTGGCACACGAGGTTACTGACATGTGGGATGTGGACTCGACAATTATTGTTCCGATAGTCGTTACTGCTAATGGGTTGATACCAAAGAGCCTTGACCAACACCTTCAAAGGCTCTCGATTGGTCGTTGGGTCAAGGGCCAGATTCAGAAAGCAGTGTTATTGGACACGGCACGCATTGTGAGGAGGTTCCTCACACTGGGGTCCTAACCACCGGTGGCTTGGGTCCTAGGCCTCGCCACTGGAGGGTGATATTTTTTATATTTTAAAATGTTTTATTTTTTAAAAATCCTATATTTAAAAATGTAAAAATAACCTTTTGGAATAAAGAGTACTGTACATAGAAAGGCTACTTTTTATCCTGGAAAAAGCAGATCACGCGGGCGGAGCCGCGAGCAAAAGCTAGTCTTCTATAATTGTCTTGTAGCACAACTTTACCTCTAGTTATAAACCATCAACATAATAACACAACCTTTATTAATATTCGCATATTTCGTTTTTATATTAATTGTAATGATCCATGCGACCCATGACGCAAGTTAAGAATGATATGTAGATTTAGGAAAATTACTCTAAGAAATTACTTCGCTCTATCAGCTCTATGCACATAGATATTATAATATATAAATATGTTGGTAGGCCCCTCGTACGTAAGAGGCCGTCTGGGTTGGTACCACCGGTGTGTCTATTTCTGCCGCCAAGCAACAGTGTGTAAGCAGTGTTGTGTTTCGGATTGAAGGACATTGTAGCCAGTGAAATTACTGGGCATTATGAGACAGGACATCTTATTTCTCAGGGTGACGAGCGCAGTTCAGTGCCATGCAGTGCTTTGTAATTCAAAGTTCTGTGTGGTGTTACTTCTGTTTATGGGCAGGCGTGGCGCTTACCATCAGGCGAGCGCCTTGCTTATCTCTACATTCTATCAATAAAAAAATAAAATTAAAAAAAAAAAGATTATGTAATATTACTGCTAATATTACGTAGTGAATAAAATCACTAATGGGATAAGTTTCAATATTGGCATTGCTTATGCTATAATTATGTTTTATCAAATTCAAATCTCTTATAATTGGTCTCTCGTCTTAAAAAACCTAATTACTAGCCACAAATTAACACCAGTAGTGCAAAGATTTATTACGTAACATTTTTTACAAGTCTCTTTACAAAATACGTACATAGTTTATATACGCGAAGTATTATAAAATTAATAACCGTGCATACAGCTGCCAATTTGATTTAAGTTTACAATCAAACTGCAATTCACCTGTCAAGGTTGTTCCCCGCGTGAATAAATTTGACGATTTGCACCATACAAAAAGCTATCTTTTTTTTGTGTTGACGCTTGCTGTAAGCCTGACACTAGTCGGCTATGTACAGCTTCACCGAACTTTCGGGTGAGCGCTTTAGGCGCTCTCAACCCTTATATTTAAGTGACCACGCTGAGGGCACCCCCTTTGGGGTACGAACGTCGGCTCAGGACGGCCACTGGGGGAGGGCAGAGACATCTGCGATTATTGGTTTGGGGGAGTATTAAAACTACTAGTCATCATCGGCTCGCGGGCCGGTACTAGGGTCGGGGGGGTATAAAGCTATCGAAGTGATGGTTTCCGAGCGATATGCAGTGTAGCGGCAGCGCTTTTACTTATTGTTATTTGTTTGTTATTTTTATTAGTTATTAGATTTTCCTCGGAGCTCCGCTCGCGTGATCTGCTTTTCCGGGATAAAAAGTAGTTATCCAGTGATAATGTAGCTTTCTAACGGCAAAAGAATTTTTGAAATCGGCCCAGTAGTTTTTAAGTTTATTCGTTACATACAAAAAAACAAATCTTTCCTCTTTATAATATTAGTGTAGATTTATACCTACTTTTTGGTTAAAATAAAAAAAATATAAAAAAATATTGTCAGTATTTTTTTTTTTTTTTGCGTGATAGTAGCAGTTAAAACCATTATAACATCGCTTTATTCTTGTGCATGCCGTGGTCGCCAATAATTGTGACAACATTTAAATTAAGTATATTATTGATTAATGTATGATTACTAATGTTATTGTATGTCATGTTGGTGATCCTTAAATAAATAAAAAAAAAAAAAAAAAAAAAAAAAAAAAAAAAAAAAAAATGCTGTAGAAGTAATACGTCACGTTTTATTAATCGATAACAAGGGTTATTTTCGTTTAGAATTTATGTGTATTTATTTATTTATGATAAGTGAATTCACTTGTAATTTTGTCAAAGATTAAAAAACAACAACCCCTGCTATTGCTAAATTTACTTCGGCAGAAAGTTATTTAATGAAGCTACCTGCATTACCATACTATTAATTGTTTTTTATAGAGTGATGTCTCAGAATTTTCTTGGAATCTATCATTTTTTTTACGGCTAGCCTTAGTTAGATGCAAATATGCAATAATATTTCAACTCACATCTAGTAAAAATTGAGACAATGATGTTGATTGTTGTTGTTAAAGTTCTATTTTGCATAATCCTACATAGGGAAAAAACATAATATGTTAAGTCTTACAATGCCCAGTAATTTCACTGGCTTCAATGTCCTTCAAACCGAAACACAACACTGGTTACATACTGTTGCTTGGCGTCAGAAATAGACAAAGCGGTGGTTCCAACCCAGACGGCCTCTCGCATGCAATGGAATTACCACCTTGTAATTGAAATAAAACTAATAAACTAACGACTGTGGACACAGTCCACCCTGTGACCACGAAGGCTGGAAAACTTTCGAAACATCGTATTTTACAATACAATACAATACGAAATTTAACCTACTTCAATCTGATGAATTAAGCAAAATGAATTCACAAAAACAATATTACAATTTTTTACTTGATGTGGATTGAAATGTTATTGCGTATTTGCATCCAGTTAGCCATAAACAAGTATGCCATTAAGGCACAACCGTCGCCAGAATTTTTTTAACAAAAAGTCATCGCATTCATAATTAGCCGGAAAGTTAATCTAGCCACCCGCTTCTCACACTAATTATAGCACTTAATAGTAGCTTAAATAAAAAATGGCACTCAATCCTTCATGAATATTAATATTCACGACACGAGGCGACAGTTGTTTGTTCTCCGTTTAGTAACACTTGGGGTCTAAGCCTTGCAACGTGACACTGGATAATGAGATCCTGTTTAAACTGACAGCACTGAGCACTACTCTAATATAATCTATTATAAGAATTGTATACAATGACTCAATGAACATTTGGACCGTTTTCAATGCTACGTTACAAATAAATTTATAGTTTTACGTAATACGAACATCAACATTATGGTCTTGACGATTTTTCATACAACTGAAAGGCGACGTAAACAGATGTAACACCTAGTAGTGCCTAGTACCTCGTAATACTCGCAAATCTAGTGGTGAGTGGCGGATTTAGGCTTGGGTCGGTGACGCTGGGCCTAGGGCGGCAACATTTTATGAGCGCCAAAATATAAAAAGCTATAAAAAACCATACCGTACCAAACCCAACCGCAAAAAGCGGCATGTCAGCACGGGTCTAGGACGCCATCACCATCAAATCCACCACTGTTTAAATTGCAAAGTACTAAATGGCACTGAACTGAACAATAAAATATAAATAGAAACAAAATTAATATCATCATCATCATGATTGTCAGCCCGTGTCGACCCACTGCTGGGCATAGGTCTCTCTTTGTTGATGCCTTTCGTCTTTGTCTTGCGCCAATCTAAACCGCATCCAGCCCACGGTTTTTTTTATATCGTCGACCCTTCTACCTACTTTACTTTTACCTGTTCTTGGCCTCCACTGGGTCACTGCCTTAGTCCACCTGCCGTCATGACGTCTGGCCATAAAATTAATATTACCGAATATTTATACTCAGAGACGACACAGACTTCTAATCCGCTAATTTACTCTGTTTGAGTAAGATTCAGGTCGATATATCCTGTCTCTATATATATCCTATGTCTATATGCGGTCCAACAGTTCATAAAGCCCAATAAACAATATTAGTCTGATTCTCTGGATAAATAGCATAAATGAGCCAATCAGAATATAGTTTGAAGGTCACGCGTACAAATAACTTTATTCGATTGCATGATTTCCGTGATCTATCCGGATAATCAATCTAAGATTGTTTATTGGGAACAGCCACAACTAGCTGCGTACATGATACGCATTTATATTTTACAAATTAGTAAAATAGGCAAGTTTTCCACATTCTGCTATACATCAGTAAAAGTCAATTTGGCACTTATTATTAAATTGTCTTCAAAATTTCACCTCGTATACTTAGCTCATATGGATATTTATTTCAAGAAATTAAATTTATACCAATATTATAATATTATACCTAAATGAAAATATGTGTTTATTGGTTTGTCCTCCTGGCTCGCAGTAACGGAACAACTACGTGTCAGATTGACATGAAGTAAATGTATAGTGTTCAGCGGTTTTCTTTCTTATTTTGGCACGACAAAGTGACTGCACTGGATCTGATGATACAGTCTAAATATATTGACAGCCTCCGTGGCACAGCGGGCGAGTAGCCGGCTGTGAAGCAAGAGGCCGTGGATTCGAACCCCGCACCGAGACAAATGTTTGTGTGATCCACAAATATTTGTTTCGGGGTCTGGGTGTTGTGAGACTGAAAGTCTCTCGTAGTTCCTGATACCCACGACACGACTCGTATCTTTCTGTGGGGTCAGGACTATGTATGTGACTGTTGGGTGTATATTTATATTTATTTATTTAATGTTGACCCTGTTTATTATTTTTTTAAATTTCCATATATTTGTTCCAGGATGCCGGCGCTCCGGCTATTAGGGCGCAAATGGCTTGCAGCCTCAGACGACCTCGTGTTTCCCAGCATTTTCGAGCTCTTGTTTCGTTTCGTATGGTATGTAAGATTTTAAATTATTTGTTATCACTATAAATATCACTGTATCAAAATGATGTACCTAAGTATATGTTACGGATATAAGCCGAAGTCTAATTGCACGTGGGTTTAGTCGGCGACAATTAACTACAGCAATTTGTGATTGGTTTAAAATACGTATTTGACTCTAACACTTAAATTGAGACTTCATACGGTCTATATTTAAAAAAATGTCTTGAAGAATTGCCTACTTATTTACACAAAATAACCACAACATATTTTGATGCTAAATTCAGTCAAGTTAAAAACAACCAACGAAATAATTATATTTAGATATCGGTCGCTATCAAAATGACGGCGTACAAAGCAGCTGCGTCTCGCGTAAAACCTCACAATGACGCAATATCGAAGATCAAAATCAACATGACCTTAAAGTAAGTAAAAGTAGACAGGCGTTCAGACAAATTGATAAAAAATAATATAGTCCGCGACCTCGCCGCTTACAAGCTAAATTGATCATCCTCATTAATTAATTAAGCGCTAATGGTTTCGCTTAAAATAAGAATTACTTGCACTTTACGCGGTTTTGAGCTCGGCTATCTTTAGCTCAACGTTACTTGTGATTCCCGGTCTAGACATGTCGCAAACGACAAATTAATAACAACAAAGAATGTATGATCCGACCTACTGACACTAGTGGTTAGACTCGCGTATAAAAATATGATATCGTTATTTACGTTCAAAAAGATTCAATTCTCAGGCATAACAATTCCGTATTTTAAAACCGTAACAAACATATTCTTTGGTTAAGTATAAGTTGATTTCATACATTTTTATATTTCATACGTTTATAAGTAAACCATACAACTCACGTAAAAAAAACTTTGGTAGAATAACGCAAACAAACTTAATTATAATAATAAAACATTAGTTGGATAGAATAATATGGAAGTTTCTTCCTTTAAGCTATACTAGAATGGAACTAAACATTGAGATATTTAAGATTAAAAATAAAGTCTATATAACCGGGATTTTCAATATAATACGTAGTAGGTAATAATGAAATAATGGCTGGAATATACTGTTACAGTGCTAGGCAATGAGCATGGACCTATAGAGAGAGAGAGGGCTTATGGTTGAGCCGTTTAGTTTAGGGGTAAGGGTAAGTTTTTATTTTACTATTTTTAGTGAAAGAGTTTTTTTTTATGGCATAGTGGCATAGGCCGGCAAACGAGCAAGTGGGTCACCTGATGGTAAGTGATCTCCACCGCCCATGTACGCCCACTACCAGAAGAATCATGGGCGCGTTGCCGACTATATAAAGACCCTGCGGTATCTCATCCCAGGGCCAAGGGAAAGGGGAAGGAAAAAGGGTTGGGAAAAGGGTTAGGATCAGGGGGCAAGCCCCCTGAGGAGAACCGGATATACACTGATTGACCCTGGAACGCGACCCACACAAGGTGGGGCACTATGGCAGGTTTTAGCACCAGTGTACGGTGGTCGCTATCCGGTCGGATACAAGTATCCTCCCACCAGCAAATAGTTATCAAAATAGTGAAATTAAATTAGTGCTTAAAGGTGTTTTAGTCTTCTATCCGCGATTTCACCTTCCTTATAAAAATAATTCTTCGAATTCAGATGGATACAAAAGAATTATCGAGATTGGTCGATGTTTGGAAAATATTCGTGAAGAATTGAGAATCTTGATATTTTGCCGTGGTTAATAAAATAATAAATAATATGCTAATGAACTATGACGTCTGTAATAATGACGTATTGATAATTTCCGATGTGATTCAGTGTCAGTAAAATAATACATTGTATTAACGACAAAATTACTCTATAATACTCTATATTATTAGATTATTATCAAAAGTGCTTACCATATTGTATTATTGGTATCAAAGCCGATAAACACAAGTGGGTTAGCAGATCGAATCGTCGAACAAATATTATATTATCAATATAAGAATCCAATTATAGCAACGGGATAATGCAAAATAAATAATATCTGAATTGTAGGATTGATCTGATTATAACCTTCCCGCATTCCAGTGTCATAGAAATTTATCCATTTTTGCATATTTATTATCATATCCTTTAGGCAAGGTAAATTCGTAATATTTTGGAATTTACATTTTGTGCCATATTCAAAATGCTATCTCAATGAAGATGTCGGTTTCAGGCATGCCTACATCATTCAAAATCACATTCCAGGCCTAATAGATTCCGTAAAGAAGTTACTTTCCGATATAGACTGTTTTGATTATCTGAATTGTAGAAGAATAAGTAGAGCATAATATGTGATTATAACAGTAAATATTTTTTGTAAAATGCTGTAATTTTCAATTCTTTGATTTCAAGTAAAATTTGATATTCCCGTACATATGGAATGTAACCTAACCTAACCAATAAATAGCCAGTTTTAGTGGCCTATTCAGTTTGTTCTATAAGTATTCAAGCGCCGCCATTCCACTGTAATGTAATAAAATTTCACAATTTCAGTAAGAATTTAGTTCAAACTCATGAAATGTCAACAGAAAACGCGAAGTGCTAATTCCAACACTGCACTAGTCACGTTTTAAATGACTTTCCCCCGTTCCCAATATACTATTTATATCTCACTTGTTTACGCCCGACTTTCGCACCATCTCGATCGTTTTGTAATTGATTTTAAATTGTCACAACATTCGACATTTCTGTTGACCCGCGCTCATTGCTGGCACTTGTAGCGAACTTACCGTATTTTTAACCAACAATGTTATTTATATGTGACGTAATTGAATGCAATTGATTTTGTTTGGCTACCACGCTAGTGGCACAATTATTTTCGTGTCATCAATTGACGGTTTCAGATTTTGCGGCCTATAGGCAATCATTTTTAACTGACGAAAACAAACGAGGGATGTTCTCAATTAGACGCGTTTTTTTAATATTATGAATTATTATTTAACAGCATATGCCGGCAAATAAACAAGTGGGTCACCTGATGGTAATTGGTCTCAACCACTTATGAACGCACTATGAACACTACAGAAAAGCGATGTAAAGTAGCGGCTTGCTGCTGCGTATCGTACGGCAAGTGACATATCCGGAGGCCCAAAGCCCCTCCTCTTCTCAATCCCTTAATTATCCGTTTTCTTAAGGTCGGCAATATGCAAGTAACATGCAAGGTGCACACGCATACCCATAGTGTGGACGCTTAGCGTTTACAAATCTTTTCTTTATCGAACGCGTCACGAACGTTATAAATCGTTCGGGAAGCGATCTATCAATAATATGTTGATGTCAATATGTTGTTGAAATTGTCCAATTGTTGATTTTTGAGACGACCAAAAGGGGTGGACAGTGTGCCCTACATAGTATGTAGTACGACAACAGTCTCACCGTGCCTCAGAAATCGAAAGTGTTCATTAGCAATGATGATTTGCTAATTTCTCAGTCTTTTGCTAAATTAATAATTTTATCCCCAGGTTAGTGCTAATCGCGTTGGTGGTGGAGGTGTTGTACCCCGTGTCGTGGCGGTGCCAGTCGGACGGATGGCAGGGTGGCGCGTTCATCAGACTGTACCTGTGCGGGACCCTGGCCCTGCAAGCCGCGCTCATGCTACTGTTGGCAGCCCTGGCCCACCAGTCCGCGCGGGGCACCATCACAGACATAGATGCCAGGAAAATGGTGTCGCCTCTGTTACTTATGAAGTAAGTTGGCTAAAGTCACATCTAAAGGTCATAGCTCATTAGAGCCATCCGGTACCCGACCAGCACCGCCTCGCCTCGAGCGGTTAGTATTCTTTATATGGATTTCTATGGATACGCGCTCATTACATCAACGCCATATCGTGACCGGATTGCCTCGCTCGCAAGCTGGCCACGCGCGGACGGCGGACGGTGGCTTCTTGGTAGTATGATTTAGTTTCTCTTTTTATTGCATAGGTATAATTTAACGACGAGACAAGGTTTCTCACCTGATATTAAGCACCACGCCTGCCCATTAATAGTATAAGTAACTGTAGAGAGTCCAGAGTCAGGCCGGGTACGCATGCTTTACGCTTCTGCCAAGCAACAGCGTGTAGCGTTACCAGTTGCACTGGTAAAGGATATTAAAACTATTAAAATTCTGAGACATTATAACACTTGACATCTTGTTACGGGGTGACAAGTGCAATAGTTTGTAATTCAGAGTAATTCTGGAATGGTGCCACTGTTTATGAGAAAGCGTGACGCTTAGCATGAGGCGAGCGACCCCTTCGTTCATGCAAATAAATCATAAGTTAACTTGAAAGTCATGGAAAGAGCATGTTATTGTTATCTCTTGCGTCAAAGTATAAAAAATACGTGCGTCAGTTTGTAACTTATTATTATACCTATTCGAATTTTTTACTCATCGGCGAAACCTAATTTTCTATCGTTTTTTATCCTTATAAAGATAAAAGTTATTTACGTCGTAATAGATGGAAAAATTCTTTAAATACGTATACAAAGCATGCCCGAATAAAATCAGGGGCTACGCTGTATACAAACTGAATCCGCATGCGACTACTAGCGAAGTTTCGGGTAACAGGGATGTCTTCATATGTGTATAGTACATGTATACATAAAGGGAATATACATAATATCAATGGATAATTGTTTTTTGGTGTGGTTTAATTGTTGATCAAAGTCTAAAACATTTTGACGACCGACTTTGACTACTTTGTAAACGTATATAAAACAAACTCAATAGCAAAAAAATTAACTCCAAATTTAACCAATTTTGAGTTGGGGCTATTACAGTTTTATAAGTCAATTAGCATTTGGTCGCAACTCCGCCCACGTGAAATTCTGCACCGCCATATTTCCAGCATATTTCGATACAACCGTTTATTATATTAGGGGTGAAGATTCCTAAAAATCTTCCTTATTGGATGCTTACAACATAGAAGGCATCAACTGCCAAAATGTCAAGCTTGTAGCCGTAGCGGTGTAAGCTCTGCGTTGATTAACTTAGTCAGTCAGTCAGGACAAATTATTATATATGTATAGATAAGTAATTATAAATGTATAGATAATTGATAGCATCGTTTTTGTTTTTATGTTGGTAAAACTAGTAAGTAAAGATAGATAGAAGTTTAATAATAAAGCTATAATAAGCCTCCATACCTTTTAGAAAAATGAAGAGGAACAACCAATAGCAGTAACAATCAATGACAGTCGTTCGTATGTTAAATTATATTCTGAAAATAAACCAACTACACCAATGGCACTGCCCTTGCCCTAATTTTTTTACCGACATAATATTGTCCAATATAACCGTTGCCTTATCCAAATGATACAAGTCTGACGGCAACCTTTTTAATAATTTTTGTTTATTGTTTCAACTTTTGTTCAATTATTTACGTAGGGTTTATTTAAGTGGTATAAAGGCGTGCTTAATGCCATAGGCAACCAGTCAACTTTAGGGTGATGCAGAGATAAAGAATATTAAAAAAGTAATTCGTCATAGAGGGCGCATTGAAATCAATATTATGTCGATTCACTAAAAACTTTGCGTCAAAGATTACAAAACAGTAGTTAAGACTTTTTTACATACCTAAGTTGAGCGCGCTTATACCTACAACTTCTGCATAGACAGAAAGTTCCTTAATGAAGCGTTTATATTTATACAGTGATTGAATCAACAGATTTCTTAGAATTATCTTATAACCCCACTTATCTTTTTTGTCGTATTTACAGCCTTAATAGCTTGTTAATTTAAAACACATAAAAATTTAACTAGACATCTTCGTTTCTATCTATTTCTGTGTGTCTTCGATTTCATTCATATAAACGTGATTTTACTATTTTGAGGACCATTTCAATGCACACTAAAATAAATTTAGCTTAAAAAGTTACAACTTTAAATTTAGCAATGAGACTTTTAGTGCCGTTGCAAAATGTAATATGGTAAAATTATTACTGTACAGTAATAAAAACAATAAAGTTTACTTGGACGTTGTGAAAAAAGCGGTTAATCTCATTTAACTCAACGATTACTATTCACGAAGCGTGTTCTGTTTGTTAAACACCGTAATTATGCAATACATTCATATCTGAGAAATTAATAAATGGCTTGTGATCGCAACACTATCTCAATTGTTCACGGCGTGCTTAAATGTAATCTGGTGCTAATAATTCATTGTTAAAGCCATCACACATTGTGACAAATAGTCGTAACTAAGGTATATACCTATTTATTTAACATCGTTTAGGTGGTAATTATAAACCGTTTAGCTACTACTACTCTTGAAATTTATCAGATTCCATCTTTATGCCTGGCGTTATCCTGGTTTAATACCAGGTTCTGCTTTCCTACTTAAAGCGTTCCGCTTCACTCGGTCTTGTTCTGTAATGAGACTATGCGTCCTCATGTCTTCCCCTAAATGGTAAATCTTTAAGTCAGCGCTGTTTCTGCTGTCGCGTCCTCAAAAACCTATCCAGTGAGGTACGACCTGACACAGGCATTTACTGTCGACATATAGTGTACATACTCCGACGATTTTGTCAAAACGTGACCAATTCATTCCTAGAGTTTACCTACCACGTCACAATTTATTTTATTACATGAAATAAAAATATATTTATATATTTTCTGGTACTTATTGGATGTTGACGGTGGAGATCACTTATGATCATTGATTCACTTGCTTGTGTGCCATCGTCCACTATAAAAACATATATACGAGATATAATAATAATAATAATAAATTTTATTGTTCGGAAATAAAAACATAGACACACAAGAGAAATAATAATAAGAATTGACATATTTGAGATGGTAGAATATTACAGGTTTTCGTTTTATGTTTACAATATAAATCTATGCAAAACTTTATCAACCCTGACTCATAAACTAGGGTGACCTGTATCTTATGAGTCAGCGAGGTCCTGCGAGGTTGTTGGTGTTTTAAAAATAACCCTGTATATAATATTATTATGTTATTTTGCACAGAGTATTGTTGGTGTTTCCGGAAACGACTCTCAATGTGATGGGCACCATGTGGATGTTCAGCGAAGTCATACAGTGTTCAGTCGAAGACAAGTTCTCTAGTATAGTTATACAAAGTGAGTATATCATTTGAATAGTTTTTTATACAGTGTTTTTTTTTATTTGATTGAATGACGAGACGAGCAAGGCGTTCGCCTGATGGTAAGCGCCACGCCTGCCCATAAACAGCAATATCACACAAAACTTTGAATTACAAAGCACAGCATGACACTGAACTGCGCTCGTCACTGATAATGCCCAGTAATTTCACTGGCTCTAATGTCCTTCAAACCGAAACACAACAGTGCTTACACACTGTTCCTTGGTGGCAGAAATGTCGAGATAAGCAGGTCGCTCGCGTGGTGGTAAGTACCACACCTGCGCTTATACAGTAGCAACACTACACAACTTTGAATTACAAAAAGGACTATATAACAGTATACTTTATTAATAGGAATATGATAGTTTGGGTTTTGTGAGTTTATGCGTTAGTGAATTTTAATGTTCGTAATTTGCCTTTATATAATTTTAATAAAGCAACTGACTAAAGGTAAGGCGGATTTTTTTAGAATTAAATTTTTAGGAGACCAAAATGAGGAGAAAAAAATCTATTAAGTAGCTAATTATTTATTAGTTAATACTTACTACACAAAAATATTTTCTTATTTGATATATTAAAAAAAAGTGTAAATAAATTATTAACATTAAATTATTCACACTCAGCTTCTAGTTTCTCCATACTTATTTGTTCTACGAGTTTACAACTTAAAAACAGTCTAAATGTTGTTGAATTTAATGTACCAACGAATAGAAACATTAACAAAGATTTTCATTGTACATACAGCTTTGTTGGTTTTGCCACAACTTTATTGCTATCATAAATCTTTAAATGTTCTCGTAATAAAACGGGCTCAAGTTTATATCAAAATTATACCCTCAAGAATAATATGCTTAATTATTGTTATACTTACCAAGTAATCATTTAATTCAATAGAGAAAAACTGTAATAGATATTTGCGTTGAAATATTTTTGCTTTCGTTAATAATCCACTTCAGCGATCAATCAATGATTAATAAAGATATTGCTCTATGCTAGCTGTCTCTCGTGGTTTCACCTGCGTGCCTATTACTACTCCACTCTCTTGATCGCAGCGTAATGTTATTATAGCTGTGAACTATGGTCAAAAAATGTAAATATGACCTCAATCGGTCAAGTCGTTCAGAAGTAACACGATTAAACATATTAACAAAAATCTTGTTTACTCCTTCAAGGGTTTGTATTTTAAAGAATGTGCCATGGCATTGCTAAAGTCCATGGGCGGCCGCCTGCTGTCTGCTTGGGCAATAAAAAAACAATTAATGTGTAACAGTAATGAAAATATTACAAAAATATACGCTTAGGATAGTTATTATCCATTATCACATTGTTTACTACAACCAATACAAACAAGGTGGTCATAATGTGTGTAACTGTTGGTTATTGGGCTGTAATCCTCAACACACTGAGGTCACTCCGAGAAGCCTGAAACCAGGAGGATCCTGCGCTTCTGGTCGGAGTTATGCTAATTAGACTCCCAGCCAACATACATTTCACGCATAATGGCCCGATACTTTACGGGGTAATTGCGGAGAATGGGAGCCCATAATCAAGATCAAGAACTCTTGGGTATATTACTAATATTCGAATTTTAAACAGACACGCGGTCTGTAAAGGGGCAAATCACTGCAACAACAGAGAAGTAGAATTCTATAAATTAAATACCAATAGTTTTTGAGTTTCACCACTCTCCTTCCCAATCCCCATTCCTTTCCTTAATGGTCAGAATCGGATCCATGATTCTTCTAGTATTGTGGGTGTTAATGGGTGTTGGAGATCACACACCATCACGTGACTACTAGCCCTTTAGCCGTATTCTACTTAAAAAAATATATACACAAATGTAGTTTTTGGAAACATAAATCAATAATTTAATGTATGAACATAACAGAACAACGTCTTCACCTTCATCCATATTTCGCTAAGTGAGGTCAATACGCGTATGTAAATATGTAATTAGGTACTGGTACCGAGTGGTGTTACCTATTGAATATCATATAGGTTTTACCAGCGGGTTGTCTGAGGTCAATCCCTTTTGTAATAACGCATTTTATTTGCCTACAGGTATAGTATTATTCAATTGGGTCCAACTAGGCCTTACGATATTCGGTCTATTTATGGTCTTCGATCCGCTTGGCTCCGTGAACTATGGTGATATGCAAGACACGCCAAATCAAGTCCGACATCACAGAAAGGTTACAGGCCTCTGGTCTAGGAGGTTCCGATGGGCTTTCTGCTGGCTTAAACGAGACGAGCATGGGAAAGAAGCCTTTCAACAAGTTGCAGGTAACCATAATATTAAAATGACATGTTGTTTGTTGATAATCTACAAGTTCTTTTCATTTATTTTCTATTATTGGTATTGGTGCCCAGAAATAATTATATGTGCGACTTTTGTCCGAAAATTAAATGAAGTATGAATAATAAATAATTAAATATTCTTATTTATGTGGTCTATCTAATAAAAACGTTTTATAAACATCGAATTGAAAATAACTTATCTAATTTATTTAGCCCTAATATGAACAGTCGCTAATTTGCATTACTCTATACTCTGTGTGTAGATTTAAGTTTATTATATATTTAGTGTCGAATCCAAATTTGGGGCGTGAAATCCGTATGACAAAAATTCCATTTCATTCAATTCAATGAATGTGCAATATATTGTAAAGTAAAACATGAAGCATACTGCATACATAAAGGATATATTTGACCTCTACGTTATTATATTTCTGTTTCAGCCTTACTCAGCGCTTTATTTAGATCGACAGACCTAGTTCCCTCAGACGTAGTAGCAGGGTGCGTTCTTTTAAGAGTTCGACAAAAACGTGAAACGAGGGAGATGCGGCGTATTCAAATGCTTAATGACGAAGAGCCTATTTACACTACAGATTATAACAAAATATTCTCCGAGACACCACCGTGGATGAACTTAGAAGACGCTATGTACTACCTGAGGCTATCTATAGCTGCATACGGCTGGCCCTACGTGTTATACCGGCATTGCTTTACAGGATTTTGTAAATTGGCGAGGCATCTTACTTGTTGCTGTTGTCGGTAAGTCTATTTTTTTACTTTTCTATTCATTTTTCATTTGTTTGCAGTTTCTTCCTAATAAATGTATGTTTATTATAGCAATGCTTTTTTTACAAAATTAATTACACTGTTATCAAGTCTCAACTTAATCCAAACGTAATTTATGTCTATTTTATTAACCACTGGCATTGATATACAAAAAAACTTTTGTTGTATATCAATGCTAATGTTTTTTTTGTATATAAATGACCACTAGCGACCCGCGCCGGCCTCGCACGGGTAAAAATATGTTTGTTAAGACATTACATTAGAAATCTTCGAATTTTTCGGCTTTTGTGTATTATAATAAATCTTCCTCATGGATCACTCTCTCTATTACTGAAAACTGCATTAATATCCGTTGAATAGTTTAAAAGATCCAAGGGAACAGACAGTGGAAGCGACTTCATTTTGTACTATGTAAAGATTGAATAATTGAGGCATATTAATAATTTTATTTATCATCAATGGGTAGGTACGTAGTTTTTATTATGATTAGTTTATTCTATACAATATCCCACTTAGACAATAAACGACTTGGCTATAACGTGACTATGTAATTGACTTTCATGGTACAATTAATTTGATTTAAAATTAACAGGTTCAGTCAGTGGGATAAAAATAAATTTCCTTTTAGTTCTCGAAGATTATCAAATAAACAAAGCTTATATTAAAACGGTTTAAAATAATAACAAAATGTATCAAAAAAACATAATATTTTTTCCTTTTAATGCAAATGTGCGTGTTTCCCATAAGGTTATTGTCGGATTTTATTAACAATTGTTTGAACAATATCTTTGCGTTATTATTTATAATAAATGTATGTAAAATAATTGTCACGTACCTATAAATATGGTAAGGTTAATTGGATCAGTACCTAATGCAATATTTATGCGCATGGTAACATGCTGCCCATAGGTTAAGTTTGAGTTACCCGGTAAAATTAAAACTAAACTAAGTCATTTTTAATTAAACTAATATTTATTAAGTAAATAGCTCCCTCTTATACTGAATAGTTGAGAAGGCCCGTGCCCAGCAGTGGGATAAGTATAATACAGGGCTAGTAAAAAAAAGTAAATACATAACGGAAAACCTCCGACTTCATAGACTTTTAAGGGCGCGTTTATATGACAAGGAATCCCACCGCGTTGCGGCCGCGCGGGGATGGTGGCGCGGCGGCCGCGCGGGCGCCTCGCTCGAATCACTCGAAAAACTAATGTAAACTCTATTGACTAAGCCATAATGTTTAATTCTTCGCAACGCTCCAACCACGCGGCGACTGCGCGATCGTGTAAACGCGAGCGCGGTTAGTTACTCACAAAGAATTTCAACGTTAAGTCCTAGTTAATAAGACATACATTTGCTATGACTGAAAAATTTCGTGCAGCCGCCGCGCGGCGGCCGCACGAAATTTTTCGCGTTGTCTAACCGCAGCCTAAAGCTACAGAACATTACTTATGTTAAATGATCATTACCCTACATGCAAACATATCAGAAGCATTTAATCTGTGTATCATATCTGTATCATCTTAATATGGTCGGATATTTTGAATAGACACAGTTATTTAGGATCTAGATGAAAATTGTCATTTTACTCTCTCTTTCTCTTAACCTCTCACTTTGTTAAGGCGCTTATTATCAAGCCGGTGTGGTAAAACATAAGCTAAAACTTTATGATATCGACTTGCTTCTTTCCTCTCCGAAGAAGGGAAGAAGCATTTATACATGCCGGCATGACTCTGGTGACCACCGATAACCTCATTGTTTGTTGATGATCGCTGGTTTTTTGGATTGCACTACGCTTACCATCCGGTGTAGTGCAGTCACCTTGCTGTGCTCGAATAAAAAAAATGTGGATAATATGGATCCTGTTATTTTAATCTCGTCTAACTGGACAATGTAATGTAATGTAATGTAATCAGTCCACAGACTGACATTACCACAGTGAATAGTTGATGACCACAAATAGGGATCCATTATGCATACCTAAATGAGAAAAATATGATTTAGGCAGGTGATATTTTGGATGCATTGTGCAAAATACTTTGTAATTTGTCATAATTACGCCTTAGGTAATATGATGGTGATGGTAGCTCTATATTTTAATTAACTTTTTTTCCAACAGACCGAAAAACTCTATAGTGACTGAAGACAACTGTTGTATGTGCAACTTCGCCGGAGTAAAATACATGTCCAAGCTATCAGCAGATGACATCGTCTTTGCCTCTTTCAACAACAGAGTGTTCGAGGTAAATTGACCTCAATTACTAACTATACTGTTATTATCTCATGATTAGTAATAAAAGATATTTAAGACAAGTATTTACCTACCTCTGTTAAGTCTTATTCAAGCCTGAAAGACACTGTACACATGTTACAAGGTACTATCCTGGTTAACATTAAACACTTGTCTTCGACAATCTCATTCCCATCTGCGTCTCACACTGTATGCTAACTAGCACGAAAAACTAGATGGGAGCGATTTAGTAGCATGCGATTCGCTAACATATTATTTTTGTATTCCGGTATTTTGTGTTTAACAGGTAGCATTTGCACAAACCCGTCTCACGTCTTTACGAGTGGTAGAGCCACGCTGTTGACAGTTTTGTCTACAGCATGAATGGGCCGGCTCGTCCGGGTCGTTACCACTGTCTCACAGAAAACCGACGTAAAGTAGCTGCTTGCTGCTGCGTTTCGTACGGTGAGTGAGATATCCGGAGGCCCAAATCCCCATCCCCTTCCTAATCCCTAATTATCCCTTTCCTTTAAGGTCGGCAACGCACCCATGATTCTTCTGGTATTGTGGGTGTACATGGGCGGTATTGATCACTCACCATCAGGTGACCCACTTGCTCGTTTGCCGGCCTATCATATAAAAAACGTAGGATAGCATTGTAACTGCTACTACATACATAGTAGGTATGTAAATAGTGTTCTCCAGTTTCAAAGATAGTTTCGCTAAGGCTTGAGGCGTGTCCCGAAATTTGGGACAGGGAAAATGTACGGCGGTATAAACAGATTTATTTTTATATATTTTGCAAGCGATACTGATATTGAAGACAAACGTAGTGAACTCCGACGTCCGCAGAAATATTTGGTGCCAATCAATTAGCCTAATTATCAAATGTGTACAGAAAATCCAAACTAGTCACGAATGCCACAGCTCTTTTTTGCCGATAACATGTTTCCTTGTTTATTATGAATAGTTATTTTTAAAAATGATCTATGATGTAATTATCTATGAGAATATAAAGGAATTTAAATGAAATAATAACATTTTTTATTATATATTTACCGATTTTATAGTCATAATAACCTACGAATGACGGTAGGTAGGTACTGAATAATTAACGAAACGGTTGATTAAATAACCTATGCTATAAACGTACAAAACAAAAACTAAACAATGAACACCCGCTAAAACAATTAATAACCGCTAAAACCCCCGACGTCAATAGAAAAAGCATTTGTGGTTTTTAAACCAGCGCTTCCCAAAGTTTTAGAGCTACAGAAAACTCAACAATTCCCTTTAATTTTAGGAAACCCTACATTAAATTATCATTACCCTACATGCAAACGTGTCAGCAGCATTTAATCTGTGTATGAATTAATTTTCAATGTGGTCGGATATATTATTAATCCTATCAGTCATTCGCCGCAGTTCAATGACTAATCTAACTTATCCGCGGAGCCCTACCTATTGGTTTTCTCACGGAATCCTTGAGGTCCGCTAAACTCACTTTAAAATGACTTTTTTTTTATCCTGGCTCGGCAAAGTGACTACGCTACACCTGATGGTAAGTGTAGCGCAATCCAGGAATAGTGTCGACCAACGATAAACAATGTGTCCAACGTAGGTCGGCAAGATCATGCCGGCCTGCCAAAGGGCCAAGGGGGAGGGGAAGGAAAAAGGGATGGGAAATAGATGTATTGAAAGTGGTAAATGCATGTTAATATTGTATAAAGTGGAAATCCATAGTCACATAAGAGATACAGGCTGGATATTGCATAAAGTTGGATATTTGCAGTTACCGTTCTGCGTGATTGCCGACCACGAACGCGAGAGCATTGTGGTGGCGATTCGAGGATCCATCTCTCTGAGGGACATTTTCACAGACTTCACAGCAGGCTCGGAACGATTTGAGGCTAATGGTAAATATTATATTTTATAATTATCTTATAATTTCTCATTGATTTCTATTTATAAACAAATCTATACGTCAGATCATACTTGTTATTGTTTAGATTTAAAGTGTCAGCAAGGCTTTTTTATTTAAAAATAGGTTTTTTGAGTAATAATAAATTTAAGTGCATAATCAAAGTATATAAGAGACAGCCTCCGTGGCGCAGTGGGCGGCCGGCTGTGAAGCGAATGGCCGCGGGTTCGAGTCCCGCATTGAGATAAATGTTTATGTGATCCACAAATATATTTCGGGTCTGGTTTTTTCTCCCCATTGGGGTTGACGGCAGGCGGCCGGTCGTAAAAACTACAAACTAAATCTTTCTGTAACATGTTTTAAATAAATTTAAACTACTAATCAAAACAAGCAATTTATCGAGCTAAAAATATTAATCTTGACAATATCACATAATTCATTCTTCGAAACCTATTAATTATGATATTATATAAGCACTTGCAGATTTATTATAGCTACTAACAACATAAATTGATTTATAAATAAACTGGTGAACGCTCGCGATTTAAAAAACTTTAAAATATTTAAATAATCGTGGTAACGCATCTCTGAAAGATACGAAATTCGCATAATCGCTAAGTTTCATATAATAAGGGAGTTTCTGAAAGTATCTGAACTCTTACGCCCGTATTCATGACCAGCAAATAACTTCAATTAGCTCTTTGGTAAGTTTAAATTTCTGTATAAATGATTGGTTTGTTTTTGTTTGGCGCAAAAAGGACCATCACGTAACTTTTATGCTTACGGGGGTCTACCTATTTCCTGAAATATTATTTCTGGGCAATAAAGTAGTATTTATGCAGTGGTTGTTAAATTCGATGTTAAATTAGGAGAGTAGGTAATAAGCCACGCATATATGTAGGTATACTAACGTATCAATGCAGAATCATTATATAATATAGTACAGCCAAGCTATAGACAGTTTAGTTTAGTATAGCGATAGGCTCGTCTCCTATCACATCATGGCACGGAAATACGCTCGGCGAAATGAGGGTGAACTGGTTACACCTCTGCCTACCCCTTCGGAGATTACAGGCGTGAGTGCGTATGTATGTCATACATATAGTCTTGACCCCACACTAGGTTAAACCTGTATCGTGGACATCTGAAACTACAAGGGGCTTGCTTAACCTAAACACCCAGATCCGAAACCAACATTTGTGGATCACACAAACATTTGACTCGGTGTGGGAATCGAACCCACGGCCACTCCCTTCGGAGCCGGCTACTCGCCAACAGCGCAACGGGAGCCGTCTTGTTACCTACCATTTTCTCACATAAAACCGACTTGTATTATCAGTTTATTATTTCGTTTCGTATGGTGAATGAAATAACTGGAGGCCCATTTGAGGGGCGGATTCACAATACCTCAATTATCCGTTTCTTTTGAGGTCGGCAACCCATTCATGATTCTGGTATTGCAAGTCTATGGGTGATCGTCACTTACCATTAGTTGATACATTTGTCCGTATGCCGACCTCTGCTATAATAAATCCAATTTGCAAAGGTAAAAACTTCGCGTGACCACAGCTAAATCAGTATAAGCCGTCGTACCTGATATAACAATTGTATTTTGTAATATAATATGCCTTTTTCCATAAAACCTGTTAACAACATACCATAATCGTAAAGCTATAGGTATGTTTATCCAACTTTTCCTGTTCATTAACAATGTTAGTTTATTATTTTATTTATGACTTTATTATGTACTAAATTTGTCGGTGACATAATGAGGTACATGTTTATAAAAATATTTATAAAAAAGAGATAAAATAGATATGTATGTATATAAAATATAATAGGTACATACAATACATAAAAAATAACTCGGCCCGTCTGAAGTGAGTCACGAGTGATTTTTAGAGAATAAACAGTATGTAATATTGTACAAAACGATCATAAGATGCCTATATGGCCTATTTTCAGCCTGATTAAGTTATTTTTGCGTAATGTAACGGAAAATTTTTAATTACCAATGTTGTGGTACCTAACGGAACGATGGTAGGATTTTACACACAAGTGCAAAAGCAAGTATAGTTAGGTGCAAATATAAGGCATTTCGAGACTTGCAGTGTGCAATATGGCCTTGTGAATCAGTACCTTGCTACATTACGGAAGTAATAATCGCCATTTGCGTTATTTATATGCGACTTGCTGCATTGATTCAAGAATGTTGAATTATTATCTAATATATTTTTCTATATTATTCAATTCTATTAATTCACGTCATCGCTCACCATCATGCGAGATAGTGGCCAAATGCAAACGTATTACGTAAAAATGTTATAAATATAATCTTAAAAATATTCTGAATTCATTTCTCTAATTTGTTTATCAGGATTACCCGAGGACACAGCGGCCCACAAAGGCATGGCTATGGGTGCGGCAAAAATGTTAAGGCGATTGTTACCAGTACTTGATCGTGCGTTCCAGCAGTTTCCTGATTATGACCTCATTCTCACTGGTAAACAAATGGCGTTTACAAGTACCTTTGTAACTCGGTGTCCATGGGTGTCGGTGATTACTTCTAATTAGGTGGTCCGTCTGCTCGGTTTTCCCTCCTTCATAAAAAAACTACATTTATTTATGTTTTTCTTAATTTCACGATTATATTGATTATCAAAAATGAATTAAAAGACAATAATTGCCGTATGGTGAGCAATATTATAATATTTATGCATAGAAACTAATATTTTGTTCATGCATAAAATTTGTCAAGTTTAAGTTTCTACAACCAACATGATTTGCTTGTGTTGTCTATAAAATAAAACGAAAAAACACTCATTTGAATAACCGCCGGATAGCAAAAACTATTTCGTAGAGCACAAAAACTAGTAACTATCTATAATTAAATGTTTTACGAATATGTATATAATTATTTTTTTCTACAACTGTCGAGCGGATCGATCGCTTGATAAACGCAACGCCAAACCACAAATAGCAACAACGCACAAAACTGAATAACAAAGCACTTCGTGGCACTGTAAGATACGCTCTTCATCCAAAGACATACAACGCCAGTACATAAGTATATAATATAATATAATCAGTGCATACAACCAACAAATAATTTCGCTCTCCTTCAAGACATTGAAGGTTATTAATGTTGGTTTATGGACACATGAAACACAATGCACTTACTGGGTGCCATTCTCATCTGGAATGTTCTAGCGAAAATTATACATGTTGTAATAAACTTAATAATGTTGGGCCCAGAAACGAATCATTTAACACAACAGCGTACCGAATTAGTTTTCGACAATTACACGAGTCACTTATTACATTTGGGTCTAGGTCGTCCAAAAGAGACCACTTAAATAAGTCCATCCAATAAGCATTTTTGTAAATGTTAGCATATTTTTATCTTTATGTAAATGTGTGTAATAAAGCATTTTATATTGTGTTGTACATTAGAGATTTTTTCAGGTCACAGTCTTGGGGCAGGTGTTGCAGTATTAGTTGCATTAAAATTAAGGCCAAAGTACCCACATCTGAAAGTGTTCGCGTTTTCAACGCCAGGTAAAAAAACATTTTAAATAATGAAATATTTGAGTTGTTATAAAAATAGATTATACTGATTCCTACTGGAATAAAATAATGCTTACATAAATGTATTTTAAAATGTCAAATAATTTAACTTAATTTACTTAGATGTAATCAGTCACAAGGTGGACAGACGACCTGATAAAGATCGCAGGAAGTCGCTGGATGCAGGCCGCTTCCAACAGGTCGGTCTGGAAATCTTTGGGAGAGGCCTATGTTCAGCAGTGGACGTCTTGTGGCTGATGATGATGATGATGAATCAGTCACAAACAATGACTGAATTGACTGAATTGAATGAAGACAACTTTTTTGTAATTAAAATGTAACCTTATATAAAAATAAATAACGACTCATCAATACATATTCTATTATATATATACTCTGTTCCAATTTACAATGAAAATTATTATACAATATAATTTTCAATTAAAGCGGGCCTAATAAGTCGTGAAGCGGCCCGGTACACGGAGAGTTTCGTGCTGACGGTCGGAGTCGGGGATGATCTGGTGATGAGACTCAGCGTGCACAGCATAGAGAACCTACGGACCAAGATCATACAGACAATACACGCTACTAAACTACCAAAGGTATTATTTTGTATAATTATAGTCCTTTTTTATAGTAGACTTAAGGAGCAAGTGGGCCTCCCGATGATAAGTGATATCGCCTATGAAAATGCTACACCTATGGACGCGTTCTTAATGGATATTGGATGGGTAATTTCATTTGGGCATCCGGAAATATTACTGTACGAAATCCAGAAAATTAAAAATTGGGAAAATTATTTGAAATCGTAGAACCGATAACCAATGGGGCAGGAAGATTCTGGAATGGAGGCCACGTACTGGCAAGCGCAGCGTTGGGCGTCCGCCTACAAGGTGGACAGACAACCTGATATAGGTCTCAGGAAGTCGCTGGATGCAGGCCGCTTCCAACAGGTCGGTCTGGAAAACTTTGGGGGAGACCTATGTTCAGCAGTGGACGTCCTGTGGCTGATGATGTACGAAATCTACAGCAAGCTGCATCTTCACTCCGATTTTATGTCAGACTTTTATGCACTTCAGCAATCTTCGTACAATTATTATTTCCGTTATATGAACGCATGTTCATATCATTACGCAAGTAACGCTGAATTTTAATCATGGCTCTATAATACTATTTCTGATTGCGTATTAATGTGTAATTAGTTTTGTTTTAGCAGGTAAAAAGGTAAAAAATATCAATTACCTGGCATAAAGTTGTATAAAATCCTACTAATATTATAAGCGTGAAAGTTTGTAAGTATGGATGGATGGATGTATGTTTGTTACTCTTTCACATAAAAACTATTGAATGGATTTTAATGAAACTTTACAATAATATAGCTTATACATCAGAATAAGGCATAGGCTACTTTTTATCCCGAAAAAAAAAACAGATCACGCGGGCGGAGCCGCGAGCAAAAGCTAGTATTACATAGAGAGTTGTAGGCATACACATCAATTTTAATCAAAGACAGTGAAAGTGTTTTCTTTACATTCACTTTACATTATACCAAGTAAAGGTAACGAAATAATTATACATACGTAGACTCACTTAACGCTAATTATTTAAACAATTTAATAATTAATGGTCTCAATACAGCGCATGCTCAAGATCGGGCGAAGTGGAAGCGTTTAAGTCGGAAGGCGGATCTTGTCACATAAGCCGGGATAACGCCAGGCAGAAAGAAGAATAATTAATTGTCCGTTTTTTTAAACTACCCTATAAATCCAACAATTTGATCGTTACAGTATCGAATAATGCTGAACGGGTTCGGATACGCTCTGTTCGGCGTGCCGGCCCGCGACTTGGAATCAACATGGCGCCGGCCCGAGGAGCTCGAGGCGAACCACTCGGACGACTCCACTGACGCGCTCCTGAGCGTCTCCACCGTGAGTGCTGTCAGTTCACCAATTAATACTATTATAGGTGTCGTGTCATCACTGCCATCGCCACAAGCTTGCCAGATTTGCTTTTCGGTTTTGATTTATTTTAACCGCCTGCCAGTAAGTTCTGTTCATTATTTTGGTTTTATTTCCGCAGTAATAGTTTGAATTCTGATATCTAATTCAAGTAGGCTGATTTATAAGATAATACATTTGTATTTTGTTTAGCATCTACATATGTAACATGTTTTTTTATTATGGCACGAAATTCAGATTGAATGATTGGTCTATTTTTAATTTTGATAAGTTATTCTAAACAATTTCAATTAGTTCCAACATTTGCCGCCATTTTTACAAATGCCAACTTACAGTTGTTTCATTCTACCTTCGAAAATACGAAATTACAACGATGATATCTTATAAGTTATGTTATAGAGTTGTTACAACAGGTACTTTTAAAGTTGTAGATATAGGACCTGTAACAAAAGGGTGTGGTTAAATTTAAGCTATGTAAACTATACGATACAAGTATTTCATCCTCTGTAGTACCAAATTCAATAGCATTGATAGCTAATAAACAAAGCATGTTCTTTTTTATCGAATAAGTAACATGGCGATATTCACCTTGCAACTTGGGACAACCCTAAATGATAAATAGCTGAGCTTTTGTGTTACTCTACCATTTTTATTCTCGCTCACGCACTTCACTTAATTTGTAGTGATGTGATCGATCTTATCGACCGTAATAAACGAGAAATTAAAATTAACGTGAAATACTAGAATGTTAGATTTTGATAAGATCCGGTATATAGGCAGTTAAGTGTATGTAACGGCTCTTAAATATGGTCACACCTTTCTGTAACAAGTTGTATATTACTGATATTATATATTTACCATTATATATAATCACTTTAACCATTTAGCCATTAAAACAGTCACTTTGAAATAAATATTATGTTTCAGCTAATTTAAGATAATTGATACATTACATAATGAAAAATAAAAATACTGAATAGAATAAGAATACATATATCGAACTAACAAAGGTATCTCGTATACATTAACAGATTTAGACATGTACATAGATACAACTGTACAGATACAAATGCCAAGCTTTCATAATCTATAATAATCATTAATCACTTACTATTCGCTTTAAAAAAAAACCTGATAATCAATATCAGTGCATTGTTGCAAGCAGTTTTAATCGTGTGTGTGTGTTTAAACGTTTTGTCATATTATATTTTGCAAGCATACCAAACCATTATAATGTTTGTGCGTGCTATCAATGATAGTTTATCAAAAAGCAAATAAAAAAAATTATATCGAATTCCTAAAAATGTGAGAGTGGTAACACAAAATTAGAAGACAATATTATTAATTAGGGCCTCAATATCGCAGTTTAAATTATTATTAAATTCAATGTAATTTTCTGGTATAATACAAGTACAAGAACATTATTGGGCATCGTGTTAATTCCTAATTCAAACCAATTCTATCAACACTATTCCAGGAGGCGGCGCTAGTATCGCGCGATATATTCGTCCGGCGGTTTTCCTCAGCTAGACTTTTCACTGCGGGCCGAATTCTGCATATCGTTCGTCGCAAGCGTATGGGTATCGAAAAGTAAGATATTTCGTCAATATACTTACTGAGAAAATAATTTATTTTTCAATGGCTTTTCTTTTATTCCATACACCTTATATTTTACCTAATAAAATGTTCTAAGTCGACTCTACACCACAACTTTGCCATATTAATCCTGTTTAATTTATACATTCGAAACTAATTAATATTTTTCTATCATGTCTGATCAAGCAATGAAGGTGATGAGGAAAGGTAAATTTAACAAACATCTTCACATTTTCAAATGATGTTCGATGAATAAATAAATAAATATACCCAACAGTCACATACATAGGCCTGACCGCACAGTAAGATACGAGTCTTGTGTCGTGGGTATCAAGAACTACGAGAGACTTTCGGTCTCACAACACCCAGACGCCGAAACAAATAAATGTGGATCATACAAACATTTGTCTCGGTGCGGGGATCGAACCCGCGGCCTCTCGCTTCACAGCCGGCTACTCGCCCGCTGCGCCATGGAGGCTGTATTAAATGAATAGAATTAAATGTAGAATAATATTACTTATAAAGATTATATTTTTTCCTTTTACAGAAAAGTACGCACGCAAGAGCCCACATATGAAATGCGTTGGGCTTGTCCGGAAGACTTCATGGAACTGCAAGTGATGCCGCGGATGTTGCTCGACCACTTACCGGAGAACGTTCACCGCACCATACAGACGGTACTGGAAGAGAGACACACTTACCGCGTAACGCATATCGTATAGGTGATGTTCGGCAGCAGTTAAATTATTTTTTTCTACCAAATAGTCGCAGTACTTGCTGCGACTATCGCCCGTAACTTGAGGCTTGCCAGAACCAAACATTCATAGCTAAAATAATATTACATGATCTATAAACGTCTTAAAGACGCATGTTCTGCGCCGTGAGCGTTAGTTGTGCTATTTATTTACAAATGTTTAATAACGCAGTTAACATTCGTAATCATTGACATTTATGTTCTACTGAGCATTTTCATGACATGTTCCGTTTGTTCCTACATCATACTCAGTAAACACATGACTCGAAAATATATATAATGAATTTTGTATTTAGGTAGTATATTACGATTCACAGTATTTCATATAGATCTTATTATAAATAAAGTGACAAAATCAGTGTATGCGACTAAATGGTTTAGTTTAAGTAATGTGAGAAGACTGTGATGATGTTAGATGATGAAAATATTATTATGTGTAAGTGAAACGTCTGTGAAAAGCCAGGTGTATTTCGTTTATGTTAGGGTTAATTCGACTTATGTAAATAAAATATTAAGATTTTTTAAGTTTCAGAGAAACTTTGGGAACTTTACCTCGTCCCGTTACATATCAACGTTTAAAACGTTTTTTACCTGTTAATAATTTGTTATTTTCTAATCGCTTGTTATTCGGTGTTATGAAATTATGACGTTGCGTTGCTCAAAATAAAAAGCACTTAAATCGTTTTGACTATAGATCTCCACTCTCAATTATTATTAACACAAAATTGGCTACGTAATACTATGAATTGACTAAATATTGAAAAAAATAAATATAATAATAACCTCGAAATTAAGTTTCTGAATATTACTATAGTTGAGTAAGACTTGCAAAGCTACCACTAAGTACAATAACTAGATAATAGAATAGTGTTACCGGAGTCAATTATCTAATGAAACAGCATAATATTACATTATAAGTACATACGTAGTGAAATATATATTATTTTCTATGCTTATTACACCAACCAGTACCAACATTTAATAATATTACATTTACAATAAAATTGTGCTTATATACGATCAAAGTATTATCTAAATATTTATTGTAGAGCAGATATTAGGTAGTCTCTTCTGGAAAATTGTGTTGGCATTCCATGAATATAGATTGTCTTTCCTTATTTACTTGTAACAAGTTATTCCTGGGCCAAATCTTTTCTAGTATAGTATAATTAAAACAAGCATGTAATTCAGTTCAAAGAGTTTTCAAATTACGTTCGATGTCAATGATACTAATTATTCTACTGGTTGTATTGCTACTATAAATTTCCTAATTGAATCTACATGTGTCAAAATTGTAATTAGGTCTTGTTATGTGTAGTAAAATGTAACTTTAAGTAGGGACCCAATTTATTCAGTAATTTAATAACGATTTACTACCTGACGTACCTAAACTTCGGGAACAAAAATATAGTTACAGTCAAATTGAATAGGTGATGTTTCTGAAGGTTTTATTGTAAATAAAGGCATTTATTTCTAATAATTTACATTCCAGTTTGTATCTATAATCCTCAGTCCCTTGCCGATGTGTTGATGATGTATGGTGCCTTTGTGGTTTTGAATTAAAATATTTAAGCATACTTTATTATGGGCACTTGCACATTTTTGTTTAAATGTCCACATGATCTATCGTGAAAGTTGGTAATTGTTAATGAACGTAGAATTTTTATTTGCCAAAAATATTATCAGGACTGCCAGTAAAGCCACCTACCACTTTATTTTACGTTACACAAAATTGACTTTTAGGATACACACAGTGTTTAAAAATCCAAATAAATACACGAATATATATTTATTTTATCACATGTTTATATTATTTTTGCATAGATATTCAATAATGACATGAGATATCACTATACATTTAAGATCCAATCGATAGCCTACAACATTTTTGTATCCAATTATACAGTCATTATACAGTCTGGCAGCACCGATATTTAATTTAGAAGTACAAACAATAGTTGAATAAGGCAACCCTTTTTAAGCTGTGATTGTTTCATTACTATAAACATCTGAATAAATTGCAATAATAAATGGCTGTCGATTTATTCTAATTAACTCTTGTCACCTTTCACAATAATTTAAATATAAAACATCTGTTTGGACAAAAACTTGTGCAAGTGTTTCAAAAATCTTGCCTATTGATTTTTTTAAAGCTGTAAGGAGTTGTAGTTGTTTAATATACTATATTTTTTACATTTAATAGCAATCTCATATTAAAATTGGTGTTACTATTAGACTTAACTACAATGTTTTTATATTCCTTATGTATATAACGTTGTTTTCTCGTTCAATGTTGTTATCAGATACTTAAAATGCTAATTATTAATTTATATAATTATGCAGAGAGGATATATGAATCGCGTGTTTGTTCAAGTATTAGAAGGACTGAGGTTCTTTTCACTTGTACCCTAAATTAGGGCTTTGTAAACTCTTTCTTCTTATGTTTAGGGTGTAGCCAATGTATTGTGTTGGGTTTGTGTTTATTTATATTAAAACATATTTTAAGTAAATGTTTTGTTTTATTTCACTGCTACTATTGTGATAGTAAGGACTTATCGCCATTCTTGTTCCAGAAATGTATGCAAATTTCTATGCAAAGATATCTTTGTATTTGGGATGTCCTAACGGAGAAATTATTTTAAAGGTGGGTAGATTTGTGTAGATTTTTGGAACAGTACCGATTAAATTAGTTAGGATAGACGAAACAAACAATTTAATGCTATGCAGATGCGAAGCACAAATCTGTCTTCGCCTAGTTGCGTTTGGCTTCATTCTATCGCAAATTCGATAGATTGAAACTATACTAAATTGAAAGTTCTGGGCGACATTTCCTTGCTTTTTTGTTTATTTAAAAAATTAATAAATTCCTATTTTTTCTAGTCAAAGACTTATTAGGGAGATAAAAATCCTATTTGATTGAATGGCTATTAAAGTATTGTGTAAAATTCAGTTTTTGGATAGAGCACTCTTCTGTCCCATATGCTCTTACAGCAATATTCAACACAACAGCTAAACAAAAGTATAACTTGAATCAATTTATTTATTATTAATTAAAAAATATATAAAAATACAATTAAATTCATCAGTCGAGTCAAGATATATCACAGAATTTTCAAAAAAAATATTAAAGACTTCATTGGCATATAAACATAATAGCGAATTATTTCATGGAAATTTCTTTTATAAATATTATTACGACAAAATCTCACGTTAATCATGTTCACATAAATGCGTTCTAAATATATGAGCATTATACATTTCCGTACGATTAAATTTTGATATTATATCATCTACACAGGTTGCGCAGTTCAGTCATTGCAGCTTGAGACACTGAAGTTTTGTTCCTCTCCGTTTTGTATCTATAAACAAATAATTATATTAATAATACGTAAAAAAATATTTTGTTGAAAAATCTTGGTACAATCAATATTTCCGTATTTATAAGTCGACTTTGGGCTACGTTAAAGCATCAAGAAGGCGCGAAAGCCGTTTTGTTTCTGTCAAAAACAGAATAATCATAAAAAGTACAAGTGTTCGATTATCTATCTATACGCGAAATACTCAGTTTGAAGTAAAGTTATGTACGCGTAGCGAGCGGGTAAAATATGTAAATTCAGACCGATCATGTGTTTTTTTTTAAATAAATAAATACACCCAACTAGTGATGTTCATGTACAAAAAACATCGATATTTTTTCCGATATAATATATCGTGTACAAAAAATATCGATATTTTTTCCGATATAATATATCGAAATATTGTATCGATATATAGCGATATATCGGTCAAAAATATCGATATTTTCGATATATCGAATTGTAGGAAGGAAAGACTTTATTAGAAAATGATTAACAAAAATAATATCGAAGAGCTAAAAAAAAAAAAAAAAAAAGTGTGCTTCCCGGGACGCTCGACAGAAGTGATAACTTAAACTAATGTGGGTTAAAGTGAGAGCGGAGGCGCCTGCCGTACTGCTACCGTATGCGTGAGAGAAAGGGAAGCCAGACAGAGTGGCGCCGTAAAGCGTTGCGTTACGGCGCCACTCTGTCTGGCTTCTCTTAACGCGTTACGTTACGAAGTCCGGTCAAAGCCCTGTCAAAGTCGTGTCAAAGTCATGTCAAAGTCGTGTCAAAGTCGTGTCGACGTCGTGTCAAAGACGTATCGAAGTCGTGTCAAAGTCGTGCCAAAGCCGTGTCAAAGTCGTGTTAAAGTCGTGTAGAAGTTGTGTCAAAATCGTATCAAAGTCGCGTCAAACTCGTGTCAAAGTCGTGTCGAAGTCGTGTCAAAGTCGTATCAAAGTCGTATCAAAGTCGTGTCAAAGTCGTGCCAAAGTCGTGTCAAAGTTGTGTCAAAGTCGTGTCAAAGTCGTGTCAAAGTCGTGTCATAGTCGTGTCGAAGTCGTGTCAAAGTCGTGTCAAAGTCGTGTCAAAGTCGTGTCGAAGCCGTGTCAAAGTCGTATCAAAGTCGTGTCGAAGTCGTGTCAAAGTCGTATCAAAGTCGTGACAAAGTCGTGTTAAAGTCGTGTCGAAGTCGTGTCGAAGTCGTGTCAAAGTCGTGTCGAAGTCGTGTCAAAGTCGTATCAAAGTCGTGTCAAAGTCGTGTCATAGTCGTGTCGAAGTCGCGTCAAAGTCGTGTCGAAGTCGTGTCAAAGTCGTATCAAAGTCGTGACAAAGTCGTGTTAAAGTCGTGTCGAAGTCGTGTCAAAGTCGTGTCGAAGTCGTGTCAAAGTCGTGTCAAAGTCGTGCCAAAGTCGTATCAAAGTTGTGTCAAAGTCGTGTCAAAGTCGTGTCAAAGTCGTGTCGAAGCCGTGTCAAAGTCGTATCAAAGCCGTGTCAAAGTCGTGTCAAAGTCGTGTCAAAGCCGTGTCAAAGTCGTGTTAAAGTCGTGTCAAAGTCGTGTCGAAGTCGTGTCAAAGTCGTGTCGAAGTCGTGCCAAAGTCGTATCAAAGTCGTGTCAAAGTCGTATCAAAGTCGTGTCATAGTCGTGTCGAAGTCGTGTCAAAGTCGTGTCAAAGTCGTATCAAAGTCGTGTCGGAGTCGTGCCAAAGTTGTATCAAAGTTGTGTCAAAGTCGTGTCAAAGTCGTGTCGAAGTCGTGTCAAAGTCGTATCAAAGTCGTGTCAAAGTCGTATCAAAGTCGTGTCAAAGTCGTGTCAAAGCCGTGTCAAAGTCGTGTTAAAGTCGTGTCAAAGTCGTGTCGAAGTCGAGTCGAAGTCGTGTCGAAGTCGTGTCAAAGTCGTATCAAAGTCGTGTCGAAGTCGTGTCGAAGTCGTGTCAAAGTCGTGTCGAAGTCGTGTCAAAGTCCGGTCCAAGCCGACTGGTCACTGTGTGGCGCCACCTGGGACTTCGAAATTATCGATGTTCCAGGGAGGTCGGCTAACACTGGCTGGTCGATGGAGCGCTCGCGTTACGGAACGTTTCGGTTCACCCTCCCATAAGAAGTTATCACTTCAAAAAAACAACATTCAATACTTAGTATTTGATGTTGTTTTTTTTTTTTTTTTTAGCTACATCCGATAGATTTTTCCTAAATATTCTACGATATCCTTATATCGGATAAAATATATCGATATCATATATCGACTTCAATGATTCGATAATATCGCATTGATTCGATATATCGGATAAAATATATCGATATTATATATCGACTTCAATGATTCGATAATATCGCATTGATTCGATATATCAAATAAATGTATCGATATTTTATCACATATCGATATATATCGAGCACCCCTACACCCAACAGTCACATACATACTCCTGACCCCACAGTAAGATACGAGTCTTGTGTCGTGGGTATCAGGAACTACGAGAGACTTTCGGTCTCTCAACACCCAGACCCCGAAACAAATATTTGTGGATCACACAAACATTTGTATCGGTGCGGGGATCGAACCCGCGGCCCCTCGCTTCACAGCCGGCTACTCGGCCACTGTGCCACGGAGGCTGTCGTTAGTGTGCACTGTACTTGCCTGTTGAGGAATTGATGCGCGACGTCAGGTCGGTAGGCGGCCATGTCCCGCAGGTAGGGCTGGTCGTTGGTGAGCGCGCGGCGGTAGGCGAGCTCGCGCCACGCCTCCCCGCCGCGACCGCATAACAGCACCAGGCCCTCCATCAGGCTGCACCGACCAACACCGGTAAATGGAGATGGAGATAAGATTAGAGTGGTAGAGCCACGCTGTAGACAGTTTTGTCTACAGCATGAATGGGCTGGCTCGACCGGGTCGTTACCACTGTCTCACAGAAAACCAACGTAAAGTAGCGGCTTGCTGCTGCGTTTCGTACGATGAGTCAGATATCCGGAAGCCCAAATCCCCTCCCCTTCCCAATCCCTAATTATCCCTTCCTTTAAGGTCAGCAACGCGCCCATGATTCTTCCGGTGGTGCGCGTACATGGGCGGTGGAGATCACTTACCATCAGGTGACCCACTTGCTCGTTTGCCGGCCTATGCTATAAAAAAAAAAAAAAAAATACGGGTTGCACTCTGGGAGTGCCGACAGAAGTGAAAACTTACCAAACAAGATGCGAGAATACAAAATTACGGCAACATGCTCGACATGATAAAAGTACATTCTACTCTCTTCGCGTTTATGCGAGCCTGGTACTTTTTACGGCAACATTTTCTAAATAAGAAAAAGCCAAAAAAGTTTTCTTTGTCCTAATCGTCATTTGTTTATTAATTACGGCTACTCGCCATGAAAAGAGGACATTCTACTCTCTTCGCGTTTATGCGAACCTGGTACTTTTTTTACGGCACCATGTTCCAAATTATACTTGTACATATTTCTTTATCGATGGTAATTTTTTTATCAATATCAAAAACAAAATTACGGTAACATGTTTATTCGCCATAAAAAAAAACGAACACAGTCCTGTGAAAGTCCGGTCAAAGTCCAGTCCAATCCGACTGGTCACTGTGTGACGCCACCTGGGACTTCAAAATTATCGAAGTTCCAGGGAAGTCGGCTAGCGCTGGCTGGTCAACTGGCCCGCCTGACGTCTCACGGAACGTTCTCGAATATTCTGGAACCTTCCGCTCACCGCCGCTCGCGTTACGGAACGTTTCGGTTCACCCTCCCATAAGAAGTTATCACTTCAAAAATGGAGAGATGGGGTGGAGAGGCGGGTTCTACCCTAGCTAGAACACGCCTCCCAAATCCTAATAATCGACTATTATACATTTAAATGTTGGATGTTTGTCAGTTGTGAATTTGGCTTTTTGTTAGTCACGACCTTAACAGTTTTGTATGGAAAATATTTGTCGATATCAGCTAGTCTTTAGTTTCATAAGATAAAATGGGAATGGGATCACTTAGACAGGAGATACAGAAACAGCACGAGAATTCAAATACTCTTGGAAACCTGAAGAGAGACTCTCTGACTGTGGCGCCATCACAAACAGGTTCTACTTAGCAGTGAACGCGCAAACTTATGTCGTCGAGGAGTTGAATTAAACTAAGATCCTTTCACCCCATTGTATTTTAGAGCCATGGCGTCTTCTCAGCGAATGCTCTTTTAGCCGAGTGCTCAGGATGCGCGCAACGAACTCGCTTAATAAAAACCTCTAACTAAAGTATAAACTTAAGGGCCGTCCGTGAGCAAACGACCTTGACTGTCTCGCGCCATACTGAATCGTGTACTCGGCGAGTGCAGAATATGCACGTATTTAGCGAATAATTGATTTAAAAAATCAGGTTTTGGTCTTTTCGAAAATTTAAAACGGGCAAAATATTCGTTATTAAATTGCCTATCTAGTGATGTTAATCTCATTTGATAACATTCTGTACTTTAAAAGGAGACGCACGGAATCTTTGCATTTTTCCCATTTTTATGGTTCATTTATAACGACAATTTAAAAATATATATCAGCATTAACATGAATTTGAATCGAACAAAGTAAAGCTGACAGATTGTAAAAATATATTGTATATTTATTTAATCAATATTTATTTTAAGTAATGACTAGATAGCCTCTAAAAACCTCGATCGCGCGGTGTTTTGCTCACGGACGGCCCTTAACTTGAGCGTCACGATGTAATTTTGTAGAATGAAAAAAAAAATGGGTGCGTGTACTTATGTACGCGCGTGAGAAGTTATACTTCTTTTGCATCATTAAATAACCAATAATAAGTATTTAACATTAATAATTTAATAATATTTAGTGTTAATTATGTATATTAAATAAAAGTATTTTAATTTATATCAACATATCCACTCGACATGATAGAAGTACATTCTACTCTCTTCGCGTTTATGCGAGCCTGGTACTTTTGACGGCAACATGTTCCGAATAAGAAAAAACCTAAAGAGTTTTTCTTTGTCCAAATCGTCATTTGTTTATTAATTACGGCTACTCGCCATGAAAAATGGACATTCTACTCTCTTCGCGTTTATGCGAACCTGGTACTTTTTTTACGGCACCATGTTCCAAATTATAAAATAAAAACCGCTTCTATATATAATTATATATATATATATATATATATTTATATTTATTTATTTATATTTATTTATTTATTTTTTTATTTCACTCTCATCATTTTTTCATAACGCGCCTAACTTCATACTGCTCTCATCATTTTTTCTTAACGCGCCTAACTTCATACTGTTAATTTTTTGTGTCACAGGTGCGCGCGCATCTTAAAATTTCACTCTCATCATTTTTTCATAACGCGCCTAAAGAAGTATAACTTCAAAAATAGAAATTAAATTGAAATGAATAATCACTCACCTTAAATATTCACTAACAAGCCTATACATCTGTTCTGTGCTTCTGTTCAATATCAGTCTGGTGGGCGATGCGTTCAGTAGCGACATCTGTAGTGCAATTTGTTGCGCAAGTGCTGCCATCTCTCCTGCGAAGCCAGTACAACCGCCTTGTAGGTACAACTCGGCCGCGTCAGTACAGTGGTTCAACGCTGTTTCTAGTAGTATTCTAGTTGATGGGTTGTCGTGGATTTGAAGCCATGTTGGCGGTTTGAATGGTTTTTTGGATGTGGCCTGAAAACAAATGTATAAAAACAAATGTTTAAAACCCAGAATAAGTAGGTTTTGAACGAATCGCGGCGCTTTTGCTGTAATCCTTTCAAGACTATTCCAATTTTTCCCTCGTCGGGGGTCAAATTGACATCACCCATCTTTTTGTCGGGGGTTAAAAAAGAAACATGGTGATGCATCTCAAGCACAACTGGTCATATAAAGAAATAACTTACCCTGGCGGCATTGAGCGCCATTTTCTCCAAATCCTCAATCAAGTTCATCGCTTGCTTTCTCTTTACATTGGCCGCTTCTGCATACATATTAAAATGCAATGCCACCATGATATACGTGTCCGTGTCGCCCGGACAATGGGTCTTTAGGAAGTCCAGTAGACCCTGCTTGAACTCTGCGATCTTGTCCGGCTTCTGACCCAGCATGTAGTCGAATTGGCCCAGGAGATATTCGAACTGATGGTTGTCGCGTAGAGCCTAAAATTGTGATGAAAATTGGTGCAGAAACAAAGTTGACATTCAATAAAATGTTTTTTGAAACATTTTTGATTGGTAAAAGTCGTCTCATTTTGTTTCAGAATACTGCTTGATCAGACTATCGGATCGATAACAAGGTACATCCTAGTAAATAGTAAAGTACATACCTCTTACTTTTAGCTGTTATGTGTGTATATGTTTATTATAAATTTTATAATTGCCTAGCATTTGCTCGGGGCTCCGACCCCCGTGAATCCCATATTTCCATACAACCGTTCATCTCTTATTTCTACAAAAATTCTTCCTTAGTAGATGCTTACAATATAAAAGGCATCAATTGCCAAATTTGTAGTCCCAGTGGTTTAGGCTCTGCGTTGATGAATAATGGTAAAGGGAAATATTGTAAGCAAACCTGTATACTTCTTCATACGTTCTTTAAATAAGAACTTCAATATGGTTTGATTCCGATTGACTGACTTCCATCGTCCATAAACTACCACAAAGTCAGCAAATTCACGGATTTACTCATTCATGAGTTGGTGACTTTTTGTAAATTACGGATTAATTGTATTTATGTCGCGTCGTTATAATGAAATAAAACACAACAAAATAATAATACATAATTACTATGTAGCAGACCTGCCCACGCATTGCTGTAGCTAAGTATATGTTAAATGATATTGTAGTAAACTATTCAATAGAGTATGCGCCATTTATTGGATACTTACTCAATCCAGCCGATAAATTACCTTACACCGCCATCTGTTAGATCTTATGGAACTCACAGATAATTATAACAATAAATTGCAAAAAAAAATATTGCGACTATAAATTCAGATATAAACTATCCTATCGATCAAGTTGGATGAAACTGCACACAGTTTGCAAAATTCTATTAAAATCGGGTCAGTAGTTTAGGAGTTCATCGCGGACAAACAACGTGACACGAAATTTTTATACATAGATAAATAAAGACAAAGATAAAGGTTTGGTCAAACAGCGAACGGGGCGGGACGGCAACGCGACGCTGACGGGACGGTGTATAGATAGACGAGCGTCGAGCGCGACGGTTCTGTGTGACATTTTCTGTATTGACTAATGCATTACAACTGCTCACGTCCCGTCAGCGTCGCGTTGCCGTCCCGCTCCGTTCGCTGTTTGACGAAACCCTAAATGTGTATGGTGACGTGATATACCTGCAATATGTACGCGCACTCGTGGTACCTGGCGAGGCCCGTGAGCAGGCGCACCATGAGCCGCCAGGAGCGCGCGGCCAGCAGGCGGGCACAGAGCGCGGCCGCCGAGCGCACCGACACCGCCACGCCCTCCGTGTCGCACGCGCCGCTCAGCCACTCGTGACCCACCACCAGCAGCTCGATGCAGATTATGTTCACCTGCACACACCACACACCATACACCACACACACTCACACACACACACTCTTTTTTTAATTGATTGAATGACGAGACGAGCAAGGCGTTCCATAAACAGAAGCAACACCACACATAACTTTGAATTACAAAGCACTGCATGGCACTGAACTGCGCTCGTCGCCCAGACACATTCTCATGTCTCGGGGTGATGTTTAAGTCTTAAAATGCTTAGTAATTTCACTGGCTTCAATATCCTTCAAACCGATACACAACATAGCAGTCATACCGCGTACGCAATAAAGATCACTGACTCCCAAGATACAGGTTTTTACTTAGTTTGGTGGTCAGGGTACCAAAACTTTTCTATAGTACATATTGTTGAAACATTGTTGTCATACATACTTTTACCTATTTTAAAATATTGTAAATTCATCGTTTTACCTGATTAGTTTAAGAGCGTAATTAATGGAACACTGTTTTCAATACTATGTAATGCATTAATGAAATAATAAAAAAAAAAAGCTATACCACCAAGGCAGTTATATCAAAACAAAAATAATTATAATTTTCATTAATGTATTATGCATACATTGATTATCTTATTGATGTTATTGATATTGAAATAAATAATAATAGTAACATAAGCTAAGCAGTCAGCTTCAACAAGACAATATCAATGCGCTTTATACTCGTTTTAACTGAACAAGTTCGTAATAACATACAAAATAAAAAACACGTATACATTTATGGAGAAATAACATACCTGCTTCGTGGACAGTCTAGCTCCCTTAGTGATCTTCCTTATATTCGACTTCACTTCATACGGAATGTGGACATTATTCCTCGCAACAAACAAATTCCGTCTCGAATCTCTCGACATTCTATTCCCCACTGTATAAACCGTCGATACAGAGTAAATCGATTCAGTTTCCGCCGACATGAGCGTGCCTTCTTCAGTCTTAATTGACTCTATCTCATCACCTTCGACATTTTGATATTCTTCGTCTATTAACGTTTCTACATCGAGACAACTGTCGTCTAATGTGTTTTCGGGAAGACGCAAATTAGCATTAACTTTGTATATCTTCTGGAATGCGACCAGATGGTCAAGGATCAACCTGCCGACCTGGCTACAAGCGTCTGGTCGCATGTTAAGGAACATTTCCATGTCGGAATTTAACGCGTATCCCCACAGTGTGTATTGGAAGTGCTCTTTTTGTCTGAACGTCGATGTTTTGACTAGGTGCGGAGATATAATCGCCGCAACCATTTCACGACAGATGTATTCTGCTATCTGTGTATGAAAAAACAAATCTTTACACCACTGAATGGCGAGACAAACAGGTCGCTCGCCTGATGGTACATGTCAAATCTGGCCATAAACAGTACCAACACCATTGAGAACCTTGAATTACTTACAGAGTACCTACTACATGGCACTGCTCACTTATCAACCTCAGTTATAAGATGTTAAGTCGCAGATGCCCAATAATTTGTTATTGATTGAGATTACTTCTACCTCTAGAAACTATATTAATAGTAAGAATATTTCAATACAATGATATATTAAAATATATTAAAAAGGTATAAAAATATCTTGCTTCTAAATATCTTGGCTCACCTGTTTTGTTGGAATGTTGAACGTTTTGAAGACGAGATTGGCAAGCGACATTCTCGCTCTTCCACTGACTAGGTTTATGAAGTCCATAGCGCTGCCATGATATTTCAATACCGAAGCATAATCCCAGCCGATTTGTAATGCTATACGAAAATAGCTGGCAACCTAAAAGAATTAAATCATTTTTGATATTACACAAAAAAGTAAATTGGGTTCTGTGTAACAATCGGTTTTCAGTTATATAATAATGTACCCTGTGATTAAAGCCTTGATGCACCCACATTCGGTTTCAATAGTGATTAATACGAGATAACCGAGTCGATAATAATAAGAGGGTTGATAGGAGTCGTACTGTCACATCTAGCGGCCTTTGTAACAGATATCACTGTTTGGAAACACTGTGTGCACGAACACAATTCTCCATGAACTAAAAAACATAGTCTCAATTTACAACAGTTCTTTTTTATCCATTTTCATAAACCATCCTAAACCATCCATATTAAAATATTGATATATTATTATCTTCATGTTTTATTTTATTCTGACCTGTTTAACAAGCGTCAGTCCACTTCTAACGGCAAGTGCGTCGAGTGTAGACAGTCTGTCTGCTTCTTCACGCGCTGCCAAGTGAGAACTCTCTGGTACATTGTCTTGTTTCTCTTGAATCACCACCAGCTCTTCGAAACTGGCATCCGACATTCCTGAGACTAGCAAATGATAATGGTTTTAATAATCCAAATCCTATATATGCAGAAATGAAGAAAAAATTTGACCTAAGATCCTAAAACCGAAGGGCAAATCTAGCAACATGAAAAGCAAGAAAATAATGGTGATCAAGGTAGTGACAATGATGATAAAGAAAAAGTTATAGCAATGGTTTGCCTAAAAATTATGCTTTAAAACTACTTAGTTGTTTTAACTCACTTGATAATTTATTTTGCAGAACAGGCGATGAAATCACAAGCCTCAACTCTTGGGGTAGCTCATAAGGCGAGCATGTTCCCTCAGCCAGCTTTAAACATGTCTTAAAAATTTGCACCGGACACGCCGGTGGCCTATACTTGTATTCGGAAGGCGTTTTAAACAAGGCAGACAGACGGAACGCATCAACTATCAATTTCAATTCAAGCAATTGGTTCACAACCTTACGCCAACCATCAATTGCCTCAGGCCTTTCCAAAAGAACAACGTTTTCAATATTGGCAACATCAGACTCCATTTCAATTTCACTCAACATCATTGAAAACGGTTTATCTCTGTCCGCTGACGCAATTTCTCTTGAAGAATTAACATCTTTCTGTCCATTCAGGATGTAATGCAAAATACTTTGGTAAGTGCCAAGGAGTATAAAGTTCTGGTCCGCTTTGAAGTACGCATCCCACATCAGATGTTCAATGTCTTCTCTATTTTTACCATAAACAAGGGATTCTTCAAACCAGCTCAAGATTACTTTGTAAGTGTAAAACTTTTGGACTGGATCCGATATTTTGCCGACAAATTGTATGAGAAAGTCAGTCGCATGTTTGAAGGACACCGCTGCTGATTTGAAAGCTTCACTAGATTGAGCTAAGAATAGCGTTATATCTTTATCAACTATAGCATCATCTCGTAAAAGGAGGTTTTCGTATTTATGTGTCCATTCGGCAGTTAAAATATCATTTACTGGTATTTCTGACAATTGAGCTATTTTTAGCGCCACATCATAATTCTGAGTAGAGGTGTAAATCTCGACACATTGCGACAGATATTCCCGAGCATCTTCTTGGAGCATCTTTGATACGTTCACAACTAACGATGTTTCCATCGATATTTGTAATATTTCGTTTATTTTTGAAAAGTTGGGTGATGATACTAAAAATAAAAAATCATGATTTTATTAAATATAAAACTCATGGTTGTATCCCGGAAGCAGTAGACAGAGATGCAACTACTGCACGGTTCGCCGAGATTATTTTTGTTCCTTGATGTGATAGGGGCGAGCCTATTGCCAATTATTTACTAAAGAGAGAAGACAAACATATCAAATACAATAATTATTTTCAATATTAACAATATCAAAGTAAAAAGGTATAGTAACGTTCTTATAATAATTTAAACATTGTAAAATAACAATTAATCAAATTTATAAAAATATGTGACCTGTAAATCCTTTATCGAATTCAACCGTCGACAACAGCTTTAAAAATTCCCTTTGATGATATGCACTATCAAAGTTTTCTCCAAGCGCTATCTTCACTAAAGAAACAGCCACTTTTTGAAGAGCTTCTTTAGATATATGCCAAGGGAATCCGTTGGCTTCTACGCTGTATTTTCTTTGACAATGTTGCGAGAAACTTATTAAAAGTTTAGTGCTCTCAGAGTCGAAATTGTGTTGGTGGATGCAGCGGTGGAGGAAAGACGTTAGAAGTGTTATGGGACTTTCCTAAAATAACAAAATTGACACATCAAATCATTCCATAAGATGTATTAAAAAGCATGTTGCGTCGAACCCAATGCGAATGAGATAAGGGCAGAAGGAAGAAGACTGTTATCCGCCAAATTACAGTACAGTTTATACAATAGTCACATTGTAGACCACTTTTGTTTATAGCATGAAAATGTTGGTTCGACTGGGTGATTGCCACTGTCTCGCAGACAAAGTAAGTAAAGCGGCAACTCGCTCGTAGTTTCCTTTCAGTAGAATCCATTAGTCCAGTGACCATCAGGTGAAAGAATAATTAAATCTGAAACTAAAATGTGAGAGAAACACTCACCGGCATGAATATAAGCATGGACTCGTGCAATGTTGTTATGTATCCATCCAACATACAGAGCTCTGCAATGTTTAGGAACTGTTCATCCGGTGTGTATTGTTGGGCTATTATCGACTGCATCACATTTTGTCTACGTGCACTCGGTCCTAATGAAGCCAGAATCCATTGGGCCCATAATACGTCCACGGCGTTTGGCTAAAATAACATTGTAACTTAGTAATATTGTAACTTAGGACAGTTACAAATAGTAAGGTACATAAATATCAATTGTATATAATATAAGGCTGCATGTCGTGGCTGTGACAGGTAGGTGACCACTCAGCATGATGCTGACCTGCGGCGCGAGCTGCAACATAGCGCTGATAGATAGTTAAAATATACTGTAATTAGGTGTAAATGCTATTCTTGATTGATTGTTGTCTTCTTAATTCGTTGGAAACCAGGGGGGCGGGGGTAGGTGTGCTTAGTGTTTCGGTATTTCACAAATGGGTAGGTCGTATTATAAAGAAACATGACATTTGCGGTTTCATGTATTTATTCGATATTTTTTCTCAAGTCGAGGCTACTCGGAATTATAAATTATATTTATTACGACCTTTTCAAACAGATAGCAAACCGGCGGCGCGGCGAAAGCCAAGCGAAGCAATTATATGGTTCAACACGCTTCGTTTTCCCTTTTTTTGTGGCTGGATTCAAGCGATCCTATACATTACATAAAAGAAATGCGCCTCGCTTCGCTTTCGGTTTGCGGTCTGTTTGTCAAAGGCTTTACCTATTATTAATCGCTAGAGGTAATTTCTAAGGGATGTTCCACTTTGTGCCGTATATGTTGGGGAGGAGTCCAAAAAGCATAACGTTGCGTATGCCGCTACGATAAATAAATTATTTATGTGTATCTCACCTCATAACAACTGGCGATGAGCACGAGTAGTGGTTCTCGACAATGGTCGGCAGCGCGAAGTAATGCGGCGGGTGGATCCTCCGGGCCGTGACATGCGGCAGCCACCTCCCATAACTCTCGACCCAGGTACACATTTGATGGGAACTCGAACAAATTCCCATGAGTTGGGCTCTGTAAAACCAACGCTTATATATAAAGTTATAATTTCGTGAATATGTGACCATCTTATAAGTACAATACGCGCAAAACAACTTGGCTGGCATGAAATTAAGCATGATATGCGCCCCAGCTATAGTATTCCGAGATTGAAAGAGTAACGGGAGCCGAAGAAGGCGGGTGCTCACTAACTTCAGTCCGACCAAATAATTTTGCGAGAGCATTTCTGTATATAATGGTGCTGCCACACCGATGTTATAAAATGTTTACAAACATTTTCTAACATTAAATCTAACATTTTATAACATTTCTTAACATTTTATAACATTTCTTAACATTTTCTAACATTTCTGAACATTCTTCTTTGACGGCTTCTTTGACGGCGCCGCTCTCAAAAGTACCGCCGCCTGCGGTTATAAAATGTTAAGAAATGTTACAAAATGTTACAAATTGTTAAGAAATGTTTACTAAATGATGCTGCCACACCGGTGTTATAAAATGTTATATAACATTTTATAACACCGGTGTGGCAGCACCATAACTTACGACATCATGAGAATTCAATCTCGAAAGTCGCCTTTGACCGTTACTGGAATTAGACTTGTAATCCTTCTCAGATCCTTCCTCAGTAGTTCTATGAAGCATGATATGTTTCAAATGCTCCGCATAAGACTGCCTCTCGAACTCTTGCGATTGTTGCAACATTTGAGCCAGAGGATATCGGAAAACATCTCCGAAAAGCAAAAAGTTAAACCACGAATTAGTTTTAACGAACTCTCTCAGCTGTGATTCTGGTAGTGGCAAATTGTGTAAAATGGCAAATTTAACCATAACTTGAGATTCGTATAATACAACTGCCATGTCAATTTTCCCATCTAATTGTTGTTTCTCCCGCAGCCTGCATGAGGTTATTTCTTCCAAATAGCGTAATATATCCTTAGCAGCTTCATCATTGCTTTGTATCAGTTTAGACATGTATTCATTAACACTCTTATTTGCTTTATCTTCAGTGACGCCCTTGTAATTCATCATATGATCTTTCATCATTTTAGCAGCAGACATGTGCACCCTGCAGCGCGTCGGATTACATCCAATCATTGCTACGAATGAAATAGCACAAGCCGTCATTGCAGGGTCGTACCAGTTCTGTAAAGCCAAAGCGTGCGATTCGCAACACGCGCTCTTTGTGTTCTTATCTTGAAGACGATTATATGTTTGATACTGCTGAGCTACGAATGCCTGACTTGCGTTACACGGACGATATTGTTTCAAATAATACACATGGTTCAATTTAGCAAGGTACCCGTATCGTTTCATAAGTTTCTCGTTTGCAAAATCAGGCATTTCCATAGCTCTCTGCGTCAGTGCCTTAATACAAGCTGCTTTCACATCCACATCATTAGATAAAAGACTACCTAAGCTTCGTCTGTCAGGTTTATCGCTAACCACATTGTGAGTGTTCTGATTAATTAATTGAAATTCAAATATTTTTGATACATCCAAGCCCCTATATCCCGATAATAGTTGATAAACATTAACATCTTTAGTTTCAAGCATTTGACTAGAATGTTTCTTGTAGACGTTAAACAAATGAGTAAGTTTGTCCTTATATTTTTTATTTGGCAATTTGAAGTCTTTAAATTGCAAGTAGTCTTCTTTGGAGAATATATCAAACAATTTCGTGGCATCTTCTAACAAAATCATTCCGAGAACCAAATGCGGGTTCGAAGAAATGTAGTCATCAATATCGTCCTTGGCAATTTGTTGACACGTTTTGTAAACTGGCAGCACATGACTCTGCCTGTCAGATGTTTGCTCAATACTTTTAAACAACAACCAAAGTTCAATACAGTCTTTTGCGTCCTGTTCAACCTCTGATAAATCGGTGTCCAATATATTACCCTCCACGCACATCGTCAACACCTTGTAGAGTTTGTTTTTGACGCAATACTTTGCTAACTCCACATAAAAATGACCTTTGCTAATGGTAGAACAAGATTCAGTAAAAATATCATCAATGAGTTTCAAATTTTGAGTACGAGCAAGTCTTGCTATGATTTGATATAAATTATTCCGTTCATCATCATTAACTATCCCATAGGAGCATAGCGTATCATAAATACACATTTTAGTATATGCAAAACATTTACTTTTAGCAACATTGTCTATCATGTCGTTTGTAATCGGCCATTTACGAAATATTTCATCCAAGTTTTCTAAAACTTGTTTATCAAAACCTGTGGTGTCGACATTTAATAGTTTCTTCACGAAACTTTCGTTATTAAAAAAATTGTAACGAGCGTTCATATCACGCACTACTTCTGATGTCTGAACATTGATCCAACGAACAAGAATCATTGCTTTGTTCTGATCCAGTAAATAATTCCACATTTCAAGAGGAGTGGAGAAATCCAATAGAGAAAACTCTGTAAGAGGACAAAAATTTTAAGTAATTATTTATTCAAAATGTATAATAAAACTTAGTATCAACGCAGACTTGGCGGAAACCGAGAATTACGCGCGAGTTAACGTGGTCGGATCTACAGAAATTTGCTTTATGAGCAAATTTCCTCCAATACATACTGGCGAATTAGTAAATAAATTAATAATAAGTAAATTGTCAAGTAAGGTAATTTTAAGCATAAATAGTAAATACATGTAAGTAGATTAAGATCGATCATTAACAAATCTTTAACTGTGAAATTGCCGTTCTGTTCGAAAAAAAATAAGTATTTTTTCCATATTTTTATAATAAGCAAGTTATGTAAACTACCCATGCTATCGATGCATCTTTGTCCGCGCAATGTCATTAATCGGTGCAATTTATAGGTGCCCTTCTTGAAGAAATCGGTTAGACGGGAGGCAAAAAAACTCTTCAAAGGGATTTTGTACTGCCTCTCGGGTATTAATTTTTTTTCGGAATTTGTCGAAGAAAAAGTTTTGCAAATTCTGGAGAACGGCGGAGGATGAAAAACTTCCTACCTCAGTTCTTGTACTTGATCTTCTATGGTGCAGTATAATCACAAGACTTGGCACGCGTACGTCGCGCTGGCGATCAATGAGTTGGTGGGGCGCCTATTTGTCAAGCTTTTTTACCTTGCTAATTTGCCGCAAATAGACCAATATTGTTTTGATGCTAATGTGATGATGCGAAAGCTACCGCTAATTCAGCTGTAGATCATCACCAGCTTCTACTATCGCCGATAATTTGTCATTGTCGACCAAAGTTGGACCACCACGGGGTACATTTTAAGGTCAAATTTCCAGAACGACAGCAGGCAAACCATTAACGGATTGTGTATTGTATTGTGTATTTTACCGTGATATCAAGTAACAAATTAGTTGATATATCAATTACTTATCATTCCAGCCAATTGTAGAAATAGTGGCTATATGTAAAAATAAACTTTTCAAATATATTTATAGTTATATCGTTGACACACTGGTATTCATGTGAGCATTAGAAGCAGTATCAGTATGAGAGATAATATTTGAAGTCCTGTGTGTACAATCAATTGAAGTAATACCGATAGGATCACTTGTTCCTCACAGAACCATCACCGCTACATGCATGCTGTACTGAGGGAAACAAATTCCATGGTTATCATCAATGGAACTGAGCGGTGGTACATCGAGGATCAAACAAGTCTTGTATGCTTATTTGTATATGTGTATGATAAGTAATAATTATTATTAGTTTGTCAATAATGACTATTGGCTTGAATGTATAGGATGATGTCTGACTCGTCACTATCAAGTGTTACGTAATTTAAAACTACATTTACAAGTTCACGGCTCACGCATAGGAATTTAATAAGGACGAAACTGATTGATTTAAATAATTGAAACATACTTACCAAATGTATTAAAAAATAATGATGTGGCAATTTTGCTCTTCCATTGTGGTGGGTATTGGGCAATCTTTTCTATTGTCAGTGCCTTGATTTCAGTTTCAGTGACAAAAACTCTATCTTTGCCCAAACCAAACACTTTGTTTTGTTTAAATATGCCATCCGCCTCAAATGATTTTTCTAAATACCTCAACAGGTTCCAATGTCGTTTAAATTCGTGCCATTTGGAAATATTCTCAGAGATCATATCTTTTGTAATCTTTTCTATATGGTCCACTATGAAATCTCTGTATTCAATAGTTTCTGATACTTCTGCAAGAGCCATAAGATGTTCCTCAGGGTTGATTTTGACTTTATTTAAAATATGCAGCACTTTGAATATCTGCTTTCGCAGCAATAGTTGAACTGTCCATGCTTTCACCTTAAATGAATATAGTAGATACATTATACAGGGTTAATTTTAAAACACCAGCAACCTCGCAGGACCAGATAGCTGACCCCATACGGAACAACTTTTGTTCTACGAGTTTGGATATAACTCAATATATTTTTAAAAAAATGATTTTACAAATTTTTGTTGTGTCGTGTTTTTCTTCGTAGACTGCGGCGCGGCGCGGTGTGCGCGCGCGACTCAAAGGCGCCGCTCAGCTGCTCGGGCGTTGACCTTCAAAGGCGCTAGCCCGGTTCCCCACGCTTCGCGTGTTTGCTTACGTAATCTGCGATGCGCGTAGGTAACATTCAAGACGGAAATTAAATGAATACTTATTTTTGTATGAAAATAAAATCTAACAAATTATCAAAAGTCGTAGAACAAAAGTAGTAGCTTATAACCTTAGGAATCTACCCCTGCGAGGTTGCTGGTGTTTTAAAAATAACCCTGTATTGTGCTGGTGGTAGGATATTCATATTCGCCCCAATAGCGACCATAGTACATTTAGTGTTCAAACCTGCCATAGTGCCTACACACCTTGTGTGGAAAGAGAAGACCTACAGAGAAGTTTGCGATGGCATGTGTCTTATCTTCTAAGGCTGACATGCAGTAACCATTTTTATTTTTTATTTTTTACTAAAAAAATAATGGGTCATTTGCAATGAGTCAAATCACGTCAAGTGGACCCCCCTTTGCCACTTATCATTTATCGAAAGTAGTCATACCTAAAAATCATCCCTCGAAACAGTTTTTGAAAATTTTTAATCCAATAATTTATTTTACAAGAAAAAAGTTTGGGTAAAGTACCTTTTTTAAAATTATTTTTTCATTTAAAGTAAATTAAAAAAATATTTTAAAAAGCTATTGAAGAAAACTTAACGAAATTTTCAGCGATTATAGTGAAATATCTATAATTCCACATAAAATTATTTTGCAAAGTTCATTTGTTTATTATATTTTTTTTAACTTTTAAATAAACAAATTGAAATTTTAATGAGTTCTCAGTACCATAATCCATTTTTTTTTAGTAATATGCGTTATACATTTAAGTTCTTTATTTCAAAAGAAAATTTCACTGCCCGGTATTAGTTTAAATAATATGAAATTTTATATAAAAATATGAATTTTATGATACCGCTCTTACACAGGTCAGTAACTAAGTGTATAAATGGTGTAATTTTTCTAATTATTTTGTTTTATAAAAAATATACTTTCTACTTTTTATGTAAAGTTAAGTCTTTGTTGGTACAGATAATTATAAAAATTCTACAACAATACTCAGATAGGTTTTAGATAAGTAGTTTAAACCCAATGAATTAATTAAATTTCGATTAGTGACATTATCATTGTGCACCACCCACAAAATGTCATGTTATGCTTGCTTGTGCATTTAGGTTTAAAACATTGTTTGAGTTTCATTCGACAGTGATCAGAAGAAATGCACTTAAATGACTGGCTATTAATATGAGGTATCATCATCAGCCACAGGACGTCCACTGCTGAACATAGGCCTCCCACAAAGATTTCCAGAACAACCTATCAGGTATCAATATAATGAAAAATATAATAAAATCGTCTTGTTAGGTGTCCCCACAAAATTTATAAATGAAGTCAATTTGGTAGGTGGGTGAGTAAATAGACAAATTTTATTACATGAAGAAATAAAATTTCTTACCTCGGCCATAAACCATTCTTGAGCAGTAGATTCACTCCAAGAGTTTTTCTGCATTAAATATTTGGTGGCCAAAGCTATGTGTGTGCCCTTAGCAGCCGCCTCCCTGACCACATCTCTAGGAGATTTCTGTTCCCAACACGACCAAATGATTTTCTCGTTTTGCGAAAGACCCTCCATATCGGTAAATATGGACCACCAGATGATACACCTCGAAATGTAACTAGAAAATCATGTTACCCGGAGAAATTAGAACAATGAAACCACTCACAATCGCCACACTACAAATCTTGCACAAAACAAAAATAAATACGTAATCTACCGCTATGTACTTTAAACCATATTCTTAGAGAGATAAGGTACAATTTATTCATTACACTTAATAGCAATATCAGTGTACAAAGTAGAAAAGGAGCTGCCAGTAGAGCAAACTTATTTTATATCAGTTAATTCTAAATAGTCTGTGTTTTATATCTTTAGCTAGGTAGGATTTTGTACAATTTAGGGAAATTATACAAAAATGACTTTCAGGAGACATACAAACAATTGATTTTTGGTGCCGAGAGCAGCCATTTATCTTAACTGATTACCGGATTTATCACTATAGCGACTATCTCGCCCACACACCCGCCACTATAATTCTTTCTCACTTCCTTCTTTTGCTCTCTGGGAATGCATTTTCGTTCGAGCGGCCGCAGCCTTGGAATACTCAGAGGTAGACTAAAATTGCTTCCAAAACCGTGACTGCGCGATGCTGCCGCTTTGTGGGTCGACTCCTTCAGGGGGCCTCAGATGCCCGTTTGCACCAAAAGACCATCTTGGTGACTACAGCAATAGCGAGGCCAACCAGCCATGCTGCTGTTAATCTGTGAGCCGCATGATGTATGTATGTACACTACAAATGGTACTTTAACAGCCCTCGCGCCTACGACCCTCCTTAGGCTGATGACCCCGTTGCCTTTTACGACAGACAGGGGATGTTGTGGAATTCTTCAAATATTTGACAGCCACTGTGGCGTAGCGGGCGAGTAGCCTGCTGTAAAACAAGAAGCCGCTGAAGTGCTGGTTCGATCCCACCCAGACAAATTTTTGTGTGATCCACAAATATTTGTTTCGGTCTCACAACATCCAGAATGTTGTGAGACCGAAAGTCTTCCGTAGTTCCTGATACTCAAGACAAAAGATACGACATCTTACCTTGTGGTCAGTACTATCTAAGTGACTGTATATATTTTTTAAAATTGACCTCAATAGATGTAACGGGAGTACAAAGATAACCTAACGGTTGATATGCTTTGTGTTTACATAACCAATTTTAAATGAGATTCTAGGGCTCAATATACAAACGCTTGCTTGGTTTGGGGCTCCCTGTTCTATTACCATATTAAGTACTCAAAAGAAACTTTATTAATAAAATATTTCACAGTACAAAAAGCATACCATCGCTGACCCAAATATACAGTTTTTAAATTCAATCCTGTAATCTGGCAGCCCTGCAATTGTATCATCGAGACAGTGACATTCGTTTGTGACAACCAGGGCTGCCAGTGTAGCAAAATTAAGTTTATTCTACTAGCAGTGTCTGCTAGGTCGATATTATGTGACTAATGCAGTCAATATAATTATGGGATCTATAAGTACCACCGATTCAAAATTGTTTTCTTTTATTTTTAGACCGGTGATTTTCCAATTTGAAACATAATTAAATTATAGTAGAATCAAACCCATTGTAAAAGGAAGAGAATACAACAAAATTGATAGGAAAAATAAATTAACGGCGATCTGAGGTCGGGAAGTGGGAAGGGGGGGGCTTTTAAGGGTAAAAAACGGTTTATCTCGATTTCCGGAAAAACTACAAGTCCTATGGAAAAAAGTTAAATCGCAAAGTTGTAGGTAATAAAAAGATCTACAACTTTTGTATACACACTTTTTTCACATAACCTCAAAATATATGTGAAAAATTCAAATAACCAAGTTTTTTGTTTTTATTTTTAACTATTATAATAAATAATTTTTTTTCACGAAATTTGGTGAAAACTTACCTTTTTGTATCCCAAATACACTGTAATTTTTTTGATTTAAAATATTTATTTTTGCACCTTATTTTGACTTAATATCGAAAAAGCAGCCTAATTTTCAAACGAAAATTCTCACGTCAAAATATGAGCTTTTTTAAAAAAGTCTGTTGGTTTCTTGTTCATTGAATTCTCTACTTTCTGATGGTGTAAAAAAATATATACATTACTATGGTAAATGTGCTCAGAAAATGCAAAGAAACGAACTACTAAATAACAGGTAGTAAGGCCCAGACCCACCTAGCCCCTTCCCCACTTCTTTATGATGGGCTAAAATTTTCCGTAGATCACTCAGGTATATAAGTTATATTAAAATAACAATAAAGAGGCATCTACGCATATAATTTAAAGAAGATTCTACAACTTACTCAAAATATTGTAGATATGTCTTATTAAATATTAACTTATAACTTTACATTTTCTGAGCACATTTACCATAGTAATGTATATATTTTTTTACACCATCAGAAAGTAGAGAATTCAATGAACAAGAAGCCAACAGACTTTTTTAAAAAAGCTCATATTTTGACGTGAGAATTTTCGTTTGAAAATTAGGCTGCTTTTTCGATATTAAGTCAAAATAAGGTGCAAAAATAAATATTTTAAATCAAAAAAATTACAGTGTATTTGAGATACAAAAAGGTAAGTTTTCACCAAATTTCGTGAAAAAAAATGATTTATTATAATACATAAAAATAAAAACAAAAAACTTGGTTATTTGAATTTTTCACATATATTTTGAGGTTATGTGAAGAAAGTGTGTATACAAAAGTTGTAGATCTTTTTATTACCTACAACTTTGCGATTTAACTTTTTTCCATAGGACTTGTAGTTTTTCCGGAAATCGAGATAAACCGTTTTTTACCCTTAAAAGCCCCCCCCTTCCCACTTCCCGACCTCAGATCGCCGTTAATTTATTTTTCCTATCAATTTTGTTGTATTCTCTTCCTTTTACAATGGGTTTGATTCTACTATAAATTTGTTTCTATTTTTACCATTTTCAACCGGATAATCACCCGTCTATTTAGCTGTTTATGTCGGTTGTTTTCAATGGTTAAATAATAGTCTAAGGTTGTTCTTTATGTACCTTTTATGGTTTTTTGTTGAAAAACCTGCATATTTACAAGGTAGGTCCCTCGTACGCGAGAGGCTGTGTGGGTTGGTGCCACCGCTTTGTCTATTTCTGCCGCCAAGCAACATTGTGTAAGCGCTGTGTTTCGGTTTGAAGGATATCGAAGCCAGTGAAATTACTGGGCATTGAGACTTAACAACTTACGTCTCGGGATGACGAGCGCAGTTCAGTGCCATGCAGTGCTTTGTAATTCAAAGTTCTGTGTGGTGTTGCTTCTGTTTATGGGCAGGCGTGGCGCTTACCGCCAGGCGAGTGCGTTCATCGTCTAGTCATTCAATGAAATAATAAAAAATAGAGACAGCGGCGGTACCTATCCTTATAGCCTATGACAGCGTTTTCCAAAAACAAATTTCTTTTATTCTACGGAATCCAACAAATATACCTCTGTGTATGAGTTCATCTTCACTGTGATCGGATATTTTGTGAAATGACAAATGTAGCTAATTCGCGGAATCCTAGTGACTTTCCACGGAAGCCACTTTAAGTGTCACTGGCCTATGGTACGTGCAGGCAAAGAGTACTCTTGAATACATTTGTATACTTTATGAGTACTCTTTAAGTATATTAGATAATTATGGCAAATACCACAGCGCAAATGTCGTGAACAACACAGAAAACCATTGAATTTTTAGTTATATAATAATGTAGGTACTCTGTGCATTGAATACTTACAAAATATTCTTTTGGTTACGTTGCCTGGTAACAGTAGTCAATGGTGATGGAAACAATACAAACTTGACAGGCTTCACAGCACTGAGTTTCATTTTAACAAACATTACTAGAATTTAAATAAATAAAGCTACCTAAATACTATATTTTAAGTTTCATACATATTCTTGCAAATAGGTAGTAAAATAGTATTTATACATATTCCATACGTCCTCAATTTAAGTAATAATGGCAGAAGAATTGCAAAAAGTTCACTTGTTCTATGATGATATTAATAAAATAAGAGTTTTGGAACCGAAAGTTTTAAAGGAGACAGAAGATCTTAAAGACGCTTCGAAGGATTATGAAACAAGTAAGCGCATCTGAAACTCTATAGCAGGAATTCGCAAACTATTTTGGGCAAAAGACCCCTTTTCCAAAATGAACTGATACCTCAGACCCCCATAGCCAAATTACTATAATTTATAATACCTACCTACCTTTTAATTTAAGCTTTAAAATTTTGCATGCTGTATCTAGTTGTAGCAAAACATGTGTGCTAGAATTTATTTGTATCACCTTTTATACCATGTTTTACGCAAATAAATGATTATGATTCATCATCATCAGCCACAGGACGTCCACTGCTGAACATAGGCCTCCCCCAAAGATTTCCAGACCGACCTGCATCCAACGACTTCCTGCGACCTTCATCAGGTCGTCTGATTATGATTATTACTTTTAAAAAATCCTATCTCTGGCTTTTTTTCTCTATTGATACAAAATACTTACCAATTTAAAAAAAAATCGGTTCTCGTTTATGTCGACCCCTGGGAAACCGATTTCGACCCCAAGAGGTGCCAGCTGTCAAATACTTACCACCACAATACTAATAACGTTTGCATCCATACTTTTCATTCCTATCATTTGAAGAGAGGCGAGAGAATGAATGTACCTACTGCTTCGACAGTTTCTATTGATTCGAACTTAGACAATAATGAAAAATGGATGGTAAAATTTGGAGTCCATCCCAACTCCTCAAGTCTTAGTAATACCCCGTGCGAAAGGCAACTTCCTTCTATCGACGTGACTGGCCGTTTGACATTGGAAATGGTGATAGACCCTAAAGATATTTTATTGGAAAATGCCGCGTGGTAGGTACCACCTATAAAAACCACCGTGGTGCAATCAATGAAGCGCATCATTTTAGATTAGACAAGGTATATCTACGGGATATCATGACAGGCGTACATAAGTCTCGCCGTATTTAAAATTTGTAGAATATTCCATTTCCGGTTCCGTGGAAAAGTGAAAAAGTTTTCATTTATTACAGAAGTACAGGATTTCGGGAAGATTATTAGCACTTTGTTAGAAGTTTTGAAAGACCTCGGAGATAACGTTGAAAAGAAAAAGATGGCTGCCATTGGATCTATGAACCTGTTGAAGTCCATAGCTAAGGAAAGAGAATCCGAAAAATCTAAATTACAAGTACGTCGGTAGCTATATTAAATTCTATTATTCATATAACTTCGATCAATACAGTGGTCTAGTGGTCTAAGGCTGAGAGTCGTGAGGTCCTGGGTTCAATTCCCAGGTTGAGCAATCACAATTTGTGTTTAAGTTGTTAATTTGATTTTTTTATTCGTTTTACATTGCGTTATTTGGATAACGCGTAGTTTTATTCATTGGTCCAAGTATAGCGTAAAAATTAAAAATAAAATGTAATTTATATAGCCATTTTTTGTTATGTATCGTATCTGTAATCAACAACACTGTCACCTTTCCTCGTTTTCGGAAGTATTTACACTCGGTATATAACGAAACCACGAATCGCAACGCATATAATGAACCTTTGGAAAACTCTAGTCTTCTATAAACACCTCTCTTTGACAGACATTTTAGGTGTTAAATGGCATACTGCCAAAAACTCACAATGTACTAATATTTTTATTTTTTCAGACTGAAATTCAAGACAAAACCATAATCTTGGAACAATTAGATAGTGAATACGACGCCCTGCAGATATTAGAAGCTACACAAATGGAAACAATTGAATATTTAACCCAATTAAGATAGTCATTTATGAATGTTTGTAACGATTTTAAATCTTTATACAGTGTTATTTTGACACCCTGTTACTAATTCGTGGGTCTCAGCAACTACGAGAGACTTTTGGTCTCACAACACCCAGCCCGGGGTCTGGGTTTGTTTCGGGAAACAAATATTTGTGGTTCACATAAACATTTGTCTCGGTGCAGAGATCGAACCCGCGGCCTCTCGCTTTACAGCCGGCTACTCGATTGGTTTTCGATAAACTTGCCGAACGTCTAGGCACTAGCGCTTGCCTTGTATTAATTTACCTACACTCGTGTTGGCCTTATCTCGTCCAACATGTATTGCTAGCTTAATGGTAATGTATGTGTGTCTCGTTCATTCGATGACGGGTGTGTATGTTGATTTTTATATGTGTGTGCGCGCGTATACAGACTGTTTAAAATTAATCTAATGTTAACGGCATTTAATTTGTTAGGAAATATTTTTTTATTTTGCCTTTAATAAGAAAGTGTCTTAGCTCAAAGTACTTGTATTAACGAACACTACACATGGTTTCATTTAAGTATAGGGTGTCAAAATGACACTGTATATATAATTCTTCTGTGAGTGTGTATGTCACTGAACTTCTCTTAAACGACTGGACCGATTTTGATTAAATTTTTTGTGTATGTTCAAGGGGATCTGAGAATGGTTTAGATTCACAATTTTGTCCGCTGGACAATGTTTTTTTAATTAATTTTTAATTTATTAGTAGTTGTTGATTTTGGAATGTTCATTTTCCAGTACAAACTGTTCCTGGGTACTATAAGCGCAGGTATAAACCGGATGGTTGTCGTTGCGAAGCTTGCCGTGATGACGGGTCGTATAGCGTCTAGACTGGACAGGGACAGGACAGGGACAGGACAGTGAGACAGGACAGTGAGACAGGAAAGTGAGAGGATAGTGAGACAGGACAGTGAGACCGGACAGTGAGACAGGACAGTGAGACAGGACAGTGAGACAGGACAGAGAGACATGACAGAGAGACAGGACAGTGAGACAGGACAGTGAGACAGGACAGTGAGACAGGACAGTGAGACAGGACAGTGAAACAGGACAGTGAGACAGGCCAGTGAGACAGGACAGTGAGACAGGACAGTGAGACAGGACAGTGAGACAGGACAGTGAGACAGGACAGTGAGACAGGACAGTGAGACAGGCCAGTGAGACAGGATAGTGAGACAGGACAGAGAGACATGACAGAGAGACAGGACAGTGAGACAGGACAGGACGGGGACGGGACGGGGACGGGACGGGACGGGGACAGGACGGGGACGGGACGCGGACAGGACGGGGACAGGACGGGGACAGGACGGGGACGGGACGGGGACAGGACTGTCCAACCGGAGGGAGGTGGGAGACGACCTGACTTAGGTCGTCGAAGTCAATTAAATGTGCGACGGGCTACCTCACGTGCAATGGCGCAGTACCTCACTTAATTGCATTTAATGTAAATAAAACATTTGTATTAAGTTTTGACCACATTTTACACAAATATGGGACGTTCTTTTACAAATCGTACACCTTTTTGACTTGACAATTTTGATTGGGCCCAAAATTATTTTTTAGAGTCTATACTGAAAATAAACAGACACATATACAAGGTTTTTGTTCAAAAAAATTTTTTCTCGAAAATATGACCATTGCAAATTTCAGTAGTTTATCCGATTCTGTTACATGTAAAATTCATTATCTCTGGTTCTACTGATGATATCGTTGAAATTTTTTTTTTCATTAAAAGGTAGTAATATCAGCTTTCAGTCACGTGAATATTGTACTTCTTCGACTTGAGTACCTTGAAAATAATAACAATTTAATTGTTTAAATAATATTATCATAATGTTACCCACAACCAAATCGATTGAAAAAATTACTAACGTATTCGTGTTGTTTTTAGCTATAAAAGCATTCTTTCAGAAAGATGGAGCCGTTAATAGTTTAAGAGTGAGAAAATAATTTCAACTGCGCTTCACGTTGCGCGGGCAGCGCGCGATGAGTTGATACGTGCTGGACGGTGTATGAACATTCAGTTTCGAACTGCTCACGCAGTTCACTTCGGAAGAAGCGTAGTACGGACACACATCTTCCTTTTCAGCCTTTTTATTTCTAAAAGTGAGTAAGAAAAATCAAGTTAGGGAAATTTATACGAGGGAAAATGTCACAACCACCACTATCATCGGTACTACTAAAAATTCAAAGGATAGATGTTTTAATCCTTTTGGTTTATCTCCTGATCTGAAAATAAAAAACATCAAAAGTCTCAGGAAAGTACGAGAGAAGTAGCGCTTCCGAGATATGAGTATATGTGTATGAAGTATGAAGTGTATGAAGTAGCGATCAAAATCAGACCTTTGTTCATTACGTTTATTGCTTCGGAAATAACTTCTTTATCCTCGTCATATGGTGCAAGACTTTTCCACTTAATCGTCAGTCGAATCTTTAGGGTCTATATAATCAACTCCATGATGCTGCGAAATATATTTACTTACATTGCAAAACATTCGCGACAGTTTAAATCACAAGATACATAAATTATCTATTCTTCAACAAAAAAATCATAAATTGAAGCAAAAAAAATATATAGTATTTTTTTTTTAATTTAAATACAAATACAAAATATAATTAATTCATGAATTTCGTTTACTGAAATTAAATATAGTGATAAGTACCTGATCATCTGTTCTGACTAGATTTTTGATTTCGGTATTCGGACGCGATTCCGACAATTTCTTACGGCACGTATCACAAATTCTTTGCTCAAGAGACTCTTCTATTATGGACTTATTTAATGTTAATAAATATTCTCTTCGTACTTTCCTGAGACTTTTGATGTTTTTTATTTTCAGATCAGGAGATAAACCAAAAGGATTAAAACATCTATCCTTTGAATTTTTAGTAGTACCGATGATAGTGGTGGTTGTGACATTTTCCCTCGTATAAATTTCCCTAACTTGATTTTTCTTACTCACTTTTAGAAATAAAAAGGCTGAAAAGGAAGATGTGTGTCCGTACTACGCTTCTTCCGAAGTGAACTGCGTGAGCAGTTCGAAACTGAATGTTCATACACCGTCCAGCACGTATCAACTCATCGCGCGCTGCCCGCGCAACGTGAAGCGCAGTTGAAATTATTTTCTCACTCTTAAACTATTAACGGCTCCATCTTTCTGAAAGAATGCTTTTATAGCTAAAAACAACACGAATACGTTAGTAATTTTTTCAATCGATTTGGTTGTGGGTAACATTATGATAATATTATTTAAACAATTAAATTGTTATTATTTTCAAGGTACTCAAGTCGAAGAAGTACAATATTCACGTGACTGAAAGCTGATATTACTACCTTTTAATGAAAAAAAAAATTTCAACGATATCATCAGTAGAACCAGAGATAATGAATTTTACATGTAACAGAATCGGATAAACTACTGAAATTTGCAATGGTCATATTTTCGAGAAAAAATTTTTTTGAGCAAAAACCTCGTATACATGTCTGTTAATATACAATAAGAACTTCGTAAAAAAAAATTGAAGAGATTTGGAGAGGTGGAATTTTTTTTTGGTCCAAATCCGTACGATTTGTAAAAGAATGTCCCATATATTATGTAGGTGATACGAAGTTCACCGGGTCATCTAGTTCATATATAAAAGTCTGCAAATAAAACAATAGCACAGTCTGTAAAAATGTAATTTTCTTAGAAACACACATGAAATGAGAATAGTTTTATACTGATTACTGACCCTTCAGATTAGTATCATTGGGTTTCCTGCATAATATTTATGTTATTCTCAATTAATAACGGTTACACAAATCACAATTAACATGGAATAAGAAAGACATCATGATTGTGTGATTACGAAATAATTTTGATTTATACAATACCTGTGATTATAAAAATATAACTACTTATTACTACAGAGTAACACATAAATAATTGAAATATACATTAATTCCCTTGACTCCAAATTTTATAACTCCTTATTGTAGGAACATGCCAATGTCATTATTATAATTTTATTGTACCAAACACCATAACGATTTATTTGAGACTATTCGAAATGGATTCGTAATTTAGATTAACTTTTTTATACGTTTTAAATGAAAAAAATAAACAATTTCCATGTTTGCTATGATATTAATCAGAAAGACATTATAATGACTTGTAACATTACCCTCATATTTAAGGTCAATTGAATAAAAATCAATAAATAGATACATACATTTATAACTGATTACCAACAGGTTTAATGTGCTGTATGTAACACGTTCTGACCTACTTAAAATAAGTTTTTATATTTCTACTGTCTAGTTATGATTTTTTTTTCACAAGTACTCTTCAAAAAACATTGTATATTTAAAATATTATGGTAATGTTCTTTTTCTATGCAATTAATTGTAGTTGCCTTTTACACTGTAACTAATGGGATTTCATAACTAGACTATAGTCATTTACTACTATAACTTACACTAACAGCTTATAAACTAATGCTATCGTCAACAAGTCAGTTCTGAATTTAATCATTAGCAGCAATCCCCCTAAATCGAGAATACTCGCTATGAGCTGCTTAATTACGATCTAGAATCAGCTTCGGTTATTTTACCGATCCATGCTTTCGTCGTAATAAACAATTATTTATTTGTATGTCGCACCTTTTTGTTTTAAATTATCGCGATAATTCAATCACACATTCCTATGGATGGTAAGGTCTTCAAACAAATTGAATTTTCAGAAGCAACATCACTATTGAAATAAATGCTTATTATTAAAAATTGTTGCAAAACATATAAGGCCCAAATAGTAACTATTGAGAATATACTATAAATATTTGGCTAAAGTAATTAATTTAGGTGTCATATGCCACCAACACTGCGTCATGAAGTTATGTGCATGCATAATTAATATTCCTATGTTTAGATCGTATATCTCTACTCGTCTAGTAATAGACTGCAAATATTCCAAGTATTACATTAATATTCAAATAAGAAGAAATTAATTCAAATTATGAGGATAATAAACTGAAGAATTGCTCAAATAAATGATTTATATGGGGAACAAAATATATTGTAAGTATGTAGAAACCCTTGTGTGCCTATTTTATGATTTAAATTACAAAGTCTCCACCAACATCTCACAATACTTTGTGTGGCTTGAACACTTTTGTCTTTTATTCATAAGGTTCATTAAACACTGGAAGTCACTACAGAACTAGAGAGAGGATCATCAAACTTTTGCCTTTTACATTCCTGTTGTGTTTCTTCACTGGGTTCCTCTTCAGCTACGCGTTTTTTTGACCCCTCTGCATTATTTGAGTGTTGCCCCACCTCGGCGATTGTTCCATTCTTAAATCGCACAATGATTGCCGTCATATTGTCGCAGCCCGTGCCGTCACCCATCGTGCTTGGTGCCAGACAGTGGTCAAACATCTATTCAAGAAGCATATTAATATAATCAGCATAATCTCTTAAAAGTGTAAAACAAAGTGATTTGTGTATTTTTAAATGACCTTTTGAATTTTGATGCAGTTTTCATTATAATTTAGAGATTTTTGATTTCATTTGTAAAATTCAATCTCTGCTACAGCAAAGTCACTCCAGGTTACCAGTATTATGTATAAGTATAAAAACTAGTAAAAAGTAAATACAAACCTCTTCACATATCTGTGACAACTTTTCTCGTCCTTCAGCCAACCTTGGTAGAATAAAGTCACAAACATCTTGACTAGACATGAAGTTCCATATACCATCACAAGCCAGCACCATAAACTGATCTTTATCAGGGTCTATTGTCAATGTTTTCACATCTGGGAAAGCAGTGATCATTTGTTCTTTTGCACCCATTTCTTTATTTTGTTTGTATGAGTGATCACCGATGGCACGCGATAAATTGAGACCGCCATTGATTCGTCCATCGGTAGATACTTTCCCACCAGCTTTGGTTATCCTCTCAAGTTCAGGCACATCTTCCGGCTTGTGATCTATTGACATATCTATGGCTTTGCCTTCTCTACAGATTATACAGCGCGAATCACCAGCATTCGCTACAAACAACTCATTGCCTAAAACATATAAAATTATCCACTGACACGCCGTTTCTCTCTGTGGTCACATTTCTTTGGTTTATGAGTTATGACTGAGGCAAACAAATATATGGATTTTAGATAATAATTTACTTAGAATGTAAATTTAAAATGAAAATGCTATAAATGTCTAACAAAAAACATACCTATGAAAATATATTGATACCTTATATGAATAAATTTAATCAATTTACATTACATGCATATTACGCATCCCATTGCATAAGAGACGTAAAGAGAGTGATAGAAATATAGGTATAGCACGAGATAACAATTTCTAGATGTATTACTACTTGCACGTTTTCCAGGCTCTGTTATATGAGGATATAAAGTGGAAATCTCAATGCGTGTATTTACCTCGTAGCAGCGCCACGACTGCGGTACAACCACTATCATTTCCGGGCTCCTCTGTCGCAGTGAGGTCTTCTTCACCCTCTTCATCACTTGATTCCGCTTCATATTCTTCCTCCTCTTCTTCTACTTCACCTGAGGATTATGATTTACTGAATAATCAAAGAGCATCTAGTATCCCGTCATATTTATTGTTCTTTGTGCCATTTATGCCAAATTTAATGTTAACACATCATGGCAGTAGATCCTAATATTTTGAATAGCATAGAGATGCAATAAAGGGTGAGGTTCTCTATGGATGGCCAAAAAACGCTGCCTTGCCATATTAGACGTGAGAGCCAATGGTTTCACTACGAAGGATAGTCAACAATCCAGTCTATTCTTATTATCCGGCCAAATATTGGATCGCAGCACAATTTTTGCTCGATATTTATGCAAGCTGATATAGTTAAGATATTATATTATTTAGCTGGTGGGAGGATACTTGTATCCGACCGGATAGCGACCACCGTACACTGGTGCTAAAACCTGCCATAGTGGCCCACCTTGTGTGGGTCGCGTTCCAGGGTCAGCCAGTGTATATCCGGTTCTCCCCAGGGGGCTCGCTCCCTAATCCTAACCCTTTTCCCATCCGTTTTTCCTTCCCCTCCCCTTGGCCCTTTGGCAGGCCGGCATGATCTTGCCGACCAACGATGGACACATTGTTTGTCGTTGGTCGACACTATTCTTGGATTGCGCTATACTTACCATCAGGTGTAGCGCAGTCACTTTGCCGAGCCAGGATAAAAAAAAAAAAAAAAAAGCGAAAATTTTATGATATTAAAACCAAAAAGTCTATATGATGATATCCAGACACGGTTTTTAAAAAGGTTATTTATTTAATGGCAAACAAATACTAATTTGTACACATTTAAACGCCACGCCAATCAGGACAAAATAGGGTGAATTGATTCTTCTAGTATTGTGCGCGTTCATAAGCGGTGGAAATCACTTACCATCAGGTGGTCCATTTGCTATTTGGTCGTACTCTGCTAAAAAAAAACGGGCCGCAGCTTAACAACCTTTGCCTTAGTCACATGAAAATAATAATTGCTACAGCATTTATAACTAAATACAGAATGGCCATAAGATTGAGGAGACGTATGCTGCCCTCAACATAACACTTACCTTCATTAGAGGAATCCTCCATTCCATTGACATTTTCTTCATCTGATGAGTGAGCCTCGCCACCTTCAAAAGTTTCATCATTTGAATCACTTTCATCATCTTCATCAGTAGTCTGCCTCAATAGTGATTCATAGACAGCGGCGGCTGCACGGCGCAGGTTTGCCTTTTTCGGCCTTTCCGGTGCCGCCTTCTCTGAACTTGACACTGGCGAGACTTTGAGATAAAAAATAGGGTTTCAGCTATAGGATTTCAGTGTTGTTATTATTTTATCAATAATTTAGGGTTAACATAAACCTAAAATCGAAAGCATATTAATGATATTATGAATCCTTTCGAAAATAAATAATTGGGCAGCTTTTAAAATATAGTGACAGAGAATTGAAATTACTCGAAAAGTATGCGTAATTACTTATAGCGCAATAGGACTACACTCCTCCTCTTCCTAATACTGCCCTTATAATATGTTTTTTTATAGCATTGACCGGCAAACATGCAAGTGGATGACCTGACGGTAAATCAATACCAGAAGAATCATAGGCGGGTTGCAGACCAATATTAATTAATCAAGAGAATAATTAAGTCATGGGAAAGGGAGAGGGATTTGGTTCTACGGATATCTCAGTCACCATAAGAAACGCAGCATGGGATTAAGGGTGAAATGGCCCCAGTAATGTGAGCTAATCACCTGTCTATTCAACTCACAGGCATCCACACTATAAATACAATACAATAAAAAGAAACGCAGCAGCAAGCTGCTATGTTACGTAGATTTTCTGTGAGTTAGTGGTAACGACCCGCCGAGCCAGCCCATTCGTGCTATAGACGAAACTGTCTAACTAAAGCATGGATCTCTTTCAAAATGTTAACTGTAGCCTTATTTTATAACACGTTGCGATGCTATTTTTACAGAAGGATAACCCGAATGACTAAACAAGCAGGTCGCTCGCCATAATCTACTTGATAGTACTGAAAAAACATATCTGAAATTGAATTAATCCTCTTCTCACCTTTAATTTTTCCAGATTTGACAGGTGTAGTAGAACCATTTGAAGATGTTATGTTGTTTTCTTCGCCTTCAACTTGTTTTGAGTCTGTTACCTCACCATTGCAAACTTCTGAACCATTATCGGTCAATAGTTCACTCTTGACATCACCGCTTTGCTCTGGTTCGTGACAATTGTCTTCAGAGCTATCAGGTACTGTGGAACTAGATTTGTCAATGTCCATACCAATAGGGTCTTTGGCGTTTTGAAGAGGATCACTTGTAGAAACCTGAAACATTTAAAACTTAAATCGGTAACAAACTGAAAAACCTATTTTATGTAGTCTGTCATCCAGGGTGAGAATGTGGAAGCCCCTACAAACTATTACATACAAATTACAGTAAAATTATAGCAATTTCACATATCGCAAGGCGTAAGCGACAATGTGTCGCGTGTCTGCGACTCATCTTCGCTTTGCGATTTGCGACCTTATAATATGATATTGCAATTGTATTTACGACCACAAATTTATGCAAAATACTTGAAAGGGGCGACGCGTCTTTGTCACGTCTTATATAAAATTATTTCAGTAGCTTGCTTTTATAAGCACTGAAATATTTATAATAATTTTTATATCTTCTAATGAGAAAAATCACCTCCTTTGGTAACAAGGTTAATCAAGATTATGATCTGAATTAAGGCATAAGCTATTCACGCTGGCGGAGGCGCGTGCAAAAACTAGTTAAAATTAAATTAACACCATTACCTCTCCATTCAGATCTTTATCTTCATTTGAATTAGTAGATGAAACACCTCCGGTGTCCTCGTCTGCTATAGCCTCTGGATCTATGTTTGAGGACAAGCCATTCTTACTTGACGACGCTTCACCACTATTCTGCTCGGAACTAGAACCTGCTACGAACCGAAATCCTGAACTTGAGCTAGATGCACCAGCACCTGGTTGTATAAGAAACTATTGGTAAAATAGTAGAAATATAAGAGATGACACTGTGACATATTCTTTTCTCCTTTTAATACTTCCGAATTGGTTACATGGTGATAAAAAAATGATTCAGTGTTTACTTTCGGTTGAATTGTCATTGTCTCAAATTTATTTTGCTGGAAACATTTCCACTACCATAACCAAAAGAATTATGTATATCCATTGTACGAATCCGTGAGTTTTCTATGGTCTTTAGTTCATACAAAATCCCATAGAAAAAGCACTTTCAGTATATTTCATGAATTAAAAAAAATCAGTTACTTTCCAATTTTCACTCAATTAAAACCTTATCCGGATTATTACCAACAGATTGAATAAAAAAAATAATCAAATCAATTCAGCTTTTCACAAGTGATGCTATTAATTATCAACAAAAGGCATTTAATTTTTTTATTTATCCTATAAATCAATCTATCAAAAAAATGCTATTAGAATATACATATAGGTCCACATTATTTAAAAAAATATTGATAGCTTATATTATATGTATATACACACTTGATCCACTGGGTTCGTCAGTATTTTTCTTGGCACGCAAGCACGGTGACAGTGGTGTAGCTGTGTCACCAAGGCGAGCCCTGTGAAGCGTGCTAAGTTTGTTTTCGTATTTAGCTAGAACCTCCTGTAGAAAATATAACATTTTAATGTTAATTTTCATAAAGAACTTTTGGAACTTATTAAAGTACAGAGCACTGTGACCCCTATTGGGACATATTAAATTGATAATTTTGAGCCCTGGTTTAGTTTACATTTTTCCTCAGAGAAAGAATAATATGATGCTCTAGTCAATTCTTATTTGAGTTATGAATACATTCTGAAAATCATACAGCTTGTCCGATTAATTATGACAGATGATTAACACCTAAATGTAGAAATATAATTATTAAGATCATGTCAAATTGTGTACCTGTAAAAATTATACAGGTTTGTAACAAACAAATATTGAGTGTTATGTAGCCAACCATGTTGTTGGCCAGTTGAGGAGTATTATTTGTAAGTAATATTTTGACTTAAACAAAGTTCTAAAATCAAGCAAAACACTTCTACCTGTAATGGTAGCCTGGCTTCTTGATATAAATTGCTGACATTTTCATCTTCGGATTCCTCTTCATTGTCACTGTGTCCAGGAGGGTTTATTTCACCTTAAAAAGTATTTATTATGACTAACTAATGCTCGATATTATTGTAATTCAAATACTAACAACAAAAACTGGACATCCTTTCTACCATAGTTGAATGAACAATGTTTGAATGCATAGACAAATGATGAGTGAATAAACCTCCCAACATGTAATAATATAGCCATTAAAACTCCATCAATTAAAAAAATATCTGAAACTGGCATCTGTAATGCCTAAATAGATTTTCTAAGCTAAGCACCATCTCAATTCAATCACCTTTAAAAAAAAAATGCTGTCAAATTGGTCCATTCCTTTAGGCACCTAAAATGCCAAAGATGAAAAAGGGATCAAACTTATAATAACCCTCTTTTTTGTAGGAGGTTGAAAATAAGTTCAAATAGTCAATTTATAATCAAATAAATTATTACAAATCAGTCTTAAAACTCACCAGCTAATTCTTTTAATATGTCCATCACTTCCTTAGTGGCAATTGAAGCATCAAAATCTAAGAAGGCATCTTCAAGAGCTTTTGTTAGATCTCCAGTTTTATATGCTTCAATGTTTTTTATGAAATTGGGTAAATTTTGAGAGCAATACAAAGCTACTTCAGCACCACCATGGCCATCATATACAGCAAAGAGTGAAGTGTTTGCGTCATAGTCCAAAATTGTGTTATGTGCATCCTAAAACAAGAGCATAACTATACAACCAGTCTTAAACTAGTTATTATCAACTTATTTCCCACTCAAGATATACTATATGTATTATGGAAAGATGTGATCATATTTAAAGGTTACACGGGCCTGACAGTGTATGTAAATTTGCTGTGGATTTTATCAAAATTTAGACATCCTAAAAGTCCACACTATTTTTAATATTCTTTTTTTCTTTAATTTTAACTTGTTTATCTATAAGAACTGCCACATCCCTATAAATTAAGTAATTATCATTAGAATTGTCTAAAGTTACAAGTTGAGTATCTATATGTTACTCATTTGATAAAAAAGAAAATGCTTTTATTTATCTGCTAGCAAAGCAATCAGATTTGGTATTATGTGGGGTGAAATACTTATATTGTACACTATCTGCTTCTTGTATTTGACAATACTTTTCTGTAACATTTATTACAGTAAACGAATGATAAATATAAGAGCTAATAATAGTTGACGGTGGATGGTTCACATTACTGGTGACGTACTATTAATCTCACTTGGTAAGGTTCACACAAGACCCTGGCTACTTACTTCTGGTGAGACAAGTGCCTTGCATCATAATATATTAAATGGTTATCCGTTTTATCTTTATGAAACTTCACATCAGTAAGAACTATTGTGATGTTATATATACAATCCTCATACAATCCCTATAGGTTAAGTAAACTAAACAAAGGATAAACTAATAATGATTTAAATACAATTTTTTAACCTTCCAACGTATATAACTATACACAAATAATCAATGATCTTGCGAATAATGACAAACTAATGTGTATTTTAATATAATAAGCATTTAACATATGATTCTACACATTGACCTCTATCATACCAAATGATTCCAATATTTTTTGCAGTTTATAATGAAAGGAAACATCATAGCCAATAAAATTAACGATCTAAAGGCATACAAATATAAAGTCCATGCATTGTGTATGTACATAGTCCACACTACGTAGGTACAACAAATTGTATGCAGTGCTAACCACATAACTGTATAGGTTCAAATAAGCGTTTAACACCGCCGTAGTTCCGCGAAACCTACGTTTCTAGGCATAAGGTTTAATGGTTTTACGGGTTTCCTAAGTTCGTTTAATTACAGTTTATTGTACAAGATATTAGAGACAGTACCTCTTGGTTGACACGCCATCCTTGCATGGAGCTCGCGCCGCACTCAAGTTTATCATTAGCTTCATCGCTGGACACCTTTTCGGTTACAGGCTCAGATAAATATGCACCCATGGTGGAATATTAAGTGCATGTACATAAATTATTATATAAATTTAGGAGGCGCGAAAAGCTACTGAAAATCGCGCAGGCGGCAAGCCAGACAAGTCAATCAACCGCCATAAATAGTGTTGCCATTCCAAAATATCCATATAAATCAAATAGACAATGAAGTCAGACGCAGTGTTGCCAACTTTAACAGACTGTAAAGCCTTCCACACACTGTCATGTCGGCGCGGCGCGCCACGGGCCGCGATATGTGATCGCAATCTTTGGCTGCGATATGCGATCGCGATCTTTGGCCGTGATAAATTATTGTTTATCACATTTTGTATGGAGTCAGGACCAATGGAACGCCACGTCAACGTAGTAGTTATATTCTATGTGACGCAATGCGTTCGTGCGATCCACGATCTGCGATTTTTGAAGTGAAAACTTCTTTAGCCGCGTTGAGCACTTTTTGGTAAGGGGCAAACAAACTTTTTGGCTTCGCGTCAGCGACATGCTAATGTTAATTCAGACTATGCACGTATAACATATGGGGTGGGGTGCGGAGCGTAGTGGAGTGGAGGGGGGAATTGAAAAATGCCTATGAGTCATTATCCATTATCAGAAAATAAAATTATTCCACGTTCAAAATAACCTGCAAATTTTCTCTTGCTTAATTTCATTTATCCAGAAATTTCGTTTATAATGGTTTTCCTCCAAATTTGCGAAAAAAATCCCAATCTATCAACTATCAACCAATCAGAAGTCGTCAGCCACTTAGATTTAATAAAATTTTGCGGCAGCTACAATATTATTTAGGATTATATTATACAATATTTTAGGAAATATATGTACTTTGAGTAGAATATAGTATTATATGAAAAGTTTATAAAAAGACAAAGGTATATTAATTGTTATTTGTCACTTCGCGACATAGCGCATCGACAAATGTACCATCTTGGATTCGTGTTTTTTTTATTAGAAGATAATTTAGTCGAAAGCTAGGTTCAAGTAATGCTAAATTAATAAAAGTGCCACATAAGTTATACTTACTGGGTGTAACGGTAGCGCTTCGCAAACATCAAAATGTTGCCTACAATCTAAAGCAGTGATCGTCACACTTTTCTACTCGAGGGCCACATAGTACAATATGAGGTATCGACAAAGCCACACAATCGTGGGTTGGGTAGTTGACAATCAATTGAAATATTTTAAGAGGGTTACACATGTTTTCGTCTCGCGCTCTTCTATATTGTTATCATCATGTACAAAATCAGTTTTGATAATATTGTCGTTGTATACTAAAATTGCAATGTCGTGGGCCGCATAAATACCATCCAGGCCGCAGTTAGGTCACAGTTTGACGACCACTGGCCTAGCGGGTCGAAGTTAATGAATATAGAGTAGTCGACGTACTGAAAAAGCTTTTCTGTGAAAGTAGTGTTAATAAATTTTTCATGTTTTTCTGAAGACATTATGACACCATTTAATAATACAATTATTATACAATACAATACGACATATTGAAAAACTTTCCGGGGCTGGTGGGAGGATTTTCGTATTCAACCGGAGAGCGACCACCGTACACTGGTGTTAAAACCTACCATAGTGACCTATTTGGTGTGGGTCGCGTTCCGCGTGGGCTGGCCCCCTCTCCTAGTCCCTTTCATTTCTCTGATTCCTTCCCCTTCCAATTATCTTACACCGCCGCTGGTGGTAGGATTTTCGTATCCAATATCGATATAAGATAATTTCAGCTGTGTACCCTAGTTGTTACCTAGGTACCACTACTCGTCGAGCCATCGCCCAGCCAAATTTTTGCGGAGAAAACAATTTGTTGCTGCCATCCATTCAGCAATAACAGTCAAACCCCCGCGAAGCTTGTTTTCTGTGCAAAGGAGTCTGTGCTGCACAGGTTCTCGGGGCGAGAAGTGCTGTAACAAGCTCCAGAGAACCCTACTCTATAAATCCAAAACGAAGCTACGAAGATCGGAATTTGGAAAGTACATAGAGTAAAATAGGTATAGAACAGTCATTACAATATAAATTTTGATGTAAATTACTACATACCACAAATATTAGTTTGTAAGTAAAAACGTATATAAAACATGATTGATTTTTCTTATTTATTGTTGTTTTCTAGAGTATTTTTGTTAAAATGATAAAAGAGATTTAAAAATTCGATCATAACACGTTGCAGTGATAAAACATAATATTCCCCTTTATATACATGTTTGATACATGTTACCGACTGCTTTATTTTATTATTATAGTAATGCATATTCTATGTTACATTAGTTCTACGTTTTCGGACTTCGTCGTTTCGTATTGTTCTATATAGTTGCCCAGTAGTGTAGCTAGCACGGGTGGTGCCTGGGGCGGATTTGGGTGTCGCCCCAAGAAAGAAAACATCAAAATATTTTAAATGTGTTTTAAGCGACTTTGTACAAACACAGTTTTTTTTAGTCATGATTATTTAATGTAATCATTCACAGATTTAATGTATTTATACTAAAAACATGCATTATGAAAAATCTCATGAGGGATCAGGTTTTCGAGCCAAATCTCACGAAATTTTACCAAGGGGGAGGGGGCTCGAAAATACGCCATAATCGCCTCACGTAATTAATGGACACCCCTTTATTTACATTTCTGGAATAGGTTCGATGAATACACTACATTGATTTTAATTAGAACAACTTTATCTTCATCGCAATAATAATACGTACCTACTTTATTTATCTAAAAAGACACCACTACAGCATAAGTTATCGTATCAATGGGTCAAGTAGTCAGTGGACATAATGAATACGGATACAATTATTTATAAACGTGCTTTGTGGGAAGTAGGACAGTATGGGAGATTTCAAAAGAAATTTGACTTTCTTTTTATTATACTTTTATCTTGTTTGTGGTGTATGGCTTTTAACAATATAATATTAGCACTCACGGTAATTCCATATACATGCAAACTCTCACAAAATCAGGAAAATGTTTCTATTTTAACCGGACAACAAAAATACATACCCTCGTAAGTATTATTATATTAAGTATTATTATTATTTATTTAAATAAAAAACGCACTCATATTTTTTTAAAATGCAGATTTAATGAATCAAGTGGAAATGATCAGCACAGTAGGTGCTACATAACATTTAACAATAAAACAACAGGTATTTTTATGTATTTACATTGATTTATTGTAAAGATAATAAAAGTTTTTAGATTTTAAAACTACTTGTGTAATTTCCAGAATGTAATGAATTTATTTACGACAATACTTGGTATGGAAGTACGGTGCCATCTGAAAATAACTGGGTCTGTGACAATGAAATCTATATGGAGCATGTCTTAGCCTACAGCAAGATAAGCGAAACAATAGGATCTTTGTTTTTTGGATGGTTTGGTGACAAGTTAGTTTGATTTTCTGGCGGACACTACGAATTTTAGCCACGCAGAGAAATAGCGCTGCGGCCTTAGACCATGATATTTTGGTTGAATGGTCTAAGGCTGCGACATAATGTCGCGCCGTGTGCAGCTAGCTACCTATAGCGATAACCGTCAATTGCCGCACGGCGAAAAAATCGTAGAACGCACCCGTACGACGACGATTAATTTTTCGAATTATTAAGAAACTTATTTTGTTTATTTCAGATATGGTCGCAAACCATCGTATACTATATCATTGTCTCTTCTTGTAATTGGACGAGCAATATCTATAATTAATAGTCACTCTTTTACTTTTTTTGTAATTGGGTGTATTATTGCTGCTTTTCCGTCGTCATCTGCTTTACAAAGCATATCTTTATTATCGATTGAAACTTCATCTCACAGAAGACGATCTCAGATAGCGAAGTATAGATTGATTGCATCTAGTGTTGGGATGTGTCTCATGCCTTTATTATATTGGTGGCTAAGAGACTGGAGGCCGTTTTTAATTATAACTACATTGACTCAATTGCCGTATCTAATATTTTCTTGGTAAGTATGTCTTTATTGTAATAATTTTAATATAGTTATATACCTAAATAGACCACGTAAGTAATTCAATTTGTATGAAATCAAGTGTCGCACATATTTACAACCTACACTAACATGCCTATCGCTTAGATAAGGTCAACTGCCCATTAAATCGTACTATTGTTCACGTGTCCAAAAATAAGTCCAAAATGTCTGCAGGCGAAGTAAGTAAATATACGAATGTCTAGTTAGGGAAATTTAAAATACCTGTATAACTATGTAATTAAGAAATAAAATTTCTGAGTGTTATGGTGTTATTAACAATGTTCGCATAGTAAGGATAAGTTGTGGAATATGGATGACAATTGGGTGTAAATTAGAAAATGTAAAAAGATAACATATTTTTACAGGAAAATTATAGAATCTCCTGAATGGCTTTGGGTTAAAAGAAAACCCAAAGCATGTATTAAGCAACTTCAATACATCGCAAAAGTCAATAACACACATTTGGAAAACGAAACTGAACATAAAATCCTGACACTCACTGAAACCACGAAAGAAGGGCAAGCTTTAGGGCCTCTGGAGCTATTTTCTAGCAAGAGACTGGCTATCAACACTTTTTTGCAGTTGTGCATATGGTAAATATTAAGTTTAAATACATGCATAAATATAATCGATATCTCTTTTTTTTTTCTTTTTTTTTTTTTTTTATAGCATAGGCCAGCAAACGAGCAAGTGGGTCACCTGATGGTAAGTGATCACCACCGCCCATGTACGCCCACCACCAGAAGAGTCATGGGCGCGTTGCCGACCTTAAAGGAAAGGGATAATTAGGGATTGGGAAGGGGAGAGGATTTGGGCTTCCGGTTATCTCACTCACCGTACGAAACGCAGCAGCAAGCCACTACTTTACGTCGGTTTTCTGTGAGACAGTGGTAACGATCCGGTCGAGCCAGCCCATTCATGCTGTAGACAAAACTGTTTACAGCGTGGCTCTACCACTTATATCTAGCCGGCTTCGAAGCGAGAGGCCGCGGGTTCGATTCCGGAACCGAGTATGTTCAATATATGTATTACCCAAAAGATATAGGAAATATATCTGGTATTAGTAATTACTTTAATTTTATTAATATAAATATATACCTACTTACGCAGGATTTCTGTCACTTTGAGTTACACCGTTAGTATGCTGAGTTCCAGGAAAAATCGGATGGGAATCCATTTTTGGAATTTGCATGGCAGGGACTTGCGGAATTGCCGGCACATTTTTCTGCTGCCTGGCTTGTAGATTATGCGGGACGTCGTTATACAGGTGTAACATCTTCCGGACTCACTGTTTTTTTGTGGGCAACAGTTGGCTTGAGAGAATTAGGTACAATATAATGATAAATAGCAATACATAAAAATTATATTTTAAAATAATATATTTCGATAATTTTCGGCCTTTATCTTTTGCTTCTGATTTCACAGACATTTTCTCTTGGCTGAACAATGGCTGGTTAAGTACATTATTAGGCATCGTCAATAGATTTTCTATAACTGTAGCTTATTACACGATTAATTTACTTAATATGGAGTTATATCCTACACGCCTACGAGAGTCGGGAATGTCATTGGGTAACGTCGTCTCCGGAGGATCAGCAACATTAGCACCATATGTATTATACCTGGTACGTACTGTTATCAATTAATAATAATCGGCTATATGGATAATCAATGTTTAATCTTCTGCTCTAGTGGTAGCGTACTTAGGCAGATAAACCGCCGTGGTTCTGGGTTGAAATCTCAGATCAGGCAGTCATAATTCATATTTTAGTTATATATAATTAGTTTTTTAGGGTTTAGTATTTGTTCCCGAGGAGATAGGCTTAACAACTATCACACCACAAGACTAATATATAAACTCGGCAAACTGTGGTTGTATTTAGCTACTTTTATGTCTCTATACATATATGTATCAATAATGATGTAAGTAGATAATTTTTTACATCTTGATTTTTTTATAGGGACATCGTCATGGAAAGTATGTAGAATCGGTTATTTTATGCATTGTGTCGCTGGCAGGACTTTTATCGGCATATCTTCTTCCTGAGACACTCAACATGAAACTGCCGGAAACCTTAGAGGAAGCTCGAATGTTTGGCCAACGACCTCAAGAGTTGTGACAAACGTTATTCATGAACTCACTTTATTTATAACCTCACCCTATATACTTGGAGTCTTTTTCATACCTAGCTCTAATATTTTGATTTCCTTTGTAATGCATTATAAAAAAAATTGCGCATTCTTTTATTGTTGACAGTTTTTCTATATAAAATTCATTGTGATCCATAGTTAGTTTGACCTATACCTAGGGATTGCAATCCGGAAAACCGGATCCGGTAATCCGGCGGATCCGGCATCATTTTACGTCCACCGGATCCGGTACCAATATACCGGATCCGGCGACCGGATCCGGTGCTACAATTTTTAGATATTTAAATAGAGTTGTCGCATTATTAGGTACTTTACTATGCCAAAGAAAAAAGGCATACGATCAGAAATGACAAAAATCTTGGAAAGAGTTGTTCAAGATGCAGTAACTCTAAAGAAAAATTTGGAAGAAATAGTAGAAGAGAACTTAGATTCACCCTCACTAAATAAATATTTGATTACAGGAAGAATTACAATTACAAATCCAGCAAGAAACCATGTGTTATAGCTTACATACTAAACAAGAGAAAGATTTTCATAAAGTACCTACTAAAAAAGTAAATGACTACATTTGAAAGGTCACAAAGTTTTGACGGAGTTCGAAGAGAATACTTGTCTGCTATTTATGACTATTTGCTGACAATAAAGCCGACAATTGTAGAAACTGAAAGGGCCTTTTTGGCCACAGGCTATATTTGCAGCTCTATTAAAAGTCGACTAGCAGATGATACAATTAACAATATTTGTTTTCTACGATCCTTTTTTCAAAATCAACATTGATTTTCTATGTATAATGAATACTAAGACAATTATTACTTAAAATTCTACTGAAAATAATTATTTTTCGTAAGTTGATTAAACTTAAAAGTTGAAATTATAAGACAAACTCATTATTGTGATAATTGTGCCATTCATTACAAAGATTCATCAAATCGTGATGGTGCTTGTCATAAATATAAGACTTGTTTGTTGCAATAGTTAGCATTCTCAAATACTTTATTAACACGTTCACTGCGTTACGGGAAGTATTTGGTTGTAATTGAGTTCTGCTCTGTGCGGCAGCTAGAATCCTAGTTTTCCACTCCGTGCGGGGGTGATTTTTTCAAGTATTCGAACAAGCAAAAATGGCCTTTCCATATCTCTGTGGAGGGTTGAAGCCAGGACTACGTACGGGAAAATAGAGGTCGTATCGCATATCAGGCATTCTTGATACGGGAAGTATGTGACTTGTACAGCACTGGAAGTAAGTTTTAATTTAGCGCAGCCGCAGTGAACGTGTTAATTATTGTGATCTCATCTCAATAAATTACGTAAGGTTAATTATATTCGATTTTATAATTTTACTTACTAAAATAATTGATCTATATGTGAAAGTGAAATCTATGAAGACTGAGCTACTTGTTTTATCGTTAAAATTTTACTAGTTACCTACACTACTAAATTTTATTTGTTTGCTCGTTGTCTAATCTTAACATTAGATTGGAAATACATTTTTGAAGTGTTAACTTCTTATGGGAGGGTGAACCGAAACGTTCCGTAACGCGAGCGGTCCATCGACCAGCCAGCGTTAGCCGACCTCCCTGGAACATCGATTATTTCGAAGTCCCAGGTGGCGTCACACAGTGACCAGTCAGCTTGGACTGGACTTTGACCGGACTTCAACCGGACTTTGACCGGACTTCAACCGGACTTTGACCGGACTTTAACCGGTCTTTGACCGGGCTATTACCGGAGTTTGACCGGACTTTGACAGGTCTTTGGCCGGACTTAGACCGGACTCCGACCGGGCTTTGACCGGATTTTGACAAGACTTTAACCGGATTTTGGCAGGACTTTGACCGATATTTGACCGGACTTCGACTGGATTTTGACCGGATTTTAACCGGACTTCGAACGGACTTTGATAGGGCTTTGACCGGATTTTGACAGGACTTTACCGGATTTTCACAGGTTTTTGACCGGTATTTGAACGGATTTCGACAAGACTGACATTACTTTGACTGGACTTTAACCGGATTTTGGCAGGACTTTGACCGGTATTTGACCGGACCTCGACCGGATTTTGACCGGATTTTAACCGGACTTCGACCGTACTTTAATAGGGCTTTTACCGGATTTTGACAAACTTTGACTGGACTTTGACCGGATTTTCACAGGTTTTTGACCGGTATTTGAACGGATTTCGACAAGACTGACATTACTTTGACTGGACTTTAACCGGATTTTGGCAAGATTTTGACCGGTATCTGACCGGATTTCGACTGGACTTTAACCGGACTTCGACCGGACTTTGATAGGACTTTGACCGGGCTTTGACCGGATTTTGACAAGACTGACATTACTTTGACTGGACTTTAACCGGATTTTGGCAAGACTTTGACCGGTATTTGACCGGATTTCGACTGGGCTTTAACCGGACTTCGACCGCACTTTGACCGGATTTTGACAAGACTGACATTACTTTGACTGGACTTTAACCGGATTTTGGCATGACTTTGACCGGTATTTGACCGGATTTCGACTGGACTTTAACCGGACTTTGATAGGACTTTGACCGGGCTTTGACCGGATTTTGACAAGACTGACATTACTTTGACTGGACTTTAACCGGATTTTGGCAGGACATTGACCGGTATTTGACCGGACTTTGACAGAGCTTTGACTGGACCTTGACCGGATTTTGACAGGACTTTGACTGGTATTTGACCGGACTTCGACCGGACTTTAACCGGACTTCGACCGGACTTTGACAGGACTTTGATAGGGCTTTGACCGGACTTTGACCGGATTTTGACAAACTTTGACAGGACCTTGACCGGACTTTGACTACACCTTGACCGGATTTTTACAGGACTTTGACCGGACTTTGACCGGATTTTGACAGGACTTCGAAATTACTTTGACCGGACTTCGTAAAGTAACGCGTTACGGCGCCACTCTGGCTTCTCTTTCTCTCACGCATACGGCAGTAGTAGGCAGGCTCCTCCGCTCTCACTTTAACCCACATTAGTTTAAGTTATCACTTCTGTCGAGCGTCCCGAGACGCACACTTTTTTTATGTTTTATTTTTTATAAACTACCTATATTAAGCACAATAACACTTGATTAACTTACTAACAGTTCATTTTGAACCGAAAAGCGAAAATCACCCTGACTTGATCAATCCGGCCGGATCCGGTCGGATCCGGCCGGATCAGTGGAAATCTGGTCGGATCCGGCCGGATTGAAAATGACGCCGGATTGCAATCCCTACCTATACCGTGGTTGCCTATAATTGTGACAACATTTAAATTAACAATATTTTTAATTAATACACTATTTATCTACTAATGTTATTGTATGTCATGTTGGTGATCTTTAAATAAATAAATAGTTATAAAAGAAACAGGACCTAGCAAATCGATCGTCCCTTTTCCAACGCGCTGGGTCCCCTCAACAAGTAGCAAGCCTGTTTTGAGGTGCGCAACTCAATATAAGACCACGACGAAGGACAACAGTTACACATCCGCCTTGTATGCAATTGTATAGATACGATTTGAAGTATACATTATTGAGTCCGATAATTTCAATATCTCAAATAAAGCCAGATATTACAAATTTGGTTGTCGTTTATGACAGTTAGTAATGATGTTGATTTAGTGGTGCAAGACTGGAATGCTTTGAACAGTACATTTTGGAAATCTACGCATCGTACTGAAGAATTCTAGATTGAGGTTCACAGCTCAATAAATGCAGTTGGTGATAGAAATTATGGACATGTGAGCAAATTCGCACTAGGCATTGTATTGTTGCCATTTTCTAACGCAGTCGTGGAATTAGCTTTTTCCTTAGTCTATATATATAAAAGAAAGTGGTGTTAGTTACACCACTTATAACTCAAGAACGGCTGAACAGATTTAGCTGAAAATTGGTGGAGAGGTAGTTTAGAACCAGGAGACGGACATAGGATACTTTTTATCCCGTTCGACGGCGTTTCAGTCAAGTCCCTATAAAACGTGGTATAACAAAAAGACATCTGACATGACACAAAACGCAAATGACAGTGGAATAACAAAACTTAAATGACAGCTAAACGTAATTTTGTCTTTGGTAAAGTTTGGTAAAAAAATTGACAATTATAAAAATGATAGCTAAACGTAATTGATATATAATATCAGTAATTTGTTTTCTCTTTGAATCATCATTAACAATGCCGCGACCAAGACTATCAAATCTTTCCCGACAAAACTATGCATTTGATCATGTGATGATCTTTAGTTGTTGTGCATGAGCCCACGAAGGTTTCTGAGAGGGTACGATCAATTTTCGACACATGGCGCCATTGATAGGCTACTTTTATCCCGGAAAAAGCAGATCACGCGGGCGGAGCCGCGAGGGACAGCTAGTAGCTAATAAAAGATCATTTTAAAAACAGATTGGCTGTCCATACTGCCAAATTTATTATGAGGATATGCTATGCATTGCCAGGAGGCTGTATCAATTTTAAACAACTTTACTATGTTAAATAAATTAACTCCGAAAAACTTTATGGATCTGAAGAAGATACGTGTAACTAAGAACCAATAATTAACTCCATTGCTGAAATTGCGTAGCCGTGGGCAAAAAATACATAACCTGTTTTGTTTACATTTATTTTAATAGAATATTTAGTGTACTTTTTAAGGAGTCTTCCATGTTCATCTAATAACTATGGTAGAGTCAATCGTTAAAGTACTAGGAACTATATTATCTCCCATTCCGTATTATCGTATTTTTACAATTATAAAGTAACAGTTAATAATAATATACGTGGTTTAAGGCGCTTTATCGATAAATTAATTGACTTTTCGTCAAACACTAGCTCCTCGTCTCCGCCATTTTTATGTAACATACGGCTTCAACCTTAGATTATCTATTCCATAGATAGGACCATCACAGAATGATTTCCCTGCAAAACGAGATAGTTATATAAGTAATTGAACGTGTTAGACAAAGATGCCTATATAATATTGCTGTCACTTTCAGCGTAGCCTATAATTTTGTGTTTGTCACGCTGCGAAGTTTGCCAAACAAACCATAGCGTGATTGTTTTCTGGACTTCCTGGCGTTTTTAAGGTGTTTATAGCGATTATTATTAGTGTTTGTATTAAAATAGTAATCAAATCGTATTCTAATGATGGTTGGGTGTAGTATTTTTGAGCGTAAAAGCCGTAGCGAGCGAAAAAATCCTGGTGTCACATTTCACATGTAAGTACCTTATAAAATCTGTTTCTGGGAATTAAAATAGTTTCAGATTGTTGTATTGGCGAGTGTTTTCACAAGATGTTGGTAAAATTGTTACGAAAATCTTATTTTAATGCATAAATCTAACTTTATAACCTAAAAATAATGTTGCCGGTTACTAAAGCTAAATGCCGATAAATTATTATTAAAGTAGATAATACATTTTTATAATATGTTATATAATACTCAATACTTATTTCCTGAAAGAAGTGAAATTTATCTTCCGTTTTGTCTTATTTGCAGGTTTCCTAAAGATCCATCACAAAGAAATCGGTGGATCCAAGCGACCGGTGGAATCAATTGGATACCTACTAAAAATGCTAAGATGTGTTAATACCTGCATTTTTCAAGGAGTATGCAAGTCACCAAAAAATAAAATTAAAAACTGATTTCGCAATATTAAAAAGATAGAACGTATCAGAAATTTTCATACAAAATTAGTTAAATTTAAAGGTCAATGAAGGGGCGTGTTAGCAAAACGACGCGCTATTACTCTCTCTAACACCGAGGGTCGCAATAGAGCACAACAGGAGCTTCGCTTCCGGATGTCATTGAAAACTAGACATCATATAATATAACGTTAATGCCGACATGTTACTCATTAGAGGAAAAAGAAAATGCTCTATTTATGTCCTAGCAATGCATTCACATGATTTGGTACTACAGTTGAAATACTTATATCGTACACTAGTACTTATATTTGCTTGAATTTGACCACACCTTAGAAAGTTATTAGCCCGTGTATCATAATTTGTGTTAATAAATAAATTAACCATTCACATCTTTTTATTACAAAAATTAAATGAAAACTAACATTTAATTCACTACCCCGTAATTTTAATAACACTAATTGGTATTATGAATAATAGGATATTCACACTATTCGTAGGGTACACGCGATTTTGTTAATTATTTTAATATTTTAATTAATGTTGCATATAAAATAATGTGTAAATAAGGATATAGGGCAATATACTATAAATAGCCCTTAATAGTATTTTATTTTACTTTTAAGAATCTTCACTAAAATATAATAAAAAAATAAAATAATTATGGATTTTTTTTTACATTCTGACAACACAAGCGCTGGGTCTCTCTGTCTCACCACAGGCTACGCTATGGCCGTATCTTGTTCATATTTGATCTGAGGCTTCAACAAACCTGTTTCATATCCCCTCTATATATGGGATTTATGGTATACACTAAGGGCCGGCGCTCATTGACGGCATGGCACGGCATGGCACGGCAGGTCATGCTGCGGCATCCCGCGGCGTCCCGTGGCATGCCGTGGCATCCTGCTGAATGCCCAGCCACTCTCTCTCTCTCGCGCACCGCGGCAATCCGTGGAATGAAACGGCATGACACGTCTTGCCGGAGCATCCCGCGGCGCGTCGCGTCATGCCACAGCATCCCGCGGCACGTCGCGGACTGTGGTATTGAAATAAAGTAACGTGAATTCTAAACTCGTGGCAATAAGATTCAAAATAACTTGATTAGTAATAAAATCCTTTGCCATGCCATGCCGTGCCATGCCGTCTATGAGCGCCGGCCATAATGCATTAAATACAAATCAATCCTATCTGAGCAACATCACTCACTCGTTACTCAGCGGTGATGATACTGGAAATAATATAGTTATTAGTATGAATATGATACTAAAATCGCGAAACAACGACCTAATATTACTGCTTGAATATTAATAGATAATTTATGTATAAACAAAAAAACGATTTAACGATATATCGATGATATATAACGAGTAATGAGTTTTATTACAATAATTATTTGTCATTCACTAATATTAAGGTTGCCAGATTTATATTTGGATACAAAAGTTGTATAAGTGGAATGTCAATTTGTTAAAACCTTGTTTAATTGGGTAAACAAGCAAATAACGAAATAAACAGGGGTCTGAGTGATGAAATTAATATAACTAAAGTATTTGTTTAGTTTGTTTCCATTAGTTATAACAATTTTAATCCCAAAAGTATAATTTCAGGGACTCGGCCATTAAAGAAGTTAGCTCTACTGGCAACCCTGACTAAGATGGCTAGAAGCTAGATTTGAAAATATCCAAGAATTAGCTATCTAGGTTGAATCTTGAGTGTTAATGTAGAAAATTTATTCGTAATTCTTGTGTCTATTACGTATTTTATTCCTTTAAAAGGACTGATAATATTTGACCCACACAAAATGTAGTGCAGCTATATACATCTGTAAAAGTAACTGAGGGAGAGAAATAGGGAAGTGTCAATTTTAAATCCGTGTTCTCCCGTCGTACATTATTAGCTTGATAAAATGTCGGGTGATCACAAAACATTGATAAAGGGTAGTCCATCCCAGTATGTAAAGTTAAATGTGGGCGGCACCTTGTTTTATACCACAATCGGCACGCTCACCAAGAGTGATAACATGCTTAGAACCATGTTCAGTGGAAGAATGGAAGTCTTAACAGATTCTGAAGGTATGATCTCAGCGTTTTATACATTTACTAGTCGTAATAATGTTAGTCAAAAACCGGCTCCACCCACATACAATGATACTATGTAAGTCAATGTATACTTATGTTATGATGTTCGATTTAATTCGGCGTAATTGTTTCTAAAAACAAATAAATTAAACGTTTTAAGTAACAAGAAAAACGACGTGTATAACAATGTTCAATATCATAATTTTATCTACATTACTGTTCACTCAATGTATAGAATGACTCAGAAATAGATAACAAATCGAATCTTACATTTATTTTGAAAATTGCCATAGGCATTGTAATGATTTTGGTTAATCAGGCTGTTAGATTGTAAAATTTAATCTTGTAATATAAATAAGGCTGATCTTAGTTGTATTTAGTGATGATGTCTGCACATTGCACACACGGGTGATCAGCTCACATTAGTGGAACCATTTCACCCTTAATCCCAGTCATGCTGATTTAGTTAGTCTTGTCATTTTTTTATTTTATTTCCTTTTTGTTCTTAAAACATCATCATCATCATCAGCCACAAGACATCCACTGCTGAACATAGGCCTACCCCAAAGATTTCCAGACCGACCTGTTAGAAGTGGCCTGCATCCAGCATAAAAATAAAAACAAAATAAATTAAAACATAATACAGGATAATTGGATAAGAAAAAATATAAATCTACCAATAGATGTATACTATCCACTTTCTAAAAATAATAATACCAATACAGCTATTTTAGAGCTCTATACATGTAAATTAATAAAATTGTTATTGTCTTATTATTTTTTTATTCCAGGATGGATACTCATTGATCGTTGTGGCAAACATTTTGGAACTATACTAAATTATCTCAGAGATGGTACAGTGGCACTGCCGGACAGTTACCGTGAAATAATGGAACTGCTTGCAGAAGCCAAATATTTTCTGATCGAAGAATTAACTGACTCATGCCAGCAGGCCTTGTCGAAGAAGGAGAGAGAAGCAGAACCAATATGTAGAGTTCCTTTGATTACATCCCATAAAGAGGAGCAACTTTTGATCATGTCAACATCTAAGGTATCTCACTTACTCATGAATGGCCAATTTTAATATTCTAATTAACTTAATTATTAAGACTGATCCCAGAAATAATTCAACCAAGTAATATGTATGGTTGGTCTGCAAATGATGTTAGTAATTGCAACTGCCAGCAACCAAGCAACTCGGTCACCTGATGATAAGTGTTTCAACCACCCCCTTAACATCCAAAATACCTGAAGAATCACTGCTGATCTTAAAGGACAGGGATGTTTTAGGTTTAATTTGATGGCCTCTGTGGTATAATAGGTGAGTCGCTGTTATGATGCACGAGGCTGCAGGTTTGATTCCTGCACCCAGAATGTTTGTATTACTACTGAGTTTAGTAAAATAAAATCAGTATCTCCATTTGAACTTGCTGTGGGTTGGTTCCTGTTTCCATAAGTAGGTCCAATTGTAATATAAAATTGTTTATTTTCTAAGATAAATAAAATAATTAAATAACATATATCAGGGTTCGAGGATATATATCAATGGATATATATCAAATGTTTTATAATATATTGCTATACAAAAATGGTTAAATAAATTAATTTTAAATAATTTTTAGCGTTTGTTACTGTATTTCTATTTCCCAAATGTAGATGGCGTGGGAGTAGAGTTATAACATACTCCCTAATTGTAAGTTCTAATCCATTAATGGCAACACTTCTGCCTTAAAAGAAGATTTTTATGTATTTTAGTTGATTATGCCTTATCTAAAAGTAGATTTTGCAATATGCAAACAGTATTCATAAATAATAAAATAAAATAATAATATGACTTTCATACAAAATTGATATATATCAAACTTGATATATATCGGATATATATCATAAATATCCGATATTTTGATATTTATAATAAATATCGGATATTTTCGAACCCTGACATATATACTATACAATGTTTAACCATATATCTGTCTGCTTAGTTCTTCTAAACTATGCAATGGATTTTGATATAGTTTTCACTAATGTTTAGAGACTTTCTTCTTCCACACTCACATATCTCACAAATCACAATATGCCTGATGTTGCAAACTTTAGAGTAGAACAATATTTACGATGTACCTTTAAAACCATAGTAGGTGTGGTCAGTGTTCTTTACACAGTCTTCAATGTATTGTTTTTAAGGTTCTGTATTCAAAAGGGTGCCAAGGGAACCCTATTACTAAGTTTGCACTGCACAATCTGTTGATCTATTTGTCCTATATTTAAAGGGTTCAGTCATTTCAACCATAATTGCTAGCTGGCTGAATTAATCTTATTCTAAAAATAATCTATACTAATAATAAAGCTGTAGAGTTTGATTGTTTGTTTGTTTGAACGCGCTAATCTCAGGAACTACTGGTTCGAATTGAAAAATTCTTTTTGTGTTGGATAGTCCATTTATCGAGGAAGGCTTTAGGATATATAACATTACGCTGCGACCGTTAGAAGCGAAGCATCAGTGAAAAATGTTGCAAAAACGGGGAAAATTATTCATATTTGAAGGCTTCCGTTGCTAAGCTACCCAAATAATATTATTAGAAGGCTTCCGTTGCTAAGCTACCCAAATCTATACTAATATTATAAAGCTGTAGAGTTTGATTGTTTGTTTTTTTGTTTGATCACGTGGGCGGAGCCGCGAGCAAAAGCTAGTTAATTAATATGTACTCACGGAACTCACGTAAATTGATCCACTTTGGTCAGGAGGCCATTTCCAACTGCTTTTTATTATCTACCCTCATTTAGTACATAACATGCCTTCCCCTTGAGATAGTTCTACACTTCTAATTTCATTTAACTATTTTAACACTAACACTAACACTAAGCAAAGTCCACTTTTCTATTTAATGTCTTTGTTTTTATTATTGTGAATTATATTAAAGGATTTGATTGTGTTATTTACATGACTTTGATGCTTATGTGTTGTCTATTCTGTATCCAACTCAGAATCTTCATCTTCTATGCTAGATTCTGAGTTATAATGACTTTCAGGCTTTATTTTCTTTGAGTGTTTTGGTGGTGAGACTGATAGTGCCCGCTTGTATGTATTTCGTGTCCGATCTCCAGAGTTGTCCGGCAGCACAATATCCTGCGGCCCCGATACTCCAATAATGTCGGCCCATTTCTTCGGCGAAGGGATGACCATGCGATGGTCATCATCGCTGTCACTTAACATCGGGTCCATCTCTACTAACCTTTCTTCTGGTTTCTGTTTAGATGTCATCCCACTGCTATGCATCTGGTTAATGTGTCTCAGCAGCAGCTTTCCATTCCACCGCACCAAGTATCTGCACACCCCTATTCTCTTTTCTACTACTCCTGGTAGCCATAGAGGCCCTTTGCCATAATTCCGTATGTATACTGACTGGCCAACACTAAAAGTTCGCACCTTCAACTTCTCATTTTTCTCTTCCGCACTCAATTTTTCCTTACCCTTAAAAGACAGAGGGTTCAGATAGTCAAACTTAGTTCTAAAACGGCGGTGATTCAAGAGTTCAGCTGGTGTCTTTTCATTCACACTATTAGGTGTAGCTCGTAGCCAGTACAGTATATTAGGCAACCTTACATGCCACGGTTCTGATGTTATCTTTTTTAACTTCCTCTTCACCGTCTGAACGGTGCGTTCAGCCTGTCCGTTTGATGCTGGATGGTAAGGAGCTATTAATACTTGTCTTATCCCACAACTTTCCAGATATTTCTTAAACTCTTGTGATATAAAACTTTTTCCATTGTCACTTACAATGGTGTCGGGTAACCCTTGCTCTGCAAAAATATCTCTTAATGTTCTGATCAAAGTGTTACTACTCAGGTCCTTGACTATCTTTACTTCTGGCCATTTAGAGTAGGCATCGATGAGTATAAAAAAATATTTCCCTTGAAATGGACCAGCATAATCCATATGCAACCTAGACCATGGTTTATTGGTGTGTATCCATTGATGAGTTACCGGGGTTGGCATGTTCCTATTCTCTGAACATATATTACAATTCTTTACAATTCCTTCAATTTGTTTATCCATTGAAGGCCACCAAAAATAGCTCCTTGCTAATGCCTTTGTAATGACTATACCATCATGATTTCTGTGCAATTCTTCCAGGATCTGTGCTCGCATTTTTTCAGGTATGACAACCCTATTACCCCATAATATGCAATTACTATATTCTGATAGTTCATCTCTCCGCTGCCAGAACATTTTGTAGGCTTCTTCCACTTTTTTGGGCCATCCATTTCTTACCCAGTACAATACTTTATTAAGCACTTTATCTTTTTTTGTAAATTTTGTCACTTCTTTTGCAGTGAATTCTAATTCTAGAGGGGTCTCTTCTATTAAAAGCACTCCTGAATACTCTTCTTTGATAGTTGTTTCGACCGCTGGCCATCTACTTAAGGCGTCTGCATTTCCCAATTTCTTACCTTCTACATACTGAATCTCATAATCGTATGAGTTCAGTAATAGTGCCCATCTCAACATTCTTGGCGATATTATGTTGGGTATTGGTTTACCTGGTCCAAAGATACCCAATAGTGGTCTATGATCTGTCTTGATGATTACTTTTCGACCACTAATATACTGGTGGAATTTTTTCAACCCAAAGACTATCGCAGCTGCTTCTTTGTCTATTTGAGCATAGTTCCGCTCATGAATATTCATCGTTCTTGATGCGAACATGATTGGTCTCCTCGTTCCGTCATCCATTTCATGTTCTAGAACCGCTCCAAGTCCAAATTGAGAGGCATCACACGACATTATTAATTTCCTCTTGCTATCATAATGAACCAATGTATCATCACTGGACAGCATTGATCTTAAAGTTTTAAAGGCAGTATGGTGTTCTTTGTTCCATTTCCACTTAGAGTTTTTTTCTAATAGCCTGTATAAAGGTTCAGCTATGTTTGCTTTATGGGGTAAGAATCTATCATAAAAATTAAGAAGTCCTAGAAATGCCTGTAATTCCTTGATATTCTTTGGTGCCTGTGTCTTCTCGATGGAGTTAATTTTATCTTTACATGGATGTATTCCAAACTCATCTACCACATATCCCAGAAAGGTCACTTTTGGTACCATAAACATACACTTTTCTCGGTTCACTCTAAGACCAGCATCCTTTAATCTCTGCAGTACTATTTCTAGCCTTTCATTATGTTGATTTACGTCCTTCCCACAAATAACTATATCATCTAACAAAATTGCTATCCCTTTGATGCCAGCCAGCAAAGAGGTCATTAACCTTTGAAATATTCCAGGACAAGCCTTCACACCAAATGCCAAGCGTTTCATTTTATAAAGTCCTTTGGGAGTATTCAGTGTCAAAAGCATAGCTGTTTGATCATCAACAGCCACCTGTGTATATGCTTGTTCTAAATCAATCTTTGAGAATGTCACCCCCCCTTGCAGTTCCGCAAAAGCTTCACTTAGTGTCGGTAGTGGGTAGGTATCAGTGTTTGTAACTGCATTAACTGTTGACCGATAATCCCCGCATAGACGGACTCCACCATTGGATTTTAGTACTGGAACTATTGGGGTTGCCCATTCAGAATGTGATACAGGTTCAAGCACCTCTTCTTTTACCAACCTATCAATTTCCTTGAACACTCTTTCCCTTATTGCAAATGGTATGGGTCTACATTTAATAAATTTTGGTACTGATCCTTCAACTGGGGTTATATTCACCACTGGTCCAGTATATCTACCTAGACCCTGCTCAAACACCTGCTTATATTTATTTAATAATGATATAGTCTGGGCCTTCTCACTTGAGCTTAACTTTACATTGTTTAGTCCATTAATAACAATTCCTAAATCTGCAAACCAATTTCTACCAATAAGGCTTGAACCATTACCTTTTGTTATCAGTATTTTCATATTTTTTCTCTTGTCCTTATATTGAACAGCTACTGTGGTCTCTCCAAGTAACACCAACTTACCCTCTGTATAAGATTTTAACCCAATATCTGTCATTTCTAATCTTGGTAATCTTCCTTTCCATATGAGTCTGGCCGTGTCCTCGTTAATAATGGTGTACGGGCAGCCTGAATCCACTTCCATTTGAAGTTCTATACCATTTAATACAGTTTTAATGACAAATGGATCCACTTTATCTTGCCTAATACTATTAATGCCCACCTCATACAACCCATTACATTCAGAATTGTGCTTATTTGTTTGTTTAGATTTCACCAAACAGGCCGCTTCTATGTGCCCTATTTTACCACAATGATGACATTTGCTCCAGCGAAACTTACACTGTCCTTTATGAGGCTTCGCACAACGAAAACAATTCGATTTATCTTTGTAGGAAGGAGCTTCCTTACTAACCACCTTATTTATTTCCATAGGTTCCCCCATATCATGGGTCGGGCTGCTTGAGCTTATTGTAGATTGTATGATGGTGCTTGCATCAATATTTGCAGTTTCATGTGATAGCGCAATGTCACAAGCTTGTTCAAATGTTAATTGACTTTGTTGTAACATTTTTTTCTGAATATCTTTATCCAATATACCACACACCAACCTATCTCTCAAAGTACGATTCAAATCCAAAAAATTGCAATTTATACTTAATTTCCGTAACTGAGCAATATAATTCCTCATTTTTTCACCTTCGCCTTGATTTCTGGAGTGAAATTTATAAGATTCTACTATTTCATTAGGTTTCGGATGAAAATGGCCGTTTAAAATTTCGACAATGACAGCAAAAGTAACCTCACTTACTTTCTTTGGAGATATCAAAGAAATTATTAAATCATACAGGTCAGGGCCACAAACCGCCAGTAAATTCGCCTTTTTCTTTGCATCTACTTCAATTTCACCAGCTTCAAGACAAAAGCAAAATCTTTCAATGTAATTTTGCCAACACCCATGTGCCAAGTCAAACTCGTTAAACTTTATACCCATAGTCGTATTTTAATTTTAAGTTTAAATTTCACTATATATTAGCCTATATAAGCACTTAATTTTCACTTTTTATCAGTTTTTCTCGTCGCCACTAATATGTACTCACGGAACTCACGTAAATTGATCCACTTTGGTCAGGAGGCCATTTCCAACTGCTTTTTATTATCTACCCTCATTTAGTACATAACATTAATTATAAAACAAATAATGACCGTGGTGTAAGTCTCAGTGTGCAAGTTCGACTCGCTCCTTCGAATTTTATGATCTCAGTTTTTATTAATGACCTTCTTTATTTTCAGCCTGTTGTGAAACTTCTAATAAACAGACACAACAACAAGTATTCTTATACAAGCACATCTGATGACAATTTGTTGAAAAATATTGAATTATTTGACAAGCTCTCACTGCGGTTCAGTGGTAGAGTGCTATTTATAAAAGATGTCATTGGTTCCAATGAAATATGCTGTTGGTCGTTCTTTGGTCATGGAAAGAAGTGTGCTGAGGTATGCTGCACATCTATTGTGTATGCTACAGACAAAAAGCACACTAAAGTAGAATTCCCAGAGGCACGGATTTATGAAGAAACACTGGGAATTCTATTATATGAAAGTCGAAACGGACCTGATCAAGACCTTATTCAAGCTACGTCATCACGCGGTGCAGTCGGGGGACTCTCTTGCACCAGTGACGAGGAGGAAGAACGCTCTGGTCTTGCGCGACTCAGGTCTAATAAGCAGAATAATCAATCTTAGCGGTTACAGTCGGGCTTGGCGCGCCTTCGCAGCTCGAAACGGACTAATGTCTGATACCAGGCTGATTACATTTTGCCATTTTGCTGGCTACCTTGCTTCGGTCTATAGACTATACTAAGCTGTGTCTTTATCTTTGTGAGTCTCTCACCGATGCAAGCTCTCTCAAGAATGATGTTAAAGGGAAGTGATTTCAATATGGGGCATTTACTTTGGATAGTTGGAAAGTGACACAATGGACTTTTCTTAGTAATATCTAGATATCTTGTGATTAGTAAATATGTCGGTGAACAGAACCTATCTGTAACATGTCAATACTTTAAATATTATCGCTAATATAAAACTTTACCACCTTTGGGTGCAATTAACAATTTAAAGAGTAAATATGTTGTATATGATTCATGTATATCCTACAGTATTTGATGATGAGTAAAGTTGACAGACTATAAGCTGTGGCCCTAGTGCGAAGTTTTTAATAGTCATCACGTGTAAAATTACGATAATATGCACGCAGATTCATACTGCGCCTCCAGTGGATTATATTGGAAATGTTACTCAAACATATTTCTCGTATAATAATAGGATTGACTTGAAAGGTATCGACAAAACTCGCACTAAGCACGCTGCAGTGAATTTTATGCCATTATGTAGACATGTTTTCTTCCTGGAGAGGTCGACGTCATTTAGACGGTCGTAAAACAAGCTAAATTTTTCTGTAACATGTGTAAAAAAGCATGATGCGCCGACCCCACTGCGAGTGGGATATAGGCAGGTGGAAGAGGAAGGTGTAAAAACATGTATATGTCTAATGGAATGAGAAGTCGATTAAAAAATAACTACTAGTTAAGATACGTCTTACATGGTGTATGCTTTGTTATATGTGCGAAATACTTGTAAGATAGAATCTACTTACATAGATAGCTCAAGAAAATTGCCAAATCTGTGTTGTCTAGGTGTTAGGATATCATAAATGCTCACATCTTTAAAAGCTTGGGATGATGAATGTAAAATAATGTATTTCTCTATAAAATCGATATGTCCTGATGACTGCTTTAAAAGCAATTTTATTATAATGTTTCATTTGTAGTTAATGAAGTTTTACTGATTGGTAAGAATGATTGTGAAATTTTGATGACACTAGCATTCTTTAATAAGAAATTTTAGTAATAATGTAATAAAACGCACGTTCTGTTAACATTGCCAATAGGGTAGTTGACTGTAAAAGTAATCTAATTTGCACATTGACAGCAAAAATAAGATATTCAATACATAAGCTTTAGATTAGTTAATTAATACTTTAGGCGCTGCGGAAACGGCGCCGATAGCCCATAAACCGCGGGACCGTATGTCAATGATTAGGAAGACAGTTCGCGTAGATTCCACCACATCTGAACAAGGCATAATAATAATATTATAAGTCTCTCGCGGTTTCAGCCGCTTGTATGCTACTGCTCCGCTCCCGTGAGTCATATGATAATAACGAACAAAACAAAAAATAATAATACATATCCGTCGTTCAAATCATGTTCATCCAAAAATCCCACAGAAAAAGCACTTTCAGTTTTTACAGAATTTTAACATTTCCAAGAAATATTCGGATTTTGAACAATCCGCCCAGCCGTTCTCAAGTGATGCCGTGTACGAAAAATCATATTTGATACTGGACACAAATTTGATTAGTCAACTATACCATTTCATTGTAACATCTACATATTTTGTAAGCAGTTATATTATTACTTACTTATTATGACTACTCTTACTTATTATCTTGATCTCGCACTCTTGTCTAAGATGACAATGGGGTCTAATCTAAAAGCTTGTGCAAGACGTGACTGAACAGAAGCAGAGTCGCGTCTTATGTATCTCTAACATGTTGTTTTTTAAACACAACACGACTTTGGCGTCAGAGTCATAAGACTTATTAATCCGACATAATGAAATTCAGTTGCAACCACGGGGAAATTGGATAGATGTGATATAATTAACATTTACACAATTTAAATTTTTTCATCTTAGTAATAAGCATAACGATGTAAATATGCTTTTATGTGTTGCGATGCAGACTATCCATGTGTATGTTGTGTGTATTAGACATTTGAGCCGTGTTGTCTGATTTTATTTATATCCCATTGTTATACTTATGTATAGTGCTGTGATAAGGGTCTTGTTTTATGGAACTAGTCGTTACAATACAGTTCAATGTTATAAAGCAGTTGTAACTTTTAGTTTTATGAAATGTGTCAGGGAAACGAGAGGCTAATGTATTTAGAAGTATTAAATATTCCATTTCACTGTACAAAACTATATCGTATATCTATCTAAACAAATGTAGAAAAATGTATTTCTATCAACTCAGGCAAGATTGGTTTCGTATGAAGCCACATGTACTAATATAATTGAATATGTATAAAATTACATATTACTGGTTTTTTCTCTTTAAAATATATGCTCACTTAGCTGTCGCTCATAGTTTTATTTTCATTGTACTTTGCAATCAGTTTAATCAGTCTTGCCTTGCAGTATGCAACATACTAGGCGTAATATCTGCAGTCCCGTAGCAAACAGATGCGCGGCGAAACAGGCATGACGCAGGGCACGATGAATTGAACGCGACGAGCATGCGGTGCAAGTGCAACATACGGTGTTTGCTTCACTCAGGACTAAGCACAACACGAGTGTGTGGGTTGTCGCAGTCAACGTATTAATATCAAGAACCAATAACGTGTAGTCAACATATAATATCTAGTTTCTATTTCCACTTTAATACATGGGACCAATAAACTCTGCGATATGGTTGCAGAACTAGTTGTACCTCTGCCTGATATATCTTTACATGGTATAAAATAAAATCGCTTCCGCTGTCTGTTCACTCAAAAAGGTTGGGAAGGTTTAGGTATATAGTTTGTCAAGGTTTTGTGTAAATTGTTTGAAATATAACGATAATTGGAAGTGTCGGAAAAACTCGAGCCGCCTGGGAGCTTTCGTCGAATACGCTGTCTAATCCTTTTGATATAATAAAACTGGTCACGTATAATGCGCTAATTGGAAAGCTATTTAGTTGAATACAGTATTAATCATTATCAACTTAAATATGTTAGTTACCTTAAGCATTTCATGCACATTATTATAATCTTTTACACCATATAATTTAAATGAATATCGCAAAAATTAACGCACGCGAAAGTAAATTCAAGCGCGTTTCTCATACTGATAACGGGACTCGCTTGATGCGATTACCCCTGCACCGCGCCGCGCCACCGCTGTCGCCCACAGATAATATATGTAGGCATAATTTGCCCTCCTACCAGTGCGAAGCCGGGGCGGGTCACTAGTATAATGAATATTAGACAATCTTCTGCACAAATTCTTCAAATCCATCAACTGAAAATCTGTTATTTTGTATAGATATTACATGATGACTCCAAAATTATAAATTATTTCTGATAAGTTGCCATAAAAGTTCCAAAAGAATATAATAAACTTAAATCCTCTTTAATAGACAACAATGAGATATCATTTGTTTATATGAAAACAGAGGTATAATAAAATACTTGTATCCAGGTGTTCACATATGTTTATCCACTTGCACGTCCAAGGATACTTTTCTAGCCAAAAAAAAAGGTGGGTTGTACGTCCAAGGATACGTTTGTAGCCATAGCGACATATTTTATATAACCGTCGTTATTAACAAATTACAGGTAGTTTTTGCGTGTTTCATTTGTTTATTAGATAGCTGACGAATTAGTTTACAACAACAATCACGAGATGGTAGTGTAAGAAGCCTCGAAGAATAGTTTTTTAGGTCGGACGTTCAAGTGGTTATAAACATTTAGAAACATCCAGAGTGGAAGTAGTTGAAAGAAATATATCAAAATGTTTAGAAACTTTCTAAGTTATCTAAAAACATTTCAGATACAATCTCTCATTTTAAAATGTTTAGTGACTTACTAATAGAAAACAAAATTAAACATTTCCAACACAAGTGTGGGAGTATATAATACAGCATGGGTTTAAGAGTGTCTAAAACACTGTAATTTTTCTGAGTTGCAATCAGTTGCATGCCATTTTTAAATTCTTTTTATAGCATTCCAAGCTACATAATGGTATTCCTGTTTTGGAACAATTATACCTTTTAATATTGGTACATTCACTAACCCCACATATTATTGGCTTTGGCGATTCTATAGGCAATTTCTTTTCTAATGGAAACTCTACTCCAGGTGGTAATGAAAGTGTTATAGCATCATTATTGTTTTTGTATACAATCATTGGCTCCAGCTTTTTAACTGGCTTGCCTTTGAGCATGTTTTTTAAATTCTTCGATTCCTGCTTTTTAAGAAGTCTATCCATTGTCTTTTTTTTGTCCTTTTCTCTCTTTTCATCTGCCAACTGTTTCCTTTTCTGTGATTTCAAAGCAGCTTTCTGAATGGCTTCTGCAGTCATGACTTTTTCTTTATATCCTGATGGCAACGCCAACAACACTTCACCACCTGGACTAGTTTCTTTGTCTGTGCCTCTTTCATACATTGCTCTTTGTCTTGCTGTCATCATTTTAGGATCCTTAGGTTTAATTTTCTTTAATTCTTCATCAACCTACAATGATAATATTAATTAATAAAATAACAAATCTATAAGTACAGATATTTCAGCATATATTTGACCAAGAACTTGCTATGTGTGCATTATTTGTTTGTATAGATGCAATTACCGACTCTATCTGGTACTGTTGACTTATGTGTGTTGAACAACTGATGCCACACTGTCACAATTAAGATCTACATATACGTTCACACAAACATACACACATACAAACATTGAAAGATGTGCAAAATCTAACTGAAATATCTTTAACAAAATTATATCAAGTTTATAAACATATTAAGTAATGGGATGTTTACTTCTTCAAGTTTTCCAGATTTGATAGCATCAAGCCACCTTTCTTCTTCACTTGAAGTGCCACTGTCTCGTCCTTTCTTCTTTCTTTTTGAGGAAGCCTTAGGTGGTGTACTTGAAGAGGATCCAGGCATAGAGCGCCTCGACTCCGAAGAAGATTTCATTGTTTGAGCTTTAAGGATATCAGCTGCTGAGGTTCCTAATACGTCTTTACCGCCTTTCACCTTTACTTTGAATGGTTTGTCGCCGGCATCCTCGTAAGATACGTCGATTGATGTGTCGCTGTCGAATTCTTCCTCGATTTTTCTTTTTTTATGACGATGCCTGTGTTTTTTATGTTTTTTGGTAGACGGCGCATCTGAAACGTTTGGAAATGGACGTGGTGAATCACTTAGTATTCGTAAAAAACTGGAGAACTTTATTTTTACTTTAAGTGGATATTAAACTCTTTAATTTACCAATGACGATTTCGTCTTCAGTGGTGCTCTGTTCTCGTTGTCTACGTACCATTATTTTATGTTTTTAATGGTTTTGAAGGAAATACTCCAATTCAATGCAATTTTTTGTTATGAAAACGAAAGAAACATTGATGTTTTCGCTTTTTGGTTTTTCTTTTCTGTTAGGGATGTAGATGCATCTCAGATGTATCGATATTTTTGGTGATGTATCTTGGTGATATCGATATCTTTTATTCAGTATAGAAAAAGTATCTACATTTATATTTTTTATAAATAGGATGCCTTTATATGGAGGCCAAAAATGTTTTAATTGCCAAAAAAAGCACATCCAAATGCTAAGCTGATATATCGATTTTTACGATATATGAATGTCGATTAATATCGAAACCTTACAAAACATCGATGTGATATATCTCGATTCTTGTTACACTTTCGACATGCCTATTTTTTATGAATAGTAGGGTTGCCAGTAGAGTCAACTTATTTTGTCCTAACTTGACACTGGGATAATGTCTACCAGATACGTAGAATGATTATCTCCCTCTACGACCAGATACCATTAACAAAAAACTTAACTTTTTGACTGGCAACCTGTTATCAATGTATTGTCAACAGTGTATGGAAACATTGAAATAAGTGAATTAAGAATCGTACTGAAAGGAGTTAACACCAAAACTCCGGCAAGACCTTGAAATCGACCGCACCCGTGTTTCATCGTTCTTGAAACAATTTTGGGAAATTGCTCAATATTTATGTATGCGTCTGAAGGACTTGTATCCATGGACAAGAATAATTTAATAAACTAAGTATTGTCCTATTCGAAAAAAAATGAATGTAGAAATTTGAGCTTGAGTATCTACGTGATGAACGTATAGATTTTGCAGCCGGATCTTAGACTATAATATTAGCAGAACTTTGTTAGTTTTCTTTAAAATCAACGAGTGACATATTTCACATTGAACTGGGATGTAGCGATATCAAACCGAAAGCAGGCGGATATCAGGGAATCTACATGTACCTATAATGATAATCCATCGCTTTCAAAAATCGCATAGTCTCAGCAGGGTGATTGTACAGATGTTGTTAGCGTGGTACATGCGCAGGACTTGTAAATCAGTTCTAATGGCTGCTCTAATGCTGCAGTACTAATTGAAGTGTCTGCGTTGCTGTCATGATCTTTTACTCCGGTTCGTGAGCATTTCATCCGACCAACGACCGCTTAACATACCCTCTTCAACATCCAGCCAGGCGCAAGGCCTTGCAGTTCGAATGCGTGGTGAACGGTGAAGAACTTGACCGGTGCGCTGCCAACACTCGTCGAGTGTTTACTGACGGCAGCAAAATCAGTGGCCGAGTCGGAGCATCGGTATCCTTATGGGATGGCGATGCCGAGACGAAAGCCACCAAGATCAAGCTGGAATCGTTCTGCACCGTTTACCAGACAGAGCTGCTGGCCTTGCGCAAGACCGTGCAAATAGTCTCAAACGACAAATTCCATCAGTACAGCATCTTTTGCGACTCACGAGCCGCTCTCGAGACCGTCGCGCGCGGAAATTCGCTCCACCCCATAGCGTTCGACATCGCCAAGATGTTGAACGAGACCGAAGAGCGTGGCAAGACCATTAACCTCTTTTGGGTTAAAGCGCACGTGGGGCTGGAAGGGAATGAACGCGCGGACGAGCTCGCGAAGGCGGCGGCTACCACCCTAAAAAGGCGGCCCGATTATGACCGATGTCCCATCTCGTTCGTCAAGCGACAAATCCGTCAGGAGTCGATTGACGAATGGGATGAGCGATACAGGGCAGGAGAAACAGCGGCGGTTACGAAGCTGTTTTTCCCTGACGCCAGAAAAGCATTTAAGATTATTAGGAAGTTGCCAGTGGATCACGTTCTCACGCAGGTCTTCACGGGCCATGGGGGATTCTCTGAGTACTTGAATCGCTTCAAGTGCAAGGAGAGCCCCTCATGTATCTGTGACCCTGCGAAGAACGAAGACGTTTTACACGTGTTGACGGAATGCCCAATATACCTGTATGAGCGAACAAACTTCGAGATAGAGAACAATATTTGTGTAAATAGTAGTAACCTAAGTGGTACTTATGTTGGAAGATTGTAATGTTAGAATTAAGTTTTTAAAATATTGTAAACATGTGGCGTGTAGCGTCTTGAAGCGTAATAAATAAACGGGGCAACTATAGCGTGTAATATAAGACTACACGCTTTTAGTTGCCACTGAAAAGCTGGATTAGTGAAGAAGGCACGCCTACAATATTAAATGTGTAAACATGTAAAACTAGATTTAAAATTTTTAAATTGTGATAACAAGATTTTTTACAAATCGCAATGTATGTCTATTGACTGTGACAAGCTTAGTTTTAAGTAAGCGATTTATCCAGAGTTTTATGTGTAAATTATTAAATAAAGGTATGTGCATTTTTAGGTGTTAGCAAAAAAATTACTCTGAAAAATAGTATCAGAGGGACGAGAGTGGGGCATAGAGCCCCACAAAAAAAAAAAAAAAACTTACCCTCTTCTAGGGCGGGGGGGGGGGGGGGATGCGCTGCCCGTACCTCCCTACGTGCTTGACGATGAGTATTGCTAATACATACATGCATCGCATAAAATGTTGTGAAAAACGTTAAAACACGTTACGTAGGTACGTTAAAACATTTAATGTTATCTACGGTTTGTTCTCAGTTTACGAAGCGTTCATTATATCAATTTAATAATAATAAAAGCTGACGCCTTTATCCCCGAAGTGGTTGGCCGAGGTGCAGTTAACGTTTCGCCGACTTTATTTCCGTCGCATTATATGATAGGGGACGAACATATCGTCATACGGGGCACAAATTCCAATCCTGGGCAATTTTTGTGTGATTTTTCTAATCGAAAACAAAAACACAAATTGTGGTTGACCGACCTGTGAACTGAATCTAGAACCTCACAGTTTTCAGGTTAGTACGCTGTCCAATAGTCCAATGTCGCTATTATTTCAATTTTTTATACAGAAATGTCGGCTAGATTTTTCTTTTTTAAGTTTACGGGTAGACAGAAATGCATTAATTGCTTGCGTTGCGTAGATCTTGTTTCTGTCCCATTATGATAAGTTGGGCGAGTTGGTTTAACATTTTAATACCGCTCATCGTGACTTATGAATCGACTAACTGAATTTCCTTTTGCCCGACAGTTTTTAGTTTCTATAGCATAGTGCAGCTAACGAGTAAGTAGGTCACCTGAATAAATAAGTGACTTCTACCGCCCATGAATAACCGAAAATACCTGGAATGGTGAGATTTGTGCCTCTGGATATCTCAATACGAAACGTAACAGCAAGCTGTTACTTTACATCTGTCAACTGTGAAACAGAGGTAACAACGCGGTCGAGTCGGCGTAAATAATAAAAAATATATATATAACTGTCTACAGCGTGCCTCTACCTTACAAATTATTTCGTCTCTCTACAATCCTGTGGAACGTGTCGTGAAAGATAAACGATGCCGTAGTTACCGCGGTGTACGGCACGGGTAAGAGATCTGATTCTTTCATTTAGATACCAGCAGTTAGGCCCGTTTTTTCAATTATACTTTGTATGGTTCTCATTGATAACACTCGACTCGACTTTAATCGATTCGGTTTTGCCGTAAGGTATACGTCCGCATATATTGATATACCTACCGGAACATGTGAAATAGCTGTTAGGGTTACGTTCGGGTTCGTCCAAGTGGGAAGTTGGTAAGTAAAACCAACGTTGCCTTAGAGATTCGGGCAACCCGTATATTGCATAATTAACAACAATGTTTCCATGGTGTATTAATAAATCTATTGTATATTCGCTTGCTCGTTCAATGCCGCTGAATTTTCTCGGTTCGTTGGGCCGCACGAGGTGCGAGAAAGGTCAAATGAACCGAACAAATGACACATAAGTACTTAATTTACTGGAAAATTTTGACCTATAGGTGCAAGAACTATAGCTGTTTAGGCGTATTAGAGGTCATTAAATGCCGATATACATATATATAATAATTTAAATATATTATTTTAATTCGTCGATGGTCCGGCTATTCTTTAATAATGGTATAATTTTGATTCAATGTGATTATATTGGCTTAAAATTTATTACGTAATAGTTAATACTTATCCTACTATTTACTACATAGTGCGTACAATTGTAGCCAGTAATTTTCATCACGGCCCGAATCAAGATCAGAATTTCTTTTTTTACCAGCCTGAATAACGAAACGAGCAGGCCACTCGCTTGATGGTACCTAAGCGTCACGCCTGCCCATAAACAGAAGCACTGTATTATATTGTTTATAATTATAGAGTATTTACTTATTGTATTAATAAGCTATTAATACTGTAAGGAATAGCATTTCCAATGCAAAACTGGTACAAGACAACTGGCAACTTATCTAATACGGCCTTCCTGACAATGTGGTTGCGACCACAGTATGTCCAATATACAAGAACTTAACTGGCCTGAACTTAGTCACTTCAATCTCCTTCTATGCCACCCGCCATCTTTAGGGCCTGAAAATAATAGTTGCGCGGTCCTCGTGACTAATTTAAAGCCAGCCAAGTTATTATGGCGCTCTTAAACAGTTGCACCCACTGATCGGTAAACGATTAGTGAGTTCAGCAACCTTTGGCGCGGTTCGTTATGTCTAGTCGGAGGCCTTCGGGTGGCTTGAAAACTTTAACACTAGTTTAGTCTCTAACCATTCGATATAGTATAGTTATTTTGCGTGTGTCTTCCACCCCGGAACTTCATAATTTTCTAGCTATTGCATAGAGCATTACCCTAACAGTGATTCTATTTACTTCCTTATCTCGAGGGAGTCATAAGAGGCGACTGAGGTTTTCCGAGCAACCATTTGCTCATTTTAATGGCTGGGTGTTTGCGGCTTTCTCGATAGCAAGCACTTACGGTCACATGGGATACATTTTGTCATAATGACAAGAAGAAGAAAGAGTGCTACATTTGTACAGTCAAAAGGAATACGTGAACATAGAATCACACACAATGAATTATGTATTTTAAGCGGTGCGCGCGTCTTCGCCAGATGCACAAACCTGTTCTATCTAAAGGCGATCAGTCATAGGATGTCAATTTTAGTAAACTAGATTTTACTCAGCATCTCCGCCCGTATGAATGCTTCCGTAGCGCAGCGGGTGAGTAGCCGGCTGTGAAACGAGAAACCACACATTCAATTACCCACGATATAGGTTAACCTAGTGGTGGGTTAGGATTATGTGTTGGATTGCTGAGCGTGTTTATTTATTTAAATGACTTTTCCAGGATAAAAAGTAGCTTATGTCCTACTCTAGACCATGTTCTACAGCGTGATTGATTAACAAACATCTTAATTCAAAAACATCCAAATTTTCACATATTTATAGAGTAGAATATTATGATGCCTAACATCTACTTTATGTTCAACTTTTGGTGATAATTTGAAATTTCCCGAAAATTCGCCGAGTTATTGAGAGTTCAAGAAAGGTGGAAAATTCTGTTATGCACTGAACTTACATACCATCTGGATTTAGTGATGGCTATTTTTTTAGGAGAAAAATCCCGATAATTTTAGCTTTGGCATTTGCAACTCAAATCCGTGCGTTGCGTCGTCTGATTATAAAATGCAATGTAGAAAAACTCGATGACAAAGTAGCTGTATGTAGATCTATCTTGTATTGCATGATGTGACGCCCTTCGCGACGAGATGGCCATTTACACAAAAAAATACGAGATTGAAGAAGATAGTAACATTTTAACTGCGCAATCCCATTAAGAAATAAGAGTGCTCGTCGTTTCGTCTTTCGCTCCAACAAAAAGTTGTCTCGGTGTCTGGCTGCTTCGTTTTCATGTTATTTGCTCGCTGTTACGTTATTTTTCAAACAATACCTCGACACAAATAGTTGATTAGCTTTTCCAAAAATATACTAACATGTACGAGTACAGTGTAAACTTTGACGTGAAAATAATGCTAACGGGAATGTATTTCTGAAAGTGCATGATACAATATGGGCATTATTTTATGCATAGAAATTTTGCACACTTTGAGATCTTTTCTACTAGAACAAAGCAGACGCTTTACATTATCCTCGAATATATTTTTTGCGCCTCAGGTAATTTCATTGAATGCAGTATTATCGGAGAGAGGTAGAGCCCCGCTGTAGACAGCTTATCTACAGCACGAATGGCTGCGATTGATAGGGATTATCACTACCTTACTATATTTCAGAAACCCGACGTGAAGTTGCAGCTTGCTGTTGCAATTCGTACGGTGGGTGAGATTGCCGCAGGCTATGTTAATTTATCTGTTGTTCGTGGATGGTGATCACTTATCATCAGGTGAGTTATTTGCTTATTAGACGGTCTCTTCAAAACTATCACTTCAGTTTGGTTTTCTGTGAAGTTGTGATGTCAACTGGCAGACCCGTTCAATTCACGTTCTAGTGGAGCTGTGGCAAACCGTATCCTACATATACATAAAAAAATTAAGAACCTCCTCCTTTTTGAGGTCGTTTTAAAAACACTTGTGTTATCTACTCTGTAAAGAAAGAAAGAAAGAAGAAAGAAAATACGTTTATTACGGAACTCACACAATAATAATAATGACTACTACAATAATAATACGAATTAGGACGAAAAACAAAACACAACAATAGCCTAGTATTATATAATAGGCAGAGAGTGCCCACTAATCAGTTGTGTGAGGCTGTAAATGTCTGTCTTTTTTTTTATCCTTGCTCGACAAAGTGACTACGCTACACCTGATGGTACGTAAGTGTAGCGCAATCCAAGAATAGTGTCGACCAACGATAAACAATGTGTGCATCGTAGGTCGGCAAGATCATGCCGGCCTGCCAAAGGGGAGGGGAAGGAAAAGGGATGGGGAAAGGGTTAGGATCAGGGGGCAAGCCCCCTGGGGAGAACCGGATATACACTGGCTGACCCTGGAACGCGACCCACACAAGGCGGGCCACTATGGCAGGTTTTAGCACCAGTGTACGGTGGTCGCTATCCGGTCGGATACAAGTATCCTCCCACCAGCGGTGTCTTTTCTAAACTTTCCAATATTCATTACATGCACGATTGCGATACATATAATCTTGACAAAAACAGTATCTATTCTAATGAAATGGTAACGCTGTGTGTTATTGTGAACCAGTGTGAGAGCTGCCGCCTAGGCATATTATGTTTTTCGTACAACCCTTTCAGTTGATAATGGTGCGTTTTATCATGGCGATGTGTAACGGTTTAAATTAGTCCCACCTGCCCAATTCGAGAGAGTTGTGTTTATACGACCTATAAACGCTAACGTTAACAAAGTATGCCCTAAATAGGTTTATTGTGTGCAATGTTATTGTATGCTGTCTGTAATTATAACGGCGGGGTTAGAAGAATATTCATGTTATTTAAAGGTTGTCTAAGATTCAAATTAAGGCTAAGTCGTAGAAATGACGTCGAGCTCCAAGTATATTCTGAGAAATCTCCTGATCGCTGTATAAAACATCTATATCTAATTAGCTTCGTTACGGAATTTCCTATTGAAACAGAAATTCTATATATAACTAACTAAATAACTTAAACAAATGATTTTAATTACTGCTATTTAAAATCAAATCGAAATCAAAACGTTTGTTTTGCAATTACTTGCAAGCTTGACCTATGCCACAAAGGACTCTTTTACATGTCAATAATAGGTAAATTACATTGAAATGTGTCTACCGGTACTTCGGAAATGCCTACTGGTCTAAGTAGAAGCATCAAGAAACTTAGCTGTAGGTCTTTTCTATTACACTGTATTTTGTTTTTTCTTATCCTCATTTTTTTTACGTCATACTGTAATATTTTGAAAAAGGAATTTTGCATGGAATTTCATACGAATGATGTAAAAATTAGGTAAATGTTTAGTTGAATAAAATTTAAATAATACAAATTAATGACAGTCTGAGTAGATCAGTCCACATAAACAGCACCCGTTCACGAGTATGACGCATGCATGAAGTGACCGACCCGGCACACGACGCCGCAAGCAGACATAAAGCGAGCATGAGAAACCACGACACGATCAGTCAGATGTCACGATCTGCAAAATGCAATTGAAACGCCAACGGTCTGTCGAAGTTCTCGATACGTGTAAAAATAGGAACACAAAGAGTTAGAAACTTAATTTTCCGATACTTGGCCGGATAAACTTCGCAATGAACGAACAAACCTTGTTTCATTATAAATACACCTTTGCTGTGGAAATTAATTGATTACGAGGATTAAAATATAATTGTATGTTCGTGTTTAATTTGTGAAATGTCCTGAGGGTTCGCTCGCATAATATTTTTTTTACTGATTATTATAATTAATAAGCAACCAATTTCCGGAAGTTCTAGTCGTAAAAATGTACTTACCATAATATATATCTAGTGTTGTAACAGCTAGGTATATATCAGATCATTATGACATGTTAGTATTTTGAAATTCCCAAGATTGCAGAAGCGCATAGTTTTAATGCTAGTATGCACAATTGTAATTAAGTCAGTAAACATGTCATATAATATTACACTAGCTTTTGCTCGCGGCTTCGCCCGCGTGAACGTTTAAAATTGACAAAGTTTCATACAAACTTTCATCCCCTATTTTATCCCCTTGGGGGTAGAATTTATCAAAATCCTTTCTTAGCGGATGCCTACGTCATAACATCTACCTGTATGCCAAATTTCAGCCCGATCCCTCCAGTGGTTTGGGCTGTGCGTTGATAGATCACTATGTCAGTCAGTCACCTTTGAGTTTTATATATTTAAATAATAATATTTTACGCTGTACTCCTAAGTTGATATTGATTATTTATGGTACTTTTTCATGTAACTTCATCCGTGTGAAAGTTCGCTTCTCGTGAATTTGTGTTACAAAAAGATGTACCTATTCTATGAGCTATACTCGTCTCCAAACATCGTCATCATCTATGTTGGGCTCAGCACAACATAACATAATATTTTTTAATAGCCTCTAGTTTAAAAAAAATACTTTATTCTCATTTTATTAGATGGCGTAAAAACAGAAACATTTTGGTACTTTAACTGGTACATTTAATAACATTTGTATGTAAAATGACAGCACAAATTATCATAATAAATTCAATTTACATTACAACGATCATACGGCTGGTATCATCAACCGGTGGTGGTAAGATATTCATATCCGTCCGGATAGCGACCACCGTACACATTGACGTAGCTAGCCTGGGTGGCACTCGGGACGGATTTGATATGGGTGTCACCACAAGATCTTTAAAATTATATTTTTAATCTATTGTAACTGATTTGAAAAAAGGAGGAGGTTCCCAATTTTTGAGTACTTATTTTGGGTTATGGTTATGAAATTGTAACCACACAACGATCAACAAAGGCCCTCCAAGGACACGATCAGTAATGAAAAATGCGACCAAAATTCCATTAATTCGAAATATAATTAAGATGTTAAATCTCATATTGCCCAGTCATTTTACTGGCTTCAAAGATTATTTTAAACGAATCACTCGAAAAAAGACTACTCCTGAACTACTACTTTAACACTGTCTCTCAAATTGTGTTAGTGGTGTATGTTTGTGAGGAAATGAGCAATGAGGGTAGGGTATCAATCTAAACGGATTTGCCGACTTAGCCGGTCCTTGTTAGGGCGGTCAACACTGTCGGCCAAATGTGATATTACGGATGTGGTGGGTGCGCAAAAATTGTTTTTGATTTTGTTTGAAAAAAACTGTTGGGTATATTTTTTACCACTAAAAATGTAAGGCAACCGATGCTGGTTATAAAAACAAAATATTTTTATATAACTTCCAAATTCACAAACTCACATACGTCCAAACTTTAACATTTTAAATAGTGGTAAGATTACATTTCCCACCACAGCGGCGTTTGTAGTATTTTATAACATCAAAATTAATTTCTCAATGCTCTTACCCACTACGCACAAGGCAAAAGCGTCCATAAAACCAGCGGAGCCATGTTTTTATAAGGTAAAATAGTTTGTTTATTTTAAAAAGGACGGGGCACGTGTGTTGCGTGCATCGTTCTACATTCGTAGTCATGCGACCCGTAACGACACGTCACACGACCACGGTGATGCATAGCTATATCGATATTTAATTGTAACTGTTCTTAGGAACCCCCATCAATTGTAATAATACCGAAAGCAGACGGTATTATGAACCTAACATATCTTGTAGAAACCTTAGTGCTACTGAGTATTTAGTTTTTGATAGACTCATGAGAGTACATGTGAGCTAACGACTGCTGAACCTGTTATAATAGAATTTACTTCAAATAATTATGTTTAATAGCTTCCTAGGCTTCCTAAGTACTTTTTGCGGATTACGTACGATACTCGATCTGGTTGAACATTGATTTTTTAACCTAAATGTGGAAATTTCGAATTGGGTCAGAAAGCGTATATTTACTTTGTTTATTTTATCCTGTATCGATAACTCTGTTGCGTGATTTAAATGTTTCGGGTGAAAAAATATTCAATTATAAATAATTCGTAATTTTATACATATTCATAAATACGTACAAGGGATACGTCTCGCACAAAACTGAAGGAAAGGCGAGGACTAGAGGAGGAGTATAATCTGCAGTAATTGTATACGCATTACGGGCCGAACATAGAGATAGATATTCTATTTATTTGGTTAATGTGTAAGAGTTAGTAGAGTGTTTTCGTTGTGTATATGGTTTTTTTTTATTTGCTTGAATGATGAGACGTGAGTTTGCGTTGCGCTCGCCTGATGGTAAGCGCCACGCCTGCCTATAAACAAAAGCAACACCACACAGCACTTTGAATTACAAAGCGCAGCATGGTACTGAATTGCACTCGTCACCCCGAGACATAAGATGTTAAGTCTCATAATGCCTAGTAATTTCACTGGCTTCAATGTCCTTCAAACCGAAACACAACAGTGCTTACACACTGTTGCTTCGCGGCGGAAATAGACAAAGCGGTGGTACCAACCCAGACGGCCTCTCGCATACGAGGGGGACCTACCACCTTGGTTAAAACGATTGGTTAAAAAACGAGGAAATATTTAAACCCAAATATATTATTTTCATTTCATGGGTTCTAACAAGTTAACATTATGTAAATTTATAATAGGAAACTGGATATTCTATTAAGCTGAAGAATATATTTCAATAACGAAATCGAATAGCGACATGGAAAGACGTTTATCAAATGGCTTTTTATGCGTCTTTCCTAAATAGTTTGTGCGATAAACATCTATTTCCATAAGAATGTTATTATGCAAGTACATTAGCAAATAGATTGAAATATATATATTTTGGGTCACGTGGGCAATGGAAATGGCAATAAAATACTTAATTCTCAAATAAGTAAGTAGGTTTTTATTGAAGGCAGAAAAAATCAGCGCTATACATTTCTAATGAAACTCTAATGTATTACCTAGGAATATACAAGGACAGACGACCTGATAAAGGTCGCAGGAAGTCGCCGGATGCAGGCCGCTTCCAACAGGTCGGTCTGAAAATCTTTGGGGGAGGCCTATGTTCAGCAGTGGACGTGCTGTGGCTGATGATGATGATGACGATAATACAGCACGCTATCTCAAAGAAACCACACAGAGTTATCAAATTTCTCTATCTGATAGGATCTAGCTTAAAATGAGACTCACCTGAATGAGCCACTATGATGTGTTTTACACCTTTTTAATGATGGACACTATCCTGTTGGGAAAAAAATCAGGTACCTGAAATATTAGAAGTTACTAAAATATTGTCTTTTTTTATGGAATAAGGGGGCAAACGGGCAGGAGGCTCACCTGATGGAAAGTCATCACCGCCGCCCATGAACATCTGCCACACCGGAGGGCTTGCAAATGCGTTATTAAAATATTGGTGTAAGATAAGCAAGCTCCGAGCTCTTATACATTCGCTCGTGTCTTGGTTCTTTCAGTGATACGCTATCATTTCTTCTAATGGACGCTTAAGAGAGTTATAATTTATGCATCCTAACTTCTTAGTTACTAGTTCATAGCAAGCTGAAGTTAGGGCGGTAGGTAGCTAGTGAAAATTTACGTTGTATTAGCTAAGTGAACTTCTGTCATTCTGTATAAAATATAGCGTTACTAGGTAATGTTATGTTACTTTTTGAATGCGAAATAGAATTTTCAATGATTCTACACTACTTATACGTTGGAATACTTATACGTTATATACGTTGGAATTGGCTTCCTATTCTTTTCAGTCTATTGATATTATGTTTTGCCTTAAATTTTATACTAATCTCGTCAGTGTTATTAAATATGCAAAAAAAATCTTCATTTGCAACCTAGCAAGACAATTCGATACGATACTGAGCATTTTGTGATAGAATAACCCAATATGGTTTGACACGACCCGGAGATCGAACCTGAGACCTCAGTACAGTAGTCGCACCGTGTACGCAACAAAACTACGCCACCGAGACAGTCCTCCTTTTTGATGTCGGTAAAAATGTTTTATTTTCATTTTATCACTAACATATACAATTAGTATTACTCTAAGGTTCGAGAATAATTAAAGTTAGAGCTTTAATTCGTCAGCACGCAAGACTGTTACTGTTTTTCTATCTAAAACTTTTTGATTACTTATTCCACCTAAGATTAGACATCTCAGTCAATGCTAAGTTCTCGAACTTATAACACAAACACAGTTCACCTTACCTTCACATCTAGATTCATCGCATAAATATTCAAAGCGCACTAAAATCAACGATCCCAACGTAGCCCGCGGCGCGTTTTTAAACTTGTTAGCATGAGTTTTCTTTGAATTTCAATTCTGAATACACTGATTTTTCAGAGCGTGTTTTATGGTGCTATTTTCAAGCACACTCTTTGTATAGGTGATCTTCTTTTGCCTGGCGATATCCCGGTCTAGATTTGGTATTATGTGAAGCGATCCACCGTCTGATCCTCACAACCTGCAACGGGAACAGAGTTTCGACACTGCCTTGTTCATTAATAAGTGTATACACAAAAGCAAGTGGTTTTAAAAATACATGCAAAACCTTCGGCAACTATTATTTGCGCCTAAAATTATACCTCCGCGGTAGGCGAGGGTTTACAGTATTTCATTCTTAATAATGTAGTACTACGAACTACTTGTACCTAACTACGTTGCTAATGCCTAATCAATAAACGAGTAGTATTATGTGTTTCATAGTCTACTATAGGTATTCTGTAGTATTTATCTGAAATGAAGCGAGCAACAACAGAGAAACTTAGCTTAATAGCTTATGTAACCTGCATGCACTTTCAGTTCTAATATATATTATAGTCATATCCTGATAATAATCATTTATACTTATAGATGGACTATTCTGTTAAATCTGTACATGTAAAAACAAAATAAATAACAGCTGTATGATTTAACCAATGAAAAAAACTGATTGTGTGTAAATAAGCGGAACTAGTTTTAAATGTACGGCTGTAACTGGTTATTTGTTGATCGATTGATACTACTATATCTAAACAACATACCGGAACAATAATGAGATGTGAGGAAGATATTAGAGTAATTAATCTCCTACAGCAAGAAGCAATTAACAGTTGTGATGAAAATAGGAAGAACTTGAGGTTGAAGATCAAGCAGCAAATTCAAAAGTACAGTATAATAATAAAAGAACCTATATTGAAAAGAGAAAACCTAGTTCAACTTATGAACTAGATCATTTGGTTGATCCGGATCTGAAAATAAAACCTTTGTTTCTTGGACCTTACGGGATTATTGAGATCAAAAAATATAAATACGATGTTGAAAAGCTGTTTATTACCACCGAATGGCTAGAAAAGACCTCCAACTCGGCTGATATGACGAAGAAATGGCCAGATAAGGATGAAGGTTCATAGTGAATATTTAATCATTAGGTAAGAAAAGTTGTACGCGTAGTTAATTGTGTCAATAACACTACTCAGCCCCTTCCTGAATACTAGGTTCTTGGTCATTAAACGTCTACCTAAAACACAGTGTATCGAGTTTTCGATAGCCATTAATGTTACTATAATATTAATTTTGAATCGGCTAGATTTTTCTTCGAACATAGCTAAGAACCATCCATTCCAACCATTTCTACCAGTTTTCCAAAAAAAACTGTATTCATTCACATACCCACAGACTGATAATAGCCTAAAATTATAATACGCCTACTTCAGTCGGGAGTTAAAAATTAACCTCAATAGAGATGTGGTGTATTCATGAACTCCTATCTTATTTATTTATGATGCATTTGCACAGAGTGAGTGTAGTAATGTTCACATGGTTGATAATTTAAATCTCGTCGCCTGTATACTGGGTGTAGGTAATCTAATTGCAAATATTCAGGCGAGCTTCCGGCAGTCGGCGTGCGCGGCCTGAATCTCAAATTAGCGTTGCATGGTATACACTACCGAACACTTTCGTATTTCACAACGATATCGGACGGCATCGTAAAAATTTCAATATTTCCTCGCAATCAAAAAAGTTTTTCATCACGCCTGGTATTCATTAAATGACAGACGCGTAGACAGTACGATCAGAGAATAATACTGCGTCGACTGCATTTTTGGGTTATTTAATGGTTGAACTTGACTTTTACATAGAGACAAGTGATTCTAAGAAAATTATGTTTTTCAAATAGGGTTGATGCATGAACGCGATTTCGAACATTATTTTATTTCATTATTTATATATGTACGCAATAGAAAATAATACAAAAAAGAAATCCTATTACGAAAACAAAATTGGTTGAAAAATGAGACCACAATTAATATTTCAAATAAGGATTAAAACGATTTTTCACGCGTGTGAAATAAAATGAATGACCATCTCACATTTTCCTTGGTACGTGTGCGCCGCGTTATGACCATCGTATATAGCGTGCAACTATTTATTGTCATTCGATATTCATGCCCTCCACCAGATTTCAATAGCCTTTAACTTAAATATTTTTGAGGGGATTAATTAAATTATTTTGATTATGGGCAATATAAGGTATTAATTAAAATCATAAAAATACATACACCAAACCTATTGAAAGAACAATGAATTTTCCTTGTTGAACAACGAAACGTGCGTTAAGAGCTAGTAAAACTAAAATATTTTAATCTCACAGACCCCTGTAAATACATACATACATACTCACGACTGTAGCCCCGAAGGGAGGTAGGCAGAGGTGTTTTCAGTACGCCCACATTTTGCTGAGCGTATTTCCGTCTCATGATGCGATAGGGGGCAAGCCTATCGCCATACTGGACACAATTCCCGACTCCGGGTTGATATGAAGCATTTAGTAAAAGAAAAAACCAATATCACTTTTACCCGACACAGGGAACGAACCAGAGACCTCAGCATAGTAGTTATACCGCGTACGCAATACAACTGCCCCCCCGAGGCAGCGACCGGTACCTAAATGTGTTTATGTAATATACAGCGGAAATGCACGTGTTCAAAATAACGATATTGAGGTGGAATAACCATACTGATGTGGCCGATATGTCGGACAAAGGATTTTGTTCTGTTTTTATTGCGTGGCGTTTTTTCAATGCATGAATTTTCTATTCGCGAGTTTACATTCATACCTCCCAATTCATTCTACGTAGGATTTCTTTTATATTCACCTTGTGCCTTAGATTTATGTTGACATACGTTTTGATTTAAGTAGTGATGTTTTGAGCAAAAAGTGAAATAAATATGATTTAACAATAAATTTTAAATGAGAATTAGTGTATTTAAAATGGATTTAATCTAACACAAAAGTATTGTAAATAGTTACATTCCAAATCGCCTATGTAATTCTGTCGTATGTCGTATTTATTATATTTATAGGGGTAAAACAGGCCTTTAGCAGAACCCTCCATATTTCCTCCTACTATATTTCTGTAATATGCTGAATCTGCTTATGAAAATCCTATATAACGTGAACTGACTATATAAAATCTTTGCGGGTTTTGTTATATTCCGCCACTACTTCTATGATTTATTCGATATGGTAATATGAAAGTCTATTGTAATGCAAAAAGTGTTTGTTTTAGCTTGAGGTAATATAGGAGTTTCATCTCTATATTTTCTTCATTCCGTAGGGTAATACACATATTCATAACGATAATAAATTTATGTTATGAAAAATAAACTTATGTATTACGTGTGAGTCTAGGATGTAGGCGTAAGATAAAAATTATGGATACATTAATCTTTTGGATACCTGAAACGCGTTGGATTCAACCATCACTTAATCAATTCAGATTCATTCATTTGTATTTCATGGTAACAGAATAAAGTATATTCTTCGTTTATCAGATGGTACTTTAATGTCTTTTAATGTGTATGCGTAACGACACACTGGTGCTTTTACGTTTGTCGTCAAGAAAATGTGGCATAGGTGTTCGAATGTTCTCAAATTTTCTCAATATTAGTCTTTTATTCTTATTCCTTCCTGCTTGGTGTTATTTTGGCTTAATAACAGGATCTGCCTTATCATTATAATTTGACAGTGGACTTGGTATTATGAAGGGCGACGAAGTTTCGCCATTGCCTCGTCCATTAAGGAGCAGAGAGCTGACTTTGAGATTAAGATGTTGGTGGCCCACTTACGTCTCAAACTTATTTTTATTCCGAATGTAGATAAATAATTCGACATTTAAAACGTGCATTAAAATTTAGGCTTTTTTATCATAGGCTTTATATTATACGTTGCTTTTCTAGTTAAGTGTTGTAGCAATTGAAGACTTGACAACAAAAAAGTTTTGACTCCCATTTATACATGAAACATAAGCCAGGTAGCAGAAAATAAATAAACAATAATAACGCAAATTTAATATTTAATTAAAAGTGTACAACGGCGTACGTATCGTGAATATCAAATGCTGTACTAATTAGGAAATCGAAAATGTCATGACAATGAAAAGTTCGCGTATTTGGCGCATGTTTCTCATAATGAATCGTATTCAATTAGTAGTTTTGGCTGAGAACACTAACGAGCTCCGAGGTACTGAGACAATTTGCCGCGACGGAGTTCGCACAGGGCGTCGACGTGACGATCCAAACTTCCTACCTTCAACCGAGCCCTCAAATTGATTAACGGTTGCCCTACTTCAATATCAGATAAGGGATCTTTTTTATATTATTAAAATTTAGTTGTGTTACCAGTTTGAAGATATAAGTTACACATGATAAATAAGTCAATGTTAGCCAAAGTAAGATTTCGTCTCTTACTAATTCTTTATCATTAACCTACTTAATAATAATACTTAGCGCTAAATGCTGATTACCACATATAACACATTTAAATAGAAAAGCCTGACATCACCTATATTATACTGGAAAAAAGTTTTTATATTTTATTCTCATATATATTTATAAGAAAATAAAACAAGTTAAGACTAAAAATACTTGTTATGCTTCTTCCTATTAAACAAAGGATGCTACTATGTTTCATCTGAGGACGGTATCAGAAAGGTATAAAATAAAATGTGTCACTTGTGCTACGTGCTTAACGAGGATAAAATGCACGTAGCGTAGTATTCGTTTCCATTTAATGATACTTTTTATTATGTTTGTTATAAAATCCCTTCTGTTGTGACTACACCCCTGCATTTCTGCTATCCTTCAATAATCCATAACATTTTCAAGGTTGTCTGGTAGAGATCGCTTTTAGCGATAAGACCGCCTTTTGTTACTTGATCTAGTTGTAAGGTTCTTATTGTATAATTGTAATTATTGGTGTACAATAAAAAAAATTGCTATAAAAAAAAAAACTATCTATCTATCCCTTAAATCATTTCTACGCAGGTGAAGTAGTGGGCAAAAGTTAGTGTTTGTATTTGTGTGGGAATAAATGAGAGCTAAAATATGTTTTATTCATCTAACAGCGCATTACGATTTAAGTTAATTGCTTCGGGAATCATCGATTAGTTTATGAAAAACAACGGCGTGATGGTTATAAACCAGTATAATATAGCAGTCATAAAATTAGCAGTAGTAGACGGCCGAACATTTTTGGCATATTCAAAAATCGCGAAAACGGAGATTGCTAAGTGACTATGTCTTTAATTGTAGGACTGTTTATAGACTATATACTCCGCTTTTATAAATCCCCCCGGCGTTAATTAGAAAACTGTAACTTTAAAACGACTAAACAGATTCTACAAACAAAAACCAGCTTTAAAACAAAAATAAAAACGCATTCAAATCAGTCCTTTCATTTACAAGCTGCGATACTTACGCACATACACACCGACTTAAATGCGTTTTTATGTTTCAAAGCTGCTTAGTTGAAATGCTATGTTAGAATAAAATCTGTTTAGTTTAAAAGTAACATATATTTTTCTCATTGAGGTTGTAGATTTTTAACGGTTTGCAGTCGGGAGTTGAGAAGGAAAGAAAATTGAAACCAGGTCACAACCAAACAACGATTTCAGTGTCTATGGCAGCACGATGTTTCGCTTTTTAATTTGATCGAGACAAGTGGTCGGTGGTCTGGTAATGTTACAATATTGTAATTGTAAGCTAATATTATAATATTCTTTCAACAATAATATTTATCTTAATTATAAATGAACAAAAGTATATATTCACCGTGGTGCAAATTTAATCTCGTTTAAAACGTAGTGTTAAATTAACAGATTGAACACTGCCGTCAAAGTTTTCACTGCAGTAAAATCAAGTCTCTTCAATAATTGTAAGAGCCTGGTTACGTTTGCTATCTTCCACCAGGCAATGCATTTTCACTGCAAAATTAGTTTGCTGCATATTTGCACGCATACGCAATTGTCATATTTCCGACTGTATTATCATGGAAATTGTATTAACTAATTTCATACAATTATTAGCACAAAGAGCATTTGCCGACGACGAGAAGTGGCTAATTATTTTTAGACAATTTAAAATGGAGGTTCAGGTTCTGTTTAATTTCTATAAGGATTGTTGTCAAATATGTCTGGAAAAGTACATGTTTATTTGTAAAACTATATGTAATAATTACAGAGTGAAGTAAGAATTCGTGTTAAGGTATCACGCCAAAATATAGTTTATTAATCAATGGAAATTAGGAATGTTATTAATAAAATAGTAATATTTGAAAATCGAATCGACCCCAATCACGACAATGTATTTGCCATCGGCTGTATTGACGTTCATTTAATGAACAAGCCTGTTCTCATTGATTGAGCGTAATTGCGAAATGTTGTAGCTCGACACGGCTCGCGACAGAATATAAAATATGGTTTTATGAATCAACACAATTTTAAAACCATTGGTCTCTCTGCTTTTAAAACACGTTACTGGTTAATACAAGACAGAAGGTTATCTTACATATATTCATATCTATTATTTGTAATTTGATTTGTGAATGAATTGATTCACTGTTATATTTTCATTTTTAGAGATGAGGATGATATTATGATATTTTATTTTGGTCTTTATTTGTGCATGGTGCTATTCTTTCTAAGTGCTAGGGTTCGCCTTCCTACTTAAAAATTTTCACTTCATCCGATCTTGAGCATACTTCGTATTGAGATCATTGGCTCTCATGTCTCCCTTCAATACGTCGAGTTAATGATGTTTGGGCCGTCCACGGGACCGTAACCCTGTTATGATCTGGTATCCGCGACCGACGTACTCCTGTAGTTTCCTCAAAACGTGACTAAAACACTTCAAGCGACATTCCTGAAGATTGTTTGCCACTTTAGTTTCAACATTTTACTTAATCAATTTACAAAATTAGTGTCATACACAACTACTACTGGAAAACATACATGAACCATGAATAAATGCAACCTAGCAATAACTTACTGTATGATTTCCACACTTAATCGAATAACCTGGGACAAAGACGAAGTTGCTGGGGTTCTCGCTCAGTAAAAAGTTAAATTGCATGAACTCTCGAGCGTTCCGTAGTGCTCTGAATTTGTCCGGACGACGACGCGACGGTACTGAAATCTAGGAAAAGGAAACACGGAGAGCGGGAAGCAGTTTTTTGGGTTCATTTACCGCTTTGTCTGGATGATATAGTGTCGGATGTTTGTAAAAGAAAAATATGGACTACATAGTTATATTATTCTTTAGAGATTTAAAATATTTGAAACACGAAATTTTTCCATTACATTTTTGTATATTATGTTCTGCATTGAATTTTTCTAAAAATGACAAATATAGAATTTCTTTATAGTTCGATTCTTCACTCTAGTCAACAATCTCTGGGACGGTATTCCATGCTAACGTCTTGACGTCTGTTCTTAAATTTTCCGGAATGGAGGTTTCGCGCGACCGCGAACCAGCGCGGCGCGGCAGCAGCGTTCTTAATGTTTTTAATTGTTATTTCAATTTTTTCAAAATGTAAAAGTAATACGTCGCGTTTCAGAAGAAAAATTACAAAATAGCAGTAATTAAAAAAGTGAAGTGAAAGAAGACTGTTCTTAGTGTTGTCGGTTGGTAAAAAGAATGTGGGCGGCTGTGACCGCTTACCATCAGATGGGCCGCATGCTCGTCTATCTATCTAAGTAGGCAATAAATGTTTCTTCTAACGCCAATCCAATTCTTATCTTAACGCCCACGTCACTATAAAATCACCCTTACACCGGGACACTAACAACTAACATGCCGAGTTAGAGCTCTATCAGTTGTCTCGGTTTCGTTCAGCTTAGATTCTATAGTTATATAAACTATGTAAACGGCTGCCTCGGGCAGTGTCCAATTAAAGTTGATCTGTACTGCTCGTTAAATTTCACGGAGCTTTTGCGATTGGTAAAGCGCTCGCTAAACTGGCGTAGTAGCGTAGCATGTTTTAAAAGCAGTTTCCTAAAACTGGAGCACTACCAGATGTGTTCAATTATTTACGGCCACTATCAAACAACGTATTAGATACTATCCGAGGGTTGAGTATTACTATTAATACATTTTAATGATCTGACAATTTATCTCGCTGTCAGATTAAAGTTCGCCTGTACGATTTCTAATAAATATTATTTAATTAATTTGGAACCAGAAGAACCATGTTTTTTTCTGTGATAGTTACAAAAGATATAAGCTTAATTATTCCTGTTAGCCGCTTGCTTAGCTCCTTGGATAGGATGCTGTTGGATTGCTTTCCTTCATTATGTTATTTGAGGTACTTAGATTTGTAGAATATTCTTCTTGCCCACCAAATAACGCAACTTAAAGTAAGGGTGATACAATGGGCTGTCTTATCAAAACCGGCGATTTCTTCCAGACAACCGTATTGAATTGATATACAATGTATATTGTGATGACCAAACTAGTGGAAAGTCGCTAAAGATCGCGATTTATGAAAAGAAGGTGAGAAGCCTTTGCCTAGAATTGGGACACAAATGGCTGAAATAATAATAATTAGTATACATGCGTCAAGTCCTAGATATAGATTTTCCTTATGCTTCCAGGGTTTCTAATATGTTACATTAAATGACGGAAACTGATCGCTTGCAGTTGCGATCTGCACTAATACGCGACTTATAAATATAAAGGCTTGTCATGTAATAATGGGAAATTTGTAAAATATCACATACTTTTTAGAACACATTTTTCATATTTAAAGGTGTTAAAAAAAGGTTGACCCAGTTTTAATCGTATATGTTTTACGATATAATGTCTAAGAAAAGTTAGTTTACTTAAAACACTTTTTCATGACGTAGCATTTAAATGAACCTTAGTTATATGGTAAACATTCTGTTTTTTATTCAAGTCGCCTCCGATAAAGGGTCGGTGGATTTATCTCTAAATACGGGACAATCCCTTCTAAGTCGGAGTTGTATCATCACATTATATATACATACGAATATATATATCTGTTTACATGTACATTGTAGGTATATTATTATATATTATCTGACTCACATGTACTACTCTTTCGTGAACATGATAAGCATTTTCTCCAACTAGCGCTTCAGTAATTGGTTTTGTATAACTTCATTGTATTTGAATAATATATTTTAATTATACATATATACGTTGTGGTGTTATGGCACAAATAACTAATACTCCTATTATGTGCTGAATTACAAATGTGAATTATAAATGCGTGCGTGCACACACAGATACACACGCACACAGGCGCACGTACGCCTGCACGCGGGTACACAAACTAATAATAAAATTGTTGTCAGTATTTTGAATGAAAAAATTAATTAACACCATATCATTAAACTACCATTATTTAGTTAAATGCGGTCACTTGTATATTGTATTAGCATTAAAACTCGCTTGATTATCTATATTTGGATATCCATTATATTGATGTAATTTCATTATATTCCTGGCTCTGCGGTCCGTCCTTGGGTTTACTAGGGACATCGTTATTACCCACACGTATTTTGAAACAGTGTTTTTATTGCGGTGCTACAAACTTTTGGGTTATGATTTTATAATAAGGTATAATTCAAAGTAATTCTCCTTGGGGATTATTTTATTATTTTTACTGTGGCTCGTTAATAACATGGTTGTCAGAAGGCTAAGGATTCTGCTCCTCTATAAATTGAAGTGTAACGTTGAGCTAGTTTTAGTTTTATTAAATATATTTTATATTACCTTGAAATGCATTTAATAAAATACGATTACACGACACCATTTCTTAGATACGGACGTGTTGTCACCTGAGTCACGGTCTTTCACCTCAAATATACCTTAAATGCACCAAGCAATGTAGTCGTCAGTGAGCGACGACCACGAATCAAAGGTTGACATTTATCATTCATCATTAGGAATGACGACCTATTTTTTGAAATTGAAGAATTGAATCGCAACGAATACGTTTCGTGGCATGTGAAAGCAAATCTTACTCTTTAGAAATATATGTTATCTATATTAGAGTGCAAGATCACATAGGATACTCTGTATTTAGATCACGTTCGTTTTGTGGGAAAAAGACGCATGATATTCTCGTAACAAGCGCCATGACGGAAGGCGTTTATTGTTGTTAGCTCTTGGCTAATATTCCATATAAAAGGGTAGCTTATATTATCAACCTTCACTGACTTTAGCTTGTCTGATTTAGCTACGTTTTACATAGTCATATTCATTTGGACCTTCCCATAAGAACTGAGATTGTTTGGATGTAAGTAGATACATTTTAAACGTGGATTCTTTTTCTAATACCATCTGGTTGTAAATAACGATATGTGGAATGGAATCTATAGGCAATATTCGGTATAAAAAGTCAACCATCCTGGTTTACGGGTGTTGTAATCTAAGTTTCGCAGAACTTTGATTCTGGTTATTTATTCGAAAACTGAAGATGTTTTCGTATTAAATGCATCGACATATAAAAAAAGGGGGACGCCACTTCCCATACATCGAAAGTGAAGTGACCTATAGTGTGCCAGAATTCTGTACGTATAGGGGCCACACGCACACACTCTCATCATAGTACACCATTTCCCGCCATTACGCGACACGACCGCCTTGTGAAAAGTTCATTCCAACTAGTGTTAAAAAAAATATAATAATGCCGACATGTGTTATAAAACACTGTAAAAACAATTCCACATCGAAAAAGAAATATCAAGGAATTACTTATCACAGGTAAGATACGAATTTATAATCACTTTTATAATGTTTTTGGTAAAAATATTTATGTAATATTCGGAACACAAAACGTCAACTACACGTGCATGTGTTGCCAGAAAATAAATGAGGTATTTTCCCCAAAGTGTGAGTATTCCGTTGTGATTAAGAACATTAGTTCAAACATTACTAACCGACTTTAAAACTGGAGGAGGTTGTCAATTAAGCTTATATTTTATCTTTAATGTATGGACATAAATTTCCCCATCAAATATGGACCGAATTTGAAATATGTTGATGTTCGATAAAGTTTAGGTACTATGCGGTCTCCTATATACAGTGGTGTGTGTAGTGGTAGTTATGTCTTCCCAAAACCGGTCACAACCGGGGTGCAGTGCCCCCCCCCCCCTCCGGTCCTAGTTACGCTACTGCATATATATTTTCTTAAAATCTGATAACGGAATATGGAGTAAAGAAGATATTAAACTCCTCAAATAAATTAAAAATAACTCGCCGAATTGAGAACCTCCTTTTTTAAAGCTTAACCGGCTTCATATCATCGAGATTACCAAAACATAAAATATATATATAAAATATATCTTCAGAAACTCATTGATAAGTAAATAATAACATTAATTTCCAGAGGTGTTTTTGGATTCGGTAAAATTTGTGTTGTGCGGCTGCGGCACAAGCCCCTGACTTTTTTATTTTTCAGTGCGTTTTGAACTGTGTTTTGTACAGTACTCTTTATTTAAAAATAGTAATTATTATAAATAATAATTAAAAATAATAATAATTTCTTTAAAAGGATTTTTTACATTTTTAAATATTAGTCACAAAAAGAACAAAACATTTAAAAATATAAAAATCATAACCCTCCAATGACGAGGCCTATGACCCAAGCCACCGGCGGTTAGGACCTAAGAGAGAGAAACCTTCTCACAATGCGTGCTGTGTCTCTGTCTAATCTAAAGGGGGCCTACATTTCCCGGCTGAAGATTTATACAAAGTATGTTGCATTTGCGTGATGGCAGCCAGGAGGCTCATAAAATAAAACATTATAATTTCTAATGAAAAACAACATACGTACATAATATAAAAAATATTGGATTCTTTTATAGCAAATAATATATTTTTTTTAAATTTGGAACTAGAACACACTCTGGCAGGCGCCGAACATAAGATCAATTTAATTAAATGTATCTTACAAAATATTTGAGCATTCGTTTCCACCACATTTCTAAATTAGAAAGTATTGAACGGTCCGTGCAAAGTAAGAGGCATGTGTATAGAAAATTAAATAATTTTAAAGGCTTTTAACTTATTTTTTAATATACCTACCCCATTATTACACGAAACAATTAATTGTTTGAACTAAGTACTTAATTACCATCTACATACTTTATTCCAATAAACACGGGCTGAATATAATACCTCCTCTTAGGAGTTGGTTAAAACTGGGGAAAATTTTCATTTATCTGGTATCCCTCAACTTTCACACACATATATCGTAAACCTGCATCACTGACGATATTAGTAGCGTTCTATCCTCCTTTTTTTATATATCGATGATTAAATGATACTTATCGCGCGAATATTGTAGCTCTCACATTTTTTTCGGATTAAGCTCTTACGTAAGGCGTTCTATCCTCTATTTGAAAAGGTTATAATATTATTTATATTATATATTATTTATATTATATATATATATATATATATATATTAAATAAATCTAAGTAGGTGAAGAAGAAGTTATTAGTTTTTTCTCCGCATACGTAACATAACGACGTGATTAATATTAAATTGTTGTTTGCTTCGATTTTAAATAGATTAACTAGGCCTAGAATTAAAGTACTTTACATATATACCAAAGTTATGACGTTTTCAATTTGTTTTGCTACTAGATGGTAGATCTCTCGTTTGGAGAGGCCGCCTGGGTTGGTATCTCCACTTTATCTATTTCTGCCACCAAGCAATAGTATGTAAGCCCTGTTGTTTCGGTTTGAAGGAAATTGAAGCTAGTTAAATATTTGGAAATTATGCGACTTAAACTTAGACTTATTCTTATGACTGAGAGTGCAGTTCAGTGCTATTCAGCTATTTGTAATACAAAGTTCTATGTAGTATTGCTTTTGTTTATGGGCAGGTGTTACGCTTGCCATCACGCGACCTGCTCGTTTCGTCATTCAGACTAATAAAAAAAATAGACTAAAATATAAATATATTAAAGTTTGTTGCTATAGTTGTGGCCACAATTCTATGTGGGTATTAAAAAGCAAAATTCCCGCATGCATGAAACTGAACGGCTAGACACAATTTCACCGACGTTATCGTATTTCGTAGCACCCACCGCCCACCCTCTGCATGGAAGAGGATGTTTGTTTTATTCTCTATGGTCTCTACGTGATTGGCGGCAATCTATTTTTTATTTTATTCTTGTATGTGTGCTCTATGACTACGCCGACGATATTCTATTTTCAATTATTTATAAATATTCCCATACAATATTTTGAAAATGGAACCTCTCTCTCTGGAAATGGCATCTTACGTCATAGGATGGCTTCAAACTTATATAAATATCTCCGCTAGATATCTGTCAACACAACTCAAAGAGCGTTTATATACTAGTACAAGATCCCGGGGAACGTTGACCTTCACCCATCTGTTTACCGGATCAAAATAACATTTTAGGGTATAAAATGTGTTACTTGACCATATTTTTTTAGGCAACCCTATTGGTATGTGTTCAGCAACACCTTTTATACCCTAAAATATTATTTTCATCCGGTAAACAGATGGATGAAGGTCAATGTTCCGCGGGACTTAGACCATACGGTATGTAATTATGGTACACCAGCTAGATATTTGTAAATATTTTTATTGCATTTAAAATAAAATCACTTACCATCAGGTAACCCTTGCTTTGCCCAGCCGGCAAAGCAAGGGGGTTACCTGATGGTAAGTGATTTCCACCGCCCACAAACATCAATAATATCTCAAGGATCATAAATGCGTTAATAAAGGGATTCGAAAGGGGAAGGGGATTTGGGCCACCGGATATCTTACAATTCGAAACACAACAGCAAACTTCTACTTCTTTGGTTTTTCGTGAGAAAGTAAAGACAACCCGGTCGAACTGGGCAATTCATGCTGTAGGCAAAACTGTCTACAGCGTAACTCTACCACTCGAAAAGATTTTGAATTAGTTTCTGATTTGGTTAGATTTTAGAATAGGAATAAAGAACAACTAAATGTAATGTTTTATTTATTAAAACTTTATATACAAAACATGTATAAAGGCGGACTTAATACCAGTGGAATTCTCTAACAGTCAACCTACGGTTGATGCAGAGACGAGACAGTGTGGGTGTATAAATGTTATAAAAGAAATAAATACTATGTTAGATGAGAGAATGTTCAAGTAGGTTTCCAACCTTTTTAATACAAAACACGTAATCAGCGCTGAATATATGGATTTAACCTAAACGAATACTTAATCAGACCTCTTTAATAAGAATAAAACAAACATTGAGCTAGTTAATTAATTTGTGTTGTATGTTGCATTGCCATTTGAGGCTTAATTTGACGTATAACCAAGCGAAGCGTCGAATAGGCCAGTTTTGATAAACCTACACGACTGAGACAGGGAGACCGTGGTACAATAGCGACACATCTGCTTTGTATCAAATTGTATAAAAACGGTCGCGAGTCGCGATGTCTTGTCTCTGTGGCATACTTCAGAACGTACTTAGATATATATCAGTGGTAGAGCCACGCTGTAGACGGTTTTGTCACGGGTTTGATTGACGGTTTTCGGTCGACTCGACCGGGTTGTAACCACTCACTGAAAATCGACGCAAAGTAGCGGCGTGCTGATGCATTTCGTAAGGTGGGTGAGATATCCGTAAGCCCAAATTCCCCTCTCCTTCCCAAACCCTAATTATCCCTTTCCTTTAAGGACGGCAACGCACCCATGATTATTATGATATTGTTGGCGTACATAGGCGCTGGAGATCACTAACCATCAGATGACTCACTTGCTCGTTTGTCGGCCTATGCTATATACAAAAAATATATAATATGTTCAATTGAATACAAAGCGGACGTGTCGCAGCGTGGTATGTCGCGGCCTCTTTATTCGTTCATATGAATTCCCGTTTCCATTTTCCACCACAAAATCGGACGTTCCGTCTACGAGCTAACATTACACGAACACGTAAAAGCTATGTTTGTGAAATATTTAAGTGGGCGGATCGTCTGAAATATGTGGATATTGTTCAATTCGGCACCCGCGGTATTTGTATTGAGTCTATGTCAATTTGAATTCAGGTCTCGCATCGCTCGTTCTTTGTCTAAATCACACTGACAGTGTTATGTTCGTATAAAGCCGCGATACCACTAATTTCCCAAGACTGTTGCTGGATTTCGCATGGATAAAGGGATGCGGTTTCGTTATAAGTACTTATGTAGGGTAAGTCTGGAGTGTTGGTAAAAGTTTTTGTTGGAATGTTGGTAGTGTTTTATATTGTCAAGATTGGTCTAATATCAACACCAATGTGCTTTTAATTCTAAGTCGCGTATTCCTCCGTCGCTTGAATGAGTGTAGCGTCGTGCACTGCTCACAGTGCAGAAGTTTTTTCACCTCAGTGAGGCTGTTATTTAATTGTGTTTTAAAAATAAAACAGTGCGTTAATAAAATTTACAGCAACGACCTTATCAATTATAATGGTGTTAGAAACATCGCGACGGTTGTATAACAAGTGAGCGCAGTTTGCGGGGTTATCAATTACTTGCACATGTCGACAGCTGCACACGTTATGGATGCCCTCGTAGACCCGGCTACTATCCATTCCTTCCGTTTATTACCTTATTTGTTCGGACGTGAGCGCTGGACGCCGCGCTCGCTTCGCCGCACTGGACCTAGCCCCCGGGACCATGATGTTCATTTTATTAATTTGAATTGTTGCAATATAAAGGTTCCTCGATGTAAACAATGTAAAATTTTAAAATATACTCATTAATATATTTGCTGAAATAGCGAAAATTTTCTATTGTCGTTGATGTATGAATACTGTGGTGTTTCGTGTTTGTAGTGTACCTATCTAGCCTCCAACCGCTCGCTTTAGCTAGACCCAGAATTCACATAACTTGTGAATTCTCTTTATACACACACGGATAACACTCGATTATTAACATCGGTCGGCAGGTAACTGGTTCCTTCGTAGTGGCGAGTCTGTCGTAGATGTCATACTTGTTATCATCTTACTCCACTATAATTGAAAGGTTCGGTAGAATTATGTCGGCTTGAAGCTACTGGATATACATGGATGGCTAACCCGGCAATGAATGAGCCACAATGAAGTGTTGCACCTAGTATGGTTAATAAAGTTACCTACCATGTTAATCTAATGACACTTTTATTAGTTTTACATCGAAAATGACCGTTTATGACACAAATGTTTAATGTACACATAAAAAAACGTTTTAAATGTTTTATTCCGCGAACAGAGTTGCACCAAGAACCATACACACACATACACCAAATGATGTCAACCGGTAAGTACAGAAATAAAATTAGAGGCGTACTCGACACGAATGTTCAGCGGTTCGCGAGACTTTGTGCTGCATGCAGTCACTCAACTCTCCGTATTTACGGGTATCACCCGCCAATTAACAACGTCAAATACAAATAATATAATTTGTCGATGAACAAGATTCGCGGGTCGATTCTCGAATGGGTTTTGTAGTTTTTTTATTTCAATATTGTTTTTGCATACTTGGGGTAAATGCCTAAAGTACTAATCAATCTTAGTTAACACTATATATTAAAAATAACATGGTAAATAAGAAAAATTAACAAAATAGAATTAGACTTTATAATACAAATATAACCTACGAAGGTGTCCAACATTGTAGGCACCGTTCGGCGCTACGTATTACAGGCGGAATGCCTTCTCTATATGTAGTGCTACATCTTCGGCTTGTCATCACATTTGAACATAGACTTATTTGGTACGAATGCACATTTTTGAAGTGATAACTTCTTATGGTAGGGTGAACCGAAACGTTCCGTAACGCGAGCGGCTGCGAGCGGAAGGTTCCAGAATATTCGAGAACCTTCCGTGAGACGTCACGCGGGCCAGTTGACCAGCCAGCGCTAGCCGACTTCCCTGGAACTTCGATAATTTCGAAGTCCCAGGTGGCGTCACACAGTGACCAGTCGGATTGGACCGGACTTTGACCGGACTTTCACAGGACTTTGACCGGACTGTGGTCGTTTTTTTTATGGCGAATAGACATGTTACCGTAATTTTGTTTTTGATATTGATAAAAAAATTACAATCGATAAAGAAATACTTATAATTTGGAACATGATGCCGTAAAAAAAGTACCAGGTTCGCATAAACGCGAAGAGAGTAGAATGTGCTCTTTTCATGGCGAGTAGCCGTAATTAATAAACAAATGACGATTAGGACAAAGACAAACTTTTTAGGTTTTTTCTTATTTAGAAAATGTTGCCGTAAAAAGTACCAGGCTCGCATAAACGCGAAGAGAGTAGAATGTACTTTTATCATGTCGAGTGGACATGTTGCCGTAATTTTGTATACTCGCATCTTGTTTGGTCAGTTTTCACTTCTGTCGGCACTCCCGGAGTGCAACCCGTAATTTTTTTTATTATGAAGTACATTTTTAACAAAGAATATTTCAACGACGCCCAACACTAATAGTTCTTATAAAACTTAACACTCTATTAGTTCATTAGTGGTAGTCTTTTATCTTATGTTTGTTGGTTTTCGTTTTAAATTTAATTTGCTTTCACTATTATAAGTTAATACTTTCAACAATTCTGTAGCTATATAAAGGGATTCTTACTCTTAAATTTATTAATATGTAGAGCCTTTAATTAGCGACTGTCATTCCATGTATGTTTATTATTAATGTTACAACATAAGTATATAACCTTTCGGTTAAAAATGCTATTTATATTTGGATTGGATGCGATATTATGTTAGTATAAGTGGGCCATGGACATGTAACGCCATAACTCAACCTCACCTGGACGTGGTACATTCTGCTGGCAAACTGTCAAGACGACTTTAAAATTATTTTTTTGGTTCCCGTTGCGGGTTCAGTGGGTCAGATGGCGAGACGCCCCATATAATACCAATTACCGTGAAATCACGATGGAAAGGCGGACACTGTCATTATCCGGGATAACGTCAGAAAGAAAGTAAAGTTATTATGTTAAAATACTGTCTTTTTTTTATAGCATAGGCCGGCAAACGAGCAAGTGGATCACCTGATGGTAAGTGATCTCCACCGCCCATGTACACCCACAATATCAGAAGAATTATGGGCGCGTTGCCGACCTTAAAGGAAAGGGATAATTAGGGATTGGGAAGGGGAGGGGATTTGGGCTTCCGGATATCTCACTCACCATACGAAATGCAGCAGCAAGCCGCTAATTTACGTCGGTTTTCTGTGAGACAGTGGTAACGCACCGGTCGAGCCAACCCATTCATGCTGTAGACAAAACTGTCTACAGCGTGGCTCTACCACTCTTAAAAGAGTACCCATGTCTTCCTTAAAGAGTACCCATGTTGTACATAAAAATGTACCATACTAAAATAAGAACGTCCAAACTGTCTACATAGGCTCTAGAAACGTAAATTATTATCGATACGATATTACGTATCGATGACGATGTTTTTATCAAATACCTAGGCCGCAATTTTGGTAAACACCGCTGTGTCCCCTGGGTACATTTACCGCAAGCGACTTGGCAATATCTGCTGCGTCGCGAGTACACACCGCTCCCTCAATGCCTATCATTGAAATTGCGATCATGGTGTCGACGTTTCGTGGCATTTATGATTTATTGATAAATACAGGAAAAGGATGAATGTGAAAATAAATTCTGCATGAGCCGAAATAAAACTTATATCTATCTTGCTTGATATTTTTAACGGAATTAAAAAAAGTAGGAAGATTTTCATTCGTCTGTATTGTTATGCGATATCTCCCCCAAATGTGAATGTGATGATTCTTTTTGTATTGCCTCAAGAGTGGTTCGATAAATTATTAAAAACTAAAACAGAGTTTTCTTTTTTATTTCCTTTATAGAAGCCTGCCTCTGATAGCAAGCGGCACGCCTGATGGTAATTGGTTACCGCCGCTCATGGACATCGGCAATGCCAGGGGCACGGCCAAGCCGCTGCCTACTGCTGAAGGAATACTCTTTTTAAGCTTCGTTTAAAGAAGAACACGTCATAGCGCTCGGGAAACACCGAGGCAAGGAGTTTATTTCAGAGCTGGAAACGTATGGTCTTGGGGCTGGATTCGGACCTGCGACTTTCGTCTCGGCAGTCCGTACTACTCCCCGCTGATCTATTGCTTTTAACTTATAATCATTTTATTTTTTCCCTGAACCACGAAACAGGCAGGACTCTTGCTTGATGGAAAGTGTCATGTCTGCTCATAAACAGAAGCAATCCATAAAACCTGAAATTACAAATCATTGCATGGCATTGCAATGTGCTCGTCACCCTCATTCATAAGATGTTAATAACCGAATACTGAAACGATACCCAACGACAGAATGTCTAACGGCTACATATTTTCAAAAAAAGAATACAGAGCGTAACACACCTTTTGGGCGTAAGTTTCATAATACCCAGTAAATTCACTGGCTTGTATGTCAGTGTCGCACACCCGCTGTCCAATTACAACCCTAATGGGGTTAATGCTTGTTATCAACATTTTTAACACTAACCCTTTTGTTGCCAGATTATGTTCCCCTTTAAAATAAATACATGAAATTTTAACAAGCGTGTCTAATGATATGCAATGGTTTTAAAATCGCGTGCGATATGTTACGACGATTATTTTCTTTATAAACTCGATAGTTAATGTGTTGTTTTTATCGCTGGATCTGGTTCAGCGATGACCGCCGTCGCACGTCGGAACTAACAATTGTTCGGCGACATTTAATGAGTGAGATACCGTTACGATATAGTCGCGCTGATAGCTGTTGTTTTACAACATTTACGTGCTTAACTCTGAATGCTCCGTCCGCGTTAAGTAGCCAATTGCGTTTTATTTCTGTTAGCGAAGAGTTTTGGTCTTGGCCACAAAATACGATGTTTTGCCTGCTTTCAAATGTCTGTCACCATTCTATAGCAGAAAGCTGGCATATATCAAGTGTTTTTTCTAGTTACAATACTAGAAAAAAACGTGTGTTCATGGGCGGTGGAGATTACTACTAGGTGACCCACTTGATCGTTGGGCGACCTCTACTGTATAAACACACGGAGAAGTAATATTAAATCAATATTTCTTAAATTTCATTATAGTGCAGATTCAATTTACACGGACATTGTGAAACATGCCCAAAATATTAAACTACTGGTAACAGCAGTGTATACCAATACGACAATATTATAATAACATCTCACGTTCAAGCTAGTTTTAATTACTTTGCCGCTTGATTTCATCTGGGAAATCTTGTATTAGATGTGTGCCTTTGGCACGGATTACTTTATTTTTCATTCTGAATGTTTCAGATGTTTAATTTCAACTTTTCCATTTAATTCTACAGAAGTTATTTTTTGAGACCATTTATTTATAATGTCGATGAGATTTTCGTGGATTTTAAATATATAATTTTGTTTAACATTTTGAACGTTCCAGACTATTGTGTTTGTATATCAAATAATAATTAAGTTCTCCATATCAAATATTAATTAACTTCCATTATTAGAACTATACCTATATTCAAGAGCCACCACAAATGACAAAACGCCTAAAGATGTTTAAGGCCACATATCTCTAGTTATGTATAAAATTTACATTTACATAATATATTCTATAAAGTTAATTAACATTATTTATGGGTTTTGAACATACAATTGCTTTTCATATTCAATTACTTACCATACACTAGCTTAAGCATTCCTTTAACGCGAATCTTAAAAGGAAAAATGCGCGCTAAGCTCTGTATTTTCCTATGTTTGGTATTAGAAAAATAAGGAACAATTACGGTACAAATATCGACAGTAAATGTCCAGCGCCCGGGGCTAATCAGTGGCCTTATCGGGGGCGAGCGGGACGCGGGGCAGGGAACCCAGGGACCTCGTTACTATCGCAACCGACGTAGTATTATTGCTCCGACCTACAACTTATCTAACGGAAAATAATTGTTTATTTGAGCTTGTCGTCATAATAAACTTATGGAATTAAAGTCTGGTAAAATGTGGTAACAAAATTATATGTTTTCACCCAATAATTTTTGTTCATAACCAGCAAATAATGTGCCGTACTCAGTTAAATTGTCTAATGTACTCGTAGTTTAATAATTTTGTTGAATTATTCTATTACGTTTGTTTGCAATTATTTTAAAATATAAGTTGTAGTTTTTGAAGGTGGTAGAGCGACGCTGTAGACAGTTTTGTGTACAGCTTGAATTGGCCGTTACCACTATCGGCTGAAAAATGGACTTGAAGTAGCAGCTTGCTGTTGAGTTTCGTACGGTAAGTGATAACTCCTAGTAGAAAGAAATAAAGTATTTATCTCGAGGGAAGTAACATATAAATATAGTTAAAATATGGTAATGGCGACCAAGGGAATATTAAACTCTTCAAGAAATTTATAACAAATAATACATCGTGATATGGATGATTAAGTTGAGGTGTTTTTTGGGTCGGTGCAACTTGAGTTGAACGGCACTAGCATCAAGTCCAAAAGTCCTTTAATTTATTATAGGTATATCATGTAAAAAAATATTTTCATGCATAACTTTTAAGTGTTTATTTGTTACTTTTAATTTGAAGATAGTATATAAAATTCTAGCTAAACAAATTTTTATATCAGTATAAACTTACCATTAGCATATAATACCTAATACCTATATACTGTTTTTTTGTACAAGGTAATGTTTTATTCTTAATATTGACAGTAATGTTCACTCTATGACTAGCTGAGCCACAGATGTGTAAGAATACACATTTTATAGAATCAAGATAGAATAATATTTGAGATGCGGAAATACTTCTGATAAAAGTGAGTGAACTCATTGAAAAACTACGGTTGAAAACGGCACGATTTTTTATGAAATTTTTTAGGTATGTTTAAGGTATATGTTAAAACACTCGACTGTGACAGTAAGAACGCGACGCGCAGCACGAGTTAGGTGATATCGATAACTCCTCTTTGTATGAAACTGAACAGTAATGGTCATGTCTGTCTCCATCGAAAAGTTCAAAAACCGCAACCTTTACTATATCATAAAAAGCGGTCGCATCGCGGTTTTCAAACATGCCTTTATATCGTAGATCTTGTGGCATCTGGCACGTGTTTTATAATTGCGAAGTAAGTGAGAAAAGATGGAGTATGATATAAAATTTATTTCAGACGCGACGTTAATTCTTTAATTAGCTAAGTAATTAAAATCCTGTACATATTGTCGAGTGTTCGTTATCCAACATTTAGGTACACATCAACAACTAATTTGGTTAATTACAATATTATACAAAGTAATTATAAATTTTCATTTTACTCAAATTATTTCGTACATTCAACTGTTATTTATTGAAAATTTAATTAACGTACATTTTAACTTTAGTACACATAAACATAATTTAGTTAATGTTGTTCATAGAAACTTCTCTGTAGCCAAATACTTTCATAATGTGATGTTGGCTTATTAGTTCTATTTTTCCTATTTCAATGATACAATTTTTAAAGATTCATGTAAATACAAGTCTTTTCTTTTTGTCTGGTGTTATCACATGCACACATGCTATTGCAATGGTTCGTCTTGCTACTTTGATGCTCAAGTACTGAACTAAAATCTCAGGCATATCAGTTTGTATTTGAGTTTTTCAGGCAAAAATTAACAAATGTGTTGCCCAGTACTAGAATTCATGCCCGATATGTCAAAAGGCCCGCGAGCATATATGTGATAACATAATGGAACGATAATAAGCTCGACCAACCGTGGGTGTACAAGTTGCTCCTCTGTCTATCTCCCTAGGGATAAAAGTGTGACCTTATCTATACTTATAAAATAACATGTCCTGACTGACTGACTGATTCATCATCGCCGAGCGCAAACTATCAAGGCTACAAGCATGAAATTCGGACTGTATATTCGTTTTGTTATGTAGGCACCCACTAAGAAAGGATTTTAGAAAATTCCACCCCAAAGGGGTCACAATAGGGGATGATATTATGTATGAAAGTCCGTCATTTTGAAAGTTACATAAACAAAATTTTGTATTTCGGTTATTGACGTAAAACAAATAAATACGTGTTTCAGGAATTTTGGAAATTTTAGTTAATAAGAGATGAAAAGGGGGGTGAAAGTTAATGTGACAGTGAGTTTGTTTGTTACGCTTTCACGCCTGAATCACTGAACCGATTTTGATGAATTTATCTACAGGGATAGATGGGACCCTGGAGACGGTTACAGGCTACTTTTATCCCGGAAAATGCTGTTCACGCGGGCAGAGCCGCGAGCAAAAGCTAGTATCATATATACATATAATAGTACTGTAAACTAAATGGACAAGTATGTTGGATTTCGCGTGTGAACCACGCGTTAGGCAAGGCTTTTTGTCATCTAGTTTATAATTGATTACGCGGCAATAGAATTATTCGTAAGTCTATTTAAAAAAAACTACTGCCGTTTTTATGATAACTTCAGTACAGTATGGTAGATGGTGCCGTTGATTTAATTAAATTAAATACCTCAACAACATTATGTCATGACGTACAAAAGCCAAATTTGAAGTGCCATCAGGGCAAGATGGTGGGCACTCGAGGCGAGAGCAGTTAGGCACAAGTTCAACTGTTATAACGGCGACCAGTTTAACTGGAGAGCTCTCTGTCAGCTCTGAAGGTGCTACGTGCCTCGGATGTACGCCAACTAGCGCGAAATCTAACTGTAGATAATGATATTATTATATTCGATCGTCATATTATTTCCAGCAAGCCTGTATAAGTACCTTGTAGTGTTTGATATTTTTTTTAAATTAAAACTCGTATTTTCAGTGATTTTGCCATCTGTAGCATCTTTCTGAATTATTTTAGTGGCTGTTTATTTGATTGTACGATTTTTTTTTTTAGATTTTCCTGTTTTAATAATTAAGTAATAATCAAATATAGGAGTAACCTTGGAATCAAAATTGTTATTATTATGACTCATCACCGTATTGCCAGTAGTGTCTAGATTTGATTCGTAACTACGTGCGCGTTGAATTTAGAAGGTACAAACTAAATAACAACAGTGTGACAAAATAATACACAGAGTTACAGTTATAGAGTTGAATATTGCTCGTAATCCCAAATATTTTTGGAGTTACATAAAACCCTGCCTCAATGTCCTTAGGCTCAAAATAAACTTATAGTTTATTTGCAGATTTTTTTTCATATATCTACGATGACAACCATAATTTGCTCTATTATTCTTCTACTATACATAAATCTACTTTTAATGACTGCCTTGATTCAATTATCATAGATCATAGTATCGTACTCAATAATTTAAAAACCCTGAGTCGTTACAAATTGCCTTCTCGCCGCCTCGCCATTAGAGGTTAATATTTTTTAAAATGTTTAAATGATTTATTTTTTACAAATGTTATATTTAAAAGTGTGAAAAATCCTTATAAAATAAAGAGTACCATACAATTATTAGTACCTTTCATGTAGAATCTGAAGTTCCTCGGGGATCTCATTTGAGACTTGTAATATTTATAAATGACCTAATAAAATGTTTTCCTTGACGAAAGCGTTCTTGTTTGCTGAAGTAAATTTAAACGCCCTTCTATAAAAATACAACATGCACGTCAGGAGAATCCTTGAGTATTGCTTTCAAGTTTGGTCTACTTATTATCACAAAAATGGAACACAGATTATCCATTTTCTTTTAATTATTTAATTCATAATAAATATTGTTCGGGTATTGTGTCATCTTACAGTAAACAACTAGAATTTTATAATATGCAACCACTAATATCACGTATATTTAGATTTCCTACAAAAGCTTTTAAATGCAGACAGCTCCTTTGTAGAGTTAATATTTCCACTCAGAGCCGAGCCGATATATTTGAAGAATCAATTTAAATAAATAAAATAAAATAATACATATTTTTTACTCTTGAAGTTGTGCAAGATTATATTTACCTTGGCCAAATCATCCAACTAGGCAGGCATAACTTCGAGAAGTAGGCGGATAGAAGAATTCGGTTGGGCTGGGCGGCATTCGGGAAGCTACGCAACATTTTCGAGTCGTCGATCCCTCAGTGTTTAAAAACGAAAGTTTTTAACCAGTGCGTCCTACCTGTAATAACCTACGGAGCTGAGACGTGGACACTAACTAGCGGACTGGTCCATAAGTTCAAAGTCGCTCAGCGTGCTATGGAGCGAGCAATGCTTGGAATTTCTTTGGTGGATAGAATCCGAAATGATGTCATCCGCCAGAAAACCAAAGCTATCGATATTGCTCGCAAAATTAGCACGCTGAAGTGGAAGTGGGCCGGTCATGTCTGCAGACGGACAGATGGTCGGTGCAGACAGACAGGTGCTGGAGTGGAGACCACGCTTAGGCAAACGCAGTGTGGGGCGCCCGGCTACACGGTGGACCGACGACTTGAAAAAGATGGCGGGTAGCGGATGGATGCGGGTTGCCCAAGACCGGGATGGTTGGCGCTCACTTGGGGAGGCTTACGTTCAGCAGTGGACGGCAATAAGCTGAGATGATGATGATGATGAATACATATTTAGTTTTGTTTTTTTTTTATATTTATTCCACACAATTAATTTGGGTAACACTACTCGCATAACTAGAATAGTGAGAACCTATAATTATTTGCCCAAATGTATTCACGTTGATATTTTAAGATTGGTCCCTTTACAAATAAAATCTAATCATGTATTTTCCACATCAGTAATACATTTGTGAATTAATAATTTACTACAACTGAATGTGAGTGTTCATGTGTGTATCATTTAGTTTATATTATAATTATTAGTGTTATTTAGACGTGATATTTGGTAAATACCTTTAAAGGTAAAGACCTAATTTAATATTTTATTAATTTTATAATAACTATTATAAGTTTTGTGTGTTCCCTAATGGTGTTTCTTATAAATAAATAAACATGTCTATAATAGAGTGTAGACTGTTTCTGTTACATTTTCGTAGCAGTATAGACAGACAGATAGTCATAACTAATTTACAGTTATAACTTAAGCAACACGTTAGTTTGTGTAAGTTACTTAACAGATTACAATGAGCGTCGAGGTATCTTTTTGGCCGTATTATTTCAAGAAAATTCATTTACCATTCCTAGTCCGCAATGTTTTTAAATTAAGTGGCACAGACTTTTCCAGTTTTACCTAAAATAATAACGTTATAAAGCCAAGACAGCGTTCTCGGTATTAGCATTGTATTAAACTATTCAGTTAAAATTTTGCTCGGCCTTTCGTGGGCGGTATCGGAGGGCTTGATGACGCCCCCGCGTTTAGGTAATGACGGCCAGATAATGCTTTGTCATTGGAATTGCTCTATCCCGGTAACAAATTGGGGACCGTGTATCAAATTACTCGGCTCTATTCGTCAACTGTCACCGCTGCTGATTATTTCCCTTTGAAATTGTAAAGTCAAAAGTTACAAGATGAAAGCTTTGAACGTAAACTTGTAATATGTATTTTCAATTGAGGAATCAGTTAATGTATTTTGTGATGAATACTGGAGAATATAAAGAAAATTTAATTGTGTTGTAGCGCCACTTTGTTGACAGTTTTGTCAACAGCATGAATGTGCTGGGTCGACGGGAGCGTTTCCTCTGTCCAGTGGCGTGCACAGGGCTTTGTGACAGGCTAGGCAGCAGTCAACAAAGTTATATTTCTACTTTTTAAAATGTTTGCAACTTGCAAGACGTCATAAAATGGGTCTAGATTTTACCTAGGCTTCTAATAGTCACGTAAAAAATCTCTCTCCCGTAAAAAATATCGTTTAAATAAGCACAAAAAAATATTATACGAAATTAAGTACTCACGATCATCAAGTGTCAAGGTCGAAAACACGATATTGTGACGATGACGCCAAATGGAAGAAAGAATTGGCCACCTCAAATACCTTGCTCGTGGGTAATTACGGAACACGTCACTTGTAAGATAGCCGAAGCGGCCTTTAAAAAGGCCCTATTTCATGGGATTCGTATATATAAATATATTTAATAAGAAAACTACGAATGTATCAATAATTTAAAAAATTATAAACCAACTCATTTGTAAATTAAATCTACTCGCCTATTCTTTTTCAAATCGCACGTTGAAAACAAAAGTGACACTCAACGAAAAATGTGTTTATGGAAGATTAAGTTTAATGTTTCATAAAATAGCGTTCATAATTAAACATCGACAATCTTCGTTTAGTGTCAGTTTTGTTTTCAAGGTGCGAAATATGATTTTAAAATCTCATCGTAAAAAATTGGCAATTTGCCAACAAAATAGCACTGAGCACTGAGCTGTGATTGGTCCTCCTGCGGCAGGAGTTCTCATTCAAAATTCAGTATACTATTTACACATATTTCGTCATTAAAGTCGAAAATCGTCCACTTTTGCGTAAATTTATGAATGGAATGTAGACAACAAAAATCACTGCCTAGAAGTTTGCATTGCTTGCGTGCAAGTGGGCAGGCGTGTTCCAACTCGGTACGAAAATCAATGCATTGTTTCATTTTCGTACCGAGTTTTAACTTTTTAAATACGTATTGTATTATTTATTTGCTTTATTTTTAATTTTATTTTTACATTATTAAAACGGTGTTGTCTGGAAGGGTAGGCAGTGCCTTTTTGCCTATATGAAGTGCACGCCACTGCCTCTGTCTCACATTCACTGAGTGAGACATCCGGAGGCACAAATCGCCCTCCCCTTGCGTTTAAGGTCGACAACGCGCCCATATTTTTCTGGTAATGTACATGGGTGGAAGAGATCACTTACCATCTGGTGAACCACTTGATCGTTTGCCGGTCTATGCTATAAAAAAAACTAAACGGCTAACTATGTGTACGCAAGCATAAAATTCACGCGGAAAAAAAGTCGCTTCGTCATGGCTTAGGGTAAGTTCAAAGGTGAGCAATAAAAAGGTGCACGTATTTTCTATCAACACCAAAAACTTTTTGTAATGGAAATTATAAGAAGAAATATTTTTTTATTCCAGTCTGGCTATTTTTATTATAGCCGACGCGCTTTATACACTCAAGTCTAATAAAATTAATTAATACGGTTGTGGCAAAGCTGTAATTCGGCTGTTATGGGAAATATTTGTTTCGTAAATCAGCTGTACGTACTTGAGAATTGAATATCACGCGATGCTAAACATGATTATGTTTAGAAATATCGCTGGTTTATGTTAGCGCTCGGCTTTTAATAAACTTCAAGTACTGGAATTATGGCTTATACCTTAAACTTAATAGACGGCGCTGTGAATTGCGTTTGGAGAATATAGTCTGAGCCTTCGAGGTGTAGCGAGCGAGCTACCCGCTGTGAAATGAGAGGCCGCGGGTTTGATCTCTGCACCGAGATAAATGTTTGTGTGGTCCACAAATATTTGAATCGGGTCTGGGTGTTGTGAGGCCGAAAATATATCGTGGTTCCTGATACCCACAACACAAGATTCGTATCTTACTGTGGGGTCAAGACTATGTGTGTGAATATGTACTTACCCTCGACAGTTATAATGTTTGAAGTTGTAATTAAATAATTATGACTTAAATAACCTAACGATAAAACCGCTAGATGTTTTTCAGAATAAATCCGATTTCCTGTCGTCTTTCTTACCTATTTTCCGACCCTGATCAGCATCTGGAAGGCAACTAGTCATCGAAACCTATAAGCCCAAATACAATATATCTGCTATAAATAATTGATGATGGTAGTCGCAGGCTTAGTTGCAGTATCAGGTTTATGCCATTTAGCCAAGAACTCTCTCGACTAAATTATCTTTAAAGAAACGCATCCATTGGTTCAGGCACTATGACACCACAGACCGAATACACACACATAAACACAAAGGGGCCAAACTTATAGGACCCTCGTTGCCAGAAATTAAAAAGCCAACCTAAAATAATGGTAAATCATTTTCAATGGTACAGATTCCAGAATTAACCATTAGATTTAGTACAGTAATTTTATCCCAGCCCCTCAGGACTCTGGCTTAATTTATTCTATATTATTTGATACGGAGAACCGTTATATCTATGGTATCTTTATTGAAGGGAAGTAATTTGAACTTTTTACAAGATATCGTAAAACCAAATCCAGTAACGGGTAGTAATGGTGCTTCCGAAATCATTGACCTTAGGGCGACTTTCGTTTGGGAAATTTTGTTTATTAGTCACGTGTTTCATTACAGATTTGGTGGCTACTAGCTGGTGATGATTATATGATGTGCCTATTGTTAATGCTCGTTGCTTGGGATATATGCATCAAACGCATAATCTCATGTACATTTACCTCTTTGATTCCTTTTATTGAATATGTCTCGTGTATATGAGCATCGAATGCAAAAACTGTAGAGCAACAATAATTTTATATCGAAATTAAACATTCATGACAAAGCCGTATAAAACAGACACAGTGTCGACTCAAAAAGATAAGCGTTTTCGATTTACTCACGCATGCGATCAACCGTATTCGTTCGTGAAAAAATATTCCCGGGACATGAAATTACTGTTCAAGACCTACGAATTTGAACGACACGTACGCACTTCCTTTATGTGTCTCGTGGTGTTTTCCAACAAATACTTTATTATCGTTGACTGAATACATTCTCACGTAATTCTATGAACTCACAAGTCTCGCTTTGATGTGGCGTCGCGTCATTTTCATCGCTAACTTTCTTAATGCACGAAGATTTCATTAAATCCTACCTATGTGCCACGCTCGTATATTTAAATTGTGTAAAGAAATTATTTATTATAACTTACACATGCTTGAGGTTTCAACTTGAGAGAAAGTTGCAAACTGTATTCAACTGTAAAGTGAGTTTGTACAGTTATATGCAACATCAAAACCATTAGTTTCTCTTTATGTAACGCCATTATAGACCCAAACTCATTAAGGCGACCTATTAAAATTGTAATGATAATAGTTATAAAAGGAACAGTTTCTTTGAACTACTTTATTTGGCAGTAAATAAACATTCTGCCTTTTTATAATGACAGTGTCATTAAATTTCGCTATGATAATCTGCTGTATGTTTGAATATTTAATTTCATAATAGAGTTGAATCATTAAATAAATCAAGGTAGATTAATGTATGTGCTAAGTCGCAAGCCGGGCTTATATTGCGCTCAATTATTCAATAGTTGCAGGTGTCACGAAGGTCTGTGCCGTTTGGGACTGCGTGGTTTAGGATACTTGTCCTTGAAGCCAAGGACCGTCTCGCCTTGAAACTGTCATAATTTGCTTCGCTTGTTTTCGACCTGCGGTATGCAGGAATATTTCAACTTACTTTGGATTCCATTATTGCGGTATTTCCATATTTAGTGTAGCGCTGGTACACGATTTGTATATAGATGGCAAGTGTACTGGTATTTACCATATTTTACAACAGAACATACAAGAATTGTAAACTAAAAATTTAAACCAAATTTTATCACAAGCTTTATATAAAAATGACCCTATCTTATATAATTTTTAATCCCCTTGATAACCGGGTTACAACTCGACCTGCACATTGATTTAAAAGCATTATTATAAAATATCAAATAAATTTGTTAATACTGTATAGGTACAAAATAAACAGTAATAAATACACTCAACCATCACATAATAATATATAGTTCTGACCACACTGTATCAACTTTTGGTCCCAAAACACCCAGACCAGAAAGAAATATCTTGTCCTGGGCATCGAACCCGCGGCCTCGCATTCGCTCGTACGCATTCATTGTACCATGTGAGCTTACAATACCTCAATACAACATAGCTATATTATAAGAAGCAATATTTTTTTTTCCTGCTCACCGCTTCCAACAGACACGTTTTATGCTACTATTAGACAAATAGAAGTCATTCTTTGTCTCGACAAAAATGTAACAAGTCTTTACCGAATAGGAACCGCGGGGTGAATCGATATGAAACTTATATTGAGATTATTACAACCAACCAATGGATCGACCAAAATGTTACCAAGCTTAACTTCTATCCAAAATGTATGGATGTTTTATTATTTTTATTTAATTATATTACATTTTTACATTTCATTGTTTTTTTATTTGAATGTATGACGAGACGAGCAAGGCGCTCGCCTGATGGTAAGCGACACGCCTGCCCATAAACAGAAGCAACACCACACAGAACTTTGAATTACAAAGCATCGCATGGCACTGAACTGCGCTCGTCACCCCGATACATAAAATGTTTAAGTCTCAAAATGTTCAGTAATTTCACTGGCTTCAATGTCCTTCAAACCGAAACACAACAGTGCTTACACACTGTTGCTTGGCGGCAAAAATAGACAATGTGATGGTACCAACCCAGACGGCCTCTCGCATACGAGCATCTACCACCTTACAGAGCATATATTATGAAAACGTGCTAACTTTGTATTATAGCACCTTATTTTTTTGATAAACAACGTTTACTTGGGTATTGAAAATCGACCCATAGTTTATAATGAAAAAGTTATTTCAATATTGTTTTGAGAGTAAAGTAGCAACACACACAACACAATTTATACTCTACTTCTACGCTATTGCATTGAATGAACATTTTAGTTTGTATACAAGTACGTAAAAAATAACCTGTACCAGTTTATTAATTGGATTCCTGCATTTATTTGCCTTCATTAAAGAGAGGTCGTGATTAATGCAGATGACGGCCAGTCTTTTTTTTATCGTTGTAAATATATTTTATTGATAAAATAAGTGCAAATCTTTAAATTACAAAATGAATGGTAAAATGTGTGCTAAAAATGCTATAAAAAAAGAAAAAAGAAAGTGTATTAACTTTTACATCGGATCAATCCGGAGGTTGAAACTAAGATCGTTTATTAAAAGCGGCCGATAAAAAGTATTAACAGATGCAGTGGTATCCGATCTGAATCTAAAAATCTCGGTCCGACGTTGCTATAGTACTATTTGTACGAGCGGTATGAGCGGTAGCGCACTAGATCCGAAGAACCATTGTTTAAATCGAAAATATGCTTAGTTCGTTAATCTCGGATTCGGATCGGATGCATTGTGTAATCACTCTTACTCCTGCACTCAGAGACTATAATTAACTTTAATTGATAATTTAATACTAACTTATAAATTTCACTGCTTAGAATCTGATTATTTCTGTGAGAAGTCAATTCATATTGTTTCTATACTTGTTAACGGAGATTAAGGCAAAACTAGATCTGAGGGCTTAGACAAGATGCAAACGTTTCGTTTCCATTCTCTTTCTACAATTGCTAACGCCTTAGCGTTAGCGTTTTTCGAAAGCGATAATTTGGTAGACAAGTTGCCACGACTTGTAGATTGCTCATTCTACAGTGTAGATCGAAAAAACAATAAGGATTAGTCTATGGCGAGCGTTCATAAACTTCAAACTAACATCGCGAAGTACAATCGTGCATGCGCGGGTAAAACTAAAGTTTAAATTTAAATTAAATTGCATAAAATTAATAGTGTTTAAAGATAATTCAAATAAATAACTTTAATATGAATTTATTAAAATCATGTGTTTTGTCATTTTAAGCGTTTAATGTTACTTGAAAGGTGAAACAGTTTTATTAAATAATAAAATTTATGTGGAGATCATTTTTAGATGGAATCTAGATCTCGTACCAACACAAAGCAGCTTTACTACTTTATTGGAATTAATGGAAAGGTACGTAAAATGTTATAATTCATAATAATGTTTCTTTGTTAATTATATTTCTTCCATACCGCGACACTTAAACATATACAATGACGTGATGATCTACGTGAACCACTTAGATAACAAATCAAACCATTGATTTGCATTTGGCCATTCGCTTAACAAAGAAACCCTTTGTTTCTCTAAAATAATTATAAATTGTTTTAGTTATGGTGATATAGCGAGGCCTCGGCAAGGAGCTCAAGGCCGAATGAAAGCTGACCGTCTGTGGCGAGAGTTAGAAGAAATACTCAACTCCACTGGCGGAGGAGCAATAAGATCCATAGATAAATGGAAAAAAGTAAGATTCAACTATTATTTGTACAGCAATCAATATGAAAAACACTAAATATTCATTGATAATATAATTAATAATAGTCCTACTACTGCTGGGCATAAGACGGTTTAGACTTTAGTCCACCACACTAGCCTGGTGCGGTTTAGTAGACTTCACATACCTTCAATACATACTTATGGAGAATTCTCAGGTATGAATATGTTAACTATAGACATATTATATGCACAGGTATGGGTGGATTGGAAAACTAAAATTAAAAAGAAAGCTTTAGCCATGTGTCATGAAGCTTCTGGTACTGGTGGTGGTCCGAGTAGCAGATAAACTTTTACTGCTTTAGAACAGATGGTGTTGGGCATAATGGGCTTGTCTGCTGTTGTTGGTCTAGCTGGGATTGAGAAGAGAGGTTTTGATGTTCGTTTTTTTGCTTTTAGTGGTAGCTTATTAATGTGCTTTCCTTTATAAGTGTAAGTATTAAAATTTATTTTCACATATTTTCCAGAGCCAACCATCTGAGAGGGTCGTTGTACCACCATCCAACAGAGGTCATGTACCAAATTCACCACACACCTGTCACAGACCGAATAGTGTTGGATTTTATACTAGCTCCATTTATGGAAGGTAACTTTTGACTTTTACAATTATTTGAGTTTTGTTGTAAAATGTGTAATTACATATCATTTAAATTAGTATCATAAATACCATTATTTTCCATGAAATACTGATAACAAAGGGGTTTTGAATCGCCCCTGCTTACCACTTCAAGGATACAGGCATGATGTTTGTAATGCCATGATATTATATTATGTAAGACAAAACATCGAGATAAAGCTTCATTTTTTGAAAAAAAAAATACTGAATGTAAATCGTTTTGTTCTATATTCAGGTTTGGCAGCACCAGCCGCCTCTCCACTTCTGGCACCTCCTCTCTCTGAAGAGCTTTCGCATGATCCTCGACCAGTGGCAATGCCGGCGCGGCCAAGCAACCCTGCACGAGTCTCTATGCCGCGGCCGTCAGCAATGACCCCTATCATTCACCACGTTCGACAGAAATTCTCCCCCAAAGTTCGTAATGTGGTGATGAGGTCTCAGCTGCCACGGTGTTGGATTGCGTACATTATAAGAGTTACAATTTAGTTCAATCGTTTTCAATTATAGTCTAGTTTTGATTTTTGCTAAAATGACACATATTTTTACTTTGTGTGATGTTATGTATATAGGTATCGTTATAAATTATTCCGTTTATGATGGTACAATAATAAAATATATTACATAAAAAATGTTAGAAATGAAACCAAAACTTGAATAATAAAAATTGCATTTATTTCAAAATTATTGCAAACCGTTAATGGGTTTACAATCGTTCAAATCATATTATATTTTTATTTTATTACATAAGTGTGAATATACATTTTTATGTCTTAAAATTGTAAATTTAAGAATTTGTCTTTAATATTAAATATGTAATAGCTATATAGTTTACTTGTATTTTACGACTGTTTAAATATTTACTAGATACCCCAAACAAATATTTATTAAATATTATTACTACGAATGAAGTTGTTTTGATTGTCATATTTAATTTCGTTTATATAATCGTGTATAAAATAGTTTTATTCTTTATGATTGTACCTATGTTAAACATAATATATGTTGAAATAATAAATTTGTAATACCTTCATTACTCTTTGTTCATTTGAGAAAAATCTCTTCGGTATGCATGTAACAATTGAGTTATTTTTCATTAAATCCACAATTAATATTATCAAATATACATTTAAAAGTATTAATAATATATTTACCTTTTTAAATTTCATATGATTTAACTACAAATATTATAACTATTTGAATGATAATGATTCATAAGAAATAAAAGAACATAGTTGATATATAGAATATGTCTTAAAATATTGTACAACCAAAACTTAAAATTTATTGGAATAAAAAAATCTACAACTTACAAAAACTAAAAATTAAATAAATTTATTTCAACTATAATAGAATATTCTTGACATAGATTATAAAAACATTTGTTAATTCTAAATATTTAAACAGATTTTTTTCTTAACATAGCTAAGAACCATCTCAAATAAACAGTTTCAAACGAAAAAACAAAGTTTTCAAACAATAAAGCTATTCAAATTGGTAGTTTATGTATACGCATGCACACAGACAATGGGGTCAAAGTGATAACACTCTGCTTTTATGTAGAGGTTTAAAAATAATCTTATTCTTGCCTATTCAATAAACAACTTAACATGACTCTGCCTTGAATTACCTCACTTTAGGTATCCATGCTAGAGATAGTAGTTTTTAGGGTTTCCTCTTCATCTTCATGTATAGTAGGAAGTGGGTGAAGTGGTGGTAAGCCAGCTTTAAAGCTATGTTGTGGAGCATACAACAGGCCATAGTAATCTTACTAGCCACATTAGGATCATAGTGGAGTACCCTGTCCCTAAGCAAACACTTCCACCATGCTTTGAGTAATCCAAAACAGTGCTCTATGCAGTTACGGGCTTACACATGCTTCTCCGTGTACAGTGCTTCCCTTGAACCTTGGATTGCATTGAGAATAGATGTCATAAGCCACTGATGTTGGGGATATCCTGAGTCACCTGAAAATAAAATCCCAAAAATGTATTTCATACAGGAAACTATATATTATTTTAAAACTTAATTATAGTAAATACCCTTACCTAATAGCCATACTTGTTCATTACTTTGGTGAAGTTGATGCATATATGACTCAGCTCCACTAGACGACCATATATTATGTGAATCATGTGTAGCTCCACCAAACTTTGCATTGATATTTATAATCTGGAGTTTACTATTACAAATCTGTAAAATAAATGCATTATGAAGTTTATTGTGAAATAACTACATACCACATTGGACATATAAACCAATTCTATACCATATGAACATTTAAGGAATGATATCTTTTTCTATTAAAATAAAGATTCTTTTGTCTGGGCTTTATTATAGCTAGATGGGTGCAATCTATGCATCCAATTACACCTGGGAGACCAAACTTTCTTTGACCTAGAATGATAAAATTATTTGTGAAAAATTTACTTTAGTTTCCCATATAAAAAAGCTGTATGTGATACTATTCCTATAATAATGTTTCTGTTTACAGATGATTTGTGTATTAGATTTCATTTGAATTAAAGAACTTTAAATTGCTCTGTAATATAACAATTCCAGAAACTAATATTATTTTGTTAATAGCACAAGGCGAATGGTTGGTAATTAAATTAGAGTTCTAAACTTTAAACTAGAACTTAGGTATTTCGTGAAGAGTGAATCACTGAATTATAATAGGTATGTACTGACCTTGGCTTCTAGGGAAATCTCGTAGGTTCCATTTAAATGAGTTTTTTGGCAGAGTTCTTTGCAAGGGGCTATAAAAGCCACTTTGTTTAACCGGAATCGCTGTATAATTAATTTCCATTATGTGCTCCATGTATTGACTATTTGAGTATCTTTTCTGCCGACTTAGCCACACTTCTTCATTATGAGCGCACCACAACATGTTTAAAGCATGCATTTCAAACGCAAATCTATTCAAAACTGAACGTAACAAAGAACAAACACCACGATGCCGATGTGATGCGCACAGATGTTTTTAAAGACGCCATTTTTTTATCGCTTTCTACAGGGTCTGGGCGTTCGCCGGCTGAGCGTACAAAAACTACGAAAACGTTTCGTTGACGCTTGTCAAAATGGCAACTTGTCTAGCTTTTGTAAGGAACTTATCGATATACATTGTAGAAACGCTTACATTCTATTCTCTGATTGTGAACGATAGAAAACTTGAAACTTGTCTAAGATTTTTCTATTCGTTTTATATTGACCACGTGACTTATCGTTGGGATATGTCATTCCCATACATATTTTAGTTTTCTATTAGCGTTAACGATTGTAGAAAGGCATCTTGTCTAAGGCCCCTGAACAATTCAGTGTAGGAACAATAAAATTCTAAGAAATTACTAATTGTCAATAAAAGTTTAAAGTTAATGGACGTATCTAAAAGCGGCAGTAAATTATCAAAGTAAATCCGTTTGCGATATATGAAAAGCATTTATTACGTTAGTATATGACGAACCTAAGTTACGGTATAAAATTTAAGTATTTATTAATAGCGACTCAACTCATTTTCAACGTTAGAAATATTCCCGATAGTTTCCACATAATACGCGATTAAATAATAATTTCTGTGACCATTTTTACACCAAGCGGGTATTAATAGGCAGAATATCTGCATTAATTATATTGTTATTTCTTAAAGAAAATTCTTGCTTCAATAGCTCCGTTGGCTCATTTCCAGCGTAAGAAAACTTAATGAAGCAGCGCCGCGTTGCGATATTAGCATAAAATGTTATTTTGTTTTTAATTGTACGTGCATACTTAGAGCGATGCAATATCTTTATTGCATTATTAAGGGAGTTATAAAGCCGACCGTTTTGAACAGTAATTGGTTTGATTGTTCTTAGTGGTCGAGGTGTTTCCTCAACTGCGCTTAATTTGACAGTCAAAGGTTCCGATTGCAATCACAGGAATAGTGAAATGGAATTCACAAATAGTATTTAGTACTACTTTTTTGAATTTTGTGAATGTTTTTTTCATCTGTCTACAGGTTATTCAATGTCTTAACGGGATATTGATTAAAAAAATACTACCGCGTGTATCTGTCAAAGTCCTGACTGACTCATCATCGCCTAGCTCTAATATTGGAAATTTTCGGAGCGTATGGATTTATATTGTAGGCATTGTTTAAAATAAGATTTCTTGAAATTTATTTTTAGAGTGGGTTGCAAAGTTTATATGAAAAATAATACTTTTGGTCAAATTTACTTCACGTGGGCGAAGCCGCGAACAAAAGGTTAAATAATTAAAGAGTAGTACTGAGTATCCTAAAACGAAGCGACAGTGGCCATCGAGAGATGGCAGAATTGCAGAATCTCATTATACTATCGCGTCCTACCAAATACTGGCTTGAGATAATAATTCATATAATATAATGCCTTATAGTTTTTCAATTTTAATAGCTAATGGTTTTTCACCATGTTTACTATGTGATCGCAAGAGTCGCTTAATATCTAGCCACGAAGAAAATACGTTGTCATATAATTTGTGTATTTTGTGTAACGATCCGGAAATCCTTATTAATTACCTTGTCTTTTCCTGTGCCTGTTCAAATATCCAATCAGTTACGTCATTTACTTGAATGAGAAAAAAAGTCTCGATTTTCCTCCACAAATTTTATATTTAGCAATAATTTAAAATCCGCTCGAGGGTACTTTCGTTCAATGACGAATTGGGTTACAAAAGTACAAAGATTTGAGTGCTCCCTTGTCAATGGAACTTTTGGCTGCTTAGTGAATCACAGAGGCTTTAACTGTCACTGCACGAAACGGGAAGTAGCGTCTGGAGGTATCATGCTATATATTTTATATAATTTTAGAAGTGCTATAAATGAAATGGAAAGAAATAACTTTTTTCACTTGTATGAATAATGAGACCACCTAGTCGCTAGCTTGATAGTAAGCGCTATATACCGACACCATTTAAAACTTTAAATTATAAAGCATCGAATTGTACTGCGCTCTTCATACTGATCCGGGATCGAATCCGAGACCTCAGTACAACAGTCGTACCACGTAGGCATTACAACTGCGTCACCTAGGCAGTATTCTAAGACCATCGTTTTTGTTTTAATCTCGCTTTAGAAACATTATCTCAAACGTGGTGATTACTTTTAAACAATCCATAAAGGTTGAAGATTTCATCTGACACCGTTTAAATGGTGTTTAAATCCATATGATGCAATAACATGCAAGTGCATTATGTTTGTGGATCGTAAACATCATTTTATGAGAGCGCCGGCGGAGTGCTCGAGTTAGCTCACTGTAGTGGCCTCTTTGCGTTGTTTCTTCTATTTGTGATGTAATAAATGTCACTTAATTAAATTACGGATGTTCTGAGTGCCATTTTGTTTCGTTTTAAAGTAATAATATCTAGGAATTGTTTCTTACAACTGTTGAACTGGAAGTCTCATGCTGTAATATTTTCAACATTAAATGGGTATGGTTTTTTTTAGTAAAACAAGGAAGATATATAGAGTAAAGCGTCAACAAAAAAGTACTGAAAGTTAAACTTCCTTTAGATTATTGTGGTTTAATGGTTAATAAGTTAATTAAGTAAAGAGGAACTACGTGATTATTACTATGTTGATCCTTCATATGCGAGAGTCGGCCTGGACAGGTGTCATCGCTTTCTCTATTTCTGGGGCGATAGGTTATTATTATTTGTTATTTCTTTTTTTACTGTTGTCTTCCCATTTAAAATACATAGACAGAGGAATTTATCGACATTATAGGATTTAACATCTTATATTTCTAGACTGCAGTGCATTGTAGTTTACAGTTTTGAATAGTGCTATTTGTTTGGGCCAGACATAGTTTCAATATCAGTTATCTATGAATTACCTGTTTGTCTCGTCGTTCTGGTGTTTACGCGTTTGAACAAAAATATAAAAACACCTGCACCGGATTATCTTCACCCTATGCTAACGGACTGTAAAACTGGTATGATAATTTTTAAACTGTGTGTACATTTTTTTATTGCGTATGAGACTATCTCGCCCACACATTCACGGCTGTAACTCCTCTAAGCCAGAATTGTCAGCAACATGCAACCAATTAATATTTTGACACGGAGCAATGAATCTCGGCGAGTCTCTGGGAATGTAAAGCTGTCTTTATCCGACAACGAAATTAATCAAATAGAAAGATAGAGAGGAGTTAGAAAAATACATATTTCCACTTCACTCCATAGCAAAGCGGGAGACAATATAATGAGCTAAAGAGGTATTACCCTAAACTGTAAGGATATTTACAACTGAAGAAAACATATGTATAGCACACCAGCGGTGTTATATATAGGTTACTATCATGCTAGCTGTCAGACTTGATTCCTATAGTAGGTATGGTAAAAAAAACCGTATCCGATTTGTATTTGCTTAATAATGACGAATTCATTCATTCATTCATTTCTTTATCCACAGTTTCGAATTTATAGTCTATGGTTGCTCTTAAACGCCATATCTAGTAATATCTACCGCCTATTTCACCATGTTTGATTAAAACAAAACACGTTTAAATACCAAAAACGTGTCACCTTGGCAGAAATATGTTCTAGTAGGTACTTTCAAAAACAGCTGCTTTACAGCTTAATTGGTGGATAAATCTCACTTGAACGTCGTGAAACAAGCCCATAGTCGAATGTATTAAATTAAAGGGATCTCCGAGAGAGCCCATACGTCACATTATGTCATATGAGCCCCGAGAGCGTAGTAGCTTTGTTTCACACGAGATTGGGGTCTCTATTTACCACCTCAATCTTACACGATACCCTGAATACGTTTCGTGTGTTCTAATTTATGAAAGTTTGATTACATAAGAAAGTTTTGCTTTTATCTACAATTTTGCCATACAAACACAAAATTGCTCATATTGTGTTGTGTGGAGATCGTTGTATTGTCTTACAAAATATTATTATGCTGAACTAAGTTACCTCGGATTTTTTGGTGGTTTATTTTTTATTTATGATTCTTTATTGTACACTAGGAAGATTAAATTAAAAAGAAATATACTGATAATTAATCAGAATCGCATCAGGCTATGACGCACTGTTTCTAGACGTTCTATTATTATATTATGTAGAAATCTCTCATAATATATAATACTCGTGTATTTTGCACCAAGTCTTCAACAGTTTTGAAACCTATGCCGTATAAAAGCGTTTAATGTGTAGTATGTTATTTATTATAACAATCTGATTTCGTATGATTTCTAAAGAAAACTTCGTATTCAGTTCGGACACGTTTGAAACGAGCAGGTCGCTCGCCTAATGATAATCACCAAGTCTGCCCATACACAGAATCAACAGCACACAGAACATTGAATTACAAAGCACTGCATAGCACTGGACTCATTTTACGCTAATCAAACCTATAAATGGACTTCTGCGCTATCGAAGTTTGAACTCACTACTCATGTCGGTACTTGTAATAATATAATAGTCAAACACCACTGTTCATACTTTTATTAATGTTGGCCAGTAGATAATCCCGTACGTGCATTTAATATGCAAATTGTTACAAATGACACATAGAGACTTGTAATAAAAATAAATTATTTAGTTTAGACGGCGCGGCGGTGCGAAGAAACAAGTCGCAAAAAGCGAGCAGTTAAACTTTTTAAATGCAATATAACGAGCAAGTACTGTGTGTAAATATCATAAATATTCATAAAGAAAGTTCGCTAACGTTGTATTTTTATGATGACAACTTGAATTATTATTTCCTAGATATTGTACAAGTTTGTTTAAGTGGGTGATATATCTGTGGGTGGGACGTTATTTTCAGATCCGTTTGCCATGAAACAAAGCAATTAAGCAAATAATATTATAGTTCTTTCATCGTAGTTGTTATATAATTGTTAATTTTGAGATATCTTATAATAATTCGATTATTGTATGTGAATTTCGAAATTGTGAGTGGCGTGAATGAAATTACAGAATCTTTGATATTATGGGCGATTAAAACCAGACTGTTATGGTTTTTATCACTCTATTAATATCTAATATTGTAAAGATAAATTGAAAATTCTGGCACTAGTCTGAGCTTTATATAAAACCGATAAGAACCCGCATATGCGCAAATCGATATATAAATTATTCAGTGGTGAAATGTAAACACATGAAAATTAGGTGCACATATTTAAGAAAGTTAGGTGGGTATATTATATTTGGACCATTCAATTACTTAATTATGTTGCTTTTTAACGCAGTTTTTAGATATTAGTGATATTTGTAAAATGTGCTGTGCTACCAATTTATATCAACGTAAAAAATGTTGGAGATTCACAAATGGTTTATTTCTCCTTATTCACCTGATATATGTAATGTAATGGATTACTACAATAAATAAATAAATATACCCGATAGTCACTCTCATAGTCCTCACCCAACACCAGGATAACATGTATCGTAGATATTAGGAACTACGAAAGCCTTACAATCCCAAATACGTAAACCTGAAGCAAACGTCTGTGGATCACACACAAATTTGTCTAGAACTCTAGAACAAAATAATAAATGCACATATATTTCAAGATGTTTTAAATTTAATAACGGCAATGCCAATTTATTTAACTGTTCAGCGATATTTTATTTCTTTCGTTATCACAATACGATAGATGTCTTGAAATAATTTAAATTTAAGCAAAAACTACCTAGTAAAAGTAGTGTTTGTCCTTGTTAGTATATTCTATTTATGTTAAAAAACTTATAATTAGTCTCTGTTTAGTGCGTGTACGGTAATTTTAAAGCCTTGAAATTCGTACCTTTACTCAGGCTTGTGGCGCAAAACTATTTACCGGAAAATTTTAATTACCTAGCTTTCTAAAAATACAGATCTTTTCATAAGGTTCGTTTTCAAATGTCATTTAATAATAACAGTTTTATAGTTTTTTTTTGCTAGAACGAGCGAATGGTTTGTACCTTGAGCATATTAACTTAAACTTTGAACGATCAACCAAGTAAGATAAAGAAGATATCTATTTCACATATCAATAATGTTTTCAGCACTCGATAAAAGTCGAAGAATGATATAAGTAAAAAAGGCTTAGCAGTGATGATTTTGCAATGATGTTCCATCAGTAATGCTTGTTTCGAATATTATGGTGTAACTTAGAAGTGTAGGTAGAGGGTTTTAAATGCGAAACACCCATAATTTTGATTAATAGTTACTACAAGACTCTAAGGTCGACTTGCACGACGATACTCAATGATGTTTAACCGCTAAACACGATTAGTTATGTCAACATTTCATACGATTTCATCTTTCTTAAACACGTTTAGTGGCTTATTACGATTTAAGGATAATCGAGCAAGTCGCTCAACAGAAACCCTATTAGAGTTTTTATAATTTTGGTACTATACTCTATATGCTCAAGATTACAAGAAGTTCCACTGCTGGAATTGGATTTTAAACGGTCTTCAGGTTCTAAATCATGCATTATTGAGTGGTAGAGTCACACTGTAGACAATTTGTCTACAGCACGAATGGGTCGGCTCGACCGGACTATCTCACAGGACACCGAAGTAAAGTAGCGGCTTACTGCTGCGTTTCGTATGGTGAGTGAGATATCCGGAGGCTCAAACCCCTCCCCTTTCCAATCCCTTAAATATTCCTTTCCTTTAAGTCGGGAGCGCGCCCATGATTCTTCTGGTATTGTGGGCGTACATGGGCGGTGGAGATCACTTACCTACAGGTGACCCACTGGCTCGTTAACCATCCTATGATATAAAAAAAACACAAAAAGGAAATGCCAAGCAGCATGTTTTTAAAAACAAAGGGAAACATTATCTGCTTTTCTAAAAGAACGACAGGTAAAGTAAGGAACAAAATATCTTAAAGAAATATCATTTTCGTTTTTGTAAAAGGGTCGATATGAAATTGGTTTCATGAAGATTTACATTGGCCTCAATACGTTTTTTATTGTAGGAAGTTCTTTTGTATTTTGGAAACAAGATTTTATCGCTAATGTTAATTTTAATTAATTAAGTTAATAAAGCACTGCCACATTATACAATATTAACAATTACGGATATTGTTACAATGCAAATGATAGTGACTGATATGTACAGTAAGTATTGTGCACATAGCGTTCGCCATAGAACTCAATAAAAATTGAATTATTAGACAAAAAAATTGAATAGAGAATATAAAACTAAGAACAAAACAAAACGAATTAAAGGTGAACTGATATAGGGTAAATTAAAATTTATTTAAATAATTAAACTTATTTGTTGAATGAAGGAGGCTTCAATTTTATTTAAAAACTTCAATTATTTATCTACAATTTATAATTAGCTCAATAAATACACTCACCTTCTTTAGCTTCCAATCAGTGACTAATGAGCCAAGACCCTTATTTCGGACGTAAATCGCCTACAAATGGGAATCGGCGGATATTAGTCAACTGGACAGATGCGGTCGGGAGTAAAAATGGGTGGTAAAATCAGTACAGTGCGGTGACCGGCGCAAGTCGGGACTATTCGGGAGTCTGATTGGTTTGCGGTGCGAAGATAGTCCGTAGAATCCTTTTATGTCTGATAATGGTTTCGGTTAATAAGGTTGTTGAAAATTGATTTTCTCTGTTAAATCACTGAGTTATAACTTAATATTTTAATAGTCTGATAATCTCTATGATATAAAGCAAATCTTCATTCTTTTGTTTTATTTAATTATTCATTGCTATAAATAGTGTGGCAGTAATATTACTGTAATCCATATTATGTATAACATATTTACCTAATATCAGCGCTTAAATTGAAAACTAATATTCATAGTATAGAGGCATAGTGTACAGAAATATCAATAAGCTGGTTAAAAATAGTTTGTGCTAATATCGTTTGCATAAAAATAAGTTCGGATGGCGCAAGCAATCTTGTAACACCGGCCCGAGATAAACAAGCCGAGACCGCCGTAAATCTGATAAGATGGATGACACACCTGACCTTAATATCAGCTTCCGTATACTGCACATGATTGGCACATAGCTTATTTGTGCTACCAATAATAGTTTTATTTTCATAGCATATAACCTAGTATAGTTGCGAAGATGTGGTGTTTTATGAGCTTCGGTGGAGTTACAACAATCCATTTTGTGCGATACTGTATTGTCGTCTATTTATAGAACAATATCTGTTTAACCATAAACACATTTGCTTCCATATTCATAATCATCGTGTATAAAGGTTTAAATATAGATTATGGAATAAAGCTTACTCAGTAAAAAGATACCAAATTAAATATCACAGTAAAAAGATACCATATTGTAACCCCAAAGGTTATCTCATTATTAAACAGTATTGTAATACTAATGATTTCATTTATACCCCAAAATGTACTGCGAAGAAAATGTGATCATATGTGAGCTTCGGTTCGCCTACGCAGATTGTACGTGGCTCGTAGGCGTCTCGTAGCACGTAGGCGTCTACAGCGTAGGACGTGGGCGGTCATTCATCGATGCGGTACCTATGTCTGTCACATCTATACTTATAAAATAACATGTCCTGACTGACTGACTGATTCATTATCGCCGAGCGCAAACTATCAAGGCTACAAGCATGAAATTCGGACTGTATATTCATTTTGTTATGTATGCACCCACTAAGAAAGGATTCTAGAAAATTTCACCGGAAAGGGGTAAAAATAGGGGATGATAATATGTATGAAAGTCCGTCATTTTGAAAGTTACATAAACAAAATTTTGTATTTCGGTTATTGACGTAAAACAAATAAATACGTGTTTCAGGAATTTTGGAAATTTTATTTAATAAGGGATGAAAACGGGGGTGAAAGTAAATGTGAAAGTGAGTTTGTTTGTTACGCTTTCACGCCTAAATCACTGAACCGATTTTGATGAATTTATCTACAGAGACAGGTGGGACCCTGGAGCCGGTTACAGGCTATTTTATCCCGGAAAATTCTTATCACGCGGGCGGAGCCGCAAGCAAAAGCTAGTACGTTATATCTATAGAAAGATTCATAATTGGCTTAAAGCTTACTAGCCTTAACTACTGGATACACTCCCTAATTACGGAATGCAACTCGCCGCTTAGCGTTAGTGGATTATTCACTATTTGTGCGGTGGTTGCTATCCAATCAGGCACAAAAATGATTAGGGTACCAGTAAATTAGTTACATATATACAATTTTTAAATATAAAGATGCACAAGAAAATAACAGGAAGGAAGAAAATAACTCGTCCTATCAAATTATACAATTTCATTTCATCAGAAAAAGTATAATATCTAACCGATATATAACCATTTCCAGATTTGATGTTATCTTCCAGAGTTTAACCGAATTGATTTTGTAGTGAAACCGTGAAGCGAAGACCATACAGCTAAAATTTTGTTTTTAATTACAATATCTTAGTCGTAGTCGTGACGTCTGTAGCTTACTTAGGCTGTGAGTCTTCTCATTAGCGTAATGGCAGAATACGTCGGCTATGAATCTGTAGAATTCTGGATTCAAATACCAGGTCAGGCGATTACAAATTGTTTTTGAGTATTTCGATTCGAAAAATCAGATAGGTCTTTGCCAGGACTAGAGTTTGTGCCTGATATGGCGATATACCCACCACTTATCACACGGGACGAAAATTTGCTTGGCAAACCGTGGATGTACTAGTGCCGCCTCTGCTTACCTCTGCGGAAATACATTTTTTTTTTTATAGCATAGGCCGGCAAACGAGCAAGTGGGTCACCTGATGGTAAGTGATCTCCACCGCCCATGTACGCCCACCACCAGAAGAGTCATGGGCGCGTTGCCGACCTTAAAGGAAAGGAAAATTAGGGATTGGGAAGGGGAGGGGATTTGGGCTTCCGGTTATCTCACTCACCGTACGAAACGCAGCAGCAAGCCGCTACTTTACGTCGGTTTTCTGTGAGACAGTGGTAACGATCCGGACGAGCCAGCCCATTCATGCTGTAGACAAAACTGTCTACAGCGTGGCTCTACCACTCAATAATACATACGTGAACTTCTGTGTTTATATCATTAATATATTATTTTTGTTACTATAGCCGTCGTACAATTAATGTATTGCTTTCTTCCCCGAGTCCTGTTTTATACTAGCGGGTTTTGCATGCGAGATCCGCTTAAATGCACTCTAGTTTGTGAATAATTTTGTTTGCGCAAACAATGCAGGTTAGTTTCTATCTATTCATAAAGTTTATGGTAGAAATATACTGGGTAAATTAATAAAACTTTTCAAATTATTTAAATGTTATGATATTCTAATTAGTTCTAACGTTCAACTGTTAGTTTTAGATTATAAGAATAATACAGACAAGGTACTAAGTTGTGAAGTTTTCACTACTTGAAATCAGTAACCACTTTTTGTGCTTATTAAATCTAAGTTGAAATTAGTTTATATACTTAAGCCAAAAATGTTGTTAGGTTCGCTATACAAAGATGTTCACGTTTGGTCAAATGCATTTTCATTAATATTATAAACATCCTATGTTTTGAAATTATTAATATTTGCTTAAACGTTTGTCAAGCACGGTGATTAAAATAAATCCTGCTTAACAAACAAATAAATTTCATAAGTAAATCGAATAAGAGTTTTGACTTCCGTAATAATCATTAGTCAAATCTGAATTATTTATTGGGGTAGTAAATTATTCGGCCAGCTTATCTGGCGGCGCGGTGGTGGTAATGTGGTCGACTCTGTATTCATGTCGCCTGCTGCGGATCGTTTACGCTAAATTGATCTAGCATAATTTCATAGGAAATTTCTTGATTCTCAGCTATCAGATCATTATTACTATATCAGTATGCCATAAAGTAGGTAAACTATAGAATGTAATAAAATTATTTTATAAGTTTACTGTGCTCTTGGACAATGGTTCGTGAAGTTTGTGACATTCGAAGCAATAAATCTTTATCATCGTCATCATATTCTATTGGTATGCAATAGATCTACATAACCTATCCTAAATATATTTTACTATTAATTATTTACGGGTAAAAAGAATAATTTATAAATGAATTATTTAATAATATAAAATAAAATATATTTATTGATGCTTTGAAAATATAAATATATTTGTTTGTTAGACCATTAAACGAGCAAGTGGTTTACCTGATAGTCATCTTTATCGCCCATGAACGCCAATAATACCAGAAGATTGATGGGCGCATTACCGATCTTGAAGAAAAGAGATTGGGAAAGGGAGGGGGATTTGGGCCTCCGGATATCTTATTAACCGTACTAAAAGCAACAGCAAGTTGCCGTTTCTCGTTGGTTGTCTGTGAGACAGTGGCAACAACCCGGTTAAGCTGCCCATACATGCTGAAGACAAGACATAGCGTAGTTTTAGCCTCTACCATTTAACTTTACACTTTGTTTGGTTCACACGAATCACCTAACCAAGTTCCGATGTGAAGTCTTTTGTCGCATAAACGCAAACTTGGAATACATTGCGTCATTAGGACTAGTCCGGGATAATGAATATTGTATGCAGACGTTGCGGATGGGCTGATATTGCATAATCACCGACCGCTCCACACAATGAAATGAATTCCAAGTTTCCCTCGGATTCTCGGTGTTCCAACCGTTTCTCTTTCATCATAGCTGCTATAATTTATTATTCAAATGCGTGTGTAATTACAGTTTATATATTTCAATTACTGTATTCAGACTTATTGTTTGGATTTCGTTGATGAATTGATATATCGTCTTGAAAAGTCTGTGGCTTGCTAGAAATTTTAAAGTAGGTAATTAGTTATAGTCAGGGTTCCCTGGGCCATTTTTCCACTTGATTACTATCGAGCTAATTTTCAGTGAGTAGCTTCGTTTCGATGAGACGCCCAACAATTCCCTATGCGAAAATTCTCTATTGTGGTAGCTAACAGAGGTAGCAAGGATAAAATATTTCGATTTGATGATACTCAAAAAAATATTATTTTATTTATAGGACAATATGACTGTTAAATTATATAAATATTATATAAAGTATGATATACCTGTCTATAAATCCGATTTATTTACAAGTATACAGGGTTACTTTTAAAATACCAACAACCTCGCAGGACTAGATAGCTAACCCCATAAGGAACAACTTTTGTTCTACGAGTTCGGACATAACTCGATACATGAAAAAAAAACATTGAATGACAGACGACTGGCGGCTAGATAAATGGGTCAAGTTCAAAGGCGCTAGCGCTGCACCCCTTTTCTCACGCTTTGTAGGGGTTTGTTTACGCAATCTTTTAGTTTAGCAAAACAAAATCAGTATCTCCATTTGAACTTGCCGTGAGTTGGTTCCTGTTTCCGTAAGTAGGTCCAAATAGACTAAAGCATTATAATTCCAATCACATAATTGGTCTAGTGGTAGCGTACTAAGGCTGAGAACTGTGTAGTCCTGTGTTCAATTCCCAGATCGGGCAATCACAATTTGTATGTGAGTTTTCGACTCAAAAAATTACACATGAGTTCCCCGGGATCGAAGTTTGTTCCCGATATGGCAATTGACTCGCCTCCTATCACATCATGGGACGGAACTAAGCTCGGCGAGACATGGGTGCAGCACTAGTAGCACTCTGCCTACTCCTCTGAAGATAAAGGCGTGAGCGTATGTATGTAAAACACCAATTTAAAACATTTATTACAACATCATGTATAGCATTGTTATATCTATTATACAATGAATACGGTTGTGTCTGTATAATGTATATATATACATACCTGTTAAGCTCTGGGGAAGCTCGGGTCACGGTCAAAACATTGTTTAACTGCTTTCAGCGATGTACACCGGAATACTGACATGGCACCCTAATTTAACAAACTTTAAATTTTGTACGAACATTGTTACATTTTCGATGATTATTTGATAAAATATATTGGATTTAATTTATTTTATTTATTTAATGACATTCTGAAAAGCAGTGCTATGAGTGCGGTGGTACTAGAAACTGACATTATTACTTTCCGAATGCAAATTGTTTCATGTTGTATTATATGAAGTGTACTCACATGTTCTAAATTAATTGAATATTTTTCTATAATTGTTATTGTACGGTGATTAAATAATTGTTTTAATGTCTGTAGTGTTACAAAATAACTTAAACAAAAATGTGACTGACTTTTTTTAAACAATGAATATATAATGCCGAACCTTGAAATATATATTCACAAATTTAATATGAAGTAAACGTTAAAGAAAATTTATTTTCTAGCGGATTACATGCGTTGATTCAATCCACTGTTATCTCCAGAGTATTTTGCGTATGAATAGGTAATAGCTTTGTCCGTAACTCAGCATTTTAAATTTGCTTTAAAGGTACCTTTGTCTTATTTCTTGAGTAATTTTGTCTGTTTGGATCGCATGACTATGTTTATAGATTATGTTTGGAGAATCAAGTATTTTCAGGGATCAAATATAGCTATTGAAATTATACAAGTAGTAAGTAAGTAAGAAGTAAGCTTATCTCAATAATAAACATGGTATTAGTAGTATGGTGGTTTATTAATTATTGTTAATGGATTGTAATTAACACATTGACAGCCTTCGTAACTCAGTAGCTGTGAATCGAGAGGCTGCGGGTATGATCCCCGATTATAAATTTTCGTGTAATATATTGATTTTGGGTCTGAGTGTTGTAAGAACAAAAATATCTCGTAATTCTTGATATTAATGATACAAGATTTTACTGATTGTATCTTGCTGTGAGATCAGTACTACCATATGTGTGGTTGTTGGGTGTTATTTATTTATTTTATTTGCCCCTGAATCGGACATATTTTGCTCAAACAACAATTTCACCGAGCGTGTTTAATTTCCGATATAAAAAACCCAATTATTTTTTTGGGTCGTATAATTTTAGTACAACTCATATTTCGTGCGTTTACCTCAGGGATTGTGGGAACAAAAAGTAATTTTTCCATGGTACGTGGCGTCTATTTATTCAGGCTCAGGTGAGGTCCACAAGGCTGGTATTTGGCCTAATATCAATCGGTCTTGACCTCCATTGGGATCTTTCGCAGTGGAATGTAGTTTGCCGATTACTGTGATTGATGTTGCAGCGATGAGGGAGCTCAGCCGTATTCCGTGCAGCGTAGATTTATTGACGAAGCTAAATGGCGTGCTATTCCATTTGCTTCCTTGAATTCGCTATTCGTAAAATCTATTACGTACATGTCCATTTTTGTTACTTTTGTAAAAGTTGTTTTCATTGTAAATTGGACATATTTTATACCAGCTGTCCTGCGTGGTTTTACCCACAACATATAACTAAAAGTTAGGGTTCAAGTATGGAAGGGGTTGTCTATGATATGCGAAAAAAAATCCCAGAACCCGATTGCAGTGACACCCACTGGGTCCAATAGTGAATCTAAACCATCCAGGGACCCAATCAAACACATACAAAAAATTATCGAATTCGGCCCAACCGTTTAGGAGTTTTTGCGAGACGAAAAGCACTTGATTTTTATAAATATAGATAAGTAGAATATAAAAAATCTTAATTCTCAGAAACAAAGAATTGCTCATTAGCGGTGGTTGCGAAAAACATGGAACAAAGAGGTTTTTATGATAAAGGAATATAATAAAACGCAAATATCTGCTGTTTCGTATTTTATTGAAGATATAGGTATAATGTAACTTATTGAAAGGATTTTTAGAAGATATTTACATGATATTTAAGGTAACATTTAAGATTTAAGTAATACTTTGTAAATTGTTTAGTCATTAAAGAAAACAGAACTTTTCATGAAGAGTCCAACAGTTTACGTTAAAGCATAGATAACAATAATTATAATATGTAAAAAAAAATCGGAGACCTTTCCAAGATGGCGGTCGTTTAGCATGCTACGTTTTGAGAATGATCAATGTTAAAATATCCTGCTGTAAAGAACATTTATTCTTAATATAGCTTGTTGGATATAAATTTATATACGTTGATTGTACGATGCGACTCTTAGTCTGTATGTAATAACTTTTGAAATTTGAAATGCGTTTTACAACCATTATTATTATTTAACCTGATTTACCAAGCGATCATCATATTTTACGTCTTGGATAGCTGTTTTAATCATTGTAAATAATAAAATCTTCACTTTCTTCTAAACTTAGGTACTATAAAAATTATTGCCCTAATAAACTTTAACTATAGGTACCTTAAGAACGTGCACAACATTTAACAGTGATTAAAATTATCTAATAACTAGTGAATTATTTACTAAACAAATAAAGTTTCATCTTATTTATAATTTAAAAGTTTAACTTAATTATTTAGATATATTAATTTATTTTACAAACTTAACTTAATTTTATTAAATATATTTTCGATATGTTTGATATTCTTGTTGTTCACAATTTATGGAAACATAAAAAAACACTTTCGTACTTTATTTAATATTACTTTATTTCTTGTTTCAAAATAGATTCATAATGATAATTATTATTATGTGGATATTAGCAGTATAGCAACAATTTTATTAGTAATGGATGTATTTTTATGTTTCTATAAATTGCGGCAAATTACACATCAAGTGCTTTATTTTTCATAATTATAAATACTTTAGATATGTTTAATTACCAGACCATCGCAGTCATTTACTCAGGACTGCGCCTAATAAAATTTAAGGACCGTAAAAACATATAAATATTCGTTGACTCTGAAATTTGGATTGTGGAAGCAATTTGTTTACATACAAATAAATGTTTTCCACTCCTTCGAATCGTCTCGCTCGTACTTAACTAAAATTCATGTAAGGTGTTCAGAACTCACCGGCTCTCATAATATCACCTATGGACATTTTATGCTAAATAGGTATTATTTAGACTTATTTCTCTAACGCTTCAGTCTTGGACGTTACACTTAAATAGAATACTTCTAAACCCGCGTCGAATGTATGAACTTCAATCACTCCATTTAAATTTTAACATCGGCTTGTGTTAATTTACACTAAAATAAATAATCACACACCACAATAAGTTTAGTAAGAATGTGCATAGATCTATAGCTATCTAGAGACACATAATGCGTTTGGAATACCGTTACAATATTGATACTAGAAACCAATTTAACAATTTAGCTAAGAATTTTATATAAAAATTCAATTTACCGATAATTTAATTTTTGATTTATAATATGGAATTTGTCTATACACAGAAAACGTTACTAGCAAAGCAAACACATTTATTACACGACGCACGATAAAAACATGACGACATCTAAAGGAGAAGAGAAATAACACTCACACGTATTACTATCTATGTAAACTTCACTAATTCTAATTAAAATAAAATCACAAATTGTCTAAAAAATTCACATGTGTACCACAAACGCTGTATAATTAATACAATACTTAATTATATATAAAAATATATTGCTCAGGGTTTCAGTGGGTCGGTCTATTAAATCAGTGCATTATACATTGGCTGAGTACTATATTTAGAAAATATCTTTTTTACTAGCAAAATCAAATTATATATTGAAAACGATCACATTGTACAATGTGGCATCGACAGCATAAGTTAAGATTGTGGAACTTATACCGAGCTGAGTGAGTAAAGGCTTCGTCAAACACGCGCTAGCCGTACGCGACGCTCTGTCAGCGCTGGCGCTCTGTTTGACGGTATATTACTATAATAGTACAACACAACTCGGCGTCATAGCGCGACGTCAGGTTAGCGCTCTGACGCGCGCTAAGTACGCTTTCTGTTTGACGAAGCCTTTAATGAATATTGTATCGCGATGTTTATGTACGAGGAGAAAGGGAAGTGATTGATTATGGCTAGTAATGCACAATTTGTTCGTTTAAATTATTAAAAAATAAACACAATCAAGTATTCCAGAAAACCGGTATGCAGAAGAGTAAATAAAAAATAAACCAATACTCATTGTATTTATGCCTATTACACCCATGTTTTTTTCATAAAATTATTGAGTCAGTTGTTCAGTTTACCTTAATAAGAAGTAAAGAACAGTGAAATAACTCAATATCAATCGCTTTGTCAGCCTAATCCAATAAAAACTTCATTCTATAGAATACTAAAGTACAAGTTTTTCTGTTTTCCAGGACAACAAGTTTACTTCTTCACTTTATTATTCAACCCATGAAAGAAATATCACGACTTGTTTAATGTAATCTAACTCCAAATAGTAGAAGCCCATAACGTTTTTTTAATGGCATTTACCCTTTTATAGATCGTATGTAGGCTGATAATAATAACCATGGTATGTGTTTTAAAGACTATAATGTAGAGTATATTCACTTAAACATAGACTTCAGTACACGTACAACGTAGTTGTGGGCGTACCCTTAAGGGTATGTTTAAACATTCCAGATACATACTAAAGATAATAACCGGTTAGTGTTATTAATCATAAATTTAAATGGAGGTGCGTTTTACAAGTTACATAAAAACAGATGTTAACCGAATATTAAGACATAAAAAAGTTATGTGTTCCTACATTTGTGCTTGAAAGTTAGGTATAAATTAATTGGGTGAGGTTTTTACTTTTATAATAATATAAATATCTATTTTTTTTTGCAATTTACAGGTAGTATTAGTATATTTTTGTGTAAGTTATATTATGACAAATTCGAAGTGCACAATATTATAAATACGCACTCACGCATATAATCCCCGAAGGGGTAGACAGAACTGTATCCAGAACCCCCACATTTCGCTGAGCGTATTTCCGTCTTATCGTGTAATAGGGGCGAGCCTATCGTCATACCGGGCACAATTCCGGACTCCAGGTTGATACTGAGCATTTCGTTATAGAAACACCCAATATAATATTACCCGACCCGAGGATCGAACCCGAGACCTCAGAACTGCAGTCGTACCGCGTAAGCAATGCAACTGCGCCACCGAGACAGTGCACAATATTCTATGAAGAAATTGGCAGTATTTCCCATTTTGATGTTTAAAGGTCTTCATTTTAGTCGATTTCTGTGTATAAGAATACGTAATGCCATTAATGGTAATGTTTAATCAATAATAGTTCTAATCATAATGTCATCATTTAAACTAATGCTGCCGTTGCCATTTTGTACGCCTCTCGCCATTGTTCCCTTTTCTTCACATCCAATTTTTATTCACAGGTACTTAATTCTAAATAAAGAAGTTATTATAAACAATCAACAAACCGAATAATAAATAGAACCAGCTCATATTATATAATTTAATAAATTTCAATTATCTTCAGAACGTTTTGCTAATGTAAATATTATTTTCCACTCGACTTATAATATACGATAAACGGCTTAAAAAAAGTTACCGACTAGTGATTTATACCCTATGATATGTATATTATGTTCAAATTGATATGTATTCGATCACAACGTTCAGCTTTTATCTGATTTATTCTCTATAGATTATATGAGAGGGGCTACGATGTTTCAATATTCATGTATGATCGCGTTATTTCGATTTGGATGTACGAATTTAAAAGCATTTCTTGGAAATGCTAAGTATATTCATGGGTTAAAAAGTATACGATTATTTAATAATTAAATTCAGTCAAAAAGAAATGAATTCAAGTTTATGTATCGAAACTGAATTTGTCTTGAACCTGTTCGCTAAAATCATACATTTATTCCTTTAATCGAGACAACGCGATATCACAAAACCCTTAGCCCCTGTTAATCTGTGTCTTAATCCTCAGGCCAGCCGAGGTCCTCTCCGACGAGGTCGTAAAACCTCTGGTTGTGTTGTATAAAGAATTTGCGCAGTTTGGTGACGACGGCGGGGTCGACGCGAGGGTGCTTACGACCTTTCGTCTCTCGCAGGCACTTGTCTGTGGTGTCATTACGCAGACAGTAGAATCCCTTTGTCTCATTGAAATAGAAATTATTTCTTCCTGTCGTACAATGGAAAATGCTTTTGAAAATGCTTCAATTGTCAAATTGCGGAATTTTCTTGCTGTATTATGAAACATATTACGTAGCACAATGCGAGACTAATTATTTGTTAACTTATCCTGACTGCACTAAAAGAAGTTAGTAAAAGTTAGGTCATCTATTTGTTTTAGAATATTTTATAAGTCCAAAAGTAATTCTCAGATCAAATAGAATATGTACAGTGTGTCGTTAACAAAGAAGTAATTTTGCATTTTAACAAAGACGTTAGAAGTTGGAGTATCACTCAGGGGATACAATATCTTTTACAAGCAAAGTAGAACATAAGCACCATCTTGTTCCCACAATACTGGTGTAACTAAGCGACTAGTTAGTAGCTGTAAATATTATGATGAAATCATAATCATGGGCTTTGGTGTCGCTTTTTTAATTTTCTTTTGTTAAAATGAACTTAAGTATTCAACGTACTTGGAGAAGTTAAAATATTAGTTGTTAGATACGAAATAATAGTTTTTATAGAGATGTTTTTGAAAAACTATTAAATTTTCTAATTCAAATTTATTTTGTAAAAAAAATTAAGATTGTTTTTACCAATACTTTATTACTATGTAAAACTGAATACATGCTTTAAACTAAACATGTACCAACGTACTAGAATAACACCGTGAAGATTTGTGCGCCATGCAGTGCGGTGCAGAACTGCAACTGGCATTGACATTCGATCACGTTATCGTGTTTTTTGTATAATGGAAAATGTGCGCGTTTTTAGTACATCGCGATACTACGATGGCACGAAACGGAATCGACATCGCTAATGTTTTTTGTGTTTTTTTCCCGTATAATTTGAAAATGCAAAAACCGGTGACGGCAGTTCCCTTACGTTCTGTTTCTTCGTATTCTGTTTCCTTAAAGCACAGTACAGCATTTTCGTAATTTATTTATTGACAAATATTTCCACAGTCGGCATTATCACGGTGTCCATTCTATTACGTTAGTACCTGTTAAGCTTCAAGGCACAGATGGTATTTATAGAAATAATTAATTAAACTCACCAATTTTATGTTCAAGCCCAAGAAATTTCTCGATGCGTCGTAATTGTGGCACGGGGTCCTCTATAAGTAGGTCCCCGTTCACCACCAGGATTTGTTCCCGAGGGAACACTTCCAACCAACGATGTAGATAAGCGTGGTACAACGATATCGCTATAGGCCTGTCGGGAATATTAACTATCATGTTTTAATGTCTTTAAACTCCTAGTATTAAACTTTGTGATTACCTTCCGTGTCGGAATTTGAATAAAATGTTGCAAAATATTAAATTTAACTACACTGTGCCGGTTAATATTCAGTTGAGTATTATTATTGATGCTGTATCACGAAACTACTGGAATAATTTTAATAATTAAGCCCAAATCCCCTCCTCTTCCCAATCCCTAATTATCCCTTTCCTTTAAGGTCGGCAACGCGCTCATGATTCTTCTGGTGGTGGGCGTACATGGGCGGTGGAGATCACTCACCATCAGGTGACCCACTCGCTCGTTTGCCGGCCTATGCTAAAAAAAAAAATGGGTGCGTGTACTTATGTACGCGCGTGAGAAGTTATACTTCTTTGTTATTTATTCAATTTAATAGCAAATATTAAAAATTAATATTATTATTTGATGTTCAATTTTAATTTTTATCACAAACTTTTTATTAAATGTTTTTTAAATTTATTTCTTTATTTTGTGAATATTAAATAACCAATAATAAGTATTTAACATTAATAATTTAATAATATTTAGTGTTAATTATATTAAATAAAAGTATTTTAATTTATATCAATAAATAATACATACGGATAGTTAACCTCAATTATATTGGAGCACTTGAAAAAGTATATAAGCACAATTTTTTTCACTAATATTCACAAATAGTAAGTAATATCAATCAAAATATAAATAAATAAATAATACATACGGATAGTTAACCTCAATTATATTGGAGCACTTGAAAAAGTATATAAGCACAATTTTTTTCACTAATATTCACAAATAGTAAGTAATATCAATCAAAATATTCAATTTAAATCACTACTGAATATAATTTATTAGCACATATATAAATTATAAAGGACATTGTCAAAAATGGCCTATGAATCAACACGCATGAAACATTTACTATAATAATAATTATTATTTATAATGTACATTATAATTATTATTATAGTAAATGTTTCATGCGTGTTGATTCATAGTTTCAATAGAACGGACACTTATTAATTTCGAAAACAATTTAAAAAGTATTCACTTCCGTCATAGTCCTCGGTATTATAATTTTTGGTTCAAATTCGGGTTTTTAATAGGCAAAGGTATTGTAGCTCATACAGCCAAGTCTTTGTAACAACACTCTTAAGCTTCGCATTGTTATGCATTTCGCCAAAGACAAGTGTAATTTATTCTCAAGTCTTCACAACAACGATGAAATATCGTAACATTAATAATTTAATAATATTTAGTGTTAATTATATTAAATAAAAGTATTTTAATTTATATCAACATATCCACTCGACATGATAGAAGTACATTCTACTCTCTTTGCGTTTATGCGAGCCTGGTACTTTTTACGGCAACATGTTCCGAATAAGAAAAAACCTAAAGAGTTTTTCTTTGTCTAAATCGTCATTTGTTTATTAATTACGGCTACTTTCACTCTCATCATTTTTTCTTAACGCGCCTAACTTCATACTGTTAATTTTTTGTGTCACAGGTGCGCGCGCATCTTAAAATTTCACTCTCATCATTTTTTCATAACGCGCCTAAAGAAGTATAACTTCAAAAAGAAATAGATTTAAAAAAAGAGTCTCACAATTAGACGCGTTTTTAAGTACGTTACACGACATCCACCAGACATGGGCTGATTAATATTATTTTTATGGTCGATAACTTATCTCGAGGGTGGTTCAATACTGAAACTATATTGATTTGTAACTAACCTGTATGCAATGTTGATAGAGCCGTCAGGAGATATAGCGAGGTGTTCGAACGGTTTGGCTGTGTCCGGTGGTGTATGACCCGCATGTGCCGGCAGTAGAGGGTGCGCGGGGGCCGAGGGTGTGGCGCGACTGCGGAGCTGCGTGTAGTCGGATATAGCGCGTGTCACCGGCTCCCGGACTATCAGGAGCAAACGCACTGACGAGTTCATGGCACGTACGCGTTCGGGCACCTTACGCAAGACAAATAACGTTGAATAGAACAGTAATACTATCCAACATTGCACTTCTGGAGTTCACTCATTTTTGAACCTTGTTACCTTTGTAGATAAAAAGTTTAAATAGGTATTAAGTTTTGAACTATTGTTAAGACTGCGAATGGATACACGGTATGTGTACTTATCAGCCAAAAGCTTATTTATAAAAAATAAAACTTCCATCATCAATGTATTGTTTATGTTCGACATGTTATGTGGTAGAGCCACGCTATAGACACTTAGCATAAATGAGCGGGCAAGACCAGGTTGTAGCTACTTCTTTCACAGAAAACCGAAGTAAAGAGGCAGCTTGCATAGGCACCAGAATCAGCGTTTCGTACGGTTACTGAGATATCCGGAGGCTCAAATAACCCCTCTCCTTCCCAATCCCTTAATTATTCTTTCCTTTTAAGGTCGGCAACCCGACTACAATTGTTCTGGTATATTCATGGATGGAGATCACTTACCATCAGGTAAAACACTTGCTGTTTCAACACTTGCTCATTCGCCGGCCTATGCTATAAAAAGCTATTTAGTAAAATTCGCTTTTTGGATAGTGTCACTCTTCTATTTAATGTGCGATTTGACAAAGAAACATACACGTATTACAAATAATAGGTATTTAAAGTACTAGTTTACTTGGTAGCACTCATGGATAGTCGAGATCTCCTACCATATTAGTTCTTCGGTCTCAGCTATAAAAAACTTACCTCAGGAGTAACGAAGTAGCTCGGACTCTTTTCAATCGTGATCTGTCCTTTGAAGGATAATGGCATTTTGCTTCTATACCATTCTAGACCCAGCGCGTAGTTCTCATCACGATCGAAGAAGTGAACCTCGCCAGATGCCTTTTGCACCATCGGATGGAGGTACAGCATCTCGAGGAGTGCACGGGTGCCACATTTACGTACGCCGATTATTAAAGCCTGTTGGAAAATATTGTTTTATATTCGGATTCTAGTATATTATTAGTAAGCAGTTTTTAACGGTTTTGTTATTTCAACTTTTTGTTGAGATATTTAGTACAAGATCCCGGGGAACATTGACCTTCAGCCATCTGTTTACCGGATCAAAATAACATTTTAGGATATAAAATGTGTTGCTGAACACGTACCAATAGGGTTGCCTAAAAAAATATGGTCAAGGATAGGTTTTGCGAATTTAAAAAAAAAAAAAAGAAGATATTATTTCACTGACTTTTTTTTGTATGTGTTCAGCAACACCTTTTATACCCTAAAATATTATTTTCATCCGGTAAACAGATGGCTGAAGGTCAATGTTCCGCGGGATCTTAGACCAATTGTCAAAGTAAAAAGTTGCGTTTTTTATAAACATTATTTTGGTTTTATTTTAGTTTAGGTTTAATTTGAATAGATACGTCGATTCACTAGAAATTTTGCGTTCAAACGTACAAAAAAAACATAATTACATTAATAATTACACACAATTACTTAGAGAAATTTCCGTAACAAAACTATATTACACGTGTATTTTTTGCACAGCGATTAGTTCAGCAGGCTTTTCAACATTATCTTGTAACCCAGCGTCATTTTAACAATTTAGCCTCAGTTACAGCCTTAAGTATATAATACCTGCGGAAGTCTCCGTGCTGGTCTTGGTTGTCTTGGAGGTCGTAATCTCTTCCTCAATGCCATGGGATGGTTGATGGTACGTGTGTTACTTTCTTGATTTTGCAGGATTTTCCGACCCTCGCTTGCCGCTGACGCTATGCTGGCTGCCTATGAATTGAAGGGAGTGAAACATGAGGACAATGAAAAGATCATGACTCATTTGTACACATGTTGCTGCTTGTAATGTGTGTTTGTATAGATAGAATGATCGTGTAGTTCTGTAAATCGGTATACGAGTAACGACCCCGCCATACTAGAACGTGTTCCAATCTATTATATAAAAATAAGTCGGGTTTTCCTTCCTGACGATATAACTCCAGAACGCACGAACCGATTTCCACGGTTTTGCATTCGTTGGAAAGGTCTCGGGCTCCGTGAGGTTTATAGCAACGAAAATCTAGGAAAAATTTCAATAGAAAAGCGGGAAAATAGGGAAAATCATTTTTTAAATACAGCGCCATCTCTGATACATAGCATGTACTACAAACCAATATTTTAAGTAGATGGCGTCGGTGCGTGACACATTGCTGACAGATGGCGCCACTGTTAGGCTACTTTTATCCCGGAAAATACAGATCACGCGGGCGGAGCCGCGCGGGACAGCTAGTTTAATTATATTTTACATTTTTTCTATAGAAACATTTGAAAATGGAAGACCGTTCCATTCCATCGTAGTATGTCGGGTGAAGTTTTGGCGGGAATTCTGACAGTGCGGTTCATCGCTTATTTTATTTCAAAAACTAGTTTAAAGTTGTGTTTGTTGTATAAAATTAGTGTGGATTTATGCATTGACTATGGTGAACAGTGTATGGAAACATTGATAAAAGTGAATTAAACATCGTACTGAAAGCAATTGACACCAAAACTCCTAACAAGACCTTGAAGATGTCCACACCGATATTTCATCGTTGTTGTGAAGACTTGAGAATAAATTATACTTGTCATTGGCGAAATGCATATAATGCGAAGCCATAAATTATAAAGAAGAAGTATGTCGGGCTATAACATATCATTTGATCGGGCCCTTATACGATGACAGCTGACGCGCCAGTGTATATGCTGTGTGTCAATGTGTCAGTGTGTGCGTTAATTTCTACACATCCGTCTACTCAAAACAAAATAGGGCCCACCCTGTTTTTTTGCTGTGTTGTAAAAACTCTTCACTTTTTTATTATTTTATGAATGGGTATGTATGGACAAGGTGTATGGAAATTGTTTTAACGTAATCTTGGGCAAAAATTAGCAATTTTATGGAAATTATGCAAAATTAAGAGTTTTAGAGAAAATTTACACAAATAAGCGACAAGACAAAAGTTTCAACATGACCTTTATTCTTACTAAAATACCGGATAATTTTTAAAATTAGTAGCGTGTTGGCCTCCCTCTGCTCCGTATGCACTCTCTGAGCCTATCTGGAACACTTTCAATCAAGTGAGTTATGTCTTGATCAGGCGATTGCTCCCAAAAGACTTTAAGAGCATTTATGAGGTCTTGTCGGCTGTTGACGTTGCTGTTATTTGCCTTGAGGCTTCTTTTTAATTGATCCCACAGATGTTCTATGGGATTGAGGTCGGGGCTCATGGCTGGCCACAGCAGAACTCTAATATTGGCATCAGAGAGTGCTCTTTGAGTAACACGGGCTGTATGCGGGCGGGCATTATTTTGCATAAACACGATGTTTTCACCTATCCTTTGTGAAAATGGGATCACGTGAGGCCGGATTACAAGTTCGACGTAGCTAGCAGCAGTCACGGTACCTTCATCCAGAATTACCAGCTCCGTTTTGTCATGTAAGTTTATTCCTCCCCACACCATGACGCTTGGACCTCCAAATCGGCCAGTTCCGTGGACACAAGCTTGAGAAAAACGTTCGCCTTCCCTTCTCCATACGCGCACTCGACGATCGTCACTTAAAAACTTAACCTTAGTTTCGTCCGTAAACAGTACTGTCTTCCAGTTATCCATAGAGCAGGCTGAGTGGTTTCGAGCAAATCTTAATCTTGCTGCATGATGAGCACTTGTCAACTTCAATCGGACAGCGCGAGTTCTGGATCTTTGGCCATCTTCATGAAGTCGATTCCGAATAGTTTGATCACTCACCCGCGTGCTAGTAGATTACCGCAGTTGATTTTGTAAGGCACGGGCGGTTACCGTCCGCTGCCGACGCGCTGTCAAACTGATATACCGGTCCTCTTGAGCTGTTGTAGCCCGAGTCCTTCCTGTTTCACGTCTCCTAGCAACACTACCATTCTCTTGATAACGATCCCAAGCATTCCGGATAGCTCGACGTGACACACCAAGCTGTATTGCCACCGACCTCTGAGAATTTCCCTCCTCAAGCATAGCCTCCGCTCGTGCTGCCATTTCCATATCCATATGAACGCGAGACCTAGGCATAATAATCACGAATAGTAGCGAAATCAAATGAAACTTTAAAAAATAACGATGTTCAACAGTAACATTCAGAATGAGACTATGAACACAAGTGATTGAGAATTTGAGAAAAGGTGATTTTGGAGCACTTAACTTTTTCTGGCTACCCACTTGAGAATAACATTAAAAATAATGGTTAAAACATCAATAATGTTTCATAAACATGTCAAGTATGCAACGGGATACTTGACTACGCCAGTACCTTTCCTAAAAAAAATACGGTAGGCAAAACATCGAGATAAGCGCGGGTGGGCCCTATTTTGTTTTGAGTAGAATTGTCAAATATTACTCTGGATTTAGAGTCGCTTTTTCGTTTAACTAGTATTTAGAACTCTCAGAGCCGTCCAATCATTAGCATCAGTAAACGAATTACCCCAATTTCATGTATTATGTAAAGTATGAATGTTATTATTAATTCAGGATCCCTAGCATCTATTATCGTTCGGATAAATGTCAGATCTGTCAGGGTTCCGTAACATGTCAATAATTGAAATAATGGGTCTAACCTACAGGTTCATGACAAATTGGGTACGCAATACCTTGGAGACTAATTTCAGTCCATATAATATATGCTCGTATGTTTGTTTATATTTACTTTAGGTAGTAATATTTTATTATACTACAGTCCATAACTAAAAAGGTTATGTAATTTAGAGTTTAGGGAGTCATTCATTATTTTGTTTCGATGCTTTTTACTAAATTAAAAAGTTATCTGTCAATCTTAAATCCTTTGGAAGTATTTAAGTAGAATTTATATTAATACACAAGTGAATTAGATCTTTGAATTAATAAAGTACTCGGTATTTAATTGATGCTGAGCAAAAGCCAAAAAAGGTTAAAAATATATTAAATATGTTTTAAATCGAAATACCCATAATTTTGTATAGTTTGATATTAGCTAAATTTGTTTAAATATGACTATTCTTACATGTTCTCATATTTAGTAAGTAACTGTAAACGCTTCATATCTACCAATACTAATTTTGATACTTTGTTTGATATAAAATAATTAGGCAACAAATTAATTAAGTATATCTTACCTATAAGGCAAATAACGAGATAAAATGGAGTTCAATCTCTAAAGTAACCATAGTATATAAACTAAACGCGAACACATTGTTTGTAGAATATACCTTTTCACTTCAATTTTAAGGGTTCAATAAAGGGCAGGTTTCCATTGTGCGGTTTTTAGGTTTCCTGAGTTCCAGGAAGGTCTAATATTGCCTTTATAATCCGGGTTTATACACCTATTTAACCTCAATTAAATGTTATAACAAAAGTGCTGTTTTCCAGAAATTATTTTGATTTAAGTTCGTGGTAAGTACGGGCTTTACGTAGCCTATGTTAAAATTTCAGTGACACATAAATTCTTTCAGCTACTAAAATTAAAACATTACGTGTAAATTTACAGTCTCATTAGTTTGTATGTAAAAACACGGCATGTTAAGTACAACGTAAATTTAAAATATAATATGTACGTAGTATACTGAACACTCATTTCATACAAATCAAGTTTAAACTTAACTAAAACACGTTGGACTATAAATAAGCATTATTAATTCCCATGAGTGCCATTTGTGAGCACATGTATTCAACTTTTGTTACCATTACGAAAGTAATAAGGAAATGTATGGTCATCGTAACTTTTAAGAGGGTTGGAAGAAAATAATTATAATACTTTTTTAATTGAGATTTAGCTTAGATCACCGCTGTTCAAAGCATTTGCAATGGACCGCATTTATGTACTTTCGAAAGAAAAAAAATATAATATTTTTAAATTGAGATTTAGCTTAGATCACGGTTCTGCAAAGCATCTGCAATGGACCGCATTTATGTACTGTCGAAAAACTGCAGTATCCAAAATTATGAGAGGTAAGGAATGGGACATTAAGCCATGTTCCTAGTCGTTTAGCTTGCAACTCTTTTATCGATGACGACACGACATTATAACTACGCATCTACCCCGAACGTCGTCTGAACCCCTAGAACTTTACTCCCTTATCACATTTATGTTTTAGTAGGATATTTACTTTACTTGTTTCTACCTAGGGTTATCCCGGATTAGTGCCAGGATCCGTTTAATATAAATTATATTTACTTTACAAATTACTTCAAAACCATTGAGACTTTAGAATCTAGACCTTCAAACTATGACGTAATCGAATTTAAGTTAAACGGAGTCGGTATTCGTTTCCCGTATCTACTCGTATATATGTTGGATGTAGCTGGATGTCATAAAACGGCCATAACTTTGCGGTTGAATTACCAGGGTGTCATAAAGAAGGGCGGTGCGCTGTCATGTTATCTGTTGGAGAGCGGCGCAGAACATTAATTACGATACGAGTTACGCGATAGGCTCTGTCGGTAGTAAAACAATCCTAGTGATTCAACTATGATGAAACACTGGCTGATATCTCTACCGAACAATCAATTCTGATTCAACTATGCTGAAACACACTGTCTATAATAATGTATAATTACAATTTATAGACAAATCTATACATATAATAAAAATGTAACGGATCGCTGTCTGTACATGGAAGATATATGAGAAAATATATTATTGGGAGCTTTATCAACGCAATAGCACCCCATACAAATGATTGTTAGAATTTTTGTCTCTTTGTCTGTGCGTTTGTGCATTCTAATATCAGAAACGGCTTATCCGATTTAGATGTAGTTTTACTTCTGTAGTTTCACTCTGTTACTTAAAGTCGGCAATGCGTCCATGATTCTTCTGGTATTGTGGGTGTTCATTGTCAGTGGAGATCATTTACCATCAGGTGATCCACTTGTTCGTTTGTTGACCTTTGATATACATAAATAATGCTACTGTTACTTTAACTGTGCGTCGAGATCTCGGTAGCGCGGAGTGGGCTGGGCACCGACACGCCCTATAAGAGCACGCACTACTTGCCGATAAACCGGAACTCAGGCCTTTTAAACTAAGCTATTTCAAGGGGTTGTAAATGGTTAACGTAACGAGTAAGCCTGATAAGTTAATTATGGTGTAAGTCAGTTGCGATATTGGCTTCTGAGTTTAATTACAACACGTTATTAACTATTAAAAAGTTTAATAGACATTATAATACATATTTTTATGTTACGTCTGAAAAGGTAAGCATAGATGCAAAGCATCCCACAATTTTATACGTCTGAAGATATCTAAAGTGGTTGAGCAACCTATAACCATATCGGAGGCGCGAGGAATCCAAGCCTAGTCAATACTGACTAGATATTCCATAATATGGAATAAAATCTTCCATAAAATGGAAGATAATTGCTTCAATTCTTATGTATGAATTGAAGCAATTCTATTGGATTAATGTTTTTTTCCTACAAGGTGGATAGACGACCTGATAAAGATCGCAGGAAGTCACTGGAGGCTGCTTCCAACAGGTCGGTCTGGAAATCTTTGGGGGGGCCTATGTTCAGCAGTGGACGTCCTATGGCTGATGATGATGATGGCGGAACACAAACAGCATTGGCATTCAACAGCATTTCTTTAAGGCTAATAGGCGAAGTAATAAAGAATTTAATGTTAACATACTTTATGTCTATTCAACATGGCATATAAATATTTTCACCTAGTATAAGTATAGGTATTTATCGAATAAAAAAAAATTCTAGTGCATAATCTATACTTCTATACTAATATTATAAAGCTGTATAGTTTGATTGTTTGTTTGTTTGTTTGAACGCGCTAATCTCAGAAACTACTGGTTCGAATAAAAGAAATATTTTTGTGTTCGATAGTCCATTTATTGAGGAAGGCTTTAGGCTATATAACATTACGCTGCGACCATTAGGAGCGAAGCATCAGTGAAAAATGTTGCAAAAACGGGGAAAATTATTTATATTTGAAGGCTTCCGTTGCTATGGTGATCAAATTTGGTCGGAATTAATGCATTATTGCCAATAATTATTTTCCAAAGTGTTATCAACATAATATTATTCCTTATCCAAATAAATGTATCTATTGTTGATTAAGAGTATTTCATTGTAAACAATAATTTATAAAGAAGAAATATTTGTATTTTTGGAACGAAGTTCCTTACGGCAGGCTTGGAGGGGATAGGGATTTTGCTGCGTGACCGAACTGAAAAAAATGTGATAGTAAAAGCGTAAGAAAACAGCGTAAGAAAAAAGCGTTAAAAGCGCCGCATAACCAGTCAGCGTTAGTTCCTTTTTGTCTGCACCAAAATTGTGTGCGAATTTCAGCTCAATCAGTTTTTAAAATTAAATTCATTCAGCCAGTTATTATACTTGAAGTATTTTTATATCTCCTTCGATTTTTAAAAGATTACGCTAGCTCGTTATTATTTACTAGCTTTTGCTCGCGGCTCCGCCCACGTGATCAAACAAACAAACAAACAATCAAACTCTACAGCTTTATAATATTAGTATAGATTTGGGTAGCTTAGCAACGGAAGCCTTCAAATAATATTATTTCGGTAGCTTAGCAACGGAAGCCTTCAAATATGAATAATTTTCCCCGTTTTTGCAAAATTTTTACTGATGCTTCGCTTCTAATGGTCGTACCGTAATGTTATATATCCTAAAGCCTTCCTCGATAAATGGACTATCCAACACAAAAAGAATTTTTCAATTCGAACCAGTAGTTCCTGAGATTAGCGCGTTCAAACAAACAAACAAACAAACAATCAAACTCTACAGCTTTATTATTAGTATAGATAATAACATAAGTTGATAAAAAATACTATACAATAGCTTTACCGCGGCAGTCTCCGAGTGCTACACGTCTTTTTTTTTATTTTGTTATTTTAGTTGATAATTTGTATTTTTTACAATTTGTGTCGATTCTACATTAGCCGAAGGAACTTCGTTCCTACCTGGTGTCCCACGACACACACCAATTTTTTTTTGTATGTAACGAATTAACTTAAAAACTACTGGACCGATTTGAAAAATTATTGCACCATTAGAATCCTACATTATCCCTGATAAACATAGGCTACTTTTTATGCCGGAAAAAGCAGATCACGCGTGCGGAGCCGCGAGGAAAACCTAGTAATAATATAATATGGAAGATTCATTCATAAAAAACGTATGTGTAATGATACCGGTGTTTTATTATATTAGATTTTACACGGCGCCTTTGGACAAATAAAAACGCTTATTTTTGTAATAGAATTATTACCATCTTATCGACTCTAGCTTACAATTAGTACTTTCTTAAAACGTCATAAACAGTCTTACCTGTATACTGTAGAGTGCGCTGTCATACAGCACGTGGAAGGTGAGGAACAGTGATAGCAGAGTGACCGAGAGGAGAGCCGCGGCGAGCTTGGGCCGCGACACCCCCACCACCAGCACGCAGTCCGCCAGCTCGCCCTCAGCCGGTCGGAACGATGAGCGTGGTAACCATCTGCAGCAACACATATCTATAATCTATACTAATATAATAAAGCTGTAGAGTTTGATTGTTTGTTTGTTTGAACGCGCTAATCTCAGGAACTACTGGTTCGAATTGAAAAATTCTTTTTGTGTTGGATAGTCCATTTTCCGAGGAAGGCTTTAGGCTATATAATATTACGCTGCGACCATTAGAAGCGAAGCATCAGTGAAAAATGTTGCAATAACGGGGAAAATTATTCATATTTGAAGGCTTCCGTTGCTAAGCTACCCAAATCTATACTAATATTATAAAGCTGTAGAGTTTGATTGTTTGTTTGTTTGTTTGATCACGTGGGCGGAGCCGCGAGCAAAAGCTAGTTATGTATAAAATGAAGGATTGTTCTTAGTCGTTACACTCTTGGCAGAGTGGTCGTGGTCGTCACGTCAGGGTTTGTGGCTCGCTTGACAATCCTGCGCCACTCCTCTCTGATTGCTGCTTTCCTGGTGCACGTATGTAGTGAAGCATCTAGTACTGATTTGACCTGGTCGGTCCACCGCATCGGTGATCTCCCTCGCGCTCGTGTGCCCTCAACTTTCCGTTGCACCACAAGGCGTTCGATGGACATTTCTCCACGCCGCGATACGTGTCCGAAAAAGTGAGGATACGAGATTGCATTATAGAAGACAGCCGCTGCTTGATGCCGAGTGCTTGGAGCATGGACTGGTTAGTGCGAAACTCTGTCCATGAAACTCTAAGCATTCTTCTCCAGCACCACATCTCAAGAGCGTCTATCCTCTTCTTCTCGCTTTCTTGGGCTTTACATCTAAATTATAAATGAACTAATGGTCCCATAACACTCAGACTTGAAAAAATATTTGTAGATCACCAATCATTTGTCTTGGTGGGGGATCGAACCTGCGGCGTCTCTCACAGACGGCTACTCGCTCAATAATCAGATATCTATATAGTCTTGACCGTTTAAGTAGGATACCCGGCATTGTTGATATCGAAGGGCTTTACATCTAAATTATAAATGTCAGAACAATTTGTTCTAATGTCTTTTATATTCGTTATGAATGTGAAACTACGACAGATGTTTTTTTGTCCTCTAATATTAATCCGTGATTATAGTGATTGTGTACTGACCTTTTACTTGTAATATGGAAATGTATCAATAATTTAATAACAGATTTCTTTAGAGGTCTTTATTAGCTTCCAATAACATAAGATGTTAATTACATATTTGACAAAACTATGCTATGAATTTTAAAAAATGTCGTTAATTATTCCAAAAATAAAATTTTAAATTGCATGTTATTTGCTGAATTAGCAGTGCCGGTAAAGCTCATTCGCCCTTTGTAGGGTCACCGGGCAGGTAGGTGAGTGCTTAAGGCCCTCTAGTTAAAATGTAAGTGAAAGCAACTAGCTCAAGGGCAACCTTGAGAGGCACGGACCTTGGCTCAGGCATTTGCTTTGAGGGTAGTAGATCCCTCCGATGACATAATTATGCTGGCGCGCAAAATATATATTTTATGACTTACATTTGCTCGTGATTTTACATTGTAACATTCTAGTGTTATTTTACAACTCACTATCTTAGTCTAATATGGAAATTTTTCACAGGTTATAAAACTGAATTGCAGTGTTTTCAAAACCTACAGAATAGATATTACAGGAGGCCACAATCTATACAGACTCAAGCCGAAATCTAAACCTCTTAAGAGATGCCGTTGAGCTTAGTCGCTGTCAAATATTTTTCCGGCTAGAGCGCCATACTAGTTGGAGTTATTAAAACCACAGGAACTAATAGTATTAGGTCGTAGAACTTTCTTGGTCATGGGCTAATAGAGACAATGACGTGTTCTACGATTCGCGGGCCTTACGAATCTTCGATTCGGTCCACGGTTTGATGACCAAGGGATAAGTTCTTTCCTAAAACTAATTATATGTAGAAAGTCAACACAGTTAATTCTTATATTGATCCTTCACATTATTATTCTGTTCTAATCCTAATTTGCATGGTGCCGGCGCAGAATGTCTTCAATTCTCCCTACTAAACACCATATTGACTCGTATTTAATTCTAATATTATCTAATTTAGGCTCGTATACACGTTTTTTCCCATTGTCCATCGATGTACAACTGTACCACCATAGTACAAAAGGTAATTTCGATACGGGCATGCATTCTCCTTCACCACTGTGCGCCCAACATGCTTAACCCCTATTCTTTAGCCTGAAATCGGAACTTTAGTGAATATTAACTCCACGTCAAAACTCACTATCACCTCGTCCGGTTTATGCCCTTGATGATATTCATGAAATAGCGAGTATTATTTACATAAGATTTAGTCTTTCCCACGAATGGTTCCAGTAGGTACATTACTGATGTATTTCGATAAATCATAAGTTCTTGAATTTATTTGACTGACAATGAGATCTAAAGGTACGTAGATTGATATTTATACATTTGAATATTACGCGATTAGAACCCGGTTGTTAGCCCGAAACGCCATTTATAACGGTTAATGAGAAATAAAAATACACTTATTTGAATATGCTGTAGTATTACATTTTTCCAAGGCGTAGTTTTTTATCCCTTTTGTAAAGTTATCCCTCTCATAGATATGTGGTTTTCACTCTAAGGCTACGAAGTGGATTATATAACACTGGATATAGAATACAGTGCGGATAATCTAGACAGTCCTTTGTTTCATCCGCAACTAATTCTAGGCTGTTGTAACTGTCAAGCCGCAAGCCCTGAGTAGTTTAATTTTAGCTTCAAATCTTACACAATTCATTCAGGCGCTTTACACATACTCTTACGTGATGGATTACATGCTAAACACAAAGCATAGGAGACCTCGACTCGGCTACGAGCCGTCTATGTTTAGTACTATAGTAAATCTGCCATTCGGTTTATGTAAATTATGGCTGACCTAGTTTTCACTACACACTAGAATAAGTCACTATAAAAACAACTTGTACCCAGTAACGGCTATTTTCTTTCAGTTCTCATTAACATTCGATATAAGGTGCGTGATGAATACTTATGTAAAACTTTTAGCACGATGAGAAATAATTGTATACTTACAGAATGTCAAGCGGTAAAGACTGCGAACAACTCCTGTAGGTTGCCTCAGGGCGATGGTGTTTACTGGGCAGTTGATTCATCTGTCCACGCGATTCCATAAGGTTTCCATCGAAGTAACTCCTCATGTATATCTATATCATCGTCTTACACCTACGTTTCGACATCACAGCAATTGCTTTTCGGTATAATCAATAAAAATACAAATCGAAATACAGATTTCATTTTGTTTCTTGTTACTGCTGAATTTCTTCGCCTAAATTGGATCTGTAATACAATATTTTGTTATGTATATAAACGAATACTACATCTTCTCTGAAAATTGAAAGTTATTTGTATGGTTTATTGGATGTCTGTTGTATTTATAGGGTTGTCACTCACAGACTTAGGTTTTTGTGACATAGGTATATACAAATCAATGAGTTTGGCTTTAATACAAAAATATCTTACGTAGACAATAAATATGTTCTTTTGTGTTTGGTAATTGACATGAAATGTTTTTGTAACCGGTGTACTTACCACCTTATATATATTTAGTTGCTTCTCCTACACCTGTAACAATGAAATATTTTGTTTAATATATAATTATTAAAATAGCGCATTTAAGCAGATGTTAAGCTAACGTATAGGTGGGCCGCCTTTAGGTACATATGTGTGTGATCTCCATCACCCCACACTCACAATTTTAGAATAATATTTGCCAACCTAAAGATAAGAAACTGAAGAGGACGGCATTATTTGGGCCACCGATAGTCTCATTGATGATACAAAATACAATTACAGCTTGAGGTTAAATTACTGAGTCTTACTGGCCCGCCTATTACAAGTGTAGATAAATCTGGCTTCAGTATAACTCTTGTTACAACTTGGCAATAAAACATATAAATATTTCTTATACTCTATAATCATACAATACATAAACGATTTGTAAATATCGAAGAACACGGCAAAATCACAGCGGCGCCCACAGAGGGCCGACACGAAACAACGTACACCGTACTTTCAGACGTTTTACGAGTTAGCGGTGAAATAAGTTCACTTCACACGTTCTTCGCTTTGTCCGGCTACTGCCGTATAGAATATAGATTGGTCGTGAAGCCGTAGCCCTTTGGTAAACGCTCGAGACGCACTGCAACATGTAGAGCGTGTGCTTCCGTGAGTGAGCTAATATTTGGAGCGTTTACGAAGATTACAATAGTTTCTTAGTTCCGTAATATTAGTTGTAAATTATAGCCTAAAAATAATGGTTGAATAGCTAAGCAATGTAGGTACGACCTAGATTTCGTTAAAGTGGCCGTGTAGGTTGAGGTAGTAATGATGGCTAATTTCCCGGTGTATTAGATTTCATAGATAGAAAATTCTGGATATTAAAAATACATTTGCACGATATCCACTTGGTTATTACTCGCGTGCATTATAAACAGACTTTCTGGTCTTGGAAGTTCACTATACGAGTGTGTACGGTAATTGTTGTTTCCCTACCACGGAACTAAAGGGATCATCTTTTAAAAATTTGTTATTTACTTGCTTTTTTTTATTGCATAGATCGGCAAACGAGCAAGTGGGTCACCTGATGGTAAGTGATCTCCACCGCCCATGTATGCCCACAATATCAGAAGAATTATGGGCGCGTTGCCGACATTAAAGGAAAGAGAGAATTAGGGATTGGGAAGGGGAGGGGGATTCTCCGGATATCTCACTCACCGAACGAAACGCAGCAGCAAGCCGCTACTTTACGTCGGTTTTCTGTGAGACAGTGGTAATAACCCGGTTGAGCCGGCCCAATCATGCTGTAGACAAAACTGTATACAGCGTGGCTCTACCACTCATAAAACGTGGCTAAACCTTTGTCTGTAAAAGTAAGGGGGCAATGCTCATTGCCTCATTTGCACATTTTCAAGCCCGCTTTGGGCGGCGGCTAGAATTGAATAGAATTTTATAGTTGTATTACTTACACTTCAACTTAAAAACTTAGGCACGTTTTACCTCACTGCGGCATAGAAAGCTGAGATATAAAATAAATCGTGTCACTTGCGCTGCGTGTGGATCGAGTACGAAGTAGGCGCGGTGGTATCTGGTACGCTATGGGTAATAGGTGTTAGATACTCCTTTTAATTTATATTATTTTATATATTTATCCCTTTTAACACCAATGTTCTGTTAACTTAAATTAATCTAGAAAATAAACACATATTGCTCCTTCTTTATATCGAAAACTTAGTGTCGGCTGAACTCAGGAAGTCAGGTATCTATTAAATATGTTTAATAAAAACTCCATAGTTGTATAAAACTAAATTTAGCTTAGTTAAGAGGTAATAATATACAGAACATCATGTATTTAAATCCTTGAGAGAGTTACGCTAGAATGTATTTATTGACTAGGTATCAATTGAAAAACCGCTTAATTCAACCATCTTTATATAAAATCTAACCGTATTCCATTTTCCGGTTTCAGTAAATTAATATTTAATCCATGTCGCGATTCTGTTTATTCGGGCATAAGAAAATTATACGTTGATAAATATTTGTGTTACCTGTACTCATTGAAACGTGCTTTACCGCTGTTGATCAAATCATTTTTCATTATAGGTACTTTAATAGCAGACCTGCTAGAGCCGCGTAGATTCGGTCGATAATGTTGTGAATATTACATGCCGAGCCGACAGCGTATATTTTATTTATATACTTACCATTATAATGAGGATGTAGAGTTACATAGAGGAACATAATTTGCTGGTGTTGTGGCCGATTGTGATATGGAATTCCCCATTGGCATTAAAACTCCATTTTATTTTTGAGGTTTTTAATATCCGTATTATTTCAAAAGGCCCGAATTTGGACGTTAGGATATGAAAATAAATCCATATAAATCGATATAAAAACACAGCTTATATTTTTTACTGATTGAACATTTGCATAAATAATATTTAGATTGACTACATTGTGGGTGTATTATACGATATTGTTATACTCATAAAATCATAAAAATGAAATCAGAGTAAATATGGCGTTAAAACTGCTCTTACTGTTGTCACATCTATATGAGTACCATATAAACTTGCCAAAGTTCAATGACCGTTATTTTACGTATCAGTTTGCCGCAATGGCTTAATCTTTTCGGGGACAGGTGGGCTAGCGGCAACGAAGTTAGATATCTGGCAAGGAGTCATTACAGCGACTTTTTGCCTCATGTATGTCCTCGTGTCTTGAATAGATGGCTTTATTGTGATCTTATCAATGACATCGTTAACGCTTAAATAATTTGATAAGTAAGAAAGACAAAATAAATAAAAAAATGTGAAACTAGCGCTTATGTATAAATAGGTTATTTATGGGTGGGTATTGTCTTTAGTTGTGCTTTGATTTTCAGGAAAATGGAAATAATACCACATAGTTAATTATTCTCATGGCTTGTAGAAAAAAATATCCAAAGCATAGAGCTTTATTTAAAACAAATAAAACAAATATTGCTACTACTTTGACTGACTGATTATCACAATTTGTGTTTTGAGTTTTAGATTAGAATTTTTTTGTGTTAGGATGGTGGAAGGTGTGCTCTGTATCGCACCATGCGTGTAAATAAACTCGGCGATCGTGGGTGCATTAGTTGTACCTCTGCTTATCCCTCCGGGAATACAGACGTGTGCTTATTTATCTATATAAAAACAACATTCTGAATGTTTCAAATTGCAAACACTTGTAAATGCACCTTCGACTTGAGAAAGCAATTTTTCCATGCATATTTTATTGAGACATAAAATGGTTTAAAAGATTGGAAAACGAATGCCATTCTGCAGTCAACACTTTTATTTTAAATCTTCTAGTTTTTATGCATTTTTGATATTTTATTTTTCAATTTTGATACTGCAGTTCAATCTCGAGAGAGGTTGACTGACGTCAGGCAGGTGGCCGGTTGTAAAAACTACGGCCTATTAAATAGTTCTGTAACATGTATTAAAAAGCACGTTGCGTTGATTCTACTGCATGTGGGATAATGGCAGGTGGAAGAAGAATTTAGGTTCTTGAGAAGAATTTTGAGAAGTAGAGCCACGCTGTAGATAGGTTTGTCTACAGCATGAATGGGTCGCATCGTCCGGGTCGTTACCGCTGTCGCACAGAAAACCGATGTAAAGTAGCGGATTGCCGTTGCGTTTTGTATGGTGAGCGAGATATCCGGAGTCCAAAATCCCTCTCCCCTTTCCAATCCCTAATTATCCCTTTGCTTCTAGGTCGACAACGCGGCCATAGTTCTTTTGGTATTATGGGCGTATATGGGCGGTGGAGATCACTTACCATCAGGTGACCCACTTGCTCGTTTGCCGGCATATGTTATTAAAAATAGATACTTTACGATATTTTGTTATTTATTTTGTCATATTTTTTGTTTTTGGTTTTGCGTTTGCCAATATATCTATTATAAATATGGGTAATTTAACGTCGCCTATTAAAGGATTAAATACTAATATAGGTATATCTGTAACTTTAACGTAAATCCCAAAATTACTTCAAAATTGTACTTATGCGTATCTCTACTAAGGGAAGTTTAAACAGAACTTGAAATAGTAATAATATTTTGGCCCATTTCAAATTGTCACGTAGGTCAAGTATGTTATCTTAGACGCTTTAGTTTTAATGTGGAGATACACGTTTCCTTTGTTAATATTATAATCAATGTTAAAGCCTACATGCATTGTGGTACATACATAAGTAACAAGTAATAAAGGTCACTTTATAACCTTCAGGTATCGACCGAATTACCCACACGTGACCGCGTTAAAAACTTCGTGCTTGATGCATTTTTACTGAACTTATTATCAGTTTGTAGTGCACAGTGTTGGTCGCCGCGGGACGGGGAACAGTGAAGGCCAGGTCAAGGTTTCTATGCATCGTATATTAATACCCCACGAGGTCCGACAATCGTGTCACGTTAGTGCTATTTCTGTTTGAAGGCTGATCAGATAGATATTGGACAGGTTAAATAAATACGATCGGTTGTAGCTTTAATATAAATAGAAATACTCATTTTGAAACTACGACAAACCGTTTTATTTTGTATTATAAAACCGATTAAGTCGTTAAAAATGTATACACTTAAGCTGCTGAAATAGTAATTGAACGGCAACTTAAGACCCACAATAAGAATTAAAATGCCTCATGTTCAATATCTCTACAATAATAAGATTGAATGATATTGCGGTGATTTAGTTAGCTATTCGTAAAGGTAGAAAAACAAAAAATACATAACGTCCTAGTTATATTCATGTAATGGTAGGCAGAGATGTACCTAGTGCACCTAAGGTTTACTAAGCTTGTATCTATCCCATGATGTGCTAGGTCGCGAGGCTAACCCCATGTTGCAAACAAATTCCATTCGCAGGCAATACATGTGTGATTTTTTAAATTGAAAACTTAAGCCCTGATAGTGATTACCCACCCTAGTATTTGAATTGCTTTACCGGCTTACCGGTTAAGTATACCGTATACTATGTGACATGTAGGTACAAATGATCAGGACGAATGGAAAAGAAAGCGGCAACCCTGACTTAATAACAGGAGAATGTTGATGAGTAAGTAGTGTAAGGTATTTTTGGTTTAGTACATGATGTATTGGACTGAAATTATAAATAAACCCATCCAACAGTTACACACATAGTCCTAACCCCACAGTAAGATACGAGTCTAGTGTCGTGGGACCTACGAGAGACTTTCGGTCTCACAAGTTCCAGACCCGAAACAAATATTTGTTGATCACACAAACATTGGTCTCGGAGCGGGGATCGAGCCCGAGGCCTCACGTTTCGTAGCCGGCTACGCGTTCGCTACGCCACGGAGGCTGTCAAATGACCTACCGTCCATTTAATACTCCAGTAGACAACTAAACAGTCTAACGATTAATGTGACATAAAAAAGTTTAGTGTTTCATATAATTTTATGGTGTACATTATAATTGTTGGTATTTAAAACATACAAAATACGCTCTCACGCCTGTGTAGGCAGAGGTCTAACTAGTACACCTACATTTCGCCAAGCGTATTACCGTCCCATCATGTGATAGGGGGCGAACCTATCGCCATATTGGGCACAATTACAGACACCGGCCTAATACTGAGCATTTAGTGATAGAAAAACCCAATATCACTTTACTCGACCCGGGGATCGAACCTGAGGCCTCAGTTCAGCAGTCGAACCGCGTATGCTATACAACCAAGCCACCGTATTTAAAACAGTGCACACAAATACCGCTGTTTTTCTTTTTTGGCGTCTGATAAAAATTGTTACTATAAAGCCATACTAACTCTTTTATATAATGATTTCTTATGTTTACGCGAATATTACTCATTGAAATAAAACTAATTTAAACGGATTTTATCGCGGTTTTTTATTCATTCTGATCCCGACGTTTCGAAGGCTTTTCAGCCTTCGTGGTCACGGGGTGGACGTCGGAAACGTCGAGATCAAAATTAATAAAAAACCTGGTTAAAATCCGTTTCAATTAGTTTTATTTCAACTCTTTTATATTTCACTAGCTTTTGCTCGCGGCTACGCCCGCGTGAACAGCATTTAAATATTATCATCCCCTATTTTGACCCCTTTGGGGTAGAATTTATCATCATTCTTTCTTAGTGGACGCCTACGTCATAACATCTACCTGCATGCCAAATTTCAGCCCGATTCCTCCAGTGGTTTGGGCTGTGCGTTGATAGATCACTATGTCAGTCAGTCAGTCACCTTTGAGTTTTATATATTTAGATAACAAGATATGTTAATAGTTGCACTTAATAAAATGCCAAAATTGTCACGTACTAAAGTCTAAACGATAGTGGTTTACTGCCCACATCGTCCCCAAAGGCAATAAAACGTATTTTTAATCATTTAGAGAGGAGGCTGTAACCGGAGGTTTACATTTCGTGTAAAACAGGAATGTTACCCTAATTAAAGAACGAAATTGGCTCGCGGAGGCTCTCTTTTTTACGAGCAATCATAAAAGAACCTTTCAGAGTACAACATAAAGTAACCTACCGAGCTAGAATTTTTACGGGACTCAGACGTTTTATAAGGAAATTAAATTCATTCCCAGCTTCCGGATTTTACGTCACGTCGAATGTCATATTTGATGAATAATACTTTCGTTATGTCGGCCGCAGTTGTTGAATTTCATCTCACTGGCATATGGCTTCGATTCTGTACGTTGTGGAGACGAGATTATCAGGTAATGTATGTCAAGCTTTCGATGTGGTTTAAACCTGTATGATTATATTCTATTAAATCAGAACTAGCATTGCTCTACTTAAATGATCTGTGATTTTTGTCTAAAAATGCACATGATTGACCCCTATCAAATCATGTGAAAAAGATAAGCTCGGCAAAATGGGCGGGACATGAGTTGTACATCTGCCTATTCTTTTGGAAATATTGGCGCCAACTGATTTTAAAAACGTCTGAACCTACTCTATTTTATTGCTAGATTCCAAAGCTAAGATATATCAATTGGTGGCAATATTTGTAGTATATTAACATAACCATATTTTATACAACGTCCCAGACGAAGTTTTAGTAGCTGAGAACATGTACGCAAGTAAATGGACCTGACAAAGTAAAACATCAAACCGATGTTTGTTTTAGTAATAATAGTACATTACGTATATTGAAGTAATTAGTTGCCAGCACTTCATGTTACCCATAATAATAACAGTCTATTTGATAGATTACTTTGCTAAGTGATAAATTGTTGTTACGCCCTTGTGAACAAATTTCGAAAGGTTCATCGTGAGCGTATTAATTTTTCCAATGAGTTTTTTCTCCCCTTTTTTTTATTGCATAGGCCAGCAAACGAGCAAGTGGGTCACCAGATGGTAAGTGATCTCCACTGTCCATGTACGCCCACAATACCAGAAGAATCATGGGTGCGTTGCCGACCTTAAAGGAAAAGGATAATTAGGGATTGGGAAGGGGAGGGGCATTTGGGCCTCCGGATATCTCACTCACCGTACGAAACGCAGCAGCAAGCCGCTACTTTACGTTGGTTTCCTGTGAGACAGTAGTAACGACAAAAAAAAAGTCCCCTTTCATTAAAGTTGACACAGCCGGTATGCATTATGTTCGTAATATGCAATAGCGTGCTTTTCGCATGCCTTGCAAGTTTCCTTTAAAGTGTAGGCGTTGAACAATGGTGGTTTCTCCGAATACAATTTTTGTGCACATGAAAACTCACGTTTTATATGAATGTAGGTAATTAAAACATTCAAACGGTGTCTGTTTAAAGCGAGATATATTTATCAAAACTATAAGGGGAATAATATTATTTCGTTTATATATCTACTGTCACGAATATAAAATTGTGTCACTCATAGTAAACATATTTCTTTTTTGGCGCGTTATATTATTTTTTTTTGGTAGGTGAAGTGAAATTATTAGACGTGAAAGTAGCAGGTGGGTATCATAAAATGTGTGAGAAATTACCGTATAATATTTTAGTGGAATTATGGTCTTTAGAGATCTATATTGCTATATATATTATCTATATACGTTGCCGTTGTCATGACACCGATTGAAATACATAATATTTTTTTTAAATGAGGCAACGACAGACTCCACCCCGTGAGACAATTTTTTTAATTTCTAAGTTAAAGCAACAGAGTGTAGCTACTGATGTGTTCCGGTGTAAAAGAGATTGAAGCCAGTGAAATTAATGGGCATTATGAGACTTAACATCCTATTCCTCGGGGTGACGAGCGCAATCCAATGCAAAATATATATAGTGTTACTAAATATAACAGTGAAATCCACATCGAAATCTCTTTAGCTATTTTTCGCGATGCGCAATTAAATATTAGATCAACAGACAACACAGACAACAGACAAAGACAACAGACGCTCTACGGTCTTACATATAAATATTTATAAATAAGTAATAATATATAGATAGATAACTATAACTGACGTTACGGTCTTTTTCAATAACTGTGACCTTAATAAACCATCCCATTTCTAATTGCACGGAGTTCCGTTATCTGAAAACTCAAATACCGATATTTCACAATAAAATGCCTAATAAAAAAATAACGACTGTAATTAATAATAAATTACAATTTTAGAAATTTATCTTATGAATAATAAATGAAGGCAGAGGCAAAGGAATATTTAGCGATGAATAAAAAATCGTATATTCACATCCGTAATTTGAATAACGGGGATACCTAAATAAAATCTACGATTTTAACATCGTTCTCGTCCCTCCTCATAACCATAAATTTCACTGGATATTCAAAAAAACACGTGATAAGGCTCCGTATCTTTACGGCAATAACTTTTGACTCTATCTTACTTACGAAAATTACCTCCGTATTTCTCAAGTATGAGTTAGTACGGCGATGAGGAAACGGATGGAGTTGTACGTGCTAAGATGATCATAACACCTCGGGTACTAGTTTTACTGTACAATACGAATTTCCAGCGATACTTGATAATATCTGATAGAATTTGATATGATCATGTAGCTGTTCTCAGTTTTTTATGACTTAATAGTGAATCATACCTAATGTACACTAATATTATAAAGAGGAAAGATTTGTATTTTTGTATGTAACGAATAAACTTAAAAACTACTGCACCGATTTCAAAATTCTATGCCGTTAGAAAGCTACATTATCACTGAGTAACATAGGCTACTTTTTATCCCGGAGAAAGTAGATCACGCGGGCGGAGCCGCAAGGAATAGCTAGTCATTAATATTACAACTTGTACATTGTTATTAATTTTTGCTGTGATCATCTTTATTGTGTAACGATATTTAGCCTTAGTATTTTTAAATGCTTTAATATTACATTTAGATATTGTACATACGTTATGTTGATGGACCTTTCTAATAAAGAAATAAATTGCATCCGCGTTAAATAATATAGATTTGTGTAAAAGCATAGGAAGCTTTAGTTATTGACAACGATTTATAAAATAATAATAGTACTAAATTATAAAATTTATTTACGACATATTGCAGTCCTCAGAGTACAATAATTATTACTCAAATTTTATAAAATATCCCCCCATTAAAGGGATTATGGTGCCTAAAATGGGGTTGGAAAATATATTCATTGAAACAACTGTTCTTTTGTGCCTTCTTAATGGCGGCAAGTTTATGAATTCCGGCAATTTATTATACACTTATGTAAATGCATTAACCGCATTTCACGTAACGTGCCCCGCAGAGTGTAATTAGCAGACAACTTTATTCGAGATTTTGGTAAAAATCCAAGCTACTTTAATATGGGTTAACAAAGGAGTTTTAAGTACAATTCCAAGATCCCATCAGTCTGCAAAAGAACTTAAAAAAACATGATGTTTCTTAATTAAATTATATTACAAATTATAGATAAACTTACTATACTTATAAAAAAAACTTTTATCTTATTCTTGTAGTGCCTCCCCAACTAGTGGATGGCAGTCCGCACAGCATACTATTTTTTATCCCTCGTAAGATGAATGAGTTCAGTAGCGCTCGCAATCCCTGTCCACTTTCGAATGATCAAATCAAATCGTTTATTAATCATGTAGGCAATTGAAATAGCGCTTAGGACAAGTCAGTACTTGACTTTCCTTTCACCAGCTTTTCTTTTACCAGCTACTTTTCTCATCATTATGAGTTGGAGCTCGTATCTGTCGTCTCAACACGTAACCTAAATATGCAACTTTTTTTTATTTTTATGGTGTTCAAAAGTTTACGGTCTTTACCTACTCATCGAAGCACTTCCTCATTACTAATTTTCTGAATCCATGATATTGAAATTATACGTCTACGGCTCGAATACTTCTCTCTCCTGAGATGTTTTTTTTATGGTTCAGGCCTCACAACCGTATAGAACTATCGGCCAGATGTAACATTGAAGCAGCTGGATATGCAGTGGGTTCTTAAGACTATGAGTGCAGAGGACCTTACCGAAGACGCTGCGAGCATATTCAATATTTATATATTTAATATTTTTTATTTCAAAATGGTACCTATCTCACTCTTCAATAAGCCAGGTACAACTAGGTACTCTTAGTACTGTCTTTAAATCGATTTTAATTATTTTTTACACATCCAATATTCATAAAAGCATGAAACAATAAAATAAAAAATATATACAAATCTTTGTGCAGAATAGAATATATTTAATAGTAAATGGAGTGATTCCGGCTGTCACGATATACTATTCAGATCGGCCCTTTGTGGAGGAAAGGCCAAGTTGTTTGAATTGACAGAAGGGCTCGAAAGGTCGCCTTACTTCACGTTGTCTACGTTGAACGGCTTTGAACTTACGATAAAAGGAATCACACTGTCTGTGTTGGTAAGCCGGAAGTGTTTTTTCTGAGTATTATTAGTAAACGTAATTGATGTAAAAATTGTTCACAAATTATCAGTGAGACAGTGCAGTTCAATTATAAATTCGACCATCAAGAAACATTCCGTTCCACGACGGTCGGCAGAAGTATGCTGGCTTGTAGTTACTGAGTATACGCAGGCTGATTCCGAAATGTGACTCGCCTGAACGATCCACTATGGCGCACTTTTCACCATGTGTATGAATGGTCGCTATCCAGTCAGATCCAAAAATGTGTGATTCGGTAGAGATGGGGATGTTCACCAAGAAGTTTTGAAATTTATTTTTATGTCTACTTAATAACATATGGGCGGTTTAAAATGAGGCAAAGATATTATTCACGTCTTTCAAGTAAATTCCGAAGAGAAAAGAAAAAAAGAAATGGTTTATCGTAACAATAATAGGTACACATGCAACATTAACACCTGAATTAATTTTAAAATTGCATCGCGACGTCACGTCTGGATCCCTAAAGAGATGGGTTGTTTTATCTATTTAAATGTAGTTATATAAAAGCGAAATACTCGTACTCACTGATTACTCACAATATATCAAAAACGAATAAAGCTAGAAACATAAAATTTGGTCAGATGATAGTTTGTTTAATGAAGGGGCACATTTAGAAAGGATTTTTGGAAATTTATATTTTAAGGGAGTAAAAGGGGTTGAACTTTGTATGAAATTATTTTTTGTATGTATGAAAACTTTTTTATCGAATGCGTTACGACTATGAAATTGAATACAAATTTACCAAAATAATGAGACATGTGTTTTGGTAGGGGAGCCCACGATGCTAAATGGGGATTTACTCGAGCGTCGTAGAGACCTATTGGGATGCAAAGCTTAGATGATATGAAGAAAAAAATGTTATATGATATATACCTTTACATCGGTGGGGGAAGCGGCTATAGATTTTTAAATATGTAAAATAAAACTGTTGCATGGACATCCTCGAGCGCGTCAGATATTGATAGCATCAATGCCCTACGTATTTTTAATAATGTACGTATGTTAATCTGATCGTTTGCATGATGCGGGTGGTTGTATTTAAGAGTTGAAAATGAAAAAAAAAAAATTTAATCGAGCGCGTCAGATTTTCTAAGGGAGTGTTAAGTGCACCAAAAAAAAGCTCTCATTCACTAATCTGATGATTTCGATGGGACGCAAACTCGCGGCCATTTTCATAATGTGCAAAAAAAATTCGCCATTTTGAAATACTCAAGCGCGTCAGATTAAGATATATATAGTTCATCTTTATGTTCTAAACGTACTGTCTCATAATCTGACGATTATCTAGAGGGATTGGCCTGATCTGACAAAAAAAAAATTAGAAAAACGGTTCACCTTAAAGGCCATCCCTGCAACTTCCCGCTAATTGACATGACAGCCTCCGTGGCGCAGCGGGCCAGTAGCCGGCTGTGAAGCGAGAGGCCGCGGGTTCGATCCCCGCACCGAGACAAATGTTTGTGTGATCCACATTTATTTGTTTCGGGGTCTGGGTGTTGTGAGACCGAAAGTCTCTCGTAGTTCCTGATACCCACGACACAAGACTCGTATCTTACTGTGGGGTCAGGACTATGTATGTGACTGTTGGGTGTATTTATTTATAAAAAAAAAAAAAAAAAAAAAAAAAATTCCATTCCTGGGCTCTTAAAATTGTACTTATGACGTTTTTGAGCTCAAAATATAATTTATGTGATATTTTGAGCTCGCTGAGTTCAAAGAAATAATATTTCTATGCATTTGAGCTCTCCCAGCTCGAAAGTCTGATAGAAGTTTCATAGAACACTATTTTTGGAATTTTCAAACCGCAATAACTTTTGAATGGATCAACCGATTTTCACGCGGTTGGCGGCATTCGACGCAGTTTTATCATCCTAAGTAATTTTAATTGATCGAACCACAAATTTCGGAGTAATCCCGAAAAAACACTTTTTCGGGTTTCTTTCGTTCACGATATCTCTCGAACGAATCAACCGCTTTTGACCAGCTTGGTGGCGATCGACGTGGTTTTTCAAGCTCAAAGGCGGATTAGTTTTTGAAGTTGATCGATAAAGCCGGTTAAAAGTTATTCCAAAAAAACCACTTTCAAAAAAAAAAAATTTTTATTATTTTTTTAAATCATTGAACTTAATTAATTGAAAAGCTCAGGAAGTAGCATGCAAATAAATAAGTGTATGCTTTTTTAGTAGAATACATGTATTTATAAAAAAAATACTTAAAAAAAGCTTAATTGCAAACACGTTGTAAACAGTATGCCACGAGTCTTTATGATCAATGATGGCGTCATGGCAACAGAAACCAGAGTGGGGACGGAGTGAGAGAGTAATAGATAGAGAAATAGTGAGAGAGGAATAGAAACGCGGAGAAGGAAATGTAGGCATCACGCAACTGCACGCATTTAACTTTATCGACGAATTTTTGTTATTTCGGCTTGCGGAAATCGTCAGATTATATATTTTTCATTATTCTTGAATTATATCCTTCAAAATAAAAAAAATTTAGCTACGCTCGAGAATGTCGAGATGACGTTTTTTTTTTACAACTTTGTTGCCCTCCGCTTTTTTTACGTCACTCTCAAATTGTCAGATTAGTGGAATATACACTTTTTAGGATGTAATTAACTCACCCTACCTTAATCTGACGCGCTCGAGAATTTCTGATGGTCAATTTTTTTTTACTAATCTGATCCTGTATCCTTCACGGGCGGCCTTATATATGGGCCTCATGTTTTGTGGAGGTACTTAACCGGGTACAAGGTATCCCCCTGTATATTAATCTGTCGCGCTTTAGTAAATCCCGAAATCCCCGCTTGGGCTCCCCTACCATTTGACATTACCGTAAAAGTCTACTCGCTAAGGGGGGTTGGTGAGGGGGTATTCTGTTGAACTTGGTAGTCTGTATATTGAACTTTTGAATAACTTGAAGTAATATTCACACCACATATTTATTTGTGAAGAAAATGTTTCATAGTTATAAATCATTACGCTACGACCCACGGGAGCTGATCAGTAATAAGCATGCGAGTATAGCCGTGCGGGTCAGCTACTTTTCTATAAAATAACAAAGTTATCACCGACTTGATGTCCCTCGGGAGTCATGAATCTAAAAATTCAGAAGGTACAGTAATAAGAGCAGGCATGTAAAATATAAATAGCATCAGTGACCGAAGACCGATGGCCCATTACCATAAAGTAAGGAAGCTAATAAACGGAGCTACGAAATTCTGTTCACGGCTCACCGTGGATCTACTATAATGGTAAATATGAAAATGAATAAAACAGCACACCGCATGAATAAATTAATAATAAATAACGACTTGAATATTACGTGTTTCCATAAATAATTTACATAAACGAAATTATACAAGGTTATTTAGTCCTTTTTTTAACTTCTGTGAGAACCTTCAATTACCTATAGCAGTAGTTGAACGTGACTAAAATACAGTACATATATTATTCATATTCAGTAATACTGAATATGAAAGGCCTGTAGATGTAAAAAAATATCGATATAGAAGCAATTGAAATTAATTATCCTTATTTGAATAATAATTCGATGCAGTAGCCTTGCCTGGGGCTTAGTATATGCTACACGACATATCTCGCGCGCGAGAGAGTTAATTGTCGATAACAAATATCTCTGGTAAAAGTGTTAATGTTCGTTAAAATACAATTCGTTAACAAGGAGGTAGGTCCCTCGTATGCGAGAGGCCGGCTGGGTTGGTATCACCGCTTTGACTATTTCTGCCGCCAAGCAACAGTGTGTAAGCACTATTATGTTTCAGTTTGAAGTACACCGAAGCCAGTGAAATTACTGGGCATTATGAGACTTAACATCGTATATCTCGGGGTGACGAGCGCAGTTCAGTGCCATACAGTGCTTTGTAATTCAAAGTTCTATGTGGTGTTGTTTCTGTTTATGGGCAGGCGTGGCGCTTACCACCAGGCGAACGCCTTGCTCGTCCCGTCATTCAATAAAAAAAAAGAAGTAATGGAATCGTTTTAAGCACCCCCGACCTACCTTATGTAAATTGGGTAAATACAAATATAGTAAGCAACGTACTCCTTCAAAAATACGGAATTTGTACCACACTCTTATTTTGTTGATACAATTGGTGTCAAGGCCCTTTGAAATCTTTGTTTTATGACGTTTGACCATTCTCACTGTTAAAGGTTGCTGACCAAAGGTCACATGCGAGCTTTGACCTAAGTTTCACTATAACTTGCTGTAATCAACTAAACGTACTTCGTGTGTGAATGTTTACAGAGGCACATAAAAACCTTGTAACGGTTTTAAGCTTTTAGTAATTATGATTAAATATTGACTGCCTTTGTGACGCAGTTGTATTGCATACAGACTCCGTGGCGCAGCGGGCGAGAAGCCGGCTGTAACGCGAGAGTCTGCGGGTTCGATCCCCGCAACGAGACAAATGTTTGTGTGATCCACAAATATTTGTTTCGGGGTCTGGGTGTTGTGAGACCGAAAGTCTCTCATAGTTCCTGATACCCACGATACAATACTCGTATCTTACTGTGGGGTCCAGACTATGTATGTGACTGTTGGGTGTATTTATTTACTATTTATTTATACACGTACGATATGCCGAGGTCTCGGACTAAATCCCCGCGTCGGGTAAAAGTGATTTGGCTTTTTCTATCACGAGATTCTCTGCATCTAGCTGGAGTCTGGAAATGTACCTGGCATGGCGATAGGCTCTCCCCCTATCACATCATAGGATGAGCGAAATAACCTCGATGAAATGTGGATGTACTGGTTACAGTTACAACAGCCTAGAGATATTGAACCACTACGTGTACCTTAGTCATATGATAATCTTTGGATAGAACATTAAAGTATACAGATCTCCAGGAGAATTTCGCTGGGATGGGCGGCACTCAAAAACTGGACAACTTTCTCAGATCTCGTCGTACTTCGCAAGGCCTGTAAACTTGTCTGTTAAATTAGTGTGTCCTGCCAACTATAACCTATGACACATGAACGCTTCCATATAGGACTATGCATAAGATAAGAGTTGCACACAGGGTCATAGAGCACTCCATGCTCGGCATCGAACTTCAAGACCGAGTTCGCAATGTGTTAACCCGATGAAAAATTAGGGTTCGAGACATCGGGATCACAGTTGCTAATCTGAAATGGAGTTGGGCGGGACAAATCGTCAGGCGAGATGACGATAGGTGGAGTAATAGTAAGGCAGGGTAAGAGATACGTTGGTCGTCCAGGGTACGTCGGTTGGTCGACAAAATTGTTAACATCGTGTGTCGGAGTAGAATTCTGTGAACTTACGACGGATGCGAATGGCATGTAAAAAGAGATATTTATACCCAGCAGTAGCAATAAAAAGAGCTGTAAATCATAAAAGTAACATTAAATTTCTAAGAAACAATAGTTCAGCCATAAAAGAAACTAAACTAATCCAACTTTGGTTTTATAAAATTAGTACAGCTTTCCGCCAAAATTTGAGACTTAATTAATTTTACCTGATGTAAACTCCTTAACTCAAAAAGCCGTGTGAATATTTAAAACGCTCAAACACGAAAACTTTAATTTCTAAATTTTTAAACCAAATACTTTGCACTGTGGGAGCTGTACTCAGTGTGTTGGTAGAGTAAACTATATTTAAATATTATTTCAGCTCAGTACATTTGTCTTAATTGAATTTGCCATTGAATAATTTTTGTCTCGTCTTCCTAAATGTTTATTTAAACGCACATCAGTAGTGTACACATACAAAATTCCTTAAAATCGAATTATACTTTGTTAACATATTATGTGCAACAAATTATGACCAGAGAGTTTTTTAAACATATATATCAATAGATATTATTATTTTTTTAGTTTTGAAATAGAAAAATATAAACTAAAATAGATTGTGATTAGATTTATTAACAATAATTCTTCATAAAATTAATATGTAATGGGTAAATAAAACATGTTTTTCAGTGTTGTCAGTAAAATAATAATATTAGCTTTGTATTATATAACTGTCCCACTACTTAAATCCCACTACTTCGAAATTATTATTTAAACTTCACGCACTCACGCCTTTAATCCCTGTAGAGGTAGATAGAGGTGTAACCAGTACATCCACATTTCGCCGAGCATATTTCCTTCCCGTAACAAGGTGCGAGCCTATCGCTATATCGGGCTTAATTCCAGACTCCGGGCTGATACTGAGCATTTCATGATAGAAAACCTTAATATCACTTTTACTCGACCCGAGGATCGAACCAGAGACTTCAGCACAGCAATCGTACCGCGTTCGCATTAGCACTGCGTCATCAAGGCATTCGAGACAATTATTCAAAATGATTAAGCCAATGTACATTATATTATTGGTATGTTTATTACATCACTACATACTACTTATGATACTACTACTTGATACCCATATTCCTCAACCGTTCTGTTGGAAATAAACTTCCTACATAGATTATTCAAATCAGTTTCTGTCACCAACATCCAACGACTTGTAACGCTCTTTCTCACGTCACTTTATAAAGTAGTATTATTATTATTATTATTAATAATAATATATATTTTTTATTATTTTTTTTAGTATTTTTTTTTTTTACTTATAAAGTTCTGTGTTTGGGAAGTGACAGCTTGGCGATTACCATATTTGTCGAGAGTTAATGATATTTTAACTGCGAAGTTGTTGGTCCGCTTGCAATATAACTGCCATTACGGAAGTAACATCATGGCTGCCACTTCATGTCAGTTGCCTGTGAGGCAGTTTTGACTCAACCCCGGTCGAGCCGGCCCATTCATATTATATACAAAGCTGGCTATAGCTTGATTTCAATTCTGAATTATGGTATAATATGTTTTATTGAGAGATTCAATAAATGAAAGCTTTTGGTTAAGCCTAATATGGGTGACTCTAGGGTGTATTTATTTATTACAGATGGACTATAAAGGAATGACTTAAATTTCATTCATCATTTACTAATTATACTGTCATGCATGGCACAAATATATTTTGATGCATCAAGAGACCTCTATTTTTTTATTACCATTCTCTAACGTTACGGGCTCGTAATCCTTATTGTACTAATAGAATCATATTCTACTTGGTATTCCCTAACTAGCAGAATCGCATTGTAAGACCAAAGTAAGCATTGTCACATAGGAACTTACAGTATACAATGTATTCCTTAATGTAGATACTAGTACGTAAAATGTTAAGTGTGTCACCAACAAAAAAGTACACGACACAGATAATCTTCTTTCTGTCGTATAGGCGGAAATGTGTTTCACCCATCGCACAATTTGTAATACGTTTTCCAGTCTCGGAATTTTACCGCCCAAGGGATGTTTTTACGCTTACAATAAGGGAAATTGGATAAAATTGAATTTGCTTGTTCGTTTTTTAATATACAAACACAAACTTTGTGATAAAACGTTTAGAGTACCGTAATATTGTGGTCTAGAGAATTCCTCGAGTACGTGTTACATTGTCTTTTTCACCGGAACTATTATTGAAAATATAAGCGTTTATTGTACATGTTATTCGATTTACGACTTGTTACAAATACCTAAGATAAAACAAAAGCTAATATATAACATACAAAATATGTAGTAATCGTAATATAAAAAAGCTTACAAAGAACTTGCCAATCTGAATTTAACTGTTGTAACTTACTAACGAAGAGCGGAAGCAACAATAATAATGATACACTTATTTAATAATTAATTAATTTTCAATTAAATTTATTTTGACGATTTCACTCTATTGAATGGTGATGAAACGGAGGAGGTTCCCAGATAGCCGATATTATTTGTTTTTTTATGTATAACCGCATATCAAGTCGCAGGTTGTTGCGATTTTGATGATTTTTAGTTTAACAGTAGGTGGAAAAATTTACTTATATAAATAAAAATAAAACTAACTATAAGAACTAAAGAGTTAAAAAGAAAAAGATAAATACGGTGAAAATTTTGATTCGGTGATATCAACATTGGTTATTTTTATTAATATATATTATCATTTTAATGTTATGGGCAAATCATAGCCACTGTGAACTGTAGGTGTACTACTTGCTCCTCTGTCTACCCATTCGGGAATATGACCGCGAAACCTTCAAATATTTTCTAGTCGAGTGAAATTTTTTCAATGTCGCAATATTTCAAATCACGCCGACGAAGGAAACCTTGACCTGTAAGAAGCAGCTTATGTAACTAAAATGTTGTTTTAAATTACGTATAACCGACTTTCATTGAAATACAAGGTGATAGGTCCCTTGTACGACAAGATGATAGTGGTCCCTTGTATGCGGGGCCGTTTGGGTCGGTACCACCGCTTTGTCTATTTGTGCCGCCAAGCAACAGTGTGTAAGCACTGTTGAGTTTCGGTTTGAAGGACATTGAAGCCAGTGAAATTACTGGGCATTATGAGACTTAACATCTTATGTATCTGACGAGCGCAGTTCAGTGCCATGCAGTGCTTTGTAATTCAAAGTTCTGTGTGGTGTTGCTTCTGTTTATGGGCAGGCGTGGCGCTTACCATCAGGCGAGCGCCATGCTGCATGAATAATAAAATAAAAAACTAATTTAAACGGATTTTATCGCGGTTTTATATTAATTTTGATTCGAAAGCTTTTCAGCCTTCGTGATCACGAGGTGGACTGCCGACTTACACATTAAATCCTTTGTAATTTACAGATTATAACTATATATTTTTTATTGTTGTATAATAATGCGTCACAAATTGGCTGCATAATGAATATGAATATTCATTACAAATAACGATGAAATAAAAATGAAATTTAAACACATAACACTCAAAAATGTTAATGTCCTTTTTATGAGCACAGATTTTAATATTTTCCTACTAAATAATGTGTATTTAATAATGTGTCTTGAATTAGGTACATGGTAGGTAATAAATAATAAGAGAATATTTGGATTGTATAATGATTTATATATTCATTTGTACTTTACCGCAGCAGATGAATAGAGTTACATGGTATAATAAAAATTCTGAAATGGATTATAACACAACATGTGCGTGGTAGAGCCACGCTGTAGACAGTTTTGTCTACAGGATGAATGGGCCGGTTCGACCGGGTTGTTACCACTGTCTCTCAGAAAACCGACGTAAAGTAGCGGCTTGCTACTGCGTTTTGTACTCCCTTTCCCAATCCCTTAATTATCCCTACCCTTTAAGGTCGGCAACGCGCCTATAATTCTTCTAGTATTGTAAGCGTACATGGGCGGTGGAGATCACTTATCATCAGGTAACCCACTTGCTCGTTTACCGGTCTATGCTATAAAAAAAAGTAAACCCAATACCTATTATTTGTATTAAAATCAACATTTAATTTATTTCACTCCATTTTTGTGAGAACTTCAAAGTGATGAAAAAAAATAAATATTATCACTTTCTGTATGTGTGTAGGTTGGCTGGCGGGTGGTGCAGAGACTGTTCTTGTACTCCTGCTATAAAGGTCTTAAATACCAATTTTATATACATATATATATTTTAACAGATATATATTTTTAGTATTTTATTATATGTACATTTATTTATGTATTCTGATGATGATTCTTTTCATTCTGTAAATCAGTCCGCAACTTCGTCCGGTGATGAAAGTTTTTGCTCAGTTACTGATGGACTGGGTGACTTGGTGCGCCACACATTTAATCAACAATTCGTCCTCAATTTCAATGTCTGCCACATCAACGCTCAGAGTGTGCCAAGTCACTACAGCGATCTGTCAGAAACTTTCGCAGATGCTAACGTTCATGCCATCCTGATTTCTGAGAGTTGGCTCAAACCTCATCTTCCTTCAGTCCTATACCCCCTTCCCGGTTTCATTCTTCTTAGAAATGACCGAGTCGACAGGAGAGGGGGAGGGGTAGCTATTTACCTACGTAGTGATTTCAAATATAAAATAGTTGCCTCTTCCTCTCCCCTTTGCTCTGCATCTGCGGAGTATCTCTTTCTTGAGGTTTGGGTCAAGGGAGTGAAATCCTTACTTGGTGTTGTCTACTGTCCCCCATCTCTTGACTACTTCTCCAGTCTGGAAACAGTTCTGGAATCCTTGGGATCGGAATATGCACATCACATCATCATGGGCGATTTTAATACTGATCTCCTTGCCCCCCACTCCTCTCGTTCCAGTAAACTCCTTTCCATTGTTAAGTCAGTTAGCCTGCATGTCCTTCCACTTCAAGCCACCCACCACAATACCGATGGCCATGATACTTGGCTTGACATTATCCTCACATCCGCACCTTCTCTAGTTTCCTCACATGGTCAGTATCTTGCTCCTGGCTTCTCTCACCATGACCTTATATACTTATGTTACGCCTTAAAACCCGCTAAATCACCTTCCAAAGTATTGCACATGCGTTGTTTTGGTCGCATGGATGTGAGCAAGCTTGATAAGGATGCTGCAAAATTAAACTGGGACCATCTATCAGCAGTCTCTTGTATTGACGAGAAAGTAAATATCCTTAATGCCAACATTCTTGCTATCTTTGACACCCATGCGCCAGTCAAGAAAATTAAATTAAAGCGTCCGCCCGCTCCATGGATGACGCATGGTGTTTGGATGGCGATGAGGCGAAGGGATCGGGCTTTTCGGAATTATAAGAAAGATCGCTCAGAAGAGAACCGGTGCCTTTTTAAAGTTGCAAGGAATCGGTGTAATCAGATGGTACGCAATGCTAAACGCCGTCATATTCTCAATAATATTTCTTCATCATCTCCTGCTAATACCTGGAAGTTCCTCCGGAGTTTAGGTATTGGCAAAGATAATATCCTGGAGCTTCGTGGGGCGACTATTGATTTGGATGACATTAATCGCCACTTCTTATCTTCTAATTTAATTGATCACCAAACCAAGTGTCGCACCATGAATTTCGTAGCTGGTCTTCCACGACCTAATATTGACCCCTTTCAGTTTTCTCCAGTTCCGTCTGGTGAGGTCAAAAAGATAATCCTTTCCATTAAGTCCAATGCAACCGGCTGCGACAACATCAGCCGTCGCATGATAATCCCAATCCTGGATCATCTTCTCCCTGCTATATCCCACATAATTAATGTTTCACTTACGACTGGTGTTTTTCCGTCCTTATGGCGAAAAGCCTATGTTATCCCTCTTCCCAAAACCCCAAACCCCTCAGTCGTAAGCCATTTCCGTCCCATCTCCATACTTCCTTTTTTGTCCAAAGTGCTGGAGGCTTGTGCCCACAAGCAACTTTCCACGTTCGTGCACCTCAACAACATATTGTGCCCCTTGCAGTCTGGATTCAGGCCTGGTCATAGTACTGTGTCCGCGCTCCTCAAAGTGACTGGCGATATTAGGGCGGGTATGGAAGACACCAAAGTCACTGTGTTGGCTTTGGTTGATTTCTCAAACGCCTTCAGTACCGTCAGTCACGATATCCTCCTTGCTATCCTCTCCCATCTCTTGATCTCTCCTACGGCACTGGAATGGTTCTCATCTTATCTTCAGGGACGCCAGCAGTCGGTGCGACTCAATGAGTCATCATCAAATTGGTGCCATACTGACTCTGGTGTCCCTCAAGGCGGCATTCTTTCTCCGTTGTTATTTTCTATTTTTATTAACCTCATAACTTGTAATCTTCAGTGTGCGTATCATCTATATGCCGATGATCTGCAGATTTATTCTCAGGCTGGCGTCGATGATGTGGTCGAAGCTGTAGACAGGGTGAGCAGAGATCTTGATCATATTAAGAATTGGTCTGATAGTTTCGGTCTGTCTGTGAACCCGTCTAAATGTCAGGCAATAATTGTGGGTAGCCCAAGGATGATGAGCAGACTAGATATCACTAAGATTCCATCTGTCACTTTTAATGGATCTGTCATCCCTTGGTGTCCCAGTGTCAAGGATCTTGGACTACATATCGACTCCACCCTGAGCTGGCGATCCCAGATAAACTCTGTTAGCCAGAAGGTCACCGGTACTCTTCGTGCTCTATATCGCCTAAAAAACTTGCTCCCTTCTAAGACGAAGACTTTGCTTGTGCAATCCCTTATTCTTCCGGTAATCGATTATGGTGATGTGTGCTATTTTGATCTGAATGCAGATCATCTTAACAAACTTGACCGTCTTCTCAATAACTGCATTCGATTTATTTATAATCTTCGTAAATATGACCATGTTTCTTTCTATCGCGCGCAGTTAAAATGGCTACCTATTCGCCAACGACGATCTTTGCGAGCACTCACAACTCTCTTCTCGCTACTTACATCCCCCTCCCCGCCTTCTTATCTGTCTTGTCACTTTACTTACCTTTCTGATAGTCATGACAGGAATCTTCGCTCTTCTAGTAATCTTCTCCTTAAATGTCCCCCTCATACCTCTGACTTTACCCACTCTTCTTTCGCTATACAATCTATACTTCTCTGGAACGCACTCCCACTCGAAATCAGGTTGTGCACTACACGAGTAGCTTTCAAAATACGAGTTCGTCAACTATTGTTGGACGGAGTGGCAGAATCACATTAATTTGTTTTATATAATATGTAATATATGTATTATATTGTATTTAAGTATATTTTATTATATTTAGTATTATTGTATTTTTTTTTTATTTATGGTATTTTAATGTTTTAATACTTCTACAATATGTATTCTTCTTTTTTGCACCTACTTTGTTCATCTCTGCACTACCCTAAGGTTGACTGGGAGAGAATGCCTTTGGCATTAAGTCCGCCTTTATACAGTTTGTATATAAAGTGTAAAATAAATAAAAATAAATAAAAAAAAGAAATTATTGTAATAAGAATTATTATTAAGGTCCTTAAATGGGATATTTCAAATTCCATGTGTTTTAAGCAATATTATACTTATGGAATCCTAAATACCAGCTCATATAAATATTTTATTAGGATAGATGTTGCACTAGTTTAGCGATATATCGAAATCTCATGCTTGCTCATAAAATCATATGTCAACATTCCTGTGGGATTTTTATTAATTTTATCCAAACTAATTGATAACCATATGACATGATCCTGGTGGTAAAGTAAACTGCTTATCTTACTGCACTAGATGGTAAGTACTTATAATGTTAACAGTCGAGAGACATTGCGTGCGCTTTTTTTTTTAATAAAAAAAATAATTTTATTCACGTATATTTCGTAATTATTTATACACTGACATTTTAAGTTACCCGTATAAATATGCAAATCATTACTTCTTGCTTCCATTTTAACTATAGGTTTACATATATATTAGGTGTGTGGCCATAGTCGTATTTCAATTCATGAAGTAATAAAATGGTCTCGGCTTTTCCCATTTCGAATGCCAATAGGTACCTCCCGAGTTGAACTCGGGACAAGTGAATAAAGAATACAAATCCACCTTTTTCCGTTCTGCTTAATAAAAAGTGCTTTTTGCTAAGTACCACGTACCAGTAACCGCAGGTAAATATTCATGAGGTGAAACACCCCGTCTTCGCCAAGATAAAATCATCTTTAAAAAATTTAATGTATTTATTCGAAGTCGAGTGTTTGCTCTATAAATTATTATTATTATTGCTAAGGAACACATCAAAACTTTTTACTTGCGAAATTGTAGTTTCCTTTCATCGAAAAGTTCGAATCAAGATTATAAAGTTCAGTACTCTGAGGAGAGACGATTCAGAAAGCATTGGCTGGAACAGCTAAGATAACACATTCTGCTTGCGAACTTAAATTCTTCTTTGGAATTAAGTAATTACTTTCGTGCAAATATTCTTATGTAAGACATTAAACACAAAGTTAAACTACTTTCTGTACTAAGTGTACTATTATATTACCCTAGTAGGTTAATGTTATATTTTAGTATAATTAGGTCCGTAGATGGAAAGTATTTTTATTGAAGGATGTAGAAAAATAATAATCGTCATCGTTTTATTTGATAAAAACTATGTGTGGTTCTTTTGTATTAATATAATATTTATCAAGAAAAACCAATTGCATCGACATTTAACAAACATATAAACAAGTGATGTTCTCCATTTAAGATACTTTGCATTCTGATCCGTAATCCGGTGTATAGTTTCCACTGAAATTACTATAAAGTCATCAGATCAGAAACAAATATACATGTATGTATGTAAATGTGTATTCACACGTATTTTTAATGCTGTATTTTACAATTTCTCTTCGATTTACAAGAATTTCATTATTCATCTTCTTATGATAAGACTTACCTTAAACGGCCTAAAAAATATTGTCAACCGCCTGAAATATTGTATAACTGACAAATTGAACATTGCTACAACTCTATGATTTATTCCTTTGAAAATACTGCTAATCCATAAAATATGAGATGTGATGTAATATATCTGTCGGGGCCACAGCGTTATAAGCGAACTCTAGCCGTAAGAAAGTGTCGTAGACAGTCGGTATATTTGTGGCTACACAAATAGCGATAGTTTTAGGAAAAAATATTATTTTGAGTGTATGCTTTTTCATGATAATACGGTAACCTCGGTTCACCGAAAAAAATGTATTAACGGCTTCCTTAATATTATCTGTTTATCATTTAGTGTTATTCAAAGTAGCAAGCCAACATATTACACATTAAAAAGAAAATGCTTTATTTATGTCCTAATAATACAATGGGATTTGGTACTACGGAGTGTAATACTAGAGGGTAATACTTGTCATACACGTGGCTTAACTTTGAGTCCACTTGTCTGTAACTAGTTATTAAAAATAATAGAAAAACTTACTTGAAATTAATAACGAAAGACAAGCAAAATTTAACTAAATATATTAAAATTGCAAATGCAAATGCATTTTAATGAATGCCACCTCTTTATAAAATACTTTATACGTATTATGTAATATAATATACAATATGGGACGAAAATAGTTCATTACGCTACTTCTAAGACAATTCAATATTTATGAGGCGAAACAACCGAACTTCTTAATGGTAACAACCCCATTAAATATGGAATAACGATGTTGGTACTCTTTCACATATTCCAAATACGTATGCAAAACAAATTAATTCAAAAAGGCTTTAATGGCGTAAGTGTTGGAATTAAATAAAGGGGTAAAATGTGCTGTGTTCCCATGATTAATGCAGTTACCGTGAACCTCAAGGTCAGTGGGGGCGTCGATGCATACTGGTTTGTTTACGATTCCCTTTGCTGTGTATTTATAAACCTCCACATCAATATTTTATAGGTGCCGAGTGTGCTAATGTTTGTTTAACCGCTTATAAAAAAGGGTGTTATATTTTTGATCACTTTGTCTTTATCTGTGTGTATGTCTGTGGTATCGAGGCGAGTAAAGAATAGATCTATTGGAAATTAAAGTTGTTTATGAGATTATTATTTATTTTTAGGTGTTTTACCATAGTAATTCATACTTACAGCATTATTAAGATTAAATATGACGCTTTTACTATCTTTGTTTTTATGAACGTGTGTAGGTGATAATCTAATAGGCAACTGTTATAACATTAGATTATTTATTTATCTCTTGAGTGACTGACTACGCCTGGATGACTAGACATTGATTGTATATTCGTACTAATTTTTAAAAAACGAATATTAACAAAGCGCTTAAATTAAATCATCTTGATTTTCATAGTTTCATTTATAAGGTCTTCCTTTCAAAATACTTTAATATTTTTGGTTATATACTTATGATTATATTGCCTCTATAATGATTCCAAACTCTATTTAAAATTAATACATAGTATCGTACCTTTACATTTAGTTTAATAGGAATCATTTCAACATTCACACATTTATTTATTTCATTTTTATTTTATATATCGACATTTTGTTACTTTTGAGCAAAATTGACAAAAGTGCCAATAATCACAATAGAAATGTAATTTTAATCATAAGCTGACTGAAAATCTCACAAAGTATATTAATTAAAGGCTGTATTCTTATAAAACTCCTTTGAAACTTTAGTCTGGTTAGTAATTACCATCGGCTACTGGCGAGACTAATCAGTTTGTGTGACCAGCCTATTTTATGTCTATCAGAGAGAGAGACAATATTTCGCGGTTATGGTATAGTTCTGTCTGTTTTAACATTATTTTTTTATAGTAAAATAAAAGTGTGAAACTACTGCCGTTATATAGACTACGGTCGCTTAATGCTTAGTTTGTTATTAGTTGAAAGATGTGGACGCATGTAGGGGTGTACATAGATTTAATTGGGATTTAAAAAATACATTTGACTGTCTGTGTTTTCACTACAAAATTTTTAAGCAAATATCACCAACGTCGGGATCAAAATTAATAAAAAACCGCGATAACATTCTTTTAAATTAGTTTTAGTTCAATCCTACTAATATTATAAACGCGAAAGTTTGTAAGTATGGATGGATGGATGTATGTTTGTTACTCTTTCACGTAAAAACTACTGAATGGATTTTAATGAAACTTTACAATAATATAGCTTATACATCAGAATAAGACATAGGCTACTTTTTATCCCGGGAAAAGCGGATCACGCGGGCGGAGCCGCGAGCAAAAGCTAGTGTGTAATATTCGCGTAAACATAAAAAATAATTTAACATTATCAATATACTTTATATATATCGTATATTTGCTTAGTTATGCTCGCACATGACCCTTTGAAGTGTTGGGGCGAGATTTAACTAAATCATTAGGTTCCACTTAAGCTAGCTATATTCCATCTCATGATGGGGAGACCTTATCGCCATACGAGAGACAAGATATGCATAGATACCGTTAAAATCTTTCTTAATAAATAACTCTTAAATATAAGTCAAGAATATAATATTGGTAAGGATTCGAAACAAATCACCTCGGATTTGTCATATCCCTGTGGATATTACAATGTCGCTGCATCCATCTGTCTTCCCGCCTTTGCGAGCTGCCATATATATATTCGTTGTATGGCTTTGGACTCCCGTAGTAATCCCGTGTAATGTGCGAATTGCATGCCCTTTCGTATAAAGTGTTTCTCATATACAATAAAAAGTTAATGTATATAATTACCTCTCGTGATGGCAGTCATAATGGCTAGTACGTAAATAATTCGAAAAGCAAACCTTATTCCTAAGAAGGTCGGAATGTGTTAATTGTTCACGGGTTTTTGCCATTTTATTATTATTTTATACAATATATGTACAGGCTGACAAAATACCTGAGGCATTATCTCCTAATCAACCATTGGCTAGTGATATAATAATGTAATAAAATTTTCCAGTATAAGTATCTATATATACGTGTTATGTGAAATTGAAATATAAAATTAAAATAATGTTTCATTTAAATCATTAGCTTATAATATAAAATAATTATTATTTAGTATCTTATTAATAATTTATTGGACAGTAAAATGCGTAGAGTCACAATTTTCGTCGAAGTAGCTAAATTTATTTAATTCAACAGAGTAGGCACTAAGGAGTGGATGGTAAACAGATAACAATAATTTATCATTTAAACCGCCATTTATATAAAGTATTAATCATTCGAAATCGCTGAATTATTTATACATACTACTCATAATAAATAATAAATATAAATAATACTACTCATAATTAAGAATTAGTTTATGCACATTGGAAATTTAAAATACTATTAAGAGTTTTCTTTAAGTTCGATGCTATTTCGTAGACGACATATTCTTTTGATAAGATAATAAAACTTCTTGTTGCAAACTTGTGAATAAACACGACACTAATTGCTACGCGATGCTACGAGGTTACTACGGCGTAGTCTTGTAATCGGTTATGGAACGCTAAGCACAATAACAACCTCTACTGTAAGTATAGAGATCACATAATCTCAATAATTTTTATACCATTTGTAAGAAAAGCTGGGTAAAAATCAAAAGAATATTAAACATGAAGTCAAAATTTCACATGTAACTTACTAGTTATCAGATTTAACGCCGATTGGCGTAAACTTTGAAAAGTAGGCATTGTTGTGGTTATCGTAACCTCCTATCAGCAATTCTACAATGACACAATAAATACATACGTAACTTTTATTGTAATACATGACACTTTTGAAGAGGTTCATTCATTTATAGCTGTATATAATGTCATTAACCACATTACATTTCATTAAATCATCATCTTATAAAAGATCTCACCGTTTGGACAGCCGCCTGAAGAAGTGCCAGTCACTTTAAGCTGTTGGTTTTCCCTGTATCACAACAAATCTCTTTAGTCCGTTTACATACGGTAAAAGCGAAAGTTAATTGATCATATTAGTCTATCGATGTTTTGACAATTTATTACGTTTATACACAGCGGTTGGTAGTGATGGTATCGGCGGTAGCTGTCACTTGCAGTGAGGAGACGAGCGGTGGCGAGCGCGCGGTGCTTGCGACTGAGCCGGGCGGCGCGCGCCCCCGGGACCCCCGCTCGCCGGTCGATATACGCGGCAGAATAAACACACCGTACTAGGATAGGAGTAACACCCGCTATGTTGCCAGCCTCGCAATCCTCACTTGGCTCTCAACTTAGTGTTGCCTTGTCGGATGTTTGCCGCGGTTTGTATCTCAAACGCTCCTTGACAAACGGGACGTTTGCCTGAACCGCCAGACTTCACGCACACACGTCGTGTCTTTTTAATAAAATAAAACGTAACTAACTTTTATCACTTTATTATGCCTACATAGTAGATAAAATGTCAATAATAGATACAATTTCTTGGCATGCACTCTGATAGTGTATAATTTACATGTAAACTTCGTTTATCTGTACGTTAAATAAAACAATTTCCATAATAGGATCATCTGTAGTCTGAACGGATAACTCATGCAGTTTTATCAAACAACTATCTCAGTCGCTAGTTATCTTTATATGATATTGTAACGAAGTATACTTTGGTATGGCGTCAAATCGATATTTATTTGCGATATCGTGCAGACGGAGCTTTTGCTACGTCTCCGCGGATTGTCACGAGTAATATTTATTTTATTACTGACAGTATAGTTTTGTTGTTTTCTATTTGATTTCATGTTCTAATAAATTAGAATAGTAGTAATTTTATTAATACAATTTCAGTATTGACATTTCTGAGTGTGCGGTTGATATTCATGAAATGAAATTCGGTTTCTTAAGTAAAGAGAGGTACGAGGGAACCAGTTGTGTAATGAGTATACTTACGATATGCCGTATTTTTAAGTATAAGGTTATCAAATTTGACAATAATTATTTTTAAGCTTTTGTTATTTCTTATTAAAACTAATGTAATGATCTGCAGCAAAATGCTTATAATTTTGATCTATTTGCAGTTGAAAATGTCAGCATGATTGCTTTGCCGAGACACCGCAAGGTGTTTACTCGAGTGCATTTGCACACGTCTAGTCCTTTTAAAATTCGGAGACAAGGCCATCTTACCGCTTTTTAAGCCATTAACGGGATACGTTCATCTTTATTCTTGGTTACGTAAATAAAAAAAAATAGTAATTGAATATTTTTTTGTGTATTGTCATATGCAGATTTTATTTGTGTTCAATCTCTGAGCTTTTATTTTGAAAGAATGAAACGAGTTTTTACAATTTATTCTGGAAGGTCATTTCGAAAATCTACTTTTATTCTAAAGTCTTGAATAACTAAAATGAATTTGAATAATATCGCGTGTACGCAGTATAACTATATTTTTCTTTTATTCCTCAAAAGAACACTGACCTACTTTCGGTGCATTAAATCTTTCGGTTACAGAGAAACGGAAACACTTGTTGAAAACCTTGACGCTGTTCTGTATTATTCGTTTTCGTTAAAATTTGTACAAGTTTCCTATTATAAAAATTGCGTTTTAGTGTCTTTGCACAAAAGTCAATTTATCACACGACGAACTTAGTTCTATGACAATCAAACAACTACTAAATTAAATAAAAGTGTATACTTGTAAAATATAAAAAAAGTATAAAATAATGTATACTTGTATAAATTAAATTATTTAAATCTGTTTTTGATACAGCCATTTCAGGATTTAACTATTTTAGTTAAGTTTAGTTTGTGATAACAAAAGATTTTCCAACTGCAATCAATATAATAATTATTAATTAGTAGATATATAAGGATATGTATTGTTAGCAGACACAACGATGCAACCGCCAACTATAAGAGTTTGAATTAGATATAAGAACGTGTAGTTTCTCCATTCACATACCAAACTAAAACAAGAATATAAAATAATAGTTATTATACTGAACTTATAAATTTCACTTTGATGGATGCACAAAAGTTTTGAATATCGATCGTATTACCAAAGTTAACCTTTTGTACACAATTGTAGAATATCAATAACTATAAAGATTTTGTTTTGGCGCTCATATTAACGAGTTTATACCGATATTTTGTTTATACATTATGCAATACACATCGTAGAGAAACGGATATATTATCAAATTAATTTGTTAGAACAGAAACAACGTATTAGCTGGAAATGGAACGATTCCGCTGTGAACGAAGTAAAGAGGTCACTGGTAAGCGGAACTACAAATTAAAACATAATAATATTAGAAATAAGCGCTCGTGCATCTGAATTGCGAGTGCAGCGTTTTGAAAACACGCATTCATATGGAAAATAGTTTAAATGTTATTCAGTTCAGTTCGTGAACGAGTTTTAAATAAACAATTTTCAGTGGTGTTACTTAGATAGAAAAATTCAACAACCTCTGCAAATTGAAAAGATCAAGTATTAAACTATGTTATATATTAAAATATTTTTAACCAATCTATTATTTACTTATTGTTTATGTTATACTAATACTACAAGTAACATTAAGGACTTTTTACTTTGGCTTTACGAATTAATACGAATTTACAATGAATACACGTTCATCCGCGTCCGGTCAGTCACTCAGGAGAAAAAATATTACTTTAAAATAATATAGGTCTATATCATCACCCATTCGTATTTCCCACACAATATATAATTGCCGAAGCGCATGATGTAGATCGTAGTACTGTACATCTGCATAGTACTCTATATCTTAAAAGTTTTATTTTTAATATTACACTAATATTTATTATGATATAATATTATATGATATTTAAAAAACATCACCGTCCAATGGCGATGTCTAGGACCCAAGCCACCGGTAATTAGGACCCCAGAATGAGAAACCTCCTCACATTGTATAATGCACAATGCTAATACTGCGAAAAAAACTTGAGAGGTGTCAAGGGACACCCGGATGGAACGAAGTTCCTTTCGATTAATTAGTGAAGGAATTTTGATAAAATTTTATTTGTCTATCTATTGTAGTTTCTGAGATATTTGAATTTTTAGAGATATTTTTACAGATCTTTCTTACTGGGGGGTCGAAATTTATTTTTATTGGGGCCAAAGTGTCGGGCTCAATAAGCCGATTGCGACAAGCCGTCGCACGACCCTCTAGCCTCAAAAATTACCGATTTAGGCCGAGGGGGGGTGAGGACAAATTGGGTGGGGGTAGGGGGAACGGGTTTGAACACCTGGTACTTCCATAATTCTCGAAGCTCCAGGGAGGTCGGCTAGCGTTGGCTGGTCAATCGGCGCGCGTGACGTCACCCGGAAGGTTCTCGATTTCTCTCGAACCTTCCGTTGATCGATGGACTGCTCGCGCTTGACCACCTCTCGGGCTTGACTAAAATGATCTCGATCTCGGGGGGGACGGAGGGACCGAAGGGAGCACACCGGCTGCTACGTCGCCCAGCCCGTAAATCGGCGAGCACCGGCCGGTCTTACAGTCTACGTGACGTCACACCGAACGTTCTAGAGAGTTCCAGAACATTCGATGTGAGTCGTAATATTAAACAGTCATCCCGTAGACTATATATTAGACACTGTATAATCTGGAAGCAGCCAACATTCAAATATTTTATGATAGGTAATTTGGTGACTGGCTACTAAGGGCGCATTTATATGACAAGGAATCCCACCGCGTTGTGGCCGCGCGGCGGCCACGCGGCCGCCGCGCTCGAATCACTCGAAAAACTAATGTAAACTCTATTGACTAAGCCATAATGTTTAATACTTCGCAACGCTCCAACCACGCGGCGACTGCGCGATCGTGTAAACGGCCGCACGAAATTTTTCGCGTCGTCTAAACGCAGCCTAAACGGTGGACCGCCGCGCCGTGTTCGATAATCAAAAATTCAAATTTCAAACCACGTCTACATTTCCATATGTCATAAGTTTTACTTTTATTAACGGAATTTCGACTTTAACTTTGTGTGCTAGATATCAAATTAATATTATATTTATTCTTGGTCGGAGAATTATGTCGTGCCAACTTTTCGTACCAATTTTTTCCGTCTAGCCCCCTTTCGCAACGCGCGATAAGGAACTACGTTCCAATAAAGTAATTCGTAGTACAGCAAATATAAAATTTAACAGAACTTACCTATACATATATACACAGTTGGAATAAATCTTTTATCAATTCACTAACGAGGTGTGTAATCAAAGTAATCGAGTTCAAATGCAAGCGATCAATGGTTTCCGATGAAAAAATACAAAAGTATGAGACGGCAGCAATTTACTTTCCTATTAATAGCATTACTACGCCTCATATCCAATACCGCACAAAGCTTGCTTATTATTGTCGACCGTGTGATGCGTTAGTCGGATCATAACAGGCCTGTTTACATTCAACGCGGCTTTTTGTAAGACAAACACAGTGTGGGCCAGCGTTAATTCTCTTTGAAAACACAATCGCATACCTACCATCTGGACAAGGCTGTCAATGTTACATAAAGATGAGATCAAAGTGGAGGATTTATATCATCAATAGTGCTTATTTTTATCTTTCACGAATATTTTGCTTATTTTAGATTCAGAGATATGTTGATATCTTTATGATGATAGGGCTGTCAAAACAATTCAGCTTTAACAACCCTATCAGCATGAATAAAAAGAAAAGGCACACGAGACATAACGTAAATTTACATATAGTTTTTTCAGAAATATCAGGTTTAAACATAAGGATCAACAGTTTTTTTGGCGTATTTAATGTACGAGTCGTTTTAAGTTAGCTCAATAATTAATAATTACCAATTTCCGTATGCGAGAAGCCGGCTGGGTTAGTTCCACTGCTTTGTTTATTTCTGCCGTTAAGCAGTTTTGTAAGCACTACCGCTAAAGCCAATATTAACTGGTCTCTACTACTTACATCATCTTTGGTCGATGAAAAGGTAGATTTTTTTACAAACAACATCATTAAGTTTTACGATGTGCATGCTGCAATGCACGCAGTTAAAATGAAGCACCTGCCGATGGTTAACTGTCTAAATTAATGCTGTTATGTTGAGGAAAGCTGTAGCAAAGGCCAGAATTAAACGTCATTCAATTGATCGTAATAGGGATAGATGTCCATGATTCTATTATTTGTTATTTTATTTTATTTATTAAGGATTAACAAGACAGTAGTACATTAAAATATGCATTATAAAGAATAGGCAATTTTATAAGTAGTTTACGTATTAGTACATATTCCGTTTCGGACTTTTTTCGGTATAGGGGGTATGTTTCTATCGGCTTGGGAAAATGCCCCCGTTAAGACATTTATTAAAAATATTTGCAAAGGAATATGAATCGTGTCACAAGTTCCTTTTAAAAACAAAGCCAGTATACCATCAGGTCCTGGGTCTTTATGTGGATGCATATATGCCGTTCAAATAAATGATCTCCGAAAAGGACACGGCACCCTCAACCGGCGAAAAATTATGAGAAGTAGTATGAATCTGGAAGAAGCGAAAGAGGTGCGTCAGGATCGTAACTTTTGGCGCTCAATAATCTCTGTTTAGCCCCATGGGACAAAGCCGTGAGGACATGGGACAATTTATGACGTGTTGTTAAAATGTATTATTTAATATAGATCAATATGGCCCTTCACAGCATGTAATTTAAATAAATATTTTCGAAGATATTACAAATTTAAAATGCAGGGCCACAGCGGTTGCGACGGCCGACTGTGGCCCTTAGCCAGAGCAACGCGTGGCCGGGTCTGCTAGTGACGAATAAAATGATGTTTTACTATTTTGTTGTCAATTGTAAATAGAATATAACGTCAATAACAATACAGAACAACTTCGTTAAAATATAAGCCAGTTACTTTGTAGGTCATGGTCCTACATCAGCTGGAGTTGCACTACTATTCATAACCTATTTGCTAACTGCTGTAATATATTGCTTAATGCCATGCCTGACCTACGTCGTAAAGTTTTAATTTGCTTAGACAATTGTTACAAAAACGACTGAAAATATTGGATACGCCAAAAATAGCTGATTGCTAGTGCGTGCCTTCGGGACATCCCGCATTAGCCTTCCATAACTTAGTCGCTTTGATATGAAGATAACGTGACGAGTGCCTATAGACCGTGCGAGAACGCCGCCAAGGTCGAAGTGCCAAAACATTCGCAATAAAGGTGCTGTCGGATTGAAGAAAGAAAGAAGACATACGTTGAAAATCTGGGTTATTTTGTCTATAGGAGTAAAACGAAATCGCTTTATTTACATCTTGATCTTTTTATTCGTGGGAAACACTAATTTAACGCTAACACTCCACCCCAGGTTGATGCGGGCGGTTATGTTGTACTCATCGGCCTTACAACTCAACGTAAAGTCGCCCGGGTAGAAAACACCAGGACGACCGCTGAGCCGAATCCCTAACAATGTAATAAACACCCTACCCTGGCGATACCAACTTAAAACCTCGCGTCATAATTTTCAGCGCATTAAAGACAGCCCCGGATTCCTGAGGTGAAAAGCGCTCCGGCTTTAGCAAGAGCCGCCTCTGCGCGACTCCAGAAGAAAAGTGTACACGAGTACAAAGGTACTGCAGCCTCTATTAGTTGCATCTTACAACATGCAGGGGCTACCGTGGTGGAATTCTCCAAAAGGCCCCAATCCACAGGATGGACTTATATCTTGATCTGAAATATGATAGTAATGTAGACATCACTAGAAAATTATAGTACAGCGGCATTCTAATTATTTTGCGTATCAGGTCAAACAACGATATGTCATTAAAGCCGTCTAACGTTACTTAACTATATTTCATATCTATACCATATGGGTATATATTCAGAATAAACCATAGAATATGTTCTGAAAATATACATCATACCAGTGTCTATGTGGAAACGCACTTTAGGACGGTCCATAATACCAGAATAGAAATATTTTTTTATTCGCCTGAATGCTAGTAGGACTACGTCTGCCCATAAACAGTAGCAACACAACTCACAACTTTTACATTTTCTGAGCACATTTACCATAGTAATGTATATATTTTTTTACACCATCAGAAAGTAGAGAATTCAATAAACAAGAAACCAACAGACTTTTTTAAAAAAGCTCATATTTTGACGTGAGAATTTTCGTTTGAAAATTAGGCTGCTTTTTCGATATTAAGTCAAAATAAGGTGCAAAAATAAATATTTTAAATCAAAAAAATTACAGTGTATTTGGGATACAAAAAGGTAAGTTTTCACCAAATTTCGTGAAAAAAAAATGATTTATTATAATAGATAAAAATAAAAACAAAAAACTTGGTTATTTGAATTTTTCACATATATTTTGAGGTTATGTGAAGAGAGTGTGTATACAAAAGTTGTAGATCTTTTTATTACCTACAACTTTGCGATTTAACTTTTTTCCATAGGACTTGTAGTTTTTCCGGAAATCGAGATAAACCGTTTTTTACCCTTAAAAGCTTCCCACTTCCCGACCTCAGATCGCCCGTAATTTATCTTTCCTATCAATTTTGTTGTATTCTCTTCCTTTTACAATGGGTTTCATTCTACTATAAATTTGTTTCTATTTTTACCATTTTCAACCGGATAATCATCGGTCTAATAGAAGAAATATGTTTCTTATGGTATGCCATGCCAATGTTATTAAAGAAGATGGTAGGTGTCTTTGTTTGTGTCATAGTTAAGCAAGGCTCCGAATAAATAAACCTTTGAAATAACGTGCATTTTTGTAGAATTTTAAATACAGAAAAGTTTCGTATTTGGATATTCGTACTCATAAACCTCTACACGACATACAATTTGTTTTTATTTTGACGTGACAACGTCTTATAATTTGATAGAGCCGGCTGCACGCACGAAAAAACACGACTCATGCGGCGTTACCTCGCTCTGAGGCGTTCCATGTAAGGCTTGAAGTGCAAGCGAGAGCGCGGAACGAGCGACAAATAAGCACAACAACAATTGACATAATTGTATTTATGCGTACAAATAAATCTAACTTGATCAATTTCATTGTGATTTCCAATTACCTCCTTCTCTATATACATACAAATCTATTAAACAAATGAAATTAAAATTTTCTTTTGAAAAATGCTATCATTCCATCAGTATTTTCTTAAGACGTTGTCACGTTCAACTATCGTCAGTAAACCGACTTTACAGACAACCAATTTTTTATATAAAACATGTGTATTGTTAGATAAATGTGCTTCTAAAACGCTAAAGCTGTGTAGAATCGTATGCCCGAGTTACGTAAATAATAAATACGAGAAATTAGTTATTTGTAATAAACCATTTTATTTCAAGTCTATCAATGAATGACAAGTGACATATATATTCAAATAATTATTCTTCTTTGACGTGACATACACTATGGCAAAGGAAGAGGTAAATATCCAATAGGTCTCCGCCCTTAATTATTGCGTTATAGCTCCGTCGATTGAGGTGCTTAACATTTGGTCAATGTGCCTTCTCCACGTCGCACCAGAATCCGTTAAAACCTCATAATGTAGCTGGCCCAAGCGTTTGACCACTGTGCCAAATTCCCATTTCTTCTTCCCACTATAATTTCGTAATAATTATTCTTCTTTGACGTGACATACACTACGCTATTAGCAAAGGAAGAGGTAAATATCCAATAGTAAATTTCAGTATAAGGAAGAAATCAGTGCATTCCATCAGATTATTCAGTTGTAAAATTAAACTTCGCGACGGAATCGAAAATTCTACGCGAACTGATAATAGTCGAGTTTGTGAAAATGGAATTTGTGTGTTGGTTTGTGAATTTAGAACGTAAAATTTTAAAATCTCATATAAAATGTTATTAAAATGAATTACATACTTATTGGAATTTGTGCACGGTACGCCGATAGGCTTACCCCTATCACATTATGAAACGGAAATAAGCTCGGCGAAACGTGGATGCAACACTAGTTGCATATCTGCCTAACTCTTCAAGGATAAATGCGTGAGCTAGTGTTATGTTACAATAATATGTTTTTCTAAAAATGTTTTTACTCAATTGATTTGACTTTAGATTCGTTTTTTATTTCTTTTTTATCTACTTGTATCTAAAAATGGGACTGAAGCCTAATGATAAGAGACATTTTATTTATCATTTCACGACAGAATTTTGATAGATGTGTTAAAAGTTACCAAAACTTTATAGGTTTCCTTTTCAAAGATTTTCCAGCTCGGCACGCGAGTCTAGGGTCCATTAATACACATAGATAATATCGTCTTTAATCTTTAGTATACAAAATGTATACTTAGTAAGTTATCGACTAATATAATTGGGTTCACATTAGTAACAAGACAAATGATTACTCGCATACAAAACTAAATAATAGAATCAGTCAGGGATATATACTTTATATCGGACATACCATACTAGTTCTAATAGTTTCGGTTATAAGCACACGACATTAAAATATTAGCAGAACCAATTTCTTAGTCATCAGCTACTTGTTTTTTGGTCGTTTAATGTCTTTGTAATTTTGTTTTAATGCTATTTCGCAATATGTTTAACTTATTATTAAGTTCATTAATGTTTTATTTACTGTGCGTATTATGATCGTAGAAAAAATTGGCTTTGTTTATACTAGATGTATAGTCTATAGCAGCCATGTTTAAAGTCTTTTTCATTTAAAAAATAACGTTACATATTATAAAAACAGCCAAATGTCCACAATAATTACATTTAAAGCCTGTTGCCATACTCTGTTTACGTTTACCAATATTGAGAGTAAGCCTGTGCATTATTCGATGCAATAATATAGAGGCAATATAACCGTGGTCTTGTTTGCTTGGTTAAATCGGATGAATTAATAATCCTCCAATCAAGCCAATTCACGTTACAGTGGCTTAAACTGTACGCAAAACATACGTTACTAGTGATAGTAATACGTAAATAGTAAATATAATTTTACTTATTTAAAAATATTTTTATATTATACAGTAGTATTACGATTTAAAATATGCACATTGGTAATCTGCGTTTTTCACGCATTCGTACGAATATGCAATGTCCGGCTATTTTAGCCTAGTGAGATACTTAAGAAGAAGAAGATCGGTACTTTATTCTACCAACTTTCCACTTGCGGCTCCCCACGCAGTGTACTTACGTAATTATTTTCCCCTTAAGGGTCGTATTTTGAATCTTGATTAATTGTGTTGATTTTGTAAACCATTCATCTTAAGTTTATAGTAAATTTTACTATAGCTAAAAAGCAGCTAAGTGCGACTCGTGCACAGAAAGTTCCGTATTCCCCGGCTTAAAATGTTACTCTCCCTTTAAAGATAAAAAAGGCAGACCATGTAGGCTCTGTTTAAGGTTCCGTTGGTACTCTTTGTGTACAGAAACCTGATAATCATATTATTATATTTATTTATTTAAACTGGTCATAACAGCGTAGCGTTTGAAGGCATGAATACCTATTATTTATTTCTTTCCCGTAATAAAAATCGACGGTATTCGTAAAAATAATAAAACTGCTGAAACGCATATTGAAATCTTTGTACATTATATTATTATGTATAATTTTATAGTCTTACGAACGTTAATTCTTTCGGATAAAATTTTATTCGATAATCATTCCTAAGTAGATGTGCAGGAAATATACAGGGTTATTTTTAAAACACTGACAACCTCGCAGGAGTAGATTCCTAAGGTCATTTGCTACTACTTTTGTTATACGACTTTTCATAATTTGTTAGATTTTATTCTCATACAAAAATAATTATGAATTTAATTTTCGTCTTGAATGTTACCTGCGCGCATCGCAGATTACGTAATACACGCGGCCCGCGCGTCAGTTCAATGACCGGCCGCGCCGTATCGATCGATAATACCTACACCCAGCCGTCAGCTGATTTCACTATTGCACGCGCGCGAGCACGCGTCGGGTCGTTCGTTTATGACTGAAACGTAGAGTGTAGACGTACGAACACAAACACTACACAACAAAAACTTGTAAAATCATTTTTTTTCTTATGTATTGAGTTATGTCCAAACTCGTAGAACAAAAGTTGTTCCTTATGGGGTCAGCTATATGACCCTGCGAGGTTGTCAGTGTTTTAAAAATAACCCTGTATATGCATGCACCACGAAAATATCCTAAAACAGATTTTACTATAAAATAGAACTTTTAATAGATTTAAAACTTCATGTTCGTCAACGCCAGTGATTTACTGCGCAAACTCAACAACTTCTGCACAACAAGCACAACTCCAAACTAGTTTAAGAAATAGTTAAAATACGCGGTCGACCGTATTGAGAGAATTCCCGCCAAAACGCACGAGTTATTTCACGAGGAAACGAAATAGTTTACAGGGTTTACTACTTTCAGCCTAGTTTGAATATTTATCTTCTTCGTTCTCATCCATCGATATCATTTTCAAATTTAGATCAAATACATCATATGCTCTTTACCAATAAATTTGTTAGGACAAAAACAACTTAATCAAACATACATACAACAAACACAAAACATTTTCTTTATTCAGTAACACAACATAAAGTATTGAGTAACTCTGAATGTGGAAATAATCAAACTTTAATTCATGGCAAATAAAGTTAAATGGCGTCTCGGACGGCGTTAATAAGTCAATAATTCATCAAAATCAGTGCATACTAAAAATACAATAAACAATAGACCAAGGAGGTCTTAACCAGCGAATCTTGTAAAAGTTCTTAAATCATCATGAATCAAAATGGAAATAAATTGCGGTATTGCATCGGAGGCATGCGGCCTTCTGTCTGATTTACGTGGCATAACACCATCCGGCAGTTTATGCTATAACAATATACAGAATGGCATGCCTGAACGGGTATATCAATTAAAATAGCAATACGATGCTAATCTAAATTGCTTTATAACGTCGTGTAAATGACACTACATTTTAAAATGTGTAGGTAGTTACGTGAAGTTAGAATTTTAATAATGGACGCAATTTTGTTATTTATTAATTTGGTTATTTACTGTACTGTACGTTTTTTTTTTATTATTTGATAGAATGACGAGATGAGCAAGGCGCTCGCCTGATAGTAAGCACCACGCCTGCCCATAAACAGAAGCAACACCACATAGAACTTTGAATTACAAAGCACTGCGTGGCACTGAACTCCGCTCGTCACCCCGAGACATAAGATGTTTAGTCTCATAATGCCCAATAATTTCACTGGCTTCAATTTCCTTCAAACCGAAACACAACAGTGTTTGCACACTGTTGCTTGGCGGCAGAAATAGACAAAGCAGTGGTACCAACCCAGACGGCCTCTCGCATACGAGGGACCTACCATCTTGTAAAATATAAGCTTTCATAGGTTTTGTGTATTTCATTTCAGTGTAAAATCTACATTGCAACGTGTTATTGACATGATATCTCATCAGCGATGCATACGTTCTGTGAATGCAGCCTGTTCGGGCTACACATCGATTGTTCTACTTAAGTGTACATACTTGAACCACCTAGCTTCCTAAATAATTAATTCTTCACTCCAGATACGTAACTATTACTAAAACAAATTGCTTGTAATGGGTACGCTGATAATATCAATCACATCCAAGGGCGCCGCGGACGTCTTCGTTTGACACACAAGTTGCCCCAATGTCGTAGACTTCGATAATTTAAAATCGGTTTTACATATTCTGTAAGATCTACCAAATTGAATCAGTTCGTGAAATTGGTCTGAAATTGGATTGACTGTATTTTAAGTCGACCCTATAAATTATATTGTTTTATAAATTTAAAACGTCTATGTTATATTCCGTCGGCATATAAAGAAAATGCAGTAGGTAAATTCTTTCTATCATAATTTTAACTAACTTGCTTTGAATAGCTCGATTCGCGATTAACTATGATAAAACTATTTATTTTGTTTAGAAATGTTGGTCTATTTTTAGTTTCAGTCAATTACATAATAATATCTTGATCATAGCTACAAAGAGAATTTTTTCTAAGTAATAAAAGGTGGGCAAAATAGGGTAGATTATTTGCATTTTGTATCATAAATAAATTATGTATAAAAATTACTACGTATTGTGTGTATTCTACAGCTAACTTAAATAACTGTAACAATTCTGTACTATTAGACATTTTGATTTTAATTATACGCAGCTCACTGGTGGTAGGATATGCATATCCGTCCGGATAGCGACCACCGTACACATTCGTGGATCGCGTTCCAGGATCAGCCACTGTATATCCGGTTCTTCCGAGAGGCTTGCGACATGACTTGATGTTTGGTTGGGGCGGGTATAGCAGTACATCCTTGTATTAATTACTGTGCCTGCATCGGTCATCCGCCTGTCCTGTCGCAGGCCCTTCGATTTGCTTCTTCCCTCTGCGAAGAGGGAATATGTTAACATAATTGTTAATACTAAATACTGGTTGACAGATGGCTAATTAATAAGAATTTGGTTAAGTTGGGTCTTAAACTACTTCGTTATCTTTGGCGTAGCTCAATTAAGTTTGATCTCAAAGGAGATAATTTCACTAAAAGTCAATTCCGCACTGTACAGATAATTTAATTGAATAGAATTAGTTGTCGATGCCTGACCAAGCTGGAAGCTGGTCCCTGGTCAGCTCGGGCTTGTTTCACCAAAGATATATAGTCCATTCAAAATGGGTCTCTTATTTTATATTTTTTTAATTATTGTAGTAAACATCACTCTTTTTTTATTTGCCTATATGATGAAAAGAGCCGATCAATTGCTTGATGGTAAGCACCACGCTTGCCCATAATTGAAGCATTGAAGCAAATAACTGCAATGTCGTGGGACTGTCCTCTTCACCCCGAGACATAGGACAAGTCTAACATGTCCAGTAATTTTATTTGTCTCAATATCCTCTAGACCAAAATATAACAGTTCTTACACATTGCTATTTGGCGGTAAAATTAGCCAAAGCAATGGTGCCACAACCCAGACGGCCTCTCACATACGAGAGACATACCACCTAGTGAATTGTAATTTTAATATATACTAGCTAATCCCACAATTCAGTTTGTGTGATATTTTATTTGCTATAAACAGTGATTTTTATAGCCATGAAATCTGCATCAATGAATGCATTATTCAGGCGTTTTTACGTTGTTCTCGAACATTACCTAGCAGACTGTTTTATGTTATAGGTATGTATTGAGACGTAAGTTTCTAAAAAAATATTTTCTTTGCTCAAGCTAGCACAGTTATTCGATCATAGTTAGTTTTTGAAATAAATAAGTATCTACAATAAAATACACAGCCCCTCAAAATTATCTCACAGCTCAAATAAATACATACAAATTAAAATTATGTTCTTTGAATCGGCAAATAACTTACATAACAACCTTTGACAAAGTTAAATGGAACAGGGGCCAGGGATAGTTATTCGGGGCACGAGCGAGTAGGTACCATTCATAAAAAATATATCAGAGTCCGAATAATAAACTTTCATAACACTATCAGTTATTCGCCTAAATAAACTGAAATAAAACACATCTGCGTCGCTATTTTATTCTGCGCAATAAAAATAGCCATAACAACGTACATATAGTCTCATAAAAGCATAAAATTGTAAAAATTGCATAGTGATTCTAGTTGGATTTTATGTCTTGTCAACCCAATATACCCTTCACGCAATCGTGAATTATTCATAATAGAGATTCGCAGTTAAAATGGCAATCTGTCGTCGTAGTGGCATCATAAAATACGAGACGGCTGTGTAACAAAAGCATCCATACAGAAACCATAGTCAATTTACACAAGCAACAAAGTGCGAGTTAACAAGCAACAGTATTTAAGCATTGTTGTGTTACGTTTTGAAGGACATTGAAGCCAGTGAAATTACTGGGCATTATGAGACTTAACATCCTATGTCTCGGGTGACGAGCGCAGTTCAGTGCCATGCAGTGCTTTGTAATTCAAATTTCTGTGTGCTGTTGCTTCTGTTTATGGGCAGGCGTGGCAGCAGGCTTACCATCAGGCGAGCGTCTTGGTCGTCTCGTCATTCAATCAAATAAAAAAAAAGTTGATTTCGCTCACCAAATATTCTCTACCGCCCCTATGTATCTATCTAGACTAAGATAAACATCTTCTAAAGTCTATCTTTAAATATTTAATAGATTAGGTGACAGAAAGTAAGACAGACAGACAGATAAACAGGACAAACAGATAGACAAACATGCAGACGGCGGCGTAAGTTAGTAATAGGGCTCCGTTAGCACCCTTGGGGTAACATTAAAAATTCTTAAAACATTCTGCCTCGTCTGGAAAAAGCCTGGAAAATCTAGGGATAATAAAATAACTACGACTCAAACTGATACTCATATGTCAAACGGTAACCAGCAGCCGCAACCACCATGTCGTCCCATAAAGTCAAACATCCACAAATTGAACTATGATTTAGCCCTTGGATTAAGGTTCTATCGAAGTTGTAATCACGGCCACTATCAGCGTACGCTTCATTAATTTTTAATCATTATTGCAACTGATTTATTAATTAAAAGTGTTATTTGTCATGAGCTTTGCCAACATTTGCACGCTTATACATTCATTTGGTGGTTTTATCTATAGATAATCATAGTAATGTAAAACCACCACCAATTCATATGAAATGTTGACACGCGTGGATGGCATATGTGCTATATTTGTTTGTTTCTTAATATGAAAACCAAGCACGTACATTCATTAAGTATTGCAAATGCGTCCAATTTCGCTATCGTGTTTCCTTAAAGCTTAAACAAACTCCGGTTCTTTGTGTGCGCGGTAGCGATCTCGTTCAAAACTCGAGGGCACTTCGGCTGTGACCTCAATACTCCACGTAAGACTTCTTTTATCCTCTTTGACATGTAACTTTACACTTCAAAAGATATCCTTCGCATATTTTAACTTCTGTTTCCCACTAAGTTCTGAATTGTAAGAGTCTTGATTAGGGAATAAACTAATATTTACTTCTGTTCGTAAGTAATTATACTAAGGAATCCCACAGTACATAAACACATTAATCCTCAGACAGGATTAATGCATTCACTTCAGTGCTTCGTTGGCTGAAGAATACCTGATAATTTCCCGAGAAATAAAAACTCTATTTCCTATACAACCGCCCGTCAATTAAATACTTTAATATTACCACTTTCACGTTTAATTTGTTTAAAGGAGGCCGTACGTAAAATTAAGAAATTTTTCCATTGAAAGTAGGGCCAACATTCATACTTTCTAGCAAACGCCTATTGTGCAAGTCTTAGTTAATTTTTAATAATGGAACTGTTCGAGTAATTCTTTCAAAAAATGTTGGTTGTACCAATCGACATCATACAGTCCTTGCCGACACGTCAGTAGTCGATTCTGAGCTAAATACTTCTTCTTTTATTAATACAGAACCTCGAAATGGGAGACCCCTTGGCAACAAGTATAATCCTGCGATTATCTTGCGGAGTTGTTTTTCTAGGTCTTGCCTCGAAAAGGCAGAGTTTCTCTAGTGTTACGTGTTTTATACTTTTATACAGCGAGTTTAAGTAAACATGCACTTCTTAAATGTTATAAGGCATCAAATTTTAAAAGAAATTAGTTTTTTTATTATTATTGAAAATAGGTTGCAAACATAGATTGTCCCTAATTAGATGGCTAGGCAGAAAAAGCTAATGACGAAATTGATTGTTGATCATTGGAAAAAGTAGCAGTATTGACTGTTTTTGTATTGACTAATTATAGAGATTATTATGTTTTTTGTTTTTTACAACTTTTTACTGATAGGTTAGTAGTTAACCTACAGCATAGGATAACAACGCCAAGTATAGTATATTAGAGTTATATTATGATAGTATAACTCTAATATAACTCTGTGCATTATTAATTGTCTGTCACTGAATATTTGTGTGTACGTGGTAGACGATTATTTAAACACGTAATGAAGTCGGTAAAAAAGAACAAAGCTATACTGGATCAAAAGGTAACTTGATTTGGTAATTCACCTCTGGATTTGTTATACACCGCCTTTTATTACCATTGCTATGTGTTTAAAATATATATGTTATTTTTAAATCGTTAATATTAATAAATACAATGAAAAGGGCAAATATGTATAAAATAAATTGGCAAGGGCGATGGGACAGTGTGGAATGACAACATTTGGTTCGGGTCCATTTAGCGAGATGGTTTTATTATGAAAATCGGCCCGCAAGGGACAAACGCCGCCCGTCTCGCGAACGTCGCGTCGCGTCGTCGCGTCACCGCGTCCGTGACCTGTGCAACTACATAAAATATTTATTATAATGTAAATATTTTCAAAATCCATTATTTTTTGCGAGAAGTAATATTCGTTATTATGGGCAGGAATGTTGACCAAATGATTTAGGTTTAGATCGTGATCGTGATGTTCATTCAGAGAGGTTTATTTGAGTAAATCATTCATGGTAACTGAAGCATGGTTTTGAGCTAATGTTATCATTACGATGAACCCAAAATGTACCAATGGGAGGTATAAAATGTCCTCCAGTATCATGAAAACATGTTTGATGGTATTCAATATCAGAGCTACAAATGTACAATATTCTGATTACATTATATGGTGTCAATATAACCTTTAACGATTAAGTTATTTAAAATTACATGGTGAGATACAAATTATAAAGTTCAAACCTCACCTTCAAACTTCACCATTTATTGCGAGTGTAAATTTACAAACACATTAAACTTATCGTCTCATTATTATACACAAGAGCGCATACAAAACTTATGATTTTTGCAATTTTTTTTTCCAAATTTCTTTTGTAATTCATACAAAATCCAATAGAAATAGCACTTTCAGTTTTTCATGCATTTAAATATTTTCAGAGCAACTTTTCCAATTTTTCTTTAAACTTTATTTAGATTATTACGAATAATTTAAAAAAACATAGTCAAATCGGTCCAGACGTTCTCGAGTGAGGCCGTTACCAACGAACAGCATTTCACTTTTATTCATAACTAGCTGTTGCCAACGGGTCCGCCCGCGTAAATGTCTTTTTCTGAGACGATAGTAGCCTATGGTCTAATTCATGTCTAACTGTAGATATCCAAATTTTATCTAAATCCTTTCAGCCGCTAAGGCGTTATTGACCCACAAAAATCCAAACTTTACATTAAAAATATGCAAATTCTCCTCCCCCTTCGCAAGTGGAATTTTACAATTGATTTTGCCGGCACGACACTCGCGCCACTGCCTGTAAGTTAATTGTACTGTGCCTTTAACCTTCGCAAGTGCAAGCATTAAGTTGTCAAAGTTTTATCGCAATCAGATGAACGGTGTGGCAGTGCATACACGAACAAACAAAGATTGTTTTGATTTTATGAATACACGTACATATTTACTAGCAACAATAGATTATTAATTGTCAAAACATTATCTTTTAATAGGACATGTGACTTGGACTTGTGTGGCGATAGATAATATGTAAACATGCAAAGCACATGCAACTAAAATTGAAGTTAATTTTCTTTCTCGTAGTAAAGTCAAAGCAATTTTAAATAATCCTTCACTTCACAAATTGAATTTAAATATTCTAGCGATGGCATGCACTAGTAAGTGACTTTCATTTTTATATTGCTGATAATTTCATACGAATTTCAATTACAGTGAAAGGTGACTTGCGACTTTGGCTACACTTGTTTTAATTAAAGTTTTGTCTTTTGACCGCGCGTCAAAATTGATATTAATTTCAATTATAAAGTTCAAAATAAAAGTAATTAGGTAAAAGCATTTTGATCGCAGTTATTGACAGTGAAAGCCCGGTATGTAATTGAACTAAGTGAGCATATAGCATAAAATTAACAAACCGGATGGTTTCTAGCAAAGGGCGCGTACCTACAAAGAGAATTTAAGAGTATACTCGAAATATATAACTATTTATTATTTTTATTGTAGTATTTGAACATTGTAATTTTCATTGTAGAAAATTCATTATTGTTTTTAATATATAAAGCTAAAACAAATATTTTATAAATAATAAATATCATGATGATGATGATGGTTTGAACATTGTAATTTTCATTGTAGAAAATTAATTATTGTTTTTAATATATAAAGCTAAAACAAATATTTTATAAATAATAAATATATTTCTATGAAATGCAGGTTTATGAATATAAATATACGTAAACCTATGGATGTTCCCTACAGAGAAATATTATGTCGAACGGTAAGAGACTACAGTTTTTTTTATTAAAACGTGCTAGTGGGTCATCTGATGGTAAAAGAGCTTCACAGCACGAAAGGCCACAATACCATATGAATCATGGACGCGTTGCCGACCTTAAAGTGAAGGGATAATTAAGGGATCTGGAAAAGAAGGAGGGATTAAGGCCTCTGAAGATCTCATTCACCGTACAAAATGCAACAGCTAGTTAATAGTTTACCTCGGTTTTTATGTGAGACGGTGGTAACACTAACAACCCGGTTGTACCGGCCCACTCATTCTGTAGCTGTCAAAGCAGTCTACGGCGTGTCTCTAATTATGGTATACTGTGAAACACATATTCTGTGAACATTTCAGTTCGCTACATATTACGATTCAATAAGTTCAATACTTTAAGGAGGACGATCAACCAGACAGCTGGACAAACAAACAGGCTCGGTAAAAGGTAATAGGTAGTTCGTGGCTTAGGATAACTATTACCTTAGGTTACGGAACCGTAAAAAGAAATCAGTGACGTAATTACTCTATTTTCCCTGTATTTGTAACTTAGCAGTGAATCCTCAGATCCTAGCTTGGGTGCTCTGGTTCGTCACCCAATTGTATAAAAAAACGCGTCGAATTGAGAACCTCCTCCGTTTTTTCGTCGGTTAATAAAGGAGCATTCGTTTACTTTTCTTTTCCGGATGCATGGATGTGTAAACACCCATCGATATCGTAAAGAAAACCATTGTTATATTTGCAAATATCTATTCTATAAAACGATACGAAGCAAAGAAGTTCCAAAACGTAGACCTAATGTATCCTAGAATATCCATCACAATAATAATATGCCGAATATAAAATATTGGGCTAAAATAAAAAAATTGTTAAAAACAGTTTTATAAAGGGGAATATGTGTTATTATTGGAACGGGATAAATAGGATTTTTTATGTATTTTTTTATCAGTTAAACAGAACTATTCTAGGAATTAAAAATAAATAGGAAAGAACGTTTAAAAAAAAGAAAGAACTTTAGAAAGAATAGAACGTTTTTAGTTACAAATTAATCTTTGTGATCCTACTAATATTATAAACGCGAAAGCTTGTAAGTATGGATCGATGTTTGTTACTCTTTCACGTAAAAACTACTGAATGGATTTTAATGAAACTTTACAATAATATAGCTTATACATCGCAGATCACACGGGCGGAGCCGCGAGCAAAAGCTAGTAAATAATATTATTGTTGTAATGGTTATTATATACCTAGTGCACTCTATATATAGGTTCCGAACTTCGTTTCGGATTTATAGAATAGGCTCCCTGTTATTGTTGACGTATATCGGAGTTGAGCGGTCGCCCGTAACAGTGTAGTAGTGTCGCGGTCGTGTCGATCCATCGAACGCGCCCCGAGCGTATCGTTATATCGTGAGAACTGCACGGAGACCGATTCTATTTTATCTGCACACTCTACGGATACGCTAACTGTTAATTTAACGGTTTAAAATCTTCATTTTAAAAAAAGAACAAATGGCATATAATAAGTGGCAGAAGTATTTTTTTTGTATTCGGCATCAATATTAATGTTGCAGGCTGTAAATATCTATAATAGATAATAAGGACTTAATTTAATTATGATCATTTTTGATTATATTGTACATTGTAAATAAATAAATACACCCACATACATGGACGTAGGGGTTTTAAGAACTGTCCGGCTTAAATCTGGTAATTTTTAGTACTGATACCCACGATAATAAACAATAAATAAATACACCCAACAGTCACACACAATACACATAGTCCTGACCCAACAGTAAGATACGAGTCTTGTGTCGTGGGTATCAGGGACTACGGGAGACTTTCGGTCTCACAATACCCAGACCCGAAATAAATATTTGGGCATCACACAAATAAATCGAAGAATCGAACCCGCGGCCTCTCGTTTCACAGCCGGCTATTGGCCCGCTGCGCCACGGAGGCTGTATTGTTTGTTAAATAAATACGTACGAGTGGTAGAGCCAAGCTGTAGACAGTTTTGTCTACAGCATGAATGGGTTGGCTCGACCGGATCGTTACCACTGTCTCATAGAAAACCGACGTAAAGTAGCGGCTTGCTGCTGCGTTTCGTACGGTGAGTGAGATAACCGGAAGCCCAAATCCCCTCCCCTTCCCAATCCCTAATTATCCCTTTCCTTTAAGGTCGGCAACGCGCCCATGACTCTTCTGGTGGTGGGCGTACATGGGCGGTGGAGATCACTTACCATCAGGTGACCCACTTGCTCGTTTGCCGGCCTATGCTATAAAAAAAAAAAAAATGTTGAACGAAATTGAATAAAAAAACAGTTGCAATACAAATAATTAGCGCAATACAAGCCATAGGTCAGCGGGGAGTGACACGGTCTGTCAAGACGAAAGTCGCAGGTTCGAAACCAGAGCCAAGAGCATACCTCTGACTTTTCTAAGTTACGTGTGTAATAATTTTTAATTATCGCTTATTTTAACGGTGAAGGAAAAATGTTAAAGAAACCTGAATACTTGAGAAGTTCTTCAAAAGAATTACGAAGATATGTGACGTCTGCCAATGCGCATTAGGTCTGCATGATGGACCAAATCCCAATTCCTCTCAATCAGTAGAAGAGGTCAGCAGTGGGACCGATTTAATACAGGTATTAATACAAATAAACAAAAATCCTTAACTAAATTTCACAAATATATCTTAGAATGCAACAGGTACTGCACCCACAGATTGCCGAGTCTATTCCCGTCCCATGATGTGATAGATTCGCCGTCTTTTATTTGCTTAGTGATGATAAACGCCACGTCTGTCCATAAACAGAAGCAACACCACACTGAATTTTGAATTACAAGGCACTACATGACACAGAACTGCGCTCGTCATCCCGAGACCTAAAGATGTCATAATAGCCAGTAATTTTACTGGCTTCAAAAAGAAAAGCTAACCGAAACACAGCGGTGCTTACACACTGCTGTTTTTCGGCAGAAGTGGACAAAGCGGTGGGTACCATTCCAGTCGGCATCTCACATACGAGGGACCTACCAATAAAAAACCGAAATATTTGGGGGAGGCCTATGTTCAGCAGTGGACGTCTTGTGGCGGATGATGATGTTGAGGTCGGCTTTGGGCCTAAGATGTTGGTGGGCCACTTACACTCCAAACGACACAAATGATTACTAACTCAGATGTATGTAACTTTTTATTTTCAGCTTACCTAAAAGCATATCTAATACTTGGAATCTTACAAAATGTGAGTCGTTGAATAAACAAATGAAAAGAATAAATCAAAGCAACTTGAGTATGTAAGACTAAATAGTTTTCTGGTAAAAAGGCTTTTCGATATTATTTTTCTAAAAGCTTTTTTTCATTTGGGCTATTGAAAACTAGTTCAGTATATAAAAAATGCCTTTCGAAAGTATTGGGTAAGTATATATTTTAAATGGGCGCTTATTTAGCTAGAATTTGATTGTATCTTGGCATAAATCAATTTACATGATTTCTTCGAAATAATCTTTATTGATCTGGTGGCAGTATTCTAAGGCTAACCGTCAGGTCATGTGTTCATATTCCAAATTAGGCAACCACAACTTGTATTTGGGTGTTTGATTCGAAATTCAAACATAAATTGCTCGAGGTTGGCATTTTAACCCGGTGTGGCTATCATCTCCCCCCTATAAAATAATAGGTTGGCAGCAAAACGTGAGTTCAGCAGTAGTTGCATCACTGCGTACCCCTTCGGGGATAAATACGTCAGCTTATGTCTGTATTGTCATGTTAAGTTGATAATATAGTATTTTCTCTTAATTTGAAAGAATTCTTAATATTTTTACATTATTACTAGTAAGAAATCAGTCTTCAGTCTGATTCAATTCAATCAGGCTATGTTCATGTAAATCTCGCGTCATAATCGGGAGTCGGCGAACGTCCCCAAGTAGATTTATTCACAAAATAATTCATGCGTAACACAAAGAAAAACCCCGGAATGCTTTGTCTACAACAAAGTATTTCATTTGTCATCCTTAACTCAGGTAAATAATGTTTTCTAAAAAATTGCTGCCTTTATATCGACAATGTTATCTTCAGACTTACGTTTTGACGACCTTTGAGGAATATAGCAATAAATTCTAATAGCATTTAGAGTATAAAGAGTTGATTTATTATATTGATTGATTATGATTTTTGTTCTTTAATTTTATATTAAGTATTCAGACTTTCACGACGTTGCGCTAATTGGCAGCTTGCATTTCCTATAGTATGATAGCAGAGAGAGAAAATAATTTAAATATGGACGGTAGTAATTATTTCCATTTATTTCCTCTGGATCATAATTATAAAAATTCTTAGTAACTTATTCCAAACGTTATTGTGTTCGTAACTTTCATCTTTAATACCACAGTCTCTCGTTTCTTGAGGTATATCGGTGCAGATATTTTCTAGTCGTTCCGTACCGTGCGCTTGTTCATTTACTTCATATTTAATAAGCTTGTATCCAATTCCGATATGCATTTATATTTAAAGTAATTTACAGTAGGTCGAATGTGCACAGAGGCACAAAGTGAACATATTAAAGTTAAATTCATCGCTTTCCCAGCACTTACATCGACCTTTATGGTTCCGTAAAAATGGACCGTAGGCGCATTTTGCACAATAACAAAGAAATTCTTAATAAGTTACTTCTACATTGCATTTGCAATTTTATTATCACTGCTTTCAATTTAGAAATCCACTCAATCTATGTCTTTATGTACATTGCTTCTAATATAAATAGGTACTTATATTATCTGTGTGCTAGTATTGTTAATTATATGATGTAATTTACCATTTCATACAGTCAACTTCACAAAGTAATCCAAAACATATTTTTCTCAAAATAATACACACATTTTCACACATGATTAGTAAAACAAAAGAAACAACCTTTGTAAGCGAACGTGTTCTAAAAATTAGCTTCAAAGCATTGTTGTGTAACGTAATTAAATTCAGTGTAATGAAAATTCCCTTTTTGCATAAAACAAGGTGTGTACGTGACAAGAACGTAGGCTCAAGAGCGACGGGATTTTTTAAACAAACTCTACGGAGCCGTACAAATACATTGTTACAAATGAAATGTTCTGCACTTCTACCAATGGTTTAGTAAATTGTAAAAGTTTTACTTTGATATCTGGTACTACATATAACAATCTTTTGATTTTTGATATTATGCATAAAATAAGTCATACATTTTAATTTTTTTGTTAGTGTTTTCTTTTCCACAATTTATATACATACTAAACCCACATTGTTTCGTCTCTGTAATAAACGTAGGTTGAGTTTTAGAACTGCCTCTGGCATTGAGCCTGCGTTTATACATGTTTGTTTAAATAAATAACAAAAAAATAGGCAATGCAAATATTAATATCCAAAACCGTAAGAATAATAATTAGTATCGTATTATTCTTATGCGATAATAATTATGAGTCAGACGATTATTTTCAAATTATGTCCTTATATTGTCAAGGGGGATATATTGAGCTATGATGGATGGCAATCCTAGAAAATTAGTAATGAATTAAAATAAAAGTTAGCGTGATATATTCATAAGTTTTTAATTTGAATTTGTTGCTATTGTTTATGGGTAGGCGTGGTGCTTACCATCAAGCGAGTAACCTCCTCTTTTAGTTATTCAGGCGAATAAAATATATCTCACTGAAAAACTTAATTGTATAGTACGGCCTCCAACAGTTAAGTAATGTACAATTTTATTGTATCGTTGAGAATAATAAGTTAATTAGTTTCATGTACGGCCTCGCATCACTTATGTACAGAACAAACGATTGGATACTCGCTCGTAGAAAACTTCGTCTAACTTCGTTAAAGTTTCACATCCTACATTTAGTGGACGTGACATGAGAAATTTCCCCCTAGCAATTTTCCATCGATCGGGCTACATGCCGCTAGGATTTATATTTAATTATGTTGTTATATCGGATTGTCTCGGTGGCGCAGTTTTATTGCATACGCGGTACGACTGCTGTGTTGTGGCCTCGGATTCGATCCCCGGGTCGGGTAAAATTGGGCTATATACATATATATCACGAATATATCACGAAACGCTCAGTATCAGCCCGAAGTCTGCAAATGGGTCCGGTAAGGCGATTTCGCCCTCCATCACAACAAAGGACGGAAATAATAAGCTCGGCGAAATATGGGTGTTCTGGTTAAAACTCTGCCTACCCCTTCAGGGATTACAAACGTGAGTGCGTATATCATCTCAGCTTATTGCCGTCCACTGTTGGACTGCCCAAGCCGTAAGCCTCCCCAAGTAAGCGCCAACCATCCCGGTCTTGGGCAACCCGCATCCATCCGCTACCTGCCATATTTTTCAAGTCGTCCATCCACCGTGTAGCCGGGCGCCCTACACTACGTTTGCCTAAGCGTGGTCTCCAGAGTCAAATCAAATCATTTATTGAATCAATAAAATGTCAAACATCATTTAGATTCAGTCAAATTTTAACTCTAAATTCGTTAAACTTGATTCGTTAAGAAAAACGGGCAAGAAACTCTAACGTTGCTCTTTTCTAAACTTATTACAATACATATTAGCACTACATACATATTATTTATTTGAGTTAGAGCAGCTCAATTTATGCCAATGAGGAACGTGGAAGATGAGGAAGTATATATGTTGTCTTATCTCCTTATTGGTCTAGCAGAGGCCTACTTAGGCTGAGAAACAATGAAGTCTTATGTCAGATCTCGGGTTCGGAAATCACAATTTGTGCTAAGTTTTTCGATTTGAAAAATCACACACGAGTTGGCTGTGATTGGAATTTATGCACCGTAAAACTATAGTCACACCACACATCACATAATGGAACGGAAATAAGATCGACGACTGTGGGCGCAACTAGTTGGACTTCTGCCTACCTCTTAAACGAGAATAATAATATTTTATAAATATTTAAATGGATAGAAAGATGCTATATTATAACCGATATGCGACATAAAAAGCAACATTATAAAAAATATGTCCGGCTAACTGAACATAAAAGCGTCTAGACTCTAGACATATGAAATTAAACTTGTGATTTTTTTATTACCATTTAGTTATTTGATAGCATATGTGGCTGATATTGTACCTAACCAAATTTAATAATTAATGTTGAAGTAGATGAGCACAAGTATTAGGAAGAACAAGTACCTAAATGTGCTACAAGAGCCGTAAGCATCACAGAAATCAATATTTAAATTAAATTATACGATGTTGGTCATATATGTGAAGATTATTGTTCACATAAAGAATTCTACAATCTGTAATTTGCGAATCGTGCGATTGTTAACAAGCGGCCCGTCTGATGGTAAGTGGTGTCCAGCGCTCGTGGACATCGGCAGCCGCCGCCTACCGTTAAACTACATGTATCATAATACATGCATAAGTGACTAGAATCGTCACTAGTGCGTGTTCAACTTGCAATTTGGGTCTTCGTGCCTTGCTGGTGGAAGCATTCATATCCGCCAGGATAGCAAGCACCGTACACATAGTGATTCACACGCCTTGTGTGGATCGCGTTCCAGGATCAGCCAGTGTATATCCGGTTCCCCCAAGGGGCTTGCAACATGACTTGATGGTTGGTTGGGTCGGGTATAGGAGTACATTTTTGTTTTACTGTGCCTGCATCGGTCGTCTGTCTGTCCTGTCGCAGGCCCCTCAATTTGATTTTTCGTCTCCGAAGAGGGACGAAGCATTTATATAGGCCGGCACAATGAGTTTATCGGTAGTCGCCGGGTTTTTGGACTGCATTACGCTTACCATCAGATGTAGTGCAGTCACTTTGCCGTGCTCGGATAAAAAAATGGGATGGTGCTCATGGAAGAAATGAACGGTGTTTCAAGAGACCGGATTCGAACAGAACTACTCATGAATAACCACAAATAGTTGGTGCTTCCCGTTTAATAGTTTAACACGCCCGATAACGTCGATATTGATACTATGAGAAAACATTACTTTTAAAAACAAATTATGCCATTTCTGCGTAGCTATAGCGTCTAGAGACGATTTTTGCGTTAGCGAGGCTAGGTAAACATCCTACTCAGGCTGTAAAGGCGTCAATAATGCCTACTAAAGACAAAATGGATGAAAATCCCGAGAATCCTAATAGCCCATAGCTAATAAAGAAAATTCAGGGCATGATAAGATCATTTTGGTTGAAGGCTGTTATAACGAAATTACGTTGGTGAAATTGGGAATGTTTTTACGAAAAAAAAACAAAAAACAAGTTTTCTTTTGCTTTAGCATAACGACTTTACTTTTATTTAAAATAACGTTTTAAAAGGATGTTTTGACCTGAAATGGAGAATGGAACAAAAACCTCGCCGCTCTTCAGGACAATAAAACATAATGTTATGACAGTTATAAGGAATGACTGGGCTTAACTATAATCTAAGGATTATTACCTACAGATAATGTTATTGCTAACTTGTTAGAATGAGTTAAAAATAAATAGATCTATGAGATGATTGATGAAGGATGAAGGATGGTTATCACTCACCAGCTTCGCCTCCTAGTTTACACCCGAGAGTCGTGTCAACTACTAATGCTCTAATTTCGATGCTTCTGCTTATAGGTAAAATTCTAACGTTCATTATTCATAAACTTTGCATATGCGTAAGATATAATAGGTCGTAGGTCCTTCGTATGCAAGAGGCCGTCTGGTTTGATACCGCCGCTTTATCTATTGCTGCCGCATAGTAACAGTGTGTAAGCACTGTTAAATTTCGTTTTGACGGACATAGAAACCAGTGAAATTACTGAGCATTGTGAAACTTAACATCATATGTCGCGGGTCGATGGCAGTCCAGTGTCATTCAGCGCTTTGTTCTGTGTTCTGTGTGGTGTTGTTTCTGTCTATGAGCAGGCACCGCGCCGTGATCGGTTACCATCAGGCGAGCGATATGCTCGTTTCGTTGTTCATCCCAATAAAAAAAGTCAGGTCTGTTGTTTGTTTATAAACTAGATATGTCTCTGACTTATATGATTATAATAATTACTTTAACTGATAAATACGTATTGAGTTACACGTATAAAAATAATTGATCTCCAGGTCAGGAATATACAGGTCACCGTAGACATAACACAGAACTGCGTAGCAGTCTAGGAATTTCCAATACAGTTACATAACAAATAGATACTTATGTACCTATCCTCCTGTATCATATAATCGCCAATCGAATGTTTAATATTATTTTAGTTTCATCGGTTGACGCGTTTGTCGTTGGCGTACCATAGCAAACCAGTGCTTGTAGCCATAAAAAAAATAGACGCAGGTGATATCCATATAGGGGTTTCCAAGATTTAAAAGTTTTCTCTTTTGGCATTAAGTTAAGTTGATTGTAGCTAATGGGTATTAGGTATTGTAATATTTAAATTATTAAGTTTAAATGTGATATTTTTAGAATAAACATTTAATGAGCAATTGGACAAGAAAATGTAATAGTTGAAATAGGTATATAAAGTTTATATCGATGCATGGTAACGTTCGAAAGTAGTGAAATAGGTACTAGATTTCGGTAAAGGTTACCTACATCAATGTTATTCGTTCCATTTCAGAACTAAAATATTTTATTTTCAATGTGTCTCTTGTCACAAATGTCGCCGGTCTTGATAAATATTTGCATAGTAATATGGATTGGGAATAAAAAACTTTTCGGGAATTACATTTGTTGAGAGCCGAGTTAAAACTTCGACATTGCTGGCTACTTTTATCTAAGCGCCGAATCTAAAACAGAAACTTTACGACCCTTTTCTTGTTAGAGCTGAATAGAGATCACTTTCCATTAAATATATTAACTTTTTATTGCTTCGTTATAGACATCTTCTTACAGTATTACGAGTTTAATTATGTTTTTTACTAATTAGGGTCTACGCACATACAATTAACGTCATAAATACGTACATATAATCCGAGCCTGGTCAGTTGCTTGAAGGACAAATATGTATTCATACATACATACGCACTCAGAGATGCACGCAGAGGTGTAACCAGTACATCCACATTTCGCCGAGCGTATCTCCGTCCCATGATGTGATAGGGGGCGAGCCTAGCGCCATACCGGGCACAATTACAGACTCCGGGCTGATATTAAGTATTTCGTGATAGAAAAACCTAATATCACAAATTCGTTTAGTATTATAGGCACGGAGACGTGGCCTCTGAATATAGGCCGTATAAGACGGCTCACAGTCACTCAGCGAGCTATGGAGAGAGCTATGCTCGGTGTTTCTCTACGTGATCAAATCAGAAATGAGGAGATCCGTAGAAGAACGAAAGTCGCCGACATAGTTCAGCGGATTAGCAAGCTCAAGTGGCAGTGGGCAGGCCACATAACTCGCAGAACCGATAACCGATGGGGCAGGAAAGTTCTGGAATGGAGGCCACGTACTGGTAGCGCAGCGTTGGACGTCCGCCTACAAGGTGAACAGACGACCTCATAAAGGTACCAAGAAGTCGCTGGATGCAGGCCGCTTCCAACAGGTCGGTCTGGAAATCTTTGGGGGAGGCCTATGTTCAGCATTGGACGTCCTGTGGCTGATGATGATGATTCTTTAGCAATAATTTTTGGATCGGTGGTTGATAAACCAGATAGGATGCCGTAGTGATTTTTCGATACAGAGCACTCCGATAGTAGGTGGCTGTCAATCACCCTCTCTTAAAGCTTTATAGGTGTGGCTTAAGACTTTGCTTAAGAGATTCCGCGAAAGTTGTGACATTCGTAATTGCTACATTTGTCCTTGTAAATCGGAACTATGGTACTCAATCTCCAAGCGTCTGGCATTTTAGAAGAAAGGAGCACCTAGTTGAAGAAGTTGGTGAGTAGTACAATTCCTTGCTCACGTAGGCATTTCCGAACTTCTACTGGAATACCGTCAGGTCCTGTGGCTTTCTTATTCAACATCTTTACCAGAGCTGTTAACCTTACTGGAGTGTATTTGAGGTACAAGTCCTACATTATTTTCTTGTTAAGTCGCTACAATTTTTAAGTCCGAATTATTGACTAACCCGCAACTACCAACAAATGCTTTAACAAGAAAATAAACGATGACAAAATGTACGTTCAAAGCTTTGCAACGAAATTACTCGAGCTAAACATTTTGACGCTACGAAAAGCACTAAGTACCCGGAAAATTTCGCTCCTGCTGCTGGCAATTATAGCGCCACCATCGACTCCGGAAGTGCCTTACCTCGTACAAGTTCTTAGCTAGCAAACAATTTCTAAGGGCCATATTCAAATGCTTTGTAATTATGAAAAAATTAGGTGAATTATAATGGAAATAGATGCCTACTCATGCACGAAATGTAAATTAGAATTTCGTCGCGCTGTTTTCGATTGTTTTTCAAGAGGCACGTTCCTGGAGTTTTTAAACGTACAACGAAGTATTATTTTATGCCAGCTTTAGCTCGCGGTTCCACCTGCAAGAATAAAATTCTGTCTTAAGTCCTCTCCTCTCCACTCTAATTAAAAAAAGTGTATTTTAAACATATGTCTACCTGTGTGCCAAATTTCATATAAATCCGGTCATCCTTTATGCTGTCATTAATTAACAATGCTAGTGGTAGGATATTCATATGCGCCCGGATAGCAACCACCGTACACATGGTGTTAAAACCTGCGACAGTGACCCACACACTTTATGTGGATACATTTATTAATTTAGTAGGACTAGGTATTCCTTGGGACTCTACCCACGGGAATGTCTGTTTCCAGGATAGAAATGAGCCTATCCCCTAATCTTAACTTTCACATTTATAATATTAGTAGGATAGAATTCTTATTCTAAAACTTCTTTTATATTCTGTTTAAATACTTTAATCTATGATGGAATAAAATGGTTGCTTTTAAAGCGGTGCTGGTATAAAAAGCAATAAGAAGTCGAGTTTAAAAAATGGTACGCAATAAATATAATATGAACTTTTTATGAATTTACCCGTTATCTAGATTATTGTGAAAATTTATTTCGTCCCCAGAGAGGAGTCTTGACCGTTTAACCCTCATGAATTATTCAAGTGGATGCAGACCAAGATCTCGACTCGATATCGCTCGTGGAATATGACCAGAGTGGTGTGAAAATCGCACACGTAACAAATAGTTTTAAAATAATATACTTGTTATGAATACAAATCACGCATCCTATCAGTATGTATTTTTATAATGCTATAGACTTGGCATAAAATTATGTCTTAGATAAGGACTTGTGATTATTATCATTAGAACCTTACATAGAACATTATGTGTTTAAAACAAGAATATAACGTAAGCCGGATACTTGTACTTAATTATGAATTAAATAATTTATACTTAGCAAGATAAACATGGACATTAATTAGATTAAACATTTGGAAGATTTGATACTATAAGTTAAATGACAACCACTGTATCAAAGAGTATTATAATAGATATGATGATACTAATTGGAATGTTATAACAGTGAAAGCCCTTATTGTATGACTTTTCAATTAAAATTTAAAAGTTAATATCCATTTCGCCTCTTTTATGGTTTTTGGTAGCTGATTTCATTGTTGAGTCTCCAAATAAAGTATTTACTTTTTCCATGATTGATTCTAGGAAAAATTAGGTAATAATTATTAACATGTTTTGTGATTAGATATTAATTTCTGAGTGAATATCTTGAGTTATTATGTTTCTTATTAAGATGCATATCATATTTATATAGCTTATTTTTCCACCTGGCCTTATCCGACTGGCAGTGTGGTCGGTGCTACATGTTTCTTAGGTTTAGAAACATGCTACAGACAGATTTGACTTTTAGTTTTTATGACTGACCGCCCGGTCCCGGGGCCCGGATTATTAAATTATTTAATTTTAATTAACTATTTTGTTGTTCAGGTAGGCTATGTACGTGTAAGGTAACGCTTTACTGCCGGTTTTTAAAAAGCGCATGGGAAAATGTTTAAAATTTGTATTATTGTAACGACCAATAATTTTACAAAACTTTTATTTGCTTTTTATAAAAAAAAACAATATAACATTTAGTATTATCTATGACATTCTATCAGTTATATTGTGTTACATTAATGTTTCTTCAACAAAGATAATAAAATATGGATAAAGACGTAATTACTATACAATTATTCTTATTTTGGTTAGCCATCTACACTGCCGTAAATACTATGTAGCAAAGTCTCTTGACTGTCCATGGGCAGACTACCCAACTGTTCCTGACTGGCCAGTGTTTCAACACTCCTGGTTCCACGCAGCAAAGTCTCTTGGCTGTCCATGGGCAGACTACCTAGTTGTTCTTGGCTAGCTAGTGTTTCAACACTCCTGGTTCCACGCAGCAAAGTCTCTTGGCTGTCCACGGGCAGACTACCTAATTGTTCTTGGCTAGCTAATGTTTCAACACTCCTGGTTCCACGCAGCAAAGTCTCTTGGCTGTCCATGGGCAGACTACCCAACTGTTCCTGACTGGCCAGTGTTTCAACACTCCTGGTTCCACGCAGCAAAGTCTCTTGGCTGTCCATGGGCAGACTACCCAACTGTTCCTGACTGGCCAGTGTTTCAACACTCCTGGTTCCACGCAGCAAAGTCTCTTGGCTGTCCATGGGTAGACTACCTAATTGTTCTTCGCTAGCTAGTGTTTCAACACTCCTGGTTCCACGCAGCAAAGTCTCTTGGCTGTCCATGGGTAGACTACCTAGTTGTTCTTGGCTAGCTAGTGTTTCAACACTCCTGGTTCCACGCAGCAAAGTCTCTTGGCTGTCCATGGGCAGACTATCCAGCTGTTCCTGACTAGCTAATGTTTCAACACTCCTGGTTCCACGCAGCAAAGTCTCTTGGCTGTCCATGGGCAGACTACCCAACTGTTCCTGACTGGCCAGTGTTTCAACACTCCTGGTTCCACGCAGCAAAGTCTCTTGGCTGTCCATGGGTAGACTACCTAATTGTTCTTCGCTAGCTAGTGTTTCAACACTCCTGGTTCCACGCAGCAAAGTCTCTTGGCTGTCCATGGGTAGACTACCTAGTTGTTCTTGGCTAGCTAGTGTTTCAACACTCCTGGTTCCACGCAGCAAAGTCTCTTGGCTGTCCATGGGCAGACTATCCAGCTGTTCCTGACTAGCTAATGTTTCAACACTCCTGGTTCCACGCAGCAAAGTCTCTTGGCTGTCCATGGGTAGACTACCTAATTGTTCTTCGCTAGCTAGTGTTTCAACACTCCTGGTTCCACGCAGCAAAGTCTCTTGGCTGTCCATGGGTAGACTACCTAGTTGTTCTTGGCTAGCTAGTGTTTCAACACTCCTGGTTCCACGCAGCAAAGTCTCTTGGCTGTCCATGGGCAGACTATCCAGCTGTTCCTGACTAGCTAATGTTTCAACACTCCTGGTTCCACGCAGCAAATTCTCTTGGCTGTCCATGGGCAGACTACCCAGCTGTTCCTGACTAGCTAATGTTTCAACACTCCTGGTTCCACGCAGCAAATGCTCTTGGCTGTCCATGGGTAGACTACCCAGCTGTTCCTGACTAGCTAATGTTTCAACACTCCTGGTTTCACGCAGCAAAGTCTCTTGGCTGTCCATGGGCAGACTACCCAGCTGTTCCTGACTAGTTAATGTTTCAACACTCCTGGCTCCACGCAGTAAAGTCTCTTGGCTGTCCATGGGCAGACTACCCAGCTGTTCATGACTAGCTAGTGTTTCAACACTCCTGGTGTTACGGCGATTATAGCCTGGATGGGTGGGCCCTGTACTTTGAGGACTTTTGGATATGGTATGACTGCCTCCATGATAATGACCAGGTGTACTGAGACTGCGTGCATACCTTCTGTCTGGATTGAATTTAACATCGTCTATGATCGATGGAAGGAAAGGATGCTCCGCGGTTGATGGCGCTTTAGGGATATTGTCTCCTTGATACAACCACAGAGGTTCGTTTCCTGATTCTCTAAATTTTCGACTAAATGTCAGCTTACCCTGAGGTTGCTTGAATGTTGACGGATTAAACCGCTGGCCTGATGACTCACCAAAGAACAGCACCAATGCTGCACCCAAAATCAGCACCGATTTCATTTTGATTGGTGCGCTAAGAACACTTTAATCGAATAATGAGTTAGACCAGGCTCTTTGAGAATTTATACTACATCTCAAGGAAAGTAAAGGTATTTTCCCTGAATTGTTTACAAACAGTACAAACAGACTCATTATATATCTTTACGATAACCTAGTGACCGCGGATGCATATCGATAATGTACATCTTAGGCAGACGATCTCTTGATAATAAATAAATCTCTGTGAGCGCGCGAAATTAACAATTAAAAAACAGTTATAAACAATGTTTTTTTTTAATTATCTATTAAGAATATTATTAAATATTGGGTAAAGTATTTTATAAAAATATTTATTTATGTTTAATTTTTTTTTTTATATATATTTTTCATGGGTTTAAAGTACCCAAATTTGAGAATTTTCGAACCTTTATAAATTCATATCTCTAAAAATATTAACTTTATAGTGAAAAGTCATAGGACTTTTTTATTTGTATTTCAATTTTCAATAAAGAACATAAAAAAAAATTGTCCGGTTGAAAAATTACAATTCCTTAAAATTGTTTAAACAATATGGCACGGGGTTGCCCCATGGCAACATGCATTTATATTATCAGTACGGCAAATTGAAGAGGATCGCATAAAAAAATTGAGGTGGAAAGTTTTCGGTACTCATGCGCCGATTCCCGCTAGACTAGTAGGGAATTACATAGTTTATTCTTGATTAATACTTTTATATTAATCTCGACCTATGCTACCCGATTCTCGGTAATTCCCTTTTTCTGGAGTACATACGAGTACTTCGTCATTAGTTTTCCTCAAATATTTGGGTATAAAATAGTTCGAGTACAATTTGTCATATCACTTGCTACAAGCACAACGTTAAAAATGCCGAAGTTCGTATTCGTGCTTTTCATTTTCGCGGTTCTGTTGATAGCAGCATCATCCTGTTGGAGAAGTGATCTCCCTATAATACTGCCGACTTACCGACCTCCTCCTACTGAAAAGACCATCATTATCAGAACTGCAAGGGATACCGAAGACGAATCTTTGTGGCGTTACAAAGGAAACCACATCTCTCAAGCTCTAGTACGCGGAGTACATCACGTGCTTCCTTCGACGATCAACGATGCAGAGTTGGACCTTAACAGCCATAATGCCGGCGCTACTCATCCGGGATACAACCAACGCAACACATAATGTGTAGTTTACGCTATTTTAGTGTCCGTTTTTGTATCTGATGTTATATTTTTAATGCAAGTTTTAATTTCTTTATAATATAATTAAGTGCATTGAAATATCATGTATTTCCTTTACCATCTAAATGTCTGCATAATATAATACAAAACTTTTGGAACAGTGACTGGTCAACACTTTGATAATTTTGGAGACGCGCATTTTTTATACGAGTAGTGCTGATAGATCCATTTTTACAAATAGCTGGTCCTAAATTAAAAGTAAGCGGGACAATGATGAAAAAAGCACTTATGATATTTAATTAATTGCAAGAAACTGTGCAATTGATTTGTTGCAATAATATAATATAGGTATAGCATAAAAAATATGAATTATAAATAGTAGCTTAAAAGAGTGAATGAACGATAATGTGATAACCCTGTGTCGTTATTATTGAGACTTATCATACGCCGTACATCTTAACTAACTGAAGAGTGAGGGTTGTAAGGTGACGCATCTACTTGGTGCTCGCCGCGTCATATATAAAATCATTATCCTCCAATGGCAAGGCCTAGGATCCAAGCCACCGGTGGTTAGGACCACAGAGTGAAGAACCTCCTCACAATGCGTGGCTTGTCCAGTAACACCGCTTTCTGAATCTGGCTTCCGAACCAACGACCAATCGAAAACCTGTGAATGTGATGTTTTCTGATACAAATTTGAGACGACGCGATAGAACGTTTCGTTTTTTACTTTTTGTATTCTAAGGGGGCTGATTGACTCTCCGGGACGGTGGCATGCCCGACAGATGTCGACCATAATGGTATGGTGGATGACATAGGATGGTCTTCGTGATGAATTTTCTGTAGTTGTTTGTCTTGATAATTCGACCCTAATTGCAAAGACAAGACCCTCAGTTTCCCCGAACACAAGCAAGTTAGTCTAGAGACATCAGACCCATTTAGAGCTCGATAGCCTCCATAGAATCGCCGCGTAGTTCCTTGCTTCTCCATACCTCCCTACGATCCCTAGTACCCAGTACCACAGGTCAGATACCTAGTAGTACTCATTGCCAAGGAGACCATCTATTGTTACCATATCTTTAAGTATGCACATCCACTCCGCTGTGGAGGAAATAATAATTGATATTATTATTTTTTTACACAAACAAAGAGACGGTTACAGTTTATTATTAGTTGGGATTAGTATACTTTTAATTGTAGAGATTAAACACAATATGTATGTTACACAGTTTATTTCATTTGGTACAACATTAGATCAATTTATAAAAGAAAGTTTACACAAAAATCATATTAAAACAAAAACAGAAAATTAAAAATATTTAGATTTGCAGAAACAACAAAAATGGTCTAAAAAATTTGAAATTATGCATTGCGGCGGTTGTACCCTGGATGAGTAGCGCCTGTGTCGCGGCTGCCGCTGGATGTGGAGTGACCACCTCCGTGATGTTTGCTGCTGCGAGAGTCGAAACTTCTCACGAAGCGCTGATGATGCTCCTGAGATGAGAGCTCACTTACACTGCGAGCGTACCGTCTGTTAGGGTCTAGCTTCACATCGTCAATGTACGTGGGTAAGACGGGATGGTCACCGCTCGCCGGAGCTCTGGGGATGTCGTCTCCTTTGTACAGCCATAAGGGTTCGTCACCGGCATCCCGTACTGTTCTAGTAATGCCCGGCCAGATGGGAGGTGGTCTGAATGTAGGGAGTATAATGCCTCCATTGTTTTTGTTCCAACCGGAGCATTCTGCTGAACGCAGCATTGCCACAACGCAAAATACGAATACAAACTTCATTTTTATGGTCGTCTGTTATAATGAACGACATATTGTGGAGCGTTGACTATTTATACTTAATCTTTGAGGAAAACTAGTATCTTCAGAAAAAGGGAAGAACCGAGATTTATTTACCTACATACATCTTGAATTGACTTGCTTTATCTTGACGATACAATATGTTAATCATCGCTATATATGGCAATGAAATATAGATAATACTTTATTTTAATAACCTACGACAAAAAGGAGGGGTGTTATAACTGTTATTAACAATAACCATAACTCCTTCGTCTGCATGTCTATAGCGCAATAGCAGTTAAATAAATAGACCTATTTAAATGTTTTATATAATTATTTGTAATCTAATTTAATAAAGAATGATCTTGGCTAGATAGCCTTAATCTGATGCTCCAACCGAGTTCTTTGCAACTTACGACTCCTCGATATTCAATAGCATATGATTTATCGTGTTTGAGCGAATAGGTTTCCATGAGAAGTTTGCCTACATATCGGTGATCAAGGTTTGTTATTAGAGTCGGAAATCGACCCATGAATTCAGCTTAACTCTAGTTTATGTCAGGGCTTCTAACTTCTAACTTCTAAGATAATTTCACTTTAAAATGATAATCATATCCGTAACTTCTTTTTGATATTGAGTCAGTAGACTATTCTATGACAAAATTATGGCTGTTCAACCAATCACGTATTGATTCGTTTTTTATTTGTCGAATTTATCTTAATCGTAAATACGAGGATATATATCTAAGTTGTCGGGTACCAGTATTGACCGAGATGAAATTAATTATCAACCTATGACAAAAAATAAGGAGGATCTCAATCCAGCGTATTCTTTTGCCTTTATGTGTAGGTACATCGATTTTTCCGCCAATCGTGGATAGATTTAGTAAAAAATATCGTTCTATAGAGTATAGCTGTGTTGTGGTCTTATATTTGAGATTCGATAAAATGTTTGTGACCTCACAGCGATACCGGCACCATCGACTCTAACAAGCTCTCAAGTAATTATTGTTAACAATGATATTATTTGAAGTCGGTTTTTATAGCAACAGTGGAAGGCCATGAAGTTTCAAATAAGTCAATGAATAAGACAGCAAAATATAAAAACATCATTTCAATACAGAATTTCAAAGTAGTACCTCGTAAATTGGCTGTTAGTTCCTTACCTGGACAACATTATGAATTGTATGTTTAACATTGTGAAGCATGTAAAAATGTTTGCACTCAGCGCCTAATTTGCCCACAATACACTCACTGTCAGCGTAGGCGTGTTCTGAACCATGAAGTCCTGGTTACGATGCCCAAGTCTGCTCATATTCTGAGCTATTTTAAGTCGAAATATTATATGATAAGCTTTATTAGATTTGTGCCCGATACAAAGATTTCTATATTTATTTTTCATACGAGTTTAAAACAGTATCTCACAAATGAGAACATAATAACGTTGAGTATTTTTTTTTATGTTGGCTCGACAACTTGACTACACTGGACCTAATCGTAAGTAATATACCTAATGGTGACCGTCAAAAGAAATTACATCATTAGACGGTCGCCAGAATTAAGCCGACCTGTCGTTATACACTGACTGACACCGGAACGAGGCACTACGTCGGGTTTTTCGCCATGTTTACAGTGGTCGGTATCCACTCAGGCACAAAAATATTAGGTACCCTACTCACTAGCAACTCTAATCTGCAGTTTAAACTAGTAATATCCTCAGATTCGAATCTACAAATCTAATATTTAGCTACATAGCTAAGTATTGGTGGATTCTTCAAATGATAGTAGGTTTGTGGTAGTTAGGTTTCAACTTTGTGGTAGTTCCCTCGTATGCGAGAGGCCATCTGGGTTGGTACCACCGCTTTGTCTATTTCTGCCGCCCAGCAACAGTGTGTAAGCACTGTTGTGTTTCGGTTTGAAGGACATTGAAGCCAGTTAAATTACTGGGGATTATGAGACTTAACATCTTATGTCTCAGGGTGACGAGCGCAGTTCAGTGCCATGCAGTGCTTTGTAATTCAACGTTCTGTGTGTTGTTGCTTCTGTTTATGGACAGGCGTGGCGCTGACCACTAGGCGAGCGCCTTGCTCGTCTCGTGATTCAATCACACAAAAAAAAAGGTTGCATATCTATTAAATTATATAGGTACCTCTGCGTATCATAAACGTAGACTATAATACCATTTAAAAAGGACTTCCCGGCCTTTGCTGATAATTGTATTACATGTAAGTAGATATGACAATAATTGTTATGTACACATACAAAAACATTAAGTGAATCACACTGGTCTTTGTGGCGTGAACGGTGAACGTGTTAAGGTCACGAAATGTCGGTACATTCCCTATTTTGCATTTCTATAACAGGAACATAATAATATATATGTAAACAACTAGATGACCCGGTGAACTTCGAATCACTTACATATATTTGTGTAATACGTGGTCAAAACTTAATGCAAAAAAATTATTTACATTAAATGCAACACAGTTATGCACTTATGTAGTTTGTGAACCTGTGGTGCATAGTCAGCAGGATGTAATGCGGCAGCTGTTGAAATATATATTTTTAATCCCTGGCACGGCACGTTGAGGACACTGCTATAATGTATCGATAATCAGGAATAGAATTTGTGCAAGGTATGGTGACAGGTCATAATAATTAAAAATGATTATAAAGTGTCACAGTTGAAAATAGACCAATGTGTGTTTAAAAACTGCGCCACGCATCTCGCTAGTTTATATAACTATAAACTAGCGATATTATTGTTTTTCAAAATATATAATATCTATAGGTACCTATATTTTGTAAAATCTGCAACCCTACCATTAAAATTTACTAAATGGATGCAAATACACAACAACATTTCCACCCACAACAAGTGATAATTTATGATTATGCAAAATAGAACTTTAAATTATTGATTTAAGCTAATGAATTTAGCAAAAATAAGGAGTACAAATAAGTTTCCGCCGGTTTTTGTCAAAAACATAATATTTATTGTGAAAGAACGGTAGTTTAAATTCAATCAAACTATTGTCCATCACTAGCAACTACTTTTCCCTACGGTCAAAACGGTTTATATAGTAATCTATCAGGCAGCGTTCGGATTCCACGTCTCAAGAACTCCTTATCTTTTGAGGGTATCCACGAATCTACCCAATTTTTGGTATCTTCATCATCATCATATGTGATGTGAATCGCTGCTCCGACAGAGCATGTTCCATTGACCGGAACAGATGATAGTCGGACGGCGCAATGTCAGGTGAATATGGCGGGTCGGGTAGCACTTCCCAATCAAGTGTTTTCAAATAGTTTTTCACCGGAACGCTACATGCGGACGAGTATTATCATGTAGAAGAATAATTTTGTCGTGTCTGGAGTAGCATTGAGGGCGTTTTTCCTTCAGAGCTCGGCTCAATCTCATCAATTGTGTTTGGTAGAGAGTTCCAATGATTGTTGCGCTTGGATTAAGCAACTCGAAATACACCACACCCAGCTGATCCCAGCAAATACACAGCATGAATTGTTTTTCCATGAATATTCGATTTTGCTGTGGATGTTGACGCGTGACCAGGTACTCCCCATTAATTTCTTCTTTTTGGATTATCATAATGTATCCATTTTTCATCACCAGTGAACATTTTTTTGTGCCTAGCTAGCAGCATTTCACTCATGAATAATCGGCGTTCAACGTCTCTCGGCTTTAATTCGTATGGAACCCAATTACCTTGTTTATGAAACATTCCTAACGATTTTAAACGATGCAATGTGAGACTGCTTGCTAAGTTACTTCTGAAGTAAGTGCAAGTTCCTTTTGTATTTGAGACGAATCTTCTTCTGCGATCTTTGCCTTCTACGTCAAAATCTCCGTTTTTAAACTTTAAAACCACTAACGACATGTTCTCTTACTCAAGACAGCATCATTATATTATGCTTCTACGAGCAATCGATGCAGATGTTTTAAAATTAAATAAGTAAATTAAAAGTTCCCGCAAATGACGCTTACTTGGCTCAAAATTTAGAAATTTTTGGATAAAAAAAAAATATGATGCTAATACGAAGTTAATAATATAATAGGATTATGTTGTTCTTGAATGAGCAACCTAATTTTCAAGCTGGTTATCATCTGCGAATTCTAACATAAGCCTCGTGCACTGCCATCTCTCTCAAAACGGCCGAAACTTATTCGTACTCCTAATAAAATAAATATCTCTATTTTTATTTGATGTGGGTTGAAATGGTATTGCGTATTTGCATCCAAATAATGTCAAACTAACAAAACTTATTTTATCAACGTTTTAGTTATGTACCAATCGTTAATTCACAATGACCCGTTCGTTCAAATATTGGTTTTGGCCACGATCCGGATTATGTCAATCAATCATTTGATTGACCATTCATGTGTGCATTGGGTGGCTCAGTGGATCGTTAATACGATCTATCGATCGGCGGTCCATACAACAACCAATCATAGGGATCCGGAATTCCGGATTATTCAAAACGAATGATTGCAATCATTCGTTGACACGATTCGGGTCAAATGACCGAAACAATCATATCTGACACAGGAGTATTAATAAGTCTATGTAGTCTATGGTTGTCAAGTATTGTCATTTTGTCAATGATTTTGACTAATGTCAATACAGTAGAATTGATTGTGGTTTTGTTTAAAATGTAAAAAAGAACATAATTTTATTTTAGCCAATAAATAATCGTTCACTTGTGAAATGAGTGTTAACTTAAAAGATATATCTCCAGCCATGGGAGACGGTCAAAACGGTTTAAATAGTAACTAACTTCTCATCCATTCCATGAAGGTTTTCTTTTTTTGGAATGAGCATCAAATAAAATCGAAATAATTTATTTCAGATGACTATGAGATGCTGAAAGCTATGTTTGACTTCGAAGCGACATTAGCAAAGACGCTAAGTTTTTCCGAAGGCGAATATTTTTACTTGCAACAGACTAACACAAAACAGCGTAACTGGTGGCATGTTGTTAATAAAAAAGGTCAAGTTGGATTTGTACCCTCTAATTACGTAGCTACAGTCAAGGTAACAGTTGAACCAATTACTATAATTACCCAAAGTGTACAACAAATTCAATTGTGATCTGTCCCATAGGTGGAGCCGGAGTACTTTTTGTCATTCTTAAATGATTGCATTCAAAATTTGAGTGAAAATAATACAATGTCTCAGAAGCAAGAGTTGTTTATAAGATTGAATGAAAAGAGGAAGCAAGTTCAGATGTCCATAAAGCCACCAAGTAAGAAGCCTCCTGCTCCAAAACCACCTCCTCGACTTGATGAGAGTACCCCACCAAATGGTGTGACACCATCATTTGATCTGAGACCGATAGTGTCCCGACAGCACATCTCTGAAGAGAGGGAAATGATGCAGTCTCCATCAAAATCAGCAAATAATGTCATTTTAAAAGGTGATATTTTAATTTTAAACTAATTGAATTAAATCCACAAAATTATTAATGAGAATTTTCTTAACATTGGTAGTTTTATATATGAAACTTTGTACCTGAACTTGCCATCGCTATGGAGGTGTTAACATTCCATTATTAATAACTTACAAATAATGCAAACATTATTTTAGCTGTGGTGAGGTCCTACATAAAATGGCAAAAAGAAAGAAGTTGTACCATTACTAAAAATTTAAAATTAAGGAAACTTTAACATTTAAAAAAAACTCAGGAATAATACTAATTAACAGGGGCTACAACCTGGCACTAACTACAAAAATATGTATACATTTTATTTTGTATATTTCAGTGTTATTTTTAAAATTGGTTTTTATTTAATTTTACTCCAATTTCTGATTTGCATTTCATTTATGTTAATCCATCAATCATGATTCTAATGTAGTAGGATAAGTGGTTAATATTTGATTTATATATTGCTTATAGAAAATGATGATGTCCGACAAAATGTTTCCATCAGTAAGACATCAAACCAGCTGTCGTCCGACACCGACAACCAAGACGATAGCCAGGACAGCAGCGAGAGTATCAAACCCAATGCAATCTATGAAATTGTACAAGCTGTGCGTAAAGAAACTCAACTCAGCCATGACATGTCCAAAGTTGCTGTTGAAACTGTGCTAATCTCTTTGAGAGTAAGTTCATCCTATCATATCCTATTGATTTTTAAAAATATATCTTTGTGTATCTTTGGTTGGTTCCTATAAACAATCTTAGATTGATTATCCAGATAGATCACAGAAATAAACAAATGCAACTAAGTTAAATGTATCCATGACCTTCAAAGTGTATTCTGATTGGCTCATTAGGGCTATATCTTGAGAATCAAACTAAGGTAGTTTATGGAAACTGGGTTTTAGTCTTCACATAACATTCATCTGATTGAGTTGAAATATTGTACAGTTGTAAGCATTTGTGTGTATGTTTCTGACAAGAAAAATGGATTTGATGGGTGTTAAGTACATTTGCTTTGTACATTGTTAAGTAGATTTGAAGTGCCCTATTGTACTATAAAACCAATCAATGAAATGGTGCTGCTTGAAAAACATAGTCAAATGCAAATGTGGTGCCTCTGCTATTTTCAGTATTTTAACGAATTTGCATTCATCATAACAACAAGCCATTATGAAAAAACTTATGGTAAACCCAAAATGTCAGTTCATGTTCTGATTTTGGTGATATAAATGTGTTAAGACAATTCTAAAGAAAGTCTGCCTAAATTTGTAATTTCCTGATTAAAGATGCTAGATATAGATAGGCTATTCTGACTAGACAAACCCAAGAGTCAACAAAAAAAAATATCATTATGAGGTCATGATAGTCAATTAAAATTTTTGGGACAGTCCCACTATCTGTTTAACTAAAATTTATTGGATTAGACAAAAAATATTTGTGTGGTTATTATACATTCGACTTCTAATTTACATTTTATTTATTCATACAGGAGTTTCTCCCTGAAGGAGCAGCAAGATCTATTATAGATGCTCTTCTACGTGAAGCAAATAGTAACATAACTTGCCCTAAAAATGCGATAGACGCTGCTCCCGATGCTCTACGAATGATGACGGCACTGAACGCCCTTTCCAAAGCAGCTAATGACGCACAACAGAGGGGCTGGGCGCTTCACGACGATGCCCACGATATACAGACGCAGTTGCTCGAGCTTATTTCTGTGATGGTAAGTGACCACTACGGAACACGGATCTAAATTATAAATGGGTGCTCTATGTTACAATTATTGCAATTAGTGCAAAAACCAAATGCGACAATGTTTACATCGTACAATGACATTATCACTGCAGTGATTACTTAATTTTTATTTAATTACTATACAAATGTTTGTATGATCGACACATATTTGTTTCGGGTCTGGGTGTTGTGGGACCGCAAGTCCCTCATAGTTCCTGATACCCACGATACAGGTTAACCAAGTGTGGGGCAGGATTATGTGTATGGCTGTTTTAAAATATATAAAATTAAATTTGTTTTTTTTAATTATAATTATGACATATAATTCGTAAAAAACGTACAACTTTATGTTGTTTATACTCTGGCATGGCTATCGGACTACACTACACCTTAAGACTAGAGTACAGTCAAAATTTATATCGATCGTCGGCAGATATTGCGTTCCTAGATGGTCGCCAGAACAGAATATTTTATTTTAACATACGGCGGCGAATGAGCAAGTAGGTTATCTCCACCGCTCATGAACTAGTATTGTACTGTGTACTATTAGGATTGTGCCGGTTTGAAATTATTGGAATTACTCTGGCTGACATTGTAATATGACTCGTCGGAATGAGCTAGAATGGTTGGTTGTCAGATTGTTCACAGAGGTCGGATACAAATATGCATTAGACCCTCCCACAATATCATGGTATATTATTTTTAGTCCAATGCTGACGTCAACATCTGTCAGCACGTATTGAGCAGTCATCGATACGCTTATGTCACCACCTTAGTGCAGTATTACCAAATGGAGACCAGGTGGCCTTTACGGCAACTGCTTTTGCAGGTATTTTTGATATTTTACTAACTTAAAATATTTTTGATATAGTATTTAAACATTACGCTGATAAACCCAAAGGTTTTAGTTTCGATGTACCGTATTTTTTTAATCCCTTGAACGACTAGACGAACGGTTTGCTCGCCTGATGGTAAACGCTGAACCTATTCATAAAAATTAACAACACCACCCAGAACTTTGCAATACCAACCACTGCAACATACTGCATAGAGCTCGTCACACTGAGAAATTAGTTCCTAAGTCTCATATTTCTCAGAAATTTCACTGATATCTATATCCTTCAAAATGGAGTACAAAAGTATGAGTGACAAAGCTGTGGTACCCAGTACCTACCGAGATGCACTCTCGCGTACGAGGTACCATCTAGTAAATATTTTTGACAATTTTTGATTTGCAGGCATTTGGTGTTATGTGCGGATTAGAACGCACTGCCCTAGCAACGCTGGCACTGTCAGCCCTGCCAGCAGAAATCGCTAGAGACATGCGCGACAACCCTCGAGCTGTCAGTCGCCTCTCTCACTCAGCACTACTCCTGTCTATGGTCTTGTCTATGGGAGACAAACTGCCCGTCACTCACTTCGAACAACTGGGCATAGAATTCGCCCAGTTTTTGTTAGAATTATTAGAGAACCCACCAGAAACTGACGTCGATGAACAAATACCAGATCTTTTCTTAACTTTACTGCTGGCTTACAATCTGCAATTCGAGAATCCTTTCGACAATATATTACTGAACGCCTTAGAGACGAGGGATATAGCAAAAACTTTTTGCGAGAAGATTCTATTGTTGCTCAATCGTGAAGGTATGTTCTATGTTGGTCCATATTGAATTGTGAAATATTTTTGGAGAGTTAAAAAATTTGCTATTCTCCCGTTCCCTTCCTAATCTCAAATTCCTTTTCTTTAATATCGCCAACGCACTAATTATTGTTATGATATTTATGTGTATTCTTGCGTAGTGGAGATCAAATTCCATCAGATGATTCACTTGCCCATTTCCCGGTCTCAGATATGACAATAATTTGTTTTTATCAATCATATAGAAGTGTACTCACACAGAAACACTGATAGGTTTCGTCAATATTTATGGACGCTCTGAAGATAGTCACGAGCATAGCAGTTATTGTTTTTAGGACACTAAAAGAGGCATAAAAGGCATGTGATGAAACTCCGGATAACTTCAGCATATTTGTCTTTTTTTATTTGATTGAATGAAGAGATGAGCCAAGCGCTCGGCTGATGGTAAGCGTCACGCTTGCCCATAAACAAAAGCAACACCACACAGAACTTTGAATTACAAAGCACTGCATGGCACTGAACTGCGCTCGTCACCCCGAGACATAAGTCTCATAATTCCCAGTAATTTCACTGGCTTCAATGTTCTTCAAACCGAGACACAACAGTGTTTACACACTATTGCTTGGCGGTAGAAATAGACAAAGTGGTGGTACCAACCCAAACGGCCTCTCGCATACGAGGGACCTACCACCTTGTAGACACCTTGTTTAGTAAAGATATCTTTATTTAGCCTGAATATTAATTGGCTATCTACTTATACCTCGTTACCGGTATTCCAGAGGACCCAGTACATATCTTCGACCACGAACCAGCTCCTGCGCATTCGGTGCTCAAAATGGTGATTGATTTATTCAGTCGCAAGAAAACCGCCGAACATTTCTACACCAATGACGTCAAAGTGGCCATTGATATCATAGTGAGGCAACTCGCTGATCTTTCTCCCGGGGATACGGTACTTATTGTTTACCTCCTATTAATTAACTCCGTGTATATATTTTTTTATGTATCGATTATTTATCGAGACAGAACACATTAGGGCATATTTCTCCATGAATAACTGTTATCGATAGCAAGAACAGTTATTTTTTAATGAAGAAAAAACTATTATCGATATTTGTCTCTATCGATAACAATAATCTATATTCATCTTAATCGGCAACGAATCACAACTATCGATATTTTCCCTTCAGAGACGTCAACAATATCTCAAGATATTGCAAGGAATCATACGTAATACAGAATATGGCGCCCACGTACACCGTCGAGACGACCTACTTCGTTGCTTCGCTCGTATCTTCTGCGAAGAGAGTGACGTCAGCCGGGAAGATCAAACGCTAGTCAGGGCCATTTCAAACGAGTTCCCTCAGTACTTCAAGGCTTAACAGCTAAGTATTGTTACTATTTCGGCTTAGTTCGATAATTCATCTCATTAGCATGTCTTATGGAAACGACTTACTTTGCTTCGTTCGCATTCTGCGATGTAATGATAGGCGCGAAGTTCAAACACTAAAGTAATAGCGCCGTACGATGTCACTTGGAGCAACTTATAAATACTGATTTAACACTTACGATATAGCAGCATTGCCTACTACACTATTGCGGTTCTTATAAAAATTAAGTAGATATGGCAATTGTTCTTTCACGAGTAATCTTTATCTTTACATTGTATAAAATGAAGTCGCTTCCGCTGTCTTTTCGCATAGATCTTATAAACTATTCAACGGATTTTAATGCAGTTTTTCAGCAATAAATAGTGATTCTTGAGGAAGGTTTATACGTATATCACGCTACGACCCATGTGAGCAGGGCAGTAACATGCAGGTAAAACCGCGAGGGACAGTTAGTTGTTAATATTTATGAAATATCATGACCATATGTTGGCTACAAGTGTTATCGTACCGTGCACTACCAAACACGGTGGTTTCAAACAATACCCTCAGTATTTAAAGCCTAAGATGCTACATACATTAGCGAAACGAATTGATTGTGCATGTAATGGTACCTTAATTTGTTTTGATTTGTCGTCGAACTTATCGTCCAACTTGTCGTAACGTATTAAAATTGTATTATTTATTCAACAAGTTGGCAGAGTTACAGATAGTGTTATTATAACACTATTAACTTATAAATATGTCGCTTAACACCACAATTCACTGTATCTATATACGACTTGTTAAGTTAGTGATATTGCTTTTACTTTTTAAAATTCCGTACCAGTGTGTTTCTTGCTATGTAATAGACAATATGTGTGAAATTTGCCGCTGATAAAAATTAATATTATAATGTTATTGTGGGAAATATTATACTATTGTGTAAAGAAATTTAAGAGTCATAAATATGTTTGCTTTTTTATGTTTTTTTTTATGCCGTTATGGTAAAGACGTAACGTATGGGTCAAAATGCAGTATTTATATCTAGAATGTCTACTGTGTCAATACCGTTCTGTATGGATGGGGCTTAGCGATTAGAGAATTTTTTAAACGACTAATAAGACGGAGGAAGTTACTTCTTGCACATAAGACCATGTTAGTTGATAAATTCGAAAAAATCACGTGTGTGATTGCAATTTTGGTCCATTGTGGCTTATGGAACACTATAGGAAGATCGCCGAATCATGGCTGCACTAGTCGCACATTTGCCTATCAATTCGGCGTTACAGGGATGAGCATGTTATATTAGCTATTCGAATGTAACTCGAATAACTAATATAATATGTTTATAATATAATATGTTTGCATTTAAACTCAAATTCTAATTTAGTGCAACACATTTATTATAAAAGGTCACACCAAGATCTATAAACAGTTAATATTATTATATTGTCAAATATTCACTATTATCTATTCAAGTAACTTTAAAAATGATTAATTATTAGAATTCAGGTGGGATAAATAAAAAATATTAGTTTATAGATTAAAATATTACTACGATCTCTATGGAATGATATTTATTGTGTTATTTAATGCAACGTTTATTTTTAGTTGCGTTTTGTGATTGAAAATGATTTGTTTAGTTTGCGGCTGCTTATATTACTTGTGTTTATATCATAGTTTTAAGTAATGGCACAATTTTAATTCAAATCATTCAAACTCTATGCATGATAGAATTCAACTTCGATGTATTTATTACGGCGAATATTAAATTATTACTTGTCGTAAATAGTGATGCATGTTAATAGTTTTTAATTAATACTATGTCATTTTATTGTTATGAAAGAAATTCTTCAATCTTTAATGTTAAAACTCTTAAGAATCTTTATGGTAACGTAAATTTATTGGAACATAGTATATCCAAATAGTATTATCACCTTAATACAGACTAAGTAAAACGGTGCATCAAAAATGTCGTACTAAAATGAATAAGATTTTATGTTAATCGAGACACAGTCAATAGTTATGTGCCATTTATTTTACCAAAGACTAGTTTATATTTATTTATAATCAGAAACGTCGTGTTTAATGAAATCGGTCAATTAATCACAATGCTTTAAAGTCTCTGGTCCAGTAATCGCGCATTTAATTTACATCCCTATAATTCGATACATTATCAGTATTAGACAGTTCATATTTGCGTTAATAAATGATGTATTTCAAAATCAAGCACAGACATGTGTTGGCGTAACTTCTACATTCCCGTTCAGCTTGTTATTGAATAAAATCATAAAACATCCTCCTTTTTTGAAGTGGGTTAAATATATAAGTCATTAGAGTGGTAGTCCTTCATTTGTGTAATCCCCAAGAAACGAAATTAGCATAAAATATTTCCCTAAACATATTAGACAATTTTAGCGTAGGCAACATTCTTTGATTCAGGTATTGCTACTCTATAATATATAAACGATGCGAACAGTTCACTATCAAGCGAATCGTCATATCTTCGTTTTTAAATGGCACGGCGAAGTGACCACACTGCACCACCTAGTTAGTACAGGGCAGTTCAAATATAACGCCGACCATCCAAGTGTTGTGTCCTTCGACGGTTGCCAGAATTATGCTGACTTGAAGTAATTGACAGCCTTCGTGGCGCAGCGGGCGAGTAGCGATCCACAAATATTTGTCTCGGGGTCTGGGTGTTGTGAGACCGAAAGTCTCTCGTAGTTCCTGATACCTATGACACAAGACTCGTATCTTACTGTGGGGTCAGGACTATGTATGTGAATTTTGGGTGTATTTATAAAAAAAAAATGGGTATGGCTGACCACAAAATGCGACTCGCTGGAACGAGTTACTATGGTGGGTGTTTCAAACAAGTTTCTGTATCGCCTTGTTGCCTCTCATAAATATATTAGCACAATACACTTACCGTAAATTTGAAATGTTACTATTTTTCCAAAAATCTAAGCTGTACGTAACAAGTAAGTAGCACTTAAGATGTTTTCATCGGTCTAAATTAAATTACGCGTTTCATTCTTGTTACAGTAATAGAAATACTTCTGTTTCCCTCATTTAAATATTATTTAGCTTGATACTATAAGATTGAATAATGCTCTCTCATTAAGATAAATTGGAGTTAATAATATCCTACTTTCGTGCACCAAATAGTTGTAATATATGTTTTGGTTGTCAAACTGTTAAGTAATCGAGTGGGCACGGCAGCGAAGTATGTTACATTTGGCCTAATTTCACTATTCTGAATGAATATAAAATGGATATGTACTTATAAACACAGATGCAATATTTTTGCTAGTCGATGTTGGTTATACTCATAAAAAGTTTAAAATTATTGTAGCTTATTGGAAATTAGTGATTATTTTTTAAACGTTTAATATCAGCTCATGATGTCACTGATTTAAATTATATTGTAGCTCTTTATGGATATTCAAACATTGTAGTTGTGTTTAGATATAACAAATTCTCGCTAGAAACATCTGTACGTTAATAGACCTTTAATATAAATATATTGTAATGTTTCATCCAAAATTATTGGTGATTGCTTATAGTCTATCCTCATGTTATTGTATTCATCGACCAATACTTCAGGGTGTGTGTAGTTAAAAATTCAGATTCATTACAAATTACTAAATTATAGCCATTGTAATTAAAATCAAATGTTTCTGTAATATCTTTAGTATATAATAGTAGGCATTCTGACTAAGGAAATATATTTACAAACTAGTTGATTTCTTGTATGTGAGAACCATAACCAAGATAAATTTTATATCTTATAAAGATATTGTGTATCTTTAGTATGTATTGAGAACGTTAAAGTGATAAAATATATATGAATAAATAAAAATTAACTTATTGAAAAAAATATTAAAATAACTAGCAGGACAAGAAAAACGATGTAAAACTTTTAAAAGTAACGCGCACCATCAATACTCTATTGACCAATCAATTTCATGTTTTATGAATCAATTGCGCATACAATAAATTCATATTTAAAGTACGCACACACAAAAGCATAATTTCATAATAAATAATATTCTTCTCGATTCAATTTGCCGCAAGATATGGCGGGGTCTTTGCTTAAGTGGTGACGTCATTTTAGTAGATTTAAACAATTATCGACTTTTATTCCGCCAATCAGTCCTATAAATGAACTACTGCCGAGTGTGCTCACGACGTACAACTCGTACCGTTATCTACATTATGCGGGTTCGATGCCCGGACCGAGACAAATCTTTGTGTGATACACAAATATTTGTTTCGGGGTCTGGGTGTTGTGAGACCGCAAGTCTCTCGTAGTTCCTGATACCCACGACACAAGACTCGTATCTTACTGTGGGGTCAGGACTGTGTATGTGACTGTTGGGTGTATTTATTATTACTTAATTTTATTCATTTTCACATTTTCCAGCACATTAGCGATGACGCAATATTTCACATAAATGCACAAAACTATACTTCTACAATCAATAAAAGTGTGTACTTATTACAAATTTTATCAATCGTAGTTCATTATATCAAAGTTATTCATTGAGATTTGTAATATAACATTTGAAATACTAAATATTGTTGGCCTAATATTTACAAAGGTGCAACAGTTTTTCGGTATTTTTGTTTGGAAGGTGCTCAAAAGTGCAGCCAAATTGTATTGATTATATTGTTTAAGGGTTTGCTTGTAAACTTTATTATATGTTTTGTGTAGTTATTGTATAGTGCTGCGATAAATATGACGTATTTAAATGTTTTATCTGTATAATATTCGTGTGTGTTGTGAGAAATTATACAAAAGATTATTTTAGCTTGAATATGTATAAGAGAATATATTAAGATAAATTAGTAATAGCAACTATATTTTTCTGGAAAAAAAATCGAATTGTCTGTTTATTCACATATGGCCTTTCATTAAAAAAAACTATCGCAGATGTTACAATAACTTTACTCGTATGTTGGATCGTGTGTTTCCATATTTATGGAGCTAATTGTCTTTATTAAGCTTCATTAGGTTAACGAGAGACGATGGTTTTCCGTACAGATATATAAAAAAAAATTAAAGAAATAAAATATGTTTATTACGGTATCTCACACTAATTACCAAATGTAATAATATAAAATTGTGGCAAAAAAAACAATACCCTAGCAGATAGAATAGGCTAAGGATGCCTTTTAATCAGTTTAATCACTAGACCTCATTACAGACCATTAAGATTGTCACTATCACCACAGATGTTTCTCAGTCAAATAAATGTATGACCAGACTATCTAATTAATGTTTAATAATATGGTTATCTGTATATACTTGAGAGTTCTCCAAAATGAATTTGGAAGGTATGTGAAGTCCGTCAAATCGCATTAGGCCTGCATGGTGGAATAACATTTAGAGCTTATATCGGGTTCTCACGTTTCGATTTTTATTGATCAGCAGACTTGAATCAAAAAATTGTGTATGCTTTTTGTCGATGAACTCGGTTGAAACTGTGAACCTGTTATTTGTCAATATGCTTTGCTTTTATATTATGCGCATAAACTCCCGTCTCACACATTTTTGTTACTCTCTATTTAAATTTGTCATGGAAATTAAATCACGGAAAATCAGCGTCTATCAATATAACTATATAATACTCTTTAGAATGAAGGTTGTCAAATGAATATTAAATAAAGAAAATATAAACATGTGATTCCTTTTATTTCATTTAGTGAAAATATTCGAATATTCGAAAATGCTTACGGTTTAGATACAGATGATGAGCCGATTTCAATAAACCATCTTAACCAGTCGTCGGATCGATTCCACAAATGAACAAGTAAGAATACAGTTTAAGGTCACGTGTAGAAATAAACCTAATCTCCATACATACGCACTCACGCCTGCAATCCCCGAAAAGGTAGGCAGAGGTGCAACCAGTACACCCACATTTCGCCGGGCGTATTTCCATCCCATGATTTGATAGGGGCGAAACTGTCGCCATACCGTGCACAATTCCAGACTCCGGGCTGATACTGAGCATTTCGTGATAGAAAACCCATTATCACTTTACCCGACCCGGGGATCGAACCCGCTCAGCAGTCGTACCGCGTACACAATACAACTACGCCACCGACCCAAGCTAATCTCGATTGGTTACTTTCCAGGATCGATGTCGAGAATAACATTGAGATCCTTTCGACCATCAAGGAATTCTAATAATATAAGGAGAAATAAAACGACTCATAATTAATACAAGTATTTTAATTTACCACATGAATGCCGTATAAATATTTCAAAATTGAAAACAGTGATAAAATTCATATAGTAACTGATACAACTGTAATTAAATAACATAACTATATACGTGTAGAAATTATGTTGGGTGTAAGGGAAATTCTTCCGAAATCAGACAGCTGATAGTACTGGATTAACAGACATGATACTACTAAAAATCGCGAAATAGACGTATTTAGACAGGACTACCACAACCTCTTAGAGCAATATTATTATAATCTTTCTTTGACTTTCCGTACCAAGACCTTAAAACTTATTGCCGTCATATAAAAAGACTGTTTCAATAGCAGGTTGACGTTACTTCAACTCCTTTTCTTTTAACCCTCTTACCAGATTTTTTTTGACTGGTATTATATTTCTTTTTAAAAACAACCTTTTTGAGTGATTGTTTTAAGGATATGATAAGAATTAACTGTCGTATATGACAATTCAGACATGGTGCTGCCTGAAATAATGGTACTTTTATTTCGCGATTTATTTAGTAGTATCATGTCCGTAATCACGAGCCCTACCACATGTATGTTCTGAAACCGCGCCCTTTACACCCTTCAACTTACTCATCCTTTAAAATGAGTTACATTAAAGATCGTTACAAACTTATGCAACTTATTTGTGTAACGAGAAACAATATAACATTCTTAATTGATACATTTATAAGCAGGTACAGTATTAATATTACCAAAATCATGGTGCGTTCTCAAAATAGCCTCGGGAATTATAATTACAAAACTGTTTAAAAAAATCCTCAAGTGTCGATCAACAAAATCAACCACAACTGTGTATTATAGGGATCTTATAATAATATAAAATGTTGGCCCCAGCGTTCGAAAGGGATCCACTATGGAATATTTAATGTTAGAACCTTAAATACTCGGAATACTCGGAAATTATGCAAAATACTGTAAAGTAAAAAGGACCTACTTACGAATGCAGTCTTAGCAGTACTGTAATACATCATTAAAAGGAATGTTAATACACGTCCAATGTTCTTCGAATCAAAATTAAACTTCCCCAAAAATACTTTGTATAATTATATTTTAACCAATTATCTACACAAGGAAAGAATGCAAAGGTACTCCTTGTATAAATTTAACACCTTGAGCATAATCCTACTTATCCATAAGACGCTACATGTTTATATTATACGCGATAATAATTGATTATAGCAAACATATGACCACTTTACACAGAATTTGGCATCTTAGATGAACACACCTCTTAATTCATTTATACTATCACTATAATAAATATGCTAATATAAACGGACTCCCACGGCGATGTTTGCTCCGACGTCAATATTTCTAGTTTTTATTCGACACTGCTCTCTCGATTTATACATAAAAAGAGAAAGTCGGATACGTTGTAAACTGTACTATTAAAACTTCAGTGATGTGTGTATAGGTGTTCGTTAACCGTCACGTGACACGTCCGAATTATTGAAATATCTATTCCCATGCTGAATACACAATAATATCTACTCGATCACATACCTACTACTACTATCGAACACTCGCACGTTACATTAAATTAGATTAAAATTTATATACAAATTAAATCTAATTATGTCCTTAATATAAACCTACATAGGTTACATGGATACCGAAAGTAGGTATATGGCCTCTTATTTTATGTTTTTGAAGATATTTGAAGGTTCGTGGTTTGATTATGTGTTGCAATCCCTTTACTACCCCTTACTACATCAACCTTCCATTATACGGTACATCCTTCACTAACACTATGCTAATTACGTCACCACAAATAGCGAGTACAAGTCTGAATAAAAACGAATACATTCAATAAATAGAATAAATTGTTACATCACGTTTTTAAAAAACGAAATACTAATTATGATTGTAATAACCCGTTGTATGTCTTTTTATTTATATTGAGATACATCAATGTTTCGACAATTTTTTTAAATGACATTGAAGCAATTTAATATCAGTCGAATTAACTTTGTCTAAGACGGAATCGACGTATAATTTTGTTTAATAATAATTTCATAATGAAATAACGCACAACCCCAAGAACAATCAAATTCAATATACTAAATGTTACCACAATAGACTTGTTTAACCTAAAGTTAACACATTGAGCTAAACATTTCATTTTTGTTAACTAATATGTAAATGTAACTTCTAAACAATATATTTTTCAATAAAATTATTTGCTTATAAATGGAAGAATGACATTCGAGTTGATGCTTACAATGATTATTCTGATCGTGATATCTATTTTTGTTGTTCGAAGCATAATAACGAGTATACAAACCTTTAAAAAATTGTACAAAATGACAGTTGGTGACAAATTACAAAGTTAACTGTTGTATTTAATCCTTTCAGTGAACTATCTAAAAGATATATTATATCCTTTCTATCAAATTAATTGGTGTTATTAATTTTTTTATCCTCATTTCCATTATGAGTAAATAAGTATGGCATTGGAATGCCATTGCTTAGAGTTTGTTATGAAATTAAAGTAATATGTTAACAAAATCAACACGCCCATTGCGACGTATACTAATAATTTTTTTTTATGAACAAATTTAAGAAACAAATTCTACAAAAATTTTCATAATTTTGATGGAGTGCTCGTTGAGGACTCTTCGCTCCATTAAAAATGTAATTAAACTAAGAATTTGTCGCCAAACTTTAGTATGTTTATTGCTATTGGTGAGGTCCGGGGTAATGTGTTTAGCTGGGGTGCTGAGCGGCGACCTTGCGGACGCGGTACCCACCGGTGCCGCGTACTGTGTAAAGGACCACGATCGCCACTGCCACCACCGACATTCCGATTGCGTTTATAATGATCGCCTCGGTCGACAGCGCTGCGTATCCTTCGCTCCTGTATACCGCATGCTCCAGGGTTAGTAACTTGTAGAGTATTAGTATTATGGGCTCAAATTGATAAAACCATTACATCCTTACTAACAAATGTATCATATAGCATTAAACCATTTGCCCACTACAAAACTAAGAATCCATAGGTAGCCTTTGATGCATTTATTTTCATAAAACGTTTTCCAAGATTTAATCTATTCCTATAGCATATAATTGGTAGTGAAAATACCAAGGTGAAATATTATTAGAATCCCATATTAAATTTACAAAATAATAACAGCAATATCAATATACATAGTTATAATAATGCAAATAGGGTCATAAAATAATAAATTCATTATTTAAATGTTAAAAGTTTAACATTTTACGTATGGCCAATAATTCTTTCCCATTTCTATTGTGAGCTATAAAAATGTATTTTGAAATTCGACTATTTCTATAAAATACTCTGGCATTAATATATAATATGTAAAGCGTAATTTGTACTCGATATATATTTGAATCTACGAAGTCTTTTTCTGTCAGATAAAAAAAATCGCAAGCAACGTTCAGTATTTGGTGTATGAAAGCACTAATATGTTTTAACAAGCCATACAAAGAAAGCATGCATTTAGCAAACATACAACAGTTGAAAGCTTTGCAGTTTTTATGAGGTGTGCAAGTTGAGTAAAACAAAACAAGGATGAAATGTGAACGTTACATTTATTATAATAAACATACATTATCCACAAACAAAAGCATATTTATTATTTTAATTAAATGTTATTTTAACCTACATACCTACCCTATTTACATTTTGATCTGATACAGACCAAAATCTCATAACAGTAAAGCCTCGTTTCTGTAATTCGTTTACTGATACATTTATCCATTACATTTATCTAACAACTAATTATATAATGTTGTATAAATTTTATAATATTTACCTAAAATACTCATCAATCTTAAATGTAACCTAAGTCCGACTTGCACGACAATCATTAATCGTATTTAAACGCTAAACATGTTTAGTAATATGAAATTTTCATACGATTTGATGTTTTTTTTTGTTTTTTTTAAACATGTTTAGTAGCTAAATACGTTTAAGCATTGTTGTGCCAGTGGGCCTAAGTCTTTATAATTCTCATACAATTTTAGTAAACGTAATATTTAAATTGAATTCGTTTCTGATTTGCAAAATCACAAGCAATATTGCTCCGTTGCATAAAATATTTTCTATTTTTATGCTATGTATAACGAAAGAATATAAATCTTTGAGCCTAAACTTTCAATATTTCTCATCACATTCAAGACTCTCAACTAAACTCCCAAATAAATCTACAAGTCCACGGATGTCCTCATGTGTACGTCGATGGTTTCTGGCGCGCGGAACTTGTCTCTCGACAGGATATACATGACGACCGCCAGGATCGCGACCATGGCTACTCCAATCGCGTTGATGATTATACCCTCGTCAACCATCCCGCTGTATCTCTCCGCGCTGTGGATACGTGCACAATGACAAACTACACTACACACTAACATTCATGACATGCGGAAACGTGCCACAATGGTGTAACAAAAATTGCAACATGTCACGAAAGCGCGTGAGACCAATAGGTTTTACCAATATAAATGTTAACTAGCCAAAGGCAAGTCAAATCAAATTCATCTTGTTGGTGTTAAGAATGGTACAATTTAGTATATTAACAAATATCTAATAATTCTAAATTTTCCTGTTTATATAAAGACGTAAGTTAGAATTAGAGAAAATTCATTTTGTATTCAGTTCACATGCTTTCATGACATGCAACAAAGTTATCATAAGGCAAGTAAAATGACTGAAGCTTGTATGAAAGTAATTTATCTATGAATATTTAACGTACCCGAGTCCAAAGATAGCCTTTTCCGTGAGTCCAGTGAGACAAGCAGCGACGCCGAGGACGAATGTCAAGATACCGAAGGCGGCATGGATGGGTACCAATGAGGCACGGAAACCGGCCGTGCCTTTATTGCAGATCAACAACAGGAGAAAGCTGAAGAAGCCGACTGCGTACTGCAAATCACAATATTAAACATGATGTATGATTCACTGTGGAACTATATATAAAAAATACACCAACAATCACGCGTGTAATCCTGACCCCATACTAGGATATCCTGTATTGTGAGTATACAGGCATTATAACTGGGTGATGACAGTTTCACGACACATAAGGTCGATATTCATACCTATTGGCAGATCATACAAAATACATCCCGCTATAGGAGTCAAACTCAAAATGTTTCTTTTCATCTCGCAACCGAATGAGAATTCTTTTATATTGTTTGAAAACATTGTTATATAAACATTTTTAGTTCCTACATATGCGCTTCATAACGCCATAATATATCGGCGAGCTATCAAAATCTCATTTTTCCGCTTTCCTACTATAACCTAATAATCCTCATCTCGTAACATACCTGAAGTCCAAACAGTCCCATGGCGACGAAACCAATCCAGCTATGAAGAGAGTAGAAGTTGTTGATGCCTTTCTTGTTGTGGTAATCGAGGACGGCGAGGAAGCCAATCACGATGCAGGGGAACGCAAGGGCGTGGAAAATGGCGTGAAGGAGCTTCACGTATATGCGCCTGAAGCATCGGCAGATACGGTACAGCAACACCGCTGTGAAATTAGCCAGACAAAGTAGGTATTAAAAAATCATCATAGCAGAAGGAATTTCATAAGACTTAGTCTAAACTTTAAATAGATAAGTACTGAATGCTATAACGTGCGAGCAACTAAGTATATTGAACAATATTTTTTAGGTGAATAATAAAATTGATGACTGCCCATTCTATTACTAACCTACACTTTTTAGATAATTAGATAAAACACTTAGCAATCTTTTACACCTTTACAGCTTTATTATATAATAGCCTTCTATGTTTTAAACACATAATTATACATGCTATAGTAAAATAAAAGCTGGAATACAAAATTATCTACATTAAGCAAAAATAAATATTATTATACTCACAGAAACCGCTGAATGTGATGAATCCAGCCACCATAAGAGTCGGATGCAAATTGAACTGCTTGTCTGGTGTGTCGTCGGCCCACGCATACCCGCCGCGGTAGTAGAACACCCAGAAGATGGTCAGGGCCGACACCCCAATGAGGAGGATGGTCGCTAGGGTTATCACTAGCGCGTACTCGCACCACTCGCAGGCGCCTCTCTCATGGTCATCCGTCTCGTAGGACCGACTGCGTTGCCTGTACGACAAAAGGTTAATATTATATAAAAATATCAATGGATATTTTGAAATATTGTAGTGTTTACCTTGCATCAAAAACCATTTTACAAGAAAGTGATGGTAAATAAATAAGGATTGAAAGCAATTCTGATAATGGTAGATAATTCATTGTTGATATACATCGTTTTTATGCTTTTTTGGTCCATTAAATCTGTTTATAACATAATATAAAAAACATAACCGAACTCTAAATACTAGTTTAAGCGTTCTTCCACCTGGCCGTATACCACTCTCAGTGGGGTCGGCGCAACAATGTTTTAACACATGTTACAGAAAGATTTGGCTTCTAGTTTTTACGACCGGCCGACTGCCTAACGTCGACTGGTTTGGGAAGATAACACCCACACTCCGAAAGAAGTATTTTTGGATCACAACATAGATATAATAAAAAAAAGAAGATGCGTTACGTTCAAGCAAACGCTTACTAAAATACGGTCTTAATACAACTACATGCAAACCCGCTCACTACTACATAAATAATTATTTGCGTGCAATACAATGAAAAGGGAGAAAGAAATACGGCAAAAAAGAGAGTGTGACAGAGACAAGCCTATGCATCACATTCAATTTGAAACAAAAGATTCGGTCATCGCTGGCCGATCACGATCGTTCGGGTGCCGGGCTAGCGTCAACCAATTATTAAATAATTCCGTCTTATAATTTGAGAAATAAAAATACAAATAAGGTAATAAGAAATATATTGTTACAATTAAATTGTATAATTTACGATTAAGTATTTGATTCAAACACTTGTCAAATGAACACGAAGGCATTGTGATCGAAATCCACTATTTTAATTGTAAGAGACGACACGTCCGCACGGTAAACTATTGTCGCATACACTGGTGAGAAGTGTGTCCATTGGACCTGGTTTGGCCGTCCTATGCGCTGTGAGCCGCTAACGTATCTTCCTTTTTTACTTATATCTATGGATCACAATATATATTGGTCTATACATATTTATTTCGGTGCGGGAATCGAACCCGTAGCCTCTTACTTCAGAGCCGGCTACACGCCCACTGCGCCATCAGGCTGTCATCACTAAATACTAGTTTAAGTACCTATATATAATTTTCATTCGACTTTGAGATAAGATTTAAAAATTAGTACTGCTGTACCTAATATTAGTACATCGGCGTAAAATTTCACGTTTCACTTATAATAGTGTAGTAAAATAACCTAACTTATTATGTAGAGGTTTAGCTAACATTGCACGTACGTGAGTTTCGTATCTGAGCCAGCACGGCTATTCAATAAAGCTGATAGTGACTCCGTACACGGAACTCGTTTGTTTAATGCCTTTACAGAGGAAACCGCAGCTCCATTGATATTTACGGATATCACACGTGTAATGCAAATTACAGGCGCGTGATAGGAATCGTAGGTCATAATATTTTATATATATCAGAAAGGTATACTTGGGCTATTATAAAGTAAGTAAATTTGTTTTTTCAAGCATCACACAAAAACTTCTTGACCAAGTTATATGTAATTAGACGCATACCATGAGTTAGATTCAAACATAGGGTAGGTACGGTTTTATCGTGGTTGCACTTGCAATTCTCCGTACCGGGAAATACTTGTTATGTATTTAGGAAAATGTTCAGTACGTACTCATTTATTATGTAAGGCACAGTTCCCTAGTCTCAAAGTAACATTTAACATAATCACGCAAGCGGAATTGCAGGCAAAAGCTAGTTGGTGCATAAACATGCACTCAAGATTAGCTTGAATTCGTTTTCACTTTGACAGAGAGATGATTGAAAGTAAACCATAGATCGTAGATAAAACTACACAATACATGAAGACCTGAGAATTGAGATCTCGGTAAAGAAACATTTCCTAAAATAAACGGAATTAGTGTATAATAAAAATAGTCCGTATTGGAACGATAATATACGAAAGTATAAAATATCTTTAAATGAATATTAATAACTACTATAACATTCACTTAATGACTTTTGAAAGCTAAAAAAACAACGTTTTGAATTTTTGAACAAGCAAGAACTGAATCATCTATAATAAGAGCAAAAACATGACTCTCATAAAGCATTGGACTCTATTGTAGAACAAAATCAAAAATCACTACACGGTACGTTTCAGGAGTGTAATTGTTTTGAATTACGTAATTTAGGTTTTAAATTTGAAACGTATACGTAACATCACAACGCATAACTTTTACAGCTTAATTTCATTTTGAAGGTTCCTTTTAGGTACTAGTATACTCGATGGGATAAGTGAAGTCAAAGTTAAATCTATCATCATCTACATTTACATTACTCGAATATTGGATTTTATTTTTCATGTTTATTTTATTTTATAAATTCCTATATTTTTATTACTAATTACGGTACTGGCTACCAAAGTTGTGCAGCTAACAACACACAAAGGTGTCGGATAACGTGAGATCGTTCACTCGGCGACGAACGCCGGATGCGCGGAGACCATGTCACGGAACGATGGGCTATGAAGCTCTTTTAACATGTATCTTGTTCCACGTATTGAAGATAATTATACAAAGGCTCCCTTACAACGAAGTAAATTGGCACCGACAAATTCAGCATTTTTTTGCTCTACAAAGTGAATTGATTGGAAAGGACGGAAAGACAAAGCAATTGAAAATCGAATGTAATTGTAGAGAAGAGAGTAATAGGATTTTGTGTGATTGAGCACCTCTCAATAGTCGCTATAGCCGTTTGTACACAAACTCATGCCTCCGTAATAGGCTCTATCAAAACATTATTTTAGGATCGGCAACTATTACTATACCTTACCAGTCCAAAAAAACACAATATCGGCAAGGAAAATAAAAAGGACTTACGCTTCTAAATACAATTTCTTATCTCAAACTAGAAGACTTTCGTTAACGGCGTTACAAAATGGTAACTTAATTTTACCGTCAGACCAATTACGCAGTATCCTTCCATATTAGCCTACACGCTTCATTGAGTTTTAACTTGTAGTCGTACTAATATTTTACCAGTCGAACTAACTACGTTCCATTCTTAATTAATTCTTAATTACTAATACTTTGTCGGTTTCAACTTCCGATGTCATAATAAAAAGCATCGCAAAATAAAACGAACGCTATTGAAATTGATTTGTTATCGATTACGAAACATAATTCGATTACACAATGTCTTAAAATAAATTCACTTTTATTGGATTTTATTTATGAATGAAATCGTGTATGCAACGTCCGTGAACTATGTAGTAAGTCTGATTATGAAAATAAACTCTTCACGACACGTCCGGTTGTTATACAGGTCGGAAAGGTCAACGTGATTCATTGAAGATATTAATTCGAATCTGTGAGACAGAGTCTCGACCCTGGCAAGGTGCAGAGTTGTCCACCGCACGCAGTTGCAATTTATTATTTATGATCCCATAATGCGTAATTACAAATACTCTGTATGCAACATTGAATTTTATCTCACTATCTTATGTTCTGAATGAAACAAAAATAATGTAAAGTTATCTTGTACCATTGAAATGCAAAATAATTACATCCAATGAAATATGAATGCCACTCAGAATAAAAAAAATATTGTGATAAATATTATTACAAAGAAAACAGTTCAAAGGCGTGTAGCATAAATAAAGTTGTATAGAAATACACAAACAGGATAATGGCAGCCAATTTCTACTCTCGCATTCTTTGCTTCTGAAATGTTGCTTGTAAAAATTCATTCCTCCCTTACAGGTAAAAAAATTTGGAACAATTGCCAAGGTATGCGATGTATAGCTTCTTTGTATGGCATTTAACTTTTCTTTGGGTTCATTCTGTAGTAAAGAAGCTTATCACCTACTAGAAAACTGTTGGCCATTGTAGATTAACTACATACCATTTATAGTAGTAGTATGGATTACAGATTATGAAATTTCATTACTGTTTCAATTAGACAATTAGGTACTAATGGTTAGTTACTGCTACTGATCTTAACGTAAAGACCTTAAATTATATTTTTATAACATAAGTTCTTCTTCATAAGTTTCTCGAGAAAAGCCAGGTCAGAAGTACCCTAAACCGACGTGCATGCATGAAGAATTTTATGAGTGGAAAGGAGGCCAAAGAAGTAGTAGAAGTAGCAGGTGTAAGTCCGTTGTCTCTGCCTATTCCTTTGGGAAACAGGCGTGAGTCTATGTATATATGTAAGTACTTCTACAGAAAAACTTTATTTATAATTTATTCTCATAATGAATTACGCATGTAAATAAAGGTATCTATAATTATATTAAAACACATAACATAGCGACTTTACTCTTTATATAAAGCCAAAATATGGTTCGTCACTTTGTTGAATGACTTTTAAAAGAGAAAACTATGGACAACATGTTTCTTCTAACATAATATATTACATAACGATTTTAAGTGTAGTATATTATTTCATACAAAAGAAATTATTAAACAACATTGTAATTTGCGAAATGACTAAGCATGAATATATAAAAGAAAAAGTTCTGTAAGCGTCTGAAAAATAATTCATTTACGACTTTTTACCACGCACGAAAAGAATAATGCAGATAGGTAAGTAGGCTAGCGTGTTTTTCTTCACTAACCTTTTTTGATGAAACTCGCAGTTTCCTCATTAATTATAGAGGTTGATTCTAAGAATAATTGTCTTGGCCATTTTAATAGCATTGTAAAAAGAGTTGTGAAGCTAAAAAAGGACGGTTCCACTTTGAATTCATTTACATTTTTTTTTTATATTTTGTTAACAATAAAAAAATAATTGTAAAAAAAATGTGACAGCTAGTGACTAGTGAGAGCGTAATATACTATTAGATATTCTGTTTGCGTTCTTCTGAGAAACCGGTGATGTCCTAGGTTTATATCCTAGATCGGGCAATCACAATATGTGCGTAAGTTGTTGATTGGAAATTCACACATGAGTTGCCCTGGATTGGAATTTGTGCCTAATGTGGTATAGACTTCTACCTCGAACAGCATAAAGTAAAAAGCTTGGCGAACCGTGTAAATTAGGTGACACCTTCTAGAATCTTCTAGAATTCAGGCACACGCTTATGTTAAAAAACCCTTTTTTACCTGTCTTTATCACGGTTTAGTGCCAGTGTCCGCGTTCCTACTAAAACTACTACGTCTACACTTCGTTCGACCCTGAGCATCCTCTGTATAATACACAAATATAAAAAATATTCATTACTAATATCAAATAAAATCGCTAATATAAAAGCTTTCGCCAATACCGTTAATATGTCCGTTGCTTGTTATCGAGAGAGAATAATATTTCACACATTTTCATAGACAAAATCGCTCATTAGGGTAAAGTGATCAAAATAAACTTTTCTTGCTAAATATATTTATATATTATTAATATGTTTTGAGTTTGATTTCATAACCGTATTCCATTCCATAAAAATGTTTCATACAAAGTTCAACCCCCCTCTCCTTCCCATTAAATGTATTTTTTTCCAAAAGTTCGTATTGGATTGGTTTGAAAATTTCATGATTTAGTTTTAAGATGTCGTGCTTATTCAGTCATTGAGTGAATGAGTGAGAGGTATTTCGCTTTTAAATAAATATAATCTTATTTTCCTCTGTAACAAACATGATGTTAATAATCTAAAATTATCTGAGGTTAACTTAAACAGTCTGAGGTTGGTGATTAATCATCCTTATTCCTTGTGATCAAACAAGCTCAAACATGACGCGCAACGTGATGGTCATAACCACATACTTGATTACGGTGTCTAGGGTAATCAAACTACACTAGTTTTAGGGCATGTACAAAAACATACAAATAAGTAGCAATTAACTTTTTTCTTAATCTGTGGTAGATATGGGCTGTAGAATAAGGACGAGTAACTATGTATAATTAACAATCTTTACGCCTTAGTTAAAATCCACCGATATAAAAAAGGCACATCTAAGAACTATCTTGGTTAGACTTGTTTTCTTAGATACCTGTTACAGTTTATTCTAATTTTAAACTTTCAGGTTAACCGTTATCATTTTGGCGAGATAAAATCTACCATTCGATCTTATGCCGGCGGTGAAACTTTTAATTTCAGGCCAGTGTTATTTCATCTATACTTAATTAACCATTCAACAAGGCTTTACGACTCTCAGATATAATTACAATCCTTCGCTTAATTATTTTCTTTTAGGAGCCAATAAATTGTACCAATCAGGGAACGGTTTTCGGCAGACAAACGTGCTCCGATCTTACAAACTTGATTAAACTCGACTACGAACGGACGTTGCGTAAGTTACGAGTAACTTTTGTCCGATGCAGGCCTTACAAAACGTGACTTTCTTTCTACGCGACGTAATCGAACGCAGTATTATTTTTTCGTTTGGCTATTTAATTAAACGAAAGGGTAGTATTAAAAATAATTACACAATTAGAACATGTTTTAATGTTACATTTTGAGGTGCGATAAGACAAGAGACGGCGACGCGAGACGACCGCGACGTGTCTGTTTTGTATGAAATTCTGTTGGTATGATCGTGCGTCGTCGAACTCTCGTCTCGCTCGCATACCTCAAAACAGGCCATGATTTAGTTACTTTAGTAACATGATATATAATTTATGATAGGTATCTAAGTCATAACATTATGCCGTCTTCATCTTCACTCATATTTATTGGATTTAAACCATATTTAATTACACGTAGAACCGGTTACTTCAGCTCACGCAACACCCAGCCATAACCTGGATTCAATTTACTCTTTAAATCATATTCCTTGCTGCAATATAGCAATATGACAAGTTTGAAATGACATCATAATTCACAATAATCCATAGCATAGAAAAGTTGTATTATTGAATAATGTAATCTCAACAGTACTATTAACTATAGAAATTTCGAAAACCTTATCTAAACGTTAAAGTTTTAACTAAATGCTATCGATTATATTAAATAAAACGCTCGTATTAGACGTTGAGACTAATAAAGATGCTGACATTAAATTTATTGGACTATTGTTATCAACACATAAAATCATTAAGACATGAATTTATAACAAAATCACTTAAATAAGCTCTTTGCCAAGTGACGATTTTATTAAATGATTTGTCTGTTTTTATTTAGCACCAAAAACTAACTGATTATGTAGGTACTTATACAAAAATCTCCACTATACGTTTGGCTCACTATGAGGTCACATAGTAACATTTATGAATACAGGAGTTCGTGCCAATGAAACTTTCGAAACATAATGAATGCTTATATTACTTTCTCTGTCTATTCATCCAAGATTCACACATCTTAGTAACAATTAAACAATTTAAACCTTAACAAGACGATTTAAAGAAAGTAGAAAAAAAGATGCTATAATCGTTGGGTTTTATCTGGCTTTTATCTTCGAGCGGATATCTCGTTGGATGGAGTAGAGAAATGTAGTAGCGCAGGGTCCAAAGAGTAGGCGCAGGGAGGGGGCCGGTCATTGACCCCATCAACCATAGTACTCCTGGCCTACATGAGAAATGGAGAACGCTACGTGATCGCTTACACAACCAACAAGAACATTAAAAATATATCTGAATATCCCTGTGTTCTAAGAAATACTAAATTGAATACCGAAAAGCATAACTCATTTATGCCATCATAATAAAAATTTTATGTTATGTAAATAACCTTTATATTAATTACTACATTAATTCGGATATTTTTTTATAGCATAAACCGACAAACGAGCAAGAGTGTCACCCGATGGTAATATACACCGCCTAGAACGCCCACAATTCCAGACGAATTATTGACGTGTTGTTGACTTAAAAAAGGGTTTGGCAAGGGGAGGAGGATTTGAGCCTACAGATATCTCACTCGACGTACAAAGTGCAGCAGCCAGACGCTACTTTACGTCGGTACTCTGTGCGACAGTGGTAACAACCCGGTCGAGCTGGCCCATTCATGCTGTAGACAAAATTGTCTACAGCGCGGTTATACCACTTACAAAGACTAAGTGATAGTGCCACAGTAGGTGTAAGATGTGAGCCTTATCCCGAAATAACTGATATAAGGAAAATAAAGACTTCAAAACTAATTAAAGAGTACTGATATTGAACGTTCAGTCCTAAGAATTAATAAATTAATTAAGAGTCCTTAATAAAGTAATTTGATTTGCAAATCTCTGAAGATATAGAATCGATCATAGGTATATATGTAGCTTAATATTAAGTGATAGGATTCATATGAAGTTATAAAATCCCTGTAACATTCATTAAAGTTCATTTAGAGGCTTGTTTGAAATCCAATGTTTGAAAAACAGTCCGATTACCAATAATGATTACATAGCATTTTATACTCTATTACGTAACGCTATTACACTCGAGTTATAATAACAGTTAAACTATGAAACAGTAACGAAATTTCAAATTTACTAAAGCGTTGAACCGCCCTCCTTTCAAAATACGACATGGGTAGTTAGATTTACAGATGTTAGCAAATTTCCTAGATAAACACTTTCGTTCGTTTACGAGTACGTTCTAAGTTCAGTTCAAACGATGGCCATTGATCTGTGCCCTACTTTATTTCCTTTTGATGGCTTTTCATATTCATCTCGCAACGCGCGAGAAAATATCGCTTGTTCAATTTTACCAAACACTTAGTAACTTACTTTATGTATTACTACTATAATTTTTTGACCGGTTTTTTTAGACCCTTATGTAGAATGGATGGTTTTATCAATAACTTTGAAGATAAAACTTTGTTGTTAATTAAATTAGAGATGTGAAAACGAAGCATATTTATTTTGTTAGCATGAAATTTAGTTTTTTATTTAAATGTTTACTGCAAACTAATTAATAAAAGATTTATAGATATATCAAATGAATTAAATGCCTTATGTATGTTTGAACGGATTAAAAATGTATTTTGATGGCTATTGATGTTTTTTTTAATGTTCCATCTAAAATTGTCAACGAAATGATATGTTAAATATTCATTAAGTGTTATAAGCTATATTTTACCCTGGTAGCTGGTTCAATTCACGCTATATATATTTTATGAAGGAAAGTGTTGAGTGTATCTATTTGTTGTGTATGGCACAGATCCCTACCACGCAAGTGGAGATGCGAGCAAACATGAGTATTATAGCACTAACTCATTTAAAAAAAAACTGCGCGAAATGAATATTCATAATAAATATAGGAATGCAAAATCTCTCATTTCCAGAGAATATGAGAGCTGTCAGAGGCTTGAAGCGTTGAAATATCGAGTTATCTGCCTTTTGAAGTAGATACTTATAAAAATAAATTTAATTTAAACGGATTTTATTGTTAATTAAAATAAAAATATTTTAATTTTCGTCCCGAGACGTTTCAAAAGTTTTTCAGCCTTCGTGGTCACGGGGTGGACTGTTGGATTGCAGACGCATATGTTACTTACTTATAGTTGGATTGCAGACACATATGTTACTGAAACAATATTGTCCCCATATGTGAACTCAGACAACAGCAAATAAATGTATCTTTACTGTTTTCAACGTACAGAATACACATCAGTATAAAACCTAACCGAATTTATGCAACGTGTTACAGATAGTTGTGGTCAAGTTTAAGCACCATAATAATATGGTGCACGCTATAAGTATTTCACTTTCCGTAGTACAAACCCGATTTCATTACTAAGACAAAAATAAGGCATTTTCTTTTTATAAAATTAGTAACATATCAATATTCTATTTACAACTTTGGACATCAGTTGTTTAGTCGTTATTAAGCGCGCTACGGTAATACAAACAATTTATAGTGATGTGATCATATTATTAATAAAAGAGCTAGCGAGAAATTTTGGCTTGTGTAGATTTTGAAGATCCGATAGTTACGTAATCACTCATTGTAACGACCCTCAATAATGATTACACCTATCTGTAACACATTGTATATATTTTTATACAAAAAGCAACATACACATTACAATTATTAATACAAAGAGTGAGCTATCCTTCACTTGGAAGGAAACCGTTGATTTGATTATCCACACTGTGTTGAGAGATGACAGCGACACTAACGCTCGAGTATGTCTCTCGACGCGACCTTTGGGAGTCTGCCTTTAAATTTCTAAGTTAGCTTCGCGAACGTGGTCATTTGTCATCGACCAAGATCAAATTACGCGTTCTCCTTAACTAAGGATTCCAGAATCAGCGACAAAAAAATCTCTACACGGGATTCAAAAACGAATTACTTTATCGCACACTATGTATATCAAATGAGCTTTGAGTCCTTCAATGATTCAATCGTACCACGCGTAGGTAATGACTCTATAATGAATATTAATTGCGGGCTCAATAGCTGAGTTGAGCTAGTCTGGCAGAGGCGGGCGTTAAATTGTACTGAGCTACTGGCACCAATGGCCTTCGCTCCAACGACCACTAGTGCATTATTTATACTGAGATTGCATATGACATTGGAAAATGCCAATGTACGTTTGTTGAAGTCAGTTACTTGTCAGTGTGGACAAGCAAGAGCATGACATTAGCGGCAAAGCCTCAAATATTAGTTGGAGTACAGTAAAACGGGGTGAATAGAGATTGGAGTGTGGATAGCGACCAAACTTGTATTGAGAATATTACCTATATGGATCCATTAAAATGTTAACTCAAGCTTCATTATTGTCCAAAATGTAAAGCAGGTTTTATTCTTTTATAGTATAGTCCAGTTTATCTTAGTTTATATCTGTAAACAAACTAACCAGTTGTATCCATATTCACCCCTGCCTCCCTATTCACCCCGTTTTACGGTATGTCATTTACTTTTTAATAAACATGGTTTCGTCATTTCATAAGTGGTGGTGCTAAATAATTCGTTTTTGGTATCTTGTATTATGAAAAAACAATGAGCACAGACGACACGTAATATAATTTGTTACGTAGCAATAAAAATCTTACTAAATACGGTATGTATTTATACTCCAAATTGGTTTTATGTGTTCACAACATTTTTACCCAGACAGGACGAGTAAGTAGTTCGGCTGATGGTAAGCGCCACGCCTGCCTATAAGCAGAAGCAACACCAAACAGAATTTTGAACTACAAAGTACTGCAGAAGAATACTGCACTTGTCACCCCGAGACATAGGATTTTAAGTCTAATATATAATGACACTGGGATAAATATATTTCAACCCAATACACAGCAGTGCTTACATGATGCTTGGCGGCAAAAATAAAGGGATGGAACTCACCCAGACGGGCTCTATTCTATAAAATCTATACTATTCCACGAAATATTAGACAAAAAAACTAACTCGCTCAGGTGATTTCCTCAAGGGCCGCAAACATCAACCAAGATAATAAAATAAATTCACGGTTGAGTTTGATATAGTTATTCAATTTTATATACATGCCGTGAATTGCCCGGAATGTGTCGTCATTGTCTGCTACAAACCAGTGCTATATGAGTTGAACCGCAACATACTGCGTTCCGCTATCAAGGTTGCCGTCAATTTTGTAATGGACATTATTCGTTATGAATAACCTCTAAACTAATTGTTTATATAGAACCATGGTAGATTTCAATGTTAAAACTGAGCCTAGCTTACTCAATTACGGCGTTCCTGGTTATTACAACATCGTCATCAGCTACACTATCATCATCATTAAGCCGTAGAGAGCACTTTCATAATATGGTTAGGTTGTGTTGAAACCTTGTTGAATAAGTGTCGACTGCTAATATGCCTGTGCTATCTGTTTATTTGAAACAAAATTATGTTGCGTGTACGGTTAAAGTAAAAATTATTGCAAGAAGCAACGAATAACGTTTTTAAAGCTGTGTCATTTGGTTTCCATTGGCATCAAAGAAATAATATCCATTTTACCTATACTGTACTCATGTACTTTACTTTCTTGGTTAGTCGTTGTTAACTGCAGTTTGTAATTTGAGTTTGAGGAAAATAAATACAAAAGTTTTAATAGCTTAAAAAGTAAACTATAATAAACCATAAAAAGTTAATGTATAGCGTTAAATTATGCAACTTATAATTTAACCAGGAAATTGTCTGCATTGCGTTACAGCATTACACAGTATGCGTCATGACTGGCATATATCAACTCTTAGAAGTGCAATAGATTTCTAATAGCACACAACCAGGAGTGGTGTATCAAATGAACATATTAATGGTCCACTGTGGCTCAGAACAGTGGCACTTTGTAACAATAATTGCAGTTTTTCTAGAGCATTTCCTCATTAAATGGAACGAACGCGCTTTTGCACACAGTTTGTTCTGTAGTTCCCTCTCTCGTTGAAACAAAAGCACTCCCGCTTGGGAATGATAGTGCGGACAAAAATGGAAATAAACACAGCTTATTAAAAAGGTCCGGGTAAGTGAATTCATGTTTTACATTTCAAACCATAAAACAATACACGCCGTAAGAATTCGAGGTTATTGAAAAAGGTCGACAACAGAGTTAGGTGCAAAATTTTTATTATGCCACGCAATGTTATCCGTAATAGCAGCCGTGTTGGTCAAACTAGAGATAAATTATTTTTGCATAAAGTCGAAATAAGTTCACTTGCATTAAATATAACATTAAAGCAGTAGGTTTTTTTTTGTTCCGAACACGGTAATGATGACTATACTGCACGCGTTGATGGTAAGCGCAGTGAATTTCAAAATATCCAGCGACCACCGACAAATAATGAATATATTGATGGTCATAAGAATCATGCCGGCCTGTATAAATGGTTCTTCACACTTCAAAGGGGGAATACAGGCACCGGGATACGAATATGTACCCATATAGCCGCCTCAAACAACCATCAAGTCATGTCGCAAGACCATGTGTACGGTGGTTGCTATCCGGGCGACCACTATCAATTAATAATCAATTTCAGGATCTAAATTATTTCCAATAAGTTGCAAAAAAGTAAGGAGTGTAAATTGGATCTGTGATGTTAAACATTCAACAGGTATTTTTTAAATAGCTGAAGGCTATATATGATTTCGTAGGAGGTAATGTTTTTGTTACATTTCAGGGAAGGAGGGGGAGATTTTAATTATTTTCCAATATAGAGTACTTGTTACTTTACTTAGCAACAGGCGGTTACCCTGATGCCCCTGAATTCGCGCTGCTCATAATATTAGAATTGCAAACTATTATTAGAATTTTATCGAGTAATAAGATGGTCATAAACAAATCATATTACACGAAGAGTCCGCCAAATTTGAAAGCAACACTGATAAACTTAGTACCACATATTACATTTCTCATACTATTTGCCTTGTACATCAATAAAAATTCTGTTAATACATTAATTAACTAAATTATAAAAATAATACTTACGTCTTAGATATGTCGGATGGACAAAAATAGTCTTAACTGACAAAAGGAGCGTAAATATAAATAATTGACCTTAATACAACTTCAGCTAACTAATCTACAAAAAACTTTTCTGTGTAAAAATTGTTATGTGCAGTTTACTTTAGACATATAAATTCACTAATCTTAGCAATCGCAGCTTTCAATTACTGCCTGTAGTAACAGGTCGACAAAGTCCAAGGTATATTCGTGAGAGAAATAAATAAATACATCCAACTGATGCCTCTTCAACACCGAAATAATAAAACAAACATTATGTTAGAAATTAGTTACCGTACAATAGAAGCGCGCATCAAGTAAATTACATTGACATCCGTGAGAATTTCTTTTGTACCATTGTGTCTGGCTAAATGTCAAGGTAGTATGAATTTATCAGTCATGGTCAAATGTGCTACATTATAGAGAACCCAACTTGATAGCGACTATCACATACATAGTGAAAATCCCATCACTATGGTGGCGAGCTATTACTCGTTCAAGCAATCGCGTCCCGGGATCAGTTCAGTCAACTCAGGTCGGCATAATAGGGTATTTGACTATGTCTAATCATATACATTATTTTCTATGAAACCGACAATAATAATTAAAAGAATCTGTTTTGCGAAAACAGAATTGAAGTTAGGCAAACAATGAGGCCACATTTCATATTTTAAATATTGGTATGAGCAAAGGGAGGCGGGGCAAAATAATTTTATCAACCTTCTTCTCGTCATTTCTATCTAACGGTTTCTTGCAACCCTTATCATAGCTGTCATGTTGCTTAGCTATCCATAATGAAAAAAGTTGCCTTCTCTATGATCTAATATTATACATTTGACATTATGGGCAATAATTATGTATTTATGGGTTTTCATATTGAATGTGTTAATATTCAGACGTTTTAGCCCGAAGCATAATATAATTTGTAGTTTGTCCTTCTTTCAAGTAGGCAGTAATGGAGCAATAGATGGACGTAGTTTTTGCATAGAGAGAATTCGGGTACTGAGTGACATGGGTTAATTTTTATCTCAGGTATTTAACATACTTCCATCCAGGTGGCGTAGCGAGCAAAGTCAGTAATAAATATATTACAAAATATCACCCATACACAAACATCTCTAGTCTGTCCATATCATTTAAGCCTCATAAAATACAATATTCGGTAGATGGCAGTGGTAGTAAAATGTCATAGTCACATATCACGCAGTACAATACGGAATATGTATGCTAAACGGCGTCAATGGTAATATTATTTTACGTGTCATGTACAAAACACCAAGGTATGACCAACAGTTTAGCGATACGCCCAATAAATGGTAAAAAGTGGCCCACTGACCGCACAGTAACGGTACAACGAACTTCCACGATGTTAGCTGTTGATTTCACTATTTGTTTGTGGTAAGAAGCTGTCAGAATGCCTGGAAGAACCTGTTCCGATCGCACCTAACTCCCAACTAAGACAAGTGTCATAGATTTATTTATATAGTCTGATTCAAACCGGAGCATTTTTTGTACGTAATTGCTCGTATTTCTCTGAAAATGGTGCTACAAAGTAATGATAGCTGGTTTGATCTTTAACTAAAAAAGCACACCGATCGTAGAATCAACTATATTATCGGTATTTAATTGGTGAAATTTCCACTTAACGGTGCATATTTCACTACCTTTAATGTAAAATTTACAACCCATATGGAAAATATAGTGGTGCATTTGCAAATAAACTGGGCAGTGGGTAGGTAGTTCTCAATTGAGATCATCCATTTTTCGCCGTGACATTGAAAGCTGCAAATGAGATAAACTACAAACACGCATTACGCATACAATAGGCTACATTCCTCAAATTCTTTACCATATTCACATGATTAACAGTCGAGAAACTCAGTGATGTGTGTAAACACCTCTGCTGCAAAACCTAGCAAGTCAAACGAACGAAGCTGCAGATTTCTCATCTTACGTTCCTTGTAAACTTCCTTTGATTACATGTCAGGTGCATTCAACGAATGCTTCCAAGTAGTAGAGAAGTCAGACGCTGGACTCGTTTTGAATTCAGAACGCGTGTGTACGTAAACAGAAAGTTTGAGGTTGATTTTGCGCGCGATGTGTATTATGTACTATTATTCAAAAATAACTTGTTTTACTACTCATAATATGTTTGAAGAATAATTTCAAAAGAATGTTGCTTCGAGTTTTGAATACATTAATGATAAAGACGTACATATACATAATCACTAATCAAAGATACACAGAAATATCTGAGGTAATCTGGTAAGGCAAGTGGGTCACCTGATGTTAAGTAATCTCCGCCGCCCTTAAACACCCACGATACCCAAAGAGTCATAGACCGTGCGTTGCCAACCTTAAAGGAAGAAAATAGAGATTGGAAAGGAGAACGGGTTTTGGGCTTTACTCACTCACAAAACAAAACACAGCAGCAAGCTACCACTTCAAGTAGGTTTTCTGTAAGACAGTAGTATCGATCCGGTCGAGCCGGTTCTTTAATACTGTAGACATGGCTGTCTACACCGTGACTAACCCTTATGGTATAAAATAACTTGTAACAATATTTTTTTGTTAGTTTATTGTTTTTTTTAGTTCGTTAGGAAGCTGTTGGATATCCAAATAAAATAAAATTAGAATAAATAAAACATTAACTCATAATACAATTCCTTTTTTTAAGTATACTTTAGTAGTTTATGATAACAGCAAGACACCGGTTTGTGGGTGGAATGTATATGTTTATTCATATATGATCGTCTACATTAATGTTTGATGTAGGCAACGAGGATAACGCAGAGTAATGGAGCCCTCATCGGAGTAATAAAATATCGTTTAGAGACATCGCTACGGGAGTAAACATACCATGATTGCTTATAAAATATATTTATTGAGATATGAGGCTCATTAGAAATATAATTTAAATGTTTTGCGCTTTTCCCTAAGCTTTAAAAACGAGGACTCAGTACGTTTGCCACGGAGAGATTATATGGAATCAATTATGCAATAACAATTTAACCCATTTTTTTTTTTTTTTTTTATTGCCTTGATAGGCAGACGAGCAAGCGGCCCGCCTGATGGTAAGCGGTCACCGCCGCTCATGGACATCGGCAATGCCAGGGGCACAGCCAAGCCGCTGCCTACCGTAATAAAAATTGAGATATTGATTATATTTTGCTAAATTCATTAGATTTAATTAGGTTAAATATCGTATTTTATAAAAAAAAAACATAAATTAAACATTTCCTATTATGCGATTATGCAAAATAGAACTTGAAATTATTGATTAGTTATTGGTCAATGAATTTACCAAAAATTAAATTAATAGATATCTAATTTTTTACTTGATGTGAATTGAAATGTTATTGCGTATTTGCATCCTTATGCCAATGAGTCCAGTTATTATTAAATATTACTGAAACTTTGGAATGACATAACGGCTAAAACAAGAGGAAAAAGGGGTTGTCTATATAAAATGGAAAACTGGAATCGAATGTTGGAATAAATCTAAATTACCAACTGTGTTTTGAAAGATGGGTTTCAGTTCGGAAGCTATTTCATGTCGATGTGAAATTTTGTTTCTTTTATCACATCTATAACGGTATCTATTAGCAAGTTATTGATATTGATCGCTCATGGAAATATTGCTTTCTAACGGAATAACAGTTTTAAACATTCACACACGTTGGCGTAGGTATTTTAATAACCATACACGCGTAACTAAATAAAACATGGCTTCATTAAATCTTTTGTAATCTTTCAATTTGGATTTCGTCAGTGAAATCATTAGATACATTAACTTTGTAAACAAATTACTTTGTAGATATAATATGAATATGCATAAGTAATATGTAATTACTTAAATTTACTTAAATGGACTTACAAAATTACACAAAAATGTTAATGCTGTGATATATAAGTAATAACACAAATAGACAGATAAATAGATATAAAATTATATTATAATTAGTTGTTGACCTCATCTCATTTTTATCGTCGATGTTTTATGCAGATGGAGTACATCTGTCCATAATCATTCTACTCTACCAATGTAGAGTTTCAGGATACCAGACATTATGAATGGTAAATACAGCTATCTTTAATATACTAATAACATGTATTCTTTTTCTTTATCAAAACAAACACTATTGATATTTGTAAATAACAATAGGTACATATATTACGCGCATATTCAAATTTTAAGTTTGTAGTGTATAATGTTATGTACTAATTCAGTTCGTCGTTAAATGGAGATGTTCCCATTTCTGTTTCAAATTGATTTTAAAGCGTTAACACGTGCTATACTCATTTATATTCACTAAAGCGGGCGACACACTCGCAACGCACGCACTATATTCATTTCAATGCTTTTATTTCACATGCATTCTGGTAGGTATGTACGCTAAAATGAATTTGTCATTGATATTCAAACGGTTTTATAGTTATCAACTGACTTGAATGAACAGAAATGGTATGGTTTTTGTTGATCAATTCGATTCAAAGTTTGTTCTGACGGTTCGAATTGCACGCTGTTTAGCAGATTTATCAACTAAAATCGAACCGGTGAACTCGGTATAACTTTCGTATTCATATACGTTACTACAAGGTCTCATAGTGCCTGCAAACACCTAGTGGCGATATCCGTATATTTGATTGGCCCGTTTTTGATGCCAAACAACAACGGGCCAATCACACTTAGAAAAATCTGCAATTGGACGTAGATACGCAAAAAGGAACGAACCCACAGCAAGTTCGAATGGAGATACTGATTTTGTATTGCTAAATTAATTAATTTAAATTTATTTTGGTTTCGTATTTTTTTGCATAATCGTAGATGGAATATATTTCATGCCCTTTTTTCCCATAGAGTTTTTTTCCAAAAAAGGAAGAGATAAAATTAATTTAAATTATTGAATTTAGTAAAACAAAATCAGTATCTCTATTTGAACTTGCTGTAGGTTGGTTCCTTTTTGCGTAACTAGTTCCAATTAGCAAAGAGATTAGGCTTGTTTGAACACATTTAGTCCATTAATTAATTTTATTAAAAGACTAGCTCTCCCGCGCGGTTTCACCCGCAACATATAATTAAAAGTTTTGCAACACCACCTACCAGGTCCAATTGTGAATCTAAACCATCCCAAGACCCACTTAAATACTCACAAAAAAATCATCGAAATCGGTTCAATTGTTTAGGAGTTTTTGCGAAACTAACGAACGGCAATTTTTTTATATATAAGATTAGTGCAAACAATATAATTAACATATTTTCCGGCAGGTGTCGCTATATTACGTTATTGTTTTTGGAATCCGGAGGAATGTACGAAAAACAATTTAATGTATTAAAGCTGAATCATTATAATCATACGTACTACAAAAATCTAGATCATAAGATGCCACAAGCCTTGGCTGTGATATCACAAATCATTTTGAGGTGTGTTTAATTTAACACCAATTATGTACTTAGTCTAGACTCTTGTCTATGTAAATTGAGGCTAATTACATACATTGCGATGATGATCGATGCAAGAGGGACAGCGTATTTTTTTTTTTAAATTAAACAGGTTTTTTTGACATTGGTGATAGAGCCGACTGGGCAACGAGAGGCCGTGGACTCGATTCCCGCACTAAGACAAATGTTTGTGTGATCCACGAATATTTGTTTCGGGTTTGGGTGTTGTGGGACCGTAAGACAGTCGTAGTTCCTGCTATCCACGTTACAAGTTTTACCTAATCTATGGTTAGGTCTAAGTGTGTGACTGTTGGGTGTATTTATTATTATTTATTTACAAGTAATGACCTTTATGTCTAACCTATCTATATGTATGTACATTGTGCCGAAAATTCCAGGAAGACAAGATCATTTATCACACGCTGAGATTCGAGTTCATTGATAAAGAGTCGCTATAAGTGGCACTGATAGTGTTTTTTAACCTTGAGGATGATAAGATCACAGTGTTTACGTAGTCTCGTGTGTTTTTCAGAAATATTACTCATTGCAGATGCTTGTCTTAAACACCTTAGCAAACATAACTCATACTACATTCCAATCACTCACCTAGTAATGAACATAATACATAATTTATAGCTTTTATTTTTTTATAAAGTCTCTGACGTGTAGAATACTCTCTTGTTTAATGTAATAAAAATATAAAAGTTATAGCAAAATAAGTTACGACAGCGTACGAAAGTGGGTAAATTTTTGGAAGACACGTCAGAATTGCGCAGCGTGAAAATAGCAAATAATGTTTTTGTTACTTCAAATATTCGATGTCGCATCAACTTATAATGTTTGTTATTCAACACATACAATTTAAATCTCTTTGTAGAAAATATTTTTAATTTTTTTTCTTTTTATTCTCTATTCTCGTTAGTCATAAGTTTATCTTTATTAAATAATGCTTATGTCAATATCATCACTAGATTAAATTCATAGGTGATATAAAAAATATACGACAAGACTACAATAATAATGAACATATCTATGATGTCATATCATACGTTTAGAGTTCTACTCTAAAACGTGTGACCGACGAACGCCATAATACCACGATTTTTAACTAACAATTTTATTCACACGCAACTGGTGCAGCTATACAACTAATACCGATCGACGAACGACTAGCGAACCAAACAGCGCCCGTAATACAAATTTTTGCTAGTTTTTTATCATTTTGATAGTTATCACGTCATCCCTATACGATATATATCTATGAAGTTAATACTTATCAAATACATTCTGCTAAGGGCGCTCTACGTAACGAATTGAAAACCTCGTAAAAATTTAAACTAGGGGCTAAATATTTTATGACGAGTTACAAGGCTGAACCCAGTATTTACAGGCGTGCCCTAAAACCGCAGCTTTACACCACCATGCCACTTTGTAAGTATTATTATGTATGTACGTTATGATAAAGTAACAACCACGAAAGCCATGTGAGTACCAACTAGATAAAACATACAGTGACAATAAAATCTCATCACTGTACCAGCGTAAACATTATTGTGTATGCACATAAATCAACGGTTCATGCCAGATGTCCGTATTACGAAACACATAAGTAACAGTGGGTGGGAAGTGTGCGAAATTTACACAATTTTGTCGGCACCGCTTGTATGCAGTTTACTTTGCTAATTATTTTACTGGCACGATTCAATAAGAGTTGATTAACTTTCTAACTGGTAGAACTTTGCTCTAACGGTCATTAAACAAGTTGTACAGGTATAAAAGTGTGTTGATGTAGAATACTTTTTTTTATCACTTCATTTTATTTTATAAAGGTATTTGCACCAAATACAGACTAACTGGATACTTGTATATCTTTAGATTCTACCACGATAATATACTAAACTATATGTGTCCTCAAACCCAAAAAATATATTAATTATTATTTTACGGACTAATGCAATCGACCTGAAAATACAGACCCAGACCTCTGCTCCAAATATATTGCCACAATCAAACGCAATGTTCATTAACAATTTCAACGAATCAGTGGCAATAAATAACGCATTCATTAAAACAATAATTGAACAAGTTTAAAATGTTATTGTTTGACAGCTGTAACTAGGTTCCATCGACCTCGAATCTGTGAGCAAGTGCACAGACTTTCTATCGAACTAGATATGTATGTCAGACGTAGGGACAGCAACTCGGATAACCTGCCGACTTGTCTATTCGCGAGATCGTTTCCTATTTAGATAAAACAAAAATTAAAGCGGTGCTGGAGTGGTGTGATACGTTCAATCAATGATAGGGAATACATCTTAAAGTTTATTTGATATTATTAAGAAGTATACGTGCGTAAAGAAGTAAATGTTGGAGTTTATTTTAAATTTTCCTTCTATACATAATAGAAATTCTACTTCCATTCAAATTACTCTATTATATTACTGACTTTCTGTAGACACTGACTTTTCTGACTGTAGAAATCACTGGTACCATACATATCTACTCTTATAGCATCTAGGCTTGATATTATGTACTTGTGTTATATAACTTCAGAACTGATTGAAAATTTTGCGAATGATCAATCAGCATCATTATTCGATCGAATAGTTACATCGGTGATGCATTGTATATTTGAAAGTGAAAATAGATGATTTACGGCATTTACGTAATTACAAAATGCACAGGCTGTGGTCAAGTTGTCATCATGGCGACGCTCTCATAGATTACGAAAGTGAAACTCCGGGCGATGACCTGGCTACATTGTAGCCATATACCACCGTAGCCTCTTCATGACTGCCGAGATATAATCGAAATAATAAAGCAAAAACCTCTCCATGCCCAGAAACATGGTAATAATCATTATCTTAAGGTATAATAAAGCTATTCAAACAAAATTAAGGTGATTTGAATCGGAAACATGATGACTTCTAATTTTGTTATGTATGATAAAACTAGCCTTGTTTTAAACACGTCTCGCTGCAGGGCTAGGGCCTCTTCTACTATATGATAGGGAGTAGGCCTTAGTCGACCACGTCGTCTAATGCGGGTTGGCAGATTTCACACACCTTCGAAGTTCTTAAAGAGAAGATTTTAAGTATGCAGGCTTTCTAAAGATGTTTACTTCACCGTTATAGCAAGTGATAATTAACAATGAATGCACACGTAACTTAGAAAAGTCAGAGGGGCATGCTCTTAGGGCTGATTTCCTGCGACCTACGTTTTGACAGTCCGTACCACTTTCCGTTGCGCTATCGCTGCTGCTATTTATTATGTATATTTTATTTATTTATCCTAGCACGACAAAGTAACTACACCGGACCAGATGGTAAGTACAGTGCCGTCCAAGTACAACGATGACCGTCGAGAGATATTGCATCTCTAGATGGTCACCAGAATTATGCCGTTACTGGATATATACTAGCTGACTCCGGAACCAGACTAGACGGAACGAGCCTTTATGGCGGGTTTTTCACGGTGTTTTTATTAATGGTAGTCGCTATATAGTCGGGCAGAAATCAGGTACCCTCCCACTAGCGATATGTATGTATATACCTATATGTACGTAGGTTTCCGGCCCAACTCCGCTCTCAAGTTTTCGTTTATCATAATTTCTTTTAAATGTACCCGTACTTAGGAAAATAAACCTTATCATAAAGCAAGAGTTAATTTCGTAACAGCATTTTGAAATGAGCAAAAGGCTACTGAGTCTAGCAAACAAAATGCACGTTCAAACAATTCAAAAGTTACATAATTCTGTCTAAGTCGAACGAACCACTGCGAGCACAAATTTCTCAATTATATTCTGCTGAGTCCAGAGTTCTATTATTATTCACAAAAACTTGGTATTGTGCAATTTAGATAAGCCAACCGGGATGGGCACTAAAGATTAATTTTTCACCGTGCGCTGACATAGTAAATTCGTGTTTTGTACCAGGTACTACTGTAAGAAACGGTGAAATAAAACGCTTTTAATGTGGGACATACTGTAGAGACTTAATTTAATATTCATAATTTCTAATGGGCTTGTGGTATACAACAATCTTTTTTATATATTACCATTTTTTGTTATTAGTCTGAACGACAAAACCAGTAGGTCTCTCGCCTGTAAGCGCCACGCCTACGCAAACAGAGGCGAACAGAAGCAACACCACACAGAACTTACAAAGCACTACATGGCATTGGATTGCGTTTGTCACACCGAGATGTTGTGATGTGATTTTAAGTCTCATAATGCTCAGTTATTTCACTGCCTTCAATGTCCTTCAAACTGAAATACAATAATGCTTCTATACTCTCTGCTTGGCGGCAGAAATAGATAAAATGATGGTGTCAAACCCGAAGGCCTCTATGAAGATATGAATATCTACCACTTTCTTTTTACCTTGTGCTAATAACTATGATTGAAACAATAATCAATATCTTATATCTCATGCAAAACGTCTCAATATTTTAATTATAGAACATAAAAAATGAATTCTAAATATCTTGTTTGACTACAAATAATTTTAAGCGCTCTGCAGTAAGTAATCGACATAAAACATCTCAGAGTTCAAAGCCCAGAGAAAAGATATATTATATTGCCGCATAGGATTTACGATATTAGGGTCCTTTGAAACCTTATCAGCCGTCACGTGAACTGCATGCATAAGCTGACTTACTTATCTTCTTGTTTAATTCAGAATGAAAGGTATCATGCTTTAGGAGACATACGTGTTTTGTTCTCAAGTAATTGTATATAATATCCCTTATGTTCAGTTCAGGAATATTTTTATCATGTGTATTTAAATCGAATTAATTACAAGCAAATCGATTTTGCCCGCAGCTTCGCTGGCGTGACTGAGTTTATGGGTACATTAACCGACGATGCCCTCTACATAACAAATAAGTACCCCCATTTTATTCTATGTCGGACATGAGCAATGCCCGAACGCGTGTTCGCTAGATTTTAATAAAATACTTTCTTCTAAAATGGTATCAGTATTGGTTATCTACATCAGCTAACCAATCATACGTCACAGTTTTAAATTGTTTATTAATACCATTATTCGCATCATAACTGCTGAATCACTTGCGATATTTACGTACTACCTCACATCAACAGTTTACACAACACATTTCTCAAGTTCTGAGAACAGTTGAAAATTGTCGTTCTGGGACCAACTACGACATTATTCGCTGCGTTCGTACAAACGTGCGTTTAATTACAGTGTTGTACATAATTGTGCAACACTTTAACTCTTTGTTGGTCGGTGTAATTTCGTGCGCATCACCGTAATATCTGGCCGGGTTCATGGCCGCCTAACTATTGCATTAGATGTGCTTAGATTAAGCACGCTTCAAACAAAATGAGTACGTCTGTTGCACACGACAGTTTATGTTAAATGTTTCAACTACAATGTACGGAGTATGTTACTCCATAACAAATTATATGGAAAATTGCTAATATATGCCTCGGTGGCGCAGTTGTATTGCGTACGCGGGACGACTGCTGTGCTGAGGTCTTAACTTCGATCCCCGGGTCGGGTATATAGGCTCACCCCTCTGGGCGAGATTATCTCGGCGCAATGTGGGTGTACGGGTTACACCTCTGCCTATTCCTTAGGGAATTACAGGCGTGAGTGCGTGCGTGCGTGCTAATATATATAATTGTCTCGATGTTGTACGTAAGTTGAGAAACCGGTGTTGGCCTGGATTCAAATCCCAGAAAATGTAACGGTTAGTATAAAATATAAAATCACCATGTCCAAATAATAATGCTTTTAGAACATATTTATAGCTTGTAGTAAATATTTGTAATATGCTGACACCGGTACTTGTAGGTACATAGTGTTCTCGCATGTTACCATCTGTGATGTTTGCCTTTCGCTTGTGCAAGAGTACCAACAACGATTCACAAATCATCGAGCGCAATGGTGCCCACTCTTTATGCTGACCTTTACCATGTCCAGATATTATTAACTAACTTATAGCATTCCACTTGCCTTAGTATTTAAATACACTGCGTACTGTTAAACCGCTGAAAGGTGTTACTTCTCTCTTATACATTTATATAGGTACTTCATTGTATAACAGACAGTTCTCAACGTTTGGTGTAGAAACATATTAGTTACTAGCATTCCCGCATGAAGTTCTGCACCATTATATTATCGATATTAAATTGACATAACTGTTTTATTTATAAACCGATTAACATGAAACAAATACTAAATATTAAGTGATATATTACTAGAAACTACATCTAAATCGGATAAGCCGTTTCTGATATTAGCGTGCACAAACGCACAGACAAACAGGCAAAAATTCTAACAATCATTGTATGGGGTGCTATTGCGTTGATAAAGGTCCCAATAATATTTTTCTTTTTCTCATATATCTTCCATATACAGACAGCAATCCGTTACATTTTTATTATATGTATAGATTATTTTTAACATTATTAATTTGGCATGCACATTTGTGATGTAGACAAGACAATCAAAAACAAATATTAACGAAGCACTTTAATCTTATAAGTTCTGGTATTTAAAAAACAGTTAACGACATAAAACTAAACATCATCTGAGAAGATATTAATATAGAGTCTTATAAAAAGGAAACATTAATTTATAAACCCATTATAGTACATCCTTTTCATTAACATTTCCACGAACTCTAATGATAACTATCTGCATACACGACAAAGCTACTAAAATAAATTAGTAACTAATTGTAACACAGACCCTTTCTTCACTTTGATCGCTTCTTTTATCGTTTGCCAAAATTGAATAACCGTATGAATGAATAACCGTATAACACGCAGAAGTTAACTAGGCACCTCGGTGTAATGACGTCATAGGAATGTACTAACTGCATAAAAAATTCAAGTACCCTTATAAGACCCTTCGAAAAAAGCGATTGTGACTGCGAATGTGGATGGGCACGTTTTCAAGCGAAGTTCACGGACGCGGGTTCGCGTGCGTACTTACTAAATTGGTTACTAAAATATGTTTTGTCTCATTCTCACTTTGACAGATGACAAATATGTGACCGACGTTAAACATATAATAATTAATCAATAGATACCTATTCAGCGTTTATCAATAAGGGGGTTAAATGTAGGTATATTTTTTGGTAACAGTTCTATATCCATAAAAATAACAATAATAACAACGAAAAAAACACGAAGGAGGCGCGTGCGTAACGGTAGTATTTAATTTACTGACCGTAATGACGCGTCGAGGGCGAGAACGGTAGGCGGTGGGGTGTGGTGGGAGGGGACGCGCATTCCACTGAGGTGCCAAGTTGATTTCTGTGTGTTATACGTACGTAATGTAGCTTGCAATTGACTGATATGAACATTACTTAACCTCTAGTGTCAATCGATCTACAATCTTGCAATTTTGCAGCGCCCCTCTCATTCTAGAATCAAATAAACTGGATGTAAAATTTGATTCATTTATTTGGGCTTTACAGCAGTCTTAACAGCCTCCGTGGCGCTGCGGGCGAGTAGCCGGCTGTGAAGCGAGAGGCCGCGGGTTCGATCCCCGCACCGAGATGGATGTTTGTGTGATCCACAAATATTTGTCTCGGGGTCTGGGTGTTGTGAGACCGAAAGTCTCTCGTAGTTCCTAATACCCACGACACAAGACTCGTATCTTACTGTGGGGTCAGGACTATGTATGTGACTGTTGGGTGTATTTATTTATTTATCTAACAGATCATTAAATCAAATGATATGTAATAAATACTAGTCTTAAAACATTATATTACAATATGCAGGTAGAGCGGTATTTTTCTTCCTACATTATGAAGGAGCTATCTAGACCGAAATGACATCAAATACAAACTGCCTTACATAAAACAAACCTAAGTAAGAGCTAAATGCTGTTACGTTTCATGAGGTCAGTGAAACTGCTGGAAGCCAACGATAACTTAGACGTAAGTGCTGATATAAAATCCGTCAAGTTTGAATCGTACTCGAGCAACGAGGTCAAGGTTTCCTACTACCTCCCCTAAATTATTACTTTTCTCATTTTATTTTAAGAATATGAGTTGCCACCGCCAGTATGATTCAACTTGTGCGAACTAAAATCTAGTGTAATCTATTTACGAGGATCATACCATACCAATTAAACAGATCCATTTAAAACTATTAACTACCTACGAGTAACTTTTATTCGCCTTAAAAGCAGTAATTACAAGATTGTAGGTCTCTCGTATGCGAGAGGCCGTCTGGGTTGGTACCACCGCTTTGTCTATTTCTGCTGCCATGTGCTACCAAAAGTGTGTAAGCACTGTTGTATTTCGGTTTGAAGGACATTGACGTTCAACGACTTGCCACGATATGGTACGAAATGCAATTTATTTTATTTATTTCATTTACTGATTTGCGATATTAATAATGCATCTACAATACTACCGCAAAATCTTATTCAAACTGTAGCAATCAATTATTTGTAACGAATTCAGAATGCCTTGTATGTGTTATTAATAAGTAATATCAATATTATGAAAGGTTTTGCAGCAAACTTTAATGCTCTAAATTGTCTATAGATTTTCAAATTGCATTGGTTTCATAAAATATTAAAGATAGCCTAAACCGTCTTAATAAAAGTCTTTTCTAATATATTGTCTGTTTATGCTCAATAAAACTATATATTTGCAAGCGTAGTAACAAAAAGAATAACCTTTATAACTTGATTTATTAAAATTAAAAACCTGCATAAAAATACATTTCGAGTAGGATCTAAACCGACGTGTATGTGTATGTACACAGCCTATACAGTTCACAGAAATGTTCGATCCGCAAGCAAGGTCCAACAAGGTAAGCCTGCATTCTTCCTGCCTTCACCGGACCACCTTGAGTACCTGTTGATTGTTCAACCACTTGGCTTGCATTCTTGTATTTTGATTAGCAAATCTCTAATGAAAATATTCGATATTATCTTCTCTTAATTGGTCGTTGTGTAATGACTACTGTGTACTGACACAACGTCCGAAATAATGCTCATAGTTTAGCGCTCTTTGATAATAATCGTGTGTCTGTACGAATCATGCAAACAGCACTCAATTTTAGTAGTACATACATTAGTAGTTTTAATAAATAAGTTGGGTATAATAGAAAATATAGCTTGAATCTTGCGCAGAATGTACTATATCAATGGTAGAGCTACGCCGTACACCGCTTTCTACAGCAAATGGAAATAGCCGGATCGACCGAGTTATTACCACTGCCTTACAGATAACCGACGTAAAGTGTAGCCTCGTTGTTGCGTTTCGTACGGTAAGTGAGATAACCGCTGACTAAAACTACAGTTTACGAGAAAATTTAAACTTAGATGGAGCAAGGAACGTTTAATTCTTTATCAGTTTTGTTTTGAATATAAAGATATCCAATAAAACTATAAAAGTACGTACCTACTAAAATTACTATTTAGTGAGTGATTAAACGATATTATAATAAAAAATATACGCTTCGGCAGTCTTAGGATATTTTGAAAATACGCACATGTGTTGGTGATGAATTCTGTTACATTACATTATGTTATTAATTTTATCTAAAATAGCCCCGGATTTGGATGTCAAGCATTTGCATTTAATTACTAATTCGTATAACATTACCGAAGAGCATAAATTAAATCGTTGTGCCGTAGTGTGTTATTTGACTCGGTATTGTATCATCTGGAATGTACACACTGGCACTCAATCAACCCATTTTAGGAACGATACAATTGGTACATATTGGGGCCAATATTTGGTAATTACGGTCCAGTTTCGTCTACAGCCTTGTGCCGAAATATCGACGCATGCCAGCTTTCACGCTCAATTTCACGTGTCAGAGTTTTAGCACAAACTTGTTAGAAACTATAAAATTGTGAATGTGTGACTAAACTATTCGACTTATGTATCCACTGGTGAAATGTTATTTCACAGCGTTTGAGTTGAAATGGAGCAGTGTTTGTTACTCGTTGTGTTAACTGCAAGTCTTTTTATTGGCGTTAATGATGAGACGAGCAGGTCGCTCGCCTCATCGTAAACATCACGCCGCGTCTGCCCATTATCCGAAGCAACACCAATCAGAACTGCTAAACATGAACTACTTCAAAGCAGTGGACTGCGCTCGTCAACTCAAGACATAAAATGTTAAGCCTCATATCATACCCAGTAGTGTAACTAGCTGCCTCTATTTATTTCTTGAGTAAAACTTAGTATTTTCCGGATAGCAAACCTGGAATTAAATCCCGTCTACGACACTTAACGTGCAATTAAACAAGATATTTATGTCAGAGTTGTTAGATTGCAATTTATTAAATGCGTTCTAACTAGTTTCCGGGCTGATATAGAATAAACACCGTTACAGAATTTTACATACATATATATGAAAGCAGCGATAGCTCAGCGGGGAGTGGTATGGACTGTCGAGACGAAAGTCGCAGGTTCGAAACCAGCCCCAAGAGCATACACCACTGACTTTTCTAAGTTACGTGTATATTAATTGTTAATTATCGCTTGCTATAACGGTGAAGGAAACCTGCATACCTGAGAACTCGATAAGATTTTTCGAAGGTATGTGAAGTCTGCCAACCCGCATTAGGCCAGCGTGGTGGACTAAGGCCTAATCCCTCTCATTCAGTAGAGGAGGCCCGTGCCCAGCAGTGGGACATATATAATACAGGGCTAGTAAAAAAAAAATATATATGAATTATCTATGATTCGATCCCAGCACATAGCGAACACTAAGTGAACTCATGATATATTCCCAAAACATCAATAAACATAATTTACAAATAAGATTCCATATAGGCACTTAAGCTGACAATCTGCTGTAAGATTCATGCAACATCGTATAGTTTTAACTAGGCGTAGTAAATTTTTTCTCAATTTTCAATAGCTTGACAAACTTGATTTGGATTCACAGCAGTATCAGAAATGGAAACTTTAAAAAAATTGTTAAGTATTGTGGGCGCACATTGTCGGTGGAAAACACTTACCATCAAGTCAACTTTGACGGTCTATGCTATAAATATTATATTATTATACTACTGCAGGCTCGTTTTAAAATCGATTTTGACTGTGTTTGAAAAAAGGATTCTTATACGTATTTTCTGTTGCAAATGTATTTATTTATTTATTGGTACAGTTACAGACAACAGACTACATTTTACATAAAGTTACACTTATAGAAGACATGATAATGACTTATATAATTATGTATAAGCATAAACATGAGAATCTACCCTAGTATGGATAACTTACTGACTAAACTCTCGAATAATAAATCGCAAACAGGACCTGTAGCGTGCTTATAACTAGCCTTTTACTTGACGGTTGGTAGAGACTAGAAACCCTTATTCCGCATTCTTGCATCGACTCGCTAACACACCGAAGCACTATCATGCTTCATTTTACCAATAATGTATTCCGCAACGACAAAGCCGCGCCGTACCAGCCCTTTTCATACTTAAATTATTGCCATAATATGGTAGAAATGAATTATTGCAAAATCTGGTTTTTCATCAATACCAAGGCAGTGAGTTTCGTAAGTCTTGTTTCGTAGTTTGGTAAATGTACGTTAATAAATCAACTTTAATTTTGCATTTTTACGCTAAAGTTATAGCATATTTCCATCATGAGTGAGTTACTGACATTTACATTGGCATGCAACGACAATAATTAGGTTGGTGCGTTGAGTAAGTAAAAGATTAATGATAATTATCATTTTGTTAAACTTGCTTTTCTGGTTTGTAGTATTTGGGGACATAATGAGTATTATGCATTAGCTTGTTTGTTATGTTACTGTATAACGTCGTTAATACTACTGGTAGCTAATACCTACATTTATTCAATCCTTAAATTCTCATTTTAAAACTGTTGTCTCTTGTCTATAAATCTAGCCTTATATGCGGTGACTATATAGGTCATAAAGTTATTGTATGCAGGTCGAATAACAATTAAAGAGGTGATAACAATCATGTATGAATATCACAAAGATAAACAAACACATTATTTTAATGTGTTTTGGCGTGACGATCATTAAAGCAGCTGTTTAAACTAATCATGTATTCAAAATACGTATACTACCCCATAAAGGGCAAGATAGTATGACAGAAAAATTGATCAATTATATCATCAAACTATTATTACCATCAATGGAAGAAAGTGGTTTCGAATTTACATGTTGATTTACTGTCTCGAAAGCTAAGACAATTTTATTAGTATTATTCATTGTGACAACATTATCTAAGTGGAATTAACTATTAACAATTAAGGAAACAGTAGAGAGGGTAGAAAGGTTTTAATGAATCGTTCAATTACTTAATTACAGGCATTATCACGATATTTGTTAGGGTAACAGGACGCGGGCAATAAAGTGTACTTCTGACAGTGGCAATACAATGAAAGATACCAATTATTGTTAAAGCATGCATTTGTGTCTCCAAACTTATGTAACTTTAGAATAAACGAATGAGAAATGGAGTTCTAATTTAAATTTAAATATTCTCTGGAAAAACACCACCGAAATTTATGAGTAGGAATAATTTCTAGCTAAGAATGAATTTCTGGAATTAATTAATTGAAGTACTTATTACATTCTATTGTAATAGACTCTAGTAAAGGGACAACAATATAAGAAACAGAGCAAGACAGACTTGAGTTCATTGCACGCCATGTAGTGTAAGATTGCATTACTTACAAAGGACGTATCCTTCAAAACAGTATATGCTAGAAAAGAAGATGCTATAAACAAGTTAGCTTTATTTTATACACAGATAAACTTTCATATTCTACTTGAGACATTTATATTCTTATCGGCTGTAACCACAGAATGTAAATCGCTTCAATTTATTTTAAAAATATAACTCGATATTATATATATTGACTCGCATAACACTATTCTATGAACACCAAAGCAACATACAACAATTAAGGTCACTTTACGTGAATATTAAACTATTTTTGTACATCTGATGCGGTACTCATCAAGCCGTAAAATGTAGGTACTTAATACTACCATTACATGCATTAAATCGACGGTTACGTAAGGTATTGTATGGTCGTAAAATAAAACTTTTTTTTATAATATAGGCCGGCAAACGAGTGGGTCACCAGATAGTAAGTGATCTCCACCGCCAATATACGCCCACAATACCAGGAAAATCCTGGACGCCCTGCCGACCCTTAAGGAACGGGTTAATTAAGGGATTGGAGAAGGGAAGGAGATCTGGGCCTCTGGATATCTTCTTCACCATACGAAACGCAGCAGCATGCCGCTACTTTACGTCGGTTTTCTGAGAGACAATGGTAACGACCCGGTCGATCCGGCCCATTCATGCTGTAGACAAAACTGCAGCGTGGGTTTACCACTCAAGAAAACCCAGATAAGAATATTCTTATTCAATACTAACACCGATAAATGAATTTTAAATTAAAACATAATCCTCGGTAATGGGTATATATTTATAAACCCAAAAACAAAGCACTGCTCATATTTATGAATAGTGCTATTATCTTGCTTGTATAGAGTCGGTGTTTGCTCGATATAAATGAGGTAATAGTTTCTCGGCACCAGATGATGATGAATTGTTACCTTAATAAAGAATGATATTTATCAAAATATGATTTATTACCCCTTGTCTGCCGCTATGTGATGAATAGTTACATCGGTTTTTTATACAACTATGTACTTCCAGAATTTATACCTATGTCATCACTTACTATATACAAAATATTTAAACAGACCCTGTTACAGCACTATTGATGACGCAATTAGGAAATAAACAAGTAAAATGTCGTGTTTAGAATATTTGTAAGATATCAAATTAACACTACAAAATGAAACATTTTAAAAAGGTAAGGATATAATGAAGTAAAGACTGATTTGAAATACGACGATTATTGTTTGCACACCCAACGAAGTTTTCCGACAAACAATGTTTCGTATTACAAAACATTTGCCAACACAATTGGCGTCTCTGCTTTTTATGAAACTACTGAAACGGCAAATTTTCAAGAACTTCACATCCTGATACAATATTTATAAAAATTTATAAAAATATCTTGTTATCTTAAATATATGACTTGTGAGCTTACATAATAACATATGAATAATTTAATCTAATCTCGTCAAGGAAATTAAATTTCAGCAGCGTACAAAGCTTGTTCTTTCAAAAATAGTTCAAAGAAAAATTATCGAACACTGCACCTATGCACAGGTATGCTCATTGTTTTAAACCACTTATGTGTTACTTTCTACTGCCCATTGTATCCACTAGGAAAAGCCATTCGTGGTCATTTGCACGCATGACGATCAACATCTCGTATACAACTTACGAGTTCAGTCACGAAGACAAATTGGCTAGCAGGTCAAGCGTATGGAATGAGCTTATTAAACGCTAAGTATAAGAATGTACGTACGGTCTCTGTTTCAGTTGGTATCTCTGACGCATTGTAGAATTATTGGGCACATATAACACAGTGATGCCGGCGAAATCACTATTAGATAGGTTATTCACTAGATAACCTCACAGGACGCCGTGTTATGATCACAGGTTGTCAAGCGTTGCCATCAATCGACGCGGCGAGATCTGCACGCGACTCGCGATCGGCGCGAAATTAGCTAACGCTTGTACTTGGAAACTGAAAAATTAGCTCAAAAAGTGTTAATTTATCCGACAATTACGACTGGCGAGGATGTAATTAACTATTACGGCAGAACGTGTATCAGTTTGTCGGTTGGGCGCGCGACTGCGGGTGCGCCGGGCGCGACGAAACGGGGCGCCCGCGCACACCTCGCGGCCCGTGTCCACGCCAGGCTCCAGCGTGCAATCAATTTATGCAAATTGCCGACGGGATGGTTTAGTCGCCTAGCCAATTGGTCATTGCCTATACCAGGAACAGTCCTAGCCGTAAACAACTCCGATGTCAGAACTCGATCTGATACGTGCCGTGTTTTGCAACGCAAGCTGCTTACTGATTCGGGTGCGAGCAAAAAAAAATGGTAGCAACTAAACCTGTCACAACACTGCCCGCAATTCGGCAACAGTTCTGCATCAATGATTTCGCTCCAATCAATAATAACAATCAAGTCAGTATCATCATGCTCGCAACAAAAATGTTCGTAAAAATTGCCCTAATTTTATTTCAAGTTGTTGCAATAATGTCTAATGATTTTATCGCCCTGTATTATATACTTTCCCACTGCTGGACACACGCCTCCTCAACGAATGAGAGGGATTAGGCCTCAGTCGACAAAATTACCATGTTCAATTTTCTCAAAGTTCAAACGGTTCTATTTTAATTGAGCAACTACTAAATCGCATGCGATTTGAACCTTTTGAACAGACATTCAATTCATTCATTCATTTGATCAAAAAAATCTTGCAGCTTTTGTTGATTCAAGTCTCTTTTTGAAAACCATTCGACTCGTCCGAATCAGTTATAAGGACGAATCCTCATAATTATTATAAAAAAAAGAAATGTCTTATTTTTTAGAAAGCGGTTATTGTATATCAATAAATATATTACCAGTGCATGCGAGCACTTTGACCTAAGACATTAGATTATTTAAATATTTAAACTTGAGTAACGTATCTATCACTAACAATGTAATCACTTCTTAAATGAGGTCGACTCTGACAGTATAAGTGATATATACCTAGGACAATGCATAGATGTATCTAACATTAGTATGACTCATTATTATGTAACGAGGAAAACCAATAAGTTACGAATTGCACAAGGTGATATGATACCACAAGAGGTAGAGATAATAAAAATCTCAACTTTCCCGCAATTTTCGTTTATCTTGGAAATCATAGATCCCTACAAAAAAAGAGTGATGTTTGTTAGAGTGATATAAATTCCGTTTCGATACCTGTGGGTGTGGTGCCTAAATGAATGAGCCGTTTTAAATGCGGTTTCTTTTTAATATCGGTTTAATTGAGATGGTTCTTAACTATGTTTGAAAAAATATATCAGCCATATAAAAATACAGATGTTTTTTCCTAATAATTAACGTCAGGATATTAGGTTATTCTATTGAAAAACTGACGGCGGCGAAGACAGGGCATTATTTGCATATTCGTACTAAATCGTACATAATGAAGATTGCCCAAACGGATAGCACTGTACGAACCTATATCCTTAAATTTTATAGTACGTACATACACCAACAGAGATGATAATACTATAAAAACTACTACTATAAAAAAAAACTCGTAACCACTGCGCTGGAGGCTGTCATCATCGTGAAACACAAGAGAAAGGCGACAATGAAAGTGTCGTGCGCTTACCATCTTCTATATAATAAGCAAACAGAAAATAGAAAGGGAACTGATCGCAGTTTATTAAAAGAGACTGCGTTTTTAAATCTCTATACCTTAAGGATTTAAATACTTGGATTTTTATAAATAGGCCCGTTTTGTATTCCGCGAGGTAAAAGACAGCGATGCGAGACCGATTCCGTACAATTTCTTACAACGCGGACGTGTCGCTATCGCCTAACTCGTATCACACATCGCGGTCGTAGACAGAAGTAAGGTGTTTGGGAAGCGATTACACATTTAATTTAATTTCTTTTACATGCATAATACGAATAATATACTGACGAAAACTTCTTGTTTGTACAATTCTTAAACTGGAATCCTACATGTTTATATTGTATTTTTATTAATACTTTGTTTCTACTGTGCCTTTTTTATAACATGGGCTGACAAACCAGCAAGTAAGTCACCTCATGGTGAGGGATCTCCATCGCCCATAAACATCACCTGAGGAATCATAGACCTGCCGACCTTGAAGGAAAGGGATAGTTAAAGGATTGCGAATAGGAGGGGGATTTGGGCCTCCAGATATCTTACTCATGGTAAAACACGTAATAGCAACCTGCTACTTCACATAAATTTTCTGTGAGACAGTGTTAACAAACCGGTCGAGCCAGCCCATTCATGCTGTATACAAAACTGTCAACAGCGTGGCTCTATTACTTGAATTGTTATGCATATTAATTTGCCTTTTATTTTATGTCATTTGTTAACATATTACGCAAAGTACTCAACTATAAACGTGACTTATTAATAATGTTTGTAAAGACCTTCACAGCACAACTATAAAATTCCCTTCATAACCCATCCTTATTGTGAGATTCAAAGATTCATCGTATAATGAATATTTATTACAAACGATATTATTGGCCAACACGTTTCTGTTCACTACCTACCAATTTAAAGGCTAAACATGATCTAACTGTATGTAGATCGTTAGTATAGGCCATGAAAGATAATAAAGAACAGATGGAATTTTTAACTTTTATATGAAAAGGAAGAAGACATAATGCGGATCATTATATTCTTACTGCCGCACACAGGGACGATAATTAACTTTAATTGCCAATTAGCTATGTTTTAGAATTCGAACTCTCAGAGAGTTCAAATAAGATGATTGTGCACTCAGTAATGAAGCTTAAAACATTTTCTGTACTCAGCTGTGTATCATACAGCTTTACTTATCTGCTGCTTCACTGATCTTCCATTTTCAAAATATTTGTGTGGGAATACAACTTCTATTTTTTTTCGCCCTTTTTCCTTAATATCAGTTCCTGACATCAAAAGCTCTTAAAGACATAGAAACTCACCACTTATACAACATTTTTGAACTGGTCAATAGGTTGCATACTTGCCCTATGGTTCTGCTCTATAGGTTCCGTAAGATATTTCAATAGATAAGTACTTTTATTTATTGTGAAAGATGTCTTTCTAGGCAAGGAATTCTATACATTCTTCTTTAGTTCCTTTGCTTATTAGCATATTAGCACGTTACCGAAACCGTTTATTGGTCCATCTTTATACGAGTTTATCTCTACATTTCAATTGAACTCTCATTGGGCAACATGGAAGGATAGACTTCGAACGCGGCCGAACCGCGAGCAAAAGTTAATAATACAAGGTCGTTTAACTCAAAAAATAATATATTCGCGACATGTCAACTAGTACCGGAGACTGCTGTTTTGGGCACAAATAAAACTGAATGTGGTTTACTGAGTTAGCCCGCCGCGCCGCACCGCCTGTACTTCACCAATTAACTGCACCACGCCAGTACATTCATTAAAACGTAACTTTATTACTCGTATATATAAAATGTAGCGCACGAGACTTTTTGAATGGAGATATTTTGGTGGCATAATAATAATTGATAATTTATTGATACAATGTTTACAATTGCTTGACATTTTACAGTACTATTTTTATGATTTACTTATATAAACTTTGTCAGAGGTTTTATGCTGGGTTATTTACCGTGATCCCCACACTAAGCTTGCCTTGTAGCGTGGGCAATCATAAAAAATCTATAAAAAATATAAAATAAATTATACTATCCCACTTTTGGGCACGTGCCTCCTCTACTATTAAAAAGGGCTAGCTAGTTAGGCTTTAGTCATTACTATAACAAGCTGACCTAATGTGGGTGTTCTCAAACTTAACGTACACTCAAAATTGTTTCAGAAATGAGGTTTGTAGGTTTCCTCTCGATATTTAGCTTCACCGTGGGATGAACGAGCGATTATATTGTTAGGACACATAACATACGTCACGCCTTTATCCCCGATGGGATAGGCAGGGGTGCAGCTAATACTGACACACGTTTCGCTGAGCTTATTGCCGAGTGGTATGGAGATACCGGGTAATTAATGTGTGATTTTTCGAAGACTAACTCTGATTACCCGACTTGGGAACTGAACCCAAGACCTCACAATTCTTAGCCTTAGAACGCTGTCACTAGACCAATGAAATGCAAATATTTATTATAGTGTTGTAATTTGATGTATGATCAAAATCGGCACCTAGTGTGAGAAAATATAAAATAAGTAGTTTTGTATTTTAAATTTACCTAGAAGAGTATTTACATTTAGATAAAATCGACACAACTATGTTTCAGCTACAAAAAAAACAAAGCAATTAGTAACAGCTTATCTATGAAAACACCTCAGAAGAATAAAACCATGCACATTATGTTTATACGACAAAGTCATTTGAAATAAAACAAGAGCATTTTAAGATACGTATAGAAAAAACAAATTCCTGTCTAAAATACATACTTAATAGCGAGTTCACACAATTCAACTCTAATTGAGCAACTGGTAAATCGCATGCGATTTGAACAGTCTGGACATTCAATCCATTTGATCAACAAAAACGATACAGCTTTTGATGAATCAAGTCGGTTGATAAACTAAAATAGAACCGTGTGAACCCGTTCTAATAAGTATTTATGATCTTACTATAGTTAAAAAAACGACCACGCCTCAGTCACAACCAATGAGGGTTTTCCTCGTACTAATGCATAATAAAAAAATTTTAATATCCATTAAAATGCTCAGAATACAAAAGTCTACAAATTTTCCTTCATCTGCGCATTCTATGTTGCTTATTTAAACATGATTTTTTCGAATATTTCGTTTACACGCGAGGTAGATGAAACCCGTCAAGATTTTTACGGTTGTCTAGTTTAGTTCCGACACAGGTTTTTTTATCCTGGCTCGGCAAAGTGACTACGCTACACCTGATGGTAAGTGTAGCGCAATCCAAGAATAGTGTCTACCAACGATAAACAATGTGTCCATCGTAGGTCGGCAAGATCATGCCGGCCTGCCAAGGGGGAGGGGAAGGAAAAAGGGATGGGAAAAGGGTTAGAATCAAGGGGCGAGCCCCCTGGGGAGAACCGGATATACACTGGCTGACCCTGGAACGCGACCCACACAAGGTGGGCCACTATGGCAAGTTTTAGCACCAGTGTACGGTGGTCGCTATCCGGTCGGATACAAGTATCCTCCCACCAGCAAATAGTAGTATAGTATATTAGAACCACAATTCCGGAATCCAGTCTGCGAACCGATTCCGGTCCTTAACCGGAATGGAAATTAACTCACCACATTACCTTTGTCGCCGCACACCGGGATAAATTTGAATGGAAATGAAATATCTCTGCAGCACGTAAACATTACTGTTTCATGTAAACCGAATTAGTTGTATGTCTGGGTAATGAAAATTTATGTAATTCTATACATAAATTGCAATTCGTTAATTAGATATATTATGTTATTGGGCTAGATGTACTTGGGCTTCTCACATAATTAATTACATTCATAATCTTTATGTACCATTTTGGTTGGGTTCATTTTTTCGTTGTACACATTAAAGTGTAAATTGATGCAATATACGTTTTAAAAACGTTTCTTTTTACAAGCCAAACACAAATGCTTGACACTATAAATTTTACTTCTCATAAGTTTACAGCAAGCATAATTCCAGTGATAAATTGTTTATTTTATTCAGTAACACAATACCCGTCTGTAAGAGGAGTATATATAACATAAATCAAGTGGGCGACCAGTATAAACAACTGCAGAGGATACGATAGATTATAATCAAGGTCTGGTGCAATGACAGATGTCCGTCTTAATACACTGACGATCGAGTGAACGGAAAGTCTATATAACTACATTGCATCGCAACCAACCTCCAAACTATACTAGCATCCAACATTCCAAATACAGTGCATCAGATTTAAGATGTTCAACAACAACTTTCTACAACCTCTTCTGAGTATGAAGATGCATTTATACGGGCCGACATGATTCTGGTGACCACCGATAAACTTATTGTTTGTCGTTGGTCGCAGGTTTTTATGAGCTGCACTACGCTTACCACTAAGTGTAATGCAGTCACTTTGCCGGGGTCCGATAAAAAAAAGGTTCCGAGGTGAGTGATGCTGCTGTCAAACGCTGATTGGTCAATTTTGTATTTTAACAGCTTGTTTTATAAATTTTCAATTCGTTCCTAAATTTACCACCACCATATAATGTTTTCACTCTATTTATCCAACTGTGTGTCTTGTTTTGATGAATGTAGTATTTCAAGTGTTTATAAAGGCTAACTATGGTCGCTCCAAGCGACAGACGGAATAGTCAGTATTGTTATTATCACCAATGAGGCACCAATGATGCTGTGCGTGAGTGACTCTACCGTCAAATGGACGCCCATAGTATTCACGTAGTATAAGAAACAGTAGCAAGGCTATACTCCAAGGATATCAATAGAAATGAACGTTGTACACTTTCTTTAAAACTTATGATTGTTCAAAGTAAAATTGGTCAATTTGTCTTTTTGTTATATTTATTTTTTTGTTATATTTATTTTTTTGTTATATTTAGTTTTTTTTCCTTTAAAACCATGTTGAAATCACACAATTTCCTACTTATAAATTATATCACATATTTATTCACATCATCTCAACCTGCCGTTTTTTTTACTAGTATGAATGACAAAACGAGCGATCGCTTGCCTAGTAAGCGCCACGCTTGCCCATAAACAGACACAACACCAAACAAAATTTCGAATTACAAACCAATACATGACACTGGAATGCGTTCGTCACACCGAGACGTAAGTTGAAAAGTATTACAATGCCCAAGTCCCATCATCTGGGCCTGGGACATCATCATCTGGTCTCATCGTCTGGCCTCATTGTCCTTTAAACCGAAACATTTTGGTACTTATACAGTGCTGCTTGGCGGCAGAAATAGACAAAAACTTTAACTCACTAGATTGAAATTATGATTGGAAATTGTACCCGGAATGGCTCGGTGTTAGTCTAGCCCCTATCACATCATGGGACGGAAATAAACTCGGTAGACAGAGTAACAGTAATTTTACCTCTGCTTACTCCTTCGGGGGTATAGCGATGAGCATCTGTTATGAAATGAAGCTATTAATAATTATTTTATGTGACGTAAAGTTAGGTATAGTCTATATACTTAGTTTAGCTTGATTTTATTAATCATTAACAGTATTTTACATATAATAATAATAAAGTATTTTCTATTATTGCTGATTTATTTTTATTTAATTTTTAACTAAAATTCTGATTACGTAGTAGACAAAAATATTAGCCCACCGAAAATGTGTCAAATGGGAACACCCAAATACTCCGAAATATTTTATTCCGAATTTCGATGTTCCGATGTTCAAAAGTCCGAATTTCATATTACCTAAAAATTATAATGTCTATTATTCAAATTTACGAAAGTTATTTCACCGAAAGTTGTAAATACGATCTGTTTGTTTTCCGATTTTTATATGTTCGAAGAGTCAAATGCTCGATGGGTTCTCGACCCGAAAAACGACATTCCGATTTTCAATATTCCGAATAAATTGCTAAAATTTGGACTTTGATTCAGTCAGTATAATCATTACATATATTTGGGTTAGGTTAGGTTAGAACTGTGACCATTAAAGCGCGAAGGCGAGCGAGCGCAGCGAGCGTGCCGCGGCAGCGGCCGCCGAGCGCCAGATCCTCTCTATTGTTGTTGAATCATTTGGGTTAGGTTAGAATTGTGACCAGCGAAAAAATATTTTTATTGGAAAGAAATTATTTTTAAAACGCATTTGACATTACTTTTTTAATTCTACCTACTCATACTATTATACTTCTCTTTGACGAGCTATTATGTGTTGATTTGTCTTTCTATTCAGTTTTACAAGGCGTTTTTATTTCGTAATTTTAATTAATAGGTATTTTAATAATCGGAATTCGTATTTTTGATGTTTCGAACTAACATTAATTCGGACTTTTTGTTATTCGATCTATTGAAACTCGGTATTTTGAGAATCGTAATTATATACGTTAGGAATATTGAAATCTCGGAATTATAAAAATAGGATAAATGATACAACGGAGTTGTTATATTCGGAATTTTAAACCATTCGGAATTATGAAAATCGGTATTTTGAAATTCGTATTTGTGACTGTCGGAATAAAGTTTGTCGTATTATTGTAGTGTACCCGTGTCAAATACAACCTCGCGTGCAGTGAATCATGATTAATGTCCTGCATCGTATTTGATAATTTGTCGCTCACAGATAAGCCCCTACCATATATTACCGCTATAAAGTGACGCAAACCCTTGTTCACATGACAGTAACCCTCCACTATGAGTGTATAAAAAGTGTCGTACACACATTCAATTTAATTTAAAAGTGTTTTGTTAATAACAGCTTCAAACGGTTCGATTTTATTTGATCAACTGACTTGAATCAAAACTAATAATATTTTTGTCGATCAATTTGATTGAAAGTCTGTTCAAACGGTTCAAACCCCATGTAATTCTAGCAGTTGATCAACAGAAATCGAACCATGTGAATCTGCTATAAGTAACACTAATTATTTATTTTTTACTATGAAGGAACGATTCGGGCCATTTCATAAATATTTTTAAAGCAAAGGTAAACGAGTAGTAAACTGGTCGAGCTGGGCTACCCATGCTATAAAAAAAGTGGTGTCTACAACATGGCTCTACCATTTAGAGAGAATTATGTATAAATATATTAGTATTTTAGCTAATGAATATGTTATTGCCAGCTTTTACTGTGGAAATTTTCTAGGAGATCTCGGGGTTAAAATCCCTAGCCGAGTACCAATTTTTTTAGTTTTCTAACACGAATTGCCCGGGGTTAGCTTCTCCAAAGGATTGAGATTGGGTAGTTGGTTACCTTATCGGTTGGCTAGATCATTGGACGTAAAAATGGATTATTTATACAAACATATTTATGAACAAGTATGTTGTGTCAATTTCACGTTTGAACGAAATAAGGGCAGATATTTATTGTTGCATTGATTTTCTGCTTTCACTGCTTTTTCCATTTTTTTTCGAATGAACTTGTGCTGTTAGCCTGTATTGATTTAACAGCTTCACCTGACACTAAAGCCGGCGCTTTTGGTACTGTAACCATAAAATTAAATATAATTATATTAACAGTCATTCGGAATTTAAAGGTATGTACTTACTATTATTACTTACTTACTTACTATTATTTACTTCTTTAAGTACTAAGTAGTTTAATTGTAACAATGAATCAGTTCAGAACTTTACACAGACTTTTAATAGGCGGTACTAACGTAGTGCTACTAGTACTATAGCTTATCCTAACAAATGGTGTCTTTGTTTAATTACTTAGCCTTGCAAAGGGATGGAAAGTTTAAAACCACATTCACACGGTTTCTCGTACAACATGGGCGAAAGAAAGCACTAGTTTATGCGGCTGCATCATATGACTCTCGCTACCCAATTGCATGACGCAACCTCGTAAATTATGTTTTTCTGTAATATCCATGCCTCACCTGCAATAAACTCTTTTCGTATAAATGAGCCTATTTTACATTTTCAAATGTAACCTTTGTGTAGTATTTTAGTTATTTGGTAACGCAAATAAAACAAGAATTACTATAAAGGATATCATAGCTGATATTGGGTCATACAAAAACTCAAAAGCTCAGTCTGAATGATTAGTCACTAGCTTTTCCTCGAGGCCCCGCCGCGATGTGCTTTTTCTGGGATATAAAGTTAATCAAGGATAACGTAGGATTCTAATGGTGAAAGAATTTTTGAAATCGTTCCCATAGTTTTTAAGTTTATTCGTTACATACAAATATTTCCTCTTTACAATATTAGTTTAGATGAAAGTTACGTTGTGAACGTTGCATTTACCGTTGGACGTTACTTCACAAATACTCGAAGAATACTATTGCGCGATCATTTTTAATTCTCCGAAACATATTACCTCAAAAATATTTTATCAACATTTGTACAAACACGAATTAACACTAAATGTTGCGACAAGCGTTTTAATTGCGTTAATTAAAAAACAATAAATGAAACAAGGACAAGTTTGAAGCATCTAAATGCTTGAAGTATCATGTCTATTAACTCTATATTTAGAACAAGGAATTTAACTGTTACAAACTTATGACATGAATTAGAAAAAGATCTATTATTTATTAATGGGTGAACAGATTTACTTTAAGCATAGCTAAGAACCTCCGCGACTAAATCAGCTTTCAATTAAAAAACCGCGTTAAAATCGGTTCACTTGTTTATGTGCTACGATGCGACAAACAAACACAGGGGTCCAACACAGGATCAATTTATAACATCCCTCTTTTTTATCTAAGTTTAAAAAATACACGCACTCGGTTGTCCCTCAGTATTTCACTTATTGATTATCAACTAAATAACTGGTGTTTTCATGTCAGCTACACCAAAGGAGGTCAGAACCAATCTAAAAATCATAAAAATATAACTTAAAATGTTCTAAGATCACAAAAATCCGAAATACACTAAAAGTTATATAAAAATGGTTGGTCCCAGGGTTTAAGATATTACTAGGTGATAAGTCCTTCGTCGGCGAGAGACGTTTTAAGTAGGTGCCACCGCTTTGTCTTAATATACCACCAAACTGATGTGTGTAAGGTCTGTTGTATTTCGATTTGAAGGACATTGAAGACAGTGAAAAGACTGAGCAGTATGGGACTAATACTGCTAATAATACTAAAATATGTTCATCTTATCTCTTGGGATAACGAGCGCAGTCCAGTGTCATGCGTTCTGTATAGAGATGCTTGTTTTATGGGCTAGCGGGGCGCATACCATCAGGCGGCCTACTTGTCTCGTCATTCAGGCAAATAAAAAAATAAACTCATTCATAAACATTCTACTATATGTTATAGTACATGCAAGGAGGGCATGATGTGCTTACGTAGAGACAATGACGGTATATGTGCCGGCAGTATTGTCTTAATGGTAGGGGAGCCCAAGCGGGGATTTCGGGATTTACTAAAGCGCGACAGATTAATATACAGGGGGATACCTTGTACCCGGTTAAGTACCTCCACAAAACATGAGGCCCATATATAAGGCCGCCCGTGAAGGATACAGGATCAGATTAGTAAAAAAAAATTGACCATCAGAAATTCTCGAGCGCGTCAGATTAAGGTAGGGTGAGTTAATTACATCCTAAAAAGTGTATATTCCACTAATCTGACAATTTGAGAGTGACGTAAAAAAAGCGGAGGGCAACAAAGTTGTAAAAAAAAAACGTCATCTCGACATTCTCGAGCGTAGCTAAATTTTTTTTTATTTTGAAGGAAATAATTCAAAAATAATGAAAAATATATAATCTGACGATTTCCGCAAGCCGAAATAACAAAAATTCGTCGATAAAGTTAAATGCGTGCAGTTGCGTGATGCCTACATTTCCTTCTCCGCGTTTCTATTCCTCTCTCACTCTTTCTCTATCTATTACTCTCCTACTCCGTCCCCACTCTGGTTTCTGTTGCCATGACGCCATCATTGATCATAAAGACTCGTGGCATACTGTTTACAACGTGTTTGCAATATAATTTTTGGAATAACTTTTAACCGGCTTTATCGATCAACTTCAAAAACTAATCCGCCTTTGAGCTTGAAAAACCACGTCGATCGCCACCAAGCTGGTCAAAAGCGGTTGATTCGTTCGAGAGATATCGTGAACGAAAGAAACCCGAAAAAGTGTTTTTTCGGGATTACTCCGAAATTTGTGGTTCGATCAATTAAAATTGCAAAATTACTTATGAGGATGATAAAACTGCGTCGAATGCCGCCAACCGCGTGAAAATCGGTTGATCCATTCAAAAGTTATTGCGGTTTGAAAATTCCAAAAATAGTGTTCTATGAAACTTCTATCAGACTTTCGAGCTGGGAGAGCTCAAATGCATAGAAATATTATTTCTTTGAACTCAGCAAGCTCAAAATATCACATAAGTACAATTTTAAGAGCCCAGGAATGGAATTAGCGGGAAGTTGCAGGGATGGCCTTTAAGGTGAACCGTTTTTCTAATTTTTTTTTGTCAGATCAGGCCAATCCCTCTAGATAATCGTCAGATTATGAGACAGTACGTTTAGAACATAAAGATGAACTATATATATCTTAATCTGACGCGCTTGAGTATTTCAAAATGGCGAATTTTTTTTGCACATTATGAAAATGGCCGCGAGTTTGCGTCTCATCGAAATCATCAGATTAGTGAATGAGAGCTTTTTTTTGGTGCACTTAACACTCCCTTAGAAAATCTGACGCGCTCGATTAATTTTTTTTTTTTTTCATTTTCAACTCTTAAATACAACCACCCGCATCATGCAAACGATCAGATTAACATACGTACATTATTAAAAATACGTAGGGCATTGATGCTATCAATATCTGACGCGCTCGAGGATGTCCATGCAACAGTTTTTTTTTACATATTTAAAAATCTATAGCCGCTTCCCCCACCGATGTAAAGGTATATATCATATAACATTTTTTTCTTCATATCATCTAAGCTTTGCATCCCAATAGGTCTCTACGACGCTCGAGTAAATCCCCATTTAGCATCGTGGGCTCCTCTACTAAAAGATGACGGCTGACGCCCAACTGTCGCAAATCAACACTACATATTTAAAATTCACGCAAACATATGTAAAAATGAATATATACTAAAAATGGCCTGAATGAGCAGTATGTCTCTGAAAATTGTAGTTCGAAAAAATCTAAAGAAAGTTGCTTCTTTTCTCATGATAGTAGTTTCAAGTGCACCTACAACCTGAATACGTAACGTCTTGCATACCACCTGCGATCCATTGTCAACTTATCCTTCAAATCAAAGGTGTAACAGTAAACAAACAGCGTTCCCAATTTGATACTCCACCGAAACTGGCTCACGGTCTCGTTTGGCTGTATGTCGAGCTGATGAAAATAAACAGCATCAATTTCATCCCATTTCCTGAGTGCTCTGACTCCCTGTGCGACCCACTCGGCGAATTATTGGATTTAATCAGATTACTCTTCGAGGCTGAATGGGCCCGTATTTGTGACAACGTTTATAATGCTAGTTTTTAGAATTTTGAATGAGAACCCCACTAATTCGACTAACATTCAAAATCAGCGGATATTTACCCTTCTTTTTAAATAATCTAGTATTAGTATAACAATCTGTGGACAAAACTAGATGTAGAGGCAGGTGTTTCGTATAATTGTTTTTATTTTCCATTTTAAAAATATAATATATATTTATATTAAGTACCTACAAAACTATATAGTTATGTCGTATTATACACCATAACCATTGCTAAAATAATAACTATAAATCGCCGGAAATCGCTAATTGTCGTTTATGACTCTACATTAGCAACGCTCCCCGGTAATTCCTTTACCAGTATAAAATAATTGACGATCTTACTACCTATTTTATATTGTTCTGACCTCATAATAGGTAATAAAATAATAGCAATATTATATTTGTAATATCATGACGGTTTATTAATTCATTATTTGCAATATAAATTAAACTCTTTATGTTTCTTCACAGAAAACTACTTAAAACCTTTATAATACCGATAAAAAAGTATACATTCTTAATTTATATTTGCATAAAATGCTGTATTTGTTTGACATTATATTTTTTTATTATATTATAATTGATTAGTAATGTATGCGTAAACTTTCTACAAACTAAATAAATGAAAAATACATACGTTTGGTTTTTCCCTCGTGCCATTTTAAACCTCACTAATAAAACACTGACCGAAACTATATAAAGAATCAAGAAATCACGACACTTAAAAACACAATTTGAAAGCAAAATTATTAAACTTCAAAACTAAAAAGTTAAAATTTGGCGGCAATAAGTCACATGAGCATGTTTCCCGCGAGCTCCGTATCGCCACTCTCCGAGATCTCGACTCAATCCGGACGCAACAAGCGCCCTACTTTGGCCCAACCAGTCTTTCGTGTGAGACAGAGATCACCTATTACACCTATACGGACCTTATGTAGATAGAAAGAGATAAAAATAAAAAGGCTCTATTTAATGGACATTTTCAAAACATAAAAGGAATCAATTCCTTCACTCCATTTAATTAACTGTACCCGCCATTTTAATACCTGTTACTTTTCAAGAGATAAATAGGGATCATTGAAACGTAACTACAGCGCCATCTAGTATACACATGAGGTACTAATAGAACAAACAGCTATAATGTTCGGGATTCTACCTCGTGTCTGTTAGAAAGGAAATGCTATTTGTATAAATGTTTTATATACCAGTTCATAGATGTCACCAACTATTTTTTTCTACGTGAATATTGAATATTATTGTTCGCCCTTTTTCTCCAATATAATAGAGGAGAAGGTGGTAATGTGACCCCCACAGATATTATGGCCCCTTTCGATATTTCTAGCTTAGAATCACGTCATCAAGCTAAATTTTTCTTTACGGGGAGTATCAATGACAATTTCGATTTTAAGCACAAAAAAAATATGAGAGGTCAGCACATGCGAGCCAGTTTGAACTTGCACTCGCAAAAACTTTGTTATTGTTTTGCATTTAATTGCATATTTCTGGAAATACCGAGTTTACGCATCTGAGATTTGGATATTGTGTTCGATTAACGTTTTCCTATTAGATTTTGAAGGTACGTACGTAAAATATTTGATGTTACATATTTTTAGAGATTGATTTGTAGATTCCACAATATTGGTAATTTGGCCCCCTCATATTGGTTGTATAACATACATGAGTGATATTTATTTTTTTATTTACTTATAGATGCCGTGACAAAGTGTAGTGTCTCCAGCTTCTAAGAATGTGATATGCACAAGGCATAAGCCTCTTGGTAGAAAACTAATACTACAGCAGCAAAGGTGCTCACATCGTCACCTTAGAAAAACCAATTGTATGAATCTTTTCGCTCAGCAGATATTCCGGCGGTTTTAATTGGCAACAAAGAGACGTAACATCTAGCAGTAGCTCCGATAATGAAGAAATAGTTGAAAGCGACTCATCGGGATGTGATGGAAATGTCTCTCCATAGTAGTAGTCAGTAGGGTGCCATATTACCCTCACTTGATCTCAAATTGCAAAACTTCCATTTTTTTTTTAATAAATATATTTCAGATTTATCCGTTGCATTTCTCTTTATTCCGTATTATGTAGTGTATTGGCAAGTAAATAAGGAAACTAATGATGTATTCATTACATATGATTTCCTTTTATTTTTCACATGAGACCTCAAAAACAAAGTGGGGGGCCACATTACCACCTTCTCCTCTATTAATTACCAGTATATCGCCACTATCTCCTGTGCTGTGGTAAACCTATGAGAAAAATATTTACGATAAACGTTGAGGATTACTTATGTAAATGATTATTTTTGTTAAGCGTGTAATATTATTAACTTCTAGAAAACAAATGCGACTTAGGGTTGTAATAGTAAAATAGATAGTGGAAAATAAATGACTTAGATTTAAGGTAATCGTTAATAAGTTTAACGGTAATCCACCACGGCTAAACTAACTGTCAGTAATATTTCACTATGTTCTCAACGCAAATGATTTAAAATTGAAAAAAAAACATTACTTTTATGAGCATGTGTAACTCAAGCTTTGACTTTTAAATGTGATGTTTTAGAAATGCATGAAGCTTGGAGCATTATCATTGTACAATATTTCGAAATATAGCTAACATATAATGTAGCATTTATCTCTTGTTTTTATTTATTTTTTACTTTAACGTTTTTGCCTTTTCCCCCCATATTTAGTTAAATACTTAGCTGTCACGAATACTGACCTTTCAGACATAAATTTGTCTTTTATTTTCTGTTTAATTACGCACAAATAATAACAAAATACAACAACAAAGTACACTCACATTTCGCGAGCGTATTTCCATCCCATGGTGTGATAGGGGGCGACTCCATTGCCATACCGCACACAATTCAAGACTCCGGGCTGATACTGAGCATTTCGTGATAGAAAAGCCCATAATCTCTTCACCCGACCCGGGGATCGAACCCGAGACCTCAGCTCAGCAGTCTTACCGCGTACGCAATATAACCGCGCCACCGAGGCAATACTTAATTACGTTACTACAAAAAATATTTTAAATTAAATTAGTGGTTAAAATCATCGTTCATACAGTGTTGAAGTTATATCCGTATATTCAGTGACATAATTACAAAGCAACTCATCCGAAACTGCTATCTTTAGTGTGATATGTTTCACAGGCGGCCGTGTGTTAACAATTAAGCCTATTGAAGTGTGACAATTGCTGAAATATTATACGTTAATGTAGAGATAAATTTTATTATAAAAATAACTACAGTCATGTAGAATGAAAAAAAAATTCATTTTTAAAATATCATAACTCTACATTTATCTCAACCTAAAAAAATATATAGGTAATGAATAATTAGATTTTGGCGAATCAAATTATGCGCTACGAAAATCTTAGGTTTTTACGAATTAATACGAATAAATTAATACTCAGCCATCCCAACTCGGTCAATGATACAAGAGAAAAATAAGCATAAACCAATGTTGTTGTAACAGGTTTTTATTAGATCACAGTCATCACGTCATGTGCATATTTTCGAAATAACTGCAGATTGTCGAAATGCATAATTTAAATCGTAGTACTGTACGTAGATAAATAAATAATTACCCCAAATAATCACACGCATCGTCTAGAGACAACTAGATATGTGTATCATGGTTATGTTATGTGCCTGTAATTTGTTTTATAAAGATGGAAGAGGGATGAAACAATTTTATTGGCTTATGGCTATGAGTTCTTCCTTTTTTCTGATTAAGTCCATCACAAGTAGTCTATTACAATTCAGTACGTATTCCATGGAATATTTTTAAATGTTACATAAAATTAGATTGGTCTCCTTGGGTAGATCTTAAAAGCATTTGTTTAAATATAAATGAAGTAGTACTTACACTTTAATCTTCTTTCCCTCCGATTGCGATATGGTGGCAGGAGGCGGGGGCAAATCGTCCATAGGGACTTCCTCGTTCGGCGGCGAAGGGGGAGATTTGTCAAACTCCGCAATGGGCGCCAATTCCGGCATCGGCGACACCGAGTTGCTGTCCATCGCTGATAGTTTTATCGGAGACACTTTGGCTATTTTGACGGCCTTTCAACACCCCCGGTAGTTACCGGAGGATTACAGAATTTAAAAAAGGCAAGAAAACTGTTCCGAATTTCACGACACAATAAACTGATTTCACAGCACTGTCGGTGTTCGTTACTTCGAGGGGTTCGATGAGGATGTACAACTTTTCCGATCGGCACTCGGAAAGTTTCGGGATTAGCTCCGGAACGACTTCGGTATCTGGAATGATTAAACTGTTATTTATCGTACTTCAGCTCGCTCGTTCCATTACTGCATACGAAGGTATAAATCCTACATATTCAATATTTATGTTGCGGTGTCGTTGACCGAAATGCTATCACGAATAATTATATAGACAAATGTTTAACTGGATTGGATTGTAGTTGTTGTTTTTTGTTAACACCCACTGTAATTACTATGAAATATTTGTTGTGTTAGAACCGAAGCACGGAAGGACAATGTCCCTCACCCTACCAATTATTATTATTCACATTCGCTGGTAGTAATGTCACGGTAGGGACTGGCGCGAGGCCTACCGTGACGTGTGATGTTCCTTGTTTATGTTTTAGCTTAATGTATACACAACAATGACTACAAGTGGAAACCGCCTTAAAATAGATTCGGTTATTAATATTGTACTATAAAAATTATAATAATGATATGAGTAAAAATATGATTCATTTAAATGTAAGTTTTATTGAAAATTATTCAGTAGGTAAAAATTTATGAATTTTTATCCTAAAATACAACTTTAAAATGCTCTACCGCAAAGTTCATATATTGGCGCTTTGTTTTTTTTATCCTTTTCACTGACGATATGTATATTTGAAGTATGAAAGACTACAATTGGTATTTTTATAAAATTAACCTATGACCAAACATTGAAAAGGTCCAAAATTGATTAGTTTAATAATATGTCGATACTAATTATTGATAAATCAGCAGGGAGTGGTAGAGGTCGCAGGTTTGAAACCAGCCTCAAGAGCATGCACCTCTGTCTTTCCTAAGTTATTTATTCTTTGTTAATTACCGCTAATAACGGTGAAGGAAAATATGTTGGGAAACCTGCAAACCTGAGAATTTCTCTATAAGAATTTCGAAGGTATCTGAAGTTTGCCAACTTGGTTGACTAAGGTCTAAACCTTCTCATTCGTACAGAAGCCCTGTACCCAACAGTGAAATAATGTAATAAGGAGCTGTTATATTACTATGTACATTCTATACTGTAGTATAATTCCCTCAAAAGCTTTTCTCAAAAGTTATAATGAGCGACACAAGTTACAAGTTGTATAAAATAATTTACTTATTTATTTACTTGCTGAAACACTTACAGCTTTAGCTTATTGAAAATAACAATAATATAATACACAGATAACCAATAACAAGTCTTCACTTATAGTAACTCCATAAAATAAATGTAAGAAACTTGATATATAGGTAAGTTGAATTCTCTCATCTAGATGTCTAATTTAATATCTACGATATATTTCTATTTCAAGATTCTGTTTAAATAAAACAAGACTTACACATCTCCTCGCTGAAGTAATAGTGGTCAATAATGGGTCCATATCACGATAATAAGCCTATTGATTCATATAGAATTACGTTCGCGACTGTTATGAAAAATATTTTTATCTTAATACTCCATTGGGATTCATTTGGCTATATAAAGCTGCTGCGGCTTAAATCTGTCTACAGATTGCACGAAAATAGCAGTTAGCCCGTTACAACTTGAGAAAGAAAAATAGGCGACAATTAAATTAAAACTGTTCTTATAACTAACTGAATTTATAAGATTGAGAAGACTATCGCTATAAGCACTGATTCCAAGTGTGGTCCCGATTGGATAAAGATGTCGACGTACGATATAAAACCTAGAAAGTCTTCAACTGACCTAAAAAATTACCAGATTTTACCAGGACAGTACTTAAAACCCCTACATCCAAACAATTAGAGTAAATCAGGAGGTTTGGCACCCCTATTCTATACTTCATTTGAAGAAAATCTGTTCAGCAATTTATGTCAAAGCTATTTCAGTTTTATTATATAGTATTACGTGTTATTTTTACACATATTTAATCATTATGATTAAACACAACAAACCGTCCAAGATTTCACCAAACACATACGTTGCATGTAAACAACATTTAATTGCCGACGCGACGCAACGATGCAGTCAACGGGCATCTAATCGTATCGGCATTGTTTGTCCGAGCCACTATCAGGAGACGGTGATCCATTACAAAAGCAGAAAACACCACTTTCTCCACCCACGTGGGAAAGATAAAAGTCTTGGATGAGCGAAAATGCGTAATTGGTCGCCATGCATGTGAACGAGAAACTGAAAGTGGCATAGGATGCTTATGTGGAGAAACATTTGCATAACAGACTGTTTATTAAACAAATAAAACTACTGAATAATACCAATAACCGACTCCAAAGACCTGTAGAAGTTGCTATTTTTTACTTTTCAATGTGACTTTGAATGTAAGACACAGAGATGGATAATCGACTGGATTAGGACATAGGTTACTTTTAATCGTTGCTAAAGACAATCACACAGCTAGAATTGTGAGTAAAATCTAGTAAGTACATAATTTAGGTTATAACTGCTCTTTATTGGATTATTATTATTTTTTATGGCATTGGCATACGAGTAAGTGGGTCACCTGATGGTAAGTGATCTTCACTTTTGAACTTTTGAGTTCCCCAAAATTATCGATTTCGTCGAACCACATAATTTTAACCGTATTACTAATATATTTATTGGATTGTAAGATTACCAAACAGTTCAAGTTTCACCATTTTCAACAATAAAAGATATAATCGCTTTCCAAAACGATATCCATCCCTTATATCATGTAGCCTCGGGAAACTCACGTAATATTTAATAGGAAATTATTAGAGGTTGAAAATGGTACTGGCCGCCTCCGGCCGATCCCGAGAGAAATACAGTCCGTAGCAGGTACCAACAAATTCCGAAATAAAACAAATTAGCCGACCGTGTCCAACATCGCCTAACAACAACACAACAGTCTGCCGTGATCCGTGTGGAATACCTTATAAAGGTTATTAATGATGCACTCCGACCTGACCTACAACGTCCTGTTTTATATCTTTTTTTAATAAATTTTGCATCCTACAAATATAATACAGTGATTCGATTAAAATTATCAAATTGGAGTGTAAATAGGCCACCACCATCTTAGGCCCAAAGCCAACTTCACCTGCACGTGGTATACTCTGCTGATTAACGGATTAGGTAATGACGAAACTTGGTTCTCGTTGTGGGTGGTGGAGTCAGACGTTTTTTAAGATTTTATAAGAGTATGGGGATATACCAGAATGTACGAAAGGTATGATCCACGAACAGCTTAGAAAAGGCTGACTTGATGGAGGAATATATGAGATCTAACGCTCTCACAAGACAGAATGCTTAAGATTAGCCAATGGGAAAGCTTTTAAGTATGAAGACGGACCACTAAACCGAGATAACGCCATGCAGAATGAAAAAAGAAAGAAAGAATGCACATGTAAATAATGTCTAGCTTTCCGCCTCATCACGCACTGAAGAGGAGAATAAGTACATGATCTAATATCCCAACTGCTCCATATTGAATCATCATCGATACTCTTTGTGTTCCACAAAATATACGAAGATTTATTAATGTTACCAGAATCCGAATCAGGCCCATCAATCATCGCATAGCCTAATCTGGATCTAACGATCCCATTGGACTTACGTATAGCTATTATTATTATCAATAGCAGTTTATGAAATATAAAAGTTTCTCCATCCTCGATGACAAAGGCACTGTATCGTCAAACTTATGTAATAAATACAGTATTTATTAATTTATTTCCTGCATGAAAAAACTAAATCGGATCTAAAATTTATTGCCGCACTGTAGACAATCAACATGGCAATGTGCTTTGTATTTTTCCAAGTGGATACACAAGTATGACAGTTGTTCACCATTGTTATGTTTCAAGTTATCAAAATGCGTTGAAAGCATAAACTAGACAAATAGTAGTTAAAGATGCTAAAATTACGTAAGTTATTTTAGTAAAAGCGAATGAGCATTTTCCATTTCAAGATGTTTTATAAGTCATTTAAGACAGGGTAGGAAAATAATGTCTAACATTTTAAAAGTGCTTTCAGTGTTATAAAAAAAATCGTTCAAAATGGTTTTAATATCAATAACAGATTTCAAACATTACGCATTAATACTTTTAATATCCGTTTCAGTAGTTCCTTCAAAATAGAAATAGAAAAACCAAGGCAAAACTCAAACTACGGTAGAAATGATAAGGTTAAGTGCAACGAGTAGCGGACAGAGTACGTTGTCGAGAAGTCTCCAGGAAAATGGGGCAGGACTCTCAAGCGAACTACTGCGCCAGGCTAGGTGTGTTAACGAGGAGTCTATTACGAACGAAACTAACTCACTTTCAGCAAAAATGGAATAGTAAATTAGATTTGAAATACGTAAAGAAAAGTTTTCTTTTCTATAATTACATTTTCAATAATTACAAATTACTGAGAGTGAGTGAGAGTGATTCGACACTCTCGATTTCTGGCACTAGTGCGAGTATTTGATAGCTGCCACGTCATCGATTTTGCGAGAATATTTATGGGGGCTTAACATATTCAACGCTAGATCATTTTGTCGACTCGTTTTGTCGCAGATAAACAGTTTTATCGGGTTATCTCTATATATCTATCGTCTTATTATGTCATAATAAGAGATAAAATAAAGAAAATAGCACCTTCAACCTCTCTGTAGTGTTTTGTCTTAGAAGCCTAACATGACTATATAATTTTATCGAATGTTGATACTTCTACCCGAGATATATTTTTCGTCGATTATTATTTTTCTCGCGCTAGAGATATGTCGTGTTGCATATGTTAACTCACATGGTATGGCCGTAGTTTAAGTATTTACGAGTATTCCGATTTATTTGTAAATTTACAAAAATACAGAACCCTGAGGGACCTTATGAAAAACGTATAAACGTAATCGTGTAAACGTAATTTTATGAGTATTTCTCGTAATTGAATGACATGAAAAGTATCGATAAAACTCGTACTTAGCGCAATGACCATCTATAATATTTACTATTTTATAATATCGACTGAATTAGATCCCTTGTTTTAGATATCTTTAAATTCGTTGAATGTAATTTTAATTATATTCCTTGTAAAACATCGGTACAAAATAGTCACCTAAAAATCCATTTGAAACATAAACACACCGACTTACACAATAAAGAACAACATTCCTCTCAAACAATAAGCAAATTTATAACATCCTTAACATAGTTGAGAAAATTGTTTATCGCCCAGTTATTCAATCACGCATATGTACGAAATTAACAAATTGGATTGATGATGACACCGCGGCACTAGTCCAAGGTTGTCAAATGGATGTCCTCGATTTAAAATAGCTCAAGCAATCTTTGATAATAGATAAAATGAACAACATAAAAATAAATACACCCAACAGTCACACACTTTCTGTTACTACACTAGGTTAACTTGTATAGCGGATATCAGGAACTACGAGGGCCTTGCGTTCCCACAACACCCAGACCCTAAACAAATATTTGTGAAAACATATCATTTAATACAAACGTTTGGCGCGGTACATGCCTACAATACATTTTAGTTATATTTTCCTAAGAGGTATAGGAAATTGTCAGCGGTCCCAAGTTAACAAACTTTAAGGGAAATCTTGTAACTTATAGCAAGTTTGCTATATGCAATACAATAGACGGATAGACCCCCCGCTGAACTATCGCTGCATTTCCACAAAAATAATTGACATAAAATAGCCAGATGAGAATACTGAATTTAATGAAAAAATTATATTGGAAAGTAGAAACGTGATATTTATAACTAAATTTAAATCCATTCTAAATGTCGAAGGAAGTCATCAATGAGCGTGAGGGGCGAGTTATTATTGTGCCACTAGACCAAGGTTTCCATGAAAGTTTAATTGCTCAGAGAAGCCGTTCCATGGGTGAACTATAAATAGAAATAAAATGCACATGTTATTCTAGTTTCAATGAAATTGACGACCATTGAAAACTATATCACATCGGTTAATTGAAAATTATGTAATAATATAATAAAAATAATATGATTTTTGAACATACATTTAAAGGTCATAGTTATTATTAAACGTGAATAGACCTGTCAATATCCTACCTATCCTTGCTCTCTCTGCTCTCACGTTCACAAATTGCCTGTCCAATTCAGGTATCAGAAATGATAACGTAAGTTAATATGATGTTAGAAATTTCATTCATTTTGAAACAATAAATTCTACTAATTCATCGACTTCCGGCGTTATTTATTACAAAAATGTGTTCAACCAGCATATGACTGCAATTCGTCATCGTATGCTCCCTGCAGCACCCGTTCCCGTGCTCACGTGCTGAGTGATATAACGACTTATATACAGAACCATAAGAACAATTATCGCATGGCTACGTAGCGAGGAAGAGAACAATTTGTTATGGCCTCAAATCACTAGTGGGGTAGGCTCTCCTACGCGGCTAGATCCGTCCCACCTCGTGCGACTTGACAATTTGATCTATGTAATACATTCATACCACCGCATACAGAAAATTTCATTTCGTTTATGTATACTTCGACATTTTCATCATCCACTATTGCGTAATATAACCATATTATCAAAATGCACATATCTTTATATATATAATTCTTCTGTGAGTGTGTATGTTCCTGAACTTCTCTTAAACGACTGGACCGATTTTGATGAAATTTTTTGTGTGTGTTCAAGGGGATCTGAGAATGGTTTAGATTCACAATTTTGTCCGCTGGACAATGTTTTTTTTATTAATTTTTAATTTATTAGTAGTTGTTGATTTTGGAATGTTCATTTTCCAGTACAAACTGTTCCTGGGTACTATAAGCGCAGGTATAAACCGGATGGTTGTCGTTGCGAAGCTTGCCGTGATGACGGGTCGTATAGCGTCTAGACTGGACAGGGACAGGACAGGGACAGGACAGAGAGACAGGACAGTGAGACAGGAAAGTGAGACAGGACAGTGAGACAGGACAGTGAGACAGGACAGTGAGACAGGACAGTGAGACAGGACAGTGAGACAGGACAGTGAGACAGGACGGTGAGACAGGACAGTGAGACAGGACAGTGAGACAGGACAGTGAGACAGGACAGTGAGACAGGACAGTGAAACAGGACAGAGAGACATGACAGAGAGACAGGACAGTGAGACAGGACAGTGAGACAGGACAGTGAGACAGGACAGTGAGACAGGACAGTGAGACAGGACAGTGAGACAGGACAGTGAGACAGGACAGTGAGACAGGACAGTGAGAGGACAGTGAGACAGGACAGTGAGACCGGACAGTGAGACAGGACAGTGAGACAGGACAGTGAGACAGGACAGTGAGACAGGACAATGAGACAGTACAGTGAGACAGGACAGTGAGACAGGACAGTGAGACAGGATAGTGAGACAGGACAGTGAGACAGGACAGTGAGACAGGACAGTGAGACAGGACAGTGAGACAGGACAGTTAGACAGGACAGAGAGACATGACAGAGAGACAGGACAGTGAGACAGGACAGTGAGACAGTACAGTGAGACAGGACAGTGAGACAGGACAGTGAGACAGTACAGTGAGACAGGACAGTGAGACAGGCCAGTGAGACAGGATAGTGAGACAGGACAGTGAGACAGGACAGTGAGACAGGACAGGACAGGGACAGGACAAGACGGGGACAGGACGGGGACGGGACGGGGACGGGACGGGACGGGGACAGGACGGGGACGGGACGCGGACAGGACGGGGACAGGACGGGGACGGGACGGGGACAGGACTGTCCAACCGGAGGGAGGTGGGAGACGACCTAACTTAGGTCGTCGAAGTCAATTAAATGTGCGACGGGCTACCTCACGTGCAATGGCGCAGTACCTCACTTAATTGCATTTAATGTAAATAAAACATTTGTATTAAGTTTTGACCACATTTTACACAAATATATTATGTAGGTGATACGAAGTTCACCGGGTCATCTAGTTATCGTATATACTTCGTTTAATACAATAGCAAACTGCAACAAAAAGGTTTTCGTATGAACCCTCAATATGTTGACATATGTTTAACTAAAACTTAAAAACTGAAACATTACTACTTTGAGGTCACAAATAATATTTATTTCTTATATGACAGCATTGAAAGTATCAATGCCGGTCAAACATATGTAATTGTACTGGCTCCAAAAATCAGTCCACAATTGACGGAGATAAAGCGTGACATACTTAAAAATTAGTTAAAAACCTCTTTTTTGTAGTTAGTTAAAAATTATTATGCTAATTGCTAGTATTTTTTTAACAAGCTATTGTGCACAGCTCCGGCCATGTAACCATTTCGCTTTAAGAAGTAAATTTTCAAAAATCCTTTCTTAGTTGGCCCCTACGTTACATTAACTATCATCAAATTTCATGATCTTAGCTTTATATACTGATATATGTGATATACTGATTAATCATTGAGTGAGTGAGTGAATTGTATTTTGCTCATAATTATGTATAAATTTATGTCAATGGAAAACATTCAAGTAAGGTATGATTAATTTCCTAATTAAAGCCTGAAAATTTAAAATGCCTACACAAAACTATAATAAGGAACGAATTAAATATATTTATGAAGGAGACGATTAAACAAGACTAAAAGTTAAAACAAAAGTCGTATGATATAATTTGCACATTTCACAGTGCTGTAATAAAAAGGGCGTTTGTGAGACTGACAGTCTACTTATTACAGGAAACGATGGAAATGACAAAAGCAAAGACACTCCCGGTAAACGATGTCATACTGTGACAGAAGGGACATTGGGGTGGGCTCATAATGAAAATGTGACAGGCCGTTAGGGAAATTAATCCGAGTATTCATTAAATTTGTGGCTTGTTAGATGAAGCGGCGATATCGGAACGTACCTAATAGTTGTTAATCTAATTTCTGGTATTGTAAAATTATAAAAGATCGGACCTTTGCCTTTATGTTTAGGAATGTTAAAAATACTGGGAACCCATATCCACTTCATCCTTAATCATCAAACACTAAGATGATGTCCATAGGTCCCTTATCACATTATGGGACAGAAATAAGCGAAATGTGGATGAACTTGAAATATAAAAGTGAAATATATATGAGTGGTAGAGCCACGCTGTAGACAGTAATGTCTACAGCATGAATGGGTTGGCTCGATCGGGTCGTAACCACTGTCTCGCAGAAAACCGACGTAAAGTAGCGGCTTGCTGCTGCGTTTCGTACGGTGAGTGAGATATCCGGAAGCCCAAATCCCTCTCCCCTTCCCAATCCCTAATTATCCCTTTCCTTTAAGGTCGGCAACGCGCTCATGATTCTTGTGGTATTGTGGGCGTACATGGGCGGTGGAGATCACTTACCATCAGGTGACCCACTTGCTCGTTTGCCGGTCTATGCTATAAAAAAAATCAACTAACAAAAACTTCAAAAACCAACTTTAAAGGCCGAATCGCAGCACAGTTGCCGTGCATATTTTCCAGAAATTCCCATTTTTCTTTCAAATTTATAAAGGTCACCACAATAAAAACTATTTCAAACGAAAAGGAATCATCGAAATAGATGCATATTATGTTGGACTTAGGTATGCGTAAACGTCATTAAAAAACATTCATATATAAACGAATTTAGAAACACCCTCTGTTTGAAGTCAATTACTAATATAAGTACTTCAATAATAAGCAATAAAAACATCCAATCACATTACCCTACCATTTCACGAATAGGTTCTAAGTTAAAGTTTAAGCTTTATAGAGCGGAAAAATGGCCATCGAAGCAAAGGACTCACGTAAGCTGCTACTTGATTATGCTACTCTAAGCACTCGACTCCCTTCATCCCATTTAAGACCCTTATTGCAGCAACCCGTATTAAAATCAGCCTTACGAAGAGATGGCATATCCATTCATTTACAATCACAGCTGAGTCTTTGATCGCCGTTTTTGTACAATTTGCCTAATTAATCGTAATTGTATTATGGTAATACACATATTATGTAAGTGATTAATATCTAGGTACATATTGTTTATTCATATGAGTATAGCACGGACTTTACTTTAATATTTTATGTGCTAAAATAGTAGAACGTGTAGCATGTTTAACTCGACAATTGTAATACGGCCCAGTTTTACGAAAAACCTATATTAATCGCTATTAGGTTTAGATAACGAAAAAATAGCACGACCTAGTGGTACTAAAAATTAATCTATACCGTTCCACTTTTACACAAAGCGTGTAAAACCAACAAAAGGCAAGTAATAAGGAACGAATAGAGCCTATAATACAAATTCCCAGTCATTGCGGCCTTGTTACTGAACCGACTGCTACGAATCTTGTAGGAAACTAGCAAAATCGATAAAGCAAAAAACACTAAACCCGTAAGCACATACGAGATATAAGTATCGTGAAATTTGATGTGCGTAACAAAAAAATCTTGCATTAAAATGGGAATAGAAATCTAGTGAACATATCATAGAGGTTATGATTTAATGATCATATGAGTAATATAACTACATAAACCAAGATCATATTAATGCCTTTAATGTACATAAGTGTAGGTCTATAATTAATAGTTTTTTTTTTTTTGCTGAACATAAAGTTGTCAAGGAAAAATTTAACGCAAATTATTTTAAAATTTGCATGCAGCAAATATGCTACACCGAAGAAAAATTGCATACGCCTAAACTTTAAACCTTACCATAAAGTACGGCAATAACTGGCCATAACGGCTGCTACAATAGTTTCTGAATGTGAATACTCGTCTAAGAAATAATAATATGTAACTGCAGAACCGGAATTTATTACAATTTAACTTGGGATTTTTTATAAAATATTTTACCATCCAATACCTTACAGCGACTTTGAACTTTCTTTTCTGCTGCTACTATTAGATAACATATTAATAAAAGTAGACTGATTATGACTAAGCGCGTACAGTTTATCACACTGTCAATAAATACGTCAACTATAAACAAAAAACCGCGGGGCAGTAATGAGCCTAAAAAGTTCTACCTATGCACAAAGAGTTGTCGCTTTAGTAACATACTATATCATTGGATGATTCGTAGTACCTATTTGATAATAATAGATACGGGATTTAAAGTTCAGAATCAGAATTATGTTCTGCTGTGTAAGCTGATCAAAACTATTTCTAAAATTAACTCCAATCATGTTAATAACACATTCATTGAGAAATGTAGAGATACGATGTTATAATATCAATAGTATAATGGCAATAGTAATAGATTTCAACACATACATTGCATCTCGAAGCATTCACCAGAGCGGAATACTAATTTGGGGAGAATGACAAACATATTTTATCAATAAACATTCACCTACTTTGGATTGCAAAAGTGCATTAAGTTGGGGAAGCGCGTGCTTCGTGAAAGTACTACGCGAGTGGAATTCATCTACAGAATAGCGGTGACAACTCTGTAATTTCATTCCAAGTCCAATGTCAAGGAATTTTTAGTAACTACACGTGAAATTCTTGAATGGCAATATCTTTTATACAGTAGAACGCCGATTATCCGAATTAATTGGGACCGAGGTCGATTCGGATAATCGAAAATTCGGATAATCCGACATACACTGGTAATAAAGAAAAACCAACTGTCACACATAGAATAAACTTTATTAAGTTTAACAAACACAGTTCTACAATAATGCTCATCATCGCGCGCGACACAAAACATGTAGTGTCTTGCCTCTAACTTTCAACCATAACAACTGAAATATATCTGGACTCCAACGAGTTCCAACTTTTTACAACAAAACAAAACAAAAATTACTTTGTTTTAATTTTTAATATTACGCGGCGATTCGGTTAATCGGCGTTCGGATAAACGGCGTTCTACTGTATTTAAATTTGCTTAATATCTGAGAAGACGGGAGGATTAGTAATAGACAAACAGTGGTTCATTTAGGAACAAGACCACAACGGCTGGTGTGCACAAGGGAAGATCTATGTACAGCAATGTTGCTTCAGGCCATAGCATAATAATAATTTAATGTCAGATAGAGAGTGGTTTGTACTGAAGATGGCTAACAAGTCTAACAGACTAATAACCTTTTATAGATAATGGTAACTAAGATAACATTCAAATTTAAACAAATATCTAGTTGATATAATTTGTAATTCAAAAACACTATAAATGAATAATTTGTTATTTGAATTTTAAGCTATGCGATTTCAGTTAATTTAAAATGCGTATCATTTAATTAAAATCAGCGCTGGATTATCGCTAGTGACAGCTGATAATTAAAATATGCAAATGCATCATTTTTGGCAACACCAGTGTCATCATCAAACTGCATAATTAATGTCGTGCACATATGTAATACAAATTAATTAAGAGTCATTTATCCATTTTATCGGTTACTGGATATTGTGCAATTTTGCATATTACAACATTTATTACCAGACGATTGATATGTCCATTTTGATTGACTTGTGATTGTATATTTAAACTAAAACTTGAACTGAGCACTAAATTTTGAGTGGTAGAGCTACGCTGTAGACAGTTTTGTTTACAGCATGAATGGGCCGGCTCGACCGGGTTGTTAACACTGTCTTTTAGAAACCCAACGTAAAGTAGCGGCTTACTGTTGCGTCTTTTACGGTGAGTGAGATATCTGAAGGCTCATATCCCCCCGCCCCCTTCCCAATAGCTTTCCTTTCCTTTAAGGTCGGCAATGCGCCTATGATTCTTCTGATATTGTGGGCGTACTTAGACGGTCGAGATAACTTACCATTAGGTGATGCACTTGCTCTATGCTATAAAAAAATACGCAATCTCTTTTCGCAATAAAAGTCATATTATGTTTTCTAAGGATCAAAAAGTGTAATCAAAGTTTTCATAACGTTTTTCATAAGTTTTTTTCATGATTTTTTTGTTTTTACTTAGTTAATATTCATATAATTTAACAGTCATATTGTCCTACAAATAAAATAATAAATTTTTGAGTATCATCAAATCGAAATATTCTGTCCTTGCTACCTCTGTTAGCTACCACAATAAAGAATTTTCGCATAGGGAATTGTTGGGCGTCTCATCGAAACGAAGCTACTCACGGAAAATTAGCTTGATAGTAATCAAGTGGATCAGCTGGCCCAGGGACTCCGGACCAAAGTTGACAAAGTTGAGTTCTAGTTTGACACTTCAACAATAATAATTTTATAGCAATTCGAAAATGTGAACGTATTTAACACGTACTAGACCCAAAAGGATACTTAGGAACTCTTTGACGTCATCAATTGATGCATCCTTTCTTATCAAAACTATATTAGTTTTGACGAAATTATGTCAATATTACATGCCAAGGTAACGACTGGGACGAAACAAAACACTAATGAAAAGCGAAATGGAATATCTTCAAATCAGCGGAATCACGTTTCATAATAAGCTAATTTACGGGATAGCTGCTTTGATATATACATGAACCAAAAATATTGTTTTATTTTTAAAATAAAGGTTTTTTCCACACTTGAGCAAGTTATTGTAATTGCATGTATACTTTCTTATTTCCTGCATTAATACCATTTTCATCATCATCATCAGCCACAAGACGTCCACTGCTGAACATAGGCCTCCCCCAAAGATTTCCAGACCGACCTGTTGGAACACCATACCATTACCATATTAACACCCATGAAAGATGTGTTTAAGAAGTCACATTAAATGGCACCGTTGCTAGTAGATTTTTAACATAATACGTACAACCGTATCTAATATCGCCACTTATGACCGCCAAGCTCACCACATTTCCTAGGTAATTTAAAACTTACGTAATATTTCTGATTTTCTCAAGGAGTGTACGGAGGCTTAGTGAAAGTTGTAAAGAGAGTAAGTAGATTAACAACCTAACCCGTGCTCAAATATAATATAAATACCAAATTAATTATATATAACATTTGAAACATTTAAGTGGTAGAGCCACGCTGTAGACAGTTTTGTCTACAGCATGAATAGGCTGGCTCGACCGGATTGTTACCACTGTCTCACAGAAAACCGACGTAAAGTAGCGGCTTGCTGCTGCGTTTCGTACGGTGAGTGAGATAACCGGAAGCCCAAATCCCCTCCCCTTTCCAATCCCTAATTACCCCTTTCCTTTAAGGACGGCAACGCGCCCATGATGCTTCTGGCGGTGGGCGTACTTGGGCGATGGAGATCACTTACCATCAGGTGACCCACTTGCTCGTTTGCCAGCCTATACTATAAATAAAAAACAAAGGCCGACAAACGATCATGTGGGTCGGCCGATAGTAGTTGTATGTTTGTTTTATAAACTTCAGAACCATTTCTTTTAAAATCATAATTTGAAATTTTGAGGACATAGAATTATATTTATTATATTTTAGCATATAACCAATCACTCATATACCAATAGCGTTCAACTAATTTACGCGCTACCAACGCTCTGTTCAATGACTCTCCTACGATATTTTTATAGTATTATGACAATCTTTATAAACTGTAGGGAGTACTGAAAGATTAGAGTATCTATGTCTAGTTTACTTGAAGCACTCTTGATAGAGTTCACGGATAAAGTCGCTAATTCTAGGTTGATGTTATCAGGTACGAGGTTTGAATTAGATGGCTATGCCTCGGTGCTGGTTGTTGAACGGACATTTTTACCAATTGCCAAACTATGAACGGATTGTTCAAATCACTCAACACACATAATGTTTCTGATTTAGGAGTTTTATTCCTGTAATTTGACAGTTACTAAAGTTAACCATCGTTTCTTTAAAATGAAATGACTCCTTTTTATAACTTAATATCGTTGCTCGCCGTTTCATATTCTAATTAAATACAAGTTACATTATTTATTTAAGTTAATAATATTAGCCCTGGACTACAGATTCTCCTATTGCCAAGCGCAAGCCTAATTCACAATTGAAATGGGTCACGTCTTCGGTCCACGACGCTAAGTTTATGGGAGTTGGCAGAAGTCATAACTCCTCATTGAGTTCAGGTTTGCACGTTTTGTCTATCGCCATTAATACCAGCCTAATTAACAATGAATAAATACTCAACATAGAAAAGTTAGAAGTGGCATCCCTGGGGCTAATAATGTTCGTTCCATTCCTCACTAAGCTATCGCTCTTCTTCACAGACTACTTCGATTTTAGTAATGTTCTACTTATGAATTAAAAAAAAAAATTAAATTAAATTAAAATTAGAAAAATTGTTACTAACAAAATGGGCCGAGTTAGCCTCAAATAAATAAATTATTATTATTATTATTATTATTAAATGATCCATACTAGGATCTTGCCCAGACATTATATAGGTAATGGTGTATACTTTTTTTTATCTAATTGAATGACGAGGCGAGCAAATTGCTCGCCTGATGGTAAGCGCCCGCCTGCCCATAAACAGAGGTAACACCACACAGAACTTTGAGTTATAAAGCACTGCATGGCACTGATCTGTGCTCGTCACCCCGAGACATAAAATGTTAAGTTTCATAATGCCCAGTCATTGCACTGTCTTCAATGTCCTTCACAACAGTGCATACTCGTGGACTTACTTTGGCTGCAGAAATAGGCAAAACAATGGTATCTACGCAGACAGCTATTCCTATACAAGCAACATATCCAACTAGTAAATGTATGGAAGAGTTCAAACTCCATATTAATCAAATTACATGTTACGCGTTACCTATTCTACTCGTAATACTATGAGGTAACTACACAACTAGTTATATTACGGTCAATTTGATTCTCCATTTACTACTAAGATTATTTTGTTTCTGTTATAATATAGAGTAGTTAGTGTTCATGCATTAACTTATAATGTAAAATGTTTAGATATAATCGTTGGTTTTAATTTAGAAACTCTATAAATATAAATAAATTTTTGGTCAACTTGTTCACATCATCAACTTGATCCCAGCGATCACAAAATAACATATTTTTTTTGTCGAGACTTCTGGCATATGGGTGTACATGGGCGGTGGAGACCACTTACCGTAAAGTAAAGAGCAAGTGGGTCACACTTGTTCGTTTGCCGGCCTATTCTTTAAAAAAACCACGCTTTGAACTATGGAAGCGACACCGTGTGGGTCAGCTAATACTTTAATATAATCACTATTAAAGTTATTTCTAAAGAATACACTTATACATGTGTATATTAAATACTGACGACCGAAAATATGAGCTGGGAAAATCTATGAGAAACTGTACTTCTAGAGCGAAGTTTCTCCAGTGGGTAACAATACCTGACGGCGCGCGGGATAACGTCGCGTCTGTTAATTTAATCAAACATTGAGACCATTGGCGTGCAGTACTTGATGCATCTCCAAAACGATGTCAATTTCTATGTTTGCCATTCATATCACCAACATGTGGTATACTTTTACCAGATGGAGGCGCATGTTTATAAAATAATTTTTAACATTATTAGCAAGATACGCTGGATTACTAAAATTTACGTTTTATAATCGGTCTAAACTACTTTATTTATTTATTTATTTCAAAGGGCAATATGATAAGTATAAAATGTATATTGTCAGATCAATTCACTATGTTAGTACACCCGAAAACCAAACTATCCCATTAGTGCGTTGCTACATATAATTTTTACTTTAATAATACGTAAATATAAGTTTAATTTAAATCATCAAATACACTATGTCAATTCAAAAATGTTGAAGAGACGTAGGTACTATAAAATGGTTTTAGATACAATAGCGATCACTTTATTTACAGAGATGGGTAAATGGCGTATACACTCTAAGAACGGTCACGTAGACCTGTACGTAGCTAAAGAGATAAACATGGCAGGCGGATACTGCGCGCTACAGCCTCCACGGGCGTAGTACGAGTAAGTCGAACAAAGCGATGTCCCACCCTATCCAGGACTCACTTCCTGCCTCCATTTCTACCGCTTACGGTCAACTCGGCCGCAACACAATTTCATGTATGGAACAAGCACTTAAAATGGAAATAAATTATTTTATATACACTTGTGAGTTGAAATTATGCAGTTTAATAGACGTACAGTGATAGATGAGAAGTGTGAGATACAGAAGCGTAGGTGGCGCACGTGTGGCGACTAGAGCGCGGCCCGCGAGATACTGGCAGCCTCCGGTCCTCGACCGGCGGGGGCGCGGAGCTGCGCGAGCCGTGCTTTCCATTAAGGAACTCAGCTACGCCGTCGTAGCATCGGTCGCCGCCCCGGCCGCTCACGGGAAAGCTCCCAGCTCTTTTGATTTATCCTTCAAAAGCTCACCGTAATGTCTTATTACCTCGTGGGAAAATGTTTTCCACGAGTCTTATTTGTAGCTTTCAACGCTCACTGAGTCGTTATTTAGTCGGCTTACGGCTCCTGTTTTTAATGACACATCAATGAGATTCTAACTTCAGAATAATTATTTTCGTCTATAAAATACGCGCTACATTTTTATTAGCTTGAATGACGAAACGAGCAAGTCGCTCGCATGATGGTAAACGCCACGCCTGCCCATAGACAGGTATAGCACCACACAGAACTTTGAATTACGCACTACATGACACTGGATTGCGTTCGCCACCCCGAGACATAAGTTGCTAAGTCTCATAATGCCAGAAATTTCACTTCAGTGTCAAATGTGTCAATTCCAATGTTCTTCAAACCGAAACACAACAGTGCTTACATATTGTTGCTTGGCGGCAAAAATAGACAAAGCGGTGGTACAAACCCCGACGACCTCTCGCATAAGGAATGCTTACCACCTTGTTAAGTGTATGAGTCCATTTATTGTGTATGAGGCAGATTTTCATATATAAAAATTATCCGTATTTAAATATTTTTGTTATTAACACGTCTTGAAGAAGGTAATACTTGTCACATTAGGGCCGGCGCTCATAGACGGCATGGCACGGCATGGCACGGCAGGTCATGCTGCGGCATCCCGCGGCGTCCCGTGGCATGCCGTGGCATCCTGCTGAATGCCCAGCCACTCTCTCTCTCTCGCGCACCGCGGCAATCCGTGGAATGAAACGGCATGCCACGGGACGCCGCGGGATGCCGCGGCGCGTCGCGTCATGCCACAGCATCCCGCGGCACGTCGCGGCACTGTGGTATTGAAATAAAGTAACGTGAATTCTAAACTCGTGGCAATAAGATTCAAAATAACTTGATTAGTAATAAAATCCTTTGCCATGCCATGCCGTGCCATGCCGTCTATGAGCGCCGGCCATTAAAAAACGACTTCTTATTAATTAGTCAAAAATGTTTTTGACACAAGGAATTTGTGACATATAAAATTTATTTCTTTATATATAATTTTATTTTTGAGCCGTGTACAATGAACCGAAAAGAAGCAGCTATTTTCTTGTTTACAATAGCCAAGGAAATAAAACGTTCATTTGAGAGCCCTGTTATACTCAAGACAGACTATGCAGAAAGTATATTTAACTCGCTTATTGAAATGCGTACTGCTTTGTTGCTACATGAAGCACCAGATCGTGTCGTAGATATTATTAACAACTTCCACATAGAATGGCTGCAAGCTGTGCAAGATATAGAAAAAGTTAAAAAACGAATGAAAGACACACCACGTGATATTTTCTTAAAAGCAATAGAATTTAGTATCGAATGTATGAAAAACCGATATAAACATTTCCAAAAGTTCATCGATCAGGTCCAACTGACTATGACAGATGAAGAGAAAACATTAATTCATACAGATCTCGACATTATTGGTGACATGCGTGATATTGTTAATTCAACACTCCTAGAGAAACAATCATACCTCCGTAATCAAGTAGATCCAACAGATTTTTTTTCGAAAATAAGTGACGAAATAGATGAACTCTTGAATTGGTTGGACAGGTTGAACGATCATCTCGCTATACAATTATGTAAAGTACTGGACTTACATGTACCACAACTATCAAGCGATTTGATAAAAACATTGCAAAACATTGTAGATGAAGTAGCTGAATCAACTAACCTTAGTTCGCAAAAGCTAGCTAGTGAAATAATAAATAAAAGGAAGATACTAGATTCCATAGTTCGTATAGACAGCGTCAATGAATTAGAAATAGGGAAAGTCATACAAAAGATTAAAATATTAGAAGACCGTATAGATCGCCTTAAGAACGAAAATTCGTCTGCTTTGATGGCGCTTCAACATAAAACTTTGTATCTGGAGGAGCGATTGCAATCACTAGAGAATCTAAAAGAATCCTTAAACAGTCTTAGAAGTCAAAATAAAAGAGCACGTACAGATTACGCACTCTTCCAAAGTAATGAATACCAAATATTTAATCACATGCTACCTCATAACGAACGTTGTCGTTTAGTCGAACAATTAGTGAAGTTGTGGGAATCTGCTATAGCTCCTGGTTGCGAAATAAAATCAATCATTTCCATCCTAAGCGTGGCCGATATAAAAGAAGTATTTTCTGACGATATAGGCTGTTTTACCGTTGATAAGTACGGCAGAAAATTATATACCCAGGACGATGACAATAAATTATATCAATTAAATGAAAAGCATGAACTAGTGCCAATGAAGGATGATGAGAAACACGTTTATTTCTATGACGAGTGCGGTCGATACTACATAAATGGCTTAAGACAACGTATTTACAAAGCTCATGATTCCGCCAGCGAATATTTATTGCGAAAAGCTGGCGTTCTGGTAAAAGTAAAAGATGAAATAGACGGTACTGAATATTACTATGACGACTTAGGGCGATACTATCTTAACAGTTTTGGCAAACATATATACAAAGATGAAAGTACCGCAACTGAATATGAACATGATGGACTCGGTAATCTCGTAAAAATACGCGATGAGCTACCATTGTACAATATTTGTCCCAGAGAACCAATGGTGATGGAAGAAATGAAGTATTTGAAGCGAACCGTTGGTGTTGCATTGAAAAAATGTTTAGCAGAAGTTGTGTTACATCGGCCATCGGATCCGGTGTTGTATCTAGCCGAATGTTTAGAAAAGTATAGGACTAATGTAGAAACACGACAAAGACGATCAGTTGACGAGTTGGAAATGAGAACAGAGCAGAGGGCGCTACAGCCTCTTACGATAAATCTTTCTCATGAAGGTTCTTGCGTAAGCGATGAATATTTATGTGGTTATAATTATACTAGCTATGAGAGCGTAGAGTTTTGAGATTTTAATTTTTGAATGTATTAAGTATTTTACATTTATTTTAGTTTTGATTACATATATTTAATATGTAGGGTTTATGATGATTTTACAAGTAAAATATTGAAAAATGTGTGCAATGATTACTTTAATAATTGGTGTTTTGGAATAAAATATACTAAGCAAGGCAGCTCATCCATGAGCTTAAATTTCATTGTTCATTTATCTATTCAGTTCACTTTAGTTAGATGCCCAGAATCGTTTAAGGATCCTTCTGGACGCTAGTTGATGATACCATTCGCAGTGTGTCCCAATCCGAGAGCATTGTGGGGGATGGGGACCTTAACAGTCTTGTTAGTGAGAAATGGGACGTCTATGGATGCCTTCATGGCAATTACGGATTTGGAGCACTAAATGCAGAATCATTTCTCATGCATGTACCCAATAGAAACCCGTTCATAACAAATAAAAAACTTGATCTTGAGGAGGTCCCACCACATCAGTAGGGTGACCAATTAGGTACAACAAGGTTATTCCGGGAGAAAGTCTAACGCCGCAGCACCGCCTCTTCTTCGTGAACCTTAAGGTAGTATCGAAAAAGAAAATAGCTAAGCGACGACTGCCATGAATTCAGTGGTGGAATCGGCTCGCTAAGGATCGGGAGGAAGCTATATTTGACATAACGATATGTCGATGTGTCAGGGAATGCCGAAGCGAAAACGCAGGGAATAGTGCTGTGAAGGATAGATGACGTCCTCCAGTCCTCCAGTCCAGGCTCCGCCAAGTGTACCTGCTGTCTCCGTGTCACTACGGCTTCACACGGTCCGGTGTTCGTAATCAGATCGATGGTTAACGCATACAGGACGAAGAAGCCTCTGCATATTGCCTTTTTTGACTTAAAGCCCCGGTCGGCGATTTGGTGAGTGCTAACTAGTTGACTATTGCTATTGCCGCTAAGCTAAGTTACAGGCATTACTTGCGACCGAAAGATGCCGACGTGACTTATAGATCTCTTACACAAGGCGTACAAGTCTGTGATATATATAATAAGGCCTGTGCTTCTTTATGGGTATGAGACGTGGCAGCGTTACGTTAGAGACCCAAGTCTCGGAAATGAAGATGTTACAAGAGTATATCGATTGCAGATGCCCGAGCCAGATCGTACCAGGAGTACGATCCCGCAGTCAGCCCGAAAAACGCTGGCTTGAGGTATATTAGAGGGAAGCACGATAGCCAACTAAAACTACGAAGGATGTTCAAGATTGGGCGAAGTGGGGTCTTAGTTGGAATACGGGTCTTGGCACTAAGCTATAACACTAGGCGGCTATCATTCATCTATTTAAGAAATCTTTAAATTATTTTTTAAATAAATAAAAGAACAGCGTAAAATTTATAGTAAAAAAATGTTTATATTATAATAATATTCACTTAAAACATTATATGTCACTTGTTTTCTTCTTAATTCTTTTGTTCAATCCTTGTTTCACTTTTTGATTCTTGTCCTTATTATTTCTTAATTGTCCGATGTTCTTTTTCTTTTTGTTAAGCTTATTTTTAAGCTTTTTAGAAGCTTCAACTTCTACTTTCTTTGTAATCTTCTCTTCATTTTTATTCAGCATTTGAAGTTGCGTGTCAGCTGCGTTTTTCTTCTTTTTATTCCTATTTTTCTTTTTACTTGGATTCTGTTTGTCAATTGGTGTTTTATTTGGATTGTCGTTTTTAGGATTTTGATTTTTCTTAATTTTAGAATCATCTACATTGTTTGGCTGATTATTTTGTTTATTTTCTATTTGCTTATTATTTTTTCTTTTCTTATTTTTGCCACTTTTGTTTTTTCTGTTTTTCTTGCTCGGTTCGCTTTCATCAGTTGTTGTTATTGTAGGGCTGTAAAATAATACAGCGCGTTATTTAATAAATTAATATAGGACAATAATCGTTGCACCTTAGCTAACTTTAATATGACAGTAAGTAAACCTTAGTTAGCTCATAAACATACCTTTTTTGTGCATCAGGTTTGATCTTCTTTTCTTGTGGCTCAGTCTTAGCATTTGAAGATTCAGCTGGTCTTTTCACCCCTGCATTCTTCTTGCCTTGTTTGAAATTTATTTTTTCCTCCTTTGCTTGAACTTCACCATTTTCTTTTGTTTCGTCTGGTTCTTGTGTTTCAGTCTCTTCGTCATCATCCTCATCTTTAAAAGGTTCCGGCTGCAACGATAATTTATGATCCATTTAATGAAATCACCTGTGTTGTATTTACAGTACATTAAGGCTATAAAAAGGGTGAGGTCTTGGATTCAATTCCCAGATGGGGCAAAAGAAAATTAATGTTTTTTTTTATTCCAGCACGGCAATGTGACTGCACTACACCTGATGGTAAGCGTAGTGCTGTCCAAAAAACCAGCGACCGCCAACAAACAATTAGTTTATCGGTGATCCCCAGTCATGCCGGCCTGTATAAATGCTTCTTCCCTCTTCGGACAGGAAAGAAGCAAATCGAGGGACCTGCGACAGGACTGGCGAATTACCGATGCAGGCAAAGTAATACAAGGATGTACCCCTATACCCGCGCCAATCAACCCATCAAGTCATGTCGCTAGCCCCTCGGGAGAACCGGATATACACTAGCTGATCCTGGAACGCGATTCTCACAAGGCGCATGTATCACTATGGCAGGTTTTAACACCATGTGTACGGTGGTCGCTATCCGGGCGGATATGAATATCTTACCACCAGTATGTGGCCACCACCACCACCGCCTAATGTATGTTTATCGATTCGAAATAAACATGAAAGTTGCCCAGAATTGAAATATATTATTGGTATAGTGACATGCATATAGTCCTCTGTTAATAATTTATCAATTCTTAGGAGGAGATTTGCTCTTCTAACCGTAGATGCACTAGATATACATCTGTATACCTCTCTGAGGGTATCCTCATTACCTATCTACCATACCTGTATAGGTAAAACATGTTTGCCGGCCTATGGTATAAAAAAATGTGTGACGTATAATTCAGTTTTAACCAAGGTCAATCACATTTTTATATGTGAATTGTAAAATATGAATCGTCAAGGGTCAGTCAATAATAATATTGTGAATTATGATACATTCTTTCAAAAATTTAATACAATAAATGATATGATAAACAAAAGGATAATATACTGAATGAATAAAGATAAACTTCAATTATTATTTTAAGTACTTACAATAACATTTGAAAACTTCTTGAGCTTTGCAACGAAAAATCCATCCATATTGTGTGTATGAGGGTAAAATCTCCTTGTTAACTTCAATGAGGGATGGAACCTGTGGTGTCTATATTTCACGAATCCTTCAGTTCCAAAATCAAGACCAGTTGGCACTAATTTAACATTCCTTCGCTTAAGTGCATAATTAACAACCCACTCATTTTCTTCAGGCAATATAGAACAGGTTGAGTATACAATATAACCACCTGTACTAGATTTAGCATTGCAGCAATCAATGGCTGCTAAAATAAGTTGCCTTTGCAAGTTAAAACACCTTTGTATGTCTTTCTGGTCTTTAGTTGTCTTAACACTAGGGTCTTTAGCGATTACACCTGTCCCAGTGCATGGACCATCCAACAATACTCTGTCAAAACCCTTGATTACGTCAGGAAACTGCCGACCATCATAATTACACACAACAGCATTAACAACTCCAAGTCGATGGAAATTGCCCACAACAGCTTTAGTTCTCTCTTTGTTAGCATCATTAGCAAATAGAGCTCCAGTATTTTTCATTATTGCGGCAATATGTGATGCTTTGCCACCTGGGGCCGCACACATGTCCAAAATTCTTTCATTTTCCTGTGGCGCCAATGCCATAACAGGTAAGAAACTTGATGCACCTTGCAATATGTAATGACCTGCTAAATATTCGGGCGTAGCTCCGATGGGAACTGTAGAGCTATACACTACAAGGCCAACTTTACTCCATTTACCAACTGGATCTAAGTTTACACCCCTATTAATTAGAGCCTGTGCTAAATCTCGTCTCCTGGTTTTAAGACTGTTAGTCCGAATAGTCACAGGCCTCGCAATTTCACTAGCTTCCAAAAACTCTACCAACTCTTGCACTGGGAATATCTGCATTAGCACTTCCATCAAGAACTCATTATAACTGTAATATGTGCATAAATCTTTGAGTAGTAAATCAGTGTATTCACACCTTGATCTGCCATCTTCTTTCAGGTGACTAAAATCAGACAACACTATAACAACATCTTTAATTCTTTGATGAACATCTTGTAAGCTGGTTGGATTCTCTAGTTCATCCTCAGTGGGAAATGCAAATACATCTTGCTTAGCAATATTCAATTGCATTTCTTCATCTGCAAGCTTTTTGTCTAGTTTTTGTTTTTTCTTTAGTTTTATGTTTGCTTTTTCTATAGGTAACATGTCATCACCATCATCGTCACTCTCATCTTCACCATCAGATTTTTCTTCACTTGAATCAGAATTGTAATCCATTTTAGCACTGGCTTGACCTTCATCTTCAGATGTTGCATCACCATTCTCTTGATCTGAATCTTGGAATAAATCATCTAATGTACCAACCTAAAACAGCATTTTAATAATGAGACAATTTGTTTTTAATACAGTCTCATCTTTGGTAGATTTATGTAATTCTACTAAAAATAATACTGCAGATCTAATTTAGCATTGAATTTGAATAATCTAGCTATTGAAAGACTTAAATTTAGGATTGCAAATTAATAAATGCAACATGGTAAGAAAAACAAAATAGAAGCTATATCAGCTCATGCAATAAATAATAATATTTTTTATTTTATTTACACTTTATAAATAAAATATGTAAAGGCAGACTTAATGCCTGAAGCATTCTTTACCAGTCAATCTTTGGGTAGTGCAGAGAATAAACAAAGCAGGTGTCAAGAAGGATAATATGCAAAGAGATTTATTGAACATAATACAAAATATTATACCAATAAATATATGCATATATAAAATGTTATACCTATGTTTACAAATAAATGATTCTGATTCTGATTAGCACTTATTTTTTTGGACCCTAAAACTTATCTCTCAAAAATATGACACCACTAGTACCTTATACTTCTCTCCTCCAGAACTTGATTTGACTTCTTGTTCTTCAGCATCATCTGAATCTTGCTCCACTTCAGATTCTCCATCATCTTCACTGTCTTCTTCTTCAGCAATATTTTCCTCTTGTTTTTGTTTTATTTTTTGTTTTGGTTTCAGCCATTTTTTATTGTCATCGGTGAATCCTATAATTTATTGATTAATTATTAAATAGAAAATTCTACAAAACTTCATCATCTCACCCAAATTCTCTCTATCTCATATGTAGTGCTCAGCTATATATTTTATAGACATGGTGGTTAGGCGAAACGGTTCAAGGTGCCACCTGAGAAAATAAGACCCAGTTTAAAGTGTGGCAAGCATCTAACTCTCCTGAAGTTCATTCCCCTCCCCTTCCCAATCCCCAATTCCTTTCCTTAAAAGTTAGTATATCAGCATGCTAAGGTCCAGGAGGAAGTGACACTTTACTCAACATAACGAAAACCTGAGTATCCAAGGGCCTCCAAGGGCGTTTTGCACTCTCACTCCACAAGTTCCTGTACTCCCAGCAATTAGACATCTTTCTGTGAAATTCTCCCAAAACAGAGTGGTTGCCCCAATCTCACCTAATGAGGTCCTTAAACTTATTTATTGATTGAAACATCGGAAAACAGTAGGGCATAACATACCTACTAAGCCGTGGGAGGCTTTGAGCTCTTATAATGTGGGTCATCTTGCTGAATTGTTAAACGGCATCCTAAACGTCAATGAAATGCCTCACCCTTGTCAGATGAGTATTATAATTCAGGTATACAAGAGTAAGGGTAGTGTTCAGAATTGTGTAAGTAGTAAGTTTTTCGAACATATCTTCAAATCCACACTTCACCAAGAGTGTACTATCATTGGGTGTCAATATAGTTTAAGGGTTTACATCAGAGAAAAAACAGGTGCTTTAATGGATGGCCAAGGTTACACTCAAGTGAAACTACTGGTCTTTATGAGACAAAAACTTGTGCCTTGGTGTGAGGAAAACTGTGTCATGTTGCTTTCAAGATCTGTGTGGTGTGGCCTTCATATATGGCCAATTGTAGCACTTACCACCAGGCAAGCGACCTGCTAGTTTCATCATTCTAGCTAATAAAATAAAACATGAGAATCAATGGTCTTGTTATAGAAAATGGTCAAGGTTGGGCAAAGTCAAGTAATCTTAGTAGAAAGATGGAACCTGGTGCTGACAGATATAGTATGTACATCCCAGCAGGTTAATGATTTCATCTGAAGGGTAGTAGCTACCTTTAACATTTTCTGCATCTGAACCATCACCAGCTTCTTCAGATATGACTTTTTCATTTTGTTTGGCCACATTCTTTTTGGCTTGTTTTAGCACCTTTTTCTTTTCAAGTAATTCTGCCTTCTTCTTTGCTCTTTTTGCTGCTCTTTGCTTTTGTCTATGTGTCAATTTCTTTGTTTCTGTATCCTCTTCCACTGAAATGATTATAAAAATAATATGCATTACATATGTAAGTAAATAACATTTACAATAAACATTAAACAGTGTATACAAATTGCTTACACCTATTTATCCATTTTTTTATTTAGGCCACTTAAGGTATTTTGAACATATGAAAAACAAACAAATTAAGAACCTAAGGGTCACACCCAGGACCTCACCAATTTCCAGTTTTTATTAACTTGTTTACTTATCTCACTAGTCAAACCTATCTTAACCTAACAAAATGCCACAAATACTTCTAGCTCGACTTCACCTATTTACTGTTGTCTGAATGCCATGTTTTGTGTTATGTAGCCTACTTAATAATTAAAATTGTTTTACTGAATTTTCTCTTGCTCTCAATAATATTTTCAGCTCATTTACAGAGGAGCCGTGAAGCTACAAAAAATACATAACATAATATTGGGCTTAGTGCAACGTTGTAAAAGAAAATTTTGTCACTTATGGACATAATACAACATAGTAATAATTATAATGTGAAAACTTACTGAGTTCCTTTTTAAAAACGGGATCGGGCTGTTTACGGGCCTTTCTACCGGGACCTTTTTTCACTTTCTTTGTTTCATCAAATTTAGCTTTTCGACCCATTCTCTTTTATGTTTGTTACAATCTACAAATGCGTGTCGTCTTAAGTAGTTTTTTTACTCTAGTATATGGGATATATAAAGCACGTTAAATTATTCCACATGTGCTTTTTGGTTATATTTTGATTGCTATCTGCCATCTACATTAATGAATGCATATGACAGAATGACATTTACTTACAATCGCAATAGTGATGAGTCCCGAGTAACTAGTATGTTACTCTTGAGTATCCTTATTTGAGGACCTTGTTCCCACAGCTTCTGTGGGCTCTGTGGCGCGGACGTTGCGCTGCGGTTGCTTAAAATTTAATAATAATAGGAAAAATTAGAAATCCAGCGACCACCTGACTAAGTGAATGAATCAATTAATTATAATGTTGGAACAAGTGACTAAATAAATCATTATGGGGCTGACGCCCTCGCAATGTATCACTTGTCCGACATTATCCTACTCGCAGCCTCGGCAGTCAGCTCGCCTCTTGTGAGTATCTTACGGATTTCAGGAGGCAACCCAAGGACTCGCCAAGGCGCAATGCTCGTGTGCCTCAAATATTTAAATAATTACCGCCGCACCACACAAATACTCGCGAGTATGGTTCAGTTAAGGAAATATGCAGTGAGTTCCAAGTAAAGCTCGACGGTCCAGTACGTGACTCGAGGAAACAATTATCGGGAGCTAATCAATCGCCTCGACTGAAAGACAGCTTGTAAGCACTTGTGACTACCTCACAAGGGCAAATGGGTTCCTTCCACATCCTCAATAAGAAATAGACGAGTTACCATCTCTATTTGGCCAGGGCTGCCAGTATTTTTATTCCGCCATGTGTCATGTTATATGATGTTATATATGACGCACAGTGTAATAAATATTATGAATAAAAATTTGGTGCATCTTATAAGCAATCAATACACTAAAGTAAATCCCTAGCATAGATCTAGTCTAGTAATTTTAATTACAGAATTATCCTATATCTGGATTTAAGAATACATTTATAATTTTCTTGGTTTTCTGTAATATTCTTGAACCAACCGAATTTTGAATTTTGGTAAAAATCGCACCTCAGATGGTCATTCCATGGGCAAATCAATAAATAAAAGCTGTATTTAAACAAAATTCATCGTCTTATATCGAAAAGAAAATATACCTACCTACTCTTTATGTCATCAGAAGCTACGTATTTGTTTACATAAATAACTTTATCATGGCCTTCAATTATTCTTCTACGTTATCCTTTATATGCTGATGGTAGGATATTCATATCCGCCCGGATAGCGACCACCGTACACATGGTGTTAAAACCTGCCATAGCGATCCTCCCGCCAGTGTATATCCGGTTCTCCCGAGGGACTTGCGACATGCCTTGATGGTTGATTGGGGCGGGTATAGGGGTTCATCCTTGTATTACTATGTCTGCATCGGTCATCCGCCTGTCCTGTCGCAGGCCCCTCGATTTGCTTCTTCCCTCTCCGAAGAGGGAAGAAGCATTTATACAGGCCGGCATGACACTGGTGACCACTGAAAAACTCCTTGTTTGTTGGTGGTCACTGGTTTTTTGGATTGCACTACGCTTACCATCAGGTGTAGTGCAGTCACTTTGCCGTGCTCGAATAAAAAATATATATATTACTGGCAATACTACATCTGACAAGTGCGGGGTATATTATACGCCAAGTGCAGGGCGAGAGTTTTGGCTGGAGTTCTAACTGTGTGGTTTATCGAATGACGAAAGAATCTTAAGAAGGACTTGCTGTGTTTACATATAGGATATTTAATTATACTAATATGATATGACGCGGCGAGCTCCATGTAGATGTGTCAGAGAGGAGGGTTTTACAACCCTCACTCTTCACTCGATGTGGTCAGGATGTACGGCGTGTGATAAGTCTCAATAATAACGACACAGGGTTATCACTTTATCGTTTATTCACTCTTTTAAGTTACTACCGGCTCGGAAGTACAATCTTAGGTGGGAAAAAGAGCCGGCGACAGAAAAACCACCCGTTACAGTGCTGAGGATACTTTAACACTTGAACCGAAACACTTCGCGGTTATACATCACGTTATTTGCGGTCAACTAATTATTAAGATTGACACTGTACTCAAATGACTCTAGTCTGCCATAATTTTAGTAGTTCCCGACTGTTACGACTCGCGGACGGAACTCAACTGCTCTTGAAATGGCAAGACGCCACTTTATATAGAGGGATTTTCACTATCCCTACTTCGAAAGTAGAATTACTTGGTAAACAACACAAACCACCCTCAAATTATCAATATGAGTGGCGGTACCGACAATTGACGTAGAATAACGTTATTTAAATAGGTCAATTCAGTGTCTGTACTCCGACAGATACATTTCTATATTGTATATATAAACATTATGCTATTCTTTCAAGCTAATTTCTAATTACTTACGTAGAAAAGGTCAGACATATTTTAGCTTATCATTATCTATACCCATTTACATCAAAATTAGTTTGTGGCCGGATTCGCTATTTTCTATTATAGATTTGTTTACATGGAAACTGTCAGAAAAGAGCACGAGAGGCAGAATCAAATTTATGTTATCGTTGTTGGTTTGATTTAAATATTGAAAAACTACGCGAGGCCTCACAAAGCTCAGCTTTTTACTAGTTTATATCAATCAATTTATATTTATCAATTATATCGCAAATCGATAAATATATGAAATATGTTACGGGAAACACTACGCCAAGTCGCCGTCATATATAATAAAATAATCCCTGTTTTCCAATTACAGCACTAGAGCGCATTATGCGACATAATGCTCAACGTTGCTCAATGTTTCAACTACAGCAACGCTACGCACAATCAAGCACTCTCAAAAGTACTGCTTTCGGGTGATACATGCAATCGATACCAACTCAGTAACAGAAAATTAACAAGTGTTTTTTCTTTAAGTTGGCATTGATCGAAATTTTATTTATATTATCGTTAGTAATTAATATTGTTTATTGTTGAGATTTTTTTTAAGCTTTCGTCTTATCGTAGTGTTTTCGAAATATTCAAAAGTTAATTCAGACCCTGTTAAAAAGTAAATGTAAGGATGGATGAAGGTATAAACATTGACTATTTATATTTTTATTCTCAACACTGAAGTTAGCGCACTCTGCTGGTGCACTAGAAATCTAATTCACGTTCCAATTAGCAATTAGCACACTTCGGCATTGTGCGCCACTGAGTCGCATTATGCTCTGTAATTGGAAAACAGGGAATATAAGTAATACACTTTTTTCGTCAAAAGGGTTCATCTCTTTTTTTGTTTATGGCATCTGTTAGACATTTTGCCAGTGTGTAGTTTGGATCTCTTATTTTAAATAAATTAATAAACTAGTTTAAAGTTTTGTTTTTGGTACGAAAGTGGTGTGGATTTGTGCAATTAACATTGACGGTGATGAACAGTGTATGAAATAAGTGAATTAAGCATCGTACTCAAAGAAATTAACACCAAACTCCGGCAAGACCTTGAAATCGACCGTACCCGTGTTCATCGTTCTTAAAATACCTATCACATATGACGAGGCTGTGTAAGTTAGATCCCTTTGCCTTCCCAATAAAAAAATGAAATGTCAATCTGTCGACTGTCAAGTTATTGTCGATGTCTGTCAAATTTGAAATTTGTCAATTGTGGACAATAATTTGAGTTTGTAATTTGGCGAGATTTTTTTTTATTCCAGTCTGAAATGGATTACTTGTAGATAATGTATTTCCAGTTACAAAATCAGATCGCTAGGAAGTTAGAAATCTCTACTTATAATTATTATTAACGAGATGGTTATAATAATAAGTTCTTTAGTTGTTCGAAGAGTTCTCTCTTTGAATCGTGTTTTAAAGAGGTAACTTGATTTTCAAACAAAGTGATTTTATCTGTGGTTTAATGTATTTGTTTTCGATGCGCATAAATAGTAGATTGTTTATAAATTGTAAGTATAAATAAAATTTCACTTCCTTAAGATTTCAGGGTCATTACGTAAATAGACACGAAGACTACGCACTATGTCAATGCCATGGCTTTGAGCAACAAAAACGCACATTTTTAAACTTTACTAGATCGAACAAAACCAGAGAGTATTGTGGAAGACAATTAGTTGGGTAAGTTAAATTCACTATTTATTTTTAATTAGCCTTGTTTTTTGACAGTCTCCGTAGCACAGTGGGCAAGTAGCCGGCTGTAAAGCGTGAGGCTGGTTCGATTCCCGCACCGCGACAAATATGTTATATGTATTTGTTTGATCCACAAATATTTGTTTCTGGTCTGAGTGTTTTCTCCCCAAAGCGTTGACATCAGGCAGGTGGCTAGTCGTAAAAATTACAAGACAAATCTTTCTGTAACATGTGTAAAAAAGCATGTTGCACCGACCCCACTGCAAATCGGATAGGGGCTGGTGGAAAAGAATCCTGTTTCCATGTTTTCATTTATTATGACACTAAATGGCAATAAAAAATTTGTGCAGCTTTAGGTACATACTTCATTGGTATTATATTTAGTATATTAACATCAACTAACTCATTTATTGCAAGTCCTTGTGTAATTATTATCTAAAGAACCAAGTGTCTATTGCTTCTCTGTATGGATGGCTTAAAGACATTGATAAAAGTAATGAACTTTGTAAAACAATTTCAAAACCTGATTCGCACACAACATGAAAATTTTCCCACACATGCAATTCTACACTTCCACAGATCCAAAATTAGACTGAATTATGAAAATAATATTGTGTCTTCAAATTGAATGCATTCCGTCTCATTTAGGACAATATGATTAAAAAATACTATTATATAGGTAATTCCACTCAATTGTTCCTGCGGTACTATGCGTTTGTGTGTGGTTTATGTACAGACACATTTACTTTTACATATCAATAGGTATAGGATGATGACTGATGTATTATATCCACCCAAATGGAACCTAACCTAACACACAGCTAGGTGTGCATAAATAAATCATACTATAAAATATTTTACCGCCTCGTCAGTCTAATGGCAGTGTGCTAAGCCATAAGCATGGAGTCCTCGGTTTAATTCCCAAGTCAGGCAATCAAAACATGTGAGAGTTTCTGATTTGAATTATCACACATGAATTACCTTGATTGGAATTTGTACAAGATGTGGCAATAGCATTGATCCCAATCACACATAGGATGGAAATAAGCTCGGCAGAATGTGGGTGCCACACTGTTTGTAAATCTGTCTAATCTGCCTGAAGGGGTCAGGGATGGAGGTGTGAGCTTATGTTATGTCATAAGATCATAATAAATCATTTGTTCATCTTGTTTTAAATTCATGCCTTCATATAAACTAAACAAATTGAAAACATTAAATTATGCCTGTTTTTAAACAACACTCTTTGGACTAACCTAAGAGTTGTCTCTTTGCCAAATCATTGATTGTGCTGTGTGTAGGGTTGCCAGATTTTATTTAATGTCAGATATTGTTATGCTTTTTGCATGTAACATAAGTTGCTTTGTAAAAACGCCTTTTATGTCGATTTAAGACGAATTGCACAACAATCCTAAATTATGTTTAATTACTAAACATGTTTAAGAAACGCCAATCGTATGAAAATTTGATATTTGTAAACATGATTAAGCGTCATTTACACAAGAAGTGTTTATCGAACGCGAACGGCGAAAAATCGTAAGCGATTATCCTATGCGAGAACTTTCTGTGGTTGTTGTCGCACTGTTTGCACTAGATGATACGATTATTGCATAAACAAGAAACTGCTACTCGCATGCAAAAACCTCTCCTTGTGTAACTTCAGCTTTAGTAGTTAAAGCCGATTTAGGAACGGCGTGCAAGTCGGCATTAGAATTTTATATTTCTTGTATAGAACAGCTATTTCTAAACCGGAACCTAACTTTCTAATCTTCTTCCATGGAAAAATGATTAGGGTTCCATATATCCATGATAATTATACTAATTTCTGAGCATATGTATGCGGCTACTATACAAATGAGACAGTACTAGTTATCTATATTAAACTGATAAACATTTGATGTTACAGTAAGTCAATATTAACATGTCATAATTGAAAAGTAGGGAATGAGGCTATGCACATAAAATGGGACAAAATGTCGCCAAAGTAAACTTTTAAAAACTAAACTTTTATCTTGTCTGATTTTGGCGCACATAATGTGGAACATTCATTTATTCATTGGATATGATGGTTTTGTATCACCAAATCAAAGGTATAAGATAGCATTTTTTGTTTCTTAAAAAAAAAAATATCATGCTATTCTCAAATGGTTGTTTGTTGAAGACATATTGTGGGTTGATCTGGATAAGTTATCTATGGAGTCACTTATGTAACACATGATAGGGGAGGATGATGCTTAGTTGAAATAATACACCTCACACCTTTGCCTATTCCTTCGGGGACATAGGCGTGAGCTTACCTTGTTTATTGATGTATGTAAATACGTCATGTCAAATTATAAATGCTTCAATGAAAATGAGAGAAAATCCATTAGCATAATTGTGCATTGACCGATTATTCTGCCATAAGCCATTAATTATTGCATCATCGCTAAGACAAGAGCATAACTAATATATCTTATAAAATGAGTTTAGCGTTTTATTAGTCGATTGGCAGTATATCTAGTTACAGTTATACAGCTAAGAATAAACTACCTTTAAAAAAAAACAAATAATATCGTAAAAAACATTTGAAAAAACATGTACCAATTGTTAAAATTATACCTATGACTTATTTTCTGGCAAAAACTAATTGAAAATTATACAACCGAAACAATAGGAACTTAAATGTACAAAAATTTTAAACATTGCTCTTCTGTAAAATCACAAAGTGTAGCCTTGTCTTACAGTAATTAAGGTGCGTTATGTACTTTGACATTTCAATTTATGCATAGTTTATTAATATACAATACAAATGGATGATATAAACAAGGTGTATTAAACTGATAGGTGTATTAGACTGCATAGTTTCAAGGACCTAGGTATAAATAATCTAGAAGTATACATTTCAGTACCTAATATGCTAAACACTGGGGAGTATTGACTGACTATTGAAGTACTTACACTATGATTGAAGCTATGTGATGATGTTGATAAATCTTTTACAACATTAGGTCATCTACTTACTTTTTTTTTAAATGATTGACCATGTTTCAGTAAACATCCTCCTGGATGGCTGGTGATTGATTACTTATTTATAAAGAATGAACATTGTCAAAGTGCTTAGCTTTAATCATACTGAACTTATACGATAGTTTAAAATTCTGCAACTCACCAACATACGCTTGTAGCACCATATTTTGTTAATTATGTTTAATAGTACAGTAATACCCCGGACTTACGCGATAGGTGGGACCGAGCGATAACCGTGTAAGTAGAATTCGCGTAAGTCGGGGTACAACTTTGCATGTAAATACATATAAAGTATGTTTAATAATCGGGACCAAAGTCTAAAGAAAATAATAATTTAGACGAACGAATGATGCTTGAATTCAACAATTGAGAGTCTTTCACAGCTTCCATAATTTTTCTTTGCCTTTTATAACTGTTCGGACTGTCGATTCCGGTAAGTCAAATATCTTTGCCATATCACAAATTTTTATTATTACTTCAAATTAGTTTACAATAGTACAATTAGTTTACGCTGCAAAGACAATGTTTTTCTTTTCTTGTTAGGTTCATATGACACATTTTTTCTTCTTTTGGGTGACATAATTTGAGGTTATCAATAAAACGCACTGCGTAAGTAAAAAAAAAAACACGCGAAACACGTTCGAACCTGTCGTAAACAGAACACTAACTGGGCGGAGTGGGAGAGCTGATGCGCGCGGCCATCAAAAATAAAAACCGCGTATCTCCAAATTCGCGTAAAACGGGGTAGCGTAAGTCGGGGTATTACTGTACCTATTTATCATCATTGTATACACATTCACAATCATAAGCAAAATATAAATTTGTGCTACTATTTATAATGTTTAAATTCCTACTCTTACTATAATACTAATATTATGGTTAATGTCTATTCCAGGTTCACAATGGATCAAATGTTCGAAGTTGTTTCTGATGTAGATAATTATTACAAGTTTTTGCCGTGGTGCAAAAAATCTATAGTCTTAATGAAAACCCCAGAGCATCTCAAAGCAGACCTAATCATAGGATTCCCACCAATTAATGAAAGCTACACTTCAAATGTGACACTAGTCAAACCTCATCTGGTTAAAGCAGAATGTGTGGATGGTAGACTTTTCCATCATATGTTAACACTATGGAGATTTAGTCCTGGTTTGAAAAGAGAACAACAGTCATGTGTTGTTGATTTTCAAATTACATTTGAATTCCGCTCTGCTATTCATTCCCATTTTTCGAATTTATTCTTCGACCAAGTTGCACGACAAATGGAAAGTGCATTCATAAGGGAAGTTGGCAGGCGCTATGGCCCAGCAACAATGCAACCAAGAAATTTACTTCATAACAATAATGCATTGAAAAGTTGATGATGACAAATTATTTAGTGAAAGCATAGACAATTATGAGTGACAAAACTATAATTTAATGTATTTATTGTGATTACTTTGAGTAAAAATATAATTGTGAATAATTTAATTTATAAAATTATTATCATGAAGCTAAGCTGACATGATATGTTATTAGGATAAAATAAAGACATGACATGAGAAATAGTTTTTTATTTACATTTGTCCACATTGTGATATTGTTACAGGTATTTTAGGTTTATTATTGGGACCTGTTGGTACATTTTCTATTTTTCTCATTACAAGTAGTCCATCAATTACTCTGCCAAAAACGACATGCTTATTGTCTAAAAAGTTGCACTTAGCACATGTTATAAAGAATTGACAACCATTAGTGTCTTTTCCACTGTTAGCCATTGATAGTAACCCTGGTGAATCATGTTTTAACACAAAGTTTTCATCTGCAAATGTGCTTCCACCGTAAATGCTCATAACACCAGTACCGTCACCCTGAAAAATATAATTGAATACAAAATCTCTTTAAATGATTCTCTATTTTTATTCTAAAATAGTAATGATAAATTACAGAGATATTTATGATATTCTTGAGTGGTAGTTACAGGCATATAAGTAGTCAGAAGTTATAGCCATAAAAAAGATGAATATCCTTCCATAAAGTTTGTGGCTCTAATCATCTCGAATATATGTGTAGGTCAATGATGATGGTCACAAAACAATTCTTCATTTTGCCTCATGGTTTACTAACGGACTCTTTTGGTGATTCAAAATGATAAAAGTACTTATAGGTAATGATTCAAATTATGCACTTTTCTAATCTTGGTTATCATTTGAAACATGCCAAACAGTGATGATGCTATAATGTAATGCAAATAGTATTATATTATGTATTTACTGTTCTCCTAAGTGCATGGTGAGGATTAGAGAATAAGATCTTTAAATTTCCACATACATAATAGACGAACACTGACTGAAGCGCATAATTTAAATCGCCGCAGCGGCTTATTGTACCTACTTACATTAACAAAATCCCCGCCCTGTATCATGAAGTCTTTGATAACTCTGTGAAATGTAGCACCTTTATACCCGAGCGGTACTCCGTCTCTCCGATACTCTCCTGTGCAAAACTCTCTAAAATTCTCACTCGTTTTAGGCACAACATCAGCAAACAATTCAAAAATCATGCGTCCTATTTCCTGTGGATTGCAAACAATATGTTTAATCACAAACTAATTTTCAACTTGCGCATCCGATAGAAATTTATTTTTTTGACTTGTAATTTACCGTAGTTCCAACAGTTATGTCAAAAAATACAACAGGATTGTTTGGATTTCTTAACTGAGACTGAATTTGATTCCATGTAGGCATTTTGATGCAAAGTTGTATTATTCGTGGATATATTTTATTTTATTTACTAAGCTAAACTGCCAAAATAAAAACAAACTTTTACCTAACCTCAAATCTGAAATCAGGGTCTCCAGATTGATTTTTCGAAATTCCCCCGTATTAGCCAAAAATCCTCAAAATGAAAAAAAAAATCCCCAAATATCAACCTATTATTTAGTATCAATTTTGGCAGCTTAAAGATGTTGAATTGTGTATTCACGGACATAAAATTATCGTACATAAACTAAAAGCATAGCTGTTGGAAGGGTACCTGATATTTTTTTTGTACACGACTGGATACTTATTGGATTTGCACACTTATTTTAAACCGAAAGATCTAACGAAAATAACCAGATGAAATGAATGATGAATTCTGTTATATTACAGTCAACCTGGGTAACTTAAGCTTTCAATGTAACATTGACTCACTAACTTGTATTTGAACGTTTAATTTTTTCTCTTCTTACTGATACACTGTATAATAATAAGTTGTTTAATTTATGAAAGTAAAAAGTGTTTTTAAACGAAACCTGCAGTGACAATTGATATTTATCAAATATACAGTGTCATTTTGACACCCTATACTTAAATGAAACCATGTGTAGTGTTCGTTAATATAAGTACTTTGAGCTAAGACACTTTCTTATTAAAGTCAAAATAAAAAAATAATATTTCCTAACAAATTAAATGCCGTTAACACTAGATTAATTTTAAACAGTCTGTATACGCGCGCACACACATATACAAATCAACATACACACCCATCATCGAATGAATGAGACACACACACATACATTACCATTAAGCATGGATTACATGTTGGACGAGCTTAGGCTAACACGAGTGTAGGTAAATTAATACAAGGCAAGCGCTAGTGCCTAGACGTTCGGCAAGTTTATCGAAAACCAATCGAGTAGCCGGCTGTGAAGCGAGAGGACGCGGGTTCGATCCCCGCACCGAGACAAATGTTTATGTGAACCACAAATATTTGTTTCCCGAAACAAACCCAGACCCCGGTCTGGGTGTTGTGAGACCAAAAGTCTCTCGTAGTTGCTGATACCCACGATACTATCCTGATACCCAAATATACTATCTATACGTTGGTATTAGTCATCACTCGGCAACATGTATTGCGAGCTTTATAACGTCAAGGTCAATGTAACCGTTTTATAAAAACGCCAAGCGTACAGAAGGCAAACGGCTCAAAATAGTAATTTAGGAATTGAAATAAATATTAGATTACCTTATGAAATGTAATAAAATCCCAAGTAAAATCGAATCTTGTAACTTTTATAATGATTATTTGTTTTTAGTCATATTTGTGTTACCTATTTATAGGTATGTGCATTTCCCAAATACATTTTTTTTTACGTTTTGTCATTATCAATGAACATTACTTTGTTCATATACTGTCGCAACTTTTTCAGTGAATGTGTCGAGAGCGTCTTTGTGAGTCTGAAACGTATTTTCATATGTATGGAGTTGCCCTTCTTAAGCGTTTGTGTTTTATAATAACATCGTCAGCTGTGACATTTTATTCAATACAGTTAAGTGCAAAAACCGTACAGCATGATTTAAAAGGCTCAAAACTTAAATCACGTTTTTTGGCAAAACTACTACAAGCTCAAGCCTCATGTTTGGTACAAGGTAAGCAGAGGCGATGCCGAATATGTGGTTTCATTTAGTAACAGGGTGTCAAAATAACACTGTATATTTTTGACGTGATAACGTCTTATAATTCGATAAAGCCGGCTGCACGCACGAAAAAACATGACTCATGCGTCGTTACCTCGCTCTGTCACGTTCCATTTAAGGCTTGAAGTGCAAGCGAGAGCGCGGAACGAGCGACAAAGAAGCACAATCGGCCTTTACGTACGGCAGCGTTCGAGATTTAAAAAAATTAAAACATAAATATTAAATCTTCCACATATCACAACAACGTGTCTGAAATGACAGGTTAGACCAGCCATCCGTCAAAGGGAACATTTTCTCCTATATCAAACCATCGACTTATAAAAAAAGGGGGACACCACGTCCCATACATCGAAAGTGAAGTGACCCATAGTGTGCCAGAATGCTGTACGTATACGGGTCTCACGCACACACTCTCATCATAGTACACCAGTTTCCGCCATTACGCGACACGACCGCCTTGTGTAACGTTCACTCCAACTTGGATTAAAAAATATATAATAATGCCGACAAGAGTCATAAAACATTGTAAAAACAATTCGACATCGAAAAAGAAATATCAAGGAACTACTTATCTCAGTTAACATATGAATTTATAATCACTTTTATAATGTTTTTGGTAAAATTATTTACGTAATATTCGGAACACAAAACGTCAACTACACGTGCATGTGTTGCCAGAAAATGAATGAGATATTTTCCCCAAAGTGTGGGTATTCCGTTGTGATTAAGAACATTAGTTCAAACATTATTAACCGACTTTAAAACGGGAGGAGGTTGCCAATTAAGCGTATCTTTTATTTTTAATATATGGACATAAATTTCCCCATCAAATATGGACCGATTTTGTTGAAATATGTTGATGTTCGATAAAGTTCAGGCGGATTTGATTTGGCTGTCACCCTAAGAATGAAAACTTTAAAATTATATTTTTAATGTATTTTAACCGATTTCAAAAAAGGAGGATAGAGAAGAGGATTTCCCAATTTTTTTATATTATTTCGGGTTATATCAGTTCGAGTGTCTTCCCAAAATCGGTGACAACCGGGGTGGAGTGCCCCCTCTCCAATCTTAGCTACGCTACTGCATATGTATATTGTTAAAATCTGATAACGGGATATGGAGTAAAGATATTAAACTCCTCAAACAAACAAATAAATTAAAAAATAACTCGCCGAATTGAGAACCTCCGTTTTGAAGCCTATCCGGCTTCATATCATCATGATTACCAAAACATAAAATTTATCTTCAGAAATTAATTGATAAGTAAATAATAACATTATTTTCTAGACGGATTTTTGGATTCGGTAAAATTTTTGTTGCGCGGTAGCGGCACAAGCCATGACGTTTTTATTTTTCAGTGCGTTTTTTATTAACTAATGAGAGGCATTATTTTGTAATAATTAATAAGCTAATTAATAAGCTTGAAATCCAGAGGGCCTACATTTGCGAAATGCTAGTCAGTAGGCTTATAAAAGCCTTTTCATTAGATATTATAAAAAAAAAATATATCTAATGAAAAACTACATTCGTACATATTATTTAAAATATTGGATTCTTTTATAGCGAATAATAATATTTTTTTCAATTTGGAATTAAAACACACTCTGGCAGGCGCCGAAAATAAGATTAATCTAATTAAATGCATTTTAGAAAAATATTTGAGCATTCGATTTTACCATATTTCCAAATTGGAAGGTATTGAACGGTCCGTGCAAAGAAAAAGGCATGTTTATACAAAAAAATCATTTTAAAGGATTTTAATTTATTTTTTTAGTTTTCATATACTTACCCCACAATTACACGAAATTAACGAAATTAATTTTTGAACTAAGTACTTAATTACTATCTACATACTTTATTCAATACACACGGGCCGAATATAAAAAGTAAAACCTTAGGAGTCGGTTAAAACTGGGGAAAATTTTCATTTATCTGGTATCCCTCAACTTTCGCACACATATATCAAAAACCTGCATCACTGACGATGTTAGTAGCGTTCTATCCTCCTTTTTTATAAATCGATGTATCAAACACATTGAGGCGGGCTTTTTAAAAACTAGATTTACGAAAAGGACATTGTTCGTCGTCCATACATAGTTGGCCTAAGAACCAAAAGGTAGGTGAATTTACTTTTTGGGTTTTAGATAATGTATATATTTGATTGAAACTATATTAAAACTACGGACACTTGAGAATTCCGAAAAATAAATAAAATACTTTCGGATTTTGAGGTTATAATTAGGCCAATAAATACTATCAAATGTCAAATGTTGTCATCTGTTAAATCATTTTGACGGAGTTTTGGCGGGAATTCCGACAGTGCGGTTCATCGCTGATTTTAATTTATTTCAAAAACTAGTTTAATGTGTTTGTTGTATAAAAGTGGTGTGGATTTGTGCAAAAAACATTTACGGCGATGAACAGTGTATGGAAATATTGAATTAAGTGAACAACGCACATTTATACTTGTAAAAACTATTAAATTGTAAAAAAAAATGACATAATTGTATTTATGCGTACAAATAAATCTAACTTGATCAATTTCATTGTGATTTTCAATTACCTCCTTCTCTATATACATACAAAGCTATTAAACAAATGAAATTAAAATTTTCTTTTGAAAAATGCTACTATTCCATCAGTATTTTCTTAAGACGTTGTCACGTTCAACTATCGTCAGTAAACCGACTTTACAGACAACCAATTTTTTCTCACCATTCAAAATTTGGGCGGTAAACAGAGTTAGAAATATACTTGCTAAAAAGTTGTGTATAGCAATTACTACAGAAGAACTACAGAAGGCGAGTTCAGTTTTATGTTGAAGAATCATATGTTTTTTATGTAATAACACTGAAATATCCCGCGATATTGATAGATTTTTTAAAAAATCTTTAATTAATCTTCGAGCCGTTTCATTTTCAGACCATTTGGGGTAACATTAGCTCGGGGCGAGGACAGACAATGCGTGAAAATTTCAATTATGCAAAAAAGTTTTGAAGGGTGGAAGTGGCCATCAAAGCTTGACATATTTAATTGTCACCCCCGAAATATAGTTAGTCGATTTGGAGGATCTAAAATCACAAAACGAGGCGATTCTTATGCGATTGATGATCAATTTCTATACATGGTATGGGGGAATTGAGAGCCGATATTATGTTTCTTTTTTTATATGTGATTGAGTTTGTTTTATTATTTTTGATTATTTTAGGCATTGCTCAATAATTATAAGTACATCAAAACCCGATTAATACAATAATAACTTGATTTAAGAGGTCTATAAAATAGAAGTTGATTTCGATAAACCAGGCAGTTTAATATTGTATTAATATGGCAATCCTACGTTGCCACTAAAAAGGAGATAGTGATATAAACGAAATGTATTTTTTTTATCAATATGACAAGCTAATCTTACCGAGGAGTAAAAAAAACTACATAAATTAGAGATTTTCTTCATCAACTCCTCATACTTATTAATGTTACCCAAATGTCAGTGTAACTTTGGCTCACCAAATTTTTGGTAATTTAAGGGTCTTTTATTTATCGTTTTGATAAATAACACAGGAATTTAAATTATAGAGGCCAATATCCCACTAGAAACACTCATTTAGGACAAATAACAATAAAAGTAAATCCGTACTGCTATAAATTACCTCTAAAGTGAGCCAAAGTTACCCAGGTTGATTGTACTTATATTGCACATTTCATTTAAATTAAGCAGAAAGTTATGAAAAGACGTACCGATGTAATAAAATATTTGGTTGATACCTAGTTTTCTTTAGTCCTCACCCAATATATCTACATTTAGGCATTTTTTATACCTGAATTTTAGTGAAATAATCCTGAAGACTTTTACATATGTACCGGATGTATGTATTTTACCAATAAAAATAAATTACTTACGACTTGGCAGTATGATCTTTTACCTTTACCGGTTCCATTTGGAACGCAAAAAAATGCTATAAGAAAAAGTCATTTTATTCTAGAATTAGATATAAGATAATGTTGGATAATGTGTAGCTGATGTGTAGAATAAGTTAGCTTAATGATAATCTGCAAATAAGTATTTTAAGTCAAACAAAGAGAATATGACTACTACGGTGAATCAGAGAAATTCACACTGATACATTTATTACGTGTACCAGGTCAGAGAGACACTTGTAGCAGCCTATCCCGTATATGCACAGAGTACATTATTATATAACTGAAACGTATATGTTTAGATGTCTCATAATTCTATGTATTACCTATGTTGAAAATAAATAATTTACAGGAGTTAAAGGGACGCTACCGCGTTTATTATTTGGGACTGAAATACCTAATTGTGCTCTGTCTGTAATAAAAGCACGCCGCAACGAGGACATTGAATGTCTTGGATTGGATGCATCACAACTGATAAAAATGGGGGGAAAAGACGGTGATTACTACGAAATACTACAATGTGATAGAAATGCCACAAGTGAAGAACTAAAGAAGAGTTACCAACAGCTAGCTTTATCATTGCATCCAGACAAAAACAACGATGGTAGAACTGAAGAGATGTTTCTGCTTGTACAAAAAGCTTGGTCAATTCTGCGAGACCCTCAAACCAGACGGCAGTATGATGCGACTTTGAATCTTCAAGAGTATATTGAACCTTTATTGTATGAAACAGTTCAGTTATCAGACATGACTTTAGATGTGAATAATAATGTTTTTAAATATGATTGTAGGTGTGGTGGTACTTATTTATTAGATACTGAAGAATCTTTCTCTTCTAATATTGTTATTGGGTGTGATGAATGTTCATTTTCTATTCAGGTTAATAGATAGATCTTTTATTTTTACATTTATTTTGACAATGCAACATAATTTGTGTATGTCTGTTACAAATACATATATTTAAGTTTGTCAATACTGTTTTCTCAATATTTATTGTCTGTTGTATTCAGTTGATTTAACAAGAGCTCATTTTATGTTACATCCAAAACTGCAATTGATTAGTTTTGGTTTAATTAATTATTACTCCAATTTTACCTGGAGTGTACTACGCATATCATCAGGTGTAGTGCAGTCACTATGCTGTCTTGGGAAAAAAAAATCTTGAAATAAAGTGGTACAGACAGCTAAGGCAAAAGTGGCAGGTTCCAAACCAGCCCCACGAGCATTTACCCCTGATGTTTCTAAGTTTTAAGTATATTAATTGTTTATTATCACTTAAATAGTGAAGGCAACACGAGGGAAATTTACTAAGAAGTTCTCCATAAGAATTTCGAAGGTATGTGAAGTATGCCAACCCACATTAGACCAGTGTGGTGGATTAAAGCCTAACCCCTCTCATTCATTAGAAGAGTCCCATGCCCAGCAGTGGGATGTGTGTAATACAGGGTAGGTAATATTTTTATTGAATTTCTTAACATACTTTGTTTCGTTTGTTGCCGGCAGCAAAACATACTGTATATTTGATGATTATAAAAAGATTGGGTATCTTTTAATAACCAACATAGATGCATTCTGACCATTTTAGTGAGTAATAATATCATAAGATAAATACTGTTCCACTGGTAGGCACAGGCCTCTATAAATTGGGTTACCAGTAACCAGCCATTGGGCCACCCTAGTAATAGTAATTATGATATTGTTTATATTTAAATACAAATGTTATACATAGAAACCTTTCAGAAGAAATTCTCTAAAGTCTTTATGATAGTGAAAACCACAGCATAGTCTGTTGAATAGTTAAGAACTATGCAGACAGGCAGACAAATGAAAAGCAACTTTGTTTTACAGTAGGTATGTTTAATATGCACCATTCATAGTATAAACCATCATAGTTGACTCAGTGCTCAGTTGATATTATAATACTTTCAGTTTTACTTCTGTCCATTAGCCTGAAGATACTCATGGTTGTCATCAATATTGTGGCAGTTATTTTCATAGACTAAAGAGTGACAGTGAATTTTTTATGTGTATGCATAAAGCATCATGGTATTCTTATGATGTGAATATAGGTAAAAAAATACTGTGCCATACACTGTATCTCCTAGTTATCATTTTTTAAATTTACTGCCACACTCATGAATGTCAATTAAGTTTAAATATTAATTAGCCATATATTAAAATTAGATTATTTAGAGATGTCAATTAAGATTTTTTCTGTACTCAGTAACTGAGCATGTGCTAATTAACTGGCTCTGAATGTGAAACTAATTGAATTTTAATGACAAATAATAAACTAATGACATGACATATATAATTGACATTTCTTAGGCATCTATACATATATAATTACTTGACCTGACTAACTGACTGATTCATCAATGCAGAGCCTAAACCGTTAAGGCTACAATCTTATAATTTTGGGTGTCGATGCCTTTTATCCTGTAAGAATCCACTAAGGAAAGATTTTTGGAAATTTCAGCCCTTAGGGGGCTTTGTTTTCTGTTTGGCGCTGTGCTGTTAGCCTGACGCGAGTCGGCTTTCTACAGCTTCACCGGACTTTCGGGCGAGCGCTTTGGGCGCTCTCAACCCTTAGGGCACATGCTAGTCAGAAAACACAGTGGTTCTGGTGGGAGGATACTTGTATCCGACCGGATAGCGACCACCGTACACTGGTGCTAAAACCTGCCATAGTGGCCCACCTTGTGTGGGTCGCGTTCCAGGGTCAGCCAGTGTATATCCGGTTCTCCCCAGGGGGCTTACCGCCTGGTCCTAATCCTTTTCCCATCCCTTTTTCCTTCCCCTCCCCCTTGGCCCTTTGGCAGGCCGGCATAACCTTGCCGACCTACGATGGACACATTGCTTATCGTTGGTCGACACTATTCTTGGATTGCGCTACACTTACCATCAGGTGTAGCGTAGTCACTGCCGAGCCAGGATAAAAAAAATACATATGTAGGCACTTACCACCTACGTTACATTGACAGCAGGTGAGACAATATCAAATACTCAACTTATGTTATTACCACTGGGAATGAACGTGTTTTTTTTTACTCTGTACAAAATCAAATAATAATGGTTGTTGAACCTGGGATTAGAACCACTCGGTTTGCCAATGAAGCGAACGAAGTGGTTGATGTAACCATATCTTATATAACATATTTTATTTTGCCGATTTGTGTCTGCTTACAATAACTTTGCTGTAAGCATATTCTTAATAAGGTTGGGCATAAATAATAATTCAGAAATCATTATAATAATACCATTTATTTTGTGGTTAGACCTAGTACATAAATACATACTTGATAGAATTCATTATGTATATGGTTAACTCATAAAATGAATCACTATGATATTAACAGACTAAGTCTATGGTAAAATTTTGTACAATTCTCAATGATCATATACAATTCACATTTGAAGTAAAAGGACAATCGAGGAATAAATTAGATAGGTACTAGCAAGATTTCGACGTTTTCGATTGAATTCATTTAAAATATTCCATACTTTCTAGAAGATCTAAGCTATCACATATGCAAATTATAACTGTATGATTTCTCATTTTACAATACTTTATTGGCAAGATATTAAAAAAATAATATAGGTACATCCATAAATTCTTTGTAAGTTTATAGAGAGTGAAGAGATAGAGAGATAATAAATTGCCAAAGTCAAGGAAATTAAGCAATTTGCCATACTACATTATAATAGCAAACTGGCCATTTTCAATTGTACACAACCACCTCGTGCGATGCTCTTCAAACACAGCAGGGTAGCAGACACTTCTCACATAGCAACAATATCTTTCACAGGCACTCGTTGAGATTACAATCTTATTAGATTACCAATTATGTGCTCAGACACATTTAATTTATAATTATACGCATACACAATATATATACATGTGCACACATTTGTACTTTACAATAAGATCCACATAAATATGCGATTAGAGTCCAATAAGGCAGTCATGGGGCGTACACACTCTGCAAGCTTTCGCTTTCCCGTTTCGTTTAAAAACCTTTGCACCAAACATCAGCACAGTCTCACTTTGTTCACACATCTGTCCATGAAATTCTTCTTCCTTTTTGTTTGCGTGGCAGCGTCTAAAGGTGTAGACAAGGAAAGTGGTGTGTGCATTTCCTCAGCGTCTAATATACCTTCACAGCTACGGCATCTGCGCGAAGTTTTATCTACTTCGTTTGTATCTATCTTATCGCTACTTTCGGATAATCTTTCCGGTAAGCTGTAAAGTGATTTTTCAGGAGATGCGTTCTTGGATGCGTTACTACTACTAGATAATTGTTCGCAGCTTTGTGAGGATGCAGGCGAAGCTTTTTCAAGTGACGATTGGCGGCTTCTTCGTGGTCTGTAAAATAAAGGACGTCAGTCAATTACCACGAAATTGTTGATAACATCATAAACTCACGACATTATTCTTGAAGGCGTAGGCAGAGGTGCAACTAGTGCACCCACGTTTCGCTAAGTTTATCTTTGCCCCATGATAGGTGACGAGCCCATCGCCGTACTGGGCATAAATTTTAACCCCGGGCAAATCACGTGTGATTTTATAAAACGAAAACTCGACACACAAATCGTGATCGGCCGACCTAAGATTTGAACCCAGGACCTTACGGGTATCACTACCTTAGTATGTTGCCTCTAAACCAATGAGACGAAATTTTGATATTATATAAATATTTGATATTAAAAGTACATAATATTAGTATGATTTTATGGATTTATAGGAGGCCAAAGAGATCCAAGCCAAGGATCGTCACAAATGGAAATCCATTGTCACTGCCTACCCTTATGGGAAACAGGCTTGAATTTATTATTATTGTCTAGAAGTTCGTAATTTCGTGAAATTCCTTAAACGATGCTTATAGTATTTACATCCTAAGCATCATTCTTGTTGAATTAATCGACACCCTTTCAAAACTTAAAATTTCTATCTTTATGTCGATGAGTCAGCCAGGACTGAGTACTGCCTTGTACATGTGTAGATAGTTTAATGTCTCAAATAAGTTACCTAACAGGCGGCAGCGTGTGTATAAGCGGGTCTAGTCAATCCGCTTTATCACTCCCCCGGCTCTCGCAGGAGGCCATCCGTTGGTAGTTGGGTGGTCCGCGACCGATGGCGGCGGTGCCCGGCGTCTGCACGTCGCCGCGGGCACGCAGCGGACCTTCCAAACGATTTGCAAGGTTCGATTTGCCTCGGAGGAAACTGAAATTATAAGAGTAAGTATGTCAAATGTTTGTGTAGTATTTTTTTTTAAGCAAAGATCGGCAAACGAGTTAAAGCGTCATCTGATGGTAAGTTATGAACACCCACAAAATCAGAAGAATCATGATACACAATGACATAAAACTAATTTAAACGGATTTTATCGCGTTTTTTTTTAATGTTGATCCCGACGTTTCGAAGACTTTTCAGCCTTCGTGGTCACGGGGGGGACTGAGGTGTAGGTTGTCCCAAAATGTTAATCTTACATTATCTACTTTCAGTTTACAATTATTGAAAAAAATTATGTTTAGTCGGGATCAAAATTAATAAAAAACCGCGATAAAATCCTTTTAAATTTGTTTTATTTCAATGAGTAATATTCGCGTAAACGTAAGAAATCATTTAGTCCATTGAAAAGTTACATTTGGGGTTGCGTTTCTTAGAGGAGTCAATTTTATTTTTTTGATGTGTAGGGGGGGTAAGTGTAAAGCTAAAATCAAGTTTGTGGGGTCGCCACCCTTGTCCCACGGCCGCCATCTTGAAAATAGGGGTTGAAACGGTTTTTACGATATATCTCTTAAACTATTTATCTGATAAAAAAAAATTGTTAACGATTTTTGTTGCTAATTAAATTCTCTATAACTTTGGTCCAGTAACTTTTTGTCGTAAAACTATAAATAAAAAAGTTATAAGTGAAAATGTAATAAAGAAAAAAATAAAGATAATTCTCTTGACAGCCTAAGATACAAACAATTCGCCAAGGCAGTGACAAAAAGTACATTTAATTTATCTTCACTTCCTCCAACACAAGACACAGCTCGCTTTCATACTTTCCGAGTCTACCATCAGGTCCAGTCGTGGCTTGGTAATAATAATGATCCTGAAGACTGGGGCTGGAAAAAAAGTGGAAAATTATTGATGCCAGTGCAGAGCTCTAAACCTCCAGCACCCCCTGAGCTTCTTAAATTGATCTTTTGTAAATGCAAAGGAAACTGTGGAGCGATGTGTGGATGTCGAAAAGCAGGGTAAAATGTTCCGCAGTGTGCTTCCATTGTTCTGGAGAACTGTGTTCTGTGTCTTGTGTTGGAGGAAGTACTTTTTATCACTGCCTTGGCGAATTGTTTGTATCTTAGGCTGTCAAGAGAATTATCATCTTTATTTTTTTCTTTATTACATTTTCACTTATAACTTTTTTATTTATAGTTTTACGACAAAAAGTTACTGGACCAAAGTTATAGAGAATTTAATTAGCAACAAAAAACGTTAACAATTTTTTTTTATCAGATAAATAGTTTAAGAGATATATCGTAAAAACCGTTTCAACCCCTATTTTCAAGATGGCGGCCGTGGGACAAGGGTGGCGACCCCACAAACTCGATTTTAGCTTTACACTACACATCAAAAAAATAAAATTGACTCCTCTAAGAAACGCAAGGTGAGGCCTAAAAAATTTAACATTTCAATGGACTAATTTAGAATTATGATGTTGCCGCCCTTAAAAGGTATGGAAATTGATAAGGAGAGGAGTTTGGACTTCCGGTAATCTCTCATTGCATGAAACGCAACAGCGGGCTAGAACTTCACGTCGGCTTTCTGTGAGATAGTGGTAATAACAACGTCAAGCCCGCTTATCTATGCTGTAGACAAAGTGTCTACAGCGTAGCTCTACCCCTTTTAAATCCTATAACTAAACGTCTCATTCTAGTGGGAAGGTATCTAGTAAACGTTTTGGACCGTGGTTCGTTCACTAGGTTGGGCAACATACGTGATTTAGTTCGAGATTGTATTTGCCCTATGTTGTTTTTTTGCCGCATTCATGGCACGTAATATTAATACGTTATAAACAAAGTTGAGAGTATGAATCGTATATAATGTATATTGTCTTTTTGTCCAACATACTGGCCTAAGCGGGTCGGGTCGGTAGACTTAAGTACTTTTGGTAGAATGGAGTATTCCTTACGATGTTTGCCTTTACTGTAGTGTGCGATATACAACAATGAATACACACGTAGGTAACTTCATAGAAAAAGGTGTATATCCTGGAAGCTGAGATTGAACCACAACTAACTTGTGTCAGCGGCCATTCGACCCCTCGCTTAGCTATCGCTTCTTTTGTTTTGATACTACATATGAAAATAAATTCATTAAATATAAATACCTCTCTAGTTTTTCGACGCAAGCATCTTGATAATCGTGGATCCACCTGACCCCGTTGAAGTGACACACGGCCCGCATGTCCTCGGGAAGCTCTTCAGCCTTTGGCCATTCGAAATTGTCGATGATCGGCACAATGTTGCATTGTGATTGCAACGCTGCTACTATCTCCTGCAATTCGTTTTTATTAGCTTAATTGATGATATTTGTAGGTCGCTTCCTTAATGGTAAGCGTCAGCCCTAGCTATAAACAGAAGCTACGCCACAAAATATTGCATGGCGTTGAACTCATTCGTCACCCTAAAACAAATCTCATTGGCCAGTAGATTCACAGGCTTTAATGTCTTTTAAACCATAACACAACAGTGCTTACATACTAGTACTTCACGGTAGAAATAGATAAAGGATATACCACTGTAGACTATACCCACCCCAACCAATCATCAAGTTCTGTGACCAGCCTCTCGGGAGAACCGGATATACATTAGCTGATCCTGGAACGTGATCCACATAAGGTGTGTGGGGTCACTATGGCAGGTTTTAACACCATGTAAGGTGGTCGCTATCCGGGAAGATATGAATATCCTACCACCAGCAAAACCTGACGGCCTTTCACACGCAAGGGAGCTATCTACCTACCTAGTAATAGTTTTATTATTATTTATAACTACGATTGTTCTGTATTTTACCGGGTTCCAGGCAATCCCTTTGTTGATTGACAATAAAATGTCATATTAATCTGCTATCAGATGTACTTTGAGTCGTATCATAAACTTTTGCTATGGTAGAAAATGCAATAATTACAAAGCCTGGATTATATTAATTTGTAACTCACGAAAGCTAATTACGTAAGTGGACTTACGAGGAAATTGGTAATGTAAACTAAAATTGGCTTTTGTTTTCTTGGATGTCAACGCTTTGATCTTTATTTTTAGTTAATGACATTGGCGGAGTCATCGAACATCGTTGGAGTCATAATGTAAAATTAGGATAGAAAGAGCATGTGCGTGTTGCCTAATGTATATGTTATTAAATTGAGTACCTATGCTGTAAGTTGTAAAAATATATTATCAGCTCTAGAAGTCCGCCCAGGTGTAAACGTACATGTGAACTAATTACACAAATCTAACTAGCACAAGTCAAGCCCGTAAAACTTACAAATGTAGTTCAGGCCTATAAAATTAAAATCACTTATATTACTCACTCGATGAACCCAGTCTTTTCTGTCGTGGTCGTTTTTGCACCTCTCCAGTGCGTTTGGCGTGAGGACCAGCAAGAAATGTTTCGCCTGCCTTATGCTCTGAAGCAGGTTGTTGTCAAATTTGCCGGCCTCCAGCCGTTCCACGTCGATAAATACTGTGAAGCCTCGCAGCTGCAAATGCACTTTTAGTAGACTGGCCAACTGAGATCCGTTTGATCTTCTGTAGCTCACGAACACGTCCAAATTCTTCTCCATATTCTCCTCGCCTTTACTCGGTAAACTACTCTCATATACTGTAACAACAGAACATCAATTTATTTACCTGTTCTGTATTATCCTTAATGTATTTCGTTTGCTTAATATACTAGCTCAAATGTTGGTGGAGTTCTTTTCTATATTTATATACTAATTTACATCTGCCTCCAACATTTTGTCAATAAATCTTTCATGCTTTAGTACGCATGTTTACGTTTCAGCGCAATAAAAACGGAAATAGGTGGCATGCATGAGTTTACTGAAACATGGGTTCTGATTTTACAATCTTTATATATAAAATAACAACATTAAGTACAGATTTTTTTTTTCATGGAACAAGCATTAAACAAAACATAATCTAATCGTCTTTAAAATATTTTATTGCCTTCTCACCTCTAATAGCATTCAAAATCCGTAACCTATGTATGCTATTGACGATACGGCATTCGTTTTCCAACTGTTCGTCGCTGAGACCACGAATAGATTCCTTGTCAACGCCTGCGTTCAGCATAGAGTACGTGTAAATGGTATATTCGGGACCGATGCTCTGCAAGAAGTCATTCAAACTGCCAGTATCGCGCGATGTATAGTCTGCCATTTTCTTCAGTTGTTGAAGTTCTCGCGTGAATCTAAAATTAATACAAATATATTATTATATTATGCGATAATTTCTATCTGTCCTGCGTACTAAATAGCATGATATACATGGTCACCTTTTTCGTTTGATTCCATTTTGTAAACCGATGTCTTCTTTCAAATTGTCTTCGGTTATTTGCAGTAGTAAATCTCCATCGACTCTACTATCGTAAAAGTTATTTGCATATTCGGAGAAGCCTATTTGCTTCACCCATTCTCGTACATCCTCAATAGACCACAGTGGGACCTGTTGTGACAGTTTGTGCGGCACTTCCTCGCCGATGAGCCGCAGCGCTTGGGCAGCGTACTTGGATGCCACTGCGTTTGGACAACTCGCTACTTTCTTCAGAGATTCTATAGCTCCTATTTCTCTAAAGATTTCCGTGTTGCCTTGTTGCTTTTTGATTCCAGCTTCCATACAGAAATGGAAAGCGGCGAGGTTTCTGGCTTCCTCTCTTTTTGAACTTAAAACTGGAACTAATCTCTTCAACCAATTCTTGCTCTGACCGTGAGCATGTGCAAGATTCGATCGTGCGAATTCCGACGGGTTGTGCGACGTTACGAATGGTTCCACTAAATCTAAAGTGCCAGACTTGAGCACAGCAGCTTCAATTTCTTTGTTCGCAACTAAAACAGCGATAGCTAAGCAGGCGTAATACTTGATATTGTCATCGTTATGAAAAGCTAAGGGAAACAGCCACATCGGGACTTTCCTCTTGATCATGGCTTCTTGATTGTCAGCTCCACCGTACAATGACAAGTTTGCAAGCGCTGTCGCACAATGCCTCAATGTTTCTACGTCGTTCTTTCTGCATTCAAACAGAACAGCATCTAAGCCTCCAAGTTTGATCACGTCGCCGCATGTACTTTCACTGTGTTTAAATAAATGTTCCAAAATCCCAGTGCCAACTCTAGAATGATCTACAGAATTTGAATTTTTCGTGCAAACACAGGCCACGTTAACAACCTTTTCGAGGCCGTTTTCTACAACGTGTGCTCTATTTTCAGTCGTAAGGCATTGTTCAAGAAGTTTCGCGGAAGAAAACTGTAACTCTGGATTACTCTCCAAACAATTTGCCATCAAAATATCCAGCCCGCCAGATGCTCTCAGTGTGTTACAAAGGGAATAGCCTAGCTCATGTCCGTACGTGGGCACGGCCCACGCCCTCCTTAACATTTCATTCAATGTGTTGAAATGAACGGACGCATTTTTCATGTCAATTTGATTATTTTTAATGGAGTTTATGAAGGCGTTCATTCGTGATGAATATTTCTGTATTGCCATGTCTACATCTTTTTGGTTGGATTTTGCATTTAGCTTGTTTAAATCATCAAAACTTAAGTTAGATAGATCTTCGTCGCCTGGTTTAATAGTTCCATTGAGTAACTGGCTCATCTGAAACGCAATGAAATAGCTTTTAAGAGTTGTTATGATATTACGGCAATTGTAAACAACGTCGCTTCATTACCAAGTTCTGGTTAGCGTATATTTTGACGTGATTGTGATATTTCCGCACACGTAATTTATTAATTTATTGGCCGTTATTCCTCACCAAAGTTACTGTTTAAAACTCATTATTTATACTTTGAAATATTAAGTAATATATAAGTAAACTCACCTGTGATGAGAGAAGTGTAGATTTAGTGGATAAATTTTTGCTTGAGATTGTCATATTTGACTGTGCCACAGAAGAATGTTCCTTATGAGAGTACATGCCACTGGACGTGACTGTCTGGCGCGCCTGGGCTGAAGCCATGGCTTTCTTCTCGGCACTGAATGCTTCTGTTTGGAGTCTGGAACTGGACGCAGACATGTTGTTGGCTTCCTGTGCCGTCACTTCTCCAGCCTTAAGCGATCGCTGCTCCTAAAATGATACAAAAACTATTCTCACTAATTTGTCAAAATACACGTAACAGTTTAAATTAAAGCCAAGATTTGCCCGCTTTGATTCACGAATTTTATTCAACTGGCAGATAAGTTTTGACCTCGTTATCATTTTCGGTAATTAATTTGTTTTAGCACAAGTTTTATCACGTCGCGTTGGTTTATTAAATTTTCCGAAAAATGACCTAATTCCCATAAATCACTGTTATATTTATAGAATACAACACCACAAAATTTCACAGAATGATTCACAAAGTAAATATTTGATAGTTACGGCAATGACGATACGCAATTTAGGTCTTGCACGTCGTTTCGAAGACATTGTTACTCGAACAAAATTCGCCGCACATTTGTCCCGGAATAAAAATCACTTTTATATTGGACAACACTCCAACGTCATGACTCGAGTTATACGTCCTTGTCGCTCCTATTGGATATAGGCCAATCACACGAAACCCGTGGGCTTTCTAAGATAATTTTAAAGTTTGTGTACAGACGTCACGTGTCGTGAAGGTCGCCGGTGAAATTTTCCTAACAAATGAACTCTCACCGAAGGATTCTGCGGATACGGTGGAAAGCGCGACAGGACGCCACGGTGCACGGGCCACGGGGCTGACCCCCCGCCCGCGGACATACCGCGTCTAAATTTAAAGCCAACTATTCGTGTACTCGTGCGCGCACGCGCAGTAATTGACTTCCGCGTGTGCTGGCGCGCACGACGGTCAAACACTGACTGAGACGAGCATGGTTCAGTCACTACCGCGATAAGCGCTTCTAGATAAATGAGCTCACCGCCCCAGGCGATCCTCCGCGACGCAGCATCCTGCCGGTCCATGCGATAATGCGTGCCATGATGCCCTTTCTAAATTACACGACTATCGCGTGTTTACGAATACGTGAACTATCGCCAATGGCTTGGGTGTTATCAAAGCAAGAAACCCTACAGCACTGCGCGGTACGTGAATGTAGACGCCCCGACTATGGGTATCGATCGGTCGCATTCGTGCGAGGTCATGTCCTTCGGCGCGCCTTTCTGGCTCCACCGACCTCCGGTCAGACGCAGTTCGAAGAAAACTTGGTCCGCCACTACATTATTAACAATACGATACGTATTATTATATAATATTAAGTTTTGCTCGTGGCCCCGTCCCCGTGAAAGTCTTTTTGGGTTAAAAATTAGATTTTTATAGCCTAAATGTTTATGAGAGATTCGTTTAACAAAATAATGGCACCTGTGTCGAAATATATTCAACAATTTTTACGTGTGCGCGACAAATTAACAGACAGTTACATAAAAAATACAAATTCTGACTCTATGTATGTATGTATAGAATAAAATGTTATTATAATAAGTCAATGACACTACCGTTTTGATACATTAAGAAGTAGCGCAGCATCGTAAAATATCGTTAATGAACACGATGAAAACTAAACATGCTATTATTAACGGTTGAATAATTTCCAAAATACTTAAAATCAATTGTTTAAGAATAACGAAATGCTGTGATTTGAAATAATCTTACTTGTAAATAGGCGGCGTTTTGTTCGGCGGTGAGTCCTTCGGCCTGCAGCATTCTATGTGACGCTCCCGCAGCGCTTCTCTCGGCGTATTGCAGCTCACCATGCTGCAGGCGGCGCATCCTCGCGCTGTTAGCTGCCGATCTGGATGCACTGTATCCATCAGCCACAACACGCGTCGAACTGGCAGAAGTAACCCTTGCTGCACTGTATTTCAATTCGTTAGCAGCGCTGGAACCCACCGCCACTGTGTTACCAGCTAATAAGGACGGTTTTTCTGTGACGGGCGGAGGCGTGTCAGACTCTGGGAACGTAACCAGTGGTCCGTCGCCTTGGAGTTCTCCCATATCACTCATGTCACCCATATCGCTCATCTCACTGAGATCACGAATATCGGGCAAATGTCGTTCACCCAAATCATCTTGATCAACTATGTTTTCCATTGAACTTCTTAGTCTGAAAAATGTGAGAAAATCACACTTCACGATTCGCACTGGTATAAATGTTTTGGAGGAGAAGAGAGAGTAATAAGAATAAATTATTCTCTTTTAAATAAGGAAACCGCGGGAACGTAGCGTTTCTATTGTTTGCCGGCGTGGTACTGCAAACACAGAGCTGAAAAACAGCGGGTGGGAATTGGCAGAGAGCCAAGGTCGCTCAGGTGAGCTTGCTCCTATCGGTCCGTGGCTAATGGCAAAAGCATCTTTAATGTTCTTAAGAAACTGTCTGTGTTATCTTAACGCCCATTGACCAAACATGAAACAAAACATTGGCACATAATGTACATGTTATGTAAGTACTGACTGAATTTAAAAATATGAGACGGCCGAAATGCAAGTAATATGACTAACCGTTGTCCGAAGTTCTTAGCAGCTGAACTGCTCAAATTCTTCATTTCCGAAATTGAACTTTTTAGCTCTGTGAGATCTGACTTCATAGAGCTTGCCTTCATTTCTGAAGCGGTCATGTGTTGCAATCGCTGCGACGAGCTCTGCAAACGTTGGCTTGAAGCTGTGCTGCTTGATGTCGTGCTGGAAACCATCTGGTAACAAAAAAACTCAACTGAACGAATGTCACATAAAAAAATCCATTGTTCACATTTGCAACAAAAAATAATAATTAAAACCTTTTTGTTTGTCGGGCAAAGATTCAGAAACGCACAGATAATCTGTATACGTATTGTACGTTCAAATTCATTATCTAGAATAGAAGTGTAAGAAGAGTTTAGTGCCAATGCTAGTGAAGTTTGTGAGAGCGGGCGTCACGCGTGTTGGCGCACCTACTCTGCCGTGGTAAATAAAGCTGGCGCAATGCAAATTACGAATATAAAAATAACAAAGTTCTAAAATTACATCTTGTAATTAAATATTTTTTTTACCTCGATCTAACAGGTGATACTTTTCCATTTGAATGTCTGAAATAAACTCTCGCGGCTCATATTTATAGTGTTTTATATTGGCAAATTATAAGTAGACAATTATGAATAATAAATATGAAAAAATATGTTGTAATATTAATATGTTGTGTCATGGGACGTAGTGATTGAGAAGCGTAACAAAATGAATCAGCCCGTGTGGGCGGGCGGGATGCAACAAATTATGGCCTTGAACTGAGCGGCCCAAACCTGATGGATTCTCAATGCTGCATGCCCGTTAACAATATTTGTCTGATGTTGAAGCGTGGGTGATAGTCTGCCTGACGTGTACTTTGGCAAAAAAAACGTCGATTTGTTGAATTGAGAAAGATAAACTAGTTTTTTCAGGTATACTGTGTTCCTCACTGTATATTTTACATGGATAAACTTGATAGTAAGGGCGCATGACAACACGTGGCTTGCGTCCTACGTTACGCCATGTCACTTTGGTTCTGGCTAGGTGCCAGTACCAAACGTTCATGTCGGTTAATGCTCGTTTACTACTACTGACATCAAATCGCACTACTTCATATAGTTTTCCGGAGTAGTATTTATACGACTCTCATATTTTTTTTATGAGCATGAATGAGGAGGTGTACAAGACGCTCTTCTAATGTTAAGCGCCAACAGTAGTAACACAACTAAGAACTGCATTGCACTGCACTCCGCTCGTCAACCCGAGACATAATATGTTAAGTGTCTCAGTTCCTAGTGACTACTTTGAATAACAAAGCACTGCATGGCACTAAACTGTGCTCGTCACTCCGAGACATAAGATGTTAAGTCTCATAATGCCCAATAATTTCATTGGCTACAATGTCCTTTATACTGAAACACACCGTTGCTTGGCGGCAGAAATAGACAAAACGGTGGTACCAACCCAGACGGCCTCTCGCATACTAGGGGTGCTAAAATTAAATTTGGGCTTTATTAATTGCAGAAGTCACTAGGCGTTAATGTAAATGTAAAAACTACGCCGTCTATCTAGACATGTATATTATCAAAGTCGTTATCAAAATATTGCACCTTGCTAATACCTCATAATCAATTAAGTTCGTATGTTATTTTTTAAGTTTGGAGGTCATTAGAGGTGTCTTTAGTACATATTACCTGGAAACAACTTATATCCTGACATAAATTAAATTATCTAGTTTGTACTTTAGAATACTCAGTATTTTGTATTATGTAGTATCTGCTTTTACACGCGGCTCCGTCTGCGTAATGTTTTTTTCCAGTATTAAAAGTATCTTATGTATCTTATCCAGGTAATGGTTTACTTATATGCCATTTTGTGAGTGATTAACAAACATCCAAATTCACAAACTTACAAACATACCTATATGAACATTTACATTTACAATATTAGTAGGTGATTGTGTTGATTGGTGGTTCAGAACGCACGCGCTTTTATATATGATTAATTCTACAATTACAATTTATAAATTAATTATATTTAGGTCATAAGATGTGCGTTCGTTCGCGGTCATGATATTGGCGTCAGTGTTGTTATCCTTATTTTTTTTTGGAGTTGCCCGCGCGCAATTACGTTCAGAAACGTTGTTGGATAAACTATTGTTAATTTACTGCCGAATAGTAGGATAGGTACAGTCAACCTGGGTAATTTTGGCTCACTTTAGAGGTAATTTATAGTAGTACGGATTTACTTTTATTGTTATTTATCATAAATGAGTGTTTCTAGTGGGATATTGGCCTTTATAATCTAAATTCCTGTGTTATTTATCAAAACGATAAATAAAAGACCCTTAAATTACCAAAAATTTGGTGAGCCAAAGTTACACTGACATTTGGGTAACATTAATAAGTATGAGGAGTTGATGAAGAAAATCTCTAATCTATGTAGTTTTTTTTACTCCTCGGTAAGATTAGCTTGTCATATTGATAAAAAAATACATATCGTTTATATCACTATCTCCTGTTTAGTGGCAACGTAGGGTTGCCATATTAATACAATATTAAACTGCCTGGTTTATCAAAATCAACTTCTATTTTATGGACCTCTTAAATCAAGTTATTATTGTATTAATCAGGTTTTGATGTACTTATAATCATTGAGCAATGCCTAAAATAATAAAAAATAATAAAACAAACTCAATCACATATAAAAAAGAAACATAATATCGGCTCTCAATTCCCCCATACCATGTATAGAAATTGATCATCAATCGCATAAGAATCGCCTCGTTTTGGGATTTTAGATCCTCCAAATCGACTAACTATATTTCGGGGGTGACAATTAAATATGTCAAGCTTTGATGGCCACTTCCACCCTTCAAAACTTTTTTGCATAATTAAAATTTTCACGCATTGTCTGTCCTCGCCCCGAGCTAATGTTACCCCAAATGTTCTGAAAATGAAACGGATCGAAGATTAATTAAAGATTTTTTTTTAAATCTATCAATATCGCGGGATATTTCAGTGTTATTACATAAAAAACATATGATTCTTCAACATAAAACTGAACTCACCTTATAAGTTCTTCTGTAGTAACTGCTATACACAACTTTTTAGCAAGTATATTTCTAACTCTGTTTACCGCCCAAATTTTGAATGGTGAGAAAAAAATATATGTTTGATAAGTGTCAATTGTCACTGCAAGCAGCGTTTAAAAACACTTTTTAGTTTCGTAAATTAAACAACTTATTATTATACAGTGATACAGTAAGAACAGAAAAAATTAAACGTTCAAATACAAGTTAGTGAGTCAATGTTACATTGAAAGCTTAAGTTACCCAGGTTGACTGTACTGCTTTTATTAAAAATATCGCCTTATTGGTCTAGAGACAAAGTTTAATCTGAAAAACCGTAAAGTCCTGGGTTCAGATTCCAGGTCAGGCAATTTATAAGTACCATAGTTGCCCCCAATATGGACTTTGGAATAAGGCTCGCTGATGGGGGATCACATAATGGCACGGAAATATGATCGGCGAACCGTGAGGGCTTATAACTAACAAATTTTATGAAAATTATATACAGTATAGACATTTTAACGTATAGTAGAATAACCACTTCTATGTAGCTGCAAGACAATGCTACTAATTTTGTATCTAACAATGATGTACTCGTGTCCTTGTCGTCACCGACCCCGACAATAGGTAGGTACATCCCATGTCATGAGCGCTACCAGGCCGCATTTGTGTTTAAGTTTTATTTTACCAGTATCTCGCGCTGGGCGAATTCAAAATAAACACGCCATTTTATGAACAACGTCGGGGCCGAAATAATCGACAGTCTATATTTAAACACAATTTGCTGCCTTCGTGATTATTTTGGATATACACTAACGTAATAAGTATTTTAAATAGCATGCCTCTATTAACTACATAATACATACTCGATCTTTGATACAGTTTCTAATCCTAAGTATTAAATAGAGCTGTCAGGTATTAACAATAAAAGCGAAATCATTTACAGTAAGTACTTTGAATAAAGTTATATGCTTCGGCAATCTTCGTTTTTTACGATTTAGTACGAATATGGGAACAATGTCCGGCTATCCGGGTCTCGTCACAACTGAAGACAAAGATGATGAAGAAGATGTATATAGTCTAATGTAACCGCTTTATATTCTCATCACCATCGCATTTAGTGTTTCCTAAGATAAACTAACACACATAATTTCAGTCATAGTAATGTCTCGGTAGAACTCTCGGAACTACATTGGTGATAAGTGGGATCTGAAGGGATCTACATTTTTCATCATCTATAGAGGCTTCTCATTTACCGTTTTCCAAATAGGCAGGTTAATATGACCGTTGTCTTATTTATAGAGGGTCTCACCGTCTCAGAGGTCGAAATGTACTCAAGATACAGGTTAACCTAGTTTAGGATCAGGACCATTTGGGTCAGAGGCGTCTTTACCGGGTGTGCAAGTTGTGCGGTGCACACGGGCGTAGCGTTCTAGGGGGCGCCGGCCGAGCTCCACTCACACGCTGGCCGGGCATTTTCAAATGCACCTGAGCCCGTGTTAATGTTCTATTTAAAAGATCACTTTCTAGAGGGCGCTAGGTTAATGATTGCACTCGGGCGCTACATGGGCTAGAGACGCCTCTGATTTCGGTGGCTGTTGGGTTTTTTTTATGTATCTGTCAAAATTGAAAACCGGCCATGAGCATTTACCAACACCGCTAATCATCTACGCCAACATATTATAGTTGTCACGCTGCACTAAAAGCTAAGTCTTATTGCTGTCAAATGAAAAATTGGCTCGGTAATGAGCTTGCATTATAATCGCATTGATGTATTTAATTATGAAGAATGATAAGTTCTGACATCTTGCCAAGTATTTATGAAAATATTTGCAGTGGGGCTTACTCGCGTGCATTACTGAATTGTGACAAAAGTTCAATAGCAGATTTCAAATGTAAAAATGTGATTACTTGTTGTGTAGAGGAACTGGTGACCTGCGTGTTGAGCTGGTTCTGGCGGGAGACCAGACTACTCTTCTTTAAGTTCTCCATGACGGACGCTAAGTCCTTGGTGCTACCGTTGTGTTTCAAACTGTTGTTTCCATCGAGGGAGAATTCGGGTATCTGCAACAAGGGATATATCTTTTATTATAAATGCAAACATTGTTGAATTTATGATGTAAATTACATCATAAAAACAGACGATAAAGCTGTTACTGTACACTGACCGCTGGCCTTTTGACATTTAGAATGGCGTGCAAGGACGTGCAATTGTGATTGGAGGTTTATCTATATAGCCCATCGACATGGGATCTCTTAATTATTAGTTCGCCACTATATATCCAGTTCGTTTGTTGAACGCTTGCACTGAGAGATCTTAATGATAACGTGCCTATTCTGAGAGCGGTGTCTAGTACGCGGACAGGTTTATTGTCTGTTGTCCCGCTTTATTGCGATACCAGGAATTCTGTAACGATAACGAATTCGGCACAAGGACAGTGGGTTGCACATATTGAACCCGTTGAATAGGGTCAAAGGAACCATTTATAGTGTAATATCAAACTGTGAGTCACCGGAGAGTCCGGTAACAGAGTGGCATTATCAATCAGTCACTCAGCTCACGCATTCGAGTGTCGAACGCAAAGACACGCTGGTTGCATAATGATAGGCCCGCCTACGGAACATCCGCGCCGTGAATAGTGAACCACGCCAAACTATCTACTCGCACTTAAACATATTTACTACTCAGGTCTACTGGGTGGTAGGTCTCTCGTATGCGAGAGGCCATCTGGCTTGGTACCACCGCTTTGTCTATTTCTGTCGTAGCAGTTTGTGAGTACTATTATATTTCGGTTTGAAGGACATTGAAGTAAGTCAAATTACTAGGCAATATGAGACGTTACAGCTTACGTCTCGGAGTGAGGTACGTAGTCGAGCGCCATGCAGTGCTTTTGTAAATCGAGGTTTTGTGTGGTGTTGCTTGTTCATGGGCAGATGTTCCGCTTACCATCAGACGCGCGACTTGTTGTCTCGTTCTTCAAAATTGTGTTGTTGCCTGGCGTTATCCCGATTTAATACCAGGGCCGACCTTTTCGTACCATAGATTTGTTACATACGGTATTTGGTATTATATGGGGCGACCCGCCGTCTGACCATGATATCGCTAGTCCGTTAATCAACAGAGTGTACCACGTGCAGGTGAGGTTGCCTTTGTGCCTAAGATTTTGGTGGCCCACTTATACTCAAAGGTAATAAATAATAAATCCATCGGCATTCAAACTAATAAAAAAAGGTGTCCAGTATCGGTCAACAATACCTCTCAATATTCACTCGCAATGACAATATGAGATCGTGAGAAAATTATTTTCACAACAGTTCAATTTTATATTCGCGCGAATCAATTATTAATAGGTATATTACGCAACCTATAAAACATATTAGGAACGTCGCGATCAGTCATATCCATTTATAGCTCGTGTTAAATACTTTGCACAATCTTCACATTTAATAATCATAATGTGTTGATTGGCGCGCGTGACATCGCGATGATTAACCTGTCTGTACGGAGAAACAGTTGAAGATTCGCGTCGGATGACGCGCGTTGACGCGGATGCTGCTGATGTCATGGGCACGCCGACCAGCGCAGCGTCATCAACACATCACTACCACTTTATATTTATGATATGCAAACTGTTATTTCTATGAAATGGCAATCTTAAAAAATAATTTTGTAATAAATTATGATTTAGTATCTATATTTTTACTAATGATTACAAACCGAAAATAATTTACACGAGGTTGTTGACTAAAAAATAACATGTTTATATATTCAGGCGGCATAGTCCGTTTATTGATCATTTGTTTATATTGTGTAACTATGTATTACTTCATTGATAAGCGGAGATGTCCGTGGTGTGTTGAATGATGAGTAATTGCGCGCAAAAAAATACGCGGATCAACTGCGACTACGTAACAGGGTCAACCATGGTCCGACAGTGAGTCACGGCTCGTAGAAATGTCGTCACAGTTCCAGAGATTACGTTCAGAGAACTCCGTTAATATGTAGGCATCGACAATCCGATTACGCAATTAGTAATTACATCACAGATTTCAAGTGTCACATTCGCGTCACAGGATATAATGTCGTTGTACTTCGTAATTAAACAATGACAAATACAGATAAAAGGCAGGTTGTCACGCGTGCTGATAACACCGCCGATAACATTTCGTACATCATTGCTGACAGGTACCTACGCAAAGTTCTTCAATATTGCATTTTCGGTACACAGTTTTCTACTTATTGCCATTTGCCGTCGAATGTTTTATTTTCTGCGTATCGTAAACAATCAAGATAAGTATGCACTACGTACATGCATAAGTATAATAGTTCATAATTATTATTGTAATGGTATATGTTAAAATGAAATGTATAAATCGTTGTTTCAAACCTGTTAAAGATAGAAGTTGTATATCTCGTATCTATTACGTTTTTTTTTGTTTTAAGTATGTACCTGCTATGATTAAATTATGCGCCTCAGCAATTTCCGCTGTATGTATAATGTAAAAACTTATGTATAATACTCTATATCGTATAAACATCATCTGCTGTATCGCTTTATTGGACTAAGAAGCGTGAGGTCCTAAGTTTATTCAAAGACCGGGTAATCACAATTTGAATTTAAATTTTCAATTCGAAACATAGATTGCTGGGGATTGAAATTTGTGCCAAGTACGAGACGACTGGCTCGCCCCACAGACAACTCAACCTGTCTGTGGCTCGCCCTTAACGGAACGGAACTACCATAAGTTCGGCGAAACGTGGGTGCAGACGCGAAAACATTTGCACCTCTGTCTACCCATTCTGGGATAAAGGAATGAGTGCGTATGTATGTATCATCTACCTTCGTGTTTACAAAGGCAAACGAAGAGTGTCGAAGCGCATAACTTATGTCATAGTGCTTAATGTGGTTTTTAAATACGATTTACAAAACGTTAAGTTTGTATTGTCGCCTATCATTTGGTTAATTTGTTTACTTTATATGAATTACCTATTATAGGTATAGTACAGAGGTTCCCAGAGTTTTTTCTCATACACCACTTTCAAAATGTAGCTGCCATATTCCCAAAACTTGACAAAAGGTATGCAAGTTTTTACAAGTAACAGTGGATGAGCTTCTTAAAATATTATCTGCTTACATTAATGGGTGAAGTCAAGCCAACATTTTAGTTCTTCACTATCGAAATCAGATAAATTTTCGTGGTATTTAGTATTTAGCCAGCAAGATGATAAAACCCTTGATTAGCACAAAAATAATTTCAACTGGCAGATGAGTTTAGGTTAGGTTAGGTTATAATTTGTCAATAAATACGCAAGTCGAGCGAGCGTGCCGCGGTAGCAGCCAGCAAGCGACAAAAGCAAACTGATTCACGATTTCCTTCTATATTATTAAAATTGTTGCCGATTATATTTAATTAGCTATATGTTACCAATTTTAGAGCGGCCCAATATGACTACTACATATTATGCTTGCTGGCCACTAGTGGCATCTCAATAATTGCTGATAGAAAACATTTAGCAGCAGACCAAAATCTTAATATGTGTAGCTTATCTAGATACTATTTATATCACAGACAAAAAAGTCGTCTTATTAAAAAATCATGCGGTACCTGGTACCAATATAGTAAAACAATGTGAGAAATCCCCATGTCACAGCAACAATAATTTTTAACGTGCTTTGAATTTGTGCCCGACAGAGCCATCAGTAGACGCGGCATACAATGTTCGCGACCAAAATAGATCACAATTTAAAACTGGTGTTCTTAATCTAGATATCTCTCAAGCCATTAATGATGTAAAAATAACATTCAAGTGTCTATACACCTAAGTATGTAAGTAGGTACATTACACGGAATTTAAAATATAGATACATTGAAAGCGGACAATTATTTTAAAATACGCGACAAAACACAATTAGCTTTTCCTTGTTCACTTATGTTTATAGGTAAGCAAAACTTCCTTCAGTAGCTACATGACATAAATCGAAATTAATGGGAAGGATAATAATATTGCAGTGGCGATTCTCCTCACGTCAATATACTGTGTCCAGTTCTAAGAACAGCTTTCACGGTTAACTGTTTTGCATTTTGAAATTGATTTTATTTTCTCGCTACCGTAACAGTTTTACTATAGGTCTTATGCGCTTTTCTATTAGCGTTAAGTTTCTGTGTGAATTTATAGAAAATGCACCTTAATGCAAGATGCGGAACACTGCAACGATTCATGCATTCGTCGCGCCTTCCCTCGTCAAGCAGCATTAGCGAAGGTCAGTTTCGCATGAACAATTATTTCACATGTGACGTGCCACGGGAAACTAATGGCATTCTTACATAACTCGTGAGACGATTTGCATGCGCAGTTTGTATCTATGGTTCGATAAAATCTTCGGAACATCAATAGCACCAATAAACTCATTTATAACATGACATTATAAATCTAGTTCCGACGTGATTAGTAAATTATATTAGCTCTTTGATTTTATGATTCTATAAACTTGATACTCCACAAAACTAGTTGCGAGTAACTAATGTGTGTGTTCATACAGGAAGAGATGATATCTGTATAAAAACGCACGAGAAAAAATAACTTGAAACCAGAATTTTGTTTATTGTTCCAAGCTTATTAAAATAAGTACTTATCTATTTTGTAGCATGACAATTTTATTATATTTTATATCCTTTACAAGCAACGAATAAGCTGATAATAAAAAATATCCTTCGTTACTCGTTGCATGTAAACTTTACAGTTACAAATTAATATGAGAGACCGATATCTTACATTAATTTATAATTTACATATAAATGACAATTAATTGTACTATAAAAGTTATGAAAAGTAAATTTTACAAACGCACTTTACCTTAAAACCAGACTCTAGATTACGTAACAGAGCTTAATGCACACGAATCCTACAATTGTACATTTGCAATAATTAATGGTGATAATTAACTAATAACTTAACAGTTTTATGAACACTTTTATTTGCTGTGAACGATGGTAATTTAGGTATAAAATAATGTAAACTATTTTATGTTAAATCTGAAGTAAAAGTCTGGGATGTACAAAGAAAATCGAAAGCCGTCAGTGAAACAATACTCCAATTATAACCTAAATCAAGCCTAAGCCGCATATCTGCTTGCGACATAGATTTGCAATAAACGCCGATAGTGGTACAATGGTCCCAGTTTTAGCAGTATTCGAGTAGATCATAATGGCTTTACCTTGTACTACGCCAACAAGTAAAACTTTTAACACATACAAGTAAAACGTCTGTTCGCCTGTCGCGTCCACATGTTGGAATTACCGAGTGGAGATAAACTTGGTTGTTATCAATAGGGAGCACTGTCGATCACTTATCGTCATCACAGTCGCGTGTGGTGCGCGGGATGGCGGTTCGCGATACGTGTCACTGAGGCAGCGGCTCCGGCGTGACTGCCGGCCGGCCGGCCGCAAACTTTAACCGACGACCACAATGGGCTAATTAGAATGGCGAGCCGAGTGCGGCGCGGGGCGGCGGAGCTCCACCCACGGAACTTTGTATCCGCCTCATGGACTGCTCTCATGAGATATCCCGATGATTTCCGATCTTATCAATTAGCTCTCATAAAAAGGCAAGATCAAACAAATACAGTTTTGTGCAGATTGCAAGCAGGCCTGGCTGATTTAGGTTCGAAAACGACAAAGAATTCGGTGAAGCTTTCGGAAGTTTAAGTTTGAATTAAGTTAGAAATACTTATAGGTGTTATTCCTTTTTTTAATTGATACTTTTGACCATGAACATCTTAATCAAGGACACAGCAAATGTATTCTGAGCTGTACTGTAATGTACATGTCTCCGTAGAATTTAAACTTTCTGTGTTCTGAGCGAGACATGAAGGGAACAATGGAACAAGACTCGACGTTCTGGTTACATTATAGATATAACACATAAAGAAAATATTATTATAAAAAGCACTCAGCAAGGGAAGGGAGACTTGCCACCGCCGCCGTCGGCGTCGTGTCGTGCAAGTCAACAACCTTTCAATGTCAGCGCGATACTCCACAGCGAATCATCGGCGCGGGTAATTAAACGAATATATCTGATATCCTTTCAAATATCACCTTCGTCTATCGTTTGATGACAGAAAATAATTTATTAATGCGGTGTCGATCGGAATATATTCACTATCAAGGATCACTAGGACCTTAAAAGGTATTTTATGTTCCTCGTTAGTTGATAGCGTCGCGTCGGGTCCATTGAAATATCGTTAATACCAGTTGAGATATTTGAAATACGCCCACGCGGAATAGTTTTAAGTGCTTTACTTACCCACATAGATTCGCGTGTTAATGATATGTATACGTTATTATAATAATATTAATGTCGGCGATAAATTAGAATTGCTAAATAGGTCGACGTAAAAGTATAATTCTGAGAAACGGTTACAAACGTTCACAAGGTAGATCCTTCGTATGGGAGAGGCCGACTGGGTTGGTACTCCTGCTTTGTCTATTTATGCTGCTTAGCAAAGTGTGTATGCTCTGTTGTGTTTCTTTGGAAGGACATTGAAGCCAATGAAATTACTGGGCATTACGAAACAAAAACTTATGTCTCGGAGTGACGAGTGCAGTCCAAACTCCAGTGCAGTACTTTGTAATTCAAAGTTTTATGTGATGTTTTATCTGTTTATATGCAAGCGTAACACGAACGACCTGCTCGTTGGGTCATTCAGGCTAGTAGAAATAAAAATAATAAATCTTCAAAGTTCTATGTGATGTTTTAGCTGTTTATAGGCAAGCACTTAACACTTATGAACGACCTTCTCGTTGGCTCATCCAGGCTAGTAGAAATAAGAAATGAATAAATTACTACATTACGAAAAAATTACACAAAATACAGATAATTATGTTTTAATGGATGCTTGTTTTATTTTATTGTAAGTAATTAGATAATATAGTATACTGAGCTTCCATGAAAAGTTGTTGTTTTTTCCATGAAGTTAAAAAGTCAACGAGCTTTTGTATCTTAAACAAAGGATTACTGTTTTGCGTATTTCCCATTCGGTCAATAATTTCTCAAAAGCTGCAAGCGCGTAAGATATGAGTCATAATCCAGCACAAATCATTGAGGTAGCAGTATAACTGTACCGCATGATTAGTCTTAGGTGTAGCCAATTAAATGTTTACTAATTTAATGACTCAGCGTGAGTGACTTATTCATCTTTATGTAACACAAAATAATTATATAAATTTATATAATAGGATTACAATATACTATATTGTATTGTAACATAAGATGTAGAGTCCATCAATAATGAGTAGAGTATTATCAGATGTTTTTGTTTCTTTACAAATTATGCGTATTTTTCTTAGAAACTCTTACAGTAGAAATCAAATTTTAACAGGAAACAAGGTTTTCCTTAACCATAAAGGATATTGTCAAAAATGGCCTATGAATCAACACGCATGAAACATTTACTATAATTATTATTATTATTTATAATGTACATTATAATTATTTCAATAGAACGGACACTTTTTAATTTCGAAAACAATTTAAAAAGTATTCACTTCCGTCATAGTCCTCGGTATTATCATTTTTGGTTCAAATTCGTGTTTTTAATAGGCAAAGGTATTGTAACTCATACAGCCAAGTCTTTGTAACAGCACTCTTAATAGGAGTTTGACACAGACAAACGTCAGTATTCTCAAAACTCAAGTGTTGAGAATACTGACGCTTGTCTGTGTAATTTAAACCCATTATTTTATTAACCATGATTATGGTTTTTAGTCACAAACAGTCCGATATGATTTATATTACGATATTTTGTCAAAATGATTTTTTTTAATTTATTTATGGCTTCGCATTGTTATGCATTTCGCCAATGACAAGTGTAATTTATTCTCAAGTCTTCACAAGAACGATGAAATATCGGTGTGGAAGTTTTCAAGGACTTGTTGGAGTTTTGGTATGCATTCTTTCCAGTACGATACTTAATTCAATATTTACTTATTTCAATATTTCCATACACTGTTCATCGCCGTAAATGTTTATTGCACAAATCCACACCACTTTTATACAACAAACACAACATTAAGCTAGTTTTTGAAATAAATTAAAATCAGCGATGAACCGCACTGTCAGAATTCCCGCCAAAACTCCGTCAAAATGAATTAACAGATGACAACATTTGACATTTGATAGTATTTATTGGCCTAATTATAACCTCAAAATCCGAAAGTATTTTATTTATTTTTCGGAATTCGCAAGTGTCCGTGGTTTTAATTTAGTTTCAATCAAATATATACATTATCTAAAACCCAAAAAGTAAATTCACCTCCCTGTTGGTTCTTAGGCCAACTATGTATGAACGACGAACAATGTCCTTTGGACTTTTTTTTTTTATTGCATAGGCCGGCAAACGAGCAAGTGGGTCACCTGATGGTAAGTAATCTCCACTGCCCATGTACGCCCACCACCAAAAGAATCATGGGCGCGTTGCCTACCTTAAAGGAAAGGGATAATTAGGGATTGGGAAAGGGAGGGGATTTGGGCTTCCGGATGTCTCACTCACCGTACGAAGCGCAGCAGCAAGCCGCTACTTTACGTCGGTTTTCTGTGAGACAATGGTAACGAACCGGTCGAGCCAGCCCATTCATGCTGTAGACAAAACTGTCTACAGCGTGGCTCTACCACTCTATCTACAGCGTGGCTCTACCACTCTAACTTGGACTGCACTGTATTCACCTTCAAATGCAGTGTAGTCACTTTGCCGTGCTTGGATAAAAGAAAAATAAGGAGATAGAATGGGCCCAGCGCCTCACCTTAATTTAGTTAAGGCTGTAACTAAGGCTAAATCGTAAAAATGACGTTTTATTGCAAGGAAATTCTTAGAAGTCTGCTGATTTATTCATCCATTTAAAAATATTTGTTAGTTATTGATATTAGTAAAAAGTTATTGAAAATAGTTTTTCAACATGCCTATGTCGACGTTTTGATGACGTTGGATGTCTCGGTCGCGCACTTCAAAACTCAAAATGTACTTTAACTGATAAATTGATAACATAAGAGTAATAATAAATTCAAAGTCATATGTGAAATGTGAATAAATCATGTACTTAATGCCAAATGCATCGCTAATTTTAATGAGGCATTTCGTAAGTCCAGTTTTGCTAAAGGTATTAAGTCCAAAAATGTAAAGGTAAAGGAAGATTAACTACCTGTTGGTTTAAGCGTCTATGGAGTATTAACATCAAATTCTTTGAAAAATGAGTGGAGGATTTTCCAAGTGTTATATACGACCTAATAAACTTATGATTTCAGATAAAAGTATTTAAATTCTGGCAAGTTAATGCGGTTTGCTTTTGCGTGAAACATTGCTTGAGTCAAATAAGAAAAACAATGTACATTTTGTTTGTAATTACATTGAGTCATTTCAAGTGGTTGCAGTTCTACGTATAACGTAACTGTTTCACGGAGATATGACTAACAGCATGAGTAGTCCCATTCATAAGTATTAATTCAATACATGAACATCGAAATCGGTTTCATTCATAGTAAAATGCGGTGATAAAAAACGAAGTAGATAGGTGTCTAAGTCGCAAGTGGAAAAATATCGATATGGCAATCGATAACGGCAACGTAATAAAAATGTAGATATTTATTCACATTTGATATTTTAGTACAGGTAAATAGTTCTTATTGTAAACCAGGCTTACACGTTTGATTTTCGAAATGTTAGCTTTTTAAATTACACGCTCGAATGCGTGAAAATATATTCGATTCAAACATCTAACAATGCAAATACTTGGAATCTTGTTCAGTTATTTGTTTTATAAATTGCCGTATCTAAATAATTCTCACCTACATTTTACAGAAACCTGTTCCGTTGGTATGGCGACCTGCGTGAACAATGTCCTTTATAAAATTCTTTTAGTGTTTTGTAGCGTAGTTAATACTAGAGTATCAATATGATCATTAGAATAAATGTTCGAGCGCTGAGTCATCGCCGGTGTCGGTTCACGTGGCCGCTTATCAAACTACATACACTGGCATAGCATAGTAGTTTTTACCTGCGCGTGCGTTGATTACAAGCGCACCGTGACTCAGTCCCACATCCTGCTTGCATTTGGACGAACTTTCACACATCGCCACCCAAAACTTTATAACCAGCACAAAATGAGCTATAGCTTGAATTTCTTTACGTCATTTGTTCATACTATCAAATACAATTAAGTGATTCACTTAACTTTATTGATTGATACAGTATCTTATCTTAATAATATTAGATTTCTTTAACCCGGAATTGTTTATTTACGTATAATGAACATGTACATTCCGTCGATTGTAATGCTTATTCCAAAAGCGATGAAATATATTTGAGGTATGAATGAGTCACAGTAGTTTGGTCGGTCAATGATGCTTACGATAAAATATCACGTTGGTAAGTATTTCGCAAAAAAAAACTAGATGAAGTCATATTAAATCGACGATAACATTCCTATGGCATCATCGGTTGTTATGACATTTTGATAAGTAATTTGCTTATGTATTTGTCTGCATGATGAGTAATGGTAGTATTGCAGTCCTGTTGAGTCTATACTCACGCCTGTTATACTGTAATACCCGTAGGGGAAGGCAGACCCGTAACCCACATTTCACTGAGATTATTTCCGTCCCATGATGTGATAGGAGGTGAGCCTATTGACCTACCAGATACAACTTCCAGACTCCGGGCTGAGCATAATAATCGTAATAGAAAAACCCAATATAAATATTTGTCTCGGTGCGGGGATCGAACCCGCGGCCTCTTGCTTCACAGCCGGCTACTCGCCCGCGCCACTGAGGCTAATAATGGGAACGAAAATACTAGCCTAATCAATTGGTGCAATGAATCATCGTTAATTAAATATTTTCACGATAAAAATATTGCAACGCTGATAATTCATATTGTTAAATTGATTTATCATGTAGCGAAAGTCTTAGGTTAGGATCAGTTACTTTAGCGTATTACTTACATATTATATTGATAACAAAAAAATCGTCAAACTATATAGTAAATACACTCAACCGTCACAACATAGTCTTGAACCCACACTAGGTTAACTTGTATAATTGTGGGTATTAGAACTACGAGGGTCTTGCGGTACCGCAACACACAGACCCGAAGGAAATATTCGTGGATCACTCAAACATTTTTATCTCGGTGCGAGGATCGAACCTACGGCCTCTTGCTTTGAAGCCGGCTACTCACCCATTGTGCCATGGAGGTAGTCACAGTTTTACGAGCATCGTCGTGTGGGCAAGGGCCCACGTACCCTTGTAAAAACTTAGCTTTAAGCCCTAACAAAGTGGCTCCTCCACGTTTTATTACAAGTTTGATGTCTTTGTCTGTCTGTCTGTCAGTCTGAGGAATTGAATATGGTCTTTTCAATGTAAAAGCTGGTTTAATCAAAACGGGGCCTAGCTATATTTGAAGGAAATCTGTTCATCCATTTTGAAATTACAGATTTTTTTAAATTGATATCGAGAGGTTTAACGGGTAGGTATAGCATCAGCGAACAGCGCTTAGTCACTTTTCGCTTTTTCCTTTATAGCGACGTGTTTTTTTATTATTGGCTCAAAAAGATCACCAACACGTGATGCAGCATAATAAACACACCCAACAGTCATACACATACAGTCCTGACTCCACACTAGGCTAACTGGTATCGTGGTCTCAAGGGTATCAGAAACTATGAAGGACTGCGGTCTCACAGCCTTGAAAAAATCATTGTAACGCGCGATTCCCATACAGAAATCGAACACAGTGTCTTGCCAGAATGTAATTCAGCAGCAACGCAGTGGCAATGTTGCTGATTGTTGGTGGTAAAAGTACTCATCGTGTTATAATATTAAAATCGGAATTATCTAATCGCGTAATATCCCGTCAACACGTGACCATGATGCAACTCGGTTGAGATGTTGATAAATAAATAAATTGATATTTATACTTTAAAATATTACGCGATAAACTACATAAATCGCGAAATTCTAAAATCAATTACTTATCTTGTACTTTGTAGCCCTAAGAATGCCCTAAGCGATATGAATTTTTAAGAAATCGTGGTATTGTTTAAGCCAAAAATTCATTATGATTTGTCGCCTCATTGGCCTATGGCTGCGTACTTAGACTTGAGAAACCTATAAGGCTAGGGGTTCCATTGCCTCCGAATATATCAGATACCGTAGAAAACCATATGAAACGTAGCAACAAGCAACAACTTTACGTCGTACTTTACATTTTTGTGATAGAATGGTAACTACCCGGACGAGCCGGCCCATTCATGCTGTAGACAAAACTGTCTAGAGCGTGGCTCTACCACCCAAATATTTGTTGCATCTCTGCAACCTATATCAATATTACTATACGAGTATTAACAGGTTAGTGAAATAATGAGTGTCTACGTGACTTCTGTATTATAAACATGGCGAAGTGGCTAAATTTTTTCTTTTGCGGTACATATGCCAACTAAACCGCATAAATGTATGTTTGTTCAATGACGAAGCTATCTCGCTCGCGCGCACAATGTTTTTTTATTCGCCTCAATGACGGCTGTGGCCTGCGAACCCTGCATGGGGAAAAACCTACACGAATATTACGGATATTTTTGTACTGCCTTTCAATACGAATTTAAAGTAGTTTTCTCTGTTGAAAGGATTAGAAAATATGGTGAATTTAGTTATAAGCCTGTATGTTTAATTTATTGGCCTGAATAGCGAAATAAGTAGGTCACTCTCTCGCCACGCCTGTCTATAAGCAGAAACAACACCACACAGAACTTTGTATTACAAAGCACTGCATGGCACTGGGATGCACTCGTCACACCAAGACATAAAATATTAAGTCTCATAATGCCCAGTAATCTACTGGCTTCAGTGCCCTTCACATCGAAATACAACAGTGCTTACACACCACTGCTTGGCGGTAGAATAAATAAAGCGATGGTACCAACCCAGACGGTCTCTACCAGCCGAGTGGCCTATCTATGAAATAGTTAAAACAATACCTGTGTAAAAAGTAAAAATTTGGAACAGACATTTGTCATGCAGATAATCTATCTAGCAATCTGTTACTTTGCACCAGCTTTCATGGATGTTGGAAGTAAAATAGAAATAAGATATGTATGTAGAATTTTATAATGTTTCCTTTAAAAGTCGACGCGATAAGTAAAACATTGGAGATAATTATGTCATAATAACAAATGAATTTCGGCTCATAATTTAAGGGAGCTTGATTACAGAAGTTAATCAGCAATTCTCAAATTTATTTTCCTTAACACCTTTGTTGCGTGAATATGCGTAGTAGATAGGTATTGGATTAAGGCCAAGCGACATTAATTTATCAAGAAAATTACAAAAAACACTTTTATTCCATCGACTTTGTAGTATGTATGTATTAAAATACTTTTTTTACCATTATTCTAGACTAAAAACTCGAATGACAAAACAAGATGCTAATGAATATATCGTTCAGAATCTCATTTGAAAACTATTAAAAGCATTGTTACGGATTCATTACGCGTTTACATTTAGGTAATGGCCACCGAATAGGTACAACCATTTGAATAATACGAGATATGAATCAATAAAAGCAAGGGAATGCAGATAATGCTTGTCTAACTTAGTTGCTAACTCAAATTGAATACGTGTAGGTATAATGCAATGATGGCATAATACATTTTCTTTAAGCTAAAATGATGCCAATAAAAAAACGCTTCATGTTGCAGAGTTAGCAATTTAAAAAAATATTCCTCAAATTCTAATTTTAGTCATCTTTATTTACCGTCAAACAAACGCAATTTGGGTGTCATAAAAAAAAATGTCAATTTAAAAAAAAAAATGACGCCTCAGTGCTAAATTTTAACAATTTTGTTACAGTTTGATATTGATATTCAAATTACTTATGTTTTTATAAAGTTTATAAAACGTATGAAATAAGAGCATGTATTAACTTCATAGTATTTATTTTTTTACTATACTGTAAATGGAACCTGGAAGGTATCATGTTGTATTGGGCCTTTGCCTCGATTGTTAGTAGCGTAGTACGGAGGTAATACAAATATATTTCACGTAGAATTGTAAAATTCATCGATAAATATTAGCAATGATAGCTCAGCGGGGAGTGGTATAGACTGCCGAGGCGAAAATCGCGAGTTCGAAACCATCCCCAAGGGCATGCACATCTGACATTTCGAAGTGACGTGTGTATTAATGTTTGTGTTAACGGTAAAAGAAACCAGTATGAGTATTCTGCCAACCCGCATTGGGGCAGCGTGGGTGACTAAGGCCTAACGCCTCTCACTCGTAGAGGAGGCCCGTGCCTAGCAAGAAGATGTATATGATAAAGGGTTGGTTATGATTATTATAATCTTTGCTAATTCCCACCACCAGAAAGTTACAGTGCAGAACATACCCATCGTGCCCCTTTTGAAGATTTCTCTGGAGTAAGAAGGGATTCCTCTGAACGTACCTGTAACAAAATAATTTAAATTAGCTACAGAGGTGTTACTATCAAAAATTAACCATCGTATTGTGGTGTGGTAATCACTTGGTTGTGGTAAAATGATACAAAGTATTAGTGTCTGTTGTTATATTTTACAGGCGTTATATTTTTCCTAAAATCGCTTACTAAGCACCCCAGCTTCTGTCGAAACCGTTCCTGCGCAGTGTAGCGGCCCATCTCTATATCTGTATATTTCTCATAAACCAGTCCTCACTAGTTACTAAGTTGTAGAAACTTGTATTGATTTATTTTAAACCTTGATGTATATAGGATGCCCCTATCCCTATCGGACAGTGATAAGTAACAGAACAGAGAATATTTTTGAATTAGTTTGAATTAAATATTTTAATATTAATTAAGACTTGTACAAGGTCTAAAGTTCTATGGGGACGTAATTTCGAGTAAAATCAAGCTATAAAAATTTTGATTTTTGTCATAAAATCGATCGGTAACCGTCGGAGATGACTGCAATACCTCACCCAACAAGATGACTCATCAAAATATTTTTGTGTCAATGAATCACAGTTCGTTTACCTGCCAATGTTTACAGTCATTATTCTCTAATCAAACTGAACAAAAGACGGACCGTTAAAGATATTTAGTGTTTTTGGCATCATCTAGTAAAACGCGTAAGGTCTGCATTGCATTGTATGTTTCTGAAATGTACACAAATGTATTTGAAAAGTCTTAACAAAGGAATTATGTGTTTGAAAAGTAGATAAGTACTTATTTGTTTACATTTCTGAAAGAAATGCAGGGATTAGCTTACAGCCTACAGGATTTTTTTATTGAAATTGTGTTAAGATTATCTATAATATTGTATTGTTTACTCTAAGCACAGTACTTTCTTAATTAGATTTGAGATGGCTTTGAATTATCGCCTACAACGAATTAATATTCTAATGAAGGAATTATTGATAACTGACCTTGAAATGTATATTTGGGTGCATATGAAATTAAAGTAGGTACATATTTTTTTTTATGTTTTAGAGTTATTGTGATTTATATATTATTCAAAATTGTAAATCCAAAATGCATTATAGCATAATTTAAATTAAATATTAGTATTAAGACTACGTCTTCGATGGCATAAGTAAAACATTATGTATTGTAATGAAGTTTACCAAAGCAGTAAAAGTACCAGCCCTGTAATGTCCCACTGGTGGTCACGGACCTCCTCTACGAATGACAAGGGCTGGGCCTTAGTTCACCACGTTAGCCTATTGCGGGTTGGCAGACTTCACATATCTTCTTAGGGACAACTTCTCATGTATGCAGGATTCTCATATTAGGATATCCCGGGATCGGCCAGTAAGCACCGATGAGGGGGATTTAGTTGGGAGTGCCGGGTTTAGACACCCAGACGCTAGGGCCCTGGGTCGTAAATCCAGCTAGACCAGCATAACCGTTTCACTCCCCCCCTCCCCCCGGGATAGGGCGGTAAAAATAAATCGTTTCCCCGCAAAAAGAATATGCAGGTTTTCTCACGATGTTTCCTTCACCGCTAAAACAAGCGTTAATAAACAAAAGAATACACACGTAACTTAGAAAAGTCAGAGGTTCAAGCTTTTGGGGCGGGTTTCGAACCTGCCACTTTCGACTCGACAGTCCATACCATTCCCCCGATGAACGATCACGATCGCTATCGAGTCATGATAGTTTATAATAATAAGTACACATTATACTAATAATTACTTGCGAATGGAAGTATACTGCCAGTGATTAAATTATCTGTGTTATTATTTACCACGTTTTATACAAGTTTCTTTCGTTATAAACGGTAATTGGTGCAAATTGTACATGTCACCTCTGTGCCGATTGATTAAACTCAATGAATTTGGACTAATTGGGAACAATTCGCAGTCTGACCTTACGTGATAAATTAATTATATTCTTATTATGCTAGTTTTTTTTTTATTTGCACAATTGAAATGGTTTTACGGGGAAATTGGAGGTTTAAAGTAGTTTGCAGATATTAGTAGTCATTATAGCCAACATATCAGATAGTATAAGATCCCGGGTAACATTGACCTTCACCCATCTGTTTACCGGGTAAAAATTATATTTTAAAAAGTGGTCTTTGCGCTCATCTAGCTCCTAGCTTTTGCAGGTAGTATATGTCGGCGCCATATCAGAGATACCTCCCAGATCCATGGTAAAATGGAAAAGACTTGTCCTTTTAAAGTACTTTTATTTGTTACAACACGAGTTATAGAAAATTACTGCTCCCTGCTGCTGATCACCAATGGTTTAAATAGCAATTCTTACAATAGAAATCCCTTCAATATTATTGACAATCAAACATATATCTGATTTTAATTTGAAACTAGTTTGAAACAAAACAAATAAATATTATAAAAATTAAGAGCTCTTTACATATTTAATTGGATAATTATTATAAATCACAAATGAATTACAACAGTTTTATCACATTCATTCAAAAGTAGCGGATGTTCACAAACACTATTTTACAATAGGTGGTAACAATATAATAAAACTGTTGTTTTGTACTGTGCACGAAATATTAAAATCAAACAAATATTTAAATCACATCAGAGTATTTGAACATACGTTTAAGATAGTTAATTAATCATTAAACAATTCGTAGTTTCAACACATTTCCGGTAGTTGATATTAATTTTGTAACATAGCAGTATAAACAGTTAAAAAATATGAAAACATGTTGATAAATTGCCAAATAATTTGAAATGATTACTGAAATTGCTTTAATTACAAAATTGAATCAATATCAATACTTCCGGCTATAACAATTTTATTTTTATTTAACATCAATACAGGGCGGTATGAAAGTGCGCCCATATATACATTATTGGTTTTCATTGAAGGTTCATTTATTTGGTGAGCAAGTCAGTAAAATAATATCTTTTTTTTTTATTAACAAAACATAATATCCTTGACCATATTTTTTAGGCAACCCTATTGATATGTGTTCAGCAACACATTTTATACCCTAAGATATATTTTTCAACCGGTAAACAGATGGGTAAAGGTCGATGTTACCCGGGATCTTAGACCAAGACATTTCGTGTCGGCGCGACGCGGCGGCGGCGCGGCGTAGCGATTGCAACATAAGAGTGAATATTGATGACCATCGGCATTCTTGACGTTACAGAATACACTATCCGATAAATTAATGATGTTTAGGGTTATTATTTTATATCCCCGGAAAAAAATCTTCTACCTGGCATTACTTTAACCTGGGAATACATATACCTAATATGATGAAATACTTTACAATAAGTTTAATGTTATTCTTGGTTCTTTATGTACATCCCTTGATTTTGAATACATTAGAAATTAACATATAATATAATAACAATGTATATTTAATGTATGCACAACCTAGACATATTTTAGACACTGATCCGTCGTTAAGTCCTAACTATTCTTTTTACATACATAAGTAAATATAACCTAACAAAGCCTGTATCCCCGAAGGAGTAGGCAAAGGTGCAGCTAATCACGGATCGGTAATAATTTTGTATAATTTCTATTAATTTTATAATTAGTCAGTCCTGCATCTTGGATGACTTATTAGAACCATCGCACACAACGTTTGATTGTTTCAGTGTGTATTGTTTACCTACAAAACAGGATAAAATATAAAATAAACACGAGAGTTCGAGGAAAACAATGCATTACAATCCGCTTTTGGTCATAAGCCCACATTTTCGACCTACGCTAGTCTCAACCGATGAAATACATGTATTATACAGCGATACGTGTTCTTCGTAACGTATGCATTTTAATAAAATGAAAAGTAATAATACTACAAAGAAGAGTGTGACTAATTCAAGTTTTTACGATACTTGCTACGTCATTTTTAAACAATATATCCATATGTATGAATTTTACTGTTCCCGAAGTTATTATATTTAATATAATATGGCAATGTCAATACACTGAGTTTAAATCAAGCCTGAAACTAAAATGAACAAACCGAATAACAATGAAATTATAAGTAACTACGATTATAGTTTTGCGTTTCAGCAATAATGATTGAATGACTATGAAACCAGGTAGGTCAGCCGAAAAATAAGTAAATAACTTAATTTCTGTATTAAGTCATAATCATTATCACGCGTTCGTTTTTCCGAAATAGAGAAAAATAACTGGAGCGCCAAACTATAATCGTTGGATTATAAGAAAACTAAATCATCGCTTTTACCAAATGCTTGTAATTTTGTAGTCAATTATTTTGTTTCTGTGACGTAAATCATGAATGTTTTATAATTTTAGCGTGAACATAATTATGTATATTATTTAATCAATAAATTTTATAATAAATGTAAGGTGCTGTGGGTTATTCAGAAATCCTTAATTCCCTGTTGAAAGTGTATATTACCTACCTATATATTACCTACCTATACCTGAGATCAAACGGGATATCGAGGTATACAAACTGAACAGGATACGCAAACTTTTCCAGCTGCGTCTGTTAGAGAATCAAAAAAATCGGAAGATACCCAATATTACACCAACACTATAGGTCTAAGTATTTTGCTGTACATCATTTTTTTTTTTTTTTTTTTTTTTATCCTGGCCTGGCAAAATGACTACGCCACACCTGATGGTAAGTGTAGCGCAATCCAAGAATAGTGTCGACCAACGATAAACAGTGTGTCTGTCGTTGGTCGGCACGATCAAGCCGGCCTAGGGTCAAAGGGGAGGGGAAGGAAAAAGGGATGGGAAAAGGGTTAGGATCAGGGAGCAAGCCCCCTGGGGAGAACCGGATATACACTGGCTGACCCTGGAACGCGACCCACACAAGGTGGGCCACTATGGCAGGTTTTAGCACCAGTGTACGGTGGTCGCTATCCGGTCGGATACAAGTATCCTCCCACCAGCCCTGGGGAGAACCGGATATACACTGGCTGACCCTGGAACGCGACCCACACAAGGTGGGCCACTATGGCAGGTTTTAGCACCAGTGTACGGTGGTCGCTATCCGGTCGGATACAAGTATCCTCCCACCAGCCCTGGGGAGAACCGGATATACACTGGCTGACCCTGGAACGCGACCCACACAAGGTGGGCCACTATGGCAGGTTTTAGCACCAGTGTACGGTGGTCGCTATCCGGTCGGATACAAGTATCCTCCCACCAGCAAAAAAAGCAAAAAATCATTTATCTATTTCCCTTTTGTGAGCACTCATTACATTTTTGTACTTTGTATTTTAATCCAGTTTGATAGGTCGGAGTTGTCTGAATAAATTAGCGATAAAACCGCCGTCTGTACCTTATAGCTGTGAGTTTCTTCCGTTTTACTGTTTGTAACTTTCGTTTTTATAAATATAAATAAATTACGTACTTATAATATTTTGAGTGTATTAACTTAAGCGGAGATTATATCATGTGTACACTGTCCATGAACTGCATACAGAGAGGGTGTTTTGAAAAAAGAAAGAAAACCTTTCGACCAGATGTTGTAACCGCACCAAGCTTAATTAGTGGCCTGTAATTGGGACACGTTAAATCATAAATTTAACAATTCCAACTCGAGATTTCGCAATAAAGACAGACTTCTTCGACGTAGATATATGGTTAAATCCCGTAATTATATTATTTTATAGGGCTTATCTGGGTTTATAAAATCACAGTCTCATCCTTGATTGAGAGTAATCCTGCTTTCCAAATTATAAAGGTCTAAGCAAACCCTTATTCTGGATAAGTAAAATGTTGTTTTTGTTGAGTTGTAGAGCTACGCTGTCGACAAACAGTTTTGTCTACAGCATGAATGGGTCGGCTTGACCGGGCTATAACCACTATCTCACAGAGAGCCGTGAGTAAGATATCCAGGGGTCCAAATCCCCCTTCCCTTCCTAATCCCTAAATTATCCCTTTCTTTTAATGACGGCAACGGGTCCATGATTCCTCTGGTAGTGTGGGTATTCATGAGCGGAGATCACTTACCACCCACTTGCTCGTTTGCCAGCTTATGCTAAAAAAAATATTTCATCCTAGAAGATTTCTAAATGGAATTTGCGCTTAAGTCTTCATATATCCTTTCTATAAATTCGAGTTTTAAAAGCCAGTAAATTAATTGTATGACATACACTACACCTACAGTTGCATCATCAAATTATTACTGTTTCGGACACTAGGTAATAGGGTTCTCGAATGCGAGAGGCCAACTAGATAGGTTACTTCACTTTTTCTATTCCTGCCGCTAAGCAACAGTAGCTAAGTGTGTAAGTAATAAGCAATGATTTGTTCTGGTTTGAAGAACGTTAAAGCCAGTGAAATTACTGTATATTACAAGACAACATCTTTTGTTGCGGGGTGAGAGGCGCATGGTAGTGTCATGCAATACTGTGCCATAAAATAATTTTACTAAAAATTATGTGTGTTGCGCTGCAAGTGTCTATGGGCATGCGGCTTACCATCAGGCGAGTAACCTTCTTGTCTCGTCATTCAGACGAATAAAAAATACATTTAAGTGTTTTAATTTTGATTGACATTATACAATCATTCGGTTCATTGGGGTCGCTCTTAAATCTTACGACGCATAAATCACTTGTGCCACAAATTGGCGCAGGCCTATTGTGTTACACTCCACTAACACAAGTACGAGATTATGACCTACGACTTCAGAACTTTAACTACAGTACGATCCCGTTTATTGTGTATATAAAATGGTTCATTTAATATCAATCGTTTATCCAATAAGCATTGTAACACAAAAGTTTTGTTAAAGGCGAAAAAACAATAATTATTAATAAACGATTATCCATCAATTATGTAACTTGGAAAAATTTGGTTTTTAAAAAATTATATGAATATGTAATAAATGCCCAGCAAACGGTTTCGGTCATGCACTAGAGAGAAAAATAATTACTTAAATACATTACATTTTACAAGATGGTAGGTCCCTCATATGCGAGAGGCCGTCTGGTTTGGTACCATCACTTTGTCTATTTCTGCCGCCAAGCAACAGTGTGTAAGCACCGTTGTGTTTCAGTTTGAAGGACATTGAAGCTAGTGAAATTACTGGGCATTATGAGACTTAACATCTTATGTCTCGAGGTGACGAGCGCAGTTCAGTGTCATGCAGTGCTTTGTAATTCAAAGTTATGTGTGGCGTTGCTTCTGTTTATGGGCAGGCGTGACGTTTACCATCAGGCGAGCGCCTTGCTCGTCTCGTCATTCAATCAAATAAAAAAATGGTGTTATATAAAACACAGACAAACGTATTAAAACAAATCCGTTCTAAATAAACGTGAATGAATCCTTAATGGTGAATAATCTCAAAGTATGAGCAATTTAATTCAGCTTAAGACGAGGCGTGGGCATATCGCAGCTCATAAGTGCGTTGTAAACTCAATAAGCGCCGAGACGGCTGTAGGCGACCGGAAAATGGACCGGTGTTTGTCGACTTCCTACTTAGAGTGGCCGGCGTTCGGCGGAAACGCTATTTTTGGCGCCCACCGTCGCTTCCTCCGAGGAAAGTCCACTTGAATGCAATCACTGAACCTCATTATACCGCTCGACATAACCATGTGCATATTTTTATTAAGTTAAAAGTTTACATACAACAATGGATTTATATTATCTATTTTTATCATGTCCCTAAAATTATTTGGTAGATATAGTAAAGATTTGTCATAAGCCACTCTTTTAGTAGCAGGCTTAAACTGTCTTTAAGTATACCGAATGACTAAATTTTTCTATGCGTTAGGCAACATTCAAAGACTCCATTTATGGAAGAAAAAGGATGTAAATATTTAGAATAAAATATATTTTCTGAAAATATTATGAATCAATTCAATTTGTTTACAAAATGTATTTTAATGATCGCCATTTCATTTACACTGTACTCGGTAACCACGCTGGATTGATATATAATTAATTCAGTAAATATTTTACATGGCCCTTTTTTCGTAAATGGGGTTTTGGAATGATACTTAACGTCTGGAACAAAATTCGATGGTGATTCAAACTTAATAAAAATAAAAGTCTTCACTCATTGACTCATCAACAAACAACCCAAACTAGGTAGGCATACAAGGAAAAAGGATATTTTGAAATTCGACCCATAAAGGGATAAAATCTGGGTCCAGTTTGTATTGAATATAGACTCGAAACTCAAAGGACTACATATTGCTAAATTCAAGTAAGCAAATACGTACTTCGCGATTTTTCAAAAATCAACTCCTTGGAGGGTGAAATGCTATAAGGCGGGGGTTGTTCCGTATAAACACATTCACGCGCGTGAAGCTGCGAGTAACATCTAGTTAAGGTTATAAAAAAATTACAACCGGCATTTCCTTATATTTTTCTAGTATCCATGTACTTATAACAAAACAGTAGAGAATCTGATGTATATCCGTTAATTCGTTCATGTATCACGTAAATCTGCTCGATGGATTTCGATGCAAACTTCACTGCTTAGCAGTAAACAAATAGGCTAAAAAAACCTAGTAAAAGACTTATGGGGCGGTGTCGGGAGCAAAATGACCTTTTTGGTATATTTTGAAAATAATATGTTCATGAACTTTTTAAAATAAAAATCAAATGAGTTATAAAATGTTCAAATTCTGTAGAATATAAGATGTTACTGTTTTTCTATCCATAAAAATCAATATTATTATAATGCCAATCTCCTCAACGTGGAGGTAGCACCAACAGCGATTATCTTGATTACTCAAAAGAGTGACGACTGATGACTTAAATCATCCATCCATCCTGTGCACAAAAGCTCGATGGCACGTCTAGTACAGAAATTCGTAAGGCTGGCGAGGTCTCGCGTTTCTATGATGTCGGACAATAGTATTAAATCGTTTTCGGCTGTTAAAAACATCAATTTATGAATAAGTATGTATGATATGTCAAGAGATGCAACTGTTTAACCACATCTGAGTAAATGCTACTTACTTACCAAATAAAAATATGACACGTGCAATTACAAAAGTCAGTACACCCTGACAGATATATTCGGAAGTAAGACGTCTATGAGGTATTTAAAAATAGCTGTCTTATTAGTTCATTATTTTTTTAATTATTTCATGGACATTGTTAAAGCCCCTTATGAGTATCCGTTACGTCAAATTTGGTATCTATTTAATTACTTTTATATCTTAAAGAACGATGCTGCCAATTATTAAGAATAATTGACGGACGACAAAAAAGGAAATATTGATTAAAACATATATTCAGACATAAATCATGTCTTAGAAGTCGAAGTAACCTTTACGTCTGCTAAGAAACAGAGACAAATAGATGAATAATGAAGATAACGTAAAATTACTTCTATATAAGGCCAAGGCATTGAGGGTAACTAAGTATTCAACTATATTTTTATTGATCGCAATTATTTTCTAATCGTGATTGGGAGTTATTTCTTTGTTTCACATCAATCAAAATAAATGTAATTCTTACTTGCATTGTTATTAATCATTTCATCTAACTCCATTGTATATATCATTATTAAGAGTTTGAAACGGGTTGGACAAAAAACCGCCAGGAAGATATACGATGCGTTCCTGACCACATTCCTCTGGTCTTACTGTACTTGGGCAGCATTCCCTTCATTGTGCTGCCCTAAATGGCGCGACGGGAATGTGTCGGGACTTCTCATTCACCGGAACATACAGTTAATGCTCGCTACTGCAATTTTGTTCACTAATGTCATTTTTAGTGCATGATGCATCAAAGGTGCTTCATGTCCCGCAAAGCAGATTTATTTACATTTTATGCAGTGTGAATTTAGTGAGATGCTGTTGGAAATTGTTCTGAAATTTCCATCGTGAATCAAAGACTACTTTTTTGTATGTTCCTTCTAAAATACTTTATGTATGAGTTGATATCAAACTTCAAAATTACTAATTTCAAATATGATTGCGGTTAAATAGAAAATTCAAAGATGTATCAAATAAGACGTATTCTGACAAGAAATAAAGTATCATCAAAAGCCGTTGGTATACGTAGTCAGTATCAACTCCGTTCAAAGTCGCCCACATATTAAATCTAAATTACCAGAACATAAAACTTTCCATATTTGTTCGTCATTCTTTAATGACGCAAAACGGGTAATTAATGAAATACCGGCTGTACAACCTACATACCAATCCCAAATATGTTAAAATCAATTAACAAAATAGAAGAAGTAAAAACATATTTTATGCAGACGAGTAACTTCTGAGAAATCTACCTCATCTGTTGATAATCAAACATCATTAATTTTAAAAATATGTTTGTCTCGTAATTATGAGATTGCTGAGCACATACAAATTAATATCGCATAATCTCATTAAGTGGTGGTTTATCGGTACTGCAAATTAAATACTACATATTATGTTCGGTTAAGTGATCGAGTGCAGGATATTATTAGTTCCACGTCCTTTGATTCCTATCTCCAATTAGTTCAGAGAACCATGACCTATATAAAAGACTATTAATTATATTTTGTGCCGTAAATGGCGGGGCTGCACAACTAAATATGCAACCATAAAGTGTTGCGGCCAACGAGAATTGAATGCGCAGTACTCTTATCAAGGAGCGCGGCGATATCAAAGAAAACTCTATTGACAACGATTTCACTTCTAGATGCCACGACAACAAGGTTCACATTCATTTGTTATTAGCATTGTCCATATGTGGGAACGTCTACACCCTTTGACCTAAGTGCGGAGGAAAATTTTCGCCCTTAATAACTGCAACAGTAAGTCCAATCTCACAAGCCAGCAGTGCAATTGTAGGTCACATATATTACACAGGGGACCTTGTGAAATAACCAGTTGTAAGAACACGGATGCTGTATTTGAGCAAGCTTACAGAATATAAAATCTATATAAATCCGCGATTGTGAAGAAGTAAATACATTTGTGATAAGTGCTAGAGATAATTTGTTATTACTGAGTTTAAAATGCAAGATTTCTCGTAAAGGATCCCCGTTGGCTCGTCTAAACTCTAAACGGCTCGAGGTGTTTTCTAAGAATTCCGCCAAGGCCGGAGTGAATATTTGTGAAGAGGGTCGTCAAACTAGGACGGCTTCCACTTCGCACGTTACTGAATCATGCGGGTTACGCGAACTATTATCACAATGTGATAATGTCTTTACGGTCTTCTATCAAACACTTTGCGAAGTTTGATTATTTCAATGACAGTCGGAAATAAGCATTCGGCACGTATAAGAGTTGACTATTTTTTCTCTTTGTGTGTTGGAATAAATTTGTATATTACAATATAATAAATATTATGATATACTGCATTGATAGTGCTGATGCATTTATAGTAGCTTAAGCATCTCATGGCTTAGACGCTGTTGACCATACTTTAATAGCTAGTAATTCATTATTCTCTGTCATTTGGAGGCCAATGGTAATATAATTAGTTTTATTTATATCTGTTTTGCTATTTTTTCATTAATAATTATGTAACTAAGAGTGTTTAATATCAGCATTTAGATAAAAAAACAAGAAGATAATGGCTGTGTTAAATAATACCTACATAGAAAACACGTATGTATTCTATGTTTGATATTTTTCTTTGTTGCTTAGCACTTAATAATTTTTGGAATCATAAAAATTATATTATTTCATATTTTTTTATTTATTACTTACCTTAATTTTGTTTAAATTAAAATTTCGTTACAAAAATTGCATATTTATTTCAATAAGGAAAGGTAACTTCTGTCTTATGGCTAGTTTTAATTACCGAGTAATTAAGTTCATCGGCGTACAACAAGGTATTGTGGAAGTATGTTTTTGTCCGTTTACGTTTAAATTTACATGTATTTACTGAGTGTGTAACGTTTTTGTGAGGTTAATGCAGAATAAGTGTTCACATAGTTATTTTATTTCTTACCTTCTTTGGGAAGAACATTTTGGGTTTTCCCGTGTACGTGGAATACGAGGCCATGTTATCGACTTTCGTCACAACCATAATTTGCTGAAGAGCACTTAATTCGCTACGTCTAAATACCACCCAACACGAGAAATACACAAAATAGATGCAAATTTCTTTGTATTTTCTAGAATTTTCGATGATCACGTGCTCTACCGTGAGAGCGAATTGATAGTAACACTTTATTATGACAATCGTTCTGCACGTATTGAGATTGCTGCGAAAGTTTTTGTTCCGTTTGGTTTTTCGTCGCAATAAACTTTTAATCCTTCGCGGCGCGTCCACGTCACCGCGATCGTCGCGACGGTGTGTCTCACGTTCCTACTTGCAAGCAAAACGACTCGTTCACAGTCATACAAATATAATTCATAAATATTGTTCGGATCACTCATACAATTTTGAAGTCACATCTTAACCTCGACGCGCTTGTTTACGGTTGCGTTAGACACAACGCCACACGTTGTTTCTTTTCCAACTGAATTTTCGTCGTGTTCACCAGTTGCTTTTATCAATTCAGACGGCCTCCCCCCGCGCAATCTTGCTATCTCACTCGTTCTTCGTATTCGTTATAATCGTGTAAAGCGATGGCACATTCGCGTCTCACACACATACACACACGTGTATTACATAACTATAACGATAGTGAATGTTGTATAGCACATAATGTATGGCAGACATTCCGCATATTACATGTACGCAAATGTATGGTGTATTAGTAGTTTGGTCTATGGTAGAGTCTTTAACTTCACTAGTTTCGGCGGGAAGTTGAAACAGTTCAGAGTGACGTTGAATCAGTAATCATATAAGAACTGTTGTCAGTAATAACAAGTCACAGAAAACAAACAATGAATACATTATGGATTCCAGATACCAAGTGATGGGTAAACGTTTACTAAGTATAAGGTTTTTTATGAATAATAATGATGCCAATGTAACAAAGAACCTTCCCGTAACTTTGATAAAGTTCACTAACTACGTCTAAATGGAGTTTAACGCGATAAGTACGTGTTTCACGGCCGCCTCTAATACGCATTGAAGAAATTCGCCTAATATGGTGAATAAATTCACAAAATAAACGTTTCAAGCCTTGAGCTGACGGAAAATAGAACACAACCGTGATAAGTAAAGCGTGATGAGTCGCCGAATGAGTGAGTTCAAAGAAACAAGGGAAACGCATGTTTATTTCTACTTATTCTTGAGTCGGCGCAGTGGGAATCATAGGCAGTAGTCAGTGCTCAGGCGCCTGCATCAAAATAGACAACAGTGACACATCGTGAAGACGCCGTGGGATCGGCGGGATTGTAGCCGTGGTGCCCGGCGTCATCGGCGACGTCGGCGTCGGCGCCGTCTGTCGGGCATCATGACTCTCAAATTGTTTTGTCACCATTTCTCGCTATATTTATTACGTGCGATGCTTACTGTCTCCGTTTCTTTGTCATTTTAAGTTCATAATTAAATCATGAACATTTTAATTAACTTAATACTGATTTAAAAGTTCTAACATAGGTAGAGACAATGGTATCAGAATTATTGAAACGTTGTTATATTTCTTAATACCTACAACAATCTTTTTTGTTTTTAAATACGATAGCGTATGTTAATATCATTTGGGTTGTTAAAAAAGAACGTTGTTAATTGTCACAGGCCCGCATAGAGTTTTCACAATAGCTTGTAATATCGCTCCTCCTTCCACCTGTCATCCCACAGTTGGGTGCTTGCTTGCATGCTTTATAACACATGTTAAACCAGTAGTTTATAATACTCCCCTAAAATGATAATCGCAGATGTCTCTGCCCGTGACCGTCCTGAGCCGAGGTCCGTACCCCAAAGGGGGTGCCCTCAGCGTGGTCACCTAGTCAAGAGTTGAGAGCGCCTAAAGCGCTCACCCGAAAGTCCGGTGAAGCTGTATACAGCCGACTCTCGTCAGGCTTACAGCAAGAGCAACAATAATAAAAAAAAAAACACATGTTAAAGACAGATTTGGCTGGTAAATTGTGATGTCACTAATTAATCTATACTTATAAAATAACATGTCCTGACTGACTGACTGATTCATCATCGCCGAGCGCAAACTATCAAGGCTACAAGCATGAAATTCGGACTGTATATTCATTTTGTTATGTAGGCACCCACTAAGAAAGGAATTTAGAAAATTCCACCCCAAAGGGGTCAAAATAGGGGATGATAATATGTATGAAAGTCCGTCATTTTGAAAGTTACATAAACAACATTTTGTATTTCGGTTATTGACGTAAAACAAATAAATACGTGTTTCAGGAATTTTGGAAATTTTAGTAAATAATAGATGACGCTTTCACCCCTAAATCACTGAACCGATTTTGATGAATTTATCTACAGAGACAGATGGGACCCTGGAGACGGGTACAGGCTACTTTTATCCCGGGAAATGCTGTTCACGCGGGCGGAGCCGCAAGCAAAAGCTAGTCAATTTTATAAATTTTAAACTTGGCCAAACATAAATAAAATAAATGTATATTAAGATAACAGTTTTTATATGTCGGCTTTTTCGCATTCACGGGATCTCGAAAACAAATCATTACGTTCCCTGGGATTCCCAATTCCCAGAAATATTCATAACTTTATAGAAAATATAGGGCTTTACTTAAAATCTTTCTTAAGCAATGACTAGTTAAACAATGTTTTCGTCTCTTTTTAGCCAATTTATTAATCGTTGACAGAGAAACACAAATGTGTTTAACTTATCAATACATAAGTAATGTTTATAAGTAAGGCCCCTAATTTATATGTGCTTAAAAATCGTGGCTTCACGTGCAATTGTTTATAAAAATTCGAATAAAATATTTTTGGGAAAGTAGTAATTAACCAATCTGTAATTAATGTTTAGCTTTGTAACGTTGAAATTACACACGTTAACATGGATAATTATCATTGTTTATTGAAACTACTTGTTCTGGTCATGGATCCATATGAATCCATGTCCGACTTCCTTGGATTTCCCGATACAAAATTCTCAGGCTGCGAATTAAATGTCCCGGGAATAGGATCCCGGTATTAAAACACTAGTACATATGCTTAGTTTAATTTTACGCATTTGTTAGTGATTCAGGCCGTAGTTCGACCCATACATTTAAGTATTTTGATATTTAACAATGAGTGACGCAAATGTATTTTTAAACAAATTTCGTATTTGATTAGCTGCTGTTTTATGAACAAGTGATTATACTGAATATATTTTCATTTCCTTCAGAGGGATAGCGTGTGAATAATGCCATGTTTATTGACATATCAGATGTACTTAACTCTATTTAATAAACATGCGATATATTTTGATTTGTTCATTTGATAAAAATTAAATTATGAATGAAGTTGGTAAAAAATTAATAAAATAAAGCATCTACTGTACAATTTGTAATGTATCTCTGCTTCTCTTGTAATACATATTGAGGAAAAGAAATTATATGAAACTCCAATTCAGTAACACATCGACCATTAAATGGAATTTATATGAGTATATTATTTGAATATAAAGTACCTGCGGTGTTATTTTCGTACAATACTGGATGTAAAAAGAATTCCCTTTTATAGAGCATGTCACAGTTCTTTTTAATTTCATATTACGCACACTTGTTTTCGAATTTGATTTATATGAAAAATAAGTCTTTGGCATATGTTTACACTGCACGTTTACACTCAACTGTATCAAATTATACGTACAACACTTAGCTTACTGTCACTAAGTGAAAATAAATAAGTTGATGAAACCGGTATAGTTTCATCAAAATCAGCGCTAATCTTTCATGTGACCGAGTTTAATGTGCGCACACGCATTTTGTTTGCCTCGTTATGAAATTAAAAGTAGTACATCATTTTGCTCACGACAAATGTAGAAAAATCAATCAAGTAATAATACTGGGCATTACAACTTTGTATATGTCACACGTACTTATTTTAAATGGTAACTAACAGTTATTATAACAATTATAAGTTAAAAAAATAATTTTATTTCCAAAAAATCACAATAATAATTATATAATACACTTATAACGATATATTGATGATTAAAGTACATTAAATGCTATATAATTATTACAAAAGGCTATTTTTGGACATAGAAAGTGCTCTACATTCTAAGCCTGGATCTTAACGACCCTGCAATTTACATCAGATTATAATATTTTAATACAACTAGAATGTAATTTTTAAAACATTTTTTTTGCTAATTCGCAAACAAACATTAACAATCGGATTGAAGATTACATTTTGAGTGGTAGAGCCACGCTGTAGACAGTTTTGTCTACAGCATGAATGGGTGGGCAGGATAGGATGGTTGCTAATGTGGCTGCAGTAAATTTTGACACATTTTGTATAGAAGATCTGTCAAATCAGTATTGATAGTCGAAGCTTCTAGTTGAAATCTTCTCGTACTTGTAAATAGAATATAGAGAACGTGCACGAATTACAGATTAAACAAGATCATCAGGCAAACAAACAACACATATCCAACAAGAGACAGTGCGGATAAAAAATAAATATTAATGTAAACGAGATGTCATATGATATTATTTTTAAGTATTAATATTATTCTGAAATATCTTTCCATGTCAATGTCATGTTTCTTATCCTTATTGTTAAATAGTTCATATTCCCTTCTTTTCAGCTTAATTGATATAGAAACGGCTTTTTTTGTAATAAATAGTAACTACAAAAGTTAGTTATTATGACAGATAATATTATTAGTAATTTCTAAATGCTTTGAAACCCATACTTGCGAATATTTCTTTACTGCGTTTATCCATTTAGGTCGTTTTTCGTATAATCTTAACACGTGAGTACTATTCATAGGAAAGCAATAGAACTTTACACCGGCTTTTTGTCTTTTTGCTTTGGTGTGTTTGAGGATCTAGATATGCAGATATACATTATGATCGATTCAATGTTATTTTCACTCATTTAGTATTAATAGGATAAAAGATTCGGATGTGTGCCCTTGTAGTAGTAGTGCTCTAGTGCATGTTTTATATAGAGATCGGTCATTAGCAAACTTGGACAGCTAAAATAAATTTTTAGATATACTTGCCCATGCCAATTCTACTATTTATTTATAATAAAATTACTATTTTAAGTACACGCTTATTTAATTTAATCTTTAGTTTTGCGAGCGAATTAGTATTGATAATTAATGTAAAAAAAAATGAGAGTTTACGTTTTAACCAGTGTTTTATACAATCAATGCAGACTCCCACAAATATTCGTAAAAAGAACTAAGAGAGCTCATAGAAATTGTAAAAACAAATCTAATGCGTATTTCTGTCTATGAGATATCTTTTTACTAAAAATAAGCACAGAGCTTTTACATGTATATACCTAACAGTTCAATGACTTTACTAACTTCTAGCCATTTGATTCATCTACATTAAATTTGTTTGGATTATAAACAACATGTTTTATATTTCACCTACAGTAGGCAAGACAGGTACTTGACGGTCAATGCACCGTCGGAACACAACACCGATACGCTTGTACACTGTTTTTGACACCGTTATATACAAAATGCTTTGTATGCGCCCTGTGATGTGATTCCAAAAGTGCACGTAGACACGTGGTACTGAAGGTTTGATGTACTTAGATACTCTCAACTATATTTTTATAAGCATTTAATAATTCTTCATGACCTGGACGTTGCAGAAAATAAGGGAAAAATTGTAAGTGCTTGCAACTTTTGTCGTGTTAGTACCACTGTCTCACAGAAAATAAACATGAATCTTGCTGTTGCGTTTCGTACGGTGAGTAAAATATCCGGAGGCCCAAATAATATATGTATAAATGTGGTTCTTTAAATAATTAAAAACACTCATTTCCGTGTAAGTATAAAGCGCATCTAGGACATGCTACTTTGTTAGTTTACAAGTTCTTATAAAGCAAATCCTACTGCTAGAAACGTTCTTTGTTGCACAAACTATGTATCGTTCATTAATGTTAAAAAATACAATATGATTATTGTGTGATTTTAAGTACAATGGTAGTGTACACGCGCATGTGTTCGGCCACTTTGTTTACATTAGCAGTCACGACTCACGTCCTCTTAAGAGATATACAGACACAATTCGTTATCCGGAACAACAAAAATAGCCCTTTAAATTGAATTATGTATTAATCATTTTGTAATTTAATAACGAAGATTAAATCTACATACTGCTTTGTTGAGGATTTTTTGAGAAATGAACAATAGAATAATGAATTATAACAAGGTCCTATGATGCTACGTTTAAGAATCCTAGATTATATGGGATTAAAATACATTATAATAATAAATAATAAATAGGTACACTGGGTTGATCAGGTTAAAGAATAGATAGGCAATTTTTAATCTGCCTAACTTAAATATTGTGTATATTATTAATATTTAATATGTGTTTGTCGATCTTTGAATGGACGGTTATTTATTGCTACACGATGTTTTTGTGTTATTAATTATGTCTTTATATGTAATAAGAACGGTTATAATATGCTATGTTATTATAATTATTTATACATTTAATCGACAATTTATTTACATATCAACAACTGAATATTATGCTGAACAAAACACCTGTGAGAATACTCGGCAAAAGATCATTTTCAGGGAAACAAAATACATACATATTATCTGTAGACAAGAAACTAAATACCTCAGCTGGATACATATCTATACTAATAATAAAGCTGTAGAGTTTGATTGTTTGTTTGTTTGTTTGTTTGTTTGTTTGTTTGAACGCGCTAATCTCAGGAACTACTGGTTCGAATTGAAAAATTCTTTTTGTGTTGGATAGTCCATTTATCGAGGAAGGCTTTAGGATATATAACATTACGCTGCGACCATTAGAAGCGAAGCATCAGTGAAAAATGTTGCAAAAACGGGGAAAATTATTCATTTTGGAAGGCTTCCGTTGCTAAGCTACCCAAATAATATTATTTGAAGGCTTCCGTTGCTAAGCTACCAAAATCTATACTAATATTATAAAGCTGTAGAGTTTGTTTGTTTGTTTGATTACGTCGGCGGAGCCGCGAGCAAAAGCTAGTTGCTTATAAAGATTTTTATGTCACGCGTGTAAGTAATGTGCCTACTGATTGTATTCAAAGTAATAATATCTTGAATTTAGTTTCAATAAATCACAATCGTTTAGTAGGTTTACTGAATTATTTGTCAGGTCAAGTCAGTCAAGTCAGGACTTGGGGTACATATCCTTCAAACTGACCCGCCCAGTTGTCTTTTTGATAAACTTTTTCTTGTTGCAATTTTAATTTGATTAAGTTTTTATTTGTTTAAATTATTATGTTAAAACATAAAATAGTATTTTTACCATCAGTATTTTTTAATCAGCTCGCATATGTGACTGTTGCAAATGACATTATAGATAGATTCGGCGACTTTTAAAAGCTTTTAACCTAGCTAAAAGTTGGCTAAGGGTGAATGTGCATTCACCCTGCACGCGCCACTATAACCAATTTTTTTATAAGTCGTACGTTATTAATATTTTATTATATTAATTTATTAGCCGTATATGATAATTGAGAATGTTTAAATGAAACTTCCTCTCGAATCATCACCATTATAGAATATATTTCTCTCAAATAAAAAACTACTACTTTTTGGAACGTAGTTCCTTATCGCGCGTTGCGAAAGGGGGCTAGACGGAAAAAATTGGTACGAAAAGTTGGCACGAAAAATTTTGTCACGACATAATTTTTTTTAACTTAATTTGATATCTAGCACACAAAGTTAAAGTCGAAATTCCGTTAATAAAACAGATGGTTGTGAAACTTATGACATTTGGAAATGTAGACGCGGTTTGAAATTTGAATTTTTGATTATAGAACACGGCCGTCCGTTATTTTTAAGTTGATAAAAAATGCTATACAATAGCTTTACCGCGGCAGTCTCCGAGTGCCACACGTCTTTTTTTTATTTCTATTTTTCTATTCTATTTCTATGTAATTTTATGTTGTCAAACAAAAATAAAGAGACCTATTTTGTTATTTCAGTTGATAATTTGAATTTTTTGCAATTTGTGTCGATTCTACATTAGCCGAAGGAACTTCGTTCCTACCTGGTGTCCCACGACACACACCAATTTTTATTTATCAATGAAGCGAACTGTAAATGATTGAATTGTCAATATAAAATATTTGATGCATAGTGCAACACATACATTTATACACCTGGCAGAAAGGCCCAGCTTTATCTACATAGCACGTGCTGCTAATGTCAATACAAGTGGTGTTTGGTGTCGTCACGGGAAATGCTGACTAGTGTCATTAGTGTAGACTGACAATCGCTATGTAGGCCTAGTACTGGCTAGTACAAGTTGTGATAGTTTTCTAAAATGATGTCAGTTTTCGTTTACTCTCCATACATCGAGTAACAGTAGCAACTGGTAGGGACTATGATGAATTAAAATTGATACCATAATTAATTTTATTTCATATAAGTCCAATACGAAATTAGTTTTCGAGCTTTTCTTTTTTACAATACGAATTACTAGTTTGACACTTCGACAATAGTAATTTTATACGAATTAGAAAACTATGGATGTATTTGTAACTCGTACTAGACCTCCATTAGGTCTATTATCTATTCTACTCACTACTTCACTATTCTACTTATTCTAGTGTATTTTGCTGCCTATTTATTTAATATGGCATAGTTTTTGATGATTCTTTCATTAAAAATTATAGTAGTAAAGTAAATATTATTTTTTTAGAAAAATAAGTCGGGCTCAAAATATTAAAAAGCAATGGGCAATTTTGGAACAATCCGACAAAATATAAAATCGTCAGATGAACGTTTTACAACACTTTGTTACGCTAGCTGACTCTGAGTGTTCGTTTGGTGAATAAAAATAATAATTCTGACATATAAACACTCTTGAAGTACCAAAAAACTTGGTAAGTAACTTGATATTTTAGAACAAGGTGAACGAGTGATGGCGCGGTATATATTTTGAATAAACAGTTATATGTAAAGTTGTTCACATTTGAAAATAATTTTAAAAATATCATTAACCCAATACTTTTAATATGATATATTACTTTAGATAAATCAATATACTAATTTGATGTCAGACGACTTTATGTTTTGTTTTGCAAATAATCTCGCTGTTGTAGAATGTAGTATTATATTAATGAGTGATGAAGAAAATTGTACTCTTTTATAAATAATAGGTTCGCACGGATGAGTATGAGATTTGGCATATTTAAAACGTTTGTAGAAGAAGAGTGCTGAATGCTATTAATATATAATAGTATATTAGGTTCCAATTACACTAAATTAAATAAAAGATTCATTGTTAACGCTCATACTGATAATTTCTCGATGGTAAATCTCGCAGCTCGTAATAGAACAAAATTCAAAAATAGCTCGAATTTTGACTAGGTACTAGTAAAGATAAAACTTCAAAACCCGAAAAGTTTCTCATTTTCCTCCGAATGTTTAATAATACTTATGTGTTTGTTTTACTTTTTGTTGTATTGTACCAAATAAATGTTTTCTTTTGTTCTTTCCTCTAGTATTGAGGGTATTCAAGGGTGGTAGAGATAGCGTTCTTACATCAGTAAGTAACGCTGTCGCTCGTTTGCCGACCTCTGCTCTAAAAACGTAGTGAGAATACATAATGACTACTGTTAACTATACATTTACTACATACTACTATTAGTAGGTTTTACGTCTAGGCTTTAACCTCACCGACAAGAACGTGGATATCAAATTGCACTACCAATACAGCTTTTGATGCAACACGTTTAATATGATCACGTGTGTTAAATTTATGCCATATCATTACTTTTGAGTGCCTTGAGTGCACTTCTAAGCGTAAACATTGGTCTAAAATTATGGAAGATTTTATCATTTAGCTTAAGTATTTTGCCTTGCGGGTGATACAGAATGTCAGTATGAACTTACGACTTGTAGGTTCGAAACCAAGCTTAAGGCACACAATCCTGATTTTATGAAATGACTTGTGTATTCATTGTTAATTATTCCTCGCTTTAACGTTGAAGGTTAACATCATGAGGAAACCTACATACCTGAGAATTCTCCATAATAGTTCGAAAGGCGAAGTTATTAAACGTTTACTAAACCGCATTAAGCCAGAGTAGTGGACTAAGCTATAATCGTAAAACTTTCTCATTATATGAATAAATTGATGATATAACAATATACGTTTTTTTATTATGCGAAATCCGTTAACAGATTTTACCGAGCCAGGTGGAGGATCATGATAAGTGTAACACTTTCTCCTTTATATTCGAGGCCGGAGGGTTCGTTTATACATGCAGCCACAACCTCTTAGGAGCCGACCTTTGTACAGAACCCTTTCTAGTCAGAGGTACCTCTAATGTATTAAAACAGAGATGTAGTTGAACCATTAAAAGTGCGTCCCCACTTGTGACATTTCATCGCAGCGAGAGGCGTGACTCCCGAACATGCGTGGTAAACTATCAAGTGTGGACGATTTTCAAATGATACGACCTAGATAATTGTCACGTAGCGATTGGCTCTGAGGCCCCGAAACATATAGTTGTGACAGGAAATTGTTTCGATCGAAGGTTTTGTTTGTTGTTTTAGGTGAAGTTAAAATTACATTGCATGTATCGACACCCGTCCATAATAATCTAAGAAGTATGTGTGACCGTCACGCCTCTGTCGATGAAACGTCACTCAAGTGTGGACACACCTTAAAGCCCTTCACATAGACGATGTGGGCTGTTTTAAGCATAAATGCGCCAAGTGTTAAAATACCTACAACCGATTCATGAAATAGTTACTGATTTGTTTCCTAATATATGTATATCGTAACAATGTACTTTATCTGCAATCAATTTCCCAGTTTTAACAAATGTAAGTAACTTACATGGAAATTTTATTTTTTCGTAATGATTCTGTGAAATGTACTCAGTTACAAATATATTCAGAATCGATAGATTTCTTAAAACTGTTATATGAATCCTGTATGTACCTAGTTTTGAATTCATTGTACGATGTCGGCATTTTAAAACCTTTGGGAAAACCACAGAACAAAGATATAACAATACATATTGTCTGCAAAAAATATACGTAGAGTTTACATCAAAGACTTCAATATATACCTAGAATACTACTGTACTACTAGATGGACTATTTAGAAGTAAAATAGTGTCACATAACGCGGGAGTTTTACAGCTGACAGACAGAGAGCGGCAGAGGGGTTGTAATTAAGAGTAAGTGAGACGGTAATATGGAGTAACGATGAATTGACCGTAACTTAGTGGCGCAATTTCTATGTACCGCTCAGCCCGTCAAGAAGTATACATTTAAGTCATTGTTTGCATAGGGGAAATGCATGGGAACAGAATTATACAACCAGCAAAACTAAACACGAAGGTCAATGTTTGTAAAATAATTAAAAATATTTTTAATCTATTAACCATACTTACGGTGCCTAATACAATAACACAAAGCTAATATTGTTAGTAAATTGTAGAGATTTAATCAAAACAAGACGATGGGTCGCACGGTACTCCATTAAGAACACCTGTACGTACGCGATGGTAGTTGGATTCAACAAATAGTAAAACTAAGCCGTTGTATTAATTCATAATCATCAATGTAATATGTTAGAGCTGAACTTGATGCATTAGAAGAAGATATGAGAACAAACGGTCTCACAACGGAGGATGCTTAAGACCGGGCGAAGTAGATGCATTAAATATGAAGGCGGATCCTGGCAAAAGGGGAAAAAACGAAAGGTAGAAGAAGAGAGCTGAAAATCGGACTCAGTAAGAGACTCTTACACTGATTATCTTTTTATCACTAAAAGAGATAATCAATAATCTAGTGTGGCTACAATGTTGTCGCCAATTCAACTTACCGTAACTAAAAATTGTTTGTTTCGGATAAATGTTTGTGCAACGAACAGACTTATCTAATTGTAATTTGGCAGGATTAAAATTAGTTATGCTAAAAGTAATATGTTTAGTAATAACTACTGGAGAGCTTTCATATTTGATTTTATATTTATTTACCCACAATTCCATTTAATCAGGAATTTAATTTAGTTGCTGTTAATTGGATAGGACTTAATTTTTCATAGAGTTCGTAAAAACTTGTGAAAATACGTTGAGTTTCAAGAAATAAATACTGAATGTTAGTTTTGTCTTCTGTCCCTTATGAAAATAGTATGGTTTTTTTTTTATTGGAACGAAGTTCCTTACGGCAGGCTTGGAGGGGATAGGGATTTCGCTGCGTGACCGAACTGAAAAAAATGTGATAGTAAAACCGTAAGTAAAATGCGTGGAAAAAATGCGTGGAAAAATTGCGTGGAAAAAATGCGTTAAATGAGACGTGCAGGCGCGACAGTCAATGTGTCAATTTTAATGTCAGTCATTTCTATGTAATTTTATGTTGTCAAACAAAAATAAAGAGACATATTTAAAATGAAATTCATTCAGCCAGTTATAATTGAAGTATATAAAAATACTCCTTCGATTTTTAAAAGATTACGCTAGCTCGTTATTATTTATAATTACATAAGATGATAAAAAATGCTATACAATAGCTTTACCGCGGCAGTCTCCGAGCGCCACACGTCTTTTTTTTATTTCTATTTTTCTATTCTATTTCTATGTAATTTTATGTTGTCAAACAAAAATAAAGAGACATATTTTGTTATTTTAGTTGATAATTTGAATTTTTTGCAATTTGTGTCGATTGTACATTAGCCGAAGGAACTTCGTTCCTACCTGGTGTCCCACGACACACACCAATTTTTTGATTGTATGACGAGACGAGCAAGGAGCTCGCCTGATAGTAAGCGCCACGCCTGCCCATAAACAGAAGCAACACCGTACAGAACTTTGAATTACAAACTGCATGGGATTGAACTGCGCTCGTCACTTCGCGACATAAGATGTTAATTCTCATGATGCCCAATAATTTCACTGGCTTCAATGTCCTTCAAACCGAAACACAACAGTGCTTACACACTGTTGCTTGGCAGCAGAAATAGACAAAGCGGTGGTACCAACCTAGACTGCCTCTCGCATACGAGGGACCTACCACCATGTAAATTGGCTGGCTTGGCTACAAATATTATGTTATTAATTTGCCAAAATTCGGTTGTAAGGTATAGTACTCTTTATTGCTTAAGGTTATTCTTACATTTAATAAGAAATAAAACATTTAAAAAATATAAAAAATACTATCACCCTCCAATGTCGAGCCACTGACGATTAGGACCCAAGGGAGAGGAACCTCCTTACAATGCTTACCGTATCCAGCAACACCACCTTCTGAATCTGACCCTTGACCCAACGGCCAATTGAGAGCCTCTGGAGGTGTATTTGTAATTATTTTTATTGTACCTGAGATTTGACTACATATTTACTAACATTTTACGAGGTTTTAACATTAAAAAGACGTACATAGCTCTAGCGTAGAGTTTTGTTTGATGTTAGCATCAGTCATGTTGTGGATGGTGTATATTTAGTGTGATTTGGTATAATACTCCCTGCTGACGAGCCAGTTTATTCAAATTATTATACGTAATTTTTAAATACATTATTTTCATAAATAAGACCCTAAAAATGACAATATTTGGTGGCCTTCAAAGAGTTCTGCACGCGTCGCTAACAAGTAGTATTAGAATAAACGGTCATAAGGATCACCGGATAGACAGCGTGTCATCGGTGCGCACACGTTTTATAGATTCCATGGTGACTCAATCCTTTGAGTCGCGTTTGGGAACTAGCCAGTAAATCCTTATAGTCACTACAGACAAATGGCGATTGTAACTGATCTGAGCCACCTACTTCGATGATCTTTGTTACTGGATCTAACATCAAAATCGGAAAAATACCCAACGTTTTTAGTTTAGGTCGTATTATTTAATACATTATAAAGACAACGTTTGAATGCGTTGGTACAGTTATATTCATTTGCTAATATAAATTGGGATACAATTTTTTTTCCAATTGTATTTATGTAATTATTTTACCTACAAAACAATATCGAAATCAAATCGCTATGACATTGCTCAGACGTACCGAACCTACGACCGACTACCGACGAACCTAAATTATTCTTGATGCAGACCGTCTGAACACAGACAAGTTTGTTTCTTGGATATAGCTATTTGAGTGTAAATGACTGAGACAGTGTTAAATGATATCAGCCTGTTCAAACGAACTTGTTGGCCGTATCATTGGACAGGACATCCCAATAGAGCCGTCGTAAAGTTATTTATTTAAGTTTAGTACCGTCCCACGTGTTTTGGGCTAAATTAGAATATTATGGTTTTATTGTGACCTATTCATTGAGCGTTTCCACTATTTTGTTTCATATTTGTCTTGTGACCAGACTTGCCACCTACACTTTATTTTTACAGTCTAATTTAATTGCATTAATCGAATATTTTGGGCATCATAAACTGTACGGTAGAGCCGAGGATCGGGCTCAATGGCGTGCTTTAAGAGAGGCCTATGTCCAGCAGTGGACTAACACAGGCTGATGAAGATGATGATGAAACTGTACATAAATTGTTTCTACTAACCAAAAGTATCTTGTAACCTTGTGTATAAAAAAGTGAAAAAATATAATGTCAAGAAGTGCCTCATTAACATAATAATAAATATTATGAATGCCATGTCTTTTCCTTTTTTTAATCACACCATCCTATCGAATAATACCACCATACAACAATATACTGAATTGTAAATATGTATAACCAACACCAACTAAAGTGACTTCTATTTGCAATCAATGTCAGATGAAGAATGTTTAAGCCATTAATATTACTGAACTACTTCTATATAAAATACGCTGAGGAGATAAAAATGTACCATGTCAAATGTTGTTTACAAAACTACTAATATACTTCACGATCTTCGTCTATTAAGACATTATAGAGACAAATATTACAATGCCTACGCCGTCAATCTGTCTGTCTCTTTGTCTCTCCTACCTTTTAAAGACTATCTTTTGAATCGTAATTGGTGGCCGGCTGAAATTATAGCAGAATATAAGTTATCATGTCGGAGATACTAAGAAATAATAAAGCAGACATAAAGTGAAAATTTAAGGTGGGTACGAAACCTTCGGTGCACGAGTTCGACTCGCAGTTAGGCGGCATTTTTTACGAATTAGTAGGAATATACAACGTCTGGACTTACGCGCCTCTTCAGGCACTCAAGTGGAAAATGATTAATATATACTTTATGTGCTATTACCGTTCTATATTATATCATCATCGCGTTTCGTATTTCCCACAATTAACTGGTATTGCCGAAGCGCATAATTCAAAACGTAGTACTGTAATAAGTCTCACCAGTACCTAAGTACGAATTTTATATAAAGAATATTAGGTCGTTTTTAATTTCCTGCAGGCGATTATCAAATCAATAATATTGCTTTGTAATTATTTTTATAAATTTTGAAGCATATATAGTTAGAACTTAGTACATTGATGGTTCGTCACGTATATGTAGGCAAGAAATGTGTCAATAATTCTAAGTATTATGATTTTCATTTCGACCATATAACATGTCAACCTCTTTTCCATAAACTTATCAAATGCCGCTTTATGGCAATTTCTTAGAAACTTATATATGTCATTGTGCGCCTTTCTATGTCGTCACACATTCCTTTAAAATTGCAATAAACGCATGTGGTAAAACCAATGAAATCATGTATTTCTATATAACAAGTCAGTTTACTAACAAAACGATTACCGTCAAAATGCGCATTCTCATAAACGCATTAAATTAGTATAGTTGGTCCAAATCATGAATTGACACAATTTTTCCTTACTTATTCTAAGAAAACTGTAACAATGAATGGATATGTACGTAATTGATATCAGTACAATGAATTAACGATATCGAAGTTCATGATTCATTTGCATTCCCGAGTCTTTATCCTTAATAGAGAAACCATAGTCTCAGAAATTATGTATTAAAAGCGTTAATATGAAACGTATTCTTTGTTATCTTTCCTCAAAGCGACGATAAAGAAACAATGTCGGCAAATACGGAAACACAGGAATGTTGAACTAATTCCGTGTATTGATAACAATCACAGGAGACCGATTCTCGATAAATATTTTATTATGATAAAGTTATATTAACCAATACAACAATGTATTTCATAATATGTTAAAGAGCAAAATATGTGGTTGGAATATTAGATTTTATTAACATAAATATAACTGACGCAAAAAATTAAAAACCTAAAAATAAAATTAAGCGATTTTGAGTCCGTGCTGTTGCACTTGAATGGTGAATGAATGGTAGAGAGCACCGATTAAAAATCCTTCAATAAATGAATCCTCTGAGTTTTTTTCGGGACAATTTTATTTTTGATATGTTAAATTTCAAATTTTATAGATAGAATATCAATAAAATCGGATCAACTTGTGAAAAGTTATGCGTCACGTAACATAAATATATACGCGTCGTATTAAGAACCTCCAGCCATTTTCTTGGCTTTTTACATAAATTAAGTATTAATTCGATAAATAAATAAACTCACCCAACAGTCACACACACAGCCCTGACCTCACTAGGTTCCTACCGTAATATTTATTATATTTATAAGACTACTATAATTTTGGCTGGGACCTAGACAATATTAACGACAAACACATGATATTTGTATAAAGAGATCATGCGATATCACGCGAGCGGCAATATCACACGATTTTTTAATTCACACGAGTTCCCATTGCACATGGCTTAGAATTACTCATTAATCTAAAAGTCTGAGAAAATTGTGTTATTATCGTACTAGCTTTTGCCCGCGGCTCCGCCCATGTAAGCTACTTTTTGCGGTATAAAAAAATCTTAGACAATTACACTCCACAAGACCAATTTACAGTCCTCGCCGCGTTCCCCGCTGCCCCGACCCTAATATAGGCCCGCGAGCCGATGATGACGACTAGTTTTAAAACCCCCCAATATTAAACGCAGATGTTTCTCCCCTATTCCACCGACCGTCCTGAACCACCGTTCGTAAGTCCCATTTTTACCCAATAGTCTAAAGTTCAGTGTTCATATTTTTTTCTTAATAGGAGGGAGCGGAAACGAGCAAGTGATGGTAAGTGATCTCCATTATTGCCCACGACCGCCCAAAATACCATAAGAATCATGGACGCAACGCTTACCTTAAAGACAAGGGATAATTATGGGATTGGTAAGGTAATGGGGATTTACGTACGAAACGCAACGGCAAGCGAGATATCCGGAAACCCAAACCGGATAGGCGTACGAAACGCAACGGCAAGCTGTTACTTTACATTGATTTTCTGTTAGACAGTGGTAATAACCCGGTCGAGCTGGGCCATTCATGCTGTACACAAAACGGTCTACAGCATGGCTCTACCTTTCAAAAGACTAGATTTAATAAACTGCAAATACCTTTAAGCATGTCGAACGGTGAGTCACCGCCATTCATGAGCGATGATTTCATTAAACTACGTAAGTTGATATAACGAAACGGTATGGTCTTGAGCTCATTCATACATTTACTAAAATTGTTATGTCATACAATGAGTAAAATTTATGATGTTTCATTATAAAACAAAGTCGTTATCCGCGTCTTTCTAAGTCCGCTTAGCTGTTCTAAACGATGCAGCAGATTACAATTTCTTCTGAAAGATGTACTACGTGTATATCGCGCTATGACCGATGGAAAGGGAGCAGTAATATTCGTACGGGTGAAATTGCGATGCACAGCTAGTCACGTATATTTTGTTACAAATAGTTGATGTCGCGTGGCCGGGTCAAGTTTTTTTGTTTAAGAAAAGACTAAAACAATGGTTCTGATTAACGCATGAAATATTAAAAGTAATCAATTATGAAATGCCGTAACTAACAATCATATTCCCAAGCACCTGCATTTATTTTAGCAATATTAGGTACGCTTGTACTAAGTGCACAATAAATGTAGCGTTTTTCAATGGAACTTGCAGACAGTGTAAATCTGCAACGATGCCAGCTTTATATTAGTACTGGCCACTTTTGTTTTGCAAAATAATGCAGACACAATTTTCTACGGACGTCTTTACAGTTTTCGACACGTACTATTTCGATCCTAGACGCATATTATCAGATGTAAGTGACAACTATCATCGCTGCTGACATAAATCTGCAAAACGAAAATAAAAATACATACATACGGAACACAAAAACCAGAATTTCTTTAATTTTATTTGTTGTATTAAACTTATTTAGATTTGAAGTAAATTTATTCATGTACTTTGTTGGTTTCTTTGAAGCTGGTTCATAGGTTTTTATTGAAACTTATCAAGACAATAGAACGAAAGCGTTATGAGGCAGCTACCTTGTTGGCAAATGATAATTCAAAGTCTATTGAATATAGACAACACACCAATCTATTTCTAGAATAGCATTGTAACGCTTTTAAATCAACACACATTGTCGTGGGAAAATCTATACGCACATGAATTTATTTTGAAGTTTGTTCTCGCGTTCTTTCAGTAGGCCTAATACAAGTTTAGATAGTTTCCTAAAACGATTAAATTTTTGGTTTATTCTCCATATTGATATTTATTTATTAATTATTCAATTTACACAAGTAACTTACAGAAACAATTCCAAATCGTTACAAGGTGAGCTAAGGTGGCCCAAAAGTAATAATGTAAATAAAAAATAAAGTAAAATATGTATAGCAGTAGCCTCTAGTGGGAACTATGATGAATTAAAATTGCTCATGTTCTCGTAATAATCCAACGATTTATCATAAACTAACTCAGGAATTGATCGTCAAGATAAAAAATCCCACCATTAAATTTTTTCGTGATTAAAGGATAATTTAACAACTAAAGACAAAATAAAAATAACAATACAACAATAATATGTAAGACATTGTCTATTTATACAGCGATAATCATCTAGCCACCTACGTGCAGTTTCGGAAAATGTGATCTAATATGGAAATAACTTGTGACTCGGCGCTATGTAACATCTTTTACCTGTTAAGTTCGTGACAATTTTGCTGTTATTCTCAGTAAGTGAGTCACGACGCAACCAACTTACATCGAAATGTGGACACATCATGTGCATTTCTTGTGTTTTTGAAATAACGGAAACCTTTAATGAAATCTTGAATATTACCTCACATTATCTATAGTAATGATTCATGAAAGTTAAACAAGTTTATCTGCCACCTATCCTGCCATAAAGTTGTTTGGTTAAATAAATAATAATGTGTATCGTATGACTATATTAATGTTATGAATAGACTTGATGGTACGGTATTTGATTTTTGTTAATGTATACTGTTTTTTTTACTAGCCTCAATGACGAAAAGTCGCCACGCCTGGTCATAAACAAAAGCAACACCACACACAACTTTGAATTATAAAGAACTGCACATGGTATTACATGACATTGGACGGCGCTCGTCATCCCAAAACATTAGTTTTTAAGTGTTATAAACCCCAGTAATTTCACTGGTTTCAATGTTCTTCAAATCAAATTACAACAGTGCTTACACACTGCTGCTTGGCAAGAGGAATAAACAAAGCGGTGGTTCCAACCCAGACGGTCTTTCAAATACCTTGACCTACCACCTTGTAAGCTTATGTTCGGCATATTCAGCAGTGGACGGCAGTAGGCTGAGTATAATAAGTACAAACTAATATTTTGGTCCGAGTGTGTAGCTCCTATAAGTTACCTTAACCATTGGGTGTTGAAGCTATAGTAAATGCTCTCATCCAAATGCATAAGGTCAACCCACATGTAAGGAATTTGGAGGACAATAAAATTGTTATTTTCGTCAAAAGCGACATTATGTTATACATTTTAATTTTGAACATAACACTCTTTAAACATACTTGCCAAATTTTAAGATTGCATGGTTTATAGTTCCTGAGATTTAACTACCTATTACTAACGAGCTACGCGGAATTATTATCCACCATAATCCTTCTTAGACAGATTATACTAGTTCGTAGAAAACATTAATAAATAATGTGATTAGTCTATGAATTTATGAATACACTTCTATGGTACTATTCCTTTTGTATCCTATTTGTGTACTAATCTCAAAAGTTATTTTTATATTAAAAAGAGTATGTAATGCACGTATAGTGTACAAATAAATATTGTAATTTGATGTGCTCGGCATTAGTTGCGATGTTTCTTTGTCTTTGTAAGTAAACCTATACAAGAATATTTTTCTATTCATTTTTGAAGTGATAACTTCTTATGGGAGGGTGAACCGAAACGTTCCGTAACGCGAGCGGTCCATCGACCAGCCCGCGTTAGCCGACCTCCCTGGAACATTGATAATTTCTAAGTACCAGGTGGAGTCACACAGTGACCAGTCGGCTTGGACCGGACTTTGACACGACTATGACACGACTTTGTCATGACTTTGACACGACTTTGACCGGACTTCGTAACGTAACGCGTTAAGGCGCCATTCTGTCTGGCTTCCCTTTCTCTCACGCATACGGTAGCAGTAGGCAGGCTCCTTCCGCTCTCACTTTAACCCACATTAGTTTAAGTTATCACTTCTGTCGAGCGTCCCGAACGCACACTTTTTTTTAAATGATTTTTGCATAATATAAACTTTCCGTGACGTGTGCACACCTCACCAAATCAATACAAATCAAATGTTTTGTATGTCCATAAAGGACGAACAAATTAACATAAATTTTTATATAAAAAGATGAATAGGTAACTAATAAAAAACAGCCCGACTCCAGGCAGGTGATCGTTCGGAAAAACTGAGCTAAAACCTTAGTACCTACAACATAATGAAAATATTGCCGATAAGAGCAAAGATAATATAACCCGACCGTTAAAATCTGACGACGTCAATTAGAATAACAGATGTATCTTTTAAACGACTGGTCAGCATTTTTTTAAACATATAAGAACAATTTTGAACCATCAAAAAATGGATTCAAAACGGTTCATTTGTTTAAAGGCGATACGATGCCATAGACAGATACACATAGACACCCTTTGTCTTATAACCCCTTATTTTCGGATGTTTAAAATAATGAAATTAACGTAAGTAATGCTTTGTTTTGAGATTACGGAAAATGCAAATATATTTAAATAATTCTGTCATGGGATCTTAGCATGGAATATCGCATTCCTAACGGAAGCAGTTACAGGGTGCGATAAAAATAGATTGTGGAAACTATTTCGACATTGGTATTTAGGGCGCATAAAAACGCCGATTGTCTCGTTTGGAAGGAAATTCCAATGGACAAAACTAGCGATAAAATAAAATATTCTTTGAAATGTTAAGATGCAATAACGCACTGGCATGTTGTGCATGAAATCTACGTAAAAAAGCATTAGCTCTGAATACTTGTATAAATACAGGCTGAGTTTTAGGTAATAATCAAAATATTAATACTAGACCGTGCTTGCGGGTTAGCTGGCGTGGCGTGAAGACGTTTTCTTACCGGCAGCCACTTATAAATTTTTTATCATAATTAAAAAATTAATTAATAAATAATTAATTAATTAATTATTTAATTATTATTATTTTTTTAATTATTTTTTTATTTATTTTTTCTGTTGAATTTTAATGAAACTATTGGTGAAAGAATTGTCTGAATTGTATCAGTAATTCTATAATCCCCCCCCCCCCAAATCTCACAAAGTCCTTTTACCTTCAATTATTATTAGCATAGAGAAATTCTTTCCGCCAATTTAATAATTAGAGATTTAATATAGATTACAATGCATTACCTTGACGAACCTTCAACGTCTGTAGAAAAATTATAGATATATTAGAATAATGATTTATAATTCCTATATTGAAATGTTGTAGACAAAGTAACTTCAGAAACAGCTTAACAGTTTCTGATACCCACAAGTCACGAAGCAGGAGACCGCGTGTGGGATTACTTGTACGTGACAGTGTTGTATAATTGGTTAGGTATTTATTTTCTGAATTGAGATATTTTAAGACATGTTTGATTCCAGTAAAAGGCATAGAATAACATTAAAATGGGGGACCTGCACAGACTTGCGGCATATAAGCTACGAACGATGTGTCATCCTTTGCTGGTCACAATAAATCATAAACAATAAACATTATGGTTATTATAAATTATAAACAAACGCGGGGTACGTATATGGTACCTGTACTTTACTGGGGTTGTTTACGTTGTATAAAGCTATTTAACTCGGAAAGAATGTGGTCTTATTGAATACCGTTAGACAGTACCAGTGTGGTTGCAGTATGGATACTTCACCCACGCACTTCTTGGGCCATCAAGTTCTGTTGGTTATTGGTAGGACGTATGCGAACACTGACCTCGAGAGACGTGGGTTCGAACTTCGGATAAAGAGCAATTACGCCTAGCATGTAAGTTTTATACATAACATAATATGCTTTATCTGCCCGACTTTGCAATACCTACATAAACATGATGATATATGTAAATATAAAGTATTGTTTACTATGTAAAATATCAAATTAACAAAGAGATCCACTTGAATTTAAAATTAGTTAAAAAGACAAATAAAACAAAAGAAATGGAAAGCAATATTATATTTATCCATAAAGATAATCTAGCAAAGATTTGCCAGACTAGAGGTCCCGTTTTTGCGTGACGTTCTTTTTTTGTAACCAAAAAAAGGTTTTGAAAATAAAGGTATTTTAATCCACTTTCGTACATTTTCATATAAAAATGTTTATCTTGACGAAACGAGTTGGTCTGGCCTGATGGTAAGCGCCGCGCTTGCCCATAAACAGAAGCAACACCACAAAGCACTTTGAATTACAGAATCTGCACAGCACTAGATTGCGCTTTTCACCCCTAGAGATATTATGTTAATTTTCATAATGCCCAGTAACTTCACTGGCTTCAAAGTCTTACAAATCGATACACATACTTTTTCTTAGCGGTAAAAACATACAAAGCGGTGGCACCAACCCAGACAGCCGATTAACATGCTCAGTAGTGTAAGTGGGCCACCAAAATCTCCTGAGGCAATCTCACCTACACGTGCTGCTGATTAACGGACGAGGCTATGGCAAAACTTGGTGCCCGTTGCGGGTTGTAGCCATGTGGGGGTGTGATAGCAGGTCGCCCCACTTAATAATAAATCCACTGTTTAATCACGATGGGAACGCAGATCCTGGCATTAAGCTGGGATGACACCAGAAATAAAGAACATATTCAAAATATGAGTAATTACTTTGTTTTTTTTTTACTATGGCCCGCTTAATTAAATGAGTCCCGCTTTTTTAAAATCAATCTGGCAACACATTTACACAAATATTTGCTTCGCTACACGGAGGAAATGGCAAATTAGTTTGTAAGGAAAGCAGGGATTGATTACCAATTTTCTTTTATGTATTTAACAGGATTATATTTCAAACGTAACCTCTTTTCCTTTCACCTCGGATTAGTTGGACCAACTTGGAAAGAAATGTTTTTCATTTATTGAATAAAATAAATATTTACTGCGTACACCATTAAATGTTACATAATTAACCGAAAATAAAAGTAAAAATATCAGAAAGCTCATTTTCCTTCCTCAAAACGGTACAGGAAAAAAGTATTTCGCCGTAATTCAAAAGGATGTTGATTCCAGATTAGGTACATACAATTTGTTTGATTATGTACATGTATTGCTTAAAAACCTTGTCAAATTGATTTACATTTAACAAGCACATAAATTATTCTATTTGAATATTATAAAAAGACTAGTCTCGAGATAAGATGTAGTAATAGTTAGTATTTATTCTTTTTTTAAGAAGTGCGACAATATTTTCTGGTTGTAGAGTACCTTGACCTAATGACATGATTTAAATTGATTCATTTTGTCATAATTGCTCCGCAATATCCGGGTTAAAATTAAATAAAATATAGATGCAATGCAATCATGTAACCGTTAATAAAATATAAAGACTACTCCAAAAAATTTAAAACCTAAAAATAAAATTAAACAATTTTGCTTCGGTGCTATTGTAGTTTATTGGACAATAGTTGACATCACCGACTCAATTTATTGTTTTATTTTCAGACAGACGGACAACAAAGTCCTAAAAGAAATCCTTCGTTTTTGAGGTACGGAAACCTTAGGGTTTATTCGATTTCTAAATCGATGCACATGCCAGTGTATTAAATATATGTCCATCATTTCCATGAACTAGTCATCTAGGGACACAATTAGGAAGGAACATGAGCGCTTTATGAGCGCTTAGTTTTACTACTTTTAATAAACAGTTTGCCAGTGATAGCCGGCGACGCTACTTAATGCTGGCCGGCGCCACGAAGCAACAAAGCATACATTGTTCTAACGAACGTCTTTATCAGATTTACAGAAACATTGTTGCTTTATTGGTTTACAGTAATATTAAATCATCGTGTTATGCCACTTCGCGACATCTTGGATAATTGTATTCGACGTGTTGGTACTATTGACCAATCGATGTGTGACTCGCAAATATTTGATCCAGGGTTTGGTTGCGGAAATATTTCGGGGCAACGACGCTTTTTCTTTCTTTTTCTTTCTGTCTGGCGTTTTCCCGGCTTAGTGTCGGAGTCCGCCATCGTAGTGAGGCAATCGGCTCTCCAATACATCAAACCATTACTTTTAGGCTCGTCGGCTCTATCGTACCCCTGGTACGAACTAGCACAGGCTACGTACTACTCTGTGTTTTCCTCAAAACGTGACCAAATTACCTTAAGCGACATTCCTCTACATTATCAGTGTATCGTAATCACTTTGTTAAACAATCATTCCAATTTCCCCGTAGTTACTGATACACTCGACACAGGAAATCCTTGTATCTAGGTACTCAATGAGGAATATATTCTTTTTATAGATATCTTTATTACTATTGTGAGACGAATCATTGCAGCTAAATAATATACCACCGAGGGGGCAGTTGTAAATCAGCGCCAGGCCACCAGATTAGCAATATGCTGAACTGGGCCACATTTGGTCCAAAGCAACATTTTAAAGTATTTTTAGTTTTTGTTGTCAAACTGTGTTGCACCAAATAACTATACAGAGCTGATAATATTACTATGTTTTGTTTTACTTAATCTTATAAAAACAAATAGATTGCATGCATTCGATTTAATTTAAATACTAAAAAACATATACATTGGTATAATTTAATATAATTTAATACGACATTTTTGAACTCAGACATGCTTAAATCCTCCTATTATTTGTACGCAAAACTACATATTGATTTCAATTTGTATGGATGTGAAAAACGCCTGACGGATATTTCAGCGCAAATTATTTGTTGTGCGGTGTACACTATTTCCAAGAGGCGTAAATGCTGATAAGTTCTAGCATCTACATTTATAAAAAATCTTAGCAGTGATATTTTCGTATTAACCTAAATAGAAATCAACATATATGTGTTTTTATATTTCATTATGTAGGTACGTTTATTATGATTCATTATTTTTTATAATATACTGGTATAATATATATGGCCGTTTCAGTCCGAGTTACACAATTTGTATTAAGTACTTCTTACTCCTCTTCTTAATAGCATAGGCAAACAAGCGAGTAAGTAAGTCACCTGATGGTAAGTGATCTCCACCGCTCATGAATTTATTGTATAAAAGAAGAATCATGCACACGTTGTCGACCATAAAGGAAAGTGATACCTAACGGATTAGGAAGCGAAGGGGGATTTGGGTCTCCCATATATCACTCAACGTACGAAACGCAACAGCATGCCACCACTTTACGTTTATTTTCTGTGTGACACTGGCTACAACCCGGTCGAGCCAGCTCATTCATGCTGTAGACAAAACTGTCTATAGCATGGCTCTATCACTAATTAGATAATCTATTGATTTTTTTATGATGATGTAAACACTAGATAACATATATCATGATCCTATATAAATTTATAATGTTATATATGAATATATGTATAATTTACGTTATACCTATGCATTACCTACATCCCCAATTCAAGTCCAGATATCAAAGTAACCGCGTTACAACGCACAGTAAACTTTCTCCAGTCAAAAATGGAGTGTAAGCAGGCTTAACATTTACATAACGTTATTGAGGTCGGCACGTGCCACAGCCCAGGCGGGTTGATAACTCGGTGAATGCCCACGCGCACGCAAAGCGGACATGTCAGTCTTGTACGGCCATTGGGAAATTGAATAAAGAAGAAACATGACACCGTCAACTTACGACAGAATCTTTGTACATAGCTTTACAGAGTACATAGTATATCCGCTCCCTGTTCCACACGGGGCAACGATCTTTGTAAAAGTGCTTCATCGATTATCCGTACTTAATTTTTTTTTACTAAAATTTTTCATTAAATAAGTGTTATTGAGTCTCATCATGCGCAGTAATTTCAACTTCTAACGATATTGGTGTAAAACACCTAGATTAAACATGAGTAATTTATAAATTAACAAAACATGAAACATTTGGTTTAATTTTATTATTATACTTAATTATTAACATTTTACCATTTTGGTATTGGCAAATAAGGAAATTCCAAAATGGCCAAATTATATTATTACGAGTGTCCGAAGTTGTAATTCAAACGATGTCGGAGGCACGGATGATACATTAGACATTTTATGAAATAATTTGGCAGTACACTCAATAAAAATTGTCGTATAAATAGGCGGACATACCAGATTTAATCCATTTAATCGAGTCTGTAGACCACATTACTTTAACAATTTCCATTAAAGCATCGAAACAATTTGTAATAATTTCATACTTTCCAACTGTTCTGAAATGGTCTGAATTTATAGCAAAGAAAGCCTATTTCCATAAGCTTCTGAATTTGGAAATCATGATTGGAGTATTAAATTGACAATAATAAATAAGTATTTTAACACGAAAGGCGATAATTATCCACTAAAGAGCAGGTTTCTAAGCTTTAGATTATGTAATTATTTTTATCACAAGTGCCTGACGAGGTCCGGAAAGCCGAACATAATAAACCATAAACAAACGAATATTGCGGACTGCACAACTGTAATCTCATTAATCCGAATGCTGTAAAAATTCTGTGTACATTTTTAATTACTTCCCCACGTGACATTGGAAAAGGAATGTTTTTTTTCATACGTTCTCAGTTTATCAATTCTTCTTCATAATATATTTTTTCAACTTTATAATATGTGTAAAGATTGTTTAAACGCGCATGATTTTCGCCACAGAACAGCAGTTAATAACGGATAATATTAACAGGGAAGTGGCTGTCTGAGAGCGCGGATGTAATAACTGGAAACTGTGAAGAGATGTGAGGTAAATGTTCTTGTTAGCAGATTGTTCCTACTACAGTTGAGTCTACATAAATTATACTATTATGGACTTTGTGTAGACGCCTATTTAGGTAGTGTATCCGTTTAAAAGAGATTGATAATTATTTTTTATGTTCACAATAAATTTGATGCACTACATGTCATATGATATATATATGAAATGACGCATCGCCGTCGCGATGTTTTAGTGTAATATATTGTACAACTTTTTACTGGCCCGGCAAAGTAAATACTGTGTAGTTTAATGTTGATAAATATTGCGTCCCTCGATGCGGTGGTCGGTATTATGCCGGCCTGATAACCTTATTAACTTTAGCAAGTAAGTAGCCGGCTGGGAAATTAAAGGCCGAGGGTTCGATTCCCGCACCGACAAATGTTTGTGTGGTCCACAAATACTAGTTTCGGGAATGAGTGTTGTGAAACCGAAAGTCATGTAGTTCCTGATATCCACGACACAAGACTGGATTCAGCACTATGTGTATGGTTGTTGGGTTTATTTTTTATATTAGAAAAAAATTATATTGATTAATTATGCAAACTTTCACCATAACCATATTTTGTTGCGAGTTTCAACACTTATAGGAACAGATTAAATAAATGACTACTAAAACAGCCTAAATTAATCGAACATCAACTAAAATATACACACGAAGTTTTAAATAAGATTGACATAGATAATAAACATCCTTCTTAATTAAACGACCTCGCGGTTTATTTATTGTGTGTCAGTGGCAACCCTATTAATTTGAGCCACTTTGTAGTTAAGACCACACCACTCGCATGAAGCAGTGAAATGTCAATTCGTTAATTGCTCCCCAGGTCAGGCGACGTGTGAAGAGCACAAAGGCTGCTTCATACTGTTCATGTACGGGCACAATATTGCATACAATTAAAATGATGTCGTAAGGTATTGACCGTTCCGAATTTCATAGCCCTGAACTTTATGAGGCCTATTTTTCATCGAAATCGATGTCGGTAAGCATCAAACAAGCAAGTCGCTCGCCTGATGAGGTAAGTGCTATTCCTGCCCAGTGCCCATAAACAGAAGCAACAGCACACAGAACTATGCAATACAAAATTCCGCATGGATTACCATTCATTAGGATCCACAATCCATTAGGATTGTGTTCGTCACTTCGAGACATAAATTATTAAGTCTCATAATGCCCAGTAATTTCACTCAATGGGTAATTGCAATATTGTTATTTTATTATAGATAAATTTCATCGTACGTGCGGATTGGTGTGCTGTGTTACATGTTAATATAAATTTGTATTTAAAATTTGTATAAACATAATGACTATATTGTTTACATGTTAATCATTTTATGACGACAGTTGATGGATGGATCATTGCTAGACAAATCAAAACTACACATTTACAAGTTCACGCACACATCGCACCGCGTGAAAAAAATGAATCGAACTCACTGTACCAAATACCCAGACGGTGAACAAATATTTGTATACTACGTAAAATTGTTTAGATATTCAAATCTTAAGATTATTTTGTCTGTGTGCACTGGCTCTGTCACTCTATGAAGATTATCATTAATAATTCTAGCCCTGTATTACACACGATGCACTGCTGGGTACGGGCCTCCTCTACTGAAAGAGAGGGGCTAGGCGTAAGTCCACCATGCTGGCCTAATGCCGGTTGGCAGAATTCACATCTCTTCGAAATTCTTTTGCAACTTCTCAAGTATGTAGTTTTCCTCGCGATCTTTCATCCAATGATATTTAACAATGAATATACACCTAACTTAGAAACGTCAGAGGTGTATGCTCTTGGAGTTGGTTTCGAACCTGCGACTTTCGTTTCGACAGTCCTTACTACTCTTCACTGAGCTATAGCTGGTTAGCACGTCAATTATGTATTCATCACTTTATGGTTTACGGCTCTGTTGTCATAAAATAAGCTAATTGTCTACGTGTCAAATATAGTATTTTGCATTAATTTTACGACGAAGGCACCGGTGTTAAAGTATCTTTGGTTTCGTAGAAGAATAATAATTTTGTATTATTAAAATATGGTTGTACGGCGCTAAAAGTAAATGATAATAATCAAACCAATGACTGAAAGATTACATAATTTTGTTTCAATAAAACAAATAAAAACATATAGACAAATAAAAACCTCTATCTTTTCTATGTTTGTTAGAAAATTTCTACAGCTAACTAATATCCCATAGTATGCTGATCTTATCGACACTTACATTTTAATTATGTGTGCATAATAATTATGTTTTAAAACTACCACCGGATCCAAAAAAGACCCCTCTTGAGCAGACCCGGCGAAACAAACTCAAGTGGGCTTCCTTTATCCCTGGATGCAACGCGGCGCGACCCAGCCCTGAGATGATCCAGCTAGACAAATTCAGTGGGCTTGTTTTTGGTCCGGTCTTTCAATCCAAATTATTTGCGGAAATACAAAGCCTTTTATATATATAATCTATACTTATAAAATAACATGTCCTGACTGACTGACAGATTCATCATCGCCGAGCGCAAACCATCAAGGCTACAAGCATGAAATTCGGACTATATATTCGTTTTGTTATGTAGGCACCCACTAAGAAAGGATTTTAGAAAATTCCACCCCGAAGGGGTCTAAATAGGGGATGATAATATGTATGAAAGTCCGTCATTTTGAAAGTTACATAAACAAAATTTTGTATTTCGGTCATTGACGTAAAACAAATAAATACGTGTTTCAGGAATTTTGGAAATTTTATTTAATAAGGGATGGAAGTATTTGCGAAAGTGAGTTTGTTTGTTACGATTTCAGGCCTAAATCACTGAACCGATTTTGATGAATTTATCTACAGAGACAGATGGGACCCTGGAGACGGTTACAGGCTACTTTTATCCCGCAAAATGCTGTTCACGTGGGCGGAGCCGCGAGCAAAAGCTAGTTAGTTATAAGGCAGATTAATACGTATCATGTGTATCTCCAGATTGTTGTTTTAAAACTACCACCAGATCCAAAGGCGACCCTTCCTGAGAAGACCTGGCGAAACAAACTCATCTCTAACTTGCTCCGATTTTCGGATTTCAAAGCCAGGCAACCTTTATCCATGAACAGATTTTCATAGGCAACCCTATATTACTGAATTCGCAATGAAATTTCCTTCATTTTAATATACTTTTGAAGCGGAAAACAGATGAGCGCAATTACCACTTTTTTGTTACCTCTTTGCACACGGCAACCCGGTAGTAGTGCCCAGAAAAAGGTAGGCAACCTAGCTTTTTCAGGTAGTATACATTGTACACTTTTCATTGAAGGTTCATTTTTTTGGTAAACAGATCAGTGAAATTATAAAAAACTATATTTTTTTCAAATTTTAATTAATCATATCCTTGACCATATTCTTTTAGGCAACCCTATTGGTATGTGATCAGCAACACATTTTATACCCGAAAATATATGTTTCATCCGGTAAACAGATGGGTGAAGGTCGATGTTAGGTGGGATCTCCTACTATAACATATTTTACCTAAGTTAGTTATGCTTAGAAACCTTCGGAAATGAATTGTTGTATTTTATCCTGAGACAACAAGAAATAGATAACTATATTTCAACTGATGATAAGTGCAATGCAATCTAAATTGACTATCAAAGTAGTTCATCTCTTGATGGTTGCTAGTGTTGTGACGTTCTGAAGGAACTAACTGGAAATACAATGTATAATCTCGGGTGCAAATATGTTTTAGATACTCTACCATTAGATGCATAAATAATCTGTGTAAAACACGCAATTAAGGGCAGTCCATAAATTGATCACAATCAAAATGATTTGGGAAATTTATTTAAAGAATTTTAATAGCAAGAAATTTAGTTTTCGACACGAAATTTGTTCATAAGTCAAATATTTATGAATAAATTGATTTCATGGTTTATTGATATTGCTATGATAAAAAAAACCTTTAATTGATCGATAAATAATCGGTGAAATGAGTAAGTTGCCGCGTAGGTGTGATTTAATGTCAATCAGTAAGTGAATTGGCAAAGTCGCAAATTAGCAATATTCATTCTGTTTTATATTTTGGATGCTTTGGCGCTAGCCATCGTAGGCGGTAACTCATTATTATCTCTAACCTATTTGAACCAACCATCTATAAATATACCAAGCTGACTCATGAATGGGAATTGCATGTAATATGTTCTCTAACTTCCTCTAACGATACATTAATTCCGGCGTCGTTTATAATTGCTAGAAGCAGTATAATATTATCAAAGAAGTATTCGCAAAAAATGGTGGCGATGTCGTGATCACAAAATAAGCAATCAATGTGGACTAAAATTTATTAAAAAACATTAACTTTGAGGTTATCATAATCTATCTAAATCTTATCATAAATTTGAGGCAGATATTCTAGTTAAACGTATTAATTGGTATGTTTGCTCGGTTACCAACAAAATGTTTATTCATAGATTCGGCGTACGACAATACACATGTCAACACGGAATGAAATAATGCGCAATAGTAGTATATCAACAACTTGCACGTCGAAAATAAAAAGATATTGCTTTTAAAATTCAACTTTATCTACTGCGAAATAGCACATTTGAAATCTGTCATGACGAACATGAAAGAATGTAGGAAATGTCTACTGGCAAAAATTCTAGAATTGCGATTGAATTTTAGACATTGGCAACGTACGTTCAATTCAAATTTAATGCACGATCATTGTATTGCATACATGTTCTAAGATAATCTACGAATTGTACTACGATATGAGTTGAGATCACTGTTATTATTATTACGTAAATATAATGAGTGTCAAACACGTTGCTTGCATAATTGTTGCTATTGCTAATTAATAACGGTTAGAGCCAGCATATAATAGGGTATGCAGTCATATGAATGGAATTTTTTATCTCACAGTATTTATCGGGCAAAAATATTAAATGTTTACAGTTTTTGAGGCCCTTCCTAAGGTTTCTGCCATTTGGTGTTATCCTGGACCCATTTCTTAATTATGTTGTAATATATGTTCTTTATTATGTTCTCCGATAATATTTAAACTTTTAAATAAGCAAATAGCAAAATATATTAATTATAAAACAGTCCAGACTCCAAACTAAGACAGACAGTGGAACTACGAGAGAATTACGGCCCCACAACACCCAGAACCGAAACAATAAATATGTTGTTATATCGAATTATATTATTTAACATAAATATATGAGAGATAATTAATATTATTTTAATGCATTTCTTAATTAATAATGTATTTAAGGTGTTCAAACTTATGACATCTTCCGTGGCTTATGCCACTATATCTTACTATATCTTTCGCTGCAAAGCGAGAGGACATGGGTTCGTTTGCCGCACCTAGAAAATTTTTATGTTAAAGTGATAAAAAAAAATACAGTAACAAAAGATATTCCCCTTTTTAAACACGGTTTTACCCATGCCTATAATTTAATCTTAATATTTTATTTTACAAATATTATCATTGTAATGGATATACTTTGTTAAACTAGGTTTAAGTGTCCGAACTTCGTCGCTTCATATCGTTTTAATTTCGTAGCTCCTTACATCCATGATACGTGTTAAACTAGTACCTCGCATAAGGACTATGTGTGCGACTTTTGGGTGGTTTTATTTATTTAAAAAGTGTTTATATTTAAAGCAATTTTCCATTTATATAATGGAGCATACGGATCAATACTACATATAATGATTTATGTGCGAAAATAAATTTGTGTCGAGGTTTAAGTGAATGTGATCGTAGAGCCACAACGTAGTTTTATCTTACGAGTTCATAATGTTTCGAAAGAGCCATGTTTTTAATTTATTCATTCTAGAATAAAATATATGTACATATATATGATATGCACCACCAATCGTCAATTTAGCCTCAGACCCAACTCAGGCTAAATCGTAAAAACGACTTTGTACTCCAAGACAATTTTGAGAAATCTGCTGAACTAATTAGTGTACCAAAAATATATTATGTTCAATATAGTTTTATTTTGAGGCATAATTTATATAGGTGCGTTCAACTTGCGTACATATTTAAAAAAATATTGATTACTGCTATTTTATATTTTTTGTCGGAAAATTTGTAATGAATCGACATATCGATTCAAATGAGGCAAACCAAAATAATACCTATAATGGAATAGGTAAATTTGATGTATTTATTACTTTTACAATGTTCTAAAAAAAATGGTTTTCAATGTTTTTTTTTATCAAATATAAACCATTAAAAACGGTGCTGCCGCGTTGCATATCGGTCGCATGAAACCTCTATTCCGCTAGATTTTTGTAAATAGTGTAAATAGTCAAGGTCATTGAGGTGGGGTACAGTCTTAAGCTTGTACGAAATTTCTAATTCGATGTCGAACAAACGCACAGTATGATTTGTTGTTCTACAGTCACGTAGAAATATTATTGTCTTTTCATATACAGTTGTCTAATGTTGATCACTGACAAATTTCCATATTGTTTCTTGTCCAATAATACTTACTGAAAAGCAACGACGCCTTTCATTACTGTATTTAATAACATAAGTATCATATTTCATACAAATTATACGTGAGAATAATAAAGTGAACAAGAATAACTCGTGCGAGTGTGTTTGTCCCCTTTTCTTAACTTACCGCCACCCCGGGCCCCGCCCTCCTCCGAATCGACGCGACGTGGCCACGCTACGCCCTGAGCAAAGATAGTGTAATCGTAATTTTTATTCCTAAGACAAAAACAATAATGCTCTTTATTTATTGTGCTTGAGCAGCGATAGCTCAGCGGGGAGTGGTACGGACTGTCGAGACGAAAGTCGCAGGTTCGAAACCAGCCCCAAGAGCATACACCTCTGACTTTTCTAAGTTACGTGTATATTAATTATTAATTATCGCTTGCTTTAACGGTGAAGGAAACATCGCGAGGAAACCTGCATACCTGAGAACTCGATAAGATTTTTCGATGGTACGTGGTGGACTAAGGCCTAACCCCTCTCACTCAGTAGAGGAGGCCCGAGCCCAGCAGTGGGACATGTATAATACAGGGCTAGTGAAAAAAAAATATTGTGCTTGTTTGGTATATTTTTTACATTATAATATAAAATGTATCTTTATTGTCGGGTTTAATAATTGTTAATAATTAAAATTTAAATATAAGTAGGTAATATGATTCCCTGGACTCATTAAAATTGTACGGGCTAATTTTATTAAACTTTGGAAATCTGATCACATAGCAACACTGTATGCAAGAAAAACATCTGAGATATTTGTAACCATAAATAATCCACTCCATAATATATTTATACTTATTCGGCTAACCATAACAATTTTATGGCAACATTTTGTGTTCGTTTTTGGATATACGTGTGGGCGTGAGTTGTGGCGTACGATCTTTATAGTAAACCTTGTAGTAGCATATTTGTTACATAACTTAATTACAACATTTGTAGTAAGATACAATATTTGTAGTAAGATACAATATTTGTAGTAAGATACAATATTTGTAGTAAGATACAATATTTGTAGTAAGATAATAGCAAAGGAATAGTGTATTCTGGGAAAAAGTTTGCAAGAATTTTCTTTTTCTGCCTGCCGCTAGCTAGCTTCATAATTAGATTTAGCTTTGCCCGATCTTGTGCATCACGATTATCATGTCTTGAGCATGAAAATAATCGTTAAATTTATCGTTCTTATTGCCAGTCTGTGAAAAAGAGTTATAAAACAAAAGTTGCGAGGCTTGATGACTACGAAATAAATAGTACACGATATTGTAATTAGCTAACTCACTGGATTATTACCAGTGAGTTATTATAAAATTGACAACTGTTTCCTCAATTATTTATTGTTTAATTGTCTAATAATATAAGTACTCTGTGTGCCTTTTGTAACAAAGTAACAATAAATAAAATCACATTGCAACAAGAATTCCTGAGCATAATTAAAACGCTATCCTAACTTAATTCCACTTTAGTTTTGGCCTTTCTTAGCGATGTAAAATACATGTCTACGGAATAGAGTCAGGGACTATTTTTAGTCGATAATTTATATTCAGAACTCGTCTTTAGCTAATATTCTGCGAAACTTAATTCAACAGCTACTATTGCGTGCAGATGAACTGTTTAAAATATTATTATTAAAGCAATTCTTCCTATGACATATGAAAACATACAATGATTATTGTAATAGAAAATAAATGCACAAGATGGTTATTTCGGGGAAACGGAGCGTATGTTTGTTTTAACAATCATATCTCAATTAAAACCTGGTGTGAAAAAATACTCTACAAACATACAGTACGCTCGGGCTATTTTTGATCCGATGCCAAATCTCCGACCAACCAAACTACCTGGAAATCTCTTACCACACGTATACATTGTAACTGAAAATTTTCACTATTTCTCAGAAAACAAGTGGGTGGACTCTATTTAGGTATATTATAAAATAGATTAGAATTATCTATACAGTTTTTTATTGGATGAGTCACGCATGGCCAATGATTCTGGCGCGTTACGAAAATGCATGAAGTGTGTTGAATTCAAGAAACGGATTTACGATTTGGGTGCGGCCGTCTTCTAAACACTACATACCAGATACCGGTCTCATCAGCGTAACGTATGAATACAAGATTATATTTACTGTAGTCATGACGTCATGCGCCATTGACCCGCGCTTTGCGTCTGACTACCTCGATAACGCAATCTAAAAACGAATAGATACACGTTCACTTTAATTCACATTAAATCTTAAATAAAACTTTACGATTGATTTGGATAGAACTTATATCTATACATACATTATGGCTTCCTCAATAAATGCAAAAAATAATGTGGAGCACTTACACAAATTTACATTTTTTTTTTCAGAAAACATGCGTGTCTTTGTAAACATGATATAAATATTTACTCTTTGACTGAAAGCCGTCTTGAAGGGAACCTAACATTTGTATCAAAAACTGTACATATTGAGAAAATCCCATCATGGCGGATTGCGTTGCGAGATCAGACTCTGCACAGCGAAATCATGCCGGAACTCTGACGATCAACCGTCGAGAGATACAAAGTTTCTAGGTTGTCGACATTATATTTAGACGGCTTTATCCTTATCATAGGATTTTGTAGTCAATTTCTCATGCTAAAATAATTAAGATTCTCGGAAAATGTTGTAATATGACTCTACTTTTTAATGATCGGGCTCAATGGGAAGCCTGACGAGAAGCTTATTCAGAGAACTGAAACCAATATGTTCCACAAACGTTTTTATTAGTTACGCAATTGGTAGTAAAATAAAATTTTCTAATTAACCGACGAAGAAAGTGGAGGACGTTCTCATTGTGATTTTTTTATGTTTTTAATAAAATAGTAGGCAGTATTGTTCAGTAAAACTTGAAGACAGAGACAAACAAACATTTTACCGACTATTTCACTATTACCTTTCAGTTCAGTTTATTTTATTGTTTTAAACCATATAGAGGTAATAATAATATAGTTTGTTCATCGCAGTACAATTACAATATGTGGTTTGATTTAAAAGTGCTGTTGAAAAATACTTTATAGACGTTTAAAGATATAAATATCTCATGCAAGTGCCAATTTTTTATTACTGTCTTAAAATCCCCACCGAATCGGCCTTTCCTACCAATGACTCTCAACACCACAATGAGTGCCAACTTCCAAATTATTTCGCGAAAACAATAATTTCATTCACGAAAAATCACATAATTCTTCGTTTTCCTCTTAAAGCGACCATAAATGGAGTTAAGATAATCCTTTATAAGAAACTTATTTATAGCAATTATTTGCTTACAATAATCTGGCGGGATTTCAAATATATTTTAGAATTTCTAGTGAATTAATTTATTTTAAGATATATTGAATGCAGCCAGTTACTGGGAAGTTTGTTTACGTTACGTTACACTGAAATGAGACGATGCAGAATAATTGCATGTGTGGAATAAAAGAAGTTAAGTTGACTTTCCTGTTAAAATGTTCTCAATACTGATTAGAAATTTTACATTTATACCTTTTGTTATAGTTAACTGCCAGCAAGGTTTCCTATTGTATGATTCGCCTGCATTTGCTCGCGGCTCCGTTTCCGCTGATCTTTTTCTAGGATGATACGTAGTTTTTTAAAAACTATTAAAAATAGCATATATCATGTGCATAACGTAAGCTCTCATGCCTATATCCTCGGAGGTAGGTAGAGATGCAACAAGTGCACTATTCACCGAGACTATTTTCGTTCCATGATGTGATAGAGTTAATTAAATCTGCCATTCTGTATAAATTCCAACCCCAGGCAACTCAATTGACTTTTCCTATTATCAATTGTCTATTATATTTGTGTATACTTTCTGAAATTAGCTTATTGTACACTCTTAACTGCCCTTTCTTTCTCCTTCTTTCATCTCCATCCCATGGTTGCCTGTAAGATATTGCCCTGAGCGATAAGGCCGCCAATTGTACTTCTCATCTTAGTTATATTTTAGTGTTCTGTTCTGTTCTTTTTGTGTACAATAAATAATGATGTTCAAAATTTGATCAGTAGTTTCAGATATAACAGACAAACTCACCATTTTAAAAACGCTACCTCTTTTAATATCATTGTACATTTTGCCGCGCTTGTGGCATTTTTTTTCCTTTTATCGACATAACTGCTATTGTTATTAAATTTTATCAATAGACGATAACGGTACACACTTTGTCATCAAAAACATAATTTTAATGTGAATTTGTGTAGTTTACATTTATCAAATGGACATAAACGGTATTTTTTTTTAATCCGAGCACGGCGAAGTGACTGCATTACACCTGATGTTAATCACAGTGGAATCCAAAAAATGCAGCGACAACCGACAAACAAAATGCTAAAATGTAGTAAATAAGACGTAAAATATTATGGAGGTCGTTTGGAACGAAATCGGTAATGTATGAGGCAGTAAAATACATTTCATCAGAATAGATTACACAAAAGTTCCCCGGTGTTAGATTTTGTGACCGGTGGCGATAGCCTTGTCCCCCAATCATATAATAGGACGGAAATAAGCTCTAGAAACCGAGGATGTATTCGTCGCACTTCTACAAACCCCTTAGGGTATGCAAGCGTGAGCTTATAAGGATGTTTTAAAAGACGTTCATTAAGATGTAGATGTAAGATGTTAAGGGTATCTGCCCACATTACCAAAAATCTTAAGATGACTGTCACGTAATTGATTAAACAACATTAAACAACACTGAAATAAATCTGTAAAACATTTTGCAGACATGGATTACATGACTTACTTTATTAGGTGGCTGGTCTTTCTATAAGCGATGGGCTGTCTGGATAGGTTACCACCCCTTGGTATCAATGTCAAGGAGCAGTGTGCAAGCAGTGTTATTTCATTTTGAAGAACGTTAAAGCCACTAGGGCATTATGAGACATAGCATCTTATGTCTCAGGATAATGAGAGCAGTGCAGTGCTATTCAATGCTTTGTAATTCAAAGCTCAGAATGGTGTTGTTATTGTTTATGGGCAACGTGGCGCTTACCATCAGGCGAGCGATCTGCTCGTGTCGTCATTGAGTTGTATAAAAAGGTGGCTTATTCAAGTTATCGACAAGGCTGCCGTTATTGTGCTAAATGATAAAGCAAATATCTCTGAGTAGTTTGAAACGCTAGAAGTAACGTTTTTGTCGTGATGAAACTACGCGGTTCTAAAAATTGTTGACAATCCAATTGTAACTCAACTGCATAGGATATAAGGAAATGATTTGAATACGCTCGACTTTGGAAGATGCCGTATTAAGAGAAGTTCGAGATTTTAGTAACTGTTAAAATGTTTTCAGTCGCGATTATCGACCATGTAGTTCGTAAATAAGTAATGATTGATAGCTAACAATGCTCAGTGCGTATGATTTCATTGATTTACAACTTTACTTTGATTGTTAATACAAACATCAGAGCATTAACCGCTTCGTAACAAAGCAGATAAGCACCAGTTAGTTTTATAACCGCTTCGCAAAAAAGAGTATCGCAAGCGGAACAAATTATTGCAACCACCAATAAAATCTTGCGTGAACTCGGAACAACCCAAGCTATTTCTGGACATTGCCTGGACTTGCTCCAAAAGCCGTTGAAGTAGAATCAGAACCACTCGGTCACTTTTCTCGTTGAGTCAATGACACGGGTGAGTAACTGGTCTTGTATCTCGAAACCCCCAATTTCAGTTCCGAGACCAACGTCAGCGATTACTGTATTTTCTATTTATATAATTCAGCATTCAGTGACGTGTACGTTTCAAGAAAATACGTGGGAATCGGGTAAAATCGTGTTGTGATCAAATGGTACTGAGACGCCGCACGCGTTATGAGAAGATGGTAAATATGTTGTTTGTATGCAATTTTGTATAAACTGCTGATTAGCATTTGTAGTTTTTATACATGCAAACAATTTATATTTCATTTTATATTTATATGTGAAAATATTTAGACATTTTTACCAAACGAACTGCGCAAGAGACTATTGTACATAAAATATGGTGAGAATAATATAAAGATAACATGAATAAACAGGTACTTTAGATAATAAGAATGTTAAATATAAGATTTCAAGGAAGCGTAATAAAAAATTGGCCAAGTCCCAGGTAGAAAAATAAACTTTATTCGACCTACATCTGGATTAGAAGCGCTGTCGTTCAAATGAGGTGAAATAAGATGAAAGAAGTAAACTAAGCCAGAAAATTAGCAAGGTATAACTAAGCAAGTAGACACACATATACTGATCTAAGATACTTATTAGACATACGACACCAGTATATTTCTAACACTTACTGTGACATTTAAGTCCTTGACTGCTAATCTATTGACATTAGATCATCGCATAGAACCTGTCCTATAACCTCATACAGAAAACCAATGTTATATTAAGTTAATGCAAAGATACGTGGACGCATATAAATATGACATTTTAATGTTTCTAAATCATATTAAGGGTCAAATTCTTGAATATTGTTGGTTAAGCAAATAATTATTCATTATGCATTTAATTATGCAGTGGAATTGTACGAGGTTTCGAATGGTAACCTCACCGTCTTTGTATTCGACTGAGACAAACGTGATTGACGATATAATTATAATTTGTGACTTGAGAAACGGAACACAAGTCCTCCATAAGGTTCAGAAACAAATTTAAATTTAAATTTGTTTCGCAAACGCAAAATAAAATAAATTTCAGTACTCAGTCTAAATGTAAGTACGTAATAATACACCGATATATTTCTCGTGTTCAAATTCAGAATAAAATACGTGTAACTTGACCTACCTGACCACAACCAATTAAACTTTATACTTATATGGATTATAAACAAAAACAAACATCTGTTATATTACTGAGATAAAGTATATAAACAGATATATCGGTTGGGAGTTATCAAGAGTACATTAGCTGATATAAAGCAGAGCGACCTCTGAGTCGGGCAGATTCGTTCCGCTACGATAAAGGGATTAGTTCGTCACGCCGCACAGCACTTGTGATATTCTTGTTGCTATAGCTACTTTGATACGAAAACACGACCAGTTTAAACAGATTTACCTACCTGACTAAAAAATCTTTCCCTAGCCTCTGCCATGCTCTCACTTCGTGGTGAATCCGATTCTGCCGAGTCAGTGTTGTCGGTCTGCATAGTATCCTGGGGTTGCTCTGGAACATTGTTTGTCGGAGATTCGGCCGCAGGCGGTGCTGCCTTTGCCAACGCCTCTGCTGGCGTGGCGGTTGGCGTCAAGCGCTCTGAACCGTCTTCTGCCACGTTTACCACTTTTTGAACTCCCCCGTTGCCTTTTCCACCACCCACACTGTTAGTTTTCTTAGTGATACCTTTGAGTCCTTTAGATTTTTTCTTTTTAGTTTTCTGCTTTTTAGGCAGGTCGCCTCCGCTGAAGCGTCGGTTGGCGCAGCATTGCACGTTACCCATGTCGCGGCGCGCGCATGTCGCGATCTACACGGTCGGCAGGAGTCGGGTCGGTCGGTCGGTCGTTCGAAGCGCGTCGGCGTCGGCGCCGACTCGCAGAATGAGTGCGGCGTGAGAGTCCACAGCGTCTTGGCGCCGCCCACCCGCCCCGATATTTTTGACAACTTCGGAATCGCGCAGGCCGCCGATTACGCGGATGCCGTCGGCGAAGGATCGCACCCGAAAGCCGAACCGCGAGCCGGCCGCGCTGGCGTCATCGCGCGTCGCTGCCCCCCCGCACGTCGCAAGGTCAAGGCGCGCACATTGTTCCCGCTTCTGGTTGCGTCTACTGCACGACGCGCTCCACGGCTGCGCTCAGATCTCAGCTGGCATACAAGAGCTAGCACCAACAACCTCGTTGCCGGACGCCCAGCAGGACACAATGCTGCGCTGTCACTCGAGCTATCGATTACTCAATGTTTACGTTTGGCTACCACGGGAACGGGTGGCTGTAACCAATCGAGTTACGCCATTTGCGCCCCTCAGTCTACACTTAATTAACACTCAACATGGGCTACAACGTCGATGTCCTTGAAACGCATCAATGCTTTTTTTAATGTAGCGTTTGATATGTGGTAAAAGTACTAAACACATTCGGTGCCACTGAACACTGCGCGATACGACAAGTGTATCGTGTTTTACCTAAGCTACGTACAAACTACAATAAAATGTTATAGTACGCGTGCGCGAGAGACTGAGTGAGTTGATAGCGAGAGGCACACGTGTCGTGTACGCCGCACTACTTCTGTAGTAAATAACTCGTCCGTTAGTAAACAGTATAGTTGAAGGAAAAACATTACTAGCGGCTAATAAAATTATAACAAACATCGCTTTAGTTCACTAAACGTTTTGCACTGATGCATGCATATTATTTTAAATCGAAAACTCACTAAAGCTGCTTAATATAATGTTTTAGTAACAATATGTTTTGTAATTGTAGACGAGCGATAAAAATCACTAGTTGGAGCGAACTCACAATATACATACACAATAATATGTTGTTATTATGTAAACATTCCGATGTAAGACCGTGGCCTGGCTGGTGAGTCTGCGTGTGTCGGTGTCGCAACTCAGATCCGTGCTGAGGAGGCGCTCCACGATGTAAAATGGAACACGTCAAAGCTTTTAGCATTTGGATCATCGCCATTCACACCGTCGCTTCGTGTAATTAAAAACATTGCAAACTCTTATCTTACGTTTTTGAGAGCATCTTATGTGCCGATATCAAATATATAAACTGCTTTTAATAGCCCCATTATGAAATGGCGATTATGATGAAGTTCGAATGTTGTCCATATTTTTAAATGTGTTTTGAAAATTTTATTTTAGCTCCACAATTTTATCACAATGATAGAACATAGATAAAGCATATTGTCGAATGAATAGCATATCGATATTCGTCTAGCAACGTTGGACAACATTAAATGATCATGAAGCTCTCAATAGGTGCAAAAAGGTAACGCATATAATGTATAGTGATGTGAATGATCTTATCGATATTAATAAACGATTGATTAAAATTAGTGTGTCATTAACGTCCCTTAAATATGGCTACACCCTTCTGAACGTGGTATATACACGTTTATCAATGGCTTAGTTTTAAACATGACACTGAAACAGGGACAATGCAAATTTTCTTTTGCCCTAGCTAAAACTAGATGGTTTTATACATTTTAGACAAACTACTACTGAAATATGGAAAAGTTATGATACTAGTTTATTGTATTATATTACTGTATTACTAATAGTTGAGTAGAAGTATAAATACCTGTATGCAGTGAAAAGTTGTCCAGTTTTTATATGAATATTTCAAATATAGAGAACATAAATACAATAAAATGATAAAGAATTATTTGGTTACATAAATGTAATAATAGAGGAATGGATTTACAATTACATCTTATTGCTAAACTCTCTAGAGTCTTTCTTCTCGAGAGGTTAAAACTTAGTAGTTTAGAATTCCTGAATGCGATCAATGTATGTTATTAAAAAAAATACATATTACATAAAAATTAAACCTTTATAAACTATTTGATTAAAATTACTTTGTGTTTGACATCATTTGTAATGTTTTATTTTTATGATGGAGCTTTACGTTATTTTATTAGTTATGTATTTATATTGAACTTGATAGATGGCCCCATTTCAGCTAAGTTTAGAAAAAATAGCCTAAATCATCTCAGTGTCATAAAAACAGCTAGACAGCCCTGTGAACCGATTCGATTATAATATATCTCGATAACGATTTAAAATGGGTTTCACGGTGATAATATAAGGTAATATTCATTTGTATAAGATATTATCTATGTACAAAATACAAAATTCAAATCAGTATAATTGGATGCCATTATGCAATAACATTTCAACCCACATCAAGTAAAAATTTAGATATTAATTTTATTTTTGTAAATTCATTAACTTGAATTAATCATTTCAAGTTCTGTTTTGCATAATCGTTAATGGGAAATATTTAATTTATGTTTTTTTTATAATATACAGAATTTAACCAACTTAAATCCAATGAACTTAGCAAAATAATCTCAATTTTTACTTAACGTGACTTGAAATGTTATTTTGCATATTTTCATCTAATTTAGGTTTAAATATAAGCAGAAAAAGTGGTATATCTATAATGGTATACTAATATTGATACATTGTATTGTTTTCTAGACAACTACTCATATCTTTACATCGGTAACTTAGCTAGGAGCTGCTATTGCTAAAACAGTGTCCTATATCTTTATACACAGCTATTATTTTTACTCATCTACTGATCAATAAAGTAAGATGCGAAGTGTTTGCCGCTTCCATCATATCTATTTATATGTATATGAATGTATGTTAGACCTGACGAAGGTCACAAGATTAGTTATATGAGTAAGCCAGATTGCCTATGGAATTTTGTAGAACGATGAGATCTATTTCCTTTTTGCATTTTTCCTACGTAGTAGGTGTTTTGTATACGAGAGCCCATCAAGGTTGGTACCACTGCTTTGGCTCTTTCTACTACCAAGCAGTAGTGTGTAAGCACTGCTGTGCTTCGGTTTAAATGATATTAAACACTGAATATTATAATAAATTACTCAACATTAAGAGACTCCTTTGTCTCGGAATGAAGAGCACAGTCCAATGTCATGTAGTCAATGTAATTCAAGGTTTTGTGTAGTGTTGCTTCTGTTTTTCGGCGTTAGCATCCTGATCTAGCAGTTACTCAGTAGTGAACTAGATCGGAAGGCTAATGAGCCTGACATAACCATCGTGGATAGACCATGGGTTTTCCTCGCGTTAATAAAAAGGCATGGTGCTTACCACTAAGCGAGCGACCTGCTCGTTTCGTTGTTCATGCTAGTAAAATAGAGTTTGAGTGGGCTCGTATATAAGGTAACTATTCTGTTAGGGTCTCGCCATACTACGGTAGAATTGGAAGTATATCAGATTTCCAGAGATATTGCATTTTTTATTTTTGTTAAACTTAAATAGGCCACGTCCAGTCTGATCGCGCAGTCGCACATCTGACGCAATCTTATGTATAAAAGGAATTAGTATGAGTGACATACGCCAACTTTTTATCCGCCAGAATTAAAAATGTCGACACACGTAGGTATTGGCCAGGTACGAGGTAAATACTTTTAAGAGGTATTTTATAATTATTTTTGTTGATTACAAGACTATTTTATTGTTTTGGTTTGCTATAATTACATGTTTTTCTAGGATAATATGGCACACCCGTAGCGCAGTAGACAAGGCTGTGATGCGATAGGCCGCGGGTTCGATTCCCGCACCGCCGATATAAAAGTGTTATCTACAAACATTTGTTTTAGTTCTGGCTGTCCTGGAGCCGCAAGCCCCGCGCATTTAGTTTTTGATATCCACAAAATATATTAAGTTGTTCAGGTCAGGACTGTGTGTGAGACTGTTCGGTGTATTTATTTATGAAAAAATTGTTGATAAACTTAATATCGCTGGCTGGAAATGACAAGGAATTATATTCTATGTGCCTGTTTACATCATATGTATAATTTCTAATCATTTATATTTAGCAAATATTCGAGTTTAGAAGCAAGGTTTACACATGTAATCTATAGTAATTTCTAAAACAGAACGAAGAAATGTACAATAAAGGATGAAGTATTTATTCATCCCGGCTCACTCGATCATCAAGATTGCTTATTACGAAATATTAATAACGTTTCTTTACACTGCAGTGTGTACCTGCAAGCTCTATTGAAAAATACTCTACACATGATTATTTTGATCACCTTTGTTTTTAGGCTGATTTCACAGCAGGTGAAATGCAGTAGGTAACTATGTCACCATGACGTACACAAAACCGAATCTCATCTATCTACACACATGCAATCACACACGCACAATGCAAAAATGTAGCGGTACTAATCACGATATGGTGTGTACGGTAGCCTTGTTCCAATTTTCAAATGGAAGCCATAATAAAACAGGGCCGGCGCCAACTACCGAAATATCCGCTATTTATGAGTTCGGATACGGTACGCGACTTGACCACCGATGTAGGTATATGTTTTATTCTAGATAATAATGTCGTAACGTTCTGTCTAAAAATAGAGAAATATATAGCTCACACACGACTAAAAATATATGATCACTCAATAGATTATATCACGTACTGAAAGAAATATTATTTCTAATAAAGACTTTGGAAAAGGAATTAGTCTATCTTGGCATCGCGATCAAGTTGTTCATTTTTAAATATTATTATCAATGATAAACTATGTATTTACAAGCTCACAGCACAGCGGGGAGTGGTACGGACTGTAACACGAAAATCGCAGATTCGAAATCAGCACCCAGAAGCATGCACCTCCGACTTTTGTAAATTATGAGGATATTCACTGTCAATTATCGCTTGCTGTAAAGGTGAAGGAAAAATCGTGGGGAAATCTACGTACCTGAGAAGTTCTCCATAAGAATTATTTACTTGGCATGTAAATTTTAAGACAGTGACAATCGTGACAAATGTGCTGTTATCCTTTGACGAGTTACATTTTATATTGAGTATCTAAATGGGTAGTGAGAAGGACTAAATTGCAGTTAAACTCTATCGAACAATTTTTGAAACAAAATCGGCAATAATAACAAAACATAAACGTACTTTAAAAAATAGCAAACAATCAGTCAATTTGTAGTGGTCTTTTTAAATTCAGTACAGTAACACTTGACCGGCGGCGGCACCATCGGGACCAAGTCGTTGCTAAACTCTATCGAATAAATAGATTTCTAATAAAACTTGATCTACAATTGACGAAGAAATCGATGTACGCACAAAAAAAAGCAAAAAAATAACACGCTGAATTGGCAACCTCTTCCTTTTCTTGGACGTCACTAAAAAATAAATATTCGAAAATGGAGAACTTACTTTTTTGAAAGTTCTTAAAACCAATGCCAAAGATATCTGAGATTATTTGGTCATTGCTTAAAACACATTAAAAATACAATTTTAAAGTTTTCATTTTTGGGGTGACACCCAAATTAAATCCACCCCGGATGCCACCCGTGCTAGCTACGTCACTGGCTTAACCCCTCTCATTCAGTAGAGGAGACTAGAAGGAGTATACTACATGGCTAGTACCATTAGCCGAGTAGATATAAAATCATAGAATAACCAAATTTTCCTGTCTACTGCGGCCGCGCGCCCTGCGATTTTTGATCGAGACAACTACTGTAATAATATAATACTTTATTGTATACACGTGACCTTTGTACTTAATTTAGCATCCATCCAAAAATATATATACTGCATTTTTTGGCATACTTAAAGTTCATGAAGAATCATTATTGAATGTATCACTTACCGTATCAGCGTCACTTTCTTCTGTTGCTATAGCGACACCTTTCTCCAATTGCTGTTCAGCGTTAAACATCTCTTTCTCCAGTTCAGAAGTCTCAAGCTCCAGCTGTGGCGATGATTGTAACTCCTCGACTCCGGGTGACGTTGGCTCGTTGTCGGTAAGGATGTGGCGTGCAGGCATATTCACGACCAAGGGTCGGAAGTTCAGACGAGTTGCTCCTAAAGGCAATGGATACATTTGATTGTTTTTTATTTGATTGAATGACGAGACGAGGAAAGACGCTCGCCTGATGGTAAGCCTACCCATAAACAGAAGCAACACCACACAGAACTTTGAAGTACAAAGCACTGCATGGCACTGAACTGCGCTCTTCACCCCAAGACATAAGATGTTAAGTCTCACAGTGCCGAGTAATTTCACTGGCTTCAATGTCCTTCAAAACGAAACACAACAGTGCTTACACACTGTTGATAGGCGATAGAAATAGATAAAGAGGTATCAAGCCAGACGGCCTTTCGCATACGAGGGACCTACCACCTTGTAAAATGTTGTAATGAATGTGTTCCATTTCTATATATAATAGAATGTAGGTAGGTAGGTAAAAGGTAGGCCACTAAGGTAGTGATTATCACACCAACAATACCGCAGGAACAGTATAATTGTAGATACTTATATTGACAGTTATTTGTATGTACGGCAAGTCGCCAGTCCCTATTTAGGGTGTAAATGCCAAATACCATGCCACCACAAATAGATGGAATTCTAAAAATTAAAAATATAAAGAATAGTAGGAGCCGTCAGTATAATCACTAGAAGTAAACCCTTTAACCACAACAAACAATATTAACCACAGTTTGACCGAGACACTAACTATGAAACATCTTATCCGGATTTTGATCATGAACCTCGTATTGGAGAATTATAAGGAATTTATATAGGAATTTAATCCAGTATACAAAGTATTCTAAACCATCGTCTAACAACATGATTTGAGTTAAGCTACGTCTAACAAACACAGTACATAATACATGAACGCACGTACGAATTCTTAAGTCTAATCTTTACATTTACATAGTCTGGTAAACGTATTGCGTAATCGTTTCACCTTGCTACATCGCCTTGCCCTCAAGAAGTATTCAAAAACAGTTATTGTATCGATATTGACGTATAATTCTTCAGATTCGTGAATATTTACGTACTAGAACTCAGTTATAAATGTTCATACAACTTAGAACTAGGAAAATAATATTCTCACATTTCTCACCTTTTGGTTCGTCTTTTTTAAATTTCTTCATCGCGTCACGAGCGCCATGCAATGTCTGGGCTGAACTAGAGCTCGAAATGGGTCTTAAAGAGATTCGCTGCAATCCACTTCCCGGGAGCAATGTTGTCATCACTCGTTTTGGCTCGTCCTTTTCAGGGCTGCTTCTATACTGACCCACAGTTTCATCTTGGTCTGCATCTATATCGATGAAACACTCTTCAAACTGTTCAAAGTTTTCAAGATCGGAGTCCAACTCGCTCCGAGATCCATGAGATTTGGGACGATAGAAAGAATCGGAATTGCGTCTGTAATCCAACTGTTTTGAGTCTGGGGATGAATAGCTTCTCATCACGTAGCCTTTACTTTGGGCTGGTGTAGTGCATTCGGGCTCATTTTGAGACGCAGGCGAAGAATAGCTCCTTGGTAACATGTTCCTGGAAAGTTGCATTTTACGTTGTTGCTGCTGAGAAGTTCTTATTGATACCAGGCTTTTCCCTCGCCCGGCGTTGGACGGGCTTGGATCTTTGCGTCGCATGGCGCTCGGTTGTGTTTATGCCTGATGTCTCAGACGTGTGGAACTGACAGGTTCTCGCAATCAACTGATAAACCGAACGTGAGACTCTATAATGTAACTTTACTCTGTGCCTTATGCGTGTCCAGTTCGCGAAGATTAAATTTCGATATCGTGTAACAAGGCCGCACCAGATGATATATCATATGATAGGCAACGGTGATCACGACTGATTTACAACAGCTTCTGGACACACATAACCATCTTAAAGTGATTAGCTAAAGTCAGGTTCACCCACACACTGATCCTCGATAATATTCATAATGTAATCAGTAATTCACGTTCCGTGAAGGACTACATTAAATGTTATATGTTAACAAAGTGCCCGAAGATCCACGTGCTTTGTATCACTTCCGTATAGAGTATAAGTATGTAGTACTTACCGGTGCAGTATTAGCTCCCTATCTTCGACAACTGGATTCATAACTTTCAAACACTGTTGAATTAATTTATAATGAGTAAAAACAACACAAATATTTTGTTGTCTAAATTGAATAAATTTAGATGAACGCGTACATGCTCATGTGTTGGTTGGCCTCAGCTTAAAGTTATCTTACGTAGAGACGTAGCCGCTGTTTAAACGCAATGTCGATCGTGGGCAGAAAAACTTTCTCTTTGACTAGGTAATGTTCATCTAGTTTGCTTATGATTCAATTTGATGTTTTCAATTTATGTATTTCATGTACTTGTTTGTGTTTGTTATAATGTGGTTATATATATATATCTATATTTAACATCCATTTTTCAGAAAACATTAATTCAGTGTCGTTGTGAATTTATCGAGTCAATCTGATTTAGATATGTTTGAATGTTATAAATTGTTACATATACCTACATTTTGAGCAATTGATATTGAGCAATGAATATTTTTTTCACCGCCATCTAGCGATTATAGTGAATATATAATTCATCTTACATTACCGAGGTATTACAAACTAACCTCAGAAAATATAAGTAATAGGCGACGCATTCTAGCACCAGTTAAAGTTGTATAGAACCAACAGATGGCGCTTTATTGCAACTTCTAAACGCACATAAAAAAAATGATTTCTTATTATTACGCGAATGTTACTCATTGAAATAAAACTAATTTAAAGGGATTTTATCGCGGTTTTTTTACTTTAATTATGGTCCCGACGTTTCGAAAGCTTTTCAGCCTTCGTGGTCACGGGGTGGACTGAGGTGTAGGTTGTCCGCGCGTTATAAAAAATCGCGATAAAATCCGTTTAAATAAGTTTTATTTCAGCACATAAAAAATGCTGTAAAAATAATATTTTGAGTCGGTGCTTTTGCGGTTTTATTAGCCAACCATTGATAGCATCGACTTACAATTGGTAATATTAGGGCCTAGTAGGTAGTATTATTTTTAGATTTTCTGTTTTATTGATGAAAAGTTACTAATTAACAACTTTTAATGAAAGTGTTATCAAAATATTGCATGTGCATTTATGCATCTAATACAACCTAATTATTTATCATCCGTAAAACTGTAATTGTAACTGAATTGTAAACTTACACAACTTAGTTTCAATTACATTTTATTACAAATTTAAGGTGCGGACCAAGATTACATGTCACATAAAAAGCAAAAGCAACATGACAACAAAAAAGGCTTGATTAAACAAAATTGTTTTTGCAGCTGTGCCACTGCCTAATCCGCCTAATCGTTGCATTGCATGTGCGTTCCGTACAAACATTGCCATAACAAAGTGGTATCTGTACTCAATTGAATACTCGACCCGGAATATGTCTAGTGTACTTTACAATCTCAGTGTATGCCAGAAGGAGATATAATTAGTATATCCTTCTGGTAATTCTAAAGTATTATGTAACAGAACATTGGTCATATCCGCTGACAGCGAAAACTTTATCAAGAGGGCAGATTTGATGATATCATTTACCAGATAAATCAATTAGCAGAACAATCATGGACGCTTTGCGGACCTTAAATGATAGGGATAATTAAGAATAGGCAAGACTGGATTGGTGCCTTCGACGTAGTTAAATTTTCATCATGCCAGTAGCAGTTATGAGTGTTAAAGCCAAGTTGTAGACAGTTTTGTCTACAGAATGAATGGGCCGGCTCGACCGGGTCGTTACCATTGACTCACAGAAATCCGACGTAAAGTAGCGGCTTGCTGCAGCGTTTCGTACGGTGAGTGAGATATCCGGAGGTCTAAATGCCCTTCCCAATCCGGTCGGCAACGCGCCCATGATTATTCTGGTATTGTGGGCGTACATGGGCAGTGGATATCACTTACGATCAGGTGACCCACTTGCTCGTTTGTCAGCCTATGCCATAAAAAAAGCGAGAATAAAATAAAGGAACATCTATTCAAAACCCTTTTGTAAGTTGTAATGCTTGGTGTAAGAATTTATGCCCTAAACAACATATCTGAATGGTATTTCCTTACATATGAATGACCAAAGTAAACTCAAAAGGCACATAAACCTCCTTCCTAACCCTAGTTTCTCGGTACTCAGTTAGTTAAACATTATACAACGTCAGTCTGTGGATGCGACGGCGCACGCTACGTCGCGTTGCGCTCGGTTGAAAACACCTAACTCGAAGAACGTAATTTTCACGCGCGGTGAGCACAATATTCAATTTTTTTATCCTTTTGTGGCAATGCGATATAGTACCTTTGATTTTGAATGGTGATTACTAGTTTATGATAAATACAAGCTCTTATAATATATAGTAGAGTTTATGGCCTTAAAAAGAGCTAAACAACTTTATATGAATTGAATAGCGCTGGTAGTGGTTATTTTTTTAATAACTTGTACGCAAGAGCGTTGTATAGAAAAACTCGCGATATCTTTTAGCTAATTGATTGATTATTTATGATTATTGCTCTACACTGGTGCAAAAATAATCTTCAAAATGTGTAAGTATTCTATTTTTTGTGTAAGTCTATTTTTTCGCAATTTGCTATTCAACAATATTAAAGTTAATGAACATTAAATAATAATTAAAAGACATTAATATCAAATATATAAAATTATGATATTTATGTGCTACTTTCAATGGTCGTATCACTGTCTGTGCGTTAGTACTTTAACCTTTTTAAAATGGAATTGGCAGGTGAGAGCGTCACCGACGCCAGCGTTTGACGCTTGATAAGGCCATCGGACGCAATATTCAAACTTTGGTTTCCGGATCACTAGACGCTTGGCTCAAGTTTTTCTGCATTCTGTCAACAAAAAAAGTAGCAGACCAAATTGGCAGGCTGCCTTAATTATGACTCCAGTGTTATCAACGTTACGAGTTGCCGAGCCAATAATAACGAAAACCTAGTGTAAAAAGTTTATGAAAAATATTATAATTAATCATAGTTATGTTGAACAAACGTGTTCTCAGAACCGGTTTATTGTTCATGCATCAAGAACAATCCCAATGAACGTGGCAGGTAGTGTCTCTGTATCTATCTGTTTTATGTTACATAAGCCGGCAAACGAGCAAGTGGGTCACCTGACAGTAAGTCATCTCCGTCGTACATGAACTCACAATACTAGAACAATCGTGTACTCGTTGCCGATTTTTTTTTAATTTATTAAACACAAAACAGGTTACAATCATGTATACATTTACATTATAAGATACATTTGATGAACAATAATTATAACCCAAAACATGTGTTCCAGAAAATATATAAGTACCTATTATATAAGTACGAGTATGTATTATTAATAATAACAATTACGTTTGAAAAACTTACAATTAATTAGGAAATAGACATTAAAAGTGACTTCTGAGAGACAGTGGTAACAGTCAAGACAGCCCATGCACGCTATAGACAATACTGTTTACAGCTCTACCAGTTAATATATTCAGATTTATACAATCTTGGTTTAAATTATGTTATTTACAACTTATTATATTGCTTTAGGGATCATTAGTTTTTAGCTGACATATTTGAAATAGTTGCAATACTATTTCCACCAGATACCAGCTTCTTCCACGTGAATCATAGTTAATAGAGTCCGTGGATTCATATCCGGCACTGAGAAAAGCAGGCGCGGCGCTTACCATCAGACAAGCACCTTGCTCGTCTCGTCATACAATTAAATGAAAAAAAAAACGTTCCCGACACACGAGCTGCAGGTTAACCTAGCGTGGGGTCAGGGCCATGTGTGTATCTGTTATGTGTATTTATGATTATGCGGATGATTTTGTTTGAAAATGATGACGGCATTCTTACATGATTTGTAAAAAAATATGGTATTTTTGTTTTATTTGGTTGAATGACGAGACGAGCAAGGCGCTCGCCTAATGGTAAGCGCCACGCCTGCCCATAAACAGAAGCAACACCACACAGAACTTTGAATTACGAAGCACTGCATGGCACTAAACTGCGCTCGTCTCCCAGAGACATAAGTTGTTAAGTCTCATAATGCCCAGTAATTTCACTTGCTTCAATGTCCTTCAAACCGAAACACAACAGTGCACACTGTTGCTTGGCGGCAGAAATAGACAAAGCGGTGGTACCAACCCAGACGGCCTATCATGAGGGGCCTACCACCTTGTACGCATACGAGGGACCTACCACCTTGTGAAATGCAGTGGATGTCCATAAGCGACGGTAACCACTATGTATCAAGCTCATACCCTGTCTGTATAGCAAATTTCATCAAAATCCGTTCAGTAGTTTCAGCGTGATTGACGGACAAACATCCAAACAACCAAACTTTCACATTTATAATATTAGTAGGATTATTTGTCGTGGATGTCATACATATAATTATTATACTACACTTGATTAATTTGTCGGTAGTATGTTTGTACACCTAATAGCTCTACAACGTACTGTGTATTTGTAATTTTAAGTATGTATATGGGTCATTGTCAAATTTTGCGCAGGTAACCGTGACTAAAAATAATAAACTTATAAAAAAAAAAATACTCAAACATGACTTTTAGTTACATCGATGCCCGTTAAAACAACTGGTCTTTTTGCTGTTATAGTTGGCCGCGATGTTTAACTAATGATTTGTGATTTATTTCAGATTTTGTGAGTTAGGGTGTAAAAAAATACAACTCTGTTACCATAACGTTTTAGTTTTTATTGTGAAATGAAACAAATTAGTCTTAAATATTTTGGCATTAATGTTAATCACAGTCTTTTATCTTACAATCACAGTTACAATCACAAGTTGTTTTTTAAAGTTTAACGATTATTTATTAAATTCTAAACAACTCTGTTACTTCTTGAATTTTAATAATATTAATTTCTATGTAATCACTCTAAATATTTATATATTATCTGCTAACAATAACATATGACTGTATAAATAGGTAACAAACTAACATTTTGTTAAATTATCATATTATATTATTAGCTTTTCATAAAAATCTGAAGAATGTCGTTTATATCCTTGGGACAGCAGTAACACAGTTGTAACACAGTAACGTAGTTGTTCTTTTTTTGTATCTTATTTGACTAAATTGAACTCAGTAGAGCTTGTGATCTTAAATTAACGTAAATGTAAGCTTCAATATTAATAACAATAAACTTTGTGACTAGTAAATAATTAAAAAAAAAAACACCAATCTATAATTTTAATTTATAAAGAAAATATCAAATATACTTGAAAGGGTAACTGGAAAATGTAAATTACTATTTTTTTAAATATGTCTAAAGCCCTATCAAAATGGTAGTATATTCTTTTACCTGTAATTTGAATTTTTGGTAACAGAGTTGTACGGTAACAGAGTGGTAAATTTAACATGCCATAACACATAAACGATAAAGTAAAGCGTAAATTACACTTTTTCTTTCTTATTTAGATTATTAACCTCTTTGACAACATATTGACTCCAAAATAATGAAAAATACGTTGTTTACTTACGTAAATAGGTAGGTAACAGAGTGGACAAACAATAAAAATACGCAGCATATTGAACGCCTCGCGGCCGCCTGACGCCTCCTATATCCCTCCTCCCGCTCTATCGGTCAACACATAATAATACAGACATTCCACCCAAACTAGTACAAAGTCTAAACAACGTCATCTCCATTTGAAGTTGCGATTTACCCAGTAACAGAGTATTTCACACAGATTCACACAGTACGCGGGACAAAGTTTAAAAAAATAGTTATTAAGTTAATTTCGATACCTACCGCTTTTACGGCATATTATATGAATATTAACAATACTCTTTTTATGGTAATAATTTATTTAAGGTAGGTTGATATAGTATAAAATGAAATTATTTGATGTTTATTATAACGTAGTGGTACCGGGGACATATAGAGTTTGTATGGAAAACCCCTCTGTTACCAAAAATTACCACTATGTTACTATTAAAAAAAATTAAAATAATCAAAAATATCTCTTTATTTTTGTTTTGAATGTTTATTAATGTGATGTATATTGTATTTAATATAAATTTTGAAAGAGGTTATATAATTATTACTAATAAAAAAATAATCACAGTTGAGGGACAAATTTACCTGCCCGAAATTTGACAATGACCCATATATGTTTTAAGAATATAAATAATCAAAATTTGGATTTAAAGTATCAGTGGAGTTTTTCTTCTACCATAGATTTTTTGTACAAAACCGGATGTTCCATACAACTTTATTCTATGAACGTGATAGGTATGTGACACTGGAGTGGTATTTAAATATAATAACTTGTCCGTTTTAAATTTTCTGGGCTTATTACTTTTTTTATACAAAATTTATAGGTAGTTAAAAGTTTTTAATTATTTTCTTTCAAATAATACTAATTTAAACGGATTTTATCACGGTTTTTATTAATTTTGATCCCGACGTTTCGATAGCTTTTCAGCCTTCGTGGTGTCGGGGTAGAATATTCGCGTAAACATAAGAAATCATTTTTTATTTTGTAGTGCTGGTATAAATGTTGAATTTGTTTGTCTTTTAAATACCATTTCACGCCATTAGGAGAATATTTTTATACCCAATCGAATAAAGAAATTAACATAAAAAATTTATCATTTTATGAAAAGATATACGTCGCTGGCGTGGAAATAAATATATTTGTCAAATTGAGAACCACCTCGGTTTTCTTTTGTCAATTAAAAATTGAATGTTTTCCTCAAATAGGTTCATTATAGGTGCTTTGTGTATCTCGTAGCGATTTCTCGTAAAGTGTGTGGCCAGCGGAAGGTTTCCAAACAGGCTGAAATAATTCGCGCGCTTTACGCATACAACCATAACCGTGCCTCTGTGTCACAACTCGCAATATTTTGCGTAATGGTTCATTTGCCCGTAGGCACTATTGCATTTATATTGTCATCTTTCGCATAACTTGACTTAGCGTACTGTTTGATAATGAAACGTTGATTATAATAGTGGTATTAGTAAATAAAATATAGCTTCCTACTATACTTGAACCTCGATGTATGCATAGTAAAGTATTTACATCGAGTGCTAATCTAGTAATAAAATAATAAGAAATATATAGAACTAACAATATCTGCATAATGTATCAGTAAATATATAATATCTTCTTCTTATAAATATATAAATGTGCTCAAAACACCCACATACGAGTGGCGCAGGACTAGTCAATATCTTACTCAAGAGTTACGAGATGTTATTTGCTTTTTCTCCTAAATCGACAAGACGATAATACAGAATAAGAAAAAATATTACGTTGTTAGTGATTATAGTATAGCTTGTCCAACCTAACATGAGCTACTCCATTAAGACTCGGACAGTAAATAATTTTGCGAAGTAACCGCAAATTGTTCATGTTTGCATTGTTGATATGCCTAAATAGAAAAATCTAAACACAAAATTGAATATAAAAAATAAACAATATTAAAATTGAAATAACAATTTATATTAATAAATATCAAATTTTTTACTGTTGTATACATAATTACACTTTTAAAATACATTTATCACGATCAAATAAAAAATCACTGAGATATTGTTCTTATATATGAGGCTGTTAGAACCAGAGTGGCCTAACTGCATTTTGATGACTTTTGACCAATTTGTATTTTCGTCAATTTAAACCAGGGCCGAAATGGACTTGTACTGCCATCTATATCAAGATTATGTTACCAATTTAAGGGCGGTCTGGTCTTGTAGATTAACATTTTTAAATTGACGAAAATACAAATTGGTCAAAAGTCATCAAAATGCTGTTAGGCCGTTCTGGTTCTAACAGCCTCATATTGTCCTTACTTTTCAGGAAACATAAAAATGAAGTCGGAAGTCAACGAGTGGTATAGAGGTCGGAAGGTGCTGGTGACGGGTTCGTCAGGACTAATGGGGAAGGTTCTCATAGAGAAGCTACTATACAGTGCTCCCGACATCGGCTGCGTGTACGCACTGGTGCGCTCCAAGCGCGGCAAGTCACCGGAGTTACGCATAGAAGACATGTGGAAACTTCCTGTAAGTTTCCCGGAATTCAGCTACTTTACACAGGAAGCAGTAATTATTTCGTCGAATGTTAATTAGTGCAGAGTGAGAAATTGGAAAGTTCGTTTTTTATAAAACTCAATGACAACACGATCAGATCGCTCACCTGATGGTAAACGCCATCGACTGACCATAAATCGAAGTAACACCACACAGAATTTTAAATTATAAAGCGCTGCAGTGCAGTCACTGTGCTCATCATTCCGAGACATAATAAAACTAGGTAAACATTACTAGGTAGTTGATCTTTCGTATGCGAGAGGCCGTCTGGGTTAGTATCACCACTTTGTCTATTTCATAAACATGCAGCATGTATTTTTTCAGATTTTGATTTGATTTTGTGTTTCTTTTAGAACATTGAAGCCAGTAAAATTATTGGGCATTATGAGACGTAACATTTTATGTCTCGGGGCGACGAGTAGTCTAATGGCATGTAATGCTTCTTTTAGACATACGAAATAATCTTAGAAGCAGTGTTCTACCAGTTAAAAGTTTATAATTTTCTGTCTCAATCATAATTACATTAATTCATAATTACTACATGATAGATCAAATTTACTTTTTATACCGAAAAAGATATTCACGTGTGCTGAGCCGTATAAAAATAATAATATTAGACATCGTAAGAAAAGATTAAATTTGTCTAATGAGCATTTACGTATTAGCTTCGGCTTCACACACGTCTACCAAAGGTCCGGGACTCTATAGTCGCGAGATATGATAAGACATACATAATAATAATACAAGCCCTGTATATACACGATCCATTGCTGGCCTCCTTTAGCGAATGAGCGCGGTAAAGCCTTAATACAATACGCTGGCCTTTTTTTTTATAGCATAGGCCGGCAAACGAGCAAGCGGGTCACCTGATGGTAAGTGATCTCTACCGCCCATGTACGCCCACCACCAAAAGAATCATGTGCGCGTTGCCGACCTTAAAGGAAAGGATAATTAGGGATTGGGAAGGGGAGGGGATTTGGGCTTCCGGTTATCTCACTCACCGTACGAAACGCAGTAGCAAGCCGCTACTTTACATCGGTTTTCTGTGAGACAGTAGTAACCACCGGGTCGAGCCAGCCCATTCATGCTGTAGACAAAACTGTCTACAGCGTGGCTCTACCACTCAAAATAATGCGGGATGGAAAACTTCACATAGCTTTGAAACTCTTATAGAGAATTTCTTAGGTTTGCAAGTTTACTCAACATGTTTCCTTCACCGTTGTTATAACCGTTAATTAACAGTTACACACATAACTTAAAAAAGTCAGAGGTTCAAGCTCTTGGGTTGGTTTGCGAACCTGCGACTTTCATCTCGACAGTCCGTATTACTCCCCGCCAAGTTATGTTATTGCCATAACAGATTATATTGAGCCGCGTGCAAAAGCTGGTAATTTAAAGTTAACCCTTTGACCCCGGGTCAGCAGCGGGGATATCTTTTATTATTATAATTTAAGTGTTTGATAATTTTTTTCTTTTTTATAAAAAAAAAATCGCAAGTACCATAAAAAATATATTTCCGACACCGTAACATACCACGTTACTTTTTTCTTCACTTTGAAGTAATATAATTCTTATTTATTCCAGCTGTTCTCAAGGATTCGAGAAGAGAAACCACATCTTATGAAAAAGATTATACCCGTTACTGGAGACATGCTTTATGAAGACCTTGGAATTGATAAAAATCTGTTGCAGCAAATATATGATGAGGTACGTTTAAAATATGATCTCATTTTTATTGAGGTATATCACAACGCTGTATGGTATTACCAGTCTTGAACACTGTGTTAAATGACTTCGAAAAAAAGGGTAATTATCTATTCAACTGTATTTATTTGTCTACACGTCTACACTGAAAGAACCTTTCTTCTAAGTCCGTCCAAAATCTACACTTATTATAGAGGAAAGATTTGTATTTTTGTATGTAACGAATAAACTTAAAAACTACTGGACCGATTTGAAAAATTCGCTCACCATTAGAATCCTACATTATCCCTGATGAACACAGGCTACTTTTTATCCCGGAAAAGTAGATCACGCGGGCGGAGCCATGAGGAAAAGCTAGTCACAAATAACTTTACCTTCTTAGAGATCCCGAAGTCACTCCTGACGCTGAATAAACAGAACTTTTAAATCTTGAAGCCATCAGGTGACCCTCTTGCTCCATTGCCGGCCTATGCTATAAAAAAAAAAAAAGATTTTTAAATTTTCATTAAACTGCATGCATATACTTACTCTGGTTGGTATAACTTATCGTAAGATGAATAGAATATATTTTTTTACATTCAATGTTATTTCTAATTCTTGGGAATAGAGTCTGTGGTAAATATGAAACGCAGTGTGAAAGCGGTTTGAAATGTTATGGAGAGCAATAGTCAGTATCACGGGTCCGGTACCTTGCGTAAGTGAAATCGGGCTGCTAAACTACGTACAATACTATTTGCACTATTACAAGTTAAATGTTATCTAATGCTCTTGATGTAATGATGCATTCATTGTACTTACTTGATGGTTACTTCGCAATTGGAAAGATTTAAACCATGTTGAATGAGCAGCCTTACATTGGCACCTACTTAAAGAAAAAAATGTATTGCCTATTACCTAAAATATGCGACCAAACTTATAGGCAAATAATAGTTGGATTGACCAAGTTTTAAGTACCTGGGTTAGATACTCAGTGAGCTAATATACTAATGTACAGAGGTTGCACACCTTTGAACTTAAAAACATGCCGCCATTTTAATAGCGTACAATATCTGCAGAGCTCTGCGTTCATTCTAAATCGCACCTTACTGCCACGTGTATTATAGCGCAATTCTCTTGGATTCAGAATTTAATTACTCGAATAGTCAACCAACAGGGTTTTCCAACGAACTAAAATAAAATATGAACAAATCTATTAGAAACATTTAGTGTATTTTACAATTTATTTTACTTTAAAACGCATTCAAACCAGCTTATTAATTAAGGCGCCTAAATGTCTAAGACCGATGATTAATATACACGCTTACCTACCTATAAAGGCGTAAAACTTTTAACACTCCTCTTTTTCCGGGGGGTAAAAATACAAAAGTAGCGTCAAGCGTGAAATAGACAAATATTTCTGAAGCGCACAATTGGAATACTAGTACTGTACAGTTTGATAATAATCATTTAGATGCTGGTTTCACTATCATTTAGAGAATTTACTCCGGATGTTTTATATGTAAACAAGTATTTCCTCGCGGCTCCGCCCGCGTGATCTGCTTTTTCCGGGATAAAAAGTAGCCTATGTTACTCAGTGATAATGTAGCTTTCTAACGGCAAAATAATTTTTGAAATCGGTCCAGTAGTTTTTAAGTTTATTCGGTACATACAATATACAAATCTTTCCTCTTTATAATATTAGTGTAGATGACACTATGACCCATGGAGTACGTGCGTGTGGTGAATCCGTAAGTGACAGCCAGTATAAATAAACCTAGCCATGAAGGAGAACTTATTAGGTAATATTACAATTACTGCAGCATAATTCTCAGAAACGTCATCACATTTGTCACACGTTTTACGTAACGCCTGAGGTTACTAAGTTCAAACTATAACTACGGTAGCAATGTAATGTCAGTTACATAACTTTGGCATAAGAACAAAATATACCAGGACGCCGCTACATCTGGAGATAATAACTATCGAGAAAATTTTGTTGGGAAACCGGCTGGTGGCTAGAAATGTAATTGAGTAAGGACTTCAGAATTCAGATTATTCTATATTCAACACGTATATAAAGTGAATATAAAAAAAACGTGTTATATTTGATTGTAAACAAAAATAATCGATAACTCATCGCAAAAACGAATATACAATATTATCGTAAAAGTAATTTCATACTCTGCTTTTTAGCAAGTCTTAATGCAAGTGCCATGAGTCACGACGTAAAGGCAAATTTCGTCTGTCAACGCCCTGCTGAAAGCGCCAGTGACGCCGTGCGTTAGTAATGATAGCCATCGATTTTCAAATAAACGCTGCGACGCGGTGGAATTGACCCTGCGTCATTGACGCGTGTGTCAGATACACAACTTAACGCGACCATCGGATGTCTGCATGATTTGTACGATGAAATAAGTTTACAATAATAAAATTGTTCTTTTAGGTTTCAGTAGTTTTCCATTTTGCCGCAACACTTCGTTTAGAAGCACCATTAAAGGAGGGATTGGAAATGAACACGAAAGGAACGCTTCGTGTTTTGGAACTGTCGAAAAAAATTAAGAATCTTGCAGCATTTATACATCTGTCTACAGCATTCTGTTATCCGGACTACGAGAGGCTTGCTGAAAAGGTGGCATGCATTTTTGTTATTTTATTATCGTGTAGGCAATTAAAATAGCCGTTATGACAAGTCAGTACAAAAAATGAAACTTATATAAAAAAAATATATCAACTAATCATAAAAATACTTTACGCAATATTTGTACTATAGAAAAGTCCAGATTTGTTAAATTATAAACGTGAAGGTCAGGCAAACACATTGAATTTGAGTATTCGATTCGAAAAATTACATACGATTGCCCGGGATTATTCAATTGTTATTTACCCGGGATTATTAATTGTGCTGCGTAAATATGTATATAAATAATACCAGCCTTGTGTTATAATATACGTTCCACTGTTGGGCACAGCCCACGAGTCTTCTCTACTAATAAGAGATTAATACGTGATATAATATTTTTCTTTTTATTTTAAAGGTTCACGATCCACCAGCTGACCCGCATGAGGTGTTGCGCGCCGCGAGCTGGCTGACCGACGACCAACTCAACTTATTGGCTCCTTCAATACTGCAGAAACATCCTAACTCATACACTTACTCTAAGCGATTAGCAGAAGCTTTGGTTAAAGAAAACTACCCCGAACTACCAGTGGCTGTAGTTCGCCCCAGTATTGGTAAGATTAAATAAATAAATACACCCAACAGTCACATACATAGTCCTGACCCCACAGTAAGATACAAGTCTTGTGTCGTGGGTATCAGGAACTATGAGAGACTTTCGGTCTCACAACACCCAGACCCCGAAACAACGGTGCACAGGAACTACGAGAGACTTTCGGTCTCACAACACCCAGACCACGAAACAACGGTGCACGTGAGCGAGCGAGATAGTAAGATGTCACTACGCATCCATTTTTACGCACACCAATTTTTTAAATCATAACTGTGGGATCATTTTTGATCCAATTTTCAGTGTGTTTTAACAAACAAAAAATAACGTATAAAATTGAACATAGGCAACAAAAGTTTTGGTCAGGGATCCCTGAGCCATTTTTCCACTTGATTACTATCAAGCTAATTTTCCGTGAGTAGCTTCGTTTCGATGAGACGCACAACAGTTCCCTATGCGAAAATTCTCTATTGTGGTAGCTAACACAGGTAGCAAGGATAAAATATGTCGATTTGATGAGTTCCTGACAATTTCTACTGCGTAGACGTAAAATAACTTGGTTTCATACATTTCAGTGACACCATCGTACAAAGAACCAATGGCTGGCTGGGTGGACAACCTCAACGGGCCTATAGGTGTGATGGTCGGTGCCGGCAAGGGCGTCATCAGATCTATGCATTGCTACGGTCATTACCACGCTGAAGTGATACCAATAGACATAGCTATCAATGCCATAATCGTCATTGCATACAAGATTGGAAATCTATCTGAGAGGTTTGTAGATATGTAGATTTCCATCCTTTGTTCTCAGACAGTAAGGCATCTAGAAAGTATTTGGCTGAGGGGATGAGTGAAGCGTCTAAAATCCTTGTTCTGTTCTTCTGAGAGTGAAGAGTGCTGAAAGGCGAAATTCCTGGACGGCGTTCATATAAATATATGTTTTAATTTTTTACAGTTTTAATTTTAAATAAATAATAATCTGTCTCGATGGCTCAGTTGTATTGCGAACGCGGTACGACTGCTATGCTGAGGTCTCGGATTCGATCCGTAAAAGTGATATTGGATTTTTCTGTTACGAAATGTATGAGCCCGCAGTCTGGAATTTTACCCGTTGTGGCGATAGATTCGCCCTCGATCACATCATGGGACGGAAATACACTCGGCGAAATGTGGCTGTACTGGTTACACCTCTGCCTACCCCTTCAGGGATTACAGGCATGAGTGTGTATTTATGTATAAATACTAAAGTTTTAATTACGAAAGAGTCTAAGACACATAGCCTGGGTCTGCTAGTGGTTGCCCTGAAATCTTTTCGAGTTCATACTTAAAAAAAATGTAATTTAAGATGTTCGCTCATAGGTTGAGTAGTCGTCACTCTTCTTTGTCTTCGCATACTTTTAAACTCCTTATAACACAACATTTATTTTTTAATAAATAATACACCCAATAATCACATACATAGTTCTGACCCCACAGTAAGATACAAGTCTTGTGTCATGAGAATCAGGAACTACGAGAGACTTTCGGTCTCACAACATCCAGACCCCGAAACATATATTAGTGGATCACACAAACGTTTATCTCGGTGCGGGGATCGGACCCGCTGCCTCACGCTTCACAGTCGGCTACTCGCCCGCTGCGCCACGCAGGCTGTCAAGCTTTGTCCTTAACTTGTACTATAACAACGTCTTGTAGATCTATCTCTGCCTCTTCTTCCACACAATGCTATAATGTCGTATGTATAATATCTTCTCAAAAATCCTAGGCCACCAGAAATTCCTGTTTTCAACCTGACTACCGGAGATGATAGAAACACAACCTGGAAAGAAGTTTTGGATATTGGTAAAGCAACAGTGCGTAAATATCCATTCGAAGGGCCATTGTGGTATCCAGATGGAAACATTAGACACAATAAGTTTATACACACTCTATGTGTATTTTTCTATCACATAGTACCAGCCTATTTCATAGATTTTTTGCTGTTCCTCTTTAGACAGAAGCGCTTGTAAGTATATTTTATATTATCGAATGTAGCAATTTGATCTTTCAAATAAATACTTTTGATTAATATTCTATGGGCGGTGGAGATCACTTACCATTAGGTGACCCATTTGTTCGTTTGTCCGCCTCTGCAATAAAAAAGTTTAAAGTACTACAATTAAAGCAATAGCACAACCGCAAAAGTGTACATAACCATATAAAACACACGTTATAAGTTAAAAAGTTTTATAAGGTGGTAGGTCCCTCGTATGCGAGAGGCCGTCTGGGTTGATACCACCGCTTTGTCTATTTCTGCCGCCAAGCAACAGTGTGTAAGCACTAACTGTTGTGTTTCGGTTTGAAGGACATTGAAGCCAGTGAAATTACTGGGCATTATAAGACTTAACAACTTATGTCTCGCGGTGACGAGCGCAGTTCAGTGCCGTGCAGTGCTTTGTAATTCAGTGTTGTGTAGTGTTGCTTCTGTTTATGGGCAGGCGTGACGCTTACCATGAGGCGAGCGCCTTGCTCGTCTCGTTATCCAATGAAAAAAAAAGCCTACTTGTCAGTACACTGCCTATAACAATAACATATTCATATAACAATCAAATTTCTTCCAGCATGGTACGCATACAAAACAGAATATCAGTTGGTTTAGAAGTACTACAGTATTTCACAACTCGTGAATGGTGGTTTGACACGGATAATTTCAAGTCACTAGGTAATTTACTGAACCCCGAGGACCGAGCGCTCTACCCTATGGACCTGACAATCATAGAGGACGAGCCTTATATAGAGAGTTGTATGATCGGTGGAAAAATATACTGTATGAAGGAGAAACTTGAAAATCTTCCTCGAGCTAGATTGCATAATAACATGTAAGTATTCATTTTAAAATAAAAACTTTCAAAATCGACTTCATAATCAGAATTCCGGTGCTTCGTTTTCTATTGAAGAACTCCTCAATATTCTTCATCAGATAACTATCAGATATTAGCCATATGCATTTGGGATTACTCGTAGAAAACCTTAACACTAACAGGATGACACATCGATCCATATTTGGCAGAGATATCGCATAACATACTTATGTATGTTAATTCGTCTATGTTTATACATAGACGAATTGTAAGCTTACTTCTTTTTGAAGTTGAATGAAAAATCTAAACTGACTAAGGCTGGGACACTGTTGAGTTTCTTGAATCTAATTACATGCCGGACAATGACTATTTTAAAAATAAGTTGAAATAACAGTTTAATAACAATAGATTTATTTGATATTGGAATTTGTGCCCAGTATGGCGATAGGGGATCATTACCTACTATCGTGTACAGAAATAAGCTGGGCGAAACGTTGTTGCCCTACTTAGTCCTGTGCCTATCCCTTCAGCGGCACAGGAATGATCTTATATATGTAAACGTCTAAGAATTAAATATGTTGTACATTCATTCATCATCGTATTTTCTATTTTTCAGACTTTTCATCCTAGACAAATTGGTTTCAATTTTCTTTTATTTAGTACTCTTGTACTGGATTGTGTTATGGTGCGAGCCAGTGAGACAGTTACTATCCTGTGGAGGACCGTTTATACGCTATTTACCTCTAGTCGGCAAAGCTGTCTTCAAAGAAAATTCTTAAAAGAGAATTTAATATAAATTCATAAATACGGGGTGTATATGCTGGTGTCGCGGCAAAATTCTTGTTGTATATTAAAAATATGCTTTAATTATAATAACCTCGTCAATTAATAAAATATTATGATAAAAATTAATTATAATGAGTTTTTTTTCTTATTTAAGTTCATTCAATTAACCCGTCGAAACCTGCCGGATGTGAGGACTTAGATGTTGTTTCAAGGCCTAAGCAGTCTAAATAAAAAAAAAGACGAGTAATTATCTATTTAACACATTAGTGCTTGTAGTTGATAGATCCACGTCACGGAAGTATTACGTAATGTTTTTGTACTACGTAATAGTGAAAATAAAGTACAATAACATTGTACCTAGTGCTAGTTTTTTATACCTGTCACGTCGTTCGTATACGGGTATTATGTATGGAGTTAATACGTTTTCAATAACATAAAAATGTGTAAAAATAAACTGATTTAAGCCGACTTGCACGACGATCTTTATCTTTAAACATGTTTAGTAATTTCTCTTCGTACTATTTGATGTATCGTATACACTATGGGCTTTACTAATAAATGTTGTATACGAGTGTCATACTTATACAGTGTTTTGTCTCGCTTCTTCTTATAATAAATGTCACTCAACATAGCAAGACAAAATATTGTATAACTATTACCAACATATACAATGTTTATTAGTAAGGTTATATATGTTTAACAACGTACGACATACGTTTGTATGGTTTACGGACGACGTGACAGGTATAAAAAACTGGCACTAGGTTTATTGTTATAGACTGTATACGAAAGTGTAGGAACACTATCGCGTTCATCAGAATCTGTAGACTGTAAAATTGGCTATATTGGCGATATATGTCTATGAACTTGCCATTTTGAACCACACCCCTTGAGTGGATCGCGTTCCAGGATCAGCTAGTGTATATCTCGTTCGCCCGAGGGGCTTGCGACATGACTAAATTGGTTAGGGCGGGTACACGGGTACATATTTGTATTCCTGTGCCTGCAGGCCCTGACGCAGGCCCATCGATTTGCCTCTTCCCTATTCGGAGTGTGAAGAAGCATTTATACAGGCCGGCATGATTCTGGTGACCACCGATAAACTCTTGTTTCGGTGGTCACTGTTTTTTATTGGACTGCACTGCGCTTGCCATCAGGTGTAGTGCAGTCACTTTGTTGTGCTCGGATAAAAAAATAATATTATATTATGTATTGTCCACAGTAAATTTATTTAAAACTGTAATTGTATTTATTGTATATAATGGTGAAATGTAAGCATGTATTAATTATATTAAAGTACACTCTTGATTGCCCTTTCTTTCCTTTTATCTCCATCCAATAGTTATCTGTAAGAGATTGCCTTGAGCTATAAGGCCACTATTTGTGTTATTTCTACTATAATTATAAGCCTCCAAGATTGTATGTCTTGTGTATATTAAAGTTTAAAGAAATAAATATTTTTTGCGTCACTAGAAGTTCGTTTGTTACGCTACAGTTAGGGTTCAATAATATTTATCTTGGATTTAGATCCAAGATAAATATTCTAATATTAATACCTAATAATAAGATAATAGCTAAGGTCAGGCGGACCTTACGGTCCGCCTGGCCTTAGGTATTAACCAATTGTTAATTCCATATTTTAAATAATAAGTGATTTTCACAAAGCAACGACTAGACAGTCAGTCACCTGTCTAGTCTTTGTTTTTACGGCGACATACATTTTGATTCAACTAGGTACTTTCAGTAACTTTCGAACTGTATTCTTATTGGCTCATTGGCTTCATTTTTTATTCTTTAATTACTCTGGTATTATAAAAATAGTTTACATTTAAGAAGCTTAACACATACAGCTCGAAAATTTTAAGTTTTAAGTGAAATTAATCAAGTTAAGTGAGTTAATCCATCGATTCATGTAATTTGTTTTTTATTCAGATATAGTATTATGCCCATTATGTAATATTATACGTTAAATTAGTCTATTCATTACCGAACCTCTCATCAAAACCGGTTTTAACATCTTTTTCGCATATGAAGAAACTGCGTTGCGAGCAATCGCCATAAGTGAGTTCTCCATTGTAGAACATAGCGCCGCATAGGTACTTGTCGTCGACGTCAGGCTGGGCATAACCCCACCGTGAGTACCCGCTGTCTTCTAACTTGCTACCTGGAATTATATTAATATCGGGAAGGAAAATCGAAAACATGCTTTATGTTACTTAATTCTCATTGTTTTGGAGCAGAGACAATTTCTTCTTTCTTGATACATGTTTTATTTAGATATTTTGTCAATGTGTACCACTTCCGATCTTAGATTACCGAAATGACTAACAAAGCTGATATGTGAAAATATTAGAACGGTATTACTTTGGAAGTGAAGTAGAGCCACTCTGTAGACACTTTTGTCTACACTCTACAGAATGAATGGGACGGTCCGATCAGGTTATTACCACGGTCACAAAGAAAAGCGACGTGAAGGTTGCTTGCTGCTAGGTTTCGAATAGCGACTAAGCTTTCCGGAGGGCCATATTGCCTTCCCAATCTCCATTTCTTTCTTGAAAGGTTGTCAAAGGATCCAAGGTTCTGCTAGCATTGTAGGTATTTATGGGCCATGGAAATCACTTACCTACCATCAGGTAACCACTTGCTCGTATGCCTCTGGTATAAAAAGTGAGATGCTTAAGCAAGGAAATAATAGTGTTAATTTGAACACGCTTCACGTTAAAACTACTGGATGGTTTACGATGCAAGGTTATATCTTAGGAAAACATTTTAAAGCCGTCAGCAAAACATAAAAGAGTATTGTACCTTTAACGGAGAACCATCCCTGTTTAAACCAATTATAGAAGCCTAGCATTACAAATCCAGCTGAATAGTTTCCCTTGACTTTATCTTTAGGCGCATCCTCAGTCAACTTTTTGAGGAAGTCTGCCTCTTTTTTACTATTGATAACTGCTAAGTACGATTCCTCTGCGTTGCACACAGCGAACGCCTCCGTCCAGTTCATCGGAGTTAAAAAGAACTTGTAACACGTATCAATGTAATCGTTAGCTACGTAACCTGGAATATAAATTTAAGTATCAAAGAAATAAGGTTTCAAAAAGATTTTTAAAAGATTACCTAAGTTCATCGTATTAGACAAGCCGTCTGGCCTGAGATGGTGGCGTAATGTGTGCCTCTAAGTAAGTGCGTATGTATGTATATTACCTTTATAAGGAGTTTGGCAATCTCTATGCCATTCTAAGGATGCTAAAGTCTTCTTGCAAATGAAAGGATAAGTACGCCCACAACTAATATCAGTCATAGCTCCTTTCTTGTTCATGACAACACAGTCCTCGTCGCCTTTGACGTCGTTCGGTTCTCCAGGGCCCCAGTTATTATAAACCTCATTTAGTGGTCTGCCTGAAATAGTAAATAGTGTACCTATCATCATTATTAAATTAGATATATCCCAGTATATAGTTTACGGCTAACCCATCGGTATTATTTTAACTAATGAACATAATAAAATATAACAGTGACGCGACGCTTTATCGTACAGAGAAAAAAAGCTGTTTTCTTTATAGCAGAGGCCGGCAAACGAGCAAATGGGTCACCTGATGGTAAATGATCTCCACCGCCCAATCCAAAATAGCCGAAGAATCAAGGTCACGTTGTCACCTTACACATATCGAATAATTAAGGGATTGGAGATTAGGGCTTCCGAATATCTTCTCCGGATGATTTACTTAGATAAAAGATTCTCCAGTTTATATTAAATAGCCATGTTTTTTTCGCTTCTTCGTGTTCTTCGGACGTATTTGCTCGTTAATATATTATGTCATGCCCTTTAAATTAAAAAGTAATAAAAGATTAAGGGCGATTAGGATATATTTTGCTAGTTGAATAGTTGAAAGGATTTAGAGGAAAATTGTCACACAACTACACCATGATCTAGATTAGAACATAGATTATTTTTATCACGGGAAAATACATTCACGCGGGCAGAGCGCGAGCAAAACCTTGTAATCCATATTGTCGTACTCACTCGTATGTAGATACTAAATAATTTTTGATTGTTTTTACTGAAGAAGAAATTTTAATTTCAAGCCTTCTATGGATGTTATGAAAGTTCCAGGTTATTATGAGTCAGCGCCATCTAGATATAATACCGTATTTTGAGCTGTTTTTTTATATGCCCTTGTCGGTCTATTTAAATGATTTGTCTGTGGTAGTACGTACTTACTGGCTTTCCTCCTTAGTAAGATTCACTGTATGTAACTATTTTGTCTGTTATCATACAGTGTCATGACTTGTAGCCTGATAACAATATTATAATAAATTTCTCTTTAAATATAAACATATTTTATGAACACGGTGATAAAGTGTGGGCATCGGACATTCCAAAAGTTAAACAAAGTTGGGAAGCTACTGGAACTTATAGGACTAGAAGGCAGTAAGGAATCGGTGTACCTAAATGCCCTACCTACCTAGATGATACGGGACGTTAAGAAAATGTCTTTGTATGACTGCCTGTTCTATGTCTGCTGGGCTGTCTGTCTATCTGCTTGAATGTCCATCTGTGTATCGTGTCGATTCATTCCGCTCTGAGCACCGGTTCGGGACGGACGTATGGTTTTATGGTCGTAGCACCTGCTCGGCCATAAAGCTGTTATTCTGACCCGAGTCGCTGGTCAATCTACCTGAGCCCCTGCGCTCGGTCCTTTTTACGACCGGTGCCGCGTCCTTTTCAGGACAGGGTACCGCTCAACTTTCCGTGTTTTTACACGATTTTGGCCCCTTCAGGGCGTAAGCTCGGTGGTTAACCTAACGGTGCAAACAAGCCGAGCTTGCGGGGACCCGGCCCGCGTTTTTAGCCCCTTCAGGGCTAAAGCGAAGCCGGACGGGTGCGGATCAGGAGGCACGTGGAGTGACCCCACGGTCTCCCCCGCACATCGCCCTCCCAACCTTACCCATCCCCAACATCCATCCCGTGTTCCGGTTGAGCGTGCGGTCTCCGGACCAATATCGCTTACGGTTCACGGACTGTTAGGAACCCTCTCGCACATTGAGATTGGCAGAGGGAGACAAGCTTAGGGCACGCCCTAGTTTTAAGTACATCCCCCCTCGCCTATCCCCGGCGAGGAGGGTCATTCACCTACTCACCCCCGGGCGCACCTACCCGGGGATTAGGGTATCCGTGTTAACCGCGACCGCGCCCCGCCGCGTAACTAAGTGCGATAGCCCCCGGTTTTCTTGTGGGTTCTTTCCCGGGGGAACGCACCGCTTCCCGAACCCACTCGCGGTAATTTTCACTCAAGTTAGGTGGGCTTGGCCCCAGCCAAAAAGATGGCTGAAGCCAAGCCTGTTGAGGAACCGTCGATTGACGATGCCACCCTTATCGAATTAATAAAAAAACGCCCGCATCTCCGCAGCCAAATTTTAGCCGACGAGGAACCCGCCCTGGCAACCTCTACTCCAAAGAAGCGGCCGGGCTCAGCCCTGAGCTCGCCCGCTTCTACGGAGCACTCCTCTAACGAGGAAAACCGATCCTCCGAGGGTGAATCCACGGACGAGGCATCTTCCTCCTCCTTTACGACGGTCAAGAACCGTAAGAAAAGGAGGAAGAAGAAGGCCAAGTTCGTGGATTATTCCATGGTCTCTCAGACCCCTGAGTCGTCGGCTCAAAATTCACCCGCTCCCGCATCCGCTCCCGCCTCTAACGCCGCATCCGACTCAGAGATGCAAGTAGATAGGCCCGCGACTCCTCCCCGGGCTCCTGCCCAGGCCTCCCAGGCCCCCGCCCAGGCTCCTGCCCAGGCCGCCTCAACTTCAGCCAAGGCTCCCGCCGCGGCTAAAAAGCCCTCTGCCCCATTAATAGGGGTCCACATAGTTGCTCCCCTGACCATACCGCAGGTTCTCCGCTGCATTGGTCCCGGTCTTATTAATAATACCTCGTGGAATCTTCCACGTAGCAAATTGCTCATTTTCCCAGTCAATTCAAATGCCCACCGAGAGATCACCAAGACTCTCGATAATAATAATTATCAATATTATACCCATTCTCTCCCTGAGGAACGTAACTATCGTTACGTTATCAGGGGCGTCCCTTTATGTATGCCCACTCAGGACGTCAAAGACGGCCTCATAGAGCAGGGCATCGAATGCCTAGAGGTGCACCGAATGCACGCTTCCACCCGTAAGCCCGACTGTCCTCGTAAAGGACTTTACGAGATGGTGCTTGTAGTCCTTAAGTCGCGTAAGGACTGCGACGCCATTTTTAATATTAAATCCGTTGCCGGCCTGGGAGGCATCCACGTTGAGCTTCCCTTCAGGAAGAACCTTATAGGGCAGTGCCACAACTGCCAGATGTATGGTCACGCAGCCCGTGGCTGTAGGTTAGCCCCTCGTTGTGTGAAGTGCCTCGGAGAGCACTCCACACACGACTGTCCCCGTCCCAAAGACATTTCTCAATGCACGGAGCCGCCTTCGTGCGTCAACTGCGGGCAGTCTGGCCACCCGGCCAACTACCGCGGTTGTTCCAAAGCTCCCAAGCCCCGCAAGCCCCTTCAGGGCAGGCAATCCCACCACACTAGGGCCCCTCAGGCCAAACCCCAAGAGCAATTCAGGCTCGCTCCACCTCCACTGATAAACCCTTGGTTCCCGCCTTTTAAACAGGTGGTCCCGGTCCCTACCCAACCTACCATCCCTCCGGCGAACGTTGCCCCTAAAAAGGCAGCGCCCGCCGCTCCTTCCAAGCCAGTGGCGACTTCCTCGGCGGCACCCGCTCCCGCGACCGCGACCGCGACCGCGACCGCGACCGCGCCCGCGCCCGCGCCCGCACCCATAGTCGCCCCTCAGGCGAATAACCCCTCTCCCCAATCGGCGGGAGTTAGGTCCTTCCTCCCGGAGGAGGACCTATATCTGGCCACAGAGCCTATCTCGGCCCAAGCGTGGGACCGAGTTAGAGCCCTGACCCCCGCGGGTAACGACTTCGTTACCCGCATCGCAGTTCGCGTCCAACGTGTCATGCGTCTGGGCGACTGCGACCAGACTCGTTCCCTTCTGGACGAGATATCTGTCCTGCAGACCCAGCAGAGACAATACATGTTGCAAACCATTCTCGGTTCCTGATGGCTGCGAATGTTTTGCAACGCCCCTCGCGGACTAAACCCTGCTCCCTCAGAGTGGGGTTTTTCAACATAAACGGCATCAAGGATGACCGTTTAGAGCTCTCTCATTTTGTCCGCGACAACGACTTAGACGTTTTCCTCATCCAGGAAACGTTTCTCAAGCCTCCAAGGCGTAGTCCAAATCTTCCCAACTACCGACTCGTGCGCAACGACCGCGTTACGGGTCCATTAGGCGGCACTCTCATTTATTATAAAAGGTCCCTGCACTGCATACCTCTTGATCCCCCGGTAGGGCTGAGGAACATTGAGGTCTCGGTCTGTAGGTTAGCCATGACAGGCCATCTGCCAATCACCATAATATCCGCTTATCTCTCTCCCAGTAAGGAGCTTCACTCCACAGACTTAGATATCCTATTTGCATTGGATGATTCCGTCCTAGTGGCGGGAGACTTCAATGCCAAGAATACCCTCTGGAGCTGTCATCGCACAAATGCGAATGGCATCGCTCTGGAGGCTAATCTTGAAAGAATAGGCATAGATATCCTTGTACCGAACGAACCGACTCACTACGGACATGTAGGACAAACGCCCGAGATACTCGACATAGCGCTTGTGAAGAACGTATGCTTACGCATGCGTTCTATACGGGTGCTACAAGAGCTAGACTCGGACCACAGACCTGTGATCTTAGATTTTGTTCCCCATAGAGGCCCCGATGACACAGGTCTTAATAAACCGACGAGGGTTCGGACAGATTGGCGCCTTGTAGGCGACAAGCTGGCCGACACCTCGTCCAGTGCTCTTGCCGCGATCCCTGACCGTATCGAAACTCCCGAAGAAACGACAGTGGCGGTACGTTGTTTCACCACTCACCTGCAAAACGCCGTGAGCGAAAGCTCCAGGGAGGAACATGTGGCTGTTCCCAGTCACATGTTGCTCCCTAACGACGTGCGGGCCGTGGTGAGAAAACGGAACGCAGCCTTAAAGCGCAACGCGAACACCCCCCATCCGACTCGGCTCGCCCCTGCGCGTTACTTCCAGAGGGAAGCTAAACGTCGCATGAAGGGGCTAGTCGAGTCGAAATGGGACGGGTTTCTCGGCGATATCCGCCCGACCCATAAGGCGTTTTGGCATCTCTGTCGTTCCTTCGAGAAACGAGACGTATCGACCATGCCCCCGCTTGATCGTCCGAATCAACGCCCAGCGTTTGATGACGACGAGAAAGCGGAATACCTTGCCGACAGTCTGGAAACTCAATGTTCTCTCAGCGAAATCCTCCCCTCAGAGCAGGCCCATCTTGTTGCGGTCAATGAGTTTGTCGAAAGTAGGAACGCGTTCCCGCCGCCGACGCAACCGATCCCTCTCCCCACCGCCACCACCTCCGCCGTCGACCCGGATGTCGATGAGCCTTTTAATCCACTGTCACCGGTGACATTCGATGAAGTAAGCAATCTGGTCAGGAAACTCAAAAGACGTAAAGCCCCCGGGGGCGACGGTATCTCCACCCGCGTCCTTAAGATGCTCCCCAGCCATCTGCTGGAAATCCTTACTGCGATTTTAGACGCAGCTTTCCGCAATTGCCTCTTTCCACAAGAGTGGAAGGAAGCAATTGTCATAGGAATACCCAAACCGGGTAAACCCAAATCTAGTCCGACATCTTACCGCCCCATTAGTCTCTTGAGCTCTTTGGGTAAGGTGTACGAGCGACTCGTCCTCGATCGCTTAAAAGTAGTAGCAGCGAACCACAATCTGCTCCCCGAGGAGCAGTTTGGGTTCCGAGCCCGCCACAGTTGTTTGCACCAGGTGCTCCGCATCACGGAGCACATTCACGAGCAAAATTTTAGAAAGATCCCCACCGGAGCCATATTTTTCGATATCGAAAAAGCATTCGACAAGGTGTGGCACAATGGCTTGCTTCACAAGCTATATTCCATGAACGTGCCCACTCAGCTCGTGCACATCATACGAGCGTTCTTGTCGAATCGCGGTTTCAGATATCGCGTGGAGGGAAGCCTCTCTTCCCGACACACCATTTCGGCAGGAGTCCCGCAAGGCTCCGCCCTCTCTCCCTTCCTTTTCTCGCTGTATACAAGCGATATTCCCAAACCAAAGGGTGCCCATCTGGCGCTCTTTGCTGATGATACCGCGATCTATACATCGCGCAAAAATCCGGCTGAGGTGGTCCGCACTTTGCAGGCCGCTGCCGACGAACTCGGTCAGTGGTTTCGCAAATGGCGAATCACCATCAACCCGTCCAAAAGCGCCGCGATCCTCTTTTATCGAAACCCTAACCATCTTGCTCCAGTCCGGAATGTGACCATGTCCAACATGCCCATTCCCTGGACCAAGACAGTCAAATATTTAGGAGTGACCCTTGACCAGAAGCTTACCTTCATTCCCCACTTAGTCGCGGTACGCGCGCGAGCCGCATTCGCGTTAAACCAGCTCTTCTGGCTGTTGAACCATAAAAGCAAACTCTCGATCCGCAACAAGATTAGGATTTACACGACATGTATTAGGCCGATCATGACTTACGCATCGCCCGCGTTTGCGCATGTACCCGAATCCCGATATAGACGCTTGCAAGCCCTGCAGAATCGCTTTCTGCGTAAAATCACTGGGGTCCCGTGGTATGTGAGAAATCACAATACCCACGTGGACACGGGCTTGCCGACCATCCGGCAGTTCATGAAAATGAACAGCAAGCGCTATTTCGATCGCGCCGCCCACCACCCGAATCCGCTCGTCCGACGAGCCTCAATATACACTCCCTTTGACCGTGCAAAGTGGAGACGTCCGCGTAGCGTTCTCAATGACCCTGACGATGCGACCACTCTGGCCATCCGAAGGAGAGAGGAATTCATGAAAAAACACTTCACAAAACCGACTTACCGTCCTCGCCGCCGAGGACCGCGCCGCGTTCCCCGCAACGCCCCCGACCCTAGTACCGGCCCGCGAGCCGATGTAAATGATGATTAAAATCATCACCAATAGAGTCCTAAATTATAGTCCCCTAAACCCCAATCGCAGATGTCTCTGCCCTCTCCGGTGACCGTCCTGAGCCGAGGTTCGTACCCCAAAGGGGGTGCCCTCAGCGGTGGTCACCTAGTCAAGGGCTGAGAGCGCCTGAAAGCGCTCGCCCGAAAGTCCGGTGAAGCTGTATACAGCCGACTCTCGTCAGGCTTACAGCAAGCGTCAACACAAAAAAAAAAAAAAAAAAAAAAAAATGTGTATCGTGTTTGTGGCTGTGTAGTTGTTGTGGCTTACACGAATGGACAGACTTGAATGAGATTTTTTAAAATGTGGTAGGTATACAAGAGGCCGTCTGGGCTAGTACCACCATTTTATCCTATAGTTCTGGACCTATTTTTAAGTGATGTGGGGTTCCGTCTTATTCCGGATCATAGTCTTTCTGTGTACTAAATTTCATACGAGAAAAGGTAACAATTTTTTCCTTGGTTTCAAGAACACAAAAAAGTTGTGAAAAATATAATTCCTAATGGCTACTCACTATCGATTGATGTAAACACTCCTTTAGAAAAGAAGGAGGAAACACCAATAAATATGTTGTCTTTAGGATGAGTCCAGAACTTCACCACAGCGTCCAACTCGCGTTTATCATCAGCATAGAATAGCGTAGCACCTTCTCTGGCACACGTCGCCAAAGCCTCTCGCCATGTTTTGCTGATTGTGAAGAATTTATAAAAATTTTGACTCTCTTCCAGAAAGGTGTAATCCTTACGAAAAAACTTTTTTTGCGCCTGACCATCTATAAAACACGACCTAATTAGCCAGGAAATTACAAAACATTCAAATAAATAACGTAGACGGGTGATTATCCGGTTGAAAATGGTAAAAATAGAAACAAATTTATAGTAGAATCAAACCCATTGTAAAAGGAAGAGAATACAACAAAATTGATAGGAAAAATAAATTAACGGCAATCTGAGGTCGGGAAGTGGGAAGGGGGGGGCTTTTAAGGGTAAAAAACGGTTTATCTCGATTTCCGGAAAAACTACAAGTCCTATGGAAAAAAGTTAAATGGCAAAGTTGTAGGTAATAAAAAGATCTACAACTTTTGTATACACACTTTCTTCACATAACCTCAAAATATATGTGAAAAATTCAAATAACCAAGTTTTTTGTTTTTATTTTTATCTATTATAATAAATCATTTTTTTTCACGAAATTTGGTGAAAACTTACCTTTTTGTATCCCAAATACACTGTAATTTTTTTGATTTAAAATATTTATTTTTGCACCTTATTTTGACTTAATATCGAAAAAGCAGCCTAATTTTCAAACGAAAATTCTCACGTCAAAATATGAGCTTTTTTAAAAAAGTCAGTTGGCTTCTTGTTCATTGAATTCTCTACTTTCTGATGGTGTAAAAAAATATATACATTACTATGGTAAATGTGCTCAGAAAATGTAAAGTTATAAGTTAATATTTAATAAGACATATCTACAATATTTTGAGTAAGTTGTAGAATCTTCTTTAAATTATATGCGTAGATGCCTCTTTATTGTTATTTTAATATAACTTATATACCTGAGTGATCTACGGAAAATTTTAGCCCATCATAAAGAAGTGGGGAAGGGGCTAGGTGGGTCTGGGCCTTACTACCTGTTATTTAGTAGTTCGTTTCTTTGCATTTTCTGAGCACATTTACCATAGTAATGTATATATTTTTTTACACCATCAGAAAGTAGAGAATTCAATGAACAAGAAACCAACAAACTTTTTTAAAAAAGCTCATATTTTGACGTGAGAATTTTCGTTTGAAAATTAGGCTGCTTTTTCGATATTAAGTCAAAATAAGGTGCAAAAATAAATATTTTAAATCAAAAAAATTACAGTGTATTTGGGATACAAAAAGGTAAGTTTTCACCAAATTTCGTGAAAAAAAATGATTTATTATAATAGATAAAAATAAAAACAAAAAACTTGGTTATTTGAATTTTTCACATATATTTTGAGGTTATGTGAAGAAAGTGTGTATACAAAAGTTGTAGATCTTTTTATTACCTACAACTTTGCCATTTAACTTTTTTCCATAGGACTTGTAGTTTTTCCGGAAATCGAGATAAACCGTTTTTTACCCTTAAAAGCCCCCCCCTTCCCACTTCCCGACCTCAGATCGCCGTTAATTTATTTTTCCTATCAATTTTTTTGTATTCTCTTCCTTTTACAATGGGTTTGATTCTACTATAATTTAATTATGTTTCAAATTGGAAAATCACCGGTCTAAACGAACCTCTTCCTTTTTTGAAATCGATCAAAATAAACTTAATTTACTTACGCGTATACAATGCAAATTGTAGTAAATGTAAGATTAACAAACTTTTTAATACCATTGTGTATTAAATAAACTGTTTCCAACTAAGCACATGCATTTAAGAAGAGGCGAGGCAAAACACTGAAATAAGCGGTAAGTGGGTGATTACCACAGATATGGATATAAATAGACCTATTATGCACTAAAAGCTGTGTGGAAAACCAAACTTGCTAATTTTTACTATGTAGTGGATCCCCAATCGCAACAGCGCCTTGTAATAGATGTTGGAATGCGGGTTAGTATGGAATACGACATCTAGTTTATATTTTTGTTTTGTGGTGATCACCCAAGATTGTGTTTACGCCTACTTTAAATTATGTAAATATTTTAAAAAAGAAAAAAATGGATTGATATTAATTATTATCTCTATAGCTACATTCTCAAAACGGCGCGTCATGCTTGTTACGTACTTACGTAATGTATTATGCCTGTTTGTGGGTCTCTAGACCCTCCCATCCCCGTGAGGTCCCCGTCTTTAGCCTTGATACACTTTACGTTTTCTAAATGTCAAGTAAAAGGCAAAGGAATAGTGTTTTCCGTTTATGTTAAGGTAGTGTTTTATTACATCTTCTGCTTTTTAAGTGGTCTCCTTACACCCAGTATTACAAGTAAAGTTTAAAAAACTTTATTTTACATAATGATTTTACATATTTGGCATAATAATGTTTATTTATATAATAAGAACCATAACTGTTTAACTACATATCATATTTATTTGTTTTTTTTTTAAATAATTCAAATATTGTATAATATTCTTAGTATTAGTTCTCTTCATCTCCAAATCTTTCATTGAAGCCGGCCTTATATTCTTTTTCGCATATGAAGAAACTGCGTTGCGAGCAATCGCCATAAGTGAGTTCTCCATTGTAGAACATAGCGCCGCATAGGTACTTGTCGTCGACGTCAGGCTGGGCATAACCCCACTGAGAGTACCCGCTGTCTTCTAATGTGGTGCCTGTAATTAAGTAAAAACCATTCCAGTTGTTACTTGCAATTTTTATATGAGGCTGCTAAATCCAGAGTGGCCTAACTGCATTTTGATGACTTTTGACCTATTTGTATTTTCGTAATTTAAAAATGTTAATCTACAAGACCAGACCGGTCTAAAATTGGTAACATCATCTTGACATATATAACAGTACAAGTCCATTTCGGCCGTGGTTTAAATTGACGAAAATACAAATAGGTCAAAAGTCATCAAAATGCAGTTAGGTCACTCTGGTTCTAGCAGCCTCATATATTTTATTATTGCCTGGTTGATGTTAAAATATGAATGACATGAAAACTGATTTTGATGAAAAACAACATATATGTTTTCATGATCGGTACCATTTTCAGTGAGCTATCATTCTTCATTTATAAGGGACAACCTTTATAAACCAACATTGACAGAACAATCCAAGGTTGTACTTGAATAACCAAGTTATATAAAAATAATAGAATGGGATGGTCAAATACTTCAAACAGTTTGAACCTTTAATAGAGAGCCATCCCTGCTTGTCGCGGTTGTGAAAGCCCAGCGAAACAACTCCAGCCAAATAGTTTCCCTTTACTTTATCTTTGGGTGCATCCTTAGTTAACTTCTTGAGGAAGTTTACCTCTTCATCACTGTTTATGACCGCCAAGTATGACTCCTCTGCGTTGCACACTGTGAACGCCTCTGTCCAATTCATTGGGGTCAAAAAGAACTTGTAACATCTTCCAAGGTTGTCGTTTGCTACGTAATCTGGAATATAAATAAAATCGTTTTAGCAGATTAAAGGTAAGTTTGAGTAAAATGAAATATTTTTGGAAATCGTTTGATCGGGGCAGAAACCTGCGCCCTATATGGCATAGGCTATGCACCTATAACGTTATGGAGCAGAAAAAGGTCGGTGAATCGTGGCTGCATTAATTTCAGGGATATAGTGGTGAGTATGTACTTGCTTTTATATGGAGTTTGACAATCTTCATGCCATTGTAAAGATGCTAATGTTTTCTTGCAAATAAAAGGAGATTTATTGTTGCAGTTAATATCGTTCATAACTCCTGCCTTATTCATATGAATACAATCCTCTTCTCCTTTGACGTCGTTTGGTTCTCCAGGACCCCAGTTATTGTAAACATCCATTAACAGTCTGCCTGTAATAGGATCCAAATTCACAAACTCATAAGCAACCAAACTTTCACATCTATAATATTAGTAGGAATTACGACATGAACATCAAGAAAAACATATAACATGTGTTATGTAAAAGCGCTCTATCTCTGTTCTAAATCATTACTTTTTGATCTTTAATGTTGTTTATTATATATAGTTACAACAATAGTATGTACTCATATTACATAATTTAAATACGTTAGTCATAGTTGGATGTATATGCTAAACGCATTAGATGTAAACTTCGGTATTAAAAAAAAACTATTGAAACATTTCCCATGTAAGATTAAGCTAATTAGATCTTAACATTATTGATTTCAGTAAAAGAATTTTGCAAAATAAATGAGTATCTACATATTGACTTGATGTGGGTTAATATGTTATTGCATATTTGCATCCAGTTATCTGTTTATTCAAATATATAAACTGATATGGTGTTAAGAAGTCTTTGTTGTAAACAAAATAATTTATATTGTTAGCCTGAATGTCTAAGCCAATGGTCTCACTACGGAGGTCGTTCAAGATCGGGCGAAGTAGAAGCGTATAAGAAGGAAGGTGGACCCTGGTACTGAGCCAGGATATAACCAGGTAAGCTCCACCGTTGCCTATTTATAGAAGGAACATCCTCACGCAACTTTGAATTCCAAAGCACTGCATGTCATTGGATTCGTCGTCACCTCGAGACGTTAATTCTCATAATGACCAGTAATTTGCACTGGTTTATAACCGAAACACAACAGTGCAAAAATAGATAAAGAGATAAAAATAGGTACCAACCCAGACGGTCTGCAAGAGACATACCTCGACTTTATCCTTATTAAGATGTTTACTGGAAAAACCACATTGCTCCTGTTATCAGCTGGTGTCATGACTCCTAGCTTGATAGTACGAGTATAATCAATATACCCAGTATGTAAATATGAACAGATACAAAATAATAAAACAGACAATATGAAGAACAAACATCTCTTTATAGTATAAGATCCCGGGGAACATTGACCTTCACCCATCTGTTTACCGGATGAAAATAATATTTTAGAGTATAAAATGTATTGCTGAACACATATCAATAGGGTTGCCTAAAAATATGGTCAAGGATGATGAAAATGTCTTAGGTATAATAAACAGCACCAATATATATTTTTTCTTCCTGCGTCAACCTTATATTAACTTGTAAATATAATATGTGCGCTACTCACCATCGACCGTTGAAAACACCCCTTTTGAAATTAAAGATGAGACGCCAATAAAAATGACACCTCTAGGTTCTGTCCAAAACTTCACCACAGCGTCCAACTCGTCTTTGTCCTCGGCAAAGAACAGCGTAGCACCCTGTCTGGTGCACGTCGTCAGCGCATCTCGATATGATTTGCCAATTGTGAAGAATTTATAAAAACTTTGAGTTTCTTCTATAAAGGTGTAATCTTTACGAAAAAACCTCTTACTAACTTGTCCATCTGTAAAACAGTTTGTAAAATTAATCAGTTAGAAATGTATAAAATTATAAATAATTGATTAGTTAGTTAACTTACTTATATCCAGTGTAAATTGTAGTATAAATATTATTATCAAGTTTTTTATTGACATCTTGTTATCTAAAAATATTCACAACCAAGGAAGTGTGCATGCGAAGACGCACCACAAAGTAATGAAGTGGGCAGCTTTGTGACCATTCTCACATCCAATATTATGTCTAATAATAAAACATAGTGTAAAATAGAGCGATTCATCTGTATATTTTCAATTATTGTTAAAATTATTTTATAATTTTCATGTGATTTTCACCATTAATAAAAATATTCCTAAAGAAACTTTATGTGTACTCTTCTTTATGTGTTTTCGAAATCTTTGGAGATCGTCTGCCTGTTCCGGACCGTATCTAAGTTACTTTCAAGGCTGATCTTCGCAGAAAACACATAAAAACGTTTATATTTGTATGGCACGACCAGTCCCATACATATTGATTTAGCACGAGCGATTCTAGAACGGTTTGCAAGTGAAAGATAATGTATAGTATGATCTACCTCTTTCCAAGCTGACTTCCAAAGACTTCAATGTATAATGGTCCGGGTTCCCTGGGCCAGCTGATCCACTTGATTACTATCAAACTAATTTTCCGTGAGTAGTTTCGTTTCGATGAGACGCCCAACAATTCCCTATGCGAAAATTCTCTATTGCGGTAGCTAACAGAGGTAGCAAGGATAGAATATTTCGATTTGATGATACTCAAAAATTTATTATTTTATTTGTAGGACAATATGACTGTTAAATTATATAAATATTAACTAAGTAAAAACAAAAAAATCTGCTGGTTAGTAAGCTTGATAGTAATAAAGTGGATCAGCTGGCCCAGGGAACCCGGACCATAACTATTAGACGGGCTGTTTACAATTAAATTTGTGTCACATAAAGCAGGAGTTTGACAGCTGTGGGACAGGTTCTAGTTAAGAGTGAGCGACATGGTAATATTGAGTTACGGTTAATTGACCATGGCACAATTTCTATGTACCGCGCAGCCGGTCTAGTAGTAATAATAAAACAATAATTTCACTCGCTTCAATGTCCTTCAAACCGGAACACAAGAGTGCCAACACATTGTTGCATCGTGGTAGAAATAAACAAAATGGTGGTACCTACCCAAACGGCCTCTTGCATACGGTGAACCTGCCACCTAGTGTTTTTATGTCTATTTGTACCTAAAGAAGCAAGTGCATCTTATGTGGTATCAGTGCCAAACTGGTTGTGTTGATTACCTTTAAGAAATGGAGTGGAAATGGGCATTTGAGTGATATTTTGTTAGGTTTTCAAAAATCTAACTGGCCGTACAGAATGCAACGCTAAAGTTGCCACTAAACGTCGGTTTTATGATACATATCTCTATCTATAGCCTGGCTCTACGTTTGAGATCTATAAACCTGACTTCTAGAAGGTGACTTTGCGCACTTTCATAATATGATCTCACCAAAATCAACTTTGCAAGTTCAACATAGGAATGCTCGTTTCAATTTCATGTAGTTCATTTTTCAAAAAGCACCATCATTGAATTATATAACTTTAATTGAAAAGCAAGAAACGAGAGTAAAAATTTAAATAAATCTACGAAAATGTAAGTTTCTTGAAATTGATGCATTGTGCGTCATACTTCATGAGGCGATCAAGTCATCTTATTATTAATTCAGACTTGGCGAAGTCAATTTCGTACAAAACAACTTAGGCCGAGATCTATAAAGCAAACTTCGACTTAGTTCAGATAATTTAGAACGAAAATGATTTCGCTAAGTCTGAATTAACTATACACGGACTTGATCGCCTTGTGAAATTCGACTTGTTTCAAATGCGTTAATTTAAAAATATTGGTATTTTTGTAGATTTATTTCAATATTTACTCGCATTTTTTACTTACAAGTAAATTATAAGGCTTATGAATCAATTTATGTGCTTTACTCTATGTGCCCCCGGGCACAGACTAAGCGCCTTTGGCATGATAGGGGGACCGCAAATGCCCAAACCCGGTACTTGTAAATATATTTGCTTAAATTCAAATTAAAAAATCGGTCCAGAGGGGTTAACGTCAGGCTGGCCCAGGTCGTAAAAACTGCAAGCCAAATCTTTCAGTAACGTGTTAAAAACATATTGCGCCGACCCCACTGTGAGTGGGATAAGGACAGGTAGGAGCATAAGAAATTCAAATCTGAAACAATTTACTTAGCAATATTTTATTGATGACGTAATATTGAAAAAGAAAATATTTTTTTTTCTATCTAGAAAGTCCCCAAAACTATGTGCTCAATTAGACAGCCCTGCCAAGAATAACTTGTCGCGATAGACAAGTTCTAGTCTAGTTCAAGTCTAATATTCATAATCTTTAATCTTCCCCAAATCTTTCATCGAAACCGGACTTTAATTCTTTTTCGCATATGAAGAAACTGCGTTGCGAACAATCGCCATAAGTGAGTTCTCCATTGTAAAACATAGCGCCGCATAGGTACTTGTCGCCGACGTCAGGCTGGGCATAACCCCACTGAGAGTACCCGCTGTCTTCTAATGTGCTACCTGGAAGTATATTATAATTAAATTATAAAAAAAATATGTACAATAACACATTTCCAACTTTTCTTTATTTTATTAATTTCATTGCGGTCTCAAAACAATAATATAGCACTTTAAGCATTTTTTTAATATAGCGATTTTCCCAGAGACTCGCTATAACTCAATTTCAAGCAATTTTGAACACACGGTTCAAAAATGTTTATGATCAAACAAAGAAAAATACTCGTATAATTTTTTACCTTTTATGGACAGCCATCCCTGCTTGTCGCGGTTGTGAAAGCCCAACGAAACAACTCCAGCCAAATAGTTTCCCTTTACTTTATCTTTTGGTGCATCTTTAGTTAACTTCTTGAGGAAGTTTGCCTCTTCATCACTGTTTATGACCGCCAAGTATGACTCTTCTGCATGACACACTGCGAACGCCTCTGTCCAATTCATCGGGTTCAAAAAGAACTTGTAACATCTTCCAAAGCTCTTGTTTGCTAAGTAATCTGGAATATAAAAGGAAAAATAAATAAATTCGAAACGCTAAGTTGTAAGATATAATAGGTGGGGTAATCTATTTCATGTATTTTTTCGATTAGTAAAACACATTTGTTGTGTTGTATTTTCCAACCTTACAAGATTTTTAATACACCAAATCATTCACAAAAAATAAAGATTCGCAAAGCATGTCCTTTAAACACAAGGAAAAATATCTTACGAAAACTGGTTAAAATATTTTTGCTATGAGATCGTGCAGCAACGATTACACGTTCAACTTATTTTAGATGAGTCGATGACGATTCTATTGCATTATTATTCTATTCAATCTACTCGAAGGCCTCCGACTTGATTCAACGACTGCCGTCAGTTGATAACACCGGAACCGACTTTTTACATGCCCTCCTTTACTACCTCAAGAAGCACAGAGACGCTAAGTTAAAATATCACTAATAAATCGACCGCGAATTGACATAAACTGCTCTTGAAAATGCCAATTTGGGCTCAACATGTTTATATGACCTAGCACGGCGGCGTATTCTCACGTATTCTGCCATGCGACCAATGAGGCGATCCACAGAAGCGTTTGACAACGTGCTGAACGTACGCTTGCTCGAAATCCTTCGTAGTTTCTAACGACCAAATCAAAGTGGCAGAATCAGCATCGTGTCTTGACCTTGCCCTGACAGGAAACTAATGTAAAGAATCACAGTTTTGCTCTTGCATTTCATGCGATCAGCAAGATTTTTGTACGGCTAACAACACAGATCGACAACACTGTAATATCCTTCTGTGTTGTAGATGTTTCCAGGCTGCATTGGGTCACTGATCCCTTAATATCAGGCACACTTACTTGTTTACCCTATTTTAAAAAAAGGAGTGACAAAGACTAATTATCTTAGTCCTTTGTTCCACGGACAATGCGTATTTAATTTTAATTACACTTGCGGTGGCAAATAAGCGGCCTGCCTGATGGTGACCAGCTAAAATAACGATTATAGTAATTATTTTATCCTTGATATTTTGTATCTTATAAACAATTAGTTGAAACAAACCTCAAAACAGAACCAGCCAAGTGCGCTTCCGACTCGCACAGTGAAGGATTCCTTAGGATGAATGTTATTTTTTAAAGAAGTTTAAGATACCTAAAATAAGGCGTAAGCAAAAATAAGTTTGTATTTTTTAAAAACACTTCTAAAAACAAAGTTAATTTTACGATCGCAAAAATAAATTTTTGTAACCGAAAATATCCCAATCTCGAAAACTATATAACCTAGTTTATTCCAACCAATTTTTGTAGTAAGTGCCTTTTAAGTTATACTACCTTGAATTTTTCAGAATTTTCCACCGAGTAGTTTAAAAATTAGAGGGGGGGGGGGGTTTACACGCATATCTCACAAATTAATGAATAGTTATTTAGCAAACTTCTATTATCACATTGAAGGATCTATACAATAACACCAAACACGCCAATCTCCAATGAAAAAATAATTATCCTCACCCCATTTTTTTACTTTATACATTTATGTAGCATCATAGAACAGGCCTATCATCCAAATTTCATATTTATCAATTAGAATGCTAATAGGCTCCGAGTAAAATGGAGGACATAACAAAATTATAAGAGTTCCCTTTAGCCTTTTGACTATAGAACCTAAAAAAGAAACCTGTGAAAATTACAACTCCCATTATACTTTACTCTGCTATTACTTACTTTTATACGGAGTTTGACAATCTTCATGCCATTGTAGGGATGCATACGTTTTCTTGCAAATAAAAGGAGTTTTCGCCGCGCAATTAACGTCGTTCATATTTCCTTTCTTGTTCATGTGAATGCAATCCTCAACTCCGAAGGCGTCGTTAGGTTCATCAGGACCCCAGTTATTGTAGACATCCGTTATTGGTCTGCCTGCAATAGGAAATAGGAACTCTTTTAATATTAAACGAATCGAAGTTTTCAAATTACTGCTTGGACATTTTTTGGCGCTTGGATATGTAACCTTAATAAATACACAGCAGGTTTTTTGGCGGGAATTCTGACAGTGCAGTTCATCGCTTATTTTAATTTATTTCATAAACTAGTTTAGAGTTTTGTTTGTTGTATAAAAGTGGTGTGGATTTGTTCAATAAACATTGACGGTGATGAACAGTGTATGGAAACATTGAAATAAGTGAACTAAGCATCGTACTGAAAGTAGTTAACACCCAAACTCCGGCAAGATCTTGAAATCGACCGCACCCGTGTTTCATTGTTCTTGTAAAAATAACTTGAGAATAAATTATACTTGACACTGGCAAAATGCATAATAATGCGAAAGCCATTAATAAAAAAGAAGAAGACAAAGCAGTGACCCGATACCGTTTTATGTTTAAACGCATAAATACAGCAGAGGCTGACAAACAAGATCACCTGATTGTAAGTGATCTCTGCCGCACACAAACACCAACGATACCAAAATAATCATGGATACGTAGGGGGATTTGGGCCTCCGGAAATCTCACTCACCGCATGAAACTGTTACTTTACGTCAGAACTAACTAAACATAATGCTTAGTAAAACGGTTTATATTGTAATCTTTTTAGGCTACTCACCATCGACAGAGGTAAACAGTCCTTTAGAAATCAAAGACGATACACCGATAAAAATATAATCTCTAGGTTGTGTCCAAAACTTCACTACCGCATTAAGTTCTTGTTGGTCCTCGGCAAAGAACAGCGTAGCACCTTCTCTAGCACACGTCGTCACAGCATCTTGATATGATTTCCCGATTGTGAAAAATTTATAAAAACTTTGAGTCTCTTCTAAGAAGGTATAATCTTTACGAAAGAACTTCTTTTGCGTTTGTGCATCTGTAAAACACGACAATATAAGAACATAACCAAGTCCACGAACTTGGAAAATAACTAATATTTCATTTACTTACGTGTATCGAATGTAAATTGTAATAAAAATATAATGAACAAACTTTTTAAAAACATTGTAGTATGTATGTATTTATATTAAGTTATTTTCAACCAAAAACATGCACGGCCGACAAGGCGCCGAAATGGAATGAACTGAGCAGTCAGACTCATATTACACAAGAATGTTTTTAAGTATAAATATACTATTGTATATATACCATCTACTATATTATTATAATGAAAATATAGCGCTGCAGCAAAAATACAAAACCGGACTTTAATAACATTGATTACAAAATTTTAAAACTACTACATAATAGTAACCGAAAAGTTTCTTCTTCTTAAAGGCTTACTTACTTGTTACTACTTATCGGGTGAGGTGTTGGGGTCAAATCCCATTTACGTAATCAAAATTAGTTATTTAGTTTTTCGGATTGAATAAATCACCCGTAAATTGCCTGAGATGGGATTTTTTTTTATTTTATTGAATGACAAGACGAGCAAGGCGCTCGTCTGATGGTAAGCGCCACGCCTGCTCATAAACAGAAGCAACACCACACAGAACTTTGAATTGCAAAGCACTGCATGGCATTGAACTGCGCTCGTTACCCCGAGACATAAGATGTTAAGTCTCATAATACCCAGTAATAACACTGGCTTCAATGTCCTTCAAACCGAAACACAATAGTGCTTACAACCTGTTTTTGCTTGGCGGCAGAAATAGACAAAGCGGTGGTAACAACGACATCTCGCATACGAGGGACTTACCACCTTAGATTATGAACTAATGCCTGATATGGCATTAGTTTATTAGGCAATGACGTTATGTAATTTATAACGTTTATAGGTATGAATGTCACGGGTCAGAAATTAGCTCGGCGTATGGCGGTTGCACTAGTTAGAGCTTTACCTATTCCTTGGGAGACACAGAACTGGGCTCATAAAAAAAGAATGTAAATTCGACTAGAGTGACATTATGACAATTACCCCTTCGAACACAGTGCGGTGACGTCCTTGTGCACTGCTAATGATTAATTGTGTTTAACGTGTTTGGAGTTCGATTTCCGGCTTGTGAACTATGTCTGATTGTAGGGTATATTTTTTATTATTGCCTTGTGTATTGGTCCGTAAGCTTTTGCGCGTTTTTAGCCAAGCCAAGGCGCATACGGCGAAACCAAAACGTCTATTTAGCCAGGTTTCCCCAACATGTGTTTCTGAAAACATGGAATCGCCCATGTCCGATACGAACAACGATGATGTTAGCCGCGCTAATTACTGCGACTTATTTTGGCTTGAGGCATCGAGTTATTTAGCCAAAATTAACGAACTTGTCAACGACCAGAGGGCTAATTCACGTATTTAACATTCAGTTAATGTGACAGACTGAATTTTATCTGAACTGAGATTAGACTGCGAATTGACTAAAATATGATATTCCGCTCCGCCAAAAGTTTAGTCCGGTTCCAATATCATTCCAGTATAGTTGTAATATGATGTCAATTCGCTCTTATTTGAATTCCAAACTAATTCACCTGCCATAGACGCAGTTATAAAAAAGGTAAAGCGAATATTATAATAAAGTTGCCAAAGGCAAAATATATTCGCATTTTGAGTAATTTCAATGATTTGAATTTCATGGAAAAGTTAGTACTGTAGCAGGAAGTTGTAATAATAATGTTTGATATTAAAACATGATGTTGTTGGTTCGGAGTACTTTATTAGAATGTTCACAATGAATTGCCGAAAACTTATTTATACATGTTATAAAACTGACGTTGCTTAACAACGTAATATTCATCGAAGACATATTTGATCATAATTATTAAGAAGTCCCAAATACCATGGGCTGGTGCAATATTCGCACAAGCTTGATTTTATTTACTTATTTCGTAATACTACATTACAACTCCCCCGAAAAAGGGCCTGCTACCCTTCCCCATTTAAGGAAAGAGATTTTTTTAAGAAAAAAATTAAGAAAAAATTCAAAACTATTACAAACTGTTACTAAGTTTAGAATTTAACTTCACATATTTTTGAGTAACAAAGATAACCAAACATTTATAAAACATACAATAAAGGTACTTAATATTAACTAAAATATCTCTTAGTATTATTCTTATGTATAAAATATTCTTTATTATCCTTTAAAATCTTAACATTAGGAGAAAACTTCCTCAATAACTTCGTAGGGGCCGTTATAGATGTTTTCAAGTTTAGTTCCAGATTGATTTTTTATAAGAATAAGGTCACCCTTTTTATAAGTTACGGAGTAAGTTTTCTTATCGTACATTAATTTTCGTCTTAATTTACTCTATAACAACTCTGCTTGACATCATACTGGGCTCGCTGTAAACGATAACGTTCAACCGCTGAGCTTGCAGTATGCGATTAGTCATTTTAATTATATTGCCATTGTTTACATTTCTTAACTTAGTTGATTACATCATTCGTCATACTTGGTATACATATACCAGTAATCATATACATAATATGATTATTTTATCCTCGTGATCACTAATTTTTACAACATCGGTTGTAATTAAAATTCTAGGTACCTTAATATACCTTTGTTTTTATAACCTTTATTACCTTTATATTTATAACCTTTATATATGCAACTTTTCATATGACTTGCAAGTATTTTTATATTTGTTGCATTTTGCCTATTCTTTATAGGTAATTAATATTTCATTAATATTTACTTTTTCGCACATCAATCCTAAAACTCTCGCTAACTCCGTCGTGGTAGATTACGATCGAGTATTTAGGTAATAGTACAACTTGAAGGTACATACGTGCATTTCATTAATATTTTCTTTTTCGAACATAGATCCTAAAACTCTCGCTAACTCCGTCGTGGTAAATTACGATCGAGTATTTAGGTAAATATAATAATATAGTACTACGCGTACAGTATCCTCTATTCGAATAACGACAAATCAAACTCTTAAAATCTTTCGTCATTAATAAAAGTCAATTCTGTCACATCAGTCGGTTTTTCAGAATTTCTACAGTCTCAGGTTGATCAGACCTGCTACTGGTAGAAGTCTGTTCTGTCAAAGCATTGTTATCAGTTATGTATATCTGAGATTTCACACATTTAGTTTGTGCTCTCGTCAATGCAGAAACTACTTGTTCTCCAATCGATTTTAAATTATCACACGTCATTGATACCGGGAGTCGGCTTAGTGCGCCTGCAGTTGCATAATTCCGACGCGGGATGTGCACGATCTCAAAATCATATTCTTCAAGGTATAGTCGAAACTTAGTTAGTCTACTGGAAGTATCCTTTAAACTAAATAAATATACTAATGGCTTATGATCTCTAAAGATTTTAAACTTTCTGCCATACAGATATGGTCTAAAATGTCTTACTGCCCATACGATAGCTAGTAATTCTAAATCTAAAAATACCTTCTAAAAATCTTCTAAATCTATTCTAAGTCTATTTTCTGCGGGCGATAAGTTACGGCTCGCATAAGCAACTACGTGACAATTACTGTTAGACAAAATCACGTCTAATCCTAAAATCCTAATGATTTCTTAATTCCTAATCCTAATTTACAAGCGTCGGTTCGCAATTGAAAAAAAAAGTTGTCTCCGGACATATAAGTATAAACCGTTTATAATAATTAGCGAAATTAACAGTATCGCTTTACGTCATCCGAGTTCATTGGCACTGCGCAATGTCTCGATTTTGCTAACGTCATGAAAAATGCCATTCGATGTTATTCCATGACCTACATAAACCTTATATAACATCGCACCGAGGCGGTATCGAATGTCTGTACTCATCGTTATATCTTATTTTAATTCAAATATTTTAATTATTCTTATAAAGTTATAATAAACTATCCTTATTATTATAATATCCTTATTAACTATCCTTAATAAATGCTTCACAACTTTAAAAAAAAATCTCCTAAGATTCCGTTTGCAGTACAAACACAACAAAAATTTCACAAAATATTTCGTTAGCAAAATTATTAAAGTAAATTGAAATATATATTGAACATAAAAAAATATTGAAAATTACATACTTTTAGTAATTCTTACTTCCAAAGTTTGTCGTTAAGGAGCGCGTTGACCAATGATAATGGCTGATAATGATGGCTTAGGGGCGAGCGGAGCTGGCGCAGATGTGGAGTTTGCATCGCTGCTGATGATTCAAGCTGTAGTTGGGTGGTTGGGCCGGGCTATACCCTGGACTCCTCCTAACCTTCTTTCTTCTTTCTTGATAACTTCCCAAATAACCTCCAAACGCTCTGTATAGTATTGCGTTGTGGTGGCCGAAGCTGCTCCGTTGGCGTTGATTTTCCCATGATGATATTGATTTTTAAATGTTCTTTCTTCTTATAAGTTAGTCTTGATTATTGATTTTTTTTTCTAATTAATCGTCTTCAAAATGCCAAGCCATGGCCATAAGGCCATGCCATGGCAGGGTCGCCATGTAATAATAATGTTTGATATTAAAACATGATGTTGGTTCGGAGTACTTTATTAGAATGTTCACAATGAATTGCCGAAAACTTATTTATACATGTTATAAAACTGACGTTGCTTAACAACGTAATATTCATCGAAGACATATTTGATCATAATTATTAAGAAGTCCCAAATACCATGGGCTGGTGCAATATTCGTACAAGCTTGATTTTATTTACTTATTTCGTAATACTACATTACAAAGTTCTTAATTTTATAATTTGATTAATAAATTTTATAATTTCCCTTATTTCCCCTAATTTTAAAAACAGTTTTCCGTGTGTAGCCGCATATCCGACGAGCGAACGATAACTGATATTGTGTCAAGAAGTGGCACTGTTAAAATTTAATAAAACCCAGTGACGACGGATTTCAGATTGTAAACGTTAAAAAAACCCCGAAAGCTGGCGTCGTACTTTGCGTCGCGAATGAACGTCAAATAAAAAAATACAATCCGTCGGGGCAATAAAATCTGCCGGTTTATGGTAGGTACGTTTAGAAAAACCAATGGGTCGTCTGCCGCGTTTACTAATTAAAGACGTGCCATCATCAATGGACGACCGCGCTTTTATAAATGCTTTGTATCGGCAAAATATTAAGGACGAAATGACTATTAAAGAAGACGATTTCATAAAATAAATTAAAATTGTTCGTAGGCGTAAACTAGATAACGGTCGTAAATGGATAGGCGTAAAATTAGATTTAAAAGTACGTAAACATCTAGTCGCAATAAAAGAAAAATTGTTCATCGATTGGGCAACTTTTCTATTTATAGATGATGTCGAGATCGTCCGATGCCTTAACTGCCAACAATTCGGACATGTGCGTAAATTCTGCACAATTAAGACACCAACATGTGCCATCTGCGCCTAGGCACACGAGACTTAGGCTTGTCCTCATAAGGCAAATTCGGATTTTAAGCCGGTATGCGCGCCATGTAAGCATTTTAAAAATCCCCACGATCATCATCGATGTGGGTATCAAGAGTGTCCTTCTTATAAACATAAGTTGGAACTTCTTATTCGTTCGACTCATTATTAATATTTTACAATGAATAAAATACGTTACCATCGGTTAGTGTTGCCCAAATTCAGTCTTGGTCTTGCAGTCTTGGTCTTGTTCTTGCGTTTTTGCAAGACCAAGACCAAGAACAAGACCGCGTATTTTTAGCAAGACCAAGACCAAGACTGACCGTGCAAGACTTGAGCAAGAACAAGACATAGCCTGCAAGACTCTTGCGTCTTGCAGCTAGGACTAAGCGCTATTTCACTGAGTAGTTAGGTGTAACAGTTCGGTGTATAGGTAGGTACGCTTAGAAATTCTATGAGACGCAAAAAACTGTATCAAAGAATAGGTATGAAAAACTGGACCTATCTATTAAAATCAAACTGAGTGCATGCATAGTTATGTTTTAACCATCGGCACTTTGATAATGCGGCTTCAAAGGTTTTGTACTTACTTCTCAAAGAAATTTGCCGCTTTTCGGAAGTACATGGTTACGATACACGCGCCGGCGGCTTCTTTTGAAATCTAAAACAATCGTTGCCGCCACGCCGAAATCATAACATTTGACACTATTTGATTGCCGCCATAGGGCGTAGGCGTAGGTATACTCGTGCAAAATAATTTCGAATTTTAAGAGTACCTACAGGTGTTCCAAAGAATAAATAAGTTTCAGAGTGCTTAGAATGAAAATGAATACATTATACTGATCACGCAAGTAGTATTATGATTGGGATAAAATGGTAAGGATAGGTAGTAGATGTCAAATTAATTCATTCTAGTAAGTATATATTATAATATTGATTACTTATATGGTTTTAAACTAATTACTTAGGTACTATTATTGTACATTTAGTCATTATATTTCTTAAGTTTTTACAAGAAAAAATAGCAAAAAAGTGTTCAAATATCACCCCGCACCCGTTTAATAAATATTGTAGCCACTTTTAAATATACTTGAAACGTGTAAAAAAATTCTACAAAACTAATAAAATAATATAAAAAGCGTAGGTACTTACCTACTAATAAAATAAAAAGCCTGCGATAAGAGTTTTGTATTACTTACCAGCCCGAATATCTCTGAGAGAGATGATGAGAGTAAGTATTTACTAGCTGTGCCCGCGACTTCGTCCACGAGGAATAGTAACTTTGGAGGTATAGTGACGTTCAGGACTTATTTATTTATTTTAAAACTTCTGTCATCAAACATACAAACGAACTCTTCAGCTTTATAATATTAGTATAGATGTACGCCAAAACATTCACTTATATGTAAAGAATAGTGATTTTCACTAATTCTTTATATATATTTTATTCACGCGTCGCGTCTGTACAAGTAGGTAATATTTAGTGTGTGTTTGTACGCCGCACGCGGCATTATTTGATTTGCGGCGGCATCCTTTTCATAGAGCCGGCACGTGGCGAGGCGGCGCGGTAGAAAGCAAGGAAACGTACTATAAATAAAGGAATTATTTTAATTCCAGTCATTTCCAATTGAGCTGTGCTTCGAGTCTAACTTAATAATTGTTTTTACTAATTCTTGTTGTTTTCTAAAAACGTATCACGTGTACAATTTAATATGAGTGACGAAGATTCAAATTATTCGAGTCCGAGTAACGAGAGTTTGAGTCACAGATCTAAAAGACCCAAAAGCAAATTTGAAGAGTTTTTCGAAATAATTCATGCATCCCAAACTGCCTTCTGTAAATTGTGCCAACATAAAAAGATTGAAATAAAAATGAAAAACAGAAACACTTCAGGCTTAAGGAAACATCTAATATCTTTCCACAAAAAGGAATCAGAAATATTTCTTCCTGTTAAACCAAAATTAAGTGGAGATATCACAAGCTTTTTAGTAACCGCTGGAAGAAGTGGACAGGTAAGAATATTTTTTTAACTCTACATAGCTATTCATGCGATACTTTCAAAAACGCCATTAACTTACGTAAGTATTTTTGAGTTAGTGGTGTTTTCATCTAGGGGTGCGACATATTAAGTATGTAATTATCGTCTTAAATATTTTTTATAAACACCCATATTTTCATTTAATCGGCCAGTAACAACTAAGTACTTTATTTTGGTAAATTACAGTACAGTGCAACCTTAATATAACAAATATCAATTTAACGATTTTCTCGATTTAACAACAACATACCTCCTCCTCTTATATGCTCAAACCTTGTATGTTTTAAATAATAACACAAGATTTATTGTTTTGTTTCAGTCGGAAAACAGCAGTGACAACATCACGACAGCTACAGTTGATTGGGTGGTGAAAAAATATCTTCCCTTCTCATTTTTCGATGACGAAGCTACACAAGTATATTTTCGACGTATTTGCCCTAATATGGTGTTTCCTAAAAGGTCTACACTTAGAAGGAAAGTCAAAGAGCGATTTGAAGAGCTCCAATTGAATCTCAAGGAACGACTTCAACAATTATCATCTAAAATGTCTTTTACCATTGATGGGTGGACGTCAATTGCTGGTAGGAGTTACTACGGGGTTACTATTCATTATATAGACAACGAATGGAAGTATCAATCTGTAGTTCTTGATTTTATACCATCACGCGGTCGACATACTGGGGAAGATATTGCAACGATTTTCCATGAATGTTTATTGGAATATGGCATAATTGATAAAATACAAGGTATCACGGTCGACAACGCAACTGCAAATACCAAATTTATGTATGAACTGGGCAAACAGCTGCCGCCACACTTTGATTCAGACAATCAACATTTCCGGTGCTTTGCTCACATTTTAAACCTTGGTGTACAAGATTTATTAAAGACCTTAGCATTACACTGTGAGTCTGACACTAACGCGCAAGATCAGCAGTACGAAGACTATGCAGACGAAACTGAGGATGAGGAAGATGAAGAATCTGCACCAAATATTGCTGACTCGCGTACATCTGTAACAAAGTTACGCAGTGTTTCCAGTAAAATAAAAAGAAGTGAGATAGTGAAGAAGAAGTTTCAGTCTGCTTGTGAAGCAGCTGGCGTGCCATCAAATCTAAATGCCATTCTTGACTGTCCAACGAGATGGAATTCCACACATGATATGATTGGATTTGGTTTAAAAGTGAGAGCGGGCATTGACATATTGTGCAGTTCTGTCACCGAATTAAATGATTTTCAAATCACAGCTAATGAATGGCAGGTACTCGAAAAATTACATAAATTTCTAATAAACTTTAAACTTTTAAGTACAAAACTTGGTGGAGACAAATATGTTACATTACCGCTAGTCATTGTATCATTCAATCTTTTGCTAGATAAAATTGAATCTATGGTAAAACAGTTAGATGAGAAACCTAATCGATCTGAAGTGGATGAAAGGCTCATTCTAGCTTTCCAAGCAGCTCGAGACAAAATGCTTAAACATTACAAAAAGAGCAACTGGATTTATTGTACTTCTTTAATTTTAGACCCAAGGCATAAGGCTCAGACTTTTGACCTGACAATGTGGGGGAAGCAACTTAAAACAGAAAGTCTGCGCAAGTTCAATGAACTTTATGAAGAATATAAAAATCTACACTCACTGAACAAATCTCTGGAATTACCAGAAAAAGAAAATAAAGTATGTGATGAAGATGAAGACGTAATAGACTTTGATAAACTCTATGAATGTCCCTCGACGTCATCTGGATTTTGTCTTCAAGGCTTAGTGATAGACGAGTTGGAGGAGTACCTGAGAAAACCAAGAACTGCCAGCTCGGAAGACATTTTAGATTGGTGGAGGACGCATGAGACAGAGTATCCGATTTTATCGAAAATGGCCCGTGATTTTCTCTCAATACCTGCAACTTCAGTACCTGCTGAGAGGTTATTTTCTAAAGCATCATTAGTAATTAGAAAACATAGAAATAGGTTAAATGATGAGTCAGCCAGATGGTTACTTTGTATTAATTGTTGGTCAAAAAAATTGATATAAAGTATCATAACCTAATGATAAAGCTGTTGATTAGTGTTGTATTTTATTTTTTGTTCAAATAAATGATAAATCGTAAAACTCTTTTATTAAATTTCTTATAAGTTGAGGGTTCAATCTCTTTTTAGACAGATAAGTATTGTTCTTTAAAATACAGTCAAGTTATTGTAATTAATTTGTTTTTTTACATGTTTTAGCAAATGTAAGCTTATAAATCATAAATGTTTATTAAGAAACAGTTACTTCCATGGAAAACGACATATAGGTCAGTTAATTTTTCGAATTTCTTATTAAATCTTCAGTTATTTGTTAATCTGCTTGATCTTTACTATGGCTATGTTAATTCAAGCTCACAATGTTCCAATTCTAATACGTTTTTTTAAGATTTAAAGTAAACTTTAATAAATAGTAATAGACTAATAGGTAATTGCAAGACTTGCAAGACTCTTGCTGCAAGACCAAGACCAAGACTGGGAGCGCAAGACCAAGACCAAGACCATGACCAGGTGTATTGGCGCAAGACCAAGACCAAGACTGGCTAAGTCTCGTCTTGTTCTTGCATTTGGGCAACACTACCATCGGTCAGTCATCGGTCATCATCTCCAAGGGCAATACCAACACGCGCGATTACGTAATAAGGTAGATAATAATTCACGAGCAGGTATTTATGTATCAGACTCAAGTTTTACCATCACATCAGAGCGTAATCTTATGACGTCACACTGTCGTTGAGTTTCAACACCGGTTTGTAAAGTTTACGTCGCGTCGTGAGTTGATATTGACAAAATTCAGACCCCGTGGGTCCCTACATACACGATCTCCTTCATGTTTTGCGGTCGCTTGTAGGTCAGAAAGTTATTATAGGTGCCGACAGTAATCATAAATAATAAATAAATACAACAGTCACACACAGTCCTGACCCGACAGTAAGATACGAGTCTTGTGTCGTGGGTATCAGGAACTACGAGATACTTTTCATCCCACAAATCCCAGACAAACAAATATTTGTGGATCACACAAATGTTTGTCTCGTTGCGGGAATCGAACCCTCTCGCTTCACAGCCGGCACCTCGCCCGCTGCGCCACGGGGACTGTCAAATGTTAATGCGTTGTCCATCCTTCGGTATAGCAAATATCGTTTCATTGATACCGAAATACGTTGTGCCGTTGAAGATTTCATCGCAGAGACGAATCCAGTCTTACGCTATATACGGCTGGTATTGAGGAGACGACGGAAGCTCTGCCTAACTCGTTAATACACGACGAAAATGTTTGTAAAAAAATTTAAACAGCAGTGTGGCAGCACCATTTCTATAGGAAAATCTACTGTAGACGCAGCAATATCAGTTAAAAGAACGGTTAGTAATTCGGTGCATAAATATGTTTTAGGCATATTTCTGGATATCTCCGGTGCCTTATACTACTCAAGTTAAAAATCCAAGGTTGCCCTAACTCACCTATATATTCATATTTTTCCTTAGGCATAACCAAGTTAAATCTTGGTCACCATGAAGTGTCGAAGGCACTGACGATGGGTTGTCCTCAAGGCTCTGTACTCAGTCCGTATTTGTGGGATTTCGTGCCAATGTTGATCCTGGTGCACAGGAGTTAGCAGGAGTGGCGGATGTGTGGACGGGTTAGTCTCTAGAGTGACATCATAATCCATAAAAAATATTATTTATTTGCTGTTAAAATAGATAAATCCGGTTTGTATTAAATTTGTGCAACAGATATGAGAGAAACAGGAAAATCGTTACAAGTTACTAAGCCAATAAACACAAAACTCATCGCATATATATAATATGGCAAGGTTTTTATGTGTGTTAATGAATTTTGGAGAACACATTAAAGTCAGTAAAAAGTGTTTGGGTACACTAAAAGGTCACATTTTTAAGCAGAATGCTGGTAATCGAGCAAGCTGTCGGCACTTGGGGGTATGTAAAAATACGTGTTAAATATTTATTGCCCCATATCAACTTGCACAATGCTAGAGAAATCATGTTTGTGTTGTCAAACAAAATGGGGTAATTTTGATGCATGAATATAGTTAATATGATTTAGTGTATTATATTATTTCCATTTAGTGTATGTAGGCTACTGCCGAGATCGAGGTAGAATTGGCGATGAGGTATACCGAATCAACGCTTTGGCACATGAAATATTGCTTTTGGCAGAAATAGAGTATCTATTTTTTATTTGATTCATACTATACGTTCTTGTACCTTTTACCTACAGCTTTACCTGACAAGAAGGTCGGAGCTTATAGCGCTCTAGCTCTAGAATAATGAGTCTTTCGCAGTGACTAAGCTCAGGGGTAAGTTTAAGGAGACTCTGACTTCGACGGGAAAATTAAAAGTGCCAATTGTCCGAACTCCTCTGCGAGTCCGATGTTGTGGATCATGGATGCCCTTAAATTATTATTGCGGTTGACGTTGTAAAACGACATCTATTTCTTTTTAGCAAACGACGAAAATGACGGAGGAGTATTATTTGGACGTATGATTCATAACGCATAACTTTTCTTAGCGTGTTTCGATTTTGATGATTCTATATTTTATTCGAAAGAGTATAATAATAAAGTAGTAAGATCCTAACAGCTCTTATATCATATAAAATTAATACACATATATTATTGTGTTCAACGTAATAGCAAAAGAACAGAAAGGGTAAATAGATAATCGGTTCATAAGGAGATGGGTCGGATATGGAGACAGGATAGTCTTTTGTTGCTTTTGATGTTCCTTACTCCGCGATTTATTCCTCGCGTTTTAACGTGGGGTGTCGGAAAAGATGACAAATCAACTGTATAAGAAGCGCAGATTATTTTAAATTTGAAATATTGGGGTCAATAACTTTTAAAGGGAAAAGAACGAAGAACATCGTAACGGTATTTTTTCTCATGTTGGTCAATATTTAAACAGTCAACAGGTAAATGTTACTAATTGTCACAAGACAGCGAACAAATTATGACAGCGAAATACAAAATCTATATCTATATAATAATTATATAAATATAAAAATGAATCGCTGTGCGTGTGTCTCGCCAAAACTCGAGACTGGCTGTACCGATTTGGCTAATTCTGATCTTGAAATATTTGTGGAAGTTCAGGGAAGGTTTACCCGGTGAGAAAAAATGAGTAACATAAATAATAAGTAAAGGAAAACACTAAAAACGACAACTTAATTTTCCAATACAAACTGTTCCTGGGTATGAAACACTTGATGTCTTTTTGATGTGAAACAGATTGTTGACCGTCAACGAACGACAACCGTGGTGACAGGGACAGGGACAGGGACAGGGACAGGGACAGGGACAGGGACAGGGACAGGGACAGGGACAGGGACAGGGACAGGGACAGGGACAGGGACAGGGACAGGGACAGGGACAGGGACAGGGACAGGGACAGGGACAGGGACAGGGACAGGGACAGGGACAGGGACAGGGACAGGGACAGGGACAGGGACAGGGACAGGGACAGGGACAGGGACAGGGACAGGGACAGGGACAGGGACAGGGACAGGGACAGGGACAGGGACAGGGACAGGGACAGGGACAGGGACAGGGACAGGGACAGGGACAGTGACAGGACAGTGACAGGACAGTAACAGGACAGTGGCAGGACAGTGACAGGGAAAGGGACAGGACAGGACAGAGCAGGACAGGGCAGGACAAGGCAGGACAGTGACAGGACAGTGACAGGGGCAGTGACAGGACAGTGACAGGACAGTGACAGGGAAAGGGACAGGGCAGGACAGAGCAGGACAGGGCAGGACAAGGCAGGACAGTGACAGGACAGTGACAGGGGCAGTGACAGGACAGTGACAGGACAGTGACAGGGAAAGGGACAGGGCAGGACAGGACAGGGCAGGACAGTGACAGGACAGTGACAGGGACAGTGACAGGACAGTGACTGGACAGGACAGTGACCGGACAGGACAGTGACAGGACAGGACAGTGACCGGACAGTGACAGGGACAGTGACAGTGACAGTGACAGTGACAGGACAGGACAGTGACAGGACAGTGACAGGACAGTGACAGGACAGTGACAGGGACAGTGACAGGACAGTGACAGGACAGTGACAGGACAGTGACAGGACAGTGACAGGACAGTGACAGGACAGTGACAGGGAAAGGGACAGGGCAGGACAGGGCAGGACAGTGACAGGACAGTGACAGGGACAGAGACCGGACAGTGACAGGGAAAGGGACAGGGCAGGACAGGGCAGGACAGTGACAGGACAGTGACAGTGACAGGGACAGTGACAGGACAGTGACCGGACAGGACAGGACAGTGACAGGACAGTGACAGGACAGTGACAGGATAGGGACAAGACAGGGAGAGGACAAATTTTACACAAATATATGTAGGTGATACGAAGTTCACCGGGTCATCTAGTATAAAATATAAGCTTTATGTTAGTTTGTTGAAATTCGTAAAACTCGAGAATGGCAGGACCAATCCAATCGTTTTTTTTAATTATTAGTTCGAGGAAGATTCTTATGAGTAGCAAAATTGAAAAATTGTCTGGAAAATTGCACAAGGTTGCATTCCCTTGTATGTGAGATGCCGTTGGGTTGGTACCACCGCTTTGACTATTTCTGACACTAAGCAATAGTGTGTAAGCACTGTGTTGTGTTTAGGTATGAACGACATTGAACCTAGTGAAATTACTGGGCATTATGGACTTAACATCTTTAGTCTCGGCGTGACGAACGCAGTTCAGTGCCATGCAGTGCTTTGTAAATCAAAGTTCTGTGTGGTGTTGCTTCTGTTTGATTAATACCGTGTTTCGGCCGCGCAAGTTCGAATCACAATATAGTTTCAAAATATTAATAGGTCTATCTATTGATGTATTTTTTAAATAGTATTTCTTTTCTCACAAGTAATATTTTTAATGTTTGTGTCAAAATTTAATGTTATCAGTGAAACGCTTATTCATAGGTTGACTTTGGTAAGTTAATGTCGAAATTTACAATGCAGTCAACTTTTTATAGGACTATTAAGGTTTGTTGATCAGCATTGGTAACTAAAGTACAGTAATCTCATGATGTTTTTGTTTCTTGTTTCCTAATAAGTCTAGTGTTGAATTAGTGCTATATTATTACAACCGTGGAGTTGTTGTTCCGAGTTATGAAAGGATAAATAAAAGACATAAATTATTTTTTTATAATTTATCTTGTGGTGTAAGTTTATTCGCATAACAAGTTTCATACAAATTTCCTCATTTTGTACACACCTTTTCACGGTTTGTTTTTGTAGTTTATCATTTATAAAAGTTGACTCTCTAAAATTTTAACATATCGTCATGTCTGTTCCCTATGTCTAATTCTCTTCACCATTTTCGTTAAACGTAACGCGGGGTTCGCAAAGGCAAAGTATTAGGGGGAAAATAATAGTTACATATAGCGGACTAATAAGTTTTAAGTATACAACAAAAATATTGTGTTTAGACAAACACGGAATGGGCCCTTATAGCTTATCAGCCTTTCCATCGTTAGACGTGGCACTAGAAGTGTTACATTTGGCCTTTATATTCCACTGGTGGTCGGTGAGAGTGCAACTAGTGCAAATATCAGAAAACAAATAGAGGTAAGGCGTGCCATGGGCGAGAGTGGGGGCTCGGTGTCCATTACTGGAAGTACGCGAGACTCGTACATCACTACGAGTACTCGCGTACTTGTCACCGACATTGCACACGTCGCACTGGTATCAGTGGACCCCGAGCCACTCCACGAGGCTGCCAGTTACACCTAATAAGAAAATTCGTTACTAAATAACAACTAAATCGCTTTAAAATCAATTCAAAATGTACATTATTCGTCTTATCAATGTAAACAAATCTAATCTGCTACAAAAAATTAGCAAATTTAAATACAAAGTTCGCCTAGTTCTTCTATAATAAAATTAATCACTTAAATATTAGAAAAACACAATAGTAAGAGTGGAAGTCGCAACAAAATCGCAACCCACTTGTGATATCATTTTATTATGCTTTTCTGTGTACATTCAACGAATCCGGAGCGATACATATTGCGTTGACACATTAAAACTAAAAATTGACTGTACATTTTATATTTTATTGTAAATATTTGTACATATTGCACTCTGAAGTAACAAAATTATTAAGAATATCTGTCGAAACGAAGTATACGCATATATACGCAGAACAAAATATCTCAGTAAATACAAACTCAAAGAAATTATCAATCACAATATTCGTAGTTCGTACACTAACCTACGGCCCTACGTCTTACAAAGCTTACAAAAGATAAATACAGAGGTCATTTACAAGAAATATAATTCTACCCAAATAATATAAAAATAACAACAGCCATCTGTACTTCTTTAGATGAATAAAAATAAACGTGCATACGTCAAACATATGCCAATAGAATCTAAAGGTATCTATGTACATACAAAGTTTCAATGGAGCCGGTCTGAAAACTGGACTCTGGACAGTGGTCACACTAGCAGTGAGCTAGCAACACTCGGCTCTGCTAATATCGATATCGGGCTTGTTAACTGCTGAAGGCAACGAAAATAGGCAACAGGTCGTAACAGCGAACCATCGAACCTCAGAACCATGGAACCATCAAAGCATCGCATCCTTCCATCCCCACTCAGCCGTGGTCGCGTGTGTCGTGAGTCGTCTCGCCGAATCTATCTCAATGAGCGATATAAACTTATTATCTCACTAATGTTCCTTTATCAGCTAAGACACAAATTATATTACGGTATCTCATTATTTATTATTAGTTTCTCGTGTGAGATTATTATACTTAACAAATCTATTACACTTCCGAAATTGAATAATATGTATCAAACACGACCAGCTGTGCACCGACGGGAGCCGAAACTATGAAGCTAATTATGATAGTCTACGCGTCGAATGTTGTATAACAATTACTTATCGTATGGCAGTTATGTTTGTCGCGAGCGTGCGCGCACTCATAAGGCAACGTATCGTAGCGCAACATCTCTGTTCACCTCGAACCTATCTACCGATCATAATTTATGAAATGGACGACGGTCTACAATACAATACAGTACAATACAATCGAACCGCAATAACTTCACGCATACAACATCGCACCGTGGGGTGTATATTACGTTTATAATGGCAGTGTGTTCGTTATCAAATACGCTCCTATTACACCAGGAGACACCTAAGACACTCCAGTGACGTTTTGTGCATCGATTTACTATTTTAGAAAGGCCTAATGCTACGATAAACTTATTATAAAACGAAAAGATCGTTCAAAGCGGACTAGCGCGCTCCGCGGTGCAAGCCCGATCGTTTCACGCTGGATTTTTTTTTACACGTATAAGAAATGCATTTTCCAAAATTCCAATCACACACGTAATGTAAATACACACAACATTCCTAATGGCATGTAAAGAAGACACATTCAACATGCACCAAACAGACACTTATTATTATTACTTAAACTCGTAACGTGGTGAAATGTCGCGAGCGGTGAGAATGCAAGATGACAGTACTACGGTGGTGTGTACAGTGTATGTGTGATGGACAGACAGTAGACACAGAGTGAGAAGGTATCGAGACGGACACTATCGAGTTCGATGTGAAGCGATTTATCGATTATCGTTCGATCGATGCGTCCTCGTCGAATGAGAATGACGTCACGAACTGAAACACGCTTAACGTATCGTTTAACAACGCTTACCGGTAATTGAGATCGATTAATTTTAACTTCTATATACTATGATTTTTTCCACTCATCAACAATGTAGGTACACAATACAGGTAACGCGAAATAAGGCATTTCGTATGTACATCGTACTTTATTCGGCAGTTTGTTTGTCGCAATTTATTGAACATGAATGTTTAGTTTTACAATAGGTATAGCTAAGTATACAATGTGTTCACGTCCTTTATGACGATCGTACAAAGTTAACGCAGTAACAAGTGGATGCAGATTGAGTGTACCGTCGCTGGCACGCTTTAATCAACCTATAACATCTTTACACTATCAACATTGTTCCCTCAGAGTAAGCTCGGCCAAATATTACGTATAGAGAAACTCTAAATCTGTTTATTTTACATACTACTAACAGATAAACTAGCTGCCTTTTTATTTAACTAAAAATAACATGTATTTGAATATCGAAACATACTGGGCGTGTTCAGGCGAACAGTTCTGACAAGTCAGTTCAACATTGAGCAAAGTCTTAGCAACTCGTACTGTCGGCTTGACTGTAATTGACAAGCAAGACAAATTATCGGGGATGAAAACTTAGGCTGAGATCTATAGACCCGACTAAAGTCGTCCAGAAAATGACTTTGCGTAATAAACTTCGATATGAACTCACCAACGTCAACTTTCTAAAGTCAACATAAAAATATTCATTTCACGTAGATATTTTTTTAAGCGACCTTAAATAACCATAAATCTTTTAAATGGTACTCGTCAGGAAAGAAACGAAAGTAAAAAAATAATTAAAAAATATACAAATATTTTGTAATTTGATATCATTGTGAGTCGAACTCACGAGGCGATCAAGTCATCATATTTCTAAGTTTAGACTTAGCGAAGTAATTTTCGTACAAAACGACTTAAGTCGAAGTTTGTTCTATTAATCTCAACCTAAGTTAGATATTCTGAGTCTAACTTAGATTGGTCAGAAATTCGTCAGCCCGAACACACTCACTGTTGTCATCAAGTGCTATTTCTACTCAATATCTACAAACAGCTGCCCCAGACTTGCAATATATCTCTAAGTCACGAACATTTCAACCTATCGCTACACTCAACCTGCCTCCAATCCAGAATATATAATCTGTTACTGTTTTACGTGTTCTAACATATATTTATACTTACAGAAAATAATAATAAATTGCACAAAATGTTACATTATTTGGCCTTTCAGTACCTGAACGGTTGAAAGTGAACATCATAAACTATTCGAGCGAATGTAAACAACTGGCTCAGGCTGCAGGCAGCAGTGAACTGTTATTATAATACGTCATTAAAAGTGCTCGTGTGTCCATGTTAACTGAAACAACTACAACTGGAAACGAGTTTGTGTCTGCAAAAGCTACCGACGGCAATAAATGTCGTTAAATTATTAAGACGCACTTATATCAGCCTACGATAGGTAATTCAACATGTTATAAATGTAATCACAGCAATAATAAATTATAATAATTATTCGTCTAGTCGAGGACACGGGCACGGGCACGGGCACGGGATGGTGGAACATGAATCGGAACTAAGTGGACAGGACACGATAATACATCTCTCATAAACTATATATAAACAAACATGGTTGTCGCGCGTTCGTCAGCCGCCGCCAACGACTCATCACAATATTATAGTCAAATAGTCGATCAACGTATAGTTAATTTTGGTAAATAAACATAGGTTTAAACTTTTCACCCAATAGAAACATCTCTTCATATATTACTTTTTTTTATAACTCTCGTATGTACGCGCAATACAGGTGAACTTATATATCGAAAGAAGTCTTATCATACGGGCGCATCCGAGTGACCGACTCGGTTTCCGGTCGCAAACGAAATAAACGCGGAGTCGCCGCGGCCGGCGGGCGTGTGACCATCGGCGACCAGCGGTGACCATCCGTCACCAGCCGTGACCATCCGCCACCAGCCGTGACCAGCCGTGACCAGCGCCACCGCCACCGGCCGCGCCGCTCCCGACGATCAACACTATATATACTCTCCAAACGTTCAACAACACATATATTCACTAATCTCACGCGCATCATCGTCGTCGGTCACCGAACACGTACGAACCGGGCCTAGCGGTAATATTTGCACTGTCCTGACGGGCGCTTCGCAGTCGCTTCGCTGTCGCGTCGATGCGTCGACACGTCGATGCGTCCGTGCACTTCACTAAAACTAGCCAGTCTATGAGCGTTCTCTCCTCGGTGCGCGTTCATCGCAGACCGCGTGTGCGTGTGCGGGCACGGGCACGGGCACGGGCGCGTGCGCGGATGTGTGCGCGGCGCATGCGCGTCAGCTAGAGCGCCGCGGAGTCGTCGACCACGATGGACGAGGCCGCGGTGGCGGCCGCGGGGGTCGTGGCCACTTCGGACACGTCCCAGATCTCCTCGAGGAATGGCGGCAGTTTCCTGTTCTTCAGCTTCAGCGAGATGCACATGTTGGAGTTCTGCGTGCCGAGCGTGCGCAGTTCGGTCAGCACGGAGAGAATCTTGCCGAATATGACCGCGCAGCGAGGCGACGCGCTGTGCTGATTCATAATGTAAACTTGCAACGTATTCATGTAGTATCTCTGGATTTCCTCTACTTGACGAGGTTGCTCGAGGCCCGGTCGGTCTGCAAATAAAAAAAATTACTTATTGAACGCTAATGATATAGATAATTTAAGGCGACTTGCGGACGAACTTTAAATCGTATTTAACCACTACACATGTTAAGTAATGTCAACTTTTCATACGATTTGACGATTATTAAACACCCACCCAGAAACCACAACTACAAAAACTATACAATGTGACTCTACATTACTGAGGCGCAATGTTTACTACGTACTATTACTATTAGGTATATTTTGCTCGCGGCTCCGCCCGCGTCGGATGTCCTTTTCAGGGACTAAAAGTCGCCTATATTTTAATCCAGATCATGGTCTACGGATGTGCAATTTTAATTCATATCTGTTCAGCCATTAAGTCGTGACTGATTAACAAGCATCCAAACTATCACATTTATAATAGTAGTAGGAAATAGGACGCAAAAAAGAGGTGTTTGTTCTATTACCATAACGTTTAAATAGAGGAATTAAAAGCAGAGCAGATTAAAATTTATGTAGAGGGCGGGTGACGTGACTAAATTTGGGCCGATGAAGTTATATAGCGCGTATTGTAACTACATATCTACACTTCAGGGTCGAAACTTACCTGAGAATATAACGACGGCGGTGAGCAGCGCGTACTGAACATTATCCATGCTCATCGAGTACATGCACCTGCAGAAGTGTAGCAGGTCCTCGATGACGTACGACATGCCCGCTCTGCGATAGTTGTCGCGCGTGTACGCCTGGTTATTAGCGAACAGGACGCTGTCCGTCGCCGCGTCGTACCGTCGCGCCACTCGCAACATCATCACTTCGCTTGATGACGCCTGGAAAGTTAAAATCTGGTTAGATCGTTCCATCCATTAATTTTTTTTTTTTTATTGCCTTGATAGGCAGACGAGCAAGCGGCCCGCCTGATGGTAAGCGGTCACCGCCACTCATGGACATCGGCAATGCCAGGGGCACAGCCAAGCCGCTGCCTACCAAAACCTCCTGTTTGTCACGCTCACGCACAACACTTAATTTATAGGGATTTCATCGATAGTAATAAACGAGTATTCCTAAAATTAGTATGAAATTTTAGAATATCTAGATTTTGATAACACTAGGTACATAACCACACACTGTCAGGTGTATGTAACGAGCCCCGCAAATACGACCAAAGCTTTCTATAACATGTTGTATATTTCGAACCATGGTGCCGCATAATACGGTGGAAAGAAATAAATTATTTTAAATAGTTTCAAAATCTTATTTACAGTGAAGTCGCTACATAAAGCTCACGTGACTCAAAACATTGGCGCAAACATCAAAATACTTTTAAGGTATATTTCATATTTTTAAATATATTTCATTTAAATTGGCCTTATTGAGAAACTAAACTAGTTCTTCAACTTTGCTAAAGTAACTTGACTTAAAATACTTCACGAGTAATTGATTTTAATTATTGTTATGTTTCGAGACCTTTCATATTAAGCTAATGACAGCATACATTAAGTCAAAGAGGTTTTCACTGGTTTTAAATTCTGAGACCAGCCATACTACGGATGACGACGACGTATATTTTCGCAATGCCTCCCCATTCATCACATATACCGCGCCGGTAACTTCAAAGTTGTAAAGCGAGCTGTCTTTCACTCGTGTCCAGCGTTCTCTTTCACTTGGCATTTTGTAACAAATTAGCTTTGAATCACGCGCCGGCGGTCCATGCATGGACACGCGCCGTTGGAAGAATCTCAGTACGATGGGTGGATATCTGTGGGATCCGTAAAGCCTTACCGTACCTTGGGGAGCCGCCATAGAAAACTGTCTAAGTACTCGTCACAAGCATAGATATAACACTGCTAAAGTCATTTTCACTCACCTTTAATAACGTTATTTGATCAGACTGTGATATCTTGGAGAAACCCGGCAGTCCTTTGGCGAATTCTACTATCAGCTGCACTGTTAAGATCGTCATTTCGGTGATCTGACGGAAGGGCATGTCAGTTTCTTCCTCTTCATCCTCCTCTAACTGCCATGTCTGGAAAAAGGGAATGAGTTCGTTAATTATTTCATTCATATGAGAGGTTCGAAGTTCACTTCGAACCATGCAACTAACTTCGGACGATATTGAAGGCATCATTCCATAGAGGCCTATATGATGCAATAACTGAAACCATAACATCCAAAATAATATGAACTCTGCGATGGCCTTCTTCGGCACATTAAGGAAGGCCCTGGTTCCGTAGCGGGAAGCGCCTCAAGTCGTCGAGGCGAGAAGCGTCCCGGCTTCTGTCGAAGCGGACAATAATGCATGCCTGCCATAACTAAATCACTAGGTTCCCTTGGTATGATTAATGTCCTTCCGAGGGGATTGAGACACTCCTCGTGAACATTAAAAGGAAATATCGTGAACGGAACATGCGACAGGAATAATAATCATTAGTAATTTGTGTCCAACGTGGTAAGTGGTATAGCCTAGCCCCCTTTTTGTGGGACGTCCTGCATCTTATTTTCAGAACATGTTGAGACCGCTTAGCATATGCATATATAGCCGATATCAACTAGTTTCTACCGAAGCGACATAGAGAGAGAGAGAGAGATGGAGGAGACATAAGGCATAGAAGAAGTAAACGACACAGCAATATTTTATATTGGCTTGAATACCATGCCGGCATTTTAGCGTCGACAGACATATATGGATAAATAGATAAAAAAAAATTATCCACGACAAAATTATTTCGAGGCGACAATTTTCACTTATATGTGTCATATTGGTGCGTTAACAAAACCTGTAGTAGAAGTTAGTATTACAGAAGTACATGTTAAGCTTGATTGATATCACAAATATAATATATTCAAACCATCGTTACACATTTCTGTGTGCCTTTTTGTTCACAATTGTCCCCCTTTTTTAAGTCCCGATATTTGGATCAATGGATCTAGTACCATCAGTAACAAGGTATGCCACCTGCTGTGCAGTAATAGATCGCTTGAATGCGACAGGTGTAAAGATAAGTTAGCCTTGAGGTTGTACCCCACGCCAAAGACCTTGACAATACATAAATGTAATTACGTGGTGGATTCGCGCTGCCGTGATGCGCGGCGGCATCATATTTAGTTTTATTTTGACTATTTGTATAGAATATAGTTAACACATATACGTCTTGTTTTTTTATTCGATCATAAGGATAGACTTGGTTAGGAATTTATGTGAATCGATAAGTAAATTTGCGAAGATTATAAACCAGCAGTCATTAAAACTTGTTCTTGCGTAAAGGACACAAATAATTCTGCTTCTACAAAAAGTTCATATATTCTTATACATCGATTAAGACCCAGGATTTCTAAGACTTTTCATGCAACCCAACGTTATTTTTACGATTTAGCCTTAGTTACAGCCTAAAGGACTTAACTTAGACAACTCTTTTAATATTCTGAACTAAATGAAGTTAATACCTATGCTTTAAACACTATTACAAATAAAACGACATTCAGGCCTTGAGGGGACCGTCGCAAGTCTATATTTAGAATAATGCTACTAACCTGTGTGACTCTCTTGAGATCTTCTTCGGAAGGCTGCTCGTATCCCTCCTGGTACCACACAAGCCTCGCGATCAGCGACATCTGGTTCGCCGACAAGGGTTTCACGTTCTTCAGTCTGTTTTGCTCCATTAGCTTCTCCGTTAGGAACCTCGGGACCACTTCATGCTGCAAACATTCCAGCTTCACGTACGGAAACCATGGCATTATTATCTCGCTTCATAAACGAAACGACTATAATGTATTAAAATAAGTGGATCGCAAAAAGATTAAGTGACAATGATTATGCAATAAGATGTATAATTTTATTATTCTTAAAATGATACTTATGTAGTAACAGTACAGAAAATAGTAGATTAATTTAGAGGCATAAATCCATCCTTCTATCGCCATCTCCATTTCTTTCCTTTAAGGTCAGCATCGCACCCATGATTTTTCTTTTATTTTGGGTGTATTACCATCAGGCGAGTGGTGACCCACTTACTCATTTTTCGCCCTCTGCTATAAAAAAAATCTATATCTAATAACATAATGAAGCAACATTGTGATGAACTTACTATCCTCGCCGCCTCAGGGGGCGGTGGATCACATTGCATTATGGGAGGCATATGATCGTCTACTGTCGTCGTGCTGACTGGGAGTTTGTCTTTTTCTCTCTGCTCCTTCTTTTGTTTTCTTTTTTGCAAGCACGACGACTCTGGGACGACACACTCGGGCCTCATGCCGACCGCGAGGCATTTCTTCAACCGGCACTCTTGGCATTTTCTTCGCATATACATGTCCATCTCGCACGCGTGTCCGAATTTACAAATATATACCGCATTTTTTGTCACACTCCGCCTGAAGAATCCTGCAAACGATGTAAAAGATTCAAATGAATTGTTTCATACATACTACAAAAAGAAGCAGACGTGTGACACCAATATTAAAATTGATAGAAGTCTCGTTAATCATTACGGTCGCTCTGAAGTTAGTCACGAGTGGTGTAGCAGTTAATGTTTTTGAGAGACAAAAGGCGTGTCAAGAGGTGTAATGGGCGTGTGAAGTAACTAACTTTAGAGCAGCGGCCGTAAAGACTAACGAGACAACTACATATGGATGGGCACATTTATTTAACACATAGAAAGAACTACGGACTTTTCTCACTAAACCAGTTATCAGAGATCTACTTTCAAAATGTGTCTGGAAAATACACTCGAAATTTGGATATCATGGCACTCGGAATATAAATTTATTTTATCGATATTAAGCAATAAATACATAGAAGTTACGCCAGGTTAAGATTAAATAAATGAATGTTATTAACATTAAATTATCAGTTTACAATCTGGGCTAATGAGTAAAAAAATTGTTTTACAAAACCAGTTCTTATACGATAAGATAATGTAGTCATGAACATAAAGGTTGCCTGAAAGGCGTGTGTCATTGACTGCGGTGCTATTTATGTAGAAACGAATGTCGATTTTTTTACAAAACAAACAAGACGTAAGGTGCACAAATGGATCGAATTGGAAATAATTAGTATGGACGAGGTGAGGGCCGGGGTGATGTCGCGAGGTATTAAAATCATTGTTAACTCCAAAGTGTAATAAGTACGAATGATTTTTACAATGAGGACAACAAGGTCTGGCCGAGATGTGTGACAGGCGACCGCGCCGTGAATCAAGGAGTAGACACTCAGCAGACAGCTATTGTGACGTGGTGTCTCGGCTAACGAATGCAACGTGGACGCGCTATACAACTATAATCTGACAAACAAAGCGCCAGTTCAATTTCGAGTTGGCACGCTCGTGGCCGATTAGCAAGGGCTCCGTATGACTAACATTCTAGGTTAATAACGTGTTAACTTGCTCTGTTTTGTCAACAAAATTTCAGTCAAACGATGCAGCTAACTTTATACCTTTGCACGTTTGCTATGAATAATGCAACATAAGTTGTGTCCATCGCATTTTGATTGTCTGATGAGCGGTGACATTCGCTTCACTACTTTTCGCATGTCTACAATTTGTTGTACTTTATGCTTGTTTATTACAAGTACGATAACAAAATATGTTTGTAGTTTTCGTACCTTTGCATCCTTCGCACGTGAGCGCGTTATAGTGGTATCCTGAAGCCCTGTCGCCGCACACAAGGCACAGTTCCTCCTGCTGGCGCGGCGCTGGCCCCTTCTTCTGTCGCCTTGCCTCCCCATCTGTACTACATCCATTTATACTTGAAGCCGGTGATAATTCTTCGCGACCTGTAACAAAACATTTAATCTCTTAGTTCCATTTCGACACAGTGTGCAAAAAGAAGCCCGATACACCGCCGAGGCCACCTAAATTAGGACGACGTATTTGCATACATTTCATGAGCGATTTGACGACGACCGTTTCTGGAGTTTACTTTGTTTTGCATTCGGAGAGATATTGTTTCGAGTAACGAAATACTCTCAAGTAATTTTCGACAGTAGCTTGGACATTTCCTGCCCAAACAAAGGTGGGTAAGACGGTCCGCGCATACTAAGCGCGACATACGTTTTGTATTCCAGGCGTAGGCAGTAAGGTGTGCGATGCGCGATGGAAATGTAATCGGCAATTGTCAATCACGCAGTCGGAACTCCATAAAAAGTAACTGCGGCTATTATTAATAATTCTTATTGTCGTTGTTTCTGTGCAGTTATAATTTAACATTGCGTCGTTACAAAGCATATTTTAATGTCTTTAAATGTATTAATGGTAATGTAGCAACAAACAAAAATGACATTAATATGTACTTTATATTTCGGTGCATTGCACAATTGTAGGCTTCATTTAAGCAGTCGTTAATATTATTTGCATTTTTATTGTGACCATTAGTGACGCGGGCCGCGGGTGCGGGTCGCTGGCCGAACTGAGATTGCGTTAACCAGCGAGAAACTAGTTTGTATGTAAGGTCACATCCAAGTGCAAGCAAATTTTTCTGAGAATTCACGCTTGTAATATGGCGTTAGAGTTTCGACTTCGAACATTCATGACAATTTTACTAGGTGGTGGATCACTCGTATGCGGGAGGTCGTCTAAATTGGTACCATCGCTTTGCCCATTTCTGCTGCCAAGCAGTATAACCACCGATTTGTTTCTGTTTGAAGGACATTGAAAGCGGTAAAATTACTAGGATTATAAGTCTATATCTCAGGGTGACGAGCGCAGTCCAAATCATGTCATCAAATGCAGTCTTTTCTGATTCAAGGTTCAGTGTAATTTGGGCAGGCATAGTAGGCATCAGGCGAGTGACCTGCTCGTTTTGTTATACAAGCAAAATAAAAACAACTATTTAAAGAATACTTTTGATAAAAACTTCACATTGGTAGTCCCTAGGTGCTTTGAACTTACTATCGGGTTATGACATAATCATTTTATCGAGCAACAACAAAATTACTACGAATCGTATAAGAATGCAGGAAGTTTTATAATCATAGTCATCAAACGTGTAGAAAATGTTCCTCGTCGACCTTATTTACATCATCAGCGGGTGCCAATTTTCCAAGCGTTAAAACTCCGCGCACACGTCCGTAATAATTCATTCGATAAAAGTGTCCTGTTAAAAAGGTCAAGAGCGACGCTTTATCTCAGTTATTTACATGAACACCGGTTACTGTACAAAACGTTACCCTCACATTGCACTGACCTGCTCACTGATACTGAATGACTGTATTTATCAGTATATACGTACATGTATGTACAGTTATTTTTTGCATACACACTAGTCTCTATATTATGCGTTTGCACTCATCAGTAAATGTGTTGTGAATATAATATTAAAATTGTATGTATAGGCAGGCCGGTTTCGCAAATGTGGCCTAGGGTTGTAATTAAATAGTTGTCATTAATTTCAGGTACGTACCTGAATAGTTATTTTTATGTGCATATACGTAGTTACGATTTTGAATATTAATGAATCAGATTTTAATTTGAGTAGAGCGAAACAGGTAATGTTAAACAATTAATGTCACCATGAAATCATCGCCCATGAAAAAGAAAGCTAATCAAAAGTTGAATGCACGGATGACCGAGTCAGTGTGTTATGTTATTACGTCTCAGCTGTTCAGTGTGTTGCGCTCGCGCATTGGAAGGTCTAGTTCGTGCCGCATCGGCGCTGCTCGGCCGTGTTCGGCGGCGCGAGCGAGAGACTCGTAGGAGCGACAAGTGGGGCGCGATCGACGACCGGGGGCAGCGTGCGGCCTTGACTCTTGAGTCGTCGTCTCCCCCTCCCGCGCCCGCCCCGCCCGCCGCGCTCGCCGACCAGCCACATTATTTATGATAGCATCAGAGCTCGAAGCAAGCTCGCGATTCTTTACTTACTAATAATAACTCGTTTTTCCTCTCACGCCATTTCATTTTTTCTCGACACTGCAATTTCTTTAAAAGAACTTTCATGTGGTGAACGTGAGGACTTCTTTATAGCGCAACAAATAGCGTCGAACAAACGTAGTTCGCGATGCGTCCTCGTGGTCCAATAATGTGTCATGAAATGAAAATATCACGAGAAATTGCGTCGGACGTGCATTAAACAATACGCAAAACTTTCACTGAACCCAGAAAACAACACAATTCGCAGGCGGGCCACGTAACCCACTAGTGAAAGTTGTCCAAAAGTAGATATTGCACAAGCCTACATGGTACACGTAATTGAAATTCGGGTGCGGCGAAAGTACGCTCTATGCGTTGTGACATCACTATGGTTGTGTTTGTCATTCATTCGCTGTCCCTTGACGAACATTAGAACGATTTGATTTGGTCATAGAGTAGTCGAAACGTGGCGAGGTTGGGCTATTATTTGGGGAGTTGTTTGAGACTGTGATAATTGCGAGCACACGAGCGTGTAAGGGTACACGAATTATTTGAAAAAAGCGTGTGTACGCGATCAATATGTCGCTGAGGCGGGACGGACGCTTACTTTCCACAATACTTTCTAGCTAGAGATGTGGGCCGCGCCGTCGCAACTAGAGCGATCGGTTTCTCCGAGCGCCGGGAAAATCGGTTTGAAATAGAAATCGCAACGCGGTGAAAATCGCATTTTCGCGTTATAACACACGCCACCGTGGAAACTTGGCTAATCAACATCTACTTCGTTTTATTGTACAGACTTATTTTAACCGATTGGTGTTTATGAAAAACCACAAAACATGGTAGAGATTACAGAGTACTAATTATACTTATCTCAAGAATTATTTTACTTACATTACCTATTAATGCATCATTTAATACATTTTCCCATTTATCCTTAAATAAACAGTAAAATAAAAATGTAGAAAGAACATTAAACACAGACAACTTATTGAAATGTATGATCATCTAATTCATATGTATATAGGGGAGAGTCTAGAATCGTAGGAGGATGTTTCATGCGTGTAAAAAGTGGTTGATACGAAGCGTAGGGATGTTCAGGCGGATGCGGATGCGTCGGGCGGACGCACGTGGAACTGTTTACATCCGTCCGAGATCGCGTCCGCCGGCTCCCAGTCGAACGCATCCCATCCGGCTGTAAAACACATTCCCCAATTCTTCACGCATGCCCTTTATAGATCACATTACTTGAAATTCTTTGCAAGTGATTCAGGTTTTGCATTCGAGCAGCTCAAGTCACCGACATGGCTCAGCGGATTAGCAAGCTCAAGTGGCAGTGGGCAGGCCACATAGCTCGCAGAACCGATAACCGATGGGACAGAAAGGTTCTGGAATGGAGGCCACGTACTGGCAAGCGCAGCGTTGGACGTCCACCTACAAGGTGGACAGACGACCTGATAAAGGTCGCAGGAAGTCGCTGGATGCAGGCCGTTTCCAACAGGTCGGTCTGGAAATCTTTGGGGGAGGCCTATGTTCAGCAGTGGACGTCCTGTGGCTGATGATGATGATGATGATGATGATTCAGGTTTTGCATTGGAACAGCTTAAGCAGTTGCAATCTTTAATTCCTCTTATCGAGTAGTTAGTGGCCAAATTAGTGTCAAAATGATCAAGACACCCGAAGCCTCTGACTTGGCTTAACGACTGGTGTCAGTTTGTAACAGCTGGGCCCGAATTTTGTACGTGCCCTCCACAGCACGGAGACGCTCATTTGAAATATGTATTAATAAGCGGTCACCCATCCATAGACTGACCGCGCCAATTCGCTTACATCGCAAATCGACAAAAAATGCTGATTAGTGATTAATGAGTGCTTTCAGTCTTTAATGAAAGTAAAATCAGTTACACTTTTTGCGTTGCGCCACTCAGACTCTATATTGTTTTTAATCTATAACTCAATAACCGTCCTAATACAAAATCTGCTAAATCAGATATCACAAAAACTTTGTCATAATATCGCAGCAATTAGTCCTGTCATCATCAGTCCTATGATGTTATAGCCATATCGGGCACAAATTCCTATCACAGGCAACTCTTATGTTTTTTTAATTTGATTTTTTTATTGTCTGACGTTGAATCGAATCCACGATCTCACTGGTTTCACGGTCTACGTGCGTTAGGTTTTACAATTTGTTTATATTTTGTACATACTTTAAATACCTAAATCATGTAAAACAATTGCACTAAAGAGGTCGATACGGGCTGGCAATACAAATCCTTTTCAAGATTCGAAGTTTTTAGAAGAAAATAAAACAGAACAAACCTCAAAGCAGATTCCCATCGAATTTATACAGTGACGAAACCTTAAATTAGAAAGTGGCGACCAGTTGTCACGTACTGCACTGTAGTTGAACGTAATGGATACCCCAGAGCTCCCCAGCAGATTGGTCCGTTTATTGACAGAGCTAGTTTATGCCCTTCTCACTTCCCCGCGCTGAAACTAATAGATGAAAGCTATTTTTTGTCTCTGTCTGCTCCCCAATTTAGTTTAGCTTGCACCCACGCTCCGACGCGCCTTTTGGAGTAAACACGGGAATGGGTAAATAGAAAATAGAGGGATATAATTAGAATAAAATGTTGTGTGGTTTCATCACCGAATAAGACTTTCAGGCATTTTGTGCTCATATAATTCTATTTATAGATTTGTAAAAAATAGAGACGCCGCGGTTAGGCGCTATTATTCGATTCTCGACACATTTAAATTGCATGATAATTCGTCGAATAGTAATTAATATTGAATGTTGTTTGTTAACGGCAAATGTATATGATTTTTTTGAATAAATGTAATGACATCATTTATTTAAAAAAAAAAACAAACCCTAATTAGCAAAAAATCAGCAACTTTTTAGTAGATCCGATAATCAATCTTGATTCTAGACACATTTTATTGTTGAATTTCTGGCAATCGTATGAAGAATAATAATTTAATTTAGGCCTAAAATTGTTACAGTCAACCTGGGTAATTTTGGCTCACTTTAGAGGTAATTTATAGTAGTACGGATTTACTTTTATTGTTATTTGTCATAAATGAGTGTTTCTAGTGGGATATTGACCTCTATAATCTAAATTCCTGTGTTATTTATCAAAACGATAAATAAAAGACCCTTAAATTACCAAAAATTTGGTGAGCCAAAGTTACACTGACATTTGGGTAACATTAATAAGTATGAGGAGTTGATGAAGAAAATCTCTAATTTATGTAGTTTTTTTTACTCCTCGGTAAGATTAGCTTGTTACATTGATAAAAAAAATACATTTCGTTTATATCACTATCTCCTTTTTAGTGGCAACGTAGGGTTGCCATATTAATACAACATTAAACTGCCTGGTTTATCGAAATCAACTTCTATTTTATGGACCTCTTAAATCAAGTTATTATTGTATTAATCAGGTTTTGATGTACTTATAATAATTGAGCAATGCCTAATATAATAAAAAATAATAAAACAAACTCAATCACATATAAAAAAGAAACATAATATCGGCTCTCAATTCCCCCATACCATGTATAGAAATTGATCATCAATCGCATAAGAATCGCCTCGTTTTGTGATTTTAGATCCTCCAAATCGACTAACTATATTTCGGGGGTGACAATTAAATATGTCAAGCTTTGATGGCCACTTTTTTGCATAATTGAAATTATCACGCATTGTCTGTCCTCGCCCCGAGGTCTGAAAATGAAACGGCTCGAAGATTAATTAAAGATTTTTTAAAAAATCTATCAATATCGCGGGATATTTCAGTGTTATTACATAAAAAACATATGATTCTTCAACATAAAACTGAACTCGCCTTCTGTAGTTCTTCTGTAGTAATTGCTATACACAACTTTTTAGCAAGTATATTTCTAACTCTGTTTACCGCCCAAATTTTGAATGGTGAGAAAAAAATATATATTTGATAAATATCAATTGTCACTGCAGGTTTCGTTTAAAAACACTTTTTACTTTCATAAATTAAACAACTTATTATTATACAGTGTATCAGTAAGAAGAGAAAAAATTAAACGTTCAAATACAAGTTAGTGAGTCAATGTTACATTGAAAGCTTAAGTTACCCAGGTTGACTGTACTGATTTTACAATGACACAGTCAGTGTGCGTAAACAGAGCAGAGACAAATATTATTGTAATGAATACTGACTGCGTTCAACCAAACGCGCATTGAAGCGTGGCAGAACGCTATCAACGCCCTTGCCCTGTTCTAGCGGAGATATAATCTCTAGTGCACAATGGTTGACACTGTGGACACGGAATACGTTAATTTTAATACAAGAGTGATTGTTCAACTTGTGTTGTTTATTACATGTAGGTCAAGGCACTTATTAAAGCCGTCAATAATCCGTATTAATAAAAGCCAATTAAACTTGACCCGCCATTTGGGCCAACAACTCGTGTTTAGATAAGGCCCAATTCAGCTGATGTACACTGTATCGTGTTATAATGATAGGTAAACATTGCAAAATTAAAATGGCAAATCACAAAGTTATTTACGTCATTGACGCCAATTTCCGAGTTTTTAACTGGACGTAAACGAGGAAAATAACGCGCGCCGAGGCTAAGTGGGTCAAGAGTGCCAGCCATCGAGGAATCGAAGCTGAAATAACTGCTGAGACAGTGAAGTAACTGATGGAGTAACTCGCCGAACACGCAACTTGTTATACACAACATTATTACAATGTAAGTATTTACTTCACAAATCACAATGTTTTTTGACAAGTTAGCTAGGCCGTAGACACTTTTGTCTACAACATGAATGTGCCGGCTCGAACTGGTTTACACCACTATTTACCGAAATACCGAGGACGAGTGACAGTTTGCATTTCGTTTCGTTTAGTGAGATATCCGAAAACCTAAATCCCCTGCCCTTCCTGATTCCCATTCCTTTCCGTTTTAAAGTCGGCAATGAATTATTTTTCTGGTATTGTAAGTGTCCAAAGGCGAAGTAGATAACTTACTATTCCGTGATCTACTACGTTTACCTAAGACTATAAAAAATATCTATTTAGAAACTATTTTGTAAAAAAAATCACACGAATAATACCAATTATAATAAAATGTATTAAATATGTACTGTTTAAATAATTTTAAAGTCTGAGTGTAAAGCTTGTAATTACTGTATCTGATTTATCTAAAAATTGTGTGCAGTTCGGATACGGCGAGGTCGGTGACCGTGTATCGGCCGGCAAGATAAGCTGACGAGACGGAACGCTTATCGGGCCGACAAAGAACGCCTTTGTTTTCGACGCATTTGACGACAAACATGCGTCGTGATTATATCAACCTCGGTGCAGTTAACATTTTTTGAATCCTAAAAAAATGCAATTTTACCTACAACGACGGTCTTAACTCGTAATAGCATACGAATACCGAAGGATCTGCTAAATTTCTAGGTGGACTATCATCGCTTAGTTGGCGGTTCCATTTACCATACGTACCACACATATGAATTACAAGAATGAGTTGTTTTGTGACCAGTGTGTAGAAAAATGTAGCATAATTATATATAAAGTATAATAGAAATTTCTAGACACAATCGCATCGTATAGCTTTATAAGGCTCGCCTCAGTTGCTATGAAAAATATGCAATCTGTAAAAAGATAATTCTTTGTTCACTTTTGTTCAAACGCTGTCTTTACCCTCATTTATCGCAACTGTTATCAGATATCACAAATACCTCATACTTACTGATTACATTGGCCATAACATTGAAAATGTTATATCGAATAGTAACGAAAAACAATATATCAATAAATTGGTCAACAAAGATACGGCATTTCAACACCGTTCAAATTCACATCTCAGGGTTAGTAGTGATATTAACTCAGTGAGAAAAATATAATACCTAGGCAAGTTGTCGGTATGCATCCGCTATAAATCAAGAGTTTGAAATAGAAATGATGAAGTGCTCTATCTTTATACTGAGTTATGATGCGTCGCGCGTCGGCAGTAAAAGACTGAATTCGGTATCAATGCTAAATAGTCAGGACTTGATGACCTCTGAATGATTAAGACACATGAAATTAAAGAAACGTGTCTTTATTGATTATGAAAAATTACGTGTTGTACTTTAACCAATACTAACAAAGGCAATGATTACATATTGTGCAAGTGCTAAAATCGCACGTTGTTTGTGCACCACAGCAGGGCCTCTGCCTCGTGACCAGATCCGTGTAACGAGCAAAAACTTCGGAGCGACATCCGAAGCGGATGGGAAAAAACGCTCGACACTTGTAGGTACCGTGTTGTACAATCATTAATATTTGTATAAACACGACACAAAACGTACATTTTGTATACATACTCTTACATCTAATCTCTGTGTAATTATAGGCAAATCTCCGACTTATTGGTGATAAATATACGTTAAGTGTTATGATTTCCTGGTATCGTTATATTATTTTGCTCTCAAGTCAAAGTTGTTAACATAATCAGAATTAATTTGTTGTACTTGTAATCGGCAAACGTGCGTGGTTGATACTGAATATCCATGGAAAATAATTGACGCCAAAAGTAATTATTTAAAATATGGATGGAAAATATCATGAAAACGATGAGACAGAAATAATAATCAGTAGCGCATCTCGTGAACTGTGTCATGGGCTCGGCCCACGTTCGGCGGAAGGTCGCCCGCCCTCACCACTCGTGTCTCATTACTCAATAATATATACCTCTTGGAAACCATTAAGCCAGTAACATTCCATTACTCATTCAACGCTTTATCATTTTAATTGACACTAGTTTTGCGACATACTGTGCAACTAATATGAAAATTTACATCAACATTTTCGGTACCGGGTAATGAGCAGCGATAAGAAAAACTTTTCTTCCCTTCACGAATTTTAGTGAAAGGCAAGTATGTTAGTAGCGGAGGAATAATAATCAGCGCTGTCAAGTTGATGGATGACCCCGCAATGACGTAGGAACGTTTCCCGTACCGCGGCACCCCTTCAGCCCTTTGTCCCTTCAGCTTTCCAAAGCTGAAGCAATTGTTAATAATTTCCAAACAGCCTGTATGGCAAACCATTTGAGTTGTTCGAAAACATTGTTTAAATTCCGTTGCTGTAATATTACTGTCGATATAAATAGATAAATATTTATTTATTTGTCTTGTCTCATCTCTCTCATCACTTACAATTCATCGAACATCTGAATTTTCTTCAGAGCCGAATCTAGAAATCAATAAAATTCAATTGAAGACAGACAAATTCAATTCCGATCCAGGTCTAGAATGAGTTATTTAATTCTGAGAATTTGTCACATTCGACGAGGAGACGTTACGTTCAAATCTAATAAGGAATCAATTTGGCGGACTCTAATATGTTCGTACATGGTGCGACGTTTAATTACCAGTTGTCAGTTATGCCGCGTCACTATTGATGACTTGGAAACCACATCAGCGACCACCTACACTTATTATTCGTGTAGGAAAAAGTATGTACTGCCAGTACCACCCGCACATTAGAAACTACGAGGTCGTTAGTGGAGATAAATACATCATTCGTGTTGCAAACACTCGCCTAGATGACATTGTTTGAAATATTCGGCAAGCAGCCAGGTAACAAGGTCGACGACATAACATCGTAAGCGGTAAACTTGAAGCCTAAATAGGGGTGACCATTTAGTAATTATATTTAATCAATATCGATTACCGGAGATGCTTCAATGAAATTCTTCTGCTTCAATCCCAGACTGCCTCGGTGGCGCAGTTGTATTGCGTACGCGGTACGACTGCTGAGCTGAGTTCTCGGCTTCGATCCCGGAGTCGGGTAAAGTGATAATGGGTTTTTCTATCAGGAAATGATCAGTATCAGCCTGGAGTCTGAAATTGGGCCTGGTATGGGGATAGGCTCGTCCCCTACCAGATCATAGGACAGAAATAAGCTCGGCGAAATATGGGTATAGCGGTTACACCTCTGCCTACACCTTCGGGGATTACTGGCGTGAATGCGTATTTAAACCCAGTTTTTAATACATTAAATGTTTTAGCATAGACACTACGGATTTTGAAGTCGTGTTTGGAGGTGCGCGACCGAGACGAGAGACCTGAACATGTGGCGACAGCGACACGTCTGTCTTGTATGCAATCGTATTCGTACTGTTGTATCCCTAGATTGCTCCCCTTTCTGCCTACTCAACACTTATCCTGATGATCGTGCATCCCCATCCATCTGCCTCTAGCCATACATCACTCTCCCATTCAGTCGCCTTCCAACCGTCCTGTCGCGCACACTCTCTCCTAAAAACTCGTGTACCTATTGTAAAATTAGTTTTCTAAGAAATATATATTTTATTTCTTTTATGTGTGAATTTATTTCCTTTTTTTAAAAAGGATATAATAAAGCGAGTTCTAACATTGGTGGCAGCGTAAAGGGATTGTAAAATCCTTGGTTCCCCGCGAGTGCAGTGTATTGAACAATATAGAGAAGTGCCAAATCGACCTCGAGCCAATAGCGACTCCGAAACGTCCAAGTATACCCAGTCCACTGTGCAGTAAGTGGCAAGGAAAATACACACAGAGTGTCTCCCAAGGGACTCCAAGCCCAGCACCGACCAGGTCTACGACGATCCAGGCTCCAGACAGCAGCAATCACGACCAGTTCCAGGTGTTCCAGTTCTCTGTACCTAGCGGAAATCATGAAATACATGTGCATCGTGGTTCTGTGAGTCGTTTCAAATATACATAATTCAATCACAGTGTTTCTAAAAGTACAACCTAACTTTCAAAGACAACGCCTTATCTCACTTGTGGATGTTTAGACTAGACACCCGACGCCCGACGCTCATCTTCAGTTCTACGAATTCATATTCTTACATTGTGTTCACGAACTAATAATATTTCCAGGGTCTGCCTGTAACTTTATTTTATTATTTTGTTTTGTGTATTTTATTGTGTTTTATTTTATATTGTAAAATGTCATTAAAAGAGGAGTCTAAAGAACAAGTTTCTTTAGAAGTAATTCTGAAATTCATTAAACGATTTGACGGAAGTCGTGAAAAATTAAATCCCTTCCTTAACAACTGCGATAATGCAATTTCTTTAACCTCCTCTCACCAAGAAAATACCGTTTTCAAATATATTTTAAGTCAGTTGGATGGCAAGGCCGAAGTAGCATGCTCTATTAAGGAATTCGACTCTTGGCTATCACTTCGCGAATTCTTACAGAACCAATTCGGCGAAAGAAAACACTATGCCCATTTACTAACAGATCTTCAAGACTGTAGACAGGGTGCCCAGGAAAATGTAAACCAATTCTCACTTCGAGTTGAAACGTGTTTATCAAAGTTACTAACAGAAATATCCATAACTAATCACAAGAAAAGCGAACTGTCAGGTAGAGTGGCCGCGATGGAGGATCTTGCCCTTCATACATTCACTATGGGCCTAAATCCTCGTATTTCAAATATCATTAGATGTAGGGATCCGAAAACACTAAACAAGGCCATTAACCACGCAATCTCGGAAGAGAAAATCCAACAATACACACTTAAACAAAGCGTGACCTCTAATTCGAAAACACAATTCCGTCGCAATGACTTTAACAAACCGACTTTCAGAACAAGTAATTCAAATAATTTCCCAAATCAACAAAAACCTTTCTCGTCCTTCTCTGACCTATTCTGCAGATACTGCAAAAAATCCGGTCATTTGTTAGAAAATTGCAAACTACGTGATCATAACAATAAGAGATTCGAAACCGGTAACAGGTTCAACAACCCAAATCCACGACCAAGTACATCCGGTTTCAAACCCAGAACCGAATTCAAACCACAAATTAATTTTGTTACTGAAGAAGAAAGTTGTGACACCGTAGATTCCAATGAAAATTTAAACTAAGCGATGTCCCGGTTAGGTGTCGCACGGGACATGTCTTCTCTTCAATGGACGACACCAAGATTCCTATAAAAACCCTTCATGTAGAGATCCATGGACATGGTAACCAGCCCAAAAATCAGAGTCTCCCAAATAGAGTCAAGCAACCGGGTAACCAGCCCCAAACTGTAGACTCAACTCCAATACAAAGAGTCAAGCAACTGGGTAACCAGCCCCAAACTGTAGACTCAATTCTAATTCGTAGAGTCAAGCAACCGGGTAACCAGCCCCAAACCGTAGACTCGATCACGTCGAAACCTGAAAAACCTGTTAAAGAAAATATCATTAGTCATAAAATATATGAGTTCACATCCAATATATCCAATAAGTACTTACCACATGTAAAAGTGGATTCTCCCGTATCTCCTAATCATTTATTGTTACTCGTCGACACTGGCGCAGCTATAAGTATTATAAAAAAATCTTCAATCAAAGATATGCCTTGTATTAATAAATCAATTAAGTTCAAAATCCAAGGCATAGACTCTAAGGATGAATACCCCACCTTAACTTTAGGTCAAATCCCCATATCAATTATGACATATGACGAATCCCACGACGATTGCAAATATCTAACGCATATATTTAATTTAGTTGATAATATTAACTTACCCTACGATGGAATAATCGGTAACGACCTATTTAAAACCATGGAAGGTCAAATTAACTACGTGCAAGGTACATTAAATCTAAAAGATATAACACTTAAAATGTTTTTCAATAACCCTACTTACACTATTGCACCACGTAGTGAAGCTATAATAGAATGCACAGTATCGAATCCCGATATTAAAGAAGGTTTAATAATCGACCAACACTTATCTGAAAATCTATTAGTAGCAAACTGTATTGTCCAGGTAAAAACAAATAACCGAGTGAATATCTCAGTCGTTAATACCTCAGAGCAACCTGCAACTATTGAATCTGACCTTCAATTGAAACTTGAATCTTTCGAAACAAATTCCTCTATCCCAATTGCTAGTGTATCAGAATCAAACACCCTAGAACGCACTGAAGAAGTTTTGAATCTCCTTCGTGTATCCCACCTTAATTCTGAAGAGGCAGAAGCTCTATACTCTGTCTGTTCTCAATTCTCAGACATTTTCCATTTACCCGATGATCAATTAACATCCACTAACGCAATCCAACATGAAATAAAAACCACTTCAGATAACCCCATTAACGTAAAGACATACCGATTTCCGGAATGTCACAAAAAGGAAGTTGAATCCCAAATAGACAAAATGCTGCAACAAGGCATAATCAAACCCTCTATGTCTCCATGGTCTTCTCCCATCTGGGTTGTACCCAAGAAGCTCGACGCTTCTGGCCAAAGAAAATGGCGAGTAGTAATTGACTACCGCAAACTAAACGACATAACTATCGGAGACTCTTATCCCATTCCTAACATATCTGAGATACTAGACCAACTAGGAAAATGCAAGTATTTCAGCACGCTAGATTTAGCTTCCGGCTTCCACCAAATCAATATGAGCCCAGACGATTCCCCTAAAACTGCGTTTTCAGTCCCTACGGGGCACTACGAGTTCACGAGAATGCCCTTTGGACTGAAAAATGCTCCATCAACTTTTCAAAGGTTAATGAATTCGGCATTATCCGGTCTTCAAGGTATACAATGCTTTGTATATCTTGACGATATAGTTATCTACTCATTTGATATCTCATCCCATGTCAATAGCTTGTCCAATGTATTCCATAGATTACGAAAATTCCAATTAAAACTACAACCGGACAAATGTGAATTCTTTCGGAAGGAAGTTTCATATCTTGGACATGTGATCACAAGCGAAGGTGTAAAACCTAACCCCGAAAAATTAAGGGCAGTACATGAATTTCCTATACCTAAAGTCCCCAAAGACGTTAAATCCTTTCTTGGTTTTGTCTCATATTACAGAAGATTTATACCTGACTTCTCAAATATTGCAAAACCCCTAACTAGCCTACTTAAGAAAGATGCTGACTTCATTTGGCTAAATGAGCATCAACTATCATTTGAAACCTTAAAAAATAAATTAACTTCAGCACCTTTATTAACTTATCCTGACTTTTCCAAACAATTCCTCCTTACCTGTGACGCATCCAACTATGCAATAAGTGCTATTCTGTCCCAAGGAGAAATAGGGAAAGACAAACCAATCTCTTATGCATCTCGTACACTTAATAAAAGTGAGTGCAATTACAGCACTACAGAAAAAGAATTGCTCGCAATTCTCTTTGGTTGTAAAACTTTTCGCCCGTACCTTTACGGTAGAAAATTTACTATAATTAGCGATCATCGCCCTCTACGTTGGCTATTCAATCATACCGATCCCGGTAGCAAACTCCAAAGATGGAGACTAAAACTAGAGGAGTATGAATATGACATAATCTACCGTAAAGGGAAACTGAATAATGCTGCAGACGCACTATCTCGATACCCTCCAACAACTCTTATGAATCCTATAGAACCTATACCTGGTCCTTCTAATCGAGACCCATACTCACCTGATGCTAATGAATTATTAAATCCAAATTCTTCTCCAATCATACCTTCGGATGATCTAATCCAACTCGAAGACCTTATGGATCCTCTTTCTCCACCTGCAAATTTACCAGAATTAGGTAACCTTGACGATATAGATGATATAATAAATCAAAACGAAAACTTACCTTCACCTGTAGTTGACTCTCCAAATCCAACAACTCCTGCAAATATTCCAAGTCCTGCTAGTCCCAATACCCAAAGCGGTAACTATTCAGAATTCCTCAAACTTACTTCTAGAAATTTTAATTCAAATACAGCTATTATAGAACATCACGAAAGTTTGTGCAAAACTAATAAAAAACACATCATCATTCCAACATCCATAGACATGGATGAATCCAATCCATACATATATGAAATTACATCTAACTTCCCTAATCAAAATGAATTTTCCTTATTAGAGAGAACATTACATTCATTCCTCAAATACGAAACAGACAACAAAACCTACTATTTTATCTTTACCAAAGTAAATCATTTCGATACCTGTTCATATGAAGACATCTATAAATGCCTAAAATCTGTTAGAAACGAATTATTAATTACCCTATCGGGACAAGACAACGCCGAAGTAGCCATATCCGATTTCAACAATCCTTTTGATACTCACCAGTACATTAAACTGTATAATATAATATTATATTTATTCCATAACTCTGAAATAACCGTACATGTCTATAAAAACCTTATTATCTACCCGTCTCTAAGCGAAATACAGAAAATCTTAAAACAAAATCATGACATTCCAATAGCCGGTCATCTAGGCTCTTCTAGGATGCTTAAACGCATTCAAGAAAAGTACTACTGGAAAAATATGCGCTCGGAGGTAGAAAACTACGTTAAGAAATGTCCACAATGCCAGACTAACAAAGCGCTTAGACAAACCAATCGCGCTCCTATGCAAATCACATCTCTTTCCACTCGACCTTTTGAACGCGTAGCTCTTGATATAGTAGGTCCATTGCCTGAAGCCGGTAACGATAAATATAAATATATCCTCACACTTCAAGATGACCTAACTAAATTCTCAGCAGCCTATCCTATTTGCAATACCACGGCTGAGGAAACTACCGAATGTTTAGTCCATTTCATCACACTATTTGGTATCCCCAAAACTATTCTAACCGACCAGGGCACAAACTTTACCGCCGAACTCTTCAAACAGGCCTGCAACCTCCTTAAAATCAAACAATTGTGGTCCACCCCATATCACCCTCAGACTCAAGGAGCCCTTGAGAGGAGCCATTCCACTCTGAAAGAATACCTTAAGTCATATGTAAATGAGCAACAGAATAACTGGCATCGCTTCGTGTATACAGCCATGCTCGCATACAATTCAGCTATCCACTCCACCACTCACTACTCTCCCTACGAACTCCTATTCGGACATAAACCATTCATACCCGATTCCATCTATGATGAAGCCCCGGGAGCTACTTATCCTGAATATGTCCGACTCCTTCAAAATAGGCTCGAATTCTCTAGAAGAAAAGCAATAGAACATATTCGGAAATCAAAAGAGACCTCGAAATCCTATTATGACACACACTCTCGACCAGTGAAATACAAAGTAGGAGATCTAGTATATCTAAAGAACCATTTACGCCTGAGAAAAGCTCTCTCACCCATATGGAAAGGCCCTTACAAAATAGTTAAAATCCATGGAAATAATACTGCGTCTCTTTTAATAAATAGACGTCACGTTAAACATCATTTCGACGAATTCAAACTAGCCACTACTACGACAACTGGATAAGATTTTAATATAAATAATAATTTGCACTTACTTCCATTCCAGACTTGGATTCATATATTCTACCATGGCATCCAATAATCCAGAATATATCCAGCCAGCATCAAACAACGCCGGTATATATTTCGATCCCATTGGTTCTGTAAAAATCACTGATGATACACTTGATGTTATCATCCCAATAGACATTTCATTTGTTCAACCACATTTAGAAAATATTAATAATATATTAGGAAATTCCAAATCCCTATGTAATCAAAGTAATGCTTTTTACGAAAGCGAATGTCATTATATATTCCAAACACTATCGTCTCGTTACTCTGATATTGTCAGAGACTTTGATTCAATTTCCCATCTTACATCTAAAAATGTCAAAAGAGCAGCCTGGTTTGGTGGTATCGGCACTATGATCAAACAACTATTTGGTAACATGGATGAAAACGATGCCGTAAAATTCAGCGATGCTATTCAAATAATAGAAAAAGATCAAACTAAATTAGCAGCTTTAATGAAAGACAACATGATGGTCACAATGTCAACATTATCATCTTTCAAAGACACAATTGATAAAATCAATGCAAATGAGCAAAAGCTCAATTTTGCCATTGAAACCTTAAATGAGAATGTAGAAAATTTAACAATAATCTCTGATAAACTATACATAAAATCTAAGATATCGGAACTGTCGAATATTTTAGAAAGTAGCCTATTAATATTATCCTTTAAGTTAGAAGATATTGTAAATGCTATCATGTTCAGCAAATCGAATATTTTGTATCCCTCTATTATTACTCCTAAACAACTATTTTCTGACCTTGTAAATAATTATAGATTTCTTCCTAGCTCTAAGCAACTACCCATCCCGTTAGTCTTAGACAACATGCATGTTTTAGAAAAAGTGTCCGATGTTTCATGCTATTACACGAATAACAAAATCATATTTGTTTTACAAATACCATTAGTAAATACTAAAGAGTTTGATCTGTATCACATCTTACCCTATCCTGTGAATCTAAAAACTGTAAACAATACACTGTATTCTAGTATTATACCCTCAACCAAATATTTAGGCATAACTAAAGATAAGTCGTCCTATTTTAAATTAGAAACACTATCAAATTGTAAAGTTATGAATACACAATATTTTGTTTGTGAAATACCTAATGTCTATGCTACATCAGCAATACCTATATGTGAAATTGAGATAATCTCGAAAGCTTTAACTTCTGTTCCACTAACCTGTAATACAGAATTCATTAATGGTAACTTTGAAACCTTCCATAAATTGCACAATAACCAATGGATTTATGTTATTAGCCAAGAATCCAAAATAATTATAGAGTGTACAAATAATGACTTAACAGAATCATTTATATCTGGTACTGGTATACTGACGTTACCTGATCAATGTATAGCATATTGTAAAGATAATAAACTTATACCTAGACGTCATATCGAAATTAATGCAAAACCAGTAGTATTGCACTTCGAATTAATTAATGATATTTGTTGTAGTCCAGTAACATATTTAAAGGACAGCATTAAAGCCCCTTTTGTAGATTTAAAGAATGTAGATAACTTGGATTCTCTTCTTACCAATTATGATAAAACAACTGAACAAATAAAAACTAATCTTGACAAGATAATTGAAAAGCCTCATATAGTTCTGTACGGTAATTTTTATTCTTACACTACCATTGTATTAGTTTTAATTATAATATTATCCATATTGTATAAGCTGTTTAAATATTATAAGTTAGTTAAGACACGTAAATGTAATCCCGATCCAGAAGAACCTATAGAATTGACATCCTCAGATCCCGACGATGATGTTCCAGCTCCTAAACTCCGCAGAACCTAACCTCCATTTTTTCATCGTCAACTTACCTCTCACCCGTAAGTTTCCTCCTATCCGGGGGGCTGTTGTATCCCTAGATTGCTCCCCTTTCTGCCTACTCAACACTTATCCTGATGATCGTGCATCCCCATCCATCTGCCTCTAGCCATACATCACTCTCCCATTCAGTCGCCTTCCAACCGTCCTGTCGCGCACACTCTCTCCTAAAAACTCGTGTACCTATTGTAAAATTAGTTTTCTAAGAAATATATATTTTATTTCTTTTATGTGTGAATTTATTTCCTTTTTTTAAAAAGGATATAATAAAGCGAGTTCTAACAGTACGTTTTGAATTATGTGACACGTGTGACCGTTCCTATACAAAGAGGACTTGCCTTCTCCGGACTTGCGACACACGTCGCGGTCCATCTGTCTCGGGTGCTTCAAAACACACCTCTATCGTGACTAATAGAAAAGAATCTCTGAAAAATATTAGTACAAAACTATTCTGTTTATAAATGTACGATTCACAACTTATCTATTATTGTGAATGCAGTAGAGTTACAGCCTCGCGTTTCGTGCGTTCTGTCTAGATGTGTGGAGTTGTTGTTTTATTTTCGCTAATGCTGGAACAAAATGTATTGTTGGCGCCTTTGCAATAGCACTTATGTGGTGCCGCAGCAATTGGCGAGCAGGAGCATTCCTCTGAGCCGGGCGGACCGGTTTCGTCTGGAAACCGAAGCTGTTTATGGACCGGCCAGATATAAATATGCGCTACAAACCATTCTGGTTATCATCTATCTTCGTGCTCCAACATTTAGCTACATGTTTAATATTTTTTGTCGAAATATACTCATGCATATTTATTAAAACCTACTCGTATATCCTTTGATTGACAGTCGACTTGTATCACGATTGAACATAAGAAATAAATCTGTTCAACTATCCTCAATTGTTTCAGATCAACTTATAATTCAGAATAGTTCCTTCAAGAGCTACATTGTTAGAGAGCCATATAAAACGTTCACATCAAGTGTCCCTAAATAATAGCCCTTGTTAAAAGATACACGTTCAGAACGTGATCCACGATGGCGGAGCAATAAAACAATCCAATCAATGTAGCGACTATTCCGATATGGAGTGACTGATTGTCTCACCATAAAATATGCAAGAAAGCAACGGCATTTAGTTTCAGATCGATATCGGCGGACTTTATTACACTCGTGCGACTTATTCATTGTCGACGTGAGCTAAAAACGGCTCAGATAAAATCAGCGTTGTTTAAATAAGGCAGTCCGCAGCTCTCACGAGCTAGCCGTGGTGTTCACTTTCACTATGAATATGGGGCCCTATCTTACAAACTATTACACTACGATCGACCTAAAAACAGGGAGGCCGGCGCGCCGCAACAGCCGCGTCTTGTACAACGAACACCACGTAACTTACATAACGAACCACGTGGAGCGAAGATCGTTGACCCCGGGGAACGTGACGCCGATAGGCTGCCACTATCAGGCACCTGTAGTCCAGATAACGATGATAACGTTTCGACAGATATTATAAACAAAACGTAAAACACTTGGGCAAGCAAAACGTGACGTGTTATTCAAAACACGCTAGCGGCAAACGCGAACGCGAGGTGGCCTTACTCAACCATCTCTATATTTTGCGTCCGCAGCGGTGTCACCCACTTAAGCCGTCGGTTGCCAATTCGTTGCATAAACGACCCAGTAATGGCGAAGCAGGTCATTGTCGCATTACGCCAATCGGCGGCGCGGCGCCTCGCAGGTACAATACTCTAGCTGCAAGTTAGATAATTATATCGATTGAACCCAGGTCTCCTTCAGCGTGTCTGTGACCCCGATGTAAATAACCTGAGGCGGTTGTACTGTAAACAACTGACGCTCGCTTGCGTCAATCGCTTGCAGCGTGGCCCCAGCGGCGAACGCTCGCCGAATCGCACGCGGTGTTGCCGGCACGGCGCGGCTTCCAGCCATTGATGTGTTCGTTTGACTTACTGCTGCGTTATTTTAGTCTTGCGAGGCGAACATTTTACTAGGCTATGGAAATCGTACAGCGCACGCGCTGACGCAACGTTTTATTTTCGTTTTAAAGAATGTTTCGTCACGCTAGATGTGATGACGGTTCAATTGCCATCGTGCACGCTGGAATGTTGCGAGTTCAACCATTAAAAAAACAATGCAATAAAACATAAATTAACCTATAAACATTACGACATTAAATTTGAATAAAGACTTTATTATTGACAAAATAAAAGTAGACACGGCGTAGTAGTGCGAAATAATTTAAGGCAAATGGATATTTCGCACTATTTGAATAAAACTATTGTAAGTTGTAACCATTTTATTGAATTACCTACTTAAAATGTTAGAGTTGCGTATCATATACAAATTTCATTAATAGAATAAAGGCGCATGTCACCTCTCTGAGAAGACGTGAAAACAATTATCTACAACGAGCGAAATCGTGATCGCTAGCATCTGAACAAATTGAACATTTAAGATGCCTTCTGCGATCGTGAAATAGACATAAATCGTGAACTGAAATAAGCTCATAAAATATAATGTTCATGACGTCGACACCTAGTATTTCATTGAAAACGAAGCACTCATTACGTTGTCTACTCTAATGCTAGTTAGAAGTAGTTAGAGCTCAGCCATCGACTGTTCCATTGGTGGTACATTATCTACAAAGCAACGCGAATGCGACCGAACGATAAGATTATTTTAAAAGCGCAGCTAGTGAAGGAACGCTTGTGAAACATTTTTATACTTATAGTACGTGTGTGCGTGAATTCGCGTCGGTGCTCTCTCAGTCGTACAATGACATTGTCGACCTTGAATACCGGCTGCCTCATATATCAAGACGCTTACAACTCTATAAGTGTAATGTGCTATTTTAGTGAACAATATTCATCACGGTATCGATATATTCAGGCACTAATAAATAATCTTTAAACCTAAAGACCCGAGTCTAGACGACTGATTACGGTTCAGCAAACGATAAAGTGAATGCCAAAGCGCAGTGCAATGAAGCCAAGGTCGGCCGCACATTATCATCAACGTTGGAAAACATTCTCCGTTTGCAACCTAATGCCTTTTTAATGAATTACGTAACGTTACATAGCGCATACCGGTTATTTTTACCAGGTCTTAGGTATTTTAGAAGTTGCCAGTGATAATTTTATAACTAAGTGAGCTAGCGCGACCGTTGCCAAATGTTGTCATCAAACAATAGTTGTGATTATATTATGTATTTAGAAACTCGTTTCGATGACTAGATAATTATACATTAGATGAAATAATCGAGCGACCGTTCAAATACATTACATATATTTGGAGTTAATACGGAAAATATATTTTAACTTTGATGACTATCTCATGGTAATGCGTTGACTTTAGTTACGGCCACGTGTGACACATAACATAAAGCCTGTATTCCCGAAGGGGTAGATAGAGGTAAAACTAGTGTCCTCCGAAGTGTTACTTCATTCGCCTTCTACGGCTTCTGTCATCCTGCAGTATTACGTAGACAGTAACTTCTACTCGACTTGTGACCAACTTCATAGCGACCGTAAACATTGACGAGACTCTACTTGATACGTATCACATCTTATAACGTCTGAAATAATATCACACTAACTTCTCATCGCATTTTATGTTCCAAAGTTCCGAAAACGCTACCGAGTCCTTCTACAACTTTAATGTTAACAGCTCTCATAATGTAAGAAATATAAACAAAATTCACACAGTTAAGTCTCATGTATTTTTTTTGTTACACGTCCATAAAGCATACAAAACCAGTTCGAGCTCGGTGCATTGACATAATCAAACGTATTAATGACATTTAAGGAACTTAGACCCGCGTTGAAACCTGATAGTTCATATAATGTAACAAATAAACGATAATTAAAGCATAATATGAAACAACATTGTTTAGGTACGTTTATTACAGTTAGTACTTGCATATAGTTTTACGATTAGTTGTTATCTACACTAATATTATTAAGAGGAAAGATTTGTATTTTTTATGTAACGAATAAACTTAAAAACTACTGGACCGATTTAAAAAAAATATCAGTGCACAATAAAAAAAATGTAAAAATGTCAGTGCACTTTCTCCTTGATTACCATAAATAGATAAATGGACCAATAAATAACTTTTACAGGAAGACATACTCTATAATTGAACTCGTGCAGACCAAGAAGTTCCAGCCATAGACAACTAAGGTTACGTTGTCTGTGGTTCCAGCCATCTCATTATATTAGTGTCCAATACCTATGCAAGAAAATGAGTCAATGCAAGATAAATAACCTTGCAATAAACATAAAAACTCAAATGTGCTCTGCGAAGAAAATAAAAATTAACTGTAATAAAAGGTTTCATTAACATAAAACTTGTTTTTAATTAACATACAGTGGATTTCATTTATAACGACCTCGGTTGTAACGACCATTCGGTTATAGCGACGTTAAACTTAAGTCCCTTGAATTTAAAGCATACTTTCGTAGGAAATTCATTCGGCTATAGCGACTTCGGATATAGCGTCAATTTCGGGTATAGCGACTTGTTTTTGTGAACCATTTGTGACAGATTCCTAGAAATTCTGAGTCGAGCATGCAAAGGCACAAAAACTCTTTCATAAAACTATAAAGCTTTCTTATCCTTTGTTTACATTCACAGATGGTCAAATGCTTAGTTTGTTATATAGGACTACTTAACACGTGTATGAAGTTAAACTTATGAATCATTTATGTAGCAATTTCCAGTGAGTGAATAGTGTTTTTTTAACCTTGTGAATATGGCTCCTAGACGTACATTTACTGTTAAAGAAAAAGTGGACATCATTTCCAGACTGAAAAATGGTGAAAACAATGTTAACCTGTGTAAAAAAATTGGAGTTTCGCATTCTACAATATCAACAATGTGGAAATGTGTGTGTATTTTTATTTTGGATATAGCGACCTCCGGATATAGCGACGAATTAAAGTGGTCCCTCAGCCGTCGTTATAACCGAAATCCACTGTATTTGTTTTAAGAATATGCGGAGTCAGATCCAAAAACACACACCTACTCAACATGTACGCATCCTAATTAGTTAATACAACATCAAAGGGGCATTTCTGGAAAAAAGAAATGACGAATATTTTCGTACACTATAAATATTACAAGTATGTCACTGCCGGCCAAAAACCTCAAAAATGTTTCTTGATTTTGAAAATTACTTCGCAGAAAATGTACAATTATATATTTAATGTAATTCGACAAACAATATGAACCACCTATATATATATTAACGTCATCTGAACAATTTATTGACCAACTTAAAAAAGAAGCTCCTTATTTCGACCCAAAATTTGCGACATTCGCATTATTCATTTCATCCCATTACTTAATTTACTTATATTTTTAAAAGTCATTTTAATATTTACTTGGACACGTTATTTTCTAAATTGTCTAAGCTTTAGGGCCCGGGAGCTCACAGTATTCTCTAAATATTGCTTCGCTGGCCATAAGCACACGTTTAATGTGAGTTTTAAACATTTTATCGGGCACAGCAACTACATCATTGGGGAGTTTGTTATAAAATTTAACGCTGTTAGCCATATGTGATTTTTTAGTCCTAACTATTCTATAGGCGGGTACAGAGTTTATTTTTGTATCTGGTATTCATATTATAAATGTCACAATTTTATAAAAAAATAATCTTTTACAAACATAATATAGTCAGGTACAGAGTTCATTTTTGTATCTGTTATTCATATTATAAATGTCATAATTTTATAAAAAAATAATCTTTTACCAACATAATATACGTATAATATTTTACAAAGCTTTCTTTATGCCGCAAGAAAATTACTTAAATAGGAAGATATGACAGAGTTGGAAATATATGGTGAAAATAATAGTAATAACAGTTCCACGATCAAGATGCACATTTTTACAACGTTTTACACTGTTCGTACAGTGTGTCATGTACTTTGAATATAAGTGTGGGCTGATGCAACGATTACACAATAAATTGCCGTAAACTCGTGGAGGCGGTAACGTCCGAATGTATTCAGATACAAGATAACAATAGGTATTTAGGGTTCAAAGTCACGTACGCTTAAGTTTCCGCGTTAACGTTACGTCTTGCTTGCATTGTTATGTGACACGCGCGTTAGCCTTTTTTGCTATACGTTTTGCAAACTGTCGTGTAAGCCAATAGTACCTGTTTGAGAATGATATAGTTTGCTGTAATTTTAACACAGGTAGATAAAGGGTACATTTTTGACGTGTCTTGTCTCATTAACATACTTTGATAAAGTTTATGCAATATTTTGTAGTGTAAACTGTAAATTATTATGATAGAAATGAAACTTTAAAAGTTGTTAACCGATAGTTTTACGTTTATAGTAAAAACTACAATTACAACAAAAGCTTACGTCTTTATGTGGTGCAACAAATGCCAATTCCGGTCAACTCGTATAGTTTTTTTTAACCGACTGCTCAACTCAAATTTGAACCCAGGACCTAACGGTATACCAGCCCAAATAGGCTGCGACTAAACCAGTGAGGCGATTAAAAACTGAAACGGTAAAACTTGATTTTATTAAATTACATGAAATATTTAATTGAAATATTGTACAAGTTGTAACACAACGTGGTGGTATTGGCGACGCGTTCCAAAGTTAAAATTCCGAGAACAAGTTTGACTCGTCCCGTGCAACAATGCGGACCATTTATAAAGATCACTCGCAGAACACTCTGATTGACAATACTTAAGAACGCACCGGCTACATTATACTTGAACAATGGCATTAACTGAGGCGATTTAGCAGCGGGCCCGTTATAATTTCGATTAAGACCGATAGTCCGTGAGATCCGGGTCCACAAAATTTTATAACGCCTCTTTGTTTCAGTATAGAGATTTCTACGAAAGATAAATTGATACTCAATCTAAATAATTGGTTATGTTTCTAATTTATTTTTGCGATAAATATCTTACCGTTCAATATTTACTTATTGGATTTCTGTTGAACTATTCATATCGATAGAGATAGTACAACTAAGTATAGGGCGAAATAAGTCGATTGGCTTGTTGGTTAAGACACATAGATGGAAAACTTGAAACTGTTATGACTTTATGAGCTAAAACGTTGGTAAATACAACCGAATTTTGTAACAAAAATATTTTATTAGAACTCGTTTTAAGTCGGTTATATGGGTGGAATAAATTAAATCCAAAAACGGTCGTGGTTTATTCCACATACATAAACACACGAACGCAACTCAGCTACTATAGATCGTAAATTGAAAGTGTTATATGTGCACACAGAGAAACGAAGCCGACTGGCGTGAAGTGAAAATCTATTCACTCACAATGAGTGAATTGTCTCAAGATGTTCCATCTAGTAGATGGTCACAGCGGACGAGTCGAATCTAGATAATGGGAGGCGAGGATGGCAGCACTCGCGCATCCGAGCGCGACGGGCACTCGACCGCACATCCGCTCGTCTTCCTAGACCCGGCAGCGGGCAGACCGCCGAGCCACCGAACCATCTAGCCAACGATGTGCCTCTCCGGATACACCTTTTGTTTATCTCACACAATTTCACTTTCCGTACTTCATCAATCTTCTAGTCGACGACGATGTATCGACATTGTAAATGTATTTAATGGATGTATGCTACGTTCTTCAGGACTTTAAATGCATTGTGCGTCGAGATCAGAGATGGAACGAACTTCAATGACATCAAGTTTTTAGGCAAACAAAAAAATGTGCTATCTGCCGTAACTCGAGTTTACCATGCTATACTAAGGCGTTTCTAACTAATCAAGCTTTTGTTATCATAATTAACCATCGTAAGTCCGACTTTCGCAACGATCCTTAAAAGTGTTCTAGTAGCTGCTAAACATGATTAAGAAACGTGTAATCGTATAAACATTTAACATTACTAAACTGAATACGATTATGGATGGTTGAGCAAATCGGCCTAAGGCTTTGCCAAATCCAAATATTTAGATAGATAAATAAATATATTTTCTGTAATTGCCTAGTCTATTTTGATGATGCCATGTATGCTCTGTATACATTAGTTGATATTGATCTCTATACATATATAAGTTTATTTTATTTTTGTACTGAATAATACTACTGTCATAATGCGCTATTTTAATTGCCAACATGATTAATAAACTATTTCATTTCATTTCTTGCAGCACGCTTAATTGATTGCTTAATTGATTTACTAAAATATTATTCATTGACAATAATTATGGTCCAACGCTTACAAATGAATCCATGTTTCCAGAACCAAGTATTTTAGCGCCTTATGTATTATTTCTATAAGCGTACGTAATGAGATTACATTATCAAATTGTTGTGAAAAACTCAGTGACTGTAACGCGCGCTGTCAGTTTTTTTAAACATAAAAGTAATTTTGTGTCGATGAACTCGCAAAGGTTAAATCGGATCGAAGACCCAACATGTGTATTTAAATGAGCTTAGTTATATAATATTTGAGACTTCATTAACCGACACATGACAGAATTTCGGTCGGATTATCCAAAGGGTTTACAATGAAATAGTCACAACAGCCGCGTGCTTAGAAAACGAGGGGCCAAGGGTACCCCATATTTTGCAGACGAAAGGGCCCCAAATCTAAACGCCTTTATTAAAAAAATGACCCTCACATACATTAGAGGCGACAGCTGCTTGAACTATGGATTCTGTATTATTCCATGACCGGTCTGCATGCAAAAATAGAAGTGTTTAATAATCATCAGAATAATGAAAATTTCATTATAAAATAAAATAAATAAAAATTTCACATTCTGTTTAATTACCCGTTGTTTGTTCATTATATAATGTTATTTAAAACAGATGAAGTCATAAGCTATCTTTCGAGATTCGAACGGGTCACCGACCCATTTGATTAAGGAATCATCAATCATGCATGACCCGGGCTTGAAACGATATCATGTTTCACACCACATTGAAAAACGTTTGCTCACACAAACAATGATAAAGGATGTGGTATCGTATTTAACATTCTATATTCGATGGAAATTTTCTATAGATTATAATATTCAATATTTAACAAACTTAAATAATCAATGTTTGAACATATTGCGTTATAGCTGAAAGAATACAATGTAACGAAATTACGAGGACAACAACGGTCATTAATATTGAAATTGTTTTGCGATTATAAAGGAAAATTTTATTTTTTATAACACGTATTACACAATATACATACTACTTTAATTAAACAATAAATCAGTATTACATAACTTAGTGATAATTAGTATCCTATCTTCGGTCTTAGGCCCCGCCACTGAAAGGTCATACTTCTTATGTTTTATTTTTAATAAATGTAAAAAATATTTTAAAATAAAGTTTACTCTTGTATACATACAGTACGGTAGAATTTGGTGCGCTTGTAAAAGTAGTATTACATACATAGACTCACGCCTGTTTCCTATTCGGATTTCCAGCTGCTACGATCCTTACACACATCTTTGGCCTTCTTCACGCTCATTAAAAAAAGTATTATAAAAGTACTATTATTTTTAGTTAAACTGAGATATACCTCATACTAATACTACACAAACTAAAAATCTTTATTCATCATGTAGGCTAAGAAAGCGCTTATGACAGGTCAAGTACAAAACATTTATCATTAATAAGACTAACTTAAACTTATGGGAACTTTGGAATAACTGCCACGCTATATATAAGCTGGCAGGAAAAGGCACACCAACAGCATGGGGAGAGGGAGAGGATCCTTAAATGTAGGGATTCACGGACCAGTGGGAAGGATATGGCAATAGGGACAACGGCAGGAGGGAGTATGGCAAATTAACAAAACAATTTTGGAATCAGCATAATAAGCGATATTATATATTTTAGTGAATAAGCTGTACGTTATACTTTAAGACTTACTACCTATCACTTTCAAAAGCGCGGCAATATAAAAAGTTGCTTTTTTTAGTACCATTAGCTTACTGGATTCCGATCTACATATAACATATTATCCATGTTTCAGAATTAAATAGGATGCAAAGAACTAGCGCCACGCAAGGCCGATGATCTTAGGCATATGACACCAAACGACCAAATGTTTGGCATACGTCAACTAGTTAAAACGAATTGCGTATATTGTAGACGAAATATTCGTGTGGCTAAGTAAATAAATTCTCGTTAGCTCAAATCTAATCACTGTTCGCACTTGGGCACTTACCCACAAGGTCTCAGAGGTCCATAACCCTTTTCAAACGATTAAATATACGATTATTCAAATGGTGAAACAAATAATTTCCGGCTAAGTGCGGATCAGTACGCGCGACGGCGTCAAATAATTAACATTGTGTCGCTGTACCTTTATTTTTCTAAAATTATCATCACGTACAATCTTTGATGGAATTACCTACGAAATTATTATATAGTGTTATTTATTTAATATATCGTGAATGTTAGAAAACTAGCTTATGCTCGCGGCCGCATGCGTGGATTTCCCGTCATATTTCCGGAATACAAAGAAGACTATATAACTATCCGTCCCATAAACTATATCTCTATTACAAAATCATTTCGATCTGTTGCTGCGTGACAGAAGGAGATACCAACAAACATACTTTCGAATTATAATAATTGTATAAGGTCGCAGGAAGTCCCTGGATGCAGGCCGCTTCCAACAGGTCGGTCTGGAAATCTTTGAGGGAGGCCTATGTTCAGCAATGGACGTCTTGTAGCTGATGATGATGATGATGTATAAAATGTTCATTAAAATAAAATATCGTATTTTTATACTGCAACAGTACGATTTCAGATGCGCAATTGATACAGAAACCCGCGACGCGACGCAAGCGACACGTCCGCTTTGTATGCAAATGTTAAATACCTACATTTGGAGGTACGCGACCGAGACAGGAGAGCGCGACGGGCGACCGTCTCCGTACAATTTGATACAAAGCGGATACGTCGCTGTCTGATTCGCGTCAGACGTCGCGGTCTCGGTTGCGTATCTAAGAACAAGCCTTAATAGGAAAATGTCTCCAATAAACTAAATAAGTATAACTCCAATAAACTAGATAAGTATAGAAAAAAAACCTCGTGGGATGGCTTTTTTACACTTACTTAAAAGAAATATTTTTGAAATAAACACCGCCCACGTGCGAGTCGGTTTCGGGCACAGAGGGGTGTCATACTACACCCTGATACGTATACTTTTTATAATGATTTCTTATATTTACGCGAATATTGCACATTGGAATAAAAATAATTTAAACGGATTTTATCGCAGTTTTTTATAATTTTTTTGATCCCGACGTATCGAAAGATTTTCAGCCTACTTGTGGACCACCCCAGTGGTCATGGGGTGGACTGGCTGACTGACAGGGTGGCTTTCGAAACGTCGCATCGGGATCAAAAAATTGAACCGCGATAAAATCCGTTTAAATTAGTTTTATTTCAATATACTTTTCATATAATTAATATTTTTGGATATCCGGCATAATAACAAATATTTTGTGAAAAGTAGAACCACTTTTTATGGTTCAAAAATAGAGACCAGACAGACTGACGGAGTAATAGAAATGGGCTTCCGTTGGGATCCTCGGAACGGAAGCCTAAAAAACAAGACTGTAATTAAACTACATCTTAAAGTAGCGACTGAACCGAAACGGATCGTAACGTGTCCTTGTTATATATCGTGATGACGTCATTCATACATCAGCACTTATGGTCCCTCCGGCGTCAATGTATCTACAAAATCCATACTTTTAATGACCATAAAACGACCCAGAAATCCCAAAAAAGGGCAAATTGACATTGCAATTTCTTTAGAGCTCCGTACTCAAAGGGTGCCAATCGAATCCTATCATGACCTACACTGTCCATCTGTCTGTCTATCCTACTTGTAAAGTGCTATATATTTAGAACCTATATTAGCCGAATTTTCGCAGAATATGTGCTAACTAGGTAGGGGTCAGACGTCGGGTTACCCCATATAATACCAAATCCATCGTCAAATCAATGAAAGGCAGACTCTGGCATTACGGCGAAAAGCGCCAGACAGAAAGAACTTTATATTTTAGCATACCGGATATCTTAACAAATATTAAAAATATATTTAAATAATTAATCTGCCTCGGTGGCGTAGTTGTATTGCGAACAAGGTACGACTGCTAGGCTGAGGTCTCGGGTTCGAGCCCCGGGTCGGGTAAAAGTGATATTAGGTTTTTCTATCACGAAATGATCAGTTTCTGTCCGTGGTCTGGAATTATAACCGTTATGGCGATATGCTTGTCCCCACATTGTTTATCACATCATGGGGTGGAGATACGCTCGGCGAAATGTGGGTGTACTGGTTACACATCTGTCTACCCCTTCACGGATTACAGGTGTGAGTAAGTATGTATGTTAAATAATTAAGGGTCTAAGTACAGCCCTTGATGTGTGAGTAAGTATGTATGTTAAATAATTAAGGGTCTAAGTACAGCCCTTGATGCGTGAGTACAGTACTTGCGTTGATCGATTTTTTTCAATTTTCGTTCGGCTACAAACTCAACTTTTAAGCCTATAGAGTCGATTAGAAATTGTAGCATATGAGACTCGCCATCTATTCCCGAGTAAAATATATAATAAAATACATGTGCATTTTATGTAACGTATCTGAAAAACGTCAATACCATCAATACGATGGATGACTAGCTTCGACACTATTTATATACGTGTCAAAAAACGTGGGTGACCTTGGCGCCCCCACGCGGACGAGCGTTACATTCACCTCGTTGGGGCCCGAGGAGCACCAAATTGCGATTTGCGCCCTCTGTTTCATAATTGTCATAACACGTCATCTAATCTGTGACACGCTTGTTGTGCCTTCTAGAACTATTGAGGCGGACTGAGGTGCGTGATAGTCGACACCGACATGTCTGCTTCGTGTGCAAACTGTTGCACGTCCGATCTTCTGACTCGGTCGCTTACTTCAAAGTCTACATTAAATATATATTGACATGAAATAGATAGATATAATATGCATAGACACGGCTTTGACACAGCGTGACTTGCTATATGTCATAGTAAACTGCGTTGCTCTGTCTTTTAGGTTAATTTATCAATACGTGATTCATACAGGTGAATATGACTATTTCATTCAGCTTTCTTTTTCTTTGAAATCACTTTCATTTTATATCTCAAAGATCCTGTTTAAATATACTCCTTTTTAAGCTTTTAAGCAGACGAAAAAATAGAAGTTAAACGTACTTCGCATTAGATTTTACTTAGATAACTGACTCGCGCTTATATTTCTTTACAATAACGCCAATCTTTCTTCAGTTATTCTGCGAGAAAGTATAAATTGTAATTTGCCCATTTAAAAGCTTTTAAAAGATGGTTTTCATAAAGGCTAGACTTTAACTGACTGTCAGTTTATAAAGCGAGTCAGTTACTCACTGTCAGTAGTATCCCATTAAATAATATACTTATTTACCGTTTTATTTAATGGATTTTTATAAAGCTCCATGAATATGCAAATCTTATATTATAATTTGCAGAAAGCCAACGAAATTCAATAGAATAGAAGCTAATCGAGGAAATTGTAATGTTCATTGTCATTTATCAAGGTTATCGGCGAAATGTTTCTATTGTACCAACAAGTAGACTCAGTCGCGGCGTTAAATGCTATACGCCCGCATGATTAACAATAGTAATTTATTATAATAAATACGTTTTATATTAATCACTAAAAAAAGGAATTGAAATCGTTTGACAAGAAAGTCGTTGACCGGACGCATGTTGGACTATTATATTGGGCTAAAGGAACCTCTTATTTTTATCGCCCTCAGTTTGACGGATTATTTCTAATTGTTGTTATGACGTGAACGTTACCCGGGTCTAACCTTGGCACACGAGCTACATTTACATATTAGGTTTAATAAAACCAAATCTAAATTAGATCGCGAAGCGAAAACCATGAGAACGCCATCCCCTAATAAAGTGGCCCGCATAACACGTCATTTGGACCGAATGCGTCAATAAAATGTATTCCATGTTATGGCTAGTTGAATCCATCACTGTGGAAACATGCGGGCATAGAAACAAGATAAAATTCTCTTTTTACAAAGTGAAGGAAACATGCATAAATAAATAAATACCTTTCTGAACAATTATCACGCGCAATCGCCATATAGTCGCCGTACTTGGGCTGATACATTTTTAGAGCCTGAGTTCTAATCCCAGGTCAGGAAATCACTATTTATTTCTGTGTGTGAACCGTGGGTGAATTAGTTGCACGTCGGCCTACCTTTTCAGCGATACGGGCGTGAACATAAACAATTAACATAAATGTGAAACAAATAACTAATCGACATTGAGAGCGCGGCCAAACTCGGAAGAGGCCGTGATGCGCCTAAAATAGCAAGACACGTAATGTGAACACACACTACCAAAAAGTCAATGTTCTAAATGCGTTTCAGGGTTTGAAAATAAATTACCAGGAAATCCAATTGTCGCAATTCTTTCGGACTGGCCGCAGTACCCAGGTACTTGATATTACTCAAGTAAAGTAAGTAAGTTTTTTTCGATGATGCTAGGTATGCCATGTATACATTAGTTGATACTGATTTTTATATATAAGTTTCTTTTACTTTTGTACAGACTTGTCATAAGCGCTATTTCAATTGCCTACATGATTAATAAACTATTTCATTTCACTTCATAAAGATGTCATGGCTAACTTGGTTCGTGGTTTTTTTTTAACCGACTTCATTTACGTCTAAAACCTTTTATTCAAGTTTTTTTCCAACTAACTCATTATTCATTATAATATGTTTATATACCTAATGTTTAAACAACACAACTGAATCATAAGAGATTTAATTGATCAATAATTTTAGTTACTCGGAGTAAATTAGAGTACAGGCTTTAAAAAATGACTCAATAAACATTACAATATAGACCAGCATAACGATTAGATTTCTACTGACTCTGGTAATCTGATGGATGTAATAGGTATAATTAAACAGCAATATCTTGACTACATATATACATTAATTGAATTTCTAAGCCGTTGGATAATAATAGGTATGAAAAAGCGATAATTATAAAGCTTAACACTTCTTGTGCTTTTACATGTGAAACCTGAATTTATAACATGGTCGATCATAGATGAAAGTGGAAATCTTTAAGAGTAATAATTTCCCCACACATGATAGAAACCATTAAATGTGCGAATTAAAAAACAAGTAAATTCAACACGTAGATAGAGTTATACATATTTATTTATATTGATCAATGTGGGATAAAAAATATGTCATCAAATGACGTAGTTTAGGTATTATTCAAGTCTAATAAAAAGAACTAACACAAACCGACCAAAGAAATAACTATTTAACCACGACCGAATTACCATGTCCAAAGAAAAACGAATCAAGAACGAACCGACTTGTATTTTTTACTGTAAATCCGTTTTGCGTACTAATCGAAGTGTGCTCACAAAACAGATTGTCTCGATTCGTATTTATATCGATTGCACGAATGTTTTATTTGTAACATCTTCACAGTATTAAAGTATATCATGTCTGTAGATGCATACGTGCCTTGTCAAGCGATGCGATTTACCATCAGAAGTGGTATTAAACCGGTCGGACCGGAGCGCTCGCACTCGCTTCGACGAATCCTCGCTGCATCCAGCTCACTTTTAAATTGTTTCTTTACTTGGCAAATTGAAATTATTTCGAATGGAGTTACTGGCTCAAAAATGTATCCCGTGCTCATTTTGAACCGATCGCAATAACTTGTTCGGGAATATTGCGTGCAATAAAAATATACTGACAATACTGTACGACTTTTGTCACTTCGGAATATCACGTTCGAGATTTATGAATATTACTTAAAATATATCTGCGGTACGTAACTATTAAAGCACGTGATACAATGAAAAAAAACTAATGTTCTTATTTAATAGTCAATATTTCATATAATTTGCTCTATCAATAGGTCTGAGTAACTTTTTATCTCTAGTGTCTGTTCAGGGGGAATGTTCGAAAATTATAAAAATAGCCTAGGCATATGTACGTTCGTGAGAGGGTGAGATCCCCACACTATTCCAATCGGACCATCTCATCGCAGCCCCGATATTTGATGATAGATTAAGTTCCGTATATTGTACTCGGGCATACAATAGTAATATTACAGGATACATAGGAACAGCATCGTCACGACATTTCATCTATAATAAAGTTGTCTATTTGAAATGAAACGTACATTAGATGACTAATATGCTAGGATAAGTTGTTAGCTGCATTAATGATGTAAGACCTATGCAATAATGTAACGCAGTCATCTACTAGGTCTAGGTCACGCCCTACAATTTCTAATCAACTTCAGTATTGTGGTGTTATGAAAAATAAATAATTGTCACGGAAAACTTCTGTTTCTTATAACTTGCTTCTACACAAGGTTATTGGTAATAAGAATGCCGGTTGATGACAAAATTTTCCACGATGACCTTGTGTCGCTTGCGTATGCGATAGCGAATAGTCAACTTAAACCTAAGCACTTCTTCCGACATTATCATTGCTTAATCAAACATAGGCACGGCATTTGACTGTTTGTACACTAACTTCGAATAGGACATTTGGCCGATTCTATGTTTGGACTCTGACATGTTGTATATTTATCACTACAATTATTTAAAATATCGCTTTGGCAAGGTTAATTCTTTTACGAATATGCATTCAATGTCAGATCATCCGCGTCAGTCACTCAGGAGAAAAGTAAGTACTTATACACTAGTATTTCTGATAATGAAGATTGCCGAAATGGCACAATCTGAATTTAGTTGGTAGTGGAGGTATTTATCTCTTAAATATCTAAACAAAAATATACATGTATTGTTTTAGTTCATGCATAAATATTCATTACATTTTTGCATATGTACATAAATTGTATATATAAAAAATCAATATCTAACCAATTTAATCCGAGAAACTCAATGCTTTTTAGTGGTGCTCAAGATTTGCTGCGAACTATTGCCTAGATCTAATAACAAATAAAATTAATACCTAAGTATATTTTCTACCATGGTAGGTACCTGCTTGAACTTTTTATAATACACGTATGGTAATTTAATATAGGCATGATGAGTGCAGACAATGCAAATAATGAGAGCAGTATTTCCCAAGGAATAATTACTGTATCATCATGTCATAGCCCTCGTGGGGCGGGCATGGACAATGGTGCGGAATCTATATCTACAATTATATGATGGCTGCATTATAATATGCAGACTGAAAAGAAATACATCATTCATAAATTGCATGTACTTCTAATCAGCAGTACCTCCGTTAGTTAAATACATTCTGGAATGTTCTCTATGGATTTGTTGCGTAATCATGTTTTAAGCATCGATGATTTTTAAATAATTGTCAGATAGAATAAAACTGCTTATTTAGATTGCATCAAGCACTACTACCTACCTATTAATTAAATTTTATCTAAAGTATAATAATGACGTGTAGTTTTTGTTTGATACTAAGTGCATCTGCATGTAGTAGGTTTTTGATTTTATTTTGGCCCACTATCTTGTCATTAGAGAATACTCAGGTCTCAATCGCTATAGTGCTTCAATAGATTATGGTATGTAGGCAGGTACCTATTATCTTAATGCATAAAAAGATAATATTTGTTTGTTTGATCGTCTACTGTGCGATCCAGCAGGGTTCATCAAAATGAGTTGAAATTTTGTACAGCTGTGGCACTTGCGTGAAGGTTGACTGATTTGTATGAAATTAGGCACACAGATAGACCATGACCTAGATTGAAACTTAGTGTACTTTTTATTCCAGTAGCAGCTTCCAATCTCGCGGTAAATGTAAAATATTATAGGAGGAAAATGTTGAATAAGTATGTTTTTTATCCGTTTTATGTATAGGGTACATACAGTTACCAAAGACACCTTTATACATAAACACGCAAGCACAGCTGCAGGCGAAAGATAGTAGTCTAATAAAAACACACCAATGTTAAAATTCTATTTCTTACCTACGTTAAATACGACGCACAAAATCGGAATCTGCGCTTTTATAAATACATTTGCAATAATATTATCAACATGGGTAATGCATAACTAGTTCAGTATGTACGAGTTGTTTACTATAGGTATAGGTACCTAATCGCTGCAGTAATCAAGGCTAAATTGCTCTCGTTGCTTAAAATTTTTAATACGACCTTCAATATCATAAGAATTGCCAATTCAAGCCTAAACAAATGTTTAACACAGACAGGCTTAAACGAGTACTTACTTATGAAACGCAATTAGAACTTTATTCTAATGGCTTATAAAGTTAAAATTCCATTAGCGAAACTCAAATGACAGAATATAGATAAACGAAACTATTGTGATTGTAAGGGCAAGGAGACATCGGCTCGCAGCGCCCGGTCAAGGTATCCGGGCCAAAGGTCGATGACAGCGGCGGCGCGGCGGCTCGCTCGCACGCCAAACGCTGTACGCTATGCTTGCCGCCAAAAAAACCAATGTAAACATTTCAAATCCGAAAATCGAACGCAATTCTGGAACGTTCCATTTGAAAAATGACTAATGCTAACCTGAGGACATGGACTCGTTCTCCGATTTGGGAGTTGTGGGAGGCATCGGCAGCGGCATGGAGGGCAGCAGCTGTGCTGACGGCTGCGGCTGTTGTTGTGGTTGTTGTTGTTGCTGTTGTTGCTGCTGCTGGTTGTTGCACGCGCCCAGCAGCGAATGCGCCGTGTTGTATGTGATGCTGTCATCGTAGCTCCACAGCTCTAGGCCGCCGTATTCTGGCGACGCGAGCGACTCCGGCGACATAACCATAGCCGCCGGCAGACCGAAAGTCGATGACGAAGTCACTTCGGAGGAGCTCTCCTCAAACATTCGCAATGGGAAACATCCGTTGTTCGACCAGCGGCGTCTCTGCATGTCGAAGAGCGTGTCACACGCCCCGGCTTCCGCGACTACCGAGGGACATCCTCTGACGTAGGCTTTCACTTCACTTTTTCCTCGCACTGAACTATTTAGACGCGTCTCTACGGGCATGCACCACTCATCCGCGCGATGAAACCGAAACGAATCGCTATCCACTGTCTCGAATAATTATTAATGCACTCTTACAAGAGCCTCGACCACGCTGTCGTTTTCCAGTCACAACACAATCCGAGCAACAGGTGAGAAGAGCACGCGAGTCCCGACAAATTCGTCCGATGATGTGGAGACGGAGGTTACCGCGTTCGCTTTAGCCGTAAAAACGAGCACGTTGCACGCGTGCGACCGTCGTCAACGGAGTACGTAGAGCGAGCGAACAAGCGACGCGGCCGCTCTCACTACTCACTGCCACGGTCGAGCGTGACGTCACACCGCCGCCGGTCCCCCGCGCACCGCCCTGCGATGCCGCCGCGCCGGCCGCCCCGCCCCGCCCGCGCCCTCCGTGCCCCGCCGGCCGCTGCGCAGCCGTGGCACAGAAAGTTAGTTACCGGCGACAGAATGTAGCGCGCCGATAAAACACCCTCAATTTACAAAGACTCGCTCTATCAAAACAACTTCGCTATTTGTTACGTAACTTTTGAACTTGAGAAAGTTATTTGCAAACTTTATCGATTTTCTGATTGTCTGGCAGCAACTCAAGTACTCGCTTTAATTAATTGAAATCATATTGTTTATTTAAGTAATACAATACTAATAATGGAACTATTTTAGTATGTAGTTACTTACATAATACTTGTTATTTATACTGAGGAGTAAAAGTAAAATATACAGGTAATTATAGGTTTAAAAGCATCAGGTTCTTAATTTGTGTGCATATAGCCTTGAATGAGCCTCTTCCACTTTGGAGTCTTTGTGGAGATTTTTTTATAGCAATGGCTGGCAAACGAACAAGTGGGTCGCCTGATGGTTAGTGATCTCCATCGCCCATGAACATCCACACTACCTGAAGAATCATGGACGCGTTGCCGACTTTAAAGGAAAGGGATGATTGTGGGATTGGGAAGGGCATGGGGATTTGGGCCAATAGGTCGAATGGAGTCTGTTCAACAACCCTAAAAGGTTTCTCTCAGTTTTTTGTGTTGTTTAGTTGACTTGAAAATGTCAAATAATGGGGATGGGACATGCGGAAAGTATTAGACAATTTGCGGGATTATTTTATGAATGATTGAAATGGCAGATTAGTACTGGACCCGTAGAATGTGGGACGGATGGCCGCCATAACTTATTAACTTAAAATATAAAGTTTACCTACTAAACAACAAGAAATATTCATGACATTCGTCATACGTATCTTTTGGCTGGTTTTAGTCGGGAAATTAAATTAATTAAGTCAGTAATAGATGTTGAAAGCATCAATTTTAATTTTCCACATAAGTATCGTAAAATATTATAAAGTAATATCATTATGAAATATGAAGGTAATTAAATAATATTTCAAACCATTTTTATAACGAGCTATTATCAGCCGCCATATTGGATTTTGTATGACGTCCCTCACTAGTTTGTTTACCATTTTGCCATTTCGATATTATATCAAGGGGTTGTAAATAAAGGAGGTGTATATTCACCATCTAGAAGCTAGGGCCTTTTTGAAAAAAATACATAACTTAAACTAGATTAACACCAAAAGCGTGAGGAAAATTTTAGCTCAATTAAGTTGGGTGGAACTAGTTTAAATTCAGTTGCAAGGTTTGATCTACGCTTAATAACAGGTAAAGTTAAATAAAAGCTTGTACCTTATACGCACTCAACGCCTGTAACTCTTGAAGGGGTTAGCAGAGGTGCAACCCGTACACCCACATTTCGCTGAGCTATCCGAATCATGATCTGCCCGGTATGGCGATAGGTTTGCCCCTCATGGGACGGAATTAAGGTCGGAAATAGTTTATTCGATAATCTTAGTTTATCTTGGGGGACACGAAAGGCGATGTTGAAGATTCATTAGAGCAGTTCATCATGGTCATCCTTAAGGTTTTTTTAGTTACTCGACAATTGTTTAATCGCATATTTTATTCAGTTATTACTCATTATTAATAGTTGCGCATTATATCAAATTCTCGCACGTTTATCTATGACCTTATCATTGCAAATCTAGGCCTGTTTCGAGACGCCCTTAATACACTGATAAACACAACCTAGATGGTGTACAATCAGGTAGACATGTGACACATTGACACGAATGATATGTCCTCCAAATCAGAAAGAAAATAGGACGTCGACCTAAATTGCCCCATTCAGGCCTGCCCCTGGTACCGATTTATGAAGGTGTAACGATAATTCTGAGCTCGCCACTACACGGCGAGATAAATAATTTGTGTAAAATACATTGCTTTGTGTGTTATATGAAATCGTACGTGGTGTATTGAGAAGCGGCGTTGTAGAACAAACTATGCGTCAGTGTAGCGTTGACTAGATTAGATTAGTAGTAATGACGGCAGCCATGATTGCCTACGAACATCGGTGAGCGTCACAGCATCACGTGTTCGGTCGGAGCGTTGACCTGTCTATGTTTTGGAGATACACAACATAGCCACGAATCCGTCATGCAATTAAAAAAAGAAGTAATTTATTTGCGAATAATACGTCACCGTGCCATGAACGCGACGATGGATGTGAATTGTGATTAAATAATATAATATACTGTTTCTTTAAGTATGTGATAAATTAAACGTGACAACACTTTTGACTTTAACATATTTGTTTGATATTATTAGAGTGATAGAGCCACGCCGTCGACAGGTTTGTCTATAGCATGAATGGCTTGACCGGGTCGTTTCTACTGTATCACGGAAAACCGATATGAAGTAGCGGCTTGCTGCTGCGATTCGTACGCTGAGTGAGATATCCGGAGGCCGAAATCTCTCAGCCCTTCCGAAACACTTAATTATCCCTTTTCTTTAAGATCGGCATCGGGCATATGATTGTGCTTGTACTGTTGGCGTACAAGGGCGGTGGAGGTCACTTACCATCAGGTGACCCACTTGTTAGCAGATCTATGCAATAAAAAACATATATTTTATATATTTCCTTTTATATAATACCTAATGACATAGATACGTACAAAATGATGTAACAATTATTATGAAAGGCCTCATCCCTTTCATTTGTAGACGACCGTGGCCATATCGAGCTTATTAAGTATTTATATCGATAAGAAAACTATTCGATTTCGTTGATAAATACATATTACACAGTACAGTACTACTATTAAAGTTATGCACTTCGGCAATCTCTGTTTTTACGAATTATTACTAACGTGTATTCAATATTTTTACGATCGTATTTATGAAATTGATGAGGACTGCCGAAGCGCATAATTTTATCGTAATACTATTATTCGATACAATAACCTATACTAAATAATTCCTCATTATCCTCTTCTTAAATATAGCTTCAAGGCTGAACGCAGGAAACGATTAAAAATCGACGAAGTTGTATGAACTGAATGTTTACTTCATTTAAACTTTTATGTAAACATTCTCACGTGATTTAAAAAATTTTGGACATCGTTTCCATTGGTTGTTGTTTTATTTGAATGAAAAATTTACAATATAATACAAAATAAATAATAATTAAGTCTTTAAGCCGATATACATAAGGCAAATTGTAGATTTTTACCAACCATCTTAATGAACAGACAAAAACGTAATTATGATAATGAAAAATCATAATAAGCCACTGTGCAGTTACAATAAAATATATAATTTACATATAGATTATGAAAAAGAAGACTTTTTATTAAGAATTACAAGAATTCATTAAATTTTAGTTATTTATAATACTGTTTTGTGTGTAATACAATGGATTAGTTCTACTGTTTATTTTCCTTATATATTTTTAACGTTTTTAAAATGTTTCCACATTTTTATGCTACGTACTTATTTACGTAATGTCATGAGTCATAATATAAACTTCATAAAACGAAAACTTCAAGTTATAGACCTCGTTTTAAGTATTTGGAAAGTAAAAAAAACATAAATATTGATATTACTATACAAAAAACATAAATATACTTATTACTGTCATGAATCTAGAATGGAAAAATAATTAATAAAATTATGGGAAACGAACAGAATAAATCGATGTTAAATCGCTAACAACACAATGACTAAACAGAAACTAACAAAAGTCAAAGGCTTTTTTCCCTGGCTGTATCGGTAAGTGTTTGAATAATCGTGATGTTGGTCAGTCGTGCGTGCAGTAAAATGCTCGATTGGTTCCCGTATCCCCCCCCCTCCCCGCCGCACCTCCCACCTCTGAATCGTCCTCCCGAATCTCTTTAAGCTTTGCTCAATCGTTCACACAAATTCACTGTTCCGATACCTCGGTATTTTACTTTCTAATGTCAGGAGGCCCTATTTTACAATGTGCAAATGTATTTTCTGATTGGTAGAGCCACGCTGTAGATACTTTTGTCTACAACATGAATGGGCTGGCTCGACCGGGTCGTTACCACTGTCTCACAGAAAACCGACTTAAAGTAGCGGCTTGCTGCTGCGTTTCGTACGGTGAGTGAGATATCCGGAAGCCCAAATCCCCTCCCCTTCCCAATTCCTAATTATCCCTTTCCTTTAAGGTCGGCAACGCGCCCATGATTCTTCTGGTGGTGGGCGTACATGGGCGGAGATCGCTTACCATCAGGTGACCCACTTGCTCGTTTGCCGGCCTATGATAAAAAAAGAACAACAAATCAAAATAAAAATCGCCCAAAACGAATGCGTTACTTTTGTTGAATTTTCAATTGTTTTGCATACCATCTGAATTTATAGTATTACCTATAAGCAACGTAGTCTAGATTAGTATTCGTAGATATAATCTCGGTCAATTTCTCATTCTAGTTCGATCGAATTGGGCCTTAATAAAGCAGCCACGAAGTGGTAGCTTTACTGTTCCATACTGTGATATATCGGGAGTGCAAAAAAAATCCTTTTCCAATCCCTACACTTTCGCTTAAAGATCTGCATAATGCGCTCATAGCCCACGCGCGCACTCGCAATTGTGGTCGATTGGCAATAGTTTATATTGATAAACCACTGCTAATCAAAGCAAAGCAATCAGCAAATTTGCTTTTTGCTGAACTTTTTGGAAATTCGAAGCAGAAATTCAAAGTCAGCAAATTTGCTGATCTTCCGAATAATGTATATTTGTTACATTTCTTAATGATTCTCTATTCGATAAGGCTTAAATAAACCTTCTGGAATGATAGGCATTGTGTTTTATAGGTTCTATGTGAATTATAAAATATATCCCTGTTTTGAGCTCTTTTTAAACTTCACAAAATATTTTTATTTTGGCACTAACTTACTCGATTACAACTACTGGTGCTGACTCTGGCTCTTTTAAAGTATTCAATGCCTATGTTAAGAGTCACTGCTCTTCAATATCCAATTTAATCAATTCTACAGACCACGGCAGGCAAGTAGGTGCATGATTATAGTTTTATTTTAATATTAGTTTAGCGTATGCGTGTGTGGTATATTTGAGGATGTGTGCGTGTATGGGTGCGTACACATATATTAATGTATTTAAATATTCAGTCACATTTTTGACTATGAATTCTTTAATATTCTTTAATTGTAACTCTTAAAAAATTCATATTTACATACTTGACAAAACTACCTCAAAAACTCAGGTAACAGAATATAAATTTGTAGAGACGATAAAAAAGCGTTCTTGTTTGTCTAGCAATTCGTTAAATCAATTCGAAGTGCTATATGTACCTATGGTCATAATAGCTTGGATACTTCGTAGAGTTAGTAGTGTACTTGTACTTGAGGCCTGGTGATAGATTACTTGTACTTCGGTGGTAGTGTCCTTGGATTTGATGCTAGAAATCTAGAACTCGGTGGTGGAGAACTTTATACTGGTGGTAGAATACTTGAATCGGTGGTAGAGTGCGTGAATTCAGTTGTAAGGTGATTCTGTTTGGTATATCCCAAGTAACCCTATATCATAGCGATGAAGTGTCGGTAAAAAAAAAAAAAAAGTGAGGTAATTTGTTACATAAATACTTTTTTTTTAAGATAATGTAATCAAGAGTCGAAAATGTATGGCTACATATTGGTAATTTTCACAAAAATCCCGAAGTTAGCTTTCTAACATAGCTATATTATTACTATGAAAATGTGTTGTTGATAAACAGAATCTTGAATTTATAAATAATACTATTTGAGCGCATTTTAACTTTGTCCTCATTTAATTTAGCTTTTTTGTCAACATGTAGGTATTTAAGCTTTTTATAAATTGGCATCCGCTAATGGCTAATATACTTTTTAAGAAACTTGTTTAGTGGAATCAAGTTTTAAAATTTGTTCTTATTGTTTCTTTTTTGTTGATTTTTTCGTGTTCGTTTATCATTAGTAAGGCATGTACAGATTTATAAATGGCTGACTTTATATACTGAGGAATGATTAATTCAGCCGAAAGTTGGCTGTCAGCCATACAATCCTTTGTTGTGGCTTTCGGGAGAAAGATAGCACAAACATCGTGTATTAATTTAAACAAAAATATGTTTGTAAACTTTGTAAAATAAAAATACCTGCAGTATCTGCCAGCGTATACTCTTGAATGTGATGATTTATCTCCTTACCTGAAATAAGTAAACATAGCAATTATAATCAAGCAAACATTACAGTCTTATGCTATAGGTTTTTTTTAACATCAACTAAAGAACGAAAAGCGAAGAAAAAGCAAACATTAGTTCAACGTAATCGTAATATAGCGTTCCTTTCTCTTTTTCTATTCATTGACATGCTTTAAAATGCATGCCATTTCGTGTTCGTAAAACAAAAAGTACGTTTGCCAAGTACCATCTACAAAGGATTCAACATGTCTAAGTGCGGTTTTCTCGGTACAGCGCACATGAAGTAAGCAAACAACCAACAAGTTTGAGGAGTTGTCGACTAGTCAGAATTTTCTCCAAGTTATTGCACCATTTAAAGTCGGCTGGGTAGGCGTCGTTGTCGTGTTTTTACTAGCGATGTGCATGCGCATAAAAAGCGGACTCGGCGGAATGGTCCGAGCAAGCGCAATTAAGACCAAGGTCTCCGGGTTATCAAACCCGTGTCGGCGACTCGCGGTGCCGGCCGCGCCTCGCTGCCGTCGCAAAAAAATGTAGCGAATAATGAAGTCGATGGTATTAAAAGATAATGGCAGGGTTAACACGCCGGCTGCATAGCCTTAACTCCCCACGTAGTTGAGCATTGCGCACCGGCCATCCTTTCAACGGACGCAAACGTTACGGCGACATAATAAAACAACAGTGCCTAGACATCTCACTCCTCTTTAGCTAGCTTTACTGCTCTTATTTTATATCATAAAAAAATAGCTTACGAGCACTACCCTTCCAATACCGTATGATAAATAATCTAGTTATCTCCACGCAAGAACACGCTTCAAGTGCGTACTGCGGGACTAGCACAATAATAATTGCAAAAATATACCGGGCTTTCCGAATATACAATCGGTCAGTGAATGTATCTGGCCGAGAGCCATGTGCATGTATTGGAGGAAGTCAAGGCTATGTCACATCTAACGCATACGCAATGCTAAATCCTGTTCGTTGACTCCTATGCACTTGACAGCGACTAATGCCATTCGCAGTGTGACCTGCTAAGGAACCATGTTACCGTTCCCTCGCAATCGCACGAACACTTACATAATGCGATCCAGACAATGTTAACTGATGCTACGTGAACTTAGCCTTTCACATCTCAGCATTAACGCTACTTTCGCTTGCGCGTGTTTAGCACATGAGTTACATGCATTCATGCGGCTACGAGTTTAGAATGGCTTATGCGATTAGTAAAAACCCTTTGAATCCAGTTTTATTGCATTTCCGAATTATTTTATAAAACTTTTGCACCATTTTATCTCATTAACACCCACGTGATGTGAAATTTAAATCGAAAGAACGGGTTATGCTTGGGAAATTTTGTAAGCAGACCATGGGAAATTGCACAATCAGGTATCGAATCGTGTTGTGCTGACCATTACCAAGACCCGAAGATATAAGTTCACTGTAAGATGTCGATGAATTCATGTCACGACTTGGTCGGTGAATTGAATGAAATATCTCAATTTGTGTTGTACTTAATTCAGCCAAGGGACTGTTAAGAAAGTCATACTCGATTTAAAAACGACAGAATTACGTTCCGTTTCGACGCAGTGGTACATTGAACGGACATTTATCTCGATTAAAGTCAGGCGAACGTAATAATTGTACCCTGCCCTGTTTTATGAGATTATTTACGATCTTCTGAAGGAAAACAAAGTACAACTTTTGAATAGATGGTAAGAAACCAAAAAACTTTTATAAGAAATATTCACACTTCACAATCGCAGCTTTAGGTTTATACTTTGTAATTAAACTTTGTAAACCTAATTTCATGCACACATTTTTTTTAAACACAGTATTAGTAAGTTTGTGATTTTATGCGAATATTAAGGCTGTAACTAAGGCTAAATCGTAAAAATTACGATGGGTTATGAGAAAATTCTGAGAAACCTGCGATCCCAATCGCTGTACAAAAAAATGTATGTGTAATATATAGCTCCATTACGGACATTTCTGTCGAATATCAGCGCTCATCGTATGTAATAAAAAGTTTCAATTACTGCTATTTTATAATTTTTTAGGTAAAATCGACTCATCGATTCACTTAAATCCTACACCATATAATCCTTTTAATCGAATAAAAGTTTTACTTTTGCAAAATTCTAAACAAAAAGGTGAAATAACCATTAAAAACAATGTCGCCGGCCAAGCTTCATCTCTGTAGCGCGAAACCTCCGCTTGTGTAGATTTTTTATTGTGTAAATTCGCCAAGGTCATTGGCGTGGTGTACAGTCTTAATTATAGGGCGTGATATCTGGAACTACTTAGAGAGCAAAAAAGAAATAAAGAAAGCTTTATTCATATAAAACTTATTACTTAACTTACTGATCCGATTCCAAAAATTCTTTCACCGAGAGGAAGCTACATTAACGAGTGCTATTAGCTATTGTTCATTGTGATATGAACAGAAAATCACTTTTACCCAACTTGAGCAAAAGCTTGATTTGATATAATTACCTTCATGAAAGAAATGATACATCATTAAAAAGAAGTTATGTCCGATTAAATTCGAAATGTATTGAAACCGGTGTATTTTTTAATGTTTCAGTTTGTGGGTTTAAAGTCTCATAAAATAACTGCTGCTGGGCGTTTTATTTTCTGTACTAATTTCTTTTAGCGTTTAATGAGTTTAAAATATAACTTATGAAATATAAAATATAACCTGTCAAATGTTTTGTAAAATGTCCAGATTTTAAAACATTTTTGTATAATACAAAAAAACTGAGGAATGGGAAAATCTACTTTATTGGTTTTCGACAAGCAATTATGTTTTTATCACTACGACCGAGGTTTACGGACACAATATGCATTAAAACCCGAACAAATTCGACTCAGACTTGTGCACCAAGGATTCTGTACCCAGACAACGTATTTTTTTTACTTTATATTGTTTTTACTTATTAGGAATCCCGTCATAATAAATTTGTAAACATTTTAAACTGTTTAGCCAGTTACCTATTTCGGTTCTCAAGATTTAAAGACCCTTTTAAGATGAGACAGACAGACGGCATAGACTTAATAATAAGGTTCTGTTGGCAACTCATGGGTACAGACCCTTAAAAACGCTTATTTTAAAAATCGAACACTAGAGCTCGCCCAACCTTCCAATGCTCATCCAGCCATTGATGTTTGTAGCTCGTGCTAGCTACGCTGATTTCGTGTGACTTGTAACTTTGAAGTCAGTGAATGTTATTGAGTCAAAGTCGTATCGATATATTGATCATCACAAATACAATAAGCGCAAAATAACGTGGCATCAAGTTGTTTCGCCTGACCTCTGCGCTTCTCATCACCCTTTAAACCTCTGAAACAATAGCTGCGAGTTGCGACGTCGCGCGTAACATCAGGCCGACTAAGTAATTTCGCGCGTATTTTACGCTCCTAATGATTTTTGTCAAGGATATTTTTGGATTTCGTAAACTTGCAATGAATCTACTGTGAAGCTGGCGTAGTAAACCAAAAACTCTACAAAATGTCTGAGATATTTTTTTAAATAACCGTACCCGCATGTATGAGAATCAAACTGCAATTAGGTCATAGAAGCGTCGATGCATCGTCGCTGGCCGCTGCAACCGTTGTTCGGCGCGCGTGAGCCGACTGTCAATGGAGGCGGGTGCATGCCACGTTGCGTAACGCATTGTCTTTACTCTTCACTCGCTAATATTAGGTACGATGACACAACCGTAAAGTGGAATAACACTGTTGCTAGGCGCTCAAGTTTAACAGCTCGCGTGATATGACCCACTTAATGATATCCGTGGTGCTTTACATCTGGCGTCTCCAGTTGTAAATGTCCTTACACTTGAGTTTAATACCGCCTTAGTTCATTATTATATCCTGCTTTGATATGGAGAGAAGTGGACAATTCATATTTCCAACAACTCCCTAACTTATCTGATTAATTTCGTTGCGGGAGAAAGACATTTAGGCATTCCCTGAGACACGTCGAGCTTCACTGCTTGGTGTCAACAAAAATGCGTGATACTGTTGATCCTGGTGCACAGGAGTTACAGAGGCGGGTTTGTTGGCGGGATAGTATGTTGCTAGACGCTTGCAGTTTGCAAAATTCGCAATTGAATTGGGAATTGGAGATTTAGTGCATCGTAGCCACAACCGCAACTCTGTTACTAAGGCTTCATTCTTCAAAATTCGCGTTGTTATATTAGATGTGATAAGTCGATGACATAATCGTAAAACAGAATTAAGGTAACTTTGCTAGGTAATTACAATTTGCAATTTTTTAAACGATATTTTTTCGTTCTGCAATATTGTGACAAACTTGTACCTCTATTAAATCGTTGGATTTTTATAAAACATGCAATGAGTTTGAAGTTAAAATTATCATGAACTTTACAGTACATAATGTACGACCAAAATACATTAACCAAAAAGTTAGGCAGTTACGACAAGCTCATAAAATGCTGCCTAGATAAAAATGTGATGGTATGCCTGAATATTTTTAGGTAAGCACGTCACACCGGTAAAATGTTGAAATAGAATAAAACCACCATTCTCCACGACATGTGTCACGTAAGTGTTCTACCACAAAAACATGTTTTAAATAGATAATTAAAAAATACATTAGATTTTTTGTTGGATAAGCGTAGAAAGCGATTTTTCACGACTACGGCGTAACAATTAGACGAAAAACACGTTCTTTATTTTAAAAAATATATAAAATGTATATAGTAAAGCGATTAATATCGCCGACATGAGCCGTGTCCGCTGTCAGAGGAAGCGTTGACTCCTAAGTGGAATTTGCCAAAAAGCACGACTTGCGAGATATAATAGGAACGGACTGACAGCCTGCGTCGTCTCCAGCTTCCTTGCCAAAATTGTAATTAGAAAAAAAAACTTATTTTAAACAAAGCAACACGTGCAAAGTTATTTTATAATTTGCACGTTATAATTAGTTAAAGACCGTTGTTATTATTTAAGTAGGACATTCGGCTACCATATGTAACGTTAACGTTGCTCAAAACTACCACAATCATAAATACACAAAGTTTATATGACACTATAATAGATAATGTTGGCGACAACTTGTCCACGGCGCGCCTGAGGTGTAAAAACAAGACTGAGAACGCGGACCGGGAACGCGCGGAGCGACGGACCGATCGGCCAATCAGGGCGCAGCGGCCGGAAAGCGCCGATGACGTCATGCGGCCGAGGGATGCGTAAACACGTCGGCCATTAGGGGCGTGGCCACCGACCCCGCTCCGCTAGCGTACCCGTCTCGGATTGTGAGACGGGAATATTGCATATAAGCACATGTAAAAATGTAAATAGTCGTGTAAGCCCGACTGTCCTCGTAAAGGACTTTACGAGATGGTGCTTGTAGTCCTTAAGTCGCGTAAGGACTGCGACGCCATTTTTAATATTAAATCCGTTGCCGGCCTGGGAGGCATCCATGTCGAACTTCCCTTCAGGAAGAATTTAATAGGGCAGTGCCACAACTGCCAAATGTACGGACACGCGGCTCGTGGCTGTAGGTTAGCCCCTCGTTGTGTGAAGTGCCTCGGAGAGCACTCCACACACGACTGTCCCCGTCCCAAAGACATTTCTCAATGCACGGAGCCGCCTTCGTGCGTTAACTGCGGGCAGTCTGGCCACCCGGCCAACTACCGCGGTTGCTCAAAAGCTCCCAAGCCCCGCAAGCCCCTTCAGGGCAAGCAATCCCACCACACTAGGGCCCCTCAGGCCAAACCCCAGGAGCAATTTAGGCTCGCTCCGCCTCCACTAATAAACCCTTGGTTCCCACCTTTTAAACAGGTGGTCCCGGTCCCTACCCAACCCACCATCCCTTCGGCGAACGTTGCCCCTAAAAAGGCAGCGCCCGCCGCTCCTTCCAAGCCAGTGGCGGCTTCCTCGGCGGCACCCGCTCCCGCGACCGCGACCGCGACCGCGACCGCGCCCGCGCCCGCGCCCGCACCCATAGTCGCCCCTCAGGCGAATAATCCCTCTCCCCAATCGTCGTCGGGAGTAAAGTCCTACCTCCCGGAGGAGGACCACTACCTGGCGACAGAGCCTATCTCGGCCCAAGCGTGGGACCGACTTAGAGCCCTGACGTCCGCGGGTAACGACTTCGTTACCCGCATCGCAGTCCGCATCCAACGCGTCATGCGTCTGGGCGACTGCGACCAGACTCGTTCCCTTCTGGACGAGATATCTGTCCTGCAGACCCAGCAGAGACAATTCATGTTGCAAACCATTCTCGGTTCCTGATGGCTGCGAATGGTTTGCAACTTCCCTCGCGGACTAAACCCCGCTCCCTCAGAGTGGGGTTTTTCAACATAAACGGCATCAAGGATGACCGTTTAGAGCTCTCTCATTTTGTCCGCGACAACGACTTAGACGTTTTCCTCATCCAGGAAACGTTTCTCAAGCCTCCAAGGCGTAGCCCCAATCTCCCTAACTACCGACACGTGCGCAACGACCGCGTCACGGGTCCATTAGGCGGCACTCTCATATACTATAAAAGGTCCCTGCACTGCATACCTCTTGATCCCCCGGTAGGGCTAAGGAACATTGAGGTCTCGGTCTGTAGGTTAGCCATGACAGGCCATCAGCCTATCAACATTGTATCCGCATATCTCTCTCCCAGTAAGGAGCTTCTCTCCACAGATTTAGACCACCTATTTGCATTGGGTGATTCCGTCCTAGTGGCGGGTGACCTCAATGCCAAGAATACCCTCTGGAGCTGTCACTCGACTAACGCGAGAGGCACCGCTCTGGAGGCTAATCTTGAAAGAATAGGCATAGATATCCTTGTACCCAACGAACCGACTCACTACGGACATCCAGGACAAAGGCCCGATATACTCGACGTGGCACTTGTAAAGAACGTATGCTTACGCATGCGTTCTATACAGGTGCTACAAGAGCTAGACTCGGACCACAGACCTGTGATCATAGATTTTGTTCCCCATAGAGGCCCCGACGACACAGGTCTTAACAAACCGACGAGGATTCGGACAGATTGGCGCCTCGTAGGCGACAAGCTGGCCGACACCTCGTCCAGTGCTCTTGCCGCGATCCCTGTCCGTATCGAAACTCCTGAGGAAACGACAGTGGCGGTACGTTGTTTCACCACTCACCTGCAAAACGCCGTGAGCGAAAGCTCCAGGGAGGAACTTGTGACTGTTCCCAGTCACATGTTGCTCCCTAGCGACGTGCGGGCTGTGGTGAGAAAACGGAACGCAGCCTTAAAACGCAACGCGAACACCCCCCATCCGACTCGACTGGCCCCTGCGCGTTACTTCCAAAGGGAAGCGAAACGTCGCATGATGGGGGTAGTCGAGTCGAGATGGGACGGTCATCTCAGCGATATTCGCCCGACCCATACTGCGTTCTGGCAACTCTGTCGTTCCTTCAAGAGACGAGACGTATCGACCATGCCCCCGCTTGATCGTCCGAATCAACGCCCAGCGTTTGATGACGACGAGAAAGCGGAATACCTTGCCGACAGCCTGGAAACTCAATGTTCTCTCAGCGAAGTCCCCATATCAGAGCAGGCCCATCTTGTTGCGGTCAATGAGTTTGTCGAAAGTAGGAACGCGTTCCCGCCGCCGACGCAACCGATCTCTCTCCCTACCGCCACCACCTCCGCCGTCGACCCGGATGTCGATGAGCCTTTTAATCCACTGTCACCGGTGACATTCGATGAAGTAAGCAATCTGGTCAGGAAACTCAAAAGACGTAAAGCCCCCGGGGGCGACGGTATCTCCACCCGCGTCCTTAAGATGCTCCCCAGCCATCTGCTGGAAATCCTCACTGCGATTTTGAACGCAGCCTTCCGCAATTGCCTCTTTCCACAAGAGTGGAAGGAAGCAATTGTCATAGGAATCCCCAAACCGGGTAAACCCAAATCTAGTCCGACATCTTACCGCCCCATTAGTCTCTTGAGCTCTTTGGGTAAGGTGTACGAGCGTATCGTCCTCGATCGCTTGAAAGTAGTAGCCGCGAATCACAATCTGCTCCCCGAGGAGCAGTTTGGATTCCGAGCCCGCCACAGTTGTTTGCATCAGGTGCTCCGCATCACGGAGCACATTCACGATAAAAACTTTAGAAAGATCCCCACCGGAGCCATATTTTTCGATGTCGAAAAAGCATTCGACAAGGTGTGGCACAATGGCTTGCTTCACAAGCTATATTCCATGAACGTGCCCACTCAGCTCGTGCACATCATACGAGCGTTCTTGTCGAATCGCGGTTTCAGATATCGCGTGGAGGGAAGCCTCTCTTCCCGACACACCATTTCGGCCGGAGTCCCGCAGGGCTCCGCTCTCTCTCCCTTCCTTTTCTCGCTGTATACAAGCGATATTCCCAAACCAAAGGGTGCCCATCTGGCGCTCTTTGCTGATGATACCGCGATCTATACATCGCGCAAAAATCCGGCTGAGGTGGTCCGCACTTTGCAAGCCGCTGCCGACGAACTCGGTCAGTGGTTCCGCAAATGGCGAATCACCATCAACCCGTCCAAAAGCGCCGCGATCATATTCGATAGATTCCCAGCTCGTCTTGATCCAGTCCCGAATGTAACCATGTCTAACATGCCCATTCCCTGGACCAAGACAGTTAAATATCTAGGAGTTACCCTTGACCAGAAGCTTACCTTCATTCCCCATTTAAACGCGGTACGCGCGCGAGCCGCATTCGCGTTGGGCCAGCTCTACTGGCTCATGAACCCAAAAAGCAAACTCTCGACCCGCAACAAGATTAGGATTTACACGACCTGTATTAGGCCGATCATGACTTACGCATCGCCCGCGTTTGCGCATGTACACGAAAACCGACTTAGACGCTTGCAAACCCTGCAGAATCGCTTTCTGCGTAGAATTACTGGGGTCCCGTGGTATGTGAGGAATCTCAATATCCACGTGGACGTGGGTTTGCCGACCATCCGGCAGTTCATGAAAATGAACAGCAAGCGCTATTTCGATCGCGCCGCCCACCATCCGAATCCGCTCGTCCGACGAGCCTCAATATACACTCCCTTTGACCGTGCAAAGTGGAGACGTCCGCGTAGCGTCCTCACTGACCCCGACGATGCGACCACTCTGGCCATCCGAAGGAGAGAGGAATTCAATAAAAAACACTGCACACAACCGATTTACCGTCCTCGCCGCCGAGGACCGCGCCGCGTTCCCCGCAACGCCCCCGACCCTAGTACCGGCCCGCGAGCCGATGTTAATGATGATTGAAAATCATCACCAATAGAGTCCTAAAAAATAGTCCCCTAAACCCCAATCGCAGATGTCTCTGCCCTCTCCGGTGACCGTCCTGAGCCGAGGTTCGTACCCCAAAGGGGGTGCCCTCAGCGGTGGTCACCTAGTCAAGGGCTGAGAGCGCCTGAAAGCGCTCGCCCAAAAGTCCGGTGAAGCTGTACACAGCCGACTCGAGTCAGGCTTACAGCAATCCCAGCACAAAAAAAAAAAAAAAAAAAAAAAAAAAAAAAAAAGTAAATAGTCGTAGTCAGCGGGAAGTAGTCAGTGTGTAGTAGTCAGTTGGAGATAAGTGCGAATAAGTGTAAGAGCGAAATAAAGTGTGTGATCTGCAAGTAGTCTTGTTATTTTAAAACAAGTAGTACCACGAGTACATCCTTTTGGAAGATCCGTCTTCAATATATAACATACAGTCCACAACATCTGCTGGTCCTTCGAGTGCCGGATATCACGAAGAACGAACCGTTGGATATCAAGTATCGAAGAAGCCTGCCGGAACGTGTTACGACGTGTCGCGATTATTTGAAACTTGTTGTACCTAGTGCAACTTGTCGAAAACAATCAAAACACGTTTGCGCTCGTTCCGACAAGTACGGGAAAGTGGTATCGTCATACCGCGACCCGACGTAACGTCGCTTCAGTCAAACGGACGTCTTAAGGGAAGCTGTACGCCGCCGTCTACCGAACGCGATGGTGGTAACCAGAAGCCAGGGTGACGCAGCCGAACTGGAGGAACAAAGACGCGTCCACGAACGACACGAAGAGGCAGAACGTCGCCGGGAAGCGGAGAGACGACAGATCGCACTGGAACGACTTCGCCGAACATCAATGGAGCCACCCGCGTCGCCGAATACGAACCAACCGACGGAAACGGGTGTAATGAGCACGACCGCCGCCTCCACGATACCCGCTGTAGCAGGGCCGTCATCAAGAGCCGCGCCGCTAGGAGACCGATTCCGAACTATGTCACCTGCGCGTTCGGTGAGATCGGCACGCTCTACCACCAGTGTCTCGACGAGACTCCGTTTGGCCGAGTTAGAGGCCGCGGAGAGACTGGCCGCGATTACCAGGAAGCAACTGGAAATGGAAGCGGACCTAGTTAAGAAAAAACTAGCCGCAGAAGTTTCGGCCATCCAGGACGAACAAGAAAGCGCTCACGGTGAGCCGATCGCCCCTGAGAACGAGAGAGTGGACGAGTGGTTACGAACGAACCCGCTCGACACACGGGGGGAGGTCGAGGAAGGCAGAGAAGAGGCGAGAACGTTGCGCTTCGACTTACCTCGACCGAGATCACCGACACCGACACGGAAAAAGAGCGACATCGAAATGTTGGCCGAAACAATGGAGAAAATGGCTAGGCCGAGAATCAGGCACAGCGAATTACCGACCTTTTCCGGTGCGGTAAATGAATGGTTGCCATTTAAGGCCGCCGTACGCGATACGACGAATATGTATCACATATCGGCCGCCGAGAACTTACAGAGACTACGAAGTTGTCTAAAGGGAGAAGCACGTGACGCCGTGGCCGCGTTGTTATACACGGCCACTGATCCGGACGTCATTATGAAAACATTAGAGCAGTGCTTCGGGCGACCGGAGCTTATAATCGATCGGGCATTGAACGAGTTGAAAAAGATGCCTAAACTGGGATCAGCTGTGACCGACCTTAACAGTTTCGCGGTAAAACTGCAGAATACGATCTGTGTACTACAAAACATAGATCGCCGAGGATACCTCTTCAACCCGCTGCTCACCCGAGAAGTACTGGAGAAGCTAAGTCCGCACCTACGATCGCGATGGTGTGACTACGCAAGCGAACACGAAGGAACGACAGAGGCCGAGATAGTCATGCTGTCTCGCTTCCTCATGCGAGAAGCCGACAGAGCGTTGCGGTATTCGTACGCCCCCACCACGGGAACCACCGCAGTTATGGCAAGGAGAGAAGCGAGACCCGTCGTCGTTCAAAAGAAGTCCAGTCCCGTCTACGCGGTTGAAGAGGAAAGATCGGAGGGAAAAACACGCTGTCCGGCATGTGAAGAAGCGCATGTGCTAACCCAGTGCCCGAAATACAAGGCGCTCACCGTCGATCAACGGTGGGAACTAGTGCGCGACAAAAGGTTGTGCTTTAAGTGTGCGAAAAAGACACATCAGCGCATCGCATGCAAGGCGAAGCCCTGCGGAGTGGATCAGTGTCGCCGCCCGCACCACGCATCACTACACCAGAGTTCAGGCAAGCCTGCAGAGACCGAACCAGCAGCACCACACAAAGAGGCCGTGTTGTCAGTAGCTCCCAGAACCGCTGCTGGCTCACGCGCGGTCCTGCTAAAGATGTGTCCGGTCATCATCGCTGGCCCACGGGGGGAGGTACGAACATACGCGCTCCTTGACGAAGGAGCTACCATAACCCTCATCGATGGAGACCTCGCCGAGAGCATCGGCGCGGAGGGCCCAGCGCAACCGCTACACCTGCACGGCGTTAATATGTCTCAGAAAGAGAGGGACAGTAAGCTGGTCAACGTGACGCTACGGGGAGTGAAGACGGGCGAAGCGCACAAGCTTCGCGCACGAACCATGAAAAACCTGAAGCTTCATTCACAAGCAATCCCAGAGTCGGTGATGAAGTTAAAGCACTTGCGAGACCTGCCACAAGACGAGGTGTGCTATGAACGAGCACGCCCCGGGATCTTGGTGGGTTCCGACCATTGGGAGCACATCGTCTCGCGGGAGCTACGAACCGGCGGCCCCAACGAACCGGCCGCATCCAAGACGCTGCTCGGCTGGGTGGTTCACGGGACCATACCACGCAGCGTAATCATGAAATCAGAGAACGTGCTGCACGTCTATGAGCCGGAACGAGAAAACGATCGGCGACTTCACAACTTGGTGGAAAACCATTTTAGCATAGAAGCGCTCGGCATCGCACCGGAACCGAGAGTGAGCGACGCAGACCGACGAGCCATTTCCACCGTGGAGAAGTCCATCAGAAGGACAGACGGCGGTTACGAAGTCGGCTTACCATGGCGATATGACGACGTCACGATGCCACCGAGCTACAAATCGGCGTTCCAACGTCTGAGGCAGATTGAGAGGAAGATGGACGCCTCACCCGACTTCGCCCAGGAGTACACCGCCCAGATCAATAACTTATTAAGGAAAGGATACGCGACGCCATGTGACGGATCGGAAGAGTCAAGCGCCGTCTGCTGGTATTTACCCCACTTCGCGGTGAGAAACCCGAACAAACCGGGGAAACGACGATTAGTGTTCGATGCAGCGGCGAAAAGTCACGGCGTAAGCCTTAATGATCGTTTAGTGGAAGGACCGGACTTGTTACTATCACTACCCGGTATTATCTTCCGCTTCCGGGAAAGGGCGATAGCCATCACAGCGGACATTCAAGAAATGTTCCTGCGCATCAAGATCCGCCCCGAAGATCAGCCAGCGCAACAGTTTCTGTGGCGGGGTAACGACCGGAAGAACCCTCCGCGTCGTTACAAGATGACGAGCATGATCTTCGGCGCAGCGAGCTCACCATTCACGGCTCACTACGTGCGGAACCACAACGCGAGGCAACATGCGCAGCAGTATCCGCGAGCGATGGAGGCCATCACCCAGAGCCACTACATGGACGACTTAGTGGCCAGCTACGAGGAACCCGAAGAAGCCCGGAAGGCAATAGAAGAAACAAGAATCGTGCACGCGGTCGCAGGATTCACGCTACGTGGATGGAGCTCCAACGAATCGGCAGTGCTACGGGAGATACCTGCTGATCTACGTGCGACCACACCTACGCAACTGGGGGGAGACCAACCCGAGTATAAGATACTTGGTCTCCACTGGAACCCGGATCGTGATGAACTGGGGTTCAACACCTCGATGGCCCGAGTACCGACAGACGTGCGTACACAGACCCGTGCGCCCACCAAAAGAGAAGCTCTCAGTGCGGTCATGTCAATATACGACCCACTAGGGCTTCTGAGCCACTACACGATCCGGGCGAAGATCATACTACAGAGTCTGTGGCGCCTTCAGCTATCGTGGGACGAACCAATCCCAAAAGAGGAGGGCGAGGCCTTCGCTACGTGGCTGTCGGACCTCACGACGGTAGCAAGGCTGCAGATCCCCCGGAGCTACCATATAAAGAACCACGAATCAATCGAGTTGCACGTGTTCTGCGACGCAAGCGAGCAGGCCTATTCCGCCGTAGCGTACTGGCGGATCGAAAGGGGGGACGGCAACATTAGCGTCGTGCTAGTTGCCGCTAAGGCCAAGGTGGCGCCGCGACGCGCGCAGACTATTCCCCGCCTCGAACTTCAGGCGGCAGTCGTCGGGTCAAGACTCGCCGACACCATTAAAAAGGAACATCGCGTGGAGGCGTCCAGAACGATCTACTGGACCGACTCCTCCACAGTGGTCCACTGGATCCACAATGATGAGCGACGCTACACACCGTTCGTTGCTCATCGGCTGAGGGAGGTGTCCGAACTCACACAGAAGAGTGAGTGGCGGTGGCTGCCGACCGAACAGAACGTCGCCGATGACGCCACCCGCCTGAGGAGCGACACCATCAGCACACACGACCGGTGGTTCCAGGGACCAGAGTTCCTGCGCGGACCCAAGGAGCGGTGGCCCGCAGAGCAGAACTCCGATCTTGCAGAAGAGCCAGAAGAAGTCCTGCACACAACGGAGCAGGAGACCATTCGAGAAAGCTGGCTACCCGACCCAGCCCGCTTCTCGAAATATGAAACAATAGTGCGTGCGACGGCCAATGTACTGGCCTTCGCGGATATGACGCGACGCGCTGCATCACGCCTTGAGAAAAGGCACATCGACCGGGCTGAACAGTTGCTCATCCAACATGCGCAACAAGAGAGCTTTGGTGAGGAAATAAGGAAGCTGCGAGCCACCCGTCCAATCACAAAGACAAGTCGCCTCTTCAGGTTGGACCCAATACTCGAGAATGGCGTGCTACGAGTACGAGGCCGCATCGAAGCAGCCACGGCGCCTGAAGAGACCAAGCGACCAGTGATTCTGGACGGACGTCACCGAATCACCAGACTGCTCGTACTACGAGAGCACTGCGCCGCGGGTCACGCCAACCGAGAACGCGTGACCAACGACCTGAGGCAAAAGTACTGGATTATCCACTTGAGGCCTACAGTGCGAGCAGTAGAACAGAGCTGCGCGTTTTGCCGAGTGCGACGTATGAAGCCACGAAACCCCGTCACCGGAGACCTACCACGCGCACGCCTAGACCCTTTCCACCGACCGTTCACAAACTGCGGGGTGGATTACTTCGGGCCCATGTTGGTGAAGATTGGGCGCCGACAAGAAAAGAGATGGGGAGCACTGTTTACGTGCCTCACGACTCGTGCCGTACATTTAGAACTCGTCGCCACGCTTTCGACAAGCTCGGCGATCATGGCACTCCGGAGGATGGCTGCGCGAAGAGGATGGCCCAAATTAATATATTCGGACAACGCCACGAACTTCCGAGGAGCTGATCAAGAACTACGGGCCGCCTATACAGAATGGCTGCCGGAGCTTCGTGAAGAGGGACTGCTTCGACGCATGGAATGGCGATTCATACCCCCAGGAGCGCCGAATCAAGGAGGAGCATGGGAGCGTTTAGTGCGGTCCGTCAAAACCGCACTAGGCGTAACTCTGAAGGAGAGGGCGCCCACCGAGGAAGTACTCAGAACGCTCCTAACCGAAGCAGAGCACTCGGTGAACGCTCGGCCGTTAACGCACGTGAGTGTAGACCCACAAGATCCGGAAGCCCTCACCCCCAACCACTTCTTGTTGGGGTCATCAACGGGGCTTCCCACCACCGGACCATGCGAAGAGGCGGACAAGAGAACATGGCGAGCTAGTCAGGCACTAGCTGATATTTTCTGGCGTCGGTGGGTGACCGAGTACCTACCGACTCTGGTCCCAAGAGGGGAGGCTCGCAAAGAGGTGCGACCGCTGCAGCTGAACGACGTGGTCATCGTAGTGGACCACACGCTGCCTCGCAACGTCTGGCCAATGGGAGTCATCCAACGCACCTTCAAGGGACCCGATGGAGGCATACGCGTCGCTGAAGTGCGGACGAAAAACGGAGCATTCAAGCGCCCTGTCAGCAAGTTGGTCGTGTTGCAGCAAGAGGAGGCTGCGCAAGCTACGCCGGGGGGAGGATGTTGGCGACAACTTGTCCACGGCGCGCCTGAGGTGTAAAAACAAGACTGAGAACGCGGACCGGGAACGCGCGGAGCGACGGACCGATCGGCCAATCAGGGCGCAGCGGCCGGAAAGCGCCGATGACGTCATGCGGCCGAGGGATGCGTAAACACGTCGGCCATTAGGGGCGTGGCCACCGACCCCGCTCCGCTAGCGTACCCGTCTCGGATTGTGAGACGGGAATATTGCATATAAGCACATGTAAAAATGTAAATAGTCGTATGAAAATGAACAGCAAGCGCTATTTCGATCGCGCCGCCCACCATCCGAATCCGCTCGTCCGACGAGCCTCAATATACACTCCCTTTGACCGTGCAAAGTGGAGACGTCCGCGTAGCGTCCTCGCTGACCCCGACGATGCGACCACTCTGGCCATCCGAAGGAGAGAGGAATTCAATAAAAAACACTGCACACAACCGATTTACCGTCCTCGCCGCCGAGGACCGCGCCGCGTTCCCCGCAACGCCCCCGACCCTAGTACCGGCCCGCGAGCCGATGTTAATGATGATTGAAATCATCAAGTAGAGTCCTAAAATTAGTCCCCTAAACCCCAATCGCAGATGTCTCTGCCCTCTCCGGTGACCGTCCTGAGCCGAGGTTCGTACCCCAAAGGGGGTGCCCTCAGCGGTGGTCACCTAGTCAAGGGCTGAGAGCGCCTGAAAGCGCTCGCCCGAAAGTCCGGTGAAGCTGTATACAGCCGACTCGAGTCAGGCTTACAGCAATCCCAGCACAAAAAAAAAAAAAAAAAAAAAAAAAAAAAAAAAAAAAAAAAAAAAGTAAATAGTCGTAGTCAGCGGGAAGTAGTCAGTGTGTAGTAGTCAGTTGGAGATAAGTGCGAATAAGTGTAAGACCAGTGTAAACCACTGGAGGGATGACGGATGACGTAGGCATCCGCTAAGAAAGAATTTTGATAAATTCTACTCCCAAGGGATAAAACAGGGGATGAAAGTTTGTATGAAAATCACGCGGGCGGAGCCGCGAGCAAAAGCTAGTATTGAATAAAATACAAAAACAGTGGCGCTCTAATCTTGGCGGGTTCAATTTGCTAAGTTATAGTAATTGCATACTACGGGTTAGACATCGAGCCAGACCGCCGCATATAGCATTGGTAGCTGCACAAATTGAATGTAATTACATCTAATTGCGAGTCACGGTCATGGCCAATAAGCACCAATAAGCAATAACATGGGAAGGTGGATTGAAGGTCTGTATCTACCTTCATACAACTTATGCTCAATTGTCAGTTGCATCTTACTTGAGCATTCAATACGTTCCTTTTGATCGTCCAAAATGCGTATCATATAGCTCATAAATCTACAATGAGATGACGGACGGGGAGAACGAGTGCCGAAATTAAACAACTAATAAATTCCACCACTTTCATGTTTTCAAACACCGAATATAATTCTTCGGCGATTGTTTTCCAAGAACAAACTTATACATTTCATTCACTCGTATTAGTTATTCACCAGCAATTTATATGTGAGTTTGAAATTCTACAATCATAACCTATTAAGGCGATTGCCAACAAACGGTTTAGTGTTAGACACCTATGAACGTTTGCCCCAGTTGCGTTGGACCCTCGCCAATACCTTGTCTGTTTGTATGCTAGTTTTAATTCACACAACTCTAGGATGATCAAATACAGGAATTATGCTCACTTCTGTATAAAATGGAAATTCAAAGTAAGGTCATTTCAATAATGACTTATCGTCTGTAAAAGCAATTTAAATCAAACCGAGTTCCATGTGACTGTCGTTAACAACTTGTTTACTCAAACTCGTGTATTGTATTATTTTAAGAAGCAAACGTAATAAAATGGCGCCGCGCCGATATAGACGATTGTATTTAAAGTCACGTACGAAGAAATACTCACATTAGGGGTACTTAGTGTGACTCAATAAAGGCGGCGAAACGCGAAGAAAAAGCTATGGAATAGTGCAAGGCATGGTTGTGTAGGCGAGGGTTGAGCATGAGAGGTGTAGTGTGCGGCGGGCGCGGTTTGCCGGCGCGGGTCACGGGCACGTCCTGCCGTATTTATAGCGTCGTAACTCGTAGCAATGATCGGTGGCGGGAGCACGGTCGCGTCGGCCGTATTACAACCAGCTCTATTGTTCCAGCTAGGAATATAGCAGAATGGTCGCACGGCCGACGCCAATAAGTGCACTTGTTTTAACTTCTCTTTCCATTCGTATGGTGCGAGCAATAACTAGCGGGTTTTACTGCCGCATTGCATTGCATAAAACTATATTATTGACATTTCCTATGTTCAAGATATTTTCTGTAACACACGCGCCATTCCTAAACGATATGCATTGTTCAGATGGTGTGATGTTAAACGCAAATTGGTCGGTGGTGTAAACAGGGTTCGAGGATATATATCAATGGATATATATCAAGATATATATCCGATATATATCCGATATATATCAAGCTGGGTTTGACGATATATATCAATATTTTTTTTATAATATATTGCAATACAAAAATGGTTTAAAAAATTAATGTTATTAAGTATTTTTTTGAGTTTGTTACTGTGTTTCAACTTCCCAAATATAGATGGCGTGGGAGTAGTGTTAAAACATACTCCCTAATGGTAAGTTCTAATCCATAAATGGCAACACTTCTGCCCTAAAAGAAGAGTTTATGGTTTTTAGTTCATTTTGCATTATCCAAAAACGATTTTTTTATTTTATAATTTTAGTATGTGTATGTAACACATATGCAAACAGTATTCATAAATAATACAATAAAATAATAATATGGCTTTCATACAAAATGGATATATATCAAACTTGATATATATCGGATATATATCATAAATATCCGATATTTTGATATCTATATATATAAAAATGAATCGCTGTGCGTGTGTCTCGCAAAAACTCGAGACTGGCTGTACCGATTTGGCTAATTCTGATCTTGAAATATCTGTGGAAGTTCAGGGAAGGTTTACCCGGTGAGAAAAAATGAGTAACATAAATAATAAGTAACGGAAAACACTAAAAACGATAACTTAATTTTCCCATACAAACTGTTCCTGGGTATGAAACATTTGACATCTTTTTGATGTGAAACATCTATAAGCGCAGGTATAAACCGGATTGTTGGCGTTGCGAAGCTTGCAGTGGTGACGGGTCGCCACGCTAAACTAGACAGGACAGGGACAGGACAGGGACAGGGACAGGACAGGACAGGGACAGGACAGGACAGGACAGGACAGGACAGGACAGGGACAGAACAGGACAGGAACAGGACAGGAACAGGACGGGGACGGGGACGGGGACGGGGACGGGGACGGGGACGGGGACGGGGACGGGGACGGGGACGGGGACGGAGACGGGGACGTGGACGGGGACGGGGACGGGGACGGGGACGGGGACGGGGACGGGGACGGGGACGGGGACGGGGACGGGGACGGGGACGGGGACGGGGACGGGGACGGGGACGGGGACGGGGACGGGGACGGGGACGGGGACGGGGACGGGGACGGGGACGGGGACGGGGACGGGGACGGGGACGGGGACGGGGACGGGGACGGGGACGGGGACGGGGACGGGGACGGGGACGGGGACGGGGACGGGGACGGGGACGGGGACGGGGACGGGGACGGGGACGGGGACGGGGACGGGGACGGGGACGGGGACGGGGACTGGGACTGGGACTGGGACTGGGACTGGGAATGGGACTGGGACTGGGACTGGGACTGGGACTGGGACTGGGACAGGGACTGGGACAGGGACAGGGACAGGGACAGGGACAGGGACAGGGACAGGGACCGAGACAGGGACTGGGACTGGGACAGGGACAGGGACAGGGACTGGGTCTGGGTCTGGGTCTGGGGCTGGGGCTGGGACTGGGACTGGGACTGGGACTGGGACTGGGACTGGGACTGGGACTGGGACTGGGACTGGGACTGGGACTGGGACTGGGACTGGGACTGGGACTGGGACTGGGACTGGGACTGGGACTGGGACTGGGACTGGGACTGGGACTGGGACTGGGACTGGGACTGGGACTGGGACTGGGACTGGGACTGGGACTGGGACTGGGACTGGGACTGGGACTGGGACTGGGACTGGGACTGGGACAGGGACCGAGACAGGGACAGGGACCGAGACAGGGACTGGGACTGGGACTGGGACTGGGACTGGGACTGGGACAGGACTGTCTCACCGGGGGGAGGTGGAAGACAACCTGACTTAGGCCGTCGAAGTCAATTAAATGTGCGACGGGCTACCTCGCGTGCAATGGTGCAGTACCTCACTTAATTGCATTTAATGTAAATGAAACATTTGTATTAAGTTTTGACCACAGTTTACAAAAAATATATGTAGGTGATACGAAGTTCACCGGGTCATCTAGTTTATAATAAATATCGGATATTTTCGAACCCTGGGTGTAAATGAATAAGACTCTTGTAATTACCGGCGATCGTGAACGAGTCTCGACGGCGAAACCTTTTGACTTTTAATTATTAAACGCAACCACAATAGCGTAGTCAACCGAGTGCTTGGGCTGAGCTTGAGGTTCCGACCTTTAATCAAGTCTTGTAATCATTTTGCGTGTCGTGATATTCACTTAATTTTAATATGAGTTAAATTATTTATTGTACTCATTTGAAAATTTGGTAAACGATTAAAAATATGGATTGTGAAAAAATATTAGTTCTCGTTAAGATCGTCGACCCGGTAAAGGTCGAGAAGATTAGGTGAAGGACTACCGGTTTCATACGTCTTTTGGAGTAAGATTTTAAGATTTATCCAACACTGTACGTTGTAAAGTAATATTTAAATCCATGGCTTATTGTGCTCTTTCTTTAATTTTAAACTGAATGTAAACAACATTCAGTTTATTTAACAACAATAAGATGGAATAGAAAGTGTAAAATTATTCTAGCTTGTGTAATGCTCGGACTCAGTTACGTTGCAAGTAGCAAAATACTGTTGTGCCTACGTATTAACTTATAACGTAACCTTTCCCATGTAACAACTTGTAAAGGCACAACTCACGTGTCTACTTTTTACAAACGCCTTTATACTGCACATTGAGTCTTGACATTTCAACTACTATCGCCTTAATTACAACTGCGTAGAACATTTCTATCCTTCTCTTATCCTTGGTCCGCATCAGCCTGTCCTCTTCTATCACGACAGTCTTGATAAATGATTATAGCACCGCGGTTAAATACTAACTTCGGCATTATAACTTTGCTCGTTATAGTAGTTTTAGCGCACCTGGGGTTTAACGTACCTTTTAAATGTAAATGCCATGTGTACACGTTTTTTAGATCTATTATATATTGCAATGGTCGTTTCCGATCTTTGAATCTTTACAAAACCATTGCTTGTAGAGTTTCAAAATGTATGATATCTCCATTTATATTTAGTTTTTAATTAAAAACATAAATTTATTTGTTATTAGTGTTTGTTTAAACCGTAGTAATAAGTATTACGGTTTCTTGACTTCGATATACTGACATTTCGGCAGTTCATATTAATTTATTTAAAATGTTAAAGATCGGTTAACAGTGTTTCATATTAAATTGATGACTTGTTACGTAAATGTCTAGGCCATACGTATCTCAATGCCGTTCCATGCCACCTTGTCATTATATTCGTCATACGCTGAAATATTATCCATAATTAGATTAATAGACAGGATATAATGCACACAAATACATCAAATTTCGAACAGTTTGTTGGAAGCGTTCGCCTTCACATTTATCTTCGTAAGCCTCTTTAAGAATATGTACTTCAGTGGTAGTAAACTCAGATTTAATATGTTTCCGAGATTGTAAATCATTGATTTTATACTTCGTTGTTGTAGATGTATCGTTAACATCAACTTGTTATTTATTTTTTAGTGTACATTAAATAATGAGATCTCAAGACTTCATTTTGATTTAAATATCAACGTAATTTTCTAATTTGGGACAATCCTTATCTTTCTGTCTGGTGCTATACCGGCTTAGTGCCAGGGTCCGCCTTTCTTCCAAGAGGCTTCCACTTCGCCCTATATTGAGCATCCTCCGTAGTGTTCCTCCCTCCTCCATCCTCCCTTCAAAACGTTAAAACAGCGATTTTGTACCGCGGGACCGCACGTAAAACGTGGCAACTACATGCACCTGCCTTCAAATTGTCTAGTAAAATTTAGTCTCATGGGTTGTAATCGTTACATTATACGATCTAGCACGAACTTTTGCAATTAATACAGATCGCAAAATTATCTAAGACGATGACGTTTCTATGTTATAGACTGAAGTTTAACAGCTGTTAAAACTATTGCAGCCCTGCCAGCTGCCTGAACAACGTTAATGGTACGGTAATTATTTTACGAGTACTGCGAGGATTGCTCGATTTATTTCGGAACTTCTGCATATATATTCTGAAGAACATTGAGGTTTTTTTATTGCACAGGTCAGCAAACATGGAAGTGTATCATCTGATGGTAAGTGATCCGCCCATGTACGCTCACAATAGCAGAAGAATCATCATCATCTTTCATTTGAATAAAAAGAAAATTAAAGACGAAGATATTAAATTATTAGCTACATATTATTCGAAGGTATGTGAAGTCTGCCAATCCGCATTAGGCCAGCGTGGTGGACTAAGGCCTAATCCCTCTCATTCAGTAGAGGAGGCCCGTGCCCTGCAATGGGACGTATATTTACGTTACGGACGTATTTTTCAACCCATTGCCTTACGTCAATAAAGATCTTATGAAACCACATCACTACACCGGCGATGAATATATGAGTCAGTATTCAAAAGCATTAAAACGGTCGCCTCAAGTGCATCATGCGAGTAGTTTATTGCTCTGACACCGAGACAACAAAATCGACATTAAACTTTATCTATGGAATGCAATGTTTGTACAGAAGTACACTATGAGTTATGACGTCACCGTCTCATGAACTAATCATTTAACAACTCTACTTGTCCCGCCACTACACGACCTTGAAACAGCGATAACCACTGTTTGCACAGTGGAGTGTTACGTAACGCTGCAACGATATATTGCATTATGAAGTATTTTAACCTAACCTAACCGACTAACCGTCAACGTCCGATATTAATAATAAAAACATGTGTAATTTCTGTACGGATAAACAAATTTTGAACCAAATTGTTAAAACCAGCTTTCAAGCACAAAAACACATTCATTTAGACGTTACAGACAACTGGACTGACAAAGAAGTCCATTTTATAACACCTTTTTTATCATTAGGTTAATAAACCTGAATTTTTCTGTCAATTTCACTGGAATTCCCGGTGGTATAGCGCCAATTTTAAGTCGACCAGCCTTGTGTATGATATCGAGTACTACGGAGAGTTCAATTTATTCTGGGACTACTGAGCTGATGAAACTGATGAGATGGCAGTACATTAAGGTCAAGTCAGACTGCATTAAGGTTTTAAATTGTGATTGACATACTAAACTTTATTTCATGGTTTTCGTCTAAATTACTTCTCTACATAGTCTATCTCATCTAGTTTATTTATTTCACAATCTTTTTAAGAATAATCGAAATCAGTATACAATAATGTCGAAGTTTTAGTGTTGCATCCCCGGATTCACCTTTTTATGTGTTAAACATCTTACACCCCAAATACTAAAACAATAATCGTTAAATTCGGATCACTCAGTCAAAAATATGCAAAACATGAAAAAAAGGTCTAGGAGAGAAAAGATCGAATTCAGAACCCTCTGTTTTTTCGTTAGTCAAAAATATATTATTTCCACACTCACGAAAGCGCTAGAAATGTATAAAAGTGACGCCATTATTTATAATCTAAGTGGAATCAAACGCGGTGTGACGGCCATTAAGCTTCACGGATAAGACGACTTTTTGTTTCGCGTAATTACTTCAGTTTGTTACTATGCAGGAGCGAATAATAAACTTGCCGTTTGAATCATGGAACGAATTATTTTTAAATAATCTTACCTATTCAAATGGGTGCCTAGTTAATCGGATAATTCATTGCTTGTCTTTAAGGAGCTATTTTTAACAGGCAGCTGGAATAAATCTCGTTTATAGGCTGGCGCAAAACTATTTTTAAACATACGAAAGCGATGTAAGTGAAAACAAATTCTAAATGGCTTTTAGGAGCAAATTAAATACATAAATCTCTTCAATTGCCGTGGACCGGGGAGTCGGGAGGGGACGCTGGAAATAGGTCATGGGTAGAGGACCGATCACCGAGATTAATAAATTGCTTGCAATTACGCACAGAGTCATGTACGTGTATATTTTTATGCATATGTTATATGTGCGATATCATCAATACAGAATATTCAGTGCCTTAACCAATTATTTATAGGCGCTACATTAGTGTAATAACATCAATATGTAAAACATTTTCATGTGACTTCCTAAATAAATGGCTCTGACTACGGTTTTGAGTAAGAAACACTGATAGTGAACTTGTCATGTTTGCGAGTAAGAACGGGTTGAGGCCGCGACCGGAGCGTTTGCCGTCGGTCTCGCAGCCTTGACCCGATCGCTTGCATGCGACGCTCATTTGACTCAGCGTCGCGCGTGCATCGGCCGTGCACTGTTCTATGCTCCGAGCACTGTACTCGCTACGTGCGTCATAAACATTACCCAACACTCTGTCGAAGATAAGCCATACACCAGGGTTGCGGCCAACGTCATCTCTCATATTGCTCTCAACACCGTAAACAGCTTTCTAGGCTACATTTACAAAATTAGCACCACGAGCCTGAGATTTTGAATCACAGGTAAATAAAACTCTGGTTAAATATATTATAGACTGTGTTGTTGGTAGTGATTTTAAAAGCGCATCCTGTTCAGGACTGCTGCCCGTAACTGGGCCACGCAACGGGGGCAAGGCTGTCGAGGGCGCATTATTCTATCAACCACACTCCATCACGGCGCTATTCCTGGCGGGCACTTCATTGGCCTCGACACTTATTTATGAACTTCCATCCAACTTAATAACTTATCCAACCTTTAATACCAGTAACCTTAGTCCCTACAACTTTGTATTTAAATTTTTGCCGAATTGCCTCGGATTAACAATTTTAAATATACGAGTTCGGTTAGGTTAAAAAATATCCTTAAATGCACACGATCGACGTTATGTCCTAAATTATCGAGCCTTATCTGCAAGGTCAACCTTGAAGCACTTTAGACCGCGACATATTTACCGAAATTATTCAAGTAACAAAAAAATGCAAGTCTGTCGGCGGTACGTGCTTCTACCGCACCGAGTGCCACTATAAAATGGCTAAGTATTATAGTACTGATTTCTTCCGCATCTTTGCCGAGGCCGTGATAATTTTTATCATGTCGCGTTAAAATATAATATGCATTTTGTTATCACACGGCCTTCCTGTTTTAGGTTGTTTGTATTACACATATTTTTGTACATCAGATAAGAATTCCTTGTTATTTATCATTGTAATAATTACATGTAACTATAATCTTTGTTTACGCGAATGATATCTATGTTGACGCCCCGCTTCAAGAGTTCGAACACCTCTATCCTAAATATATTCACCAAGTTATATGACCTGTGAACTTTTGGTTAATTGTGCTTTATAAATATTTATAAAGTTAAATGTCGTGCGCGTAACATAGCCTGTAAATTAAAATATATTCATCATTTTAAATGTTCAGCGCAAAATGGATGTCTTTTTTATCTCTCTGTTATACGTGGTTTGTATTAAAAATTATTGTATTATTCGATATACATTTTTGTTTATGTTTAGGTTTAATGACAATAGGCGTGTTTGGGCGAATAAAGCTGTTCTAAGTAGCTACATTGCACTCAGCATAAAGGTCTAACTCCGAATACTGAAACGCTACTCAACAGCCGACTGTCTAATGGATGTCGTTTTAACAGAATACGACTTTGATGGCTAAGATGGTTTTAATATGATTGAAACTATAAAAAAAAACTAATAAAAAAAAATATCTTAAATGCCTGAGTTTCAGTATTCGTGCTTAAGCGACTCGTACAATACTGCCAGTTCGACTACTGACTTTAGTTGTTTATTGGTTGAATATAATTAAGCATACAGATGTTATTAACGAAGATGGAAGAGAGAAGAGACCAAGTGAGAAGAGGTCCCGGACGAAAACTAACTTAGATAATTTGGGTCTTATTTACTTGAGATTACTCAGCTTTTTGTACGCCCAAACAAGTCAGTGTAACAATATTTTAGAACGTGTGATAGCGTTTTTATCAAATGTGACCATTGGCATCAAATCGTGCACTAAAAGTATTCAACTTCTTGCCATAGACAGGATAAATAAATAAGTTTTTTATATTATTACTTCTCAACTTTCAAACTCATCGATCACGTGAAGTTAGATTAACCCGGAACTTGTTTAGGAAGTTGATAGAGAACCACTATAACATAACAGTGTTACATTAATATATTGGTTGGTACATTACTATGTACCATATACAATGTGTTTCTACTGTAAGTGAACATTTCATTCTTCAGATACGTATTAATATCATGGAAATTATCATGTATTAAATTATAATGTTCACAGGAGCACACTATAGCATGTCAGGGCTTGCATAATTTTACACTACATTACATTACATCTATTGTGAAAATGTATCTGTCATCCATGTAATTGACCATCTTTCTGAATATCGCTAGTAAATCTTTTTGTTAATCAACCCTAACAACTATCCGTATGACTAATTAGTTCTACATTTTCTAATTAGATAACTTCAGTCAATTCGACATATACAGGGTTATTTTTAAAACACCAGCAACCTCGCAGGGGTAGATACCTAAGGTTATAAGCTACTACTTTTGTTCTACGACTTTTGATAATTTGTTAGATTTTATTTTCATACAAAAATAAGTATTCATTTAATTTCCGTCTTGAAAGTTACCTACACGCATCGCAGATTACGTAAGCAAACACGCGAAGCGTGGGGAACGGGGCTAGCGTTGAAGGTCATCGCCCGAGCCAGCTGAGCGGCTTCTTTGAGTCGCGCGCGCACGCCGAACGCTAGGAAGAAAAATACGACACAACAAAAACTTGTAAAATCATTTTTTTTTAAATATATTGAGTTATATACAAACTCGTAGAACAAAAGTTGTTCCGTATGGGGTCAGCTATCTGGTCCTGCGAGGTTGCTGGTGTTTTAAAATTAACCCTGTATAATATTCAGGGCTGTAAAATCGACAATCTCCCCGTAACAACTGCATACCGCGACAACCTTGCGTTATCTTAGTCCGCTGCCCTTGGTCCACTTACAAGCGCGCTATCTCGGGCACATCGCTACCATCTGATAAACATGTTTGCGTGCGTTGCCACTATGCTGATGGTTTGCAACATTTTGCATTCTCTTTCATTTATTCTTATCCGATATAGAATATTTTTCTATAGAAAAGCTGATGCAAAAATTATATGAAGTTTTAACATGACCGACAGAAAATTATCATAATTCTCGATATATCGATAAATCCATTTTGTACACACGTATACGAACGACAATATTTTCGTTAAATCAAAACCCGCAACACAATTCACAGCAACAAAAATTATAATGGCACAAACGTTACTATCGCAAATACCAATCATCGCTACGTGATTCGATTAAGTTAGTTAATGTTGTTTTTTACGCAGCCTGTAGATTTAGCATTAGATACGAAAATTTGAGAACGGCAAAAAACACAATCTAACCTCAGATCAAATTATATTCTATTAGTACAAGCAGTAATGACTGAGTGGTTGTGTAGCGGTATTGCAGAATATATTCTATTGTTTCAACGTTTCACGAATATAAAGTCCAAATATAACCCATGATTCAATGCTAAAACAAAGTTTATGCTGTTATGTTAAATTAACATAACAGTTGAAGATTGACAATTGACAGGAAGTACAATTAATGTGAAGGCTGCCGATCAAGTGTACTGTGTAGGCGATGACAAAGAGTTTACACGATACCGTTGGATCAATCATAACACCCAGTCCTTTTAGGGGATCTGGTGATTGTAAGACAAATGTGAAATTATGAGGTGATGACATGTTGATCGGTTAGGAATATGAATGAGCAATATTTGCAACTGTGATTACGTTGATTCAATAATATTCGGGTCGGTTGAAGTAAAGTTAAGCCCATTTTCAGGCCCAGCAGTAACTAAACTAAATAGTAAATACTTTATCCACATTTTGAGCTCTTATTAAGTGACTTTAAAAAAGAAAGTTAAACTTAATGAAATTTAACTTTTCAGCATACTCATTAGTCGTACTGTATAAGAATTTACGTTACCCACCACTAAAAATTAAAAAATAAAATATGTTTAAACAAAAACACCGACCTCAACAAGTATCATCGAATAATCAAAAATAACAGTTTCTAGAGGTGTTTTTTGGAAACAGTGGTATTTAAAATCGTACGTATTTTATCGTGTTGCATCCCCATTGATATAGTTAGAATATAGTACACAATTGTACTTCTTGCATACTGTGAATGAGTCCTGGAATAATGAAGATGACGGGAAATATTCGACTGTTATAAATAGCAGAAATAGCGGTTCGATTTTATCTATCGTTTTATAACGGAGCGATTGCCTGCGCAAAACTGTGTTTTTATGCAAAGTTCATACAATGCAGTCGACAATGCGACACCTGCGTCGCCCCAGCACCTGTATAGAATTTATAAATAGATTCAGTTAGGTCGACTATTGCACACAAACACGCACATGCACACACATTCGCAAATACAAGACGTTGTAGATAAAACAGATGCTTGTGTTAATTATACCACCATGATGGCAACACACACAGAACATGCTCAAGTACATAACACAAACACGATAATTCAATGAACTAGAGGAAAACCTCTGTTTACCTAAGGAACAAGTAATTCTGTTTAATTCAAATCGGAAACGAACTGTCATTTTTTAACCACCTTCAAAAAGGAGAACCTTCAATTCGTCTGTATTTTATGTATTACGCGATTGCTTCGCCAAATGTGAACTGATATTGATGGTTATTTTTTTGGTCTGTATGGTTTAATCCGCGGGTTGTCCCATATACGTTTACTTAAGATCCGATGATGGCGTATATTTAAACAAATAATTTTGACATAAGCCCTAAATATAGGATTCTATATTGAAATAAAACTAACTTAAACGGATTTTATCGCGGTATTTATTAACTTTTGATCCCAACGTTTCGAAAGATTTTCAGCCTTCCTGGTCACGAAAAACCGCGATAAAATCCGTTTAAATTAGTTTTAATTCAATGTGTAATATTCGCGTAAATATATAATAAGAAATCATTATATAGGATTTTATTCAAGGAATAGAATTTTAATGGTAGCACGTCTATGTTCAAGTATGACACATTCACGCCATCACACTCTAAAGTCAGTCCAAAGGTGAAAAATGACTAACGGTAACCAGTTAGTCAGGAGTTGACGACAAAAACTTAATATACTGAGCCGTTTGTTGACTTTATGTATAAACACATTTCTTCTTACATTTTAAAGGTGTTTATATTCACAAGTTTAACTAAAATTTAAAAACTGATTAAAGCAAATGTGTATTTACTGTTATACTTTGAGAAGTTTCAAATTTTTCGGACGCATTCATCAATCATATTTTTAATCATTTTTTTACTATCCAACTACCACTATAAATTTGAAAGTTTGAAATGCAAACTTTGGATGAATTTGTCAATTTGGATGTTTGTTATCAATCACGCCTGAGTGGCTAAACTGATTTCGATGTCATTCGGCAAACGGGTAATTCATAAACTGGATAACATGGCTACTTTTAATTCCGGCAAAAACATTCACGCGAGTGGATCCGCGAGCAAAAAAAAGCAAGTACTTAAATATTTTTGTATGAACGTGAAAAAATAGGACTTATCAAAATTCATGTAACTAAACTTGTCCAGAATTATGTAAGTCACCTGTTAGAAGTAATTATTAATTTATGCTTTATAGGAATCAAAGATACTTGTTTCTGATAAAATGCTAACAAAATATGCAAACACACGATGTGTAGTAATCATATACATAGAAAAACTTGTAATAGCGTAATGACCAGCGCAAGGTGGTTGTCATAAACTGCGTGTATAGAAACGGGTTTTGTGATGGGACACATGAGATATACCATATATTCAGTTATAAACTGAATTTTATAGTCTTAGCTATTTTTTTTGCGCAAAACTTCGTGTATATATTGTTTACAAAATAAAATAAATATTCTAGAATTAATAATAATATTTATAAAATCTTCTAAAATGTATTTTACTCAGTGTGTACTGTACTGGTGGTTTTCCTCAGAGGGGTTGACGTCAGGTAGGCGGCCGGTCGTAAAAACTATAAGCCAAATCTTTCTGTATCATGTTTTAAAAAGCATGTTGCTCCGACCCCACTGCAAGTGGTATAAGAACAGGTGGAAGGCCATAGTAGCACTAGTGTGCTGGCCCTGGCCATAAAAAAGACATTGTCATTTTCCCCACCGGGGCAGGTTGGACGCCATTACATTGGAGGAGGGACAACTTACTTACGGGAGGATACTTGTATCCGACCGGATAGCGACCACCGTACACTGGTGCTAAAACCTGCCATAGTAGCCCACCTTGTGTGGGTCGCGTTCCAGGGTCAGCCAGTGTATATCCGGTTCTCCCCAGGGGGCTTGCCGCCTGATCCTAACCCTTTTTCCTTCCCCTCCCCCTTGGCTCTTTAGCAGACCGGCATGATATTGCCGACCTACGATGGACACATTGTTTATCGTTGGTCGACACTGTGCTTGGATTGCGCTACACTTACCATCAGGTGTAGCGTAGTCACTTTGCCGAGCCAGGATAAAAAAAAACTTAAAATTAACGATACATACCACCGGGTATAAAGTTACAATAGAATAATTAAATAGCAAAATAATAATGCTCTCTAGTTTAAATTATATTATCAACAATTTTTGCTACTATTTACGCGGGAACTAGGTCAGGCAGCGTTTGAGACAGTACAACTAAAACTTAAAATGTCATTTGTTATTCTGTACTGAGAATGGGAGTTGCGTTTTGCATTGGAATGTTGAGGTAACTTAGATGCAACTAGTGCACCTACGGCCAAGCTTATTTCCGTCTCATGACGTGATAGGTAGCGAGCCTATCGCCATACCGGGCGTTAACTCTAATCTAGGGCAAATCGTTTGAGAACAGCAAGCAACAGTGTTTAAGCACTGTTGTGTTTCGGTTTGAAGGACATTGAAGCCAGTGAAATGTCTGGGCATTATGAGACTTAAATTATGTCTCGGGGTGACGAGCGCAGTTCAGTGCCATGCAGTGCTTTGTAATTTAACGTTCTGTGTAGTGTTGCTTCTGTTTATGGGCAGGTGTGGCTTACCATCACTCGAGCGCCTTGCTCGTCTCGTCAAATAATCAAAAATAATTATTTCAATCGAAAGCTCAAATGCAAATTTTAAATGTGATTCTAGAAACTCCCACCTAGGACCTCAAGATTTCTCAGCCTACGTTGTCACTAGACCTACAAAGCAATGGAAATGTTGGTTTAGGTACGTGTGCTGATATATTATCTGCAAAGGTTACGGGTTTAGTTTACTGCGCGCTACAATGTGTGATTTATTTGTTGTTTGTATGTTGACGACTTAGTGCCTGCATGTTCATTTTTAACAAAGAGAGCGCATACAATACGTATTGCAGAGCAGTCCAATTAAATTAATTCATTACATTGTTTAACATAAAGGGTAGTATAAATCCTATATTATACATTACTGAAGCCTTGAAGAGGGGGGAGGGAATGATCCTTCCCGTATTTGTCTGTACCCTACTGGATGGCGACCATTGTACACATGTTGGAAAACTCGCCATAGCGACTTGACTTGAGGGTAGATACTATACTTGGACTACACTATACTTAACATCAGGTCCAGTATAGTCTATTTACTGTATCAGGATAAAAAAAGAAAAGTTTGCAGATATACCAAAACAAAGATAACAAAAGTAAAAATCATATTCATATTTTTTTATGAAAATAATCTTGTATTATATTTTTTCGAGATACTAACATTATGAGTACTTTTCGTTAACCATTGATGAACGTTTTTCAATTATTACTGATGATTTTTAAATTATCGTACCGTATCATTATAATCATTCCTGGGAACAAGAGTGTACTCATTCGAAATGTCTCAGTCGCTTCCTACAAATTACGAACCTTGTAATAAAATATGGGAGGGCGAAAAGCATTCTTATACAACAGCCCAACGGCACGTCAAACAAATTGTTCCATAAATATTGTTTTCATTTCAATATTAGATTGTGAAATACGTAGTAATTTTACACTTGTCGAGAAGATTCAAATTATGGTCCCACAGAACAAGAATTAACGGTTTGTAATACCGCTGCGATTTTCTATAGGGGCAAATCAAACAAGCGAACTTCGAACAGTATTATCATCTAGCATAAGTTAATAAGAGTACGAGCAGGATGGTAATTAAGTGAAAATCACGTCGGTCACGCCTGATCCTGTTGTTAACAAGCAACCATATTGGTCCGGGTTCCCTGGGCCAGCTGATCCACTTGATTACTATCAAGCTAATTTTCCGTGAGTAGCTTCGTTTCGATGAGACGCCCAACAATTCCCTATGCGAAAATTCTCTATTGTGGTAGCTAACAGAGGTAGCAAGGATAGAATATTTCGATTTGATGATATTCAAAAATTTATTATTTTATTTGTAGGACAATATGACTGTTAAATTATATAAATATTAACTAAGTAACAACAAAAAAATCAGCTGGTTAGTAATCATAACTATTGGAAGGAGGGGCTTCCAATAGGTGAATGACCTGATTTTTTTGTTTTTACTTAGTTAATATTTATATAATTTAACAGTCATATTGTCCTACAAATAAAATAATAAATTTTTGAGTATCATCAAATCGAAATATTCTATCCTTGCTACCTCTGTTAGCTACCACAATAGAGAATTTTCGCATAGGGAATTGTTGGGCGTCTCATCGAAACGAAGCTACTCACGGAAAATTAGCTTGATAGTAATCAAGTGGATCAGCTGGCCCAGGGAAGCCGGACCATAATATACAATAATTTGAAATATGGAGCGTAATGTCAGATGTACTTATAAATTAAATTGTACGCATCGTGACAATAATTACTGAGATCGCAACGTTATTTAAATTGTGTGATGAATTATAGAAATGAGGATTTATTACACATGAAATTGAAATTAATGCACTACTGGACATTGTTAGAAAAACATACACTAGACGCCGGAATGTAAAATTAATTTAAGGAGTTTATGATTTGATGCTATTTTATTCCACATCGAATGGTTAGTGGCCAACGTTTGTCAAAGTTTTTCAAGAAGCCCAAAGGCTTCCGACTTGGCTTAACGACTGCTGTCTGTTGTAAACAGCTGGGATCGACTTTTTACGCGTCCTCCGAAGCACGGAGATGCTCAGTTGAAATAGCACTAAGCGGTCACCCATCCATAAACTGACCGCGTCAAGGGTTACACCTCTTCCTACCCGTTAGGGGATTACACGCGTGAGATGAATTCCTATGGAAAGTATTGGTTAAAATTTAAATAAGTGTTGTGCATCATATTCCATTTTAAATAAGCCTACTACATTACTAATAGATAATACTATCCACCGAGGTCGCAGTTCAAATGATATTCGTCTCAATAACAGTTTTACGACGTTAAATTGAGATAAAATCAGAAACTGAGAAATGTCTCGACAGTTATAGTCATAATATTTTAATGACGGAATCATTACTATTCACAGTATTTGAGCTTGAATTAAAACTGGAAGAAATGTTTATTTTTAGTTCATGCACGTAGTACTTAACTTCACAAGGTGGTACGTCTCTCGTATGCGAGAGGCCATCTGGGTTAATATCACCGCTTTGTCTATTTGTGCCGCCAAGCAACACAGTGTTAGCACTCACAGCATCAGTAAAAAACCGGATACATAACCAAACTTTAACAAAGTACAAACCTCATCAGTCTGAGCTATCAATATTATTAGACATGATATTCCATAAAACATTTAGAGCAAAAAATCTAATGATTATTAAAATTATTTGTATAAGTTCGCATTTACCTAGAAACAATTTTCGATATGTGAATGAGAATGATTGAAGTCATCTAAAATATATTATTTTATAGAATAAACCAGCAAACGAGCAAGTGGGTCACTTGGTGGTAAGTCCCTACCTCTCATTAACACCCACAAGACCATAAGAATCATGATTGCATTGCAGAAATTAAAAAGTAATAGGGATTGGGTAGGGAAGGATGGATTTGAGTCGCCGGAAATCCCAGTAATCGTATGAAACGCAACAGCAAGTTTCCACTTCGTCGGTTTTCTGTAAAACAGTGGCAATACCCCGGTCGAGCCGACCCGTAGCGTGCTGTAGTGTAAACAAAACATCTACAGCGAGGCTCTACCGCATACTAATCCTATCTAAAACATTTATGATAGAGGTGAAGTACTGTAAAGGTCTGTAAAAAATATAATTACATCGCGTGATAAAAATCAAAGTAGCACAAACGTATTACGCTAAGTAACTATAATTTATGTTGCAGAAGCAAATATCTTTATTGTGACTAAACATGTAAATTATTTAGTTGACGAAATGCAAATATCGGAATCTAGTCCACCAATTGTTATTCATGAAATATCTGCAACGTACTGTTATTTTTTATTGTTCCGTCATAAAATAAGTATGGTGAATATTAAAACACTGAACTTTGCCGCGTAACAGAGATCATAACGGTTGTATCAACATAAAATCGAGGGCACAAACAAGCCCAAATCGAACAACTACTCCCAAATCGTGCGGTTACGAAATAACAATTTGAAGGTTCATCTCGGATTCAATAACGTTTGAAAGGTATGCTAGTTACGGTATCTCTAAGAATCTTGATGTTAGCCAGATTTCAACATATCAAGAGATGTTTCCTTGAAATTATGAATTGCCCATCAATGGAGTAATACGGTTATTTCCCATGTTCAATTTTATACATTATTTGAGGATTTGGATCTCCGGATATCTCACTCACCGTACGAAATGCATCAGCAAGCTTTTCTGGTGACCTACAATAGGAACATCGTCTGTCGTTGGTCGACATTATTCTTAGATTGCGCTGCACTACAATTAGGTGTAATATAGTCACTTTACCGAACCGCAATAAAAAAACTTACAATCTTATCTAATTTCAATTAAGGAGGACGCTCTCAAATACTTATACTAAGAATTAAGATTCAAAATAAATCAGACAAGTCATTGCAAGCAGTGAAATTACTGGGCATTGTGACACTTAATAAGTTTGTGTCGGGGTGAAGAGCGCAGTGCAATCCATTCAGTACTTTGAATTGTGTTTGGTGGTGTTTTTGTTTATGGCCAGACGTGTTATTAGGCGAGCAAGCTGTTCATCTCGTCAGACCGGCTAATAAAAGCAAATGTATTACAAATTGCCTAAAGTCGTAAAATCAGTTCACATAAAACCATCACCATTAGTCGGACAACGTCTATATTTATCAATATTACAAAAACTCGATATCTACAATTCACAGGAGTCTTATATTCTTATTTTGTCTCCAAAGTAAAGCGACACGACAGTCTTATCCTTGGATATAAATCACATCTCTCAGTGGCTTTGTAAATGAAAAAACTTATGACAGGCGAGATATGAATCATTGTAGGTGTCATGTTCCGAAGGTAATATTTAAGAATGAATTTCCCGGAATTATACCTATTGAGGAAATCCCTAATTTGAAATTGCATAATATGCTCTCAAGGTAGTGACATAAAAGTAATTAATTCGTTTTTTTTTCACACACTACAAACAGGACACATATTAGGTTATTAATTGTTGCACAGATTCTAGATTATCACTCCTTCATGTATTGTGTTACTTTGATGATCGAACATTTATTTGCATTAAAAGTGTTTTCGTTGTTAATCTCTGTTCAATTTTATATTTTTGATAAAAATTATGAACTTATTGTATAATCCACAAAACAGGACTAAAATTTACATTAACAAAGCATTCATAAAATTAACAATATTCTCGGTGTTATTGCAGTTTTTCATTCCAAAAATCAAAGGTCTCAAAAATTTGCGTTCATTAGCATATTGTGCTCGTCATTGTCATTCTGACTCACGACTCATAAAAACCCGTCATACCGCGACCGACTTGTACAGGTGTGGAACATTCTCGATCATCTTGTGCAATGATTGTTTATACCCAGCATCTTTTCCTTGGTCAGTGCCCAAGTTTACGGCCATAAAGTTTATTACTTTAATTATCATTTATCAAGCACCGCCTTTTTGCTGTTTGCCTAACTTACGTTCTAAATAACAGAACTTTAATAAAGGTTTAGCAGACGTTCTAAATCTATATTAATTCTGAAAAATAAAATAAATTAAAACGATTTTTATTTCTAACCTATTTTGAAATCGTTAAACGAACCACACAGGTCACAAACCGCAAAGACGTTTCAATAGTAAAAATTAATGGCCAATAAAAATAAAATTTATATTATTTAAATAAGAATAAGATAAAGAAGTTCATTCACAACATCAATGAATATAATACATATGAAGTATAAATAGAACGAATATTTTTCAGAGAATAAGGTGTGATCGCGTAAACGTACGCCAGCGAACGATGCACGATGCGGTGCGGCAGCGCGGCGTGCGGCGTGCCGTTTCGGTCCATAGCGGCACGTGGCTTTATCGACCATTTTAAAACGATTAATTTGTGACTTATGCCTTATTTTTTTCTTAAACTCTTGGTTGAAATAAATTGGCAGGTGGTAGCAGAGGCTGTAGTTACTTTTTTGTTAAGTGTTTCAAATTGAAAGGGGCTGATATTACGAGAAATAATATTCGATTATTTTCAAATATTTAGGGTTAAAAAGAGACTATGCTAAACTCAATAATTAATACATGGTATAGAATACAGTCCATTTATCAAGGAATAACATTGCTCGTTTGATAGACGGAACTCATTGTACAGAAGTTTCAAGATATCTGTTTGTATCCGTCAGTTATTTTTTAATGCGTATTATAAATTATATCTATAGTATTGTGCTCGATCGTGATTGTCCAGATAGCGAACAAGGGCAATGAATTTATTAAACACGTTTTTTCATCAGGTGTATATTATATCTATACAGCATAATCCACTTTACTATATATGCAGATGATAGAAAACTGATCAATAACGAATGTATAATATTGTTGTTATAATAAATATATACATGTGTGTGTAGTGTATTGTGTGTGTATGTGTATGTATGTATGTGTTAGAGATACCGCGTCCGTTGCCCTCTCGACAACTCGGTGACATTGGCGAAGCGCAAATAAAATGATAACCGCACATAAATAATAATGTAGATAGATATCTGACATACTTGTCGGTCCTTAAGTATCTCATCGTAATTTATTAGATTTCAATATATTTAGTATATTGTATTTTAACATGTTTACGCCTGCACATTATCCAATTTGCAATAAATCACACGTAACAATATGCGTTGAGACTATTTTTTCCTTTCATACAATATTACAACGAAAAGAAAAAACGAATCCGGGTTTCTTGCATTTTTTGTACGAGATTCAATATCGAATCGATTAGTTAGACATTACATTGTAGTTATTAATAAATTCACTGATATATCGCTGGATTCAAATGCATCTGCAAACATAAACGATATCCAGGTCGAAACCTGTTTGCAAATTCGATACAGCTCGTAGCGAATGTTCTCGATTCGAATGATTCTTCAAAATATTTTTCCATAAACCGTTTCAACCTGTTTTATTAATATTAATACTATTCGTAAAATAAGGATTAGTACTTATATTACTCGTAGTCATAAATTGGAATTTAAAAAAAAATCGAAATTTATTCAAATCATTGGCTTGTGATTGTCAAGGTCATGTGATTGCTGCGTTTTCGTAACTTATCTTTTTATAAAGTTAGTAGGCAATTTAGAAGAGTAAATAGCACAATATTATCCTAATTTGTCGCCCAAAATCTTTTACGTGGCAATATGCAGCTTAATGTGATGCGAGTGTTAAACAGAACTAGGTGTGACAACGCAATGTTTGTGTTTGTCAGTAAAGTACCAAATGAGTGGGTGAGAACTTGTGACACGTGACGAACTCATGTGAGTAATGTATTTTGGCACGGTGATGCAATAATCTCACGCCATACCGGATTATGGATGCGGTTTAGCATCGCTAACGACTCCCTACCTGTCCGTCAAACACGTCACACCTAATATAAAGACAACACGCTAAACTATGTAATAAAATTAAAAGCGAGCCAATATTTCGATCATAGAACTTTGCTCGGAGGCTATTCATCTAAACATGCCGAAATATAAAGTGACGTAATGCCAAAGTTTAGTGAACGCGCGCGGTGCTGTGCCCCTGCGCACGTTGCCGCGGTCTAAGACCGAGTGTTTTCAAGGTCTGCGCGATTGATCAAGGCCACGGTGGTGGGAAACCGGCTGCCGACCAAACCTTCCTTGTGACTGTCTGTATCTAATCTGTATCGCATTACGTTTAAAATTAATTCGCGGAATTGGGAACTTTTGACATTTTTTGCAACTACACGGCTGAAGAACTTTAGATGCACTTCACGGATTGTTGCAAAATTATACAATTTATTTTGAGCAACGTAGCCATTTATGGGATGAATTTAATAGATGTTCAAATTTCGTGTCACGTAAGATTGCGTCATCACAAGACGCTAAGGACATTAGTGGATAAAATATTTATTCAAATGTTTAAGTACGGCGAGGTGGCAAAAAACTGCATGGAATGTTGTTTACATGTATTTTGATGGTTTGACTCAGTGGTTCCTTTGTACAAAACCAGTTCCTGTTACGGATGGTCTCTATACGGCATCAAATATCTGTATCCGCAGAAAAAAAAATGGATACTATAGGACCTACTAAGAAACCTTGCTAGGTAATTTATATTATTTGATAGATATTTTTAAGTATTTTATATCCTACTTTATTATAAATAAGTATATATACCCAAAAAGTGATTGTGATTTGAAAACGAATCAAACAGAATAATGGCGTAAATTAACATAATTAAAATAACAGATCCAATTTAAAATCCAATCTTGTTTTACTGTTCACTCAGCCGTATTATGATTGAAAAGGTGATTTATTACAAACGACAGACTATATTTTTATTATTCGACGAAGTAAACTCCATTACTTTTAACAAAGTGGTACCTACATATCAAAAGGGAAAGAAATCAAAACATTGGGACATATTTTAATAAATATCCAATAGTAAATGGCATTCGAATGATAATGACATGAATTTGATGTCATCGACACAGTATGATTTTTATAGCAACTGGTTTAGATAATGTTTTGTGTTGGAATCGTATTCTTTTTAGAATGGAGTCCGTAATTGCTCATTCAATTGTATTTTTAGTTCGTTCTGTAATGTTTTTTTTTGTATGTAGCAAGATCACAAGTATGTACTTTTATAGATTCACGAATAAATTTTTATTAGGTGGAATGAAAAGACGAGCAGGTCGTTCGCCTCTTAAGACAATCCCCTCCTGCCTATACACAATGTCAACACCACTTAGAACTGTATCGGAGTCACCCCGACATATTAGATTTTGTATCTCATAATGCCCTGTAATTTCAGTGGCTCTAGTCCTTCAACCTAGAACACACACAGTGGCGCTTGGCGGCAGAAACAGACAAAAATTAACGATCTTAATGTATAAGTAATCAGCTTTATAGGTATTTATTGAAGAAAACAAAATACTTGATACGTTTTCTTAATAAAAAACGAAAGAGTCATTCAGTCCAAAAAAATACTGATAATTTCTCACCCAGTAAAATTTGTAATCCTCATTTTGTTTGCAAAAAATAGCGAATAAATGATTCCTATAAACCACACCAGTCATGGGAAATGAGTTTACGTTTTTGTAAAGTCTATGGCGTAATTACGAAGCCACGTTCGCGGATCCGCGATAACAGATCTTTTTGTTTTTATTTCCGCACTGAGACCAAACTGAACACTGACTTATTTCTACGTATCGCTATTGCAAACCCGGCTGTTTGCGAAATATATTGTCAGTCTCTTGTATAGATACCGAGGTTAAATAAATTCATGATAGCATACAGCCTGTGTGTAAGTGTTTGTGCAGCAAATTAATTTGTCATCGCAAATATTATCTAAACTTCAAAATAAATTGAGAATGTGTCTATGTTTTCAATGTGTTACTTACAAATAAAATTTAACTTGAATTGCATATTTATTTACATTGAACTTGATGAAATCTTAAAGTCTACCTCATTATGCAACTTCTAGAAGTTCTTTCTATCTGACTGGTGCTATCCCGACTGAATGTCAGGGTCCGCCTTCCAATCATGATTAGACAGTGGACGGTTTATTCGTCAGGAAATTTTATAGTAGTGAGAGTGATGGTATAATTGAGGAATAAGGTTCAACAGGCTATCTTGGTACATTTGTGCAGGGGAATCTGTAGGTGTATGAACTATAGAGATACAAGGCAACCAAATATACGAGCAATGGATATGTTGAAATGTTACCGAGTAGGTGGAATAGATCTAGATTCTAGTAGCAAAAGGTAACCAATTAAACTATATAGAAATGAATGTAACAGTGAGTTTGCAATGGACTCAAAAGACAAATAAGTACATAATCTAATATTGTAACAGGTTCATGTTTAACATCATCATTACCATCATATTTTTGGAACCTACGGACATTGTCGAAGCGTATAATTGAAATCTTAGTATTATAGGTCATTAACAAAGCTTCTGCGGTTAATGCAGTCCTGTTCTATCACAATAGAACATGCGATGTTAAACAGGTAAATTTAATTTGGGCGTGAATTTGCCGTTCGTTCTCTCGTTTTCAATGCACTTGTCGATTTTAAAAGCGACAAATCTCTTAAAGGGATCGTTATTTCTACAACATGTACATACAACCGGATTTTTCCCTTATCTCAGAACGCCCACAGTTTTACCGCCGAGTTCGATCACGATCTCTTTTAATTTTATTCTCCTTCGGAATGCAAAGCGCTAATAAATATGTATTGCACAAAAACCATCATTAATTCCGCGTTGCATTCAGAATGAATGGTCTCAAAGGAATTCTGTCATTAAATATCTTAAGCGAACAAAAGGGTGAAATACTCTGAAAGGATGTACTAATTAAGAATACACAATATTAATCTTTAAGACGTCCAGTATTTACGCGGTGAATTGTTATCAATAAAGTTTATTTCTGTATGTTGAAATATGTATTAATAACCGACGATTACACTATATTTATGCATTAATTTAACTACTTGTATAATAATTATTATTTCTTACTGCTTTTAAGATTTACATTTTCGAGAAAGTTCTTTGGATGATTTGGCTAGACATGTGTAATAACAGAGTACCTTTTACTTGTTATCTTGACATTAAGTAACAAAACAGTTAATTCCCATCACCTTATAAGTAATGACGTGCAGGCATGTGAAAAGATAAATACATATTTCAAATCTATTAAAAATTACTTTGTAGCACTTTACATTAAAATTCCTATATGATAAGATCACTTTTGTAATTTTAAAGGCACTACTATCCTGTTTTAACAGACTTTTACTTATTTTGTGATAATATAAATACCGTTTCCCTTATGTATGTGATTCTAAATAATCTTTTTATACATATCCTAAATATAAAGAGTTATAATTATTGATTTGTGATTTTGTTAGTAAGGGGAACTGGAACTGGACTCTTGAACTACTACTTTGATTCTGAAAATTATTTCTCCAATAGGAAGCTATAATAGTGCTATAGTTTTTTTTTATCATAGGCTATAAAAAGAATTTTAAGCAGTAATGCTTAAAACACCTCGATAAAATCCACATTCCTAAATCTGTGAACCAAATTAATACATTTTACGTTGCTTAAGCTGATTAACATAAGCCTCTGATTGAATGACACGACATTATATTAAATCTGCTATACCCATATAAGGGGAGGGTCATAAGCGAAGTAACTTTTACCGTTAATGTCTATTTTTAAACGCAACGCATTTCCCTTGAAAACAAAATTTGATACGTCCGAAACAGGATCGGTTTTTCACGGTCAAATTGTGTGGGACCTTGAACGGAGTTGGTACTTACATTACCACGCTGAAGGCACCTGATCAAACATGTGGGGAGATAAGGGACACTTGTGGGGCCCGGCAGATAACGACTGCTTCCTGGGTCTTGGGTGCGACCACTTGAACTCCTTTAAAACGTTTTTAAATTACTGTAGTCTGCGGCGTCTGTACAACGTTATTTGAATAAAGATAGATACATAATAAGATCTTCTTCATGCGACTTTTTAAGTAAATTATAAATAGAGCTGGCAGTTTAAGTGTATATCCAGTTTCCCGCTATGATGTTATAAATTATACAAGTTTGGATGTCTGTGATTATGGATGTTTGTTAATCTATGGCGCCATAACAACTGAATAGATTTTCATGAAATTGAGGAGAGTAGATGAGTTACGTGATGGTAAGTGATCCTCACCGCCCTATGATTCTATAGAATTGGTGATGTTTTGCCAGCCTTTGAGAAAATAATAGGATAAATATGATTAACACAAAAATTAAAGTAAAATTAAAACTAATTGATTTATTCAAAATAATACTGTGCTTTCAAAGGGCAGTAGATACAGTAGTAGTGGTTGGTTGTTAAATTAAAATGGAGGATCAAATCAAATTACTTTTGCGACTTCCTGCATTCAAAAGACATTCGCAAAATTTAAAGCAGGACTTTGATCTCAGTACTCGGAACAAGACTCGACGTTACAAGTATCAAAACATTGACGGTGTGTTTCTTTTCATATGTAAATTGTTGACGACAAAGGTGACACACGGCGAGTTTGTGCGCTGAACTAAATAGTATACTTTTTCTCTCTATAATTAGGGTTCTATACCTCAGAATGGAAAACTATATACTTATAGTATTACTTTGATCTATCTGTTCGTGCATCGTGGCCATATTTTCCTTAGATAAAGCTTGTGTCCTGTTCAAATTAATATAGAATACTGAGGCTTGGCTTCCTCTAGTCTTTCTTTCGTTTGCCTGACGTTCCCCGGCTTCTTTGTAAGCACAGTGCAGTCCAAAAATACAGCGACCACCGAAAAACAATGAGTTTACCAAACAGACACCTTACAACTGAATTCACGCACTCTACGGATATTATCACCAGTTTCAAATACTCTTCCACCGAGTTCAAGTTTTCTATCATCAAATCTAAGTTAACTCCTACCGAGTTTTATTTTATCCGAGCGCGGCAATGCAATCAAAAAAAATCTGCGGCCACCAACAAACGCTGAGTTTATCGGTGGTCGCTAGAATCATGCCGGCTTGTAGAAGTTGATATGAATATCCTACCACCAGCAAATATGGCTTAGTGGCTATACTTTGAAAACCTGTACTTTCTGGTGACATAAAATCTCGTTGTGGCACAAATGAAGAAAAAAAAAGGAAATAGTCAAACTTGTGTAAACGTGCTGATTTAAAGTTGTTATGGCGCGTTTTTTTATTTATATAAATAAACCCCGCTTTCTGTTTGTTATCCATCATCGGCATGATTAAAGTATGTTTTATTCATTTTTTAGGCAACCAATGGCAAGCAGCATTTGTTGTTATTTAAGTTTATTTTATTACTTTTTGATGCAAATACAACAATGGTATATATATTCGCGAATTGTGAAGTTAAGTGTGACAAACTTTAAAACCGTATGTATTGAGAGATTGCTTTTTATAGTCACTTATTGAACGTTATTGTGAAGCTACTTAGTATGCGGAGAGGTACACGCTCGGAGCTCAGCCAGATACAATGTGGACAGGTAAGGAGGCAGGGAATTGAGATAAATCGACGCTGAATCACGACAGTGATCTCCGAAGCACAAGCAGAATCATTCTCAAAATCCTGCTGCAAAATACATCCTGATATAATTGAATCATCAATTTACTGGGTCCCGCGTATGCAAGAGGCCGTCTGGGTTGGTACCCCGGCTTTGTCTATGTCTGCCGCCAAACAGTTTGTGTGAGGACTGTTGTGTTTCGGTTTGAAGGACGTTGCAACCAGAGAAATTACTGGGCATTATGAGACTTAACGTCTTATTTATCGGAGTGTTGAGAGCAGTCCAGTACCATACATTGCTTTGTAATTCAAAGTTCCGAGTAGTGTTGTTTAGGGGCAGGCGTGGCCCTTACCATCAGACCACCGATCTGCCCGTTTCATCATAAAAGCTAATAAAAAAATAATACAAAAATAAATAAAGTATGAATTGTGTGCCTTATGCGAGGTTTTTCGATATCTGATCACGTCATCCGTATACGAGAAATGTGTGTGAAGTTAACATGTCTCCAATATAAATCGCTAGGGCCGCTGTATAGTTCTGTATACATATTTTGACATGACGAGTATCAAAAAACTCATACTAGAGCTACATAACTAAATATGTAGTAAATAAATAATTTACATCTTCACTTTTTAACATAAAAATATAGTTAAAATAATATTATCCAGTGTAGTGAATGCCCAAATAGAAATCTAATGGGAACGAATTAAATCAAAAAGATTTTCTTCTCTATAATTCAGTGAGACCTGGTTGAATTGATGTCCTATTATATGCAATCCGGGCCGCCGCGCCGGGCCATGGCCAAAATTTCAATGGCCCGCAGCGATTGAGCCGGTCGGCACGTGTAACTTTTTGTGCAAAACTCTTTGGAATTCTTTAATATTACGTCGGAAAGAGGTCCCGGGTTGAATACCTTATTATGCAATATTTTAATGGGATTCGGTCTATTCTCGATGTAAATATACTGTGTCAGAAATTATAGCCACCATTCTTCGCAAATTGGAACGAAAACATCGCGTGACGGTTTATTTATACAATTCGATTTCCACAGAATTATATCACCGTCTGCGAGACGTAGTAAAAATCATTCACGGACTGGATCAATCAAGTTATAATAGTAATGCGAGCACGAGGATTGGGGCAGAGCGCGCGGCGTGGCGGTGTGGCGACGCGAGCGGCGCAGCAACCAGAGCAGTCACGAAGGCAACTTTCTACGCGACCTCGAAATGCTGCATTCACTTTCCTCATGGCTCGACACCGGTTGCGCAACCGACACCACGACCGACATATCGTCGCGCGGACGTTCGCTGTCGCTCTTGCCGCGCTCCGTCGCTACCACCTCACAGAACCGCACAGAACAAGTTCCACCACTCCGGTACGTCATCTTAACGATCGACAGGCGTTGTCCCCTTGAAAACGTTTCAAAGTTACCGCAATATTACATCATGAAATGTTACACCGAACTAAAACGACCACCGAAAGGAAACGATTTGGAAGAGTTATAAAATAAGTTCGCAATTTATTCGAAGGGCAAAATAACGCCAGGTGCCTTGCCTCTTGCGTCCAAGGTCAGCGTTTCCTAGAGCTGCATATAGGCACCTTTTTATTCGTTGCATGTCCCTTCGTCGGAGCTGGCTCGCGTGCGACCAAACCTGTTTGATGCTGTTCGTCATTCCGCCCGTAAGGCTGTGTGCCTATTACGGCGGGTTTTTATTCCTCCGCTCTAATGGAATCTTTGTAATTAAACTATGGTTTACTGCTTCTACAAGTATTTAATTATATTTTAATTAACCGTAGGAATTCACACAGTTCCACACAATTATATTTCGTTTTAGGTGTATTATGTATGGCGCATTAATAGTTTGAATAACTAAAAATAATAATCTCATACAATAATTTTACATTTATTTGTTTAAATAACCAATTGATAAAAAGTTTTTATAAGTGTTTGAGTGTGGTGTACACTCAGCTTAAGGCATAAAACTGGTAACACGAGGTAATAGGAACAAAACAATGGGGCCAGGCTGCGAATTTGAGTTTTTCTGAGAATCGTTCGACAACTGCAAAGCGCGCCAGCAGGAAGTAGGGACGGTCTAAGTTTATGTAACCTAATCACCTGCCGCGTTCGAGGCCAGACCAAAAAACCAAGGTCACGGCAGACAAAACGCGAGCTCCTGATGTATCCAACCCTCCCTCGACTCGCTGCGCACAGTACCTACCTATAGCAGGATGTTGCATAAGCTTTGTTGTTTTGTTATTCTGTGTATAGAGGCCGTATCGCATTTTAGATTAGTTTTTTGCGCGGGGCCTCAGGCGCATTGGACTTATTACACGAACCAGTCGAAATTCAGCGTTAATAATTAGAGTATAGATGTATTTTTGATGCGATGAGTCGGATTGTGCAGTAAAATATTCACATGAGTGTCGGTGGCCATTTTGAGTCGGTGATCGTCAAACTTGTCTCGTTCCCACGTCGTAGGATCACATATCTTGGGGATACACTGTCTTAAAAGTGTGAAAGTGCATCGTTTTTCAGGTAAACTTTGCCGATTCCGTGGCGTCTCATCTTACTCTTTTCAAAGTGGCGACTCGCCACCAAGGGGAGAAAACTTTTAGACTAAATGGTTTGAATGGAAATTGAGCGGTGTTACGGCGCGGATCTGAGAGCATCTCTGCGTAACAAACTACCGCAGCGGACGTGTTTTAGAAGATATTTTTACACATTTCATCGGGATTTCTCTCAAAGTTTACCACCTACAGTACTGACATGAAAAGCAAAACGTTCCTTTGAAGTTTTAACAGAAAATATACTTGGTATAAGTTAAAATATAAAATACAAATGTAGAATAAACCAAGCAATCTATTACCATGAAATTATAAGCAGTTGTGACTTACTTACGTAAACAGCCACGCCCTTTTATTGAACTTAGAAAAAAATAACAATCTGAATAATATGGGTCAAGCAATACCTTTGCGTCAACCAAAAGAATTATCCACAATAGGAAACAGGCATGGTGACGATTTAATAATTGAACTATTGTCAACATTATTTAAGATTGCCGTCCGTGTTAGATTTATAGGCAGCTGCCCCGACCATTACATCCCCCGGTTATTATTTCAAAGAAACAAAGCGACACGGAGCTATGTGAAAGATATGGTCGTACACGGCGTTTTTATTTATTCAAGTGTTTAGTTTTATGAGACATTAAGTCAGGATTTTATGTGTAGAGATATTTAAATCGTCGTTAAACATGAAAGTCAAGTTATACGGAAAACACGCCGCGGTGAAGTCGAGTTTTAAGTTATTTTAAGTTTAACTGGGTAATATTGAGCAATTTGTTGTTTCAATATACTAAATGGAAATATAGTTGTAATGGAACATAAATTTATCATTTTCATTTTCTTCAGATATTTTATTTTATGTTAAACATTGTTTGGTTTTTGGAGCTTAATATTTATTCTTTTAACAATTTAATAACGAAGCAAGTCTTACGCTAACATAGCTTACTTTATTGCTAGCTTATTTCTATTTAGCTTATTGATTACTTTTTTTTATTTGAAAGTAATGACATGATCTTATTGTCTCGGGGTGACGAGCGCAGTTCAGTGCTGTACAGTGCTTTGTATTTCAAAGTTCTGTGTGGTGTTGCTTCTGTTTATTATTTTTTTGATGTATTCGTTTGCTTTCTCCGCCGATTTTGTTGGAAAAATAAATTTGATAGAATTTAACTGCGATGTGGTCTCGTATAAATTTGGTTAAGATCTGATGACAGAGTACGGAGTAAATAAATAAAACTTTGCAACGAACAAAATCACGCTCGTTGCTATTGTGTTATTGTATTGGAATTAACATGCTTTAAAAATACATATACCACTATATATATATATATAACCTACGACTAAAAATGTAAAAAAATTAACAAATTTTAACAAAAGTTAATGCAATTTCAGTTGACTGACAGCGACTCCAAAGAGAGGTATAGAAATTATTATTATCAGTGTTGTTCTTTTGACATCGGTTTTTATGTTTTGTTGAAATTTATTTTTGTATTTTAAAAAGACAACGTTGTCGGTATCGTCCGAATTGTTATAACCGGCTTCAACCGGATATTAAAGGTATAAAACTGGACTAACCGGATATTTTATCGTATGAGTGAATTAGTGATAAAAGCACTATTTTGGGTCGTGTTTAGAACGAATCCTCTGTCCATCGTTTTGTTTTAGGTTTTTATGTATTTTTTACAAAAACAATCAAAATGTAGAAAGAATAACATATTAGGAGTCATCGAATAATATGTTGACTTGTTTATTTTCTTGTAATCATTACTATTACGGCCTAATCAGATATATCTATAACGTTTTTTGAAGAACTATTATAAAAATAATTATTAGTTTCATAACATAATGCTTACAGCGTTAAATATGTTAATAATAATTTGATAGTACATAATTTATTGAATATGAAAACAGTTTAACTGTTTTTATAATACTTTTATGTTCTACATTTTGATAAAAATAAGGAGGTTTCTTGTCCCTACTAATAAGTGAGAAATTTTTAGCGATTAACATTTAATCATATTTAACTTAGTAAACGTGGTTTGCACTAGAAAGCCTGTTTTCTATAATAGATGTTATTATAAACTCAACTGCTACAATAGCCGTGATAAGACCTCGCATAAACATAGATCTTAAAATAGACGACGCATACCTCAATCTGTGTAAAACCGAGCGTTCTACATTTTTGTACATGGTGTGACGTCAAAAGAGGAAATTAGTGAGGAGCATGTTACTCCTTGACTTGATCCACTTTTGGAGAGTTTTTACAAAACTATCCGTCGCGATAACACATTTTTTTGTAATTTCGGCATAACGTCGAGAGCAGAATAATGTAGAATACGCCTGATTTTTTCCAGGATTCAGTTTTGATTTCCATACTTGAATTAGATACAGTTGCGTCGTCTATTACATCTATGTCTATAGTACCCGGCATTGCAGCTGCAAAACGCGTGTCAGCACAATAACTTCCATACGATATTTATAAAATGCAATTATTAAATATAGTAAATGGATAAACATGTGAATGACCTGTTACCTTTATTTTTGAATCATGTCAGTTTTTTAAATTGTGTTTTGTTATTCTATTGAACGACGAGACCAGCAAGGCGCTCGCCTGATGGTAAGCGCCACGCCTGCCCACAAACAGAAGCATTACCACATAGAACTTTAAATTACAAAGAACTGTTTAAGGGAAACGAGTAGAACATATTAATATTTTGACGATTATTACCTTATTTAAATTATTTATTAATATATTAGACCTTATTTAAATTGTGCGAAACAGGGACGAAATGCCACTTTTCAACACAAACCACGAAATTCAACACAAACGTCCGGTAGGTACTGTTTATTATTCTGAATAATCTTTTCTTAATCTTCAACGAAATGTTGGCATCATGAAGTGAGAAACTTTAAGGTTAAACTAACCATGTGTCAGGGGCCGAAAACCCCTATAAATTACGGTACTGGTATCGAAGAATTTGGGTTATCTTTAAGATTCAGGTTACCAATCTGGGTAACCAAGATAAATAAACATGTTACCACTGTTTCAGGTTACCATTTTAATAACGGTAACCTAAAAATGACCTTAATACCCACAGAGGTATCGATTGCCCGGCCTTTATCCTTTATCCGTCTTTTGTCCGTATATGGCACGTGTAATATAGAGGTAATGATTATTTCGGTAACCGATATTAAACCGCTTAGGTTAGAGGTTAGCGGTGAGATATTTAATAATAATAAATAAATTGCGGTTACCTTTTAAAACACCGGTAAAATTATTATAGGTTGTAACCGAGAAATACAAGTATTTGTCATACTGGTTTCGGTGCCTGCCATGTATGACATATTTACTTAGTTTTGAACGTATTATATAAGGTAGAACAAGAATGTCAACTTATCAGAAACAATACATATTTCAATTAATCCTTATTTTAAGTCTGACATACAATGTTTCCCAAAGGCGTATTCTCAAAGGGCAACACTTTCTGTTTTTACTGGCAATACCAGTTATAGTGTAGGTATACATACGTCGCTAGTGAATTTAATCTACAATTGTAATGCGCCCGCGCCGCCGACCATAATATTTTTCAAAAGATGTCTATGAATTATTTATTTCCCGGGTAGACACCATTACAATTATTTCTTTTCTACTCGAGGAGAACGAGCTGTGAATAATAAGCGTCTGCTCGAAGATTTGAAATGGTAAAACGTGAGATAAGATAAAATACACTGTACTTTACTATGTCATAAATACATTTTAAATAATTGACCTTATTCGGTTCCCTTGCTGTTACAAACATTGTATTTGTAAATAGTTGTTTCAAAATTAATCATGTTAAATTTAGGTATTAACAAATAAATAATAATAAATATACCCAACAGTCACATACATACTTCTGCTGTCCCTACAGTAAGATACGAGTCTTGTGTTGTGGGTATCAGGAACTACGAGAGACTTTCGGTCTCACAACACTCCGACCTCGAAACAAATATTTGTTGATCACACAAACATTTGTTTCGGTGCGGGGATCGAACCCGCGGCCTCTCGCTTCACAGTCGGCTACTCGCCCGTTGCGCCACGGAGGCTGTGTATTAGTTTATTAGTTTGATTTAGTTCGGTTTTATTTGATTAACTGCTAAATCCTATGCGATTTGAATCGTCTAAATAGATTTTCAATTGAATTGATAAAGAAAAACCAGTTTTTAATAATACAAGTTAGTTGATCAACTATGAAGTGGGTTAAAAATCGATTCGTATGAACGTGCAATAGGAATAACATAAGCTATAATGTGTCAATGTTCAATTGTCAATATTGTTTGTGTCTACGATTATCCCTCGGGTCATGTCATTCAAGCAAACATTACTTCAACTAAATGGATAAGTATTCTTTGACGAGTAAGATATAAAAATAGCTGAATTATTAAATAAACTATTTGAGATATCTGATTTTTATGTAATATTATTTAACCTGACCGCCAAAAATACTGCGTCTTTCACCGCGTCACATAATAATGCGGTCTCGAAAGAGGTAAACGTAAACAGACTCAGGGTTAACGACCCGGGTTCAACTTGACACATTTTTGGTCGGCCCAATTGTGCGGGATCGCCGACCTGTGAGACCGACTTGCGCAACGGGAAGCCTCTTGTGCCAATCCGAACCGATCGCATCCGGTACGTAATTTTATGTTGGTACACCCAACAGGATCTTTTTGGATACGGTTACGGTTGGTATGAGTTGCTAAATGGAGTCGGCCATAAACAAAAATAACACTTTTTCTGCGTACATGAAAGTCTATAAAATTTTAACGAGCCTTGTGTAAATATTTTCGGAAAAAAGTGTTTTTTATGGCATACATCGTTTATTTTGGCAAATTACAAGTTGTTTATACGATGTGATTCGTACTTGTTTACCAACCTTTACATTATGTTTCCACATTTAGTACTATAATATAAGCACTATATACTATAGGACAACAGGCTGTGAAGCGAGAGGCCGCGGGTTTGATTCCCGCACTAAAATATTTGTGTCATCCACAGATATTTGCATCCGGTCGCGGTATGTTTTCTCCCCAGAGGAGTTGACCTGAGGCATGCTGCCGGTTGTAAAACTACAAGCCAAATCTTTGTGTAACATATATTGAAAAGCATGTTGCGCCGACCCTACTGTAAGTGGAATAAGGCCAGGTGGAAAAAGACGAGGAGTACCTAAGTACTATATTATGTGTAAATGTACTGAGAATTTCCTTTTCATATTAACTCGCGTTATTATTATAGCTCTGCTCATGTGGGTGTTCATTAAATTATCTTTATACAATTTGCATAAATATATAGTTACCTGCATGGATTGTTACTGATGGTGACTAATTACGTGTTATCTGATACAACGTCAGTGCTATTGGAATTTGTAGATTATTAAAGGATGTAGTTAATTTTAAGTCAGATAACATTTATTTTACAATAACCAACCTAATTATTCAAATTGAATTGAATGTTTCATCTAGAAACAAGAATGTATTTACATTATATTCCCAGAGCTGTTTACGGAAACAAACCACACCATATAGCCAATACTCCAATCAGCATACCACAGATTCGGGTAAAAGAAAAAAATATTGTAAGAGTTAAAAAAGTAGAAATAACGCTCTGATGGACAGGAGAAATACTTTGTCCCTTGTGGATTCCAATACCGTCATAGGGGATGCAACAAAAAATCCAGGTAGGGGCCCGAACATCGACCCCGGTGTTTTTGGGAGATGACGTCACTGCACAACATGCGAGCGCGTTCAATACCACCAATATTACGCCCGCTAGTAAGTAAGGTCAGTTGCCGAGTTCAATGTTTGGTTATGTAAATAAAACGTCTTCAGCAAATGATACAAGCGTTCCGTTTATTTCTTATTTTTACAATTCGCATTCAGACAACGCAATAAATAACGTATTGTCCAACATCAGCGATCTTTCGACAATGTCGATACAAGGATAAACCGATCCAAAAATAAAGGTAACATTCGCCTTATTGAAAGTCCCAAACATTCTCAGAATGTTGACGGAGCGTGCATACGGATCGACAAAATGGGTGTTATTTTTTTGCTTTCCCAATGTGTAACTTCACAATTTGCACTAGCGCCCCGGTGTCGTTGACCTCTCGCCAGCTGTTTGACTATTGTGCTGGCTGAAGTAAGCATGAGACGGGTTACCAAGGCATCTTATTCGCACCGATACATGCTTTCCGAAGCGTGACAAAAGAGCCGTGAATAATGATATCATTATATTTTTACAATGAGAATGAAAGAACAAATGATTTCGACGACAAGTCATCTGACCGTGTAGCCATTTTAAATTATGAACACACGCCATGTACGCCCCGCATGCCTTTATATGTAGATACATTTAAATTACGTCCTAAACATAATGTTTTATTAACAAAATAATATTAGAATATATATTTCTTGTTTAACTGACGTCCTGATTAGAATATTAAGCGGTGTCATGTCACGAGCTTGATGTGTAACTATGCTTCGTATGAAATATAAGCGTGGGTCATGAGGAAGCATAAATTTAAAGAAGTCGATGCTAGCGGCGTAGTTCTATAAACCCACAACAGCTGTACACGAAACGCCTCGCTCACCGACATGCGTCGTACACTCCGCACCCCTGCCACAGTGCACCACGCACACACATAACCACTGTACACGGGGAAGATACGTAGACATAACGTAAACACAGGCAGGTTTATGTGTACCAGATGCCCCTACCGACAGAGACGAAGATAGCGCCGACGATAATGCTAGACAAGGCACGACAGCCGACGAGGTTCGGTCTGACAACGTGCAGAGCCGTCTAATTAAAAGTAGTTGAAGGTCGAAAAAATAAAAGGAAGCATGAGACACTATGACAACTTGCGAGATAAGCTGGCTGGAACAAAAATAAACTTCACATGAATGCAGCTGCAATGAGCGCTCTTACAAACATACCTAGTACAGCAAAACCTTAAACGGCGAACGTTTCGTAGGAACAAGCTAATAGAAAAATAAACATACCAGGCCTGAGCGGCGAGGTCGTTGTTAATTAACATACAGATAGTTTAATAAAAGGCAGGAAACAGGCAGCGAGGGGAGTAAGCAATGAAGCGGTAAAAATAGAAGCACGGGGGCGACAGAGACGCGCAGGAATCGATTCTAGTGTGAACAATGCTATGCATTGGTTGATGCCAATCGATAATAGATGCACCACGCGTGCAGTAGTTCCGTGCCACCAACGATGGTAAAAAAATTTGGTTGCCACTCGGACTCGCTCGCTCTAATTTTATGCGTCTACAACATTTTATAGAACTTTATGGATTCCGTAATTTTACATTCGTTGGTAGTTTTTCACTTTGTTTTGTAAAAAACCTTAAAGGTACCTATAGCCGCTCTTATTATAATATATTTTACAATAGTACCAATATCAACAGTCATATTATGTATGGTATTAAAAGTATTATTACAAATTGATTCTTGACTATCGAGCAAAAACGGTTTCGCTACTGTAAATGACTTTACAAGGATAAAAAGTAGTTTTCAACAGTATTGTTGTATCATATACCTAATGGAACATGTACCTATTTCAGTGTTTTTTAAAATAATCACCCTACAGGTAGAAAGGGAGTGAAAGAGTTTGTATTGAAAATAATAATATGGTTTTGGTTAAATTTATAATTTTGGTCATTATATCATATAATCTAAATATTAATGCTTTTCGACATAATTTATGGAATATGTATTATAATACGAAGGCCATTTACAAGTCTCACACCCCCTATCTCTCCTTATAGTGAGAATTTTGAAGAACACCGAAATAGGTACGTATTTAATTACGTAATTTTGTTGAATAACAAGTTTCAAGTAATGACCAATCAATATTATTTTCCATACTAATGTTTCCACATGGTTGTTTTATCAACATATGTTATATATTGATAGATAATTCTAGTCGCAAAAACTGGAATTTATATTAAACATTTCATTGCCACACTCTGCGATTTAAATTTATAAGTATAATTCATTAATATATTTTAGAAAGGTGAAGTAATCGAAACTTTATTTCTTATATTATTTTTATATAATACTTTTCAAATAAAATTTCAACAGCACTTGAATTAAAATAACGAGGGAGACTTTATCAAGACTATAAATTATAACACACAGCTAATTTATTAGACAATTAGAATCATTAGCGCGATGTAATCGTACAAAAATTGACGGCAACAGCTTGGAGTGCGTTCATTAAATGAAATAATACTGAAGGTCGGCGAGCGACGAGGAAGTGGTCGCGCCAGTACGCCTGTGCCCTGTGGGGACACGCAGCTGACTCCACTCCCGGCTATTTTAGTTTGCAATACGTAAGCGCACTCCACTTGCGGCAGGTCAGGGTTCGACCATAGCCACTCTACTGTAAACCCTAAAACACTGGGGGAGCGATGTAGGTCATAAAGGAACGTGCGGGCTCAGGGCTGCGCGCACCGAACCGCGGTTATTTAACCCAAAAAATGCTTATCAAATGAATCCAGCTTGCGGCAGGTTATGAGGTTATTGCGCTTCGTTGATTGTTATGTAAATACGTTAATATTAATATTTTGTTATTAAAGCGATGGGCATAAGTTTTCCTTGATTCGACACATTCCAAATTAGCAACAACGTTACGATATGTTTTTTTATTGCTTCCTTATTCAGATGACACGTGTGTGCTAGATTAGGTTCGATGAGTATTAAGCCATTAGATGATCAAATGACTTTTGGTTTAGAAAAAAAGCATAATAATTTATTTTTTTAAACCACGGTCGCCGCAATGGGAACGCAGCAGGAGTCTCACCGCAAGACTACGGCGCATCTCAGCTCAGTGAAGCAAAACCATGTCTAGACAACTGCGTATATAAATACTCGCGTTATATACTTGCATGAGTATACGAGTAATATTCTCTTACTTTCCTTTATTTTTCGTATCGAATGCCACAAAAACCTGCAGCTTTAATTTACGTCGGCGCTGTTCTGTTTATTAATGCTCATGTATACGATACATTTGGTTTATTTTGGGCGTCTGTTGAATATGATTCGTGTCGCTCATCGGGTGGTCTCTAATGAAATATGCGATTTTTTGCATACTTGAGAGTTTTATGAAAGCGTTGTTTATTAGTTATACATATATGAATACGTATGCGCCACTGATTCTACAATCACAAACACATATGAATCAGTGCTGTGGGTACATTCACCAACCCTTTGTTATCGGTGTGCAGTGTAAACGACCAGTCGGTACAAAGGCGGTCGGGCGAGGCGCCCTTCAGCTGGCTGAGACCTTGGCTGGATTTAGACGCGGTTCGATGGACTTCCCGACGCCGTTCCTTTTAGTTTCAATGTTGGATTTGGACCTTTTATTGCAGCTGCGCCGGAATGCAGCTACACGCAATCATTATTGGATCCGCCATTCTTTTAACAATGTTCAGAGTCAGGTTTCGTACAGGCCGTAGTATCTTGGTTCGCGTCGTTTTTTTTCATCGCGAGTCGAAAGGTCAGTGCACGCGTCAGGACCTTGGCCGAATTTAAATGGAAGTTCGACGTTCGAGCCGCTCGCGGTGCGTTTTATTACTTTCCCGGCTGGCTATAAAGTTCAAACTTAAACTTTGTTTCCTCGTGAACGGCTTGATTTATAAATAGGTGTACATCTGCCAGATGGTAGGAAGGAGAAAACTCTCGTAAATCTGTTTATGAAAATATTCCAACGTCAAGTCCCAAACTTGTACATCACAACCGTGAGCAACGTGATACGTGATAAAACGAAAGCAAAACTAAAAAAGTACATCATAAATCAATGAAGTACGGAGGTGTTGAGATGTACAAATTGTGTATAATTTATGTCAGATAATTATATTCCAGTTAACAAGCCATTTCCAGAGGGAGCAGATGGGCCGAGAGCCCGGGAAGCTAATGTCTCGCCGGCAGACCTTGGCCGAATTTAGAGCGGGGTGAATGACCAGCATGGCTGCAGGTCGCTTTCTACCTAGTGGCGCATGCGTTGTGCACCACTGTACTTGTCGCTAGAACTTGGTTCCTATTGTTTCTGTATGCGTGTTTTATGGCAAAACGAGATTTATATGTACGTATATAGTTATTTTCTTTTACGGGTAATGTCTTGAAAGGTTAAATGGTTTGAAAGGTTGGTTACTGCATTATTGATCTGAATTCCGATGGGTGGTGTAAAGTTTCTAAATGCAGTCATAAATATTTACAACAAAATATTTTCTTGGTCGTTTAAGAGGTATTAAGGAATAAATTGAATTAACAACTTAATTTGAATCTGCATTGTTATCAACTGAGAGGACTTATTATAAAAAAACTATTGTTAATATTAACAAAATTGATATTTATGAAACTGAAATATAGTGTAAAAGGAATTCTTACTAATTGCGAATTAAAAACAAAACTCATTGCCACAAGAGCACAAATACAGTGTATAATTACTGGACAGTAATAAATGCCTGGCCGTCCAAGTCCGGCCAGTCACTAAAGAAGAAAATAAGTACATTAATTATCTAATGTTCTAAAAGGGACATGTACACGATAATCATTATCACACGTACACGTTTCTGAAATATAAACACACTGTAGACTGTTTTGTCTACAGCATGAATGGGCTGGCTCGACCGGGTCGTTACCACTGTCTCACAGAAAACCGACGTAAAGTAGCGGCTTGCTGCTGCGTTTCGTACGGTGAGTGAGATATCCAGCCCAAATCCCCTCCCCTTCCCAATCCCAAATTATCCCTTTCCTTTAAGGTCGGCAACGCGCCCATGATTCTGATATTGTGGGCGTACATGGGTGGTGGAAATCACTTACCATCAGGTGAACTACTTGCTCGTTTGCCGGCCTATGCCATAAAAAAAAAAAATATGGACAATAAATTGACAAACGTATACAACATTCATTAAGAATACAATACAATACAAAACTCTTTATTGAAAACCATTTATAATGCAAGTAACTAAAACTAAAAAGCTGATGCTAAACCTATGGAAGACAATGGGCGGTCTTATTGCTAGAAGCAATCTTTTCCAGACAACCGTATTTAGAAACTCTAAAATTACCTTACCTAGTATCTAAAATACCAGAAATTAAGTAGCTCTAAATTAATGGCAAATTTATTTTTAATCATGAAAACTGTCGCCCACGCAACACCGGGCCGACATTAAAACCTGAACATTACTCAGTAAATATTAATACGCGAACGGTAATACGATATTTGCAAAAGCAATTGGTTCTGAACAAACATCAAGGATGTGGAGATATGTGCATGAACATTTGGCCACTTGAGTGAGCTTCGCTTGTAAAGGGTGTTACATATGCGATTGGATTTCAAATGTTGATAAATTTGAAAAGGTTGACGAAAAAGCATAAATATATAGAATTAGATGTAAATAATTCAGATCAGATGAGGATGAGATGATGTAGCTGTTGCTAGAAGACGCAAGTCATAGATTACGTTAAGTAGGGTACTTTTTAACAGGTGTTTATCCATCAATGGGTCTAATAAGTTATGTTTATTGTCGTACGAGCTAAGTAACAAGCGGAATATATTTATTAATTTGGCTATTTCTGCCACCAAACAGCACTTTTATATCCCTGTTTAATGGACGTAGAAGCTAGTCAGAAGAAATTGATGGGTATTATGAGATTTAACATCTTATGACGAACCAAAGCACGTCAAAGAGCTAATCAAATCTTATAATAATAATCAGTTATGAAGCCTAGCCCTGTACAGCTAAAAGTAACGAAATCTTTGTGTTGCTTTTGGGTATTTGAATGAAAATATCGTATGTAATAAAGTGTACGTAAATGAAAAATGTTTATAGAACCGTTAAACGGTTAGTTCCTCCCTGCATATCAGAATGGTGTTAAAGTTGAATACTTTATATTTAGGTATTAAGTTTATAAAGAGTGCTATAAATTTATAACATAATAAATCAAAATCTATTTACTAATCGTGACTTGCTTTCAGAGAAACGTTTTTGTAAGTATCATTTTGTTTGTACGTGTACATCATCACAAATACGTATAACCTTGTCGATTCTGTTACCACAGAATAAACTAAGAAAAAAATAGTAATGAATAGTTTAGTTCCGTTTAGTTCAAAGTCAATCTGCTGTCCTGTCCAATTAAAATTATTTAAGTCCTGTCATATTAGTTCGTTACCATCCATTTGAAATGAAAAAAATAAGATTTAGTTAAGTTTAGTTTTTAATAACAGAATTGACACTGATATGTATTATAAATGTGACAGTTTGGATAATTTTGTGTTTGTGAATTTGGATGGTTGGTAATCAATCACGCCTTAGCGACTTATATTTGGCACATAGGTGGTCTACTGAGATTAGTACATATGCTACTTTTTATCGCGGAAAAATACATTCACCCAGGCGAAACCGCGAGCAAAAGATAGTAAAACATACGACGTGCTTCAAAGTAAATTAAATTGCTATATCAACACAAGTTATTAAAGTGGCAAGAAAACATACAATTACAACGTGCGACTCCTTCAATTTGTGCAGTCTTAATTTATTTTTAGTTTGTATCGGATCTCCAAAAGCATTTTTAAATAATATTTGTTATTAGTGAGTAGCAACTAGAATTATGACATTGATGGATATTATATAGCGGGAAGAACTACCGGTTCTTTTGTGATGAATTTGTTTTATGCTACGTTTGAAAAATTACATTTGCAATGCTATTAGACAGCAAACATTTCCCAGACGTCCGTTGATTATAAAATTGTAGAAACCAGGTTGGCTTCGAGACACTGAGCAGCCTTTAATCATGAAATGGAACAGATAATTTCTTAGGAAATGTTTCAGATAATTAGAATAACATAATAAGAAAAATCATTCAACATAAAAAAAACACCATTCTTGCAGATTAGAATGAGTATATTAAAAAGTAAACAAATACCTATTGTTGTTTCTTCCTCATAGGAACATATAAATACAGTGGCAAAGGCAAACCAACGCTACTAGTCCCTCTTTAGCTAATTAAATTCCAGGTCTCTAAAAACGTTAAATTAAGTTGTGATCTCATAAAACATTCCTTTGATAAACTTTATACGTATGCATAAAACGTTTTATATGTATTATGGTCTGGAAACTGACGTCGGTTATCCTTAATTTTCGCCATTGTTATGTATTATATTCTTATTCCTCCGGTCGTCAGTTCTAGTAATAACGTACTTTAACACATGACTTCCAGAGGCTACTGAAGACAACATACGGATCCGGAATCCGGAGTCTAAACACCATACCTATTGTAGAATTATTTATATTTTCTTCTGACGTGGCATGGCCTTAACACAAGCCTTAATATATACAGTGTTATCGGTTTGCAGATTATATTCGCAAACAATATTTGCCCGGATGAAGGAAATAGAATGCATATGACTATTGACTCGTTACATAGTAACAAAGTAAACATCGATAACATGATATATATCTTTTGAGTTGAGAGTGAACTGACCTTTACTCCGAAGCGCCATTGGGCGGTTATATTTGAAGCTACTTATTATGACTTGAGCATATTTGAATTTAGTAATCGCTTAAAAGGCGATATACCTAGTTAGTTTATTTGCAAACACACATGGCGTACTTAGGATGTGCATCGATAGCAACTATTGGTATAAACTTCGTATAAAAAGCCTTTAGAAAAAAAATGATACATTTAAACAATACAAATTATTATAGTTAGTGGATGCGATAGGTTAATGTTTATGTGATCCATAAATATGTTTCAAAAGAGAGTAACTCTAGTCTCTTAGAGACAGACATTATCAAGAGATGATTTTCTCCTATAAAAACCTTTACACTATTATCATAAATATAAATCTGTTGAAATATTTTAGCTGTAAGGTCAGTCGTAATAAATAATAGACACAGGTCGTAAAAATAGTACGTCTAGAATTTATGATGATGCTTTAATCGTAAAAGCTCTCGAAGGATAAGGGTGGATATAGAAAGCAAACAGACTGTTCAAACCAGCTATCAGTGTTTGTACTGTCGAGTGGGATAACCTTGAAACACGTCGCCACAGTGAAAACAACTTCAACTCACGTCATATTGTGATTATTAAATAACAATTTAGACGTGAACTCGGGCTGTCGATCTTTATACATAAATACACCCAACAGTCACGCGCATATTTCCTAACCTCACACTAAAATACGAATCGTAGATATCAGGAAGTACGAGAGACGTTCGGATTCACAACACCCAGACCCGAAACAAATATATGTCAGTCACATATACATTGAAGCCTCGGCTTCTCGTTTCGCAGCCGGGTACTCGCCCAACGCGCCATGGAGACTAGTTGTGCTTTCTTGAATACTTGTTTGTTGTTGAAAGATCATGTTACACCTGCTCGGGACATATGCTAAATTTTCTCAGTAAATGGCAGGAAAAGTAATAAATACGAGTAGTTGATTTTTTCGTACTATCGGAACGATCGGTAGATATGTTCTTTTTTATCCTGGCACGGAATAGTTATTACACTGCACCTGGCGGTAAATATGTACCATGCATTCTGAATATAATGTTGGACGTTCAGAAACATTACGGTCCTCGACGGCACGCTAGATATAAGTCGACTTTAAGTTACTGGATGTACACTGACTGGCCCCGGAACGCAAATCGCCTGAACGAGCCACTATGGCGCGCTTTTCACCATGTTTATAGTGATCAATATCCACCTGGGTAAAAATATGTTTCAGGTAACCCCCCACCAGCTGTTGTTAGTTAAGAATTTGTTTTTTTCATCAAGAAAGAAAAAAATAAAAACATTTAATCGGAATTTTTATCGAGACACTAAATAATGGAAAAAGCAGCAGAAAATAATAAAAAAGAAACACAACAACAAGTACTTAGGCTTAATGCTATTAATTAAGATTTGTCACATTGAAGTCGATTCTGTTGTCTTATAAAATAAAGTTAAGTACCAGACTAACAAAATAAAATGACAGAACTTAACTAATTTTAATGTGAGAGCATACACATAAACTAAAACTTGACAGCATTATAAATTACTCAATTTAGTTCAGTCACTGACGATATAATTTTCACTATCATCCATTATCAGTTATTTTTACCTATTATTCAGCACTGAATTCACAATTCATTCAATAACTGATTGAAGAATGTTATAAATGTTAAAACATACATTTTGGACAAGAAATTTGTTTGAGGAGTGGAGAGATCCAATACATAATGTAAGTATTTTAAATGTTGAGTTGACCTCGACGCTGTCAACAATAAAGTGAAATGTTTTCGTGCCGTGAATAATTGTAATGAAAGATGAATTGGTAACGCCAGATTTTATTTTTCTTGGCGAAATGAATCGAATACTCTAGGGACACGACGCGTCGCTTCATTACCAGTAATAAAAGAAAAGAATTATATTTATCTAATCTAATATGAAGGTTACATAACCGTTTCAAAAATAGACCAAGCCCAGAGGATCTTAGTCTTGTTTTTACATGTAGATGTTCAAAAGAGAGACTGCCCTTCAACAAATTGAAGGTAGGTGGATCAGAAGCACTGTAGGTGTTTATCTAATTTTTATATTCAGCATAACGACACGTACAAGTATTTATACCTTTGTGGAATTAGATACGAATTTATCTATTCATCGCGCCTCTCAAAAAGGTGTTTCATGAATAATTCTGAGAAATATTTCCTTGTAATAGATACGAATATTAACTGAAAGAAAACCAATTTACCAAACATGTTTGAAGGTTGAATCTTAATTTATATCTTATTGGAATATTGATATCAATGCCATCAATAGACTTTATTTTTTTTCGTACAAATAGACTTGAGGTTGCCATAATGACATGGTAATATTTAATGACAAACATGAAAAAATCACAGTACATTAACAGCTCAAACAAAAGAATGAGTTTAAAAAACCTTTTTTAATGGAGGTGAGTAATCAGCGGGCATCTACAATACCAAAGGAATCGTCGCATCGCTGCGTTGCCGGTATTTGAGCTAAAAGTAGGCTGTTATCTAGAAGGCCCTGAAGTTGTATAGGTCTGGAAATACCCAGGACGGTATGGGTCTTCTTTAAAAACAATTTTTATCGTCAGCCATATTGAATTTAGTACGACGTCTCTCATTTTGTTGTTTTGATCTCTCTAAAGCTTTTCATTTAGTATGGATATTAAGGGGGTTAAATAACTGAGACAAGCACCAAATATGTGTGCAAAATATTTCTATGGTCCAATTTAAGAAATATCTGTTTAGGTACTAGCTAGGTATAGGAAATATTTACATTCAAAAATATATTATAATCTGATTTAATTTTATACTTATAATCATTATAGTCAGTAAATTATACTTGAAATTCGTTTATTAAATACATAAAAGTATAAAATTAAATCATATTATTACATTAGATGGAAAATTTCAAAATGTCATTTAATAATGCACTGCTATGGACTTTGTGATTTCTTGAATTGAACCATCTATTTGTTCAATCGGTTACATGATCGATGGTCACCTTTTTAAAATTCAGCCGCACGATTTAACCCACAGATACTAACAGGTGAAGTAAGAAAAAGGTTGAAATATATAACAACACTTCTTGGTTAAAGTAAAAATTAGGTATTTATCGCGATCGCTAAATTGGATAGCGCTCATTCGCAATATAAAAATAAATAATAAATATAAAAAATGGCCATCTCATGAGATTATAAAATGTCAAGGTTTATAAACCAGTTATTGTCGATAGCATAGCTATGGTGTTAAATGCCAAAAGAAACACTAGAGGTTTTTTGACTCCAAAATTAATGTGTAATTTTTTTTTTCTGTAGCCAAATTGCAAAACGGAACCCATATAATTTCGTTAGGTCCGTCTGTCACTGGCATGTTCCTTGGATACTATTATCACTATATGATAGATGTTTGGACGGCTGGTGTATTCGAAGAAAAGTTTCATAAAGTTGTAGTGAAATTTAAAAAAAATATTTATTTGGGGTTCTTCATACATGTGATTGAGAGTGATTTTTTTCCATTGCACATTGGCATGTCTGATATTATCGAATAAGTCCTCAAAATGATATATTACGATAGTTTGCTAAACTACTTTTTGTAACTTATTAATTTGTGAGATATGCATGTCCAAAGTCATAAAAATCTGTCCTCCCTCTACTTTTAAGAACTCACAAAGTGAAAAAGTCTGAAGAAACTCAAGGTAATATATCTTAATAGGTAATTTTAACAAGAAATGAATCGCTAAAAATCTGTTTATTTTAAAGTCTTCGTGTTGCTGTCCGATTGTATCGTACAAAACAAAAAACCTTTACTGCTTACGACATTGTACACTTCTATAAACCTTATACAAATAATTTAACTTAGTAGTGCAAATTTTGCTATGTGTGTGCGTTTGTACAAGCACAGTGAATATATGTAGCGTCTGTCTATCAATAGGTCTATGACGGTTGACGCGACACTTTCATACAAAGCAAAACTTCATATTACAAGCTCACGCACACGTGCACAAATGAGCCGAAATATCTATGCTATATATCGACCGTAACTTTTATATTATTTAATTTGAGTCTCTTTGATATCTACATTTCTAACATTACGAAATTATCTGCGATACACCACCACGCTACCCACGACTACTTGGAACTAAGTTTGTAATGAATTCGTTTTTTTACTAGAAAATTAGGAACGAAAGATTGAATTTGGAATGATTGGATAGGATAAGTAATTGAATGTTGAAGAGCTGTCTCCAGCCTCAACAGATTTAAAAGTTGAAGAGATAGGGCATTTACTTTCCAAGTACCAAATCATTCACAGCTAAAATATTTTTTTAAGAAAATTGATTAGCTGTGAATTCTTGCCAGATAAACCAAAAAATTAACCCGTGAAAGACATCAGACATCCGAAGTAAGTAATACTAATGAAGAATGTATTATCAAGATGGTACAAGGTAACAAAGCTCATAAATAACGAATTTTCTACGTGTTTTTGTGTTAAAGTACATCTCGCTTACCTAAAATTTCATTCTATAGAGATTGCTTTGGACAAAGACAAAGGTAACCAAAGAAGTAATCTATTGTCACAGAACTTACCAACTGCTGACAACACACAATATTAGTAACGTTACCAACATGTGGTCTTGCAATAAAATATTTATGGTCGTTATTATTTATACTTATTATGAATTCCAACGCTATACTACTATATACTCTTTCGATTTTAATAAGTAGTAGGCCCCTTGTACGCGAGTGACCGTCTAGGTTGATACTATTGATTTTTCTTTTTCTGCCGCCAAGAAGCAATGGGTAAGCAATGTTCTGTTTTGTTTAGAAGGATATTGAAGCCAGTGAAATTACTGAGCATTATAGGTTTTTTGTCTAGGGGTGACGAGCGCAGTCCAGTAACATGCAGTGCTTTGTAATTCAAAGTTCATTGCGGTGTTGCTTCTGTTTATAGTCCACCGTAGGGCTCACTATCAGGGGAGCGATCAAATAAAGCTAAATTGTTGAAGTAGGTACTCAATGGCACTACTAAGTTTAACATGTAATACAGTCTGTATAAATTAATAAATAAATGTTACAAAAAATCATCAATACATAGTATAAAACAAAGTCGCTTCCAGCTGACTGTCTATCCCTATACATATATGCTGTCACAGTGGTACTTAGCCACAGCAACGCGTGGCCGGGTCTGCTAGTTATAAATATTTTTTTCATTAAACATTGTTGCATAGTAACTCGAAGTAGATCATAAAAATTATATTATACTATACTATATATGAAGGACTGGACCGAACTAAACCTATAGCACATTATAAAAGCAGGTAGGTTTAATGATTTTCCTGTGAGAAACAGGTTGTAGATTTTATACGAGTTTATAAATAACACAAAAAGTAGAGAAATTTCTCGATGTTTATGAATTTATCGCTATAAAACATAAAGTAAATTGTCCTTATTTAATGGTTTGTGTTGATTCTACCTACGCATTTTTACCTTATTTATTGAACTGCTTGCTTCGTTTGATGTTGATTAATATTATTATTTTCATGTATATTCATAATTAAAATATTCAGAATATAGCAATAGTTACCGCGATCATTTCGATTAAAATCAGGTTGGTAGAATTGTAGAAAAACAGTGATCTTAGTCCGCACCATCATATACTAGAGAATAGGGAGTTCAATTTCAAATAGTTCCCATTGGAACATTTTACTTTTCATGCGGCGGATTGAATTTGGGACAAAAGCTAGTAATAAATACAAACTTTTTGGATGCAGGCTCCCCAGGATCACATGATGTGGACGTCTTTGAGATAGGTCTTTGTCCTGCAGGGGACGTCTTTCCACTGAGAAGAAGGAAAAACTTTGTGTAAGTTGGGCTTACTTATATTCAGGACTTAAAATATAGGCATTGGTTATCCTGGCGGATAAATATTCATCTCTAAAAGCTTTAGGGTCATGTATATTTATTTAATCAGTTCTACGCCATTAAATTTGACATTGAGCTAATATAATTGTTATGCGACTGCATAATTTTATTATTGTACGTTTCCAATATATGGGCATATAAAATTTTATACTTGTTTGTTTTTTATAGCCTGTTTGTCACCAAATGACGTCAAATGTAACACGTAGATAATGATAATATGATTTTAAATATCATTGATTAGCCCACAATAATAATCGAAAGTATCGCAAATAATTCAGTAGCCAAAGTGCGTGCGTTTTTTCCAAAGCTGTCACGTCATTCGAGAAATATGTATGTAGCTATATATAATAATATGTATGTAGTTTCCAATAGCATACGCTCGAGGCGCTGTATGGATTTGTATAAATATTTTCATTACGAATAATGTGACCAGCTATCGAATTACTAAAATCTTATACTATGGACACAGAAGTCATATTGGGAATTTTGAATATAGAACTAAAAGGCACTAGAACTACAATTGATGTTGATCAGCAATTCTCATATTTGCATAAAATAAATCGCTTCAAGAATATCAATATATATAAGTGCTAGCTCGATGCGTTAAATCTCACATGGTTGGTGGATCAAAGCCGACTCACCGGAAGGCATCGACGTTGGCTCATGGCTGACGATGACGATACACCATTATTATAGTCTAAATTATGACATATTTTTTTATAACAAAGTAAAAATGTATAGTAAGCACGATGGCTGAAATTATAAATTCGTCGTTAGATTGCAAAATATTTTTGTAAGAGTAAGGGCGTTTTATTTTCAAATACACATTCATTAATTAATATTTTATGAATATATTAAAAAATATATCTCTTGATAAACACAGTCTAAACCTCTGATATTTAAGGTTTTCTTGCTTAATTTCGCTCTGGAATCTTTTTTATTATTAAATTTTGCTTGAATTTAATTTAGGTGTCTGCGAGATTTTGCGATTAAATAAAAAAAAATACCGCAATTATTTTTACAAATAAATTGTTAAGCTAAACATGTATGTATGTACATCAAGTGAACATGCGTAGGATTGTATCACATATATTGTATATTCATATACTATGTGACATTGATAAATTATGAAGGTTTAATAACATAAAAACACTACCTACACATAACGCATGTGATGATCGGTTCTTAGACGCGACCTCACCTGGACTTCCCACGTACAGTTCAATACATCACGAATGGACGTTTTAATTCCTCAATGATGCATAAAGCTGAACAATAACAAGGTAATAATTATGTTTCATAAGTAACTTTTATGTTTACCGCCTTGTTGATTGATAATTATAAGGATAATTTGTAAGTCTTGCAAAAATATATTTGTACTAACTCTGTTTATTTATTTAATCGAGCGCCTGTTTTACCACCTCTGAGCAACTGCTTTGTGCCCTTACCAAATAAAATATGACAATTATAAATACAAAGGAAACAATTCAACATAACAGTATATTTATATATACTAGGAAAAAGATATGTACTAGGTACTTTCAGAAATACATTAATTATACTTTAATTGGTGGTAAAATGTTATTCAAATATTAAAATACCCTAAGATTAAGATCTTATTACACTGTTAAATGAATTCCAGGACCTAAATATAAAAAAGATGACACCTGACAAGCACTAATTCAGACAGACTTAGCTTTAATTTATTATAAATGAAATTCCATCCAATCCAGGTCCATCCAGTAATTTAATATAGTCACGTTACGTCTATATTATTTTTTTTTTAATTAGTGCTATCATCTAACGTCTTAGTAATAAAATGTGTATTATTGCCTATACAATTTCATTCCATTTCAGCGCAAATTACACCTTGACGTAATGAGTGTATTTTCGATAGAGATGGCAGCCATTCGCCGGTGGCAATAAAAACTTTATGCTATACAAGTAATTTTAAACGCGTTTTGTAGGCAAGTTGAATGACGAAAATAGACATGAATGTTATAAAAAAGTGGCAGTCGTTTGCAAAATTATTTTAGTCAAGATAGTTCCAGAACGATTAATGTAACATTTTATGATCAAAAACAAGCTGATTATGTACGTGTGTATATAAGTGTTAAATAATCTAATGTAACTTAACACAGCACTTCGTATCGACCCGATTTACATTCAAGTCCTGTCGCAGGCCCCTCGGAAGATCCGGATATACACTGGCTGATCCTAGAACGCGATCTACATAATTTTTTTTTTTTTTTTTTTTTTTTTTTTTTTTTTTTTTTTTTTTGTGTTGACGCTTGCTGTAAGCCTGACGAGAGTCGGCTGTATACAGCTTCACCGGACTTTCGGGCGAGCGCTTTCAGGCGCTCTCAGCCCTTGACTAGGTGACCACCGCTGAGGGCACCCCCTTTGGGGTACGAACCTCGGCTCAGGACGGTCACCGGAGAGGGCAGAGACATCTGCGATTGGGGTTTAGGGGACTATATTTTAGGACTCTATTGGTGATGATTGTCATCATCATTTACATCGGCTCGCGGGCCGGTACTAGGGTCGGGGGCGTTGCGGGGAACGCGGCGCGGTCCTCGGCGGCGAGGACGGTATGTCGGTTGTGTAAAGTGTTTTTTCATGAATTCCTCTCTCCTTCGGATGGCCCTAGTGGTCGCATCGTCGGGGTCAGTGAGGACGCTACGCGGACGTCTCCACTTTGCACGGTCAAAGGGAGTGTATATTGAGGCTCGTCGGACGAGCGGATTCGGGTGGTGGGCGGCGCGATCGAAATAACGCTTGCTGTTCATTTTCATGAACTGCCGGATGGTCGGCAAACCCGTGTCCACGTGGGTATTGAGATTCCTCACATACCACGGGACCCCAGTGATTTTACGCAGAAAGCGATTCTGCAGGGTTTGCAAGCGATTAAGTCGTGATTCGGGTACATGCGCAAACGCGGGCGATGCGTAAGTCATGATCGGCCTAATACATGTCGTGTAGATCCTAATCTTGTTGCGGATCGAGAGTTTGCTTTTATGGTTCAACAGCCAGAAGAGCTGGTTTAACGCGAATGCGGCTCGCGCGCGTGCCGCTTGTATGTGGGGAATGAAGGTAAGCTTCTGGTCAAGGGTCACTCCTAGATATTTGACTGTCTTGTTCCAGGGAATGGGCATGTTAGACATGGTCACATTCCGGACTGGAGCAAGACGGGGATCTACATAACGAGTGTGGGACACTATGGCAGGTTTTAACACCATGTGTACGGTACGGTGGTCGCTATCTGGGCAGATATGAATATCCAACCACCAGCAAGCAGCATCGTATTGCTTTTGTATTACACGTATATTTATATTATGAATAATACTTAAACAAATTAAGGGAAAGATCTGTCCGAGACACGCGCGATTTCATTATTTCGTTCTTCACCATAATGGTAAGTTTGAAACAAAGAGCCTTTGTTACAAAATGCGCTTCGTTTTAATTGAATTTTTAATAAGGAATATTGCCATTTCACTGGTCTCATTGTATTTTATAATTACCAGGTTTAGTTCGGTGAATATTTTTAGTAAATAGTCCGGTGTGTTGACTTTTGACATGAATGAATATTTAACCAATTACGTATGTATCCACCTCGTGTGCACTAGGATTATTAATTGCGATTATAACCTTTGCCCTGACATAACAATAGTTAACATTTGCTTTTCGCCTTTACTACGGTTGCTTTAAATTGTACACGGTAGAGATTGTAAAACGAACAAAGTAAATACAATTTAACTAGGAACTTATTCAATAATATAATTTACTATATTGGCAGAGATAAAGATCTCGTTAGTAGAGGAGTGTCGTGTTTTGCTCTGTGACATTATACAGGGATTATACTATTATGATTCGAAATAATAAGGAATCGATCCCTCTACAGAAGTCCTTTCAACAGGCGTCTTAATAAATGTTGTATGACCTCCCTAAGCGTTCCCAGCCAACTGCTTGATTATGAGCTTTGTGCCTAGAATAATAAAATAAATGGAAACGTCCAATTTTGTATCTTTCCACTCATATCTTAAATACTGAATATTTGAAAATTGTCATATGTATCAGTTTATTATAAATACACATGGAATAAACAAAGAACAATACGTAATTATGATCTAGTTGTACCAATAAAAAATTAAATGAATAGTAATTATTCTTCTTTTTGGGATAGTAATCCTTTCCACGTCATAGTTTCGACTCCAAGAAAAATCAGTGGAATACTTGTGATAATGATTATCTAATATAGTATACAGACCTGATCATGTACACATTTTTCTGTTGAGTGATATCGAATCCGGATTTCCCATTCATTCCATTGCATATTTAATTTTGTAGGTACTTATTCGAAAAAATCAAAAAACGTTATTACCAAAGAGCACAATAATTTTAATCGCAGAACCGTATCCTGTTATGTGTTAGCTGTTATTAATGTGCCAGTACATATTGTATCATGAACATGAGTCATCAATGTAATTATGAATTCTATCGGATCAAATTATTCTTATTGATCATTAAGAATAATTATTATTATGTACAATAATAATTTATATATCCTCGTAAAGGAGGTTAACAACAACGGTAGTAATTCAGCGTCACCGTTTATTATTGTCTTCCTTATTTTTCAAAGAACAATTTTAGAACACTCGTGTGTACCATTAAGCAGAAAAAACAACTGGTGGGCGTTTGTAAATTGAAAGACGGAGAAAAATGTTATAAACACTACTTAGCCACAAAAATGGCAACAGGCGCGGTCGGCTGAAATCAGCAAAACACCGCTGACAGTAAATCACTGGGACCGCATGTGATGTGCGATTTAAATTATACGCGCGACAAAAACGTTGGAATGCATTTGGCACTCGCGGTCTTCCAGAATCGCTCTTCCCTCTTTAAATAATTTGACGAGAGATGTTCACTTTTTTTCCCTTGAATCGGATGCCGTGACAATGCTCAGTTTAATTAACTTTACTGCCACCCATTATTTTTTGATCAAGCAAATTCTTACGAGGCTAATTGCTCAATTCATTGGTTGTTCAAAAGAGGTTGTGCCTTATAAATTGCGGCAATTCTCTTCAATTACAGATCGACGGATAGCGTTGAACGTATAATTTATAAACGAAGAGCGACGGGCGAACATTTATCACAATGTTTATAATGTCGGTGCAATGGGCTGATGAGATCATTTCGTTAATGATGAACTTGACAACAACATGTTACTACGTCTAGTGTAAGATTTCCAATCATCGTGCCAGGTGATGACAATGGTTATATAAACTTCCTCGTTTAACCTTTCCGTAAATTTCATACATTTTTCACAATTTCATAAATTTGATACATCGAGATGATGATTAATTGCATGTTTAAAAGTAAATTTGTAAATGTAGTTTTAAGTGGAAAAGAGGTGAAGCAGGACCACAGCTTACTTCGATTGCCACTGTATCCAATATCGCTATCGCTTTGGGACGAATCCGACGTAATTCTATATTTCGTATTTTTATACCAAGTATCCATATCTTTTAAACGACGTCGCTGTAAAATACTGGAGTAAAAAAAGGCACACTAAAGGAATTCTATACAACCATAGTGTACGAATAAAGGTTGATACGAGGACGATAAGATAAATATAAAATCAAGTTAAGTTTAAAACGCTATAATACTACAAAAATAGCAAGCAATAATATATTTCGAAGTCCTGCAATTAAACACATACGCCACCATTAACGTCATTAACCACATTAATTTCGTATTAATTATGCATATTATAAAAGCAAATATTAATAAAATTATTAGAAACACTCACGGAAATCATATCCATTCTGAACAATAAATGAATTACATACGAATTATTGTACAATTTTTAGTATCGGTTTAAAATGTAGAGTAAATATTATTAATGAAAACCACTGAAATAATAATTATTGGCTTAAACGGTTGCATATTTTTGTATCATTATAGGACAATGAGTTAAATGCGTGCGACTCTTTCAAGTATTGCATGTTGAGAAATGAGAACTATATTATTTCTTTTGGAATGTTAACTGCTACAAAAATAACTATAATGTGTTTTAGTTGTTTGTAAAATGTGATTTCATATATTGGTATATGTTTCTTTTATCCTGGCATGGCTAAGTGAATACATCGGACCTGAGTTAGGTATGTACAGTGCAGTCTAAACATAATGTCGACCGTCAAGTGATATTGAGTCCCTAACGGCTGGCAGTGTTATCGATATAGACCATAGACATTACAGAAACGGGACGTGTTTTAAAACTACCACCGGATCCAAAACGACCCATCTAGAGAAGGCCCGGCGAAACAAACACAAGTGGGTTTCCTTTACCGCTGGATTCAACGCGGCGCGACCCAGCCCTGAGGAGATCCAGCTAGACAAAGTCAGTGGGCTTGTTTTTGATCCGGTCGTGGCGTCGTTGAGTGGTATAAAAATAAACAATCTTAGTACTTGTATGAACGTACCTACACGTTGGATGCGACAGACAGGACGGTTCAATAAGTTATCGGCGTTTATAATGGCGACGGCAGCGTGATGCGAGCATTATTGGAGCTCAATCAAGCGACACCCTCTAATTATAATATTCTCAGAACAAGCTTATTGGGAATTATGAAATTAATTTTGTAATGATTAATCAAAGGGCTGTGTTTAGGCCTTTGATGGTTGTAATGTAGATGGCTTGTACGGTTGTAATTCTCAGTAATTTAAAGATAATAATGATAATAGTTATAAAATGTTGTATTTAAACAGCAACAAGAAGTGGTATGGACGATGGCCGAAGTCACAGGTCGAAACTAGCCCCAGTAGCATTCAGCTCTGACTTTTCTGAGTAACGTGAGTATTTATTGTTAATTATCGCACGCTTTAAAGGTGAAAGAAACACCCGCGTACCTGAGAAGTTCTCTATAAGAATTTCGAAGGTAAGTGAAGTCTGTCAACCCACATTAGGCAAGGTCTAACACCTCTCACTAAGTAGAAGAGGCCCGTCCGCAGCGGTGGAACATATGTATATAATACATGGCTGGAGTAATTATTTCAAAATATATATAAGGGTCGGCTAGGTGTTGATCTTAGTACGTTTTTACTCAGCTATTACTATTGTAATTTTTTATAGCATAAACCGTGAAACGAGCAAGTGCGGTCACCTGATGGTAGGTGATCTTCACCGCCAATGTACGCAATACTAGAAGAATCATGGGCGCATTGCCGATCTAAAAGGAAAGGGATAATTAAGGGATTGGGAAGGGGAGGGGGATTTGGGCCTCCGAATATCTCATCTACCGTACGAAACGTAGCAACAAATTATCATTGTCATTTTTAAATTCTACATATTCGTTATTATTTTATATGGAGACAAACGAAAAATAAAAATATGCGGCTGTGTGCTGCATTAGTGTATCGATCGGAATACACAAGGAAAAAGCGCGGCGCCGCCCTAATCAATAATAGGGTGTGTTAATGGAGGTGCAACTTACACAGATAGAATTCGTGTATTTTTTATGTAAAGCTTTTAAAGTCGTGAAATGGTACAAGATTTTGGAAAATATGTTGCAAGAAACATTTGGATATTATTATTATTATAGTTTTAAGTTAGTAATAAAAAACTATAATAAGTTTATTATTATATTGAAATAAAACTAATTTAAACGGATTTTATCGCGGTTTTTTATTTAATTCTGGTCCCGTTGTTTCGAAAGCTTTCAGCCTTCGTGGTCACGGGGTGGACTAATTATGAATTTATTATTATAGTTTTTTAAGCTGATGTTTTCCTGAAGGGGTAGGTAGGGGCGCAACTAGTACACCCGGTGTTCGCCGAGTTTTTTATACGTCCTATGTTTTGATAGGTGGCGACCCTGTCATATCACATCGGGTACAAATTTCAGTCCCGGGTAACTCCAATCTGATTTTTCGAATCAAAAAACACAAACTCGAACTGTGATTGCCCGACATTTATTATATGATGATGAATATTATGGTGATTATAAACACCGGATAGCATAATACAAGTAGGTATAATAATAATATATTTTATATCCATTCTTATTGTTTAATTTTATTTAATTAATGAATGATCCCATAATATAATCAGTTGTAAAGATAAAAACTATACGCTTCGCCCCGCCATCATTATTCTGTCACAACGCGAGTACGCACGCCGCACCGTGTGCACAGAGCGTAAAGTTTGATGACCAGTCGAAAAACAACGGTGTTCTAATTTTAATGTTAATGCTTTTTTACATTGACTACCTCGTGTGAAAAAAAGCGTAACTTATATTATTACAAACAATAGACTGTAACTTAAACAGATTTTACGTATAATTAACGTTATTTAGAATAATCTTAACGCAAATAACGGTGTGTGGCTAATTGCTATTTAGCACAAATTGTTATTTTTTTATTTTATTTGATTGAATGACGAGACGATCAAGTCGCTCGCCTGATGGTAAGCGTCACACCTGCCTATAAACAGAAGCAACACCACACAGAACTTTGAATTACAAAGCACTGCATGGCACTGAACTGCGCTCGTCACTCCAAGACGTAAAATGTTAAGTCTCATAATGCCCAGTGATTGGTTTCAAAGTCCTTCAAACAGAAGCTTACACACTGTTACTTGGCGGCAGAAATAGACAAAGCGGCGGTACCAATCCAGACGGCCTCTCGTAAACAAGGGACCTACCACCTTGTAGCACACACACAAATTATTAATTACTACAATTCGGCTGCCTCGGTGACGCAGTTGTAATGCGTACGCGGTTCGACCGCTGACCTGAGGTCTCGGTTTCAATCCCCTGGTCGAATAAAGCTATATTCGGTTTTTCTATCACGACATGCTTAGTATCAGGATCCGGAGTCTGTAATTGTGCCCGGTATGGCGATAGGCTCGCCTCCTATCACATCATGGGACGGAAATACGCTCGGCGAAATGAGGGTGTACTGGTTATACCTCTGCATACCCCTTGGGGGATTACAGGCGTGAACGCGTATGTATTTATGTTATATAATTAAAAAACGTTGCTGTGACTAATTATTATCAAACAGTCGCGTTCGAGACAATAGTTACCAATAAATTATTCGACGAATCGCTTAAATATGTATGAACGAAAGAATTAATGACGGAAATCGACTAATTTAGAAATAATTTTGACAGGTGAACATTGGTAATTCGCAGCCGCTGTGCATTTTCGGTTCATTATTTGGGTTGTTGATTTTAATTAGTAACGATTAAACACTAAAGGATATGTCACGTTGATTTTTATAATAGGTGGATAATTATAAGAAAACGTCAAAAACCTTAAGAAATAGAGCATTTGGGGCATAAATAATTCCATCATTTGTCTCGGTGTGACGAGCGCGGTGCAGTAAAGTATCATGCAGTACTTTGTTTTATATGGATTACTTTTGTTTATTTACCATCAAGCGAGCGAATTGCTCGTCTCGTCAATCAGCGAATAAAAAAAAAAAAGAAAATATACAAAGACTCCAGTAAAATTGGGGTGGTTAATTGAGTATCTCTACAAGATTTCATCAGCCTATATATCGGTGAGAAAAAAACATAAAAAGATTAGTGCATAAGAATGTGTCGTTTACCTTGGCCCTAACTTTATGGCTGTGGCCAGTAAATATAAAAATTCCTACACAATATGCCGCCATTTTATTCTCTTTACGTGTCAATGTCGTTTCGGGCAAAAAGATCGTTGTCATTCCGACGACGCTGCTGAGTTCTCCGATTTTTAATCAACCTTTTGCCATCGGTAAATATTTAAAAATCGTGCTATTATACATGTACAAAGAACCCAGCTATGTATATGTACCTTTTGATTAATAATACCAGCACTGTATTATATACATCCCTCTGCTGGGCCTCTCCACTAATGAGAGGGATAAGGCCTTAGTCCTCCACGCTGGCCTAATGTCCATGGGCAGGCTTGACATACCTTCAAAATGGTTAGAGATAACTACTAAGGTAAGAAGGTTTCCATACGATGTTTCCTTCATCGTTAAAGCAAGCGATTATTAACAATGATTACATACGTAACTTAAAAAAATCAGAGGTAGATGTTCTTGGGATGGTTTCAAACCTGCGACTTTCGTCTTGGTAGTCCGTAGTCCCCGCTAACCTACAACGGTTATTGTTATTATACATTAAAAAAGAAATAAAGTTATTTTTAATAGACTCGGCGTGCATGAGTCACCATCAATGTAATGTGTTTTGTTAATTAATATGACAGCAAGGGTCTCCCCTCACATCAAATCAATACATCAAACCATTAGTAATGCACATATCATGGCGTCGCGTATGGCCCGGGCGAAGGAATCGATGCATACTTTCCTAAAACCTTGTCTGGTGTGACTCGTGTAATTAAATATTACTGTATATTTTTTTTAAACGATAAAACCTAATTAACACTAATTACAATACGCTTTTGAAAGAATTTACGCATTAATGACTTCTAACGAACAACAACTCAACAGTTTCGGAAATAGAATATAGAAAATGTCTATTTTTAATCTGTACTTAAATGACAAACCTACAAATCTTTGGGAGAGGCCTATGTTCAGCAGTGGACGTCTTGTGGCTGATGATGATGATGATGATGATGGTCTTAGTTAGGTATACATGGACCTAACTAGTAATAATTTTCACTATAATAAAGTAAGTTATTGTATACCTTAGTTCGAGACAAAATAACAACACATTGATGAGTTATATGATTTACCCAGTAAATTAATATAAAAACTTTAAAGGAAATTTCAGTTAGAAGCTTTGTTCCACAATTTCGTTGATTTTATAATACAACTAGCGCCATCTTTTAACCAAGAATTCAAATAATGTATATTTGCTCTCTTAGAGAGGAATAAACCTGAATATTTTTGTCTATACAGAGCTTCCAAATCTATGCCGTGTGCCTAATGTGTATGCTTTAGGCTATGTATTTAAAATATTTAAATAAAGCATGAAATATATAAACCTACAATATCCAAATATTTTTAAACTTCCTGATTTCTTGCCAAGGTTAATGGTCTCTTAAAAATATAGTTCTATGAATTATATTCAATGACATTCAAATACATTCCAAACATAAATGAGAAATCTGTATAAGTATAACATAACTTATCATTACATAATATGCTTACAAAGTATAAATTGTTTTAATTTTTATTAATCGATGTATTCAAATACAATCTTTTAACAAAATGAATATTAATTTAAAACCAAAAAATAAGAAAAACCATCACAATAATCTTGAAATATATTATTCTTTATAATACACACAGATAATATTAATAGATGTGTATACTCACTCGTGTACCATTGTACATATAAACGGAGTTAATTCATAATAATATTTAAAACCTGTTTATATTTGTGTTTTAACCTTCCTTTTTTCTTGACATTAATATATTTGTGATTCGTCTAGTTACACGCCTGCAAAACATTGAAACCGCTTCTCTCTGACGTTTGTTGTTGTGTCACGACGAACCGACAAACGAACTCTAGCGCTCAGTCAAGAACGTTCGTTAACCGCGCGCGTCATTCATAGTATATACTAGTGCCCCCATCTAGCGGTCAATGTCGACATGACGTATGCTCTAGACCGAGTTCCGTAGTATTGCGACAGATGGCGCTGGTTTACACATTGTGAAAATGTTTTCTTACAATTTAGTGCAAAAAATATATTGAAAATATTATTTTTAATATCTTGCGACTATTTTCCTTAGCGTATTCAAGATTATTTAGCTTCTTTATTTTTTTATTTGATTGAATGACGAGACGAGCAAGGCGTTCGCCTGATGGTAAGCGCCACACCTGCCCATATACAGAAGCAACACCACACAGAACTTTGAATTACAAAGCACTGCATGGCACTGAACTGCGCTCGTCACCTCGAGACATAAGATGTTAAGTCTCATATTGTCCAGTAATTTCACTGGCTTCAATGTCCTTCAAACCGAAACACAATAGTGCTTGCACACTGTTGCTTGGCGGCAGAAATAGACAAAGCGGTGGTACCAACCAAGACCAAGTTTTCATGATGCCATTGAGCTAACACGGCTTATTCGACATTGAGTTGAAGTCCGGGGGCGGGACAAAGTGTAACAGAACTCAGGGTTGTCGGTTGTTTCAAATTAGCACCATTTGAAAGTGATCTCATCGGGTCCCGGGCCCCGGCCATTACTCATTGGCCGTCACTGTGTAAACACGAGCCAGGTTCACATTGAAGCGTAACTATAGCTACCAAAAATAGCCAACGGTCTTGTAATGATGTATCTAGCTCTATTATTTATTTTAATTTCATAGCTGTACATATCTATATACGATTGTATTAATTTTGGATACATTAGTCGGTGAAATATACATAATTGGAACGAAGTTCCTTACGGCAGGCTTGGAGGGGATAGGGATTTCGCTGCGTGACCGAACTGAAAAAAATGTGATAGTAAAACCGTAAGAAAAATGCGTGGAAAAAATGCGTGGAAAAAATGCGTGGAAAAATGCGTGGAAAAAATGCGTGGAATAAAAGCGTTAAATGAGACGTGCGCAGGCGCGACAGTCAATGTGTCAATTTTAATGTCATTAACAAACAAACAAACATAAAGAGACATATTTAAAATGAAATTCATTCAGCCAGTTATAATTGAAGTATATAAAAATACTCCTTCGATTTTTAAAAGATTACGCTAGCTCGTTATTATTTATAATTACACTAGATGACCCGGTGAACTTCGTATCACCTACATAATATATTTGTGTAAAATGTGGTCAAAACTTAATACAAATGTTTCATTTACATTAAATGCAATTAAGTGAGGTACTGCACCATTGCACGTGAGGTGGCCCGTCGCACATTTAATCGTCTTCCACCTCCCCCCGGTGGGACAGTCCGGTCCCTGTCTGTGTCCTGTCCGTGTCCTGTCCGGTCCCTGTCCGTGTCCTGTCCGTGTCCTGTCCGTGTCCTGTCCGTGTCCTGTCCGTGTCCTGTCCGTGTCCTGTCCGTGTCCTGTCCGTGTCCTGTCCGTGTCCTGTCCGTGTCCTGTCCGTGTCCTGTCCGTGTCCTGTCCGTGTCCTGTCCGTGTCCTGTCCGTGTCCTGTCCGGTCCCTGTCCGTGTCCTGTCCGGTCCCTGTCCGTGTCCCGTCCGTGTCCCGTCCGTGTCCCGTCCGTGTCCCGTCCCGTCCCGTCCCGTCCCGTCCCGTCCCGTCCCGTCCCGTCCCGTCCCGTCCCGTCCCGTCCCGTCCCGTCCCGTCCCGTCCCGTCCCGTCCCGTCCCGTCCCGTCCCGTCCCGTCCCGTCCCGTCCCGTCCCGTCCCGTCCCGTCCCGTCCCGTCCCGTCCCGTCCCGTCCCGTCCCGTCCCGTCCCGTCCCGTCCCGTCCCGTCCCGTCCCGTCCCGTCCCGTCCCGTCCCGTCCCGTCCCGTCCCGTCCCGTCCCGTCCCGTCCCGTCCCGTCCCGTCCCGTCCCGTCCCGTCCCGTCCCGTCCCGTCCCGTCCCGTCCCGTCCCGTCCCGTCCCGTCCCGTCCCGTCCCGTCCCGTCCCGTCCTTTCCTGTCCCGTCCCGTCCCGTCGCGTCCCGTCCCGTCCCGTCCCGTCACGTCCCGTCCGTGACCCGTCCGTGACCCGTCCGTGTCCCGTCCGTGTCCCGTCCGTGTCCCGTCCGTGCCCCGTCCGTGTCCCGTCCGTGTCCCGTCCGTGTCCCGTCCGTGTCCCGTCCGTGTCCTGTCCGTGTCCTGTCCGTGTCCTGTCCGTGTCCTGTCCGTGTCCTGTCCGTGTCCTGTCCTGTCCCTGTCCCTTCCCTGTCCTTTCCTGTCCCGTCCCGTCCCGTCCCGTCCCGTCCCGTCCCGTCCCGTCCCGTCCCGTCCCGTCCCGTCCCGTCCCGTCCCGTCCCGTCCCGTTCCGTCCCCTCCCGTCCCGTCCCGTTCCGTCCCCTCCCGTCCCGTCCCGTCCCATCCCGTCCTGTCCTGTACTGTCCTCAAAAAAAGTGTGCGTCCCGGGACGCTCGACAGAAGTGATAACTTAAACTAATGTGGGTTAAAGTGAGAGCGGAGGAGCCTGCCTACTGCTGCCGTATGCGTGAGAGAAAGGGAAGCCAAACAGAGTGGCGCCGTACAGCGTTACGTTACGGCGCCACTCTGTCTGGCTTCCCTTCACGCGTTACGTTACGAAGTCCGGTCAAAGCCCAGTCAAAATCGTGTCAAAGTCGTGTCAAAGGCGTGTCAAAGTGGTGTCAAAGTCGTGTCAAAGTCGTGTCAAAGTCGCGTCAAAGTCGCGTCAAAGTCGCGTCAAAGTCGCGTCAAAGTCGTGTCAAAGTCGTGTCAAAGTCGTATCAAAGTAGTGTCAAAGTCGTGTCAAAGTCGCGTCAAAGTCGCGTCAAAGTCGCGTCAAAGTCGCGTCAAAGTCGCGTCAAAGTCGTGTAAAAGTCGTGTCAAAGTCGTGTCAAATTCGTTTCAAAGTCGTGTCAAAGTCCGGTCCAAGCCGACTGGTCACTGTGTGGCGCCACCTGGGCATTCGAAATTATCGATGTTCCAGGGAGGTCGGCTAACGCTGGCTGGTCGATGGATCGCTCGCGTTACGGAACGTTTCGGTTCACCCTCCCATAAGAAGTTATCACTTCAAAAAACATCAAGTGTTTCATACCCAGGAACAGTTTGTACTGGAAAATTAAGTTGTCGTTTTTAGTGTTTTCTTTACTTATTATCATACCCAGGAACAATTTGTACGGGAAAATTAAGTTGGCGTTTTTAGTGTTTTCCTTTACTTATTATTTATGTTACTCATTTTTTCTCACCGGGTAAACCTTCCCTGAACTTCCACAAATATTTCAAGATCAGAATTAGCCAAATCGGTACAGCCAGTCTCGAGTTTTTGCGAGACACACGCACAGCGATTCATTTTTATATATATAGATAGATAAGTTGATAAAAAATGCTATACAATAGCTTTACCGCGGCAGTCTCCAAGCGCCACACGTCTTTTTTTTATTTCTATTTTTCTATTCTATTTCTATGGTATTTTATGTTGTCAAACAAAAATAAAGAGGCATATTTTGTTATTTTAGTTGATAATTTGAATTTTTTGCAATTTGTGTCGATTGTACATTAGCCGAAGGAACTTCGTTCCTACCTGGTGTCCCACGACACACACCAATTTTTTAATTAAATATATTAGTGGTGTCATAGAAATAGAGGACGAAGAGAATTTGGTCGTACAGTGCGTTTAATTAATAAAAAAATAAAAACAGCAAAATTACTTCAATGTCTACTTTTAAGTCATACCTACATGCATATCAATCAATAAGCTATAAATAATACAAAGTTTTGAAGTATTTTTTTCAGTCGCCATACAAAAAGCTGTACACTCCTATAATACCTGCGTATGAAATATATAAGTAAATATTTATGTTTTACCACAGATAACTAATACAGTAGTTACTAGTATGTTGTACTATAAGGTTCAAAGCAAAGTTCAACATTGTAATTTTAAACAAAGCTAGTTAAGAATTCCACATATTGTTTCAAATGATAATATACATGATATTATCTCGGATCTGGGCAATTGTCACTAGTAGTCAACGGAAAATTGCAGCTAAAGGTCAGTTCACAATAGAGGGCCTACGCGCTGCGACTATTGTTACGATAATACCGCGCCCTCTAGCACGCGACGAACCACAACTGACACATTGAATGGATCGGCAATGGTTTTTTGTACGTACTAAGTATAAAATGTCAACTTATTAACTTATTTTGCTCGTTAGATGGCGCTGAATGTGATGCAATAATTTTTGTAGCCGTAGTGCGAGTTTTTATGCAGCTGTCTTGGAGGGTCACGTATACGAGAAATATGTATAAACATAATACGCTTCCAATACGATCTTCTAGGGGCGCTGTACTGACCTGCATACAGAATTGCAGATGACTGACGTGATAACTATAGAATATTTCGTAAAATCTTAACTGGCACTGAACCACGCGTGTTGTAATGGAATTATCAGTCAACATTTAAATGTAATCGTCTAATGCTCTGGACTTTACAATAATGTACCTAAATTGTACAAAAACTGGCAAAAAAAAGTCACTAAAATAAAGGTTTGGTCCCATCAAACGATATTTCGTATTCTGATATCGTTTAAGCCAGTCTAAACGGACGGGAATCAATTTATTTTAGTTTGACAAGATTCAAATTGCTCAACTTGGTACATATTTGTATATTTGTTATTCTATTAATTATATCTTATTTGTTATTTTTTTAAACAACACTAATACTTATTAGTGGTATTGTCTCGATTCAATTTAGTAACGTCAGAATCAAATTTAGTGCTGTCGTATTGAGCTCAAATTATTTCCGATGCAACAACAGAATAGCATAGTTCAATTTTCTAACCCAAAATGTAATATTTTTTAACAGATTGATTGGCATCATTTCCCACTCCGTACGTGAATTGCATTTTAAAAATATGCCCGTCTAATGTCTATCACCAAAGATAACATATTACGCAAGGCATAAGCAATACTGCAAAACAAGAACCAACTGATAATTTTCATTCATTATCCATATACGTAGCTGGGTTGCTAAGCAATAAATGCACTTTGGCTTCCTCAATTACCATAAGCAAATTGTACAAGCCGTAAATCGGAGTGCAAATGCAATTGGAAAGTAATAACAGGCTGAGAAGTAAGCAGATGTCTAGTTTAAATAAGAGGGCGTCGTTGGCGGCTAACCACGACACTTTCTATTGCGATTTCACTGCGCGCCGTGCCCGCCATATTACGTACCTATAGCAATTTTTGTGGCTCGTATCATTGAAATGTTCCGAATTAATGTGGGATTGTAATTTGTCATTTCCTTTGCAATTTAAGAGCTCTATGTTTCCGATGAGTTTATTTGGATATTTTATAGTATTTATTTTTTATCCAAACATGGCAAAGTGACAGTGCTACACCCGATTTTAAGCGCAGTGCAATCCAAAAAAACCAGCGACCACCGACAAACAGTGAGTTTATTGGTGGTCAGCAGAATCATGGCCTGTATAAATTCTTCTTCACATTCCGAAGAGGAAAGATGCAAATTGAGGAGCCTGCGACAGGACAGGCGGATGACCGATGCAGGTATAGGGATACAAGGACCCGCCGCAACCAAACACTGGCTGATCCTGTGACGCCACAAGGTGTATGGATTAGTATGGCAGGTTATAACACCATGTGTACGGTGGTCGCTATCCGGGCGGATATGAATCTTACTACCAGCAAGTATGAAAAGGATAGGTAAATTTAATGTACAAAAATCAAATTAGAATTAGAATAGAATACTTGTATCCGGGAAGTCAGCGACAAGTAACAACCGTATTAAATTTTAATTTGACAATACATGGTAAATTACAGTTTTTATGTACATAATAACTCAAATAACCCAGGTATGTTCAGAATGGCGCAATTTGTAGTCTTAAAATACATATTTTACAGATCTATTTGGAGTACAATACATCTTTGCACGAGCTCGGTATTTCGTCCATATTACAAATCTATACTTATTTGGCAACTTTAGTTGGGAAATACTTATGGCATTGGTTTTTTAGAATATCCCACACAAATTTTTGTTTATGTACCTCCTGTAATGTGTAAACTATTATCCAAAGATGACACGTATTTTGTTAACACAGCGCAGTGAAGGTCGGCGAGTCTCTAGGAATTTTATGTCCTAAGACAATTCCAGAATTTTCAAGCATTCTCAGAGACTCGCTTTGGGAATAATCAGCCCAACCAAATTATTCAAATAGTAATAGATAAGGATGAGTTGACAATATAAATTATCCATATCCCCCAATAGCGAAATGGGAAACAAAATAACAACTGGAGGAAGGAGAAGGAGTTACAACTGGAGAAGCCAGATGTAATGCATCACAAACATTGTTCAAAGGTTCTATGTCATTGTTTGATAAAATAGAAGTAATTTGTATGGTTGAACTATTTGTAACACAAATACGTACCTTATAACCTAGATTTAATTTGTATATCCTTCCAAATTTTCGTCCAAATAATTTGAGAACTTACCTGCAACAGAAACATAGATAAGATGAAATGACATTTATCAATCGAATATCTAAACAGGAAAATAATAAATTAATTAATTGACTAGAATAACGACAAAACATTAACATTTAACATAATGATATATTAGCTAAAGGAATAAAATAAAATAACTTTAAAATACCAATTCTTATTCTTATAAAGTTACCGGATGAAGTTTGACGGTTTTTTTTAAGAATAAAAATTCAATCAATTATGTGTAAAAAAAAACCTACAGAGCAGCAGCAGCAGCTTAATGGCATCCCTTGTTTGATTTTAAAATTTTACACCTATTTCTTAATGATCGATCCTTCATATTGTTTTTTAGAACGTAATTTTTTACAACCTCGCTGACACAGTGGGCAAATAGTCGCCTGTGAAACGACAGACTGCGGGTTCGATACCGAGACTAATATTTGTGTTATTCACAAATACGTATTTTTGAAGTTATACTTCTTTAGGCGCGTTATGAAAAAATGATGAGAGTGAAATTTTAAGATGCGCGCGCACCTGTGACACAAAAAATTAACAGTATGAAGTTAGGCGCGTTAAGAAAAAATGATGAGAGTGAAAGTAGCCGTAATTAATAAACAAATGACGATTTAGACAAAGAAAAACTCTTTAGGTTTTTTCTTATTCGGAACATGTTGCCGTAAAAAGTACCAGGCTCGCATAAACGCGAAGAGAGTAGAATGTACTTCTATCATGTCGAGTGGATATGTTGATATAAATTAAAATACTTTTATTTAATATAATTAACACTAAATATTATTAAATTATTAATGTTACGATATTTCATCGTTGTTGTGAAGACTTGAGAATAAATTACACTTGTCTTTGGCGAAATGCATAACAATGCGAAGCTTAAGAGTGTTGTTACAAAGACTTGGCTGTATGAGCTACAATACCTTTGCCTATTAAAAACCCGAATTTGAACCAAAAATTATAATACCGAGGACTATGACGGAAGTGAATACTTTTTAAATTGTTTTCGAAATTAATAAGTGTCCGTTCTATTGAAACTATGAATCAACACGCATGAAACATTTACTATAATAATAATTATAATGTACATTATAAATAATAATTATTATTATAGTAAATGTTTCATGCGTGTTGATTCATAGGCCATTTTTGACAATGTCCTTTATAATTTATATATGTGCTAATAAATTATATTCAGTAGTGATTTAAATTGAATATTTTGATTGATATTACTTACTATTTGTGAATATTAGTGAAAAAAATTGTGCTTATATACTTTTTCAAGTGCTCCAATATAATTGAGGTTAACTATCCGTATGTATTATTTATTGATATAAATTAAAATACTTTTATTTAATATAATTAACACTAAATATTATTAAATTATTAATGTTAAATACTTATTATTATTGTAATCAATTATTTGCATGCAATTAAAAACTATTTTTTAATGATGCCAAAGAAGTATAACTTCTCACGCGCGTACATAAGTACACGCACCCATTTTTTTTAGGTCTGGCTGTTACGAAACTCAAAGCTGTATGTAGTTTCTGATATCTACTGATTCCTAAATTGTTGTGAGGTTATAACTATTATGACTGGGGGGTGTTATTTATTAATATTTATATTTTTTGGTGCAATATAAAGTGGGTATGGCTAAGGCAAAATGATAACTAGAGAACAACAATAGGTGATCCCCGGTGAATATTAGAGCTAGAACAGTTCAAAGCTTCCCAAAGGGGTTTAGTGCAGAGGCGATGGAATTGATTCAATATTTCACGTAGCAGTATGGAAGGAGTCCTTAGGGAGCGTCCGCCATTGTGCTGTGGACAATACGACGGTATCTTCCAAGGACTTAGTGTGTGATATACCTTTATGACGATATTTAGGTCTCCATGTTCTAAACTTTGGTATTGTTTATGAATTTCTACGTAAGGTTGTCTTGTGTGTGGATTGACAAAGTTTTTTTTTACTAGCCCTGTATTATATACGTCTCACTGCTGGGCACGGGCCTCTTCTACTGAATGAGAGGGGTTAGACCTTAGTCCACCACGCTGGCTTAATGCGGGTTGGCAGACTTCACATACCGTCGAAAAATCTTATCGAGTTCTCAGGTATGCAGGTTTCCTCAAGATGTTTTACAATATTAAAATAGTTTATAAGGCGGCTATTCTGTTGTCACCAGACTATATTAAAACCAAATTAAGTAATTATCCACTTATTCGTTTGCCGGCCTTTGCTATAAAAAAACCACGACTGTAGTCATTGAACAGTGTAATGTGTTAAAAATCATGTTGCGACCCCACTGCGAATTGGATAAGGGCAGGTGGAAGAGGAAGATAAAATAGTGTAATTAGTCAAACTTCATATCGACAAAAGTCAAAACAGAAAGATTAGGATAATAAAGTATTTTACAAACAACGTAACTTGAAAACACTGTAACATCTATTACAACATGCTTGTACAGCAAAACTCTGCACCCAGTATGCCTAAGCATATTCTGGACAATAGCGATGATGACGTGTGCGCGACGTCGACACAAGAGTGCACTAATGCACATCTCAGCATGACTGAACACTAACAATAGTTTAAGTATCCATAAAAGAGCTCAACTAACGACCATATTATAATCGAGGTCGTACCAATTTAGAGGGCAACTTGGGACCTTGGTGTCGGTTGTAAAATCGTTATCTTACGTACAGAAGAACATGGCTTTATCGGTGATTTCTATTGTAATATAATCATAGAGCGGTCAGTAATGACCCATGCAAAGTAAACACTTTGCCTGGGGCGTTTCATGACGAGTTAAAAGCATAAATTGTTTCTGCGTAGGCGGATGTCTAAAGATACTACCGTTATATGTATATTTGTATTAAAGCCTGTTTTGAGACCGATACAAGAGACTGCGACATAAGACATAGAACGTTCATACATGCGCACTCATACCTTCATTGATGAGTTCATCATACAGTACAGTTGTACTTGTAGTGTAGGTTTTCGATGGATGAAAGTAACATCTGCATTTTTAAGAAAATATATTTTATTTTATAGCGCAGCGATGGACGTCCACCTGAAAAAAGTCGCAGGAAGTCGCTGAACGCAGGCCGCTTCCAACAGGTCGATCTGGGAATCTTTGGAGGAAGCCTATGTTCAGCAGTGGACGTCTTGTGGCCGATGATGATGATATAAAATACCAATCTCTACAGTTGTAATGGATTTTATTAGATACACATTAATTTCATATACATTTATCGTATGCAATAGTGTATATGGATCAAGTGAATATGTATTTGTTTTGTCGAAACGATGATACATAGCTATACAACATCACGCTACGACCCACGGGAGCGGAGTAGCAACATGCACGCGGATGATAATGCGAAGAGCAGCTAGATTTATTATATATGGTAACTGCCACACTATGTAGAAGTCTGTTTCATTTAAAATCAGTTTAATACATTTTAATATGTATTAAGCAACCGGTTTGTGAATGTCGTTATTTAAAGTAGAATTTTAGAGTATCTAAAGGTTTCAATTTACTTGTTGTTTTGTTGTTGAATTGTTGAAACTTAAAATTCTTTGTCTCCTGAATCAAGTGGACAACAAAAAGACATCGATAAACTCACAAATCAAATGAAGACGGTGAAAGCATTAGCAATATTTATTTATCATATACAGACATATATATTTCTTGGAGGAAACCTAGTTATTTCTAAAGCTTTGAAATTACGATTAGACTATTTACAATATTATTACTCAATTACGTATACAGTATCGTATACAGTTCCATCTGAACATACGACTTCGTGGTGTAGGTACACAGAACAAAGGTTTCTTCGAAGAGTTTTTTCCACGTAAAAGACGCGTTGAATAGAAATAATACACCGCTATAATTTTAATCGCGTCATAGCAAGCTTATCTCGATCTGTGGTTTGCTACTTATACAGCGTTTTATTCTAAGTTCTGACATTGATATATTAGGTATTTATGTTAAAAGTATTTTTTAAATGTGTTAAAACTCGAACTGAGAAAATGACCAACCAAACAAAACAGTGTCTCAATAAAAAGTGGCCATCAAATTATTTGTCATAATTGTAGAAATCACTCCAACTCAATACTGCCAATTTTAGATTTACCACTTTTTTTCCAATGACCAAGCATTATCCTGTAGTATTAAACTAGTATTATCGTTTATTTTTAAAATTATAAGCGAATTAAATATAATTTATTAGCACCTTTTGGCCAAAATGTTTTCTGTTTTTAATCGACGAAAAACACAGAGAAGGTCAATTCGACGCGTATCTTTTTTATCAGTATGTGTATGTATCACAAGACAGTGGTCTCATGACGAACTGGGTTCGCGTCGTAGCACATCTATTATTTTAGTGACATATCATTGAGTGCGTCGGTATTATAAAACTTTTAAATATGAGCTATAATAATCTGTTGATTGGTTAGAGATTTGCTGCAGTTTAGCTATTTATTCAGTCCCAAGACCTAGCAGACAAGCGACACATGAGGTGCAACATAGGAAACATTTCCAAACCCTCGAGGGAATGCCCTTGAGTTCAGTATATCACTTTTCTTTTTTTTTTATAGCCTAGACCGGCAAACGAGCAAGTGGGTCACCTGATGGTAAGTGATTTCCACCGCCCATGTACGCCCACCACGAAAATAATCATGGGCGCGTTGCCGACCTTAAAGGAAAGGGATAATTAGGGTTTGGGAAGGGGAGGGTATTTGGGCTTCCGGATATCTCACTCACCGTACGAAACGCAGCAGCAAGCCGCTACTTCACGTCGGTTTTCTGTGAGACAGTGGTAACGACCCGGTCGAGCCAACCCATTCATGCTGTAGACAAAACAGTCTACAGCGTGGCTCTCCCACTCAGAATTTTCTATTATTATTGTGGCATTACGTCAGCGGTGCATTGTGAACGTTCTGGAGCGCATCGGAGCACGTTGCAAGCGCTCCAAGCGCCCTTGAATACGGATGAGCCTCACGCTCATACATTTTAGCTCATAAGTTATGTATGCGCGCTGCAATCGCCCTCCAACCGACCGATCTTGTCTCGATTTCATCTCTATGTTACTCATTTTGTAATTTAATACGCTCCTATTTATCTAACTGTTGCAATTACCATACATGTCTTCCGGCCAGTTTGTAAGTGTATTGGAATATTAATTTGTAGTTTTGGGTATCAAGTGTTTCATGGATCGATTAATGATGCCATCATTGCTCGTTGGTGGACTATTTGGAAATCGTTTTCGTATAGACATCACTACAGTGATGGATTTTATATCAATATACAATAATCAAATTGTAATTTTTAATAGAATCATTATTGTAATCGTATATATCACTAAATATTAACTAAAACATGTTTTACGCTACATTTCCATGAAGAATATCTGTTAAAATTCCTTGTTTAATATTTATTTCATTTTAACCTGAGTTGTGCCGCTCTATATTTATTTTTAATATTCTAATTCCCAGTAATTATCATGTACTTAACAGTCCATGAAAGAACCGTTTACTGCATTTCTAATAGAAAACGTAGAAAATGATCAGGCAATATTCTAGTAGCGGAAGTAATTCGAGTAGCAGCCAAATGAAGCCTTCCAAGTCATTACTGCGTAATAATACGCTCTTAGGTAATAGAGTACGCCATTACGGTCATTATTCCTTGTCACTAAAGACTATAATCGCGTAATATTTAGTACCAATATTTCGTATTGAACCGAACGATGTAGTTGATGGAATTCTTTTGTTTTAAAAGATGATGGTAATAGCAATCTCCATTTTCGAGAGTTGGATATGAATTATTATGACTTCACAAGACTAGAATATACTTTGTTTCGTTCCCGTGTATGTCAAGACGAGCATGTCATTCGCCTGATGGTAAGCGTCACACATGCCCTTAAACATTAGCAACATTAATAAGTGAATAAATACACCACAACAGTCACACACATAGTTACCATACTAAGTTAAACCTGTATCGTGGGTATCAGAAACTACGAGGACTTGCGGTCCCACAAGACCATACCACACAAACTACCTATATCACACAATCATTTGTTTCGGTGTAGGAATCAAACCCACGGTCTCTCGCTTAGTAGTCGGTTCCTCGCCCACTGCGCCACGGAAGCTATCAGACTAATGGTCCGGGTTCCCTGGGCCAGCTGATCCACTTGATTACTATCAAGCTAGTTTTCTGTGAGTAGCTTCGTTTCGATGAGACGCCCAACAATTCCCTATGCGAAAATTCTCTATTGTGGTAGCTAACAGAGGTAGCAAGGATAGAATATTTCGATTTGATGATACTCAATTTTTATTTGTAGGACAATATGACAGTTAAATTATATAAATATTAACTAAGTAAAAACAAAAAAATCAGCTGGTTAGTAATCATACCTATTGGAAGAAGGGGCTTCCAATAGGTATCGATAACGAGGTCATAAAAATGATTACTAACCAGCTGATTTTTTTGTTTTTACTTAGTTAATATTTATATAATTTAACAGTCATATTGTCCTACAAATAAAATAATACATTTTTGAGTATCATCAAATCGAAATATTCTATCCTTGCTACCTCTGTTAGTTACCACAATAGAGAATTTTCGCATAGGGAATTGTTGGGCGTCTCATCGAAACGAAGCTACTCACGGAAAATTAGCTTGATAGTAATCAAGTGGATCAGCTGGCCCAGGGAACCCGGACCATAATGTCCGAATACTGAAACGCTACTCAGCTGTCTGACGGTTAACGGCTACTTATTTTCATACAATTTTGACAGCTAAGAGGGATTCAACTTGTTTAAAACGATCTTAAATAATACTCGAGTAGCGTTTCAGTATACGGGCGATAGATCTTTGAATAACTAAGTTTTGTTTGTCACTGCGGTCGTCATGCCAAGAAGTCTTGTGATACTGTGATAAAAATCTGTAGGTTCGGGAACACTAAAAACCTCACTTATTACATAACTATGCCTTACTAATACTACTTAACCATTCCTAACTACAACGTAACATATTCCCGAGTTATACTATCGAAATAGATTTCTAACAAGTGGGTATTAAATAACTAACTTAGTTTCGCATAGTTCGTAATATGTACAATATGAATTTACGTGGAATTTGCAGAGCTGCATCAGCCCGGCCGTGATCCAGGCCGATCCGGTTACCATGGCGACGACACAGTGACCCCAAATGCGAACGGGAAAATTGTAATAAAACATCCATTGTGCTACAACAGGTGCCGGCTTATCTTATTCTTAGAAACGCACTCTCAGAAAGAGGAAGTTCTTTTAATCCCTAAAAATATCATTTCTTTTCTGTAACCGGGTTTATTTTCGCATTCTACAGTACCTGATGGAGAGGTTAGTTATATAATCATATTTATTACATCATTACATAAGTTCACGCCCGTATTCCCATAAGGGTAGACAGAGGTGCAACTTGTATACTCACTATTCATCGAGCTTATTTCCGTCCCATGATATGACAGGTGGCCAGCCTATATCAAGCATAAATTTTAATCCCGATAACATCGTGATGATTTGATTCGAAAACTCATACACTTGGGGTTGTAGGTAAAATTTATGAACCGATAACGCGAAATAGGTATATTATTATCTTTGCATCACATGGTTTAAAACATCTATAACTGGAGTGTATTTACACTACAATAAATTATATACACTATAAACATATTGCTACATTACTACCTAGTAATATACTCTAAATCTTAACAACATCATTATTCATACATTTAATAATATTCGAAGATGGAAAATATAGAGAACAAGACAAAAAAAGCTAATAAGTAACAACAATGGATCCTACATTCAGAATCAGAGACAAAATGCACAACTCTAAAGCTAATTACATAAAAGTAGAACACAAACATCATTGTGTTCAAAATTCATTTTGTACGCGTGCCGGCAGTCGGCACCCGGCAGCCGGGTTTCATCCCTCAATGCGTAAACTAGGCCACCGGCGGTGGGAGGCTGCGAAACGTCCCAATTCCGTAGGGTCATGCCACGACCTGCCTCACGAGAACCCGACCTACTTGTAGCCAATACGTGGATTGTTCGAAACTCCCTCGAAGCTAGATAAGTAAAAAATACAGGAATACTTAAGTCGGCACGCAACTACGCGATTCAGTCACGATTTTCACGTGTATGGACTTTAATGGCGGCTCGTTTAGTGAAATACGGGATCTTTGCATTACACGTGATGTGTGCTTAAAAATGGTTGGATAAGTTTTATTGCATTCGGGTCTTTATTTTATATATTTATAACTCGACTTTGTTGAGAATCAGCATGAATTGTTTCATTTGTAATTGTGCCAGCTTAGAGAAGAAGTAATAGATAAAGTTTTTAAAGTATATTTCATTTGTTTTCATAAGAAAAAAATTCAGTAAACGTTATTTTTCTTATATTACATTACAGATGGTTGAAACTTGAAACAAAGCATCCCCATATTATGATTAATAATAAAGATGTAACTAACCGAACATCAATGTAATGGACTAGAAAATTCACGATTGGATTTAAAACTGAATTTGGCAAAATAAAACCAATATCTCAATTTCAACTGGATGTGGGTTGAAATGTCATTGCGTTTTTTCATCCTACCTAATTTAGGCTCGAATATAGCCTGCGGAATTCTTACACAAAGCACCTTATTCCGAGTTGTATCGCCCAATATTTGTAATCTTGTCTAATTGAAATACTTTGTTATAAGTGTACAAATAACGCAGAAACAGATTGAAGTATAGAACTTTGTATCTGTTATAGTACTTTGAACCTCCAACATTGACATTTCCCACAGACGTCAATTGCGTTTCATTTCTTAAAATACAACCAAGTGTCATTGCAATATTTAGTTTTTAAGCATTATTCATTTTAAGTGCCCATTAAAAATAAATGTAGCGATTCAAACGGTCATCTAATGTTTTCAAAATAGATTTGCACGATGATATGGTGTATAAAACGCAAAGATTATTTTCAATGCTTTTTATTCATATTTTGTTTAATACATTTGTTTTTTTGTATAAGTACCTGTCATTAATTAACCTAATAAACGATCCATTAATAACCCCCACGTTAATTAGAAATAAATCGGTAACATTTGTATGCTTTTTTTTTAAACATAGCTAATAACCATCTCAATTACACAAGCGTTTAAAGAAAAAGAACGACCAAATAGGTCTGTGTCAATACCACTCGTTTGGGGTTAACCAGACGTGCCCCACGAATTAATTAGCAAACTAATTAAATATAATTGGTCTAATTACAAAACGTAGTCCACCTTTAAATTAGATTTATATCAACCAATTAATAAATAAATAAAATAAAATAATAATAAGTAAATAGGCTAAATAGGCCTAGTTTTAAGTTAGGATTACGTTTTGTAATAAGTATACATAATGTGACGAATAAAATAATCTACAAATAATCTCAAAATAATGGCATTCCGATTTAACGTATCGCAGTCGTATCGTGTCCTGTGAAGCAAACCTTAGTGCAATTTGACATAGAATGTGTGCACCATTAGGCCCCAGGTAGCGATCGTGACTATTAAAGGGAGGTACTTGTTATTTCACAAGTGCTCGAGAGAGGGTGTTTTGCGAACAATAGGTTAATTAAGTTAGATGCAGCTTCAAATAATGTTCTTTAGTGTAGTGTTTAATTGAGCAATTTAAAGTCAAGTTTACTAGTGCGATTAGCTTACGCTCGCATTGGCTTCTGTAATAAATGGCTGTGCCTTTTTATGGCTATTTTGAATGTGATACAAAAGCTTAATTATCAACTTGGTACATTAATTTTATTGTTGATGGAGTAAGTAATTCTTCAAGTCAGATATAACAGGATACCATAAGAAAGTTGCTTTAATTCAGTCGTGGTCGATAGACAATAGGCACTTAGGAAAATTAGGTTTTTAAAAATTAACGAAGATTGTCGAAGCGTATAAATCGTAGTCCATATTTCTTTTTAATTAAAAATGGGTTTGCTCTTGACCTCAACCGAACCGTATGGACAAAGATGAGGTCGACGATGGAGCGAGCTTACCCAGAAGGTGCCGATTCACACTACTCTTAAAGAGCTTCGGGTTGTACGCACTCGGAAAGACAGACGCAGGCAGGGAATTCCACTCCTTGGCTGTGCGCTGTATAAAAGATTATTTATAGCGCTGTGTGCAGATATGAGGAATATCAACCAAGTAGTAGTAGTACATACTTTATGTTTGTTAAAAACAAATCAGTCAAGTCACCAGACACTTATTCTGTTTGAAATTTATTCATTTCTGTCCTTTGAACAACAAAAGCAACGACAAAATAGGCTTACAACTTTATTATTAGTGCATGCTGGTGGGAGGATACTTGTATCCGACCGGATAGCGACCACCGTACACTGGTGCTAAAACCTGCCATAGTGGCCCACCTTGCGTGGGTCGCGTTCCAGGGTCAGCCAGTGTATATCCGGTTCTCCCCAGGGGCTTGCCCCCTGATCCTCACCCTTTTCCCATCCCTTTTTCCTTCCCCCCCTCCTTGGCCCTTTGACAGGCCGGCATGATCTTGCCGACCAACGATGGACACATTGTTTATCGTTGGTCGACAATATTCTTGGATTGCGCTACACTTACCATCAGGTGTAGCGTAGTCACTTTGCCGAGCCAGGATAAAAAAAAAAAAAAAAAAAAAGAAGATATTAAGACAGATTGTGAGCGATGCTTGTATGTAAATATGCAACTTCAAACGATGCCGGCTAAATGCATTGTGCGACCATGTGTGGAATCGAAGTGCAAGTAAATAAACCACGTTCGCAACACAATGAAATATCATTATTGGGTTGTAGTTTAATGAAGAATTGGTATTATTGTAATAAGACCATGATCGTATCTGCATTTTACGAAATATACAGACAAAATTGTGAGAATAACTGCCGCACTGGGAGCAGTCAATTAGCTTTAATTGTCATTAAGTCATATATGCTACGTCTCACGTTGATATGCAAGATGATAGCATTAACTCTTAACCTAACATTAACCTGCCTTTATCCCACTTGCAGTGACGTCGGCGCAACATGCTTTTTAACACGTTACAAAAAGAAGGCTTGTAGTTTTTAAGAAAAATTACGTATTTTAATACAGAGTAAATATTTTTTGTTGCCCAATTATATACCCAATGTCGGTACCATTGAACACTGGCATTCTTTAAAATATGTGTTTTGCACAATAACTTATTATTAAATGTTTGTGTGATCAACGAATATTGGTTTCGAGTCTAGGTGTTGTGAGATTGCACGTCCCTCGTAAGTCCTGATACCCACGATACAGGTTTAACCTAGTGTAAGGTCAGGACTATGTGTTTGACTATTCGGTGTATTTATATAATTATGTCTGATGTCTTGTGCCCGGTATGACGATAGGCTCGCCCCTATCACATTATAAGAGAAGTTCTGCAAACCGTGAGGTGAACTAGTAGTACCTCTACATACCTCTTCGGAGACAGAGACGTGAGCATATGTAATACATTTGTGAATTACAAAATGACCTATCTTTCTATTAAAACTGCGACGACTGTGCCGGCTTGTACGTGTAGCTAGGTGTGGAGACTGCAGAGAATCAAGAGCCATGCACACAATGGAAAATCATTGCATTGTTTATTTGCGGGCAGCAGCGCGTGAAATTACTGCCAGCTTAGCTTATGTTACACAAAATCATTGATTTGCATGCCTATTGCATATTTTTTTTTTTTTTATTTTACCATTAAAGTGGTTACGGCTTACAATCTCAAATTCCGTAAGATGACATTGAAGGTTACTAACCAGATCAAATCGGTTGTAGTGCACCTGTTTTAACAAGACTACCATCGATAGATAGTTTAGTAATGGAATTAGATAAGCCGAAAATCAGCCTCAATAGCTCGCTTTCAAAAGATATCTATAGTTTTGACAACACTGGTATGAATGTAGTTTAGGTTTTTGAGTGATTCGATAACTGTCACGTCATCGTATTAAAATATACATTCAGCATATTTATTATGACATGTACTGAAAAAAATAAGCCTTCTACATCTCGACGGTTAAGGCTAATATATTACCTACTTATAGTTATTTTTTAACAAAGACCTGCAAGCGAGCAAATGAGTCGCCTGATTATGTGATATCCAATGCCAATGGACAACCACGATACCAGTAAAATATTCTTGGTCCTATGGTCCTAGAAATTTCAGGGGAGATTGGGACCATCGGAAATCTTACTCACTACACGAAATGCCACAACAAGCTGTCATTTCAGGTTGGTTTCCTCCGGGGTATTGGTAATAAATCCGGCCGAGCCCGCCTATTCATGATGTAAACAAAACTATCTGTAGCGACTTTCTATCACTTTTTAATAAATAACGTTTTTTCCCAATATTCGCTACCTGTCACTCCAATGTGAAAAAGATATGAAACTAGCTTTTGCTCGCGGCTCCGCCCGCGTGATCTGCTTTTTCCGGGATAAAAAGTAGCCTATGTCCTATTCTGATGTATAAGCTATATTATTGTAAAGTTTCATTAAAATCCATCCAGTAGTTTTTACGTGAAAGAGTAACAAACATACATCCATACTTACAAACTTTCGCGTTTATAATATTAGTAGGATAGTAGGATAGGATAGGATAGGAAGAATACTGATAGTTATCTATTTCAAATAATTGACGTCCTTGAGGAACGAAACCCGTCTCAATTTATTTTTTTCTAAACCTAATATAATAGTAATGGACAGGGAGACCTCGGGTAGCTGATCCACTTGACTACTATCAAGCTCATTTTCCGTGAGTAGCTTCGTTTCGATGAGACGACCAACTATTCCCTATGCGAAAATTCTCTATTGTGGTAGCTAACAGAGGCAGCAAGGATAGAATATTTCGATTTGATGATACTCAAAAAATTATTATTTTATTTGTAGGACAATATGACAGTTAAATTATATAAATATTAACTAAGTAAATACAATAAAATCAGCTGGTTAGTAATCATTCTTATGACCTCGTTATCGATACCTATTGGAAGCCCCTCCTTCCAATAGGTATGATTACTAACCAGCTGATTTTTTTGTATTTACTTAGTTAATATTTATATAATTTAACTGTCATATTGTCATACAAATAAAATAATAATTTTTTGAGTATCATCAAATCGAAATATTCTATCCTTGCTACCTCTGTTAGCTGCCACAATAGAGAATTTTCGCATAGGGAATAGTTGGTCGTCTCATCGAAACGAAGCTACTCACGGAAAATGAGCTTGATAGTAGTCAAGTGGATCAGCTACCCGAGGGCTCCCTGTCCATAACGTACGCTGTTATTTGACAAATTGTCTTGTAAGTTCTCACGTGAAGCAGAAACAATGAACTTTTTTGGTTCGGTCTAAAAATAAAACACACAGGAAACAAATAGATGGTCAGCTATATTAGCGTTCAGCATTTTTCAAAGATTATAACATTGGATACAAAGTTAGAGATAAGATAAAATGTATGTTTACCGAGAACAGTCGACAATAGTCGTAGGTTGGGTATTTCTCTTGTGACCTATTTCACATTCTCTAAGTAAATAGTATAAATATAAAACATGAAATTTCAAAATTATACACATGGAGAACCTGACTAAATACGAATAAGGATAGTTTCCGAAGTCGGAGAATGCTTGATATGGTAGCTAAAACTTATACTAACTACTAACTTATACATCAACTTATATTCTGCAACCTGGTCCCTAATCTTAATTATTTTATGTTACCTGTATCATATTAGTGTTACTTTTCATTAATATTATTTGCGTTAACATATTCAGTACATCTTTTAACACTTAGGAAGGTCGATATGTTTCTGATTCAATAATGCGTAGGTTTATTGCGACTGCAGAAAATAATATTATGTTTCCACTTAGAGTTTTTAAGAATTATGTTCTTATGCAACAACTCCACTTAATCAAAGTATATAAAGACAGTATTAAGATGTAGTGGGTGTTGGAAAACACAATCTGAAGGTTTCTGCGGCATTGAAGAGTCTCTATGTTCGTTATGGATCTCAAGTGACGGCCAGGCGATGTGGGATGACTTCCCACAATATGGGAAAATAATGTGTTAAAGCAAGTAGTTACTGTGGGTGGTAAAGGCGTACCTGATTTATGCGAAATGTTTATAGTTGTGTTGATGTTGATGTTTTATCGATTTACCCAGAAAACTAATATTTGCATAAGCTATCTACATATATATTTAACGTTATTCTGCGATGTGCGAGTGATTACCGAGGATGATTCCTATATTTTTCACTAGCTTTTCTTCGTGACTCCGCCCGCGTGATCTGCTTTTTCTGGGATAAAAAGTAGCCTATGTTCATCAGGGAAAATGTGGGATTATAATGGTGAAATAATTTTTCAAATCGGTATTTAGTATGGTTATTTTTGTCCTCAACTCTTGGAAAAGTAAGTATAACCTTCATGCAGTGGTTGTAAATCCGCAAATAGTCGCATTATTGCGTATTGTCCCACCTAAAGTTTTTGGTTCCTGACAACCGCTAGACATTTTTTTTTACTTCGAATGCTCGGCAGGTCTATGCTAACCTAATTAATTGTTCAAATTCGCCAGCAATTTAGTCAAGATAATTTTTAGATTCCGTCTCGATTTTTATCGTTTGAATGCCACGCGGTTTTTTAATAAAATAATTGCATTCAAATCAGTCTGTTCGTTTACGGCCGTTCCCAATAAACGATCTTAGATTGATCATCCGGATAAATCACGGAAACCAACCAATCAAACGAGGTTATTTGTACGCGTGACCTTCAAACTGTATTCTGATTGGCTCATTTGTGTTATCTATTCGACGAATCAAACTAAGATCGATTTTTAAAACCGGCTGTTAGGCGCTACAATCCCCCGACAATCCTGTAACACCCCTCTTTTGTATTAAAAACAGAATAGGTACAGTACTGTAATGTATGTTTACGTTATACTCACGTGCGTGGTACATTCGGGTAATGTTGCGTGTATCCTCTGCATCAAGGCCTCTTGATTGTTGGTAGTTGGTACATTACATTCATTCATAGTTATTATGAGAACAGTTCACGCACTCGGCCATTGCTGAGAACTATGACCCAGCTTTATATTATTAATGTTATGTTTGTTTCAAATGGTTTGTGTTTCTTACGAACTACTTACGAATAATGATATATTCTTTTGTAGTTTTCGTTTATTAGTTTTGTTATTATTTTTGAAGTATTGTCCTGATTAAGGCTTTGGATGTGTATTCAAATGTGCTGCAGTTTTGAAGTAAAACTAATTTAAACGGATTTTATCGCGGTTTTTTATTTCAATTTTGGTCCCTACGTGTGCTTCAGTTTTACACGTAACCTGTTGAAATATTTTGATACAACCGAATGTTATATGCGTGTCGTTGATTTGCGACTAATAAATAATTTTTCTTTATCTTATTCGTCCTTTCTAACGGTAAGACACAGATAAATAGGCAGATAGAGATCTCTTTATGTTCGTTAGAACCCTAATATAAAAGGCCGAATACGTATGTATGCAGGGCAGGGCATACGGGTGTATACCCAGAACTGTATTCCTCTATTTGAAGAGTTTATTATTTTAACTCAGTGGGTATTAGAGGACGTTTAGGCAATACGATTTTTATTAAACGATAGAAATTACACAACCCAACGTGAGATTTTCCCACTATATTTACTTTTAGCCTTCAGAAATTGTATTATGTAAACGTGCATTTAGTACTGCTTCGGTAGCGCAGTTGTATTGCGTACGACTACTGTGCTGAGGTCTCGAGTTCGATCCCTGGGTTGGGTAAAAATGATATTGGGTTTTTCTATCATGAAATCAATCAATCCGGTGTCTGGAATTTGCGAACGGTATGGCGATAGGCTCGCCCCCTATCACATCATGGGACGGAAATAAGTTCGGCGAAAGATGCCTGAACGGGTAACACTTCTGCCTACCCCTTCCACGAATACAGGCGTGATTGAGTGCAGGCGTGCACTTATTCATGAAAAACTGAATAGAGCTGAAATATGTCTTTTATTTGTCATCATGATTAATTTTATTATTAATTTTCACAACATACAAGGCTGTTAATAAGTAATTTCTCAAATTGTTACTTGCATCAAGTTATAATTCATAAAATCATAATTTTTATTTCTACGACCAATAATTTTACTTAATCATAATATTTTCTACAAATGTACTGGAAACAACAATTCCTTAACATTTCACCGCCTTTCATAAAAACCACGTCAAGTTACGATCGACGCCACCATTTCCTTTGACCCACATAAAATCAATGTACAATCTAGCAATAAAGCGTTCTATGGGGGTGTAATCAGCTAACGAGAGTCAGATTTGGACGCGCGATACAAACGTTAGGCCGCGGATTCGAAGTCAGCGGCAAGCGGCGGCGGCGCGGGTGCGGCGCGTTCAAATGCATAGATTTAAATGGACCCGGTCTCGAAAGCAGCGGCGCGGCGCGGGCGCGAGGAGCGACGTACGAGTGGCGCGCGCCAAATGAGCGGCAACTGCGCGTCTGCATTGACGTAGTGCTGTGTATTTTCAAAAATGCCCGCCGACGCGACGTGGTGGAGCAAATTATTTCAATTATTTTTTATATGGAACATCATATTCACATCAATTTCAGAGCACGAGCGCGAACAGGCACTAATTTCTCATAGTACAACACTACGCCGCTCTAGCGCCGCGCGATCTGCCCGCTGACGTCGAGACCGGGTCTCCGCCGCACCCGCTGACTTCGAGTCCGCGGCCTTACGAGCGGTTGCGCCACACCGGGTTCACATGGGTTCAGAGCGTTCGAGTCGAGCGATAAAGCCGGCCTTGGCCCCGGCTCCGATAAACAATGGCAATTATGAAATCGGTGGGGAAAGCACGAATTATACTCCGTTTGTATAGACCGCGATGACTCGAGGATCGCGGTCAATGTTCCTCGGATAGTTGCGCCACCGACGCATCTGCGTCTGAGTTTTCGTGTATATAAATTAACAATTCATCAAGGTGGTAGGCCCCTCGTATGCGAGAGGCCGTCTGGGTTGGTACCACCGCTTTGTCTATTTTGTCGCCAAGCAATAGGGTGTACACACCGTTGTGTTTCGGTCTGATGGATATTGAAGCCAGTGAAATTACTGGGCATTGTGAGACTTAACATCATATATCTCGGGGTGACGAGCGCAGTTCAGTGCCATGCAGTGCTTTGTAATTCAAAGTTCTGTGTGGTGTTGCTTCTGTTAATGGGCAGGCGTGGTGCTTCCCATCAGGCGAGCGCCTTTCTCGTCTCGTCATTCAATAAGTAATAAGTAAGTTTACACGCGGATTCACGTTTCATATAAATTAACGTATTCCTACTAAATCTCATAGAGATAGGGCGCTACGTAAATTAAACCTAGTAAGGATACGCCGCTGGTTTTATAAGGTAACGATTATGCCAATTCTCCCACATCTACAGATTGACAAACTTATTCACCCGATAACAATCAAATTGATCGGTAAGCGAAGTAGCCAGTGTGTTATTAAGCGAATTACTCGCTCTGTTACCGCCTTCCTAGTGATGTGGTAATGACTACGGTCCTGTCTCATTGACATTCAGGGCCGCATGCAAGAAGCCCTAGTAATGTGTAAGTCATGTGCCAATGCTCTTAGTGCATCCCCACCATTTTAATCTTATGCAATAAAATAAGTCAATGAAACCCACAACGTTGCCAACTTGGCAAACGACATAATGCGAGCGTGTTCTTAGTATTTTGACCTATTCCCATATTTATTTATACAACGAATAGGTATGTCACATTAATATCGAGTTAAACATTAGAATACGACCGTCGCGATCGCTTCGTGGAACAATGACATTATTTAGGTATTTTATCAGTGTCTTATCAAATGTTTGATGTTTACAAGGCTATTCAGACGCAGGGCATCATTAATTTTATTTTTAAGAGATTTTTTTAAGTATACCATTTAACGGATTTTTAGGACAATTAGTTTTGACTATAATTGTGTCGGTTTATGTGATATAAGGGTACAAATACGGATTATTTAACGAGCATTATGTTGATTCTTAATCAGCCTCTTAACAATTATGTTTACAAATCATAATTACATTCCTAACCGTTAGTGCCTTGGGTTCTAGGCTTCACCATTGGAGGGTGATAGCTTTTATATTATCAAACTAGCTTTTGCTCGCGGCTCCGCCCGCGTGATTTGCTTTTTCCGGGATAAAAATAGCCTTTCACCCAAGTCAGCTCATACCCTGTCTGTATACCAAATTTCATCAAAATCCGTTCAGTAGTTTCAGTGTGATTGACGGACAAACATCCAAACACCCAAACATCTAAAGTTTAGATTCTAAACAAACAAACTTTCACATTTATAATATTAGTAGGATGTTTTTTTTACATTAAATAGTGTAAAATGTTCGATAGGCAGCAACTTGGCCGTGCCCCTAGCATTGCCGATGTCCATTAGCGGCTGTAACCGCTTACCATCAGGCGGGCCGCATGCTCGTCTGCCTATCAAGGCAATACAAAAAACCTTTAATAATAAAGAGTACTGTACATATACCTAAATAATATCCAAATTTAATAAATATGTTCAAATGACTATATAACAATATACATATATTGCGATATGTCCCAATTGTTCTAGTTGAAACGTGAGATTACGAAGATAAGAATAGAATTGTCAAAGACGAGGCCAAAGAAGCTTTGTTCCTTCTATTTGAGATGAATAAATGCATAGATCTGTTTTATCGAGGCCACCTGAAGGATTTAAAACTATTTGAATTAAAATATGTACGCTATCGTTTGCAACGTTATTTAAAATTACATAAATAATTTATGATGACATAAACTAACGTAAACAATAGTTTTTTTTTAAGTGTTAACAGAACAATCACTTTGAAGGAGTAGTAATATAAAATATTTACTGGATAGTAGTGAATCTTTGTTACATGTAATTGAAGATAAAGTATGCACTTTATGTTTGGATTTAACCATCCGTCTGTCTGTGTAACAAGCAGTTGTTGACGAAACATTACAGATTTTGTAATTTGTGTAATACAATTAAATAACAGAAAACTTTAATGTAACAAACATTAAATTTGACTATAATATAATATATGGTTGGTGCAACTCAAACTTAAATGTTTATTAAAAATTTAATGTAATATATTAAACATTTGTTTAACAATCAAAATATTATGATTTATTTATCTTTGATACATAATGTCGGAAAACTCGGCCATTTGTGGTATCGCGTACGGAACAGTGGTCTTACTAAATAGGTCGTTAAAACGTTCCGATAGTGATAAAAGATTATGAATAGCCTCAAAGTAGAATTTAACCTACTCTACATTTATTATTACCAACAGTATTTGTGTGTAAAATAGCGATGGCCTAGAAAGGGTGGAATGGGCTTCCAAGACGAAAGTCGCAGGTTCAAATCAGTTGGAATGTCATGCATCCCGACTCGAATTCACACCTTTCTTACTTAATTTATTGGCGTTAGTGACGAGACGAGCAGGTTGCTCGCCAGGTGGTACACGTCACGCCTGCCCATCAACAACAATAACACCAATCGGAACTTCGAATTATGAAGCAGTACATATCTTAATGCCCAATAATTTCACGCGCTTCAATGCTTACACACTGCTACTTGGCGGCAGAACTATACAAAGCGATTGTACCTACCCAGACGGCCGCCCGCATACGAGGGCCTACTCACGCATACTCTACCTAATACCACCTAGTGTGGTGTAATTACTTAATAACGCTTGATCTAATGGCGAAGAAAAACATCGTGGGAAACTTGCTTAGAGTTGTCCATAAGAAACTTAAGGGCCTCCCAATACAAATCCAATAAATCCCAATAAAATCCAATTTTGCATAATTTCTTAGTCTAAATGATCAATAAAGATTTTGAGTTGCGACTTGCAGTAGACAAAGTCGACGGTCCGAACGACCGCTGGATCGGGCACTCTAGACACCCTAATCACCAGACCATAACCCCTATGTTGTTATACCCAAGAAAAACCCCGGGGGACCTCTCCGGGGCTCAATCGAGACGTTTCCGAGGGATCATGGGTGTACTCTGGATTGCAAAGAGTGTAGAGGTAAAATAATCTATCTAATATAATAATCTTGTATCTCTATGTCCGCATCAGTCATCCGCCCGTCTTGTCCCAGGCCTTGTTTGCTTCATCCCTCTTCGGAGTATGAACAATCATATATAGAGGCCGGCATGGTTCTGGTGATCACAGATAAACTCATTGTTTACCGGTGGTCGTTGGTTTTTATGGACTGCACTGCGCTTACCATTAGGTGTAGTACTAGTAGATACTTTGTGCATTCCGCGAATATGCTTTTAACCACACTGCTTACATTAAAAAGTGCGTGATTCTACTTGCATGATATTTCTGTTACTATGCAGTCTATGTACTTAGCCGTATTGTATGTAGCAGGAGGCATCAATACAATACGCAAGCAGGGTGGAGGTCGGAATTCAAATTGCTCGATTCTTCACGACATGTACAAACTATATGAGTCGTCCGTTGATGCTAGTCTTTTGACGATCGATATTACCTTTGGACTAAACTGTATGAGATGGTGATAAAAAATATTTCCTTGTTTAAATTTGCATGAGATGTTTCGTCGTGCATTTAATCATAAACAAACTACAAAAAAATATTCATCGACGTTCGTTTATATTATTTATGGTAGAGTAAACAAACGGACACGTGGGTCACCTGATGGTAAGTGATTGCCCATACCCACCTGCAGTATTGGAGGAATCATTGCCTTACGTATGCCATTCACTTTATTATGATACTCACACATACTCACGCCTGTAATCCCCTAAAGGGTAGGCAGAGGCGTAATCATTACACACAGATTTTGCCAGCTTATTTCCGTCCCATAATGTGATAGGAGGCAAGCTTATGACCATACCAGGCACAATTCCAGACTCCGGACTGACACTGAGCATTTCGTGATAGAAAAATCAAATATCACTTTTACTCGACCCAGAGATCGAACCCGAGACTTCAACTCTGCTGTCGTACCGTGTACGCAATACAACTGCCACTGAGGCATAATAATAATTAATTAATAAGATAAGTACATTTGAATAATAATTATCACGTTTGTCGTAACACATAAATAGTTTGAATCAGAATTGAAGATATGTATTAATTCCGAGAATATGAGCAGGAAGAGCCATTTACTACTCCAAGAAACTAGAATGTGTTATACCAGAAATACATATCAAGGAAAATTATTTAAAATAGTAAGCGTTTAAAATACAATACGACAATATGACAATAATATAATCTTCATAGAACACATATGAATGCATATATCATAAAACTTGGTAATCGGGATTCGAACTCGCATTACGAAAGCAAAATTACTTTGTATCAACTAAGCTGCCAGTACTAGATATTCCAGACATTTTCTAAGAAAATTAAAAAAGGAGCCAAGATGATATGCATCGTAAATCATCGCACCAAATATGCATACGAGTATATTTTAGTACTAAAAAACCTAAAATAAGCTGAACTTATAAATAATTCATAACAGTTAATAGCTTTGCAAGTTAGCACATAAATAACGGCGGTTAAAAATTATGCCTGCACCCAAAACTAGCACTGATTAAAGAGTTATTGCTTGTCAGTTAATTAATTTTAGAAATAATAGCCGCTGGAGGTGTCAGTTAATTTATGATTTTGTTTTTATAAACATGATTTGTAATCATTTTATGCATAATCTATTCTATATAAAGTATGAAGCATGTAGGTCGGCCTTTTCCAACCTTTTCCAAGGGTAGACCCCTAGCACCACCTTATCATGATGCCTGGTGCCCCTTAAAAAACTTTCAATATAAAATGTTTTTTTTAATTATAAATTACAACTTATGGATGAGTACTATTATAATTTTTTTGTTTACTCAACATGTTCCCGTCAAACGCTCGATAGTGGCATTGTTTTCATATTTTTTATTTTTATTTGGTCCGCAGACCTGTTGGAATAGTTTCGCGGATAAAATAGCATTCATTTCTATTGTATTGATTCTACTTTTATTCTTCTTCTGCCACACCCACCTGCCACTTCCATGCATTAATGTTGGCACTAACAATCTACCGTACAGTCTTTTTTAAGACTTGCCGACTACTCATAAAGGAATGATGTACCCTCTTTGAACATTCAACCTTTTCCAGTACCATCACTTTCGTCTTTCCAACATTCACTTTCATTCCTTTCTCGTTCAAAGCTTCTTACATTATAGTTACCATCTTCTGCAACTAACCCACTGACGTTGCAAACATTACTTGATCATCGGCGTAATGGAGTCATTTCACGATTAGCTCATTCAGCCTTATTCCACATTCACTTTCTTTGATTCTTGCAAATAATTGTCCATAAATAGATTAAACAGCTATGAGGACGCAACAGTTGGTGGCATTAAACTCACCGACTTAAATTGTATGATTTTAATTTTAGATAAACGATTTTCGACATCACAAGGAATTAACATCATATAACATGCGATATAAAACGACAATTGTTGATTGAAGTTTACAAAAGTATTGTCTTCGTATATCACTGTTTCCATGATCGTTTTATTGCCCTCATATCTTGTAGTGGTCTATTAAAATGTCTTCGAGTACTCTTCCTCCGTTTTATATTCAAGGAGTAATAATAACATACAGGATTCATTGAATCTAGTATGTCTGAAGAAAAATATGCATTTTAGTTCCAAGAAACTTAGACCATCTAACCAATGGTATAAGCCAAGACATCATAAATGTACTGAACTAAGTTATTACAAGATATATTCACAACGACATAGTTCTATCAGTGTGAAAATAACACGCGATGTAGATTCTAATCATGTTCGCGATTTAACTTTCTCGAAACTTAATTACTTATCCTGTACTAGCCTTCAAGTTCTTCGAACAGGGTCATATAAATATTTCCGATACACCGATAGTGCATAAAATGGACAGGTTCTTAGATACATCTGCATCGCGGAATTCTTAGCTCAGACGTTGTAAAATAACACCATTGAAATATTTTATCGGCGACACTTCAGTAAGCCTTCGCGAAAGTTATGGCTGTTGGTTTGCTTCTTTTTGCAAACAATTTATTTCTTTATATTTCAAGCAATATCAATTTTAAGTATTTTGTTCAGCAGCAACTCTATTCGTATCAAATCTTCAGTTTATTTAAGTCTGTATATTTATCGACCACAAAACTCATACTGATAACATTAAAAATGAACAGAATTTAGTTTAGAGATCCAAAAATACGATTCACTCCTACGAAAAGAACATCAAGGTTTTAACATCCTCCCACGCTTCCAGATGCATTTTGTATTGTTCATTTTAAAATCAAATTAGAATTCTTTAAATACCTCGATTGCGCTTTAAAACCTGTGAGCTATGGCGCTTGTATTTTTTACTTATCCGGCGACCGTATTTTAAACATTCTTAACAAATAAAACTGAAACGAGTATTATTTAAGACTATTCCTGAGTTCGGTTTCTAAATGATATTTTTTGCATTCGAGATTTCTTTAATGAAAAAGGCCTTGATTTCTCATACAAGTGAGTCATAGATGCAGAGATAATTAATTAGCTATGATAGAGCTGATTTCCTGTGTCGAGACTATAGTAATGTTTATATAATAGCATTGGTTAGATCTTTCAATGCTAAATCAAGAATGTTTCTGACGGTATTTTCCAATAAAAAAACAGTCACGCGTCAGAACCACTGTCGAATAAAATCTTAACGAGAAAATAATGAGCGATGTATAATAATGAAACAACATGCTCTCAGCGGAACATCGACGTAAACATTTTTTTCAGTAGGACAAGTTGCTTTTAATTTGTTCTCGGAAACTTTGCCCCTGTTTTCGTCCCGACTTCGGAATTAATAAAACGGGCGTGAATCATTCAGTTGTTTTTCACTTTGGATCGTAACATCGAATTAAATTGGATAACTTGGGCACAGTAAAGGTATAGTATAACTTGGGCATTATAGGTAATGGTTGTTATCTTGATTAATTTTCGATTACCGAACATTACGAGGTACTTTGTTCGAAATATTATGTGCTACATTTGTTGCGGTTATCGCGAATATACGTAAACTATAGTATGCCATCATGTTCAGAATTCCAAGTAAGTGTTGTATGTTTTCCTAAGTTTGTTAGCAAAGGAGTGCGAACTTAGCCTGACCTCGTAGCTAATTTGAGTTCGAAAATGGGTAATGGAAAATTTCCAGCTTGTTGCTAACCGGCAAAGCACTCCCGTGATGAATTTTATTAGATTTCTAAATAATGAGCATGCAAGATATGCATTGGAACAAATATTTTTCGTTATCGGAATTTCCTGAGTCTTCACAGTGTCTACTCGCGGGGCGCCACTATCTAAATCACACGAGTATCAGGTCATTACCCTTATTATCGCTTTGCACGATAACGCGAAACACGGAAAAAATCCATCCACAAATTGATAAAGAAAACGTCCAAGATTGCTTGATCTGTTGCGATACCGTGACGGTCGTGAAATTTATTTTAGTTTGGGGAAATATTAAAAATACCACGGGTCAAGTTATACTGGTGATGATTGTTTGAGGCGAATGGCCACTGTAAACAGAACGGCATGTCCTTGGATGCCAATCGACTGGGCATCAAGCGGTAAAGTTAGGAATGGGCCAACTATTCTAAATATTGACAAGCCCGTGTGTATAGCACGAAATGAGATTAAGAAACATGTCACAGAAAGGTGTGGTCTTATTTATGGGTAGTTATGTAAGACTTACAGCGAGTACTTATCTTTCCAAAACTGCCACAGAAAAAAAAATCTAGTAAATTTTAATCACTCACTTATTAAAAACGTTCACATTACTATTAATAATTATGAATGACTAATTTTTTTAATGAACGCAAATTATATCTCCGTAAATCTACGTGCATACGTAAGTAACTTACGTAATAAATTAACACGGAAAGAGTCGGTGTGCTGCAGACGATATACCTTTCATAAGAACTCTAAAAATTTCACTATCGGGTCTTCCATCTATGAACTTGGGTTAGAGCCTACGAGGGGCTCGTCATCAGATTCAGGAACACACTAGTCCATTGCATAATACTCGTTTTACTCAAATATAAGTTATAAAATAGGTTTATAACTTTTAATCGTAGTTCATAAACCCAGAAAATATCAACGGCTTCAAATAAAGTTTTATATTTAACAACTGTTTTTTAACAAAACAATATTGAAATGAAAGACGGTTTAAGGTTAAGGTTAAATTTAAGTAATTGTTTATTATTTAGTGTTGTCCAAAGTTGATAGTCGAATATTAATGTGTAATCATTCGATAAAAAAGAAAATTCATTATTTATGTCCTAGCAATGCATTCAGATCCGGTACTAAGGGGGGTAAAATACTTACAACGTGTACGTTACTAAATTTTGACCACACCTTTATACAACCTTTATACACCTTTATACATATACGTATAATCAAGTTTTATTATTTTTTAAAATGTACATATTTCTACGTTTTTCTAGAGTCACACAAACAGCACGGATTTTAATTGATTTTCTTTTCAAACGGATGCCAGAAAATATATTTAGCAGATTGGTTAGCACAGATTAAATTATCACGGATTTTAAAGGGTTATATATAGAAAATAAAATCATTGTGTTATTTTCATACACCTGATAGATACTTCTGCTTGATTGTTTATATTATGTTTGTTCATGTGGCAAGTTCATTGTCTGCAATGAATTTTGTATCACAAAACCTTTCCAAGTAGAATTGTTTTTTTTTTTAATTGTGTTACTCGTGTCACAACCCTACAGACACAATACTCATATGTTCCCGTTACATGCATTTCCTACCTCGAGGCCATCATTACTGTGAAGGCTATTGGGAAATGGACTATTGTGATTCTTTGTTAACCCCATGTGGGTCGCGTTCAATGTAAGATTACTGTTCTCACTCCAGCCCCTGCTGTTACGCAATTAACGTCGGTCACATTTGTATCTGGGTCGTGTGCAAGTGCCACTTTGACCGCTTTTGTTTTATCATTCTTATCGCTGATAATTTGGCACCGTTTTTGCAAGAGGTGTGTGTATTTTTTGTGGCTTCGTATCAAATTTCATACGAAGTATTTTGTGGCAGTAAATTCAGTTGAAACTATCAGAAAAGCGATGTGCGATCGTTCAGTTGTAATATAATTTTAAAGGTAGAATCTTACAAAACCTTCCCTTCCAGAAGTTGACAAACAAAGAGATTTTTATAAAAAAAGGTCAGTGGTATTGTGAGGTGTGGAAAACACAAACATCTGTCTCAGTGAGGGAATTCAATCCACGGCCCCTCGCTTCGCAGCCGGCTATTATAGCACTGGTAACCTAGGTTTAACCGAAATCCAGTGGATACAGAAGTACCATGCGATTTAAAGTAAACTCACCTATTTTCCCATTAGGACTGTAAGGGCCGTAGCTGCCGGAGGACAGTGGCGATGAGTAGCCATTGTTGGGCGTCGGCTGCGTCGGCGCCCCGGGCGAGGGCGAGCCTCCGCCCGCGGCGCCGCCCGCCATCCAGTCGCGCACGTGCCCGTTCACCGGGTGCCCGTTGTGGCTGACGCCAGGCTCGGCCTTCACCTGGCTGGGCAGGACGCCGCGGTAGGCCACCTCGTGTTTCAGATCCATGCCGCTGCTACCGCATGCTGTAGCGCCGCCGGCCCCGCTGCCCGCGCTCCACACTTCTGCAAAACAAAAGAGAAAATTAATTATTCAGTTTCATCTTTGTGGAGAAATGATTTATTCATATAAGGGGTTTTTGAGTCTGAACATCAAAGTGCATTACCACACCATTGAAGTGACGCACCTGGTGGTGATGATGGTAGAGGATATCATCCGATTGGTATCATTAGCAAAAAATAATGCAATTTTCAATCTACCCGAAATGCCACACTTCAATGGGATTGCAATTCTAATTTCAAATCAAAATTTTTAAAACCACAGCCAATGATAATTCCAATTTAAAGAAGGAAATTGTTTTAATCATAGTTCATTACAAGATACTCAATTTGTTTGTATATTTATAATATTTAATCGAAAAGATGGAAATTTGATTTTTATTTATTCTATTTAAAATTGAATGTAATGTCTATGGTGTTGCATACAGTAATTATTTATATTCTATTTTAACTACTATTGTAATTGTCGTAAACTCGATATCTATTTGTATTTACATTTAATCTCGTACCACATTTTTGCAAATAACAAATAATTTTTACGTCTCACGATACAAAATGCTCCAGACTTTACAGTTACGTCATCGTACTGAATGTGAAATCTAGCTGGTATCTAAGCTGTCGTAAACCACAGCGGCGCCGGGATTAGTCGGCATCTCATCCCGGGATAGCATGGATCCCGGGACGTTAACAATTGTCCGTGCATTGCTTCTCGTAAAACCGGATACATGGCTTTATTGGGAGCTATATCTTAGAATTCACGTTGGGTAACAACTAACAATGCTATTTATCTGTGTGCTGTGTAAAGTTACGTCAGAAAATGGTTTGCTTGGAATGTGAAATGTAGAATTCAAGAAAGTTGGTATGTATAATTCATGCAGATCTTGCTGTGGGCATGGTGTTTATATAGAAACCATGTATATATCAAAAGGTATTATAGCTCGCGACGCGACTGATGACCCGTTATTATCACACAAATGAAATACATATTTATAAACTCATGTATATTTTATATTTATATATGTTTTATACAATGTAATACTCGAGCATCCGTCTGAAAGCTATTAATTTACTATTTTACGTATGAAACAAATACTGAAAGTCATAGCTGGGTCACCTTTCTAATATGTACGTCAAATCCCTTATCGCATTTATGTAGGTCGCTGACATAATCAGGTCCTTTGTTAAGTTCTAGAAAATTAAATTATACGTAACGTTTTATGTAGGATTTCTATAGATTTCTACGCTCGACATATAGACATTTAATATATTTTATAACTTTTTGTCCATACTGAATAGAGTTCAAAAATTGTTTATAACAATATTTAGTCCCACCTCACTCAACCAAAACTATGGATTTATCCCAAGGAAGTATTTAAAGACGAAATATATGTAACATAAACCCAAATAAATGTTTTACCAGCCAAATATTTATATAACGAAATCTTAACCGACTAATTCCCTGATTAATTCCTTAACCTTACTGATTTCGAAGTTTAAATATTTTTAGAAGTAATAAAATGTTAATACCTAAAACGCCCTATGTGCTGCATGTGTTTGAATTTTATGAGCAACACAATAAACTTTGTTACTTTAAACATTTTACGATCAAACATAAAATATAAATATGCAAAACAAACTTATTCACTCTCAGACATCCGACTCTGAGTATGTGTTTTTTGAAGACGTTTGGATTATATTAGGATTTGAAACATGATTCAGTCCACATGGAGGTCTGTATGCATGAGACATCGATTTCCCAGAGCATCCATGGCATGAAAAGTATCATGGAAGCGTTGCAGACGTTGAAGGGTACGGTTAATTCAGAGATCAGAAAGGGGAGAGATTTGGGCCTCCGAATATTTCGCCGTAAGAAACTCAATAGGAAGGTATCATGTCGGTTTTTCATACGACAGTGATAACAACCAGGTCAAACCGGACCATTATAATAAAGTAATAATTATTGGTGCGAGTATTGTGAAAGTTAATTCATGAATGAGTTGCGAAAAACATAACAGTTTTAAAAAACACAATTTAAGTGCCATTGAGACTCGCGCACCGAGATTTCTGTGCTCACAACCTTATATTTATACTTTTTGATTATTTAACACATCTTTCACCTGCTTATACCCCACTGGCAGTGGGGTCGGCACAACATGCTTTTTAGCACATGTTACAGAAAAATTTGAGTTGCAGTTTTTACGACTGCCTGCCTGACTAGACCGATGATTATCCATTTTGAAACATAAATAAATTATAGTAGAATAAAACCCATTGTAAAAGGAAGAGATTACAACAAAATTGATAGGAAAAATAAATTACGGGCGATCTGAGGTCGGGAAGTGGGAAGGGGGGGCTTTTAAGGGTAAAAAACGGTTTTATCTCGATTTTCGGAAAAACTACAAGTCCTATGGAAAAAAGTTAAATCGCAAAGTTGTAGGTAATAAAAAGATCTACAACTTTTGTATACACACTTTCTTCACATAACCTCAAAATATATGTGAAAAATTCAAATAACCAAGTTTTTTGTTTTTATTTTTATCTATTATAATAAATCATTTTTTTTTCACGAAATTTGGTGAAAACGTACCTTTTTGTATCCCAAATACACTGTAATTTTTTTGATTTTAAGTATTTATTTTTGCACCTTATTTTGACTTAATATCGAAAAAGCAGCTTAATTTTCAAACGAAAATTCTCACGTCAAAATATGAGCTTTTTTAAAAAAGTCTGTTGGTTTCTTGTTCATTGAATTCTCTACTTTCTGATGGTGTAAAAAAATATATACATTACTATGGTAAATGTGCTTCCCCATCCCACTTCCCGACCTCAGATCGCCCGTAATTTATTTTTCCTATCAATTTTGATGTATTCTCTTCCTTTTACAATGGGCTTCATTCTACTATAAATTTGTTTCTATTTTTACCATTTTCAACCGGATAATCATCGGTCTAGACGTCAACCCATTTGAGAAGAAAACAGACCCAGACCCTAAAGAAATATTTGTGGATCACACAAAAATTTGCCCGGTGCGAGAATCGAACGTGCGGCCTGTCGCTTCAAAGTCAGCTACTCGCCCGTTGCGCTACAGGGGTATTGGTTTTGATTATTTTACACATATCCTGTGAAAATTTGAGCCGGCTACCTATTATGTGTCAGAAGATAGGGCCTTTAAAAGGTAAGACACACCGACGGTACAGACTTGTTACAGAACCTAAGCCGCTATGACGGCTTAGGTTCTGTAATAAGGTTAAGTTAAGGTTGTAATAAGGTTAGGTGTAATAAGGTGCTGTTGCTGTTTGTGTGCTGGCCTGTATAAATGCTTCGTCCCTCTTAGGAGTGTGAAGAAGCATTTATACAGGACGGCATGATTCTGGAGACCTCCGATAAACTCATTGCTGGTCGCTGCTTTTTTGGAGTGCACTGCGCTTACCGGGTACGTACTTATCATACTTATCAAGTGCAGTCACTTTTGTTGCTCAAATAAAAAAAAAGAAATGTTATATTCAATTCTGTGTTGGCCCATTTCTTCTGCTGTCGGATTATATATGTGACAAAATAATATAAATGAGTTTATTTTTGTCGGATACATTTTGAAAGATTACTCACAACGTTAAAGATAAAGAAAGACACAGGATCTCATGATCATTACTTTTCATATTTATTTATGGACTACGTCCAAATATGCTTTATGTCTAAATTTGACACTGTGCCTAAATTTGTTACCGCTAAATTTCATGCCCACTTCTGGACCGACGCCAACATTTGACAAACGATGTGCTCGTCGCGTATAATTTTTCACGTAGAATTTCATTGTGAAGGTCTAAATAACACTATTCTAACTTAGAACCAGTTTTTGGGTAACACGAAAATATCCCATAACTCAAAGACTATACAACCTTTAAAACTAGTTATTTTTCAGAATTTTCCATTCCATTAAAAAAAAGCCATTTAGCAACTGGCTGAAACATACGGACGGACAAACAGACAGCTAGACGGTCAGACGGACAAAAACAAAATCTAAATTAAATTCCTATATAATATCGTTATGCAATTTTCATAGACGTTTAGGTGAAAATAATGTACTTGTACTTTCCACGACCCTGACCTAAATTTACAATTCTTTCATTCTTTTTTTCTTCTCATGGCTAGCTATGAAATGCCGAAAAGAGATATTACAAAAAATATAAATATGTAATTTAATATAAAAAATATTGACATGTAAAAGTGATATTTATGATCCAATTTACAGAATAAATTATTTGAATTTGAATTCATTGTCATCTTCAAAAATACAATAAAGAAATATTAACTAAATTAAAAACTGATGTTACTAACACGCATAAATCCCATCACACAGGACAGAATGCACGTTGCAACCGCGGCGATGCTTGCACAACAGCGCGAGCGGCGCGGGCGCAGAGAAAGCGCATGACGTCACGACCTCGACACGCTCACCTAGTTGCCCCCCCCCCCCCGCCGCATCACCTACCCGCACCCGCAAACCCACTTCTATACCGGCCCAATGTCGCCGGGCTTTCTCTACTCGATCGTTTACAGAGCAGTGTAATCACTGTTACTATTGAATACGTAATGTCACATCCTTATCCCACATTACGGCATTTGTATCAATGACTTGTTGACGATGACGCATTTACAATGTGGAACAATGTATGATAGCTGGTTGATAAGTCATTTTGTCGTGGAATTGTGTCAGTGTGGTATCTAGATTTTGTGTTCATTGGTTTATATCGTGTCTTAATACTGATAATTTGGATAAGTGAGATGACAGATTATGGAATCGAATTGTGGTAACAGCTCAAATTGCTCTAAATAAGGAATGGCTAAACAGTGATTGAAAGTTCCGATCACTTTCCTTGCATCGCCCTGGGTTTGAGTTATAATATCTGATTCAATGGTGGTTACTGGATGTGAGTCATAATTTCTCATACAAAGGTGGTTACTGTATCAGTACCGGATAAGCCACACATGCTTTTTCCAAAATGTCGAGTCAACGGTTACTGTCATTACAACGCCCTTAGTTTTCTGAGTAGCAGAGATATACTGTAGACAGTTTTGTCTACAGCATGAATGCCCGGCTCGAGCCATCCAGAAACTTGCCCGTTTGCCGGCATACGCTATTAAAAAAAAAACTCGTTACGACCGACTAGTAAAAAGCAAATGTGATTTTTGTTGTTCGTACTTATACGTTCCAACAGCGTTCACACACGCGCGTGAAACTGAACTATTCTTCACTCTTGTTCAACAGACCACTTTCGCTTCATCAATCAAGAACGCGGTTATGTACACACGAATACCAACAAGAGATTCGTGCAAGATATACCAAATGATCCACTTAGTTTATTTGTATGTGGAGTAGCATTGCGTACTACGTTTGGAAATAAATTAGTCCAAAATATAAACTGTTTGCCGATATACTGGCTTTTAGCAATAAGACTTGTTTAGGATATGCAACACATTGGCTGAGATTATTAACGGACGGCTTGGAAGTCATGATAATTCATATTTATGTTTAAATTAGCTTAGCCTCGACTCTACCAGGATTCTTGTGTGATAGGCGCAATATATTTTAACCGAAGAAAGGAAAACAAAACAGCCGTTCATTAATATCTTCGGGCAATTATGACTACAGATACAGATGAGATTATTTTCATAATAATCTGTGGGTTTGTCTTCGTTAGTTGAGCAAAAAATAAGGAGGCCGGATGAATACTGAAACGTATTTAAGCCGTTTTAGAAATTACTGCTTTAGAAAAAAAGAAAGAATATGCAGATATAAATGTACTCTTTGTTACCGAGCCGTTAGTACAATCGTGGCTATCGAATGTGGGTGTAACTAGAATTCTTACGAAACGTCACACTAGGATTGCAAGTGAAGGACATTGAGTGCAGCAATATTGGCGAAACCTTCGCGTGCAGACTATATTCCTGACAGCACACGTCGTTACATCGAAGTTCTCGCCTCGTCGCGTCCTACGGCGCAGACATCGGAGGACTCGCTTTTACGATGTGAGCGATAAACTTTTACGACTCATTACGATAACGTTAGAATAAAACACGCCGAAAGCAATCGAAAGAGGAACATTGAACATCAACTCGTTTCGCATACTAACTGCTATTCATATATTCTTTAAGGAAATACCAGTCGCGGATTCCCCGACCAATTCTATTGCGATGAGATTTATGCGCAGTACCATACATCACGGATAATATTCAGGGAAAATAAATTCAGTGCGCTTCAGCGCTTCTTCGTATAAAACTGCGCTGCGGTCAGGGGATATGCTCGCATAAAGAACATTATCGAGGATAGAATACGTGCTTGCGTCTGGAGTACATTCCGAAATGCATTGAGCATATTCGGCGGCGTCTCAGAGGCGCTAATGCAATGATTTCAGCAGCTTGAGTGATAGCCATCACTGTGTTGCAGGCTTGTAGTCTGTAGATGCAGGTTTGGCGTAATTCAAATGCAATGGCCCTCGACCTTCGTTCGCTTGGCTTAAAGAATTGTCGATGACGCGGAAGTAGGATTTACGAGTGGCGCGACCCCACTGCTGCGCTCTATGATATATTCAGCGAGGTCACCGGCTCGCCAGTGCCGCGTTGTTGCGTCACTACTAGACTAATGGCCTTGTTATAATATATTTACGGAGGCATAGCTGTTTTCTAGGAGGCAAGTTCGATAACCGTGCGAGGTGGGAATGAACAGTTTGTGTTGCCTGCCGTAATTAGAGAGTATGTTGGGCGCAGCGGACGTCTGACAGGCTTCATGCATTATTGAGTTCGCCGTATGAGTACTGGGCTCAGGTGATTGCCAGCAAATTGTTATAGTTCCCATAGGATTTATTGCCATAAATGGATTTAAACTGAGTAATAGGCAACACGTATGCAGCTAATAAAGGGGTAACCCAGTTCAATAGCATATTTAGAACGTATATAACTTTTACGTATTATAAGGTTCGAAATCTTAGTATTTTACAAAAGAAAAAAGTAAAAGAAAGAAGTTCTATTTTTTAAGAACCAGCTTCAAAAAGAAGGAGTTTATATTTATAACAATGTAACAACCTGATATAAAGCTAAAGAGTGTTATTAAAGAAATAATCCCTATTTCACGTTATAGACCTTTACAAACGCGAAGTATTTCAATACGATTATAAACGAAGCGGCACTCAAGTATCAAATAACAAAAAGGAGATTATAATAAATCTGTTCCTTTTATTTTTGATATTGGAAACTAGCAATATGATACTGATATCCGCTAGGGGGGTGCTTCAATAATGCTATTTCTAGACTCAGTTCGAATGTAAAATCCTGGATATTCCTATCACATGACAGAGACTGTGTTTACTGCGTCTTACGCTGGGACATGGGACGGTCCGGGGCCGGGGGTGGGTGCAAGATGAAAAAGATTGTCTGAACCGTGCTGGGAAATCACGTACCTATTTTATCGACAACTTATATTTTTATGCGTTCTCTACTGCAACAGAAGTTCGTTTATGAAAATATTTATCTAATATATTAAATATTGCTGTTGATATCAGATTTTTGGTTGATAGAATATATGTTGCACGTAATAAATGTCATATACATACAGATATATTGGTTGACAACGTTTGAGTCGAGATTTATTTAATATCTACCATTTGAATAATCAAGTGACACGTTTCTAGGCAAATATGGCACGGGGTGTGTGTACTTTAATCAGAGTAAAGTTATGTAAAAGGTACATTTTGAGGCACTCGTCCGCGACACCAGACTGTGACGCGCGACAATTGCGACACATCCGCTATGTATGCATTTGTATAGATAAAACAGCGACCGTTTTCATGCAGTTTCATACACAACATCGCTATCGCTTGCTTCGCGTCCCGCGTCACGATCTACTGTCTCTGTCGCGCAACTCAAAACGTACCTTTAAACTTAAAATAAATAATTGTAACGTAATATGGCATTCTAATCAGCGAATAATTTAAGCTGTGTTTCAGAGAGCTGCGTTTGGTATTACAATCTTCACATAGTATCTTTACATAGTATAAAATGAAGTCGCTGTTCGCTTAGATCTTTTTAACTATTCAATGGATTTTAATGCAATTTTCAGCAATAGATAGAATAATTCATGAGGAGGGTTTATATGTATATCACGCTTTGACCCATGGGAGCAGGGCAGTAACACGCAAGTGAAACCGCGAGGGACAGCTAGCTAAATATATATAGCAGACGTCTCGATTGGGACATAACACGAATAAGATACAAATGGAACAAAAAGACGATTGCAAATGCAAGTAATTGTTAATAGTATAGTACCAAAGGTATAATTTGATAGCAGACTTTCATTTCGCCAGGCCGTTGCCCAACTAGAACTCTTATGAGAACACACGTCAACATATATGGGCACAATTTGTTATATGAAAGGGGACTAGTATCGTGTTTGACAAAGCTTCGTCATATGACGAAACGTTATGACAGCATCTCTGCAAGATTAGTGCGCTTGCGACAATGTATTTGTACTTCGTCAAATCTGCTCTGATAACAAAGAATGCAGTAATCGTCATTTTTGAGATTTTCACTTTTTTTCAGAAATGGTATCCCAAGAGGTTCATGTACATGAAAAAATATATTTTCATAAAAAAATTCACTCGAAGTATGTTTTTTATGTAATGATTTTCGCCGTACATGCAAGAAAAATGTTTTTTTGCGTTTATCTCGTAACCGCCATTTTGCGACTACTGCATTCTTAGTTATGACGGCAGAAATATAGTTGGTAGTCTGCAACACTAGAAAGTGCCTTCCAACCTCTGGTAACAAAACAGCGAACTTATTTTTTATAGCATAAGCCGGCAAATCTCATGGTAAGTAAGACCACCGCTCATGTACGTCCACAATATTATTGTTCTTGCAATATTCGTCGCCTATCACGACTGCCTTTACCAATTATATGTAAAAGCATAGACACAGATAAACGTGCATAATGGCATGCCAAATTAATTATAACGATCAACAGTAATCATCAATAAAGTTACGCCAGGGCCTCACTCATGGATAGATTTAGCTGGTTTATTATTAATATATATTTTTTATTAGCTTATTAAGGCAGACGAGCTGACGGCCCACCAGATGGTAAATGGTTAAAGTCACCCATATACATTAGCAATGCCAGAGGCACTGCTAAGCCGTTGGCTACCGAGAAAGTACCTTTTTAAGCCTCGTTTGAAAGACATGTCATAACGCTGAGGAAGAAAATCTTAAATATGAGCCCAATTTCCCGGTACAGAATTCCTCTAATAATGAAAGGGGCTAAAGATTATTCCACCAAGCGCCGGCCTAACTCAGGTTGGTAGTCTTCACATACCTTCGAAATACTTTTATATAAATCTATGCTGGTTTCCTATACTATGAATGTGTTATTAATCTATATATAAATCTCAGGTATGTACGTTTTATTCAAGCAAATTTACAATAAACAATACGTAAGACAAGGCAAATAGCCAGTCCAGTATATTCCTTTATTCCACTTTATTCGAGTAAATAAACATGTCTATCCTAATAGAACAAATTGTATCAATGGAAAGAATACATTGCTCTCCATTATGTTGAAAAGAAAAGGCGCCGAAATATCGTTTCATTTTTACTTAAGCGAGGACGCACACGACTCCTTTTTCTCTTCATGAAATTCGCATTTCCCACGATAACAGGAAAATAATATAAAGTCAATTGTTGAATAGAGAGGTATTCGATATCAAATATTACTTTTGATATTACTTATTCAACTGAAAATTACTTTGTCTTCTATGTAACGCAATGTATAAATGGTATAAAGGTGGAGGAAGCATAAATCGACTCAGATGCCATTTCCTTTTCCAATATTACGCGACGTTTACTCGTTATTTTTATATTTATTTGTCACGCATATGACGTCATGGCGACTGCTTTGAAAGTTAATATTTATAACGAAGCTTGGGCGGTAACATGCGATTTTGCCCAGTTAGCTTATGCGGGTTTGATTATGGAAAAGCTGTGAAGGTTGGCTACATTTAGTGGCTGATATCTCGAGCCTTTCAAAAACAATGTATGTTAAGATATGGGTATTTTGTTACTTATCAATCCACAGTTACAGCATGACTGACACACATGATCGCAAGTACGCACGCATGTACTGAGGCATGCGTCCAAGACGGAACAACGCGACTCGTGATCGTGTTCCATACAAAGCGCTAATGTATTGACATTTCGCTATCACTTGACTCATGTCACGCGTCGCGATCTTGCTGTCTCGGTCGCGTACCTCAAAACGTGCCTTAAATGATTTAAATTGATACTTTTAAAACTAATGAGCTCGGTTTTGTTATAGGGAATTGTTTCTCATACACTTTTGCTATTAATGAATGGTCGTGGCTTCGCATTGTAAGATGGTTTTAATAGTTCAGTTTGTTTATATATTATGGACTACAAAATTTTTAATTTTGTAACAAACATTTAGGTATTTATTGCACGGAAAGTTCGTCATCGTCAAAGATTTTTATTTTCTTTTTTAATATTATTAAGTACTCCACTAATATAATGTAATGAAAAATTATCTTTGTAAGATCTTGATATAGCATAGCTTACTAATTTATTGCTATAAAAGTATTTCATTTTATGAATGTGTTCATTTCAATTATTCTGCCTGCGGACTACACATTTTTTGCGTGACCAGTCTTCATAATGATAAACCATTCGTTTGTGGAGATCGAAATAGCAATTTACTTAGCTTCTTTACCATGATGGAAAACAGGAGTGTCTCCTACTAGTTTTATAATTTGAGTTTTTATACGACCATACATTTTTACAAGGTGGTTCTCGGAGTGACAAGCGCAGTTCAGTGCCATGCAGTGCTTTGTAATTCAAAGTTCCGTATGGCGTTGTTTCTGTTTATGGGCAGGCTAGGCGTGGCGCTTACCATTAGGCGAGCGCCTTGCTCGTCTAGTGATTCAATCATATCAAATAAAATATAAAAACCTTTATCATTTCCGTGAAAAATTGAGAGATCACGCATTGTGTTGTATTTTAGTTTTATATACAAATACATACGAATCTGAACAGACATAAATACATCAAGTACATTTAAGTATGAGATCACTTTGCAGATCACGTAACTTAACAGATTCAGGTAAATATCTTATTTACCTGAATACAGATAATTCCCAAAAGCAGTTTAGGGAAAATATGTCGACAGAAATGCCTAGAGGCCCGTCTGAATTAAACGTTTCGAAGAAAAGGCTCGTTATATTTTAATATGGAAAATCTTTTAAGCAAAACTTTAATCGACTCGGTGCTATTGCAATGTAATGTTCAATTATTGGTAGCACCTACTTTGGAGGAGAATTATAAAAATCCTATTCATACTATAAATTGACTGCAAACTACAAGTTCATAATGCCCGCGCTATTCTATATTATTCATATTACTTTACACACCCAACTTACAAAGATATATCAATTCCTTTCTGATGCAGTCCAGACACTAAACCACTATGCAAATGAGATTATTGTAACAGCATTCCATTTCACACCAACACTTCAGTAATATTAATTCAAGTGGCCATATTTAAAATGCATTCATAATTCTGTTACTGCCAAGGTGAGGCTGCCTTAGCAGGGACGCAGCATAACCTCGTAAACTAATACATTCCTTTATTAATTAGCAAGTTTTCTTATCTATAAAAAACCTTCGGGGAGGTAAGCTAGGATAGAATAGGTAGTAGTATATTCCTACTGGTGGTAGGATATTCATATCCGCCCGGATAGCCACCACCGTACACATTATGTTAAAACCCACCATAGTGATCCACACGCGTTGTGTGGATCGCGTTACAGGGTCAGCCAGTGTATATCCGGTTCTCCCGAGGGGCTTGCGACATGACTTGATGGGTATAGGGGTACATTTTTGAATTATTGTACCTGCATCGGTCACCCGCTTGTCCTCTCGATTTGTTTCTTCCTTCTCCGAAGAGGGAAGAAGAATTGATACAGGCATGACTCTGGTGATCACCGATAAACTCATTGTTTTTCGGTGGTCGCTGGTGCTTTGGACTGCACTAAACTTATCATCAGGTATACTGCAGTCACTTTGGCGTGGTTGGATAAAAAAAGACAAACCAACTTGAAAATCGTTTTTTGCTTCTATATATCTATTTATATGTGAATCTCACCACATACATAAGGTCGTGTATGTATCCCATATGGGGTAGAGACTATTCCTCACACACCCGCCACTGTAACTCCTACAAGCCAGGATCGACAGTAGCACGCATATTTTGACACCGAGCAATGAAGCGCATCGAGTCTTTAGGAATGCGAAACGGCAACGAAATTAATCAAATAGAAAGAACAGAAAGACAGGGAAGAGTTGGAAATTTATATTTTGCCCCTTCTAAGGAGTGGAGGAGTGGAGTTCGTTAAGTGGTAGCCAGATATGTAACTAATGCTCCACCAAAATTTCCACTGCATGGCGTGATGGGGGACGAACTTATGGTCATAGCAGGCAAAATCCCGAGCACATCATATGTAATTTTTCAAATTAAAACTCAAAGATAAAATGTGATTGCCCGACCTAGGATTTGAACCCTGACCTTGCGGATGGCTGCAACAAGAAGAAAGAGAAGAATAATGAACACCTTTATAATATGTAAATGGTGTAATGTTTGTTTTCTAAATCCTCAAACAATAATCAAAAAAGAACTACAGCTACAATAAAAGATTTAAGATAATAAAATATCCCGATGTACCAAATAGATATGCACGCGATGGGAACAAAAGAAACTTAAACAACTGATGTAACCAAGGACCCAATAGTTAAGTATTGCTTCGCGGCTGAAATCAGACTTCCCACATAAAGACACCTTAAAATTTTTCATTGTTCGAACTCGGTTGAATTCTTTGCATAATAGTTTTATACGTATTTCATGTTCCACTCCATTCATATGTATAATATCGGACGCTTTATAAATTCTGTTCATGAGAATATTTTTGCGATTCAACAGTGTTCTCGAACTGTCCATGGTGACTTGTTTGTTTACGGAAAATACACTGTGGAATGAATTTATTTTTATATCGTCGGTAGTTTTAAAGTTGCAACTAACTCATTGCTTGTAATGCATTACCTATTCAGTTGTTTGTATGTAAAATTTAGTCTCTCCGCTTTTATGTTTTACCTTTTAAATTGTTTAATATATCTTTTTATTGAAAATTATGACTTGCCGTGACATTTTTATAACAAATTACTTATGCGGTTTTCGTTATTTGAATGTTCAATTTTTCATATACTTTTGTTCAGTACTTAACATATTATTGTATTATTGCTAATTTATTTATTTATGATGCTCGTCACTCCCAGACATAATGAGAGTTGATAATTTCTTTTTTATCCGAGCACGGCAAAGGTACATGCACTACATCTGATGGTAAGCGTAGTGCAGTCCACAAAACTAGCGACCACCGACAAATAATGAGTTTATCGGTGGTCACCAGAGTCATGCCGGCCTGTATAAATGCTTCTTTACACTCCTAAGAGGGTAGAAGCAAATCGAGGGGTATGCGACAGGACAGGCATATGACCGATTCAGGCACAAGGATACAAGGATGTACCCCTGTAGACTATACCCGCTCCAAGCAACCAGCAAGTCGCAAGCCTCTCAGGAGAACGGGATATACACTGGCTGATACCGGAATGCGATCCACACAAGGTGTTGTGGATCACTATGGCAGGTTTTAAAACCATGGTGGTCGCTATCCAGGCGGATTGTTTGTGGGCGGGCGTCGTCACCATTAGGCGAGCGACCTGCTCGTCTCATCATTCAGCAAAATAAAAATATATGGTCTTCTAAACTTTGAATTTAAATCCGACAATCATCCAATGACTCAGTGAGATCAACAACTCAATATATCACTTGAAACAAAAAAGTTGTAAATTCTTCCTCAATAAACGTTCATGCACATTAAAATTTGCGGCATTTCGGTAATTACCCAGAACTTATCTGTATGTTCTTTGTGCAAAATTTTATGGCGGTCATAAATTCCCGCCCACCACACCTGTATTGAATTTGGCTCATGGAAAATTAAACTACTAACGCAACAAGTCCCAACCGTCAAGTTGTCGATAATAATCTGGAAAAGAATTACCTGGTCTCATGAGGGACGCCCATTTTAATGGTGGCCACATTTTTTTTTTCTATTCGGCGGGAAATAACTTTAACATTTGTTAACTATGGTTGTTACGATTTTTTATTATGCAATGATACATACATACCCGCTAATCTTTTTTTTTTTTATAGCATTGGCCGGCAAACGAGCAAGTGGGTCACCTGATGGTAAGTGATCTCCACCGCCCATGTACGCCCATAATACCAGAAGGATCATGGGCACGTTGCCGACCTTAAAGGAAAGAGATTATTAGGGATTGGGAGGGGGGGGGCTGGATTTGGGCTTCCGGATGTCTCACTCACCGTACGAAACGCAGCAGCAAGCCGCTACTTTACTTGTTTTCTGTGAGACAGTGGTAACGACCCGGGCGAGCCGGCCCATTCATGCTGTAGACAAAACTGTCTACAGCGTGGCTCTACCACTCATTCATAATCTTGTTAAAATTCAATTTAAAAAATTTTAATCTTGTTAAAATTCACTACAAATATAATGAAAATTGATAATTCGTTACGTGCGTATAATGATTGGAGTGAAAATTGCACCCAACAGGACGAAAATAGTAACATTAGTAAGAAAATTTGAAAAACGAGATCGGTTAAGGATAAATTACCGAGAACGTATTTGGGCAAATGAGAATATCGATTTAGCCGTACTTACCATCAGGTGTAGCGTAATCACTTTGCCGAGCCAGGATAAAAAAAATCGCTACCGTAGACATTAACTAAATTCTCTGTGCGAAATTTTAGTGAAAATGTTAAAGGAAAGTACGTTGATAAAGCCTCGTATATTACACCTATTAAGTAGATATTATGTGGTATTATTTATTTAGTGTCAGCATGATCGATAAATTTCCACTCCATAATATCAAACATTTCGTAATATAAAATGCATAGCAACCATACTAAAGTTAAAGTTTATCCTTTAAATACAGCATTGCTCCATACGTGGTAATTTCAAAAGAGTTGGCTTGCATAAAAACAATTCTAGCGTTTCCCTCGCGTGCTACGAAGTCTGCATAAAATGCATGTACTTAAACAATAAAATAGTGAAATTTAAGAGCTCAAACAACTATGGTCTTACTGCAACTTTGGAATTACTACACCGCATGTAAGTTATGTCATATACCTAAAGTTGTATACTTTTATGCATTACTTACATCACTAATTTGTTTTTCACCAAACAAATTTTGCTCACATTTCACGGTTTTGATCGATAATTTCCAAAAAATCAAATAAACATATAATGAATTGTAGTCCCAGCAGCGAATGAAGGGAATCCGATGCTTGGAGATGTTTGGAGTTTATAAAGCATTTTTATTAATATCACAATTTAATTAAAGGTTTAAGATATTTTTATATTAGTAGATAAGGAGTAATAATAAGCCACATAAATTGCGTTCTCGCAAAGCAAATTTACAATTTCAATAAATCTCACGTTTGTGTATAATATCAAATCATAAAGCCGAACCGGTAGCGTAAAATTTATTGGTTCGAACTGTAACAGTGCCATTAATGAGTGAAATATTGGGATATTTTAGTACTACTCTGGGTTTAAAATCTTTATGAATTTATAATAGCGGGACAAAGAAAATTAATCTGAGATATTAGGACATTAGTGTCAAATGTCGATTCTTAGGAACCGACAACTTTTCTAGTAGCCACAGAACTTCGAAAGGGGAAATGCTAGGGGGTCCCAGTAGAATTACATACGATTTTAGTGGCAGAAATCCCCTTAAGGAATTATATATTAACAATTATAAGTCCATATGCCGGTTACAGCTATTATGAAGTTTATCGGTAATATTTTCTATCTTTATTTTGGCTGGCGTTGTCACGGCTTATTGCGGGGGTTCGCCTGCCTATATAGACTTTTTTTTTTATAGCATAGGCCGGCAAACGAGCAAGTGGGTCACCTGATGGTAAGTGATCGCCACCGCCCATGTACGCGAATGAATAAGAAGAATAATCAAATATTAACAATATAACAATAAGAATCATGGGCGCATTGCCGACCTTAAACGAAAGGAATAGTTAGGGATTGGGAGGGGGAGGGGATTTGGGCTTCCGGATATCTCACTCACCGTACGAAACGCAGCAGCAAGCGGCTACTTTACGTCGGTTTTCTGTGAGACAGTGGTAACGACCCGGTCGAGCCAGCCCATTCATGCTGTAGACAAAACTGTCTACAGCGTGGCTCTACCACTTGTAAGACTCTTCCACTTTGCTCAGTCTTGAGCATTATCTTTAATGAAACCATATTTTTGTTGCCTATCATCCTTTTCAATAACGCTGAAAATAACTTCATGTTCGTTAGAGGTAGTTTGTTGAACTAAAATCAATACTTTGTTTATTTATTATTACCCAGAATTCTAGGACCTTACTTAGAATCTTTAGTTTCAGAATTTATCATATTAATTCATCGGCTTACGAGCAGACACTGGTGCTAAAACCTGCCATAGTGGCCCACCTTGTGTGGGTCGCGTTCCAGGGTCAGCCAGTGTATATCCGGTTCTCCCCAGGGGGCTTGCCCCCTGATCCTAACCCCTTTTCCCATCCCTTTTTCCTTCCCCTCCTCCTTGGCCCTTTGGCAGGCCGGCATGATCTTGCCGACCTACGATGGACGCATTGTTTATCGTTGGTCGACAATATTCTTGGATTGCGCTACACTTACCATCAGGTGTAGCGTAGTCACTTTGCCGAGCCAGGATAAAAAAAAAAAAAAAAAAAAAAAAAAAAGACATCAATCTTAACATAATGAATGATAGTAAGTGATCCCAATCGAGGCTCATCTCTTTAAAAGATAAATTACATGAATGAAAATATATACACATTTTTCGTTATTAAAGCTTCAGAAACGTTGTTATCGTATAATCCTGGATCGAGTTACAGCTAAGAATAGCTTGGATCAGTCTTTTTGGATATTTGAGGCTAACGCTGAAGGTTTCTTGGATCGATGGTATAAATACAGATAACTAGCACTTCTTAGCGCCGTCAAATAATTTTAACGAAGTATACTTTTTAGTAAAGTCATGCTGTAGACTGTTTTGTCTATACTCTATAGCATGAATGTGGCGGGTCGAGCGGACCGTTATCATTGTCTCATAGAAAATCGACATGACGCGACGTAGCGACTTGCTGCTCCTGACGCCAGGCTGATACTGAGCATTTCATGATAGAAAACCTAATCTCACTTTTACCGACCAGGAATCGAACCCGAGGCATCAGCGCAGTCGTTCCGCGTACACAATACAACCGCGCCGCCGAGGCAGTCAAACTTATTCTTAATAATAATCTCCTGTCGGTGGTAACGGTGAAGGAAACATCGTGAGGAAACCTGCATACTGAGAACTCGATAAGATTTTCGAAGGTATGTGAATCTGCCAACCCGCATTAGGCCAGCGTGGTGGACTAAGGCCTAATCTCTCTCATTCATTAGAGGAGGCCCGCGCCTAGCAGTGGGACGTATATAATACAGGGCTAGTAAAAAAAAAAACTCTCAGCCGGCTCGTTTCTTGTCTGCTTTTTTGATTAAAATTCACTCAACAACCACGTTTGATAGATAAAGCCATAACATTTGTCAACCTAAAAGTTATTACGCCGGTTAAAATGGCATTTAAAGTTGTGTCGTATAATTGACCGTGCAAAGTGTGAGAGAATTGAAAATATTTATTGTATACTTATTTAAAATAAGCTATCGCGTATTCATAACGTATCACATGAAGTAAACATGGACGGCGAAATCGCCTTGAGGCGTTATAAGGTCAATCACCCTATTCCTTTATTTTTCAGATGTAATCAACGTTTCTACAGGTGTTAAAATTATATTTAGCCACAAAAAAATATTTGTTTAATTATGTATTACTTTGTTACAAACTGGCAACAAATAATTCTGAAATCGTTTTTTAAATTTATTTCCGGAGTCGTGAAATTTTAATAATACAAAAAAGGGTACTTATAATATCTGTGTAGAGAATGCCAAAGCGTCTTGAAATTGATTGTATTCAAACTTGGTAACATTTTATATGATAAGCATTATTTTAAAAACTATCTGTACTTTTGAATCGACATCAAAGTTTTCTTTTTTATTTATGACCTACTTCCTTGATATTTAAATTATGTATTTGTATGTATAATAGTATAATTGACAACACTATAAAATTACGTGGTACGACGGCTGTGTTGAGGTATCGGGTTTGATTCCTGGGTCGGGTAAGTGATATTGGGCTTTTCTATCACGAAATGCTCAGTATCATCCCGAATTCTTGAATCGTATCCGGTATGGCGATGGGCTCGCCCCCTGTTCACATCAGTGGACGGAAAATGCGCTTGGCGAAATATGGGTGTACTAGTTACACCTCTGCCTACGCATTCAGACATTACAGGCGTGATATATATGTAGAAAATCTATGTCAAGCAATAAAGTAACCGTATACTCCCTAAGGACGTGTCCCTTGACGCAATTCACGGGAATGAGTCATTATGGGTGGTAGTGTTCACTAATGACTGTTACTATACAGGTAGACGGTATGCCTAAACTCAAATTGCACCAAATCAAACAAAACTGAAACATATTCCGTTGATTATAACATAACCATTAGCTGTTAAACGAGTGTAAGGCGCAATTTCGCAGTGTGAATGTTGTGTCTGCCAGTCTGGTATCGATCCGGCGCCCTCGTTTCAGCTGAGCCGACTGCGCCCACTAGATATAGCGTTCGCTTGAAGAGCCGTGCACTCAAATTCTTTAATTATTCAAGCGAATATCCTGCAAGTACGCTTAGACTTGACTTGAATTTTTATTAAATTGTATATTACCTGTTAATTTCTGTTAGAGTCGCTGTAGACAGTCGTCTATACGTTGAATGGGCCGACTCCACCAATGTAGTACTACTGTCTCGGAGAAAGGCGACATAAAGTGGCAGATTGCAGGCAGTGGCATATTTGGTATCGGCGGGGAGTGAGATTTGCGAAGGCCCAAATTTCCCCTTAATTCTCAATCCTTATTACTGCCACTAAAAATTCCATATAATGAAAGTGTAAATAGAGTGACTGTGAAATCTTAACTTTGCTTAGAAATAAGAAGCAAGTAAGTGTCTACGTGGTCGTCAAATGCAAATTAGTAAATTTGAACTGACATCCAAAATATAGGAGATATTAACTAGTAATAAAGATGCTTTGAATCGATAACTATTGCCCAATACTGGATGTGTGTCGATATATTTTAGGAGCTTAAGGCAATATATTAGAATTTTATAATACTTAATTTTAATAAACAGCTTAATATTTGTCGGATTACATTCAAACTACTGTACGATATAAGTTATTTATTATCCAAAACATTAAGAATGAACAGTCAAACAAAGTCGTGTCAAAATGTAAACCAGTTAAAAATAAAGAAGAAAAGTGTCTGACATTGATCAACTTTCCAAAGTCAACGTAATAGTGACCATTTCACGTAAGTAGTATTTTTTTTTAAATTACTATTTTGACAGTGACAGACACTCCATGGCGCAGGCGAGTCGTAGTTCCTGATGATGAACGATACTAGATTTGTATGTGAGGTCAGGACTCTGTGTGAATGTTGGGTGTTATTTATGTATAATTCTTTTAAATATTTCTTATATGGGAAGAAACGAGAGTAATATTTTACAAATATTTTGTGATCTAATGTCATACAAAATCGTCTCAGCCTATGTAAGACCTATCTTCATTAAATCAGCTTTCAAATAAAGAATTCAAATCGGGTCATTCATTTAGATGTTACGATACCATAGCCACGCATATCCACAGACAAACATCATCAAACATATTTTGTATCCCTCTTTTTGTCAGGGGTTAAATACAAACATTTCTAGTGGAATGTTACATCATTGATGCGGACTACGTCGCGTCGGTCTGAAACCTCTCTCCATTTCTCCTGGCCCATTGCAGCTACAGGACAAAGACTACCTAAGATACTACTAAGATACCATGTATGATTATTTTGTGAGCAAAACTCCCTGAAAGCCTTGATGCATTTATTTAAAACTTTGAATAATTATTAATCACAGCATATAAAGGAAAGGGAGGTTCACGTGTCACCGGCCGGTCGTAAAAACAAGCCAACTCTTTTTGTAACATGTGTTAAAATGCACGTTGCGACTCTACTGCGAGTGGGGAAAGAGCTGTAGAAGACAACATATTATAAAGAAAAAAATGTACTTAGGCTTTTTGCGTGGTAGGTAAATTAAAATGGATATGCAGCGATAGCTCAGCCAGGAGTGGTTCATACCGAGACGAAAGACGCAGTTTCGATACCACCCCCAAAGTATATACTACATATTATATACTTCTGACCTTTATACGTGTGTAATCATTGTTAATTATTATAGCTTGCTATAATGGTGAAGGAAAGATCTTCGGAAAACTACATACCCGAGAAGTTTTTCATAGGAATTTCAAAGGTATGTGAAGTCTGCCAAGCCGCTTGGCCAGCGGCGTGGACTAAGGACTGACACCTTTCATCCGTCATCGGAGGTCCGTGCCCAACAGTAGGACGTACACAATACAGAGATGGTATTATTATAAATAGATTAAAATATATATTCAACTTCGTATTAGTATATTCAATTTTATGTGCATTTTTATGTTTTCATTGTTTTCTAAGACTAGTGTATTTAATGTGACCTGCGACCTCCCCTCACCGTTAACCCGAACCGCCTCAAACCACGTGTTAGTTGTGAGTACTGCTTCACTGTTATATGTTATGTATACAGGGTCACTTTTGAAACACCAGCAACCTTGCAGGACTAGATAGCTGACCCCATTTATTTTTGCTTAATCTTAAATTTGTGAATAATGCATAGTTTCATAAGAATGTCTTTTTAAGTTAGTCTCAAGTTAGTGTTTAAATAAATTATTTCTTTCTTTCTTTCTTTCTTTCTTTCCATAAGGAACAACTTTTGTTCTTTCATGTTCTTTCATTGAGGCCGGTCCTCGGCTCTACTCATCCAAATACGTCCAGCCACCTTGCGTAGATGTGTGTGGTGATGTGAGTGTGTGCATGAATTCTGAGAACAATGTGCCGTTAACTTTTGTGTGAGAGAGACAATTAGCTTCTCTCTAGCGACTCTAGCCCTAACGCTTAGACTTTAAGCACCGATGTATTCTTCTTTTTTCATCAGCCCGTATCTCCCTCGTAGCTTGCTGCGCAACATGCATTTTAAAACATGTTACATAAAGAGTTGGCTTTTAGTTTTTACGACGGGCCGCCTGCCTGATCAACCCATCTGGGGAGAAAACACACCCAGACCAACTAAGCAGTGATGTAATCATGTATTAATTAATCAAAGTTTTAGTTTAGTTATATAATGTGACGTTAGTTTTTCTTCGACCTAGTTGCAGGGCGTCCTACATTATATCCAAGTTGTGTTTTCCAATAGTTTCTTGTTCTCCAACTGTTTTCGGTTCTACGGCTAGTATGACCAGCTCATAGCCACCTCAGCTTGGTAATATAATAATTTGCCCGCGCATATTAACTTCTCATAGCTCAATCCCCACGACTTCAATATCCTGTTAAAATGTAACTTTATTTTTACAAAAACTCATTTCGTGCAACATGTGCAATCCGCTCAAATATTTCAAGAAGCGAAAAATCATATGAAATCTGTCGCTCGTATAATACCGTATCTCAGTTTGAAAATCGAGTCCTCTTTCGGATTTCTATTTCCTTCCACAACTGTTTTCTGTATCTTCGAATAGTATCCAATTTCCTAGCTTGTTTACACTATAACAATTCTCAGTAAATGCGCAAGATCGAATTGTTTAAATAAATCTTTAGATATTGTTTCTCGCAGTTTTCATTACTTTTATGGGTATTGTTGAATTATCTATAACGAAATATTGTTTTGGTTATAAGATGCGAGTTCAGTTATTTATTCATGATAGAAACTACTGACTAGTAAGCACTAGGTACTTATGTCAGACACAAATTATGTGCTTCGGGAATGTTTGGTTTCTACGAATTAGTACAAATATGCGATAAATTCCGGATGCAGTTCCGGTCAGTCTCCAGAGAAAAATAGGTACATAATCAAATGTTGTTACAAGTTTGTATTTAACCATCACATATCTACATTTTCGACATGTTTCCGAAGCCCATAATTTGAATCGAAGTAATGTGTATATATTAGATTTTCTATTTTGATGATATTAATATAATAAATTTAATCTTATGTCTCGGGATGATGAGCGCAGTTCAGTGCCATGTAGTGCTTTGTAATTCGAAGTCCTGTGTGGTGTTGCTACTGTTTACAGGCAGGCGTGGCGCTTACCATCAGGCGAGCGCCGTGCTCGTCTCGTCATTCAATTAAATAAAAAAATATATATTTCGATCAATGCGTACAATAATATTATATGGGTTTCCATTGAAAAAGGTAAAACATAATAAATATATCTTTACATTTATAATTAGGTAAATAGGTACAACGTGTTTGTTATTAGAAATAAATATAAATTTGACTTGTACGGTAGTGCTGTTCGGATCTTAATACACAAAGTCGTGAATATAGACATAACAGGTATAGAAAAACAAGTACTAAGGGAACAGGATAACGTTTAAATTTTGCAATACGTACGAGTAACCCGCATTCAACTGGAAGGGATATGTAATAATACAAAACACATGTCTCAGAAAAGGAAGCGATTAATTAACAAGAACTAGGATGTTACATCCATAAACTACGTTTGAAAGTGATTAACAAAGCGTATAAATCTAACGTCCTTGTTCCGCTGCAAATGTCTCGACTAGAACATTACGTTTTATATGTTAGGGTCACGTACCTAAGACGTGCCAAAAGAATCCTACTACTAAGCTTATTTTTTATATAGCAGAGGCCAGCAAACAAGCATGTGGGTCACCTGATGGTAAAATATCTCCACCGCCCATGTACGTCCACAATACCAGAATCATGGACGCGTTGCCGATATCTCACTCACTATACGAAACGCAGCAGCAAGCCGCTACATTAAGTCGGTTTCATATGAGACAGTGGTAACTTTCCAATCGAGCCGGTCCATTTATGCTGTAGACAAAACTGTCTACAGCTTGGCTCTACTACTCAACCTATGCCTATGCCGCGCGTCCGCCTGTTTGTTTTAATAAGGCGGCTGTAATTACAGAATATAACTTCCTATATTGGATACATTAACAGATATCAGTTAAGAACATGTACTGTATTTCCCATCCAGTCCAGTGTAGTCACTTTGTCGTGCCAGGATAAAAAATAAATAAAAACGTAGAAATTTAAGCGTTTAGTTGTACGGAACCTTCGGTGCGCGAGTCTGGCTACTTGGCCAGGTTTTAATAGAACTTACAGACCGTCTATACAACCGGAATATCGATGTTTAATAAATTATCTAATTTTGTTGTTAATTATTTATCTTGGCTCGACAACATGACTACACTATACCTAATAGTAAGTGCAACTTTGCATCGACGACAGTCGCTAGAATTATGCCAGTCTGATATTATCGGTTACGATACTCTATGTAAATTCATTAATCAAATTGTATGTAAGTTATGGAGAAAATCGTAAGCAAAAATGAAACTATTTTCCTACTTTTTACAGGCAGATATCCTCCGTGGCGCACAATAGACTGCGGGTACGTCTTTTTATTGAGACGCTTCTTCTTCACCCGGTCTACGTCCCGGCAATGTTCTCACTACGGTGGATGCTAACACCGTAGTGAGAACATTGCCTCGCACAACTTCCTCAAATACGTCAAGCCAGCGCTGCTGTTCATTAGACAGTGTGTTCAGACCTTTAGGATTCATCTGTTGAGTGAAACTGAACACTCATATTTACGTTACACATATAAATTTCACCCTTCTGTTTTGCAAAACAGAAAACATTTCCCTAATTGAATTTGTGTTGTTTTTGCACTTGTGGAAAATTGGCTTTGTGCATTCAAAGCGGGCGAGCGTGAGAAACTGCATAACTTGTTTACATAATCAACAGAAATTTGCACCGCGTTTCTTATTTACAAAATGCTTGCAGATATCTTGACTTATTGGCAGAAGAGTTTTGCAAGAGCTGCGGAATAGCGCAGCATGTTTATGTATTGCAGTGTTCGATATTTGAATTCGACTCTTCTAAGGGTTTAAGTTAAATTATAGTGTTTTTTTTTTTAATTATTATACTGCAAACTCTCGTATGTATTTTGTACATCTTATAACGTGTAACATTATAACGCACGTGTAAGCTCTGGGATGAACTCCCTGCCTCGGTGTTTCCCGAGCGCTATGACATGTCCTTATTTAAACGAGGCTTAAAAAGAGTATTCCTTCAACGGTAGGCAGCGGCTTGGCTGTGCCCCTGGCATTACCGATGTCCATGAGCGGCGGTAACCGCTTACCATCAGGCGAGACCACTTGCTCGTCTGCCTATCAAGGCAATAAAAAAAATGTATAGGGGTGACGAGCGCAGTTCAGTGGTATACAATGCTTTGTAATTCAAAGTTCTGCGTGGTGTTACTTCTGTTTATGGGTAGGTGTGGCGCTTAACATCAGGCGAGCGTTTGGCCCGTCTCGACATTCAATGAAATAAAAAAAATATGCGGGTTACGTGACGGTATCATAAAATACTCGAACTAGACACAGTAAATTTCTTATTGGGTGAATGTGGTATAAGAGGTGGATGTTTTAATAATTGTAAATCATACACAACACATTATATTAAATTTTATTAGTAATTATTTTCGCGTAAATACACCGCGTTAATTATTTTGTGCCGCGTTTTAGTAATTTGATATAGATAAGCTCATAATAGACATAATTAGCTTTCAAAATCTATTTTCATAAGAATAAGGATAATGTATATCGGTTTACAGTATAATTAAATACTTAATATTACATAATAATTCTCGATATATTTCATAATAGGTGCTTCCATACTTCCGTGACATTTCGTCACACCGAGAGTTGCTTGGCGGCAGAAGACATAGAGAAAACGGTGGTAAATACTCTATTACAAGGTATTAGGCCTTTCCTTTGCGAGAGTTCGTCTGGATTGCTACCACCGCTTTTTATTTCTACTGCCCAGCAACTGCTTAAGCACCGTTTTGTTTCTGTTTTGAAAGACTTTGAAGCCAGTGAAATTACGTGGCATTATGCGACTTAACAACATCTGGGGGTGATGAACGCAGTCCAGTGCCATGCAGCGTTTTGTAATTTAAAATCCTAAGTGATGCTGTATCTAATTATGGGTAAGCGCGACGCTTACCATCAAGGCGAGCAACCTGCACGTTTCGTCGTTCTATCATAAAAAAATAAATACCCAGACGACCTCTCACGGATAAGGGACCCGTAAAATAATAATACAAGCCATGTATATACGTCTGCTGGGCATGGACCTCGTCTAAATGAGAGGACTCGAGCCTTAGTCCACCACGCTAGCCTAATGCGGGTTGGCAGACTTCACATACCTTTGAAATGGGGAACTCAGGTATATAGGTCCCTTAAGATGTTTCCTTCATAGTTGAAGCAAGCGATAATTCTCAAAGACACATATTTTTGGGGCTGATTTGACACCTGACCTTCGTCTCCGCAATCCGCATTACTCCCCGCTGAGCTATCGCAGATGTATGATAGACCTGCCACCTAATAAACGTTACTAGATATATATACATACCTAGTGAGTACATAAATGTGATGTATTTATTGTTTTAAACCGACCCATCTCGATACAATGTAAGAAACTATAAACATGTATTGCCCTTTCTACAATGTGTACAACAATGTATTTTAATAGCCATGTTTTATGATCGTGAGGCTTTTAGGGATAAGCAAAGGGCAAAACTGAATTTGCAAGCGTTTTTTAGAACTGCCGTAACGTATTTTTAGCTCCTTTTCCTAGTTATCTAAGTCACATAAATTCATTTCAGTCTTACACTTAACGTGTGGTATTTTTTTCACTTATCACTAAATAATTCAATATTTCATAAAAATATTTATATAGTTTCACAATATCCGTTATGATATTATTCATCAAAGATTTTATACAACCAACTTGAAAAGTACCGTTTGGCATACGCTTTCATAATTCCTTATTTTGCTGTCTTATATTTTATATACCTTTACTTGGACGTTGTCAAAATGATCAATGGTAGCAAGTCGCTAAAAGAACTATATGAAAAAGAAACCTTCGACTCCAATGAATGGAGCGCAGTGAAACAAATAAATTGATTTTTTCGATACCAGCTGTCAGGTATATTCGGATCAAGTCTCATCTCTGCAGCACTCAATCGCTGGAACAAACAGTAAACTGTATTTAATCGAAACTGGCTTTTGTTCTCGGCTACGCCTGCATAAAAAATATTTTCCGGAATAAAAATTGTCTATGTCCTCATTACTATTTTGTCAAACATTCAAATCCGATCAGCGGTAATGGCGAGATGGATTAGCAAACATCCAAATCTATTGAATATTTTTCATATCAATAATACTAGTCCCGTATTATACACGCCCTTTCACTATGCACGGGCCTCCTCTACTGAAAGAGAGCAGATAGGCCTTATTCCATCCACTACAACATTCTTATGGAGGAATTCTCAGGTATGCAGGTTTCCTGACGATGTTTCCTTCTGTGTATTAAACACACGTAATTTGAGGTGCATGCTCTTGGAGCCGGTTTTGAACCTGTGACATTCGTCGCGAAAGTCCGTTCCACTCCCCGCTGAATTAATGACGACGATAATTAACAGATAATTAAAAGTTATTCTTAAGTATGTAGACAAAAAATATGGTACAGAAAATAAATTCAGCGAAATGCCATTCAATTTATTTGATTTGAAGCTCAATACTAATTTTCTTTTTTTAAAGTATGTAGACAAAAATATGGTACAGAAAATAAATTCAGCGAAATGCCATTCAATTTATTTGATTTGAAGCTTAATACTAATTTTCTTTTTTTACAAGTTTCGTTGTCTAATACAACACTGGCTGTGTTTGACGTAATACGAGGGAGGGAGGCGTCTTCAGAGTTCAGACTATTTACGTTGAGGCTCTGCGGTGACCTACCCGTGACCTTTGACCCGCAAGCCTGTGACCTACATAACGCCAATCGATACACACGTTGCCGGTCTGAATCTGTTGCCTTCGATAAGGACGCTGTTCATTAAAACTTTTGATTGAGCGGCGCCTGTAAATAGTGAGATAAAACGGTAATGGATCACTTTGTGATTTTTTCCATTAATCTTTTGTTTTATAAACAGACGTCGTTTTTCAAGGAGAATCATATTTTTATCTGCTATGTCAATGTCACGCTACTCATAGGGCTGTAATCAATAGTGAATCGTATGAATAATTTTCGTTTATATAAGAATTTTATTAGATTTGTTTTAATAGCATAAGTCGGCAAACGTTCAATGTGGTCATCCGCTGTTAAATGATCTCTACCGCCTCTAACACCTACAACATCAAAAGAATCATGGATGTATTACTAATCCGAAAAGAAAAGAATGGGTTGGGAGGCTAATTTGGGCCTCCCAAGCTAACTGTACGAAATGCAACAGCAACAAAAGCAATAAGAAACTTTAAGTCGGGTTTTCTGTAAGGCAGTGATATTTAGCATTCCGGTCGAGCCGGTCCATTTATACTGCAGATAAAACTGTCTACAGACAGAATGGCTCTATTTTTTATACATATTATTAATATAGCATTTTAATTTACAACATAGGCAGGCCAAGGACTAATAATCCTCCTGATGTTAAGTGGTCTACACTGCCCATTAACACTCATACTTCTAGGAGAATCATGTATCCGATGACGACATTAACAGAAAGGGATGGCTCGGAGGAAAGATTATGGGCCTCCGAAAAACTCGCACTATACAAAACGTAAAATGCAAGCTCCTAACGCTGGTTTGTGTGACAGTGATATCTACAATTCCGGTCACAGAACACCTGTGTTCTGCGATTCCGGTCGAGCCGGTCCATTCTTGCTATAGATAAAACTGTCTGCAGACAGCGTGGCTCGATTTCTTATAATAATTACCAACACAACTTTCCATCTAATTTTTTATAAATATTTATATACCGTGGATAATATATTTTTTTTATTATTTTATAATTTGAGAATTCGTCACGGTATGATTTATGCGTCACGACATCGTTTATAAAAATTATAAAAATATATTTTCAAAGAAAGACCACCCGCGCAAAAATAACAAATAAATGATTCAGTCGCATAATATATAGGTCAGAAACTCGACTCTGCTTGGTTGGCATAATTATATGATACTTGTGTTGCATAACGGCCGACAAATGAATTAGGTTACACGAGCGCTCAGAATGTATGTATTATGTATTTTAAGGTTAATTATAAAAGTAGCCAAGTGCTGGGACGGTTTTTAATTTTTATTTTCTTATTACAGCAGCAGCAGCGATAGCTTAGCGAGGAGTGGTACGGACTGTCGAAAAGAAGTTCAAAACCAGCCTCAGCATGCACTACTGACTTTTCTAAGATTAATGTGTATGAATTGGTAATTATCGCTTGCTTTAACGATGAAGCAAACATTTTAAAGAAATCTGCATACCTGAGAAATTCTCCATACGAATTTCGAAGGTACGTGAAGTCTATGAACCCGCATTATGCCAGCGTGGTGGATTAAGGCCTAATCCCTCGCATTCAGAAGGAAGCCCGAAGCCAGCATTGGGACGTGTATAATACATGGCTAGTACTATTATTACATCCTAGCACTAGCACAAGACTAATATCATTTTGCCATGCTAGGATACTGTGCTTACTATCAAGTAAGTAATCAGTGCAGTCCCGACATAATGTCGACCAATATTGATGTGTGTAGATGACGTGGAAATAAATTATTAAAAAAATATTTTATTACTAGCTTTTGCTCGGGCTCCGCCCGCGTGATCAAAAAAACAAACAAACAATAAAACTCTACAGCTTTATAATATTAGTATAGATTTGGGTAGCTTAGCAACGGAAGCCTTCAAATATGAATAATTTTCCCCGTTTTTGCAACATTTTTCACTGATGCTTCGCTTCTAATGGTCGCGGCGTAATATTATATAGCCTAAAGCCTTCCTCGATAAATGGACTATCCAACACAAAAAGAATTTTTCAATTCGAACCAGTAGCTCCTGAGATTAGCGCGTTCAAACAAACAAACAATCAAACTATACAGCTTTATAATATTAGTATAAATTTATTCTGTGTATATTCATTTAGTCTATGTATGATCATAATTGAATGTCTTATCGTCGTCCATCACATTTTGTTATGGATAAAATATCGATCTTTTGTAAGGGCGTTAATTTCGAGCGATTTCTCTAAATTCAAAATCCAATAGGAGAAACGGGTTGCAAAGTTTATATAGGACATCATATTTTGATCTAAACTTGAAACGTGGTTTGCTCATTAACGTAACAATAATTGATTTGTGAAAATCTTATTTCAATGCTTTTTCATAATTTTGACTTGCTAACTCATTTAATGTATTGTTTAATGCATATATTATTGCCAAACTGGAACTACATTTTTCGACAACATAATTTAATTGCTTGATAAATGAAGATACTTAATTTTCTTCTTAACAGTAGACTAGAGTTACTAAACTGAAATAATTCTACGAAACATTCATGAAGAAGTTTATTTTTTGCTATTAATAACGTGTTTTTACACATGCACGTAATGTAGTGAAATGTATAAAGTATTTATTATATATATATTTACATAGTATAAAATGAATTCGCTTCCGCTGTCTGTTCGCTTAGATCTTTTAAACTATTCAATGGATTTTAATGCACTTTTCAGCAAGTGATTCATGAGGAAGGTTTATATATTTATCACGCTATGACCTATGAGAGCAGGGCAGTAACGTGCAGGTGAAACCGCGAGGGACAGCTAGTACATTATATTTTGTTTACAGCCCGGAGCATAACAAAAGCACAAACATATTCCTTTGTCAACCGCACAATAGGAGTAAGAAAAAGTTGAATAATAACAACTGCTAAGCGAAATAAAATTACCATTTCTAATAAAGAAATGACCTCAATCTATATATATAAAAGAAAGTCGTGTTAGTTACTCCACTTATAACTCAAGAACGGCTGAACCGATTTAGCTGAAAATTGGCAGGGAGGTAGTTTAGAGCCAGGAGAAGGACATAGGATACTTTTTATCCTGTTCGATATGAAACATCAGTCATTATAAAACGTGGTATAAAAACAAAAAAGAATCAGACTTGGAATAACAAAACGCAAATCACAGCTATGTAATTGACGTATAATGACAGCTATGTAATGAAGTATGGATGACAATTAGATAAATTGCTAATTCTGACGTATAAACAGTGAAGTGAAGTGAACTATAAAACTCGGTATGGTTGAAAATTTGAGTTTTTAGGTGAAGTGAAGTTTAATTAATAATGCCGCGACCAAGACGATCGAATCTTTCCCGACAAAGCCGTGATGCAAGAAGAATACGGAATACTGCAAATGAAAGGAATGAAGAAGAACAAGAAATTGCACGTGAACAGCGCCGCGATAGTATGGCTCGACTTTGTGTTTTTTTGGTGGTTAGAAAATTGACGAACAATGTAATTTACGCTACGATAATGATAGGAAAATTCAAAGGTGAGGAAGTTCTCATTCCGAGGATACCGATGATCCCAACCGATATGCCGTTTGAATTTAAAAGGCTTCAATTTCCGATACGTCTTGCATTTGCCATGACCATCAACAAATCACAAGGCCAATCCTTAAAAGTTTGTGGTTTAAATCTAGAACATTCATGTTTTTCCCATGGTCAATTATACGTGGCATGTTCACGGGTTGGAAGACCATCTGCGTTGTTTGTTTTTGCGCCTGATAATAAAATAAAAAATGTCGTGTATCACAAGGTACTTAAATGAAGAGCAATCTATGTACTAAAATATAGAAATAATTATGAATGATTAATATAGGTATTTATTTTTTTTGTATTATTTCCAATTAAAAAATAAATCTGCTTATTTATTGCCATTAAGGTGGAACAAAGTTTGCCGGGTCAGCTAGTATACAATAAAGAAATGACTTTCGAACAAAAAGCTATAATAGCGAATAATGCTTGCTTCACACATTAACAGATCGCTTACATTCTATTTTTGCATTGGTGATAACCTATACAGTGCTGAAAAATTTATAATTTTATTTTGAATATTATTACTAACTAGCGACCCGCGCCGGCTTCGCACGGTTAAAAATATGTTTGTTACGACATCACATCACAAATCTTTGAATTTTTCGTCTTTTCTGTACAATAATATGTATTATGCATATAAACATTCCTCATGAATCACTCTATCTATTGCTGAAAACTGCATTAAAATCCGTTGAATAGTTTAAAAGATCTAAGGCAATAGACAGCAGAAGCAACTTCAGTATATACTATGTAAAGATTTTGATCACGGGTCCGCGAGTGCACATTTATTTTTCCCGCATAATAAGTACGTTGTCATTCCAGTATGTATAAACTATCACGCAAAAATCACGTCAATCCGTTACTCCTATTCTGCTGCGTGTTCGAATGAAGAATTCACAAACAATATTTCGCGTTAATGTTAGTACAGATTAATCCGATATGTCAGATCAAATTTATTTTTGATTACGTCTAGAACTGCCTCGGTAACGTATCTTCAGTATCTATACATTTTTTGTATCATGATTCAACGTAAAACATCCTGTTCTCGATATCTTTAAATAGATAATCATTAATGAAAATATGGGTGGAACGTTTCAATAAAAACACGTCTACTATTGTATTATTTATAAAAGCAATTAAACAAATAGACATAACAAACATATATCTATGGTTTCTTACGTTTACGCGAATATTACTCATTGAAATAAAACTAATCTAAACGGATTTTATCGCGGTTTTTTATTAATTTATATTATATTTATAAAATTTATGGTTTGGTCCGATTTTATAAATTTTATAAATAATTGTAATTTGAAGGTAGATAATGTAACATTAACATTTGGGGACAACCCACACCTTAGTCCCCCCCGTGACCACGAAGGCTGAAAAGTCTTCGAAACGTCGGGATAAAAATTAATAAAAAACCGCGATAAAATCCGTTTAGATTAGTTTTATTTTAATATATCTATGGAATTGTGACAAGAGCATACTGACAGTGGTATTAACCTTGACATTGCGTGGGCAGTTTAAGCTTTAATAAATGTATTAAATAAAAAATGCTATAATGCTAATATTTTATTATAGTAACATTTGCTGTCGAAAAATACTAACTTCAACAATAAATAAGAAATTTTATAATATTATTAGCTCTTAGTAAAGTGGTTTACTTTGAGTGGTAGAACCACGCTGTAGACAATTTTGTCTACATGACGCAGCTCGAACTTTTTGTTATTATCGTCTCACAGAAAACCGACGCGAAGTAGCAAATAGTTGAGCGCTTCGTGCGGTGAGTAAGTCCATGTGGTATCCGGAGGCCCAAATATCCCCTACCCCATCCCTTAATTATCCCTTACTTATCCTATGAGTCTTCTGCTATTGTGGGTGTTTATTAGTGGGGCAGATCAATTGCCTTTAGGTGACCTATTTGATCGTTTGTCAACTTATGCTATAAAAAAAGCTAATAAGTACCCGAGTTAAAACACTCATTCAAAAAAAGGCATTCTGGCGGTGGCCGGTTCATTCATTTTGTTTTATATCTCAAAGCCCAGTGAAAGTTGCGAGTCCATAACTGGCTTGTGTTATTTATTACTAAAGATTACATGAAAAATTATACATTAATGTAAAAATAAAAGTGTACGTGACTTGTTCACTTGTAACCTTTGAGTATCTTGGAACACATTTTTTCCTTTTAATTTCACTTGACATCTGTTATGAGTTTATGACTGTTACATGTATTAAGTAACATAAAATGTAAATGTGCAGCGAATAATTATGTATTAACCGCGTAACTAAGAAAATATTAGTATGTATACATCTGTGACAGTTACATAGTAGTCTACATATGTGACATGTCGACGCACCTACATATGGCGACACCCCGTGACCGTGTCAGATACCCGTAACAAAGACACATATTTGTTTGTTAAATGTAAAGAAATAATATCACGAAGTCATCCGTTCGGATACCTCGTTTTGTCATATCGCGTCACAAGTCTCACCCACATTAATGTTGGATTGCACCAACTTACTTTAGCAATGACAAACATGTCAAAGTAACGGTTAAACAAAACATTAGTTGCACCATTTGACAAATGTTAAATGACATCATAACTTTAGCTGTTAACCGTAAACGCCCAATATTCGCTAGTCAAAGCTATTACTTAAGTTAAATAGCTGTCAGATGACAATTATACCGATACAATTATAACGTCGGATATATCTCCTAAAGCGTCTGTGCTCCAAAATAATATCATATCGCTATTTCTGGAATTAATCGAGGAATCTATTAATATCGGAATACTATGGTGCAACATCTTCCGCAGTCAATGTTAAAGTCAGCGTAACTGTTATCGTCAAATTTGACATTAACCTGAACTATAGCTGCTATTATGGTGCAATCCAGCCTAAGCGTAGCAAGTACATGAGACAGCCCCAGGACCCTCGGTGCGTCAAAATATATCTTGTATTTACGTGTATTTTTCTTCTAACTTCCGTCCATGCCTGAACCGCACAAACCCTTACTCCCACGTATACAGCGTTAATAGTAAGCTCATACACACTCATAGCCAGACACACTCACTGATTAACATACGATTAGCGAGTCAAGCAACTACTTAGCGCCGTCAGTATATAGATAGTGACAGCTTAGACCAGTGTTTCCCAAGGTGGGGCCCACGCTCCACATGGGGGCAATTTGATAGTTAAAGGGGGCAATTTAAAAATGGACTCGACACGACTTTAACCCTTTTGCTTTGGGTTATTTAAATGCAATGCTAGATATTGGTGACAAAATAACAAAAAAATGTTAAGGTGGGGCAAGGCTTAAAAAAGGTTGGGAAACGCTGGCTTAGAGGTATTTTAACTGAGCGTCTCCGTACTTCGGAGGGCGCGTAAAAGTCAGTCCCGGCTGTTATTAACTGACAGCAGTCGTTAAACCAAGTCGGAGGCCTTCAGGCGGCTTGAAAACTTTGACACTAGAGGCCTTACTTATAAACGTTACTTAAACATTGGTTAGTTAAACACTCTTTTATTATTTATCTCTGTCAACGCGATTTATGAAGTTGGTAAAATGAGACGAAAATGGTGTTTTAACTAAGCAGTGCTATGGTGCTGCCACACCGCTGTTATAAAATGTTATAAAATGTTTACAAACATTTTCTAACATTTGTTAACATTTTATCACAATGTTAGATAATGTTAATAAATGTTTAATGTTACAAAATGTTTGTAAACATTTTATAACACCGGTGTGGCAGCACCATTAAGAAAGTTTACAAGTAGCCCTAATTTGTCTACTAATTATTCTATATAGAATATAATTCTAAGGTACTAAGAATAATTATATTAAGCTGATGACGTGTTCAGTTACTGTCATGTCATATTGATCATAATGATTTGTACCATCATCTTCAGAGATACAAATAAAACTCCAATTTCGCTATCTTAGCTTTTGTGTCGCATCAATTAGTATGATTTTATGAGACGATTTAGCGATATTAACAATTTTTATACTATTACACGTTAAGATTTATTCGTAAACATTTTGTGCATGAGTCAAACAATACCCCGAAGCGGCCAGTTCGAACTTATCCTCAATATTTTTTTCTTTTTCGGGAATGCCGTGCGTGCACTTTCTTGATGAGGAAAAAGTGATTATTATCGAATATAATATGTGGGTAGTTTGTATGCTTTTATATTTCTTAAATGACGAGACGAGCAAATCGCTCGTCTGATGGTAAGCGCCACGTTTGCCCATAAACAGAAACAACACCACACAGAACTTTCTAATAGTAATGTAAAAGCAATACATGACACTGGACTGCGCTGGTCACGCGGAGGCATAGGTAATATGCTAAGTCTCATAATGCCCAGTAATTTTACTGATTAAAATGCCCTTTCAACCGAAACACAGTGCACATTCCACACTCTGATGTCTTTCTTTGTCGACGTGATTTATAAAGTTGCTAGAAGGATTAAGGAGACTAAACAGTATTTAACTTAGCAATGTTTGAATAGCGATTGTTGTTGTTACGCAACCTACCAAATTCAGGATCCTATAATGATTGTTTAATGTATGGGATATTTATTCTATGGATTATTTTCTAATATAGCAGGTGTAGTTGTCTAAAATTCATTACTAATTCAATTATTTATTGCAATCATGAAATTGTGTAGGCACATGGAAATCTATGAGCCCGGAGTCCGGACCGGGTTGAGGCTGTGTCGCGGCCGGGTCACGACTCCATCCCTCCCCCCTTCCCCCCTTCCCCCGCACCCACGCTGCTCTTGAACTGGTTCGCGTACTTTCAGTTTCTCTCGGGCGGGATGGCATGACCTACCCGAAGACGGGACGAAGGAGATCCCGGGACCCGGGATGCGCGTTGGTATATTTACTAGTTGTTATCCGACGTCATGTGTAAAGGCTTAGGTGTAGCGACTTTTATATTCTTAAAACTGGCCGGTTAAAGGTATGCCAATATCATTTGAGATATCATCTTATGGATATTGAAATTAATCTGAGCGATTCGTATTTTTACTATTATACGAACATATTTATTGTAAGTATAAATGTTATGTTTGTCATTTATTACTTAGACAGATATGTATATATTTCAATTTTTACAAAGTACGTAATTTTTATTTGATAGTCGTATACAATGTAATGTAGATACTTTATATACGTACTTATTGGAACGAAATAAAATAATGTGAATAAATAAGGCGTGATCAGTATGGTGGAAAATTGTTTCTAGCGTCGAATAAATTGGCAGAACTATGATTACCGAATTCTCTGATAAAATAATAATGTATTTATGGTTTGAGAGAAAGCAATAATTTATTAAACTTTAGAAACATCTTCGTTGTGTTAGACATAATACATAATATTATTATCTGAAAATAGTAATTCGTAATTTATGCTGAGAAACAAGCTCCAAAAGCGTATTTGGCAACCCTAAACATCGTCTGCATACCAATTTATGTTTATAAAAAAAGTAATATAAAAATATTGTAAGAAATGAGATTTTAATAGACCAATTTCAAGACGCCAGAATTTTGTTAAAAAAGTCAGTAGAACACGAAAAAACTTGTTTTCGTTTGATTTCGCCTCTGTTTGATAAAATGAATGTAATAGTCACGGGCTTCGATCTGAATTCTACGTCTGGCTTTTTGAATATAAATCAATCCAATACTTTGATGTTTCAGTGTGTCTCCATATTTATATTAGAATGTTGATATCTTTATTGAATTATTATTGACTGTCAGTGTGCTTATTGGTTCTCGTGAGAATTATTTAGAGATAATACATAAATAGAAGAGATATTTATTTACAGATAAGTAAACTTTATCACATATTTAACTTTTTGATTTTAATGTAAAAATACAACATCGAAACGTGTTTTTTTTGTGATGATATGAAATACGATATATTTTTCAGTTTACGGATGTTTACGAATATAACATATATACATAGTAGTTTTACTGCATAGCTTGGCAATAATTGGTACGTTGCGCATAGACTATAATTGATGGTTGAACTCTCGTCCCTGGTTTCATATGAGCATTCAGATATTTTTGGAAATACATAAACATGAAATTAGGAAAATATTTTCAATATAACGTAAAAAAAATACGTATTAAAATAATTACAATACAACAAAAAATAAGTATCCTCGCTTCACGATAAGTTATGTAGGTGTCGGCACACGAAGCCTAGTTTGTATGGTTTTTTATTTGGTCCATTTTTTCCATTATTTGGTCCATGTTTACACCTAAATTTGCGCAGGAAATCTAACCACATTCCCGGTACAATTATATATTAACAATAGATAGAGATAGTTTTCATAAGTTACGATTCTTCCCAGCTGAATATATACATTATGGAAATTGTTGGTCCCGCAATACATGAGCCAAACAACCTTGTGGCCATTATATTCGCCAAACAAGAGAAAACAAAGGATATTATCTTGTGACGACAATGGCTTACAAAGCATATCGTATGAACCCGATATTCCCCGTAGGCTTATTATAATCATACTCCATTGAAATGTTACATTTTTTAGGCCTCACCTTGCGTTTCTTAGAGGAGTCAATTTTATTGTTTTGATGTGTAGTGTAAAGCTAAAATCAAGTTTGTGGGGTCGCCACAAACTCGCCACCCTTGTCCCACGGCCGCCATCTTGAAAATAGGGGTTGAAACGGTTTTTACGATATATCTCTTAAACTATTTATCTGATAAAAAAAATTGTTAACGTTTTTTGTTGCTAATTAAATTCTCTATAACTTTGGTCCAGTAACTTTTTGTCGTAAAACTATAAATAAAAAAGTTATAAGTGAAAATGTAATAAAGAAAAAAATAAAGATGATAATTCTCTTGACAGCCTAAGATACAAACAATTCGCCAAGGCAGTGACAAAAAGTACTTCCTCCAACACAAGACACAGAACACAGTTCTCCAGAACAATGGAAGCACACTGCGGAACATTTTAGCCCTGCTTTTCGACATCCACACATCGCTCCACAGTTTCCTTTGCATTTACAAAAGATCAATTTAAGAAGCTCAGGGGGTGCTGGAGGTTTAGAGCTCTGCACTGGCATCAATAATTTTCCACATTTTTTCCAGCCCCAGTCTTCAGGATCATTATTATTACCAAGCCACGACTGGACCTGATGGTAGACTCGGAAAGTATGAAAGCGAGCTGTGTCTTGTGTTGGAGGAAGTGAAGATAAATTAAATGTACTTTTTGTCACTGCCTTGGCGAATTGTTTGTATCTTAGGCTGTCAAGAGAATTATCATCTTTATTTTTTTCTTTATTACATTTTCACTTATAACTTTTTTATTTATAGTTTTACGACAAAAAGTTACTGGACCAAAGTTATAGAGAATTTAATTAGCAACAAAAAACGTTAACAATTTTTTTTATCAGATAAATAGTTTAAGAGATATATCGTAAAAACCGTTTCAACCCCTATTTTCAAGATGGCGGCCGTGGGACAAGGGTGGCGACCCCACAAACTTGATTTTAGCTTTACACTTACCCCCCCTACACATCAAAAAAATAAAATTGACTCCTCTAAGAAACGCAACCCCAAATGTAACATTTCAATGGATTATCATGTCAGGTTGAAGGGTAACGCCCATCTGTACCCTATTAATTTGTCAATCTGACAGTACACGTGTGGCGAAAAATATTCATCATACTCGCTTATCGAATATTGATACTATGTTAATGATAATGTTTATATTCTTTTTTTTTATCCTGGCTCGGCAAAGTGACTACGCTACACCTGATGGTAAGTGTAGCGCAATCCAAGAATAGTGTCATGTCGTGTCAACGATAAACAATGTGTCCATCGTAGGTCGGCAACATCATGCCGGCCTAAGGGCTAAGGGGAAAGGGAAGGAAAAAGGGATGGGAAAAGGGTTAGGATCAGGGGGCAAGCCCCCTGAGGAGAACCGGATATACACTGGCTGACCCTGGAACGCGACCCACACAAGGTGGGCCACTATGGCAGGTTTTAGCACCAGTGTACGGTGGTCGCTATCCGGTCGGATACAAGAATCCTCCCACCAGCGTATACTATGTTAATGATAATGTTTATATTCGAGATGTTTTTGATAAGAATCACAAGCAAGTTGGAATTTAAACCAAGTCACTCCAATGCAGTGGCAGCTTAGTGTCATTATAGTACTACGATAAAAACTATGCGCTTGAGCAATCTTCGTTTTAATAGACGAATAATATGTAATCAATATTCTGCCAACTGAGCCCGCAGTCAAAAGAAATAAGTACATAATCATATGTATAATCATAATTCAGCATTCATTAGTAAGTATCGTCAATTTCTGCCACTAAATAGCACAATGCAAACACTGCTGTGTTCCGGTTTTAAAGGACATTGTAGCCAATGTAATTAGCATCTAGTATCCCAGGATGACGAGCGCGGTGGAGTGTTACGCAGTTGGTAATTCGAAGTTCTGAGTTGTGTTGCAACTGTGCATGGGCATTTGTGTGTCGCTTACCATCAGGAGAGCGGCTTGCTCGTCTCGTCTTTTCATTTCATCTCGTTAATTCAAATTTCGAGGCCCAGCAATTTCAATATAGCAATTTAAATAAATTAAATTTAATAAAACTAATTAAATTTATTTCTATACTGAACGCAATCACAAATGAAAAAGAGTATCCCTTTTTTTTTTTTTTTTTTTTTTTTTATCCTGGCACGGCAAAATGACTACGCCACACCTGATGGTAAGTGTAACGCAATCCAGGAATAGTGTCGACCAAAGACAAACAGTGTGTCTATCGTTGGTCGGCACAATCATGCCGGCCTGAACCCTTCAACGTAGACAGCGGTTTGGCTGTGCCCCTGGCATTGCCGATGTCCATGAGCGGCGGTAACCGCTTACCATCAGGCGGGACCGCTTGCTCCTCTGCCTATCAAGGCAATAAACAAAAAAAAACTATATCATGTCTATTTGTAAATTAACATGAATTAACGTAACAACTCGCGAGAATCGTATCATGCCCCATTTGAAATCAGTACTTGTTTGCTTTAACGTAACTGGGACAAATAAATAACGACTTTAATTGTTCAATCGTAATGGCGACTCAGATTTTATTTGGGTTAAACTATGTGATAATTATATTTATTGTTTTACAAAACATATTCTTTGCTAGCGGCTCCGCCCGTGTGATAGTTAATAAAAACGCGGGAAAATTCTATTATTACAAAATATCGACTTTTCTCGGCTACTTTTACATAGAATTCAAATGTGCTATATTTATAAACTTCCCGGAAGAAACTATCTAAACGATAGTGAAAAGTGCATCAAAACTTGTTGCGTGGTTTAAAAGAACTATGCGAACTAACAGACAGAAGGTTTTATACTATTTACGATACAAAAATAATACGAAACAAGTATGTATATGTGAATTTTACACGGTTTACACGGTTCATTTTTCATTTTAGTTGATCGATTAACTGACAAAATATGAGATAGATTTCGATAATAATGGGAACTCGAGAACGGAATACACCAAATACACCGCGAATCGGGTTGGAAAGTCAGTTTTTGAAATTTTTATCATTAATTATTTTAAATAGGCTAGGCCCAAATTCCCTTCTCTTCCGAATCCCTCAATTACCCCTTTCTCTTTACGGCCGGCAACGCATCTATGATTCCCGAGGTATTGTGGATGTTCTTAGGCTGTAGAGACCAATTACACTCAGGTGAACTCCTGCTCGTTTGCCGGCCCCTACCATAAAAAAGTCTGGCTTCAGATTAGCGCCATGCGTGATGATTTAAATGTGTTATAACTGAACAAGAGGCGACGTATGATTGCCAGGAACAAAAAGTGGTATTGCCACAAGCGTATTATTGGGTACAGTGCTTTGATTGATTTAAATTACCTCGGTGACAGTGATTGACGGACGCGCTAAAACCCTGTCCCGGCGTGGACGCGGATTTAGCGAAGCGCGTCATAATTTATATTTTTTTCTGTAACGTACTGGCCAGCGAAATTTTATATAAAGATTTCCAACCTTCTTGTTAGGATTGTTGTTGTTTATGTTCAAAGATTTTAATCCTTGAACAAAAACCATCATGTTATTAAATAATTTCAGCGATTTGGAAGTGATACATTTTAAGCACATTATTTATTTTCAAAGTTGTTTTAAGCACGTTTAAAATATGTTTATTACAGTATAGTTGAACGTGACAAGTTAAAACGAAGAATCTTATAAATTGTTGAAGTAAGTGTAAATAATTTTAACGTGTAACAAATGATCGCTATCTCTTTTCGAACACGTTAATTTGTCAAAAAGATATTGCAAACACGAATAAATCACGAGAATTCAAAGCTAATGCATAAACTTTCTCAAAAGGCTGTCAATATGAAACATACAACAAATCTTAATATGTTTTAAAATATATTTATTTGTTCGAAAAAAAAATTTACATACCTTAAATACATTTATTTTTTTATAGGTAATACACATTCGTTTGATGATGAAAAACTGACCTACTATTCAACAGAAAACGAAAGGATCTCCACAGGTACACATGCAGACACGAGACCAATTAGGCTATTAATATGTAGATTGATTTAATTACCGAGTCGAACCAATTCTGATATTTTCCGCACTGCGCAATTCGCTAAGAACAAACAAAAAGAGTCATAAATCAATTCGTCGTTTTTTATCACAAAAAATACGAGTTTCATTTCAAATTTAAACTTGGAACTGCTATTTAAGTGCCGAATCAAATGAACCGTTATAAAACTGAATATTTCATCACATCAAAATTCACTTTACTCGTACATGGGCTTGCAACTGTATATACCCTGCGCATTTTAAGTTAAAACCTCCGTTTTGACTTCATTGACGCACTTTAGTGTATACAATGCATCGATTATCATACAAAATGTTCATTAGGCACGAATCCGGGGGGCCTGTCGAAGTGTTGCATAACAGAACTTTGTTATTGTTCAGTGAGTGGTGTTGCCAGATCCAATCTTGGTTATTTTAACAATGTCCACAATATGGTGACAAAGAGCTAAAAGGACATACAAAAAATCTGTTGGCTTAACTGAACAATATAAAAAATATTTGTCCAAAATATTAACACGTTCAAATCAGTCTGTACTACTGTGTCTTTTGTGACATATAGATAAAATTTACATTTTTATACTATACATTCAAGTTGATTTTTTCTCGGAAGCTTTTTGAAACCAGTATGCAAACGTGTATAGTTCAATCTGGCAACACTATAATACCGCCGCAGGCGACAGCGTCAGTAGGTAGGTAGACAGAAGCGCACCTGGATACGCTTATAAATTCAAATTTTAAGTGAATCGAAATGATTGTATTGAATTCATTAATAACGCAGAAGGGATAAAAATGTTTTTCGTTCATGTTCATGACTTATTTAATATTTATTCCATTCAGAGTGACATCCGGCAGCACAAACAATACCAGTATGCACATATTTCATTTACACAGATACAAAAGGCCTTTGCGACTAATATATTTCGTCGAAAATAGTCAGTGTTATGCACTACTACGTACTATATGTTTCAAAAACTAAGATACCTATAAATATACTCAGTTTTTAAATTCTACCTTTCGAACCTTAACCCACATTACAGCTTAAAATCGCACATTTTTCAACTGAATTGAAGAGGGAGGACGCGGTGATTACGCAATATCTCCGCCAAATGTGGACCACAATTTTGACAATTCTTTTTATATCTGATAGGTTTTACTCTGAGGCTGTTTCCATTATAATTCGATTAAGATGGTGACGACTGCAGAAGTACGATGTAAAATGAAAGACACCTAAGCGAATAACAGCAAACGCACTGCGTAGAATTACTTTCGCTTAGCAACTTCATAGAACATCTAGGCCTGCGAAAATAATTAATGTTGTTAATAAGTCTCGCTCTACTGACGTAAACTAAGGTTGCCAGCTTTTTGTTTCACTTTATTATATCATTTACTGGATTTTAAGATAATGTTTTTGGTAATATTTATATTCGCTTATTACATAATATAAAACCGAATATCTACTTTAATTATCTCACTTTAGAGCACATTTTTGTAAAACACAAAATGTAATCAAGTATGATCATTCATAAGCATTTAGAATTCGCGTTACTAACCGAAAGTAGAATAACCGAATAATAAGAAAGCTTATAATTTTTTTACTCATTAAATAAAAATAAAAAAAACAGTTTTGCCTAGTTATATATATCAAAAATAAAAAAAATAACAAATTACTTAGAGACGCAAATAAGTTTCAATTTAAATTCAAAAATCATACGGTTATTGTGTCATGTTCGATTACACAACTGTAAAAATTAAGCTATTGATTGTGTAATTGAGGAATAAATATGATTGATGAGTACAATCAATCATTTGTAACTGAAGACAAAAAGTGCAATTAGGAACCTCAGCATGAATACGTATCTTATTGAAGTATGATAAGGAAATAAGTTTATTATGAAAGTCATGGCATGTTAGAACTCGCAACGAAGCAACAAATTTTGCGAAAACAAAATTGCAGAGGTAAATAAATTCTATTGATTACGAAAAGAATCATCAAAATTGGTTTAAATGGCGAAAATTTGGGTAAAAACCGTAATAGAATTGGGGATATAATACCTGATACGGCTATGCCATAATTACCTGAAATTTTAATGGAATATTTTGGATACTAAAGTAATTTGATTTAGTATATAAAGATATATTAAATATAATAAAAATGTTAGCGATTAAACTACAAATTAAACGTTTCAATTCAACGTTGATGAGCGTTTAAAATTTGGTCACTTCTCCCGCCCTCAACGTCGTACGTCTCTTGAAAATAATAATAGCGTGAGTAACTTCAGAGTGGATAAATAAAGATTGATGAGACCTCTTCTAATGACTATATCTATTAAAATCTTCGTCAGAATTTCCGTTCCGTTCTTCCTGGCGAAATTGCTTCCCAAACTGTCCATAAAGTGAAAAATCTATTATATTTATTGTATATTTTATAGTCCCCATTATAATAGGAAAAAAGAGCTACGCCGCGTTTCAAAGAGTGCACCACATCCTCGCACTCTAGTAATGAAACTATTATGACTCTTAAACCTCATTGGCTGAAACAAACAAGGAACAATGCAAAGGATATTTATACAATATTGCATAACGTGGTATCAGTTGGCTCATGTTCACTAATTTTAACCCACATACGTTGTTGTGAGGCGGTTAGTGGTGTGCGGAAGTACGTAGGTTGGCGCGTCGGCGCTCCGCTCGGCCGCGATAACACTATCTTACTGGGTTAACAACCTATAGCCGACTATTGGAAATATCATTGTAATCACGTTTGCTTATCGCGCACTGCTTACATCTTGTCTACGCTGGTAATCTTCAAGTGTTTTCCACGTTGTTAAGTCCGTTGAATGTTTTTGAATTTTTTATTTTATTTACAGACTGGAAAAAATAGGATATATTTAAAATTTTGATTTATGTTAACATAGGTACATTAATATTTATGAGGTCAGAAAAAAATCAGGAAGTGTATTGTTTTACAATATAAAGGTAGAGGAGAAGGTGGTAATGTGGCCCCCCACTTTGTTTTGAGGTCTCATGTAAAAAATAAAAGGAAAACATGTATAATGAAAACATCATTAGTTTTGTTATTTATTTGCCAATACACGACATAATATGGAACAAATAAAAATGCAACAGATAATACTAAAATATATTTTATAAAAAAAAATGGAAATTTGACAACTTGAGATCAAGCGAGGGTAATATGGCCCCCCGCAGTCAGTATGAGCCCATAAGTTGCAGCTTTGGCACTGAATCCACTCCTCGCCACGTCTGTCGCTGGAGTAAATATTGTCACAAAATACAAATCATATCGTAGTCTTCAGGTACTACAGATGGAGATACATTTTTATCACATCCCGATGAGTCGCTTTTTACTATTTCTTCATTATCGCAGCTACTGTTGGATGTTGCGTCTCTTTGGTTTCTTTGGCCTCATAAGCCTTCGTTTATAGGCATCTGTAAGTAGATAAAAAAATAAATATCACTCATATATATACAACCAATATGAGGGGGCCAAATTACCAATATTGTGGAATCTACAAACCAACTTATAAAAATATATAACATCAAATATTTTGTGTACATACCTTCAAAATCCAATAGGAAAACGTTAATCGAACATAATATCCAAATCTCAGATGCGTAAACTCGTTATTTCCAGAATTATGCAATTAAATGCAACACAATAACAAAGTTTTTGCGAGTGCAAGTTCAAACTGGCTCGAATAACAAACGTATGTGCTGCCCTCGCTTACTTTTTTTGTGCATTAAATCGAAATTGTCTTTGATGCTCCCCATTACAAAAATGTTTCGCTTGATGCGGTGATTCTAAACTAGAAATATCGAAGGGGGCCATAATACCTGCGGGGGCCACATTACCACCTTCTCCTCTATTCATGAACTTCAAGAAAGTAGTAAATAATAAAATTAATATAATATACGCTGTATTTGGTACCTATATTACATATCATCATTTCTATTTATCTATATGGAAATGGTACACTGGTATAATGTAATAGAATAATTATATAACTAAATAAAAAAAAATATGAATAAACTTCTGATGAGTTGGCAGCATTGAAGCTGTCAACTGGACATAGTAACTTAAAAAACTCGATATGGGTTAGATTATGTATTTTCGCGTAACTATGTCATATTGTGTGAGATTTGGGTTCGGAATCACTTTTGAGATATAACAGCACAGTATAAAAGTGCTAACATAATCAATTACTATTTCAAAAGGTTTTAAACCTTTTTAAAAGGTTTTTTCGTAGTAATACTAAAATTGATTGGGAGATCAACTTTAACGATTATATTGATCTATTCTATAACAATTTTAACATCTTACTGATCGAAACGCCATTGGTGTAGATACAAATTAGTACAAAATTGTAGGTACAAAGTTATTTCTATAAATATTATTATTATTCGCCGCGAGAAATATTTTACTGAAAGATCAAAAAGCAAGACATTTAAATTTAATTCTGCGTTAAGACACGTTTGGCTGGCCGCATAGAACAGGTATTTAAGTGGTAGAGTTATTAATATTACCTCCTTTTGAGAAATACGTTAATAATACATTTACGCTACATTTCAACTTTCTCGTTAGGCGAGCCAACAAATAGATAATTTATGCTTTGAAATACTCGAAGCAATTTGCACAGAGACGAAAGGATATCCGCCCACACTACCTCTCGTGTATAAATTACCTGTACGTAAGTATTTAGAATATATATTTTTTTTTCTCTTAATACAAATTATGATGAATTTGCGTATTTTGTATCTTTTTTTGTGACGTATGTAGGTGTCAATTGATGCGTGTCACAACTAGGCACACCGGCCATATGTGACAGTCAGAACGCGCCATACTGTCTCACCGGCTGGCAAACAGTAAAATGAGCGACACTCAAGGATATATGCCTATTACATGACTAAGGAAATGATGTGTTATCTAAGTTATCTAGAATCTACAATGCGACGGACAACCTAATCTAGTTTCTTGACACAGGAAAATTACGTGTCTACGTCATGTCTAAACAAAATATTAATATTAAAATTCCTCAGTAGCGCAGTTTTATTACGTACGGGGTACGATTGCCGTGCTGAGATCTCGGGTTCGATCGCCGGGTCGGGTAAAAGTGATATTGGGGTTTTCTATCACCAAATTCTCAGTATCAACCCGGAGTCTGGAATTGTGCCCGGTATGCGGTATGGCCATAGGCGCGCCCTTTATACCATGGAACGGAAATAAGCGCGGCGAAATGTGGGTGTAATGGTTTCACCTCTGCATACCCCTTCGGGGATTACAATCGCCAGTGCATATTAAAATATAATATACATAGGTACATAAGTTAGTAGTTAACTACATTGGAATTCATGATAGCCTACTTCTAAATTGACCTAGTAAAGGTACTCTTGTGCGGTATGAGACAAGACATTATGTCAAAACTTATGTCGGATATTGGAATTCCTGCTTACTGTTACATAGTTTCGAGTCCAGGCCACGCATTACTGTTTTTTAGAAGTTACGTGTGTTTTGATCGTGAGATGATACTCGTTTTAGGAAACCATTGTGAGGAGGCTTGCATACATGAGAATTCTCCATAAAAAATTTAAAAGTGTTCGAAAGACTACCAACGCTTTCTGACAGCTAGGAAACCAAAAATCGTAACCACTTATAAGAGTAGAGACAGAGGACACCTGTAGTGTTGAGAACACACACACAAACCCATCAGTGGGTTTACTACATAATTATAAATTACTAGCTTTTGTTCGCGGCTCCGCCCGCGTGAACAGCATTTGCCGGGATAAAAGTAGCCTGTAACCGTCCCCAGGGTCCCATCTATCCCTGTAGATAAATTCATCAAAATCGGTTCAGTGATTTAGGCGTGAAAGCGTAACAAACAAACTCACTTTCGCATTAACTTTCACCCCCCTTTTCATCTCTTATTAACTAAAATTTCCAAAATTCCTAAAACACGTATTTATTTGTTTTACGTCAATAACCGAAATACAAAATTTTGTTTATGTAACTTTCAAAATGACGGACTTTCATATATATTATCATCCCCTATTTTGACCCCTTTGGGGTGGAATTTATTAAAATCCTTTCTTAGTGGGTGCCTACATAATAAAATGAATATACAGTCCGAATTTCATGCTTGTAGCCTTGATAGTTGGCGCTCGGCGATGATGAATCAGTCAGTCAGTCAGGACATGTTATTTTAAAAGTAGGTATAGATTAATTGGATAAAACCTCCTTTTGTCTTTTTAATTAATATATTAACGATAACATTTTCTAACGATCATTTAGTTTTTGGACTCGGTTTATTCTTAATTTGTGACTGTCATCAATAATTACGTCATTTTTAATTAACACAAGTCATTAAGGATTAATACGGAGATCAGAATCATGCATTGAAGTCGATATTTATTATTATGTGTAAATCATCTATCTTTAAGTAGCAAACACATATTATATCAAAATTACTTAAAGTACATGCTATGATTTTGATTAAGCACTTCAGGATTTTTTTTTGTTTTTAGCGAATTTGAATAAAGTCATGACGGCTAAATGCCATGCCAATGCCATCCTAAACTGACCAGTCAGTCACTCAAGAGAAAAGTAAGTACCTACATAATCATGGATTGAATGTTATGATTATCACATGTTTATGCTGCCGAAGCGCATTTCTGTTATCGTAGTATCGTTTGTAAGACAAATACACAAATAATTAATTAATATATCTTGATGTATTTAAACTCTAAACAATGGTTCCTTCATTATATAGTTCTTTTCACTTTAAATATTTTCATCAGGAATGTTTAATATGCTTTTATAGAAAAATAAATATATTTATCATTAAACTTACCACTGGAGGCGTTTTCCGAGGCGAACAGCGGGGCGGCGTTGTAATCTGAAATTAAAAAATCTTATGTTAATTACCATATTATGACATTATAATACCTTATAAGAAGTTTAAATTACAAATCATTGGAATTTAATAGTGTACTCTAATTTGCATTTAGGATTTCAAGCGGTGATTCTTCTTTGTATTATTTAAAATTCATATAATTTACTAGCTTTTGCTCGCGGCTCCGCCCGCGTGAACAGCATTTTCCGGGATAAAAGTAGCCTGTAACCGTCTCCAGGGTCCCATCTGTCTCTGTAGATAAATTCATCAAAATCAGTTCAGTGATTTAGGCGTGAAAGCGTAACAAACAAACTCACTTTCGCATTTACTTTCACCCCCTTTTTCATCCCTTATTAAATAAAATATCCAAAATTCCTGAAACACGTATTTATTTGTTTTACGTCAATAACCGAAATACAAAATTTTGTTTATGTAACTTTCAAAATGACGGACTTTCATACATATTATCATCCCCTATTTTGACCCCTTTGGGGTGGTTTTTTTCTAAAATCCTTTCTTAGTGGGTGGGCCTACATAACTAAATGAATATACAGTCCGAATTTCATGCTTGTAGATGTGCTTGTAGCCTTGATAGTTTGCGCTCGGCGACGATGAATCAGTCAGTCAGTCAGGACATGTTATTTTATAAGTATAGATAATGCTGTTTAAATGAACAATTATTTGTGTATTTTAATTTAATAATATGCGATCTGAAATAGCAATGAATTTAATCAGAAAATAATCAAACGCTGCATAGAGACCATACTGATATTGTCATATTCCTATATAATTTCATTGCGTTTATGCAACCAAGAGGTGAAATGTGTTCGTGTAAAGATCAAGGAGGAATATACGCGTATTGTACTTTGTAACGCTCATAAGTCATAGTATATAACAATGCTATTGCTGTTGGAAATACTGCTGTGTCATTGGTGTCATTTATGAATTAATAATTAATATTGAACTACAAAATACTAATACTTGAAATACAATAAATGAAATTTAAACAAAACAACTAAACGAATTATTAGCTGTTCAAATCACTTTAAATGGACATTAGTAATATTACGATAAGGCTTCTTTTCCGCTCGCTTACGCAGAGGTCACAGTACAAAGATGTAAAGTAACACAAATCGGTTTCGTCTTTGAAATGATCGTTACGTTTGACCGTCCGAATGACCCACGAGTCACGACGCGACGCGCCGGCACTCGATATGTATGTGTGTTTGAAGTCTGCCTACGTTCGCAAATCTGTAAATGACATTTGGGATTGGAATGCCCTGTTTCCTTCACTCGTTTGTTGTGCAACTAACTTATACGAAATGCACGCACGTGCTTGGACGTGATCCGCTCGAAATGACGTCGAGGTCCATCACAAACCGTGTCAATGGCGCATTAGCGCGCGTGCCGTGCGTCTATAGCATTTCTATGATGTTGTCTTACTGTTGTACTGAATATGGACTATGTAAGCAATAATGTCGAAATACCAATTGGTTATTGTTTATAGCGGAAAAGTCTACTGCATGAGGTACCGTGTAAACGATTATAGTGCTCTCTATTCTTGCAAACGAGCTGCGTACTCAAGAAAACTTTTGCATCGCAAAGGCTCGTTGTTTTTGTGTAAAAAAACGACTTTACTCGAGATGATGAAAATGTTAAAAGACAGTAATCATTTGAAGAACATTTTCTACGTGGAATTAAAAGCATTTTGTATGGTGTTCAGAAATAATACATATACAGGGTTATTTTTAAAACACCAGCAACCTCGCAGGGGTAGATAGCTGTCCCCATACGGAACAACTTTTGTTCTACGAGTTTGGATATAACTCAATATATTTTAAAAAAAATGATTTTACAAGTTTTTGTTGTGTCGTATTTTTCTTCGTAGTATGCGGCGTGCGCGCGCGACTCAAAGGCGCCGCTCAGCTGAGCGGCGCGTTGACCTTCAAAGGAGCTAGTCCGGTTCCCCACGCTTCGCGTATTTGTTTACGTAAAGTGCGATGCGCGTTGTAACAATCAAGACAGAAATTAAATGAATACTTATTTTTGTATGAAAATAAAATCTAACAAATTATCAAAAGTCGTAGAACAAAAGTAGTAGCTTATAACCTTAGGAATCTACCCCTGCGAGGTTGCTGGTGTTTTAAAAATAACCCTGTATAATGTACCAGCATGAATATACCTTTGGTTTAATAACATAGTAGCTTTCTCCGCGATTGCACGGGAAGTATAATTGATTAAAATTGTAACTATTATTCGTCCCCGTAATAAAATTGTCAGCTATGAATATATCAAATTATTTTTGGATGTACGCCGACTTTCTTTTTTAATATTTTCCTGTATAACAGTTGTTTCTATATAAAACATAATAATATATTCTGCGTATTGTGAGTGTTGTTTGTCACCAGATAGTGACGTAGGAAGCGGGAAGCGTTGCGAAGGCCGCGGGGTAAACGACACTTGCTTACGCAACTGTTGCTAACTCTGCGGTTGTTGCCAATTAACTTCGACCTCCCTCACCTTTACACAACTCGTACTAACACCTATATTTGTAGAGGCTTTAATAAAATGGACTCGTTTGTTTTCGATTCAATTAGCAAGTCACCTCTATGCTAGTTTAAAAACAAAAATTCATTTAATGCTTTAATTTTTTACGTACACATATATCATTTTACAAGTAACATATTATTATATCATTTATGAAACCGAAAATTGCCAATGAGAGTGTCACAACCCAAATGTGATCAGTGTTTTTCAATATATCATCTAAGACAATATTGAATGTAATTTTGATATAAAAATAAAGTAAAATACGATTTCCCAGATACTACATTTTTTGTGTTGTGACACTCTCGATGCCGATGTGTGAAATATTCACATGATGTCTGCAGATCATAAAAAATGATCAGCAAATGTCGTATTTAGTGTTAAAATATCTGCGGCCATATAGGTACATAAGTCTGTTTGAAACGCAACGGCTTGACTGACTCATTATCGCCCGACGTAAACCGTTAAAAATGAAATTTTGAGAAAGTGTATTTTGATTTTATACTGTAGTTATTGTTACCGACTGGATTTCTCAAAATTCATCTCCTATGGGGAGAAAGGGGATTGCAAAGTTTGCTTAATCGGCGGGCGAAGACACGAGTGGAAAGCTAGACACAATTATTGCGAGAAATACGAAAAACAATGTTATAATGTGTACGGTTGAATGTGACACACTGATCGAGTATTCAGCCGGACTGCCGACGACCATACCGCCGCGCCGCGCCGCGCTTGTACAGCGGGCGAATGCAAATCTATTATGTATATCTAGGGTTGTCGCTGTATTTCAAAATAAGGAATAGCTACTTTAGAAATACATGTTCACAATACAGTGCCGTGTCGTGTTGTGATGCGTCAGAAAGTCGATCGAAGCCATATAATTTGTACGACTTCGATATGGCTTCGCTGACATTCAATTGCATAACGACACAACCCCATCTATTTAGATGGGAAAAAATAAAGCTATCGGATAGTTAATGGCAATTACACCAAGGGATCAGGCTTAATCACCATTAAGAGAGAAATCAACAATTCATCTATAACAATATATGCATATCATGTACTTTTTTTATAAATATTTACTTCACGATTAATTACAATTAAGATAATCTTTTTATTCTAAATTAAACACATTGTTTGCACAAGTTTGTTGATAATGTTTATTATTCATTGTTGTGTGAGAATATTTTATAATGTATGTACATCCACATTCAACATCTAAGAAAAATAATTGTTCAACAGAAAAAGCATATCGGAGATAGAGAAATATTAACACTTCAAAACAGCATGCCTGGTAACCCTGTATACCTTACGCACACATTTACACACGAGTGTGTCGGCGAGTCTAATACTGGTTTGTACTCACACATTACTATTTTCACTGTGCGTATGGGTTCGCGGCCTCTTTGCATGCTGCTAAGCTATCCTACACTTTAACTTAAGCACGAAAAGTTTTGAACACTGATACATTAAATAACTGTGAGTTAGTGCAAAATTTATACTAATAGATACAACAAAAAAAGTTTGCGTGATCCACAATTGTTTCGGGTCTGGGTGTTTCTTCCCAGAGGGGTTGAAATCAGGCGGCCCGTCGTAAAAACTAAGAGCTAAATCTTCCTGTAACTTGTGTTACAAAAAAAGCGTGGCACTGATTTTCGACTAGTGCCTTGGTCCAGTTACGAATAGAAAAAATAATGTGCGTCTCGGGACGCTTGACAGAAGTGATGACTTAAACTAATCTAAGTTGACGTATGCGTGAGAGAAAGAGAAGCCAGACAGAGTGGCGCCGTAACGCGTTACGTTACGAAGCGGTTTACCCTCCCAGAAGAAGTTATCACTTCAAAATTAAAGTCATATTCAGTCACATAATCAGACGACGGCGTATTCTTAATAATAAAAAGGTTCAGCATCCACAGGAACCTTAAAGCAAAAGAAATTAACTTCTAGTCGTACTCTGATATTTTTACCGAACAAACTTCACCAATGACGATACGGTCAAATAAAATTATTTTCTGCAAGGTGACTTGCCGTAGACAATATTTGCAGGCCGAGCAAAAAGCATTCTTATCGGTTGTTTGTTTTGCAAATTTTATTCGTATAAATCTACATATATGTAGTTAGATGACCTGATGACGTCAAGAGATCAGGATAGCTGTACTGAATCAGATTGTGGACAAAGTTATAAGTGGTAGAGCTACACTGTAGACAGTTTTGTTCTACAGCATAATTAAATAATAAATAAATAAATAACACCCAACAGTCACACACATAACCCTGACCCCACAGTAAGATACCAGTCTTGTTTCGTGGGTATCAGGAACTACGAGAGACTTTCGGTCTCACAACACCCAGACCCCGAAACAAATATTTGTGGATCAGACAAATATTTACTCGGTGCGGGAATCGAACCCACAGCCTCACGTTTCACAGTCGGCTACTCGCCCACTGCGCCACGGAGGCTGTCAACTTGACCAGCTCAGTTTTGTCAGCGTGACCGGCCAGTACCACTATATTACAGAAAACTGGCGTGACGTGACTTCAATGAACTTGCTATTGCATATCGTACGATCACATTACCAAAGGTCCAAATCCCCCCACCCCTTTCAAACCCTTCCATTGACTCTGGAATCAACGCCGGGAAAGAAGCCCAGTGAGTATTAAACGGATCTCCTCAGTCAGGTTCACGTTTGTATGCCGTAGTAGCGTTAAAATACGTGACGATTTGGGAATCCCCATGGTCAATATCAACTTCTCTTAAAATAACCAATAAATTAATTTTATTTCGAATTACATTTATTGAAATATTAATATGTGTATAATTTGACAATGTATTGTCATTTACTTTACATTTAAAGTTACTATATTTCATGTTGAATTATAAAAATGTCACCCAGATCTTAAACATTTTCGAGCACCCTTTATATGGACGACAGTTCTATAATTCCCTTGGAAAATAGGTACTTATAGGCGGCAGGTACGTACTTTGGACGACCACTAGTGGCAATAAAGCCAGATATTTACGCGAAAATAAAATTTTATTGCAACTAGAAACAAAGGAGTCTATACGAGACTGTCGGAACGCTGTTACTGCCACTTATACGCGTTCTTATCTAAATATTTATACTATTTATAGTGTAATAAATAAGCAAGAATTGTTTTGTATTGAAAAACATTCGCCACTTTCTTTTGGAATCTAAAAGATATACTGACTTAATTTGTAACCAATTATGTTTTGTTCGTGACTCTGTCCTGCCCGCGTGACCGCTATTTTCCATTAAATTAAATAATTCAGGTATCTGTATGCAACGAATTTCAAAACCATAGAGCTACTCAGCTATGGTTGACTGACAAACATTCAAAATCTCACATTGATGTAATAGTAAGAATGCTCAATCATGAAAAGCTATGTTAAAAAAATATATTTTCAATTTCACCAGATAATCTGCAAACAACTCTATTTGAAATGCATAATAAATCAATACCTCAAAAGTAATGCGAGCGTATTATAAAATCGTAATTGAATGTGAAGGTGAACAGTAAGGAATAAACGGGTAATTAATGTCACCTGTGAATAAATCAGTTTTATTCCCGACCTACACCACTGCACCGACAGATTCGTGTTCGACTGACCGACCCAGACTGTACATGCGCAGCGCAAGTACGATGCATGTGCAAAATGCATAACAACGCACACGACCGACACGCGCCCCTATATACGCTCTCCCTGAATTCCCCCTTTATGTAAAAGGGTAGGGTTGCCACGTACGTTCCCTTTTGTATAATGAATGATGAATTTACTTCGTGATGGGTAAAACCTAGCCGGTTGTACCGTGAATTACGCATGCATTGTGATCAATGGCGTCTTTGTTAGAAATATTGCATAGTAATAAAACGTGTTTACAAATAATATGTCGCGTTCGTAAATAGCGACGTTGTAAGTACCAAGTACCTTCTCAGATTTGTTGTGTGTGATTTGTTATTGGTAGGTGGAAATAGTAAACTTGCAATCAATATACAATTAAAAGGTTTTATGTGAATTAATGTATTGTTTTATTTACTATAAAACGGACTATCTCATGACCAACTAAATTGTATAATTACAGCTATTAAGCAATTTAAATCCATCCATAGAAATATTATTATAACTGCTGCCTACGCACTGGCAGTTAATAAAATATAACGACGAGCACATATAGAGCCTGAGCAGTGAGTACGTACTAAAAATTCTGCAAACCACACAGATTGCAACACTTTGCATTAATTACACGGGTCAACACAAAATTTGACCTTGACTTTAAAGCATATTATTTCGATATTTTAGGTCGTAATTAGACGAAAAAAATATATATGACATGAAAAAGTTTGCTTTTGTATTGAGGAGGCCGATTTAAAGATATCTTTCAAAATCTGTGGCTTTAATTTTTTATTGAAAATGAAACTTTTCAAATAAATATTTTTATTATTATTTATTAAGTTTTATTATCAAAATAACTTACAATAAGTGGAAAATAATTTAAAAGTGCACGCTTTTACTTTTTCTTTTATGTTTATAAGTACTTTTTCTCACTAAACCCCAAATATATTCTCCCATCATCTTTTCATTGTATTGGCCTTGATAACGTTGTTCAAAGCTCATAATGTCCTCATGAAAACGTTCTCCTTGCTCTTCTGAATACGCTCTCATGTTGTTTTTAAATGTATCTAAATGATAATGTAGCATATGTACACTTAATGACATCCTACAGAGCATGGCCTTAATATTTTTTAGCATATCATCAACTACGTAGCTTTTAGCTTTGTTATTTCCTAAAAATCCAGAAACTACTGCTTTAAAACTACTCGCTTTTTGAGTACGATTCAGCAACGTTGGAAATAAAACAAATCGCCTTTTGAGTACGATTCAGCAACGTTGGAAATAAAACAAATCGCTTTTTGAGTACGATTCAGCAACGTTGGAAATTTTGCATCGGCGAAAATCTGTCTAATTTGCGGACCATCAAAACCCCAGCTTTAACTTTTGCTTCTGACTTGTAATCTATATCATTCTCTCGCAGGCTAAATCATATTTTTGAATATGTATGTCTTTGTCGTGACGCATTTTTGTTTTATCGAGTTTCAAAGCACAACGATTCTAAAGAAGTTTCACTTCAATAAAAATGTATATTATATCTATCATATTAGATTCACTGCTTAATAAAAAATTTCATACCTTCCAAACATCTTTTACAATAACTACAAGCAACATGTGGAGCCCATGGTTTGTTTTGATGCCGAACAAGACAGTCAAAATATGCTTTGTAGGCTTCACAGAGAACGTCAGATGTCTTTAGTTCGTATTTTACATCGCAAACTTTAATAGATTGACCATATATATAAAAAATGCATCAGCATCATATTTAAACTTTGGCTACGATATTTTTAGACTTGTACAAAACACCTAATCGTTGTTTATCACTCGAGTGCCATCTAGCGGCACTTTTTGAACGTAAAAACCTCACTCTAATCGCGCAGTCGTTTTAAATGTATTAAAATTTATGGAAAAATCAAAAATGAGTATTATTACTATAACTATCACAAAAGCAAACTTTATACCAAAAAATGATATTTTCTTTTCGGTTTTGTGCATAATTAAGCGAAAAATCATAAAATAAACTTTAGGACAAAGAACTAATTTTTTTTTGTAGACCCGTGTTATCATTACGTGGAGTCGCTAATGCTATTGCGCAACCCATTCATTAAGTAACATAATATACCATATTGCTAGAAACATAAACTATAAATATAAATAAACGGCATAGCTAATTCCAACTAGAAATGTTCTAGTATGGCAAAGTATGTACAAAAAAAAGATAAAAGGAACTATTACTTTTAAATATTACTACGGGATGAAATTAAAATGTTTAAAATAAAGTCTTTATGGTACATATTAGTTACAGTAATTACATAAATAGTATTACGAAATGGTGAGCCGCATACATCTATACTAATAATAAAGCTGTAGAGTTTGATTGTTTGTTTGTTTGTTTGTTTGAACGCGCTAATCTCAGGAATTACTGGTTCGAATTAAAAAAATCTTTTTGTGTTGGATAGTCCATTTATCGAGGAAGGCTTTAGGATATATAACATTACGCTGCGACCATTAGAAGCGAAGCATCAGTGAAAAATGTTGCAAAAACGGGGAAAATTATTCATATTTGAAGGCTTCCGTTGCTAAGCTACCAAAATAATATTATTTGAAGGCTTCCGTTGTCAAATCAAAATCAAATCTATACTAATATTATAAAGTTGTAGAGTTTGATTGTTTGTTTGTTTATTTGATCACGTGGGCGGAGCCGCGAGCAAAAGCTAGTTTAGTTATATTGCTACTTACAGCTGTTACTTTATACCGCCTATAATCTTAACCTCTCCGTATTCTTGTCATAAATTAGTCATTAGGGACAAAAATATCGCGATCGAATAGTAAGCAAAGTGGACTGATGAAGTACCAACGTATTTTTATAAAAAAAATATCTATGAGAAAAGGTTCCTAGGACGGGAAATGTTTGACTTGAACTGGGTAATGTAGGCGGTGCCGTGTTAGTGATGAACAATAACAACAACAAATAAATGAATGAACAATATGGGCGTTACTTATAAACGTTACTTAAGCATTGATTAGTTAAACACTCTTTTGTCTTTCTCTGTCAACATGATGTATAATTTGTCTAGAATGAGACGAAAACAGTGTTTAACTGAGCGATATATAAAGTGTCTAGAAAGAGACGAAAACAATGTTTAACTAAACAGTGCTTAAAAGTTTATAAGTAAGGCCCTATATCTGTGCGGCGAAGAAATATTTTCATAGGTCACTTTACTAGGTGGCAAGTCCCTTATATGCGCAAAGCCGTCTGCGTTGCTACCACCGCTTTATCGACAAACAGCGGTGTGTAAGCACTTTAGTGTTTTGGTTTGAAGGACTTGAAGTCACTAAAATTACTGGGCATTATGGGATTTAATATATAATGTCGCCCTGTGACGAAAGCAGTCCAATGCGATGCAGTGCTTTGTAATTTATGTGTGTCTTAAGTTCGGTGTGTATTTCTATTTACGAGCAACGATTGAGCTTCTTATCATCACGCGATTAACTTGCTCGTCACGCAAGCTAATAAAAAATTATAAAATCCCCATGTAAATACACGATGACATTGAGTCAACCTAATCCTTGAGGGAACGAGTCTAGCGTAATTTGCACGGACGGGGTGCGTGACAACCCTAAGCAATGGGTTGCGGAGGGGGGAACCGAGTCGAGTCCTGACCATGCACAACTATAGTGCGTTGCGTCTCCGACGGCCTATATTTAGCATTGCATTTCGACGTATATGTACATGTTTACTGAACGAATGTACTACATTTTTAGCTTCACGCTTCTTTGAACCAACGCGTTTGTAATTAAAATTAGCTATGTAACTACAACAACTGTGTTATGTGGATAGATAAAATTTTGAATTATAAAAGGAACCTTTTCATTACTTTAGTTTGTGACGGCTTTATTTTTAGGCTTAGTGGTTTTAAATGACGTCACCAAACGCAACAATTTTTTCATTAGTTTATTACCATATAAATACTATAAATGTATTATATATGTATTACAAATGGGTAAGTGTTTGTTAGTTTGCCCTTCTTTGACGCAGCACTCAGGGCAATGGATCGATATGACTCTGCATAGAGGTAGTTTATAGGCCAGATATTGACATGGGCTACTTTTAACCCCGGATATATGATGGAAAAGACTTCCACACGGGCGGAGCCGTGATAAAGGCTAGTACAATATATTTTATGGCTTAAATTGTCGGTGTACTCGGGAACTAATATACAGTTATTAAACGATAATTTATGAAATTTATAATTACGAATCGTTGCATTTGCTCATATAAAATTCCACAGTTTTAATATGAAAGTGGTGTTAGCAATCGATATTATATACGATTTAATCCAGCTTGACTTCACTCGTTTATGATAATAACAGTCCTGCATTATACTGTCTCAGTGCTAGGCACAGATCTCCTATGGGTTTGGGCTTAGTCCACGACACCGCGCTGGCCTCATGCGGGTTGGTAAAATTCGCTTTCGAAACCTCGAAGGTATCCTCATGAAATTTCCTCCACTGTTAAAGATAACGATAATTAAGAGTGAAGACATAGATCCGCGGTCAAAAAAGTCAGAGGTTCATACTCTTGGGGCTGGTTTCGAATACGTGTCTTCGGTCTCGGTCCGAACTCCAAAGTCCCGCTAAGCTATCTATCTCTACAGTCTTAGTTGTAGATATATACCTTACTGTATTACAAAACCCTACTGCGAGGCCCTTCGACCAGTTAAGTTTAATGCGATTATGCCCATTACATACACATATCACGTGTATACAGTATGTGCAATAGACACAGTGTGTACTGGCGTTGTATACACCGGTATATAACAACTTTATTTCTATTAAAGTTGTAATGTAGCATTAGTTTATAATAAATTTATTTCTGAAACTCAGAGCGTATTTAATGTGTTAGATAGTATGTCCTTAATTAATATACATTATGATTTATATAAATATGCAAACTTTAAAAAATGCAGCCTAATAAACATTTACACTTTCATGTAAGAGATTAAAGTTATTTATAACTTATTAGTGTAATTTTTTGACATCGATTTTATGTTTTAGTTAAAGTTATACCTCTTGAATTCAATACAAGGTTGAAGAATTACCATCAAATTATTGTTAAATAGTCTGAAGTTAGATCAGTTAGTCCTTTTCAGATAGGTAGTATCGGGCATTATGTCCCTTTACACTGGGGAGATAGCTAACCAAAATAATATAATAATAGAGTGGTAGAGCCACGCTGTAGACAGTTTTGTCTACAGCATGAATGGGCTGGCTCAACCGGGTCATTACCACTGTCTCACAGAAAACCGACGTAAAGTAGCGGCTTGCTGCTGCGTTTCGTACGGTGAGTGAGATATCCGGAAGCCCAAATCCCCTCCCCTTCCCAATCCCTAATTATCCCTTTCCTGTAAGGTCGGCAACGCGCCCATCATTCTTCTGGTGGTGGGCGTACATGGGCGGTGGAGATCAGTTACCATCAGGTGACCCACTTGCTCGTTTGCCGGCCTATGCTATAAAAAAAAAACAGGTATAATCCACCCTCGTGTCAAGTTAAATTTAAAACGATTTAAACCAGGGTGACGGGAAATTATAAATTAATTAAATATGCTACAGACGTATATAAATTTATTATAATTAAAACTCGATGCATACTAATTATTATTATGCTAACTATTAATTTAATTATGTTAATGAAATCTTAGTACATGCAAGTGAGGGTTAAGTGGCAGATAATGCATTAAGCATACAAAAGTATATTGCATTACACATATTTATGCAGTAAGTAAAATGTCAATGTATTAACATACAGTCTTGTTTGTCTACTTTGTTAATTATTAACAAGACAATGACAATTCCAATGTACATGAAAATGTTGGCATCAAAGCATAATTAAGTATAAAAATAAATCATTTCATTAACCTCTTTTATAAGTTGAGAAGTAACGTGCCTAGTAGTGCTACAGTATAACCGAGCTGATAAAAAATACTTATAACCAATTTATCCATACCTTGATGAGTGTAAAATAAACAACGGTAAAGTACGTAATAACCAAGATAATCTTGAAATAAGGCTAACCGCTTTAAAATCACACTAAATGAGGGCAGTTTACTCGGAAAATAATTCACTTAATAAACACCATTAGGAGATGAATGTTTTCTACAAATGACATAAACATTAGGCCTCTCTTCAGACATGCACTATTAACGATCAACGCACTTAATGTCGCCATTACGTAAAATAGCTATTCAAATTACAATATACGGATCGCTGGTTTCTTATGGTAACAGTTTTTATCGTCGGACGGTCCTTTGATTACAAGTCACATGTGGCAAGTAAACTCTACAATTTATTTTGAACAAGGATATGAATATACACTAGTCTTTAATGTGATTGTTTGATTTTTATTCCTTTGCCTGTTATTATGTTACGACATTTATGATTCTATTTCGCACAAGAAATCAAGTGTTCAGTTTTACTATTGTCGAACATTTAATAATAAAAATAAATAAATAATTAATGTATGTAATAAAGAAAAACCCGACATTATACATTGGATTTTATATAATGATGATTCTGAAAATAAATTCAAATTTTTTAATTCAGATTTTACTGCGATTTTTTATTTTAATTTTGGTCCCGACGTTTCGAAAGCTTTTCAGCCTTCTTGATCACGAGGTGGACTGTCCATTTTATTTCAATAATTTTAAATTGTTATAACAATATATTTTAGGGTTTTGTACTCAAAGAGTTAGTCTATTAATGAGCCTATGCCATCTGCCTATCCGTTCGACGTTTATTTAAACTATAGTAGGTATCCAGCTAAAAATGCTACATGCTATATAACACATATCTTAAAAAAATATATATTTTAGGTACGTGATATGGAAACCTCAGTACGTGAGTCCCACTCAAACTTAGCCGGCTTTTATTATATGTAAATGTGTTTACAAGAAAGAGTGTTCGGTCTCACACGGCCTCTGAACGTGCAATTTTAAAATTTACAACGTACAATTTCCGTTGTTCACAGTGGCACAGCCCGATACGATGACTGGAGCAGGGTGACATAAATATGTGGTACCAGAGGTACTAACTTATTACTTAACCATCGTACAAGAAATACTTTATTATCTGAGACGTGGGACGTGTGAGAACGACCGCCCATTTCCTGTGCAGAAATACCTGTCATATCCTAAAGACAGACTTCCAGTGATCGCAAAACCCATGATTCACGACGGTCAGTGACGTTGACGTCTGTAGTGAAACAGTGACACCGTGTGACAGTACCGTCGAATGGTTTTTTATTTGCCTGAATGACGAAACGGAAAGGTCGCTCGCGTGATGGTAAGCGCCACGCCTATAAACAGAAGCAACAACACACAGAAAAGTACTGCAAGGCTGCTGTACTTGGACTGCGTTCCTGAGACATTGTTTGGTTTCATAATGCCTAGTAATTTCACTGGCTTTAAGGTCCTACAAACTGGAAGGCAGCGGAGCTTACATACTTCTGCTTGTTGGCAGAAATAGACAAAGCTGCGGTACCCTACCACATGTGTTCTCCCATAGATTTATGTAGTGTACAGTACAAATACACAGACGCGCATCTAACGCTTGATGCGCCCATCGGCTTAAGCGCAGTGAAGGTCCCTCACAATTCTTTGTAATAAGTACTTTAATAAAAATCCAATCTGTAGTACTAGTCGACTCATTCTAAACTAATTATTAGGGCAAAAGTAAATGATTAAATTAACCTAAGTCAATGTCGTTCCATTGTATGTAGATATATCCTTCTTTATTTCCCAATATGTATTAACCAAGACTTTGATATTTATGAAACGATAAGTGCTAGCTGTCATCATGAACAAACAAATTATAGGGTTTGGTCTAATAGAAGTGTTAGGAACGAAAATAAATAACTAATAACTTAAATATTATAAAGCGGTATTTTTGTTTATACATGTGCGGGGAATTTCTGAAACTACGAAACCTATTCCAAAGAACTATTTCACTGATAGCAAACTACGCTAGCCCCAGAAATTAAATATAACTTATGTATATATGCATATATGTATTTTATTTATTTTTTAAAAAGGCGTAAGCGATGAGTAGTGACGCGGCAAAAGCTTTTTATTGTTTAGTCGTTTTTTTCTAATTTAAATCGAAAGGTCTTTAACGGTATATTATTTGCTGCATCGTTTTTACCCATTTTAACAAAACAAAAACTTTTACAATTTCAATGGACCATCAAAGTCACCACAGACTAAGTTTAACTTCGTACATACATAAGGCGCATTGTGGTTAAGGGTATCAGGAGAGGCTTTTGTATTTCACATAGGTGTCACGGTGCGTGCGGGCTTCGCCACATGCCCCCTACCTCCCCTCACCAACTCCCTTCAGACATCTGAGCACTGCTTAAAGGGCCTTACATATATGTACTGAATATTGGAAATAATATTGATAATACTAAAATGTGTTTCAATGAATCGTCGCGTTGAACGGGTTTTGTGTAAGTTTTATATCATTTATTAGGTAGTCTAGCTATAATTTATTTAGCTTAGTATCTAGTTAGATATGGTCCATTAAAAATTGTTTGTCCTTCTATATTATAAGGTCCAGACCAAAACGCTGAATCTAAGAAGCTGAAATATTCACATCGTATTCCTAATGTCATAATAATAATGTAACCATTGCGAGATGTCATTTTATTATTCTATAGTAACAGGAAAGTTTCTATTGGAGATCATATTATTTTTGTAGTCTTGTAATTGGATATTATTACACTTCAACAAAATTATTAGCAAAACAAGATTTTTTTAAAATTCAGAGCCTTAACTAATTTTTAACCCAGAAAACATTATCGCGAATCTGCGACCAAAACCTATTAAGTTAATATTAAAACTAAAGATTATAGCTTTGGAGTGTTTTTATTCAAATGTGTACATACGATCACGTATGCTGCTCGGTGCTAGCCAATCCTGTTCACTAATCAAGGCTCCGATCGTTGGACAATATCGACAATTACAATCTAATTAGTATACCATTCACGTTCAAAACGAAATGCTTCTTTAATTAATTATCGGTCTTGAGTATTCAATACAAGTTAATTAAATTTGCCTGTCGATGTTAGCTACATAAATTCTACAGAACGTTATAATTTACTATGGTATATAATAAAGCTATGAACATTTTCCACGCTCTCTGTTCGCTAAAATACGGAATGTAGGTTATAATAATTGTCAAGCTACGTACCAACGCTCTATTCATAACAGGAGGCAAATCGTTACTTAACTACTCGATGCGAGTGCAAGAATCGCAATCGGAACAATATCGTAAGTGAAATCACACTTCGAACAAGTTTCACTCAAGCAAAGCTTTCTTAGAAAGAGAAACTGAGCGCGGCACAGCGGAAAACGCAGGAAAAACTCTATGAAAAACGTGTAAAGTGAATCGCGCGACATGACACAGCGTCCGCGCCCTGCACAATAACATAAATCGATAATAGGAAGCCCTCCGACTAGATCAGCAGTGCGTGCAATCGACCTAATACACACACTACGACGCGACCGCAGGCAATGCGGGCTAAATATACGAAGAGCCCCGCCGTGCCGCGTTCCTGTGCCGCGCGCCCAACGGAACTTATGTCGCAACGACAACGTCTACAATCGCTCGTTCAGAAAAATTCAAACCGGTTTCACACGTTCACCGAACGAATCGCGACTCAATGAAATGCACACCAAAGTAGTATTTTGACCGGCACGACGGTGGAGGAAGGCCGTTTCGCAACGAACTCGTCGGTAATAACACATCTAGGTGCATTCTCGCTGCAATTTCGCTCTCGGTCGGGCTGTGTGTTTGTGGCGCGTTGAAGATCAGGGCTAACGATCAGCGTGGATTTGCCGTCCCGCTCGCACCCGTCATCGTTCCGCACCCATGTCTCGTAAAAGAAACTCTACAACTTTATCTGACAGCGACGCGACGCCGAGAGGCTTTTGTGCATTTTCCATGTCTATGTTTATAGAAGAGCACGTACAAGGGGTGCTTTGAACGTCAGTCGCTTGGTGCATGGTTATAAATTGTACGATGGCTTTGTTTTTATTTGAAAGCCTGCGTTTGTATTGAACGGTGTAGTTCGCCGTCGCCGCGTCGGTACTAGGTTGCATGCGATAATACATGCTACTCTAGGTTTTTTATTCATGTCGGTAGCCATGTATCTATTCGATACACATCTAAACCGGTGTCTGCGGACACTATTAACATTGAAAAAATGCAACCCTATTCTACTATCCTTGAAATTATGTTGTGAGCTGACAGGCCATTACAACGTGTAGTTTCAATAAATCTAACAAAACTACCTCGTCGTGCAAGTTTCCTATTTCGTTTAGATTTCACAGATTAGAGAACAGCGTTTAAAATTCTCAAGAAGGTTATTAAATATCAAATGCTACATTCCATTTCTTGGAATTTTTAAGCAACGATGCCAGTTACTTTCTCTACGATAGAACATATATTCAGTACAACAAAAAGCAGTAGTTTAAAAACTAAATGACTCAAGTCTAGATTGTTAACTTTATAATGCCTAGGCTGTGCTAATCCATATCCATTAGGAATTAAGCGATTCTGTCTAATACTCTATGCAAAGCTTCTGTGAATCCTTTATAAAAAACAATCTATGGACACCATGATGATTATAAAGGTATAATATAGATAAAATTGTTTATTTTACGTTCATATCGGTGAAGTACAATATATAAAAATCTATAGAATTTGTGTAACGATATTGGAAGAATCAAAAATTACTATAGATTAAATTTTATATCGAGGTATAGAAAGAGTAAAAAGACAGTATAATATGGCATACACACTTTAATTCCGTGCTCTTAGTATACGTATTTGCGAATTTAACTCAACGACGAGACGAGCAGGTCGCTCGCCTATTGGTGAGCGCACGCCGGCCCGATAAACGATAGCATCACCACTCAACACTTTAAATTACGCTCATCATCCATACATATCATACGTTGCAACCCAAAGATATATGGTATCATACACACATGCGCACTCACGCCTGTACGCCTGAGCTAGGTGAGGCAGAGGCAGAGGTGTCACACCTACATTTCACCACGATTATTTCCGTCCCATAATATATTAGAGGGGGAGTCTATCGCCATATCGGATATTCCAGACTGATACTGTGTATTTTGTGATAGAAAAACCCCAATCACTTTTACCCGATCTCCAGACTCAAGACAGTAGTACCCTGTACCGCATACGTATTACAACAACTCTACCGAAGCATAAGTACCGAGCAGATATAAGGTATATTATGTATAAACACTACTATAATAAACAAAACTCACACTGTGAAAACAAAACAATACATAGCCTTGTTCATTTAGTTAATACAAACCAAGTTATTTTGCAAACGTGGAATATTTTAAAACAAATGCATTTATGTATGTAAATACTCCGTGCAACAACGTTTTTCATTTATTTGTAAGTAAATTTTAAATTTGTTTCTAGTCGGTAAAACCTATATTTACATTAATTTTAAACTACTTTACAACATAAAATACATTGTAATTGTGTTTAAAATGGATACAGTGAGCTACTTAATACAAAATAATATTGTCATAAATATTAAAACCATCTAACGGACTAACTATAATATTTACATCATAAGCTTCCATGACACAGTGGGCGAGTAGCAGACTGTGAGCGAGAGGCCGTGACTTCGATTCCCGCACACAGACAAATGTTTGTGTGATGCACGAATATTTGATTTGGGTTTGGGTGTTGTGGGATCACAAGTATCTCCTAGTCCCTGATATCCATGATTATGGTTAACCTAGTGTGAGGTCTCCCTTGACTCTACTCGACTCTAGTTCACAACGCCCTCCACACCGCCAGAGACAGAAACAGATGGAGAAAGATCCTACGAGAGATAGTGATGCAGAAGGGAGGTCACGAACCTCAATACTGAGGAATACGACGCAAGGAGGAGTGTGAGGTCTGGATGACGCGATCTGAGTAACTGGGGAAAAAAATGTGTGGTAACGAATGAAAATGACAAGAATTGACTAAATAATTATAGTTAGACAAGAAAGTCATATGACAGAATTGACAAATAGGATAAAGATAGATATAGATTTAACTGTAAACTAAAACTAGTATACATTAAAAATTACTTCATTAGTTTTAGTTTAGTTGTGTGATAATAAAATTGACAACTCACTTATTTAATGCATACGCCTTACTTTCAAAGGAGTATAAGTTAAAGAAGAACAATAATTAAAAAGTACCTGGATTATATAAAGTATGACTTTCTGCTATTTTAATTGGTCCAGGTTATGAAAATGCTTATCATCGTCAGAGCCTAGACACGTCCCTTGACCAATGAGATGGGCGTTAATTACTCTATGACTCACTGTTTTTAATTAGGAGTCATTACGAGTTGAAATTAGCATATTTGAGCTGTTAACCCAGCTTGTTACAAATTCCAGGTAATAATTACATCACATTAAAATATCTAGCCATCAGTTTCTGGTACTGCTTAGCTATTTCAACTGGGAGTCTCCGTGCTTGGGAGCGCACGTAAAAAGTCGGAGCAGTATGAACATTTTGACATTAAATTGGCCATTAACCTAATAATATACATAGTATAAAACAAAGTCAAATTACGAGATGAGCAAGGCGCTCGCCTGATAATAAACAGAAGCAACACCACAGATAACTGTGAATTACAATGGTACTGAACTGCGCTCGTCAACCCCAGACATAATATATTAAGTCTCATGATGCCCAGTAATTTACACAGTGCTTAAACACTGTTGCTTGGCGGTAGAAATAGACATAGCGGCGGTACCAACCCAGACGGTCTCTCGTATACGAGGGACCTACCACCTTGTAAACCTTGTGTACTATGCAATGGATTTCAATGCCGTTTTCACTATTATTTAGTAAGTTTCGGAAGGTTACCACGGTATGTCACGCTGCGGTGAAACCGTGAGAGACAGCTAGTTCGATATTAGAATAGCTCCTTGTGTAATAATTGTTAATGTATCAAATAGGGTTCTACAGAAATATTACCATCGAGAACGTTAAGTAAAATTGCAAAACAGAAACAAAATGTTAGTTAGCCGCGATAAATGCAGAAAATCGTGATTTTAACCGGTGCCGCGGTAGGTCATCACGGTGATTTAATTTCATGGAAACTGGGTTAAGCCATAAACGAATGTAAACTATGCATTTCATTGTAAAGAATAGCGAAACAATTTTCTCTAGTGAAATATTATGAGAGTTTTTCTTTATTCCTCTAAATGTTTTACTCTATGCCTTTGGATATAGGAATCTCGCTACTGAACGGTGGATACTGTTAATCAAGAAGGGGTGTAGCCAATAGTACAGTAAATCACAGAGGTCCAATAAAGTTAGTTGCTTTAAAAGATAAATTTATCATATTCAGAACCATAGTTGCTTACTGTTTCAAGTTGCACTGAAAATATAAATATAGCGTTAGCCTGGTCTTATACATACATCTGCCTGGATTAATAATCTAAAGTGGAGTTTAAGTTGGTGCGGTCATGCCATAATCTTAAAAATCAAAATATGTGTGGAAAAGGTTTAAATTCTAAGCCTCCTAATATAGGCACAACATGCGTAAAAGGAGGCTTCATCTATGAAGCAATTATCTTACAATATGTAAAAGTTTGTTAAAGTTATTATTGTTATATTATAAAATTGCTTGCGATTATTTCGGTTGTGTAAAGCCAGCCTTAACTTATATAGTCTTAGCGTACGTGTGGTAGTGTGACTGCGCCACGCCACCGCGTTAGTCACCGCGACGCGAATTAAACAAAAACCGGGAAGAATGGCACAATCGAGGCATTTGGCGGGTATTACGGCAACGATGGCGTAACTGTGGTACGCGTACTATATTTACTTTCAAGCGCGTGTTCCGAACTGAATGGGCGAAGACCTTGGCCTTGAACTCGGGGGAACGCACGCCGCCCGCGGCACGCACCGCCCGCCCAAACGGCAGCTGGCCGCGCCTCTGCATGGTGCCACCGCCTCGCCTCCCCCGCCCCCCGGTCTCCCCTGGCCACGGCCCCACCGACCCCGGACTGATCAATAGCTAACTTCCTACTTACACAGTTTCCTGCTAACACGTGGCATCTATTTTGCCAAACAGACAATTAAAATGGGAACACGATTTCTGTAATAAGATTAGGTTTTTGTGATATGGTTTACTCTAGATTTTTTGCTATTTTTTTCTCGTACTAATTCAATGTCGCAACTTAAACGAGTCTTAAGTTAGAGAACAACATCGTTAATCATTCACACAATAGTTTCATTATAAACTTGAACGAATTATATTCATAGCCTTTGAAAAGCCACCAAGTGTTTCCCACGAGAATGATTGTTTTTTGCATTTATCGAAGTCTAGAAAAATAATAAACACTTATTTCCGTCGTTTCTATGCTGTGTTAAATACATGACGGCACGCAAACTCGGGTTATGAAGTAACTAAAACTGATTACAACGTGCCGGTTACCGAATAAGTGTTAGCCTAATTTGAGGCATTACATTCGCTTTTGACTATCTCTAAAACTATGTCCCAGTTTTAAACAATCCAAATATTTCAGACAGTTTTGTAGCCTCACAACTTTGCCACAAAGGAATGAGAAAAAATCATGTTGGTCGTCATGTCCGTCATATTATAAAGATATATTATATTAGCTCAGCGGAGAGTGGTATGGACTGTCGAGACGAAAGTCGCAGGTTCGAAACCAACCCCAAGAGCATACACCACTGACTTTTCTAAGTTATGTGTATATTAACTGTTAATTATCGCTTGCTTTAACGGTAAAGGAAACATCGTGAGGAAACCTGCATACCTGAGAACTCGATAAGATTTTTCGAAGGTATGTGAAGTCTGCCAACCCGCATTAGGCCAGCGTGGTGGACTAAGGCCTAACCCCTCTCATTCAGTAGAGTAGGCCCGTGCCCAGCAGTGGGACATGTGTAATATAGGGCTAGTAAAAAAAGTAAATATATATTTTATGAATGTATTGCCGGCTTTGCAGGAAAAAAATGGGGTTTGGAAAGGGCAGTATAGGCCTCCGGAAATACCATTGACAGTACAAGTCCAACAGAAACCTATTCATGTTAATTTTTTTGTGTGACAGTAGGTACTAGCTTCAAGACAGTTTGGGTGAGATAGTACTAATCCGGTGTACTCGACTTTTTACTGACTCTACCACGTACTTTTGTTCACCTGATTCTGAAAAAGCCATCTGATCAGAAAATGAAAGATTTTATTGTTTGCTTGCATTGAATAGGCTCTGAAACAACTGGACCGATTTGAAAAATTATTTCACCATTACAATCCTACATTATCCCTGATGAACATAGGCGATATCGATAATATAACGGTACAGAATTTCACACGGGCGGAGCCGCGAGCGAATAAGCATCAGTAAAATACATTTAAAAATGTAAAAAAACGAAGCCCGAAACGAAGGCTAGGTTATGGCTTAAGAGTGCATGCCGTGTCCAATAATACAAACGTCTGCATTTGATTCTTGATCTAATCACCAATTGGGTCCTCTGAAGATGTTGGTCGAGGCTATTTTGAATTGTATACCCAAATGCCGAGTAGATATCCTATTATTTATTCATAGGACCTGTCCTTTTCGGTGACCTAATTTAAACTTGGTATAAATGGAGACGTCAAATCCACCTCTAAAGTTTCATAACCAATCTAGAATATTTAGTAGACTAAATTTTCGAACTGAGCAGCAAAATTAACGTAATCTGGCATATTACTACATACTTGGTTTAGTATATTGGTGGGAAACTACATTAGTTGAAAGAGCCCACATATCAATAGTACAAGTAGTAAATGTAGTTGCACTAACTAGCTGGTTTAAGATGACTGAGAGACAAACTTAAAATAATAACATAACTGAAGCCAACGTCTTTGTCCCCATAGAGGTAGCCAGAGATGCAACGAGTTAACCCGCATTTCACCGAGTTTTTTTCTATCCCATCACGTTATAGGGGGTAAGCCTATCGCCTTACCTATTTCAATTGATTTCCAAAATTGTTAATTTGAGGCAGAACCACAGGACCAAAGAGCATACAGCACGCGAGCCATGGTTTGCCGAACACTGATCAAGTTAGCAAGAATCGTAATTTCTTGGATACGGTTCGTAGATCGGCTATATATTTTTTTATTTGCCTGAATGACGACACGAGCGGGTCACTCGGCTGATGGTAAGCGTCACGCCTGCTCATAAAGAGAAGCAACACCATACAGAACATTGATTTACAAAGCACTGAATGGCACTAGACTGCAATATCACCCCGAAACATAAGATGTTGTCTCATATTGTCCAGTAATTGTGTTTAAAGCTTGTAGTGAATTGTAATGTTGTATACAGCTAACATGCTATACTTTAACAATACAATATGGATTCGAAATTTCCCCTATTGCAGTCAATTAATAGTGGAATGTTCAATTCATACACGCCGAGGTCGTTGTTCGAAGACTCGATCGATAATATACCGTCCACACTATCTTTATAAAGTCGTTTTAATAAAGTTATTTTTAATCTGTATGTATGACCACATTCGAAGTCAATAAGAAGTGGAAATCATATTTAAATTTAAATGGAGTTAAATTATGTAAAGTTATCTGGATTGTAATGACAAAAGTTTTTAATGTATCAAGATAAAGTATTTTTGAGTTAATTATAATATGTTAATATGTATGTTCATGTTAGGAAATATTTAATTACGTAATATAATACCAAATATAGTGTGCGAACAGCTTCGATTAAGTTTTTAAGATTATACTATTATTCAGTCATTGGCAGTAAAGATTTATAGATATATCTTTGTTCGGTTCCTACTACGTAATTTAGTAATGTATTTAGCTCAGAATCAAATAGTAAAACATCATTCAAACGTCTCGACTTCGTGACATCATGGTAATTATATTTATAATTGATGGATTGCCAAGTTGTTACAAAGTAGTGGCTAAATAAGGTCCGTATAAATAGATTGAATTATGATCAATTTGAAGGTGTTTGTGTAAATATAAATCAAATAGTAAAGGTACAATTACACCTAGAGTGACCAGAACGAAATAAACATAACCGAGATAAACATTGTATACTTAGTACTATTTTTTACGACTGTAAGACACAAAAATTATTTTTTACTATAAAATTCAATACTTGTCCATAGAGGAAGTGTATCTGCCTTAGTTTTTTTAATGTTAATCACTCGCGGGCCATTTTATTGCAGGTACCCATATTTGTATATGAACCAAATATTATTATAGCCATACATAAAAATATGTATTTTATGCTAAAATAGCAATATCCACCCAAATTCTGAGCATCTGGTAAACCTACAAGTACAAATGTCAACACTTCCTGTACATGCTAAACTGTGCCATACATTGCCAGTAATACATTATTTATACAAACCTAACATATATAATCACTTAGTTGTTGATAGTCATAAAACTGACTGAAACCGAAAGAGTCTGTCCTTTAATAGGAGATTTTCTATGAATATAACAATTTGGAAGTAAACATACTCATTAGAAATAATTTGTCATTACTCGGGAATGACGTCAACAACATTATACCAACATAAATAAATAATTGTTTTTAGTAAAATCCTGAATTTTACTAAAAACATAAATTATAGTTGTTGACTTGGATTAATAACTACCAATTGACTTTAAAGGAACTTTGACTTTGACTACAGGAATGGCAGCCAGGCCGTATACCTAAAGCAAAATGACTATTATTCATAACCACAAAACGTGGTCGCTTTTCAAGTCGGAATCTAGTATTATCGTATCGCAGTAATTTAAGATTGTTATCCACGAATATAGATTTTTTCATACCACAGAGCTACCCTAATATCGCAGCCACGGATTTAAAGAATCTATTTTATTGCTACCGAAATCCAAGATCACAACTTTTTTATTTGAAAATATTATAAACTCAATATTCTACTTTAGTTAGAGCAAGCATATCAAAGTTTAACAGAATGTAAAATGTTCATGTTTATCGATCGAAAATCGAGACCAACAAGATTCCTTACACGACCTTATCATATCCCTATGGTGAAATGAGAGCGTCTATACTACTGTTGCGAAAGGTACAAGTGACATTTCAACGACATCTTTCTTGGGGCGAGGTGACGTTTCGATCTGAATGAAGTGGTAAAGGTCGTCCAATTGGCCAAAATATCAGCCTCATTAGAGCCAGCATTTTCAATGAAAATACTGCTTCAGTAAGAATCCTTGCAAAATATGTTATACCAAAAATATACAACATTATATTAGAGTACGGGGAATCGTTTCCTGTACTGAATGGTAATGTGTGTGTAAAATAGCCTTGCACATTAAAATGTCGCATTAAATAGTAATATCTCAATGATTCGTAACGTTGTAAATCAGGTCGAATTATGAACCTCTGGTACTCACCTTGGCCGGTTTTCACATCTGCCGCGTGTCGGTCGGCTGGACAAATAGGCCGAGTCGACACCGACCATTGTCAATCGTATTGCGCCTGCGCAATTGACAACTATCTTATGAGATTTGGACTGGGACAAATTGTCATGTTTATTTTGTTTTATATAAACAACATCGTATTTGATATTGCGTTCATGGTAAGGCATAGACCGACATTAGAGTAAGAAAAAATAAAGATTTCACAAATCGTATTTATACCAGAGTTCAGTCTATAAATATTACTTGTATAATAAAATAAACCAAACTAAAGCCTCTTTTTGGTTTTGTTCATTATATTTAGCTGAAAACGCTATGATATAAAAATGGCATATTTCATTTAATCGTAGTTATTTGGGTAATGATCTATGTCTACTGATAAAATACATATAGGTAAAGCCTTTATTTAATAATTTCTTTTAGGTACAAGCAATTCTCAGTAGCTATTAGTGGAAGTGAGTCGACAAACGCAAAAGGGTCTGTAATGATTGTTTAAATAATAATATTATATATGTATCAGAAACATTTATGTGAGCCATCCGCTTTATTTAGTTTAGTAATAAAACCGGTCGAACTGGATATTTAATCCGATTTATTAGAATGTTTCGTAGTGAATTAAGAACCGGCTTTGTGCAGTATCTAAAATATCAACCTGAGCTATAAAGACAGGCTATGATTATGTCTGTTCAAAAATAATTATTTACACATCACGTGCCGTTTCTAAGATACCTATTTCTTATACATGATCCGGTTCTCCCCAGGGGGCTTGCCCCCTGATCCTAACCCTTTTCCCATCCCTTTTTCCTTCCCCTCCCCTTGGCCCTTTGGCAGGCCGGCATGATCTTGCCGACCTACGATGGACACATTGTTTATCGTAGGTCGACTCTATTCTTGGATTGCGCTACACTTACCATCAGGTGTAGCTTAGTCACTTTGCCGAGCCAGGATAAAAAAAAAAGTGTGCGTCCAGGGACGCTCGACAGAAGTGATAACTTAAACTAATGTGGGTTAAAGTGAGAGCGGAAGGAGCCTGACACAGTCGCATCACAGTCGTGTCAAAATCGTGTCAAAGTCCGGTCGAAGTCCGGTTAAAGTCCTGTCATAGTCTCGTGAAAGTCCGGTCAAAGTCCGGTCAAAGCTGACTGGTCACTGTGTGAGGCCACCTGGGACTTCGAAATTATCGATGTTCCAGGGAGGTCAGCTAACGCTGGCTGGTCGATGGACCGCTCGCGTTACGGAACGTTTCGGTTCACCCTCCCATAAGAAGTTATCACTTCAAAAAAAAGAATTCGTAAAATTGTCGTCGTTGTCAAAACAAATTAAAACACGACCTTTCGTTACAATTCTACGGATTGTAGTATTGAGAACTTAATATTTTAGACCGTGTCCCTGTTCTGATTAGGTGCTCGTAAAATAAGAAAAATATGCTGTAATTTAAGCCGCCGTTTTGAACTTAAGAACGGAAATCAATGTTGTTAGCCATGGAGATAGGCACGCGTATGAATCACGATCTAGTTCCCGATTCCTCAGCGACTGGCCCGCGTTATGTTTATTTTTTATTTCGGTCAACGTCCGTGTGCGGCCCCATTGTACTCGTTCCATTGACATCGATTTTTAGGGTTAGATTTAAACCGGCCGAAATAGAATACGATCGACGGCCGTCAAAAACGTATGAGTTCGAGTCTTTTGAATTTAGTCGCATATTGGTAGCACGTGCAAAATCAGAAGCGTTTAATGTATACAAATTAGCATCGAAAACACTATTCTTGCTCACTGGATTTAACCCATTGAATGGCTGGCCTTTTTTTGTTAGCCACACGAGTGTAAAATACAACCCTACGCGCCGTGATATTTTATTGTAATAAAATAAATAGACGGTTATTTACGAGTATGCAGATTTCCAAGCCCACGCTTTAAGCTATTTATTTTATAAGCTATGTTGTGAATTAAACGAACAATCTGATAAGTTCTGGCGGCCGATTAACAAAAACCATATTGATGAGAACATCGACCTCTAATTCTAGTTAATACTAATTATTTATATTTAGGATTTATGGTGTGGAAAATTTATTCAAACACAGCATATATATGTCGGTAATTTCGAGTCAATTCGAGATATCTCCACAAAATCCCATATTATACACCGATGCTAGAAGTACGTTATAATGAACATAATACAGCCTAATCATCTTTCATTCCCAAGGCTGTATTATAGTGTCATTATGGTCTCTTCTTAGTACATAATAATGAAGGATTGCTTTGTGTTATTTCCACTGAATGTTTACGACTTAGCAGACATACAAATTATTGTGTTCAATAGTTACAAGACAAGGTCTGTGTTGTGGTCAACGAATAAGTTATACTAAAAGAAGCTTACGGCCACATAACGTAGTTGTACGCTAAACAATAGAAAAGGTCGGTACCAAAGAAATAGTACCTATTTTTAATGGTTTGGCCACGCCATGTTTGGTCTAGGCATTCGATCGAGTCGAGCGTATGTTGACCGGACGATTCACCTTGAGACCACACCTCAGTTCTTATAACCCCGCCACGGCGAAATACCGACGATGTGTTGTACACGTGAACCGGTGCGGTGACTACCTAAACCAGGCGTGTACGATACCTTGGTACAATGCACGAAGACCGGTCCGCGGCCGCGTGCTGTGGGTGAGCCACTCGAGGAATGCACAAGACGGACCGAGATGGCGTGATTGGAAAGTGTGGCCGACTATGCCGGTTATCGACTTACCAATATATTCGCCTTGATTTTATTATTTTGAATAGTTAACATTGCTATTACGAACCCACGCTTTCCTTTTTCTTCCTCCACGGATGAGCCGATTGTTTGGTAATATCAAATTGCCCGTAATCACACGCTATTCACTTCGTATCATTACTGTCTGGGGGTAATCAAATTATCATATTTTAATCGTAAACACGCTCTTATTTCCACGTGCAGCCGACGGATTCGGCAACAACAGTGATTAGTTATGAATAAAAAATATATGCACGCTATATTGATGTTTTTAATCATCTAATTTAAAATCGACACGTGTTATGTGTGTTTAATTGGTACATAGAGCTTACAAGGTCTGAGAAGCAAAGACTAAATGTAAAAAATACGTAATCAGTAATACTTACCCCTTGATTATTTACTCGTTTTTAGTAAAATTTACATACACAACCCAATATTATCACTAAATGTACATAGTTCTCATCTGTGCTCTCTGAACCTCACGTATTACGTAAACATCGTTAGTATGACGCAATCAACATAATATTCGAAAAAAGACCGCTCGTGAAATAGGTTATAAATTTTCAGTTAACGCTGGCTTCAAGATGTAATTTCTTAAATCATTAAATGAATTTCAATAATTTAGATATTTTGTTTACAAATCATCAATTAGTAGTATCCTAAAATACCGAATATGTTTTTACAAATCGATGTTTAATTCTCTTACAAAGGAATCCTGAACTATACAGTATACAGTTTCGTTAATCACATTTAAAAGGCTTCTTTTTCCACATTCCCTCAAATATAACCTTATATTATTTATGAGTTTATAATGCAATCATTAAAACTTTTTATTTTACTATTACTAAATCCTCGCAATGAATATAAAAAAGAGTTTTACTTCTGTATACAAATTTTTAAATAAAGGTATGTGACTTAATAGGTGTTTACAAACTCTGAATAATAGTATCAGAGGGACGAGAGTGGGGCATAGAGCCCCACAAAAAAAAATGAATATAAAAAACAGGATAGGAGTTTTGGCGGGAATTCCGACAGTGTGGTTCATCGCTTATTTTAATTTATTTCAAAAACTAGTTTAAAATTGTGTTTGTTGTATCAAAGTGGTGTGGATTTGTACAATAAACATTGACGGTGATGAACAGTGTGTGTACATTTTGAAATAAGTGAATTATGCACCGTACTGGAAGGAACTCACACCAAAACTTCGTTCTTGTGAAGACTTGAGAATAAGTTACACTTATTGGCCAAATGCCTAATAATGCGAAACCATAAAATAAAAAGAAGAAGTAAAATAGGATACATTTTATGTATGTATCAAAAATGAATATAGATTAACATAATTACTAAGTCAATATTAGTATTAATAATCATTAACAAACATTTTAAAACGTCAAAGAAAGTAGGTAATATGATATAAATACAGATTTTTTTATAACAAAAAAATACTATTATATAAAAAGTTTTAATTCATTGCAAAGTATAACTTTAATACAAAGTTAGGAGAACTTGGCTTCAGTAAAATTATTTCAGACTTATTAATTGACTGCCTCTGTGACGTAGTTGGAATGCGTACGGGGTACGACTGCTCTACTGAGGTCTCGGATTCAATCCCCGGGTCGGGTAAAAGTGATATTGGGTTTTTCTATCACGAAATATTATTATATAATCATTATCAGCCCGGAGTCAGCAACTGTGCCCGGTGTACCCGCTCCCTATCATATCATGAAACTCGGTGAAATGTGGGTGTAATTGTACATCTCTGCCTTCGGGAATTACAGACGTGAGTGAGTGCGTTCGTACTTATTTTTTGATAATTTTCTTTAAAAAATCTATCCTCAATTAAGTGACTTTGATAAAAGTTATTTTATTTATTCCTATTATTCCTTTAATTTTTGTAGTCGTTCTTAAAAATTCTTGATTACCGTAAATCAACTTTTGAACAGAGCAACAGTTATGTTTAGGCTGGGGTATTTTAATACCAAGTATTGTGTGACAAACCAATATAATATATTTTAGTTATGTTTACAAACATATAGGTCATACATCTTCTTGCCGTGCTCGTCTCGTCATCTCTTTCAGTCAGTCAGTTTCAATCAGTTCGTCAGCATTAAGGCCATGCCACCAGCAAAACGCCGCGCGATCGATGTTTTTAGAGGCTATCTAGTCATTACTTAAAATAAATATTGAAAAAAAATATATACAATATATTTCTACAATCTGTCAGCTTTACTTTGTTCGATTCAAATTCATGTTAATGCTGATATATATTTTTAAATTGTCGTTATAAATGAACCATAAAAATGAGAAAAGTGCAAAGATTCCGTGCGTCTCCTTTTAAAGTACAGAATGTTTTCAAATGAGATTAACATCACTAGATAGGCTATTTAATAACGAATATTTTGCCCGTTTTAAATTTTCGAAAAGACCAATACCTGATTTTTTTAAATCAATTATTCGCTAAATACGTGCATATTCTGCACGAAAACGTACACACCAAGTACACGATTTAGTATGGCGCGTGTCAGTCAAGGTCGTTTGCTCACGGAAGGCCCTTAAGCCGTAATTCTAGGGTCCGCCTTCTATCATGATTTGACGGTGGTTTTATTATTATGCTGGGCGACCCGCAGTCTGACCCCCACAACCCGCAACGGGAACCAATATTGGCGTCACGTCATTATAAGCTAATAAAAAAGTAAACTTGTTTTTATATAAGTACTTTCCAGGTATACTTTACTATTTCTCTATACATGATTAGTCATTTTTTGGCACTAAAACTAACCAATAACGTACACAATAATCTATCTGCGCATAGCAAAGAACCTTGAGTTGTTTTGGAACAAGGCAATGGCAATTAGATTAAGTTAAAAGCTTTATAGATCTCGGCCATCTGTAATCGCAGTGACGACCTTATCTGGACCACGAAAATGTTAAACATTTGTTAAATTCCATCACGTTTACTCATTGAAGTGTACAACTACAAATGGTTTTATTCCAAATATCATGTTTCATACCTTTCTAAGAATGTTCGCTCCAACTACTTTTAGGACCTACATTGCCAGTTTAATGATTGTAGTAACAGCGGCATGAGCCGTTCCTTTTGTCATATTGTGATTCGTTTTAGTGAATTCTGCTTTCAATGCGGTACAATCATCTCGATGGTAAATTTTCTCTTTCAATTGCTGTTGTGGCTCTATTGCGCTCGTGTCTGCCTTAGGGTACGAAGCGCAACCTGCGCGGATTGCAACGATGTTTTTTATACACTTTCAAAATCATTTTTTGTTATATCTATCTGACTTTCATCGCCATACTTTCTTTATGTCTTGTTTGATTATTTGATACGATTCATTCTTATTGATAGTATGTAGGTCGTATCTAAGTATGTAAGTTATATTCCTTTTGGTTCAGCCTATAGCCTATTTAGATCCCTATTTAGGTAGAAAATTTCACCCCTAAGAGGGTAAAATAAGGAATTAATGGTTGTATAGAAATATACCTTTCATATGGGCGGAACCGCGAGCAAATGCTTTAACTCGTATATTTACTGGTTAAGAATTATAACATAATATATGACCGCAAATTTCATCCATATAGAAAAAAACATGTCACTTTTTTCCAAATATATTTGAAGCGGTATCATGATTTTCTCACTCGGCTTATAGCAGACTGACTCTGTACACTGAAACAACGTAGATATCTCAGGTAACAACGAAAATGGCATTAATCCTGTGCAATAAATTCTCCTCCGTAGTGCTCTTACGTCTTGTTATCAGGGTAAAGTGACATCACAGACCGCTCTACACAACATTTACGTCAAAATTGGACAACAAAGACCCTACTTTTCGCTTTTATTGTACACTATATACTCTAGAGTGATATATAGGGCTTTCCAGTTCGTGGCAAATATTTGGTATTATTGCATTACGTTTGGTAGAGTTTTTAGTAATGAGTTTTTGAAATGTTGGCTGGTATCTCAATAATTTAACTAGTTAAAGCTATTCATCATCATCATTCACAGCCTCTCATATAAAAAGAGGACATTTATATGCCATTCGCTTCGGTCCTGTGCTAATCTAGTCCAGTATCGCCTCCTACTGTTGATAATATCGTCGACCTATCTTGTCAATTAGCCAGACGACCGAAAATTTAAAGTAAGTTATAGGTTATAAATAAACTAATCACAGGCAGACATAAGTCATTAAATGTTTTGATGCTTTTATAGATAGAAACGAAAATCTGCAATAAGACCGTGTGACATTTTTATAAGTGATAGAGTAAGACAGAGAGTCTGAGAGTAATATCGACCACGCTAACCCCGGAACACGACTTGCCTGAATAAGCCAATTAGGTTTTTTTCTCCATATATACGATGGGCACTATCCATTCGAGTACAAAAATAAACAGGCCATCCTTCCCACCAATACGGCCTCTACAAAAAAAAAACAAAAGCAAGCGTACAAAGTAACTCAAATAAACGTGTGAATTCTACTCGTCGCTAAAGCATTCACTTGAAATATTTTGATTCATATATGTAGTTAATTTGTAAGCAATACCAACGCCATTTAGGCCATTAATAAACGTCGCGCGTCGTACAATTTTTGTCTCTGTCACTCTTACGGCCACGGCACCAGAGTCCACAGTATATTGTCGAACGCCGCCCACTCAGGTGGGAAACTATTTATTTGCACATGTACCGCCCTAATTCCGATCACGAAAGAAATTACACTGTTCTACGTGCTGAATTGTTTGTGTGAAAGACATAAATCCTTTGTGATTCATTATTTAACTTTAAAAACAACGTAATGATTACTTATAGTTAGTAGACAGCCTCCGTGGCACAGTAGGAGAAGCCGGCTGTGAAGCGCGGGGCCGCTCGATTCCCGCATCGAGACAAATGTTAGTGGGATGCACATATATTTGTTTCGGGTCTAGATGTGTTTTTTTACTCAGAGGAGTTGACGTCAACCAGGCAGCCGGTTTTGAATACTACAAGTCAAATCTGCAGGTGGAAGTAAAACATCATAATGATTAGCAACGTCTTCTGGTGATAAGTACATAGTCTACATTTTTTTATCGCTACAGCACATATCGGCAACTGAGCAAGTGGGTCATGTTGGGTGATCTCCACCGCCAATGAACATTCACAATACATAAAGAAGAAGCGTTTCCAACCTTAAAGGAAACGGAAGATTAAAGAGTTGCGAAGGGGACCGGAGATGTGGACTTCCGAATATCTCAATCACCGTACGAAACGCAACAGCAAGTTGATAATTCACGTCGGATTAATACAGTGGTAACAACCCGGTCGAGTCGGACCATTCATACTGCAGACAAAACCGTATATAGCGTGGGGTCTATCTCTTATAAAATTATTTATTCATTTCTATTACGTAACCGATATCAAATCGATTCAAAGTGCGATGAATTTTGTTTGTACACAAGCCTCTATCGATAGCTTGATCCAAAGCCGCTGAATCGTCCCAAATCCCCTCTTCTGTTGCGAGAGGGGTCTAACCCCAGTATTAGCGTATATAGGTCGATCTTCCTATTCTAGATGTAATATAGTCATAGATAAAGCTTAGTTACGGTTATTTCATATCGATATTTAAGAAATTATTACTGAGTACAATATACCTATAGTTATTTTTATTAATTAGTAATTATAAAGAATATCTTATTCAATATAAAGTTTACATTAACGCGTTCATTAAATTTCCTCTTCCAATATCATACGAAAGTTGTAACTAATAACAAACACTATATTATGATGTAATTTCCTAGCAGTGAATATCACATTTAGATCCTTTTAACACCCCAATTCATAAAACTATAAATCACGAATCGATAACAACAGTTATTACAGGCACTATAGTGTACCAAATACCGGACTTCGGTATGACGGAATCTATACCAAGACGGTTGGAGCGCGCGACCGCTATGGTCCTTCACTATACGTATACGGGTGTTGTGTACCCAAATATCGGCGGCGGGTGGGGTGAACGACCTCGCGTAGGCACCTGCAATCGCGCCTCTGTTGACATAAGCAACCGTCGTCCGTGACGCTTCCAAGTGATAATCAGCGTCGCCGCGCCGCTGCCCCGGTGCAATGTACTTGAGATTTCAAATATTTTATAGCATTTGTTATCCGCGGCCTCACTAAGGTTCGCGCCATAAATTCCATTCTAAATTTAAATTCCTTTATAATCCAATTAAAAAATACTACTTAAAAGTTTGTAAATGCATGGTAGTAGTGGCGCGGGTTTTAATTATATTTCGGTGTATTCTTAAAATTATAACATTAACTTTTGTAGTCTATAACGACGCATACAATGTACTGCCAAGATGCCGAGGTAGTAAGGGCCAATTTTCCAATAAACGAAATAAGTTTTAATCAACAAATAATATATTAAAATATCAGTTTAAGAAGTACTAATTTGAGATACATCCCCTACATATTTATTGATATTTTTATATTTGGGCGTCTTATATCTGAGACATAACGTTTACTAAGGGATAAAACCGGCTCTTAATATACTAAGCAAAGCTGACAAAACACTTTTTCGGTATTTAAATTATACTAATTGCGCAAGCCAAATCAAATAATATTTTTTTTGTGACAAACAAAAATCAATAAGAAGTTTGTTAGCCTTAGGTAGATTCAACTAAACAGAGGATACTAATAAATCCACTAAAGACAATAAAAATGGTAAAGACAGATAGACAAAACACATAAAAGTGTGTATTTCTTTTTTCTTTAGCCTCCGCACTAGGGTAGAGTCACGTGCATTTGACATAACCTACTTTCTTCAGACTATTCCGGTACGAAACGCTATGGGTGGCGGACGTTGAGTGTCGGAGATAGACGTTGAAGATTTTAACATTTAAACGAAATATTTTAAGAGTTATGTCACTAGGCTTTTTATGTATTAATTTACAAACTTCAGCTTTGCAAATGCATATTATGTTTCTAATAGTCTTTAAAAACGGTACATAACAAAATATGCAGTATATATTTTATATTATACAGTTTTTGAAGACCTTGCAAAGAGTTCTGTTGAACAGTTTCTGATGTTGTTAACTTTTCGTTAATAATTATTAATTCGTCCAAGTACAACAGAGCCCCTCCCTTTCCGAATCCCTTAATTACCCTTTTTCTTTAAGGTCAGCATCACGCCCTTTAATTTTCTTGTATTGTCGGCGTACATGGGCGGTGGAGATCACTTGACCAAATGACCTCCATGATGGATCAAATGACCCTCTTACTCGTTTGTCGATGCTATAAAAAGAATACAAAGAAAAATTGGCACAACACTGTCCAAAGAAAACGGTCCTGGATTGAAACTTGCTGTTGCGTTTCGCATAGTTAATGAGATTTCAGCACAAACCTCCCTGCTGTTCTAATACCTATTCTTTTCATTTAATGTCGGCAACGCACCCATGATTTTTCTGATAATATGGATGTTCATGGGTGGTGGATATCACTTACCATCATCCAATTAGCCATCGTTTGTCGACTTCTGCTATAAAACAAAAAAGTCTTCAAACAACATAAGCAAACGCCTTTATCCCCGAAAGGGTAGGCAGAGTAACAGTGTACTTTCGTTTCGCCGAGTTTATTGCCATAGCATGACGTGATAGGCGACCCTATCGCCATAATGGGCATACATTCCAATCGCGGGAAATTTATGTGTGATATTTGTAGCTGAAATATCAAACACGGATTATTATTGTGATTGCCCGACGTGGGAATTGAAACCAGGACCTCACAGTTCTCAACCTTAGTACACTGCCACTAACCCAATGACATGAAAGCGCTATTTATGTTATTGATATAGTTTACATTTTACAGTCAGTTTACATGACCTAAGCAACTGGGCATTGTGTTGACACCAATAATTATATGTGTTAGGTACGTTTTATGGGATACAAAAACAATTATTAATATATTATATGCTTTATACATATGACTAATTTACTTTAACCTAAATAAATTATAATAATAGCGAACAATAGATTACGTAATGTGCCATATTACGGTAGAGCCATGAATTAAAGTAAAGAATTAGTTTTGTTTTAAAATGCACGTTTCATGATGCAACGAATTTTGATTAAGCAATGACTGGTTATTGATATTCAAATGCAATATATTATTTTTACAGCTAATAAAGCTGACAATAAGTGGCTGAGTGACTATTTTCGCATTCAACGTTTATCATTAATAAAAAACGATATGAGTGTTTGAACTCATGACACCGCTTGGTGTGTAGTGTGGACGTATGAACCGTAAGTATTTTGAAACCAATCTAGGCCATTTAAATCATCCAAAACTACATACACATCGAACATCAATAACTTGTCAATCACAGTTCGATTTCAGCATGTTCCAATTCCCGATCAATAAAAGCGAATTCGCATGAAAAACGTTTAAAAACCGCAATCATGACAGCGGCGAAGTTTCGCAGTTGCGATTTAAAATTATTACGTGATCACGGTATCCCCAGTGGGATTGAGGGCGCGGCCTTGTCCCGTTTTTGAGGTTGGCACATTTTTATCCACACTTTGAACTACGGCCAAACGAACGGCTACGTTTGATTGACGTAGGATACAATCGAATAAGCAACTTTTGGCCGTGGTGCGCCCTAAGAGAACTGACCGCTCCTCGTTTAGCCTGAGAGGGTCATAAAAAGCGACGAGCCAAGCGGCGATGAACACATTAATGAATATAATGATTGTAACATTTTATGTTTACGCTATATTTTCAAAAACCTGCAAACTTTTTATGTCCATTAACATTAAATAGACAGTCTAATAGTATATTGTTCTGATACACTATCAATCATTCTGGATGATCTGCAAGTCCCTGTTGAGGGTATTTTGCTAATTATAGTGTACTGTATTTTAAAATTTCACTTGAAGATATTATTATGCATAGCAAGGAGCCACACTGAATGCCTCAGCATAGTCTTGTATACCTTAGTCCTGTATTGTGGAAGTGAGTCACCTGATCTTAGTAATCTCCACAAACCATGACCATGAGAAATTTACTTACCATACACACCAGGATACTTTTTTTATTTGCCTGGCACGTCAAATGGATTGCACTGGACGTGGTGTTATTAAGTACAGTGCAGTCTAAACATAATGTCGATCGACAAGAGGCATTGTGTCCTTTTTTATTTCTATTTGATGAATGCCGAGACGAGGAAGGCGCGCGCCCGATGGTAAGCGCCACGCCTGCCCATAAACAGAAGCAACACCACACAGAATTTTAAAATACAAAGCACTGCATGGCACTGAACTGCGCTCGTCATCCCGAGACATACGATGAGAGTCTCATAATGCCCAGTAATTTCACTGGCTTCAATGCCCTTCAAACCGAAACACAACATTGTTGCTTGGCGGCAGAAATAGACAAAGCGGTGGTATCAACCCAGACCTACCACCTTGTAATTGTCCCTTGTCGGTCGGTAGAATTATGCCGGCCTGAAATTATTGGCTAACATCGGAACGCGGTTCGCCTGAACGCGCCACTATAGCGGGGTTTTTACCATGTGTACGGTAGTCGCTATCCAGTTGGGTATTAATATGTTCCATGCAGCTTCTCATCAGCGATCAGCTGGTTTTCTGAGAGGCAGTAATACTACCAAGATAGAGCCAGTCCATTTATTTTATATACCAATTTGCCTACGCGTGGCTCTGCTGCCAAAACTGTTCTACCTATTGCATTAAGTGGTTACTTTTCTGTTGCAAAGTTATTTATATATCCTTTTATTCAGTATTAATGTATCCGAGACACACATTAATACGTGTTAAATAATAATAATAAAAAGACCGAACAGTTATACACATAGTCTTGACCCCACAGTAAGGTACGAGTCTTGTGTTGTGGGTATCAGGAACTACAGGAGACTTTAGGTCTCACTACCCAGACCTGAAACAAATATTTGTGGATCACACAAACATTTGTCTCGGAGCGGGGAGGCTACTCGCCCATTGCACCACAGTGGCAGTCGAATAAATGTTATTTTCTTTTTTTTCATGAACGCAGCAGAAACGAGGACTTCATGCGTAGAATTTAGATCTAAACACCTCGAATATATGTACTGTTTACGTAACATCTTGGATACTTGTGGAAGGACAGCCACGAACGAGACAGTACTGAATACTGCACATTTGCCTGACGTCACCGCCCTTGAAACAAAATCGTTTGCGATGACCGTGGTATGTACATACGTGACCGCATAATGCGTTTACAGATACCAGCACGGGTCGTGAGCACAAACTTTAGCTGCACATTGTTCAGATTGGTGAAATAAAGGAGACTGGGGCGGCGACGCTTTCCCTGATTGGTTCGTAAGTCGACACTCGTCGTTTATTGGACTCGCACTGCCCCCACCACTGTCCATCTATACTCACGATTCGTGCCTGTAACTATGCAACGCTATATTGGTGATATAAAATTATAACAATATTGCTGGTTAATACTGGTAAATATTCGTAAGTTATAAGGGTCGAATATTGAGGTTTTCGTACATGAATTGTCATTGCATCCCATTTTCGATGAAGTGTAATCTTCATTTAGCTATATCTAACTTCTTACTTAAGTATATATTTAGTCCAATGCGACCTTTATTATAAAACTTTATCTACGTAATATTGCTAAATAACGCAAAACTGTACCGAAAAAGCTTTGTAATACGTAGACAGGAAAAATGATTTTTCTCCAATAAGAAACGTAATACCTAAGTACTTTTAGTTAAATTTAATAAGAACTTCTAGTTCATAAAATATTAGTAATTAACTTTGAAATTGTCTTAATTCTTTAGTAAGATGTATAATTGAAATACTTTTTGTTTACTTTGAAATACTTTACTTTTAATTGTTAATAAATAAACAAAAAGTATTTTGCTACGGGTTATCGTTTAGTATTTCTGTATACACAGGTATTTCTGTTTTGTTAATGTTGTTTGATATTAATATTGTAATAATATAAAGATCCCAATGTTATGTGATATTAACTTGTTGAAAAAACAATATAAAGCAATACTTGTACATATATATTTATTTACTCTTACAAAAACAATAAAAATATTTAAATAAATACACCCAACAGTCACACCTATGTTTGGACACCTATTCAGGACTATTTCTGACCCCATAGTAAGATACGAGTCTTGTGTCATAGGTGTCAAGAACTACGAGAGACTTTCCGTCTCACAACACGCAGACTCGAAACAAATATTTGTGGACCCACAAACATTTGTCTCAGCTGGATAGGTACTCGCCTACTGCGGAGGCAGTGAAAGGTTTAAGTGGTAATATTTAGATCTACTTAAACGGTTCTACGAATTTTTTTAATTTTATTTTGAACCGACTTAATGATATGATTTTTAAGGTAGGTGATAGAAGAGAAGTCGCCGAAAAATATTGGTCTATTAAAAATTATACGCCATCGCATTTAAACCTAACTATTATTTTCATGTCGTCACGTCGTCATTTAATCAATGAAAGTGCGTTACGGTATGAATTCTATCGCATCAGTACTTGGTGCCAGCACCAAGCTAATTTAATTTGCAAAGCCAATACTTAAGTGTTGCCAATTGTTGCCCTAAGTGTAGCGTTATCTAACGTGCAATTAATTTTGCCGCCTTTAATTATGTTGAAAACTAAATGTATGTCAGATATAGAGGATTAATTCTAAAAATACCCGAAACACCAGTCCAAAAGCGACAAAATAGGCACGGAAGAATCGGTAGAAGCCTAGGTATATATTGTTCATCGCAGTCGCTATGTTTGAGCGTTGAAAACACGGTTTGAAAACCAGTAAAGCAGGTTCGTTACACTATTAATAAAATGCATTCAATTTACAAAGTTGCCAGTTGCACCTTGATATTTTTTAACCATGACCTCAAACAGTTCAATCTTTACGATTGAAAACAAATAGTAAACAAAATCGATAACATTCGATACTCGACCTGAATCTACAGGAATTGTAGATAAAAAAAATTGTAGCCTTATTATTATTTGACAAAATCAAAAACGTTTCATTAATAATTGGTTGGACGGTATAACGTAGATAAAATCAAGTTTTCAACTAACAAAAAGTATAAAAGTATTTCAACGGACAACAATATAGTATAAACAAGAACAAGTATGCCGGTAATGTTGACCAAGTCCACTTACCAGCGTAAGTATGACAGTCGCGATAGTGAGGTGATAGGCATTCGCGTTTCCTTTTTTACTGTCCTCGATACCGCGTCGCTCGTTAACAAAAACTAACCTAAAAGCAACTAACTAACTCTACATCTCTAAACGTTTTGAATAGTCATTAACATTTTCATTTATGAATCGACTCACAAATTATGGCGGATATGAAAACAGCCCGAGAAATTAAATGGCTACAACATTCATGTCAACGGAACGCTAATTTACACAAGAGTACCGAGTTCAACACAAACATGTGTTTCCTGCGTCGTGTTTAACTCTCGTTGCCACCAGCGCGATGTTACTTCACACAACGCTCAAACGAAACAGTGTGTATGCAATCCACACGATCAGTGAATCACGCCAAACAAAATATGAACGACCGCATTATGCTTAACAGGGCTGATATATTATTTCGTGACACAACAAATCAGCTGTGCGTTGCTGGCACCCGGCAGCCGCTCGCCGGCCGACAGACCGCGAGCCGGCTGGCGGCTGCAGGCCTCGTCGCGACTCCTTGTCGACAAGCAACTTTCCAACTTGCACGCTATAAATATTCAACGGCCTGTGTGCCAGTGATCGCTCTCACCGGCTACATAATTTTATCCGACACTCGTGAGATGATTAAATACCCACCTAAATACAGTTTGGGCTCAATTTTGGCGGCCCGCACTCACTCCTGACCAGAAACACTGTAGATTCGTTGGTCCGCGCGTACACTCACGCCTGTGTCTACTCATCCATCACTGCACATCCGCACGGCGAGACTCACGATTTCACTGTCACAGCACGCGGCGGCCGACCGGCCAGCCGAAGTCAGGACACGCACCACTGTCCAGCACACGATCTCAAAAGTTCCGCGACTGCCGCTGCAACCGATTAGATCACGCGACTGTAGGTTTCGGGCCGAGGCGCTTCGTGAAACTGGTGAGGGCCGAAAATGCACGAGGTCGTTACGACCTCCACGCTCTACGCTCGAGAGCGTGAGAGCTCGCGATGCCTGAACGGTAGCAGGTGCGCTGCGTGAAATGCAACGACGACCCCAAAAGAGTGTACGAGACGACGCGCGTGACTCGCCGCCGCCGACTGACAGGGCGCGCCGCGACGAACCTCGACTCACCAACACACGCGCACTGGCGCACACTGGCGCACGCTCCGCACTCGCCACTCTTGCCTGCCCGGCCGCCTCACCACCGCCTCGCCGCCTCACCGCCTCGCCGCACCGCGCCACGCACGCTACACTGCTACACCGCTACACACTGATACACGACGGCGGCGGCGTTTACACCGCACACAACGCCGCGTACAGACAGACCCGCTGTTATTTTAAAGTTTCATACCGAATTTGACTTTAAAATCTCATCGAAACCGACAGAGACGCGTCCCAGCCGGACGGTCTGAATATTTACCTGAATAACAGTGGTGCGTTGTCTCATTGGACGCATTAGTTGCGCAGTGAATGGACAACGCGCGTGGAAATACGAAGGAGAGCGCATGCGCCACGCATACTCCCTCACGGCGCCTCTGTATTTACTGAAAATGGATATCGCTGTGCTTGTGTTACATTAGTACGTGTAAAATGTAGCTGGAATGTCTGAAAACTTGAATAAGCCCAAGCGTCTTGAAATTAAAATGCAATGTGACTCTGCAAATAGACAGTTGTGCAAGAAATAATATACATTTTTCTGTTATCGGTTTGCAATGTGTCCAATGTATGAAAGTGGGAGGCGTTTATGTGAATGAAGAAGTCGCGCCAATTGATGAACACGAAGCAAGCGATAAATTTAAAAGCGCATCTCTCGCAACGAGGCATAAGTAAGGTCATTGGAATGCTTAGTTGCGATGCTACAAATTGCGCAAATAGATGTTCCAATGAACTCGTTTAATAATAGCGGGCGTAGTGAGGGCGTCACTGAAGACAAATACTAGTGGTGTATTCGCTCGTCGACTGGCGACTGCTCGCTACACACTGAGACTGGCTCAAGGTTGGCACAATATACATTAGTAGTCCACGCTGTCTTCGGAAAATCTGCGGTCAAATCTGTGACGATTTCCATTAAAGATGAAAATATAGAATGTTTTGTCATCTACATATAGGAAAAAGCGCGGACATAGGGTAGGTTAAAAGATACCCTAATATTCTCAATATAATATTATGTCGCCATGTATGTTATTGTATTCAAACGTTTTATGTTTATTTTTCAGACGTTTAAAGATGGACTTCCACGTCTAGCAAATTATAACACAGCATATTCAGCAATATGCAAAAATATACAAACACTAGGCACTCGTATTATTAAAGCACTTGTAATAAATTGTATTCTCTATTCGCAATTTCCTGGTTAGAAAAACGCATTGTGAAAAATGTTCAATGTCACACCAATTATACACGACATTGAAGAAATGTAAAATGCGTTACGAATTTTGCTAGTTTTATCTACCAAACAGACAGTACACATCAGCTTGACATTAAAATAAATTGCTGTTATTTTTACCGAGATTATTTTGTGAAATCACTTCTATGGTTTTTTCTTTATTTCTTTTTCTGGCATTATCCTGGGAATATGGCAGGATTCGCCTTTCTACTTAGACGCTTCAACTTAGTCTGGTCTTGAGCATCCTTTGTAGTAAGACTATTGACTGTCATGTCTCTTTCTAAAACGCCAAGCCAGTGGTTTTTTATTAGAATATTAAGAATAATCAAGTCAAATACCTTTTAACATGAAGTAAGAAGCAACGACAGAATCCACTGTTAACAGCACATTACCACGATTTATTATATTTCTTTTTTGTATATCTTCATTGTAAGAACAACGTGTTCATTAATTGTCATTGCTCTAGGATTAATCGTCGCATACTCAATCTGAAATCTCAGTTCCTCAGAGCGGATAAAGTGTACCTTTGTTTCGACGGGAAATCAACAGGGCATAGTTAAAGGGGGACAAAGATAGGTCTGTTCGCAAGCGGTGGTCGCGCGGGATGGCATTCTTGACTTCCGCCGGCGCCCCGATAATTGCCGGTAGCCATTAGGGAGGAAAGGAGAAAGGTTTAAATATGTTTTTAATGTCACTACTGTTTTGTGAGTGTACACAGTATTCCCATATTCAATGTTTATATTAATTCATAATGGGTATTTTTGTACTTAAAAAAATCATTTCAACAAGTATTTTTAGGACACACAGAAAAAGACGCAACGTTAACCGCTGATATGTCAATAATTTATCTTTGTAAACTCCACAACAAATCATAATTTATACAACAACTAGCCGTGTGCCCGATGCTAATTTTATTCGGCAACATCTCAGGAGCCAGGACTTTTCTATAATATTACAGTTTTTCCATAACCACCTCTATGCGTGCCACCCTGTTTACCCTTTTGATAAAGCAACCGTTAACGTGTTTCTTTTTTCGAAATTCGTCAGTACCCTAGATACCAACGTCTTCCGTTCTAGCTTGAATACTTTTATGCACGAACTTCCCATACGAACTTTCATTCCTCATTTTACGCCCATATCCATATCCTCACCGTAAATACAATACAAGTATAACGTTGGCGTTAATTTTCAATTCATCATTATCATCATCATCATCATCAGCCACAAGACGTCCACTGCTGAACATAAGCTACCCCCAAAGATTTCCAGAATTTCCAGATTTGATAATTTTCAATTCGATACAAAATTATTATTTAAGGCTGGAACTAAAGCTAGATCGCAAAAAACACGTTGGGTTATAGAACAAATCTGAGAAACTACTGAACTGTATAATATATTTTTAGTTGTATTATTACATAAGTATAATTTAATAATCAGTTGCGAATTTATGTACATTCGTTATAGAAATTACTGTCGAGTCTTTGTTTATATGCGCTCAACTTAAGAAAAAAAAGTTTTATATACTACTGCTTTTCAATCTTTAATGAAAAATCACTAGTGTACCGACACATCGATTTAAATAAATCCTTAACAATAAGGTGTAATAACAAATAAAGATTAAAAACGCTGTCGCCGCGTCGCATCTCGGCCGCGCGAATCCTCCATTCCAATAGACATTGATATGGCGTAATGGTCAATGTCATTGGCGTGGGGAACAGGCTTAATTTATAACATTAATAAAGATGGAATTTAAATTGCTTTAAAGTTGCTTTTTATTTTGACTCCTAAATCAAACGTTCCTGCACGTGTGCATTCTGATAATTAAACAATAAACTTGTTTCTACTCACAAAGCTTTGATGTCAGCCGTTTTGCGCTTAGTAATGACCAAGTTTAAATAACGTCTTGTGTTTAGTGATCGTCATCATCTGAGCGTAATTCCCCATTTGAGTAACACATTTAACTTTTTATGCTGTTCGCCTTGGTCCTGTGCCAATAAAAAAGAATTTCTAAGGTATCTAGTTAAGAATCTTAACTTGCAGAAATGCAAGTCTATAAAGAAATCGCCCAAGGGAACATTGAATATACAATACGTATACGTGGCACGGCGATTATTCGCCTCTAAAAATGGTCAGCACATCGTGTGGTCCTGTTGTAAAACTAAATAACATTAGATCGTGTCGCTGAATGCGCACTTCTCCCACAGTTTATAGAAATCTTTCTTCTGTACGAGCCCGAGCCGACGCTACAAAAGCCTTCTGATTGCCTCGAACGCATCTCACGGTGGACAATACGACATAAACTTTTATACATTGCTGTCCGATTCAAAGAAACATTTACGCTTCATGTACACAAGTAAACTGTTTAACAGATAGTCGTAACAGCGTAGGAATATGCTATTTGCTGTGAAACTGCGAATATTACGAATTTTCACGCGATTGTTGGTAAAACAGGCGAGCTGTGCCGCCGGCATCCTTCACAAATGCGTCGGCCGTTTTTATAAAAGGTGTGCAGGGACGATTAGAATATTGAGATTGTGAGTCAATGACCGGCCGGAGGATGTCGAATAATACGGACATTTCGTAAACGTAAATGCACTCATTAAACCACCTTTTTGGGTTTGACTCATATTTGATATCCAGCTGGCATGGACGTCATATTAATATGATAATTAAATTTGGTTTTATGTTTGTCCATATGAAGAGCAGATGCAGGTATGATCCGATCAATATGAAATCAAATCCTACTACTGCGAAGCGCAAGATGTTGACGTCACATAGCATCTCGTATCCAGCCAAGCATTTGATTGGGCTCTTAGCTATATAAAACATTCTTACGATATCTGTTTCAAGCTTAAACTCATTTATTTCGATTTGTGTTTATATGAAGAAAATTTCCGAACAAGTTTGATGCTTTAGTACTTTTTATAGTCCGTCCATTATTTTTTTCCAACCCGACGTTTGCAATTAAAAAAGGCAATAAACAAAATGTTAGAGACGCATCTGATAATCCAGACTTCAAGTCGTATATAAAATAAGTTGATACGCAGTCGAGCCCGGTACAAAGTGTCTTTCATGAAATGCAACTGTATGCTTCGTTGATTCGAGCATTTTAAACACGGTTGAGATAACTTTAATATTAAACAGATATTGTAATGGAAGAAAGGTCTCGGAGTTTCATCAAAATGTTGCATTTATAATTTAATTTTAATTGCTAAGGGAAAAAAATATAAATAAAATTTTAATGAATCTAACTTTATGAATAAAAAAGTAATGAAACCGTATTATGTTTATGATGACGATCATCCAAAAAAATATGAAACCTGAGTAATAATAAATCTAAAAAAAATACTGGAAGTTCTGTTGATACCTGTTACTCTTGTACATTTCAAAACGTTATTGTTGGCATTTACAGTTGGTTTGAGAAGTCAGTTCTAATATTCGGTACCTAATAAGAATGCCTAAACACGTAGAACCTAAAAAAAGTAGTTAGACACTATTCGACGCTATTATAAAGCCAGTCAGTTTTTTTTATAATAAGGTTAGGTATAACTAAGTTACGAAAATATAGCAAAAAAAACCACAAAAATTTTAAGAGAAATAATTACACGATTAAAATTATCCATTTCGCCAATACTTGTTTTTTTTATGATTTACTTAGTACCAATAAACCAATAATGTCTGGCTTTTTTGGGCTTCGTTAGGCATCTAAAAGAAAACAAGTACATCATCTAACTGTTCATTTGATTTTCAGCATTGCCATTCGTGGTTTTCAAGACTGCCGAAGCGTAAATCATTTTAGTAAGATGAGCAGGTAGCTCGCCTTATAGTAAGCACCACGCCTGCCCATATACAAAACATAACTTTGAATTACAAAACACTGCGTGACACTCGACTATGGTCGTCGCCCTGATAGATAAGATGTTATGTATAATAATGCCCAGTAATTCCACTGGCTTAAATGTCCTTTAATCCGAAACACAAGATTGCTTAAATCATAGTGCCTACTGTACATGTAGTGTACAAACAGTTGCTACGCCAAACACTGCATTAAGTACATATGTGAGTCAGCAGATTAATTATTAATGACTTTATTTATAAACACAATTAATTTGTCTACACAGTCGTCTATTAGCGATTTTGTTTTTTATGCATCGAGTGATTTATCATGCGCCTGAATATAGTGAAATGTTGGTTAAGTTGCTTATGACGGCGTATTAAATTGGAATTAGATTTTTCGTTTTTATTCTATAAAAGGCTTTTAATTATCATCCATCAAAGATTTCATCATCCTATAAATGTTAGTTATTATGGCTGCATTATCCATTTAGTAATAGATTTAATCTTACGTAAAACCCCATGTCCAACTAGAATGCAAAAAAATTGTTGCTAAACGATGCAAAAGAACCAAAGAGGTTCTTAGTTAGTCCGTATATATATACCTCTATATTTTTTATTATATATGTTCACGCATTACTTCACCAAAAGTGGAAGTTGGTGGTAGTCCCATTTAGATATCAAGAAAATTATGTCATTTATACACTGACTAGATGACCCGGTGAACTTCGTATCACCTACATAATATATTTGTGTAAAATGTGGTCAAAACTTAATACAAATGTTTTATTTACATTAAATGCAATTAAGTGAGGTACTGCGCCATTGCACGTGAGGTAGCCCGTCGCCCCACCTCCCTCCGGTTGGACAGTCCTGTCCCCGTCCCGTCCCCGTCCTGTCCCCGTCCTGTCCGCGTCCTGTCCGCGTCCCGTCCCCGTCCTTTCCCCGTCCCGTCCCGTCCCCGTCCCGTCCCCGTCCTGTCCCCGTCTTGTCCTGTCCCTGTCCTGTCCTGTCTCACTGTCCTGTCTCACTGTCCTGTCTCACTGTCCTGTCTCTCTGTCATGTCTCTCTGTCCTGTCTCTCTGTCCTGTCTCACTGTCCTGTCTCACTGTCCTGTCTCACTGTCCTGTCTCACTGTCCTGTCTCACTATCCTGTCTCACTGGCCTGTCTCACTGTCCTGTCTCACTGTCCTGTCTCACTGTCCTGTCTCAATGTCCTGTCTCACTGTCCTGTCTCACTGTCCTGTCTCACTGTCCTGTCTCACTGTCCGGTCTCACTGTCCTGTCTCACTGTCCTCTCACTGTCCTGTCTCACTGTCCTGTCTCACTGTCCTGTCTCACTGTCCTGTCTCACTGTCCTGTCTCACTGTCCTGTCTCACTGTCCTGTCTCACTGTCCTGTCTCACTGTCCTGTCTCACTGTCCTGTCTCACTGTCCTGTCTCACTGTCCTGTCTCACTTTCCTGTCTCACTGTCCTGTCTCACTGTCCTGTCTCACTGTCCTGTCTCACTGTCCTGTCTCACTGTCCTGTCTCACTGTCCTGTCTCACTTTCCTGTCTCACTGTCCTGTCTCACTGTCCTGTCTCTCTGTCATGTCTCTCTGTCCTGTTTCACTGTCCTGTCTCACTGTCCTGTCTCACTGTCCTGTCTCACTTTCCTGTCTCACTGTCCTGTCTCACTGTCCTGTCTCACTTTCCTGTCTCACTGTCCTGTCTCACTGTCCTGTCCCTGTCCAGTCTAGACGCTATACGACCCGTCATCACGGCAAGCTTCGCAACGACAACTCAACAACTACTAATAAATTAAAAATTAATAAAAAAAACATTGTCCAGCGGACAAAATTGTGAATCTAAACCATTCTCAGATCCCCTTGAACACACACAAAAAATTTCATCAAAATCGGTCCAGTCGTTTAAGAGAAGTTCAGGAACATACACACTCACAGAAGAATTATATATATAAAGATATTGATTATTCTACCGCTTCTTCTTCGTTCTCTCCATATGGAACTCGCGGTACGCTTTTTAACACATGCTACAGAAAGATTTGGCTTGTAGTTTTTACAACCGGCCGCTTGTATGACGTTGGTCCCTTTGGAGAGAAAACACAAGAAACAAATATTTGTGGATCACACAAACATTTGTCTCGGTGCCGGTATCGAACCCGCGGGCTCTCGATTCACAGCCGGCTACTCGCTCACTGCGCCACAGAGGCTGTCGATTTGATGATTCTTTTAAAAATAGTAATATAAATGCTTTGTTTAATAGTCAATGATTGATACCACCGACTCATAATTGTTTAGTTTTATTCTTAACTCTAGCTTTATAGAATTGGTTTTATTTTTTATTAAAAAGTTTTAATTAAATTCAACATGAGCTAAGCTCGCATCTGCCTCGCATTATGATGTTAAAATACCATTGCGGGCGTAATCATTGCACTTCTGCTTCCCCCTTCGGGTTGCATAATGATGTTTTTGATTTTATTAAACAACTGTCTGACATAAACAACATTTATAAATTCATTAGCATTTAAAGGATTTAAGTACCCAAAAGAAACATGTATTTTCTCGGTTATTGCCTGCATTAGCAGTATTTTTTAAGTCGTAATTAGCAGACATGGAGGCCGTGGCCTTCTACCACCAGGGAAACAGATATCGGCGCCTTCATCCTACACAGCACAGCGCCCACACACACCAATATCAATCCGTGAAGATAAATCAGCATACCTACAATCCACAATATAATTATGAGGGTGTTTGATTTACGACATGTTATTTATTTCACAGTTGCCTTTGTAATGCGAAACCGAAACGTCCGTTTTTCAACATTTAGGCACGTATTTTTGGCTTCCTTTTGGGCGTGCTGCAAGGCGTCTTTGACGTTTATAAGTCTACAATTAACACGTCCGCGTATCTTTTTATCGGCTCATTAAATTGTGAAAAATAAACAATTAGGTAGGTATATTTGGTTTTACAATTCCCAGATAATAAGTGAATGAAATTTGTATACTTATCAATATAATGATAGACGATAAAATATGATAATAATACTAGCCTCTTATTATGTACGTGCCACTTCTAGGCACGGACCTCCTTTTAGAATGAGATATAATAAGACTTAATCCACTACGCTGGTCTTAATACGGATTTGTAAACCTCACATACCTTCAAAATTGTTGTGAAGAACCTTTTAAGTACGCAGGTTACCTCGCATTGTTTTCTTCATCGTTAAAGCAAGCGATAATTAAAATGAATACGTATGTAATTTAGAAAAGTGAGAGGTGTATAATCTTGGGGCTGGTTTCGACCTGCGAGTTTCGTCTCGAGAGTTTATACAATTCCCCGCTGAGCTATAGTTACTTTTTACTTGCCAATATGATAACACTTTATATTTCAGATAAAAATGTTAAGCGTATTTTCTACGTTCTTATGTTCATGTTATTATAAGGAAACAATAACAATTATATTTTAATGTACCTACTTCAAATGTTAAAAAGAATAACAAGTCAAGAGCAAACATGAGTTGTTAACATTACTCGTGTATATTCGTATAATATCACAACTGAAACATGTTATTATTCTCATAGCAATATACTTACACTGTACTGGTGCTGCCACACCGATGTTATAAAATGTTAACAAAAACATTTTCTAACATTTTTTAACATTTTCTAACATTTTATAACATTTGAAAACATGACATCGGCCCTTCTTTGACGGCGCGGCGCCGCTCTCAAAAATACCGCCGCCCGCGGTTAAAAAATGTTACAAATTGTTAAGAAATGTTTACTAAATGATGCTGCCACACCGCTGTTATAAAATGTTATTATATAACATTTTCTAACACCGGTGTGGCAGCACCATACCTTAAGAAATTTCTGTCTTGATTATACACGAGATTGAATTTCCCAGAAATAATGACGTCATGCAAGCATTTATAATCATTTTTAAATGATTTATCATCACCATCGTTTTTTACCATTCGAAATAAACTATTTTGTGTTGATATGTGGTGGTCACGTGTTCAATTTGACATTTTGAAATTATTCAATAGTCTTTCTCACTTGTAACACGTTACAGCAACTGTCGATAGTCGTCTTACCAATAAAACATATTCTTTGTATTTCTATTGTCTGGAAACAATTTAATTAGAACCGGAGATGTGACTTCAAGTTCGATGGTCTATGCAAACTGTGGGTAAACCCCACATCGATCCGGCCCAGTCAAACGATTTCATATCAATAAATAAGTTTCACAGAAAACCGACGTGTAGTTGCCTTGCTGTTGCATATCATATGGTGGTGTTTAGTTTTTCAGAGGTCCCTATCGCCCTCGCCTTCCCAGCTATCATTATTTTCTTAATCTTCTGGTATTGTGGTTATTCATGGATGGTGGAGACTTACAATCAGGTCGCTCGTTTGCCTAACATTGCTCTTAAAAAAACCTTTGGTAACCTGATGGTAAGCGCCACGCCTGACCATAAACAGAAGCAACACCACACAGAACCCAGAATTACAAAGCGCTGCATGGCACTGACCTGCGCTCGTCACCCCGAGACATAAGATGTTAAGTCTCATTGCCCAGTAATTTCACTGGCTTCAATGTCCTTCAAACCGAAACACAACAGTGCTTACACACTATTGCTTGGCGGCAGAAATAGACAAAGCGGTGGTACCAACCCAGGCGGCCTCTCGCATACGAGGGACCTACAACCAATAGCCACTTAATTGTTGAGAAATAGCAGTGTTTCATATTTCATTAATGTAGCGTGTTGTTAACATCACTAGATCGCTAGACGCGCGTATCGCTTGCGCGGACGCAAGTAGGATTTCCTTTTTAGACCATTACCCGTCCATCATTGGGTCAGTGTGCGAGCGACGCAAAATCTATTGAATTGTTTTTATCATTCTTATAATTAACTACGACTACGATGTTGGCAGTTATGTTTAAATACGACGATAAAGAAATTACGCTGTCCCTGTTCTGTGTGTTACTGTCCCATTGCAAGTACCAGGTTCCATCAGTGATATGCATTTCGAGTGGTTATTTCTCCCACGCATACACTTTGGAATGAACTTCACTATACGGGATTTATTTCCTGATCGGCCCGAAAAATGACAAGTCCTCTAAATGATGCTTATTAACAAGTATTTCTTATTAGGCATCGGTGGTATTCCTGATGGACAGGATAACCACTTACCTTCATGTCAGCCATCAGGTCGTCCTCCTTCGAAAGCCAATAAAAACGCTTTGCAGATTCCCATGACACGAAGTTACTGGTCATTCATTGGCTAAGCTGGAAACGACGCGACGGCTCACGAAATATGTTTTTCACCATGTATAGGTACGTATGGTGGTCATTATCCTGCATCGACGCAGCGGTTGTAAGTATCCAAACGGGTGTTATATTTGTGTATACATTGTATTTTTCCTTTGTCCATTTCATTCGAAATTTGTTGTATGGGCTTAATGAATGGAATTAAATATTGAAATTTTTAAATATTTCTGTTGTGTAGTGATTAATAAAATTTTACATTTTAACTAATACAAAAAGTCATTTTCAAGATACATTTTATCTACACACTGCATACAGTGGGTATATTAAAGCGTATTAAACATTTTCTAATACGCTGTTCATTCGATATACTTTCAATTTGTGATTATTTACGTACGATAATTGAAGACGAGGTTTCTGTCTGGCATTGATCGATCTTCGAGGGATATCTTATGATTGACATGTTCCACTTCTACTCTGTTAATATTATGATTTCAAAACGCGTGATATTCGCTGCCGGATATATTAGTAACTAGAGTCATGGTATTTTTATAATGTTTGTTGTCAAAACTATTCATGCACTATTCTATAATGATTTAACATTAATATTTCTGAATTAATTTTACGGCTGATGGCTCTGTTAGTCATATACAATGTGCGCGATCACTACGCTATAGTGTAAGGGATTCGAATCTTGGTTGAGGATAAAATATATCTGTAACTAAACCATGAATTTTATGTCGTTAATTTTCAATAATAGTGGTCATTTATCACACCAAATGAAATTATATATTTTTATGCTAATATTATTAATATAGTTCACTTGGGAAAAATAAAAATTTCATGTCTTGCCGATAACTACGTTACGATTTATAGCTCCTAATTAAGTTAACAGGGTTCGCGTGACAAATAAATTAACAAACATAATAATTATTATATTTATAAAAATTCAACACATTTCTCAAAATAGTAAATTAGGAGTGAACGAATAATAATATATCGGTGGAGTGAATTATCGAAACCGCGTTACGCGGAAACAAAACTCAAGGCAATATGAACAACATGCAAACTAGATTTCGGACCAATCAAATGCAATTAACATTTTACGTACCTTAACGCGACCTAGAGAGGTGAACAAACCAACCGCGTTCAACCCAAATTTTTAACCTGATTCGATATAAAAACGCTTGGGCTAATGACCCCACTGACGTAATATCGTAGACAAATAAAACAAGACACGGAATGCAGTCGGTTTTGATGCTTTCTTCGGTTACGAGGTAACGGGAATGGGTCCGGTAGGGTGAAGAGACTCGGATGGTGGCCGACGGCCATGACCCACCCACCTGAACCTTCCGTACGTGTTTCATCATTGGATCGGTTTCCTATACATTTATTATATTCACGGATTGTAGGACACTGATATGAAAGTTTGAGTGAGGTTGAAATTGGTCATGGCTTAATAGAATTAAAGGCGTATAGATATTGGATAGGATTAGAAAGGCAATATTAGACTTTGCGTAGTCTATACTATTGTAAAACCAATGTATTGTATCTATACTATGGTGTCGCGAGACTAGTGATAGGGACAAGCCCACTTTATTTAATTGTTTGGAAACGGTCGCGCGGTGCCCTATTTCGATCGCATGTGTTAAAACATACTTATACAACTGCATACAAAGCGGACGTGTCTCTGTCGCCGGGTTTCGCGGTCTCGTGTCTCGGTCGCTGACTTTAGAACGGGACTTAACGTCCTGACATTACGAAAAGTAGACTTTGTCAATTTAGTCACAACTTAGTTAATTGGGTTACCGTGGTAACTAAGTTATAAATCAAGGCGTTAGTATACGTTTTGTAATAAGGCCATAGATGTTTTATAGATTGTTCGAGCATCTCGCAAAAACTACTGGAACCATTTTTGTGATTTTTTTGTTTAGAAGCTTATGATTAGAATAAAAAAATGCATATATTGTATCCCGGTAGCGGTATCGATTCTCACGGCCAATAAATTATTATGGTCAATGAAATTGGGTGTACTAATTTATTGTGTGTGTTTTATTTAATTTTATTTCGTAACCAGAGTTGCGGGTAATGTTTAATCTATAGTTGATGTAGGATGACGTCAGAAAGATTACGACAATATATAATTATGTATGGCTTCACTGGTACTCGTGTAGGTAGGTATTGTGGCTAAGGAAATATAGAGGAATTTTAATCGTTTCATGATAATATATTCGTCACTGTCCGTCATAATCACACTTTCATGTAGTTTTTATAGCCTGATTATAGACTATCTCGGTGGCGAAGTTGTAATGCGTACACGGCACGACTACTATGCTGAGGTCTCGGGTTCGATCCCCTGTTAACTGTTAAGTCTCATACCCTTAATTATATTTTTGATTTTTTTTCCAACATATAAAAATAAGATAAATTAGGTTACTCGCAAATACACAATGTTATTCCGATCGTTAAATTGACATATGCCTAAATGGCATGGCCTAATGCCAAAAAACAGAAATAAAGGTGACAACCGACATTAGACCGCGACTAGAATAGAAATGCCCTATTTATAAAGTCGCATTTTCATTGGACGCGTTAACTGCTAAACGGTCGTGGGTTTCTTGTAAATGTATTCTAGCGATGCAGCTAACAATTGGATCTAGTTATGCCGAAATGTACCAAGTTGCATAGCATCGAATACGAGAAAACGGCCATTGGAATAAAAAAAAAAATATACAACCAACAGTCACATACATAGTCCTGACCCTACAGTAAGATATGAGTTTTGTGTCGTGGGTATCAGGAACTACGAGAGACTTTCGGTCTCACAACACCCAGATCCCGAAACAAATATTTGTGGATTACACAAACATTTGTCTCGGTGCAGGGATCGAACCCGCGGCCTCTCGCTTCACAGCCGGCTACTCGCCCGCTGCGCCACGAAGGCTGAAATTGAAATTTGAATTTTGTCTGCTCATGTTTCAACTAAGTAATGTAATTATTGGATGTTATGCTAGTTTGTGCTCTTTTGTAGTTTCGACATTGTAGTCTTAAGTTGTTTTTGTAACCATCATATTGCTATTATAAATGTGAAAGTTTGGACTTTTGTGAATTTGAATGTTTATTAGTCAGTTACGCCCTAACTGAACAATTTGGGATTAAATTTGGCACACAGGTAGACCATGACTTGGAATAGGCTACTTTAGGAAAAGGCAATTCACGCGGGTGGAGCCGGTCAAAATCTTATTCAGAATAATTGATGGAATAATCTAAATGTGTGGATCGTTAGAGCTGGATTATTTTATGATATTCTATATGTGTGGGCTTGTTCATTCATACTTTTATTATGTTCGTGAATAAATAAATAAATAGATCATGGGAAGCTTTTTGTTATAGTAATATAACACATTCTAATCAGTTGGGAGTCATTTTTTTTTTATGGCATAGGCCGGTAAACGAGCAAATGGGTCACCTGATGGTAAGTGATCTGCACCGCCCATGTACGCCCACAACCAAAAGAATCATGGGCGCGTTGCCGACCTTAAAGGAAAGGGATAATTAGGGATTGGGAAGGGGAGGGGATTTGGGCTTCCGGATATCTCACTCACCATACGAAACGCAGCAGCAAGCCGCTACTTTACGTCGGTTTTCCGTGAGACAGTGGTAACGACCCGGTCGAGCCAGCCCATTCATGCTGTAGACAAAACGTCTACTACGTCTAACTGTCTACAGCGTGGCTCTACCACTCAGTCATTAGCTCAGTTTTGTTATTTCATGGGTTGGTACAGTTTGGCATAACTGGGTCCAATTTGTTGGAAATAGGCAGTGGAAATAAACGTCTGTACTGTTCAACGTTCTTTATTCGAATGAAATGGGGAGCTGTCATTGAGTAGCTTTTATACCTTTTACAGAAATCACCGTGCCAATAATAATATTTAAATGTAGGTATTTTTGTACTACCTCCAACAGTCCCCCTCAAAAATATAATACATTTTCATATAGAACTCATTAGCGTAACAATGAATATAATCATCTCTTATATAATTATACAATTGAAAATTACTATATTACGATTCATATCAAGTTCAATTTAACTCTTAAATCTTGGAATTTTACAGTAGGAATCACTTTAGTAAAAATGTCTGCCAACTGATCTTTTGTGGAAACATGTTCTAACGTTACTGTTTTGTTTGAAACCTGTTCTCTAGTAAAGTGATATTTTATATCTATGTGCTTTGACTTTTTATGATTTGTAGGATTGTTAGCAATGCTGATACAACTATTGTTGTCCTCATAAATAATTATCGGATCTATTAACTGGATCAAAACACTATTTAGTAGTGATTTCATCCATATTGCTTCCCTTACAGCCTCAAATAAAGCCATATATTCGGCTTCTGTGGAGGATACAGCGACAGTATTTTGTTTTCGTGTATTCCACGAAATTGTACAGTTATCGAATACTTGGAATAAGTATCCACTAGTACTTTTTCTGTCTATTTCGTCTCCTCCCCAGTCTGAATCAGCATAACCAACAATCAAATGTTTATATTCACATTTTCTAAAAGTAAGTTTCAAACCTACAGTACCTTTGATATATCTTAGAACATGTTTTAAACATTTCCAGAGTTCTTCGTTATTTTTACTTTGATATCTACTTAATATATTAATAGCAGCACATATATCAGGCCGCGTACAAATCATTGCATACATCAAATACCCTATGACGTTTCTACAAGGTGCGTCATAGTGAACATCAGCAGTTAAAGCTAAATAATTTAGTTTAGATGGAATTGGCAATTTACAAGAATTACAATCGCTCATAGAAAATTTGCTTAAAACATTTTGAAGGTATAATGATTGATCTAAAGTTACAGTATCTTTAGTTCTTTCTACTTTTATTCCAAGAAATAACTTTACTTCATTGAGATCAGTCATTTTGAACGTACTCATTAATGATTTTTTATAAAAGCATAAGGTTCGTATATCTTTTGTGCAAATAAGTAGATCATCAACGTGTAATATAATGTAGACATTATAATCTATGTGAGATTTATTTAGAATGTATAGACATGGATCAACATTCGAACTTTTAAAACCCATACCTTTAAGAGCTTGATCGAAACGTTCAAACCAGCACCTGGAAGATTGCTTTAAACCATATAATGTTTTATTCAACTTGCAGACCTGATTAGGTTCTGCAGAAATACCGTCTGGTATTTCCATGAAGATAGTCTCCTTAAGAGTTCCATTTAAAAATGCCGTTTTTACGTCCATATGGTGGACTTGTAAATCAAATTGATTTGCAAATGCTAGAACAAATCTAAATGTAGTTATTCTTACTACTGGTGCAAACGTTTCGTCATAGTCCTGAAGGAATTGTTGTGTAAAACCGCGCGCAACCAATCGCGCCTTGTATCGCTTAGGTTCACCGTTTACATCGTTTTTAATTGTAAAAACCCATTTGCAACTAACTATGTTCACATTCTGGGGTCTTTGAATAAGAACCCATGTATTATTACTATGAAGAGAATCGATTTCGTTACTTATGGCTTCTAACCATTTATCCGTGTCACACCTGTTAAAGATGTCTTTGTAAGACACGGGTATTGATTCTACTGTGTTCAAATACGAGTAAGATATATACAAGTCAGATTCATTCATTTCCTTGTAATTTTTACGTGGTAGGTTGAGAATTCTTTCGCTGCGTCTGAGTTTACTTGGCGCAGACTGGTTTTCATTTACCAGTTTATCATCGGATATATTGTGTTTGTTGCCTATTAATTTGGCTGATTCATTGTCAGTCTTATTAATTTTGGCGGGTATTTTGTCTTGTTCATGTATTGGTCTAGAAATAACAAAGTTTGACTCATCAAACACGACATCTCTGGCAAAGAAAAAATTGTTACTTTCAATGTTAAATAGCTTGTAACCATTTGTGCCATAGCCCACTAATATCGCTTTAAACGATTTTTCGTCAAATTTTGTTTTTCTAGTCTTATCATGAACATAAGCTGTTGAACCGAATATTCGTAGATTATCTATTTTCGGTTTTTTGCCATGCCACATTTCATATGGTGTTTTATTAATCAGAGCTTTTGTGGGTAGTATATTTGTCAAATAAGTAGCCGTTAAGATAGCTTCTCCCCAAAATACTTTATCCAATTTTGAACATGCAATCAAAGTTCTACCCATCTCTGTTAACGTCCTATTCATGCGCTCTGCGATACCATTTTGTTGTGGCGTATAAGGTACCGTCAAATGATACATTATACCCTTGCAAACACAAAAATCCTTAAATTCTTTCGAAAGATATTCTCGACCATTATCACAGTATAAATTAACGATTTTAAGGTTAAAAATATTCTCACTTTTTGTTACAAAATCAGTAAAACATTTTAATACTTCTGATTTCGCATTCATTAAGTATGTAACGGTATAGTGAGTGAAATCATCGATAAAATTAACAAAGTAATTTTTGTCATCGACAGTGGTTGGAGTTATCGCACCACACACGTCCGAATGTATGATGAATAGTGGCCTGTTATTAATCGGCTTGTCTTTTATTTTCGCAAAAGAAAATCGTGACTGTTTGCCGAGAACACAGGACTCACATAAATCGTCACTAGGAATGATATCACTAATAGTGGAGCTATCGATTATTAACCCTTTAAGAACACAAAACTTTTGCTTATTCAAATGACCTAGGCGTTTATGCCATAAGTCATATGATTTTAAGTTAAGAGATAAATTCAAGCATGATGGTGGTTGTAGTTGAAAATGAATTTTAAAAAGGTTATTACTATTTGTACCTTCCATTATGCAACTTTTGTTCTTATAAACACGTACTACATTATTATTAAAAACAACAACCATACCTGCTTGCTGTATGCGATTGACAGATAATAAATTATATGAAAGCTCAGGTGAATATAACACGTCATCGATCTGGCCTCGTACTCCCTTATTTGTAAGGACTTCAATGTTGCCTCTACCATAGGCAAGAATCGAAGCACCACTCTTAGCCACACCTATCCTCAGTGGAGTGGATAATTCAGTATATGATGAAAATAAGTCCCGTGAATTTACTATATGATCAGTCGCTCCCGAATCTAAAATAAAAGAAAAATCTAATTTAGTTAATTCATTAACAGTGTTGAACTTACCATTCGATAGCATAAAAGCGAAACCGTCCTCATCGTTGTCGACTGGCTGAACTGTGTTAGCCGTAGCCGTACTGCAGTAACTACTACTTCCTCCATTTTGCTGTAGGTTCTTGAAATATCGACAGTCCCTTTTGAAATGATTTCTTCGTCCACAAAACTCACAATACATTTTTGTAACTTTGTTTGTAGTGTTTCCAGGTATAAATTTCTTGTTTGTATAAGTATTAAATTTTCTCTTTGTTTTATCTAATCCTGTATGATTTCGAACCGTAAACCTTTTTGTATGCAATACTTTTGATTCAGTTGTAGTTTCACATTTTAACTTCACTTCGTAATCCAATAGCCGTGTTTTTACAAATGCCAAATTGAGGTGATCTTCACCAAGTGTTTCCAAAGCCGTTATCACGCCATCATATGCAGATGGCAGGGTTATTAGTAAATGTGATATTTTATCCATTTCATCAAGCTTTGCTCCAGCGCAAATCAATTCCGTGATGATGTTATCAAAATTTGTAAAGTGCTGGAGTAGAGTTATATCCGGTTCTAGTTTTAAATTCAACAACCTCTTGCGCAAAGCTAGTTGTGTAGCTAAACTTTTACGTTCATATATTTTATCAAGGTCGTCCATTATGGATTTAGCAAAAACAGATCCTTTTGCAAAACTCAAAAATGCATCACCCAAGTAATCAATAATGGTACCTTTAGCAATCTGATTCTTCTTTGTCCAATCTTCATCCGGATTCGTTGGTGGATTTTCGTCAATAACACACAGTACTTGCAATTCTTCTAAAAGTGACCGTACACGAAACTTCCATACACTGTACTTCTCACCATTGAATTGTTGAATATTTCTTTTCTTTCGTAAATCCATCGTGCGATATTACTTTACGTAAATTTAAAAAAAAATATTGAAAAATATATAGTGCCTGAGGCCCATAACCTGTTGGAAATAGGCAGTGGAAATAAACGTCTGTACTGTTCAACGTTCTTTATTCGAATGAAATGGGGAGCTGTCATTGAGTAGCTTTTATACCTTTTACAGAAATCACCGTGCCAATAATAATATTTAAATGTAGGTATTTTTGTACTACCTCCAACACAATTGTCATTGAGATGTGAACAAATGTTACTCAATATAACTTGATCTGAATGATTATTATGTACACAACATTCTTCTTGCAACATTTGATATTGAATGATAAATATTAATATCGCTGGATGCAGGCCGCTTCCAACAGGTCGGTCTGGAAATCTTTGGGGGAGGCCTATATTCAGCAGTGGACGTCCTGTGGCTGATGATGATGATGATAAATATTATGTTCCTGTACCACCCACGTGTCAATATGATTTTTTATAGAAGAAGACTGACAGACTAGCAAGCGTCTGACCTGATGATAAATACTGACAAATCTAGAAGAATCATTACAGCGTAGTCAAATTTTGAGGAGCAAAATGTGGATCACGATCGTAGTAATATACTACCTTCTGTTTAGCAAACCTTTATATTTTACCAAATTATACTACGATAGCTTACTATTGTGATGATTAACAATGCTTTATATATTAAACTAGCTTTTGCTCGCGGCTCCGCCCGCGTGAACAGCGTAAAAGTAGCCGTCTCCAGGGTCCCATCTGTCTCTGTAGATAAATTCATCAAAATCGGTTCAGTGATTTAGGCGTGAAAGCTTAACAAACAAACTCACTTTTGCATTTAATTTCACCCCCTTTTTCATCCCTTATTAAATTAAATTTCCTAAATTCCTGAAACACGTATTTATTTGTTTTACGTCAATAACCGAAATACAAAATTGTATTTATGTAACTTTCAACTTCGACTTTCATAGATATTATCATCCCCTATTTTGACCCCTTTGGGGTGGAATTTTCTAAAATCCTTTCTTAGTGGGTGCCTACATAACAAAATGAATATACAGTCCGAATTTCATGCTTGTAGCCTTGATAGTTTGCGCTCGGCGATGATGAATCAGTCAGTCAGGACATGTTATTTTATAAGATAGATAACTAAAAATACTTATACTTTACAAATCCTTTATTATTGTCGACATTCGAGAAGATTCTGTCTATATTCTTTGTTTTTCGACACTATTACATTACAGATAATTATAAAATACAATGTCGCGAATAACCTTGTTTAACAATAGGGCTCCAACTACCAAATCGCTCTGGCGCTGCCTGATTATCCCCAAGCTTTTCTAATGAAGCCCGGAAAACAAAAGACCACACGAATGAATATTTTCTTATTTTTAAATTTTGATATGAATATATTTTTTTACATTTCCGTAATATAGATTAAAACCTAACACGATGAGAGGGTGAGTAATTCGATTTCCGGAAATCTCACAGTTGGAAATGCAATGGTAAACTGCCACTTCATTATAGTGGCCACCATTATCAAGCCAGCCCATTCATGCTGTAGATAAAACTGTTTATGGTGTGGTTCTACTTTCTTTCTACCTTCCGTTATCCCGGCGTAGTGCCAAGGCCCGCATTCTTATTTCAACGCTTTCACTTGGCCAGATTCGAAACATCCTTTATGGTGAAACTATTCGTTCTCAATTCTCCTTCTAATAAATCAACGCTTTTTGAGCCATTGTTCCCAAAGTACTCCTACGGTTTCCACAAAACGTGGTTAATTCCCTCCGTGGTACAGCAGACGAGTAACGGCTGTGAAACGAGAGGCCGCGGGTTCGATCCCGGCACCGAGACAAATATTTGTTTGTTCCACAAATTTTTGCTTCGGGTTTGAATGATGTTCGGTTTCGGTAGTCTCTGGTACCCAAGACACAAGACTCATATCTTACTGTGGGGTCAGGACTATGTGTGTGACTGTTGAGTGTATTTACTTATTATTTATATCGGAGTACGGGCCGAATTGGTCTTGAGTTACTTTAAGTTTCATAGTAACTCTACCACTAGAAATTGTATTTTGCAAAAATATTACATGCATACTGACGAAAATTTTTAATGCCATCTAAATCAGTTAGTCAATAATTTCATGTCAGTTACAACCACATTTTTTTTCTGACATTGGCCTCTCTATTAGTTAAATTCCACGAATCTTTATTTCATTGTAACAATTTAATTTCCCTTTTATCGAGTCAGTGTAAACAGGAACTGTGTGAACGGACTTTCAATCAAACAATCGTTTCATGTTGGAAACATCAATAGAACAGCCTCTTTATTAGCAAAAGCCCAACAAATGCGTGAAGCCTATTGAGATCAAGGTGTCGATTTCAATGGAAATTTGCTTAAATAACTTTATAACAATATTGAATATTCGCTTACCGCGTTTATTTCATAGTACATAGCTAACTTTTTAAAGCCCGGTTACCGGATGTACTATGTACTGTACGTATATTTTATTGTATCCACGCCATTGTAAACGACGGCGCTATTTTTATTCCCTGTGGAAGGCCACGGTTTCCTTTTGCGAATAAGTTATGTCACAGAAGAATGCAGAGGCATTGAAATAAGGAGAATCCCGCCAAAGGAATAAGAAAGTAGAGATACATATAAATATTGGTTGTTTTAGGGCAAAATGAAGAGTATATAATATGGTTTTCTAGAAGATTTTACAGCAGAGGCTGGCAAATGAAGATAAACACCTGATGATATCTTCACCACATATTAAAATAAAGACTTGCTGACCTCAAAAGATTCGGAAGAGGGTCGGAGACTGGATTTGGGCCTCCGAAAGTTTCACTCACCGTACGAAACGCAATAGGAACAATTTCACAGATTTTTTTTGTAAGACAGTGGTACTACCGTGTTTGAGCTTGTCCATTTAGGAGAAAATAGTGCCCACAGCATGACTCTACCACTTGCAGTCATTGTAGAACCGATTTCAATTTTGTTTTTTTTATCCTGGCTCGGCAAAGTGACTACGCTACACCTGATGGTAAGTGTAGCGCAATCCAAGAATAGTGTCGACCAACGATAAACAATGTGTCCATCGTAGGTCGGCAAGATCATGCCGGCCTGCCAAAGGACCAAGGGGGAGGGGAAGGAAAAAGGGATGGGAAAGAGTGGGAGAACCGGATATACACTGGCTGAACCTGGAACGCGACCCACACAAGGTGGGCCACTATGGCAGGTTTTAGCACCAATGTACGGTGGTCGCTATCCGGTCGGATACAAGTATCCTCCCACCAGCAAAATATAGTGTTGTTCAGCGATTCTTGTTTTCTGTTTAATTTCGATTAAATGGAATGTATATATTAAATTTATACATTTTCTTTTGATGTCAAGGTGTTTCGGTTGATTTACAAATTCAATTCATTCATTACTGTACCCACTCATTACCCGCCGCTTTGTTTTGATGTTTATCAAATAATCGCTGTCCATTAAAATATATTTTTAGTGGTTTTATTAAATTTAAATGCCAGTTTCGATTGTTGGGTCGTTTCTCTGTTATTTCATTTAAATTAACAATTTACTTTCGTTTTATGACAAATAAACACTAGGTACCTTTGTTGACTCTCGCATACATAATTACTTGTTAATTTCGGAGTATTATAAGTTCTTAAGGAAGTAAATACGTTATTAAACGACATACAAACATGTATTATTAAAGGAAAATTATAATTATGGATTCTAAATATAAAGAAGATCTTGCTAGATTATATCATGAATAATTGCGAATAGTTAACTACTATAACATTTTGAGTTTATATTTCAGATGCTATCTTGTGGCACGTGTTTTCTGATATCATTAACGAGTTCACAAATAGGCTTTAAGTATATATACTATGTACTAGTAGTACATAATATACTATGCAGCTATTGATTTTCTTGACGGAATAAATAAAAATAATGATTTCTTACGTTTACGCGAATGTTACACATTGAAATAAAAACTAATTTAAACGTGTTTTAATTAGTTTTATTTTAATAAACACGGATACCAATTTTTAGATTCATCATTCATTGAACAATACCTAAAATGTTTTGACGTTATATCTTTTTTTTACTAGCCCTATATTATATACGTCCCACTGCTGGGCACGGGCCTCCTCTACTGAATGAGAGGGATTAGGCCTTAGTCCACCACGCTGGCCTAATGCGGGTTGGCAGACTTCACATGCCTTCGAAAAATCTTATCGAGTTCTCAGGTATGCAGGTTTCCTCATGATGTTTCCTTCACCGTTAAAGCAAGCGATAATTAACAACGTAACTTAGAAAAGTCAGTGGTGTATGCTCTTGGGGCTGGTTTCGAACCTGCGACCTTCCTCTCGACAGTCCATACCACTCCCCGCTGAGCTATCGCTGCTTGACGTTATATGAAATGTTATAACATCTTTGTATTAAATTACCTAATATAATTAAAACAGTTTTGGAATAAAATAAAAAAGATATGATTTTTTTTCTTTCGATGTGTCGATTTTTGGAGATATGTACATATATATTTCGATGTATCCTTATCTTTTTGCAAAATATCTGAATCACATCAAAAACATTATTTGTTCTAACAGCAATAACGGTTTTACCACTGTTTATGAACCTTAAAACTCAGAGCTGAATAAAAAATAATATAAATGCGGTCGTCCAAATGTCACAATTCTCACAATACATGCATTGCAGGAAACAGACCATCCAATTAACTTTTATATTGTCTTCTAGAGATATGTTTCCTCAATACCTATCGACTTTTCGATGAAATAAATGTCGATACTTTTTTACACTTCGTACATCCTTAACTTTATGTTAAAACATAAATAATTTAGAGATAATTTGTATTTTCCTCTCAGATATTTCTGGCGATTAGCAACATATTGAAGAGGATATAATCACGATCCCAATAGGGTTATTTGCTCGCAAAAAGAAGCGAGATGGGAGAGATTAACTACTGAATTTAGTGCCGCCGTTGCTGCCTAATAAGTAAGCTGGCTCCAACTTTATGGATGTTCAAAGTGAATTCCGACGCGACCTTTACTACACCTAAGCTTTTAGCTAATTGTATGAATATTAGGCGTAAATTAATCAACTGACTGCCGCAGCCTACCGCGTTTAGTTACAACTATAATGAATGTTGGCATTATCTGGGTTAGTTTTTTACATTCGTCATTTCATCTACATCTATGTATGTTACGCGATATTTTCGTTAAATGTGGACTGATTTTGATGATTTTTTATTATTTGATAAAGGGTGGTTTGCTTTAAAAATACTTTATGGACGGTAGTTGCTATGCAAGCTGGATACCCTTCAACCAATCGTAACAAGCAGCAGCAGAGTCAATGGCACTCTTACGTGCTGTATAAGGCAGCCGCTGCACATGGTAAAATTCTAAATTCATGCTATCTATCTATGGTAAAATTATAAATCTTTAAGTTCATATCTACGGTTTAATTATATATTTTTTTATTTAATTGAATGACGAGACGAGCAAATCGCTTGCCTGATGGTAAGCGCCACGCCTGCCCATAAACAAAAGCAACACCACACAGAGCTTTGTGTCAATCTACTTTGAATCAATTTAAATTAATGAATTTAGCAAAACAAAATCAGTATCTCCATTTGAACTTGCTGTGGGTTGGTTCTTTTTGGATTAAGTAGGTCCAATTGAAGTTTAATGACGACTCTGAGTGCGGCAGTCGTAAACTTTATGAGCAGATTCTTTAAAAAATTTGTTAGTCGTTTACTGTTTGACTGGATATTACAGATGTATATTGAACTGGTAAGGATATAGGTAATATTTATAATGTTCTCGATTTGAGGAATAATGAAGGTAGGAAAAGGAATTAGGTAATTGGAAAATAATATAGATTGATTATGTGTTGATATTACGATTTTTCTCATATTTTTTTTCTCTAGTGGCTTTGTGTTTGTTTATTGATTTTATAAAAATGTATGAATTGTTGTCAAATATAAAATTTATGAGCAAAACATTAATTACCGTATGCAACAAAATCACAATATTATTGTTAATACAAGTGGACGTTATAGACATAAAACTACACGTACGGGCCTTCCGTGAGCAAACGACCTTGACTGACTCGCGCCATACTAAATCGTGTACTTGGTGTGTGAGTTTTCGTGCAGAATATGCACGTATTTAGCGAATAATTGATTTAAAAAATCAGGTTTTGGTCTTTTCGAAAATTTAAAACGGGCAAAATAATCGTTATTAAATAGCCTATCTAGTGATGTTAATCTCATTTGAAAACATTCTGTACTTTAAAAGGAGACGCACGGAATCTTTGCATTTTTCTCATTTTTATGGTTCATTTATAACGACAATTTAAAAATATATATCAGCATTAACATGAATTTGAATCGAACAAAGTAAAGCTGACAGATTGTAGAAATATATTGTATATTTTTTTAATCAATATTTATTTTAAGTAATGACTAGATAGCCTCCTTATTCGCACAAACAAGTCATTTATTCGCATAAATTAGATATTATTTTATGCGTATTCACTTCGAAAACAATTCCATTAGAACTTTATTGATATTGACGAAAAACAAGAATGAGTAGAATGGGGTTTTAACAGTCGTAAACCTTATTTTTACGACACTTTACATTCGATCTTCTACTTGATCCCTACTGGTTTTGTAACCAGATTAAGTTCGCATTATGGACGGTAATTAAGAAGTGTCGGTGATTGTTAAATGTGCGCAAATAGTTATGGGCAGTTCATTTTTGAAAATGCCAGGGTTTGAGCCAACCATGTCTCTACACGATGGTTGGGCTATTAGTCGGAGAAAAAACGGAGGAGGTTCTGACACATCTCAACGACTTTAATTCATGACATGATGACATTCTTAATGACTGAGAAGCCACCGAACAATCTTGCAGACATGAACAGAAATTAGTAGTAGCTTCTATCCGCCATTTCAACTAAGTAAATAAGTTTAAACAAAAGTTAAAAACCGATAGTGTTATTTTTGACGTTGGTTTTGTTTCATACAGTTTATTTTTCGATTTTAAGTGTTAGGTACAGCTATAGCATGTAAATTCCGATACAATAACTCAATCGCGACGAGTGTGCTATTATCCGTCGAATATCTTAATTTTTTTTGCTCTGTACTCTGATTGAGTAAAAAATATGAGTGGTAGAGTTTTGTTTACAGCATGAATGGGCTACCGGTCGTTACCACTGTCTCACAGAAAACCGACGTAAAGTAGCGACTTGCTGCTGCGTTTCGTACGGCGAGTGAGATATCCGGAAGCCCAAATCCCCTCCCCTTCCCAATCCCTAATTATCCCTGATTTTAGTCTACATCTAGAACTACATCTATCCAATGAAATCTTTCTAACATAATCAGTGCACAATTGGCGAAGAAATCCACGTACATACGAGTATATCCCATAAAATAAAGAACTATGGCAGCCCCTATTAAATTTAAATTTTATCAATATTTGACTATTTTGTTCATCAAAATATCACCATTCATTAAGGAGTTCATCCATCGTTATCTCTTAATATTCAAGATGGGCATATTTCTCGGGAACTACTATTTAATTAATTTGTATCCAACAGTTTCCTGCCACGGCTTCCATTCGCTACCTAATAATAAATCCACCCGAAAGTTAATATTGAAATTTGCTTTCTAAAATGGCAAAATTGCCCGAATTCTCAGAAACGCTCGCCGAAATTGCAGATCCCGGCTAAAATTCCGTGTTTCATTGAAAGTTCCATCATTATGTAAGTTGCATGCATTGATACGATAACACGTTTTTTTTAAGAACTAAGGCCTCAATAATTAATTACAATTTAGCCTATGAGACTAATAAGTAAGATTACGTAACTTTATTTTCTACGTAATAAGTTTAATTAAACTAAGAATAATGTCCTTAGCACTTTCTTGGTCTGATAATGAAAACACTTAGATTGTGTACACACAGCACTATCACTATTATTTATTCATTGTTATATAAAAAGTAGTGTAAAGTTCATAAGGTTTAGTTCTCTTTAGTCTTCAAGCAAGCAAGGTTTATACAATATTCACAATAATAAGAACAATATTAAAAAATAAGAATAATAATATATATTAGTTATCGTTAAACACCCGACGTATACGTTTAGTGGCCGTTCTCTATATCGTCGGCCTAAATATCAAGATTCGTAATTCCGTTTGGGAAAATTTTACATGCGTGCACTGTCTAATTCTTAAATAAATTGTTATCTATCGATGATAACTTTAGTTTTGAAAAACGAAACATATTATCAAACTAGATATTAAATACACCTTCTTCCACCTGTTCTGTCAGATATTGTTTGAATAGTGAAAAATAAATATACAACCATAGAAACATTAAACAAAACAACATAAATAAAAACCACTTATTTCTGTGAGTAATAAAATCATAAGTAGGTACATAGAAATTGTACTTTATTTTAATTTCTAAATGAAAACAACACGCCAATTACAAGAATTTTAATAAGTTACTTCAATAAATTGTGGGTTTCAAAGAAGAACGTCGCGTCGCGTCGCGTCGTGAAAAAATATATTTCTTTATACATTTTTGTTGATTATTAAAGCTTTAAAAGTAGAAACCAAATTCAATTACCAAAAATAATGTAAACAATTAGGTTTTTCAAGAAAGACGATGAAAAAACGTTTTTGCCTCAACGCTCTAGTATACTTCAAATTACGCGATTACGCTCAATAAAAAGAAATCAGGAGAAAAATACTCTTATAAATAGAATAAGAGAGGCAATTCAGTGTTCGTAAACCTTTGACGCAGCCACGTTCATTACACACGTTATTCTTTCTCAAGTTCACTGGTGATTATTATTCAACTATTACGTCTCTGGTAGGTAACATTATTTTAAGACGAACATATTTTCAAGCATTTGAATACGTGCTCATTATTATCTAAGATCGCCAACTACAACAAATTTAAATTTTTGAATAACCTGACCTTTTTGTTAGTTTATTTACCTATAACATCAGTGCTAACAGAACATTGGTGTTATAATTGGAAAAAAATACACGTAAACAAGTCATTTTCTTAAATGAAGATTTTTTATTCATCCTCATCCCAATTTGTTATAAGCTGTACATTTAAATTACAGGAAATGTTCCGTATCAAGTACCGTCTCGAATTTTTGGCACTTGGCATAAAATTTTCACATTTTCTTTCAATTGGATTTGAATCTTTATTAAATTAGCAAAAGTAGGTATAACCAGGGCAATATTCATAAAACACTACCCTTCCAAGAAACGCTCTTTGATATCCAGAATGCAAAACAAGTTTAAATATATGTTAGTTTGCTTCGGAGCTTGTTATTGCGCCGTAAAAGTTATTCGCAGAGCTAATAATGAATCGACTCATATACCAAGTCATATTGAAAGTGCAAGCAGTCTACGAATTTCATTCCTTCCACTTGCGACTGGGCCACTGTGCGTGGTCGTTGTGATCGTAAAAACGTCTTAAGTGCTAAGTGGCTTCTTGGGAATATATAATTTATTGCAAAGAAATTGAGGCTTATTCTCGCTTGTTTATTGAAGTTAAATAAGCTGTTTACAGCGCAGGCATAGGCCACTATTTATAGAAGGACGAGTAGCAAAACCTGCGTGGCAGGATAGCGAGCATAATGAGAGAAGCGAACTTGGATTGCAAGTTGCAACAAGTTACTAGCATACTAGCGATACGAGTCTAGTAACTGCTTCACAAAAATGCACGAATGTGTTTTCCAATAATCACAAATATAATTTAGATAACACACAGCCACTGGAAAACCTCGGCTTTGAAACCAGCATTCCACTATCCTCGGTTTGGAATTTAATCATATAAAATGTGTATATTAAATATACGTTGTGACTAACAAAAGAATTTATGATAATCCTACTTCCTATCCTACTAATATTATAAACGCGAAAGTTTGTAAGTATGGATGTATGTTTGTTCCTCTTTCACGTAAAAGCTACTGGATGGATTTTAATGAAACTTTACAATAATATAGCTTATACATCAGAATAGGACATAGGCTACTTTTTATCCCGGAAAAAACATATCACGCGGGCGGAGCCGCGAGCAAAAGCTAGTATTATAGTATTTTGTAAGAAATTATAAGTTGCTTCGGTTGGAGGTATAAAAAATATTTTTTATATAGAACCCATTTTGTGTGCGAACGATATCAAACTAAAATGTCCAAAAAGCTTTGATATGGGTATAATAATAATATCATATTTCACATATTATTATGTACAATGACAATTTTATTGTATAACAAATGTGGTCATAAAAACATTGTAATCATATCCTTGCTGATTCATCATCATCAGCCACAAGACGTCCACTGCTGAACATAGGCCTCTCCCAAAGATTTCCAGACCGACCTGTTGGAAGCGGCCTCCATCCAGCGACTTCCTGCGATCTTTATTAGGTCGTCTGTCCACCTTGTAGGTGGACGTCCAACGCTGCGCTTGCCAGTACGTGGCCTCCATTCCAGAACCTTTCTGTCCCATCGGTTATCGGTTCTGCGAGCTATGTGGCCTTGCCTTCTTGCTGATTCGCTTCATTGAAATAAAATAAAATTTAGAGGTTACAAGATATCAAAATCTTCCAGCGGGACCGTCCCATTTGCGCCGAATAAAGCTACTGCACGGTTTTTAGTCTGTTTATAGCAACATAGCATTTTTCGTTAAGGACGGACCCAGTTGACCCAGTTGCCTGAACAACTGCTAGAAGCAGTTGTCTGGGTTAACTGGGTCGAAAAGCTGGTGAAAAAGAAAGAAACCCTAATCAGGATATTCCTCGCAGAAAAAGGATATCAGTAAATTATATTCATAATCCAATTGTAATTTATGTAATAAATCAAAATTCATTCTCGTCATTATTTTCAGAATTAAAAATCTACAAACTCTATAGTAAACCTCTTTTTCTTTTGGGCATTATCTCTGCCAGAGTTTGCCTTCCTTCTTAGACGCTTCCTCTACACTACTCTCATCCACTTCAGCATCCTCCGTAGAGACCAGTGGATATATCTTCCTCTAACACGTCAAGCAAGCGTTTTTGAGCGGTTTTTAAGATCGTACCCCTGGAAAGATCTGGCAATGGTGACGAGAAACTTAATAGCGAACTAAATGCACTTTTATTTTAACAAGTCGTAACTCACTACAGTGTCTTGGTTTAACACAAATATATTTTTTTATTTGATTTGATTAAATGACGAGACGAGCAAGGCGCTGATGGTAAGCGCCACGCCTGCCCATAAACAGAAGCAACACCACACAAAACTTTGAATTATAAAGCACTGAATGGCACTGAACTGCGCTCGTCACCCCGAGACATAAGATATTAAGTCTCATAATGCCCAGTAATTTTACTGGCTTCAATGTCCTTCAAACCGAAATACAACAGTGCTGACGCACTGTTGCTTGGCGGGAGAAATAGACAAAGTATAGTATTTATAGTATAGTTTGTATCGACGACCGACGTATACTTCAATCATAAAGTATTTGTAATGACCTAACTAGGCCGCTGGGGTTGCATTGCCCGAGGAACAGCTATAGCTAATTGCTGCAGCCTTATTGCTAATAAAATATATTGACGTAAGATGAATAATCTAACATTTACAAGCGCACACCGATGCAGAAATGCGGTTGAGAAGCCCGACAGTCCATTTGTAGTAAATTGATGTAAACACACAGTTTTAGTTCTTGATTTTAAAAGATTTTTTAATTCGTTTTGGTAATATATTTATATTTAAGCTGTTTCATTTTTAAGAAATTATATATGTTTAAAGTCACACATATCAATACATAGTATAAAAAAGATGGTACTTGCGTCTGTATGTTTATTACTCCTAAACTTGGCAACGGATTTTCATGCCGTTTTCACAATTAGGTATTTAGAGAATTAATTCTGGAAGATTTTATTATTTCGGCAGGTTTATACGTACATATATCACGCTATGACCCATGGGAGCAGGGCAGTCACATGCCACATAGTTAATAGTATGAGTGTTGAAAATTTAAGCATTTGTGTGCCTGTTTTGAGGTGCGCGAGTCAAGAAATCGCGAAATAAAACAATAGTGAAACTTTCCGTTTGTACGCAATTGTACAGATATATTGAGGCATACGACCACAACGTGGTATGGCGACTCGAGTCCATTATCATAAAATTTTAGTACAAAGTGGACTTTTCGCTATTCGCGTCACACCTTGTAGTCTCCCTGTCTTGGTCGCCTTTTTTTTTTTTTTTTTTTCCCGGGGAAAGCCGTTTATTGCTACCGCCCCACCGGGGGGAGGTGGAACGGTTATGTTGGGTTCTACCGACCTTACGACCCAGCCACCCGACCGCTGGGCCGAGTCCCTATAACTATGTACAACCTATGCCGGTAACTACCAACTAAAACCCCGCGGTGACCATCTTCGGCGCATTAGGGACGGCCCCGGGTTTCCCGAGGCGAAAAAGCACCCCGGTTTCGGCCGGAACCGCCCTTGCGCGGTGCCGCCTTGCGGCAGCCCGTCTCCAATTGGGGGGGGCTCAGAAGCCCCCGCACACCGAAGGACGCCCTCGGCGTCAACGGCAGCAACGAGGCCAACCACCCGTGCTGCCGTCCATCCCGGGGGTCGCACGTACAAAAATACGTGTACAAAACCGTACTGAATGGGCGCTACGACAGCCCCCCGCTGCGCGCCCGCGACCCCCCGATGGCCCCTATTAGTCGCCTCTTACGACAGGCAGGGGATACCGTGGTGGAATTCTCCAAACGCCCCCGATCCACAGGGCGGGAGACGCCGGTCAGTCGTCACCCCGGCGCCTCCTACGTCTCCTCTGGCGGCGGGAGGGATCGCTGTGCTCACGATCCCTCTCGGCACTCTCCTTCTGCGAGATTACGGCCTCGCAGAAGTGGGCCACCGCGCGCCAGGACCTCTGGCTGTCGACCATGGCGGACACCACGGTCGGCAGCGAGAGGTCACCTCCGACGACTGCTACGAGAGCGCTGCGCTCTTCGTCCCAGGCTGGACATTCCTCTAAAGTGTGTTGGGCCGTGTCCTACGGACAGTTGTCACAGTGGTGACACACGGCCGACTCCTCTGCGCCGACGATCTGACACAGGTACTGGCCGAAACACCCGTGGCCAGTGAGAACCTGTGTCAGGCGGAACGTCGCCGCGCCGTGGCGCCTGTCTAACCACTGGTCAAAGACAGGGCGCACTGCCGCGACGGCCCTCAGACCCGCTGTCGGGTTCTCCAGCCTGAGACGCCACTCCTCCACGGCAGCTCTGCGGAGGTGTCTTGGTCGCCTACCTCAAAACAGGCCTTTAGGATGTTTCAATAAATCACGCGTTAATAGCTGAACAGTTTATATGGAATTTAGAACATTATTAGAGTTTTACTCTAAAGTGTATCAAGACGTAAGCTACATTTATCCAGGCAAAAGTCAGCGACGCGGGCGGAGTCGAGAGCAAAAGATCTTTTCTCTTAATCTTTTCATCAATATAATTATGGAAATAACTAAATCATCTACTGCTAACTGCCACATAATATTCGAATTAGACTACCTGTACGAATTATCAGGCATTTTGCAATACAGTTTCTACGTTGTCAATACTTATTGCTAGTTTTGGTTGAATTGTCATAATTATAATGGATATTGCTTGTTGAAATACATTAAGTTTTAGACAGTTTCTCTGTTTTACTTAAACTAATATCCAAGTTTATACATTATATAGCATATTTGTTGAGATAACCTCAAGTTTTAAATGAACGTAATGAAATTTTAAATACAATTTAAGTTTTGGATGGACTCGTCAAACTTCAAGGAAAGCTTTTTAAAGTTTCTCCACAATGAAAGTCTGGTTGATTGTATGGTAGATAAATAAAATATTTAAATTATGATTAATTTCTGCGAAGTCCTCTTTATTTATGGCAGAGCCACGCTGTAGACAGTTATGTCTACAGTATTATTTGTCGACTCGACAGTGTCATTACCACTGTCTCACAGACAATCAATGTAAAGTAGCGGCTTGCTGTTGCGTTTCGTGCGGTGAGTCACTGCTGTTAAAATATTCTTTGATAGATTTCGAATTTTCTTATCCACGCATCAGGCCAGTATACTGGACTAAGGTTTAACCCCTCTCAGTCGTAGAGGAGGCCGGTACCCAGCAGTGGGTTAGTAAAAATGGCTGATAAATTATCATTATATATTTTTACTAGCATTTTGCTCGCGGCTCCGCCCGCGTGAACGTTTAAAATTGACAAAGTTTCATACAAACTTTCATCCCCTATTTTATCCCCTTGGGAGTGGAATTTATCAAAATCCTTTCTTAGCGGATGCCTACGTCATAACATCTACCTGCATGCCAAATTTCAGCCCGATCCCTCCAGTGGTTTGGGCTGTGCGTTGATAGATCACTATGTCAGTCACCTTTGAGTTTTATATATTTAGATTCTGATATCTGGAGACGCTTCGGGCACATTAAGTCGTCGTTCGCCAACAGTAATCGTTAAACAAGTCAGAAGATCTGTGACTACAGTTCGGGCATTAAACTTGTCCCTCGAAATGAATGAAAACAAACCATAATTGACCCAACAATGAACCCAAATGCATTTCGGCGAACCGTCACGTATTAAGTATTAACATAATGGAGTGTTTACGTTCCAAGGTGAGAACGATTGTGTAAGGCCAATATCTTGAACTCACGAGACTGTCGCTTCCTTTGTGTAGTGCTTGATTTATTTTATGCACTGTACGTTAGTCGTGCCGTTTTGGTGACAACACTTACAACTGCTCTGACTCAATACAAGTATGATGTATGGTTTATAAGGATCTTTGTAGCATTAAGTAATAATAAAATCAAAGAGTCGTCACTGAAGATTAAAAAAGATTACAACGGGTTGCACTCCGGGAGTGCCGGCAGAAGTGAAAACTTGAACATTAACGTTGTGCATTTATGAATATTTTGGAATGGTTAGGGAATAATTTAATTTAATTGAACTGTTAATTTATCAGTACAAAAGTAGTAAATAGAGATACCGAAGTCAATAGCGATAACGTAATTAGAATACGTTGGTCGTTATGCAAAAAATAGCAAGTATGAATTTACTCAAGGGAAAATAAAGGGCAAAAGGAGACACGGCCGTAGGAGGAAATCATGGCTTGAAAATTCAAGATCATTGTTCAGTGCACCAGATTTAAGATAACCTGTATGATTGCGAACCTGCGATAGATGGCATTCAAAGATGAAGACAAAAATCACGTTTTAAAACACCAACAATCTCAGGATGAATACAAAAATCTCACAATGCTATACGAAGTGCCGATAAAGCTACGGCCTTGATTGAAAAAAACGCGAAGCATATAATTTGCAAGAGTAAGGAAGTCGCAGTGGTATTCTGTTCTAAGATTTATGCGTCTAATTCGCCGGGTTATAAATGACAACGAAGGTTACGCATTTGTGTGGGTATAATTATTCAGCTTACACGCACCGGAATTGGTACAGCAACGTGGGAATTTGTTTTGCCCACACTTATTAATGAAATGAAAAATGGTACTGTTCCAGTATATAGCTTGCAATATATTTGTATAATGATTTCTTATGTTTATGCGAATATTATTCATTGAAATAATACTAATTTAAACGGATTATATCGCGGCTTTGTATTAATTTTGATCCCGACGTTTCGAAAGCTTTTCAGCTTTCATGGTCACTGGGTGGACGACTGGTAGTCACTGGTGGGCGATAAAATCCGTTTAAATTAGTTTTATTTCAATGAATATATTTGTAGTATTTTTTTTATATATCACATATAAAGGATGTATGGAAGGTATTCTATCATCATGGAACCATTATTGGTCTTGTTTTTGTGTAACACGACGGCTACACTGAATAAACGTGGATAGTCAGTCTCAAACGAACAACACAATAGTAACATTCATTCAACCCAGCAAATGTATTTCATTAGAATTTTATTTGTAGCTACGTTAGCCGTATCGTGACTATTAGCTGCGTACAACGTACCTACGTATTTATATACGCGAACTATAGCCGAGGTCGCGAGCGCGTCTCCTCGTCTCTGCCAATAATAGACCGATGACTCTATAAAAATTAGTTCAACTTTACGGTATTTTACGCTACGATGTATGTGGTTTATTGCCTCGTCCACGCGATGTTTTTTTACATGTTGTGAACTTATAAAGATTTATGTTAGACATGTGAGCCACTTCCTACTAATATTTTCATTTAATGTGCAGGGTTAACGTGCTATTCGTGGAGTGCGATATATGTGTTTGTGGAAATGTTTATATAATCTCGTTTATAACACTCCAGTGGAAATTTGTTATTGCTGTCTACATCTATGAGACACAACCGTGAGGATATGTGTGTATAAAATACAAAAATTAACATTTCTACACTACCAAAGCATATTTGTTATTGCTGTCTACATCTATGAGACACAACCGTCAGGATATGTACGTATAACATACAAAAAATAACATTTCCAGACTACCCAAGCATAGGACAGGATTGATAAACAATCAAGAACTATGAAACCATTAGCTATGTTTATAACGAGCGGCTGACACGCGGGTGTCGTCCCACAGGCGACAATTGTGACATCCGACGCGCCGTCTGCTGCGTCAATTTGCGCCTGCGCACCAAATTGCCCGCTGCACCCGAACTGAGAACAAGTGCAGCTATGACCTCATCCATCATAGTCATCGTAGATGACCGCTAGATAGACGAACCGGCCAATTAAGGCTGTAACTAAGGTTAAACCGAAAAAGTGACGTTGATTTATAAGCCAATTTAAGAAACCTGTTGCATTAATTTGTCTGCAAAAATCGGTATATGTTTAAAGTTTTGTTACAAAATTTATGTCGAAGCAGAATTTAGCTGGTAGTAGGATATGCATACCCGCCTGGATAGTGACCACCGGACACATGGTGTTAAAACCTAACATACCTAGAAACCCACACACCTTGTGTGGATCTTGTTCCAGGCTTAGTCAGTATATATCCGATTCTCCCTGTGCCTGCATTGATCATCCGCCTAGCCTATTGCAGGCTCCTCGATTTGTTGCTTTCCTCTTCGGAGTGTGAAGAAGCATTTACAAAGGCCGGCATTATCCCGGTGACCATCGACATTTCGCTGATTCTTGGTCGCTGATTTTTTTGGACGGAACTCCGCTTACCACCAAGTGTAGTGCAGTCACTTTGCCATGCTCGGATAAAAAAAATGTAATCGTGTGCTCAATTTATGGAAAAAGAAGTTTTAATGATGTACGCATAATATGTTCTAATGAATGGACATATCAATTCAAATGGGACCTACGCCAAAATAGTCCCTGTGATTGAATAAAAAAATCAACGTAGTACTTTTACAACATTCTAAACAAAAAAAAAACAAATAAAACCTATTCAAAACGATTCGCGCCGGCTGCATTTCTAACGCGCGAAACCTCTGTTGCGGCAGAGTTTTGTATGGCTCAAGTCATCAAGGTTATTCATGGCATTGAGTACAATCCTAACTGCCCCGTATTTACACGATGCGTGACCGAAAACTATCAACATCGAGCGTAATTAAGAAAATATTCCAAATGAGTGTAGGCAAGGCCGGTCGTCGACCCCACACCCTAGCACCACCATTAGCCGCGCTCCGACACACTGAATTATAAACGATAACCACACACCACCACGTATCGATGATTTCAAACGCGCGACATTGAAGCATTACCTCATATTTTGTGTGTGGATGACCTCTTTATCGGTCATCATGGACGTTGCGTGCATATATTATTTAAATTCGAACTGTCTGACTAACAGCCCATAATGTACGTGACTTGTAGTCACTGGGTGACTTAAAAACTCTAACATTCACGAATTTTAAATACCTGCACATAATTGTTGGCGAGATGGAAAACAACCTGTGACGTAATTTCGAGTAAATAAACTTTAAAGAACTCGGTTTAGGTTATTGTAATCATTAACACGAATTGATATTGTAGGTTATATAATTTACGATACGTTGGTCGATGTAAATTGTGTTGTTATCAAACTGCCGACCGCAATTAAATTAAAATTAGACTCCCATTGATTGTATTAAATTAGAATTCCAATTAAGTGGGTGCCACCGAACGTAAACGGAATTTTCAATCAAGCCGAGCTGTAGTTAATGAGGAATAAATTCGGTACTTAGATACGTTAAAACGTGCTTACACTGTGACATTTCGAAGCACAGATTCTCGTGACCGTGTCTGACACGTGTAACAAATACAGAAGTATGGACGGTTGTCAAATGTTACGACTTAATATCACGACACGATTCATTCTGACACCTCTATGGAACCATCAAAGATTTTGAGGTGTCATGTCAGAGCTACCGTACATATTAAGCGTAGCAAGTTCGTGATAGCCACAGAAAACTCCGCGGTGGCCCCCATCGGAGCATTAGGGACGGCTCTAGGCGTGAAGCCACCGACTTCTGCAGCAACCGTCTTTTTTAAGACATTTAGGCATTCCCAGAGACTCGCCGAGCTTCATTGCTCGGAGTCCACAAAAATGTGTGCCACTTTTGATCCTAGTGCACAGGAGTTACAGTGGCGGGTGTGTGGGCGGGATAGTCTGTAGTACTCAATTTCCGAAAATAAGATACTTTCGAAGATTTTTTTCTGTATTAGGTTAATTTGGTTTCCCAAGTGTTTGCTTTACTTGCCTGCGCTTTGCGGCCAATCACAACATACGACATGAATGGGGTCAGGCTGATGGATTACTAACGTCACCATACGTCCCGTTTTGAAGAGGACTATCCTTTTTTTTGGTACTCTGTCCCCGTGTCCGTGCTTTGGGACGCAGAATTGGCCCGTTATCAGCAAATTTAAAAAAGAACTTACGTGGTAAAATGTCCTAAAGATATATTTTGATTTGGTAGGTAGCGGATGGATGCGGGTTGCCCAAGACCGGGATGGTTGGCGCTTACTTGGGGAGGCTTACGTCCAACAGTGGACGGCAATAAGCTGAGATGATGATGATGATGAAGGTACATACATGTATTGCAATACATGTTTCAAATTATCACCAGCTATATTAAAACAATTATGTGCATCTCCAAAATATAAAAATAATTAGGTTTTGCTTTTTGTTTAATTACCTTGTTTTTTTTTAATAGCTAAGACCGGTAAACAAGCAAGTGGGTCACCTGATGGTAATTGATCTCCACCGCCCATGTACGCCTACTACTAGAAGATTCATAGGCGCGTTGCAGACCTTAAAGGGAAGTGATCATTAAGGGATTAGGAAGAAGACGGTGATTTGCGCCTTGGGATATCTCACTCGCCGTACGAAACGCAGCCGCAAACCGCTACTTTATATCGGTTTTCTATGAGACAGTGGTAATGACCCGGACGAGCCGGCCTATTCATTCTGTAGACAAAACTGTCTACAGCGTGGCTCTACCATTCATAATTTTCTATCCTAATTATTATGTTTTCAACAAGTTGTCTACGATTTTAATGTATCTCTGTCACTGTCGCCGTAATTTTAACGTTCCATTTTAAGTAGAAATAAAATAACGGTCACGTTATGTATTACGCAAAATTCTAACAAGGTTCGATGAAACGACCTTCAGTATTACATATATACAACATACACGATGTCATCCAAATATCTGCACGAAGAAAATAACTATTGACAGTGTTTTTACCCAAAACATTTCACAAGTTGGTGCACAAAATACAAGTCTTATTTATTGCACGACTCAGGGGACCTGAGCATTGAAATGAAGACGTCAGTAGATGGCCCGCGGTGGATAAAAATCCTTGTACAACACGATTTTCTTTACCAGCGAGACCTTCGTGAAATGTTGAACAAAGGACAAAAAAATATAATACACTTTTAGCTACCAGGTGAAGCAGAAAATGAGCTAGATAATACCGAGATACATTTTTATAGAAAATTACTTAACAGTAAATTAAGCTTCTTAATATAGTACCGCGATTTTGTCGACATTTTATGATATTTCGTAAATTAAACGCCAATCATTAAATACAATTAAAAATCGTTACAGCGCGCGGTAAAGATGTTAATTCTATTTGGTGATTATTCTTCGAGTTTCTGAACGTTTAAGAAAATTAATTTACTTTCGTATTTAACCTTTCCTTACTTTTGTTGATTTTGATTAACTAACATGCCATTAACAATTTCCTACAGAATATTTATTCACATTATTTTATAATTTCAAATCTTTAATACAATGAGGAACAATAAATATCACTAGCAACTTTAATATACTCGTTCAGGGTAACGTTACCTGTAGATCACCAAGAATAATAATTGTGTGAGTCTGGTGAGTGATATGGTAATGTAAGTGAATTATATTTTTTTATCCGAGCACGGCAAAGTGACTGCGCTACACCTGATGGTAAGCGTATTGCAGTACAAAAACTAGCGACCACCGACAAACAATGAGTTCATCGTTGGTGACCAGAATCATGCCGGCCTATATAAATGCTTCTTCCTTCTTCGGCGAGAGAAGAAGCAAATCGAGGGGCCTGCGACAGGACAGGCGGATTACCTATACAAGCATAGTGATACAAGGATGGAGATAATTCCGCCATAATGGCTCATCAGCCAACATATCCAGTAACTTCAGGCTGGCACAATTCTGCCGACCCTTGAGGGAGAGAGGGAGAGATATTGAGTCCTCTCTATGCGACGGTTGATATTTGGACTGCACTGTACGTACCATCAAGCGCAATGTAGTCACTTTACCGTGCCAGAATTAAAAAAATTACACTATCTACCAGCGATCACAACATGATATATGGGGACGAAAAATGTCAATACCTGTCGAATAGTAGGCATGATTAATGGCACATCAATATTCGCGACGGCTGCGTCAGATCAACCGACTGACACGTCAGACGTGACCCACCTCGTAAACAGATTGTGGCCGTGTGTGGCCGACGATGGTTATTTTCTTTAGATCATGTACTAGTTTGATTTATTTGTATGGTACAGGAAATCTATGAGCGATTGCATGCTGCGGATATTGGAGTGAAATTTTGAATTAAATTTGCAAATACTTTGATCTAACAAGATCAGATGATGTATTGACGTGTTTGTTTGCTAAAGAATGACTGTGTTTAGTGGATATTTTATAGCAGAGGCCGGGAAATGTGCGTTGGGTCACTTGATGTGCTTGATTGATTTGCTGGTGGGAGGATACTTGTATCCGACCGGATAGCGACCACCGTACACTGGTGCTAAAACCTGCCATAGTGGCCCACCTTGTGTGAGTCGCGTTCCAGGGTCAGCCAGTGTATATCCGGTTCTCCCCAGGGCGCTTGCCCTAACCTAACCTAATCTTAACCCTTTTCCCATTCCTTTTCCTTCCCCTCCCCCTTGACCCTATGGCAGGTCGGCATGATCTTGCCGACCTATGATGGACACATTGTTTATCGTTGGTCGACACTATTCTTGGATTGCGCTACACTTACCATCAGGTGTAGCGTAGTCATTTTGCCGAGCCAGAATTAAAAAAAAAAAGTGTGCGTTCGGGACGCTCGACAGAAGTGATAACTTAAACTAATGTGGGTGAGAGCGGAAGGAGCCTGCCTACTGCTACCGTATGCGTGAGGGAAAGGGAAGCCAGACAGAGTGGCGCCTTAACGCGTTACGTTACGAAGTCGTGTCAAAGTCGTGTCAAAGTCGTGTCAAAGTCGTGTCAAAGTCCGGTCAAAGTCGTGACAAAGTCGTGTCGGTCGTGTCGAAGTCGTGTCAAAGTCGTGTCAGTCGTCGAAGTCCGGTCGAAGTCCGGTCAATGTCCGGTCAATGTCCGGTCAAAGTCGTGTCATAGTCGTGTCAAAGTCGTGTCAAAGTCGTCGAAGTCCGGTCAATGTCCGGTCAAAGTCATGGCAAAGTCGTGTCAAAGTCGTGTCAAAGTCGTGTCAAAGTCGTGTCAAAGTCGTGTCAAAGTCGTGTCAAAGTCGTGTCAAAGTCGTGTCAAAGTTGTGTCAAAGTCGTGTCAAAGTCGTGTCAAAGTCCGGTCAAAGTCGTGACAAAGTCGTGTCAGTCGTGTCGAAGTCGTGTCGAAGTCGTGCCGTAGTCGTGTCAAAGTCGTGTCAGTCGTCGAAGTCCGGTGTCGAAGTCCGGTCGAAGTCCGGTCGAAGTCCGGTCAATGTCCGGTCAAAGTCATGACAAAGTCGTGTCATAGTCGTGTCAAAGTCGTCGAAGTCCGGTCAATGTCCGGTCAAAGTCATGGCAAAGTCGTGTCATAGTCGTGTCAATGTCGTGTCAAAGTCGTGTCATAGTGGTGTCGAAGTCGTGTCAAAGTCGTGCCGAAGTCGTGCCGGAGTCCTGTCAAAGTCGTCGAAGCCGGTCGAAGCCGGTCGAAGTCCGATCGAAGTCCGGTCGTAGTCCGGTCGAAGTCCGGTTGAAGTCCGGTCGAAGTCCGGTCAATGTCCGGTCAAAGTCGTGACAAAGTCGTGTCATAGTCGTGTCAAAGTCGTGTCAAAGTCGTGTCAAAGTCGTGTCAAAGTCGTGTCAAAGTCGTGTCAAAGTCGTGTCAAAGTCGTCTGGTCAATGGACCGCTCGCGTTACGGAACGTTTCGGTTCACCCTCCCATAAGAAGTTATCACTTCAAAAAAAAATGTTAAGTATTCTTTACAAACCATGAATAATTCATATATCAGAAGCATTATGGATCCGTTTCCACCATTAAGGAAAGGATAGTGAAAAGTAGGGGTATTTAGTTACTTACCATACTAAACTATTGTGCATTTAGCTTTGAAATGCCTATTGGGGCTGATTTCGAACCTGCAACGGAACCTGTCCATTCTACTCCCTACTGAGCTATCGCTGATTGAATTCATAATTCACTGCGTATTCGTAATAGTTTGTGAACACCGAACATTGCCGAATCGCTCAATTTGTGTCGCCGGAATGTTCGTGTGTATTAACGCGTAAAAATGCATTTAGGCTGTCCTATATTTCTTGAATATTGCGAATCAACCGCCTAAAATTGTAAATATGCACATGCCAATCCAACAAGTCACATAAAAATAAAAACAGTAACAAACTCAGCAGTAGAGTTATTCTTTAGATATGAATTAACAGTTTCAAAGTTATGAGAACGTTGCATAAACATATCAAGTTCAAATGCAAAGGAAACACAAAGCTATTACGTACGGGGACGAAGTCATGGATGTGAACAATAAAATAATATTGTGATGCGAATTCACGAGTCGTTTTATTGCTCACCTATATGGTCGTGGAAATGTACTCAATACGAGTTAGCTTACAGATTTTGTACTCATTTACGATGGAGACGTGGCGTAAGAAAGTGAACATATTTGTACCGATTTCTCATAATATCGTTCCAATATTGAGAGCAAATTGTGACAAATACTTTATTTAACATTTAGAGATCTTTTACACGCGAAAAGAAATTTATAATTGATCTGAAGCGATAAAATATAATCCCTAACCAATTATAGAACTTTGTATCGTGATTGTCAGATCGCTTAATATAAGAAAGAAATATTTCGAAATCAAACAATTTGTTTCGACGTGATTCCTGTTACAAAGTATTTTTATTAAAAACATTTTGTTCAAGTAGTAGTCAATGTGAATTTTAATTCCTTTTTTAGTTGCAGAAAAGAATCAATCAAAGACATTAACTCATTCCTCAATAAAAATATTGGAAACATCAATAGCATACAAAATGTTGATTAGTGTGAATTTATTGAAGTGTGTAAATGTTGGTAGTTTGTTTATTTAGCAAACATCAACATGAACATTAATCAAGCTTTGTTTTCGTATTTGGTTTTTATACTTTTTAAATAACGCACTTCCATGCATTTAATGCATGCAGATACAATATTGGCATTTTTAAAACTTATTACAGGATTTACTATAAAAACATTTATTGAAATAAAACAAATTTAAACGGATTTTATCGCGGGTTTTTATTTAATTTTTGGTCCCGTTTCAAAAGCTTTTCAGCCTTCGTGGTCACGGGGTGAACTTGCCTAAATTAGTTTTATATCAAAGTGTAACATTCGCGTAAACATAAGAAATAATTTTAATAACGTTTATCCGAAATAACCAAAGGCATCGAATGTATTCTGGAGTGTAAGTGGGCCACCAACATCTTAGCCCCCAAGCCAGCCTCACCTGTAGGCAGTACACTCTACTGATCAACGAACGAGGTAAATAATACGGAAACTTGGTTTTTGTACAGGGTTGTGGGGGTCAGACCGCGGGATGCCCCACATAATACCAAATCCACCGTCAAACCATAATGGGAAGGCGAACCCTGCCATCAAACGTGGATAAAGAGAAAGAAAGAAAATTATACGATTTAATAAACATTGAAAAAATATTAGTAGCAAGTAGTTTACAAGGTGGTAGGTCCCTCGTATGCGAAAGGCCATCTGGGTTGGTACCACCGCTTTTTCTATTTCTGTTGCCAAGCAACAGTGTGTAAGCACTGTTGTGTTTCGATTTGAAGGACATTGATGCCAGTGAAATTACTGGGTATTATGAGACTTAACATCTTATGTCTCGGGGTGACGAGCGCAGTTCAGTGTCATGCAGTGCTTTGTAATTCAAAGTTCTGTGTGGTGCTGCTTCTTTATGGGCAGGCGTGGCGCTTACCATCAGGCGAGCGTCTTGCTCGTCTCGTCATTTAATCAAATAAAATAAGTTATTAAGGTCGTGTTTAAGAAACGTCAAATCATATGTAAAGTTGACATTAGTTGATTATCCTTTTAAACGAAGCATTATTCCTTTATTTTTTTACTTATATTTAAATTATACTTTTATATTTTTTGCTGCCACATCCGTGTCTCAGTGAAAATAAATACCTTGGTCTAAACTAAACCAAAAGAAATAAAAATATTCTCACATTAAAATATATTTGCGTCATTTAATTCTTAGTAGGTATCATAAGCATTATCGGAGTCTACATCGAAACTTGTTCTATAATTTACGCTACTCCGACGCTGATGAATTGAAAACTTTTTGCTAAGCTTCTCGATGTTTGAGGTTCGAACCCATAATCTGACACGAGGCCCCTTTTTTAACCCCTTATAAAAAAGTGTTATAATTTTGAGTATTTTTTCTGTCTGTCTGATTATGTAGCATGCAGTGCCTAATTTATTGTGAATACGTTTTTTTATTGGAATGCTGGTTAAATTGAAATGGTTCTTAGCTTTATTGAAGACAGTCTGTTCAACCATTTCGAAATTGTAGTCAATTTTCTAATTAATGCCGCGGGGTTTTTTATCCTAACTCGGCAAATTGATTACACTGTACCTGATGTTCAGTACAGTACATTTCAACAGCCCCCGTGGCGCAGTGGGCGAGTGGTCGGCTGGGAAGCGACAAATGTTTATATGATCCACAAATATTTGTTTCGGGTCTGGGTATTGTGGGACCATAAGTCCCTCGTATTTTTTGAAACCCACGATAAAGGTTAACTTAGTGTGAGTCAGGACTAATGAAATAAATCCATTAGAAAAAAAATCATTTCAGTCCACTCCGTGACCACGAAGGCTGAAAAGTCTTCGAAACGTCGTGATCAAAATTAATAAAAAACCGCGATAAAATCCGTTTAAATTAGTTTTATTTCAAGTAACTACATAAGTTAATTAAGTAGTAGGCGCAAAATGTGCTTATTTTTACTTTCCATCAGTCGAAAATGATGTTTTCAATGAAACATCTCTATTATTTCCTTTATAACGTCAAATACATTCACACAACATGAATAAAAGTATTATTTGTTAACGTACAAAGTTTTCTTATTCTGGAAAAAACTTATTAAAACTTTTATTACAAAATACGAAGATAAGAGATGTGCGCAAAATTGTAATGAGTATCGATATTTTAATGTTTCTTTACGTAAACAATAAAACCGCAAAAAATTATAATGTGCATTGGCAACAGTTGGCGAATAGATATTACCCACTTATTATATTTTAAATCCAGTCGATACAATATTATTGTGCATACTTTAAAAATGATTGTAATTGCAATTTTATTCTAAAGGTAATTCGACAATGTACAAAGTTTTCCATCGCATTCAGTAACTTATCGGCGACACCCGACGGCCTCTCTATCGTCGTTGTCAAACATTGGATCCATATAGGGGCCCGTGTCAACAAAATTACTTGTCAAGTGTCATCGAAGTATCGACAGAATGGTAGCGCGGCACTGGCTCGTGGCTCGTTTTCGGGAGGTCAATGTGCGCTGAGGGTGACGTCACCGGCGACCTTGAAGCGTTCTCTCCCACCCGCGCCTCACCGCTCGCCGCTCGCCGCTTGCCGCTCGCCGCTCGGTGCAAGCATGAAAAATGTCGTTGTCGGAATGTGCGGACGCTTGTTACACGTGGTTTTTACTCTACGGTCCGCTTTTGCGATTTTTCGCGTTTTTATGGTTATTCTATTATGTTTTAAAGATAATATTGGTTGGTTAGTCACTAGCTTTTCCTCGCGGCTTCGCCCGCGTGATCTGCTTTTTCCGGGATAAAAGTAGCCTATGCTACTTCTAATACCTCCAATAATATGTGTATAAAGTTTCATGATGATCGGATAAGTAGTTTTTACCTGAAAGCGTAACAAACAAACTTACATTCACATTTATAATATTGGTATGATTATATTTATGTTATTATCTTCCGAATATGGATTTATTTAAATAGAATCAATACACTAATAATACGATATCAAGAGTCGGCTTATACTGCTACATAGAGTATATATGTTACAAAATCTGTGATTAAAAAAAAAAGTATCGGCAAATAATATAACATAAAAATTTAATAACAGTTAACTATTAAAATTTGCTGTTTTTAAAACTCTAAACCGTACAACAAATATTATATTTATTTCAAAACAAGTTTTTAAAATATCCACCACTTAAAATATTTAATGACATTTAGAATTTATGTATCTTTGCTATAGGTCGGCAAACGAGCAAGTGGGTCCCAGTCTCCACTGCTCATTTTCGCCCATAATAACAGAAGAATCATGGGTACTTTGTTATCGACCTAGCAACTAAAGGCTACTTTACGTCGATTTCCTGTAGAAACCCGGCTGTAGAAATTCATGAATGGCCCGGTCGAGCCGGTCCATTCATGGATGCTGTAGACAAAAGGGTCTACAGCGTGGCTTTGCTAGTTAAATCTAAAACTCCAAAATTTTTTATCAGACGATCCATCCTTTTTGGAGGCAATTTTTATTCAATTACAATAGAATTAAACGAGCACTTATACACAAAGATAGTAAAAACATAGTTTTAAACATTAATCAAATGTTTCTAAACCTCGTATGACCTTGATTTAGGCTCCAAAACGAACAAAAGTATGCTTGACAGATATTAATTATGATGATTGTTACGCAGTTGGAGATTAATTGATAAGTTTGGGAGGTTAAAATGTAAACTTTTTATAGTTTTAAGGAAAATCTTGGATCTAGGATCTTGCTCGTTTATATTCATTTTGTTTAATAGTTCATAATTTTTCATGTATGTGACGCCAAATATGGATAATGTTTATGATTTTTTGTAGTCCATGCACTCGACGAGTACCATATAATACAATGTGGTAGGTCCCTCGTATGCGAGAAGCCGACTGGGCTGGTACCATCGCTTTGTCTCTTTCTGTCGCCAAGCAACAGTTACACACTGTTGTGTTTCGGTTTGAAAGATATTGAAGCCAGTGAAATTACTTGGCAATATGAGACTTAACATCTTATGTCTCGGGGAGACGAACGCAGTTCAGTGCTATGCAGTGTTTTGTAATTCAAAGTTCTGTGCGGTGTTGCTTCTGTTTAAGGGCAGGCGTGGTGCTAAACATCAGGCGAGCGCCTTGCTCGTTTCATCATTCAGTCAAATTAAAAAATATAGGCACTATATAAACTTCGCAACGTACATTAACTATCCCGTTTTTGACTTTTGAGACAGCTAAAAATTACTTATTATATTCAATCACACTGTTGAATTCCCGCTAAAACTTTGTTTTACGTATTGCGTTATATTGCCGCAAATCTTGGAAGTTGCAAATTTACAAACTTATTTTAAATATTCTCTTATTTAATATTCATTATTCATGTAAACTAACTAATACGTACACTACGATCCATGTACAATTTGAATGCATCTAAAGATATTTATTATCACATGCGATTAAAAAAAACGCTTTACTTACGTTGAAAGGAACGACTCGCGCCGTTTATATTTTATTGGCAACATTTTGCTCCTTTGATTAGAGATTTATTCAAATTTTATTTCGATTGTTGCTGAGAATACAAAATTCGAGAAATATACTTTAACGTTCAAAATTTAACAGTAGAGTACCGACTCGAATTGATGATTCGAGATTATTTCGAGGAAAATGAGAATTGCCTCATTGGAATAACATGCTATGTAGGAGCACCAAAAGCAAGCTAATTTCAAACTTTAATCGGCAATAATAACAATATTAAATCATTAGATACTTAAAATTTATTTCGTTGATCAAAGGACATAGATACTATGGGTATTAGCGATAAGTTAGCATTTTATCCATGCAAAGGAGTTGAAGAGCAAAAACAAGGAATCACGCTAATATTATAAATGTGAAAGTTTGTTTGTTTGGATGTTTAGATGTTTGTCCGTCAATCACGCTGAAACTACTGAACGGATTTTGATGAAATTTGGTATACAGACAGGGGGTATGAGTTGACTTGGGTGATAGGTTACATTTTAACCCGGAAAAAGCAGATCACGCGGGCGGAGCCGCGAGCAAAAGGAATAATTTTATTAAAATTTTAATAGAATGATTCCACGCTAAACTCACCCCACAAATAAGTTAGCGACTTACCTCACTTGGTACTGAAATATTGGACCATGAAATCATGGGCTATTTCTGGAGGTGACGTTTATTACGGCGTTTATAGTGGACCATAAGCGGCCCTATACCGGAAAATGCGCGTTTATTCCACGAACATTGTACGGAGAATTTTTCCTTCCACCTCACTAAGTATAATCATTTCTTTTTCTATTTATACATAGGTATTCAGAATCAATAATACTTTGCTGAGTATATTTTGTTATTACGACTATTTTACACATAAAGTATTTTTCACGTATAGTATTTTTGAGACGAAAGTAGTTATTAAGTGGTAGAGTTACGCTGGAGACTTTGCAGCATGAATGGGCCCGGTTGTTCCCAATGTCTCACAAAAAATCGATGTAAAGTAGCTAGTAGCTGCTGCGTTTCGTATGGAGAATGAGATATTCAGAGGCCCAAATCCTCCTCCCCTTACCAATCCCTTAATTATCCTTTAAGGTCGGAAACGCATAATTGTTTGCATTTTGTCGTATTAAAATATCACATTTTTCGCTTTCCTGTTCCAACGATACCATCGAAGGGTTTCATCACACCGATATGAAGGTTTACATGGTTCCTGCGGGTATTGTGTGATTAATTGGCAATTAGTTCAGTACTAAAGCGCGGGTGAATCAACCGTCTGACATTCGCCGCCCTTGCGCCGTCCTCCGACTAAGCAACGCGTGCAAACCGTATTACTAAGGGAACTCGAAAACAAACTCATGTGTTGAGATGTTAGAAATCTCACCGCGGTAATATGAGATTCTTACTAAAAGTGTAAGTATGGCGTATAATAGTATGTAAAATAAAGTTAGATTTATTTTCCTAGTTCGTTTTGTGTACTATTAAAACTAAATTCACCAGTGAGCTATGTTAAGATTTCTATCGACGGTCGCCATTGTTATACAAACTTAGAAAACATACATGTGAATGTGCATGTACATACTAGCTTGCAGCAAAATGCGAATCACCAAAATGTGTTAACTTTCAATGTCATAGGTTTTTTTTCAACACGTGTAATATGACGGCGGTTAAAAGGAAACTTCGCGTCAGGCGCTTGATGCGAAGATCAATTTTGATTGATCCTGATCTGGTGTCAGTGATGCTCTCCCCTGTCAATCCCACACTAAACAGATGGAAAGCCAGTGACGCCGTGTGTAAGTAACGCTATCGTTAATTAACATATCGAGAACAAGTAGTAATCATTATAACCCACAGCAACACATCGGTCAACTGCACAAACCGATACATTATTTCATTATTGATAATGATTTTACTCAAAAAAATGCACGTCACCCGCTTTTGTATGGACCTTTGTGAGTTGTGACGTATGCACCAATAAAAACAGAAGAGGAAAATTACTCGGGACTGAGTGGTTTATTATGTCCAGTAGCATATAATTTAGGCATTATACGAAGAAGAGACGTTAAAATACCCATCTTTATGCTAATTACAACTGTGTGTAATTCAACGTAGTGTCTATGGGCAAGCGTGGTGCTATCCATCAGGCGAGAGATGTGCTCGTCTAGTCATTCAGACAAATAAAATAACATAATTGTGTATCAGAGATTGAAAATTAAAAAAAGCAATATAAATGTGAAAATATTCCGAAATGATATCCCTCCTATTCTTAACCGATTGCAAAAAAGGAGAAGGTTTTCAGTTCGGTAGATTTCCGTTGATGTATGTACATAGATTTCTCCGCCAGCTGTGGACAGATGTTATTAAAAAAAATATTCGATAGAGCCTAGCTGCTAAGTTGTCCCAGGCAGATTACAGAATAAAAAATAAAACTCCATTGATAACAGCACACATGTCACGATCGTGTCATTATCACGATTGTGGTATGTATTAAAATTTAAATACCATAGCTGTTGTACCTACCACTAAACATTAAAAATAAAACTTACAACTTCAATGACACGGAAAAGTCAAAAATAATTACTAGAGGTCTTTTTAGACTTGGTGCAATTTCATTTGACCTGTAGTGGTACCGGCATTGACTCTAATACAAGAAATAGTTTTTTTTATAATGTTAAATATTTTTTCTATCCCTAATTCTTTGTACACGAGAGTTACACGAGTTTGAACAATCATAAAGTATGGCTATTATACAGGGTTACTTTTAAAACACTAACAACCTCGCAGGACTGGATAGCTAACCCCATAAGGAACAACTTTTGTTCTATGACTTTTGATATTTTGTTAGATTTTATTTTCATATAAAAATAAGGATTAATTTAATTTCCGGCTTGAATGTTTATACCTCTACGTGTATCGCAAGGATTACGTAAACCCCTGCGAAGCGCTCGCGCCTTTGAACTTGACCCATTTATCTACCCGCCAGTCGTCTGTCATTCAGTCATTTTTTTTTCATGTATTGAGTTATGTCCGAACTCCTAAAACAAAAGTTGTTCCTTATGAGGTTAGCTATCTAGTCCTGCGAGGTTGCTGGTGTTTTAAAAGTAACCCTGTATAGAGATTTGAACCTATCAATAATCATAAATAAGCAGTATTTTATTCGCCATTTCATGCCTTTCGAAACAAAAACAAGTAGCTAGAAGTAGAATGTACTTAAGCACTCCATTACTCCTGACTCGGCGGTTGTTACCACTTGATACCGTTGACTTGATATACATTGAGAAACGAAGGATATTTTTTGCCTTATTTGTTCATTCAATGGACGACTCGAAAGTTACTAGCTTGTGGTTTTGTCTTTAACCATGCAATGCAATATATGGATAACGCTAATTAATAAAGCTAACTTGCGCCATCTTTGCTGTTTTAGTTAGTTCTAGGAAGTTTCGGTTATCAACAATATTTTATTAGGTGGTATGTCCCTAGTACGTGAGAGGCTGTCTGGGATGGTATATCTATTGTGTTTTGGTCTGACGGACAGTGAAGACAGTGAAATTACTGGGCATTATGACTTATCATCGTATATGTCGGACTGACGAGTACAGTCTACTAGGTACTATACAGCGCTTTGTAATTCAAAGTTATGTGTGATGTTCCTTCTGTTTAAGGTCAGGCGTCGCGCTTATCATCACGCGAGCGAACTGCTCGTGCTTCGACATTCAATTTAATAATAAAATCTTTCTCAACAATTATTTGCCTTATATAGATGGGACGATAAAAATATAATTAATTACGAACTTGAAGGCCTCAAATTGAGTCATTATGACCACGAGCGTGCGGGTCACCTGATGATAAGTCTCTGCTCGTAGGTCTCGACCGCCCATCAACACCCCCATTACCAGAAGAATTATGGGCGCGTTGTCGACCTTTGAGGGAAAGGACTGAGAAGGGGAGGGGAAATTTGGGCCTCCGGATATTACACTCATCGTATGAGACGCAATAGCAAACTGATAGCTATCATCAGGTTTCTCTGAGGCAGTGGTAGCAACTTGGTCAGGCCGGTCACTTCATGCTGTAGAAAACAAAACTGTACAGCGTGGCTTGACACCACTTTACTATTCGATGTGGGACAGAAAGTTACTTAGTCAGTCAGGTCTCATTCAACTGAGGCTACCATCTCATATATATTTTTTTATTTCATTGAATGACGAGACGAGCAAGGCGCTAGCCTGATAGTAAGTGCCATGCCTGCCCATAAACAGAAGCAACACCACACAGAACTTTGAATTACAAGGCACTGTATGGCACTGAACTGCGCTCGTCACCCCGTGACGTAAGATGTTAAGTCTCATAATGCCCAGAAAATTCACTTCAATGTCCATCAAACCGAAACACAACAGTGTTTACACACTGTTGCTTGGCGGTAAAAATAGCCAAAGCGGTGGTACAACCCAGACGGTCTCACACGAAGGACCTACCACTTTGTAATAAGCGGCTTATTTCGATTCCAGCGCAATGGTCACGACATTTAATGTTATGGATTATACATTAATACAGTTGATGATTATTCAGGTATTTCATAAATTGTAAACCCATCATCGTACCTCACTGTATAAAGATAATGGGTTGCGTGACCATTATTACTTTTGGTTCAATATTATATCTATGCTTAGAACCGTGGTTCCGGAAAATAAATGGAATAAATACTTTTCGAAATGGTTTTATTGCCACAGAGAAAGTCTTTACGGAGTGTGTAATGATGGTACCTATCGCTTTTATTAGACTATCTTGATTGTATGAAGACATTAAATGTTTTAAAATGAAATGAAATTTATAGCAATTAAAAGGTGATATATATTTACGCTCAGATACATACTGATTAATCAACCCTACCTACTTATCAGGTAGATCTAAAAAATACAGTAAACTGAAATTTACAATAAAATTTGTTTTATTCTGTTGATAAAACGAACTCATTTGTAAATGCTATGTATTGTTTCTTAGAATAAATTATGTTTCTTTTAAATGTATCTAGTTACTATTTCATATGTATAAAAGACTCCTGTGTAAGACATCGTCCATTGTAACCATGTTCTAAACATGTTCCTTTAATATATAACTTGTTATTATGTAGTGTATTATTTATTACGGCCTAACGTATTCAATATACGTCACCAAGAAAGCAGCAATCAGAGAGGAGTGGCGCAGGATTGTCAAGCGAGCCACAAACCCTGACGTGACAACCACGACCACTCTGCCAAGAGTGTAACGACTAAGAAGAAGAACATATTCAATAAGTGGTGGGAGGATACTTGTATCCGACCGGATAGTGACCACCGTACATTGGTGCTAAAACCTGCCATAGTGGCCCACCTTGTGTGGGTCGCGTTCCAGGGTCAGCCAGTGTATATCCGGTTCTCCCCAGAGGGCTTTCCCTCTGATCCTAACCCTTATCCCATCTCTTTTTCTTCCCCTCCCCCTTGGCCCTTTGGCAGGCCAGCATGATCTTGCCGACCTACGATGGACACGTTGTTTATCGTTGGTCGACACTATTCTTGGATTGCGCTACACTTACCATCAGGTGTAGCGTAGTCACTTTGCCGAGCCAGGATAAAAAAAAAAAAAGTGAAACAATATCAGAGAATTTGGCATAAATATTTGCATATAATAAAAATTACTAGAGTCAATGCAGTAATTGAAAATCAAACGATAAAATTAAGTCGAATATGTCTGTAACGAAATGAAGGTTGTTATTATATTAATATTGAAAACAATTTCACGCACATTTTAATATGGGAATCCAAACAAATTACCGTGTATTTGTTTGCATTTATGAAAACTGGCAACGGCTCAAAGATAATTCTGAAACCAATTGACAAACATGCTGTGTGATAAATGAAAATATATTTTTGTTCCGACATTGTATAAACATTATAAAGATTAACATGGATCTACGAAAGAAAACAGATTACTTTTATTGTGATATTTGCATAAATATACGATTAAAAGTGAAGATTTCTTATGCATGACTACAATTACAGGCCAATGTAAAGCAATTCACACCAAAGAAGACAGGCTTTTGATAGATTCAAAAATCATACAGTCTGTCCAAAGGTTTGATGTCATAAAATCAAAATTTTACTTTTGCAAATACAATAACAAGCACCACACTAGAATAATAACAATTATAATATTGATAATAACCATATTATAGAGTAAAATAAAAAGTACTGTATATTATAATACCAAGGGCTCATTCCACTTCAATAACATTAAATTTATTCTAATTTCATGGCGGGGAAAAATAAACGCCGGCAACGATTCGACGAACGAAACTATTGATTATACTATTTACTAAGTGGCAGGTGACAACCTCCGGGGCGCAGTGGGAAAGTAGGTGGTTGTGAAGGGAGAAGCGGCGAGTTCGATTCCCGAGCAATGTTTGTGTGATCCACAAATATTTATTTCGGGTTTGGGTGAGTTTGTTCTCAGAAGGGTTGACATCATGCAGGCGACCGGTCGTAAAAACAGATATTTCTGTAACAAGTATTAAAAAGCATGTTGCGCCGACCCTACGGCTAGTGGAATACAGGAGAAAGAAGACTAGGTGGCAGGTCGCTCGTATGCGAGAGGCCGTCTGAGTTGGCACCACCGCTTTGCCTATTTCTGTCATCAAGCAGCTGTGTGTAAACACAGTTGTGTTTCGGTTTGAATGATATTACAGCCAGTGAAATTACTGGGCTTTATGCGGCTTAAAATTGAATCTCAGGGTGACAAGTGTTAATAAATTAAGTAAATTAAATAGCGTAATATTTTTTTTAGTAAATTAAGCTCTTACAGCGACCGTCTAAATTAGTGGTGTGGGATGTCTGAGGAATTATCCCTTAAAACCAACAACTTGTAGTACATAAATTAGCATAGGCGAGACTAATCCTTGTTCGTATTACAAAATCCTTATTATGAGGTTGTTTTTGTTATTCCAGAGTAAAATGTGTAACAGCATATTATTCTTTAACTAACTGCCTCGGTGGCGCAGTTGTAGTGCGCATGCAGTACTACTGCTATGCTGAGATCTCGGGTTCGACCCCCGGGTCGGGTAAAAGTGATATTGGGTTATTCTATCACGTAATGCTCAGTATCAGCCCGGAGTCTGGTATTGTACCCGGTATGGCGATAGGCCCACCTCCTTTATACGGAGATACGCTCGGCGAAATGTGGGTGAACTGTTTACATCTCTGCCTACCACTTCGGGGATTACAGGCGAGTGCGTATGTATATTGTTATTTTTTAAAAGCAGAGCCCGACATAAATGAGAGCGGAGGGGGTCAGGCATCCAAAATACCCAAGGAATCCTGGATGTTGTCGGCTTTAAAACAAAGAAGAAGGTAGCTAAGGGATTAAGAAGGGGGGATTTGAGCCTCGAGATATCTCACTCACCGTACCACACGCAACAGCAAGTCACTTTATGTCGATTTTCTATGAGACAGTTGTAACAATTCGAGCCAGCATATTCATGCTGTAGACAAAACTGTTTACAGCGTGCCTCGACCACTTAAATCTAGGTTCTACACTTACCACTTAGTCTTATCATGGGTGCATGTGATTGTAATATGTCTAGGTATTTGTTCGTTCTATAGCTAATGAGAGGCACACTGAGTCATCATATACAGGGTTATTTTTAAAACACTGACAACCTCGCAGGGCCATATAGCTGACCCCATAAGGAACAACTTTTGTTCTACGAGTTTGGACATAACTCAATACATAAGAAAAAAAATGATTTTACAAGTTTTTGTTGTGTAGTGTTTGTGTTTGTACGTCAGCTGACGGCTGGATGTAGGTATTATCGATCGATACGGCGCGGCCGGTCATTGATCTGACGCGCGCGCTGCGTGTATTACGTAATCTGCGATACGCGCAGAGCGTAGGTAACTTTCAAGACGGAAATTAAATTCATAATTATTTTTGTATGAGAATAAAATCTAACAAATTATGAAAAGTCGTAGAACAAAAGTAGTAGCAAATGACCTTAGGAATCTACTCCTGCGAGGTTGTCAGTGTTTTAAAAATAACCCTGTATATACGCACACAGCGCAAGATAGGCAGAAATGCGCTAAAGATTGCTGGTGGGAGGATACTTGTATCCGACCGGATAGCGACCACCGTACACGAGTGCTAAAACCTGCCATTGTGGCCCACCTTGTGTGGGTCGCGTTCCAAGGTCAGCCAGTGTATACCCGGTTCTCCCCAGGGGGCTTGCCCACTGACCCTAACCCTTTTCTAATCCCTTTTTTCTTCCCCTCCCCCTTGGCCATTTGGTAGGCCGGCATGATCTTGCCGACCTACGATGGACACATTGTTTATCGTTGGTCAACACTATTCTGGGATTGCGCTACACGTACCATCAGGTGTAGCGTAGTCACTTTACCGAGCCAGGATTAAAAAAAGCTACTGTGTAACATAAATCTAAACACTCACCGTTTATCAAAGCAAATCCGTCAGATGCGTTGGTCGATATCGTTAAAATAACACTGTATCTGTGAACAAATAAATAATACGTATTAACAATCTCTAATTATATTAATAACCTGATCATTAAAAACTTCTGACGTTAATAACTAAAAATATTTTTAGCTTTTAAATGGCTGTACCGATTCTCTTTTTAAACATGGCTAAGAACAGAAAAAGCAGCGATAGCTCAGCGGGGAGTCGTACGGACTGTCGAGACGAAAGTCGCAGGTTCGTAACTAGCCCCAAGAGCATACACCTCTGACTTTTATAAGTTACGTGTATATTCATTGTTAATTATCGCTTGCTTTAACGGTGAAGGAAACATCATGAGGAAACCTGCATACCTCAGAACTCGATAAGATTTTTCGAAGGTATGTGAAGTCTGCCAACCCGCATTAGGCCAGCGTGGTGGACTAAGGCCTAACCTCATTCAGTAGAGAAGGCCCGTGCCCAGCAGTGGGATATGTATAATACAGGGCTAGTAAAAAAAAAGAACAGTATTACAGAAATCTGAGGTCATATTATAGGGTCCTTACATAAACCTGACCGTCGAGTATGTACAGAATCTTATTAAAATCTATACATCCTAAAATTTCACGCTAATTTTAACTCGGTTATGATGATCATTATGTTCAATCACATCCTTATAAATTATGTTAATTGCGTGAGCGAGAATAACAATGCTATATTAAGATAAAATCTCAGTTATTTATTATACATGATACTCATTCGGTAAATAAATGCTTTATTATGTCCTAGCAATGTAATCAGATTTTATACTACGAGAGGTGAAATACTATATTTATGACTAGACGAGTAGGTCGCTTCTCCGTAAACAGATGCAGCACCATTCAGAACTTTGAATTACAAAGCACTTCATGGTACTTCTTCTACTTCATGGTAAAATATAATACTTTACGTCTCATATCACCCAGTAAGTTCACTGGCTTCAATGTCCAAACTGGTACACTAAACTAACATTACAATACAATAAATGAGCAAATATATCAGAAGCATTTAATGTGTATAAATAAGTACATCTTCAACGTGATCGGATATTATCAGAATCCGATCAGACATTTGCCGCAATTCAATAACGAATGCAACTAATTCGCGGAATCCTAATGACTATTCCACGGAACTCACTTTAAGAATCGCTGGACTAGACAGATAAATAGATATAGATAGCGGTTTACCTCCTCAGACGGCTCTCTGATACGAAGGACCTACTAGTTGGTAACAGGTGTTAGTAACAACTGAAGTCGCTTGTTAGCTCATTAACCCGTTCCTGTTCCCTTTGCTGAAGACGCAAATTTATTTACTTCTATAAACTTCACTGTATTGAAAACACCACCTTTAATTAGATGTTTGCCAGTTAGCACTCATGTATGCTAAAAAGCTATACAGGAGCCTATTCAATGTACCTATTCATGTTACCGTCTTCGGTTACATATCGTCTCTGTTCACTTAAGTGTATGGCCTTGAAAATTGCCACTCACATGCGCCAAAAACAAAAGTAACCAAACGTCTTTATCATGCTAATTATGAACGTGTCTCTCAATTTCGTTGAAGTATTAATGTGTTATACAAACTCAAACTCGAACGTCGCGTCGGCGATAAATACCTATATCATAGAACGATGACTTCCGAATAATCGCTTGTTGACGGAGATTAAGTTATACAAAAGTTAATTAATATACAGCCATCTTTATTATAGCTATTTCTGGCTATTTTCAATTTACCACGCTTTGTGTTTAATTAAACAAAATTTACAGTCAATTATAAATTTGTGAAGGAATTATTAATAAAGTAAAATTACCTTAACATAAAATTCAATTATAATTGGACAGGCTTTCCTACCGTGATACAGATACCCAAAAAACATGTTCTAAATCAAATGTAGGGCACATCTCTGGAATAATTTTATGTACTTATTTATTTTTTAATATTCATTATTATTTCGGAACCTCGAAAGTATTTGATTTCTCTTATTAGGCAGTCCTGACTCATTATTAATTGATAAACATGAAACGTGAGTGTTAGAATAAATAATAAGCACAACTAGAATAACTCAACGTAAAGTACACAGAAAAATTCTTACACCACTAAAACGTAAGATGAGAGTTAGAGGGTCAGAACGAACAGCGAGAAAAATTGTAGAAATAGAAAATCTCGTAGCTGAGCCAAATATCATCGTCGAGAAAAAGGCATTACACTTCGCTAGCTCAGCCACGTACAGATAATACAAATAGTAAGCGTACCTATGACGACCGATCGAAAACTAGAGAGTCAACCCAGATATTACTAAAAGGATGAAGAAGAGAAGGAATTGCACGAACTCTCGACAACTTCAGAAAGAGCATGCGCAGAACAGAAACTTTTGCGTTTCTCCAATTAAATAGCTCATTCGTGGCGTTTCTACGTTAATTTTACATATTTTAAAACTAAGACCAGCTGGCACTTAGGTAATATGAATTTTGAATAAACTTTAGCCTCGTGGGGTAATGAATACCAACAATTGATAGTAATTGTACTTATTAATCGAAATATACAACGAATTGCCAGGACATTTTGCATCGCTATTAAACATACGTACAAACACATAAAATGGCTAGTATTCCGGACTTTGCCCAGGCATAAACTAAATTCTTATTTATATCAGATTCATCGCGTAACATTTAAATAAACTCAAATGGTCATATTTATAAACAAAATATGCGTTATATGTTTTTAATTAATTAAGAAAAAAAGTCGTATCGAAATAATTGTGTTTGATAAAAAATAGAATAAAGAATAGGATGCACTGACCGCATTTCAAGGTACTAAACGCACGTTCTAAAAATACAATTAAAAAAGAAAAACACGATACTCAGAATGTATTTTTGCTTGAATGTATTCCTTCCGTTCTCGATGACTTTCCTGAGACACGTAAGAACGGATATTTTTATTATTTGCAGGGTCCCTGACGCATCGGATAACCGGTATTATACACATCTTAGGGCCTTACTTATAAATATTATTCAATCAGTAATTATTTAAGTACTATTTTCTTTCTAGCAACTTTATAAATGGCTGACAGAGAAAAACAAGATTGTCGCCCGGTTTCGGTTTTTGTTTTGGTTTTTGTTTTTTTTCAATGTAAAATAATATATCATCTGTCTAATCTCATATCAAGTCAAAATTTAGTTGCTAGAAGCATGAAACGCTTTTGATTTGACGCACCTGAATGCTTTCAAACTTAAAATGAAAAAACCGTATGTGAAACGCTAATTGGGGTTTCTGGAAAATTCATAGATAATTGTATCGTCAAATGGTGTGTCAATTACTAAAACGCGACTGTTCGCAACTTAGATCAGAGATAAATATTTTTTTCATTAAATAACGTTTCAGAAACTTGAATTGATTTGACAGCACTATCAAAATTAATGTTTTGTTAGTTGAATGTTGATTTGTCTGAGAAATCGTGTGTTAGTCTTCTGGCAACTTTCAACGATTAAAATCCCATTTATACTTATTTGTTTAGTCGGCGTACTTATTAATATGATACATATTGTATTTATCTAATTTGGTTGTATAAGATACGACTGGGTTGACATATCCGTATGGATAAAAACCCCAAATAACAGATAATAAGTATAGCCCTTAACGCAAAGTGCGTTCTTGCATCGAGTTTTTTTCATTTATTGTCTACTAGCTTTCCAAAGTAATTTTCTTACTTAATTTTCACTTTAATCACAATAAAAAATAAGCTCTAGCACTTAAGGATTATATAGCTCTCTATTAAGAATATTCAGAATAGGATTAGTAGTACCAGACTACAGAGAGACAGCCTACGTGGCGCAGTTGGCGAGTAGCCGACTGTGAAACGAGAAGCCGCAGGTTCGATACCGACCAGACCCGATACAGACCCGCACCTAAGCAAAGTGTTTGTGTGATCCGCAAATGTTTATTTCGGGTCTGGGTGTTTCCCCCCCGGAGAGTTGACGTCAGGCAGACGGCCGATCGTAAAAACTACAGGCCAAATCTTTCTGTAACATTTGTTAATAAGCATTTTGCGACAACCCCACTGCTATTGGAGTAAGGGCAGGTAGAAGGAGAAGGAAGGAGTTAGTAGTATCAGTGATTACCCGTACAAACAAATTTATAGTCACAAACTTACAAGCTATACCTATTTATAATTTTATAGTAGAGATAAAAAGTGTCTTCGAAATATTATTTGGACTTTATTATTGAATTTATTAATGTGATATGAGTGATTGAATAAGTATAGTATATATAGGTACTACAACCAAACGTGATATGCTGTAATTAAGTCTAAAGTAAAATCCAAATCTTAAGTTTACAAAATTACTGTCAATACATACACACCCACGTCTGTACTCCCACAAGAGGTAGGCAGATATGTAACCAGTACACCCACATTTAGCTGAGTTTATTCTCATTCTATATTATTATAGGAGGAAAGTCTTTCGCCATACCGGGCACAATTCCAGACCCCAGGCTGATACTGAGCATTTCGTGAATTCATTTATACAGAACCATAATATTACTCAGAAGTGACATTACATCACAGAGACTTAAATCGAATTTCACCATGGCCGCTTAGCCTTGGGGTCTCGAAACACGTTAGTGAGTCATTTTGATGGCATTTAAAGTAGGTAATACATTCATCGATATAGAGCCTCCGGAATTTTATTCACCGTATGAAGTTCAATATCAAGCTGTCATACCACGTCGGTTTTCTGTGAGACTCTGGTACTACTCGTGTCGAGGCGGCCCATTAGTGCTGTAGACAAATATGTCTTCAACTATACAAAAATCTAACTCAGACAAGGCACATTCAGGAATGTTTTATGTGTCATATTGTTTCTTAAATCACTTATGCCGGCTTAGACCGGCTCCCTCCCAGTACCGATCAACGTAGTAGAGACAGATTTCTCAGTTTACGGCACATATTTTCAAACTTATTTCGACAATTGCCTATTCGGAGATTTTTAAAAATCGAATACCTATCATATTTTTAAGTTCAGTCACATTATCATCTCGGTGTATCTTATTTTATCAACTTAAATTACGAAACGAACAAGCCGGTGGCTCATCGAATGATAAGCGCCAGGCCTACCCATAAACAGAACAACACAGAACTTTAAATTATTTCATTTGCCACCCTGATACACAAGATTTGAAGTGTAATAATGGCAAGTAATTTCACTGACTTCAATGTCCTTTAAACCAAAACACAATAATGCTACTCACTGATGCTTAGCGGCAGAAATAGATAAAGCGGTGGTACCAACCCAAACGACCTCTCTAATATTTGAGTTTATGAATATAATTTTTAAAACAAAATCTTTACGGCACTTTTAGCACTACCGTTCGTTCACTTATAATAAATTTACACTGTCCTATATCATTATCGTCTTCAAGATATACTTAAGAAAGATCTTTATTCTAATTCCTAGGTTTCATGTTGAGTAGTTATACTTAGCTCTCGAAATTATTTGTGCTGGTCTCTAACACTCATTTTGCTAGTTGAAACATTTTTTGCATCAATTATCCGGTTTGTAAGCATTTTTTGCCGCGTTTGTTAACTCTATTCTACTGGACAGATAAAGATATTAATAGAATTGTCAATGGCATTTTTTTATGTTGGTGACTATATTAAGATTAGAGGATGTGGTATAATTTGATTTATATTGGTCATAAACATTTGCTGACACATAATCAATCGAGAATATATTTTTTAAGGAGTACCGAAAGCTTACATCTCTATTACTACCAATTTAATATTTTTAGACATAAGGAAATTTATCATTATGTAACTAAATTATTCCAGCACTATTTTGAAAATAAATAGAAATTCTTTCGGGTAAAAGAACGCTAAAGTATGATCCCGATAGCCTCCAAATTGTTAATAAAATCTTACGATGGCTTGTATAAAGACAACTGTGGTTTTGAAGACAGAAATAGTTGAAGATGGTATGCGTTCCGAGTCTTAGAGCTATTTCCATCCTAGAACACAGCTAGGAGATGACGTAGCCGAGTAAAAGGATGCGAATAGGGAAGTTACAGATTTGTACAACGAGCCAACGACGGAGATATTGCGCGTCCGTCTTTTTTATTGCTTTTATTAACTGATCATTTGGTTCCTTATTAACTAACTTCAAAAAAGTAGGGGGTTCTCAATCCGTCTATATTTTTATGGGTTAAAGGAATAACTCTGCTAAATGTGGACCCATTTTTATGATTCTTTTTGTTGGCGACCCCGAGGATGGTCCCATATAGATTTGTTTATGATCTAATTGAGGAAGTGAGAGGGAAAGAAAGAATGTTCTTTGGATTTTGTATCGAAGATTATGTGCAATAGTTATTCTTGATCAAAAAGCAAAACTTATTTAATTTTGCATTCAAAATGCAAAATTAAATAAGTTTAACGAAATCATACTAAATATTAGTTTTATAATTTTTTACCTGAAGTATGAAAACTGGGTATTACTAGAAAATGACAACGCTTCTTTTTTATTTGATTGAATGACCAAACGAGCCAGGCGCTCGCCTGATGGTAAGCGCTACGCCTGCCCATAAACAGAAGCAACACCACACAGTACTTTGAATTACAAAGCACTGCATGGCATTGAACTGCGCTCGTCACCTCGAGGCATAAGATGTTAAGTCTCATAATGACCAGTAATTTCACTGGCTTCAAAGTTCTTCAAACAGAAATACAATAGTGCTTTCACACTGTTGCTTGGCGGCAGAAATAGACAAAGCGGTGGTACCGATCCAGACGGTCTCTCGCATACGAGGGACCTACCACCTAGTAATATTGATTGCATAAAAATAAACTGATGATGAATAAAAAATAAAATAAAATTTTAAACTAACCACGGAACCGTTATCAGATGTTTCACTGCAATATGGTCAGTTGGTATCACTGTCCATTTTTAGTCTGTAGTCGAGGGCGCGGTAAGGGCACACGCCGGATGTTCGCTTCTGAGCCGATGTAATCTGCGAGCGGTGTCTGCGATACATACTGTATTCAGTATTCAGCAACGTACGTAATACATAGCCGTCTCTTTGATGTTATTTGATTTTAGTCTGACATTCGTCGAGTAGCAGACTCAACCGTAAGAGAGTTTGTTCTTTAACACGGCTTATTTAGCAAAAAAGAATTTACTTTTGTATCGTTCAATTAAATGTCATGCATTTCATTACATACTGTCAGTATTTTTGTATTTGTTTATGATTAATAAAATCGTTTGTTTACATTGTGTGTGGCTTATTTTCCCGCTGAGAAGATTTTTATGAGACATTCGAACATTTCTGTCTGATTCCTTTGTCAACACGTGTTTTATTTAAACATATTGGGTACATCTTATGCCAGCTGTTATTTTATTGATTTAAACTGATTCTGCATGACAACTTATTCTTAATAATAATTTTACTTTCACTAAACAGTGACAATTTTTTAAGTGATATTGGGTTACATAATGATTTCTTACGTTTACGCGAATGTTAGTCATGAAATAAAACTAATTTAAACGGATCCCCCCGTGACCACGAAGGCTGAAAAGTCTTCGAAACGTCAGGATCAAAATTAATAAAAAACCGCGACAAAATCCGTTTCAATTAGTTTTATTTCAATAATATTGGGTTTTTATATCACGCAATGCTGAGTATCGCGGCATAACGTTAGGCTCTTCCCTATCACATCACGGGACGGACATAACCGAAATGTGATTATACGGGTTACACCTCTATCAACCCTTTTCAAGATAACAAGTATGAATGACTTTTAAAATATCACGATTGATCATTGTTATTGGTTGCACATAAGATATTTCAATATCAATTAAATCTTTCTTTCTGCCTGACGTTATGCCGGTTTAATGCCAGGCTCCGCTTTCCCATCAGGATTTGACGATGGATTTGGTATTATGTGAGGCGACCCGCCGTCTGACACCCACAACCCAATGAGAACCAAGTTTCACCATTGTATCGTTCGTTATTCAGCAGAGTATACCTCGCGCAGGTGAGTTTAGCTTTTGGGCTTAAAATGTTGCCTTTATTGCCTAAAATGTTTCCACTTACACTCCATTCATTTAATTATATATACTCAAATATTTTTTTGCGTAAAGATGTTGCTAAAAGATTTTTCTGTCATATATAAATATAAATATTATCATAATCTATTTGAAGAGTAGGTAAAGTTAATGGTAGATAAAGACAAACATTCATTTAATGAGTTAATGCATCTTATATGCAAATATTGTCCTCAATATAAGATTCCTTGCATTATGGATACCAAACACTTCATAGGACATAGTGGTACTCATCTTAACTAAGTATTATAGAAAACCTACATAATAAATCACGTATGCAATTGACACGGTTTCATATTGGATATTACCTCTTTAGTCTAGTATCGCGTCTAAGGTCTTGTAGCGGTAAACATGGGTTAAGAACCGGAGGCCCTTCGAAAATAAAGGATTTTTAAAAGATCCGGTACATCAATACATACTGTAAGGCTGTGTTTATAACGACCCTTAAATATCGACCTTTCTGTATCACGTTGTATAAATTAGCTATTGTAGTCAAGCAAGTTCTGAAAAACAAGTAAACACTTGTAAGCGTTCCTACTGACTTTGAGCCTTGGAAATTTATGTGATTTGTAACAATATTTGTGTGGAAGAAACCGAGAACTGTATAGTTTCGAACCTTTCAGTTGAGGGACTTCAATATTAGTGGAATCGAAATTAATACATAATGTATAGAGGTCATTTCCTTTCATATATTGAAATTGTTTGTTTCCAACACGAAACGTTGGAAGTTGTTTTCCATAAGAGCGAAATATACGAAGGTTCTTTGAACATTGAGTATTGAAACTAAGAAATAATGGGGAGTTAAATTAGGGATAAGGTAAATTACATAGACCAATTCAAGGGTGCTAAGGGAAATCGAAACCGCAGTAGCGTTTCGACGTTCCAAGAAAAAAAGTATATTATAAGCTACTAATAATAATAAGACGCCTCATTGGCTTAGTAGCAGCGTATTAAGGCTGATTGGAATTGTGAGGTCCTTGGCTCAATTCCCAGGTCGGGTAATTTTTGTTTGAATTTTTAGATTAGAAATATCATACATTAAATGCCCAGGATTAAAATTTAAGCCCGGTATGACAATAGACTAGCCGCTATCACATTATGGTTCGAAAATGAGCAAAAGTGGGTTTACTAGCTACAGGTAGGTACACCTCGGCCTATCCCTTTTGTCTCCCGCTTTGCTATGGAGGGAAGTGGACAATTAATATTTCAAACTCCTCCCTAACCTTCTATCTGATTAATTTCGTTGCGGGACAAAGACATGCCAATGCCTAAGCATTCCCCAATAGACTCGGCGAGCTTCACTGCTCGGTGTCAACAAAAAATGCGTGCCACTGTTGATCCTGGTGCACAGGAGTTACAGTGGCGGGTGTGTGGGCGGATAGTCTGTATCCCTTTAAGGATAAAGGCATGAGCTCATGTATGTATGTAATATTATTAAAAGCATCATGGTTGCATAATATGTTTCTTGTCAATCTTGTGTGTGTTTCCACCAATCATATTTCACGTTGAATTCTTACATGAAAAAGCGAATTCCACAATAAAGTGACTACACTAGTCAGTTTACCATACCAGGATAGAAAAGACGCATCAAAATTTCAGTCAATGAGCGTAGCGGGTATCTAAGACACAGCGCTAAAATTGCATAATTCATACAATCCTTCACAATTACATAACACGATTTATTGTATTGTAATAAAAAATAACAATGGAACAAAATTTTATACATATTTTATTTATGGCATGATGCGACTACATAATGCGATGCTGCAAGCTAAACAATTAGAGCTAGAGGAAAATATAATATCCAGACAATACCTACATCCGTCAAATGGTGTCGTAGTTACGTGCTGGGCATAGTTATAAACTATGACTATGATGCACATAACACCGTGTTACATTGCGCTATATGTCATTAATACTGCTACAAGTTAAGGACAAATGAATTAACATATCGTTGCCTCGGAGTGCAAACATCATAAGTCACTATTTTACAAAAGATGAAACAAATAATAATAAAAAAATAAACTATACTATTTAAAACGGCGCTCAATGGCGCGGTAAAAAGTATTCGAAGATATAAAAAAAAAATTGGTGTGTGTCGTGGGACACCAGGTAGGAACGAAGTTCCTTCGGCTAATGTAGAATCGACACAAATTGTAAAAAATACAAATTATCAACTAAAATAACAAAATATGTCTCTTTATTTTTGTTTGACAACATAAAATTACATAGAAATAGAATAGAAAAATAGAAATAAAAAAAAGACGTGTAGCACTCGGAGACTGCCGCGGTAAAGCTATTGTATAGCATTTTTTATCAACTTATGTAATTATAAATAAAAACTTATTAATTTAGACTTAGACTGGCTACTAAACGGTGGACGGCCGTGTTCTATAATCAAAAATTCAAATTCAAATTTCAAACCGCGTCTACATTTCCAAATGTCATAAGTTATCTATCTGTTTTATTAACGGAATTTCGACTTTAACTTTGTGTGCTAGATATCAAATTAAGTTTAAAAAAAGTCTCATTTAACGGTTTTATTCCACGCATTTTTTCCACGCATATTTCTTACGGTTTTACTATCACATTTTTTTCAGTTCGGTCACACAGCGAAATCCCTATCCCCTCCAAGCCTGCCGTAAGGAACTTTGTTCCAATACTAATTTATTTATTTCCCGACGTTTCGACCGAGTTGCAAAGGCCGTGGTCACGGGTTGACTTTCTGAATAATACTTCAGCAATATTCCGGATACAGTCCATTAACTGCATCTACTTGGCGACTGACGTAGGGGACGCAGCAAAAAACTCTAAAAGCAATTCGTTTTACATTGCATATTTTATAACAAGAATAAAATCAGCTCAAAAAAAGTAAAAAGCTAAAAATAGAGCGATGCTATTCCAGTCTATTGAAATTAATTTCCATGAAACAATTTTAAATAAACAGATATAAATAATGTTTTCCTATCAGAATTTTCAATGTCTACTAGAAATAATGTTTCGAACAATTTTACGTCGCGCGTCGCTAAAATTTATTAGCTTGGCCCAAAATATTGTGTACAAGTTCTAATAAATTTTTACAAGAAAATAAGTAAATTGCCTTTGTCACGAGAGTAATAATTATATTTCGCAAGAATTTTAGATTGGAAAACGGTATTCAAATTATCGAGTATTGTCTAAAGTTTAAACAATTTTGTGATGATAAGGGATACTGTACAATTTATAATTACGTCTTTTGTAACTGAAATGTAAAGAATAGATATAAAATGTATTTATTGAATATTAGTTGTTGCCCGCGGTTTCGCCCGCGTGAATGTTTTTGGAACGAAGTTCCTTACGGCAGGCTTGGAGTGGATAGGGATTTCGCTGCGTGACCGAACTGAAAAAAATGTGATAGTAAAACCGTAAGAAAAATGCGTGGAATAAATGCGTGGAAAAAATGCGTGGAATAAAAGCGTTAAATAAGACGTGTGCAGGCGCGACAGTCGCATAACCAGTTTGATATCTAGCACACAAAGTTAAAGTCGAAATTCCGTTAATAAAACAGATGGGTGTGAAACTTATGACATTTGGAAATGTAGACGCGGTTTGAAATTTGAATTTTTGATTATAGAACACGGCCGTCCACCGTTTAGTAGCCAGTCTAAGTCTAAATTAATAAGTTTTTATTTCTATTTTTCTATTCTATTTCTATGTAATTTTATGTTGTCAAACAAAAATAAAGAGACATATTTTGTTATTTTAGTTGATAATTTGAATTTTTTGCAATTTGTGTCGATTCTACATTAGCCGAAGGAACTTCGTTCCTACCTGGTGTCCCACGACACACACCAATTTTTTTTTTCTGGGATAAAAGAAGCCTATGTTCATCAGGGATAACGTAGGATTTTAATGGCGAAAGAATTTTTCAAATCGTTCCAGTAGTATCAGAGGCTATTCAATGCAAACAATCAAACCTTTCCTCTTTATAATATTATTCTAGACAATTACAAAATGAGTAGATGTTTCTTGCTGACAATTCCATTTTCGTAGATACCTACTTAAATTTATATAGCTGAGTATAATTATATCTTTGGAAATTGGATAAAAAATATAAGCAATTTCGACTACCTATGAAATTATTGTCAAAAACTATCATACAAGTATCATTACCAATAAACCAAGTTAATATAAAAATTATCTAAACACGTCTTACATACATACGCACTCACGCCTGTAATCCCCGAAGGGGTAATCAGAGATGTAACCAGTACATCGACATTTCGCCGACCGTATCTCCGTCCCATGATGTTATAGGGAGCGAGCCTATTGCCAGACCAGGGTCAATACCAGACTCCGGGCTGATACTGAGTATTTAACTATAGTAAAACCCAATATCACTTTTACCCGACCCGGGGATCAAACCCGAGACCTCAGCACCACAGTCGTATCGCGTACCCTATACAACTGCGACACTGCACAAAGTCAGTCAAGGCATCGTCATTGCGAATCTTCGTAAAAAAACATAAATTTTAATCTTGTTTTGGTCTAAACTGCGCTTAGTAGCGTATGCAATGGCCTTAAAAGCAAAGCTTATAATATGACCGAGATACAAATTCATACTGCAGCGACGCTCATCCGTCATAGCCAACATTACGACTGCTTTTAATAAATGCAAAATATTAAATTCCATTTCATATAAAGTTCTTCATTCGCGCATATAAATTACTCACGCATCTCGCAATTTCGAGATCGGGTTTAAATGACTCGTCCTGTTTATTTACCATCCAAAAAATATGTGCGTTAAAATGTAATTGATGTGAACGGAATTAATAATTCTGATTGATGGAGTGAAAAAGAATTTGGCATTTTCATGACAAAGTGCTGACAAGTTGTTGTTTTTGACTTACTAAGGTTTGCTATCATACGCCTTATTTACAACGTTGAAGGTACAACGGTCGCATCGCAACGTATGAGTGAGTCTAATGGCAAGTCCAGTGCAGTTTTAAAACGAGAATATATAATTTTCAGAATAAGTCAATGATGCTTTTACCTCGTTTTACTTTTATATCGACTTTAATTAAATAAATAAATACACCCAACAGTCACATACCTGTGACATAGCCTCCGCGGCGCAGAGGGCGAGTAGCCGGCTGTGAAGCGAGAGGCCGCGGGTTCGATACCCGCACCCAGACAAACATTTGTCTGATCCACAATTAATTATTTTGGGGGCCTGACTGTTGTGAGACCGAAAGTCTATCGTAGTTCCTGATACCCACAACACAAGACTCGTAACTTACTGTACAGTACAATATTGTACAGGACTATGTGTGTGACTGTTGGGTGTATGTATAAAGAAAATGAACTACTCCAAATTTTATGGGTTGCTATGTTTTTACTAGTTTCATGATGGACTGTGAGCGTGAAATAATGAGAACGACGGAGTGATATGGTTCAACTCAATAGAAAACACGTCTTTGTATGTATTATTTCAATGACATTTGTAAAATATCATCATCTCAGCCTATTGCCGTCTACTTTTGGACGTAAGCCTCCCCAAGTGAGCGCCAACCATCCCGGTCTTGGGCAGCCCGCATCCATCCGCTACCTACCATATTTTTCAAGTCGTCGGTCCACCGTATAGCCGGGCGCCCCACACTACATCTGCTTAAACGCGCTCTCCACTCCAGCACCTGTCTGCTCCACCGACCATCTGTGCGTCTGCAGTAATGACCGGCACACTTCCACTTCAATTTCCAATTTCCCATTTATAAAATAGGGCAGTATAAACTACAGCATAGTTCAAATGTACCACTGAGATTTAATTTAATTTTAGTAACTCAGTACAATGCTATTCTAAAAGACTACTCTTACAAACTCATTTAAAAATCGTATCCTACTCAACATTAAAATGCATCCCGACAGAGTTGGTCTTTAGGTTTTAATCTTGACTAAGCTTTAACTGTATATATAGCATTGTTTAAGTAAGTGGAGATCGTAATAGCCAGAACCACTAGCCTTTATAAACCTTTCCCGATGCAAAACAGTAACTGCAAACAATTTCTCTGGAACCATCATAATGTATTGTTACGGAGCTAAAAAGAGGATTACGTTAAAACACAGCTTTTATCAGTCGAGACGGATGAATAGCTGGAAGCGATGCGCTCTCTTGCCCGTACTTTCCTCTTACCACCCCCCTCCCCTCCCGGCCACGGTCTAAGATAAAGTGACGTGTTCCGCACGATCGCCGAAGGGTACTCGATTGCAGGAACAAAGGTACGGCCCTGACCTGAACTATGGTATACTCTGGCCTTAATTAAGAGCAATTTGTTACCCAAGTTATTCAGGTTCGTGGACGTTTACCACGTTTTTATACCCCCGATACTTAATTAAGTTGCGAAAGTATATTACCTTCAGTTTTTCATTTGAATGTGGTTGCTACGATGGTTTAATGACCATAATATTTTTGCCTATTTTTGACGGTTAATGTTTAACAAAATGGCGTTTTCGTAAGTAAATTCATAAATTATATTTTTCTTTATGTATCGTGATATTTTGAGTGGAAGAACCACGGTGTAGACAGTTTTGTCTACAGCTTGAATGGGCCAGCTCGCCTAGGTGTTACCTCACAGAAAATTGACGTTTACTTCGTGTTTTTATTTGCTTCGTGCGGTGAGTAAGATATCCGGAGGCCCAAATCTCCCTCCCCTCTTCTATCCCTTGATTATCCCTTTCGTTAAAAATCGACAACGCGTCCATGATTCTTATGGTATTGTGGTCAGTGGACATCACTTACATTCAAGAAACCCACTTGCTCGTTTATCGGCATAGGATATAAAAAAATATGTAATCGTCCATAGATTCTACTCTATCAGAAACTACGAGAAACTTTTATATAATTAATAATTGTGGTTCATACAAACATTTACCTCGGCGCGAGAATCGAAGCCGTGGCCCCTCGTTTTACCGCCGACTACGCGCCCACTGCGCTACGGACGCTATCATCCAGAATGACTAAGCTTAATGATAGCTATTACTCGTAAACAACACAAGCTGAGATTCTATGGCCTAGATCCTAAACAAATGTTTTACTTCATCGAATTATAAGATAAATTCTCAAAGTTTAGGAAAGCCTCGGGAACTATCTCAGATCGAATCTTTCTCATATTTATGAGAAAGGCCAGGTCACAAGTATTCTAAATAGACGTGCATTCAAGAATAATTTAATGAGACATGAGACAGAAAGAGAACAAGGATGTGTGCAAGGATCGTAGCAAATAGAAATCCGTTATCTCTGCCTACCACTATTAGAAACATGTGTATACGATATCCCAAAACTAAAAAAATACCAACATAGAATAGAAAAATTATTCAGATTTGAATACAGTAATAATAGAAATTTAGCAGAAGGCTGAAGGTCTATGTTGTAAACTAGATGTCCCTCTCGGTGTTACCCGCGTTACTGTTTCACTTTCGTAGGAGTCTAAAGTATTTACAATATAAAAGGTAGACTAAATTACTCTTTAAAACGTCTTGAATCTGCTAATGAACTTCCTGTGAAAATAGGTTGAACCGTTTTTTAGGTAAGCCCGGATAACCAAGAAAACAAATGTTTCGAAAAAGAGTGTTTGGGTTTCGGTAACTTGCAAATAAATAAATATAATGCATTTGCTCAAAATGGTGCATGCGGTGCAGATTTGTAATTAATTGTTACACGTAAGTTACATTGATGTACTATGTACGTATGATATGTATTGGTGTAAACAATTGTTGGTGGCCAAGTAAATAAAAATAAATATATATTTTGATATAATAAACAGACACTTCAATGAAATAGAACTAATTTAAACGTATTTTACCGCGGTTTTTTTATTAATTTTGATCCCGACGTTTCGAAGACTTTTCAGCCTCCGTGGTCACGGGGGCGACCCTGGCTGAAAGGCTGAAAAGTCTGAAACGTCGGGATCAAAATTAATAAAAAAACCGCGATAAAATCCGTTTAAATTAGTTTTATTTCAATGAGTAATATTCGCGTATACGTAAGAAATCATTATAGAGACACTTCAATTTAATTCATAGATATTTCCGTCATCTCACAACATCCAATATCGGCCAATTATGATCGTATATACATCGTATAACCACGTCAGATCCAATTCTCATACATATTAGAAATTATACGCTTTACAGATTTTGCCTTACTTATTGATGATATTGAGGGAAAGTGGTTGCTAAAGTCCCTTGGGGAGAATTTCAACACATACTTAAGCGATAAAACTATTCCAAATATTGGTGCATATTTGCAGGATTCCAGGATTTTATTGATAAAACACCAACAAAATATGATATTTGGTAGGTCCCTCGTACTATGTGAGCGGCCGTTTGGGTAGGTATCACCGCTTTGTGCTAAGTAACATTGTGCAAGCACTGTCGTGTCCAAGTTTGAAGGACTCTGAAGTCAGTGAAATATTATATATCATTAAGTCGGTTAAAAATTAACACAGTAGCACAATTATCGCTGGCAACAAGCACAGTCCAGTGCCATGGAGTGCTTTGTAATTCCAAGTTCTGTGTGATGTTTACTTTTTCATAGACAGGTGTAGAGCTTACCATCAGGCGAGAGACATGCTCGTCTCATCACTCAAGAACATAAATGATGATGATGACGACCATTTTACAATTATTTTTTTATATTTTGTATCCATATCGTCTTCGTCTATTACCTGTCCACTGCCTGCAGTGACATCTTCCGCAGATACTAAGCGCCCTCCACGACTCTCATCCAGTTAGTCCCAGCTGCCTTTCTTTATTCTGCCCAACGACCGGAAAACAAAGACAATTTCAAATTTCTATTCTTTATAAGACAAAAAAAAATTTATATGTTTAATACATATGATCATCCATACATATAATAAAAATGTAAGGGATCGCTGTCTGTACATGGAAGATACATGAGAAAAAATACCATTGGGACCTTTATCAAGGCAATACCACCTCATACACAGATTGTTAGAATTTTTGCTGATTGTCTGTGCGTTTGTACACGGTAATCTTAGAAACGCTTATCCGATTTAGATGTAGTTTTTACTAATATATTGTGGTAAGCTTCATTTAACATTTACTGGTTCCATAGATAAAAAAGTTATGCCAATTTAAAGATATCGATAATATAACGATGCAAAAGTTCATGCGGGCGGAGCCGCGAGCGAATGCTAGTATAAAATCAGAATAAAATCTGAGATGGAATCATCTAGAAACAAATTCTGATTTTTCATATAGTACCTAAAACGTTTGATAGTTGGTCCCTGTATTTGGATATTCCCATACTCTTATGAATAGTCAAACTACCACTGATTCGAAAAGTTACCAATTATCGCTATAAGTAATCCATTCTTTCATAGTTTTAATGGCCGTCAGCGCACGATTCCTCTGGTATGGCGGATATTGTGGTCGGCGATCACCAACTATTAATGACCCATCCGCTTGTTTGCATACTCTACCATAAAAAGGGAAATAAACATTTTTCAAAGTAATTGGTTACTTTTACATAAATATATATCCATATGCTTATTTATACTTATATATATCCAGCACTGCTTTTTCGTATCAAAGCAAAGCTTTTGCGCTTCACCGTGAAAGCATTCCACGATAAATATACTTAAATGGTATACAATGGCATATATTGGCAACCATGATGCTTTTAATATCAGGTAATATTTTTTATACAGGCACGGTAAAGTGAATACATTGAACCTGATGGTTAGTACATTGTCAAGAGCCATTGCGTCTCTCAACAGTCGGAACTATTATGCCGGCATGAAGTTACTGGATATATACTGATTGACCCCAGAATCTGACTCGTGCCTGAACGAGCCACAGGTTTTTCACAATTCTTACGGTAGCCACAATCCAGTTGCTTACAAACACGAACCCGATAACCTCCCATCAACTATATCTACACTTTTGACTTAAACATGTTTCAACAACTATCAACTCCTACCGAGGTACTTTTAACATTACTTATCTAAATATATAAAACTCAAAGGTGACTGACTGACATAGTGATCTATCAACGCACAGCCCAAACCACTGGAGGGATCGGGCTGAAATTTGGCATGCAGGTAGATGTTATGACGTAGGCATCCGCTAAGAAAGGATTTTGATAAATTCTACCCCCGAGGGGATAAAATAGGGGATGAAAGTTTGTATGAAACTTTGTCAATTTTAAACGTTCACGCGGGCGGAGCCGCGAGCAAAAGCTAGTAATGGTATATAACGCCCACACGCCACTCAAGATGGGATGGCAATGAAAGTGTCGTGTCAACGTTCTAAATGGTCGTCCTTGGGACACCATCTACTATTAGCGATCCTCGCAAGGGAAATCAGCCTGTATTCGCTTATCTCGTCTCATTAGGCCTGGCCATGACAGAGGGCAAGGGCACTGAATCCGCGGTGATTCCACCGGGATTAATACCTATGTATAGGTGTTATGAGTTTAATTGTTACGCACGAGTTTGTTTACCCGATTTTAATGGTAAGGCTCACGCTCATTTCTAATTACATAATGATTTAGAAAAAAGTATTCATTTGTAAGCTTATACAAAAGTATTAAAGTTATCCGTTAATTAAGATGGAACGAGTTTAGCGACCGAGGCAAGAATTTAGCAGAAAACTGTCATTCACATGTTTGCGTTGTGTACTTTGAAAATAAGACGCATTCCCATAAATATTTTATGTTTTATTCTCTCTTAAGTCTTACGAGAAAACCTCATCTAAATGGGGCTTTAGAAAAAAATATATGATTGTATAGTAAAGTAATGCAAAATAAACAAAATTCAGATATATGTGCAAGGAATATAAAAACTCTATCATTTAAAACTAAAGTACTATTGCGATCATGGGCGCCGGCAGCAGTGTGCAAGGGGGCATCCCCCTGTCAGCAGGCAGCGGGGATTCCCCAAGCAATAACGCCAGAGTACAGACCTACCATCGACTACAGAGATTAAGTATGCTTTCGATTAGCGAAACATATTCAATCAAATACCTATATAAAATAAAAATTATTTACATAATATTCATGTATAATTCTATATTTTATATTAGTTAAAAGTATAATGTGTAGATGCACGTCCCTGAAAGTAATCCTAGTGGCGCTCATGGCTGCGATGTACATATACCAGAGATAAAAACGAGCACAAGTGTTTTTATAATGCATAATATATCTTGATTAAAAAATAAAGACATAAAATTCTCGTCCGAGTTTAATACCAAAGGATTTCTTTTAGCCAAAACGCTCATCCATCCAATTCAATTACGAAAGAAAATACCGGGGAGATTGCGAAGTGAAAGTTCTACTTTCTTATTCAAATAACCCTTTGCCTTGCGCTGGAACAAAGCGAACTATTCATTAAAATAATCCGATGCAATTTGTTCAGTAACCGGGGTTATAATAATACGTAATACACCGCTAGCTCTCAACGAATTACTTACCCGAGATGTTATAGTAATAGTACAGTCTATCAGTGGAGTCTAGTTGTGAAGGACTAAAGCAGTGCTATAACCTTGATGTCGAAGAGTGGGTAATATCAATCCTTTATGTTTATAGACCTTGCAGTAAAAGAATTTAATAGAATTGTATTTTATTAATTCTGGTTGACTTCCTTCTCGCTCAGCAATAATTTGAATTTGTTACGAAACTATTGACATGGGCACCACCACTATGATTTCACTTGGCCTAATTTAATTGGATAAGTTTTTATTTACATAAACTATTACACGAAATCATTAATTTATTAGAGATATTTCGGTTAATATTTATTCAAGTTTCACACATTGCCAGAGTCCATTAAGCAATGCAAACAACTTGGGTAGAAGAGATTATCTTCATAGATTAGACTTGTGTCCCGTGCTCATGTTTAATCATATACATACACACAATAAAATACAATTAAACGATCAGCTAACAACATAAGCTCACGCCTTTGTCCCCGAAAGGGTTGGCAAAGGTACACCCACAACTAGTGCACCCACGTTTCGCTAAGCTTATTTTCTTTATGATCTGATAGGAGACGAGTCTATCGCCACTCCAGGCAAAAAATCCAATCTAGGCCAATTCATGTGTGATTTTTCAAATCGAAAATTCATACAATAATTATGATGCGGTAGAGTTAAAGTTACATAATGATCTAAAACCATTTTAATGATACAACAAATATTTTGAATTGATTTAATTACCTTATCGCGGAATTGAATCCAGTATACCTTATGGTTAAAACCATTAATACGCTGACTCTAGATAAACAAGGCTAGGAAAAATTAAACTACAATACTTTCTAATTTTTTTCCCGTGAGCTGTACAGCTTTACACGCTACATTTTCTTTGTCTTCACAAGAAATGTAATCAAATGATTGAGGACAACCAACAGAACGGTGGTTTGCGATTCGTACTTTACAAGCTAGATGTATGTATGTGATTCTTCGTGACCACTCGATTACCATAGTAAGTAGAAATGAAGATACAGACTTGGCATTTGTTTAGCGCAGTTTTAGATGTAAGGTCGCCTGTGTTTCGAGTCTGAATTTTAAAAAACCTTGTTTTAGTCAGCACTTGTATAATGTAACTTTTGTTTTCGCCAATGTAATAAATCTTAGATGAGTTTAATCTGGATTTTCAATACAAGCAGGTCATGAGAAATTGTGAAATAGTTTTTTCTATTTAATAACAATTAATTGTATTATTGCGAAACAATTGTGACGCGATAACAGCAATTTAAATATAATAATGTATTGCCTTTTAACATGGGTATGTAGATGACAATATTTTTGTAACTCTAAAGATGATTTTAAAACTTTAAATTGACAGCCTCTGTGGCGCAGAGCGCGATTAGCCAGCTGTAAAACAAGAAACAAGGAGTTCGATTCTTGCACCAACGAAAAAAAAATATCACACAAAGATCAACAAATATTTGTTTCAGGTCTGGGTATTGTGTGACCGCAAGTTCCCCGTAGCTCCTGATACCTACGATACTAGTTCCCCTAATGTGGGCCACGATTATGTGTGTGATGGTTGGGTGTATTTATTTATTTTTTAAAATATTAAGGCCGACTTGGACTATAATCTCTAATCTTAATGAACCACTAAACATGTTTACTAATTTCAAATTATTTCTTTGTTTCATGTTTAGGGGCTTAATACGATTAAAGGTCACTGGCAAGTCGACATTAGATTTGTAAAATGTTTTCCGACTTATTAGATATGAAAGATTGTTATTATGTGCTAGTTAGTTAGTTAATTAATTATTATGACGTTCAAGATTTTTATTTATTTTACTATGCACCTGCCTCAATTATTGTCTCCACCACCTTATGGTCGACTAGGAAAAAATGCCTAAGGCATTAAATTACAGTCCGCCTGTATACCATGTGTACAAAGTTTAATAAATAAATAAATTTATAGGTCAATACATGCAATGCAATAAAAACGTATAAAATTCCTACCCACTTTAAATACTGCCTCAATGAATATAAACTATAGCGTAGAATCGACAGTTGACAACAATGACGATTGAGTTGAAACGATTAGCTTGTTCCCTGACTCCGCACATCCATGCTCCAGACTAGTTTAAAGTTAGCGTGTTCCAGGAGAAAGTTCTCAAATTGTAATTAAGAAAACAGGTACGATGTAGAATGCAAATGTTACCGCAACCAACCGCGACAGTTCCAGTGATGTTTCCCTCTGGATTATCAACGTGACATTCGGAACTGAAATTTTGTTCCCTAACATCTATATCATATATAGGGTGGATTAAAAACTAATTGCAATTTTTACAGTCGGCAAACTGAGGATACTTTCCGTAAACAGCTCATGCTACAAGAGTGAAGAAAACACCGTGTTTTGATAACCTTTTGTGTTTACATATAAGTGATTTGACTCTTTTGTTTACTTTGAGTATATGAAGTTATATGTTCATTGTCATTGCTGTTCGCATTATTGGTAAGGAAGCCATCAGGAGAATGGGGAGATGCGTAGAAATAAAAGTGGATCCAATCTAAAACATTCGTTTTATAACCATGTTAAAATTTTAAATAATTAACGTCACACAGACAAAGTTACGAAAAAATAATAGTTAACAAAAACTAAAAATCTTTTATAGAAAGTCTAACTAAAAATAGAAAATAAATTTGAAGAAAACAATGTATCTTATTGTAAAAAAAGCGTGGGGTGCATGGTGTCAATAGTTTTAATTATTGTATTGACAGATATGAGTAGAAGGATTATCATTTAGATAGTATCTTTAAAAGCACCCCACGCTTACCACCAACCTACTAACATACAAACATACCAACATACATACATCTGAAGCTAATAAAAACGTGTTAAAAAGGCAATAAATACTTGCCGTACTTCCAATCAGACACATTCTGCTCAATCAGACATGCTAAACGTGTTTTTCCAGTCAACAAAAAACATTTATAGGTAAACCTCCACGTGCTAAGCAAAAAATAGTTACGCTAAACACGTACGCTTTTGTTTCGTGTGTCGTTAACATTAACTGTTGAATTTAAAAACTACTTTGAATTGTTCTTAATTTTTATAATGATCGTGAATGTTGTATAAGCTAAACAGTATATTTCTCATCGCCTGGCTTTTTCCCGGCTTAATGCCAGGGTCCGCCTTCTCATCATGATTTGACGGATATGGGACGACCTGCTGTCTGACCCTTACAACCTGTAATGGGAACTAGGTTTTTCCATTACCTCGTCTGTTACTCAGGAGAGTGTATGTACACGTGGAGGTGAGGATGGCTTTGGGACTAAGATGTCACCACCATCTGATACCTGATGTGCACCACTTGTACTGTAATATAAGCCAAACATTGTTCAACTTTCAATCAAACATTTATTTTACTTATTTAAACTTTATATACAAAAGATGTATAAAGGCGGACTTAATGCCAAAGGGATTCTCTAACAGTCAACCTACAGGTGATGCAGAGACGAGACAATGTGGGTGTACAAAAGTTATAAAAGAAATTTACTCGGTGGTAAGTACCTCGTATGTAAGAACCCGTCTGAGTATCGCTTTGTTTACAGTTTGTAAACATTATTGTGTTCCGGTTTGAAGGAAATTGAAGCCAGTGAAATGACTGGGCATTGTGTATTAGCATCTTATGTCTCGGTGACGAGTTCAGTACAGTGACATGCCAATTTCTTTGGAATTCAAAGTTCTGAGTGGTGTTGCTTCTATTTATGGGTAGGCGTGGCACTTACCATCAAGTGAGGGACAGGCAGATTTGACGAGATGAAAGAAAGAAAGAGCATGAAAAGCCAAAAATAACATTTGTCAGAGGAAGTTTTTGTAATAAAAGAACGTACTTTTGCAACATAATAAAACAAATAAAACGACGAACTTACAATAGACAAAAACGATATACAGAGAGAAGAAGAAACATAATAAATCATAGAGTTAGTTAGTATATACCTTTTATATAAGTGGTGCAGTATTTTGATAAATACTAACAATTTTGGAGTCGGTGCGTACAAATGGAAGACAGTTTTGTCTACAACAAGAGTGGATCGCCACAACTGGGTTGAGACATGAAAAAAATACCTTAGTCCATCGCGCTGGCCTAATGAGAGTTGGTACACTTCACATTCTTTCGAAATTCTTATGAAGAATTCTGGATTATGCAAGTCACGATGTTTACCGTCGCCGTTTAAGCATGCGATATAATTAACATTGAATACACACGTAACTTCGAAAGTCAGAGGTGTGTGCCCTGGTCTGGTATTGAACCTGAGACTTCCGTTTCGACAGTCTGTACCACTGCCCTATAGGCAACCGCACGTACCCCTTAAAATTATAATCTTTAATAGACAAAATGCCTCGATGGCGCAGTTGTATTGCGTACATGGTACGACTGCTAAGCTGAGGTCCCGGGTTTGATCCCCAGGTCGGGTAAAGTGATATTTGGTTTTTCAAACACGAAATGTTAAGTATCGGCCCGTAGTCAGGAACCCCGTATCACATCATGGGACGGAGATACACTCGGCGAAATGTGGGTGTACTGGTTACGCCTCTGCCTACCCCTTCGAGGATTACAGGCGTGAGCGCGTATATATATAAAAGATAATATTTGTTAGTGGCATCAAGTCGAAGTTGGAATACGATTTGAATTTCAATAAGGTTCTCTGACTAGTCGATTCAGATTTTATAAGTTTTTCTATGAATAAAACAAAAAATTATAACATCTACTTGGTTAATATTTTAGTTAAATCTATCGAATTCTCGAAAAATAATAGTTTTATTCACAAAATACAGTACAGTATACAGTACAATATTTTTGAGTATAATTTTATGGAATAATAATTTACATAATGATTTCTTACGTTTACGCGAATATTACTCATTGAAATAAAACTAATTTAAACGGATTATATCGCGGTTTTTTATTAATTTTAATCCCGACGTTTCGAAGACTTTTCAGCCTTCGTGGTCAAGGGGTGGACACGAAGGGTGAAAATTGAAAAGTCAAAAAAAAAAATTACTTTAAAATTTCTATTCAAATAAATTTTTACTTCGATTCTTCTCTAATACACAGTCTTATTTGCGTCACTTAAAGTTTATTCGTTACGCAACACGGAGTTCATAAATAGTAGCTATTTTTCTTGTTGTATTTGAGGTCGGCCATCGTCTTTATTGTTCGTTATGACAATTACATATATTTGCGGTGCATCGCCCACGGTGCAGACAGAAGAGTCATGTATCATAAAACAGCTCAATGTAAACAGGCTGGAACAAACATCGCGTCACTGAGACATGTTCCTACACAAATGTGCACAAGATCATCGGGTCATTGCCCCTTTAAGCATCATTTTAGTATTACCGTGACTCATACATATGCAGTTTTGGATTTATTCTTAGAAAATAAGAAATAGAACTTGTGACTCATAGTGTTTAGAAGGACTTCATTAGAACGCGCGTGATTCCGTCGCGTGCAGGCAGGCGTCGCGTCCGGCTATTTATAACAGGCGCAAATAATATTGATCGAAATGGAAATACAGTATCTAGTATTGAAAACATGAATACGATAAAGAACTGCAGAATGTTTTAGTCAAAATAATTAATCTTAGCGATAATCCAGGTAAGTAGTTAGGTACAGTAATGATTCTAGTGGCGGATTTGCGTCACTGGCACACAGACTGACTTCATTGTTATATAGATATGTAGACAGCACGATTGTCCGTATAAGTCTGGATCTCTTCTGGTCCCTGGGTGTATTTATAAGTTATTCTCTGTTGTTAATGTCGTACCCATTTACTGTCTACCTTCACATGTCACTATACTTGGTACTAATAGAAGAATTTCCCACAGGTGCTAAAACTACTATAATAATTATCGAACTGTGGCTTCGACTCTAAAATAGACTTTATTTACACTTACACAAAGATAATTCAATTCATTCTTGCACATCTTGCTATGTGTGCGTGATGTATTTGTATAGAGACAATGACTGAATGTGTCTATCACTATTCACATAAGTGTACTGACAGTCGCATCATTGGCACACAAATCAAAACTATACATATTTTAACAAGTTAATGCCCACACAACAAATCATGCAAAATTATTAGGTATATTAATCTACCTATACTTTAATTTTATTTTACTAATCAGGATGACGAAACGAGCAGGTCGCTGGTGTAGTCGTTAAAGCCACGCCTGCCCAAAAACAGATACAAACCATATAGAACTTTGATTATTACAAAGCACTGCACGTCGCTAAGCTGCGCTTTTCACCCCGAGCTATAAGTTGTTAAGTCTCAAAATTCTCAGTAATTTCACTTGCTTCAATATTCTTCAAACCGAAACAGAACAAGGCTATGCTTAGCGGCAGAAAAAAAGCGGCAAAGTTAATACATGCTTTTAACCTGTAGAATAATCTTGTGGTTTTGCACGAGGCGTGAACATAAGGATAAAGATAAAAAAAATATTTTGCATTCAAAATAAAATTAATCTCCGAGGTCTTTTTAAGCATTCAATGTAACGTTACATACATTATCTGACATTCACACAGACAGATAACTAAAATAAACAAGAATATAGTAGTAATGTATTTTCATAAAGGATTTGTTTCCTACTCAGCAATTTTCTACTAAATCAAAATTACAGCAAAAACAGTCTTTCCTTGTTGGTTTAACATTTGTCTTACTACTGAACCAACAATCGACTCGTAAAGTACCCACTTCACAAATATTTCCCTCGGGAACTTGGTGAAGAACCGAGATAAAATGGATCCCAAATGGTTATTGAAGTGAATTTATTGGAAATCATTAAACAGGTCAATATTAAGTCATCGCTATAAATTGCTCCGGACGGATGAGCTGGACACCCATAGAAAGGATTCTATAACATTCTGCGTTGAATCCTTGAGGATTTAACATGGATTGGAGTCTCAAAAAAATCTAAGTGCGCCACAGAAAGGTAATTTCACAGGAATCGATTCGATTAAATACACTTTGTAATCCCGAGAGCCATTGATGTATTCTGCATTTGCACCCAGAACCTCATGGCTTCTTAGCCTGTGACGCTACCACTAAACCCGCTTTTTCCATTTATTTTAGGTACCCTACCCTTTCTGGCTCCTACTTTTATCTCAATCCCATGGTTGCCTGAAAGAGCTTGCATTGAGCGATAAGGCCGCCAATTGTACTTTGGTATCGTCAACTATTTTACCTGAATGTATTTATTCCAATGTACAATAAAGAATTATAAATATTCTGAGTGTTAGAGCCACGCTGTAGACAGTTTTGTCTACAGCATGAATGGGCTGGCTCGACCGGATCGTTACCACTGTCTCACAGAAAACCGACGTAAAGTAGCGGCTTGCTGCTGCGTTTCATACGGTGAGTGAGATATCCGGAAGCCCAAATACCCTCCCCTTCCCAATCCCTAATTATCCCTTTCCTTTAAGGTCGGCAACGCGCCCATGATTCTTTTGGTGGTGGGCGTACATGAGCGGTGAAAATCACTTACCATCAGGTGATCCACTTGCTCGTTTGCCGGTCTATGCTATAAAAAAAAAACCAGTATGGCGATTAATGATGCGAAAGTGTGATATCAGACTGCATTATTTTTATTACCAAGTTATAAAACATACACCGTTTATTATTTTCCATTCGAAGCGATCATTATGCAAATATTATAGTATAATACACGTAGTATTTATATCTCATGTATTTTAAACAAAATATATGGGCTTGAAATCTTAATTACATCTGGGGATTAATGGAATATAAAGGGACTGATTCATCGATGGCTTAGTAACATCGCATCGTCTGGTTCGAAATGATATCACTCATTAGGTTCAATTCAAACAAGCTTATGTTAAACCTTGAAGCATAATATGGCTAAGCAACAGTATTATTTACCAATGATCTGTAATTACACAATTTCAGAAAGGCAAACTTAATTTGTTTTCTCTCTCTTCAGCCTGTATCCATCCAAAGGCCTCTTCGTTTTCACCGAAGAAAAAATGTGGAAGTTCTCAATTTGACTCGTATATATTTTTGTATGTTTATACTAGCAGACCCGGCCAAGCATTGCTGTTGCTAGGAGCCTCTGTGGTCCCCCGGCCGGCCGTCTCAACCGCTATGTCCGTGCATTTTAAAAAGCTGCTATTTTATGTCGTTTTTCTGTGGAACAATGCTAACAACCAATGGTTTGCCGGCCCATTCTTGCGGTAGACAAAACTGTCAACAGCGTGGAGATGAACTCCATCACAATTAACATAGAATAAACACGACCAACAGTCACATAAATAGACCCCAAAGTAGGCTTAATCTGTGTCGTGGGTATCAAGAACTAAAAGGGACTACGGTCTTACAACATCCAGAATCAAAACAATATTTGTGGATACACAAGTATTTGCCTAGGTGCGGGAATCGAATCTACAGCCTCTTGTTTTACAGCTGGCTACTCGGTCACTACGCCACAGATACTCTCAATCAACAAATCTCATCATGGTCTTAAACCATAATCAATTTAGTGGGTATCGAATTGCGGCGGATATCCGAATTTCCTATGTGTACCGGAGCGGATTGCGTGTTCAGCCGTGAATGCCATTACGCTCTCTGTACACTTGCTGACCGGACTGAGCGACGAGATATTGGATAATATTAAATAATAAATAAATAAATACACCCTACAATCACACATATAGTTCTGATCCCACACTAGGTTAACTAGTATCGTGGATATCAGTGGACATACGGTACCACAACACAGATCAGAAACATTTATTTGTGGACCACAGAAACATTTGTCTATGTGTGAGAATCGAACCTATGGTCTCACGATCCGCAGCTACTCGCCCACTGTGCCACGCTGACCGTATTCAGATAGGATTTTTAGACTAATGTATAACTTATTATTATATCAGGAGTACCTACTCTTAAGGCCAAAAAAATGGCACAGATAGCTATAGCTTTTTACGAAGATGTAAGTCTAGTATCGTAGACTCCGGGTTCTTAAAAATATCCAAAAGGATCGATGCAAGGGTCAAACTCGCGATTCTTATTTCATAGCCAGTTACTCATTCACCATCCCACAGGGATTGTGAAGGCAACAATAACGATCAGCCTAATTTTATTCTCGTGAAAAAAAGCTGATAGAGTAAAGGTCGCTATCATACCCGTCGCTATGATATATGATTTAATTTGGTCCCGATGCGGTATCGAAAGCTTTTCAGCCAATGGTCACGGGGTGGACTGTTTAAATAGTATAAATTAGTTTTATTTCAATGTGTATCATTCGCGTAAAAGTAGAAATCATTGTGTTTAAATTAGTTTTATTACAATACGTATTAGGTTTGGTGGTTCAATATTTACCCTAACTCGACTGCTGTGACCATAGAAAATCGTTTACATTTTATGAATAGGATACACTTGAAAAATAGGTACAGGATACAAATAAGTACAATAATGTAAAGCACTTTGACAACATTCGTAATTTGAGAGTACGCTGGGTTTGATACGCGCTGTCTGTGGTCACAGCCAAATATTTGTATGACACACGTACTAAACCTAGATACATGTGTACAATTTATTTAGGTAGGGTTCAGACTGTTGATATTTGATCTGTGTATCAAAGCATAGATAAGGATGAGATTTCGTGGTTATAATCTTCGTGTTCAAGGTTTTGGGTTGCTAAGTTAGGCACTGAGCATCAAGTTCTTAGTGATTCGTTGACTTTATTTATTTATTGGTTGAATTACGAATGAATTGTTTAATAGTGTACTGTAACTTATGTACATATATAGGCATTTATGCTTGTAATCCTCGAAGGGGTAGGCAGAGGTGTAACTCATACACTCACTTTTCGCCGAACTTATTTCCGTCCCATGATGTGATAAGGGGCGAGCCTATCTCCATCCATACCGGGCACTCCAGGCTGAGATTGAGCATTTCGTGATAGAAAATCCAATATCACTTTTGCCCGACCCGGGGATCGAACCTGAGACCTCAGCACAGCAGTCGTACCGCGTACGGAATACTACTGCACCACCGAGTCAGTCATATTACTTATGTTGTCTCATTAAAAAACGCCAATCATTTTAATTAGCATAAATTGCTACTCTACTATCCCAAAAAATCTTTTACAATTCGACATTGACACGAGTGTATGTCAAAATGACCCCTCAAACTTCCCGGATGTTCACATTTCATTGAAGAGACTTATCAAAGGATCTTATTTAAGTAAAACTTTACACCATGTACGGTCATTGACCGAGCTGTGAGCGAAAATAAAAGATGCAAATTTGACGGACACAGTGAATTCAATGCCATATACCTACCTACCTACATATATGTTTGTTATTCACGACATACGTGCCGTTTTAGACATATATACAAATACGTCTGTATAATTCGTTAAATTATGTATTTTTATGTATAATTACTTGTATCGTTTTACTTTTTTTTAAATGGCCGCATCTTTTTAATCTGTGTTATGCCCAATTTCATATATTTAAACATATACAAATACGTATATCGTAACTAAACAATTATCTCAAACTAATTAAGATTACTTTGATGATAAACTAAATTGCAATACACGGAATAAAAACTTAATCTTGTTCATTTCTAAAAAAAGGCGCTCTCTTTATTCGATTACGAAAACCTTGTTTATATAATCATTTTATAACTTAAGTATTTACTTGAGTACGTAAATAATTAAAATAGCAGGCGTTTTCTAGTAACAAACAAACGAAATCAAAATTAAATGTAATTTCTGTGCTCACAAATCGGAAAATTACGATTCAAGAGATCTCTTGGGACGCAATATACGATGGAGTACAGTAAGGCAGTAATGAATGTGAATTCATGATACAATGCTTATAACGTACTATATGCATCAAGACCAAATTGCTAACATTTTGCGGATGCGAATGATAGTTTTGTGCGCCATGTGTTTTTTTTATCCGAGCATGGCAAAGTGACTTACACCTGATGGTAAGCGTAGTACAATCCAAAAAACCAGCAACCACCGACAAACAATGAGTTTATCGGTGGTCACCAGAGTCATGCCGGCCTGTATAAATGCTTCTTCCCTCTTATTATTATTATCATGGCAATATTTACACTAATCGTGTTTTACGATAAAACTCTTATGACTGTTACGTATTGCTTACATGTATCATAACTAACCTGCAGTGTTATGTATAAGATTCTGAAGGAAATGGTAGACAATCCTAGACAAAATCATTACTTTTATAAATCTACACAAAATATTTCGCATACGACGCGCAATGGCTATGTCGCAGTTACCTTCAAGTGCACATGTCATATCTACTTGGGTCTATCAGTTATTGTTTTGAAAATATGGCTTAAATCCGTAGTTTGTTACTGTAGTGGTACACGGCGGTAATATTCAGAACGCTATATTGAAGAAAAATAGGACTTTAGTAGGACAGAAACCAACATAGTAGATATATCCTTCATAAGTAGATACGAAATATATGACAGGTGTTATACAGGAATATCTTATAGACGGTACGTATGACTTAGATTAAATTGTATGTAAATAACTTTAGTAACATAATTACATCATTTGTATGTAATTTTTTTTTTGCTTATATTTGTTTTTTTTATGTTTTTTTTTGTAATATTTTGGTATTTTGAATGTGTTTGTGTAGTCCTTAAAAAATAAGTTTTACTTTTTTTCCGAGGGGGAAGGTGTAGAGTATAAATAGCTATAAAGATGTTGTGTAAGTATTTAAGATAGACAGTCGTCAATAAAGTGTTTCAAACGAACCTCCGGCATATCAATACGTCTCCCCATCGCGGCCATTAACTACACTCACAACATGATTGCTTCCTTTTATAAACTTGTCAAGAAGTGAATTATCGTATTTTTTATTTTGTACGTATTATCGACATATTTAACACACAAATAATTATTTTAATTGTTATAACATTTATAACAATCTGTACGAAAAAATGTAACAAACTAGCGTCGTTTCTGTTTTACCTTCGCCACCATTACCTAAAAAATTGATTAATTAATTATTTGTTTCACCTTCTGTTTTTTAATATAATATTTCAGTATATTTTAAAATCCTAAATGTTAATTAAATTTAAATCCTCATATCCTCATATAAATCCAACGCCGTAGAACTTAGTATTTAACTTACAGTACTGCGTACTCTTCTATTTCTCCGCGATGTTGGTTTACTTAATCTAGTTACACGTGTGAACGTAAACACGTCACTCTCATTTTACGCTATATACGAGACTGTAATTTGATACTTCGACGGTTCCCCAATACTTTGATGTCCTTTCGTTGCCAATGGAAACATAATTTTACGATGCCATTTACCTGTCTCGTCGAGTAGCCACCTCAGCACGATTTATTTTATTTATTTATTAGAACTTCATTCATGTACATAACATACCTACATTAACATGTTATGCGGATAAAACACATACGAGGCGGCTAGAACCAAAGTGGCCTAACTGCATTTTGATGACTTTTGACCTATTTGTATTTTTGTCAATTTAAACCACGGCCGAAATGGACTTGAACTGCCATCTATGTCAAGATGATGTTACCAATTTTAAACCGGTCTGGTGTTAGCACTATGGGGCTGATGCCTAACTGTGCCTAACATTATGAATTATGAATGTCTTAACTAGCTTACTATATCATTGTCCGATTTAATTAAGTATTAGTCAGTAGTTAAATTACAGAGGTCGGCTGGGCTGCGTGTGCCCTAGTGATGGCAACTAGGTCATCTCCCCACACCCAACCCGGGGGTATGCACTACCCTGTCTCGTACTCGAAGTGGACAATTAATATTTCGAACTCCTCCCTAACCTTCTATCTGATTAATTTCGTTGCGGGACAAAGACATTTAGGCATTCCCAGAGACCGCCGAGCTTCACTGCTCGGTGTCGACAAAATGCGTGCCACTGTTGATCCTGGTGCACAGGAGTTACAGTGGCGGGTGTGTGGGCGGGATAGTCTACCCGTACTCGTACTAACGTCACTAGTCACTACCAAATATGAAAAATGTACTTTTCTGACGTTACATGTTTTTAACCGCCTCAAAAAAGGTTCTCAATTCGTCTGTATATATATTTTTTTTATGTATATTCAAGCATCACTCCCCCAATTAATGTGTAACGATTTGCATGATCGTCGCTATTTCTTGTCTTTCTCACGCACCTTAAAACATGATTACATTTAGTCTTGTTTTAAGGTGCGTGAGCAAGACAAGAAACAGCGACGATCATTCAAATTATTACATATTTGGCACAGGTGTGCGTTACAATATGTCAATGCAGATACCTTTCATGAAAAAATCTAATCTTTTGAAATATTTACATTTATCTAAACGTAAAGTCACGTTTAAGTAAAAAGAACACAATACTTATTTACGAACAGCTAAATTATTCTAGCGTGTTGCAATTGTATCCCATGAGATTCAGTTTATAGGTCGTGAGAGTAATTGCTGGGCTGTTAAAGTTGTCGATCCAATGACAACATGATGTCTTAAAGCCGAACAAAACAAAGACTTAATTGTGGCTGTAATGCTAACTACACCTGCAGTTAAATCAACCGAGTATTGATAGGGTAATTTGCGCTTTGTGCTGTTTATTTATATCAGTCAATAAACGCGTGTGTTGTGGCTTTTGATCACGATTTTATGTGGAAGTTGTGTTGGCATTATATATATGCATAAATAAATAAATACACCCAACAGTCACATACATAGTCCTGACCCCACAGTAAGATACGAGTCTTGTGTCGTGGGTATCAGGAACTACGAGAGACTTTCGGTCTCACAACACCCAGACCCCGTAACAAATAAATGTGGATCACACAAACATTTGTCTCGGTGCGGGGATCGAACCCGCGGCCTCTCGCTTCACAGCCGGCTACTGGCCCGCTGCGCCACGGAGGTCGGTACGGAGGTAAATCTGTCAGCTCTATATTACAAAATGTCCTATTGCTGGGCACGTGTTCTCTTAGCTGTATCTATCTATCTTATTGGCGCACCGACCCAAAATTAGTTCTGGCCTCTGACACAACGGTAGAGCTACGCTGTAGATAGTTTTATATCCAGCATAAATGGGCTGGTTCCACCGGGTTGATACCCCTGTCTTAAAGAAGTTACGTAGCAATTTATTGTTGCGTTTAAAACGATGATTTTAATTACCGCACGTAACCTTCTAGAAAACTCACTAAGAAACTATAAATCACTTAAACTGCGTAGTCAACAGTTTTATAGGCACAATACTCATATAACAGTGTAATTCGTAACGATGGCATATGAATCAAAGAATAAAAAATTGCAAACGACGCGGGCCCTAAGAGGCAGCGCTCGGCTGGAGGTCCGACTGACAGTTACAGGGAAATTCAAAATTCTTTCGTGATGAATTTTATACATCGTAAAATGTTACATTATAATAATGTTACATTATAATAGTTTTGTACGGGGTCGCCCCCGATGAATATACGATAGGTGTTTATGAGTGGTAGAGATCACTAAGCATATAGTGACCAACTTTTTTTTTATAGCATAGGCAAACGGGCAAGTGGGTCACCTGATGGTAAGTGATCTCCACCACCCATGTACGCCCACCACCAGAAGAATCATGGGCGCGTTGCCGACCTTAAAGGAAAGGGATTTGGGCTTCCGGATATCTCACTCACCGTACGAAACGCAGCAGCAAGTCGCTACTTTACGTCGGTTTTCTGTGAGACAGTGGTAACGACATGGTTGAGCCAGCCCATTCATGCTGTAGACAAAACTGTCTACAGCGTGGCTCTACCACTCAAAAACTTGCTAACTTGTCGGCCTCTGGATACCATGTCTAGTATAATATACGCTTTACTCTTTGGCCTTTGGTATAAAAAACAGTGTAATGACACTTTTGAAGTTTTCTAACGGAACAAACAAAAAATCTTAATGTCCGTATGAACACATAAGTATCTGCCGGTTTCAAAACTTGTACTATAACTGTCATAAAATGTCTAGATTTTATAATAAACTAGCTTTTGCTCGCGGCTCCGCCCGCGTGAACAACAGTTTACGGGATAAAAGTAGCCTGTAACCGTCTCCAGGGCCCCATCTATCTCTGTAGATAAATTCATCAAAATCGGTTCAGTGATTTAGACGTGAAAGCGTAACAAACAAACTCACTTTCGTATTTACTTTCACACCCCTTTTCATCCCTTATTAAATAAAATTACCAAAATTCGTGAAACACGTATTTATTTGTTTTACGTCAATAACCGAAATATAAAATTTTGTTTATGTAAATTTCAAACAGACGGACTTTCATACAAATTATCATCCCCTATTTTGACCCCTTTGGGGCGGAATTTTCTAAAATCCTTTCTTAGTGGGTGCCTACATAACAAAATGAGTATACAATCCGAATTTCATGCTTGTAGCTTTGATAGTTTGCGCTCGGCGATGATGAATCAGTCAGTCAGTCAGGACATGTTATTTTGTAAATATAGATAGTATGAAACAAAGTCACTATTCGTGTCTGCCTATCCGCTTAGCTCTTCTAAACTACGCAATAGGTTTTGATTTTGATGCGGTTTTCAACCGGAATTTAGATAATTTCTTCTAGAATGTTTGTGTGTTTCATAAATACACTCGAATTTAATTTATGAAACTAGTAGTGCACTGGGCTAGTAGAGAAGCCGCGGACTTAATTTCCGCATCGAGACAAATTTTTTCACTTTTATAGCGTAGGCCGGCAAACAAGCAAGTGGGTCACTGACTGCGTTCATCACCCCGAGACTTAAAATGTCAAGTTTCATAATCGCCCCGTAATGTCCAATGGCTTCAATGTCCTTCAAACCGAAACACAACAGTGCTTACTGCGGCTTGGCGGTAGAAATAGACAATGGGGAGGTACCTACGCATACGAGGCTTGATAGCCTCTCGCATACTACGGACCAACCACCTAGTTAAAGCCATAAACTAAATAAGAATTACTTTGCACTAAATGAGGGGACTGTTCAACATATTGCTAAGCTGCTGGATGAGTGCTGAATCAATGATTATCAGTTATCGATTATCTGAACTAGAATGTACATAATTAATAAAATGGCTAATTCACTCAATCATTCTGAATTTGATCACTCAAATAGTTGACAAGGTTCTAATTACCGACAGCGGACAAAATTGCTTTTTGAAACGTAGAAAAATCAGAATTTCTTAGTGATATTATTAAAATAATCCGAGAAAGCTTGTTTTGTGACTAACATTTTTTTTTATTATTTTTTTAATTAAACTTCGCAAGAGTGTGTCTCGCAATTTCTAAAATTATTAAGAAACTACTCTACGTTGATAAGTCCCAATACTTAATCTTTGAAAGGCCATCGCTCTGCATTTAATCTGTTCACTTTGCAGGAGTTCCAGCATGTATCTTTTGGAGGTTGTTTGACAGTCTCTGTGACGTGATGGGCGTGTAGCCAGCTACGAAGCGAGGACTATGATACGAGATGTGTGAATATAAAAAAGGTCCTGCAACCGTTGCAAAGACAGCCATGGAGTTTGTAGCTGGTAAAAATCCGGCATACCTCTTAAACTGTTACGATAATCGGGTATCCAAGAAGTTTTTCTCTATGTAAAAAACGGTCAAATGCCAGCTACACTCACGCAATGATGGTTACGAACCACGAAGAAAATATAAATTGAATTCAAAAATTTACTTGAATTTGGTTGGTTGAAGTGGGCCACCAACGTCTTGGGCTCGAGGCTAGCGTCACCCGCACATGGTGCTGCACGTGCTGCATTCTGCTGACGAACGGAAGAGGTAATGGCGCACCTTGATTCCCATTGCTGATTGACTCAAACGGCGAGTCGCTTCACATAATAGCAATTACCGTCAAATCATGATGGAAAGGCGGACTCTGGCATTAGACCGTGATAACGGCAAGAAAAAAGATTTTTTCTTCTTACTATTTGTTAGAATACACGCCATAATATCACATAATCTATGAAAATTTCAGCGGGCTACATAAATCACGATTCTAAAAATAGAACCCTTTAAATATGGGATAGACCGACAGTTGGACAGATGACGTAGGGTTAGGGTTCCGATGACACCCTTTCGCTAAGGAATCCAATAAAATATAAATAATTGAACATGTTAGAATCCAAGACTCATGAAGACTCAAAATACTTTAGAACCGTTTGAGAACTAAATTCAAATTCAAATCGCAAAACGCTATTCGGCCATAGTTCGGCTATCATCGGTTGCGTTCGCGCGTTTATCATTTTCAATCCGCTGCAATACAAACAAAAAGGTCAGAAGCCGACGACCTAGTTTCCGAGCGACGATCGCAAAGGTCACCCAGACAGCAGTCCGGGAAGCCGATGATAACGTTGGCAAGGCTGCACGATGCACGCCAATATTCCACTGTGTTATGCAATATGATTCAAAACGATCTAGACACGCGATGCTATACCGAGAATCCGTATTCGATTATGTAAAATTAAATCACGCCTCTATTATTCACTGTGTATACGTCTCTATTCTGTGCTGTTTGTAACTTTCTTATAAATTCTCTTTGAACTTCTAATTATTTTCCATCAACATTTCACATTTTAATATATTAAATACAAGATTAATATAAATCGTCAGTGGAAAGGCGTATTCACAGACAACTCAAGTTGTCTGTGGGCGTATTAAAGCGCCACTACGTGAACTTTACGGTAGGGCAATTTAAAGTGATTTTTTAAGAGAATAATTCATAATAATTATATTAGGAAAAATATGGTATTCAACAATATTTATATTTTGCTATAATTACCCAAAAAGCAGCGATAGCTCAGCGGAGAGTGGTACGGACTGTCGAGACGAAAGTCGCAGGTTCGAAACCAGCCCCAAGAGCATACACCTCTGAATTTTCTAAGTTACGTGTATATTTATTGTTAATTATCGCTTGCTTTAACGGTGAAGGAAATACCGTGAGGAAACATACCTGGGAACTCGATAAGATTTTTCGAAGATTTGTGAAGTCTGCCAACCCGCATTAGGCCAGCGTGGTGGACTAAGGCCTAACCCTTCTCAAACAGTAGAGGAGGCCCGTGCCCAGCAGTGGGATATGTATAATACAGGGCTAGTAAAAAAATATATAATTATCCAGTATCCGGTAAATTAAAATTTGTATCGTTTAAAACAACTGTAAAACGCTCTACCGTAAAATTCACGTCGTTTTTTTGCCTTTCCAGTAAAGAAATGTTATTAGGTAGGCTCCTCGTATACGAGAGGCCGTCTGGGTTGGTACAACTGCTATATCTATCTTCCTTGGTGCTTGCGACATAACTTGATGGTTGGTTGGGGTGGATATAGGTATAGTAGTACCCTTGTATCTCTGTACCTGCAAAGTTTGTAATAGTTATTTTTATTGGCTACACTGTATTTATCGCCTCATTGGTCTAGTGGCCGCGTACTAACGCCGAGAACCGTGAGGTCCTATGTTCAACTCCCAGGTCAGGCAACCACAATATCTCCTTGAAATTTCGGCTCGAAAAATCGCACATGAGTTATCCGAGAATGGAATTTGTACCCGGTATGGTGAAAGTATCGCCTCTTATTACTTCACGGGACGGAAATAAGCTGGATGAAACATGGGTGCAGCACTTGCACCTCAGCCTACCTTCTCGGAGATACAGGCGTGAGCTTATGTATGGGATTCGGAATCGCACAGCGAGTGTTCCGTACCGCCCCTCTTAAATTTTTACTTTTTGTTATTTTTTTGGAAGTCCGCCAATAATATTCTGTGTAAATTTTGGTCAGCTGGACGGACAAATAGACAAAGCGTAGGCTTAGTAGTAGGATTCCGTTGGTATCTCTAGGGTATGGAACCTTAAAAACTCTATTACATGACGAGGCGATAACGAACAATGTATGGTTAGAATTACACAAATTGTTGAAATATTTAGGTTATTAAAATAAATATCTAGGGCATCTTATCAGTTGGCATCACTCAGCTTTACAAAGCATACTAACACACATTTTGATTCGCGTATCAACTACGACAAACAAAATTGAGATCAACGACCCTGCAACAGCTGATAGAGAAGTGAAAGTATCAAGATAAATATAAGTAAGGATAAACGAGGGCTCACACTCTTTACATTTACACAAAAATAAAAAATTAAATAAATGTAACTATAGTTAGATAATAGTGTTTAATAGTTAAAACTTACCTTACGACCATGCATACTCCATCCTTCATATCCATAACTCGAAAAATGTTGCCAAATAAACGTAACTATTGTTAAAACTTATGAAAATACTCCATGCTTCATAAGCATTTACTAAAAAAATCTTTGAAATAAAATTCAATAAGAAATCATTATCAAAAAATCTTGTCAAATAAATATAACTATAGTTAAAACTTATAAAGATACTCCATGCTTCATATGCGTTTACTAAATATCTTGTCAAATAAATGTACTATATAGTTGAAAAACTATAAAAAAACTACAAAAAAAGTCACCGCTGCTGATCCGGGGTTAATTTTAAATTAACCCCGGATCAGCAGTGGCGACTTTTTTTTATCGAATTTCTTATCAATAGTTTTTCATCAAAAAAATATTCCTAATTTCGATAAAAGTAATAATAATCTGGGCTCCGTGCAGGCCGGGTAACAAATCCGGGGCCCTACGATAATACATTTTATGTGCATTTACTTACACAAGAAAAAAAATATAATTTTTATGTAATGTTAATTGGCTAATATAATTTAATTTACGTAGTTAAAATAGCCGCCTATAAAAACGAAATACAAATACCATAATAATTCGTATAGCAATAAAACCAAATGGATTATTAAATGACGTAATTTGAATTAGCTAGTTGTCTAATAGGATCATTTACTTCAACGCTCTACGTACAAAGTTAAATTGTTTGTTCTGAGTTGACCTCGACATGATTCTCTTCCCACTTTTATGTCCGAGAGTCGTCGGAAGGTCGTCCGAGCCTTGATTCTTTTATCTTTTATTTTGCATCGTTTAGTTACTTGATAATTTTATGGTTCATCAATGTCTCTATTCGAATTTTATAGTTTGATGATAAAATATCAAGATGTTTTGTATCATTTATATTTTTAAAGGATTCAATGGAATCTTGCTATAACGAGTATGTTGTAATTAAATTTTGTAATTACCAATTTTTTTCGTTTATTTATTCAAACTGTGGCAATGTTCCGAGGTTTATATTTTAATTTAAATCATTGACTCATGTAGTAATTAAACTGCAAAACGAGTAGGCAAACGAACTGGTTTAAAAACAAAAGTTTTGCGCATGAATAAATATATTAAAATTAAGCTAATGATTATGGTAATTAGAATTTGAATATTTTTTTAAGAATTAATCAACACAAAATCTTAATGTTACTCTGAAATTATGTGAGATGTATATAAGAAGATGTTCGTACCCTCATAGTTTGTTTATGCACTGAATCCGATCCAAAACCGAGTAATCTCTGTCCAAAGTAGTCGTAGTGCTATTTGTACGACTATACTAGATCTGAATTCCATATTGCAAAGTGTCGAATATTCGGTTAATAATCTCGGATTCGTATCGGATGCAATTCTATTTTTAACATACATCACAACTTTAAAGGTGGGTAGTACAATTTACCTTCTGTAAGAACACATTTTAAAATGCTACAAAAATGTTTTGTCTAATTGTTTCAAATCCGTCCGTCTTGCGTCAGAAGTTTCAAAGGAACAAATAAAAAAAAATACTTTTAATCGTTTTACTTACTAAAACAACGGTAATCTTATAATTAAATACACCTATAATACACATAGTACTGAACCCACACTAGGTTAACCTGTATCGTAGGTATCAGGAACTACGAAAGATCTACGGTCCCTCAACACCCAGAATTGCAACAACAGTATTAATTGAGGATCACACAAATATTTGTCCCGGCGTAGGATTGAACCAGTAGCCTCTCATTTCACAGCCGGCTACTCGTTACTGTGTAAATAAAGATTTCACCACTACATACATTTTAAACAATTTGTACTCTATCGCATTATTTGAAAGTGTTTTATTTCTTTATTTTGCGAGGGTCAGGTAAGGACTGCGGGATGACAAGGCAATGTTCTTCATTCGTCATGGCCATATTTCGTTCCATATGAATGTTTGCATACATATTGTTAACATGCAAGCTGTCTGTACGAAAGAAGTGTCTGTGTTTAATTGGGATGAAATGAATGTGGTATGTTTATAATTTAATTGATATCTTTGTGTACACCCAAGGTGGTAGGTCCCTCGTATGCGAGAGGCCGTCTGCGTTGGTACCACCGCTTTGTCAATTTCTGCCGCCAAGGTTTCGGTTTGTAGGACATTGTTTCAAGTGGAATTACTGGGCATTATTAGACTTAACATCTTATGTCTGGGGGTGACGAGCGCAGTTCAGTGCCATGCAGTGCTTTGTAATTCAAAATTCTGTGTGGTGTTGCTTCTGTTTATGGACAGGCGTGGCGTCTCATCATTCAATCAAATAAAAAATAAAAAAGTACTGAGCGATTTACAAATGCAAAAATTTATTTGTCTGTCAATAAATAAAAAGAAGACCTCGAGTCAAACAAAGCTAAGGTTTATTATAAACATAATAAACGGCTTTGTTAAAAAGAACAATCTGCAATCATGTGGAGCAGAAAACAACATCAGAAGTGTGATAACACAACTTTAGAATATCAAAGATCTCGTGTTAACGAACACGTAAATGCAATTAAAATTCTTTGCCCCGAAAAGTTAAATAAAAAAGGAGGCCCGCGTCGAGCCGTCTTTCAAACTTTATCTACGGCTTACTTTGTAATTACAAAGTAACACATCACACGTAATCATGTAATATGTTTAAAAAGAGATTAAAAATAATATTCAACCACGCTTACAACTTTTTCGCCGTATAATCCACTAGACAAACTGGTAATATGCAAATATATATTTTTTTGTTTGGGGTAAATGTACAAAATCGTGCCTCCCTCGACTAGATAATGAGTAGAGATAAGTGGAATACGTGAGCGAATGTTTAATTAATCACACCAAGTAAACTAGCACCGGCCAGGATTTCCTTAATTAAAATACTAGCTAAATGTTTACACTGTAACTACAAATCCGCTTATTTGTAGTGGAAGATACGACACTGAATAATTGTAATTAATTAATTAAATTTGGAAAATTACGCATACGTTTTTTCGTTCTGTATTTGTTATTTTTCAAGCGAGACAAGAATTAATACTAATCATTTGGAATAATTTGCGTAATTCGTATGGAGTTAGTATTTACAGACAAAATTCTAAGCTGATTCAAAGAATATTAACCACTGACGTACCTACTGTAGTACATCTGTTATCTAAAGTAGAACGCAACTAACTTAACACCCCGACAACCTTCGAAATGTATTATCTGAAATACAAAGCTGCATTTAGGATATATTATATTATAGTAGAAATAAAATAAAACTTTGCAGTAGATTATAAAATTAACCAAAATGTCAGATTTATTCGGCTTTTGGAGATATAAATGCTTAGAAAATCTTGCTTATGAAATGTTATGGAGTATAAAGATAATAAGATTTATCTATATATCATCAGCCACAGGACGTCCACTGCTGAACATAGGCCTCCCCCAAAGATTTCCAGACAGACTTGTTGGAAGCGGCCTGCATCCAGCGACCTCCTGCGACCTTCATCAGGTGGTCTGTCCACCTTGTAGGTGGACGTCCAACGCTGCTGCTATTGTATACCAACCTCCATATTTTTGAAATAGGAAAAAAAAATTACCTGTCGGTCACCGGGGTGAACCCGGCGCTCCTGTTGGCGGTCGTTAGATTCTCCACTTTTCACACTTTACTATACAACGGGATAAAATTGTTACAAAAACTTAATGACTAATTTATTTTAATTACTTTAGTTACAACATGTTGCGTTTCTATATTCGATTCCTCCGAGTCTCCGGGTTGGTTTATTTAGACCTGCAACAAACAGAATATCAGACTTAATAAACGCTCAAAGACCTTTCTTGAATTTACAAGTTAATAAAAATAAATTTAGGCTTTGACCGCGTAATAAAATCGAAATGTTCAATGTCATATTCTGAATACGCTGCGGTTCCCGACCAAGGCGAGCCCATTCGTTCTATTTCGACACAGCTCCGCAAATTGAAAATGATGACAGCTGAAAGACAATGAGTCCCGACCGCGAATTCATATTGCCTCTAACAATAGAGAATAAGTCTTTCGGTTGCCATTTGGTCAAAAGATCTAAACGAATAATAATTCGTACCCTTGCCCTTGAGTGCGAAATGCACGGTCATTACAGATTGCGAGCTCGGGTATCGAATGCAATCTCCCGAAACGATGTAGCGAACGAAAATCGTCTCTTTTTGTTTGAAATTTGAGTCGATGTTGGCTCGTTAGCAACTAGAGGACCTGCATATGGCCGTCAAATGTACACAGTGATGCGACAAGCAAGCTAGACTGTCTGAATGTCAAACCAATGATCGGCGTCTGCTGCAACCGATGCAATAAAAAAATAATTTATTTGCCTCATACGCCTCACATTAAATGCGGTGAGGGGAGCACAAATTTTGGAATCAATTTAATAAGACACTACGTGAAGTAACAAAAACAATGTGCTCAAATCAGATTACTTGGGCAACGGCCAGGAAAAAACTTTGAATTTTAAATAAACTTGTTTGTTTCCGACAGGTTAAAAAACTGGGTGAACTGTATGAAAACTGAAATTTGTTAAATAGGAATTCCAATGTAACAATTTATTTACCGAGTGTACAAAATGTGGCTCGTAAGTAAATACATGTATACAATACTTAGAAAAGTAAAAGGAGCAGAAACGATATGATTAATGATCCTAACTTTAAACATTTATGTCATTACAGATGAACGATGGCTTTTATAAACATGTGAGGTTTTACAGCGTTGCAAATGTTTAAAGCTCAAAAAAATAAACATTGCTACCAACTAGTTTTTTGCTTTACTTTAGTAATCAAATTATACCAATAAAAATTTAAAACCTTGAAATTAATAGCACGCGAATAAAACGCGAACAAACAAAAAATACGCTGTTTAATGCGATTTCGGAACGCCTGGAGAACACGCATTGTAGCAGGCACAAGCAATGCAAACTACAATATATTTCGGTATTTTAAGAGACGCTATATCCAATGCTTCTTTTATTAAGAAAAAATAAAACACAACATAAGTAAACTAGCAATAGTTTTTGAATTAAGACGTAGATCGTGAAGTAAGATGTTTTTAGCCGTCCAAATGTTGTGAAGGTCGTCTATTGGATATATACCAAGGCAATGAACCACAAAACGTAACCGGAAGCCGAGGCCGATGACTGATGGACGCTAATGTACCACGCGCTAGGGATGGCGCCATTAAACATTATAACTCGGTCATTTTTATTATTAGAGGAAATCGTAAATTTGAACATAATTCGATTATAATATGCTTTTTTATACTATTAATATGTCGCATCACTGGTCTAGTGGTAGCGTACATCGGCTGAGAAACCGTGAGGTCCTGATTTTAAATCCCAGATTGGGCAACTAGAATTTGTGTTTGAGTTTTTGATTTTAATGTTGTATGGTAGTAAAAAGGGCATCTAAATCTAAATAAATAAGTTGCATAATTCAGAAGAAATAAGTGGACCAAGAGATACAGACAGACGCAGATAGCGACTTTATTATATAGTATGTACTGATAATCGCGCAATGAATGGTGAAGGAAAACTTGAACAAACCTACATGCTTGAGAATGATCTATAAAAATTAAGTCTACCAACCTTTACCAGTCCAGGGATCCTAAAGGCTTAACTGCCCTCATTGACAAGGCGGCATTTGCCCAGCAAAGGGATAGCACGTGATCCAGGAAGAAGAAGCGTTTATACAGCATGATTCAAGTGACCATGGTCACGATTCAAGTGGTCGCTGGTACTTTGGACTGGACTGCGCTTACCATCAGGTCTAGAGCACTCACTTTGCCGTGCTGGAATAAAAAAAGGCCTAATAAAAAATAAAATTTTATACGGCAGTAACCCTAGATGTAGTAATCTAAATTAAATAAATCACAGCGTTAATGTCCAAACAACAAATTAGAGCTAGGCAATAAAGTCTTGTTGATATGGAACATTAAAGTGACCTCTCCAAGACCTTATAACCTCAAATCCCTGTTTCCGCTAACCTACCACAAAGACAACCATAAATCAGCGGCGAAGACTACATACAACACGATTCCTTCCAGCTTCCCTTTATAAACTTGTCAAAAAGTGTAGTTATACAGTTAGTTATGAAATGCTATATTGTTATACGTATTATTGACTAGCGATAAAAACATATCTTATGTATTTATAATATAGATAGCACTTCATAAAAAAAATGTTAACGTTTAATTCTATATTTAGGTTCGGCTTTTATTTTAAATAGATAAATTTAAATTTAGATTTTTTTTATTTAATTGAATGACGAGACGAGCAAGGCGTTCGTCTGATGGTAAGCGCCACGCCTGCCCATAAACAGAAGCAACACCAGACAGAACTTTGAATTACAAAACACTGCATGGCACTGAAGTGCGCTCGTCACCCCGAAACACAAGATGTTAAGTCTCATAATGCCCAGTAATTTCACTGCCTCTAATGTCTTTCAAACCGAAATACAACAGTGCTTACTGTTGCTTGGCGGCAGAAATAGACAAAGCGGTGGTACCCACCCAAACGGCCTCTCGCATACGAGGGACCTACCACCACCTTGTAATTCGCCACTGCTATAAATTACACTTCAAATTGTTTGTGATCAACAAAACCATTTTTTGGAATAGCTTCATTGGTTGAAAAGAATTTCCGAGATGCCGATGAGTTCTGTCAGTGGAAATAATGACAGCTCCAGTGATTTCGGTGCAAAAACACCCGACTCCACAACCTTTCGAGGCGTTGACCGTACGATGCCTTTTTGTTTCCCTGATAAACTTGTAGATATATATTTTTTACAAAGATTGATCCTTATCGATTCAGTGAGGTATTTTTTATTATTGAACTTGAAAGGTCGATTGTAGCATTATTGAATTACGTTTTTTCGTTGTTTACATGATTTTTGTCCAATATTTTATTACACAATCATAATAAGTGTAGCGTAACATAAAATAATGATTATGGTAGGTACTTGATACTCTGAGAAAATTTATTAATTTACAAGAAAAAATACACATAAAAAATCAAATAATTTTAACATTTTGAGTGTAGAGTCACTGTGTAGACAGTTTTGTCTACAGCATGAATGGATAGGCTTGACCGGGTCGTTAGCACTGTCTCAAAGAAAACAAAACAGAAAAAAATAAATTTCCTGCCAGTCAGTGGTAACAACGCGGTTGAGCCGGTCCATTCATACTGCAGATAAAACTGTCTACAGCGTAGCTCTACCACTTATTCTATACATACTATTATAATATCATGGTCCGAAAAAAATACAGATTCAACGATTTGTAAATAATCCGTAACTCTCGATCTCTAAAAACTGTTTTTCACACATATCAAATAAGCAAACCTTTGATTTCATTCCAATCTTAATTTATAACCGACTCCAAAAAGCAAGATTCGCAATGCGAAGTGATTTTTGTTGATTTTTTCGTCAACAGACGGTTTTGCCTACAACGTGACTCTAATACTTGTGTGGCGATAAGTATTATTAATATTATGGCACGGTGGGTATAATTACAGAAAGAATTTCACGGGCGTGATGCCGAGAGCAAAACGTAGCATAAAATATTATGCAGAAAGTCCTAAAATTATATCACGTGACGTCGTCTCGAATGACCTAGAAATACATTCTCAACCTACTTCTGTTTCAAACTTACAAAGTAACAAAGTTTTCAATTGATCCGATCAGTAGACTTAATTCATCGACCACCTACTCTAATGGAAGTTAAAAATTGGGCCCTTAATGGAAACTCGACGTCTACGAGTATATTTCAAAAGTCGGAGTAAATTGGGAAATTACCCGCATTAAAATGAACGGAAATGAGAATTTAATTTAAATGAAATAAGGTTGTAATATTTTTGCCCGACCGATGCAATTGATCACTTTTTTGGCTAGGACGCGTGTAAGTCAATTCTACAATTACGAAGCGAGACCACGTCGTTCGCAACCTCAGTTGACGCAAGCCCGTATTGTTTTAAGTGCCAATATGCTCTAAATACAACCTTGACGATAAGTTAGAGGACACGTTAATTTTTTTTGGTTTGAATCTTTTTGTGGCCGTACATTTGTCTTACAATGGTACTGAGATTTGAAAGGAATACATTAGCGGACCGGTCGATGGCACCGAGCGTGTCGAGCGCGTTAGGTATACGACAAATCAGATAATGTAAATCCGCGTAATGCTTCAATACTAATGGGGTTTGAGACAAAAGCACTTCGCAAAAAATCCACACACATTACCATGAAACGCTATTATTTTTATTTGTTTGATGTTATTTACGATACCACTTGCACATCACGTATTCTAAATGGCGATGCAAAACCAAAATTCGAAAATGTATTTTAAGTACACATCGAAGCGCGGGCGGGAATATTAATAAATTATATTAGGTTTACTTTACTTAGATGTGAAAGTTTGAATGTTTGTTAAACAATCACGCTTTAACAGCTGAACAGTTTTGTATGAAATTTGGTACTCGGGTAGAGCATGACATGGATTAAAACATAAAAACAGCCTAGATTCTATTACATCCAAATGACAACCAATCCAAAAACGTACAAACATCCAAACGATTTATTAATTAATAGTTACTACGTAATTCACATTTATAATGATAGTAAAACATTTGGCTATTAAAGTGGCCAGAGATGTCGTAAATGTGTAGATAAGGATTTTATTGTTTTATACACCTGTAAGGATTCAGCACCTAGAAAAAGCATACCATATACATATGTCATAATATAGTTAGTGGTTAATCTATGGTGTAACGAATCTATACTAATATATAAAGCTGTAGAGTTTGATTGTTTGATTGTTTGTTTGTTTGTTTGTTTGTTTGAACGCGCTAATCTCAGGAACTACTTACTGGTTCGAATTGAAAAATTCTTTTTGTGTTGGATAGTCCATTTATCGAGGAAGGCTTTAGGCTATATAACATTACGCTGCGACCGTTAGAAGCGAAGCATCAGTGAAAAATGTTGCAAAAACAGGGAAAATTATTCATATTTGAAGGCTTCCGTTGCTAAGCTACCCAAATCTATACTGATATTATAAAGCTGTAGAGTTTGATTGTTTGTTTGATCACGCGGGCGGAGCCGCGAGCAAAAGCTAGTGAATAAATAAAGTGGTAGAGCCAGTATTGTCTACAGCATGAACAGGCCGGCAGCCTGTGGTAATCCCACGTGAAGACATAAAGTAGCACCTTGCTTTTATGTTTTTTACGGTGAGTGTGATTTATGGAGGTGGAATTCGCTCCTCCATTTATGATTCTTCTGGTATCCGGTATGAGGGGTTAATATCCCTCATTATCAGGTGTCCCAATAGCTCGTTAGCCGCCCGCTGCTATAAAAAACTTAGGTACTGACCGTATGCTTGGCGATGCTAATCTAATTTATAAAAGGAAGCAGTGACTCAATATTTGTTGTCATTGGCCGAATCCGCAAGTTCGCAAGATAAAAGAAAAAAACTGAATAGTGTCTCATAAGTTGTTGATATGTGCGTCCACTACAGACCAATGATTTAAATAGATGCCGTAAGTACTTCAATCTGTAAACCAAGCGTGCCAATGTTTAGAGTTCCGCACCCAAAGGATTACCGCATACGAATTCTACGCCTCTCTGTCTTCTGCTTGTTATATTTTTAAAGGACTCCATATTTTGGTTTGTAATAAAAATCCCCATGCACTTTTAACAGAATATGTATTATTATGACGAGTTTAATAATAAATATAAAAATGTATGAAACTTAGCTGGCTTTATTTTCACGTTCACTGACGATGCTATCGCTCTCTGGTTTGGTACAATTCGGCATAAGTTGCCCATGACATCGACACGCAAGTGTTAGGAAATTGGGTGTCTGTTTAGACCTTTGGTCCGTGGCCTTTACGGAAAGTTTACGAGAGGCCATGACCTTGGATCACGGGTCTACGAATCCAATTAAGCCATTCACATGAGATTGATAGCTCGTAGAATCATTTATTGGTAGGCGTATCTTGTCGCAGGAATTAATCAGTGCCTTGAGGCGCTTCCAAAATTTATTGGACGTGTCCCAGGCGGAAGTAAATGGTGCACATACATGTACCTAAATCTTTCTGAAGCTAACTAACATTTTTTTCTTTTTTTTATCCTGGCTCGGCAAAGTGACTACGCTACACCTGATGGTAAGTGAAGCGCAATCCAAGAATAGTGTCGACCAACGATAAACAATGTGTCCATCGTATCGATCATGCCGGCCTGCCAAAGGGCCAAGGGGGAGGGGAATGAAAAAGGGATGGGAAAAGGGTTAGCATCCGGGGGCAAGCCCCCTGAGGAGAACCGGATATACACTGGCTGACCCTGGAACGCGACCCACACAAGGTGGGCCACTATGGCAGGTTTTAGCACCAGTGTACGGTGGTCGCTATCCGGTCGGATACAAGTATCCTCCCACCAGCAACTGTGTAGATTGCGCTATTTTATATTAAAAGTTTTCCCTAGAATAAATGAGATCTAGTGATATGTGGGTAATTATCACTATATCACCAATACCAATAACCAACAGTCACATACATAGTCCTGACCTCACAGTAAGATACGAGTCTTGTGTCGTGGGTATCAGGAACTACGAGAGACTTTTGGTCTTAGACTATAGTATCGTATATAATGTGTTGGAATGTGTTATAAGAAATTAACATCGTATTGGAAGAAATTCACACCAAAACTCCAACAAGACCTTGAAAACGTCCACCGGTATTTCATCGTGCTTGTGAAGGCTCGAGAATAAAATTTACTTGTCATTGGCGAAATGCATAATAATGCGAAGCCATAAATAAAAAAGAAGAAGACTGATATAAATTAAACGATCAGATTTTGAGTTTTGGCGGGAATTCTGACGGTGCAGTTCATCGCTTATTTTAATTTATTTAATAAACTAGTTTAGAGTTGTGTTTGTTGTATAAAAAAGGTGTGGATTTGTTCAATAAACATTGACGGCGATGAACAGTGTATGGAAACATTGAAATAAGTGAATTAAGAATCGTACTGAAAGGAGTTAACACCAAAACTTCGACAAGACCTTGAAATCGACCGCACCCGTGTTTCATCGTTCTTGGAAAAATTACTTGAGAATTAACTATACTTGACACTGGCTAAATGCACAATACTGCGAAAGCCATAAATAAAAAGAAGAAGATCAGATTTTATCAACAAACTCTAAATTGTGTTAAAGTGAATTTTATATGTGAATCGAATTCATGCGAGCCACGTAAAGGTGTTCCGTGATTCCGAGCCCGGGTTCATTTGCATCTGATCATGATTTAGCAGAAAGCAAATTTAAATCTGTTATGTTAGTTTTTTTCCATCACGGAACAATCATTCGAGTCTATATCACGGAATTTTGACCTGTACCTGACCTGTCTATAGTTTAATCCAAATATAATGTCGACAGTCGAGGGACGCATATGATTTGACGGTCGGCAGGGTTAAGCCGGTATGAAATTACTGCATATACACTGGCTGACTCCGGAATGCGACTCGCCCGAACGAGCCCCTATGACGAGTTTTACCACCATGTGTACTGTGGTTGCTATCCAGTCTGGTACAAAAATAACCGACAAATCAACATTTTGCAGTTGGTCAACTAAAATCCAACCGTGTGAACTCGCTATAAGGCTGTCTTGTCATGCGTCAGTTACTGGCGACAATGACGCTCTTATCTATCAACAACTTATCAAATTTCAGCTTGACTATCGCCATCGGAAGCCTACTTTTACTCTACTTATGCATGCAGTGAATAGTTTATACTCGACAACTTAAACCATCACGGCAGCCACACCACAACAGCCACACTGTAGACAGTTTTGTTTCCAGTGTAAATGGGCCAACTCGAGCCGTTTGTTACCACTGTCTCACAGAAAACCGACGTAAAGTAGCAACGAATCCATGATATTTCAGGTATTGTGGATGTTCATGGGCAATGGAGATTACTTACCATCAGGTGACCTACTTGCTCCTTTGCCAGCTTCTGCTATAAAAGAATAAAACTAAAAAGAAACAATCAATATGCAGTAAATATATTTACGTTTTATTATCATATATGACATAAAATAAATAATATTTTAAATAAGAATGAAGTCTTTGGATATCACAAAATAAACGAAGATATTTAATGTACATACAACAATTTTAGTGTATTTATGTATTTTCCAACATTATCTTAATAGACAAAACACCAGTTAATTTAATTAATGAGTAATATATAATTTATAATATTTTATTTTATTTCTTTTCTGTATTCATTTTATTAGTAAAGAATTACTACTAAAAATTAATACAGAAAAGAAGAAGCTAGAAAGCCTCTTCATCTAGATTTTTACGGTATTTTAAAAATATTATGGTTCTGACTCTCTATTAAAAAATTACTAATAAAATATTTTTGTTACAACAAAACTTTATAAATTATTTCTACAAATGCTTTCAATGTAATTCGTTCTTTATGTAATTTCGTCTTTAACCGAGTTTATGAACATAAGTAAAGCAGTTAACGATGTTAATCACAAAAGCGGTTCGTCGACCCAGACTCAAAATGAAGTATATATTACGTTCAAAATGCAGACTCAGCGTAACCTAGTAGATGGCCTTTGAAATCTTAATGCAAATCTGCAAGTTCCCGAGAATTTTACAATTTTATGCGCCGAATAACGGTGAAGTTTATCTAGTTTACTAACTTTGATATTAATTCCGACATTTCAATTGTTGATAATTAAAATTTTCTCCGAAAATATAAGACTTGATATTTATGCTTTTTGTCAGCCGACAACATCAATGCGACGCGTAGTTTGTATACTAATAGCAGACCCAGCCTCACGTTGCTGTGGCTAAGGTATATGTTAAATTATATTGTAGTAAACTATTCAATACAGTATGCGCCATCTATTGGATACTTAATCCAACGGATAAATTACCTTACACCGCCATCTGTTAGAATCTTATGGAGCTTACAGATAAATAAAACAAATAATTAGCAATCAGAAATATTCTGACTATAAATTGAGATATAAACTATCCTATCTCTTAAGTTGTTTGCAAAATTTGATTAAAATCGGTTCAGTAGTTTAGGAGTACATCGCGTATAAACAACGTGACACGAATTTTTTATATATAAAGATGTTACGCGATATCTCCGCAAAACGTAGACTGACGTTGAGGATTCTCGTAGTTGATAGGATTTAACACCGAGGACCTTTTAGAATTAATTTATTTATTTGTATTTAGGTTGTATCATGGTCTAGAAGAGGCCATCTGGGTTGATATCAGCACTTTGTAAATTTCTGCCGCCAAGCAGCAGCGCGTCAGTTCTGTTGTGTTTCGGCTTGAAGGACAACGAAGGTAGTGAAATTACTTGGTGTTATGAGACTTAACATCTTATGTCTCGGGGTGACGAGCGCAGTTCAGTGCGATCCAGTGGTTAGTAATTCAAAATTCTGAGAGAAATTGTTAGGGTATGTTGTCAGGCGTGGCACTTACCATCAGGCAAAAGACCTGCTAGTCTCGTCATTCTGAAAAAAAATACAGTCGAATGGTGGTGAAACTCCTCTTTTGTAGTTAGTTAAAATATAGTAGTCAGTCAAGATCATCCACACAATGTAATGTAATGTAAATATGCAATTGAAAATAATAAATCAATGTTTCATTTATAGTTCTTTTATGCATTGTAACTAAGAAATAATGCTACAATTTACAGAATTATTTAAGACTTACCATATTACCTCCTAAAAATGGATGAACTACGGAGATTCCAAGGTCAACATGTTTGCTGACTGCATTATCATATTCATAGTGTTTGTTAAAGTTATTTCTTGTTTCTAACTTAGTTTTATAGTTTACTTTAAATATTAACTTATTGGGCTTAGATTCGAAGTAAACCAGTTAGATTGTTCAACTGCTTTTGAAATCTTAAAAATCTCGTGTTTTTTTAATTGATAATAGATTCAATACGATATTCCCAGTTATAATACCGAGTATTTTTTTGGTATCAATGTCCTTCAAAACGAAATAGAATAGTGCTTATACACAGCAGTTTGGCGACAGACATTGACAAAGCGGTGGTATCAACCACCAATCAAATTCAGTATATTTTTGAAATAGATAAAAGATATGTGCGCTTCAAAATGTTTATCAGTTTCAAAGCTGTGTCTCGTAGTTGCATACTGACTACGCTTTTTTGATAGACATTGTAGAGGCTTGTTACTCTATAGGTAGACCTTTTTTGTATTTCAACAAGTCTCTGAAGATAATAAGCCTATTAGCCACCTCGTAAATACATTGAACCTAGGTCGGCAGTAAACATTTTTAATGGGCAGTTTTTACTTGTATTGCAGCGTCTCTGCATTAAGATACAAAGTGAAGCATATCATAAATGAGATTTTATGACACTGTTTATTATACAGTAGAACTTCGTGCATCCAAATCTGTCTGGAAATTGTGTTTTTCTCAACCAAAGATTTTATTAGGACGAATAATAAAAAATATACTTATGTTTTTCAATGCCTATTATTGAGCTGTATTGTTTGTGCGGATGTTATCCGTAATTATGTACGTAAAATGCGCAATGTATCCTTTAAAAGTTCCTTTGGTTTAGTTAATATATTTTTTTCTTTCTAAATGTTTGTTATAATCGAGGTTCTACAGTAGATCTATTATTAAATTGAAACCTTAAAGCCTTCCACTCCCCGCTGAGCCAATCGCTATTGAACTCATTTATTTAATCATTTTATACTATTCGTTTTTTTAATCTCTTCCGGCAAGTTGAATTTACACTGTTAATTAATTTTATTTGCCTCGCAATGTTTAAAGACTTAGCGAGTACCATTCTTTGTAGAGACTTCGATAAATTAAATCGTATTGTGTTCAAAGGGGATTTTTTTGAAATTATAGATAACTCTTTTATGTGTAAAGTATTTGAGTATGTTGTTTATATCTAAAAGGGTTAAAGTGCTTAGAATTTTTGAGATATAACGTCTCTTTTTGAGAACAATAGCTACGACCCAAATTATTCTAATTAGGAGTCTATATCGAGAATGTCTCAGGGATGCTAATATTGCCATATTGTAAAAATTAACGTTCATAGAATATTTAGAGTGGTTTTAGTTTATTTAGATACTAACGGACTTAAGAATTCACTTATCTCTACTTTATCTCTAACACGGTATCTCTCCACTCTACGAGCAGTCGAAGAATTACAAATAAGTCAGCAAGTTGCTTATTATTAACTGGATTTTCGATTCTATTTAATTCAAATATCTGTATTCCGTTGCATATACCTGTTACATTTCAAATTCTAGGCAGTATTCTGCTTACGTCATCGCTACGACGACTGTACGCCCGCTAGAACTAACTAAATCTTTAATACAGCATACAAAATATTATATTATACCAATTATAACAAAAACTAAATGAATGGTTTACAGCCACACATCTTAATTAACGATTACCTCAACCTACTTTCATAGTATATGTTTACTTATTATTAAACAACATAACGAACTGGCACAAAAATAAATTCTGAAACCTATTTAACTTATATATTGTGTACTTTAAATAGACTCCCCATTCTTAAACTAGGCATTGAAGCAAAATTTTCTCATGGGCGATGGAACAAAACAATTCATATTCCATAGTTAATGTACAAAAGATCTAGTTCTTTTACATATTTTAAAATAGATGAGAACTTTTCGAACTTGACGCGACAAGAAACAGCAAACTGTGGCTCATTAGTTAACAATACCACGTCGGAAGTTTGTCCTTGTTGTATAGAAAAACATGCACTCATTCGGCAAACACAATCGGTGCATTGCCCATGAACTTGGCCCACTTTCTCACGATACCAAACTGGGGGCAGGACACAAAAGGATCTGTATTGACGCAGTACCGACCTCAGTTTTATTGGGGGCACAAAAGTTCGTGTTAAATGCGCGTCATCAGAATTCTGCATACGTATTGTGCGTTTTTTTCTAAGTGCATACGTAATACGATGGTTGTGGTGTTATATCATATTATATTTCGGGATTCTGCATTATTAAAAGCGCGTTTTAAGGTACACGATGACAGCGACATGGGTAAGTTTTAAGATATGCAGTCGAGAGAGGAGGGAGCGACGTGTGAATGTGTTGTCCATATAATTTCATAGACATGTCGAAAGTGAAAAAGCATCGATTTATATCGTATAGATATTTTCGACTTGACTGCCTCGGTGGCGCAGTTGTAATGCGTAGTACAACTACTGTGCTGAGGTCTAGGGTTCCATGCCCGGGTCAGGTTAAATGATATTGGGTTTTTCTATCATTAATTGCTCAGTATCGACCCGGAGGCTGGAATTATGCCCGGAATGACGAAAGGCTCGTCCCCATCACATCATGGGACGGAAATACGCTCAGCGAAATGTGAGTGATGCAGTGTGGTATTGCTTATACCTCTACCTACTCCTTCGGGTATTACAGCCGTGAGTGCGTATGTATGTATATGATCAAAATGTAACAATATCGAGTTTGATAAATCAAGAAAAAAAAATTGATATACCGGACTAATATTTGGATGATCTTGTTTCGCACCTTAAAAAATTGGTTCACATTTCATGTCCATGGTATTTGAGAAAATATCGATTTAGCTGTGATTTCGATACCTAAAAAATATCGATACATCGATATATCGGTGTTTTAGCATCCCTACAATTTCATACAAAGCGAACGACTTTGACCGCGTCACCCGGCGCAATCCCCTGTCTCTATCTCATACAAGTTCGATATTTATATCTTGTTATTGATAACTTTTTGATAGATTGTTCCATTGGTAACTGTACCTATTGCGAGTGTTGAGGCTTGCATTATTTCGTCTGCATATGCATTTATTAGTAATAGGATAGTCATTCGTCGCTGAGCTGTGACCTAAATATAGCGTGATCGATACTTCCGAACACCATAGTTTCGAATTAGCCATACACATGTTTTATATTTAGAATATTCAAACGCTTTCATCCTCAGTTCTGCTGTAAATTTGTAATAACAGTAAGTTGTTAAAACAACTGTTATTGATGTGTTTATTAATTTGCATGTTATGCCGTTTGTTTGTATGGTATATAATGCTTAAATAACTGTACAACCATCAGACGAGCGCCTTGCTCGTCTCTTCATTTAATCAAATAAAAACCAGGTCGCCTGCCCGTAAAGAGAAGCAACACCATGCAGAACTTTGCATTACAAAGCGCAAGGCACTAGACTGCGCGCGTTAACCCGAAACACAAGATTTTAAGTCTCATAATGCCTAGTAATTTCACTGACTTCCATATCTTTCAACTACTGTTGCTTAGCGTCTTGAAATAGACGAAGAAGTAATACCAAGCTAGACGGCCTCCTGCATACGAGGACCCAACCACCTTGTAAATGTTAATGTTATGTATTGTAAAGAGAAACATTTCATTAAAAGTTACATAAAAATTTATTTGTTTATGTTGATTAGTAATCACGAAGTCGTCAGTTCATCCCGAACAAAATTAACATAGCAATGCTAAATGTGCAAGCGAGGGAGCGACTGCACTGTGTGCTCTTCACAATTCGTTGCTGCAAACAAAACAAAAGGACATAGGCGCCCGTATTAAAACTAGTTTACTTGCAGGAATGCTAAAACCCTTTTTGTAGTACTTAGTGAAGTGAAATGACGACAAACTAGTATACAGATGTCAGGAATACCTGCGTATTAACGATATCGTGGCAAGTAAGCTATGAATTAACGATAATGGTTGAAGTTTACATAATGAAGGTATTATGACGGGTAACTAAGAACATTTTAATCACCTTAAGTCCCTTATGTATTCATTTAGTTATGTGAAGTATTTGGCTTAACATAATGTCTCGTGTTAAATCATGTAATACGCGTGCGATGCTACTGAATCGAACCGCGGTAAAAATCTCAGTTTATTTTAGAGAGTGTCCTCATTCCTGCGTACGCCAGCGAAAGTAGCCAGTGGCTACAAGAACTCGCATCACCTACATAATACTTTCCAGACACGAGCCGCACATAAACATCTCACAATAACACTTCATGATTACATTACTTACCGTTTGTTATCTCCGAGGGAACACTTATATCACGGCACCACGTTCGGATTTGTTTGGGATTATAATAAACAATAACAGAGGCGCGGAAATATTCAGTGGGGCTGTTATTGACGTAATCATCTGACCGTTTAGGTTAAGTTTTCAGGCACCGCGCGCGGTCTGCCAGTTTAACGACCTCACAAATCACAACGCGGCTCGCGAATCCGATGAATAGGTTAATTTTGGTGGGATATATTTGGGGAAGAAATAGTTTTGTGATATAAATGCAGCAATGTCGGAGAGCATGGAGCGTGCGCACTCGAGTCCGAGGCAGTACTGTCGGCGGCCGCGAGGCGGCGCTGTGCTCGGCGGCGTATTGATAAAAGCGCAAGGGTGCCACGGCCTGGGACGAGACGATGCGACCGTACGATACTGGGCCGTTCGAGCAGCTCGGCGACCAACCTTGAACTCGCTCTATCGGCTATTAGATAATATGGGATTAGATAAAATAACGCCATAACACGCGGACGCTCCAGCGTAACGACTTTGTTTATATTGGGGTTCATTTACATTCGCCGCCGTTTTTTTCTGTCAATTCAAGATCTGTATGCAAGGTGTCAATAGCTATTTAGGAAAGGGCTCGTCCACTGTTAGGTACTGCATAAAACCCTAAATATTCATGTTAATGACAAATCAAAAACAATTATATATTATCAAATTAATGATATTGGATAATCATACGAGATAAGTATCTTTATTAATACGAATGTGTATTATTTAATATCATTTTGTATATTATTGTTTATGTACAATTTAAAAGGATTGATGAAATCCATAATCAGAGAAAAGCGAAGATGTTATGCTAAACTTTTCATGCTTTTTGAATATTCATACGCATCGATACAAAATAATATTATCTTTGACAAGAAACGTGACGCGAATAAATTATGATACTGAATTAATTACATTTTAATCATTTTGCAAATTTCCCCAATGTTGAGTTTGTATTTAGACGCCTACAGCGACCTTTAGTTTCAAAATCTTATTTACTGTGTTGAAAACATCTTCATAAGTGCTGTCAATTCCAAGTGGATTCTTTAAAGTTAAAAGTCAACCTACGTAGCTCTTCAAAATAATAGATAAACGCTTAGCAATTTCTGCTTATTTTGTAGAAGACGGACGCCCTCACGCAGGTCCGTATTCACAAAAAACACTTAGTAAGCTTGCTAAGTGTCCAATTCGGCGTACATGATTGGTTTGATATTAATTAACAACAAAAACTAAACAAAGACGTTTATAGAAATGGTCACTGTGATGGCGCTCACTATGAGGCCTCTTAATAACGATTTCGGGGGTATTACCTACGTCATTTAAATAAGTCTTGAATTGGTTAATTGGTCTATTTATAGTCTACTTAGTTTGAGAAACCGTGAGTGTTCAAATCCCAGATCAGTCAATAACAATTTGAATTTTACAACAGAAATCACACATCAGTTGCCTCAGATTGACATTCGTACCCAGTATGGCGATAGACTCACCCTCTACCACATCATGGGACGGAACTAAGCTCGTCGAAGCGTGCAATAGTTACACCACTGCCCACTCTCTTGGCGATATAGGTATTATATGTAATAATATTAAACTAAAACTTAAAACTTAACTTAAACTACGAGAGCAATATTTGCTAAAAGCTTATTACGGGTAAACTTAAACTGTAAAGTGCTTTCTTGTTAATTTACCTTCTGCACGCGTATCGTTTTACAAACATGATAGTTCCTTTTAACCAAGATACCTTATTCTGTATTTCGCTAATGCGTGAGGCAATATAGACAACATTCTGTTCCCAAATGTATCTATTTCACGTCTTGTAAATACGTAGCTTTAGTGGGATAACGAAAAGTGGTGGCGGTCGACTCACGCTGACCTTGAGATGTTGCATTTCTACCCACCCTCAACTCCCTCCTCCCCTACCTCTCTCACACCCAAATTGACGCCCCTTTTCCCACATTTCACCACTACGTACAGAACCAACTAACACCATCCTACATTATTATCAACCTGGACTCATACTGGATTCTTTGAATCTCCTTGCAGTGAATGTAATTTGTAATCAAAGATTCGATTTCCTTTCCATCGAATTGTCGGAGTGTATGTTTCTGTCAGACATGACAGCCTTATAATATTATAGGATATCGATATTATTCGCCGAAGTATAAAAAGCTTTAAGCGTTTGTGAATAATCCAACCTTATCAGAGCACATTCGGGACATAATCCCTAATACAGTCTTATTCAAATACTTTTAGTACAAAGGAAAGGGGAGGAATTCAATTTAAATAACTCATGGTCTTTGTCAATTCTTATTTATGTGGATATTAATATTTTATGTTATCTTTTTGTTTGTTTGTATTGTTATTATTATAATTCTTGATTTATAATCTAGTTCTTTAATTATCTATTACTGAAGCATACCATACGCTAAACTACGACGTAAGTGTTAGACACCGACAAAGTCCAATATTAGTGGATTTAAAACTTAAAAATACTTTGAATATGGAACATCTTGAAAGTCTAATAATACATCACAGTCTGGGGCGAGACTGACTATAAATTCTGCAAATCTAACTCCTCGTTCCGATTCATATTTTTATTAACTCCTTCATAGAATGAACTCGTCGTATCATTCATTGTTTTATGTATCCCCATTTATTGAAATGACGAGGGTCAAAACTTGGGCTCACGCTCATCGTCCATCGACACCGCAGGACAGCCATTTTAAAGACATTAGAGGCCGATGATTAATTATATTATTAAAATTAAGTTCCGAAGGCGCGGTCGCTCAACGTTCCTAATTTATCGCCAGGCAGCCTTTTTAATATTAAAATACTTTTTATTTTGTGTGTTAGTAACCAGCTCGGCAGTCATCAGTCAAGAAACTTCAAATAAATTAAACGTTTTTCGAGCGAGACTAATATTTTTAATGATGGTAGGATTCTGAGATGTTAAATTTTGGAATAAGTTATATGAATTCAATTTGTGTTTACAGGGTTGGGTACCTTTGGCTATGGAATCCTAAAAAGGTAATTAAGATAAGTCGATTGTACAATGAAATTACAGAAATACATATACAATGTTATTTCTCATAATGCCAGTAAAATTACTGGGTATTATGAGTGCTGGTATGAGACGGGGTGACGAGCGCAGTCCAATTCCATGCAGTGCTTTGTAATTCAAGGTTCTGTGTGATGTTACTTCTGTTTGGGCAGACGTGGCATTTACCATTAAGCGAGCGACCTGCTATCATTATTCAAGCAAATACAAAAAAAGATATATAAATTACGGATCTTGACCAAATATCAAAATATAATTTATAATAATACTTCATTACCAAAATCAAACAATCTAAAAGCATAAATCTTAAAGATTTATATTGTGTCGCTAAATTAGTGGACCAATAAATATTCAACTCATAAGTAAATAAACCTGCTTGACCAATTCATTCTTACTGTTAAACTAGCCAATCAATTATGAAATAATTTTTATTCCAATGATGGAAACACACTTTGATTGGTTTGAAAATATTGAAATAATAAACCAAGAGGAACCTCCTAACTCTTCGAGCCGTAACAGCTTTGTTTTTAAAATAAAGACTTATTTACAGGTATCTAAGGATGGATCGTGGAATGCAATACAATTTGTCAGTTAGGCGGTCGGGTCAGATAGCCTGCGCCCGATACTTTGTCCGCTTTTGTCTTTTTCCTTTTGTTAGAGGCTGTTTTGACGACTAATGGCCGCTCAGGGTTCGTGCCTGATAAACATAAGACGTGAATTTTGTTTTTTTTTTAATTTTACATTTAGTAACATATAGTGTATCATAAATTTCATACGCTGGTAACATTAGAACTTAATGACTGTTTTTGATGAAATGATTAAGGTTGATGTACTGATGTTACTGTGGCAATATTCACTGACATTTTTTTTATTGCCTGTGTTAAGAATGACGTCAGATAAATACCATCCACTAAAAGCCGTTCCTTAAATTCTATTTACGGATAGCACTCAAGCCTGTAATCCTCGAAGGGATAGGCAGAGGTGTAACCAGTACACCCACATTTCGTCGAGCGTATCTCCATCCCATGATGTCATAGGGGGAGAGCTGATCTGTCTCAGTGGCGCAGATGTATTGGATACGTGGTACGGCGGATGTGCTGAGGTCTCGAATTCGATCCCCGGGTCGCGTAACAGTGATATTAGGTTCTTCTATCACGAAATGCTCAGAATCCATCCGAAGTATGGAATTGTGCCCGATATAGCTATAGGGTAGTATGGGAGGGAAATAAGCTTGACGAAAATATGAGTGTACTGGTTATATCTCTGCCTAACCCTTCAGGGACAACAGTCGTGAGTGCGTATGTATATATGGAATTTCGTCGGCGTTTAAACACGTCGTAGTATGGCGCGAGCTTTAAACATATGCGGCGGTGAAAGATATAGTTTGTTCAAACTTTAAGGCGAACGCATTCACGCATCAGCAAATTTCATTTGACATTCCCTTCCCCCCGTAAATGTTGCATGATTGGGTGAAATAAAGAACAAGTGCAGAGAATGCAGGGGTCTGATAAATCTGGCCGGTTTTCCGTATGCAAGAATATGCACTGAGCGCTCACAGTTAATGGTCCTTGATTGATATTTATGAGTTTGGAAACGTCGCGTCGCGTCGGTACGTATCGCATGACATACTGTGTTGGTTTTATGCCTCAATCAACCACGAGTAAGTAAACAGTCATTACCACAGTAAAGGTATAGTATACAGTATTGTATCTTCATACAAATGGATGAAACGCGAGCTATACCTACGCGCCTCGATCAAGGCATGCGCGCGGCAGGCTGACAGTCGCGACTGTGCCGCAGTCACGAACGGACGGTATTGATTTTTTAAAGAAAATTTCACTAAAAATAAGACCAAGTACATATTTAATATGACGAATAGGATATATTGTGCTGTTTTTGGTTGCATGAATTCGTCAATAACGCATCCAGAGATAACTTTCCTTAGATTACCTGGAAACTCTGAAAGGTAAGACTATAAAATAATTTTACTTACTAGTAGGTAGGTACATAATGTGTGAGTTTTTTAATGGATAAGTATTTTATCTCCCGAAAATAAATGTCTGGATTAATAAATAAAGTAAATAGATTAAAGGAAAGTAATTGACACGAGTGAAATAGGTAGTTATAGGCGGTTCATGAATCATGATACGGTAGGTACGCTTGTGTTAAAACCTCGGGGCATGTGTGTTTTGTTTTGTTAGTTTGTATAATTCAAAGTAATGACGTGGTATTTTATCTATCTATCTATCTATATATATAAAAATGAATCGCTGTGCGTTTGTCTCGCCAAAACTCGAGTACCGATTTGGCTAATTCTGATCTTGAAATATTGGTGGAAATTCAGGGAAGGTTTACGCGGTGAGAAAAAATGAGTAACATAAATAATAAGTAAAGGAAAACACTAAAAACTACAACTAAATTTTCCAATACAAACTGTTCCTGGGTATGAAACACTTGATGTCTTTTTGATGTGAAACATATATAAGCGCAGGTATAAACCGGATTGTTGGCGTTGCGAAGCATGCCATGGTGACGGGTCGGTACGCTATACTAGACAGGACAGGGACAGGACAGGGACATGACAGGGACAGGACAGGACAGGACAGGACAGGACAGGACAGGACAGGACAGGACAGGACAGGACAGGGACAGGACAGGGACAGGACAGGGACAGGACAGGGACAGGACAGGGACAGGACAGGGACAGGACAGGGACAGGACAGGGACAGGACAGGGACAGGACAGGGACAGGACAGGGACAGGACAGGGACAGGACAGGACAGGGACAGGGACAGGACAGGGACAGGACAGGGACAGGACAGGGACAGGACAGGGACAGGACAGGGACAGGACAGGGACAGGACAGGGACAGGACAAGGACAGGGACAGGGACAGGACAGGGACAGAGACAGGACAGGAAAGGGACAGGGACAGGGCTGCGCAGTTTTATTAATATTGGCAACTTAAAAGGTACTTTTTATTACTTAGTTGTCGTCGTTATTTAGAATGGGTGTAATGCTCTAACTGAATCCATAAAAAAGTATTTTACAATCACAAAACTAAATGGTATCACAAAGTAGGCAAATGTAATTAAAATGCTGGAGGCGGGCAGCCCTATCGCATGTTTACGTACCGCGCGGCTGTAGGCATTTATTTCTAAAATTCAGCTGAGTTACAATACAGTTTACAGTGTCATTACTGTTTGAATATTTTATGTTGTAAGTGTCGCCCACGTGGTAGATATCCTTTTGATTGTAATAAACAAATACTAACAACACAAATAGCAGTGTAAACACTGTCATGTTTCGGTTTTAAGGACAATGAATCCATTGGATTATTCAGCATAATTAGATTTAACACCTTATGTCGATGACGAGCGCAGTCAAATGCCATGCAGTACATCATAATTCGAAGTTCTAATTGCTTCTATTTATGGTCGGACAAAACGATTACCATCAAGCGAACGATCTGCTCGTCTTGTCAAAAACATTACGATTATAAAAACAGGCTTATGCTAGTATGCAATAAGAAAAGTTGAATACCATAGTCATCATTGAATATACACCGTTTTTTGTAATAAAATTGACTTTATCCGCTAAATTGAATATATCCGCTCATTTCTCTCCAAATAATTAGACAGAAGTGCAACAAGTGCTGCCCCATTTTTTCCATCCCATGATGTGATAGCGGCGAGCCTACCACCATGCCGGGCCACACATTGTGATCGCCCTAAGATTCTAAATATAAAAGATGAAATATAAAATAAACCTTGAAGTTAACAGTAATGGAATGTTAATGCCTCCGTGGCGCACTGGGCGAGTTGCCGTGAAGCGAGAGGATGCGGGTTCGATTGTCGCACCGAGAAAAATGTTTGTGTGACCCACAAATATTTGTTTCAATTCTGGGTGTGTTTTCCCCTCAGAGGGGTTGACGTCAGGCAGGTGTCTGGTCGTAAAAACTACAAGCCTAAACTTTCTGTAACTTATATTAAAAAGCAAGTAGGCTGCGGGATAACAGCAGATGGAACGACCAGGTTTGTAGAAAAAAATAAGGAAAAAATGGCGAAAATTTCGTTTGATTTAACTAAGTGCGCTTTTAGCAGCTGCAAATCTGCGCTTTAGAGCTGACGCCGAGTGTTACGCCTTTTAGACTTATCTAGCACCCACCCATGCTATAAAATTTCCATCGACACGGCAAAAAGCTATCTAATAACGCCACGTCAGGGATTTTGCGAGTCGTAAACTAAATAATATGAAAATATACGAGGTTTTGGAGAAGGCCGAACGCTTTATAAAATGTACATAAGTACATTAAATATTAAACAAGTACCACAATAAACCATAATGGAGTCAAAACAACGTTTGAAGACATTATTTAAAGTATGGAAGTATTATTAGTATTTTATTGTAGAAGTATTATATTGTATTATGTCGTTTACTTAGTTTTAAAACGCTGATATATCAGTGTATAATTTGATATACAATCTCAACAAAAAGTAATATACAATATAGCAGACTCGGTATGTAATAAATATACCTATTATAATGTATTGATGTAGAAGATATGACTAACATATTTTTTTTGACACATCTACATTGAAGCATTGTTTACTTTAAATATTGTAACTGCTCACTCACAGAACGTCCACTGCTAAACAAATAAGCCTTCCACAAAGATTTCCAGACCGACCTGCATCCAGCGACTTCCTGCGACCTTTATCAGGTTGTCTGCCCATGTCCAGATCGTCTGTCTCTGTTGTAGGTGGATATCCAACGCTGCGCTTGCCGGTAAGTGGCCTTCAGTCCAGAACCTTTCTATCCCTATCTATCAGTTATGCGAGCTGTAGCCTGCCCACTGCCACTTCAGCTTGCTAATCCACTGGGCTATGTCGGTGACTTTCGTTCTTCTACGGATCTCCTCATTTCTGATTTGATCACGTAGCGAAACACTTACTTATAATATGATGTTATTATAATATATGTTGTCTAGTGCATGATTCGTCCAGTGAAATGATGTGTATATAGAGTCGATGTACGCAGGCCCCAGTCCTAGTTGCAATTCCTAGCGACCTCTTAACTAATAGCAATTGTACATCCCGGCTAATTATAGTTCAATTCAATACATTGGATGTCTGCGCGAGTGGTCCATATCGCAAGGGCGAAGGAATACATTTTGAATTATCTTTCGAATGATAAATCACGTTCGAAGAAAATTCCAAGAGTTATTAAATATTGTATTGTGATGACTGTGTTACTTTATATTTCGTTTTACCCGACTGCGTCTGAAGAGGATTATTAAGTAGTCAGTGTACGTGACACCTACACGATTTGCAGGTTGAATTTCAAGTTTCTGTATATCCCAGATCTTAAAATAATATGGAAATTTGATGCTCTAAATATTATCGCAATTTAATATAATAATTTTATTCTGTAATAGGTTTTAAGTATCTAGTTAAAACCTACTACTACTACTACAATAGTGAGTTACTTTCACAGTCCGTGTATATTCACAATGTAAGAATCTTGCTTTTTTGGCATAGGCCAGCAAACGAGCAAGCGGTCCCCTGATGGTAGGTGATCTCCAGCGCCATTGTTCGCCCATGATATCAGACAAATACTGGGCACTTTGCAGACCTTTAAAGAAAGGGATAATTAAGGGATCGGGAAGAAAAGGCGACTTGGGCCTCAGGATATCTTACTCACCGTACGAAACGCAGCAGCAAGCCGCTACTTTACGTCGGTTTTCTGTCGTCTATCTGTCGCGCCAGCCCATTTATGCTCCAGAAAAAAGTGTCTACAGTGTGGCTCTACCACTCGGCATGTGTTGACGACTCAATGTAATATTGGGAAGGTAAAGTATTTGGGCTTCCAGAAATCTCACTCACCGTACGAAACGTAAAGGAAGCTGGTATTTCACGTTGGTTTTCTGTGAGGCCATTAATGTTGTAGACCAAAGTGCTTACAGTGTAGCTCTTATAATATATAAACACTACATAGGTCCATGCTATACCTAGTGTAATGAAGGTAGAAAAATTAAAATTCACTTATCGATTGACCCCGTTCCGGCCGCTTACTCGCCGAGCCGGTGGTAGCAAGCACCCTTCAGTGTGGAGACCACTTTAGTATCGCACGCTTGCATCTGCCATGTACAAAACGTCATGTCATCTATATGAAGTAAGCATATTGAAACATTTTTTGAACATTAAAACCTTTTTTCACAATATTCGAATAAGATTTAAGTTAATCTCACAAAGACCCTAAATTTCGTATTTAGCCATTGAGTGTGTTTAAGAAACGTCAAATCGTGTAAACATTTTATATTAGTAAACATCTTATTTATTCATTTAACAGCCTCCGTGGCGCAGTTAGCGAGTAGCCGGCTACGAAGCGAGAGGCCTTGGGTTCGATCCCCGCACCGAGACAAATGTTTGTGTGATCTACAATAATTTGTTCCGGGTCTGGGTGTTATGGGACCGCAAGTCCCTGCTAGTTCCTGATACCCACGGTATAGTTTAAGCTAGTGTGGGACCTGATCTATGTGTGTGAATGTTGGGTGTATATATATTTATTATTATTAATTAAAACCAGTCTAAGTATGAAGTTGTCGTGCAAGTGTGCCTTAATTATCCACCACATTATTGTTTAAGACACCTATTTTGAAAGTACCAAGAACACCTTCTTTCTTTCGGTATATGTCGGAATACGGCTTTTGTATTTGAAAGTGACATATTATTATCTTATTTGGTAAGCAGTATTTACTCAAAAATGGAGAAAATCTTGGTCGTTTAGAAGAAATTACCTTTCTTTCAGACTAATGGTCAAATGCTCAGATTTGCTGTCAGTAATTTTTTGTCCATTTTGTTTGCATGACACTATTGATAGTAAGCAAATTTATCTATAAATAGAATATTAGGATCGGCCATAACCTACCTACGCCTAAACCCGCCACACGAATCGTATCGTGACAATAGATGTGCGATATTGTATATACAAATTTCATACAATGAATTTTAAAAATAGACCGTAGTTGCGCATGTGGTTCGACCCCCTTTTTTCATTGGTTAATAATAGTATAGCTACGTTTTAGTATAAATATGGTAGTTTCAATATTACAAATGTAAGCCCCTGTGGCCTAATGGATAAGGCATCGGCCTCCTAAGCCGGGGACTGTGGGTTCGAGTCCCACCAGGGGTACAGTTAGTTTTTTGATTCGCATTTTTTGTATACCTAAACTATTATCACAAGTTATTAAGTAAGCATTTATTTAGCTATTTTAAACTGGATTTAAATATATTTTACGCCCTAACGCCCGTATACTGAAACGCTACTTAAGTATTTAAGATCGTTTTAAACAAGTTAAGTCCGTCTTAGCTGTCAAAATTGTATGAAAATAAGTAGCCGTTAGCCGTCAGACAGCTAAGTAGCGTTTCAGTATTCGGACATAAGTGCTTTATAAATCAAAGTTTTGAGCATCGTTTATATGCAGACATGTCGTATCATCGTGCGACCTGCTCATCACGTTGTTGAGTTGTTTATAAAAAAATAACTAACATGTTATGCAACATTGCACCTAACCAATTCCATTTAGTTTTTGTGCCAACCTTACAGAAAGATTATTAGTTGTATTAGTTTTTTTAATTCTAATTAAAAAACTAATACACCGTGTAATCTTTCTGTAAGGCTATTGAATAATTTAAATTTATTTGTTAGAATACAAAATAACCAATCAAAGTAATGCCTAAACCATGTTATCAAGACATTTTGCTGGTGGGAGGATACTTGTATCCGACCGGATAGCGACCACCGTACACTGGTGCTAAAACCTGCCATAGTGGCCCACCTTGTGTGGGTCGCATTCCAGCCAGTGTATATCCGATTCTCCCCAGGGGGCTTGCCCCCTGATCCTAACCCTTTTCCCATCCCTTTTACTTCCCCTCCCCCTTGGCCCTTTGGCAGGCCGGCATAATCTTGCCGACCTACGATGGACACATTGTTTATCGTCACTATTCTTGGATTGCGCTACACTTACCATCAGGTGTAGCGTAGTCACTTTGCCGATCCAGGATAAAAAAAAACATGAGAAGGTATAGGCGAACCCGCATTAGGCCAGCGTGGTGGACTAATGGGTATTCCCAATAATCTGTTTAACGATAGATTTGCTTACTGGCAGTACGTTATTGCCACATTTTGTATGGGAGATCTGTCACAACACGTAAGCAAAACTATCTGTAAAAATAATATAGGGAACGGCCATTAAACGTAACCCTTCTCATTTAATAGAGGTGGCCCGTTCCCAGCAGTGGGACATGTAAATACAGAGCCTATATTGCTATTTATTTTAGGTAGGTGTGTCCTGTGTGTATTGAGTAAGTCTTTACTCAATATTAAAGTTTAGGAAACCTTCAATATAGTGTTTTACAACCAACTCACAAGCTACTTTACTTGAATATTAAATCCTTTATCTTACTCCATATTTGAACTGCATTTTGCTTACAGTAATCAAAATAATTTTAAAATGTTAGCAGACACAGAGTCTGCACATTTAGTATCGATTGCACCAACCGCCTGTTAAAGATGCTAATAAAGTTATTGTAACAAGCATTGGTTGACGAATTCTACAGATTTCGGAATAAAGGTAGTACAGAAAACGAAGATACTACCTGTAAATAACGTGTACAATTGTCGCTTTCAATAACTTTAACCTTAACTGATGGTTGGTTCAATACAGTATCCCTTCAGTGGTAGGCAGCGGCTTGGCTGTGCCCCTGGCATTGCCGATGTCCATGAGCGGCGGTGACCGCTTACCATCAGGCGGGCCGCTTGCTCGTCTGCCTATCAAGGCAATAAAAAAAAAAAAAAACACTCTGAAAGTATGCAGGTCGCCTGTATACGGTTGATTTAAAACCTGTTTTCAATTTACTCGACGTATTTCGTTTGTCCAAAATTCACGTGTGTTTTTTCCTCTTTCTGTTGCAGTATCAACTGTATCAGCCTAATAATATATTATGTAGCTATAAACCTAATAAATAAGGTCTAATCCCTCAACTCTGGAGACTCGTCCCAGCAGTGGGACGTATAATACAGAGCATAAGATTATTTATTTATAACCTACCAATATATCCAACAAAATCATTTTATAAATGGATGTGATTTTTTTTTAGTTATATTCGTTTACGTGGGCATATCATGTTATATCACGAACCTTGGACAAATCAAAAATTAATACAAACCTGTTGGTTGCCATCGTTTAAAATCCAAACTTAAAAATAAATTCTACATAAACTCGCCAAAATTCGATTTTGTTATTCCATTTTTCTCGATGTCTTTATTATTTTACATGGCTTTATTGGCAACACTTAATTAAGCGCATACAGCCGCTAACACCCATACATAAATACAATAACCCATGCACTTCTACCTGTGTTCTGCATATAGCAGTTGCCTGAAGTGTAATGACCGCGCACGCACACAAACAACGCAGGTAGGGCTGTACGCGTGTGCGTGATCGTGCGTACACGCGTCTGCGACCTTGACAAGGGTCGTCTGTAGCTGAAACTGCAGGCGAAGGGCACAGGGAGGCAGGCGGTCGATACACAAATTTTCATTAACAATGCTTCGGATATAATGTTTTTGTACTGCATTAATTATAACATTGTCTGAGAAAACGTATTTATGTTTTATGTAGATTTGATGTTACGAGATTTAAATATTGTTGAAGATAACAAAGGATGTAATTAAATGTGTAAATTTGATATAATTTTCCTAGTTACCTAAATGTATTTATTTTATTCTTTTCAAAAAATATCTTCAATTGGTATTATGTACCTATTGGTATTCTAATTTTAGATCATAGCTTTATCGATTTATTAAGTACCTAAAATGTTAACTACTTAACCTAGATAATTGTAATTTACAAATAAGTACCAATGCGAAAAATTCAACAAAATCATTTTGCATTCTGGGAGCCTGTTTTATAGTCAGTATAAAAATATGATTGGAATAAGAATATATAACACAACTAGCTTATACTCGCAGCTTTTATAACTGGTAGAGCCACGCTATCGACGGTTTTGTCTAAAGTACTCTAAAGCATCAATGAGCCGGCTCAACCGGGTCGCTACCACTGGCTCACAGAAAACCGACGTAAAGTAGCAGCTTGCTGCTGCGTTTTGTACGGTGAGTATTATATCCGGAGGTCCGAATCCCCGTCCCCTTCCCAATCCCTTAATTATCCCTTCTCTTTAAGGTCGGCAACGCGCCTATAATTCTTCTAGCATGGTGGGTGTACATGGGCGGAGGAGATCACTTACCATGTGACCCACTTACACGTTTGCCGGTCTATGCTGTAAAAAGAACTAGTTTCTCCGTAGAGGTAAGTTGTATTTATAAGGTGCTATCTGTCATAGATGTAATTGTGTCGGTAATATGTTTGTGCCCCACATAAAAGTGGGTATTGAAAAATCAACCTTCACAAAAGCCAAGCCAAATTGAATTTACAAACACTTAATTCGAAATGTTATGTAAGATAATTTATATAGAACGCTTGAATTTCAATCACGACCCGCGAACTCTAACAAACAACACTAAAAGATTTCGATTAGCGAAAAACAAGGAAAATCACAACCAAAACAAATTTTAATAAAACTTCAAAAAATAAAGGGCAGGCTCTAGAAATAATTGGAATCGGAATCCAAATAACCGTCAGCAAATACTCGTTGAAATAACTTTATACATTGATTTATATTATCAAATAAACGTAGAAAATTAAGTTAGAACACAATTGCTTATTAGTCGCCTAAGTTAAATTGTAATTAATTAGGATTTACTTCTTTTTACAGTCAAATAAAACAAATAAAGAGTGTATTAAACTGATAATTAAATATTTACTAATTGACCAATAATAATTTCGTTGTAAACATTAATAATTATGTAGGAATTACAAGTATGTGGTGGGCCTGATAGAAAGTGTTATTATAATGACTGATGTATCTTTACCAGATTACGATAATTTTATTATATCTATTTGATCCAAGAAATTTGATGATTAATCATATTTGTCAAAGATTTCGATATAAAATACACTACGTACCCGTGAAATTGTGAACAAATACAAGACTAAGAATTTGGACAACGATATTTGATATGTCGTGTCACCCTTAGACAGCAAACCACTGCTTATTTCTGCCGTCAAGACCCTAGAGTGTCAACTGAACAAACAAGGGTAAGAGGAACCCAAACCGAACTAAAAATAAAGTAAATAGTTTTAATGTAGTCCCGGTTTATTTTAATGATACTAAAGAGTGTCAAAATAAATAATAATCTAATGTGTGATAATCTACAGTGAATGACGATTCTGTCCAACTATAATTAGGTTAGTTTCATAATTATTGCCACCGTTTGACACATTTTAAAAATCGTATGTAAACACTATGATTTACGCTTCTCAATTACGTTAGGAAAAATTCTGGTATATTAATCATGATTATATTGTTTTCTAATATCTAAACACACACAAAGAAAGCGTATATTGAAGTGTTCAAAATCTACGACCTCTGCATCGGCCAACGAACGCCTATGACATTGAAAAGACCGAGCCGAGTAGGCCCCACACCACCAAATATGCCTGTTACTTGCACCCGTAACGATCCACCCCCCTTTTTTGGTGGGGTAGGGTGAATTTCATAAAAATTGTCGACGGCGCAGTGTGTGCCTCTGAATATAATAGATTTGATCAACTGTCGGAGCTGACTGCTTTATACATAACGTCATGAATGATGTACCTACTTCACTTTTTATGATTGTTTTTCGGCATTTAATGTTATTGTAATGGAGTTGTTAGTGACTTAATAAGTAGTAAATTATAATACACATCAAACGAAAACGTGCTTAAATTTGACTTGAAAATATATGCACACATACATATGATCACGCCTGTATACCAAAAGAGGTTGGCAAAGGAGTAACTAATGCATCTACGATGTGCCGAGCTTATTTCCGTCCCATGATGTGATTAGTGAGCCAGGTTATCGCCGTACCGGGCACAAATTTCAACCCCGGAAAACTCATTTGTGGTTTTAGAATCCAAAACTCAAACTCAAGTTTTGGTTTGCAAGGGCGGGATCTGAACACAAGACCTCAGTATCTCAGCCTAAGTACCTTCGTTGCCAACAGACCAATAATACGAATGAATGTTGAAGTCCATTGACATTTTGATTAATTTATTATCTCAACGACATTTGAGTTTGAATTAAATTTTGAAATTGTATATAAAACAAAAAAATACATAATATACTAATATGCATTACTTAGCAACTTTTCTGTAAGGCGCCATCTAAGTTTTGATGAAGACTCTAAACATTTTAATCCCGCAAAGCTCCATCTGTTGGCAAGAGTCCTAAACTTTTACTAAACAACTCATGATACGTATAATTTAGTGTATTCAACATATAACAGATGGCAGAAGTTTATCGCACTAGTTTTTAATATTAATAATTATTTATAATTCAATGATTATTTTAACGTTAAACAATTATTTATAACCAAATTACCTATTTCGGATATTTCATTCACCGTTGGAAACAATGTTTTTAATGTACGTGGGCCTCAGGTTTGTGGAAGACTTTTTTATTTAATTGAATGACGAGACGAGTAAGTCGCTCGCCTGATGGTAAGTGCCATCACGCCTGCCCATAAACAGAAGTGACACCACACAGAACTATAAGTTTTAAAGCACTGCATGACACTGAACTGAGCTAGTCACCGCGAGAGATACATGAGAGATGTGAGGTCTCCTAATGCCCAGTAATTTCACTGGCTTCATTGTCCTTCAAACCAAAATACAACAGTGCTTACACACTGTTGCTTGACGGCAGTCATAGATAAAGCGGTGGTACCAACCCAGACGGCCTCTCGCATACGAAGGATCTACCACCTTGTAAACGGACTATTAGGGTAGTGAGAGGTAGAGTTAGCTGTTGTGCCAACATATTGACTCGTAGATTTCCAAGGTGTACTAACACTTTTTTTTGTGTTAACGCTTGCTGTAAGCCTGACGCTAGTCGGCTGTGTACACCTTCACCGGACTTTCGGGTGAGCGCTTTAGGCGCTCTCAACCCTTACATTTAAGTGACCACGCTGAGGGCACCCCCTTTGGGGTACGAGCCTCGGCTCAGGACGGCCACTGGGGGAGGGCAGAGACATCTGCCATTATTGGTTTGGGGGAAGTATTAAAGCTACTTAGTCATCATCAGCTCGCGGGCCGGTACTAGGGTCGGGGGGGTTGCGGGGAACGCGGCGCAGTCCTCGGCGGCGAGGACGACAGGTCGGTCGTGTGTACTAACACTGTTAAAATTACTTTGGACCTGGCCATACATGTATTGATGCTTCACCCAGGAAGCATTACAATTCACATTGTATTCACGTATTTACTTCTCCAAAAGCTGAATTTTGACCCAATAGTTGAACAGTCTATCGCCCGAAATACCCACCTATCCATACATATATGTTCCGTACTCACTAACCATTATCGCAATATTGGTCTTTAACTGTTTCCAACGAAAACCGTTTAGTCATCCATTTGTTAGAATAATACAGGCCAAAATCCACAAAGGATTGGAAACAATGCCGTGTTTTACGCCATAAACAGAATAACAATTTTCTGTTCATGCAAAAGTTAGGCAAACTAGGAAGTAGGTTACTTTATGAACCATTGATGAACACTCATAAAGCTGAAAGATTCATGCGATGCAACAAAGTTATTGTATTAAGCTATACACAGTTTGTTTATTTATTTTTTCTCTATTTCTTTCCAAACTATTGAGCGGAGTATTAAAAAACAAAAAACAATGACTTTGTAAACAATTAATTTTTAAATGTCTAGCATTTGCTCGCGGCTTCGCGTTTTCTAGTATAAAATGTTGCCTTTGTCCTAATTATACCTTCTTAAGTCTACCTTTCAGCAGCTTATGCCAAATACCATCCAAAAGTGTTCAGTTGATAAGGTGTGATTGATCAACAATCAACTAAATTCATAAACATACAAAATTTCACATTTGTAATAGTCAGATAGTATAGCGTAGGTAGAAACAGACTCCGTGGTGTAGTGGGTGATAACCGGCTGTGAAATGAGTGGCCGTGAGTTCGATTCCCGAAATGACACAAATGTTTGTGTAATCCGTTTAAACAATTGTTTCGGGTCTGGGTGTGTTCCCCCCCCCCCCTTTTTTTGCTGAGTGACGTTATGCTGTTTGCCTGAGGAGAGTCGGCTTTCTACAGCTTCACCGGACTTTCGGGCGAACGCTTTAGGCGCTCTCAACCCTTACATTTAAGTGACCACGCTGAGGGCACCCCCTTTGGGGTACGAACCTCGACTCAGGGCGGTCACTGGGCGGTTTCCCCCCAGAGAGTTTGACGTCAGGCGGCCGGTCGTAAAATCTACGAGAGAAATCTTTGTGTTAACAGACATGTTGCACCGTTCATACTGTGAGTGAGATAAGAGCAAGTCGAAGTCATAAAAATGTACCATGGCAAGTCAGCCAACTGTTGGCAAGAAGCATCATATATTTTGAACTCGCTCCATTCTCAAATTAGTCATTGGCCGGCACTGCAATGCTATAATTACTTCACGCTTTTCCGACTATCCTTTTCTTTAACAACAACAACATTCAATGGCTAAAATATGTTCCAAAAACAAAATATGAGTGACGCATTCCACTCCAAACAAACCGGAGTTACGCATGCGATTCGAAAGTAAGATACTGTGTCAAGTTTAGCAATGTTTTAGGAAAAACGATCAGGTTTTTTTAAAAAGTGCTGTAGTAGAATCAGCTTCGTGAATATTCCAAACATTGATGTATATGTGCTAGCGTGCTAGAATAGACACCGCGAAGAATTTATTCGTCACGCGTTGCGGTACAACACTTCAACTGACTTGTATCCGTTTTGAACATTTTAATACTCTATCGCGCTTTTTGAGCGTACAAAGATAAAAGTTCTGTGTGGTGTTGCTTCTGTTTATAGGCAGGCGTGGCGCTTTCCATCAGGCAAACGCCTTGCTCGTCTCGTAATTGAATCAATTAAAAAAAGGTACATAATTAAAAATAAATCACGAATCTAACATAAATTTTACAAAGAACTACTTTTTTGCAGTCGGTTAAATAAACGCAGTACGTAACGCAATACGCGTCAGTGTGTTCACTTGACGGTAGATTAGTGTGACGTAACGTACAACTAAAACGAATAACATTGACGTTTCGCAAACGCTTGCCGACGGGCAGGCGGCGTCTCAACTCCTTATGTAACTCTTCCGAGAGTTCCGCGATTGATCCATATTAACATAAGAGTATTATCGCTCGATCTAACGTTCTGTTTATGTGAAATATACGATGAAAAAGATTTAGACCCAAACAATACGTGTCAAGAGAAGACGTAATAATGGATTTTTCGCTTTTATTATAAATAGTAAAATAGAACCTTTTTAATAGAAACAGCTACAAATAATCAATTAAATTGAAACCTTATTGTGTCTGATACCAATCATTGTGCATTATACTGCAACAACACAGACTCAAATTATTTAGTTTTATTTTTATCTTTTTAGCTTTAAAGTAGCACGACCCTCACACGCCCTTCGATGGACCCACCTACGTAACTTGCCAGGGACATTTATAAGACAGACACTTGAGATAATGTTAGCATCTGTTAAAAATAAAAACATTCATGCCTTTATACAATTTTTATTTTACATTCATCTAAGAGGATTTAAGGGTGTATCCATAGACTAAAAACTGATACGTAAGGTAGAAATGAAGTCGTGTACACACTAGAGAAATGCGCGTCGGACTGACACACAGGGCTCCGTTACCCATACCTTTAGATTGTTGTGTTCTAAAATTAAATGTATGCCCTGAGATACCTTTTATAACCTGCTTCAGTGGCACAGTTGTATTGCGTGCGCGTGTGACTGCTGTGCTGAGGCTTCGGTTGGCTATGGGTTACCACACTTACTACTTTAACACACGGAAGACCACCGCTGGTATTTATACCAACACAATTAATTGGGACCATTTTTGTGGCGAGCATATTAAATTTAAGTTTAGATTTACCTAAATTTAGTGTATCTATACTGCTTGTTACAAATAAACTATATACCTCTATATACCTTTCTTTCTTTTCCTTTATATATTATTCTATACTACTTCAAAAGTGTTGAACGTACATAAACATTATTCAACGATGATTAAGTGATTATGTGTAATGAAGGATATACGAGAATTTATGAGTGCGGATGGCTACTCAGGAGCAATAAAGGTAATCTTGTTAACCGCAAATTGTCCTACAGCGATTCCTACTTTAATCGGAATTGACTGGACCCGGGACCGAGGTGAAAAAAAAGGAAGTGAAAAAGTGAAACTGGACAGCATATTGATTCTTCAATACCTACACACATGATTCTGGTGAACACCGATAAACTCATTGTTTATCGATGGTCGCTAGTTTTTTTTTTGTTTTCACTTACTTCGGGCCGGTGCAATTCTGATAATTCTCGAGGGAAGAAACGATCTCGACGGTTATGACATCTGTCGAGAAACGGTACTTTTACTTATCAGATAATTTTAATTAAAAATCTAACCTGGTCCGTAAAAGAACTAACTAATTTATTGTTGTTTTTATTATTTGATATTTACCATATTATATTAAAATGTGTTAAAAATGGGCCGGCTACTAATTCTAGACAAAAAGATAGAGCCCTTTGTAATTCAGATAGACAGATCGACAAACATACACATCGCATCTTTTGGGTATGGAATCCTAAAAGTATATAGGCATATAATCATATAGTTACTAAGTGGTTAGAGGATCTTTTCCTAGTACAATAAAGTTTAAGACTAAAATATATGGGTTCAGTGACCTGAAAAAAAAAACCTAGCTAAAAATCTAGTTCATAACCTCGAATAAGTCAGGTGAAATCCAATCATAACCGCCTGTACGCTCACTAAGACATGTCTTCATTAATCTTGACAGATGGCTATCATTCCACATAGCACATGCACCTACGTATATACTGAAAATTATATTAAGTGCTCTGCCGATTAATCTTTGACTTTTTTTGAGCTAGTTATAGATAGTTTGTCTGCAGTATGAATAGGCTGTATCGACCGGATCGTTACCACTGTCTCACAGAAAGCAACTGTCTCATAGAAGTAGCGGCTTGCTACTGCGTTTCGTACGGTGGATGAGATATCCGGAGGCCCAAACCCCTTCCCTTTTCCTATTCCTAAATTATCCCTTTCTTTAAAGTCGGCAACGCGCCCATGATTCTTCTAGTTTTGTGGGCGTTCATGGGCGGTGGAGATCACTTTCTCAGGTGACCCACTACAAACCCCGTTCATAATATCAGTAATATACCATATTTTTTTAATACCTACATCCAGTCAAAAAGTAATTAAAGCATTAAGGGCCTTCCATGAGCAAACGACCTTGACTGACTCGCGCCATACAAACTCATGTACTTAGCGCGTGAGTTTTCGTGCAGAATATGCACGTATTTAGCGAATAATTGATTTAAAAAATCAGGTTTTGGTCTTTTGGAAAATTTAAAACGGGCAAAATATTCGTTATTAAATTGCCTATCTAGTGATGTTAATCTCATATGAAAACAATCTGTACTTTAAAAGGAGACGCACGGAATCTTTGCATTTTTCTCATTTTTATGGTTCATTTATAACGACAATTTAAAACAATATATAAACATTAACATGAATTTGAATCGAACAAAGTAAAGCTGACAGATTGTAGAAATATATTGTATATTTTTTTAACCTTTATTTATATTAATTAATGACTAGATAGCCTCTAAAAATCTCGATCGCGCGGCGTTTTGCTGGGGGTATGGCCATCTTTCTACAGCAAATTAACTTTATTACAGCCATTAGATGCTCTTTAACTTATGTTTACTCTGGTCGCACTTTCACTTCCTTGTATTGTCTCGGGATAGCTTTAAAGTTGAGCCTCTTATCTTAATGGCGTGTAAAGCCTTTCATGTGTAGCTTTAATCTCCACCTCTTTTTAAAAGGATTCAGAGCAACTAAGATTTTAACATTTTGTTTGTTTTATCCATTGACTTTAAAAAGGTAGAAGGCTGTGAATTCTTCTATAATTATGAGCATATGTATCTTAAAGTGCTTATTTTCGTTTTCGAAATAAACCTGAGGATGATCCCAACCCATCCCATTTGGGTTAAGATCTAATGAGAGATGGAACATTTCTCAACGAATAACAGGTAGATAAGCACTCACGCCTGTAATACTAGCAGGTGTAGGCAGTGGTGTAACTAGTACACCCACATTTCGCCGAGCTGATTTCGATCCCATGATGTGATTGGTGAGCCTATCGCCATTCCGAGCACAATTCCAGACTCCGACTTCAGATTAAGCATTTTTGTATGGTAAATCCCAATATTACTTTTACCCGACTCGGGGATTGTACCGCGTATCCAATAAACCTGTGCTTCCGAGCCAGTTCACAGTAAATGTACGACAATTCTAGTTTTGATATCTTTTTTTAACTTAGAATATAATTGTAATCTCGACGAATTGTCTATTTTTTTTATTTTATGGAATGACGAGACGAGCAAGGCCCTCGCCTAATGGTAAGCGGGCACGCCTGCCTATAAACAGATGCAACACCACACAGAACTTTAAATTAAAAGCACCGCATGGCACTGAACTGCGCTCGTCACCCCGAGACATAAGATGTTAAGTCTCATAATACCTAGTAATTTCACTAGCTTTAATGTCCTTCAAACCGAAACACAACAGTGCTTACACACTGTTGCTTGGCGGCAGAAATAGACAAAGCGGTGGTACCAAGCCAGACGGCCTCTCGCATACGAGGAACCTACCACCTTGTCAAGAATTGTAGAATCAACAAGGACCGACCTAATTTCCTCAAATATTTTTTTTCATTTATTGTTCAAATACGTATCACAGCCATCTTAACAAGCAAATTGCAACCGCGATAGATGCCTTCCTTTCATTTTGTTTTACGTAATTCTTTATTAGTATGTAGATTATGACATTTTATTATGAATGTTTGAACATTGGATTGGTGGTTCGGTTTTATATGACTTGCACAATCTTAGAATTACAATAATGTCTTTACCAAAAATAAATAATAGTAATGTATGTACATTTGAAAATATATTTTTTATTGGATTTTACTCCTTGTTGAATGCATTTGATTTTTTTGTTTTTAGAATACATTGGTGACATAAAAGTAAAAGGCATCGTTACAAAAACTTTCTAACAAAAAGACTATTGAAGTAATCATCAATATAATAATATGTAGTTGCATAAATCTCTAAGTTTTAGTCCCTCATCCCCTGCTTATTCCGTTAAAAATTCCGGTGGAATTTTTCCTTAAAATATAAACAGTATCTATCATCTTTCAGCTGTACTTTATTACGAAACATAAAAAATATATGCATAAAATGTAGAATTTCCTCTTTTTTTCATCTATAAATTGCACACTAGTGCCACAAAAGTACTGTAGGCACACAGAAATTACACAGAAATTACTGTACAGAAATTACGTTATTAAAAATCCTATCAAGATATCTTAATATATAAAACTCAAAGGTGACTGACTGACATAGTAATCTATCAACGCACAGCCCAAACCACTGGAGGGATCGGGCTGATATTTGGCATGCAGGTAGATGTTATGACGTAGTCATCCGCTAAGAAAGGATTTTGAAAAATTCTACCCCCAAGGGGATAAAATAGGGGATGAAAGTTTGTATGAAAATCACGCGGGCGGAGCCGCGAGCAAAAGCTAGTACAATATAAAAATATACTATTACGAGTGGTAGAGCCACGCCGTAGACAGTTTTGTCTACAGAATGAATGGGTCGGGTCGACCGGGTCGTTTGCGGTGGAGATCACTTACCATCAGGTGACACACTTGCTCATTTTCCGGCCTGTAATATACATGTAAAATAAATATGTAATATAAAATAATATGCGCCCGGTATGGTGATAGGCTCGCCTATCACATCATGGCACGCAAATAAGTGCAGCGATCGTGCACTAGTTGCATCTTCGTCCACCCCTTCGAAAACAAAAGCGTGAGCTTATTTATGTATATATTCCATATTATCCTGCATTATCGCTAGTCGTATATATATTAACTGCTAATGTAAGTGTCGTTATTTCAATAATTAATACGGTCGATTGACCAGGTTATGAAATATTTAAATCACATAACACTTTTAACCTTGAAACAAAAAGGTCAGATTTCGTAGTAACTTACATAAGTTATGAACAACATCAACCGAATAACGTCACAGCTTAAGTAAGTAAACCATGGTAACCTGTACTCGGTAGGGTCACGTTATATAACTAAGGGTCGTACCGACCGGTTAAACTAATTTAAAGTTGTAGCAAACGTCAATGACCTAGATGATTTTAAGCATTTTACGAAATTAATAGCCTACTTCTTTTTTTTCGGAGGTAAAAAAAGAAGTAGGCTTGATGATAAAACTTTAGTTAATAATAAATAAATAAAATAATAAATAATTTAGTTAAAAATCTTGTAAATTAATACGTAGCATATTTTTATTCACTCATAAAGATTATTTTGGTTTAGGATTCATGTGAACTAATATAATTATTTATATATTCAACTAGATGACCCGGTGAACTTCGTATCACCTACATAATATATTTGTGTAAAATGTGGTCAAAACTTAATACAAATGTTTTATTTACATTAAATGCAATTAAGTGAGGTACTGCGCCATTGCACGTGAGGTAGCCCGTCGCACATTTAATTGACTTCGACGACCTAAGTCAGGTCGTCTCCCACCTCCCTCCGGTTGGACAGTCCTGTCCCCGTCCCGTCCCCGTCCTGTCCCCGTCCTGTCCGCGTCTTGTCCGCGTCCCGTCCCCGTCCTTTCCCCGTCCCGTCCCGTCCCCGTCCCGTCCCCGTCCTGTCCCCGTCTTGTCCTGTCCCTGTCCTGTCCTGTCTCACTGTCCTGTCTCACTGTCCTGTCTCACTGTCCTGTCTCTCTGTCATGTCTCTCTGTCCTGTCTCTCTGTCCTGTCTCACTGTCCTGTCTCACTGTCCTGTCTCACTGTCCTGTCTCACTGTCCTGTCTCACTATCCTGTCTCACTGGCCTGTCTCACTGTCCTGTCTCACTGTCCTGTCTCAATGTCCTGTCTCACTGTCCTGTCTCACTGTCCTGTCTCACTGTCCGGTCTCACTGTCCTCTCACTGTCCTGTCTCACTGTCCTGTCTCACTGTCCTGTCTCACTGTCCTGTCTCACTGTCCTGTCTCACTGTCATGTCTCACTGTCCTGTCTCACTGTCCTGTCTCACTGTCCTGTCTCACTTTCCTGTCTCACTGTCCTGTCTCACTGTCCTGTCTCACTGTCCTGTCTCACTGTCCTGTCTCACTGTCCTGTCTCTCTGTCATGTCTCTCTGTCCTGTTTCACTGTCCTGTCTCACTGTCCTGTCTCACTGTCCTGTCTCACTGTCCTGTCTCACTGTCCTGTCTCACTGTGCTGTCTCACTGTCCTGTCTCACTGTCCTGTCTCACTGTCCTGTCTCACTGTCCTGTCTCACTTTCCTGTCTCACTGTCCTGTCTCACTGTCCTGTCTCTCTGTCATGTCTCTCTGTCCTGTTTCACTGTCCTGTCTCACTGTCCTGTCTCACTGTCCTGTCTCACTTTCCTGTCTCACTGTCCTGTCTCACTGTCCTGTCCCTGTCCTGTCCCTGTCCAGTCTAGACGCTATACGACCCGTCATCACGGCAAGCTTCGCAACGACAACTCAACAACTACTAATAAATTAAAAATTAATAAAAAAAACATTGTCCAGCGGACAAAATTGTGAATCTAAACCATTCTCAGATCCCCTTGAACACACACAAAAAATTTCATCAAAATCGGTCCAGTCGTTTAAGAGAAGTTCAGGAACATACACACTCACAGAAGAATTATATATATAAAGATAGTAAAATTAATTCAAATATTAAAGGGCTATGTTTTAATAAGATGTATATTTCTAACACGCTTTTATTAGCTTCATACGTATGTCAGTATGTAACGGAAACTTTGAACATTATTTTGACCTCCTTCTAAACGTCGGATTAAATCGAAATTTGGCATACTTATCAAGGACCGATGAATTCAATATTTAAAAAAAATATTTATGAAAAAGCAATATTAATGGTGCATGGTCTCAATAGTTATAAATATTTATTGACAGATATGAGTAGAAGGATTATTATCATTTTGATAATACATAAAAAGCACCCCACGCTTTTTATACAATAAAATACATTTTTTTCTTCAAATTTATTAAAATTTATTTTCTATGTTTTAGTTGGATTTTCTATAAGGGCGTGTTTGTTAGTTTTTTTTATTATTATTTTTCTTAATTATAAATTGAAGGCTTTAGGACCACACGTTACCATGGCCCGGGACGGTACAGACATCACACATGGTTGAAAATGTTGGACACTTGCTCGCACACGTTGGTCGTAAGTATGTCAGTAGGTGCGTGCGCGTGCGCAACACAAGAGGGGGGGAATCACAAAGGTATTGGATAACAGCTGACCTCTGCTGTATTGAGTAGTTTTTAGTGGATCGTGTCAAAAAAATGTTTTATATGAAGTGTTTACAATACTTTTTTAAATGTTACTTGTAGTTTTTTCACGATCAATTCACGAAGGCCGACTGCAGACTGACCAGTCCACTCAGTTCCTTAATAAAACATTATGTTCTTGTTTTATTCATCATCTTCATCATTAGCTTATACCTGTCCACTGTTGGACATAGGTATCTTCTAATGAGTTCGATATTTGGCTCTTTGTATCTATTCATTGGCTGCTTTCCGCAGTCGCATCACCTGCGTTTGTCTATTAATTTTTGTGTGTATTTAAAAAATAACCATTACCATCTGTTTTTTTATAGCATAGGCCGGCAAACGAGTAAGTGGGTTACTTCATGGTAAGTGATCTCCACCGCTCATGTACGCCTACAATACCAAAAGAATCATGGGCGCGTTGCCGACCTTATAGGAAAGGGATAATTAGGGATTGGGAGGGGGAGGGGATTTGGACGTGTTGTAGTCACGCATTGTCATAAACAAGGACAATTCGTGTTACGAGAATCAGAGACTGTGAGTGACTTTGTTTTTTACAAAATCCGATAATAATGTCAGCCTTTGAATAATGTTTCAATGCACGGGCCTCCTATGAGCCGATAAGCTCTTAAATCAGACCAGTCAAAGATACATTTTGACATTAATAACCCTCATCAAAAATCAGTTTAATTCTCTACAAAATCATAATATCTAGATACTCGAAAGTGAAAAGATCTGTCAAAGTAAATACTACACCTATACAATAATCAATACATAATATAAAACAAAGTCGCTATCTGCACCTGTCTATCTGTTCGTCCGCTTATTTCTTCTAAGCTATGCAACGGATTTAGATGCTGTTTTTACTATAATTTAAAGAACTTATACCGAAATGTTTATGTGGATATCACGCTATGACCTACGGGAGCAGGGCAGTAACATACCGCGGTGAAACCGCGTGGTTCAGCTAGTATAACATATTGCATCCCGCCGTATTCTAAGTAAGTTAAATATATCAAAGTCTTTTTGCACTTAAGTTCAAATAGGTATTAAGAAACACGACCTCCGGTGTGCTCCACTAATTTCGTAATAAACTATCGCTTTTGATTAACAAACATTCTAATGTCTCGTTTACACCGGTGCAATTGTGCACGGTGGACAGACGACCTGATAAAGATCGCAAGAAGTCGCTGGATGCAGGCCGCTTCCAACAGGTCGGTCTGGAAATCTTTGAGGGAGGCCTATGTTCAGCAGTGGACGTCTTGTGGCTGATGATGATGATGATGATGATAAATTGTGCGACATTGTGGCATATCAAAGTTTCAGACAGCACAGAATTAAAAATATCGCATTGTCACCAGAATTGTGCTGCATGGTGATCTTAACGTCGTGTGGTAGACTGCCACACCTTGTATCCGAACAATGGGTACCGCCAGGGTAAAATCCGTATTTGACTTTCTCATATTTGTAATGTTAACTAGGGTACCATCATCTGCCATTAATCTTGTTTGGAAACTGGGCAGTGGATCATCTCGTAATGTTTTAGTATCCATTAACCTTTTTTATGTTCACTAGTACTAAATAATGTGCTGATAAAGTTACATAATCAGTCAGTTTCCTAGGGTGCTCCACTCTTGTTTCGGCGTGTTTCGTTTCTGCGTGTTTCTTCTGGAAGTTCCTAAACTCTTCCATGGTGCAGATGGAGACAACCATGGGGTATTTAGCCAGTAAAAATCCAGCATACCCCGTCTAAGGTGGGTGGGAATCCAAAAGTATTTTCGCCATGAAGAACAAAAAGGGTGCTCCACTCTTTGATTTGATGAAAAGTATTCCAATCCTACAGCATGATGTTACCTGAGCGCAAATACGATCACATTTATGCATGCTAGAAAATGAAGTATACCACAATATGCAGCATACGGTATTGCCGCACATTGTTGTTCCGGCGTAAACAAGGCATTCGTTTTAATCCATAAAATAATATAGTTAAACAGGCCGTCATATACCTACGAACTGAAATAAAATTAAATTCGTGTGCGTGCCATATAATAGAATAACATCGTTTATTCACTTGAGTAGGATAAACTATTAAATATGGTTTATTACTGGCGATGGAAATTAAAACACAATTTAGCGATAAGAGAATAAAAAATAATGGAAAAAATATCGATGTCTTGAATAATATCGAAATCGTTTTCTTGTGGGCGCCCATAAGGGTTGAATATCAGCACTACCTCGTCAAAATCAATAATTTTGGTTTTTTGAAAATTACAACGTGACCGTTCGGCATAATATCAATAAAAATAGTTGTGCACTAGTAATCACAATGATTGTATGGAACTATAACAATGAAAACTTTAAATAATGCTTTTAGAGTTATTTAATGTACCTAAACTTTTTTAAACTTTCAAAACGCAATTGAAAATTGCGTTTTGAAAATTTTTGATCATAAAATTAGCACTCCGATACAGTATTGTTAAAGTGAACATAATATTTTATTGAAATGTGCTTATCTTTAATTTAGATGCATCCGATGATAGTTGTCGTATGGATTTAATATTTATAAATGTTTTGTATGGATTTACAATTTAGTTATACATATACAATAAACTATAGAGTCTGTCTGCTCTCTGTCTAAAAAACGGCCGAGCGATTTGGGCACCAGGAAATATGAAATTATGATCCTTTGTTATTGTAATCATAAAAAAATAACTATCCATTGTTTTGCCGACTACAAGCCACAGAAACATTATTTGTGAATAAAATATGAACATATGGAGGAACCTTTCCTATACAGCTTTCATAGTATACATATATAAGATCACGCATTTTTCCTCAAAGGAATAGGCAGAGGTGCAACTAGTGCTAAGTTGCGCTAAGTTTATTTCCGTTCCATAATGTGATAGAAGGCGACCCTACTGTCATACCGGGCCTAATAACGATCCCGAGCAATTCATCAATCGAAAACAATTACTCAAATTGTAATTGCCTGACTTGAATTGAACTCAAGACCTTGCGTTTGTCAGGCTTAGGACGATGCGACTGAACCAATGATTATTTAAGCAAGCTATAATGATACGGGCTGCTGAGACAAGAGTCACAGATTCGAAACCAAAGCCAAGACCACGCCTGTCTGAGTTTTTTGTTGCGAATTCATAGATTTTAGTCTTATTGTCTTAAGTTACTAAGTTATGAATTCGTTGAATTCCATAATTCATTGCTAGTTACTACTTGCTATAACGATGAAGGAAACATCGTGCAGAAAAATGTATACCTGAGAGAACTCTCCATAAGAATTTCTAGGTAAGAAAGCCGCATTAGGTGAGTGTGGTGGACTAGATCTAACTCGTCACATTAGTAGAGAAGACCCATGCCTAGCAGTAGTACTGTACTGTACATGGCTGATATATCCCACAGCGTCAGCCATGATTATCAAATCAGCAAGATCCGTATGTCATTTAATACTTGCTTGCTGTTCATGTACCTAACTGGTGCTAATAATCGCTCTCCTTAAGTTACCTTCAAATTGGCCAGTTAGACGTATATTATATTACGGTATATACCAGGTCGTTACCCTATCACACTGCAGTAGGCCTAGTACAAGTTTCAATCGTTTTCTAAAACTAGGATAGTTTTCGTTTACTCTCCGTACATCAACTACCTGTAGCCACTAGTTGGAACTATGATGAATTAAAATTGATATTATGATTACTTTCATTCACATTAGTTCAATACAAAATTAGTTTTTGGGAGATTATTTCCTAATTTACAGTATGAAATACTAGTTTGACACTTCGTCAATAGTCATTTTATACGAATTCGAAAACTGTGAACGAATTTGTAACTCATACTAGACCTACAGTATAATTTCAGCTTTTATGCAGCCGATGAAGATTAGTAGTTTTAAAACACGCCTAATACCAATAATCGCAGATGTCCTTGCCCTCCCCCAGTGACTGTCCTGAGCCGAGGTTCGTTCCCCATAGGGGGTGCCCTCAGCGAGATCGTTTAGATGTAAGGGTTGAGAGCGCCTAAAGCGCTCACCCGCAAGTCCGGTGATGCTGTATACAGCCGACTAGTGTCAGGCTTACAGCATAGTCAATCGGATGACGTCAATCTTTTTGGATTAACTAGGTGTCGAATCAGAAGGTATCGTGTTGCTTTCAAGCAACCTTACCTACCTCAGAACTCGATGAATAAAATTGGTAGTTATGGATACATACATAGACATACGCACTCACACATGTAATATCCGAAAGGGTAGGTTGAGGTATAACCCGTACACCCACATTTCGGCAATCATTATGGATATTTTTATATCCTGAGAACTTGGAGTAAAGTAGATATACATATTTTTTGTAAACCCTGTATATGTCCCACTAGCACAACACTACGCAGTTCTAGCGCCGCGCGACCTGTTCGCTGGCTTCGAGACTGGGTCTCCGCCGCTCCCGCGCCCGCTGACTTCGAGTCTGCAGCCTAAAACTCAATACCATATTATTATATCTTCTTTAGTAAAATCCTTATACAGTCTTTTACAAAAATTTGGATGTTTTTGAAATTTCATGTTTGTTACTCAGTCACGCCTAAATTGCTGAACAAATTCTGATGAAATTTGGCAGCTAAGACCATGGCTTGCATTAGGACATAGGCTACTTTTGATCCCGGAAAAGTCATTGACACAGGGGAAGCCGCAGGCAAATTCTAGTGGTATAGTAAGTAGATTTGTCCGTATCACTTACTTGCTTTTACTTTTATTAATTGCTTCGTTCAAGGCTGTGTCAAATTACATAAACGAATTGATATTCACGCAGCACCCACAACAGTCCATAGTATGTATGTCACATTTCATTAGATTCGGTATGAACGCAAATCATTGTCTTAATGCTAAATATTGTTTAACATAAATTAACCTGCTTTGTAGATAGCATGCTAAGTAAGGCATACTATGCTGGTTTCCCGGGAAAAACACTTTTATGAACACGCAAATTGCATTATCAATTCAATTAATCAATTCGCAAGCCAGTATCTATTATGAATAGGAATATGTTTGCAATATATTAGCCTTAATAACTGCAAGGCAAATTATTACAAAAATAAATTGTTTATTTTATGAATGAATATCGAATTAGTATCTCTGTGTAGATGAACCTAATAAAGAAACATTTCATTCGTAAAACATCCATTAAACAGAAGGAAGGAAGAAGGAAGGATTTCTGCCGCCAAGCAACAGTGTGTAAGCACTGTCGTGTTTCGGTTTGAAGGACATTGAAACCAGTGAAATTACTGGCATCATGACACTTAACATCTTATGTCCCAGAACACCCAGACCCGAAACATATATTCGTGTAATACACAAACATTTTTTTCAATTCGAGAATCGAACCCACGGCATCTCGGTTAGGGATTGCAATCCGGCGTCATTTTCAATCCGGCCGGATCCGACCGGATTTCCACTGATCCGGCCGGATCCGACAGGATCCGGCCGGATTGATCAAGTCAGGGTGAATTTCGCTTTTCGGTTCAAAATGAACTGTTAGTAAGTTAATAAGGGTTATTGTGCTTAATATAGGTAGTTTATAAAAAATAAAACATATAAAAAAATTATTTCCAATCTAATGTTAAGGTTAGACAACGAGCAAACAAATAAAATTTAGTAGTGTAGGTAACTAGTAAAATTTTAACGATAAAACAAGTAGCTCAATTTTCATAGATTTCACTTTCACATATAGATCAATTATTTTAGTAAGTAAAATTATAAAATCGAATATAATTAACCTTACGTAATTAATTGAGATGAGATCACAATAATTAATAAAGTATTTGAGAATGCTAACTATTGCAACAAACAAGTCTTATAATTATGACAGGCACCATCATGATTTGATGAATCTTTGTAATGAATGGCACAATTATCACAATAATGAGTTTGTCTTATAATTTCAACTTTTTAGTTTAATCAACTTACGAAAAATAATTATTTTCAGTAGAATTTTAAGTAATAATTGTCTTAGTATTCATTATACATAGAAAATCAATGTTGATTTTGAAAAAAGGATCGTAGAAAACAAATATTGTTAATTGTGTCATCTGCTAGTCGACTTTTAATAGAGCTGCAAATATAGCCTGCGGCCAAAAGGCCCTTTCAGTTTCTACACTTGTCGGCTTTAATGTCAGCAAATAGTCATAAATAGCAGACAAGTATTCTCTTCGAACTCCGTCAAAACTTCGTGACCTTTCAAATGTAGTCATTTACTTTCTTAGTACTTTATGAAAATCTTTCTCTTGTTTAGTATGTAAGCTATAACACATGGTTTCTTGCTGGATTTGTAATTGTAATTCTTCCTGTAATGTCAAATATTTATTTAGTGAGGGTGAATCTAAGTTCTCTTCTACTATTTCTCAAATTTTTCTTTAGAGTTATCATCTTGAACAACTCTTTCCAAGATTTTTGTCATTTCTGATCGTATGCCTTTTTTCTTTGGCATAGTAAAGTACCTAATAATGCGACAACTCTATTTAAATATCTAAAAATTGTAGCACCGGATCCGGACGCCGGATCCGGTATATTGGTACCGGATCCGGTGGACGTAAAATGATGCCGGATCCGCCGGATTACCGGATCCGGTTTTCCGGATTGCAATCCCTAATCTCGGTTCACAGTCGGCTACTCGCCCACTGCGCCACAGATGTTCATATCTAAGTACACTGCAAAAGCTTATCAGTATTGAATACTGAGTTATAGTCGACCGAATTACCTCATTTCCTGATTAATTTTCTGAATAAGCCTGACCCACTTTCTGAAAATTTTAAGTACTCACGAAACCGTCAGTCTCAGATTTCCGACGTTCGTTCCTTGTTAGCTTCATTGCTTGGGAAGTGGGCTGTTTAAATTAGACATTTTTGAGCCATAAATATCGGCTTCCTTTGGTTAATCACTGTGATTTTAGGTCACTCCAATTGTGATTCGTTGGGATCTTTATCTTTTGCCCTGATGACATAGTGTAACAGGATACTCATTTTTGTACTCCAAGGCCAAGGTAAAATGAGAAATGACATCACTTACTTTAAAATTTAAGTAAACAATTGTTTCCAAAACCTCCAAACCATAATTATCACGAGAAGCGCTAAAGTTAAACAAATTGTGTTTTCGATTCGAAAAATTACACGTATATTAAAAATGGAATTTGAATTTATGTTTGGGTAATAGTGTCGCCACAGAAAATTTTAATTGTGGCCAGGTAAAGAACCTATAACATGATCGAAAAATAAACCCAACGAACTGTAGGTATAGTGCCTGTGCTTTCCCTTTCGATGATACTTCCATAAACGTACATATGTATTTAATCACAATTGAATATATATTTTTATTATTATGACCTAGAACTTTGAGGTACAAAGCACTGTGTGTCATTGCACTGCACTTGTCATCCTGAGACATAAGATGTTAATATTCGAATTGCCGAGTCATTACACTAGCTACAATGCCTTTCAGATCAGAACAAAACAGTGTTTGCCCATTGTTACTGACGGCTCAAATAGACAATTAGGTGGAACTTACCTAAGCGGACTTTTGTATACGAGAGTCCACCTAGTCCATTTATTTGAAGCTAGCTTTTGCTCGCGGCTCCGCCCGCGTGATCTGCTTTTTCCGGGATAAAAAGTAGCCTATGTCTTATTCTGATGTATAAGCTATATTATTGTAAAGTTTCATTACAATCCATTCAGTAGTTTTTACGTGAAAGAGTAACAAACATACATCCATCCATCTATACTTACAAACTTTCGCGTTTATAATATTAGTAGGATACTGGTTAGTGTTCATTAAAAGTTATCACTCAAGTATCGTTAAATTACTACTCGATGCGTTGGACACAAGGTGTAATTTTATTGCTATTAGTATTGCGCGTTGGAAGTTACAACACGCCGCGTCGCGCCGGGTCAGCCGTTCATGTTCGACGGACGAGTGACTGTTGACTTCAAGACGTACCATATATCATTATATCATAGTCAATATAAGCAAAAATATAATGTTATTTTATATTTGTTTTTATTTTAGCTATAATTTAGCTTCATCATCATCATCATCAGCCACAGGACGTCCACTGCTGAACATAGACCTCCCCCAAAGATTTCCAGACCGACCTGTTGGAAGCGGCCTGCATCCAGCGACTTCCTGCGACCTTTATCAGGTCATTATAATGTTACATTGCTCTTTGAATAATAGTCATTAATACAAGCAGTAATAGTTTAGCGGGGAGTGTTACGGGCTGCCAAGACGAAAGTCGCAGATTCGAAAATAGCACCAAAAGGATATTATATATTTATTGTTATGCAACGCTTGCTTTAACGGTGAAAAAAACATCGTGAGAAACATGCATACTAAGGGCGCATTTATATGACAAGGAATCCCACCGCGTTGCGGCCGCGCGGCGGCCGCGCGGTTGGTTACTCACAAAGAATTTCAACGTTAAGTCCTAGTTAATAAGACATACATTTGCTATGACTGAAAAGTTTCGTGCGGCGGCCGCACGAAATTTTTCGCGTCGTCTAAACGCAGCCTTAAGAATTCCCTATAAGAATTTGGAAGTCAGGAATGTGAAGTCTGCCAACCCGCATTAGGCCAGTATGGCGGCCTAAACTTCTATATTCATAGATAGACGTGTACCCAGTCGTGGGACAGTATAATACAGGGCTGATATAACAGGAAAATCCACCGATGAAAATAGCGTTTACGAAATGTAGGTTACGTATGTACTCTGCTCACCCTTTTGAAATAGAGACGTTATGTATTATGTACTTTATTATGTAAAATAATTCTACATACCACTAATTATTAGTGCATATTAATTTACCGTGATATAATATGAAGAAATGTAACACCACATTCCTTACATTTGATATAAACTTATTACTTAACCAATATCTAAAACAGATTACGTAAACGAAGGAACCTGTTGCAACCGATACACTAACAATTATGCGAAATAACATAAAATATAATGTCATTATTGTAAATTGCGAAGCAAATTAATAGCTTTATTTTATGTAAGTGGCAGCAACAAATTTAAATAAAAGGGATAACTAAAATCCCCACTAACTAGATTATATCGATAAAGATTATATAGCATCGTAAAGATATTCTTATTTACGAAGAATGATTATGATACAAAAGTTCTGGTAGCTGATTACTTTCTTGAAGAACTATCTATTATAAATAATCGTGCGCACTCACCCCTGTTATCCCCGAAGGGGTAAGCAGAAGTGTAACCAGTAAACCGACATGTTAGCCTATCGCCATACTGGGCACAATTCCAGACTCCGGGCCGGTACTGATAATTTCATGATAGAAAAACCCAATATCATTTGACAACTAATACAAACAAATATGACGTATACGAATATGACAGCGGTTTTGAAAGTACGTACATAGTTAACATCTTTTTCGGTACATATGTGAGAGTATGAATTTGGTATTCGAACGTATCATATTTTATTTGGTAAGTATAATTTACTCAGGGATTATGAAACAGTCGCTTAGACTTAACCACAATGCTTGTTACAAAAAAGTTTAAAACGTGCATATTACAACCATAGCCAACAATATCAACCACAATGACATATTTTTCTAATTCATAAACTTGAACTCGTGTGATATTACTTGACAATAATTCACCTTCAAATTCCTTCTAATGTATTAAAACACATATAGTCCATTGAAAAGTTACATTTGGGGTTGCGTTTCTTAGAGGAGTCAATTTTATTTTTTTGATGTGTAGAGGGGGTAAGTGTAAAGCTAAAATCAAGTTTGTGGGGTCGCCACCCTTGTCCCACGGCCGCCATCTTGAAAATAGGGGTTGAAACGGTTTTTACGATATATCTCTTAAACTATTTATCTGATAAAAAAAAATTGTTAACGTTTTTTGTTGCTAATTAAATTCTCTATAACTTTGGTCCAGTAACTTTTTGTCGTAAAACTATAAATAAAAAAGTTATAAGTGAAAATGTAATAAAGAAAAAAATAAAGATGATAATTCTCTTGACAGCCTAAGATACAAACAATTCGCCAAGGCAGTGACAAAAAGTACATTTAATTTATCTTCACTTCCTCCAACACAAGACACAGCTCGCTTTCATACTTTCCGAGTCTACCATCAGGTCCAGTCGTGGCTTGGTAATAATAATGATCCTGAAGACTGGGGCTGGAAAAAATGTGGAAAATTATTGATGCCAGTGCAGAGCTCTAAACCTCCAGCACCCCCTGAGCTTCTTAAATTGATCTTTTGTAAATGCAAAGGAAACTGTGGAGCGATGTGTGGATGTCGAAAAGCAGGGCTAAAATGTTCCGCAGTGTGCTTCCATTGTTCTGGAGAACTGTGTTCTGTGTCTTGTGTTGGAGGAAGTACTTTTTGTCACTGCCTTGGCGAATTGTTTGTATCTTAGGCTGTCAAGAGAATTATCATCTTTATTTTTTTCTTTATTACATTTTCACTTATAACTTTTTTATTTATAGTTTTACGACAAAAAGTTACTGGACCAAAGTTATAGAGAATTTAATTAGCAACAAAAAACGTTAACAATTTTTTTTTATCAGATAAATAGTTTAAGAGATATATCGTAAAAACCGTTTCAACCCCTATTTTCAAGATGGCGGCCGTGGGACAAGGGTGGCGACCCCACAAACTTGATTTTAGCTTTACACTTACCCCCCCTACACATCAAAAAAATAAAATTGACTCCTCTAAGAAACGCAAGGTGAGGCCTAAAAAATGTAACATTTCAATGGACTAATAGTATTCTCGACCCACATACAACGCAACACTTCTTTTCGTTATTTTATTTTTGTATTTCGAATAATCTTTGAACACTTGCGACATTCAATAAAAGTGATTGGCCGGTGTAAATCTGACATTTTCGATCTTGAGAAACTATTGGTCAACCTAATGTTGGGGAGCCCGCGTAGTATTTTTTTTAATATCAGAGGTCGGCAAACGAGTAAATGAGTGATCTAATGGGTGAAAGATCATTTGATAGTAAATGATCCTAACAACCCATGAACACACATAATACCAACAGAATCATGGATGCTTTGTCAACTATTAAATAAAATTTCCAATTTTCAAATTTATTTAAATTCCGTCAAAACTCTACCGCCAAGTCAACTAACTGGCAGTTGATAAAATAAGTACAAAACTTAAAAAACCAATGTCATAAAAATAATATTGAAAGGTCAAAAATAACAGTCTCTTTGGAGTTGGAGTTATGACGCTGCCAGTTAACTGAAACTGCACTGACTCCAAAGAGAGAGATTTGTGCCTCCGGATATCACATTCATTGTACGAAACGCACCAGTAAGCCGCTACTTTACGTCGGTTTTCTGTGAGACAGTTATAACGTCCCGATCGAACCGGCCCATTCATGCTGTAGACAAAACTGTTTACAGCGTGACTCTGCCACTCATAATCATTCTATGATATTATTGTTACTCTCCTTGACATATGAGGTTAAAGAGAATCTAAGTCATTGTTCATATCTTAATGTATTTACTAATTAGGGTGACAAAGTCCAGGGAACCACGTCAGACAATGGAGACTTCTACTGTAATATAACTAAAGAATGTCTGTGCAATAGAAATATTTTTTTCTAAATTCTGTAATGGACATTTTAAATACGAAGAAAAAGAACGCTTTGGCTGTTTTTAACTTCATCTTGCCGTAAAAAGCGTTTCCTTAATAAATAATTTACTGTAAAATGTTACAGATAATACTCGTCTATTAATATCAGGTGACCTTATTGCCCGTTTTCCACCCCCTTCATAAAAACGTCTGTAGTTTATGTAGTCGGTGCCAGGGCCGATCAACTGAAATTGTACCGACTTCTAAAAGTTATGTATGACTAATAACTGTGTTAATCTTTTTAGTTGCTTTTTAAGTTTTTGTTCAACTTATTTTATTTTGCGATACTTAATTGCATGTAAATTTAAAATACCAATGCAATAACCCAAACGTACTCTACATTTGGGTTATTTCTTATGCATAAGCTATTATTTTTGGAGGAGCTTAAATTTTTTAATACGACCAATTTAAATTTTTACAAAAATATGTGGCTAAATAGCTTATTGCCATGACTACCTTTCTACTCAAACAGCTAAATCCTATAGAACCAAAAAAGACAAAAATAAAACGGTCGTGATTTAGCGATATATATATAAAATGCAAAAACAAATTATACCTACCGAATTGATAACCATCTCCTTTTCTGGAATCGATTAAATAATCGCATTATATAGCCAATGAATAAAAAGATCCAATTTCGCAAATGCGTAAACAAATTATAAAGTACAGAAGAGAGAGTCTCTACTGTTTTATTATTCTGAATCTAATCGTTAGATACAAATGATAAAATTATCGTAAGTTTATATTAATGTTTTCCTTATAACAAGATTTATTATATAAATACAAATATCATTTTCCTCGGGGGAAAAGTTACGGTCAAAAGCATGTAAAATCACGACTATACGTATATTTTCACTAATCTTCGGTATTATTAGCCCCGTTTCTTTTTTTTTCTGTACTTACTCCTTATCTTGTTGCGTTCGAGTGCGTGCGTACTTGCACGATTCAGTGCACGTGTATTTGATTTTATGCATGTGTGCTTTGATAAATAATCGTAGCTTATACGTAAGTGCATTTGCACTTTCTGTGGCACTTGTGTGCGTGACTTTTACATTTTCGTGTCTCAAGGTTCAAGTAATTAAGTTAATGTTTGTAATAAGAACGTCCAAGCACCACAACATTTTATTCCATACCTACTGTATGACTGTTACAATTTAAGTTGCAGTTTTGACATGTTTAGGTTATGACCTAGGAGGATAAATGGTTAGGAGCCTAAATTATTTTACTTAATAAGTAATGTTTGACAGTGAGAACTTCCATAATTTATCTCATTGAAATGTCTTTCAAACACAGAATTGTTTAATCTATGAATAGCCTATAGAAAGAAATTACTTTTGACATGCGTAGCCAGACGAACACTGAAATTTTGTATATGTTTTTTGGTTTCTAGGTACCCCAATAACCGTTGCCCGCTTTTCGAATATGTGAAATAGCGGGCCACCGATAATTACAAATACAAATATTGTATTTTTCTTTCCTCGGTGACATAGATTTATTTAGCAAAGGAGTTATTGTGTACAGTACAATAACAAGAACAAAACTCCTCAACTTTGTTCGTACATTGACCGATGACCAAGTCGTTATCGGATAGCTTGTGTACATTCACAAATATGTGTTACTTTGCCAGGAAACCGAGTTATTTGTAAAAGACTTATTACGGTTTGTTCTTTTATATTAACGCAAAATAATGTTCTTATATGTTACAGAGGTAGGATAAATAATATAATAATAATAATTGTTTATTTTTATCTCCCTCAAAGGAGCTTCATTACAATAATGAGTTAGATCTTACAAAAGACATAAAGCAGGAATATGTTAGTATCTATTTTACAATGTTTTATAATTGTGTGTGTAATATAATGAATAGATAGCGCAAAACAGTTGTTATAACTTTCATTCTTTGAAAGTGGATTGTTGTTAACTACAACAAAAAAAATCAACATCAGAAATATCACTGAAAAGTCACAAATTACATTAATTTCTTACATGAAGGATTGTAGAGCATAGTTTTTCCAGTGCATAGTTTTTTTTTTTTTTTGCAGATTTCAGTCCCCGTGGACTCTGCAGAGACACCAATCTGGCTTTGTGGACAGAAATCTGTTATTCGTAAAATAAACACAATATAGCAGTTTGAATCGAACACCATATACCATTCACAGTTTACGTAGGCACACAATGCGATAGCCGATAGGTATCTAGAAAATACTGCGTAACCAAATCTAAGATAAGTACATAATGGTGTTATATTTATGCCCACACGTGTTGCGACTATGACCGCGCCGAGGGGGGCCCAGGACAAATTGGGAATGTCCGCTCTCTCTGCTCTAATCAAATTGGGCAGTACGCCGTGAGCCGGCTACACTTTGTACTGTACTTTAAAAATCACAGGGCTACAGGGACATTTATTCGTCTTATACGCAGCAACGAAGTAAGGGAACGATGATTTTTTGGTAAAGACTGTTTATGAGCTTGTGTTTTCATTTATATCAAGACAGAACATTAGTGATTTTTTTTAATTGCCTTGACAGGCATACGAGCAAGCGGCCCGCCTGATGGTAAGCGGTCACCGCCGCTCATGGACATCGGCAGCCAAGCTGCTGCCTACCACAACACCGCTTATTGTATTCAGACTAAAAATATATATATATAACAGTCTAAAAAAATAACTTTAATTTCACAGTTGATTTCTTCGCACGCCACTGAAGTAGAAGCGGATTAAAAAAAAACTGATACACTGGTGGTAGACCATATAGTTTTTAAAGCATAAACAATAATTATATTTCATTAAAAATAAGTGAATAAAAGAAGATCGAGACAAATGGGCATCTATGGAGGAGGCCTTCCACTAACATGGGGTCCTTGCAGAGAAAACTACCAAAACGAAAACTTAAACTAATTTAAAACAACTAACCCACTAATATACGTACTAGAAATAAGTAAACTCTGTATTAATGCAAGGAATAAAAGGCTTCTTTTTATTTTATTTTATAAAAATAAGTGAATAAATAAGTGTTCAAGAAAAACTCAGGTGCTACTCATCGATATATAAAAAAGGAGGATAGAACGCTACTAATATCGTCAGTGATGCAGGTTTATGATATATGTGTGTGTGAAAGTTGAGGGATACCAGATAAATGAAAATTTTCCCCAGTTTTAACCAACTCCTAAGAGGTTTTATATTCGACCCGTGTGTATTGAATAAAGTATGTACATGGTAATTAAGTACTTAGTTCAAACAATTAATTGATTCGTTTAATTGTGGGGTAGGTATATGAAAAGATAAAAATTAAATTAAAATCCTTTAGAATGATTTAATTTTTTATAAACATGCCTTTTACTTTGCACGGACCGTTCAGTAGCTTCTAATTTGGAAATATGGTGATCTCGAATGCTCAAATATTTTTCTAAAATACATTTAATTAGATTAATCCTATATTCGGTGCCTGCCAGAGTGTGTTTTAATTCCAAATTGAAAAAAAAGTACTATTCGCTATAAAATGTCGTCACCATTCCGCATGACGAGAACCTCGTAAAAGCCAAAAAGATAAAACTACCAAATATTTAGATCTGGCACACGAGGTTACCGAGATGTGGGATGTTGACTCAACAATAATTGTACCGATAGTCGTCTCTGGGTTGATACCGAAGAGCCTCGACAAACATCTTCAGAGGCTCTCAATTGGTCGTTGGGTCAAAGTCCAGATACAGTAAGCGGCGTTATTGGATACAGCACGCATTGTGAGGAGGTTTCTCTCTCTTATGTCCTAACCGCCGGTGGCTTGTGTCCTAGGCCTCGCCATTGGAGAGTATTATTTTTATATTTTTAAATGTTTTGTTTTTTGTTTTTAACTAATATTTAAAAATGTAAAACATCCTTTTAAAATAAAGAGTACTGTACAAAACAAAGTTCAAAACGCACTGATAAATAAAAAAGCCGGGGCTTGTGCCGCTGCCGCGCAACACAAATTTTACCGAATCCAAAAATACCTTTAGACATTAATGTTATTATTTACTTCTCATAGAGTTTCTTAAGATAAATGTTATGTTTTGGTAATCTAGATAATATGAAGCCGGTTAAGCTTCAAAAAAGAAGGTTCTCAATTCGGCGAATTTATTTTTTTATATATTTGTTTGTTCGAGGAGTTTAATATCTTTACTACATATTCCGTTATCAGATTTTAACAAAATATATATGCAGTACCATAGCTAGGAAGGAAGAGGAGGGCACTCTACCCCGGTTGTCACCGGTTTTGGGAACTCGACCTGATATAACCCGAAATAATATTCAAAAATGGGGAAATCCTCTCCTCTATCCTCCTTTTTTGAAATCGGTTAAAATACATTAAATCATTTTAAAGCTTTCATTCTTTGGGTGACAGCCAAATCAAATCCACCCCGGGTGCCACCCGTGCTAGCTACGCCACTGTATATAGGAGACCGCTTAGTACCTAAACTTTATCGAACATCAACATATTTCAACAAAGCGGTCCATATTTGATGGGAAAATATATGTTCGTACATTAAAAATAAAATATACGCTTAATTGACAACCTCCTCCTGGTTTAAAGTCGGTTAGTAATTTTTGAACTAATAATGTTCTTAATTACAACGGAATACTCACACTTTGGGGAAAATACCTCATTTATTTTCTGGCAACACATGCACGTGAAGTTGACGTTTATGTTCCGAATATTACGTAAATAATTTTACCAAAAACATTATAAAAGTGATTATAAATTCATATGTTACCTGTGCTAAGTAATTCCTTGATATTTCTTTTTCGATGTCGAATTGTTTTTACAATGTTTTATGACACATGTCGGCATTATTATATTTTTTTAAATCCAAGTTGGAGTGAACGTTACACAAGGCGGTCGTGTCGCGTAATGGCGGAAACTGGCACACTATGATGAGAGTGTGTGCGTGAGACCCGTATACGTACAGCATTCTGGCACACTATGGGTCACTTCACTTTCGATGTATGGGACGTGGTGTCCCCCTTTTTTTATAAGTCGATGGTGCTACTAATAATTATTTAATACGGTTAACACATACATATTAAGATTTTTTAAATTCAAAACCCAAGGTAACCTATATGACGAAATTAAGAAACAGATAACGATGTAGATTCGAAGAAAATGATGTCTTGTGACGCAACGGAGTTCACGCACGAATGCAAATTCGGGCCACGGCACGATCGAATGCATCTATGAAAGTTAAACAAACGACCTACAACGTACACAGTTTATATTTACTAGTTTAGGCTTGCAACTCCTACAGAAGTTCTGGTCCTATGTTAATTTATTAATACATTTGAAAATGGAATAGAGCCGGCAGTCAGCATTAGGTACATCTAAAGTGAATCGTGTACAAGCCGCATACTGTTTCCTCCTGGTAATATCACATAACATAAGCTCACGGCTTTATCTCTGAGGAAGGCAGTGGTGCAACAACAGGCTGTAGTGACTCGTAAAACTTCAAACTCGTACAGGAGTAGGCTGCACGTCGACCTTGGTTCAACTTGCGCTCTCATACCGTTTGACTGCAGAATTAACATTGTAGTCTTGCGCAAAACGAAATGTGTCTTACTGCCGCACTCAGAGACATCACTAAACTTTAAGTCATTTCTTATAACCCGATTATTTCTTAGACATGTCAATTAAGATTTTTTTGTACTCATTAAAGAAGTATAAATCATTTCCTGGATTCAATAACGGAATATAGAGCACTAACGGTCTGTGAGTGAGGAAATAATCGAATTTTATGAAATAACTTAATGACGAATAAAGTTATGCGACATCACGTCATTTTATGTATCATTTTTTTAAGAATTTTTTCGTGTTGTTTCCATACAATTTCGTTATTAAGATCTGATGACAAATTACGAAGACTGAAGAAGCAGCAACCTGGTCGAACCAGTCCACTCACGCTGTAAACAAAACCGTCTGCAGCGTGGCTCCCTACATTTGGTATGTTGTGTATGTATAGTCGTGGAGTCACATATTTATATTGCAATAAACCGTCGGAGCTCGTGAATGTGATTCGTGAACGCACCTTGCAGGACGGAGCGTGACCGACAATCCATGCAACCGCAACCATGGTTATACTCTGATTCCGAGTCGAGTTTGTAAACATAAGCTTATAATACTGATATTTTATTAATACATTCCAACGAGAACATAGTTTGTAGAATGTTGTTGGTCTTGCTGCTTTGTCCTTTGCCCATTTTAGTTTTAATAAAGCATTAATTAATTTACTGTTAATTTATTAATTCCTTCAATTCATATTGAAGGAATCGATCAAATACTTGGTAAATAAATTAAAAAATAAAATACACATAGGAATAACTGTATATTTCAGACTACTCACTGTATCATAATCGAGGTTCTTTTTATCTTTGCAGAATGATTAGTGCGGCATCTAGTGATAAGTACAATGCAGTCCAAATACGATGTCAATCGTCGAGAGACATTGCATCTTTCAACGGTCGCGTTGCATCGCAGAATTATGCCAGCCTGAAGTTATTGGCTGGCTAGAAGGAACGAGTCACTATGACGGGGTTTTCACCATACGGTGGTCGCTATGCATTCGGGTATAAATAATAATGTTATGTTTCAAGTACCAACCTTTCCTTAACAGAACCACGCATGCTGGCTTGCGGAGCCACAGCTTCGTGGTCTCCTCCATCTCGACTCGAACTAAAAAGTTCGTTAAATCTTACTTCTGCCGGACCATTAAGCTGTGGAACAGTTCGCCGGCACACATGTTCCCTACTTCCTATAATATAGGGTCCTTTAAACGGAGTGTAAAGAAGCAGTTAGGCGGGCCGGCATGATCTTACCGACCTACGATGGACACATTGTTTGTCGTTGGTCGACACTATTTCTAGATTGCCCTACAATTAGCAACAGGTGTAGCGTAGTCACTTTGCCGAGCCAGGTTCAAAAAGTACCCTCCCAACAACAATCACAACAATCAACGAACGGAAAACGAGGTTGTATGAAAGTACCAGATATTTGGGCGCACAGCATGATTCATGTGCATTGAACGCTGTTTTTCTTATTTTATAGCAGAGGCCGGCAAACAAGCAATTGAATCACCTGATGGTAAATGATCCAGAGAATCATGCGTTTTTATGGGCTTACGGAAATCTCAAGCTACGTGCGAAACTGCTACAGACAGTGGTGACTACTTTGTTTGAGTCAGCCCACTCATATTGTAGACAAAAGTGTTTACAGCGTGGCTCTACTACTCAAGATATGGTTTTATAAAATAGCCCACTTAATTGTGGTTACCCCTTACGCCATACTTGTTTTGCAATAAGATGATCTAAGCGCAATTAATATGTTTAAATATTTCAAATAAGTAATATCTCCGCTCACTGTTAGTAAAATAACACTTCGAATATGAGTTCATGTACATCTTAGTTTAAATATTAAGAATAAATCCAATGTTAAAAGCAATTAAAAAAATTGGACATGAAGATTAAATCGTGACCAGTTTAAGGTCAAAAAGTTTTGTGGGGCAGTTTATCGTATCTAACTTAATGCTTCAATTACTTTGATCATCGTCATAGAAAGAGCATTATCACGGTGGGACGTGATGATCACTTCCATTTTTTCCTGCAAGTGGTTACACTTGACCTGATGTTAAGTATGAGTGGTAGAGCCACGGTGTAGACAGTTTTGTCTACAGCATGAATGGGCCGGCTGGACCGAGTCGTTATTACAGCCTCATAGAAAACCGACGTAAAGTAGCGGCTTGCTGCTGTGATTCGTATGGTGAGTACTGAGTGAGATATCTGGAGGCCAAAATCCTCCTCCCCTTCCCAATCCCTAATTATCCGTTTCCTTTAAGCCGGCAACGCGTCTATGATTCTTCTGGTGCTGTAGGCGTACATGGGCGGTGGAGATCACTTACCATCAGGTGACTCACTTGCTCGTATAAAATGTAGTCCAAATATAATGTCAACCATGAAGAGACATTTCCTCTCTCGAAGGTCAGCTGAGTTATGCCGGTCTGAAGTTACTGGATATACACTGGCTGACATAGGAACTCGTCTTATCAGAACATGCCACTATGGCGGGATAGCATCCGTAGCGCAATAGGCGAGAATCCGACGAAGCGAGGAACCGTGGATTCGATTCCTACACCAAGACAATTGTTTGTGTGATCCAATTTGTTTCGGGGTCTAGGTGTTGTGGGACCGCAAATCGCTCGTAGTTCCTGATACAGATACAGGTTTAACATCGTGGGGGTAACAACTGTATGTATGATTGTTGGATCTATTGATTTATTTATTTCACCATGTGTATAGTGATCGCAATTCAGTCAGATTTCAAGTCAAATATCACCTTTTATTACTACCTTTATAATGTATATTATCGTACGTTTCCCCGTGAAAGGCCGCCATGTCAATGACGGCTAAATAACACGTTTCACACCAGGATTTTCCTCGAAGACTTTCACTGCATTAAGTCGAGTTGCCTTGTACATATTGCAGAAGTATTTCTAAACGATCTTGTTTCGATTATTATGTAACTTACTGTTTTTTTTTATTTGCTTGAATGACGAGCCGAGCAGATGGTAAGCGCCACGCCTGCCCATACAAATGCTGCTTTTACTGAAACGCAAAATATAGAAAATTAAGAATTTCGAAATTCAAATAGTCATCACTCTAAGCTCATATCTTAAACAACTTGGATCCCCTTGATATTGTTAGATTTTAGAAACTATATGTCGTTTAGACAAATTTCTCTGTTGCAATTCAGAGAAGCTATATTGATTATCCGCTGCGTTCATTAGGAATCTCCGGTGGAAGGAAACGCCATTACGCGATAAAAAAACGTGCGCCTACAATAGTACTAATTTAATATTCTCTTTTTATCTATCTATTTTTCTAACTATTGTATATGCATGACCCCATGTTTCATTTATAGAAAGTTAAAGTAAAAAAATATTGTTAACATCATTTCGATATCAGAAATAAATACTAAATCAGTTGGTTCTTTAAATGTATAATTAGAATACGTTTTGTATTTTAGATGCCTATTTTTAAAGAAATGTTATAGTCTAAAGCCACTACTTTTGTGAATATAGAATGTGCTTTGCGGCCTTCAAGCTTTTTGTATTTTAATTTTTATACTATTTAGATTAGAAAACTATGGCCGTATCGTAAGGTTTTAGATAGCTGAATGTCATCAATTTACGAAAAATATATGTATGTGAAGTTAATATGTGTCCGATAAATCCGCTCAAGGCGGTATACGAATCTGCTTAAGTATTTTCATAACTGCAGATGACGTGGCAGCTATCGACAAACTCACAAAAACTTACATTAATGGCATTAGTCAAATATTAATTCACAACTGCATAAGGTACATTCATCATCATCATCATCATCATCAGCCACAGGACGTCCACTGCTGAACATAGGCCTCCCCCAAAGATTTCCAGACAACCAACAGATTTCCTGCTTCCAACAGGTTGGTCTGGAAAGGTACATTATTTAAGAATAATGCAATGCAGGACCTGCATGTACTTTATTTTATTTCTTACAGTTTGACTAGAAGGCGAAATTTATGTTGGTGAAATTCTCTGCAAAAAATAGTACAAACTTGTCATTGGCGAAATGCATAATAATGCGCCATAAATAAAAAATAAGAAGAAAAAAATTAAAATATTACAAGGTATATGTATGTATCTTTCTGGAATGAAATTGTTTAACAAGACAGTAGATGAGCAACCGTGGCTGAGTGTACCCGGAAGCAGGTCATAAACGGGATAACTAAATAATCGAGACGTCGATGATGCTACCAAGATTCCTACGAATCATAGTACTCACAATCGTGAAGACACGTTTGTTTTTATTGATCTTAAAAAATGGCTTCATCGCATATGAAAAGGTCGTGTAATTTATTTCATTATATAAATACATATTATTATTAATTTACTAGGTGGTAGGTCCCTTATATGCGAATTGCGAGAGACCGTCTGAGTAGTTTAACGGTACTTATCTACAATTTGTAAAATTTTATGTAACATAAATAGTAGGTATATTAATCTTACATTAGGTTAAACCTGTGTCTTGGGAATCAAGATCTACGAGGAACTTACAGTCCCACAGCACCAAGAAAAAATGTGGATCACAAACATTTGTCTCGGTGCGGAAATCAAATCCGCCGCCTCTTGCTTTACAGCCCTTCGCCCACTGCGCGCGCCACAGAGTGCTCGGCCAGACTGCAAGCGCAGTGCGGAGTGCGACGAGGCAAATCTCTCTACTGTGACGAAGCGGTCCGCGCGCTGGATTTATTTTTGAGTATTCAGTTGAATTTCTAGTGGCTAAGCTATCTGAACGAAAAAGACTTATATTTATTGGACACTTCTTACTATAAATGGCAAATGCTGAAGTATAAATGGAATTAAAGGAGCCATAGAGTTGAAGGAGAGATTTATTTCGTTCCACAGTCACGAATTCACTTTTTTATTTTTGTATTGAGGATATTTAAACATCTACATCGCAGGCGGTGCTTAAATGGCACTTAGGGGCCATCCATAAATTACGTCACACGAATTTCATGTTTTATTGACCCCTCCCCCGTCCTTGTCACAGCTGATCACATATGTGAGACCCCCCCTACCTAGTGTGATGTCACATATTTTGCAATTTTACATTTAGAATTTTTTTTTTTCCATTTCAATTCTTTTTCAATAAAATCAACATATTAAATTTTGAAAAATGTGATGACACAAAATTTTGGTCTGCTTCCCACCCCTTGTCACATAATGTCACACTTCGCCGACCCCCTCCCACCCCCTTAAGTTGTGACGTAATTTATGGATGGCCCCTTATTAGTTCTTCACACCATAACGCACGCAATTAGCTTGAACTAGTTTGAAATATCCGCGAGTCGCAAGGTTTTCAGCGTGCCGCCCGCGCACTCACTGCAGCCACTTGTATGAACGAGCTGTGGCCCGTGCGCTTTCCGTGTAATACTGTCATAACTTATTATTTTTACGGTGAACACTTATTTCACCAACTTGTTGTAAATACAACTTACCAATTAAGAATATGACTTGTTCAAATAAAAAAGTCAGTCGTCAATAGCGAACATATCGGAAGAAAAATATCTACAGATATTTTCAAAAATAGTCGTCCTATGCGTTGACTTGGTTGTTAATTTTACTTGAACATTGTGTAATAGGTCTGAATATTATATTATTTTTTTATGTACATACCGCTTTTTTTATTTACTATAAACTTTAAATAGAGCGGTGATTGTTGATATTTTTAACTTGCAAAAGTAAATTACATATATTTTTTTTATAATAGCCACTGTGGTTTTATTTCTTATAATAAATCTTACAATAATTGCTGTTGGCTTGCGGTTTTCCGCCTTTTGTATCTCTATGGACAGGACAAGCACAAGTTTATGGCCACGCCAACTCCACTCAGAATTAAGATAATGGTATAATAGAAGTCCAAACTAATGTGTAAACCCGGGATGTCATTGTATAACTATATATGTATACATGAGCAAATATATGATAGCTTATTTATTGCAAGAATTATAAACTAATGTAATATCAACATGTAATGCAGTACATACATTACATTATATGTTGTCAGTATTATAAATTAATACAATTACGTACATATTTGTAATATCATAAATACTGCATATCGAAATGTTTAAAAGTAAAATATTTGCTAAGCTTATAAGATTTGTATTTATATATTGGTATTTTTTTTGACTTTTCTACTAATTAAACATTGAACAACATAGACGACTAAGTAAATCCTGCTTATCTTTCCCATCTTGATGATTTGTAAAGTCTAATTCGTATAGCTGTCGCTTGTCGCTCTGTGCCAAAGAATAGATTGTACAGTTATGTTACTCATAATCCTAGTCAAGGAAATATAACGCTCGAATGTGTTCATACCCCAAAATGACCGGAGCATAATTTTAGCACGTAATTGGGCACCCAGCTTTAATTCAGATTCTATGTGGGTGCGACAAGTGCCGGCTGAAGTCCCTGCGCGCACCAAATGTTCGTAATCCAGCTATTATGATGCCTACATTGACATAACTCTCGGCGCAAGGTTGCCAGATCTTTGTCTCCAAGCAATTCAGCCAAGTGGTAAGGTCAAATTTTATTAAAATTTGCAATAACTGTTAGTTTGCGCATTAGACTACCGTGAGAGCATATTATATAAACCCGTTATTTCCTGCAATTGCACAATCCGCCTAAATCCTTAAGACCCTCCTCGGAATTAGTTTTAATAAAGAACATTTTAAAATAAGAACATTCGGATTAATGTGTAAGTACCGTTAAAGGGAAAATGTTCAGTAAATGTTTTGTACTCAGTGGAGGGACTGTTGAAATGAAAGTGATTCATGAACCTCTGTATAAATTCTTTTTTAATAATCACTTGCTATAACGGTGAAGGAAACATAATATATTGTATGCACAATATATGTACTGACAAACTTTAGTTCTGCTACATTTAATAAGTAATTCATATTTTTCTTCAATAAATATATAGGTTATTAGTATTTTCTAAATCAACCCTGTGCAGAGACATAAACCTCCTCCAGGCTTTATTTTCTCGATTAAAAACACGATTTATTCACTCGGTAAACACGATTTTAATACGAGTGATTGCAATCGGTACAGCAACACCAGTTTACCTTGTTCGTAACTATATTACGTAGGACCGTCATTATTGAATATCGAGATCGACTCGGGTCAAATAACATTGAAACAACTCAAAAACACATTACACAACTCTTTTTATTTTGTAGGGAGGAGATTACGTTCCATTAAAAGGAATGTTTAATCCGGGCTCAGAGCCACCCACGTGGATACGCAAAGGAAGTACAAGACAAAAGACAGTGTAGGGTTTCCATTAGAAGTATCTCCATCACGTGCGATACAATGACGTCTTCCTTAAAACGATTTAGCCGACGAAAAAAGCCATGGACGAAATAAATCGACGCGTATATTAAAAATTGTTATTTTCTTTTTCTTTCCTAATTACATACTAGCTATCATAGTGACGACGGTTTTTTATATTGAAGTATATTCTCAATACCGCGACAGGGCAGGTAACGTATCACTCACATTATGACAAAATTCATGGAATTCCATCGACAATACGACGACAAAAACTCTGTGACAGAGTTCATAGACTCTTATTTCGTCTCATAAAGGATTAGGGTCCTCCTGGCGGGAAACGGTAAGTGGAGGTGGTCCTTATCTCGGAGTTTCAACAGCACAGTCAAGTCGCAGCCGTAGTGGGGTGGGCACTGGCTTAACACTTCGCGCTCTACCGTCACAACCGAACGCCGCACGGCGCACGCGCAACCGCCATTCGAACTTTCAAACGATTTGATTTTTAAATTTGTAGTTAAAATGTATTCGAATTCAGTGAGGTGAAAAATAAAAAAACAGTGTGGAACGAAGTGTTTTCGCCAGTAACAGTGTATCGGAACGCATTTATTGGTGCAGGATTTTTTGACACTGTGAAAGAGCAACCCTCTAGAATTCAAGGTAATGTTTGTCGCTTTTATAATTTTTTTCATGTCCGTCGTTGATTGCATAAACGGTGTCGAGGCGATCTATTGCAAAGGTGCAGTTTCGTTTTGCGGCCACCCATTTACAACACACGGTACGTCTACGTCCGGCACGAGCACACTTTCTCGCTGCTGTTTTTACAGACATCTTGCTGCAGATATCTAATAATTATGTGCATCCACACTTATTTATAGGTCTAACAACGTAATTAAAAAAGAATTGATGTTTCCTCTCGTTAGCATAGTCTAGTAGCTAGTTGTGTATTTTTAAACAAAACGCACGCATCAAATGAATATGCAAACAACGAAATAATAAAATTAATTTGAAAAAAGAATTATATTTGTTGTTATTCACTATAGCTCTATGGAATATTGGCGCTTTAATACGATTAGGAAATATTAATGCCATTAAAATTTTAATAAGCGTGTAAAATTTGAAATTATTTACGTGTATTGTAAACGTGTTTATTACCAACTATACATACCTTGACCAACTCTATAATTTTTTTTTGCGTAAATAGTGTTCCGTTTGGAAAATAGTCTGAATCTTTACAAAAAATGGCATATGAGTGTATATGTCAAGTGTTTAACTTTTTTTTTAATATTTTCATGTGACTATGGACAGATTATTTATTTTCATCTAATTAAAAATAAATCATAAAAATGCGTTAATAGTAAACGGAGCTCAAAGCGTCTGAATCTTATACATGATTAATTCATAATATTATTTAGGTAGTCCTTTTACTTCAACTTTTAATATAAAGTTTATTTTAAAGAACTGTATATAATATCTATATAATTACTACAAACGAAATTGGCACAATTACACATTCTGTAATTGCGCTATGACTAAACATGGCTCACCTAAGATCCTATGGAAACCATAAGTTATTAATGATAAAAAAAATTGGTAAAATGCGAGTTAAATAGCAACTTTGGTAAATTTCAAATCGTTAAGAGTCTTAACTCTATCTGAGAAAAACCGTGACACATCGACAGGCGAACAGATGGCTATTTTTTCTTTTCTTTAATGGCATATATAAATTATAAATTTACCGCTTTTTGTTTTCGGTAACACTGAATCGTTGGTAGAGCCTAAGTTATGAATGGTTTTAAAGGCCTTGATGAAACTATAGTCCAAGCATTTACTAACCAAAGCAAAATTTTATCAATTAAAAATTAACATAGTATACAAAAAAATTACTCATGTTTTTCTGAAATGAAATGAAATGAACCGAGAATTATCGATTCAGTGTTCCCACAATTTTGCTTCCTACGCCATTGTTACGTATGTTGATTATATCTGCTACACATTTTTTACTAGACCTATATCGAAAAGACTGGAATAACTACTCTTTAATTTCGTATAGGGCGCGCAGATCACAGAAGAGACACCGGGAAATGGGTTTAATTGCACAAAAAATACCTCCCAAGCCAAACTCTGAATCCATACCTGACCTTGAATATGTAAAAATATAACGTCAATGGAAAGACAAATAAAGGGCCAATACGAGTACTTTCCGGTAAAGCTATTAAATATTGTTTTTTTACGATAAAAATGTATATAAAATTACCTACTGGATAAATCTCAGTAAAATTTATATTTTATTGCATCATATTTTTTCCTTGTATGATTATTACAATTTTTATCGTAACAAAACTTTAAAATGGTCTACCGTAAAGTTAACGTATTGGTGCTTTAATATTTTTGCCTTTCCACTAATGATAATATCATCTATGATATAACTTGTAATTGTATTGGATTTACCAACACCTGTAAAGTCTGACTAGCGTATACGTAGTTATATTATCTAATATATAAAATTCACGTGTCACAGTGTTTGTAATAAAACGCCTCCAATACGGCTAGACCAACTCTTATGAAATTTTGTGTGTATATCAGTAGGTTTGAGAATAGGAGAAGTGATAAAGGTGGTCCAATACCAATTTCTTATCTTTGTTTTTTTTGGGTAAAAAATTTTATTTAAGTTTTTTTATGATTCGATATTAAAAAATACATACAACCCTAAATTTTCACCCTTCTACCACCAACCCCTATTTTTTAATAGCGATATTAGTACTTTAATAATTTTCTACTCTCAGCGATCGATCGATAATTGATCAGTGACTACCAAAATATTCACTAGAAATAATTAATATGGCAAAACAACGTTTGCGGGGTCAGCTAGTTATAATATAAAACTCGACTTTATAATGACGATTTCTTTAACCTAAATTTAGTAAACGCTACAAAGATGACTAAAGTTATGAACTTTAATTATTTAATAAAACATATTATGTAATAATTCCCTGAACCACAAATAGACACAGTCCCTTAATATCATCAATAATATTGCGTTATTTTTGAATTCACTCAATTCTTCATACGGAGCATTTTCTATATCCAAAATAAATGGAGTAAATTATTTTGTAATGACAAGCAATTTCAGCAAACTTTTCAGTCATTATCTTTATAATAATGGGGATATATAATAATATAATAACGGTATAATGGGGATTAAAAATAAAATGGTCCATGTACAGTACAATGTATGTATATTATTTAAACATTAAACCTTAACAAAACATATCTAAAAACAATTTTAGTATATAAGTACTATAAGTTAAGAACTTTTCATCTCAGTCTAGTGGCAGTGTATAGTGTGTAGGGTGAGAACCGCGAGATTCTGGGTTCAAACGCCAGGTAACATAATTTGTGTTTGAGTATTCAACTCAAAATCCACACATGTATTTCCCGGTGGTTAAATTTGTACCTGGTATGACGATAGCCTCGTCTCCGATTACGTCATAGGACGAAAATAAGGTCGGTGGAAGCAGTACTAGTTGCACTTCTACCCACCCTCTCGATGACAAAGGCGTGAGCTTAATGAATGAATGAGTTAAAAACTTCATAAAACAGACTTTAAAGCCCAAAACACTGCGCTGTTTGCGACTGTTGTTGAATTTGCCTCATCAGATTTTAATCAAATTCAACAAGGGTCATCAAAATCGTTCACATTTGGTGGAAATCCCGCTTAACATACATAAAAATATACAAATTAATAGAGAACCTCCCCTATTTTAAAGTCAGTTGAAAATAAAACAAATGTTCAATTGTCACCTCCCTGATGCATCTTCAAAACATAAACACACTCTCATTCAATTATTTACTAATAGATCGGTTCATAATATTTGCTATACAATGTCAATACAATGCAAGAAATAAATAAAACAATGAGACATCACCTCAAAGTACAATGGTGTTAGCTCAAATTATGTCACATGTAAGTACGTGCAATCAATTCGAATAATCGTTGTCTTCTGGGTGCTGTTAGGCAACCTCAAGGTTACTCATACCTTTTTTATTATTAGGTTGAATGGCGAGACGAGCAAGGCGCTCGCCTGATGGTAAGCCCCACGCCTGACCATAAACAGATAGAACACACAGAACTTTGAATTACAGAGCACTGAATGGCACTGAACTGCCCTCCTCACCCCGTGACATAAGATGTTAAGTCTCATAATGCCCAGTAATTTCACTGGCTTCAGTGTGCTTCGAACCGAAACACAACAGTGCTTACACACTATTGCTTGGCGGCAGAAAAAAGACACCGGCACTAACTCCAAATGATTCCTTTTAAATTTACTTTTAGTTGATTTTGTGTTGGTTTAAACTTAGTTTATTCATAAATTTTGGTGGTAACTGGTAAGCACAGCTAGCAATTACCATGGCATGTTAATCCTTATCGCAACTAGTGTAGAGCTATCCGTTAAGTATTATTTTTAATTAATATAAAATAAAAAAATGGTCCGATTTGCAAACCTCCTCCTTTTTTAATTAGGTTAGTGTCAAATTAACCATACTTTACTTTTTAATAACGTCAACTTGTCTTCTGTCTTCTATTAAGACCGTGTAGTGATTTATCAAAAATTCAATAGACGAATAAAAGGCACATATTTTAAACTACATTGTTATAAATGGATCTGCTTTCTTGTGTTCATTTGACAAAGATTTATCACTATTTCTCTTCAAGCTATCTTTAAATTAACGAATGTATTGCATGAACTCTCTTTTCTCACAATCTCTTCATTGTTACATACTCCTATCAATACGAGATAGCGACGGCTCGTTTTACCTCATTAGTTAGATCATCGTGGAAAGTAGGCGACGCACTATGTGAATAGATATTACAAAAACTTTTACTGATATTACTCATTTATTTGAGCCTTGTACCTTAGACACAATGACTATACTTTTGAAGATAACATATCTTTTTATTAGTTTCGAATGATAATGAACTAAATATACATATATTACAATTATTTATTACTTAGGAAGCGTCTTATATCAGAGTGTGATCATGGAAAAAATCTGATACAGGACTCGGGGCACAAGTTCTCTGACGAGACATGGGCTCTGGGTTAACTGGAAGTTTAAGTCGGTATAGAGTCTAATTTTTAAGTAGTTGCAGTATGCCGTAGTCTAATTGATAGAGTTAGGCAATAATTTTTAATCAACTTCAAAAAAGAGGAGGTTCTCAATTAGGTATTTTTTTATGTAATTCACCCAATACCCCGAGGGTCAAACGGCGGGTCGGCTTATATTATATCAAAGCTACTGTCAAATAATGATGATTTTGTGGAGCATTAGACAGCCTGCATGGCGTAGTAGGCGATTAGCCTGTGAAGTGAGAGGCCGCGGGATCGATTTCTGTACCGAGACAAATGTTTATAATGATCCGCAAGTATTTGTTTCGGCTTTGGGTGTATTTTCTCTTCAGAAGAGTCGACGTCAAGACGCCGGTTGTAAAAATGTACAAGTGAAATCTTTCTGTAACATGTGTTAAAAAGCATGTTGCGACCCTACTGCGAGTAGGATAAGGGCAGGTAGTAGAAGAATTCAAAGCATAAAACTTAAACAATTATAGTTATGTACTCGATTTCTTAAAAAAACATTATTGCTTCCATTTACAATAAATAACGCCCTTTGATTGCATTTATCACGAAATAATTAGTATAAAGATTACTGTATAATTAGCAGTTAATATATTATGATCGATTTAAAAATTATTCATCAATTGTGTCACGGTTAATTAGTATAAAAATTTGGTGATTACATACTTCTTTTTACACAATAACGTAACATAAGCTCACGCCCCTACCTCCGAAGGGGTAGGTAGAGGTGTAACTAGAGCTGTATCTACGTTTCACCGACCTAATTTCCGTCCCATGATGTCAAACGAGCCTATCGTCATACCAGGCACAAATTTAAATCCTGTGTAATTTGTGATATTTCGAATTTAAAACTGAAACACATATTGAGATTGCCCGACCCGAGAAATTAACCTAGGACCGCGCGGTTTTCAGGGTTAGTAAGCTCTAAATAGGCACTGAGGACGAGGGTCTTAGGGTGCGTGAGGCACACAATAATATCATTACCGAAGTATGCTAATCATATGACTCACAACCAATTATTTAATTGCTATATGACATTGCATACCATAGATTAGTGTCACTATTTTATGTTATTAATACATATTAATGATCACAATTTAGTTCATTAATACCAGTTTTATGATTGCTTGCTGACCTTATTTAATTTGATAATTTAAAGTGGTCAAGGATTGAATTCCGAACTAATAAATTAGTTTGTCATTTATATTATAAAATATGATGATTGATGGTTAAATATTTTCGTGATTTTTCTTAAAATACTTCAATGACAGGAACATGAGCAGGTCGCTTGCCTGATAGCAAACACAACATAAAACACTGCATGGCACTGAACTGCGCTCGTCACCTCGAAACATAAGATGTTAAGTCTCATAATTGATAATGCCCAGAAATTTCACTGGCTTCAATGTCCTTCAAACCGAAACACAACACTGTTGCTTGGCGGCAGAAATAGACAAAGCGGTGGTACCAACCCAGACGGCCTCTCGCATACGAGGGACCTACCACCATTCACCAAATGGTTTACAAAATAACAAGACATGCGACAATGTCATACGTTCTTAGATTATTAGTTTATTAAAGTATTATACTAGAAGGCCATTTTCCTCAAACAACTGCGTACACATTTACGCAGTTGCTACACGACGACGTCGTACAAATTGCAACCAACTAACGAATATTTTGGATCCTAGCGATACTTGGGTTACACAGCAACCAAATATCGCAAGTAATGTCCACACTCGTGCGTTTTGTACAAACAAAATCTCACATAGTTCGTATTTTTAATGTTAAAAATGTAAACAAAGCCTTAGCCTCAATTAAATTTATTGAAACTTACAAAGAAATTACTGAACATTTGTAAGTTGCATTATATTACGTAAGCTATTATAGTTGTCAGTTGGAAAACATGTCAGATGTAAATGGTCCAGCTTTATAGACATGAGCCACTTACGCAAGTAGTTATGTAAGTTTGTAAGTAAAACTTACAAATTCAATTGTGGCTTTAGAAAAAAATCGTCATAAAAACATAAAGGTGTTACACTAATAAATACACAATCACGTGGGTACATATAAAACAAAATCGCCATTTCGACTTCGAATAAGGTTCACAGGTTACGAGCTTTAGAAATTATTGCTCGGTAACTTGTTGAAATTATTAAATTAATTATTACATTAATTATTATTATTGAAACTTGACGAGTGTAGACATTTACACTTTTGACGACTTTAATCGAACTTTACCTAGCGTTAAATACAATATATTTGTGAGAAATGCATTGACCGAAATATCAATAATTTACAATGCCCGATCGTAAGTTGTCGCGCGACAATACTGGTAAAGGTGCTGTTCTGTAGTCGACCGATAGTCGCAGATCGCTGCAACTTACACATATTTCAAATGGATAGTTTGAGCCCATCTCGCTACGTGGGTAAGTTATTATTAAGTTGACGGCTCTGTCCTTTTGGACATTTCTGCCAACATCCAGTGAGGCAAATACACCTTAAGAACTGAGAAGTTTACTCACTCAGATTCGAGATGTTCGGTTGACACAGTTGGTTAACAACAATGACATGTTATTTTAACCGAAAATCTGATAAAAATAACATGAAATTAATGATGAATTATTTATACTGTTTTTATAAATATATATATTATCCAGCGACGAGTCAGACGAACACACGTCGTCCCAATAGATGCGTCAAATTATATGACATTTCGAACGGTAGACTATAGAACAGCATCTTAAAGCTAAGTGTAGTGAAGTTAATATAAGTTATGCGTGGTGGAGTTGTGTTCATCCCATGCGAGGTCGCCCCATGCCGCGTCCCATCGCTTGCGCCTCCTCGCCGCCCTTCACGTTCTTTATCGTCTCGTCTATGGACAGGATCTGTGCAGCAGCTTCACACGCAGCAGTGATGGCGTTCGTCTTGACAACGGCGGGTTCCCACACACAACTCTCGTAGTTGTCGGCGATGTCCTCCTTCTGTATGTCGATGCCGTACCACAGGCCGCCCTGGTGATGTTTCTGGCGCAGCTTGTTCAGGAGTCCGGTGGCATCGAGGCCGGCGTTGTCCGCCAGCTGTCGTGGGATCGCCTCCAGCGCTCTGGCGACCGCGCCCAGTAACAGCTGTTCCTTTCCGGCGACGTTCCGCGCATGTTCCCGCAGATGCCTGGATAGTTCCATGTCGATGGCTCCGCCGCCAGCGACGACGGCGTCGTTGCGTATCGTGCGGCGCACTATCATGATGGCGTCGTGCAGTGATCGCTCAGTTTCTTCGAGGAACTGTTCAGCCCCGCCTCGGAGTATGAGTGTGCATGTCTTGGCACCCGGACAACCGGTGAACAGGTTGTATCTGTCGGCGCCGACCTGCCGCTCGGTGAAGCGCGCGCAGGAGCCGAGCGCGGCGGGCTGCAGGTCGCGCACGGAGCTGAGCACGGCGCCGCCGCACGCGCGCTGCGTCCGGCGCAGGTCCTCCGACGGGACGCGGCCCGCGCAGAACATGTCCCGGTCTGCGAAGTACTGTGTGGCGACGTCTCCGATGGGCAACATGCTGAGCACCACGTTGGCCCCGCTGGCGTGCAGCACCGACAGCTTCTCGTACAGGATCTGCCACTCGGCGTCCACCACCTTCTGGTACTCCTTCACGTTGTCCACGCGCACCTCAGCATTGTCTCGCTCGGCCTTCAGCTCCAGCTCAATGTTGAGGAGTGCGATCTTGCAGTTGTCGTAGCTCTTCGGCTGCATCTCGAATCCTGCATATGAGAAGGTCTTCTTGAAGGCCACTCCTGCCACCAGGAACGAATCTTCTAAAGCACCTCCTGACACTTTCTTGATGCCGATCATGTCGAGGGGCAACAGCGGCGCGTCTAATGAGAGCACCGCGTCCACCACCATCTTGGAGAAGTGGTCCTTCTGCCGGTGGATCAGCTTCGAGGACATCGCTGTCACGGCACACTTGCGCAGCAACTCTCTCTGTTCCTCTGTTGATTTGACGTCGATCTTGATGGCGAGCTCTGTGATCTTGTCGACGGCGAGCTTGGCGGCCGTGCGGACCGCACGCACTATGATCCTTGGGTGCACACCTTCCTCCACAAACGGCTTCACCCTCTTCAATATTTCACCAGCCAGTATGACCACAGACGTGGTACCGTCGCCGACCTCAGCATCCTGTGACTTCGCAATGTCGACGAGGGTTTTTGCAGCAGGATGAACTATGTCCAGCAACTTCATAATAGTGGCACCATCGTTGGATATCACTGCTTTCCCACTGTGGTCTACAATCAGCTTGTCCATACCGCGAGGGCCGAGGGTCGTGCGTACCGCATCCACCACCAGTTGGCAGGCATTGATGTTGGAGACCAGCTGCGGCTTGCCCTGAGACTGGTCTGTACCCTCCTTCAATACTAAGATTTGTGGTTGCATTTTGCTATTTTTTACTCCACAAAACAGATAAAACGAAACGTCAATCGACAAAACAGATAAAACGAAACGTCAATCGTCAATTATGAATAGACACAAGTCGAAATAGTCAGAATACATTACTACAATAGTAATAATAGAGATATATGCGGTATTGTTAGAGGAATTGTTAAGAATAACGAAACTTTGCAAACAATGACATCTTCGCAACGTAGCAGGTAGAGCGGAAAGTCTGGCGTCACCCGTCAGATGAGAGCGTTTTTTGTATAGGCACGGCAAAGCTACGCCTGGTTTTAAGTACAGCGCAGTAAAAAAAATGTTGACCACCCTCCTACGATACGTCTACCTAATGGATTTTTCACGCCTAAAAGGACGCTATATCGTAGGAAGCCATGGACCACATATTAGACAGATGTTTGGAGCAAAACGAACTACCGAAATTATATATAGAACTAGCTTTTGCTCGCGGCTCCGCCCGCGTGAACAGCATTCAAATATTATCATCCCCTATTTTGACCCCTTTGGGGTAGAATTTATAAAAATCCTTTCTTAGCGGATGCCTACGTCATAACATCTACCAGCATGCCAAATTTCAGCCCGATCCCTCCAGTGGTTTGGACTGTACGTTGATAGATCACTGTCAGTCAGTCAGTCAGTCACCTTTGTGTTTTATATATTTAGATAATAATCTCAAAAAGAAGATCTAAAATAAATTGTATAAGAGTGTGTAGAAATATAAATGATTTAAATGGTTATCAAGTTACTTAGAAAAAGAAGAGCTTGTAAATTCGTATGCATTTTGTTTTTATGTATAACACATGATATCTCCGACTAAAATGTAGGCCGATCTTCATAATTATTTTCGTATTTGATTCTTTATTATGCCCGGTATGGCGATAAGAGTGCCCCCTGTCACGTCATCGTACGGAAACACACTCTGCGAAATGTCCGATTTTTCGAATCGATAACTCAATCAAATTATTAACAAATTATTGCCTTATCTGAGAATTTAAATCTACCTAGCCTTAGTTCTTTGTCACTAGACCATTGAGACGATCAAGGCAATGACACAAATGTAGCTTGTAAAATTGCATTCAATGTTCCGAAAGTGGCCTCAAAAGAATAAGCATCTCAATTTAGAAAGCTTTGAAAGGTGTTTTAAAATCCAAAAATATGAGTCTACTTTGTTATGGTGACATTTCAATTGAGGGACTTCGGGGTTTGGATCACTACCTACACGGTTTAAATTACTCTATTGTGCTCCATAGTGCGACATAAAGGATCTTCTGTCAGGTGTTATTCCCTTTTGTACCACAATAAAATGTCCATAAAAATATTTACTGAAATGATTCTAATGGATGGTATATTATGGTATACAATGACTATGACGGCATACAAAATATTCTTGCGACAGAAAGTAAAAGCACTGCGTGAACTTGGCTTTTATCATCATTAATATTAATTAAAATGGTAATTTTATATTAATTCGTGTTACAATTTAAAGTTTAGAAATCGCGTCTGTAATTAAATAATAATTCATATTTTAAATGAATACATTTTATCGAGCTCCGTCCTTCAAGTTACCTTTCTACCATGCAAAATACAAAATTAACATTCTACATATGAATAAATGAAGAAACGCTTTGTCGTATTGCTACAATTTCCTAATCTGGACATTTTATAGGTTATTTAGTGGACAGAATATTATCACATTTCAAAATCATTCCTAAATCCGATACAATACACTAATATACGGTATAAAACATGACAGAAAGAACATAGAACCTTCCAGAATATCGGCCTCGTTCCTTCGAGAATAAGCCATCGTTACAATGATCGTAGTTTCACCCACTGACCTCTAGACTTTAATTCGAAAACATGCACACGTGCCCGCGAACAATTTAATAATTTGTTACGCGATATATTCAACGGCAATAAACATTGTGAAAGCCAGTTTGTGCATGAAAAAAGTGTGCTCTTTTCAATTGAAATTTGATTTAAAAGTCTTCACTCTCGCAATATCTACATTTTCGTGAGTTACATCCTCATATATCATAAACGTTACAATGATGAATTGATGCTTTACAGTGAGCACGAACGTATAGTGACTATTTAAGTCACCGGTTAGTTTTTCAAGGTAAATAAATATTAATGAATCTTAAATATATAATTCGACACTTCGCAAAGAGCTTATTAAGTGTGGTTTGTGAATATCGGCATTAGTCTTCACCAGTGTTACAAATCTATTCGATAAATAGATATCTATTTTATCATATTACATATTATTTTTACCAATTTTATATAACACAATAATTATTCCTTTTCTATCTTCGTCGTATTTTTTTTTTTATAGCATAGGCCGGCAAACGAGCAAGTGGATCACCTGATGGTAAGTGATCTCCACCGCCCATGTACGCCCACCACCAGAAGAGTCATGGGCGCGTTGCCGACCTTAAAGGAAAGGGATAATTAGGGATTGGGAAGGGGAGGGGATTTGGGCTTCCGGTTATCTCACTCACCGTACGAAACGCAGCAGCAAGCCGCTACTTTACGTCGGTTTTCTGTGAGACAGTGGTAACGATCCGGACGAGCCAGCCCATTCATGCTGTAGACAAAACACATTGACACATGACAATTTTTTTTGATTTTGTTTCTATTCTATAACCTAACTTAATAATGACGATGAACGAGCAACGTAGACTATTCTATTCCGTTATATCTTCCTGTCAAAATTTTAAAATCCTTGAGCCTATGTAAAAAAATCTTGCTTTACTCAAAGATCAAACTACCACAACACTTCGCCCGGGGAATCCCGACACCAAAAAAACTATACCTTGTCGGTCGTATACCTGTTGGACACAAAGGAATTCTGGTAAAAACTTGAGGCAGCACGTGGGTTCTGTAAATGAAATTTGACCTGCGAGACTTTGACAAGATACCTGAGTGAAAGGCCCTTTAAATTGCGATGTATATAGTGGTAATAAATTGTTCAAAATAACTGAACTGTGGACATTTTTATCTTAATAATAAAATTAAAAATGCCCGTTGATTTTTGTATTCAAATTTACTAAATTATTACTGTATTCAAAATTACTACAATTAATATAAAACTTCTATATTCTTATATTCTATTGTACTAGATATTTTATAAGGCACATTTAACACTTGTGGATAACAGGGCTTAATCACATAGGTCTTAACAGGACAGGGTCAAGGAAAAAAAACAGTTGTGAGTTGGATGAGCGCAGCGCAGGATAATCGAAAGAAGGCTTATGAAATAAATTATTATAACATTAAACACTATTTAGTAATAATGTAAAGTCATTGGAAATGAATTTTCGTCGCTTTGTTTTCAATCTTACAATCACCACAAACATTTACGCTACCACATAATTTATTTAAATGATAGTGAAAGTGGCTTTCCTCAACTTGACTTTCTGAAGTAAAGAAAACACATGTCTATATGACTATGCACCATATGTTATGGTTGAACACAAACGATTGCTTTGTACTTCGTTCATCGAAATTGTGGAACGTTTATTTAGATACTATTATAAGTATATCCGTTGCGTCAACACTTAACTCATGCGAAATATAATGTTACAGGCGATTTACACACAAAGTAGGATCTTCATTATTTTTTTACAGCAAAGATTAGCAAACGATGTGTCACCTGATGGTAAGTGACATCCACCGCCCATTACCACCCACAATACTGAGAGAATCATGGACGCATTGCCGGCCGTAACGGAAGGGAGTGATTAAGGGGATCGGGAAGGGGAGGAGAAATTTGATCCTCCAGATATCTTAATCACATGTTTCTGTGAGATAGTGGTGACAACCCGGTAGAGCCGGCCTATTCATAAATTTATGCCTATATCCTCGAAGTGGTAGGCAGAGCCGCAAATAGTGCACCCACAGCACTTCAACAGTGTCGTTTTAGTATATTGACTCTAGACCAACGAGGCGATTTTTGATTAACCTATTTTATTGACGTTTCATTAAACGTGATAATAATAAATAATAAAATCAGTTTATTGCCTACATTATTTAGTACATTGCCATAATAACATATTCTTATCTTAAACTATAATATAGACAAGAGGAGACGGCTCATCTCATGCTGACCGGGACAGACTTCTCTAATGAATGAGAGGGGTTAGGCTACAATCCCTGATGGTTTTCCCCCATCCATAAATTATTTGTCTTCAGGTTAATATTACGACCTAACCCATTTTAATATTGTTTCTTTATTCATAAAACACCTTTACAATATTTATACTTTTGCTACAAATTTTCCCTTCATTAAAACAAGCAGGTGTGTTTGAAGGTTTCTTCAACAACTAAATAACGTCATAAGTAAATAACCATAAGAAGTGAAAATTATTAATATATTATTATATAATTATTGAAGTCTATTCCTACCACAGCTACACGTACCTGATATATTGTTAAGGATTTATAGCCTATGGGCTATACATTATAGTTACCTTAATTGTTAATGGCCAGTACTCAACGTATAGGAACAATACAGAACCATTAATATACACCTCACGTACTATTGCGATAATCATGACGTTAAGAACTAAGTCCGGTACCAATGGCTGATTTATTTCGAAAACTTAGTCAAGGATGATGCTTAGAAATGGCTTTATAATCGTTAAACACGTCGATATTAATAAAAAATATATCGTCGATGAAGTACCAATACCTCCTAAGTGTTGAGAATCTAATTTTACACCAGACTGTTTAAAATAAGGTTTTATTTTACAAAAACTGTTTAAAATAAGGTTTTATTTATTTTGATCAACTATTGATAGTATATAGTTTCCAATACATTACCTTTTTATTAGTTACTAAGGGATGTGGTTTATGTTTACGTCTATTGTAATAAAAAAGTAATTTTGGACTAAATTGTCAGTTAGGAGGTATTGGTACTTTATCGACGATATGCAATTTCCAAATGGCTTTTTTGAGATGGGTGTCCTTGGGACGAATCCGCGAATTCACATGAGTTGTCATTATAACAACCGTACCAGTACCATTCTCCATTGTGACAAAAGTGCGTAATCTAATACATTCGCAATAGTCAGTCAATGGTCTCTTGATAGAATCGCCTAAAAACTGTAGTAGAAACATAAAAGACTTTAGCTGAAATGGTTGTCGAAAAATTACCACTAAATTTAAAATGTTGTGTGTGTAGTTTAATTTATGGGAAGTTTAGTTTTTCAATGAAGTGTGAGTGGTAGGCAATCGGAAAACCAAAATGACGCTACAATGACGCCATTGATTACTAAAACTAACAATTACGACGCAGTGTTGTGTGTGACGCAGACGTGTGACGCAGAGTTGGGCCCGTGATGGTAAGTAACTTAAATAAGTAATATCCGCCTCTCATGAACATCTACAATACCAGAAGACACATAGGCGCGATGGCGACTGTAAAAGAAGGTAGTGAGTAAAAGGAATCTTTTAAACTATGAGTATGTATAAGATATTCTTTTTATACCTGCCTTTATTTCACTTGCAATAGGGTCGACGGAACATGTTACAAAAAGATTTGGCTTGTAGGTTTTACGACCGGCCACCTGACGTCAACCCCTCTGGGATAAATTGTAGTAGTAATAAGTAATTTTTAAAATAGATATAAGAGATTTGTGAAATAGATGATTCTTACATAAAATAATATGTTATAAAATAAATAGAGAAAATGGTCTCAAAAAGGGTCTACACGATTATAGTAAAAGTTTTAAAATAACGAAATATAGGCCATCCAAAGAAGGGTTAGGTTAACAGAGCAATAAGTAAATAAAATACTGGCAACTAAAGCCTTTACAAATTTATGGAGAATGAGAGAGGGGCATACAGCCCACAAAAAAACCCCTCTGGGCAGAAGAGTAAGTATAATCTATTTCATGAGTTGATTATATTATAGTTGCTTTAACACGTGATAAATGTGATAAACGAGCCGTGGCACTTTCACTTGAATTATCTTCATGTTAACAGAGTGATCTTCATGCACACCGAGTGAATTTAATTAAATAATGGAAACGATAGCATGATTTACATCTGGGCAACACGCACGGCTTATACGATAGTTTTTTAACGGTGTAAATCTATGTGGAACAGTGCACTAATACAGTAAGTGCAGATAAAATTACAACAGAAAAGTGTTTTGATGTAAAAAAAAAACATCCCTTTTATGGAAGATGACTCGATCTTTTCAATATTTTTAAAATAAGTTGCGTTACACCATTTTTTTATTGCCTTGATAGGCAGGCGATAAATCTAATTCGAAAGAATTTTTAATCCTTAAAAAAAAATTAAGTTACTAAGCGAAACGGTACCTGTCGAATCAAAGAAAAAGCATGCATATCCATGCACGTTGGTCCATGACCATTACGTAGTGCAGGCGTGCGAAGGAGATGTGAGATGATCCCATGTATTCTCACTACACGCCCTTAGCTTATCTCAATATTTACATACTAAGTAACTTATTTACATACTCGAAAGGGTAGTCGGAGGTGTAGCCAGTACATCCACATTTCGCCAAGTTTATTTCCATCCCATGATGTGATAGGCCATACCGAGCACATTTCCAGACTCTGGGTTGATACTGATTTCGTAATAGAAAAATCCAATATTACTTAACCGACCCGGGAATCTTATCAGAGACCTCAGCACTTGAGCCTTAGTCCACTACGCTGGCCCAATACTGGTTGGCAGACTTTATATACCTTCGAAATTCTTATGGAGAAATTCCCAGGTATGCAAGTTTTCTCACGATGTTTCCTTTACCATCAAAGCAAGCGATAATAAACAAATTAATACACATGTAAGTTAGAAAAGTCAGATGTTTTCGAGGAGAGGCTATTGGGGCAGGTTTTGAATCTGTGACTTTCGTCTAGACCGTGCTGATGACCGTGTACGAAGGAGAATGAGAAATTTCTTAAGAATTTCAATTGTTTTATCTATACGAACCAGGTTCGAACGTTATATTAGAATACTCAACAGCAAGTAACAAGTAACACGTCTACGTAAACTTTATTGCACCAACGAAGACAAGTGAGAAAATGAGAATTCTTATTCCAATACTATGTCAAGTCATGGTGACGTGTATTGACATTTCACTTGCGGAACAATAATAGGAAGTAATTATGTTGTAAAACTGCGGTGTATAAAATTACAACAATTACGAATAAAAATAGGTCTACGACATATGAAGGACGACGACTTTCAATCTTTTTAACCGACGAAGAAAACGGAGGAGATTCTTAATTCGACACGTTTATATTTTTTTTTGTTTGTATAACCACGCATAACTCCGACAAATGTGAACCGATTTGGATGATTCTTTTTTTATTAGAACAAGTAAAGCTCAATGTTGGTCTCATTTTAATTTCAAGAAGAAAGTCCAACACTAAAGGGGTGTAATCGGGGGTGAAAGACTTAAATTTCGTCATTTACGATTTTAACGATTCTTTCACTATAAATATAAATAGTAAAACACAAAAAAAAAACTAAATAAACAATTTTGAGTCCATGGTAATGTAGTTTAATAAAGCTGTTAAACTTTTCTTGCACGTAAAAAATGAAATGTAGTCCTAAATTGTTATTTTAAACTGCCGCACGTTACATGTTGTTTACTTGTTTTGTTTGTTCAGTAAAATATTTTGTATTCCACACACAACCCAAATAATTTTAAAATACTTATGAGACATGATGAAGAATTATCTCTGCTTATATCCACGTTCACATAAAGCATGGCTTAACAACCAGTCAATTGGACGTGTAACGTAGATATGCCGATGACATGGTGCGTAGAGGGCACGAAATGGGTCATACTTGCATTTATTTTACCTTTTCTACAAGTCTTACATGTACAACGAGCATTGACGATGATTTCATCCAATAGAATAGCCACAATTTTTGCAATGTTGTTCCTAATTATTATAAGTGTATACTTTTATTTTATAGGAACATAAAAATTGTGTTATTCTTCCAAAAACAATACATCTTCATGAGACCTCTTTTTTATCATGTTACGTCAAAGTGACTACATTGGACCTGACATTAAATATAGTGTAGTCTAAATATGATGTAGACCTTCAAGAGACATCCCTCGACGGTCGGCAGAATTATGCCGGCCTGAAGGTACTGGATATACGCTAGCTGACCCCGGAACACGATTCACCTGAGCAACCCAACATGGCGGGTAGTTATCGCGATTATTTTTTCACATTTTCTTTGGTCACTGAAGCGTGTTAAGCAAATATGTAATTTAGTTTCGAAACCTCATTGATGCATACTCCTGAACTCCAGCACTGACGGAAATAACCGTTTATTGCCAGTTATTTATCACCAATAAAAACGACTTGCGTACAAAAACTAACCAAGACGCAGTGGAATGGAATTTCATAAGTTCCAGCTGATAGGAATCGAAAGGTGTTCTAAAATGCTACTTTTATCCGTGACCTATGTAGGCACAGCAATTCCCTGCCTTCCCAACCATAGTCCAGAAAGTATAGTCTATACAAAGTTCAATTCGAGCGATTGAAAAGTATACAAGGACGAAGAATTGTATGGAACTTGTTGTTGTTGAACTTCAATATTCAGCTCACTTTCATTTTCAATTTTTCTTTTACCGTTCGATAGAGTATCCAAAGTAGTCTTCCGAGGGCAAACAAGAAACGTTGCGTATTTGTAATTTAAGGGATTATACGTAGGGGCCATCGAATTGTCTCAAAAGCCATCGTACTATATCGCTATTGCAGTGTCGATACGAGTATTAACTGCAGGAATATCTGCGAGAGTTACCGTGTAAAGGTCAAGCACCCATTGACGCTGTGTCGCTGGATTGATCATCATTTTAGAGATGGAACAAGGTCGGCCATCGGGCCTGTGTAACTTGCATCGGATCCACGCGACCTTCACTCGGTCATGAGTCCATATAGTGTCGTCGCCTATTAAGGTCGTGTTTTTATTGGCTATTTAAATCAGCACTCGTTGCAAAACAGGATGCGTCTTGCGATGTGATTTGTTACTTTTCAATATTACAAAATCATCCTCTTTGTATTTCATTATGTTTATAGTTTTTACGTAATGGTATCGATAAAGATTTAAATGCGAATACGATAAAAGTGTTACTTTCACTTTTTATTGTTTACCTTTTTTATTATGAAGTTTGTGCTAGAGCATTCCAGCCATTGTTTCAATTAAACTTGCTAATGTGTGCCTATTGTGGTCAATCGCAACAAGCCTGTAGCAACAGCCATAAATAAGTAAATTTAGGGGATAATACAGAACCCTCGATGCGGGAATTCTCGCACTTGGATGGGTTTTTTTAATCACCCACCCCACTATAAACTGGTTTAACTCACACATTGTTCGTAATTTATTTTAGAATACATAAATACGTCAGCAAAGATACAAAAATTTTGGACAGTTTCACTACAATTGTACATGTGTGTGATAATTTTCCGGTCGCTTACGTCGTCATATAGATCTCCGGCGAGATTACCACGCGATATGGCGTTCCATTGAATGGCAGATCCAATTTAGATAGCAATAGTGAGCCTTCCGCACGACACAATACCTGCCGAGCTGCCTCATGGCGTGAAATAATAATCATAAATAAAAAGATAAAACCTCTTTTTACGCTACTTCGAAATGGAATTGAATTATATTGGTCGCTCTGTTACATTTTCTGTAGTTGATTGATATTTGTAATTAGACCATACTGAGCAGTGAAAGACTAGTATATTTTTATATGAAGGCAGTGGTCGTCAACTTTTTTTGCTTAGCAATTATCGGACCGGATCTCCAATCTAGGCAATACGCCTAAACCGGCATACATACTAGCCTAGTTTTAGACTAATAGCAGAAGCTGTGTCATAAAACTAATGTGCGAAAATCTGGCAAGCCTGATTAGTCAGCCCAGTTCTATCTTCTAAAACTTCTTACAATTATGGGTGATACGTTGTAGAAGTACGTTCATTGAGCAGTTTATATAAAATAATAATCTATCTTCGGGATCCGGGAAATCTATGAACGTGATGATTCTCCCGGGTCCCGGTAATACGAAAACGTAAACGTGAATTCACTACTTGAAAAGCATCTACTATTGCCAAAAAACAGCATTGTTTAAATAATAATGACATCAAAACCAAATTTTGACACAACAGACGGAACGAATGAAAGTCGGTTTATATTTTTTGTTGAAACTTAATTTCTTTTTTAGTATTGGATATGACTATGGCACGTAAATTCCAATACAATAACACAATTGTGACAAGTGTGCTTTATTCTTGAGAAGGTTAATATTTACTCCTTCTTCAAATCTTCGTCGCTAAACTCGTGTCGTATGAGTTTTTTTACAACAAAATCGGACCATAATTGACATAGGTATATAATAAAAATTAAAAAAAAGAAACGCGCTGAATTGAGAATCTCCTCTTTTTTTAAACCAGTAAAAATGAAATCTTTTTATAAAAAATTGGAGCTACATTTCCCCGTTGTCTCAGGGCCTCCACATTGTAAATCCGACTCTACAAAATCCATCAAGGCGTTGTGGTGGCATCGAGCCACAAACAGATCACAAGTACTATTATTACTAAACCATCAACAAACGTTGATGGGTTAACGAAGACCGAGTTATGTACGAGGCTATTGGAACCCTGTCAACTGCTTCCGGAAAATGGCGATTAGTACATGTACATAGTTAGTTTCCTTACCGGATTTTCCTCAGTGTGTTTTGTAGTAAAAACTCGTTTTACCTCTAGTTACATACATACATACTGAAGCTTGTAATCCCCGAAGGGGTAAGCAGAGGTGTCACTTGTACACTCACATTTGATCGATCTTATTTCTGCCCCATGATGTGATAGGGGGAGATTATCGACTTACGGGGCACAATTCCAAACTCCGGACTGATATCATTTATATTTTTTTTCAATCTTCAATTTTCAATTAGATTATTATTCAAATATCTGTAAATATATATATATATCTCTATGATATCTATAACTATCTATAAATGTTTTTTTTATAAACAATGCAGTGCTGCCGTAAATTTTAACCGACAAAAAAACGAAGCAGGTTCTCAACTCGCCGTTTATATTTGTTTTTTTACCGCTTGATTTCTGCCGCCCAACAACAATGTATAGACACTGTTGTGTTCCGGTTTGAAAAACATTGAAACCAGTGAGATAAATCGGTTCATTGACGTAACGGTAGAGTACGTAGGCTGAAATATTTTGTTCCTGAGCTTAAACTCTAGGTCGGGCAATCATAATTTGTATTTGCGTATATTGATTTAAAAAATTACAAATGAGGTATAATACTAGGATAAGGTTCCTTCCCGGTATAGCGATAGGCTAACTCCCGCACATAATGAGATGGATATAGGCTTGTTGAACTATGGGTGCACTCGTTGCACCTCTGCCTATCCCTTCGGGGATACAAGTGAGCCTTACGTATGATGTATGCATGGAAGTGACACGCAGTATTTCTCGCATGAAAGTTCTGAAAGGTTTGAAGCGGTTCGGCTGTGCCTTGACATTGCTAATGTCAGTGGCAGTGGTGGCCGCTTACCATCAAGTGAGCCACTTGTTCCTTTGCCTACATAGTCAATTAAAAAGGTAATACTACTGTTCAACGCTCATCAGGCGAGTGACTTGCTCGTCTCGATAACTCAAAGACGAATGATGCCACACCTAATTGCAAGTGTACACCAATAAATCACACATGAGGTTAAAGGCCTTAAATTCACACAGATTACATTCTAATATATGCATGATTTATATTTAAATCAAGGATTTACCAGTACGTGTGGCGTCATGGCCACTTACTAAAAACTTTAAATTACTGCATCAATGGTGACAGTTCCTTAATTGAACGACTCAGTTTTTATGACCAAGCCTTTGAATGTGATTTTAGAATTATATTTTTTTATCCGAACAATAGTAAGCGCAGTGCAGAAAAAACCAGCGACCACTGACCATTATCGGTGGTCACCAGAATGTAATGTAATATTGCGAAATAAGTTAATAAACTCAAGCTTGTACGAATGTTGCACAAAGGAGCCTTTTGGTATTTAGGACTTCTTAATAATTATGATTAAATATGTCTTCCATGAATATTACACCAAACTAAGTAAGTTAAGCAACGTCAGTTTTATAACATGTATAAATAAGTTTTTCTGCAATTAACTGGAGCATTCTAATAAAGGACTCCGAACCAACAACACATCATGTATTAATTTAAACCTTATATTATTACATGGCGACCCTGCCACCGGTATCCATTATGGGATACCACATGGCCTTATGGCCATGGGCACTTATTTTGAAGACCCTGCAAATTAAATAGAAGAAAAAAAATCAAATGAAGAATAACAGAAGAAAGAACATTTGAAAAATTAATATCACATCATGAAAAAATCAACGCCAACGGAGCAGCTTTCGGCCACGACAACGCGATACCAAGAAGAGCGTTTGAAAATTATCAAGAAAGAAGAAAGAAGGTTTGGAGGAGTCCAGGGTATAGCCCGGCCCAACCACACAACTACAGCATGAATCAGCAGCAGCGATGCCGTACAAGGTCCACATCTGCGCCAGCTCCGCTCGCCCCTAAGCCATCATGCCATCATCAACAGCCATCATCATCGTCAACGCGCTCCTTACCAACAAAGTTTGAAGTAAGAATTACTAAAAGTATGTAATTTTCAATATTTTTTTTTATGTTCAATATCTATTTTAATTTTCTTTAATAATTTTGTTAACGAAATATTTTGTGAATTTTTTTTTTTTGTGTTTAAGAATATGTCATGTACTGCAAACGGTATCTTAGGAGATATTTTTTTAAAATGTTATGAAGTAATTATTAATTATAAGGATAGTTTATTACAACTTAATTAGAATAATTAAAATATTTGCATTAAAATAAGTTATAATGATGAGTAACAAACATTCGACACCGCCTCGGTGCGAAGTTATATAAGGTATATGTAGGTCATGGAATAACATTGAATTGCATTTTTCATGACGACAGCAAAATCGAGCATTCATTGTCAATGAACTCGGATGACGTAAAGCGATACTGCTAATTTCGCTAATTATTATAAACGGTTTATACTTATATGTTAGGAGACGATTTTTTTTTTCAATTGTGAACCGATGCTTGTAAATCAGGATTAGGATTTTAGGATTAGACGTAGTTTTGTCTAATAGTAATGGTCACGTAGTTGCTTATGCGAGCCGTAACTTATCGCCCGCAGAAAGTAGATATCCGATAATAGATTTAGAATTATTAGCTATCGTATGGGCAGTAAGGCATTTTAGACCGTATCTGTATGGCAGAAGGTTTAAAATCTTTACAGATCATAAGCCATTAGTATATTTATTTAGTTTAAAAGATCTTTCCAGTAGACTAACTAAGTTTCGACTATACGTTGAAGAATATGATTTTGATATCGTGCACATCCCGGATCGGAATAATGCAACTGCAGGCGCACTAAGCCGACTCCCGGTATCAATAACGTGTGATGATTTAAAATCTATTGGAGAACAAGTAGTTTCTGTATTGACGAGAGCACAAACTAAACGTGTGAAATCTCAGATATACGTAACTGATAACAATGATTTGACAGAACAGACTTCTACCAGTAACAGGTCTGATCAACCTGAGACTGTAGAAATTCTGAAAAACCGACCGATGTGACAGAATTGACTTTTATTAATGACAAAGATTTTAAGAATTTGATTTGTCGTTATTCGAATAGAGGATACTGTACGCGTAGTACATATACATACCTAAATACTCGATCGTAATCTACCACGACGGAGTTAGCGAGAGTTTTAGGAACGATGTTCGAAAAAGAAATATTAATTAAATGCACGTATGTATGTACCTTCAAGTTGTACTATTACCTAAATACTCGATCGTAATCTACCACGACGGAGTTAGCGAGAGTTTTAGGATTAATGTGCGAAAAAGAAAATATTAATGAAATATTAATTACCTATAGGCAAAATGCAACAAATATAAAAATACTTGCAAGTCGTATGAAAAGTTGCATATATAAAGGTTATAAAGGTATATTAAGGTACCTAGAATATAATTACAACCGATGTTGTAAGAATTAGTGATCACGAGGATAAAATAATGATATTATATGATTACTGACCAGGTATGACGAATGATGTAATCATTCAACAGTTAAGAAATGCCAACAATGGCAATATAATAAAAATGACCAATCGCATCGTAAGAGAGGCGATGGTAATAACAAATACTGCAAGCTCAGCGGTTGAACGTTATCGTTTACAGCGAGCCCAGTATGATGTCAAGCAGAGTTGTTATAGAGTACATTAAGATGAAAAGTAATGTACGATAAGAAAACTTACTCCGTAACTTATAAAAAGGGTGACCTTATTCTTTTAAAAAATCAAACTGGAACTAAACTTGAAAATATCTATAACGGCCCCTACGAAGTTATTGAGGAAGTTTCTCCTAATGTTAAGATTTTAAAGGATAATAAAGAATATGTTATACATAAGAATAATACTAAGAGATAATTTAGTTAATATTAAGTACTTTTATTGTATGTTTTATAAATGTTTAGTTATTTTTGTTACTCTAAAAGAAATATGTGAAGTTAAATTCCAAACTTAGTGACAGTTTGTAATAGTTTCGAAATTTTTTCTTAATTTTTTCTTAAAAAATTATCTTTCCTTAAATGGGGAAGGGTAGCAGGCCCTTTTTCGGGGGAGTTGTAATGTAATATTGCGAAATAAGTTAATAAACTCAAGCTTGTACGAATGTTGCACAAAGGAGCCTTTTGGTATTTAGGACTTCTTAATAATTATGATTAAATATGTCTTCCATGAATATTACACCAAACTAAGTAAGTTAAGCAACGTCAGTTTTATAACATGTATAAATAAGTTTTTCTGCAATTAACTGGAGCATTCTAATAAAGGACTCCGAACCAACAACACATCATGTTTTAATTACAAGACTTTATCATCAATTATTACAAGAATCTTTCCGGCCTTTATAAATGCTTTTTCACACTCCGAAGAGGGAACAAGCAAATCGAAGGGCCTGCGACAGGACAGGCGGATGACCGTTGCAGGGACAGGAATACATGTACCCCTATATACCCTAACAAATAAAGAAATGCAAGGCACTGAAAATATTATCCCTAACAAAAAACGTTGCTCCAATGTTCCACCGATAGAAAAGAATATGTATGTATATCACTACCCGATATGTATGTAATGTATATTACATTTTTTTTTATTTATTAACACAGTAATTTCATTGGTCTCAATGTCCTTCAAACCGAAACACAACAGTGCTTACACACTATTGCTTGGCGGCAGAAATAGACAAAGCGGTGGTACCAACCCTGACGGCCTCTCGCATGTGTAGGACCTACCACGTTGTAAATAATTATGTAATTAGTTAATTTCAACAACTGCATAATGGATGAATTAATGCTAATTAAATCTATTTCTTAATAATATAATGAAATACGTCATTAATGAAATCGTATGGCTATTAGGTACATATAAATGTATGAAGAAACGTAAACCTTAAGTCTTAATGGCAACTTATACGATATAATTAGTTATAAAACCTGATAAAACATAATATTAACTACACATATAAATATATAAATAGCGTCCTTGTCTATGAACAGTAAAGGCTTATTCCACAAGTCAGTTTTTATGTTAATTATCAAAGTAACTAATAACCTCCAAATAACTTTCTTGATACTCTATGATTAAAGCGTTCTAATCAGGTGTGCCAGATATGACGGCCTTCTTTACTTCCTTTGCTAATTTAGTAATATATTGGTATAGAAAAAAAACTGACAGTACGCCCGAAATGCCGGAAATTAACGTGATCGCTACATGGTGCCAAAATTACAAAGCTCTTTATTCAAAATACAAATTCTTTTTTTTATCCGAGCACGGCAAAGTGACTGCACTACACCTATTGGTAAGCGTAGTGCAATCCAAAAAACCAGCGACCACCGACTAACAATGAGTTTATCGGTGATAGAGTCGAGCCTGCGACAGGACAGGCGGATGACCGATGTAGTGATACAAAGATGTACCCCTATACCCGCCCCAATCAACCATCAAGTCATGTCGCAAACCCATCAGGAGAACCGAATATACACTGGCTGATCCTAGACCGCGATCCACACAAGGCGTATGGATAACTATGGCATGTTTTAACACCATGTGTACGGTGGTCGCTATCCGCGCGGATATGAATATCCTACCACCAGCAATCTTCTTGTTCATTGAATCCATAAAATAGTCATTATTTAAATACCGTCAAAAATCTAACGCTAATTCGGAAGGCTGTTTCGCTTGGGCAAGAAACTCTAGCGTTTAAAACTAGTTTACACCTATTATTGAGATCATAAAGGTTTTACAATAATGAATTGGAATTAGACCAGCTCATTTTATATTAATAAGCAATCATAGAAGATAAGCAATCATCTGTGGCTCAGATTATCATGGATGACCTCCTTAAGCATAACTAATTAATTAAAAACAAATATGTTTTTTAGCATATGGGAAATGCCCAGAGAATTCGATTTTTCGGTACAGGAAATAAAACCTTGTGGTTCTACGCATAGCAAAATTAAATTCCATAGGTCAGGCGTCGCAATATCTTCGTCCTTTAGCTGTGAATTGTTTACTACATTATGTAGTCTGCACCCTAGTTTGAACAAAATTTTCAACACGACCAATCCAAAAGATCAATCTAATAACAAACCAATAATTTTATTAAGACTATAAGTAGGGCTTAATCGTAAAATTGAAGTTGGGTATCAATTTTTTTTAGAAGTGTTGAATCAATTGCTGTATAAAAAATATACAGCGGTTGATTGAGTTGAATGTTACATTACGGAACTATCTGTCAAAGCAGAATTTGTTTATATGCAAACATTTCTAATTTATGTGAAACAAAGTTTTAATTAGGTAGCTATTGCCATTTTATAATCTTTGACGTCAACTTACAATTGAATCCACTAATCGATTCACACGAATATTTAACCTATATAATACTTGTTGTCGAATAAAAAAACAAGATGTATTACTTTTACAACATCGAGTCTCAGTCGGGCGAGACCTCCAATACGCTAGATTTTTTTAAGATGCAAATTGTGAAGGTGACTGACATGGGAAGCAGCCTCTAATTTCATAAATGCCTAGGTCAACTGCATGACTTTGACATCGAATAAATTTTTTGTCGTAATTAAATTGTATTAAATTAATTTTGCGTGCATATATCGGGTATCACTCAATAATAATTGCCTCTATGACCCCATTATGGAATAATTATAGTCGAACTATGGTAATAATAAATTCTACACTTCTGAACATAATAAATAGAATAAATTAAATCAAGTTTTTTATAGTAGCGGGCGGCTATTGGATCACCTGAAGGTAAGTGATTTCCACTCCCCCCGAACGCCCAATATACCAAAAAATCATGGACGCCTATCCGTCGTTAAAGAAAAGGGGTAATTAAGGAATTATGAAGGGAAGCATGGGATTTACGCCTACCGATATCTCACTTGCCGTACAAAACGTAACAGCAACCTGTAATTTTACGTCAGTTTTCTGTGAGACCGTGGTAACAAGCCGGTCAAATCGGCCCATTCATGCTCTGGACAAAACTGTCTACACCGCGACTTTACTACTTGTAGATAAGTGTACGATTTTAAAATCTGCCTTCTAGATTCGTTATGGTGGGTGACCGTACGGTTAGTGACAAACGTTGTGGTTACATCAACGTGGTTGCACCATACCCGCCGTAGCAGAACGCTGTGCAACCACTAACTATTACCACCCTCACACTCGCTGCGGCTTTTCTAGAATATGAATTAACTGGCCAGTGTTGCCATCTAATTCGTTACATTACTTCAAATGCACATGACGAAATATCGCACCTTGCCAAGCTTACGAGATGCGAACAAAGATTACTTATGCCACAGAATCTCAACAAAGAGACAAACTTAGTTTAGAAAAAGTGTTTTATGTATCGATTAATTGACTAATGAGCGTTCTCTATTTTCTATTTACGATAGATTCGCTTACTATCAATAGAGTTTTGACAGATGTTCCATACAAAATGTGTCAATAATTTACTACCTCTAAGCGAATCAGTAAACAGTATATTCGGAACGGCCATAAGATGGACCCTAAAAATGCGTTCACACTTCTGTAACATTTCGCATTATGTCACACGTACTCGTTACGCTAATGTGGACGGATGTCGTAATATGCACTATGCAATTATGCCGATGAAAAATAAAAAATAAACTCATAGATGGTATGTCACGGCGCTATGTAACAGTCTCAGAGCGGATCACTCCGTAACATTAGGTCGTAACACTCCACAATCTTCCACACTGGAAAGATTGTCCACGCGTGTTTGTCACAATCATGCCTCTCGTTGCGGCGAAATGCCCCAAGTGGAGACGCATTTTATTGCTAAGACAAAAGTGCTCTAAAAACGCTGGTATTTTTTAACTATTGTAATTGAATAAACACTAATTTACGCTTAAAAATGACCGATTACATGTATAATACCGGATCGGAACTGATCATTTAAAATATTATTATGGTGGTGACCATATAACATAAATCGTTTGTAAATAAGCCCTTGAAAATTTTATTTTAATGCGAGGCTTCGACTAGTTTGTTAAGTGACAAAGTAACATTCTTTAAATACGTTTCTGACTCTACAACAGTCTTTATGCATTTTATGAATTCAAAATAGGCTAGTTACTGCTGGTGTATATATATAGTAAATACACAGAGGCCGTATGAAATATTAATAAACAATATTCCACCAAATAAGTTTATATGCAATAAACGTAGCTGCTTTCAGTACTTTAATCTTTAAATTACGTACCTAGCCAAAAAAAGGTGTACGTTATTATAAAAACGACAATGTAATACAAGATGCAGGTTACTCAACACAATTGTATAAGTACGTGGTAAAATAAAACCGAAAAAATAAACCTTGTATACAACGGATATACTTGTACTGTCAGATTCGAGGCTATTATATCTCCGAGCATGAAATAAACTCTTTCTTATTTTTTACTATCTGTCCCACGCTGTTTCACCTGCATGTTACTGCCCTGCTCCCATGGGCCATAGCGTGATATACATATAAACCTTCCTCATGTATGACTCTATCTATTGCCGAAAACTGCATTAAAATCGGTTGAATAATTTAAAAGATCTAAGCGAACAGACAACCTTCTTCTTACATAAAACCGACGTGAAGTGATAACTTGCGTTACCATAAGGCGAGCGACCTGTTCGTTTCATCATTCAGGCAAAAAAGGTCCAAATCGCCACTTTCTTTCACAATTCTTTCCCTTAAACAGATCCATGTAACAGACAGACAGACATGTACAGACAGGTAACAGATTCATGATTTGATATGTGTATTATATATTTTAATGGGCGGTGTTGATCACAGCCATGAGGTGACCGACTTGCTCGTTTGCCGACTAAATCGCAGCAGGGAGTATGATCGCGCGCGAAATGATGGAACGCGGCCCATACAAGGTGGGCCACTATGGCAGGTTTTAGCACCAGTGTAAGGTGGTCGCTATCCGGTCGGATACAAGTATCCTCCCACCAGCATGATTGATGTACCGTAATCGCAGTTATTGCAATTTAAGACTGTTGCAATTCGACGACACACATTAATCCAGTCATTTTAGTAGGTTCACCTCGGAATTCGAGATACCCGGCTGTAACTCTGTAAATACTTGTGTATTGACACCCTAAAAGTTGTCTCAAAACCTACACATGGTAGGGTGTGCGCAACTATTAAATTTCAAGGTCAAAGGTCACAAAAATCGCTTTTTTTGTAAATATCTCATTTCCTATGGGAAAATGAGATATTTCCCATAGGAAATGAGATGCGCGTTCTCCGCCCTCTATCTCGAAAACGGTTCACCGTATGAAAAAAAAATTTAAACAAAATTTGTAGAGAATTTTGTATTCTACAATATTGATAATAGATACAAATAGCAAAAAAACCCATAGGAAATGAGATATTTACGAAAAAAGCGATTTTTGTGACCTTTGACCTTGAAATTTTTTAGTTGCGCACACCCTACCATATGTAGGTTTTGAGACAACTTTTAGGGTGTCAATACACAAGTATTTACAGAGTTACAGCCGGGTATCTCGAATTCCGAGATTCTTACCTAATTTAAGCTAAAATGACTGGGGTATATAGCCGAGAAATGTTACACCGCCCAAGTAAACGAAAACGGAAGGTTTCCGTGCCGAATTAAAATTAAGGGTCACTTGCCCTAGCGAAAAAAACACGGCGATAAAATGTTGATGTCTCTATAAACTTATCAACATGCTTATTTTCAACTCTAGTTTTTAATATTGTTAGTATATGTTACCTTAGCTCTGTTCCACACATGGGCCGAGACCTCCCCCATTTTTCACAAGTAAGTTTTACGAGGGAGCTGTCCCTCACGATAGTAACATGTATTATTCCATTATTGTGTCATAGCATATTTATTATTATGGTTTTAATATAACCTCAATATTTCATGCCGGTGAAAAGTTCACAATGTGACTGTTCCGATTTTTTTTATGGTCATTTTTTTTCAGAACCGAACCAAAAAAACAACGATACATATTATGCATCGTTCGAATCATGATTTATGGTCTTGAGTTCATCCAATACTGGGTGTGTAATAAAAAAGAACACAATTTTTTTCCCGACTTCTCAAATACTCTTGGAAACTTTTCCAATATATCTTTTCTTAAAAACCTTATTCGGAACTTATATATATATAATTTATATTCTTATAATTGTATTCAACTATTACGAACATTTAAAATAATTTACTTAAATGACCCAGCCGTTCCCAAGTGACGTGCTTACCAACAAACAGCGTTTAATTATAATTTAAAATATAAATAAACCTACCTTGCTCGAGGTAAGACTAGACAGCCTTCCCCACTGTCTTATTTGGCAATTCTGGTTTCGAAACTGAGTAAAATGTATATCCAAGTAGTGTTGTATTATTCAAAATTAGGAAAACTAAATAAACGTATATGCATTCACGTCCAATATTTTACAGATATAATTAAAAAGACAGTCTTCTTGGTACATCTTATATTCAGTCTAGCAATTAAAAATGAAGAAAATTTATAAAATTTAAAATTTGTGTGATTACTTGACGCGTAAGTTAGAAAGCGACAGCAAGTATGCGTTGAAGACTTAAATTATGGTCGACTGTGGCACGATACATACACGCAACGGCACACGATGCTCTGTCACAATTAAAAATAATTGCAATTACATAGCAAAAACGAATAATCAACGCATGTCAATAGTTTACAGCAGAACATATAAAAGGCAATGGCAGTTTTGAAAGTAATGTCCCGTGGGCGATTAAAGTGACTCGCAATAAACTTGCAATAAACTACGCCAAATTGTTACTTTGATGTTGTTTATATCTTCACGGTCTTTATTTCGTCAGACAGGATTGGTTATTTGCGCCATTTGCTGATGCCCTTCAGAACTGCTACAAATAGTGTTTTTTATTATGTGTATTTAATAAAAATCAGCAATAGTATAGTGGCGATCGAAACGAACTACTAAAACAGAACTTGCGGGTTTGATCCCAGCTTCTCTAGCTGACAGCTACACACAACACAGAATACTCCAAGTTACTTGTAATCATTAGTATGTACCATATGTTCGTGGTATTCATTGTTAATTATCGCTCGCTTAAACAATGAATGATAACATCGCGAGGAAACCCGCGTACCTGATAGTAATCCATAAGAATTTCAAAGGTATGTGAAGTCTACCAAAGCCAGTAGCTAACCTAGTAGAGTCGGCCAATGCCCATCAGTGGGACTATATTTTAGGGTTGATATCGGTATTATTGGTAGTAAGCGTTTCATTCCAGAGTTAACTACAGACATTAGTAGTTATCTCATATAATTAATTGTACCTTTATATATACTTATATCTTTTCTTATACTGGACTCAAGTATAATTATCAATTATCAATAAATAATAATCATTGCAGAAAAGAAAGGAACCGTTAAATGTACGTGAATTAATTTTGGTAAATCATTATAAGATTAATTGGAAGTTGTTGTACCTAAAATTATCAAAAGAACACGATCAGCACGTATTTTATGCTTCAACGAAATATAAATTGAATACCTATTTATTTTGTAATTTTAATTATTTTTAGCTGCCAAGTAAACGTCGAGCTAAATGATATTCCTTTACGATTTTTCTTTTCTTATAGCACAGGCCGGCAAATAAGCAAATGGGTCACCTAATGGTAAGTGATCTCGACCGCCCATGTACGCCTACATAAAAAAATAATCATGGACGGGTTACCAACATTATAGGAAGGGATGAGTAAGGAATTGGGATGGGGAGGGGGATTTGGACCTTCGGATATCTCGCTCACCGTACAAAACGCACCAACAAGCCGCTACTTTACTTCGGTTTTCTGTGTAATAGTGGTAACGACCCGGTTAATCCGGTCCGTTCATGCTGTAGACAAAGCTGTCTACAGCGAGACTGTATCACTCAAAACTTTTTGTAAACTTTTTGACAAACGGTCAACTAGGCAGGCCTAATTCCATTCATTAGTAGAGCCCAGCTGCGCGGCGCAGCGCATCAGTGGGTCTCGGTAGTGATCCCGTACATAGTACAAAGCTGTTAAAAAATGGATATTTCCATTACACCCTAACTTTGGATTTTAAAGTGGTATATGATCTGTTTATTGAAAAAACTTCTCACATCAGTTACGTCCATACACTGGTATAAATTATTATTATTATTGCCGCATAACAGAATAGACATTCTTCTCGATCGTTCTAGATCTGCTCCTTGGGCTACTGTTTTGCCATATTCACTTGGCCCCAATAAGTCATTGGCCTGTCAGTATAAAAACGAATTACATTTTTGCATAAATTTTCAACGACACTGCTAACCACTAAGTAGGTACACTTAGTAGGTACTAAATTGCATACTTCTAAATGTCTCATTAACAAATTTATCCAATTACGATACAGCTAATTGCTTAATTAGTCATCATACAGAATATGCTAAGAAGGCGAAAGGAAATGTTAAGCAAGAGGAAAACGACGCGTTTAAAAAAAGATTGTAACGCATCTTTTTAATAAACCACGTTCAAAGGTCATATTAAAATAGGGCTAACATGCATAACAATAGAGATATTAGAGTTGCGGAAGAAATATAAGGAAAGCCCATTGAGTCCAGAAGCCTCGGGCCAACCTCGCATGTTCCATTTGCCTCAAGTCGCGACCCGGCCTTGAATGCGACCTCGTTTCGACTCTTCAAAGCCTACCAGTCAAGTCACGATTTAACTTTGTAGCGATAACGTTTAGAATATGGGTAATTGTTGGAGAATACAGCACATCTGTTTGTTAACATGTCTCCTGGTATGACGTAGTTTTAATTCCTAAGAATGCGGCAGGTATTCTTGCTGGTGGGAGGATACTTGCAGCTGGTGGGAGGATACTTGTATCCGACCGGATAGCGACCACCGTACACTGGTGCTAAAACCTGCCATAGTGGCCCACCTCGTGTGGGTCGCGTTCCAGGGTCAGCCAGTGTATATCCGGTTCTCCCCAGGGGGCTTGCCTCCTGATCCTAACCCTTTTCCCTTCCCTTTTTCCTTCCCCTCCCCCTTAGCCCTTTGGCAGGCCGGCATGATCTTGCCGACCGACGATGGACACATTGTTTATCGTTGGTCGACACTATTCTTGGATTGCGCTACACTTACCATCAGGTGTAGCGTAGTCACTTTGCCGAGCCAGGATAAAAAAAAAAAAAAAAAAGGTATATGAAATAGCGATATCCATTTCGTCATACTCGGGCAGTATGATACTTTCACTGTCTTCCATTCCGTCACTTAGTGATATAACGTTGAAGCATTCGTGTTTTTTTATGTTTGAATTGCTGTTTATTGTACTTTTAGATATAAACGATTCTATTTTAGTATGTTCAGACTCATTTATTTAATCAACGTCATGTGCGTGATTGTTGGTAATAAAAATCATAATAATCTGGAAAATATGAACACTAGAGCGATTGACCTTCTGTTTAACTATCACTTAATTATAACGTGAAGTTATATCGCAACAGTTTGCTATACTTGCTGTACTTTTCAAGTCTTTTTAACCACCAATGCTTGCGCCCTTGATCACGCAATAATAAAGGAGGAACTAATGCCGGACATAGATATTAGCCATAATTACTAATTTTGGCAGACAAGTTATTTACTTTGTTTTTTTTTATAAACCCGTGTAGATACCTCTGACAGTTTTGACAACTTTACCATGTGTTTTAGTTAAGCTTCTTAGTCATTAATATTTTAATCGTAGGGGACAATGAAAAGTAATTTCGACTAGATAATTTTATGTGCACAGCAAAGATCATGCTTATCTTATCTTATTCCACCGGGCTCGGCCTAACATACTTTTATACGTGTATAAGAAACAATGTAATTTTTCGGACTTGTAGCCCTTATAGAAGTATGGAGCTGCACACTATCGCGGTTGTGTAAGATTTAACCTGACGTTACGGTCATTTAAAACAACCATATATCGAAAATATGGAATAAATGAAGGTATTCATAAACGATGATCTCAGAGGCATACGTCGAATAAGACTCAAGTTGAAGAGAAAAACCCACGTGTGAGGACATAGCTTTTCACGATTTAGTACATAAAATAAAGTAACACTGTATTGTTTTAAATACATCCCGCCGTGCCTACTTTTAATGTACTGCATTCGCGACATACATTTTAATATTGTTATATACCCTATGGTGTACTTTCTTTCTAAATGCCGTTAAAAGGTGGTTCAAAATCTCAATAGATGTCTGTAAATCATTGTCTAGTAATACATGGTTTCAATATTTACTAAAGTAATCGTAACTATACAGGCCTTCATAACAAAAACACAGGCTCTTTCGAAACGCTAGTCCAAATTAAATTATACATGAAGGTCATCACTTAATTATTTAGTGCGCAACCGGGGAAATGTTATAAATAGCATAGCATATAAATAGAATGATCGATATAAATATCAAAATATATTTTTATATCGATTTGCTTCCGTTTATTTTACATGCTGGTTCTTTTCGATATTATACGATTATTCTTACTCATATAGTGTGTATGGTATACCAACCCGCATTGACTCGGTTGCATAGTATTAAATAAACTGGTTATTTTGTTTTTAGCTTTTTTAAAGTCGTATTGATTTTTGCTAAAAAGTTTACCTAGTGTATTTGTATTACCTAGTACTAGGATACAATACATTACAAGTATTGCTTTCATATGAATTAATATGTTATATGCAGTCTCAGATCGAGCAATATAACCGAAGGAGGAATGTTTATATCATAAGAATAACAGCTACATCTTCAACCAAGATTCACTGGTACGTAGGTATTTATAAAACTTGTCCACGCCAATCTATCAAACAGTTATAAATTCATCGGCACAGAAATTTATTACAACCGATGTAGGAACACGCCAAGAGCCTTACTAACCTAGTTATTCAAATGACTTCCTGCTATTCAGACGTACGTATTTTTTTTTCAACCTAGGCATAGTACTACAACTGATAGCTTTTTTTTTGTGAAAGTATAATAATAGATGTTTCATACACAGTAATACCCAGATGATACTTATCCGAATTTCTTGCTTACCTAACGGCCGATTTATATAAACGATCTTAGTGTAATTCGCCGGATAGATAGCACAAATGAACCAATCGGAATGCAGTTTGAAGATCACGCATACAATGACTTAGTTTGATTGGTTGATTTTCGTGATCTATCTGGATAATCAATCTAAGATCGTTTATTGTAATAAACCATAAGTAAACAATTGTAATTGCAATTATATTGAGTGTTTATAGAGTTATAAAAATAATATTTTATTATTATTATACACACGTAATAGTCACCACATATTCTTGACCATATAGTATGTTAACCTGTGTCGTGGGTATTAGAAACTACGAGGGACTTGCGGTCCCGCAACATCCAGAGCCGATACATATATTTGTGGATCACACAAACATTTTCGGGAATCCAACTAGCAGCTTCTCGCTTCACAGCCCGCAACTCCCCACTGCGCCACGAAGGCTGTCACAATATAAGTATAATAACCTCCTCAATTGCATTATTTACGCAATTACTGTCTACATTTCCGAGGGCCATGGTGTCATCGGCAATAATGTTACCTCGTTCCAAAATAATACGAATTTAATGACTATTCTTTGTTGTGTTCTCAATATGTGTTTAACTTTTAATTACCGGCACGCGATGATAACCAACGGGCTGAATGTGTTATGCAGTGTCACAATCGTTGCTATTTGTTTTGACGTAACGATGTTTGTTCCAAATGTTGGTGAGCTTATGAATGTTTGCCATAATAGCCTAAAAGAACTGGAGAATGATGAGAAATTACAATTCTGTTTGCTAAGCGAATAGAGTTATAATATGACGTGAACATGGATCCCAAAATGTACTTCAGGAACCATTTTGGTATCATTGTATTTGTATTATTGCTTGCTAGTAGAAAGGTTCATATCTTAAAAATATTTAGACGCGATTGGAAAGCGATTAACGTATATGTACTTGGCGAAAAACTCGCCATAGTAATTCATTATCAATATAATAACGCTCGTTCCAGCGAGCTCCGGGGCCAACAATTGCAAATTCAATAACTCCAGAACTGCATAGTTCTGCTGACAGTCCATAGACACAATAATAATAAATAACACCCAACAGTCACGCACATAGCCCTGACCCCACAGTAAGATACGAGTCTTGTGTCGTGGGTATCAGGAACTACGAGAGACTTTTTGGTCTCACAACACCCAGACCCCGAAACAAATATTTGTGGATCAGACAAATATTTGCTCGGTGCGGGAATCGAACCCACGACCTGACGTTTCACAGTCAGCTACTCGCCCACTGCGCCACGGAGCCTGCCTTTTGACTGTCACTGTACTTACCACCATATGCAGTGTAGTCACTTTGCCATACCACGCCAAAAAAAAATATATTATATCGGTTTACCAGTCCACTTAGTCGAAATAATTTTCTGTTCTTACTTTTAATCTTCTTGTACTATTATTTGAATTTCATTGCTAGTTACTAACTACGTAGTTATCAAAACACGGATACTTCTATTTATTAAGATTACACTTAGCAAACAATTTGCTCGTCCTACATGCATGTTATCTTGAAGTTAAATAACAAGAGGTCAGTTAATGATTGTATTGACAAATCCTTAAGTAATATGCCGGTATGTTTCATCCGTGTTTAGTGCAACTGAATTATACTAGTCTTTATTTAATAAAGCATCTTATTCTTCGTCGAATACTTGCAACATTATATTATCCATATTTACATTATTATATTCATCGGAACTTTTATTTTACCTTTAAGAGCCAAAATCACATTTAAATTCTCTTCCAGTCCCATCCCCATTAAATACTACTTACATATCGTGCTCTGTATTTGTCATTGCTTTGTAAACACAGATCGTCCTAAGCAAAGTACTTCGCTGCATACATATATGTACATTTTCCGCATACAGTGACAGGCTCAGTTTAAGCTCTTAAAGGTTGAGTGATTCATTCTCGGGACATTCTTATCTTGACAGGGTAAGGTAACCTCGCCTCATCAAGACATAATAAGAGTCGCTGTTATTGTCCTTATGTAGTATTTAAAATCATACACCATTGCTTATTTTTATAATTATACGAATATTGTCATTTTAATTACAGTCTTCATAGCACATAGCGCAAATATCCCGGCTGTGTAACGATAGGCTACGGGTTCGATTTCCGCACCAAGAAAAAGATACACGTTTCGGTATATGTTGTGAAATCGAAAATCATTCGTAGTCGATAATCGCGTATCTCACAGTGGTGTCAGGAGTCCTGATTCCTTGAGAGCAGGAGGGAGAGACTGAGAGAGAAAGGAGAGAGAGAGAGCAGGAGACTGCTGGGTGCACAGAGTATTATTTATTTTGATAAAATGTATGTATTATTTCAATTTACACCACTCTACAAAACGTCCTATAGTTTAGATTGAAAATGTCTACATAAAGTGTATCTACTGTCTTTATAAAGTAGTTTATACATTATTATAGACTACAATAAATTCTTAATTATATAGGGCCAGTTGCACACCAAATAAAGTAACATACAAAATAAAAATCATACATAAACGAATATTATTATATTCGTTGCTAATTAATATTAGTTCTTAATTTACATTGTCATGCTCTAATAACGAAGAGAAACATCATAGAACATAAAACCAAGTACAATTTCTCACTTACCTCGTGATTTCTATCCAATATTAGATTTTCTTTCCATTCCTCTCACTAAGTAGAAAGCAATATATATACTTACTATTACAAATTTTATAGTACAGCTACAATATTTTGCTTAAGCAATATTTGACATTTCATTTCTTTTTGCATTCACACGGATTACGATTGCATGGTCATTTATCTCGACTTTTTGTATTTGAAACATTTACATGAAATGTTATAAAGATTTATAAATCCATACAACTCGTACATATATCATCTGTGCTATTTTTATTACCCCACTGGGGATTTTTTTCATGAATTACCTGATTTATAATATATTTAATTTTGAGAGCACATTTGATATTAATATATTTAATTTATGAAATATAAATGATATTCAAATTCGCAATAGTTTGCTTTATTTGCCTTTGTCTGTGGCAGGGTACAATGTACGTTTTCTAAAGAATTTACTATCATTCAAAATATATTTTGACACACAGACTGTGAAGGTCATCAAATGCGACGATTTGTCAATAATAATTACCAGCTATACGAAAAATTCAATAGTTTTACACTAGCAATATAAAATCAAGACTCTAAAGGTTTTACTGCGATTTGGCAAGACCGAAGAAAATTAATAGAGTTGCGAAATCCGTCTCCATTACAAGTTTATATTTAACGAATCATGTCGGCTGACCTGTGTCAAGGATTCAATTGATAATAAGATAAATAGCAATTAATAACACCCTTGTATAAAAAATCTTAATGCTTTTAAACGAACTAAAATCATAAAGTCATCTGCGCTAGGTCAAGGCGTGTCACCAAAATTGATGTAAAGGGTAAACATAGATGTCATTATAGTATTCTGTTACATCGTCAATGACAAAATAATTTCTTAAATTATTATTAGTGTTGTAATAATGTGCTTAGAAACTTTTTCTTGTAATGTTACAAAATTTATCCAAATTTATAAGACCGAATTTGGAACTAAACTTCGTTGTTAAACGAAAATCATTTCATCACGATCGGATTAAACGGTGTGTGGATAAATATATAAACATATATATAAATATTTGTATCATTCCGAATATTTGAAAGTATACTTTTTTAGTTAGTTTGGGCAATATCAGAAACTTAAACGTAGATATATAGTATTTCTGATTCTCAATTATTCTTTATATGGTGCTGCCACACCGCTGTTATAAAATGTTTACAAACATTATTAAACATTTGTTAACAAACATTTGCTAACATTTTATCACAATGTTAGATAATGTTAGTAAATGTTTAATGTTAGAAAATGTTTGTAAACATTTTATAACACCGGTGTGGCAGCACCAATAGAAGTGATCTATTATAATTCTACAGTTTCTTTGAAATCTGTTACTTTGGCATCTTTTGAATCTAATTTGATTTTGTAGACTGATGCTCTGTACCAATGCAACATCAATTTTATCCAACCGAATACACAGTATTCTTTTTTTTTATAGCATAGGCCGGCAAGCAAGCAAGTGGGTCACCTGATGATAAGTGATCTCCACCGCCCTTGTACGCCCACCACCAGAAGAATCATGGGCGCGTTGCCTACCTTCAAGGAAAGGGATAATTAGGGATTGGGAAGGGGAGGCGATTTGGGCTTCCGAATATCAAAATAAAATATTTTGGATATCGGTATTCTTCGAGTACCTCTTATTATTGACTCCTTTATCACAAAAAAGTTATTGAATACTATTCTAGTCACGATGTTACAATCGGCTTGCTTTCACATAATAATTACAATTTAAAATATATAAATGGCGCAACTTAAATGCCACATATAATGTAGATGACCTAGGAGTATTCAGGAGCAATCAACGGTCCGCGATGACGTAAAGTGCCGTTGACCGGTTCTGTTTACTTTCACAGTGTGCAATGGACTTAATATTATGCCACCTGTAAGGTGCACCACACCCCACATTTATAAATTGATAGGATTATCTCAGATGAGTTGTGTAGATTAGTCGTTTACTTTATATTTTACTCCATCTTCCTTGTATTTATACGTAATCAGGTTGGATGATTGGTTTTTCTTTTCATAATCCGCAGAGCTATGTTTATTCTTTTCATTCCTCAAGCGTAAGTTTCAGAAAAGAGGTATTAACTTTTATATTTAAAGCCATGCCACCAGCAAAACGCCGCGCGATCGATGTTTTTAGAGGCTATCTAGTCATTAATCAAAATAAATATTGATTAAAAAAATATACAATATATTTCTATAATCTGTCAGCTTTACTTTGTTCTATTCAAATTCATGTTAATGCTGATATATATTTTTAAATTGTCGTTATAAATGAACCATAAAAATGAGAAAAATGCAAAGATTCCGTGCGTCTCCTTTTAAAGTACAGAATGTTATCAAATGAGATTAACATCACTAGATAGGCTATTTAATAACGAATATTTTGCCCGTTTTAAATTTTCGAAAAGACCAAAACCTGATTTTTTAAATCAATTATTCGCTAAATACGTGCATATTCTGCACGAAAACTCACACACCAAGTACACGATTTAGTATGGCGCGAGTCAGTCAAGGTCGTTTGCTCACGGAAGGCCCTTAAACAATGTCCTTAAGCATCAGTAAAATAAGTACCGTAAATTCAATGTAGCGTTGTCATGGTACAACGTCATGCTCGTTTTTTTGCTTCTAAATGCAAAGTTTTTGTTCCTTAATAACACACTAAGAGCAATGACCTAATGCCTTGTTATGTAACATTATTACGTAGATATACTAAGGACAGTTATGTAAACTTTGTTACTAAACTGTCTATTGAACGACTTGGCTTTTTATCCAAATACCAGAAGTATGAATGTGTATAATTAGAATTCTATCATAAAAAACTTATTGACATTGTTATTACTTCACACATTTTTCCTGACACACATGCCCACTTTTGAAAGAACTCATCACAGCTTAATAAATCTTTTAAACAGGAATTAGGTGTATAAGTGAAAGGTTGCTACGGACAGCCGGTCAAGGAGGTCCACGCTTCTTGTTCTACATGCAAGTGTCAAAGATTGCATGTTTATATATATTTTTTACGGCAGCTCATCAATGGCTTCGCAGAAAATCAACACTGGATAAGCAGAACTCAAAGATTAGAACTTGTCGCTTAAAGTCCGATGGGAAAAAAAGACTTTTTTATACGATACCGTGCGTAAAAAATGGTATTCATAAAAGTTATAAATAAATACCAGTAATTACGACATTTATATTACCAAGGAAGCCATAAATGAAAAAAGAGATGCAAAATGATTGTCATCGAGTATCTTTCCAAAATTTTATTTTTCTAGATAATTTTTTTATACCACCTGTGGATGAAAACCTGTCACATATCTATTTAACATTTCATTTTTCTTAATTCCATGAAATGAAACAGTTAGTCCAATAAACGAGCAAATGGGTCACATGTACGCTCACAATACAAGAAGAATCATGGACGCGTCGCCGACCTTAAAGGATAATTAAGTAATTGGGAAGGGGAGGGGGATTTGAGCCTCCGGATATCTTACTCACCGTATGAAACGCAGCAGCAAACCGCTACTTTACGTCGGTTTTCAGACAGTGGTAACTACCCGGCCGAGCCGGCCCATTCATGCTGTAACAAACTGTCGACAGCGTGGCTATACCATTTAAAAAAACTCAGGCGGATATAGGGGTGCTTGGTTATTGAGATACATTGTCCAAATGAGTGCCTCTATGATTTCTACGTTTCGCGTCCTTAAAAATGGAATGTAATACTGTAACCTCGTTACCTTTCGCTTTAACATATCTACCATATTTGCTAATTGATATTTAAAAATACATAAATATGTGATATTATAGTATATCAAGTATAGTTACTACCCAACATACCACCAGAACTAGGCGCATACATACTCAATATTATCCAACAGAAATTGTTAATTGCTTATAGCATCTTCAAGCTAGTTCATTGTATGTACCTAGTACGGCACATCATTAGACAATAGATCTCTACACAACATTCCTATATATACCGATATTTACCAAAAGGATGGATTTAAAATATATTATGACTTCTTATGTTTACGCGAATATTACTGATTGAAATAATACTAATTTAAACAGGTTTTATCGCGGTTTTATATCAATTTTGATCCCGAAGTTTAGAAAAGCTTTTCAGCCTTTGTGGTCAAGGGGTGGACTGGGGTGGGTCTATATAAAATCCGTTTAAATTAGTTTTATTTCAATAAAATATATTAGTCACCAATTTTTGCAAGAATCCGTATTAATAAGTATTGTGTCAGCGTTCACCGATTACGACTAAGTTTTGCAATGAGTCCGATTAAAGAAAGTTGACGGCCACGAGATGGCCTCTACTGGGCGGATTTTATACGCTTTTTGCGATAAGTAACGGACGCTTATTTTTTCCTTTTTGGTACTATAACAGGTATCGTTTATTTTGCCAAACTGTTAAAATACTGATATTGTGCTGATTTGACGTAAATTTGACGACGTGTTTCTTTTTAAAACTTTAATTCGAAACTCTTCGTAGGAGTTCGAAAATAATATTTAATCACTGTTAGTGCTGTACCAAAGTTCTACCTTACTGCCTTTATAACGAACTAGCTATTGCCTATAGTTCCGCTTGCATGATTAGGTTTAAAGGATCCTTTGGAGACTGTGTCCTATACATACGTATAATACATACATATAAGTATACGCAAATTTTTCCAGCAAAACAAATAATTTTCTCGGCGCGAAATCGAACCCACTGTCGGGATAAAAGTAGCTTATAACCTCACTAAGGTCATGGTCTACCTTTTACAGACACAGACTTGTGTGTGTCATACAAATCCTCGTAGCTGTTAAGGTTCAAAGATCCAAATTAGTAAAGTCACAAACATACATACTTTCACATTTAATTTTATAATATGAATAGTATAATATAATTTTATTAAACCTACTTCAGAAAATGTATTGTAGTAAGATATAGAACAGTTCTAATAGCTTGAATCAAGTATGGTATTATGGTATCTACTGCCTCTAAAGGAAACTCAAGATTTAATGCTCACACATTAGAGACCTTTTAGCACAATTTTCCTCTGTTTTGACATACTAAGTAACCGAAGTGTGTCCAATGTCCATTCTCGCGAGTTGTTTACTGACACATGTAGGTCGTGTCTTGAGTCATCTGTTAGGTTGCGGACTCGAAGTCAGCGGACGCGGGGCGGCAGCGGCAGCGGCGCGGGAGCTTCGGGTTTCAATGCATAGATTTAAATGGGCCTGGCCTCGAAGGCAGCGGCGCGGCGCGGGCGTGAGGAGCGGTGCGCGTCAGTCGAGCGGTACCCGCGCGTCAGCATTAACGTAGTGTTGTGTATTTTCAAAAATGTCCACCGACGTGGTGGAGCAAATTATTACAATGATTTTTTATATGGAACATCATATTCACATCAATTTCGTTCGCGAACAGACACTAATTTCTCATAGCACAACACTACGCCGCTCTAGCGCCGCGCGATCTGCCCGCTGGCTGCGAGACCGCAGCCTTACCGGAACACCTCGATACCAAAGTGGAGCTGCTTTAGTGGTTTTACCAATATTCATTGTTTATCTACCAACGCTCAAAATAATATTCCAATTTATTTAAATCACAATGAAATTCATTATGATCGAGTTGTTACGAAATATGTAGCAACATAAATTAACAGTTTCTTCATATAGTAATTTAAATTTACATTGAATTCTTTCTGCCACAGTCCGACTTTTCAAATACATTTAATTAAGTAATTTCTTAAAATTATACTTCAAAACTTAATGAATATTTTTTCTGTGCTCAGAAACGGATAATAATGCGGATGAATAACGGATGTAATGATACCACCCACCGCTTTGTGTGTTTCTGCCGCCAAGCAACAGTATGTAAGGTCATTGAAGATAGTAAAGTTACTAACCATGATACTTAACATCTTATATCTCAAGTCGATGGGCCCAGCATAGTTCCGTGCATACAGAACATGCATACAATTCTGTATGGTGTTCAATTTGTTTACGGGCAGTCGTGGCGTTTACCACCACGCGAGGGACAAGCCCATCTTTATTCAGGCGAATAAAAAACAAGTAACAACGTGTGGAATCGTTCGTGAAATTTTAGTAGTAAAAATTGCACTACTAGAAATAGTAATACATATTCATTAGACTTACAGAGAATCGATACATTCTGTAGGTAGTAGAACACGCACAGTGAGTAATAATTTATGACTAACTAAGGTTGAATGAACTCTATTTCTAAACAAATATTGCATCGGGACCTTTCAGCTGCTAATGGCGCGAATACATCCTGTATAATTAACCTGATCACGAGTGTAACGTTTGCTAATAGTAACAAATGATGGCATGTCTTACAAACCTGATGCCATGGATTCGATTCGATTCCTGCACCGAGCCAATGTTTGTGTGATCCAGAAACACGATACAGTAATAACCAAAAACTTAAAAAAAGAACATTAACGACTAACATAAATAGAATTCAACGTTTTTCAATATTTTTTTACAATGAATGATGAAAGTTGAGACAAGCAGAAAAAAAATTGTTTACATAATGATTTTTTATATTTACGCGAATATTACTCATTGAAATAAAACTAATTTAAAGGGATTTTATCGCGGTTTTTTATTAATTTTAATCCCGACGTTTCGAAAGATTTTCAGCCTTCGTTCGTGGTCACGGGGTGGAAAAAGAACCGCGATAAAATCTGTTTGAATTAGTTTTACATCAATGAAAAATTGTTCACAATTTTTATTAAGCAGGATTAAATCACCTTTTTCTTTTTATATATACACATTTAATCGGCAGTGTAAAAATTTATTCGGTCCCAATGCAGTTTCATAATTATATTATCTAGATTTCGTATCCGGTTCGGGACAAAACTATTTTAGAAAGTGAAATGTTTCCGTGATCGATAAAAGATTTGATGGGTGAGGTTTAAAATGTTTCTATATAAGACTTCCTAGCGTTATCTCATCTAGGTTTCAGGGCATAACTGCATACTGAATGCAACGTGATCTCTGAGTAAATGCTACTTACCAAAAAAAACATGACACTCAAATAAAAACCCACACTCTGCCACACACTTTGCCATATATACCGGTAGAGATGTCTACTAGGTACTTTAGAAATAGGTGTTCTATATATCCCTGGTATCATCGACCTTCACCCATCTATTTACCGAATGAAAAATATATTTTAGGGTATAAAATGTGTTGCTGAACACGGTATGTGTATAGTAATAGGGTGTAATAGGGTTGTCTAAAAAAATATGGTCAAGGACATGATTAATTAAAATAAAAAATATATGTATATATTTTATAATTTCCCTGACTTGCTTACCAAAAAAAATGAACCTTCAATGAAAATAAATAAATACACCCAACAGTCACATACATAGTCCTGACCCCACAGTAACATACCAGTCTTTTGTCGTGCGTATCAGGAACAACGAGAGACTTTCGGTCTCACAACACCCAGACCCCGAAAAGTATACAATGTATACTACCTGCAAAAGCTAGGTTGCTATACCTTTTTCTGGCCACTACTACCTGGTTGCCGTGTGCAAACAGATAACTAAAAAGTGGTTATTGCGCTCATCTAGCTCCTTCTATTTCTAGTTATACGCAAACCAAGAAAAAGAGTATGTTTAAATTTAAATAAGTAGTTTAATTGCAAATGAAGTTCACGATTAAGATAGAAATAAGCAATACAAAAATGTGTATAGATAAATACATCTTCTTATTATAAAAAGGACCATACCAAACAGACAAGTGCGCAAAACGATCTAGCTCTTTTTCGTAATAGTTTTAATTTCTAGACATTTTTTGTACCTTAAGATATTCATAACGATAGCCTTCCTTCCACCTGCTCTTATTCCACTCGTAGTGGGGTCGGCGCAACATACTTTTCAACATATGTTACAGTCTACAGAAAGATTTGCTTGTAGTCTTTACGACCGCCTGCCTGACGTCAACTGCTCTAGGGAGAAAACATCCAGACCCGAAAGAAATATATGTGGATCACACAAACATTTATCTCGGTACGGGAATCACCTGCGGCATCTAGCTTAACTTGCATACATTTTATGACAGTATTTAAAGTTTTTTTTTCACTTTTGTTTCAGATGGGTTGCAGGTTGACTATAGTCGACGATGTTCTGAACAGATCTTTCTACAAACTCGGCCTGGCAGTTGGAAGGCAACCAGGCTACTTCATAATAATACCAGTCCTGTTATCACTGCTCATGATCACTGGATATCAGAGGATTTACTATGAAATGGATCCGGAGTACCTATTCTCACCAGTCAGTGGACAAGGGAAGCTAGAAAGGAGAATCGTAGAAGAACATTTTAAAGTCAACTACACCCATAGATTCAATGTTGGAAGGATAACAAGAGCCGGTAAGTTGTTGTGATAATTTTGAGCAAACAAGCCTCTGTCGTACTTTGGACGAATAGCCGGTTGTGATCCACTATTTTCTTTAAACCTCGCAAGGCACAGTGACTACACAGATCCCGATGTTAATTACAGTGCAGTCCAAATAAAATTTTGACTGTCAAGAGACGGTTGGCAGAATTATACTGGCCTGAAGTTACTGAATATACACTGGCTGACCCCGGAATACGACTCGTCTGAACGAGTCACTATGATGGACTTTTCACCGTGTGTACGATGGTCGCTATCCATTCGCGTACAAAAACACATTACAGATTTGTCTTATAGTTCTGACGACAGGCTTGACGTCAATCTCTGTCTGGCGAGAAAACATACCTAGAACCGAAGAAATATTAATTAATTTTTTTATTTAATTAATTTATTTATAATTGCGGATCACACAAACATTTGTCTCGGTGTATGAAACAAACCTGCATCCTCTTGCTTCACTATTACAAAAGTAACGGGGTTATGACTAAATTATATGATAGTTTAAAAACTAATAATTATCGATTGTGTAAGTATAGAATCATACTTTTTGAATCCGTTCCAGTGTTCTTGTTCGACCGTCGCGCAAAAACCACTAAATTGACATTGCAAGGTCTTTTGCGGTTTCATTGTTACCCCGATGCTAATCCATATTATATTATTGACCACGTTGCTTATCCACTGAAACAAAATCTTTTACAATTTAATTATAATTAACAAGTAATTTAAACCGATACTGTCTTACGTTTCGGCTTTAAATAACGAAGCCATCCTTTCACATAATCAAATTAAAATATAAATTTTGCATTAAATAATCAGTTTCTACACATTCAACAGGGAGATTCGGTCGAGTGATCATCGTGGCCAAAGATAACAACACTAACATGCTGCGGACTGAGGTGTGGAAGGAGTTGAGGCAGTTGGATGAGCTGGTACAAAATGTCACTGTCACTATGCCCTCCGGAGAAACCTTTACATATAGAGAAGAGTGCGCGCGCTGGGAGGGCCAGTGTTTCGTCAATGACATATTGAACTTGGACAAGATTATTGGCGAGGTAATTTTAATGAACATACTATTTCTAACATAACATAAGGATGAGGTGTAACTAGTGCACCCTCGGTTTGAAATAAAACTACTTTAAACGGATTTTATCGCGGTTTATATTCACTTTCGATACCGACGTTTCGAAAGCTTTTCAGCCTTCATGGTCACCGAGAGGACTAAGATACAGATTGTCCCGAAATATTAATATTACATTTCCTACCTTCATATTAAAATTATAGATATTATATAAGGTAGATAGGCGATATTAAAAAGTATCGCCGGGCATAGCTTAACGAAAAGGATCCAATCTACACCGTGCCAATTTGGTTAAAAAATGTTTCTTTATTTACAACTAGCTTTGAATTTCCCATTACTATGATATAATAACATATAATATTTACAAAAATAATGAGACATTTCAAGCTAGGCACCAACAAATAACCATTTTTTTATTTTCGACTGTTTTATTGCTCAAAGTGACACCGTATAGATTAGATCTTTTTCGTTAAACTACGGCCATTTGTACTAGATAACTAACGTCGCTCGTCCCAAATTAGGTTCAGGTTAGACATCAATTCACTCTACATAATAACTCATATCTAATTGGTTGTGTGGATTAAAAACAAACTGCTATTTACGTGTTGTAAATGCAAATCACCTGCGCTAATACCCGCTGCATTTCAAGCGAAAGTGGGATTTCTGTTAACTATCCTATATGTAAAACTATACCTCAATAATATTTTTCTGTAAATATATGCGCGAATAATTTGCAGTGGGCGTGCCAGTTAAAACCAGAGGCGCAGGTCACAAGTGTGCCGTTTACCTTTCAAAGTAGCAGACTACTTTCATCCTCAAAACTTTCTCTTAATAAACATCCAATGGATAATACATAACAATCAAAACTGCATTCACATACTGTGCTATGAACTTATTAAAAAAATAGGCGAATGCATATACGGCATATGTAACCTGCCTGAAAGACAAGCAGGCTTCATAGGATCTTAAAAGTGGTACATATTCATAATGATATTTAATCGGTTCGCAAATACAGAATAAGTATTGGAGACGTCAGTGACAGTAATGGGTACGCTTCACTAAAGTGTATAGAGCGAAACTGATTTCAAATGTAAACTACATTTTTTATCCTGGCTTAGCAATTTTACAGCGCTGCATTTAGTGGCTAATATAGTGTAGACCAAATACGATGTCGACCGCAAGAGATATTGCGTCCCTCGACGGTCGGCAGACTTACGCCTTATTGATAAAAACATCTAGTCAATGGAAGAACACACATAGTCGAAACTAACAGAGATACATGTGAATCGTTTAAGTCAACAACTATAAATGAATATGAGTCACGTGAATACGGCGAGTAATAGGAAGACGATATTATAAACAATAGATAGTTTATTACTCACAATTATTTCAATAGTAACACCCCAACCACAGACCACACGTTGAACGTCCTTTTAAAACAAAGGAACACGTATTGATATGATTAATTGATAAAAATAATATTTCCCTCTCAGTTTACGTGTTAGATTTACTAATTATGCTGTATACTAATAGAAATACGGAAACTATAAATTTTGCGAAAGTAGTTATTAGATAAGACACTTTATAAAATCAGTTTTAACAAAACTTAAAAATCTACTCCAAAAAAATAACACTGAAATATCAAAAATAACAAATCTCTTTGGAGTCGCTGCCTATGTCTGTGCCTGGGTCAAGAGAAATTTCATTTTATTTTTCTAGTTTTAGTGGTAGATACAGCTATGGCGTGTAGATTCCAATAGAATTACACATCACGACAAGTAATCTTTATCCATTGAGGAATTTTTACTACATTACCGACCTTAAAAGAAAGAGATATTTATGGGATTAGGAAGAGGAGGTGAGGGAATTTGAGTTTCCGGATATCCCACCCATCGTATGAAACACAAAAAATGCTGTTATTATCCGTCGGTATTCTGTGAGACAGTGGTAACAACCCGGTCAGGTCGGCTCATTTATGCTGTAGACAAAACTGTATTTATCGTGGCTGATTGTGGTAAACCGCGAATATTTCATATCATTATGGCCATTTATGACGATAAAACATCAGTATCTTTAATACTAATGCCTAAGCCACGTGTCTAAGATATTAATATTCTAACCAGCTTTGTTTGTTGTATGCCTCCTTAAGATCTTCTCTACTTAAGGATTATCTTTATTATTATGTTAATACGATGAACGCACATGTTTTATGTGTCTATACCTACATGAATTCGCACGTACTAAGTAGGTACATTAAGTACAAGCTAACCTTCTGAGTGGAAGGAAATATGAATTTCATTAAATTACTTCCTTATTCTAAGCTTCTCGACGATTTTATGAATTGTCGACTCTATGTATATTGGAAAGTAGAAACCATATAAAATGTCTAATTTATGAAATCTACATGTCTTTCTCTTCGTATTACAGGTGGAGCGCGGTGAATTAAATTTAACATTCCCGATAATGTTCAACCCTGTGACTTGGGAGGCTCACGCTTTTCCAGTCTACTTCGGAGGCTCTAAGGTTGTCGACGACGTCATTATCTCAGTACCCGCTGTTCAACTAGTGTGGTTTGTAAGAACCGATACGAAAATACAGGAGCAGCGGTAAGAGCCACAAAACTTTCTGAGTATATAATCCGGGGCGGGAAGTGGATGCGTCTCAACAGAGGTGTCTCAAACGGACAGCGGAGCGGGATGTCTAACGCTCACGCGATAGTGTTGTGTAGTATCTAAAATGTGCGCGTTATTTATTATCCAACTAGGTTTTGCTCGCGGCTCCACCCGGGCTTTTATCCCGGACGATTTTGAAGTTTAACTATAACTATTTGGAATAAATTTATCTCGCTTGCCACCAGCATAACATGACTCACCACATGAAACGGGCCTATTCGTTTTCAGTTATGTAGGGACTGGTGAGGTCGAAAGTTTCTCGAAATGATCCGTGTAATGAACAGTGATGCGTCATTTTTTCTTTTTAATTATAGAAGAGGCCGGCATACAAACTAGTAGTCACCTGATGGATTGTAACCTCCACAATACTTAAGGGATCATGCCGACCTTAAAGAAAATTGATAGTGTGGGATTGGGAAGGGTAGAGGGATTTGGACCTCCCGGTAATAGCTGGACTTAAATGGGCGGCATGTCTTCATCTTTTTCGCACTTTGCTGGCACACCGTACCGTCTATCTAGATTGCATCACATTTCTGCGTGCAGTAGTACATCGTCAGTACCTATAGAAATAATGATTTATATCCGTAAAAATAAACTAATAAACACTAAAGTACTCACAACAGCCACGCATGCAATATAAGGAAGAGCTGATTTAAGCAGCGATTATGATTTCGAAGGAAACAAAGAACGTTATTATAGTTTCTCGCTAGTGATTGCGTTCTATTTCGTTTAGCTTTTTATGACTTGTTTTGTATTTCAATAGTTGTATACTTTGTATAACCACACAACACTATAGCTTAGATAATAGACATCGATCTTGACACGGTTTGAGAAATCGTTCCGAATACTAAACGCTGCGTAGTGTTGGACAAGAATACGATTAGAAAGGTTGAGGTTTTACAGAGCAGACTTTGTATGTTAACGGTCAATATTTTGTAAGATGTATGTGTTTTCTATATTTCCTATTGTTAAAAGCGTAATACTGTATTCTATTTTGTTATTTGGTTTCTATTCCAGGGGCGCAGCGTGGGAAGATGCATTTTTAGATGCCGTTGGCGTCGCAGAAGATACAGGCCGATTTAAACATATATCAGTAGCACGATTTGCTTCTAGAACTCTGGATCATGAGCTGGAAAAAAACACAAGGACTGTGATACCTTTCTTCAGTTCTACTTTTATTCTTATGGGCATATTCTCAATAGTCACTTGCATGATGGGCGACTGGGTGCGGTCAAAGCCATGGTTAGGTTTGCTCGGAAATATATCAGCTGTAATGGCTACAGCAGCGGCTTTTGGCTGTGCCATTTATTTGGGCATCTCTTTTATTGGAATTAATTTGGCTGCGCCCTTCTTAATGATTGGTAAGTAGTTTTAACACATTTATTCCGAAGAATATCGAAATAAGCGAATTTAACTAAGAGTGAAGATTTAAAACCTGCCCCTTTTTTTATAAACGAAACGTTCTAGGTATATTTTCCATTTCTTCGATCTATAATTCACCATCTATATTTTCATAAACATTCGACATTTTTAATTTTACCACATATTACTCATAAATGAGCATGGGATACTGAAGGTCTTATTTACATTACAATAATTTTGTTGTTAACTTCCAGGTATCGGAATTGATGATACGTTCGTTATGTTAGCGGCTTGGCGGCGTGCTTCTCCAAAGCTACCAGTTCCAGAACGTATGGCAATTATGCTCTCAGAAGCCGCAGTATCCATCACAATTACCTCCGTTACGGATATGCTCTCATTCTTTATCGGAATATTCTCTCCGTTCCCTTCAGTGCAGATATTCTGCATGTACTCTGGTAAGAAACGTTTGTTTTTAATTAAGCTTTCACAGCCATATTCGAACATGTAAATAAATAGGTTTTAATTTATTTTACAGGATTGGCAGTCTGTTTCACTTTCGTCTGGCATTTAACCTTCTTTGCTGGCTGTGTAGCCGTATCTGGTTATCGCGAAAAGCAAAATCGACATACAATCACGTTGCTTAAAGTATTGCCAGAATCCAGAGCAAGGAAAGGTAATGTGATATTGCAATGAGTACCTAGTTTTGTAACCTTTACACTGAGTTTAACCCGAACATTAATTTCAGAAGAAAAGTCATGGCTCTATCGTATCTTCTGCAGTGGTGGTATAGACCCAGCTGATCCGGATAATCCTATTGATAATAACGAGCATTGCATTATGGCATTCTTCCGCACTACCATGGCTGATTTACTCAACAACAGTGTTGTCAAAGCAGTAGTTATAGTTGTATTCTTGTTATACTTGGCTGGAGCCGGTTATGGAGTCACTAATCTCAAAGAAGGACTGGAAAGAAGAAAATTGTCCAAAGTTGATTCGTACTCTGTCGAGTTCTTTGATCGTGAAGATCTATACTACAGAGAATTTCCTTACAGAATACAGGTAAAATTATACATGCGAATTATTGAATATCCTTGTTTATATAATATGTAAAACATACGTTAATACATAATTATTTTCAACACAGGTGGTGATAAGCGGAGAGTATAACTATTCGGACCCCAAAATCCAAGGCGAGGTTGAATTGCTTACGAAAAGACTAGAGAATACATCGTATATATCGAACTCATTGTATACTGAATCGTGGCTGCGAACGTTCGTCGATTATGTATCAGCAAATAATGACTACTTAAATGTGACTATTGATAATGAAGTGGATTTCATCAAAAACCTTAAAGAGGTAGGGATTTGTCTTTAAACCAAAATTAGTAACTTAATTAAATTGAGTGGTAGAGCCACGTTGTAGACAGTTTTATCTACAACATGAATGGGCCGGCTCGAACAGATTGTTACAACTGTCTCCCAGAAAACCGACGTAAAATAGTGACTTGCTGCAGTGTTTCGTACAGTAAGATATCTGGAGACTCAAATCCCTCTCCTCTTCCCAAGGCCTTTCCTTTATGGTCGGCAACGCGTTCATGACTCTTCTGGTAGAGTGGGTGGGGCGGTGGAGATCACTTGCCGTCAGATGACCAACTTGGTCGTTTGTTGACTAATTAATTCATTACAACATTTTACATATTATAATCCAATTTATTACAGTTGTGGCTGTTTCCTGCAAATCCATTCTCCCTAGACGTCAAATTCGACGAGACTGGAGACAAGATTATTGCATCAAGATTTTTGATTCAAGCAATTAATATCAGCGGAACTAATCACGAAAAAGAAATGGTCAAAGTTCTGAGGGGCGTTGTTGCTGAATCGCCTTTGAATGCATCCGTCTTCCATCCTTACTTCGTGTTCTTCGATCAGGTATTACCTATAATCACTTATTAACAAATATTATTATTACATCCCAAACTGATTTACTAGTTGCTTAGGTTTCTAATACAAGTTAGTTGAAATTAACTTTAAAAACTAATAATAAATTTATGAAGCGCCACATGTAGATCTATTGCCAACTTTCTAAGATGAATCTCGTGCAGCATCTTTTACTAGAGGGTCTGACATTGATTCGGCTGCATTGAAGTTTATCCCAGTTCGAAACGAACTTCGGAAATCTGTCGAATTAATCTATAATTGGGTGAGCTGTGAATTGTACGTGATATCCGCTACACTGTGGCAAAGTGTCCCAGTATGCTTCCGTAATATTAGTGGACCCCGTAGGAGTGGGTCTAAAGTTTAACAATCTGTGTATTGCAACACAATCTGTGATCTCCAGGTCTTCAGACATAAACCCACGTTTTACTTGCAGTAATTACACCAATTACCTGACTAAAGACCCGTTTAGCTAAATTTCGTAGGTACTCGTGAAAACGTGACTTCTTTTAAAATAATGTTTTTGTTTCAGTTCGAGTTGGTACGGCCCACGTCATTGCAGAATTTATGCTACGGCGCCTTGATGATGATGATTACGTCATTTATATTCATTCCCAATATCCTGTGTTCGCTATGGGTGGCTTTCAGTATTATATCAATTGAAACAGGCGTGGTCGGATACATGGCACTGTGGGATATAAATCTTGATTCTATATCTATGATTAACCTCATCATGTGCATCGGTTTTTCTGTAGACTTCACTGCACACATATGTTACGCATATATGGCATCGAAAGCTAAAACTCCCAATGAAAGAGTGAGTGAATGTTTGTACTCTTTAGGATTACCGATTGTTCAAGGCTCTTTTAGCACAATTCTTGGTGTCGTTGCGCTACTCCTAGCCGACAGTTACATATTCTTAGTATTCTTCAAAATGGTGTTCATGGTCATATTTTTCGGCGCCATGCATGGTCTATTTCTCTTACCTGTCCTTCTATCACTCTTCGGTCCAGGATCATGCTCTAAGAAACAAGATGATATAAAAATGTCTAAACTGGAAAAATGCTTCCCAAGCCCGTACTGCATACCCCACCCTCAGTTAATGTTAAATGATCAAATATACAATGGAAAAAATTTGAGTCCAAATGGCGTCTACAAAATCTACAGTGATGACAAAGATCTAGGCATAGGCACCTCTGGCGAAGACACAAGCGAAAGCAGCTCCAATCAGTCACAAAGGCGGCAAATTTGTGATGATGATAATGGGCGTAAAAAGTACGACGATGGATGGAAAAGATCAAATTACTCCCAAAGTGCCAGTCAATTCCAGCCTTCTGGAGAGTTAGACCCTTACGGACACGACCTCGATAAAAACTGGCAGCGACAACGATATGAAGATAATCGTCGAATATTCGATAATTATCGAAAACCATCCGTAGCAACTAGAGCACGAGACGATGAGTGGGTGACATCGAATCGCAAGACGAGTGACTCTGGCCCACATCGTGAAGGGCCATACAAAGTGATGCGAGCACACTCCCACCACAATCTTCATAGGCCTCGTGCCCCACGACGATCGAATTCTCAACACAACCTTGACCATTTAGACTACGTTGCTGAAATGCGATTTCCCTGACGTTGACTATTTAACCTCTCTAAATTATAAGTAGAATCAAGTGCTCAAATGTGGACCAAAGTATTATGCCTTATGATACGCAATGACTTCTAAGAAGAATTGTATCAAGTAATTTCGTATCTCGTTATGACTGGTAAAGGATTTCCCGTAAGCTTGGTGTCGTATTAGCGACGTGGTTGATTGGTAGTTATTAATCAATGACTAAAATGAGTAATGATTACTATAGATTTAGGCGCTAAAAATAAATTATTAGTAAGTGTAAAATACAAGAAAGAATAACTGTATACGAGTTTGGTACATACAGTACAAGGTGAATATAGAGAGGTTATTTAAGTAATATAGTTTAAGTTGTGGAAGGACCAAAATACTATATTTCTATTTATGCTGCAATTATTTTGCTCATAGACAATGAGTGCCTACTAATATAGATGAATTGGGAATGTTGGCATGTGCATTATGCCAAAAAATCTGTTCTAGTGTAACGGATCATTCCAGTGTGCTGTGTGATTCATGTACGATGTTAGTTTTATCGTAGGGTATTCAGGAAATAAGTGACACTACGAATGATTTTGAAAATAATTTATTACAGCATATTATCCAGTTCCTACAATCAAATCTATAAACTAAAACTAACTAATCTGGTTAGTCTATTCATTTCAGTCATTTGTTTCATAGATTAGTTGGTAATTCTGCTCGGCATTTTGAGAAATAACGTTAGTTTATGAATTTTTGATGTGATAGACATTCGGGTTGGGTTAAATGTTTTATACTGTTACGTGTACATAATACGTCTTATTAAATAAGTTTTTGTCCCTACAAAATATGTCTCAAAATTCTATCGACAGATCTGTTTTCCTAGGGGTTTAAGGCATGTATTTAAAATAAATGTGTATTGGAAACAAAAAAAATGCTAGCTTCGTCGCTTTATAACGATAACAGGCAATAAAGAAATTATTGACAAAATGGCGAATAAAAGCGACGCGGGTGGAAGCAGGGCGGGCCACTAGTTTTATTACTTAAAGCTTTAAGTTATTTCGCTGTAAATATTAGGTGTGATATTACTTCTTGATGCCATGTAAATTGTCATCATATTCCAACTTCTGTCTACAAATCTACAACTTTTCACGCGCTCTGTACCAGTAATAAAAAACATATATATTACACAAAATATAATTACCGGCACGAGTCGTGAGTACAGATTGACAATAGTGGAGACAGTTGAGAATTCAATAGACGACGAACATCAACTCACGAACCTATCGTGTGAACGTCGGCGCCCCGTGCATTTCCCCAAACACTTATAAATGAACTATGTACTGCGTATCTGCAGTTTGTGCTCACGACATATGCCGTGATCATCTATGATAAAGCAGTGTATATAAATATACGAGAAACGAGAAAACATTTAGACCACATGTGTGGTCTTTATCATGACTGAATATTGTAAATATTGATTTGTTTTGTATTGAATAAAATTAGTTTTAATATTAAATGTGTTTTATATTTACCTTTAAAATTACAGATCAGAAATAGTTAAGATATTTAACTACTTATATAATTTGGCGAACGAAAATCAGTACAAAACTAACATTATATTACATTAATTATACTCTAACATTAATTATATATCAGGCATCTTTTGCAAATTTCACCTTAATAAGGTAACGACGAATCTGATCTAATATGAATAGAATAAAAAGATTTGTTTCATATAAATCATGCTCCAAAATGTCGTTGCGTTACCGAATCAAGATAACAGCATTGTTATTCAATATAACAAGATAAAAAATCTACACGCACATTGTGTAACTCTAATGTGTAACTCTATGACGGTTTATCATATATTTTCTTTAACAGTTCACTACAAAACAAAATTAAATCTTTCGATTCAAACTTGTCATACAAATAATTACGCAAAAACGTTAACTGTTCGCTGCTATTTTCGTCACTTGAAACTTGCTTACATTGATGGCTCAATAACCTATCGAAAACTATCTTCGAATTGCTTTCATCAATCTTTGCCATGAACGAATCAGTTGCGGACGAGAATGACAATTTATTTGCTATTTGTTGAATGGAGCATTCTTGCAATTGTTCCGACAGTTGCATCACGAAGTCCGATTTCTGTCAAAAAAAGCAATATACATTTAAGCTTACGCCTGTATCATCAACGTAGCTAAGTACAACTAAACGAATATATCGCACCTTGAAAACAAAACTGGCACTAAACGAAGATAGTTGATTTTTAATTATAACGCTATTTTATGAAACATTTAAAAAAATTAAACTTAATCTCCCATAAACACATTTTTCGTTTAGTGCCAGTTTTGTTTTCAAGGTGCGATATGTAAAACATTTTAACCCACAACAAGTATAAATTGAGATATTAATTTTATTTTGCTAAATTTATTAATTTAAATTAGTAATTATTAATATTTTGGCGAAATTTAATCTAGCAAAATCTGAACTTAGCAAAAGAAAAACAAAAACCAATAACAATAATTATAAATAAATACACCCAACAACACATAGTTCCCACACTAGGGTTTAAATCTGTATCGTGGGTATCAAGAGCTACGAGGAACTTACTGTCTCACAACACCTAGACCAGAAACAAATATTTGTGGATCGAACAAACATTTATCTCGGTGCGGGAATCGAACCCACGGCCTCGCGCTTCGCAGCCGGCTATTCAACGCCAATTCCGAAAGCCTCGGAATTAAATTTTAACTTGATGTGGTTGACATGTTATTGCGTATTTGCATCCCTAACACACTTAGGATTCGCAGAGCTTATTTCGATCTCATTATGTGATAGGCACGAGTTTATCGCCTTATGAGGCACAAGTTCCAAATAAAGTGTGAATTTTTGCTGCAAAAACACAAATTATGGTTTTGAACTCACGCAGATTTCTCATCCTAATTATGCTTCCACTAAACGAATGAGTGGAAGAGGGACTAAATACAATATCGTAAATTCTGACAATAAAACGTTGTGCAAGCGGCATTATTATAACTGCAAGACCAATTTAAAACTTATGCTTACCTCTATTAAACATGTTTGAATAATCTCTGCTGTTGTCTTGCTGCCAGACTCGTCTGTTTGAATACTAATACTTGATGTATGTGTCTCCTCCGTTTGAGTAGAAACTAACGTCACTGGTACTTCACAAGTCTGCATTTCTGCGTTACTGGTTACTGGCTCTTGGGTTTGGACAGCAATTTCAACCGATTTAAAGTCTTGAGCAGGTAATACAACTTCAACATCGACAGTCGCTTCTTCCACATCTTTTTCCGTTGCTTTTTTATGACATTGAATTTTAGTTACATAATCACTTAATACTTTTCTTGCAACCTTTACTTTAGGAGCCTTTATACATAATCTGTTTACTTCAAGTTCCGTCATTTTTGCTAAATCACCTATTGTCGCAACTTTACCTTCCAATTCTTTTATAAGTAACGTTTTCATCGCAGGCGATGATAGTTCACCAGCAATATTGTCTATAGAGTCTTTACAATCTAGCAATTGTGAACAAATTGGATCTGTATCGTTAAGGTCACTAGTTTTTACAATTTCTACTGCTGGAGTTTGATCTAATGAAGTTATTTGAGTGTCTTCAGTATTAGTCAATATTAAATCAACATCTGTGAAACTTTCCACAGTTTTAGTCAGAACTGAATCCAATGTAAACAAATTATCTAGCCTCTTTGGCGACTTCAGATTTGCCTGCATACGTGCTTGCCTTTCTTGTCTTTTATGCGCCGAATTTTGAGGAGATCTTACTCCACAGGGCTCAATATATTTCTGCACAGATATTGTAGTAGATACTGGCGGATCATGAAAACTGACTCTTTTTCTCTGAAAAATAAATTAATTGATAGATACTCAGAATGGAAAAATAAATACATGATAAGACGGTAATAATTACTTACTTTGTTTGCTGGTGATATTGTAGTATCATCAGTAATTTCTGCAAGTTTTCTCTTCAAAATGGGTCCAGATGGACTGGAACTAACAGTAGGCAATGATCTTTTTAATTTAAGGAAATTTTCATTTTCTTCGTTTTCTCCTCCATTATCGGAAGTATCACCAACTGAATTATATAGAATCCTTAAATTTCTTCTCGCCGGTGTGTTTGACGGACTGTTTTTCCGATGGTCGTCAACTTCTGTCCTATCTGAATTCATAAGTGGATTTATTTTATCAGGCACGCAAAGACCTAACATTTGCGCCGCTCGTCCGCCACTTCGCACCTGAGGTCTGTTTTTTTTTAACGACAAAGAGGAACTAGGACTTGTATTTGTAACGGTGACTTCAGCTCTGGGCGGCGACTGATTCCTTTTATCTGGTGATATTTTTTCTTCAGTAAAGAATTCAGGAGACCCTTTTTCGAATGGTTCTCCGTTACTATGCACGGGAGAAGACAATTTTATGACAACGTAATCACTACTACTATCTGGAGATGGCGACTTTTTCTCACGATCTGGACTCACTGTTTTTATGGGAGATATTTCAATAGTATTGTTTAGAAAATCCTGTTTCCTTTGAACATCGTCTTTGAATGGAGATGACACGTCACTTGTTTTCTCGACATTTGTTGAGAGGGTATGTGTTGACATTAAAACCGAGATTGTATCGTTATCTTTTGTATTTGAATAAGTTTCTTGAGGGATTTTATCATCTGGTTCTTGTACAGTAGATTCTTGATAATTTTGAGTGTCGTTTTTAATATCCACAATCATGGTTTCATTTGGCTGCGTATCTGCGTCAGCTATTTCTTGAGTTTGAGGACCTACAATATTTTCATCACTACTAACTGAAATTACCGGTTGTTCATCATTAATGATAATGACATCGTCAAATACGTCTTGTTCTGTAATAGGTGCCGTATCCATGTTTTCAGTTAAATCAGACTCGTTATTGTCCTCTACCACAGTGTTATTTCGAGGCAATTCCGTGTCGTCTTTGCTTTCTTGATGAAGTATAAAAGAATCTGATGCAACAATGCTGCAATCATTATTTGCTTTGGACTGTAAGTTATCTGAACAAATATCTTCATACGTTTCTGGAGTCTCCTTGACATTTAGCATATTAAATTCTTTACTGACTTCCTGTTCAGTTACTTCATGTTTTTTCGCATTTTCACCAATGTTAGATGACACTTTTTTCTCTTCAGAATTATTGACTATATTGTCATTCTTGTCGGAAATTTCATCCGACATATTGTCATCCAATAGACTTTGAGTAGCATTATTACTATCTTCAATAGTTGGATGAATTTGCATTTTTTCAATACTAACCACAGGAAGTCTTTTGGGTGTTTTTTTTATTATACTTATAGTAGTGAGTGTAGAATCTTGGGAACTTTCTATGATATCTTCGGAACAAGACTCCTCAGAAACAGAGACACATTCTAGAGAACTGTTTTTATCATCAGTTTTATTTACTCCATCTAAATTGGTGTTTTTAATACCTAGTTTTCCTTTTTCTTTTTTGTCAACTGTAGGTGTTTGCGAGTCATTTTTTATTTTGTCCAATTTATCTGCCAATTTTTTTCTTCTAATACAATTTAGGGGACCCACAATATTTTTTCTGGTTTTTCTCTTTTCAGATGTAGTTGGTGTATTTAAAAATGGATGTCCTTGTACCATGTCAATTGCCAATTCTTTTTCGATCCTAGATTTTTTAACACTGCTCTTTCTGGTCGATGGGGTGCTCTGGTCATTTTCTGTAATCTTAGTATGTTTTGGCGTGGAAACCACTTCAGACTCATTTGCACAGGTTATTGTGGCAATTTCTTTGTCCGGTTCTATTTTTTCTTTATCATCGTCATTAATGTCATTTTGAGTTCGATCTGGACTTTGTACTTCAGATACCTTAGCAATTTCATTGTCTGTACTGCATGTATTATCTTCACACATACCTATATGTAATTTATCAGTTATCTCCGCCACAGCACCTTTAGAATCCTCTAAAGCTGTAACATCTTCAATTACTTTCGCATCGTCCAAATTTTCTTGGATTTTCACAGAATTTTCAGCTAATATTGTTTTGTTTTCTTTGTCCCGACAGTTGACACGGTTATCCGCAAGTTCTTCGTTATTGTTCTTAGAAGGTTCCTTTTTTAGCTCTTCATTATTCGTTTGGGTATCACTTTGTGAATGTCTCCTCTTTTTTACAGCAAATATTTCAGTGTCATCGAATTTCCTTGGTTTTCTCTTAACACGGGATGGTCTGTCACAAAGCAACAATGAAGGTGCAGAGTTCACTAGGTTTCCTGTATACTTCGCTTTAGATGGTGGGGTCTCAGGACTTTCCATCTGATTGCAGCTGTCGTTCTCTTCTTTAGCACTACCAGATGTTTTAGACTTTTCAATCAAATTTCTTACATTTCTAAAGACACGGTCTTTAAGAGCCATGCGAGGAGTCTTAACATGCTTTGGGGTAAGCGGCTTTAATTCTGTGGGTCCATCTTTGACTATCACATTATTAAATTGATGCAATTGCTCATTAGTTTCTTTTTTGTCTTTTTCAGCTAAAATATTTTCCATAATTTTGGGAACTACATCAGTACTATTCAAATTCTTTAGAATATTTGTGGTGTCAGCCCCTTTATTTGCAGACTTACTATTTGAATCACTAGTAGTAGAATTATCTAGTGAATCTGTTTTCCACACTCTCATTTTAAATTCATCTTGAGACTGAGATAAGTCCTGATACAGCGCCGGGATATCTTCTCTTTTTCTTTGTAACTTTTCCTTTTGATTCTCTGTTAGTTTTCGAGGATTGAATTTCCAATTAGATTTTACGACAACATACTCTTCACCATTTTCCACAACAGTATTTACTATACTTGCTTCTTTTTTCTTACTCTTTTTAGGTACATCCTTTACATTCGGTGTGGTAAATTTACCGTCCGTATCATTGTTCACATCATCTGATGTTAGATCAATAGAATCGCAAATTATCTTTTTGCTCTCTTTTCCGTTTACCGAACCTTTCTTAAGCAGAGACTGAATAACATCTTTCAGAAGTATCTGTTCTTCGAAATGCACACAATCTAGACGTAGATTATCAAGGATTATGGAATGCAGTTTGAAGTAAGATTCAATTTCAAATAATGATTCAACTGACTTTAGTAACATCCTCAATAAAGTAACGGATTTGCTAATCTGAAATATAAGTTAGGCATTAAAATATTTAGGCGCATGTTAATAATAATTCCAGATAAAATTAGTAACATTTTAATAATAATTCCAGAGTAATTTAACATGATACTTACATCAGATTTTTGTTTCATTACAGGAATCATTAATTTCAATACAACTTTGACCGACATAAGTGTAATTTCGGCAAATTTCTCATTGATAGTAGTTGTGACATTGTTTAACATTACAACAAGAGTGTCAATAAGCATTGGGGCAACTTCTTGAATGTTTTTATAATCATCAATTCTGCTTAACAAAGTTTTTAGAAGTCCAGCCTCTTTGTCATATTCAACACCTAATAATCATAATTTATCAGTATGAATACCTAACAAAATAACAACAACAAACACATAATAATTATATGAAAAGAAAACATCGGAATTGACGGGCTAAATTGGATATTGAGTTCAATGAATAGACTTATATTGGATAGATGCATTCGCGGAATTAAGTGGAAGGTTTATCCTTCCGCTTATTTCCTACAGTGGGTAGGCATTTTTCCTACAGTGGGGCCAGTATTAGACTACTAAAAAAGAAACGGAAGTAAAGGATCATTGTCAAATAAATATACCCAACAGTCACTGACAAAGTTCTGACCCCACACTATGTTAATTGTGTGTATCAGGAACTAAGAGGGACTTTCGGTCCCAAAACAGCCAGACCCGAAATAAATATTCAGGTCAGTTTGTATGGGTTACTATAGTAACTAATTGTCAGACACCTAGTTTAATGTTAGAATATGTTTAGTAATACACCATTAGTGGCTTAATAAGATTTAAGGATTGTCTTGCAAGTTGGCCGAAATGTTAAACATTTAAAATCTAGGCAATATTAACCAAAATTGAAAATTGCTGATCCTTACTGCCCTTTATTCTTCAATTGCTTTTAGATTACACATTTTTTTAACATATGGACTATTTTGAATTTATACTCACTGTTGTTCTTCGATAGTCCGTTTTTTAATATGGCACTTGTAGCAGATAGTGTGAAATAAATGCTTGAGTGCATAACTATATTACATGACAGTAATAATTGTGAAATATGTTTATCAATATCAGTCTTGTTCAACCTTAAAAAGTTCATATCGTACAGTTTATACCATGTTTTAGCAGCTAAATGTACCTGAAAGTAAAAATATATAAATAAATCCATAATCTACATTTTTCTACCAACAAAAAATATGGTTACTATTGTTAAATATGCTTGAATTTCAACTGTAAGGTTTACGTATGGACTTCCGTGAGACTAGCGTAAGTGTCTCACATTTACGCTTACACTTACATGAACTTTGAGATTTTACATATTATATTTCCCAACTTAAAGCTCATTTAATTTTTATTTTACTATATATTAAGTATCACATATAATATTAAGTCACTGATATAAGCTTACATGAGTGAAAGCTACTAATGTAATCCCAAGTCTTAATTATGTATTTACTAATGGGCCATGGAGGCCATGGCGTGGTGGGCGGGTAGCCGGCTGTAAAACGTGAAATCGCGGCTTCAATTCCTAAATTGAGACAATAATTACAAAAATTACAAATAATAAAACCAACTCACAGCAAGTTCAAATGGAGATACTGATTTGTTTTGCTAAATTCATTAATTTAAATTGATTTTAATACTGTTTTGCTAAATCCTACATGGAATATACTGCATACCCGATTTTCCAAAAAACTACCAGATAAAATTAATTTAAATTATTGAATTTAGAAATCAATATCAGTATCTCCATTTGAAGTTGCTGAGGGTTGGTTCTTGTTTGTGTAACTAGATCCAATTGTGACCGACAAATTCTTCCGTTTTGAGCAACATTAGGGTTTCTTGCCTGTTCTTCTCAAGCGAAACAGCTTTCCGAACTGGCGGTAAAGTTTTGACGGAATCTAAATAATGTATAGTAACATTTTATAGGTTCAATAAATGTTTTGAATTTGAATCACAATTGTACTAAATGTTATTATTATCATGGCTACTTCAGTCTGTGTATGTTCTGAACTTCGTTGCGAATTTATAGCACAATACAGGTTAACCTAGTGTGGGGTCAGGACTATGTGTGTGACTGTAGAGTGTATTGATTTATTAATTATTTACTTACATCCGAAAACATATTTGACGATTTCAAAGGCCACTGCAATAAATAACACAAATCTTTTGAACATATCTCACATTGAAAATCACATGTACTTTCTGCTAAAGCAGTCCATAATATCAAAGTAGTGTCATTTGATGGTAATTCATGTAAAATTTGCTCCACACTAATTTTTGAAGAACACCTTGAAGATTCGTTCACAATGAAGTTTGCAAGTGGTTTTAGTTTTGCTACCGTTTCTTGTGTTGTAAGCCTACAAAAAATCAAAGTAAAAGTTCATGAAACAAAGAATGGAATATCTGAGGGTCCGTTGGGAGCAGTTAAATTTTATCCTATGGGCATACCGGTCATAGGACCTGAGCCTAATTGCGAAAATTCATTAAAATATTTTTACATTACCATTTTAAAATATGGTTTATTCAACTCAATGAACGTGAATTAAAGCTTATTAGGCTATTTCCGTCAAACTGTAGTTAAATAGCGGTCGCTTTTTTTATTTCAATATTTGCACTTCTCTTTTAAAATGCACTGCCTCAGTGGCGGAGTTGTGTTGTGTTAGTTGTCTGCGGTACAACTGCTGTCTTGAAAACTCTGTTTCGATTACCAATTCGAGTTCGGAGGTTCGATTAAAAGTGATACTAATTTTTTCTATTACGAAATGTTCAATATCAGCCCGGAGACTGGAATTTATGACTGGTATGGTGATAGGCTAGCCCCTATTACATCTTTAGACGGAAATAAGCTCGGTAAAATTTGTATGTATGAGTTACACCTCTGCATAGGCAGGGGTAGCCTTTGAGGATTATGGGCGTGAGTGGCGTATGTAGATCTTTTAAACAAAGAAAAAAATTACACTTAATGCACATGAAAAAACATCTGTGGTTATTTTTTGTCTCATGATATGCAATTACTAAACATAAATTATTACATTAACTAAGGAGCTACCAATGGTTAGTCCAAAATTCCTGCCGTTTTGGTTTAAATCCTATCATTAGATTTATGATTCATGACCATAAGTCCTTTGGCCTTAAAACAATAATGAAACAATGGTTGTTTCTGTTGATTCTAACATTAGAAATATGATGGGGAGTTTATTCCGATCCATAAAGCAACTAAGTATAGACTGGTCATGCACATTGGAGTCAGATATACATATTATTACTATACCTTTGATTAAACGTACCTCTGGTAGACACTTTTTAGTGACGGATCTAGGATTATTGCTATAATTTTATTTAACACTCCTTTCTCTTGAGAATCATTTGGCTTGAGGAGATTTGCTAACTTTAATTCATCATCAAATACTGAAGATAACAGAACATTGAAGACTATATCATCAGATATATTTTCACACGTAAAATCCTGTTTGGACCAAACATACAGAGCTTTTAAGAAAGACAAGAATTAATGTATTTACAACAACAACTTAAACTAAGCTAATGCAAATATATTTTATGTATTTTACAGACAGGAGAATAAGTATAATTTTTCTATTGTTAAAAATAGATTATCTTTTTAATGAATTATCTGTAATTATCATTAAAAATCATACAGGCTACATGGTTTCTCTTTTATATCCCTGTGACCTAATAGGCATTAAATCAAGTTAAGAAAATGAAAGTTGTGCGTGTTGTTAATATATTTATTTGTTTATTAGCTTTAATTAAGCATATTTTCTCTAAACTATTTATGCATTTATGTATTATTACATGATCCCCACATGGATAAAAGCCTTCTCCATCTTTTTTCATTTTTGCTTATTGGTAGCAATTTTCAAATTTATACAATTGTTTTAGTAGATATTTCTTTTTTATCTTGCTTTTATTGGCAGGCCTTTTATATGCCAAAGAAAAGCAATAAATGGAATAGGAATTGCAAAAAATAAAAAAAATCATTTACCTGTAATGAACTTGCTAGTATTGACAACAATTCAACAAATACACCTCTTTTAACATTACTATCTGGCAACTGAGCAATTACATACAGAAAAGACTTCCATAAACAAATAATATTTTGTTTATTGTTGTTGTCAACAGAGATTTTAGTCGCAGTTTTGAGTGAGTGCGCCCAATCGTTCCAGTAATCTATTAAATATTTTGTATTGATGAGCCTATTTTTCAATCTAGGTAAATCAGTACAGCCTTCACAATCGACATGTCCGACTATTTCAACTAAGGCTTGGACACCTCGCTTTTTTAATTTCATTGACAATTGACCAGGGATAAAGGAAGTTTTTCCAGAAGAGTTATGTTTGCCAAAGCAAAAATGAAGGAAAGCAATCAGTATTGTGTCAATGAATTTATCCAATTTAGTTTGGAATTTTGTTATTAAATGCCACCACGCTTCAAATTTGGCGATCGCAGTGTCATCTACTTTGGCATTGTTTAGTCTCAGTGGTATTATTAAGAGTTTCAATCGCTTCATAATGCAGTTCTCATTTGTTTCTTTAGAGAAAATGTCTATGAGAACACTCCAACACTGGAATGCTTTACATCTGTTCACCGCATCCATTTTGAAAGCCGTTTCAACCACTGGCAGCATAGAGTTTATGGGTGTTCCTACATTGTTGGTATTTCTTGTTATCTGGTTGTTCAGTAATCTTATAAACACAATCCACAGTCTTTGCCACAACAGACTTCCATTCTCTAAGAGGCTTTTCATTATTTGAGGATATCTGCAACATAAAAAGTTTAATCAGGTTAGTTTTTATATTTCAACAATTAAAGATTTAGCTTTCAACATTATATATGACTACGGTCTACCGCAAACTGTCTGTGTTTTACCATTAAATACCTCTGTCTTCTGTACAGGGCTCAGATGATAATTATCCGATATTTTTCATGATAATAATCAAAGAAAACAATAATTTTAAATTCGAACCACATAATGTGTGGCAGATATCCTAATAGATAATTAAATTAACTAATTAAATTTAGTTTTTTTTACAAATTAGTTCGAATATACAATCAGTGGTAGAAAACTGAATGTGGTGAGTCACTTAATAAGAAATAAGCACATAATTTATTATAATAGGGCTATAATAGGTCCCTATATACCCCGACAACCAGCGATAGCTCAGCGGGGAGTGGTACGGACTGTCGGGACAAAAGTCGCAATTTCCAAACCAGCCCCAAGAGCATACACCACTGACTTTTATAAGTTATGTTGTATATTAATTGTTAATTAACGCTTGCTTTAACAGTGACTGAAACATCGTGAGGAAACCTGCATACCTGAGATCTCTATAAGATTTTTCGAATGTATGTAAAGTCTGCCAACCCGTATTAGTCCAGCGTGGTGGACTAAGGCCTAATCCCTCCCATTCAGTAGAGGAGACCCGTGTCCAGCAGTAGAACATATATAATGCAGGGCTAGTATTATTATAATAGGGCCCTACGCTATAACGAAGACGAACGAACGAACGAAACGAAGAAACTAAGTTCGGAGCATACAAAAAATAAATAGAATAGAATGGCAGGTTTCAGCACCAGTGTACGGTGGTTGCTATCCGGTCGGATACAAGTATCCTCCCACCAGCAATTGGTTAAAATATCAATATAATTTCCATTCTTGGGGTGACACCCAAATCAAATCCGTCACGGAGGTCACTCGTATTAGCTGCACCACTGCCAATAACCATTTTACATATTATTGTGTACACATAGAGACCAAAAATAAAAACAAAAAATGTATTCACTTACTTTTTTGGATTACATATGCACTCCAAAATATTTGGCCAATGAGAATTATCAGTGTAATTGATTGTAAGCAGTTCATCTGTTAAAATTTCCAGTAAGTCTACAGGCTTTGTACTTTCCAATGTCTCGCAGGTTGTCAAAGTAACTACTGAAGGTATGACCTTTGAAAGCCATACATCTGTTCCAGCTTTGACAAACTCCGTTTTTCTCTCAGCGGGCAATATCACAAGCAACTTGTGAATTATATCATATGTCTGTAATAGAGTATAGGACATTATGCTCATTTGTGCACCTCTTGCTATGTATGCGAGCTTGTAAATATACAGGGTTATTTTTAAAACACTGACAACCTCGCAGGGCCATATAGCTGACCCCATAAGGAACAACTTTTGTTCTACGAGTTTGGACATTACTCAATACATAAGAAAAAAATGATTTCACAAGTTTTTGTTGTGTAGTGTTTGTGTTCGTACGTCTACACTCTACGTTTCAGTCATAAACGAACGACCCGACGCGCGTTCGCGCCCGCTTGCGCTGCTAATAATAATAATCTAGTTAATTTCTATTGCTCGCGGGGTTTGTAGCCAGTATGTACATACCTACACTGAAGACTGGCTACATTAAACAATAAAAAACAAATACAGTATTTAAACATCTAAAATATGTTACGATTACGTAACAAAATCAGCTGACGGCTGGGTGTAGGTATTATCGATCGATACGGCGCGGCGGGTCATTGAACTGACGCGTGCGCCCGCGTGTATTACGTAATCTGCGATGCGCGCAGAGCGTAGGTAACTTTCAAGACGGAAATTAAATTCATAATTATTTTTGTATGAGAATAAAATCTAACAAATTATGAAAAGTCGTAGAACAAAAGTAGTAGCAAATGACCTTAGGAATCTACTCCTACGAGGTTGTCAGTATTTTAAAAATAACCCTGTATAGTGTTAATTTATGACAATGATGTGTCAGCCATCACTCTGTACCTAAGTACAGTACAAGATGGCATACACGGTGATTGTATCTATACAACATATAACCCACCATGGCAAGGCTTTTTATTTGCTTTAAAGATAAGAAGAACAAGTTGTTAATCTAATGGTAACCACCATGCCTATCCATAAACAGAAGCATCCCACAGAACTTTGAATTAAAAAGCACTGCATGACACGGACTGCGCTTGTCACTCCAAGACATAGGATATTAAGTCTCATGCCTAGTAATTTCACTGGCGTCAATGTCCTTCAAACTGAAATATAACAGTGCTTACACACTAATGCTTGGCGACAGAAATAGACAAAGCGGTGATGCTAACCTAGAGGCCCTCTTGCATACAAGGGCCCAACTACCTTCTGTTTACCACCAATTCGTTCATAAATGAGTCAAAGTATCTATACACAATTTTATTTTAGTGTCTTTCAAAACTTAATATTTCCAGCTGATATTGCTAGCCTACATAAAATTTGATTGTATCACAGTATAATAAGAGATACCCAATTTCGATTTAAGCAATATTAACACAAATTATAATGTATTTGAATTTAAGGCCAAAATTCTATAAATAAGCAAAACAAACACAAATCTCACAATGTACACTAGTATTGAAGACATCAATTTTGTAAGTTTTAGAGTTAGTTTTTATTTATTCATGATGGATGGTGAGGATTTATTCTGAAAATTCTTTCACCAACAGGGACATTTTCCCTAAACGATAAGCTAATAATCATTACTATAAAAGTATCTGAGTAAAAGATACACAGGATTCATGAGAAAATTATTACTGCACAATTTTGTTTATTATGATCTGAACAGAGAATGAATGAGATTATAACTCAAATTATTCTATATGTTTCATACTGTGGTTCCCTCAAAGCTGAGGATTGTGAATGCAGCAGGCCAATCATATAAGGGCCTTCGAATAAGTTCTATCACCAGCATTGTGAATTGAATGTTGCAGTTCATGTTGCAGGAGTTTAGTGGCTTGTCACTTTATTCTATATATAGAGTGGTAATAAAGTATAGAACTCACCATCACCCGTAATTGAACTTGTGATCGTACCCGCAGTTGTCCATGCTTATTAAACAACTTCATCAGCACATCATAGTGATCTGTAGCTATGGTCACCAATATCTCGTCAGGAAATGAGAGTAACGTCTCCAAACACAACATTCTCAATGTTTCTACATTATTTAATAAGCTCGTTGTGTTAATAATGTTTATGATACCTAGCGCAGATGGTATTAAATCCGTTAGTTCTGTGTAATCTTCTGACTGAAATACAAGTTCTATATGTTAATGTTTTTGAGCTTAAAAATATCAAATTTATGGCAAATCATTTACAAACAAAAATACTAAATTGCTTCTTGCAATGTTATACATATTTTAATTGTATTAAATTGGTAATGTTATATTAAAATGATTCTTTATAATCCCAAAAAAGGTGTTGCTAATTAGTTGATATATTTATATTTATATTTTATACATAAATATATAGAACAGAAACAGCCATACCACTTATAAATTGTAGATACTTTATTAAATCTGAATATTTGTGACTAATCTACATTTTTGCTTTTAATGAAATAGGGATTAGTTTTTAATAGGGAACTAGGGAGTAGTATTTTTGTGTTTATTATTATATTTTCATATCCAGATTTAGAGATAGCAAAACTAAAATAAACAGATTAAGATTTATAAACTTACCTTAATTTTCTTCAGGATAACAGATATTATATTAACAACATCAGCAGTGAGTTTTAAATCCTCCTTCATGTCATGAACACAAACCTTTAGTATTCTATTCAATAATGTTTTATCAGTATTAACATCAACCTCATTTTGAAGGTAATTGTTTACAAGACTGTAATGTTCACTTCTAGTCCAGTGATTTTCTAACGTATGGTCCTCAAGCTCTTTGATTGCTTGTAGTACAGCAGGTCTCACATTTTCTTCAGGCATTCCTGTAAAATAAAGTTTCAAAATATTTATGACATTTGAAGTTAATGTAAACTGTGAAAATTAACATTGTATATCACAAACCAAAGATTTAATAATAATAATGATTTAAATAATAATGATTATTATTATTTCTAAATGTCTGAATACAAGCATTATTATTTAAGTATTTACTTTAAGATCACTAAAAATGTTGTGATGATAAACACTCTGAAACCTTTTACAAGGATTTTTTGTTGAAATCTTACTATGGTAACCTCAAGTACTAAAAAATAACCCATATACAAGCTCTAAAGCTTATATAAATATGTTGAATACAAATACAAAAAATGTCTATTGAATATTTCTGGTCTGTGGTTATTAGAAATACATGTTACGAAAATTCACAATTTGCAGCCAATAAACGTGATAATGCTTAAAGTTTATGTTTATCTCTGATCACATCTCAAAGACCTCTCGACCGGGTCATTACCACTGTCTTAGAGTGGTAGAGCCACGCTGTAGACAGTTTTGTCTACAGCATGAATGGGCTGGCTCGACCGGGTCATTACCACTGTCTCACAGAAAACTGACGTAAAGTAGCGGCTTGCTGCTGCGTTTCGTACGGTGAGTGAGATATCCGGAAGCCCAAATCCCCTCTCCTTCCCAATCCCTAATTATCCCTTTCCTGTAAGGTCGGCAACGCGCCCATCATTCTTCTGGTGGTGGGCGTACATGGGCGGTGGAGATCACTTACCATCAGGTGACCTACTTGCTCGTTTGCCGGCCTATGCTATAAAAAAAAAAAAAAAAAAAACCTTGAATTTGTTCAGCAAACCGTGCAACCAGTGCAGTACCCCTTTAGGGATACATGCGAAGCTTATTTATGTTTGTTTCATCTTCATCTAGCAACTTAATATATTGAGAGATAACAGCAAAATGATAATACACCCTCATTTTAATATCCAATAATAAAAAATACGAACCAACGAGCTTGCAAAAACTAATCGTGAAACAGCACTGTAACCTAATCACCGTTATGGTCTATATGTACCGATAACACAAAGAAAGACACCTAGTTGATGGTTCAGACATGTTCGAACCTGACTGCAATGACTGTACCCTTTCCGTACTACGTCGTTAAGCAAGTCGAAGTTACAATTCTTCAGACAAACGTTACTACAAGTATAAATACTTGTTAGGTACACAGGCATAACAGATACACGCTATCGGCTAAGTCGGCTTTGCATAAATGTTTATTGTTCAAGATATTTTCAATCCCCGCAGCTTTTTAAACATAAAACGACGGAAGGAAACATACTTAGATAAGCACTGATGTCACTAACTTATAATAAATCCACTAATATTTAGTTGTAATTTTAACGAAATAATAATTCATTTTTTGACAAATTACGCATTTCTGGCGCGAACAATTAGTGTGACCAACTAAAACTTCGAGAACCTGCCAGACTATCACTGTGAAGTTGTCAAAGCTGCCAAAAATAATCCAACTACCACAATAGAGAAATAGCTACTATATATGCCTTAGATTATCTATTCCATAGATAGGACCATCACAGAATGATTTCCCTGCAAAACGAGATAGTTATATAAGTAATTTAACGTGTTAGACAATGATGCCTATATAATATTGCTGTCACTTTCAGCGTAGCCTATAATTTCTTGTTTGTCACGGTTCGAAGTTTGCCAAACAAACCATAGCGTGATTGTTTTCTGGACTTCCTGGCGTTTTTAAGGTGTTTATAGCGATTATTATTAGTGTTTGTATTAAAATAGTAATCAAATCGTATTCTAATGATGGTTGGGTGTAGTATTTTTGAGTGTAAAAGCCGTAGCGAGCGAAAAAATCCTGGTGTCTCATTTCACATGTAAGTACCTTATAAAATCTGTTTCTGGGAATTAAAATAGTTTCAGATTGTTGTATTGGCGAGTATTTTCACAAGATTTTGGTAAAATTGTTACGAAAATCTTATTTTAATGCATTAATCTAACTTTATAACCTAAAAATAGTGTTGCCGGTTACTAAAGCTAAATGCCGATAAATTATTATTAAAGTAGATAATACATTTTTATAATATGTTATACAGGGTTATTTTTAAAACACCAGCAACCTCGCAGGGGTAGATTCCTAAGGTTATAAGCTACTACTTTTGTTCTACGACTTTTGATAATTTGTTAGATTTTATTTTCATACAAAAATAAGTATTCATTTAATTTCCGTCTTGATTGTTACAACGCGCATCGCACTTTACGTAAACAAATACGCGAAGCGTGGGGAACCCGACTAGCTCCTTTGAAGGTCAACGCGCCGCTCAGCTGAGCTGTGGCTGAGCGGCGCCTTTGAGTCGCGCGCGCACGCTGCATACTACGAAGAAAAATACGACACAACAAAAACTTGTAAAATCATTTTTTTTTTTAATATATTGAGTTATATCCAAACTCGTAGAACAAAAGTTGTTCCGTATGGGGACAGCTATCTACCCCTGCGAGGTTGCTGGTGTTTTAAAAATAACCCTGTATAATACTCAATACTTATTTCCTGAAAGAAGTGAAATTTATCTTCCGTTTTATCTCATTTGCAGGTTTCCTAAAGATCCATCACAAACAAATCGGTGGATCTAAGCGACCGCTGGAATCAATTGGATACCAACTAAAAATGCTAAGATGTGTTACCTGCATTTTTCAAGGAGTATGCAAGTCACCAATGATTTCGCAAAAGATAGAACGTATCAGAAATTTTCATACAAAATTAGTTAAATTTAAAGGTCAATGAAGGGGCGTGTTAGCAAAACGACGCGCTATTACTCTCTCTAACACCGAGGGTCGCAATAGAGCATAACAGGAGCTTCGCTTCCGGATGTCATTAAAAACTAGACATCATATAATATCACGTTAATGCCGACATGTTACTCATTAAAGGAAAAAGAAAATGCTCTATTTATGTCCTAGCAATGCATTGACATGATTTGGTACTACAGTTGAAATACTTATATCATACACTAGTACTTATATATGCTTCAATTTGACCACACCTTAGAAAGTTATTAGCCCGTGTATCATAATTTGTGTTAATAAAGAAATTAACCATTCACATCTTTTACTCATTAAAGGAAAAAGAAAATGCTCTATTTATGTCCTAGCAATGCATTGACATGATTTGGTACTACAGTTGAAATACTTATATCATACACTAGTACTTATATTTGCTTCAATTTGACCACACCTTAGAAAGTTATTAGCCCGTGTATCATAATTTGTGTTAATAAAGAAATTAACCATTCACATCTTTTTATTACAAAAATTAAGTGAAACCTAACATTTAATTCACTATCCCGTAATTTTAATAACACTAATTGGTATTATGAATAATAGGATATTCACACTATTCGTAGGGTACACGCGATTTTTTTAATTATTTTAATATTTTAATTAATGTTGCATATAAAATAATGTGTAAATAAGGATATAGGGCAATATACTATACATAGCTTTTAATAGTATTTTATTTTACTTTTAAGAATCTTCACTAAAATAAAATAATTATGGTTTTTTTTTTACATTCTGACAACACAAGCGCTGGGTCTCTCTGTCTCACCACAGGCTACGCTATGGCCGTATCTTGTTCATATTTGATCTGAGATATATGCACTAAAATAAATAAGAAAAAGTAACCCTAGTGTGGAAACAGAACCAAAATTATTTCACAAATCCTACTAATATTATAAATGTGAAAGTTTGTTTGTTTAGATGTTTGGATGTTTGTCCGTCAATCACGCTGAAACTACTGAACGGATTTTGATGAAATTTGGTATACAGACAGGGTATGAGCTGACTTGGGTGATAGGCTACTTTTTATCCCGGAAATCCCGGAAAAAGCAGATCACGCGGGCGGAGCCGCGAGCAAAAGCTAGTCAGGCCATAATAATAATTATTATGTACGTATAATCAGAGTTATTTCTTTATACCGGAGACCAGCAAAAGGATAAAAAAAATATTATGGTAATTACAAAATATTTGTATATTTTTAGATTATTTAATTTTTTTACCCTCATTTCTTTCCTGATTCAACCACGTGAAATCACGGATTAGAAAAAAAGAGTAGGTAGGTATTATGATGCACAAACTTACTTATTACGCAATATCACCTAGAAGTCTAGACACTATAATGTTATGATATGTGGTAGGTATCACCTATGATCTAGAGCCTTAGTTCCCAAAGTGGTCCAGGTATGGCCCCCTGGGGTCCACGGGAGACTCGACGAGGGTCTACGTTGGCGTGACAAAAAAATGGGGGTTCACAATTCGTAAGCCACGTAAATTTATCTGCTTTCGATAGTGAAGAACTAAAATGTTGGCTTGACTTCACCTATCAATGTAGGCAGATAATATTTTAAGAATCTCAGCGACTGTTACTTGTAAAACTTGCATATAAACATATTCAGTACAAACTGTCGAGACTTGCAAAACGCCGCAGGGGGTCTAGCGGAACCAGCTAAATTTTGAAAGTGGTCTACGAGAAAAAGTCTGGGAACCTCTGATCTAAAGCAATGTCTCTTAACCTAGTAGGTACCTGCAGCTATGTGATTTGGTACTCTGCACAAGAGTAACCAGATGGTAAGTTCTGTGCAGTCCTAGGGTTTAGGCCAATCATAATGTCGACCGTCCAGAAAAATCGCATCTATTGACGACACCTGTTGAATTGAATGAATGAATTGGATACCAGTCTGTAGCTGTCTAAAGCAGGTAGTCTAATTCGAATGCGCTACTGTTCAGCTACCTACTACTCGCTTGTCAGCTGGCACCTCGGTTACTATTTACGGGGAAACGCTGCAGCCTGAAATAATTAGTTACATATACCTACCATTGTTTAATATTTTACGACAATCAATCACATTACTCATTATTTTTATTGCAATAAAGGTAACAATGATTGAGTAAAAGGTTGAACATTTGTGTAAATAAATAATCAGCCCGCTTTCAAAGTACGCGTGAGAACGTTGCTACAAAACCATTGCATCTTCTGAAACGGCCGCTGCTGGGCCGTCGCGCGCCCGTCCGTTGGCGTCGCAAGCCGCAGCTACCGTGCCGCAGCGCACCGCGCTGCGCTATTTGAACCCGAGTGTCGTGGAGTGCGCTCGCGTCTACTCGAGCAAGTGTCTCGACTCTTCCGCCGATTGCATCGCCCGTACTTTCTGTTGAATGTCCACGCGACTCGTGTTCAGCATAACAATCAGTGCTTCCAAGCAAAGCTTATAATACACCCACTACACCATATCTGGATGGTAAGTACGTGTGGTGACTACCTGTGACTCGCTAGTTAGTGCTAAGTGCGCAAAAATCATTAGTTTTGTGGCCAATCTGGAAGTAATGCCTAGGCACGCCGGTAGCCCGCATTGGGCTGCTGTGGACTTTGACAGTGAAGACGATGGACCCTCACCGCCGCCTAAAAATCGAATTTACTCAGACCTTTGGGACAACGAAGAAGATGACAACGTCAATTCCTTCGCCGGCGAGCCAGTCAGTGCTAGTTTTTACTATGTTCCCACTAAAAACTATGACTCTGGGGAGGAACCGCCGTTGCCGCCACCGAGAAGGAACAAACTGACTAACGATGTCAACCGCGGCTCAATGTATGGAAGAAAATTCTCCAGGCCATTGATGCCTGAATATCCAGAACCACCAATTTATGGTGAAAAGCATATGAGTAAGTTATCTTCAAATTACTTTTTACAGCATTATCAAAGTATAAAATCACAACGGTATTCTGGTGCGATTTATAATGTAAAATTAATGTTTGGAATAATTATTATGGAAGGCAATTAAAGTATCATTTTTTATAGATTAGCTAAATAACGGTACATAGAATTTATGTTATTTCGAACACTTAACTTCTTTAAGATGCCTTGCTGTCTTAAAATCTGTCGTCCTTGTCTCTGTACAAAGCAAGGAAGATGAAAAAACGTAATGACTCAAATCCTTTAATTTAACAATAAACAATACATTGTTGGTCTTCGTCTCGAATTAATTAATTAGATACACGAATAGGTAATCATAAAGTATTTAATTAAAGTGCCAAGGTAAAAAAATAGTAAATAAACACATTTTCTATTTATCACTAGCTGTCTCTCGTGGTTGCACCCGCTTGCAGAGCTATTGTTCCACTCCTTTGGATCATAGCACGATGTTGTATGTGATATGTATGAATCAACTTGTCCACAAAACAAATATTTGGTGTAAATATAATCTCAATCGTTCTAGGCTTTCGAAAGTTCCCAATTGGTTACATAGTGAAGAAAAAATGATTTAGTTCTTTATTTTCAGTTAAATTGTGATTGTGAAAACTTTTCCTGAACAATATAGAACAAAATAAAATGAATTACGCGTATACATCGCTCGCCTCGTGAGTTGGTTTTGAATTCGTACAAAAATAGTATAGAAAATGTACTTGCAGTTTTTTAGGAATAAAAAAAATATCAGCTCAATCCAATTTTCCTTTCCGTATGAACCTTATTCGGAATTTTACGAATAATTATAAAGGATTAGCCAAAGCGATCCAGCTGATCTCAAGTGATGCCGTTACCAACGAACAGCATTTAATTTTTATTTAAATAAATTAAATCCGAAAGTAAGAACTATTGTTCATGAAATCTGTTTGAAGACAAGAAACTATGCCCTGCGTGTTGTGCTGGCTTATTTAATTTTGTTTAGATTTTGTCTTAACTAGCTTAACTTATCTTATTCTTTTGCTAAAAGCCAATAACGGTAATGAGAGATACCTACCTAGCTACAACGAAAAATCAAATATTTAGGTGATTAAGTATGATCCCGATTATAAGTTTACATGCATCCGGAATGTACTGTAAACCACAGAAATGCCTGCATTTTGTTAAATGTTACGCTTATTAACATTTTATAAGCCTAACAGAGCGTATATAAACTGTTCTACCAATTGGTTCACTTTGATTTCTTAACTTCATTTCAGTGGGGCGTCGTAGGTCGATGTATACAGAAGAGCCAATATATGTATCACACCCAATGCAGATGGAACCAATTTATGGTGCAGTGATGCCACCGCCTGGTTACATATCTCCGATGCCGCATCCAAGGCCAAGATCCCGCATGTCTTTAACACATCAATCAGATTACGTGATGGCGAATTATGCATATGCAAAAAACAGAAGACAGTCCAGGTATAAATATTTATTTATTAAAAACAACGACAATTCCAGCTAACTATTTTCATTAACAACGACAATCACCGCGATTACTGTCGTCTGTTCACTTTTGATTAGCTACTTACCGTAGTTCACACATAGGGTCATAAAAAGTACCATCTAGCTTTTTATAATTCCTTGTATACTCTATCAAAAACGCGTTCGTTCCACTTAATAATATCCCGAAACTATGACATCTACATTCGTGTAGTCCTGTTGCATAATTTAGATTTATGGTTACAATGTGTATAAGAAGAAAAGTTTTCATAAAGAACTTATAACTGTATTTCTATTCCATGAAATGCTAGTCTCCTTCTTTTCCTAGAATGAAAGAAGAATAGATTCTGTAGCGACGTAGCGGAACACACCTAGTCATATTTACGTTTATATTATGTAACCATTTTGCAAGTAAGAAAGATAAAGATCTTTACTCACGATATACAAGTAAATAATACACTTTAATGAGTTACCACGTAAAATATAATCTACTTACTAATAAAAATCACGACTAGAAGATACAACTATATATTATAATTATGCAGTAAACGCATTATAAAGCAATAAGTAAATGGCTATGACTAATATCAAAATAGGAACTTTCACGCTGAGATTTTACTATGTCTCAACATATACCTTGATTTATGATAAATCACCACGGCATGCCTGCCAATATAAATCTACGACAACCATGCACATATTAAAAGTTACTAACCGGTCATTGCCAGAACTTACTCAACTTTTCACATAAAATGGCATTTTATTGTGATAACGTTCGAAATAATATAGTAAACAGCGTTACGCCGTTTGATCACGACACCAGAATCGGCCGAGGCTGCGGCACAACGAAACACGAAGATGTTTTCACGCTAATGAGTGGAATAATAATAAACATTATGCACGGAAAACATCTCGGGATACGATTTCTACACTTGTCGCCGTGTGATGGTGGGTGCGCACTATAATTATAAAATAAAAAATGTTTACATTGTCGTGACAGTGAAACTGGATAATGGGTAAAAGAACCTCCTTCATTGTCCTTCTCATCTTATCATCGTACTTAAAGACTTTATTGTCCTTATCATCGTACTTAAAGACTTTGCACAACGGTGATTAAAATGTTCTATGACAATAGACCAATACGTAATATTACTTAACAAAAGCCCTATGAACTTCTTCACTGATCCTCAAATAAGGGCGTAGGATTTTTTTGGGTGGGCAAGATTTTAAATTACTACTCACACAAAAAAGAAGCTGTTATTGCGGAGCTGTGTGTATTGCTGTATTGTGGAGTGAGCAAAGTCCGGCCTGGCTACCTGCCAACGCACTAGTCTCAAATCTCAATATTTTTTTGGTGAAGGTAGCTGCGTATCTCATACTAACTTTTCCAGGGTTTGATTTATCTGTTGAAATTATCTGACTTGGGAAATTCATTGCGCAATGGTCCTAGGAAAACCTATGCCTAGACAAATATCAAAACAATGTCGATATTAGAGAACAAAATAGTGCTTAACAGACTCGGTGCGATTTTACAGAAAGGAAGGTTCGCATTTGTGAAATAAAACAAAAAAGGTTCGACGGAAAGTAACCATGGCAAAAATACACATTGAATGTAGTAGGTATTAACAATGTTACTTATTTTGTATAATAGTAAGCCTTATACACACAATAACGTGTGAACGTGCACTAGTTTTTTGCTTCCTACGAATGAAAGTTGCATTGCACCTGTGAGAAAATATTACATGGTTCGCGTTTGTTATAAAAAACTTGCTTCTAACATTGACCCTGCCATACCGTGTACATACCATGGAATCCTATGATAGTTATGACTTACATGGATTATAGTATTGTACATTAGATACTGCTCGATAATAATTACTATTTATTATTAAACCTTATAAATAATTGGATAGTTCCGTACTAATATGTTTTTACATTTCGCATCTTTCTCTTACTGATTAACATGAGTAACATCTGGTAACATCTAACAACTCAAGTTAGGAAATATAAGTTTATTACTTGCGCCGTGATTTTGTAAAAAAATAAAACTAAGTAGGTATCTTTTATTGCCAAAACTGAAATCTAATTACCTTTGAAATAAAACTAATTTAAACGGATTTTATCGCGGTTTTTTTCAGTCCAGCCTGTGACCACGAAGGCTGAAAAGGTTTCGAAACTTCGGAATCAAAAATTAATAAAAAAACGTTATAAAATCCGTTTAAATTAGTTTTATTTGAAATGTGTAATATTCGCGTAAACATAAGAAATCATTATCTAGGGGAAAGGTGTACGAGATGATTCCCTTAACGGAAAACGCTCGTAATATCAAAGATATTTAACATAATTATGATCTGAAAGCGTTTACTACTAGCATATTTATCTGTCTTACTTTGGGCGTATGTTAAATCATTTAATTAATTAAAATTGAAATAAAAAAAAATCGTTTTTTAAAACCTTGCGAAAGGATCATCTTGTACACCCCGGTGTTCAAGATGATCCCTACGATATGGACAAGATGATCCTCGGACCATCATCAATAAACAACATACTTATTACATAATTTAAGTATTCTATAGTCATTTTTAAATCACATAATATAATTTGTGAAATCAAAAATCATACATTACATAGTTACGGGCTGATTCTTCAATCAAAATTCACGACAGTTATTCTTTTGATAGGCGATTGAAAAATCATTCCTAAGTAGAACAATTAGAATAGATTAGAATCTTCTTGACAATAATTAACACTGTTAGTCAAAATCAACAATATAAAAGCTTCGTAACGTGGTATACTTTTTTTGAGTGGTAGAGCCACGCTGTAGACAGTTTTGTCTACAGCATGAATGGGCTGGCTCGACCGGATCGTTACCACTGTCTCACAGAAAGCCGACGTAAAGTAGCGGCTTGCTGCTGCGTTTCGTACGGTGAGTGAGATAACCGGAAGCCCAAATCCCCTCCCCTTCCCAATCCCTAATTATCCCTTTCCTTTAAGGTCGGCAACGCGCCCATGACTCTTCTGGTGGTGGGCGTACATGAGCGGTGGAGATCACTTACCATCAGGTGACCCACTTGCTCGTTTGCCGGCCTACGCTATAAAAAAAAAAAAAAAACGTACGAATTAAAAAAAGTCAATAAACTGACTTAATCTGTTTTTAGAATTCTAAACGCTTTTTAGCCGGCGACATGATACACATATCACAAATAAATTCATCGGGATCATCACTACCTATCCCTGCACAAGCTTCATGTTCCCATTTTTGGCATTCAGAACATTTTATCCATCCTTCACCCATCTTATCTTTGGAAAATGTTTCCGTGCAGAAAAGGCATTCTGTATTATTGTCAGATGATTCGGACTCTGAGACATACAAAGTTTTTTTCTTTTTATTTGATACTCCTTTTCCTACTCCCTTCCCTTTCTGTTTATTTTTAGTTATATATTTTTTGACTGTGTGCTCTTTTCGTAACTTCCTATTTTCTTTTCCAGTTTTTTGCTTGTTTCTTCTTCTAAGTATTTTTTGTATGGTGTGCTGGTTAAAATTGACGTATCCACCTTTTTTCTCTTTATGTTGCTCCTTTTGCCTACAATTTTTGGGTAAGGTTTTATCTTGGCCGGTGAAACAACAAAATTTACAAAATTACTTTTGTCAAGGAGTGACGGTGAATCATTTCGGTTCAACGCATAACTTGTAGATGGCAACGATGACAAAGGAATTCGAATAGAAAGCGATTCTTCTAGATGATCCCTAGGGACCATCTTGTACACTTAAAAGGTGATCATCTTGCCCCAACCTTAAGTTTTTCATTTATTACTCTGTAACATAACCTCTAAGTATTCTACTGTTACCATACTATCAAAAAAACTAAATTGATCATATTAGGAAGCTACAAGCACAACAATGACTGTAACTGACAGTATACAATAAGACTTACATGAGTTTAAAGTCAGCGTTACCTTAGATCAACAGCACACAATTTGAATATTTTCCCATCAAAACAAGTGCGTCGGTCGCTTCGCCATCACGAATTGACTAACGCGGGGGATGGCCGGGGGCCACACATTTTCGAAGAATATGACTAGATAGCATTTACACTTTAGTCGCAATTGAAAGTGATCATCTTACCTTAAGGGATCATCTTGTACACCTTTCCCCTAATTACCTACTATGGTAGGTAATTAGATAATGATTACTATTTTAGACTATTTTATTATGCCTCGGTGACACAGTTGTATTGCGTTCGCGGTAGGACTGCTGTGCTGAGGTCTCGGGTTCGATGCCCGGATCGGGTAAAGTGATATTGGTTTTTTCTATCACGAAATGCTCAGTATCAGCTCAGAGTCAGGAGTCCTGCCCGGTATGGCGATAGGCTCGCCCTCTGTCACATCATGGTAATAATACCGACGAAATGTGGATGTACTGGTTACTCTTCTACCTACTTTTTCAGGCGTGAATGCGTATGTATTTTTATTATCATAAAGGTTATAAGAATGTGCAGTTTACATGTGGTATCACAATATCAGTCACATGAGTAATATCATCGAATAACTAAATAATAAGAACTTATAAAAGTGTGTTAAAGGTCATATTTGTAAACAAAATACAAAAAAAGGTTATTTAGATTTGAATAACATAATAAGCACTACAATACTTTTGTATTGCGATATGTCTGCATTGCTCTGATTATATCACAATTATAACTATAATAATATATTAGGGAATGCACCGGAAATATATCAACAGACATAAGAGCAATTACATCGGTAACACACATAACTTTCTAGTCACGGATTACGTGAACGCTACTTCGCGAGGTAAAATCATCGAGTATCATCAACTCATGATTCTGTTGTTATGATACACTTTGCTTAGTAGGTCTAAGAGGACATAAATGGGAAGATCTTACTTTAAGACTCGCACAGATGCAAAGGCCTAAGAATAGGGATTTTCGGGTGTGGGTCAGTTTCTAAATAACTGCTCCCGGTTACCAAAAATTAATTTAGATAAAGACATCTGGGATTCTGGGATTGCTAATAATAGGGAAAAATGGACCCTGAAATTTCTTACGCTTATGATATTAATGGAATTTGGCACAAAGTATATGGAGCAGGATTAGGACAAATGTAAATTTTAATCCCGGCAAAAAATATTTTCGCCGACGGAGCAGCAAGTAAAATGTAATCACTAATAAGCTTGTATTTTATAGGTTGATGGACGCATATGAGAGTGTTTCCCCAGAATACGAAGACTGGTGCCGACCGTTCCCGAAGGCAGCGCCCGAGAACTTCCATCTATCCAGATACGGACATCTTCAAATCGACTATTCCTTTAGTTGGAACTCGCTCGATAGACTAATAAGATATCAATAGACATTTGTAATCTGAATATCGCTAAGTTTTTGTACGATTACGGCAATCCTTAATTAATTCTAAAGTTTCTCTAATAACCAAAGTATTTTAAAAATAAGTATATTTGCGTTGATTTATATTGAATATTATTAATAAATTCTTATTCTATTTAAGAGTCAACAATGTTTCTGTTTAAGTATGGTGCAATTTTTTTATTATCTAATCTTATATTTCTCATGTATTGGAGCTATGAAATATAATAATAGCCAAAGATGTTAAAATAAACTCTTATTTTTTATTGAGTGTTGTCTCTTTCATCACCTGACTTGTCCTAGACATTTAATATAAGTATTTTATATGATATCTAGATGAATGAAGAGTCATATATATTTATGTGTCTACGATAGTATAATTTTACGCCTTTTACTTTTATCATGTTAAGTCAAGGATATTGGTAAAGCTCGACGCATATTTTTTATCGACAGAAAAAATGAGGATGTTTCTCAATTCGTCTACATTAATATTTTTATGTATTGATTTTGATGATTCTTTTACAAAGAATAAAACTGACAAAAAGAACTAAAAATCACAAACCATTAAACTGTAAAATAGCAGTTTATGGTTATTTCTTGCATTTTAGCTTTGTCGCCAGTATTACCGATGTTTTGTTAAAAAGATTTTTATCAGTATTATAGTTTATTGGCTGTTAAACTTAGTCGGTGTGTAGTTAAAATTTTAAACTAGCTAGCCGTTTAACCAACCGGTTAACAAGCGGGATCGACTGAACAAATGTTTTGTTCAGTTAGTGAACAAAGAGATACTAAAAGATTTGATTATTGATCCGTATTAGGTAATACAGCTAAATAACTATCTTATGTAAATACAGTAGCCATATAAACGTAGGTCGAATGGTATAAAAATTAATAATATTCTTTTTTTTCGAATATGTCATCAACGCTTCTTGTGATATTATAACTAGTCGGGATTTTGCGCATGTGGAGACGTTTGCATAACTTCGATGTTTATGTAATAAAATTACGTCTAAACAACATATAAATTTTTATAAACATAAAATGTATTTTATAAATTCAAAAAGCTTGAGATTAAACTTTCTAAATGTCTACATTTTTACGTATTTTGCTTGACCATTCAAAGAGAAAACAATATGAAACTAGTCAACGGCTTGATCAAGCTCGATCAGCGCTTTCAAGTTGACGAGATGCCATTACATAATAACGGTCATTCCAATTTATTATCCTATGTTGTGGTTAACTTTCATCATATTAGTATAAAATTGAATCTTAAGTTTATTTGCGATGAATACTGTTGTGGCTATAGTATTTTTCTACTTCTTTTCTACCATCTTAGCTATAATAACACTGAAAACACACGACTAAACTGATAGTGTATTAAAAATAGAACAATAGTTAAATTTACTGAAGTACTCCTCGTCTAGTGAAGCATTATTATAATTCTAATCTTTTCGATTAATATCATGCAAGCATTGCCTTTTGTATTACGAATTATGTTGTTATGCACGAGGTTCCAAAACTCCTACTCAGATATTTACGAATGTACAAGAACCTACATAAATTATCCCGATGGGTGCGTCATCTAAAGATGATTCCTTTTCAGTGTGGATGCTGATAAGTGTCGACTAAGTTTTTGTTATGCAAACAGTTACTTAGAATGGCATTGGAATCATACAGTTGCTTAAGTAGAGTCTTCGGTTAATGATGTTAGAACTCGTCTAGGTGCAGGCGCCATACGTGCTGAACCTAAGAATGTATTGGTTTCGATATCAACGTGGAATCATAAAATGAATAGTATTTAATGAATATTTCATTAGAACGCTAATTTGTGGCATTTATTTATTTAAAATCATGACATTCTAACCGGTTGGAAATAGTGAAAATCGAGATGTTAGTCGAATCAACTTGCGTACACGACGTGGTCTATTTTAAGGTCGTGTGTGATGATAATTCGAGTTAAGTACCTTTTCATGACATGTTTTTATAATGTATGCATTGCATCATTTTTATAATGAATGTATGTAATTTTTTATTATTTTTTTAACGTAAGGCCCAGCAGACGATCAAGTGAGTCACCTGACAGTAGGTGGTCTCCACCGCCCATTAACGTCCACAATAACAGATGAATCATGGACGTATTGTCGACCCTACTTTAATTGTTAATAATAATTAAGTAATTGGGAAAGAGAGGCCCAATACCCCTGACTGTTGGGCCTTTGGATATCACACTTACTATATTAAAATTAGGCCTGTCAATATAAATTCTAATGATCAACTATCAAGCACTGCATGTCCAAAATTTTCAGATGGCACAACTCATAAATTCGTGCGTATAATTACTAATAGACTCTTTCCGAATAATGTGTGGTTAATAAAGCAATTCACGTTCCAAGTACGTACGCGTTTTAAACGATCCTATGTAGGTCATGATGTAACTTATGAATAGGCATATGATCATTTTCATAATCGCATTTTTATTTGTACTTACACTCTGTCAGATATCAGCAATAAATGAAAATTGTTAGGGAACCGATTTTGATTAAATTTTCCTTTGAATTCGCTTGTACAAGTCGACTGATCAAATTATGCAATCTGTTACACGCATATATCGGAAGTGTGTAACGTGTAATGCGAACACTCTCTTCTAATGTACGGAAATATAAACTATAATTATAAAAATAAACTTAATACATCGATAGGTAAAACCAAAACAAAAATTTAGAAAGCAAATTCATTTTTATTTCCTTAGGTTTCCCGATCAGAGATAATACAATAGATGTCGTACACTACTTCGTCTTCTGTCGGGCGCCGATATTTAGTGCAACTTTTTGCGCAAGTCGCCAACGCATTCGCACTACGATGACAACTTCATACAGTTAACAGTGTTAGAATTGGCACGAATAGTTTCCATGCAGATGGTAGTTCTTACGTAATCTCTTTTATCATCCGTAATCTGTGTTTAGGACTTATTTTAAATTATCCGAGAAACTACATATTAATATAATCTTTTTCGTTATACAATTTCCTTTTCTTGGTTATATGGAATGGCCCTTTCTTTTCCGTCGTTTTCTGTGCATTCGAACTGTTCCCATAGTGCATAATTTGTAATGTATTTGTTCTGGGCGCCTTATTCTGGCTCGAAGTCGGCACAGCTTTTGTTTTTTTTTCCACTGTTGAATTCAAATTGACAAAGTTTGATTCGGCGTAGTTCCTCTCAACAGAATAAGGCCGCTCAACCTGACTTTCGTATTGAGAGGGATAAGTGCTATGTGCCAGGTAATGTTTGAACTGAGTTTGTTTGAGTTTCTCCTCTAACTCTTCGAGACGCTGCAAAATGGCACTATTTAAAACGGGTGAAAGTATGTCTGTGATGTATAATTAAGGCTGTTGATCTGTAAGATATATGTAATTTATGAAAACACGCAAGTAACCTACTCGTATTTATTTTATTGTAGAATCGCTAACATTTTTTGCAAAAATTCCGGTAACGTGTTTCAATGCATTTTGCTACTCGTTGATCGTTGTAAAGTTAAGAAAAATACCGATATACAATATATTCAATGTGTAGGTTTTTATATACGCACTCACGCCTGTAATCCCCAAAGGGGTAGGCAGAGGCGTACACTCACATCTCCGCGGCGTATTATCGTCCCATGATGTGATTGGGCCTATCGCCATACCGGACTCCCAGACTCCGGGCTAATACTAACCATTTCGTGATAGAAAAACCCAATATCACTTTACCCGACCCGGGCATCGAACCCGAGACGTCAGCACAGCAGTCGTACCACGTCCGCAATACAACTGCGCCACCAACGCAGCCAGTGTAGGTTTTAAGATGCGTAATAATTAAAATTTCCTGTCGGTACTTTTTAGTACCTTGCCTTGTTCCATCGTAAAATGCGTAGTCGGCATTAAGGAAGTGGAATCTATTGTGGGTATCATAAGAATACATAATGATGCATATATGTTTTATTTTTCGAACGCTAATTATTATTGCCCGACCTAGGATTTGAATCCAGTACCCACTATTTCTTTGTCAAGAGGGTCACCTGATGGTAAGTGATTTCCACTATCCACGCCTACGATACCAAAAGGATCATGGCCGCGTTGCCGACCTTAAAAGGAAAGGGACAATTAAGAGATTGGGAAGGGGAGGGGAATTTAGATATCCAGATATCTCTCACCTGAACTACGCTGCCACTAGACCAATGAGGGATATACCAGATAATTATATAATTTATGTTACATCTAAACTGGGTATCAACAGCTATACAATTAGACTATATAAAAGTGTTATAGGAACTTGGAATATAACTTCTAATTTTAATCTGTGTTATATTATATCTTCTCTAAAAGCGAAAGGAACTAACAAAAAAAAACGCGGAAGAGCTACATTTTTATGGAATGTAAACGCACGTTCTTGTTAAATTAACTAGATTCCACAAATTAATTAAAAAGTACCCAAGCAAAACAAAAAAGAGTATCATGTAATCAATTTAAAGTGTGAGCTGTACGACGTGCTACTTAGAGACGTGGTCAAAGGAGACGTTTAATTTTAGGCCAGCTCATGTACACTTTTTTTTTTATCCTGGCTCGGCAAAGTGACTACGCTACACCTGATGGTAAGTGTAGCGCAATCCAAGAATAGTGTCGACCAACGATAAACAATGTGTCCATCGTAGGTCGGCAAGATCATGCCGGCCTGCCAAAGGACCAAGGGGGAGGGGAAGGAAAAAGGGATGGGAAAAGGGTTAGGATCAGGGGGCAAGCCCCCTGGGGAGAACCGGATATACACTGGCTGACCCTGGAACGCGACCCACACAAGGTGGGCCACTATGACAGGTATTAGCACCAGTGTACGGTGGTCGCTATCCGGTCGGATACAAGTATCCTCCCACCGTCCTACCTAGCGTAGTCACTTTGCCGAGGCAGGATTAAAAAAAAACCTTTCTGTACGTTGTATATTATTATATTCTATTTCACAAGATAATTATAGGATAAATAACCTGACGCCTGACATCGTTTAGTAAAAAAATTACTTCATGGCAGAACATTAAATTTATTTAAATATTACCAAGAATCATCTCGATTAAACCAGCTTTCGATCAAAAATCGCATTCAAATCTATCTATTTGTTTAGGCACTACGAAAGGGAAGATGAAATTGGGCCCATTCATGCTTTAGTGTCTACAGCGTGGCTGTACCACTTAAAAATAAATTATGTAGCTCTATTATAATGTTTCCGATTATTGTAATACCTGTTTTTACATCGTGCTGTTGTCGTTATGGTGGAATTTGAGACGCTAGGAAGCCTCAACCCTCTGGATATTTTCCAGTTTACCACCTCCCTAATAGTGCAATCGCGCCCTGCGCCAACCAAAGTTTAAGTAAGGTTGTTACATACCCGTCTATAAGCGTCTATGTTGGCATCAGCTCTTGCTGTCTCACGCGCTAATTGTTCCTGCAATTGGGCTATCTGAAACTCGCTGCGTTGGATTTTTTCTTCGTATTCCAGTACTACTACATTTATCTGCAATAATAAATAACGCGTTCGATCTCTGACTGGTCTATGATATTATATACTGGAGAATACGATTGAGTTACCTAATCCCTAAAAGAAGACATTGTTGAAACAAGAAGTATCTACTCCATATCGTGACACAAGTTTATAACAGGTATGTGAGTAACCGAGTACTCATTCATTTTAAGTTGCTACTCTATTGAGAGTAGGTAGGTAAGCTATAATATGTAGGAACTTAGATAAAGGTATTAGGTACTTTTTTATCCGAGCACGGCAAAGTCCTTCAGTCCGGCTCTTCAGTCACCAGAATCATGCCGGCCTGTTTAAATGCTTCGGATCTGACGTCAAACTCTATGGGGAGAACACATCCAAAAAACAAACATTTGTGGATCACACAAACATTTGTCTCAATACGGGACTCGAGCCCGTGGCCTCTCCCTTCACAGCCGCTCTACTTGCCCACTGCGGCACGGAGGTTACTTAGCTCCGTTACTGAGTACAGAAATAATTTTAGCGTCTTTATAAAATAATAATCGGCTTTTAAGAAATGGCTAATGAATACATAAATTCAATCGACGTCCCTAATAGAAAGAGACGTAAATAAATTTCAATTGTCATTTCAAGCCATTACTAAGAACTCGATTAATTGCAGCAACGTCAATTAAGATTTTTTCTGTACTCAATAACGGAACATATAGTGCAGACACTGGCTGTGAGTGTGGAAATAATAAATTTTATAATATTCCCTAATGATAATTTATGTTAGGTATTTGACGTCTCGTGAGTGCAGCAGTACCGATAAACGGGACGGTTGTCAAGTGGAAAGATACCATCCTCGGAAAGTAAGTGATGGTACCTAAATGGTATATACCCACAGTTCTGTTTATCTCTTAATGTGTATTAGAAACAATTCATTGCAACGTTGTAGCCTATAAACTATCAACAATTTCGTGCCAAATGACAACAATTTAAATTGTTGCATTGTGTGTAGCAATTAACGTTTCGCAATGAAATGCGTGCAGCATTCATGAATGGGTATACGTAAGATGCGTGACGTGTGGCTGACCAAGAAAATCACGATTTTTACTTACTATCGATTCATGATAGAATCAATAACATTTATAAAAGGAATGTTTACAAGAAACTGAGAATAGCAATGTTTTGGTGTAGAATGTATCAATGAGTGTAATGTATTGTGCAGACTCGGTGACTAGGTAGCGTTGCCAGACATCTGATTTTTTTTGCTTTTGAATCAGTGGAAATACAATACGCGATAATAATTTGGCCGAGTTGAAGTTCAAAATCAAAACGTTTACTTTGTAAGTAGGCGAAAAAATAATAAATTATATTAAAACGTACACAAATACCCACTGATATGAAAAGCACCAAGAAGCTAAGCCGTAAGTCTTTTGGATATGTACCTACTCTTTATAATTTCATTTCTCATTCACTCGCCTCTTATGCCTATGCATCCTATCTTTATGTAAGGTAAACTCCGGATTGCGGGGTGAATTTTTCAACGCTATGGAATAAGACTGAATGCATATTGCACACTTGTGAATCTTTCGCCGGTCGGTATTCAGGTAGTGTAGTCACATTGCCGTGCTAGGATAAAAAGTATCCAAGTTTTAAGGATAATATTGTGCATATCAACCGCTCGTAAAGCTCACTTTATACCTCTAAATAGGTAAAAACATAATTGAAAATAAAACTAATTTAAACGGATTTTATCGCGGTTTTTTATTTTAATTTCCGTTTTTATTGTATAACTCGTTTAAATTAGTTTTATTTCAATGTATAACATTTGCGTAAACGTAAGAAATCATTAAAAATATAATTGTTACATACTTACTTTTTCTTTATGCTCTGTTTCCATTTCTTTCAGCTTGGTTCTTAGTTCTTCTATGAGACACGTGAACTGCGCTATTTGTGTGTCAGACTCGTATTGCAGCTGTTTAACTTAAAACATTTGTAAGCTTATTGATAATAAATAGGTACCTTACTCCGGATTACAATTGTAAGTTTTATTCATGTAAGTGAGTAGTTAAGTCAGTGACTTACGAAGAAATTATTAACGTAAATGACAGTAGGTACCTTAGATGCTCATTTTAAATTATGTAAGCTGTACTAAAGGCTGGAAACATAAGTTAGATTTTGAAGCATAAATAGGAGTGCGCGAACTAGAAACTATTTTATGTAAAAAAGGTTTAAGTGAGCTACTTACGTAACTCTTACATAAGTTCATAATTAAAACTTACATGTCATTCAGGCCTAACAATATTAATGATCACATAAGTACCTGTTGCTTCATTGTGCTTTTTTAATTCCTCGATATCCTTTTCATGGGCATTTCGTAATTCCATAACATATTTATTATGGTTTTCTGATAGACTTTCTCTATCCTACACGTGCATGTAAAAATATAGCCTTATATGAAAATATTAAAACAATTAAATACAGCACAACAATAAAAAATCTCCAATTTATACGGTTAGATGTCGCGTTTTCCGCTATCATCTAGATTTTAGAAAATAACACATCAAATTTTATTACATACTGAACATAATGTGCAACAGATCATCGTTTTAAGAGTCATTCTAGAAAGACAAATACAATCAATAATTAATAAATAAATAAATAAAGGTTCTATTTCAGTACCTAAATTATAAATGTAAAAGTTTGCATTTTTTTTTTATTTGACTGAATGACGAGAGAAGCAATACGCTCGCCTGATGGTAAGCGACACGCCTGCCCATAAACAGAAGCAACACCACACATAACGTTGAATTACACAGCACTGCATGGCACTGAACTGCGCTCGTCACCCTGAGATATAAGATGTTAAGTCTCATAATGCCCAGTAATTTCACTGGCTTCAAACCGAAACACAACAGTGCTTACATACTGTTGCTTGGCGGCAGAAATAGACAAAGCGGTGGTACCAACCAAGAAGGCCTCGCATACGAGGGACCTACCATCTTGTAAATTGCATTTCATATTACACGTACCTAAAAGTTTGCATTTCGGATACATACAAACTTATTCTGTTACAATAAGTACACACAAAATAACTTCACCGGCTCAAAGACTCACGAGCTGCATCGATGTAAGTATTGGTCAGGGGTCCCTCCGGTAGCTGATCCACTTGATTACTATCAAGCTCATTTTCCGTGAGTAGCTTCGTTTCGATGAGAAAATTCTCTATTGTGGTAGCTAACAGAGGTAGCAAGGATAGAATATTTCGATTTGATGATACTCAAAAAAATATTATTTTATTTGTAGGACAATATGACAGTTAAATTATATAAATATTAACTAAGTAAAAGCAAAAAAATCAGCTGGTTAGTAATCAAAGTAGTTAGTAGTATCATCAAATCGAAATATTCTATCCTTGCTACCTCTGTTAGCTACCACAATAGAGAATTTTCGCATAGGGAATTGTTGGTCGTCTCATCGAAACGAAGCTACTCACGGAAAATGAGCTTGATAGTAATCAAGTGGATCAGCTACCCGAGGGACCCCTGACCATATGTATTGTTATTTGTTTACAGTAGTCCGGTCAATATAGACATTTCAAATAACAAACATTTCACAAAGCCAAACTTTTGAAGCACACATGGGATCGATGGGTATTTTTAAAACTTTATTTGTAATGGTAAACCAAAATTTACCATTACAAATAAAGTCCCACAAAACCAAAATTTGGCTTTGTGGGAATTTTTGTTATTTAACCACTATTTTTATGTTTTAATTGACCGCATTACAGAGGGTAAATCGTAAGAAAGGTATAGATTTCGTATGAACTTCAGTCAAGCCAAATTATTTTGCGTACCTATCTATATTATCTAAAAATATATTTTGTACATACACACACTTATTTCTATAGGGACAGGCAGGGAATAATGAGTGCCACAAAACTACACATTATTTGTGTTATATTAGCTAACTTAATTTGTTAAAATGTTAATACCTATACATATTAGTATCTAATTAAACAATATTTATTTATTTTGATAACAGCTGTAAAGTTTTGAAAATGATTCTGCTACTAAAGGTCTCCGCGAATAAAATTCATTAGAACTAAGATAAGAATATGTGCGCATACTTTTTCCACGCTTGAAATAGTTTTGTCCCGCAATATTATTTCTTCTTTCAACTTCTTTACATCTCTTTTAAGATAAACCAATTGTGACACAGTTTCTTGCAGGTTTCCAATCATTTCTCGCGAAGTTAATAAATGGTAACGATGTGACTTTTCCAGTTCACGGATTTCTTTGAGTTCAATTTCTAGTTTTGCATTTACTTTTATCATTTTCTTACATTCCTCTCTTTTGTTTACAAATTCCTAAACAAGATTAATTTATTCTCAGAGATGATTAAATAAATATAATTACTTTACAGTTCACACAAGTCTGTAAGCTTACTATTTTACATTTAGATAAACATTTTATTATGTTTTCTAAACGGTTATCAAAATGCGATGGCTTTGTTTCTTCAATATCCATGTTATAAATAAAAGATAAGTATTGGGTAACAATCACACTTTGCAATCACAATCATTTTAAAATCTCCCGCCAATAATTTATATAGTTTACTTTTTTTTTTCTTTGTTGTTATCAATCCTTATGCGAAAGACTTTTGGAAAGAGGCACAGAAATGTTATTCCATTCAGTCTCTTTGGAGGTAGGAAATCGTAAATATATCTCATTATTACATAGATGAAACGTATCATATTACATCGTAAAATTTTAGTGTACACTTTGGATCAGCTTCAGTGATTGGGAAGGGGAGGGGATTCGGACCTCCGGATATCACACTCACCGTACGAAATGCAGCAGTAAGCAGCTACTTTACGTCGGTTTTCTGTGAGATAGTGATAACGATCCGGTCGAGCCGGTCTAATACTGTATCCATACTGTAGACAAAACTGTCTGCAGCGTGGCTCAACGTGGATGCTTATGAGATAAAATTTATATTATATATATAATGCAAGGTACTCATAAGAGGCAATTACATTATATAATCTATGTTTTTGGCAGTATTATGATTAATTAAATTAATTAAATAACGAGCAAGCGTGAAGTGGGCCTTAAAAACTAGACTGGATTTGGGAAAATTATTTTGCAATGAAAGTCGCGACGCGTCGTACGTACTAGGCAAAGAAGAAGTCTTGCAAATTTTAGACATACATACATGGATCATTATTACTCTGACAAGATTTTAGATGGTCACACTGATTTACATTTTTGGCATATGACATAGGGATGTTCGCTATTACAAAAATATCGATGTGAACATCGGTACCTTAACATGCTCATACATCCTCAACATGTTTATAAAACTTGGATGTTGAACAATAATATAGATGTTTATTGCGCACAATGTTTCTTTTTTATTATCAGTAATTAAAACACACTAATATTATTTTTTCATATTATGGGTGCGTTTAGAATGCAGGACTACATCGATATATCCATGATAAATTGAGAGTACAACCACATTATATACCAAATATAGTGTCTCATAAATTCAATTTTAATTAATTATTATGATAAAAATATCAGAATTGCCATAAAAATGACGAGAAAGTTAAAAACTAAAATAATATTCTCACTGACAGTCTAACACATATTTTGTGAAATAAAATGTTCTTGATATCGTTGTTTCGTTATTTGTCTTAGATTAATGTTATCATATATTCAATATTATTATTAAAATGTCGATATTTTAACATCAGTTAATCTCTTTAGCAGCCATGATAATAGACCATCGATATTCATCAACATCCCTAATATGAAAAAATTTGTGCTATCTCAAAAGTCGAAAACATGTGGTTTGTTTTTCATACTTTTTTCTGGATTTGCAATAAAGTATAACTTTTCATAGTAATCGCAAGGCACTAACGCCACAAGTTTATTAATTACTTCCATTTGATTTAATTGTGTAAGTAAAAAAAGAACAATGGCAGCCGCCTACGGAATTCATTTGGGTAACAGTTCGGCGTGTTTAGCTTCTTTCAACAACGGAACAGCGTCTGTAATTGCTAACGATGCTGGAGACAGGGTGACCCCGGCTATCGTTGCGCTTAACGGCACAGAATGGGAGATAGGTCTTCCTGCCAAATCCGGCCAGCCTTCATCCAAAGCAATAATTAAACACAACAAAAGGCTTATGAACTGCGATTTTAATGAAGACGACTTAGCATATGTTGAAGCTTCGTCATCGTGTCGGATACAAAACGATGAAAAATTGGTATATGAATTTGAAACTAGTGAGACAACTCTCTATTCCAATCCTGATAGCATAGCCACAAAGATATATGCTAAACTGTTTACGATAGCCAGTCATTCTATGTCTAACGAAAGTGACCTAAAGTTGGTCTTAGCTGCACCATTACATTGGCCCAATGGTAGTAGAGAAAGGCTAGTGAAATGTGCTGAGCTAGCTGGGTTTGATGTCTTACAAGTTATAAGTGAGCCTGCTGCAGCTTTACTTGCTTACAATATTGAAGAGACTCCTGAAGATATTAATGTGCTAGTTTACAGGCTTGGAGGGTCCACAAGTGCTGCATCAATTGTAAAGGTCTCTGGCGGATTTATGACTGTTGAAAAAAATATCTTCCGATCAGATTTAGGAGGCCAGTGTCTTACAAAAGACTTAGCTGATTACATTGCACAAGAGTTTAGACAGAAGTGGAAATTAGATCCTCAAGAAAGCAGGAGGGCAATGGCAAAATTATTACACCATGCTGATAATTGCAAACATGTTTTGTCTACACTAAACTCGGCACATGTATTTATTGAATCACTGTTGGATGGTGTTGACTGGAGTCAGAATGTGTCTAGAGCAAGATTCGAAAATATAATATCTTCAAAAATTTCCTCTTATATTGAGCCTGCTCAAAAATTAATAGAAAGTTTTGATGGTCAAATTCATAAGATTGTGCTCTGTGGAGGCAGTATGAAAATACCGAAGCTACAGCAAGCGATTGCAAACTTATTGCCTGAAGCTGAAGTACTTTCAGGAATTAATCCTGATGAAGTAATTGCAGTGGGTTGTGCTCGGGAAGCAGGGTTATTGTTGGATGTCCCTGAATTTTCCATGAATGATTTGAATACAGAAGTTGAGTTTTTAGGGAAAGACATATATTTGAAATATTTGGATCAGACTGTTCAGCTGTTTAAGGAAGGTTCACCAGCTTTTGCTCAAAATATTCAAACTGTTGAAGCTGGCAATGAGGTCAAAAATATTAGTTTCAGCCTACATGAGAATCCTGATAGTGAAGAATTTGCCATTGAGAATTTCAATGTTGAGAGTTTAAATAAACCATTTACATTAAAAGCTACATTAAAACCATCAAGTATTTTGTTACAAGTTGAATAAAAGACAAAATAATGTGACAAGATTATTTTTAAACAACTTTGTCCTTGTAATTGGAATGTAAGTTATTTTTATTGCCTATTACAAATCCCTAATCTAATGATTGTTTTCTTTTTTCATAATTCAAACCTGAAATAAACTATGGTAGATTGCTATGCTCTTTTTGCTATGTTAGTTAGTGTGAAAATTAATAAAGAGGTCTTTCATTTTATAGTACTGTATTCAGAAATTTCTTATTCATTAAGAAACATGAATCCTGAACCTATGAAATTCAGGTAAAATTTATTTTAGAGTTTTCGGTTTTACCCTCTACACAAAAAGATAGTTAAAAAGAAATACAACTTTTTTTGAAATTCAAATTATATAAGTGTAAGTTGTATGAATTAACATACCGTTGCATCTTTACATAATTTTTAAGAAAAAATGATTAGATCCTAAAGGTTTAATCAGTGTTGCCAAATGTTGTCAAAGCAGCATTGGGTCAAAGACCAAATCTAACCTGTTTTGCTTTTTCAGTTCCATCAATAAATTATTTTATTTGAATCCAACTAGGTTAGTAAGATTATCTTATTCTAGATGATATCTGACGCATCACTGTTGTACAATCAAATCTTCGTACTATATAATTATAACAGGTACCTACAAAAATGAGGCATTATAAAATATAAATGATGGACATATTTATCAAACTAAACAAATAGTAAAGTTGTAAAAATTAAAATACACTTTATTCAGAATGTGGCGGTTGATATCAAGTAGGATTTCTTTCTTTATTTCCGACTAAGAATGGCACTATGATAAGTACTGCAAGAATAGGTAGTTGCTTACATATTAGATTATAAACGAAACCGCACCGCGCCGTATTATTGAATACTTTTTTTATTAGCTCTAATACTAATAAATGATTTTTATGATTTATCTTACAACTTACACCTAATTTAGCCTTTTGCCGTACTACTGTTGCGGCCTTTTTAATTCGCAACATGTTATATCAAGCTTGTAAGTGGCAACCCTGATCAAGACTTTTTCTATATCTGAAGGACTTGTATCCATGGACAAGAATAAATTTAAAAAAAACTTTTTCTCTAGCGACAGTTTGACAACTGACAGTGTCGCCATTTTGAGAAGAATTCCTCTTTTTAAGGGCCGTCCGTGAGCAAAACACCGCGCGATCGAGGTTTTTAGAGGCTATCTAGTCATTACTTAAAATAAATATTGATTAAATAAATATACAATATATTTTTACAATCAGTCAGCTTTACTTTGTTCGATTCAAATTCATGTTAATGCTGATATATATTTTTAAATTGTCGTTATAAATGAACCATAAAAATGGGAAAAATGCAAAGATTCCGTGCGTCTCCTTTTAAAGTACAGAATGTTATCAAATGAGATTAACATCACTAGATAGGCAATTTAATAACGAATATTTTGCCCGTTTTAAATTTTCGAAAAGACCAAAACCTGATTTTTTAAATCAATTATTCGCTAAATACGTGCATATTCTGCACTCGCCGAGTACACGATTCAGTATGGCGCGAGACAGTCAAGGTCGTTTGCTCACGGACGGCCCTTAAGGGAAATTACGGGGCCATTAAAAGACGGGGAATGCAACGGATATGAGTTCATTTTTTAGTATTTGTACATCATAAATATTTGTACATAATAACAGTACAGCAAAAGAATCTTATTTTTTTAGATAATTAATAATAAATAAATTCATAAATACATACACCCAACAGTCGCACACATAGTCCTGCCCCACAGTAAGATACGAGTCTTGAGTCGTGGGTATCAGGAACTACGAAAGACTTTCGGTCTCACAACACCCAGACCCCGAAACGAAATATTTGTGGATCACACAAACATTTGTCTCGGTGCGGGGATCGAACCCGCGACCTCTCGCTTCACAGCCGGCTACTCGCCCGCTGCGCCACGGAGGCTGTCAATGCTGATAATATACTTTTAATTTACTATGTGAGTGTGACGTAATATAGTTTTTTTTTAAACTGTGTGTTTATGAGTGTAAAGTCTCCTGCGCACAACCGCGATCTATTCTTGCGATCTTACTGGAGACGACCAAGGGCTGTCACAAAATTCAAAAAGATATAACATTTTATATAAAAAATAATATTAAGACAAAGGTATATTTGTTATGGATTTTCCTTTGATTACTTATGGAATTACATAATTAGCAGAAGTGCAATGGTGAACAAAATTTTACGTAGATGGTTTTTGTAGTATGTAGTTAAAAATATGGGCCGAAGATTCGGCTTTAGTCAATGTTCAAGTAGTGTTTTTATCAGTCTTTCCGTTTAAAGGGGAATTCCTCTTTCAACAAAAACCACTGCGAAATCAGAGACACGATTGTGTGATTATGATGGTGACCTAAGATTCTCTACTCGATGGCTTGTGGAAAGAAGAGGGCCTTTATCTGGCAAGTGAGCTTGTATTTCAATCTCTATGAGTCTTCTTCTAACTGTTTTATTGGTCACCGTAAGTTGTTGAACTTCTTGGAGCTTGTTTTTGACTACAGAAGAAGTCAAAGTGCGTTTCCTCAGTACACTACTCAGAATAAATCTGTCATCCCTCGTTGTAGTTATTCGATTGCGACCATGTGCACTGCGTCTTGTTTATTGTTCAGTCTCCCGATAGTATTTGCTATTACGAAAAATAACAGATTTTGAAAATTACTAAAATTTTATAAAAATATTTTTTTTCCTCATGCATGTAGTTTCATATCTTTAAATTTGGTTTAATCCCTGTTTGAAAATATGGGTAAATTTGGGGATATATATATATATATATATATATATTATATATGAATATATATTATATGAAATGATTATGGGGAAAAGTCTGAAACTCGATCTAGCAACCCCAATGAAAACTGATAAAAACAATGCAAAATTATCTTGTAGAAAACTCTGGTAGAAAAGTCTAAATATTTTAAACAATAAATTTAAAAAGTATGAACATTTACATAATTTTCTTTGTTATAGCTTTGCTATATACTTACAATGAAGCGACTATCAATTCGAACGATGTTCGGAATTATTTGGCATCTCGTACACCATACAGATTTATAGGCAACAGGAACGATTCTAGAATAAAGTTTCCTTGTAAGTAATTTTTTAGACTCGAGTAACATTTGATCAATGCTTCCATAGTCGATATTGCAGTTTCCAGTTTCCACCGTCTTCAATTTGTATAGTATAAAGTCTGTTAAGTATAGTTATAATATATTAGGTATAGTTTAAAATCTGTATAGTTGCTATATGCTTTTGTCTGTTTGTCCGCATATTTTTCCTAAACTATGCAACGGATTTAGATGCTGTTTTCACTACCATTTAGTTAGAGGATTAATTCTGAAAGTTTTAAGGAATGTATATTACATGCTATGACCCATAGAAGAATGGCAGCAACATGCCTGCGGTGAAACCTTAATGAAACCTGTGAACCATATATGAAAAATAAAAAAAATATATCTTTAAAATATTAATTTTGAGTCTTAAATGAGGAGCGGTTCCACAAGATAATATGTAAATAAATAGTATATTTTTCAGTATATGGAATTCAAATAATTATGAATGAAATAAAGAATGCAAACAAAGCTATGTTGTTTTTCAACTTTTTATACATGTACTGTAAATGTCTTAGTTTGTATATTTATTATTCTATTTATAAAATTGTAACCTATTAACACATATTGGTAATTAATAGGTAACTTCTAAATTATTCACACTGCCCTTTGTTTCAATTGTTTTAAAACACTTTTTCAGATTGCAAAGATGCCAAAATATGGATGATAATTCGTCACGGTACTAGACAACCTGGTATTAAGGATATAACAAGCATGAATACCACACTTAAAGATTTAAAATATGAGATATTACTGCAACACAAACTTGGAAAAGGTAACAAGTAGGATAAGTTTTATTATATTCATTCCATGGGAGACTTAATAGCTTTGCAACAGTTTTCTCTGGCTGAGACTTGGCTCCACCTCATTTCAAAAGGCTCTACTACTGACTACACATACTTAATTACAACATTCTAATACACATAATATCAAAACAGAAATATATTACATAATTAATATAAAAAATTGACAGCCTCCACAGTGTAATGGAGGAGTAGCTTCTACAAAGCGAGAGACTGTGGGTTTGATTGCTGCTCTTAGACAAATGTGTGTGTGATTCACAAAGATTTGTTTCGAGTTTAGGTATAGTGGGACTGCACGTCCCTGGTAGTTCTTGATTTCTAAGATACAAGTTCATCTTGTGTTTGGTCAGGACTATGTATGACTGTTGTGTTGTATTTATGATGTGGATGTGTGCAAGTTACACAGATGGGTGATTGGCTCATGTTTGTAGAACCATTTCACCCTTAATCATAGTTTTGGGTGACACTCTTAGGGTGGACCACAGTTGCTGAACAGTTGCTGAGCACACTCAGCCTGTGACTGTTGGGTTATATTATTATTAATTTGAAAGCAATGATTCTGTAGGCAGAGATATGCAGTTCATAATACATTCATAATAGTGGGCAAGCCAATTTTGAGTCATGGAGGATTGAATTTTACAGAAATGATTCTTTGTTTATAATTAATTTTGAATTTCACATTTTGATATAATAGCATTTTTTTGTTGAAAATAATTAGTAATTAGCTAAGCACTATAATTTTTTTTAACTTTAATCCTTCATGACTCAAAATTGACATGGTGTTCACATAACTTAGTGTAAAATTGTAGGTGCATTGCTCTCAGGGCTGGTTTTGAACCTGCAACTTTCATCTCAACATACAATCCATACCACTCTTCATTGAGCTATTGCTACAATATCAAATATAATATATATGGGATTGACATACCATTGTTGGGTAAAAGTAAATAAAACAGAATAAAAAAATAATAATAAATTAACTTGATTCTTTCTTTCCTTTTATCAAGGTGAGCTGTCTAAAGAGCAATTAAATAGCTTTGAACAATGGTCTTCAGACATAAACAAGGATCATGAAAGGTTTTTAACACTGGAAGGTCAGGATGAAATGATCCTCCTTGCAGAAAGAATGCAAAACAGATTCCCTGGTGCAATTAAACAGAAGTACGACAACAGAACATTCTTGGTTAGTTACCCTGCTTTATTATCTATTTATATATGATATATTTGTATATTGTTGACAAGAATTGGTTTTTGAGTGTCTGAAACAATTTCCCCTGTTTTTTTACACAAAATATGTGATAAACCCCACAAACATCACATTCTGCACATAAACAGTATTAATACTGCCCATAAACTAAGTGGCAGAACCACACTGTACACAGTTTTGTCTACAGCATGAATGGATCGGCTCAACTAGATTGCTATCATTGATTCCCAGAAAACTAACGTAAATTAGCTGCTTGCTATTGGGTTTTGTATAGTGAGTGAGAAATGCGGTGGCTAAATCCTCCTCCCTTCCCCAATCCCTTAATTACCCCTTTTATTTAAGGCCGGTAACCTCATGTTTTGTAGATGTTCATGAGCAGTGGAGATCACTTACCATCAGGTGACCCAATTGCTCGTTTGCCAGCGTCTGTTATATGAAGAAAATCCTACCACTAGTGTACTTTGTCAAACACTTATGGATATATTAGGGGTTTGGTCAAACAGCGGACAGGGCGGGACGGCAACGCGACGCTGACTGGACTGCGTATAGACAGTTCTGTGTGACGTTTTCTATATGTATTGACTAATGCATTACAATTGCTCACGTCCCGTCAGCGTCGCGTTGCCGTCCCCGTTCGCTGTTTGATCAAACCATTAGGGATATATTTATTTTGCTAATAGTGATGTAGTGCTGGCCAATCTTAACAACAATTAATGAAAATAATAAAATAACCTTATTCTCTGGCTTCTCATTGGCTCTCTACCTAATAATAAGACTTATGTAATGTTTCAGTTTCGTTACACAGCCACACAAAGGGCGCAGCAGAGTGCCAGATATTTCGCCAATGGTCTGTTCGAGAAGAATGACTCACAGGATGTCATATTTTCACCAGCAGCAAAAGTGGACCCAGTTTTAAGGGTATGTTTTATTTTATTTGACTTGTAATTTCAACAATAAACAGAACACTACACCAATAAGATTTTCTATCATACAATTTATATTAAAATTTCGAATACATTCATGTCACTTTACCATCCCCACACTCTATCCCCAAAGACAGACATGCAGTATTAGTTGCATCCCCTTTTAAAATACAATCATATTGTATCATTATTCTAGACAACAAAATATATTAGTATAATTAATAATTTTAATCATAGTTAGTTATTATTTTATTAATTATTCTGTCTGCTATTTACTGGCTTCACCTACATTGAGTTGCAATTTTTCAGTTCTACAAACATTGTGACAAGTGGCAAAAGCAAGTTAAGAAAAATCCCAACACGTACACAGAACAGAAATTGTTTAGTATTAGTGATGAGATGAATAAAACTTTGGAACGAGTGTCTAAACGGTTGGGTCTCAATAGTGTGTTAAGCTTAGGTTCGTAATCACAATGCTCATAGCTTGCTTTGCTATATTTTTGTTTAGATTCTGACTTTCTTACATTCGATTCGGTGATTGTTAACTTTGCAAACGAACATTAGTCAATTTCATGGTTCAAACTGTAAGGATATATTACGCGTTAAATAGCGTGCCTAACTGGCCTGAAGTTAGTCACTTCACCCGCGTTTTATGCCTCCCGTCAGCATTTAGTCTCTAAAAACCATATCTGCCTCATCGCTCGTGACTTACTTTAGGCCGGCCAACTTTGAGAGGTATTATGTAGTGAGGAAATTCATTGCTTAGCCAAGATATGACTGCCTAAGTCGTTTATGTAATGAGAGCAAAGTGACCACATATCAACTGATGGTAAATATTAGTGTTGTTGATAATCGATTATCAATAATGAATAATTGATTATAAAAATAATCAGTCATACTTGATGGTAATAATTATAATCGGTTATTAAAAATAATAAACATTAAAAATCTAGATTGAAGCAATAATATTTTGTGACTAAAAAGATAATCGATAAACATCGATCTGACATCGTTAAATCGATTATAAAAATGTTTGATTATCATCATCACTAGTAAGTACAGTGTAGTCTTACAATATCACTGATGAGAGCCGTGACTAACTACACCAATACATGCCGTTAAATTATCAGGTTAATTGCGACGACACAATAGTGGATTACCTAGGCTTGTGCCTAGCTTCACGCTAGGCGTGTTTTCTGTACTTGCATTGAGAACACAAACGGCTATGCGGCTGTTTACGTAGGGCGCGTAGAAATTTGTGCTACGACCATGCTGTGGAGCCTTATTATGACTGTAGATTCGTATCCTGCCCGTGTTAAGTTAACGTCACGTTGACTTCATGTAATTGGCATTGAGTGGTCTTCTCTAAGCCAATGTAAAATTTTATAAACGCTATGTTTATAACGGTTATGAATATTTGACAATTCTTTAAATAATGCCATTGGGACTTCAGTACTAACATTGCGAAATTGGCGTAACGTAGTCGCATTACGAGGTTTAAACGGTTATGGGGAATAAGGCCTCTGATTTCGCGAAGTTAACGTATAGCGGGCAAGTTACGTGTTTGTGCATTCATACAGAATAAGGACCGGATGAGTGCTACATACGCGTATAGATTTTATAAAGTAAAAACGCTGATCTGTTTCTTTTTGTCACATTCTAACATCCCACTGCTTCAATGCTCTTTCAAATAAATTTGCCGGTACGACACGCGCTCCACCTACAGTAAGTTAATTGTACTATACCTATAACCTTCGCACAAGTGCAAGCAATAAGTTGATAAAGTTTCATCGCAATCGGATAAACAGTAATATATAATAAAAAACGGCTCATAAAATACGAACAAACATTGATTTTTGTATTTGTATATATAATAGATACAGCCTGTGCCGTTCACATGTTATGCATCGCGCCCTTAAAACACAGCAGCTATGTACGCCACTGACAAAGTCTTAATAAAAAGTATGTCATGTATTAATTTATTATCTCTGTTAGTCAAATTCATGTAGTAGATATTAGAAATGTCACTAATTCTATAATGCCCATATTGAAAGCACTCTTGACTAATATTTTTTCACACTAATAAGACTCTTATCTATGATTTTATATTTACCACATATTTTAATTCTTGCAGATAATGTGAATTCAATGTACAAGGCATGTGGTTATGAAACTTCGTGGAATAAACATTTTTCATCCCCATGGTGTTCTGCATTTGACCATAATAGTGCGGAAGTGAGTACTATTCACTGCTTGGTATTTTGAAATTAAAGCGTCTATTGCCTTGTAAACCACCTTTTTATCGCGGGAAATCCATTTGCGGTATTTTCCTAGTTGAATCTCGAAGTTATGACAAACTCAGCGGCTTAGACTATCCTACTAACTAAACCCCTTGTGTTTTGCTTTTTATAAATGCTACTTCACACTTCGAAGAGGGAACAGACAAATCAAGGGACCTGCGTTAGGACATTTGGATGAACGATGCAGGATGAACCCTTATACCCGCCCCAATTAACCATTAAGTCATGTCGCAAGCACCTCGGGAGAACCGGATATACACTGGCTGGTCCACAAAAGATGTGTGGGGTCACTATGGCAAGTTTTAACACAATGTGTACGGTGGTCGCTATCCGGGCGGATATGTAATTCCTCCGACCAGCAATCGTCAGTATAACAGAAGATAGTGACCAAAATGGTCACTTGGGATGGTCTAAGATAGATTTAAGAAAATCAAAAATTCGATATTGCACAAATCAAATCAAATCATTTATTGAATCAATAAAATGTCAAACATCACATAGATTCAGTCAAATTTTAACTCCACCGCCAGTTCGGAATGCTGTTTCGTTAAAGAAAAACGGGCAAGAAACTCTAACGTTGCTCTTTTCTAATTAGAGTAGAGAATTAGAGCAGCTCAAGTTATGCCAATGAGGAACGTTATAAAGTAAAATAATTAGATTATAATAGTTTTATCCACAGTCTGTCTTCTTGTAATTTTATTTTGTTTCCAGAGGAATAATATGTGTATATCATGTTGCAGGTATTCGAATACTATCATGACCTTAAACACTACTGGTTGGACGGGTACGGGCATGATTTAACGTACCGTCAGGCGTGCGTGTCAATTAACAACATGTTTGACACTTTTAGGTAAATGTTTGGAACCAGTTTTGCCACAATGTACCCAATCACAGTATAGTAATTTCGAGAAAATGAAGTTTGAATTTTTTTTTTATGCTGGCACTGTGTAGTGACTACACTGGACCTGATGTTAAGTATAGTGCAGTCCAAATATTATATCGACTGTCAAGAGGCATTGCGTCTCTTGACATTATGAGCTTTACTTATTAACTTAAACTTATTTACAAGGTGGTAGGTCCCTCGTATGCGAGAGGCCGTCTTGGTTGGTACCACCGCTTTGTCTATTTCTGCCGCCAAGCAACAGTGTGTAAGCACTATTGTGTTTCGGTTTGAAGGACATTGAAGCCAGTGAAATTACTGGGCATTATGAGAGTTACTTATTTGCTGGTGGGAGGATACTTGTATCCGACCGGATAGCGACCACCGTACACTGGTGCTAAAACCTGCCATAGTGGCCCACCTTGTGTGGGTCGCGTTCCAGGGTCAGCCAGTGTATATCCGGTTCTCCCCAGGGGGCTTGCCCCCTGATCCTAACCCTTTTCCCATCCCTTTTTCCTTCCCCTTCCCCTTGGCCCTTTGGCAGGCCGGCATGATATTGCCGACCTACGATGGACAAATTGTTTATCGTTGGTCGGCACTATTCTTGGATTGCGCTACACTTACCATCAGGTGTAGCGTAGTCACTTTGCCGAGCCAGGATAAAAAAAAATAAAAAAAAATAAAAAGTTACATCTTATGTCTCGGGGTGACGAGCGCGGTTCAGTGCCATGCAGTGCTTTGTAATTCAAAGTTCTGTGTGGTGTTGCTTCTATTTATGGGCAGGCGTGGCGCTTCGCCATCAGGCGAGCGCCTTGCTCGTCTAGTCATTCAATCAAATAAAAAAATTAAAATGTGATAAAAAGTACACCTAGACATAAGTATACATATAGGTACCGGCAGAAAGATGTCTACTTTCAAAAACTGGTAAAATCTTCAAATCAGGCCCTAAATCGCTTTATTATATTCCAGTAATGAAGAAGGACCGAACGCAACATTTCTGTTTGCCCATTCCGGCACAATACTCAAGATCCTAACACATTTGGGTTTGTTCAAACCGAAGAACCATTTGAGGGGCGATGCGTTAATGAAGGAGAGAACGTGGCGGACCTCTCGTATCGACTGCTTTGCTGCAAATTTAGCTTTTGTACTTTTTAGGTAAGCTAATAGGTAGTTAAGTAGCGATAACTCAGCGGGCAGTGGTACGGACTGTCGAGACGAAAGTCGCAGGTTCGAAACCAGCCTCAAGAGCATACACCTCTGACTTTTCTAAGTTACGTGTATTAATTATTGTTAATTATCGCGGTGAAGGAAACATCGTGAGGAAACTACCTGATAACTCCATAAGATTTTTCGAAGGTATGTGAAGTCTGCCAACCCGCTTTAGGCCAGCGTGGTGGACTAAGGCCTAAGCCCTAACCCCTCTCATTCAGTAGAGGAGGCCCGTGCCCAGCAGTGGGACGTGTTTAATACAGGGCTAGTATTATTAATAAGTAGTAAAAATAATTTGGCTATATAATTAGCCAAATGTATGACTCTATTGAAAGTATTAATTAATTTAGTACATACATACGCACATACGCCTGTAATCTCTGAAGGGATAGGCAGATGTGTAACCAGTACACCCACATTTCGCCGATATTATTTCCGTCCCATGATGTGATAGCGGGCGAGCCTACCGCCATACCAGGCACAAATCCAGACTCCGGACTGATACTGAGCATTTCGTGATAGAAAAACGCTATATCACTTTTACCCGATCCGGGGATCGAATCCGAGACCTCGGCGCAGCAGTCGCACAACTGCGCCACCGAGGCAGTGTGAGGCAGTCAATTAATTTAGTGATACATACCATAAAACGGGGTGAATAGGAATACAGAGGTGAACAGGATTACAGGGGTGAATAGGATTACAGGGGTGAATAGGGACAAAACTGGTTAGTTTGTTTACAGATATTAACTGGGATAAACTGGACTATACTAAAAAAGAATAAAATCCATAATACATTTTCGTCAACAATTAAGCTTGAATTAACGTCTTATTGGATCCATCTACGTAATATTCTCAATACAAGTTTCATTCCCATCCACCCCACTATCCCTATTCACCCCGTTTTACCGTTACCTATTATTATAAACACATATTATTTTGCAGATGTCAAGATGGCGACCACGTGTTAACATTGCACCAAGAACGAATTATCAAATTGCCAATGTGCGAAAAGGAACTATGTCCGTTGAAAGTGTTACGGAAAAAATTTCAACATTCAATTAATAAGTGCAACTACACCGATATGTGTAGCCTTGCTAAAGACGAAATGTGATTTATTGTATTAGCCTCGTCGCGTATCAATCATTACGGGTTATAGATTATCGCATTGACTATTCGCATTAAATTAGCTTTAAATATCATTGTGAAAGTTATGTATTTCGGAAATTTTCGTTTCATCAAGACCTGTTTCACAATATAGATTCATTTTAACACCAGCTTATTATACCGCCAGTTTAGGGAGTAGGTATAATCCGTGTAAATTGAGACTGGAGATTTTGTTTTATTTCATTTGATTCTTCACCATTCCTTAGATAATGTGAAACAATCACTATAAAAAATAAACAATTATTTATGAATAAATTTATGAATAGTTATAAAGCCGTTGTTTCATTTATCAAAGTTTATGACTGTGCTACGTTATAATTAGGTGATTCGGGAATATTCGATTTGGGTGTTGTGGGACCGCAAGTGAGTATTTCCTGATACCCACGATACAGGTCTAGTGTGGGGTCAGCAGGACCATGTGTGTGATGGTTGGGTGTATTTATTTATTTTTTAAATACTTACCTACTAATCTAGTATAACATATTGTTATTAGATCATCATCATGTATAAAGGGTTATTTTTAAAACACCAGCGGCCTCGCAGGACTAGATAGCTAACCCCATAAGGAACAACTTTTGTTTACGAGTTCGGACATAATACATGAAAAAAATTAAATTCAAAGGCGCTAGAGCTGCACCAGCTTCCTTACGCTTCTCAGGGGTTTGTTTACGTAATCTTTCCAATTCGCGTAGAGATATAAACATTCAAGCCGGAAATTAAATTAATACTTATTTTTATATGAAAATAAAATCTAACAAATTATCAAAAGTCGTAGAACAAATATTGTTCCTTATGGGGTTAGCTAACTAGTCCTGCGAGATTGTTGGTGTGTTAAAAGTAACCCTGTATAATATGTCCATAGGTTACTGAAGCGCATAATTTAAATCATAGTGTATAGTCATCCCAACCTCCGGAGAAAACACAACTCTGACTTCGAAGTTTATTAAAAGTATTTTTTTGGAAACCGTCTGTGGCACAATTTTTGTGTCGTCAACAAGTATTTGTTTCGGGTCTGGGTACTGTCAGACTGAATGTCTCTCGTAGTTCCTGATACCCACGACACAAGTAGTTACTGTGGGGTCAGGACTGTGTGTGTGACTGTTGAGTGTATTTATTTATTTATTCCACTTAGTAGAAGAAAATAATTTAAAGAATGTATTCATTGCTTAAACCGTTCTCTTTAATGGTGAAGGAAAACCATCATGAGGAAACCTGCACCCCTGAAAATTATTTATAAGAATCCATAACTTTTTTTTTTATGGTATAGGACGGCAAACGAGCAAGTGGGTCACCTGATGGTAAGTGATCTCCACCGCCCATGTACGTCCACCACCAGAAGAATCATGGGCGCGTTGCCGACCATAAAGGAAAGGGATGATTAGGGATAGGGAAGGGGAGGGGAAGTTATGTAAAGTCTAACAATCTGCATTATATTAGCGTACTGTATTGCTCTCGTTAGCATATGCAACACGACATATATCGCGTGCGAGAAAGTTTATTGTCGACGGCAAATATCTCGGGTAAAAGTGTCAAGTTTTGATAAAAAGACGTCGTTATGTTAGGGTTTGTAAACAAAATACAGAGAGATTGAAAAAATAGAAAAAATTGAGATTGAAATCACTATTTTTCTACTTTATGTCTACATTTGACATAATGAGTTGAGTATTTTATGCAACTATGTTAGTTGCGATAGACATATAAACCAGATAAACCTGATTATTCATGAAGACACGAGTCGAAAAAAATATCTCACGTTGCATATGCTAAGCCCCCCATGACTGTCGTCAATGTGAAAATTTTTACCTAATAATACGAAATTTTACATAACAATTTAGAACAGGTTCTATTTTAGTGAACTTGGTAGGAACTTGATACCGAAATTCAATCAAAATTAGCTTGCTGTAGTTGAGACACTGAAAGAGCCTTATTCAATAGATTTTGAGGCGCTGCCAAACTGGGCAAACAGTTTGAGATTTATTGTGCGTGTTTGAAAATGTTCCATTGTTTGTCTGGCAAAAGCGCACTATCAAGGGAGGGTTCGATTTTTTCCCAATTGCTTTTATGTGGAGGCCATCTATGAAATATTTCATACTTTTATTAAAGCATTAAACCCGATGAAATTCAGTGTACCTGCACATTTTATCGCTACAACACTTAAAAATCCAATAAACATTATTAAAAACAATGTTATGAACGCCGGATACGAGATACATTCAGCCGCTGTGACCCGTCCTGAGCCCAACGCTTAACGACCGCATCCAACCCTCCATAAAGCATTTTGTTTTGTTGCAAACCACAACAGGCTTGCAACATGCTACTTTTTACTGGTTTGTAGAATCATTATGTCATGCGGCTCGTAAAGCGGATGCTTAATTTATGTGCACGTTTTGTGTTTTATATTTCAGTGCAAAAATACGAATGATTAAATATACGGTTTTCTGCAGGTGAAAATAAGCGGAGGAGAGAACAAAACGCCGATTTGTATGTACCCCTATCTAAAATATACTCTATTTTTTTTAAGTAAACTAAATTAATAATGATGATTGGATTTAAAGAACGCGAATTAGTGCTTTTTTTGGTAATAATTATGTATTAAAACATAAGTGGAAATTTTCTTTGAATCTATATAATACTATTAACAATAAATGCGAACTAGAATATGTACATATCTACCCATTTATTCTGAATCTTTTTATACATAGTACCTACCCCTAGACGTAGTATCTGCCTACGCCACAGTTTTGTATATTTTTTCATTGAATATTTACCAGTAACATGATGTTCAGCGAGTAGGCGGACAATCCAAGGATATATAAAATTTGAGTTACTTTAATAACACCTACAGTTTATTTGGGTCATGAACGAATTGTAAATCTTATAAATTCGCTTCATAAAACTTGATGCGAACAATATTGTTTTATGGGTCATTAAAGTAATACGCAATAGGGATTTGAGTCATTTACGTTATTATGAAGTAATTATTTTTTTTAAATCTGGTACAGGCACTAATTAGGTCCTTGCTAAAGTTATTCGCTTCGGTAATCTTCGACTATTTCGGAAATACGAACGCCTAATGTATACAGTGATACCCCGGACTTACGCGATAGGTGGGACCGAGCTATAACCGTGTAAGTCGAATTCGTTCGTTCGTATTACTGTACTTAATAAGGACCTATTGCGATAGTAAATTATGTAGGTTTGTACCTATTTATTTTCCTCTTGAGTGATTGATCAGTCCTAGATGATAGTCCTATAACATCATACGGAAATAAGCTCGACGAGTCGTCGTACCGTCCAACACTAGTCGTACCTCTAACCACCCCTTTGGGGGACACAAGAATGAGCTCGTGATTGCATATTTGTACTAATTCGTAGAAAACTATGATTGCCGAAAGGCATAAATTATTCATAGTACTGTACCTATAATGTAACTTTATTACAGACAGGCCGGCCTTTGACAGGTATTTAGCACCTGGTAACTTAACGTGAGGGGCTAAAATCGGAACCAGATTAGTTCTTAAAAAGTAAGGTTGCTATACGACAATTAGAATTATGATAGTGGTAGAGCTATGTTGTAGACATATTTGTCTAGTCAGCGAGTGAGTAAATACGTTGAATACTCTTTATTGAATATCAATTATAGTAGTATGAAAAACAAGGATTATAAAGTAAGGGTGATATATATAATGGGCGTTCTTATGGCAGACCGCGATTTCTTCCATATAATCTTAGATTAGTACCACGTTTCACAGAAAATCGACGTGAAGTGGCAGCTTGCTAGGCATTTCGTACGGTGAATGTCGGCCCATATCATCTCGTCCCATACCCGATCCCCTTTTTTTAAGGTCGGCAACTCATTCTTTGGATTTTCGGACCATGATTCTTTCGGCATTGTCGGTGTTCATGGGCGCCGAAGATAGCTTACCACCGGGTGACTCACTTACTCGATTGTCAGTCTAAACCAAAAAAAAAATATTAGTAACAGGAAAATTTCTAATTGCCATAAATAATGCGCATCGTAAGTGGCTGAAATTATGAAAGTATGTCATGATCGAAAGCACATTATTGAATACAGTATGAAAATAATTCTGAACAGGCAATAAACCAATCCGAACCGTATGAGTCTGCTCTCTGCAGACAGAGGAACATGTGTGTAAAATTAGACCTAAGGTGCATTGCTGCATGTATTATGAATGGACGCGTGTCTTATTCGTAAACAAAGATAATATAACTTCACGTAATAGACACATGACGCATGGTGGAAGGCAACGTCATTTGACAAGGCCTGCTTGATGATGTAGGAATAGTTCATCTATTTATGCTATGTTCTGAAACTACTTTGTAGTAACAGTGGATAGGTTTATCATGAAATTCCAGACACATATGAGTAGTATCGGTATTGTGTACTTTATGTATGTTGTACCACTACATTAATCGAGGACTTAAACTATTTGGAAATGCGATAATTTATAACCTCTTTTTTGAGTGGTAGAGCCACGCTGTAGACATTTTTGTCTACAGCATGAATGGGCTGGCTCGACCGGGTCGTTACCACTGTCTCACAGAAAACCGACGTGAAGTAGCGGCTTGCTGCTGCGTTTCGTACGGTGAGTGAGATATCCGGAGGCCCAAATCCCTTCCCCTTCCCAATCCCTAATTATCCCTTTCTTTTAAGGTCGGCAACGCGCCCATGATTCTTTTGGTGGTGGGCGTATATGGGCGGTGGAGTTCACTTAGCATCAGGTGACCCACTTGCTCGTTTGTCGGCCTATGCTATATAAAAAAAATAAAAAAAACTCGAAGCTACGTTTTTGTTTTCAGGATATCATCTGTAAACAAAAATGTGCCATGTCATTGTTTTTGTATTACATTACACCTACTATCTCGTTTTGTCGTAGACCAGTTTTGAAACCAAGAGAATGTAATATAATAGTCAAGTGACAATCTAACGCAGGCAACGCAAGCTATTACTGGCTCCTCGGTGAGTAAATGCTACGATTGCGCTGCTAAGATTATCAGTGTGATTTGAAATGTAGAGATTTTTAAAAGTATTAAAAGTATCTAAATATACACGACCAATTAATACAGAACTTTTTTATTTTATTACAGTGCCACACCACCAACCTAAAATTTTTAATAAGAGTTTATGGGAAATTATAAAATTTCATTACCTTGCCACTTGTAGTCAGGTTATTTGGGGAATAAACATTTGTTTCATATTTAACGGACTTCAAAAAAGGAGGAATTTCGTAATTCGGCTTTTTTCTCTCTTTTTTTATGTACCTATGTACATTGTACATCGATTTCTTTTTAGGTATATTGATACGTTAATCTTAACTATTTTAATCATGACTTAAAACTCAAATATGAAACTACATACCTCGTTTAAAAGATAAGCTATATCCACGTTTACAGATATTTATGAATCTATTGTTGAACAAAAACGCCAGACCTGCGTTTTTGTGGTTGAAAGCAGTTATAAAACAGACAGATACAAATCTGCCACGATGAAAATATCATGCTAAAGTAGAACAAGCATGAATCTAAGTATGACTAAGGTGAATCTAAATATTATGAAGTGTTCACCTTCAGTAATATTTAAATTAAGTACTTATTTTAATCAAAGATAAGAACATACGTATAGGATCATTACTGTTTTATTTGTAAGAGCTATAGTTTCAAATTCACTTAATTGACTCGGTAGTGAAAAATATATGGTAAGTTTACGCTTAGTAAGTGTGTAGTGCCGTACGTGAACCAAAATGATAATAATATGTAGAAAATTTCATTTTTTTTATTTCATAATAAATGTTCAAAATGAGAACTTTGGTCAGTAATTAACTTGGATGTAATTCACTTTGAGTTCCTGAGAGTTGTCATTCCTGGTCCGCGGATACTAACCCAGGATGTCACTCTGAGATTTATCAGCTTTGGGCTTCAAATTCCGAAATTTCACATGTCGGTATTGACTAGGATGTAATAATATTCTGTTTATTATTTACGGAATCTTACTAAATTGGTAATTGTGGAAAATTGTTCTCTAATTGTTTACTAATGGTCAGTGGTTACAAATATAAACATAATTAACATTAATCTTGACATACTTTGATTGTAGGTATAAGTATGCTATATATTATACCAAATATAAAATAAATAACATTAGTTATTTCGAAATTAACTTTGATGTTAGGCAATAAATTACAACTCTTTAACGTTACGACTTCCTGGCAAAATAGAGTATCGTAAAATTTGTAGCCGTTCGTTATGCACATTTCCAATTTAGTTACTAATTAATAAGAGGAAAATAGAGATACATAATATAAGACAAATAAATCATGTCGATACAAATTCTCATATTGATGAGTCTTAATATGAAATTATTGTCAAAATATGGTAACACATAGTTTTTGTGAAAATAAAGGGATTGTGAACCTTCGTCTTTGTAATACAGATAAGAATAAGATTTTAGCGCTCTCTTCTACGCGATTTGTTCCACCATGCGAGACGTCGCTCGTTCAGACGAATAAAAAAATGCGATAAACTGCTTCTGAGAATTATGATTATGTTTTCCAACTTTTCTTAACATTGTTAGAGTACACAGTGCATCTATGAGTCCTTGTAAGTGTGTTCTTGTGGGATTACAGATTTAGCGATAGTTATTTGTCTGGTATTTTTGTCTTCAGTGCTATACTTTAAATATCAACTCGTCTCAGTGCGTAACAAAAGCAATGCGACCCGCCAGCAGCATGACAATGGCGTAGTTTGGCAACGCACAGTTGAGAGTTATGGTGTCACGGCTTTGGCAGAGTTTGGCACTTGTCGCGGGCAGGATGCCACGGTTCAATGGCACAGAGCTGGTCTAGCCAATGCAACTTTAAGAATTAATTAAAACTAACACGACAATATGATTTGTCGTTAAAATGCTGCAGGGACCTAAAGTCTGTTTCAGGTTTCTATATTCAGATAGATTCTGAGATTGATTCAATTTATATCAATTCTATTTTCACTGAATTCGAACTAGCCGGTATTGAATAATCTACAATCTGAATTCTTGAAACTGATTTATTAGAATTTATGCAAGATAATGTAATTGTATTATACATATTATAGTGAATTGGCTTTTGTCTGCGGTTTAGCGTGCATAGAGGTTGGAAAGGTCGTGCGGAGTTTTGCTGGTGGTAGGATATTCATATCTACCCGGATAGCGACCACCGTACACATGGTGTTAAAACCTGCCTGCCTGTGTAAATCCGCGTTCCAGGATCAGCCAGTGTATATCCGGTTTTTCCGAGGAGCTTGCGACATGACTTGATGGTTGTTTGGGGCAGGTATAGGGGTACATTCTTGTATCCCTGTGCCTGCAACGATCATCCGCCTGTCCTATCGCAAGCCCTTCGATTTGCTTTTTCCGTCTTTGGAGTCTTTAAACTCATTGTTTGTTGGTGGTAACTGGTTTTTTTTGGACTGCGCTGCGCTTACCATCAGGTATAGTGCTAGTGCTAGGTACTTTGCCGTGCCCGGCAAAAAAAGAACGTTAAAATTGTCTACCGAGAATGCAATACCGTGTAATCCAGATCGTGAGCGACATACGTGTTAATTTCAATCTAAATTAAGCTGTTAAAGCGTAAATAATTAATAAACATCCAAATTCACAAATTTGGAAGCATCCGTGTTTTCACTTTTATAACATAAATAAGATAACTAGACGAAGCCAACCAAATCAAAAGTTGAAAATGCTTTTTTTATTAGCGTTACTGACAAGGACAAACAGGTCGCTCACCTGATGATAAGCGTCACACCTGCCTATAAACAGACACAACACCAATCAAAACCTTGCATTATGAAATACTGCGTGGCACTAGACGGTGCTCGTCACCCCAAGGCATACGATGTTATGACCTTTTAGCTATGTTTGAGAAATAATGATTTATTGAGAAACATCAGAATTGAAACGAACAGCCTGTGAGTCTCCACTTGTAATGCCGTACGAAAATTTTCCAAACTCACTGTAAGAATAACATACATTACGTAGATTCCATGAACAAAAAGCAATGTAAAGATAACACTTCAACTTTTCATGATTGACGTAAAAATAGGATTGCTGTCTATCACATATTTTGTTATCAAAATAGAAACTGGTGTAAGTAACACTAGTTCTAAATTGTGCGTATTAGTAGGTAGTAGCTAATCGTTAACTAATTATGATGAAGTAAATGCTACTATTATGATTTCTTATGTTTACGCGAATGTCGCACATTGAAAAAAATCTAATTTAAACGGATTTCATCGCGGTTTTTTATTTAATTTTGGGCCCGAGGTTTCGAAGGCTTTTTGGCCTTCGTGGTCATGGGGTGGACTCTTCAGTGGTTGAGTTCGCGATAAAACCCGTTTAAATTAGTTTTATTTCAATGCTATTATTATCTTGCCATGGTTGGTCCTGATTTATAGGATGTCGTGCAAAAGCAAGTAAAAAGGATTTGTTAGTAGGTACTAAAGCTACGCTGTAGACTTTTTGTTTATAGTATGAATTGGTTGGCTCAACCGGGATATCACCATTATCTCACAGAAAACAGATGCGAAGTGGCCAGCTTGCTGTTGCATTTCGTACGGTGAGAGAGATTTCTGGACGCCTAAATCCCCCATTCCATTTCTAATTCTCATTCCTTTTCTTGACCACATTTTCAGTTAAGTTAAATTAGTTATCTATCACGTGGGCTTATAACACAGAAACGCACTCATACCTGTGAAGTGACGCACAAGGTCTCTCGGCAAATTAATAATGACTAGACAAAAACAATTAAAAAATATATAAACGGAACCAAGAGGAAATTTTATATTTAGTTCGCGTAATCTCTGATGTGGTAGTTACACGTTATAGTTGTTACTCTGTTTACGTTTAAAAACCTCATTGTTTCAAAGTCCACAGGAACCCGCAAGTCCAACATTGTTTACATGAGAACATTAATTTTGTTTAAATTAATAATACAGTAGAGAAAATACTACCTTCATTATATGGAAATACTTTATTGTGGAATAAATTAAATTTTCCATTCCTACGGAAGCTAGTCTCTAGGTCTCGGCGGCACGTAGCTTTATAAGTAATGGAAAAGTTTTCAAAGAGATTCTCTGTTTAACGACGTATTTCTGTTTCACGTCATTGGCTTTAATGACCGCTAGGGCATTTCATTATACAAGACACTGTAATACTTACGAACTTGTTTAATTATATTGATGAAAAACGTTTTTATCGCGGTACAGATACCGTCATATTCGACGTGAATCCATTATTTAGTTCACTATAAACATTCGAACGTTCAACCAAACGCCGCTTCGTCATAGTAAAACTGCCTTCTTATTTCGATCTCTGTACGTGGGATTAAAATTAGTGCGCCGATTTATGTACATTTTGAACATATAAATGTAAACATGAATATATTACGAGCGTAAGTACTATCAAGCACAAACTCATTCGCAAGTCACCCGCGAATAGGATGCGGAGAAATTAAAACCTTTTTACACATTGGTGTTATTTTACATCCGTATGCCTGTAACATTTTCTTCAAAACTCACCAAAACATATTTATTGAATGTTAACGTACCAATGTTTACAAAATCTAAAGGATCTGAGTAACGATGACCTTACTAATTAGTTTGAAACTACAAACGACCCAAACTCAGTGTATTTAGATTTAATATGCGCTGAAAATAATCTCGCAAATTCTTGATTTTAGCGAATAGTTTAAAGCGGCATGTGGTTAGCGCAGCCATAAAATTCAGATCTGGATACTATCAGGTGCCGATATTTACGTGTTCAATGATTGATTGAAGCATTGTTCGGGGTCGTGCAGTCAGTGGAGGATTGAGGAACTATATGACCGTAGTTGTACATCGAAGTGATAGCTGTCTTACGCGTTTTACGGCGGAATCAAACTGGGCGTAAATGATTATGCAGTGGCGTTAATCTCTCGTGCAGTATACTCGCGTTCTTGCGTCGGGATAAACGCGCATACGCACTTTGGCATCGATGCCGTATCATCAGTAATAAACAGAGCCGGGTCTACACGACCGGGCTCGAAGTGCCGTGTTCATGAGTGAGAGGTGTGTAAGTGTTCATTGGAAAAGTGCATTGGTCATGGTTTTTAATTCTAATATGTAAATTATTGTGCATTTTAGCAGTAGCGACACAATGAACCTGAAGTTGAACAACGATGTGAAAACCATAAATGCGTTAAAATCGCGGGATTCTATTATAAAAGTGAGTTAATTGAATACGAATATTATTTACGTAGTTGATACAGGTTTAAATCGTGATTTGTGTATTTAAACTAAATTAAATACACAAAATATTTTGAACAAAATACACTACAACCCGAAGCATGCAGCCGCGGGCAAAAGAGACGATTTATTTACTGAACTCTAATTTCTTACACTTACTCTGTAGAATATAGTAAGGCATATAGTTGTTTGTGAGATAGGTATTCAATGTGTTTAATATAATCCAGACACTTTAACATTGTAATATCCTCAAATAATCAACGATTTAAGTGACTACCGATATTCTATAATTTACTGGTACATACTGAGAAATAAAACCAGGAATCTTAATCAAAGAGTTTTCCAACACTATTAATATTTATTATTCAAAATATATTATTTTGGCTATAGTACAAATTATTAATTACTATTTTATCCAATACCTTCCATTATTAATTAGATTAATAAAGTTCGTCAGTCGTTTTAGCCAAATATTGATAATTAAAGAATTTTTTAAATATTACACCTAAGTTTTTACAAATCCAGAAATGTATTTATATTATTAAAAAACACAAATGCATAACAACCTTATCGATGTTGTTGTAATGTATAGTAGGTGTAGATTTATTAATAAAATGTATAAACATTTTGCTTTGATGGAAACATTTTGGTCCATCAATTTTGAATCATTCACAATTGATATTTACACATTTATCAAAACATAACGATCAAAGAAACCTCATAATATCTTTAAATAAATCATAATTCTGGTATAGAACTCAAAATAATTCTAGAACTAAGCCAGATTACGCATAATTTTTATTATTCATTTTGATGGGAGAGGCACGCTGTAGAAAGTTTTGTCTACAGCATAAATGGGCTGGCTCGACCGGGTCGTTACCACTATCTCAAAGAAAACCGACGTAAAGTAGCGGCTTGCTGCTGCGTTTCGTATGGTGAGGGAGATATCCGGAAGCCCAAATCCCCTCCCCTTCCCAATCCCTGATTATCCCTTTCCTTTGAGGTCGGCAACGCGCCCATGATTCTTCTTGTAGTGGGCGTACATGGGTGGTAGAGATCAATTACCGTCAGGTGACCAACTTGCTCGTTTGCCAGCTTATGCTATAAAAAGAAATTAAAATCTCAATGATGTAAGTAAGCCACTTAACATAAACAAGAGCAAAACTAATCAGAACTTTGAATTACAAAGTACCTACTACTTGACATTCTATTGTGTTCATTATCTCGAGAAATAAGATCTTAAGTGCAATGACTAGGTATATTAAAAGTAAAGTAATTATGGAGGGCGCTAGATAATAATTGATTCTCAAAGTTCGCTGTAGACGATACTAGCTGACTGCCCTGCTCCCATAGGTCATAGCGTGATATACATATGAACCTACTTCATGAATCACTCTGCCTATTGCTGAAAACTGCATTAAAATCCGTTGAATAGTTTAAAAGATCTAAGCGAATAGACAGAGGAAGCGACATAATTTTATACTGTGTAAAGATAAGTTCGAGAACCTATGATGTAGAGTCTAGTCCTAACTAGTGATATTTGGCTTTTTATTGTAGATAGCAATCAAACAAGTGGGTTACCTGATGGTAAACCAGCACCACCGCCTATGAACACACACAACGCCATAATTAATGTAGACGTGTTACCGATTTGAAATCTGATCTGATCTGCCGAAAGAAATGGTGATTTTTTTTGTTTGATTGAATGACGAGACGAGCAAGGCGCTTGCCTGATGGTAAACATGGAGCCCTGTTTATGGGCAGCCTGCCCATAAACAGAAGCAATACCGTACAGAACTTTGAATACCAAAGCACTGCATGGCATTGAACTGCGCTCGTCACCCCGAGATATAAGATGTTAAGTCTCATAATGCCCAGTAATTTCACTGGCTTCAATGGTTATTTGAGGAAGAGGAGTTTTTGAGCCTTTTGCTAACTTACCCACCATACAAGATTACCAATTCATGTCGGGTTTACGTAAGATTGTTATCACCCCAGTTGAGTGGGTTCGTTCATGCTGTACACAAAACAGGTAATACCGCGGCTCTACTACTGATACACGGTTAAGATATTTATCATTGCTGTATACTGATACATTCTGCAAGTGTTGACGAATACATGATTCTAAAATATCTTAGAAATATATTGCAATTTAATTCTTAACCTGATGCTTAGTATATCGGTGTAAGTGGTAGGTAGAGTCATGGTATAGAGTTTTGCTCACCCGGCTTGTTACCACTGTCTCAAATAAATCAACATGAAGCAACAGCGTGCTGTTGCATTGTCATACAATAAGTGAGATATCTGGAGCCTAATTCAAATCAACACCTTAATTATGCTTCCTAATTAAGGACAGCAACGAGTCCATGATTCATCTGGTACTGTCGGATGGTCATGGGTGGTGGAGACCACTTACCATCAGGGGACCCACTTGGTTATTTGCCGGCCTAGGATGCAAAAAATATAGGCAAATTACTCCTACTCATTATAATAACACTAGCTAGCCTCACAGTTCACCGCAGGCATATTACTACCCTGTACCCATACAGATTGGGTTTTCAAAAAAATTTCAAACTCTGGCTTGTTTCTTAGACATTGAGAACGCCTACAATAATGTGTCTGTTGATGTTGCAATGAGAATTTTGGATAAGCTGCAAATAGGCACCAAAATATGTTCATATCTTTGGTCTTTTCTGAGCGAGAGATATTTAAATATTAGGTCTGATAATAAACAAAATATAATCTCTAGATCGACCAATAAAGGCCTCGCGCAAGGGGATCCGCTGTCTCCATTGCTATTTAACCTTATAATATTTGAAATATGTCAAAAAACACAAAATGTATTGTCATTGCAATATGCCGACGATTTTGTTTTATTTGTTAGTGACAAGGAAATTAAAAAATGTGAAAAAGATATTCAAGATGCTTTAGACTCATTCAGACAGATTCAGACTCTCGAATCATTAGACGAATTAGGACTAACTTTATCTCCGAACTAGTCAAAGTATTGCATATTTAGCAGGGGCAGAAGAAGATTATTTCCTACTCTAAAAGCAAGTGGACAAATATTAGATAGGTCAGAATGCATAAAATATTTAGGTATATGGTTAGATGAGAGCCTACGCTGGGGAAAGCACATTAACGAGATTAAAGATAAATGCTCTAAATTCCTTAATATTTTAAAGTTATTGGCCGGTAGTACTTGGGGTGTTCATATGAAACATTTACGCAGACTATACATATCGCTTATTAGGAGTAGGTTAGATTATGGTAGCTTTTTATATGACTGCGCTGCTAAAACACATATCAGCAAACTTGATAAAATCCAAAATCAAGCGCTTAGAGTTGTGGGAGGATTCATCAAAAGTACCCCAATTCACGTCATGGAGTGTGAGCTAAATTTGATGCCCCTATGTTTAAGAAGACAATTTTTGGCTTATAAGTTTATGTTGAAGAGTGTATCCCGGTCTGGTAATGTTACCGTTGATCTGATATCGGATTTAAGTTCTCTTTGCCACTTAAGTTATTGGGCTAACAAAAAAAAACCATTGCTTATGAATAAGTTTAATGATGTAAAAGAGTTTGAAATAGCCTTATCAAATGTTCTTAAAATGTTTAGTCTAGATATCTGGGTATCAGCCATTGACTTGCAAGAAAATATTAACACTGATTTAGAATGTATAAAGGACAACAAATACAATATAGAACCTAATATCTTATTAAAGAACGTAATAATGGAAATCTATACAAAATACTTTGGTTGGCAACTATTTTTCACAGACGGATCAAAGAGCGTTCAAGGACAGGGGGCGGGATATTTTTATCAAAATTTAGACATCAAAAAGGGGTTTAAAATAAACAGCCACGTCTCTATAATGTCACTGGAACTCATTGCGATCTTTCAAGCCATGTCGTATGCCGCTGGTCAAAGATTAAATAAAATCGTTATATTTTCTGACAGTAAAAGCGGTTTGCAACATTTGGCTCGATGCGCCTCTGGTATCAGAGGTACATCGATAGCCTATGATATTTTGAATATGATCCACAATTTTAATAAGAATGGCATTGCATTCAGATTGCAATGGGTTCCAGCACATATAGGCGTTAGGGGTAATGAGGAGGCTGATCATATATCAAAAGTAGCAGCATTAAAGGGTAACGACATGGATTTTTATCCTGATTATTTAGATCTGATCCCTAAATTCAAAATTAAATGCTTTAATATTTGGCAAGATTATTTTAATAAGATTTCCGAAACAAAAGGTATTTGGTACAAATCTATTCAGTGTGAGCTGCCTCGTTACCCTTGGTTTGATGATACTAGACTTAGCAGAACATATGTTAAATTAGCTTTAAGACTTCGATCGGGACATTTTCCATCGGCAAAGTTTGCATTCCTGATGAAAAAAGTTGATTCGCCAAACTGTACTGTTTGCAACATCATTGAGGATGTACAACATTTGTTGATGGAGTGTTTAAAAAACAGAGTAGAAAGGGATAAATTTATTAAGCAATACAAAATTAATAGATGGGATGTGGGTCTGATTCAGTCCATCCTTTCATACCCAAGGACTGATGTGGCTAAAGGACTCTGCAATTTGGCGACCAGTATCTAGTTGTGTAATATGTGTCTATCTAATAGGTTAAATAGTGTAACAATAGGGTACAATAGGGTTGATATGTCCATGTGGACAAAAACCCTAAAAAAACATTAAATAAAAAATATAATAAAAAAAAAACCCATGGGTCATAGCGTCATAAACTTTGCGGAATAATTTCTCTAAATGAGAGTTAAAACTGCATCTAAATCCGTTGCATAGTTTATGAGAAATAAGCGGACAAATAAAGGCAGACGCAGATATCAATTTTGTTTTATATTATGTATTATTAATGCTTTTCGTGATTATCCTACACCTAATAATGAGTGCAGAGTAGTAAAATACTACTGTTGACCAACGATAGATGATCTGTTGATGGTCGATAGTATTAAAACTCGACAGCCTTCGTAGCGCAGCGGGCGAGTAGCCGGATGTGAAGCGAGAGGCCGCGGGTTCGATCCCCGCACTGAGACAAATGTTTGTGTGATCCACAAATATTTGCTTCGGGGTCTGGGTTTTGTGAGACCTAAAGTCTTTCGTAGTTCCTGATACCCACCACACAAGACTCGTATCTTACTGTGGTGTTAGGACTATGTGTGTGACTGTCGGATGTAAAAAAAAACTGATTTCTTATTCACCGATGTCAATAACTAATCAGGTACGTACGTCAGAAATCGTACATACCAATGTATAAGGGACCCAATATTAAAGGAAGGTGGAAATATGTGAGTCGAATCAAGGTTCCACAGCTGGTGCGGCATATAAACTTGACATTCGCTTGGTCTAAGCTAAGGTGGAGAAGACCACGAATACTATTACCACAAATAATACGGATACAAATTATTAGTAGTATTTTACCAGGTGATAGATCCCTATATATTTCTGCTGCCTCAGCTGTGAGCACTGTTATGATTGGGTTTGAAGAACATTAAAACCAAACACATTTCTGAGCACTATGAGACTTATAAAATATGTATTAAGGTGACGCGCGCAGTTAAATAGCATACAGTGTTTTGTAATTCAAAGGTCTGTGCGGTGTTTTGATGTGAGCGCCGCGCTTACCATCACGCGGGCAATTTGCTTGTGTTGTCACTCGATCTAGTAAATCAAGCAGTAGCACCACAGAATACTGAAGAAATCAATTTCAAAGGATCGTTTGATCAACAATGCCATTTTCAATTCAATAAACAACAGGAGAAACACGAACGCCGCTTCTATGACGCAACCTTTGTATAAAGAGTTTAAAAAAATAAATTGAAGAATAGCTATTATGAATGCAGTGGGAAGCAGATTTCAGATATCGACTGCGAAAATATACTTATATAATTAATATACGAAATATTCCTTCATCTGCTGATTTAAGTATCTTGTTACAACTACAGTCTGTTATCTATTCTACACCATTACATTGAAATGTCTCACTGACAAGCATTTTATAGTTTTTTCTACGGCATGAATTGGCCGGCTCGACCGGGTTGTTACCGCTGCGTCACAGACAATCGATGTAAAGTAGCGGCTTGCTATTGCGTTTCGTAGGGTGAGTGAGGCATCCGGAGGCCCAAATCACTCCCCCATCCCAGTTCCTTCCGTTTAAAGTTGGTAACGCGTCGATGACTTTGGTATTATGGGAATTCATGGTCGGTGAAGATCACTTGCGGGCCTATATTATAAAAAATCAATAATAAGATCATGGGACTTATTGGTGGCTTTATTAACGCTCTAGACGTTCTGTAATAATATTGTCACTGGAAAAGTAAAAATAATAAAACGGCAGTATGTGAACTTTACGGTAGAGCAATATAATTTTTTTTTATGATAAAAATCATATACTTTTATCTACCGGATAATTTTCAGTAAAACATGTATTGTATTGAAGTTTTATAAAGTTATGAATTATTATTGTAAAAAACACTTTAAAATGCTGTACCGTAAAGTTTCGTATTGATGGCTAAGTATTTTTACCTTTGCAGTGACGATATATTTTATAAACCCGCGTCAGTTATGCGCAGAACTACATATTTATAGTTTTAATTAATTTCGTTGTTTAAAACATACGTACCTACGGTTGTTATTTAAAGCTAAAAGTTCCTTGTTCATTAATACAAACAAACTGTCTGCTTCTTTGATGCTTTAAAGCGCACGTAGTATGTAACATCTATCTACTACGATATACGTAACATTTTAGACTTGTACCGTTCTTGTCTTATTTTCTTTAATGCTAACTGATTCTGTTAAGTGTAGGGTAATAAAATTTCGGCGAGTCGTTAAGGAACTATTACATCATACAGCCATTGAAGCGGTAGATTGGTGAAGTGGTAGCTGTACAGATTTGTGTCTACAGTATGATTGAACCGACTCGACCGGGCTATCACCACTGTCGTGTAGCAAACTGACGTGAATTAGCAACATGCTGTTGCGTGTTGCAGTGAGTGAGATTTTACCAAGTGATTCGTAGGGTCCTACGAGTTAGGGACCTAGATACAAGGGTGTATATTAGAGGCCGATTGGGTTGGGTCCACAACAATGTCTATTTCTGTCGACGAGTATAAGACGATAGAAGCACGTTTCTGTTTCGGTTTGAGGGACATTGAAACTTGTGAAATTCCTGGGTATTATGAAACTTAATCACCTATGTCAAATTCAGTGCTTTGTAATTTAAGGTTCTATTTGGTGTCTGTTTATGGTTTGGCGTGGCGCTTATCATCAAGCGACCTGCACGTTTCGTCATTCCAGGCTGAGAGAGAAAACAAAACACCGCAGGCCTAAATATCCTTTTCTTTCCCATCCCCATTCCTCATCTTTTAGGGCGGCAATTCATCCATAATTCTTTTGGTTGGGTGTTCAGGACCGTGAAGTTTCATACCTTCATGTGGCTCATTTACCGGCCTTTGTTATAAAAAAACATAATATTATGATGTTGATGATGTTTAGCAAAATTGAAATGTTTGGCGCAAGAGCGTGCACTGCGACGCGTGTCATGTTTTTTGTACAAAGTACATACCGTCATATCGGGCGCCATGTGCTACGTCATAATAGGGTAGTTTCCTTTGTTGAATATTATACATTATTTTATATGCAACAGAAAATAATACGGAAAAGAAATCCTTTTGTTAAAACACAATCAAAATCAGTTTAAAAATAAGATTCGGTCGGCGAGTCGGATTTCTACAGCTTCACCGGACTTTCGGGCGAGTGCTTTTGACGCTATCAACCCTTAGCCCACATTTGTGATTTTAAATATAGGTATGAGCAAAGGTGGGCGCCTAGTGGGGACATCTCACTATCTCGCTCGAACGCGTGCACCGTAATGTCCATATGCCATGGTGACGTCAAAGTTTGAGTCGTCTGTTATCTGACAAGTGCCCCATCCATCAGATTTGAATTACTTCTAATTTATATTTTTGTGGACGGATTAATGAATTTTTTTTCTGCAATTGGTTTTGGGTAACGTAACTTAATAATTAAAATAATTAAAAATATCGCGCCAACTACCCTCTTATTGTTGTATAGTGAGTACAGGGCTTTATAGAATCCAGTTTAGTTTGTAATATGCCTATAGTTTATGAGATCAATTGCCGAATACAGAACGCTACTCAACTGGCCGACGGCTTACGGCGACTTATTTTTATATAATTTGGCAGCTAAAAGGATCTCAACATATTCAAAACGATCATAAATACATAAATAACGCGGTATTTGGCCTCAAGTCATCGTATTTTTATTCACCAATTATCTACTGTATGTAATAAAATTCGCCAAAGGCGCGTAGTTGCAAAATGACCAATAGTATCTTAAGTCAAAACGACAAGGACATTTTGACAACAGAAATATAATTGGGATACAGACAAGGCCATTTTAGGCCCCTGGGCTCTTTTTAGACAGTAAAAAAGGTTTTCATTTTCAATACTACGTCACCACAAAGGCCATGGTCGAAATTACTATCATATAGTGTTAAGCGTAATGTTATCGTAATCTTATTTTGGAAAACATATTTATTGTTACTCGGTTTTAGTGTTTAGGGTCCCCATCAGGTTGAAGTAATGGCGACTGGCTGACTGGCCAGAGCCAGTGCCCGGGGTGCCAGTAGGGTAAAGACAGAACTAGGTACAGAATATTATTCGATATTATTTTTCTTGGTACGCCAAAGTGATTACACTGGATGGATTTTAAGTACAGTGTAGTCCAAATATAATATGAACGTCAAAAGACGTTGTGTTCCTCGGTCGGCAGAATTATGCCAGGTTAAGTTACTTTATTACTTATTTAAGCTATCACAAGGTAGGTCCCTCGTATGCGCGAGGTTTTTGCTTAAAATTGTTCCTATAAAAACTTGTGTGCCTCATCCAGGCAATGATATATTATGTTATTAAAATAACATCCAGTCCTATAATACAATATTCTTATATCTGTCTATAAGATTGCCTCTAAAAAATACATGTTCCGGTACCTGCATACCATGTGCATTATTAGTACTTACAAAACTATGACTCATGAATTTTTCGCAGCGAATATAATAAATCTTAAAACAATATATCTTAACTGCTTGACGTTATTTAATAACATTACGTAAATCAGCGAATTCTAGTAATATATGCAGACGGGATATCAGTTCGTAGGCGTGACTATCAGGTACTACGTGGTGTCTGTGGTCTCTTAACACCCAGACAAAAAATAAACATTGAGATTATACGAACACTAGTAACATGGGCACATGAGATGGCACAGCTATGAGATAGCAGTTTGCGACCGTATGAATTATTATTCAGTACATACTTATATACTTGTAATGATACTTGTTGACAGCCTCCGTGACGCAGTGGGCAAGTAGCCGGCTACGCAGCGAGATGCCGTGGGTTCGATTTGGCACTGAGAAAAATATTTAAAATATTTGTGTGATCCACAAATATGTTGGGTTGTTTCGGGTCTGGGTGTTGTGGGACCAAAGTTGCTGGTAGTTCCTGATACCCACGATATAGGTTAACCTAGTGTGGGGTCAGGACTATCTATGTGACTGTTGGTTTAATTATAATTTTAATAACTAGCGAAAAGCTGAGTTTTGTGAGGGCTCGCGTAGTTTTTCTAACAGGTAATAATATAGTTTTTCAATATTTAGTTTTCCTTTTCGGTAGTGTACCTTTTCAGATTGAGCCTTTTCGGTTATGGACCATTTCCATTTTGGGCCGTTTCGGTTATGGGTCTTTTCGGTTTTGGACCTTTTTGGCTTTGGGCCTTTGAACGAATGACGAGCGCATTCTAGTACCATACAATGCGTTGTAATACAAAGTTATGTGTGGTGTTCTTTATATATTTATCATTAGGCGAGTGAACTGCTCGTCGTCTCTTCACTGAAATAAAATAATAACTGATCAAGTTGTCCATAAATATCAATCATGTGCACTTTATGTAGGTACCTATATTTTTAAAGAAACGATGAATACAGCGATTAGACCAATTGTTGAATTATAGCAAAATAACAGTAAATTAATTCTACGACGAATTGTAGACGTTGTATATAAAGTATTCAAATTCGCCTCCCAGCCCAACATCTCCGGAAAATAGAAGCTTTTAGCTACATTCGTATGGCTTTTAGCTCAATTTAAAGCAGAGAACTATTTTCAGATTTTAGTTGAGTCCCACTAGGTTTTTCGCTTTACATTTTCTCTTCGATATGAGCAAAAACATTCGTTTGACGCAAAACATTTTGTTATTAAAACATAATACATAACCTAGTAATTAAACAAAAACCATGAATACCTGTTATAAGCACACCATATTATATTTATAGCAGAAGCCAGCCATGAACACTTACAGTACCAGAATAATTGTCGATGCATAGAACAGAAACGGGGATTGGGTGATAAAAGCGATCTAGGTTTCTGATATGCTCACTGAGTAATAAAAATATGACTGCAGACCTTCATAGCTCCAGAGGTTTAATAGGTTTATTCATGTATTAATTTGTAATTCAACGTGTTCAAGTGGGCCTTATTAGATTTGAAAAATTGTAAGTGATAGTGCCTATTAGTATTCACTTAGGTCAAATATTGCTTAAAATTATCCGTGTATTGTGTGTATGATCCGACGCACATTGGTGCATCACCTATTCTGATGGAAAGTAATCCTGACCAAGCTGACCATCACTTTTGAGTGGTAGAGCCACACTGTAGACAGTTCTGTCTACAGCATGAATGGGCTGGCTCGACCAGGTCCTTACCACTGCCTCACAGAAAACCGGCGTAAAGTAGCGGCTTGCTGCTGCGTTTCGTATGGTGAGTGAGATAACCGGAAGCCCAAATCCCCTGCCCTTCCTAATCCCTAATTATCCCTTTCCTTTAAGGTCGGCAACGCACCCTAGATTCTTCTGGTGGTAGGCGTACATGGGCGGTGGAGATCACATACGATCAGGTGACCCACTTGTTCGTTTGCCGGCCTATGCAATAAAAAAAAGACACCCATGAACATTCACAATACTTGAGAACACATGGCTGCGTTATCAAGCCCATAAGAAAGACAGACTAGTACTTACCTCACCATAGTCTGAAAACCAAAGAAACATAAATAGTTCATTAGTTAAGTGACGTTTAAACTTGGTTTCAGGAGGAAAGGCGACGTACAGGCCGATACATAGCGATACTAGTCGGCATACTCCTGTTTATACTAGCGTTCTACCACGCGTGGGTGCGGCGGATCCCTGTGGTTGCAAGTCTGGTAGTGCCAGCGCTTATCATGTTTGTATACGTGGCCTGGGTGCTGTATACCGCTTCAAGAGATAAACTCAAGGTAAAATGCTACTTTCTCTTTACTATCTATACTACTTCTGCCGCCAAGCAACAGTGTTTAAGCACTGTTGTGATCCGGTTAGAAGGACATTGAAGCCAGTGAAATTACTGGGCATTATGAGACTTAACATCTTTTAATTTGTAATTCAAGCTTTGCAATTCAAAGTTCTGTGTGGTGTTGCTTCTGATTATGGGCAGGCGTGGTGCTTACCATTGGGCGAGCGCCTTGCTCGTCTCGTCAATCAATCACATTAAAAAATATAGGTATATAATTCTTCTTCCGACTGCTCTTATCTCACTCGCAGTGAGGTCGGCTCAACATGCTTCTTAGCACATGTTACTGAAAGAGTTGGTTTGTAGTTTTTACGACTGGCCACCTGCCTGACGTTAACTACTCCGGGGCGAAAACACACCCAGACTCAAATATTTCTGGATCACACTAACGTTAGTTTTGGTGCGGGAGTTGAACTCGCGGCTACTCGCCCACCAGACGACTTCATATTATCAGACGCATCTCGGATGCATTGCCGACTTCAAGGAATGGATAGGGGTTGGGAATTTGCTCCTCCGGAACACCGCACTTGAGTAAAACATAATAGCAAGCTGCCATTACTAGGTACTAAAAACACAAAACTTTTCTTTTAAATCTATTCAACGTCATGATACTCCAAGGATATTAAACTACCGCACAATACGCCGTTTTTTGGGTTTCCATCATAACCGTCGGGATGTATGGCATTCCAACGTTGCGATTTACGCGAAGCTTTCTTTCCCGTGTCGCATCTTTGTGAATCAACTTACGCTTGTGGTAAATTTTATCGGTCTGGAAATACAGACCGATAAAATTCAAAAATAGAATACTCTTTCCTCAAAGACCGGCAACGCAAAAATACGTCGATGAGTGGCGGTAATCAGGGGACTCGATTGGCCAGTTGCCTCCTCTTCCATAAAAATAAATCAATAAATTAAATATAAATAAATAAATGATACATAAATTTTTAGGTATAAATATTTGAATTGAACCATTTACAAATCTATGATTAAATAGTGAATCATCTTATTAGATAAGGGAAAAAATATTTACATTTAATTTAAAGATGAAAGAAACACATATTTATTTTCCACAACACATGTACTTGTTAGGGCACAGAAGTCAAATAAAAATATATACTCTTAACATATCAATTACTTCTGCTAGGTACTAAATATAATTTAAACAAAAAGAATATCTAGTTTAATTATATATTTGTAATATTATGGGTTCCTAATTTAGTTCATTCATTTCCTAGTTTAAAGTACAACTTTATTTAAGTTGTAAAAGTAACATTATATTTTATATACATGTACAAAATATCAGGTAATCCATAATTCGGTTCGTAGTCATGATGGACTTGTCCAACATAGAAATTAGACTTTGTTGTATATATCAGTACAATACAATCACATGCTTTTCCAAATACTTGTGAAAATAATAAAACTTACTTCTTCTCAACAAGTAAAAGCAATTTTATTTTCTATTATTGATCTGTCAGAAATAAGAATTACGCAGGCACGTGTTGTTATCCGAATCTATCCAAGCGTTTATACGATTTGAACCAATGAGCCTACTAAACGAATAAATATGTAAAAGAAATATAAATAAATACAGATGAAAGAAAAATACTGAGTAAATCTCGTGAATTCCTCAAGTACTGGTAAAAAGGGAAGATGAATGATCAGTAAAGAGTGATCGCGTCAATCGGCAGTTATGTCGTAATGTGAAATAAACTTTACGGAAACATCCATCTATAACGCATACGTCTTAACAGATTAATCTTAATTGTCTGACGAATTGATCGCATACACTGCAGTGCCAGACGGAATGTCTTAGAAACGGAAAGTTTAACTCTATTATTATAAATACCGCCTAACAGAACGGTATCGCACAAAATCATTCAACCGTCTCGCAAAATTCTGTATACATTTCGAAGACGGAAAAACGTATGTTCTTTCGAATTTGATTTGTAAAAATATCATTCCGATTGGAGTACGCTCATCACTCAGATCGTCTCGTGTCGTCATCTGTCTTAATAAAGTGTTAATTACCCCAAAACATCAATGTACTGCAGGGCAGCAATGCTTGATGTAAACATTGCGAGTTTGAATCATCCGGGCGGTCTGTACATTTACCGAAACGTAAACATCTGTGCTAGCAATCGAGCTGGGTGGTTTAGAATCGATTGATGCCGCTTTGACAGCATGTTTACGAAACTAGGTGTGAACATTGTATACGTGGATTATAATATGAGTCGTCAGATCGCATCAAGGACACGCTTAATGGCACTCAGCCTTGTCAATTGTAGATGTTTCGTATTGGATATCTTACGATATTCGTTGTTTACTTGTTACAAAAATATTACAAATATGGTTTATAATTTGCAACATTAAACATGTTATTAACTTACTTCAATAAAACGAGGTTGTTCGGAATTGGGATTTTTCTTTGCTTGGTTTTATGTAGTACATCAATTTCTCCAAAAATTGTTGATAATTTTTTTTATTAAAAATGTTCAAAGGAGTTTAGTTACGATATGATCCCATGTAAAGTTTTATTAAGATCTGATGGCAGAGTAGAGAGTTAGAAATTGAATTCCTCGTTATTGCATTGGAATTTACAGCGAGCTGTACCTTTCGCTGCAAATTTGTGCCATAGACCCCCGTTTAGCTAGGCACATTTACAAATAATGTAGGACAGCTCGCCAAGCTTATATCTATCGTTTTAATCCATTCTAATAATATATTATGGCGAGCCTATCACCATATCGGGCTTAAATGAAAAATTTCCAATTTGTTGAATGTTCATAGTTTTATTATTTTAGATTACACTTTAAAAATCACACAACATTACAACACGTAAACTGCTATAAAAAGATACACTTTATGAATGAACTGCCACAAAAGAAATGTTTCAACTATAAAGATTTTTATATAAAACATGGTCATAAACGAGACAGTATTCGCCTGTGAATAGGATGTATCCGTCAGGCGTTACGTCAAACACACGTGTCTACTCCGGAGATTAAAAGTCGAATAGAAATGTGGATGTGAAACGTTAAATTATAATTTAATGTTCCCTATCCCCTCCAAGCCTGCCGTAAGGAACTTCGTTCCAAAAAACACCGTGATACTTTATTTATTTAACATAATTATGTCGAGCTTTATTGTTTTAAACCTTAAATATCCGGGGATTGGGAAACTCAGGTTCTATTCAAACAATTTACCATAAATTGTGTTAAACTAACGGTCTAAGCCAATTTAATACAATAATAACAAAGTTAATAGTGGATTAAATTCCATTATGAATTTCCATTAATATCCACTATTCTAACTTATAAGCCTACGCTACAGCCTACATAGAACGTAAGGTATACATGTATAGGTCTAGTTAACCCTCGTCATGACATGTTAAGCCTTAGCGAAAGTTATTTATACTACAGTATTACATTTCCGAAGTTTATAATCCTTTTAAACATCTAGCTAAAATTGAAATCTAATCTTGGTGGGCGTGTAGTGGAAAAATGTCACTATATCCCTCACACGTGTGTACCGTAATGGCGTAACCTGTCTTGTGATGTCACAATTCCGATCATCCAGACTCTTATAGAATATATCAAATAAATACAATAAATTCCACCAAACAATATAGCTAGGTTAGTGGCACCCGAACAACCAACGTGAAATACCGACCGACCTAATTCGTTTCTTCTATTTCAAATATATGCTGTTACAATTAAATTGTCTGAACAGAATAACAAGCATTAGTCACATGGTTCAATAAAACCGTTGTCGTAATTATTGCCTGTGTGAAGTCTCACATACGTTAATAAATTAAAAGTCAGTAGATAAACTGACCACGTCTTGTGCCATGATTTTAACACCGACTGACATTTACTACCTGTCGAAATCTGATGAGGTAACGCAGGTCAGAATTAGCGGATGACGCCTCATTCCCGGCGCGAAAATAAAGTATAAAAGAGCATTCGTAAACAATATGTCCTATCTGCTTAATGATTTGCCGTAACAAAGGAATATAAGAATGTTTTTTCGTTTGTGATTTTTCCAGATTAACCTCGACATCGGGTTCATTTACAGTCTGTCTTGTTTGTTATAAATAATATAAATAATCTTTAACGAGCATCTACTTTTATTCAACTTTCTTTTAACCTTGACATCGTCCGTCTCAAAGTCGAAATACTCTGACAGAGTCTTTGTTATCTAAGCTCATCTTCTTAATGGAATCTTCTGTTATAGGGTATAAAACATTTGGCGTGGCGACCCCAAAATAGTCTACTAAAAATATTTTCAGTAATTTTAAATTAATAACGTGTCTCATAAAATATATTGTGAATTACTAATAATAATTGTTATTATACTCACTTCCTACAATGTAACCTCTGTTAACGATGTCATCGATAGCAAAATAAAACAGTTTACGACAATGCTCTATAATGTCCTTTCAAGTAAATACATAAAGCGGATAGACCTGTCTTGTCGTGTTTTACATCTTCATAGAAGTAATTTTTTACGTTTACACGAATGTTACTCATTAAAATACTGGACTGTCCACCTCGTGGCCACAAAGGCTGAAAAGGGTTCGAAAGGTCGGGACCAAAATTAAAATAAAAAACCGCGATAAAATCCGTTTAAATTAGTTTTATTTCAATCTTCATAGAAGGTTTGGTTCATAACGAAGAAGCCACCTTGTTTGATGTTCTAATACCCGTGTGAACATCACGCCGCGCTGGCAGTGAAAACAGATGCCAAAAATTTACGAACTAAATACGGTTCAAAATATACACCCCTTAAAAGGAATGGACAAACAGACGACGAACTTAAGCTCTGTAATACAGTTTTGTTGGTTTTCTTTTAGTAGGCACGGACCTCTAAATATATTTTGTGATGAAACCCATTCTCGGTTTTTTAGTATTTTCTATTATTAATGTTGTTTTCTTATATTTTGAATTGTGCTGGCATTCTTTTTCAATTGTTTGTAAGATGAGACCATCGTAGCAATGTCCTGGTACCCTGAGCTGTCACTTTAAAACTAGCTTTGATAATATCGGTTTAGAATACTTTGGAAGCTTGAATTGGTTTTATTTCGTTATTTCATAGCCAGTAAGTTTTAAGATCTGTCTGAAACCCAACGCATAAGTATACGCAAATATAATAATACTATCCACGTATTATACTGTTCCACCGTTAACCATCTCTACTAATGAGAGAAGGCAGGCCTTGGTTCCCCACGTTGGCCTAATGTGGATTGGCAGATCTCACACACCTTCGAAATTCTCATGGAGAACATTATAGGTTTTTTATAGAATAGGCAAATAAGCTACTGGTCACCTGATGGTAAGTGATCTCCACAGTCCATGTACGCCCTCAATACCTGAAGAATCATGGGCGCATTGCTGGCCTTAAAGGAAAGGAATATTTAAGTGATTGGGAAGGGAAAGGGTATTTGGGCCTTCGGTATCTCACTGACCGTACGAAACGTAGCATCAAGCCGCTACTTTATATCGGTTTTCTGTGAGATAGGTTTTCGGTTTGTTGGTGGGAGGATACTTGTATCCGACCGGATAGCGACCACCGTACACTGGTGCTAAAACTTGCCATAGTGGCCCACCTTGTGTAGGTCGCGTTCCAAGGTCAGCCAGTGTATATCCGGTTCTCCCCAGGGGGCTTGCCCCCTGATCCTAAGCCTTTTCCCATCCCTTTTTCCTTCCCCTTTCCTTTGCCCCTGGGATGCGATATCGCAGGGTCTTTATATGGTAGGCAACGCGCCGATGATTCTTCTGGTGGTGGGCGTACATGGGCGGTGTAGATCACTTACCATCAGGTGACCCACTTGCTCGTTTGCCGGCCTATGTCGTAAAAAAAAAGACAGTGGTAGCGACCCGGTCAAGCCGGCACATTCATGCTGTACTTAGACAATACTGTCTACAGCGCGGCTCTACTACTCTGAAGGAGTGATATAGTTATGGAGGTACCACATAATGTTTCTTTAAAGAAAGCCATAATTAACAATGAATACACACGTAACTTAGAAAAATTAGATGTGCATGCTCTTGGAGCTGGTTTCGAACCTGTCACTTTTCGTCTCGGCAGGGCGTGCCACTCCCCACTGAGCTATTCCTGCTATTACTCCTCGTATATAAAAAACTATAAATACAATTTAATGGGATTTTAGAAGAGGATGAGTTGAGTATTAACAAACATATTGGCTGTTTGTTTTCAACATTCATCTTACGACAAACGTTTGTGGTTAATATATTTCAGACGCAATTTAACCGATTAGCCTAAACAAATGTTGTTTATTTACATTCGCTTGGTATTGTTCTGCAATACTTTGAATTATAAATCGGTGTGCAAGATTGCTGTAAAGTGAATCGTAAAGTATACTAGCTTTTCCTCGCGGCTCCGCCCGCGTGATCTGCTCTTTCCGGGATAAGAAGTAGCCTATGTTCATCAGGTATACTGTAGGATTCTAATGGTGAAAGAATTTTTCAAATTGATCCAGCAGTTTTTAAGTTTATTCGTTACATCAAAAATACAAATCTAACCTCTTTATAATAATATAATATAGGTGTAGATTAAGTGTTTCTAAATTTTATATCCCTTATTAATATACTATTTGTAGCAAAACCATGTATACATACATAAGTTTACCTCCCACCCATGCTTCGTCAGACTTATTTCCCATGATGTGATACTGCAAATACAATTCCGGGCAATTCATGAGTGATTTTTGGAATCGCAAACTTTAACACAAATCGTAATTGTTCCTATCTACGAATTTAACCCAGAACTTGACGGTTCTCAGCGTTAGTACGCTGCCGATAGACCAATGAGGCGATGGTAAAAAAGCTCACGTATTAGGCGTGATAGACACCTGTATAGAGGCGTTATAATAATCGCGACGTGATGGTGTAGGCATGGGTACATCGCCATGTCGGTAATAAATTTCGATCTCAAGCAATCCATGTGTGATTTTTCGAATTGAAAACTCAAACATAAATTGTCTGCGCTACCTGGAATTAGAACCAAGGACTTTCGCTGCTCCTAAACCAAGATGATTTCATTTACTTTATATAAAATATGTTGTTATACTAGGTTTTTCTATTACGAAATGCATATTATAGCCTGGAGTCTGGAATTGTGTCCGGTATATGCTCGCCCTCTATGACATCATGGGACAGAAATAGGCTCTGTGAAATGTGGGTGGCTTATACTTCTGCCTAACCCTTCGGGGATTACAGGCGTATATATGGATGTTATTATTTTGTTTTGTTTAGTGTATATTGTGTCTGTAAACATAAAAGTAGCATCTACTACCATAATTTGTACGTGATGCAGTTTCTAAACTTCTAGGATGCATTTAAAATATTATTTATGGAAGTATATTTTACAATTTTATGCTCACGTGTGTTAAGTCTGCTGGAAAAGAGAGAATACATTCTATAAACAAATAAACAAACTTGGATAGTAGAGTTCAATTATATTTTATCGCAGATACACTGCGTTCAAAGAAAAAGCCGTTGCAAATGCGCAGCAAAGGTGAAATACAATGTAAATTCAAAATATTTTGTATATTTAGTCATGTCTTAAATAAATGTACACACATCTATGTAGAATATCTGTATACACAACAGTGTGGAGTGAAACTCTGTGGCGCGGTGAAGATTAGTCGGATGTGAAGCCAGTGGATTCGATTCGCACACCGAAACAAATGTTTGTGTGATCCACAAATGTTTGTTTCGGGTTTGGGTGTGTCTTCTCCCCATAGGGGTGGATTTGATATACAGATAGATAGAACCGTCTACAGCATAGCTCTACCACCTATATTCTAGATATTTAACAATGATTTGTTCTACGCAATGGTATGAATATGTAATTATGTTGGAATATTACTTTATAATTATTAACAAGTTTTAATATTTGTGGAGATCTCTCAGGTACGCAGGTTTACTTGAGATGTTTTTTATTAGCTTTAATGACATAACAAACGAGTTGCTCGCCTGATGATAAGCGCCACGCCTGCCCATACACGTATACAGCACCACACAAAACTCTGAATTACATAGCACTGCGTGGCATTGGATTACATTCGTTGTCTCAAGACATCAGTTATTAAATTTCATTATGCCTAGTTTTTTCACTGGCTTCAATGGCCTTTAAATCGAAACACAACAGTGCTTACGCACTTGATGGCAGAAAAAGACAAAGCTTGTGTTGGCTTCACCTTTAAACCAAGCTATAATTATTAGCAATGAACTATTACAAAATTACACACGTTATTCAGAAAATTCAGAGCTACATGCTCTAGGGGTTGGTTTCGAACTCGCGACTTTTGTGTTTACAGTCCGTACCGCTCCCCGCTGAATTGTCGCTGCTAATGTTATATACATGGGTATGTAACAAATTAAATAATTAACAGCTAAAACGGTTACCTATATATTTTCCATTTCAAAATAGTATTTCTATACCCAAAAGTAATAAAAAATCAGTTACCAATGCACCATAAGTCACAGATTATCCGTGTTGGCGTCCGTCCAGACTGTTGCTGCTGTTAATATCGGTTCCATAGTGATTTGTTAAGATTTATTGCCACTACGACCCAGCAGTTTGTCAAACATCTACGTAGACTAGCTTAACTGATAGATGCGTCACGACCTATTCAATTTATCTTATTCAGTCCTTTATTACCGCGGGGCGAATCCGTCTTACGGATAACTCAGCCGTAGGATGGAGGTATAATTATGCCGGACCCAACAGCCTTCCGATCTAGTTTATACCTGAGTGACTGCTATATCTGTCTCCGTACCATGACGTATCCTTAAGTAAGCTTATTGCCGTCATATAACATTTTTGCCCTAACAGTTTTGTGATGCCACTTCAATAGTTTTCATTACAATTCGAATTACAAATAAGTTTACAGTATGGCAAGCTTACTTTAAGGACGTCATGGTACGGAAAATGAGACACTGAGACGTGGTCTTTGAATATGGGCTGCATAAGACGGCTCACAGTTACTCAGCGAGCTATGGAGAGGGCTATGCTCGGTGTTTCTCTAAGTGATCAAATCAGAAATGAGGAGATCCTTAGAAGAACGAAAGTCACCGACATAGCTCAGCGGATTAGCAAGCTGAAATGGCAGTGGGCAGGCCACATAGCTCGCAGAACGGATAGCCAATGGAGCAGAAAGGTACTAGAATGGAGGCCACGTACCGGCAAGCGCAGCGTTGGACGTCCACCTATAAAGTGGACAGACGATCGACGATGACGACCTGATAAAGGTCGCAGGAAGTCACTGGATGCAGGCCGCTTCCAACAGGTCGGTCTGGAAATCTTTGGGGGAGGCCTATATTCAGCAGTGGGCGTCCTATGGCTGATGATGATGATGATGATGATATATTTACACATAACTATCCTAGAACTGTTAACACAACCTGTAACGTTCTGGCGCAGCTGGACATAGTTTAATAAATAAACTAAAGCTACACGTCTTAAAAACTCTGGTTCTACGAGTACTCTATTTCTATATCCTAAATTTAAACTTGAGTAATGTTAAGATATACGCATATATTAAGATAAATCTAGGCTCAGTATTTATAGAAGCTAACGGAAAACGGTAATTTCCATAAAGAAGAAATTTTCTCTTTTTAAAAAGTATCCGAAGCAATAAATCGTAACATATAAAATTTAAAAACACATTACAATTATATAAATAAACGCATTAAGCTCCCACTAAATTGCGCAAAAGAAGAAACATTATAACTGTAATCAATTGTAATAATAAACGGACACGTAGATTAAACCTTACTCATGTTATAAATAAGAGTATATTAATCTTCATTTTATAAGTAATATTTATACTCGCGGCTTCACCCACGTCAAAGTCTTTTCTGATCTATAAATTGGTTCATGTCTATCAGTGAATGATGATGATCCAGTTTCAACATTATTATTCCTGATCAGATATATCATTATCAAGGGATTTAGCCTGCGCGTTGATAAATCAATCAGCAGATATCATTTTATATGTTAATTACAAGAAACTTATAAAGCAATAAAACTACAGATAATAATAGTAATATAGATTTTAATTCCGGATATCATAATTATAATACGTGCTGGTCTCCGACACCAAATTTGTTTTGTATACAACTACTAAGCGGTTTATTGTTCTAAATGCTGAAGCTGATGTCTGCTACACGTAGCTCAACTAGAACGTTGAAATGTTTTATTTATCAGATTTTTTACAATTATCTCCTCCGAGTACTGTGTCATAGTTCCAGTAACACTAATCGTTAAATGGCACAGGCCACGGGATTGTTTTCACAATAGTTTTACGATGACTTTGAACAACAACATGTAGAAATACCTATTAGTATTGCAACTGTTGCTTGTTTATAATGTATCGACACTGAACATTCGAGCACTGTAAATTAACATCGCATTGTTCTTTGTTTTTAGAATACACACAAAATAAAGTTTACTTTATTTACTACATCGTGCCGTGAGCTTCCGCAGAATATTTTGTAGTTTATGAATAATAAAACAAAACTATTTGAAATGTTTCAGATGCTACACCTAGAAGCAGCTATGAATGCGGCTTCAGCGGAAGCTGCCGAGAACGAGGAGCAGTCGGCGGATTCGACGCAAAATAACATAGAAATCTCTGTTATATCCAATAAAAGCAACAGCAGCAGCAACTCTCCAGAGGATATCAATAAGCCGGAGATACCTAACTTGAAAGAAAATAATATCAGAACAGAGGTGGAACAAAATGTTCTTACAATGCCTATAATATTAGTAAATGACAAGCCACCGGAAGATTTAGACCAAAAATGGCTCCATATCGTTCAAACAGTGACGAATAGTGAGAAATTAAAAGGATTTCATACAAGAAGAAAATTTAAGCGTAAATTTTGTAGGAGCCGACGGCACGCGGTATTTAAAAGGTCGTATTCTATCGGGTGAAAGGTGCAATTTGACTTCGTTATAGGACATTTATCAAATTTATTATTACAGACATACTCGTATACTTATATTGTTAAGTGAATAGAATAAATTCATATTGAAGTTATTCCTGTTGTTTATGACTAGTTAACTATATCTATGTATCAAATATAAAAGCATAATATGAAAATAAATGCTTGGTAGGGTAATTGTAAAATAAATAAAAATACACATAGACTCCACTCTGAGCTGGCGATCCCAGGTGGCATCTGTCAGTCAGAAAGTTACCGGTACCCTTCGTTCTCTCTATCGCCTAAGGAATTTCCTCCCGTCTAAGACCAAGACTATGCTCGTTCAAGCTTTGATCATTCCCATAATCGACTATGGTGATGTGTGCTATTATGATCTGAATGCAGATCAACTCAACAAATTCGACCGTCTTCTCAATAACTGCATTCGATTTATTTTTAACCTTCGCAAATACGACCACATCTCATCTTTTCGTTCGAAATTGAAATGGCTTCCTGTCCGCCAACGCCGTTCTTTGCGTGCCCTAACTACTCTTTTCTCGTTTATCACGTCACCCTCTCCTCCTTCTTACTTATCTTCCAAATTTCAATTTCTGTGTGATAGTCACGACAGGAATTTACGGTCTTCTAGCAATCTCCTTCTCAAGTGTCCCCCTCATACCTCCGACTTCACACACTCTTCCTTCTCTATTCAATCTATACTTCTTTGGAACGCACTCCCCCTCGAAATCAGGTCGTCTACGACCAGGCTGGGATTTAAAATGAGAGTTCGACAGTTACTGTTGGATGGAGTGGCAGAATCATCACATTAGTTACTGTGTTATATTATTGTATTATATATGTATTTTATATATTTGACTTATATATTTCATTATGTATTTATACTTATTTATTTATATTCTTTAGGTATTTATTGTATATATTATGTGTATGTATATATTCATTTTTATATTCACATATATATCTCTTTTCTGTTTATTTTTCTTTGTTATCTTTACACCTGCCATGTACATCTCTGCATCACCCTAAGGTTGACTGGGAGATAATGCTTATAGCATTAAGTCCGCCTTTATACTATTTGTATATAAAGTGTTAAATAAATAAATAAATAAATAAAATGACAAAAAATATGATATGCACAAAATAATCACTTGGAAAACTGGACACGAAAATCACACTAATATTATGGTATAAATGTGAAAGTTTGTTTGTTTGGATGTTTGTCCGTCAATCACGCTGAAACTACTGAACGGATTTTGATGAAATTTGGTATACAGACAGGATATGAGCTGACTTGGGTGATAGGATACTCTTATCCCGGAAAAAGCAGATCACGCGGGCGGAGCCGAAAGCATAAGCTAGTAATATATAATGATAGGTTAGGTTAGAACTGTCTATAAATGCGCGAGCCCAGCGAGTGAAGAAAGCGTGCGGCGGCAGCAAAAGTAAACTGATTCACGATTCGCCTCTTTATTACTAATACCGTTACAGATATATTTAATCAACTATGAAACTAATGTTGGAACTGTCCAATATGATATTATTTGCTAATCAATCTTGTAAATAGGTTGATAAATTCATTACGTAAGTTCCATTAATTGCAAATTGTAGATGTTCCTAACGACAGGCTTGTTGCCGCATAGTGCGTGCCATCTCGAACATTTCCGTTACAGTGTATGGAACTACACCGAGTGAAAGCTTTGTTACTGTTATACCTAGGTTTTACCGATGGTGTGGGCTTATGGTTATCAACGGTAGGCAGCGGCTTGGCTGTGCCCCTGGCATTGCCGATGTCCATGAGCGGCGGTGACCGCTTACCATCAGGCGGGCCGCTTGCTCGTCTGCCTATCAAGGCAATAAAAAAAAAAAAAAAAAAAAATGATACGGACCATGGATAGAAAATGGTTAGAACTTAGTTTGTAACTGTTGTGCATATTTGTCGATTTGACAATGACTGTTTTTGTTTACCCGAGAACGGTAAAGTGACTGCACTACATCTGACGGTAAGCGCAGTGCAGTCCAAAAAAACCAGCGACCTCCGAAGAACAAGGAGTTTATCGATGGTCACCAGAATCATGCTGGCCTCTAAAAATGCTTCTCCCCACTCCAAAGAGGGACGAAACAAATCGAGGGGCTTGCGACAGGATAGGCGGATGACGTATTACTTGAACTGTTGAATACAATTATTATGACTCATGATTGTTACATTAGTATTAGTGATTAGGTACTAGCAAACATTATTAATGAATTTTGGTGTACGTGTAGTTTGGACGCCATAATGCAATGTAAACAATTGATGTTGGCAATGCGGTATCGAAAGATAATAATGTCATCTTTTCTGCCTCGGAGTAAATCCAATTTACGGATGCCTTTCTAATATAAAAGATTGATCCTGGAGTAATGTTTATAACGGACTCATAAGCTATCTCACTAGGTTTTCGCCTGAACGACTGCTAGGTCCGGTCAATTAATTAAAGCCTACAGCAGCGTAATGACTAAAAAACCGATGGCTATCTTAAGTGCCTGTAGACCGTCCCAGGTGATCTAGAATAAACTTTTAACTACTACCAGAATAACCAATGTGCGTTGCCTTTGCGGCTTGTTTCGTTTGTCGGAAGCCCTTTACAATAAGGATGTTCTCGTCATCTACGGCAGCTCTGGGTGTTTACGCTTCCTTCTAAACCGGAGTCACGACATGATATGAAAACAAATAAATATTCTCAACATCAGTTACATACATAATCCTGGCCCCACACTAGGTTAGCTCGTATCGTAGGTATAAAGAAATACGAGGGATTTGCGGCCCCACAACACCTAGAATGAAACAAGTATTTGTGTACGTACCACACAAACATTTGTTTCGGTACGGAAACCGAACCCACGGCCTGCCTTTTTACAGGCGGCTAGTTTCTATTACGCCTAGGCTGTACCGATGTACAAAAGCCGCCCATAACTAGGCCTCAATCCTCAGGCGATTGCATAACATAATTTTGTAACTAAATCAATACTGCGGCCCCTCAAGTGTATTAGATATGGTAATAAAATTAGTATCGCAAATTGTATTAGTTTGATGGTCACGTTCCACCCTTACGCAGATTGGGTTAACTGATAAATAATATAATATCTAGGACTAGTTAAGGGGGAGATTTAAATATATACAATATACATAAAAAATATACCATATACGCTAGTATTTAGGTATTATTGTTTGTGGGGTATTGAATCAGTGGGTGACAATTAAATTAAAAGAGGCTTTTAAAAGATATATTTCTCAAGGCCATTCAGTGTCTATATATAACTGCTACTGCTAACTGCTATAACCTGCAAACAATTGCTAAAAACTATACAAAGTTTCTGCAATTTCATCACAACCAGGTAAATGATGCACGAACACACAAACATAACTTTTATAAATACAATTTATAATACTGCTTCCTAATAAGTAGGTACTATTATAAATTGAAAGTATGTGAGTTTATGAATTTGGATGTTTATTTGTTAATCACGCCTTAACGGTTTATCGGAATTAAATAAACATTTAAGGCATGACCTAAATAAGAACAAAGCCTACTTTTTATTCCAAAAAAGGACATACAACGCGGGTGGAGCCGCGAGTAAAAGCTATTTGATGATACAATAAGGCAGCGAAAATAAGACTGTAGATAATCAGTCGATCGCAGACCATCTAAAAATAGCCATTTTACAAGTACCACGCTGTAGACAGTTTTGCCTATAGAATGAATGGGCCGGCTCGACCGGGGCGTTGCCACTGAAACATTAAGCCGACGAAGTAAAATAGCGACTTGCTGCTGTGTTTCGTACGATGTGTGAGGTATTTATACGGATGCCCAAATCCCCCTCCCCTTCCCAATTCCTTAATTATCCCTTTCTTTTAAAATCGTCAATGCACCCATGGTTCTTCAGATATTGTTGGTGTACATGGGCGGTAGAGGTCAGGTGACCCGCTTGCTCGTTTTGTCGGCCTATGCTATAAAAAATATTTTTTAATAACCTAAACATAAAACCTCCGATATCAAAAACATCTGTAACTTTTCCACGGATGATTCTCTTTAAAAATGAATAAGTAACATGTGGATTAAATTATCTTTAAAAAAAAACTGCATTTGAAATGGTCCATTAGTTCAGCCGCAACGATGTCACAGACAGATACATAAACACGCTTAAGAGACGGGATTAAAAAATGAGGTGCTATCTTTTTAACGCCACGTTAATTTTACGACATGATCGCAAAAATATAGTATAAAGCAATTATAATCCATATATCAGACTAAAAAAATAGAGTTGAGAGTTATTTTAATCCCTTTAATGCTTACCTCGTCGTAATTGGTTTAATACCAAACTGAGACCCAAGCACCGTAATTACAATTAAAATGTTGAAATGAAAATTAAGCACACCTAAAAACGACGTTAGTTAAACGTCTTAATAAAACGTAACGCGATTTATGAGTCCTCTGACTTTTCACGTCAACTTAAAATTCTGGGTACCAACTGTTACAAGTAATTTAAAAAGTACCTATTTTCCGAGAAAAGGATTTGCCAAAGCAATTTGCTGAGAAAATAAAATTGGATTTATTAAACATTTTCAGAATCTCACGTAGCCATTTTCGGATGTATTAATGTTCCAGGTGCGAACAATCGGAGAGGATGGAAAAGTAGCTTAGTGTCCGGCCACACCTTAGGCAGCTGTCTGAACACTTATTCTTTTTACACTAAATGATTTAGATTTCCTCAATTCACCACTTCAGGGATTACAGGTGTGAGGACGTATGTATGTATAGACAGTTTCTGGTACTACATAGGCGAGCATATCAGAAAACTGTTGAGGCCGTGTCATAAGATTATTTTTCAAACTCTATGACGTGACTTCGTATAAAAGAGTTTCTTTTAAATTCTCGTATAAGTCATGCGATAAACTATCTCCGTCTAAATGGGGCATTAGTTAGATTTATTGCTCGCTTTGTATATATTAAAATTAGTGCACTCTTAAAAGATGTAGAAGTCTATTATTTTTTTTATTTTGTTGTTGCCATTGGCTCACAGAAACTGATGTGAAGTAAAAGCTTGCTGTTTCGTTTCGTACTTGGGGGGCTACACACATTTGACCACTGTTTTCTGTAACACGTTGTATACAATATATTAAATCATTTTTTTTGGACATGCAAAATAGGAACGTGCCGAATTTGATAACTTCTAACTTAGTTAAATTGTAATATTTAAACTTATCACGTGTTTATCTCGCACGTCTTGCCTTGTTGTTTTCATAGTTCCAACCAAATCTGCTTACAATTTATCATAATATTTTCTTAAATTTTCATGAAAATTCCTCTCACAGAAACGTCATATGACAGCAGTAAATTAAGTGTGTACAGTTTATTTATTATCACTTAAGTCACGTACACATTTATTTATTTATTTATTTAAACTTTATATACATAACATGTATAAAGGCGGACTTAATGCCAAAGGCATTATCTACCAGTCTACCCTTGGGTGATGCAGAAACGAGATAATGTGGGTGTATACAAATTATCTAAGATGAGATGAAAAAACGACAAACAATACTGACAAGAAAGGAGCAAACGGACAGGTAATTAATACATAAATCTACATATAAATAAAAACTATGATATAATATTATAAATATAAATACACGAATAAATGTATTGTAAAATATATATACATAAATATACATATATATACATAAATATACATATATACAAATATATACATATAGTATGAATCTACTGCTGTCGTGATTCTGCCACACTGTCAGCAAACAGCGTCCGAACTTTAAATTTGAAAGTGAGCCGGTTAGTGGACGTCCTGATTTGCAATGGGAGCGCATTCCAAAGAAGAATAGACTGGACTGTGAAGGAGGAGTGAATGAAATCAGAGTTGTGGGGAGGACACTGGAGAAGAAGATTACTTGAAGAGCGAAGATTTCTCTCGTGGTTAGAGCCTAGATACTGAAAGTTGGAAGTTAAGTAAGAAGGGGGATTAGGTGAAGTTAGAATGGAAAAGAGTGTAGTAAGTGCGCGCAGATTTCGGCGCTGGCGGATTGGCAACCACTTAAGTTGAGAGCGATAAGAAGACACATGGTCATACTTACGTAGATTGAAAATTAATCGAATGCAGTTATTGAGAAGACGGTCAAGTTTGTTGAGCAGATCTGCATTCAGATCAAAATAGCATACATCACCATAGTCGATAATAGGGAAGATTAAGGTCTGCACAAGCGTTGTCTTAGTTTTACATGGGAGGAAGTTTTTTAAGCGATAAAGAGCGCGAAGAGTACGTGTAACCTTTTGGCAAACAGAAGTTACTTGGGTCTGCCAGTTGAAGGTAGAGTCTATATTCAACCCTAGGTCCTTTACAGTAGAACACAGAGCGATAATTGAACCATTATATAGAATTGGAGGAAGAGTTGACTTGTTCAGTCTGCTAATTAGTCGCGAGCTACCTATAACTATCGCCTGACATTTATTGGGGTTCACATCCAAACCGAACCGGTCAGACCAGTTTTTGATGTGATCCAAATCCTTGTTTACTTTGGCTATAGCAATAGCTACATCATCGACGCCCGCTTGAGCATAAAGTTGTAAGTCATCGGCGTACAGATGATACGCACACTGAAGGTTTTGGGTTATGGAATTAATAAAAATAGAAAATAATAAAGGAGAGAGTATACCGCCTTGAGGGACACCACTATCAACGGACATTAACACACATCGGACATTAATAATATTTCTCTAACATTTTATACAGTTTGGTCGTAATAATTATAATAGATAGATAGCTAGATAGATAACTCTTTATTGTACACCGATAATTAAAATTATACAATAAGAACCTTACAACTAGATCAAGTAACAAAAGGCGGTCTTATTGCTAAAAGCGATCTCTACCAGAAAACCAGATAATGACCACCAGACAATTATAACAGGAACAAGAACCAGATAATGTGAGGGGTAGAGCCACGCTGTAGACAGTTTTGTCTACAGCATGAATGGGCTGGCTCGACCGGATCGTTACCACTGTCTCACAGAAAACCGACGTAAAGTAGCGGCTTGCTGCTGCGTTTCGTACGGTGAGTGAGATAACCGGAAGCCCAAATCCCCTCCCCTTCCCAATCCCTAATTATCCCTTTCCTTTAAGGTCGGCAACGCCCCCATGATTCTTCTGGTGGTGGGCGTACATGGGCGGTGGAGATCACTTACCATCAGGTGACACACTTGCTCGTTTCCCGGCCTATGCTATAAAAAACAAAAAAAACATTAAGTGCGAAGTTGAGTCTTTTCGTAGTCAATTACACTGAGTGAGGGCACTGTCGTTTAGACGGTATACTTACTTCCAAATTATTTCGTAGTAATTACCAAATTCTCTCATCTCGGACGAGAGATTTTGTGAGAACAATGGTTCATAAATCAAAAGCAGGACTCTGATGTGCCTTATCTGCTTGTGGCAGAAAAATGTGAAGGTGAGGTTGACAATCATTTATTATTCTACATGGGTCTTTGTTAGTCGGGACAAAATCGGCGAGGTGTAAAGACCCAGTCCCTCCAGTCATCGCAATTCGCAACACGCGGCGTTCTGAATGACGTCTGATGTTAAAAAATATTATTTTGACACTGTTTTTTTTTTGTTTATCCGAAGTTAGGTATAGTCCAACGTGCGTGTCGATTGTCAAGAGACATTGCGTCCCTCCAGTTGGGTACAAAATATCGGGTATGGTATGTAGGTATATTATGTAATTTAGTTGGTCAGACTTTATACTTTGTAATGCATACTATAAACATGCTATCAATGGTAAATCAATGGTAGAAACGGTCCAAAATATACTTGTAAGATTATTTTAATAAAAAATGTATGGACTGTACCTAGGTACTCAGGATTTCCTCTATTGTATCATACTTTATTTATCGTTGGTATGGTAAGCTATTACAAAATAGTGAACCCAAGGAAACATTTGATAAGCACAAATATTTGTCTTGAGAGGCTATTGATTCCACCAGACTAATTACGTATCTTGTAACCGCGAATCCAATGCCATAACTTGAACAAAATATGTTGTTATATCGTAAATCATACAAAAATGGTTTCTCTATAGTAAAAATTATAAGTACAATGTATTGTACATTTTATTAACGGAATCAATTCAATGAAAAAGTAAAATAAATACGATTAACTCACGGAATATTTATAACAGGTGATGTAGTGTATTTTCATCGGTGCTACCATTGGTTTATCCTTCATTTCAGTATAACTAGTACAACTCTTGATCTTTTTAGAAAACGTACCAGTCTCAGTTTTTTGCTATTCGCCCAGCAGTAGCCACTAGCGGAAACTATGACGAATTTTATTTGCTTGTATGAGAAATCCTATATCGAATTAGTTTAATACAAAATTAATTTTCGAAGATTAATTGCTTCTCTATATTTCGTATTTGTAACTTTTACTATACTTATAGATATTCGTGTATATTCGTAGTTGTAAGTTTTTAAGGTTTTAAAATTATTTAAACCATTTAATCTCATAACGCCGTTTATTAATTAATTGTAATTGTGAAAGTAATTGCGAATAAAATATTCAAAAAAGCTGCTTAAAATGAAGAACGGGGAATTAACTGGATATCTAGGTGTACATAAGACCTATAAAATTCATAGTATATTGTTTTTGGTCACGGCCGTCTTCGGTTAGGGTATGGCTCTATACTGCATTTTGGTGCCTTCTAATGCAGAAAGAAGTATACATTGTGTACGTTCACAGCTTATTACGCTTTGATGGTCTCTCGGAAATGATCGCAAAATAAAATTTTAATTCAAGAATATCAGTAAGTAATCAGAATACAAATTAAACGTCAATTCCACGAGCGGTTCGGAGATATCGCTGTCATAACTTAGTTGAATCACTTGATCGACTTCGCTTTCAGTTACAATCAATTTACACAAGCACTGAAGTAAGGGACTTTGGTTCTTTGAATTGAATCTTATATTGTTAGGTTTACTGACGGTGGAAACTGGGACTCTATTAAGAGAATGTTAAGTCTCATAACAGAGTTAACATCTTAAGTCTCGACGCGGAATGATGCTCGTAGTTAAATGTCATAGAGTGCTTAATAATTTGAAGTTTTGATTGGTGTTGCGTAAGTTTATGCCCATAAACATATGCCTGCCGGCGTGACGTTCATCAACAGGCGAGCGACTTGCTCGTCATTAATTCTATTATAAAAGCGGGCCTATTTCTCAATGATCGAGTAACATTTCACCAACAATTAACGCATAATTCAGCTATTATGGAAAGTACATAATAAATCTTTCATAAAAAAGGATATGGTTATGTTTGTTTGTCCAGACTGTGACTTTCGTATTTGAACGAGTTATATTATTTGGTAAGTAACATATACTCATATGTGGTGAAACAGGCAATAAGTCTGCAACACATCTTCACTTAGTTTAATTCAACCAACGAGGGCAAGGACTAAGCAGATCAATAAGCCCATCTATTTATACTAATTGTTATCAGAGACACATTAAATTTATATATTAACGCCCTCCCCCTCTTGATTTGTCTCTCCTTTCTGTTTGTGTGTGTCTATCTGCGTCTTCGTATACTTATATATAAAAAGGCAAATAACTTCACCATTAAAAATCACGGACGATCCCGATCGGATGCTCAAAATCGGATGAAGTGAAGGAATCTTAGTAGAAAGACAGACCCTGGCAATAAGTCAGGTTAACGCCAGGTAGAAAAAAGGACAAATATAATTTAAAAGTGGCATTATATATCTGTCGTTGTGACCTTGTGTACCTCATTCCACATATATAGGCAAGTAAACAGTTTAAGTGAACCGAATCAATCACCAATTTATCAATTGAGGCCGATCTTCACAACAAAATTATTAACTGAGATGTAACGGAAAAATCTTTGGATCAGATAAAAAAAATGGCTAAGTGCGGGTTCGACTGGCAGACCGAGGGTTCCGTACACTTTTAATTATTTACTTTTTGTTAATTTTAATAATTGATATCCAACATAACAACACCTACACTGTTATCTCACTATGTGCCTATTATTGTTTTTTATTTTAAAGCGCTTCTATTGTTACGAAACCCTAAAAATATTAATATTTTTTTACAACATTCTTAATATAAAATAATTTATACTCATATAGAGTCTTGATGGTGTCTGTCTTTTAATAACGAATAGCTCTATCGCCACGGCATGCGATACCTCACTACGGTAGTCAAATCTACTTTATTTAAGATTACTGAACTTAAATCGTCAAGGTGGTAAAGGTATTTTTTTTATTGAAAACCTTAAATAATAACATGCTATATATCCAGCCACTATTACGATAAGACCAATATTTAAAGACAACTGATATTCGAAAATACATCCCAACAAATGACCATATAATGTAAAACGACATGAAATATTTTAAAAATGTAGTAAGTATATAAATAAGGAAAAACAATATCGGTCTTGAATTGGCCAATCAGTGCGCACGGAGCATAGGCGGTGGATTTGTTTCATTCGTAAAATAATCAAACCCAGACGTGTAGTCAAGGGCGGCCCTCGAAATTCACGCCGACTATTATGGCGCGAATCAATGAGCTGAATCATATTTTACCTTTTAGAAGTTTGATTTTAACAGAAGGTAACCTTTTGGCATTTTACTTTCAGGTTAACGTTTGGCATATTGGTTCAAAGATATTATGAATTTCGTAATAGCTCTTCATATTACGAGCTACATCTGCTTTAATTTTAATTATGCAATAGGTAGTCTGTTATGGATTTTTCCGGCTTAATTATTGCATATATAATATATCTTAATTTTTACACAGTCTAGTAATTTATAAATGTCTTAGATAATATTATTATCAAACAGTATGATTAAAACATATTGCCACGAAGAAATATTAAGGAGCAAATTGCGTAAACAGCTTTCGCATAATATGATAAATTGCTTGATTAATTATTTATCTTTAGCAAGAAAACTTGACTTAAATATATTTCAAATAAAATGCGCTAAAAATGAAGCCAGTTTTAAAGAGCCCCATGGTTAAAATGCATTTAGTTTTTATTTATAAAATATTCAGAAAAGATTTTTATTTCAACAATTCGAATATAATCGGATTATTTCATTCGCTGTCAATTTAATGTTTTGCCGGAATATGGAACGAACGTTCTAAATACATATGCATGTCCAGTGATCACGTACATTAATTGTACTATTTGTACTCATATGCGTTGTCTATCTGACCGTCTGTGTTGTTACCACCACGTTATCTTTTTGCCATGCGGTGTTTTGCTATTTCATGATTCTGTGTGGTGTTGTCTACTTATGGGCACTCCTGTCGCTTACTATTAGGCGAATGACCTGCTCGTTTCGTCATTCATGAAAATAAAAAAATATAGTTTGTAATTTAGTTCTTTAATTTAATTTTTCACGCATTGAAGTCGTGATTCCTCATCTAGCTACCTATTCCTTCGAGAGCCGCTTGTTCTGTAGCATCAATATTTTATTTAAAGATTGAATCTTGTTTTGACAGGTGCGCGAGTAAGTGCCAAGTGAAGAAGATGTCTATAAAAATATCTAGCCGGAGTGCGAAAGCCGGTCGGCTTTTAAAACTAGTTTCAAGATATTGACAGGCTACCTAGTTTATTTTCTTAGATTTATATTTTTCCTAAACGCTAGTAGCGTATTTTACAGGTCTCGTGAATTACTCGGGAACGAAAATAAAACGATTTAAAATTAATTAGCAGGACCAGATTTAAATATATTATTATTTAATTAGTCCACTGCAATTAAAATCCTTTAAAAACGAAACTACAGGGTTAGAAAATACTTAAATTATATGAGAAAGCAGTTTATTTTAGAATATAATTAACTTAAAGATAACCCCAACTTTAATATCAACGAGTAGGGAGAGGTACGTAATTTTAATATTATATATAAATGATATTTAGTTTTTATATAGTACTACTAGGTGGTAGGTCCCTCGTATGAGGGAGGCGGTCTAGGTTGGTACAAGTAGTGTAAGGAGTGCTGTGTTTCAGTTTGAAGGACATTGAAGCCAGTGAAATTATTGACCATTATAGAACTTAACATCTTATATTTAGAGGTGACGAGCGAAGTCCAGTGTCGTGCAGTGCTTTGTAATTCGAAATTCTGTGTGATATTTCTGTTTACCATCTGGCGAGCGACCTGCTCGTCTCGTCATTCAAGCAAAAAAAAACAAGTTAATTCCAATTCACAGTGACGATCGGATGCAGTGCGTCAAGCACTCTCAAAGCATAATATCAATTTATCTAAAGCAGTGACTCCCAACTTTTTTTAGGCCATGCCCCACCTTAATATTTTTTATGTCACCGATATCCAGCATTGCATTTATATAACCCAAAGCGAAAGGGTTAAAGTCGTATCGATATAATCTCCCTTAACTATCAAATTGCTCCCCTGTGGGGCGTGGGCCCCACGTTGGGAAACACTGATCTAAAGGTTTGTTTCCTCAACTAGATACCCGGATCCTATTACACTACTCCGCAAGTGACGAAATTTACACGGATATTAATAATCTTAGTTGATCGGGTTAACAGGAGCATTAATAAATTATGTTGAGGACATGGGTTGTAGGATTCGCTAATTCTACACGTGCTAATTAAAAACGTGTCACAAAATTTGCATGAACTGTTCTTCATTCTTTTTTTTTATAGCATAGGCCGGCAAACGAGCAAGTGGGTCACCTGATGGTAAGTGATCTCCACCGCTCATGTACGCCCACCACCAGAAGAATTATGGGCGCGTTGCCGACCTTAAAGGAAAGGGATATTTAGGGATTGGGAAGGGGAGGGGATTTGGGCTTCCGGATATCTCACTCACCGTACGAAACGCAGCAGCAAGCCGCTACTTTACGTCGATTTCCTGCAATAAGTTTCTTTAGGCCTGTAAAATGTGGACTAATGTTAGTTATGAAAACATATTTGATAGAATATACTGCCTCGGGGGTACAGTTGTATTGCGCACGCGGTACGATTGCTGATCTGAGGTCTCGGGTTCGATCCCGGGTCGGGTAAAGTGATAATGAGTTTTTCTATCACAAAATGCTCAGTATCAGCCCGGAGTCTGTAATTGTGCCCGGTATGGTGATGGACTCGCTTCCTATCACACCATGGTATGGAAATACGCTCGGCGAAATGTGGCTACTAGTTACACCTCTGCCTACCACTTCGGGATTACAGGCGTGAGTGCGTATTGTATGTATATTTTATCCTAATACAAGATTAAGCTTTAAAGGTACTCGTTGGTGTAAATAGTAAAATAGGGTATAATCCTCAATATACGTACCTAAGTTGTGTTGAAATTGTAGTGGTATACGCGCATTGTCAATCTTCTTTATAAGATTCCACAATATATTGAATGCTGATTTATAACTGGGATAGCACAAGGGATTTGCTTGAAAGCATTGTCAACATTTCTCTATTCTTTACGTGACTGCGGCTGAGCCATGTCTACTTGTTCCAAATACTTATTGTACCTGTGGGACGGTTCAACAAATATCTTGAAATACTATTCATTATTGAAATAAAACTAATTTAAACGGATTAACGGAACGTCTGGTTCAAAATTAAAAAAATATCGCGATAAAATCCGCTTAAAATAGTTTTATTTCAATATGTAAAACATAAATCATTACTATTCATTATGCCAGCGTCCGTGGCGCAGAGAGGCTGTGAAACAAGGGACTACGTGTATCGCACCCGCCCTGAGATAAATGTTTGTGTAGTCCACAAATATTTGTTCTGAGTCTGGGTATTTGTGGGAGTGTAAATCACTTACCATCAGGTGACCCACTTGCTCATTTGCCGCTCTATGCTATCAAAATTTTATTACCATTAAAGGAGACAACTTATCATAACCAGAGTGTACGGAAGACTGTACTGTACATTGTAGAAAACATAAGTTAAATAATATACATTTTATATATTTTATGTATATACAGTATGCAATTGAATTAAGGATTCAAAAAATGCGCGTGTTTGACTGGTATAAAGAATTTGAATAAAAGGAAGTAAATAAGTAACTCGAGGGATGAAAGGATATAACTGGCTTCAAACGATATTCATAGATTTCCTGAATGTTTCGGGCGAACGCTTCAGGGTAAATAAAAACATCAAATAACCGGAGACTCTAACAAGACGACTAGAGTGCTGCTCGGTAAATAGGAATGATGGAAAAAAGGCTCTAGAATTGCGAAGAAAATAAAAATACAAACCAAGAAAATAAAACAGGCTAAAGAATAAGAGTAGGTATATAAAAAATTGGCAGGTTTTCTACGTTATTATTAGTGGTTTCTAAGATTTTTTGTTCCGAGCACGGCAAAGTGACTGCACTACACCTGATGGCAAGCGTAGTGCAGTCCAAAAATTTGCGACTACCGACAAACAATAAGTTCATTGGTGGTCCCCAGAACCATGTCGGCCTTTATAAATGCTTCTTCACACTCCGTAGAGAGAAGAAGCAAAACGAGGAACTTGCGACATGACTGGTGAATGACCGATGCATGCACAAGAATACAAGTATGCACCTCTATACTCGCCTCAACCAACCATAAAATCCTGTCGCAAGCCCCTCGGGAGAACCGCATATACAGAGTGTGGGTCACATACGATGCTGAAGGTGATACACTTCGCGTCATTTGTCGCGGTCGCGCAACCCAAAACGTACCATAACGTATTAAATATATTACTTATCCGTGAAGTGTAGCAGTTCAGCAGTAGCTCTAATACTTAGACTTCAGAGAATTACTATAGTATTAAAGAAACTATATCTAATAATTTGTCAATGTCGCGTCGCGACCCCGCCGCGAAACTGCTACGACAACTAAGCTTCTAGACGTCGAATTATTTCACAGTAAGTTAAGCGCTATAGTTAGGTATTTTTTTTATCCTGGCTCGGCAAAGTGACTACGTTACACCTGATGGTAAGTGTAGCGCAATCTATGAATAGTGTCGACCAACGATAAACAATGTGTCCGTCGTAGGTCGGCAAGATCATGCCGGCCTGCCAAAGGGTCAAGGGAGAAGGGAAGGAAAAGGGATGGGAAAAGGGTTAGGATCAGGGGGGAGAACCGGATATACAATAGCTGACCCTGGAACGCGACCCACACAAGGTGGGCCACTGTGGCAGGTTTTAGCACCAGTGTACGGTGGTCGCTATCCGGTCGCATACAAGTATCCTCCCACCAGCTTCCATATTCAGTTTCCATCTTGGCGCGAATACGTCTGCGAAACAGAATTTTTAAGTATGCATTTGGCACTACTTAATTCGCGAGGTGGCGCAATTGCAATTCCAGTATTGGTACCTTTTAAGCAACGGTAACATTTTAAGTACTTAGATACTATTTGAATAGTATTTATCAAATTCATTTTATATAACTACTAGCTATCCCTAGCGGTGCCATTCGCTTGTATGCTACTGTGCCGCTCCCGTGGGACAGCATGATGTTTTTGGAACGAAGTTCCTTACGGCAGGCTTGGAGGGGATAGGGATTTCGCTGCGTGACCGAACTGAAAAAAATGTGATAGTAAAACCGTAAGAAAAATGCGTGGAAAAAATGCGTGGAAAAAATGCGTGGAATAAAACCGTTAAATGAGACTTTTTTTAACTTAATTTGATATCTATCACACAAAGTTAAAGTCGAAATTCCGTTAATAAAACAGAATATAGGTGTGAAACTTATGACATTTGGAAATGTAGACGCGGTTTGAAATTTGAATTTGAATTTTTGATTATAGAACACGGCCGTCCACCGTTTAGTAGCCAGTCTAAGTCTAAATTAATAAGTTTTTATTTATAATTACATAAGTTGATAAAAAATGCTATACAATAGCTTTACCGCGGCAGTCTCCGAGTGCTACACGTCTTTTTTTATTTCTATTTTTCTATTCTATTTCTATGTAATTTTATGTTGTCAAACAAAAATAAAGAGACATATTTTGTTATTTTAGTTGATAATTTGTATTTTTTACAATTTGTGTCGATTCTACATTAGCCGAAGGAACTTCGTTCCTACCTGGTGTCCCACGACACACACCAATTTTTTTTCCCCAATCTCGTCCCTCTGATATTATTATTCAGAGATGTTAGTAATCTAAAAAATCTCAACATCTTTTATTATAAAAACTCATAATAATACAAAATAAAATATATGTAAAATATGTAGATAGCATGATGTAACGTAGCTATGAATTAACGTCGACAAAAAAAAATTGAAGCAATGCTGTAGCCAATTTGGTCTACAGCATAAATGGGCGAACGAGTAATTAGCACTGTCTCACAGAAAACCGGTGTGAAGTGACAACTAGCTGTTACATTTTATGGTATGTGAGAGTTCCTGAGGCCCAAATTCACTTTTCCCTCCCCAATTGCCATTCGTTAAAGCGTTCACGATTTTTTGGTGTTGAAGGTGTACTTTTTGTGTGGTGGTCACTTACTATCAAATGACCATTTAATTTCTAACGTCTGTCATAAAAAACACATTGCATATTAAGACGTTAACCTTGCATAGACTGGGTAAATTACAGCTGCCACAGTCACGTCGGATGCACGCCATGGCCGCATCAGATTTCTGACTGACATATTCATTAAGCGCCTTCAGCGCTGCACTGATTACGAACCATAACAGAAACGGACCGAACAATCGGGGTCACTTCTTGCAAGAAATCAGGCTAATTGCTACAATACCAAGATTTTTTTCTTTTATTTATTAACTAACCAGCAATTGTTTACAATAATACAATTATAGATGCCAATTAATGAAACGTAATAAGTGCAACAATTTCTTAGTGGCTAATTCTATATGCACAACTTGGGTGAACATTACAATCGTTTTATAATAATAGAATTAACATTATAAACTCAAAAATATATAGTTTATAAAACAACAAGGTCTACTTCCACAAGTCCACTTGCATCCTTAAATGTTCCAAATCGTATGAAAATCCGATATTAGCAGTTAAACACGATTAAGGATCGTCGTGCAGTCAGCTTAAAACTTTTATGGAAGGATATTCATATCCGCCCGGATAGCGACCACCGTACACATGGTGTAAAACCTGCCATAGTGATCCATACACCTTGCGTGGATCGCGTTCCGGGATCAGCTAGTGTATATCCGGTTCTCCCGAGGGGCTTGCGACATGACTTGATGGTTGATTGGGGCGGGTATAGGGGTACATCCTTGTATTACTGTGCCTGCATCGGTCATCCGCCTGTCCTGTCGCAGGCCCCTTGATTTGCTTCTTTCCTCTCCGAAGAGGGAAGAAGCATTTATACAGGCCGGCATGACTCTGGTGTCCACCGCTAAACTCATTGTTTGTTGGTGGTCGCTGGTTTTTGGATTGCACTGCGCTTACCATCAGGTGTAGTGCAGCCACTTTGCCGTGTTAGGATAAAATGCTAATAATATACTACATGAAAAAATCATCAAACCCGATATCAACAGAATCATAAAGTCAAATGTATACATAGAATATCTCCAGGAATGTTGAAGATACTTCTAGTATTTATTATAAAGGTAACCACGGTACTCAGCGAATTTATAAAAAGTCCCAAATGACACGCGAACGTAATTTCTTTGATTGCGTACAGAAAATCACGGTTGACTGGTTTACAGTAAGCACTGTTTTTGGTGTCCCCTGGAGTACGTCATTAACTGTTTTGTTTCGGTAAGCGGCCGTAAATTAAGCCGATTTATGTCATGAAGTTCGTCTCGGTTTTACGTTGGACCAAAAAGTTTCTCCTGTTTTAAAATAAATGGGGTTAATTTTTGTTGTTTTGCTGATAAGTTCTATAGTCACACAGTCCATACACACGGAGGGTCTGTTAAATCCCTGAATTAGTTACATTCGGTCGCGCGAAATCTCAATTCCTATAGATTTTAATCCGACTTCTGTATAGCGCCAATCGACAAGGTCATTGGCGTATAGTCATAAGGTAATAATATCTTCTTTACGTTTATGAGGTCGAATTGCAAAATATAATAGGTATTTAAAATTAAAGTTTTGATAATCGTATAACACGTGATTCGGCAACAAACTACGCTTTAGAGGCGGCTTAACATTGTTGTAAAGAGTTTGAAATAGCTTCGAGCCAGATTAGGTATAAATCAATTAGCGAATGTTAATAAAAGTTTCATAAGGCCTTTGACGGCTGTAAGAAAATAAAAGCCCTTTAAATTAAAGTTAATTTTAATGACGGTATAAAGAAAAATGTATTACATTTTTGAAAGGTTAAATGTTTATTAAATTTCGAAAATAACTAAAGGCACGTTCACATTTGTGACATTTCAACGCACCGAGACGCTGTCTCAAGTACTTGCTGAGCTTAATGTAGACGAGAGTTGTAACATGACACGACAATAAGTTTTTAAGATTTTTCATTAGAGCGTAAGATTTGAAATCGGTTCACACTTGTATCTTTGCTCCGGATATAAAACACAAACTCACAGGGTGTCCGCGAGTCGAAATATCACAATTATAGACACTGTGCATACAATATTGAGTTATTTAGACGAAGCGTGAAGAAACAATTAAGCAGGTTGGTATAATGATGGCAATCTACGATATGCTTGCTCCTTATTGTTATTTATTGGAGAACTTATTATAACAATGTCTAGAATTTATATATATAAAACACGATAAAACTTTTTCAGACCATATTCAGAAATACCAAAATATAAATTATCGCACAACTGATAAACATTCCTGTTCAAATCGTTCACGCCTGTCGACCAATTAACTATTGACAAAAACATGTCTAGACTCATCAGAAGTCTAATACCACTTAATCATAATAAGTGTTACCATTTAAAGGTTATTAATTGGTATAAAGGCCAACACACCCGTCGCCATTAGTCCAGAAATATCGTGTCATTCCACAATGAAATATTCGCAGACTCCTTTGTGAAATTCACATATTAATCATTCGGGCGTCTGGCTCGACACTCGCTTACTACATGATGTATATACGTGCAGACAGTATATTTTTTTTTTAAATTACCACAATCCAGAATTCACCTCTGCTTAACTCGGAATAACGTGTGATTTACTTTGAAGAGTTTTGGAGTGATAAGAGCAGATTAATGGTCCCTTGAGGGATTTAATATCTCCGTCATTTATACTGTTTGTCTACTAATGTATCGTACAAATTTCTTATGTCCAGTCCTTCTGACATTGACCTATGTAATTCGTAACGAAGCTGTTTATGAATTAACGCTAATGTGTATTGTGTAATGACGACAACCGAAAACATAATAAACAATGTTGTGGCCTTATTAATTGTACTACTTATACCAATCATATCCTTTATTGTTCGCAATAATAATTGTAATACAATATTACTCTTATATCCTTTTATATTTATCTACAGAAAGCAGTTGTAATATTTGAAATTACGGGCTTGTTAATTCAGACACTGAAATACTTTTTCTTTTGCTTTTATGTTTATTAACATAATATTCATATAGCGAAATATTATTTGTGCTTAGTAAAATTTAAGATACAATCTATTTAATAATTGAGATATTTTCCGAGTATATTTAAAGCAATAATTGCATATTTAATTGCCTTGTACACTGGAGTCGGTACGAATAAATCAAAAGGAATTAATTACCTTCATTTTGCTTAGCCTAACAAGAAATAGTCCCCATTAAATACAGCTCATTTTAATATTGTATGCTGATTTACGAGTCTATGATATTTTTCACTTAGTTCATTTTACATTATAAATGATTTTATATGGTTTCTAAGAGAAGATTTTACCGTATTTATAATAATTATAACAAAAGATTTCCAATGGCCCGAGGCCTGAGGTGAGACAAGAGACCGCGACACACGATGACAGCGACATATCCACTTTTACTTATGTGCTATCTAGAGGTACTTCGGTCTCATTGCTTAAGGTCCATCTGATTCGGAAGAAGCTTATAGAAATACATATTTTATAAAAGTATACAAATATCGCTTGATTTGCCGATTTGTACTTTTGCAATTACCTATCTCCTAGAAAACACTAGTTTTACTGACATTCAGAAACCTTCTTCAAAAAGTGTACAGATACATTAACTTACAGATAGATTGTACAAATGTGTATAAAATATTTTTTTATGTACCTATTTTTATTTTGCTTTGTTTCGTAACGAAAGAACCCACGAGAGTTGACGACAAGAATTATGACATCGAGTTTTTCTGAGCTTTATTTAAATATTCGCCCCAATTCTCAATTTATTTTTTTGGTATATTTTGAGTCTTATAGGCCTATATTTAAAATACTATCCGACCGTATACTTAAGTTGTCCTGTTAGATTTATAGCACTAATGGATTTGAGAAATATATGTAGTACACAATTTTACGTTATGTAACATAGATCGAATTGAAAAAGATTAGCGTCATAATACGCTAGACTAGAAGTCAATTTGAACTGCATGCTTCAGTTTTATGTATCGTGAATGCGAATAAGTTGCAGGGAAAAGTCTGTAATGTTTAAAAAATATCTAACATTGTAATATGTAAAATGATATGATCTTTTTCACCACTTCCAACAGACTAGAATGGCTTCTACTATTTTTTATTTGGATAGGTCCTATAAAATTCTTTCTGCGATAGGTTTTGGGTAACGCAATTTAATAATGTACATAATTAAAAAACCAAGTCTACCCCTAGTAAAAAACTAGATCCTTTAGATTTTAATCTCCTCAAAGGTGTAGCTTTTTGAATTTCAATCAGACTAACTTAACACGATTTCGAGTAAAAAAGAATCATAAAATTGTGATCCTTCAGAGAAAATATATGTTTATTCATACAGAAAAAAACTCATCAAATTGAGGACTTCCTTCTTTTTGCGTCGGTTAAAAAGAATGATTTCGAACCAAGGACCATTGCGCAGAAGAATAATACGTCAATATTGGGCATTCTGAACGTGAAACGCCCCATGCGGAAATAATGTGTGCTAACTGGTAGCTAGTAGCTAGCGACGACTCTGGTAACTAAATTATGGCCGGTCCGACTACTGATTTCGAAATCAACCGTAGTTTAACGTACAACTGAATTTCGGAGCGTAATTTCATCGTGCGAGATTGAATAGGGTCAAATTATTTGATCTAAATGGAATGCAATAATCATTTTAGGCACGGAATACGACTGTAGAATATTGATTAGTTCCCAATATGGCAAGCGTGAATGAAAAATTTGAACCTGAAGTCAATAATAATAATATAATGGCCGAGGATCATTCTTTCTAATGTAATACCGGTGAATAGATACATAAAGATCTATAGTTATATATGTATATCAGAAACTTATCCTATTATAAATATTTACATAACAACATATAATTGTAAAATTGATTGTAAACATGTTTTTATTAATACTACTAATATTATAAATGCGAAAGTTTGTAAGTATGGATGGATGGATATATGCTTGTTACTCTTTCACGTAAACACTACTGGATGAATTTTAATGAAACTATACAATAATATAGCTTATACATCAGAATAGGACATAGGCTACTTTTTATCCCGGAAAAAGCAGATCACGCGGGCGGAGCCGCGAGCAAAAGCTAGTATATAATACTTATAGATACCTACTCTGGAAACCTTAAAAATTTAAAGTAATATAAAATTGATATAATTATGGGCATGTTTTAAGAATTATTTAACATATAATTATTCAGGATAACAAACGAAATTCACGGAAGTTATTTTATAAATTTAGTAAGGTAAACGACGACGAATAATGCCTTCGTTAGCTTCAAAACATCGAATTCCACGAAACGATTTTATTAAGTAACATTACAGACTTAAACAAAAGCCAAGAAATAACAAGAAATTTATATTGAAATGTCAATGAAATTAGTCTAACTTGGATTTTGTTAAAAGTCAAAGTGATATACGCGGGTGTATGTAAAGATCTAAACAATAGATACACATGATATATAGAACGTTTACCATGTTCTTGTGGGATTATGGTATTAATAATGCCCGGAAATTGAATTACCTTATAATTCTTGATCGGGTAGGAAGACGGAAATGGAATACCGCAACTCAACTTTGTTTACTCCGAACACTATTTTATATATAAACTAGCTTTTGCTCGCGGCTCCGCCCACGTGATCAAATAAACAAACAAACAATCAAACTCTACAGCTTTATAATATTAGTATAGATTTGATTTTGATTTGACAACGGAAGCCTTCAAATAATATTATTTTGGTAGCTTAGCAACGGAACCCTTCAAATATGAATAATTTTCCCCGTTTTTGCAACATTTTTCACTGATGCTTCGCTTCTAATGGTCGCAGCGTAATGTTATATATCCTAAAGCCTTTCTCGATAAATGGACTATCCAACACAAAAAGAATTTTTCAATTCGAACCAGTAATTCCTGAGATTAGCGCGTTCAAACAAACAAACAAACAAACAATCAAACTCTACAGCTTTATTATTAGTATAGATTTATTGTTTTTTTTTCTTATTTAAAGCTTAGGCCCGCAAACGAGTACGTGGGTCACCTGATGGTACCTAAGAATCATGGGCGTCTTGCCGTCCTTAAAATAAAGGGATAATTAATGGATTGGGAAGAGGAGAGGGATTTAGGCCTACGAATATTTTACTAACCGTACGAAACGCAGCAGCCAAGCCGCTACTACTTTACGTTGGTTTTCTAAGAGACAGTGGTAACGACCCGGTCGAGCCGGCTCATTCACGCTGTAGACAAAACTGTCTATTTACTCAAAGAATTTATAGTATCGGCATCTGTAGGTATATTCGATTTATATGGATGTACTGTAACTATTATGCAATAAATTACTCGTATTCTATTAATAGCCGTTAAATCCCCAGACGTAAATTAGAAAATATCTCTACCTTTTTAATTACTTCACTAACTGTAAAAAAATCTCAATCAAGCCAGCTTTCAAACAGATAACAACACAACAGAACAACACGCATACACTACTAACAAAAAGGTGCCATACTCATTACACCGCGCTCTTTGTCGGGGGTTTAAAATAGTTAATACATAAAGTTAGATTAACCTGAAACCGCGAAGGGAAACATTTCTATAAAGTGTATACCTCCGTCACTTACTTGTGTGTAAGTAAACTGTATGCACTTAGCTCCCGCCGAGTAACATAGGAGTCCTTTTACACGCGGAGCAAAAATAAAGTAGGTTGAGTGTAATAACAAATTAATTCTGCCAGCTGTATTATTTAATCTTTACTAAACATTTGCTCTCTATTTAATAAAGGATACACCTATCTATCATGATATTTCTGAGATTAACTAGTGTCAATTCAAGCAGTAAAAATGAATTCATTAGGTGTTATTAATGATATTATGAATGATGAGTTGGGCGTCCGGATTGATATCGCCCAAACTTGTACCGTCGTAACACTGGTCGGGCCGACCCATTTATGCTACAGACAAATGTATGTACAGCGTAGCTCTATCGCTTTCATATGAATATAATTTTGCAGTACAAAATTCTACTTTGCCTCTTAAATGATTTAAACGGTCATTTGTTCTATGCTATTCTTAGAAATAAAAATTCTTATGAATAAAACGTTGTACTTTTATCCAGTTTGTTGAAACTTTATAACATTTTATATTCTATTTTTATTTAATACTAGCTGTCCCTCGCGGCTCCGCCCGCGTGATCTGCTTTTTCCGGGATAAAAGTAGCCTAAATGAAAAATGATTAAATTACTATGGCTATTAAAAAATAGGGGTTGGTGATAAAAGGGTAAAAATTTAGGGTTGTATGTATTTTTTAATGCTGTATCATAAAAAAATAAAAAAATAAAATTTATCTAGAAATTAAAAAAAAAATTAAAAAAATGTAGGGGTGGACTACCCTTAACATTTAGGGGGATGAAAAATAGATGTTGTCCAATTCTCAGACATACCCAATATGCACACAAAATTTCATGAGAATCGGCCAAGCCGTTTCGGAGGAGTTTAACCACAAACACCACGACACGAGAATTTTATATATTAGATTGATTTGTGTGAAAGATTTTTTTTAGAAAAGTAAAACCAAGCGTCTGCGAAACAATCTCACAATTTAGGTACCGAGTTTTCAATTTGAATATATTCATTCTGGAGATGGAAGAAGTAATCTAATGTAAGCTGCGGTCGAAGTAAGCCGATTTTCTTTCGAATCCCTGTTTAAGTATTAGCATTTATTACTGGGCTACGTTCGTCGAGATAGAATACCGTAAACACGAAAAGGCTGATACGTTCGCTACATATACTCACGTTTTGAGGTTTGCGATTGAGGCAGAACACCGCGACGCGCGACCGTTTCCAGACAGTTTTTTTTTTATCCTGGCTCGGCAAAGTGACTACGCTACACCTGATGGTAAGTGTAGCGCAATCCAAGAATAGTGTCGACCAACGATAAACAATGTGTCCATCCATCGGCAAGATCATGCCGGCCTGCCAAAAGGCCAAGGGGGAGGGGAAGGCAAAAGGGATGGGAAAAGGGTTAGGATCTGGGGGCAAGCCCCCTGAGAAGAACCGGATATACACTGGCTGACCCTGGAACACGACCCACACAAGGTGGGCCACTATGGCAGGTTTTAGCACCAGTGTACGGTGGTCGCTATCCGGTCGGGTACAAGTATCCTCCCACCAGCGATACAAGTATCCTCCCACCAGCAAAATTTTCAAACAGTTTCATTAAAAACTTGCCTCTACCGTCTGGCTCACATCACGCGTCACCGTCGTACCTCAAAACATGTCTTTAAATAATCACCTCCGTCCCTTGACGTCTGATGTTCGCTTTATATACACTAGGCACCACCTGTTCGTTAACTAAACGCAGCTGGGCGATCCGTCTAAAATCCTAAAATGAACGACAAGTTTATGTATGCGAACTTATCGATTTGTAGGTACGTCTCTTCGGGATATCTAATTCTTTCTTGGTCCAGTTAAACGACTCAGGCCAGCACGAGCTGAGCCACGGACGAAATACACTCTATTTAAATTCAAGTCGGGCGTGTCCTTAATATAATGAAGTCTTTGTTAAAGATACCGATTTTTGACAACCTCAAGTTCGCCTCATTCTTTTACTGGCAGTGTACCAAGGCTGAGAATCGTGTGGTCCTGGGTTCAATTCCCTGGTCGGACAATCACAAATGGCATTTGGAGTTTTCGATTTGAGAAACACACATAAATTGCCCGGGATTGGTAGCAGTGCTCGGTATGGCGATAAGTTCACCCCCTATCACATCACGGGACGGACATAAGCTTGGCGAAATGTGGGTGTACTAGTTGCATCTCTGTCTACCCCTAATAAAGGCGTGAGCTTATGTATGACAAACCACTACAAAAAAGCGGCGTGTATTGTTGCCTAAAAGTACCTATAGGTTGTGCCTCGTTTGTGATTCGGCTCGTAACACGGCGGTAGCACGCGTTGTTTTTTCAGGCCATCAGGTGCAGACAATGTTATATTTTTTTTATCCTTCCATGCAAATATTTGAAATTGAAACATCACACGCATATATAAAATGCGTTTTCACAAACATAATAGCTAATCAACAAGCTTGCTCTCGTATGATGGTGTCTTGACAGTCACATCAATTGTCGTAGTTTTATTTCTCAAATAAAAAACATTACTTCAAAAGTTATACTAGCTTCCAAGTACAACAAAGAGAAATGCCTTAAAGTTTCAAGTACCAATGTTTCCTGTGATTTATGTAGCCCTAGACTTATTACCGGGCAACTTGGCAGACTCTGGATCAAGTTACGGATTAAGAGTTTTCTTGCTCACTTAACTTTACGCCATTTTCATGATTGGGATAAGCAGACACAAGCACCACTTGTTTTCTCTAGTATTGCTAATTTGTTTTATGAAGATCGAAGTTGCATGAGTGGTTTTTTTACTGATTCCGCTGTTTTTACATACTTTTATATGCAATATAATTAACTTCGATTTTTTAAGGTCCAAACCATTGATTTTCTCCTATGCTTTTTGATATTTATAATTTGTGGGGAAAGAGCGTGGTATCACAAAATGTATTTAGTAACGTCCTACGTGATATCGTTTGTGGCTATCCAGACATGGGTAAGTAAAATCTAGAAAGTACTCAGTCAGTTACCGATTTAAACGGTTTTAAATGTTACTCCTTTACTCAGTAACAAATATTGTGTTAAAATTATGCTTGTAACATTGCATTTTGGCTTTCAGTTTAATTTGTATTCATAAGTTATTCGGAATCATCTTTGCAGCTATAGGCTGTGTAAGTAAGAAAACCTACTTATTTCTTAAAGTTTTTTAAGTTTATTACTACCTGGGTCATCGAGAAAATATTGTTTCAAAGTATTAATGTTCTTATATCTTTCATTATCTTACATTAAATAAATAAGTACTCGTATCTTATCTACTATTAGAAAATAATAAATCTTTTAATCTATTCTCCCTGGACTCATCTACCAAAGCATTCGACGCGCCCTTCCTCCCAAGAAGCCTCAGAAAAACGGTAATTTATCCGCTTAAAATCGTTTTGTTAAGTCAGCTTGGGTAGACCCTAATGTTTATGTTAACCACGTCTTTCGAATTTTCAATATCCGCCTCATAATAACATTGAAGCCTTTAATGTAGGTACACGCACTGCTAGAGAGAGGCCGGGAAAGGAGAAAATCTGTACGATAATATCTTCGCATTGATTAAGGAAATGTAAAAAATAATATTCCCATAAACTTTTTATCTTTAAATTGTAAACATAAATCGTAATATAAATTCTTGAATACATATCTCTATAATCCGTATTAAAGTGCGTTCAATACATTTAGTCAAGCGTGTCTACGTCTTTGGCTCATCTGTAAAGATTTATGCGATTCCACTTTTCTCCCAATCCCGCCATTCACTTGTATGGTCCTCGATACATATGTGAGTGGAACGGAAAATTGTTTATTACGCGATCGATTTTCGGCTGGCGACCGGCATTTGCAGTAATGCTGTTACCAATTAATCTTCATGTCAGCCATACGAGGGGAAATATTGGTTTAGTTAGCAGTTTCTATCCACAATTTAGATATAAATGTACTGTATATTTTAGGTCGTCGATCGTAAATTATAGTAGTTAACATGACACAAGCAGAGCCAATAGTAATAGCTATTTTTCAAACTTTGCATTTAGTGGAGTAGGTACATAGTTTCAATAATTTACAAACTATTATACTTAATTTACTATAACGAAATTGCAACAGCAAAAGTGCCACAAACTGGATCTGTGTCCGTTGAAGTATAAAGCAAAAAGAAAAAGCATCTTTATTTTTATTATAAGTCAATAACCCCATGTCTAGCAAAGATTTTTTTTCTGCTGGTTCAAGGAGCTGTGAAATACTCTTCCGTCGGTATATTGGAAAATGCCAAGAATAATGCAGGTATAGTATAAAAAGATAGCTCATTGCTACCGGCAGTACTTCAGGAGCGAATTGCAATCATTTAATATAATATGATTAACCTTCCGTAGACGTAAAATATAATTATTTACCACAATATGATTGATTGATCATTTAATTGATTACTAACATGATAATAGTAATAATATCAGCTCTGTATTGTACTGCCCTATCTCCTTTGCGGATGAGATAGATTCGGCCACTACGCTGGCCTAATGTAGGGTAGTAGACTTCACACACCTTTGATTCTTATGGAGAATTTTCAGTTATGCAGGCCTCCTCACCATTCCTCACAATTAAAGCAAGAAATAACAAACAATAAATACTTACGATACGAAGAAAATATAGATATAGGTTCATTTGCTGGTGGGAGGATACTTGTATCCGACCGGATAGCGACCACCGTACACTGGTGCTAAAACCTGCCATAGTGGCCCACCTTGTGTGGGTCGCGTTTAGGGATTGCAATCCGGCGTCATTTTCAATCCGGCCGGATCCGACCGGATTTCCACTGATCCGGCCGGATTGATCAAGTCAGGTTGATTTTCGCTTTTCGGTTCAAAATGAATTGTTAGTAAGTTAATCAAGTGTTATTGTGCTTAATATAGGTAGTCAACTTTATTTCTAACTAGCTTTTGCTCGCGGCTTCGCCCTCGTGATCTGTAGTGTAGGTAACTAGTAAAATTTTAACGATGAAACAAGTAGCTCAATCTTCATAGATTTCACTTTCACATATAGATCAATTATTTTCGTAAGTAACATTATAAAATCTCATATAATTAACCTTACGTAATTTATTGAGATGAGATCACAATAATTAATAAAGTATTTGAGAATGCTAACATTGCAACAAACAAGTCTTATATTTATGACAGACACCATCATGATTTGATGAATCTTTGTAATGAATGGCACAATTATCACAATAATGAGTTTGTCTTATAATTTCAACTTTTTAGTGTAATCAACTTACGAAAAATAATTATTTTAAGTAGAATTTTAAGTAATAATAGTCTTGGTATTCATTATATAGAAAATCAATGTTGATTTTGAAAAAAGGATCGTAGAAGACAAATAATGTTAATTGTGTCATCTGCTAGTCGACTTTTAATAGAGCTGCAAATATAGCCTGCGGCCAAAAAGACCCTTTCAGTTTCTACACTTGTTGGCTTTATTGTCAGCAAATAATCATAAATAGCAGATAAGTATTCTCTTCGAACTCCGTCAAAACTCCGTCCTTTCAAATGTAGTCATTTACTTTTTTAGTACTTTATGAAAATCTTTCTCTTTTTTAGTATGTAAGCTAACACATGGTTTCTTGCTGGATTTGTAATTGAAATTCTTCCTGTAATGTCAAATCTTTCTTTAGTGAGGGTGAATCTAAGTTCTCTTCTATTATTTCTTCCAAATTTTTCTTTAGAGTTATCATCTTGAATAACTCTTTTCAAGATTTTTGTCATTTCTGATAGTATGACTTTTTCCTTTGGCATAGTAAAGTACCTAATCATGCAACAGCTCTATTTAAATATCTAAAAATTGTAGCACCGGATCCGGTCGCCGGATCCCGTATATTGGTACCGGATCCGGTGGTCGTATAATGATGCCGGATCCGCCGGATTACCGGATCCGTTTTTCCGGATTGCAATCCCTAGTCGCGTTCCAGGGTCAGCCAGTGTATATCCGGTTCTCCCCAGGGGGCTTGCCCCCTGATCCTAACCCTTTTCCCATCTCTGTTTCCTTCCCCTCCCCCTTGGCCCTTTGGCAGGCTGGCATAATCTTGCCGACCTACGATGGACAAATTGTTTATCGTTGGTCGACACTATTCTTGGATTGCGCTACACTTACCATCAGGTGTAGCGTACTCACTTTGCCGAGCCAGGATAAAAAAAAACAATTATTTTGTGAATGAAATTAAGCAGTTTTCTAGATCAATTGTAAATGTATTTACATCATAATCTTCCATAAGCCCAACAAGTTTTTGTCCATGTCGCGTTGTTGCAACGTTTTACCTCGTAGTTTTATTTCCATTCCTGACTTCAAATTCCATTACAGTGTTGCAAAGCTTTCCCTCGCTTAAAACAAGATATATCTTACTTACAGAATGTACAAAATCCGTGCAGCAACCATTAGCGCGTTGAAGTTCGTTCAGCATTAATGTTTTACGTTCTGACTAGCAGTATGTAGGCCAGCTTGTAATTATCGTGGCTTTCTAGTAGCACAAAGGTCACCTAGGTTTCAACATAATCAATCAACAGTATTAATGACTAACATTTGTTTCCAGAACAAGACAAATTGCACACGTGCTAATGTCGTCTAGATTTCCATGATGTTTTGCTGTTCATCGTTAGCCTTGTGTACGTAAACCTCGATAGCCATGTCCTTAACATTTTGTTAATAAATTGGGCTCAATATTTTATTGAGTAAGTGTCAATTATATAAAACAAGCTGTTATCCACGGTCCAGTGTGAACCCCCGCTTTCCCCTTTAAAATGTAAATTACCAAAATCTTTTCTTAGCATACGATTAGTAATTTCTGAGACATCGTGATTAATCAGTGACGGAGTGAGTGTGGTATTTCGCTTTTATATGTATATATAGATTTGCAATAGTAAACCCAAATATCATGTTTACATAATATATAGGTCTCTGTTTTCCAGTCATAACTTAGTTATCATCGTCGAAACACGAATGTCGACTGAAACGTTTGCATATGAATGAAATGCAAATCGTGAGTCTTACTAACTCGCGTAATTAGGGTATTGTTTTGTTTTTGAACTAAATCTATCAGTGAATAGTATGTGTATCATATTACCAAAATCTTATTTAATCTGTTGGAATACTAAAATACATAATACCGATGTTTCAAAGTAAAAATTTCTATTTTATAAAATGATTATAAAACATGTCGTATTTTCTTCCTTAGGGCAAAATTTCTAGTTTATAATTGTATATATTTAAAGCGCTGGCAATAATATCTTATAGTGGTACTGGCTTGACGAGGGGACTTTTAACAAACTAACAAATATTCAACTTTTGACAATCTCTGTGGCGCAGCGGGCGATTAGCCGGCTGTGAAGCGAGAGGCCGCGGGTTCGATCCCCGCACCGAGACAAATGTTTGTGTGATCCACAAATATTTGTTTCGGAGTCTGGGTGTTGTGAGACCGAAAGTCTCTCATAGTTCCTGATACCCGCGACACAAGACTCGTATTTACTGTGGGGTCAGGACTATGTATGTGACTGTTGGGTGTATTTATTTATTTATGTATTTCACGTTAAATTACACATAAACTACACTACATTTTTATAAAAGTATTGATTCATAGGGTTGCTACCGGCAGTCACAGCACACGGAGTTGACAACTCAATTACAGAACTTGTCGGCTTCCTGTACCTCTCACAGACGCCGCGCGACGTCATTCGTTTTCACATAACGGTAGCTTATTTCCACCACAGTCTACGGTTTAAGCACTGCGACAATGTAATGAAACTGTTGTCTGGCTTTCGGATATTACTAATTAGCGTTGGTCACATAGAATGAGTGAATTATGATTAAAGTTTTAAATTTTGGCAATATTTATATACTACAAAATACTAACTCTTTTAACCCCTAACAAAAATAATTATAAATTTTGTGTGTGCCTGTAAAGTTTGTAAAGTTTGTGCCTGTAGCACAGTACCGCCTAAAGGAATGGACAGATTCAAAATCTTTTTTAAAGCTGGTTTGATCGAGATGGATCTAAATTATATTTGAAGAAAATCTGTTCAAACGTATAACTTACATTTCTAATTGACGTCAGAGATGATTTAGCAGTTATGTTATTGTGATGTTTCATAATGATCTATCTTAGATTTATTGCACCATTGGATTGTGTACTAATTATACTCTCAAATGGCTGTTCAGTTGTGGGTGACCAGTAATTGATTTTACATTCCTAGTAATTCGTTATTACTGAAGATGACTAAAGCGAATGTCTTTTTTGTAATACTATAGATGTAAATGTGTTTACTATTACATAATATTGACAAGTATTATATTTAAAGATAAAGACATAGGTTTTATGTTTTCGGATAAACCATACAAACGTAAAACTTACGAAGCTATGAGTGTGAAGGACTCTTATCATTAACGTTAGGTTACCTCTTACAGTCTAACCGTTGGTCATTACGCTCATGTCTGCATGATTATTACTTTCACTCCGAACCATCTTTTCTTTTTTAGGTATTATTTTGTATCTCTAAAGAATCCTAACAAATATTGTCGACGTTGTTGTTACCGAAATATTTTTCCTTGCCCAATTTTTATTAAGATTATGAAAAAAACCTTTTAAACTAATTGCAAAAACCATAAGAATAAAAGAAGGTAATTAATTTAAATAGGTACCCCTAAGTGCTGAAACGAAGTTGAACATTATATAAAAATGTCTTTCCCTCAGATAACAGGCAAAGGTCAAAGTGTGACGAGTCATGGCAATCTCGAAAGAAATTTTATTAAAATACACAAAAAATATTAAACTTGCTAAGGTTAATGTACTACTTCGAAGATTAGGAATGGGAGTCTTTTAAAAGCAGATTTGCGCTCAACGCGGAATATAAATTAAAACGACAATAGGTAAGAAAAAGATTATATAGGAGTGCTAATGATTTAAAAAATGTCGCTAAATGCTGAAAGTGCGTATTATTTTTAAAATATTTTTAGGGATCCGATGGAAAACCGAAAATACTTAACCGATCTCTTACAATACGATATTGATGCACCGATTCAACTTGTTTTTATTGTTGGCTTTGTTGTATCGGTTTTTAAAGTATTCTTTTTACTATTTTTAGTGAAACATTCATTAAAATTGGTGCATAATTGTCGATGTTTTAGTTATTTATACCTAGTTCCACCACCTTTTTTTTAGTTTAAATGGACCTTATACACCCTTTATAGTGGAATATAATCATCAAAATCTAAAAAAGTGGAAATTTATGAACAGTTATGCGTGAATAAAGATAGGTATATACATATCGCTAATATCAAATTATCACGTCAAATAGAAAATCTCCTCCGTTTTTTCGTGCGTTAAAAACGGAACACTTAATTTATTGTTTTTTGTATAAAGGCCACAATGGCTTCAGGTATAGAGTTAAAATACTAATAGACAGGGAGCCCTAGGGTAGCTGATCCACTTGAATACTATCAAGCTCATTTTACTAACCAGCTGATTTTTTTGTATTTACTTAGTTAATATTTATATAATTTAACTGTCATATTGTCCTACAAATAAAATAATAATTTTATGAGTATCATCAAATCGAAATATTCTATCCTTGCTACCTCTGTTAGCTAGCACAATAGAGAATTTTCGCATAGGGAATAGTTGGTCGTCTCATGGAAACGAAGCTACTCACGGAAAATGAGCTTGATAGTAGTCAAGTGGATCAGCTACCCGAGGGCTCCCTGTCCATAAGGTCTCTAGCCATATATTGCTGAAAAAAGTTAGGGTTCTTAGTTTAATGATGGCTTTTAATAAGTTTCTTTATGAGTCACCTGTAAACTTGGTACTTATTGTTGACCGAAAATTTAAAAATTACATACAAAGGCATGTTTATGGCACAGCAAGAGAAAGATACCACAATCATTAAATTATAATACGGCGTAGAAAAATGTGGAATCGCTTAAGCAGCACTTGTTCCAATTTTTTTTTCAAAACGTCTGGCTTTGCTAGTCTGAGTAAATGCTACTTACAAAACACGAAACACGGAATAACAAGGTATAGATATACTAGTCAACCCGTAATCGCTAAATCTCTGACGGAGGCACGTCTCACAGACCTTCCTCCGTGTACTGACTTTATAAGTAGGTAAATCAGATATGTTTACACTTCATATAAGCAATACCCAACTGAAAGCAAAGTTTACGCTTGAAGTTGAACGCATATTTCACTGTTATATGATGCAATATTGAGATTTATTACGAGCGTCATACGGAAATAATATTCAATATGGTGAAATGATAATGCGTCGTTACCTTTAATAGGACGTTTTTTAACCGAGCACGGCAATGTGACTGAGTTTATCGTGCTTAATGTTGGTGTAGTGACACCTGATGGTCAGCGCAGTGTAGTCCAAAAAAACAAGCGACTACCGAAAAATTATGAATTATAGATAGTCACCAGAATCATGTCGGTCTGTATAAATGCTTTTTCACACTTCGAAGAGGGAGAAGCCAATCGAGGAGCCTGTGACAGACCAGGCGGGGGACCGATGTAGGCATAGGGATAAAAGGATGTACTCTTATAGCCGTCCCTATCAACCATCAAGTCATGTCGTAAGCCCCTCCGGAAGAACCGGATATATACACTGCCTGATCCTGGAACGCGATCCACATAAAGTATGTAGGTCACTATGCCAGATTTTAACACCATACGTACGGTGGTCGGTCTCCGGGCGTATATGGATATCTTACCACCAGCAAACTAGAAACTGAAGAACAACTGTTTTTCAATCTGGAACCCAACGATGCTTACAAACTATTCCTTGGCAAAAATTGACACAGGGGTGGTACCTACCCAGACGGCTTCTCGTATACGGAGGAGTTACCACCTAGTTATTTAGCTCACCTAGCCAATGATAAAAATTAAAGTAAAAATACGATGTACAAACCTCACCACGCAGATTCTTGCAACGCACATCTATATTCCAATACTAGTTGGCACTCCGTACCTGAATAATTTATTATTATTGCCTACTTTCGATCGAATTGCCAGTACGCAATCCGAATAGAAAGGTTTTCCTTGTCTTATTGAATATAATTACAATAATGCCTTTACTTACCTCTCGGACGGTCACTGAATAGAAAGAGTTTGATAATGAAAACGGCTAGCTGCTGAATACGTGCAGATCCTGGGGTGATTAAACTATACGAAGTTCTAACATTGGAAAACACAGCGGGTGTTAACTTCGTTTGGTGAATTCAATGATTAAGTTCAGTTTTCATTAGGTGTTGGACGTGTGTAATGTGAAGACACAACGATGTTTTAATAAAGAGCCACATTGTACATATAAGTGTTGGCATTAGCAATGTTAGAAATAGACTATATAACTATATATAAGTATATTGGCTAGGTCCACCAACTGGTGCTTCGAGATCAGCTAGTATACAACAAGTAATTTCAGGCCGGCACCGTTCTATCGACTGTTAAAATATATATGCGGCATACATACAAAATAATAAAAATGATAAAATAAAAAAGGAAAATACTTAAATAATCTATTTTATCCCACTGGAGTGGGGTCGGTGCAATATGCTTTTTAAAACTTGCTACAGAAAGATTTGGCTTATACAATCAGCCGCCAGCCTGACGTTAGCCCCGCTGGGGAGAAAACTCCAAGACCAGAAAAATATATTTGTGGATCACACAAACATTTGTCGCGATCGGGAAATCGAACCCGCGGCCTCTCGCCTCCCGAGAGGTTCCCGCCACCTACTTGCCTCTCGCGCCAGGGAGAAGGCCAAAAATACTTATTTAAATATGAAAAGAAAATATGATAATACATTTTACTTAATCATTTGAAGGAGGATATAGCTTTGCATTCATCCTCTCTCGGCAGCATTGCTGACAGAGAGAGAGGTTTCGTCTCATACGATCAGGATCTACCTCCCTCTCCTCTATCTCCCACGTTTTACACTCTGAGAGCGTGCACGTTGCCATTGTTACAACTGTACTATACTTGTACATCAGGTCCATTGTAGTTAAATTGTCATGTCAGGATAAAAAGAAGCAGAATTTACTACTAATTAAATCAATATTAATAATTGCACTACCACGGCAGGTCATACCTGAATTAAAATTAGCATTGTCATAAAATTGACAAGTATACATACCTAAATAAATAAATATACCTGTAATTTATCGAACATCTGTATCATAGCTGATGTTTCACGTCTTCACGTAGCCGTAAGACATGATTGATGACAACTCTAGCTCAAAACCTGACATTATAATGAAAATATAAATCAACAGAAAATCCCACGTCTCTACGACTGTATTTACTTCGAAATTATTCAAAATAATAGTCCAATTTCATGAGCCACACACAACGTGGCTTATTTATTTTGAGAAGGAATATTTTTGGAACAATTTAGCATAAATACAATTTTGATAGACTGAAGCCATTTAGTACTAATAGTTACCAAATTATGGAATACTTTCATATTATGACTAGCTTTTACTCGTGGCAATTTCCGCGTGAATGTCTTTATCCGGAACAACAACGCCGCTCCTTAAAAGCATTCTACCCCCTAAGGGGTTGTTTTTTGAAATATCGCGAAATACGTATTTGCTTATTTCTTTTTTGGAGTACTCCTAGAAGTTTCAAATGCAAAATTTCAGCTGGGCAACTGGGTTGAACGTTAGTGAGTGAGTGAGCTCAGGCTTTTCTTTTTATATACGATTGCTGTTTGCTGTGTTTCATTGTGGTTAAATAAATACTCCGTTATAAAGAGGCTTGAATCTTAAAGTAGATTGCCGTTAGGGTAAATCTCCTGCTTCTTTTAGCGGGGAGATTGCCAATATGTCAAAGGATCCGTTTATATTAGCACATAAACTGGGTTCTCTTAGATTCCCTTCGGGATACTAGTTTTCAGTATTCTTATGTATCTATGTATAACAACATAACACATTTTTGCATTTTTTGAATCTGTTGCAGTGCAATTTTTTTGTTTATAAATAAGAAATTGTATCTTTCGTTTACATTAACGTATTAATTTGTTTCCTTTAATAATACGCGCCTCGCTTGTGGCATTTTTTTGCATAGGCCAGCAAACAAGCAATTTATTAAGTGATCCATCTGATAGTATGTGACCTCCACCGCCCATAAATACCCATAGTGTCAAAATAATTATGGATGCGTTGCCAAACTTAAAGGGAAGGAATAATTAAGGGATTGCGAAGTGAAAGAAGGATTTGGGCCTATATCTCTCACACATCATACAAAACGCAGGAACAAGCTTGTACTTTCGTTGATTTTCTGTGATATAGTGGTAACAAGCCGATCGAGCCGGTCCATTCGTGCTATATAAAGTTTTTTGATTTATTTTTAAAGCACCTTCGACAGCTATAATCAAACATGTTTATTTACGAATAATGTGAAAGAAACGCTAACAACACGAGCCATTTTCCCCTGATAATTCGTACCTACGAGCTTAATTGGAACAGCACACGCAGCTGTTGGTGCCCGCTCTGTTTTCCTTTCTAAATAACAGCAGGCGCCGAAAAAGCAACACAGGTTAACTTTTGTATTATGCCGAAGTCAAAACAAAAATCGAGTTATGTGCATTTATAATATTTTACTTCGTTAGTCAGAGTAGAAACAAGAATTCTAGGTCTTAAGAAGATCTGTAATCACAGTTACAGCATATAATACAAACAAATACCATGCTGAGAATATCGCAAAGACAAAGTGATGGAAGGTTTGTGAAAAAAAAAATCCTACACAATTTGACTATCAAATAAAACGAGTAATATTTGTCAATTTCAATAAAATTGAGATATCATGTCGAAATAATAGTGGCGATTCTGAACAAAAATCTCTATAAACTAGAATTAAAATATAATTACTTAAATTATGTTTTAATCCTGTCAAACAACATTTAATGAAACCAGAAATTGTCTAAACTGTTTTATTTTAGAGTGACAAGAATAAATCTATTTTATTTTGACAGGATCAAAATTGCTAAACTTGGTAAGTATCTGTGTATTTGTTATTCTGCCAGATATTTCGTAGTTGTTATTTCTTTATTATCAAATAATTAGAGTAGTAGGTAGCTCTACTATATCAATTCAATTTAGTAATGTTCAAATCAATATTTATGACCGAAGGCAAGGCGGAAGGTATTTTAAACAAAAATGGATAAAACAATATAATAACATAATTCAAATTCATTACAATTAGAGAATTTGAGAGTCAACTTAATCATGTAGGTTTATCACAATTGGCACCAATATCAATTTTTATATATATTTAGTCATGGCGCTTATTATAGGGACACAGTTTCCTGACCAAAGTAATTGTATAATGCGAAGTATTTTTTTAAAATACAATATTAAGCGTTCTTATTTCGTAGATTCTATACCCCTAATGTTATTTAAATCAAACTAATGCTGCCGTTAAATATTTTGATGCATATTTAATAAATTTGTATAAAACATGTTATTTATTCATATGTCATTAAGTACTCTTATCCATTCGATACAAATACATATTCAAATGGATGTAATGTTTCAGAAACACCCCCATAATCCATTATGTATAAGATACATATATTACGCGTAAATCTTGGCAGACATTTTGTGATTTAGCGTTACGGTTTGCGCGAAGGAACACGTCTTATTGTCTTTTTGTTTATTTTCTCTGCTAGTCTGGTTCATGTGGCTTCGATCCTTTTTGTTGTATATCTTTATATATAAAGTTGATGGTATATCTGTTTGTTACTATGTAACTGTTGGTCCATTTGATCGATTGCGGTCATGTTCACACAATGTTTTGTCGAAACAATGGGCTATAGCTACAGCATCCTACGACCCACAGGATAAAATAATAACTGAAAAGAAACCGCGAGCGACAGCTTGTATTATTATACAAAGAATTTATTTATACACCCCACGTAACAGTCACCCACATAGTCCTGACCTCCTCACCTGTATCACCTGTACCATGGGGAACTAGGAGGGACTTACTGTCTCACAATACCCAAACCCTTCAAGTCATGTCACAAGCCCCTCGAGAGAACCGGATATACACTGGCTGATCTTAGAACGCGATCCACACAAGGTATGTCACACACAAAGGCAGGTTTTAACACCATGTGTACGGTGGTCGCTATGGTTATGAATATCCTGCCATCAGCTATTACATATTGTAATATATATGGGATTCAATATTCTCCAAAATGGACAAAGGCAGGTGTCGAAATGCGTATTAATTAACCTATTTCCTTGTAACTGTGTTACCTTTTACAAGCTCTTTGATCTAGGCTCTTACAATATGGTCAAAGGTCAACACTTTGTATCACAAAATTTGGCAAAACCATCGAATATGTCTTCGCATAGTGTCCGTTATTTTTTGTATGTACTGTATGTTTTGTATGTAATGTAATTAGTAGATACTATATCGTGGGTTGTTATCGAAAGACCAGAACTGACTACGATTAGAGTTTTTTGCTTCTAACTAGTTATAACGAGTATCAAATCAGTTAATACGGACCTAATTGCTGAGGAAAAGGATAAAGAAATTGTATATATATTTCAGCGACGACAAAAAGTATCACAAACCGATACTTAGCAGTAACAAAACATAATATCCGACGTCAAATAATAATACTGAAAAACCTAGAGGTTTAAAGTGATAATTTCTTATGGCAGCGTAAACTGCTTCGTAACGTAACGCGTTACGGCGCCACTCTGTCTGGCTTCCCATCAGGTGTACATGTGTATGTCTTATGTATGATATCAGACAAGCTTTTCTGTATTTATCCAAATAAGTACTTTAGACGAACATTTTTTTTTCTTTTACTTGCCCTGTATTATACTTGTCCCACTTCTGGGCACGGGCCTCCTCTACTGAATGAGAGGGGCTGGGCCTTAGTCCACCACGCTGGCCTAATGCGGGTTGGCAGACTTCACATACCTTCGAAAAATCTTATCGAGTTCTCAGGTATGCAGGTTTCCTCAAAATGTTTCCTTCACCGTTAAAGCAACCGATAACTAATAATTAATATACACGTAACTTAGAAAAGTCAGAGGTGTATGCTTTTTGGGGCTGGTTTCGAACCTGCGACTTTCGTCTCGACAGTCCGTACCACTCCCCGCTGAGCTATCGCTGCTTCTCACATAGATGAACATGCAACCCAAATTTCTGCAAACTTTTTGCAGTATATTCTATTGTGTTATATAGTTATTGATTGGAGATAGCCTCCGTGGCGCAGTGATCAAGTAGCCCACTACGAAGCGATATTCCACGACTTCGATCCACAAATATCTCTTTCGGGTCTGTATATGTTTTCTACCTAGAAGGAACTGACTTCAGGCAAGCGGCCAATATGTAAAAACTACAAGCCAAAACTTTCTATCGCATGTGTTAAAAATCATTCACCGGCTCCACTGCGAGTGGGATAAAGGCAGGTGAAAGAAGAAGATATTTGATTGTGACTAAACAAAATCACTATAACCACTTTACCAAAGATCTTTTTCCAATTAAGGGCTCTTACTAATATTCCCTAATTATAAGAATAACATCAACAAATCACATAAAATAAAAAGGGGATAAATGTTAACGTTTCATTTGACGGCAAATAAAACTTCATGGGAATGTAAATCACTGAGATACGACTGCCAGTAACAGTGTATCTGTAGCTACGTAGACATTTCGACCCTTGTTTCCTAAATATATTCCTTTCTCCCTTCTTATCTCGACGCTCAGCTCCCTAGAAATAAGCAATGTGATGTGAATGTTACTCGTGCGTTTACAGTATATGTATATTGTAATAAAACATTACTGATCTCTCTACGTCCGAAGTCCGAGCACAGGCTTTGCTTAAAATTGGTATAAATATTAATAAAAGTAGGTCCATCCAGACAAAATTTTCAATCTTTTTCGTCTTACACAAATGACTATACCCGGCCAGTTAGGTAACATCGCGTAAAAACACGTCGGGCAAAGAATCCCAAAATTCTCAGAAATTGCAATTGGAGCATTTCACGTCAAGAGGATAGTGAAAAAATGTTAGGTTCTGAAATTCTTTCAAATTCAGCCTAATTTTATTTCTAGGAGGCATGAATGTGAACAATTTTTTTTCTGTGACGTATAGGTAAAAATATGGATACAATATAAATATTACATATAGATATTGTTTTCACTTCCAACATGTCTAATTGACATTGTCCATATATTAATAGGTGTTGTAATCATTGTAGCTATTTTCAAATTATTCTATCAGCCTAACGTTATCCCGGTTTAATGCCAGAAAGGCTAACGCGTACCAAATCAGCAGTGTGTACCACTTGCAGAAAGGTTGGCCTTCGGCCTAAGATGTTGGTAGCCCATATCCGTATCATTATAATTATTCACTTTTATTAAGTTTAAACACAAAATATTTTACAAGGTCCCTCATATGCGAGAGGCCGTCTGGATTGGTACCACCTTTATGTCTATTTCTGTCGCCAAGCAACAGTATGTAAGCACTGTTGTGTCTCGGTTTGAAGGACATTGAAGCCAGTGAAATTATTAGGCATTTTAAGATTTAACATCTTATGTCTCGAGGTGACGAGCGCAGTTCAGTGTCATGCAGTGCTTTGTAATTCAAAGTGTGTGAGGCGAGCGCCTTGCTCGTCTCAACATTAAATCAAATAAAAAAGTATAATAATATGTAAAACCCTTAAACAATATATTTTCTTAATAAGATTTGGAATTCTCTAGTTTGTAATAATGCCTGAAATATACAGTAACAAAGAATCCTAGTAATCCATTGTAAGCCTCGTACTCCGTGACACTTGACGTTCGTAGATACTAACAACAATTAATTACATTTTTGATCCCATAACTTTGTCTGTGAAACCAGACTAATCAAGGGCCGGGCGAACTAAAGAGGACTAGTCTAATAAAATACTTAACATATTTTGGTATTGAAATAATGTTTAGTTTATGTGTAAATAATGTGTAAAAATTCTTGTTAGTTCACTTATTTGATTACTTGTTTGACCTCTTTTGTTGCGAATTCCTAAAATAAGAGGAATTACATTATTTAGTGATGAATAACAACAACTAGATAACTATTACAACATTCGATAATAATCATTTCTTGGTTATACAACCCTTTGTTAGCCTTTGTTATATGTAGCCCATCAAAATCTTGGAATATTAAAAACTAGGAACTTGTAGCAATTGTGTGAATTACTGCACATTATCTTGTGATTTTATGGAACTGTCCAATGTGTAGTATTTTTTATCCAACAATAAGGATTTTTGACATCAGCAGCGTTTTGTAGAGCTCTATGTAACACATGACTATTGCAATTTTTTAACCAAGGCATTCATAAATTTCATGATTATAGTGACAGGTGAAGCTAAATTAACATAAAACGCAGGTTATATTTAGGGCATCGTTTTGTTTTCCCCGTAGAATGTAGATCAAACGGGAATGCATTTCCACTGCATTTACCTTACCGAGATGTTCCTTTGAGATATCCGAGTGTTATCCTTTAATTTTGTAGGTTATTGGAGCGAGTAGTTGCTTTGTTGATATTAAATAATTTGGGTATTGGGGATAGAATGGTTTTGTTTTGGTTGAAGAATTATTTTCCTTAGTTTCCTCTGCTTACAGGGTGTTAGAGTTATTATAACTGAGAGCTTTTTTAAAGCCATGCATCGTTTTATTTACTAACCTGAGTGACGCAACGTGCAGGTTTGTCGCCTGATGATGAGTGCCTCTCCTGCCCATAAACAGACACAACACTAGACAAAACTTTTAATTACAAAGTACTGCATGACACTAGACCAACCGTAACCCCGAGACGTAATTTGTTAAGTCTCAATAAATCCAGTAGTTTATCTGTCTTCAGTATCCTTAAAATCGAAATACAACATTGCTTACACACTGCTGCTTTGTGGTAGAAATAGAAGTGGTGGCACTAACTCAGACGGCCTCTCATATGAGGCCGTCAGGCGAATTTGTGGTATTCTATCAATGGTTAACATGCTAAAGCGGCGAACAAATCTAATAAAGGAAATAAATAAAAAACTACTTCCAAAGATTATTCCAGTCAAAATTAAACATAAGACAATACGTATCCAACTCCCCTTTCAATCTACAAACACATACAAAACTAGTAAAAGTTCAATGGTTCAATTACACTGAACTCGAAAGTTTTCTCATTGAATTAAGAATACAATATAAGAGATGGGTGGGGAATGTACATAATTTCTGCGTACAACCTCGAGACAAAGTATTGTTCCGCTTTCACTTGTTGAACGCAATTTTTCACGCCGCCTTGAATCGTAGCGTCCCCGGAGCTTATATATAAACGAAGCCCTTTATTTACAAATTTATAAACATTACCTATAGTAGTACCAGCGATAGCTCAGCGGGGTGTGGTACGGACTGTCGAGACGAAAGTCGCAAGTTCGAAACCAGCCCCAAGAGCATACACCTCTGACTTTCTAAGTTAAGTGTATATTAATTGTTAATTATCGCTTGCTTTAACGGTGAAGGAAACATTGTGAAGAAACCTGCATACCTGAGACCTCGATAAGTTTTTTCGAAGGTATGTGAAGTCTGCCAACCCGCATTAGGCCAGCGTGGTGGACTAAGGCCTAATTTATCTCATTCAGTAGAGGAAGCCCGTGCCCAGAAGTGGGACGTATATAATACAGGGGTATATAATACGTTTTGAAAATATATTCTACAAATTTCAAGTTAATCCGATAATTAGTTTCCGAAATATCCCATAATTAGGAGTTAGACACAATTAGATAGCCAATTGATTAAACAATTTTTCAAATTGCTTACTGCATCTCACCCCTTAAAGGACTTTTGAAAAAATACATTACTCGCATTGGTTTTCAATCCGTTCATATTAAACTTCCCAGGGTAAAAGTTAACTATGTTAATTGTGTAGAAATATCGACGTATATAATATTTTCTAGGCTCGATTGTTCCTTCATTCAAAATCCAGGTTAAGGTGAAAGTTTTCGTAAATTATGATATTTTTTTACCAATTTTCTTTACCTAAATGATGGTCTCTTAACTGTACAAAACGTCACGATGTTAACGAGTCAAATATTTTAAATTAACACATAACTTATATAACATAAAAAAGACAAATTATACTTTAAGGAAGACGAACGTTGCCGCCAACAATAATGATCGTAACTTTGAAGTAGATTCTTTATTTCTCTCTTTCGAATGATAAATATTTTATTTCTTCCTTCAAACGAGGTAGCAAAGGATAATGAAATGCGGAAAAGTTAATAAGCGTTTAAATTAGCACCTCCGTGAAAAAATAAATAGATGTCTTTTGGTATGGTAATTATTTTCAAAATGCAATCAGAACCAGATGGTAATGGAGAAACTTCTATAAATATATATCTTAGAAGATAAATATCTTCTACAATATAAATACCACTCTTTCGCCACGAAATATCAAGAATTACAAAGCTAAAAATCTAGAAGGTTGGCTTATATGCTTTCTTCTAAGAATAGAATTTACGAAAATCAAGAAAAAGTGGAAGAGAGATATTCTAAGAGAGATATAGGGACTTTTACGTGGAATAAACAGTAAGTCACTAGGTGCTACGCCTAGCGTATGCGGCTGCCAGTAGCGGTCTGGGTTGGTACCACCGCTTTTATTGCCGTCAAGCAACAATGTATAAGCACTGTTATGTTTCGGTTTGAAGGACATCGAAGCCGGTGAAATTATTGCTACTATGAGACTTAACAAGTTATGTCTCAGCGTGACAAACGCAGTTCAGTGGTATGCAGTGCCTTTTAATGCAATTGTAAATGCGCTTACTAATTGGCGAGCGACTGACCACCCCGATCCTAGTACCGGCCCGCGAGCCGATGATGACTAAGTAGTTTTAATACTCCCCCAAACCAATAATCGCAGATGTCTCTGCCCTCCCCCAGTGGTCGTCCTGAGCCGAGGTTCCTACCCCAAAGGGGGTGCCCTCAGCGTGGTCACTTAAATGTAAGGGTTGAGAGCGCCTAAAGCGCTCACCCGAAAGTCCGGTGAAGCTGTATACAGCCGACTAGTGTGAGGCTTACAGCAAGCGTCAACACAAAAAAAAAAGCGAGCGACTTGCTCGCCAATCAAAGTAATTAAAAATTAATATCTACTATTGTATAATTACGATAGAATTGATCATCGATAATATTAACATTTAAAGTTCACTGAAAAACCGGAATATTTAAATATGAGAATAATCAATAAACCCCTTTTAGGAGACATTTTATTTTTTCTTCTTTGTATGCATCTCGTTTATTTTTTTGCAGGGTCTTTGCTTTATTTATCTTTATAACAATATTTCCGAAAATACTTCTATTAACCGAATTTATTCTTCAGAAATATATCCATTGAATACTGGGTCCTGCAAACCAAATAACTTGTACAAAACACCTATATTTTGCAGCGTTGGCGATGAAAAACCTATTAAATCGTGGCAGCGTGGACGCTTATTTTATAAATAACCTGTAATAAGTTACCTCATGCGAAACCACGGGTTGGAAGTATCGACCGTGATACGCAGATGTAGCAGACAAGACCATGACAATGTATAGACAATAATTAAAGGCCCAAAGTGACTTGTCTCTGGTACCCTAGAAGTAGTAATTCTTTAATTAAAATAATTTCATATTAATATGCAAAGGAACTTTAATTTAAACAGTTCCGTTTGCTATTTAATATTCTTATGTTTTTGGGTTACTTTAGTAATGTTTTATATCATTGTTTATGGTATAAAAGTGTCACGTGGTCTAGGAGCTAGACCACAGATTCCAGACGAAGCCAAGGCATAAATACAATTTTAATGGCTTTATTGTGTAGGTAATTTTTCACATCTCACTCGTGATCCAAATTAGTTTCTCTCAGTAGAATTTCATCGGTTCCTACATATTGAAGGGAATAAAGACAAAAGAAATATATTGCTTTAAAATAATACTCGAATTCTTTAACAATAAACCCTCAAGAACGTAAAAATGTTTACAAAATGTCAAGCCAAATAAAATTTGACATTTAGCTAACATGTTTAGTGGTTATGTGCTCAACTTTTTAATTTATAACTTCTTATGTTTACTTTTTATTAAAAATAACTCTTTGAAAAGGAAGTAAATTATAAATTCTAGTCATGACTGAATAACATTTCAATATTAAATTGCAATATCTGAATTTTTTAATCTACTGCGATGTCTTACGATAATTAAGTATAATAATAACCTAATCAGTAAATTACGTAAGTATATTGTTTATTTAAAAGTGCAAAATCCACCTTAAATATAATTTCTTACTATATCACAACAAACATTGTCGTAGCCAAGGCCGTAATGAATTAGGTATTATTTGTCATAAAAAGCTATCGCTCAGAAAGAAATGAATTTTATCCACATAATGTAATGAAGAGACCGCCCGGAGAAGCAACAGGCTTAGCGACATAACTAAACGTTCTAGAGCATGACAGATGTGAGGACATTTTCACATACATCCTTGGTAGGTTAGGTATTTTTCCATTTCACAGTACCGATATTTATTTATATTTCACATTGGTGAAATGGGTTATTTTACCACAATTATATTTTATAGCAAATTGTAATATAATAATAATATTGAGTATTTTATACTTACATCATATAACAATACTAGCTTTTGCTCGCGGCTCCGCCCACGTGATCAAACAAACAAACAAACAATCAAACTCTACAGCTTTATAATATTAGTATAGATTTGGGTAGCTTAGCAACGGAAGCCTTCAAATATGAATAATTTTCCCCGTTTTTGCAACATTTTTCACTGATGCTTCGCTTCTAATGGTCGCAGCGTAATGTTATATATCCTAAAGCCTTCCTCGATAAATGGACTATCCAACACAAAAAGAATTTTTCAATTCGAACCAGTAGTTCCTCAGATTAGAGCGTTCAAACAAACAAACAAACAAACAATCAAACTCTACAGCTTTATTATTAGTATAGATTAATTTATTCTTACGTTTAAGTAGTTTATGACAGGATTATTGTGAATTATGAATATATCAAAAGTGTGGTTTACACTAATTTCATTTCTCATTAGATTTGAACTATTCGTATCAGTATAGTCGTATAATGTTCTGTGAGTGTAGGTCTAAGATTGCAGGATAAGTATAACGTAGATTAATCCTACCTATAAATGTAGATTACATGTAACTGTATTTTAAACTTAGTTTATCAAGTGCTAGGGTACATACAATACATTATTAAACTTCTGGATTATGTTACGTCGGTTGAGTATAATAATACTGTGGGGTTACGAAGATCGTCAATATAAGGCAATATGCAATAAATCCTTCTAGTATAAAATTTTATTTCATTTCTCGCAGACATGACGAAATTGCGCCATTGATCTCTTTACAATACGTCCAAAGTTCAAAATGAGATCGTTTCGTTTTATAGCCGTATCGCACGGCACTCGCATGTTTCGTTTATTGCACATCTATTGGCTTATTACTCTTACCACTTCGATCAATAGTCCGCCGATTTCTATTTATTATTAAGCGTAAATGTTGTAATGCGAATAGTTTGTTATGTAGAAAAGAAAACTTCAATATCGAATTTCAAGTGGCAATTCTTGTTTCGAGCAGGATTTTCACCGCAATCAATATATTTACAATATTTCTGCACTGTTTTTTATTAAATTTAAGTTCAAAGGAATCGATTTATGAGGGACAGCGGATATTGGAATCTATTCAAACAGTATCATAATAATATAGATGATAGAGATGAAGTGTCATTTCCACGGACTCTACTTAATCAAAGAAGAAGCGGGTAGTTACCCTACAGAGCTTCTTCGATTAAGTAGAGTACACAAGTAGAGACATAACTATGTCCAAAACCAATACAACTTATGATACCGTCAGATGCCACGTAGAATAGGTGCATGATATATCAAATGATTTCCGAGATTTATCTGGCAGGCCAAGTTCTGAATTATTCTTTTGTGAAATGTGCGTGCAAATCCACTTTTTGCTCTTACTTCTCGTACAAATGCTGGATTTTGTGCACCTATACGACATATAGGTTAAAATTACAATGATCATTTCATAGACTTGGATCTATTTAGTATGTCGCCTGGCGCTTTTTAAAACGACCTGATTCGCAACATTAAATCTACAGAAATGTTATAATAGACACATACACACGTTTTACAAAATTTATTTACCTCTAGTTGCGGTTTTCTTTTTAAATAAAAAATATATGTTATTATAGTACAGAAAACATACTAGTTATTAGTTTTAGTTAAAAATTTATTCCGTTTAATGTTTTCTGATGTTATTTATATAGGTATATGCTGTGGATAACTGTGTGAGTAATGCGTTTGTTTTTTGTATATTTTATTTGTTAGTTTATACACAATGTGGGAATTATATTTAAATAATGTGAATAAATAAACTGAACGTTCTTTAAAGATCATCGATAGAAAAATAGGCGCATCGACAACACCTCAGAATTGAAATCTATTCTTCTCAAGCACCCCATAGTATATAAGGTCAACAATTTTCTTCCCTCAAAGATGGTTTCTTGAACCGTGTAGGTATGTGGCGTGTAGCCCGGTCGTCACTCGTTCGTCGACCGCCCGCCGCCGCGCACGCCGCGACGCTCCCGACCCGTGGCTCACGGCATACGCATTTTCCTTGTGAACATATTATGTGTTAAGTGATCCATCATGAAGGGGAGACACCAATTCCGCCGCAGATTCAGTCTGCAACCGTCGTTTATGAAGGAGGAACCCGACGAAGAACGGAGACCCCACAGGTGACTGTTGCTTCCACTCGTAGTAGTCATATACTTGAACAATTTTCAGTTTAGACTATTTAAGTTTGTTTATTCCAGTTTTGAACATAATGTGTTATGAAAGTATGAATTAATAAATTATTATTATTACGTTACGTGAATGGTGTTATTGTTATATTTTTTTTCGTAGCGCGTCTACGAGTCGTAGACTTACTTTGACGTAGTTTTGTTTGTGTTTAGGGAGTAGGAACTTATTCGCAATTGATTATATTTAGCACTATTAAATAAATATTAAAATTTTAAGTAAATGGTTATATTAGTATATAATTTTTTTGCTTTATTTGTTAAATCTACGTTCGATGAAAAACTGCAATCAAAATGCGTTAAATTTAAATAGACATGGACTCTTACAAAAATGCTGACACAATTCTGAACAACACATATAACGCCGTATTGTGGTAAAGAGAAAGATAAATGAGCATGAAAGCTATCTACATTGGTCGACGCTGCGTAAAAGCAGAATAATAATAAAATACTTTGGTGATTAAAGGACGTATCTCCATGTATTGTCGTTTCGAAACTCCCCTTGTTTCATTTAACTTTTATATAGAACGATTAGAATTTGCGTAATATCACCAAAATCCGTATCGCTTGGCGTCGGTAAATGTTTTTCGCTCATGTGACGCTGGCTTTGTGGCGAACTCGTTATCTGAAAGAAGGAAGGCAATTTGCTACATTTAACCACCCATATTAGCTTCACAATGAAAACCTTTAAGACATTTTTTTCAAATAGCTCGAGGGTATTATATGATTTTCGTTTGAACTGTGCGGATCCGTATTTAACTTTGTCATATCTTCTGAAACGGATGATACGACGGACACAATTCCTGTCTAGGCAATTTATTTAAAGTCTCGTTTTTCTCGACCTTGTTATTTATACACATAAATGAATAATAAAATGGACAACACTTTCTAAGGTTCCGCAAACACCTTGCATATATATAGGCATGTGTGATGTCATTAGATAGGTCCCTAAAAATTATACAGAGGTGGTTTCTATATGATTTATTTATGTATGCCATTCGTTTGTGAGATATGTTTGTCCAAAGTCCTGAAGTGTCTTTGGAGAGGGAAGAGTATCTTAAATATCTGCACTTACTATGCATGTATCAACACCAGTTATAGGGTTACAAAGTAAAATCTACGTAATATACCAGATTTTTTATAAAACGAGATTGTTTGATATTGTAAGCCTAGGACGGTTTATAATATGTATATTACGCTATGACCCGTGGGAGTAGGGCAGTAACACACCTGCGGTGACACCGCGAGAGACAGCTAGTGATATATTATGTATAAACCAAAGATGCACTTATCAATTATCAAACGGCGTCCACACTAGCGAATTTTAATTACAGTAACCAAGTAATCGCCATAATCAACCTACATCTAAATCAGTATTCCTTAAAAAAATGTGACATAAACATAAGCATGAAGACACACATAGACGAAAATCAGTGTTAATGTTATAACCGCGACGAGACGGTCTTAAAGAACTTTGTATCAAGTACTTTGAAATGCAACATTTTCAACGAATAAACTAAGCAAATAAAATCTTGAGAAGAATAACAAAACTAGAACAACAATAATAAAGTGCCATTTAATAATAAAACCACCGATATTTCACGTAAAGAATCGCCAAACGCATAACTTTGAATTGAAAAGGTTGCCACAAAGAGGAAAGGCGGCCAAGTTAAATTTTTTATTGGTCGCATTTGTCTGAATCTCATTTGAATATTTGGTCGATCGGGTCCCCTTTCATGATCGTATCAATAGTAATGTAAACTGCGTTTCATGCGGGCCGCATCTAAAATACCTAACCTACACATCAATTTCTGCCTTACCAACTTCGAATACCTATAAACGTTATTGAGGATCAAAATATGAAAACGGAGTAGCCATATAATTTATTCACCTGCTTTGGTTTAGACCCTTTCTTGAAATCCACTTTTGAAATATGGATTTAGGAATGAATGAAGGTTGCGCTTATATCAGTTAGATTTATTATAACAAATACAGCCGACAGCCGCCGTGGCGCAGTGGGAGAGAATCCGGCTGCGAAGACAAATGTTGTGTGTTCCTCAAATATTTGTTTCGGGTCCGGGTGTTGTGGGACTACTAAGGAAACTACGAGGGATTTATGGTGCCACACACCTAGACCCGAAAGAAACAGTTGTGGATCACACAAACGTTTGTCAATGTGCACGGGTCGAACCCGTGGCCTCTCGCTTCATAGCCAGCGGAGAGATACAAAATAATGAAGAATAATATTATGAAAATATTTTATTTAAATCATGCTTACACATTGTTTACGTAACGTGCGCTCGCATAAATTTTATGTATTTACTAACTGGAAGAAAACACTTGCTCATGGCAGAATCGAACTTTCATTAAACAAAACATTTTGATAATATAGACCAAACCGTTGTGGATTCAAAGTAACGAGTAAATCCAGTATTATCGGTAAAAATCCTAGTTATGGGAAACCATTCGCATTTGTAGCTGTAAACTTTGATACCCTGACTTTCATAAATGCATATTTTTAAAGCGGCAGAGTTACACTATACAATTTTGTCTATAAGCTGAAATACCGGCATAACCGGATTGCTACCATTGTTTCATAGAAAACCAATATGGAAAAGCATGTAACTTTTACGATTCATAAGGTGATCACTTACAATCAGGTGACCCACTTGCTCGTTTGCAGTTTTGCTATACGAATTATATATATATTAATACGAATTCATAGGCTTTTAAAGTATTTTACTAAAAGTTATTCTTGATTGGTATCCCTTGACGCGGATCGATAATCGAAAGGTACCGTGATAGTTTCCGATAGATATTGCCCAACGAAATTCGCTCCCAAAACCTGAATCTCTCTGCTTTTCGTTACCGATGACATGTTATATGTTATTATATAATAATAAATAGTCATGATGTGGACAATTCTGTCTATAGCATGAATTGGCTGACTCAACCCGGTTGTTACTACTGTTTCACAAAAAACCGACGTAAAGTCGCGGCTTGCTTCTTGTTACGTATTTATTCCTTAAATTGTTAGTCTCAGATCCAACTGAATGATTTCTGTGTCCATCTGATTTTTGCCTTTCAGTATAAAAGAATAATTATACATAATTAAAGGATAATACGGTGGAGATAATTTTAAATAAAATACCTAGCGGGCCCATCTATTGATAGCATCTGGGTAGATACTTATCGCACCTTTTAGTAATTATGAATAAAAGTGCATTTCAGTCAAAAGATGCACCTAAAAACGGGTAAAAAAATTATATTATTTAAAATAATTTGACAATTTGTTGGTTTATAGATATTTCCTGCCTCTCATAACTAGTTGTAATAGTATATATGTTTTTTTTAATCTTTGCATAATTCATTATTTGGTGCCATTCTATTATTTCTAATACAGTCACGTATATTCAACTCTTTTATTTTAAACAAATACCAGCTGTAATTCAATACAACTAATAGTGATCTTACAGGTAGAACGCAGTATTATTTGTAATTACTACATAAAAATTATTAATTGAAGACACCTACAATTATATATCAATCACTCTATATTAATGGTAAAGTACAAGTCTTAAGAGCAAGACAATAAAATACGCTTATTTTTCAAACGCTGTCTAAGATTTTTATTTGAGTAATTGAATTTTCTTTGTAACGCGAAAAACCAGCCAAATTAATGTTTTAAAATCTTCTCTTACAAAATATTATATATTAAACTGGATATTATTCTTTTATAAAATTAACAATACTATTGTTGTACATGCAATTTAATCCTGAGTTTTGAATCATAAATATAGTTATTAATGATTTAATTCCATTTATTATCGTAGACGTTCTAAATTATAAAGATCATGACTCAACACCTGTATTAATCGTTCATTCATATGAAGTATCCCTTTTTATACTGAATAAAAGGTCTTGACATCGCCACTACCTTCGAGGGGTTCGATTACACTGGTCTGCAACAAAATCCTCCTTCAAAACATTTTGTCATAAATATGAAGATTTTGATGCTCTGAATCTGTTCCCGATGTCAGATTTTTTCTATCACGTCTAGATTTTTCGATATGATTTTTTTCCCAAAATATCATAAATATTTAGGTTATTTTTAAGTCGTTTTATGCAAAAACATTATAAACAATGTATATACGTACGAAATAGGTTTTTGCTAGTCGTAAGAGAAAGAAGGAAAGTGCCGAAAGTGATTTCTATTGTAGTACATATGCGCCTGCGCAGTATTTACTGTTACTTTACAACAGTTAGTTGAAAACTTGTCTTTTTTTTGTTTACTTTCTATATCAAATACTTAAGTAAGTTTTGCTCAAATTTTTTCTAAGTATTTTATGTGTAGGTTATCCATTTTTTATGAACAGAGATAATAATAAATATAAAATGGAATTTATTATTTTTTTAAATGAATTTCATCCAATTTTAGGTTCTAAAATGCCACGCACTTGTAAGAATTCTACAGACTGTTATTGCTACATTTGTGGTGAGCTTACTATAAAAGCACAGCGAAATGCGACAGCAGATTTTGTTAAAAAAGCTTATCAGCTTTATTTTGGATTCTCTATCGATGATAGGGATAAAAGTTGGTTATCAAAATTTTAATGTAACAGTTGCTCAAGAACGTTGAGAGGTTGGGTTGAAGGAAGTCACACATCTATGCCGTGTACGATGCCAATGCTTTGGAGTTAACCTCAGAATCATGTTATTTCTGCATGACATAAATACGAGGATTCTCGAAAAAAAAACAAGACTGTATATCCAAACATCCACAACAACATACTACTACCAACAAATCATTCGAAAGCTTCTTTCTGCTTATAAAGCTATAGGATGCAATATGCCACTTAAAATTATTTTTTTGTACTCAAATGTATATTTCTTTCCGGAAAATCTCGGTACCGTATCAGATGAGCATGGTGACAGGTTTCATCAGGATATTATGCATATTGAAAGATACTACAATGGAAAATGGTCAGCAGCAATGCTTACTGATTTTTGTTGCTCGATTCGCCGAGAAACTTCGATGGAAACGATGATAAACAAAAAAACTACAAAATTACTTGAATTGTATTACCATAATAAGATAACTATACTGATATTTCTATAACTTGTGACCGTAAAATTAACATTTTTCGCTGTAAAACTTAGACCGTAGTCTTTTTTAACTTTTTTGTAATTGTTGTTAATGTGAAAATATCGTTTTTTAATTAAATGGACATTATACATAAAATTGATGTGCTGTATGTATTTGCATGTTATATTCCGTGTTTAGAGCACCAAATATAACGTTATCATGCATGAAAACACAGAGGAGGAAAAAAAAAATTTTTTTGCAGACCAGTGTTATTATCGCCCATTCATGCGGAATTAATTCTATTCTTGAAAATTATAGTGCCTCTTGACCCGTCAAAGGTTGGAATAATTATATCGTTACAGCTACCCAAAAATGATGTAAGCAGATTTGGTATTTTTTCTCACAACTTTGCACATTTCGATCTCAAAACCATCGACTATGCTCTGCTAACGACAAGCCACTATGAAGACATTTCTCTTTTTTTAATAATTGGGTCTATCATGGACAAAACGTTGTATTTTTTAAATAGAATTGCTCTAAACTAGAAATTCTTATATTAAAATATATTAATATTAATTAATATATTAATTATTATTAATATGTCACATGGATTTTGATGCTTGATACTATTACAGCTATAGAATACGTTATAAGTTTTGACTCAATCGATTTGACTTCATTGGAGTTTATATCAAAAATAGTTTATTTACGTAAATACTAACGCGATATATACACTATTTATACATCGAACATTTCAAATAATTTGCAATATTTTTCAACAACTTACTTTTTTAATCAAAGCCCGATTGAAATTATTTACAAAAAAAATCGTACTGAGAAATGATAAATATGAGAATGTGTGCCGAAGTTTATACGCAATAACTCCATAAATTATGTACCGATTGAAGTGGTATTCGTTACCTGGATTAGCAATTTAAACCCGGAAATTGGACCGAGTCTTGCTGAATCAAGAACGTGATTTATTCATTTAAGCTTTTCAATATTTTTTATTTCAGTAATTGGGCCGTTTAATCAAAAACGTTATTAAAATTCAGTTGTTAAAGCGTTTTATTAATTTCTAATATCGGTATTTCGTCCGATTCTTGCTGTGAATCAAGAACGCTATTTAGTTATTTAAGCTTTTTAAAAGTTTTCTGTTCTGGATATTGGGCTACATGCAGTGGTTTGTAATTCAAAGTTCTTTGTTGTGTTGCTTCTGTTTATGGGCAGGCGTGACGATTACCATAAGGCGAGCGACCTGCTTGTCTCGTCGTTCAAGCAAAAGAAGCCCTTGCCAAATCTTACCACATTAGTAACATAAGTACGCACATACGTCCAAGACATGAGACTTGCCGATGGGTCGGAAGAGTTCCTACAACCGGCCCTACTGTATCACGGGTCTCCTCTACTGAATGAGAGGGAGACTACTCGTTGTCTTAATCCACAACGCTGGCCTAATGCGAGTTGCAAGATTTCACATACCTTCCAAATTCTTAAGGAGAACTCTCATATATGCAGGTTTCCTCACGATGTTTTCTCCACCGTTAAAACATAAATAACACCGATAATTAACAATAAATACACACATCACTTAGAAAAGTCAGAGGTGCATGCCTCTTGGGGCTGGTTTCGATCGAACCTGCGTCTCGACAGTCCGTACCATTCCCACTTAACCATCACTGTAGTATACTGTATTTAATAAATAATAAATACACCCAACAGTCATACATAAAGGCTTGATCCCACAGTAGGATAAGAGTCTTGTTCCGTGGGTTTCAGGAACTAAAGAAACTGTCGGTCCCACAACACCCAGCCTCATGTTTCACAGCCGGCGACCCGCCCACTGCGCCACGGAGGATGGCAATCATAATAATTAATAATATATTTGTTTGAAATAGTTCAAAGCTTCCCTCTGCGACCCACAGGAGTTGAGTGCGTGGGCATAAGCATGAGGGACAGCTATTTTAAACCATTCATGCTCTAGATAAACCTATCTACAACGTGGCCCTCCCATTTTTTAAACACCACATTTACCAAATTTCATTCGAAGATGATTAAGAACTATATCAATTTAACCAGCTTTCAAATGAAACAAACTACATTTACATATCTCCATTAGTTTATGCACTACGATGCCATACAATACAATCACAATCAAAGGGATCAAACAATGTTATATATTCCTCTTTTTTGTCCCCTTTAATAATCGCTTGTGACAGAAAACGTCTAATATATAGTCACATTGATATTTCAGCTGTTGTTATCCGGTTTAGTAAGTGAATTAGCAATTTATATTGAATGTACCATTGTTTAATCAAATTAATTCAGAAATAACAGAATTTCAAAGCGAAAGCCGACGAACGATTGCAATTTTATTTAGTACATTTGTATACAAGAGCAATATTTATAATGAGATTTACTGGTGGCCGCAATTTTATTCAGAAGTACTTACCTATAAAATTTTATTCGTCTTTGTATTGTTAAAATAACATTTTTACTGTACATTTACAAAGAATATACAGTACTACGATTAAAGTTATGGCAAACTTTCGGCAATCTTCTTCTAATTCGATACCAACATATGAATATGTACGTGTCGGGGACAGGTCCATTATTCACGACCATGAGAAGGCTTATGTATCATACTGATCGCCCGATATAATCAAGATGCAGTGCAAATGATTCTGTTTTGTTTCGTTATTGCGAACACAAGATTCTCACTGCATCGTTTATTAAGCTATCACCCATTCTGAATTCTTTTTGGTCAGGGAAGAACCGGGCAAGAAACCCTGGCGTTGCTCTTTTGATGCGACACATCAATTACAACAATCAAAATACAGTTTTTGATTTATTTCCCTTTTCAGCATTACTACATTTAATGTTAGAATCAAGAGAATAATATCCGACTCGATTACAGAGCTAATTGTATAAATGACAAACGCTTCTTATTATTATTAGATACTCAATAGTTTCTCCCACTATGAGAATGATATAAACTAAAAATCTAAATCACCTTCAAGTTAATAAAATGATTGACGGACCAACGATTTTACAATAAATGGCGATATTTGCCAAATGTGCCCGTATTTTTGAATCTCCGATATGCCTCTTACTTTTTTCTTGAAGCATAGTAGTGTAATTTAAAACATTATGATAATAGGGCACTTTCATCGCGGGCTTAGAGTGGTAGAGACTTACATTCCTGTTACCTATACACCTACATTTTGAGTAGTAAAGCTCGTACTTTTGACTGTTATCGTTCATCGATAACAAGTTATCGACGGCTGAGATAATAATGTTGATAACAGCCGTAATCATCGATAAAATATAATATGGCTGTCATATACATAGTTAAGTATACAATTATATAATACAATTCAATACATAACTATTGCTCCTTGTATCACTTATATAATGAAGTTGTCAGTCAAACTCACCACTGTTTTAGGCGTAGGCAGAGATAACAACTACAATTATTAGTGGTAGAGCCACGCTGTTTGTCTACAGCATGAACGGGCCGGCTCGACCGGGTCGTTACTACTATCTCACAGAAAAATTACAGCAAAAAAAATTAGCGGTTTGCTGCTGCATTTCGTACGCCGAGTGAGATATCCGGAGGCCCAAATCCTCGTCCCTTTCCAATCCCTAAGTTCTTCTATGATTCTTCTGGTACTGTAGGCGGACTTGGGCGGTGAAATTACTTAACCATCAGGTGACCCACTTGCTCGTTTGCGGGTCTATGTTATATAAAAAATTAACTTGCTACGATCCACACAATGCACACCTTTGCCTTATTAACACTATTCTTCATACATGCAGGTCGGTTATTTTTTTTTAATCCTTGCACGGCAATGTCATTTAACTCGGCCTTATGTTAAGTACAGTGAAGTCGGAATATAATGTAGAACGTTAAGAAACATTGCTGCGCTCGACGGTCGGTAGAATTATGCTGGCCTGAAGTTAATGGATATACACTGGCTGACCCTAGCACGTGACTCGCCTGAATGAGCCACTATGACGGGGTAACATAATTTATTCTGTATAAAACTATGCTATTATGCATACACATACATAATGCAGGTACCTTTTTTTGATTTAATCGAATGACGAGACGTGCAAGCCGCTCGCCTTATGGTAAGCGCCACGCCTGCCCATATAGGCAACACCACACAGAACTTTGAATTACAAAGTACTGCATGGTACTGAACTGCGCTCGTCACCCTGAGACATACAATTTTAAGTCTCATAATGCCCTGCAATTTCACTGGCTTCAATGTCCTTCAACCCGAAACGCGATAGTGCTTACACTCTGTTGCTTGGCGGCAGAAATAGACAAAGCGGTGGTACCAACCCAGACGGAATCTCCCATACGAGGGACCTACGACCTTGTAAACCTACCTATATATTGAAAATATTTTTAATGTTGTGTTATTTATAACGGTGTTACGATTAAAATTATGCGCTTCGGTAATAGTCGTTCTTTTACGAACATCGATCTGCTTGTCCCATAATTCAGTTGAATAAAAAAAACTATAATTGACGGTCGAAATCTCAGTGCCGCAGCGGGTGGGTAGCCGGTTGAGAAATTGAATTTGTGTGATCCGCAAATATTTATTCCAGCCCTGTTGTGCGACCAAAGGTCTCTCGTTTCAGATATCTGTGACAAAAAATGTTAGAAGTGTTTATGTGAGTGTTCAGTTATTCCTCATAGTTATCATATTGGCTTCTAGCTATTGATTCTAGAAGCTTGCATTGCCTGGGCAGTGTTGGTAATAGTTGTGAATTTCTCCTTTGCATAAACAAAATTAAATCAAGTGTAAAACCGTGATATGATTAGGACTAGCTGCTTTCCGTAAAGGAGGTTTTGTATCTTATAAAATTGTAAATGAAAAAATAAATAAACAGGTTAAATGTATAAAAACGATTGCCAAGCTTTATTTTTCAATTAGAAGGAGCTTGTTTTTTCAATAGCCTGAATGACGAAACGAGCAGGTCGGTACTGATGGTAAGCGCCACGCCTGTCCATAAACAGACGCAACACCGTACAGACCTTTGAAATACAAAACACTGCATGGCATGGGGCTGTGCTCGTGAAACTGAGACGCAAGTCGTTAAGTCATTTTACTGGATTCAATGTTCTTTAAACCCAAACACAATAAAATTTGAGTGGTAGAGCCACGCTGTAGACAGTTTACAGCATGAATGGGCTGGCTCAACCGGGTCGTTACCACTGTCTCACAGAAAATCGACGTAAAGTAGCGGCTTGCTGCTGCGTTTCGTACGGTGAGTGAGATATCCGGAAGCCCAAATTCCCTCCCCATCCCAATCCCTAATTATCCCTTTCCTTTAAGGTCGGCAACGCGCCCATGATTCTTCTGGTGGTGGGCGTACATGGGTGGTGGAGATCACTTACCATCAGGTGACCCACTTGCTCGTTTGCCGGCATATGCTATAAAAAAAAATAAAAAAACAATAGTGCTTACACTCTGCTGCTTGACGGCAAATATAGATAAAGCGGTGATGCCAACCCCAGCAGCCTCTCGCGTACTCCTCGAATCGCGTCCGAATTACCACCTCGCATCCTGAGAAACAAGTTTAAATATGGTATTTTTTTTTATTGTATCGCCAGATATCATGCAAAATTATCTGGATCTACATCATATTTTTATGTACCTAAATATTAGAAGGTATGAGTAATAAAAGTCTTAATTTGCAACTTCGAACCTAATAGCGTTTACATCATTAGATAGATAGATAGATAACACTTTATCGAACACCAATTTAAGAAACAATACAAAAGAACCTTATAACTATAATAACGCCAACAGGCGGTATTATCGCTAAAAGCGATCTCTTCCAGACAATCTTATCGTAATGGAATTGGTAAAAAAATACAGGCCAAAAAGCGGGGGTGTATAGAAGGACATTTTAAGTAATTAACAATGATATACTAAATAATCTGATAACAAAACAGATGCAATGTAGTTTTAACCAACTTTGCATAAAATAGCACCGAATAGATATTAAAGTTATTTCATCTTGGACTAGTTAGCTCCATAGTTTACGCACTGTACAGTATAAACAAACGGCGTTATTTACCATCACATGTCTGTCTTAAAACAAGGTCATTTACAAAATATTGAACGATATAAATCATTATCAACAGGTACTTCGACTAAATTGGTAAAATGATATAAAAATACAAACTTAGTATTAGAACAGCAAATGTGCCGTAAAAGATTAAATACCGCAATGCAGACGTAAACTTCTACTACAAAATGTCGTAAAATCAAACTGTTATTTATATCTATTTGTACTGCACTTAGTAAAATGTTTGTGATTTTCCACCCGTTCGTAACAATCGCAATATCGAACATTGAAATTCGGAAATTGCTTATTATGTTATAAGGCTCCTATTATGTTCTGAACATAGCATTGCTTAACTTCTGTTGATAACAATAACATCAACTCAAGCATGTATCTCCGAGGGAGGGAGAAAATATATAACTAATACAAGTGGAGCTAATTTACATACTATGATGGTATGTGTCGAGCCTCTCGTCTTATCGAGCACTCTCAGTCCCGTGCAACACAAGTCATTTTTTCCTTTCGAGAAACTCAAATATGATATGATTGCCTGACCTGTGACTTGAAAATTGAATTTTTAGTTAATTCCGATGTGTGGAATATCCGTAAGCCCAAATCACCTCCCTTTCCTAATCCGCATTCCTTTCCTTTAATAACGGCAAGGCATTCACGATTCTTCTGATATTGTGTTCATGGGCGTTGGATATTACTTTACATCAGGGAGGCAATTCTCACGCACTCGAATTAAAAAAAAGGCTCGCATGCAGATTAATTATTTTTAATGAAATTTAAGTTTACCTATTCTCAAAATCTCGGGCTTGACATTTCTGGTAGGTTAACTGAACGATAGAAACTTCGAAAATTACTTTACCATTCGAAATTTTACAGTAGAGAACCGACTCGAATTGCTGATTCAGGTCCGAGATTATTTCGAGGAAAATTAGAATTGCCTCCCATGACCCATATTGATATAAAAAAGAATAAAGTGACCTTTGATATAAAAGAGAACGCAATACCTCAAACATTTATTAGCGTAAGTATCATTAGACTAAAACCATTTCAACCATTTACTTTTTCAGAATAATTCCATATTGTGATTTATGATTAATATTGATTTTTATGTTTTCATAGTGAATAATGTTTATCAACATTTTTTCAATATAATTATCACTATTGCCTTGATTTGCCAAACCGGGCCTGACAAAGTATAAATGGTTACCAGAGTCCTTTGCAATATATATGGTATATGCGGTAGAAGGGGTCCAGCTTATTATACGCTGTAGAAACACTTCACTGATTTCAGCTGGATCCGACTATGGGCTATGTAGGCGATACTGTTGATTAATGTGTCTTGATTCACTTAACTAGCAGTATTACTCAAAAACATCGAGGCAGAGTTGGCATAAACGTTTGTAATTATTTAAGGAATTTACTTAATTGTTTGAATTAATTTTACAAATTAAGAGTTTGCCTACACCGCGCCGAGGGATTGGCGGTCTTAGTTGTTATCCTGAAGGCGTGGGAAGAAATCGATTCTAAAATATTTAGAACCAACTTGTAACATCTTATTAATCATATTAAAACAATGATAACTCAGCAAGGAGTGGTACGGACTGCCGAGACGTAAGTCGCAGGTTCGAAACCAGATGCACAGAAGCATGCACAGAGGTGCAACTTAGACAAGTCAGATGACTTGTGCTTCAATCAGTGAATTGCGCTTCTTTTGTAGTAACACAGCGCTTATTCAGAGTATCATGTATAGAAGCTATAAAATCATGATGCTGATATTATATGTGAGCCAGGTTGGTGAGAATTTAAACATGGAATGTTAATAATGGCTAACATATACCAGAATATAATATCATGGTTTCAGAGTAATCCTAACGTGTGTTAACATTTGTCCAGGCCCTGAGAGACACACATTTGACATACATAATTTTAAAAGTTTATTACGCTGTATGTAACAATCAGCTTATTGTTCATTTAAAAGAATAGGTTTCAAATTATGTAGTGAGTTACTTCTTCGTGGTTACTTTGACACACAGTCATTCATAAGACCACATCCATAAATTCATCCACCGTATCCACAAAGGCCCTCCCTGCCCTCCCTTTTCCCATGCTTGTTGGTGTGCCTTTTCCTGCCAGCCTTTAGCGCGGCGGTTAGTCCTAAGTTCCCTTAATTCTAAGTTAGTCTTTTTAATGACAAATTTTCTGTACATGACCTGTCATAAGCGCTTTCTTAGCCTACATGATTAATAAAGATTTTGATTTTGATTTTGAAAGGATTAAGCAGAGGTTTAACTATTATAAGAAATCATATTTCTTCTGTGATGGTTATATTATTTATAGGTTACTTCTTGGTGATTTATGTCTTACAGATTCTCTTTTTTGACTTACCTCATCCAACGTTTTAACATTTGCTCCTCTACTAGTAATCTTTTTTCGTAATCCATTGGTTTTGCATTAAAGTTGATCTAATGAGAAATGTTCCACTTTGCTACTTCGGATGAGTGTTTGGAAATCAATTGCGCTAGTCATTAATGAAACGTCGCATACCTGAATAATTTTCAATTAAACATTATTACAGTACTCAACTGGAAATTCGAACAATGTTTACAACATTGTGCGATCTCATTGTTTATGTAATAACGTATAGATTGAATTTCGATCTGCCTGACGGGTACATGTAATTAATTTATTTAACAATTCCAGTAATACGTATATTCGATTCGTTTTATATAGACATATAACTTGTGTGTAAATTTGAATATAATCTTTATCACATGGGATTGGCCCAGTTCAAGGTAAAAGCGAAGTGCCTTAGCATGCCTTGCCTTTTATCAAAGCATCAGTTCCCCAAATCTTTAAATTCTTTAAAATTTAATTAGGGTTTGGGAAGGGGAGGGGATTTGGCTTCCGGATATCTCACTCACCGTACGAAACGCAGCAGCAAGCCGCTACTTTACGTCGATTTTCTGTGAGGCAATGGTAATGACCCGGTCGAGCCAGTCCATTCATGCTATAGACAAAACTGTCTACAGCGTGGTTATACCACTCAAAACCATATCTTTTACTGTGAAAAAACCCCACCACTCGCGACACCTACAAGTAGTTCCTTTATCTTCTCCGTTAAACAACTGCGTATATCATAAAAAAATACGAGTTATCTAATATATCTTTAATGAATAAATAAAAATCTACGCGCCAGCTAAAAAGGCAATATATCATTCATAACATTAAGATAGACAGCATTTTGACAAACTACTCTAGTCTATTCCTATTTAAATAGAGAATTTCATATTTATAGAACATTATTTATTTTTATAATATATAACTGCAATTCTGAATTTTCTTTAAGCTTGAATATGGCTAATGAACTTTGAATTTGTTTTTATGTTAATACACAGAGAATCAGATACGTTAATCACGAAGGGTGTTTAACTGTTTAGAACACTAAAACAGAAACGAACTACGCGTAGTTCTTGATCTATATTACCAATTGGTATGGTAATTCGTAACTTTGTATACCATACTAAAACAAACTTAAACTAGAAGACTAAAATTTGAAACAGTATAACTTAAATATTATAGTTAATCTTATCGGAATACACTCTTAACTATTGCGGTTATTTTTTTTTTTTGGTGGTAGAGCATTTACCATCTGGACCATTATAGTTACAAGCTAAGTAGCAAACTTAAAAAAACCTGTCAAGTGCGAGTCTAGTTCGCACACTAAGGATTGTGTACCAACACCTTTAAAATCTTACCTCTTGTAGTTTTTATTACTTGTTGATACATACACCATAGTATGAGATTCGCACAACTAAGAAGACGCGGAGATGGCAATGTGCGACGAAAAGATCGCTTTGTGACTCGTGTACAATAGGTTTTATGCATGTATTTTTTTGATTATAATCAATAGTTTACATTGCCCATAATTCACAATAGATTTTTTTTTATTATTCCCCAAAAATATATTTAAGTTATAGGCTATTTAAATCTGGTGGAGGGCATGATTGTTGATAGACAATAAAAATATTCTCGCCATATACTATGACGTCAACGTACACGATGGCCATAAGCGAGATGGTCCCACTACTCCTCCATTTTATTTCAGATAAATTTTCACGCGTTTTGAAATGTTAATTGTTGTCTCAGTTTTCAACTAATTTTGATTATATTTTCGTGGTAGGGTTTCTACTTGTGTTATTTTCTATAGCAAATACGATTACATTAATGTTCGAATTTCCTCCTCAACCCTATTGTATGTTGTAAGTTATTGTATGTTGTATTTAAGTTTTGAGGTATGTGATCAAGACAGGAGAGCGCGACACAAGACCGTTGTTTGTAATTATTAAACAAATCGGGCGTGTTGCTGTCGTCTTACTTGCGTCACTTATACGACATAGTTTACTAGTCTCGGTCGCGTACCTCAAACTGTACCTTAAAGATAATAAAGTTCTTTAAACGTATGATAGACCAGCTGACAGACGGCGTGGATATATAGTAATATTAAATTCCTGTTGGCACCCTCGTTACTTGTTAGAGAGCATTAATGATGAATAATTTCGGATCTAATTTTTTTGTCTTAAAGAAGGTACAAAGGCTTTGTGAAGTAATTTTTATCTTGAATCATTTGCTTGCTTAATAAAAAGTAATTGTTTCTTTCCAACTCTGAACATCTTTTTCGACACTTTGTTATAAAGATCTTTTAAGTCCAAAGTTTATGTTTCTTCCAAATTGATCAAATTTTAAATCGTGCATAAATTCTTAGACTATTTGGCAGAACCACTTGGTGAATTGGTTTTCTGTGGTATGTAATGGGGTTTTCGACCTCATAAAACTTTAAAAGATCACTTAACAATTTGGCATCAGTTCAAACAATAAGTTTGTTTTTCTTTTAGTGTACATATATTCGGCAAAATAACGCACGAAACGACGTGAGTAAAAGAAAATAATAGGCTAAATCTACTTTTGTTCATTGTATATATTTCAGTTTCTCACTTAATACGGAACGGGCAATATTTTAAGTTGGGTTAGATTAAAATATTATTATGAAAAGCAAATATAGTCACTAAATATCGACAATTATTGCCTTGTCTGTAAAAAACAGTTTGTATGATGTTTACCAACCTGCATTGAACTATCTCAGTGGGTGATAAGCCTAAGATCTTTTAACTCCAGACTTATTTACATTAATTAATGGAGAAAGCCCGTACCCAGCAGTGGAACACACAACATAAGGTTGATATTTTTATGATAATAACATCAATTTTTGTACACAGTAACCACTTAAGGTTATAGGACCAATAAACACTAATGTCGCGCTTGGACCTGCTCTCAGTAGCTAAATTGCTTCCGAGGCGTCCATTACCTACCATACCGTCATGCCCAGTTAAGGTCTGTTTTGAGGCAGGAGTTCGAGACAGGGGGGTCGTGACGCCTAACGCAAGTCAGGCGCTATCGACATGTAATCATTATTGGTATTTGCCAAGTGTAGTTATCTTTTTCTTGGTATCTAATTTACATTCATAAAATAGTCGTGTTTGCAGGAGTAAGCAGAAGTATAACTAGAGAAGCTACGATTCGCAAATCTTATTTTTTATTTCATTGAAAAAAAGTTTCTGCATTTAATATTCAGAACACAAATCAAGTTTCTATCTAAACTTTTATTTTCCAACCAATGATAATATTGGTCTCGCAATACTTTTTGTAACTGGCACAAAACAGACTTTTCGGAATAATTAATACCTTTTTTATGCTAAACTATTGTGCAAATTCTCACATAATAATATTTTATAAGACTGTACTGTCTTTTATTACAATATACCTAGAAATAAATAATTATCTGAAGATGGGAGGGTACCCGATATTATTATATCCGACTGGGTGGCGTCAACCGAAACATGGCGAAAACCCCGACATAGTAGCTCGTTCCGGCGAGTCGCGTAGAGTCAATATGCAGTAACATATTTGGCATAATTCTGCCGATCGTGGAGGGACGCAATGTCTCTTGAATGGTGACATTATATTGGGACTGCACTGTAGCTATCATAAAGTCCACTGTAATCACATTGCCGTGCCAGGATTTAAGATAATACCTTTTCTGAACCGCATTAAACTATTTTCACTTTAATGCGGTTTAGAATTCATTTTCGCGCAATAAACTAATTGCTCGCTCAACTAACTTAGAATACTTATAAATACGAAATGGTTTCTAAAAGTTTTCGTCTTGAGTTTTATTAGAAATACCATGAATACTTTAGTTCCAATAATAACCTTTTTATATTCCCTAAGTCGTAAACAAAAGAATGTTATTTTACGACACAAGTAATCTTATCGACATGTCCAAGATTTGAGCACTATAGCTCCCTGTGGAATTCTTGAGGTCTGCGTACAAAAAGTATAGGTTTTTTTAAAGGCAAGGAACTTAGTATTTAGTTCTACACAAAGCACTATAAGATAAAATTTTGTGTTTATTTTTTCTACAATTAAATTTTATCGATAGCCAATTAATCTTATTTCTCGAAATTTAGTCTTTTTTTATCCTGTCATACGAGAAGTAATCGGTAACATATTTTTGTATGTGCTGCTAAGCAGAAAACAAAAGAATATAACATTCTCAGTGGCGACATCGATTACTTTCGTTTCAATGGACCAATAAATTTAATATGGTGCCACCCGCTGTTGGAAACAACGATCTGATCGTAAAATGCCAATAACCACGTCTACGTCCTACTATCCGCACCCTATCGAGGGAATATGCATGAATCTCCAAAATCGTAATATAATATTTATTTCGACATACTTACTTCTAAATAATGAATTATAGATCTTACTGTATAATAGGACAAATTTTTCAACCGTATAATAAACATTATTTACCTTAACAGATTTTTTTTATCCGAGCACGGCAAAGTGACTGCACCACACCTGATGGTAAGCGTAGTGCAGTCCAAAACACCAGCGACCACCGACAATGAGTTTATCGGTGGTCACCAAAGTCATGCCGGCCTGTATAAATGCTTCTTCCCTCTTCGAAAATTATACCTGTAACGTGTGTCAAATAGGTACTCCCTAAATGGGTTATACAATGCGTTAACTATAATTAGATACAATTTATTACGAAAGTAACTAAATCATTATTAAAATCAGCCATAAATCATTACTCAATATTGTAATTAACTAAAAGTTATTTTTAATATTCATGAGAATTTCTAAGTTCTAAAATTAATATGACATAACACGAGCTAAGCAGATTTTCTCTATGATCCTTAAAATTGTATTTATCTTCTAATTATTATGTTAACCGACGTCAAATCATATGAAAAGTTTTATATTATAAAACATATTTTTGGACGTAATAGGAATAAAGATCGTTGAGAAGGCTGGCCTCAGATTAACAAAATTAATCGCGTTTAGATTAAGAACTCATGAATTATACAAATTTTATTAAAATTTTCCTTTCAAATATTTAACTAAACATGTATGCGAGAAAATTAAACTGACACATGTCTAACAAGCGAAAAATATGTGGACAAAGTTACATGTTTTTTTGAGTGGTAGAGCCACGCTGGAGACAGTTTGTCTGCAACTTGAATGGCCCGGCTCGACCGGGTCGTTACCACTGTCTCACAGAAAACCGACGTAAAGTAGCGGCTTGCTGCTGTGTTTCATATGATGATCAAGATATCCGGAGGCCCAAATCCCCCTCTCCTTCCCAATCCCTTAGTTATCCATGCTATTTAAGGTCGGCAACGCGCCTATAATTTTTCAAGTATCGCGGGCGTACATAGGCGATGGAGATCACTTACCATCAGGTGATCTACTTGCTCGTTTGCCGGTCTATGTTATAAAAAAAATGTCACAATGTTAGCGCTTTTCAACGCTATTCAACAAAATAAAATAAATTAAATGTTTGACGAACGCCCGCCGTCTAATAGAAAAACATTTAAAATTTCTAAATAGCTGAACAGATTTTCTTCAAACATTCATTAACAACTTTCTAATAAAAAAAACCGCTTTCAAAGCAGTCCACTAAATTAGCTGCTACGATGCCAAAGACAAACATATAGGTACTCCTCTTTTTGTCGGGGGCTAACAAGATATTGGACGAGATAATTAATCTCACCAGTGGCAGTTAAAATTAGTGAGTGAAACGAAACAATGAACCCCCAAAGACCAGTAAAAGAACATTAAATTAAGCAATTTATACTAGTCCCAGACTAAAAGACATTTATTTATTAAGCTGCAGCCGGCCTACCTTTTACCCAAAATCCTACGGGAATTAATTCACCATCACATCCATTAAGAATAATGTTATGATAATAAGGTGAAAGTGAGGGTAACAATGCGAATACTACTCAGCTACAGATCAAACAATAGTCTAATCAGTAGTACTAATGGAAACATTTCTGCCGATAGTACCCGCCAAAGGCTTTCAACCGGCAGGCGCTTACCTGTAATTGTCTCGGTATTGTGTAATTATGGAACGAGTGGTCACTTTAGGCTGCTTTGTATGTTTTTTCACTCAACAAAATGATTTTCACGTAAAATGGTAATTATTCAGGTCAATTATACTAGTGGTAGAGCCTCGCTGGAGATACATTTGTACAAGTGATACAGCCACGCTGTAGATACATTTGTCTGCAGCATAAATGGATTGACTCGACCGGTTCTATACCACTGTCTCACAGAAAACCGACGTTAAGTATTTGGCTGGCTACTGCGTTTCGTACGGTGAGTGAGATATCTGGAGGCCCAAATCCCTTCCCGGTCCTAATCCCTTAATAGTCCGTTTCCTTTAAGGTCGACAACGCGCTCATGAATCTTCTGGTATATGAGCGTTGGAGATCACTTACCATTGATTGATTGCTCGTTTGCCGACCCATGCTGTAAAAACTAAAAATAATTAAAAAAATGTTAAGAGTAAGGTCTTTCGCCCAAAACTGTGTTGTCTTGACTTGACTTACATGCATAATGCATACTTAGGCTAGGATTAATTTTCGTACTTTATTTTCTATGGTAAACTATCCAGCCGCATGCCCAATCACCAAGCTGAACAATTTGGCGATCTTATCTGCGAAAGAAAACGTATATAAAGTGGAAGAATTCTTCTTAGCATTGTGGATAGTTCATATAGTTTTAGACCAGTATTCCGCAATAACGACACAAATACGGGAAGAGTTTCACAAGTTAGACGGCTGGGGGCATACCGGCAAGTGCTGTATCGACGAGGACAAGTAATCATAGGATGTTGCCTTACTATAAAAAAAACATAATATGATATCCATTAAATAGACACGTACGTAATATGTTTTTTTTATAAGCAATATACAGGACTCTGAAAATTGGACAACTTTATTGGTACTTGACAGAATATGTAATCACTCGCCCGCACTTCTGAACAATACTCTCGTAACATAGGATAGATAAAAATATAATGTACTAAGTACATACCTTAATACAAAATTACGTTCTCACTCCTGTAATCACCGTAGGTATAGGCAGAGGTGTTATCAGTACACCCAAATTTCGCTGAGCGTATTATCGTCCCATGATGTGATAGGGAGCGAGCCTATCGCCACACTAGACTTCGGGCTGGTACTGAGCATTTCGTGATATAAAAACCCAGTATCACTTTTACCCGACCCGGGGATCGAACCCGAGACCACAGCACAGCAGTAGACCCGCGTACTTATTACAACTGCGCCACCGAGACAGTCACTGTACAAAAATACTAGCGAACATTTTGATCATTTTATTTAAAATAGAATCTTAGCAATTTATTGTTATTATTCTTGGTACTTAATGCTTAGGTTTATTATATAATTATTAACAACTTTCTATTGATTTTAAAAAGCTATAGTCATCAGTTATATTCAACAATATTACGTTTAGAAAATTTGATTACGTAATAATATTGAACTTGTCGAAGATGACGAGTCAATTGTTAAATTGCAAAACAAGTACAGTTAGGTTTAACAAAGACGGTTAGGTTGATTTCGTCTGTCACATAATCACAATTTTAAATAAAAGTTATTGTCTCGTTTTTTATATCAGGAGACCGGCTATACGAGTAAGTCCGTCACCTGATGGTAAGCGATCATGACATGGAACACCCAAAATACCAAACGAATTATGACTGCTTTGCCGACCTTAAAGGAAGAGAATGAATGTCGGTTTTTATGGCACAGTGAAACAACCCCGGTCGTGTCAACCTATTCATACTCTGGACAAAAGTGTCTTTAGTGTAACTCAGAATTTTTTTCACAAATAAAAATACTAGTATGTAGTAAAAATAACTTTCATGTTATGAAGCAATGAGTCAAGATCGCAGTATAGGTATTGATCGGTGCGATATTATTTGTCGACCGATAAGCTTTGCGGCAAAACACATTGACACAGCCGTGCAAAGATAACAAAAGGCCCCGTTATATTAGACAACAATTAGGCTGGCGGTTAATTGCTCCATAAAACGAAGCGCTTTAAGTATTTCAAGGCATGTCGACCCATAACTGAATAATGTTTTCTCTCACTGTTTGGCAATTACCAAGGCGGCCCGCCCCCGGATTCCGTTGATAAGGAGCTCGATGCCCTTGTTGTTTATCTACAACATGATTACATTAACCGGAGCGTCGCCTATTTTCGCAAAGTTTCACCAAAGAATATTGCTATTCGAATTATCTAACCTGATTTGCATTATTATCGTACATACTTTGCAAACGCCTACCACACATAGCCGTTAAATTTACGACGCGATTTACTCCGATAAATTAGTACAAAATTTAGCAGTCTCTTTCCACAGTGGGTGGCGCTTATTTTTGCCCGTAAGCAATTATAACAGCGCGTTTCGAACTGGCGCGGGCGCCTTATTCTATATGACCGTGTGGATTCTAGCATTAGCATTCAAACTAGCATTGAATAGTGTTCTCTAAGACAATGTCAAATTAATTAATCGCGATGAGGTGCATTACTTGCTTGTTATGAACGTTTGACATTGGCTTAAATAATGCCATTCGGTAATTATTTCGCGAACTTAGCGTAACGCGGGCGCGTTATGAATTTGTGTAGTCATTGATAATAAGGCCCCTGGTAGGTCGTCTTTGACTTAATTAACTTTATTTTTACAGGACCGAGAGGAGTGAAGACCCAGTTTCTAACAACGCAAGCCTTACAAACAGCGCGGTTCGGCATAAAATTGTTGTAATGGGAGCTGCTAAAGTTGGAAAGTCATCGCTCATAACTCAATTCCTGTACGGCACATTCTCAACAAAATACAAGCGAACAATAGAGGAAATGCACCACGGCGACTTCAACGTGTCCGGGGTCAGGCTGACCCTCGACATTTTGGATACATCTGGCTCGTATGAATTTCCAGCGATGCGAGCTCTGTCAATGCAATCGGCAGACGCATTCATTCTGGTTTACGACATCACGGACGTGGACAGTTTCGCCGAAGCCAGAGCCCTGAGGGATCAAATACACGAAACCAAGCAAAGCACCGCCGTGCCGATCGTGGTTGTTGGAAATAAAGTGGATTTAGCGGAGACGGGTGCGCGACAGGTGAGTGCTTTTGTTTTTCCGAATAAACGTGATTTATACAGGTACTAAAGTACAAGGAAAGCTGTTGAAATTAGAGTTTAAGGGTACAGTGTGATGCAAAATTAAAACATAAAGAGAAAAGTTGTAAACTGAGATTAAGTATACACAGGCAACGAACATTAAGAACTCAAAATACTAATTCCATAAAAACGGTTCTGAAACGTAAATTAACTGACGTACACATTCATAGTAACAATTAGTTGATGAAGCAAAAAAATATCGGAAATCTTAAGTACACAATTAGTAAGATACTTTTGATATCTCCTGATGGTAACCGGTCACCGCCGCTCATGGACATCGGCAATGCCAGGGGCACAGCCAAGCCGCTGCCTACCACTAAACTGTGATAGAGATCACATAACATTGTAAAAAAGTAGCTACAGTATGTGCCACATAGAACATCATAAAACCTATCAAGTCCGGCGCATTAACTTAATTATACCTCAAGACTATAACTGTGATTTTAAAAAATCTCATTACATATATGCCACAGTGAATCACAAGGTACGTATTAAAGCAAGTGTCCCGTTTAAACACTCTGTACCTATGTAAGTAACTTTATTTACTTCACGATCAAAGTTCTGAAGCTTGTTAAGGGGTTCTCCTCGCAATTTTCCCTTCTTTGTTGGTTGTGCGTAGCGTGAACCATTACAGTTGAAATAACAAAGTAGCTTGTGGAGCGGGATAAAGCCTGTCACGCATCACCTATTCGTGACAACTTTCCATCACACGTACATGAACTCTCAACTAACGATAAAATTAATACAGATTAATATTTAGGACACGTGAAACAAATGCTCTGAAACTAAGTTCTTATGTGGGAATTTTTGTTGTTATTTGTAACGAATTTATCGACGACTAGTGTTTTCCTCGCGGCTCCACCCGCGTGATCTTCTTTTTTCGGGATAAAACGTAGCCTATGTCTTATTCTGATGTATAAGCTATATTATTGTAAAGTTTCATTAACATCCATTCAGTAGTTTTTACGTGAAAGAGTAACAAACATCCATCCATCCATACTTACAAACTTTCGCGTTTATAATATGAGTAGTATATTGATACATGATCGGACATTATTTTACTTATAAAAGAAATATCAAATAAACTTCAGACTTTGATTTGAAGTCACAGCCTTATACAAGTACAGTTTACGGTGCTATCCCGAAAGATAGACGGCAATGCCAAAATATTGTGCTGCCAGAGTCGCCGAAAGACATCATTATTGTGGGGGTTTCTGAGGCCCTCGGAAGAGTGAACGATAAAGCCGTATAGTAGAGAGACGGTTCCGGCAATAATACTATAATCAGAATCCCCTGAGACCGTCTCAATTGCACAGTAGAAGACCACCATGGCGTTTTAGTGGGTATAGCAGCCTAAGGATAATTGCTAGGAACCCGATCCAGCGGCCATTCAAGACAACTGTTTCAGAAGGCTGATAAGACCGGCATAACTATTCCTCCTTAAATATCTCTATCGAAAGACAAGAATTATTACATCACATTTAATCATAAATATTCTATTATCAATGAGAGATAAAATATAGAGCAAAGAAATTGTACAAAAATCTTTGATGAGTGATATTAGGCGCACCACTCTTAGCTATTTGCTGAAAATAAACTGGGCTTTGATCATTCACTAACGCAGGCAGCTGAACATTTTGCAGCCATCGAGGCATAATAATTGAATGACACTAGGAAAGTTATTAAAGAGGTGGCTTTTAAGCAATGCCAAAGGATTATAATTTCAAAATGGGGAACACTTATTCGTTTAAAGTCGATTTTAAGGTGAAACGAGGTGGGCGATATTTAATTCTGCCGAGTTTAGCTGTTTTAGATGTTGCTGGAGATTAAAATTGAATTTTCGAACGGTCAGCACAAAGGAAAATGTGACACACTACAGCAAGTACCGTTAATATCTACAGTTATTACAAGTCGCCTCTTATTTCACGGCGAGAATGTTTCGTATGTGCTAGAGCGTGCACCAAGCACTCTGCCGAGAATCGTCGTCCAATGACGGCCCGTGTCTGCATGTAATATTTTTATGTCTGTGCTGGTACGCCTCTGTTGTTTTCAATGTCTGTAGATATGAATAAAGCTTTAATCAATGCAATGGGTTGTGTACGGTTTGCTGTGAAAAATATTATTCCTTCCTTGAAAGCGATTTCCGACTGTCAGTTATGCAACGGTTTTCCTCATGACTCCAATATATAATAAGATAGATTTAAGAATATTAGATCTATTTTTATTATAGTGGTTACCAGTAAAGTTATAGAGGACATTTTGAATTAGATAAGCTTGATACAATATGTGAAGCTCTACTAGTTTGAAAATGAAGAGGCATATAGTTATATTCGCAACATTAAGTTGTTACAATTATTGCATTAATTTTAATGGATCTCCACTAAAAAATAAAATAGCTTTAGACAAACTTGAAACAAAACCCGACCGAATAACACTGAAAAGTCAAGAAAGCAATTTCTAGATATCTCTTTGGAGTCTGTCCAATTTCAGTTGACCGGCAGCGGCACCGGCACCGACTCTAAAAAAACCTCTGGAAAATGTTATTTTTGCGTATTCTTTTTTGAAGTCAAGTTTACTTAAGACTTATTTACAATGTAATTTAATGTTGCGAATGCTTTGATTTATTTGTTCACGTATATTATTATCGCTTTACGTCGTTTTGTGTTCGACTTATCATGGAAAAGGGTATTGCAATAAATCTTCGGAGGTAAATGTGTTGCGACTCACTGAACCAACGCTTCCTGTCTGATGGACAGGGCCGGATTATCACGATCGTTATCGACTGCCGCTTCCTGAAAATAAAATTAATATCATTTAAAATATACATTTTTATGTTATTTTTACCTGTCTACGAAATATATAGGAAACACTCGTGAAATATATTTAAACGTTGATATTTTTATGGGTGCTAAGGGATTTATGGATATAGATCCTAAATACAGCTCTGCCGAGAAATGTATCCGAAACCTTGTGAACGTCGCTCGGTGTGCTAGATCACTCGATTTGCTTCTTCCGCTTAACAAGCAAGGAAAATTTATTACGAAGGGGCATATTTTATTCATCCGCTTAAAATGTATATTACGTAGTCCGCAACCAAAGCTTATCGAAGTAGATTCTGCCAACATTGCATTTTTGCGTTTTATTAGTATATATTTAATAAACTCATGTTCGCATCTCCGCAGAGGTAAGCAGAGGAGCAACTAGGTAATCTGCCCATTGTTTACTGCGCTTATTTCTGTCCCATAATGTGATAGGTGGTGATTCTATCGCCACAAATTGCATTATTAAACTACTGGTGTGAGATATTTCGAATTGAAACAAATTATCATAATGTTAGCCTGATCTGGGACATGAACCCTGGACCTCACCAGGTTCTCAGAATAAGTACGTTACCACTAGACCGGCTTGCAATTTATTAAATATTAATGTCATATTATACTTATTGAAGTGATAACTTCTTATGGGAGGGTAAACCGCTTCGTAACGTAACGCGTTACGGCGCCATTCTGCCTGGCTTCCCTTTCTCTCACGCATACGGCAGCAGTAGGCAGGCTCCTCCTCTCTCACTTTAACCCACATTAGTTTAAGCTATCACTTCTGTCAAGCGTCCCAAGACGCACTCGTTTCTTTTTTTCTTTTCATTTGTTATTAATTATTTTATTGTGATATTTATGAGTTTTCAATACTACTAAATCCCTATTTAGTTTAAATGTAAATTAAAAGAAACATTAATATGGAAAAAGATTAAAAAATAATAGTCTTTTCCATAGTTCTAAATGTCCCATTTTCTCGTTTTACTCACAACAATGAAATTCTAAAAGTTGGAACTAGGAACAAAAACAATGTAGCATTATAAATTACGCCGCAAAGTTAGTCCCACAGAGCCATACTGTTTTTCCTGCGATATCGCATTACAATACCGACTATTCGCAAGTTTCCGTTCCATTTTACTCATTGAACTCATTATTGTGTATTCGTAGATAAAGTATTGGTTTATTTTATAGGCCAATTATGTATTACGTTACCATATGCGGTAGAGCTACCTTGTAGATAATGAGTACAGCACGAATGGTCGGCTTATCCGGGTTATTACCACTGTCTCTCAGAAAATCAACGTGAAGTGGTAGCTCACTGTTGTATTTCGTACGGTAAGTTATATATAGTCCAGTCATTATATGGGGTTCACCTCGGAAAATCGACAAAGGTATTTGTGACCTTTGACCCCTGACTTTAAAACTTGCGACCATCCAATTATATGCGAATATTGAGAACAGTTTTAGGATGCCAAAATACAAGTTTTTACGTAATAATATACTGGGTATGTCGATTTTCCGAGATATTCACCTAATATGGCTTAAGAAGACTGGACTAATAACCGAATACACAACCCTCCACTTTTCTTACTGATTACCGTTCCTTTGTGATTAGTCACCACTCATATTCAACTTGGTAATAGTACTAAAAGTTGTTACCTATCGTTATATAACTATCTACTGCCTATATATTTTTGAAGTAAAACCACTTTTCAAGGTGACTGGCCATCTGGAAATCAGGATGTCTGGTCACTTATGCGGTTTATATAAATTACAGGGAATAACCAAAATATTTTTTGACAGACAATTTTCATTTATCATTCGATATTCATACTCACCGTAATAATTTTTTTGATGGTACAGCATGCATTTTATACAAAAATGAAACTAATACAAAATAATTAGACAGCTAAAACTAATAAACTAAAACTAATAATCTAACCAATTATGAGTAAGTATAGTTCTTGTTTATTATTATGGTACTTCGGCAAACATTGACTACTAAAAGTGTTATAGCGCATGAATCATATATTTTATATAACAATTATAATTATTAAGCTTGAATTTTATATGCATATTAAGGTTAAGTAGCGCCTGCACTACGACGTGTTTGAGAGCAGTCATTATTTGCTATTCGAGTTTTGCAGGCTTCATACATAGAGACATTTTTAATATTTTTAAAGTTTTAGACCTTTAAAGTTAAGGAATCCATATTGATAAATATATAGGGAGCAATTGGTTGGCAATTGTTTGTCTAAGAAATGTATGATAATCCTGTAGTATATATGCTCAAACCACACAAGTGACGAGCCATCCTGAAGTCAGGCTAGCCGGAGACATTAAAAAGTGGTTTACCTTTTAATGCATGGTAGCAACCGTTAGTAGGTAGCTACCGATCGTAAGACATTTTCTATTTTTATTCTAATTTTGGATTATGGATCCATCGAAAATCGATGATTTCGCCAATGTCGAGTATTAAATAAAAATTACTAAAAATAAAGATCAAAATGTAGACATAACCACAACCCACAAAAACTATAGCAAGTCTCGTAAGACATACAAGCCAAATCTTTCTTTTGCATGTGTTAAAAAGCATCTTGCCCCACTGCGAGTGGGATAAGGGCAGGTGGAAGAAGAACAATATGGATTATACTCACCTGAAAGTAGATTACGTTGGTGAAACAATCATTGATTAATTCTTTTCAATTTGAGAAAATGGCGAACAAATTAATATACACACGGGTCGAATACAGAATCTATTTTTAAGTCGGTTACTAAGGCCTATAATTTCTTTCATATATAAACCTAATGCCTATTGTAAATGTGGAAATTGTGACTTTGGATATTTCTTATTCCATAACGCTATAATGGCTGAACGGATTTGAATGACATTAGACACACTGAGAGACTATGACCCGGATTAGGCCATAGACTACTTTTATCCCGAAAAAAGACGTTCACACGATCGGAGCCGCGAGAATATGCTAGTATAATGTATTTTTAAAGTATAGCTATTTCATTCCCCGATCCGAACGTAATGAAATTATTACTTGAACTAGCAGCAGGCAGAAGTGGCTGGGTACTTATAACTTATAAGTTAAGTCATAAAACAACTCCACGTAATATCCATATAAATCAAGTGCGAACTCATTTAACTGTCGTAGGAAGTAGGTACCAAATTTCGTATTAGGTAATAACCTCGAATGATGTAATTTACTTATAACACTTTAGATAGCAGCGATAGCTCAGCGGGGAGTGGTATGGACTGTCGAGACGAAAGTCGCAGGTTCGAAACCAGCCCCAAGAGCAGACACCACTGACTTTTCTAAGTTACGTGTATATTACTTGTTAATTATCGCTTGCTTTAACGGTGAAGGAAACATCGTGAGGAAACCTGCATACCTGAGAACTCGATAAGATTTTTTCGAAGGTATGTGAAGTCTGCCAACCCGCATTAGGCCAGCGTGGGGGACTAAGGTCTAATCCCTCTCATTCAGTAGAGGAGGCCCGTGCCCAGCAGTGGGACGTATATAATACAGGGCTAGTAAAAAAAAAACTTTAGATAGTCGTTAGTTTATCGACTTGTGTTTTTAAGAAACTAGTTTTTGGTCACGACTTCGCTCGTCTGTTAAAGCTGCGAAAAAGTTCTGTAAAATTTTAAGTTTCTATCGATAATGGTTTGAGCTAAGCGATTATATATCAGGATTTTGCCTTTGTTATAAACAGAAACAAACTTGAAATAGATGTCTGAAATTACATTTAAACATTGATTTTATAATTTTAATAAATTTAAGTAGTAGAGCCACGCTGTAGACAGTTTTATCTACAGCATGAATGGGTCGGGTCGACCGGGTCGTTACCACTGTAACAGAAAACTGACGTAAAGTAGCGGCTTGCTGCTGCGTTTCGTACGGTGAGTGAGAAATCCGGACGTTCAAATCCATCGCCCCTTCCCAAACCCTTCCCTTTAAGGTCGACAACGCGTCTATAATTCTTCTAGTATTCTAGTACATGGTGGAGATCACTTACCATCACGTCACCAACTTGCTCATTAGCCGCTCTATACTATAAAAAATTCCTTATTCTTAAGCTTTAATTTTAGATGTCATACAAAAATATCACGAAATAATATTTCTTACTACTTTATTGCCAAATAATATTACCAGTATACATAAAATGTATACTGGTAATATTATGTGACCTGTCTGGACTTATGAAGTCAAATAAACAATGGTGTTTAGTGTTATCACCGACGCAATATGTAGGTCTTTTATTAGAAAACACACCCAATTGTCCCATTACCCTTTTAACAACACGGCAGTTAGTCATTTTACTGAACTAGGTTCAGTGTGTGTGGAACTTTTATATGCCAAAGCCGAGTAGTAAAAAATTCTAGTGCGACACATTTACAGCTGTTAGAAGGTATAAAGACCACTGAATGTTACGATTTTCCTTTTATCACTTCATTTTGATCATTTAAAACCCGCCAAGTGCGAGTCGGACTAGCGTATCGAGTTTTTTTCCCTGAATGACAAATTATTTCTCCTGGCAAGCAGCAGTGTGTAAGCACTGTTGTGTTTCAGTTTTAAGGACATTGCAGTCAGTGAAATTATTGGGTATTATGACACTTAACATCTCATGTCTCAGGGTGACGTGCGCAGTCCAATGCCATGCAGTGCTTTATATTTCAAAGTGTTGTACGGTGTTGCTTCTGTTTATGGGCAGTCGTCGCACTTACCATCCGACGAGTAAGCTGCTCGTTTCGTTACTCTAATAAACAAAACAGGAGCTGTAACATTATGTATATCATTATATCGAATATCGTATACACAATTAAGTGTGAAATTGAATACTTACGAATAAACCGTCGAAATTATGTACTTCAATTAATATAATCCATTTTATACAGCTGAAGTAACAATTAAACTTGTTAGCTAATATTACCTATTAACCTGTAAGATTTGTTTACAAGCATTCCAACTTAAGACGAGATTTTCCTGGAATTGCCACACTCAGTCTAATGTTGTGTTAATTTACGCAGAATATTAAGGACTTCAGGTATATTTCTCAACTTAATAGGCATTTAATAATCGCTTTATAAATGTTATCTACATTAACTAACTAACTAAACGTGATAATTTTTAATGGTTGAACCTCATTCTAATTAGATCTATATTGTAGACAGTTTTGTCTACAGCATGAAACGGGCCGGGTCGACTAGGTTGTTACCACTGCCTCACAGAAATCCGATGAAGTAACAGATGGCTGTTGTGCTTTATACGGTGGGTGAGATATCTAGAGGCCCAACTCCTTTTTCAATTCCTTTTCTTTAAGGTCCGCAACGTGTCCATGATTCTTCTAGTATTGTGGGCATTCATGGGTGGTGACGTTCAATAACCCTATGGTGACCCACTTACTTGTTTGCCGGGTTTTGCGATAAAAACATTCAGAAAATGTTACTTCTTAAAATAAGAATTTGCATTTTCGCTGAATAAAGAATTAATTATCAACACCGTTAATGCATTTTCTCAAACTTCTCAGATCTTTGCAAAGGACATTGTCAAAAATGGCCTATGAATCAACACGCATGAAACATTTACTATAATTATTATTATTATTTATAATGTACATTATAATTATTTCAATAGAACGGACACTTTTTAATTTCGAAAACAATTTAAAAAGTATTCACTTCCGTCATAGTCCTCGGTATTATAATTTTTGGTTCAAATTCGGGTTTTTAATAGGCAAAGGTATTGTAGCTCATACAGCCAAGTCTTTGTAACAGCACTCTTAATAAGAGTTTGACACAGACAAACGTCATTATTCTCAAAAGTCAAGTGTTGAGAATACTGACGCTTGTCTGTGTAATTTAAAACCATTATTTTATTAACCATGATTATGGTTTTTAGTCACAAACAGTCCGATATGATGTCGCGGAACCATAATACGGCTTGTCAAAATGTTTTTTTTTAAATTTATTTATGGCTTCGTATTGTTATGCATTTCGCCAATGACAAGTGTAATTTATTCTCAAGTCTTCACAAGTACGATGAAATATCGGTGTGGAAGTTTTCAAGGACTTGTTGGAGTTTTGGTGTGCATTCTTTCCAGTACGATACACTTATTTCAATATTTCCATACACTGTTCATCGCCGTAAATGTTTATTGCACAAATCCACACCACTTTTATATAACAAACACAACATTAAACTATTTTTGAAATAAATTAAAATCAGCGATGAACCGCACTGTCAGAATTCCCGCCAAAACTCCGTCAAAATGATTTAACAGATGACAACATTTGACATTTGATAGTATTTATTGGCCTAATTATAACCTCAAAATCCGAAAGTATTTTATTTATTTTTCGGAAATCTCAAGTGTCCGTAGTTTTAATTTAGTTTCAATCAAATATGTACATTATCTAAAACCCAAAAAGTAAATTCACCTTCCTGTTGGTTCTTAGGCAAACTATGTATGGACGACGAACAATGTCCTTTATTCTATTGCAAAGGTTGCTTTTATTTTTTCCTTACACAAAATGTGCTCTACTTATAAAAGACAATAGCAATCCAACCAAAATATCTAGGGACGTTCAAAGTCCATATTTATTTACTTATATCAGGAAATACTATATAGATAACATATGATAAATGGCTGATATAAACACCGTTATGTTGTTCTGCCTTGTGGACAATACCGTCTGAAGATAAAAAGAGCATTTTTAATATTTGCAACGTAGGAAACAACGTCATAGTTGCCTGTAAACTTCACAGCGTCATACATGTATATAATATTCACTTTTCAGTAAAAATCTTGTAAACGAGTTTTAAGTATATCTGAAAGAAATTTCCGGTTGCAATAAGACGACCCATTGTATCACCCTTACTGTATGATACTTACTTTGAAGTTACTTTATGTGTGCAATAAAATATATTCTATCTATCTATCTCACGAGGGAATATATATTGGTAAACAACTGCCGATAGGTATAATTTGAATATGTTATTTGAGAAACCTAGTTATTTTTCCTTTATCCGAATGGCGGGACGAACAGGTTGCTCGCATGATGGAAAGCTGCCTGTGGATAAACAGTAACAACACTGCTCAGAGCTTTAAATTTCAAACTACTGCATGGAACTGCAGTGCGCTCTTCCCCCTATAAATATGATGTTATTCATATAACTAATCATAATCTTTTTTTACAGGTAGAATTCCACACAACAGAATCCGTGGTGACGGTGGACTGGGAGAACGGGTTCGTCGAAGCCTCAGCCAAAGATAATATCAATGTGTCACAGATCTTCAAAGAATTGTTGGTGCAGGCAAAGGTGAAGTATAATTTGTCTCCTGCCCTGAGACGGCGCCGACGGCAGTCGCTTCCGACAGGTCCCCAGGGCGCCCCGGGGTCCAGTCCGACCCCTCCTGCCCCCTCGCAACCCCACGTACCGTCGCCGGCCCAACTGGCACACCTACAACAGATAAGGGAACGACACAATAGCAAACGCAATTCATGTGTCATCTCTTAGATCAATCGTGTAAATTTAGGTGTCGTGTTTCGTCCTAATCGGCACGGTGTCGCGCGGCGTTAAAAAAATGTAACTAAATGGTCTCTTTCTTGCAGTAACAATTTGAATTTTCTAACTTTATAATGTTTTCCCAGCTGGCCGCATTTATCCCATCACATTATGATTGATGACATAAATATTACAGCATCATCCAGATGCAACCACAAAATCGATGAACTCATGTCGTAAGTTATCTTGAAACTTTGCGCAAAATATAAAGTGGGTTACACAAAATGTTGTTGTCATGCCGCGTCACCGCTGCGCCGCCATCTTTACTGTGAGTTTCGAATTTTCTGACTAGAGTCATAATGATAAAAGTTTTATAATAGATGTTCGCGTTATAATACTGCAATTATTTTCTAAAATCTTGTTTAGGTGATAAATTTACTTTTAATATTAAATTAGAATATAAATGAACACCAAATCATTGTATATCTTCTGTCATTTATTATAATTCTATTAATATAGGATGCCATTACGTTGATAAAATTCAAGCTTTATAACTTCAGATTTTCGTGATTTACCGATACTATTGTTATCTGAGAAACTCATAAAATGATGGAAGAATTATACGCAAACGTTAGACCACGTCATAAAAAAATCATCTTATACCAAATTACCAAACAATTTTCATAATTATTGGAAGTTTGAACTTTATCAACAAACGTATTTGGCTAGATTTAATATGACTTTTATCCAGAGGAACGTATACATTCTAATATTGTAAATTTGTGCTCTCTAGTATTTTTGGAATATATCCATACTTTATTTCACTAAATAATATAAAAAATATGACTTAATATGCGTTATCTGTGAGGACTATTCGACTGTATTCAGTTGTTATCAGTCGCTCTACAGGTCTTCATTCTATGTATCCGTACTGAATTGTACACAGGCTCATCACACCCGTAATAATATACGTTTATGTTAGGTAATAAAAACGTAAGTTACGTGACGTTTCTAGACATCCATTAAGATTCTTACTACAAAATTAAATATATACGTCTTGTACTGAGTCTAATGAAACAAAGTAAATGTGAAACATCAATTTACTATTCAACTAATTATATTTAATACGTTTTTAAGTTTATATAATATAATTTTTGTTTGTCCATATAAATAAATAATAAATTTTAAAATGCAATATGCCCGACATTTAACAAAGGTGTGTATTCATTTTATACAATGGCATGTTTTAAGATTTTTTTTTTTAGTTTTGTCACAATAATTATACGTGTAAGATTCCGTTGAGAGTGGAAGATTAGTTAGGATTTAGCTAGTGATAAAGTGTTGCCATCGGATTTTTGTACGAGCATATCAGATGGGTAATATATCGCCTACGCATTCGAGGAAATAGGAAATAAAATCGACGTAAGTAAGCCGAGTTCGTGACGTGACATAATTGATGTCACGTCACGAACACTGGGTGAAACAGTACGGCCAAAACCTTCGTAAATTTAACACTTAACAGTGTTTTATAATCATTTAAAATTACTTTTATAAACATTAATGAATATACAACAGCATTGCTCCACTATATCTTCGTGTTGTTCTTTTTTTACATTATTTTTTTACTATAATCAATTAGTATCAAAAAAATAACATTTCGAGTTTCAAACATCAGTAACAAATAATAATAAGTCATACACATAACACTAAGATAAACATTTGTTATACTTAATCCATTACTTCTCTTAGCATTTGTATCTTGAAAACATTTCAAAATTCTTGGGTTAAAATATAGTACAATAAGAAATAATTATGAAGATTGGTTGTCCTGTACTACCCAGTATATACTTTTGAGAGAGTTTACTTGTGTGAAAATGAAGAGTTTTATTTAAAACAAGAAATGTAAACTATAAACAACAAGGCATTAAAGTATAAACTCACATGTAATTTATTTATACTTTTTTTTATGTAATAAATAAGTAATCGAGAAAGAAAAACAAGCAAGCATAATGAGGTTATTTGCTTCTTTTTGATAATCGTATGACCGCTGCTATTCTTGCGACAACAGAAATAATAATAAAAGAGGCAAAAGTCATAGACTCGTAATAAAATATATTTGATACATATTTCATATGAAACGTAATATAATGATGAGAGGTATGTCGACGGGAATTATGGACGAGCTTATTTGATGAAAAAATTGAATGGGGAGATAATATTCAAACAAAAATACCAATCAATATTGTTGATAAAGACAAAATGTAATGTTTTCATGGCATAATAGGATGACTTAGAAATAAATTCCTTCTGCAACAAACCTGTATCAACACCTCTAAAATTACCCTGCCATGTAGACACGCTCATTTCTCTCGGAATCAACATACCTAATAATAATTTTGATTTGTATGTAATAATTTGCATGTAATAAATAAATTATAAAATTTAAGTTATGTAAAAGACAATCTTCTCGGATAAACCAAAACTAATGAAACGTAAAGTCTACGAAATGATGGGTTTAAAACTCTCTTAACGTGAGGTTGTTTCTCGTGTCTGTATAATAATTGCTTACACTCTGATTATCTTTGCTATTTAACTCCGAACAAAAAAGAAAAGTGTTATTATATGTCTATCTATAACCCCTTTGTCTGTGTGTACGTGAGTGAGTGTGCGTGCTTGCGTGCGTGCGTGCATGAAATACCATTAATATAAATAAAACGATATGTGTTATCTGCTATAACATTTTTTAACTGATTTTCTATAATTTATTGAATAAGGCCCACTTACACGACGATACCAAATTTATAGAGGGTATAACGATTCAACTTGTTTACTTATGTCAAATTTTCATAAGATTTGACGTTTCTTAAACATGTTTAGAAATACTGAATGGTCTAAGGCCCCTTTGTACAAAAATGCCTAAACATATTTGGCCACTATAATATTACTATTTGTGTTTAAAAAAACGTCTTATCGTATGAAAATAATGACATCAGTAAACATGAAATGGTTAAATACGGCTATGGATCGTTGTGCAAGTCGGCCTTAATCTCTAATATTTATCCGAGATTTTACTAGTACATAGGCACAATTACAAAACTGAATTAATAAATTTTTTAATTATAATATCAAATTTTCAAATTATATGGATGTGCCTTTATTTAGTCTTCTTAGTTGGTAGATGAATTTTAATTCAGAAATCTGTTTTTATATTTCTATTTCTTCTGTGCTAGTAGTAGAAAATGTTCTTGTAATATTATCTGTTGCTTAATTTATGTCAGTAGAATGTGTTAGTTGAAGTTCTATACGTTCCTATATTAAAATGATTATAATAATAACAAATTTTCGGTGATAATATTTAAGAAAAAATGTACTTAATATAATTAGTATGTACTTAAACTATTAAACATTTCTTCGCATTTTTGTAACATTTTGATTCAAGTTTGCAAAATAACAAATAAGTTTCTATTTATCCTTTAAATCATTTAGTATCTAACATTGTATACTGCGAATTTGGGCACTAATGGATTTGACAAAAGTAGTATGGGAATGTAAATAGGTAATTATAATAATTTTCAGTAATTTAATTGCTTCTACGTAAATTGATTTAAATCAGTCTCCATATAAATTACTGCATATTACGTTTACTACTTACTGTTACTAAAATAAAATAGCAGTAATTTTATAACATCTTCAATATATTCCTATATTAATACCATTGTGACTTCTTTATTTCATTAGTGTAACTGCATGAGAAAATCAGTGGTGATTAAAATAAAAAAAAATATCCTATTATTTAAACAAATAGAATAAAATTCGTTGGAGATTTACAAATTCTATGCCGTTTACACTTATTTCCATAGAGTTTAAGATGAATTTAAATATTGAAATGTATGGTTATTTTCTATGTACTTGTTTCTTAGGATTAACTTGTAACATCTATAAAACTTATTTCAAAATAATGAATATTTCCTCTAAACTAGATTTGTACCGAATGTAAAAAAGTGTGTGTCTCCAATAAAAATAACTGAATATATCTTTTAGTTTATTTTTTTCATTTACACTTTCCCTAGTGCATATTATGAAATCAGCTTTGTTGAGTGGTAGAGCCACGCTGTTGATAGTCCTATCTACAGCATGAATGTGCCGGCTCGACCGGGTTGTTACCACTATGTATATCACACAAAACCGATGTAATGAAATGGCTTGCTGCTGCGTTTACGAACCGAAATCTAACCGTAGGCAAGAGGCGCTATATTTTGATTGCATTTATCATAAAACAGCTATGGGTTACTACCACCTTTGGGTCTCTGCATATGGTTCGACATCGTGAATCAATGACGATGCCTTATGGAAGACCAAGCCTGTCCGAGGTACAATAACTACATGCATACCGCGAGCTCTAAGTACGTTCGCCAATGTAACATAGTAACAATGGGCTACTTCATAGTAATTGTTGAAGTGATAACTTCTTATGGGAGGGTGAACCGAAACGTTCCGTAACGCGAGCGGTCCATCGACCAGCCAGCGTTAGCCGACCTCCCTGGAACATCGATAATTTCGATTTCCCAGGTGGCGACCAGTCAGCTTGGACCGGACTTTGTACGGACTTCAACCGGACTTTGACCGGACTTCAACCGGACTTTGACCGGACTTTAACCGGACTTTGACCGATCTATGACCGGAGTTTGACTGGACTTTGACAGGTCTTTGACAGGTCTTTGGCCGGACTTAGACTGGACTTTGACCGGACTTCGACCGGTATTTGACCGGACTTCGACCGGACTTTGACCGGACTTTAACCGGACTTTGACCGGACTTTAACCGGACTTCGACCGGACTTTGATAGGGCTTTGACCGGATTTTGACAAACTTTGGAAGGGCTTTAACCGGACTTCGACCGGATTTTGACAGGACTTTGATAGGACTTTGACCAGGCTTTGACCGGATTTTGACAGGACTTTGACTGGACTTTGACCGGATTTTGGCAGGACTCTGACCGGTATTTGACCGGACTTTGACCGGACTTTAAACGGACTTCGACCGGACTTTGACAGGACTTTGATAGGGCTTTGACCGGCCTTTGACCGGATTTTGACCGGTATTTGACCGGACTTCGACCGGAAATTGACCAGACTTTGACCGGACTTTAACCGGACTTCGATCGGACTTTGATAGGGCTTTGACCGGATTTTGGCAGGACTCTGACCGGACTTTGACCGGACTTTAAACGGACTTCGACCGGACTTTGACCGGACTTTAACCGGACTTTGACAGGACTTTGATAGGGCTTTGACCGGACTTTAACCGGACTTTGACAGGACTTTGATAGGGCTTTGACCGGATTTTGACAGGACTTTAACCGGACTTTAAACGGACTTTGACCGGACTTTAACCGGACTTTGACAGGACTTTGATAGGGCTTTGACCGGATTTTGACAAACTTTGACAGGACTTTAACCGGACTTTAACCGGATTTTGACAGGACTTTGACCGGTATTTGACCGGACTTCGACCGTACTTTGACCAGACTTTAACCGGACTTTAACCAGACTTCGACTGGACTTTGACCGGACTTCAACCGGACTTTGGCCGGGTTTTGACCGGACTTTTACAGGACTTTGACAGGTCTTTGGCCGGACTTTGACCGGATTTTGACAGGACCTTGACCGGACTTTGACAGAACTTTGACTGGACTTTGACTGGACTTTGACCGGACTTGGACCGAACTTCGACCGGACTTTGACCGGATTTTGACCGGACTTTCACAGGACTTTGACAGAAGTTTGACAGGGCTTTGACATGACTTTGACCGAACTTCGTAACGTAACGCGTTACGTCGCCACTCTGGCTTCCCTTTCTCTCACGCATACGGCAGCAGCAGGCAGGCTCCTCCGCTCTCACTTTAACCCACATTAGTTTAAGTTATCACTTCTGTCGAGCGTCCCGAAACGCACACTTTTTTTTTTTTATCTTGGCATGTTAGAGTATACGACACTGCACCTGATAGTAAGTATAACGCACTCCATTATTATGTCGACGACAGAGAGAAATTGCGTCTTTCGCCGGACGCTAAAGTAAGTGGCAGGAACCAAAAGCTAAAATTCGTGGTTGTCTGGGGCATGGTTGTAATTAGAAAGAAAGAAATAAATATTATTGGGCTAGACACAAAATAGTTTTGTTTAGTCCAAGGGAGCACAAAGGATCAAATAATTGCCTGACGAAATACGCGAGTCATTTAAAATACTATTGAGTTTTATTTATGCTACATTATAACCATTTAGATATTGTCCACTATAGAATATGGGCCATGATAGATTATATGAAATCTATGCGGTACATGAATTGGGACTTTTGCAATAGAGGCGGCCAAATTTGGCTCAAGGTCACTTGATGGTAAGTGATATTCAACGCCCATGAACACCGAGAATACAACAATGGAAGGAGAGAGCCTTCCATTTGGATTTGGGCCTTCAGAAATCTTCCCGTTTTAATCCTGGCATGGCAAAGTGACTACACTTGACCTGATAGTACAGTGCAATGCAAACATAACATCGACTGTCAAGAGACACTCAGTCCCTTATTATGCCGGCCCAGCAGAATTATGCCGGCCTGAAGTTACTGGATGGATATACACTGGCTGATCCCGGAACGCGTCTCGCTTAAACGAGACACCATAAAGGGATTTTCCACTTATTAGTGGTATTCCACTCAAATCATTGAAGTAAATAGCTCTGTACTCGAATTTAGATTACGGATAATAAAACGCTATTTGTATAGGTGAACTAGTCTATTATTATTTTAGAAATTTAAACATTTCATACTTAAAACATCTAGACTACTTATCCTAAAACAACATGGTCATGTTGTAATAACGAAATAATTTGATTAAAAACTAATTTTAAATTATAATATTGAAGATAAATGTAGAGATGAACTTGATTTTAAATCATATATTGCCTTATTCTTTTAGCGATATATTTTTATTTTAGTATGGCAAATTGTATACTTAGTTGGTCCTGACGTTGAGTATGTAGTCTAGATATTCTAGATATAATATCAAGATATATGGCGTCCCTGGAAGATCAACATTATTATACCAACCTGAATGCGCTTGGATGTTAATCTGTTAGCAGTAATGTTCATAAATAAATAAATACATTTCTGAAGTTTCTAACTATAGTAGCGGAATGCAATTCGCCTGATTTACGGCGAATAACTTCGCATCGTCAAATGCAATTAAACTGTGAAACCAGTGATGTCGCTAATTCAAATACCAAGACTGGCAATCACGATTTATGTTTGAGTTTGCGATTTGAAAAATCACACATGAGTTGGCTGGGAATGGAATTTGTGTATAATAAGGCGATACGCCCGCATAACATATCACGGGGCGGAAATAAGCTCGGTAAATCCTCCAGCCTGACAGTATCCGTGGCGCAGCGGGCAATTAACCGACTGTGAAACGAGAGGCCGCGAGTTCGATTTCCGCACCGAGACAAACATTCGTGTGATCCACAAATATTTGTCTCGAGGTCTGGGTGTAGTGAGACCGAAAGTCTCTGGTAGTTCCTGATACCTACGATACAAGACTCGTATCTTACTGTAGGACTATGTATGTCACTGTTGGGTGTTTAAAAAAAAAGGATCGTGCGAGTACTATTTGTACCGCTGCCTACCTCTTCTGGGACATATGCGTGAGTATACACATTACAGTATTTACCAAAAATACATATACAGTTATTTACGGAGAAACACAATCATTACATTATGATATATTAATTCAATAAATCCTCTAAGGATGAGAACAAATCGGACTCTAAAAAATACTGAAGGAAAAAATCCAATCGGTTTAGAATTTTTGTTGCCTTTTTAATAGTTCCGTTTTAGATTGCACTGATCGGCACACCGCATTGCGGGAATTCGCCGCAAAACATTCATATTTATTGGACGTGACATGTATTCGACCGCTAATTAGTTGCAATGGATTTGAAATATGAAATAGACACCGTACTAAATCTAGCCCCTGACCCCGGGTCAGCAGCGAGGATATATTTTTTCAATATATTGTTATTGTTTTTTTTATAAATTATGTTTATTTTTTATTTAATTATTTTTCCAATTTCGATAAAGAAATCCTGAGGGTCAGTGCATGACGGCATGCAAGCTGGGACGAGAGGCTAGTAAAACAAAGTGTTTCTATAAGTCGGAGGGTACGTTAAGTCAGGTCATATGATTGTCGGTGGCATTCATTAATAAGCGAAGTAAGAAAAAATAAATAAATTTATAAGCGGTTGGAATTGTCTGGAATAACACGAACGAAGAGGAACTGCACACAACATTTATTCGAGCTTATTGAAGTTGCATTGACTTCTAAATGATATTTCTTTTACTCGGATGAATAAAAGAGTCGAATCGCTCGCCTGAGTGCGCTACGCCTGTCTATAAATGGTATTATAGTACATAATATACAGTAGTTCCCTCGTGTGAGGCCACTGATTCGTCTATTTCTGCCGCATGTCTTTTATTTCGGTCGAAGGAAAAGCCAATGAAATTAGTGGGCATTATTACATACAATTAATATCTCGGGACATATCTTATTATGACAAGCGCAGTACAATGCCTTATAGAGATTTTTCGAATTGAATGTCGCGTTCCCGTGTACAACAGTTTTCCGATACATTCTTACCTTGTCCGTACGATATACTCTCTCCATCTAAATGGGACTTTATTTTTAAATGAAATAACCTATGTTAATTTCTGAAGCTCAAACTATCCTCGTACCGAATTTCGTTAAAATTGCTTCAGTGGTTCCAGAGATTAAATTCCAGAGATTAATATACCTGGGACGATCATTTCACCTCCGACTGCTATTTGTTCTCCGTTGTTAAGATACAGTATGTGATTCCAGAGGTAGGAGCCTTTGTTTTAGATACATAACAAACATTGTCGTTGTGATCGTATTACACGTATTGTTACTGTATAAACGAGAGAGAAAAAAATTAAGAGTATGTCCGATTTAAAACGCTTTTCTTCGCTTTCGATAAGGTTTAGGTTGAAATTGTAGATTGTTGTTTTATGAACAGGCTTGCAACTTTCTACCAGGCGAGGTCATGTCGTCATTCACATAAAATTCGATTCGATAAAATTGGTATAATTGGTGGGAGGGTACCTGATATATTGTACCCGACTGGATAGCCACCATGTATACATGGCGGAATCTCGCCATAGTGGCTCGCTTAGCGAGTCGCGTTTCGGGATTAGCCAATACATGTCTAGTAACTTCGACATAATTCTGCCGAACATCGAGGAATTCAATGTCTCTTGCCGGCTGACGTTATATTTGGATTAGACTGTACTTAACATCAGGGCCAGTATAGTTACTGTGCCAGAAAAAAAGTATAATCTAACAGAAAATACGGAAATGTCACTAGATTTTAAATATATACACATCAAAAATTGAGTGAGTGAGTAGTATCAATCTAGATTAATAGATAGGTATATATAATAACTCCCAGGCGGAGAGATCTTGTAACATCCGTCCAATTGCCAAAGTTCTTTTATAAAGGTGCACTACCCGCGATAGAGCTTCAGATAATATATAATAAATACTACGGTACCAGAGCGAGTAATTTGAAACCAGCGTCTAACGTTCAAGTATATTCAACGTTCAAACTAGGGGTGCTACGAAGATGGGTTTACCAGAACCGGAGACGGAGCTGACTTTTTTTAAAATTGACTTTTCGCTGTTGGAAATAGAGGTAGAGTAGATAGATGTATTAGTTTACTGTTGGTTCTAATAAAATAATAAAAACATAATTCAGAAATAGTCTCTTTACTCACGAATACTTTACTCACACACTCACGTAGACAATATGCAACAATAGAAAAAAAATACAATTTAAAACCATTTTCGGTGACTTCTTAATTCTAATACATTGGTAATAATAATTTCAATTTATGAGTCATAAGATCTGTAGGAATTTTAAGCACATTTAACACACAAATAACAAAAAAAAAAACAACTGACCGGCAGACGCAAGTGGCATTTTCTGGACGACAAGTCAAGCTTGCACGCTGCTGCGTTTCGACCTTAGTTATAACCTCCGATTCAAAATTGTCGCAGTCGTATTCGTAACCTGAGGTGTAAAATCTAAAAAAAGTTATGATCTTTCGGAGTCGTAGTCGACGATCCGTAACACCCCTAATTCATGCACCGCAGAATCTCTCCAAGTATATTCAAGCGTCTAATAATCGTGTTCAAGTATATACAAACAAACTACAAACTTATGATACATGTACATATGTCGGTTAAACTTAGTGAACGAAAGATATAGGTGAATTTATCTTGACATAATGTTATCGCCACCTAAAACGATGTTCACAGATCAATGGTAGAGTTTTCAGTAAATGGTAAATAATTGCCAAGAAGTTTAATTAGCCAGCACATAGCTTAATATCCTTTTTTTTGTTATTTGCGTCATTCTGCGAAACGAGCAGCTCGCTGGCCTGGCGGTAAGTAAGTTCTATCTTATAATTCAATTATAATACCCAGTAGATACAATGGCTTCATACTCAAACCTGGAACACAACACTGCACACTGCTTGATGGCAAGTATAGACAAAGTGGTAGTACCTACCCAGACAACCCTACCTACCCTAAGTATCTCTCTCGCATACGACTGTCGAGAGACTTACCTCTTAGTAAATTGTCAGCAACGTTTTGTGCAGGTGCAATTAATGGGCATAATGTGCGCCGAGCGCTGACACGCCGAACGCTTCTATCCACGCAGCGCGGCAGCGCCTCACTTGTTGCGCAGTGTGGACGATCGATCCGGACCACGCCACGCTTACCACTTCCAAAAAATTCCCGGAATCCTGAGTCTTAGAACTGGTTTCTCAACGTCCAAGTAAATCAAAAAATAAAGTAATCTGTTAAATAAAATATTAGATTAGATAGTAAATCACGGACATCTCACTGTCAATATATTTAAAGTAAATATCAAATTACACATCCAAAATTGGCTATCTAATGCATTAAATCTGGCTTTGAATTACAAAAAAATCCAAAATAAGAATAAATAGAAACATTTTAAAAACTCTAATTTCGTTTTATATATTTAATATAGCCGTCTAAAAGTCATTCCTCCTATAAACTTATTATGGAGGTTAAGCTGCTATTATTTACGTTAATTCGAACATGGTAATATAATTGCCGTGTTTTAAGTGCTAATTATTTTATACGTATTGTTAGTTATAACTACTTAATCTCTTTTTGTTTTACGTTTTAGTTTGCTCGCAATAAAAAAATAAAAAAATCTATTTCTGTAAAACGCAAGATGATGTAGCAACACTAACTGGGCGTCCGGGCCGCGACCTGCAACCGACACCTCTCACAGACATTTTCCATTCAACCCAGAAACCAATCTTCTCGCCTCCATCAATACTTATCACCTCACTGTTCGAATAAAAATGTAAATTAAGACATTTATATCCCGACTGCGTAAGGTATCAATTTAAAGAGGGAATTACTAAGATTGAATAGACCGAAATTGTAAAACTTGCGTTTCACAACCATACATTAGTACATATTAAACCAAACAAATACGATGATACATGAGCAATTTTAAGACTCAATCTAAACCATATTTATGACTATTATCAATAATACTGTATGGAATCTGTTCGGCGTTCGTCGTGTTTCTATTTGGTCTTATCTACCCCTTACCGCCAACCCGAACGCTCACACGTGAACATCATTTATGTAGACACGGATAACACTTAGTTATTGGTGTATTAACATCTTGTCGGTCGGCAGATAATTGGCCTCCGGAGTGGCGAGTTTAATTTATAAGGTGCTATTTGTCGTACATGTTATGACGTACTTGACAGTGTTGGTACAGTCGCCCTTACCTATAAACTTTCTTAAGCAGGGATTAATTACACTGTTTCCGTATTGGTGCTGCCACACCGGTGTTATAAAATGTTATATAACATTTTCTAACATTAAACATTTATTAACATTATCTAACATTGTGATAAAATGTTAAAAAATGTTTGTTAACAAATGTTGTATAACATTTTATAACATCGGTGTGGCAGCACCATTTAGTAAACATTTCTTAACAATTTGTAACATTTTGTAACATTTTTGAACATTCTTTAACCGCGGGCGGCGCGGCGGTACTTTCGCGGCGCCGTCAAAGAAGCCGTCAAAGAAAAAGGGCCGATGTCATGTTTTCAAATGTTATAAAATGTTAGAAAATGTTAAAAAATGTTAGAAAATGTTAGAAAATGTTTGCAAACATTTTTCGTCGGTGTGGGAGCACTTAAAACATCTAACAATTCTTAACAAAATGTAACAATTTTAATGTTAGAAAATGTTTGTTAACATTTTATAACATCGGTGTGGCAGCACCATATCTTTCTAGCCAGTTTTTAAATCGCGTTGACAGAAACGAAACTAATTTAGCTAAGCAGTGCTTAAAAATGTTTATGAGTAAGGTCCCTATGTGTTATATAAACACAGAATCTATGCCTCTGATTAATGTGGCCTACCTCGATCATTATGAATTAAATTCGCGGCACCTTTATTTTTCAATAACAACGACCTATTGTTCCTACAAATATTTGAATACATTCTACTTATTTTCAATTTCGTATGACAACTTATAAGTACATTGCTTTCATAAATCTTCCGCGAGAAGCAATTGAAGTAATTTGGTTTTGTTGAAGAGATTAAATGTTTTCGAGTTAATAAGAAATAATACTTATTTACATAAAGCGGATAAATAAAAGACATCAATCTGTAATAACCACACCTGTATTAGATACTTCTCACTGCTGGCCACGGGTCTTCCCTACTGAATGAGACGGGTTAGACCTAAGTCCACAACGCTGGGCTAATGCAGGTTGGCAAACTTCACATGCGTTCCAAATTCTTAGTAGAACTTCTTAGGTTGCACCTGCATAAGGTTTACTAAGGTCACCGTTATAGTGAGCGATAATTAATAATAAATACACACGTAAATTAGAAAAGACAGAAGTGCATGCTTTTAAGGCTAGTTTGGACCGTGCGACTTTCGTCTTCACGGTACGTACCACTCCCTGTTGAGCTTCTAAAAACATACATAATAATATACATAATATACATACATAATAATATAATTACTACTGATCGAAAGGTGTTCCAATGTTATATTAGACAACATGGAATGATATTTATTATTCATAGTGATGTTTTTTATTACTATAATCGCAAGCTTTTTAGATTTCGGGCTCCGGGACGAGGTCAAATGACATCTTTGTTGATATTCGAGTGGTAGAGCCACGCTGTAGACAGTTTTGTCTACAGTATGAATGGGCCGGCTCATCTGGGTCGTTACCACTGTCTCACAGGGAACCGACGTAAAGTAGCGGCTTGCTGCTGCGTTTCGTACGGTGAGTGAGATATCCGGAGGCCCAAATCCCCCTCCCCTTACCAATCCCTAATTATCCCTTTCCTTTAAGGTCGGCAACCCATGATTCTAGTATTGTGGGTGTACATAGGCGGTGGTGATCACTTACCATCAGGTGACCCACTTGCTCGTTTGCCGGTCACATTCTGACAGTGTCGTAGTGAGTAATAATTCTAAGCTAAATCTAATTAGCGAGTTTTATAGGCTCTTTAATATCGACCACCATGAAAAATGGAAAACCCATCACAGTGACTCATTCGCGTCACGCGTTTCGTGACCAGTCAATATAACCAGTTGCTTTGTAGCACAACGTAGCGACGAATAACAATAATAAATAATACTAGCCCTATATTGGAACGAAGTTCCTTACGGCAGGCTTGGAAGGGATAGGGATTTTGCTGCGTGACCGAACTGAAAAAAATGTGATAGTAAAACCGTAAGAAAAATGCGTGGAATAAAACCGTTAAATGAGACGTGCGCAGGCGCGACAGTCGCATAACCAGCCAGCGTTAGCTGACCTCCCTGGAACATCGATAATTTCGAAGTCTCAGGTGGCGTCACACAGTGACCAGTCAACTTGAACCGGACTTTCACAAGACTTTGTCCTGGAACCCCGACCGTGACCTCGACCTTGACCCCAACCTTGACCTTGACCCCGATTTTTACCTTGACTACGGCCTTGACCTTGACCCCGATCTTGACCTTGACCCCGATTTTTACCTAGATTCCGACCTTGACCTTGACCCCGACCTTAACCTTTACCCCGACCTTGACCTTGACCATCAAATTTAAAATTAAAAACAAGAAAAAAAAATACTGCATAAATAAAATAAATAAATAATTATAATTACATAAGTTAATAAAAAATGCTATACAATAGCTTTACCGCGGCAGTCTCCGAGTGCCACACGTCTTTTTTTTATTTCTATTTTTCTATTTCTATGTAATTTTATGTTGTCAAACAAAAATAAAGAGACATATTTTGTTATTTTAGTTGATAATTTGAATTACGATGTTTTTTTATTGTAAGTAATTTATTATTTCCTAAAATACTGAATTTCCTAAATACTTTCTTGTACTTAAATAAAAACTAATCAGCAAAATTTAAGAGAAAAATCAAGAAAACCTACATAAAATTGAGCACGACTTTTTTTGCAATTTGTGTCGATTCTACATTAGCCGAAGGAACTTCGTTCCTACCTGGTGTCCCACGACACACACCATTTTTTTTATTTATACAGTTACAGCTGACCTACCAGAAGAATCACTTGCTGATCAGTAACCTATGGTACAGGTTTCAGTTGAAAAAATTAACGTGTGATTTTCTAGAGTACGTGGTACATCGCTGGCAGGAGGCGGTTGACATAGAGGAGGCTCTAGTAAGTAAGTTACGACATTGCTAAGGCATTTGATCTGGCACCAACCCCTAATTAATTCTTTCAAAATACGCCCAGTATGCAAATGACTCATTTAATTCTATATAGTAAATATTTCGTCACGCCTATTACAAGTATTTATTTTTCAAAATTCCGCCCACTCTTCGGAAACAAACAGCAATATCGCAAACAATTTAATAAAATACGCCATTAGTACGGTATTTCCATTAAACGCGAGTTAACAAATCGCCTCATTGCAACACCAAGCACGTATTGCGGTCCTAACTCAATGTAGCTGATGGAACAAGCTTCCCTCTATAACGAAGTTAACCCTGCTTCGATTGGTTTTTTTCGTAATATTCATACGCCATCCCGGTCGGTTTAACAGTCTTATCAATAATACTGTTATAATGAACGCATTATAAAATTACATTACAGATGAGTACATTTTATGTGTTTTGGTACCAATGTCAGCACTGCGTATTACCATTTTTTATTTTAAACGCACGAAGATGTTTTAAAATCCGAACAAGTTCGTATCATTTCGGACGTCGGAGCTATATGTGCGTATACGTATTATTAACTCGCACTTAGTCTGCGCTCTACCCTTATACACTAGGAAGGTCAGGTGCCAGGTGGCAGGTGGTCGCATAGACATACTCAAGTCATATTCGTACAAGATCGCGGCCAGTGCGAAAGGCCTAAGTCCGTTGCATCGTTGTAATAAATGATAACTCAGAGTTACCATTTCATCGTTTATTAAGCAACCATTCATTCGGAATGCGATATATGTCAGGGAAGAACGGGCGAGAAACCCGGGCGTTGTTCTTTTCACACTTCATATTACAATAATCGAGTCATGGTTACACTTGTATTAACCGATACGGATTACGGTAATACGTCACATTACTGAAAGATAATTAAACTTAGTGATGTCACTACTGTACTTAAACAGCCAAGGTCTGCCATAACTCCAGCAATATGACTTTTAATCTTTACTAAACTTCCTTCAGGCTCAGTAACGTTAAAACTACCCTGTTCAAATAACGGAAAGCTTCTAATATTGAGTTTTTCCTCCTCCTATAATGATCCTTAATTTAACAAAGTGACTGACACACGAATTTACAATAAATCGCGCAATTTCCATAGCTTGTTATTGATGCTTTATATTTTTTTCTTAAAAGTGGTGCGAGTTTACAGCTCAATGGAAATAACAATCGATACACAGATTGCAAGAGCAGCCCTTAGGGCTCTCATATGCTTTTATTTTTTTAGGAAGTTACGTGTGTATTCAACGTTAATTGTCATGGTTTAAAAATTTGCAGCCTATGTTTTTTCACCTTTTAAAAATACATTTAAAATCCAAAGGACAATTATTTCTTTAAATTTTTCAAACATTTCAGCGTATGTCATAGCGTCACTGAAAATTAATTTTGAACAATTTTGTATTCTATCAGTGTGACATGACTTGATGGTTGGTTGGGGCGGGTCTATACCCGCAGGCACAGTAATACATCCTTGTATTACTCTACCTGCATCAGTCATCCGCCTGTTCTGTCGCAGGCCCCTTGATTTGCTTTTTCCTTCTTTGAAGAGGGAAGAAGCATTTATACAGGCCGGTATGACTCTGGTGACCACCAATAAAATCATTGTTTGTCGGTGGTCGCTGGGTTTTTGGACTACACTACGCTTACCATCAGGTGTTGTGCAGTCACTTTACCGTAGTCGGATAAAAAAGTTATTATTTTTTTTTTTTATAGCATAGGCCGGCAAACGAGCAAGTGGATCACCTGATGGTAAGTGATCTCCACCGCCCATGTACGCCCACCACCAGAAGAGTCATGGGCGCGTTGCCGACCTTCAAGGAAAGGGATAATTAGGGATTGGGAAGGGGAGGGGATTTGGGCTTCCGGTTATCTCACTCACCGTACGAAACGCAGCAGCAAGCCACTACTTTACGTCGGTTTTCTGTGAGACAGTGGTAACGATCCGGTCGAGCCAGCCCATTCATGCTGTAGACAAAACTGTCTACAGCGTGGCTCTACCACTCTCGAAATTTTTACAATTAGTGCCTGTTTTCTGAAACTCAATTTTGTATGTAATAAAGAATCATATGATGCAGCCTCTAAATGAAAATTTTCTGCTATAGTAGGTTTCCATGGTACGATTTTAGTTGACCAACTGCCAAATGGCATGCTTTCAATTGAATTGACCAACGAAAAAACCAAGCAAGTCACTTGATCTAATTTCGAACCCTGTGGAACCTCTCTCTATCTAATTCGGGCTTTATTTATTATTATCTTGTAATACCTACTGTCATAATGATCTCTTACAAAAAAATAAAACAAATTAACAATATATCTGCAGAATGAAAGAATCTGAAGGAATGAAAACGGAGACGTCTTTTCGCCTGAAAGGGTTAACTCAGAACGATATTCGCGGCTTGGCAATATTCCGAGAGCTCTTACCGCCAAGTTCAATTTAAACTTTACATTACTATTAGCTCTAAAATATTGTACAAAAGAATATTTGTTTAGAAATAAGCGTGTATTTTATAAATTCGTTGCATAAAGTTGCAACACGTCTGTAGATAATTGGTACTTTGTAAAACGAGCCACTTGGAACATTGCACGCTTAGCGCAGTCAAACAGTTCGCCCTAATACATTTATGCACGATGTCAGTGTTGCGATAATGATAAATTAAGCAATCGGATAAAATCATATTTCATAACTTGCAATTCATATATTTTAATTAAAAAATGGTGTACACTACTACGATTCTAAATTATGTGATTTGGCACCTTCATATATTTCTAAAACACGAACATGTGTTGATGAATTAATTGTGGTTACAACTTCTTTAGTTACATTATAATTTATGAATTTATTTTTCTTTTGAGTGACTGATCAGAATATGGTGATTGCTATTTCGTAAAATACAAAGGTTTTTGAAGCATATAATACTATTTGTACTTCATTTATCATATAAAGTTTCCAAAAAAGGTGGAAGGTCCCTCGTATGCGAGAGGCCGTCTAAGTTCGTTTGTCGTTGGTTGGGTTGGTTGTTGGTCACCGCTTTGTTTATTTCGGTCTCCAAGTACTAAGTAGCAGTTTGTAAGCACTATTGTATTTTGAAGAATAATGCAAAAAAATAAAAATAATGCAAAGTCAATAAAAAATCCAGGTGACGCTAGGAATCAGCTGCCGCGTTATTGCCTACTGAGTATTGGCGTGCGGGTCATCGACACCGTTTTTAATATAAGCACGATTCACACTGCGGGTTTAAGGTTCCAAGTGACAAGTAAAAAGCAAAGGAAGCGTTTTCCGTTGTTAAGATAGTGTTTTGGCTTTGAAAGCGGTGCTCTTACATCCGATATACATTGGCAGTGTTGCAACTGCAACTTACAATATTATTACAATTTACAGCAGTATTTTTTTATTCTTTCCTTAGCAATATATAGCGCTATAGGCATGAGCCTTTCTCACTGAGCATACAGGTTTAACTGAGTGAGTTGTGATGCACCGCTTCGCGTGGCGCATTTTTTCGGGATGTCTGTTCTAGCGTACCTTAGTTTATACCTAACACTTTAATGGTCTAGTATCCAGTCATATCAAAATAATAATTAAACAAGGCGTACATTTATCCGATTATTATGATACATCGCTATATTATCTGATTATGAAATATCCAGAGCGAAAGAACCTTGTCCGTAGCCGTCACTCACTATTATTCGCCAAGCAATTAAACAGGTCATCGAATGCTACAAAAATATACGATCCCATATAATTACTATCATCAAAATAATGAGCGATATAATCTGCGGCCGCAATATAAAGGTAAGAACACTTCTATAGCGATATAAATTAATATTTTATGGGTCTAATGATATTTTACGCAGCATTTCGTGAACATAGATAATAAATACCATAGATATTTTACTCATCAAACGTGAAGACTGAAAGCAAGAGTTTTGTCGGGAATTCTGACAGTGCAGTTTATCGTTTATTTTAATTTATTTCAAAAACTAGTTTAAAGTTGTGTTTGTTGTATAAAAGTGGTGTGGATTTAGGGAATAAACATTGAAGGTGATAAACAGTGTATAGAAACATTGAAATAAGTGAATTAAGCATCGTACTGGAAGGAATTCACACCAAAACTCCAACAAGACCTTCAAAATGTTCACACCGATATTTCATCGTTCTTGTGAAGACTTGAGAATAAATTATACTTGTCATTGACAAAATGCATAATAATGCGAAGCCATAAATTAAAAAGAATACAGAAAGCAAAAATAAATATAATGATAGATATCGAATCCGAAACACACCTTATAGATACTTTCAAAAACTTAGCTAATCAAGTGCGAGTCGTGCTCATGCATCGAATGTTCCATACACACCCTAAAATTTTTGCTTTTTGATATATATATATATTTTTATTATTTAAATAAAATTTTAATAAATTATTAACGGTAAAACAGCTGGTTTATATTATTGTTCAAAAAGCCACATAAAGGTAGAACATCGTACGGCGCGGCGTAGGCTAAATAAGGTTCCGTAGTACATGCCCTTGGGATCGCAATCTTAAAAACAGCCGGTTTACCAGTAAATAATAATTAATGTATTTTAATCTAATGTACTCCTATCGCCGTTACATACTTATACGTTTCATCAATAATAATTATTCCTATTATGCACATTTTCCTATTTATATTCACTTTCTATTGGATAGAAAGAACTTGTATAACAGCTTATAAAAGATAAATATATTTAAATCTTTATACATAAAATAAAATGATGCTACCAACATAAATGAATGATATTAAAATAGTATTCAGTATGCAAATTACATTCATATTTCATCTATTAGTTAAATTGTATTTGTATCAATTGTTTTTTATGATATTTTTACACTGTATTACAGAAATCCGTGGACAAATTTATTTAAGCAACGTGTATTGTTAGACAATAAATATTTCACACGCCGCGCCGCCGTAGTAACAAATCCGATTACATTGCATGGACATAAATAAAGCATTATCCTTTGATCAAATAAGTAAAATGTCGATATCAGACTTGTTTTATAGCATAGACCGGCAAACGAGCAAGTGGGTCACCTGATGGTAAGTGATCTCTACAACCCATGTATACCCGTAATACCAAAAGAATCATGGGCGCGTTGCCGATCTTAAAGGAAAGGGACAATTAACGTTTTGGGAAAGGTAGGGAGATATGGACCTTCGGATATCTCACTCACCGTACGAAACGTAGCAGCAAGCGGTTACTTTACGTCGGTTTTCAGTCAGACATTGGTAACGATCCGGTTGAGCTGGCCCATTCATGCTGTAAATAAAACTAAACTGTAAACAGTTTTATCTACAGCACGGCATTATGTTTTAAGCTATGTAGTAAAAAGAGTCAGTACATAAGAGGCATGAACCGATACATCCAAATTCCTAGATCTACCAAATTTTGCGTAATATTTACAAATTCTAATATCAAGAAGATTTAGCAATCAGAAGCAAGATAGAAGAATAGCACTTCCAACATAAATGAAAAGGCTTGGGATCAAATTATGTTGTTAAATAAATTACTTTCTTTCGTGCCTGATATAATGACAAAATGCCCTAAAGGTAATTTTAGCTGTGACACAGGTCACCAAATGGCTAGTGCAAATTATATGGATGCTAAATAAAACAAAGTAACAAGAAAGTCAATGAACCGCGTCTTTCTTATGTGCCGAGTTAAAAGTTAAAATATTTGTACACTTTTCAGAAGTTGCTCCCAAGACATTTAGTAGTTTCGAATTGCTGCTTTTATACAGAAGTGAGCGTGTTCTTAGAGGTTTTATTTATTTTAAGGAATATGAAAAATGTCACAGCTGTACTCAGGACGCGGTGAGATGTGGTTAGAATTCTATTTGAAAAATGTGCAAGCAATGTGTTAAATAAAGTGTCACCTTTGACTCCTGTAGTATTTATTAATTTGTTGTCAACAACGATGATGATGATGATGATATGTACCTATTTGTAATATATTTTATAGTTATTTAGTCACATTAAGTGTTTCTCTTAATCATTTTAATCCACATTATTTTATAACGTAATATTATTTTTTGTGATAGTTTGTATAGTGGGCAATATATATTATTATTATTTATTAATTTTTTTTATAGCATAGACCGGCAATTGAGCTAGTGGGTCACCTGATGGTAAGTGATCTCCACCGCCCATGTACGCCCACAATACCAAAAGAATCATGGGCGCGTTGCCGACCTTAAAGGAAAGGGATAATTAGGGATTGGGAAGGGGAAGGGATTTGGGCTTCCGGATATCTCACTCACCGTACGAAACGCAGCAGCAAGCCGCTACTTTACGTCGGTTTTCTGCGAGACAGTGGTTACGACCCGGTCGAGCCAGCCCATTCATTCTGTAGACATTACTGTCTACAGCGTGGCTCTACCACTCAAAATAAGAATAAGAATTATTTAACACGGGTCAAAATAAACAAATATAAATTGAGACAAAATTATGCCTGCCGAACGAATTGTAGGTAATACTATAAATCCTGACCAGAACATTACACGCACTTGCAACTTCAAAGAAAAGTAAAATAATAATAACATGATTATTTTAGCCATTAGTCACCGATCGGATAAGCTCTTTATTAAGAGTTGTCGCTGTTAGGGCCGCGACAGAGCACAAAAGCGTACCCAGTCGAACAAGCGCACGCAGCGGAACACCGTTGGGTTTTAGTTCGTGGGAGTCGGATATAAACGACCCAGCTACTCACGAGGTAGGACCGTACCCGTAAAGTGTTACCCAATTTTAAAAAAATGGTGTTATCATTAACTTAAGAAATAAGACGTGTTCTAAAAATGTTTAAGATGCATTAGTAATCATCTTGAGAATAAAAATATATTATCTAGTTCTTGTATAAATGGTTTTCGTTTCAAATCCAATTTTGTTCGCAACAGGACCATTAAACTGGCCGAGGGCGATAATGTTTTCTTTTATTTATTATCGTAATTAAGAAGTGTTTCATGAAACTTTATAGCATTGAATAGTTTTAGTCATTTAAAGCTTAATGAGGAAATTACATAGATGTTATTCTTATCATTTGCTTAGGTTATTAAATCACAACTATGCATTAATAAAATACGTAATCCATATTTTACATTGTTATATTTCACGGCGATATCCACACTGGGTTATGTATGATATTGCCCAGTGTGGAAAGTTGCACAGACAGTAGTACAAACATAGCGTAGTATCCTAGACATCCAAACAATTTTATTCATTAGACAAACCTGAACTTACAATAAAATTAGACAATAAAAAATCTAAAATATAGATATTTTGAGTAATAAAGATATGTTAAGTAAATATTTGTGTGATTCACAAATATTTGTCTCGGGTCTGGGTTTTGTAAGACTGTAAGTCCATAAATGACCTAAGTTTTACTAGATGGTAGGTCCCTCATACGCGAGAGGCAATCTGCGTTGGTGCCATCGCTTTGTCTATTTCTGTCTGTTTCGGTTTGAAAGACATTGAAGCCAATTAAATTACTAGACATTATGAGACTTAACATTTATAACTCGGGGTGACTAGTGCATTCCAGTGAAATGCAGCACTTTATCGTTAAGATGTTATTTGATAACATTTGAGTTTATGGGCAGGCGCTTACCCTCAGACGAGCGGCCTGCTCGTTTCGTCATTCAAGCTAATGAATAAAGTTCTCATCGTTTCTGATACCCACGATACAGTTTTAACTTAGTGTTGGGTTATGACTATGACTTTATATATTTATTTAAAGAGTACGAGAATAACATTACATAAATTCACTTCTTTAAACATTTTATACAAGAACTATGCTACGTTCACACCAACGCGCCATTTAAACCCACGCATACCGACAACAATGCCCACATTCACGCCAGTTATTGAACTGTGAATGCGTAAAGTGGGTACAGATAAACGTCAAAGTTATGAATGGAAAATGAAACACATTCAGTATTTCATTTCGTTGGAAATTCCATTATCATTCATCAACAGGCGTGCGGATCTCGAATCGCGTATGATTCTGAATATGAAAGGGTTAAGTTGTCACGTCCATAATTATTTTTTGTATAATCCATGCTGCAGTAGCTGAAATAGATTATCCTGATGGGTTTGGACCATCGTCCAAACTCCCATATTCATGTGAAGCTGGGAGACTTTACCCAGAATAAAATCGCAATGGGTTTTAAAAATAGTAAAAAATCTAAAGATATTCGTAAAGACTAGACATTGCCAACGTATACTGTGCTTAAATGATGTTTGCAAACTATAAATTTATCATTGCTTGGCTGACAGTTTCATAATTTAATCATTTTCAATTCTGACTCTATTTACGTACTAAATTTGTATTATATAACAGTAATATCTGCTTGAAATAATATGATGACTGCTTCTGGTTTCATTTTCATTGAAGTGCAAAAGCCTAAGTTTAAATTTAAAATGATTTCTTGGCATCAAAACAAAATTTAAAGCATTTATATAATGTCATACTCCCCACAGGGGTTGACATCAGGCAGGCGGTCGTTCGTAAAAACTGCAAGCCACATCTGTATCATGGCTATCAGGAATTACGAGCGACTTACGGCCCCTTTACATCAAGACCCGAAACAAATATTTACACACATTTATCGTAGTGTAGAGATCAAACCTATAGCCTCTCTTGTCACAGCTAACGACTCACCCACTGCGCTAAGGAGGTTAGCTGCGCCACCTATTATTTCTAATCCACAAAAGCAAAGGATAAACTAATCAATTTAACAACAAAACACATTTAAAACAATTTTTACGTACCAAACTTGTGTGGATAAGTTAGTTTAACGAGCATCTTGAGGGTTCTTTATGGATTCGAGAGTGCACTATGGACAATAAAGAGTATATAGTTGCTTAGAATATGCCCAACCATCTATAATAATAAAGTACCAATGAGATTTTTTTGGCGTATTATTAGATTACTCCTTATAGTCCTTTTATAGGTTAGTCTCAGAGAATGTCTTTACAAACCTTGACAATAAAACTTTGTGTGATTCAAAAATTATTTAATAGGACTGTGTATGTACTATGTATGGTGGTATTGTATTTGTTCAAGGTCGATGGAGATCATTTAACTTACTACTTACTACTACTTGTGCGTGACCCTCGTTCCGAATAGTTAATAGTACAATATTTCTTACAATCATGTTATTTATGATAAGATGTATATAAACAATGATATATACCGTCGCTTATAATGTCAAGCAAGCTAAAAATGTATCAACACAATTTTGTTTCGCTTTGCTTATTGAATCAAGTCGGGTGTAGAAAATTGCGAGTCGCCGACGCTTAACCGCTTTCTGTCGGCCAGCCTCGGCCAGGTCAACCCAGCCACATCATTAGTTACCGCTGCGTAAATTTGCTACTAGAGCGAGCATTGCCGTGACCTTAGCAAAACGTTTGTGGGACTGGATCTTATTTACGATTAATCAAATGTCTAAAATGTTTTCCCTAAAACAGTTTTCGTAAATAAGCCAGTAACTCTCCTGATTTATTATGTTTTGTATGGTTTGGTGATTTTATAACATTTTATAAAAGGTACTTCTGAAGATAGACATAATAGTATAACTTCGACAACTGTAAACGCCTTATAAATACATAAGCAACTGCCGAGAACACAGACTCCCGCTGACTGTCGAAGTGTATTGACTGCTTGACGCAAATTGAGTCTATAATTACTGGTATTAAAGCCCCCTCTATGAATGCACCAAAAAAGCAGCAGTTCGAGATGAAATGGCGACGAATTGTTGACTGTGCCATCAACATCAATCATTACTCTGCAAAGAGTGTAGCGACTAAGAATAAGTGAAAGTGTTAAATGGATTGATGTTACGGTGTTGCTATAAAGGGAGGCCACTTAAAATATATAATATATTGTAATAAATATTATATTTTGATGTTATTCAAAAGAAAAGCTTGTAAAGCACATACTCTTTCAATAGTGGTCGCACGATTTTAACTCACATATAGTTCTCTACCAAGTAAACATAAAGTAACTTACTAACAAACTGTTCGTATAACATAAAGTGAGAACTACAGCTTGAGACCTTGTTGAAGAAGTGGGAGGAAATGTACGAAAAGAAGAAAATAAGAAAGAACAAAAGATGCAAATACCCACATAAACGTTGTAATACCCACGCAAGAGATAAATTTATCTATTATGTGGGCATTACATTGAATATTAAAATATTAGAAATATTTAAGAACAGATAAAAACCTCTAAAGTTTCTCTTTTTAAAAATGATTAGCAACATTAGCACTTCAATATAACTATTATAATTTAATTTAAACTCTACGTTATAATCTAGCTTCTCAGGCCTCGCTAGTGCCAACTTATGTAAGTTGTATGTATTCATTGAAAAATTTTACATTTAAAACATTAAAAACATCTTGCTTTCCAAATACAATTAGTGGAAGTACATATGTGAAGTTCATCATGTTATTTATTATCTTATAGGTAAAGGTGTGGCGAGAATACTCCATAATTGAGGTCACCCAATTATCGACGCAGCATTAGTTTCTGGACGTAACACGTGGAGCGGTCAGTTGCTCCGACAGGCCATAATTATACACTGAAATTATTTTTTACAACTAAATACTCATGTGGTGGTGTTTACAGTGATTGTACGATTTATTTACATATATTCGCGGGGAACATTAAGACTTAAAACTAGTTATATATAGTGTCTATGCTGGTTAATATGTCATCTAGGTTTAGAATGACCTTTTCTCTATCAAATGAGATATTGAAAGAAGAAGATTTAAAGGCCAATCCCGTGACAGATGTTGTGACCAGGATCCTACTCTTAAATAAAATAATCAGTCAATAACTAAACTTCTCGCGTCTCCCGATAAGGAATACACAGGAATAGTCTAGAATGCTCATATGATAACCATAAATAGTTTATAACTTATTTTGTTTTGTGCTTCAATGTAGGCTTGGCTACTTCATTACTGAATTTTTATCCAATCACTAATATCTCACCACGGCCGTAGCGGTGTAACCGCTACGTACCGGTGGTACTAAATGACAGGGCTTTACGGTTTCCCGTGATTTAAATATTCCATATTCAAACGTGTAATGGCCGGCGCTCATAGACGGCATGGCACGGCATGGCATGGCAAAGGATTTTATTACTAATCAAGTTATTTTGAATCTTATTGCCACGAGTTTAGAATTCACGTTACTTTATTTCAATACCACAGTGCCGCGACGTGCCGCGGGATGCTGTGGCAGGACGCGACGCGCCGCGGGATGCTCCGGCCAGACGTGTCATGCCGTTTCATTCCACGGATTGCCGCGGTGCGCGAGAGAGAGAGAGTGGCTGGGCATTCAGCAGGATGCCACGGCATGCCACGGAACGCCGCGGGATGCCGCAGCATGACCTGCCGTGCCATGCCGTGCCATGCCGTGCCATGCCGTCAATGAGCGCCGGCCCTTATTTGCAAATATTTGGACGACATAACAATAACAGTCGATGTCATAAGACAAAACCCATTTTTTACTGTTATTCTATACTAGCTTTTGCTCGCGGCTCCGTCCGCGTGATCAAACAAACAAACAAACAATCAAACTCTACAGCTTTATAATATTAGTATAGATTTGGGTAGCTTAGCAACGGAAGCCTTCAAATAATATTATTTGGGTAGCTTAGCAACGGAAGCCTTCAAATATGAATAATTTTCTCCGTTTTTGCAACATTTTTCACTGATGCTTCGCTTCTAATGGTCGCAGCGTAATGTTATATAGCCTAAAGCCTTCCTCGATAAATGGACTATCCAACACAAAAAGAATTTTTCAATTCGAACCAGTAGTTCCTGAGATTAGCGCGTTCAAACAAACAAACAAACAATCAAACTCTACAGCTTTATTATATTAGTATAGATAGTTTATTCGGCGTAGAATCTTATCTTATCGTATAATAGAATGTTCCGAGTTTTACTATAACGTAATACGTATAAGTTTACTACAATGGATATTCAACTAATTTTCAACTTTTTAAGCCCGGGGTCATATTACCTGAGGAAGTTTCAAGTATAAACGGAATGAACAAGGCACTAAGAAAGCTATAACCGTTGCAGTGGTTCTTCATATATTTATTGTCTTAATTCTGACCTTATGAGTTATTTTGGGTTTTATTTATTGGATTAAATATATAATAATAATTAATTATCAAATAGTCGCACCACGGTTATGACCTCACTATGATTGTATAGTTTTATATAAACGGTTAAACTAATAATAATCTCTGATTTATTTTGTTATGTAGTTATGATTTACTAGCTTTTGCTCGTGGCTCCGCCCGTGTGATCTGCTTTTTCCGGGATAAAAAGTACCTATCTTATCACCCAAGTCAGCTTATACCCTGTCTGTATACCAAATTTCATCAAAATCCGTTCAGTAGTTTCAGCGTGACTGACGGACAAACATCCAAACAAACAAACTTTCACATTTATAATATTAGTAGGATTATAAACATTATTAAAGACTGTTTAAATATGTTCAATAATAACACAGTTACTAGCATTTGTAGAAAGGTATAAATAAGGATGTTGAATCAGGCGCTTCGTGTGGGTTGCATCATGCGTCGGTAAAAGTTAAGCAATGCAGGTTCACCATATTTAATGGTTGTAATCTTTGTTTTCAGTATGAACAGAATGACAAAATTTGTTAATGTCGTCAAGCAATGCTTGTTACAATCACTATATTATAATATGTATGACTGCTATGCATTACATACATACGCACTCGTACCTGTAATCCCTAAAGGGGTAGGCAGAAGCATAACCAGTACACCCACATTTCGCCGAGCGTATCTCCGTCACATGATGTCATAAGAGCCGAGCCTATCGTCATACCGGGCACAATTCCATACTCTGGGCTGATTTTATTAGTGATAGAAAAACCCGATATCACTTTTACTCCACCTGGAGATCGAGATCGCGAGAACTCTGCGCCTTCGAATATTAATCAGGACGTCTTCGCATATTTTAAAACTACACTAATAAATCAATTGTTAGTTGCTTAATATCATATTATTAATCATGTATGAATTTGCATGAGGTTATTTGCGCCATTCGTGCGTGCCATGACACGTCCCGCAGTTATTGACCACAATCAATAAACCCAGTTGATTGTGGTCTCACGTATTCTCTGGAATATCCGATACGCTAATCAATTACTAATTATGTGATAGTTATCTACTTAATATCGATTTAATTGATTTGTAATATCGATATGATGGGTGTTAGCCTGAAACCTCTTTCATTTTAAAAATTGATTATAACTACAAGATATTGTATCTTCTTTACATAGTACAAAATGAAGTCGCTTCCGCTGTTTATTCGCTTAGATCTTTTAAACTATGAAACGGATTTTAATGCAGCTTTTAGCAAAAGGTAGAGTGATTCATGAGGAAGGTTTATATGTATATCACGCTTTAACCCATGGGAGCAGGGCAGTAACATGCAGGTGAAACCGCTAGTTTTCATATAACTACTAACTTTTGCCTGCGGCCTTTGCCTACGCCCGTTAGCAGCCATTTTCGAGATAAAAAATAGCATATGTCCTAATCCTAGTCATGGTTTACCAGTGCCCCAAATTTTATCCAAAACCGTTCAGTCGTTAAGGCGTCATTAACTAACAAACATACAAATTCACAAAGTCTTACAAACATTTTTTTTTATTTCGTTGTAAGACGAGACGAGAAAGGCGTTCGCCTGATGATAGCGGCACGCCTGCCCGTAAACAGAAGCAACACCACACAGAACTTTTAAATTATAAAGCACTGCAGGGGGCTAAACTGCGCTCACCCCGTCACCCCGAGACATAAGATGTTAAGTCTCACAATGCCCAGTAATTTCACTGCCTTCAATGTCCTTCAATCCGAAACACAACAGTGCTTACACACTGTTGTTTGGCAGCAGAAATAGACAAAGCGGTGATGCCAACCCAGACGGCCTCTCGCATACGAGGGACCTACCTACCACCTTGGTAAAACATAACATCAAACTTTCACATTTATAATAATAGTAAGTTAAGTGAAATATAATGAATTTCTTCATTTTACTGCTGCTTAAGCCCACACAAAGTACAAGAGGGAAAAAAAAACTGTCTGTGGCATTGTAGTGTCTTAACGAATTAAGTGATTTTAATGCGTTCTTTTTGTTTGAAAGCTGGTTTAATCGAAATGTTCTTAGCTATGTTAAATCTGCTTAGCAATTTTAAAGTTAGAAGTATTTTTTGTTGACGTTGCGAGTTTTTTAACGATTAGGATATATTTGTGTGAAGTAGTACATAGCCGACACTCATCAAGCTGCCCTCTTTTTATATTTATTCTAGCACTATACTAGATCAGATGTTAACTACAGTACAGACCAAATATAATGTCCACCGTCAAGAGACAATGCGTCCCTCGACAGTCGACAGAATTATGCCGGCCTGAACTTACTGGATATTCACTGGCTGACCTCGGAATGAGATTCGCCTGACCGAGGAACTATAGTTTTTAACATGTCATGTGACGATGTGCTTGTCATTGAAAAATCTCCACCATGCCCCTGAAATGAAACACCGCATAAGAAAATACAAGGTATTTTATAACTGCCAATCCTAGTAATATTTTTGCGCTGACAGTTTATTTTCGTATCTTTCTGTGTGTTCTTTAAATATTCAAACATATTTTAACAACCGCTGGTCCTTCGAGTTTAAACATTTTGTTCCCACCCGCACACGATATTTTGGATTATAAGAGAATACTGTAGATACTCGCTATCTGCTTGTAAAATTATGATAAATTAGTAAAATAAACACGTTCCTTGTGATCGTTTTACACTAAGGAAATATGTAGATATTTTTTAAGCCCCCAGCATGAAAACCGGGGAGTATTATATTATCTCCTTCCTGTGTTATTAAATACACAACAATTTACGAATTTACCTTTGTAATATTTACAGTACCTACCACCATAAAAAATATTTGTTGAAATAAAACTAATTTAAACGGATTTTACGCGGTTTTTATTATCAAAATTAATAAAAAACCGCGATAAAATCCATTTAAATTAGTTTTATTTCAATGAGTAATATTCGTAAACATAAGAAATCATTATAAAAAAAATTGCTTCGAGAATGTTCGTCTATTTTGTTTCTATGGACACGTGACGTGACGTGTAAAACATTTCATTCATACAGTTATAGAAATACAAGTTGTTTCTCTGATCGGAGACTTCTTTTTTACTCTTTATTTACTGATTAAGTGCAATTAGTACTGCACCTAAGGTTCACCGAGTTTATTTCCGTCCCATGATGTGATAGGGGCGAACCTATTGCCATATCGGGCTAAATTGCCAATATCGGGCAACTCATGTGCGAATGGTAATGCACGACCTTGGATCTGAACACAAGACCTCACGGTTTATCACCCTAAATACATTATGTCTATAATATTGTTTGTGGAATCTTGTAAAATGACTCATAAATGTATCCTGCATTATTATTATAAGATATGTACATGCCAGCTGTAATTTATCTAAAAAGAAACAAAATAAAGTCACTAAAAAAAACATAGCTCCGAAAAGATTCATATAGATAATAGGCACCTGGGAGAACAAAACTCTGATGGACGAAGGATTTTTCTAAAACGACGCGATACAAAAACGTAATACTTTGAAAATGATAAATGACGCGTATTATGCTTTATTATTACAGACTTGTTATTCAAAGATTTAAATTGACTCCTGGAAATAGAATATAAAATACCAAAAATTTAATATCGCTCAAGATAAAATCTTTGTATACAGAGCTTTCCAGCAAAAACTGCCTAAGCCAGCCTAAATTTTAAAACGTTAGCGAATGAGTTAACATTTCTTAACGTAGAGTCCCGAAATGGCCGCCTTTAAGACCGGATTTCGGCCCACTTCATTATACTTTCTTGATGACTCGATCCCACTTTAAGTTTAATATAAATCAGTACGTATTCTGTCTGTGCCTTAAAACTGCGAGCTTTTAACTTCTTCATTTATACATTTAATTTTATACATATTCATTCTTTTATAGCAGAAACCAGCAAATGAGTGAGTGGGTCATCATGGTAAGTGATCTGCATTGCCCATGAACAAATCAAAGTCCAGATTCTTTATTATGTAATTCTTCATGTATTTATTATTGATATTATTTATAATGTATTATATATATATATTTATTTTTTTTATATTCAAATATGTCGCTTTTGTGTTTATTTTCTTCGTCACGTTTACACCTGCCATGTACATCTCTGCATCACTCTAAGGTTGACTGGGAGATAATGCTTATAGCATTAAGTCCGCCTTTATACTCCATGTATATGAAGTGTAAATAAATAAGTAATTAAGCCGCCAAGGGCAATTTACACGTCATTTCAATCTACCGGTGCTTCGGAATGCTCACTGGTCGAGGAAAAAGTACCAAGAATAGCCGCAGGTCTTTTAATTTTTTTTGAACATCCATAATAACAGAAAAATCATGGATGCGCTTCTGACTTTCAAGGAAATGAATGGAGATCGGGAGGAGTATCCTCACCTATTTCCTAAATGTCACTCACCTGTTTACTGTGAAACAGTGATGAGACAGTGGTCGAGCCAGTTCATTCATGTTGTAGACAAATATGTCTACAGCGTTCTACTACTTTAGAAACTTCATTCATCGGTTCATGATTATTTTATAGTCACGATGTACCAATGTAACAATGGATGCTCCTTCAAAAATCGTAAACTTAGGACCTTTTTTTACCATTCTGACGAAACGATTAGATCGCTCTCCTGGTAATAAGCTCGCCTAGTAAGCGACGGTAAGCGCCACGCCTGCCCATAAACAGACGCAACTTTACATAGAACTTTGAATTGCAAAGTACCGCATGGAATTGGACTGCGCTCATCACCCCGAGAAATAGGACGTAGTCTCACAATACCTAGTAATTTCACAGGTTTAATTGTCCTCCAAACCGAAACACAACATTGCTGCTTGGCGTTAGAAATAAGCAAAGCTGTAATACTAACCCAGACGGTATCTCGCATACGAAGTACCTACTACTTAGTGAATCTAGTTCTAGAATCAAGTTATTAACAGCAAAATGTTTTTTCGATATAAAACTGATCTCAATTCTCATATAACAGTGTATAGTATGTTTATACAGAAATCACACTAACTAGAATTTTTTTGACGAATCGAACAATATTTATTTGTTGCTTGACAAATAAATATGACATTTTACTTGATCAAACATTTGTTAAATCTTGAATGCGCGTCCATTCCCACCTAAATTTCGAAACGTGAGGTTTCCGAGTGGATAATCAAAGTCTTTCTTCGTGTTCACGTAATAAGGTAGTTAATGAAGCGGAAAATACTTCTTTCATCGAACACGTATATAACGCAACAATTTTCATTTAAAATACCCAAGCTTGGGATCCCTCCCGGCTAAAGTTTTATCTCTCCAAACACGCTACCTCATAGTTTATGTGCAGTAATAAACTCGGATCCGTATATCAGCACGTAAAGACTGAGTGCACGTGTTGGCATGAGCTGCAAATCATAGCTTTTTATCGAGCTTATACTGGTAAAATAACGGTTAGTAAAGTCGGGCTGTAGACTCTGAATCTCTCTAATTTGTAACACGATATTAGATATTGAAATAAAACTAATTTAAACGGATTTTATAGCGGTTTTTTATTAATTTTGATCACCCCGTGACCACGAAGGCTGTAAAGAAAGAAGGAGAGAGAAAGAATATAAATTTACTTTCGCTCATACTTACCACAAAATAAAAAGAGGTAATAATACTAAAACTAGTATGTATAACTTGAATAAAATAAAACTACATATAAAACAAATTCATTCATTCATTCCGTCGTTCCCTCAATGCTGAGGATCGTGACCGCAGCAGGCCAAGGATATAAGGGCCCTCCATTCGGTTCTATCATCGGCCATGTGAATTGCATCTTGCAGTTTAAGTTGCAGGGGTTTAGTCACTTGTTCACTCCATTTAGCCGGTGGTCTACCTCGAGAGCGCCTGCCCTCTATTTTGCCCATCAAAATATCTTTTTCGAGACTCTCATGTGGGGTTTTGCGAGAAATGTGTCCAAAGAAAGAGAGAATTTCGCCTCTTGCACATTGTTGACAATTAGACAATAAAACAAATAGCAACCTCATAAAATCTAGTTTAATCAATTAAGTTTGTTTTCGACTAATCTGATATAGAATTACTCAGTGTATTAGTTTTTTCTGTAGTAGCTACGTCTGATCGATGTATGAAAAGAAAACAGAAAATTTCATCGTTTTTTAAAACAGCTATCATAACCTGCACGAGATCTTCTGAGCCTTAAGCCAGTACGATAATAAACAGTACTTATGACGTAAATAGCGCCCACATACAACCCTTTGCGTATACAACACTATTAGGTTATTGGGCGGCCATTTGATGTATCGACCTCAAATTACACGTCCTCTCGTCCTGTTAATGTTGCTTCAGTTTTCAGCAGAACCGTAGTTAGGGAAGCAACATAAATTTGATGTACATAATTCATCAATTCGGGACCGCAATTTAATGACAGTAATAAACTATTAATTACTCCCTGGTATAGTACTCACAGAATCGATGGAAATAAGCTGGACTTACCTATTACAGTGATCCATGCGTGCGCTTATATTTGTATCTATACTGCCATTCGTAGCGCATAATTATAGTGACATTAAATGAGTTTGCATTCAACTAAGGACCTTAATTAAATTGTAGCTTATAAGTAATTATAATAAAAGATTATTTATTATTTTAAGGCTATAAACTAACCAGTGATTCTCTATTCATTCAGGTAATGAACTGCGAAGCTCGCTTACTATATTTTTTTTATTCGGGCATGATTCAGTGACTACACCGGGCCTTATGTTAAATACAGTGTAATCCGAATACCATGTGGACCGTCAAAAGACATCGCGACCTTCGACGGTCGACAGAATTATGCCGACTTGTAGGTATGCCAGAACGACCCACCATTTGGTTTTCACCATGTGTAGGATAGTCACAATCCACCAGATGGTCATTTATTCAATTTTTCACAAAAAAATATATTTGCCTGAATGATAAAATGAGCAGATAGCTCGCCTGATGGTAAGCGGCACGCCTGCTCATAAACATACACAACACCACACAGAATCAAACAACAAACCTTGAATTACAAAGCACTATATGGTACCTGAACTGCGTTCATCGTTCAGAGACATAAGTTGTTAAGTCTGAAATCAAGCATCTATACATATTATTTATACTTGATTGTTTCATTTTACGTTTATTAGAAGCAGGGTTCGTCCCTGGCGACTACCCTACATAAGAGCCATATTTTAGTACGTCGTCCCGATAACCCTGTGAACTTAAATATTGTTCTCATAATCCGTATTGAAACATTGGATAATAAACAAACATATTAATATCAAAAAAAATGTTACAAACTACACCTATGGTGATGCCCGCCCCATGAAGGTATACAAAACTAGAAATATCATGGACATGCTACCAACCTTAAAGAAAAGAGATAATTAAGGGATTGGGAAGGAAAGGGGAGATTTGAGGTCCAAATCACACACTTATGTGACAACTAAATAAATTGTTTAAAGATTCTTCGTATGGGAGAGGGTCTGAGTTAATTCCACCACTGTCTATTTCTGCCGTCACGCAACGGTATGTACGCAGTATTTTGTTCCGTTTTGAAGGACATTGAAGCCAATGAAATTACTGACCATTATAAGACTTATCATCTGATGTCTCAGAGGGCGAGTGCAGTATAATGTCATGCAGCAATTTGATATTCAAGGGTGATACTTCTATTCCTGGGCAGGCCTCGCGCTTATCATCACGCGAGAGGTTATCTATTTGTCATTCAACTAATAAAAGAAATCCAAAAATTCATTCCACAGGACTAGGCCATGATACCGGTAGGATACTTATGAGGAGGCAGCTTGATGGGGTATTGTCCCTCGACATAACATTTAGTTTTATGAAAGTGGCTTGGCTTTACTAGCCAATTTCTATGGGTGACGGTAACCACTTTTATCACATAATTTTATTCCAAACTACTTCTAGCTATTTATTAAATAAATTCTTCAAATATAATATGTATATAGTATTAAACATAAATAAGCCGAATTCAACCACGTCAAATTAATTATCGGCGTTATAACGGTTAGGTCCGAATCGAAACTTGGCAACAACTATAAATCTATAACTTAACCAAAGGAAGTTGGATTGGTCCATGGTGGGGTTAGTCAAAGCTTAAGGGCGATTGTTTTGAAATTACTCCGATTAATGAACAATGGAGTCGCTAATTAGAGAAAGTTATGAATGTTCAGTGTAATAAACTGCCTAAACATGATGGAAGTTTTAATAATATTCTGGTATTTGGAATAATTAATTAGGCACCGCTGAATCGTGCTATCCCACAATTTTAATTAATCACCTTTCATGAGTAGTGTATATACATGCATACTGTGGGGCACCTGACATTATCTGACCTCCACTGGCCATAAACACACACATTAGAATAATAATGGACATATTGCCGACCATTAAGGTTATGGATAGGCATTGGAAAGGGGAGGGGCATTTTAGTCTCTGGATATCTCATTCACGGTACCAAATGCAATAGCTAGCTGCTACTTCACGTCGATTTTCTTCAATGCAGTGGTTACAACCCGGTCGGACCGTTCTATTCATGCTAGAGACAAAACTCTACATGGCTTACTCACTTGTTTTGAATACACACACTTACAAAAAGTTGTATAAAATATCATATTCTTGTATATTTACGATAATGTTATTATTAAACGACAGTATTTGAAAGCAATCACTCTTTAATAACATTTTGTTGACGGCAAACGGTCCCATGAGAAACGTTGCGAGCTTCGGCCTATAAAAATACTCTTTAGGCATCCATAGAATATCGGTTTTTACATGCAAAAATAATAGCAACATTTTATGTGCTATTATTTTCGTCATCGTATTTTAAATTAAAATCCAACATAAGGACGCTCATAATTTTAATTGGCTAACGGGACGGGGCTTCGTGAAAATGTTTGGCCAAAAATGTCCGTTCCAATTTCTAGTATATTTCATCATAAATTGCTTGAAACTTGTTACGTTAAATACGGCTAATACTCTTAAAGAAAAGACCTAAATGCGAAAAATATTTTTTATTTTAATATAAGTAGATAATAATAATTACCATTTATAATACAGTTGAAATGTTTGGGTTTTAACATCAAAACTATTACAAAGTACTATTAGTATTCTGTTTATTAAGTATGTACTTAATTTTCAGAAGCTTGTCAGCCTCAGACTCGGTCTATGTCTGCGATGTCAAGATTTGAATTTCTCGGCTTTACAATGAAACAAAGTTAATTCACTTTATAATTGATAAAAATAAGGTATTATTGCTATCAAATCTCGTCTAAATTCCTGGTCTGATCTAAGTAGTGTATCCATTAGCAGGCGCTCATATCAAGGACATTCCTTGTCACGGTTCATTAAATATTTGCTCATCAATTTGATGGAGTCGCCTTACCTTGCTTTTAGATTGATTGGATTCTAAATATTTCAATTTTACTTAATTATGATATATTATAAACATGGTTCATTACTACAGACTTATTACATATCAAATGATATCTTATTACTGATCAATAATATGATGTTCTTTAATTTAATATATCTTTATCGTATTATTTTCTAACAAACAGCTCTAGGGAATAAGATATTAAACGGGACAAAGGTTTTAGAAACCTAAACGTGCTTTTAATTTTAGTTAATATGAATAATTAATTTTATATAAATTAACATTTACAAAGAGAAGGAAAGCAAATATTAATGTATAACTTTCTACAAAACGTTTCGCCTGTGATAAGTTCATATACTGCTCTTTCTATAAATTAGATATTACAAAGTTTGAGTAAATGCAGAAATTATTAATTCATATATTTTCCTTGTTGTCATTTCAATGAAATTAATCAATTAGATAGGATGGAAATGGGAATATTAATTAACCACTACCCACTATAGCAAAGCAGAAGACAGAATTATGAACTAAGGAGGGATCAAGCTCGGGCACGAGGACATGTATCGTCATTCAAACAAATAAAAAAAGACATATAAAATAATACACTCGATGTAAACATTCATACAAGTTGGTTGTAGTGGAATTGTATTTGTAATGTATATGAATTAATTATTCGGTCGCCAATAGTATGACAGCACCGTTTTTCGATGGTGATTTATTACGGCTACATAAATCCGGCTAATGATGCCATCCGACCCAATAAATTGAGTTTGTAAACATAAAATTACTCTCAATAATTTTCTGTGACTAGTGGTCATGTGAAAATATGATGACATTACTAATACTTTAGCACGGTAATGTATACGCACTCGTGTCTGTTGTCCGTAAAGGGGTAGACAGAGGCGTAACCACTACACCTATATTTACTCGCCCCGCGAATCGAACGCGATACCTCACCACAGCATTACACGTATGCATTACAACTACGCTACCATGGCAGTCGACAAATAAGTACTGCTATTGCTGTTATGACCAAAGAAATATACATGGCGAGTATCTATGGAATAGTTGAGGAGGAATGACCTCGACGATCGTCCTTAGATCTAGTTTGAGACACTGTTGAGAATGGCCAGGGGTTTAGCATGTGCAACGGAAGATAATTTTATCGACTCGTTTTGTCGTAAAAACCAGTTTTATACAGTATTTTATATATGTCTATCGAAGCTAACATGGTGGCATAGAATACTCGACTCAAATGTAGAGATTAAGCAGAGATAAAACATAAAGAATATGACTTTCAATCGCTCTGTGGTATTTTTCTACGAACCCTAGCATAACGACGTAATTTTATCGAATATTGACACTTTTAGCGAGATATTTGTCGTAGACAGTTAACTCTACTACGACCACTATACACGGGTGTTAAGACCGGCCATAGTGACCCACGTTGTGTGGGTCGCGTCCCGGAGTCAGCCCGTCTATATCCGGCTCTCGCGGGGGCCTTGCCCTCTCGTCCTATACCTTTCCTATCCTTTATTTTTTGTCCTCCCCTTGGTCCTAGGATTAGATACTGCAGGGGTCGCCAGTATTCCGATAGCTGGGACCCCTGTAGTTCATCCGAAGGGTCAAAAACAAAAACCTTCATGAATTCTTTTTAGATTTTTTTTTTTTTTTTTTTTTATCCTGGCTCGACAAAGTGACTACGCTACACCTGATGGTAAGTGTAGCGCAATCCAAGAATAGTGTCGACCAACGATAAACAATGTGTCCATCGTAGGTCGGCAAGATCATGCCGGCCTGCCAAAGGGCCAAACGGGAGGGGAAGGAAAAAGGGATGGGGAAAGGGTTAGGATCAGGGGGCAAGCCCCCTGGGGGGAACCGGATATACACTGGCTGACCCTGGAACGCGACCCACACAAGGCGGGCCACTATGGCAAGTTTTAGCACCAGTGTATGTGACCATGTTTATGTGACCATGATAATAATATCGTGTTTAGTCTAACATGTTTTCAGAGAGAGTAAATAATTTCATTCAGCTCTATTATATTTTTTGTTCGCGACGTTCATACTCTATATTAATAATTCGCTTTCAAATATATTTTCGCAAGACTTTTATTAGACCATTTTTATCATATTGAAGCCGCTAAAATGATACCAAGATCGAGGTCATGCTATTTAGGTGTAAATTATATTTAGACTAGCTTTTACTCGCGGGATAAAAAGTAGCCTATCACCCAAGTCAGCTCATACCCTGTCTGTATACCAAATTTCATCAAAATCCGTTCAGTAGTTTCAACGTGATTGACGTACAAACATCCAAACATCCAAACAAATAAACTTTCACATTTATAATATTAGTAGGATAGACTCACAATAGACAAACCTAATCAACCCTAACCTCTCTCAGTAGCAGAAGAGGTTAGTGCCCAGCAGTGAGACAGCATAAACCTAAAAATGTTGACATTAGAATACCCAAATAAATTATCAACCTAATTTCATCAACATTGTTTCCCATAAATTTAGTAAATTATATCGTGCCTAGATTCTAGAATCTGGAAAATACATATTATCATTCTACAACATATAAAGTTACAAACAAACGCTTGTGTGAAGCAATTTATACAGGTCGCGCAGCAGATCTAACTTAATGAAAAGTTTTATGAAAAAAAACATAAAGTTGAGACAAGCGAGCGTATTTCAACAATACTAACTAACGACTGAGTTTGCCGGCAATGGGTGGACGTGTTCGCAGTATAATAAAGTTAGTACAATTGTTGTTACGTTATTTATGAATCCAGTTGCGCGTAAAATTTAGACACATTTTAAATATTTTCCATTTCTTAGTAGAGTAAAATGAATAAACTGCACTTGGTTGTAATGGAGCGAAATATTTTGTTGGTAAAATAAATAAAAAAAGTAAAAATTTACCTGTTTTGAGCCTTTGAAACCCACCTAACACCTTAACGGATTTAGATGAAAATTAACATATAGGTAGACCATAACCTAGATTAAGACATAACCTACTTTTTATGAATGAAAAAATATTCACACGGATGGAGGCGCAGCAATAGCTAGAGCTCTATATAGATTTAAGGTAGTGTAACATTACATCCTTATTACATACGCACTCACGCGCGTAATCCCCGATGGGGTAGGCAGAGGCGAAACCAGTACACATTTCCCCGAGCTTATTTTCGTCCCATGATGTGATAGGGAGTGAGCCTATAGCCATACCACATTTCCATACTCTGGGCTGATTTTATTAGTGATAGAAAAATGCAATATCACTTCATCACTTAAATCACAAGGTGGTAGGTCCCTGGTATGCAAGAGGCCGTCTGGTTTGGTACCACCGCTTTATCTATTTCTGGCGCGGTATGGCGAGTCTATTGCCATACGCGGCACCATTCCAGACTCCAGATTGATACTAGTATTTCGTTGACACGGGGATCGGACTCGAAACCTCACAGCAGTCGTACCGCGTACGCATCTATGCTACCAAGGCAGTCTTCCCTAATAATATAAAAAAGCGTGTCGTATGGGCATTAACAATAACTTCCTCTTAATTATAACGCTCTTTTAGATCTGAAGTGTCCCCTTTCCACTAATCTGTGAAAAGCCCTTCAGGGAATATGAAATCCGAAAAATGTCGCTGAGAATTCATAAGTTGAAAAATAATAACGAAACCAATTTTGACAACGGATTTGCATAGGATTCCAATTAAATTTAAAGTGAGGCCATTTTTCTTTTGGACAGATAAAGAAATGTAAAAACCCTGGTTTTCCTTTTAATAATTGCTATAAACCTTATGAGCATTTTTTTTATATGCCTATCTAAACTGCTCCGGCCAAGTGATTACTCATGTTGACAAGTGCAGTGTGTCCTAATACATTGTAAATCCACAAGAGACTTCATGCCAGCCTCAAGTAACTCTTAATTACTGTCCTGAATGACGAAACGAGCAGGTCTCTAGCCAGATGGTAAGCGCCACGCCTGCGCGTTTGAAGCACCATACAGAATCATGAATTACAAAGCACTGCATGGCAGTGGATTGCGCTCGTCACCCCGAGATATAGATTGTTAAGTCTCATAATTCCCAGTAATTTCAGGGATTGATGAGCGATCACTGTTAAAAGTCTGTTATTTTTTTATAGCAGAGGCCAGCAAACGAGCAAATGGGTTACTTGGAATCAAGCACGAGAATCAGCATGTATAGGTCCCATCCATTGTAGCCAGTGTAATAAAGTACTGGGCATTGTGAGAATTAAAATCTTACGTCTAGGATGACGAATGCAGTGCATTGCCAGTGCTTTGTGATTCAAGGATCTGAGTCGTATTATATCTGTTCTGTGTATCTGTGTGAGTAGCCGGCTGGTAAGTGAGAGGCCGTGAGTTCGATTTACCGCAACGGAACAAATGTATGTGATATTCGAATTTTAAAATTTGTATCAGGTCTGGGTGTTGTGCGACCGCAAGTCATACAGATTTTAACTAGTGTGGGATCCGGACTATTTGTATGACTTGTGTGTATTAATTTAAACACATATGATAATATTAAGAAGAGACAAGTATATTAAAGTGTTTGAAATGTCTGTTATTTGAATCATAATTAATTCAGTTACCATTTTACGTTCGACTAATGTAATTAATATTGTAGACACGTAACCATTATTGAAATAACTTTAATATAATAACAACTTGCTTTTAAACCAGAAAATAGTCTAATTAAATTTATTAACGAGGGATCATCTGCCGTCCGGCGCTGTTTTGACCTTTGCATGATAGAATTAAAACAAATTAAAGATATACTCTATATTTTACGAAATCTCTTAATTAACTTGTTTTTACTGGTCTGGAATAAAATATTATGTGTTATGTTTTTTGAATACTTTTTCATAAGTACTTACCTATTTTAAATACGAGAAAACGCATTAAAAGAATCATGGGATAGTGGTGTTCTTATGTTAATAAGTCATCTGTCACTGGCTATTCTAGAATCCAATCCTATTTGGGATAATCCTCGAGTGGTAGAGCCATGCTTTAGACAGTTTTGTCTACAGCATGAATGGGCCGGCTCGACCGGGTCGATACCCGTCTCACTGTCTCTCAGAAAACCGACGCAAAGTAGCGGCTTGCTGCTGCGTTTCGTACGGTGAGTCAGGTACGAAGCCGCATACAAATTCTAATAAGTACGTCTTACTACTTAGTTTAAAATTAGTTACCCTAGACGCCATGTACATGAAAATCGTTCATAGTCGGGCGCTCGCAAGCCCTGCTTGAATAAAGTCCGTCAAAGCCTCCCACAATCCCCATCTGACCTTTACGAGTTTACTCCAGCAAGTACATACGTGTAAGAAACCTCACCTATTATTTATTTATTTACACTTTATTTTCATTTTATAAAGGCAAACTTAATGCCAAACGCATTCTCTTCCAGTCAACCTTAGGGTAATGCAGAGATGTATAAAGTAGGTGCACAAATAATATGAGAAGAATATACATAATATAAAAATATTACATGTTTACTATCACACTAATATTATAAATGTGAAAGTTTGTTTGTTTGGATGTTTGTCCGTCAATCACGCTGAAACTACTGAACGGATTTTGATGAAATTTGGTATACTGACAGGGTATGAGATGACTTGGGTGATAGGATACTTTTTATCCCGAAAAAATCAGATCACGCGGGCGGAGCCGCGAGCAAAAGCTAGTTAACTATAATTACGGAATTTATAACTGGGCCTATTTTGATCCAGCCATTTTAAGTTTGTTTTTGTACTATGAAAATTCATAATAATCATAATAGAAAAAAAAATATGATTTAGTAAAATATAACTTTTACTGAGAATTATCCAGTAGGTAAATTTATAGGATTTATTATTTTTTTATAAATTCGACAGTATTTTTCGTAAGACCGATTCAACCTTTAATTTATTCCGGTATAGTGTACATGATAAAGATCGCAGGAAGTCGCTGGATGCGGGGCGCTTCCAACAGGTCGGTCTGGAAATCTTCCCCCAAAGATATGTTAAGCAGTGGACGCCTTGTGGCTGATGATGATGATGATAGTATACATGAGTTGGCCCAATATGAAACAATTCCCTTTTAAATATCCCTTTTACGATGTGTCTAATTCTAAATACATTATTTTACTACATAAACTTAATATTCTTCTTCAAAATTAAAGCAAAATTTACTAAATCAACTATTGACGAATGAACTTTGTTAAAGCAGAACTGTTCATGCGTGTAAAGAGAAAACTTGCCAATGTGTTACTATATTGGAAAACTTTTTGGCATATTGAAAATCGTTTGATGAGAAAAGTTTATTGACCTTTTTGGTTATTACAAAGTTTAATTTTCTCTCCGCTGTAGTAAGCTGCTTTCAACTTGCCCTTTTGTTAACTGTTATTATATTTTGATTTATGGTAAGTTGCGGTATTGTCGAAACAGATATTTAGCTAACTGAAATAATTATGCTTAAATATATTATCAACTAGCTTTTGCTCGCGGCTCCGCCCGCGTGAACGTTTAAAATTGACAAAGTTTCATACAAACTTTCATCCCCTATTTTATCCCCTTGGGTGTAGAATTTATCAAAATCCTTTCTTAGCGGATGCCTACGTCATAACATCTACCTGCATGCCAAATTTCAGCCCGATCCCTCCAGTGGTTTGGGCTGTGCGTTGATGGATCACTATATCAGTCAGTCACCTTTGATTTTTATATATTTATATAGACGTGGGAATTATATTTAAATAATGTGAACAAATAAACTGAACGTTCTTTTCTATGTCAGTCAGTCACCTTTGAGTTTTATATATTAAGATATAATATGTATTTACGTGTAACATGTTTTTAAAAACAAAAAGGCGTTTTCGAAAAATCTCTCGTGCATTCATTACCCGGCACTGGAATTTGTGCCCAGTATGGCGTTAGGCTCACCCCCTATCCCAACATGGGACGGAAATAAGCTCGGCGGAAAGTGGGTGCAACACCTCTGTTTACTCCCTCGAGGTTAAAAGCGTGATCTTATGTATGTATTGTTATGTGTAGTTAGTTAAGTAACATACATACGTTAGTAAACATAAGTACTTATTAACAAAACAAGTGTTAACCTAATAAGGTTATGTGTTAAGTGTTAACCTAATGGAATACCATTACGTGGGTCACTCATCATACAAAACGCAATACCAATCACCACCATTTTAACACTGCACACACTGCAGATAAAACTGATTACAGCAAGGCACTACTTACACTTACACAATACACTTATACTTGTGGGTGTAACTCTGCCGAGTATTGTAAATTTATTAAGAACCGTAAATTATTCTCCAGATAACAATAAACATTGCAAACTTTATGACTAGTTTTAAAACAAGGCTAATATTACTGCAAACTTAGTAAACTCTTTACAAGTTTATGTTTTATAATTACTAACAGAACCGTAAATCTACAAGTTTTAAGCCATTAGTAGATACTTTAAATGTCTGTTCGAGTACGTATTCAAACTTCGCTTGAACAAGACTGAAGTACGGCTTGAAAGATAAGCTTCACCGCATTCGGTAATTCTTTTAAAACTTTCAAATCCCTTTTCGGTCCGGTTTTATGCCTCTCTAACTGGGAGTCATCAGTCTAAAATCGATACTATTTCTTTTTTCAAAATTACATCTACAAAATTCTTTTTTTCAACGCAGTGCAAGAAAATTCAATGAGTTATCATCACGGCTAGAAATAGACTTGTTTTGTAGTAGCTTAAGGACTATCCGAAAGCAAATTAATTCTGAGTTCTGTTAGTACATCATTTTGTAACCAAATAATTTCGTTTTATATTTTGTTTCGTTCTTCCTTTATTTTAATTTTTTTTTTTATTCTTACTTTTTTCTTTTTTTTAATATTAAGATTACTAGTTTGCTATTATTATTACTATAGTAGATGAATTTCCTGTTTATCTTTATTTTTATTTGTTTGTTTTTTTTTTTGTGGTTTGGGATCTGTAAGTATGTATGTGTGATAATAATATTTATTTGCAACTACTCATATGTGAAAGCTTGTTATTAGCAATTTAAGTTATTTTAATGGATAATTGTTAGTGTATTATTTGTCTGTTAGCTTTCCGAAAATAAATAAATAAATAAATATATTTAAATATACAAATATCGCATAGATTTTAATCGATATTGATATTTAAAAAATCTGGAGTATATGATGGCAAGCTAAGTGAATTAATATATGTTTAGTTTTGTAGATTCGGTTAGGTATAGTCGGTGATTATGACTCCAGTTTTACATAGGATTTCGGATAAGGCAGCACAATAAATATTTCCGTTAAGAGCTATTTAAAAATAGTAACGATCGAATCGATAAATCGACAATTCATATTTATTGCAATACAACATTGTATATCGAAAATCGATTGCTTTGCATTTTGATTCTATTTCAGATGGACGCGACGTCCGTCCCTAGTCAGTTTCATTGAAAATTACCGAATTCAAAATTTGATTTGCATAAACAGCGTTCACTAAAAACCTTTGTTATAACTGTATAAAATATTGTTCATTTTGTATTGCTTTTGTTTTCAAGATTCCTATTTCAGGGAAAGAAGTTTTGCCGAGGATTTGTTTTGTCTTTATAAAATATCAACCATTTATTAAATGTTGGAGAATTATTAGTGAAATGTAAAAAGTATCAGTTGATAACATCATAATAATCAAAGTGTTGATCGAATGACATTTAAGACTCGAAATAGTGAACTTGAATCCTGCCTAGAATATTCTGGTTATAAATGTCAATTTACATGCAAACTGACGCATAACTGTTACTTTTTCCATAATCGATGCCTAGCCCTGTCGAATGCGGAATATTAAAGACAAAATTCACTTACTATCTCAGTAATCAAACCAATTATTTATGTAGATCTACAGCTTCAGACTGTACAGTTTATAGCACAAAGGGTTAATACTATAGTCAAATAGACTGGCGTGGATCGTAGTCGATGGTACAGTGAAGTGTCATTCAGCGGGCCACCGGCCTGCTAGCGCAAACATTGCCTAGCCATGGCAAATTTACACAGTACAGTACTTTGATGCAAGTTGAACATCCTCAAATAAGAGTAGTAATATTATATATAGTGTACGCTATCAACACTAAAATTTTAAAAAGTACAGTCTTAAAATGTTACGTGTTTAAATGTTCACTAGTCGACCGCCGCGCCGTTTAGTTGAGCCGTAAGTAGTCGCTAGTGAATTATATTTTGCTTATCGATAGGTGAGGTAGATAGTGAAAGGGCGGGGGTCTCCCCAAAGGAGTAACTTCAGTCAGACGGCCAGTCGCAAAAACTACAAGTCAAATCTTTCTGTAACATGTGTTAAAATCATGTTGCGTTCACCCCACTACAAGTGAGATAAGGGCATGTAAAAGAAGAGGAGGAAGGGAGGATTAACGTAATTGGATCAACATCATAGTTTAATCACATTTCAATTGGACCACCTTAGTGGTGCGTCCATATAAGCAACATTTAGACATCCAAGAGTACGTGGCTAAATACCACGTAATGGTGACATGTCACACGACACGGTAAAATGTTTGTTAGATTCTTCAGGTATTGTGGGTGTTCATAGGTGGTGGAAATTGCTTACCATCAGGTGACCCACTTTCCTATTCACTGGCCTCTGTTTCATGAAAGCTATGAAGCTCGACAAGTTCATTTTGCATTCCCACAACGAAACGGAATTAATCAAATAGGAAGAAGTGAGAAATATACATTTTCTACTCCCCTCCGTTGCAAAGTGGAGGACTAAGTAATGAACCAAAGAAGTAAGATAAACATAATATATTTACAACCTGAGGAGTCAGATGTAAAGTACCGGATGTTATTTAATGCACGGATGTTATACTGCTGCAGCTAGTTTCAAGTTGCCTAATTTGTTGCGCTCTTCCATGAGTAATTTCTTCTATATTCTGAGTTAACTTAGTTATAGGTATGTATCAGTACATGTAACAACTCAACGCAGAATATGATCACGGAATAAAAAAATTAAGTCCGTTAAAAAATGTGTCAAGCTCGAGTCGTATTCGTGAATCGAAAGTTGCCGTTAAATGTTAATTTTAACTTACTTTTAAAATTTCAACCAGCTGCCAATGACTGTTCAAAAATTAAATCCCTTTATATATTTGTGCGCTTTTCTATTAAGCAAAATGTAGAGGACTAAATTTAACCCTACCATCTATTGTAAAATATGTACCTACATTTACAAATAAATGTTTTGATTTGATATGTAGACCAGAAAGCCTGATATATAGATAGCCAGCCATATACATAGCCTCTGTAGTACCGTTGATACCTTTTCGGTATGGAAACCTAAAAGTTATTGGATCACAAAGAGCGCGTTCGAGAGCTGAAATCTAACAGGGTATCGTACGCCATCTTGTGGAACTTTTCAGTACTAAATATTTTCATACGAAACTACCGAACTTCGCCATTTCCCAATTGTAACGTTGCGGAAAACCTCCTACGTTTATTCTAGATGGCGTTGCATAGAAAATGTTTGCAGTGGCAATAGTTTGCAGATTATATTGGTAAAAATAAAATAAACTTAACTACTGTTTATATTAGAGATAATACATGTTATATGTTCCTTATCGTTGATTATAAAAATTTACATATTACTAAAATCTAAATTATGATGCCCTAAAAATTTTTCATACCCTAAATTTTTCATGGTTTAATATAAAATGATTATAAACCAAACACTTCATTGTCTACTACAGTTTTTAGACAGGTTGCTTAGAATTAAAATTATGTCTAATAACGCGGGAGTTTGACATATCATTTATATAGTAAGTTATTTATTAGATTGATCCTGATGATATGGCGGCTTAGTTTTGACAGAACAAGAAAGCCTATATGAAAATCTTTCATATGTTTTTTTTTACCTTGGCACTGCACTGTGATAACAACGTTTTACCGTCAATAACAACCGTCAAAAGACGATATGTATGGCTACGCGTAGGTCCCTACTGCAAATTGACTCACTTCTTACAACTCTACCTCCACTTTCGGGGATATAGGCGTGCGCTTATGTTTTGTTATGTATACTTAATGCACGATAAATTATTTCCATAATTAACGAATGTCCACGATGTGAAAAAAATGCCATGTTCTAAAATTATAACATGATAAAATTCTACTCAATGGCCGTACAAAACTCACGCAAGTCAAAACTGGCAGCAGGATTAGCGGGTTGTGAATCGAAACCTTGGGACAGTCACGCAGTGTTCATTAAAACCACCGTCCTTGAGTGTTGTGCGGAAATCACACGCACCACGCACCACGCAGCGGGATATCGATGGAAATGTTGACATCACTAAATTGCAGCCGACATGATATTTGGTGGAACAATGTTTGGCATCGTAGTTTTATTTGATTTGAATGTGAATGTTTCCTTAGCAATTCTATTAGGACTCAACAATTTTATATTAGAAAGACTATATTAGACATGACATATCTTCATATTATTTTCTATTAGTCTAATCTAATCTAATAAGATTTTCTTATGCTTGTCGCCATTATAGACCGGTGATTTTCCAATTTGAAACATAAATAAATTATAGTAGAATGAAACCCATTGTAAAAGGAAGAGAATACAACAAAATTGATAGGAAAAATAAATTAACGGCGATCTGAGGTCGGGAAGTGGGAAGGGGGGGCTTTTAAGGGTAAAAAACGGTTTATCTCGATTTCCGGAAAAACTACAAGTTCTATGGAAAAAAGTTAAATCGCAAAATTGTAGGTAATAAAAAGATCTACAACTTTTGTATACACACTTTCTGTATAAGTTAAATATTATATAATATTATATTATATAATAGTTATACGTTAAATATTAACTTATAATTTTACATTTACTTTATAAATGTAAAGTTATAAGTTAATATTTAATAGACATATCTACAATATTTTGAGAAAGTTGTAGAATCTTCTTTAAATTATATGCGTAGATGCCTCTTTATTGTTATTTTAATATAACTTATATACCTGAGTGATCTACGGAAAATTTTAGCCCATCATAAAGAAGTGGGGAAGGGGTTAGGTGGGTCTGGGCCTTACTACCTGTTATTTAGTAGTTCGTTTCTTTGCATTTTCTGAGCACATTTACCATAGTAATGTATATATTTTTTTACACCATCAGAAAGTAGGGAATTCAATGAACAAGAAACCAACAGACTTTTTTAAAAAAGCTCATATTTTGACGTGAGAATTTTCGTTTGAAAATTAGGCTGCTTTTTCGATATTAGGTCAAAATAAGGTGCAAAAATAAATATTTTAAATAAAAAAAATTACAGTGTATTTGGGATACAAAAAGGTAAGTTTTCACCAAATTTCGTGAAAAATAATGATTTATTATAATAGATAAAAATAAAAACAAAAAACTTGGTTATTTGAATTTTTCACATATATTTTGAGGTTATGTGAAGAAAGTATATATACAAAAGTTGTAGATCTTTTTATTACCTACAACTTTGCAATTTAACTTTTTCCATAGGGCTTGTAGTTTTTCCGGAAATCGAGATAAACCGTTTTTTACCCTTAAAGCCCCCCCCCCCTTCCCACTTCCCGACCTGAGATCGCCGGTAATTTATTTTTCCTATCAATTTTGTTGTATTCTCTTCCTTTTACAATGGGTTTGATTCTACTATAAATTTGTTTCTATTTTTACCATTTTCAACCGGATAATCACCGGTCTATTAATCAAGAAGATGCATTGATTGAAATGTGTTCGACAATTTTCTTCCATGCGTCCAAAATGACAATAGTTACTTTGACTTGACAACCTCCGTGGCGCAGTGGACAAGTGGCCGGTTGTGGAGCGAAAGGTCGCGGGTTAGATTCCCGCACCGATACTCGGTCTGGGTGTTGTGTGAGCGCAAGTCCCTCGTAGTTTCTGATACCCACGATTGCCATGTGCGCTTTTGTACTTTGACAACGCCGTCTTATTAGAAAAGGATTGATTTGTATTTAACACTATATAAAAGAGCTGTTGTAAAATCCAGTTTATTATAAAATTATTAAAATAAATGCCATTCGAAATATTAAATTCAAAGTTATATTTTAATATATTTAAAAACATACGCGATTTACCCAATAATGACATTGTATTTAAATAATATATTTTAATCAGGTCTTAGTATAGTCAACCATCTCTTTAAATTGACAAAAGACTAATGCCATTGTTATTACATAATAGTATTAGGTGTTAATTTTTATTAATCTATGCGAATGGTGTTTATACAATTGGCGTCGGGTAGATACGCCTAAAATAATGAATAAAAGAGTGGCGCACGACTTGACAGGGATAGTTCGCATTCAATCGTCCCGTAGTAAGTACCTTAGTACCAGTCGTAGTCGTTATGATAGTAGCCAGCATTCTGCTTGGCTGACCGTTACAGTAGTGGTAATTCGTATAAGCGTGTATACAAGTGCAGTTAAAGTAAAGCCTACAATTGGTTGATGCTGACACGGGTTTGTTCTCTGTGAATAGAATAAATTGGTTTGAAAGTGATCATGTTATTTGTGTCCTATTATTTTTTTAAGGCTCTCACATTAAATTCCTAACAATAGTTTAAATACCAAGGGCTGCAATTTCTACTAAATAATTCAAACGTAACATGCTAGTGGGCAGGCGAAATTGTACAACAAATATCAAATAGTCAAGGACGGATGTGAAAAGTTTGCGTCACTACTCACTAAATATGCAAAGTCAAGAGTGAAATTTTATGTCTAGCATGTTACGAGAAGTATACAAAATAAAATTCGACCATATAATCAGCAAAGGTCACTTCCACAGGTGACGTAGTTCGTCCAATTAAGTTTTGATATCTAAAATTAAATAGATAAATAATCATTTGAAAGATTTCAAATGAGAGGATTATACGTAAGGAAAGATATCATTATTGTTCCCAACAGTCATTATAATAGCTCAAAAATATTATGCTGCTCTAAATAACGTTACAGACTATATTAGGTTTAAATTGTAGTTGTCAATTTTACTCCGCATAAATGTATGTATGTGTGTTTCTCTGTATTTTCTACTATCTATAAATAAATATTTACTTATCCGGTCTGACAGCCTGCCTGATTCATCAACATAGAGCCAAAACCGTTGAGGCTACAAACTTGAAATTTTGGCAGTGGACGCCTTTTATGTTGTAAGCATTCACACATCCAGAAGGGTTTTTGGAAATTTCACCCCTAAGGAGGTAAAGAGATGAACGGTTGTATGAAAGTATGCCGGAAATGTAACGGTGCAGACTATCACGGCGGACCCGCGAGCAAATACTAGTTTTCAATAAAACAATGTTGAATAGGGTTGTATCCACCATTCGTTTTGAGTGCTAGAACCACACAGCAATGTTGCAGACAGTTTGTCTACAGCATGAATGAGCCAGTTCGACCGGGTAGTTACCACTGTCTCGAAGAGAACCGTAGTAAAATAACAGCTTGTTTCTGCGTTTCGTACGGTGAGTAATATATCAGATGCCCAAATCTCTCTCCCTTTCCCTTCCCCTTCATTTAATCCCTTTCATTCTTCATCCCTTTCATTTAAGATCAGCATTGCGTCCATGATTCTTTGGATATTGTAGGCATAGGTGAGCAATGAAGATCGCTCACCATAGATACAGCTGCTTATTTGCCGGCCTATGCTATCATCATCATCATCAGCCACAGGACGTCCACTGCTGAACATAGGCCTCCCCCAAAGATTTCCAGACCGACCTGTTGGAAGCGGCCTGCATCCAGCGACTTCCTATATCACTTAGCGAGCTATGGAGAGAGCTATGCTCAGTGTTTCTCTACGTGATCAAATCAGAAATGAGGAGATCCGTAGAAGAACGAAAGTCACCGACATAGCTCAGCGGATTAGCAAGCTAAGCTATACTAATAGGGGAAAGGTGTACGAGATGATTCCCTTAACGGAAAACGCTCGTAATATCAAAGATATTTAACATAATTATGATCTGAAAGCGTTTACTACTAGCATATTTATCTGTCTTACTTTGGGCGTATGTTAAATCATTTAATTAATTAAAATTGAAATAAAAAAAAATCATTTTTTAAAACCTTGCGAAAGGATCATCTTGTACACCCCGGTGTTCAAGATGATCCCTACGATATGGACAAGATGATCCTCGGACCATCATCAATAAACAACATACTTATTACATAATTTAAGTATTCTATAGTCATTTTTAAATCACATAATATAATTTGTGAAATCAAAAATCATACATTACATAGTTACGGGCTGATTCTTCAATCAAAATTCACGACAGTTATTCTTTTGATAGGCGATTGAAAAATCATTCCTAAGTAGAACAATTAGAATAGATTAGAATCTTCTTGACAATAATTAACACTGTTAGTCAAAATCAACAATATAAAAGCTTCGTAACGTGGTATATTTTTTTTGAGTGGTAGAGCCACGCTGTAGACAGTTTTGTCTACAGCATGAATGGGCTGGCTCGACCGGATCGTTACCACTGTCTCACAGAAAGCCGACGTAAAGTAGCGGCTTGCTGCTGCGTTTCGTACGGTGAGTGAGATAACCGGAAGCCCAAATCCCCTCCCCTTCCCAATACCTAATTATCCCTTTCCTTTAAGGTCGGCAACGCGCCCATGACTCTTCTGGTGGTGGGCGTACATGAGCGGTGGAGATCACTTACCATCAGGTGACCCACTTGCTCGTTTGCCGGCCTATGCGATAAAAAAAAAAAAACGTACGAATTAAAAAAGTCAATAAACTGACTTAATCTGTTTTTAGAATTCTAAACGCTTTTTAGCCGGCGACATGATACACATATCACAAATAAATTCATCGGGATCATCACTACCTATCCCTGCACGAGCTTCATGTTCCCATTTTTGGCATTCAGAACATTTTATCCATCCTTCACCCATCTTATCTTTGGAAAATGTTTCCGTGCAGAAAAGGCATTCTGTATTATTGTCAGATGATTCGGACTCTGAGACATACAAAGTTTTTTCTTTTTATTTGATACTCCTTTTCCTACTCCCTTCCCTTTCTGTTTATTTTTAGTTATATATTTTTTGACTGTGTGCTCTTTTCGTAACTTCCTATTTTCTTTTCCAGTTTTTTGCTTGTTTCTTCTTCTAAGTATTTTTTGTATGGTGTGCTGGTTAAAATTGACGTATCCACCTTTTTTCTCTTTATGTTGCTCCTTTTGCCTACAATTTTTGGGTAAGGTTTTATATTGGCCGGTGAAACAACAAAATTTACAAAATTACTTTTGTCAAGGAGTGACGGTGAATAATTTCGGTTCAACGCATAACTTGTAGATGGCAACGATGACAAAGGAATTCGAATAGAAAGCGATTCTTCTAGATGATCCCTAGGGACCATCTTGTACACTTAAAAGGTGATCATCTTGCCCCAACCTTAAGTTTTTCATTTATTACTCTGTAACATAACCTCTAAGTATTCTACTGTTACCATAGTAAAAATATGGAAAAATAATAATTATAAATAGTTTTAGTGTAATTGCCGAGTGTATTTTGATGATGCTATGTATGTATGTATACATTAGTTGATACTGATTTCTATGTAATATAAGTTTCTTTTACTTTTGTACTGACTTGTCATAAGCGCTATTTCAATTGCCTACATGATTAATAAATGCTTTCATTTCTTTCATTTCTTTCACCATACTATCAAAAAAACTAAATTGATCATATTAGGAAGCTACAAGCACAACAATGACTGTAACTGACAGTATACAATAAGACTTACATGAGTTTAAAGTCAGCGTTACCTTAGACCAACAGTACACAATTTGAATATTTTCCCATCAAAACAAGTGCGTCGGTCGCTTCGCCATCACGAATTGACTAACGCGGGGGATGGCCGGGGGCCACACATTTTCGAAGAATATGACTAGATAGCATTTACACTTTAGTCGCAATTGAAAGTGATCATCTTACCTTAAGGGATCATCTCGTACACCTTTCCCCTATATAATTAGCTTGCAAGGTGCTTGCATGCGATTTGACGATGCCAACGTGAAACCATGTACAAAACAATGTCTGAAGGCCGACAAAATTCTCCCAACATAAAACTAATTAGAGCAAGCTGAACGTTCAAAAATACTCGATATTTTTACAACATGAATATTGGCATCTTTGACCGAATAATTGCACGTGATCTTGGGCATTCACCTCATTAGCCGAGTGTCTGTGAATATCAGCCATAAATTTGGCTTCAGGTTCGATTACCACGACGCAGCACCCTGGGGAGTCTTGCTGGCCGTTGCAATTGTGGTCTGAAACGTTTATTAAAATATTACAATTTAATATTCAATTACATAAAAGAAGGTCCAATCTTTCAGGGTAGTTAGGTTAGTAGGTTAGGGTAGGCAGATGTGGTGGACGGTTCCCCGTAAGCGAGAGGCCGTCTGGGTTGGTACCAACGCTTTGTCTATTTCTGCCGCTAATCAACTGTATGTAAGCATAGTTTTAATTTCGTTTAAAGAACATTAAAGCTACTGAAATTACTGACCGCTATAAGATATCACCTGATATCAATAGCGAGCTGTATTTTACCTATATTATTACCCAACTACGGTGAAGTAAAGGGAAAGTTATGTATTTACCTAGCCTAAATATGTACATGTGTATATGTATATGTTCCTTTGTTTGTTCCTTTTGTTCCTCCACAATGTGCTTAAAAATGCTAATAAGTGAAATTAAATACGAATTAGACTGCAAACACTGTTAACCAAAAAATAATACAGACATAAAACTAAAAAGCTAAAAATATTATTATACATTTTGAAACGGTGCTATTGCAGTTTAATGGTCAATGGTTGATACGACCGACTCAAAACTGTTTAATTTTATGTCTAGCTCTTTCTAAGTCAGCCTAAATTTGGCGGAATTATGCGTGTACATATATATATATAAAAATACATATATGTTGTGAACCTCGGTTAATTTCGTCGGATAAAATGAGTAAAACAAGAAAAAAGGAAAAAAGTTCAAAATGCTTATTGAATAGCAGAAGTCTTAGATTCAATTAAATTATTTGTTAACGCGTCTCACCTTATTTTTCTAATTGCTTTCTATTTAATCTGGATTATAAGACTAATGTCTATAATATTTTAGTCTAGTTGTCAGTTTTTTGTACTGTCGGTTTCAGTTTTGAATTTCTATTTTATTTCATAGTTAACAATTTCTCTTCATATTACAAATCCCTGGGAAATTAAAAATATCCTCGTGGGCCGCAGCACATTCTTTTGTTTTACAAAGATAAATGACGGAGATCGAAATAGGTATTAATAATTCGCAGACTTTAATATATGCTAGACGTAATCCTCATTCGACTGGTGTATATTATACTCAAAATATAATGTTTACATAATAATATACTACATGAGGTAGGTTGTAATTGGCATATATATACTTATGTGTTAATCTAATTTGTAAAATTAGCCGTAAGCTTCCCAAACAAAATAAAATACGTATACTTACAATAATTTTATAAGTTCTTTGCATTTTTATTTGTTCATCAACCTCATCGCTGGGAATATACCTAGCTCTCAACTGAGTGAGATTTTAAAGAGGTAGAGCCACGTTGTAGTCATTTTTGTCTACCGTATAAATGAGCTGACTTGACCTGGGCTCGATCAATCACGCTTTTTCGTAGAAAACGAACGTAAAATGGTAATTTACTGTTTTATTTTTTAGGCTACGGTAAATGAGATGCTGGATGCGGGCCGCTTCCAACAGGTCGGTCTGGAAATCTTTGGGAGAGGCCTATGTTCAGCAGTGGACGTCTTGTGGCTGATGATGATGATGCAATGAGATTTGCGGAGGTTCAAATCATCTTTCCTTTAAGGTCAGTAACGCACCTAAGATTTAACAGATATTTTGGATATTTATGCACTGGAATATTTCAGGTCATTTACCATTAAAAATGATATCAGACAATTATCCTATTAAATATTCATTAGACAACAATAAGGTGCGACCTTTACAGATCTTCGAACTCCAGCACTAATTACAAACCAAAAAATATAAAGTAAACGATTTCTAATTATGTCCCAATGAGTCGTTTAGAACTGTCAACTGTTAAATGTTTTCCAACACGCGCTCTACACGCGACACACACGTGGACCTCATCACACATACTGTCAAGAAAAACTGAGAGAAGAATTGTTATTTTCAAATGTCATTTACTTTTTGTCACTCACGTCGAGCGCGATAATGACATGATGATACATGTGCAATAATCACATAAACATAAATCAAACCGCGTCATAATATAACCCGGGAGTTAGGTGCCCCTGAGTCTATACGCATGTTCCAAGAATAAGCTTACGTCGTTGATTCGAGGATTATTCGCCGCGAATAATTGTTATTGTCTCGTCTCGGTCGAGATACTTGGCAAACGCGATAATGTCACTGACAAAAAACCTGGTTTGATAGTGTATAAAAATAATGCTGCCATAAGGTAATAAACAAAATTGAAAATGTTGAACCTTACATTTCTATTCGATTATTATTCGTTCATACAAAGAATAAGTTCAGACACCAAAAGGTGTCATGAACTATTGTTTAACAGAAACAAAAGTGAAATGTTTTTATTGGAATTATCAATGTGTTCGTGCTGGCTTTATAGAATCAAACTGTTGTCACTGATATAATATCAGATAGCTTGAAATACAAAATATTTTTTTAGTTTCCATTTTTCGATTGATTTTCATACATTATGTTGTGTTATACGTGAAGAACACCTCGTCGCGCGATGTTTGCGAGGGCGGACGTTGTACACGGGACACGACGCCGCGCCACGTCGTCCAATATCTGGCACACAGTCGCATAGCGAATTTATTTTCAACACTCGCTACCAACATCCAAATAATTACATTTTTGAAATACCAGACGACCTTACGTAATTTCGATTGACATCATTTGTTGGTGCTCATCCTTGCCACGTAGATTTGTCTGGATAACAGCGACTAACACAATACTTGACCATATAAATCTCTAAAATCAATGGTCTTATACCATAAAACCTAAAACATAAAACCTTTTTTTCCTTTTTGACGTTTAGAACATATAATTCAAAAAAATAAAATAAACATCTTGATAGAGATATATCAAAGGAAATGGAATTAAAATTCAATATTTTGGAATGGCCAGCTATCAAAGATGTCGCTAACCTCGTTAGCGGAGCAACAATGCGGTATATTAATAAATCCAACATTGACAAAGACCGCCAAAACACCTGGCCGGCAGCCAGATGAAAAAATCTGCCTACGCAATAGAATACACGTCGTATAACAATTCTTGTGACGTGAGACCTCCCGAACTATCGACTGTCTGGCTCTTAAAATGATATTCATTTAATTAACGTATTACAAAGTGTACTCATGTTCAGCTGTAAAATAATTATCTCTAGTAATATGAATAATTTGCTAATAATACGAAAGCGAAAGTATTTATTTTGTCAGTCTCTTGATATCAAAACCACTTCAATACATGTGTTACTTGTTTTACCACATGCTGGCAAACGAGTAAGTGGGTCACCTGATGGTAAATGAACCGCTCATGAACACCTACAAGACAGAATCACGTCATGGACGTGTTGGCGACCTTGAAGAAATAATTAACGTATTTGAATAACGGCAGGATTATAAATAAAAACTAGGCAAAAGTCAAGATGGAGTTCAACTTTGGCTAAAAGAAACTGTATAGTCATACATACATTCTGTCGATTGCCCGGAACTATTGAGCGGAATAGGGCTTCGTGCACATTCTACTTACTTACCACTTTTATTGAATGTTCCTAATGTAACTTCAATATACCACCAGAATTCTTTCCTAATACGAGCAAGTAGATCTTTTAATTCTTTAACGCATGATTTCGACTTGGACCTATTCAATACTAGTATTCCTAAGCTTAAAAAGAAAATGAGCGATGCCTTTTTTAATACGCTTTTATTAGCTTCAGACGTATGTTAGTATATTTGTAAGTTAGTATGTTATTGATTTATAATGTATGATGGGAGCAAGTAACTTCAATAATGCCATGTTCAGCCACAGATTATATCCGTACTAATTGTGAAAACTTTTTATTAGGCTTCTGTAATTATTTTTTGTATCAATAAGTGTCATAGCTGTAAGTTTTCCTTAATAAATAAATAAATAAAATAAAATACATATATAAGCTCACTGCTGTATTTCCGATATTTTATTTGTAGCATATGCCGGAAAACGAGCAAGGGGGTCACATGATGGTAAGTGATCCCCACCGCCATTGCCCACAATACTATAAAAATTATAGACGCGTTGCCGACCTTAAAGGGAAGAGATAATTGACTCATTAGGAAGGCAAGGGGGATTTGGGCCTCCGGATATCACACTCATTATACGAAACGCAATAGCAAGCCGGTATTTTACGTTGGTTTTCTGTGAGACAGTGGTAACGACCCGGTCGAGCTGGCCCATTCATGCTGTAGACAAAACAACAGCGGCTCAACCACTCAAAAACACACAGTAGACGAGCTACAAATCTACTAGTATACCCACAGTTCATCGACAATATATCCCTTCTATTACATCGTCATCTGTGGCGAGCTCATTTTCATATCATGCACAAATTGCCATCCAGGGCAACTTCAGGGCCCTTTTTTTACATCGAAACAGGGCAATTTTTTACTTCGTAATCTCAAATACAAATTGTGGTTGCACAATCTGGGATTTGAACTAAGGACCTCAACGGTTTCTCAGCCAAAGTATGCTGCCCTAGATAGCTGTATAGCGTGTCTAACCAACGTACAATATTTTTTTAACTCTTTATTAATTCCGGTTGGCTATGCAAACTATTTGAAATGAAATTATTACAATGTCTGGAATTTCCTTTGGTAATCTGAAAACTTCCAAATTTTAAACATTTGCACCTTGAGAAAAATCGACATTGAGACCAAATACCTTTTACTCCAACCCACATGACAGAAAAGTACGCCAGCTAAATTACGTAAACTGTAAAAATATTTGAAACTTTCCACAAGGGAATTCCTACCACGTTTCTAGTAAATTCATATACTCATTGTCGTTGAACGAATTTAACAAGCTAACCGCAGCCCATAAACAACCAAATCATTCGATTTTACGATCACCACAATGGTTATTCACCTACACGTTTATCATATAACCATCAAATGGTCTCGCAAACATGATGGTTAAATTGAATACACATTTTAAGGAATAATTTATAAAGAATAATTTTAATTCCGAAAGTCCAGCAAATGCGGTCGTTTTATCATAGACTATGCTAATATAAAAATACCTTTGGAAATGTATAGCTATAGATGAAACGAAATCGGGCATTTTGCCTAGATACAATAGGGTTTTTTAATAACAGACGCTGACAAACTAGTAAGTCGGTCACCTGATGGTAAGTGACCTTCACTGCCCATCAACATACACAATACCTGGAGTCATGGATGCGTCGCCGAGATAAAAGAAAGGTACAATTAAGGGATTGAGAATGGCAGGAGAATTGGACCTCTGGATCACTCACCGTACGAAACGCAGCAGCAAGCCACTACTTTACGTTGGTTTTGTGAGTCAGTCAGCGTAGCGAGTGTACAGCTCAGTTAAGAACAAAGTATATATTGTGTGATTTTTTAAGACATATAGTTGGAAGATAGTTTTTTTTATCCGCGCCCGGCAAAGTAACTGCACTATACCTGATGATAAGCGCAGTGCAGTCCGAAAAACCAGCGCCAATGACAATGGCCCCAATAACGCTGGCTATAGAAGAATGAAGCTACTTCTTATATTCAATGAAATATATTTAAAAAAAGGCTTGACGATACCACGCGTAATGCACAATATTGATTAATGAATGTAACAAACGTTACATGAGCGCGCATGTAATGATCCGCGAAGTGTCCAACATCACGGGGACACTGAATCCCACCAAGTGCAAGTTTATGACACGCTCTGCTCCTCACCGGAATAAACTGCAAGTATGACATATCGGCTATTTTTACTTTGGATATGACATGACATGTTTTACTGTCAGATGTGTTATTTAGCACGCGTTCGAATATTCACTGACAGTGACTTCTTCCATCTGCTCTCATCCCACTCGCAGTGTAATTCGTGCAACATGATTTTTAACATATATTTCAGAAATACGGCTTGTAGTTTAACTCAACCCAACCCCTCTGGGAAGAAAACACACCCATAGCTGAAACAATTATGTAAGGATCACACAAACATTTGTTTCCATGCTGGAATCGAACCCGCGGCCTCTCGCTTCACAGCCGGCTACTCGTCCACCTGTGTCAAGGAGGCTGTCTGTCTGGATTGACTGATAGTACTGGATTTTCGTTGTAAAATACCTACCAGTGCGGCATAAGATACTGAAACATTGCAGTTATGTTGGTTTTTCAAGTAGATGTAGCACTGTTAGCAACTGTCAGCAAAACTAGAGACCCAATTTTTAGTAAAACCAGTATCGGACTGATAATACTGCTAGTAAATTTCTGAACGCAACCTTACAATGTGCTTAGTGCAAGGTTTTTCAAAACCTGGCTCGTCATTGTAATCGAGAAATATATATATACACATTTCCGTCTTATTACTTAGCAAATCTAGTGCATTCTAATACTAAATAGCGTATAGGACGTAACATGCTATGTCTCGGGGTGACGAGCGCAGTCCTATCAGGCGATCGTAAAAACTACAAGCCAAATCTTTCTGTAACATGTGTTAAAAAGCATGTGGCGCCCACATGGCTGCGATTAGGATAAGGACAGGTGGAAGAAGGGTGTAAACGTACATGTCACCAGAAGGCAAGTGATCACCGCGATTCGTGAAAATAATAACAAAGATATGGTGAGTCCAGTGACGATGTTCTAAAACATGAATGAGAAGTGGTTAGAGAGGGCTTGTGCCTCAAGCAATCTGAGTCTACTGGCTACCAAAATACAACAAACCTAGTATTTTAACAGTTTTGTGTGAAAGCTTGAACAGTACTACCAAACCCATAGTTTGACTCGACTAACATAAAACTAAACTCATTGCAAACGTCGGGACCAAAATTAAAATAAAAACCGCCATAAAATCCGATTAAATTAGTTCTATTTCAATGAGTAACCTTCGCGTAAAATGTAAGAAATCGTTATATAAAACTAAACTCTATACTAATAGTGTAGCCCTGATGTGTATGTAAAAGAAAAACTTTCAATTCAAATACAATGACCGTCATAATCTATTTAGAGAACACAATACTCCAGAAATGGCTAAAATGTTTACGATACAAAGCCAACATCGCTATCAGCACGAGGTATTCAAACAAGCTCATAATTTGATCGGTTCAATAAAGTTTGATCGTTTTGAACGGCATTCAAATCAATTTGCCATTCTTGATGCGGCGACTATTCGCGTAGACTGAATATTCCGACATGTATCGCGACTGCCAGTGCGGTAAAATTAAACAAATTTGCGACTTAAACACGCAAACCACAGCCTGATGGGTCCCGCCGATAACTTCCCGATGTCAACATACTTGCTTTATTTTAGCCTAGTTAGTAAACCGGCGTGGTGTAGTGGCCGAGTAACCGGCTGTGAAACGATAGGCCGCGGGTTCGATTCCCGCACCGAAACAAATGTTTGTCGTGGTCCACAAATATTTGTTTCAGGTCTGGGTATGTCTTCTCCTCAGAAGAATTGACGTCAGGCAAGCGACCGGTCGTAAAAACTACAAGCTAAAACCTTCTGTAATATGTGTTAAAAAACATGTCGCGCCGACCTCACGGCGAGTGCGATAGGACCAGGTGGAAGGATAAGATTTAAGTAGGTAAACCCTTCCATTACTCACTTCACGTCTTGTTTACACAGTAGGTATATGTTTAGACTTTTATAGACGAACCTTGGTACTGATTAATATTGATTTATTCAAACGGTAGAAAAAATGTAATCCATTAAACGTATTTTGAAGAGTATTATTTATACCAATTTCTCATTTTATGAATTCTTTTAAATCAATCAATTAGATTGATTTCTACGGTTTCGCATTGATTTGCAGAATAAATATTTGATAATTGGACAGTCGCAGTCGCTTTATAGGGTCGTGACCTTGGAAATTAATATATTGTTAGAAGTTTATTCGCTTTTGTTACAGTCCCTCCGAGTAGATTTGCGAAAGTCAAACGTTGTCTAACGATTGGGCACGGCAGGTTCTGCCTGTCACGCGAGCGCGGCACAACGCTCGATGCGCCTGGGGTATCATTTCTATCAATTATTTTTTTAATAATTACCTTTATTATTTACACATTTAAATTTATAACAGTGTCAAAGCCAAACGCTGTGCCGGTTCGATAATAAATCGTCAAGCAATAGTCTTTTTAAATCTATTGTGAATCGCGAGCGTGGATCGTCGCACACGCCGAGCGGGCGGCAGGCGCGTAGTCCGTTGCGTAGCGGTTTTTCTCAGATAGCGTCACAGGGTGAGATCGCGCGGAAGCGAAGGTTGCGCCCGTGACCGCGCCCGCCCGCCGCGGCCGCCGCGATAACCGCCCGCCGTACTCTCGCAGTATCGCGTCGCGCTTGCTCATCCTCGGACCTCAACCTACGCGAACCTGTGGAAACCAGTGCACCGACCCCAGTGTAGTGATGTGCTCGAATTAAACTCTGCCGATGATGTGCAGACAGTGTGTGTGTGACGTGACAGAACTGAGTGCGAAAGGAGACGGACGGCGACGGCATCTGCGACCGTAGCCCGACATGTGGCCGCTGCTGCTACCACTGCTTGCGCTGGTTGCGCATGGCGGTGGAGCCTCTTTCACACCGAACAAGGAATTGCTAGAGTGTGCGAGGTTCGTCAGCCCAAATTACAAAATACCCGCAATACACCATTTATGTTGATTGCTGCGGTGTAAAACAAAATTAATCGCAAGACGCTCTGGGACCTGGAATGAGCTACAAAAATAATTTAAATGAACACGGTATACACGACCGCCAACCCGCTGCGATCATGTACTGCTATCCGTTGAAGGATGTGATAAATGTTTGTAGTTAATTAAACCTACTACCAAAGTTAATAAAATCGATGTAAAATATTGCAACCAAACAAGTGCACTTTGTGGATATAAATATTGGTTTAGATATAGAAGTGTAATTTTAAAATTGCCATATTATTATCTGTATAGTCTATATCTACTTTAACACATAATAATAAGTTTGTTCGACACACAAATAAGTCTTATAGTTATATAAATATAGTATGTACAAATCTGGCATCGAGGTGCGACTGGGCTCTGCAGCCGTACGCGTGAGTAGTGTCCAAAAAGTGCCGCTTCACACGCGCCGCTGTCTCTTCAGTTGACAAGGCTAATTGTTAACATAGTACGATACATAAACAGTGAAATTCGGACGGCAAAAAAAATTATGTAGGTAAATTAGTATAGCACGCGATATCGCGCCTCTTCGCATTGTTTTTTTTTTCCCGGGCGAAAACTTCCCCATGTCATGTTTTATCATTGATTGTTCAATTTATCAATAAAACATAAATATAGCCACCACCTTTCTGACTAATTTATATTCGGTATTCCTATTATTTACAAATTACAATGCGTATATTTCACTTAAATATTATCCACATAATATTGATGTCGCTGTTACAATAAATAGGTGTTCATTACGTTAATGTGTTCGCAAAATACTTGCGGCTAATACACAGAAAGTGAATGACCACTATAAGGTCTCATGGCGCGAAAATACATAGATATGTTTTATAATAATTTATAAAGGTCAAAAAAACCTTTGATAATAAAGGGTAAACGTGTTTACACCAAGAATCCTAATAGAAATCTATAACCATATGCATGTCAAAACAACTTAACCATTAACTTCAAGTGTAGTAATCACTATTTAAAAACAACTCCCTAATTCTTATCGATATTATTTCGAGGTGCAATTTTCAAAAACAAAAAAAAATCCGGGCTAGTGGTGATTTTCGACCATCAGAAAAACATTTTGAATAAATATTTTAGCCAAATGTAAATTAACTATCACATTTTGCATATTGCTTCGAGAGTTATTGAATGCTGTTTTCAATTTGACAAAAAATATGTTTAACTTCATTCAATAACTTTATATGCAATATATAGCAGTTTTCATTGTTATTATTTTAGGTATCCACTATAATTATTGACGCAAAACTATGCTTATCGATATTATGTCGAACGATCGAGATGCAATCTTCCAAAAACCATAAAAAAATAATTTCGCGGTCTAAGTGCTTGCTGTTCAACTTTAACTTATAAAAACATTGATTCTCAACAAAAAAATCAGCCTGTAGTCATGAAATAAACCATGGGAGCTATGTAATTTAACAGACTTGTTTAACTCTTTCCGCTTACTAGTATTGTTGACTCTTGAACCTACAATTAGATTTACGTCTACCATTAAACCGTTAATTGTCGTGTTTGCCAACGTCATTCAGTACACGTTTTTTTAATTTGATTTTGTTTGTTGATGTTTGTAACATTACAAGTTAGATATGAATTTTGGAAGTCGTGTTTAACTAAAAAATCGCATTGTTGTTAAAAATCAGGTTGAATATGATTCTTCTGCATAATATTCAAACATCTTTTGCTGGCAGCTTTACCAGCATGAAAGACGAAGTGATCACCACCTATTTCACACCGCGTGTAATTAAAATTACTATCTTGACAATAAACAACCTATTATGGAGAGTCATGTGCCATTTTCCATTTATGTCTGTAGTATTTATTTAGTAAACAGATATTATATATTTTCATTCAAACTATCTGGCACGACTGTGCCAAAAGCTATTTCGTCATCACCTGATGGGTATGAAAAAACAATATGAATTGCTTAATCAAATGCAATGTTGTTTCAGCAGATGATTTTATAAATTTATTCCCAAAATAGATTTCGAACAAACGATAAACTTTATTTTATATAATTGGTTTATAAATAAATATACCTCTCGGTAAACATCGTTATTAATATCTTCACCTCAACCCAGTTTTATGCAGTAATCTCGACATAAAGTTTGAGATTCAGAGACTATTTAACAAACGTTGAAAACGTACTAAAAGATCACAACGGAATAAAAATTATGGTGCTGTTTGAACATTTTGTTAAGTTCATGTGCAGTTAGATGCTAAATTTATAACTGATACAGAAGAACGATTTGTCAGTATACAAAGATACTAACGACCTAATGACAACAATAGATTTCGAGGAGCGTCGCGCCAAAATTAAACGCGTTTATCACTGTTATTTGCGTCACTAATAACCCAAATATAATCTGAGTGGCCGGCTGCGGTAACTGTACCTATATAAATAAACCCATGCTCTGAATACCTCTCGTTGCAATGATAGTGCGTCTGTCGTTGTTGTTACGCCTATATACACCCCACTCACACCTAATAAACTTCACTCCGGGTGTCGCACACGCTTACATAACAAGTAAATGGGCACATTATAGTGTATATAAACAACACAGAACAAATTCTAAATGCAACACGTTCGTCATAAGTGTATACCTAAATAAAGTTTTGTGATTGCCATCATACCGAACATTATAAACTATTTATCTTAAAACAAAACCAATTTAACCGATTTTATCGCATATATTGTCTACCTTCAGTTTAAAATTATGAGACTAACATTTCGGGACAACCGACATCTCAGTCCACTCCGTGACCACGAAGGCTAGAAAGCTTTCGAAACGTCGGGACCAAATTTAAAATCAAAAACCGTGATAAAATTCGATTAATTAGTTTGATTTCAATGCGTAACATTCGCGTAAACGTAAAAAATAACTATTTACCTAACATAAAACCGTATTTTGCTTTTAGTTATTAAGCAAGTCATATAACGTTGGTCATATTTGTTAAGACGAATTTATATTAAAACTTTTAATGAATGAATCCTCAAAATCGGTGCATTAATGCCGAAATTTTTGTCTTTGATCCTCGATTTGATCTCGATCTCGATTTGACCACGTCAGGTGTGGTATTTTTTTCTTTAAATGGCACTGGATCAGAGTGTGACAGGGCGGCATAATTCTGACCTATGATAGATAAATGTGTCTTGGGCATCGACGGATAGTTCCCAGCTTGTCGCTACTCTATCGGATACACGGCGGAGATTGCGTTCAAGAATTGCACAATCTGATCCCTCCTTTTCCATTTCACCATCTTCATCATCATCATTCCATAAGACGCACTAATACACGACATGCGTATATGGTGGACATCCACCGGTACATACATATGTACCTCCGGAACGTACAATATATTTGAAAATATTCTTCATTGATAGTGCGAACTGCTAAAGAGTGGAACTCTTTGCCAGTGTTTCCAAAACAATACAATCTAGATTCAAGTCTAGAGTGAATAGGTACCTTTTAGGCAAACATTTTTCAACCTAGACTGCGTCGCTAATTACCATCAGGTTAGATAGCTGTCAAATGTAAGCCTATTTTGGAAAATAAAATCCTTTGTCGTTGGTCAATACTATTTTAGTATTGTCCTACACTTACTAACATGTATGGCGTAGTCACTTTGCCGAACCGGGATTAAAAAAAAACAACCCAAAAGACTGTTTAAAGTACATTGAAGGGTGACTTTTAGTAGCACACGTAGTCCATTGAAATGTTACATTTTTTAGGCCTCACCTTGCGTTTCTTAGAGGACGCAATTTTATTTTTTTGATGTGTAGGGGGGGTAAGTGTAAAGCTAAAATCAAGTTTGTGGGGTCGCCACCCTTGTCCCACGGCCGCCATCTTGAAAATAGGGGTTGAAACGGTTTTTACGATTTATCTCTTAAACTATTTATCTGATAAAAAAAAATTGTTAACGTTTTTTGTTGCTAATTAAATTCTCTATAACTTTGGTCCAGTAACTTTTTGTCGTAAAACTATAAATAAAAAAGTTATAAGTGAAAATGTCATAAAGAAAAAAATAAAGATGATAATTCTCTTGACAGCCTAAGATACAAACAATTCGCCAAGGCAGTGACAAAAAGTACTTCCTCCAACACAAGACACAGAACACAGTTCTCCAGAACAATGGAAGCACACTGCGGAACATTTTAGCCCTGCTTTTCGACATCCACACATCGCTCCACAGTTTCCTTTGCATTTACAAAAGATCAATTTAAGAAGCTCAGGGGGTGCTGGAGGTTTAGAGCTCTGCACTGGCATCAATAATTTTCCACATTTTTTCCAGCCCCAGTCTTCAGGATCATTATTATTACCAAGCCACGACTGAACCTGATGGTAGACTCGGAAAGTATGAAAACGAGCTGTGTCTTGTGTTGGAGGAAGTGAAGATAAATTAAATGTACTTTTTGTCACTGCCTTGGCGAATTGTTTGTATCTTAGGCTGTCAAGAGAATTATCATCTTTATTTTTTTCTTTATTACATTTTCACTTATAACTTTTTTATTTATAGTTTTACGACAAAAAGTTACTGGACCAAAGTTATAGAGAATTTAATTAGCAACAAAAAACGTTAACAATTTTTTTTTATCAGATAAATAGTTTAAGAGATATATCGTAAAAACCGTTTCAACCCCTATTTTCAAGATGGCGGCCGTGGGACAAGGGTGGCGACCCCACAAACTTGATTTTAGCTTTACACTTACCCCCCCTACACATCAAAAAAATAAAATTGCGTCCTCTAAGAAACGCAACCCCAAATGTAACTTTTCAATGGACTAACGTTACTTCAGTAAAAAGTCATTGCAATTTGATTTTATATCCTTCACATGATAATACATAAAACAATAACAATCGAACCGCGTTATCGTCGAGATTGTCTAGGTAGCTATTATTCAAGTGCTAAGTATGTAATTTCATTTGAAGACATCATACAATTTTATAGTGCACCCAGTTTTTAAGCGTCACACAAGTATAACGACAAAATTACCGGACGTGACGTAGTGTAATCGTATTTAATATCTTGCCTTAGAAATGATATACAGTATCCAGTCTGAATTACTATAAACTAAACATAGATAAAAAAATAACAAACGCTACAATAATTTATTTTCTTGGCTAAAATCTAAAAATTAACGCAACAAATGAAGAGTCTTACCTAGTTTGAATAGTTATCTTACAATTTATAACTGCTATAGCACAGATTTGAAATTGGTTAGACTTCTCACTTTTCTTTTTTTAAGTCTGAACTATTTTGGTTTTTTTTAAAAACTCATCAAAACAGGAGCAACGAAAGGTGCTAGCTCAGCTTGCCAGCAACGTTTTGTAGACCTCCACGGGCCGTGCGGGGGTTGATGTGTGACAAGTCAGTGAGAGCGATTAGAACTATGATTTGCATGAAACATTAAAAACCAAAACACTTTTACATTTTAACATAATTTACCCGGTTTGACCAATAGTTAAAAATATGCCAGATCTTTTCTACAATATGTGACGAAATACATGTCGCGCCGCCTCTACTGTAGTGGGTTATCTCACATTAATTATTACTGAACCTATGATTGTCCTTAGAGACAAAACCACGTCAACAAACATCTGGGACTGTCTCCTGTAGTATTTGCTGCTGTACATGACCAGCCATGTCCCGAAAATATTCTAAAAACTATCTTAGCCAAGACAACAATTATTAGATACCTACTACTACTATATTAGACAACCCATTCACTGCATGAACCAATTATTTTCGCCAGATAGAAAAAAAAATATGCCCAGACCAATTTCACTTCAACTGGACTATACAGACTATCCACTACCGGACTATTGAGACGGGAAATTTTGTTTCTATATCGGACCAGATCATCATATTCGTTCTGATCACATTACGTACGCACGCCATTAATGATCTAAAAACGACACACCGTCATCTTGGCAATGAAACACAGATGATCCGATATACCACTAGTACTATTTAACTACTAAATCATATTTATAAATATATTTCCGATGCATGTACGACAAATACGCGGTGCGCCGACATCGTTTCCGGCGAGCAATACTGACTTTGAAAATAAAATTTCCTCACTTCATAGATTTCGCAGTAAATTTTAAATGATTAGTCGTAATAATAATACTATGAATGCGTGTTAACAGAATTATGAGTTCAAGACGGTTATTGTAATTATCATAGTATTTGTTGACAAAAAAAGTAGTTCCTTAACCTTAATTGATGTTAAATAATGTAATATTTTAATGTTTGTCTCGATTATGTTGAAGTAATGGAGGTAAAGAAGACGAGACGCGCTGGACGTCGGCCAAGAGCGGCTGTCGTTTAGGATCATTGTGAGTGGGATGGTGCAAGAGCACAGGATCAAACAACTGTTAACGAGCGATGTTAACCAGAACTCAATGTGTTGAATCGAATCTTCTCGGTCACTTCAACGGTAATAAATTTGACTGACGATTGTTATATTTGGAAGACTGACTACATTATTAGAGTCGTTTTAATTACTTAATGCACACATTGTATTTATATTTCTTCTTTCACCTGCCCTTGTCCCGGCGTCTCGACGCAAAATACTGTTATAACACATGTTTCAGAAAGGCTTAGCTTGTAATTTTTACGACTGGCTACCTGACTGACGTCAACCTCTCTGGGAAGAAAGCACACCCAGACCCGACATAGATATTCGTGAATGAAACAAACATTTGTCTCAGTGCGGGAATTGAAGCCGCGGCCTCTGTTCGCCACTCATTATACTAATAGTCTTATATGTATTTAATTATTGTTTCACTTTATAATTTTGTTTTTGTCATACAAAATAGCGCGTTTATCACCGTATGGTGGACACAATTTCGAATTCCATTGATTCGACTTGAGCACAAATTTCGATTTGAACTCAGGGCCTTAGAATTCCTCTGGCTACGTGTGCTGCAAAGCTGATACATATGTTATCTTGCTATGTCCCATATAAATATCACTATGTTGAGTAATACCATTTCATTAATAGTATAATATATTATATATAAATAATCAAACAAATCGCCACTACAGTCGCAAGAACTATGAGACCCAATAGTTACGTGTAAGAATTCGGGAGATAGATGAGAAAGTCCAAAGTCATGAACTATGAAATATTCTGAGCGAGACTTATATGAGAACCAGAACAACTTTTAAATGAGAAATAATTAAATTATCGAGTATTACTTAAATTAAAAAATATAAACAATGTACAAATTTTCTATGAAAAAACTTTGATCAAATAAAATAATAATTGAAACTGATAGTATGCTTAGTATTTTTGAGGAAGGCGGATACGGATCTTGAGCTATAGAGATAATTATGGAAAAGAAAATGTATAATAATTTCCTAATATTTTAACAGTGGCATCACTTCGAATTCTTTCTTTAAAAACTACCGAAATATTATGCTGTGAGAGCATGTATTTCTAAATTTGAAAATTCATGTATCTAAAGCCTTTATCCGAAAGTAATACCTTTTTTACGTCATTCTTGTTGTTGCTTATAGCATATAAGATAATCCACTAGATACCTATTAAGCGGAACGATACCCTTTACCTTCGTTCATAATTGTATTATGTATCGAAGAAGGTACACACACAATTTCCTATGTAAGTAAATCCACTCCTATTGCTTCATTATTTGACATAAGACATAGCCTAAGATCCGGCAGTAGAATCTCTACGTTCATGACGTAGATGCTCAAGCTCAAATTTCTACATTCATTTTCGAATAGGACAATACATTGATCATAGGGTGCCAGTCAAAAAGTGCCCGCATATATTTTTAATAAAAAAAAATATAATTAAATTTTGGGAAAAAATTTCGTTCATGGTGTAGTTAAATAAAACATTGTTCCTATTACACAGCTATGTATGTAGAGAATTCAAAAAACCATGGTTGTTTCAGGCCCAACGAAGATTATCTAGAAAAGACGTTATAAAGTCTTTAGACTAAGACTCAAGCTAGTTTATCTCTAGCAGTGCCAGTTAATTTTCTTAAAATACATAAATATTAAATTTCTTATTTTAGGAATTTTGAGAAACGCATCGTTTACAACACGAGAAGACTTTAATACAAAAGACGTCTCACAGTTATTAGCTATAAAACCTACAAAAAATTATTTCGTATAAATAAATATGTATAATTGAAATATGTGGGATATTTCTAATAAGTATCCACAAACAAAAATTTTATGAACATAATAGAAATATAACAGTCTTGAGAAAACTGAAAAATTTTAGTCTTTGATTTCCAATATCACCCATTAAAGGTGAAATCTTGTCTTCAAATTTTAAAGGAACCAAAATTGAGTTATACCCTACAACTACTTAATTAAAAAGAATTATCAAAATAGGAATTAAGAAATACCGGAGATAAAGGGTTCTAAAGTATAACAGATATTGATGGCATAGTTGTACATGAATATTAACTAATGCATTGTACCTATATTAAATCTTTCTTAAAATATTTTTGTTATATTAGTGAATCAATCGTCAAAATAGATTTATTGGTTTATAGGAAAATCGCAAAAAAATTTACATACATACGAATTGAATTCAGAATATATATTTTAAGTCGGTTAAATTTTTTGGTTAATTTAAGTAGATAAAACTAAACCGTATAGTAATAAAGGTATGAGGGATCTACCAAAGCATATATAAATGCAGAACATATATCAAAAGATACATGATACAGTGACGTTCACTCAGTAAGAAAGCAAACAACTTGGTGTGAGACAATTAAACAAGATTAAAATCCATTATTAGGATTAAGTGCTATTTATAGCAGTTATGTACTAACTAGTTATAATATTTTTATTTGCTCACAAACCCAGATAAAGTAACTGCTTGCTGGATGAAGTTGCATTTTTTGCATATTTGACTCTTTTAAACTCGACACCCTCGGTGGAACAATTGTATTGCATACTCGGTACGACCACTGAACTGACGTCTCGGGTTCGATCTCTAAGTTGCAGAAAAGAGATATTAGGTTTTTCTATCATGAAATTTTCAGTATCAGTCCGGAGTTTGGATTTGTGCCCGGTATGGTGATAAGCTCGCCTTGTATCACATTATGGGACGGAAATAAGCTCGGCGAAACGTGGGTGTACTGCCTACACCTCTGCGTACCCCTTCGGGGATTATAGGCGTGAGTTCGTATGTATGTATTTCTTCAAAACAACGTTACCATCTACATTTCTATCATAAGTTATAACACAATTGTGGACCGATTTAATTGGAAAAGTTAATTCACATAGAGTTTAGCTGCGTTGTAACCCCATATCTGTGTGTATTTGACAGCCCCGTGGCGCAGCGGGCGAGTAGCCGGCTGTGAAGCGAGAGGCCGTGGGTTCTATCCCCGCACCGAACCAAATGATTGTGTGATCCATAAATATTTGTTTCGGGGTCTGGGTGTTGTGAGACCGAAAGTCTCTCGTAGTTCCTGATACCCTAGACACAAGACTTGTATCTTACTGTAGGGTCAGGACTATGTATGTGACTGTTGGGTGTATTTATTTATTTATATGTTTGGTTAAGATCTGGTGACGGAGAAAAAAATGGATCTTCCCAACGGAGAGCCCACTCATCCTGATTGAGTTATAGTATTAAAATATACATGCTATAGCTATACTTACCCAACTTCCACCAGTGTGAATAGACGGAGAGTGTAAAGAAATAAATTGTAAAATTCATACCAAAATTGTTCCGCAAAAAACTTCAGCATAAGACCAGCCGCACATTGGATGCGATTTTATGCTAATGTAAATCATAGGAATGCACATAACAACAGTGTAAAGATACCGAAACTTGAAGTACCATAGAAGCTCACTCATATTAGGGAGTTAGTCGTACCTAGATTCTGTATTTGCCTGAATAACGAAGCGAGCAACTTGTTTGCCTGACCGTAAGCGCAACGCCTGCCCATTAACAGAAAAAAAACATCACACAGAACTTTGAATTACAAAGCATTGCATTACAAAGTTTGAAATACAAAGTCTCATAATTCCCAGTAATTTCACTGGCTTCAATGTTCTTCAGCCCGAAAAACAACAGTGCTTACACACTGCATGCTTGACTACCAAAAAGAAAAAGCCAACGCAGACGGACTGGCCTCACTACTTAGTAAAGAATATGCACAAATAACTTGACTGGCCTGAAGCATAAGTCTAACATAGTTATTATTCCTATATCTGAAAGTAGCTGTCGTAGTGTTGCAGCTTTTGTTTTCAGAGACTAAAGTGTGGGGGGAGGTGTAGAGGGCGGTTGAAGTGACTTAAAGTTATTTGACGCATATTGTAGTCACAAAGATAGAGGCAAAACTTGTAATACTTTTATTAACTAAACTTTGTATCGCTATCTCATTATTTCCCTACTAATCCTCCGTCTATTAGGGAAGATACCACAGGTCTTAACAGATATCGCTCCAAAAACAGTGACATAGCGACACAACCTTTTAATTTCTTAAAGGTATTAAAAGTGTAGCCTCCACAATTACACTAAATTCGTTATTTATAGTATGCACATTCAATTTCTACTGCAGGCATCGCATGTTTATTTACGATGAAAAATCGTACTCAATGTGCGGCGAGCCTAACTTGAACAAAGGCAAAGGGTTCTATGACATTCACCTTGTGAGTGATTTATTCGTAAAACTGTGTTCGTGTTTTTATAAACATTAGCGTACGTCAAAAATGAACCGTCTACCGAATCGAGGTCGCGTAAATGATGCGAAATTAAGGCTGTCTATTTTCATAGAGCTCGATATAGATACAGTACTACGATTGAAGTCGAGTGTTTCGACAGTTATTTTCTATTTCAGAAATACGAAAGCGAGAAGGTGATAATCTAATAAAGACAATAATATTTCACAAACACATATTATGATTCAATATTCTCTTGAGTGATTGATCTGGTGCAATGACATTTTTTTTATTTGATTGAATGACGAGACGAGCAAGGTTTTCGCTTGATGGTAAGCGTCACGTCTGCCCATAAACAGAAGCAACACAACACAGAACTTTGAATTACAAACCACTGCATGGCACTGAACTGCGCTCGTCACCCCGAGACATAAGATGTGAAGTCTTATAATGCCCAGTAATTTCTCTGGCTTCAATGTCCTTCGAACCGAACACAGCAGTGCTTACACACTGTTGCTTGACGGCAGAAATAGACAAAGCAGTGGTACCAACGGCCTCTCGCGTACGAGGGACCTACCAACTTGTCAAGAGATGACAAGATGATTTACGTATTCGTAATAACTATTATATGAAGACTGCCGAGGTGTATATTTTCGATTGTTACAATTCGGTAACGTTCGTAAAAAGCAATAGTTTACATTATTAAATGTCATTTTATTATTCCTATTATGTTTTTCATAATCACTATCGCATCGCATCATGGGCGCAGTTGTATTGCGTACGCGGTATGGCTGCTGTGCCGAGGTCTCGGGTTCGATCCCCGGGTCGGGTAAAAGTGATATTAGGTTTTTCTATCACGAAATGCTTAGTATCAGCCCGGAGTCTGATATTGTACCCATTATGTCGATAGGCTCGCCCGCAATCACGACATGGGACGGAAATATCAATATAAATCCCTTCAGGGATTACGGGCGTGAGTGTGTATGTTGTAGATAACCATAGCTGTACGTCAACATTTGTAGACTTCGTGGGTCATTGCTTCTTACGAACGCTTTAACTATTACTGGGATTGAGACATCGGACCCATAGTTGTTCTTTCTAATTAGTGTTTAATTCAACATAACTTTTTTTCAGCCAGATCCTATACATGGACCAACATTCGTACCAGATTCCTACAAACTACAATAGAAACATTCCACCCGGTAAGTTGTCATAGCAATTATTTTAAGCTAGATACTAATACCAACCCTGCAATAAACACCTACGTCCCACCGCTGGCCATGCTCCTCCTAGACTATTAAGTCATTAGGACATAATCCACTGCGCTGATGTAATGCCGGTTGATAAACTTCACATACATCTGAAATTCTAATGGGAATTCTCAGGTATGAAGGTGTTATCATGATTTTTTACGATTTTTTTTATGTCAGTGATCGGCAAACGAGCAAGTGGGTCACCTGATGGTAAGTGATCTCCACCGCCCATGTATGCCCACAATATCAGAAGAATTATGGGCGCGTTGCCGACCTTAAAGGAAAGGGATAATTAGGGATTGGGAAGGGGAGGGGTATTTGGGCCTCCGGATATCTCACTCACCGTACGAAACGCAGCAGCAAGCCGCTACTTTACGTCGGTTTTCTGTGAGACAGTGGTAATGACCCGGTTGAGCCGGCCCAATCATGCTGTAGACAAAACTGTCTACAGCGTGGCTCTACCACTCATAACGAACGATTAAATCGAACGATAATAAACAATAAAAACATGACTTCGAAAAGTTAGCGATGTGTACCCTATGTATGGTTTCGAACCTGTGCGATCGGTCTTAACGGTCGCTAGCTTGTTAATGTATTTAATCCACCTCATGTAGGCCATCAACACTAGCCCGCAAAATGTCGAAGGATCGAGCTGCATTTTTCAAAACAAAAAATAAATTGAATGTCCCGGGCTAGTGCTGACCTCTCATAATATCTAAATTCTTATTTGACTGAAGAAGTGGAATTTATTTTGTTAATGACCGACGCATTTTCATAAAATATTTTAATTTTTTCTTGTATCGGCTATGTTATTTATAAACTCGCTCACATATATTTTTAGATATAGTATTTTTGAACATTGTTATGATAAAATAGTATACAGTCATCCACTTTAGGCCGGACGTTACGGGCAAAATTCGCCGACGAGCAACTTCGACCTGTCATTAGTCAAACTTATTGGTCTGCTGATAAATTTTGTTAATATACTTAGGTACTATGTTTTAAAACTATTAGGGTTATCATAATAATTACAAAAGGTGAGGTATCAGTAACCTATAGCCTAGCTATAAAGTTACAGAGCTTATAAAATAATTAATAAATAAATAGAACACAAAGCAACAACCTTAAAATGAACATGAGTTTGTTTACCATGGATATTATATTTAGAGCCTGTTTCACCACCTTTGGGTAAATGCTACTTACCAAAATATGGCACGTTCAAATACAAAAGTCAAAATCTGACTTAAATACCGGCTAAAAGATGTCTATAAGGTACTTTCAAAAATAGCTTTCTTATACGTTAATTTGACGGTTAACTTTTACTCAACATTGTTAAATAGGTCCTTCAATAGCAAAGACTCCATACAGGACGGCTCCTGCCGGCTTCTCTTTATAAACTCTTTACCCACGATACAGGTTTAACCAAATGTGGGGTCGGGACTATATTTGTGACTTTAGGGTATATATTAACAAGGTTCGTCTTCACTTTTAAAAAAGATTACTCTTGGCCACTGAGGCCCTTAGTTTCAGTAATATGTGTTTTATAATATTTTAATTAATTATTAACTATTCCGATCCTTTGTACTGATCCTTTGTAGGTATCTTTTATACGAGTACGATCGTATATCTATCTATGTATATACCGAGTTGGAATACAATTCTAATGTTTCGAAAGCACGATATACCACAGGCTCTTTCCGCTACAACTATTTATTACAATGACAGACGATTACGATGTCTCAAGGGAATAATTCATTTTATCATATTTTATGCCATCGGTAAACATAGCCTTCTTCCGATTTTTTTTCTCCAGTAATTTTAATGATTAGAATGTAGATAATATTTAATTGTGTACCTACGTGAAATAAATAGAATCCCAAAGGCTTTTTTGTGGAAAATCTCTAGTGACGAAATTTTCTGTTGGCACATAATAAAACGTGATTGATAAATAGCCAAATAAATAGGAATTGTAAATCACTCTTTTAATATTAAAAAATACATACATACATAAGCCTTCACCTATATCCCCGAAGGGGTAGACAGAGGTGCAACTATTACATCAGGGTTTGCTGAGCTTATTTCCATCCTATTATGTGATAGGCTGCCAGACTGTTACCATACCGGGCACAAATTTCAATACCCAGAACTAGTGCAATTTTTCAAATAGAGAACTTCAATACAAATCGCGATTGCCCAATTGGGGAGCTTAATCCAGGACCACAGGTTTCTTTGTTTATGTACGCTGCCACTAGACCAACAAGGTGATGATAAAAAAAGGTACTTAGTGACAATCCTTGACTAACTAATACTTATATGAGAAATGTAATGTCATCAACGACTGAGCCGTACACAAGTCGATAAATTCGCTGGTTTCACTCGTGATATCTCCGTCGACGACTCTCATAAAACTTTTGATTGCTACATGCTACAAGTTTAAAATAATTTATGATAATTTGCAACGAATATCTACAACGTTTCTCTGGTAATTTCAGGTAAAAACACCACGGTCTACGTAGGAGTGAATGTGAACCGGGTTTCTGGAGTTGATGAAAATAAGGAGGTAATTCTACTTAAATTATTAATTATCCGTTTGAGAGATTTTATTAGTAATTCGAGAGAGGCTTAAGCCTCATTTAGATGGAGAGAGTTTAGCACGATAGAGGCAAGAATGTAACCGATTTCTGGAAAATGTATTATGAGGCCTCATCACAGCGTTAAAAAAACGCAGGATGCGGCCCCGTTAACCAGTTTTCAGTTGTAGGAGAAACCCGTTTCACCATATCCGTCTCCGTCTTCAAATAGAGCTTTAGATGGTAACCTAAACTAAGTATACATAATTCTTTACATACAGAAATTATAAGACCAGGGCACCAGGCCACCAAACATATAGAATACTAGAGCTAAATGTTTCTAAAACGAACTTGCCTATAAATCCACGCCTTAAGCAATTTATTGAAATACACTTTTATGAAAATTACGATCTCAATCCAGTAACTTCAGGCATAGTTCTGTCAACCATAGATGGACGGACTTTGCCTTGCCAGGGTAATAAAAACCAACATGCAGTAAACTCAATAAGTTTATTTACTCAATAAACAAAAATGTTTCATTGTTTCAGGAGATAACGCTCGACGTTTTATTGCAAGTATCATGGTCGGAGAACCGTCTCCACATGCCTTCGGGTATGCCGTTCATTGACCTGCCGTGGGAGTTTCGACAGCTGATCTGGACCCCGGATCTCTACATCTGGCAGCTTCAGACGATGAGGATCATGTCAGTGCTTCAGGAGATGGCGTCGCTTAGGCTTTATTCCAATGGCACTGTCTCAGTCAGTATTGGGTTCGTCGAATTTATTTTATAATTTACTTTTTTAAGGCCAGTTTCGTCTCCATACAAACACAAAGTGCTGCTCCGTTACTGGGTACAGAAATAATTAATCTTAATGTCGTCTCTTGATTGACAGAAATCTAAGAAATGACTAGTGAATACTTAGGGCCTATTTCCCAATATTTAAGTAAGAATTAACCACGAATTAACGCATAATACAGCTATTTTTGAAAGTATCTAGGTTCTTTCTACTGGTAGAAAAAAAATCGGAATGTGATTCTTGTTTTTGATCGAATAGGTAACATACTTTATATGGTAAGTAGCTTAGGGGTGGTGAAACAAGCGCTATAACTGTCTTGCCTGTGAGTAAGGCAGTTATTTTTATTTTGTTCCTCTGGCATTGCAGTGACTACACTGGGCCTGATATTAATACAAATATTATAACGGTTGTCAAAAGACATTGCCGCCCTCGAGGGTCGGCGGGATTATATCGTGCTATAGTTACTGAATATAGATACACTGGCTAACCCCGTAATCTGACCCGCCTGAACTAGCCACTATGGCTGTTAAAAAGTATATCGGGCAACCTCCCACCAGCAGTGTATTAATATTATTGTATTTAAATGGATCGTTGTAGGTACTACGTAAAATTCACTTCACACCTGCAGTATTATCCAACACATTATAATTACCTACACTTATCACCGTAACTCAAATTGCATGTTATTCGTTACTCGAAGTCACTTCAAAATAGATTTTGTGAATATTTTCAAACTAAACTAAAATACGTACATCTTTTAAATTAATGGTAGATATAGTAAGATAGATAAAAATATAGTAGATGCAGCGATAGCTCAGCGGGGAATGGTACGGACTGTGTACGGAGTGTGTATAAATTTCTGATTATCGCTCGCTGTAAACGGTGAAGTAAACATCGTGAGGAAACCTGCATACCTGAAAAAGTTCTCCATAAGAATTTCGGTAGTATGTGAAGTCTACCAACCCGCATTAGTCCAACGTGGTGGACTAAAGCCTAACACCTCTCTTCAGTAGAAGAAGCCCGTGCCCAGCAGTGAGACATGTATAATACAGGGCTAGTATTATTATAAGAAGATTATATTTTAAGTTAAACTAAATATGAATGAGTTTAACGTAAGCTCTTAAGAGTTTTATAATCCCACAGATTGTCATTATTTACTTTATTATTTATATTTAAAATTAGTAATAATTAATTCAATGGCAAGAGAAAGCGCATTTAACGAATTATTCTTATTTACAGAGCAACTATCACAATCAAGTGCGAAATGGACTTCGTTTTGTACCCCTTGGACGTACAGAACTGCGCTATTGACTTCGGAAGTTGTAAGTTTTCGATTTATTTTCTTTATGAGCTATTCAGTTAGCAATATATACATCAAACCAAGATTGAATGTCAATGGTAGTGGTCACATAGATTGATCCATAGCATAAACGGACCCGCTCTACCGGGATTGTATTACTGAACAACCGGAAAAAGAACGTGATGTCGAAAAGTAACTAACATTCTGATAACTTTGTAGCTCAATAATTCTCAAAGGTCGATATCGCACTGACGACTATTTTGACGTGTAACTTGTTCATAGGTGGCGGGAAAATTTTACCATGAAATGACCCACATACTCGCTTGCCCTCATATATAAGAAAATTAAAACGTGTTGACTTAAATAAAAAATCGAATAGAATAAAAAACAAGAGATTAAAATAACAATAGACATAACTTTTTACCTACTCTGCTAGATACTTAATTGACTTTATTCGCTCTTTCTTTGTAGAACCTATCTAAAACATAAACAATACTTACATAAAACAAAAAACAGTTAAACCAAAGGCAAAAACATTTAAAACGTGAAAAGTTTCGACGTTGTAAAAGCGTTTTAAATTTTCCGTGTTTGCAGAATGTTTTGTCTACACGCCAGTCGTTTGACTTTTATTCCTAGTTTTTTATAAGATGTACCAGCTTTACGATGGTGTTAATTGCGAACTTGAGCGGTGATTGATGTATTGTGTTGTTCCTCAGACAAGTACACATCAGAGGACGTGCGCTTCGAGTGGCGCGAGGTGGCGCCATGGCTCGGGCTCGGACTGCTCGGCGTGCAACGCAGCGAGTTTCGACTGCCCAAATATGTTGTCACATTCGTCACGGACAAAAGTAATCTTATTCGCAATTTTGGTGAAGGTAAATGTATATTTATTGCTTTGCGCTTATGTTTGCGCCTCGTAACTAACTACGTACCTACTAACGCTGTCGCGTCGTCGCTATACGCTGGCATGCCGCCCGCACGCTTGGAGCGGATGTTCTTAATGGCTCATTGTTAAATATCAATGTTTTTATATTATGTAAAATGTTCAGATAATTTAAAACGATATTGTTTTAATACTATTAAGTACATATCATTTAACATCCGCGCCTAGCATCAATTTCTATGTGAACGTCTGGGAATGCACTTTTATGTGTAAGTAGTGTTTGTCATAGTTTGTTATCGTGTACGTCATGGCATGCGATGTTGTGTGATATAAAGAGTGAAACTTATTTACAATTCAATAAAACACGAAAAAGTATTTTCCAAGTGAAACGCGCAAACTTTGCAAGTCTGATATTTATGTTGAAAGTATATATTCTGTAGATTGGTCTTATGATTTGGCTTCTAGAATTATTTTGTCAGCCTTTAATTTCTTTAGTCGCCAGTCGAAACACACACAAAAATGTAACTAAGTACAGCACGACAGTACGACGGCATAAATTACACTTTTCGGCAATGTTCAGTTTTACGAATTAATACGAATATGCAGTGAAAGACGAACTCCGATTCGATCCGGTTCTGGGCCGTCGTTTGTAGGACCGTGAGTCCCTTTTAGTTTCTGATACCCACGATACAGGTTAACCTAGTGTGGGGTCAAGACTATATATGTGACTGTTGGGTGTATTTATTTATTCAATAGAAAAATAAAAAGCTAAGTACATAATGTAATGTTGTGACACCTTGTATTATTAGGTTATCGTAATTGCACGTCTGTATTTTCGAATAACTGAACATTGCCGAAGCGCATAATTTAAATCGTAGTACTGTAGTTTAGATAGGATTATGAAAGAAACAGTATTAATAGAGTTAATATTTCCAGGCGAGCATTCAGCTGCGCGTTTGCAGATAAAACTGTCGCGAGAACTGCGCAGCTACTTACTCGAGAGCTACTTGCCGTCGTCCCTGTTTGTCATCATATCCTGGGGCAGTTTCTGCGTGATTCCAGAAATTGTTCCCGGTCGGATGGTGCTGCTTGTGACCACGCTGCTCTCACTCGTCACCATGTTCGATACAGTCAGGTAAACACGAAAGCAAATATAGGATAAGTAAATATTAACTTTGTCACAATAGATTTTGCTCGTGCGTTTGCTCGTGTCTTTTCTAGGATAAAAACAAGGTTTCTCATACCAACTTTTCTACTCTTTTTCATTTCTTAAATAATAATATTAGCAATTGAACGTGTCTCTACGTGAGATGCCCCCGAACCGAGGACTTTATGCCCATATTTCATCTGACGAATATAGGATATGTAAATATTAACTTTATGTCACAATAGATTGTGCTCGTGCGTTTGCGCGTGTCTTTTCTGGGATAAAAACAAGTTTTCTCATACCAACTTGTCTACTCTTTTTTATTTCTTAAATAATAGTATTAGCACTTGAACGTGTCTCTACCTGAGATGCCCCCGAACCGGGGACTTTATGGCCATATTTCATCTGATGATGTCTGACTGATGTGTCACACCATGAAGCTCTTTGAACGTGTCTTCAAATCCAGGCTTACCAAAACTTTACGCTAAGGGTCAGTTGTCAAAGAACAAGGCTCATATCTTATTTTGCTTTACAGTCGTACGTACTTTGTGTTAATTATCGCCCTAAAATTTGTGTTATTGTCTTAAAAATATATCAGAAGTGTTTTGTTTCGTGTAGTGAACCTTGGCTGCATTAGTTGCAGCTCCGCCTACTTCTTCGGATATACGAAGTTATGTATGTTTGTTGACAGTACAAACTCTCCGGACGCGTTGGAGTTGAAATGTATCGAAGTGTGGTTGATCTCTTGCACGATGTTCGTGTTCATTGCTCTACTGGAGTACTTCGTGGTGTTGTTCGGCATCAGATACGATAAGAGTTGGAGCAGGCGGCGGCAGGACCTGCGCCGAGCTGCCTCCGCGGCACAGCTCGGGCCGCCCCCGCTACACGTCAATCACTCACAGGTACTCGCGATCAAGCAATATTTGTGGCTATTCTGGTATCACCAACTAAACTAAGTTCATGACGAGACGAGCGGGTCACTCGCCTGATGGAAGTCACGCTTACCTACCCATAAACAGAAGCAAAACCACATAGAACATAGATTATTGAAGTACCCACAGCATGCACTGGACTGCGCTCCTCACCCCGAGACATATGATGTTAAGTTTTATATTGCCCACTGGCTTCAATGCCCTTCAAACCGGAAGGCAACAATGCTACTTGGTGGCAGAAATAGACAAATTTTAGTTTAAATAAAATATAATTTGTTGTTACTTACTTTACTCAATGTAGGTACTAACACGTGCAAGTGTAGAAGTACCTACCTACCAAGTAATTATTATTGGAGTGCTTTTAACATTTAGATATATTCATTCACTAACAAAAACGAAACTATTACATATTATTATTGTTTATTTAATTTTATTAGGACGTACCTAATCTGTAAATTTAATTTACTACTTTTAACTGTGACAGAAGTGTAGTAAGTCCATCGTGTAAATAGTTGCTTTTCATCTAAAATTGGACTAAACCAATAATTAAATCATTTTAGTTTTAGTTTAGCCGGGTGACAACAGAATAGCTACCGACATATTTTAAAATTATCTCGGGACTTGGCTGTGTATTTGCATCTCATTAAAGGTATCAAATACCCGTTCTCACCCTAACCTAAACTTTAAGGGCACCTTACTATGTGAAAATTATGACACGAATTACGATTACCATAGAAAGCGTTCAAAACATTTTTATGGATCCTCTTACATTAGAGAATGCTGGTGAGAACGGGTTTAGATACGAATCCGTGAAAGACAAGTAAAGGCAGCAAATCTCTTCATTATAAATACGTGACCGATATATATGCTGTAAAGCAATACTTTTTGGCATGATAAATATTAGTAAACACATTCCCACATTATGATTGTTAATGCACTTTTTACAGCGTTTGAGTACACCAGTAACAGGAACGCCGCAGGGAGGCGTTTTCTCTCCCACGCTTAGTGTCGAAGACGATGGTCTCAAACAACAGTTTGAACATCAAACAATACAAAGGGTAAGTACACTCGCTCAGTAGATAAGACGAAGCCTGTGATAGCCGATCCAGCGTACCAGTGTCGTCCTACACTGCATGTGAAATAACTTTATCTAATACACCTAGATGCATTGATTTTAAAACTAGGTCACCAATTTCTAGTTATCCCAGTCGGGAAAAATGAATTGGAGACAAAATAAAGTTGGATGTGAAACAAGGTCACAATCAGTTAGCAAGGTAAAGATAAGAATAACAAGACGTACCTAATGCACTGTGTGGCTAACGTAACAAAGTACGTATAGTTTGGACCACGTTGAACGTAAGGATTATATGTATTAAGCTATATTAAGTATTTATTATAGAATATACACGTTTAGGTTACGTTTGCCTAGCTTAGCTAAGCCAGTAGCACGTTATAGAAAGTATGACATAATCAGTGGCCGAAATGTAGAATTAATAGTCTGCAGAACGTAGTTAGTTTCCGATATTATATAGATAACTGTGCATAATACAGCGTATTATCAAAGACGTCGCAACGTCATATACCCCTGCACATTTAGTGTAAAACGAACAAATAGATATGCAATAATAGTTTGATTTAGCCAACGCTAACTGTTGTAATGCAAATACACCGTTATGTTCGAGTATGGCATTTGTTATACGAAAGGATTATCTAATTTGTGGTATTTTTAATTAGGATTCTCCAATCCTGGAATCGATGGCGCCGAATGGTGGCGCGAGCACTATTATAACGCGACTAGCTGGGATTGCAGATCGAGGTGTCATGTTTTGTGGCGCCCAACATGGTGCGCTCGATAAATACGCGCTCATTGTGTTCCCTATCTGTTTCCTTCTTTTCAACGTTATTTACTGGACGACATACCTCAGTGAAGCACACCGTGCCATCCACGATTGAGACTTTCATTTCAGTTTTGATTGTTCAATTTTGTGTAATTAAAGTGCCTAATTATAATGACATTAGAATTTGTATTTTGTAAGTGTGGATTGCATCATCCATGGTTTAAAGTTATTGTTACAAGCAATAGTTCACATTATTTAAAGGCTAAATAATGTGAACGTGAAAGCTAAAATGCTACAAGCATTTGTTTTCAGTACTATCAAAATGACAAAATCCGTGGATTTCGTCATCCATTATTTTTAACCTTTCCCTTTCCTTTCCCTAACTGATGGTGTAACCCACACATAAGTGTGGGTATTTAAATTAGATATTTATTATCATATATTGTTATTATTGAATTTGTAAATACTTTTATTATAGAAAAAAATGCCAGTCGAATTAAAGTGAATTACTATTAAACTAGGGTAAATCCAATAACTTATTGTCGAAAGTCCCTCGTCGTTTTAATACTCAGGACATTATACAATTGTATCTTACTGTGTGATCAGAACTATGGATACGCCTATTGGGTGTTTATTATAATTGTTTAAATATGTATACCAATCTAAATAACGGGTCTAATAATAAAGTTCGTCATGTACTCGTATTTTACCAACAATTTGAACATGTAAGAGTGACATCAGTCTTTTTAAAGTCATTCCACAAAGGTCCCATAAACTTCCTTCGTATGCTAAGTTCGATGTGCATGGATTTGGCGCGAAACAGACTGTGGTTATACAGCAACGTGAATAGCACCCTTTTTTATCAAAACATTTAAAAATCTTGTCAGTTTCGAAATTTTTTACATAAGAATGGTAGGTATATGGGGACCACAACAGAGCTCAGTACAAACGTAATTTAAGACTCGATGCCTTTTACACCATGTGCCTTCCAGGTAACTCATAAACAGTCTAAAGTGCGAATTTAGTCCAAAGTTACATATCAATGTTGCCTGTAATATTATTGCTATATTAACATAAGAATAATAAATTATCATATCTGCCTAAACAGTTTATATTCGGCGTTAACAGTAAACTGAATTTTTGCGCGAAATTTTTAACTCTTATATCTCGTCGATGAAGTACCAATACCTCCTAAGTGTTGAGAATCTAATTTTACACCAGATTGTTTAAACTAAGGTTTTATTTTACAAAAACTGTTTAAAATAAGGTTTTATTATTTTGATCAACTATTGATAGTAAATAGTTTCCAATACATTACCTTTTTATTAGTTACTAAGCGATGTGGTTTATGTTTACGTCTATTGTAATGAAAAAGTGATTTTGGACTAAATTGTCAGTTAGGAGGTATTGGTACTTCATCGACGATAATAATATGTTCCTGTGTATAAATTGCATGACTTTCGTTGCTCGGATCATTAAAGCAGATGAGATCTTCATTGTCAAAACTAGCTTGACCGAGTCAGACTGTAACAGTAAACATGTCTACATAACATTAGCAATAGGTACGTACATCTGGCGAAGCCCGATCTAAAACCTTTTTTAGAAATATGAATTTACAAAAGATTAACTCCGATATCCATCTTAAATACTATACGAAGCTAAAAACAACAAAAAATATTAATAGATACAATTGACTTCATCTCCAACGTTTTAAAGCAAGCTATCGGTTACATAGCTATCGGCTGGATAGGAAAGTTATCCTCAATAAAGTGCCTTTCCACAATTTTTCCCGACAATCGAGATTAATCACTGATGGTAAGATCAGTGCAGTTCAAAAACAACGAATAATGAAATGGTAAATTTTAGTCGCTTATCGCAGTTGAAAATATAGCATAAAGCAACTGCTCCCGAAAGGCGACTGAACGGTGGTTGCCATTGGGACCGGCGCGGCGGATGCAAAATCCCCGTATTGCATTATTTGAATAGTTAATAAAAATACCTATAATTTAAGAATGTATGATTGTGTACCTACGTTATACAATATTGTATATTTAGACAATAAGTAGGTATTTGTAAATATTATTGTAAAAGGGTACTGCCAAATACATACGTAAATCATGTGTGTTTTGAAGTGTGATTGTTGTAAACGTTTCCGCAGTGTTTTATTTTTATGTCCGCAATACCAATTTAGATTTCTTTTGTATATACGCATATACATTTTATATGTGAAGGTAAAAAATAACACATTCTAATATGTATTTATGGTGTAGAGGAGACCGGGGCAAGATGGGATACTTAAGAGAAAAAACGTCATAATATGAAAATCAAACTGTTTATTAAAAATCTCTTACAACAAAAGAAAGTCTTCAAGTTTTAATTAACATAATTATAATCTTTTATGTCGCTAAATCACATATTTTTTTGGCAAATAATAACTAAATGGCACATGTCAAATATCCCGTCTTGCCCCATGACTGGGGCAAAACGGGAAACGCTATGGGGCATAATGATTACACATTTTAAACTGGTTGGCAACGTTCACATATATGTGCCTCTTCATCATCATCGTCTACACCTGCGCAAGAATTATGGCACACGCTACAAATAATCCATTCTTCAGTGTTCATAGCCCTCGCAGCAGAAGATGGCTCTGGTCGTCTAAATGAAAGTTCAGGGAGCCTCTTTAGATATCCACTGAGCCAGTCTTCTAGCCATTCCAGTCTCTGCCTTAAATGGGTTCTTAATATGGTTTCTTTCAGCTAACTGGAAAGCTCAAGCTATATACGGGATACTATCCCATTATGCCCCGATCATTTTGCCCCAACAGATACATTTTGCAAAACTTACAACGGATCTAATCTACAAAATTATTTTGCGAAAGAGCAATCTAAATTCGTTAGTATTATACTACTATAACAAGTATACGGGAAAATGTTACAATAACATTGATACCTACCTTGGTGCCCATCGATTCAAAACAGAAAACTATGTAAAAATCCGTCAAAAAACTGTTTTTTCTCGCTGCGCAGCAAAAACACATAGCGATATGCACGCACCGCTCGGACTCGTGTGACGCGACTGAACATCGTGCGAATGGAGCTGTGTTAGGCTCTGTTGTGTTTACTCAAGTCACTGTCACTCACACAAGCAGATTTCCCGTCCTGCCCCGAGCTTCGTCTTGCCCCGGTCTCCCCTACATCGTTTTATCGTAAAGAGCATTGGTGGCACCTATCATTTGTGTACCTAATTTTGAATTATAGAGAATGATTAACATGAGAAAAATAAAAAGAAATCTAAAGACGTTCGTATTAGAAAATAGAGACTCTAGCACACTGCGTCTACTCCCAGTGTTCAACTGGACTGGATGACATTCGTGCAAAAGTTTAGTTATTAGTTAAATGTTGTTTGATTTTCAATTGCATATTCTCGTTGATTTAAAATTTTATTTAGACCTACTTAAAAACGTTAGTACCTAGGTAGTGTTTTAACTTTTAATTAATAGCTGTTTTCCCACATCCCTGTTTACGTTGATAATTAGAGTGAAAAGACAAAATACTGGTTAGTCATTAAGGCAAAAAACACCCATATTATAATACAAATTTTAGAAGACAAATTTATTAGGAAGTCTCATGGTGCGCGGGAACGACTGATCGGTGCTCCGTGAAGCGAACGCAAAGGGACGAAAATCCAGTCATAAAGAACTCTCGAATGTTCTCGTTACACCGGCGTGTCAAAATATTCAATCAAATATAATAACACATCCAATTTTTACAAATGCACATTACATACATATTTGCCAAGTGGCATACCAACAAATTGATAATTGTGATGGGCTTGCCATGACGAACACAGTGAGAAATCCCGTACTATGCAGCCGTCATTCACGTAATCATGATAAAGAATTGATGGTCCGTTGTGCCTTCGATTTGCGAATTTGTTGTGGTGTGGGAAGCTTAATTTATGTAATTGTAAATTTAGTTTATTCTAGTCATAGACGATTATGATCTTATTAGATAATAAGTTGTTTTAAGTACTTATATATTAATAAAATCAATTGTTTTCTTCTTGACGTAATACGGGCGAGCACAAAACATGTTATTGCACAAAATGCTTGCAAGAATTTTATTATTTTGTTGTAGTATATCAAATACAAATTATTTATCGAGATTTCAAATAAACGAGACAATAAAATCGAGATTTAACGATAAAAATTATAATAAACACAATATGAGCCGTGTCTCTACGTGGTTTGGGACCGTTAAATAGATATAATACTGAGACTATTTTGACAGATACAAAGATCTTGCCAGATGGATTTTGCTGTTATAAAAAGCTTGAACCCGGCAAAACATTAACATACATTCAACATCATTAACATACACTCCAAACAACATAGTTATGTTGAATATTGGAGACATCTTAAAATAAAATTGCAAAAATAGCAAAGGGCACTTTACATATCTCGAATTAAAAATCGTCATACCGTGGCTCATTTTCCAGAAGGCGAGAGTTAGGGGCATTTATCCGGAGAGCAATTCAGGAATGGGCACATTCTGCCTTAACGCTTTAATTTAAACTAACTACCTAACGAGGTATAAGGACACATCATTTAAAACTTATATAATTTCTTACAATTTTTTAGGGTTCCATACCCAAAGGGTGCTAACAGAACGCTATTTCTGACTAAACCAAAGTCGGCGTCTGTTTTTGAACCGTTCGTACCAAGTAGCTACCTGAAATGTTCAATGAAACTTTACGGTGGATATCCCAACAAATAACAAACAATTAATGAAAAAGAAAACAAAAAATAAAAACTTTAGTTGAAACTCTCGATGATTGAGTCGGACACGAACGTTACCTTTTTATAATTTTAACCAATAAATTATCGAAAAATTATTAACCCAAATAATTGCGTGGCGTTTTGTTCTTTGGTCGTCCGATGATGGAATGGAGAATTGATTCAAATCCAATTATTCAGTTTAGAAGATAAAATCCAATTATGCAGTTCAGTTCAGTTATATACCATAACTAGCTTTTGCTCGCGGCTCCGCCCGCATGAACGTTTAAAATTGACAAAGTTTCATACAAACTTTCACCCCCTATTTTATCCCCTTGGGGGTAGAATCTATAAAAATCCTTTCTTAGCGGATGCCTACGTCATAACATCTCCCTGCATGCCAAATTTCAGCCCGATCTCTCCAGTGGTTTGGGCTGTGCGTTGATAGATCACTATGTCAGTCAGTCACCTTTGAGTTTTATATATTTACATGGATCCGATAATCAGGCAACCCTTCGCCGATATAGAAGGTTCTGAAGCCGAGTCTCGATAAGGGTGTCGCTGTCTATCAGCCTCTTGGCACGTGTCTCAATCGACTCCAACGCTTCCAGTTAGGTAGTAGTCAATTAATAACAGAACAAGGATGCACGACTAGCAAAGTGACATTATAGTGCAGTGTGCGAAGGAGACAGATATTCCCACTATGCGCCAATCTTAGCTTAAACCAATATTTAAAACCATAATTTTTTACTAATTTTTATTCTGTTTTCGCCAAAGGAGTTCTTATTCGCATTGTTATCTGATGCTTATTATAATAATGCAAAAAAAAAACATAGGAAAATATCCTATTATGAAATGTACTGTCATGAATAATTAAAATCAAGAAAATAGGTCGGAATTGAAAGTTATTTAAATCCTCTCTGAAGGAAGAACTTGCAGATTGGGTCATTCTTGTGTAACTACATCAAAATACATATTGTGAAATATGAGTATGGATAAAAAATAAAATTGATTTAAAATATATTATGCCAGTTAATAAAAGAAATGTTAATTATTTAACTTAACATAAATGGAACTTTTTTTATAAAGCAAGCATAGTAAAACACTGTATATACCGATAGATATTATAAAGCTGTTAGACACAGTATTTTACATCGTTAATCAGCTAAGGAATATGATGTATTGTAAATAATGAAATAAAAGACATTATTTTAAATCATCTTAAAATGGTTTCATTTATTATATTTACATTATCTACACTATTCTACATGATTAAGAACTAAATATCTATTTCACTAAAACTAAAATGAGCGTAGTGCAGTTCCACACAGTATTTCGTAAATTTTCCGTATGATGTTACTTCTGGTTGCAACCTACTAGTCTATTCATTCCGGCTGATAAAAAAATACATATGCTTTTATTACATACTGCATACCTTTTCTTACGAATTAAATGAAATAGATATTTAATTAGGCTTTATAATTTTATTACTGATATCCGTAATATGCGGCTTCTCTAAATACTCTGTCCATGTCATCGGAGTTTCTCCTGATTCTTCTACCGATTGGTTCCAAATCTGCGTAACACTTCGGAAACACTTTCTCTATTATATCGACAGCTTCTGCTTTGCCTATTTGCCGAACAGCCATTACAGAATATAATGCTTTTGTTTTTACACAATCCTGAAATATAAAAAAGTTGTAAAATATTAAAAAAATGCGGTAAACAAAACTGTACAACAAAAGTTGTATACCACTTCAATTTGCTTCTACATAAGTAATAGTAATAGAAAAGTAAAACTATAGTAACAATAAAATCAACCTTACAGTACAAACGCGTAACAAAGCGCTGCTTTGACACTTTAGATTTTAGATGAAGATGTGAGAGCCAATGACCGCACTATGAAGTATGCCCTAGACCAGACGATATATAAATATAAGCAATATATAAATACAAGCTTGCAGAAGATTCTGCACATAAGGCTGTATGTCGCGAGGTCGATAAATAATTAATTTTGATTTGAGTGCACTACACTTTTTGCACCTAGCAAAACCCTCCTGAAGTATAAACAACACAAATTATGAGTATTAAAAGTAGGTACATACTGCATGGCTTTGCTTAACATTCGTCCATGAAGCATCTCCTTGGGACCAGGCGCTAGTAAAGGAGCAATGCGTAAGGTTGGCTGCTCTGATCTCGGTACAAGCCAAGTGCTCCATGTTCCTGAAGTCCAACTGATTCCTGCAGTAGTCGAACATGTGGATCATCTCATGGGCCAGCACACCTTGTACCATACCTTTACGTGTTGATACATTCTGACATACTACTATCTGGAAGTAACATTTTATTATCAATAGCGTTTGCTCGCGACTGCACTCTCGTGAAAGTATTTTTGTGATAAAAAAAGAATTTTTATATCATAAAATTTATTGGAGTTTCACTTCCTTACATAGTATAAAAAAAAGTCCTCCGACGCGCTTCTCTGTCTATCCGCGATAAATTCAAAAACTACTGAACGGATTTTCATGCGGTATTCAGCTATAGATAGAGTGATTCATGAGGAAGGTTTAGGTATATAATTTGTCAAGGTTTAGTGCAAATTGGTTGAAATATAACGATAATTGGAAGTGTCGGAAAAAGTCAAGCCGCCCTGGGAGGATCGAAAACGTTGCCTTATCCCTTCGAGATCTATTAAATCAACGCATGGTGGGATATTCCTCTTTTATGAGTCTACAAAAAAGTACTCGACGGCATATATCTATCTTTTAAGGATAGCCTACTATACCCATTCTATCTTCTAAAAAAAATGGTCACTAACAATGCAGTAATTGGAAAGCTATTTAGACAATACAGTATTAATCCTTATCAAATTAAATATGTTAGTTACCTTAAGCATTTTATGCACATTATTATAATCATTATGTACACCACATAATTTAAACCAAATCAACAGACAGAATTTACTGTCTTATTATTTACTTGTAGAATACAATAAGTGGATCTTATTTAATAGGTATAACAATCCATACAATGTTTTTTTTTTCTTTCATTTAATGACGAGACGAGCAAAACGCCTGATGGTAGGCGCCATGCCTGTCCATAAACAGAAGCAACACTACATATTAAAAACTTTGGTGGTACCGACCCAGACAGCCTCTCGTATAATAGGGACCTACCACCTTATAAACCTAAAACCTTGTAAACCTTTTGTTTTAAGTCCAAAAACATTATAAAATATATTTTGCATAACATATTGATTGGTGCACGGTATTTCCAATAAAAGAAAATATTTCAGTTGTAGTGATAAATATAAATATGTAGTTTGCCTAAGTACTTTACCTGGTTCAACTCTGGATCATAGCCTCCACTGACAGAATAATCACAAACCTCACAAGATATATGCCGTCTGATATCAATTGGACTGTAAAAGAACAAAATTATAAAAATTATTAGCTATCACCCATAAAATCAATACATCAGCAAGTACAGGTTGGTGGTGTGTTAGTGTGCTGATGACAAGTTTAAGTGGTCCAGGTGGACCGCCAGGGGTCCATGGGAGGCTTGACGGGATCTATGTTGGCGTGACAAAAAATCGCGGTTCACAATTCGTAAGCAAGGGACCACGAAAATTTATCTGCTTTCAATAGTGAAGAACTAAGATGTTGACTTGACTTCACCGCAAATTTCCATAGTTAGATCTAATCTTGATTTTGGGAATATGGTAGTAATGTAGCTGCAGGGGGTCTACCGGAACCAACTAAATTTTGAAAGTGGCCTATGAGAAAAAAGTCTGAGAACCTCTGTTCTAGACAGTCAATGTGCAAACTTAAGTTATTAAGACTTACTGCCGAACTCAGAAACATCATTTAACTATAATTGCACTAAGGGCCTGTGTTTCACCTACTCTCAGTAAGGGTACATTCCAAATAAAACATAACATTCAAATAAAACTCACTTAAACATGGATAGATAGTCACTTATACAAGTTACCAAAAGATGTCTACTAGGTACTTTCATAAATAGATCTTTTATGCCAATTGGTGGTTAATTTTTACTCAAATAATGTCAACAGGCCTTCAGTAAATTCTTAGAATTTAATTGTTTCCACACTCAGAATCAATTATTGCTTTATATTGTGGGTGTATCTGTCCAAACTATCTGTGGGACCAAACATATCATTTTTTTCATCATAACAATATCAGGTGGTTGAATCAAAATCAGTAATTAGTAATTTAAATCCGACCCTGACTAAAAGAAACTTACTTAGGCTACTTAAGCCATGCTTGAAATTGAGATGTTATAATGATCATGTAAAATCAATAATTAAAATGTTATATTACCATCCTGAACTTTTAAGTGCTGCCATCATCACCTTCACAATTGGGCCTAAAAGTGAAAAAAATCATTTATCATTAACTCACAATATAACTAGAATTGTTGATCATAAGGGCAACCAAGAGACCTAGTAAGTTATTTTTTATTATGAGTTAATAAGGATGCTTAAGATAAGGCAAAGTTAAGTCTTTGAGTAGGATGACAGAACCTAGCACTTAACCAGGACTAGGCCAAGCAGAAAGAGATTATTAATTATAATAAGAGCAGTCTCTCGACTGATGGGAAGCATCTCACCTGCCCCTAAACAGAAGCAACACCAATCAGAATTTTGAACTTAAAGTTCTTCATGGCACTGGACTGCAATGTTACCCCAAGATATAAGTTATTATGTTTGTTAATGCCAAGTCATTTCACTGGCTTTAATTTCCTTCAAACCGAAACACAACAATGCTGCCACATGGTGCTGCTTGGCAGCAAATACAGATATAGCCGTTTTGCCTACCCAGACGAACTCTCGCATACAAAGGGCCACCTACCACCTAACTACCACCTAGTAACTATACCACATACTTATTTGGAACACTTACTATTCTTCACACATTCATATACATTTTTTTCGCATTTCACTTTATCGATATTCTCCTTGCCTTCTTTGCCGATCAGAATATTGGTAACACTTCGTTGAAAAGTCCCTCGTCTCTCCGGATACAAATCGTAACCCCAAGGTTCTGATGATTGACCAGCTTGTTCCTTTTTAATTTCTTCACTGCCATTCATATCCACATTTTTTGGCTCAGTTGAAGCAGGTTTATTTTCTTTTGACATTATATCCAAGTTAAATAATAACAGAAAATTAGGTTATGTATTGTTATCAATTATAATGTTTCTTATTTCTTATTTAAACAACAACTTAATGGGCTTTTAAAAAAACATGTAAACTTTAAGTTTTCATTTAGAATATTTCACTAAATTATGCCTTCTCAGCCCTTCAAAATCCAATATGAAATATCCAATATTATGTGATTGGTATAGGGATAGGTGAAAAAATATCGATATTTTTTTCGTTATTTATAATTTCAATTGATCGATATTCATCCTCATAGTTTTGGTTTAATGTTACTAGATGCTCTTTGAATGGTCACACATGTGGTATTTTTTGAAGTCCCGCCACAATCTTCATCAAATGGAATACAAAATTGCTTGAACTCCGGAGCATAAATAAAAAAAAGGAGTAATATTTCTGAATTTTTTGAGAATATCTATGAAAAATCATATACAAAAATGACGACATATCGATATTTTTAATCGATAATCTGTAGGTACCTATTGAAGTGATAACTTCTTATGGGAGGGTGAACCGAAACGTTCCGTAACGCGAGCGGTCCATCGACAAGCCAGCGTTAGCCGACCTCCCTGAAACATCGATAACTTTGAAGTCCCAGTTGGCGTCACACAGTGACTAGTCAGCTTGGACCGAACTTGGACCGGACTTCAACCGGACTTGGACCGGACTTCAACCGGACTTTGACCGGACGTTAACCGGACTTTGACCGGGCTATGACCGGAGTTTGACCGGACTTTGACAGGTCTTTGGCCGGACTTAGACCGCACTTCGACCGGTATTTGACCGGACTTCGACCGGACTTTGACCGGACTTTGATAGGGCTTTGACCGGATTTTGACAAACTTTGACAGGGCTTTAACCGGACTTCGACCGGGCTTTGACAGAACTTTGACCGGGCTTTGACTGGATTTTGACAAGACTTTGACTGGATTTTACCGGATTTTGGCAGGACTTCGACCGGTATTTGACTGGACTTTGACCGGATTTTGACAGGACTTTGACCGGATTTTGATAGGACTTTGACCCGTATTTGACCGGACTTCGACCGGGCTTTGACCGGATTTTAACTAACTTTGACAGGAATTTGACTGGATTTTGACCGGATTGTGACAGGACTTTGACTGGACTTTAACCGGACTTCGACCGGACTTTGACAAGACTTTGACTGGACTTTAACCGGATTTTGACAGGACCTTGACCGGACTTTGACAGGACTTTGACCGGACTTCGACCGGATTTTGACCGGATTTTGACAGGACTTTGACCGGACTTTGACAGGGCTTTGACATAACTTTGACCGGACTTCGTAACGTAACGCGTTACGGCGCCACTCTGGCTTCCCTTTCTCTCACGCATACGGCAGCAGTAGGCAGGCTCCTCCGCTCTCACTTTAACCCACATTAGTTTAAGTTATCACTTCTGTCGAGCGTCCCGAGACGCACACTTTTTTTTTATATGTATAGGTTTACGATTGAAAACATCGAAAATGTTCTAAGAAATGTGTTTTTTTCTTGTTAAGCACTTCTTTTCATTAAGCGTGACATCGATTCAGCAACGTGCGCCACATGTCCTCTTACTGCTACTCGTTTTTGGGTAATGCTTGCTAACTCGCACATGCATGCAAAATTTGAAATTGCAATATCAAACAACGGGTAAACGACAACAGGATAATAAAATCTCCAGTAATGTGTTATTATATTGCGCAAAATAATGCATTACTTTATCGGTTGTTATAATAACTTATCTTATCTCTTAATTACTTATCTCTAAGGTCAAGGTCATGTCAATAAATGATCTTAAATTGGTTAAACGGATAAATCACGAAAATCAAAACAAACTGAGTAATTTGTACGCATCGCCTTCAAACTGTATTTTAATTGGCTCATTTGTGCTATCTATCCGGAGAATCAATCTAAGATAGTTTATTAACGAATAGATCTTGCGTTAGTGTAGAATTAAACGGTAGGAGTCGGAATCAAGCAACGACACCAGACATTCGTCCCATTACAAAATTGTTGCGCAGACCTTTCCAACCTCCAACCTTCATACAAGTTTATTTATCAATTCCGTGGTCACGCAAAATCTCCCACCGGTACATTTTGGCATGGCACAAATCGTCAAGGTCACTGGTGCTGTCTTAAATCCATTAAAATCAATATTATCAACAGTTATTGTTTTCTTTTTATTGTTAATAAACACACTTTCATACTATGATCCCAGTCAATAAAAATGCTTTTTGCCGGTAATAGCTCTTCAAACAGGAAACTTTTAGACTCTGAAAATATAATTCAATAACTGATAAATTGTGATGGACTACGACTCAAATTATCCGCTTCGGCAATATTCGTGAGTTTAAAAAATAAGTACGATAGGTAGCGTGATGATGATCTAATGGGTAGGTATAGATCTGCTACAATATTGGATTACTTAATATTTTCATGAACGAGCGACCTGACCCAGAATATTCATACTAATTCGTATTATCCGATTGCCGATGCGCATAATTTAAATAACAGTACTTTAAACATTAGTTGATTACCTAATGTTGTTAGGAATTCTGAAAAAGTATTTTCGTTCCTTACTACACTTGCTATGAACACCTGCAATTGTTTATTTTTATGATAATAGTAATCTAGAATGTTACACAGAGGTTGTAATATCACAGGGTCATAAACAATATCAGCTCCAATGATAATATCTGGTACAATATTCTCTGGCACATGTTCAATGTAATTCCAATCCAACATCATAACTCCTGGAAATACAGAATAATGATTAGAAAAAAATCTACTTTCTGAACAAATAAATTTTACTCGGCCTAGAATTTAGTGTAACATATAAACCAATAGGACATAAGTTTACACAATTTCAGAACTTTTTAAAGATTCGTACATGTATCAAGAATTAACAAATTCTTACCTAAAGAATTTTCTTCCCCTTTAAAATAGGTTATATCCGTTTGGTCCACCTCATTGAATTCAGGAAAATTTATTTTAATATTATCACATATAGTCCTCAACACTTCATTATGGCAATCAGTCAACAAAAACAAACTAGGTTTGCATAATTTTGTTAATGTTATGCCAGTAAATCCAACTCCGGAACCCAGTTCCAAAACCGTTTTGAATGCAAAGAGTTCTTTATTACAGAGAGCCCAATCTGATAACACAAATGCTGCCTAAAATAAACCAAATTCTGTAAACTCTGTCACAAGTAAGGATCTGTAGAAAAAAATTGTTTTAAGTAAAAATTCTTGACACCAAATAAAAAAAACATCTACCAAAAAAACTGCATTTAAATTTGTTCATTTGCTTAGACACTACAATGCCACAGCAGATACACTCACACACAGACTCAAGCAGATAAACAGGTAAATTTATAGCAGCCCTTTTTCCAAGGGTTAAAAAGTACAGTATTCCAATTTGATTACCTCCCATGTTTTCATTCCTGTTGTTCCGTTAACAACAATGTTTTTAGTCTCCTTAGTAGTAATAATATGATTCAAATCATTGCCTATGATGTAATGTCTGTAGCAGAAATCAACTTCATCTGCCTCCTTACTCATTAAACTACAGAGTTGTTGATAAAAATTATCATGAATTTCTTGGGTACCCTCTATAAAGTTCAGAATCTTTTTTAGAAATAGTCTTGAACATTTATAATTAATTGGATACTTTTTAATTAGTTCACTGTTAAATGTAATATCTAAGAATTTTTGTTGCCACATCCATGTCATCTGCTTTATTTCTTGAGGCTAAAATATTAAAATTAATTTACAGTTGCATTGAATAAATTAAAATAGATTGGTTATAGATATTCAAATCTTACTTGCAGAGTAAAATCAAGTGATCCTTTATATAATTTTTTGACCAAATTTATACAGATTTTATCTTCACAGTAATTTGTATTAGACATTTTAATTATATCATAAAAAGGAAACTAAGGCTGCAATCTAGAAACACCAAGAGCAAAAAAAATTACTCTTGCAAAAATTAATTATTGGGTCAATTCGAACTACACATACTGGGATGACTTTTATAATTATTAACACAACAATTCCTTAATATTTTTCATTTAGGTCATGTTAGAATCAGGGTTCGAGGATATATATCAATGGATATATATCAAGATATATATCGGATATATATCCGATATATATCAGACTGAGTTTCGTGATATATATCAATGAATATAATGTCAAATGTTTTATAATATATTGCAATACAAAAATAGTTAAATAAATTGGTATTAAGTAATTTTTTGCGTTTGTTACTGTATTTCTCCTTCCCAAATGTAGATGGCGTGGAAGTAGAGTTAAAACATACTCCCTAATGGTAAGTTCTAGTCCATTAATGGCAATACTTCTGTCCTAAAAGAAGATTTTATGTTTTTTAGTTGATTATGTCTTATCTAAAAGTAGATTTTGCAATATGCAAACAGTATTCATAAATAATACAATAAAATAATATGGCTTTCATACAAAATGGATATATATCAAACTTGATATATATCGGATATATATCATAAATATCCGATATTTTGATACTTATAATAAATATCGGATATTTTCGAACCCTGGTTAGAATTGACAACAAACACATGAGTGAGTGCAGCAAACAAACTACAGCAGAGGTCAGCAAGTGCCAGAATGGAATAAAAAATTTAGTTTAACAAATATCATAAAAGACAGTTGTATAAATGTGTTGGTTTACTAACAAAACTTTTTTTAAAGCATCATAATATTTTGTACGTCAGAATCAAATGGTAACTACTAATTAAGACGGTAACAATGTGATTAAAAAACAAAACCATGTCAATTGTAGTATGTACCTAACCATTTTGTTCACAAAATTGTTTAATTCCCATTTCTAGATCATATCCGAAACTAATAATACTATAATTTGTTTTATGCGCTTGTTTAAACATACGCGAATGTAAGAAAACGTCAGTTCTCTAAGTAGTCTGTGTGCAAGACGTTGAATAAAAATAAAATTAAAGTTTTCAATTCATTGAATAAAATTTAAACAAAAGTCAAAACATAACCTCTTAGATCAATGTTTTTATTTAAATTTTCCCTTATAATGGGTAGGCAAAGAGATTTAGCCCATACGGCCTAATCTTTCACTGTCTGTTAATATGATGTATCTAGAGATGTTGCACTTGTAAGTACCTATTTGATCGACTATCGAGTGTTAAATAAAACTTTTTAACAGCAAAAAATAACCGATCAAACAACTGAAAATAAAAATAACCCTTATAATATAAACTAAGCTCAATCATTAACTCTCAATTCGACCCAATTTATTGAATTACAAACTGTATTGACTCCGAATTTATTACAGGTGTTATATTAATTACGAGCTTATTTATAAATTTATGGAATTCAATTTTTCTGTTCTGTTGTTTGAGTTGATTTGATTTTTGTTTATCAAGCTACATATTTTAAATATGTTGTACACTACTTGATTTATAGGGCCTTACTTATAAACTTTTTCGGGCCCTGCATAATTAAACACTGTTTTCGTCTCTTTCTAGCCACTTTATAAATCGCGTTGAATGAGAAAGGCAAAGAGTGTTTAACTAATCAATGCTTAGGTTTAATAAGTATGAATAAGTCATTTAATAAGTAAGGCCAATAATGACTATCGTGTGACTATACCCACCGTGGCAATAAATCCCATGACGATATAAAAGAGTTAGTAACTTTACACTTCACGCAAAATATCCAAAATGTCTTTAAAACATCATTGTGGCAGGTGTGTTTTTTAGTTTATCGCATTTCTAATGATCAAATATACTATACGGCGATCACATCTGTGGTTTATCGGAATTCTTATTCGCTGGGTGCGTGACTCCAGCGCCATCTAACGATACAACTTACGGTGGCTCTTTTGAGAAAATAAACATGTATTGGATGTCAAATAGTTATTGAAAAAATAAAATCAAATTGAAAAAAAAATATTTTCAATGTGAAATGTGATATATTACACAGAGTGAATATTAAATAAAAAAAAAATCCGTGGGTCAGCTAAAAACAGTAAGTAAAATAAATACAACAACTAAAACAAGTCTCAATAAGTGAATTAGGTTAAGACTTGAAAAATTGAAAAAAAGAACGTGAAACGTGTTGGTTATTTGAGTTTCTTGGTCAGCAAACGTTCTATGAGGTGTACCACACTCCTTGTTAACTAATTTTTTATTTGTAATGATATTTGACGTCGACGATTCTAGAATATCTGTTTGTGTCTCAGCATCACATTTGTTACTGCTTACATAACGATTACAAATAAATGTTTTTGATGATACATTGGAGGTAAAATATATATTCGCTTCACAGGCTTGATCCATCGTTTGATTCATGGATGTATTAGGTTGATCAGTTATTTCAGACGGTTCTGTAATATTCATCACCGGATCTATCTCAGCCGTTGACTTTTTTATTATTCTCCTGTCCATGAAGCGTTTGTGTCTAAATAAATAAATTACGATAATATAAATAAATAAATAATAGTTTAAAAAAAAAACTAAAAAACACGCTTTTATAGAAAGTCTAACTAAAAAATTGAAAATAAATTTGAAGAAAACAATGTATTTTATTGTAAAAAAAGCGTGCGGTGCATGGTGTCAATAGTAATCAATATTATATTGACACATATGAGTAGAAGGATTATCATTTAGATAGTATCTTAAAAAGCACCCCACGCTTTTTTTACAATAAAATACATTGTTTTCTTCAAATTTATTTTCAATTTTTTAGTTAGACTTTCTATAAAAGCGTGTTTTTTAGTTTTTTTTTAAACTATTATTTATTTTTCATTTTTTAGTTAAAATATAAATATATTGTAGCAGAGAGTATAATTTTATTTTTAAACCCGAACATCAAAAAAGCGCCATCTATTAACACTATTAGATACTACGATATTCCTTATAATTAACGAACATCCAGAGAGTACAATTTTAATTCCTAACCCGAATATCAATAATTAATTAAATTAAATTAATATTTTATTATTTTTATTATTAAATTATTATTATATTTTTTATCAAATTATTGTATTGTCATCGGTCCTCGATAAATCTACGTTTGAACGAAATCGGGCCGTTTAAAGTGGGTCAAAATCGCGCCCAAAGGAGTCGGTTACAAACATACAAACATACAGGTGAAGTTAATAAAAAGCGTGTAAAAATTAAATTAAATAAAACAGGTATTGCTAAATCATTAACTATATCAAATAATATGTCTACATTTTTTAGTCGATTATTTCTATTAATCTAAATATTTTAATCAAAACTTAATTTTTTTACGTACCTACTCAAAACTGTGGATTCGTTGACTTTACGTCTTCTATAAACTGATGGAAAAATAGTTGGAGCGTAATTAGGACTTGATTCAACATCTGATTTTTCACCACCAATGAAGTGTTCACTGCATATAACATCCATAGGTTTTGGAGACCATAACGATCCATCAATACTTTACAAAAAAATATTAATTAAATTATTACTCCGTTTTCTTACACGACATACACATGTATATGACATTATTCTATAGAATACGGTTGTAGGTTATAGTAATACTTACTTTTGCCTTTTAACAGCAGTTATCCATTTTTTTCGCTGATTTAATTTCCACTTGGCAACCGGAAACTTATAAAATTTACAATTACTATTCCTACTAGTATTTTTGCAATCGACTACACAACAACTTTGATGACCCATTTTATTTTATTTATTTAATTAAACTGACACACGTGTTATTGTTATGGTCATAGATAATAACAGAGACAAATAAACTAGAGAGACGGTTGTCTTCATACAAATTTTTTAACACGATAAGCTCACACCTACATGCCTAAATTTTTATACTATACATGTTACACAATTCATTCAAAGAAAAGTGGGATCTCTCTTTCTTTCCCGTGTGAATTGATCTGCGGTTTTCTTCTTTCTCTTTTGCACGGAGATTGTATACTAGAGACGTGCCGTATCGGAAATCGGTGAATTTCTGAAAATACCGATCATTACATAAAATAGGGATGACTTTAAGGAGGGTTACATACTAAAACCGTAATAAATTATCGGTTTTCTATAGTGGGTACTAGACGAAAACCCCGTATAAACCTTGCATAAAATTTGATTTATAATAATAAAACTAAATAGTAATTATAAAATTTATTTCTATCGTAGGTTACATATTTATGTAAATTGTTCTTACGTCCTATTTACAATCATTTCCGAACCTACCGATAGCCCGCGAAATCCAATTTTTACTTGGAATTGCACTTCTATAACTACTTGAAATATTACATTTTCACAATAAACTAAAATTCTTTATTGTTAATACTGTTACACTTAAACCACCAATGACATTTAAATTGCGAATGAAATTAAATAGAAAGCACAAATATACAAAGGAGCCAGCTTTGGCTGACAGATAGCCAACAAATGTTTTTTGTTATAAATGAGAGTTAATAATATGACTACTTCAACTTATTTGTACAAAGGTTAATTTAAAACCATAACATGATGAATTAAACTTAAAAATAATTATACATTTACAAATTATCGCCTCGCGAAAAGCATTACGTGCATAACGTTATATTTTGCCATATGTATTATGTAATGGCTTATTTTCAAGTAAAAAAAACTTGAGAGGTGTCAAGGGACACCCGGATGGAACGAAGTTCCTTTCGATCATTTTTAATTTTAATTTTGAGGGTCAAAGTCAAGGTCAAGGTTGGGGTTCAAGGTCAAAGTCTTGTGAAAGTCCGGTCCAAGCTGACTGGTCACTGTGTGACGCCACCAGGGACTTCGAAATTATCGATGTTCCAGGGAGGTCAGCTAACGCTGGCTGGTCGGAGAATTATGTCGTGACAAATTTTTCGTGCCAACTTTTCGTACCAATTTTTTCCGTCTAGCCCCCTTTCGCAACGCGCGATAAGGAACTACGTTCCAATAACAAAATAGGTCTCTTTATTTTTGTTTGACAACATAAAATTACATAGAAATAGAATAGAAAAATAGAAATAAAAAAAGACGTGTGGCACTCGGAGACTGCCGCGGTAAAGCTATTGTATAGCATTTTTTATCAACTTAAAAATAACGGACGGCCGTGTTCTATAATCAAAAATTCAAATTTCAAACCTCGTCTACATTTCCAAATGTCATAAGTTTCACAACCATCTGTTTTATTAACGGAATTTCGACTTTAACTTTGTGTGCTAGATATCAAATTAAGTTAAAAAAAATTATGTCGTGACAAATTTTTCGTGCCAACTTTTCGTACCAATTTTTTCCGTCTAGCCCCCTTTCGCAACGCGCGATAAGGAACTACGTTCCAAAAATGCTACAAAAAAAAAATGTTAGGTACACAAACGAAAACCCAATATAAAGTGTTAAATTACTATTTCTGCAGATCGGTATATCAATAAAAATATGAACAATTATGGAAACATAAAAAAAAACATTTTTGTACTAAGGTGATAATAAATACAATGTGTACTCAACAATTACTTATGAATTTCCAGGAATCAGTGTAAAAAGTACAGAGTTTAATCGTTGTGACGAAATGTAAATATAGAGGTGACAAATAATAAAAATAATATTTACAGTCTTACTCGTGTCCTTAATATTTTAAAACATAAGCCATCCTACTTATCTAATAGCAATTACATTTTCAAACTATTTTTTGGTCAGTTCTACTTTTACATAATCTTTAATATAATCTGTTTATTCATTTATACATATACACATATTGAACATCATATTTCAATATTCATACAAAGACATTTAAGATAATGCTAATTACTTTTTTGATTGAAATGAATTCTAGTGTGTAAATTAGTTAAGGTGCTGTCTGATCCTATTAACTTATACATATAAGATTTTACATAATTTATGCTTAACAGGTAATAAAATAGTGATAAAGAAGACTATAACTATGTTTTTTATGCAATACAAGGAGTTGAGTTTAAGCTACTATACTATACAGTATGCATAATAAACTAAAAGCACAAAAATATGACTAATACACTTAAAAAAAACAATTTTATTTGCAACAATCATAAAAACTGTAGACAAAATACTATGAAGATATCAATATTAAATAAATAAATTATGGGTGATTAGTTACAACACCTTCTTCATCATCTATAACTCAATCCTTTTGTGACTTTTCTCAGATTAGAGTTTCCATTTTTATGTCTCTAGGCCTAAACTCAATATTATTTATTCAATTATTTAAAATAATGCACCATTGCTTAACTTGCATTTTAATTACATAAAGGCAAAAAGATTTAATAAGAACTGTTTTATGTATATTAGAGTTATAAAGTGTCAATATTTTTTGTAAGCACCCAACAGTCATACACATAGTCTTGACCCCACAGTAATATACGAGTCTTGTGTCGTGGGTATCAGGAACTACGAGAGACTTTCGATCTCACAGCACCCAGACCCCGAAACAAATATTTGTGGATCACACAAACATTTGTCTCGGTGCGGGGATTGAACCCGCAGCCTCATGATTCACAGAAAGAATAAACAAACATTGCAAATACATGGCATCATTTTATCAATAATAGAAATACTCTGCCTGGCGATTTGATTAAAATTACTAGAAGGATAATATAACCTATCTATATTAGGGCAATATTCTCTTAAACAAATATATATTTTTTAAGACAGTAGTAATTCGTCAAAGTGCATTGATGCTAGCTTTTTTAGAGCATCATTCCAGAAAGTAATGTGTTCAGAATTACATGAAAGAGCATGTTTTAACTTATTACCATAATGGCCAAAACCATTTAAACTGTTAAACAAATTATTTATAAAAATAATTTCTGCTGTGAATAAACCATTATCAATGTTTGTATTTAAACTTAAGTAATCATGCTCCTGGATGAATAGCGGAGACTTCCTGTGAACTTCTAGTGATGTAGCCACTTGCCTGCTGAAAACTTGGACTGCAAATTTGACCTGAAATGTACAAGATACAAATAACACATTAGCAAAAAATTAATTAATGATCTTAATTAATTTAAATATATCTTTTTACTAGCCCTATATTATACATGTCCCTCTGCTGGGCAGGGGGCCTCCTCTACTGAATGAGAGGGGTTAGGCCTTAGTCCACCACGCTGGCCTAATGCAGGTTGGTAGACTGAACAAACCTTCGAAAAAATCTTATAGAGTTCTCAGGTATGCAGGTTTCCTCACAATATTTCCTTCACCATTAAAGCAAGTGATAATTAACAATTAATATACACATGACTTAGAAAAGTCAGAAGTGTATGCTCTTGGGGCTGGTTTCGAACCTGTGACTTTAGTCTTTACAGTCCATACCAATCCCCACTGGGCTATCGCTGCTATACAAGTACATATCTATATATTATTAAAATCTATTTCATTATGGAATCAAATATATTCTTATTGCGCACCTTTTGTATAATAATAAGTCAAGACTTTATATATTTATTTACCTTCATTTTATCATATGAAGTTGGATTTATGTGTTTCTCAGTAAGTTTGGTGCTTCTTGCTCTGCCGCCAAAGCCATCCACTTTGTAAAGTCTCAATATACTCCCATTTTGCATTTGGATGCCAATAGGAAGTTTTTTCTGAAAATTATTGTGAACACATTTCAATAAATGAGGTACATCATAGATATAATTGGTTGGGCCGATTTTATAGCAGATATTACTTGTACATCTGTTACTATGTAACAGTTCAGCATTAGTTTCTAATATTAATGACCTAATAGGAGCAATATTGGCAAAACCTTGGTCACCGATTGTAGCTCTTACTATAAATCCGGCTTAAAAAACTGCATACTATTTCTTTAATAATATTCTTAAAACAAATGTTTTAACTCTATCTCGAGCAAAATAAAATGCAATTGGAATGTTCGGGAATAAAATGTTTAGTACAAAAACGTATGCTTTCGCGTTTACAGACAGGATATTTTTGTAAAAATGGCATAACCTCAACCACACTTCCCACGTTAATTTGTTTGTGTAGGGCACAGAAAAATATTTAATATCCTGGCCTCGAAGTACTGCACCCGGGAACAGAGCACTTGTGAACTATTAAAATAAATAAAACTATACACTTACATAGAAGAACGAAAGTCACCGACATAGCCCAGCGGATTAGCAAGCTGAAATGGCAGTGGGCAGGCCACATAGCTCGCAGAACCGATAGCCGATGGGGCAGAAAGGTTCTGGAATGGAGGCCACGTACTGGCAAGCGCAGCGTTGGACGTCCACCTACAAGGTGGACAGACGACCTGATAAAGGTCGCAGGATGTCGCTGGATGCAGGCTTCCAACAGGTCGGTCTGGAAATCTTTGGGGGAGGCCTATGTTCAGCAGTGGACGTCTTGTGGCTGATGATGATGATGATGATGATACACTTACGAAGATAACGATGACACGTTTAACCAGTAAACACAAAGATTACTTTTAAGAAAGGTTGATTACAAAAACATTAGTACACAATAAAGTAGAATTAGATAACAAATAAGTGAAATCCGCCTTCAAATCAAAATTGCGAAATGCAGAACAAAAATACACGGCGCGGTAATTCAGGAGCAATGGTTGACCACAGTACAAAATGGCGGACTTTTGTCTTCTTTCAATCTGACGTTCGAATCATCACACATACACTAATAAAGGACAGAGCGTAGAAAGAGATGCAAGAAAATCCATTCATAAAATGTATGGAAAAATTTTGAAACATGAGATAGCTGCCTAGCGCTATCGTGTTACTTTTTTGGGCTGAGTCGAAAGGGGCTAAAGAGCCACCCGTAGTTCTGTATTGTCCGCAGCGAGCGCTGACATCACTTTTGTGTCCCCCACTATGCCTTATGCACCCAGCGAATATCACAGCAACTATCAAACTTGTAATGGAATGGTTAGTTAACTGTCATACGCACTTTCCTAAAATGAAAATATATTAATGAGCTTCTTTGAACTCATATTGACAACATTGAATTTTTACTGAAACTGAGTGAACCGAATAACGTTGCGTAAAAACCGTTGCTGGTGATGTGCCATAGCTTGAGTAAGTTTTACTACTGTGCATGAAATGCCATCGTGTAAACACATTTTGTTTAGTATAAGTTCTAGCAGCGTTGCCAACTTGGGGGTTTTCCCCCTAAATTTAGGGGGAAAAAATCTCGACAGGGAGTTTTTTAGGGGGAATAATTTTTTGGGGGTATTTTTAGGGGTTAAATTTTTATTGAATTTTTTTTAATTGCTCTACTCTCCATACTTCTATTCTATCGATATATCGAATTGTAGGAAGGAAAAGACTTTTTTAGAAAATGATTTACAAAAATAATATCGAATAGCTAAAAAAAAAAAAAAAAACAACATCAATACTTATTCTGGTATTTGATGTTGTTTTTTTTTTTTTTTTTTTTAGCTACATCCGATAGATATCAGCACCCCTAACTGAATAACTATTCTAATTTATGTCATTATATTGAAAATGATATACTTGTGTCACCGTCAGGGGGTTTTACTTTGAATTTAGTGGGTTTTAGGCTAAATTTTAATTGCTTTAGGGGGAAAGTTTTCAAACAGTTGGCAACCCTGAGTTCTAGTGCAAGTTGCTTAGTTGTACTCGCCTTGCGCGAGCACGACCTGTTTGCTCCCGCTTCACCTGCTCCATCCCCAATCTACACGCATTGCGTATCGTCCAAACGCGACGCGGTTGATTCTTCATTCTTGTTCACCAGCGCCAGTATTCTGAAACTTATCGCCGATTCACAAAAAAAAAATTACTGTGATTCGCATTACTCTCTGATATTCTTTTGCATCCTCTGGAGTTCCCGCATGAGTAAATTTGACCCTCCAAGCATTTTACTTCTAGCAAGTCACTGCCTCATCCATTGTCATTTTCACTTTTCTACTGGCTGTATTTCCTGCGTCAGTTCCTCAGTAATTATTCCATTTAGTTATTTATGTAAGTACGCACTCATTTAATTTACGGAAACTACCCACTTGTCCATGGTTGTCTACTATTAACTGGCACTGTACAAGGCAAGTGATCAATTTATGATTAAACGCTGACACAAGTACATATGATTGATATGCAGAAAGTGCAAAAAGTAGCGACAATTTTTAAAAGTATTAAATTTGATTTGCAAAGTCCTAAAACCTTTTTTGGCATAATTTTTTTTGACCCACATGTCACGACATCTTTTTTAAAAGAATATCGATTTTTATATGATTTCGATACTAAATATCTAAGCAAAATGTATCACCTGAAAATATCGTTCCATCCCAGAAAAATAATGGATATATCGATGAATCTCTACACTTTGTTTTGGTCAAATATTAATACATATTTATTACAAGATAATTGCGGACATGGCTTTGGCCTTATAATTTATGATCATTTCAGACATGACTTTGGCCTTACTATTCAGATAATGGCTTGGGCTTTAAATCTTTATTGAAGTTTTTTGACGTTAAAGAGAAATAACAGCAGGCTAGGCTGCATGGCTGGCAAAGACGTTTGCCTTCTCCTTTAAAAAAAATAAAAAAAACATACCGACATATATACACATATACCTACTTTAAATTAGTGATGTTCATGTACAAAAAACATCGATATTTTTTCCGATATAATATATCGTGTACAAAAAATATCGATATTTTTTCCGATATAATATATCGAAATATTGTATCGATATATAGCGATATATCGGGAAAAAAATATCGATATTTTCGATATATCGAATTGTAGGGAGGAAAAGACTTTATTAGAAAATGATTAACAAAAAAAAAAGTGTGCGTCTCGGGACGCTCGACAGAAGTGATAACTTAAACTAATGTGGGTTAAAGTGGGAGCAGAGGAACCTGCCTAAGAGTGGGAGCACACAATGCGTTGCAGCGCCGCACCGCAAAGATTTCACCGTATCAGCGGGCACACGAGCGGTGCGGCGCCGCAACGTTGTTATGTCGCAGCATCGCCGGCGCCCCAGCAGCGTTGGACAGTCTGTTAATAAAATGGACAACTGTGCGCTGCCGCTCCGACGTCGCAGCGCATTCACCCCTCCCCGCCTCGTCTCGGTGGTTGCAAGTCCGGTGCGGCGCCGGGGCGCATCGTGTGACATGCCACAATTATTTCTATGTAAAACGACGCAGCGACATCGCTCCGGCGCCGCACCGCCACCGCAACGCAACGTGGGCCCCCGCTCTGAGAGAAAAGGAAGCCAGACAGAGTGGCGCCGCTCGCGTTACGGAACGTTTCGGTTCACCCTCCCATAAGAAGTTATCACTTCAAAAATAATATCGAAGAGCTAAAAAAAAAAACAAACAACATTCAATACTTATTCTGGTATTTGATGTTGTTTTTTGAAGTGATAACTTCTTATGGGAGGGTGAACCGAAACGTTCCGTAACGCGAGCGGCGGCGAGCGGAAGGTTCCAGAATATTCGAGAACCTTCCGTGAGACGTCACGCGGGCCAGTTGACCAGCCAGCGCTAACCGACTTCCCTGGAACTTCGATAATTTCGAAGTCCCGGGTGGCCGGTACCAGTACCAGTCGGATTGGACCGGACTTTCACAGGACTTTGACCGGACTGTGTTCGTTTTTTTTATGGTGAATAGACATGTTACCGTAATTTTGTTTTTGATACTGATAATAAAATGATATTTTTGAAGTGAAACTTCTTTATCGGCGTTAGAAAAATAAAATCGTCACATTTTTCCGTTACGCGGCACGCGTCACGTTTTTGACTTTGACTGGATTTTGACCAGACTTTCACTGGACTTGACAGGACTTTCATCGGACTCTCACCGGATTATGACCGGACGTTGACCCGACTTTGACCGGACTTTGACCGGATATAGACCGGATTTTGACCGGACTTTGACCGGACTTTGACCGGACTTTGACCGGACTTTGACCCGACTTTGACTCAACTTTGACCGGACATAGACCGGACACAGACCCGACTTTGACCGGACATAGACCGGACACAGACCGGACTTTAACCGGAATTTAACCGGGCTTTGACCGGACTTTGACCCGACTTTGACCGGGCTTTGACCAGACTCTGACCGGACTTTAACCGCGCTGACCGGACTTTGACCGGACGTTGATCCGACTTTGACCGGACTTTAACCGGGCTTTGACCTAACTTTGACCGGGCTTTGACGGGACTTTAACCGGGCTTTGACCTAACTTTGACCGGGCTTTGACGAGACTCTGACCGGACTTTAACCGGGCTGACCGGACTTTGACCGGACTTTGACCGGACGTTGACCCGACTTTGACCGGACATAGACCGGGCTTTGACCGGACTTTGACCGGACTTTGACCCAACTTTGACCGGACTTTGACCGGGCTTTGACCAGACTCTGACCGGACTTTAACCGGGCTGACCGGACTTTGACCGGACGTTAACCCGACTTTGACCGGACTTGACTGGATTTTGATTGGACCTCGACAGGACTTTAACCGGACTTAGACCGGGCTTTGACCGGACTTTGACCCGACTTTGACCGGGTTTTGTCCAGACTTTGACCGGGCTTGACCAGACTTTGACCGGACTTTAACCGGGTTTTGACCAGACTCTGACCGGACTTTGACCGGGCTTTGACCAGACTTTGACTCGACTTTGACCGGGATTGGACCGGACTTTAACCGGGCTTTGACCGGACTTTGACACGACTTTGACCGGGCTTTGACCAGACTCTGACCGGACTTTAACCGTGCTGACCGGACTTTGACCGGACATTGACCCGACTTTGACCGGACTTTAACCGGACTTTAACCTAACTTTGACCGGACTTTGGCCGTGCTTTGACCGGACTTTAATGGACTTTGACCGGACTTTGACAGGACTTTGAGAAGGCTTTAACCGGATTTTGACAGGACTTTGAGAGGACTTTGACGGACTTTGACAGGACTTTGACGGACTTTGACAGGACTTTGACGGACTTTGACCGGACTTTGACAGGACTTTGAGAAGGCTTTAACCGGACTTTGACAGGACTTTGAGAGGACTTTGACGGACTTTGACAGGATTTTGACGGACTTTGATGGACTTTGACCGGACTTTGAGAAGGCTTTAACCGGACTTTGAGAGGACTTTGACAGGACTTTGACCGGACTTTGACAGGATTTTGACGGACTTTGATGGACTTTGACAGGACTTTGAGAAGGCTTTAACCGGACTTTGACAGGACTTTGACAGGACTTTGACGGACTTTGACAGGATTTTGACGGACTTTGATGGACTTTGACCGGACTTTGAGAAGGCTTTAACCGGACTTTGACAGGACTTTGACGGACTGTGACAGGTCTTTGACCGGACTTTGACAGGATTTTGACGGACTTTGATGGACTTTGACAGGACTTTGAGAAGGCTTTAACCGGACTTTGACAGTACTTTGAGAGGACTTTGACAGGACTTTGACGGACTTTGACCGGACTTTGGCTGACTTTGACCGGACTTTGACCGCACTTTACAGAACTTTGACTGGATTTTGAACAGACTTCGACCCGACTTTGACCGGACTTTGAGCGGATTTTGACCGGACTTCTTCTGTCGAGCGTCCCGAGACGCACACTTTTTTTTTGTATTTATGTCTATGATAATAAAAGCTTTTTGTTTAAACTTTATCTAATTTAACTTTATTTAACCAATTTTGTAAAGTTGCATATAGTAGGATCATTTTTCGAAAAATAAGGTCATAAAGAAGTTTCGCTTCTTACGTGTGTACACTAGTTACACGCACACATTTTTTTTACTTATTTTATAATTTGGAACATGGTGCCGTAAAAAGTACCAGGCTCGCATAAACGCGAAGAGATTAGAATGTACTTTTATCACGTCGATAGGAATTTTATGTTGCCGTAATTTTGTATTCTCCGATCTTGTTTGGTAAGTTTTCACTTCTGTCGGCACTCCCGGAGTGCAACCCGTATTTTTTTGAAGTGATAACTTCTTATCGGAGGGTGAACCGAAACGTTCCGTAACGCGAGCGGTCGATCGACCAGCCAGCGTTAGCCGACCTCCCTGGAACATCGATTATTTCGAAGTCCCAGGTGGCGTCACACAGTGACCAGTCAGCTTGGACCGGACTTTGACCGGACTTCAACCGGACTTGACCGGACTTGAGCGGACTTCAACCGGACTTTGACTGGACTTCAACCGGACTTTGACCGGGCTATGACCGGAGTTTGACCGGATTTTGACAGGTCTTTGGCCGGACTTAGACCGGTATTTGACCGGACTTCCACCGGACTTTGACCGGACTTTAACCGGACTTTACCCGGACTTCGACCGGACTTTGACCGGGCTTTGACCGGATTTTGACAAGACTGACTGGACTTTAACCGGATTTTGGCAGGACTTTGACCGGACTTTGAACGGATTTTGAAAGGACTTTGACCGGTATTTGACCGGACTTCGACCGGATTTTGACAAACTTTGACAGGACTTTGACCGGATTTTGACAGGTTTTTGACCGGTATTTGACCGGATTTCGACTGGAGTTTAACCGGACTTTGATAGAACTTTAACCGGGCTTTAACCGGATTTTGACAAGACTAGCATTACTTTGACTGGACTTTAACCGGATTTTGGCAGGACTTTCACCGGTATTTGACCGGATTTCGATTGGACTTTAACCGGACTTTGATAGGGCTTTAACCGGGCTTTGACCGGATTTTGACAAGATTGAAATTACTTTGACTGGACTTTAACCGGATTTTGGCAGGACTTTGACTGGTATTGGACCGGTATTTGACCGGATTTCGACTGGATTTTAACCGGACTTCGACCGGATTTTGATAGGACTATGACCGGGCTTTGACCGGATTTTGACAAGACTGACATTACTTTGACTGGACTTTAACCGGATTTTGGCAGGACTTTGATCGGTATTTGACCGGACTTTGACTGGACTTTGACCGGATTTTGACAGGACTTTGACTGGTATTTGACCGGAGTTCGACCGGACTTTGACTGGACTTCGACCGGATTTTGACAGGACTTTGACCGGTATTTGAACTGACTTTGACCGGACTTTAACCGGACTTCGACCGGACTTTGACCGGATTTTGACCGGACTTTGACAGGACTTCAACCGGACTTTGACCGAAATTTGACCGGACTTTGACAGGACTTTGAACGGACTTTGACAGGGCTTTGACCGGACTTCGTAACGTAACGCGTTACGGCGCCACTCTGGCTTCCCTTTCTCTCACGCATACGGCAGTAGTAGGCAGGCTCCTTCGCTCTCACTTTAACCCACATTAGTTTAAGTTATCACTTCTGTCGAGCGTCCCGAGACGCACACTTTTTTTTTTTTTTAGCTACATCCGATAGATTTTCAATTTTCCGATATCCTTATTTCGATATATCGGATAAAATATATCGACTTCAATGATTCGATAATATCGCATTGATTCGATATATCGGATAAAATATATCGATATTATATATCGACTTCAATGATGCGATAATATCGCATTGATTCGATATATCAAATAAATGTATCGATATTTTATCACATATCGATACATATCGAGCACTTTAAATATTAACGTTATTTAATATTTTGTCTGATTAACGTACTGTTCTTGTGACAAGTGAAAAATAAAGTTCATAATAATGGATAAACCCGCTAAAACTACAAGAAAACGAAAAGTTGAGTTATCTGAGGACAACTCACCGAAGCAAAAAACAAAAACCACTTCAAAGAAGATTTCTACAGTCAAAGAAAACAAATCTAGCGAAACTAAGAAAGAAAAAATACACGTTAATGAACATTTTGAGGCAGAGACCAGTAACTATGTTGATGAGGAGAAAAATGATTGCATTTGGGATGAATCGGAGATGCTATCGCATGTGGAAAAAATACCCCATGCGCTAGCCAAGAGTTTTATAAATCTGTTAAATGAAGGATGCACATTACCATTTATTGCTCGGTATCGAAAAGTTGCAGTAGATAATTTAATGCCCGATCGGTATGTATGCTTAACGCTTTCAATTATAAATCCTTTATCAACAAACATTCACTGATGAAGAATACCAGTGGACTAGAAATGATTTAAATATTTTAAAACAATAAAAATTTATTGACTACCTCGCTGTCACAGTTGTAATGTGTTCGCGGTACGCCTGGTACGCGGTACGGGTTTGATACCCAGGTTGGTGATGTAAAAGTGCTCAGTATCAGTCCGGAGTTTGGAATTGTGTCTGGTATAGCCATAGGCTCACCCCCCATCATATAATGAGAGAGAAATAAATTTGGCGATATATGAGTGAACTGGTTACATCTCTGCCTATCCCTTTGGGGATTATGGGTATGATAATATATACCCTAATATTAATAAATACTGTTGTCTGTGATGATTATTCATTATGTAGTTAATCTGTATAAAATATGTGATTGTTTCGAGTCTGCTATCCCTGTGAAAGTTTCAAAATCAGTTCCGGAATCAAGTCAGGCACTTCATTTCAATTTCCAACTGTTTTGTTTTCCATGCTCGCCTATTGAAGGTTGGTAGACTTCACATACCTATGAAACTCTGATAGGGAATTCTCAGGTATTTTTTTTTATAGCTTAGGTCGGCAAACGAGCAAGTAGGTCACCTGATGGTAAGTGATCTCCACCGCCCATGTACGCCCACCACCAGAAGAATAATGGGCGTGTTGCCGACCTTAAAGGAAACGGATAATTAGGGATTGGGAAGGGGAGATTTGGGCTTCCGGATATCTCACCATACGAAACGCAGCACCAAGCCGCTACTTTACGTCGGTTTTCTGTGAGACAGTGGTAACGGCCCGGTCGAGCCAGCCCATTCATGCTGTAGACAAAACTGTCTACAGCATGGCTCTACCACTCAAAAAATGGTCTACCACTCAAAGGTATGCAGGTTTTCTCAAAATATTCAGATGGTTACATGTAATTGTGTTCCAATGATTACTAAGTATTTATCTTTTAGCCTTCAGGAGCTGTATGAGAGCTATCAAAATGTAGTACAGTTGAAGAAAAAAGTTAAGACAGTTATATCAGCACTCAAAAAATCCAATAAATTGACACCAGAAGTTGAAAAAAGTATACTAAATGCACAGAACTTGTCTGAAATAGACCTTGTGGTAAGTAAATATATTAATAGAAGAAAAAAGAATAAGATTCTACTTCACACTGCTTACAAAATAAATCTTAAAAAAAAAAACTGACTCAAAAATCAGAAAAAATAAAAACAATTTGAGTTAGTATCATCATCAAAATGATGTATAAATGTCAAAATGTTAGTCTTATATCCCCGATTTTCCCTCTTTAGGGGTATAATTATTTCTTTGAATGTAAATGGCACCACCAGTAAACTCTATTGAATACAAAAATAATCATCCCAAGTCAGTCTATATTTATTGGAGTCAAGCATGAACATGTACACATATAATATACAAATATGTATATGCATTTTAACACGCTTTTATTAGCTTCATTAAGCAAATAATTATGTTTTAGTATGCACCATTGAAGTCTCATTCTCTGTCATTGGCTGAAAGGGCAAGAAACTTAGGGTTAGAGCCTCACTCTATTAAAGCCTTGAATGGTGAATATATTGACATGAAGAGCCTCTGCAGCAGTGATGATGAACTCTCCACTATTGAAAAAGTTGATGGTCATATTACCCACATAGTAGCAGACATTATTTACAAAGATACTAGAGTTCTTGAGCAAATGAGGAGCTTGTAAGTATTGGTTTTATATGATCTTAGAGAAGTTATAGAAATCGCTCCTAATATATGTTTGTGAGCATATTGAGACCAAATAGTACCATTAATGAATATGGATATACATGTAGCTTAGGTATTTTTGTGATTGGTTCCTTAGCCCATAACATAAAATAACCTTATTTTACTGTCTTATAATTTTCTAATGTTATTATAATTATTGTTTTAGAAAAGAAGAGTCTAGATTTACAATACAAAGTAGCCGAACGAAAAGTTCGACAAAGGAAAACAAAGAAGCTGAAAACAAAAAAATAGATCCAAAATCAAATCCAGAGACTTATAAAATCTACTTTGAATGGAAATGTCCAAGCCATTTTGTGAAACCTCACCAAACTTTAGCATTAAACAGGGGTGAGGATGAGAAAATCCTTTCTGTTAAAGTGGTTGTCCCTGATTGGTTTTATAATAAATTAGAAAAGTAAGTGTTATTTTATAATATAGTTTTGTATGATTGGTTTTATGGTTTCTTAGCTTATTAGGAGGCACTAATGGTATGATTATAAGCTAAACGCAACCTCCCGTGCCATTGCAAATTACTCTAAGAAGTTTAGCACTGCATACTTTACAAGCGTGCCAATTTTTTTATGTACACTGATATCACTATGGTGAGTACTAAGTCATATTATAACATACTAGATGACCCGGTGAACTTCGTATCACCTACATATATTTGTGTAAAATGTCCTGTCCCTGTCCCTGTCCCTGTCCCTGTCCCTGTCCCTGTCCCAGTCCCTGTCCCTGTCCCTGTCCCTGTCCCTGTCCCTGTCCCTGTCCCTGTCCCTGTCCCTGTCCCTGTCCCTGTCCCTGTCCCTGTCCCTGTCCTGCCCCTGTCCTGTCCCTGTCCTGTCCCTGTCCTGTCCCTGTCCTGGCTTGTCCCTGTCCTGTCTAGTATATATACCAACAAACCGGTTTATACCTGCGCTTATAGATGTTTCACATCAAAAAGACATCAAGTGTTTCATACCCAGGAACAGCAAAATCAACAACTACTAATAAATTAAAAATTAATAAAAAAAACATTGTCCAGCGGACAAAATTGTGAATCTAAACCATTCTCAGATCCCCTTGAACACACACAAAAAATTTCATCAAAATCGGTCCAGTCGTTTAAGAGAAGTTCAGGAACATACACACTCACAGAAGAATTATATATATAAAGATGTTGCCTAGGATGTCAGTATGTGAATTATACACTGTGTTTTTTGTGATCTTTGGTTTGTGTTAGGCTGCGGACTCGAAGTCAGCGGGTGCGGCGCGGCAGCGGCGGCGGCGCGGGTGCGGCGGAGACCCGGTCTCGAAGCCAGCGGGCAGATCGCGCGGCACTAGAGCGGCGTAGTGTTGTGCTATGAGAAATTAGTGTCTGTTCGCGAACGAAATTGATGTGAATATGATGTTCCATATAAAAAATCATTGAAATAATTTTCTCCACCACGTCGGCGGGCATTTTTGAAAATACACAGCACTACGTCAATGCAGACGCGCAGGCGCCGCTCGACTGGCGCCCGCGCCGCGCCGCGCCGCTGCTTTCGAGACCGGGTCCATTTAAATCTATGCATTGAAACGCGCCGCTCCCGCGCCGCCGCCGCTTGCCGCTGACTTCGAGTCCGCGGCCTTAGTGGTTACCCAAGATCAATATTTAACCAAGCCTGATGGTTAAAAATTGAAAAAATGACTTTTCAATAAATAAATAACATGAAATAATTTTTCCTATCATTATTTCTATATTTAAAAATAAACTTTAGATTTATTTTGACTAACCTAAGATATAAATTAGATCTTGTATGTTATCTTACGCAACTTGTTGTGGAAGCGCCAGCCGCGAACTATAATATAATCTTTGCACACCATGATAACAACATTGGTATATACAGGGTTATTTTTAAAACACCAGCAACCTCGCAGGGGTAGATTCCTAAGGTTATAAGCTACTACTTTTGTTCTACGACTTTTGATAATTTGTTAGATTTTATTTTCATACAAAAATAAGTATTCATTTAATTTTCGTCTTGATTGTTACAACGCGCATCGCAGATTACGTAAACAAATACGCGAAGCGTGGGGAACCGGGCTAGCTCCTTTGAAGGTCAACGCCCCGCTCAGCTGAGCGGCGCCTTTGAGTCGCGCGCGCACGCCGCGCCGCGCCGCATACTACGAAGAAAAATACGACACAACAAAAACTTGTAAAATCATTTTTTTTTAAATATATTGAGTTATATCCAAACTCGTAGAACAAAAGTTGTTCCGTATGGGGACAGCTATCTACCCCTGCGAGGTTGCTGGTGTTTTAAAAATAACCCTGTATATCAAAAAATTGGCACACTTGGTTTTCATATTGCAAATTTAAGTACTTCCGAAGTCTATTAAATTATGTGTAGTCTGTGGTTTACTTCAACAGAAATAGGTGTTAATTTATTTTTAGATTCTGTTTATCTTTGTGGAAAAGTAGCTACTGGGTTCGCAAAGGACTTGGCGATGCATATAACCGTCTAATCAAGCCGTGGTTGACGCGACAAGTGAGAAATGACTTGACAATTGCTGCACAAAAAGAAGCTATAAAGACATTCACAACAAACCTAGAGAAATATCTTTTAACAGAGCCTGTTAAAAACCGAATTATTATGGGATTGGATCCAGGGTTCAAAGCTGGCTGCAAGGTAGAATATTATTATGAAATTTAAATACCCTGCTATTCCTGTTATACGGTTTGCCAAGACTCAGTCACTCATGTCGGGAGCATCAAGTTCGGCAAATGGCTTTTTAGCCCCTTTAATGGCAGCTCTGCCGAATATGACCAATTTTCGATAAAACATAAATAGCGAAAAATGGTACTGTTATTTTAAGTTTAGCTCTCAGAATATATTTCGATAATTGTATATGTTTGATAATTATACATGTATTTTTCTATAAAAAAATATACTGAGGAATTGAGATCGTCGTCATCGAATCGTTTATTTTTTGCGATTAAAAATAATAAAAATATTCTTTTAGGTAGGTATAATAAGCCCGAACGGGGACCAACTGGAAGTATGCACTCTACACCCGGACTTGCGATGTAACAACGCCACTGATCCCGCAGCGGCTCAACTTAAACATCTTTTACGCAAACACAAGTAAGAATATGTCTGACGTATATTATGTGTTTATGATCTCAACATTTAGCTTTAATTCTGTAGTTCGTCGAGACTAGTGACGCGTTAAAATCAAAGGCTTGAAAAATAAACCAGGGCAATGGTCGTCTGCCACTACGCGCCTGCTTTCTGCCGCCAAGCAGCAGTATCTAAGCATTATGTTCCGATTCGAATATTGAAGTCAGTGAGAATTCATTTATGCATTATGACATATAACATGTCATGTCTCGTGATGGCAAGTATGTCTCATCTCAGCGCAGTGTAGCGCCGTGCAGTACTTTCTAACTTTGAATTACTTTCGAATGGTGTTGCTATTGGTAAAGGTCAGGTGTGGCTTGCTATCAGACGAGAGAACTGCTCGTCTTGGCATTAAAAGGTCAAATGCATGTAAAAAAGAAAACCACGAATCGGGAGTTGTAAACCATTATGAGTATTTTATTACAGAGTTGATTTAATTGGATTAGGAAATGGGACAGCTTGTCGCGAAACGGAGTCTTGGTTGAAATATCACCAAATATCTGAGAATGTCCCAGTCATTATTGTTCCTGAACAGGGTGCTTCCATATACTCTGTCAGTAAAGAAGCACAAAAGGTTAATATTAATAACTGTTTTTCAAATTATTATAAGTATTCAGGGCCCATTGTTGACAAAGTGCCTGATGGCTTATCCATAACTTATCTTAAAGATTGTGTTCTTTCTGTTATACAAGTTGTTGTTGGAATACTTTACTAAATAGAGCAAAGACAATAATGCACAGACTTCCACACATTCCATGCAATAAATTTGCCTTCCAAACGGGAAAGTCTCGGTCACCTAATTCACCAGACTGCGATTCATGACACAGATATAGCATAGGCCGGCAAACGAGCGAGTGGGTCACCTGATAGTAAGTGATCTCCACCGCCTATGTACGCCCATAATACCAGAAGAATCATGGCCGCGTTGCCGCCTTAAAAAAAAAGGGATTGCGAAGAGGCGAGGGATTTGGGTCACCAGATGTCTCACTCACCGTACGAAACGCAGCAGGAACTAATTTACGTCGGCTTTCTGTGTAACAGTGGTAACGACCCGATTGAGTCGGCCAATTCATGCTGTAAACAAAACTGCCTACAGCATGGCTCTACCACCCAAAGCACTACCTAACAATTATATTTAAATTTTTAGGAGCATCCAAATATGGACCCTAATTTAATATCAGCACTTTCTATAGCCAGAAGAGTATTAGATCCTTTAGGAGAGCTTATAAAGGTTTGTAATATTTCGCTAGAAAATTTGCTTGTATTTATCACGCATTAAAGCGGGTTCATAGAATTCGATTTTAATTAAACTATGTACTGCTAAATCACTTGCGAATTGAATCGTTTGAACGTACTTTTAATCGAATTAACAACAAAAACATACAGCTTTTTATATTCAAGTTGTTCAACTAAAATCCAACCGAGTGAACCCGCATTAACGCCTGTTTCATGACCTCTGAGTTAATGGTACTTATTGAATAAACTCAAACTCAACCCACCAGTCAGATTATAAAATGACCTGTAATTTCTATACGGCTGAACAGATTTTCAAACATAGCTAAAGACCATCCCAAACCAGGCTCAACAATGCCACAGACAAATAGATAAAGGTGGGTGCAGCACTAGTTGCACCTCTGCCTTCATATAGCTTAAGTTTATGTTTGACTCTTGTTTCCGAGGCTGCGTCATACAAATCATATCATCCTATCCGGAGACCCAATTCCCCTTCCAATTCCTTAATTATTCCTTTCTTTTATCGAAGCTTTCCTTGATCCACAACGCTTCCATAACTCCTCAGGTATTATGGATGTTCGTTGGTGGTGGAGATCGCTTACCATTTGGTGACCCACTTGCCTGTTTGTAGGTCTCTGCTGATAAAAAAATATACAATTTGAAAAAAGAATCGTATGACGCGGCCTCGTGAGTGATGTTTTTCTGTTTCGTTCTCGCCTATGTCATACGAGAAATGAAATACTTCATCTAAGTTGAGCTTTACTTGAACGTCGTGAAGTAATCCGTAGTGAAATAATCCCGTTTTCTCTGTGACTTATGCTGTATTGTATATTATATAGGTGGAGCCAAAACATTTGGGCGTAGGACTTTATCAGCACGATATTCCTCCGAAAATGTTAGACTCCGCCCTAGACTGTGCCGTAGAAAAGATTGTCAGTTTAGTTGGTGTTGACATAAACACTGCATCTCAGGCCATGTTAAGGTAACAATCCTATGCATTTTTCTGTTATAAATATTTTTATGGCCCTATGTCTGTTCGTCTGTGCCCTATACCTACGTACAAAATTAAATGCTAACTTTACTTGGAAAAAATTCACTCCATTAAAAAAGGTGTTAATTGTGCCCGCAAGTCATGCCACCAATACAAATGTTAATTTTCTTGGTAGAGCAGCAGCTTTATTAATAAAATATTAAAATCATTTATTTGTTTGTTTACAATCATGGTTAATACAGATGCTAACATTTCTATAGACGTATTTCAGGATTAAATGAAGGTAGAGCGAAAAAGATCATAGCGTATCGTCAAGAGAGCGGTGGATTTAGTACCAGAGCGGAGATTTTGAAGGTGACTGGTATAGGCAAGATTACTTACCAACAATGCGCTGGCTTTCTCAAAGTATTGGGCGGTTCGGAAGTCCTAGATGCTACTATTATACACCCGGAAAGTTATAAAATTGCGAAATCGTAAGTGTATAATCTTTTTTTTTCATCGTACCAACTGACCACGATGTCGACAGCGTTATTGCATTTTATAGTAATATGGAAATAAGAATGAATCACGTGTAAGTGATTCGACAGCATTTACTAACAAATCCTTATTATGTAGATATAAAAGAAAAACAGTGAATAAGCCCACAGACATGTATCTTAAGTAGATGACGCAAGTAATTCGTTCTGTGTGAAAACAGGCGTACCACATTTTTTATTCCTGGTTCACAGTAGTCACTGTTGACCCCTTTAAAGTTTATATAGTACTTTATAGCTTAAAAAGACATTTTTCGTAAGCTTGGCTGATTTGATGCTGCTGTAACATAGAGAGCCGATTAAATCAGAGGCCATGTGATTTTGCCCAGAATTTCGACATTCCAAGTAGTCACAGGTGCATATCTACTAACAGTCACACACATAGTCCTGACCATTAGACGTCCATCTCGATTTTGGCTCCATCTTGGTCGAGGACTTATCATACTATGTTTGCATCTATGACTCCTTTTATTATTTACTAGCTTTTCCTCGCGACTCCGCCCGCGTGATCTGCTTTTTCCGGGATAAAAAGAAGCCTATGTTACTTCTAATACCTCCAAGAATATGTGTAAAAAATTTCATGATGATCGGTTAAGTAGTTTTCGCGTGAAAGCGTAAGAAACAAACTTACATTCACATTTATAATAGTATAATATATGATCTTCGATCTCTTTGTTTTAGATTCGCAAAAAAAATCGGCGTAAACTTAAAAGAGCTTACACAGTCACATTTCCCAGAATTAGTTGATAGAAAGATAATATCAATAGATATTCATACAGTGAGCGAAGAATTGAAGACAGATAGTTCTACTCTAGAACTCATAATAAGCGCATTCAAACAGAAGACTACTGAAGATAACATAATAACATTCTGCAGACCTGTCTATTCTATTTCGATTCAAGCCACGGAACAAGTGAGGGAAGGCACATCTTTGACAGGTAATTATTTATTTATTTAAACTTAATATACAAAACATGTATAAAGGCGGGCTTAATGCCAGAGGCATTCTCTAACAGCCAACCTACATATAAATATTAATTATATTAATATTTGAATCGATTTTCTTCCATAGGACTTCCAATTCACAATACTTTACAAATTATAGACTTTATGCTTCATATCAGGTAATGTACACTCCAATTCACTGTACTTAAAAGAGCCCCTCCTAGTTAACGTTATTATTGTTAATTTCATTTGTCTTATAGAATGACTACAACAAACACTGCGGTTATTTAATTTTGAGATACATGTTCTTTCAAAAAGGTTTAAAGCATTTACAATTTTCAGGTGTCGTAAGAAATGTAGTTCCCTTTGGCTGTTTTGTCGATTGCGGTGTGGGTGATAATGGGCTCATACACAGGAGCAAGTTGAATGGCAACCAAACGCCTAAGTTAGGTGACAGGGTTGCTGTCACCGTGATCGCTTCGCCCAAACCAAAGAAACTACAATTAAGACTAGACAAGATTCTCGACTGATTTACCGTACATATATAGGTAACACTGACTTATTGTGATATAGAATAAAAATACATTACCATACTTTCTCTTTTACTTTAAAAATATCATTTCGAATTCTATGTTAATCCAATTGTTCGATCATTTCGTTTTACAATGAGACACTGCATAAAATGAGCTCAATTCAATGTTGGCTTTCTTTAGTCAACACATTTATTTTTTTATAAATTATTTTTTGTATAATAAGTATTTAGTAGTACATTATTGAATGAAAGTGAGCTTCATTGTTAAAATAATGGCATTTATTTGTTAAGAAGAATTATTATTGTTAAGTTCGGGCACCTTCTTCTTATTCGGCTTCTAGTATAGAACCTTCGTGTTTCGGATTTAGACCATAAATATGGAACACTGCTTTATTGACTATAGCGTCGCATATACCAGAAGTCACCCTGAATAAAAATATTATTCGGTTTAAGTTTAAAATTTAATTTTAATTTGTAAATAAAAAAACGGATTATTCGACATAGTACCTATTCCCAAAATGACCTACAATCTTATTTGGCCCTTTTCGCGATAGGCATTACTCAAAAAAGCTCTATTCGGTAAATACTCGATTCTACATAAGACTTACTGGTACAAAGACTTATTTTTAAAAAGACAAATTTTGGAATTGCCTTATTTTTTAATTGTTCCTTAATTCAAATAAATTGTACTATAACCGTATTAGGAGGATTACCAAAACCCATAATTAAATTTAAACTAATAAAGAATTCGACTAAGTATAAATAAAAAAAAAACATTCCTAGAAATCACTTGGACATGACACAAAATTAGACTTTTCTAAAAGATGGGAAAAAAGAGTCATTTGCAGAACAGGATTTTTTTGGGAATAACCCGTATTCATCAACATTATTATGAGGGCTCATAATGAGCTCGAAAGCATAGTGACGATTTCTCTAACGTCATTGGTTAGTTTTTCCGCTAAATAAACACAGACCAATCACGTAAACAGAATACGACACTTGGTAAAGAGCTTACTTAAGTGTTTGTGAATACGGACATTAGTCATTTTGCAAATAAGTCCTATGTCGATTAACCCGAATAGTTACCACCTTCTTAAGTCGCATATCGTAATAACCTTACCGTCTGCTTAAACGAGGTTTTGTATCAGTCTCAATGGCTTTAGTCAGCTGAGAATACGTAGGCACTTCCTCCTTAGCATAGAATTCAATTTGGTTCCTAAACATCTTACTGTGAAGAGCATCCCTAGAAATGTAATAAGTAGGTAAGAATTGAAACCTTTCGATAATTAATAGAGATGGGTAACCATAGTTCTCGTCAATCTTTATAGTCGCTCTGCAGTTAGTCATGAGCGGCGTAGCAGTTATTGTTTTTAAAGACCGGGTGTTGTAGAGGGCGGGTGACGTGACTAAACTCAGAGCGCCCATAAAGTTTGACGAGAAGTATACAAAATGATCTCTATAGTTGACACCTTATAGTTTAATGCTATATATTATACGCAACAGATAGATTATTTGAAAAAAAAAACATTTTGCACAAACTGAATCAAAACTGGTTAAAACATCTATTCTGCGACAACCTCCAACTATAATGATTTCTTACGTTTACGCGAATGATACTCATTGAAATAAAACTAATTTAAACGGATTTTATCGCGGTTTTTTATTTTAATTATGGTCCCGACGTTTCGAAAGATTTTCAGCCTTCGTGGTCACGGGGTGGACAGTCCGTTTAAATTAGTTTTATTTCAATAACCTCCAACTATCTCTCTCGTACGCGTGTACGTTATAGCCATTGTAGATGATGACCTCAAAGACCACGTCGTGCAACCTTTTTCTGACAATTGACAATTACTGCTTATACCAGATTAAATAAAACTATTTTAGTAAAAGGTTTTGGGTAACATACCCTATTGAATAAAATCACTTAAATAACCAGTTACCTACCCTAACCTACCCTTTAACTCTATACGTAACAAAAGGAGCCCCTGCAGACGCTCCTTGTTTAACTTCGTCTACGTTTGCTCAACAATTCGACGATTGAATTAAACTTACCACAATATTCCATCTATAATTCTAATAATATCAGCCATTGTCATGTTATTAGCACTCGATGTTTTCTCAGCATAACCACTATCTGGGATATCCGATGATAATAAATCATAGGGCGGAGTCTAAAACATTTCAAGAATATAGAACGGTTTGGCAAATCTGGCCATATTTTCTTCATCACATTTATACGCGTTGTTTGTGATGGGACATCTACCTACTCTTCTGTTTACACTAAAATAGTACATGTTTACGACACTTGCCTTAGCCTAAAGATTGAGTTCTAACTTCTTGTTATTAGTCCTTTCGTTCTTAACTGATAAAACGGTAAACTAAACTTATCAGTTAAAACAGCCATCCTCATCTCCCGAGGTGGATAGCAGTGTGAAAATTTGGGCTCTCGTAGATGCAGAGGGCCGTCTTGATGTGAAGGGGCTTCTAGAGTAAAGGAGGCGGTGATGGCAGCAATCAGTATATACCAGAATCTCCCGGACCGTCCCACTCGCGCTGAAGAAGGCCACCGCGGGGCTTGAATTGGTACAGCAGTGTAGAAAAATTTGTTAGAGCCCCAATCTAGCAGTGACTTGGTTGTGAACTAAGTCGGAAGGTCGGCGAGTCCGCAATAACCGTCATAATTCATCTACCAGTAGAATGGATCTAGCCCGTGGTAAAATTGAGCGATTCTCTGGCGACAATTCCAGACAGTTATCACCGTGTGGAGATTGTTTCGTATATTTACTATTGAAGTTGGACTTTACAGCGAGATTATCGCCGATGACATAGGTATTCATGGAGATGGCACCTTTTAGTCAAGTTTGATTTGTATTTATCCTCAATCTCCAAGTATATAAACGTAGAGGTTGAAATTGAAGTCAGTGTTCATCTGTAACCACTAAAAGGCTATTACCGCTGTTTAATCGATAACGTTCCTTGTTCGTCAAATCCTATCGAGTTTTGCGGTCATCTGCATTGTTTGAACATTTACCTGTTCCCACATTTGCTTCAGCAGCATTCTTGGATATCCATCCCGTTGGCCTTTAGATGATATGGCTACGGTCATAGCCAGGTATGATGGCTGCGGTTTTTCGATATCCAAAACGTATGGTGGAGAATCATTAAGACCCTGAAAGATCAATCACGCCAAAGTCACTAGTTATTGAAATATGACTTTTTATTCCTGTCACCCAATTTGTAGTAGGTGAAGTTTCAAACAGAAATTTTATCTTTAAGAATGATGACGTCATAAACTCACAGGATAAGACAGTCCCTCCTCAGTTATTATAAATTCTTGATTACATTTCTCTACTTTATTTCTTCTCAGCAATTCATTTCGTTGGTACTGTCTCCTTTCTGTGAGATCCAGTATTTCGACAGCCACTGTTGTGCTGGAAGAAAATGTGCTTAATTGCAATACATGTTCATATTTTACTTCCTTTTTGTATGAGGTTATTCCGGCTTAGTACCAGGATCCGCTTTCCTACTTCAGTACTTAGACTAAGCCTGGTCTTGAGCATACTCCGCAGTAAGGCCATTGGTTCTCATGTATCCCTCTACGTCATGCCAGCGTTTTTTTGGGCCGATGATGTCTATATTTTATTTTAATATTAATTTCAGTTTCCTTACGTGAACGTTGCTGGCTCTTGAAGTGTGTACACCGTCATAGTGATCCATTCGGTCGCTTTTGGTTGTATGACACCCCAACAAGGAGTCATTACTATGTTCACTATATTTGCTATTCTTTCTCTAAAACAATTACATACTTAATACCATTTTATTAGTTTTTTTTTTGGATTCGTCATGCGATGGTTGATCTTACGGTAGCCAAATAAAGCGCATGACGTGATCCGTATCATTGCATATAGCTATGATGTCTCTGGATAATGAGTGAGTTGGCATCATATTGATTGTTATGTGTTCCATCGATAAATATATCTGAAATAAGAAGGAAAACAAACTTTCTTTAGTTATTTACTTTAGATTATTTTGTTTTTGAATTTTACTTACAACATCTTTCCTATTTGCAGCTCTAATAACTTTTTCGACATAACTCGGTATGTCTAGTCTCGTCTCGACGCTATTTGGCAGCCCTCCTTGACCTTTCACCAATATCTTCACAGTGTCGTATCCAAAGGATGAGAGGAATATCACCTGAGTATTTGTTGAATTCATAAAACTTTTATGTAGCAGTTTATCAAAGTAATAATATTCGAATACTCACTTCATAGTCGATCATTTCAGTCGGGATGAACGCAAAAGGTATAGCCAACTTTCCCAATGGCGGTACTTCAGCGAAATAAAGTAGACATCGAATAACAGAATCTGGTGATACAGTATTACCGCGTAACAATCGCCATGTCGTAAATACATCTGTCGGGTTGTATAGCCACACAATCTGAAATAGTTACCCATTTGATCAATTCCTTTTTCAAAGTTGTTATATTTTGCGTTTAGTCTTACCCTTATGACTGGATCCAAGTTATTAATCGGAACTCTGCCACAATCTAATACAGCCAAGTAGTCCGGAATATCCACGGGTCGTCGTAAAGGAGTTAATATGCCTTTAGAATTCAAATTGGCTAAAATATTAATGTATATAATTATAGTCCTTTGATTAGGCAACGTCATGATGTAACACAATTTGTTAGCTCCTTCTTGGGCGTAATTGAATTTCAAATATAACAGCCCTGGATTATCTGGCTGCAAGATAAAATACTGTCTTTAGCGAACTGACCAACATCATCATTTTTTTTTATAAATACACCCAACAGTCACATACATAGTCCTGACCCCACAGTAAGATACGAGTCTTGTGTCGTGGGTATCAGGAACTACGAGAGACTTTCGGTCTCACAACACCTAGACCCCGAGACAAATATTTGTGGATCACACAAACATCTGTCTCGGTGCGGGGATCGAACCCGCGGCCTCTCGCCGCTACTCCAGCTCCGCTACTCTCCGGCTACTCGCCCGCTGCGCCACGGAGGCTGTCCATCATTAAAATGATACTTCTTACGTACCGAAACAATTCCATTAGTCGGCGTCAGTTCAACCAAAGATCTATGCGTGCAGGTATGCCTCAGCTCATAGGTCGATATTCCTATCTGGACTTCCACCATTTCACAATCGCATATCTTTTCCCTACGTAGGCTCCAAGGAACTGGCATTCCATACATACAACCCATGACAAATATCAATTCTACTACACCACTTCGCACGCATAGATCAGGAGCATAAATATCCACAGATAGTGGTTTATCGGGTCGGCAATCATCAAGAGCCTTATTAAACCTAATAAGTAAATAATTTGGTATGATGTAATGCAATACAAGTAGAAAATATTGAACAATTAGTAGTATACGCACTTATCAACGTTAACGATATTCCAAACGCAATGGTTGCTTAAAATAACAGGACATTTTACAGAAATTGTACGCTTCACCTAAAAAAATAAATTTAGCATACCCAAAAAATAACCAAGTACAAAACAAACAATAAAATCCTAAACGTATTTTATGGTCTCTATGGGTGTGATTTGCGAGGAATGTAATCCACTCTCCTACATACGGTACATTTGTAGTTACCAAGTTAAGTACAAGTCACAACACAGGCATGAGGCAAGTAAATCATTAATTTCACAAAATCACAGTTCCTTCGTAAAAATATTTAACAGCTCTAAAACGAACCTTTATAGTTGGATATATACCATCATACCAAATGATACATATAGTTTTCTGTATCGGTTGTAATTCTTCTATTTCGTTATATTCAGTACGAAATAGTACCGTATATTTGATATCAATTTGTCGAGGGCCTGCTCCTTCTGGCGTCACCGACATTTTTAATTCACAATGGCTTGAGGGCTTCAAACTATTCTGTTAAAACATGAATTAGCATCGTAATACCGTTTTAATTGAACAATATAAATTGACAATCAGAATATTTTAACTCACCACTGTAGAATTAATTTCAAACCTGTCACCACTAAAATCATCTCCAATTCCATCAATGAGATGGTACAATTTGGATGTAAAGAAACAAGACCCATTATTGTATAAGGTTACAGAGAAATTCAAGCTCTCACCCACAGCAATATCGTGCAAATTTGTTGTTTTAGGCAACACCTACAAAATGTAAATTATATTTGTTTATTGATCGTGCGTGGAAATTGTTGCTTACATAACTTATAAGAAAGCCTTCTTAAAATATCCCATATTTTTCATAATTATTGTAGAACTTCATTTCATTTATTACTTAGTTTATTTTTATATTGCGGCAAAGTGACTACACTGGACCTGATGTTAAGTACATATGAGACCATTTCAGATACCTAATATTTCTTACCCTAAGATCTGGTAACTCAGAAAAGCCGGATATGTATATAAATATTTCGGTAGGTTCACCAACTGGCCTGAAAACATATTTGCATCAAACGGAATTAATTACATGCTAGTACTTTAATATTTACCCACAATTTCTACTTACCTGCCGTCAATCAAACATATGCAGGAACATGTTATCGTTGTCTCATATACTTTATTAGCGACTTTCGGGAAAAACCACCAGTGATAGTGAACTATTTCTTTAGGCGATAAAACTATCGAACCACAATCATCAGCGCCAAGCCATGGAACAGATTTAAGTACTCTTAAACTGAAAATGATTGCAAGGCTTATGATAACTATTAGTACCTTAATTGAACTAGTTCCAGAATTATGCTCAACTGTATAATAGAATGAAAGTAGCAGACTGTTGGGAAATTATACCCAATGCAAATTTTAAAGGCACCGTTTCGTGGCGACGAAACGGTAGCATATATTGGAAAGACTGAGCACTTACGAGTTGATTTGTAAGATGACAATAAAATAACTTGTCAAAGGGTAATCTGGCTCTAGCCCGGATGAAGATTAAAGAGCTAGGAACGGCTCTGAAAGCATAGTAATATCATCAAAAGTCTAATCAAATTTACTAACTGAATACTCATTCGCGTAAGATTGTGTAGATAAGCAGTGCAATAATTAGTACAGCCAGTAATAGTTGGTGGGAATTCGTACATCGCATGCGTTGCTGGATTGTAGCCTTGAGACATCACTTCCACTTCACTGATTTCAGCATTACCACATAAGCAAACACGAGTCTGATAAAAATTTAAAGTATTAACTCTTATTTTGTTTTTGGTTAACATAGCCTCATAAATTACTAGTACTAATAGTAAATTCAATATTCATTTTTTTTGAAGTTATACTTCTTTAGGCGCGTTATGAAAAAATGATGAGAGTGAAATTTTAAGATGCGCGCGCACCTGTGACACAAAAAATTAACAGTATGAAGTTAGGCGCGTTAAGAAAAAATGATGAGAGTGAAAGTAGCCGTAATTAATAAACAAATGACGATTTAGACAAAGAAAAACTCTTTAGGTTTTTTCTTATTCGGAACATGTTGCCGTAAAAAGTACCAGGCTCGCATAAACGCGAAGAGAGTAGAATGTACTTCTATCATGTCGAGTGGATATGTTGATATAAATTAAAATACTTTTATTTAATATAATTAACACTAAATATTATTAAATTATTAATGTTACGATATTTCATCGTTGTTGTGAAGACTTGAGAATAAATTACACTTGTCTTTGGCGAAATGCATAACAATGCGAAGCTTAAGAGTGTTGTTACAAAGACTTGGCTGTATGAGCTACAATACCTTTGCCTATTAAAAACCCGAATTTGAACCAAAAATTATAATACCGAGGACTATGACGGAAGTGAATACTTTTTAAATTGTTTTCGAAATTAATAAGTGTCCGTTCTATTGAAACTATGAATCAACACGCATGAAACATTTACTATAATAATAATTATAATGTACATTATAAATAATAATTATTATAGTAAATGTTTCATGCGTGTTGATTCATAGGCCATTTTTGACAATGTCCTTTATAATTTATATATGTGCTAATAAATTATATTCAGTAGTGATTTAAATTGAATATTTTGATTGATATTACTTACTATTTGTGAATATTAGTGAAAAAAATTGTGCTTATATACTTTTTCAAGTGCTCCAATATAATTGAGGTTAACTATCCGTATGTATTATTTATTTATTTATATTTTGATTGATATTACTTACTATTTGTGAATATTAGTGAAAAAAATTGTGCTTATATACTTTTTCAAGTGCTCCAATATAATTGAGGTTAACTATCCGTATGTATTATTTATTGATATAAATTAAAATACTTTTATTTAATATAATTAACACTAAATATTATTAAATTATTAATGTTAAATACTTATTATGGGTTATTTAATATTCACAAAATAAAGAAATAAATTTAAAAAACATTTAATAAAAAGTTTGTGATAAAAATTAAAATTGAACATCAAATAATAATATTAATTTTTAATATTTGCTATTAAATTGAATAAATAACAAAGAAGTATAACTTCTCACGCGCGTACATAAGTACACGCACCCATTTTTTTTTTATTAGCCCTATATATTATATTCGTCACACTGCTGGGCACGGGCTTCCTCTACTGAATGAGAGGGATCAGGCCTTAGTCCACCACGCTGGCCTAGTGCGGGTTGGCAGACTTCACATACCTTCGAAATCTTCATTAGTGCTCTTATTTTCAATCTTTTTGGGGTCGGATATCCTAACTTATTTTATACGGTATAATGAACTTAATAGTGTCATAAGGATGTAATGCCGAAGTCTTCGTATTCTTTACCACCGTTCTCAATTTCATCAATTATCAGTCTGCTACATCTTCTAGGCCCTTCCATCGCAACAACCAATCTCCTCCTCTAAGCCTTTCCGTTGCGCATAAAATTATCCCCCATAATGCGTAATGGAAGGTTGGAACCACACAGTCTTCTCGTACAACCTTCGCTAAATAAGTTATAACGAGATAAATAGCTACGAGTATTCGTATATCTCCGCTGCACATTATGAATTTACCTTCTGAGTTTCGTTGATAACTACATCCCAAGTTTCGTAATAATTTCCACAAGCTTTCGGCTCCAGCGCTACAGATATTATTTGCCATCCACGACCCTGAACGATACCACACATAGGCATAATAACGAAATTTCTAAACAAAAAAAAAAATATTGTAAAGATATTAATAAATTTACGACGAGCTAACTCACTCAAAGGAAGAAGTTTAATTGGAAAAAACTTACGTTCCCTGAGGCGCCATGAACTTGTAATACATCGGTACTTCAAGTTTGTTGCAAAGCATAAAGTTTGTAAAAGTAGTTCTAGCCGGTACTGTAGGAGGTAGAACGACCTGTATGCATATAAAAGCTAAAGTAAGCCTAGCAAAATATGTTTTAAATCTCAAAATTCCATTTCCTTACATCCGTAGGACAATCCAATTCGGAAATCCACTCCGTACAAGGAAACCAGGTATTGCCAATACAAGGAATGCGGAACCACGTGTGCTTTAATTTCACTTGGTCACAGTTTTCGCTATCAAACCTCTTGACTTGGTAATCTCCACACATTAGGTAGGAGTAAACTTCACTGTCTGCCTTCGGCCTACAGTTAAGAATTTGAGTAAGACACGTAGAATACAAAGAAACTTTGTTTTACTTTTATTACTTACCTATATCGAATAGTGAATAGTCTCGATTCTTTTGGAGGAATTACAGCTGCTATAGGATCTATTAAGAAGATGTTTTCCGGATCTGAGAGTAAAAATTAATTCAATTAATCTAAATATATAAAACTCAAAGGTGACTGACTGACATAGTGACCTATTAACGCACAGCCCAAACCACTTGAGATCGGGCTGAAATTTGGCATGCAGGTACATGTTATAACGTAGGCATCCGCTAAGAAAAGATTTTGATAAATTCTACCCCCAAAAGGATAAAATAGGGGATGAAAGTTTGTATGAAACTTTGTCAATTTTAAACCGATCGGGCTGAGACTTTGCATGCATATAGCTACTATGACGTAGGCATCCCCTAAGAAAGGATTTTGATAAATTCTACCCCTAAGGGGATAAAATTGGGAATGAAGGTTTGTAAGTATGGATGGATGTTTGTTACTCTTTCACGTAAAAACTACTGAATGGATTTTAATGAAACTACAATAATATAGCGTATACATCAGAATAAGAAATAGGCTACTTTTTATCCCGGAAAAAGCAGATCACGCGGGCGGAGCCGCGAGCAAAAGCTAGTTTAATATAGAGAGGCAATAGCTATTAATTTAGGAAATACTATTAATAAACAAAAATATTAAAACCTGGCAGCCACTGAATGTAGCCATCTTCTTGCTCATGGTTTGTCACACACAAAGTCTGTGAAATATTTTTGGTGATGTCTTTCACACTTCCAGTGCCGAAATCCAAATATTGTTTAAACACGGATGCTGAAGGTATATAAGTCAACCGATTAAGACTGTTCTCCATTAAATGAGTGTAACGACTTTTTCGTCTCCAGTTTTTCTCAAAGACATGGTCACGGATGTTGAATAATGGGTTTCCGGGGAGAACAACACTTGCGAAAACATTTAAGAATAATGGTTCCTATAGGAAATATGAAAACCCTTAAATAATTAAATACCTGGCAAGCTTTATGGCAGCTTTGAATCATTCTTCACATTTTACCTGATTTAAAACTAGACAAACTAGCTCAGCTGTGTAGATACCAAGCGCTGTTCCAGTAAAAACAACAGTTGTGTTGATTGTTTCGTAAGATCTTATGAGTCCACAATTTCCTGTAGAAATCTGAGGGAAGTTTGATTAACTATACGGTCCTTAGTAACGCTTAGTAATTTAATTGTATAGCATATTTTATAAGGCTCAAAAGGGCACCAACCGACGCTATCCACAGATGAAGATAAAATAGATAAAGATAATTATGCACAAGATCGTCAAGGAAAGGGATTGGTAAGGAGATAGACAATTTGGGCCTACGGATATCATCGTACTAAACATAACAGTAAACTGCTATTTTACGTCGTTCTCCCGTGAGACACCATTAATCAGTTGGCCCATTTATACGGTAAAACAATTGTCTACAGAGTGCTTCCTCTACTTTACGTATGTAGGTACGGTATATACATGTCATATGGGTTAAGTTAAAAGTATTTTGACGTAAGAGTGTTTATTCGAGAGTTATGTACGTACTTGAAAATGCCCTTGTCCGCACATTGGTATGAACCATTGATAGGTAGTGTCCGCGCCGGATTTATTTATTAGGTTAATGACTTCTTTCCTTTGTTCTGTTACATTTTTGCAAATTCTAAATCTAAGTTTTCTTCGGGTTATTACTACATTGGGTCCTGAAATTATCGTAACAAATTAATGGAACACCGGACGTTGTTTTCATTCTCGTACTGAAACGATTGCCTAAACGCATAACTATTCCTGGTGGTAGGATATTCATATCCGCCCGGATAGCGACCATCGTACACATGTTTTTAAAACCTGCCATAGTGACCCACACACTGTGTGGATCGCGTTCCACGATCGGCCACTGTATATCCGGTCATCGAGGGGTCTGCGATATGATGGGGTTGGGGCGAGTATAGGGGAACATCCTTGTATCTCTGTACCTGCAGAGGTTATTCGCCTGTCCTGTCGCAGGCCCTCCGATTTGCTTCTTGGCAACAAGACAGGCTAGCATGTTTCCGCTGACGAAAAAAAATATCAGGAGGAATGTCATAGGCACCTACTATAATTAGGGAAATATATTTATATACCTGCTCAACACATTGGGCGTGACAAATATTTCCAAAAAACTAGAGAAGTGTCGGCCAATTATAGAAAATAAGAACCTACATAAGTGGTGTGCGTTTTAAGCTTACCAAAACATATTCCACAAACAGTAAATCTATATGTATTACCAGCGGTGTCGTCAATTACGTAATATTCTGTATACGACTGCCCTGGGATTTTCGCCCTAAATATAATTGTTACTTTCGCTCTTTCAGATGGTTTCACCGGATTAGATGTAATTGATAATGTGAAAACACGATCAATGTTGTTCAAAATATACATTAGAGACACACGATATGTTAGGCATTTCTGAAAATAAAATTGATTGTTTCTATGATATGGTGATAAGCTAAATAATAATATTAGATCTTATCGGTATTTTTGTAGCATATGCCGGCGAACGAGCCTGACAGCCTCCTTAGAGCAGTGATCGAGTAGCCGGTTGTGAAGCGAGAGGCCGCGGGTCGATTCCCGCACCGAAACAAAATGTTTGTGTGATCCACATATAATGGTTTCGGGCCTGGGTGTTTTCCACAGGTGTTGACGTCAGGCAGGCAACCGGTGGTAAAAAGTACAAGCCTGTAACATTTGTTAAAAGTATGTTGCGCCGAACCCACTATGAGTGGGATAAGGACAGGAAAGAGGAATGCCGGTAAATGTCGGCTTTCTGGGAGACAGTGGTAACGACCCAGTGGAACCGGCCCATTATGCTGTAGATAAAGCTGTCTGCAGCGTGGTTCTACCACTCAAACTCTCTTACTACATTATACTCAAATAACTCATACTCCACTGTTACCGGTATGTACTAACATCGGAATTATTATCAAGTAAAAAAGATTTTTCAGAAACTGAGTCCACTGGCATATACCCAAAATCAATAGTTTTAATGGCAGAAACGCTTTCATCTGAAAAATCTTGCATTATTATGAACTTATTTGCAATAAATGATCAACGAAATAATATTATCGTCTTTCACTTTGTCATTCACATTGACAGTAAAGCAAAGATTTCCCTATTTATTAAAAAAAATATCAATGAGTGAAACTGGCAAAATAAGCGTTTCGATATAAGAGTCTTTACTACTTAACTGTATGTACCATTGTATGCTTTTAGATTCCTTTGCAGAAGCATTCTTTAAAAAAATGCATTGCAGTGTGACCATTTGTGTCAGTTTCAAAATTTTTTAGCAGAATGGGCAATTTTTTATCTGGCCCGATTTGTTATTGATGTGACAACGTCTTATAATTCGATAGAGCCGGCTGCACGCACGAAAAAACATGACTCATGCGGCGTTACCTCGCTCTGAGGCGTTCCATGTAAGGCTTGAAGTGCAAGCGAGAGCGCGGAACGAGCGACAAAGAAGCACAATCGGCCTTTGCGTTCGGCAGCGTTCGACATCCGTCTCTCAACAAATGAAATTAAAATTTTCTTTTGAAAAATGCTACCATTCCATCTGTATTTTCTTAAGACGTTGTCACGTTCAACTATCGTCAGTAAACCGACTTTACAGACAACCAATTTTTTTTTCTAATATCAGTCTTAGCTTACATGGCTAACTTACGGCTTCATTTCGCAGCGCATTATACCGGCATGTCGCGGCCATGTTTGTGTGGATAAGCTAAAAGCGGTAAAGCGGATAATAATTGTTATGTTCTTTATCGGTTGATATTTAAACCAAACAAACTTTTCCTAAATCCATTAACCAGAAAAATATTATGACGGATATTTTAAACTAATGTAAGTAGATATTATAAGTATATACATACTATTAAGCTGGACTAGACGAATACTTCGATTCATTCATATCGCGACCAAATGTCTCGCAACATTCTCCAACAAAGACATTTAAATCGGTTAATATAAACAAACACCATAATTATTTTGAAGTGATAACTTCTTATGGGAGGGTGAACCGAAACGTTCCGTAACGCGAGCGGCGGCGAGCGGAAGGTTCCAGAATATTCGAGAACCTTCCGTGAGACGTCACGCGGGCCAGTTGACCAGCCAGCGCTAGCCGACTTCCCTGGAACTTCGATAAATTCGAAGTCCCAGGTGACGTCACACAGTGACCAGTCGGATTGGACCGGACTTTGACCGGACTATGTTCGTTTTTTTTTTATGGTGAATAGACGTTACCGTAATTTTGTTTTTGTATTGATATAAAATGACGATATTTTTACTTACTTCATAATTTGGAACATGGTGTCGTAAAAAAAGTACCAGGTTCGCATAAACGCGAAGAGAGTAGAATGTCCATTTTTCATGGCGAGTAGCCGTAATTAACAAACAAATGACGATTTGGACAAAGAAAAACTTTTTAGGATTTTTCTTATTTGGAACATGTTGCCGTAAAAAGTATCAGGCTCGCATAAACGCGAACATAGTAGAATGTACTCTTATCATGTCGAGTGTATCATGTTGCCGTAATTTTGTATTTTCGCATCTTGTTTGGTAAGTTTTCACTTCTGTCGGCACTCCCGGAGTGCAACCCGTAATTTTTTTTTCGTATTGGGAATTTATAAGATTTAAGTCTGGAAGGTTTGGCTGGTCACACTGCTAGCTGTCAATGTTATTATGACGCTTGATTGACAGTTGACAGTTGCACGGGAAAATAAGTGCGTCGTTTGGTTTCTTTTTGTCTTTTACGTTTTTCTCCGGATATTTTTCTGTACAATTTTAAAGTTATGTATATACACCGTTGTAAATAAATAATGATGTAAGAATCTTCAAGTGTATATAATTAAGAGTATTTTTTTCATCAAACAACGTTAGGCTGAAGCAAGCTGGTCCCTCTCACATCGTTTTTAACTTGTATTTCCTGATCCCGAGATGCCACCTTTTCTGTACGCATGTCCTGATTATTTATTTTAAGAAATAGAAAATGGATTCAGGAACCGACTGGCTGTGTGAAATCCTGCAGAATGTGCAACTTCAGCAATTTTATTTACCGATTAGAGATCAGCTACAAGTAAGTAAATAAACTTGAAAACTATTTGTTTACTTAATTATTCATCCTAATTAAATTATATGGCTTGACTTACGTACATTTGGCAAACATTTTATGTAACTAAGCACATCTGCTGTTGATTGTTAGCTGTCTAACTCGGTTTATTTTTAGATAACAAGATTAGCACATTTTGATTATGTCCACGCTGACGATCTCGAAAGAATTGGCATCAGTAAGCCTGGCGTGCGTAGGCTATTTGATGCCGTCAGGAAAAAGAAACTGCAGCTATGGAACAGAAAGTTTTGGAACAAACTATTTGGTACAAGTTCTGTGAAGGAGAAAGATGCTGTAATAAGACCTACGACTCCGGCGGAGCCAAGGACTACCTGTATTATATTAGAAAAGGATATTGTGTAAGTGTACAATATTTTGTATTTGGTACTGATTGATATTTGAGTGAAAATAACTAGTTACCCTTATAGAAAAAAAGCTGTTCATATTGCACTTTTTGTGTATACTAGATATTTAAACAAAACTACACAACCTAGAATTTTCTTGCATCCTATTATGGTTTTTAACTTACAACAAAATGCAGATTATATAAGATTGACCTGCTTTGTCTCGGATCTGTACATGTATGTACCAATAAGTGTCACTGTAGTGTCTCCATAAATGGATTGATTTATTGCAATGTTTAATTTAAAGACTGGACAAATAGGCAATTCTTATTTTGTTTGCAAAAAATCTGTTCATCCAATCAGAAATAAGTGATAATAGATCTTTTTAATAATGATATTGAAGGTTTTTAACAATTGAACTAAGTACTTACTTGTAGTTGTCTAAACTCCACAGTAATTAGCATGCATTATATCCATATTACACAGATATTTATTTTGTAGACTGCACAATGAACTCGGAAATGGATCATTTGGTGTTGTTAAAAGAGGAGAATGGAAAATATCAGATCAAGGACAGACTGTGCCGGTTGCAGTGAAGGTTCTGAAAGCTGATGCATTTGCAACACCTGGCATTTACGATGATTTTAGAAGAGAGGTTGAGGCAATGCACAGCTTGAAACATTTAAATTTGATAAAACTACATGGTGTTGTGTTCCATCCTTTGATGATGGTGTGCGAACTGGCCCCTATGGGAGCCTTGCTGGATTACATAAGGGCACAAAATGGAAAAGTTTCATTAAACTACATATCAAAATGGTCAACGCAAGTGGCAGCTGGTATGGCACATTTAGAAAAACATAGATTTCTGCATAGAGATCTGGCGTGCAGAAATATTTTATTATCAACATTAGAATTGGTGAGTATTTGAGTTGTTTTAGAATACTATTATGGTACACTAGCTTTTGCTCGCGGCTCCGCCCGCGTGATCTGCTTTTTCTGGGATAAAAAGTAGCCTATGTCCTATTCTGATGTATAAGCTATACTATTGTAAAGTTTCATTAAAATCCATGCAGTAGTTTTTACGTGAAAGAGTAACAAACATACATACATCCATCCATCCATCCATCCATACATACAAACTTTCAGGTTTATAATATTAGTAGGATATGCAAATTTTTCCATATAAAACAGTTAACACATCTTAAACTCACATCTGTATCCATGAAGGGGTAGGCTGAGTTGCAAACAGTGTACCCATTGTTCACCAGGTTTATATCCACCCCGTAATGTGATAGGGGGCAACCCTATCACAATCTTAGACATCTATCAATATGTATGATTGTTAGTATAGTAAGAACTTAAACACAATTATATGTGGCTTATTAACTTGAGATTTGTACTTGATATAATGGCAATGGGGGTAAAACTTTATGTCCTAATGTTAGATTCAAAACCACTGTCTTCTTCTAAGTCAATTACTGATCTAGTGTAGCATGATGATTAAGAAACACCTAGCATACTATGAAAATACTATTATGCATATAAATTAATTATCAAGTAAAGTGTCTGCATGAGAGAACAATTACTATCTGAAATCTGAATTGCATTAGTTTTATGATGAATTGCAATCATAGGCAATTATCATAAATTAAGTCATGAGAAAGTTAATGCAGTAATAATTGTTACTTTCATCAAGATAACACAAAAGACCTAATAGATTGAAATCTAGTAAGAAAATGAGCTAATAGATTAAAATCGAATTAAATTATTTTCGAAGCTAATTTGAGGTGTTTTTCGTACAATATGTAGTTATCAACCATCTATGAAATGTTGAAAATACATAATATATTTTCAAACTATTTTTTTTGCCTATATAAAGTGTTTTTTTAGAAATGGACTATACTTAAAACATTTCGATTGGATACATGGACTCCATGGTGCATCCATCATGGTTATATATCAATCTTCCATATATTTTCTGCATGTAGTCCTTTTTTTTTTTTTTTCGCCACCACCCATGTACACCAGAAGATCTATAGGCGCGTTGCCGACCTCGAAAGGTAAGGGATAATTAAGCGATTGGGAAAGGAAGGGGGATTTGATCTGTTAGACGCTGGTAACGACCCAGTCGAGCCAGCCCATTCATGCTGAACACAAAATGGCTGAAAACGTAAGTTTGAGTTTTCGATTCGAAAAAATCATACATGAATTGATAGAAATAGTTTGAAATGGGATTGTTGTCCGTATGGCGATAGGCTCGCTATTTTTCACATAGCGGAACGGAAATAAACTATGCAGCACTTGTGTCTTCAACTCTGCCTACCCTTCCGGTGATTAATGCGTGAGCTTACATATGTTTTTGACAGCCTCATTTGTTGTTCGAGAGCCTCCGTGGCGCAGCGGGCGAGTAGTCGGCTGTGAAGCAAGCGGCCGCGGGTTCGATCCCAGCACGAAAGTCTCTCGTAGTTCCTGATACTCACGACACGAGACTCGGTATCTTACAGTGGGGTCAGGACTATGTGTGTCGCTGTTGGGTGTTTATTATTATTATTATTATGTATGTATATATTTTCGTAAACTCTAGGTGAAAATAGGTGACTTCGGCCTAATGCGAGCGCTTCCAGACGCGGACGACTGCTATGTGATGACGGAGCGGCGCCGCGTGCCGTTCCCGTGGTGTGCGCCCGAGTCGTTACGCACGCGGCAGTTCTCGCACGCCTCGGATGTATGGATGTTCGCCGTAGCATTATGGGAGATGTACACCTTCGGCGAGGAGCCTTGGATCGGTGAGTGGTCAAGGTATCATCATCATCAGCCACAAGACGTCCACTGCTGAACATAGGCCTCCCCCAAAGATTTCCAGACCGACCTGTTGGAAGCGGCCTGCATCCAGCGACATCCTGCGACCTTTATCAGGTCGTCGGTCCACCTTGTAGGTGGACGTCCAACGCTGCGCTTGCCAGTACGTGGCCTTTTGCCTTTTACCTTGTCAAGGTATATTGATATTATATAAATCAAATGGCAATGACCTCATGTATGCAAATTATATGCAGATATTTTGTGAATTTGTTTAAACGATAAATGCATGAGAACCGTATTATACAATCTAATATTTATAAAGGTCTTTAAAGTTATGTAGAGTTTGATTAAAGTTTTAAATAATTCCTAGCAATGAATTGCAGTTCTGCCACCGTGCGTCTTTAAATTAATCTTTGCAATCTACTAATTAGTGAAATAATTTTTAGTATCGGTTCCGCAGTTCTCGTAAATTCAAACGAACAAATATACCTTTTTATATTATACATACCTACAGCTAGAAATTCATTAGTCCTTCAAAGTGTTTGTTTTATACGGGTTGTTTAATATGTAATAGTACTGTTAGTATGCAGTGCGTGCTCCGGCGATAGTGAGAACGAGCCAATTAAATAATTTTACAGAGAAGGCAATGCAGTTAAAGTGTATACATGCAATGATGCTTGAATATCGGTGGTCTAACTGCAAACATTGTTTTTGTTCGTCGCATTAAAATACACTTCAACAATATTTTTCTTGGAAGTGGCCATCAATTATTGCGAAAATCGGATATCGTACTAATTGACTTACCTAGTCTAATATAAAATCGTTTAATGAACCAGTATACGTTTTATAAAAGAGATCTTTAACGCGAACAATTCTATACAGAACACCTCCAAATTATAATAACTCAATGATTTTGTATGTACAAAACTACATGATACTTGACCTCCTTCAGGCTTGAACGGTTCAGAGATACTTCGGTTGATTATGCGCGAAGGTCAGCGTCTAACAGCTCCTACCGCTTGCCCACCCGATATATACATGCTCATGATGCAATGCTGGGACGTGAACCCTAAGGAGAGACCTACGTTCGCGGGCATACTACGATATCTAGAAATGAATAAGTTTGATACTGCAACTGCTGCTCTTAGGTATGTATGCTTTCCTGCTCGGTGATCATCTACCTAACTATAAATAGCGTTGGTCTATGGTGTATGTTGCTTGAGAACTGAGTTGCTGGGTTCGTTTCCCGGATTGAACAAAATGCCTCGAGTAAGAGTATTGTTTTTGTCATTGAAATGTATTTTTTTTTTTATATTTGTTTTGACCAACCCGCATTAGGCCAGCGTGGTGGACTAAGGCCTAATCCCTCTCATTCAGTAGAGGAAGCCTGTGCCTAGCAGTGGGACGTATATAATACAGGGCTAGTAAAAAAAAACAAAACATCGTTTCAAAAATCATATCCCAAATTAAATGGACGTAAATACAAAGAAAATACATTTAGTCGCTGATGCGTCATATCTTTTATCTTCGCCAAGTGATGGAACCATGTCACCATTGGATATAGACACAACACGAATAGGCCAGTTCGATGGGGTTATTGAAACTGTGTTACAGAACACCGCCTTGAAATGGCAAGTCGCTATTACGTATCGTACGGTGAGTGACATCACCGGAGGCCCAAATCCCCCTGATCGTTCCAATCCCCATTCTTTTAAGGTCGGCAACGCATTCATGATTCTTTTGGTATTAAGGGTGTTTATGGGCGGTGGAGGTCACTTACCATCAGCTGACCCGCCTGTTCGTGTGCCGGCGTATTCTATAAAAAAACGGCAATGTGATAGCTGTAAATATATTTAACAATTTCTTCTTAAATATATGAGATAACTGGAAAAACTAAATGCTACAAATTGCAAATTAATTTTTAAACGTCAAGTTGTATAAACTGTTGAGTTTGTACAAAAGCTCCGGTTTGTCTTGTCAACTGGAAAATTTTGTAGGAACATTGACCCTGTGATGTAATCATAATGTTACAAAAACTTTTAAGCATTTTTTCCGTTCCCAAAAAGCTAGATTGTTCGGCAATTTGTTTAAATGGTTCACGAAGTTGGTACAGTGAAGGACGAAACTGTAATAAAATATAATTATACTGATTGTAATTTTGTATATCGGGCCACTAGCTTTTAAACACCTCTCTACCTATAATATTTGAGTTATGAATGCATGTTATGTATCCCAACAGCTATAGGAAACAAGGTCAAATGACTGTGGAAACCGGTGATCCGATCGTTCTCATCGACAAGAGGCCTGAATTACATTGGTGGAAAGGGCAAAACCAAAGAACATTAGAAGTTGGTCTATTTCCGAGGTAAATTCTACATTTTATTTATTTTAACATTGTTTGGTTTATTTCATATCTTCATTAATTAATTAATAGAACACTTTTAAAAAACAATGTGTAGAGTCGCTATCAAAAGTATATGTGTGGTGACACACAGCTCGCACAGTACAACTGTCGAATACAACGTCACTCGATCCTGAATCGCGCTAACAACATTTGCGCGACGATTAATACATATTATACAAGTTCCGAATATCAGCCATCGGAAGGTCCGCGGTTGGTCAGTTGGATGCAAATAAGCAATAACATGTCAAACCACAGTAAAAAAATGAGATGTCAATTTTATTTTGCTTTCATTAAGGCCATGCCCCCAGCAAAACGCCGCGCGATCGATGTTTTTAGAGGCTATCTAGTCATTACTTAAAATAAATATTGATTAAAAAAATATACAATATATTTCTACAATCTGTCAGCTTTACTTTGTTCGATTCAAATTCATGTTAATGCTGATATATATTTTTAAATTGTCGTTATAAATGAACCATAAAAATGAGAAAAATGCAAAGATTCCGTGCGTCTCCTTTTAAAGTACAGAATGTTGTCAAATGATATTAACATCACTAGATAGGCTATTTAATAACGAATATTTTGCTCGTTTTAAATTTTCGAAAAGACCAAAACCTGATTTTTTAAATCAATTATTCGCTAAATACGTGCATATTCTGCACGAAAACTCACACACCAAGTACATGATTTAGTATGGCGCGAGTCAGTCAAGGTCGTTTGCTCACGGAAGGCCCTTAACTTATATCAATAATTTAAAGGTCTATTTTGCATATTTGTATGTGGGAAATGTTCCGTTTATGATTTTATTATAAAAAACGGAATTTAAGCTACTTAAATTTTATAAATAATATCAATATCTCAATTTTTACTTGATGTGGGTTATGGCCGGCGCTCATAGACGGCATGGCACGGCATGGCATGGCAAAGGATTTTATTACTAATCAAGTTATTTTGAATCTTATTGCCACGAGTTTAGAATTCACGTTACTTTATTTCAATACCACAGTGCCGCGACGTGCCGCGGGATGCTGTGGCATGACGCGACGCGCCGCGGCATCCCGCGGCGTCCCGTGGCATGCCGTTTCATTCCACGGATTGCCGCGGTGCGCGAGAGAGAGAGAGTGGCTGGGCATTCAGCAGGATGCCACGGCATGCCACGGGACGCCGCGGGATGCCGCAGCATGACCTGCCGTGCCATGCCGTGCCATGCCGTCAATGAGCGCCGGCCCTTAAAGAGTTATTGCATATTTGCATCCAGTTATAACACTCGTCTGACTGGAGATCTCACCCTTTGGAAGAGGGACACGTACACCCGTTCCTCTACATATGGATATTAAATTGTCTCGGTGGCGCAGTTGTATTGCTTACGCGGTACGACTGCTGTGCTGAGGTCTCGGGTTCGATCCCCGGGTCGGGTAAAAGTGATTTTGGATTTTTCTATCACGAAATGCTCAGTATCAGCCTGGAGTCTGTAATTGTGCCCGGTATGGCAATAAGTTCGCCCCCTATCACATCATGGGACGGAAATAAGCTCGGCGAAATGTGGGTGGTACTCGTTTATCTCTGCCTACACTTTCGAGGATTTACAGGCGTGAGTGAGTGCGTGTATGATTATATTTCCATTGTCCGAAGTCCATTAATATTCATTAGCCTTAGGAAAATGTTAAATCAATTTCTTTTACCGCCCTAATGCATAGTCACGCCCGTTTAAAATTTTCAGCAATATAATATCAACTGGAAGGAGCAAAAATAATCAAGCGTCGACAAAAAAATCACCATTGTTATCGTCGACGTCTAAAAGTAAGTAGATATATCATACAGTACTAAGATTAAAGTTGTGCAGTTCTGAATTGCGTGTATTTCCGAAATTCGGACGCGTGATTATGTAATACAGACCTGTCATAACATTTTTTTCTCCTTCTCTGGCTCGGATTTCGATTCGAAAATGACGGTGATTTCCGAACTTCATAATTTTAATCGTATTTCTATACTTAAATATTTAGTGCATATTTTATGAATACATTACATATACATATAATTTAGACTCAATAATGGGAAAAATACAATGAGGAATGAAAAAGGCATTCTTAATAACCTGATCGAGCTAATTCATTTATGTAGTAAACCAGCGATTCCTAAAGTCCGGAAAAGTCACTTGGGTTCCGCGAATTAGATACATTTGTCATTGAATTGCCGCGACTATCTATCTATCGGATTCACAAAATATCCGACCACATTGAAGATGAACTCGTACATACATTAAATGCTTCTGATACGTTTGCTGTTTAATGTAGGGCAATAATATAATATTATATGGTTCAATGAATTAAAATAGATTTGATGTGTTTCGTACTTTTTAAGGGCTTGGGAACCGCTGTTATAGGCAAAAGTGTCTACAGTGTGACTCTGCAACTTATAAAAATCTTCGAATATATGTATAGATATAAAAATGTCCGTTCATGTCAAACCATATTTGGACTTTATCGCGGTATATATTTTAATTTTGATCCTGACGTTTCGAAAGCTTTTCAGCCTACATGGTCAGGGGGTGGACCGCGTCAAATATAATCCACAATGAAATGCGTTTAAATTAGTTTTATTTCAATGTGTAATGTTCGCGAAAACATAAGAATTGTTCATTTTACAGATTTTATTCAAAGATAGATATTAATATATACCGAATAAAACAGGTTTCAAACTAAATACGCATCCAAATCGGTCCATTTGTTTATGATGTCAGACAGATAAAGGGGTCAAACTTATAGCAACCCTTTTTATGTCGGGCGGTTAAAAATGTTTGTAGCCAACATAATAATATAACAAACAGGGCTGTCGAATGTAAATGGTACACACTACACAAGCGACCTAAATAGCGGAAAGAAATTATAAGCGTGCCGACTGCCGAGTCGCGAGTACGTGCGTAATGTTTGTAAATAACGCACACTCAATATCTGCCTAAGTCTGTTTCGTCATTATATGCAATATGCTTTTATACTATCGCATTCACTTTTATTGCACGTGGCGAAGTGGCTTGCGTTGTTGTACACGCCAAACAGATGTGGATACTCTAATTATCGGCTATGGCTACTGTATTTACTGTATCTATAATAATACCAACTTTCGCTCACGGTACCGTATTTACGGGATAAAAATAGGTCTATGTCATAATACATACATATTATTACATATCGATAATCCCTGCAGTAGTATCTACCTACCCGCATAAAAATTATATATTAAGAAAAATACGTCTAAATGTGATAAATGCAATAAAAAAGTGCACGATTAGAATGTAATAATATAGATGGATCGATCGATATACGGAAAAACCTAAGCTGGTTTATGTTACACTATATGTACGCATGTAGTTTAATACTCTGTTGTTAGTAAATAAAAAACAAAGGTCGTGGCCTACGTGTGTGCAAAATTTTATCCAAATCCGTTCAGCCGTAAAGGTGTGTTTGATTAAAAAATATCCAAACCCACAAACCTCCAAACTTTCTCATTTATAATATTAGTAGGTTTATAAATAAGACAGTCTGTTTGTTTCCAAGTATTCGTAAAGATAGTTTATGGACCGAAGAGTGACAGCTACTTTTCCGTAAATATGACGATAAAGTCATTCACGGGCGCGAGGCCCTGACCAAAAGCCAGTGTTTGAAAATCAATAAATAAGCGAGTCTAAATAGATTGTCTTATGCTAGGATACTATAGGGACTTGTTCTGACTAAAACACATAATTCGGCCATGTAAAGTCCTATGATCTTTACGTAAATACGATATGACGTAGTTATTCCGTATTGACGTAATTCGAAGGTGTCCCACGTCCCTCTACTTTATAGGAGTGTTATCGAGTGGCCCCGCGGCGCGTCCCGTCGCTTTCATTCATTACGGTTCGTCTATTTTAGTATCTAGCGCGGGTCCCGCCCATTTATACAGCGCGCCGACCTACAATTATTGTCATTCTCTTGATAGCTCGTTTTTGTTTATGGACCTCGCATCAATGGCACTAGTTTATGCGCTCGTCAAACCCTATAACAACGCAGAGGCGTGGCTTTTATTAGCTTAGGTATGTTGTTCCGCAAAACAGTCCTCTATTTAATTTATAGGTAGAGATTTTAAAAACTATCGGTCTTATTACAAAACATAGATTATATCAACATATTAATATAGGTTATCATAGCAACTTTGAAAATGTAGAGTTCATGGAATTGTAAGGGTGGGTCTCGCACACAAATCATTTTTTTCGTATGTCAATGAATAGTTGTTCAGGGAAATTTACAACGTGTTTTGGTATATTTTTTTATTTACAAAAAATATTTATCTTGTACATTAATGTCTGCTACTTTGCAACGTGCGAACACTAATTATAAATTATAATACATTTTATTAAAGAAGTAATGTATAAATCTAAATATATAGTTATATACCTACATGGTATATTTGCGTCGCGCATATAAGATGTTTAACATTGAAAATCGCTAATCTATGACTAAGTGGACATGTTATCGCCATTATCTTATACAGACGTACTTGACAAATAACTTTATACATGTTGTTTTAATCAGATCAAAAATATATTATAGACACGACTGAATGTCTGCTTAAATAAATTTAGAGATAGGTTGATTGGTTTATACATATTATATGTTATTCGTGTAAATTTATATATTAAATTAGAAATATAGGACGAGATTCCGTCTGTTCAGTACAGTTGCTTAGATTTTGGATAGCCCATATTTTGTATTTTGATTTTACGGCACCATTTAAGAATTAAAAATATTTGCTTTAAACGAACATCTTGTATACAAACGCCCTACCTATGTATGTATCACATACCACACACCACACAAATGTATTACGTAAATACATTTCGCATTAATATCGTATGATTGGATTTTCCTCGTGGCTATATAGGTACGTAAGAAAGTAGGAACTAAAGTATAATGAGTCATTGTCTACGAGTACACAGGTGTCGGTGTATTTTATTCAAATCGTTTACCAGCGACCTTTGGGTAAATTTATTACGACACCATGAAGGCCGTCTTTGAAGGATAAGTGAGCCCAGAACTACAAGCTTGATTACTTTATTATCCTGCCTGATTCGGAATTTTATTCAGCATTTTTTTTATAGTTTATACCCTTGACATGTTTAATGTAGGTAGTAGTTACTTAGACAGACTCCTAATGGATAGCCCTGAATGTTTTTTATCTGTTCATGGCGCGCCCTTAAAGAGTACCTACAGTATTTCGCATTGTCTTTTAAAGGTCGGGCTTTCTCGATTTATTTGAAAGAAAACTGGTAACATAAAGCGGATTTATCTTGTTGATTGGATATTCATTCCGACAGTGTCATTTTCACGGTGAGAAGTGTAAAATCAAAGCAAATTGAAATCATTACGTTCGGGTAAATACTTTAATTCTAAATTATTTACTGTGTTTAAAGGAGGCCTGGCTTGGCTTGCCTTGTCACGTTTCCTGTGATAATACTAACTTATTGTGAAGGATTAATTACCTCGGATAGCAAAAATATATATAAAATAAACTGATTTAGTGTACCTGTCCAACATACTGCTGATGATGTTATTGCATAATTATTATGTATACCAACATAAGTTGATATGATTTCTGATACTTAAATTTCTTTTATTTATTGTCTTGTACTGACTTGTCATAAGCGCTAGGATAATTTATTATTAATACATATTTTCATTGGTTTTGCCCCCTTTTAAGCAAACCTTGAGCAAAGCGGTCACCTGTTGTTAAGTGATTTTCACCGCCCATGACCATCCATAATATTTGAAGAATCATGTCTGCCTTGCCAATTTTAAATGAAAACTATTAGGAGCGGGGTGGAGATTTCGGCCCCCGGGTACCTTACCGTACGTAGCGGAACAGCAAGCTGCTTCTTCACTTCAATTTTCTGTGCGACAGGACTAACAACCCGGTCCGGAGCCGACCCATTCATTAACTATCGTCTTCAGGATTAAAGGTATGTTACATAATAAATTAAAATAATTAATGATATAATTGTTTCAGTCCAACCAAGCCATAACACGTCATCAATATCCCATAACGGGTCATCGGAGGAGGCGTCGGTGATACTGCGCAAGCGCAAGACGATAGAGTCGACGCAGCCGACGAGCACGCGCGCTGGCAACACTGGCAGCAAGCACTTCAACTACAACAAGCTGGTGAACGACCGCGAGCGAGCGCTGCACCGCGCCGCCAGGGACGGACACGCCAAGAGTCTCAGCCAAGGTAAATAAATATATAACACCCAACAGTCACACACATAGCCCTGACACCACAGCAAGCACTTCAACTACATAAAGCTGGTGAACGACCGCGAGCGAGCGCTGCACCGCGCCGCCAGGGACGGACACGCCAAGAGTCTCAGCCAAGGTAAATAAATATATAACACCCAACAGTCACACACATAGCCCTGACACCACAGCAAGCACTTCAACTACATAAAGCTGGTGAACGACCGCGAGCGAGCGCTGCACCGCGCCGCCAGGGACGGACACGCCAAGAGTCTCAGCCAAGGTAAATAAATATATAACACCCAACAGTCACACACATAGCCCTGACACCACAGCAAGCACTTCAACTACATAAAGCTGGTGAACGACCGCGAGCGAGCGCTGCACCGCGCCGCCAGGGACGGACACGCCAAGAGTCTCAGCCAAGGTAAATAAATATATAACACCCAACAGTCACACACATAGCCCTGACACCACAGCAAGCACTTCAACTACATAAAGCTGGTGAACGACCGCGAGCGAGCGCTGCACCGCGCCGCCAGGGACGGACACGCCAAGAGTCTCAGCCAAGGTAAATAAATATATAACACCCAACAGTCACACACATAGCCCTGACACCACAGCAAGCACTTCAACTACATAAAGCTGGTGAACGACCGCGAGCGAGCGCTGCACCGCGCCGCCAGGGACGGACACGCCAAGAGTCTCAGCCAAGGTAAATAAATATATAACACCCAACAGTCACACACATAGCCCTGACACCACAGCAAGCACTTCAACTACATAAAGCTGGTGAACGACCGCGAGCGAGCGCTGCACCGCGCCGCCAGGGACGGACACGCCAAGAGTCTCAGCCAAGGTAAATAAATATATAACACCCAACAGTCACACACATAGCCCTGACACCACAGCAAGCACTTCAACTACATAAAGCTGGTGAACGACCGCGAGCGAGCGCTGCACCGCGCCGCCAGGGACGGACACGCCAAGAGTCTCAGCCAAGGTAAATAAATATATAACACCCAACAGTCACACACATAGCCCTGACACCACAGCAAGCACTTCAACTACATAAAGCTGGTGAACGACCGCGAGCGAGCGCTGCACCGCGCCGCCAGGGACGGACACGCCAAGAGTCTCAGCCAAGGTAAATAAATATATAACACCCAACAGTCACACACATAGCCCTGACACCACAGCAAGCACTTCAACTACATAAAGCTGGTGAACGACCGCGAGCGAGCGCTGCACCGCGCCGCCAGGGACGGACACGCCAAGAGTCTCAGCCAAGGTAAATAAATATATAACACCCAACAGTCACACACATAGCCCTGACACCACAGCAAGCACTTCAACTACATAAAGCTGGTGAACGACCGCGAGCGAGCGCTGCACCGCGCCGCCAGGGACGGACACGCCAAGAGTCTCAGCCAAGGTAAATAAATATATAACACCCAACAGTCACACACATAGCCCTGACACCACAGCAAGCACTTCAACTACATAAAGCTGGTGAACGACCGCGAGCGAGCGCTGCACCGCGCCGCCAGGGACGGACACGCCAAGAGTCTCAGCCAAGGTAGATAAATAAATAACACCCAACAGTCACACACATAGCCCTGACCCCACAGTATGATACGAGTCTTGTGGATCAGACAAATATTTGCTCCGTGCGGGAATCGAACCCACGGCCTCACGTTTCACAGCCGGCTACTCGCCCGCTGCGCCACGGAGGCTGTCAATTAATTTCAAGATACTGCACTGGTGCTAAAACCTGCCATAGTGGCCCACCTTGTGTGGGTCGCGTTCCAGGGTCAGCCAGTGTATATCCGGTTCTCCCCAGGGGGTTGCCCCCTGATCCTAACCCTTTTCCCATCCCTTTTTCCTTCGCCTCCCCCTTGGCCCTTTAGCAGGCCGGCATGATCTTGCCGACCTACGATGGACACATTGTTTATCGTTGGTCGACACGATTCTTGGATTGCGCTACACTTACCATCAGGTGTAGCGTAGTCACTTTGCCGAGCCAGGATAAAAAAAAAGATTGTCATGCACTTTCATATTCATATCTTTAGTTATACAGAGTCGAGTGATAGTGCCACGCTGTAGGCAGTTTTGTCTATAGCATCAATGGGCCGGCTCGACCGGGCCGTTACCACTGTCTCAAATCTCAATCGTATATATATTTATTCGAATTGAAAATCTCTAATACTAATTGTGATCGCACGACTTGAATCTGAACCCATGACTTAGCCGGTTTCTGAGCTTAAGTACGCTGCCACTAGACTAATACGGCGATTAGATATACGTACTTAGTTATGTTAAGTAAATTCAACTGAAATACATTAACGTGTATCACAATACAACATTCATACTGTTAATATGTAATGTTTGCACCGACGCGACGCGAGGGCTCGTTGTCACGCGATATGAACACCAAATAATACATTTTTTTCTAGTGGCGAAGGGTGATTTTGATATAGATGCTAGTTTCTCTAAATAACAGAATCTATGTCTATTTCTGTCGCCACCGCTTTGTCTGTTGCTTGGCGGCAGAAATAGACAAAGCGGTGGTACTAACCCAGACGGCCTCTCGCATACGAGGGACCTACCACATTGTATATATTTTATGTTATAGTGTCATGTCCTTCATTGTCAGAACCTTATTATAATTTCATCCGTGAAAATCCTTTATATTTTTTTTTTCATATTAATAGTGTACATATTTTTAGTGAAAGAAGATTTACTAATAGATTTGGATTTACCGCCGGCAACTAAATTGAACTCTGGTAATGCAGCTAATCAAAGTGACGTTTCAATACTCGACGAGCCCATAGACGTACCTGAAGTTGGTAAGTGTTTAATATATAATATATATATATATATTTTATTTTTTTATTATACGAGCAAGTGGGTCACCTGATGGTAAGTGATCTCCACCGCCCATGTACGCCCACCTCCAGAAGAATCATGGGAGCGTTGTCGACCTTAAAGGAAAGGGATAATTAGGGATTGAGAAGGGCAGGGGATTTGGGCTTCCGGATATCTCACTCACCGTACGAAACGCAGCAGCAAGCCGCTACTTTACGTCGGTCTTCTGTGACACATTGGTAACGACCCGGTCGAGCCAGCCCATTCATGCTGTAGACAAAACTGTCTACAGCGTGGCTTTACCACTCAAGTATTAAGTATTAAATAGGGTTAAAATATTTTTAGTGTAAGTGGACCACCAACATCTAAGGCCTAAAGCCAACCTCCCTGCACGTGGTATACTCTGCTGATTAACGGATGAGGTAATGGCGAATCTTGGTCCCCGTTGTGGGTAGTGGGGGTCCGACGATGGGTTAGGCCACATATCAAGACGTCCACCGTTAAATCATAATGCAGGAAGGCGCACCCTGGCATTAAGCCGGGGCAATGCCAGGCATAAAGAAACAAATAGGGCAGTGATATTTGTTTTTAGGTAGGGTGATAATATAATACGACGCCCGTAGACGCATGACGCTATTCTATGTACATTTATAACAAATAATATCGTTTAAGATGCTATTAGCAATATAACAGACTAAAACTGTCCGCGGCTTCGATTACCGCAACGGGCAATTATTTGAGTGACCAATGTCTTAATACGCTCGGCGAAATATGGGTGTACTAGTTACACATCTGCCTACCCCTTCGGTGTTTACAGGCGTATGTGTGTATGTATGTATACTTAACATCAGGTCCAATATAGTCACATTGACGTGCCAGGATAAAAATTATATAATTATTGAAATGAAATTAAATAGTTTATTAATCATGTAGGCAATTAAAATAGCGCTTATGATAAGTCAGTACAGAAGTAAAAGAAACTTATATTATATAGAACTCAGTATCAACTAATGTATACATACATACATAGCATCATCAAAATACACTCGGACACTACACTAAATCTATTTATTTATCTATTATTATTATTATTGCAGGACTTAATGCAGATTGGGGACAACAGAGTACCGAAAGCCTTCCAACGTATTCACTAAGTACACCTTCACAAAACGTTTCAAACATGTATGGTGCTAAGTCATTAGATAATTTAGCTATGTCCGGGCCCGCGAGTGCTAACGACCAAATGTCTTTACAAATGGACCCGTTCAATACACAATATTGGCCAGAGAATGAGCCCACCAGACCAAATTATGATATACAAGTAGGTGAATCTAGTACAACGCAATCAAACTACAATGAATCTCAAACATTCTCACCTAGTAATTATAATACAGTGACTGGATCGGAGTGGTCCTACGGTTACAATAATAGCATAGTTAGTAATAGTCATCAAAATAATTCTTTATACGCTTTACCTAACGCGACGTACGCGAACGCAAACGCTCTCTCTGTGGAAAGAAATGTGCCGAATGTATCGAAGTCGCTCGCCGAAATGTCGCTGGACGACAGAATTTCAGAATCCTTGAATCTCAGATCAAAGAATACTAATAGTGATAACATATATTCGAACACTAATAGTGATAACATATATTCGAATAGTGCGTACAGTGAACAGCCATCGACATCGATGGTACAAAATAGTGTAAATACTCGATATAATGACATTCCTGCATACAACAACTTCGATATAAATCCAGTGCAACAACAATTCATATTGGAGACGAAAGATTACTACACCAAGTTGTCGACGCCGTCGAGGACTGTCAGAGACAACTACGAGAAGAACATTTACGTTCCCAAATGCGAGGAAGAAGGTGAGAAACTGAAGAATTTCAGTGACTGTTTGGAGAATTCTAAGAATTATTCCGCAATGAAATACCAGAATGTTGATTACGGTAACTATGCAGGTTACTCTGGTAATTATAATACTAATTTGGCGTCGACGTCACGTGACGTCAGATACGATGAGGTTAACGAGACGGCTAGTAATTTTTATAGTGAAATAGAAGATCCCACGAATCCTATATACGGTAGCACTCCGAGATTGTATAGTAACGCGTATTTGTATGACGAAGTGTATGAAGAACCGTCGCCGCGACCGCATCGACCCGCGCCGCCGTGCCCTTCAAAGCCCAAATAATGCCTTAAATTACATACAAAATGTATGGATTATAAGTTACCAGTACTATGATACCTTTAAAAAGGTGTTAAATATAGTGAGACAGAAAGAGAAACAATGCAAAAATGCCTTTGAGAGATTAAAACGAAATATCAAGACTTTGTAAGGAAGTTGTGTGGACGTATATTGGTTTCAAATAATGGGTGGCGGGAACGCGCATTTTAATATTGGTCACATTTCTTTTTTCCTATCAGCGCGGAAAAAATGTTTCTTTTATTTGTTGTTATTAAGATTTTTAATTATGATAAACGAAGAAGCAACGTTAATATATTTAAAGTTCACTATATACGAGTACATGTAGTAACAATTATACGGACACATTTCGTAAACATGACCCAATCACTCCACCTATCGCATACTACGGCTCAATGTGGGTATAGTATGAGTCGTAGTAGTAGTAGTAATAATAGTAGTATGAGTCGCTCTTGAATGTCATCAAGCGTCTCTCTCTTCCATAGTTGGCAATTTTGCTTATTTACAAAACCACCCTGTTCAAGTTGCGCCTTATTAGTCAAAAAAAAAATTATTCGGCCGGTCACAAAAAAAAATATTGCCCACTATTAAAATGTGCGTTCTTGATTAGATACCCTATAGCTGTACTGTCTTTCGAGTATAATTATATTTAATACAGCGTATAATTATATTTAATATCACAAGGTGCGCAATCTATGTCCAGTAGTAAATTAAGCTAAAATATATCACGTTACGCATAGAGTATTATCACTGCTTTCTTTGAAGACGTATACAAAATTGTATTAATTAACAGTATATTTTTGTAATGTAGATTGTGTAGTGAGGTAAGGTTTTGAAATTTAGCGTAAGAGCGGCCTAAATTTATTGTTTGTTTTTTAACAATCACCGTCTCTTTTGTAATGTACGTAAAAAATATTTTCATATAAAGCACTGACGAGAAAGCGTACCATTCAAATAATTACTTTCCTAATTGTTTTTTTTAAATACTTCGAGGTTACTGAGATGTCTTAAAACAGGCCCTTTAGATATCATAGTAGAGTAATTAGTACTCTAATGTCCGAATACTGAAACGCTACTTAGCTGTCTGACGGCTAACGGCTACTTATTTTCATACAATTTTGACAGCTAAGAGGGATTCAACTTGTTTAAAACGATCTTAAATACTTGAGTAGCGTTTCAGTATACGGGCGTAAGCCTCATTAAAATGGAAAGAGTTTATGGAATGACATAACATACCAGAAAACCTTCGTCAAAAAGTTTGGTATGACGCGACCTCTTAAATGACTGTATGTACTCGCTTTCGTAAGAAAGATCTCTCTTATCTAAATGGGGATTATGTTTTAGTTTAACAAAAGGCTATAAATATTTAAATCCTGTGATAACATTATGCTGGTTGCTCCTGCTAGAGAATGTATATTGGATATTTTAAAGACTGAAGGGAATTTATAAGTAGAAGGATAAACGCTAGTATATTCAATTCGCTGGTGGAAGGGTACCTGATACATATTTATACCCGATTGGGAAACATCGTATGCGTTCCTTGTAGGCGGAAAAATAAGTAAAGGTCGCAGGAAGTCGCTGGATGCAAGTCGCTTCTAACAGGTCGATTTGGAAATCTTTGAGGGAGGCCTATGTTCAGCAGTGGACGTCCTGTGGCTGATGATGATGATGATGATGTATGCGTTCAGTCGGTCATCATTCTGGCGACTGTTGAAGACCGCATCGTCGCTGTGGTCAACGTTCTATTGGACTGCACTGTATTTGCCATCACAATGTGGGTTTAACATGTGCAACTAGAAATAATAAGCTAAGATAGTTGAATATAATACTCGACTCGTTATGCCAACCGTAGAGATGGTACAAGGTGGTAGGTCCCCCGTATGCGAGAGGCCGGCTGGATTGGTACCATCGCTTTGTTTATTTCTGGTGCCAAACAACAGTGTGTAAGCACTGGTGTGTTTCGGTTTGAAGGACATTGAAGGCAGTGAAATTACTGGGCATTATGAGACTTAACATCTTATGTCGCAGGGTCACGAGTGCAGTTCAGTGCCATGCAGTACTTTGTACTTCAAAGTTCTCTGTGGTGTTGCTTCTGTTGGCATGGCTTTTACCATCAGGTGAGCGCCTTGCTCGACAACGATAATAAAACCGATAATATATAAGTGCCTGGAACAATTTTAAGGACTCTTTAAAATGTCTAATTAAATGTTAACTCACGGATAACTCATTATGTAGTCATTTTAGTGGACCCCATTTTGACATATTAAGTTTCTCTGTTTTTAATAATGGACTAGATGAATTTGTATTTTGTTCTTATATTTTATCTGACAATAACGTTTACTTGGACACAGTAAAAGGCAATAACAATTCTGTGGAGTATAACATTCACCAAAGATCCAAATAGACGCTGTAAGTACGATAATTTATATGAAAACCAATGTACCAGTTTTAGTACGTACACTGACTGTGATGCGCACTAGATAATCCAGAATGCGTGCTAAAAAAGGTTTGCTGGAGATGTCGACGCTCGAACTATGTACACATACGGCGTCTATTAAGATCTTTCGTCTGTAGGTTCCAACATATAGCAAAATCTTGTCTGTTTTGTGATATAATACGTAAGTTTCATTTTTAATTTCGACTTATTTAATTCATTTTTTGTGTATTATTATTATTATTTTGTCTCAGGTACAGACTAAATTTGTAGCTTCTAAGACAAACGTTTCTTAATTTGCATTATCGTGTAGTATAGTTTTTACGCATTTTAATTTTGTACAGACTAAAGTTCGATTTATTTTAACATTTTGACATTTCAACTCTCAATAATTCTGATTTGGGATTTATCGGCATTGGACATCTGTAATAATAGACAGCCTCCGTGGCCCTATGGGTGAGAAGCCAGCTGTGTAATCAGAAGCAAATGTTTATTGTGAACAACAAATATTTGTATCGGGTTTGGGTGTTGCGGGACCACAAGTTCCTCGTAGTTCCTGATACACACGATACAGGTTACACCTAGTGAGGGGTCAGGACTATGTGTGTGACTGTTGGGTGTATTAATTATAATTATTACATGTGTTACATAGGATCAGTAAAATGACATAATATGTAATTGCTGAATATGTGACTGTTCCAAATGAATAGTTGCATTCGAGAAATCACAACATTCAGATAGATAGAGAATTAATTGTTGCATGACACAGACGAGAATATTACAGACAACTCGTTTTTCTCCGGAGCGCGTCGTACCGTTTGAAAAAAGAATCGCATGACGCAGTCTCGTAAATTACGGTTTTCAATTATATTCCCGGCTATGTCGTCCGAGACACTCCGATTAAATGGGGCTTATGGGACTTATTGCTTCAAAATTACTTCAACATTTTACATTCAGAAATACTTTACAATCTGATTTAATTTTATATACTTATGATATGATTATTATTATTCTGATACACAAATATATAAGTATTATTTATTAAAATAGTTAAATATATAAAAAATCAGAATACTACATATTATTGTATTGTAATGTAAAATGTTTAAAATTCCTTGATTTCGGATCACAAAGTCCCAAAATGTTTTATTGAATTTAACCTCTTGAATGAAATACTTTTCGTTCATGCCACTGCTACATATTACAAAGGATATAATGGATATTATTTATAAAGCTTCACTTATTAACCGTCATCACAAAGTTTCACGTGAAAGAAGTCTTACAGGAGCTGTAATCGATAGTGCTACTTATTTAGTTTTGTTATTAGTAAACTAATACTCACAACAAACATCACACGGTGCCTCACCATTAAGTACCTGGTAGGTTAGTCGCACACATTTTACATTATAACGTTTTGAGTGTATTGATTATGTAGCCATTAAGACATCACGATTATTTCGGTTAAAGATCGTTTCTATGTGTATCGCTACTAACTATGGCGAAATATTGATGAATTTTCAAGTGTCTACGATTTTTTAAATTAGTTATCATAAATTGTAAACCTTAAAACAGATTTGTTTAAGGATCCGACCTCTATACTTGTATACGTTTCATGTGTAATCACGAAATAATGTGTAACACCATTTTGTATGGTAGTTCGCCATTGTTCTTTCATGGAGCCGTAATTCGAAACTGTTTTAGATCTGATGCGAATTTCGATGCTGTTCCGACCCGAGTTTGCAGTCATAAACTGATCATAATTGTTTAACGTCTCGCTAATTATTATTTACACAGGAACTAGGCTATGGATATGATCATTACATCATTAGACTAATACGTATTTGACCTTATGAGATTATTTCCACGTGAAATGAAAAAGTACATTGGATATCTGGCATTAGGTATTTGTTCCTAATTAGTACAGGAGTTTGACGTATGTAAATCATGGGCGGATCCAGATACAGTTTTCTCAACTAGCAAAATGGAAATAATGGTGTATGGATTTAATGTAGAAACTAAATTTCAATAAAAACTGGAGCATTTTTAGTTTTGCTTTACCATCAGTTCAGGAATATCTGCTTACTCTATATCCGCACTTGAATAATAATGGACTTACCCCTTTGATAACGTAAAATCACATTCGTACCTTACGTAGGTACATCAAGTGGTTAAACAATTAATTAAATAAACAGATTTAAAATTGTATTAAGGGGTTATTTATAAGCCAGATCTGTGCGTATTTCATAAAACTTTTAATTTAACTATAAAGTCAATAGTTTTATTTATCTGCCGCACACAGAGACGTAAAAATTTTTTCTTTTGTCAATTTGTTATTAGAATTTGATGATTCCAACACTCAGAACCAGTTAATGATTTATGTTCCGTTACTGAGTGTAAAAGGTGTTTTATGCTCGTTATTTTATAAGCATTCACGACACGAGCAGTTCGCTCGCTTAATGGAGAGCGTCACGCCTGCTCATAAACAGTAGCAACACCGATTAGAACTTCGAAGTATGAAGTACTGCACACCACTAGACTGCGCTTGATTCCGAGACACAAGTTGTTACGTCAATAAAGTGTCAGTAAAGTGAAGTACTGGAATTAACGTCTCTGAGTGCGGCAAAATGTATCTATCCTTTATTTAATTCAGTATGTTATGTAACGTTTGTGTATTGAATCGAAGACAATGTGTAACATTTTCCGATATTGGTCACGTGTGAGAAAATGTATAAATGTATATTTTCATTGTAAATAAGCTTTAAAAAGAGCCATGTAAAATTATAATAAAGACTTGCAGCTTCTGTGATGATTTTTATTTATCTAATCTTGAAGTTTTATAGGTAAACACCACATTTTGAGTAGTAAAGTCACACTGAGTGGTAGTGCCACGCTGTAGCCAGTTTTGTCTACAGCATGAATGGGCCGTTACCACTGTCACAGAAAACCGACGTAAAGACTTGTTGCTGTTTCGTAGGGTAGACTGGGTACGATTGTGACAATTTTAGTTTGACCGCCAATAATTTTGTTAATTTACTAGTTGGTTGAGACAAAAATTACTTGAATCGTAGTTTGTACATTAGTCTACACAAAAATACTGAAATTTTGTCTCAAAATACGCTGTATTAGTTATAGCATCAAATTTAAAAAAAAAAGGGAAAATGTCACAACCGACCACACCCCAAGGACGGTTGTGACAGTGGGTGGGATCAGTAGTGACAGACGTAAACATTCATAGAAATGGTTTATAATGACTTTTATTGTTAGAAATGTTTAACATAACACAAAATACTTTTCTTCTATATAAAGTTTACATTTATATATCAAATTAAATTAAATCTACAATCACTTCTACTCTTATAATTTCTCTTATGATTTTATTATAACCATCTTCTTTAAAATCATAAATTCAGTCAAAGGTTTCTACTCATGAATGAACGGAACCATTCCTCACCAGCCTTCTCATTCTCATCCCAAGTAGCAGGTCGGTGTATGTTGTATTTAGTTGTCAGTTCAAAGGCCAGCCTTTGTAGTAAGGCCAAAATATATTTCCGCGCAACGTGTGATATATTTTGATAACAGCTCTTCTTGCTCCTTAGAAAATACTTTGTTATGAGCTGCAAATCCCATGCTGATGCTGTTTACATCGTGATTCGCATCAGCTTTATCACGTTTATGAATGTATCGTAACAACGACATGTGATTAATATTATCCATTTCCGCAGCTCTCCGTAAAGAAGTGCCACCTTTTACTTCATCATAAGCATCCTTATTTTGACAAATATCAGACCGCGCTTTTTCTTTTCTTTCCGCAAGCGTTTTCTGGGCATCTAAAAGCAAAAACATAAAAAAATAAATGTACAACCGTACCCACTACATTTGTCACAACCGTACCCAACGCATGCTTCTGAAAACAATAAAACCCCATGACTAAACTAAATTAGTTATGTAAAAAGTAATCATTTGTTATTAACTACTAATATTCAATTCACAACAAAAAAATATTTGCTATAGTATATCTGTATACCAATAAAAGTGAATATTCAAAGAATTTGAACAAAAAACTTACTTTTAGCTGTTGAAAAGCAATGTGGCCTCCTGCTTTTGTTTACGTCGCGCACCGGCTAACGCAATACTGGGCAACATGTGTAGACATGTATCGCGCTTCTTTTTCCCCCTTACACTCTTCCCCGTATTCCGTATAGTTTCGCGATTATCACGACTGTCACAACCGTACCCAGTCTCCCCTATTTACGATGAGTAAGATATTCGTAGGCCCAAATCACCTTCCCAATCCGTCCGCAACGATTTCGATCGGGCCCATGATTCTTCTGGTATTGTGAGTGTACGAATTGCAAAACCTCATTTTTTTCCCGCTGTCCGCTTCACGTGAAATGACCCAATAAACAATACGTTGTATTATAAACACATGTATTCGATTTAGAAACCCCCATCCAGAGGTTTAAAGAAATTCACCTTGCGTTAGGTACCTACATAACAACGGTGTACAATACTTTTGTATGTCTTAGAGACAACTCCTGCGGAACTGACAACTTCGCCGGTCTAAATCATAATTTTCTTGATCCTGCAGCCCCACCGAACCTAAGGGGAAGTTCGAAGACTGATGACTCCTGCATGCCCTGCCATTCTAAAGTATAATTTTTCGATTTGCCTCGACTCATTTCTTAGAATACCCTCCGAAAGTTGAACTTATCGAGAAATTAGTCATGACTATGATCTACGAAACGCATAGGCAGGAAATATTTCAAGCAGACGTAGAGCGAAATAATTACATACGTAGTAGGTAATAGTTTACTCGCTTTATACTACCTTTAACAATGTACAGGGAGTTTTTAATTGAAGTTCTGCGGTTGTTTACCACAAAAAAATATCATACATATTATTATTCATTTATATGAGGTATAAAGTATTTATAGGTCTGTCTCTGTCTGCTGAACAATAATTATTATTAACAATTCAAGTAAAGTCGTTTTAAATAAGTCAAATTTAAAGTAGTAAAAGATTACTAGAATATACACTCCTTATAAACTACAATATATATCGTATCGTTAAATACATTAATAATGGATCAGTAGTCGTCATAATCCCATTTAGCTACTACATATATGAAAAGGCACGAACTCATGAAATTTCACGTTCGAAGTTTTTTAGGTAACTTACGAGGCAGCTCGAATCTCTAAATAGTAAAAACCACGTTATGCCCTTTATTCTTGGCTCCATAGTGGGCGTCTCAAATTATAAATATATAATTTTTTAAAGTTTGTAGATACAAGTATTTTGAATTTAAGTAGATTGTAAATAAAATTCGTTTCATACGCTATCACGCCTGTAATACTCGAAGGGGTAGTAAAAGGTGTTCTAACAGTACTGGTTACACTCAGTTGTGTGGGTATGACAACTAACGATGTGACTGTGTACTCTGTGTTTAAAGTAGCTAGTAAATATTAGTTTGAGATTTGATATATGCAGTCATATTTTGTAGTGAGGCAAATACCCCCAGTATTTACCTCACTAGTCATGACGACACTGAATTTCGTACTAATAACGCCCAATAGCCATCCTAACCTATTCCTGTATTCTGTGAGGCGTACCTCTTCAATACAACTGCACTACTAAAGGCAGATGCATATTTTACGCGCTATTTTTTTATTCGTATTAACATCAAAAATATATTTTGATGACTTATATCTTGCCTACAAGGAAAATATGAATGTTTGATTATATCTATATTCTGTATGTCCATTAATGTAATTACGAATAAAGCTCATATTTACATAATGAAACTCAACTCTATTGTACATTCATAGTAGTGGGCAGACATGTCCATATTACTTGCATTATGAAATTCTCGATCCGTAATACCACAGGCGTGTCATTCTTATATTCCATAAGCGTATGTATCTAGCTACTTAGGGCTTACGTAACTGCTCGATGCGCTGACTGCGATAAACTTGTGACGTAGCTTATGTACGACCGCGACCGCAATGGCAATATGGCTATCAATAAATAATTTTATTATAAGGTAATAAATGGAAGGTACATTAGATAAATATAGGTACATAGCAGAACAATAGGTACTAATATTAATATTAGATACTTAGGTAGGTACGTATGTAGATTTAAATGATCTATCTTTAATGTATAGCATCCATGCAGAGAGAATTGGTAATTACATTTAATATGTTCATTCTAGCTTTCAAAAACAAGTTCGTATTAAGTCATGATTATCATTTTCCACCCAAATAGATTCCGATATCAAAAAAGGATATTAACTTTTCCAAAGAGAGCTTTGAGAGGAACTTAGAACGATTTGCTCGAAGATGCACGCAGATAGGTGAATTATATTTAGGTTTAGTGGATTAAATAGAATAATGAAAAGTGTGTAATGAATAGTAAATAATGAAAAGTACGAATAATATCCTTATAGCAATAATCCTAGGAGACACCTATATTGTGTCTAAAAACTATCTCCAGTATCTTCGCGGTGCGGTGAGTGACCTCGGTGACCCCTATCGCTTTAGTCGAAGGAGCCAATGGGCCGATACGGTGGCACTACCCTACATTCAGCTACAAAGCATACAAATTAAATGCTAGGTAATTTTAAATCAGCTGGTAAGTGTTAAGCTTTTCATGTTCTAAGAACGTGGATTATATTCAATGGTGGCAGTGGTGTGATGTGCGGAAAAGATCGATAGACCTCATGCTCTTCCCGACGCAGGGTATCAAAGTGGTGTCTGAACTCAGGACTATCTGCCAGTCTGGATCATATTAGCTCAACAATAAAATAAATTTTGATATCTTGCTACAAATTGATGTAGAGTTCATAAACAAAGACTTCCAATTACGGGTATTTATATACTCACGAAAATGTAATTACAGTTTAACTAAGCATTAATAGGTATCGACAGTGACATGGCTTCGTAACTACGTTATCGTAACAACGCCATTAAAATGCGGGGCGGTGCGCGCGATAACTTAATGCGTGGGACGAGCTTCACTATCCTTTACACCAACTAGTATTATTTTACCCACACAAGACTAAGGATATATCTTACTTAAAAACTAGATTCATGCTGAAACAGAGAACACCTATTGAATTAATGATGCGTAAAAAGACGCTTGTAATTGCGGTTTCGGTATTAAAGCGTTTAACGCGTTAGCTGTAATTATTGTCTAATTGAAGTGGTTCAAGTGTAGAAGCTCCTAGAGTATTGCTAATATTGCCTTATCTAATGATGATCGGTGTATAACAGCAAGGCACTGCGTGGACCATCGTTATGTAGGCGGCGAAGTGGCAGCGCGTGAATGGACGGGCTCGGGATCGATAGAGCTGAGTGCGCACGCCCGTCTGACATACAGCTGGTCGCTTCGCATCCGATATCAAAACGCCTCAACCAGTGTCTCAGTGCCTACTGTGAACAATTTTAGTGCATCAATTTAGTCACGGATATGCTCCGCTCTCACCGACGGCACTAAACGGTGCGTAAACCATTATTTTAGTAAAGCACGTAGCTGTCTGGTTTGATGGCCGCAAGGCGGTTTTCAGCGGTCGCCATATCTCCCCATGAAACCTGTTACACGACGCCTAATAACAATTCATTAGTGCGATGGAAAATTGTTTGTTTATCAAATGTAGGCAAGGTTTTTTTAAAGGAAATTTAAACTCAGTAAGCACTAACCCCGTTCTTCATATTCATGCAGCCGCTGTGTTTTGTTCATTTATATGCCATTTATAAGTATGATTTTGGAATTAATGTATTATTATTACATGAAATAAATGATATGATTATATATATAATTATTAGTTATATTGATGGGGTACGGACGAAAGTCCTGTTTAAGAGTGTCTATTTTTAGAAAAGTGGAACGTATCGTTGGTTCCCAACTTAATTTACAATAGGACGAACCAGTCGCGTGGGTGTAAAGGGCAGAGGTATCTACGTTGGTGTATAAAATGTACATTTTAGATGTATGTGTTATTATAGTATAAATTATACAATTTATTTTTGTATCTATTTCACACAGACAATGAAAATTACTTTTGGTTAAGTTTTAGGGGGGAAAACTCTACATTATAACAAAAGTTTTGTTGTTTCATATTAGCTTCATGAATTCTTGACTCTATAAATTATTGTGTATATAAAACGAGGAAATAGAAACAAAGTTTAACTAAACACGTTTTTGCAGTAGTTATTACAAGGAATTAGTATAGGTAACGAGGCACTAGTATTGACAATCCTAAGGCTTTACTAACTAATGAAGTTAATTACGTAATTAGAATACATTTCCGTATTTAATTTACATAATTTTATGTCTATTTTCGTGTTATCGAGTGTTTCGTTCTAATTATTTAAAACCCACGCACGAGTTGTAGGCTGTAGATAGGTAGGTACTCCCTTAAAATCGGGCCTCTTGTCGTGTAACTTATTCGCTAACATTTGCTGATTGAAATTAGTAAAAATTTTATTATTTACTATGATGCCACCAAAAGATGCCAGGCAGAAGAAGATAATTATTTAATATAAGATGTCAGAATATAAGTATTTGAAATTTAATATAAAACTAATATTTTATGAGATGTATTTCCATCAACAAATTGTAGGAGCGTTGTATGATAAAAGCACCGTTTTCAACGTTTTACAAGATTTTTCAAACAGACAGTTAAATTAATTTAAACGTGTTGTGGTGACAAGTTGAAAAATAAAGGTATCATAGTTATTTTTTCATGATTATTTTTAAATGAAAAATCATTATGCAGAGACATCTTTATTGTTCTGTTGGAGATCCTCTTACCTACCATGTTCATATAAAACATCGATTGTAGCTTAAAATCAACTATGCTAGATTAGATAAGGGCCAAAATTATTCTTCTTTTGTAGCAATATTAAATATTGTCAATAAAAAGAGAATTATTGCAGATCAACTTAAAAGAACTATAGTACCTATGTATTAATTATTAACTTATGATATTGTATATAAAAACAAAAACACAAAGGACAAGAAATACACATCGCACACGGTTTATATTGCTACCTTTTAATAATGGGTATATACAAAACGTAATAAAATGTCGTTTCGCTTGACAAAATAACATTAGTCCATTAATTGTGATACACTACTAGCACAGAACAATTTTACTCTGGCGTATCCCTAGGTACACCAATATAAATAACTTAATACACAAGGTCGTGGGATGCTCTCTATATATTAGTCTATGCAGCCGTATAACAATAATCGTAGTTTTTGGATAGAAAATGTTGGACACTGGTAATAGAAATATCTATGATAATAAACTCAAACGCCCACAGACAACGCAGCCATCCACCCCTAAGTTTATCTATCCCGTAAATCTTTCGATAGATCACGGTTGAAAAGAAATTAGGTTGGGTCAGTACTTGTAGGTTACTTGAACTTCTTTATAAGCACCTATACTTACACCGTCGACGTTGCCCGTCGCGTCTATGCGATTAGGCACGTATTTGGATGGGTAATGTTTTAGTAAGCTTTTATTAATTGCTGGTCTCGGTTTGTATCTAATTAAGATATACTCTGTGTTGATTAGACACAATTCAATGTATTTAATTACCGTACAATGAAGTTGCATTGTACTTACTTGTTCGTTTACCAGCCGCTAGCACAAAAATAATATTAGTACATCACCGACATATTTTCGAAGATTGACGAAGCCCAAACCTTAAATCCTAGTACATACCCGCTCACGCCTGTAATCCTCGAAAGGGTACGTATTAAATTATAATAATTTGTACATTTGGATACACATTACAATTCGATATATGATTCGGACGTTACTATAACTTGCAAATCCATTTTGAATATAACAAAAAAACTACATAAACTAGAAGACACATAACCCCGTTGGTATTCAAAATTTGAGTTCGGTAGTTACGTTGAGTTGAATGGCAATAGTTTATTTTGTTATAATTATAGTGTAGTATATATTATTATATAGTCCGACTATATACTCCACGTATATGATGTGTAAATAAATAAAGACGTAATAAACAAATTATGAACATAAAGTAAACTGCAAGATTTTCTTGGGTGATAAGTTTCTTCTAGGCACATAAATAACGATCTGAGCGCTCTCGTCCCTTCAGGCTAATTTATAAGAGTCTAGGTAAATTAGACGGGTCGTTTTCATATACCTGCGCGCATACCAGCTAGATACGACATTTTGATATAATGGGTTATAACCCATTTTAGCCCTGACTCTCCCAATGCGATGTTTCCTATTTTATTCAAAACTTTATATTGTTTGTAAATGCCAAATGGCACTTTTGTAAACGTAAAATTGTTTCGTTTCTTCTTAGTTTGTATTTTATCATAATTATTTTTTTTTCTCTTGTTTATCTCCAGTCGTTATGTCAATGTAATTATTTCATTTTGTTTAGATTGAGTGTTCCTTTTACTACTTGTAATAATAAATATTTTACATAATTTACCTATAAACGATGTAGGTATCTTTTAGAACAATGGTGGTGTATCAATTACTAACAAGCGATTGTTTGCAAATTAAATCAGAGAATAATAGATTTTCACTAAATAAGGTTCCAGAAACTGAAATGGATTTAACAGGGCTGTCAAAATCAAAGTTCTGTTAGTTCAATGTTGATATGATCGGCCTTTGAGAAACAGGGTGTAAGCAAATCTAATAAATCAATTTATTTTGTATGTGAATATTTCAATAATAAAAATAAGATCAAAAGTATTCCCGCATTGGATTAAGGCGAAAGTTAGAAACGTTGCGAGGGTGATTGGTAATTTCATACACAGGACTAAGAAAATTATTCACGTGAAATGAATTTGCAAAAACAACGACGCAAAAAAGATAATCGGGCTCATCTAAACTATTCAACTTGAATGGGTGTTTTTAATAAATTACTTTTAAAGCAGCATTAGCACTGTGAATAGCATCGATTTAAGTAGCGACGGATCGTTACAATTTTCTTTACAATTATTCGAACCAAGAAATAAGTACTTACTCCATTATTTACTTACGTATCAAGTTACATTTTGTAATAAAGGTAGGTATTGTCGGAATTAGGATATGTCTTTATTATCTGAATTAAATCGTTACATAAATACACGCAGCTGTCACACATATATTCCTGATACCCACATAAGGATAATCTGTATCATGGGTATCAGGAACTAAGAGAGGCTCGCGGTCTCTACACAGCTGTAACTACCTACATACTGCAGTAACTACATACATCGAAATAGTTCTGTATTGAGACACTTTAGAGCTAATGGAAACCCCAGGCGTTCATTTCATTATAATAATATTTTTAACAATACATTGTATAGTGTGTGGAAAATATGTTGTTTTTAATGGTTTCATATAGTTCAAATGGAATAAAATTTAATGAAATATTTATTCACACAATTTGTGTTCACGTTCACGTTCTTTCACGTTCTATAATACAGATTTCTCAAAGCGTTTCTGACCGAAATTTAGTATTTGAACTGTTCAGTTGAAATCATAAAGAGGAATTTAAACGTAAGAAGTATAGTGTTACCCATATATTATACCAAATCTAAGTTAATAATCTCTGTATGATTACCCACAGATGTAATGTTCCGCCCATCGTTGGGGCAGGCTCTGTGGGCGCTGGCGCTTTTAAGCGCGTTGGCGCCCTCGCACGCCGACGGGAACATAGGTATTTATGATTTTTTTTTATTGCAATTTCAATACAAGATTTTCTAAGGATTAGCTATTTACTGATAAGCCTCTACCAACATCTTACTTAGATATGCTGACATTAGATATAGATTTTCAGAATATAGAGGTAATAAAAAAACAACTGCTAAGTGAATTTAAATTATGCTCTATGAAAGTGAAGCCAGTCAACCCCGTGACCACGAAGGCTGAAAAGCTTTCGAAACGTCGGGACTACCATTAAATAAAAAACCGCGATAAAATCCGTTTAAATTAGTATTATTTCAAATGAAGCATCTTTAAAATTTTAGCTTCAATATTTAATTCCTAAATAAACCTACAATAGGCATAGTTAGTGGTCAACCGAGTCTCAGTTTTGAAGCCCAAAGGCCTCCGAGATAGCTTAATGATTTCTGTCAGCTGTTAACAATCAGCCCACGCCAAGAGTTCCCTAATCATTTACCGATTAGTCAATGCAACTCATTAGTGCAATGCATTTTACCACATAAATCATCATAAATGTTACCTTGCCGGAGATATCTTGGAAAATCAATAGTGTGTCAACATTCGCGTAAGTGCACCTCAGTAGGACAAAGACCGTAGGAATCTAATTATCTTGAGCGCCAATCTCGTGTCAACGGTTTCGTTTTGTTAATTACAGTATGTAGGCTTAGAGCTTTGATTTTCCTTTAGAAAAAAATTTTTTTTTCTTTATACAGGATGTTTATTTAGCGCATCATTATGCGTAGAAGAGGTGGAATGGTGCTACGACGGTAAGAATTAAACCATTTTTTTCTAAATGATCTATCGCAATAGATAACTCAACCGTAATATTAATTTTTTAATCAATAGACTTTGCATTTGGGAAATGTATACCGGTATACGAAGAGGAACCTGAGGAAGGAGCGCTGTATCGGTAAGCTTAATCTATACTAATATAATAAAGCTGTAGAGTTTGATTGTTTGTTTGTTTGTTTGAACGCGCTAATCTCAGGAACTACTGGTTCGAATTGAAACATTCTTTATGTGTTGGATAGTCCATTTATCGAGGAAGGCTTTAGGCTATATAATATTACGCTGCGACCATTAGAAGCGAAGCATCAGTGAAAAATGTTGCAAAAACGGGGAAAATTATTCATATTTGAAGGCTTCCGTTACTAAGCTACCGAAATAATATTATTTGAAGGCTCCCGTTGCTAAGCTACCCAAATCTATACTAATATTATAAAGCTGTAGAGTTTGATTGTTTGTTTGTTTGTTTGATCACGCGGGCGGAGCCGCGAGCAAAAGCTAGTATAAAATATTTTTATGAATTATTAACTCAATAAAGTAACTATATTGAAAATATTTTGACATTCCATGGCGCAGCGGGCGAGCTGGCTAGCTGGATATGAAACGAGAGGCCGCGGGTTCGATCCCCGCACCGAGACATATGTTTGTGTGATACACAAAAAATTGACTCGTGTCTGAGTGTTGAGGGACCGCAAGTCCCTTATAGTTTCTGATACTCACGACACAGGTTACGCTATTGTGGGGTCAGGATTATGTTTGTGACAGCTGGGTGTATAAAAACAACGTTTATTTTTTCTCATTAAGGTATGATATGGGCCCAGAGCAACTGCAATGGTTCGAAGGCGAGCTCCAACGGCTTGCCACACTCGGTTACCGATGGGAGCACGCATACACACAATGCGTGTTACAAGCCATGCTCTACACATTACGGCAAAACTTGTTAGTATTACACTAAATATTTTTCTTATATCGTCTCACGTCGAAATAGTTCATTAATTTACTTGCGTTTATTTCAGAGATCCATCAGAGGTCAATACAAAAATATGTGAACATTTTGCTGACTCTAAACTGATTTCTGATACATTGCAAGAAGGAAATGAAAATACTATCGTAAGTAAAGTGATACAGAATAAAATTAGCATCCCTTAAACTAGTTTAATATTTTGCATTTATTTTTTATTCTAGATTGAGCCAGCAGAAACGGCATTTGTTCGATTCACACCAAATTCTGCTCTGAGTGATTCTAACTTTGCGAACGAAGTATATAATCCACCGTTTTCTCCAGAAGTAGATTCAACAGGCTACATAGGTCGAGGTATTATGCATAATTACATTTCATACGACTTAGCATACGATTTTACGTTTTATTTTAGCAACTAAAAAAAAAGTTTAAAAATATAATTAACTAATAATATTTTAGTGCCCGGAATAGAGAATAACGCCGCATTTGATGGTGAAACTCCGAGTGATAAATTACGAGATCTGATGCTAATGACAGGCAATGAGGAGTCTCCTGTTATATTGCCTTTCGAAGGGTTCAGAGAACGACTTCAAACGGAGGAGAAAACTAAAGCTCATAACGGCCTGACGTCTCCCATAATCGATAAAGAGAAGAAATCTATGAATGAAATTGTTCTGCAAAATGATCCCAACGTCGGATTTTCCGATGAAGAACGTATAGGTGCTCATTTTCGCAAACTCAAAAACAAGGTTCCTCCTTACACCGCCGAATATATAACTACTAATAGATTTTCACCCCTTGACGAGGAAGTTCGTTCAAATGCGTACAAGAATTATAAACAAAGTTTTGCAGCGAAAAATTTCCCATTCGAGTATGAAGATCCAGCCGAAATGTCGGAACCGAGGATTTACTACGATGAAGACCCATCGGAAGATTTTCCCTTCGATGCGGGAAGTGGTGAGCTGGATTCAATTAATCTAAAAGGTTATTATAAACTTTATGATGTTTTTGCTAAAGTAGAATATGTACTACTATATTCATTCTAAACAAAATATTTTGCGCTTTAGATAAAAATAGTCCTGTAGTGGAAGCGAAACATTCCAAAAACATGGATTATTTGATGAATTACTGGCGAGATGTTATGGATACTAAAGTTAAGTCTCAAGGTGCTTTGTATTCCGAGGGTGGTCCCCTAAAAGCTGAGGATTTGCAAGGTGAGTACACTTGACTTTTATAAGATTGCCTCCATGCAAAAAAGGCAATTTGTGTTGCTTCATTGCTTTATTTGCATAGTAGGTACAGCGGTAATATTATTTCGTTCATTATATTATAAACCCAATATATTAACATTTACATCATTCTTCTAAGTTACATTTTTCAGTTGACCGATGTTTTTTATGTTCACCTATTTTGTTTCACATAGGCCCCTTAAATTCAAGAGACTCAGCCCGGAACCTTAACTCGCACCAGAACGAAGGTGTTACAGATACCGACGATGTTTCAGGTGAAAATTACAAATTTTACCCTGAAGAGTTGCAAGATATACTTAATAGTGAATGGGGCTTTAAACGTAGGGAAAGAGACGATGTTAAAAAGCCCGGGCCGCGTGTGGACGCGAAAACGTTAAAGATATTATACCACAATAAATCAGTAGCAGGTTAGTGTCGGGGCGGCCTGAGGTAGCTTTACTTAGTTATCGATGTACCCTCGAACAAATACAAATCATGAAAGGCTATCGCTGCGTCGCGTCGCAGCTTTTAACACGATTTTTTCCTTTCTGAAATGTTAAAGCACTTCAAAGTTTGTTTAGACCACTGCACTATATGTTTCCCTTAATAGCACATTTGGTTTCTTACACTACAATAAGCATGAGGCTGTAATCCTCCAAAATAAAATATTGCCTATGTGTGATTATTCTAGATCTAAGTGTTTAATATTTATTTATGATATGTTTATTTTCACGTTTCTAAATATCGTGTATGGTGTAAATTTTATTTTACATCCCTATTATTATTGTGTATAGTGTCACTAAGTACAAGATCATGCATATCAGTTTCTATTTTATTTCAGCTTTGTTCAATTATTGAGCACAACAGCTTTTATTTTGATTTGTGATTATGGGATAGATATCTAAGAATGTTTACTGTCTAGGAATCGTTTTCTATACCTGTTAAATAAGCCGTCAAATAATAAAATATTTTAACTTTATTGTTGTACTTACTTAATTTATAAAAATAATGCGATGCATGTTCTACATTCTCGGTGTTGTGGAATGATAAAGAAAGTATAGTCATTAATTTATTTTTATGATCTTATATTGCAGTTCACGGCGCCGCACACGCACAAAAAGCTGTCAAAAACGGAGATCACGATCACAATGAGTACGATTATGATCCCTCTTATGCTTATGTTTTATTTAAAAATAGGTAAATGCTCATTATATTATTTTCATAACTGTTAAAGTAATCCGTTATTTATACGCCGATTTGATTGTCCTTTCAGAATTCTCACGGATTGGGTCAAGGGCGTTTCCTTTATTTCTAAACTGGAAGAAATGCTCGGATTAGAGAAGAATACATTTACGAACCCAAGGTATACATTGCTCTTTTACATTCATATAAAAGTGATAATTCTGTATTAATAATAGTACCTAAATATTATTTTTATAGGGTTGACCCCGGTGAAGTAACATTTAAAGTAGAGAAGAATAAAAAAGGTTACGACGCAGTGGATGTTGCAAGAAGAGTCAGTAAGTTGCATTCTGTATTCGTTTACCTTGTAGTTCTTAGTACCGATGATACAGGTTAACCAGTAGAGGTCAAGACCATGTATGTAGTTACCTGTTTGGTTTATTTATAATGTATTTATTTATTTAAGTTTTAATAAAATATTTTATAATTAACTGCTATTAAAAACTTTTCAGATGACATTAAAGACGCACTGCGTCTAGAGACGGGCGCGCAAATTTTATCAACTGGAGTCGGTGATAGGGTGAGTTCAATTTAATGAAATCCACAGAATGGACATATTTTTTAAAGCATAGTCCGACAAACAAGCATGTGGGTCATCTGATGGTAAATGATCTTTAACGCCCATAAGCACACACAATAGTAAAATAATCATGGACACGTTACCAATCTTAAATGGAAGGGGTAATTAAGAGATTTCATGTGGGCTTTCGAATATCTCATCCTGCCTACGAAACGCAACAGCAAGCTACTACTTCGTCAGTTTCCTGTGAGACCACAATGCTGTTACAAAACTGTCTACAATTTGGTTCTACCACTTAATAACTACGTATCAGCTACTGATATTTTCTATAACTTCATTCGATAGAATTGTACGTTTTTACAGAGCAAACGACCTATAATCCGACATGCTGAATCTCCGGAAGCGTTGATATTTGGTTTGGACTTACCAGTCTTGTTAGCTCTCGTGGGAAGCTTTTCAGTGCTTTTAGTGGGAGGCATAGTGTTTGCAATTCTATTGAAAAGAGACATGAACGCTAAAAAGATGCGAGGATTATCTTCGGCTGCGGAGATAGATGCTGAAGCTACAAGGGATTATCAGGTTGGTCATGAATATATCTTCATCTTTTGTTGATTTAAGTGAATTGATGTACCTCAAATGCTTATCCGCTTCTAGAAAAGTGCAGAAATGCCCGGTAAAGGCATTTGGTAGTACCTGGATGAGTCGAGCTAGATAGGACTCTGGATAGCAATGTTCAATATACTTTTGAATTGACTAGATGTATGATAAATGTTCATTCTAATGTCTCACAGATAACATTATTATGTGTTATTCGTATGTATAAAACGGGGTTTCAAGTAAAATCTCTATTAGATATTTAAAATAACATTTGGATTAATACCTTTTAGGAATTATGTCGCGCAAGAATGTCTGGCAAGTGGTCTGGACAGCAAACAACCGCGGCACCACCTCATCCCGCTGAACCGGCACAACGTATCACCTCTCTTTCTCGCGATCCTGACGGCAACTCACCTTCCACCAGATCCAGCACCTCATCCTGGTAACGTAAACGATATGAGACAATATTTAATTATAATTATATTTAATAATGTAACTACGGGTTTCTTTCAGGAGTGAGGAACCGGCGCTTACCAACATGGATATCTCTACTGGACACATGGTCTTGGTAAATAATTATATTATCATGATTATAAATAAGCTCGTAATTCTTACAAACTTCAAAAATGAGGAGCCTGGAATTCGTTTGTATAAAGAAATAGCTTTAATGTATGTTCACGCATAACTGCGACATACTGAGACACAGCGGCTATAGATCATTATTGGAAAAAAATGATATTTGTGTAGCATGACATTTTTTAAAATCAATTTTGCTCTCTTTGCTCGATAGCCGTCTTTCATATTGACGCGAATATTTTAAGGTGACTTAAAACAATACTTTCTGAAATAATATCAATTAGGTACCTAAAAGCACACTTTTTAACGATTTTATTTAACTGTTTTATCACAACATCTTCACAATAATTATAGTTGACAAAACAGGATCTACTTACGCGAACAAATCTTATTCCCAACAACTTTCATCTTCTTCAGGTACAAGTTGGAAGCGGACGACATGACGCAGCAGCAGACGACGTGTCGCAGCGACACTACTGGTTTCTATGTATTTCTATGAAATTACATCCGTAGTCAGCGACACGAAGCTAGCGACGCGTCGTCGAGCGGCAGACGCCAGTGTCGTCCGACCGCGGATCAGTAGTGCCGCTGACGACACGTGCAGCGAGTTTCTTTTCAAAATGAATTTCAAGATTCAAACGACAATACTGTCTGAATTCTTTAATATCGCTTTCTAAATGGTTTTTAATCAATATTGAATAGGTTCCCTCACTTGTTCTGCATTTAAGCATAGGGCGTATGGCTTCTCGTCTTTTTCTGTACAAGTACAACAAAAACAAGTCATCATAGTCTTCTTCCTCTTCTAATAAAAGATATAAAAAAATGCATCTTGTTTCACGGAACACTCGGTACCAACTGGATTCCATCTGCTGTTGTCGTCTGCAGTCGGGTTCGAAATCATGACTGCAGCGACACGTCGTAACGACGTGTCGTGACGACATGAAGCGACTACACGTCGTCTGCTGCTGCGTCATGTCGTCCGCTTCCAACTTGTACCTTTCTTCGGAATTTTTCACGCAATTTGGACGTTACCTACGCTATATCAATCCGTCTAAGGCACTCATTCAATTTCTTCCTACCACATTCACCTTATTGTAGATCCATGCCATCGTCAAACTTACATTTAAAAATAAAGATTCACATCCCTTTATTAGGCTTACAGGGACAACTACAAACATCCAAAGCCTGACGATTTTTAGTTATAAATAAATATTAAATTTCCCCACCAGGCCTACATGGAGGATCATCTCCGTAACAAGGACCGCTTGGAGCAAGAATGGCGAGCGCTGTGCGCCTACGAGGCTGAGCCTTGCGCCACCACCGCTGCTTACAAGGCAGACAACACTGGCAAGAACCGATACGCCGACGTCCTGCCATACGATCACTCCAGGGTCACGCTGAACACACTCTCCAATCACCTCGGATCTGACTACATTAATGCTTCTACTATTGTGAGTGGATTACTGATGATTTTATCAATAAATTGTCTGTTGTTAACATCACGTATCATGTTCAGATATAAGAGATTACTTTTGAACCGACTTTAAAATGTGGGAGATTCCCAATTCAACTGTACTCTTTTTTGTATATGTTACGCTATGTCTCCGCACCAAGAGATGATTTTGTAAACCCACAAGGTTTACTTTTGGGTTAGTCCCATATTATTATAATGGCCAAATGCACAAATGGATCTCTTGATAGTAAGTAATCTCCACCTCTTAGGCCGCGGACTCGAAGTCAGCGGGTGCGGGGCGGCGGCAGCGGCGGCGCGGGTGCGGCGGACACCCGGTCTCGAAGTCAGCGGGCAGATCGCGCGGCGCTAGAGCGGCGTAGTGTTGTACTATGAGAAATTAGTGTCTGTTCGTGAACGAAATTGATGTGAATATGATGTTCCATATAAAAAATCATTGAAATAATTTGCTCCACCACGTCGGCGGGCATTTTTGAAAATACACAGCACTACGTCAGTGCAGACGCGCCGTTGCCGCTCGTACGTCGCTCCTCGCGCCCGCGCCGCGCCCGCGCCGCGCCGCTGCTTTCGAGACCGGGTCCATTTCAATCTATGCATTTGAACGCGCCGCACCCGCGCCGCCGTCGCTTGCCGCTGACTTCGAGTCCGCGGCCTTATGAACATACACAATACCGAAGGAATTTTGGGTGCGTTGCTAACCTTAAAGGAAAAGATTTGGGCCTCCAAAAATCTCACTCGTCCTATGAACCATAGTCGAGCCGGCCAAATTAAAGGTGGTGATGTACATTCTCGATGTTCCTACCTCTTTTTTTGTATTTAATTATGCAGACGGATCACGATCCTCGTAACCCAGCGTACATAGCAGCAGCTGGCCCGCTGCCGCACACCGCTCCCGACTTCTGGCAGATGGTCTGGGAACAAGGGTCCGTCGTCATGGTCATGCTCACTCGTCTCACTGAGAATGGACAGCAGCTTTGCCATCGATATTGGCCCGAAGAGGGTTCTGAACTCTACCACATCTATGAGGTACTTATTCATATTAATTCATTTCAACTCATTTTTATTTAATAATATTTACAATATGCCTTTGTTCTGAAAACAACTGCTTTATAGTTGCGCGAGGACAATTGAAACGATTGTCAGACATCGCACTGGTGTATTTTATAGTAAGCTAACGCTACACATACGTGTATATATACAAACATAACATTCCGTACATGTAGTTAAATACATAGGTTACAATTATATATAAAGTTAGAAGAACTTTTTAAAATTGACTATTGTTAGGTGACGCCGCCACGTTTGTTCGTATGTTTGGGGACATGATTCGTTCTCTTGTTCAGTGGCTTTATCCCTAGCATCATAAAACGTATCACGCCGTTGATCTACCGAAGGTACACAATGCGGTAGGGACGGTAGCGTGTCTGTGTATTTTATTCTTGTGGTGCATATTATTGAATAATTCTGTTAAAAAAACTACAAGTCTCAGTTTGATAATATGTCGATAGATAGATAACTCTTTATTGGCACACCAATCATTAAAATTATACATTACGAACCTTACAACTAAATCAAGTTACACAAGGCGGTCTTATCGCAAAAGCAGATCTCTACCAGACAACCTTGAATTGTTATGGATTATATGCTTAGAAAACTGAATCTATATTGACAATCATTCAGTCTATTCAATATTAAGACCAAACATAATAAATAATATGTTTATACATGGTATGGGTATATAATTATGCACTATTTAAATATTAATACATTGTGACTATCTTTGTACCCGGCTACACGTATTCGGTGAAAATTTTCATAAATACTATAATTATTTATTATTTTTCCTCGCGACTCGTACCTAATGATCAATTCAGACCATTATCTAGGAAAACTGTATATTTTTATCAGGTACACCCTTCTCCAGATTACAAGTTACATACCTGCGAAAATGGCTTTGATAGTTAACTGAGAAAAGAAATGATATTTTTAAATTTAAATAATTTGTAGGTGCACCTAGTGAGCGAACACATCTGGTGCGATGACTATCTAGTCCGCAGCTTTTACCTGAAGAACCAACGCACCGGCGAGACTAGGACTGTCACTCAGTTCCACTTCCTCTCTTGGCCAGAGAACGGAGTCCCTTCGTCAACAAAGGCTCTGCTTGAATTCAGGAGGTAGGTATTATAAGATATGCAACTTCATCGTAACTAGGGAATTGAAGATAAAAACAAACAGCTGGGATTTGAGGGAAATAATATGAGTTAAGTACTGTATTTGACGATTAGTATATTTTCGATAATTACAAAACTAATTTTCATTTAAATTATTTCTTTATGAGTTTAGCGTACCTATATACTTATCATGTATTACAAATAATTTTATATTTTGCAGGAAGGTGAATAAGTCATATAGGGGAAGATCTTGTCCGATCGTAGTCCACTGCAGGTAAAGAGCCCTTTTATCATATTATAAACTAGCTTTTGCTCGCGGGTCCGCCCGCGTGATCTGCTTTTTCCGGGATATCCTTTCTTAGCGGATGCCTACGTCATAACATCTACCTGCATGCCAAATTTCATCCCGATCCCTCCAGTGGTTTGGGCTGTGCGTTGATAGATCACTATGTCAGTCAGTCACCTTTGAGTTTTATATATTTAAATATCTTGATTTGGTATTTTGATTCCCTACATAATTCGGCTGAACTTACTACATACTTGTAGTATTATAATATCTCATATCTACATGGGATTTATGGGACGCGGAGTAATAATTATTGAAATTATCAAAGAGACATGTTACACTTTGCAGACGGGGCGCCAAGATTTAAAGTTGAAACATATATTTTTATGTCATGTTGGTCTAACGAGTAACATATTTCAGTTTAAAAGACAGCGTGCCTGTATAGGTACTTCAAATTATTTGTACCTACTCGAGTTGAAATACAACAATTTAGATTTTTTTTATTTAACTGAATGAGCAAGCCGCTCGCCTGATGGTAAACGCCTGCCCATAAACATATGAAAAACCACACAGAACTTTGCATTACAAAGCACTGCATGCCACTGAACTGCGCTCGTCACCCTGATACATAAGATAAGTCTCATAATGCCCAGTAATTTCATTGGCTTCAATGTCCTTCAAACCGAAACACAACAGTGCTTACATCGGCCACGAGGGACCTACCACCTTGTAAATAAGAATGTTACTAAATCAAAGAATATAAATTATTGTCGTGCGATATTTTGTATGTAAACAGCGATGGAGCGGGCCGTACTGGAACCTATTGTTTGATCGACATGGTACTAAACCGCATGGCTAAAGGCGCTAAGGAGATCGACATCGCTGCTACTCTGGAACACATCCGCGACCAACGACCCCGCACCGTCGCCACCAAGCAGCAGTTTGAGTTTGTACTGATGGCTGTCGCTGAAGAGGTCAGTGTTTGTTTTTTTTTATTCTTATATATTTTAGGGGCTTTTGGTAACATTTTCACAATGCCAGCCCTATCGTACACTAAACATTATATAACTTATACTAGATTATTTACAAACTTATTTATAAATATAGCGGCATCAGATAGAGGCTCCGACAAACTACAACAATACTTTGGTAAATCCCAATATCTAATAGATTAATTTTGAATGTATTTGTCAGGGCCTCTCTCTTAGGCCTCGTCCTTACACAATTCCACTAAAGTGTGACTTTTGTATTTGAACGTGTCGTATTTTATTTGGTAACGTACACATACAGAGAATATTGTATTTATGTAGTATTCTGTCTTTTTACGATGTGACTTTGAAAAATAGTTTTACTTCCAATAATTTGGTTTTTATTTGTTTCTTTTTAGGTTCACGCTATCCTGAAGGCTCTGCCGGCACATTTACAACAGCTGCAGGAAAAGAAAGATAAAGAAAAAGAGAAGGAAAAGGAGAAAGAAAAAGATGGCGCCGAAAAGAAACCCGTTAATTGAACTACGCACTGCTTACGCTCCCACACGAAAATATGATAATGTATATGGAAGTATTTATGTTAAACATAATGTTAGGCATTTAATGAAATACGCTCCTAGTTGAGAATTTCGTTATAGATTAAATTTAAATGTTCTATTTTCCCGTTTAATTATCTTATTTTTCACCTCGAAGTTCTTGACGCGGATTGTTTAGCTTGATGCGCTGATTATTACATGTATTTATTTTGAAAAGGTAACCATAAAAGAGTAAATTATCATACGAATGATCATAATTACTTATGTAGGTAAGTACGGAAAAAGCCTTTGTCGCGAAATTTAGCATTTATTTTTATAACAAGCTTTATCTTCATATTACCGTTATTTTCGTAACATGTACTACATCCTATTTATTTATGTATGGTGTAACACAAACTATTATTACATGTGTATTGAAGTTATTTATCATGTATAAGCTTGTGTCCGAAATTGATGTGGTCAATTGCAACGGTGTCTTTATCTTTACTGACATGCGTTTAATTTGCTGTGAACTATGCACATCCTTGAGTTCAAAAGGTAAATTATTTAATTATACAGGACCTACTATTCTATCTTATGTACAATGGACTTAATATCAATTAAATATTTATACAAAATATAAATACTTAAATAAAACGTATGTATTTGTGAGTTTACTCGAAATGGACACTGACATGGTCTTGTTATCCCTTCAAACAACAACCTCTTTACTGCATTTTAAATGCATACTATATTAATATATGGAATGATCTAGTCAATATCTTATATTATGGTTGATTTATTATGTTATAACATATTTTAATCGTGGCGAAGAGGCCTATTTTAGTAACTAGTTAATATAGAGCTTGTGGCATTTTGACTTTAACATTCTTCAACAAGCAAACACGACCACGGATAAAAAATGTGCACTTGCGTTCCTTTCGTGTCTTTTTATTATTGCTGTATCATGTATCTCGTTGTATTTGTTATTCGCGTAATCTTTGTTACATATAATTAGGGGATATTCATCATAATCAACTCAAAAGTACCCGGGGCAAAATGTCTTCAACCAATCATATCCTGAGTAAAACGGAATACCTGAAAAAATAATCAGATACTATTAGTGTGAAGATGAATATTTACAGAAGCTAGTAGCAAACAATATAGTACACACACATAATACATGTTATGTATGAGATTTATATAAGATTATATTTACTGCATACTATGGGAAAATGTAAAAAAAATACCTACCTACGAAATTATAAAAGTAGTTTTAGATTTTAAGAGAAAAATATATTTAACCGTATTTCTGTATGAAATTATATGTAGTTTTTATGTGAATGATTGAATAATGGATTTTGATTAAATTGTTTTAGGGAATGTGACAGTATCCTGATTGCCCGCAGACGCAACAATCCTTTTCCTTATCCACAGTCATGCAGTTTAGATAATACTGTTACAAGTGCAAACATAAAGGTGATTGACGTTATCAAACAAATAAGATAAATATCCAAACCATATAAAAAATAGAAAGCAATAAAAGGTCTAACCAATTGCGTCGCCGCTATAGCAGTTTCATTGTAAGTCAATGAATGATTGATAAGTCATGCAAATATGGAATCAGAGTATTTGATCATAGTTTGATATAGTCTGTTACAGAGAAAAAAATATAAAACCGAAGTCCGAAAGTCTTTTCTGAAACTTTCTAAACATACATACCGCATTCTGAATGATGCAGACGTTACAAGAAACTTAGAACCGCTACAATTGCGCAGGGACATTGCCTCGCTGAGCGTCTTGTATCGTCTGTATCACGGTGAGTGCTCTGAAGAATTGTTAGACCTTATCCCATCCTCACCTTTCCATAACAGAACCACGCGTGCTGGCTTGAGGAGCCACAGCTTCGTGGTCTCCTCCATCTCGGCTCGAACTAAAAAGTTCGCTAAGTCTTACTTCTGCCGGACCATTAAGCTGTGGAACAGTTGCCGGCGCACGTGTTCCCTCCTTCCTATAATATGGGGTCCTTTAAACGGAGTGTGAAGAAGCAGTTAGGCAGGCCGGCATGATCGTGTCGACCAACGATAGACACACTGTTTGTCGTTGGTCGACACTATTCCTGGATTGCGCTACACTTACCATCAGGTGTGGCGTAGTCATTTTGCCGAGCCAGGATAAAAAAAAAAAAAGGTACCAACTATACCTATATGTGGAGGTCTCTCGTTTGTAAAAACTTCCGTTGGTGCCTTGTTTTCGTTTATTTCTGCCGCCAAACATCATTGTGTTTTCACTGTTATGTTCCGGGTTTTTAAACAGAGGCCAGCAAACGAGCAAATTGATCACCTGATGGTAAGTGATCTCCCCCACCCATGAACATCCACTATACCTGAGAGATCATGGATGCGGTGCCGATCTTAAAGGAAAGGGATAATTAAGATATTAGAAAGGAACTTCTGACGCTCTATACGAAACGAAACAGCATGCTGCTACATCCCTAAGAGAGTGGCAACAAATAACAACCCGGTATAGCCGACTCATTCACGTGCCACGCTATAGATGATTTTCTCTAGAGCGTGTCTCTACTACCTTAAAGGTTTGAGGATTAATGCCAATGCACAAAAAAAAAGTCTAGTCAATTTTGGCAATGGGCATTATACACGTTCGCAGCAAAAACAAGTTTCAAATGTAATTAACCGCACACGTTGGCACGGTGGCGTCAGTTATCCTTAAAACAGTGGCAACAAGTAACAGTCCGGTCGAGTCGGCACATTCACGTTGTAGACAAAACTACAGTGCAGCGTGGCTTTACTAGATATAAGGTTTGAAGGATATTGATGTCAAGAAACAAAAAAAACGTCCGGTCGATTTTAGCGGCAGCCTTAATTATACACGTTCGTAACAAAAACGAGTTTTAACGAACCGATAAAAATTCTATGCCGATGTACATAACGACATTACATCGTATTTTTTGTCACTTATTTTTTGTATGCAAATCAGTTAGTTAGCCTTAGTCCACCACCCCCAGCAATTCGCGATCATTCAAATCAATTTGAAATTACACGTATGCGCTGTTTGCTGAAAAGGTCCAGTTTAACGTCCAAGGTCCACTTTAAAATCCTGCTAGACACTTCTCTTCGTTTGAGATGTTAAATGATCAAGTTTTAGTTTTGCATACCTGATTTCACCCCCTTAGTGTCCGCTCACCACTGCGGCTATACTGCTCAGTGCTCGCATAAATAGCGCTAGCATCTTAGGTAGGTACCTACGGTGAGCAATAGGTCAACCAATCAGCTATCTGGATCAACCGACGAGCACTGCATCTGGTGTTATTAAGACACGGGATGCCCTTAAATAATTTGTTCTTACAAGGAAACTAAGGAGCAATAGCTCAGCGGGAAATGGTACGGACGTCGAGACGAAAGTCGCAGGTTCGAAACCAGCCCCAAGAGCATACACCTCTGACTTTTATTAAGTTACGTGTATATTAATTATTTTTAATTATCGCTTGCTTTAACGGTGAAGGAAACATCGTGAGGAAACCGGCATACCTGAGAACTCGATAATATTTTTGGAAGGTATGTGAAGTCCGCCAACCCGTATTAAGCCAGCGTGGTGGACTAAGGCCTAACCCCTCTCATTCAGTAGAGGAGGCCCGTGCCCAGCAGTGGGGCATGGTATAACATAGGTCTAGCAAAAATAAAAGGAAACTAAGTACCGTATAATTTGAAAATTCAATATGATAGTCATCACTCAATAGTGGCATGTTATTCCCTAAAGTTCAACAAATAAGTATAATGTGTTAGTCCTAATAATACTTGTTTAACGGTCACTTTAGGCGAAACTTAGTTTTCCTTCTATCGAGAATTTTTTAAGGAATATACCTAAAATACGCCACAGTTTGGGGCCCTTTGGCCCTAAGCTATAAGCCTATCCAACATGCAACGGCCCTGCTGATGAAAATGTTATTATATTGTCAAGCCAAATATTAATTAACCTTATCCGAACCTATATAACATTATCAATTGAGTAATGAGTCAGTTCATATTTTAAATAGATGTTTAATGTATTCTATTTGATTAGAATATTAATAGACCCTGTTTTCCAATTACAGAGCATAATGCGACTCAGTGGCGCACAATGCCGAAGTGTGCTAATTGCTAATTGGAACGTGAATTAGTTTTCTAGTGCACCAGCAGAGTGCGCTAAGCTCAGTGTTGAGAATAAAAATATAAATAGTCAATGTTTATACCTTCATCCATCCTTACATTTACTTTTTAACAGGGTCTGAATTAACTTTTTAATATTTCGAAAACACTACGATAAGACGAAAGCTTAAAAAGTTCTCAACAATAAACAATATTAATTACTAATGATAATATAAATAAAATTTCGATCAATGCCAAATTAAAGAAAAAACACTTGTTAATTTTCTGTTACTGAGTTGGTATCGATTGCATGTATCACCCGAAAGCAGTACTTTTGAGAGTGCTTGATTGTGCGTAGCGTTGCTGTAGTTGAAACATTCAACGTTGAGCATTATGCTGCATAATGCGCTTTAGTGCTGTAATTGGAAAACAGGGCGTGTCGATATGTGGCTAATCGGGTGAACGCAAGCAAAAATGTAAATGAACGCAACGGAATGAATAGGTGTCAAATGTCAATTAAACGTCAAATATTTGACAAGTTACAGCGAATATCTTCACTGGTGTGACCATTCATAGCAGAAACCTGTCTTAGTCGCCTTTTTTTATTCCGGCATGTATGGATAAAGTTTTATGATTTTAAGCAGTATTGCAATAAATATTCATTAATAATTATGGTTATCGGCAATCCAAATATCTTAAAATGCCAACTCATCATTTAATTAGAAAACTTACAATATGATTCAAAATAGGATAGTTAACAAATCACTAATATTTAAAATAGTATCCATAATAAAGAAGAGAAAGAAAATTTAATTGCCAGAATGGGATATGCGACATACTTAATGCAACATGCTTATAACATTCAAGATAAAATTAAAACGATACAATTGCATGTCTTCACGATGCCAACAGGAGGCCAGTTCAGCATAATATTGTGGTTGTGGAGCGAGCTACAGTATAGCGTAAATATCATTGACCTAAAATGATATCTGGAAGCCAAACTAACCCATATTAACAACAGAATGGTTTGTAATACCACTATTTCCGTATGAATTTCAAGGAGAAATTGTATACCTAAGGGGGTGAAATTGGCGAAGAAAGCTTGAAAGTTAGTTGAAAATTTATGCAGTCCTTTGATGATTCCTTCATTAAAACCAGTAAAAAAAAAATCTGCATTAGTTCAGTAGTTTAACTGTCAATATTGATATCACTGACTCAAATTGTTTAGTATTCAACGTTTAGTACGTTTAGTATTCTAATTTAATTTTTTAAACCAATTATATTTTTTGATAAATAGATTTTGTGAAAGAACTTGTATACATATTCGCCTTTAATGCCTTTAAAACCAACTTTTAATACTTCAAAGATAAGGTTGATTGTAAATTTATAAGAATAAACTCACAAAATTTAAATAATGCCGTGTGCGAAGACCGTCGTCAATTAGATTTCATTTTAAATAACAAAATTAACTAACTCATAACAACGCATATTTTACAAGATAGATGAGTAAGAATATCTAGTTTTCGTTCAGCCTACTCACTCAATTATTTAAAAGTCAGTCTTAACAACTAATTATACGGTTGTTTTTGATCTTCGCCAGCAAACAACTCACACACACGCTATTATACCTTCATCTCCGATCACTTCAGGTGAGTTCTGCATGTGCAATTCCGACAGTAGGCTTCAACGACTTGTCAATGCTTCTAAATACTTGATAATTCTTCGTACGTTGTCTTAAAACAAATTAGTTTTAAAACAGCTCCAGTATAACATTATGGATATTAATGATCTCTAAATTTACACTGGTCACACTAGCTGTCACAATCCTTACCGTCATCATCACCACTGATCACCACTCGTTAACGTCAGTTTACGTCAGTCAGTTCGTCACGCTAGTACTGTAGTGTAAGAGAATATTCATAAATATTTTCATGATATAAAATAAAATAGTTAATTTCTGCGTAACATCTGCAATTTTGTAATCTCAGTAGTAGTATTCGTCAAAATGGTTACTGGACGTGCCCTGCATTTCGTGTTCAAAGTTGCCGATAGGACTCTTACGGCAAAATTCTACAGGGAGGTGTTGGGTATGAAGGTAAGCGGTTTTCCCAGAGCATGTATTTCAAGATAAGTAAGATTTTTTTGTGGTACATTTTGTTAATTGTGTAGGCCAAGGTTGCCTTATCCATTCACCGGTAATTATATTCTATATGGTTCGGCTACATACATAATTATTTGCAGCCGGTAATTTGCCAGAGCTAATCTTGTATTCGATATATGTTTGTATTCTACGAGGCAACTTTGCATAATATGAGATAAATATAGTATTGCACAAATGATAATGGGAAATGTTTACAGTTAGGTACACTTTTTATTGCTTAAAAATTTATACTATATTGCTGTAATGAAATTTTATGGTTAAATCATATTTGAACTATGTACTATATTTATTAAGATTGCCATGCATTTAGCTGTATACACAATAAATCGTTTTTTATTCATCGCTAGCTTTTGCTCACGACTCCGCCCTCGTGATCTGCTTTTTCCGGGATAAAAAGTAACCTATCACCCAAGTCAGCTCATACCCTGTCTGTATACCAAATTTCATCAAAATCCGTTCAGTAGTTTCAGAGTGATTGACGGACAAACATCCATACATCTAAACAAACATACTTTCACATTTATAATATTAGTAGGATCTGTATTTAATAGCACAAAGTAATAAGGGTTTTCATTAACTATATATTAATCATGTAAAATAAACATATTCATGTATTTTATAGGTTCTTCGTCATGAAGAATTCAGTGAAGGCTGTGAAGCAGCTTGTAATGGGTAAGTAGTAACAAGTATAAATTCGTCCATAAATTTATTTTCATTGTATTAAAGTTAATCTATCATTACTTATAAAAATAGCCTTGTATTGTACACACTATCTCACTACTGAGCACAGGCCTCTGCTAATAAGAGGACTAGGTCTAATCATCGGAAAAAAAAACATTTATCAAATAATATAACTGACAAAAAAACTAAAAATTTAAAATAAAACCAAAATAGTCATTAAATTCAGTGCATAAATCTAGACGACGAAGTCTTTCATCCCCAATTTCACCCCCTTAGGGATAGGATTATTTCTTTAAATTTAAATGGGACCACCATCAAAGTAAATTTTATCAAATACAAAAACATATTGGTCCCCATTTGATAGAGATGAACATACATATAAAAATGAATTGAGAACCTCTATGTTTTAGGGTGTGTTCTAAAATGCTTTTAGTTTCCCTTTGAGTTTGTAATGTCTGTTATTTTAGTAACAATAAAATTGTGTAAATTAGTTCTGCATTATTTTATTAATCTGTTTGATTTTATTCTTCTACAATACAAATCTTTGACCAAGTACAATATTTTTCTCTAATATATTGTAAGAATATAAATAATGAAAAAAATTAAGTGAAATGTTACAAAAACTATTTTATACAGTTGTTGCTATAGTTCAGTATAAGACATGTTATGTCAATACAAATCAATTGCAATAAAATATTATTATGATAAAACATTTTGAAAATAAAATATATAAGACAATATTACTGTTATTTTTAGACCCTACGCAAACAGATGGAGCAAGACTATGATTGGCTATGGCCCTGAGGACACACATTTTGTTGTAGAGCTTACATATAACTATGGAATAACTGAATATGAACAAGGCAATGATTTTCTTGGCCTCACTATCCAGTCCAGTGAGAGTTTGAAGAGGGCTGCTGCGAACAATTGGCCCGTGAAAGAAAATAATGGCCTGAAATATGTCGAGGCTCCTGGTGGATACAAATTTTATATAGTTGACAAGCCACAGCCTGTTGACAGAGGTGAGTTTAGTCCAGACTTAATTATAAACAGACACTGCCTTATTAGAAAATGTAGACTAACTTTAGTCTTAGTTTATAACAACTAGTTAATGTGGCCATTAAAAGTAACTAAATTTGCATTATGACGACATAAATAATTACGCGTTTCGGCAATTCGAATTTTATGAATTTACAGTGGATGCCTGACCACCCAGCTGTGACCCAGTCCAAGTCAGTCCCTAAGGGAAAATTAAGTGGGTACTTTATCAGTCTAATATTGTAACAGGTTTGTTTATATTTTCGTAATATTTGATGAACATAATATCATGTAAATGTATTACTGTAGCTGCCTTATACCCTGTACTAAATTTACTTGGACAGGATTTGTAGTGATGAATACTATATCTAAACTAGGTGACCCGTGCGAATACTTCGCACCAATAGTGGTCAGTTATGTAATATATTAAGTAGAAATTAGTAAATATAACATTTTTTTGGATTATACTGTCAACAGATGGCACTATTCATTTTTCATATATTTTTGGCAAAATTTGTAGTTTTCAAACATTTGTCTATTTTTCGTCGATAGCGGCAAACATAAGCTTTGAAATAGTGTTTGTATCATTTAATTTGATGAAGAATTATGGACGTTCCATGATGATATGTTATCATTTTTATGGCCTAGAATATTTCAAATTACCTGATCAATTATGACTATAAACTAAAGTTGTAATGTTATAATGCTGTCAAAGCGGGTTGAGGAAGTCACCTTGATAATTTACCAACTAGTGTCTGTAGCTAATTTATAATAAAATACGTAAGAAATGAAAAAATGTTGCTAAGTCACTTAAGGAAACCGTTTAGTATGCAGGTCGAAAATACCCAGATACGATCTGACTCACGCCCAAAAAACGCTGGTTGGACGTAATAGAGAGAGAGAGACAATATTCTCAGTACAGACACATCCGTGCCACCCTGTAGAACTGAACCAATTTATTTACCTACTATTACCACTACTAGAGAACCGGCTTGTCCGCGCACGTTATGTTTCCTCACAATTATAGCAAGCGACTAGGAAAACACTATACTTAAGTAACTTATGTTATTATCTAACATACTATGTTAATTTTTAATGTAGAAATAGTTAAATTATTAACCCCCACATAACATGTTACCCATTAAAACAAAACTAACAAGCGACCCGCGCTGGCTTCGCACGTGTAAAAATATGTTTGTTACGACATCACTTCACAAATCTTTGAATTTTTCGCCTTTTCTGTAGTATAATATGTATGTACTCTACATATATTCCTTCCCCATGAATCACTCTATCTATTGCTCAAAACTGCATTAAAATCCGTTGAATAATTTAAAAGATCTTAGCGAACAGACAACGGAAGCAACTTCATTTTATACTATGTAAAGATTTACACGGATTTTACCGCAGTTCACTTTTTACTTTTAGTTCCAACGTTTCGAAAGCTTTTTAGCCTTGATCATGGGGCGGACCTTAGTCTCAATTGTAATTCGTCCCAAAGAAGTGTTTGCCAAAAATACTTATTCCTACCTAGGATGATTCACGAGGCTATTGAAATTAAAAACATCAAAATTTTTATAAAGAAGACGGTTGCCTGAGATCCAATTAAATACCTTTAATAAAACCGCAATCCAAAAGCCTAACTGGCGGATAACTATCTATATTTAATAGGTAATGTATATTTTTTTTAAGTGCAGGAAGGAAATATAACATTAACATTTCGTTCGCCTCAACCCTCAACCTCAGAACCTCAGTTCGCCACGTGGCCATGGAACTGAATAGCTTTCAAAACGCGGTCATCACATTATCTAACTAGCAGGGCGCTAGACTTGTTCGAGATAAAAAAGAGCTCACTCATTACACTAGCTATCGAAACTAGTGAGCGTAACTTTCTTTTCATTTCGTAGTCATAGTCGTTCGAACAGCACGTATCGAAAATCCATACACTTGGTATAGCTCCCAGGCTAGCATTGACTATTGATTGATTGATTGATAACTCTTTATTGTACACCACTCATAAGAATTACAATAGGTAACAAAATAATTACAATACTATTATATTTTTTGACGTAACATATGAATATTAAACAATGATAAGATCATCTCTCAAGCTTTGATAATGAAAATAGCCGTCCCTGATCATATTTATCAGATACAGTGGTGTGCAGACACTTGACTAGCAGGTTGCTAAGTATGATTATGTGTGTCATGTGATCTTGGAATGATTGCTATATTGTTATTGTATGTATTATATGTCGGGATCAGAAGTGGAAACGTCAACGTGTGTTGTCATTGCAATAAATGATAGCTTAGGATTATCATTTCATCGTTAAAGTATTCATTCTTGGAATTGTGAACGGTGAATGCCCCCCCCCCCCCCCTCCTAGCTTGTTTGGGTGCTACGATACCACATCAAAAAACAACACACAACGCGTTGTAGTTTCTTTAAAACATCCACATTTAGGGTTCCAAACCAGAATCCCGAAATTCGAAAATCCCGAGTTTTTGAGATATAGGTCGTGATCCAAAAAACTGGCGCTAAGACAAACAAATACGAGTATTTTAGGTATTCCTGATGTTAAAAAAACTATATCGTCTAAGCAAAATATTTAAAAAATACTAACTCTTAAAGGAAAATACCAATTTAGTGATCGCTGATGCTGCTAATATTGCGTAGTTGGTAATATTAATATTGCGTAAAACAGTACAGTTATAAAATATTAAGTTGCATCTCAGTTGGTTTCAGGATGTATCCACGAAGCTTTGTAAAAAAGAGCTGAGTATAATTAGTCTCTAAAACACTAAGCTATCTCTTAAACCCCAAAACTGTTTTCCATACTACGGAATATTTGTAAAACCAAATACAAGGAAACTTGGTTGGTGGATGTACTACTGCAGTTTCCTCAAAACGTGACCAAACGACCTCTATAACCCCAAAACAATTTTCCATACTACAGAATATTTGTAAAACCAAATACAAGGAAACTTGGTTCGTGGATGTATGTACTACTGCAGTTTCCTCAAAACGTGACCAAACAACCTCTATAACCCCAAAACTATTTTCCATACTACGGAATATTTGTAAAACCAAGTACAAGGAAACTTGGTTGGTGGATGTACTACTGCAGTTTCCTCAAAACGTGACGATCTAGTCGTTTAACTTTGCACATTTACCGTAGCGATGACCACATTCATGTCCGCAAAAACTCTGAACCTGGTAAAGCTCTCGTCTCGTTAGGGATGTTAGCACGACTCAGGCCTAATGCATTCCGATATTTCATGTGACGGAAACAATTAAGGATCTCACCAGGCCATATCTGAGCAACTAGTCCTTGGTTCGTAGGTATCTCAGGGAGACACGCTTCTAAATGTTCAGCGTTTAGCAACATACGGAAATAAGAGCGCCGTCTGCCCTTTAACGCTTACTTTATAAATCAAAATGTACTAAGAGTCTTTGACACATCATTTTGTAATGTCGCGTGTCGCTTCCTCCAGGACCTTAGCGAGCTGCTATACGAGCTCTTATTCCTCTGCGATCTCTAGCTTCTCATGAAGAAGCGCGAAGTAATCATGTTGAGCTATAGCCCGCGGAGCTGCGTTTTGTCTGTTCGGTACACAGATTTTCAGAAGAGTTGGTCGCTTGCCACACTGTAAATCGCGTTTTTTTTCCCGTATCGCACTCCGAACCATAACCACCATGATAAAATATTAAATGCTTAATATTTATTACCATAATAGTATGATTAAGTCACCATTTCCTTTTTTTATCATTGTAAATCGGTATTAAAAAGATAAAATGTGTGCTATCCATCAAATTGTTATAGTTTAACCACCTAATTCAGTTTAATATGCATGTTGAGGGAGTGGTAATAAATTTCAATTCCCTTTAGAATCTATATTGTTAATCTTGTAATGTTTAAAACCTATTTGTTTAATACATTTGTCCTACTATTCTACTATTGTCCTTGAATAGTGTGATCCATTATACTCTAATTAACTAAGTGGAGACATACATGCTAATAATAAGTAGTTATTATTAATAAAAATCCTTGTTTCGGTTTCTGATTACTAGAAATTGATTCGGAGGAAACATATATTTCGTTCTGAGACTACTATGCTTATATTATCTTATTAACCCACCTGATATGCAAAGGTAAATATAAAATCAGGTTAAATAAACAGGTTTTTTTTTGACATAAGTTATAGGCCAGGTTGGCAACAGAATCAGCACCAATAATAATGCAATATAGCAAATAAGCGGCCTTAAGTTAGCCATGAGCGCGGCGTGGCTACTGTTATTAGACTAAAGGTTTATAGACTAAAGGTTTAGAGGGCGAGTGGAGTGACTTACTCCAGCCTGGCCGAGTTATTTCGCGCGTATTGTATTTATCAATCCTACACCTGCAAATGTCTAAACATGTCAAACATCATCATATTGGCAGTATTTCGATCATAAAAATTACAACAACCCCTGTACACAAACTCATTTTTGTTTTTCATTGCTTCCAGATCCAGTGTTAAAGGTGGCCCTGGCCAGCTCAAACTTGGCAAGGTCTATAGCATATTGGAACGGTCTATTAACATTGAAGGTATATGAACAAAAAGAGAAATCAGTGCTGCTTGGGTTCAGTGATGATCAAGCTAAACTTGAATTAATTGACATTGGTAAGTACACATTCGTTTATGATAAAATATTATGTTACAGGTTTAATTCTGTGGACTGTTCGGCAATTATTCAAGTAGACTTATAAATAAAGCAACGTTAATCGCACCGTTCCTTTTATTTAACAACAGGAACAGTGCGATTTGTATGCGTTTTTTGTTTGTTTGAAAGCTGTTTAAATCGGTATTGTGGCGCTCATAGTCAGTTGTCCTCACTAACCGCTTCGTTGGCGGTGTTACAACTGAGCGTCTCCGTGCTTTACCCATTTATGCTATAGAGCAGGGCTGTCCAAACTACATACCTTTGCAGGCAAATTAAATTTACTACAAAAGCTGGAGGGCCATAGATTTATTTTTTTTCAATTTTCAAGTAAAAAGTAAGAATTCTATTACCCAAACTATTTATGTCCAAAACTATTTTCTGCTTAAAACATGCGTCGCTGGCCGCATGAAAACAAGCCGCATGCGGCCCGCGGGCCGTTGTCTACACAGTCGTGCTATAGAGTATAGACAAATACACTTTAAACTCTACAGGGAGGCTCTAGCGGTTACTTAGATTTATAAAGCGTAAGATACACAATTATTTCACCATAGGCAGCAGTTTGGCTGTGTCTGCGGTATATTGCTAAGGCCATGGACGACGGTACCGATTTACCATCAGGTGAGCCGTCACCTTGTCGGCCTTCAAAGGCCTAAAACACACTAGATTAAAATTATCAAACAAAGAAATCGCAATTGACAAACAATGTTTGCTATCAATATTGTACCATATATTGATAAATTAGATTTATTATGAAGAACTATACGATTTTTGCCGGTTTCTTCCTTAAGATTATTTATGCACATTGATAAGATATGCATTTCAAACATCAACATGCAACGTGACACACGTGATGTTTATTTACCTACAACTTCTTATCCAATTCAATTCATTTATTTGTTTCAGAGCATGCCCATAGTCTGTGTTAGTAACAATTTTAACTTAAATCTAATAACTGTCTTATGCAAAACAAAAATGTTTTGCATATGACCTACAATAGACTATTTTAAATGACAGAGAAAGACAAAAGAGTGTCTAACTAATTAATGCTAAGTAACGTTCATAAGTAAGTCCCAGTACGAGTAAATATGAACGTTGTTTCCAACGATGAGTTAATAAAAAAACCTTCGCTGAGGTCCCCTTAGTTTGCATTTAATACGTTCCTGTAGCTTATTCAAATAATTTTCTATGGAATATCAAGCCGAATGCCACAAAAATATTTGTGTGCGCTTATTGGAGGCATTTAAAGATCGTTGTAGTATAAATAGTTTAGAAATAAGTCGATTACGCGATAAACAGAGGCAATGGCTAATTACTTAAACATCCTTAGTCAGCAAGCTTGTTCTGCTTCTGCCGTACTCATTCGCTTAGTTCGTCACTCAGTTCGTCTTAATTTTTATGCTGAGTGTCTTAGTTTACTTAGAACTTTGTCCGCCCAGACACGCTCAATGTTTCATTGGGTATTTATTCGAGACTACTTCCTATCCTATCCTACTAATCGTACTTCCTACTAATATTATAAACGCGAAAGTTTGTAAGTATGGATGTATGTTTGTTACTCTTTCACGTAGAAACTACTGAATGAATTTTAATGAAACTTTACAATAATATAGCTTATACATCAGAATAAGACATAGGCTACTATGTTTTTCAAAAATCAACCCCTGAAGGGTTTAAAAAGGGGATTGAAGTTTGTATGAAAAATCTAAACAGCTGAACCGATTTCAATGAATTTTGGCACAAATATAGTTGATGACCCAGGGTTAAACATTTTTTTCTTTAAATTTCAACCCCTAAAGGGCCCTTTAAAAGTTTGTATTAAAGCTTTTTGATGGCGAAACGAAGTTCACGGGCACAGCTAGTCAATGATAAAATTTATAGACAGTTACAATAAACAATTTCTGCAATTCCAGGCGAGCCAGTCAACCGCGCCAAGGCATACGGTCGCATCGCGTTCTCTTGCCCCTTCGACGAGCAGCCGACCATAGACAAAAAGATACAAGACGCTAAGGAGACGATTCTGACGCCTCTGATTTCGCTCGACACGCCAGGGAAGGCGACAGTGCGCGTCATAATCTTGGCTGATCCCGATGGTCATGAGATCTGCTTCGTGGATGACGAGAGTTTCAGGCAACTGTCGCAAGTAGACCCAGCGAGTGACGCAGAGCTAGACAAGTTCATAAAATCTGATAAGTCGCGGGCTTAAATTTGCTGATACATTATATTCATGCTTTGGGAGGGGTTATTAGCTTTATATACTATGATAATATTTATGCACCAGTATAACTCGGTACGAGTATTTTTCATTTCTGTGTTAAGTACTAATGCAATTTTTAAATAACTTGAATCACTGCAAGACTATATTAATTATGTATATATTGGATGTTACGTTTTTGAATTTAATAATGTTACAGTTAAAGTTTTTGTTATTTGTGTCACGTATTCTTGAAACAATTCAATGGTCATTATTGTATTTTGTAACTTGTAACAGTGGCACTGGAAGTATATTAGTATAATTTATGTTATTCGTTAAAATACATTATTTTGCCATAATCTGTCAGTATTACGACACTACGAAATTAAGAAAAACGTTTTGAAGAACAAGGCATTGTTGATTTTTCATGTCCTATAGAACTAAATAATTTTTAAATGTTATACAAACATAAATATATCGTGTCATATATTTGAAAGATAAAAGAATATTAAAATGTACCCAGGCTCATTAAATGGTGCCCACATGACCTGTACAATATATTAATGGGCATACATCACGAATTTATTGACCATTCCAGTAGACAAAGAGTGAAGAAGATATATCATTTGTATTTTATGCATAATGTTATTAACTTTAGATTTTTATAGTGCACGTGGATCGTACGTACACACGATACATTTGTATATCAAACACAATAAATTATAGTAAAACAATATAGGTGTTTCATTTTACTATCAATGTATATGCAATGGATTTATAATCGACTAGCTTTTCTTGCGGCTCCGCCCGCGTGATCTGCTTTTTCCGGGATAAAAAGTAGCCTATGTCACTAATGATAATATATGATAATGTAGCTTTCTAACGGCAAAAGAATTTTTTAAATCGGTCCAGTAGTTTTAAGTTTATTCGTTACTTACAAAAATACAAATCTTTCCTTTATAATATTAGTGTAGAAATACCACTCTGACTCACTCACTCGCTGATTGATCACGATATCTCAAAAACAACGAGCTAGGATCATGAAATTGCGTAAGATGATAGTTTGTGTAATGTCTCTTTGTAATCGGCCTCTCATGACAGGATCGTGGTCATCATCGGGTGGTCTGCATCTAGATCGGATATTTCTTATTGGTTTCTGTTCATCGCATCACTCAGTGTTGTGGAACCTGGTAGCTGAGTCTTTAATGAGGTCCGTCCATCGAGTTGGAGTCGACCACGTGAGCGTTTTGCTTTTGTGTTCCCAACCACGATGAGTTCCTCCAAGCTTTCATCGTCCTTCCATACTATATAACCAAAGTATCCAAGTATGCGTTGGTAGCAAATCGTGGACAATGTGTGTTATGTAGGGGCCCGCTAAGAAAGGATAATTGGAAATTTACACATTATAGGGGTAAAAAGAGGGTTGAATTTTGTATGACACTTTTCTGTGGAACGGAATACGACTGAATTGAATACAAATATTGGTCAAAAATCACATTTTTCTAAAATACACTAGCAAAGGTCGTTGTTGAACTTTGTATATTATTAATGTGACAGTTTGGATATTTGTTGATCAATTACGCCTTAACGGCTGAACGGATTTAAATAAAATTTGGAACACGATTGACCAAAACATAAATTAGTAAATAGGCTAATGCTATCCTAGAAAAGCAATTTCGCGGCAGCGGCTCCGCCCGCGAACAGCTAGTAACCGAACTAAAACTGGCATGCGGCCGGATTAATCCCAGATTACGGTAACTAGAGTTTTATTTTTACTTTACGGGACATTTAAAAAATGTAAAAATCCGACCACTCGGATTTTAGCAGTCATTTAAATTCAGTGAAGTAGACTTTGAACAAGAAAAAAGTAAACAGAAATTAAAGTTTGATAATAAAGAACGCAAAAACTGAAGAAAATGTTTTTCTATTGATTTTTTTTAAATGTGTATGTATAAGCGTTATTTTTATGTTTATTTCATCTTCAATTAAGTCATAATGATTTCTAACGTTTACGCGAGTGTTCCTCAATTTAAACGGATTTCATCGCGGTTTTTTATTTATATTTAGTCCCGACGTTCGAAAGCTTTTCAACCTTCGTGGTCACGGGGTAGAGTCCATTAAATTAGTTTTATTTCAATTCAATTAAGTCGTTTTTTTAAAGGCCATAATTTTACAATTATACGTAACTAGCTGTCCCGCGCGGCTCCGCCCGCGTGATCTGTATTTTCCGGGATAAAAGTAGCCTAACAGTGGCGCCATCTGTCAGCAATGTGTCACGCACCGACGCCATCTACTTAAAATATTGGTTTGTAGTACATGCTATGTATCAGAGATGGCGCTGTATTTAAAAAATGATTTTCCCTATTTTCCCGCTTTTCTATTGAAATTTTTCCTAGATTTTCGTTGCTATAAACCTCACGGAGCCCGAGACCTTTCCAACGAATGCAAAACCGTGGAAATCGGTTCGTGCGTTCTGGAGTTATATCGTCAGGAAGGAAAACCCGACTTATTTTTATATAATAGAAGATATAAAAACATAACATAAATATTCGTCTCTGTGATCTTGTGAATTCCGGGATACAATGTACCTTATGTCTTTAACCAGATCATCTTCTATCTGTGTGCCAAAATTCATCCAAATCCATTCAACCGTTATCCAAATGAACTAGCACAAGTATCCAAACTTTTACATTTATAATAGTAGGAGTAGGATTGTAAAGCCAAAGCATTGTGGTGTTATTACATCGCAATTTAAAAATCCTTGACTGTTTTGTATAATCTTTCTGCCTAGCATTATCCCGGCTTATGTGCCAGGGTCCGCCTTCCGACTTAAACGCTTCCACTTCGCCCGATCTTGAGCATCCTCTGTAGTGAGACCATTGGCTCTCAGTCTCCCTCCAATACGTCAAGCCAACGCTTTTTTGGCCGTCCACGGGATCGTACCCCTGGTACGATCTGGCTCAGGCACCTGCGACCGACGTACTCCTGCGGTTTTCTCAAAACATGACCAAACCACTCAAGCGACATTCTTCGAGTCTTTGCATAAGTATAATATGTAAGTGCAAATAACTTGATTCATATATATTGATTATATGATTGACTGGATATAAAACTAGATACTATATTATGCGATAAACTTGCCATTCTTTGTTATTTGATCTTAAGTAGCTATTTTTATTTCGCCGCTTTGCTGAAAGAGTTTCTATAAACACTGGTAAACATTTGTCACCTAGAATAACAATGCCTTTAAGTATATCATATTTTTGTGATAAACTGACGGTGTAACTAATAAATAAATAAAATATATTAACGTAATTTTCAAGATATTCTGCGCGCAAAAATGTATTTGAGTTGAAACGTTTGTGTTTCCTATAAAAGTCAAGGACGTAATCTGTAAATATTTTCACCCGCAGGTACATAAACATGGCGGCGGTACTATAAATCGTAGTTTAGGTTTTGCGGCATCAATCGGTTTCTAGTCAGCCATAACATCTATATATAAAACTCGCGAATGTTGGAAGCGTCTGTCGAGGCGAATGACTTACCGTATCGATTAAGAGTTACGGCACAGTCGTATTGCGTGACATCGTTTCCATTTGCTCAAGTTTTCGGAACTCACGGACACAGGTTAACGCTACGCGACCGAGTGCTTGAAGACACGCAACAGCCAAATTTAAAATATTTTTACGAGTTTCTATGGAATCACTGACCTTTGATACACAATTACTACTAAGTAGAGGTAAAAATAACAGCAATATTGTTTTTTTTTTATATCCTGGCTCGGCAAAATGACTAAGCCTCACCTGATGGTAAGTGTAGCTCAATCCAGGAATAGTGTCGACCAACGACAAACAGTGCGTCTACCGTTGGTCGGCGAGATCATGCCGGCCTGCCTAACTACTTCTTCACACTCCGTTTAAAGGACCGAATATTATAGGAAGGAGGGAACATGTGTGTTGAGAACACAACAACTTTGTCGAGTTAATGGACGAAATTAACAATGAAACCGTCATAAAAATTGTATTTTTTTGAAGTAGTTATCTATCAGAATTATCTTTTGAGAGTATTTGATTAGTATGTGACGTGCTGTACCAAGAATCAACCAAGATGCATTAGGCCAGCGCGGCGCCTAAGGCGTAACCCCTCGCATTACTTTATTAATAGTTGAGGAGAACGATATATTAAAAACTATTTTATTGACTTGGGAATACAATTATCACACATTAAGCCAGCAGACTGACACATTTATATGATTTGTGGACAATCGCCTCTTTGGTCTCGTGGCAGCCTACTTAGAATGAGAAACCGTGAGGATCTGGGTTTAATTCCATATCGGGCAATCACAATTCGTGACTGAGTTTTTGATTCGGTCTCATATATGAGTAGCAGGGGATTAGAATTTATGCCAGGTATGGCAATACCCTTACTTACACCCTTATTTCATCGTGGAACGGAAATAAAGTAATTGCTCCTCTACCTACCCTTTCAGATACCCTACAGGCGTGATATTTTATAATGCGCGAGCAGTGGGGCCTCCAGCTGCTTAGGATTTTATCCCTCTGCCTATATTATACATCCCGGATCTCTTCATACTGTAATCGTTCTCATAATTTTCTAACACTAATTTAACGCAGTAAAATTATAATCTTAATAACAAACCAATTCCTTCAGATTCATTCATAAATTCATTTTAGAGGTAAAACTGTAATTCCTCAGTACAATTGACGAGTTCCTAGAAATGAATAATAAAGCAAAACTATAAATTATATAGTGGCGTCGGCGTCAGAGCGTCGTGTTTACTATCGTGTGTTTACGTCAATGCTCATAGCTATGAATTACTACGCCGATACATGCTAATGTTTATCTGTTAATACTCCCCGATCGGTGAATAATGCACTCTTCAATTTGTATGCGTCTGTATCTGTAGAAATTCACCTTCAACTATAGTCTAAAGTTTTATTCGACCTTGCATTACGTAGTATGGCTATTCAAGGAATGCATGACAGAGTCAGGAGATATGATGAGATTTAGGGCTAAACCCCTTCATTCGCAGAGAAAAGTCGCGTCCAGCAGGGATAGATAGATTTTCAGCACGCCTTGTCTATAAGTCTTAATTTCTAAAAATCTTTTCTTAGCTGTAGGGCCCCTCATTACACACTATCATCTGACCAAATTTAATGATTCTAGCTTTAGTAGTTTTTGAGATACCGTGATTAATCAGTGAGCGGGTGGTATTTCGCATTTATATACCTAGGGTAGGCTCAATTATCTACTACCTAGGGTAGTAGATAATTGTTTCCAGCGGCTTCGCCCGCGTGCATGGCTCTTTTCCCCTTTACTGCCTTATAACACAACAGTAAACCCTACAATATACTTCGATCTCCTGTGAGAGTGGTATAACAACGATCGTGTCGGTTCTTTCGTGAAATAGACAAACTGAGGCTAATTAAGGCTGAGTTGACTGCAGGCAAACTATGGTAATCAATTGAAAGTCAAAAAAGTGTGTCGTTTATTGTGAGGGATAATTTTCCAACATCCATAAATTTAATGTACACAAAGTCATTTTTAGAAATATACATAAATAATAAATATGGAACTGTTTACGCTATAAGCTTTTACCCATTTGGGTATTATGGCCAAGATTTATTTGCCTTAAAATATATCTTTGTGTGCGCGATATGAATCTGCTATTTCTTAAATTTATCGCTGCCAATACCTGTTTCAGTGCCAAAACTATTTAAGTAGAAATGGTCTTAGTTGTCGAACGTGAAAACACTACTCATTTAAAGATTTAAACATAACATAATATAATATTTATCATATACGATAGTTAAAATCGTAAAATTACGCAAATTTGCAATCGCCTTTCTCGCTTTAGGATTTAAATTCTGAGAAAACCCTTCTTAAACAATGCTTATAATATGAAATGCACACTCCCTCAAAATTTGGAATTTCTATGCGTTACGGTTTAGGTGGCGATGAGTGAGTTAGGATTTTGCACTAGTTTATGATTAACACAAATTAGGATTTTAAAATTGACGTTAATTTAGCCTCAATAGTACCCGGCATAAAAGCGGCATATCTCGAGATTTAAATTTTGGATAAAACTAATAGGTATTGCAAATTGCTTTGCTCGGCCGGCGTGAACAAAGTAACGGTTTGCATAAATTGCTCGCCGCGATCCGCAATGGTGCTGCGAGCTGATCCCTATCTTTTATGTCTACATTGTTGGCGCATTCACTTCTTACGATACAACATATTATAGGGCGCCCTATTCCACGAAGGCACTTGCACAGTTCGTCACCGATTATGTTATTAAAGTTTGTTATTTACAATAATGAATGGTTCATGATTTCACAAGGGCTGGTTCTTTTATTATAAAGATAATTATTCTAGATATATTTAATTATTATAGATACTAAAAGCAGGCAAGTACAAGACGTTTCATGTCGAGTTTGTTAAACTCTGTTTTATATTAATGGTGCGTGAAATAAATCGCATCCACGTTAAATAATCGACTGCATCAGATAAACGGTTTCAAAATCCAATTATCACGTTAACACGGCGCGCTTATCACAAAAAGCCAATTAACATCGACAGGAGAACTGGAAAGTAATTCACTTCCAATTACGAAATCTGAACGTTTATCGAGTCTCGGTCCAATTATGATCCGCGGTTTCGACGGTATCACGTCGATAATAGATCCACGACCTGTCATAAATTTCATTGCAATCGAGGATCCGGCTGATCAATTCGGTGTCGGGCGCTAGGCGGGCGGTCGGTCGGGCGGCGCGGTGGTGGAAAGCTATGGAAGGCGGCGGCGGCGCGCGTGCGCGGGCCCGGGCGTGCGGCGGCGGTGGCGGCGGCGGCGGCGGGCGCGGCCCGAGCGGCGGGCCGGCGCCTCGGCGGCAGGCGGCAGTGCGCGAGTCGTCGCCGCCTGCCGCGCCGCCGCCATGGCCGCGCCGCGACGCGACCGCTGACCGCAGCCCGACCGCGCCCGACGCCCGCGCCTGCTCCGCGCCGCGCCGCGCCTCGCGCACCATCGCTCGCCTCACCCGCGACTCACGCTAGGTAAAGTATCCGGAGCCGCGCCGCACCGAGCCCGTCGGTCGTGGTGCTGGCGCGCACTTTGTTCTGCGGAGCCGGCTCAGACCGCGCGCGCCGGCCGCCGCGCCTCGCGCCTCGCGCCCCGCGTTATCCGCCCGCCCTCTGCCCCACGTTCATGACGATACATAGGTAACGTTATCACACACGAAGCGGTCGCTATAATCCGGCCGGGATCTGTTTCACCACTCACCACACCTTTGATTTTCTGGACTCTACCCTGATTGGAATTTCTACCTCGGTGTTCACCCGTAACCGACGGTCGTGTGTTGCGCGTCCGACTGCTCCGATGCTCTGTCGGTTAGTCATTGAAACGTTCTATATTACTAGGTGTGATAGAATGTAATTGCTTGATGAGTTTAAAGATTATTTTCTTAGTCGCCAGCTAGCCGTTGCGAGTTAGTGCTTAGATAACGGTTCTCGGGTGTTACATAATGGAACATCGGCCCGACTCATCGAGCGGCCGCTCGTTACCCGGGCACCTACGTTACGACACTAGATTCTCCGTTCCTCATGTAGAACATTTTGTTCCTTCGTACAATATCGCTTAGATTCTTACTTTCTGTTTTTAGTTGCTGTAATATTTTACGCTAGAGTTAAAATGCAACGAAACTAGCTTTGACCTTGTGAAAGTTGAAAACCCTATTTAGTCTATAGAGACAATATTATGTCGGTGACAATACAGTTCGGTAAAGACATTGTCCAAATATGAAGAGAAGAAATCATTTGTAGAGGTCGAGTTATTAGTAATCAGTGTTAATTGAGTCGAAGCGAGTAGACGGAGAGCGCGCCCGGGTGCGGGGCCAACTTTCGACCGATTAGTGTCTGTGTTCATGGAAAGAGACGTCTCACTGGTGAGGCGCCTGTCCTTATGTGGGATTGTTGGAAAACCACCAAAATGTGAGGTATACTTCTTTTAACATTGTAATGAATATTTTTCTAATTCACATACTAATATAATTCTTTTTTAACATTTCCAATTAAATATTTTTGTTAGCTATTTGAGTTCGAAATGAAATTTTACCTTATAGAATTTTATAGTCTACTAAGCATTGTTAATTCAATAAATTTCAAAATTGTTTAGGCACCTACCATATCAAACTACATGCGTACCTAGATACAAAAGTGCGCAGTTGCAACATTATTTTAGTAAAATATTTTGCTGACAATATGACTTTCGTAACTAGTAAAAATCATTATAGGTATCCAATTATCATTCACGAATATTATTTCTCACAAGATTTTAATAAAATAGGTAAGTAATCAAATTTCATTACACAACAATGAGTGTTTTTAAACTTAAATATTTGTTTTATGGCGATTAATTAGGATCAATTATCAATAAATTTAAATCAATACGGTTGAAGACATATTTACGTATACATTAGTTTTTATTCATTAAGTGTAAGTGATGTTACCTTTATTAAACGCATGACTTTTTATTACCACTGTAATGTTACACAAATAGTATTCGAAAGGCTAAGGCCTCCTCAGATTATGATGATGCCTAAGCCTTAGCTTATCACCCTGACGGGTTCGTAAACTTACTTACATATTTTCCAATTTCTTATAAAGAATTCTCAGGTTACTATATTATACAGGTTTCCTCAGGATGTTACCTTCATCGTTAAATGACTCTGTATTTGATAAGGGTCCATGTTATATGATTATAGTTTTAAACACGATGCAGACAAAGTAATTCAATCTGAAAACCTAACACAAAGGATTATGTCATTAGGAAATCGGAACCATGACTTTGTGATTCAAGGCCGTCGCAAACTTCCTTTATTCCCATATCCTGTTAAATATAGAGACATATATACACAAAATATGCAGCTCGGACTTACCGTAGCCGGTCCAAAGAAAGGATTGCCTTACACCTGAAGTCAATAAGATAAATAATCTATTTATAGATAATTTATTATTTCTATTAAAGTCCATTGCTGTCACTGTCACATCTACCAGTGCCTGCTCTGATGCTCTTCTCTCTCCAGCGCTTACTCTCGCAGCCGCCTTTCGCTGGTCATAGCTATTTCGTAAAATTTAATAAATAACAACGAATATAATAGCATATACTACTCAGAGGAAATAATAGGGAGGAGAGATGCTGGTGGAAAGGTACTCGTATTTGTACCCAATTGGATAGCGACCACGGTACACATGGTGAAAATCCTAACATAGTCGCTCGTTCAAGCGATTCGGCGTCGTTTCCGTTCGTCATTTTCCTTTAACTTTGGGACTGCATAATTCTGCCGATAGTCGAGATGCGCAATGTCTCTCCAAGGTCTTCATTATATTTGGATTGTGCTGTATTTAACATCAGGTCCAATGTCAGGATAGAAATAATAATGCTGTTGTGTTTTGGTTTAAAGGATATTAAAGTCAGTGGGCATTATGTTACTTACCATCTTATATCTCGGGATGATGAACGCAGCCCCGTGCCATGTAGTGCTTTGTAATTCAAAGTTCTGTGTGGTGTTGTGTCTGTTTATGGGCAGCACAACTGTCGGTTCTTGATTACTATCAGGCGGGCAATCTGCTCGTTCAGGCAAATAATTAAAAAAAAAGCCCTTGGATGTCGATTTCAAATGGATAGAGCATATATTATAGTAACCCGTTTTGTTTTTTTTTTGGGGTCCACAATATTAAAGAGTAATGAAATTACTTTTTAATAGCCTTGGTGGCGCCACTTATACCTACTACATACGCTGAGATATGACTGATGTGCTGAGGTCTGATCCCTGGAACGAGTAAAAGTGACATTCAGTTTTTTATCACGAAATATTCAATATAAGCGTGTAATCTGGGATTGAGCCCGGTAGACTCGCCCCTATCACATTATAGGACGGAAATAAGCTCGACAAAATTTGGATCTACATGTGAATGCATATCTACACTAATAATAAAGCTGTAGAGTTTGATTGTTTTGATTGTTTGTTTGTTTGTTTGTTTGTTTGAACGCGCTAATCTCAGGAACTACTGGTTCGAATTGAAAAATTATTTTTGTGTTGGATAGTCCATTTATCGAGGAAGGCTTTAGGATATATAACATTACGCTGCGACCATTAGAAGCGAAGCATCAGTGAAAAATGTTGCAAAAACGGGGAAAATTATTCATATTTGAAGGCTTCCGTTGCTAAGCTACCCAAATAATATTATTTGAAGGCTTCCGTTGCTAAGCTACCCATATCTATACTAATATTATAAAGCTGTAGAGTTTGATTGTTTGTTTGTTTGTTTGATCACGTGGGCGGAGCCGCGAGCAAAAGCTAGTATTATGTATTTAAATACTATAATATTATTTGCATGTAAATGTGAATGCATATATTATTATGTATTTAAGTACTACAATACTACAATTTAGATGTAAACAATTCCTAACTCCCATCATAGTATAAAATCTATGCAATTAATAATTTTTCGCCTACATGTCCTCTAAATACAATTACATTTCTAAACATAAATCTACATTCTAAATCCATCTTCTTTGGCAAGTTTTTACGAGCTTTGTAATATCTAATTCCTTTTAAAGCCGCACTGAGATTTCCGGTTGCCTTTTGATGTGAATTAATGACTGCCGACGTTTACAGTAACTCATGTGTTACATATAGGTACAATACGGTACCTTTATAATTATTTTATATCATTTCTAAATGAAAATGGTTTGCTATGTGAAATATAATTATATCGAATATTATAACAATACGGTTTAATGTTTATATTATACGGTTAATATTTTTTCTTTTGTAAAATATCGCCTTCTGCCTTTGTAGCATACATATGCTCACTCCTGTATTCCCCAGGGCGTGTGCAGAGGTGCAAATAGGCTGCACCCACGGTTTACCGAGCTATGTCCGTCCCACTTGTGATAGGGGCGACCCTATCTCTATACCTGGCACCAATTCCAATCTCCGGCAACTCATAATTACTTAATAACTCAATTTTTCGAATCGCAACTCAAACACAAATTGTGATTGCTCGACCTGGGATTTGAACCCAGTATCGCAACAGTTTCTCAGCTTAATTAGGCTGCTATTAGACCAATGAGGTGATCTTATTCTGCAGGCCACCTTAAACAGTTCAAAAACTGTTCGTCGACACCAGCAGCGGATCCCAAATCCCCTTCCCAATCCCTTTCCTTCAAGATAGGCGACGCGTCGATTATTCTTCAGGTATTGTGGATGCTCATGGATGGGGGAGATCACTTACAATTAGGTAACTCACTTGCTCGTTTGCCAACCTTTACTGTAACATAGATTCGAACTATCCATGTGACATCAGATCTTTGCCCAGTACGTGGATCTTTATCCAGCAATCAAGCTGTTCGACATACAATTTCATTTTTTGTTTTGATCAAAATTTTTGGTCAAAATGCTTGTCCTATCTGTTCCATAATAATAGCGACATTTTTTTGCCAAAAGCACAATGTACATAAAAGTTCATTTGTATTCTCAAAGGGCATTGACTTGCTAGGATGTTGTAGTAATTACTTTCATCTCTACAGACAAAATCTTCTATAAGCAATAGCTACAAGAGCTACAGAGACAGATCAATAATTGACGGATATTTACAGCTTCAATCATATCGCAAGATAATCATGCACCTTAATTTATCAACTGGTAAAACTACAATTAAGGACTTCGTTGCTAGACTTGATTTTTTTTTGCGGCTAATATAGTGGCATCTCGCAAAATTTATATTTTCTTAAAACACAACATCAACTAGAATAAATAATATCTTATAATCTAGTGTTCAGCTAATTTCGAATTTTTCGATGTTCATCCAATTCAATTTGACGTTAATTTGTACCGGACTAGATAGCGACCACCGTACCTATAGTGAAAAACCCGCTATAGTGGACCGTTCCGGCAAATCGCGTTGCCGGGTCAGCCAGTGCATATCCAGATCTCAAACCGGCGCAATTCTTGCGTCGAGGGGCGTCATGTCTCTCAATAGTCAACATTATATTTAGACTTCCCTTCGGGTCCTGCGTATTCACCTTGCCGTGCCAAGATAAAAAAGAGAAAGCTTGCGATTTTCACACATAAATCGATAAACATTGATATCTGTTCTGGTCAATGGCCTTTTTTAAAATCCAAAATGCCGATTTTAAATTCATAAAAGGTGTAACCAATCGCGAATTATAAGGGGACAATATTGTTCATATTGAAAAAAAAATGTTTTTGGTTCGAAAAATCACACAAATAAGTCGAACAAAATCAGGAATTTTTATTCGGTTTGGCAATAGGCTCGCATTACATCATGTGACGGAAATCACATCGGCAAAACGTTAGTCCAGAACTAGTTGCACATCTGCCTATCCCTTCGGGAAAAAGGTGTGAGGTTATGTTATAATTTATAATTGATTCCATCAAAAAACCTTCCTTCGTTAATAACCACTCAGGGTGCCTCACACGACGTGCTCGACTTATCTCACTTATCTTAAGGTGCTTAAGCCTCCCAAAATTCCCCATGACTCTGAAATTTACGACTCGAGAAGATTTTAGCGAACGCTGTCTTATCTGTTTTATCAGAGTATATTGTGAGTTGGTGCGCGTCTGTCGGTTGCATGACAATAGCAATTAGTCGAGAACTCGAGCCTCTTTGGCCGATGTTGTCCGAATTTGTGTCGAGTTTCCGATTTATGTGCATTGTGTTTCGTAGCGTGTATTTGCGGATTTGTTGACATGTGTATTTTACAAATGAATTGCGACATCAAATGTGACGTATAATTTGTGAGTCACGTAAACTCACGTATGATTAGCAGGTTATTTTGGACGGAAATAATGCTGTACATGAGTGGTTGAAATGTTTTGTGTGTGAAGTATAAACTAATATCACGAATGTCGTCAGTGGACGAGTTTGTCAACTCACCTGCATGGCTGGCCAAGGTACGGCAGTTAAGGTCTTACAACAATTCTCTTAAGGTCAAGGACGAATGGTGCAAGAATCCCTGACTAAACAATCTAAAGTACTACGCTTAAAATCTTTTTTATAGCATAGACTGGCAAACGAATAAGTGTGTCACCTGATGTTAAGTGATCTCTACCGCCCATATACGTCCACAATAACCAAAGAATCATGCTGCGTTGCCGATCTTAAAAGAAAGGCATAATTAAAGGATTGGAAAGGGGTGATTTGGGACTCCGGAAATCTCACTCACCGTACGCATTAGCCCGATCCTATTTTATATCGGTTTATGCAAGACAGTGGTAATGTCTCGGTCGAGCCGGCCCTTTCATCTTGTATACAAACTTACTTACTATACTTGTCTACAGCTTGGCTCGACCACATACCCCAAATCTTTCTGTTGTTAAAAAAGCCATGTGGAAGAAGAAGACTAATTAATACCATGTAGTAGAATCTTGGCCATAGTAATATGCCATTAATGATAATTAAAATGAAGCTTTATAAAAAACGCGGGTTCAACCGCCTGTGATTGTAACATCGATCAGAAATAGCAGCTGTTTTATTTCTCATTCGTCTCGTTTTCATTCGTTCGAAGAAAGAATGACTAAAAACACGTCAAAATCAGTAGATTTCGTAAATATTACAGACGGTTAAAACACCGCGCCCTAATACGAATATCTACGCAATCACATTGGCTACATAAACACAAGTTTCCATGTCAAAATCAATACGACTGTTCAGTTTTCGAAACCATAAACACACATGTTCCAGTTTAAAAACAACAACACGCAATTATATCAATCATAATACCGTGTTACTACCGTTAAAATGTTTAGTTTTAACCAGTAATTAGCTCACACAAATGTCCCCTGGCGGTAACCATAATTGTAGTACAAAAAGTTATGCCTTGATTGTATCATAAGGTAAACTATTACATAGGTTGTTTGCAGTATAAAACTAAAAAGTTTTGTAGAATTTTGCGTGCTTTCCCATTTAACAAGTTATGATTGAATAAATTGTTATTAAAATTTAACTGTTATTGAAATTAAAAATCCATTAAAATTCCATTAGTCTCGGTACGTTGAAAGCTCATATACTGTCTATATTACGATTTTATTGAACAAAAATAATTACTGGCGCAAGGGTTTAGACATATTTGATTTACTTCCCGTTGATTAACTCGGCTGATTTCGTTTCTATTAACGAATAAGCCATTGGGCGCCCGACAATCGCTATTTCTATGGTAGAGTTTTCTTAATTGGTGTATTTATGATTCAAACTTTTGTTACTTACTTATGATAAATTGATATAATACATAATTATTCCACTATATTTCTAGACTAAAGTCACTAGTACCCACTAGCATTGATCAATGAGTTTTACCATAAACTCCCACGCGATGTGCACACGATTCGTGATATCTAGTTTGTAATCAATTTTGATGATAGGATATTTAATCATTTTTGTATCCGTCTGGATAGCAACCACTGTACATACGGTAAAATCACCGTCATACTGGCCCGGGAGCCAAGGTCAACGTTTATTTGCCTGCACTGTATCTAATGTACTGTACCAAGCTAAAAGATATCACTTTGCCGTGCCAGGATAAAATGCTTCCTCATAGTTTCTGATCGTGATGACATCACTTTATCATATGGGACATAAATGATGTCATTGCATGATCTTTATTGATCTATTGTTAGTCTCATTCATTTCAACATTGCTTATTAAAATTACAACATTATACAAATCTATACTGAACAATGTTCCTACTTTATTGAACGGATAATTATTTGAGATAGGTATGATAATTAGAAATCTTAAATCACGCTCATTATCTATGTATTTTTAAGTGTGTGAATGTAGAACATGCCTAAACAATATGTGATTCGCTAATTACTACAATGTTAGTAAATAACACTTGTCTTACTACTTACATTTATCGATCCAAATAGATCAAGGAAAATATTGGACATAGAGCTGCCTTTGGTGCCACCAACAGATAATAACATTAATAAAAATTGAATTTAACATTTATTGCATTATAAAACTTCGCGGTTTACTGCTTTACGGCGATTAAACCACCAGTGACTCACACTCTCACATTGTTCTAGCATCACCGATTACTTCCTTTTATTGCCTTTACTTACGCAGTACATGCATAATTAATGAATTGCATTTACGCTTAACTGTTTTACGGGCTGATCTCGTAAACGGATAGACGTGTTCACACAGGGAAAGCTAGTTTCGTTTTTATGAATTATTTATCATAGTTGTGTAGTAGGAGAATGTAATTTGTTTGTTGACTGATGAACGGTGCGCGATGCTTGATGGCGCAGGTGTCGGGGGCGCAGCGCGGGCGCGAGCGGCATGCGGCCCCGGCGGCAGACGCCCATGGAGGTCGGCTAGCGGCGCGCGCGCAGCCCCCGCGCCCGCAACCCCCGCCCCGCCCCACCGAAACCATGGAACTCGCTGACGTGCCTCGACACCGACCCCTGGCCTTCGATAAGGTAAGAGATCATTCTCCAATATATCACACGAAACAATCATCAACCTCAAGGCTCCATCATATCATATTTATCTGTATAAGTTTACAATCTTTGATTCTTAAAATTATTTACACGAAGCCACATTCTTACCTGTCACATACAGCAAAATTGAAGCAATTGATTATTAGCAACGTTTAAACGATACATTATATATTGCAATTTTACAGTATGCCAGGGACACTATGGTTTCGTGTGGTTAGGAGCTTTAGGTACTCTTTAAGACCACCAATACTAACAGGTTCTAATTATTTAATTAAGGACCGACATACACTCCATTCACAAGTGGCCATGCATCACCAATCACCATTCACAAGCGTATTGTTCGGAAACTCAAATGCTTCTATTTTACTGGTGTTAAATACTACCATTCTCATGCTTCCAGTAGTCATAACACCGACAAATATTTATAAGAAATTCGGACTTCAATCGTCTGCGTCGAAATCCTACATACCTGTTCTAAAATGCAATTGTAAGAATAAACAGTGGTTAGATAATTCACTCTCAGTCAGTCGGAAACTACCAACTCTTAAAATACTCAATGAGATCTGGCTAATTTCTCTTCGATACATAATATGTTACTGAAACACTTTAGCTGTGCTTTTTACGAGTACGCCCACGTTATTTTGTGGAACGTTTTTGAAATAGCTGTTGTGATAAAATATCCAGCTGTCACTGAATACACGATTCGTATTTTAAACTTTAAGGACATTGGCTGTACCCGTGTTTATTGTTATAGAACACGGGTGTCCAATTTTACTTAAATTTGCTGACAGTGCTTCCTTTACTTGTAAGAACTGAAGTCAATATCTAATATCGTAGCACCAATGGACAATATAACGGTGACGATAACTAAAGTTTGGATGTTGTCGTATGTGTCATTTGAACTATCCTACTTTGACTGTATGACATAAATATTTATAGTTACAGTTGACTTGTTACTTGATAATAACAATTCCGTTCGCATTTTCTAATATCAAGTAATTTACTGTCCACAATTACATGATAAATACATCTTCTTCCCTATCTTTCTCTTCTTTCTTCTTCTTTTAAATATTAATTACTTTAATGTATAACAATAATCACTTTTTCTTTACTTTTAAAATTGCTGGCACAATGAGATGCTTTTAGTTATTTATTTTTACACTCAGCCGCCATTGCCAGCCCCTTCTTTCTGCTCGCGTCGAAAAATCAATAAGGTTCGGTTCCAAGACTGCTACCCTCGTATTTAACTGCCGTCAAAAGCAGCCCGCTATAAATAATTCGGATTTATTTCACAACTTAAATAATGACCTACTAAAGTTAAAGAATTACGCTCGATTCTCACATTTGAATTTATCCTATAAATAAATTCTTAATGACTTGTTTCACAATGTTCAAGTAACATTTAATTTCATGTTACGTTTGAATATTGGGTGACTGCTTTAGATTTAAATAATATAACCGTCTTTTGTACACTCAAAAATTCAAATCTAGTTAACTACTCATTCCTTATTTAGCTATTCATCAACAACGTCATAATAAACGTCGTCAAATCTTATCACCTTTAAAAGGAAGAAAAGTTATTTTTATTTCAAAATCTAATCTAACCCTTTCAATAAATAAAGAGCGAAATGCATACATTTTACGTATACTTTTCTCGTGAACTTCTCGGTATTTATTTTTGCAGAATAGAAATTGGCGAAAAATAGGGCGGTTGTCTCGGCCATCGCCCGCCCACGTTATCTCACTGGGGTTGAAATAGCCTTGTGCATCGGCTCCAATATTGGCGTTTCATTTTTATTTTTGACGATATCGTTTTATACATCGGTGAATAGTGTCAATATTCCTGCTATTTTGTCGTGAAATCTTTCATATACTATACTGTTACGTTTATGCCGTAGGACTGACTGGCAATTGCGACTCTACATTTCTATACAGCTTCCTATAAAATATTTGTCTATGATTTGCCACAATTAGTGATATTTCTTTTATTATTTATACATTCTATAACTTTTTTATTCATTCAGCTATATGAAAATACCTCATATCAACAACACAATAAAGAAATAATTATCATACTAAAATATTTGAAACGTCCTACCGAAAAGTATTGATTATGATAGATTTGATAAGTTCAATATTATGGCTGAGATGAGGAAAATGCACAAACTCCAGAAAATCTTCCCATTATTATTGTGCCGTGAGAAAATTGCAATTTTAATTTTTATGTTCGATTTAATCAACTATCTAACGATGTATGCACTGTGTATGTATGTACTACACAAACAATCTCTGGGTGTAATGAATCGTGAGGTGAAGGGCGCTAAGGATTGCGAGGTGGTTCGGGGCGGGCGGTGAAGATGCTCGAATGCGAGATGTGACTTGCCCCCGCCCGGCGGCGATCGATTGTGCCCGTGACGTCACCGCCTTAGCCTTCACAACCCTCCTCTAACTTCGAGGACGAACAAAACGTGGACACACGCGTTTGATAAGAACATAATATACAAGTACATACGCATTCAAGCCTATAATCCTTGAAGGGGTAGGCAGAGCTACACAACTAGTACACCCACATTTCGTCAGTACACCCACATTTCACGGAATTTAATTCCGTCTCATGATGTGATAAGGGCGAGCCTATCGGCATACTGGGCACAATTACAGATTTCGGGTTGAAATAGAGATTTTATTATAGAATAACTCAATATCACTTTTACCTGACCCAGCAATCGATCCCGAGGCCTCAACACAGCAGTCGTACATATAAGATCAGAATATAAGATCTTTAATTTAAGTCCCCCGCAATATCAATTATTTTTATATTTATTGCCTCGCGACTTAATGCTAATTTCCACCTTCTTACGTAGTCGTTGCTGCTTCGCCTGATCTTGAACAACCTTCGTAATGAGAGCATTGGCTTTCATATCTCTCGCTAATATGTTAAGCCAGCGCTTTTAGAACCTTTTTCGGCCTCGTACGTCTAGTACCGCTCCAAATATCATTATCCTTATAAAATATTAACGCCAAGATTATCATCAACATCATTGAGATACGAATATAAATCTAGCATCCCAGTCTATACACAGTACACAATCGATTTTGAAACGATTCCAACTATCGATACTTACTAATTTATTCAAGGAAAAAGCAACAATTTTGCAGCGTATTCAATTTTATCGTGACTAAAATGTAGCGGATCAGCTCAGCTTTCGATGGTTAGGCCAGCTTTATTCGCTCGAGGGCACTCGGCTGACAATCGCCGCAGGGCCGACCACTTGGCTCCGATAACCCTCGACCACCCTCTCCCCGAGATCTCAAGAGCATGTTGACCTAAAAGGACACAACTGACGTCATAAGCAATAGTTAGAAACGAACTGAAGCTGCTGATAGAAGTATCAAGTCGTTGATTATGCAATCAGCAAAAAGATTCGTGTGGCGATTGAGATATTGTGCGTTTTAAGTAATTATACACTTTTAGTACCTATTTACTGACAAGATAATTTAAACATTAATCATATGAAAATCATTTATGTTTTCCGAAACATCATACTAGATTTTTTTTTCTCTTTTAAAGTTTTTAACTGCCTTGATAGCGTAGTTGTATTGCTTACGCGATACGACTGCTGTGCTGAGGTCTCTGGCTCGATTTCCGGGTGAGGTAAAAAAGATATTGGGCTTTTCTATCACGAAATGCTTAGTATCAGCCCGGAGTCTGTAATTGTGCCCAGTATGGCCATAAGCTCGCCCCCTATCACATCATGGGCCGGAGATACGCTCGGCGTATTGTTGGTGTACTGCTTATACATCTGCCTACTGGGATAACAGGCGTAAGTGTCTGTTCTCTTTTAACAAAGAGAGGTAACGATAATTCTTTTAATTATATAAGTATATTTTAGCGGTAATTATGACAATGTTTAGATGAAATTCAATTGAGAAAATGATAAGGCCTCCGTAGAGAATTTCATCAGTAAGTACGTTTTGTAGAGATCAGACATCATTCACCACTAATCACTATGATTACGAGTATCATCATTTCGTATCGTTTATTTACCATTATATTTACATTATAATCTATACGTTGCGATTATTATATCTGGTAATTCTATTTCAAATCCGCAAAACGAATATAAAAATAATTAAATTAAGTGCAAGTCTGGCTCGCATTCCCAAGGTTCCGAACCCATATCCGTAAATTTTTATTATTTCTTTGGATATCCGCACTAACAACAAATATTCTGTGAAAATTCTAACTGGCTGCCTAATATGGTCCAGAATATAGATAGAGCTCTAAAAGTAGCAAAGACTGACAGAAGGCGTAGGATCTGTAGTAGGATTTTGTTGGTACCTTTTCGGCACGTATAAGAATAGACAATTATACTAGAATAGACAATTATAATTATACTACATACATATTCATCTGTAATCTATAGCAGACTTTAATATACTTGAAACTTTTTAGGCATACTTACTAATTGATAGATCACTCGTATGCAAGAGACCGCCTGGGTTGGTACCACCGCTTTGTCTATTTCTGCCGCCAAGCAAAAGTGTAAGCACTGTATTCTTTTGGTTTGAAGCTTATTGAAGCCAATGAAATTGAGCATTATAAGACTTATATTTTTATAGCAGATACCGGCAAACGAGCAAAAGTATCACCTTATGGTGAGTGATCTCCACCGCCCATCAACAACCATAAGACAAGGATCATGATGGACGCGTTGCCAGTTTTAAAGGAAAGAATGGGGGTTTGGAATAGGTGGATTATTTCCGGAATTCTTTTGCTTCTGTTCATGGGCTGGCGTATTCTTACCACCAGGGGAGCGACCTGGTCGTCCGGTCATTCAAGCAAATCAAAAAACTCCCTCACCGTACGAAACGCAACAGCAAGTGCCTCGTCTCGTTAGTTTTCTGTGAGTCAGTGGTCATAACTCGGTTGAACTGGCCTATTTATACTGTAGGCAGATATGTCTATGGTATGACTCTATCACTAATAAATTTCATCGCCGCAGATTAGTAACTCAAAAATTTCTGAATTTATTAATGTTGGAACCTAAAAGGTTCTTTGAAAAATTCCTTTAAAACCACGCATTTAAACTTGACATAAAACAAAAAAAAAAAGAACAGCACCTATTTTAATTACAACTCACAGTCACAAGAAGCACTGCGCTGATGAAAATTCATAACAACATTCACTCTCGCAATCTTCAATGGAATGTAATTAACACTAATGAAATTACATACGCACCACCAGAGCTCGTCGTACCTGACTTTCTTCAATTTAAAATAACACTTACCGTTTATTTAGTTGTCGATATATTCAATTTTAAACGGCATTTTATGAACAGTTGTTGCTCTTAACTATCATTATAACAAAGTTTTTATAAGGCTTTAAATAGAGACGTATTCAAATGAAGAAGAAAACTGTGCCAGTAAGAATAAAAATAGAACTAACAATGGCCGTGTGTTGCATAAGGCCTACTCATATTGTGAAGCCAGTGCGACGATGACATAACAGCTTAAAAGCTCTTCGTTAGAGTACTGGAACAAATAAACTTGCTGTAGTCAAAAACGTGAATTAAGGTCAAATATATTCATCACCTATTTCTTAGAATTCAAGTATTTCTCAGAAACGTCGACCAAGATTACTTCTGTACCCAATAAATGAGCACAAAGCAACGTCTGTGTTCAATTACAGAATCTCATTCTAAAAATGTGACTATATTTAAATTACGTATAAGAGTACGGCTGTGTGGAAAGCATAGAGAAGAGATATAAGCAACTGCGTTTGCTCGCCGCTCCGCCAGAAAATGATTTTTATGAGTACACACATGTATCCTTTGTAAAAAGTATCCTATGACATAATCCACGGATCTACCTGTATGCCAAATTGCACCCGGCTAGCCAATTTTATAAATTATCAAATATTGAGCGCTATATTATTAATAGGATAAGGATACGTATTGGGTTAATATTTTTTATGAGTGGTAGAGCCACACTTTATACAGTTTTGACCACAGCATGAATGGACCGGCTCAACCGGTTCGTTACCAATGTCTCACAAAAAAACGACATAAAGTGGCGGCTTGCTGCTGCGTTTCGTACGGTGAGTGAGATATCCGGAGGCCCAAATCCCCCATCCCTTCCCAATCCCTTAATTAATCCTTTCCTTTAAGGTCGGCAACGCGCTCATGATTATTCTGCTATTATGAGCATACATTGACGGTGGAGATCACTTACCAACAGGTGACCCCCTTGCTCGTTCGCCGGCCTATGCCATAAAAATAAATAATAATAATGAAGTATTTCCTAGTATTTTAGAACTTACTTAAAAGATACCAACGCAGCAACGTATTTATATAGAGTATATATTTTTACAGATGGAAAGTTTGATAAAGGAAATGCAAGACCCAGAAACAGGTGTACCTGTTAGAAGTCAAAAACTTTTTCTCAGCGTAATTCCATCTGCTTTTATGGGTAAGATTAACTTAAACTTTACCTTATCTGAAATGTACAACGCATCCAATTCGTCGATGGATTGGTCGCGTCGAGCGTCGGATGAAAAAAATAGGAATATTAACCATTCATTATTCAGTTATTTTTTTTTGAAATCTAATTTGTTTAGATTTATGTTTCTTCTATCCTAAAAATAGAACGAAAATATGAATTAACCAGTAAAATATATACAGAGTTACTTTTAAAACACCAACAACCTCGCAAGAATAGATAGCTAAACCCATAAGGAACAACTTTTGTTCAAGCCATCACAGTGTAATAATTACCCTCGCTAATCGACATACACAATAGTAGAAGGTCAATGTCACTGCTGTTATTTTTTTTATTGTTATAGACAATAGCAACATTATTTACATATTATGAATTGTCGTTTATGTTTCAGGTTACGATCTTGTCGAATGGCTTATGGAACGGTTTAATCTTGACGAGACTAGCAATGGTGAGTGTTGCGTATCTGGTGGCGGCCCATGGGCCTGGTCCCGCCGCCGCACCCCCGTAGAATCTAGCTATAACGAGAAGCCCAAGTATCCTCAGGTGTTAATATGTAGGTAGCGCCATCACACTCGTTCGCATGTCTGTGTATCCTCTGATGTGCCTATCTGCGGGAATACCACAACTGATCCCTGAAGTACTCAAGGTCGTATCAGTGTGACCCGATATCTGTGTACCCTCCGCACCCGCTGACGCATTGGTGCTTAGCACAACCTATGCTAACAATAAATTGAATTGTATTTCAATACTGACTATAAACTAATTTATAGATTCAATTACGTTGAATATTTGCTTATTGTTTAGTCATAACACAGCCTCTGTTTGCTTCTGAATTTGTAACGTGCATATCCCACGCCTTCGGTGTTTTAATAGGTTTATAAATTCGTTAATAAACGTAGCGCTAATATAATATTTTTTTTATATTCCAGTTGAAGCAATAAACTTAGCCAATCAACTCTGTCAATATGGCTACTTCTTTCCTGTGAACGATTTGAAAAATCTTGTCTTAAAAGATGACTCTTCTCTCTATAGATTTCAAGTGAGTATTCGTTTATGAAAACCTTGAATTATGCTAATGATTGTAGGCTTGTGCGAGCACATCAAGTGTCTTGTCTTTTTGTCGTAAGAACAAAAAGTAGGTATAGTGAAATTATTTGTTTTCGTTCAATTAAAATTTCTCCATAATATTCCAGAGTCCATATTACTGGCCGTGGCAAGCGCCACGCGTGGCCGGCAGTGGTTCGGGTGCGCCCACACTCGGGCCCGACAACGTGGAGTACGCCATCTACCTGGTGAAGCGCACGCTGCGCAACAAGCAGCGGCATGGACTCGACGAGTACGAGCAGGAGGCGCTCGCCAACCTGCGCAAGAACCTCGCCGCCAAGTGGGACTTCATTACCATGCAGGCGGAGGAGCAAGTTAGTTACCGCTCGATTGAAGAGTACTATTTTATCCAAAGCGATGATACGGACGTCAGAGTAAAAAGAGATTTTATAGTCTGTTATGGCCTTACACATGGTGCTCATGACAATGCGATCGGCTTATTGTAAAAATTTTGGTTAGGTTACTTCTGAGCTCGCGGCCTCTCGGGCTGGGGCCCGTGGCATTTTGCCAGCCCTGCCACCCTATAGTTACGCCACTGTGCGGTCCGTTTATTTTGTTCATTTAACCGTTTATGTTATATTGCATCGTTTAACTCGCTAATAAAGTGGGTCGAGTAATGTTACCGGCTTCGTCAATATTCGTATACAATTTTGGTTTTTGCTTGCCTGGCATAAAATATTAAATCAAATATTTAAAATTGCTTATAACTTTCTGTTTATTTTATATTTTGAACGCTCATGGTTTTTCTTGATTTTTTATATTAATTTTACCAAATTTAGTTCAGCCCTTATTTTAACAAAAATCCTTCCTTATGGATGCTTATTTACATAAACGGTATCAACTGCCAAAATATCAGTTCAAAACAGTTTGTATCAACTTGAGTTGATGAATCAGTCAGTGACGAAAAGTAATTTTATATATTGAATTAATATTACGTCTGGGTAGTAGTAGGTAGTACTATATTTTGGAGTGGTAATGAACTTATGCTCTGCGAAAGGTGACTGCACTAGTTGTGGCGTACAGGTGTGAGCTTGTATGATATAAATTGTAAAAAAATATGTTTATTTAGGTTCGCCTAGCCAAAGAACGTAAGAAAGGTGATAAAATAGTGAGCGATAGTCAGGAGCGCGCTTACTGGCGCGTGGCGCGACCCCCGCCGGGTGTACCGAGCGCGCTCGAGCCGTGCCCCGTGCCCGTGCGCTCCAGGCAACCCAAGCCTAAGAAACGGACCGTGCAACAGCTCACACGAGAGGTACCAACACTAACGCCCGTATACTGAAACGCTACTCTAGTATTTAAGATCGTTTTAAACAAGTTAAGTCCCTCTTAGCTGTCAAAATTGTATGAAAATAAGTAGCCGTTAGCCGTCAGACAGCTAAGTAGCGTTTCAGTATTTGGACATAAACCTTACAATTCTTATCACAGCTAAGTAATAAAACCCATTTTCACCGCCATTTACTTTACTTAACCCGAAAACGCTGTGAAATTTACTTCTGTTACCTGTGTGAGACTGGAATCATTTCTAGAAACAAGCACATTGCGTTGTAGCACTAATTTAATGTGTATTGGGCGTTTAGGGTTGACTGAAGCTAAGTTACGGTGAAAACAGGCATTATTAAACCAAATTTTATACAGTTGCTTACACACCTCACACTTACATTCCTAACCAATATCTTTGATTCATCAATTTATCAAGTTTCTGTTGAATTACAGTTGTATCGATTAGATTCTTCTAATCATTAGAAGATATTGATTTTACCAGAAGATAAATAATCCAAAATTCGTTATAGAATCTATAAATTAAAACAGGTTTATGAATCGTAGCAGTTTATTGTATATCTTGCGAAATGTACGGTCTACCAGTTATTAAAAGAAATTCTATATGTTAGTGATGTTGATAATAATTAATTATATCCATAGTTAATAAATCAGATAAAATAATAACTTTGCAACGCTACTTATTCACATACTTACTTTATAATTATTATTACATCTACACATTTATCAAAATGCCATTATTACTATTATTTTATATGTACAAAAATTAGTCATCAAGCTTCCAAATTATTGTTTGAGTAGAAAATGTAAATAATAACCTCAAACTATATAAGAAAATCTATTAGTCTATTTATTATTCCTAATATAAAGTAGTTAGTTTGTAATTGCTATATTTTAAACTCTCGTAATTACTATATTTTAAGCTTATTATAGACTTCGACGATGTTTCAATCTCAGTCAGTTTTCAATTTTCTCAGGCAAAATGTCGAGGTCTATCTAATGCCTAATACATCTCCTTTGGTTAAGATCTGATGACGCAGTACGTGGATAAGTGGGAAACTCGTCAACGGAAATTAGCAAAGGCACCCCCATTCAGGATTTCAAGTTGATCTGAGAATTTTATAAACATCGTCGGTGTCTTATACATTGTTGTATGTCGCGAGCCAAAACTCTAAATAGTTTGCAACCATCTTATGAAACACAGACTATAATCCATTGTACACATCCTAACGCAAATTCATGTAAGTTTGTAACTCTTCTAGATCGAACACCTAAAAACGAGCCTGGACCGTACGCGAGTGAAGACTTCAATTGCCCTTGAAGCCCTTTTGGCCTACTCGGAGACCTTCGCTCCCTACGATCCTTGGCTCACCCCGCCGCAGCCCTCAAACCCATGGGTCAGCGACGACACCCTATTCTGGCAAATAAATAGCCCTCTGTGAGTTGGACCTTCTTTTCTCCCCCTATTAAATCTTTATCGTATTAGTACCCGCACATTCAGCATTTTATAATTATTGATAAAATCCGTGTACAAATGTAGAGCTACATTTAGAAAATTATTCACATAAACTCGGAGTCAAAATAATAACAATATTTGTATTGATTCTTGAGTATTATTGCACAGCCTTTTAAAACTGCGTCTATATTTTGATCGTTTCCCAATTCTAATGGAGTTTGTAATTCCAATTGTAGTGTAGCACTTTGATGTTGATTAACTTTAACTGTCAATTATTTATTTCTTAGAATTCGATTTCTTCTTACTTTATACTTGTTACTGAGTACAGAATATGGTCCGTTACTGATTTAACATCTCTAATAACATTAGAATAGGGTATTTGACTCGATTATTTTTATTATTTTAATCATCTATTATCCCCAAAATCTATTAGCGAGTTATTTAAATCAAGTCAAAAGATATAAGTTAGAAGCCATTTAGATCTGCTGGAAGGGGTAATTGTCACATGACGAAAAAAGGATGTCCATGTCGCGTTACGTCACAAGACAGGTCACACGCCATTATGCATTTTTCCACTTCGCGCCCATATTTACTCGTACCAATATTTAAAACATGAACCGTGGCCTTATTTTTTACCTAATTTTAATTGTATTTTCGCAAAACAGTTTATTTTTATTTCGTTTACATATAAAATAATGCATAAAATAAGACATAGTCAAATATCCTATTCTATGAAACTTCATCTCTTCGGATAAAATACATATATCATAATAGTTTTTGGATTTTTTTATAAAAATTATCAATTTGTTCAGCGTGGAGGTACCAAGTGAAAAACGTGTTCAACGCTGGGCTCTATCTATTGAAGAATTAGTTTCGGATCCCACGGGGCTGCAAGAATTCACAAGCTTTCTTAGAAAAGAGTACTCACACGAGAATATTCGATTTTGGCTGGCAGTAATGGATTTGCGACGAAGCAGTACCAAACAAATACCAAAAAAATTGGAGGAAATATGCGAGTAAGTTAGAGTCGATTCTATGCATTTTAATATAATAATAACAAAAAGTCTACAGGTAAATATAAATATATAATCACCACAAGTATAATTAGTAAATCTGACCTCACTTATTATTCTTAACAAATTGATCTAATAACACCTATATAAATAATAATTACCTCATTTTTCTGATGGAAGTGTACTTTGGCTAAGCGCCGTAAGGTTTCATTTCCAGGTCAGGTGATCAGAATTTGTGTTTGAGTTTCCTATTGCAAAATCACTCATGAATTGTATGGCAATAGGCTCGCCCCCTATCAAATTATGGAATGAATATAAGCTCGGCCAAACGTGGTGCATTAGTTGTAACTCTGCCTACTCCTTCGGGGATAAGGGTCTGAGCCTATATTGTGTTATGAAATAACAATGGCCAATACCTACTTACCGCGTAACTTGCTCAACACAATATTTGTTTAGTGGGAATAAATGAACAAGCCGTTCCCTCTTTGGAGTGTGAAGAAGCACTTATATAGGCCGGCATGATTCTGGTTACTACCGATAAACTCATTGTTTGTTGGTGGTCACTGGTTTTTTGGACTGCACTGCGCTTACCATCAGGTTTAGTCACTTTACCGTGCATAAAAAAATAGTACTTAATTGATGATATTTATAGAGAATTTTTGAAACCGGGAGCGCCGTGTGAGATCAACATCGACGGCGCGACGGCGGAGAAAGTGACCGAGGGGCTGCGGACCGGCTCGCGGTACGCACTGGACCACGCCGCAGACCACGTCTATGGGCTACTGCTCAAGAAGGACTGCTACCCGCGGTTCATTCGCTCTGACCACTTCCAACGGCTTCTAGCTGAAGGAAGGAATGTTTATCAGAAGAAGGCTAAGTATGTACTACTTGATGAATTGCTCTATTTTTTAATTGTAAAACACGGAAATTCAAGGTGTAAAATATGTACATGAATTCATGTACATATTTAGTTAATTACCAGATTTTAATGGATAAATAAACAGAATTAATTATGCCATATCATCTAGACCAGTGTTTCCCAACCTTTTTTAAGCCATACCCCCACCTTAACACTTTATTATTAAATTTGTTACCGATATCTAGCATTGCATTTAAATAACCCAAAGGGAAAGGGTTAAAGTCGTGTCGCGTCCATTTTAATTTCATTTCATTAGATCATTAGATTTAGATGTTGGCTAAATTAAGAAACTAGTTTTTGAGAGTTCTACTTTTAGGGACACACATGTAAACTAGGTTACGTTAGCGTGAAGCATGCGTGAGTGACGAATGCAATATAATATGCTTAGTTGTAGTTTTTCTGTGTATATTATAGCGGCGGCTGCGCCCGCCAGAAGTAGTTCTACACTCCTTTGCAAAAAAAACGGGCGGGTTTGATTTTTTAACATTATTGGTAATAATTTAGTTCTTCAGAGGTTTTAATAGCCAAACTATGTTACTGGCACTTAATAAAGAGTCTGGGTATGAAAAAAAGTTCATTCCAAATTAAAAACTTTTGTTTTTTAAATTATTAATCCCTTTTTCATTTTGTGACACTTTTCGCGGGTTTGCGGTTAAAAGGTTATCAAGCAACTAAAAGTAACTTTTCGTTATTTTTAGTACAACAATTTATGTTTATCGCATAATTCTGCCTTATTGTGACTTAAAACAGATATCTTTGTGTCTATCGTAATGGCAGAAAAAGCAATGAGAGCTAGTAAAATTATAGCGCTGCTGGAAGAGGGGTGTAGCCAATGTTACGTCTCACAGCGGTTAAACGTGAGTCGTTCAACCGTACAAAGAACCTGGACTCGATACCAAGAGACAGGTTCCGTTCAGAGAAGGCAAGGTTCTGGGAGAAAACGTTGCACACAGCCGCGAGACGATCGCTTTTTAGTGACTCAGGCGCTGAGGAACCGCAAATGCAGTTACATAGACCTCAAAAGAAACCTTGAAGAGGTACGAGGAGCACAAGTTAGCCTATGGACTGTGAGGAGAAGACTTTTAGCTGCTGATATACGTAGTCGACGACCAGCGCGGGCCCCCAAGTTACTCCGTGAGCACCGGATTGCGCGGTTGAGGTTCGCTAGAAATTGCCTATCTTGGACACCAGGTAACTGGAGTAGCGTACTCTTCTCCGATGAGGCTCGAATTTGTCTGCATGGTGAGGACCGACGTCGGCGAGTGTTACGAAGACCAGGGGAACGCTATGCCGATGTGTGTTTTGAAGAAATCACCCCTTATGGTGGAGGGTCCGTTATGTTTTGGGCGGGCGTAACTTCCAACTATCGTACCGAGATAGTATTCATAGAAAATGGCTCACTAAATGCGCATAGGTACATAACAGAAATCCTTTCTCAAAATGCACAACCCGCACTGACTGTAATTGGTGAAGATGCCATTTACATGGACGATAATGCTCGGGCCCACCGTTCTGGCGACGTAGATGCTTATATGCAAGAGGTCGGTATTCGTCGTTTGGATTGGCCAGCGCGGAGCCCCGACCTTAACCCCATTGAGCACGTTTGGGACCTCCTAAAAAGGCGAGTACGATCTGTCCAACCACCTCCACAAAACATCAGAGAGCTTAAACGTGTAATCTCGACTGAGTGGGAACACATTCCACAGGACACCATCAAAAGCCTGGTGGGAAGCATGCCAAGACGATTACATGCCGTAATCGCTGCAAGAGGAGGTCATACTCGTTATTAATTTTTATTTTTTAATGTCTCTTTTATTAAAATACCATAAAAATACTCGTAGTCTTAATTTCATTATACCCATAAAAATGTCCATTTTAACACGGCTCTCTGTTTACATTGACTAAAACACCGATACCAGGATAAAAGTGTTAAAAAACTAGATTCTCATTGATAATAAGAAATTTCTAGTCATCCAAGCTAATGACATACTAAAAATATAATAATATTTACCCATAGAAAAGCTAAGGTAAAGTGTGTGTGTAAGGTGCCCGTTTTTTTTGCAAAGGAGTTTATATACGGAGTCGCGATTAAACCATGGTACTCAACACTTGTCTATAATTGTCCATCCTCACAATTAGGTAATAGACGCCACCCTATTATTACCTAAACTACTATACCGCTTTTAATCCGTAGGTCAAATATGAATATTACCATTTATTATAGATTTTTCAATTTCGGCGGGCAAGTGAAGAAGAAGCCGGGCTCGACGAGCGGGTCTGGCGGGTCGAGCGGCGCCAGCGGCACGGGTCTGTCGCGGCGCCGCGGCTCGGACCGCTCGCTGTCGGGCTCCGCGCACGAGCTCGCACTGTGCGCCGCGCAGCCGCCGCGACCGCCCGAACCACCCTCGCACAGCCACAGCCAGTCCAACCTCACTGATATACCGTTCAGGTACCAATATATTGACAGCCTCCGTGGCGCAGCGGGCGAGTAGTCGACCGTGAAGCGAGAGGCCGCGGGTCTGATCCCCGCACACAGACAAATGTTTGTGTGATCCACAAATATTTGTTTCGGTCTGGGTGGTGTGAGACCGAAAGTCTCTCGTATTTCCTGATACCCACGACACAACACTCGTATCTTACTGTGGGGTCAGGACTATGTATGTGACTGTTGGGTGTATTTATTTATTTATATTATATCTCGACCGTTAATATTCAATCTCTACATGTTGAGGCTAGATTCTTAAAAATATAAGCATTAGTGAATGAGTAAAAGCATTGATTTTGCCACATTTGTCGCTACTCGGATATGTTCATTAAATTTTCTCTAAAAGTATAAGTAGTGCAGTTTTTGTAATATTTGTTTCGAAGTAAGTATGTAGTTTATTGTTTTAAATGGCAATACCATTGTAATTTATTATAATCGAGTAACTCCAATGTTTTCCCTAAAATCGGGTCAAATCTGGGTTAAAATATAGCCGATTTTTGGAGTGGTTGACTTTGACATTTTTTTTGTAAATTCTAAATGTTTTAGACGTTGAAAAATTAAACCTAATTTAAATACTCCTAATTCGTTAGCTATATATATATATATATATATATATATATATATATATATATATATATATATATATATATATATATATATGTATAAATTATGTAAATAAATAAATGTATGATATACTACTATCGCCTCGTTCACTCGTCATAAACCTCTTGATATAGGTATGTTACAACAGGAGTACTTTATTACATCATTATACTAATTTGTATTACATTGTAGTGGTATGTGCACGTTGGCAATTGTGACTAATCTTGCTATCTAATTTAATGTTGCGTTTCATGTAGGTTACATGAAACTTTATGAAATTTCGCAACAATTTTTCACAACGTTCACGTTACAGTAGCCATAGACGGAAGCGAAAAGCATTGTCACTTTTATGTCACAGTTGCGAGTAATTCTGCCATAATTTTTCGAGATTTCTGGCAACATTAGTGCTTTGTCCAAATATGAAAATCCAGAAATAGGGTTAACGTTTATAAGCTGCCTCTGTCCCAAATATTGAGCTCATTTCACCCAGCCATTTAAACAGACTTTGAAGGCAGTCAGTTATATCGCACACACACCTGCTAGTTTCCTGTCTCAGCATGAAGGTAGCAGTCGAAGACAGGAACATGATTAACGATATGATGGCGTACTCCCATGATCCACACCATACAGGGCGAATGAGGTCACTAGCATTTGCGTCCTCATTATAGTATGTTTGAGGAAGTTCTAAATATAAACGAGTATATATTTAACTCGTAAAAACATACCTACGTAAATAAAATGTCACATTGTTTTTGCAGAGATCCTCTCGACGATGACACTGCGGATGTACTGCCTTGGGAGTGTTCTTCTCGCGAGGGTGCGTACGGTGCACGACGGCGTCAGGACTCGGCTGCGGACTCCGGTAGTTCATCATCGGACGTGAGTGCGGCCGTGTGTGTCGCGGAACGTACGCGCCGCCTGCCGCAGCAGAGCACGTTGGATGGTGGGCTGCGCGGCGCTCCACCTCCCTTGCGGCGCCTGTCGGCAGTGGAGCCGAGGCACCTGGCACCGCTGGCGTCTCCACCGCACTCCCCCCGCCCGCCGCGCCCCGCTCCCGCACCGCGCCCTGCTCCGCAGGCGCCACCACATCCGACACCCACTATCAGCGTCAGCTCTGCCCCTGACGACGAGTCTGCCGAATCCCCGCCGTGCACCGGCTCACCTGACGAGCCGCGCTCTGTGGCGCAATCCGACGAGCCTTCCTCGGTGTTCGCATCGGCTGACGCCACGCCCACGGAGCCGACACGTCCACCGATGAGAATAGTAGACGGATGTTTTTACCAACATGCAGAGGTCACCAACGAAGAATGTGTCGGTGTAAATGCCCCAGTAGACACGCGCTTACAGCCAGTAAACGAGTTGCTGGCCGTCGTGCCGTCGGAGGACTCCTGCGACGACTCAACGGCATCTGCGGTAGTGTCCGACCGCACGAGATCGTCAGAAGATGAAGTAGACTCGATGCGACAGACTGTATCGCGAGAAACGTCGATCACGAAAGATGACGCACCGACAGCGAAATCTACGACCAGTGAAACGATTGATGATTTTGCAACGAATGTTGAAATTAAAGACAGTGCTTTGCATTTGATTCAGGCCACCGGGCAAGTGTGCGTTGCAGATGTAGCGATCGAAATAGTGGCGGTGGGTGAGAATGTGAAGAGCGATACGGCAGAACCGGTCACTTCTATAGAGAGTGTACCTGCTCCGGCGGCACCGTCGCCTGCAGACGCGGGTGGCTGGAAGCTACCGGTGGCGCCGCTCGCCGTGTGCGAGGACATCGGGGTCGACGATGACAACGTAGACAAAGTGCCTTCGGCGCCCCCGCAGAGGGTCTTGGCAGAGAGCCGCGCGCCGGCTGACAACGCACCGGACGCGACCAAAACTATTGCTCACAGTGACGAACTCACGTCGGGCTCGCACTCCGACATTGTTAAGCGTGATAATAAAAGTGGCATCGGTGAGCGCAAGCAGCGGAACGACATATGTCCCTGGGAGGACGAGTAAGTACTCGTGAGTTTAGTTTGTGCGTTTCTGTAGTTCGCCGCGCTGCGCACAGTCACGCTGCACCTCCTGCCTTGTGCCTTGTGCTCGCCAGCCGTAGTACCTCTAACTTTTGCCTGCTTAACGTCGGGAACACATCACTTTATGACGTTTTCATAACAAATTATTTAATATCATTAGAAATATTATTAATGCCGTTGTGCTATTTAATCGTGTTTTATTTTGGAAAGCGTTTTTAATTTGATGATTATAAAATTAATTTATCATGCAAAATTATAAACTAAGATAAATACATAGACATTTTGTTTAACGTTTTTGTTTGTTTTTATTTTATTTGTATGAGTTGTTTTGTATATAAAGAATAAAACATGTAGATAGGTTAGGTATAGGTATTATTTTAATAATATAAATATTCATTAATATGTGTTTTTTCTTTTTATTTTTTTCACCGCACATTAGACACATTGTACTTTACTTCAATTTAAAAAATATATGCTTTCTTATGCGATGATCACACGGCACTGAGTGTGTGCGGGTTGTGATTGGGCACTAATTGCATACCATTTTTATGCATTTTATAAGATCTTCCATTATCAGCGTGGATTTCTATAACTCATTTGTAGGAAGTTGTTATGAGTGCGGTCAAGATCTACAACCATGACTGCTTGCCGCGGAATCGACAAGTGCAGTACGATGATTTATTAGCTAAACTCAGAAATTCCGAATAAGTTTATTGTGCTAATTCTGAATCTATACATAACTAAGATTAGCTAATAAGCATACTTACTGCCTTTCTCGATCGCGCAGTAGCGCCACACCCGCATGAAACAACAACCGGCTTAAAATCTAGCAACATTTTTGAAATCGACCACGGACTGCTCATTGCCAAAAAATATAAGTATAAAAAGAAGAATGCCATGAAGCTTATAGTGTACTGAATCACATAAGGTAACGAATGCTTACTGGAAAAATATCCATGAAGCCTTTGTCAAACAGACAGCGAAGCGAGGCATATATTCGGTTCAAAACGCACCGCTTTCGCGTAGTGTCTAGATTCGAGCTACTCCATATATTACAAAATACTTTCTCTGTCTGTAAGACAAAGGCTTTATATTATTATGAAGAGTGCTCTTATTTTATCTTAATGATTCCACGCAACCAAACCTCTCCTTTTTATAGATTTATACCTACTTCATTATTGCTGATGTTTTCAATGATTCACAATTTATGCTATTATTTAGTTGCTTAGATTATTTTTAAAGAATACATTTTTATGTTTTCAAGTACTTGCAATGACAAAGGTACAAATAATAAGCGCTTAAATTTTAAATACTAAGCTTTATTGATAGATTAATAAAGCATAAATACGCCAGTTTGTGTTTATCATTATTATTAATTTAGAAATTAAGATCTCAATTTAAAAATAAAATAAATAAATACGACCTTTGGGAAAATATCTGATCTACGGGTATATGTTTAACTGAGATTTAGGCGGACGCGGTGGAAAACGACATTGCATGTACGTACATCGTATCGTATTATGGTTTTTTAATTCATATTATTATAAAAGTTACTAATCAGTATATCGGCACAATCACAACTACTTAATCAAATTTATAAGCCATGAAATATATTTAATTATATATTGCGAACGTCTGTTGATATAAAATGAAGAATACAACTTTACAATAATCACAATATTTCGATATATCGTAGATACAAATTATATTTGCAAAGTCCATACTTAGTAGAGTATTTCAAAGACATAATTTACCAAATTTGTGTTATTTTGTTAGAATGATAATTGGGTATTTATTACAAGTAATAATATATAATAATAACTATATACCTAACTAAAACTGTGGAAAATGTAAGCAGATAATTTGAAAAATGCTCTACTGAAGAGATTTCGAATAATATTCTATTTTGCAATGTGACTTTGTTTTACAATAGTTTCGATTAATAAATTGAAACTATTGTAAAAGAAAGTATGTTAATACATAACATGATTCATGAATTATATTGGAGTTTGCTATCGTGATAAATATTTGTGAAAAGATTATTAGTAGTATAATAAACAAATTTGTTGATAGTAAAATTAGGCAGACTAACGTAGTTTTAGTGTTTCATGAGATTTATTTTTCTGTTTCAGGAATTCCTGTGAAAGTGATGCTCCATTTGTTAAAACTTACGCAACACTCGGTTACTTATAATTTTTGTAGATGAATATCAACTATATTTTATTACACAGTGACTATTATAGCATCAAAAATGTTTAATTTATTATCTTAGAACTTATGTTTTCATTACAACAGATTTAGGTGATTATTATGTAATTATAATGAATATTTTAAAGTAAATGATCGTTAATTATTAGAAATATATTGTGTTTCCATTGTACCTTTGCATCCAACATAATTAAAACAAATATTTCACTTCAATACAATCGTATATTATTCATACAACACGACAATAAAAAATATAAATTGAAAATGACAAACCAATTAGCGCACCATAATACTGTCTGTAGAATTCACACATTCACCACACTTATTGAATATTTTATATTAAAATAGTTTATTCTTACATTAACGACTGGTTTTTAAATTATTTGTTATGTGGATTAGTTAAAAACTACTCGACACACTCCGTCGGCCCCCATCTGTTGTCCGGGCGGGCAGTTGGAAGGAACTGTGATCATATTGCGCATGGTCACCTTCGGTACTTCCGTGGGAGCCTCTTCAACGGTGTTGCTGTCTCCATTTTCTACTTTTTCTTCAGCTTTCGCAGCTGCCTTCGCCTCTTCGACCTCGTCGGGGAATACTATAGCGTTACTGTCAGCCATTATTCTGTTAACAAAATATTTAACATATTATTACAAAGCAATATAATTTAGGTACATTTATACAGTACTTTTGTTGATCTATTTGCTAAAGTTACCTATTTATAAACATACTCTATGTCGTATTACACAATTCTAACATGTGAAGTAGGTACATTACAGATCTACAATAGGTATCAATGCTATATTTTTCCACACTTATAATATTTGCCGTTCCATCCTTGCAATATCTGATAAATATGGAATCGCAATGGCCGATAATTTGATAAATCACCGCGTCACTAACAAAAACAAGGCAAGGAATTTAATTAACACTCCCACGATAACATAAATTACGGATGTCGATGGATTGTTTTCTTGTAATTTTCCAAAATTTACTTTAGTAATTTATTTCATAGATAGAGAGCCCATTTTACAATATTCGAGTAAGATTTAACCAGAGATTAATCTATAAGACAGCTATTTTTGAAAGTACCTAGTAGATCTGTGTGGTGTTGCTTCTGTTTATAGGCAGGCACAACACTTACCATCAGGCGAGTGACATGCCTGTTTCGGCATAAAGGCTATCTATAATAAAGACATCATTTTAATTTTTAGCAAGTGATTGATAAATTACTGACGATTTTAAACAATTTGTGCAAAATTAATTAGAACAGAGTTTTCTATATCGAATGAGATTTAACCAAACAACTAGTATGGATTATAAGTTCTTATTGGGATAAATTATAAAAATAATTATAATTTGAGAATGAAATGAGAGGCGTACAGCGATACAATTGTTCGTCTGATGTGCAAAATATATCTGTTACCGTTCAGACGGATGTACCTAAGTCCCTCGTAATCTAAACATATATGTATAACTAGCTGTTGCCCGCGACTTCGTCCGCGTGGTTATTGTTCAGTTCGCAAAGTTTACTTTTTAAGTTTAATTTTTTCATGAGATTCTATTTTTTCTCTCATACTCTTTTTTTAAATAAAAGCAGCTATCTGCCAGTGAAAGTCCCCGTCAAAAACGGTTCAGCCATTTCAGAGATTAGCCGGAACAAACAGAGATACAAAAATTTATAAAAATGTTGTTTTGATATAATATGTACCGTGCATACATCGAAATTCACTTAGTAAAAAGCGGTTATTTTAATATTACAAACAGACACTCAATTTTTATTTATTTGTATAGACTATTATAATTATAATTTTACTGTCACGACCACGAGTGAGTCCTGTCGCTGGGGCTATAAAATTAACGTTTGGACAGTTGATACCTTTTATGTTATAAGCATACAATAAGGAAGGATTTTTAAATATTTCACCCCTAAGTGAGTAAAATAAAAGATGAACGGTTGTATAGAAGTATGTATGTCGAAAAGATAACGGTGCAGAATTTCATGCGGGCGGAGTCGCGAGCAAATTATAACTACTACACAAAATTCATCGTGATTACTATGTGTGCGACTCTCTGGTATTATTCATTGATCTATAGTTAATTTGCCATTAAAAATATTTTGGTACTAACAAAACATAATCATCACTTTAATAAAAAAAAAATACGGGTTGCACTCTGGGAGTGGCGACAGAAGTGAAAACTTACCAAACAAGATGCGAGAATACAAAATTACGGCAACATGTTCACTCGACATGATACAAGTACATTCTACTCTCTTCGCGTTTATGCGAGCCGGCAACATTTTACGGCAACATGTTCCAAATTATAAAATAAGTAATATCGATCGTCATTTTTTTATCTATATCAAAAACAAAATTACGGTAACATATCTATTCGCCATAAAAAAACGAACACAGTCCGGTCAAAGTCCTGTTAAAGTCCTGTGAAAGTCCGGTCCAATCCGACTGGTCACTGTGTGACGCCACCTGGGACTTCGAAATTATCGATGTTCCAGGGAAGTCGGCTAGCGCTGTCTGGTCAACTGGCCCGCGTGACGTCTCACGGAAGGTTCTCGAATATTCTGGAACCTTCCACTCGCCGCCGCTCGCGTTACGGAACGCTTCGGTTCACCCTCCCATAAGAAGTTATCACTTCAAAAAGGCTAAATAGACATTCGAGTTATAATAGTCCTACATAAATTTGCTGCTTTACATTGATGTTACAATCGAGATCTTACGTAACCAACAACGGTAGATATTTTTTAGTATCCAACTTCACAAAAAGCCAATGTCCAGGAATCACTCAGAGCGAAGGTTACAAAAAAGGTAAGTAGGTTCTCCACATTCATAAAAACTATTATGTCACGACAGATGAAGGCCGGACTCGCTAGGTTCGATGACATTGGTGTTTTAATCAACGCTTATTATATTTCCTTGTATTCACAAATATAACTTAATTTAACAAATCACTGGGCCCATTTTATTCCAATTGCAAAGTGTACTTATGAATAATTGATTCTTTATTAGATTTTGTTATGCTTGCTAAAACACCGGACCGATACGAGCACTGAAAGTGATGCGAACTTTATTTTTTCATTTTGGAGACTTAAGTACACATAAAGGACTCCATAAGGCATGTCTAATTTATAATCTTCGAATTTATTCACTCTCTTGAGACAAGATTCCCGTCGTGTTAAATCCAATATTGAAGGTTACCGGGATTTATCCGGTAATGGTAATAATGATAAGTCAAAATGACGTTTTGATTTTATTTTTTTGGGTTAGTTAAGCAACTTAACATTTTCATATCAAAGTAACAATAAGGTTAAAGATATGGGTAAGTATTTGAACTTAATTTCCACTTGATGTCTCAAGTTGTTTCTGAGAAAAGGGGGCTTCTGACAGACAGACATATAGAAAACATTAATTATTATTTTAGGCAACCCTAACAATGCGTAAAGATTGTAAAATTTAATCAATATATAAATCTATATATCTAGAACTAACAAAAAACTACTACATAGAAAAGTTTAGTGTACTCACATTTAATATAATAATATGTTTAAGTCACAATCTTGCTAACGCACGTTCAGCTTTTAGCACGGCAGTTAACTGATGCAAACGCTGGCTGACTCTACGTTATATACTGAACAATTATTCCCCTGTGCGTTTATCGGTAACGAACTACAGAGCACCTATGACGTCTTAATGACTCATGCCAAATTATAGATATTATCAATACATTTTTGAATCGTCCGTCCGTAACATATGTCCCTGTTGTTGAATTGCCGCTTATCATCTGCAGTCTACACACCCCATTGATAAAAATGTTTTTCTATGACACATTTAGTGATAGATATTTTTTTATTAGTATCTGATAAAAGTTTCTGGGAAAACTACAATAAATAATAATATCAATGCAATTGTGACCTAAAATTTCTGAAAACAACAAAAAATAGCAGCTAACACTCGTTTGAATCCAATGCGACGCGGCGCTACGTGCGTTGATAAAAATACACTTGAGAGCAAAAATATCGCACACCTGTTAGTACTTTGCTCTATTTTGTGTTTTTTCTAAATTGCCAAGATATTGAATGAAAATTTCAAGATATAATAAATATATATTATTAACCTACTACTGTCATAAAAAAAATAATCATTAGCTTCCAAATAATCCATACAAACAATAACACAAAGTAAATCTCCGAATTTCTTACTTTCATGTAGCGCTAATTGCACGTGCATTTTCGGGTATAAAAAGGTGATCTTGCATTCTAAAGCATAAAGTGATCATTAAAAAAAATGAACACTCCAACCGTAGAAGCTGGTCAAGTCATTGCTTTGCTTGAAGCAGGACAAAATCAGTGTCAAGTTGCAATAGCTAAATTTGAGTCGATACTCCGACGTGTATACCAAAGATATCAAGAGACTGATGGGTGCATTCGGCGACCAGAATCGGGCCGTCGCCGTACGACATATGATCCGTCTGATCGTGATGACCGTTTTATTGTATCGCGATCATTAAGAAAGCGACACTGGAACGCAGTTTGCTGGGGCAACAGCAGAAGCAGTAGTGTGTAAGCACTGATGTGTTTTGGTTTCAGGAACATTGAAGCCAGTGAAATTACTGGGCATTATGAGACTGAACAACCTAAGTCTCGGGGTGACGAGCGCAGTTTAATGCCATCCAGTAGGTACTTTGCAATGCAATATTCTGTATGGTGTTACTTCTGATTATGGGCAGGCTTGGCGCTTACCATCAAGCGAGCGATCTGCTCCTATCGTCATTCAATTCAAAAAAACTGCCTATGGCATGGTTCTACTACATTTATTGGAAAAATAGTTAATCTTGTTATAACTTATTTTGTTTTTTTTTTATAGAATAGGCCGACAAACGAGCAAGTGGGTCACCTGATGGTAAGTGGTCTCCACCGCCCATGTACGCCCACCACCAGAAGAATCATGGGCGCGTTGCCGACCTTAAAGGAAAGGGATAATTAGGGATTGGGAAGGGGAGAGGATTTGGGCTTCCGGACCTCTCACTCACCGTACGAAACGCAGCAGCAAGCCGCCAATTTACGTCGGTTTTCTGTGAGACAGTGGTAATGACCCGGTTGAGCCAGCCCATTCATGCTGTAGAAAAAACTGTTTACAGCGTGACTCTACCACTCAAACTCTACCACTTATGTATTTATTCGAAGTACCTACTGCTATATTAATCGATATATCATTCGATCGATATTCAAACGTTAAAAGTTCTTACAAGCTCGGGGCGTAAAACTAAATTTGCTTTGAGTTATTTAATGGTGTACTTTATAGAATCCCGTTTCGGCTTCGTGTTCGTGTAATGTAAACACAATGTCACGTTGAAGTATCCCAGACTGCGCAGTTAACTCGATATCGAATCGTGGTTTATTGGAAATACGATAACAAATCTATGATATACAGTTATGCAAATGAGGGTTAGTAAGGACACACAAGTCACATTTTTGCGTAGGAAAACTATCACTGTGTGCGCAACGGATGTGGTTATCTATTGTGACAATGATATATTGGAAATCCGGTTTTTTTGTAGTACCTACATCCGTGATATCAAAGCCTAGGCAAGATATTAAAAGCTATTTAAACGACTACGGATGTTTTATAGTATTAAGTACAGTTAACACATGTAAATTCCATAATCTTGGGTTTTACCGCCACTGCCCGGTCATCCGTGTCCGGGACAGACACTAAAGAAAAATAAGTAGCTACATAATCTAATTTTGTAACATGGATCATCATTTACACACGTTCGTAGTTTTGAAATAGACGAAGATTGACTTAGCGCATGATTGTGAACGTAGTACTATAATTTACATTAAAAGGTACAACCGTATTTACTTTTGTCTGAAGTCGGTTAAAAAGAGACAAAAACGTAATACTTCCAAAATATTAAACAATGCTATTTCTGTATAATATTATATTTATTATTATTTTATTAATTATTATTACCCAATTTTCAAAGCAGTCCTTCAAATAAATTAATTGAACGCAACATTATTAATTTCATTAATTGAACACTTCGCGACAAATTCCGTCTGCCGCCATTTGGGTTCTTGGTGGACAATTATCAGGTACTACAACTACATTTTGCATTGAAATGTCACTTTCATTTTTCTTTTGAATTGATACAAAAGACCCTTCCAAGCCTACTTCTACAAGAACTGCCGCAGGTTGTTGATCATCTTTTTCACCAACTGGACTTGTCAGAGTAAATGTCTGAAATAAAAAAAAATGTGTCAATAATCCAATGATTAAGGAATCTATACTAATCATTAATCACATCTAATAGATACTGTTTAAAAGTAGAAGATAGATTGAGAATGAGATAATGAATAAAATCATATATTCACTGTGCACGATGAACGAAAACAGCATAACGAAACATTAATGCTTCAGAAAGCTCCAAAAAGTATTTCGGATGTATGTCAACCCGCATTAGGCTACTGTGAATCTATCTCACATCTCAATCTATGATCTAAAATCAAGTCTCTCATTACAGGAACAGGCCTGCACCCTTATGAGTAGATTTGTTTCATTATTATAAAATCAAAATTAGAAGAATTTTGATATCCTACTAATGTTATGTACCTATATTCATTCATGTATGTTATAATTACAACAAAATCTACAGATTACGAATGTGGTCGTGAAGTTTAATAATAAACTGGACTGGAGGCAAAAACCATTATACTTCTTGGGCCTTGTACCATGTATCAATATATAGCATAAAACAAAGTAGCTATGGGCGTCTGTTTGTTTATCCGCTTATTTCTCCGAAACTATGCAACAATTTAGATGCCGTTTTCATTATCGTTTAGAAAATTTATTTCGGAAGGTTTATATGTATATCACGCTATTAGCCATGGGAGCAGCGTAGTAACATACTTGCGTTGAAACTGCGAGGGACAGCTATTATAGCATAAACCATAGGCCCACATCGTTGAAGCAGACCTAACCTAACATTTAATTAAAAAGCGTTCCAAGTACGCCTACATGGAAAACTCACGCACACATTGATATAACATAAGTTCACCCCTTTATCCCTGGATATGTAGAAAGAGATTATTTCCGTACTATAATGAGATAAGAAACGAGTTACCGTGCAATTTATGTATAATTTTTCGAATCGATAATTCAGAAAAAATTGTGATTGTCCGATCAGGGAATTGAACCCTGGACTTAACGGTTCTATCTTAATACGCGATAGGCGACCAATAAGGCGAGACCAATGACACTTTGACAATTCAAGTAATGTGTCAATAGTCAATATTGTTTAGATATGTAGGATTATTCATTATGGTTGATGAGAAAAAATCGATAATTATATTATTTATTATTAATAAGTACCATCCATGTAAGTATGATATTATGTTCTGTCTGCTTCCTTATTTATGGTATAATTGAGTGGTATTTATATCGAGCGGAGGGGCCCCGGCCTAAACAATACATTTGATAAGGCTGTATCCTCACGATCAACTGTAAGCGCAGAATGGATAGTTATTGTTACCGATTTCATTTTATTGAATTAGTTTATTTTTAGTCGATGACAATCCATAACTGACATTTCCTTGTTTGGAATCATTTTGATGCTGACAAATTTTATAACACGACACAAACTGTCAAAAATTTTTCACGAGTCTTGGGAATTTATAATAAACTTAAAAACATATATTTTTGCAATATGGAATATATTCCTATACTATTGTTTTAGTGAATTTGAAATGAAGAAGAGTTTAAGTTTAGAAAAAGTAAGTCAGTTATGGATTTGTTGGAATATTAAATAAAGTATATCAAATTTCATGAAAATACTGATGAAGAGGCTAGAGTTTTAATATTAAATTGAAAGTTACTTACCACTAAAATCAGAGCGATTAACAAAACTACAATCTTATTCTTCATCTTGCTGAATGCTGATGTTTTCCGTTTTAATTGTGTTTAACTAGGTACGTATTCTTTTGTATTCTTTTCGACTCCACAGGTAAATAGTACAGAAGCGGCAAATGAAAGAAACAACACTATTACACATAATAAACTCGAGTAAGTATTCTATTGTTATTTCAATTGGTTTTATACTTGTTACAAACACGTATTTGCTCATACGTTTAATTATATATTTCGTAGAAGCATTATGGAAAGAAACAATTTTAAACGAAACCTATGGGTATTTGAACAACAAAATTATGTGATTTGTATTAATTCACGATGAATCGAAAATTACGCATACATAGGAAGACACAGACAGAAACTTCTGAATGATATGCAGCCTAACGTTGAGCGTTTGATTTATGATAACTGATGTCTAAGTAATTAACATAATTATCTTATAAGTGTACTTCACGTTACTTGAGAATAATCGTGATAAATAGGTATTAGATTTTGAAACACAAATATCTGGACGCAGAATGTAGCATATAAGGAAAAACATTAGGTGCACTGCAACTATTTACCCAAGATTACAAACACAATTGATATTTTACCGATAAATTATTTGTCATATAACGCGTAATTGTTTTATACCTATACATTAATCATCAAGTATCAGTTGACTAGAGATAAGCCTGGCTCAGTAGGCAGGGTTTGTCACTGACTTTTTCAAAATTCATTGAATTTACCACTAAATTCTTTGTAGTCATTAGGTTCTTACCTTATAACGATATTATATCTTAATATCAGCATTAAGGAAAACATGATTTAACAACATATGTGTGAAATTGTATATACACTGCTCTAGATTAGCTCTAGATTAGTCGCTTTCTATTATACCGCCAGAGGAATAAGTTCCAAAGGTTCCAGCATAATTGCTCTGTATAAGCACTCCTCGGTAAAATTGTTTAATATTGTCAATCATTTATTTCGCTTGTTCTCTATTTCAGTATACCGAAAAGGCGGTATAGACCTCACAATAAGATCTTTGAGCAATATTGTATAACGATAAAACCTAAATTCCACAGGAGCAATTCTTTGTCAGACCTAAACACGAATACAAGTGATATCCGTGAGTGACCACCATTTGTTAGTATATTTTGTCGATTATTATATTTACTAGTTTTAAAAGTATAAAACCAAATGAAATCGATTACATCGAGCGGTTATATGATAGATTTTTTGTAATACTTGTGGATAAACAGTCAACACATTAATAAACTGTATGGTTGTCACGAATCGGGGCACATGTATATGTATCTATAATTAATTACAGTGGCTTATGTTTTAAATATTGGTTAAAGCACAGCGAAAAGGTTTATCTGGGTGGAGGCAGACAACAATTTTATTCATATTTCTTAGTAATAAATAAACTTGGTCTACTAGAGTGACAATAATTCGATATGTTCTGAACATACCTACATTCACTTAATTTGAATTTTTAGTAACTCTTATTAATGATCAAGGCTTATTGTACCGACAAAATCTATAGAATGAAGAAATGTCTTTTATGATACAGTTAGGTACTGTAGTATTAACAATTTATCAATTTTGTAGATTTTGATTTTTCCAAATATCCTACTCTAACTAGCTCTGAAAGGTCAAAGAAAACATTTTACAACTGTTCGGGGGATGCGTATCATGCCAAAAAATTTACTCACACAGCATTAATGTCTTGTAACTATAGACGAAAGTAAGTGCCAGTTACATTAATATGTACTGAAAAATGGTTTTACTTTCAATAATTTACACATACTGTTCCCCAGATCAAAGAAAGAAGAAATGGCTTCTGAGACCTATGCTTCAAAGCTCGCTTCTGATTACATTCACAACATTCAAAGGAATACATTAGAACCAAATTTTTCATCCGGTGCGGATAATTCAAGGTACAATAATATTAAATTATTTATTTTAAAGATGAATTGCATCAATAATTTTAGTTATTACTATAAAGAACTTTTATTCCAGTATTAGTAGTGGTGATCAATTGAATTTTCAAAAAGGCGCAACGTTTCCGTTCAAATCTACACCAAGTGGTAACCTGAAAGTCCAGTCAAATCAAGTAAAATTATTCGTAAAGCGCACGTGAATATTAATATAAAGAAATAATACTGATCATATACTTTCTCCTCAGGTAGTGTTCCAATCTTCGACGGTTGGTGTTTTGTTAGCTGACCCAACACAAGCTAAAGTAAAAGTAAAGTTTGAAGGCAAGACGGCTGACGACCACGACGATGAATTTTCGCAAAATGTTTGTAATTCATTTCAATATAAACATATTAAACTAATAGAGATTAATTCTCACTTTCTAACCTTTCCTGCATTTTTCGTAAGGATAATGACGATTCTGATCCAAGACTACAATATGGTCCGAAAGAAACAGTAAATTATCAAGCGAAGAATGTAATAGGTAGTGAACGCATGCAGAAATCTAAAGTGCCCAGTTCGAGAGAAGACAAAGGAAAGGATTTGGTTAGTCTCGGGTATACTGCAGCAGGACCAATAGACTGGATGCGAGTGCAGCTACCAAAGAAACAAGACATGTTCCAAGAATTCTACCGAAGAATTCATAACTACATGTAAGACTTGTACATTAGCTCATATCTAAATCGACAACAATGCATCGTTAATGTTATTATCAGTAAACTTATCGCTAATGTACATAATAAAAACAAACATACGTATTTTATGTCGAGGTAATAGAAATAAAAAAAACACCCTTGATAACTTTTTCAATTGGTTTCATATCAATATCAGGGAGAGGTTTCCCTTAATCATAATGTTTATAATGGTTACTTGCGTATTTTACAGAAACACAGATACTATGGTCCACATAGGAAACGATACATTTCATTGTCATCACATGGTTTTACAAGTTTATTCTTCGTTTTTCGATACGAACAAGTTTCGGGAGATCGAGCTACCTCCCGTAAGCACTCAAGTTTTAAGTTAACTATGTCGAAATATTTTGTAACAAAATAATAATAATAGATTATTCCTCATATATAGACAAGTGTAACACCAGAAGCTTTTCAAACATTATACGAATGGATGATATTCAATGGTGCTGAAAGTAATAGATTTTTGAAGAGGGAAAATGTTCTAGATTTGTTTTGCGCAGCGCAGTATTTATCCATAAAAGGTAATATTTACTCTACGCCGAAAACCAATTGCGTAGTGGGATGGTTCCTATAACTAAAACGTTTGAATGTGTACAAATATTTGACGATTTTACAACGTTCGGTCATGCACCATATTTTTTCTTGGAACCATGTGTCAATTTGCTTAACTCATGCGGTCTGTAAAAATAAATAAATATTACTGATGTGCGTCGCAGCATGTATTTAATACGTAATATTCAAGGTCATCATGAGCAAATAATTGAAAACATAAAAGTAGCAATTTATTTCATCCGTATAACATATTAGATAAACAATTTTCCTGATTACATACAGATTTAGAAGACCAATGTTGGGCGTTCATCGTAAATGAGGATCTATTTACTGAAGACACGGCGTTTGCGTTGTTTAGAGAAGCTAGGTTGAAGGGTATGACACCTGTTATGGATTTGATGGTGGGATATTTTAACATTAAACATAATATAGCTTGTGATCTATAACCAGACCGATAAACCTTTGCTGGTGGTAGGATATTCATATCCGCCCTGCAGTACCCTTACCATGTGTACTGCAGTAACTTTGTTGCGCTCGGGTAAAAAAACCGTTACCTTAATAAAAAAATATCTAATTACTAAATGGCTGAATAGTTAAATATCATCTTAATGAAACCAGTTTTTAAATCAAAAAACCGCCTTAAAATTGGAGCATACTTTAAGCCACTAATATGCCACAGAGACACAGAGAAACAAAGAGCTCGAACTTAAAACACTCCTCTTTTAACTTTTTTGGACTTCGTGAGGTTTAATAGAGTTTATTTAAGGGGGTATTCTAGTCTAGAGGCCCGAATTTCGAGCATTTTTTGACGGTGAATAAAAAAAAAGCTATTGATATTTTTAGTATCCATTTTTTTATCATTTATTTATTTGTATATTAAGAGCACACAAAATGAATTTAAAAAAATAAAAATAAAAAATTCATGGAATTATGCGTCCTTGAAGTGGAAGGGGAAAACAAAAGGCAGTGTCCTCGTCGTCACGATTTCTACCCTTGTGGTCATCTGAAAAAAAAAAAGATGACAAATTCTTAATTAATATGAATGTCATTATCGTATGACGCAGGAAAAAAGGGAAACAATTTTTTTTCATAAAATGGCGGCTACTCAAAAATTGAGGTCGATTTTTCCCTAATTTTTAAGCTTTTTCGAATTGTTTACACATATTAAAAAATTGAAATTTCCAGTTTTTCGTGCGTCATGCGATAGAGATATATTTAAAGAATATTCATGATAAACTTCAAGCAAATCGGTTCATTAGAACTTGAGATATCGTGCCGACCGTATCGAAAGAAGTAGTTTCGAGAAAAACACGTTTAAAGTTTTACGTTAAAGTTTCTGGCAGCGTAACTGATAGAATAATACATATAACTTACATTCTGTTAATCTGCTATCCCAGCTCCATACATTGGACCTTCCTCTACTTCATATTGACTGTTTTCAGCAGTTCTCTCCTCATAACGAGCAGTTCTTCCTTCTTTTAACTTCCGCACCGTTTGATTGGAATAACTAATCTTTATTTGTCAATATAAAAATAAAATTTATTTAAAAAGCAAATTAGCTAACTTCAAATATATTATTTGTTATTGTAAATAAAAATGGGTCTGTTCAACAATTTTCACCCGCTAGAGAGAATGGTTCAAGAAAATGAACTCGAAGACGGATGATTGTAGATACTTATTTCGATAATAGAATGAATTATTTAAGATGTATTAAAATATGTACATTGTTTATTATGTAGTTTATTTAATAAACTGAGCTTTAGCCCAGCGAAGCGGGCTGGGTTCGCTAGTATCATTTATAAGAAAAAGGGAGAGTTATTCATACTCAGGTAGCCCGAGCGTGCACCAGCCTATTGTTACAGTCGTCCGCTCAAACCAGTCTAGCTGTCGCGTCACTAAAATAGTTGTAACTTCGAAAATAAATCGAATTTTGAAAAATCCTTTTAGGGAGATATTTTTGAATAATTAAACTATCGAATTTTGAAAAATAAAAAATTTCGATTTTTTAAAATTTCTAGACTAGAATACCCCCTTAAGGGGGGGGTAGGGTTTTGAGGGTTCAAAAAAAGTGATTTTTTTTTATTGCATATTATGAAAGTATAGTAACTCAAGAATGTTGTCTGTTAATTGGAAGTCAATCGGAGCAAAACTCACAAAGATATAGCTTTGGAAGTAGGCGTGTCTCGAACGACTACCTGAGCTGTAACCGCTCAGCGGGAAGGCAGCTGTTTTTCAATCTCTTTTGTTATTGTCTCTAAGCAGTTTACAGAAAGGTCTTAGACAGAGTCGTTGTAACGGTACCTGGTGTTGCTTCATTTTCGAAACAGACGCAGAGTGTAACAGTCGTGTTGTATTTTCTTACTCTATTTCATTGTGATATTTTTGTTGTTCGCAAAATGCCGAGAAAAGTTTCCAGAGAGTGTAGAAAGGAGACTGGTAAAAAGTTGTATCAAGCTAAAAAAATAGTCCCTCCGCATAAACGAAGAAACGATGACAATATTGAGGCAAGGAGTACGTCAACGAAAAAAATCAGACTAAGTTTTAGCCAAAAAGTTGCTGAAGATGAGCAGATGAGCGAGCAGCTGAAACCGCTAAAAATTATAGAATTCGCCGCAGACTTGATCAAAAAGATGCTTTGGACATTCTTGACGAAAATTCTATACTCTATGGTCCCGGCATTGATGATTCTATGTGAGTAAAATAAAAAATAAATAGCTTACTAAGTTTTATCAGGGTCTTTTCGCTACGAAAAACTTTAAACGCGTTTTTCTCAAATCGATGTTTTTTGAGTCGGTGCCCTCTGTATCTCAAAATCTATTCAACCGATCGTTCTCAAATTTTTTACAGTATTTCCTTACATAATTTATGAGGTAACCCTGTTGAGATTTTTTCGTTTTTGATTTTATTTTTTTTTATTATTAACAACAATAGTCATGAATTTAGGCCAAAAATCGGTATTTTCGCTTTCAAGTCTTGTAAAAGGTTCAAAAATTAAAAAAAAATGGAAAAACTCGACAGGGATACCTAGAGGGACATAAAAATTAAAGGAAAAACTTTGGTTATTTCATTTCAGATGATCCAGTGCTGAGGTATGACGTGCACCGCAAAATGTATTTTTTCTGAGGCGCCTGCGAAGAATTGCTGCCATTCGGTCAATTTTCAATATTTTTCAACCAATATTTCACAGAATATAGTTCAATTACTACTCTTTAATGTACAATAATCAGAAATAAATTTACTTTCACCGTACGCCCAAAAAAAAATCTGTAAAAACCTGTTTTTTTCTGCCTTCAAAACCCTACCCCCCCCTTAACACACGACCTCTTTATAGGTTCCTCGTGTGATGCGTTTCTTTTTGCCGTTGGTAGCATCAAAAGATTTCCTTGAACTGGAGCCAGAAGAAGTTATGATATTTTTAAAGTCTAATTACATAGCAGTCACAAGGTATTTTATTATTTATTTTTACAGAAAATCATTAAATATTTATGTACGTAAAATACATAGGTTACATATACTTTTTCTAAAAAAATAAGTATGTAACCGAAATTAGTATTTCCCGTCATGCAACAAAAAAAATACTTCACATAGCATTACCATATATTAGCTATGCCTTAATAACTTGTGCAAAGATAATTAAATGCTATTATCTTCCATTCAACGTGTAAATGAAATCAATTACGATAAGATAAATAAAGAGAACCGTTATTTATCTTATCGTAATTGAACCTCCTTTTTTTAAGATAACTACACGTTTTTTTAACATACCAGCGTTTGTGGTGGTGCTATAAATACAATCATTGTATTTAGTTTGAATTAATTTATTATATCGTCACCATCACAATAAATCTTCATCACTAACTAATACACACTGAACTTTGAGAAATATACATATTTATACATCACAGCATAATATTATTGTTAGGATTTTAATTAGAATTTTATTAACTTTAAAGTATCCCTATCTAGTAAAAGTTTTTAGAAGTACATAGTTTTGGATTGATTGCAATGAATAATCTTTTTTTCTGTCTAACGTTATCCTGCCTTAATGCCAGGGTCTGCCTTTCAATCATAATTTGACGGTGAAGTAAGACTACGCTCATCTTGCTCCTGTGGATGATACCTGTGCTTAGTGATGCTTTGGAAATATTAGGGATTCGAGGCTTATTCCGTTATGATCCCAGATCTTACCCAGCGAGAGCATTGGAAACAGAGTCTTAGAGTTCATATTCATACTCATCGTTCCGTTATGACCCGACGCACTCGAAAGTAAGCAAGTCAATGTAGACATAAACATAAGCTCTCACGCCTATATTACCGGAAGGGTAGGCGGAGGAGCAACTATTTACGGAGTTTACTACCGTCCTATGATGTGGTAGCGCATTATCGGACACAAATTTCAATTGCGTGCAACTCATGTGTTTTTTTTTTCGAATAGAAAACTCAACCTAAATTGGCCAATCTGCGCCTAAACCAATGAAATGGGTAGGGCTGGGATGATAATGGAATAAAACTGGAAGTATTTTTAATCCTTTAAGAAGGGGAGCATAACGCTCTTGAAAGGTCTCTATCCTCTCACTCACACACAAGAGATTGGGATTATAATGGAAATTGGAATAAGCCTCATTCAATTGTCCTGAGATTAATATCCATTAATACTATTTTTTTTTCTAATATTTCATTAAATTGTTAATAGCTTTAAAAGTTTCTTCGGTGTAATAAATATTTTACTGTTGGCTTAGCGAGATAGAGGTTCTCATGGCCGGAGTCCGATGGTTGTATGGGGATTGGCCTGCGCGTCGGCGGTTAGCCGTGGAGGTGATGCGCTGCGTACGTTTCGGACTTATATCACCGTGGCAGCTTGTCGATATAAAGCGAAACCCTGACAATTCTGAAATATTGGACATTGTCAACGAAAGTGAAGTACAACAGATGGTCGATGACGGACTAGCGTGAGTACCTACATAATAATAATTATGGGCGTGTAATTTCAAAGGAAATAGATTACATACACCGCAAGATTGTATCTTTATAATGCACTAATTATCGCGTGTATATGAAGTGTTACTATGCGAAGCTTACGTTAAGGATGGTACTTTTCAATTTCTACTGTCAACGAATTCGATTACGTATGGGTATCAAAATCTTTTGCATAAATCTGTCACTCGTCGCTAGGATGTGGGTCGTAACTCGTAGAATGACGTCACGTATTAATGTCGTACCTCTTGTACCTACTACATGAAAAATAAATACTCCATGTTAAAAGAAAATTAGTACCTACCCGTTTACCGATAAGTTTACGTATACGGGTTTTTCATAATTCCTTATAACTAAAAATATGTTAATATCCTTTTAATGACTTATGCGTATAATGTTCTTCCGGGCTAATTATAACAACCGAAGTCTTTTATTTCGCGCGTAACATTTTAAATTACAGGACATTGTTGTTTCAAAAGAGAATAAGCAAACAAACTTATCAATGCTTGTATTAAACTGATCTTAAATGGGTGATCTGATGGTAAGTGCTCTCCACCGCACATAAACGTCCATATTAATGAAAGACGCATGGACGGGGATAATTAAGGGATTGGACAGGATAAGGAAGTATTGGGCCCTATGATATATCGGTAAGGTTAGCTTTGAGCCTAAGATGTTCGGGACTCACTTACACTCCGCGTTAATATGGTTACTGAAAAAAATGGACAGAATTATGTATTTGAACCTTCACACATTCAACACATCTGCATTTTATACTATGTAAAGAAGATGAAACGTACGTAGTCAATTAAATTAATATTTACCACAATGTAAACAATACAAAGAAATAGTTATTGTCATTCCCTTTTTCGAACCTTACCAAAATAAGGTAAAATATAGAAGTTTTAGAATCAAGGATGTGTTTTCTTAGAAGAACAAATACTGATTGCTTATGTTTACGCGAATGTTAATATTAATAATGAATGAATGAATGAATAATAAAACTAATATTAACGGATTTTAGCGCGGTTTTTTATTTTACTTTTAGTCCCGTAGTCACGGGTTGAACTGACCACCACCAAGGTTGAAAGCTTTCGAAACGTTGCGTTGGGACCAAAATTAATAAAAAACCACGATAAAATCCATTTAATTAGTTCTATTTCAAGAACGAATATTTTAAGAGTGTACATATAATAATTCCGCTTATTTCATTCACTGTACACGTATACAATTTACAGTTATGTGATAATAAAATATTGGTACGGCAACAATTCCAAGAATTATTACCATTGGATAGATGTACTTGGACTCTCGGAACCCGCTGAGAGGAACTGGATTGGAGAAGAGAAGGTCAGCATTTTTTAACCAACGTTCTAAGGTTTTAACGTTCTATAAATCTATGTTTACAATGTTGTCATTAGTAATTTAACAGAAAGTCAGTATATATTCATAAGTTGTATCATCATTATCGTACGTATTTTAACGAAACAAACATATATTGACTAAGCGTATAATTTTAATCGTAGTCCTTCATATCAGTATTAAATCTGAAAATGTTATATTATAAATGAAATTTAAGTAAACTAAAGTAAGTTTAATTTAATTATATTGTAATTTAGAAAGTTTTAGTCGTAATATTTGTATGAATAAATTCTTTATTTTACAATCATTTCACTTACAGATTATCCATTGAAACTATAACGATATCAAAGATAATAAGCAGCTTAGATACATGTATTTATGAACGGAATGTGTAGGATTATACACTTGTATTTGTTTCGGGTCTGAGTGTTGTAGGACCGCTAGTCCCTCGTAGTTCCTTATACCTACGATACTTTTTTTTTTTTTTTTTTTTTTTTTTTTTTTTTTTTTTTGTTTTCGCGGGGAAAGCTCATTTATTGCTACCGCCCCACCGGGAGGGAAGGTGGAACGGTTATGTTGGGTTCTACCGGCCTTACGACCCAGCCACCCGACCGCTGGGCCGAGTCCCTAACCATATATACAACTTAACCTATGCCGGTAACTACCAACTAAAACCCCGCGGTGACCATCTTCGGCGCATTAGGGACGGCCCCGGGTTTCCCGAGGCGAAAAGCACCCCGGTTTCAGCCGGAACCGCCCCTGCGCGGTGCCGCCTTGCGGCCCGTCTCCAATTGGGGGGGGCTCAGAAGCCCCCGCACACCGAAGGACGCCCTCGGCGTCAACGACAGCCACGAGGCCAACCACCCGTGCTGCCGTCCATCCCGGGGGTCGCACGTACAATAGTACGTGTACAAAAGGTGTACTGATGGGCGCTACGACAGCCCCCCGCTGCGCGCCCGCGACCCCCCGATGGCCCCTATTAGTCGCCTCTTACGACAGGCAGGGGATACCGTGGTGGAATTCTCCAAACGCCCCCAATCCACAGGGCGGGAGACGCCGGTCAGTCGTCACCCCGGCGCCTCCTTCGTCTCCGCTGGCGGCGGGAGGGATCGCTGTGCTCACGATCCCTCTCGGCACTCTCCTTCTGCGAGATTACGGCCTCGCAGAAGTGGGCCACCGCACGCCAGGACCTCCGGCTGTCGACCATGGCGGACACCACGGCCGGCAGCGAAAGGTCACCTCCGACGACTGCTACGAGAGCGCTGCGCTCGTCGTCCCAGGCTGGACACTCTTCCAAAGTGTGTTGGGCCGTGTCCTGCGGACAGTTGTCACAATGGTGACACACGGCCGACTCCTCTGTGCCTACGATCTGACACAGGTACCGGCCGAAACACCCGTGGCCGGTGAGTACCTGTGTCAGTCGGAACGTCGCCGCGCCGTGGCGCCTGTCTAGCCATTGGTCAAAGACAGGACGCACTGCCGCGACGGCCCTCGAACCCGCTGTCGGGTTCTCCAGCCTGAGACGCCACTCCTCCACGGCGGCTCTGCGGAGGGAGCCACGTTTGGCCTCCACCTCTCTCGGGGCCGGTCGCTGCCCGCGCCTGATCGCCTCCTCCCGCCAGTGAAATGTGGCGGAGAGGGCCTTAGCGTCCAGGTCCCACGGGAGGAAACCGGCCAATACGCAGGCCGCCTCGAACGAGATCGTGCGGTAGCCCCTGATCGCGCGCTGCGCCACTACCCGCTTTGGTTTCCGCAGCAGGGCGACGCATCGGTCGCTCAGGGACTCGGCCCAAACGGGACTCCCGTACAGGGCCATGGACCGCACGACTCCGGCGTACAGCCTTCGGCAAGGGATGCCAGGACCTTCCAAATTGGGCAGCAGGCTTGAAAGCGCACCCGCTGCCCGGGACAATTTAACCCCCAACGCTTCGAAGTGGGCACGGAATTCCCATCGGCTATCTAAAATCAAACCCAAATACTTCATCTTCGAGCCGATGGGAATCCGCACCCCGTTCACCACTATGTGGGCACCGGCCGGTGGCCCCTTCCGAGGCCCATGAAAGCAGATGGCCTCGGTTTTGTCGAGGGCCACCTTCAAACCCAGCCGCTGGATGCGGCTAACTACGTGGCCGGTGCCGACCGCCGCTAGGATTGCGGCGTCCTGAAAGGTCCTGGAGCTGGCCGTGACCAGCGTGTCGTCGGCGTAGCAAGTGACGCCGACGCCCCAGAGGTTGGCACCACGGAGAACCCAGTCAAACCCGATGTTCCACAGGAGTGGGCCCAGAACTGAGCCCTGTGGAACACCGCAGGTCATTTCTCTTCGGTGCCACCCATCGGCGCCCGGATACACTACGTCCCTGTAGGAGAGGTACGAGTGCACCAGACGCCGGAGATAGGGCGGCACCTCGTGGTACCGCAGTGCTTCGTGAATACAGGCCCAGGGCAGTGTGTTAAACGCATTTGAAATATCTAAGCTAACCGCAATGATGACTTTGCCCCGGGCCACCTCTTCCTCCGCGTGTGTCTTCACCCGCAGAATCGCATGGACTGTTGACCGTCCTTTTCTGAATCCGAATTGACAGTCGGCCAAATCGGGACCGACCCTCTCGAGATGCTCGACGAGGCGAGCGTGAATGATACGCTCGAAGAGCTTACAGACCTCGTCGAGCAGCACGATGGGCCGGTAGGCCGACGGCGACTCTGCGGGTCGTCCTTCCTTCTTGAGCAGGACGAGCTTCCCGGTTTTCCAACGCGACGGGAAGACGCCCTGCTCCAGACACGCGGAGAACAGGCTGCGGAGCCTCGGACCCAGGTACTCGACGGCTGCGACCCAGGCCTTTCCTGGGATTCCGTCGAGCCCCGGGGCGGTGTTCTTGCCCCGCAGCCGAAGCACTGCCGCCCGCAGTTCCGCGGGCGAAACCTCTGGGATATCCCTTGCCGAACTCGACGATGGCGCCGACTCGCGGGGCGCCATCGGTGGAGGAGTGGTCTCCACGGTGGCCGGAAATAAGGCCGCGACGACTTCAGCCAGAAGTTGCGGCTGGAGACCCTGCGACAGCGGGGGCGCCCGGGGGCGGAGCTTATTCATCGCCACTTTGTACGGACGCCCCCACGGGTCGCTGTCGAGGGTCTGTAAAAACTCCCTTCTCGCCGCGACCTTAGACCTCTTGATGGCCACCTGTAGCGCTCTCTTCGCCTCTTTGTAGAGGCCGTAGAGCTGCCGCTCCTGGTCTTCGTTATCCGCCGGCCTTAGACGGCGACGACGGTGCCTGGCGTACTGGCGGCGTGCTGTAACGCAAGCAACGCGCAACTGCGCCAGCTCCTCCGACCACCAGTACACCTGGCGTCGGGGCGGGAGGCGCCGGATCCGGGGCATGGCGGCGTCACAGACGTCGGTCATCGCCACCCCGAACCACTCCGCCTCCTCCTCAACCCGTGTCGGCCCATCCGGCACGGGGAGCCACGACACGACCAGAGCGGCAAGTTCTAGGGCCTCTTTATCGAGGCGCTTCGTAGCCCACCGCGGGCCGTCCTGATGCGGGGCACTCGGTCCACTACCGGGCTGGGCGATGGCGGACGCGGAGACGTCGAACCTAATGTAACGATGGTCCGATAACGTCTCCACGCCCGCGAGGACCCTCCAGCCCTGGACACGGCGTGCGACGGCTGGACTCGCAAACGAAATATCAACAATTGAGCCGCCATTGTGCCGCACGCACGTGTACACCGACCCCCTATTCAGAACGGCCAGACCTGCCGAGATCGCCCATTCCTCCAGGACTTCACCTCGTGCATTGGTCGCCGACGAACCCCAGGCCACGGACTTGGCGTTGAAGTCGCCGGCGACGATTGCCGGGTGAGGTTGGCCTTGCACTACCAGGGCCCCAAGCTGAACGAGAAAAGTTTCAAATTCAAACAAGGGTCTGTTGGGAGAAAAATACACTCCGACTACCCAAATATTTCCCAACAGAGCCGCGACGCACCCCCGACCTTTCAGTATTTTCGCGAAGGGGGGAGCGCCAGCGGCACCCTGGGTAATTAGGGCCACCGAGCCGTCGAGGTCCCCCGCCCAGTTTTCGCGGGGAGGGACAAAATATGGCTCGGCGACCACGAGCACTTGCACCGACCACTGCGCCAGGCTTTGGGTTAAAAGATCCTGGGCACGGGCGCAGTGGCTGATGTTCGCCTGGAGGAACTTTAAAGCCATTATTGTTGGGCGATCTCCTCCACATCCATCTCGGCCTGCGGTGGGCTCTGCGACTGCGACTGGGCCGTGGCCTCAGTGGCAGCCGGTCTCCCTCTTCGGGGTGGGCGCCGGAACTTGCGGGAGGAGGCAGGACATGCCTTCCCCCCAACTTGATGCCCGGCAGGCTTGCCGGCCGCAGCGCAAACTGCGCAGTTCGGCGCGGCTTCACATCCTCGGGCCTTGTGGCCCGGCTGACCGCAGCGATAGCACAAGTCACTGCGGTCTGTATTGCACGTGCAGTGCTCCCGCACATGCCCCGACTCCAGGCAGCGGAAGCACCGCAATGGTCGCGACTCGAGCACAGAGACTCTAGCCGCAACCCAGCCGATCAAGAGACGGCCGGCCCCTTTCACCTTCTGGGCCGCCTTAATGGGTAATTTGGCCCAAACTGTCCCGAGACCTGACCGGTCCGGGCGGATCTCCCCAACTTTTACTGCCCCTTGGGCACACTCACCGGCCTTGGAGAGGGCCGCTGCAACCGATTCGGGGGTGGCTGTATAGTCCAACCCCGACAATCGTAGCTCCGCGTTCTTGGTCGGTCGGGAGACACGGATGTCCTCCGACCCTTGGAAACACTCCCTTAGCCTCGCGGCAAGGGAGTCGGCCCTCTCCTCACTATTGGCCCCGGGCACCTCGTACATCGGGGCACCCGTGGCCGCAAACTTTGGTTTGAGCCTTGTGATGCTCAGGCCGGTGAGGTCTACTTTGCCCTGGGCCTCCGTGAGCACTTGGGCATAGGACAGCCCCTTCTTTACTGCCGCCGGTGTTAATGATATAATTACAGCCGCAGAGCGCGGCGAGCGCAGTTTCGGCTCAGCCTTGCGGGGCTGTTGCTGTTGCTGTGAGCTTGCCGGTGCCACGCTACGTTTCGCCTTCTTTTTGGCATTTTTGCTCACTACGACGTTCCACGGCGTGTCCATGGATGCCGGGGCCGGCGGCAGTGGGCGAGGCTCACGAGGCAAATTCTGTGGAGCCTTCTTTTTTCCCTTCTTTTTATTGCCCTTGCCGGCAACATCCGAATTCGATGGCCCAGCTATTGCTGCCGTTGGTGCCGTTGAAGGCCCGGCAACAGCAGGAGGTATCGCGCCTACAGGAGCAGGGGCAGGAGCAGGGGGGGCAGCAGTGGAGGTGGCTGGTTTTGCAGTCCCCTTGCCTTTCCCCTTCCCCTTCCCCTTGCCTTTGCCTACCAGGGGTTGGGACGACGAAAGGTCAAGTGGCTTCTCTTGATTGACCCTAGACTCATGGGCCAGTGGCGGCCTTTGAGCAGGCCCCATGAGAGCCGACTCAAACCTCGCCGTTAGTCGGGCCTCAAGGCATTCCATTGCCTCCGTCGTCTCAACTGAGCCCTTGTCCGCCTCTAGTTGATCGAGGCGGCAACGAAGGGAAGCAATTTCCTCCGCTTGTTGTTTTTTCTCCGCCTCGTGGCGGGCGCACATCTCCCTCCATTTGTTAGCCTCGTCTTGGAGGCGAGCCATCACAGAGGTTTCTGGTTGATCCACGAATTTTTGGATCTTGTCTGTGACAAGCTTCAGATACCTCTGGTATATTCCCTTAAGGTTGCCGGACGTTGAGGACACCATCTTAATTATCCGCCCGCACTCCTACAAATCTTCAAGGACTATGACCTTGTCCTCTTCATTTTCTGCCCACTCCATAGGTATCTCCTTTGGTGGCGGTGGCGATTTAAAGTAGGAGCGAACCTTTTCCGCCATCTCCTCCTCGGCTTTTTGTTTGGCAGCCTTGCGCCTTTGAGCATTCAGCTCCTCTTGGGCCTTTCGGGTGCCGACGTATTTACCGGTCGCCGATGGGCGACCCCGTCCTCTAGGTGATGTGCGGGCGCTTTTGCCGTCCACACCACTCTCAGTATCGCTGGAGCGCGAAGAGCGGGAGCGAATGGAGTCCGTCTCACTCCCCTGCCACATGCGACTCCTTTTTACGCGCGAAGAAGCGCGACTGGGCCTGAGCCCGGGAATAACGACCGGGCTCGCCATTGGCCTCTCCGCAGCTGCAGTCTCCGTGGGCTTCGCACCCACCTCCTCTACAACAACCTCTACGTCTACGGGCTGATGCCCTTCCGCCTCTCCGGACTCGGATGCCAGAGCAGGCAACTTCTCTACTACATTTCTTGGTTTTTTTAATTTGAGCAAATCCATAAAATTCCCACGAGTGTGGGGGAAATATACGGTCCACCCAGGCAGAGCCCCCTGTACCTGGGTAAGCCTAGGCGTAACCCGCTCGGAGTTTCGGCTGGACTCCGGCGGGGGGTCGCACTAACGACCGAACTTCCCATCGGCCATGCATCCCCTCGCGGTGCGCCGCCGCTTGGGATTCGGGGTAACTTTTTATAGAGGTTTTCTACCTCGCGGCCCGGGCGGTGAAGCCAAGACCCTCGGTCCGGTGGAAGCGCGAGACATAACCACAGACCTCCCACCGGATTACGATATACGACGGTGACAGCGGGAGAGATAGTCCCTCCCACTGCCCGCTCGGCGGCGGGGTGAGCGCACACCGAGCCCGCCGACACCCCCGAGACAGAACCCGGAGGTAGCCCGAAAAACGAGCCCAACATAGACGAAGGCCGCCGCAACAGGCGACGACCGCCAACCACACGTTGTCAGGATATCGGCCGTCGGTCAACTTGACCGTCCGTTGCCCAGGGTACACCACGTGGAGGTTTCCTGACTTCGCACCCCATACCTACGATACTGGTTTAACCTAGTGTGGGATCAGAACTATGTGTGTGACTATTGGGTGTATTGACAAAGACATTTTGGCATTCCCAGAGACTCGCCGAACTTCAAAGCTCGGTGTCGACAAAAATGCGTGCCACTGTTGACCCTGGTGCACAGGAGTTACAGTGGCGGGTGTGTGGGCGGAACAGTCTCTGTTGGGTGTATTTATTTATTCTTTATTATCATGACCGAAGAAATTTGCATTAAGTGTTCTTTCGATATTCTTAATATTAATCCAAAAGAAACAAAATTTCGATGCATGAAATTTACATCTACAACGGAAATAAGAACTTAGTCACTTTGCAGAATCACGTTACATATAAAGATTTCCTCAAATATTTGGAACAGTTCACGGTTCCGAAGGACCAAATGTACCAGCAGATGGCTATGATGCAACCGCCTCGGAGAAATGATGACATGCCCGGTAAATATTTTGTTGTAATAGATTAACGATACAGTGAAAATGGTCTCCATTTCATATCTGTTACATTTAAGTGTGCTAATGTGGGCAACACTGGCCGGTAGAGAGTTATTGATGCAATGTTTTAAATGCTGCACTAAAAAATGTCTCTTATTTAAGATTACCCGTTACATCACAAAAAAGATTCATTGAGTTAACTTAAAATATAACGTGTACCATTTCTTTTCTGTTTTTATATCATCTAACGTTATAAGAACATGTACCTACACACTATGTTTTAAATAACAAGTTTCTTCCGCCCTAATATCGACTTCACCCCTTTCACTTGCTGTTCTTAAAGACCTCGACTATAAAGACATGTAATTATTATTTTAATATACTTACCAATTTAAAAAGAACTCAATAGAAATGTATAAAGCAATAGGTACATACGATAGTTACTTATGTGTGAAAAGTTTTTAGTTAAATCATTTAGAATCTTAAACCACGATCACCCCATTTCTTATCCCAGAATATGGGATATATTGTTTTCCTGTAACAATCTCTATTCAAACACATAATTAATGTTAATAGGATATGTTGAGGGTATTTTCCAGATTTCGCCCATACTCTTACGGATACCTAAATCATTGCTTACTCGAGAACAAACTTAATCCTAGCCTCTTGATGGAGGTCGCGAACCGACATAACGATGGCAAACTCTCATGCTCTTGTTGGTCCCATATTGTCTTGTCGGTCGATATTGTATTTGCCATCATTTACATTGCTGGGAAAATACTATCAACCACTTCATTCGTTATACGATTGCCTATTAAAATAAACTAGCAATATATTCTATTGACACGTTTCGTTTTAATTCGATCAGGTAGCTTACGTGGAAAAGATAACGACAAAATGGATATGCGAAGACCAAAAATGGACTTTCCTTTACCAGCTACGTTAAAAGGACTAACTGGAGATAAGGACAAGTCATTTCCTACTATGAGCGAATTCTTTGAGAGCAGGAGAAAGGTTTTATACCCACTCTTAATTTCGCCTCGACATGCGTGAATGCTCTAAGATTCTAGCAGCGCACCTGTCACTTCTATAATTCGACGTCGCAGACGGTAGTCGCTAGATTTTTTGGGAAATCTGTAAAAGACCTGCGACTCGCTTTTTCTCACATATGTAATTTTCGCATGGGGGAGTTAAAGATCAACATGTTATGCAGAACTTCGGACTAAAAATTCGCTTTGCTTCTTTCCTTTCTCTTCCGTGGTAATCCACGAAAAAGCAAAGCGAATTAATTTAATTTTAATTTACATTAGTAAATTTAACCTTTGTCTTATAGTCCTACTTGAAGCTGCAGTTGTGAAAGTCGTGAGTGATTCAATAAAAAATAGTGCAATTTAAGTAATTATGAGTGAGCCAATCCCTCTCCTTAGTATAGGAAGCCAGTACCCAACAGAGGGCACGAGTATAAAACAGGCATAGGCCTACCAGGGCTGGCAGGTATATGAAAATACGGAATACGGATCCGGTAATACGTAACTATAACTAGAATGCTAAGAAAGATTGTTAACCTGCAATTGAAGATAGATCAGGTTTTAGAACGAAACATTGTCATTGCTATAAAAATATTTCAGAGTAAATAGTAGTAGTAGTATTTTTGGTATTTGAAAAGTAAGCAAGAGGCAATCTACTTATTTCATTACAGACAAAGGAAAGAGTGCAATCACCATCGTCAAATAGATCTCCAATAGAAATGGAAATGCCCTTGATATGCGATCGCAGAAGAAGTCCCGATGTTGATAAGCATCAGAAGCATTTAGAGGTAGGTAAAATAATATATCAATAGATATTAAATGACTGTTAAAACAACGTTTGCCATTCACACTCTGAAAGTCTTATAATTAAAAATATATACCTAAAGATACCTCGTACATACATGATATACGCCTATATAATATATTTCCGAAAGAGTAGACAGAAGTGTAACTAATACATTCACATTTCGCTGAGCTTATTTTCGTCATGATGTATGTGATAGGGGGCGAGCCTATCACCATAACAGGCACAAATTCCAATCCCAGGCAATTCATATGTGATATTGCAAAACGAATAGAAATTGTCATCGCCCGCACTGGGAATTGAACCCAGAACCGTTCTCAGTCTTAGCACGCTGCCACTAGAACATTGAGGCGTTGTCTTAATATTTTAACTGAAATAGATTTTCTATGAATTTATTTTAATTATAATACTTTAATGTGGTGTTACTTTTTAAAACTAGGAGCAAAGAAGACAATTAGAACTACAGAAGCAAGAATTACAAAATCTTCAGGCGCAGCGCCAAAAAATCCAACAAATACATATGTGCACTGTAGAGCCAGAAGATGTAATTTTTTTTGTATATTTTTGTCCTATTGATGTATTCGTTCACTTGGGTAAAGCAATTGCATTACAACCTAAAATTTCAGGTGACAACCAAAAAACAAGATCCAATGTTTGATTTACCTGAAAAAGATTCTGATTTAAACACTACGAATAGTGATACCAGCAGTGCTAGTGCCGCTACCAGCGTTACGGAGAAGGTGAAAGTCTTGGACTTTGTTATTTCCAATACCAATCCTACCTCCTTACGTTTTCTTATAACAGTAGTCAGCGAAGAAGCAAGTGGGTCACCTGATGGTTCAGAAGATTCATGGGGGCGTTGCCGGCACTGAAAGAAAGGAATGACGATAGGAAAAGGGAAGGAGATTTAGGCCTCTGATAACCTAAGTTCACGTCGATATTCTGTAAGACAGTGACCCGGTTGAACCAGCCCATTTAAGCTGTAGATAAGGGTATCTACAGCCATTGAAATAAAACTAATTTAAACGGATTTTATCGCGATTTTTTATTAATTTTGATCCGAACGTTTCAAAAGCTTTTCAGCCTTCGTGGTCACGGGGTCACGTGTGTCTTCTCTCCAAAAGGTGTAAACAAAATGGCTAATAGAAGAATAAAAGTTGCTTTACAGAATCAATACCCAGGAAAAACTGACGAGAAGAGGCACAGCGTAGCAGCGTCTTTCCTAGCAACTGCTACAGCAGCATTAGCGGACTGTCACAGGTTCGTGTCTTCACAATAGATTTATTTATTAAATTTCGTAATTCTACTCTAGATTATTTTAGTTATATTATTTTTAAAGCCAAACAAAAAAAATGTTATAGACTTGACCCTTTTATGTGACTATCTGCGTATTCGCTTGTGCTATTCAAGCGCCTAAACCAATGGACCGATTTGATTTTTTTACATGGAGCCCCTTTTTATCTGTTATGATTGTAATTTTTCTTGTGAGTTTTACGAATCGTAGCAAAAAATATGACAATACGTAACACATATCTACGTAAATAATATAATAGGTTAAAAAACTTCAATGTTGCTTAAAGAAACCACTTTTAATGGACGCGGAAATATACTTGGCAACAATCATATTAAGAATACCATTATCAGATCACCTCAAGCGTCGACGGCACCTCGTCCACAAACGACAAGCAACGCGTCCCGCTCGGAGCCGGTGGCACCACGAGCTCCTGCTCCTATGTCGCAGAACAACTTCCACAGTCCTAGGATATCGCTCTTCAACCAGTCTAAAGAGTCACTTGCCAGGATCAACATGTGAGTTGTCCGATTTGTTGTTGGTAGCAAAGCATTCCGCATAAAACCACTGCGACCTCTCATCGGCATATCACTGGACAGTTTCCACGACGACAGGATATAACGCTGTCCTAGCCCACAGGAACTGCCCTGAAGAGCGCTTCAGCGAGTTTAAAAAGTCACTTGCCAGAATCAACATGAATGTTCTTAAATTCAACCTCTATCGATGATTTGACAATATCTATATGCCTGATGATAAAATAGTACAAGAGCTAAAGAGAACACGGCCATCTTTAGTAGAAAACATAATATGTGTACAAAGGATTTTCAGTAGTTGACTGAGTAGAGTTGCATCGCACACAATTTAAATTAGTTTAATAATCGGACTTTTATTTGGTAAAAGATTACGCAAATTACAAAAGCATTATGTTTTTCGTCATCATCGTTAGTTGATACAGTTTTAACCAAACCTTTTTCGGTGATTAAATCACAGATATTAACAAGTTATAATTTAAACAAAACAACTAAGTAGTACCTACAGTACCTCCGAAGGTGTGTAGTGTATTTTTTACCTAGTTGGTACATACCTGTTTTAAAACAATAATATTTTTTCAACTAATCTTTCCTAGTACTAACATTAGATACAATTCCGATTAATTTCTTTATTGACTCTAGATACTAAATTAATAAATCATCTGATAATGTTATCAAAGATTTAAATAAATAAATTAATTAAAACCAGATGTTGTTGTATTGTTTATGTTTTTTTTTATTATCGTTTAATCATTTTTTCCAGGAATAAGCTATCGACATCTATTCTCGGTCCCTCGAATAAAAAATACGTTACCGACGGATCTTTATTTAATTGGGATCGAGAAACTGTTTTGGTATTTGGTGGTGTTGATCCACATACGGCTTACGGTGTCGGTCGTAACACTGGCAAAGATATTTACAGGTATTGGCGAAATAATTTAATTTTCCTTTTCCCTAAGAATATGTGAAATTAAAATTCTAGACATTTATGGAACTACTTACTTGCCTTTGTGACGTTTATACGTCGCGATGAAGAGCGTATATTTTATAATAATAATATTGTATAAGTGATACTAATGACGAAATGATGTCAGATTCATACGAAAAAAATAATCAGGCCATAGATTATTATTTACTTTCCATAACCACATATTTAAACAAATATGTAACATGTGTTCAAAATCATGTTGAACCAACAACACTGCGATTGGGTTAAAGGCAGATAGAAGAAGAAAAACTACTTAAACATCTTTTGTCTTATAGATTTGATCCGGTGACAAATGTGTGGGAGTATGTAGGGGATCTACCAGAACCGAGGCATCACCACTCGGTAGCGTTTCTCAGAGGACGCGTATATCTTGTCGGTAATCAACGTTTGCTACAATTTTTATTTTATACCAGAACACTTGCCAACGCGTAAGTGGATTATTTGATGGAAGAAATGGCCTTCCTCTATTAACACTCACCATTTTTCCTACCCAACTTTCCTATAACATGGGAAAAAGAAAGCACAAACAAGGGCGTTAAAGGAGGCTTCCTGTTTGTCTTCAGATAATTTATCTAACTGCAACTGCTATTACTACTTCACGTCGGTTCTGTGAGACAATGTTACTGGTTGACCCCATACTGGCTACAGCAGGACTCTATCATTTACAAACTTAAATTGTCGCGAGGTCTCTTTTAATTTTTGCGTCCTACCGCACTCACAGATATCAGTTAATTTTAATTGTCTGTTATCCATTTCTGACAATTCTATTATTTCCACATTTAGATCCTGTAAATACTTTACGCTTCGTTACTGTATAGGAGAAAAAAGAAGTGGCCAATTGGCATTGGAAGTTAATTGACGTCTCTGAGACTTTTTATATTTACTGGAAAGCCAACAACTATATAAAATAATAGGCTACAACTTTACAACTAATGGTCATTTATTGATTCTTATGTTTAGGTAATAGTTATATAAAACTAAAAGTAGAGTATATGAAACGGTTTAATAACGGAATTATAAGAAATTATTTAATATGAACTAAATTTGTTTGAAGTCTCTTGAGTACAGATAGACAGTAAGACATTTCGCATTTAGGAGGAGCCGATCCCCGAGATGACGACGTGCGTGGCAAGTCAGTAGTGGTCTCCACGGTATGGAGCTACGAGCCAGTCACTCGCTCGTGGTACAGCGAGTCCGGACTAGCAATTCCAAGGAAAAACTTCGGGCTTGTTGTTCACAAGATGGCGTTGTATGCTATCGGCGGACAGGACAAAAAGGACAAGTAAGGACGAACATCATTTAATATTAGTTTATATGTAGTTAAAGACATACATAGTACATTGAGCGCATAGCGTCCAGATAGACTCGGCCGTTTTCCTGTTTTAAATTCCCTTGCTTTATCATTTCTTCATACCGGCAGCTCGGGTTATCCTTATTTTTTTATGTTGCTGGTTATTGTACCTCGTGGGTGTGGATTTATTATTTTTTTAGATAATGTAAAATAAAAATAAGTTTTCCACTTCCCGGGATTTTACGAGACTAAATTCGCCACACGAGGCTTAGACAACCTGGGCAACTCTCTTGTTATTTTGTCGAGTTGTAAGCTACGTTTTTATCGGCGTTTTGTACTACCTTTTTAAGCCAATAGCTAGTATCAAACAAAGCGTCAAACGCTTGGTGTTGAGACTTTCTTCTGTAATATAGATGTGCCAAATGTCTCCAAATAGATAATTAATATTCGGTTGTCCATTCTACAATACGTCTGGAGAACTTGTTCCACATATAGGGGATCCCAGGATGCCAACTCGATATCAATTGTAATTTTTTTTTTATTATATGTACCGTATTAGTACATACGTATTAATCAATATATGATTTTTACTGGGCTTTGCTGTATCGAAAACGTTATGATAAATTCTATTTATTTTCAAAACATGAAAAAAACAACCAGAAATGACTGGTTAAAACTCTTAAACCGACTTGGAATTGATTGAAGAGTTGAGTGTAGTCAAAATGTTTCCGATTTTCGCTCGTACTTCGTGATCAGCTCTTGACTAAATTTATTCGGGACCAAACACACACAAAGAAAATCATCAAAACTCGATCCACATTTGGCAGAGATATCTTGTAACATACATGAAGAAAAACCAAAATACAGACGATTGGAGAACTTCCTTATTTTTGAATTCGGTTGCTTGCTTGTTAAATACTTGCTAAATACATCAATGAGTCATGCCTATAGTGGTTACCGCTGAGCACGTATTTGGTTATTTCCCGGCTCATATGACCACAATTATTATGCATGTGTCAACAAAAATTTGTTTTGATTTACGTCACGGCATGTGTTCGATACAGTGATATGGCTACCTATCCAGTTGGAGTTTGGAAAATCCCAGCAGTACAAACGAGCGGGATGTTTTTTTTTTTATGTATGCATAAAATTCGGGGATGGGTGTTCCAGCGCGTCTTGTCGAGACTAGTTTATACGCACTCACGCCTATAATCACCGAAGGGGTAGGCAGAGGTGTAACCAGTACACCCAGAAGAAGATGGTTGATTAACTGTAATTTGATGCATTTATTTCATCATCAAGATAATTCGACTTTTGATTTATTTTCCAGAAACTAGCTGGTGTTGTTTACACTTTTCTTTTATCGTATCTGTAGGTACATAATTTTGTATAGAATCGTACTTTGGGGTAATATTAAAAGGCGGCCAACCCCGAATCTAACTGCGCCATTGTGGGTTCGGTATCATCGGCCCTTCCTTTTTTTATTTTTATTATTAGTATATCCGCCATAACGCATATTCGATGAAAATTTCAGCCAGTCACCTATTACGGTTCAGTAGATACAGTCATTAAAAGGATGGACAGACATACAGACAGGCAGACTGTGTAGGTTCTGAAAAGGGTTGCGTCGACACCTTCTGTGTACAAAACCCTAAAAGTTTGTTTGGTTATGGTTTTAAAAAAATTGATATAATAAAACTGATTGTCTGAAACGTGTACCAGGGTATTACGTTCAGTGGAGAGGTTCGATCCAAAATCTGGTTCGTGGAGTGAGGTGCGGTCCATGGGTGTGGCTCGCATGGCCGTCGCTGTCGCCAAGTATCGAGACTACATCTGGGTGGCGGGCGGCATGACCGGGGAGAAGAGACGGCCTGTATGCAAGATCGTCGAGTGCTACAATTCCAAAACTAACGAGTTAGTCTACATATATACCTATGCTTAACCTATACTTTCTTTAAAGGCCGGTATACCCCTCCCCTTCCCAATCCCTAATTATCCCTTTCCTTTAAGGTCGGCAACGCGCCCATAATTCTTCTGATATTGTGGGCATACATGGGCGGTGGAGATCACTTATCTTCAGGTGACCCACTTGCTCGTTTGCCGATCTATGCTATAAAAAAAAATAGTTCTTATATTGTAGGTATTCATACGTGGTGGTGCTCACTATCATAGTGGCTATCAATATCATTAGATGGCTCACCTACTCGATTGTCCCCTCTTTCATTATAAGGTTCTATAGAACTCATAGATAATAATTTATACATAGATATTTATTACAAGTCTGTAACGTAAGCATATGTAACGTTTGATGGCTGCTATCCCTGTGAATTTATAACATTACTGTAAAGCAGATTCTACAAACTACAGATGCCTAAGCTTGAGCTTAACGTAGATTCCAGATGTATAATAAACATAGTGTTATTTACCATTAATACCAAGAACTGGTATATTTTAATATTGTTGATATCTAATAATACACAGATGGACCGAAATACACAGTTTACGGTTCCCAAGATGTTTTGCTACATTGTTCGCAATGAACGATAAATTGTTCATTATTGGCGGCGCTGGGAAGGTTTCCGAGAAGGTAAATAAATTGATTTGATTAACGGTTGTTTCATAGACTAGCAGTTTTGAAATAATGTATAATAATAAATTATAGTAAATATCTACTTTCTAAAAATCTGTAGTAAGTATAGCTAGCTGTGATGTGTGAGAGCCTAGGCTTTAGTAAGATAGAAATTAGAGCTATGTGCTGCAGATAGCAGCGGCACAGAGGAAATACGATTACACTTAGGACCAATGCACGGTCATGAAGTTCCATAAATATTAACGACTACGTATGAGAGACTAAATACCATACTGAACGTTTGAAAGTACCGTAACAGTGACTTTCTGCTAAATCTATAATGTATTGAAACCAGCGTATTACAGTAACGTAAATTGAACTATAATAAATAAACCATTTTGAATTAGTTGTCTATTTCAACGAATTTTATGCTTATACTTGTTAAGTACATATAGTAGTAATAAATCGTTAGATGTTGAGAAATCACGAAAGTGTAGACATACTCACATATGTTTCTTCTAGTTCCTTATTATACAGACTATACAATATTTTCGAAATTTTTACGGGCCTGAACTTAGTAACGAGAGGTATTACACCTATTGTTTTCAGAAACTTGGCGAAAGAATTGTAGAGGGCAAGTCAAATGACTAACTTCAGTCCTGTCAAATTATTTTGCGCATATTGTAGCTATATGTTGTTCTGTCTCGTCTCCTATCAGCAGAGTTTTAACTGAATTATGTTTTGTCTCTTGCATTGTTACAGCATTGAATTTGTAGAAAGTAGCAAAACAAAAATAGCTAAAATATTCTTATAACTGCCATATACAACTCGAATTTTAACGTACTATGTGAACCAAATAAGAATAACTTTTTATTTTTTTTCTTATCGAGGCATCTTAACTTACAAACTTTTTTATTAGTATATATTTATAGCAGAGGCAGGCAAAGGTGTTAGTAGGTCAACAGATGGTAAGCAATCCACCTTCCATGATCACCCACAATACCAGAATTAATGCTTTGCCGACCGACAAAAGTGTCTACAGCGTGGCTAATACTGATTTAATAATAATGTAGGAAAATACGTAACGTTTGCAAAACGATTTAAATGTTTACAAAAAAAAGTCTTCTTAATTGGTAGTCGACAGTCGACAGATAGACTTTGGTATTTGCATCGCATAGTATTTATCCTCTATTGGACGATTTGTTACTTTCTTTCTTTCTGCCTGGCGTTATGCCAACTAAGTGCAAGAATCCGTCTTACTACGATTCCACTTCGCATGACTTCCTGCGGTTTTCTAAAATAAATAGTATAAGTGAATATACAATTAGTAAAAAAATAATATAATATACATTTATATTCTCCACAGAGGGGTTGACGTCAGGCAGGTGGCCTATTGTAAAAACTACAAACCAAATCTTTCTGTAACATATGTAAAACGTCATGTTGCGCCGACCCCACTGCGAATGGGATAAGGGCAAGTGGAAGAAGGAGAATATCAATTTATTGTATAAATTCTGCTTCGTTTGTGAATAAGAAAATAATGTTAAACTAGGACAAGACAGCGAGCAGTGTAGGTGCTATAGACGTTTGGGACTGGAAGGACCGCCAGTGGAAGCTTGAGACGGAAATGTCTATGCCGCGACACGGACACGCGCTCGCGTATGTCGGCACGCAGTTTATTATAATAGGTGAGTTAATGATCATACAGGGTAATGCCTGACACGAACTTTACTGTATCATAGCAGTGCAGTGGAACTATCCCGCGGACGGCTTAAAAAGCGCTGGCTTGAAGAATAGTACCAATCTCAGGTCTCTCTACGAAGGACGCTCAAGATCGGACGATGTAGAGGCGTCTTCGTAGGAAGCCGAGCCCTGGCACTAAGCCGGGATATCGCTAGGTGGAAAAAAAGTACCCATTTAAACGTCACGTTTTTATTCAGCCGGTTCAACTGAATCTTGGTACAGCTGTTGTTGATATACATTCAATTGTGTGACACTTATCTACTGACTAAAAGATGTATATTCTAATATCACTCAAAAACTACTGGACTGATTTGAATGAAATTAGTAGCACAGATAAACTATGACCTGAATTACAATACAGTGTGTACACTTGCTATATATATATAACTGGATCATTTCACGAGCCGCAGAAAATATATTTTTGAAGGAAATATACTGATTGTATACGGTACCATTTAATCTAAAGTTTAACCTAAATCCAAGTGGAGACGTGGGCATAAATGGTATAATATTAAATAAATAATAGTATAAAACAAAGTCGCTATCTGCGTTTGTCTGTCTGTCCGCTTATTTCTCCTAAACTATACAACAGATTTGTATGCCGTTTTCGAGGCACTAACATGCCTGCGATGCAACCGCGAGGGACAAATAGTAAATACTAACTAGTTAATAATAGCTGTCCTTATGTAACAGTTTAATTTACATTATCAAATGATAAAGTATACGCCATACAAATAGGTACATATGGGTGATTCTACAAAAATTGGGTAACTCAATGTCACCAGCCAATATATACAAAGTCTTATTATATTGTATTGAAATAACAATTTATTTTAAAACAATGAAAAGTCCTTTATTTGGTCACCCAATTTCACTTCTTCATTTTAAATACAAGTTAATAAAAAAACAAAATTAATACTCAAAACGTCAGTCCGTTGGCATGTCACAATCCCGAAAACCAACAATCAAGTGACTATCCATTAAACATTATCATTGATTTAGGAAAACTTACTAATTTACTACAATCTGTGATGTACATAGTATTATATACTACAACTTTCATAATGCAATGTTCTCTATTTTATTTAATAAAAAATAAGAAACTTTGTGTTTAGTTTCTTTCGTCAGTCCGTTGTGTGTTCTTTAAATTTAAAATTCGCGGAGAATATCACCGAGTCAAGGTCAAATCCCTGTTTAAGTTTTAATGTTGGTAATGAAGTTAGTTGCGGACCGCACAATTTGACGGCCGCCATAATAGTACCAGTGTTTGGGTTGTGTTTGTCGTCTATATACGTGCGAAGCCAGTCAAAATTTCAGTCCCATGGTGAGTCGTTATTTTCTTGTTAATCTGAGGTTTATTTTCATTTATACATAGTTAACTATGATTTGTTAAAATGTAGTTTGTTGATATTCGAAATTACCAAAAAAAACATTAGTTTTGATTATAACCTCAAATTATGTCTATTTCGTCAGTCCGTTGGCGTCAGTCCGTTGTCAGTTACTGATGTTTTTTTTTTGTTTTAGAGCACTTTTATCGTAATTGCTACCGTGTGTAAGCATTTCTATTTTATATTTCAGTTAAAAACATCATGCGGCACGCTAAAAACAATTTGACTAGGGAAGAAATATTTAAAAAAAAGAGAGAAGCCGAAAAGTGACTGGCCCGATTTGGAACAATATAATCATTAGATTAGCCATCATATAGACCCGAATTTGTAATAATTTGATTTAATAACTATAGTAAACAAAATATCCTCAAAAGTTACCCAACTTTTGTATAATCACCCATATCTAAATTGATACGAAATAGAAGTTTTTTTTTAAATCTTTTTAAGTGATCAAATATAATGTTCTAAATCACACTTAAAACGAAGATAAATAACTTGTATTTCCAAGGATTATAAAGGTAAATATGTTTTCTTCCAATACATGTTTGGCTCGAAAAAAAATAATTACGAAAGCAAAATGTACTTATGAGTGGTAGAGCCACGCTGTAGACAGTTTGTCTACAGCATGATTGGGCCGGCTCAACCGGGTCATTCATTACCACTGTATCACAGAAAACCGCCGTAAAGTAGCGGCTTGCTGCTGCGTTTCGTACGCTGAGTGAGATATCAGGAGGCCCAAATACTCCTCCCCTTCCCAATCCCTAATTATCCCTTTCCTTTAAGGTCGGCAACGCGCCCATAATTCTTCTGATATTGTGGGCATACATGGGCGGTGGAGATTACTTACCATCAGGTGACCCACTTACTCGTTTGCCGATCTATGCTATAAAAAAACTACTTACATTTAACATGTAATATGCAAACAACGGAGCCGCGAAAAAATCCTAGTGCATAATAAATCAACATAATCAATTCTCGCAATTCACAAACGTGACATTTTATACACAGTTCATAAATTTCTTTTGATTTAATTGATTGTTCCTTGAAATAATTAAGTATTTGCAGTAAAAACATATTGATTGAGCTGTTCTGAGTAAATAAACATGTTTACTATTATAATATTTCTATGACCTTTGGTTTTATTAAACATAATTATAATATAGCTCGGCATATACTAGGTCTCAAGCGATTCTCTAATCTACACCTAACAATAATATTACTGGAACTAACAAACCCTTTATAGCAATTTATCTTGATAAAAAACTGGTTAATTTAAAAAAATACGAGTTTTCTGGTGATTTGAATAACATAGTACGCACACATACAAAGAACACAGAAATAGCATACACATGTATGTGTTTATTTTGGGTATGTACCCACACTCACGTATATATACCATGGGGGTAGGCAGATATTGAATGCCACAAGCTACGATCCTAACACACTTCTTTCGCCTCTCCCACATTCATACATCTTCTCATACATTTCCGGCCGGTTAAGGGTACTCGAGGGTATTCTTCCGAGAAGATCATTTAATTGTTCGACGTATGTTCCCTTCGGGTGTCTCATCTGACCCTCCCATTCACATTTACATAATCAATACAGTTCGTAAGTCGTCTTTAAATTCAATATTATAGTGAAAACAAATCAAAAAGAAATCCTTTAAAGACAAAATAAATTAATAACAATAATAATAACACAAACCAACACACATAGTCCTGACCCCACAGGAAGATACGAGTCTTGTATCGTGGGTACCAGGAACTACGAGAGACTTTCGGTCTCACAACACCCAGACCCCGAAACAAATATTTGTGGATCACACAAACATTTGTCTCGGTGTAGAGATCAAACCCGTGGCCTCTCGCTTTACAGCCGGCTACTCGCCCGCTGCGCCACGATGGCTGTCAAATAATACATTTCTTACTTCTTAAAAGACCTTAGTATACCAACCTGTTAAAAATTAAGGATCAAAAACAAATCGTTTGTAGGTGGTGTGACCACAATATACATGCGGGCACTGAACAACGTCGAGTCGTTTTGCTGCGAGCGAGGCGCTTGGATACGAGGAGTGGCCACGTTACCTTCACCACTTTCAGGCCATGGTGCTGTCACTTTGCCACCCGCTTCACTTATGTAACTCATTACTCGAGGTAAGGCAATTTGGATAACTTCATGAGATGCATTATTACGGGCCTGCATTCGCATGTGCCTGATCAAAAATAGTGCAGTTCATTTGTGATTTTAACAGACTTAAAGGAAGATGTTCTCAATTCAACGGTGTTTTTTTTTCAGCATTTTACATTATAAAAATATGCAGAAAAAGATTAGATTTGGATGTTACAGTTTATCGATCTACATTTTAGACATAACCTTTGTTTTAGATGATATGAAACCTCAATAAATAATCTTGTATTTTTTTTTATTTTATCAGATTGGCAAGATAATAATATCTGCTATCACTCATCTGACACTATTCTGGAGGAAACAAAACTTGTGTAAACAAACTCAAGATGGAGCATCGAAGAGTGAATGTCATTGAAGCGTACTTCATACATTTTAGTAATTGAATGATAAGTAAATAAATTAATGTAAACGTTGTATTTTAATAAATTTTAGTTGTCGTGTATAACAATATTTGTTGTGTATGGCGAGTGTCATATTATGTAAAAGTACTTTGAAATTCTTTGTTCTTGTATTTCTTTAAAAAAGTGTAACAAATTGAATGTAATGTAGATATTTATATAATTTATGAAAATAATATTTAAAAATAAAACCGTGTGCAAAAATCAGTCCATGAATTTTGTCATAATCTCAAAAAGATCTATACATCTCTACAAATAAATAAAATGAGAATGTCTGTTTTTAATATTAAAATAACCGCTTAAGTGTATACACGGTACCTACATATACCAAAACAACATTTTTACAATTTTTGTCTATCTGTCTGTTTGTTTCGGCTAATCTCTGAAATGGCTGGATCGATTTTGACGGGACTTTCATTGGCAGATCGCTGATGTAACAAGGAGTAACTTAGGCTATCTTTATTTTAGAAAAAAAAAATAGTTTTAGAAAAAAAATAAACTTAAAAAGTAAACTCTGCGAACTGAACAATAACCACGCGGACGAAGTCGCGGGTAACATCTAGTTAGGTAATAATATAATATCAAGTTCTTGTCTCAAGAAAACAAACTGTTAGTAACAAATGTATATTTATTATATAACTTATAAAATGTAACTTAATGTTAAACCTATACGTATACAAACATAATAAATACACTGGATAAAATCATACAAAGCGTAATGATTAATTTACAAAAATACATTTAAAATTACGTCTTCCCTAATATCACTATATAATTTTGGATCACATAGACACGATAAATTGTACTAAATTCCATTGAAATGTAATTTGTGCATTAGAGCAATTATTACTGATTCAATCAAGGAAATGAAAAGATTAATAAACTTTCTACAGCTCATAGCTTGAATGCCCAATTTTTTTAGTTTCGATTAATTATGTTAAAACGGAATTTTAATCAGTCTATTTCCTGCAGTGGGCTCGTTTAAGATCCTTAGTGCAAGAAACCTTTCGGGACTCAGATATTGGTCGTACTGTGATAGCTTTCGTCAATCCCATACTTCTCTGCAGATGCCAATGAGATCCCTTTTAAATCCAGGTGGGCAGGTCTCGAAGAATAATACATTGTTTATCGGAACAAACCGCGTCGGCTTTAGGTTGCGCAGTACATCCTGAAAGTTAAGAAAGCATTTAGTACAAAAGCTCGCACCCCCGAAGGAGTATGCAGAAGTTATACTAGTACACCCTTCGTCGTTCTTATTTACGCTCCGTGATGTGATAGGTGGCGGACTTATCGCCATATCGTACATAAAATCTAATCCCGTGCAATTAATGTGTGATTTATTGCAATCGGAAGACTTATTGTGATTGCATTACCTCACATTTAAAACAATGACCTTTCCAGAGAATAAAATATGCAAAAACATGATGAAAACAAGAAGCCTCGTTCGAAACCAATGTGTGAAAATAAATCAATATACCTCAACAATTGTTTATAACTTAAAAAATATATTTTTTTATAGCAAAGACCATGAAACCAACAAGTAGGCTGATAATAAGTAATCTCCACTGCCCATGAACATCCACAATACCTGAAGAATCATGGACGCGTTGCTGACCTTAAAGATAAAGTATGAATAAGGTTCAGCAAAGGTGAAGGGGATTTGGGCCTCTGGATATCTCTCATCGTACAAAACGCAACAGCAAACCTCTTCACGTCGGTTTCTTGTGAGATACTCGTGACAGCCCGGTCGAACCGGGCCATTCATGCATTAGACAAAACTACCGACAGGGTGGCTCTACTACCACTTGCTTCATATTATTGTGGTACTTACAATGGGTATCCCATCGACATCTGTGATGAGCGGCTCACTCGTCTTCTCATGCATCATTTCACCTTCCGTATGAACTATACTTCTCCGATGGACGTGCCTTCCGTAGCACATCACACCGCACATCAGCACAAACAATATTACTGTCTTCGACATTGCGACTTAAGATACACGCGTCTCTGTATCAGTATCGTATTCGTATGATGCTCGGAGCAAACTCAACCGCTTTTTAAATATCGAAGCCGTTATCTCTGGAGTGCATGGCCCTGACGTCACAGTTTCGCAGTAGGTATATAGTCTAGGTGCCAAGCCGACTGGCTGACATATGGCATGATGTATATTTACACGCTATCTACGTCATTCCCAAAGCTGACTTCCTGGGATCTGATGCAATTTTAGTGAATATTCTATTTAGAATTTCTGGAAAATAATGACTATGTGTCGGACACGTGATGTTATACGTCAACTAAAATACTTATTATTGACGTGTATAAAGAAAACTTCGTCATCGAAGACTGTGGTCTTCATAACGAAATATATTACTTATATAGTATAGACTCTCCCTTATAAAATAAGTATAATTAGCTTTAAATCTCGACTGTAAGACATATAATCAATATTCAAAATAATAACAAAAATATAACTCCCTTGGTTGCGCAGTTGTATTGCGTGTTGTACGACTGTGTGCTGAGGTCTCGGATTAGCTCGCCGGGTCGGATAAAAGATCACGAAATGCTCAGCATCAGCCCGGAGCCTAGAATTGTGCCTGGTATGGCAATGAGCTCGCCCCTATCACATCATGGGATGAAATTAAGATCGGTAAAATATGTGTGTACTGGTTACACATCTGTAACCAGTATAAATGTCATATACTCAACATCACCCACCTCTCAATACCTCAACCCACGTGGATTAGGTGCAGTTTTTTGTACAGAGGCCGGCGAACGCCAAGTGGGACACCTGATGGTGTGATCTCCACCTTCACTAGAGACTTATTCACAACACTAGAGGAACACATCCTTACACCCTTTCGGGGATTACAGGCGTGAACTGCGTATATATTTGCGTAGTTACGCACACGGACCATGGATAATAATATAAACTTCATTTATGAACACTCTTCACGTGCCGCGATTAAGTACTGGTGCTGCCACACCGGTGTTATAAAATGTTATATAACATTTTATAACAGCGGTGTGGCAGCACCATTTAGTAAACATTTCTTAACAATTTGTAACATATTTTGTAACATTTGTTAACATTTTTTAACCGCGGGCGGCGGTACTTTTGAGAGCGGCGCCGTCAAAGAAGCCGTCAAAGAAGAAGTGCCGATGTCATGTTTTCAAATGTTATAAAATGTTAGATGATGTTAGAAAATGTTAAAAAAAATTATAAAATGTTAGATTTAATGTTAGAAAATGTTTGTAAACATTTTATAACATCGGTGTGGCAGCACCATACAACATTCAGCAAAATTGGCACGCTTGGTTAGATCATCTACCTTTAATTATTATCCGGGATCTATGTTTGCTTGGAATAGGAATTTGCGTCCGATGTCCGTCATTAGGCTCGCCACCTATCACATCATGGGACAATAAGCACGGAAAGGTGGGTGAACAAGTTACCTGTGCTTATCTAGGCCTACGACGATACGGTCTTCAGCTCATGTTAAACAAATACGTCATATTTATACCAAACAATAAAATTGGTAAAACCTAAACTAAGGCCTAATCCCTCTCATTCATTAGAGGAGGCCCGTGCCCAGCAGTGGGAGGTATATAATACAGGGCTTATAAAAAAAAAAAAACAATGGAATTGACATAACCCTTGACGTTTCCGACAATTGCGTAAAACCCCGACGAAGCCACCGAAAACAAACAGGCTGACCTCGCATTCCTGAAACTCGTTTTTATAGGCGATATGCAAAAAAAATAGTCACTTGATGGTATATGCTTTGCTAGCGGAATGGTTGTTACATCAAGCCAATCGATAAGGAATGGAATTTGGATTCGGGAAAGAGGAAACTTTTTAAGCAATTTCGCTGCTTATACCCAACGACTTCCCTATTTAACGTCAGGCAAGTGGCCGGCCGTAGAAATTACAAGTCAAATCTTTCTGTAACGTATTAAAAAAAGGATATTGCGCCGACCCCACTGCTAGTGGGGTAAAGGCAGGTGAAGAAGAAGACCAACTATACCCAACGCAACTACGAAGCTGTCACTTCACTTCGTTTTTTTGTGTGTCAACGGTCTAATAATGCTGCAAACAAGACTAACTATTATTATATTTATTTATTTGAACGAGTGTTAATCCCGTATTATTTGAAGGTATACCTATTATTTATTTCTTTCCCGACGTTTCGACAAAGTTGTATCGGCCGTGGGCACGGGTTGATTAAGGGAGAGCTCAGCCCAAAGACCGAAGATCCATTCAAATAAATAAATATTATGTATACAATTCGCGAAAGCCTAAAATCATATAAGACTAAATATCTATATGACTTTATCACTTCAAAAAATACAATCCTATTAATAAAAAGAACTGAATTAGGAGTCTGCTAACTACTTCCTACTAACCTTCAGTTAAAACTATCATAGGAACAAAATAATATTGGTGATAAGAGTTACATAAAATGTTATCGTATTTTAATAATATACATCAAACCTACCATATCATTGTCTATAAATATTGATATCTAATCTACCGAGCTATAGCATCCTGTACGTTATAATATATGTCTAACGCGAAATTGTTGAGTCAAGTGTTTATTATTTTACAAATCGCACGTTTGCATGAAAGGAAACTGCGTTTTGTTTGCTGCCGGGCCTTCTGAGAATTATAATCACGCCATGATTTTTACCCGACTGCCAAGGAACGGTTATTTATCTTTAACCTTAACACTGCTTTGACGACGTCTGGTAATATTAACCTATTCTGGCAATTTTAAAGATAAGAATGTGCCAAAACAATATAAGCGGGCAACAAACTTACTTTGGTATACTAGACAATCTGTAGTGTATACACATAGCGTCATTACGTTGGCTAATCCTCGTATTCATAAACGTCACGATGAGGCCTCATCTTTTTTATCTTTTTTTATATTATACATCCAACAGTCACATACATAGCCCTGACAACACAGTAAGATACAAGTCTTGTATCGTGGGTATCAGGAACTACGAGAGACTTTCGGTCTCACAACACCCAGACCCCGAAACAAATATTTGTGGACCACACAAATATATTTGTCTCGGTGCGGGTATCGAACCCGCGGCCTCTCGCTTCACAGCCGGCTACTCGCCCGTTGCGCTACGGAGGCTGTCATAATGAGTGCGAACGCATAAAATGCCATTGGTTAGTTTTTGGCACTAAATTAAAATAGATCAATCATATACACATAATTCCACACGCTACAAAGAGAGACATAAGTGTTGTTTGTGAATACGGGCATTAGTCCTTATGGTGGTGTCTCTCGTATTCGAAATGCATGTAGTACATATATTATATCAATGGCGAGAGGCCGTCTGAGCTAGTATCACCACTCTGTCTATTTCTGCCACCAAGCAGCATTGTGTTAGTAATGTTGTGTTACGGTTTAAAGTACATTGAAGCCGCATTTTACGCATATTACTGGGCATTTTTAGACAACAATTATGTCTCGGAGTGAGCCCAATGTCATACAGTGCTTTGTTTTGCAAAGTTTTGTGTGGTGTTGTGTCTGTCTATAAGCAGTCGTGGTGATCACCATCAAGCAGACGAGTTCCTCGTTCGTCATTCAGACTAAGAAAAAAACATAGTGTGCGGCGTCGTGAAATCGTAATTTGTTACACTTCGACCACAGTTCGGCTTACACTATCACGTGTCGTTTAACTCCACCATTACAATGTAGCCCAATATGTTATCGCTTTCCCTCCTTTATATTCAAGTACATTTGTTTTGCACCAAGTAGATCTTTCCTTTGTTTCTTTGGTGTAGATATAAATCACACAAAATTAGACACTCGTGCGTGGTTTCACTCGCGTGCATATTATTGCTTCGCTCCCGAGGGTTACAGGGTAGATAAGTATCCACTAAACAAACATATAGTGTGAACATCCCCTCCATCAGTCGTTATTCCAAAGTCACATTTTAAACACAGACAACAAAGTTCAATCTCCCTCCCCTTTTATGCGTGTAACAAAAATGCGAATCACATTTTTCATTAGTTTTATTAAGCAATATTTGTACTCGTTCTATAAAAAAGTTTTATATAAACTTAAAAAAACTATAAAATGTTAAATTATTTTCAAAAATATTTTCTTAGCGAAATTACACAAACTATCGTCTGAGCAATTTTTATGATCCTAGGTTTAATAGTTTAATCAGTGAGTGGTATTTCGCTTTTATATTTATAGAATATTACCTTTATCTAATAATAAAATACTTATCTTGTCACTTAGTACTATTTATTACAAAAATAAAACACAATCGCCTGCAGTACATAGTTTTAAATTTATTTTACTACATTATAGGATTTATTAATACTTTTTTAAAATGTTTCGAGATAGCAAAGCGTCAATGGGCAGACAGGAGATGAAGTGTTTTGAATAACCAGTAAGATATAGCTATACCCACATCTTCTCTCACTTTTTCGCCTCACATTTCAAACTAATCGGAGAGGAGATTTGAGGAGTACGCAGCAGAGACGATTGAAGATGTGGAACAACGAGCACGTAGCTTAGAATACACCTCATCTCCGTTTAGTGGATACGGGCCACCCAACACGCAATTTCATTTATCTATATCGTTGTACCTTCGTTATATGAAATTACACTCGCACATATGCGCGCTGGAAATTGCCGCTACTTTTTTATAGCATTGGTCGGGGGACGAGCAAGTGGATCAGCTGGAGACTGTGGTAACAACCAGGTCGAGCCGGTCCGTGATGCTTTAGACAAAACTGTCTACAGCGTGGCTCTACCACTTTACTCCTGCAGTATGGACGGTGTTCGAAGTAACGTTAAATATAATTTCATACAAAGAATTCTAAAATTTATGACTGCAACGCGTACGGATTGTGTGTTTTAAACAGTAAGTCTAGTACGAGTTACTAATATGTTCACAGTTGTCGGATTCGTAAATTATTAGATATTATTAAAGTGTCAAACAAGTATTCATACTATAAAAAAAGAATCGCTCAAAAATTAATTTAGTATTCGACTAATAAGATATACCTAAAATTAATCATACCATCAATTTGAATTCATCATAGTTCCCACTAGTGGCTATTGCTACTTAATGTATGGAGAGAAAACGGAAACTATCAAATTTTGAAAAACTATAAAAACTTGTAATAGGCCTACCGGTGTAATTCGTTAACTAAAAAACTATTATAATTTAATGATCATCGTAATATGCCCAATGAGATTCGTTTGTCTTCGTTGTTCGTAGCCTCGTTATGCATTGAAGATTTGATCCCATGATTTCACCAGGTGGACATGTAGATTTATCTGTTTAAGATAAAAAAGATTAAATATTATCATATTTGCTACATGAATCCGGAAGATTGAAAACCTAAAAATACACCTAAATATATTTAGAGAAGATCTAAGGTTATAACCATCATGCATACACGTATGGCCACCGTTATATATTATTTTGTTTTTACTTATTAGTCTGACGCTGAAGTGGGCATACACATACGGTTTATACACCTTAAAACTATTATAAATGGGTGGTGGCTTGAAAAAATATAGAATATTAATGAGCTTATTTCCGCCCTATGATGTGATAGGGAGTGAGCCTATCGCCATACCGGGCACAAATACCAATGCAAATTCATGTGTGATTTTTCGAATCGTTAACAAACTCCCCCTATCATTTGGGAATTGAACCCAAGTGCTCACGGTGTCAGCCTTAGTACGCTGCCACTAGCTAGACCAATAAGGTGATATTCTATATAAAATATTATGCATTTTATTTGAATGATATTAAACTACATAAATCACTTTAAAAACGTTTAATTTTTACTCTTTTACAGTATTAATTACAAACAAGGTTAAGTTGTTGAATCAATTTATGTTCAATTTAACTATGTTTTTTTCCAGTTATTTTCTTTTCATGTCAGTATACTTTCCTTTATCTGACAATTCCGTTTGTTTTCCATGTCCATTCTGATTTAAGTAATATTGTTGAGGGTAAAAAGTTTCCAGAGAACCACGTGTTATTTTTGGATTGCAACCCAATAACAGTGGTATAGAACAATCGGCAGCTGCTCCTGTCGAGTATAAAGCCATTAAATGGTTACTGGCAGATGGTGGCAACAGAGGTGTTGGGTAATAATTCTGGCTTTCACGAAAAAAAGGAAATGGCATCGTAGGTAAAATGTTATTCATTATGGCGTCATGTTGAAGTTGCTCCAAAAAATCATCGTCACTCGATCGAGCAACTCTATCATTTGGTAATAACATTCTTTCAGCTTCTGAACTGTCTACATTGTACCGTGAGTTGACCACTTGCCACGGCATGACGTTGCGAAAATATCTTGACTGTAGTGGTGAAAGAGAATTTATGTCAGACACAGGCATGGAATATATAGGGTGAATGTGGGAATATATCTTCGCCTCATATCTTGGATGTGGGGCATATGGCGTCCACTGGCCGCTGTTCCATATAATAGGCGCTGGCAAATTCTCACTCGATGAAATAGCATCTGCGTTATACAAAGCACTTCGCGCCTTCTCAGGTAACAGTAAATCGTATAAACTTGTAGAAGGTAATATATCATTGTTTATCACTTCAAATTTATTAACTTTGTGTAAACCATCCGAAGGTTGGTCATCTTGAAACACTGTTATCGGATTTAAAGCTGTCTTAGGAACTTGTACACTATTGTTTTGAATATTTATATCAGCCGTTGTTTGCAATTGATCTAACTCTTTGCACTGCCCAGAATCAAATAGAATTAAACATATAATCATATATAGTGTCACAAAAATCACACTGTATTCCATGGTTACTTTGGCAAAAGTGTTATGAAATAAAATTACAGTATCCAATAATGCCGTTTATATTGCAAAGCGCTTCATATTACTATATTCAGCAGAATGTTAAATTAGTTACAATTCAATCGTATAAATATAAAGGTACGCATTAAGTAATTCTAAACTTTACAAGAAAATTATTGTATAAAATGGGTTAACTTTTGTAACTTGTAGAAGTAACATAATGCAAATGTTTAAGTAGTGGGTTTGTGATGTCTTATAACATAAAATATATAAATCAATTTATATGAAATAAATAATTTAAAAATGCAATCGTTAAATTATTATCTTGCCTTTGTCCGTTCCAAGTCCATTACTGTTTAGTGTCCAAAGTAGTTTTTTGTTTCGTGTTTGTAGGCATTTTAACCACTGTAGTATCCAGAATATCCTTAGTTTTTTTAACCTCCCGCTTGTTGGGGATAAAAGTAAATTCATCGTCTGTTCTGTAGGCTGGCGAAGCATATCCTGCAGGTAGTGCTTTCGCCAAGCTACCTGAAGTCACAGATGGAGAACAACTCAACAATAAGGGGATGCTACAGCCCCCCACATTAGCGTTAGGGAAAAGCCCAACAGCGCTTGAACCCCCGCTAGACGCGGCTCCTGGAGTCATCGGACCGTAGGCCGTTCTAGCACTCTCTTGAGTTGGTTTCCAACGCATCACATTATTCTCAGGTCCAAAGTTCCCAGTGGCATCCCTCATATTCATGTTAAAGTTAGGTTGTGCTATGCTATCCATATCGGGTGATTTTCCATGACTCATATGACCATGCATTCTATTGACTTGCGATGCATGAACATGAGAATGAGTGCTTGACGCGTCAAAATTACTTGCAGAGTTCATTGAAGTTGTCATATGAGGTCCATTCATAAAGTGTGTGTTCAATGATGGGACCCTGTTATGGAAATCGGAAGGAAAGTCGTCCGATCCCTTATCTGATGACCATCGCATGTTAAACGCGTGACTTGAAGGTTTTGTCGGCATATTATCATTATCGGCTGTTTTTATTCCTGTATTTACTTCCGGTTGTGTTTGTTTCAAATTTGTGGAAAATGTTACCTGGTCTTGGTTAGTTACTTCAGGTTTAGATTTAACTCGTTCATTGTGTCCCATTTTTCCTTGGAAGTGATTAGTTACTGTATTATCAAAAGGTTGAACAATTGCATGTTCTACGTGTTGTGTTTCACCTGTCACTGCATCGTTTTCATTATTTCTAGTTTGATGTAAAAGTTTGTTCGACACTATGGTGCCCGCCATATCAGCAGATTTACCCAGTTCTGTTTGCAAATTATTTTCTAATTTATCATTCATATTTGATTTCATACCATCCGAAGTATCAATATTGATAGCAGATTTGATCAATGTTTTCATGTCCTCAGATTTGTCTGTGTTCTGATTATGATTGGTTTTTTTTTGGATACTTTTATCCATGCAGTCCGCAGCGTTGTGTATGTTATCAGCCTCGGTAGATTTCATAATACTCGTTAATGAAACCAGATCATTGTTTAAAGCGTCTCCATTAGTAGTGGTCGTTTTAAATTTATCAATGTTTAAATCTTTTTCGGGACTATTTTCCACTTCTCTCATAGCACTTATTTGGCCATGTTTTAAGTCAGTTGTATCAAATTGAATTCCTCCGTCAGAATCATTATCAGAACTTCTGCTTTGTTGGAGTCGTTGGTCGTTTTTTTTCAATGGACCAACTATCGTTTGAGTGGTAGGTTTTTCATGAAAATTTGTTTCTTGATTATCGTTTCTTAGAAGCTTACCACTGCTTACGTCTGCAGTTGATTCCATAATAGTAGAAGCAAAACCATTCATATCATCTGCCAATTGATCTGTACCTTCAGCTTGATTCTGAGCTAACTTTTCATCATGTAATTTACTTTCACATTGATTTGTTTCATCTAGATTATTGTCTGCTGATTCTGTATTTTCTGTTCGCATTTTATTGAATACCTTATGATTATCGGGATTTTCATCTATATTGGAAGTTTGTGATGTCTGAAAATCATTCGAAGATAGATCGTGCCCCGCTGATTTAAAACTGTCTTCAATATTCCTCGCAATTTCTGAATTTTTTTGGATATTTTTCATGGCTTCTTTCCACTGAGCCATTCTCTCGTCCTCAGTTTTTGCTATCGTAAGATGAACATTATGCAATGAATCTGCATCTTTTGCCGTTGTTGTACGAATACTCATTGATTCCAAATCACCAAAATTTTTGTGTATATGTTCGAGAACCTGTCTTGCTGTGTCAATATCTTCATGGATCTGAGCATCAACATCATCGTGTTTTCTTTGATTTATTTTTGTGTCCGGCTTTTGCTTAATTTTCGTCAGATCCCTTTCTAAGTTTTCTATAGCCTCCTTAGCCATTTTAAGACTGTGTTTCATTTCACCTTCGGACATAACGTGATCGCCAACATCTTCAATCGTTGTGGTTCGCATCGGATCCGAAGATTTCGGTAAGACTTTCTCGTCGCATAACTTCACTTTAACTCTCTCCTTGCAACTTTCACGTGAAGTGGCTTGTTCCTTTTCCTCGTCAGAATCTCGATACAAATGGTATCCAACTTTCTTCTTTACAATTAAAGGTTTCTTGAAATGTAAACTCCGCGCCGTTTCAGGAAATGAATCCAAGTCAAATGTTGGTGATGCTTCAGAATTGGAAAATTCGGTAAACTCGTTGTTTCCAGACGGTGATTTCTTTTCGCGTTGCGTTATATCTTCTAAAACATCTTGTGTGGGCTTTAATTCTTGAAATCCTTGCTCTGGTAGTGCCGGAGCTCCAATGGCGCCACACACCAAAGCAGTAAGCACCACTAGTATCTCCATCGTGTGTTGACGATGGCTCATTTGATGGAGAGTTGCACGTTGTCCAGCTTTTATATGAATTTATTAAACGTTTCATTCGGTCGTAAGTTAAACATTACGTGCCGATCAATGATATCGTCTTAAGAATGCTGATCCGGCATATATTGACACACAACACATCGGAAAAATATTTGTGCCAAAGCCAATTCCTAAAACGTGATGGAAGTATCGTTACTCACATAATCGCTAAACTACATTGTATTTATATTTCATATTCTTACTGTCGTGAAAGGCAAGTATTATATTATTAACATATATTGACTAATATTGAGTAATACTATCATTATCCTAAAATTACCGGATTGAACGATTTTTTTTATTAAAAATGTACTAAAAAAAATATTACAGTTTCAAAGAAGTATTAATACATTGAAATAAAACTAATTTAAACGGATTTTATCGCGGTTTTTTATTAATTTTAATTTTGTCACAATGTGGACTCCGGAGTCCGCCCCGTGACCACGAAGGCTGAAAAGCTTTCGAAACGTCAGGTTCAAAATTAATAAAAAACGGAGACCAAATCCGTTTAAATTTGTTTTATTTCATTGTGTTATATTCGCTTAAACATAAGAAATCATTAATACGTTGAATTATGTTTATAAAAATTGCGTGAATTTTGAAAAACTCACATAAATCTTATATTATTTACCCAACCGGGGAATGGAACCCAAGCCCTCACTGGTTTTACAACTTGAGTACCTTGACACTACATCAATGAGGTATTGCGCTGATTTATAAAATTTTATTATCATTCCATACTTATATACATACAGAAGGTCACGTCTGTATAAAATAGGTAGGCAAAGATGTAACTACTGCATCCATTCTCGCCGACCTTTCTGTCTCGTCTTTTCTTTTCTGTGGTAAGCATATCAAGGTATAGTAAAATTAGAATTAGACATGCAACTTTCTTAAAATTTTATTGCAAAGTACTTGTTCAATGGCCAGCGACCAGATATATTTAAATAAACATATTTTTCTAGTGTATTTTGTTAGCAATGTAAAGAACTACGTCGGATGACCGAAATTCGTTTTTATACTGCTTGACAGATTTTGACATAGATTTGTTTCAAAGCTTATGGTCAGGGGTCCCTCGGGTAGCTGATCCACTTGATTACTATCAAGCTCATTTCCCGTGAGTAGCTTCGTTTCGATGAGACGACCAACAATTCCCTATGCGAAAATTCTCTATTGTGGTAGCTAACAGAGGTAGCAAGGATAGAATATTTCGATTTGATGATACTCAAAAAATTATTATTTTATTTGTAGGACAATATGACATTTAAATCATATAAATATTAACTAAGTAAAAACAAAAAAATCAGCTGGTTAGTAATCATTCTTATGACCTCGTTATCGATACCTATTGGAAGCCCCTCCTTCCAATAGGCATTACTTCAAAAACTGTTTTTTCTTTTTTATAGCACGGGCCGGCAAACGAGTAAGTAGGTCACCTGATCGTAAGTGATCACCACCGCCCATATACGCCCACCACCAGAAGAATCATGGGCGCGTTGTCGACCTTAAAGAAAAGGGATAATTAGGGATTGGGAAAAGGATGGGATTTGGGCTTCCGGATATCTCACTCACCTTACGAAACGCAGCAGCAAGCCGCTACTTTACGTCGGTTTTCTGTGAGACAGTGGTAACGATCCGGTCGAGCCAGCCCATTCATGCTGTAGACAAAACTGTCTACAGCTATCAATGATTGCGCTACACTTACCATCAGGTGCAGTGTAGTCACTTTGCCGAGCTAGGATAATAAAAAAAGACGCTCAAGCGACCGGAGCCGCGAGCAAATGCTACTATAACAATAAATCTAATCACAAAATCGGAGCAATAATAAAACATTGATCGTATTATATTCATATTTACTTTATTTAACACATTTCACAACGTCACTTTGGGTATTATTTTAATATATTTATAGGTATCTCTCGCAGTTTCACCGCAGATATGTTACTGTCCTGCTCCCATGTGTCATAGCGTGATATGCATATAAACCTTCAGTGAAAAAGTATCTAACTAATGGTGGAAACCGCTTATAAATCCGTTTCGTGGTTTAGGAGGAGTTAGCGGATATACAGACAAGCAGACGCGAAAAGCGACTTTGTTTTATACTATGTAAAGATAGGCCGGCAAACAAGTCAATGGGATCACCTGATAGCAGGTGATGACGTTTACAAGACGATAGGTAAAACTGGCAACTGAAATTGCATCGACTCCTACAAGACCTGTAGGAATTGTTGTTTTACTATTTTTATCGAAAGAATCATTCATACATAACATTCATAAATGTCGAAGTGTTAGTTTTTCATCCTCGATGACACCTATCATAAGGGTGGAAATTTAGTGAATTTTTCTACAACCTGAATAGATCCGACCGACTTGATCGGAATACTATTATACTGTCTCACGTGAAACCGACATTATGTGGCGTCTTGTTGCAATGTTTAATACGGTTAATGAGATTTCCGGACGAAATGACCATAATAATAGGACATATGCTACTTTTTATTCCGGAAAAAAAACAATCACACAGGCGAACCCGCTCCCAAAAGCTCGTAGTTCTATATAATATTACAACATTCATAATTTGTTACCACATCTGAATGGACTGGCTCAGTGGCGTACTTGTAATGTATACGCGGTACAATTGCTGTGCTGAGGTCTCGGGTTCAATTCCCGGGACGGATAAAAGTGATACGCGAGTTGCTATTAAGAAATTCTCAGTATCAGGTTGGAGTCTGTAGTGTGCCCCGTATGGCGATAGGCTCGCCCCACATCACATCATGGAACGGAAATATGCTTGGCGGAATGTGGGTGGACTGGTTATACCTCTGGCTACTCCTCCACGTATTACAGGCGTGACTTCGTATGGACCTATTGTAAATTATTGTGTAAATCTGAGACTTTAGAAGATGGAGGTTTTTAGCCCATCTTAAACTTATTTTTTGAGATATGTTATCATGTGATACTTATATTGTTTATGATTTGTAGTAAATCAGAATATTAGTTCTTTTATTTATGTAATAGTTCTTTTATTTATATTATCAATTAAATCAATTATCTATTATATTTATGTATACTTTCTGAAATTAGCTTATTGTACACTCTTGACTGCCCTTTCTTTCTCCTTCTTTCATCTCCATCCCATGGTTGCCTGTAAACCATTGCCCTGAGCGATAAGGCCGCCAATTGTACTTCTCAACTTAGTTATATTTTAGTGTTATGTCCTGTACTCCTTGTGTGCAATAAAGTTTAAATAAATAAATAAATAATAGTAATATGTTAAATGGCAATAATAATATTCTGAGGTAAATAAAAAGTTTTTAATTCGTGAATAATTTAATACATAATTTAACAAATCATCATAAAAGATACACAGATTAGCTTATCTATGATTTATGCAAACTAATGTGACTGGGCTCATGAACATCGGTGCTATGGTCGTGGGAGGCTTCATCTTGACTATCACCATGAATATCAACATGAGAATCAATCACACCTCGGTACAAATCTGGTTGTGAACCAAATGACGAAGATATATGCTGATGTGGCTGAGCTTGCACTATTCGACCTTGGACAATAGACGGCGAGCAGCTGAATAGAAGTGGGACATCACATCCTCCAGATTTCGCGTTGGGAAATACTCCATATGCAGCAGGAGAGGGTGCCGGCGCCGGTATCACCATTGGGCCTGCAGCGTGTGCGGGAACACTCCCATACGTCCCATATGCCCCATATCTTGCCATGGGCATGTGCTCTTGCATATTGCCGTTCATGTCAGAGAATCCTAGTAGTTCTTGCTCTTCTAACATGTCCACTGAGCGGTAATGAGGTCCTCCGTAGCCGTAATGCGGGACAACGTAACCTCCATGGATCGGGGCCACGTCGTAATGGTAGGTTGGTCCGAATGCTGGCAAAGGTGCGGCGGCGGCAGCAGCAGCACAGGGAGACACATACTGAACACCATATTGTGAACGTTTATCGCGAAGAAAATCCTTTTTCTGTTGCTCATGGACCCGAACTTCCTGTTCTGTAGGCGCGGTGGCTACCATCGCCAACACAGCCACGAATGCACAAGATGTTAACACCTTCATCACAGATACTTTACTGATGTTCTTACCAGAATGGATTAAACACTAGCATTTATACAAATGTTGCAAGCGTCGTCATATCCAACAATAAATACTTATGTTGCAAACCTACATTTAATAAACCAGAACTTGACCGACTTAATCTGCGAACTCAGATGTGTATCTGCAATGATTTTATTACATGTTTGTTTAATTGCTAAGTACCAAAGAATATATGTATAGATATACACATAGTAGCAAATGCAACCGGATTAATTTTAACTTATTGCTGTATTAAGGGCTAAACTTTTAAATACAATCGTGTCCTCCTGTATGTCATCAGGGAGGGCAAAGACTATCTAGTGCCACAAATCCCTGTACACTTGTTTCGCGTCCTTCACAAACATTATTTTTTTAATATTACACATACGCTGTGCCCTAACATTGTGTAGAAACACAACGTTGGGACGTCCCCTACTCTCCACCAGAGTAGTAATTATTGCAGAATATTGGGCAAAAATAATCTGACATGACACCAAAAAGAATAATCGATCCAACATGCGCGTCGGGTTCAATCGATTCTGCTCTAACATAAAACACAAAACATGGTAACGCATACCATGTAGCCAACCTAGGTTCATAGAGCTTTTTTTCGTCCCATAATAAAATGAGGCAATCCTTACAAGGTAGGTCCCTCGTATGCGAGAGGCCATCTGGATTGGTACCACCGCTTTGTCTATTTCTGCCGCCATGCAACAGTGTGTAAACACTGTTGTGTTTCGGTTTGAAGGACATTGAAGCCAGTGAAACTACTAGGCATTATGAGACTTAACATCTTATGTCTCGGGGTGACGAGCACAGTTCAGTGCCATGCAGTGCTTTGTAATTCAAAGTTCTTTGCAGTGTAGCTTCTGTTTATGGGCAGGCGTGGCGCTTACCATCAGGCGAGCGCCTTGCTCGTCTCGTCATTAAATAAAAAAAACCTATCGCCATACCAGGTACAAATAACAATTCCGGACAAAGCGTGTGTTTTTCCAATTTGAAAAACTGAACTTTTGATTACCCGGCTAGGAAATCCACATATTCTCACGTTCCTACAGTATTATTAACTGACTTCAAAAAAGAGGTGATAATCAACTCGTCTGAGGATTCTTTATGTATATTCACTTATTTTTTTTCTGTTCGATAGGCCTGGCTTCGAAGGTTCCATTTATATAGATATAAAAAACATGTTGGTTAATATCTGATGACGGAGTACGAAGGAAATGGGAAACTCGTTTCGGATTAAGAAGTAAATTTTTTATTTATATTTATTCAACAGAACTTGCAGACAGTGCTAATTTTTTACTTAATTTTTACAATGAAAGGATTCCATGGAAATGTCACTGCTATTATTCAGAATTACCTACTAATATAAAATAAAAAGTATGTACATATGTAAATAAAACCTCATTCATAAAAACATGCAGTTTACAATTTCCATCAATAAAACTTTAATATCCCGTTTTATATGCTCGATTAATGTGAATTTAATATTTATAATTCAAACATAATTATTATAGATAATAATAATATAGTATGGAAAACCTACCCCCTACAAAAAACTTACAAACTTTTCCCGTAATCTTAATTTAATCGTAAGTAGATTAATATTGAAAAAACAGCATGATAACAAAAGTCATAAGAAACAGCTTACACTACGAAATTATATGCTTATTCTTATTTGGCGTATTTACGATGACCTACATAATATGGAATTGAATAAATTTACATTCACAAACATTGGTACCTATAGTATCTACATAATGTACATTCGTGAAAAAAACTCTTAAAATATTAAGAGTTACGACGTGACGAGCATATTGAGTACTTAATTCACCTGACGGTAAGTGATCTCCACCGCCCATGTAAATTATGTTATTGTGTATTAATTATATTAATCAAATTGAAAAAAAATCATGCCATAGTGACCCTTTCAGGGGAATCAATGGTGCGGGGTCAACCAGTATACATTTAGTAACTTCAGGCCACTATAATATAACCCATAACATCATTCTGGCCATCATTAAGTAACGCAGGACAGCCTCCGTGGCGTAGCGGGCGAGTAGCCGGCTGTGAAGCGAGAGGTCGCGGGTTCGATCCCCGCACCGAGACAAATGTTTGTGTGATCCACAAATATCTGTTTCGGGGCCTGGGTGTTGTGAGACCGAAAGTCTCTCATAGTTCCTGATACCCACGACACAAGACTCGTATCTTACGTGGGGTCAGGACTATGTGTGTGTCTGTTGGGTGTAAAAAAATGAAATAAAACGCAGTGTCCATTGATGGACGACCTTATATTTGGACTGTGCTGTGCTTGACAGGAGGTATACATTTTTGTGCCAGGATTAAATAAAATAGAGAACTGTACGAAGTTAAACCTACCGAACCAACAATCACTAGGGCCACACCTGGCGGAGCAATCAATGTACAATATACTATAAAAAAACGAATCATGAGAATCCGATCACTCTGTTTCGTTACAAATAAAAAAATATCCGTCGAGATGAGAACCTCCGTTCATTCTTTTTCGTCGATTCAAAAACAGTAATAGATACTCAGCGATTTGTTTTCCACCACCTCCTTTTTACAAGTCGGTTAAAACAATATTTGTAAGGCGCAAAATTTAAATCCTGCCAGGGGTGCTAGAGACGTTAGCTCACTACGACTATGCATGGCCCTGCCTAGACCTATACTTGGTACCTTAGTAGCTCACGCTCATATTCGCGAAGGGGCAGACAGAGGTGCAATATTGATAGGTACAATTTAACGATAGGTACTGTAAGACGGCATAAAATAACGCCATATACCAGCATACATGCATACCCTTGTTTTACTCTCTTAGGGTGGAAATTTCCAAAAGTCCTTGCTTAATGGATGCCTACAACATTAAAATATATCACCTGCCAAAATTTCAAGATTGTAGCCTCTGCTTTTATGAATCAGTCAGTCAGAACAAGTAATTATATATGTATAGATTACGAATATTCAACTAATGCCCGGCCATCGGGTTCACTCAATAGAAAAAACCTACAAACATAATGTATTAGGTCAGTAGACATCACATTATATACATTAACAAAATGTACATGCAATATGCTCTAATAAAATTGTCGAATATGCACTATAAAAACGCTTGTTTTAATTTCTATTATATTTATTTTTCAATGAGTTAAATAATTATAAAGAATATAACCGTGGTGGCAAACTAGAATCGACACGCCTGATATTAGGTACATGAGCTTGTATGTAAATTGTCCAGCACAGAGGCACTTGGCATTACTACATGAAGATTCTTATATATCCTTAACAAAGATCATGCATGACTCTACAATTTAAGTAGATAGCAGAGAAAACAAGTGTCATCTAAAAATGTGCCTTCTATCATTATTTTATGTATAAGTGCCTATCTACCTACGTATTATTATCATGTCTGGCTATGTTCAATAGTGGTCACAAATAATATAATGTAAGATTTAGTTGTCGTTTATCTCTTATCATTGACAGAAATGTGCTTAAAGATAGTAAAATTTGTAAATCACACAAATATTTGTCTCGGGTTTAAGTATTGTGGGACCATCAATCTCTCTTAATTCCTGATACCCACGATACAAGATATGTTTATTACGTATCTTAGTGAAAGGGTCAAGTTTGAACAGGACGGTAATAATCCTTCTACTAACGGTTTCTTCGTATAAAAAGTAGAGTTTCTAAAGATAACATATTTAAATAATTTGGTAGTATATTAAAAATATTTTTAACTATAATCTTCTTAACTTCTTTACGTCACCTTTTTAAACCAAAAATGCCTTGATGTCACGTAATTAAATGAACTGATGTAAATACTTGGAAGTTCGTTTGTGAATTTGTATGTTTGTTAATATCAATCACGTCTTAGTCTGCACGTATTTGGACATTATTATTTAGCACATTTTTAAACCAAGAATGCTTTGATGTAATGTAACTAAATGAACTAATATAAATATTTGGAAATTCGTTAATGAATTTATATTTTTGTTAATATTAATCACGCTTTAGTCTCAACGAATTTGAACATTATAATTTAGCACATAATTTTTGTACAACCTAAGACATACACGTCTAATAAACGAGCAGGTCACTCGCCTTATGGTAAGCCTGCCCATAGACAATACCACCACTAAGTCCTTTGAACTGCATGGCACTGCACTGTGCTCATCATTCCAAGACATAAGATGTTAATAGTAAGTAAAGCAGTTTCGACATTAAAGCCAGTAATTATACTGGCTTTAATGTCCTTCAAACACGAAACACAAAAGTGCTTGCACACTTCTGCTTGGCGACAGAAATATCATATACATATATTACTATATAAGGAGATACAGTTATATTACCTTTTTTTGAAGCCAATAAACTCAGTCAATACAGAATTGATAGTGTTACGCCTCACGCACCGTGGTACTTGAGTTAGACCAATAAGACCATGAACTCTTCTTACGCTATGTTTTTGGCATTTTACCTGGACATTGGTGCACTAAAACACATCTCTTGGAATATTCGTCCCTGATATATCCAGCTGCACACCGACAGCCGACACGACACTCCCACAACTCTGGGCAACGCACCTCGCCTGTAATTATTATTTTTGTTTAATAACATCAACTGCGCCACGAAAGTTGTCCGGGTGCAGAGGACAAACTATTATTATTAAATATTATATGATTGTTTAAGTTGGTATTTGGTGTTTCAGTTTTTTTATTACGTATTGTCGACCCACACTTATTCTTATTACTATTATTCAATTCAAAATGTGTTTAAGAAACCGCAGATAGCCAGCGATAAGACCACCATTTGAATTATTTTTGTCTATATGAGTACTTCCTACCTAAATTTTGTACCCTGCCTTTTTTATATAAAAGGTTGTACGATAAGGTGTTAAATAAATAATAAATAAGGCATGCGTAACATCTTATTTTTGTAACATACATAAAAACATAGATTTATGTGAATTTCTGAGATGTGTTTTAGTCAATAAGTTTTGGTGGTTAAAGTTATGAAGCAGATTATTATACGAGTATGTATACCTTTTATGTGCCCTTTAAAAATCACCCAAACTAATATGCTGTTCCATTATTAGTTTCAGTAAGTTTACCGTACATTACCTATCTTAATAATGAGGTGTATATTACAATCGAAATGATAGGATAGATAATAAACTATAAAAGGCGGAAATCAAAACTCTATACACATCATCTTTTTTTTATTTTTTTTTAACTAGCCCTTTACTATATAAGTCCCACTGCTGGGCACGGGCCTCCTCTACTGAATGAGAGGGATTAGGCCTTAGTCCACCACGCTGGCCTAATGCGGGTTGGCAGACTTCACATACCTTCGAAAAATCTTATCGAATTCTCAGGTATGCAGGTTTCCGCACGATGTTTCCTTCACCGTTAAAGCAAGCGATAATTAACAATTAATATACACGTAACTTAGAAAAGTCAGTGGTGTATGCTCTTGGAGCTGGTTTCGAACCTGCGACTTTCTTCTCGACAGTCCATACCACTCCCCGCTGAGCTAGCGCTGCTATTTTCAAAATTACCTGGATATTATTATAGCCAAAAGGTTTGTTAGTTAAAATTATTATTATATATATGGGCTAAAAAATATCCTACATAAATGCCTGGAATGCGTAGATATGCGTACTATTTCGCCATTTTAAGAAACGACGCGCGAGTATTTTGACGAAGCACGATCAAAATATGGTGTCCCTTGCCCACTTATTACTATATTTAAGTCTAAACCAAAGGTCTGAACTCAGAAAATGGACATGTGGAGGCGCTTCTAACCCAGGGAGCGGCCGCTCCGTTTTCCATATGGTGCCTCTCAAATAACGAGATAAACTATAATTACTTGATGGCGTACAATTAATTCATAAAAACGAGCCTATTGAAAGTCAAAATTAGTATGACTGATCAACTACGTAAAGTAAAAGCCACCATTCCACCGTCGTAATCCCCTCCGAGTCAAACCTACTACGTTACTCCAGGTTACTGCGTAATATCTAAAGTTAAATATTAATCTCACCAGCAGACAGAATTCTTAAATTCACACATGTTGGTGGACATTTCCATCCACATATAGAAAATTGCTCATGATCCCTCAAACACATCGATGTTCTATGATCGACAACGCTTTTTATCAGAAATAATAACAAAACATTACGCCTCAGCATATTATTGAACTACAAACTAATCTAAACAGTTATACCTACATAATAAAACTGCAGACGTAGTTGCAATAATGGTTTATGTATTTTATGTGATCCTATTTTATTTAACTTAAATCTTTTTCAAATCACATACCTATACGGAGACGCACATTATAGACCCATGCGTAATAAATATTTGAGACATTGTAAAACATGAGATTTATTTACCTGAGGGTTAAAAATTTTGAAGGTATATGAAGCAGAGGTGGCCCGTGTCTAGTAGTAGGGGACGGCTCATATTCTATTATTATTTTATTCCAAGTCTTAAAATCGTAAGCCAAGTCATTCATTTTCGACTAAAAAAATATTTCGTAATGGACTACACAAAAACAATATTTTGGTACGCTAGCCGCTCTAAAATTTTATTATTTGTTAAAAAATTATTAAAAATTTTAAGTCTTAAAATCGTAGACCAAATCATTCATTTTCGACTAAAAAATTAATTCATAATGGACTACACAAAAGCAATATTGTGGTACGCATGCCACTCTAAAATTTTATTATTTATTAAAATATTTTTTTACGAGCTGGGCATATATATTGTGTCGAACAAACGACAATAGTTCATACGCATTTCAATACTTATATTTTCTTGGAATTAAATACAATCAATATGCGAGGGTGCGTCTATCGCCTAAGATATGAGTTGGACATGTTCAAATGATACTGGACGATAAAGAAACATTTACTGAACGCCGAAACGTGTCCTTTGCACAGAAACAACATCTTACAATTTTATCAACTAGCATGCATCTTATCTCCTCTTAGATTTACCGTCTAATTACTCGAAAGTATAAAATGAATATGCTTGCATTATTATATTCATTCGAATACCAAATCTATCAACCATGTCAAAATTAATCAGCATAATCACCTTCATCTGCCTAACAACAAGAGTCCAAAGTCATGTGGCGCACTGGAATACGCCTAACCAACTTCATCCAGTTCACGGACTTTTCGTGAAACCATCGTCAGACGGAACAACTGGAGACCTGTATGTGGCAGCGACAGAAGACAATGGAGTGAAGTCTCAGTGGTTGACGGATCAACCAATCAACTTTCTATCAGCAGCGGCGACTAACCAACCGCAGCAGGCCGCTCTACCTGTTCCTTTTACTGGTTACCCCCATGAAGAAAGTGTGAACCAAAAACGTGCGGTGGTAAGCCCTCCGGTCCAATATGCTTATGCAGTTCCTGTTCCTTCAGGCAGTGAAGGTGCCGCAGTTGCATCATATCCTTACGCCATACCCACTACAGCAATGACATCAAGCTCCTCAGAGAGTTCTACTTCGACCTGTACGATGGATCCAGCTAAAGCCAACATTCCACAATACCCATTTCAATATTTCTATCCACAAATGATGTCGGCTTACGCGAACGCTCTAAGCATCCTGAAAGACGCTGGCCTTAGTGAAGACACAGCCAGTTCAGTGATGTCCCAAACGTCGCCAATGTGGTCACCATATAGTTATCCCATGTATGTGATGGTTGATCCTAGTGCATGGGCTCAGAGTCAAGCCACGCCATCCAGCTCAACAAGTTCGAATACCAACAATGAAAATGCATAGTTTATTTTTTTTTGCTCCTATAGGTACCTATTTATAGATCATTTTCATTTCATTGTATAATTTATCACGATTTCTCATTCATAATTTTGTACCTATTTGTTCAATAAATATTTTTAATTCCAAACAGTGTTTTAAAATTAACAATATGTGGTAAGTTTATTAGGCAACACGTATTATTTCAGTCAAATGGGTTGATTTTTAGTGGTAAAAATTTTTAATAACTCAGTTGAGCCGGTAATATCATAATACCTCTGTCAGAAAACCGACATGAATAATGAATAAAAAATAAATTTAAATTTATTTTAAAAAAAAAAAAATTTCATAAATTAAATAAATTTCCTTGGAGTGAAACCAACGGAGTCCTAAATCCTCCTCACCTTTACAATCCCCATACCTGTGCTTTAATATTGGAAGAGCATCCACGATTCTTCTTGTATTGTTGGTTTTCAAGGGCTATAGGATTCACTGAATATCAGGCGAGTCACCTCATTCGACTGATATTAAGTGCAATGCCTGCATAAACAGAAATATACATAAACAGAAGCAACACCACATGGAACTTTGAATGACAAAAATTCTACATGACATTGAACTGCGCTCGTCACCCCGAGACACCCCGAATTTTAAGTCTTATAAATCCCTGCATTTTTACTGACTTCAGTGTCCTTCAAACCGAAACAAAACAGTGCATACACACTGCTGTTTAGCGGGAGAAATAGACAACACAGTGGTATCAACCCAAACGGTCTCTCGCATACGAGTGACCTACCACCTAGTAAAGTAGTTGTATTCAGTACCTAAGTACAAAATAAACCATTTCACCCTTTTGTCCCTATTCACCGTTCCATCCCTATTCACCCTCCTTGATGGTTTGTACTAATAGTCTAAGGTTTGTACATAAGTTTTTACGTCAAACTATTGTCATGATATTCACTACTGCTTCACCGATCAGATGATATATTTTAAAATCGAGTAACACTAAACCAAATAATAAAAAATCCTAACTTGGCACTGGCATAATGTATAACAGATGCCATTAAAAAAAAAAAAAAAAAAAGATTTGTCATTTGTGAACAGTGTTGCCAGATGGGGCTATTTAGCGCCAATCGGGCTATCTCCCTTACCGAGCGGCGATATTATTTTATCCGCTGGCTACAGGTATACGATTTGGCTATATTTTTTTTCTCAGAAATATTTAATTAAAAAATCATTTTTATGCAGAAAAAAAAACTTTAACACCAACAATCAGTTTTAATAGTTTTTATGTATATGTTATAGCATGGATTTTAAAACGTTAACTGTCTCGCAAAATATATATACGAATTTATTTAAACTTTCCCGCCTTAACTACCTATCTCGGGGCTACATGGCATGGCGAGGCGATTCGCGAAAAAAATATTCTGGTAACACTGTTTGTGAAGTCCACTGTCAAAATGACGTCCCTATAACGCGTGCGTGAGGCGTATTCATATTTTGCGTTTTAAAATATATCCCTGTAAAACTAAATATTTTATTTTAAGTGAAACAAATAACTCCATATAACGAAAAATGGTGTCTAAAAAAAAGAAGAAGGTATGTGAAAAAAATCGAAACATAACATTTTACAACACGTGTTTACATTTGAACATAACCAAATATTTTTGTCAATAGTATTCGTCCGGAGAAGGAGCACAATTTATGACTAGAAAAGCAGCGTTGAAGAAATTACAGCTTTCATTGAAAGACTTCAGACGAATTTGCATATTGAAGGGAATATATCCTCGTGAGCCACGTAACCGTAAACGAGCGCAGAAAGGTGCCGGCGGTATAAAAACTTTATACCACACTAAAGATATAAAATTCCTCCTACATGAACCTATAATATGGAAACTACGCGAATTAAAGGTAAAATATTATTAAATTCCATTAGTAAAAGGGCCTAGTTCAAAATTTCAAATTTAGTCAGAAATAAAAAATAACTACATGAATATAGGGAGTTCTACAACTAGACCCATCAATTGAATCTATTAACGTGAATACATATAAGATCACTTCTGGCTTCAAAGTAATGAGGAAGAGATCTTTCAAGAAATCGTAAATTTTACACAAATCTTTATTAATTCTAGGTGTACCAACAAAAAATTCGTCGGGCACGTGCCATGAAAGAGTATGGGAAGATGAGGAAATATTTCCGTGACTATCCGGATATCAACATTGACCATATTGTGAAAGAAAGATACCCAACATTTGTGGATGCACTGAGAGACTTGGATGACTGCCTTACACTATGCTTTTTATTTAGCACTTTCCCATCTCTAAAAAGAGTTCCAAGGGACCAATCAATGTTGTGTAGAAGGCTTACAGTCGAGTTCATGCATGCAGTGATTGCTGCAAAAGCACTGCGTAAAGTGTTTGTTTCTGTCAAAGGATTTTATTATCAGGTTGAGTTAGAGGGTCAGACAGTAACATGGATTGTACCACATCATTTCTCATTCCAGGTAAATCTTAAATAATATAAATTGATGTATTAGTGTGAACGTAATAATTATGTCCAAATTAGGTAGGTAGGTATGGATGCATTGGTGCGAGTGCATTTACATCCCTTTATGATCACAGACATATCTGATAATAACAACTTAGGATTTTTAACAAACTACAAAAAAGGAGGTTTTTCAATTCGTCAGAATCTTTTTTATGTATGTACCATGATTACTCACAGACACTAGGACCAATTTGAGATTTTATTTTTTACTACTGCTTTGTCTTTCTGCCACCAAGCAGCAGTATGTAAGCAATGTTGTGTTTTGGTTTGAAGGACATTGAAGCCAGTGAATTTACTGATCATTATGAACAACATCTTGTGTCTCTATATGACAAGCACGGTCCAGTGTGGTCCAGTCCTTTGTTATTCAATGCTCTGTGTGGTATTATTGTTTCTGTTTATGGGCAGGCAAGCAACCTTCTCATCTCGCCATTCAAGTAAAAAAATTGTCTATACTATACATATAAACTGCATCAAAATTTCATACTTCATACAATTTGATGATGATAGATTATGTGCAAAAAGGTGTACTGTATTCACCTTTATTATTTATAATTTTGAATATACAGGGTTAATTTTAAAACACCAGCAACCTCGCAGGACCAGATAGCTGACCTCATACGGAACAACTTTTGTTCTACGAGTTTGGATATAACTCAATATATTAAAAAAAAAAATGATTTTACAAGTTTTTGTTGTGTCGTGTTTTTCTTCGTAGATTGCGGCGCGGCGCGGCGTGCGCGCACGACATCAAAGCGGGCCGTCAGCTGCTCGAGCGTTGACCTTCAAAGCCGCTAGCCCGGTTCCCCACGCTTCGCGTATTTGTTTACGTAATCTGCGATGCGCGTTGTTAATATTCAAGACGGAAATTAAATGAATACTTATTTTTGTATGAAAATAAAATCTAACAAATTATGAAAAGTCGTAGAACAAAAGTAGTAGCTTATAACCTTAGGAATCTACCCCTGCGAGGTTGCTGGTGTTTTAAAAATAACCCTGTATTTATCAAATCATGAATACAGAATACATTTGTATAATTTTAGCCACAAAGCAAAAACGAAGTGGACTTCAAAATCATGTCGACATTCGTGGAATTCTACACAATGATGTTGGGTTTCGTAAATTACAAACTATTCCACACTCTCAATTTGGTGTATCCACCAAAACTACCAGCAAGTTTCTCTAATGATAAAGACAAGGACCTGATTGATGAACATGCATATGTAGCAGAAAGGATAGCAGCAATGAATTTATCTCTGGCTAGAGTAGAGGGTGCCAACGAAGCAGAAGAGTTACCAGAGATTGACGTTTTCCCCACAGAAGATGAAGATCCTAAAAAACTGGAAGAGGCAAAACTTGAAGCAGAGAAAGTAAAAAAACTTAAGACATTATTCAAAGACCTGAAGTTCTTTATAAACAGAGAAGTGCCAAGAGAACCTATGGTTTTTATTATTCGTTGTTTTGGGGGTGAATGTTCATGGGATAAAGACCACTTTGTTGGTGCAACATTTGATGAATCTGATGAGACAATTGCCTATCAGATTGTAGACAGGCCCAGTATGGATAAACAATACCTTTCACGTTATTATGTGCAACCACAATGGGTTTTCGATAGTGTGAATGCGAGAACTCTTTTACCTATCAATAAATACTTGATAGGTGCTGTGTTACCGCCTCATCTGTCACCATTCGTTGACAAAATAAAAGACCAAGTTTATATACCACCTGAAGTTAGAGAGCTTAATAACCCTGATTTCAAACCACTTGGTAAGTAGTATTACTATTTCAATTGTTTAAGTACTGACATCTCCCTGGTATATTAGAGGAAGCAATTAGTAGAAGCAAGTACTTAGTCCTGGAAACATTTTTTTATGCAAATTAAAATTACTCAGAATTGTGACATACTGATACCTACTATTCAATGTAAAAATAATTGATTCTATAATTTAATGCTAAAATTCACTTTGGATTAATTCCAATTCCATTATTTCAGAGAACCATTATTACCTACATATATATACACTACATATTTATGGAAATATCTACATTTGGTATTTTATTTTGCAGATGATGATCAATCTGGCACAGACATAGAAGAGGCCAGTGATGAGGACAATGAGGAACAGAGTGAGGATGATTCAGAAGAAGGTGATGCAGATGAGGCTCTTGCCAAGCAGTACAGGGAAGAGGTGGCTGAAGATTCACCTTCAGGGGAAGATGATGACGATGATGATTTGGACCCACAGAAAAAGAAGCTAGCAAAAGAAAAAGTAATGTTTCAAATTAAATTACATACATACATCTCAGCTTACGCATGTACCCCACAGAGATGGCAGAGACTATTGATTGCAACAAACTTGATCCAGACACCTCTTTTGCGTCTTCCACATTCATGCACTTGCTCATACATTTTAGTCTGATAAGGGTAACTATGACTTAGCCTTTTCAGTAAAGAATATTTATTCGATCAGCATACATTCTCCTCTCTTTTCACCCTCCTCTGGCCTACTACACACATAATAATGCACTATGGCAACATTGTCTACACTGCAACAAATGCTATGGTAGTAAGATGGTGTAGAGATGATATATCAACTCATTTGTGGCTGCTGTGTTCATACATCACCCACACATAGTAGGAACATAATGTGTATATGCCTGTCAATAGTTTTACGATAACAATGGATGCTTCTCTATCATACATACAGTAGAATCCCGATTATCCGGATCAATTAAAACCAGGGGTATTCCGGATAATCGAAAATCCGGATAATCGATTTCAAAGTCAAATAAAACAATAATCAATTTTTAATATTTTTTATGTTACAGAAAGGGACATACATATAAAAAAAAATCGAGTAGTCTATGTAACGTAAAATGTTGGTTGGAAATAATTTGTGATTAATCTTTGACGTAATGAATCACATTTTACAAGGTGGTAGGTCCCTCGTATGCGAGAGGCCATCTGGGTTGGTGCCACCGCTTTGTCTATTTCTGCCGCCAACCAACAGTGTGTAAGCACTGTTGTGTTTCGGTTTAAAGGATATTGAAGCCAGAGAAATTACTGGGCATTATGAAACTTAACATCTTATGTCTCGAGGTGACGAGCGCAGTTCAGTGCCATGCAGTGTTTTGTAATTTAAAGTTCTGTGTGGTGTTGCTTCTGCTTATAGGTAGGCGTGGCTCTTGCCATCAGGCGAGCGCCTTGCTCGTCTCGTCATTCAATCAAATAAAAAAAAACCTTTCATTGCGGCCAAGTCCCTGATACTTTGCTGGTGGGAGGATATTCGTACCCGACCAGATAGCGACCACCGTACACTGGTGTTAAAACTTGCCATAGTGAGCCACCTTGTCACTATGGCATGGTCGCGTTCCAGGGTCAGCCAGTGTATATCCGGTTCTGCCGAGGGGCTTGCGACATGACTTGATGATTGGTTGGGGCGGGTACAGTGGTACATTCTTGTATTATTGTGCCTGTATCGGTCATACGCCTGTCCTATCGCAGGCCTCTCGATTTGCTTCTTCCCTCTCCGAAGAGGGAAGAAGCATTATACAGGCCGGCATGATTCTGGTGACCACCGATAAACTCATTGTTTGTCGGTGGTCGGTGGTTTTTTGGACTGCACTACGCTTACCATCAGGTGTAGTGCAGTCACTTTGCCGCGCTCGGATAAAAAAAATACGCTTCAGTTGTAATAACTGTATGGGATCCGATTTGTCCTGTCTTTCAAACCATTTAAAAGCGCTATTTAGAGCTCCAATAGCTTTACATACATCACCAGTTTCAGTCTCTCCTTCATCTTCTTTATCGTTACTTTTCAAATTATTGTTAATGAGTTCTTCATCAGTTAAAATGTGGAATTCAGGGCAGTCATTGAGAGATAACATTACTCTTTTTCGCTTAGACATTATAGATTTGTAACGCAAAACGTAAACAGAAATGTAAAAAAAATACAACCTATTAGTTGGAAGCTTTCAATTAAAATGAAATAATAGCAAACACTATCGCGTACACAAATGAGAGCAGCACCTACACGTCGGAGGAAGGAAAAAAACTCGTCGTAAAATGTCTCGTTGCGCTGTCAAATCATTTCTACGTCGGTAATTAGAGCCTTGAAGAATGAGTCCGGATAATCGGATATCCGGATAATCGAAGTCCGGATAATCGGGATTCTACTGTATTTACAAAGTCCCACGCACAAGTCAAACTTTCTGCAATTTGCCTTTCATGTGTAAACTACTTATTTTAGAGTTGTAAAATTATTACAATCACATGAATAAATTATTTGCAGAATTATTTTGTACAAAATCAAAATGAATATTTTAATATGCCATTTTTTATCCTGTATAATTATTTCAGAAAAAATCAATGGCAGTCTCAACTGGAACAACATATAAAGAACATCCTTACCAAAAGGAGATTGAAGACAAACAAGCATTTAGATTACGCGAAAAGCTTGTACGCAAGAAACATAAGAAATTGTACAAGAGCATGAAAGCTGGTCAGGAGGAACGTAAAAAGGAAATATGGCTGCTGAGGAAAAAGAGGCGCCTACATGACGAGAAAGTCAAGGAAGAAAAGAAAGCAGAAAAAAAGAAGCAAAAGATAAAAGCATTAGAAGCAGCTACTGCTTAATTATAAATAAAATTTGCAACAAATTACTATTTTTATTTGCACTGTTGAATATAAATTATGTTTACAAAATCGCAACAAACACGTATTAGATACAATATAGTAACTGACAAATCATTATAACACAAAAGCAACAAGAAAATCAAGATCAGCATTTATAATCGTCAATTATTAAGTATATTGAATTTTAATATTTTCCTATTCAACATTACATAAAACATATTAAAAAATATAATAAAAACTATTACATTAAATCGTCTTACAAGGGGCTTTGTTACGAGTACAAGTAACAACTGTGTAATAAATAACGATTACAGATCAATAATTAAAGTATGTGAATCTAATATGTCATTTTTAATGTATATTTTTCTAATCTGAATCACTTTCGCTTTCTCCTTCCTCGGCGTCACTATCTTCGAGCTCTGGCATCGGAAATCGCAGTATTGCCGCTATACCGGTAAGTTGGTCCAATTCTAAAGAACAAAGAACATACAATTTTAATGACCACTCATAGAGCCTTTTAAGCATGCTTACGTAATGCATACGATTTGAATCCGAAGTAGCCCTAGTACTATTTATATGAGGGGCTATCCCACTGGGGATAGGATGATAATCTCAGATACGGATAGGATGCATTCCATAAATACATGAACTAGGTTTCAAATTTATATAATCTAGTTATTGTGGGTTGCCATACTAATCATTATAAACTACATTTTGCAATGAAGCCAATTAAGTTGTGGTTGTTGCTTCAATGCGAGCAGCCAGTGCGAACATATTTGGAAACCGATTCTTAATTATTGACAGCCAGCAAAGGCTAATATTAAAATTGTACCAAATGTTGCGTTTTAATTTGTTACCAAACACATTAAATTGTGTATAATACTCTAATACTGCCCATTTTTTTTCTTTTAGCCAGTGTACAGTAATGCTCACTCAAAATGAAATGCCTTTCAAATAGAACTTACGTTCACCAGATACATGCATACTGCTGAAGATCCTGACATCACCACCATTTTCTCGGACACTGTCAACTATTGCCACATACTCCTTTCTTTTCTGGATATCTTGACATCTGTAAATTAGTATCGACACCATTATTCACTCTTGCTTTCTATTCTTTCCATGCACCAAAGATCTAAATAGACGCCGCGCCGAGTGACCTACTTCGTGTGCTAATAATATTTGTATTTTTACTATATTATTATAACAATTGGCATACGGGCAGTTCTCCTCAAAATGTTATTTTTCGCAAAAAAAATGAGTATTTCAAAAACCAGGGTAAATACATGAAATTTTGAATGGAGTTAATTGTTTTGTTTATTTAGAACACTTTAATCTAATTGGCACTTAAATCAAAGCCCTAGTTTTTATGAAAAATTAAATTATTAAAAATAAGCTGTTACCGTCAATGACAATTTGTGACCACAATGACATTTATGAAGAGGAAAATGACGCCATGTTACAAATAATGACAATTTCAGGTATTTCTACATTAAATAAGACAAAGAACATGACAATTATATTTATTAAACTTAAAAAGTAAAAGCCATTCTTGGTACATCACAAACGAAAATTCAGTCTAATTATATAAACTTAAATTAACTTCTTAATATTTCGAATACCAATTACCAAAACAAATAAAATGTTGTTTTTATAGAAACATCTTTGACAAATTAACACCATCGTAGAAAGCCAAATATTTGGAATACAGCTATTTAAGAATCTTCATTAGGAAACTTGCATCAAGAAACGTAATTGTAATGTCAAAATCGAATAAAAACTTAAAACGGAGGATTGTAGTTTTGATGAAGTTTTATCCGGTTTTAATAACATCTTATCATAAAGTTTTATTGTATCTACCTCTACGCATAACACACTTTAGAGTTATTAATTTTAACTACTTATAAACTAATATCACTGACAATCACAATCAAATCAAGAAAAATCTGACAATATCTATTAAAATGAATATAAAACATTTAAGTATGTAGACGTAAACTAAATGAAAAGACAAGTTTTAATTATATTTTTGTCTACACTGATCTGTGTTTATGTTATAATCATTATAGAATCAATATAAATCACAATCAAATAATTTGAACAATATTATTTAACGAAACTGAGCATTAAACGTTATGATGAAGGAAATATTTATTTAATCTATAATTATTTTAAACTAACCACAAAAGAAATCAGAAGAATATAATAGATACCTATTCATGCTACACAGCTTTTGTTATTATTTTGATGGGTTTAAATTGATCTCTCTTATTTATCTATAGTTTCATTCGATTTGATCACATCAAATAAGTTACATTTTCTTTTTTCTTTTTGCAACAAAGGTAAATTTGCATTTTTCAAAGTTATGTCTTGAAGAATCGTAATCTTTTTATTATGAGCATTGTTAGCTTTAGTCTTCGCTAGTAAGGTAACATTGGATTCTGCAAGATTATGTCCTATGTTATCTTTTTGTAACAAAGGTATAAATCCTAAATGTTGGTCATGTTCACAAATTTCGGATGGGGCACAATAAAAGCAACTCGTTTTTCTTAATGTAGTTTTTGGTTCAGTTCTATTCCAAGTTGCCTGATAGACCGAAAAGGTACCCTTGAAAGGCTTTAGGTCATTTGGTATTAAGCTGGCTTTTAATTGTATGTCATTTTCTTCAACCTTTCTGACAATAACCTTCAATCCTTCAATTTCAACGTATCTTGTCATCAATTCGTAAAATTGATTGAAAGATCCAACGTCTTGACCATACATGACCATACGATCTGCAGTTCTCTTCAGAGTTGCGCCAACACCGTCAGGAGCACCTTTTCCATGACCTGCTTCCGAATAATTCCAAGTTATGCTGTGCAACTGAGGAAAGTCATTTGATATTTGAGTTATAAGGTAAAACATGTACTTGTTTCTGTACTGGGAGCTTGGCGAATCTGATAAAAAATGTATCGTATCTATAAATGGGTTTAATTTTATTACTTCTTCTATTAAAGGTGTTAAATGGCCCCACACAGCTGGCGCATCGTGGCGTAAACAGTCACTCATTGTACACATGGAAGTTACTCCAACTTGCCCAATGGAAAAATTGTGTGTGTAGATGACTGCAGTGTGCAAGGAAACCTGCTGTCTACTATCACCAAAGTGGAACGATTGAACTTCTTCGCCGAATTTCAAGGCGTAATTTTCAGAGAAGTCGACATGTACCATGTAGAGCCTCTTGAATATTCAAATTTTCTTTAAGATGTTTGATACTTTTGTACTGTTTAGTAATTTTGTAGTTGTGATCTAAAAATTTTGCTAAATTTGTTTTGAATTTATTTAGTGCTTCTGTTGCTGTAAGGGTATTTTTGGTCTTCTCTGTGATGGTTTGTTTCTTTATCTTTCCACTTGCAAGCGTTACATCTTTTGTTACTTTTTTCCATTCGTAAAAAGTGCAATCAGTCCCCAAAAGTTCTTCATGTTCAATGTCGTTTGATTTGCAGACATCACAGTTTCTTTGCAAACAATCAACACTTCTTTTATCACAACACACTTTGGAGAGTACTTCCTCGGAATTCTTTTCTGTTATTATAGACGCTTTATTTAGACCTTTAATCAGTAACTCCATATTTAGATGAACTGAGCATAAACAAGTATCTCTGTCGATTTTTTTTCGAAAAACTACCCAGAATGGCCGAAGTTCGCAAAAAAAGGAGTAGCTTATTTGGAGGTGTGTTTGCATTCGGAATTTTTTGTATAAATCTTGTAGCGGTAAAGACAAATATCTTTTTTGCATCCGGACTTGATTTTTTCTAATAAATTCTTTTTTTCCAGCACCCACGGTGCTATTCGCATAATCCAAGAAAAAGTCTCTTACGCGTTCAGTCAAAGGTGCTGTACGTTCTTTGGTATTGGATTTTGAGGGCAAGCTGTTTTGGTAAGATTCATCTAGTGCCGCCGTAACGGAAGGATCATTTTGCATCTCGTGATGACTACTCCGTGAATACTCGTAGTCACGGAGTTTATTTTTTAATCGTTGAATTTGTCTACAATGAGCTTTTTGTTTCTTGCATAAAGTTGCTATGATTCTAAGCAATTTTTTTCTTTTCTTCAGTTCCGTATATCGGACATTTCTCAAAGCCGCATTCAGATCTTGTTGTAAGGGATCCTCTTTTTCTCTTGGAAAAATTTCGTCTTGCTTACTGGGGCCGGCTATTACTCGAACTGCTTCGAAAGTTGGGACCTTTTCTTGCTTTTTTTCTTGTCTGTACCTTTTCGAATTTTCTGTCCATCTTTTTCTTTGCTCCCTCTGACTTCGAGGAGTTTGTTCTGAAATATTTTTTACTTTCTTTTCTTCCTTATCTTTAAGCTCTCCTTTTTTCTTTTGCTATGGCGAGTAATTCCGGATCATTTTTAATCTCTGCATATCGTCTTCTTTTGCATAATCTTTGTTTAGCTAATCGCTCTTCTTTGGTTTTTATTTTGGGAAGCATTTATGTTACTTAATCCTAATTTGTATCTGTAACAATATATGGAAACATTTTATCAATAAATTTGGCTACGGTTTGGATGTCAAACGATTTGGGGTTGAGTGTGACAGAATTTATACATTCGCTCGACTAACAGAACCCTTCTTCGACAGTCAGGTATATTGGTATAATATTAGTACATTGTGGTCTTGTTTTATCTTAAATACACGCCCTGATAGGATTGAAGGAGAATGGGATCTCTTTCTTTCCATCTTTTAAATTCTATGGGTATTCTGTAAGCAAATGAATAGTTATTAATTGTAATCTACCGAAAGTTGCCTATACAACTCATTAATTTTGGTCAGCTCATCCCATCTCCACTTCAATCGTAACGTATAAAATCATTGTTCTCAACAACGATCATTGTTGTCCTAGCACATAATCATTGTTCGCAACATGTGTCATTGTCTCCCACATCGTTATTGCTGACAATGACGTTGCCAATAATGATACATTTAGAAAAAACATGTCGGAACATGGTCAAAAACGAATATTAAGAAAATGTGCTGCACTCGTATGAATAAATACGCAAATGTTAACTTCACTATTAAATTGTGACCGCAGAACCATCCACGACTTGAAATTTATAGTTAAAAATACAAATGACGATTAAAGTGACAAAATTAGGAGAATCCATTTCAACACTCACCTGCTCAAAATCCAACACGTGTATCTCGTCTGACGGCTGCTGGTCGAATGCAAGAGGCGGGGGCAGTTATTTCTACGTCACGCAACGTGGCAACAAAACTTTCCACTTCACGACAGATGAATATAAAGAACGTGAGCGACTAATGACGTAAATTTAATGTACATTTTTTGACTGAATTTTTATTTTTTCCTAGTTGTATTTTCTAAATGTTTAATTATCACAAAGATGCAGTACATCAAAATTAGGCCCGAGTTAGTAAATTAATTCACTTTAAATGAATAACAAATTTTTTTTAAGACTAAATAGTTGACAACTACCCAAAACGACATGCAAAATAATGGAGTTTTGATTGGTTTAATGTCTAAATTTTATTTTCTTATTACTTTAGCCTAATATCGGCTAAGATTGCTTTTAAAGTAGTCACCTAGGTATGTTTAGAAAAAATCTTTCTCCAGAAATGCATTACTGTTGATGAGTTATCGTTTGTGACATGAAATTTTGGGCTGGAGGAGAACCACCCATACATGGTTTTCATACAGATTGAAGTATTTACAGCGTCTATTTATTTCTTTCGTTGGTGGTTGTTTTACATGACAATCAGAATAGGCAAGGTCGAAAAATATGATTTAAATATTATTTGGGCACAGTACATTAAGAAATGAATACAATGAGCCTAATTTAATCTTTCTGCCTGGCGTTATCCTGGCTAGCATTTGCTAGGGTCCGCTACAATCACGATTTGACGGTGGATTTTATATTATGTGGAGCAACCAGCTGACTGCCCTCCACAACCCAAAGCAGAAACCAAAATTAGCAGAGCGTACCACATGCAGGTGAGGCTGGCTTTGGGCCTAAGATATTGGTGGCCCATTTAATATATTATATAATATATTAAGTGGTATATTATACAATGAAGCTAATTTAATACCGGACAATGATGAGATGTATGAAATGTTTGTCTCAAGTTTTTCACTGCAATATATAAAGTTAATAGTCATAGTCTAGTCAAAATCTAGGTCACTTAGATTCTATAAAACAACTTTGTCTCACTTCATAAACTATGCGCTTCGGAAACGTTCGATTTTTACGAATCAGTACAAGTATGCAGTGAACACCAGGCCATCTGGTTCTAGTCGTCACTTAATAAAACATGAGTATGTACTCTAGTGAGAAATTTTTCACCAGTTACAAACATTCCTGAATGCTATAGAACTTTAAATTGTCTTATGTGAGTGTCAAGAAAAAAACTCATGTGGCCAGAGCCAGCAAAACCTAGTTTCAGCTACAAACATTATCAAGAGATGCAAACTTCTTACCCTTGAAAATAAAATCCAAATGTTTCGTTAAGTTATTGTTTAGTAAATATAATGTAAAATGAATATCAAATTGATGTACACTGACTCAATTCAATTAATGTACATTGCATAGAGTATACCTGAATAGTTTGTCAGAAATCATAAGAGTTTCAATGGCTTGAGCTTCATTAGCTTTATCAATGTGCTTTTTCCCATAAAAAGCTTTGGCAGGTTCCAACTGTAACATAGTGTAAAAACTTTCTAATAATTTGACTTCACCAGCTGCTTTTGTGTCTGAAATCTTTGCCAATACTGCCGGTTCTTGTAATACTTCTGTGAACAATAAATAATAATGTTATAGTTATTAGTGGTAGAGACATTCTGTAGACATTTTTTTCTACAGCATGTACAGACCATATTGACCAGTTTGGTACGACTGTTTCACGGAAAAACGATGTATAGTGTCAACTTGCTATTGCGTTTCACATAGTGAGTGTGATATCCAGAGGTCCAAACCTCCCCTTTCTAATACCTCAATTATACAATTCCTCTAGAATCGGCAATGCAACCTTATTTCTTTTGTTATTATCGGTGTTCAGGATGAGGGAGAACACTAAGCATTCAGATGACCAAGCTTATATAATATACAGTGTCATTTTGACACCCTATACTTAAATGAAACCATGTGTAGTGTTCGTTAATACAAGTACTTTGAGCTAAGACACTTTCTTATTAAAGGCAAAATAAAAAAATAATATTTCCTAACAAATTAAATGCCGTTAACATTAGATTAATTTTAAACAGTCTGTATACGCGCGCACACACATATAAAAATCAACATACACACCCGTCATCGAATGAACGAGACACACACACATACATTACCATTAAGCTAGCAATACATGTTGGACGAGATAAGGCCAACACGAGTGTAGGTAAATTAATACAAGGCAAGCGCTAGTGCCTAGACGTTCGGCAAGTTTATCGAAAACCAATCGAGTAGCCGGCTGTGAAGCGAGAGGCCGCGGGTTCGATCCCTGCACCGAGACAAATGTTTATGTGAACCACAAATATTTGTTTCCCGAAACAAACCCAGACCCCGGGCGTTGGGTGTTGTGAGACCAAAAGTCTCTCGTAGTTGCTGATACCCACGATACTATCCTGATACCCAAAAATACTATCTATACGTTGGTGTTAGTCATCACTCGGCAACACACGTCCAACACGTATTGCGGGCTTTATACCGTCGAGGTCAATGTGCCCGCTTTATAAAATCGCCAAGCGTACAGAAGGCAAACGGCTCAAAATAGTAATTTAGGAATTGAAATAAATATTAGATTACCCTATGAAATGTAATAAAATCCTAAGTAAAATCGAATCTTGTAACTTTTATAATGATTATTTGTTTTTAGTCAAATTTGTGTTACCTATTTATAGGTATGTGCATTTCCCAAACACATTTTTTTTACGTTTTGTCATTATCAATGAACTAAGTAATACTGTCGCAACTTTTTCAGTGAATCTGTCGAGAGCGTCTTTGTGAATCTGAGACGTATTTTCATATGTATGAAGTTGCCCTTCTTAAGCGTTTGTGTTTTATAATTACATCGTCAGCTGTGACATTTTATTCAATAGAGTTAAGTGCAAAAACCGTACAGCGTGATTTAAAAGGCTCAAAACTTAAATTACGTTTTTTGGCAAAACTACTACAAGCTCAAGCCTCATGTTTGGTACAGGGTAAGCAGAGGCGATGACGAATATGTGGTTTCATTTAGTAACAGGGTGTCAAAATAACACTGTATATATCTATTCTCTTTATATTCAATCACACATTTAAACTATTTTAAAATGTACATTACGATAATACATTAAAATATCTGATGACCAAATTTATAGTATCTGTAAGTTGTATTGAAAAATTGTTTAACACAAATTTTTATTCATAATATATAAGAAATGTTCCATACCATAATAGTATATGGAACATTTCTTAGTAAAATATGCACAAAATTATTTCACCTTTTAGAGAATGTTTAAACCCTGAAGCGGCCTTAACCAACAGGAATTTCCCTCTGTTATCCAACAACAGTTTGTTGTCTGTTTTGATTGCCTGCTGGATCATGTAGTCGAAAAACTGATCCTTGACAAAGCCAGGTGATGCAATAATCACACACTTTACAATGTTAAAATCCACATTCTTTTGTCTCAGTATTGCCTGCATTACTGCATCATAGAACTTGTTTAAGCCCTGAAATGAATAAATATTCTCATACATTCACATATTATGGTCGTTATTTTAAACATTTGTTATAATTACATGTGAATAAAACGCCAAAATAAATAAAAATAGCTAAACAATATGATATTTTGCTATACATTGTTTGCAAATTTCTTTTTAACGACCAGTGGTCATTACTTTTTAGTCCATCAAGTCCATATAAAGGTTTTCTGAAAAATACCACACAGATGATAAAATCATCAATTGTACCTTTTCATTTAATGCATCTTTCACTGTACTGTTATTGTGTGCAAAATAATTTTGATGTACAGTAAAGTAAAAAAAAATGATTTGATATTTTACAAAAACATGGTCACTGGCTAAATATGATTAAGGTTTGTTGTGGAAGTCGGACTTAGTATTTCAATCTGTTACTTTAAAACACCAAAATCTCTAAAACTACATTTAAAAGTATGACTGCGTAAGACATCATTTAATTTTTTATGAATTTTGGTATGAATGTATCTGAAACTAAGAGGAAAGACAATGGTTTTAAGTGAGTTTTCTGAGTGGTAGAGCCATGCTTGTCTATAGCATGAATGGGCTGGCTCAACCGGATTGCCGCTACTGTCTTATGGGACAGTGGTAAGCTGCTACTTTATGTCAGTTTTCTACAGAAACGGTTCAGTTTTCTACTTCTTGTATGGTGAGTGATATCTGGAGGCCCAAGTCTGCCTCCCCTTCTAAGTCCTTTACTTATCCCTTTCATTTAAATTCAGCTACACACCCATGATTCTTCTGATATTGTGGGTATATATGGGTGGTGGAGATCACCTACCATCAGGTAGCCCACTTAAACAAAAGCAAAGACATTTTTGCTACCAGAAAAGCTATTGAAGTATCAATGGCTTTTGTGGTAGACCAAGCTGCAAGCAAATTTATTATTAAAATTTGAATAATTACTTTCTCATGTTGTTGCACAAATCCTTTCCGTTTCCTTGGAATGTTCATATCTATTTTGGATCTCACTAATGTCATTGATGGTGTGATCAGGCAAACATGCGCAAGCCCCTCCTGCATCACCACAGCTGCTACATCTGCGTTGGTAGCAGGATCACATGCCGTGTCAACTCTCTCCAAAGCCACAGAATCCCATAATACCTTCTTTAATGTGAATTTTCTATTTACTTCCAAATCTAATGTGTGATATGCACCCATCTGAAAATTTAATGTATAATTTTTAGATATAACTTTTCAAAATATATTCGGGATGTAGGCATCTCAGTCCACCTCATGACCATGAAGGCAGAAAAGCACTCAAAATGTCGGGACCAAAATTAAAATAAAAAAAATTGATAAAATCTGTTTAAATTAGTTTTATTTCAATGCGTAAAATTCACGTAGACATAAGAAATCATTATATATGTAATAAATATTGAAAATTTATGCACCAAACAGTTTTATGTATTTATAACAAAATAATGAACATAGCATACCTTCACATACTGATTCTCTACAATATTGCGGCCTTTTAGCCGCAAAACACATGCTTGCGTGTCAAAGTCAATCGTTTCAACTGTAATTGTAAGGGTGGTCCTAACTCTGTTGCTTGTGGAGGAGCCAGTTGAAGATTCTGTCTGAACTTTACGCACTGTCGATGCAGTCACGGCATCTCCTTCAGCGATCAAATTATACGCATGCCACATATCCTCTGGCTCCTCAGGGATGAGCCCGATACTCCTGAATTAATAAAGAAAATATAACTCACTGCACAAAGCTAAATAAATTTCCAACAAACGACTTACCCGCATCCATCTTTTTCTATGCTTTTAAAAACCAGCTTCATGTTTTATACGTAATAATAAGAACATATGTTAATACATTATTTATTTAACTCATGGAAGAAGTTTACTACATTCGCAGTGTGTGACTAAAACCACAATCCACAATAAAAACATTTGATCGCCGTTTTGGATAATTTTACGCGTTTTTTTTTCAGTGACAGATTTGGTGACAGACAGATGTTTTGATGTGTCACTTAAATTAACTTTTTTATGACATTTGATCATGGAACATTATGCCAATGTCTATTATATGCTCATATAACACTTGATAATGACAATATACGATAGAATGTTTTCAATCCAGTACTTATGGGTTTCTTGTGTGAGTGAGCTTGTGTCTAATTACGTGTCTAATGCTCCAGCAAGTATGTAGACGTATAACATATAACAAAAAGATAGATATTGGATCAGAATTCGCATCGATGACAATTAGTGCTTGCAAAGTATTGGCTAGCGCAATGGCTAAGTATCGGGGTCACAGTATGAATATATGCTTACCTCTGCCTCTCAAGTAAGATCAAATCGCCATAGGTGTTCCAGAAAAGTAATCAAAATTAAATATTTAATTCAGATATCTCTATTGTAGGTATTTGGTGTAATTGATAGCTCTAAACAACAAAGTAAAGTGTAGATATTTGTTTACATTTCTGGAACAGTATGGTGAATAGTCCTTATGAGGCTTGCTCGCAATAGCTTGCCACAAGCTTATGTACTTTGATTTATTCTGTTGGATCTATATATAGGTTGGCACGCATTCGCAGATTCCTATATCATGAGAGAGAGCCATAGTAGCCTTAGCTTGTCACCCATCTAAATACCGAAAAATAATTAGTATAAATAGTTAGTTACAGTAATTTATGACATGTGCTTGCGAGTAATTTACAGCCAAACGCATTGGCCAAACATTAAGACTTAAGAATTTGGATCGGCGCTGCGCCGTAGCTTAGCAAGCGCCTACAAGTTGCTAAAAAAACAGTTTGTTCTGTCTGTGTTCTAATCAACTCAAATGCCTAGACTGCCAAATACCTGTCCACATATTGGGATTTGTGAAGGTTTGGTTTTCTTGGAAGCATACAAACCCGCTATTGGAAATCAGATGGGAGCACCTTTCCTGTACACTTTGAATTTTGCTCCGATTACACACTCCGTCTTGCCTGTGCAAACTTATTTAAAAGTTATAACGTGTAAACAAGACGAAGTAAAAGCAGGCAGGCAGGTGGATTGAACAAGCGTGTAGATATAGCATCAGAATTATAGTTTTAAAAGGTATCATTTATATAGGCTGCATGGCAGGTAGCCTTTGCTTTCTCCTTTAAAAAAAAACAAAAATAGTAAAAAAAGGTAGGTAACATTTACATTGTAATTTTTCATTTTTAAAAATTGTATTTAAAATTTAAAACCCCTTTCATAAAACATGCACACAGGCGAACATGCATACACTGCAGAGAAAATATGCTTTAAAAAATTGGTTAAAATATCATTAACATTGTAATCGTAAGTTTGTCGAGAATATCATCTTCATTTAAACAAAATAAGAACTGAATAAAAATAAAGAAACGAAACGAAACGCAATTTTGAAGTTTTGAACGTAATGAGAGGACGGTCGCCTTCGTTTCTTGTATATTTGTGATTGTTTTCTATTTCATTCATATTAGCGCTCATGTTATTTTTAAGTGAAACGTTTTATCGCGTCGTTTAGTTTGATATCGTGTTCAAATATAATTTTACGAACATACGGTAAATAATACGTGTGCAGTGATAGTGATAACGTCAACGGTCAAGCTCAGCTGGTACCAACGAGCGGTAAAAATCTCTCGAGTTTTTCTTTGAAGCAGCACTTTTCGTGCTCTATTTCTTCAAGGTATGCCGTTAATTATATTATTATGACACGCTTGTACACACATTGTTAAAAAAATATTGCATGTGTTGATTTAACACGTGATTAACTAAGGATTTGGATAAGCGCGACTTTAGTTGTGTTTTTTTTTGTTTAATATAGTCCACAATAATAACACGAACTGGCCGTGATCCAGATTTCCCGTCCTGTTATTGCGCGGGAACTTGAGATATTTTCGTACACTATTAGTCGTGCGATGATTTGAGACGCGACGTCTGATAAGTATCGCTTCATGTCTAATTCGGTATAAATATGTAAAACGTAAATTACGTGACGATACGGTTTTTGAGTGTTAAAATAAGTGAATAAAGATGAGTGATACGCAAGATGTGCCGGATTCTGGGGTGCCCCCGCCTGCTCCGGCGTCTGTGGCATCCTCGGACACCACCTCGACAGCTAGCAATGCCACAACAAACAAGGCTGACTCCACACGGCCTACCTCTCTGCCGAAGCCATCAGGGCTAAAACCACCTACGAAGATTGGAAGACTATGTTCCAACTCTGCACCGAAACCAGCCGTGCCCATATCTCCTAGAACTGGTGAGTACTGACTAGAATCTAGAATTATTTCATTTTGCTCGGTGTATTTTCATAAGTTACACCATGGGCCAAAGGTCTAAATAGACACTTTAAGTGCATCACTCTGTATGAAAACCAAGAGTGCCAATTTCTACTATTTACACTGATGGCACTATGGTACAATAATTAGATCTTTGGCCATTACACTTATACTGTGTATTGAAAAAAATATTAATAACTATTGATAAGTAATGCTAATCCAAACTGCACTTGATTTTACATTTTGTTAAGCAAATGTGCCTTCCATGTTTTGATTGTATTTGAGGATATTTTCAGATTGTTTATTTAGATACCTATAATGTTGTGCTATGTGCATAAATGTTTTAATCATCCTTTGAACACTATAAAAGTATATCTCATATACTTTCTATGCTTAGATTGTTTGCAAAATTGATAGGCTTGGTAATATGAACTTTGATTGAGTGAAATGAAAAAAATATTCTTTAATTAGAAGAACTCTTGTAATAACTATAAATTCTACATTCAATTCATTTTATTGAGTGATTTAAAAATATATTTGTTTTTGTGAAGGGAACTTCTTTCACATAAAGGGCAAGAAAACACAACCAATAAATGTTTATGTGCTCATATATTTGTTGATCATGTTGTAGCAATGGATGTATACAAATATGCTAGGATCGAGTGTGAACTATTCATAGACTACTATGCTGCATTCATGACTTGTTGTTTGATATTAATGGTGGACTGTTTTGATGTTTCACAATTTTGTGTCTAGTGATTATGCTGGAAACTATGTCATAATTTGATCCATCTGATTCGATCTAATTAGTAATATGAACATTTAGTAAAAAAGATTTGATTTCAAAATAATTTGACATCATTTTCATCTATGTACTAGGTAAATCTATTATCTAAATTGCTATTAATTTTAAATTAACATCCATTTTTTGAGAATTTAGACTATGTGGCAATAGAAATAACTGCCATATATGTTGTGAAGGAATTACAAGACACTTTTTTTGATTTATAAATAAAAACATTTCATAATTGCCATATTGTCAACTTGATAGGCTAACAAAAAAATCCTAATACTTAGATAATAATAAATAACATAATATTAAAATTACGATTTGGTATTTGCCTGTTTACAATTCCATTTTAATAACACAAAGCGAATCTGGAATATAATTTACGTAGAACCTCGAATTGCACTATTGTGCAAAATTAGTGCAGTTTCGCAAACAAGGATCTTTGACGTCGTAATCGAATAAGTCGGTTAAAAAGGTTGTTGTTGCAATGCGTTGCACACTGCATTCTAAGTACGTAATTCCCGTGTGTGTTAATATATTTTGAAGATAAGGAGAGCGACACCACAACTTTAGTAATATATGCGCGTCGCATTAGGTCATCGCGGCTTATTATATCGATGAGGTGCACAATACGCGTGACCTTAGCCGGTTCTTCCATTTTATTGAATTATATGCCAGTGGATATACGACGAAAATGCATGACCTTGAATGTATTAAAACAAACCAGTTTTCTACTAATTAAAACTCCGTATTAAAAGATATTAGTTGAATTAACCCGCATTCGTTCATAACGTTGATTTCTATCTTTTGTTTGGTAACATTCATATTTTATTTTTTGTTACGGAAACATTGAAGCGTTTCGAATGAAAGTAAGCTAAACGATCTGTCGAATTCTTTACTTTTATTCTCGTACTTTAGACAAGTTTCACTTGAAACTGTGTCTGATAGACGATTTGCGTCGGCTCGTGACTAGGCTATCCATTGTCGACGACCGAATCGTTGTAATGATCATCGTTTTCACTTTATCATGCGTGAGCTAGCATATTTAATAGTGCCGTAAGAGTACTGTGCATTTAGTTAAAATGCGATTGAATCTAATCAAACACTATTCGACGAATGAATGTATCTACACGTAAAATTTGATGCACGCGTGCAGATCACCGTATTGTATGGCTAAACAAATACTCACCAACATCTTAGAGGCCCAAAGCCAGGCTCATCTGGACGTGATACACTCCATTGATTAATGGACGAGGCAAAGTCGAAACTTAATTCCTATTTTGGGTTGTCGGGATCGGGCGGATCTCCCCACATAATACCAAATCCACCGTCAAATCGCGATGAAGGCGGACCCTGGCATTAAGCCGGGATAACGCCAGGCAGAAAGAAGTAAATGATATTCAAAGACTACTAGGTAGGTCCCTGGTGTGCAAGAGGCCGTCTACGTTGATACCACCCCTTTGGCTGTTTCTGCCGTCAATCAGCAGTCTGTAAGCACTTCGATTTGAATGACATGGCAATCAGTGAAATTAGTGGGCATTATGAGACTTAACATCCTAGGTCTAGAGGTGTCAAGGGTAGTTCAAAGCTATATAGTACTTTTGCTGCTGCTTCTGTTTCTGTATAAAGAGAAGCAACATATCATTTTTATTTATATAGAAGATTAGCTTGAACGACGAAACCAGAAGGTCGCTAGCCTGATGGTTAGCGCCACGTCTGCCCCATAAGGGCGAGCATCAGGCAAGGCTGGAAGGATATGCTGTTCGTTGATAACGGCATCACTTGAGAATGGCTGGGCCGATTATACCCACGGAAGCGGAGCAGTAGCATGCACGCGGATGTAATTGCGAGGGACAACTAATATTTTTATTTTTAATCGCTAGTCCAATTCAATTTTTCGTAAAATTCTGAATGGTTAAATTGAAACATGAATAATATCATATTATGTACCTGTTCCTTATGTATTACTTGTTGGAGCGTGAATAATGCAGAATATTTAAAAACCGGTCCAATTGTAATGTAAATACCTGATGTTATTTATTTCAGTCATGTTGTGAACGCGCTAGTTGTAACAAAATCAACCACTGAGCACTGCTGCTGTAAAGGTGAACGTACACCGTACCGCATGGGCTGCAGGTATAGAATTTTAGAATTCGTTGTATGAAATTATATGCAACCTCGCACACCTATCGTAATGTAATACTTCATACAATGCGATGACTACGGCACGTGCGGGCGGGCCTACGCATTTTGACAACATTGCGAAACATGTTTGCCTAATCTTATTTCTTAGAAATTCTTTATCTCTTATCAGATATGCTAGCTTGACCCTGACACATTTAATAACGTATCTACGTCGGCATCTGTTGCTCTGTTCCTACTCTCACAAAAAATTAATAACTTAACAGATCCAGTTTTGAAAAGTAAACACTGTTTATTGTTTTTATGCTCTCATAGCACTGGCAAAAAATACAAATCCTGTTACTTGGTTACGTTGCGTACCGGTTCTCGATCAGTCTTTGTGTGGAACTGTTTTATATTGTACACACCTTTATTTTGCCACAACCTTTACATGTAATTTTTCATAAATAATAGATATACTGTTGTAATGTGGACAAGACCACCGGTGCGAAGTGTTAGCTTGCTGAATGTTGTGCTTCGTACTGTGAGTGACATTTCGGAAGCACGAATCCCCTTTCGATTCCAATTCCTTTAGTTTAAGGTCGACAATGCATCCATATGAATCTTGGTATTGTGGGTGTTCATACTCGGTGTATATCACTTACTATCTGGTGACTCACGTTTGCTGTTCGCCGGCCTATAATGTTTAAAATACATATTCATGCCTAAATAAATCATGAAAATAAATGCTCAGTAGTCACTCTATGAGTCTTCGTGGTGCAGCAGGCGAATGTGAAAGAAGACGCGGGTTCGATCCCCGCAACGAGACAAATGTTCGTATGGGCCACAAATGTTTGTTTTTCGAGTAAGTGTGTTGTGAGACCGAAATTCTCGTTATTTCTGATACCCATTACACAAGAATCGTATCTTATTTATTTATTTATTTATTTGTACTTCATATACAAAATGTATATAGGCGGACTTAATGCCAGAGGCATTCTCTGCCAGTCAACTTCAGGATGGTGCAGAGATAGACAAGGTATCTTACTGTGGGATCAGAAATATTTGTGTGACTTTTGGGTGTATTTATTTATGTATTATTAACACCACACTACGATGCTAGGAATAATAATAATAGCTATAGTTTATGCAATTTACCTATACAACTAAAATATAAAGAAGAACGCCTTTATCTATTTTTATCTATTTTTAACAGTGATTATATAGCGAACAAAATAATTTATCTATCCGGATTTGACCTTATCTACAGAAAACCTTTGGAATATATTCGCGCAGAGATTTATTTATCTTACCTCTAGATTTTGAACCGGTCGCGATAGGCAGAGCTCGCAGACTCAGTTTTAACGAACAATTTCCGCATAGCTGTGTTGCGATTGTTTCCCGACGTTTACAAATCAATTGGGAAATAAGCGGATACGCAGATATGGCTAAATTGCATCTCAAGATTTTGAAAATTACATACGTAATTTAATTTACCTATTGGTGGAAACTTTTTTGGATTAAGTGCTAAAAATATTACATGTACCTTAAGTTATTATTATTCTGTATGTTTCCCAAATAAATAAATACGTTATTTACGTTACGTTGATTGTCTTTTTCCTATATGTTCCAGCAAATGCTCAATAGTACAAAACAAACTATAATTGCTGGTGAATTCATGTAATAATTAGAAATTGTAAAAAAAGCTTTTCGAGTGTACTTTTGAGTTTCCTTCTTTCTTATATTTGAGGCGCATAGGGACCCAAAATGTTTTAACATTATCGCTTTATAATGCCATATCGATGATAAGTCTATTAACCTGCGAACGTAAAAGGAAAACTTATTAAATTAATAAGAAATAGTTACGCAGTAGTTACAGGTAATTAAGTGCTGAGCAATTTCCCTTGATATGGCAAAAATGCAGGTTTCAACAGAATATTGTAGAATGACCATTAGTTGAGTCCGAAACAGCATTTTCGTGTTAAGTTTTTGGACTAACAAATGTACATGACCATTGTTACCGATTCACTTTCTCCTCAGAGCGTGACGTGAGTTGGCAGATTGGCGCCACTGCACCAGTCTATCTGCCCCAACCATTAAAACCGTCTGTACTCTGTAATAATTTCTTCAAAGGAACCCCACAAAATAACGACTATCACGATGATAGAATAGCACAGCTATTATTTTTTATGATGGTAATTTTTTCAGTGCTTTCGAAATTTTAAAACATACATTGTATACATTTACTCCGAAGAAATTAATGTACCGATTCAACGGAAGTACTCGAGCAGTGTTTATTTAATAGTATCAACATTTCATAATCCTGTTAACAAACAGTCTGAACGGTTGTCTAGCCTGGGCTTAGTGCTTGAATGGTTTCCTAATAAAACTAAACATACTTGCTTCGGTGGCGCAATTGTTTTGCGGACGAGGTACGACTGCTATGCTGAGGTCTCGGGTTCGATCCCCGAGTCGGGTGATTTTGGGTTATTCTATCACGAAATGCTTTCTATCAGCCCGAAGTCTGGAATTGTGCCCGATATGGCGATAGGCTCGCCCCCTATCATACCATGGGACGAAGATACGCTCGTCTAAATGTGGGTGTACTGGTTACGCCTCTGTGTACCCCTTCGGGGATTACAGGCGTGAGTATGTATACTGAGTTATAAAAATGTTTTGTTTATCTAAGTAGATTAAAGAGCATAGTAGACCTAATTGATAATATAATCCTCACACGCCGTAAGCCCGTCGGCTATCAATCTAAACTGCCATTTCCTCTATGGAAACCGACCCGTTACCTTCGTGACCTCATTCACTCCCCGTGACCACGGGTCATAAAGGACACCAACGTTTGCCAATTTGTAATTTTGTCCGTTTACGTAGTAATTTTTGTATTGCTATCTTTTATACTTGGCTATTACATTTATACGGCAATACGGTTTAAACGCTGATGACCGCAAATGTAATTGAATCATCGACTTTCATCACTTTATTATGACATTCAATAGATAGTTATCTCGTAACACCTGATACTCGTAATTACTTTATCAAGAAAGTGAGGTTCTGTAGAATTGACCAATAGACCATTCAAAACTTACGTAAATATTGATAAGAGATTTTGATAACGATTTCGCTTGTCTACAGCGTTATTACAATTATGACAGTCTCCGTGGCGCAGTGGGCGAGTAAACAGCTATGAAGCGAGAAGCCGCGGGTTCGATTCTCGCACCGAGACGCAGGTTTGCGTGATCCACAAATATTTGTTTCGGGTCTGGGTGTGTCTCCACAGAGGCGTTGACGTCAGGGAGCCGATTGGTCGGAAAAGTACAAGCTAAATCTTCTTGTAACATTTATTAAAAAGCACGTTGCGCCGACTCACTGCGAGTGGGATAAGGGCAGGTCGAAGGATTTCGTTTGTATAGTAATTAGTAATTACAGATGAATTAATGATATGTCATTAATGGAATTCTATAGTGTGCTCTACATTTTGCTGTCGAACAACTACAAACTGTTTATACAGACTAAACGTTAGCTCCTAATGACAACGGATGCCCACGTTCGATGGAATGATAATTTCCAAACGGGTAATTTAAACCCCACATAATAGCAAGTTCAGCACCTTTGTTTAGAATACATATATCGCGACGAAAATTGGTTTGACACCCACTTCTGTTCACCCACGGCATTAAAGATAAACAACACTTATTTTAGGTATTTCTCGAACATGCCGCAGATAAGTAAAGTAAACCGGAGAATGTTGGAACAAGTTACAAAGAATGAAGATATTCCAAGTTGTATTATATTGCTGTGTCATTGCTCTTATCACGTTATAGTATTATATAGATACCTACATGTATCGCGTGTCAATTGTCACTTTATAAATAAATAACATTCTCGGAGTATCACGTTCACGACGCAAGCTGCACGCTCCGAACGATATAATCTTGACACTCTTCTGCTTCTTTTTTAATGATTGTGACTTCGCATTATTATGCATTTCGCCAATGATAAGTATAAAAATATATACTCAAGACTTCACGATGAAACACCGATTGCAAGTTTTGCTGGAATTTTGGTGTTCTAAGACGACTTTCTTCAAGCGAATCGAATTCATAAAGTCGATCAAATACCCTTTGACAAAAATTCCTAAATTCACTTAGTTCAATGTTGCCATTGCCACTTTACATTTCCGTCTAAGTTTATTGCACATATCCACACCACTTTTATACAATAAACACAATTTTAAACTAATTTAAGACATAATAAAAATAAAATATCAACCGCACTGTCAGAAATCCCGCCAAAACTCTTTAATTTAAAACTTTCACTCGACGATTAACTCTACGGACTTGATTCTTTCATGACTGTAAAGGAACGTTTTAGTATGTAAAAGTGTAATTTTTTAGTTCAGTACGTTATAAAAAATATAAAATTTTAAGTAGGCGCTATAAAAGACTTCAAATAGTATATTGTAAACTTCTAAGCATGAAGCTAGGCCCCATGTTTAGGCATTATGTACGCATAAATTTAGCGTCATAACCGCACACTGCGTATCGTCAAATGAGCCGTAAACCTCCTCACAATATTATTATGGAGCTTTAAACATGCACGAGGAAATTTTAATCTTCCATTTATTTCATAATTGCGTTACTTTCCTCCACGCGGAGTATTGTAGGCCGTCCGTATCAATCTATTCCGTGACTGACGTTTGAGGGTCAGGGTGGCACCGTCCATTTGCGTTATTGTTCCTTCGATGCAAAGTGCGTGATGGAAACACATTCCATTTGCGAGTAAAAGTTAACTCTTTTAGCGTGCAATCAATCACCTCGTACCGAGCGATTTATTGCTGTTGCATTTGAGTTTGTCAACTGCCAGATCGCTGTTGCAAAGATATAATATTCGAAAGTTAGACACGAACCTTAATTGGTATTGTATGAGCGCTTTGTATATAAAAGCTTGTACTGTAACACCAGTGAAATATAAAGTCTTGACCGTTACCAAAGTCGTTACGTGTTTATTGTGATGATGAAATTTCAAAACCTACATTTGAAAAACGAAACTGTTGAAAATTGTTACGTTTGCTAATTCTAGTATTTACGAACAAAATACAAATGATCATTTAGTTATAAATACAAATGGTTGCAGTACTTGCTCCACTATAAAAACATTTGTGTGTGGTTTCTACCACTGGCCAGTATTCTAATAATAATTGTTTGCTCATAACTTTCATGAACACTAAGGTGTATGACATCATCGTCAAACAATATTTACCAAAAGAACAAATATTCGTTTAAACTTACTTTGTTTTATTTTCAAACTTAAGTACTTATTACTACCATTACTACGGCTGAGTTTCTTGGTGCCTCTTCTCAGACCAGTGGGCATTTCCGAAACACCGCTAGAGACATTTCAATGAAAGTTTTCTATTGTTGACGTGTAAAGGAGGCCTTTGTGGCCTACTTGCAAAATAAACGTTTTGATTTTGACTGCATACAAACAAAAATGCCCAGAAATTTTATTTAAATTTCTGGGCATCCTGTTACCTAACTATTGCGCGTGCTTATTACATTACCCTGCGAATCGCTTTTTGACTAGAGATGAAATGGATAGTGGTTTGAACGGATAACGGATGTTGTATATCGATAAAAACTATGTCGTATACTTGTCGGATATCCGTTTTGTCTATTTACTCACGTCCGTTGCTTTGGTGCCTACACTCGTAACAGAGCGGCGAGCACCCTGCCTCCCTGTTTTTCGTAACACCTTGTAACTATCCTGTCTATCGGGCTGCAGGCATCTATGAAAATCGGGTCCACTTGTTCGTTCTAGTTATGGAATCGTTCTCCCAATTTTTTATTACACCATCAAGTCCCGAAGAATTGGACTCGAAAGATTTTATAGTATAAACGTACTTTAGTTTAATCTGACGACTGTAGAGACTCATTTTGCCAAGCCTGGATAAAAAACATATTTGATAGGCCTAAATGAAATCATTATTTTATAAGGATGATCAATTGTTTTATATTGCTCATTTAAAATGAATTATGTAGATTGCGGTTTGTCTGCTCAATTAGATACCATTGTATTCATAACGAATCTATATGCCTCGGTTAACATTAGAATTACACTGGCATGGCGCAAATTTGTGATGCAATTTGTCCTACCGGACTTACCATCCTTTAGAGCAAAGATGGCCACTCAGAATTCCGCAGAGCGTCCCTTATATGGACCTCGGAATATGTTAATATGGGTGGAATAGCCTATATTGGCCTTCATCTTAATGATCAAAATTAACGAATCGCGGAAACTAAATTTAGAAAAAGTTACATCTTATCCTTCCGTTTACTTATTTCTTTAGTCCGTGCGCTCTTTTCTTTTCTATTTTTCAACACAGTTCCTGCTGGATTTAAATACGTTCTTGCTAATTTTGTCAAATACCAAGCACTAACGGCTTATAGTTTTAAGAAATGGACTAATAATATAAGCTTGCGTCAAGAGCAATGAATCCTGCTGTTACAGGTAGTCGGCCTCGGCTTGTATCGTAAACATTCGAAGTTGTGATCGGAAAACGTTTACATACGATGTTGTAGCAACTAGTGAAAAGTCAATATTATACTCCTGCCACACTTGAACAAATCGTTTGGTTACGTGCCTCTCGTGTTGTATCGTATGTAAATTGTACAGTATTCAGTAAGTGGAAGCATCGTATAATATAATTCTAGTTATGAACGGTCGGAGTCCTTCATGGATTGTTCTTATAGGTACTGACTACTATCTAACCACAAAACATTGTGCGGTATGTATGTCTTCATGGCTCATGCAAACGGCAACCGAACGACCTTGTCATTCAACGTCAAATAATGTACCTACATAGAGAGAAACTAGAAATGTTATTAGACCTACATGAGCTTGCGCCTCTATCCCCGAAGGACTAGGCAGAGGACCAACTGTGATGTAATGATGGTTCGCTGAACTCTCCGTCTAATGATGTGATTAAGGTCGAGTCTATCGCCGTGCCGGGCACAGATTCACGGGTCACTCATGTGTGATTTTTCGTATAAAAACAACATAAATTCTTGATTTAGATTAAATACTCGCAAAATTATTGCTCGACTTGAGATTTCAACCCAGGATCTCACGGTTTCTCAGCCTAAGTAGGCTGCCATTAACCAAGTAAGGCAATTTTAATAAAAAAAATATTGCCATACAAAGCTCAAAAGAGAGTAGACAGAACTATATCAACTTTTCAAAATAAAATACTTTTTAACGTACTCTACAAGTATTTACGAATAAAATATCGCTCAATACTGTTACCTCATATACAACGATAATGACCAATCAGTACGCACTTTCGAAATGCTTTCAAGTACCTATCTATTTATCTGCAAATATTTGGTCGCAATAATGCCATAAGATAATAATTATTACATCAGAACCGTCACTTGTGTTACGCTATCGCAATTCAGATTGCTGCGCCGCGCCGGATTTAAGCAGAAATAACAAGGTGAGATCATAACAGTGACATAATTTCGTCACTACCTCGTCTTTAATGTGAATTGAGTTGCTTAATTAAACAAACAATGTGAACTTGATACATGGACACATGAAGCAGCTATAATGTGAAAACGCGACATAATTGCCGTTTAATGCTGTAATATAGTAAATCGACGTTTGAGTTCCCAGAATTTCCCGAGAAATCCGTGGACCCAGTAGCTCTATAAAAATAGACGTACATAATACGCCCAACAGTCACACTCATAGTCCAGAATCCCCAGTAGGTTCATCTGTGTCGTGGGTACCACAAACTACGAGGGACTTGCTATCCCACAACACCAAGACGCGAAACAAACATTTGCGGATCACATAAACGTTTATCTCAGTGCAGGAATCGAACTCACGGCCTCTCGCTTCGCAGCCGGCTACTCGTCCACTGCGCTATGGAGGTTATCAAATTAGCAGAATTAGCAGTAGAAATATTCAAACTCGTAAAAAGTAAAAATATTATAATTTCATTTGCAAAGCTTTTCCAAAGTTTAAAACTTTACAATATTTTTTATAGCCTTAATTAAATAACAAAGATGTTACTTTATATATAATATTAGCTGTTTACATTGTGTGTGACTCCGTGTGTGGGCGTCGGATTATATTTTCTGATAAACAATGCAATCCCAGATATGTTTGTATGCAGCTGACTTTTTATTCATTGTTTTATTTTTTCATGATGCTTGAATGTTATTAAATGATGAACGCATAATGTCCTTGTTACTAGTGTAATTACCCGTAGGTAGATGTACGTGTTTCTACTGAAGTTGAGTTAAAGAAAATCGTGACGTAGGTTGGTTGGGTTTGAACAATTCAAGGTCGCTGTTGCATTATTAATGTCCACTAGTGATATCATTCTCATACCTACATTGAATACATTCACAGAACAAAGTACATAATAAAATAACAACAAAATTAGGCCATTAACACAGTTTGGTTTTGAATTAAATCTTTTTCTCAGATTTTATTACTGTTTTATATATGTGATAATAAATACAATTTTTGTGTCGTGTCCTGTGAATGATTGCACAGGTATTATGAATGTTTATGGGCGGTGATCACTTGCCAACAGGTGAACCAATTGCTCGTTTGTTGGCCACTGCTATAAAAATATATGTATATTCTATTCCCTATTATTGGTCAATAGTCTCTCCGATCCAAGGCATTTGAACGTTGAATCCAAGTTGTGCTTGAGGTGCCAAGCCTACTTACGATCGTGTTTAAATCGTGACCCGAGTTTCCATTACTTGAGAAGGTCAGGCACAATACAATGCTAGAAGGCTTACCGTTAAGTGTACAATATAACTGAATAATCCACATGTTAGCCAGGGTAGACGCAATATTTGTCATGATGTACATATTGTTACCATATGACGGATGTAGGTAATTAAAAGAAGACTAAAATGAAAATGGTTTTAACTTTTAAAACTAATAAAATGCAATGTCATGTCACGTATATCCGACTGGAAACCACATAGTCATTACGATTACCTACTCTGGAGTGCTTTTTTATGTCGCTCCAACCATTATTTAAACATAGAAAGTGACATGTCCTGACGGACTGATTCATTACCGCCCAGACGAAAACGCTGAACCTAAAAGCTGAAATTTTCACAACATGTACCTTTAGTGGCGATGATAATCATAACGTAAAGTTTCTTTGATATTCCATCCCTGAAGGACTGAAATGTACTTAAAATATAGTAATGATGGTTTTCAACCCAGTGAAAAAACACGTATGGCATTTTTCAAAACTCAACCCCCTTAGAAACGAACGTTTCGATGGGAAAAATAGTTTTTATAACAGGAAAGACGCTGGCGAATTCGCTAGGAAAAGCTACTTTCATATATTTACCAAGTCAGTCTGGTTGCAAACGCCATCTAACTCTCGAGAATCTACTGGGAAAAGACGGAAACGCTCAAACTGCCTATAGCGCACAGAAAGCCATTAAGCGGTTTTCTGTCTGCTTCTCTACGTTGTTGCAGCGTCGGTCGCGTCGGCGCGGCAGTGTAGACGCTTGCCGGGTTTCCACCCTTATATTGTTGATATCCCACGTATGCGAACAAAGCGATTCGCTCCTACATTTATTATACCGACTGGCTGGCTAGTAATGGAATTCCCAGACGGCTCGTATGTTTTCTGTTTACGATAACTTGTGTTTTTAAAATAGATGGAACAAACTTTCTAGACTGTTGTATTTGTAACAGTTTATTGTGCATTGTGATAAAATTGTTATGAAAAGATTGATCTGAATAAAATATAACAATGAAACAGAAAAAGTAAGGAAACGGTACAAATGGTGCATTTACTTTGAGAGTTTTGTGTCTACACTATAAAATGTACATACATAATGTAATGTAATTACATTCAAAATCATTTGCGAATTCAGTCGTCGTCGGTTAATTAAAATTTTTTGAGTGTATGTTAGAATTTTGCTCGGTTTTAGTTTCGGATAAGATGAAACCAAAAATTTGTTTCAGAAAACATCTATGCCCCTTTTTTACCGTATACCTTTTTGTGAAAGAATAATATAAAACACCAGGAAATTATATAAAAACTTCCAATGGGTAATGAAACAAAAAGTTTTTAAAAGGTACCAATACTTGATGCAAATCACGTTCTGATGTAACTCAATTCTACGTATACATTGCTAACATCCTGGTCTTTCACCTGACTGTTACCTGACTCGGTATCCGATATTCCTGTAACTCTAGTATGTTGAAACCATTACTGGAAAGCGTTCCGGTCTGCCGCGTCGGCGCAGCGGAAAAATCGTTCGTCGTAACATCAAGTTTTATATTTACATGTGCCTCTCTGCATATGTTTTAAAGTGTATATGGAAGATTTACTTATAGAATATAAAAGCCAGGCTATTAGGCTGCGACACTATTGATACTAAATTAGAATAATTTGGCGATTGACATGAAAATGTTGCCGTAGATATCTTAACCTTATTATAATAGAAACTACCAAAATTATGTAAGTTAAATGTTCTAAATTTTAAGATAATAGTAAAAGTTATTCGCACGAATAGATTATAATCTATAAGCCCTGTGTGCGTGACTGCTGCTCGTGTTTTCTTTTCGTACGATCTAGACTTGTCCTTAATAATAATAAAAAGGTCATTGCAACAACTCAAGGTTTGAGTCTAACGGCAGACATTGGAACGTTCTTTTAAACATTACATTTACTTAAGAATAAATAAGGAAATTATCAGAACATTTAATTACCAGCTACTTATTGTTACATACGAATGTTAAAGTTGTTTAAAAGTAAATAACATTTATGGCCGTGAATCGAACAGGATACTGCCGGTCATACTTGACTAGACCGCGCTCGAATTTCGAGACAAAACAAATGTCACTGGCCACTAGCCAAATAGCATAATAATATGTAACTAGTGGTAACAAGATCTTTAATTATCGATTCATGTTTATTAATGAGTCATTTACAATATATTTTATCTGAATTATGTAATATATGCTTTGAATAAACACAACTAATTACTTGATCCTGTTGAAATTTATTTGTGTTTGGAAATAACGCTACTCTAATAAACTGTTACGTATTTTAACGAATTGAATATTCATATTATACAAAATAAGACACGGTCAAAAAGAGATTAATTAAATAAACATTTCAACACTGTTTGTTGTGAATTACAAAATACTAAGTGGTAGGTCGTTCGTATGTGAGAAACCGTCTGGGTTGGTACCATCGCTTTGTCTATTTCTACCGCCAAGCAGCATTGTGTAAGTACTGTGGTATCTTGTTTGAAGGATATTGAATAAGTAAAATTACTGGGTATGTCTTGGGATGTCGAGCGCGGTCCAATACCATACAGTGCTTTGTGATCCAAGGTTCTGTGTGGTGTTTCTATGTTCTGGTTATGGGCAGACGTGACGTTTATCATCAAGCGAGCGACCTGTTCATGGATGGATTTATAAAATTATTTCTTCAGTAGGTTTTGGGTAACCTAACTAATTGGTTTAAATAATAAAAAAAAACATCAAATCAACTACACTATTGTACGTTGAATTTGTATAAACAACTATCATAAAGCATTTTACATCCGGACCTCCAATTCATAACATTACCATTAAAATATAATTGATATACTGCTAATGACAGCAAGTTTGTTTAGTTTGACTAAATAGTTATTACGAAATTGCGCTTCAAATTACTATAATTACTTGTACATAATACCACGCAATATTTTTTATAACGCAATATAGTTTTGAAGTTATGATTTATAGTTTTTGCATGACGATGTGCTAATATAAACTGCCGTGACCTATATATAGAGCGTGCTGTTCCGTTTAAAATATTATTACTCAATGTACAACATATCAGCGTAATAGAATGTATTTAATTACTAGTTTTGGCACGGGGCTAAGACCGCACAATACAATACTTTTATAATGCAGAGGTGCAACTAGTGTAACTACGGTCGGCTCGCTTATTTCCGTCACATTATGTGATAGGTCAATATAGTCCTATGACCTTATAGGGCACATACACCAATGTCGGGCAACTCATGTATTACTCATGTATATATATTAAGTTTTGTTGAATCGAAAAACTCACACACTTAATGTGATTGCGCGCCCTGCATTTATATAGCCGGGGATTTCGTGATGAATCAACAATTGAGATGGATTTTTTACGTAACATTACTCATGGCCTGCACTATATTTAGATTGTTTTTAAAATGCTTCCAGCGCATAAATCAATAGTGATCGTTGCAACGGCACGAACCATACGTGCGTTCACTTGTAAACTCAACCCGTAGATCATGGATTGTTTTGATTGTGTTTCGAAATGCCACCACTGCAGCGCGGCGCGAGCACCACCGGACCATTATTCAACGACTGTTCAAACTCTAAGCGGACTTTCACAACAATCCTTAATTATATTCAGCTGCTGAAAATGTTTACTCATTTCAAAGTTTTATACTATTTCGTAAACATAGTTTTTGGATAAATACTATCAGAGATCGTTGAGAAAGTCGCCCTTATAATAAAATTGTTCCTGTAACTTAGCTGGCATGTAAACACTATCGGGTATATTATAAAATAACTAACTTTAAACTAGTTTTACATCAACAATTACTGTTGTAACCCATACAAAAGAACCGATATAAACCTACTTTATAGTTATCACTACACCAAACTGGAATTTATGTGTATAAAATGCAAAATGTAGAAGCAAAAAACTTTTAATTCAAATTCTTAAACGTAGCTTATTCAATTCCCTTTGAATTCCGTCACCCTTTTGTAGAAATATTTGAGCATATTATGTTTCGACGAGTTTTCAAAGTTTGAGCTCGCATTTGTGAATTAGTTCTCTCAAACGATGGAAACATCATGGAGAAAGCCGTCTTAGATAAATGATGAGATATTTGCGGATTTTAGACATGGTCATAGATATCGCACAAAATAATACTAGTTAAAGGTAATTAATCCGTTAAAAATTCATGGTCACATGAAAATTTTAGCAATTTTTTTTGGTAAGTATAAAAATTTAATGATTAATAACAGAGTATCACTCTATATATTTTAAATCACTTTTATCTTACTCAGAAGTCAATAAAGTTGACTTGACGATAAACCGAGATGCTCCATAGTCCATACTCCCATGAAAGTAAATAATCGAATAAGTATGTAATCGAATTTGTAAATGTTTACTCTGAGGTAAGCTGCGTAATCATGTCATTTACATATCGGTATTCTATTTTTTTTATTTAAATTTAATCGGTAATGTAGGTATCCGTTAAGAGTTTAATTATTTTTACTTCATACTCCTAATAAGATTTTATACAAATTCATATGGGATAACTTCGCAGCTCTACTCTTTCGCATTATTTTTTCCTACAAAATCGGACAATTGGCGGAGAAATCGATATACCTACATACATTAAAATTGGCAGCCGGCAGTTCTCTCGTACGTGAGTGTCTGCGTAGGTACCTAATTACCTACCGCCTATGCCTAATACAGTGTATAATGCAAGCACTCTTTATGTTCCGGTTCGATGAGTATTGAAGCCAGTGAAATTGCAGGGTATTATGAGACTTAATATATTGTCTCGGGACGATGAGCCCATTGCAGTAGGTACGATGGAGTGCTTTGTAATTCAAAGTTCTGTTTGAGTGGTGTCACTTCTGGCCAAGGATATGCGTGGCGCCGTTCCATCAGGCCCATTCCATTTATTCGTTATATAATTCAGTTGAATAAAAAATCCGGAAGGTGCACTAAATACTTTATATTAGATTTATAGTTTACTTTAATTTTCTTTTAATTTAACTCTTGTCCTTTAATTTATATCTAATACCTTTTCTGCGCGTAATGTAATATCTCGATTTCAAAAAAAACGATTTCACACAAGTTGCTTTTATATGAATTAAACAATAAAACCATATTGGTAAGTGAATACTGTCATGGAAAGGTTACAATTGCCAAATATATACACCAGTATACATACAATACAATACATTCATATCTTGTTTTATTCTTTTCTGCCTTTTTGCAACTTCACACTTATAGGTACTAGGAAGTATAAAAGGTTAAGTATACGCACAATGTTGTTCGTTTTATTTGTTTATATGTTTTGAAATAAGTTTACGTTCAACTCCGCTCAGCAGCCAATTAAATCATACAGGCTTAGATCCATTGCCGGATTGTCGAATACGAATACGAAAATTAATTTTCAAACAATTCTTAGTTTATTTTCAGTACAAATTACTAGTTTGACATTTGGTCAATAGTAATTTTATACACATTCGAATACTTTGATCGATTTGTATGACATCTAATACTCTCTTGCGCTAAGCTTTTAAGAACTTTCGAAGCTGTGAATCCCCAAGCGCTTCTTTATAAGAATAGCTCCTAGTGTGAGACGCTTGTAGAAAATTACAATCAAAACATTTAATCCACAAAAATAAATTGTTACTGTCATTACATGTATTTTTTAATGACGCTTACAATAATTAATATACTCATAAAAATATCAACTCGAAGATTATAGCCGTGGTTTGCATAGATGCGTATTGCGCAATCAAATTGTAAACTGCCTCTAAAACTGCATACACGCAAATTCTCTTGTTGCGCAAGGAAAAAAATATTTGACTTATATGCGAACCGTGATCATAACATAGTATTTTTACACTTTGTGCTTTCACAAAAACATTAAATGGTCACGGCAATTCTTTAACGTCCGTATTTCGCACTACACTGTGTAATTCATTCCACTTTCAGCTGACGCATGACTAATGCACAGCAAAAATATATTTAAAAAGTTTGATATCACTATAAAATGATTTTAGTGGATGGTTTCAACATTGATTTCAGCTAATTACCCAATAGTGGGTTTAACGCTCTTTTCTATTGATAAAATTGTATTGTATCTGAGAAAAAAATATAATTATTTATCAAATGTTAGATCAGTACAATTGTGTAACTTTCTTCTCGGAGTTCCCGAAGGATGGCTGAGAGGCAAACTTTACCACACGAATCTATAAATTGCATATATAGACCTAATATATCAACATGCGATAAATTAATAAATGACTTGTTATAACAACATAAATCAAAAATACTCTGCGAAAGACATAAAGTTAATAAACATTGCCAACGCAACAGAATATGCTACTAGAATATTGACAAAATCCACCCTAAAAATTAAAATATATTATGTATGAACTTGGCTCACTTATTCCGAGTACGTGAGAAAAAAACGATCTCATTCAAAGTATGTCTATTCAAGGGGAGGCTTTAAAAAGGAGTGGATTTCAAAAGCTCCCTCTACGTGCCTGGAGGGCCAACGGTTGACTTCATTCTCGCTGAATCAGCTTCCCAGCCGTCGCGGAATATACAATTGGCAATATCCTCCATCCTAAGACCATTAAAAAATATCATATAGATAAATCAAATTCAAACTCGTGTTCTATTGGATTTTTTGCAGCACTGGTGTTGTTTACTTCTTAAAATAGCTTATCGACTAGACTGTTTTCTAAAATCTCATTTAAATGGAGACATTTTCTCGTACGATAGGATTATTCCACTTTGTGCACCTAGGTCATAGCACCCAGGTATACAAATTCCTCGGTGCTCAAAGTGGAGTAACCCGTACAATACTGGCGAAAATATCACAGAAAACAGTAATTGACGAGGACGCGTTTTAATATACGTGTTATCACATTACATGACGCGGCCTCGTTAAGTTTTCTGTTAAATTCTTGCATCGGTGGTGCTATAAACACACTTCATCCAAATGGGACAAACTGAATGTTATTATTACTAAATTAAATGACGTCGCTGAAATACATGTGATCGTTTTTGCGTATAACAAATAGACCGTCCAAATTAAAGTCTTCTACTTTTTGATATCTACATGTTGTTCAAAGTACATAACAATGTTATTAGAAAAAAGTAATTACGAGATAAGGTGTACAATGTTGTTCTTATTTACGTGTACATAATCTGAATTAGATTTGTGTTTTTCGATTGTCGTTTTAGCAGTTCACAAAAGATACACAAGTATGTTTTTGAAACATTCACGTAATTTGTAAGATAGGTAATTTTTCTTCCGGGTTTTTGCATTTCATGCTAGTCTACTGGACGCTGCTTCGTTGTAGTTGTTTAAATAACTAAAAATAAGCTTAGCACTTAACATTATATATTTTAGTGAATAGTGTTTTAATGCGAGTGGTAGAGCCACGCTGCAGATAGTTTTGTCTAGAGCATAAATAGGCCGCTATAATCTAAATATATTTCAGATAAAGTTTTAAACAGAAACGTGATATCAGCATACACGGGAGTCGCTTCACCCGTTTGGAATTCACATAACTTAGACGCACCTTAGTGAAAGGAAGCTTGAACTTTATTGTCTACTGTTGCATAAGCCACTGACCGTTCTGAACTAAAACATGGGTTTTCGTTCCTCCGTTGTGTCCAAGCTCACTTTCCGTTTGTAAATTAGCTTATTGTTAGGTCACTTGTAACCCATGGAGTGAAAGGTACTTGGCGGTTCACTAGTTTGTCACATTAAAATGTTTCTGAAAGGCGCGGCGCGCTCGTAAATAAAAAAAATTGCCCGTCGGCGATATAATGTCCTTGTTGACACAAATATTTATTTTGTATGCCAGAAGCCAGAGAAGAAATCTTCGCCCAGTTTTTTTAGACTTTAACAATATCACGTCTTTGCATAGAAAAGGTCATGGGTATGCCCTACATCTTAGGAATCTTATTACGTTCCATTTATTCCCGAGTACGGCTACAGCGCCTAACGAGCATATCCCGGCAAAACCTTTGTCCTTTACGGACGAAGAATGTGCGTTAATACGTACAAAAAAGGAGTTGAAATATATTTCGCATGAGAATACTTCGCGGGAACGTGAGTCACTCGCATTTTAAAACGACACACCACAACTCGCTTTCTTTGACCGGTTTAGGAATCGTGCCCCGTTCAACCATGACAGTTGTTGGCGTCACGAAGCAAACTACGCGTATTAATTGCCATATTAAAGGCCCATTTACATGATGCCATTTTCTTGTACGTACAAGGGCAATAATTGAATGCAATATATTACGCGCAATAATTGATCTTCAAGAATTGTATGCAACTGTTTACACGCGGGTATAAGTAAAAAAATGGAATGCAATTATTGCATGCAAGTATTGACATACAATACTTGCAAATGTCTTTTGTTTACACCAATATAATTATGTTTAGGCGATTATTGCTTACAAGTTTTGACTTGTCTAAACACAGGCTTGTATGAGCGTGTACCATTTATTAGCGGGTTGCTTCAATTATTGCACGTATTTGCGTTGGCGAATTTTTCATTCAAGTGTTGAACGTTTTAGAAACTGTGTTTATTGAGAGATATGAGTCAAAAAGTGTTTAAATTCGGTTCTGTTGATTTAATCAAGTTCATAGAGATTTATGGCAAACATGAGTGTTTATATATTTATTTGACAGCCTCCGTGGCACAGCGGGCGAGTAGCCGGCTGTGAAGCGAGAGGCCGCGGGTTCGATCCCCGCACCGAGACAAATGTTTGTGTGATCCACAAATATTTGTTTCGGGGTCTGGGTGTTGTGAGACCGAAAGTCTCTCGTAGTTCCTGATACCCACGACACAAGACTCGTATCTTACTGTGGGGTCAAGACTATGTATGTGACTGTTGGGTGTATTTATTTATTTATGGGAAATGTGTTTCTCAATATTTCTTGCCTCAGAAGAGCAGCAACGATTAATACACCCTCACTCACTGCACTCATGTTTGCAAATGAAGAGAGAATCCAATTGAATACAAGAATTGCTTAAGAAATTATAGCATGTGTTGTTTACACCAATATAAGTTTTTATACAAAACTTGTATAGCAAATCAAGAATGTTTCGTTTTGTTTAGACCATGCAAGTCATTTATTGCTTCAATTTAATTGTATGCAACAGGCAAGAAACTTGCATCGTCTAAATGGGCCTTAAGAGACTGTTTTACGATATTTGTGTAAGATTTAACTACCTATTAACGTATAAGGCAGCTATTTTCAAAAGTACTTAGTAAACATATTTCTTCCGTTATTGTACATGTCAGAGTATGACTTAAGGGGTTAGGTGGGTTTCACAGGCTCAAAACAGGTACATTTTTACGATTTTTTTTTTAAATTAACTAACAAAATATTTCATTCCATCAGTTTACCATATAAAAGATATATATTTCATAAGTAGTATGTGAAATTTTCATCGAAAAATATTGGAAATTAAAGCGTGGACAGGTCGTCTCCTGTGACCCCTCAAAAAAAAGGTCTCTCGGCGTAGTCAGGATAACTCAAGACAGATTCATCTGAAATGCAAAAACTAAAAAAAATCTGTTAGTAGATGCTTAAAGCTCGTGCTTGAACGAAGGAAAAAAATAAAAAACAAAAATTGAATTTTTGGCGGCGTTGAGAACAAAAACCCTTTTTTTGAGTAAAATTTGCACCCTTCATGGCCTTGAAAAATCACTTAAAATAGAAAAAGAAAAAAATCATTCGTTCAAGCACTAGATAATATTATTTTTAAGAAGTGTGCAAAATTTGAAGGAGATCGGTTCATAAGTTTTCGAGAAATCGTGACTACCGATTTCAAAAATGTAGTTTCTGAAAAACGCGTTTTTCTGGGAACTACCTCCTCGATCTCCTTCAAATTTTGCACACTTATTCAAAATAACATTATCTCGTGCTTATACGAAGGATTTTTTCTTTATCTATTTTTAAATGATTTTTCAAGGCCATGAAGGGTGCAAATTTTACTCAAAAAAAAGTTTTTTGTTCTCAACGCCGCCAAAAATTCAATTTTTGTTTTTTATTTTTTTCCTTCGTTCAAGTACGAGCTTTAAGCATCTACTAACAGAAATTTTTTAGTTTTTGCATTTCAGATAAATCTGTCATGAGTTATCCTGACTACGCCGAGAGACCTTTTTTTTGAGGGGCCACAGGAGACGACGTGTCCACGCTTTAATTTTCAATATTTTTCGATGAAAATTTCACATACTACTTATGAAATATATTTTTTTTATATGGTAAACTGATGGAACGAAATGTTTTGTTGGTTAAATAAAAAATAAATCGTAAAAATGTACCTGTTTTGCGTCTGTGAAACCCACCTAACCCTTAAGTATTTTAACGTGTCATATTTTATTTGCTAACTATTATTTACTCACAGGTGATGAAGCAGCGGCTTTATATTTTACGTAATGCCTATAAAGCGATCGAGTGCGCTGTCCTACGTTGATGTAGGAATTCGCAGCTCGCATACCGTATCGTTGTTATCTTATCACTATTTATAGAAAAGACAAGCGATTTCATTGTCTCTTGTGTTTTGTTGATAAGCTAAGTCAACTAAGTGATGTCAATGTTACTTTGAAAAATACACATATATGGGATAACTTCGGGTAAATGTTCTAAGTGCAAATAAGTACATACCGTTGTAATAGTTGTGGTTACAGTCATGATGTATTGTCTTGAAAGTTGTAATACAGTTTAGGTTAGAAGTTAGAGACAAAGGCTTTTAAGGAAAAACCGTGGGAAACGCAACATTTGTTTAGGTCGCATTACGTGACACTACAAAAGCAATTTGTACGATTATTATAGCCTATCTATTATTGATTGATAAACTCTACTAGCCCTTGCATTACCTATTTTCTACTTTATGTTAATAGTACCCGGTATATATAATTTTTATGTCTTTTATGTTATATTTATCATTTTATGAGTGATAGAGCCATGCTGTTGACAGTTTTGGCTACGGCATGAAATGGTGGGCTTTATCGAGGCGGTACCATGTTTGGCAGAAACCGGCATTAAATGGCAGCTTGTTATATCCGGAGTTCCTGATACCCTATCCAAATTCCCATTCCTTTTCATTAATATTGTCTACGCATCCATGAGTCTTCTGGTATCAGGTTCATACGATATTGTGGAGAATGTCGATGAATGAATCACTTAATATCTGGTCACATGCCTGTTTGTCGACTTCTATTACAAAGAAAATAAGTGTTATTGAAAGTTTCGTATATGTTTTTACTACTATATTTCAGCTCAGCCCAAAATTCATAATAATGTATAATTTAGTATAACGTAGGATGTTTTATCAATTCAAGTAGCTCCACGAAACAAACGTAAATAACACAATAATGCCACACAGCGAGCGTAACTCTGAATTTGACGTTATACGAGGCCGGCGAGGGTTGGGGCGGCGGCCGCCCCGCGCAAAACAAAAACAAAGTAAAGCCTTATCGTTCCTCGCCGGCCGGTGCGCCGCGCCGAGGGCGGAGACGCGGGCTCGGAGCACGGCTGACGCCGGCCGCACTGCCGTCTGCCACCCGCGCCAGTGCACCTCCGGCAAGCGAGTCAATCGCGCGTTTCAACACACTACCGGGCATCTGCAACACGCTACTACACCGATATACGCATTCCACTATACACAACTGTATGATCTTGTAATAAAATCAAGAGACTCCGGATTTATATATTTGAGGACCATATTTTAGGAGTTTGTGGAATAATACATAAAGATGCCGGTCGAGACGAAAATAAGCTTCTCCGGTAAGTACAGACCCTCCGTTATAATTTCCTTTTAAGTAATTCACCCATGAACTTTATTAGCAGATTGGAATTTATAATTAAATTAACAGGAGTGTTTTCAAAGGTGCGATTATTTACACAGTATGTTTGTTGTTATGAATCATTTTAAATATAGGTTGAGTGATAACAAATTATATCACTAACAATGAACACAATTTTCCCTTTCGATTTCTCATTAAACATCCAATATTTAGAAAAGAATATGATAGTTTGTTTATATCAAAACGCGGATAAACAATTATCCAATCAGTAAGAGTTGAGTTTTGTATAGAATATTATTTTTGTAACTGCACCAAAGTTTCTAAAGAACTCTACTGTTGCAAATATCTGCACAAACTCATAATTTAGATATACTATATTTTAGCCGAGGTTAATAAATACTACAAATATAAGTATTAGTAGTCTCTCGCGACCCCCGTGAGATGCAGGCGTTTATATATATTGTATGTGTACTTAAATGTCTAGGTACTAAACTCTAACTAGAGTCTGCGTGTTAACGAGTTAAAGTATTATTGCTAAACGGCCAGACATGCTAAATACTCTAGAATATTCTAGATGTACGACAATAAGGTTATTGTGTTAACACATTTAGCTATATTTTGCATTACACTTGTTCACATATAATCGAGTTCTGAGAATGCGAAAATTAAATTATGTCGCGCAAGTAGTTTAAACATATGTTTTAATTTTATACAATGTGTCACAGTTAATTCAAATAATTATGTTTAGATAGCCGAGTTTATAACCACCGATAATTATTATCATCATTCGTATTAATTGATTTATATTTGTAATAATTAGATACTAATACAAACATACATTACACTTAATTGGAATATGGTATTAATCAATACGAGCAAATCAATAAACTTTTATGAAGTAACTACAAAATACGAAATAATCTCAGGACAATAATTATTCTCATCATGGCTGAAGTTATTAGGAGGTACAGTTTCAAAACGTATTAATTCAATAAGTCGAATTTATCTTATGACTACATTTTCGTTAAATTACGTCGCAGCAAGTAGAGGCTTTTGCTTGTTTATAGTTAAATATCTTATTCCGAACTACGGTATGACTGTTTATATAACAAGAGATGATATCATATAAAACAATAAATAAAACCATACACACAAATATGTCTTGTAGTCCTGTATCGCCGATGTGGCAGGTAGAGGCGCAACTGCTGCACCCATGGTTCGCCGAGCTAATGATAGGTGGCGAGGATATCGCCACACCGAACACAAAATTCCAATCCCGGGCAACTTGTGTGATTGTCCATCTTGGAACCTAACGATTTCTCAGTCTAAGAATACTGCTAATAAACCAATAAGGCGATCATGTTTGTCTTTATTATTTCTATTTACCTAATTCACAGTATGGTAAATGGAAACCTTGCATGAAATCACTGCTATTGATCTGCGGTCACGGTGACGCGACGTCTCCCATTCTAATTCAGAAACCGAACAAGTGCATGATTTTGTATGGACATTACCACAATTGTAGTTTCACGTTTAAATATAGACACCAGGTATCATCGGTATATGATGCTCGTGACTGTCGCGTAAACTGGTAACGTTTGTATAAGTGCTTGTAAACATGCATGTGTATGAAACTAGGACTGATGTATACCTAGACGTATTGGGTTCATAGAAGGTTTATGTAGTCGACAGTCGTATTATATTCTAGGTTTATTACTCTACCCGCAATATAACTTAGCCGGCCTATGAGTGTTAGAGCCATGCTGTAGACAGTTGCTTGGCCTTCCAATCCCTTAAGGTCGAGAACGCGTCCTTGAGTCTTCTGGCATTGTTGACACGGGCGGTGATCACTTTCCATCAGGTGCCCCGCTTGCTCGGTTATCGGTCTATGATGAGTATGCTAACGTAGAGTCGGCTAGCGTTTTGTAGAGGCTGGGTAAATTACGTAACTTCATTCCATCTCATAATGTCTCGATGGTCATGTGATCAGAAAGTGCTCGCTCGCGCGGAAGAACCCGTCTTACATAATATACGAGTACAACCAACGATGGTCCAGAAAATACACTTCTGGAGGCAGACGATTAGGAGAGCCGACCCCAAATAAATTAGACGAAGGCGACAAGATGACAAGGCTTCTTTCATTGTTTTATACAGCCTTTTTGTTTACTGAAGTTTTGTTGAACATAATCGTGAAACCTGCCCCGATATTCGTTCAGCCGTTTTTACGTGATGCGCTCCACTGTTTTTGTATAGACATTTATAAATTATTCGGTATGTTTAGGCGAATAATAGTTAAACGTAAAATATTTTTTTAAGTTATAATGTTACGACTTTTTTAATTATTATTTGACATAAGAATTAAGATAAAACTCACCCCTGTTTACATGGTATACTTGTATTTATCACCTAGACATTTTTTTATATATTGTTCAGTCAAACTTTATGACCACTCTGAAGTTAAAGTCATTTCAGCCCTCATCCATTAGTATCTTGAAAACAATAAGTGCTACACCGCTCGTAACTAACTTCTGACCGACCATAAAGATTGACTAGAACTATACATAGTCGTATACTAACTCTTTATATTTGGTTGCATACTGTAAATTCTTACCGCATGTATGTTAATGAATAAAAAAAATACATACGTGACTGTTTTTTCGCTATTGACTACGGGCATGATGCTCGTCGCACCTTTAAATCTTCTTTACATAGTATAAAATGAAGTCGCTTCCGCTGTCTGTTCGCTTAGATCTTTTAAACTATTCAACAGATTGTGATGCAGATTTTAGCAATAGATAGAGTAATTCATGAAGAAGGTTTATATGTATATCATGCTGTGACCCATAGGAGCAGGGCAGTAACATGCTTGGGGTGAAACCGCGAGGGTCAGCTAGTAAAATCATAAAAATGAGCATGTCTAGCCGTAATTAGTCTAGCTGGGGTTTTGAAGCTAGAGTACTAGCTGATCTAGATAACTTTATTTCATATAAAGTTATCTAGATCAGCTTTAATACATAAACAATTTGAATTTTGGTAGTTAGTCGTGTATTTTTTAATCCACTTACTAACTGCAGACTATGTACTTACTATTCTAGATTTTTCGACATATTTCGAAAAGTCTTTTAGGGCGGTATCTCAGCCGACAAAAAGCTAATCAAGAAAACCCTTATTGTAATCCGATTGGCAAAAAAGAAGGAATTATTTTTTAAAATCATAAAACCATCAGCCTATGTTGAAAAATAATGAGATTTCAAATCAATTTTGGTATTAATATAATGTTATAAAGCTATTAAAAAAACTAACTAAAAACTATTCTTGTTTTATTTATTAACACTTTTAATGTAATGAAAGGAACTTTAATACATATTTAATAGCTTTATAACATTTACCAAAATTCATATGAAATCTCTAATAGTCTCTGTATAAAATGATTGACGTAATATAGATGAAGGGACGGATGGGCAGACATGACGAAAGTACTTATAACGGTCCCTAGCTTTACTTGGAAGAGGCCTGATAAGATAGACGCAGAAGATCAGAATATATACCTATATCATTTAAGTAATATACATGCGCTCTGCCTCAATTTCGTTTTTTTAATAAGCAATCTTTCTATTTTATTTCTAATATCAAATGGCCTCGATTTATGTAACGGCGTACATAAGAAAAGGCACATGGCCTCTATTGCAAATTAGGTACCCTGTCTGCCCGAGGCGCGCCTTGTCTCCCTATGGGACACCCTCCCACGTCCACCCCCGCAATACACGCCGCCATGAAATATGTACTAGGCTCATAGAACTTTCTTTCGCGTACAATTTAATCAATACTATATTTAAATAATTCATTTATTTATCGAACGTGTGTAGAACTGCCACTGCCGTATATGCACGTTAATGCACACTTATGATTGATTACTTTTTATTAGACCTGTGTTGGTGGCCGACATTAGTTCTCCGAGCCATTTTATTGTGAGAGGTTCACCGTGACCGTCGCGTCGCCTCGTCGGGGGCCGCTGCACTTGCCGTATTCCTTAATCACGTAATATTCCAACCATTATAGTGCTTAACGCACTTAGCCTTGTTTGGATCATGACATGGCACATCGCAAACCATAAGTGCATCCTGACCTTGATGAGGCCCCCATACAGATCGACTAACGCACACAATGTACTCATAATTCAATTTATTACCTAAACTACGTTAATACGCTAACAAAAAAAACACATTACGTCGCACATTAAAAATATATCAGTATCAGCGACACGCCAGCTTTTGTTAGGCAAATTTGTAGTTATACGAGAGCCTTCTGTTCTGTCTATACATACAGTATGTAGTTATTTACTTTGTGGCTAGTTAGTGGTGCTTAGTTGCGTAATAATTCTGCTTCTTTATTGTAAAGCATACTTCATGGCGTGACACACGTCATGCAAGTATAACACAATGTAATAAATAATCGCTATTGTACCTACTAATTATTAACCAGGTAATACACACCATGAAAATATAACCACCTCAATGGTCAAGGTCGCTAACCGTAGCAACTGAAAAGTAAAGAGACAACAAAAAGTAACTCTGTCCATTCGTTTTTTATATTCAACATCGTCACTTGTTATTGTCAACTTGCTGTAACTTAGTGTGAGTTTGTAATATCATATGTTTTTCTCGAATAATCCAGCTCCGTTCTAAGAATATTACATAGTCATTTTGAATAATAAGCCACGTCCTGAATGTGATTTTCTTACGTAAGGTCTCAGAAGTTTCGTCCGTGAAGGATGTACCTATAGCCTATGCTCAAGCAAATACCGACCCAGGCCTGACAACTTCCCGCCTCTTATCCTTATCGGATATGTGCTCTTCAAGTCGGAATTGTTCAATTACTCGAGTTGGCATTGTTGTCGGTCAACCGTGGCAAAATTACTGAACAGGTGCGACCTGAGTGAGTTTTACGTGACTTCCTTGCACAATAAACAAATGCATCATCTGATGTTTGCCATTACAACAATTAGTTTTGCTTTTTGTGTTCCTCGCGCAATCAAATCCTTATGAGACCAGTTTTTGTAACAACATTAAATCATTAATTACACAGCCACCTTGAACCACGGTTTCGATTTCACGTCGATAGCGATTCTTCTCGAGCGTATCAGACCGAACCAAACATGTCTAGGTAATCAATCGTTAGTCGGCAGCTTGTCTTACAAGCTATTTTTATTACAAAATTGAGATGTTACTTTAATCGCAACTGATCCAATCCGGAGGTGGCAAATGCGCCCACTTCCAATGTCGCATAAAACAAAAATGTCTCGACAGTATTGCAAGTTTCGAAGCGTATACGTAGATTACTATGTGTACACTATTATCAGTATACGTTCATGTACTTAGTCGTGCGCCCTTTATCTAAGAGTTTAATCTCGGCACATAAAGAGACGATCCGTGTCACGACGCCGTCCATATCATCTCAAAGAGAATCCTTAGCATTAATAGCAGGATGCCTAATGTCTCCCATTTTCATATGACACGTGCAATTTCTGCAGTACACCTGTATATAAAAGCAATATTTGCTGGTTGAATACTTTAAATAATTGAAATTGGGAGCGTAAGCACGTCAGTCACTTGACCAGTTTTTGCTCTCGCGCGGCGCCACTTAATAAGTTTCTTAACTTAATCATACGCAATGATTGCGCATGCAACTTATTTATAGAGTACAATTATATTTTTAAAATTTTATTTTCCTGATACTCGCTTACTTATACTTAGCGGTAAATACATCTGGAGATTTGCATGTTGAAGGCTATCTAGGTAGTTTATCGAACGTTGTTTATCCCAAGCACGTCCATTCCTTAACTGTGGCGGCTTATCCGAAGTCACGTCCGGCTTGCCGTATATCTTTCCTCCTAACCACATCTCCAAGGCACGGGATTTCTTAGATTTTAAGACAATTGTTCAGTGGTAAGAAATCTTGAGCGATCTAACCGACCAATAAGTACTCGCTTATATATTATTAAATAATACAAAATGGTTTGTGCAGTATTTGCAACATTCCTTACGAGTTATCTATCTTAGTAGATCCAGATTATTATTCATTGGATATATTTGTACACATTATAACAGTTGTGTGGTTCAAGTAGTTTCAACAAGCATAATATACAGGGTTATTTTTAAAACACCAGCAACCTCGCAGGGGTAGATAGCTGTCCCCATACGGAACAACTTTTGTTCTACGAGTTTGGATATAACTCAATATATTAAAAAAAAAATGATTTTACAAGTTTTTGTTGTGTCGTATTTTTCTTCGTAGTATGCGGCTACCGCGCGCGACTCAAAGGCGCCGCTCAGCCACAGCTCAGCTGAGCGGCGCGTTGACCTTCAAAGGAGCTAGTCGGGTTCCCCACGCTTCGCGTATTTGTTTACGTAAAGTGCGATGCGCGTTGTAACAATCAAGACGGAAATTAAATGAATACTTATTTTTGTATGAAAATAAAATCTAACAAATTATCAAAAGTCGTAGAACAAAAGTAGTAGCTTATAACCTTAGGAATCTACCCCTGCGAGGTTGCTGGTGTTTTAAAAATAACCCTGTATAGTCTGGAATTAAGCCAAATACGGTTGGGTTTCCACAAATCTATTTAATCGTAGACGGGTATACAAGTAGGTCTGAGACTTTTCACTTATTTATAGCCATCGGCATTGGCGCCGTCTCGTCTACAAGCCGCTTTGATTCGCCCGCTTCCTGCTATTGCACCTCGCTTGCCATGAACAAAGCGTTTTTCTTTGATACTCGACGGTTTTATCGACGAATAAATAGAAGTAATTTCTTCATCTGTTATGCTTTAGCTTTCATTTAGCAATTTAGTTGCTTTCTCATTACAAGTCGGTAACTTCTACTCAACGAACGATAACCCAATAGTGTCAAAGTATAACGCTATCTTGTAAGATTTATAATGCCTTCTCCGTACTCATTTCCTTTCATTATCTAGGGCTGTGCTGATTGCAGGAACTGAATAATTATTTCGTAATCAAATTTGAACTGTAATAAACGACAAACTCCGTGGCGCAGTAATTTGTGCACTTGATGTGGTAGAAAGGCATACAGTTTTTTTTTAACTTACCATTAACTGATATCCTGTACATGGAATCGTAAAGGATATTTAATAACTGAATATGTATAAGTTTTTAGAAGTTACAAGAACTGATCGAGTGTTTAAAACTGCTTAATGAAAATATATCCACGTTCGTCATTTAAAATGTTATTATTGTTTGATTGCACATTTTCGAGAAAACTAGATTTACCTAATATGAACATACAGTGATCGAAAGTCATCGATACCATTCTCCCATGTTATTTGCATGCAGAGGCGTTATCGGCTTATTAATGTATTCTGTCAACAGCTAATAGTGCACACGTTCACCTTAAAACAGCTTGATGGCCATTTATAAACGTGATAGTATCGCCCACAACAGTTCTTCCTTAACTTCATCATGTCCGGCCATATTTATTTTGTTTATTTCATTATTTTCTATTGGATGACGGCTATGCAAAACGGTTTTTAGAATAAAGAAGGTCTTTGTCCTACAGATATGTAGATCATACATGGCATGATGTTGTGTATGTTTCGACAATACCATTACATCACACTGCTGGCAATACACCAAATCTTATTTATTATTAATGATAACCGTTTATTCATCCCCAGCTTAACCCTTTTTTTCTTGGCAATTCTGGAGACTAATGTCGAGATAAATGGTAAATTGTAAAATTGTTTTATTCCACTTAATAGTTTTGAATATAAGTATCGGTGTTTCTATACATCGACAAATTTCTCATGATATACCATTAACGCATTCAGAAATGGCGTTTTCGCTTATCGGCTCACATAAACCACCCACGCTACCCTGACGAGCAATCTCCTCACAGTGGCGCTTATTAGAGTGTCCCAGAAAGGTCTTCGGCTCTTTATACATTAGGACGTCGCTGGAAGGCAACTTCGTTCATAAATATTTATATTCTGCTTTTGTCACAAAGTGAAATTACAACAAAAATAAAACATTAGCATACATTTGATTCATATTGTTTGCCACGTTTCTTGTTTTTCGACCTAAAAAAATTAGTGTCGAACAAATGGGGTTGTCTTGTATTTTGTGTGGCATTATTTTATGATTATTTTTATAAAGTATGCGATAAAGTACGAGTTGTTACGATCGGTATCTTGATTGTTGATAATTTTCTAATAATAATAAGGTACCTACCGCGATTTATCTGTCTCGCTTGTTAGAAATTCATAGATATTAGATACAGTCATTCTTTATTGTTGCCGTGTTTTTATGGAAAGCTATTTTATTACAGAATTACTTAGAAAAATGATACTGAATCACTTGCATTGTTTATACTTTATAACATTATTTAATCCTTCTACATATAATTACAGTAATAGTCATACTTATTTATTGATTCTACTATCTAGATATTTTATTTTCAAAGCTGGTACCTTGGAGGTGAAAGAAAGTTTCCACATAATGTTTTCGTACATAGCCACAAGTTTGTTTCCCATAGAGGTAGGCAGAGTCAAAGGATTTCCAATTCTACGATACTTCCACATCTAGAGTGTTTATTATTAAATTGTAATTTATTCGCAGGCTTGGTTGGTTTGTATAGTTTGTTAACTGTTACAGACGCTTAATTATTTGTAAGTATGTTTATAACAGAAATCAATAATATAACGGCTATAGGAATATTTAAAATATCGATTTGGAATTGGGGCGTAAACCGTAGAGTGATACGTAATAAATACAGACAATAAGGTAAATCTGCAAAGTCATTTGCAATATTTGCCTAATTTTCATCAAAGCATTTTAAAGTAGGCAGTGGTGGGCTAGTGTAAATTGTTTTATTGACAAAACACTTGCGTCAGACTTCTTTAGTTTGTTTTAGTCGCACTCAAGTTCAAGGCGATGTGGTTGAGCAACTTGAAAGTCGTTAGATAATATCTAATTCGTATCAGGATCATTTTGTTTCTGGCTGACACGCAAACTGCTGTCTACAAATGAGAAAATATGCTTTTGTTATTTGCGAGTACACTGAAAGAAAGTAGAACTATCTATTTTAAAAAGAAGTTCAAACACTTTCATGTATGGCGTCAGGAGTATACACATAGTTTGAGAATTTGGCATTGAACGTCAATATTTTGAAGAATTTATAGTGTACCTATACGTACTTAATTCTAGGAGATACCATGACGTGTATGTACACTGTACGCTGAATAAACACAACACAGTTGACCCATACAACCATGTGACCATACCAGGACCATGTGCAACACCGCTGAATCACCTTGTTTACTTGACTATGTACGTCGTGGTCGACGTTTAAAGGGCTTGCCCCAGAATCTTATACGCGTTTTCATCACGTCTCTGCAACGTTGATGTCATCATTTTGAATAGCCATTAGTAGTGGCTTGACAATATATCGCGCCCGCCCGCTGTAGTCATTAGCGTGTGTATAATAAAATATGCAGGTGGACTGGCTTATGTGACTTCATTTGCCGAGCCGGCTCATGTGGAATAATTTAGTGAATAAGTAACTACGTAAGACCTGATAATGCTTTAGCAAATGTTGTTAGAAGCATAAATTATTATGTTACACCTGATAATACCAAATGTATTCTATCTTCAATCAATAATTATAGTTATACATATTTTTATATAAACTCTGTGCTATGTAAACTCAGGTTAGTTTACTAAAGTTGCTTAGTGCAAGCGGTAATTTAAACACAACCATCAAGTGAGTGCTTAGACGAACAAAGTTACCAACCGGTGTCTTTAAGGAGCCGGTTTACCACACTACTGATTACATTTGTCACTGATAACAATCTGATCTATATACATAGCATTGAGCAACAGCCAATGCACAGAAGTGTACAGTTATAGCTTCAGGCCTGGCTCCCCTTCTAACAATTATCCTTGTAGTGTCAATGCCAGTTTCATGTTATCGTATGTATTTGATAATACCACCAGTTTTTAACCCGCACCAAGTTTAGGTTTTATTCGTCTAATTATATTTTCCATATTTATTCCTGTCTAATACTGGTTGGGTGTGCAAAGTGCCTATCCTTATGGGAAACAAGCGTTGGTGTATGTGTGTATATAATACTGGTTATGTATTTCGCACAATATTTTTTCAACTCATGTTTTAAATTATAGTGATATTCGAGTTACTATTCATATTGTTAGGCATAAACATAAATATTTCTTAAATTATTCAAAATGTCGCTCAAGAATAGCTGTGCAACCATTTTAGATTTAAATAGATTATTTGCCAACACAAAATTTTATTTTATTCATACATTGACCTGCTATATTTTGTGCCCAATAACAACTCATTTAAATTGCATACCCTCATTTTTATTCTGCTTATGTATCAAAACCTAGATAAAATGTTTAGACAAATGTTATGTCGTTTTTTGTTATTTACAAATCAGTCTAGAATTTCCAATTTTGTTGTTCAATATTTTAACCGAACCATTTGTAAGTTATGGCAATTTCACCTCTAACTTTAGCCAGCGCTGTATTATTACGCTACGAATGCAATTATTCGATTGTTTCTATTATGGGAATGCCAAACTCGTATATAATAATTTATAGATGATCATACTTGTACTTTCTATAAATCGTAATTGGAAAGTTATGGCTTGATCTTTACCATTCTTCGGCATGCATTGTACGCTTCTTTTGGATTAATAATTTGTCTTTATAGTAAGTGTTGACCTATAATTAGCATTCCTTGTGTGTTGTTGGCTCATTAGGGCCCATTATCATAGTGGGAACGAACGTGTCCTGATTGCCAAACGAATTTCATACCATATGCAGACCTGCAGGGCGACGATGTTCGGCCAATCCACTACCATTGCATTATTCATCCATTCATTATATTGTATCGGGCACCAACGTCACATGTTGTGTTAAACTAATTACAGATTCACTAATAACAGCGTCTCTAGGACAATTAGATCATAACTGTTATTTATAGTTATGTACGCTTATGAACTGATCAGCTACTTACTGTTCATTTAAAATCATTGTTATGACGATTTCGACGTTATGGGGGCTTTTGAATGATGTTAAACCTATACAGTGGGATGAAAATAGTCTATTCTGAAGTACTTTATATTGCTACATTTTAATTTTCAATCCCCTCAACCAGTTCCATAAATTAATCTACGTATTCTTATTTATAATCTATTATATAAAAATAAGTCGGGTTTTCCTTCCTGACGATATAACTCCAGAACGCACGAACCGATTTCCACGGTTTTGCATTCGTTGGAAAGGTCTCGGGCTCCGTGAGGTTTATAGCAACGAAAATCTAGGAAAAATTTCAATAGAAAAGCGGGAAAATAGGGAAAATCATTTTTTAAATACAGCGCCATCTCTGATACATAGCATGTACTACAAACCAATATTTTAAGTAGATGGCGTCGGTGCGTGACACATTGCTGACAGATGGCGCCACTGTTAGGCTACTTTTATCCCGGAAAATACAGATCACGCGGGCGGAGCCGCGCGGGACAGCTAGTGTCTATATATAAAGACAGCCGTTATAAGAATTGATTGTATTCTTACAACGGGTGTCTTTATCATTAGTAGTTTTTAAAAAAAAACAAGGACATGTATAATAAATAAACAATAAGTTATCACTTAGTATCAGAGACTAACCAGTAGAAGTTATCATTCGCTAATTTGGTAACCTACTCAAGAACTTTTAATACGCAAAATAATAATAATCCATTTTTGGATAAAAAGATCCGTATAAAGTACAGACTGTGTTTATTGTCCATTGTCACCAAATATAAACTGCCGTAAAGCATCTTTCAGCTCAGCAGGTATAAGGTTGAACAAGATTGTTTTCATATACATATGAGTCATGTTCATCAATGAGCAATATTATACGCAATCAACATCGTGTACTCATCAACATTTCTCTTATGATAAACATTTCGACGAATGACTTCTTGATACATGAGATCAGAGAATCGTTGGTGTTGTCAATACTATCAATGTACATCTTAATTGGCATCATTGTATCGAGCTGCTGATGCAGCCAACTCGGTCACTCTATTTCAGTTTAAACTTTCAGTACACCGCTTCGATCCACTTCCTCATCGCGCGACACACTTAGCCCGTTGATCTAGGTCTATGTTTTATCAAGTTCGTTTCATAGTTTCGAAACATTCTTCACAAATTCATAAACTAGACCATTATGAGACTATTTTATGCTCATATCAAGCGTAACTTTTTGTCCATAACAATTAATAGCTTACGACAAAAAAGTTTATTCAATCAATTACATGCACGAAAATAATTCAGGAAACTCAGAACGTCATACCACGTCTCAGCATCTAACCTTAATTGCTGTAAAATCATTTAACGAAGCTGGATTCACTAGTACTATTAGTTAAACTGTATAATTGCCATTGAGAATTGCATCTGTCTTGCAACATGTGTTCGTTGCATCAATTTACTCGCATAACATGAGAGCGCTCCGCAAAATTGCCCTTAATTGACAAATTAGTGTTGCGGCTGGGAAAGTGTGATACCTCATTACTAGTTATAATGAGAATGCAACGTAAACGCGGTAGATCGTACCGAGTGCCGACTTCTTATTTGTCGAGAACAGCAAAAACATCTGAACGTGTTCTCTGGTACTTGAACTTGACCACAAAAAGCAATGTCATTAAAATATTCGTACACGGTTCGTTGGCAAGCATCGTCCGCCATGCGTTAATAAAATGTACAAACAATGTTCGTGTTTGTTGTTCAATTACATAATATTTGTGAATCGCGTTATTTTTCTCGTCCTCTCGGACGCTAAGTATTTTGGGTATTTTTCCTTATAGCCAATAAAAATCGTGATAACGTGGGTTGGTTTACAATAAGAGAAATAGAGCGAGGCCCGAAATGTGTGCTATACCCATATATGTATATGCACAAAGATGACAACTAAAATCAATTTTCTGACCGAATAATATGTATGAAATAGTCGGTTCAATAGATATTAATTGAGATTGGTTTTATACAATGCATACACGAACTTCGGCAACATTTGGGAAGATATAATGCTATTCAAGTCCAACATATGGCTGGTGGTCAATATCCGTACTATTGTACTAATTGATTAATGATTCAAGGGGAATTATCGGAACTATATTCGATCACATCAAGTAGGCATGACGAGAGCAGATCAGTATTATTAGCGTGGGATCAATTGTCGTATCACTCGTATTTTTTTTTTGTAATATTATAATACAAATATTATTTTTACCAATAAATAGTCACTAAGGTCATCTCCCCATATTATTTTTGTAATTTTCAAGTCATCTCGGGCATTGTATTAAATGATGTAATTTGTTTTGCTGTAATTTGTCTCCGGGTGTAATCTCAAAAACATCTTGTTCATGTGTATGAACAAGAACTTATTCATAAAATATGATGAATGCCTTTTTATAATGACAATGGAAGTACGTCGTTTAACTCACCTACAATACACTAGCTGGATTTTCCAATGGATTTTAAATCGAAAAAGTAAAATAACTTGTTCATAGATAATTTTCGTAAAGCAAAGATGAAGGATATTCGATTAAATAAAAAACACCAGTTACGTCCAATGACATTTAATGTTTATATTTTAAAATTAATTCAGTTAATGGTGAGAGAACCCAACTATGAGTTTAATCATACTTACAATACATACTAGGTAGAGATCGAAGTAGATAGATGTATTTTTTACTGTTTGCAATGTATTATAGATAGTTAACAAAATATTATACATTGATTATGAACAATCAAGAATAATTATAACAGGATAATAAATTTAATATTTTTCTCCACTGCTTCGAAACGTTATGTTAAGCAACAAACAAAACTTACGCGGAAAATCTTTGTGTACTCATAGTGATATTACATTATTTGGAAAATATGTCTTGGATCTTGATATTCCTATATTACGGATGGTTTCTTATGAAACGGTTATCAACAAGTCTTGCAAATTTAGCATAAAACCTAAAATATAATATAAGTCATTTCCTAAATGTATCTCATCTGCATTATATCGGATTTATCGGTTTTTAACGTACCATTTTATCACCATTATACGGTACGGTAAATTCTAATGTAATTGAAGAAACAAAAACAGTAATAATAGATGCTCAATGACAGTTGTCTGTTAGAGTACATTATGCTCAATTAGTATTCTAATACCAATTCTTATAGAATAAAAGATGTTTTCATAAAAGTTAATTTTAGCCGTCATTCCTTGGCTCGTGTAGGCGTCATAGGGTCTATGTGAAACTCTTTATAAAACCTGAATTATGATGTGAAGACCCACGCGCGGCGGCAAGGCCGGCGTGAGCCGTGCTGCGTAGTTGTCACATAGTTTGATGATTAATCAGGCCCCGGTCAGAAGTGCCGGACACGTTATAAGCTTGTATTAGCTACCAGCCTCTGTCGACCTCCGCACGTCTCCACAAACGTGTCAATTTATATCCAGTGTTGACTAGTGCCGTGAGTGTAGTTTACAAGTCGTAAATGCAATTGGTCTTCTTGTTCAGCCGAGTTAACAATCAATCATTAACGTTTATTGCCCATAATTGCTACAACAATTGATAGATCATGAGTGCTTGTAACTAGAAATAATAGTGTAATTTTTCACATATTAGTTTTATAATGTCACTTAGTATATTTTTTAGATATACGTTAAAAAAAAATTATACTTATCTGCCGATAATTGCAAACAATCTCAAGCGTACAATATTCATTCTTCCCATATTTTCTGTATTTTCATACGAATGAATGTCTCCATCTGTATCAACAATGTATAATGTTGGTTGTTGTTATTCATTTTGTCGGCATGTTTCTTTCTTTATTTTTTGCTTTATGTGTCATGTTTTTGTTGTCGTAGACGGCAGCTCCTCGGACTCGCTGAGAAAGCTCAGTGACGACTTGTCCAGAAAACATTTGTCTGGTGAGTGTTTCCATATATTGTGTTCCGCTATCGCATGTGAGCAGAGAGCGAGCATGTGACGTGCTTCCCGTGAGCCCTATAGTAATGCACACGCTATCTATACATTGCAATCAGAATCACCATAGTTTCTAAACTTGCACCTGTTCACTTGTTCATAATGAATGTCGTTCTTGTACAATGTCACGGAGCAGATTTGATCGAAGCCGAAGAAGACGAGGTGACTAGCAGTCAGCCGGACAAGCCGCGATCTTATCGCAAAGCGTCCAGTAAGTTCAACATTACCCTATATCATTGCGAAGTATACTATACTATCGGTGGTGGTCCACGTAGAATCTAAGTCATCAGGTGACGGTCACATAACGCAAGCCACTAAAAGCAACCTACAACCACGAATGCTCTGGCGTGTGAAAAATTCAGTTCGGCTAATACGTAATGACGTAACATAATTATGCAACATTTCTAACTATACTGTGAGAAAAATAATTATTTTGGAGCATGAACGAAAGTGAAGTATTAACGTGGTATAACAATAATAACACGAGATAACTTTATTAGTCGTTGTAATTAATTAATTATAAAACAGCATGTAATTAAAGTGAATGAATACATTGCTATTGTTTTTCCTAAAGTTCGCTTTCAATATTACCCACTGACTTATATAACAGGATGTAAACTCAATCAATAAAAACATATGCCAATAAATATTCGCCTACAATTAATTAGATGCATTGTCTTTAGATTGTCTCGTAATTATGAGGTATTGTTTTATTGTTTTTGTGTCGCGTCTCGATAAACGCAGTCTGTTCACAAGTAATAACTTTTCTGTGGTATAATCACGGTGTATAATTGTTAAAGTCATAAGATGGCGTACTATCAGCGTGCTAAATGAAATTTCAATGATCACTCATTGAATTCGCATAGAAATGCACATAAATACTAATACTAACGAAGTAACCGAGGTTATTAATTATGGCACTAATAACAGTAGTAATGCCATAATCTTATAGATGTAGGAAAAGTTAATTATAAATCATAATTCGAGGTAACGCGAATACACGATACAATAACAGTCGGAAACGCGGCCAGTGAAACGTAAACTTTACCTAAAAAAAATAAGTAGCGAGCACGAAAGTTTGTTACGTTTGAGTAGTGTTGCTTGTGTTGTGGCTAATGTGCGTGTGTGTCGCTTTTTGTGTGGTCACAGCTAGCAGTAACTACAGCGGAACATCGATGGACGTACTATGGGAAAAACACCCGCGAAGGCTCAGCGAGGCCGGCCTCAGGAGGTCCTCAGGTAAACTGCGATATCGGACACGATCCTGTACTTCACAATAAAGTGCCTTTACTTACGGGAATTCAGATTCAAGTGTCAATATGGATAGTATTCGACAACCTATTAACTTACAAAAATTAGGAACTTTATTGTGGATGCACTATTGTGAAAACACTGATTGAACATATCACCACTGCTTAGGGTTGCCACCTTTTCTTCAAGAAGCATCTGTAGCGTTTTCATGTGTCACATTGTTTATTATTTTTGCGTAGAAATAGCAATAACGTTAAATATATAGTAAATCCATGTTGAAGCTTTGGATACGGTTGGCAACCCTACCTCTACTGCCAATAAAAGTATCGGCAGCTACACCCGAACAGCACCCTGGCCACTTTGCTCTAGATATATCCCGCATCCGTACTGCAACGTGCTTGTTGTGGCGCTTGTGCACTGGTTGAAAGCAAAGCATGACTTTGGCTTGAATGTTATTGTTTATTACAGTTATTGTGTCGGAAGTCAATTGCAGTTTGTTGAATGAAGCGAAAGTTAATAATTCCGATACAACATGATGATAGGCATACGCCGTACGGGATAGCAGTAGCCTTCTCAGTGGCCGTTGCACTTCCATAGATATAACGGTCCATTCATATGTTTGCACGCACGTCGTGTGCGCAGAATAGGAAATGTGACGACCAGTTGCATATTTAAATGTCTTGAAACTTATGTTGTCGCGTCGTTGCACTTTCTTATGATATTTTCACTCGACACATGAGACAGTTGATATTATGTGTTAAGAATATCTCTCCTTATTATTCATACAGTTATTTGTTGGTCTCTAAAATTGAAAACTTCAAGATTTTTAAGTTTCTTTGAATGTGTTTTCGTTGTAATGCAAATATGACCATCTACAGTCAGGTCATTCGCTGCAATTTAAATAACACCTATACTGTATTTGTAAGAAACTCGCATTGACTAGAGTGATAGAGCCACGCTGTAGACAGTTTTGTCTACAGCATGAATGGGCTGGCTCGACCGGATCGTTACCACTGTCTCACAGAAAACCGACGTAAAGTAGTGGCTTGCTGCTGCGTTTCGTACGGTGAGTGAGATAACCGGAAGCCCAAATCCCCTCCCCTTCCCAATCCCTAATTATCCCTTTCCTTTAAGGTCGGCAACGCGCCCATGACTCTTCTGGTGGTGGGCGTAGATGGGCGGTGGAGATCACTTACCATCAGGTGACCCACTTGCTCGTTTGCCGGCCTATGCTATAAAAAAAAAAAAAAAAAAAAATTGACGTACTTATGTAATGTATTTATCTATAGATAAGAGTAAAAATAATAATTTTGAATAATTCAAATTCTATATTTGGTATTTCAGACCACAGTGTCATTTTGACAGAAGACACTGACAGTTTCATAATCGGCGAGCGCGTTTGGGTAGGAGGCACCAAACCCGGCCAAATCGCCTACATTGGGGAAACACAGTTTGCTCCTGGAGAATGGGCAGGCATTGTGCTCGACGAACCTATTGGTAAGGACATTTCCGTATAGGTATATTGTATATATCCCTCACTACATTAGTCTTCGGGCAGCGTGTAGTTTTCCATTTCAGTCGTATTTGTATCTGGGACGGAGTCCACCCCTATTCCAGTTCGTTCGCGCACCACACGCGTGAACACGTGACCATACACACACGAATAACACTCAGTTATGGGTATACTTATATCTTGAACGTCGTGCGCTCTCCGTAGCGTATTTTTAAGTTGTCATCTGTCGAAAATGTATCTTTAATCTGTAATCTTTATTCTTATCTACCGTCACTGTCAATATTACTATACTTGATAGTGTCGGTAGTGTGTTTATACCCTCAAAAGCTATACACCACACAGGGTACTTAGACGGAGAAAACGTGAGGTCCTGATTTCAAATCTCAGGTCTCTATTGCAATTTGTACCGAGTATGTCGATACGTTTGCCTCAATAACATCGTAGGCGGAAATAAGTTCGGCTAACCCTTTTGCACTTGTTGCATTTCTGCGTACCCCTTCAGGGATATAGGCGTAAGCGTCTATATCCCTGAATGAACAGATATGAACTGATAACTGATATGAACAGATTATATCCTATTTTGTATTAGTGATTTCTTATTTTCTCATTCAACATTCCAGATGAAATGGCTTTTATGGCATACATTTCTCTATTTAGTTCCTCCACTTTGATTTTGTCATTCAGTTTGAAAACTAATCATTTATCGTTTTCGCAGGTAAAAACGACGGATCGGTAGCGGGTGTGCGTTATTTTCAGTGCCCTGAAAAGCGTGGCGTATTTTCTCGGTTAACTCGTTTGACACGAGTGCCGTTCATATCGTCGACGCCGCACGATGCCTCGCCAGTGTCCGACGCGGGCAGCGTGTTCGAACGACCGCCGTCTGGTGCTGCCAGGCCCAGGCGTACACTATCACCGAATGGAAGTATCCGCAGCATTGTCAGCAGTAAGATGAGTAAGTTATACCACGCAATACAGGGTGTCCCAGAAAGTCGTTACAAGCGAAACTTCAGAGGAGTTCTAATCGATTTCTATTTGATTTCACGGGAATTTTAGTGTGCTATGTTTTTTTAAATGTGCAATTCAGCTAAATTTGAAAATAATACAGCCAATTATCTCAATTATTACAGTCAGTAAGACCAAAATTCTTTGTTGCCGTAGTTTGAATGTCTAAAAAAATTCCTTAGCTCCTAAACATCGCGGACGTACATGAGATTTTGATATCCTTTGAGGTGATCTTCAAGTTCAGAAACTTCGCTTGACACGACTTCCTGGGACCCATATATCAGGTAGCTCTTCATGCATACTCGTAAATATGTTTTTATTGTCCTGAAAGACATGATAACCACGTCGCTCACCTGATGCTGTTACCGCCACACCTACCTATTAACAGTAGCAACACCATCCAAAACTATAAATTACAAAGTACTGCAGGGCACTCCACTGCGCAAAGAAAGCTCAGTAGGTTTGTCCTTCAAACCGAAATATAGTAATGCTTACACACCAGACTGACCCTGCCATATGACGAACGAAGAGGCCGCTCCGACCGCCGAACTAGAGATAGACGTCTCCGCATGTAATGGACAGAGTTCAGACTTGGCCAAACACTAGATGTCAAGAGGCATAGGCGCCATATCTAGATCTTGCTTCATCCTAAAAGGGGCATCAACCCAGCACCGCTACGTGTTGAAATAGACAAAGCGGTGACTCGTAGGTATCCATCCATATGTACCCCCACATAAGAGAGACCCACCACCTAGTGATATCTTGTGTAATAATGTCATCACCATTCTTTGATTTTGTCCTTAGATGCTTCAATTTCCACAACAACCAATGGAGAAGTTCGCACAGGTGATCGCGTCATTGTATCGAGCAGTCGCGGCAGCAAAGCTGGAACCCTTCGATTTGTCGGACCAACAGACTTCGCTCCTGGCGTATGGGCAGGAGTTGAGCTCGACGATCCCCTTGGCAAAAATGATGGATCCGTTGACGGGAAGAGGTAACCTGAGGTGTCATGCATCATTTTTAACATTGTATGCAAAGGAAGTTAATCAATTTGACTCTATTTTCAGATACTTTGAGTGCGCACCACGCTTTGGCCTGTTTGCGCCTGTATCGAAAGTGTCGCGGTCACCGTCGAACCGCAAGCCGGGCGCGTGCGCCATCCACAGCAACGGGCGAATGACGCCGCTGCGTCGGTCCAACTCGCGCGAGTCCCTCACCTCCTTGGGCACGTCGATCGCGTCGTCCCGCGCGGGGGTGAGGCTCGGGGTGACGTCACTGGGCGCTCAGGTAGGCTAGCCGCGCGCGCGCTCGGCCTCCCCCCGTCCGCAACACTCATCACCCCCCGTACCCCGCCCACTAACACGCCCGCATCGCAGCGCGCCCAGCCTGATCGACAAGACGCTGCTCGTCAAGCACGTAGAGTACGACCGCTGCGCCGTGATCGCTCTGCCACAACCTCGCGTCTATTACGATATAGTGTTCCGATCGGACTCTAAATCCAAAGAGCTAAATCCGCGCCGCTGGGCTAGCGAGACTTTGCCGAAGTCCTGGCGTTGCTCAGAGAGCATGCTCAGCTTCGAGACTCGTTCGTCTGGTAGATCAGTGGTGTCAGGTGTGTCCAGTTCGTCGGAGCGGTCTCGGCGCAGTGAGTGTAGCGGCAGCAGTGCTGGCGGTGCAGGGGGTGCGGGGGGTGAGGTGGTGCGGTGGAGGGGCAGGCCGGCCGCCGTGACGCGCGCCAGCCGCGGGGTCGCGCCACCTACCGACATATTCGTTGAGATGCCGCCGCCGCGCACTCACTTCTCGGGCTTCGGGAAGAGCTACCATTTCTCTTGCGTGTCGCCCTTTCAGTTCACATATCCGTATGTGGTGTACATTTAAATGTTCATCTCGTCTTTTAAACATACATTTACCTACGTCTTGTGATATTATTTTGATTTGATGCAGATTGCACGTACTGAATTTTGAATACTTAGTATGGTTCGTCTTTGGACCAATTTTTGTATAAGTATAATTTAAGATTCACAATTCCCATGCCACGTGTCTGGGATGATTATGTTTGTTTAATACGATATGACGTTATGACATACACACATCATGGTACTAAAGGTGTGACATGCAACTGTAATGGAGGCCCTTGTAGAAAGCTTCGTCGTTCGAATCGTTGCATGGTTCAGTTTAAGTTTTATTTGTTGTCTGTAGTTGGCACCCCCTTGGTTTGGCTCTTGTGTTTTATATGTATATATTTACATTTTTTTTATTTAGTTTTCTATTGAATATGTTGGCCATTCACTTTTATATTTTATTATGGTACCCAATTGTGAATGATGGTTTTTAAAGTTTATACATCTCATCAATATATCGACTGTTAGATGCTTGGTTCCTCATTTAGTTTCGTATTATTTTCTAAAGACTGCAATAGTCATATCTATAATATATTTTACACTGTGATATTATTTTTAAGGTACCCTCCTTGTAGGACTGAACAAGTTTGAGTGATGTTTGTGGAAACTAACATATTTTTTCGTATTTGTGCATACTAATTATTTATGCCTTTTTTGTTAGGCATGGTGCTGTGATTTAATTCATTTCACTAAAATTCATTTCGTATTCATACCAAAATATAAGTATCAAAATTCACATCAGAATACAAATATTCTTTAATATAATCTAACACAAAATCAATCATAAACCAAAATACCTAATTTACAGTCACTCAGGGGTTGTTTAAAATGAATAAACTAATTGCAAATTGTGATATTTTAATCAGTAATATGGTTATTCTATATCGTATATCTCTAGAGCTTAATAAAGTTTTACTAATCCATTACATCATAGTCTATTTATAAATCTGGAAAAAACATAAATCTATACCTAATTTGGTAGCGATTCACGTATAAACGGCTGATCGGATTTCGATTCACGTATCTTTACTCTGCTAAAGGAAACTTCTGTGAACGTTAAGACTGTTAAAAATTTAAGAAATATTATAGGGAGGTCTTAAAAATTTGAAAATGTCTCATGTTAGTTGGGCAGCAAACATAAAAAAAAATTTGCTATATCAATCACGCCGCCCATCATCCGAATACGCTCATCCGTAGAGCGTCAATATACACTCCCTATGACCGTGCAAAGTGGAGAAGACCGCGTAGCGTCCTCACAGATCCGGACGATGCGACTACTCTGACCATCCGAAGGAGGGAGGAATTCAACAAATCACACTCTACAAAACCGATTTATAGTCATCGCCGTCGAGGACCGCGCCACGTTCCCCGCATCCCCGACCCTAGTACCGGCCCGCGAGCCGATGATGACTAGTAGCTTTAAACTCCCCCAAACCAATATTCGCAGATGTGTTTGCCCTCTCCCAGTGGCCGTCCTGAGCCGAGGTTCGTACCCCAAAGGAGGTGCCCTCAGCGTGGTCACTTAAATGTAAGGGTTGAGAGCGCCTAAAGCGCTTACCCGAAAGTCCGGTGAAGCTGTATCCAGCCGACTAGCGTCAGGCTTACAACATGCGTCCAAACAACAAAAAAAAAATGTAATGATATACATCAACAGTAATTTACATACCTTTTATCCTTATTAGGATTACCATCACTTCCACGCTAAATTACAAGACTACAAAAGTAACTCTCATTTATCGGTGTCGAGTAAACAATAAAGAACTTGATCGTTGATCACTGCGCCACGGAGGTCGATAAACCTAGCCAGACTTACCTTGCGTGTCATGTTTCACTTTAAACTATTCATTGCTAGATGATAAATAAAAATACGTTATATCTCAATAATTATGGCTTAGTTTGAAAACTTTTAGAACGTAAAATATTCCAGTTTAAAATCTATTCATTCATTTTCAACAACCCTAGTACCTTAAACATTACTTAAGCTATAAATACGTGAAAATTAGGTATTCTCTTATCAAGATTACGGATCACTTTATGTTATGTATTATTAATAAATATTTTAGAGAACATTATATTACGTTTTCTTATTTATATTATTTTGCTAAATTGACATTATATTTATCACACTGAAACTTCGGTTGTATCGATCTGCATTCCCCACATACATACATACGATAACTTACTTATACTATAAGCACATGTTATTTTAGTTATTTTACATAGATACCATATTAGATTTAGTTGTTTTTAGCTTTCTTTTTTTGCGGTTACAACAGATGATGTCACGCATCAACTGTCGTAACTTGTTATATTCCGCTAGATGGGGAAAAAACTTCACAGAGTTATGTTTAGGATTTACGCACACTATAATATCAAATAGCATTTAAAGTTGAAGAATTGGATACAATTCCTGGGAAGTATGACACTACACTTTAATTGGATCTCAGGTGTTACATTTCATAGGAATTATATACCGATACAATATACATTTTTGTGGCATATAAAAACTGTACAATTTAATCAAGCATCCGACAATCGATATCGATATCGATAAATATCGACATCGATCGTGTCGTCGGTCGATTCTTTATCAATTGACCTTTATGTTAATAATGTATATACCATATAGCGGAATGAGTTGCAATAACGCGTGTTTTTTTTTTCCTTTGTTCGTTTTTCGCACTGTCACTAACGGCACGGCGGCAGCGTGTCGGCGGTCCGCGCGCCTCGTCCACGCCAGTATCGGCGAAGAACGCCCTGCAGGTACGGTACCCCACTATCGCGGCGCGGTAGACACAACACTGTCACACACCTGTGGTACACATCAAAATATTTACATTCCACTTTGCAAACATGTTTCTGTTCGTACATGGGAGAACATCGATAGTTGGAGGATAGTATGAACTCGATTTTTTTTTCTGTGGGCTATATTTTTTTTTAATGGATTGCTTAAGCAATTTTTTACTACGAATTTTTGACTATTAAAAAAAGTATCGATATTCTCTCATCGCAGCTGTAACAGTTCAAACAATATGTTTGCAACGTAAAAATGTCATTTTGAAGTCTAGCACAGGTGTGGCGCTAGTGTGAACTCTACTGTAGCCCGGTATCGGGTCGTCCATTATTTAAAAACATCAAGCAGCTTAGCTTAAGTGATTTTTTTACTAATGGAAACAATTAATGTATGTTTTGTTTTTTTACATTGAATTGTAACAAACTAAACTTGACAGAGTTTTGTTCATGTTAATGTTATCGTAAACCATGTGTTTATACGTAATTTTATTAACAGACAATATTTGTCATTTATAACGCACTTAATAGTACAAAGACGGTTTAGTTTTCAATACACGATCATGTTCCGACGATACACCAGTACAAGCTTATTTGTCAGCGAGACTGTGATATTGTTTCATTCTATATTTAAAAAACATATTTTTTTATTCATCTGTTAATTTTAAACGACCAGTGCCTGTAAGTGTTGATGATATTCATTAAAATAAAAAAACTCACTCGTCACGAGCATTCCTCTAGAATCTAGGTTAATGTCAAGTAATATATTAATAATGTAGTGTAACATAGGTATAGAATAGACGCTAATTGTTGTATTTGTACGAATGGTACATTAATATAGCGCGATATGAATATAAATAAAAATGTGTTGTACTCGATGTTTATTATTCTCCCCTGCATCCTGAGAATAAACTATACAATTAACATGTTGTTTTATTGCGTTAAAGATGCTGTATTTATGCTTGTGCGATGCATGCTAGATTCGCATGGAGTGTGAATTGTGGTTTATATGAAACTATGACGCGTTACGATAAATTGTCTTATAACACTTTTATTAACCTTTTGAATAAAGGATATCCTCCGTCCTATTTCCTATCTCATTCACATCCTTAATAATTATATAGTGATCGCCTTTATCACATATTACGAAATATTTATTACTTTATAAATATGTAATGTGTGTAGCTCCTTTCGTTTTTTTAACATTAGAAGTGATAGGTTAATGAACTCCGAGTCAGAGGAGGACGTTGATATTGACACACATTCTTACTTACATAATTATTTTTTTTATAAGTGTTGAGCAAATTACATGTCATTATGTCACATATTAAATATGTACAATTAATTAATCAATACTTATTTGAGATGTAGGTTTGCTACATGAATATAAATTTGAAGAGAGTGATTTGAATAATTATTTTTGTATTTTGACATAATATGCAGCACTTCCCTTTATTGCACTTGGATAGAATGTACACCTTATATATAAACGAGATATTAAACTACAGTAAAAACGTGTTTGGTAGTCAATGATGACCCTATCTGCAAAACTAACATTGGGTCATTGACGCCCAGTGCAGAATTCATGTATGGCGCCCTTTAAAGGTCGAATATACTTATTATTGATCATTATTGAGCATTATGAGTTATTTACTAAAACCGTTAAGAAACATGAGCGAAAATTTGACAGAGTCCTTGTATCTGGTTTTCTTCATTGAACCCTATATCCCTTTATATTAATTCCACTGATTTATCATGTATTTCTGGACAAGCCAAAAAATTGGTCGCAATATCGCATTACTATTAAGCCATGGTATTTACGCTGTATTGCCATCCTATAGTTTCTCAAACGGTGGCTGTTTGATGGCATAATGAGCCGCTTTTATATTACGACATAGTTTCATATTTAAATCACAAATCTATACAAGAAACAGAGGTGTGGTGAAATTTCAAATCACCTGTCTTATTTGGTAAGTATACGCACTGCTGGCAATGGATTGCAATAAGGTGTTGGTGGACGCATGCAATTGTAAATATAAAATGAGAACATTGAATTTTCGACATATTGCAAGTATATATTATACTTAGCACTCCGTTTGATTTAAGCGAAAGCTTATGAACAAATGAAAATAATATAGTAGTATCCCTAAAAACAAAACTTCAAACAAACTCAGTCTTAGTTTAACAGCAATACCTATAAAGATTACGCCGACGCAAAACTTTTAGGCAAGTTTTACAATTCATTTTATGATTTTGTGCCAAGAACTCAAAGGTCACATAGTCAATATAGTTTTATTAGCGAACATGAAATGTTAGTTGTTCAATTCAGATTAAACAGCCAAAATAAGATTACTTAATTATTTAAAAGATAACTGAATAATGTTCTCAACAAAAAACTCTTATAAAAGTCTTAGGATCATTCCTATTCAAATTCATTTAGATGCGACCATTAAAAGCTACAAATAATATAATAGGTAATAGTTGTACGTCTATAGCTACATAATAATCTTGATGCGTTGCGGGACTTGATTCAACCTGTCCAAGGATAACATGATATTTTCACTGATTACTTACATAGCTAGGACTATTATGAACTTTATACCCCTTATCTGAGTTCACGTATGTAGCCTTTCATCATACCTAACGTAAAAATAAAATAATCTAGAAGTTTGGAACTCTATAAAATAAAACCATGAAAAAACCAAAATGATATGTAATGTAGATACATGTCATTGGAAATAAACACACTTTTGCGTTCTGTATTAGGGAAAAGAAAAAGGAAAAAATAATATTGTTAAAATACGTCAACCCTTGATTTATATCATGGTGGAAGCTTAATTTTATAATATATATTTAAATTAACAACAGCAAGCCATTCCGATAAGAATTATAGTAGGTATGAAATAATTAAAATACACATAGCGCGGTATTATTTTTATATTCCAAGTTTTATATCCTTACCAAAATATCAAATTTGTCTAAATATGCTAATTGATTATGCTACATTCATATAAATCCTATAAAGCATGTTATGTAATTCTCAGCTAGCCTATAAATGGTCTGAGTCGGTGTAATTTCATATAAGGCAGGTATTATAAAATTGCGTTAAAAAACTAAGCAGGTAATAAAATATGGCGCGGCGCTTACGATAACCAGTTTAGGTAAACACTAAAGGCAGTATTAAATCGATATAAATGTGCTAAGTTGTATAATTAAGCTAAAATCGATACTTATCGGCGGCCCGCATGGCGCATTTATTTCCTTTGCCTTATCTTTGACAATATGACTGTATAGGAAGGCGGGGTGTAGGCTATAAATTCTTGGATGACCTTATGATGTAAGGTCTATGTTAGAACCAGTTAGCACTTTGATATCTTCAGCAAACAAGTTTGTGAGTGCTAAACACGATATTAAACACTATATTATATTAGAGATGAAGAATAAATAATAATTACCGTAATGATCGGTACCGATGCTCTACCGAAGCAGATAGATAGATACATACTACATATTTACTAGATTATTTATTTAGGTAATGAGTTTGTAAATGAGTGTGTGTGTGTGTAACGTTTCCGTTGAGGCGTAGGGCTCGCATAGTAAAATACAACGAGACATCTTATTATCTTTGATAGGTATATTTAGGCACCTACTAAATAAAACCCAACGACCATATTACAAAACGTATTCACACTTTAAACTAGGTTTATATTGGCCACTTTGTATTGGTTACCATAGTTACTAGTTTTTAGAAACCTAGATTAAAGTTAGAATACGTTTTGTAATAAAGTCGAATGTTTTAATAAAACTGCTTAATATGTTTAATACGAATCTTAAATTTATTTAAAAATTACTGTAAAATTTTTGGCTTTTAAAAATATGAACTAGACCGTACTAATAGTCTTCGGTGCCGATGCGGTGGGGCGCAACGCAACATGACGCAGACGAGCTCGAACGTAGACCATATTGCAAATAGAATTTAACCATAAAAATTGTATTTTAATATCTATGTTGTTACCTACCTAGGTAATAGTCAATGAGTGAATGAAATCGTTTATTGCTAATGTAGGCATTTAAAATAGGTAGACTACATATAAGTATAAGACAACAATTAAAGAAATGTATGTACCCACTTATCAAAAATCATCACGAATATGTTACATATTCTTAAGGTGTAGTAGGTTACGTCAGGACTGCGACAATGAAAACGCAAGCAACCGCGGCAGCGGACGGCGAGGGCCGCAGACAAGATTTTTTTTTACCCATAATTTTTAACTTTAACTGTCGTGTTATTGTGACGTTAACATCGTGCATACATTTATTTTTAAATATTATTAAGAGCTCATCAACAGTTTCCATTATATCATATTATGAAAGTCAGTAATAGTCCTTCGAAACTCGTTGCGTAGTACCCTACTTTTCTGAATTACACCACATAAACAGCGCTATCGGCGACTCTATTGGTGGATAATGTAACTATTTTACGATATGATCATACAATGTTTGATCATATCATGAATTAGTCAACAAGCAGTATATTTCATAAAATGCCACCATCCACCATCGTGGTCGACTTCTAAAATATGATCAATTCTACGATCTTTTCGACGTAAATGTACCTACTAATACCTACCTTTTAGTACATTTAGTAAGTATTTTTAGTAGTGTATGCATTGCATTATACGCAGTATTTATTGTGTTAAAAAACTTACAGTTTAAAATAAGTCACAATATATAATTTATGTACATATTATTACGGATGTCTTTTTTATTATATAAGATTGAAACAATGTCATCATGACTTCGAATATTGTAATAATGTATTTATGTAGCTGTTAATAATATACTATATTAATATTGTACTGGTGTATAGCGGAACAAATTCGTTGTATAAATACCTACACCAATCTAGTAAAAGAAAATTTCGTCGTTGCGCTTGCCAAAATCGTTATGTGCATTTTTTTGAAATTTTTTTTTTTCGTTTATCGGCCTTGAAATCGATTTCCACATTGAATACAAAAACAATTATGTGTTTTTTCCGTCTAGGAGTCGATTTAACAAATCCTATATGTGTTCTTTATTTTAATTTCTGGCAATGCAAAAGTCGTTATGTGTTCAAATCGAAAGTTTTTTTATCATCTGTTGCACATGGTCTGAGATCCCGGGTAACATCGACCTTCACCCATCTCTTTACCGAATGAAAAATATATTTTAGGGTATAAAATGTGTTGCTGAACACATACTAATAAGGTTGCCTAAAAAAAAAAAGTCAAGGATATTTTCGTATTAATATAACACTACTACTACAAGTTTTTCAAAAACTATGATCGTACATGTCAGCTGGATTCGATACGACCAGGGAAAAAGGCTGGGGATCCTGTAGTTTCAGACATCTGAGGCTTGCTGTATAAAAGGGAAACATTTTTTTCAAACTGCGGCATCCATAGAAATGGCAATTAATACTGCCTCAAAGAAGAATGCGAACAAACCCAAACCTCACAGCACTAAAGTGCTAAAAGTGTTGTAAACAACACACCAAGAAAAATAGAGAAGACCAAATACGAAAGCTTACAATCATAAAAAATTACATGCACCGAGGCTAACCACATTTTCTACGACAGCCTCATGCATTAAATCTGAAGACTGATTCCTAAATAGATACCAAGACCTTAGTGTAATACTATTCCAAATATTGTTTGATTCATAATATTTTATTATTATTAAGAGAAAAGAAATTTTAGTAGTTGGTGTGATTTTATATCTTTATTTTTTTGTTTATTTATATAATTTATTGATGGTTGAAGTAGATGTTTCCAAGTTAACTTTAAGCATACTTTGAATTATAATAAGCTCCAGAAGTAACATGTTCCTACATTAGATTAAGATTAAATTACAGAAAAAGCTCTTTATTCGTTTCCTTCGGTCGCGTTTTCACTATTCGCGGATTAAAAAAATGCGACCCAATTCCTATATTCGCGGCTAAAGATTTCTTTATTCGCGGATCTAAACGGTACATAGGTACATACGAATTGCTAAAAAGTATTCCATTTTAGTTTTTTTTTTATAGCATAGCGGCATACGAGCAAGTGGGTCACCTGATGGTAAGTGATCTCCACCGCCCATGTACGCCCACTACCAGAAGAGTCATGGGCGCGTTGCCGACCTTAAAGGAAAGGGATAATTAGGGATTGGGAAAGGGAGGGGATTTGGGCTTCCGGTTATCTCACTCACCGTACGAAACGCAGCAGCAAGCCGCTACTTAACGTCGGTTTTCTGTGAGACAGTGGAACGATCCGGTCGAGCCAGCTCATTCATGCTGTAGACAAAACTGTCTACAGCGTGGCTCTACCACTCAAAAATATGTAGGAAGACTTGGAGGAAATGTTAAATTCACAACCCATTGAACAAGAGGCTCTCAATAATATCAGTTGAAATATAAAAATAAATAAATAAAAATATTCCTAGACAATTCACACACGATTATCTAGTGCCAAACTAAGCAGAGCTTGTACTATGTACATCAGATAAATATAATAATATATTTCTAAATACATACATAAATTATAGATAAATTACACCCAGTCACAGAACAAGTACTCGTGCTCATCACACAAATATTTGCCCTGGGTGGGAATCGAACCCACGACCTCAAAATGAACTCAGATTGAGTGAATACATATTTTTAATTTAGCACCAGCAGTTCTATTATTCACATAACAGAATTAATTTATCCAGTTCAGTTCCTTAAAAATCTGATATATGAATATTTTCACTTGTAAGAAATGGTTCGGCAAAATTCTCGGCAAACAATTCTGATATGTGCATCAAAATGACAAAAAAAATTACTGTGAATCATCAGTACATGTAATCAATTTCACTTGAATATCAGTTATAACATATTTTTTTTTGCCACCATACTACATTTTTAATTTATTGATAAGTGCATCCATCGTTTAATAAAGTAGTTTTTTATCTCCCCTGAAAACTTGACAAAAAACACATAGCGGTTTTGGCAAGCGCAACGACGATTTGTTAAATTCTGTCTTTGCCAATTTGTCTTTGATCTGCTATATAAAGAAATGTATAAAACAGGAGCTGTTGAGAGAGAAGCAGCAACATTTGGAGCGGTTGATGCGTGAGCGGGAACTCGAACGGGCCGAAGTCGCCAAAGTATCGCTGCAGGCGGACAGAGCCGAGAGTGCACTGACCCAGCTTAAGAAGGAAGCGACACAAGTACGTTTACTTTCATACTAAATATATAATACGGAAACTACAATGTGCAAATTACAAAAAGCGCAAAATAACTTGGCCACGCTTCAAGTCAACCTTTAGTACTTATCTGAAGCAATAACAGCGATGAGACGCTTATGGCTAACTTTAAACAAGCCAAGTTATTTTACGCGTTTAGTAATTTACGTATTGTACCTTGCAAGTATATTTAAGTATTTGTGTAAACTCTACACAAATAATTGAACTCTACGCAAAAAAAATAACATATCGGTAGGAACTTATTTTTGAACGCTCCCGTAAGCTAGTTGACCAATACCTACGCTATCCGATCTAAGCAAATTTTCGCGTCCATAATTCTTCATTTATAGTGGGTATTCGTGGGCGGTGGAGATCACTTACCATCAGGTGACCCATTTGCTCATTTTTCGCAATGTATAAAGAAAAATTACCTCTAATTCCAGATAATGTAATGTGTTAATGTTACTTTAATACCACTTTCAGGCCAACAATGAAAATGTCAAGCTCAAAGCCGAGCTGGACAAGCTCAGCAAGCTGTTGGAGGACGAGCGACAGAAGGTGGAGGATCTCATGTTCAGAAACGAGGAGGAGAATATTAACAAAGAAGATTACAATGTACGGTATATTGGAATTCAATTATTCGTTCAATTAATTTGTATGTCGTTCAATTAATCTGTAAACACAGATAGACAGTATAGTTGACTGTGAAACGAAATACCGCGGGTTCGATTCCCACCGCGAGACATATGTTTGTGTGATCCAAAAATATTTTTTCCGGGTCTGGGTTCTGCGGAGCAGTAAGTTTCTCGTAGTTCCTGATCCACAAGATTACAGCCTTACCCAGTTGAGGGTCGGGACTAAGTGTGTGACTGTTGGGTGTTATTATTTCTATCAAGCAGGGCCGTCTTAGATAGGATTACCAAACGTCCGGGAATTTCACTCTACTGTCTCGGAATTTGCGATTTCATTCTTTATTTTTTTCCTAATTCAAATAATGAGGCATCATGATTCATATTCTCGGTTGTCCAGTTATTTATTTTCAGTCATTTTGCTAGATATTAGTTCTACTAAACGTTGACCTTTCTCTGATAACTTGTTTGACGTATTTTTCTTTGAATTTGTTACAGAAATACAAAGAAGCTATGGAGGTGAGTGTATGGCTAGTTTATTCTTCCGTTACACCAACAACTAAACTATATTATTTATAACATGATTACATTTGTCAATCGAAATTTATGTGCTGAAGTTTAAATATAATTCTCTTCGACATTTGGGTCACTAAAACATAATACTTAAATAATACTACTATACCTACCCTGGTGAAATTTCAGCATACGAGCGATCTACCACCATTTCCACTTTTGTATGTAAAAAACCTACCATATAGGAGGTCTCACCTATGGGAGAAACCGTCTGCGTTGGTACCATCGCTTTGTTCATTTCTGCCGCTAGCAGCATTGTGTAAACACTTATTTGTTACAGTTTGAATAACATTGATGCCAGTGAAATTACTGGCCATCAATGTTAAAGTTCTGTGTGGTGTTGCCTGTTTATGAGCGGGCGTGGGGCTTATCATCAGGCGAGCGAGCGACCTGCTTGTTTCTAATGGTGCTGCCACACCGGTGTTAGAAAATGTTATATAACATTTTGTAACAGCGGTGTGGCAGCATCATTTAGTTAACATTTCTTAACAATTTGTAACATTTTGTAACATTTTTTAACATTTTTTAACCACGGGCGGCGGTACTTTTGAGAGCGGCGCCGTCAAAGAAGAATGTTCAGAAATGTTAGAAAATGTTAAAAAATGTTAGAAAATGTTTTTGTTAACATTTTATAACATCGGTGTGGCAGCATCATAATATTTAAAAAAAAACTCATAATTGCAGGCTGAGAAAGTGACGCGAGAACAGCGTATCCGTGAGCTGGAAGCGGAGTGTGCGCTGCAGCTGGCGCGAGCGGACGCGACCGCCGCCGCGCTGCGAGCCGCCGAGGAACAACGCGCAGCCGACGCGACCGCCACCGCAGAACAACACAGGGAAGAGCTCACCGCCGCACAAAGTACGCACGATCACCGCTCAAACTTATATTTGTATCTATCTTATCTCCAAACATTAATTCAATGTAATTTTTCAGCGTTGTCTTCAGAACTTCAAAAGTTGCTAGACGAAGCATACGCTCTCCTCAAAGAAAAAGAAAATGAGAAAGATTCGCTGGGTAAAAGTATGTCCGATGAGCTGACACGAGTCAAAACAGAATCGGAGAAAGCACTGAATGAAACAAAGACTAAATTGGCAATAGCGCAGACTGAATTCGAAACTCAAATTTCCGTTTTAACGGCCAAGTTGCAACTATCCGAATCCAAATTAGAAACAGAGAAACAAACATTGGAAAGAATAAACAAAGAAAATAGTCAAACTGTCATCGACCTTAATGCTAAGCTAACTCAACTACAAGCCGCGGTTGATGATAAAACACTCGAATTAAACAAAGGTAGGCTTTTTAAGAATATTTGAGATGTCAAAAGGACAATAGGTATAGCCACATAGTGCCAACCCACAACATTTAAAAAAATATTTACGTTATGCAATAATATTCTTAAATACCCAAAGAATGTTTTTCAATAATACATAAAAAGAACCCTAAAATCCTTATAAAATATTGCATTTTCTCTGACTATGCGGAACTGCTATAGTATACTAAATATTCAGAAAAAAATACGAATTTTCAATAAATTTTATATCAATTTCCAAATGCTATTTAAAATTAATATTCGTGTGGGTTAGCTGTGGATTGCTTATTACCGTTTAAATAATAATATTTTAGATTATAACAGTTTGAAAATCATTTATTTTAGCGATTGCGGTCAATAAAGAACATGAAGTCAACCTTAATAAAGAAATAACTAAGCTCAAAATGGAACTAAGTGCTAAAATGTTGGATTATGAGCAATTGGAAGATTCTAAGCTAAAACAAGAGACAGTTTGTAAAACATTGCAGGATGAGATCACGCGCGTGAAAGAAGAGTATTCAACTAAATTTAATGAATATGAAAGCTTGTTAAATGAAGTTACGCAACAAAATGAAAAAAATAAGTCTGAGATTTTAGAGCTACAACAAAATCTATCAGCCAAAATTAAAGATTACGAAAAGTTACTTGCTGACTCGAGTACAAATACCAGTTCCACTGAAAAACTTGTCAATGAATACAAAGAAACTATTCATGAGAGAGATAAAGAAATCATAAAACTTAAAGACGATTACGAACAAGCAACAGCAAACTTTAACATAAAACATAGCAAAATTGCAGAAGAACATAAAAAAGAAATAGAAGAACGTAATACCAAGATAGAGCAACTTCTAAAAGAAATTGAAAATCACAAACAAAATCTTGACCAAAGCAAGATTGAATTCGATAAACTTAATTCACAATTTAATATAAATATTGATGAATTAAAGAATCTTAAAGAAGAAAATGACCAACTTAAACAATTGGTTAATAAATTGACTCAAGATAATAATGACCTTAAAACAAAAATATCTGCAATGGAATTGGAAATAGGTGAATTAAACCGACAACATAGCAGTATTGCAGAAAAATGTGAAGAGCTACAGAAATCAAAAGAAAAAATTGAAGGTGAATATATGAACCTAACTGGACAAACAACAGATTCCAATGAACAATTTAATAAACTATCACAACACTTAAAAGAGACAGAAAAGGAATTGCAGGACTTTAAAGATAAACATAGAGAAACTGTTAATACTTACGCTAGAACTGAACAAGAGTTAAAACAAAAGCTGTTCAAATTGCAAGAAGAATCTTCTTTAGAGCAAAGTCAACTTGTACGCTCAGTCAATGAAAAGATAGAAAACCTGCTAGAAGCCGAAAATAAAATTAAGGAAATTGAAACACAAGCAGTTGATTTAAATAATCAATTGAGAGACGTTCAACTAACGAATGATAGTTTAATAGATGAGAATACTGTATTGAAACGAGAAATTGAAACATTAAAATTAAAAGAACAAGAACTAGCTATTGAATACGATGCAAAGTGTAAAAAGCTTGAGATAGATATTGATAGGTATAAAGAAGAAATATCCCTACTGAAAGCTGAGGGTGCCACATCGGAAGTGAAACTCATGGAAAAAGTGGACCAATTAACAGAAGCACAAAATGACTTAAATAATAAGCTCGAAGAAGCTAGAAAACATGAAGATTCTTTACAAAAAATATTAGAAAACATGACATTACAATTAAATAACCAGAAGGCTCAACATGAAATAGAGGTAACACAAGTTAAAACACAATTGTTGTCAGTAAATGAAGAATCAAGCCGACAGAAAGAGGATGAAGCACGATTGAGAAACTTGCTCGAAGAAAAACAGACTCTTATTAAAGATTTAACCTTAAAACTAGAAATGCTTGAAGTTGATTTAAAATCCAATACAGAACTAGTGACTGAAAAGGACCGCCAAATAACCCAAGTGAACGAAGAGCTCGTAAAAGCTGTAGAAAGTAGAAAACATTTAGAAGAAACTTTTAATAATTCACAATTAGAGATCTCAAGCTTGAAACAAAAATATGAGAGTCTTATAGCAAATTCTTCCGCCGAAGAATCGCTACTGAAAGAACAGCTCAGTGAATTTGAGTCTCTAAGAAAGGAAAATACAGCTTTATCCCAAGAAAAGACCTCGTTAGAAACAAAATGCAATGAAATGCTAGGTGAATTCAACAAATTAAAAGAGGAACACGATACAAACATTAAAACGTTGCATGAAAATGTGAGACTAAATGATGAACTTAAAAAAGAGTTACAAGACAAAGAAAATATTGTTAAATCTCTGAAAGAGATCAACAAGACTGAATTAAACAAATTAACAAATACAGAAGCAGAAATAATTCAATTAAAAGAACAGGTGCTAATGAAGGAAACAGCACTGCAAGAAAAGGAAACGCAAATTAAAATGTTAAACGACACATTACAGTCAGAATCCAATGATATACAACGCAAAGCGGCAGAAGCTCATGAGAAATATAATGAATTAAATGTAAAATATAAAAGTGAAGTGGAATCTCTAAATAACACTATTAAGACATTGCAAAATCAGATAGCCAGTAGTATAAAAGAATTTGAAGACTTAAAATTATCTAAAGAAAAAGTAACCGAATTACAAGAACTTTTACACAAATCTGACCAGGACATAAAACAATTGACTAATATTAATGAAGCACAAAAATTAAACTATGAAGATTTAAATAAACAGCTACAATCACAGTTTGATGAATATAAGAAAGAGAGTAAACGCGTAAAACATGAACTGACATCTAAGTTAAACGATTATGAAAAGGAACTGCAAGAGTCTAAAGAAAAAATTAAAACAGAAACAGATAAACAGGGTGAATTGCAACAAAAACTCACGGACGCTGAAAACAGAATATCAGAATTGTCGCAAAAATTAGAATTAATTGTAGTTCAACAAAGTACTGATATAGAAAAGGATAGCAAATTAGAAAAGCTATCCGTAGAATTACAATCTTCACGTCAGTCTTTAGCGGAGCATTTAAAAAATAATGAATTATTAGTAAACAATCTAAAGGCTGACATTGAACGCAAACTACAAGATTTGAAACACAAAGACGATTTATTAACAAAATTACAAGAAGAAGTCAATGTAAGTGGCTTATTACGCACATGTTATAATATAGTGAAGCTTATCAAATCTAGTCATGGAATATTTTTTTCATTTACAGACCCAAAAAGCCAAAGTCGAAATTGCTGAACGAGAAAAGGTTATTTTACAGAAGGAAATGACTAAAGGCAAGGACATTAAAGACAAAAATGACAATAATGCTGTGGGTATACTGGGAGACGGAGACACTGCATCACAAAAGTAAGCTAATTTTTACTTTATTGTAATATTTATGAAAACATTTACTTATATAATGTTATTTCACAGGACATTAGAAGAAAAGGAAATGTTAGATGGTCAAGTGAGCTTCCTAAACTCTGTGATTGTGGACATGCAACGGAAGAACGAGCAGCTAATGGCGCGGGTGCAAGCGCTCGAGGGCAGCTCCATTGCTAACGAGCCACCAATTTTGTGCGTTATCTAAATTCATTAAATATATCTTAGAGGGCTTAGAGGTTATGTATTATTCCAATGCTATATGTTCTGTATCATTGCATCCTCGAAAAGCCAATAGTGCTTGGCTTCTGACCCGACATTCAATAATCCACCTGCACTTTTGATTTTGATAAACTTTAAATAATTGTGTCAATTATTTGTCATGAACTAAAATTACAAAAATATAGTACACTCCTATGAAACTTGTATTTGCATGACACTCAAAATGTAGCCCTTCATTTCACTACCGGCTTTTAGCCTGCAGCATCACGAAGCCTGTCTCAGACTAATTATTATTTTACTTTGATAGACCTAACATGCACTGTAGGTTGTCTGAATTAAAACTGGACTAATTTAGTTTGGTCAGAGCCGTCAGAATTGACATTATTACGCCTACAATCCTGTAATATGGAATTGTAATATGTGATTATATTTTAGCAGCAACGGGCGTAAGAGTCGCGCGGTGGCGCCGCGTCGGTTCTGCGACATCTGTGACGTGTTCGACGCGCACGACACGGAGGATTGTCCGCGTCAGTCGGCCGAGCCAGACGCACCCGCTACACACAAGCGCACGCCGCCACCGCCCAGACCTTACTGCGATATATGTGAAGGTAACGGAATCAACTCATTCCATCTGTTTGTTAGTGAGGAGGTCTGCGAGAAGCATAGACGGGTGATCAGCACATTAGTAGAACCATTTTGCCCTTCGGCCTGTAGTCATCATTGTTGATAGTGTTCGAATGCTTATGTAGTAACAATACGTGCAAAATAACTTGGCCGGCTTGAATAACGAGCGGCGTTGAATTATTTTTGGAGAATGGGTATGAGTAGATGAAGGGCGTGGAGGATGGTTAATATACAGTTTCCACTCGGCCAATTTACAGACACATGTAATCGTGTCCTCAGTTTAGTGGCAGCATATAAGGGCTGTGAATCGGGAATTCCTGGGTTCGATCCCTAGGTCTGACGGATGCGTTGAGTCATGTGAGATTCCTGACTTTACACAAAATTAGTAAAATTGGGCAATCGTAAAAAATATTCCTCCTATCTCATTTCTGCAGCATGTCTAAAAAGCTTGATGCTGTGCCATCGAGTGTGATATGAACAAAAGGAAACTAATGTAAGCCAACAATCGTTAACCACATATTTTACAATTTATTATAATTTTGTGCTTCTACTGTGTAGTTATTTCACATGACAATGAAAGTCACAATTTCAATGATAAATAAAATATCAAATACAGGAATAACGTGCGATCCAAATAACAATAAGATAGTTAATGACCTCGACCTGTAAAAGTACGATATTTTTTAAGCCAGGAAAATGTGTACGCATACAATACCTTTTCTTTACATTATTTGACAAAGATAGATAAATAGGATATTATGACAGTCATTTCTATTTTTAATTGGATCGTACAGGTTAAATATTCCTAGTTGTATATATAACATTTTTAGACATATTTTGAATTGCTTTTATTTGTTTTAGTGTTCGGGCATGCTACAGAAAACTGTGATGAAGAAGAAACATTTTAATAATTATTTATTGTTTATTTTGTTTTAACGTTACCGTTATTATTGTTATCGTTTTGCCTGGATATTATTTATTATTGTTTACCATGGATATGGTATCACTTGTTTAGTAGTCCAATTCTTAGGCAATTATATGTAAATAAGTAACATTTGTTCTCTTCTCTATTGAGTAAGTCAATATATACATTATTTTATCGATAAATTAGGTGAATGGTATTCATTTTTCATTTGCATTATCTGGATATAATGCAAAATTGAGAAATCACGTCTTTTAGTGCACAAACTGATTAATTTTCATCACAATCTTGATTTAAAACATCTTTTATTGCATATTAATCAACTAAGTAATTAAACACCAAAATATTGCAGTTTTATAAACAATAAATTAATTGGATAAACATTGTTGTTTTATTTCCAATGATTTATAATATGATCTTATGTCCCGAAAACTTGGATGCCTTTATCAATTCTAAAATTACTAATTTTGTAATGAAGGATATGTTTTTATGCTTAATAGTTTTCGTGGCGTCAGGATCATATAAAACTTTTATTAAAAAACTTGTATTTTAGGTATTTTAATAATCTATATACAGGGTTATTTTTAAAACACCAGCAACCTCGCAGGGGTAGATTCCTAAGGTTATAAGCTACTACTTTTGTTCTACGACTTTTGATAATTTGTTAGATTTTATTTTCATACAAAAATAAGTATTCATTTAATTTCCGTCTTGATTGTTACAACGCGCATCGCAGATCACGTAAACAAATACGCGAAGTGTGGGGAACCCGGCTAGCTCCTTTGAAGGTCAACGCGCCGCTCAGCTGAGCGGCGCCTTTGAGTCGCCGCCTTTGAGGTCAACGCGCCACATACTAAGAAGAAAAATACGACACAACAAAAACTTGTAAAATCTTTTTTTTTTAAATATATTGAGTTATATCCAAACTCGTAGAACAAAAGTTGTTCCGTATGGGGACAGCTATCTACCCCTGCGAGGTTGCTGGTGTTTTAAAAATAACCCTGTATATAAAAATGAATCGCTGTGCGTGTGTCTCGCAAAAACTCGAGACTGGCTGTACCGATTTGGCTAATTCTGATCTTGAAATATTTGTGGAAGTTCAGGGAAGGTTTACCCGGTGAGAAAAAATGAGTAACATAAATAATAAGTAAAGGAAATTACCAAAAACGACAATTCAATTTTCCAATACAAACCGTTCCTAGGTATGAAAAATTTGATGTCTTTTGTCATTTTAGAAATAAATTGACACTTGGTTGTCAAATATTTATAGGTGCGTTCAGAAATTTGTCTGTTTCATAGCTAATATGGATATATATATGGTATGAGGTCCGATCTCTTTGGTCTGTTTTGTTGGAGTACAATACAGTTTTGTTTCAGAAATAAAAAGAGTGTAAAAGTATCAGTTGGTTGACGAAAAAAGAAAATAAATAAATAAATTTCAAGACAATTTGTCAGTTTTTTTTTTTCATCATCAGTTTGTCAGTGCCCGAGAACTTTATTTACGGTACGGGCTTTGACCGGACTTTTAACCGGACTGGGCCGGACTGGACCCGACTGGACCGAACTGGACCGTACTTTGACTGGACTGGACCGGACTGGGCCGGACTGGACCTGCCTGGACCAGACTTTGACAGGACTTTGACCGACTTTGACCGGACTTTCACTGACTGACCGGACTGTCACCGACTTTGATCGAACTTTGTTAGGACTTTGACAGGACGTTGACCGGACTTTGAAAGGACTTTCACCGGACTTTGACAGGGCTTTGACCGGCCTTTGACAGGACTTTGACTGGACTGTGACAGGTCTTTAACCGGGTTTTGACCGGACTTCGACCGGACTCTTACCGCCTTTGACTGGACTTTGATAGGACTGACCGGACTTTGACAAAACTTTGACCGGATTTTGATAGGACTTTCACCGGACTTTGACAGGTCTTTAACGGGGCTTTGACCGTATTTCAACCGGACTTTGACCGCACTTTGATAGGACTTTGACAGGACTTTCACCGGACTTTGACAGGTCTTTAACCGGGCTTTGACCGGACTTTGACCGACTTTAACCGGACTTTGACCGGACTTTGACAGGACTTTGACAAGACTTTGACTGGACTGTGACCGCGCTGTGACCGTACTTTGATCGGACTTTTGAAGGACTTTTACAGAACTTTGACCGGACTGGAGTGCAGTGCAGTACAGAGCAATCCAATGAAGTGATAACTTCTTATGGGAGGGTAAACCGCTTCGTAACGTAACGCGTTACGGCGCCACTCTGTCTGGCTTCCCTTTCTCTCACGCATACGGCAGCAGTAGGCAGGCTTCTCCTCTCTCACTTTAACCCACATTAGTTTAAGTTATCACTTCTGTCGAGCGTCTCGAGAACCACACTTCTTTTATTTATTTTTTTTGTCGCGGGGAAAAGCGTTTTGTCGTTACCGTCCCACCGGGGGAGGTGGAACGGTTATGTTGGGCTCTACTGGGCTTACGACCCAGCGTTGAGCCACCCGGGAGAGATGGAAAACATCCGGGCGACCGCTGGGCCGAGTCTGTAACACTATGTACACCCTATGCACGGCAAATATCAACTAAAAACCCCGCAGTGGCCATATTCGGCCCCGGGTTCCCGAGGCGAGAAGTGCCCCGGCTTCAGCAGGATTCGCCCCTGCGCGGTGCCGCCTTGCGGCCCGTCTCCAAATGTAGGGGGCTCAGATGCCCCCGCACACCGAAGGAGAAGACGACCTGCCTTAGGTCGTCGAAGTCAATTAATTGTGCGACGGACTACCTCACATGCAATGGTGCAGTACCTCACTTAATTTTTTTTTTGAATGGATAACTTCTTATGGAAGGGTGAACCGAAACGTTCCGTAACGCGAGCGGTCCATCGACCAGCCAGCGTTAGCCGACCTCCCTGGAACATCGATAATTTCGATTTCCCAGGTGGCGACCAGTCAGCTTGGACCGGACTTTGTACGGACTTCAACCGGGCTTTGACCGGACTTCAACCGGACTTTGACCGGACTTTAACCGGACTTTGACCGATCTATGACCGGAGTTTGACTGGACTTTGACAGGTCTTTGACAAGTCTTTGGCCGGACTTAGACTGGACTTTGACCGGACTTCGACCGGTATTTGACCGGACTTCGACCGGACTTTGACCGGACTTTAACCGGACTTTGACCGGACTTTAACCGGACTTCGACCGGACTTTGATAGGGCTTTGACCGGATTTTGACAAACTTTGGAAGGGCTTTAACCGGACTTCGACCGGATTTTGACAGGACTTTGACCAGGCTTTGACCGGATTTTGACAAGACTTTGACAGGACTTTGACTGGACTTTGACCGGATTTTGGCAGGACTCTGACCGGACTTCTACCGGACTTTGACCGGACTTTGACTGGACTTTAACCGGATTTTGGCAAGACTCTGACCGGTATTTGACCGGACTTTAAACGGACTTCGACCGGACTTTGATAGGGCTTTGACCGGCCTTTGACCGGATTTTGACCGGTATTTGACCGGACTTCGACCGGAAATTGACCGGACTTTGACCGGACTTTAACCGGACTTCGATCGGACTTTGACAGGACTTTGATAGGGCTTTGACCGGATTTTGGCAGGACTCTGACCGGACTTTAAACGAACTTCGACCGGACTTTAACCGGACTTTGACAGGACTTTGATAGGGCTTTGACCGGACTTTAACCGGACTTTGACAGGACTTTGATAGGGCTTTGACCGGATTTTGACAAACTTTGACAGGACTTTAACCGGACTTTGATCGGACTTTGACCGGACTTTAACAGGACTTTGATAGGGCTTTGACCGGATTTTGACAAACTTTGACAGGACTTTAACCGGACTTTAACCGGATTTTGACAGGACTTTGACCGGTATTTGACCGGACTTCGACCGTACTTTGACCGGACTTTAACCGGACTTTAACCAGACTTCGACTGGACTTTGACCGGACTTCAACCGGACTTTGGCCGGGGTTTGACCGGACTTTTACAGGACTTTGACAGGTCTTTGGCCGGATTTTGACCGGACTTTCACAGGACTTTGACAGGACTTTGACAGAAGTTTGACAGGGCTTTGACATGACTTTGACCGAACTTCGTAACGTAACGCGTTACGTCGCCACTCTGGCTTCCCTTTCTCTCACGCATACGGCAGCAGCAGGCAGGCTCCTCCGCTCTCACTTTAACCCACATTAGTTTAAGTTATCACTTCTGTCGAGCGTCCCGAAACGCACACTTTTTTTTATTTACATTAAGTGCATAACTGTGTTGCATTTAATGTAAATAAAACATTTGTATTAAGTTTAGACCACATTTTACACAAATATATGTAGGTGATACGAAGTTCACCGGGTCATCTAGTAAAAAATAGAATCACATTCTGGATATAGATTCATTTTATTCCTAAACCTGTCTGGAGTTAACAGAAGTTTAAAAACTATGTAATTGTAATGTTTTCTTTCTCTTTACCTGGCGTTATCCCAGCTTAATGCCTGGGTCCACCTTCCACCATCATGATTTGAGGGTGAATTTGTTATGAGGCAACCCGCCATCTGCCTTATCATAAAATGATAAAAATACGACAACAGGCAAATATTAAATTAATAGTATGGTATTGTTAGGAGACGAAAGCCGAGGGTACTGTTATGAACCTGAAAGAATATCTCATACGTGGAACTTATGACGCATCTCAGATAGTCTGGATCTTGCACTTTTCGATTTCTTTTTGTTTCCAAAAATTAAGGACTATCTTCGAGGAATACGATTGACGGCCCCAGAAGCGTCGGTGATAGCGTTCACAGAGGCAACGGCCTCAGCAGTTGGCCCAATGGTTACAAAAATGAAAAAGTACCTATCCATTGTCAGGGTACTTTAAAAACAATATAAACTTTCTTACTTTCTGCCTGATGTTATCCTGGCATACCTGTCGTCTCACCCCCTACAAACCCGCAATGAGGACTAAGTTTCGCCATTGCCTAGTCCGTTAATCAGCAAGTGTACCACATACAGGTGAGATTGGTTTTGGTCCTAAGATGTTGGTCGCCCACTTACACTCCAGTGAATGCAATACATAAAAAAAAACTTCTATTGTTTATATCGTAGTGAGTACAATATAGACAATATAATGTTTTGTCTTTATCAGAATCCAAAAACTCTTATGGTGCTGCCACACCGATGTTATAAAATGTTTACAAACATTTTCTAACATTAAATCTAACATTTTATAACATTTCTTAACATTTTATAACATTTTCTAACATTTCTGAACATTCTTCTTTGACGGCTTCTTTGACGGCGCCGCTCTCAAAAGTACCGCCGCCTGCGGTTATAAAATGTTAAGAAATGTTACAAAATGTTACAAATTGTTAAGAAATGTTTACTAAATGATGCTGCCACACCGGTGTTATAAAATGTTATATAACATTTTCTAACACCGGTGTGGCAGCACCATTAGTATGGCTTTAGTACAACATACCCAATTTAACAGTGTTTGAAACTAAGACCAAAATATATCTGGGGTTTAGTTCAGGGTTGCCATAAATATACCAACAGAAACATAGATGATTTAAATGATTTATTTTATTCCTTATGCTTAACAATTCTTAATAAGTATCTTACAATAGGTATGTCGTTTCTCATTATAACTTTAGTCCAAACCTTCTTTCTTCTCTTTAATTGCCTCCTGAAATATAGTTAAAGCACCTTACTAATTAATTTATTACTTACTAATGTTTAATTAATCATCAATAGCTCATTAGTCATGATTGTGCATAATTTTGTAATTTGGTATTCCACATGAACAAATTCTGAGCCTTACAACTTCATCATGACAACTCTATTACAATGCTACTAGGCAATTATTTAAAATAAATGTAATGAGCCCCAAGATAGTAGTAGATCATTGATTATATTATGGTACTTCAGTCCGTTCAATCAAGTTAAAATAATTACACTTACTTTAAATCTCTCTTCAAACAGGGACAATTCAGATGTTAGATCTGTGATAGCATTCATAAATGCTTCCTGTGGTGTATAGTCAGATGTAGTTTGAATGCGTAACACAAACTTATGTTCTAAAGGATGTGGTAATTTGTAACCAGCAAAAAGCACTTTTGGATCCTTCAATAATTGACTGAAAAAAATACAATATGATCTAAAATTATATACACAATTTAGTAAATATCGAATATAAATATATTGATAGGCCATTCTTATTGCTCACAAATACCCATTGTTTCATGAATTTCCAAGACCGGTGTTTTTTGATTTATAAAGTTTATCCTCCCTTGCAAACTATTGTAACACCAAACAGGGTTAACTGCGCAAACACAAAAACAACGATAGGCACTTACTGTCTGATCATGTTTCCAAGGGAATGGTCCTCTTTATTAACTGTAAATATTGCCGCATTAGTTACTTTTGTGTCGTCTTCCTTCTGAACCCTGAAGTGTTTAAGTAATTAGCAAATAACAGAAAATCTACACATGTTTAAATTCATAATATAATTTTCAGCACTTACTTTTTCTCTCCATCATATAATAAGAATGATTCAAAGGTCGGCGGTGCGTTCATTCTGGAACACTATTGTTCGATATTCTTACTTTTATTAATTATTCAAAAACACAAATCATAACATTTACGGCGGATTGGGGGTTTTTATATTATTTAATTTTCCCTTTCATTGGGTAGGCAAAGGGATCTAATCCATACAGCCTCGTGATATGTGATAGGTATTTCAAGAACGATGAAACACGGGTGTGATCAATAAGAGTCTATAGGGTTGGACACTGTCCCTGTTTTCCAATTACAGCATTAGAGCGCATTATGCAGCATAATGCTCAACGTTGAATGTTTCAACTACAGCAACGCTACGCACAATCAAGCACTCTCAAAAGTACTGCTTTCGGGTGATACATGCAATCGATACCAACTCAGTAACACAAAATTAACTAGTGTTTTTTCTTTAAGTCGGCATTGATCGAAATTTTATTTATATTATCCTTAGTAATTAATATTGTTTATTGTTGAGATTTTTTATTAAGCTTTCGTCTTATCGTAGTGTTTTCGAAATAGTCAAAAGTTAATTCAGACCCTGTTAAAAAGTAAATTTAAGGATGGATGAAGGTATAAACATTGACTATTTATATTTTTATTCTCAACACTGAACTTAGCGCACTCTGCTGGTGCACTAGAAAACTAATTCACGTTCCAATTAGCAATAAGCACACGTCGGCATTGTGCGCCACTGAGTCGCATTATGCTCTGTAATTGGAAAACAGGGTGTGCTGCCAATTTTACTGTGCCATGTCTGCGATAGGTAACTATTCAAACCACCAGAAACTACTAAAAGGCCGAATCCTATTGTCAAATTTACATGACAAAAGTATGAAGCCTAGATTATTCGAAATTTAAATGTTTGAAATGAAATGAAAATTAGTACATAGAGAAAATAAGACTAAAATAATATTTGTTATCATTTAATGTCATCTATAAAGCACAAAAAAAGTATTAACCGATATAATTAGTTTTTGAAAGTAATATATTAACTGTTAAACGTCATCCCCAGAAGAATTATCTCCATCATCTTTGGTTTTTGGCGGCTGAATGTCTTGCTTGTACCACTAATGTATTATATTATACTAGCTTTTGCTCGCAGCTCCGCCTACGTGAGCTGCTTTTTCCGGGATAAAAAGTAGCCTATGTCTAAAAGCATACTTCTAAGCATTCTTTGCTTATTAAACTGGCTATACTTTAAACAAAGGCACTTAAAATTCCCGTTTTTGCACCAATCACTGCGAATACCCGACATCATAAAATCGTCTGATTTTACCCGCATTTAGGGTAATTACCCACCAATTGGCAACGCTGTTTGACAGCAAAAATGTGGAATGACAGCTTGACAAAGTTTTGGCGGGAATTCTGACAGTGCAGTTTATCGCTTATTTTAATTTATTTCATAAACTTGTTTAGAGTTGTGTTTGTTGTATAAAAGTGGTGTGGATTTGTTTAATAAACATTGACGGTGATGAACAGTGTATGGAAACATTGAAATAAGTGAATTAAGAATCGTACTGAAAGGAGTTAACACCAAAACTCCGACAAGACCTTGAAATCGACCGCACCCGTGTTTTATCGTTCTTGTAAAAATTACTTGAGAATAAATTATACTTGACACTGGCTAAATGCATAATACTGCGAAAGCCATAAATAAAAAAAAAAAAAAAAAAAAAAAAAAAAGACAGCTTGACAGCCGACCTCGCCAACTTTGATTTAGTGGGAAACAGCCCCTTTTAACTCAGCCCAAAAAAGTAACACAATAGCGCTATGCAGCTATCTCATGTTTCAAATTTTTTCCATACATTTTATGAATGAGTACCTTTTTTATCTCTTTCTACGCTCTGTCCTTTATTAGTGTGTGTGTGATGATTCGAACGTCAGATTGAAAGAAGACAGAAGTCCGCCATTTTGTATTGTGGTCAAACATTGCTCTGAAATACCGCAAGATATAATCGATATCTTCGTGGGTGTATAGTTTGATTTATTTTCATACATAATTAATTGAACATGGTTCGTAAGTGCTCTGTTCCCGGGTGCAGTACTCGAGGTCAGGATATTAAATATATCTGTGCCCTACACAAACAAATTAAGGTGAGAAGTGTGGTTAAAGTTATGCCATTTTTACAAAAGTATCCTGTCTCTAAATACGAAAGCATACGTTTTTGTACTAAACATTTTATTCCCGAACATTCCAATTGCATTTTATTTTGCTCGAGATGGAGTTAAAAAAATTGTTTTAAATAATATTATTAAAGAAATAATATCTGCTGTTTTTTAAGCCGGATTTATAGTAAGAGCTGCTTGCAATGTCAGAATGGAATGCTAAACTGTAATGTAGTAACATATTTACAAGTTATATCTGCTATGAAATCGGCCCCAACCAATTATATTTATGATGTACTTCATTTATTGAAATGTATTTGCAATAATTTTCAGAACAACTTCTATTCTTATTGGCAACCAAAGGACAAAATGGGAGTATATTGAGACTTTACAAAGTGAATGGCTTTGGTGACAGAGCAAGAAGCACCAAACTTACTGAGAAACACATAAATCCAACTTCGTATGATAAAATGAAGGTAAATAAATATATAAAGTCTTGACTGATTGACAAAAGGTACACAATAAGAACATATTTGATTCCATAATGTAATAAACTTTATTTTATTTTCTTTTACTATCCCTGTATTATATAAAATATGTACCACTGCTGGGCACGGGCCTCCTCTACTGAATGAGGGTCTTAGTCCACCACCCTGGTCCAATGCGGATTGGCAGACTTCACATACCTTCGAAAAATCTTGCCGAGTTCTCAGGTATGCATGTTTCCTCACAATGTTTCCTTCACCGTTAAAGCAAGTGATAATTAACAATTAATATACACATAACTTAGAAAAGTCAGTGGTGTATGATCTTGAGGCTGGTTTCGAACCTGAGACTTTCATCTCGACAGTCCATACCACTTCAGGCTGATTTATGGCTGCCTATAATATACAATATATAGTATTAAAATAGATTTAAAATCATTAATTCCACTCCCCGCTGAGCTATGGCTGCCTATAATATACATAATATTAAAATAGATTTAAAATCATTAATTTACTTTTTATTAATGTATTATTTATATTATGTACATTTCAGGTCAAAGCAGTCCCAAGTTTTCGGCAAGCAAGTGGCTACATCACTAGAAGTTCACATGAAGTCTCTGCTATTTATCCAGGAGCATGATTACTTAAGTTTAAATCTAAACATTGACAATGGTTTATTCACAGCAGAAATTCTTCTTTTGAAAAATAATTTATTTCACAATTTAATTGGTTTTGGCCATTATGGTAATAAGTTAAAACATGCTCTTTCATGTAATTCTGAACACATTACTTTCTGGAATGATGCTGTATGCTGTGTCAGCCAGAGCTGTCTCCTTTGTATATTTGTACTTTCTATTTAATTTAATTCCCAATTTAAATGTCATTAGTGGTTTAAGTGTAATAATATTAATAATAAAGAATTTTAGTTTATTGTGAAAATGCAAATATTTCAAGTAGTTATAGAGGTGCAATTTTAAGTAAAAATTTAATTCGCGGGCTACCGGTAGGTTCGAATTCGTTTGTAAATAGGACGTAAGAACAATTTACATAAATATGTACCCTACGATAAAAATAAATTTTATAACTACTATTTGGTTTTATTATTATTAATCAGATTTTAGACGACGTTTTCGCCGTGTACTCACTATAGAAAATCGGTAATTTATTACGGTTTTAGTATGTAACCGTCCTTAGTCATCCCTATTTTTTTTATGATCGGTATTTTCTGAAAATTACCGATTTCCGATACGGCACGTCTCTAGTATACAATCCGTGCAAAAGAGATAAAAAAGGTACTGTAATGTAGCATCACACGGGAAAGAAAGAGATGTCCAACTTTCTTATGAATGAATTTGATAACAGGTATAGTGTAAAAAATTATGCATGTAGGTGTGTTCTTATCGTGTTAAAAAATTTGTATGAAGACAACCGTCTCTCTAGTTTATTTGTCTCTGGTGGGAAAGTTTGGATTACATACAATATACATTATGCTAACGCCTAAGCCTCTAAATGGATGGGCAGAGAACGTACAGTACAGAACGTACATGCACCCGCAGTAGCGAGCCTATCGCCATAAGTTCCAACCCTGGACAACCCGCTGTGTGTTGTTTCGTACTGAAAATTCAAATTCAATTTGTGATTGCACGACCGGGGATTTAAGCCTTCCATGCAGTGCTGCGATCTGCGATAAATATTTCTCTTATAGTTTGTATGGGATCACGCGCAATCTTACACACTGCCGCGATCCCAATGGGACGCCTCGTGTCCGTGCGATCCGCCATCTGCGATTCTTGTTTTAGTTCATTTGGTATGGGGACGCGCCGGGCCATCTGGGTCTAAGGGTGAAATGGTGGAACGTGAGCTGATCAGGTGATCAGACGTCCCCGCCAAAAACACAATACAATGGGGACGCGCGCCGCGATCTTACACGCTGCTGTGATCCACACAGCATTTTACCGAATTGTGCTGCCAGAATGTAATTAGATACAAAAACTGTCTATTAGGTTGGTGTGTTTTCGATACTATGTCAAGAGACATAAGATGCTACATCTCATAATGCCCAGTAATTTAACTGGCTTCAATGGCCTTCATACAACAATGCTTACACACAGCGGTTGGCGAGAGAATTAGGCAAAGTGGTGGTAACAATCCAGACGGCCTATCCCATACGAGGGCGTTATCACATAGTTGCATTAATGATCTTGCTAAAGCAAGATAGCAAATCTAAAGATTTCGCTAACTCAATAAGAGCCACGTACGAGTTGTGACTGGGACGGGGACGCCGTTATTTTACTTAAGTCGACTGTATTTGGGCGCGCGATATGACGCAAATACAAATTTATTCACCTCACGGGATATCACTAAAATGCATTTGCTTGGTGATATTCAAGGTCCTCCTACAAGGTGGACATACGACCTGATAAAGGTCGCAGGAAGTCGCTGGATGCAGGCCGCTTCCAACAGGACTTCCAACTCCCAATTCTGGAAATCTTTGGGGAGGCCTATGTTCAGCAGTGGACGTCCTGTGGCTGATGATGATGATGGCGATATTCTGTAGTTTTTTTAATTAGGAATCTAAGCATGCATTCAATTATCATATTTCAAATAAATAAAAAAACGATTACAGCAGAAAACACCGTTTATTTTATAATTATGAGAGAATTTCAGATTGATAACCTACGTATAGAATAATATGACTATAAAACCAATCTAACTTCAATTATACAATGTGTCCAGAATTTCACTGTAATCAATAATATAAGTACATATTAGCATAACAATGGTTGTTTGTAATCAGTTTTCCTTTACAAGAAGATTACAAGACAATATAAATAGAGGGAATACATTTTTTTTATATAAATGAAACATTTACGGGTATTATTAGAACGGCACTTAACTATGTATTTCAACATTTTCATCTAAACTAAACGGTAAAAAATAACACGATTTAAAATAAATTATAAATTCTAATGTTTATTTCATATCATTCAACGCCAAGCAACATCAAAGAGTCCGAAAGAACAAAGCACGAATTGTGGAAATTTGATAAGTTACGAACATTTAACTACAAATCGAAGTCTAGCGACTCTACTCATAAACAATATGTAAATATAGTGGAACATTATAGTATGAAAACACGGGGTTTCACTTTTTAGCATCACTCTTACACTTCTGCGGTCTTTAATATGGTACTGAAGTTAAGACTTAACCATGGGGCTCTATTGTGACACTGCAAACTTCTTTAGGTACTTTATGCTTATACTATAACGTGCTGTATCTAAGGAAAGAACAGAAACTTTAAATATACTGTATATGCACCATTAGCTATTATTATTAAACAAGACACAACGTGCCAGTATACACTACTTGAGATTTTAGAAAGAGCACATTTTGTTTTTAATAAAGTCTATTGTTAATGATCTACGACTCCAAATTGGATGATCGTTTAAAACAGTTTTAACGACACAAACCTGATGTAATTTATTGTTTCGATTTTAGATCATTCAGATTCTTATAATTCGAATGTTCGTTGTTTCATAAATTCTCCGAGAAGATAATCAATTCAATAATAATTATCTGCGGAGTGATTATATAGGTAGCTATATTACGCTCGAGCTACAGATTGGGATGTCTTTGATGGCTGATTATATATTTTCTAATGTGTTATAGGTATGGTTACACAGATAAATTTTAAATTCAACGTTATGAAAGTTCATAAAACTTGATCCATTCAATATTGAATGAAAAATTGTCGAATAAGCGTAATGAGACAGCATTGCGATTATTTTTGGATTATTTTTAACACTTACTAGCTATCGTTGGTTTACGTAATAAAATGCTATAAGAATTGACACATAAGTATATAAACTATACTAATTGTGTACTTATACAAAATATGCAATCCAATCAACAATATGCATACTATTGATTATGAAAATATCTATGATTTATACCGATACATAATGTTGAGATTTGTAGAGGCGCGTGCGTTCGCGTCGCCGTCTAAAGCGCGCGCACGAGCTAGCAACGTCCGTCTGCTACGCTTGAACACGTTAACATCACTTATATGTACACTAGTAACGGAAAATACGAATTCGATATAAAGATTTCGATATTATTTGAACAACAGAGATCATTAAAAGCTGACTAGAAGTTCGGTTACACCTACTCTAATAAGTTATTTTACACGCGGACCGTCGCGCCACCGAGCGGCTACTGGTCGCGATGCACGCGAGTCGCGACACTTACTTGTGCGAATGTGCTCCCTTTGCAGCGTTGGGCGACAGACGACCGCGACAGTACAGCGCAGTATGCACATCACTGGCAGTCATTAAATATTAACGTTACATTGGTGTCAGGTACGCGGCCTCGTCTCGAGACCAATTTTAATATACTTATACTAAAGATGAGCCAAGATGTGTCTAGCAATGTCAGCGTGATGAGTATGCGCCATGTATGCGCGAGTGTTGCAGGCGGGTGCAGGCGGGTGACAGACGGTGGGGACGATATGCCCGCTCGCAATACACAAGCGAGATACGACCGCTGACAAATGTGAACATGCAGTGGCGATGAATAACGTTCATAATGAAACTACTGAGAGAAAAGGTATCACCTAATTTCTCTACCGTTACGAAGGCAACTAGATGAACTCCTACTCTTAAGGATAAAAATCTAATTATGCTATAATTTTTCATTAAAATTAACATTGCTTCATGTTCTTACACACTCGACTGCCACCAAGGGGACGAGTACAACATTACATACACACGAGGGTAGGCAGGGGCACCACTTCCGAGGTATTGGAGATTTAGTGCCGTTATCCACTCACACCTCACTTCTCAATAACCACTGCTCCTCAATAATAGCAGACTCCTCAATAATATATTAATGTTGACGACACAATCCCTAAGTATAATTTTAACATTATCTTCTTACAGGAAAATGCTAATGTAATAATTTATGTTGGTGCTCAAATTTTCACGTGATCTTTCTCTACAATTTAAAATTACAAACTGAAATACTGATCTATTTTTATATTGTTGAAGTATCGAGTACTTCAAATTTATTAAAAAATTTAACCTAGCTAAGATGGCTACATTATGTATTACTGTACAACTAAGAAAATCTTAGAAGGTATCAAATAAAAATTTAACATACACGCAATTATAAATCTGATAGAATAAGCGCCAAATTTATTTGTTGTTATATGACTCGTTTTCATTATTATATTGAAAAGTACTCTTACTATTTAAGTTACACTCACGATAACAATTTTATCATTATTATAAAGTTAACTAAACAACAACTGCATCTACTATCACACATTCGAAAGTTTAAAACAATTTTACAATTGTAAATCGAACTTCATTATTGCTTCGGCGACGATGCACCGGAACGATATGCTCCGTGGGGAGGCGGCGAGGGGAGGGGAGGGGGGAGGAAACAATCAGAACCACGCTCTAAACCTCACAAAATGACTTCATCCACATCGAGTAGACTAGGAAACACTTAAATCTTGAAGTTGTTCGACCCTCTAATAATTCGTATCGGTCGATTTTAGTAGGTAAGACTTTAGTCGTCTTATATACGTATCCATTCAAGTCGATGCAGTCTACGGGCATGTCAAACGAAATTATGAATAATGGCTTCACTGTGACATTCAGTTTTGATTTACAACCCTACCTTCGACCTAAGGTTCACACATCACCTCACATCACCTCATCACACCTCACCACACTCGGCGACCACTCCTCGACTGGTCACGACACGCGACTAACCACAAGTATACCACCTTCACACTCGCGACAGTAAGGGCATCTAATTGTGAGGTAGAACCGAATACCTTTATTTTAAACTAGCTTTTGTTCGCGGCTCCGCCCACGTGATCAAACAAACAAACAAACAATCAAACTCTACAGCTTTATAATATTAGTATAGATTTGGGTAGCTTAGCAACGGAAGCCTTCAAATAATATTATTTCGGTAGCTTAGCAACGGAAGCCTTCAAATATGAATAATTTTCCCCGTTTTTGCAACATTTTTCACTGATACTTCGCTTCTAATGGTCGCAGCGTAATGTTATATAGCCTAAAGCCTTCCTCGATAAATGGACTATCCAACACAAAAAGAATTTTTCAATTCGAACCAGTAGTTCCTGAGATTAGCCCGTTCAAACAAACAATCAAACAATCAAACTCTACAGCTTTATTATTAGTATAGATATAGATGAATACTGATTGTAAATCGTTCGACTTTGTTGTTCGCTACGTCGCCTATATGAGGTACACACCACCGATCTCTCTCACCTATTAACGTTTTTTAAATATGAAATACGTAATAGAAGGTAACAAATAACAAATAATAAAATCACAAGTTCCAAGCTAATGCTGCAGAGGAATAATAATTATAATTGAAAGAACGTTAATACGAAAGGGAGAATTGTATTAAAGTTTAATTAGATAATCAAAGGCTAGAAACTATAAACATAAAACAGGTGGAGTGCATCGTATCCGACAATTGCATTGTCAATTCGATTCGTGTCGTTGGTAAATTTAGTTTGTAGCCTCGACCCACTTAATTTTTAAATATAGCTATAATCACAAATATGGCATCACATCGATTCCATACCATGATTTTAAACAATGATCCTTATTTAGATAAAACACAGATGATCGTGTCTAGGCATTAGACATACATGTAAGTAAGAATGTTTCAATAGTAATGAAGTATTTATTTTAACGAGACAGCTTAAATATTGCAAATGCATGAATATACTATTTATAACGTATCATTTAACTAATATCGATTATTGCTCACTATTTCTGTTTCATAATACGTGGAAATTAATTATTATTTATCGATTATTTGATATTATTTCAGTTAGATGTATCTGACGTCTAGAAACGACTACATTCCAGCGAATGCTTCGGTAACATTCGAATTAACAACAACTCTTAACCTCAGAAGCATACGGGCGTAAGTATAACTTAAGCAAGCATAACTTATGACGCCCGTATGCTTCTGAGGTGGAGATTTAGTGTAGTTGTTTCAAACATTTGCCCGAGTGTACCGATTTTGTATGAAGAATACTTGAGTACAATTTGAACGCCTGAGACAAAGTTCTAAGAATGAGTATAATGCGTTGGTGTAGATAGATGATACGCTCCATTGCTTCATGTGGATTGTCGCCAGGCGGAATGCAGGCACCAATATATACGCGACTTCTTTCTGCGTGACGGATCTGGAAATCGCAAACATTTGTAAGTACAATCCAAAACATTTTAGTGAGACAGCAATGTATTTTACATACACGAATATTTTTAACTATACAATAGCATATCGTTATTCTCTACTCGATCATTACTTAGTTTCATATAAGGAAAACCCTATTGCATAAACAGTGTTCTATTTTGAAAGACTAAATTAAGATTAATATTCTACTCATAAACTTATCTTCTATGTCATTGTTATTTTACACTCTACCTACCCAATTTTATTTAAATAATACACTAAATATTTAATAATAAAATTATATTGTGAAAAACATATTGTGTTTGCAATTACCGCTGTAATACGAAGTGTAATAGCAGTGACCTACAATTGAACGTATTTATGCAAAAACGATTCAACCGACATCAAGTTCAAATTGATATATTGCTTTTATTTTTTTAAATTCAATCATCTAACTGCCCTTATCCCACTCGCAATGGGGTTGAAGTCACATGCTTTTTATTAACAGAAAGATTAGGCATGTAGTTTTTACGACCGGCCGCCTGCCTGACGTCAACGCTTCTGGCGAGTCAATTTTGTTAAACTACATTAGATAATATTTTTTTCTGTAATATCGTACACAGAGAACGAATTACTAAAATAAACTATATAGTTACTAGTGTTTACTAGATAAACTAAAATTAACGGAATTTAAATTATATTATAATCAATACACCTAGCAAAATAAAATCAATATTTCAATTTGAACTTGCTGTGGGTTGAAACGTTTTTACAGAATTGTGTCCAATTAAAATATATGATATAATAAAAAGTGCAAAATAAAAAAGTGCAAGTATTGTAAAAAGTGCTAAAATATCTGAATATTTGCCTACATTCCTTTCTGCAGAAGCAGAAAACAATTTGCTTAATGTTATGAAAAGGGAAAAATAAATAAATCGCATAATAATTAGTGATTATTGAAATGTCTGATGTTTATTGTTGGCATGCATGAAATATGCAGAATTACAATATAGGATATAGATAGTCTTATAAATATTATATGTGTATGATATTAGGTTGTATTAAAAGTAATTATGCGTTTTGCCTCTAATTTATAAGGCTTATATCTAAATTGATTATGAGTCTAACGAAATATATTTGGCTTTGCTGCTAATAAACTAAATCCTGGAGTCGGATCATGCAAATTTTAAACCCCCAATTGCATGTTTTTTTTTTCAAATATGGGCCCAATGTCGACTCTTTGTTATGTTCAGATGACTGACTGTTGTCTAATGAGCTCGCTCGTTGCATTCGCAATTCTAACTATGGATGCTGTCTATAAAGCCCATAAAGTATGCGCGTCAAACCTGCCCCCATGAACCGTTTAGAAGAAAGTACTATACACGTAGCCGGTCGCAATGAGGCCGAGCACGAGCAGGCACAGCATTATCATTATCTTCTTCTGCACATTGGACAAACACAACAAGAATTAGTGAATAGAAGTGTTTGGCGAGCGTGCACGGAGCCGGGTGCCGGTGACGCGTCATGACATTACACGTGACACGTGACATGTGACACTTGACACATGACTCGTGACACGTGACACGTGACAGAGTGCACGTGACCGGCCACCGAGTGCGAAGCCGCCCGCCACCGTGCCGAACAGTTACCTTTGAGCATTTGGCGAACAGACAGCGCAGTCTGCTCATGGATGAAAGAGACTCGCCACGTAGCCGACGACGACCAGGCCCAGTATGAGCAGACACACAAGGATCATGATCTTCTTCTGTAGACGGCGAGCGTCGAGTGACGGACGCACGTCGGCGAGCATGCAACAGTACGCTATACACATGTCTTCGTGGCCAAGCGCCGCACTTGACTATCGACTTCGATCGCTCTTTACTTTTTAACACTTTCAGTTATATAATAGAAGAATATGAATGATATCAGGTGATTATAGTTCAGATTTCTTAAGTAGTTAGTGGGTGCGCCATTTGCCATGAATACTTGAAATGGGTAAAAAAGAAAAAAAAAGAAATAAAATAAATAAATGTAATTTTCAAATTATAAACATATTTACAACATGAGTAGATTTTCCATTTACACGAATAATAAAAACAACATTTCAAGTGTGCCCTTCGTTGTGAGGGAAACTAAATTAGGTACTAACATAATTATTAAAATTTATGAAAATGAAACATAACTTCTATAAGAACATTAACATAATTAAGTAATATGTCATCACTAACTATGATGACGATGGCAATAAATTTATGTCTCACAGTCTTTTGAATTTAAATACATGAGTGTGTAAAATTAGTATACGTTCGCGTTGTATGCTAGAGACGCGACGTTGAGATAGAAATTTGCACATTAAATAACAATATGAATAATGTAATCACAGTTAATAAAGGATATAGATTTTTCTATAATTTAATAACGTTGGCATACCAAGAATTGAAAATGCTTATTTTAAATGCAAATGTAAATACGAACATCAATGTATTAGAACTGTAAAGACAAAGTGGTAATTTGTGCGATTATTTAATTATAGATTGATAATAATATACAACGTATATTAGTTCATCTAGTCTTTCGTACTTTTACGAATAGAGATAATATAACAATTAAATATTAAAGTTTATAGGATAGACTATACAATTACTATAATAAAAATAATCAGTTAAATTGTGATATCCTTAAAGTTGTTTTACAACCTTTTTCCTTACACAAGAAAATTTGAATAGTTAATTATAACATGAATATTGAAGTGATAAAGTAATTAGAGCCCCACTGTTAGCTAACGCCAAAAGCATTTTTCTTAAAATACTGCAGCCGTTATCATTTAACCGGTTTGAATCATGATTAATTTGTTGTTGTTTTAATTGATAAAGAAGAAAACAACCGCTAGAACATCTGACGAAGCTAATAATGCAGCTTTAGCAAACATTCCATTCGAATGGAAAATTTAACGATGTTGCAGAAAGGTGATATCAATAATAACTGCACTTATAAGCGAGTGATTAGTAATTTATCGCTAGGAAAAAACATATAAATCCTACTAGATAATAAAATTAAAATTTATATAGAAACAATCGGTTCCTGACCTTTGGACAAGTTGTAAAATGTGACCATGTAATACCTTGGTATACATCATTGATTGACACTTATTGAGACGGTTTCCAAGTTCAGTTTTTGTTTTTTTTTACGATACTATTAGCTTTAAACCTTTAATGGAAGTGAATCAAGAATATGTAAGCCCAAAGCCAGCCTCCTCTGCCAGACACTCTGCTGATTAAAGAACGAAGCAATCTCGAAACTGCGGATTGTGTGGGTCAGACAAAACCAAATCCACCGTCAAATCATGATGAAGGAAGGTGGACCCTGGTATTAAGCCGGGATAACACCAAGCAGAAGGAAAGCCGTTACCATAAATTCTCTATCCTTGTATGTGGAATTATTATCGATCACACCTTTCTATAACACCTCGTATAGGAATAAACAAAACTAATTATAAATTAATAATTTAACGTAAGAATTATATTTACACTAAACATAAATACTGTTCAAAGTAGTTTCGCGCATTTGTTGTACTGTTAACTGAAGGTGGTCGCTCATATCGAAGGAACATAATTGTTATAATAATTTCTTATGTTTACGCGAATATTACTCATTGAAATAAAACTAATTTAAACGGATTTTATCGCGGTTTTTTATTAATTTTGATCCTGACGTTTCGAAGTCCACCCCGTGACCACGAAGGCTGAAAGGTCTTCAAAACGTTAGGATCAAAATGAATAAAAAATCCGCGATAAAATCCGTTGTAATTAGTTTTATTTCAATGCATAATTATTGTATTCCCATATGATTCGATAAAATGTTATTCGATCTACAACTTCGTAGCAATGTTTTATAAGACTATTTATTTGTTTTTATGAATAAGCAACTGCACCTTTAAGTAATAAAAAAAAACACTCGGTTACTGTTGTTATCAATTTAAAACAATCCGATAATCTTATCTACTCGAATAGCAATGCATGATTAGACATTGATTGTTAGAATAAGAGTGTTTTATTTATACATAACTCGATTTTATTATAATAATATTTGAAGATTTAAAATACACATTTAAATTAAGGATATTATGTATATACATTTTGGTTTTTTATACCTAGTAACACCAGCGAAGCTAAATTGTATATTAAATACATAACTTACTATAACTAAAGCACAATCGATTTTATTGCACTTTACACATATTGTCTTTATACTTGTACCGTGAAGGTACAAAAATAGACTTATATATGAAATGGGAACAATAATTATAAACGAAATTATAATATTTGTGCTAAATTAGGATCACGGAGACCGTTACATTTGCGTGACATATTTATCGCTAGGACTAGTGTTACCGCAGCTGTACACACTTACCGAATGAGCACGAGACGGGCAGAGAGCGAATGTGTACGAGCCGCTCTCATTTCGCCTCACTGGCATTCTACCATATCAGCAGTCTCACCGAAAACTGACGTAGTGTCAACTTGCTGTTGTGTTTCGTACGGTAAAACCCCCTTGATATTCCCCAATCCTTAAAGGTCGGCAACGCATTCATGATTCTCTGCTATTGTTGGTGTCCATTGAACCACTTACTATCAGTTGATTTATGCTTGCTTGTCGACCTACCGACTATAAAAGCAATCGCCGAGTATGTACAGCCCGGGTTAAACGCTATTAACACAGTAGTGCTGCGACTTTAACCCTACGATAAAGATGTCATACAAGTTGGTTTCAGTTGTACATAGTTAACGGTTCACCTACTGAGAGTGGATACAAACGGCTGTTACACAAAAAACATGCCACGATATCATGCAGAACCATTAATGGACAGCTGAAATACATTTGGCGTATTATGTGAACGTAAGCGAATATACTGATATCACGGATCCAAGATCTAAATAGACGCCTTAATTATATCATTCAAATATACGGGAAAACCAAGTAAATTTTTACTACGTACAATGACGCTATTACTGCGGTGGGCACTATGAAAAATTGGCAACCCAGAAAATATCAGTTTATTATCTATATATTTTTATATCTATAATAGACTGATTTTTAATTAAAAATACGACTATAAACCATTATAGTGCGCATTAGCGCGTTGCCCGAGGTATCGGCACGGAATATAATACCGACATAATATAAGCGTCTATTTAGATATATGGATTTGTGATTCAGATACATATCAAAACTGGTGTGTATACAAACGAATATCAATGTTGGATGCTTGTGTTGAGAAACCAACTGAATTCATGTTTCCGTACGCATTGTCCGTGTTGGTGTGAGGTGATGACGTCACCAGCCGGCGATCCCCGCGTCGCTTAGCTCAGCACGATCGCAAGAACTATTATTAATATAATCAGCGTAACAGACAGGCATATTATGATGAAGATTTTTTTCTGCAATGACAAAAGAAAAACAAACACAAAATAAAATCTTTGTCGTCAATGAGCCCGCAGTCGATTTGTGTCATGGTGTTGAAAATTAAAGAATAATTACTATCGACTGTCATTTCAATCTAAGACGGATATTAAAAAACAAAATGACACATGGATTTTTGTTACTAATTGCATAATATTACATTCTTCGCCTTTCGAGGGCATGCTTTTGAACAAAGAAACATTTTATTTACTTTTAATTCTCATTACTAGCGTGGTATATTTTTGTAACAATCCTATATTGAAGCTTTACCACCATCACCATGCCATCACAATCAGCGTCTAAAACATTTAGTGCACAGAAGCATAGAAATGCTACTGAACTATATGCGGGGTATATTGTTTCGTTTCATTATCTATAGGTATCCATTTTCTCTTAATTACAAATAGACCTCAGTAATACGACTTATTACTATGTTATAGACATTTATATTTAATTTAGTTTTTAAGTGATAATAAAACGAAACTAGCGAAACAGTGAATGTGATGTATTCTGATAAACGATTATTTTTCATACAAAACAGATATTTTGTCTAAATTAATCTAATTACATATCCGATACAAAAGAATGTTTCGAAACGTACGTATCGTGAGCTTGTTAAATCTATAAATGAGTCGAAAATAGTGATGTTTAGAAACTTGTTAGACGAATGTATTTAAAAATATATACAATATTTGGCGTGTTGATTCGTTGATCAGTATACAATCGTGTACAGCACTAAAGCTTATCGTACAATCGTACAACACTGCCTGTGAAATCGCGAGTTTAAGTACTTCAGTTTTATAACATTCTTAAATTAACATTCGTAATTTATAATGATTTATGCCGGTTTTAAGTTCCATGCAACGTGCGTTTTCAAAGATTAAAAAAGGAGTCAGTGCATTAAAATAGTTTTGAAATAGTATGTAAAATAATACATCAGCCTTTTTAATGGGAACAGCAAGTAGTAATTTTAGAAGAATAGGTATAGACATTAGTATAGTATTCGGCCAGTGCCGAGTGAGTGAGTTGGAGTATTGAGTATTTGTAAACGCCTCGACACCATCGTGTTTAGTATGTATTAAGTTGATTGTTATTGTAATTTTGGCTGGAGGCGTGTTTACCTTTCGCGCTTTGATCATATACTGGCGGGCTTTACTGATCTCTTGGCGGCCGGTGTCCACGTAGTCGGTGGTCTGTGTGACGTGATACTCGATGCGATCTATCAGCTCGCCCTGTTCGGCTAAGGGCAACCACGCTGGGAGGGACCGGGACGATTGGACCAGACCATTGCATACGGCCGATTGGTTCATACGATTTTGTGATATAAAAATACCCAACAGCAATATATGTTACAGGAACCGACGATATAGAGGCTGAAGTGGAAGGTTAGATGGTTACGAGGATATTGAAACACGAAAACCGCAAATCAAAATAGCCACAAGAAATTTCCTAATGATTACATAACAAAACATACAGCAGACCGACACACGTGATTAACATTTAGTGTTATTATAATTAGTACACAACTCGTCGATATAATATATATTAAAGTTTATATTACAGTGATACATAATACAACAAGACATTTGTTACAAAATAACATGTTACAACAATATGAAAACCAATGTTATATGCGTTAGTAAAAAAAAAGGCAAATTACGCACACACCAATTAATTGATAAATCAGTGACACACAGAATCAAAACGTTAGGTTCAGAAGCCCATTGTAACCCAGTGTTAGTTTGAGCATTATGAACAGTAAGAGCACAACAGTCAAAGCGTATTCGTGAAAGTACATACAGGGAGTAAAACAAATAACAAAACATAGTGTGAACCAATCACCGGATAATCGACATGACAAATGCATGATTTAATTAAATCAAATCAATCACAACGAAACGTGAGACGGGCGGGGGCAAGGGACAGGACACGGAGCAATGAATAGGGACGAGGCGATGGCGACGGCGGGAGGGGAAAAACAAAACAAAACACAGATTAATAATGAATGAATCGACATTGGAATGACAACTCACCCGTCGAGCTTTGCTCTGATATTTTAGGGCCTTCTTTGTGTCTTGTGTGGCAGTTTGGACATAGTCCACAGCGTGTTCTACATGATATTCAATGCGGTCGATCATTTCACCCTGTATCCATAGGAAGTGGTTTAGTGACACACACAATGTCTACTATGCGTACACTTACAACTCTTCCGGATAATTATATAGGCATCCTGTGACAAGACGACTTAACCTAAAGGACTAACGCGTCGTATGCCATTGAACATCTTAAGCAAGATTTACTGTAGAAGGTACCTCGGAGGAATTTTATAGCTTCCATCAATTTAAATATTATTATGAGACAAGTATAGAGTTGAGAGAAGAGGCGAAATGTTAGTGAGAGAATAGTAATATTGAGTGTGTTGACCTGGCTCTCGACAAGCATCGCCATGTCCATGAACATGTCGTGCAGCTCACGGATCGATGTCTCCAGCTTTATGATGTCGGCGTGCCGCGCCTCGATGTCCGCTAGCGTCTGCTTAGCTTGCTGTGTCTCCATTATTATCTGTAACCATTATTTTGTCAATTTTATTTACAGATAAGTCTAGATGATCTTTCTTTACTTTATAATTTATACTCTGAGAAGTTGCAAGTGTCGGTACGTAATACAGGTGTGGGTGATTAGTACAATCAACGTGTGAATGGACACGTTTTTGAAATACACATATCGTATTCAGTAATCACTGAACTGTTTGTTCGGGCATATGATGCGATCTCCAAGCTCACGGCTGCTGGAAATAGTCATGATTGCGGATCAAGTTTTTTTTTTTTTTTTTTTTATCCTGGCTCGGCAAAGTGACTACGCTACACCTGATGGTAAGTGTAGCGCAATCCAAGAATAGTGTCGACCAACGACAATGTGTCCATCGTTGGTCGGCAATATCATGCCGGCCTGCCAAAGGGCCAAGGGGGAGGGGAAGGAAAAAGGGATGGGAAAAGGGTTAGGATCAAGGGGCAAGCCCCCTGGGGAGAACCGGATATACACTGGCTGACCCTGGAACGCGACCCACACAAGGTGGGCCACTGTGGCAGGTTTTAGCACCAGTGTACGGTGGTCGCTATCCGGTCGGATACAAGTATCCTCCCACCAGCAAGTTCCTACTTGAAGGAAGTTTGTTCTTTCTTGTAAACATGATCTAGTGGAAGAGCTCCAGCTTGATGAACGGATTATGTGAAGACAAGTTCTGGAGGGTGATTGCACCTGGCAGTCTACGAGGCACACGAAAGATTTAGATTTAAAAAAAAATATATCTAGAACAATTACTAAGATATCGTGTATATACAGGGTTAATTTTAAAACACCAGCAACCTCGCAGGACCAGATAGCTGACCCCATACGGAACAACTTTTGTTCTACGAGTTTGTATATAACTCAATATATTTTAAAAAAAATGATTTTACAAGTTTTTGTTGTGTCGTATTTTTCTTCCTAGCGTTCGGCGTGCGAGCGCGACTCAAAGAAGCCGCTCAGCTGGCTCGGGCGATGACCTTCAACGCTAGCCCCGTTCCCCACGCTTCGCGTGTTTGCTTACGTAATCTGCGATGCGTGTAGGTAACATACAAGACGGAAATTAAATGAATACTTATTTTTGTATGAAAATAAAATCTAACAAATTATCAAAAGTCGTAGAACAAAAGTAGTAGCTTATAACCTTAGGTATCTACCCCTGCGAGGTTGCTGGTGTTTTAAAAATAACCCTGTATACACGATCCTCAAATACTGTTATGATGAAAAAAAACTATAAATCTATGTACATTATACAATGTGAAATATTCTCAAGGGATTACAATATAGTCGCATCATGATTAATTATTATACCAACATACTTTTTATTCATTAATTAAAACTATATCTTAGGTAACCCTGCCTATTTATAAAATATGATTTAGAATTTAAAAATTGCCACTCCACTACACAACAGGCGTTCTGACCGAACGGCCGGGCCACGGCCGGGTCCATTGCATATTCGTATGAATTCGTAAATAACAACCATTTTCGAAACGCATTATTATTTATATCATCGTACAGTACGTTTTTGTACCTAAATATATTTGTGTCCTCGTTATCGTATCGTGTTTACATAGCCGTTTTAATTAACGGCTTAATACCGTAAGCAAAGCTTTGTATAAAACCAGCGGGAACATAATGACATGCACGCGACGTTATTCATTAACTAGTTAGTACAGGAAGGCTCTTGCAATGTGCGAGAGTTCATTATTAGCAAAAACGTAGGCAACCAACTGTAAGCATATAATTAGTTCTGAAGGGGATAATTAAGCAAAATCAATGCAATAAACATAACATAGCGATATTTTATGCTTTCGATTTGTACTTAAATCGAATGCCATCGCATACAATTTAATACTTTTTTTTTATCCTGGCTCGGCAAAATGACTGCGCCACACCTGATGGTAAGTGTAACGCAATCCAGGAATAGTGTCGACCAAAGACAAACAGTGTGTCTATCGTTGGTCGGCACAATCATGCCGGCCTGCCTAACTGCTTCTTCACACTCCGTTTAAAGGACCCAATATTATAGGAAGGAGGGAACACGTGTGCCGGCAAACTATTCCACAGCTTAATGGTCCGGCAGAAGTAAGAATTTGCGAACTTTTTAGTTCGAGCCGAGATGGAGGAGACCACGAAGCTGTGGTAACGCAAGCCAGCACGCGTGGTTCTGTTAAGGAAAGGTGAGGATGGGATAAGGTTAAACAATTCTTCGGAGCATTCACCGTGATACAGACGGTACAAGACGCTCAGTGAGGCAATGTCCCTCCGCAATTGTAGCGGTTCTAACGCCCGTATACTGAAACGCTACTTAAGTATTTAAGATCGTTTTAAACAAGTTAAGTCCCTCTTAGCTGTCAAAATTGTATGAAAATAAGTAGCCGTTAGCCGTCAGATAGCTAAGTAGCGTTTCAGTATTCGGACATAAGTGTCTTGTAACGTCTGCATCATTTACAATGCGGACAGCCCGACGCTGCAATCCGTCCAAGGCATCGAGTAAGTATTGGGCGGATTATTACATCTCCACATACATGGGTTTTTTAAGACTATGAATGACAGTGCCGGAATTCACACTATTTATTCAGATAAATATTCCGACTGTATGACATCAGTCTTAATTGTCAATACAGATCATTACTATAAACCTTGTTTTTTTTTTGCGTTGACGCTTGCTGTAAGCCTGACGAGAGTCGGCTGTATACAGCTTCACCGGACTTTCGGGTGAGCGCTTTAGGCGCTGTCAACCCTTGATAAACCTTGTATATACAAAATCATAAAGTTTTAGAGGCATTGGTATCCATGTTTTTGAATCTTACTCAAAATTATTAATAAACGGACGGCAGTATTACGCTACCTTCGTCGACCCTACCTCACAACAAATATCGCGTGACAATCGCAGGAAGATCACTATCGGGACTTAATTCTTTTGACATCCATAATTTAAAATGGTTAACACTGACCCCTTGAGTGAAGACGGCCGAGTTGCCCTGCTCAAGCATCTCCTCGAGTTCGTCGTCGGTGGTGGCGCGGCCCGTGATCTCGAGCTGTCTTTGTATCCTGCTTTTGCACCGGTCCCTGTAGTCGGTCTGCGTGCGGTTGTACTCTGTCATCACCTCGACGAATTTGCGCGACAGCGTCGAGTGCTGTGTCTTTCTTATCCTCAGATCGGCCGATGATTTGTTCGAATGCTCTTCTTGTTCGATGTTCTGCTCTATGTCTGGGGATTTATTACAATAAATATAAATTATTAGAGTCTTAAATGAAAGTATATTTAAGTAAGTAATTTAAAATACACTTACGTTTTAATTTTCCTCTAACTTTGTTGGCAGTTTTCTTAACATCAGCCATAAGATCTTCTAATTCATGCTTTGTTTCTGTAAATAGAAAATATTTATAAGAATTTGGGATATATTTACAAATCTCGTATGAGTAAATAATGTGTAATGTGTATATATAATACACATAATAAGTATTTGTGTATAAACTGCACAATCATTCCGTAGACTAGCAATTAATAACTTGCCTAATGCTGCAAGACTATTTATATAAATATATACTCTTCTATTTCTCTACCAATAATACCATCTATTTGTGTCTATTCACCAAACTTGTTCCAGAAATGTAAATAAATATCTACCCACTTTCCAAATAATTCCTTTGTTTGGACCTGTCAGAACATCAAACACAATAGAGATAATTGAAAAGTGGATAGATATTTGTGTACAATTCTGGAACAGGTATAGCGAATCGAATATAAATTGTATTTCAAATGTTAATTGTAACTAAATATCTAAAACCTCTTCTCGTCTTGTAACTGAAATTTAGGAGATACATCAAACGAAGGTAGAATGAATTACACGGATCGTTTTATCATAAAGGTGTAACAATTAGAGGGCTTTAGTAATGAACATTGTTACAACAATCGATTATGACTTGGCTAGTACGAAAGCGGCAGGAGCAAAAAGTTATGCAATTAAGTTGAGAGTTGGCGACGATCTCACATCTGGTACTCGTAGCTTTAGTGTACATGACCAAAAGTTACTCGGCTTCAAGTAATCGCTCTAATGAAGACACAAAATGTATCCTTGTTACAGAGGTATTTGTGGTGTTATTACATACCCAGGTTCGAAACGAGTTGGTATACTATAATATACTCGTAAGTTTGTGCGTAGCTTTCAGTTTTATGAATATTTTTGCTCCCTTTAGGACAGATTTTTTTAAACATCTTTAAAACAAAGAAGTTTACATTTTGTCAGTATTTTGTTACGTAACAGGACATCTACTATGACCCACATTAACTATCTTCCTATCAATATAGGTTTGATTAAACTGTTAAATGTACATATAAAATTGACAATATATTTACTCTTTTATTAAGAAAGAAGTGTCCCATGCAATTTCACTCGCGTGCATATTACGTTGCTCTTTTCAAAAATGGTTTATTGGTTTATAATATGTACTTGTACTATATTAACAATATTCGCGTTAAATGGTGTGAATATATCTTCCCCTGGTTAAGTTATTCAATTCAGAACTTACATGGTAAGACAGACTACAAAGTTCACCCTCCCACTCTTGCTTCGGATAACCAAATCGGCCCAGCCTTTCTTAAGTGATACCGTTACCAACGAACAGCCTTGCATTTTTATTTATATGGATTATACCAATGTTCAATTACTGATCAAATGACCAAAAAGATTATTTTATTAATATCAGCTTAGAATTATTAGTATTAAATATTCAACAAGCGGAGAAATATTGTCGACGTAGAAATTCTGATCGACAATGTCATTGGATAAAAAGAAAATCATCTCCTTGCATAAATCTCCACGGCTTTGCCGATAAGTGCGGCTTCTCGGGCCGAACTGAAGAGCACGTCTCATAAAAGATTTGCGAACTTATCCGTATTCCAAAGCTCATGATTGTGTTGATTTCCAACCACAGGAGAGCTTTTATAAATATTCTATTATATTTTCATTTTTGTTTAGCTTGTTTCTTCGAAAATAGAATCATTTTTGACCACCTGTACAGTTAATTGGATGTGTATTTATTTCCAATTTAATATTTTACAGCATATTTAATATCTGTGTTGAATATATCTGTATATCTGAACGTTCATTCCCGTTTAATTTTATGAACTAATCTTGTTTTTCTATTCTAACAAAAATATCAAGCTCTCTCACGCAATTCCCTTTTTGCTCGAGATAGACGATCTCAGTCTCCGCGGACTCGGCGAAGTAGCCCGAATTATAACGTAACTATTCACTTTCTTACATAAATAGACTGAGATCCAGAAGTTACAAAATTCTACCGAAAATGCCACTTTAGTATTTAAAATTCTTTGCCAAAATTGTAAAAATTAATCTAATGATAACAATGTAAAAAATCTTATTGCCCTTATAAGGGTATGCACGATTATTTTCCCGTTACATTGTTTGCGAGGTTAACTATTCGCCAGGTATGGCTATTCAATACGCTTTTAACACACAACCAAAGCTTATAGTACGAGTGATTGCATGCAGTGGACTCGATACAGATTTGCATAAACTATTGGACGTGTGCACAAGCAAACACGCGCGTGAAACGTCGATAGCGAATATTCAGCGTTGCCATTTACGAACTGGACACTTGATTTTCTGGTGAATTCGTTTTATATTCTGTTCACAGCTATGAACAGATGATCTCTGACTTTTAATTTTACCACTAAATTGAATGTCCTAAACACACATTCAGTATTATAATATGAATTGATTATAGCAAAATTAAAACAACCATTTATATATTAAAATGTAAACCTGGACCTTAACTATGAATTAAAAGAATAATTATAATGAAAGCTAACATTAATATAATAAACATTTTATTTAAAAATGAACCACTTTTTTCTCACTCATGTGAGATTTGCCCAAATGGAGTTACGACTTTTGATAATTAGGCCGAAAAGGCGCTATGCTGAACATGAACACTCAAAGGTAGATAAATACTACGAAGACGTAGAGGCTCGTATTATAACGCACGTCGCTTGCGTACAACACTTACTTAACAATGTCGTTTCAAAGGACATTCCCAAGGGCAATATCATGGCCATAGTGTTCCAAATGTTGAAAGTTAACACACCGGTGTACTCAGTTCTCGCCCATAAAGCGTTGTGAGTGTATTTGAGAAAGGATTCCGAGTACATGAAATTACTACATATTACATTTTATATGCAGATATAAAATGGTCCATTGGTGAATAATGACGAAGAACCAAGTATGTGGTTCCCAGAATAAGCATTCTATCATTCGTCTTTCGTCGTCATTTATAGTGAGTTTGTTTGAAAAAAATAAATACATATTACATTTATAGTCTTAACCCATAGGGCTAAGCAAAGATTTTATTGATTTCCATTTTACGCTGTCCTGACATACCACTTTCGTTTCATATACTTTCATTAATCTATTCATCCTCTTTAATTTTATGTAAAAATAAATTAGTAGGTATGCACATATTTTAATTTAAAAAACATGTATGTATCGTTGTGTATAAAATGAATTATAACAGTGTAACCTATATCAAGACTAATATTTTATACCTTAATAAGTAGCCATACAGTAAATCGAGCTGTATAAATTTACATAGGGCCGCCTGATTATGAAACTGTATTCGGGCATAAAGAATGAAGGCATAAAGGGGGTGTTAAATAATACGGCAAAATATAATGTGTACTCTAGGATCAGGGGTATTAAATTTAGTGATACTAGCTAGCGTAGTTGGTTGGAAAATATATATCATTTTTATAAGTTGTTATGTTATTTGGGAAAATTAAAAAGGTGTTAACGTCATTTGCATGTAGATTTATAAAATTTAAGGTTTAAACGTTTGAAATAAAGTATCTACTAAGTATTTGTTAATAGTGGAGTGCCTGGAGCATTCAAAACTGTAAAACCTCGGATTAGAGTTATAGTGAATGAATTAATGTGATCGATGTGGGATATTGTTTTTTAAACTATAAATTGCAATGTTTACCCAAAAAAAAATTGTGCAAACCATTGTTTCATTGTTTAAAAAAATTATTATGAAAAATTAATGTTTGACCATATATTTTCACTTTAAACAGTTTTTTTTATTTATATGTTAAATCTTACCTGAGTATTCTTATCTTATCTTATCTTGTCTTTTTACGGATTGATTTACACGACTCAGTATTTAAAAATATCAATGAAGACCCCAATAATATATTGCAAGCAGTAGCATGTATTTTGAGTTTATACGGAGCTCCGTCTAAAACTTATGATTTAAATACATTGAGGTTCAATTCTTTCATAAAAGCAACAGCCAAAAATACGAGTGTTCTTTTGTCATCACTGCCTCCAACATCTGATGCAGCGTTTGAGCACCTTAAAAGAGTGTACCTACAAATTCAGATATGGTTAGGAAATGACGTAGTTATTGAAAATTGGGGATGGAAGTATTCCAATAACATGTACATCCCAATAACAATGAATCAATTACCTGCTCCGGATAATTTATTGCAAATGTTATTTTGTAATTGCAAAAAGGGATGTGGAGCTGCGTGTGGATGCCGAAAAAGTGGTTTATACTGCAGTGTAGCATGTTTACAGTGCAGCGGAAATAGTTGTTCCAATACTTCACCTATTATACAGATAGATGAAGTAGAAGAAAATATTTGATGTAGACAACTATCTATAATTATAAAATAACATGTCCTGACTGACTGATTCATCATCGCCGAGCGCAAACTATCAAGGCTACAAGCATGAAATTCGGACTGTATATTCATTTTGTTATGTAGGCATCCACTAAGAAAGGATTTTAGAAAATTCCACCCCTAAGGGGTCAAAATAGGGGATGATAATATGTATGAAAGTCCATCATTTTGAAAGTTACATAAACAAAATTTTGTATTTCGATTATTGACGTAAAATAAATAAATAGGTGTTTCAGGAATTATGGAAATTTTATTTATTAAGGGATGAAAAAGGGGGTGAAAGTAAATGCGAAAGTGAGTTTGTTTGTTACGCTTTCACGCCTAAATCACTGAACCGATTTTGATGAATTTATCTACATAGACCGATGGGATCCTGGAGACGGTTACAGGCTACTTTTATGCCGGAAAATGCTGTTCACGCGGGCGGAGTCGCGAGCATAAGCTAGTGTAATATATTTAAATAAACTGATTTTGTACTATTTTTTTTTTCTTTTCATTAGTCGTAATTAATTACCTTATTTTTTAAATGTACACAATAGAGTACGTTTCATTTATAATTAAACTGGCCGAGAAATTCCATTGTACATAGCAGCTGTCGCTCCGCTCTGCCCCCCACGTTTTTCTACCTGTTCGAGATCCCTACTGCTATTTTTATACACAGGTATCTTTGAAAAATGTTCCTATATGTCTACTCAGGTAAGATTTAACATATAAATAAAAAAAAATACTGTTTAAAGTGAAAATATATGGTCAAACATTAATTTTTCATAATATTTTTTTTTAACAATGAAACAATGGTTTGCACAAAAAAAAATTGGGTAAACATTGCAATTTATAGTTTAAAAAACAATATCCCACATCGATCATATTAATTCATTCACTGTAACTCTAATCCGAGGTGAAAATCCCCAGGCGCTCCACTATAAGCCTTTAAATAAAATAATAAATATTAAATAACTTTTTATTTTTTGCAAAGTTTTAATCAATAAATTATCAATAAAGGATATTTCAAAAGAAATTTCTTAGAAACAATTACTCAGACTCTTGTACAGACGACGAGCAAGGAAAAATTCAATATCCTGAATCTTTTCAACGTTGATCTTTTCTCGTTAATCTTTTCTGTCTGATTACTCTTAAGAAAAAGCTTTACCAGTTTTCTCGAAACCTATTGAAATATTTTTGGAATTAATAATTATAATTTAGAATACAATGCTAAAATTCAACAACTTATTCATTTAAAGGGTTTCATTTAAATACAAAATGGCAATAAGAAATTATGATTGTAATCTTTGAGACCCATATTGTATAATAATTTCAGAATATTATACATTGAAATAAAACTAATTTAAACGAATTTTATCAACCTATACCTCAGTCCACCCTGTGACCACGGAGGCTGAAAAGCTTTCAAAACGTCGGGATCCAAATTAATAAAAAGCCGCGATAAAATCCGTTTAAATTAGTTTTATTTCAATGCCAATATCGCATTTTTTGTTTTTTAGGTTTTAGTTCTTATACAATAGTACAAAATAAGTGAACTATGACTGTATTTCGAAAAAAAATATTCAGGTGTATATTATTAGTGAAAAATCCATCAATTTAAATTTAATTAATGAAGTCGAGCAAAAATTATACTTCGTAGAAAGCGATAATATTATTAAGCGATTTTATTAATTTGAATCCAAAGTGTAGTATGACATGCACATACGCGTTTTGAATTAAACTTTAAAAAGTACAGAGAAACCGAGTAGAAAGGTGGATTATTATTGATAGAGAACGTCACGAAAAGGCAACTTCAACATTTCACTTTACATATAGCCAATAATCTTTCACCGTCTGTCGAGTCGAATTCATTCCTTGATCACGATTCATTCATGGCTATTGGCATTCTAAACATGATTTGCTAGCTAAGTGCTGATAGTTATATGAAATTACAATATTATGAGTATTTTCGCGGAGTAAGATATCAATGTCACGTATTCCATTTAACCATTAACTCAGCTTTGCAAAAAAACACACTGGCGATATACTTTTCTGGAATCAGGGATAGAGTATTAGTCATAGGAGAGGTTTCATTAGACAAACTCACTCACGATATCTCAAAAACGATTGAAGCTGGGATCATCAAATTTATACAGATGATATTTTGTGGACCTAGGTAATATAGAGGCTCGCTTAGAAAGGGTTTTTGGAATATACATTTTAGGGGATAGAAGTGACAGTTGAACTTAGTATGAAACTTTCTTATGGATCGGAATACGACTTTGAAATTGAATACCAATATTACTTATCAAACATAATTAAGCACATGATTGTAAAATTCCAGTCGCTTGGGGGGGGGGGGGACATTTGAACTTTATAGTCTGTGGTCTTATTATGTAACTCCTGGTAAATTCAACCGAATTGCCGTCATATTCCAACATATATGTTTTGTGGAGACGATAGTTCATAGCTATGTCTATAAAACACCACGCTACGAGCCACGGGAGTGGAGCAGTAATATGGTTGCCATTGAAACCGCGCAAGAGAGCTAGTATTAAGTAGTATAAGTGAGATTTTTTTAAATACTAGATCAGGAAAAAAGTTTAATCACGTAAGATATGTTTTAAATACATATTTCATAATTTGAGAACATCGTATTTTCAAATAATCCGTACACGTGCAAAATATATTTCCACGACAATATTCACGAATGACATACAAAAACAACAAGCAATAGTCCTATTGACATCGCGTCCAAAAATAAAACGAAGAAGCCCTATTCCCGGGAGAAAGTAAAATCAGTTGTTTATTTTTCTAGTCACGTTCAAATTTTCACAAATAGATGCAAGACAAACAATTATACGAAAATATATTCTGAATATTGAGACTTTATTATAGGGCAGATATGGTATGAAAAGAAATGATGTACAAAATGTAATAAGGGCACAAAACTGAGCAGTTGTTTAAGTTAATAAAGTGTTATCACGAGCCGGTACGCTATTAACGACCGAAACGATGGCTTATTCGAAGCTATTTAGGTCGGGTAGACCGCTAATCGAGACCATTCGTGACCTTGCTGCTAACTAACTACGCTTTTGTAGTATGTACTTAAATTCCCTTGAGGTGTTAGAATAATATAAATTTAAAGATAAATTTTATGATGAATCCCTAGTCCCTTTCAAAGGGATCACATAAAAGAACGAATCAACATTATCAAACGAATACAGAATAAATACATAAATTTATAATACCAAATAGCCAATAAACCGATGTAATGCAATTGAAATTTAAAAAAATATAGCCACTATCGCAGCCGTCATAGCGCCTATTTTTCTTCAGTCTAGACATTGTTTTACTATTTGCGTTCATGTTACTTTTGAAGTAAATATAATAAAAAGTATTTCAGTAAACCAAGTAAATGTTTACTGAAATACTTTTTATGTTTCATCGAAATCATTCAATACAAAGTCTTTTGCCATAAAAAGTAAATTACACAAGGTCAAAAACATTTGTTGCGTCTAAACCAAGGAAGCACGCTCGCGCCGCCGCGCCGCGACCTCAGTTCTGTTAATTATAACTAATCTTGGGTTAAAATCAACTACAAACAAGGCAAGCTAATAAATAACCCGTCTGGCATCAAATACAGTGCGGTCATATTTTAACATTATACCGTCAACACAAAAATGCGAACTATTTAAAAATGCCGATCCACTAGCCACCCATGGCCACTTATGTTTGGAAACGCAAAAACAATTCAACACATTTGATTGTCATCCTTAATTAAATGTGGACTGTGTTTTTAAGGGCGATCTAAATAAACATTGTATGTAATTTTTATAATTTTTAACCTTTTTATTGGAACCTATGGTTACGTTTTGGTAAATATTACGTATATATGCATAATATTTTTAATAATAACGATTTCATCGCACAATTATAAAAACAATTAGAAATAGATCTAGATCTAAATCTTAATTAACCACTGAACATGTTCAAGAAACGTCAAATTGTATGAAAGACATAAGTAAACGAATTTAGTGGATAAACATAATTAAGGATCGTCGTGCAATTCAGCCCTAGTAATTTAATTGTTTCTAACTGAAAAAAAATTAAACACGGCTAAACTCATCATGAATAAACCAGTTTACAAATCATAAAAACATCCAGTTTTTGGTCCACCTCCGTAGAAGGTACGACGCGACGCCACATACAGACAGACGAGCGTTAAAACCTCTATTTTGGCGTTAAGCGTTAAATGTAAACAGTTGACAGTAAATCTTTGAATACGAATATTCGATTTGAACGAACGATTGTGGGAGTAATGTTTAATTATTGGCATCAAAATATTATTGTAATAGATCGTTCAAGAAATAGGACACCATCCAGAGACATTATCATGAAAGTCAGACGGACGCCCCCACGTTGGCGTAAATGCCACTTCGCCCTTCAATTTACTGTGTGGGTTATTTTGCGAACTAAGTTGGACCAGCCCACGCTGACCACGCCATGCGACACCATTACCAATAATTTTCCACGAGCATGGATGATGAAAACGCCAAGAGATATTTCTAGTTGAATAATACGGCCAATTAGAAGACTACGGGTTTGTAAAGGAGCCGAAGGTACGAGATGCTTTCATAAAGCGAATTTGTTCGTAGACTTATTTATGTTTATTTTTAAATAAGTGACATTTATATGTACAGGATATTTCTATTGAATACTTATTTATTAATAGACAGACAATTATAGCAATTATATCGGTAAGCCAAAACCAATAAACAGGTCGAAAGTGATCTCGAAACGAAATGAGCAAATGGTTATATATAGCTTTCAAAATACTTCCCCGTTTGCCGAGCTTGGGCGCAGAAATTTAATTAATACTTTATATAAGGAAAACATTTTCTTTCATATTATTTTGCCGTCGACGGTAAGATTAATAATTTTCTCGCAAGTCACGCAACAATCCCGTGGCTACTCGACGCTCTTAATACTACCATTACTACGGGCTTCACCTACGAAAATAGAAAGATCCATTACTTATTTTGGGAACCTTTCATCGAGCTGTTATTAGACACGGTTAGAGACGGTCCGCTATAAATAAATTAGTAGTAAAGAGTCGGAGACAGACTATGGAAATGATTAATTTACTCAATATTTATCTTACCACGCTCTTTACAACAGCATATTAAGTTATGGTTAAATAAACTATCATTTATCTATCCTAAAGTTCTAGTATGACGAAGATGCACACATTTTTTGGTGCAATTATTTTACGTCTTGACAAACTAAATATAATTAATTAAAGCTGGCTGTAAGGTTCGATGTGGCCCGAAAACATTGACAAGAACATTGAAAGAGATTCACCCATCGCTATCGGCATGCCGGACTTTATGTATAGGTAGTAAATAGAAACTAAATATACATTGGCATACTCAGTACTTCGGAATCATTATGTCAGCCCATCGCCATCCACTGATGAACTTGGGTCCTCTCTGTTAAGCGCTAACCGTCCCGGCCATGAGCAGCCGGCATCCATCCGCATTCTTTTAAATAAAACGCCGTATCTCATGTTAAACTCCAAATAGTTCATAAGCAATTTAGTTTCAAAACATACTTTACAATACTGCTGTATTTTAATATTACTTCAATATTCTCATTTCGCTCCCTAAAACGATTTTATTCTGGAGTGAGACGTTTGAGTAATAACTCCTTTTATATATTCTTATATAGAGGATAATTTGTAAGACGATGGAGGTGTGTTCTTCCCATAAAATTGAACAGTATTCTCCAAAAAACATAGGTAAATTAAGGAAAAAATATGGTTCTTTTTATAGAAAGCAGTATTTAGCAGATCGAATACAGTAGATCGTTATTTATGCTTATACATATATACTCCAAGAATGTCGCTTAAGGTGGTTTGGCCATGTTTTGAGGTAACCACAGGAGTACGTCGGTCGGAGATGACTGAGCCAGATCGTACCAGGGGTACGATCCCGTGGACGGCCCAAAAGCGTTGGCTTGACGTATTGGAGGGAGACATGAGAGCCAATGGTCTCACTATAGAGGATGCTCAAGATCGGGCGAAGTGGAGCCGTTTAAGTAGGAAGGCGGACCCTGGCACTAAGCCGGGATAACGCAAGGCAGAAAGAAAAAAGTTGTTTATGCTTATATCCTTTCTTTTTTCTTGGAGAAATTTGTTCAAATTTTGGGAAGAACCGCCTTAGCTGCCGTCCATCGTTGTTAATCACCTAATATATATTTATATACTTACTTTCATCTGATTGCGGGGCAGATAAGATGGCACTATGCTTCTTCTTCACTTCTTCAACGTTGGCTTGAATCTTGTCTATCATCTCTCGTATCTCTTCCACCTGCAGAAACAAATATTTTATCATCTTAATTAATGATGTACAACAATCTCGGATCTCGTCCCTTAGGACGAGTGGTCTTAACTAGACCACTAGACATTTGATTGTCATCTTTAAGGCAATATTTATGTTTGATTCGTATATAAGAACCTATTAATTAATGGGTCCAAACTCAATTGGTAACCAGCATGTTATGCAGCCAAAGCCATGAATAGACGTGGGTATAAAACCCGGATGAAGGGGTAAGGACGTTTAGGGACTGTAATTTAGAGTTCCTGTGTATTCAGTCATGGACGACAAACAAACAGGCAACACCGATTGTTGTTAAATTGCTGTAGTAGTTGATTCAAATCAGGAACTACGAGTACCTTGCAATATCCGACACCAGTCTGTCCACTAGTAAAAAAAAAAAATATAAGTTTCATGTCATCTGAAACGGAGAGCTATTTTTGTTTTAATCACATCCATGTATCTTGTATTAAGTAGTACTTATATTATGATTTCTTACGTTTACGCGAATGTTACTCATTGAAATAAAACTAATTTAAACGGATTTTATCGCGGTTTTTTATTAATTTTGATCCCGACGTTTCGAAGACTTTTCAGTCTTCGTGGTCACGGGGAGGACCGTAAAAAACCGCGATAAAATCCGTTTAAATTAGTTTTATTTCAATAGTACTTATATTATTAAATTAGGAAATGTTTACTTTACAAATATATAATTGGAGTGTAGGGTAAAAAACCCATTAAAAGTTTACGTAGAAAACGTCTGGTAGCGAACGCTCCCCGATCCGTTGCATCTGAATCCAATTAGTATTGAGACAACTTCAGAAACTCGACCAGCTTTTATTCGCTAGTAACAGAACATTCATTCAGTTATAATGTTATGTATTTTCTTATGGTTGTAGTGCAATGGCCAGTACTTACGCCGTTTATCTCTGTATCGGGAGCTCACCCCTCAAGTTAAAGAGCGCCTGTGAGTCTAGGCCGCGCGGCGACCGACTCGACGGCAGCTGGCATCCAGCCAGCCTAACCTACAATCCGCCGCGGCCGTTGCATTTTATAGGAAACTTTAAAATAAGGCCGACCAGCCTTATCTTTAAACTTTTCAGTTTCAAGTTTCTCACACATTTTTGTGACACGACGTCTGCTTCCGTGAGTATTTGATTTATTTTAAGTCTACTATAATTGTTGTTTGTTTTAGTGAAGATTTAAGTAACATTGAAATTTCTGAATATTGTTAAATAATTAGTTATAAATGTTGTTGTTGTTATATATGTGTCTGTTGCCTATTCGAATGAATAATTATAATTATGCAATATACATAGAGTCATAGTCAGTTCCAACGCGCCATTTTCAAAGCGTCAATAATTTAGAAGCAAACTGTTTCATTTCCTTTTTTTCTTTGCCTAAGTCATCACAAACGAGAAATAATAAAATCTTCAACAAAGAAAGGATATGATTTAGCTCTCACAAAACATTTTTACAATGTGGTAAAGTACCTAACAAATCTTCGATTGCAATATTTAGGCCGCCAGTAACCCCGCGGTTTAATTCCCGGCAGATGAATTCGCCTTTCCTCTCTGTATTTCTACTCAACGTTAAACTTGGTTTAACGGATAACTTAACTTGGCAATAGTCCAAACGAAAAACAAACGCACGCTACGCCGCTTGATTCAACCAACACGTATTATCAACGAACATTTATAACGTTTCATAAGCACTTAAGTATTTATAAATTGGAAACGATAATTAACGTAAAATCCAAACTTCAGACTATATCAATAAGTACGGTACTAATTACTGAAAATGTAGAAATCCTTCGAACAAGCAACCTATAATATGATTCAAGCCGCATAGTGCCCTTTTTGATTGGTAATGGGCACACTTCAAATAATTTATTAACATCATGAATCACGTCAGAAACCTTATTATGAATCACAGGAAAAAACGTCTATACAAACAGACAATGGAGCACATTATCAGAGAAATATTTACCGCGATTTATTTACATCTATTATTGGAGACAGGTGGTGTTCGCTGGGATGAGTTTACTCAGACAATACGTATACGATAATAGATTCGACAAAAATGTTACGGCACATTATTGAACAAACTAAACGAGACGTCTGTTGTTTTTGCGTAGAAAATGTGTTAGATCACCATAATATAATATTTTTATATGGTTTCGCTACGTCCTAAGACCTAGTCACTGTAAATGTCGATACTGTAAATACTACATTTACTGCATATTCAAATACATATTTTTATACTCGCTGGTGGTAGCATATTCGTATCCGCCCTGATAACAACCACCGTACATATGGTGTTAAAACTGCCATAGTGACCCACATATCTTATGTGGACAGCGTTCCAGGATTAGCCAGCGTATATCCGGTTCTCCCGAGGGGCTTGCGACATGATTTGACGGTTGGTTGGGGCGGGTATAGGGGTAAATTCTTGTATCTCTGTGCTTGTATCGGTCATCCGTCTGTCCTGTCGCAGGCCCCTCGATTTGCTCCTTCCCTCTTCGGAGTGTAAAAAAGGATTTATACAGGCCGGCTTGATTCTGGCGACCACCGATAAACTCATTGTTTGTCGTTGGTCGCTGTTTTTTTGGACTGCACTCCGCTTACCATCAGGTGTAGTGCAGTCACTATGCCGTGGTCGTATAAAAACAAATAATGCCTACATTCAGACCCAAGAAGGAAAGTAACAATCATAATCGATAACCAGTTAAGTAATCTTTAATTAAAACGAATTAAGATAACAGAAGGGCATACGATAATATTGGAAAACGATAGCAACAGAATGTCTGCCAATCGAAATTGATTACAGACAGAGAGTGAAGTTCACGGTCGTCACCCGTTCGTTTGCTGGGATCGATATGAAACAGCAGAATTCGGCTCGTAAGTCGCGCCACACACCACATGACTCACCAATTAATCAGATTACAGCGATAACCGATATCGGCAACACGCCAACCGATAACCGTCCGTTTACCACACCGATATTAATAACAGTTTATAAACTAACTACCCCGATACTACGATTTATCGATCTGTTAGGGCGACTAGCACGACGATTCTTAATCGTATTTAACCGCTAATAATATGTTTAGTAATCTCAACTCTCATACCAATTGACGCTGCTTAAAGACATTTAGTGGCTAAATAAGATTTAAAGATCAAAGAAGAAGACCTTAGTCTATAACAGTGGCATTTTATTTTGACTCTTAAGTTGTGATTTTTTTGTGGTTCGATTCACTAGTAGACACGTTTCGTATTCCATAATAGAACACTAATAAACAGTAACTTTTGTCTGTTCATTTCATGATCCATACGACGTGATATGATAGGTACTATAGTTAAAAAGATTCCTGAAAGATTGCCAGTCAGGACAACGCATATGTACTCAATTAGAAGCCAAATTGCCCACTATGTGTTAAGTCTCTTGTACAGTCTGCTTAGATGGAAGCCGCCACTGCTTTGTCTATTTTTGTCACTAAGCAGAACTCTTGTGTTCTTCTTTGAAGAACAATGAAGCCAGTCAAATTACTAGACATTATTTTATTTTTGTCGTTATGCTGCTAGCCTGCCTCGAGTCAGCTGTATACAGCTTCACCGGACTTTCGGGTGAGCACTTTAGGCGCTCTCAACCCTTAGACGTTGTGAGACTCAACATCATATATATCGAAGAGACGAAGCACAATACAGTGCCATGCTTGATGAATACTGCTCTTCTAAAGTCTTGGATAGTGTGGCTACTATTACCGTTGTAATGAGGTGTGGAACTCACCTTCAGGCGAACGACTCAACTCATCAGTCAGACCAATAAAAAAAACAATGGTATAGAAATTAAAAAGTGTTTACTTTTGTGTCTTCTGCACTTGGAACGTAGACTGTCAATCAATGAGACAGAATAAAGTCAGCTAAATAGTTAGCTGACTTTATTCTGTCTCATTGATTACCACAAACTACGTTTATAAATGTAGACTATAATGTTTAGCCCTAATGGTGTGCCGGTACACATTCACTGTGTAGCTGAAGCATTCTGATAACATTATCGTGTACACGAGCGTGTGTACAGTGTGCCAAGTATTTATTTATGCAAGTATTATGCAGTTGCCAGGCCCATCGCCATACTAGTACCTTACATTACGAGCTACGCCACACCATATAGCGGTTTAATCAAATTACGTGCTTAAGTAAATGTGCACAGTAATGAAATGACATTTCCTGTACTTCAATATCATAGCATTGCGTAAATCGTATTATGTACTGAAAGGTTTAATAAACACATCCAATTTTGTTGTTGCTATTCGTTTCGTACTTTCATTTATGTTACAACTGTTTTGATTAACCTCATCAAAACCAGCACATGTTTACCAATTAATCTAAACGATGTGTGTTTTCTTTTAATTAGATTTGGTACAGGAATCACAATCAAATCCCAAATTACGATCCACACTAATTTACATTTTAGAAATTTCAAATTAGTAAAAGTATGTGGAATAATGTAAACGGGGTCCCAACCCGGGACGTGCGGAACTTTGCATAGCCGGGCATGAGTTGGGCGGCTGTTGTGCAGGTGTGATGGGAAATAACAATAGGCTTCATCGTCCACAAGCACGGTGCCTTTGTGACCGCGAGCTTGACTCATGGAGTTAGTGCAACCTTTATACAATATGCCACTGATAAATTGACACGTTACACGTTATTAATTCAGCGATGAGTGAATCCATAATCACCGATTAATTATATTATTAGTCAGTATTTAGTTATGTTTCTACACTGAATTTTTGTTATACAATTTTACGTACCTATCTCTGCATACCACTATACCTAATAATTGATGCGTATAGTAGCGGACGAACCACATGCCAACCAAAAGGCGTCATCAATGCAATCACATAGTTGATTCACATTTTGTTGTTTTGCATCGAAACTCTTTTTGCTAATATACTGAAGCCCTAAAGTACGTAAAAAGATAATCTAACTTGATTTGAATCACAACAATTTGAGCCCTCAGCGTAATTATGCTAAAACGCTTACAAAATTACATTCAGGCTATTTAAAGCAGTTCAAGTGGTCAACACGAGTGATGTCATTATAGTATGACGTAAGTGAAATCCCCTAGTGTGCTGAGTGAGCTAACGCAGTGGTACGATGCGACGCGACGGTCGGCAGCGGGCGTCCCAGTCAACGTCGCGTCGCGTCGCGTCGTTCGCCGCGCCATCTGCCCGTAGGCGTCACCACTCCAGTACATCTTCTACACACACACACACATACGATAATACAACATGTAAATGAATCGTACGATTATGATGACTACCGAGCACAGCCTGAATATTTATGACATTCGTGAGTGTGTTGCGGATTAAATGGAAATGTATGTAAAATTCAAGTCACGAGTGGAAGCTGACGACGCGGCTCCTTTTTTTTGAACGAGTCTATTTTAACGTAGTATAAGTATATTTTTTATAAGTGAAAAAGATTCTGCTAAACCTTATCTTTACATAGTATAAAATGAAGTCGCTTCCGCTGTCTGTTCGCTTAGATCTTTTAAACTCTTCCACTCTCCTTTTCAGCAATAGATAGAGTGATTCATGAGGAAAGTTTATATGTATATCACGCTTTGGGCAGGGCAGTAGCATGCAGGTGAAACCGCGAAGGACAGCTAGTTTATTATAAACGCTCATATTAATATATAGTTGAAACATCGAAAGGATCCCCTTACATTGCAGTAACACAATAAGGTTCGTTCCCACAATTAATTTAAAGTGCAATACACGATAATATCTGATAACTTAATGGACGCAGTTATGCTTCGAGCCTTTGTGAACTATACTGTGGGAGTTTGTGAATAAATTACATACTGATGCATAATTATTATTGATGCCATTAGGTGAAGAGTGGATGAACTATGGAATATAACTAACGCTAGGATGCAGTATATAAACTACTAGCTTTTGCTCGCGGCTCCGCCCACGTGATCAAATAAACAAACAAACAATCAAACTCTACAGCTTTATAATATTAGTATAGATTTGATTTTGATTTGACAACGGAAGCCTTCAAATAATATTATTTTGGTAGCTTAGCAACGGAAGCCTTCAAATATGAATAATTTTCCCCGTTTTTGCAACATTTTTCACTGATGCTTCGCTTCTAATGGTCGCAGCGTAATGTTATATATCCTAAAGCCTTCCTCGATAAATGGACTATCCCACACAAAAAGAATTTTTCAATTCGAACCAGTAGTTCCTGAAATTAGCGCGTTCAAACAAACAATCAAACTCTACAGCTTTATTATATTAGTATAGATATTGTGGATACCAATAAAAACTGCAATATGAAGCTATATTAACTAGTTGGTTGATGACATACATTTGCAATGAAACAAAATAAAATAAAAGACAGTAGAAAATTGCAAAGCCTTTGTGATAGGGCGTCATGGGAGCCAGGAGACTCGTAATTAGTTAAATTACGCTCCATAGACAATTAAGTATGGAGTAAGGCCCGACAACCTTCATCATTAGTTTTACCTAAGGGAACAAATAAATGGATGTAGCCATATACAATATTGTACACAGAAATACATTCGTAAATTGGGTCACGGAATGTAAATTACGATAATAATTTAAAAACATGCAAAATGCCCATTTTGATTTCCACAGTTTGTTGTTGTGTTTTTTGTGTTGTAAATTCGAGCAATTTTATAAGGTTGTTTTGTTATGTAAAGACGTAACCCTCCTTACTCTGTAGATATGAGAAGTAAGGCAACTCGAGAAAAAAAAATAGAATTGATGGCCCCTACATCAAATAGGTCGATGCCCAACAGGTGATAGTAAATAATATGCCAAAACATAATAAATCATATACTGTACATATGTGATTCACATAAAAATATATTAATTTAAAAAAAAAACTACATATTTCAGTATTAATGCTCCGCAATAGCATAAAAATTGATTGATAAATCATCAATCAGTCAAAACAGGTATAATCCGAGCAACATATTGATGTTTAATCGCGTCTTCTTTTTCAAGAACCGAGTGGACGGAAGTGACATATCTATCAATTGAGGTCATCTATCCGATGACACCATTTTCAATTACCTTTTTATTTTAGAAAAAAACAACACGTCGAAAACCTCGATGTAGTACAAAGTAGCTACCATTGTGCGTTTTTATAACTATTTTATGAGAGTGTGTAGCGGTAAGTAGGACATATAAATTTTTAATATCAACATAATAGTGGCTTAGGAAACATTTCGAAGGCGTTTGATGGTGAGTACAGGAATAAAAGTACACCAAAATATCGTATCATTCTATAAAATATATTTAGATAGGAACTACCTACATGACTGAAGAAAGGCGAGGATGTAGAGGTAGCTTTTCTTGTAAATAGAGAATTCTCTAATTTAAACAAATACCACTTGTACAACAGAGAATGGGTTCGTCCTTGTGATTAATCATATCAATACGTACGTACGTCGTAACGTACAGAATTTTTACATTTAACAATTATACAATACAATGTGTTAATGCTCTAACACATAACATATTCATTAGAATACACACGTAGTTTCCATTTTAATTTGGTTAATACTGGTTTAGTGAAATGATAAACAGAAACAACAATAATGTTTATTCTTTATCCTCTTGCTAATATAATTATTTAGGAAATCATTATCAATCTTACTGCGACTACATGTTTGATAAACCAGAAAAATATTGAGTTGGGTTATTATTTACTACGAACTCTATTAAAAATTTCATAGCTTATTAAAATTTTTGCAACTACTCAAAATCCAAATATTTTAACGATTTTAACATACTTTTAGGCATCATGTTCATTGAAACTATTGCCAACTTGTGTTATCGTCAAAGCAATACTTCCAGGACAAAAGACGTAAAATGTAATGCAATGTTTAGTAGCACAATAGTCGAGACAAATACAACGAGATAGAACAAATAATAAGCCGGAGAGAAAGTATTTTCGTATTTTATATGTTTGAAGTTGTAATCTAATCTCTTCAGTTGAACTGTTTGTATCAGACTTGTTATGATTTAAAAAAAACTGCTTCTCACGACACGCGATTTTCAATTGTTTTTCTGTTTAAAAAATAAAAATAACAAAGAAATTCCATACATAAAATGTATGGAGTTTTATTATAAATAAGGGAAAAATGAGGAAATATGCGATACCAGCCATGAAAAATGTGCCGTTTATACTAATGACATTAATGAAATAAAACTGGCGCATGATCGGTATATTAAGAGTTAAGACATTGCCGAAGAATTGGGCATCTTGACACAATAGTTTGAAGGAATTCCATAATAAACTCTGGCTATATAAAAAGCTCGATATTTGTATAGACACATTTTAGCCACTCAGAAAATAATAAGAAAGCCTTGCTAGGAAGCATCTACCATATAGCCATGTTCTTGCATCCACTTATTTTCATTTGTTTCGGTTTCTTCAGAATTCTTTAGGCAAAGCTAACATTAACGCAGGACTGTATCGGTACTTATCGCAATTATTTGACCGACAATCCCAAAATTTCTACAGCAACGATAGAGATAGCGACTAAAAAAATTAATTAGTATATAAAATATAAAGAAACTTTTTCCGGGACTTATATGTGCCCATAAATTTGGTTCGTTAAATAATGAAAATCCATAACTAATTCTGTAATTCTTTAAAAGCAATGCACATAATAATATTATAACTAGCTATACTTGATTAAGGAATAGTGAGTGAATAATATCTGCTATGTGGCCAAGTCTCCGTGCTTAATAAGTAAGTATTTTCTCATAATAACGATAATGACTTCCTTGTTCATTAATCCGCTGACACCACTTAACGTTTACTAAAGTATCACAATGGCGTTATCTCTAGGGCCATATAAGAGGATCCAAGCTTTTGAATATAACTTGATGCAAATAAACAGGACCTATTGTCCAGGTAGGACTGTCTAAATATATTTGACTGTGCATTCCTTCGTATATATACGAATGCATTGCATTACAATCAATCATACAGCACATCCTTTGCGAAGATATGAATATATGAATCAATATTTTTAAAGTTTCCGTGAACGTCGATCCGGCGGATATTAAATCCGACCAGAGTCAAAATGCACTTAGCTCGAGATTGCTTCCATACAATGTTATCAGTTCTTTGTTCTGAGGAATATTAAGAATGTTTTAAAATCTACATAATATATTAATGGTACATCAGTGACTTCATCGAAACAGAATTGCCTACTAGGGCTGAGTGCTGACCCTTGGGACTAACACTGCTCAAGCTCTTACCTACAGACTACAACTTTGATGTTATCATTACTTACAATAATTTAAAGCGCTAACAACGTATGTATTTTAATAGATACATACACATCATATCAGTGGTTTGTGAAGACAACAACATGTAACCACCAATGTGATTCATAAGCCATATAAAATATAATTTTATTTATTTACACTACGTAATGATGTGTAATAATACTACATCGACTCCATGGATGTTCGGATACATAGTGTCTGCGAGGCGACATATATAGGGCGCCAGTAAATAGAAAAACTTTAAATCGCTCTTACCAAACTTTTATTTCAGACGTCTGGCAGGGTTTGTGAAATAGTGCTTGCTTGTTTAAAGTTATGCGTATAAAACAACCAAGAATTTGATAGCGGAATGATTTTATTTTCTCAAAGCCTCACCCCTCCCTCTCTCACACCACTGGAGCACAAGTTGCGATACATGTTTCGCAACTTATATATGGGGCAAATGATATAGATATACAGATACAAAGAATTCGCCATTGTGTCCATACCTTGTGTTGTAAATATGTTGCTATACATATGTGCTCTAGTGCAGACAAGTATTTATCAAAATAACGGCCCTTTTTTATGACTGCTAAATACGTAGCATTCGTATCGATATCAAATTCCGTGAAACGCTAAAACGATCTCGATAATATTCATACTGGTCAAGTTTCCAGTGCTAGCTAGCCTTTTACTTTCACCAGATTATTTCTTATAATGTAATAACGTATCGTTCAATGAAATCATTTCTTATAGTATAATACCGTAGTCATGAATACCCTCTTGTGAATCATGTATGGAGAGATCTCGTGTATCATGAGATCGGGGTCGCGGTATTAATACACCCGCCGATTAATTTAGGCGTGTACTGTTTTAGTATTATTGACAATATAGTTCCGGGCTTGGTGGACCCTTGCATAAATAAATTCGCCTATTTTCTAATCCAAATTTAAATCCATACATGTTAATGTATCAAACAGATTTATTAAACGTGTACCAAATGCAATATTTTTTCTTAACTGTAAATATCATATACGTTCCAGGAGTGGCGTAAAAGCGACTAACTATTTAACACACCAGCAAAACTCGCTCCGTAAACAATGTTTTTCTTGATGCGCTATATTTTTATATACCGTTTCATACTACAGACTACAGTAGCTCATCTTTATTCCACTTTAAATGCAATGCTTCTGGAAGTTACATTTTGTTAAGGATGAAACCTATCGCACGTTTTTACTGCATGAAAGTTTGCATCTAGTTATTATTTAACTATAGATCATTAGTATCAGAAATCGGAAAAAAATTCTATTAGTCTTGTCCTCGAAGAGTAAGCTCCATGAGCATATTATTGTGATATATATATATATTTTTAATTATCATACCTAAACTAATTTAATTTAACATTCTTGTGATAAAATCTTCCTTCAAAATCATCATAATAAAAATAATTTAATATACAACACGGTACCTTATAAATGGTATAAGTTTCGTCCCCCTCCCCTCACTTTATTATTGATATTAAAAGAGAGACAAGATACACTACTCTTGGTGTTTGTCTATTAATATAAGATTTAAAAATAGCTTTGTGATTAATGGCCGCAAAATGCAAATACTTCCTTTGGTTGTAGGCGATAATATGTTAATCAGTGTTACATCACAACTCGTAACATGATAGTGTACCGCGCTTTTCATTTATTCTCTAGAAAATAGATTCCCAACGGGGGCGTTACTGCCCCCAGTGGGCGCTGATCTCTTCCATGGTAACGGATTCAGCGGCAAAATTGCTACCTACGTTATAAGCACTAAAATATTTTTAAAATAGTTATTTGCGATCTAAAAATAGATAAATATTGTTTAGAAGTCGACATTTTCAATGTACTATCTACTAGTTGTATTTGTGTCAGTTTAGAAGTAAAATTGCACCACATAATGCGCTATTTTGACATCTAAGTCGGGGTGCGGAAGAGGGCAGAAATGCAATGAATAACCTAATTCTATAAGAGTAAACGAGATGGCATTATTGAATTGCGTTTAATTAATCAATTAAACATTAACCTATGTTAAAAATATTTTAAATATTTATTTTGAGTCGGCGTCATAATTTTGTTTCTTTTAAAGGGAGCGATAGCCCAGAAAATGTTGTGAACCTCTACTCTAAAGAACAACATGATTATAATACTGTTCAAGCAATTGAACATCAAAACCTACTCGATGTTTCGATTTTTTCTACGCACCTTTCCTCGTTTAGACCAGTAAAGGTCACACTCGTCACTTCATTATTTAATTGGTCGTAGAAGCACAATTAAATTATACTAGAGTGTGCCATTTTGTCGGAAACACAATGGCATAATAGTGAAGGCAACACAATGTGAAAACAATACCTGCGCAACAACAGACTGAAAGTTTTATGCGACCAACTGTGTAGATTGGAAAACTCATAGAACGAGGCGCTTCTCGTTAATGTACACCTAAAACCTGCTCCACACATTGGCCGAGAGCCGTTTCTGAAAAGATAATATGACGGACATATAGTGATGTACCGGATATCGGTATTCGTATCCGCGGATATCCGCAGGAAAAAATAACCTGTATCCGTATCCAAGGTGGTAGGTCCCTCTTATGCGTAAGACCGTCTGGGTTCAGTGGCGTGCACAGGGTTTTGTGAAAGAGTAGGCATAATTATATTTCTACTTTTTCAAATGTTTGCAAGACGTCATAGAATGAGTCTAGATTTTTCCTATGCTTCTAATAGTCACGTAAAACATCTCTCTCCCGTAAAAAAAACGTTTAATTAAGCATTATTAGCACTAAAAATTATTTTAATATGAAATTAAGTACTCACGATCATCAAGTGTGTCAAGGTCGAAAAAAGGCCCTATTTCATGGGATTCGCATATATAAATATATTTAATAAGAAAACTACGAATGGCTAATGAAATTAAGCTATGGAAATATAAACTGGCTGTTAATACTCAATTCAATTCGAGAATGACCAAATGTATTTAACTTTAAGCAAGCCTCCATATGGTTTCTTGTAAGGTCATGCTTTTTTGCAGCGGTATGGAAATTATGCAAATCAGAATATCCTTTATTATTCCACACCGTGCCTGGATGCGAATTATTAAATAATAAACAGGGAAAACAAAATAATTTATTTCTGTGTACACAACCACACCGCCAGTGATATGTCTCATAACTAGTAATACTAAATTTTCGAGTCACATTACCTTTTTGCTGGGTTAATTCTCGTAACTCGGGTACACATCTATCTTTATACACAATTGAACTATTATCATCAAAAGATAATTGCGAAAATTTACTTTGAACTTTTAACAAGCACACTTTGTCAACACAAGCCTCACAGTAAAATAACATTTTGAATAAAATAGGTAAATATACGATTGAAACAGACAATTAATACACTAATCGGAGTACATAATAAACAAATAAACTACTATATTTATACTAATTCACGTGTTAAAACGGCTTATTTTAATTATATGCAATAAAATCAAAACATAAACAAAGAATGCGTGTCCCATTTAAATAATATGGTTTCTTTTTCTAATAATTTGTTGTGCAACGTCCAACATTTATAATTACCATTTATTATTGTTAATATTCTGTTTGTACTTATTTATTAGTGATAAATTATTAAAAAAATGAAAAACATAATAGTAATTTATTACTTTTTATGGTAATAACTGTCTGATAAACTACTTTATAATGTTCACTATTTTCATTGTGATAAATAAATATAACTTAAATCATTCTTGACACTCTAGAATAAAAAAACGAGCAATCTAAAATTACTTTAATTTTATTACCAATAAATAAAATCGATATCGACAAGTTACGCAGTATGCAGTGTCAATTCCCTATGAAAGGCCACCATTTTTTTTATGGAATGCGTCATGATTGCCAACATAATAGCACTGAGCACTGAACTGTGATTGGTCCTCCTGCCGCAGGAGTTGTAATTCATAATCGCGTATAGTATTTACACATTTTTGGTAGATAAAGTCGAAAATCGTTCACTTTTGCGTCAATTTATGAATGGACTGTAGGCACCGTAGCTCGCTGCCTTAGAAGTTTGCATTGCTTGTAGCTCGCGTTCTTAGCACGCTTTTATTATATTTTCGTTCCGAGTTTGAACTTTTTAGCTACGTATTGTATTACTTTATTAACTAGTGAATGGATTTGCTTTATTTTTAATTTTATTTTTACATTATTAAAACCGTGTTTTTGGTAGGGTAGGCAGTGCCTTTTTGCCTATATGGAGTGCACGCCACTGTCTGGGTTAGTACCACCGCTTTGTCTATTTCTGCTGCCAAGCAACAGTGTGTAAGCATACGTCTCGACATTCAATTAAATAAAAAAAAACGTTTCTTTTTTGTGGATTTTTCACGTTTATTTTAGTGAATTACATTACGTAGCAATGAAATATGTACTTTAAAATAACGAAATATATGAAAATTCATATAATTTATATGATTTTTTTATTGTAAAAAACAACTTTAAAATGCTCTACTGTAAAGTTCACGTATTGGCGCTTTAGTATTTTTGCCTTCCCACTGACTAGTAGTAATGTAAAGCATCATCTGTCGGTCCAAGGTTACGTAGTGACGCCGACAGTACGAAAGCTGTGGTCATGATATACATTTTTAAAAATCCGTCACATCTCTGCGAACATACCTATGAGTCCCAGGCGAGACAAGACAACCTTACTCCTACTTTCGTATTTGACAGTTATCGGCAAGTCTCGCCCAACGTGTAGAGCGGGCTTGCCTTTACCTACAAACCAAGTCCATCTCAATTTTTATAAAACAAATATTTTTATGTTAATAGCTTTACAGCACCAAGTTTTGAGAATGTAATGAAGAAACATTACACTATTTCATCCCACTATAGCTTTGCACTGCTTAATCCGTTGGGATGGCGCCAAATCTGACAATAAATCTTACCGTGAATAAATGTAGGTCGAACTTCGACGTTTCCTAGCCAAGGAAGACACGGAGTTGCGTGACATAAATCGTATCAAATATTTATTTTTATGAGGTTGGTGTTACGTAGCTTTACCCTAAGTGGTTGAATAAAACATTATTTAATGATAAGCCGTGGCAGGTTTGTTTAAGGTTCGCCTAGAAGTACGTAAAAAAAAAAAAATTATAGCGCCATAATTAAATTGTGTAAAAGTACCATCCTATAGGTAGGATGATTTCGAAACGTAAATCATATATTTGGAATCGGCCGCGCCCTGAAATCTGCTCTACCATTTAAATTTAATAGTTCCTGATTGATACTAGTCTCGCTAGAGCCCAATGGTAATTTATCTAAGTGATAGGTCCCTTGTATGCGAGAGGCCGTCTATGTAGGTAGTACGTACTAGCGTTGTATCCATATATCTGTCGTCAAACAGCAGTGTCTAAGTACTGTTGTATTCCGGTTCGTAGGACATTGAAGCGAGTGACATTACTGGGTATAATGAGACTTAGCATTAAAAGGATAAGTCTGGTCATTCCGAGACACTTGTTTTGAGGTAACATGCTACATTACTCAAAGTTCTAATTGGTGTTGCTTCTGTTTATGGGCAAACAAAATTTGCCACCGTCCCAATTGCAGAAAACTTTATAAAAAAATATTTAAGAAAATGTTATTCAGCGGTATACATAATAACGGTTTGTGTTATGTGAGAGATATATATTCCTAATCGATTTGAATTATAGGACAGCAACCACCGAGACAATGGGAATAATTGAATACAATTCTGAATTCGTTATACCAAATTGGAGACCGAAGCATGCCTCGGCATTTGAATTTTAGTACTGCAGCAGAATAAAGTTCTGTCAAGCTGGAATGCATATAGCAAATTACTAGACGTAAGACTTCAAAGTTTCTTTTGTGCACTAGATACACCGAAAACTAAAACGTCTTGTCTTTGTTTGTGGCAAGATTATATTTGAACTAACAACTAATTTTTAACCGTAGTTCCACTGCTGTGGCGTTGGTCACCTTTATTTCCACGAGTTGTTTCATTTTGCTGGACCAGTAATGAAAAATGATTCTCACTGGTTGAATACAGACAAGCAGACTATCCACCCTAGTCATAACTTTACTGCTTATAACAAACATGTCTGCTATCTTAACGTAGGTCATAGAGGAAACGTTTTAAAAAACTAAAAAACATGCTTTTATAGAAAATACAACAAAACAATAAAAATAAACATTTAAGAAAAAAATAATGTAATTTAATGTAAAAAAAAAGCGTGTTCAAAACAATGTTCAAAGTTTCCGTTACAAACTAACATACGTAAGAAGCTAATAAAATCGTGTTAAGTAACCCATTCCTATGTGGATTTCACAAACTATGAACATAATGAAAATTTTGTGACAAATTTGTGGCCATTACTTGAGGCAGATTTGATCAAATAAACCCCATCTATTGGGCATAGGTGTATAGACAGTTATTATATTTTAGTTTTAAACATCAGTACATTATAAGACGATCAGAAACTACCAACTACGTTAATTACAAAACGTCTGATCTTAGGTTTGTTTCATTGAGCAGTCTCCTAACAAAATTTCTTCAATTTCTCGTCTAACATTCACTTAGTTCACGAATGTGTAATCGATAATTCGTTTTAAGTAAATAAGAGCAGACCACCACCCACTGCGGTCACCATGGCTCTCGTTATGTCGAGACGACGAGTCAGCCAGCGTCGTTGACGTCATTCACTTGCCTTATTTTTTGTGGGCATTGACACTAACATGGGAGTTCGAGACATATTATGCCTACAGTATGAAGTAATTAATAGTCGTGTGGCGCGGTTGGAACATTTATTTTATAGGTTAAGTTGGCAATAAATATGTCTGAGTGCCTGATGCTAGTTTACAGAAAAAGCCGTCCTACATTTTCCTTTGAACAAGTAACTGGCGTGGCGGCGGTTTAAAGCTCGTGAAATCTGTTTTTTTTCTGTAATATTTGTTTTAAGCGTTAGGGCACGTTTTAGATACGAGACCGAGGAAGAGCGATCGCGACGCGTTACATGAGTCAGGCGACAGCGACACGTCCGGAACTCCGGAATTTGTATGGAATCAGTCATACATCACTGTGTCCTGTCTAGGTCGCATACCTCAAGACAAGCCTTAGAACACTTTCCTAGATGAGGCGGTCTACGCGCATTAAGTTCATTCATTTAATTGCTGTTAATTGACATTGTAAAATTATTTCGATTTCAATAGAAAGAGATTAGAGAATGTCAACTGTCATCGTCAACGCATGTTGAAAAAAAGCGTATTAGGTATACGCCCAGCCCAGCCCAGCCACAATGTGTACTAGCTCAATGTGGATTGTTAAGATTGTTGTTCCTTTTCGGTACGTTTGTTTCTTTTTCAGAGGTTTATTTTGTTTTTTTTTACTTTACCCATTGTCAATAAGACCACACGCTTGCAGTAAATAGATTTTTACACCGATATAATTGTTCTAATCGTTACACTATTTATCAGTATCGTTTACTAGATGACAGGTCACTCCGATGCGAGAGTCCGTCTGCATATGTACCACCTACTTTGTCTTTTCAGCAGCTGAGCAGGATGTAGTGTGTAAGCAGGAATTATTGTTGTGTTCCGGATCGAAGAACGTTAAACCCAGTGAAATTACAGGACGATGGGCGGTAAGTATTTGCTATTATGTATTTAATCCCATACCCCCCTTTTCCCAAGCCCTTTATTACCCCTTTTCTTTAAGGCCGGCAACGCATCCATGATTCCTCGTGTGAATGTTCATGGGCGGTAGAGATAATTTACTATCAGGTGACCCATTGACTCGGGTACCGGCCTCTGCTATAAAAAATAATTACTAATATCTGGAAATGATCGTTGTTTATATTTCTGAGCAATATCGATACTGTTTACGGGCCGGTTATACGTAGCGGTAACCGTCACGCTAGCACGAGCGTCGTGCTAGTCTCATCATTTAGTTGAATAAAAAAACTAAACGTCTAACCTATTTTTGCTGTTTCTTGAGTGCCAATCATGTTCCAGTAAGTGAAGGTTATATAAAGAATCGTTACTAACCTCACTGAAGAATTCATCCATGAAGCCGCCTTCGACGGCGACGTTGACATCGTCGGGGCCGACATCGTCGTCATCACTTTGCGCCTGAAAACAAAACAATTCAATTAAACTCGTCGCTTTTCTTAAGGGCTGGGCCACAATACTGTGGTAAGATTTAAACACTAAATAACCTGGGACAGCTATATTTGAAAGTACCTAATGAGACATCTTTCTTCCGGTATATATAAATTTATAATATGTCAAAGAATGACTTTTGTATTTGAAAGTGTCATATTTTATTTAGTAAGTAGCATTTTCTCAGAGGTGGTATAACAGGCGTTTAATATAATAAACATTACACCATTTTTCAATGGAACTAGCGGGCGATGTAACTCTATTGTTAACCAACATATATTAATGACCTACTAGGATATTAAACGTAAGCTTTAAAAGCCAGAAATGTTATAATGGCACCGTCATAAAGTATGTTATTAATAATAATAGATGTATTTTTATCTCCCACAAAAGAGCTTCATTACAATAATAAGTTAGACCTTACAAAGACATAAAAATAGGAATATATTTGTACCTACTTTGCAATATCCAAGTATTTGTGCGAGTCAGGAACCCAAACTAGGATACCCTGTGCTATGGACTCCTGATTGCCTCTTACGGAAGATTTGGTGTACAAAATTACCAAAGGTCGACAAGTTTTTATGAAACACTTATATCTACAACTAGCTGTCCCTAGCAGTTTCACCTGCATGTTACTGCCCTGCTCCCATGAGTCATAGCGTGATATACATATAAACCTTCCTCATGAATCACTCTATGGCTGAAAAATGCATTACAATCCGTTGAATAGGTTAAAAGATCTAAGCGAACAGACAGCGGAAGCGACTTCATTTTATACTATGTAAAAATTAGAGGAGATATAACACAGAAGAATAAACACTGCAATCAATGAAACATTAAAATTTATAACATATAGGAATTTCGGATGTGTAATTTTATCATAGTACTTCATAGGAGGCATGATATACTATACTTATAAAGCGCAGTTACTACACAGTTATGTATGCAACCGATCTAAAACATATATATAATACAATGTTTTTATCGTGCACGATTTTTAGAACGTTACATTAAAAGTACTGCACGGATTCAAATGTTATTCGGTAGTTTCCTTTTACCACATAAACAACATAATAGCGCGGAAGTTATTTCGAGAACGCAAGCTAAAATTAGCACAGGTATAAAATAAAATCACCTCGCGCTCCAAAAACTCCTTTCATAACTCGCAAAGGCTAACTATAGGACAGATCACGTAAAGCAAAATAGAATCCACTTAGTTGAGGCGAGCTGGCCATTATTCAATTTATATGTAGCCAGGACCGCCGGTGTGTGTTCACAAAGGTCCGTTTTATGTGAGATCATGGGATTTTCGAACAACATTATTCATGTGATAATTTTTAGACAGTAATTTTTCGATCATTGTGTACTTATTTTATTTACATCACGTTGGTCTAAGGAATATCTTTAGTTACGAATAAGCGCCTGACCGTAGTCTATGTTGCGAGATAAAGCCAGCTGTAGCACTTCATGCCGACAGTGAACGTAATCTCGGCTTGGCATCAGTGCTTGGAGTGGAGTTTAACTTCATTATCAGTTTTACGATAGTGAAAAAGAAAAGAGTGGCTGATGAAAAAAATATTAGATTAATTACTATGATAATAATCAATAATGCATTGCATTTATAATGATATAAAGTTACAATTAAACATAAGATATCAGTATCTTTTCATCAGCGGAAGCTCGATAATTAAAAGCTATAAATAACGCTTCATAGCCCAATTGAAGATCATTATCGACATCTTGACAAAATTCTAATTGAAAATTATCACGTAATCAACAATGATAGTCAATCAGTCGCGAGATGCGTCGGTCGCGGTCAACTACGTCGAGACCTAATGAAGGTCATACCACCTATGAACATTAAAGGGCTTTACGATGTGTCCATTATTTGACCCAATTACTGGCGTGTTTCGTAGTAAAATTATGAAAGGCACGCCATTATTCGCGTGTGAAAGAGCAGGAAAGTATGCAAACATCGTCTATTAAAAGCCGGACGCCCGCGACCCGGCTCGCAGCTTTATGCAGCGCGGCGGTCAGGGCGATGAATCATTGGTAATTACAATTAAACTCACTTTAGTCATTAACATTGATGAGCCAGATTGTCGCGTAACCAGAGTAACAGTTTTGATATGTTGGAGGGAAATTATCGTTGATTCCGCGTATTCCCTCGCCGCACCGAGGGCCATGTTTGTGTGGTCGACAAATGTTTCTTTCGGATCTGTGTTATGTGGGTTCCTCGTAGTTTCTCATATACCTACAGTATAACCTAGTGTAGAGTCGAGAGTATAATATATGTATGACTGTTGGGCGTATTTGGGTGTCGTTATACATATGCACCCACGCCTGTAATCCTTGGATGGGTAGGCAAAGGTATAATCAGCACCCCCACATGTCGCCGAGCGTATTTCCGTCCCATGATGTGAAAGGGTGTAAGCCTATCGCCATACCGGGCACAATTTCAGACTCCAGGCTGACACGGAATACTACGTGATAGAAAAACCCAATGTCACTTTTACCCGACCCGGGGATCGAACCCGAGACCTCAGCAAAGCAGTCGTACCGCTACGCAAAGCAACTGCGCCACCGAAGCAGTCATTGGATTTAATGATATATAAAATGTTAAAAGAAGCCTCACTTTTAATTTTACCTGCGATTAGTGACACGAACTCTTTGTTTTATATATTTATAACCGTTATATAGAACACGTATTTATAGTTGACTTTATACGTTGATAAAACCGTTATCGACCGTATACTATGTACCGCCACCACATACGACCTTATGTTATAAAGGATAAATATTTATTTATTTATTAATAAAGTTCACCAACGGTTGTCCACACCACTTCAACACAGAATATGTGCAAACAAGCTTGGAATTCACGAAACATAACGTTTATTCGTACCCGCGACGCCTACGTAGTTATACTAAATTTAACTTACCTAATCGTATAGGAACGGAACGAGTGATTGTTTTTATGAAACTTCCTGCCGTAGGGCCGCGACTCTCGGGTTCAAATTGTGCCACGAAAATAAACTGTTATTGACTTGTCGGAATGGAAATGGCGATGTCATATTTTAAATTGCCTTTTCGTGCGGGGAGGCGTGTATGAATGAGTTTTTACTTTTACTACATAACAAATACATGTTGTTACGTGATAAAACAATTCGGGCAAAATATTATGCTGCAATTAGCATACCTATGTAGTAACAATGTGTAATAACGTACCTATTACGTACAATTTTATTTTAACGCGGCAAAACATATCAATCAAGTTTATGCATACGATACTAACTACTAAAAATGAAAAAAAAGGTCGCTAATTTTGATGGAATATAGATTCATACAAACCACATGTTATATGTATGATATGTGTTGTATTATAATAGAACGTTGATATCGGCCGAATGACTAACAGTTAACATTCAAGCCATGTTTCACAGTTGTCGCTAGCGACGTTGAGATAAAAAGCCAATTTCGTTGATACGCAACGGTCGTACTATAAAAAGGACTCATCCAATTTGCTTGGAAACATTTTGTTTGTATCCAGGCAGTCTGTTAATTCCAGACCTAGGTCACACGGTCACGGCCGCTAGCCCCCAGACAAAGGGCTCCGCCGCTTATCATATCTCAGTTTACCGACTATTTAATTCGCTTGGCCTTGGATCAAAATCTGGAAAAGGTAAAGGTTTCCAATCTGAGTATTACTGAGACAATATATACCTACAAGGTGGAGAGACGACCTGATAAAGGTCGCAGGAAGTCGCTGGATGCAGGTCGCTTCCAACAGGTCGGTCAGGAAATCTTTGGGGGAGGCCTATGTTCAGCAGTGGACGTCCTGTGGCTGATGATGATATACCAAAAATAAGAGGTCAATCAAACCACAAAATTAAAATAGAACAAAAACGACAGCCACTTGGCGATAATAATATATAAATACCCTAATTTATAAAATAATTATTAAAAGCTTAATCGGCGCGCGTAGCAAACTGCCCCAATTGAATTCACTCGTTTATGCTGTTATTAAGAAATAAGTGCTACGCCGGCGCATGTAGCGAATTACATATAAATCAAACGATCTGGCAACAGTTAATTAACGTGCGGGCGGGCTGTACTATTTTCGTATTACGGAGTGGTTTGGGAGGCAGCGCGCAGCGGGGAGGCACGTCACGTATTTCAATCGAACCCTTCTCTGATAACGTCAGCCGTATTGGCTTCCCGGCATAGGTTGCGCTCATCTCCGGTATGAAATTTTCGCGCACACTTTTACCTCGCTGAGTCGGAGCCACGAGTCACGACCGTGTTATAAATTATATCTTGGTAAAAATATTTCTTATACGAATATTATACGGTTTTATCAAATACTCTGCATTGCGCTGGCTTGGGCAGGGACTTTATAAATTACTGTTCAGACAGTAATCTATTACCGTGGGTTTGATTGTGTGATCCATAAATATTTGTTTCGGGTCTGGGTATTGTGGAACCCCCACAAGGCCGTCGTAGATCCCGACACCCACGATACAGGTTAACCTAGTGTGGGGTCAGGGCTAAGTTTTTTTACTCAACAGTCACGGACATAGCCCTATATATACATATACACCCAACGGTGTATCAACTCAATAGACGGCAATATATAACACGAGATAAGCTTCAATTAAACTTTTGATATAAAATTCGCTCACATATCAAAGGGCCCTTTGCTCAACAAGTATAATTGTATATGTAGAGCAAAACAGGTACAAAACCAACGTTAATTGTGTCTGTTCACGTTTATAATTTAGCGGGGTTTAATTAAACAAAGGGAGAACCACGAAGGCAGCCCGAATTACTCGGCCACAACTCCAAAACCCCGTTATAACAGGTAAACCCAAGCCTATTTCAATTTAATTGAATGACCAACTCGGTTCCTTTATTATATGATGTGTAAATGTAATGTGCCAATTTGCAACATTTTGTAATCACGAGAGATTTTTAAAAGATTCAACAGATACGTAGAATTAAAGTTATGCGTTTCGATAATCTTCGGTTACAGATGCCGATTCATTTGTGTTGTAAAAAACATGTGCAAACAATGTACACATGCACAGATTCCTAATGTTATTATAGCTTTATATTGGATCATCATCATCATCCTTCGTGTTTCCCAAGATAATCGAAGATCGCCGGAGCGCTTAATTATTACTGTAATATTTCCTCATCCGCCGATATTAGAAGATGATTTCAATTCCGATTTTAGAAGTGATGTTTATGAACTAATTTGTCTTTTGCCGTTGGAGGTAACATTAGTGCTGCTGTTAGTAACAAAAATATCTATAGAAAACACAATTATAAATAAGGGATATATATTTTAAGAAAGTAATAAAAATGTAGTGCAAAACGTTATAAAAGCGACAGTGACTGAACATATCCCAACAACATCCCATCAGGGATTTAACCGAGCAAAGGTATCACATACATCTGGGTCAATTCCCGACGCGGCGTTCCAAAATCTAGCCACATAATTACAACGCTGTTGACGCGTAGCAAAGCGTCCAGAGACTGCAAGTCATCACTCACAAGTTTTTGACCCAATTCCCGTGGCTTGCCGAGTATTTTAGCGTAATTATGTTGGGAAAAGTGCAAACTTCGCTTCGTTAGAACTCACATCAAAGTACTAAATTATACACTTTACTATTTATATGGTCTTGTGGTATGTATAGCTTCTGTTGGCCGGTCCCAGTTTTATGTCGCTCGGCGAAGTTTATCCGATTTTAAATAAAACCAATTAAGGAAAAATAAACTGAAGTTCGAAGTTTCTTCAATTTGCGATAAAAAAAAGAACTCCAGTTGAAAGCTAAAGACGTACTTAGTTTGCCGTGGTTGAATGATTCTGCAAAATGCGGTTATTATGTTACGGTGAGCTGTAAAGGTTTGATTTTACGCCAATTAGTAACAGAATAACACTTATTATCACAACTACTACTCACATCACTACTCGTGGTTGATTACGAGTGCAAAAAATAATTCAAGGTCTTATTAAGTAAGGTTAGGTATGACTGCGTATACGATTTAAGGCAAATATAGTTTTTTTGCTATCCTGTAACTTAATATATGTCCGAACAAAAAGAGCTAATAAATTTATCGCCTCAGGGGAGCCGTCTATTCAGTCCAACAGCCGGCTAAGGGTTCGTACTTGCTACTAGCTGATTTGCCTAAAAGCCCAAGCGACGCTCTATCTCATGTATTTTCTACGGCTGCTTTATCGTACTCATGCTACGGGCTTAGAGCAATGCCTGGTGTGAGCTTAGCTTTAAAGTGCAATATGAAAAAATATGGTTTATATACTGCATTCCAGCGTAATTTTATGACCGTTAATGATTCAATGAACTAAAATGTATTTGATTTCAATTTTCCGTAAACTATGTTGACTAGTTCGTATTGACTAACAAGCCATACCAAATATGTATAAACAAAATGTTAAACAACTTTGGATTTTCAAACAACAAATACAGAAGTTATACTAATAACAGTATGAACACGAAATAACACTTCTAAAACAAACAATAGTACACAAGCTTTAACTTTTTATATCGACAACATTTCACACCTGATTGCTATCAAACAAGGTATTTTACCATTGAATAGAAAAGTTGTTCCATTATTGGTTCTATTGTACGCCAACGTTCGGTAATTGATCTATTTTTGGGGTAAATCAGCACGCCTGTACAGTATTTTAATAATAAATGAACGAACGAAACGGTATCCATACGATCGATTTTATTGATAGCATAATGAAATTGGATTGAATAAGTGTCAATTAACATCCTTTATTAATAACGATTTCATTTAACATATCAATTAAATATAATACGACGTTGCCGCGCCCGTATAGTATTTGGTGATTATTATATTTATCTGTTTTACGAAATTCGAAATTCAACTGGCAATATATGCAGATGGCGGGTTTTTTTAATAGTATAGGCCGGTAAACGAGCAAGCAGGTCATCTGATGGTAAGTGATCTCAATGGTAAAAATCTCAATCACATGGTAAAAATCAACGGCGTATTGCCGACCTTAGAGGAAAGAGTTCATTAATGGATTGACAAGGGATGGGAGATTTGGACCTCCGGATATCTCACTCACTGTACGACACGCAGCAGCAAGATACTACTTTACGTTGATTCTCTGCGAGATAGTGGTAACGACCGATCGAGCCGGCCCTTCATTCGGCCCCGGACATTAAAGCCAGTGAAATTGAACTACAGGACATGATGAAACTAGCAACATTTTATTGCTTGGGGTGACGAACGCAATCTAGTGCCATGCAGTGCTTTGTAATTCAAAGTCCTGTGCGATGTTGTCTGTTTATGGGCAGGCGTGTCGCTCACCATCAGGCAAGCGATATGCTAGTTCCGACAATCAAAGTAATAAAAAATCCTAGTGTGAACCAACTATAAGGCGACACTGTTTATACGAAACAGTGTAGCATTATTCCGCCGTCAATGCACATGTAAACTCATTTCACGTAATCATGCTAACCCCGGTACGAAGGAGCAAACTTCGTTGGCGCCGAGTTCCCTGGCCTATTTCATAGATCGTTGTAAATCAAAAGCCACAGTTTCCATCATTTTACAGTTGGCTGGGTGTAAACCACAGTCGACGCTCGGTTTCTCTGCCCGCTTATTGACAATCCCCTTGACTCACATTCGTCGAAATATCGAATACAATGCTGTACCTACTGTTTATAACTCTTATAGCGGCGGGGTCACACGAAATATTTATTAATTCTGAATGACACGACGAGCAGGTAGCCCGCCCATAACCAATATAATCACAGCTCAGAACGATGAATTACAAAATACTGCATGACGCAATACTGCGCTCGTCATCCCGAGACATTTTTAATGGCTTTAATATCCTTAAAACCAGAACATAATGGTGCTTATATATTGCTGCTTGATAGCAGAAATAGACATAGCGGTGGTTCTAATCGACGGATTCTCACATACGAAACATAATACTACCTATTACGTAATACAACCCGCTTACGTATTACCCTTGATATAAAACACATTGAAGCCTCTCAACAAAAAACTTTAATTTCGATATTGCTGAACTGTTCGAGTGGAATTAAATCGCTTCAAATGACGAACTATAGAGTTTGCTTATTGACCTCATTCTATTCATTGTGAACCAAACAAAGGGGGGTAAAAGTGTCCGGCATTTTTTTAAATAAAGTCCGACTATAAACAGGATACTTAGCACAACTGCGGGGTATGTTACTTCAACTTGAGTCGATGCAATAAAAACTTCATTGCAATGACGAACAACGGGACGTCAACCAATAAAAAAGCCAAGCTGAAATGCAAGCAAGCGTGTGAGCGAGTACAATAGGCGGCGCGGCGACGTACATTGACGGCCTCCGGATCCAGTAGGGCTAGGAGCTATGCCGCAGACGTTACGTAACCAACCGCTAGAGTTGGCGAATACATTTTCCAAATACGAGACAGGGAGGAGAAAAATGGGTCATTTAAAAAGGCATATCACTGGTTAAAATATTATAATTGGAAACACAAACATTGTTTTCCTGATATTGTTATATGTACGTACCTCTAAATCTGCTATTCTGGCTTACAGATTTTGTTAACGCCCTAAAATTATGATTTCTTACGTTTACGCGAATGTTACACATTGAAATAAAACTAATTTATACGGATTTCGAAAGCTTTTCAGCTGAGGTGTAGGTTGTCCCGAAATTTTAATGTTACATTATCTATCTTCAGTTTAAAAAAAATTAAGGTTTGAAGATGGTTCGATCTACGCAGAAAGAGCCCACGGTGTCTTGAGGTGTGGCAGTTGGTCTTTTGGGTTCCGATTTAATTAAGTGTATGATCAGATCCCAGGCTTGTGCTAGCTTCCAACCATCTTCTCTATTGAAATTCGGATGTTTTTGCCCTAATATTACCTAACGGGATTTTTAACGTTCCGCTCGTTGTGTTGACGAGGCGCCTTGTAAAAGGGCTAAAAAGCGGGACACCTAAAAAGGGGACATCGGACAACACCACGTACAACCCTCTTGCGCCTCCACCGCGCCCCGCATTGACACTTCCGATCACCAACCGTCTACCGCCATATTTAGATACATAGTGCATTATATTTTTAAACGCCAAAATTCACCAGTCTAGTATCAGAGAGCTGTTAATAGTCTACACATAAACCGTTATGAGATCGTTGACGCTCGTGGGTAGTCCCGCCCACATTTGTCGACAAAAGGTTATTTTATTCGCCGAGTTTATTTATGATCAAAGGCTCATGTTAACTCCTGCCTACACAGATTTCAAATAATTATAATGGTCTATTAATAACACAAGCAGCACTGTAAAATTAAAAGGAAACAGGAGTTTACGGGTTGGATATTTTTGCTATTAATATTTAAATTGTTACAAATGTTTCGTAAACTGAGCTAGAGCAATGCTGTACGCAATTTTTTTTACAGCATGAACCACTTGACTGATGGTGTAAAATATCATCACAGATAACAGATGTCAAGTGGTAGCTTTTCTGTTGCATTTCTTACCGTGACTCCCACGGTTTCTGAAGATCCGATTTGCTCCCTACCTGCATCAATCCATCATTTGATCGTTAGCTGGCTTCTTGCCAGACATAATAAGTAGCCGTAGTCCGTACATGTACTGTTTTGTATGAGCCGTAATAACTGAATCACAATGCTATGTTCCAATATCAGATTGCACATAACCAATTCGGAGCATAACATTTACGAAATAACGTATTTCTCGTCTAATCTAAAAATTATGTGCTCTATCAATCGTAACACTCAATTTTGATAATTCATGAATCTCGAATGTACAAGCGCATTCCATATTATCTCTGCATGTAGTCTTCTTCCACCTGCCTTTATCCCACTCGCAGTGGACTCGGCGCGACATGTTTTTCACATGTTACAAAAAGATTTGGCTTGTAGTTTTTACGACCGGCGGCCTGACTGACGTCACCCCTTCTGGGGAGGCACGCATGTAGTAAATAATAATATTATAATAAGGACTGTAAGAACGTACCCAATCCGAAACGAAATCCGAATTATTTTATCACCTGCGCCAAATGAGGCCGTCAGTCATACGTCTCGTGAATCCTCAAAATTCATTCGACCCTAATATATAAGGTAAAATCGTTTCTATATGAGAACACTGAATCACTAGTACTCGTAATATTTGTGCGACAACGCTCCCGTGAACAGATTGTGTAGTTCAATGATTTCAGTTCTACAACTCAACCGTGGACATTTGGGAATTATCAGATATAATTTGTTTGAATCCAAAAGTAGCTTTGCTGGTGGGAGGATACTTGTATCCGACCGGATAGCGACCACCGTACACTGGTGCTAAAACCTGCCATAGTGGCCTACCTTGTGAGGGTCGCGTTCCAGGGTCAGCCAGTGTATATCCGGTTCTCCCCAGGGGGCTTGCCCCCTGATCCTAACCCTTTTCCCATCCCTTTTTCCTTCCCCTCCCCCTTTGCCCTTTGGCAGGCCGGCATGATCTTGCCGACCAACGATGGACACATTGTTTATCGTTGGTCGACACTATTTTTGGATTGCGCTACACTTACCATCAGGTGTAGCGTAGTCACTTTGCCGAGCCACGATAAAAAAAAAAAAAGTAGCTTACGAAATACCACAGGGCGGTGAGATAATTTAACCGATAACAATGGAACAAGCGTGCCTTGTTTTCGCATTCAATCCGTGTTGCGAGGTACACCACGAATCTCCCACAAAGATCCTTGCGTAGGGGGCGGTGCCTTGAGTCTTGTTTACACCTAAATTTGTTAAGGCATATATTGTTGTCACGGTATAGTAAGCTAATAACATTTATCAGGCATTGTTTCGTGATAATATGTAGAGGTAAATTATTCAACTGCTTTACACGACGGATTGTAGCAATTCCATCTGCTAATAATTGTATGAATATTCACATAGTCATCATTTTACACTATAACAGTATTATAACTTTTATCGCGCATATGTTAATTTTTTGATTAAAGAAGTTATTTGAAGGTTACTAAAAAATAGAAATAAGAAATTTATAGATATTGGGAAATGATCTCAGCTAATCATGGACGTACATGGGCGGTTGCGGTCACTCACTATGAGATGACCTACTTGCTCGTTTGCCGACCTATGCTATAAAAAAGAAATAGGCAAGCAGACGAGAGGATGAATCACGTGTTTTCTACCGCTTATAAACACCCACAACATCTGAAGAACCGTAGGTGTGATGCCGACCTTTAAGAATGGGGAATGAAGATGGTGTATTTGTTGAGCAGCCGCTTGCACCTACACCTCCAACATTCTCGCTCGGCTTTATAATTTTTGATTTAATACGTGGGAGTTACACGACAGACGACGCAAGACCGTATCGTTATCATGTTATTAGCCACAAATCTATATATTAACACGTGAAAAAAAACTTTGTACTCCTCTTTAAGCATATTGCGCTCACGGAGGATTGCCAGATTTGGCATAGCTAAGGATTATACGAAAAATTAGTGCAGAAGGTTATTTATAAATAATATCTGTAATAAGTACATTAAATTAAATAAAGCATAATATTATGGTGTTATTACTAAACGTGTTCTAACTTTAAACTAGATTTCTAACGACTTGTAACTATGGTAACCCACACGAACTGGCCAATATATACTTAGTTTAAAGTTGGAATACGTTTTGTAATAACACCGCCACTGTTTACGCTCACACTGCCAATGTCAATCACATAGTCACGCTCGCAGCTGACGTAATAGACCAAAATCCAGGCACAAGTATCAAATTCTATATTATGTAGGCCGGTACATGTATGTACATCATGTATCGAATCAAGTCGCCAAACATGTATTACACTTGTAAACTAAACCTAATGCGAACGAGCTTAAAGCTTTAAGCTTTCACGTATTGTCAAGGATTTTTGAAGAAAATATAAAGCCACAACATACACCAGCATGTATAAAAGACCACTGTACTGCTTATAAGTTAATAACGTACCAGATTTTATTACAATTGAAAATAATTACAGTGGCATTGGTGTCTACCGCTGCAGTTCACAATAAAGTTTAATTTATGGGCAACCAGATATTTGCAGTCGCTTCGAAACATTACGTGAGACAAGATTACTATGATGTCACACATCTCCCCGGACACTTTGTCCGCGGTCGGATACCAGCTGCGTCGCGTACGCTTACATACATGGTATAAAAGCGGATTTGATGACATGGGCATTCTCTCCTAATCGACTTTAGGGTGATGCAAAAGTGAACTAGACCGATTGGCTGAGAGCTCTCGCTGAGACACCCGTGTCTGACTCTTGCCGTATAACATGACGAATATACCGAGGAGACATCGCGAGGCGAAGACTATAAATATACCCTATATTATTCAAAATCCCTCGATATGTGATGCGTACAGGGTATAAAACTGTGGTCTGCAGTTTACTACGAATTACCAACTTTTACACGAATCATACTAACACTAGTATAAAAATATGTTAACAAAATTCTGCAAATGTTGTGAAAATAAATAAACTCAATTTCCATAACTGGTTCCGCAACTCCGTGTACAATTTCGTTTGTACCGGAAATACGCATTACAAATACAAAGAAAAGAAAGTTCAACCGCGGCGGTCTCGAAATTCGTCACAATTTCAATAAAACTTCCGTTTTATAACAAAAGTAAATTGTATTCTTTAGAGACTTAATCTGGCAACAAAATTGCCAAGAATCTTCGTTGTGTTTAAAATATTCACCCTATCCCCGTGCGTATTTGAATTAGATTTTTTTTTTATTGGTGAATTAATAAAGCATAAATTTAATTTTAACGTTACATACATATCTGTATCTAATAGGAAATGTTTAAATTTCTTATAAATCGCAGTTATTCACGAAGAAGTATTATTATATTTATAAGTATAAAAAACGTGTCATTGTGGGCGTCATAACGTCATGTTTATATACCGGCTGTTGATTCGAATGCAAAGGTGTTGATCCGTTTGAGTTTTTAAACACATTTACTATGGATTTAGTATTTTTTTTTTTTTAGTTACGCGCTTCGACTTAGTATTTTACGAATAAGTATGAATATGCAACTAATAATCCACCATCCGAGCCTCAACACTCAAGGTAAAAATAAGTACATGATCTTGCCGAATCGTATTACTGTAAGCAGTGTAGGGCGCAGTTAACTACATTTTGTAATCTTTTTTTTTATAGCATAGGCCGCAAACGAGCAAGTGGGTCACCTGATGGTAAGTGATCTCCACCGCCCATGTACGCCCACCACCAGAAGAGTCATGGGCGCGTTGCCGACCTTAAAGGAAAGGGATAATTAGGGATTGGGAAGGGGAGGGGATTTGGGCTTCCGGATATCTCACTCACCGTACGAAACACAGCAGCAAGCCACTACTTTACGTCGGTTTTCTGTGAGACAGTGGTAACGATCCGGTCGAGCCAGTCCATTCATGCTGTAGACAAAACTGTCTACAGCGTGGCTCTACCACTCTAATCTGATTACTAATTTCGATTAAAAGTAGTTAACTACATGTAGTTATGATTACATGTAAGTTAACTACAGTAATCAAACTACATGAAGTAGTTGTTAATTTGATTGCTGCAATCTAGTAGTTATAACTACTGATTATTTAAGTTTTATGAACTTATATTTTGCAATTAAATAAACACGTAAAGTGTAGTAACATATGTTTTGGTATATGGCTGCTTAAAAAAAAACAGTTTATGTTAATTTTATGAATAATCAAATGCAAGGATTAAAGTCATACTTTTTATTGACATGTTATTAAAAAAAAAATCCTGTCAAAGTCCATCAAAGTCGGTCAAAATCCTGTCAAAGTCCGTCAAAGTCCTCTCAAAGTCCTGTCAAAGTCCGGTTAAAGCCTTCTCAAAGTCCTGTCAAAGTCCATCAAAGTCCGTCAAAATCCTGTCAAAGTCCTGTCAAAGTCCGTCAAAGTCCTGTCAAAGTCCGTCAAAGTCCTGTCAAAGTCCGGTTAAAGCCTTCTCAAAGTCCGGTCAAAGTCCATCAAAGTCCGTGAAAGTCCGGTCAAAGTCCGTCAAAATCCTGTCAAAGTCCTGTCAAAATCCGTCAAAGTCATGTCAAAGTCCGTCAAAGTCCTGTCAAAGTCCTCTCAAAGTCCGGTTAAAGCCTTCTCAAAGTCCTGTCAAAGTTCGGTCAAAGTCCATCAAAGTCCGTCAAAATCCTGTCAAAGTCCTGTCAAAGTTCGTCAAAGTCCTGTCAAAGTCCGGTTAAAGCCTTCTCAAAGTCCTGTCAAAGTCCGGTCAAAGTCCGGTCAAAGTCCATCAAAGTCCGTCAAAGTCCGTCAAAATCCTGTCAAAGTCCTGTCAAAATCCGTCAAAATCCTGTCAAAGTCCGGTTAAAGCCTTCTCAAAGTCCTGTCAAAGTCCGTCAAAGTCCGGTCAAAGTCCGTTCAAAGTCCGTCAAAGTCCTGTCAGTCCTCTCAAAGTCCGTCAAAATCCTGTCAAAGTCCGGTTAAAGCCTTCTGAAAGTCCGGTCAAAGTCCATCAAAGTCCGGGCAATGTCCGTCAAAGTCCCGTCAAAGTCCATCAAAGTCGGTCAAAATCCTGTCAAAGTCCGTCAAAATCCTGTCAAAGTCCGGTTAAAGCCTTCTCAAAGTCCTGTCAAAGTCCGGTCAAAGTCCATCAAAGTCCGTCAAAGTCCGGTCAAAGTCCGTTCAAAGTCCGTCAAAGTCCTGTCAGTCCTCTCAAAGTCCGTCAAAATCCTGTCAAAGTCCGGTTAAAGCCTTCTCAAAGTCCGGTCAAAGTCCATCAAAGTCCGGTCAATGTCCGTCAAAGTCCCGTCAAAGTCCATCAAAGTCGGTCAAAATCCTGTCAAAGTCCTGTCAAAGTCCGTCAAAGTCTTGTCAAAGTCTTCTCAAAGTCCTGTCAAAGTCCGGTTAAAGCCTTCTCAAAGTCCTGTCAAAGTCCATCAAAGACCGTCAAAATCCTGTCAAAGTCCTGTCAAAGTCCGTCAAAGCCCTGTCAAAGTCCGGTTAAAGCCTTCTCAAAGTCCTGTCAAAGTCCATCAATGTCCGTCAAAGGCCGGTCAAAGTCCTGTCAAAGTCCGGTTAAAGCCTTCTCAAAGTCCTGTCAAAGTCCATCAAAGTCCGTCAAAATCCTGTCAAAGTCCGTCAAAGTCCTGTCAAAGTCCGTCAAAGTCCTGTCAAAGTCCGGTTAAAGCCTTCTCAACGTCCGGTCAAAGTCCATCAAAGTCCGTCAAAGTCCGGTTAAAGTCCGTCAAAGTGCGGTTAAAGCCTCAAAGTCCTGTCAAAGTCCGGTCAAAGTCCATCAAAGTCCGTCAAAATCCTGTCAAAGTCCTGTCAAAGTCCGTCAAAGTCCTGTCAAAGTCCTCTCAAAGTCCGGTTAAAGCCTTCTCAAAGTCCGGTCAAAGTCCATCAAAGTCCGTCAAAATCCTGTCAGTCCTGTCAAAGTCCGGTTAAAGCCTTCTCAAAGTCCTGTCAAAGTCCGGTCAAAGTCCTGTCAAGATCCTGTCAAAGTCGGGTCAAAGTCTGGTCAAAATCCAGTCAAAGTCCTGTAAAGTCCGGTCAAAGTCTTGACAAAATCCAATCAAAGTCCAGTTAAAATCAAATTAAATTAATCAAGTCCAGTTAATTTTGACGCGTAACAGAAAAATCTGACGCATAACCGAAAAATCTGACGTAGCCGAAAAATGTGACAATTTTTATTTTTTCCACGCACAGCGATTCATTTTTATATATAGATTTAATTTAATTAATTTAATGTATTTACATGAACGACTATCGCGCGTGTTTTCTTTTTTAATGACGCAAAATCATTTTAAATCTGTAGTTATAAAAAGTAATCAAGTAATCATGATTGCAACTACAATTAGTAGTTAGTAATCAAAATTTTTAACTACATTTTTGATTTTTTTATGTAGTTATTAGTTATGATTACTAACTACTTTATGTAATCGTAGTTAGTAATCAGTAGTTAGATTACATTTTGCCCAACACTGACTGTAAGTATCAACATCCTTACAGAAAGGTCCACAGATTAATATTAACATATAGTTTCTTTGATAATACACTTGTTACGCTATGTTCACATCCACTCTTACTTGATAAGTATGATTGCTTTGTCTTATGGTTCGAGCAATGAAGCTGGAGTCTTATCTGACATGTTCTGATGTTGATAAGATTGTTTTGTTTTCCAGTCTGAGCGATGGTTTACGATTTATGAGTCGTCAGGTATCTGGATTATTATAGCGCGCTTCTATGACTGGTGATAACTTTAATAGACTTACCATTTTCATTTAAAATAATTATATCGTTTTCTTTATCGTGTACTTAAGTCAGAGAATAAATTTCATTAATAATTTCTCCTTGCTGCTTGCACCCATGATGCAATCCTTATGCTAAGCAATTGCAGTCTAAATAGAGCGTAGTTTTTATTCTATATTTGTATACTATATGAAGAATATTACCAATCTGGTATTATAAACACTATTGGACACGGGCCTCCTCTACTGATGAGGGATTAGATCTGAATCCAGCACGCAGGCCTAACATGTGGTTGTTTGCGGTCGTCTGTTCTACGATACGTTTAATACTTCTTATTGCAATCTCAATTCTGCACAATGTTCATTAGTTTTTGGCAAACAATTGCTTACAGTTTCTTCCTCTATTATACAACTGTATGACGAACATTAATGACTTGTTTTGCCAACAGAGTTTTGCAGTTATAAGTGAGAGTAAATAATAGTAGGTCGCGACTAATAGTAAGACTATAAATTAAATTACAGCAACCATTATAAAAACATACATTAACTGATGTAATAATAGTGTCCGTATAATAATTTCTAATGAATTGTTTGAATGAATTCAAGCAACACATGTTTTATGGAACCGCGCAATATTTTTCTGGTGATCGCTGATCGCATCAAGCGTCATCAACTAGCGGATCAATGCCTTCAGTAATATGTTGATAAGCGCGCTTCTGATGCTTAGAGCGATGATATGAACTCTTAACAAGTATAAGGACGGACAAAAGATTGAATAATTTTATATTAGCAAAACGAAGTAATGCCTAAAAATAGCATATTAAAACAACATGAACTAGATTACTACAACACTTATAGAAGTACATACCTGCATATATTCTGCATAATATACTTCTATAAATTTTAATGTCGTCTCATCCCCAAATACTTTGGAACAACATTAAGCAACATAATATACCAAGTCATTCGCAGTCAAAGACATCGTCTGAGATTCAACTTATTCAGCATTTGTTGACAAATGGATTTTCTATATCGCAAAGACAACATACGGGGATCATCCATAACGCTTTTTCCTCGTTGCTTTTAGTGGAGTGCAATTTATCCATTTTCTCGCGTCAACATCTAAGGAAAGAGGTGCAAAGGGAAGATTTTATTCACAGCTCCTTCTTTGATCGACAACCCGTTAATTAAACTGTGATATAAATTATTGTAAGGACTTGTTGAAAAAAAATTCAATACAATAAACATTTTTTAACAAAAAATTTAATAGATTCAAAAAGCTAAGAATAAAATTAATCAATTTTGAGTCGGTGGCCACCGACACCAACCTGATTATTTTTATTTTTAATTTTTTAAGTAGTTTTTTTTAAAGAATAATCAAAATTGGTGCATGACGATGTTTGGGTCTTTCGTCCCCATTTGCTTCATTAGGGGTTAAATTTCTTCAGGACATTTAAATGGGACCACTGCCGAACTAAACCCTATCGAATACAATAAGAATCATCAAAATCAGCCCAAATTTTGCCGTGTTATGCATGATCATCCTTAAAACACATTTTATGTACAGACGAATTGAGAACCTTTGTTTTTTTTGAGTTTGTTAAAAACGATGATGATTCAGTAAAATGTGAAACAAATTGCACCAGCTTAAGGCTAATCTATATATATAAAAATGAATCGCTGTGCGTGTGTCTCGCAAAAACTCGAGACTGGCTGTACCGATTTGGCTAATTCTGATCTTGAAATATCTGTGGAAGTTCAGGGAAGGTTTACCCGGTGAGAAAAAATGAGTAACATAAATAATAAGTAACGGAAAACACTAAAAACGACAACTTAATTTTCCCATACAAACTGTTCCTGGGTATGAAACATTTGACATCTTTTTGATGTGAAACATCTATAAGCGCAGGTATAAACCCGATTGTTGGCGTTGCGAACCTTGCAGTGGTGACGGGTAGCCACGCTATACTAGACAGGACAGGGACAGGACAGGACAGGGACAGGACAGGACAGGACAGGACAGGGACAGGACAGGACAGGACAGGACAGGACAGGACAGGACAGGACAGGACAGGGACTGGACAGGACAGGAACAGGGACAGGGACAGAAAGGGACAGGGACAGGGACAGGGACAGGGACAGGGACAGGGACAGGGACAGGGACAGGGACAGGGACAGGGACAGGGACAGGGACAGGACAGGGACAGCACAGGAACAGGGCAGGACAGGACAGGACAGGACAGGACAGGGACTGGACAGGACAGGAACAGGGACAGGGACAGGGACTGGGACTGGGACAGGGACAGGGACAGGGACAGGGACAGGGACAGAGACAGGGACAGGGACAGGGACAGGGACAGGGACAGGGACAGAAAGGGACAGGACAGGGACAGGACAGGACAGGACAGGGACAGCACAGGAACAGGGACAGGGACAGAAAGGGACAGGACAGGGACAGGACAGGACAGGACAGGGACAGCACAGGAACAGGGACAGGGACAGGGACAGAAAGGGACAGGACAGGGACAGGACAGGGACAGCACAGAAACAGGAACAGGACAGGACAGGACAGGACAGGACAGGGACTGGACAGGACAAGAACAGGGACAGGGACAGGGACAGGGACAGGGACTGGGACTGGGACTGGGACTGGGACTGGGACTGGGACTGGGACTGGGACTGGGACTGGGACTGGGACAGGACTGTCTCACCGGGGGGAGGTGGAAGACAACCTGACTTAGGCCGTCGAAGTCAATTAAATGTGCGACGGGCTACCTCGCGTGCAATGGTGCAGTACCTCACTTAATTGCATTTAATGTAAATTAAACATTTGTATTAAGTTTTGACCACAGTTTACAAAAAATATATGTAGGTGATACGAAGTTCACCGGGTCATCTAGTAAATATATATATTTTATAGGTATACTGACCACTTTATGGCAAAACGTTTATGCAAAGATTGTTCAATATGGTATTTCCTGAACTGGTTACACGTATCCTGGCAAACTGATAGTGCCTATACGCGTAGTAAGTGGGTGACTGGCTCGACCGACTTTCGAATCTTGCTGATTTATAACCTTGGTAAGTCAAATAGAGAGTTTCCACCCCTCTCTTTGAATATGTCATTCACATTTTGAAACAACTTCGTACAAAATAAGCTTGATTTGACAATAATAAATACACCCAACAGTCACATACATAGTCCTGACCCCATAGTAACATACGAGTCTTGTGCCGTAGGTATCAGAAACTACGAGAGACTTATGGTCTCACGACACCTGGACTCCGGGACAAATATTTGTGGATCACACAAATGTTTGGGTGCGGGGATCGAACCCGCGGCCTCTCGCTTCACAGCCGGCTACTCGCCCGTTGCGCCATAGAGGCTTTCAAAATGTGAGCAATGCTCTAATATTTAACTAACAACAGTGAGAATATCATAAAGCGGCTACAACGTGTGAAACAGCGTTGTTATCTTCCATTATTATTGATCCATAAACGCAATTTGACCGCTTAATCACTATGAACCTTCCTGATTACCGTTGTTACGTTTACATAAAGCCGAACTGATAGTGAATGACAGCCTAGACGGGGATAATTAAAACACAAACATTAATAATTCTATTCATATATTATTTGCATTCAGGGATTTATATATAATTAATAGCCGTGTAATGGTCAAAATTGGATCTCTATAATCATAATATACTTTTTCTTCATCTTAACATTTAAAATTCAGACATTGATAGTATAGAAATGTAAACGCTCTCTGCATTCCTCCTTATCCGTCTCATCATATCTCACACGTTCGTGCGCCCAATATAAAAAGATAATAAAATAAGAATTCATAAAAAGGGAGACAAAGTTTTCATATTCAGATGCCGATCTACGCACCGAAAGCTAAAAGCTATGTAAACGCTTTTGTTAACGTTTTGAATAATTGTATTGATAAACACATTGGTTTAAGATATAATAATTATTATCAGGAACAAAACAATGCCTTTGCGGTTGAAGAGCTCAATGGATTCCAGTAACGATAGCAATATCTTCCTAAATCTGATGCAGGCCATGGGGCATAGTCCACCTCTTATAATATAGGACCAAACGCATATATATGCTGAGATAAAACGCATTGTTATATAACAATGTTTGTTAAATGAATGTTTTATAACAAAATAAAACGTATAATGCAATAACGTTTAATCATCTTTAAAGAACCGACAAAGTGCGATTAGGAGTCGCGCACTGAGGGTTCCGCGCAACCGCCTTTAAATTTTAAGATTTTGTATTTATAGGAAATAATAATAAATAACAAACAGACATAGTTCAGACCCCACAAACATGTAAACCTATTCGTGGGCATCAGGAACTACGAGAAAACGCAACTTTTTATCTCATACCTACGTCTGTGACTCAGAGCCGGGAAATGTGTCATGTAATAAGGCGCCTGGCGTCATCTCTAACCAGTACGTCTGTCTGCATATGAATTCACCACCAAGTTCTACTCGTGCCAGTTCAGATTTAAAAGAAAAGTCTGCGTTCATATTTGGCCACGTTACATTTGAATTTATAGGCGTTATTTATAGAGGCTGCAACGTGCGCATCCATAAATTATGCACCAATTTCAATTATCGAATTTTGCTTGCCTGTTTACGTATACGTATGGCAAATCGCAGACTCAAAATGAAGTTGTTTAATAAATGGTACAATTGTATATTGATGCGAATAAGAATACTATTAATACAAAACAATAATAACAAACCATAATTGACGATGTACACCATAAGATGATGGAATGTGACCGGTATGATATGGCTAGAAAGAAAATTGTTAACGATCTGAGTCTTAATAGACTAAATGTTGGTGCATTTCATGACATCCTATCACAACTTAATTCTTATGAAGCATTCATGCTATTCACTGTTTTCGCGGCTTAGTAGTTACAATTGCATGTTAATTTTAGTTTTTAATAGGACTAGCATATACCATGTATAAAAGTCTTTCAAAATAAAGAGAAAATAATAATAATAAACACACCCAAGAGTTAGACCCCACACTAAGATTAGAGTCTTGTGTTGTCGATATAAGAAACTATCACACAATACCCAGACTAATACGTATAGTATAAGAAAACTTTCAATGTCTATTCGACAAAAACAAATGTGATTCGTAAGATATTGGCATTTGTACCCGATATGGCGATATGTCCGTCCCTTATCACATTATAAGGAGGAAATAACTTCATCAAACCTAGATGCCCCAGTTGCACCCCTGGCTACCGCTTCGGGGATATAATAAATGTATGATCTAAAAAGATTCACGCAGAAGATGATATATGAACATTGGTCGTCTGTAGTCGCAGTAAACACATACATTATTATGTAATGGCTATAAAGGGAACATCACACACATCGAAAAAGAATTACGTAACCAGCGTTGGATCAGCGGGGAGTGTTACAGACTGCTGAGACGAAATTCGCAGGTTTCAAACCAGCCCCCAAGAGTATGTACCTCTGTCTTTTCAAAGTGACATGTGTATTAAATGTTAATTATCACTCGCTGTAACGGTAAAGGAAATTTCATGAAGGCATCTACATGCCTGACAAGTTCTCCATAAGAATTTGAAAGGTATATAAAGTCTGCCAATCCGCATTACACCAGCGTGGCTGACCTGTAATTAAGTTGAGGAGACCAGTACTCAGCAGTGGGACCAATATAATACAGGGCTAGTATTACTATTTAGAAATTAGGAGTGTGCTTCGAATATGTGATGTAAGACCGAACAAATGGAAGAGTTAAAATGCCTTTGTTCAGCAGTGTGACATATTATAATAAGTTCGAACGAAGTTGCTAGATCATGGCAAGTTTACTAGGTTAAAACAAACATGTGCCGACATCGATACGTCAAATACAATACTTTGGCACACAGAAGCAGCCTTCAAATTCAAAGTGGAGGCTTTTTTGGATGATCGCCAATAGTAATAAGACTGGCAATAAACTAATTGTAATAACATCAACCGAATGGGGTCAACATGGATTTGGAATAAAGACAAGACTACGATGAGAAGTGTAGACTTTTTACAATAGCTTATACCCGTGCCATGATGGTGAGCCTATCACGATATTATTATATCGGGCACAAGTTCCCATGAAAACAAAGTTGTTTCTGTGTGATTTGTCGAATTGAAAACTTCAACACATACATCGTGATTGCACGACCTTAGATTTGAACCCAGGTACTCGAGATTTCTCAGCCTTGGTACGCTGCCGCTAGACCAACAGATGCATGACTGTTACTAGCAATAAATGAAATATGTTAGCTATTCATGATATAATTACCGCAATTTAGGTAACATATTAAAAACTGCTAGCACTTCTTATAATACGATCAAGACATAAATATACAAACTAGATTTTTTTTATAGGTAGAATAATTTCATCAATCACGACACACACATGAACACATTTTTCTTCTCTCCTAGGACTCTACTAACTCTGCTAACCCAAAAGAAACGATCACTTTCACAATTAATTTAAACGTTTCAATTACACTGTTTTTACTACGACCTAAATATTTTTATCAATAAATATACACACTAGTTATGTAAAATGTGTCATACCAACACACGCTCGTCAAATATTAATCAATATTGCGCGCCATAGATTCATGTTAAAGAGCAGTCTAGCACACCACTCACACCACACTCGTCGACGATTAAATAACTTGATTGCATTGTTTTATTCCCTTTTACAAAAACAAAAGTAAAATTTATTTGCATGCTGGCCGAGCGTACGTGAGCAACTCAAACAATAGTCTGAATAATGCCCAGTTATGCATTCTGTACACAACATCATTTGCACTGGATTCAATATTGCAGATATATATATTATACGACTCGTAAACAGAATGTAAAATGCGATTTTATCAACGCGACCGTCGGACGCGGTGTTCTATTTTCTCCGAGTATATTTTGTCAACGAAGTCGACAAATTTAAAAGTTCTACTTTTTGTATACGTACTTCAATGTAGTACCGATATTAGTACGTAATGGTTTCTTCGATTACAAGGGGACACTGGGATTTTTTATGATCGCTACTTCCCAAGGTTTTGGATACAGATTAATACCGTGCAATTTCTTTTTTTTTATAGCCAGGAGCGGCATTCGAGCGAGTGGTTAATCTGATGATAATTGCCCTCCACCACCCATGAACGCCCACAATAGCAGAATGTGAACGCGTAGCCGACCTTAAAGGAGTGGTTAAAGGGATGTGAGGCGTAGAGAGATTTAGTGCACCAGATATCTCACTCATCGTACGCAACGCAAGAGACAGCTGTAACCTGAATACCCTGAGACAGTAGCAACGACACGGTCGAGTCGGTCCATTCATGCCAATTTAAAGAGAGGCTTTACCATTGGGAATGGATAAGGAATGGAAATAAACATTGCTCACTATAACTGTACTTAAGGAGTTGCTTAATGTAATGAAGAATTTAACTTATTAAAACCGTAGTTAACATAGTGTAAATTTATTCATGTTGATATCTTTTATCAGCCAAGTATGATGCTCCACTATTGGGTACGGGCCTCCCCTACAATTGAAAAGGACTTTAGTCCACTACGCTACAATAATGCGGGTTGGTGGTAGACTGTACCTACATACCTTCGAAATTATTACCGATAATTATTCTCAGGTATGCAAGTTTTCTCATTGTGTCTTCATCATTAACGAGCGTTAATAATTAACAATGAATAGATTCTAACTATACGTAATTTGGAAAAGTCATAAGTGTGTAAACTGGAAGGTTGGGATGGAACGTGCGACCACTGTCTGGTCACCTGTTCTACTCCCCGTTATCTTGTTGAAATAAAAAATATCACAGCCGAATTAACAATCTTATTTTTTTCAGACATAGGAGTCTACAGGTACATTTATATTAAAATGAAAAAATACACCTTTAAAGTTTAAGTTCATTCATCGACCGTGTGATATAGAAATCTAAAAATAAACTGCGACACATAGAATGAATCAGCTGGCTACAAATGCGAATGACGTAGAACCGCATTATACACTTTACATTTACAGACTATCATTCAACCTCGAGTAGTTTTTTCTAAGGGCAAAGAACGTTCTTTTCAATCCCATTAACTTGATAAAAATAAAACTCTATCCAAGAAACTACTACACTGTCAAGTTTTTCTCGAATAGGATACGTGTTAGGTACTCGTAGGAATGAACTTCCGGCATGGCACGGCGCGGCGGCGTACTTCTCAGTGAGTTGATAAGAAGTCTCAAAACGATCTAATAGGATTTTACAGAGCAGGCTTTTGATGTTAATGGTCCGGAGTCCCTGGGCCAGCTGATCCACTTGATTACTATCAAGCTCATTTTCCGTGAGTAGCTTCGTTTCTATGAGACGCCCAACAATTCCCTATGCGAAAATTCTCTATTGTGGTAGCTAACAGAGGTAGCAAGGATAGAATATTTCGATTTGATGATACTCAAAAATTTATTATTTTATTTGTAGGACAATATGACTGTTAAATTATATGAATATTAACTAAGTAAAAACAAAAAAATCAGCTCATTCAAATCATTTTTTATGACCTCGTTATCGATACCTATTGGAAGCCCCTCCTTCCAATAGGTATGATTACTAACCAGCTGTTTTTTTTGTTTTTACTTAGTTAATATTCATATAATTTAACAGTCATATTGTCCTACAAATAAAATAATAAATTTTTGAGTATCATCAAATCGAAATATTCTATCCTTGCTACCTCTGTTAGCTACCACAATAGAGAATTTTCGCATAGGGAATTGTTGGGCGTCTCATCGAAACGAAGCTACTCACGGAAAATGAGCTTGATAGTAATCAAGTGGATCAGCTGGCCCAGGGACTCCGGACCATAATGTTTTTTTGCATTTTGAAATAAATTGTACCTCAATAACTCGACTATATAATTTGTGTTTTAATACATTGACGATAACTAATATAAAATATTGTTAGAAAAGAGTCGATGCAATTCGTCGAGTTCGCAAAAAAATTGCAAGATTATTCCAAAAATTTTGATGAATGGTGACAGCGTTGATCTTACAAAATTCTAATATGTAGAATTGAATACATACGCACTTCCCGAAGGTGTAGGCAGAGGTGTAACCAGTACACACACATTTCGCCGAGCTTATTTTTGTCCCATGATGTTATAAGGGGCGAACCTATCGCCATACCAGACACAATTTCAGACTGCTGAGACTGAGCATTTCGTGATAGAAAATTCCAATAACACTTATTAGAACCAAAGACCTCGTCTTTCAGAATTGAATATACATAGTACCTAAAAATTAACTTAAATGCAGCAGTTTGCTTATCAGCCTCTGTAACGCAGGGGGCTGGTAGACGGCTGCGAAGCTGTAGGCCGTGGGATACATTCCCGCACTGAGAAATGTTTGTGTAATCCACAAATATATGTTTTGGGTCTGGCTGTTGTGGGAGTGTGAGCAACATCCTCGTAGTTTTTGATACCTACGATACAGATTAATCTACCAGACACTATTCTGGTCTATTTGTGACTGTTGGGCGTATTTATATATACTGCAGCATTTCAATTACATCACCAATTTGTGCAAACTGCAGTCGATATGCAATAGCTTAATAAAATTCCATACAATGTAGTCAGATTCGATGATGAGGAAATGATTTACGTCGCGAATCTGACGGCCCGGCCGCGGCCGCGCCAACCAGCGTGAGTCAAGTTTTGTGAAGGCCGAGCGCCGGATGCCGCATCGTCAGCTGATAACGCCATTTGCTAACTTGGTTAACTGTATCATCGCGTACACATGAGATCACATTGCACGGTGTTGCCGATCGTAACGATTTAAAATCATATTAATGCACACTTGTGCACAATCATTAGTATGTATATTTTTGTAATTTTACGAACAGGACAAGGCACCGGGGATATTGTGGCCAGCCTTACAGAAATGTTTATGTTGAAGGTACCTACATATTTACATAATAATAATATATTTGCCACGTGCTGGCAAGCGCAGCGTTGGACGTCCACCTACAAGGTAGACAGACGACCTGATAAAGATCGCAGGAAGTCGCTGGATGCAGGCTGCTTCCAACAGGTCGGTCTGGAAATCTTTGGGGGAGGCCTATGTTCAGCAGTGGACGTCTTGTGGCTGATGATGATGATGATGATGATGAATATATTTACCAGAGCAAGAAAAAGTCAAATACTACCAATTATAAAAAATACGATACAATTATCCACTAATCTAGTCTGCAGTTAGCAACGCTTCGACTTCGCATACACTTTTAGTCTACTTCCTTGTGCGTTACACAATAAGATTCTATTCTTAAAATCAATAGCTTACTAGGAAAGCCGTAATTTGGTAGTCGACGTTATTTAGGTAAGGAAAAGATACCTAACCAGAAATAGTTTTATTTCAAAGCCTATTGAAGTAGAATATATTTATCTCGAGTGTCTGTAATCGTTGGCCTCGGAAGCTTTTTACTGCGTCATGTCACCGGATAGAAAGTCACCGACAGGCCAAACTGTTGCTTATTGAACGTGAAATCTTTGTAATACAGTTTTATAGATAATTCAACTCATTCTTGCTGTTCCAGGTATTGCTGTGTGCGTACTGCGTGATTGTGTAATTTTCATAGAGAGAATGATAGCGTGTTCCTGTCAATATAGATTTTAATGCTGTGCTTATAGATATACATAATATATCATTGAATGTATAGGTGACGGCCGACGCATCTGAGATGTATTATAATTAGGATATCCGTATCCGAATCCGCTGATATCTGAAGGGAAAAATAGCTGTATCAATCAGTTTCTTTTTTGCGGATTTTTAACGGATCTTTTATATTGTTGAATATCATTTAGCAGCAATTAAATACTTTGAAATGAAACGTGCAGACAGCCGGTCGTAAAAATTACCAGCCAAATCTCTCTGTAATGCATGTCTCTTGTTAGGCTGCGTTTAGACGACGCGAAAAATTTCGCGCGGCCGCCCGCGCGGCGGCTGCACGAAATTTTTCAGTCATAGCAAATGTATGTCTTATTAACTAGGACTTAACGTTGAAATTCTTTGTGGGTAACCAACCGCGCGGCGGCCGCGCTCGCGTTTACACGATCGCGCAGTCGCCGCGTGGTTGGAGCGTTGCGAAGTATTAAACATTATGGCTTAGTCAATAGAGTTTACATTAGTTTTTCGAGTGATTCGAGCTCGGCGGTGGCGAACGCGGTGGGATTCCTTGTCATATAAATGCGCCCTTAAGCATGTTGCGATGAACCCACTGCGAGTGGGATAAGAGAAGGTATAAGCTATAAGGCAGCATTATATAACACAGTAATTCACGTAAACACGATTTTTTATTATGGTACATCAGACTTTCAGATCACGTAATTTACCTACCGATAAATCCAAATTCATAATTTTTTACTTACAAAATGAAATATCGTGCACATTTAACGGCCCGAAAAAGTATTTGCGCGTGTGATGTAATAACGCCATTGCAGCATTGTAGGGAACACGTTTTTACACATATGAGTGTTTGGTTGCCCCATAACAAAAGTTTTGTCTTATTGGGTTTTGTAACAAGTAAGAGAGTTTTAACAATCGCTAATCCGGAATCATAATGGTAATTATGGTATGTTACAGTTGTCTGAAAGAGATTGCTTCTGGCAATAAAACCGCCCATTGTCTTCCATAGGTTTAGAGCACCAGCTTTTTAGTTACTTGCATTGTAAATGGTTTTCAATAAAGAGTTTTGTATTGTATTGTATAATGGTAGCTAAGCAATACACTGTAGTTAGAAACAAAGTAATTAATTACCCAATCAATCAAATCATAGTTTTATAAAAATGTACTATATTTTAATGTAAATTGTTGCATCAATACATTCCCCGTTTTGCTACTGTTATACCGACATATTTTACACTGGAAGTCCACATTATTATTATTTATTGAAATGTATACTGCATAGGATACGTCGTGGTCAGTATCAAGTATTTGCATTTACATAAATACCTACAGATAAAATCCCTACTTTCTGGGATTTCCCGAGAATAAATTCCTAGAACGGGCAGGAGTGGCGCTTACCATCAAGCAAGCGACCTGCTCGTTTCGTCATTCAGGCTAATAAAGAAAAAAGAAAACTTTAAAGGGGTTGGAAAACAACCTCCTGTGAGTAATTCCAGGCCGGCCAAGTTACGTGTTACCTATATGGATTTTATTTCCTTTTGATGTTTTGCTCATATAGATACATGCACCTACGATTAATTACATTGAATGATGAAAATATTATGGTTTTGATGTAAGGTTTTGCATTTAGCGTGTATGTTATCGCGAAGAATATTATCAGTGATTTAATTTAATCCCTATCTTTATAAATTACTATCTTATGGCTTTGACTGTAATCAAGGTATTTGACAAGGAGATGTAATACATATATGCATTATTTTTAAAGATAACTTAACCATCAAAAACCCCTGGACATATTTTAATCAGAGAGAGCCAAGAACAATCTCAATTAAAATAGCTTTTATAAAAAAAACACTCGAATTGGTCGATTCGTTTAGGCATTATAACGCCAAACAGACAAATGGGTCGAACTTTTTACAACACCACTCTTTTTTGTCGGAGGTTTAAAAATACATTCATTTTAAGGCTTAAATGAATAATAATGCAATAGCGTGACTGTACTATATTAAAATATTGGAATTAAATTGTGTTTAATATCATGTATTTTTATCAATGGTGCGATAAACTTGTTAAATTTAACAAAAAATTACCAACACTAGCACAGGAACATGATTCATGCAAGGATGTCGGATCTTGGGGGCTTTGACTAACATTGGGACAGCACAGGGTAATAGGAAACAATCGGTTTTGTTAGTAATTATGTACCAATTAGATATACTAACCTCAAATGTTAACTGTTAAATTAATTATTTTGTTTTTTTTGTAAAGTATGAATTATATTACTAAACTTTTCAAACCAAAAACATAAAATAGTAAAAGCATTTATAATATATTTGACTGATTTGTAATATTTATATTATATTTAACAAGGCCAATAAACAGTATTTTATCATCTCACTATAAACAGGACATAAAAGTCAGTCTGGGCTGTTATGAACTGGCAACAGTCATTAAGCTAAGTCAGATGCTTTTGGGCGGCTTGAAAACTTGCACACTAGGTTTGCTACTTACCACTGGGTATAGAATATAAACTTATAAGCCATTATGTTCTTTAGTAATTCCTCATACAGCAATTATTTATCTGCTTCATACATAATTTCAAAGTTGTATTCTAATTTTTAACCCCCTGATAATAAGAGGGGTGTCTTATGGACACCACAACGAAAATTATGTTTGACACCTTTATCTGTCTGTGGCACCATAGCCCTGAACCTGTGACATACCAGTCAAAAGATATTGCCATCATACATTGCATCAAAATACATCAATAATATTTAAAAATCATTCAAAATTGAAAAAATTACAAGTAATCACTGGCATTTTCTTCCTCATATAAATTACTCAGATTTTACTTCAAATTTTAATAAATTGGTTTCTGACTAAATATTATACATTAATTATATCCCGATATCAATCTACATTGCATCATCTACATTGGTGTTGCATTTATTTGAATGAATTGAATTATTGCTGCTTTTTTAAAAACAATAGGCCAGTCTGGTCGATAAAACCTAACCCCTTTCATTAGTAGAGGAGGCCCTTGCCAGACAGTGGGACAGTATCTAATAAAGTTAATAATAAAACTGATATTAATGGATTAATAATAAAGAACAACTTTCATTCTGGACAATTACTTAATATCTGATGTTCAGATTCTTTACATACCAATGTTAACAATCCACAATATTAGTTTTTTATTACACAATGATTTATCTTAAAGTTATATTTTATGATAAGAAGTGATCATGTTATCTACCAGCAAGTGGCAATGATTGGTCAGAGCATGTATTAGTTTTAAATATTGTTCTTTATACACACTATAGACTAGGAAATAGTTTTATTCTCTGTTCACGAATTACTGTGAAGAGAAATTGTAAGAGTATTTAGGACGGAGAAGCAAATAGTTACTGTTGTGAGGTTGTCCAACTGTGAAATTATCACAAGGTTGTACAGCCAAAAACAATGACACAATGCAGATAAAGTAGGTAGGTAATCGGCGAAACTGAAGAACGCAACAAATTGTCTCGCTTCAATGACAGCTATCATCCAGTGTAGTCGAATCCGGGGTGGGGCGATGAACATAAAAACCCTCAGAATATCTAATAGAAATTCTGCCGAAAGTATCTTGCTTCCGATTTATATAATGAAATTAACCCCCATGTTATACTTGACTAAAGGAGAATATGATTTCAATGCTATTTCCACACAAATTCGAGGTCACCAATAAGACCTTTGGTTATAGAAACGCTTTGAAACTAAGGAAAACTAACTTACCGCTTGGAGCGCCGTTAACCTGTCCTTCGTCATCCTTTACAGAGAATCACACACCAAATAAATGTTTTATCTTGTTACACAATCCCATTCACAGATATTTTCCTAACAAACGTCACTAAACTAAAGGATACGAACACTACGTTCACTTCACTCAAAAAATCGATACACACGAAGCGAACAAAACTTCGCTACATCTCATGTCTGATAATTCTGAAAGTTGTAGATGGCGCAACTGTTCAGACCCGTTGGTGACGTCAAAATACCTATCGGCAAAACAGTACTACGCGGTAAATCAAGTGAGTGAATGATTATATTAAATTATTAAAAGATAAATGTTAAGTTTCAATGAATAAATTCAAAGTTCTTAAAAATAATAATAGTATTCAGCAATATTCATTTATTAATTATTTTATTTCATAAAAAAAATAAGTTATAAATAACAAAATGGTCAATTGACTCTTTAGGCATTGCGCTTGTCATTGTCAAGGAAATCTTCCGCTTAGTCAAGTGACGCCATTGTGAGCCGTAACGACTTGTGCCTGCGACGAGTTTAATCTCAATTTTCTTAGCCAATCCCGGTAATTAATATTTATATCTTCAGTAGTTTGCTTGTATAAGGGTCGGTCGTAATATTTAATATATTATTTATTTAATAGCTTTCGTAAATTTTGTGTAATTTGTGTTAGTGTCCGGTGCCATTGAGCTAAATTCCTGTGAGGCTGATTGAGCGCCATTCGGTGAAAACTTAATACAAATTCAAGTTGTCAGTTTCATTCAATCAGTAAATTTAGGCAATTCTTCACCGCATAAACGTTGTATTGTATCTTAACGGTAATATAAAAGTTAGCGGAGTTATGTGTTAATACTATGTTGTTTTTTCTGGAACCTACGTCATGGATTTGTCCGTAACTATAAATATTAATTTTGTAACAATTATTTCAGATAAATCACAAAATCCGCAATAATGGCAGATGATATGCCCACATTCAAATGCGTGCTAGTCGGCGATGGTGGTACTGGCAAAACTACATTCGTAAAACGGCACTTGACTGGAGAGTTTGAGAAAAAATACGTCGCTACACTCGGTGTCGAAGTACATCCGTTGGTATTCCACACAAACCGTGGACCTATTCGGTTTAACGTATGGGACACTGCTGGTCAGGAGAAATTCGGCGGGTTGAGAGACGGATATTATATTCAAGGACAATGCGCTATTATCATGTTCGATGTAACCTCTCGAGTCACCTATAAAAACGTACCGAACTGGCATAGAGACTTAGTGAGAGTTTGTGAAGGCATTCCAATAGTCCTGTGTGGAAACAAAGTTGACATTAAGGACAGAAAAGTCAAAGCCAAAACTATTGTATTTCACAGGAAAAAGAACTTGCAGGTAATACATTATTCATAAATATTGTAAATTACACATGTCCCGGAGTTAACTGTTGTGACAAAACTATAATTTTTCTATTTTAACATCCAATTTTTTGTCAACTTAACTGCACTGTATTTAGTTTTGCCTACATGTATACACTTAACTGAACATTTAAAAAGACAAGTTTGTAAAACAGTGGTTTATATTTCAATATGCGTAACTATCACATTTGTTCTTTATTCCAGTATTATGATATCTCTGCTAAGTCAAACTACAACTTCGAAAAGCCCTTCCTGTGGTTAGCTAGGAAATTGATTGGTGATGGCAACCTGGAGTTTGTCGCCATGCCTGCGCTCCTGCCCCCAGAAGTCACAATGGATCCCACATGGCAGAACCAAATCGAAAAGGACCTCCAAGATGCACAGAACACCGCCCTGCCCGAGGAGGATGAGGACTTGTAAATTAATTTAGGATGATAAAATTCTCAGTGCCCACATCGTGATGGAGGATCATGCAAATGTGTGTTCAAGTGCATTGAACACAAATTCTTGAATGTGTTTCATTCCATTAGGTATCAGGTTAAAAAGAAACTGATTTATGTAAAATTAAATTATTAACCTTCATTCACTCAGTTTGTGTATAAGCATTTTACATGTATTTATGTTTTCGAAATTCAGCCCAGTATCTAGCTAAGTAGTATGATAATACAAAATTGCCTTATAGTTTAAACATAATGCATTTTTGTAGAGAAAACACTAATTGCAATGTAAAAACCAAAATAGTATTATTTTTGAAATTTGCAAACATGATACTTTTTATGACAATGTTAGCTTGTAACAAATTGTATGTAAAATGTAATGTAAGAACTTGCATTGATCGCCCAACACATGTCATGCTACATGCCGACTTTGCAATGTTTTTTCTTACACAAGTGTATACTCTGTAAAAATAGTTACATTGTTTGTAATCAATTCCTAAGTGATGTAACTGGTAGCATGTACATAAGTATTTTGTTCAGTAACTATTGTAATTTCTCATATTGTTCTTTTTTTGTTACATGCAATGACTGACAATATTTCACTAAAAAATTGTGGTGATACTTATTAATAAAGTTATGAAACTATGAGTGCTTTTGCTGTTGATTTTCTCATATTATTATGCTTGATGACGATCATTGAACGCTACACATGTCTGTAGTAATATCAGCTTTTCATACGTTTTGACATTTCTTAAATATGTTTAATAGTTAGATACGATTTAAGGATGGTTGTGAAAGTCTGCCTTAGTAGTCTTTGACTCGCACGGCCCACCTATCATTTTCGAGATATCGTCTCCATGAACTTTAGTGGCTAATGGCGTGCGTCATAAAGATATGAATCATATTCTATACATAGGTGGTAAGTCCCTCGTAAGCTAGAGGCCATCTGGGTTGCCTCTATTGCTCTGTCGGTCTGTCGCTAAGAAGCCTGTGTAAATATTGTTATATTTTGGTTTAAAGGACGTTAAAATAGTGAAATTACTGGCCATTATGACGTCTCAGGTCGATGAACACAGTCCAGTGCCCAGTATAATTTTTGAGCTTATTCTATGGGAACATAGAAAACTAAGAGCACGTTGTGTTCACCCTATTCGAGGATATAAAAAATGGTCTTTCATTCAAATATGATGCCAGCATATAGGTATTGAGTTATTTCATCGGTTTAGCTGCAGAATAATAATCTTTTCTTAAAGTGGCATATATGACTAAGTTTTAAAATGGGAAATTCTCATGATTGCCAAAATGGCTGGATGATTGGAAAATTGAGACCCTCGACAACATTTTTAAAGTGTCTATAAACTAAAATTATTCTATAGTAAGCGAACAGATGTGGTCCAATCATCCTGACATCAAATGGTTAACCACTTTTTTGGTAGGTATTTTTTTACTGTGTAGTGAGTCCATGTTTTATGTTATGGTTTTTATAGACTAAAGCATTTTCTCAAACATGTTCATGTAATGTAACGTTATTACGAATAGCACAATACAGGTAAAAGCACAATTTAAAAAAGGGTGTTGCGTCCGACGTAATGCTCATAGTGAGCATTACCTGTTACATTTTTTACTATGTTGCGTTTACTCTTCCTAATGCTACACCAATACGTTCATTGGTTTATAAATACAGGTTATAACAAAACTTTGAGCATGGTGCTTGAAGTTGGGTTAGTGAATATTAATATAGTGTGATACATTAAAGCTGCTCGTTAATCTGTTACAAGAAAATGCTCTAGTCGTTACTCACCTTTGTGCGTACTAAACAGTACATAAAATTCTCCAAATCCCTTAGAAAAATAATCTAGAGGCATCGTACTAACTTGCGACATGATTTGATGGGTGGTTGGGGCGAGTATAGGGTTACATCCTTGTATCCCTGTGCCTACATCGGTTATATATCCGCAGTCCCCTTGATATGCTTCTTTCCTCTTTAGAGTGGGAAGATGCATTTAATACAGGCCGGCATGATTCTGGTGAATCATTTTTTTTAGATAGCATTGCGCTTATGATTATGAACCGACTTCAAAAACTACTTTAAAGTAAAAAATAACGATTTCTAGAAGTATTTTGGTTTCGGTGCAATTTGGCTGGCATGGCAGCGACATAGTATCAACAACAAAGAGACCCCTAGCGGCGTTGTTTTTTATTTATTGAATAGATATACATGTACACATACGCATTCACGCCTGTAATACCCGAAGAAGTAGGCAGAGGCGTAACCAGTACATCCACAATTCGCCGAACGTATTTCCGTCTCATGTGATAGTAGTGTCTGTGGTCATACCGGGTAAAATTCCAGACTCTGGGCCGATACTGAGTATTTCTTGATATAAAAACCTAATATCATTTGATCCCCACTAACCAATGTATCGAACCCGAGACCTCAGCATAGCAGTTGTACCGCGTACGTAATACAACTGCGCCATTACAATTTATCGACTGGATTGTAAGTATCCCAAAGATGACTAATACTGTATTGAATAGTTTACTACAATATAATTTAACTTATATACTTAGCCACAGCAACGCGTGGCCGGGTCTGCTAGTATATTTATAAATATACATTACTAGTATATTTATAAATATACATTACTAGTATATTTCATTTTAGAATCATTGGTATTTTATCAAATCGGTTTTTAAATCATGCGATAAATTATGAAAAATGTGAGGCTGGACCCAATTGCAAATTATAAACTGAAAGAAAATTACATAATAGGTTGCAACTAAACTTAATACGGTTATTTAACTTAGGCGTTCAGCTCCAAATATAGTCTGTTAAACCGAAGTAAAGCTTACTTTGTTTATAGTTTATTTTAATTTCTATTCTCAATCATGTTTCGGTATTTTTAGTGTATTGGTTTCAAATTGATTTTTTTTGCAGTCGAATTTTAAATGTTTTTATTAACCAAACTTCCTACTAATCTTATTTCGACCACAGGCAATACTAGTTTAAGTGGATAGGTTAGATATTGTCGTCAATATTACACCTACTTCACAAAATAATGTAGTTTTTTTTAAAGGAATTTAAAAACAAAACATTTGATTTTGGGCTGTTATTTAATCGACAGATTTCAATTTTTAAATGCATACATTATTAATGGCCTACTATCCTAATAAGAGGTTAATCTAAACTATTCACTTCTTGGCAGCCGCCTTCTCTCGTGCCTTCTTGCCTTCCAAAAGCATAAGTCTCTCATCCTCTGACAGATTGTTGTTAATCTTTGTGATCACACCAGTACCAAGTGTGATGTCTCCGAGCCGAAGGGTGAACCTCTGTCCTGGCATACATACCATAGGCTTGAGCAGCCGCAATTTTAATCTAAAAGTAATAAGATTAAGTTAATATTGGGCATATAATACGACGTAATCAGTGTTGGCGTAAAGTTGCTTTTGGAGCAAGTTCTAAATGTGGCATCTCCTGCCTGATAATATTTCGTTTGGTTTGGTATGGGTAAAGCCTGAACTCTGCACATTACATACAGGGATGTTCCCGATTTGGCTCTTGGACTGATCACTACATTCGCCTCGTTATTATGACAGGCCGGCTCTAAAGAAAACCGCGTGGACGCTCCCCACCCCGCTGTACGCCGCGCTAGACCGATCAGGTCAGAGCCACAACAGGACTTACTTTTACCACTGGCCTGAGATAGGCTGAAGACAGAGTGTCTATCACACTATCTGAGTCTGTACCATCACAACTCCATTTGAACTTTTCAAGATATGCAAGACCTTCAGTTATGAAGACTAAGAAAAGATTATTTTTCAGTATTTGAAATGTTTAAATAAGACATAGAAAGTTACTTACGTAGCATCTTCACCTGGCATTATCATCTCTTTGTCAGGGATTGTCACTTGACTAGCACAGTCCCATGTCATTGAGAACATTTGCAGTTGGATATAGGATGTGAAGGGCTTTGCCCTGCCACCCTCCTCCTTGCTTAAGATGTACACTGCAGCTTCAAGATTGTCATGGGCCTTGACAGTGCCAGGCTTTGCCATGACCATACCACGCTTGATTTGTTCTCTCTTAATAGAGCGTACTAATGCGCCCAGTTGGTCACCGGCTTGTGCTTCCTCCAATGTTTTGTGGAACATTTCAACTCCAGTAACGGTAGTCTTCATTACTTTACCATGGCCAACGATTTCACACTCTGTACCCTTCTTCAAAACACCTAGAAATGTATGTAGTTTGTATACAATGTAATGTAAACAAAGCAATGGAAAAGTGTTTTAAAAGATAGAAGTCAAAGGGTAGCAAGATCACAGTTATTAATATTCCAATACAATTTTACACTGACTTTTTATATTGGTTTAAGCAATAAAAACATAACAAAATAACTACCTCTGTACAAACGGCCAGTCACAACAGTACCACGTCCAGGAATTGAGTGTACGGATTCAACAGGCATGAGGAATGGCTTGTCTAATTCTCGGACTGGAGTGGGAATGAAACTGTCCACTTCCTGCAGCAGCTTTGTAATAGCATCGGAGCCGATCTCGGGGCTCTTACCTTCAAGGGCACATAATGCGGATCCTGTAAAATAAACAAATCATAAGTGTGTACTGATCAAGAGCTTAGTCTTTCCTAAATAGCTGCACTATTATCGATGGCTGCGTTATTACGATATTTTGAGGTAATTTTGTCGTTATTAGTTCCTGAAAGGCGAATAAATTAACGTTAAGTGAACGTACCCTTAATAACTGGTATTTTATCACCATCATAGCCCATTTCGCTCAAGAGCTCACGTATTTCCATCTCAACAAGCTCTACCATTTCTTGGTCAGCAGCATCTACCTTGTTGATGAATATTACCACATGTTCAATACCAATCTGCTTTGCAAGCACCAAATGTTCACGTGTTTGTGGCATAACACCGTCTGTAGCAGCTACTACGAGTATGGCGCCATCCATTTGAGCTGTGCCTGTGATCATGTTCTGTAATAATGATGAGTAAAGAGAATATTACATCATAAGTTGTGTAGGGTGTTGTGGGACCCCAAGTCCCTTGTAGTTCCCGATACCCATGATACAGGTTAACCTAGTATAGGGTCAGGACTATGCATGTGACTGGTGGGTGTATTTATTTTTTTATTATTAATTCAAGTTTATCAGAAAAAGGTGTAAATTATACATCATATCACCGGACATTAAGTATCTGGTTTTAATACTGTTCATATATAATTATGCAATGTATTCAAACATAAAAGAACTAATAGGGTAGTTGATTGGTTTCTTATATAACTTTATTAATTATGTAAATGGTACCTATTATAAATCCATTTATAATAATTAAGTTAGAAGCCATTCAAATTCAGAGGTAGAGGACATTGAAATAAAACTAATTTAAACGGATTTTATCGCGGTTTTTTATTAATTTTGACCCCGACGTTTCGAAGACTTTTCAGCCTTCGTGGTCACGGGGAGGACTGAGGTGTAGGTTGTCCAAAAATGTTAATGTTACAGTATCTACCTTCAATTTACAATTATAAGATCTTTATGGTTTGGTCCGATCTACGCAGAAGGAGCTCACAGTGTCTTGAGGTCTGGCAGTTGGTCTTTTGGGCTCCGATTTAATTAAATGTATAATCGGATCCCAGGCCTGTGCTAGCTTCCAACCATCTTCTCTATTGAAATTCGGATGTTTTTTAATTTCAATAGCCTCGCGAATCATCCTGGGTAGGAATTGGTGTTCTTTGGCAAGGATTTGTGGTCTGTCAAATCGAAGATAATGTTTGGAGCCTTCCTCTGAATGTTCAGCAACTGCAGACTTCGTAGAGCGTCGGTGTTTAACATCAGCTATATGTTCTTTTACGCGGGTCCCTATACTTCTTTTTGTTTGACCTATGTAAGAGAGTCCACAGTCACAATCGATTTTATATATGCCCTGTTCCTGTAGAGGTATATGACACTTGACCGGTGGTAAAAATTGACTAATCTTCTTGGGCGGCTTGAAATAAGTTTTAATAGAAGCACGCTTCAGCACATAGCCAATCTTGTCGGTGACTCCTCTAACATATGGTAATACAACAGGGACACGTTCGACTGTGGCTGGTTTCACTCGGTTTCTGTGACGGCGGGGTGGAATTTGGAGCTTGTTGTCTTGCAGTACTCGCTTGACATGTTGCAGCTCGGCAGCCAGATGTTCCTCGTCACAGATTCCTTGTGCTCTCTGAAACAAAGATTTGCCCACGGTAGCTAACTGTTTAGGATGGTGGTGAGACTCACCATTCAGGTATTTATCTGTATGGGTCACTTTGCGATACACAGTATGGCCTAAAGACTGATCAGGATTACGGATAACTAAAACATCTAAGAAGGCAAGAGATTTATTTTGTTCTAACTCCATTGTAAATTGAATTTTGTTGTTAATGGAGTTAAGATGATCTAAAAATGCAGTTACTTTGTCAGATGGTAAAATTGTGAAAGTATCATCTACGTACCGTTTGTAAAACTTGGGAACGATGGGGGCCGTGCTTAGGGCTGTCTCTTCGAAGTCCTCCATGAATATATCGGCGACTACGGGAGATACAGGTGAGCCCATAGCTACTCCATTCACTTGTACATAGAACTGATTCTCCCACAACATATAGCCAGATGTGAGGCAATGTTTCAGTAGATCTGCATATGCTAAGGGCATGTTATTATCTGCTAACCTTTTAGAGACAATTTCAATGCAGTCTTGTACTGGTAAGCTTGTGAAGAGCGACTGAACATCAAAACTGACCATGGTTTCATTGTCAGCTAATTTTAGGTGTTTGATATCACTGACAAATTGGTATGAATCCCTCACAGATGCTCTAGTGTTTCCTCTTAGTGGTGAAAGCACTTTAGCTACGTGCTGAGCCAGTCTGTAGGTTGGTGTGTCGACTTGACTCACGATGGGACGTAGTGGAGCATTTATTTTGTGTATTTTTGGTAACCCATACATTTTAGGTGGTTTTGCGCACGAAGGAACGAGTGAGTTTACGTCTAGATTTAATGTGTCGGAGTAACTGTTTATTAAAGAGCTCGTAGCCTTTAAAACTTTGTTAGTCGGGTCTGTTTTGACTTTTTGATACGTAGTTTCATCCGACAAAAGTTGTTCGATTTTATTTTTATAATCTGACGTATCCATCACTACTGTCGCATTACCCTTATCTGCACGGAGAATAGTTATTTCCTTCTGTGATCGCAAGTTCTTTAAAGCGATATATTGTTGTTTAGGAAGATTTGGTTTCGGCGCTTTCTTTTGACGTAATATTGACGAAATATCTTGTCGTATCGCCTCCGAATCCTCCTTTTTTAAATTATTTTTGAAGAGACTATTCTCAACGTTACAAATAATGTCTTCATACGGTATCCTTCGTGGTGTTATGGCAAAATTTAGTACCTTTGATAAAACCTGAATTGTATTATTGTCCAATGTTTGTTTTGACAGATTAATGACAGCGCGTCGTTCGTCTGCGCGTGAGTGATGTTTGTCTATGGTAGGATGCATTCCGTTCCCACCTTCGTTGCTAAGATGTTTGACATTTGATTTTGATCGTAATTTTTCATACTTTTGAATTTGTTTATTTTTGCATTCATTAAATTTAGATGTTTCACGTTTATTTAAAGTTTCGATGCAATTTTTAAAATCAAATGCTTAAACCGCGATAAAATCCGTTTAAATTAGTTTTATTTCAATGAGTAACATTCGCGTAAACGTAAGAAATCATTATGTAGAGGACATTGTCAAAATATGATAGCAAAGAACATATGCAGTGCAGGCATATGATGGAGATGGTGAGAAGTTCCCAATATATGACCCACCATAGCTCATACCAATGTTTAAAATGACAAAAGCAACCTTTTGATTGTTTTCATGAAAGAGTTTCTTTTTCATATAATTTTTGTTGTATAAAGGTGTAATTTACAATATTAAAAATAGGAAACTACACTTTAGTGCACATTACACTCCCAAAAACCAATGACCATGATCTTCAGCTAAAAAAGACCAGTTAGAAAGTAAGTGTATGCAAACTATACACTTACCTTAATATAATCAGCATGGCCCGGGCAGTCTGTGTGCCCATAGTGCCTCTGTTCTGTCTGGTATTCTACATGAGCCACATTGATTGTGATACCACGAGCCTTCTCTTCTGGTGCATTGTCAATGTCTGAGTAACCCTTCTTCTGGGCCAAGTTAAGGTCTGATAATACTGTTGAAAAAAAATAGATTTTTTAAATTGTGTCATTTTTTTGTTATATATAATATAAAAATAATGACATGTTGGTGTAAATGTGACTTAATAATCATCCAACAAAATCCCACTAATATTATAAACGCAAAAGTTTGGATGGATGTTTGTTACTGTTTCACATAAAAACTACTGAATGGATTTTAATGAAACTTTACAATAATATAGCTTATACATCAGAATAAGACATAAGCTACTTTTTATCCTGGAAAAAACAGCTCATGCGGGCGGAGCCGCAAGCAAAAGCTAGTATTCCATATTTTAAATACAAAATGATAATAAGTAAAGATGACTATTAGGCATTTTCAAAAGCAGGTGTCTTTTCTTTTGTCTTTTGTGGTAGTTTAATCCAGGGTTCGAGGATATATATCAATGGATATATATCAAGATATATATCCGATATATATCAAGCTGGTTTCGACGATATATATGAATATTTTTTTTATAATATATTGCAGTACAAAAATGGTTTAAAAAATTAATGTTATTAAGTAATTTTTAGAGTTTGTTACTGTATTTCTACTTCCCAAATATAGATGGCGTGGGAGTAGTGTTAAAACATACTCCCTAATGTTAAGTTCTAATCCATAAATGGCAACACTTCTGCCCTAAAAGAAGAGTTTATGGTTTTAGTTGATTTTGCCTTATCCAAAAACGAGTTTTTTATTTTATTATTTTAGTATGTGTATGTAACACATATGCAAACAGTATTCATAAATAATACAATAAAATAATAATATGGGTTTCATACAAAATGGATATATATCAAACTTGATATATATCGGATATATATCATAAATATCCGATATTTTGATATTTATAATAAATATCGGATATTTTCATTTTTAATTATCACTTGCAATAAAAGTAAAGGAAACATTGTGAGGAAACCTGCAATTGGAGAAGCTCTTCATAAGAATTTCAAAGGTATGTGAAGTTAATCAACCTGCATTAGTCCAGTATGGACAAATAAGGCCTAACCCTTCTCATTCAGGAGAGGAGGCTGACCCTGACAGCAAGACTTTTAAATTAAATATAGGGCTTATTATTATATTATGCTTGCTAAGTCTAATAACAATGTAATAAAATTTACCTTTGGTAATGGCAGCTGTTAGTGTTGTTTTTCCATGGTCAACATGGCCAATGGTGCCAACATTGCAATGAGGCTTTGTTCTTTCAAAAACTTGTTTTTCTGCATAGTTTCTTCGGAGTACAATGCTCAATGGAGTCAATCCAGGCAAAACTGTTGTATTTCTGACGTGAGCGCAGTGGTTTTGTTTTAATACTAATTTTAAGGCTGTAAAAGTACTTCAATTTATAAGTATCGTAAATTAAATAATATAATTATAAATTAAATTCACAAAATGGTCACTTTACTATTTATTTCATCATTATATCTAAAACAAAGGCACGAAAAGGTACTTCTAAACACTTAATGAATATTTTTTTTCTCCAAATCGTAATTCACAACAAAATATTACTTCAGAAGTGTGGGTAAAAAATAAATCGGTAAATCAATAACTTAACCTCAAAGCTACATGATAAAAATAAATGGCAGAAAGATCTTTCACACAAGAAAAAGTTATAAGTGCTATTCCAATAGAAATATTATATAGGTTATGTTTATAATATTAGTAATTTGGTATTGCAATAGATCATACAAATTATGAGTTGAGTTGCAAGATATTTTTACATAATCTGATAAAACAACATTGCATGCAACGATACATTGTGAAGGGTAGTGTTTCTAACAATCGGAGGACTTCCAAAATCTATTCAGATGTATAAAATTCACGGAATACAACATTAAATGCATCAATAAATGAAAGAAATGCGAATTTTTATAATCCTTACCTGGATTAACCAAACTCTTCACTAACGATATAGACGCCATAATTATGTTATATTTTTACACCAAAAGGTGAAAATTGTTTTGGTATTCGCATACACTTCCTATAAGGCCCTTAAAGTATTTTCACCAGTGACCTCTGAAATAATATCACTGGCTTTTTTTCCCAATTTTCGCCTTAGTGAAATAAGACGGGGGACCGAGGTCCGGGAGACAGGGTTGCTAGATGAGTTTCAAACTATTCCCCATGTTTATTTATATATTTCCCCATATTTTTTCATTCAAGAATTAAACTAAATTGAAAGATATGAAACTATATTTGATAAAAATAGCTTAATGAATATTGAATAGAATTTTAAACGAAATTATGTCATAATGATCTCTTACGTTTACGCGAATGTTACACATCATCATCAGCCACAGGACGTCCACTACTGAACATAGGCCTCCCCCAAAGATTTCCAGACCGACCTGTTGGAAGCTGTCTGCATCCAGCGACTACCTGAAATAAAACACATTGAAATAAAACTAATTTAAACGGATTTTTTCGCGGTATTACCTTGTTGTGTTTTAAAATATGTTATAAATTAAAATATAGACATAGCATTGGAGGTTTTGATTGAACATTTCCCCAAAATTTTATCAATAGTGATTGATTCCTTTTCCAAAAATTGCACAAAACCTTGATCTACAGCTATCGACAGGTGGAAATCAGACATTTGTGCTATATGGTTATGACATATCAATATAGATTAACCTTTTTGTGCTGTTGCGTGTTAAAATAAATATCGATTACGTATCTGTAAATCCTCTTCACATATTATTAACTTAATTGGAATTAATACATGAATTAATATTTTCATAATTGCTCTGAAAATGCATATTATATTCCTTTTTGTGTGGGGTGGGGAGTGGAGTGGAGCGGAGCGGAGTGGAGTGAAGTGGTATTGAATTGTCATCGGTCCTTGATAAGCGTAGACAGAGTTCCTTTATCTAAGTTGATAAGTATCCCGTATTACGATTTAATCCGACGTTTTGAAGGAGGTCATAATCATGTTCAAAGTTTCCGGTACATACTAACATACGTATGCAACTAATAAAAGCGTGTTAATAATAAAAAGCCAGCAATTATAATAAGTATTAATTTAATGAACTACTAGACACTTGAAATTTGTACTTATGATTAAAAACAATAAAACTTCATGACTTTGTCAGCCGTGGTTTCATCCATGGTCGGCAGCCGGAGGTCATAGCTAGCGACGGCCTTCATTTGCGAATGAGTCATCTCACGGAAGGAGAGAGGAGAAACTATTCTGATCTCGGCGGAGAATTACGCCAAGGTCTCATCTGCATGACACCGGGGATCGCGGGTATAGTGTTAAGGACTCGGCACAGTGGTAATCCGGAGGTTAAACATCTGTCCCGGATAGCTTAACGTAAGGTCGTAAGACGGATGCGCCTAACATAATTGTTCCGCCTCCCCCCGAGGCGGGGCAGGTGGCGATAAGCCGCTTTTTCCCGTGAGAAAAAAATACGCTATTTATGATTCGTTCTGTACCTGTACAGTTTACATATTACTAAGGGAAGTTGTACAGTTCGATCGTAATCTCACAACATTATATATACCTACAACCACATTCGGAGCAATATAAAATGCTAATTTATAAAATCATTAATTTGGTGATATACCTGATATACTAAGGGCTGTTACACAATATTTGTCTAAGACCACATTACATATACACGCTATTTTTGACAAAATAGCTGTTTTAAACTTTAATTGGTACCTACTAAATATCTTTCTACCGGCAGCATGTTAGAACTCGGCCATCAGACGGACCTTCAGGCAGTGTGACTTTTCTATTTCAACGTGCCATATATTTGGTTAGTAGCATTTTACTCAGAGGTGGCGAAAGAGGAGTTGTAAATTTGATTAAAATACAGAATATTGTGACAATTTATTAATTAAAGTACCTTAATAACAATCATTTCTATAACATGCTGGTTATTAAAACAATGTGGAAAATTAAAAGAAACGTAATAATCGTAAACGTAAAACGTAATCCTTACAAAAAATCAAAATCATCACTAGCTGGCGAAGTGTTTCGGTTTGTAAGGTCATGCCCGCTTTCCAAAACATTGGTTGTCCCATCTGCAAAATATAATACATTTTAACATAATAATAATACGCACTCACGTCTGTAATCCGCGAAGGTGTAGGCAGAGGTGTAACCAGTACACCCACATTTTACCGAACGTATCTCCGTACCATGATGTGATAGGGGGTGAGCCTATCACCATACCGAACACAATTCCAGACTCCGGGCTGATACTGAGCATTTTCGTGTTAGAAAAACCTAATATCACTTTTACCCAACCTGGGGATCGAGCCCGAGACCTCAGCATAAAAGTCGTACCGCGTGTGCAATATAACTGCGCCACCGAGGCAGTATTCAATCAAAACGAATATAAACTTTAAATTTATATAAACTTTTTAATTTAGTTAGTTGGAAATAATAAAGCAAAATGTAGACTCTAAAATGTAGACACTAGTTACTAAGCCTGTGTCCTAATCCAGGTCAGATTCTACGTGTCAAATCATAATCCATAACCTTTCAGCCGTTAAGGTGTGATTGAATAATATCAAAATTCACAAACTCATAAATTTTCACATTTATAATAGTAGTATAATAGTAAAGTAATAAGTGGGATTTAATTACCGTTACCTACCATTTGATATGGTGACAAGCGAGGGATTAACATCGCTGCCCACAAGAACAGCAACTGAATCAGGCTCGTTACTTCGTTCCAAGTTATCTTTTTTCTGTTGTGCATCATTTTCACGAAACCGTGTTTTTGTACCTACATTAAAGTTTTTGTTGACAACATTTTTTCCCCGTCTGTTATTTTTTTCGGACTTTGCATTTGGAACTTTACTCTTGTTACCTTTTAATTCGTCATTTTCAGAATCAGATGAGCTCTCGATAGGAAATTCAACATTGAATTTTCTCTTCAATACCTTCTGATACTTCAGTAGTTCCTTTTGGTTTACTTTTTTTGGGCTTGTAATATTGCCTTTATATCTCGCAATAAAACTATATTTTCCCAAACGATCTATAAGCGGTAGACTTACAGCATCGTCAGCTTGGCTAATGGCTACTTCAAGCCGATGTCTATATTTAGCAGTCTTTAGCGAATTGTTGGATAACGCTTTATTTGGATTGTAAGGCTTCATTTGTCCTGGAGCTATCCATGCTCGTGTCACATCGTGGGCGTCAAAGAATACAACGTGGTAATGCGTCTGAAAGTTATTGATATATCGAGTATGAAAAAATCATTTAAGTAACACGTAAATAAAATTTTGAATGAGTAATAATTTTGTTACTTTCTCACACAACAATAGTGATATTATTGTACTATACATTTAAAAGGACTATCTGTCTATTAAGTTTCCTCAGCTAAATCGCGAATGATTGTTATATGAAATGGAATTTGGTAGGGACATAACTTGAGATCTCTGAAAATTGCATTGATGTAATCAAAGTCGCGAGGATAAAGCTAGTAAATCAGATCAGCCAGTGTATATCCGGATCTCCCCAGGGGGTTTGCCCCCTGATCCTAACCCTTTTCCCATCCCTTTTTCCTTACCCTCCCCTTTGACCCTTTGGCAGGCCGGCATGATCTTGCCGACCTACGATGGACACATTGTTTATTCTCGTCGACATTATTCTTGGATTGCGCTACACTTACCATCAGGTGTAGCGCAGTCACTTTGCCGAGCCAGGATAAAAAAAAAAAACTGAAAATTAATTCATACTGGTATATCAGAAAAGCCGTCAAGCCAATAGAACTGTTCGACGTCGGGACAATCGTCAACCAAAGCGGGCCACCACGGCCATCCGTTCAAACGAGCCCACACCACCGAACCCGCGGAGAACAAACTATGGATTAGATCTTCTTCTTCACGTATATGGATCGGGTCTTCGGGTGCGGAGCAATCCGCAAATGATTTATCTGCAATTTTTGGAATACATTTGCGAAGTTTTTTTGAATAATGGTGCTGCCACACCGGTGTTAGAAAATGTTATATAACATTTTATAACAGCGGTGTGGCAGCATCATTTAGTAAACATTTCTTAACAATTTGTAACATTTTGTAACATTTTTTAACATTCTTTAACATTTTGTAACCGCGGGCGGCGGTACTTTTGAGAGCGGCTCCGTCAAAGAAGGGCCGATGTCATGTTTTCAAATGTTATAAAATGTTTTTTTTAACATTTTATAACATCGGTGTGGCATCACCATAAGAAATAGATAGGATCCTTTCGTATCTTGCATTTACTCCTTGATCTTAGTCAGTCATTTTGCAATGCTCATAGTGATCCAAGGAATGTATTATTCTCTGATAGTACCAGAATTATCATTAAAAATATTATCTAAATATATAAAACTCAAAGGTGACTGACTGACAGTGATCAATTAACGCACAGCCCAAACCACTGGAGGGATCGGGCTGAAATTTGGCATGCAGGTAGATGTTATGACGTAGGCATCCGCTAAGAAAGTATTTTGATAAATTCTACCCCCATGGGGATTAAATAGGGGATGAAAGTTTGTATGAAACTTTGTCAATTTTAAACGTTCACGCGTGCGGAGCCGCGAGCAAAAGCTAGTTGTATTAATAAAGTTGACTACTACTACTAAATCCGGCACAAGCTCGGTCCCTGTCACATCATGAAACAGTAAGAAGCTAGAAGAACCACGGAGCTAAGCGTGGATGGAGTAAACGTCTAAAAACGTCTACTTTTTCAGTGATACAGATTTACGATGGTTCTGTTATGAGCTAGATGGGCTAATTTGTATACATACATAAAGTTACATACACATTTACGCCTGTAATCCCCAAAGAGGTAGGAAGAGGTGTACATCCACATTTCGTAGAGCTTATTTCATCAATTAGACCCCCACTAATACTGCGCATTTTGCGATAGAAAAACCCAATATCACATTACCCGACCCGGGGATCAAATCCGAGACATCAACACAGCAGTCGTACCGCATCATAACTGCGCCACTGTGGCAGTCTTATAGGCAGAGGTATGCTAATTTGAACACATATTAAAAGGCTCTTAAGGCCTAACCCCTCTCATTCCGTAGAGGAGGCCCGTGCCCAGCAGTGGGACACGTATAATACAGGGCTAGTAAAAAAAAAATCTAATACCTGTATTCATCCGACAATACCATCTATGGGGTAGTTCAGAGCTATCCAGAACATTTGGCAGATACCGCCACCGTTCGCAATCGTCACACTGGGCCCATATCCCAAGTGTGCGGCGTTTCTGTAGCCACTGTAGTTTTTGTCGATGTGACATACCCGGTGCTGGCTGACTCAGCACTTCTCTGTACGAGCTGAGATAATAATTTATTTAAACCTGTAGCCTCCCGCATTCAAGCCGTAACAGTCGACATTATAGGTAAGTCCCTCGTATGCAAGAGGCTGTCTGAGTTAGTATTAAGTAACACAGTCCTAATATTTGTTTATTTCTGACGCAAAGTGTGTAAGTAGTGTTTCGGTTTGAAGGACATTGATGCCAGTGAAGTTACCGCGCATTATGAGACTTAACATCTTATGTCTATTTGTAATTCAAAGGTCTGTGTGGTGTTGCATCTGTTTATGGGAAGGCCGGCTGTGACGTGTACCATTAGGCGAGCGTCTTGCTCGTCTCGTCATTAAATCAAATAAAATAAAATAATACAAGAGCTGGCCAAGTACAAACTATAAAATCACCTGTGTTGGAGAAATAAAATAAAGAGTCTAAACAAAGAAAATTGTCTGTACCATGCCGTCACATACCTACTCTTCTGCGAAGCGGTGTTTTCGATATTCTCAGCAAATATAATTTTATGTTTCTTTTTTTTATCGATGGGACCCTGAAACATACTTATCTACTTTATGTACTGAATGATATTATTAATTGGCTTTTGCATATCATTGACGATTTTTGATCTCATCAGAACATGAATGTTTTGGAACAAATTCAACAATTATTCCTACTCATAGTTAATATATTCTCTTCGTCTACTCGGTGAGACGGGTAAGTTTGTAAAGCATTAGACAATAAAATTAATGCAAAATAAAACAAGGAAGCAAGTTGATTGATCATTTCTGTAATCTTGTAATTAGAGTTCAGATGTACATACTATGTAAGTACCTACCTGTTTAGCTTCTTCGGTAGGTTCATAAGCTTTTCCTGTTGGTAAATTTGCCTTTTCCATATTTGATAGCTGAAAAATTAAACAAAAATCTTATATTTCCCGCTCAACCGGCGTACAGAACTTTGAACAAAAATAGCAGGTGTTCCAATTTGGCGCCAAATTTTCAGACTTCCATTACTCTATGCTCTATGTCTATACTTTGCAACGTATCCGAACCCTGAATGTTATGAATAATTTTAACTTTAATTTTAAGTTATTAATTTTATTGTTTTAATAAAACTTGGGATGTAGTTAATTTTCTTTATTGTTTTTAAAATGGAAGCAGTATATGTTTTAAACAAAGGTAATTAATAAATTTCGCATCAAAATAGGTTTCATAAAATCGAATTCTTTTGAAATACATTAAAACCATAAGTCAAAAATTAATGCAATATTTTTTATTTGTAGTCTAAATGCTAAAAGCATTTTTATTTAACATAAAAAATGTTATTTTGTGTTTTTTAAATAACGGAAGTGCGCATCGAGAACATCGGCTGGCTGCCGGCTGGTCGCCATATTTGTGGCGAGCTACAATATTTTCGGAAAACTAAAGTTTTCGTCGTTGTCGACGAAAGGGAGTATAACCATACTCCCTTTATTCTATTGCTAGTGTTTTATTTGTGTTTTTACCGTCAGGTAAAGTGTATTTGTACAGACAAAAGTGTTTTTTTTTCTTTGATCAGTATCATAAACATGGCTTTCTAAAATGTCGGCCCTGTACGTAATTGCGTTGTCTCCTTGCGGAGTATCCCGCTCAGCTTTTGTGGATGTTGGAGGAATCCAGAATGGACAAGAAAACATTAAATCGCTCTACTCAATCACAGTCGAGGGCATCAGCCATCGACTGTAAAAAGAGCACAGGTGGGTAGTTGAAGGTCAAGTCATTTTTTATGTCAACATCTGAGTGTTTTGTACTCAGAATTGGTATAGATCTATATATCTAATTAATCATATGATATAGTAATTAGCGATAAAGACACGAAAACAATGTCAGGCAATGGAGTACAAAACACTTAGGTCTATGGAATGTGTAAAAGTCTAGAAAACACAAAAAATATGGTATAAATTATTAGATAGTAATGTGTTTGTGATTGTTTATATATAAATATACTTCAGACGCAACGCATAAACCTTGGCCACGGAACAATAAGAAACGTGAAGGACCCAGCAGCACTCCAAAGAATGAACCGTATCGCAAAAATGCACCAGCGCAGAGGGGAAGGGGGCAAGTTGACAGGAGACCACGTCCTCGAGGATCAGCTAATTTCACAGTGGGTGGAGCACAGAGCACCGGGTGTGTGATTGTTTTTTATTTGCTGGAATAATGAGACTAGCAGGTTGGTTGCCTGGTGGTCACCACTCTACTAAAATATAGAAGGAATAACACTCATAACTTGGAACTACTAAGTGTGGTATGACACTATACCGTCCTTATCATCGTGAGACGAAATATTTTGTTGAAGTACGAGATCATACTCTATGATTTCTATGCCCATTTTTTTTTATTGAAATGTAATTTGTATAAATAATTGTTAATTACATATGGTTTTGTCAATCCCTTACTCACTCACTTATCACTTATCACAGATGTATAAGTGGTAGAGCCACTCTAGTCAGTGTTGTCTCTGTCATGAATGAGCTACCTTAACTGGGTTGTTACCACAGTCTCAGCAAATCAATGCAAAGTAGCAACTTGCTAATGCATATCATACATTGAGTGAAATATGTGGAGATCCGCCCTTCCCTTTTCAATCCCTTAATTATCCTTTTCCTTTAAGATTGGCAATGAGTCCATGAATACAAATGCCTTTATAATATTTGGTATTGTCTTTGAATAAGATGAAATAATAAATTTATAAATTATTATAGGAGTTACATTTACATAATTCCACTTCTTCTCTAAATGATAATACCAAATATAGGTATTTGGGACAACCCAATTTTTTAAATTTCTTTCAAACTCTTTCATAGCAATTTCTACCTGTCCTCTATTGGTTATATAGGTTATGTACAAATTACAGGTTAGAAGATGATGACGAGCCTGAGATTGGCTCGGTGTTTGTGCCTGGAAGCAAAAAGCAAAATTTGAACCATTTGCTGAACTTCATGTACCCATCACGTGGAGGCACAGAGCGTACAGAGCGTAGAGGGCCGCAAATACAGCGTCGTCAAATGCAACACCGCGCAAATTATCGGCACGATCATGATCTTTATCTGCGTGCTTAGTGAGTATTAGTTAATACATTTTTAAAGTATTTATATAAGACCTCATTTCCATTATATTTTTGAATCAGTAGTACTGTTCTGTGCATTTACCTTGTTTTCGCTCTATCTAAGGGATTCTAGTCATGTCGCCAACACAAGGAAGTGCATAGTATGTTCTAAGACGAATCTCGTTACTCTGTATGCTTACAAAATTTCGTTCGTTTAACACTTTAGTGAGCAGTCTGTGAGCAGTTTTGTCTACACACAGCCCATTTTGAGAAAAAAATCATAGTATTTTTTTTCATACCTCTTTACATCACCATCTGTTAGCATAGTTTGAAACAGTTATGTCGAATATTATTTTTAATGAATCATTACAAGGGCGTCCAACGATCACAGCTTAGTGGTATAACGAAAGATCTATGTGCAAACGGACAGGCAGTGCAGGCACGTGCTACTACTACTCCCGCTCTCCCCCTCGCTGCACCTCCTTCAACTGAGATCTATGGGAGTCACTAAAATACGCAGCAACCCGATCAAACACAGCAAACCGCCAAAACGTGAGGCAGTATCAAAGAAGTCGTTTAAACGCGTGATTTCGATAGAGCGATCAAATGTAGAAAGTGGCTAAAACGCGATATATCATCAATTTAGTCGCAAAATCGCCGATCGCCGACGGTAACGTGTGTGCTATAGTGTGTATATGTAAAATGCTAATGAAAATAAAATAAACAAAAATAATCACTGCCACACACTTTAGAAATGTAACATACACCTACAGGAACAAGATAAATTGCAACTACTCATTTACTTCATGTGAGTAACCGAATTGGTACTGAGTTGAAACATGTAAGATAATTTCTTTCTTTCCCATTCCATTGGTTAAAGGTCTGCAATGCGGATGCGGAGGTCACTTACTATCGGTGACTGATTTAGCTGCATTCTTGTAGCAGCTAAAAAACTAGAAGCCCATGAGTTTAGAATGGTCAAAATGATACTTTTTTACAATTTAATTAAATAGTTAGATATGTAATTGGATTTTAATTAAATTCTATTTGTTATCAGTTGTCAATTTGTGGTGAAGGAAGATGGAGACTATAAATTAAATTTGCTGGATCCTGATGTGCCTATCAAATGGGACTTGGTTGAGGAAATTGTAAGTTAAATAAAATTATTATGATGAATTTGGTAAAAGAATAAAATATCAATTTGCATATTTTAATAATTATGCATCAGTCTTTGTTTGTTTTGATAGTATTCAAAACTGGTTTCTTGCATATTAAAACTAACTAACGGTAACTTTTGTTACCTAATGTTATATGAAATTAGTGATTATTTTGTACATCTACACACTAAAATAAATGGAAACTATGTCTAATGCCTTAATTAATAGGGGAATTGGTTTGTTTCGGCCACATATTTCGCCTGATATGCTACAAAGGCGTGGGAGGAGACAACACAGGTGATAGTGGGAGTAGAAGTCAGTTTCGCCTGTCCATGACCTTATGTGACTTGCTTGTTTTTTGAGCATAAGATACAACAAAGTGTATGAATAACCAAAGGCATATGAAGCTGCTAGCTTTTGCTCGCACAGCATTTTCCGGGATAAAAATAGCCTGTATCCGTCTCCAGGGTCCCATCTATCCCTGTAGATAAATTCATCAAAATCAGTTCAGTGATTTAGGCGTGAAAGCGTAACAAACAAACTCACTTTCGCATTAACTTTCACCCCCCTTTTCATCTCTTATTAACTAAAACTTCCAAAATTCCTGAAACACGTATTTATTTGTTTTACGTCAATAACCGAAATACAAAATTTTGTTTATGTAACTTTCAAAATGACAGACTTTCATACATATTATCATCCCCTATTTTGATCCCTTAGGAGTGGAATTTTCTAAAATCCTTTCTTAGTGGGTGCCTACATAACAAAATGAATATAAAGTCCGAATTTTATGCTTGTAGCCTTGATAGTTTGCGCTCGCCGATGATGAATCAGTCAGTCAGTCAGGACATGTTATTTTATAAGTATAGATTACATTATTGAAGTATTTGTAACGAATTTATCCAGGTGGTAAGAAGCACTGGTCGGTCTGAATGTCCGATATGTCTGGGGACTCCGGTGGCCGGACGCGTCGGTCACTGCGGTCACGTGTACTGCTGGGCGTGTGTGTTGCATTACACGGCGGCGCATGAGAAACAACCGCCGCCCTGCCCCGTCTGTGCTACACCATTGCATGTTAATGACATGAAACCCACTAGGATGCTGCAGTGGCCCGCACCTGCTGAGGAAGTAAGTCTTTCTGCTATATTTTTCTTGCAAAATGTTTGAGAGTATTTGCGATTATGACTTTAGTGTGATTAAGTTGCTAATGATAATTTAGTTGGGTAAAGTGGAAATGGGGTAGAATGTATGTCGATTGAGACAATAATTACTCGTACCACAAAAGTGAATGTAGGTGTATGAAGCATTAACATTTGTTAAGCTACGAAGATGTAACCTGCGAAATAACTAATAAGCTTTAATAATAATCAAACATTTTGCAACAGCAACTAAGACCATGTAGTTTGATATAATTGATTAATATGGATTTAGTTTATGAAATTCTGTTACCAATGTGGGCAATTCCATATATGTATATTATAATTATGCTTTAAACAGAATTAACCACTACATAGATTTGTATATTAGACAGAAAGTAGTTCACTTTCTGTCTGCTTGGCTTCATCAGGTATTGACAGTGAATTTGGTAATATGTGGCGCGACTGCCGTCTGAATCCCCAAACCCCGCAATGGAAACCAAGTTTCGCCATTGCCTTTTCTGTTTGTCAGCAGAGGGTACCTGCTGGTGGGGTTGGCTTAGGACCTAACATATTGATGGCCCAATTTCACTCTAAAAGGAGCATATTAGATACTATATATTTTTAATACTGAATTTTGGGTATTTTGATAACAGGTTACAATGCGTCTTGTGCGTCGTTTACGTGGTTCGACCACAGTAGAGGTTGCCCCACCTCGTGGTCAATTTACTGAAACAATTCCACAACCTGTTTTACCTCTAGAGAATATAAATGATGCACCGTTCTGCAAATTATTTGCTGCAAATAAAGAACAGGTAAGAATATAATATACAGTCACATCACCCACAATCTAAAAAAAAGATTTCATAAATCCTCTGAAATAGGTTGACATTTTGAATCTTGTAGGAGCAGCATAATATTATGGTCTAAGATCCCGCAGAACATTGACCTTCACCCATCTGTTTACCGGATGAAAATAATATTTTAGGGTATAAAAGGTGTTGCTGAACACATACCAATAGGGTTGCCTAAAAAAATATGGTCAAGGATAGTTTTTGCGAATTAAAAAAAAAAAAGATATTATTTCACTGACTTGCTCACCAAATAAATGAACCTTCAATGAAAACCTACAATGTATACTACCTGCAAAAGCTAGGAGCTAGATGAGTGCAATTACCACTTTTTAGTTACCTGTTTGCACATGGCAACCAGGTAGTAGTGGCCAGAAAAAGGTAGGCAACCTATTTTTTGCAGATAGTATACATTGTACACTTTTCATTGAAGGTTAAATTTTTTTGGTAAGCAAGTCAGGGAAATTATATATTTTTTTCATTTTTAAATGTTTATTAATGTTATCCTTGACCATATTTTTTTAGGCAACCCTATTGGTATGTGTTCAGCAACACATTTTATACCCTAAAATGTTATTTTGATCCGGTAAACAGATGGGTGAAGGTCAATGTTCCCCGGGATCTTGTACTATTATGTCAAATGGAAAATAGACGTAATGAAATATTACCGTGACGTAACTGCCGCGCCTGTTTCGGTGCTGCGTTCGAGATAAATAGCGAGATGGTTCTATTATGCACTCACTCATGTTATTTAAACGTTAATTGCTGCTTCAATTTATAACCTATTTTAGGCTGTTTTCATGGTATTTGTTATGCACTTATGGCATCCAAAATTAATCAAAAATGTGAAGATGCACATGTGCTAAATAAAATACTTGATGAAGACTATAATATGCCATGGAATGATTTACAACATATCATTATTCACAGGTGTATGATATTTTAAAAAGGGAAAGAAAGGAAATTGAAGCCCAAATATTGGCTGAGATTGATACCACTGAAATTGTCTACTTGGAGCAGGCTTTGGATATGCTCAAACAAAAAGAAGATAAAATAAATCTAGCTTCAGTGGAAGATACGAAGGTTATTGAAGACATTGTTAATGATGAGGCCCCACCTATCATTTATGAAAAACAGGAAGTCAATGAGAACAAACTTGATTGGTTTGATGTGAACGAACAAGGAGCTGCATGTGCAGACATAATTAAAGATAAGATTGAACAATTAAACATTAAAGAGACAAGTTTAAACCCTGATGCACCAGTATTTACTATTACTGAGCCTAAAAACGATGAAGAGCTGCTGGTTGGTGAAACTTCCAGCGTGGACACTGAAGTGCCTGCAGATATATCTGATGTTACCGATATTGACAAACAAAATCAAGCGAAATACTTTTATTTCTATCAGGGTATGCTGTTTTATTATTACTTTAATCAAGATTTATTTTTGGATAACTTCACCTTTGTTTTACATTTCAGTAATTGTAACTATTCTGTTCTCAACAATTGACTATATTAGATCTCCCAAGGGGATGTGTAATGTGTTCCATATGCAAATAATATTAGAATTATGTGACCAAAACTATTCATATTAGGATGGCTTCTCGCATACAAGCGGTGGTACCAAACTTCGCTTTGTCTATTTCTACTGCCAAACAGCAGTATGTAAGCATAGTTGTTTTGGTTTTTAGGACATTGATGCTAGTGAAATGTTGTGTATTATAAGGCTTAACATGTTGGTGTGTTGAACCCAGTGCAGTGCCATGCAGTCTTTTGTAATTCAAAGTTCTGTGTGTTGCTGTGTCTGTTTATGGGCAGGCGTGACGCCTACCATCAGGCGAGCGACCCGCTCGTTTAATCACTCAGGCTACGAGTATTTACGAGTGGTAGAGCCAAGCTGTAGACAGTTTTGTATACAGCATGAATGGGCTGGCTCGACCGGGTCGCTACCACTGTCTCACAGAAAACTGACGTTAAGTAGCGGCATGCTGCTGCGTTTCGTACGGTGACTGAGATATCCGGAAGCCCAAATCCCCTCCCCTTCCCAATCCCTAATTATCCCTTTCCTTTAAGGTCGGCAACGCACCCATGATTCTTCTGGTGATGGGCGTACATGGGCGGTGGAGATCACTTACCATCAGGTGACCCACTTGCTCGTTTGCCGGCCTATGCTATAAAAAAAAAAGGCTAATTGAATGTTTTAAGTGTTTTAAACAATTTTTCAATTGGAGTTCTAATTTGATAATTACATATTGTTCCAGCTGATGATGGCCAACAAATATTCCTGAACAGTTTGAATGTACGCCTTTTGAATGCGTCGTGGGGCTCATTGGCCGCGGCACCGCCCGTTATTACTGGTCAAGTATTGCATCGTGAGACATTACCACTAAGTGAACAGGTGTGTACAGTTTCTTTTTTTTTTATAGCATAGGCCGGCAAACGAGCATGTGGGTCACCTGATGGTAAGTGATCTCCACCGCCCATGTACGCCCATCACCAGAAGAATCATGGGTGCGTTGCAGACCTTAAAGGAAAGGGATAATTAGGGATTGGGAAGGGGAGGGGATTTGGGCTTCCGGATATCTCACTCACCGTACGAAACGCAGCAGCAAGCCGCTACTTTACGTCGATTTTCTGTGAGACAACGATCCGGTCGAGCCAGTCCATTCATGAAATAAAATATTATCCTTGAATATAAGATTTTTTTGAAAATATAGTTTTGTTTTGTTTATGGATTTTAATATCTTAGGCCCTAAGCCAAGCTCACCTGCACATGGTACACTCTGCTGATAAATGGACCAGTTAATGGATGAATGGAGAAACTTTGTACCCATTATGGGTTGTGAGGGTCAGAAGACGGGCTGCCTCACATAATATCAAAGCCACTATCAAATAATGATGGGAAGGTGGACCCTGGCATTATAAAACATTAAAGTCTGTATGGGTACTTACAATAACTGAGAGCAAATATTTTTATTGTTATCATTTGGTGTAATGCAGTGGTATAAATCTTGTTTGTTTCCAGACCAGAAAACATATGCCTTACACAGCCCATTTGCCACTGTATTGTTCATTTGACGTTGTTGAGTTGGATTTACAACCACCATATGTGACATCTTCAGCCTTAGACAGTTTTTCAGGTGAGTAGCAAGATATACAGCCTTCGTGGCGCAGTGGGCGCGTAACCGGCTAGGAATGAGGGGGCGTGGGTTCGGTTTCCGCATCGAGGCAAATGTTTCGATACACAAATATTTGTCTCGGGTCTGGGTGTAGTGGGACCACAAGCCCCTCGTAGTTGCTGATACCCATAATACAGGTTATCCTAGTGTGTTGTCAAGACTATATTTTTAACTGTTTATTTTTTATCTATTTTATTGTAGATGTATGGACTATTTCGCTAGACAAAACTTAAAATCTCGGTATTAATCCCATTAATGAGCCAATAAGAATTATTGGGATCAATGTGGATATTGAAATCGATTATTGAACACAATTTTTAATCGATATTTAGCCACTAATCATATTAAATGTTTCGAAACTCCAAATGGAGTTACATTTTAAAATAAAGAGTACTGTACAATACACCCAACAATCACACACACTCCTGACTCCACACTAGGCTAACCTGAAGAAACCATAAGAAGTCTGTCATATTAATATTTTTTTCTGCAATATAAATATTTTTTTATATTTCAGAGGAGCTATACCGTCGAGCACGGATCCGCGCCCGTCACGAGCGTGAGGAGCGTCGTCGTGAACGCGCGTACCGTCGCGCCATGGAGGGACCTCCTAAACCTGACATCTCCTCTGACGTATTATTCCCTCCAGCGCCGCACTCCTTCTCCAGCACTCTGGACCCTCCGCTGACTACTGAACTTGCTATACAAGCTGTCACTCCTAATGAAACTCCATCTACGAGTGTAGGCTCGCCGCCTACGGGACCGTCCTTTGCCAAGGTAATGGTGCTGCCACACCGGTGTTATAAAATGTTTACAAACATTTTCTAACATTAACCATTTACTAACATTATCCAACATTGTGATAAAATGTATAAAATTTTTGTTAACAAATGTTTAATAATGTTTTGTAAACATTTTATAACAGCGGTGTGGCAGCACCATAATACAAGTCATGACAAGATTAGGCATAGTTAGGTCGCCAACACGCAGTAATATATCGACCCGCATCAAGTTATAATTGAGATTTTGATTTTGTTTTTCTAAATATATTAGGTTGAAGTAGGTTTAATTTCATATTATTTCTAAAGACCATAACAAATCCCTATGTACGATTAGTTTAATTTATGTAGCAAAATAAAATTAATATCTTAATTTTTACTTGTTGTGGGTTATAATGTCTTTGCATATTTACATCCAGTTATTAGAAATTATGTACATGATTAATTGAATACCTCCACCATTTTTTCCGTCTTTTAATAACAAACTGCGTTTGTTGACGGCCTTCGTAGTGCAGTGGGCTAATTTAAAACATAAGCCGCAGGTTTGCCCATGCACACAGAAATCATTTCGAGTTCGGGTGTTGTGATACCAAACATTTTATAATTCATGATACACCTGACACAAGATGATTATTGTATGTTATAGCTGAGTCAGGACTATGAGTATAACTGCTGGATGTTATTTATTACTCAGCATCAGTTTTTGTACCCTGTTTTGTCGAACAACGCTTATTACTTTCCTACTAAAGACGTGTTTGATTATTAATCATTGTGCTTGATTTGTCGCTTCAGATGGCAAGTACTAGTGGAACTTGGCGCATTCGTAAAATGCCGACGCCTCCGCCTCCGCCACCCGCTGAAGAGGATGATGGCGCGTGTCCTCGCACACTCTGTCTCAGTGACGCCATCGAGGCCGCACTACACGCCACACCTTCACCATCAGCCAAGAAGAACAAAAAAACCAAGCATAAAGTTCTTTTCGCCACCGGCATGCAGAGAGCTCCTTAATTTTGTTTTTAATTTTAGGTTTTATGTTATATCCTCTTAAATTTCTAATAGCTTGTTATTATGATTGAAAGATATTTTAAGAAGATATATCCAAATATTTGTGGCTTTGCCATTTTAATATTTTGCTTCTTGCGGCTAGTAAATCAGTTGCCTTGCAAGGAAAAGTATAAGTTTTGCATAGAAAATAGTGTGGTTGCAGTGTTATATTAAAATATTAATCATTGACAAAGGACATTGTCAAAAATGGCCTATGAATCAACACGCATGAAACATTTACTATAATTATTATTATTATTTATAATGTACATTATAATAATTTCAATAGAACGGACACTTATTAATTTCGAAAACAATTTAAAAAGTATTCACTTCCGTCATAGTCCTCGGTATTATAATTTTTGGTTCAAATTCGGGTTTTTAATAGGCAAACGTATTGTAGCTCATACAGCCAAGTCTTTGTAACAGCACTCTTAATAAGAGTTTGACACAGACAAACGTCAGTATTCTCAAAACTCAAGTGTTGAGAATACTGACGCTTGTCTGTGTATGTAATTAAAAACCATTATTTTATTAACCATGATTATGGTTTTTAGTCACAAACAGTCCGATATGATGTCGCGGAACCATAATATGGCTTGTCAAAATGATTTTTTTAATTTATTTATGGCTTCGCATTGTTATGCATTTCGCCAATGACAAGTGTAATTTATTCTCAAGTCTTCACAAGAACGATGAAATATCGGTGTGGAAGTTTTCAAGGACTTGTTGGAGTTTTGGTGTGCATTCTTTCCAGTACGATACTTAATTCACTTATTTCAATATTTCCATACACTGTTCATCGCCGTAAATGTTTATTGCACAAATCCACACCACTTTTATACAACAAACACAACATTAAACTAGTTTTTGAAATAAATTAAAATCAGCGATGCACCGCACTGTCAGAATTCCCGCCAAAACTCCGTCAAAATGAATTAACAGATGTCAACATTTGACATTTGATAGTATTTATTGGCCTAATTATAACCTCAAAATCCGAAAGTATTTTATTTATTTTTCCGAATTCTCAAGTGTCCGTAGTTTTAATTTAGTTTCAATCAAATATATACATTATCTAAAACCCAAAAAGTAAATTCACCTCCCTGTTGGTTCTTAGGCCAACCTTGTATGGACGACGAACAATGTCCTTTAGTAGGTTTCTGTGTAACCAGTTTCAATTTTTTGTCTTGGAAAATAATGTAATAAATGATGGCATATTATTTGTGTTTTTCTCATGCTCCAAGAGATTGGTTTGGATGGATGCAGTGTACTTCGACAAGTTGATAAATTAGGGACTAATTACGAATGTATTGTCTACATTCGTTACGAATGTAGCTCAATCAGTGTGATGTATAGAATTGAAAGAACCTATTTAAGAACAGATTCATTTACATCCGTAAATTAATTTGTTCTTGTACTTATGACAAAGACCAAGTTCTAGAGCAGGATAAACTTAAAGGCAACTAAGTACCATATTACCATATTTTTTTAGGCAACCCTATTGGTATGTGTTCAGCAACACATTTTATACCCTAAAATATTATTTTCATTAGGTAAACAGATGGGTGAATGTCTATGTTCCCCGGGATCTTATACTATCATATAATTCACACGCAAGAATGAAAATATAAATTGGCGGTAGCAAATAATGTTACGTTATCGGTTTTGAAGATGTGTATTAAAAGCCGGCAAAATTGGAAATCGACCAATGAGTGTTTGACGACAGCGCCACTAATCTCGCCAACCTGTATGTATATTATGCCCCATCTAGACTCTCCACGAGGCCACACGAGGGAACGCGAGTGCGAGAGTGAGGACGGTGCGCTCGTGTCCCCTCGTCTTGTCTCGCCTCACCTCGCTGTTGCTCCGCTTCGTGTCGGTTTTTCGGGCGCGAGTCAAAGGACGCGAGGGGGCGAGGGGAGACAATCAACCACACTCTCGCGCTCGCTCACTTTGTTGTTGACTGCTGCATAGAGAGGACGCATGCAATTTTTTATTAGGGTGGAATGGAGTAACGATTTGTACACCGCTTTTATCGATAATTTGGAATCCAATCTTTTATCAATAATTTTTACGAGTGGTAGATCCGCGCTGTAGACAGTTTTGTCTACAGCATGAATGGGCTGGCTCGACCGGGTCGTTACCACTGTCTCACAGAAAACCGACGTAAAGTAGCGGCTTGCTGCTGCGTTTCGTACGGTGATTGAGATATCCGGAGGTCCAAATCCCCCTCCTCTTCCACGAGTGGTAGAGCCGCGCTGTAGACAGTTTTGTATACAGCATGAATGGCCCGGCTCGACCGGGTCGTTACCACTGTCTCACAGAAAACCGACGTAAAGTAGTGGCTTGCTGCTGCGTTTCGTACGGTGAGTGAGATATCCGGAGGCCCAAATCCCCCTCCTCTTCCCAATCCCTAATTATCCCTTTCCTTTAAGGTCGGCAACGCGTCCATGATTCTGCTGGTATTGTGGGCGTACATGGGCGGTGGAGATCAGTTACCATCAGGTGACCCACTTGCTCGTTTGCCGGACTACGCTATAAAAAAAAACCCTATCACAAGGATAAAAATAAAGTGAATGACGCGTGGGATCACCTTCTTCGTTTTGGGTTTCTTTTTTTAGTTAGGTGATATAAACGCAAGACATTATTATATTGGTAGGCACATAAAGTAGTTAACGCAGGCACTTGAATCACGTCCATTTTGTAGTAGACGTAGCGGGCAACTGAATAAATCGAGAGTGTGGATGGCTAGCACTCCTGCCGCCTCCAATCGCCAAGACTCGTGCCGAGAGCCTCTAGGAGGCGCCTCGCGAGAGTCTGGAGTGGGCATTAGAAGTTAGTATAGGACGAGGAGGAAATTATGTTTATGAATTATCATAATTTATAACATTTGTCAATATTATTTTAAGTTTATGTGTATAATAAAAAAAACTAAACTACATACAATAATTATTTTATTTATAGGTATGTAATATTACCTGTCTTCGTAAATTTAAATATTTATGTCAGGTAACGTCAAATGTCAAAGTCAAAATAGAATTGAAATGTGGATTGTGGATTATTTTTATTCCAAAATTTGAATGGACTAATAAGTATTAAATAGATTTAACGCTTTCTGTGTGAGAAATTTATTTAATTGGATTAAACATAATGCGGTCAACAAAGAAAGATTTCATTTTCGAGCCCTTTAAGGTTACCGAAGTGAAGTGTCGCGGTAATGAAAGCCCAAGGCCTAGGAGTGGACACAGGATCGCCTGTGATGATTCGAATATCTATTGTTTTGGTGGATACAATCCATCTCTACCACTTGCAAATCTTCAAAGGGATAATCCTACGTGGAGCCCGGCTAGGCCTCTTTTCAAAGAGCTTTGGAGCTTCTCACTAGTTAGTCGTAAATGGAAACAACACAAAGTGATTGAGAATATGCCCGATGAATTAGCGTCGAACGCTATGTATATGTCCGGCAAATATTTGATGGTTAGTTATTGAATAGGATGATAAAAGTTGCACAATTGTTCTCATTACTTATTGATTTATCTTTCAATGTTAGATATTCGGTGGAACTGGTGCTCCGTTCGGCAACAAATGCAGCAATGACGTTATTGTTTGGAGAGCAAGCCCTGGTGATGCTAAACTACAAGTCTTAGATGTATCAGGCACTCGACCACCTGGACAGTATGGACAATCAGTGCTGTGTCACGATGGTTACTTTTATACTATTGGGGGTACGAATGGATTTGCATACAATTGTGATATTTACAGGTAAAGAGTTTAATCATATGTTCTTGTAGATAGTTGAAACACTGAAGGACTTTGCCACTCCTTATCCCAGAAAACCCTTTTGTGTAGAGCCATGAGCAACCACTAGTTACACATATCTTTGTTAGATTAAAAGTAAGTTAATCACTACAGTTTAATCCTCAAGATGAACCTTGATTATCCTGATATTCATGTCAATATTTGATTAGTTATATTTTTTTTAACTATCTGGTGTATTTGTTTTTTATAATAACAGTTACTAGCTATTATTATTAGCTATTATTCTGCAAAATGTGATTGTTATTTGTGTTTATATTAGAATCTTATAAAATTAAGCTACAACTTATAAAATATTTTGTTTATAGATTAGACCTACGATCACTAACCTGGGAACCTGTGTATGTAGGAACAGGTCAAGAAGGTGAACCTATTGGCAGATACAGACATGAGGTGGCCCGCGTCGGTGACAAACTTTATGTTATTGGTGGGGGAACTGGGGACTGGGCATTTGAACTCATGGAAATACCTATGTTTGATTTGCAAACAAAAAATTGGACAATATTACAGCCAAAAGCTGATGACAGTGACAAGGATATGGTTGCACCTTCGCCTAGGAAGTGTCACAGTGCAGTGCAGGTTGACACACCACATGGAGTCCAAGTGTTCGTAGCAGGAGGGTCAGACGGACAGGCAGTGTTTGATGACATATGGAGACTCAATATATCAGACTTACAATGGACACTTATGCGGAAGACAGTGTTACCGCACCAACTTTATTTCCATTCATCAACAGTCACATCTTATGGGTGCATGTACGTGTTTGGTGGCATCGAACCAAAAGACGATTCTACAAGTAGGAATAATATTTTGTATAAAGTATGGATATGTATACCAAAGTTAAGTGAAATATGTTGGGAAGCTTTTATTGCATTGCATCCTAGATTACATCGGGCAAACAGAACACATTTATTAAATCTCGGTGTACCACCACATTTTGTTAATAGGATACATCCACAGTGAGAACATTATATGCAACAACCAGTTCTCAATTTTGTAAAAACTTAAAACAAGGTATAAATGAAAGTTTTGTGTTTTATGTTTTGGTGACCCGTAGCAATGTGATTTTATATGTTTGACATATTTTAAAGTTTTACCTATGTGTTCAGTTTGTGACAGCTTCTATTTTCATAATAGGAATATGAATTGTGTTAAAGCATACATCAACACTCCTATAATATGTACAATCCAGTTATTTTTTAAATAAAACATATTTATTTTAAGTATAAAATATTTTACTATGCTACAGAATAGACATCTAATATTATTTTTCTGTATTTTGCAGATATCACTTTTTATTAGTACTTAATCTAAGATTTTGCCTCATTAATTCACAATGTATGTACTTATAATATTTGTGCATAAAATTGTAAAGGTACAATGTCATAAAGCCAAAAATAAAACCTATTTTGCTAAATTATGTTTCTGTGTGTAAGGAAGTCATACACTCAGATGTAGGTATTACACATGTAGGCGAATTAATACAAATTAAGGGAGAGACTATCTTAAAAATAAAGTACATATTAGAAACCTAGTATTCATTCAGCATAATATAGAACAAACTAGACATTAAGTTTGTGAATAATAATACTAAATTGGTGTCTATTAATTTTGTATATAAGCTCTTCTGTTACAGTGGACTTTAAACCGCAAAACGGCCGTGATTCCTGCGGCCTAACCTTATCAAAATTGACCTGCATTTTTGAATCTTAACAGAGTAATCATAAGACAGGCTTGAATTTAATTCAGTTTTTTAAATCAGTAAAAAATCGATTTCGTATTTATCATAATAGCGGGTTCACACGATCGTTTAATGTAGTTGATTTGAATCAACAAAATCTGTTATGTTGATCAATTAATAATAATAATAAGATATCAACGTCGTTCAAAAGGTTCATATCGCATGCTATTTAGGCTTTAGGTCAGCTAGGCTAAATTAATATGCGGCCCAAAGTGCGACTACTTTGTCCCTATTGGCCCATGATAAAAAAGTTTGACGACCACTGCTCTGATGGAATTTATGTTCAGCGAGGTGGTAAGCAACTTTTCAAATGCGGCAAAACGCCAAATTAGGACAACTAAATAAAACCTTTTCTATTGCCTGGCATTATCTTGGCCTTGTTATTGTGCTAGGGGACCTGTTTAGACGTTTCCATTTCGCCTGGTCCTCAGTATCCCTGTCCTCTAATACGATTAAATAATCAGTCAAGTGCAAGTTCGACACAGTTGGAATGAATTCCGTACTATTCCAGTAATCTTGCTGACTCTCCCTAGAATTATTATTCCGCTAACCTCCTATAAGCCTGCATTACACTGCTCGCGAACTTACCTCGACGAAGTACTCTTCGAAATTGACCGAAGTCCGAACTATGTGACCACACACTCGTGCAACCTCGCGAGTACGCATCGTGTTCGAACTTCGGGACACTTAGGCTGAGGCTACAGTAGGCAGCGATTTGCGATGCGACTGGAAGAGCGAAACGAGATAAACCTAGCATGGCTACATTATAAGCGTAAATCTGGCGTAAATATGGCGATCAAATGGCTACACTGCACATGCTTCAAAACGAATCAGCAGGAGCGATTTATGCGGCTACACTAAAAAAGAGAAAAGCAGCGATTTCGCTGTGAATTCGCTAATTCATAGCATGTAAAGTAGTCGCTCAAAATTCGCGGCGATTCCGCGTCAAAGTGGCTACATATGTACAAGCGCACACAAAGGCGACGCAAACGCGGCGGTGGGTGCGGGCGCGGGAGCGGAGCTCGTTTAGTTGCGGCATTCATACAGTCGATATTTAGCTGTAGTTTTGCGTACGCGTCTATTTTTCAATGGCTTTATCAAAACCGAATATTATATTTTTGCTTGAAAGCTCTTACGTCAAGTACGAACTCTTTTTAAAAAAGAGGTTGTGTTGGATCGATGAAATTAATAAAGAGCGCGGTAAATATGGAGAATTTCATGATTTGTATGAAAAATTACCATCCACATTGCAGGAGATACTTGTATTTCGGACACAAATAATTCAACATCCATATTAGATAACCTGTTCAGAAGGGCGATCAAAACAAAATAGTTTGAACGCGTCGCAGCGACGAGAGCGAGTGCTGCTGGAATCGCGATGTGTAGCCACTTGACTGCGAACCCAATAAAATTTAACTTTGATTTCGTCGCAAATTAAATCGCTTATTCATTTAAATTCGCTAATATAATGTAGCCATCTAGTATTACTGACGAATATTTGTTTTTTCAAGTTCTCAAGTACAGTTGTAATGTAGCCGCTGTCATAATAAAGACTCAAATTGAATCGGTCGTTTTTCTAAGATGCGATCACTACAACCTTCGCGGGTTACTTTACGTATAATGTAGCCACACTCATATTAAGTAGCACTATTGAATTAGTCGTGCAAGTGAGAAATTTTCTAATAAGTTCGCTCCTATTTCGCTGATATATTGATGTAGCCGATGCGAAGATTACAATAATTTTGTTTCTGTCGCATAAATAAATCAAAGTTCGCTAGTAATATTTTACATACAGTGTAGCCATATACGTAAGCATTTATTAAGTTGTTTTAATCGCTCATGTGTCGCAGTTTACGTCGCGGCTTAATGTAGCCTCAGCCTTAGAGTCCTTTGACTCGGGCGCAAAAACCGACAACGACAACGAAGTCGCCCGAGGCGAGCTGAGGTTGCACGAGGCGAACCGAAGTGTCCTTCTATACTATCGTATTCGCTCAACTTCGATCAATTTCGCGAGTAGTGTAGTGCAGGCTTTACTTACCTCTATTTTTGGTAACCGGAAACAGTCATTTAAAATCTAGCCTACTCTATAAAATAAATCTTTTAATTCTACGCCCTTGTGTACAGAATCTTAAAAAGCATACTTTAAGTTCTCTGAATTCAGAAAATACTGAGATATCATAGTCAGTCTAACCATACCTCAATGAGGCACGAGATGAGAAAAATCGTAAATAGGTACGATTCATTGTTAAACGGATTTATATAATATCTGTACGATAGACTGTGTAACGTTACATATGAATCCTTCCTTTCTTCCAGCTGCTCTCATACCACTCGCAGTGGTCGGCACAACATCCTTTTTAAGACATCGCACATCGGCAACGAGAGTGTCACAACACTAAAAAAGTAGTTTATGGGAAATCGTAATTTACTTTAGTTTTATGTAAAAATTGCTTAAAAAATGTAGTTAATTTTCTCTCTGTTTCTCGCTCTCCTTGTCGATGTGCGGCATTTTACTGAAAAATTTGGCTTGTAGTTTTTACGAACAGCCGTCTGTCTGACGTCAACCCTTCTGCGGAAATACCTACTTATTAATAAAGAACCTAGCTGGGTAAGGCCGTAGTTTTTTCCACTTTTGTAACATAAAGTAAAAAAATAAAAGTAACATAAAAGCAACATAATTTATAATACACGTACGAACATAACGAAAGATTAAGATTAAGGTACTTTTCCCAAACATTAAACATAAGTTGTGCTACTGTGACGTAAAAGTTTATGCTACAGGTAACATAAAAGTATCATAAAAGTAACATAAAAGTATCATAAAAGCGAAATATTTTAGATGTAATTAGCTTATAATTTCAAAACTAAAAAGATTTGCGACATTATAGATGTTTTCTCGACAAATATAAGCTATGTCGCCTAAAAAAATAATACAATGAACATAAACAAGTGTCTACTTACCTTAAAAATATCACAAAACTGTTTCTGAATTTCACTGACGAAACTGCTTGTGCACTGTTTGAAACAATCCATAGGCCACAATATGGCGACTTCTTTTTCTTTTTTTTATTGTTCTGCTTAGGATTGCCCGTCTAATTTTACATATTCTTCGAATACTATTCAAAGACTTCATTTACTTACCAATATTGGTAACATAAAATAGTAACATAAAAGTGTAAAAATTGATGTCCTGTTTTAAAACTTGGATAAAAAATAAATAAACGCTCTTTTAAAATAATGAAATATTGGATTTAATTGATCAATCCTTGTAATTTTACATAAACTAAAAATTATATGGCTTACTTAACAAAATATTCGTAATTTTGTCAATTTACTATCTGATGAAATTTATGTTCATTTTATTTTTGTATGAAAACGTAAATCCTTAATATCGTTAAAATTAAATTATATAAAAACTGTTATAGTTACAGTTAATTCGTAAAAGTTGTTTTTACCCTAAAAACTAATCTACAGGATAAAATTATCAAAGCTGGTAAAAAGTGTTAATTGTTTATGATATTAATATGAACGTGACTGGTAATGAAAAAGTGGAAAAATCTACGGCCTTACCCAGCTACAATACACACAAAATAACTTAGCCGGACTGAAGTTTGTCACTTCATCCGCCCTCTTTACCTCTTGCCATCCTTTGTTCTCTATAAACATTTATTTATTTATTGATTATAATAATCAGTATATTTAATGCAATCCCATTTTTCATTATAATTAGCATATGTTAATACATATTACACCATAACACATATATTCCAGACTTATAGGGTGTCCATGAATGTCCATATTCGCACTCACTACAATAGTTATCACAAAATCAATGTTAAAACTGTGCATACGTAATATTGCTGGTACACAGACTAAAGATAAACAATAGACATCGAAAGTAGTTCAATCTGTATGTAACTAAGCTTGCCACATTTTTTATATCTTGACGTCATTAGAACAATATACAGGGTTATTTTTAAAACACTGACAACCTCGCAGGAGTAGATTCCTAAGGTCATTTGCTACTACTTTTGTTCTACGACTTTTCATAATTTGTTAGATTTTATTCTCATACAAAAATAATTATGAATTTAATTTCCGTCTTGAAAGTTACCTACGCTCTGCGCCCATCGCAGATTACGTAATACACGCAGCGCGCGCGTCAGTTCAATGACCGGCCGCGCCGTATCGATCGATAATACCTACATCCAGCCGTCAGCTGACGTACGAACACAAACACTACACAACAAAATCTTGTAAAATCATTTTTTTTCTTATGTATTGAGTTATGTCCAAACTCGTAGAACAAAAGTTGTTCCTTATGGGGTCAGCTATATGGCCCTGCGAGGTTGTCAGTGTTTTAAAAATAACCCTGTAGTAATGGGAAACATATTTGAGAATAATTTGAGAATATTTTTTTCATTTATCCTAAATTTATTTATAAATTTAGGATAAATTAAAAGAAAATATTTAAAAAATTTAAATTAATTTATAAATTTAGGATTTCCAATGAAAGACGTACGTAAAATAATATTATTGAAACAAAGTATAATAGTATTGTGCATATATACTCCTCAAATGTTAGGAAACTGTAGCTACAGATTTACAATAATATACGACACAATTTCTTCGCTGTGTGTTCGCCTTACTACGGTAAGGTCGAGGTAAGACAAATCAGATAACGTCGAACGCGTGCGAAATATCTCATACTTCGATTCGCGAAACACGATACGATGTCTATTACATATCTTTAGCCTATTTGCTGGAGCGTGTTTGAAAGATATGATTTTGATAGCGTAATGGATGAGCAGTATTCACCTTGATTGTGGTTGCAAAGGCAGGCAACTAAAGTTTAAGTCGCTATTGTACTTAACTTCATATAATAAAATGTGTCCAAAGAGTGTATACATTTATTTTAATACATAAATACATACATACGTACTTACGCATGTAATTTCTGGAGGTGATATAATTCATCATTAATTCATGGCGAACCCATATCGGGCAAAATTTCAGACTCCAGACTGGGACTTATGCGTTTCGTGGCAGAAAAAACCAATATCACTAACCAGATTTTCTACAACAAAATTCCTAGCCATATTCAACAATTAAGCTTAAATAAATTTAATTTATGTATTAAAGAGAACCTTTGCCAAAAAGTTTGAGTACTATAATGTTAAAGATTATTTGGAAGACAAAACAGAACTGAGCCGCTCACTCCATACAAAGTACCACTGTCCATGGTCCACTACTATACTGTATTATAATATGATAATATTCATAATAAATTATTATACTTGACTGCTCTATTGGCGCATTAAGGTATGTAACGTTGACATTTTTTATATTTTTGAAGTAAAATATTAATTTTAAGTTGGATTTTTTTTTTTTATATGCGAGTCCCATGTATGTCGGGTATACTCAGGGCTATTTCTTCAAAAAGCCAATCCAGGAATTCCTGTACATTACACTTGCACAGTTTTGGAAAATCAATGTTAGGACATTAACCCATGAGTTTGTTTCGGCATTTAATTATGTACCTCAAAAAAGGTTCTCGATTAGACCCGTGTATATTTTTTATAATATGTAAACTAATATTATAAAGAGGAAAGATTTTATTTTTGCATTGAATAGGCTCTGAAATACTGGACCGATTTGAAAAATTCTTTCACCATTAGAATCTTACATTAACCCTGATGAACATAGGCTACTTTTAGAAATAAAGCATTCACGAAGGCGGAGCCGTGGGCAACAGCTAGTGTATCTATAACCACGCGTACCTTTTTATGGAATGATTCGTATTTGATGATTTGTTTTTCGCTATACATGTATACCTTATAGATATTTCAAATAAGGTCGCATTTAATTTTCAAGAAGGAATGTCTCTAAGGGGGTGAAATCGAGTATGAAAGACCAAAACTTCAGACATTTATACACCGTTTTTGATGCTTTGCATAAAAGTAGTAAAATAATAACATTAAAAGTTATTTCACTAATAAACACAAAGTTTTACCACTTTATTCACCTAGTCCATACTTAAGTTTCACGTGTCCCTAGGCCCTAATAAACTACCAAGATAACGGTGAACACCCTTTAAAAAACTTATTGTATAGGTACTAATATTTTCAGTTGACTATAAACGGGTTTTAAATCCAGTTTTCGGCATTAGATACTAATATATGAAAAGTATCTACTCAGTTTGTCTGAGCTGAGCATAAACAACAATTTCCTTTTATTCAAGATGAGGTGCTGATCACAAAAATCATGCCGTTCAACGACGTTTAATCAAGAAAATTTTCCAAAACTTATCCGCCATTGTATTGTATGTCCTACAATCAACTGGCGTACCTCAAGGGGTACGAGTACCCAATTTTAAGAAACCCTCGTCTAGTCGAACTTCCCTCGACTGGTCTGTATGGCCTGCGAGGTCCTTGATTTGATTCCGAGTTATATAATTCTTTTTTGTAAATAAGATTGCCACGCGATAGAATATGTGCCCGATTCAGCGATATCCTTGAATCCTATCAAATATTATCGTGGTGATAATAATAATTATATTAAACAAATAAATGAATATACTTACACATATAGTCCTGAGTCCTAAAACCCGCAGATTTCCTCCTAGATTCCTAGATTAGGTATCATGAACCGTATCGTGGGTATCAGGGACTACGAGAGGCTTACGGTCCCACAACACCCAGAGCCGAAATAAAAATGTATAGATAGCACAAACATTTTTTTATGGAGCTGGTAATGTGTCTCCGGATTCCCTTAGGTCAGTGTTCGGAAAACACATTCGTCAAAAAAGCCAAATATCCATAACCACTACAACCGTTAAAGACTTTTTTGAGAGGCAAGGTCATGAGTGGTAGAGCCCCGCCGTAGACAGCGTTTTGTCTACAGCAAGAATGGGCTGGCTCGACCGGATCCCACTGTCTCACAGAAAACCGACGTAAAGTAGCGACTCGCTGCTGCGTTTCGTACGGTGAGTGAGATAACCGGAAGCCCAAATCCCCTCCCCTTCCCCATCCCTAATTATCCCTTTCCTTTAAGGTCGGCAATGCGCCCATGATTCTTCTGGTGGTGGGCGTACATGGGCGGTGGAGATCACTTACCATCAGGTGACCCACTTGCTCGTTTGCCGCCCTATGCTATAAAAAAAAAAGTCATACTTAAATTATTATTTTACGCTATTCCCTGCAAGCAGACTTGAAACATTCATTTTCATAATTAGTAATTTGTGGCAGAGACGCTCAAGGGGCCAAAGAGCCGCGTGCATCTTTGGAAATAGTTTTTACCGACCACTTTCCTAGTTCTTCATGGGCATAGACTCTACCAACTGAGACTGTTTTTGAGGGACTCTGAAACATTAAGAATCTTTTAACCAGCAGAATAGTTTTGTTCCACTGCTGGGCACGGGCTTCCTATATAAACGATGGGTTAAGCCGTAGTCCATCGCGCCAGCTTAAGGTGGGTTAGCAGACATTACATGATTTCGAAATTCCTATGAAGAAAGGTATGCAGGTTTCCTCACGGTGTAACAGCGACAATTAACAATGACAATGAATACATACCTACATAACTTAGAAAAGTCATACGTGCATGCTCTAGCAGGGGGTTGGCGACTTTCGTCTCCATAGTCCATACCACTCAAGAAGCAACGTAGTTATTCTGTACTTCTTATTTAAATGGAAAATAGAGCAGGATTATCAAACACAACTAAAGAGGAATCTATTGTTATTTTAAATGTATGTGACTGTTGAGTGTATTTATTATTTATTATTATTAAATGCTTGAGAGCTTAAAGGATGTCTATGAATCTCATCTAATGATACATAAGTACCTACGATTTTATGTGTTCAACGTGTTTTCTAATTAATTCGTGCCAAAATATATTAGTGAAACCTTAGAGACTTTGGTGCGTGAGTATTTTTATGTGGCATAGCAGTTTTACTCAGAAATGGTAATTAGTTTAAGCGTGTACTTTGATTTTGTAATCTAAAGCTTTTACATATATCACGTACTAGCGTTTGCTAGCGGCTTCGTCCGCGTGTACTGTCTTTTCCAAGATAAAAAGGAGCCCATATCCTAAATATGCCAAATTTCATCCAAATCCGTTTAGCCGTTAAGGCGTGATTGATTAACAAAGTAAGTAAAATAATGAGCAACAATAATATTTTTTACAACATTTTTGTTTGGACTATAGTACGACAGATTCAGTAGGTAGTTCTTATTACTTTCACATGACTCCTCAGAGCTAACGATAAAAAAGTAAATATTCATTTTATTAGAGTAAAATTCCGTCCTTTTAATATACCTTTATTTGAACCTTGAGGACAGTGGTCTCCAATGGGTACGGGTAGCCTCGATTCGCAACAAGTGCTAAGCGCGTCGGCGTAGGACGTGCGTCGGGATGATCGCCGACGTCGCGGTTTCGCGCCAATTCACGCCCGCAGTGATGGGAAGCGCGCTTCACGAGCGGGACACGCTTGCCTCACCCGCTACTATTCGTGATTCGAATTCAGATAACCGCTAATACTATTGTTTTGGACGCGAAAGTTTGCTTGGCTCTATTGCAAAAATTTACTCATTAATTCCCTAGTGACATCATGAGGAAATTTAATGCCATAGTATTAGCGTCGCTATTGTCCACATTCCATTAAAGTGTATAGTTTCATGTAGTTAGTTATGTGGTCAGTTTTAGAATGTAAATTACAATGCAACGTGCCAGGCACCTCCCGAAGGGAATCTTAAGCAATGGATATGAAAGAAGAAATTGTTTCGTCCACGCCAGAGTCGGCTCCTCACCGGTCGCCGACACCCGAACTACATGCAACGTATACGACTTTCGAAATTTTAGTGGCACTGATGGCGGTTGTTGGCAATGCCATGGTGATGTTTGTGTTTCGCCGTGATAGAAGATTGAGGCGACGTACGAACTACTATATTGTGTCGTTAGCAGCAGCAGACTTTCTAGTCGGACTACTCGGGATACCGTTTGCAATTTTGGCGTCAGTAGGTTTGCCGAGGAAACTACATGCGTGTTTGTTTACGGTATCATTATTGGTGATGCTCTGCACAATCAGCATCTTCTGCCTGGTGGCCGTGTCTGTGGACCGCTACTGGGCGATTCTACACCCCATGTGCTACTCGAGGAATGTTCGAACCAGGACTGCTATCGGTGAGTTTAAATAATAGTACAAAATAGTATTAAGTAATTTAGTAAGTTCATGGAACATCTACATCACGGAAATTATCGAGCTGATTTTATTTTTTATTTCTTCGTGTGACGGAGGTCCATTCTAATGATAATTTTTATTGCCACTTCGGTGACATTAGTATTTGAATACAATGGTCATCAACACCTTATAATAATTACATATGCAGCGAAACAAGCGATTGAATGGTTTATTCGTTTTACGATTGCTTATGTTCATGGGTTAAGAGCAGGAATCGTAAACGTTCTGAATTGAACACATCGGAACAAAATGATCATGCACTGATCGGAACGTATACTTAGACGTGATACTTAGACGTAAAAGGTTTAATTGGAAAAGATGTTTTTATTATCATAATGTCCAGTTCTCAAATGTTAATTTTAAAAGGTACCACTGGTTTGTCTGTCAAGCAAGTCAAGCAATATCGAGCAGCAGTGAGTAAGCAGTGTTGTTTTTTATGAATTGGACCTTTTGTGAACATATTGAATAGTACATACAAAATATACATAGCTATGATAATGCAAACAAAGCTGTAGGGTTTCATATCAATTTACGTCAGAGGTTAATTGAAACTATCTTGTCAACGTAGTCAATGACAAGATAGTCAATTCTAAAAGTATAAACGACTTTTTTACGTATAAGTTCCTGTAATATTGTACTGCAACTGCAAAAGACGAAAATGTAAATGATTTAGATTTCAACATAAAATGTTGGAAAATCCTTATCGTATTTTTACCTAAATTTTCTTGAATATTATTATCGGCCAAGCTAATTGGGCATTCTTATTTGTATCGACTAAACCAAGTACAGTTAAGACTAATTAAAGATTTAAAGGCGTCCTGTTACTTTTTTTTATATCGCATATGGAAGGAAAATTTTCTTCAGGTTTCGGTTTAGTCTAAATCAATGTTGTATTTGTAAGTGTTTCTAAGTTTTAAATTAGCGATAATCAAGTGCATTGTTAACGTTATTGTGTTAGCTTCACAACCTTCGAGTGACGACGATGCGAGCAAGTGTTTGTGGTCACTGGATCAGATTATATTTACAAGTACACTGGAGTTTCCTCGCGTTTTTTTTTTATTTTATCGTTCTTTTCCTAATGAGAAATATTGTGTACAATGTTTTTAATTAAAATTTCTAGGAAGTAGGGCCAAGCGGAAGGCAGGTAGAGCCCACAGAGCCACCCTCATGTACATATGTCCCGCGACTTCGGAATTTAGTTTTCGAGTTATTTTCGTTTTTCATGTTTATCTGCCTTTAATATATATAGCTGTATATTGGCTATAGCTATAAATACATCACATTTTTCGCTAAAATACCTAACTACCTGAGTAATCACTATTAGATGCATTATAAACTTTCCTGATGATTGCGAATTTATTAGGTGGTATGTTCATCGTGTGCGAAAGGCCGTTTGGGTTGGTACCATCATTTTGTCTATTTCTGCCGCCAAGATCGAAACTTTTAATGCCTTTCTTTCTTTTTGCCTGGCGTTATCCCGGCTTAATGCCAGGGTCCGCTTTTTCATCATGATTAGACAATATATTTGGTATTATAAGGATGACCCACCGCATGATATCCACAACCCACAACGGGAACTAAATTTCGTCATTGGCTTGTCCGTTAATCAGCAAAGTGGACCACGTGCATTCGAATCGAAAACTCAAACATAATTTGTGATTGCCCGCCCTGGGTATTGAATCCAGGACCTCTATGCCACAATACCAATGAGGCTTTTATCCAATATGTGCCTTTCATCTATAATAATAATCTATACTTACTATTATAAAGGCGAAAGTGTGTCCTGGACTCTCATGATCGCCGGTTTTATATAATTTATGAACCGCAGAGTGACATGGGCTAACTTAGGCTAGTATTTATCCTAGAAACATAACAGAAAGACTTCTACGCGGGCGGAGCCGCGAGGAAAGCTAGTTATATATAAATCAAACCAGATTGCATAAAATAAGCAACGGCTCTCAACAATCGCATTATGTTATTAAAGTAGCTTTCAACATCGCAAACGTTTTAAATTCAGAAACATAAATATTGATCAAAGACAATCTTCACAAAATTAATTTAACACAAATCAATATATCAGTCATGACATAATTCCATTATGCCAGTCTTATTAATGTTTTTATTTTGTTTATAATACATTAAATAATATTATATTGGGCCATGTATCATACACTAACGACGTTTTAAAACAAACCACCTATTAGCGGTTGAATGCTAACATCGGTTTCAGAACGAACAACACGGTAAATTATGTGCACTGTTTATTTATTCGGCACGTATGGTAACGGAGTTTGACTTGAATAATTTTTCTTAAACACCCACCTTTATGTGTTAGTAATCGCGTAATTATACGGAATCTTACATTTTTTATAGCAGATGTTGGCAAAAGAGCAAGTGGGTCAACTGATTGTAGGCAATTTACACCGCCCATTCACGTCTCTAATAAATAAATATACCCAACCAGTCATCCATATAGACCTCACCGGCAGAAAGTTCGAGTCTTGTGTCAGGAACTATGGAAGACTTGTGGTTACACAGCACCCAGACCCGTAACAATTTTTATTTTATTTGATTGAATGACGAGACGAGCAAGGCGCTCGTCTGATGTTAAACGCCACGCCTGCCCATAAACAGAAGCAACACTACACAAAACGTTGAATTACAAAGCACTGCATGGCACTGAACTGCGCTCGTCACCCCGAGACATAAGATGTTAAGGCTCATAATGCCCAGTTATTTCACTGGCTTCAATGTCCTTCAAACCAAAACACAACAGTGCTTACACACTGTTGCTTGGCGGCAGAAATAGACAAAGCGGTGGTATCAACCCAGATTACCTCTCGCATACGAGGGACCTACCTTGTAAAATAAATAAATATACTTAAGTTATTTCATTTCTATCGGCAGTCCTTACGACTGCCATTTTTTTTTGCATTTTTATTTCACAATCTCTAGCAATCAAGTGGATGGCGTGTGTCGTCTACAACACCTGTATATTTAACAGTAATGTGACATTGTAAACCTACCCTAATAATGTCAATGAATACATACGTTATTAGGGCACTACTCGCTGTTTACACTGACCATTTTCTTAATTGAATTTGTGGCAATTAGCAAAAATGTACCATTATCTTGAATCCCACTTTAATTATTATTTTACTTGATGTTGATTTTTTTCATTCGTTTTTATTTGGTTTTCTGTGAGACGGTGGTAACGATCCGGTCGATCCGGCTCATTCGTGATGTAGACAAAGCTGTCTACATGGTTCTACCACTCAAATACTACGGCCTATTGTAAAAAAAACCGCCTTTTTAATGAGCTTTAAAAAGGCAAATGTGTTTCATTAAAGTTTCTCCATACGAGAATATATAACATTCCTTGTGGTAAAATAAAATATTTTATAATACATTGCTAAGTACTCCTAGATGAAAGATATATCCATAGTTTTAACCAGTACGTCGCGTCGTCGGTACGTTATAAGGTGTGAAACTATAAAAAAATCCAGAAACCATTAATATCAATGTCATGTACACAGTAGAAGAGCTACTCGGCGTAGGCGTGAACTGCTTGAAATATTACCGGGTAACTGTAACCACAGTGATCTGAATACAGTAAGGTAGATAGATATCACTTTTTAAAATGTAGTATATCTCCACTAGATTTTGCTCAAAGGTTCGCCTGCGTAAAACTTTCCTTCTAGTATAAAAATAAACCTATGTCAGTTGTTTTACCTGTGTTAAAACCGAATTCACAAATATAAGTTCGTATGTACTGCCGAGACTGAAATAGAACCATGCGAAACCAGGAAATACATCGCTGATTTTTCGAAATTTCCGTGTTTTTATCGTGTATTGTCGCTCATTTTAACGGTGAAAAAAAAAAAAAAAAATAGTAAATATCCATTTATTTTCAAGCTAAGTAATAACCATGCAAAAATACCTTACAAAGTTACATATTATTATTATATATGTATAAAAATAATACAGATTGTTTTACTATATAAAACCAAAAACTATGTTAGTATCGCTTCACTATGTATTAAGTCTGTGTGCGTTCGTGTGGCACTAGTCAGTGGAAGTGACGTAACACCATGCCCCGTGGCCTGAAGCTTTCCGATAAGACGATGTGCAGAAAATAATTCGGGACTCGCACCCCGAATGCCTTGAAGTTGACGCTGCGGTGCGCCGCAATTATTTGCACTCTCAGCGTACTCACAGTACTTCATTTTCTTGCTCACGTACTTTACGATGTTCTCCGCCTAAGTTGTGTCGTGTTGGCAGCCCGTGGGAGATCTAATCGGAGTGTTCGGCTGCGCGGCATGCACACTGAGTTTGGATTCCCCAGGAGCATTGCCGCAGCGGTTCGCGGTAATCGGTGATATTCGGTGATAAAAAAGAATGCTTAAAAATATATGGTAATTATTACTTCAAAAAGGAAAGGTCGTCACTGTGCACACTCATATAATTTCTATAATTTTTATTTCTTCACAAGCGCTTTTACCTACTGAAGTTAGAATCTACTAGAGTTAGTTTACCAACGGTCTTTATGTCCTAAATGACTTTTTAGTCATATCCATTTGTGTCCTAACCTCTAACCGACCACGCCCGTTTGTATGGACGTGTTAAGTGGCTCAAATGGTCAAGGACTTTCAGTAGATCACAATATATCCGTGACAATGCACAGAAACACTCAGGAAATTGTCCATCTGGATATCTGACAGGAAGAGCGCGCTTTGTGCGGAGGCGCGGTCTCCACTCTCGAGATGAGAAGTTATTACGCCGCGACTCAAATATCTTGAATAACTATTGTAACTTTTGGAACGCATTTTAGGAAATTAAAATTATTTTCTGTGTCTTTTGATGGACTTATTAAGTTTTTTCGAACATTTACGGGTGATGCTATGGTGATGGTTGGGTCCTTTCTTCACGTTGTAGTAGTTCTTTGCTGTCAAAATTCGTTGAGTAATTGCTTAACAATCATCCAAACTTCTAGATTCGTATCTATTACCACTATAAATGTGAAATGTTGGATGTTTATGAGTTTCTGAATTTGAATTTTTATTAAATAGTGACACCATATTAGCTGAACGGATTCGGATGACCTTTCGCACATAGGTAAAGCATAAGCTAGATTAGGACCCAGGCTACCGGATAAAGACATTTACGCGGGCGGAATCTAGCTTACAATATTAGTAGGTTGGGGTGGCTACAGCCGAAACATTAATTATAATTTGTGACACATATATACTTACCTACATCTAAACTATTACTACAAAATAGATTTATCTAAACTAATATTATAAAGAGGAAAGATTTTATTGTTTTGTGTTGATTGTGTTTGCATTGAATAGGCTCTGAATCTACTGGACCGATTTGAAAAATTCTTTCACCATTAGAACACTACATTATCCCTGATGAACATAGGCGATATCGATAATATAACGGTGCAGAATTTCACGCGGGCGGAGCCACGAGCGAATACTAGTATAACATATATTAAGCTATTTGCATATGTAACAACAAATACTTTAGCAACAATGGCTAAGTACTTGACTTAAAGATATATGTTAAAAACTATGCCATGTGAATGAGATATCACAACCATTATTTACAACGGACAACATGCGCACGAAAGTATGTAATCAATAACGCGTGCAATTTTCAACCCCCTAAGGTTAATGCACTGCCCATTCATTCATTTCCCCATGTTGGTCAGCCCCCCGACCGCCTATTCAAAGCGATAGCGATAGCGATAGCAATGCGCGAAAGCGATGACAATGTATTGTCTTAATTACTTAAAAATTAACGATCTTAATTACTTAAAAATTGACCGAATGATTTATCCATACATTTGACAGTAAACAGACAGTAATTTTTAAGTAATTAAGACAATACATTGTCATCGCTTTCGCGCATTGCTATCGCTATCGCTATCGCTTTGAATAGGCGGTCGGGGGGCAGGATAGGGCGTCGCGACATGTCGGCGCCATCGGGTCTGTCATGGCGCCAAACAGCCTTATCTTCAGAACTACGGCAGTCGTGCGTCGGGACTCGTACTTCGCGCTGCACTATGAAGCCCTACATTCTATTCTTCCTGTTTCTTGTTAATATATTGTGCGTGAGTGCCAAGATCAGAGGAGGACCACACGGACGTTTCAACAATAATCGTAGCAGTCATTATCACGTGAATCCCCACCACGCCTACTATTCATACCACCCGCCGAGTCACATATCATACACGTGTCGGTATTGTCCTGCGGCGTCTTCGTATCCAGTGTATCACGGAATACCACCTACTTATGTTTACAAGTACAAGGAATCTAACAGCCGGTTCGGCGACTTACTGACTGGCCTTGCTCTGTACAATCTCGGCAGGTCTACCAGTGAACAATGGCATTACACACATTACTACGTTCCGAGGAAAGCAGAAAACTGTTCATTACAAGTGATCGATCATATTCAATTTGATGAGACGCCGTTCCCTTGCTTCATGATGTCATCGTTTATGGAACGAGCGGCCAGTATGAAGCATTTAGATTCTGAATCGCATACCGTCGACGTAACGACGTCTCATATTGACGTCAGACCATTTTTACAAAACAATGGCACACCAATAAAGGTAACAAGGGAGCAAGAATGCGTTCTATGGCATAACCTGACGTTTTCCAAAGAGAGAAATCATGTTCCTTGTGCTCTATTGAAGGAGTACGCTAAAACTATGAAGCCTTCGGGAGTACCGGTGTATATTTGGTTGCCAGCGTTGGTGGGATCCGTCATTGCTGTGTCTTTGTGTTGTAAATGTTGCAATGTTTGTAAGAAAGATAAAATTGTGGAGGAAGAGCCGATCAATAATGCCACAGTCATTGGTTATTGTTCAAATTATTGATTTATTTAAAATATATTGAAATATGTAATGATTAAGACTGTACTGCTAGTTGTATTGATTATTTAATTAAAAGCTTACATTACAATATGAGTACACTACTTACATATAACTAATAGTTAATAAATAAAATATACAACGTCTTGTGTTAGTAGATGTACGAGCGATGTTATTATGCGTAATCAGTGTTTATAAGTAGTTGTTTGTGTGTGTGTGTTTTTATGTAGTTTTAAAAATATTATAATCCGTAAACTTTGAATAGATAAGTATATTGTGTATTTACATAAGTTTTTACGATAGCTTTTGCTATATTTTACATGAAATTAGATGTAGAGTTTGTTTATGTTTAAGTTACGGGTCAAATCGACCAATATTTGGAATCGACTCCTTTCGATTTGGACAAATTTTGGTCAGAAGTTTTCTTTTATCCTATAATTAAGTTCTGCAAAAGGATTTTTTTTTTCGAAAGTTATGCAAAATTTCACTATTTTCCATGTTCTTTAAACTTATGTTTTAAAAATCTCGAAAACAATTGCAGTTAAAAAAATCGCTTAGGATCAGTTTCAAAGGGGATACCTGGGGCTTTTTTTTTTTTAAAAAGTAAAATATTTTGAAAAGTCTCCAATTTGTGCAATTTTGAATTTTTAAAAGCTGTCATAATTGACGATCGTCAATAAATTTTTGGCACATTTTTTTTTGTATACTACCTTGTACCAATCTTAAAATACCCTGAAAATTTTGGAACTGTTTTTTGTTTTTTCAAAAATATGAATATTTGAAAATTGTTAAAGATTTTTTTTTCATATTTTTTTATTTTTATCTTAATTGAGTAAATCTCGTAATTTTGATATTTTGAACAGTTGAAATTTCATTATTTTGAAAAATCTCCAATATGGCACTTCGTGATCATCAATCGCAAAGTTTATGGTAGAGTTTTCTCAATTGAGAGATTGAGATATTTCCTTATGTTTGAATATCGATTCTAATAACGCAAAAAGCAAAAACAAATATGAAAACTGATAACGAATATTGTAGTTTATCAAAAAATGTTAATAGAAAATAGTGACAGCCAGATTCTCAATTCGATCGCTCAGACCTACATGTATTCACCATCTTCATTAGCTGAATTTTATTTTATGCTCGTATCTTTATCTTGCAATTAACTAAAACACACCCTAAAACCCTATTATGGTAGATACGTTTTAAGGTACGCGACCGAGATAAGAGACTGCAACGACTACGACACGTCCTATTGGTATACAATTGCATGGAGTATGTTTTGAGTCACGCGACCGAGTAAAGCGCGACGAACAAACGTTTGTGTGATCCACAAATACGTGTTACGGGTTTGGGTGTTGTGGGACCGTAAGTTCCTCATGATTCCTGATACACACGATAGAGGTTTAACCTAGTCTGGGGTCAGGACTATGTGAGTTGTGTGACTGTTGGGGGTATTGATTATTTGCTCATTATTTAGAAAGAGTTTTCACAAAGAGTAAAATAATATAACGTCGAGATGTTATTTTATCGTCCTTCATTCTTTACATATTTTATTACTATTAAAAATCAAGAACAGTAAAGTCTGATCATAGAATTTTAATTATATTGTTTTAACCGTAGTTTGGACTACGGTTGAAAGACTTATGGAGCCTAAGCCGACAAATTGCAATTAAATCTTAAGGGGAACTTTTAATTAACTTGAAAAGTCATTACATACTTCAGGCAATTATATATTTTTCTTTGATTTCAGGCATTTTTAAGAATATAAAGTAAGTACTTAATTCATTTTCATGTTATTGTGTAAGTGCTAAGTACCGTACAATTGTTATTAAAAAACTGTGTATTTGTTTTTTTTATTATAACAACAATAAAGACGTATAATGATTAAATTTTTATTTTTGTCCAATAACTCTGGGTTATATTCTAAATTTCAAGACATGCTCATATAATTTCTATAACATGTGCTAAAAAGCCGCCGTCGCCGACCCCACTACAAGTGGGATGAGGGCAGGTGGGAAAAGATGGTAATATAGTAATCTGCCTATTGGCTTAATTTGTGTTTCTAAAATCTGGAGGCATGGACGTCATCGACATGTTGTTCCTAGACCAATTATGTGATAAATGATGCTTCCGAACAGAAACTATAAAATAACTGTTGAAGTGAATAAACCTAATTATGGAAATGCCCCAAAAATGCTATGTTTTATAATATTTTTTTGTGGGAAACAAAACAAAACAAAAAGTGGGCAATCATTTCCCAATTTCCTCAAAAACTTATGTTAAATCATAAAGTTTTGTTGGTATTATTTCCCGCTTTTTTATCTACTACTCGAAATAAGATTTGTTCCCATAACGGGCGGCAGATAGTTATGTGACTTCATGTATAGACAAAAAATCCAAACGAATCTCACAGTAGGTCAGTGTAGATAAAAAAAATCAAATAAATCCCCCAATAGATCCATGTGGACAAAAATCTAAATAAATCCCCAGTGAATTCATCATATTCTTTGTGGACAGTTGTAACAGTTGTTCTCTGGGAGCATTTCGGGGTATATATTTTGCGCGCCTATATTAAAGATTAGAACGCTGAACTTTCCGTCATTCATTAAGTTATGTGTACTACTTTTAAGGATCCTAGAATTTTATGATTATACTTCATATTCGAATTAATGCGAAAGTAAAGTTGTGCTAATTATATTCCTACTGAGTCACCCACTCACCGATCATTTAATTATTGTTGTATTCATGCCAACGAACGTAAATAATGTAGTAAGTTTGAATTTCCATTGGCCTAGCAGTAACATATTTACTAAGGCTGAGAACCGTGAGGTCTTAGGTTCAATACCCAGGGCGAGCAATCAAAATTTGTTTGCATTTTTGTTTCAAAAAATCACATCAATCATGCTCGTAACTGACGTAAAAAAGCAACTTTATATCAGTTTGTCGTGGTAGCAATTCGGTCGAGCCAGCTCATTCATGCTGTAGACAAAGTCTGCGTGGCTCTACCGCTTGTAATTTGCATTTTATATACCATTCAATGGACTGACACCATTTCTGTGGCCGAATTTTGTTTATACCTTGCAATAAAAACATATATTGCGTAACTAAACACTACACTCTCAGATACTGTACATCCAATTTAATGTGTAACCCGAGTGTGTGGTAATATCAGTTAATTTGGCTAAGATCTCCTTTACCAGTATTACGTTTGGGACGGTTTATGCGCGCCGAGGGATCTAGAGGTCTCGTAATGCGATACCAATCTAGACTATTTGCTTTTTAAGTCAAGTGTAATGCGTGTGTGGGTGTGTATTTTCTTTTATGTTTTGATTTAAAGATAACCAAAGTACGGAAGGGTTCCAATATTGAAAACTGTTCATGTAAGCGATCCCGTTTTTTTTTTGGAACCTTGATTGAGATATCCGGAGGTCGAAATCCCTTGCCCCTTCCCAATCTCTAAATTATCCCTTTTCTTTGAGATTGGCAACGCGCATATGATTATTCTCGTATTGTAGGCATACATGAACGGTGGAGTTCAATTACCATAAGGTGACCCACTTGCACGTTTACCGATCTATGCCATAAAAAATGTACTTACACAGTAACTCAGATGGGGTAAGCAGAGGTGTAACTAGAATACCCATATTCTGCGACCTTATTTTCGTCCAACGTTGTGATAGCGGCCGAGCCTATCGGCATACAGACATTGCAATCTTTGTGCTGATACTGAGCATTTCGTTATAGGAAAATCCAATATCACTTATACCCGATGAGTCCCGGTCCGAGGTCAGCCAGATAGTCAGCTCCTTCAGGCTGGCATAATACTAGTGAACGTGGAAGGATGCAACCTCTCTTGAAGGTGGACATTGTATTTGGAGTGCTTTGTATTTATCATCATGTGCAGTCACTTTACCATGCCAGGATAAAAAAAATGTGTGCGTATACTAGTGTACACAGGTAAGAAGTGAAACTTCTTTATGACCTTATTTTTCGAAAAATGATCTACTATGCAACTTTACAGAAATTGGTTAGATAAAGTTAAAATAGATAAAGTTTAAACAAAAGGTTTTTATTATCATAGTCATGAATACTAATAATGCAATTATTTCATTTTACCTTATTGCTGCTAATATTATTACAGAATTTCATTAATTGTAATAGAATTATTATTATCATTGCGCGTAATCTTCGTTCGAATCGACCGTGGTAGGGGCAAGAAAAAGATGGCGCGTAACGGAAAAATGTGACGGTAAATGTTTTTCCAGCGCCGATAAAGAAGTTTCGCTTCAAAAACAGTTATTGGTTTCACGTTTTAACCGGGACACATCGAAACTGTTCATATTTAAGTTGTGTCCGGTGATAAAGTATTTTCATTAAAACAATAATTTAATTTAATCTGTATGAAATTAAAATTTTATTACCAACTGTTTGTAGTCACGTAATGATGTCGAAAATTAGCTTGAGATATTTAGCTCACTGCTATAACTATAGCATATAATATAATAGATATAATTGAAAGCATCATAAATTCATGTCAGAAAATTTCATCACATTCAATTTATGAATGTCTGCCGATCTGAATAAAAAGTAAATAATCGAAAAGATACGGCTATGATTTGTAAGAGAGATTTTACATTGGTAAAATATTGAAGATTGAAGTATTATAGTATTTTGATAGTATGCAGACGTTGATGATTAAATTCAAGAATGAAGTTCATATCGACAACGGAGTTTTTTTTTATCCTGGCACATCAAAGTAACAATACTATAATGGTGTTATGTACAGTGCAGTCCAAATATCGATCGTCAAGTCATTGCGTCTCTCGACGGTCTGAAGTCACTAAATTTTATTGGCTACCTCTAGAACACGACTCGACTGAACAAGTCTCTATGGGAGACTAGTCACCATGTGTACTGGTCATGTGTAGCTATTTTTATCAAAAGTCCACAAAAACAAGCAAGTGGTTTACTTGGTGGTAAGTAATACTTGCCGCCCATTAACATGCACTATATCAGTAGAATCATGGACGCGTTGTCGACCTTAAGAGAAATGGATAATTAAGAGAACGGAAGGGTGAGGAGGTATTTGGGGCACCGAAAATCTCACCGTATGATATGCGACAGCAAGATGCTACTTCTAGTCAGTTTTCTGTGAGACAGAGGTGGAGACAACTACAGTGTGACTTTACCATTGTATACGTACAAATGCGTGCTATTATGGTTTTTCTATCAATGTTTATAACTTAAATTTCAAATTTCAAAAATCTTCCATACTTAATTTTATGTTGTAATAATTGGTATACACAATGAACTGAGCCGCTATTATAAGTTGGACTCCATTTTTTGTCTGTCTGTTTATATGTTTATCGTGCCATGATGATGGAAATATATGGATATAATATGGTTTTTTTATTTGAAGGCGTATTCGCTGGGTGCGTAAGGCATAGTGGGGGACACAAAAGTGATGTCAGCGCTCGCTGCGGACAATACAGAACTACGGGTGGCTCTTTATTATCTATGACCATAACAATAACACGTGTGTCAGTTTAATTAAATAAATAAAATAAAATGGGTCATCAAAGTTGTTGTGTAGTCGATTGCAAAAATACTAGTAGGAATAGTAATTGTAAATTTTATAAGTTTCCGGTTGCCAAGTGGAAATTAAATCAGCGAAAAAAATGGATAACTGCTGTTAAAAGGCAAAAGTAAGTATTACTATAACCTACAACCGTATTCTATAGAATAATGTCATATACATGTGTATGTCGTGTAAGAAAACGGAGTAATAATTTAATTAATATTTTTTTTGTAAAGTATTGATGGATCGTTATGGTCTCCAAAACCTATGGATGTTATATGCAGTGAACACTTCATTGGTGGTGAAAAATCAGATGTTGAATCAAGTCCTAATTACGCTCCAACTATTTTTCCATCAGTTTATAGAAGACGTAAAGTCAACGAATCCACAGTTTTGAGTAGGTACGTAAAAAAATTAAGTTTTGATTAAAATATTTAGATTAATAGAAATAATCGACTAAAAAATGTAGACATATTATTTGATATAGTTAATGATTTAGCAATACCTGTTTTATTTAATTTAATTTTTATTTATATTATCGTAATTTATTTATTTAGACACAAACGCTTCATGGACAGGAGAATAATAAAAAAGTCAACGGCTGAGATAGATCCGGTGATGAATATTACAGAACCGTCTGAAATAACTGATCAACCTAATACATCCATGAATCAAACGATGGATCAAGCCTGTGAAGCGAATATATATTTTACCTCCAATGTATCATCAAAAACATTTATTTGTAATCGTTATGTAAGCAGTAACAAATGTGATGCTGAGACACAAACAGATATTCTAGAATCGTCGACGTCAAATATCATTACAAATAAAAAATTAGTTAACAAGGAGTGTGGTACACCTCATAGAACGTTTGCTGACCAAGAAACTCAAATAACCAACACGTTTCACGTTCTTTTTTTCAATTTTTCAAGTCTTAACCTAATTCACTTATTGAGACTTGTTTTAGTTGTTGTATTTATTTTACTTACTGTTTTTAGCTGACCCACGGATTTTTTTTAAATTTAATATTCACTCTGTGTAATATATCACATTTCACATTGAAAATATTTTTTTTTCAATTTGATTTTATTTTTTCAATAACTATTTGACATCCAATACATGTTTATTTTCTCAAAAGAGCCACCGTAAGTTGTATCGTTAGATGGCGCTGGAGTCACGCACCCAGCGAATATGAAAGATCGTTCTTAGCTATGTTTAATAAAATTGGTTTGAGCCATTTAGAAAATGCAGATATTTTTCTAATGAAAGTCTGGAGTTTTTAGCAGTTAGGTTATTGTATTTAAATGTTTTGGTGAATTTATACAGTAACGAATTAGTTGATTTTTCACACCTAAACATTTATCTGCGCCGTGATATATTCTTGGGAACGATGTGGTAGCGTCTTAAAACAAATGCATCATGCGAATGAAAAGAACCTGGAGCCAATCAGTTGTGTTGTTGTTTAATTTTAGAATTGAAATGTTTTTATTGCAGCACGATGATTATACTGTTACTCTACGTACATTATTCTCGGAACTTTTTAGCTTTTACCGATAACAGATTTTTACCGCCACATATTTTAAACGTAATTTTTATTCTTTAATATTTGACTGCCAATTTACCAGTTTTGTTTTAAATAATTACCTAAGTATATATTAATAGATAACATTTACGTTCTTCTTGATTCAATTATCTCGACACTGTTATTTTACTGTGATTTTATATGTCCCGTTTAGTAGTATATAAAATAGTAAAATAAAATAGTATAGTAAATTTCTGTTTAATTATTAACATTATTTAAATCCATGTATTCACTAGTCGTTACTAGGCAACTATTGGGGCATAGCATAAGACATACAACATGTTCAGAGTCTATGACTCTATAGGCATTGTACATATGGCTGTCAGGCTTTAACCTTAATAACACGACACGTATAATATTAACAATCCGGTCCACACTGCAGGTGCGTGAATATTTTAGTTCATATATAACGCCATGTCGACGATTATTAGGTAGACGTAATGACGTCATACATCGAAGTAATATAGCTTAACCGGCTTGTTACTTGATATTGAACAAGTAATATATAGTCTATACATTCACTATGTTAAAATTACTGATAACGGCTCTGATTTTCACAATCGGTTAGGTACAATTTACCCAATTATTATAGTTTTTTAGCGTTTCGTAATAAAAGCACCAAAACAAATAAAAAATATTGTCATATCTAGTCAGCTAGCTGCCTTAGGTACATGGACAGTTGTGCTTTTGAGAGATATATCACGTGAATAAAATAAAACTGTTTTTAGCATGTATAAAAATTATAACATTAATTGAAAGACTAGACAAGCTACACTGTAGCACAACTACATGCCGTCTCGTCATTTAGGCGATCAAATAAAATGTATTCCCTATCCACTCACGCGCGTAATGATGACTAAGAACTAAATGAAATGACAATATGCATTATACGGCTCAAAATATACCGCCCGTGTATGTCTCAGCCCTTCAAAACAAATGATAGTAGGTAATATAAATATGTTTGTTCCGCAAAAATCGATTCCACCCTTCTCGTGTTTTACTTTGTTCCAAAGGGCGTCTAAGCAAAGTCATTAAAATAAAGAAATGTAAAACTTTGTTAAACAATTTAATTGTGTAGGTATTGTATTTTTATGTAAAGCTTTTTAACCGATTTCAGAAAAGGAGGAGGTTATTTAGCGCGTATTTTTTTGCGCGTATTTAATTGCGGTGGCCCGAATCCTCACTTTCTTCCTGATTCCATCCATAATTTTTCTAACACCATCTTCCAATTCACTTACCATCAGATGACCCTATGCTCGTTTGTATGCCTTATTTGTCTTTTATCTCTTTAATGAGATCGTAAAAACCTTTCCAATGTTGGTAACTTAAAAGACCTTGTCGCTAATTAACTTGTAAATAATTAACATGATTAGTGGAATAGTGGTGCAGTGTCATAAACAAGTGACAATCTGGTTTCTTGTTACCGTTGGCTGCCAACATTTTCCTTTTTTTAACCTCCGGCAAAAATGAGGAGTTTTATAAGATTCACTCCTTTGTTAGTTTGAGCTTGTGTGTCTGTTTGTGGCATAGTAATGCATAAAGAAATGGATAGATGAAAATGCTTTTTTATTTGTTTGAAAGCTGGATTTATCGAGATCATTCTTAGCTATGTTTGAAGAAAATCTATTCAGTCATTGACATTCATTATTACTTGCAAAATATTATGGTCTTTTATAGCATCAGTAATATTTGATCTGCGAAATAAAATGTATGTACGTTACAATCGTCAAAAATGAAAATAAATTTAGTTACTTATATTAAAGGGACTTACAGAATGCAATTCTTTGTATTTCTAAGTATAAGTAGATATGTTGACAATGACATTATTTTGTCTCCAGACACATCGCCAGAGACTTACTAATGAGTCAGTTTGCCAAAAAAAAGTTCAATTCGTTGCGCAAGTGGATTGGTATTTTACTTATTTTTCCTTAATATATTTGTGTTCCTGAATATAATACTGCAAAGAATTTATAAATTCTACAACTCTATAGGCCGCAAACGAGCAAGTGTTACCTGATGGTAAGTGATTTCTACAGACCGCAATACCAGAAGAATCATTAATAATAAAAACACCCAACAGTCACATACATTTTTCTGTTTGTTTTTATAGCATAGGCTGGCAAACGAGCAAGTGGGTCACCTGATGGTAAATGATCTCCACCGCCCATGTACGCCCAGAACAGTCATGGGCGCGTTGCCGACCTTAAAGGAAAGGGATAATTAGGGATTGGGAAGGGGAGGGGATTTGGGCTTCCGGTTATCTCACTCATCGTACGAAACGCAGCAGTAAGCCACTACTTTACGTCGGTTTTCTATGAGACAGTGGTAACGATCCAGTCGAGCCAGCCGATTCATACTGTAGACAAAACTGTCTACAGCGTGGTTCTACCACTCAGTACTCACACACTTAACATAACATAACAATCATGGACGCATTGTGGAATTATTAAAGGATTGGGAAAAGGATGGGGGATTTGAACCTATATTACACACACCATACAAAACGCAGAAAAAGAAAATGGCAGAAAATCACTATTGGGGTTTGGGCTGGAATGGAAGTGTACAGACCTAACCGGTGTTCCTATTTTTCCACACAAATAATTGAAAATGGAAGACGGCTGTTACACTCCATCCATGAACCATAGATTATATTGTCACTGAAAAGGCAAAAACACTTAAGCGACAACGCGTGAACTTTGTGGTAGAGCATTTTAAAGTTGTTTTTTACAATTTAAATTCATATTAGGAAAAAAACATGACAAATAATAAATTACCAGTAGGTAAATTTATATGAATATTCATCGTAAAACCAACTTTAAAATGATCTACCATAAAGTTCACGTAATGGCGCTTTAGTATTTTGTGCCTTTACAGTGACGATATATTATAGACTTTGTATGCCTACACTTTTTGTGTGTTTGGTTATGAAATATAACAACACAAAGTGATTAAATGTAAGCGTAAGTAAGGTTGAGCGCATTGGAAAATCATAGAAATATCGCTCATAGCCTAGAATGTTCGTCTTTATTATAGAATTGAGTGGGTTATCGTGTACGTATAGCAATGAAATACTCGAGTATTTAATCACAAAATGTAACGCGATAAAGATATAATTAATCTGGTCAGACGTTTTGTGGGTCAAGAATGTGGAATTCGGATTCAGACGTTCTTATTACATTTGTATTTTTAAGCTATTCCCAATTTTATAATCGTGATTGATTTTATAGTTAATGTTTACATAACATTTGTATGGTAATCCATTGATGACGTTTAGACGTCAATTCAATTCCAATTATGCTCGAAAGATAATCGCTGTGCAAACTGTACGAAAAAGCAAACATTCACTTTTCAAGTACCTGTGTCCACATTTGTTTAGTGTATTTAGACCATCATTAACACGAACCGTGACACGGAGACGTCGCGTGTCTCGCCTCGCGCTATCACGAGTTTTTTAATCGCACCTTTAACCATTAAATAAATAAATACAACCAACAGTCACACACATAGTCCTGACCCCATAGTAAAATACGACATTTGTTTTGTAGGTATCAGGAACGACGAGAGATCACACAAACATGTGGATCACACAAACATTTGTCTCGGTATGGGATCGAACCCGCGGCCTCTCGCTTCACAGCCGGTTACTCGCCCGCTGAGCCACGGAGGCTGTCAAAATTTTTCGCAATATGTCCTATAATAAAGTAGCTGTTTCCTCTTGTTTTTATTGATCTCATCATTTTAAGTGGTAGTGACACGCTGTAGACAGTTTTGTGTACACCACGAATAGGCTGCGTCGGGTTGTTACCACTGTCTCACAGGAAACCGACGTTAAGTAACAACTTGCTGTTGCATAAATGTCAAAGTTTAAGTGTTAGTCTTTCATTCCCCATTTCATCCATTCCTTTAAATTATGGGCCATCCAGGGTACTACTCCCTTTCGAATACAAAAAAAAACATCCAAATCGGTCCACATTTGGCGGAGTTATGCGTGAACATACATAAAATATTCGTATATAGACGAATTGAGAAAGTATTTGTTTATTTTTTGCATCGGTTAAGAATTGGACAATATTGGCGGCAAAGGAGCTGTAAATCTCATAAACGTCATAATCAAAAGAGTTTTTATGCTACTAAAACGGCTGTGATCTTTGATTGTGTATGTAAATTAAAATTATTTACAAAAACTTGTTTGTTATTAAAGATTTAAATAGCTTTACGTCATGTTTACTCTTTTAGACATATAAAGATCTTGTTTGCTGTTGAGATAGCTAAGATTCTTATGGATATTAATTACGTGTGAACTTTTACTTGGTGGGCAAGGTGGAAGGAGAGACTCCGCGCCGATCACCTAGCCGTTGGTGTCAAAAAGTAACCACCTTCACTGGTTTCTTTGTGACAACCGCCCTGAAATAAGTTGAGTATTCTATTGCATAGAATGCTTGTCGAAAGCTGGTTTGAATTATATTGCTGTAATTTATTGTTTGGCCTGAGTCCACCACGCTGGCCTAATGTGGGTTGACAGACTATATTTACCTTTGAAATTCTTATGCAGTTTTGGATAGTTCACAGGATTTCTTGATCGTTAAAGCAACCGATAATTAACAATGAATACACATATATAATGATTTCTTACGTTTACACGAATGTTACTTATTGAAATAAAACTAATTTAAACGGATTTTATCGAGGTTTTTTATTTTAATTTTGGTCCCGACGCGACGTTTCGAAAGCTTTTCAGCCTTCGTGGTCACGGGGTGGACTGGACAGTCCGCGATCAAAAACGGCGATAGAATCCGTTTAAATTAGTTTTATTTTAATGAATACCCATGTATTTTTGAAAAGTCAGAGATACATGTTCCTGGCGCTCGTTGGTTTCGAACTGGCGACTTTCGTCTCGATAGTCCGTACCACTCCCCGCTCAGCTGTCGCTTCCTCCAGCTAAAGTACGAATACAAAACTAGAAATAAATTGTTGCACAAATGTCGAGACGACTTTCGTGAACCAAATATCAAAACCTCCATTCGTTTGATATGGAAATAAAATTGAGTTACAAGAAAAATAGTCTAATTTGTTTAGTTTATTGCCAACATTGTTTCTGTGAAAAGCTTGTAGTTAGATAAAAAAAATGACTTGGCCCTAAAATTTACTTTACAGGCCTGTTTCACAATGTGTCATACATTTTAATGCCAGATATTTTACAAACAGCTAATTTGTTACTCTTAGTGGAGTGCCTGGAGCATTCAAAACTGTAAAACCTCGGATTAGAGTTATAGTGAATGAATTAATGTGATCGATGTGGGATATTGTTTTTTAAACTATAAATTGCAATGTTTACCCAAAAAAAAATTGTGCAAACCATTGTTTCATTGTTTAAAAAAAATATTATGAAAAATTAATGTTTGACCATATATTTTCACTTAAAACAGTTTTTTTTTATTTATATGTTAAATCTTACCTGAGTATTCTTATCTTATCTTATCTTGTCTTTTTACGGATTGATTTACACGACTCAGTAAAAGTATTTAAAAATATCAATGAAGACCCCAATAATATATTGCAAGCAGGTGTAGCATGTATTTTGAGTTTATACGGAGCTCCGTCTAAAACTTATGATTTAAATACATTGAGGTTCAATTCTTTCATAAAAGCAACAGCCAAAAATTCGAGTGTTCTTTTGTCATCACTGCCTCCAACAACTGATGCAGCGTTTGAGCACCTTAAAAGAGTGTACCTACAAATTCAGATATGGTTAGGAAATGACGTAGTTATTGAAAATTGGGGATGGAAGTATTCCAATAACATGTACATCCCAATAACAATGAATCAATTACCTGCTCCGGATAATTTATTGCAAATCATCATCATCATCATCTTCAGCCACAAGACGTCCCCTGCTGAACATAGGCCTCTCCCAAAGATTTCCAGACCGACCTGTTGGAAGCGGCCTCCATCCAACGACTTCCTGCGATCTTTATCAGGTCGTCTGTCCACCTTGTAGGTGGACGTCCAACGCTGCGCTTGCCAGTACGTGGCCTCCATTCCAGAACCTTTCTGTCCCAGTGGTTATCGGTTCTGCGAGCTATATGGCCTGCCCACTGCCACTTTAATTTATTGCAAATGTTATTTTGTAATTGCAAAAAGGGATGTGGAGCTGCGTGTGGATGCCGAAAAAGTGTTAGTTTATACTGCAGTGTAGCATGTTTACAGTGCAGCGGAAATAGTTGTTCCAATACTTCACCTATTATACAGATAGATGAAGTAGAAGAAAATATTTGATGTAGACAACAATCTATAAATCAAATAACATGTCTTGACTGATTGACTGATTCATCATCGCCGAGCGCAAACTATCAAGGCTACAAGCATGAAATTCGGACTGTATATTCATTTTGTTATGTAGGCATCCACTAAGAAAGGATTTTAGAAAATTCCACCCCTAAGGGGTCAAAATAGGGGATAATATGTATGAAAGTCCATCATTTTGAAAGTTACATAAACAAAATTTTGTATTTCGATTATTGACGTAAAATAAATAAATAGGTGTTTCAGGAATTATGGAAATTTTATTTATTAAGGGATGAAAAAGGGGGTGAAAGTAAATGCGAAAGTGAGTTTGTTTGTTACGCTTTCACGCCTTAATCACTGAACCGATTTTGATGAATTTATCTACATACCGATGGGATCCTGGAGACGGTTACAGGCTACTTTTATGCCGGAAAATACTGTTCACGCGGGCGGAGCCGCGAGCAAAAGCTAGTGTAATATATTTAAATAAACTGATTTTGTACTAATTTTTTTTTTCTTTTCATTAGTCGTAATTAATTACCTTATTTTTTAAATGTACACAATAGAGTACGTTTCATTTATAATTAAACTGGCCGAGAAATTCCATTGTACATAGCAGCTGTCGCTCCGCTCAGCCCCCCACGTTTTTCTACCTGTTCGAGATCCCTACTGCTATTTTTATACACAGGTATCTTTGAAAAATGTTCCTATATGTCTACTCAGGTAAGATTTAACATATAAATAAAAAAAAAATACTGTTTAAAGTGAAAATATATGGTCAAACATTAATTTTTCATAATATTTTTTTTAAACAATGAAACAATGGTTAGCACAAAAAAAAATTGGGTAAACATTGCAATTTATAGTTTAAAAAATAATATCCCACATCGATCATATTAATTCATTCACTATAACTGTAATCCGAGGTGAAAACCCCCAGGCGCTCCACTATCTGTGATTTACGAGCTAGCTCATTGGGTATAGTTATAGCTTACTAAACATGTATGTGTAATAAAAAATTGATTCCTAAATAATATTTTACTGAAATTACAATAAATGCGACGCAATACGAAATGGGCACTCCGCCCTCAATTAGAAAGGTTTTTCCAATTTGTCGGTCAAGGCACGTTTTCTTTTGTATTAAGGAAACGACAAAAGCCTTTTGTTGAAATCACACGAAGAATTAGTAATGAATAAACATATTATTAATATAATAACGCAATTGTACAAAAATATTATTGTAATGCTTTATGGTAATTAAAACACGTTGTATTTTTTTGGAAATGGATAAAAAACAATACTGTGTAGAAATAAACTATATGATACAAAAGATTGACTGCCTTGGTGGCGCAGTTGTATTTCGTACGCGGTACGACTGCTGAGCTGAGTTCTCGGGTTCGATCCCCGGGTCGGGTAAAGTGATATTGGGGTCTATCACGAAATGCTCATTATTAGCCCGGAGTCTACAATTGTTCTTGGTATGGCGACAGGCTCACCCCCTATCACATCATGGGACGGAAATACGCTCGGCGAAATGTGGGTGTACTGGTAACACCTGGGTGTAAGGTTGTTTGCGGGTGAGTTGACTGAGATCGCTGGTGGGAGGATACTTGTATCCGACCGGATAGCGACCACCGAACACTGGTGCTAAAACCTGCCATAGTTGCCTACCTTGTGTGGGTCGCGTTCCAGGGTCAGCCAGTATATATACAGTTCTCCCCAGGGGGCTTGCCCCCTGATCCTAACCCTTTTCCCATCCCTTTTCCTTTCCCTCCTCCTAGGCCCTTTGGCAGGCCGGCATGATCTTGCCGACCTACGAGGGACACATTGTTTATCGTTGGTCGACACTATTCTTGGATTGCGCTACACTTACCATCAGGTGTAGCGTAGTCACTTTGCCGAGCCAGGATAAAAAAAATAATTGTTTCGGGTCTGGCTTTTGTGGGACCGTAAATCCTTCCTATATATCTGATACCCATGATACAGGTGACTAGTGTGGGTTGGCGCAGGACTATGTGCGTTCTGGGTGTATTATTTATTTGTTATTTTCTGCCTATCCAGCAAAAGAAGTATCAAGAAGTATTGCCAATAAGTCACGCCTCTAACGATGTAACTCACGAACTGTGCCATACTGGTGGCAATAAAAACTTTTACAATGTCGTCAGGAACTTAGCGTGTACACTATCGCGTTTTCACGTTAATGTACATTCGTAACGGTCAACCGTTCCTGATAAGTACCTACAGGTATTTTTTTATTTATTGATAGGTCGTTGAGGTGTTTATGTCGTACCTTTTACTCGCGACTCCGCCGGCATGAATGTGTTCTTTCGGGACAAAAATATGTCCTACAAGTCACCAATGTGCCAAATTCGTTAAGGTGTGATTGATTAACAAACTCAAAAACATTCAAACTTTATTTCGATAAGATTTTTATTCGTTCAATCTACCAGTAATAATGTATCATAGGTACCGTAAAGTGCTATTCATGGAAATATAATACGAAAAAACAAAAAGGGAGCAACGCACGATTTAACCGAGGTCTACAATTGTTCGTAGGGTGCTACGCTTTAAGAAATTTCGTAGAACGTGGTCACTATCTAGAGATTCATTTACCAAAATAGCTGACGGCCTTATGACTCGTAAGTTGTTATTATCTATAATATAGATAAATAAAAATATTATTAGATTCTATATAAATAAAATTGCATGTTTCTTTGTATATTTGTCCTCTACACGTTCCTGAGCCATTCATCCGATTGTGATGAAATGCCAAAATGAATGCCAAACGCTTTTTTCCTTTAAGTGGCATTGCAAGGCATGCCGGATACAACAAGTGTTATATAAAATATAAGTACGTACATAATAATGTGTAAGCAATAAACCCTCTATCCATTTTCTTTGCCATAGATCCCAAATCCTTTGTTATTTTAGTACAACGTAAAATGTATAGTCGTTATTACACTACGACCACATTTTTGGGCGAACGTTCCTTTCTTGTTGTCACGAAAAGGGTTCGTTCTCTAAAGTACTTACATGTAGAATAATAGACAACCTTGTATCACAAAATGGCGGTCATTTCTATCTACTTCATAGTTAATTAAACACGACTTAACGCTCACCACATTGATTGAAGAAAAGGTTTACACTAACTGAGAACAAAAGACTTCTCAAAGGCTACTAAACAAAATAAATAGCATGATTTATTGACATGTGATTTCTCTTACATACTGAAAACTGTAAGAAAAAATATCGAAAAAGTTGTTGTCCTCAAACGCCCTTGCCTAAGCAAACATAAAACTACCAATAAAGTCACGGTCCACTTGATTCGTTTTATTTGTACACGTACCTCTGCAAGCTGGCATCAACCAGTGGTGAAATAAATCCTGCCTTTATTGCTGAAAACCTGCGTACAAAACTAATGAATTGTGATTAAATATGTCAAAAGATTTTCTTCACGAAATTTATTCTTTTACTGGAAGGGGATAGGGCTTTGGGCCTTCGGATATCTCACCGTACGATACGCAGCAGCAAGCCGCTACTTTACGTCGGATTTCTGTGAGACAGTGGTAACGACCCGGTCGAGCCGGCCCATTCATACTGTAGACAAAACTGTTTACAGCGTGGCTCTACCACTCAGTAATAACGAAGTTAATACTGCGTTTCTAAATTTTATTCCTAAACTAATAATTTTGCAAGACTGCTTAAATGACACACAAACAATCGCATTAAGTAATAAATTCCAGCCATTAACGCCTTAGGCATAATTAAAATATGTTTGACCAATAAGCATAAGCGATTAAACCGGTACGTGTCAACCAATGACGACTGTAACTATGGTGTGTAACTATCTATAAATGTTCTATCGGCGCCGGAGAGAGCCGTAAAGTTTACGACCTATAGATTTGAGCACCATAGTTACTAACTAACGTGTGTTACTCAACATTTTTTATCATGTGCATTAATATTATATATGCGATAATTTGTGTTGGTTTGTCCGTCTCTTACGCGGCAAAAGAGCGACAAACGGTCACGATTTCTTGCATATGTATAGGCCAGGGACATACACCGCATTTTATTCCGGGAATATGTCGAGAAAGATTTCCACGCGAAGCCGCGATTAAATTTGGTAATGAATAAGAACATTGTAGCGCTCCTTTCTCGACGTAGGTTTGCGAGTTTTTATAAATCATTACATAAGTTCACGCCTATATATCCGAAGGTGTAGCCAGAGGTGCAACTAGTGCTGCAACCATGGTTCACCGAGCTTATTTCCATCTCATGATGTTATAGGGCACGAGCCTATCGCCACATATAGCGTACATAGAGCATAAATTACAATTCCGGGAAACTCAATGCGAAGTTTCGCAATCTCAAACACTAAAATTGTGATTGCCATACTTGGGGTATTAAGTCAAAGCCTCACAGGCTTCTTAGGCTATGTACGTTGCCCCTAGAACAATTAGGAGACCAGGCGCAATTGGAGATGCCTTATAGTGATGTTACGGAGGTGGGTTTACCGGAATCAGATTTAGAGCCGCAGTTTTTAAGTTTGATTTATTGAAATCGGACCCAAGCTCAGAAGCGGAATAGAAGAGAGCTGTGTTAATTGAATTGATAAGAGTAGGCGTAATAAAATCATAGAAATATAATTCCGTAATTAGTGTTTAATCGGCCTAATACAAATGTTAATACACACACATAAGTAGTTCATCATCATCATCATCAGCCACAAGACGTCCACTGCTGAACATAGGCCTCCCCCAAAGATTTTCAGACCGAACTGTTGGAAGCAGTCTGCACCCAGCGACTTCCTGCGATCTTTATCAGGTCGTCTGTCCACCTTGTAGGTGGACGTCCAACGTTGCGCTTGCCAGTACGTGGCCTCCATTCCAGAACCATTCTGTACCATCGGTTATCGGTTCTGCGAGCTATGTGGCCTGCCCACTGCCGCTTCAGCTTGCTAATCCGCTGAGCTATGTCGGTAGTAATAATAATAATAAGTAATAAGTAAATTAATAGTCAATAGACACTAATACAAAAAACGTCTCAATTTAAAATTTTAAACAAATTTAGTGACTCACAAGCGCGACCAGTCTAATCTTGATCTTGACCTTTTGATCTTCGTCATGACCTTCGATTCAAAATTATTGGAGCGAGGAGGAGGAGGATATAAGTCGGAATCAGAGGTGTATAATCTATTTGAATAATCGACCTTTCGAAATCGGAGGCAAAGATCCGTAGCATCACTAATGTGTTTGTATTAAAACAGTAAATAAAATCATAACTGAATATTTAAAACATATTTATTATCCTGCTTCAAGGATGAAACATCATTATTATTTAACTACGCGTGTTCACAATCAACACATCCAAAACCACAATCTCGATTACTATGGTCATACTTGATAACAGAGATTATATGTACTATGTGATAGTGCATATTAAAACAAAACAGGAAAAATGTTTTGCATAGACAATGAAATCATTCTCTTTAGGTAGTAATATTTTTCGCAATGCTAACACTAAACACCAAAACGGTATTAAATATATAAAAAATATAACTATATATTATTGTAGAGTAGCTATTGCTCGCGGTAATGCCCCACCGGAAACACCATAAAAATATTATTATCCATAAGTACAAAGTTGGCAACCCTCTTCTCCCCTAGGTATTTATTTCCCTGAAATCCTCGAAAGAATTCGTACAATATAAAACCAGCACTCGTTCAAAATTAATTTCTTTGATGATTTCTTTTTTATTTATTCTAGCATAATTAAGTGGACACTATAGTAAGTACAGTAAGTACAGTGTATTACAAATATAATATCAACAGTCAAGGGTCGTTGCGAAGGTCAGATGTTTTGGAGTCTGCCTTTTGTATGGAAATATAGGTAATAAAATTAGTAATAAAATAAAACAATGATATATTTGCAATGTTTACGACATAAAATATAATCTTGTAATGGTCGGGCAATCAGAAATAGAGTTGAGTTTATGATTTGAAAAATCACTTAGGATTGCCTCGGTGGCGTAGTTGTATTGCGTAGCGATACGATTGCTTTGCTGACGGCTCGGGTTCGATCGGTAAAAGTGATATTGTATTTTTCTAACATCAAATGCTTATTCTGTAATTATGCTCAGTATTGCGATAGGCTCGCCTATCACATTATAGAATGAAAATAATACATACATAGGCACTCACGCTTGTAATCCCCGAAGGGGTAGTCAGGGGTTTAACCCGTATACCCACATTTCGCCATGATTACCTATTTTCATCAAATTATGCTTATTTTTTATTGTTTCGTCGATTGTCCGGGTTGGAATATGTGCCCAATAGGATTGGGAACATAATGGGACAGAATCGGAGAGCCGTGGGTGCAGTCTTCGTACCTCTGCCTACCCTTTTTCGCATACAGGCCTGAGCTCATATTATGCATTATGAAAATATACTTTATTAAAATGCCTAAAGTATACAAGCAATTGTATGTAAGAAAGGTTTCTATTGAAAAGTTAAATGAAAAACACATTTAATAAAGAACCATACTATAATCTTAATTACTAAGGTAACGTTAGACGTAATAATTGGCATGTTTATCTCATCAGAAACAAAATTAATAAAAAGAAAAATATACTTTTTAATTTTATACAGTCGGGTCAACGCGACCATAACCAGATTACATTAAAACAACAGGATAAATAAAAGAATGGACTTCAAAGACTCGTTACATTTAACTGATTTAACTTTATATCTGACAGATACAAAATTAACCGTATTTTATTTTTGGTAGTTCGCAAAAGTTGACGTTCCGACTCCGTTTTGGATCCGTTCCAAATATTGTTAACACTTTGTTTAATATGTTTTTAATTCTCCATGTTTTATTGCGCACTTAATACGATCGTCGAAAAAAACAACCTATTTAAGTTTTGAAGTTCATAAGTCAACTAGTGTCCCTCGCGTTTTCACCTGCACTGCCCTGCTCCCATGGGTCATAGCATGATATACATATAAACGTTTCTCATAAATCACTCTATCTATTGCTGAAAACTGCATTAAAATCCGTTGAATAGTTTAAAAGATCTAAGCGAACAGACAGCATAAGCAACTTCATTTTATACTATGTAAAAATATAAGTAGGTATGATAGCAATATATATTTTGTATGTTACTGTTACTGTGAAATATTAGCAAAAACCAGCGCTAAATTAAACAATCCAAAAACTATTTCGACTTCGAATTCCTTGTATCCATTTAATTACAGAAACATTTTAATTTGTGGTTTAAAGGGCACTATTACGATGTCCACACATCTGTGAACGAATTAACGAAATTCCATCCAACCCATGGAATAATAGGCGTTTTCATCGGTACGTCGATTACTAAACAATTCGATCCCGGCCCATTCATATTGTAGACCAAACTGTCTACAGCATGGCCCTACCTACCATTATGTGTATGTATATCGAGGGTGCTGAAAAGTAAACATAGATTTCCGACCACCAAGTTAAATAACAAACGCGCGCGTCAGTAACTTGTTTTTTTGCGACATCTTATAGTGTCAACTCGCTACGCATGTAGACCGGTGATTATCCGGTTGAAAATGGTAAAAATAGAAACAAATTTATAGTAGAATCAAACCCATTGTAAAAGGAAGAGAATACAACAAAATTGATAGGAAAAATAAATTAACGGCGATCTGAGGTCGGGAAGTGGGAAGGGGGGGCATTACACATATCACATACATTTTCTGAGCACATTTACCATAGTAATGTATATATTTTTTTACACCATCAGAAAGTAGAGAATTCAATGAACAAGAAACCAACAGACTTTTTTAAAAAAGCTCATATTTTGACGTGAGAATTTTCGTTTGAAAATTAGGCTGCTTTTTCGATATTAAGTCAAAATAAGGTGCAAAAATAAATATTTTAAATCAAAAAAATTACAGTGTATTTGGGATACAAAAAGGTAAGTTTTCACCAAATTTCGTGAAAAAAAATGATTTATTATAATAGATAAAAATAAAAACAAAAAACTTGGTTATTTGAATTTTTCACATATATTTTGAGGTTATGTGAAGAAAGTGTGTATACAAAAGTTGTAGATCTTTTTATTACCTACAACTTTGCGATTTAACTTTTTTCCATAGGACTTGTAGTTTTTCCGGAAATCGAGATAAACCGTTTTTTACCCTTAAAAGGCCCCCCCTTCCCACTTCCCGACCTCAGATCGCCGTTAATTTATTTTTCCTATCAATTTTGTTGTATTCTCTTCCTTTTACAATGGGTTTAATTCTACTATAATTTATTTATGTTTCAAAATGGATAATCACCGGTCTAATGTGTGATAATTGAGTAATAACGCTCTCACGATGCCACTAAATTTTCGCGCCAATTTCGATCGGATACATACATACATACGCACTCATGCCTGTAATCCCCAAAGGGGCAGGCAGTGGTGTAACCAGTACACCTACATTTCGCCGAGCTTATTTCCGTCCCAATTCCAGACTCCGGGCTGATACTGAGCATTTCGTGACAGAATAACCCAATATGACTTTATCCGACCCGGGGATCGAACCCGAGACCTCAGCAGTAGTACCGTTGATCGCTCAGAATTCCGTCATAAAAAGGGTTTTCACCGAGCATCTGGTCGCATGGTTTAAGGATATGATAAAGGCTATATTTCATTCTAGGTCAATAGGTTTTGTCCCTATCTTCGGTATACGTTACTAATTTTGCCTGTTTGTATAATTTAGTCATAATAATATCCATTGCAGAAAACCCTGAAGCAATTAATACATATTCATGATGGTGGGTCGGGATTATCGTTTAAATCATCTAAGCTGAAGAGTGTTGTTGTAGGGTCACGACTCGCGTACTGCAGTAATGTAAGGTCGAGGTACTTTAAACATTCTTTGGTATTATATTCTTATTATATGTTGTAAAGTACTAGAAGGTTTTAGTCTAATTCTGTTTTATTTTTCTTTCTGAGTAACAAATATGTACTTGTGTCGTAAAAAACTCGTGTTGCTAGCATAAAAATGTGATCTCTTGTGTTATGATTTCATGCCTACAAACTACTATGTACGAGTACTAATTCATGTTTATGCAATAAAAAGCTCATCCGTTTTGGTTTATTATTTCTAGGGTCCCGGTTTTCGGCCTTTACCCTATAGAAACGGATTTCAGAAAATCGGTACGTTGATTTATTATTGTTAACGTTATTAATCACATCAAACAGTTTATGACAAAGTGTAAAATTCATTCTCCTTTGTGCCAATAATAAGAAAATGGATACCGTCTTTTGTGAGTCTGCACGAGATTTTATTATAATGTTTTTAATTTTGGAATATGGTATGATGTAAGGTCCTAAAATAGCTTGTGACAATACAGAACGTTTCATATTCTAGAACGTAATGTTTGATCACTTTATTATTTTACGAAAATAAGAATGTAGATTAGTTATTAGGGATCCAATGACGGTATAAAAAAATATTATGAAAATCGATGGAATATCTTGTCGATTCAGAGGTTTAATACCTGTTTCACCGCCTCTGAATGAATACTATTGGTTGAATAAAATGTAACGCTTTCAAATAAAAAAGACATACACTGCCTGTATATATACACGCAAAAAAATGTCTACTAAGTACTGTCAAAAATAGTTATCTTATTCTTATCGTTAATTAATGGATAAATCATACTCAAAAAGTGTTCAGATTAATGATTCAGCAGTAACAAAATGGCATTAACAAGCTCTGTTATCAGTGCTGCGTTGCTAAATATCATCCATCACTTTTGAGAACTTTTTGTGGAGCGTCGATAGGGTTTTGGGCATTAATCTTGTGATATATTGTTTCGTTGTCATTATGCTGATAAACTTGTGACGACGATACTAGGCAGTGAGTTTACTAAGCGAAGTTTATTGAAAAATCGTGTGAAATCCTTATGAAGTGACAGAATTTAGCGACGTAGTGAAGAAGTATAGGCCGCTTCCAACAGTTCTTTTTTTATAGACTAGGCCGGCAAACAAGCAAGTGGGTCACCTGTTGGTATACGATTTCCACCGCCCATGTATGCCCACATTACCAGAAGAATTAGGGACGCGTTGCCAACCTTAAAAGAAAGAGATAGTTAGGAATTGAGAAGGGGAGAAGATTTTGGGCCTTGGTACCTTACGTCGGTTTTCTGTGAGACAGTGGTAATGACCCGTTCGAGCCAGCCCATTCATGCTGTAAACAAAACTGTTTACAGCTTGGCTAGAGCCAAAAGACCAAGCTAGACCACTCCTAAGTTCAGTCTGGAAATCTTTGGGGGAGTCTAATGTTCAGCAGTGGACGTTCTGTGGCTGATGATGATGATGATGAAGTATAGGAAGAAATCGTGAATAAGTAGATTTTACTGGATTGCATCGCAAAATGTGTTATTGAGGTGGCAAGTCAGTTTTATGTACTTTACTTTCCATGAACTGTATTACTGTCTATTATCGTCAATAAAATTTATAAGCGTTCCAATTTCTGTATCAGAATGTCTACTTACTACCCGCAGAAAACATTAATATGTAGTAGGCGGCGATAGTTTTTCTTCGATAAAGGGAAATTGTGCAAATCCATACATTTTTGTTTCCGTTTATTACATTTAGTGAAAAATGTACAATTTGTGTTTGTGTATAAACATTTTGCTATTTGTCAATTATGTGACATTGTTATAAATTAGTTATTTTTTCACTAGGAATAGTTGTGGAGAATGGTTATAATTAGGTTGAATATCGGAATTAAAATATGATCCAGGCGAGGTAGCGCCCTTATTTTAAAGGTATTTCACTCATCGACAATGTTTTGATTATTTTGGTACCAGGTTCTTAGACTCAGGTTAGAGATAAATCTCTAAAAACAAATTCGTTATATAATATTATATTTTAGTTGCTAGGTAAGCCGGCATGACAGATATGTGAAATATAAAAGATATTATATTTCTATGAGGTTTTATGATTAGATGTGTCGTACAGGTTTTAAGTAGGTAAGTCGTAATCAATTTGTTTTTAAAATTTATGTCACAGTTTCAAGTCTTGGTGTAACTTTATAATTCAAATGATTCCTTCTGTTAAATCGAATATTATACATTGAAATAAAGGTACTTTAAACGGATTTTATCGCGGTTGTTTATTAATTTTATCCAGCCGTTTCGAAAGCTTTTCAGCCTTCGTGGTCACGGGGGGGGGGGACTGACTGACGGGTGGTCAGTCCGCGATAAAATCCGCTTAAATTAATTTTATTTCAGTTTATAATTCAAAGTTCTATGAGGTGTTGTTTTTGTTCATGAGTAGGCGGTGGCGCTTTCTATCAGACGAGTGACTTGCTCGTTTCGTCATTCAAAATAATAAAAGATAAGTACAAAGTCGTTTAGTGCTCTGTTCTACAACAGTGAACAGTAATTTATCCTGCTTATTAAATATAAACGACTCTTATTAGAATCGAATTAATAATTATCCTACTAATATTATAAATAAATATGAAAGTTTGTTTGTTTGGATATTTATCCGTCAATCACGCTGAAACTACAGAACGGATTTTGATGAACTTAGGTATACAGACAGGGTATGAGCTGACTTGGGTGATAGGCTACTTTTTATCCCGGAAAAAGCAGATCACGCGGGCGGAGCCGCGAGCATAACCATAAGTTAAAGTTTAGTGGCCGGGCACGTTTTAGTCTAAAGATTAAAATCCAGATTTACGTTTTTCATACGGCGAAGAATCTCTCGATAATAATTTATCATAGCGGAACAATGAAGAAATATGGGCGGTAGACGTTTTACATTTTAATGTAAAACGGATGGGCGGAATAAAAGCGGCCGGCGATAATGGATGTGAAAAATTTTGCATCAGATATATCGCAATAACTCAAAAATAAAGTTTGTGTAAATACATATTTTGTTTACAAACGGAATTCTTGAAATTTTTGTCAGCATTATTTTCAGTATTGGCTACACGGTTGACCTCAGGTTTTATATTTTCTACTTCTTCTTCTTCTTTCTTTTCTTTATATTGCTTATTATATTTTTGAGGATCGAATATTAGTCTCAGGACTTGTTATAGATAACATACAAGGAAAGCTATACCCATGTTGGGTGATATTAAATTATTATGATCAAATTTATATGCTTTTGCTCGCGGCTCCGCCTGCGTGAACAGCATTTAAATATTATCATCCCCTATTTGACCCCTTTGGGGTAGAATTTATCAAAATCCTTTCTTAGCGGATGCCTACGTCATAACATCTACCTGCATGGCAAATTTCAGCCCGATCCCTCCAGTGGTTTGGGCTGTGCGTTGATAGATCACTATGTCAGTCAGTCACCTTTGAGTTTTATATATTTAGATTGATAATCCTGAACATTGTGGTACAATGTGTTCAAGAAAGGTGGGGTCATATTTAAGGATCGTTACATACATAAGCGTCATGCCTGCCCATAAACAAACTCATCACACAGGACTTTAAATTACAAAGTACTGCATGCCACTGGAATGCGTTTGTCACCCCGAAATATAATTTGTTTGTTAAGTCTTATAATACCCAGTAATATCACCGGCTTTAATGTTTTTCAAACTCAAAAACAGTGCTTACACACTGCATGGCGGCAGAAATAGATAAAGTACTGGTACCGTCTCCGACGGCCTCATCATCATCTAGACCAGTGTTTCCCAACCTTTTTTAGGCCATGCCCCACCTTAACATTTTTTTGTTAAATTTGTCACCGATATCTAGTGTTGCATTTAAATAACCCAAAGCAAAAGCGTTAAAGTCGTATCGAGTCCATTTTTAAATTGCCCCCCTTAACTATCAAATTGCCCCCCTGTGGGGCATGGGCCCCCCGTTGGGAAACACTGATCTTTTTTTTTTTTTTTTTTTTTTTATTGCCTTGATAGGCAGACGAGCAAGCGGCCCGCCTGATGGTAAGCGGTTACCGCCGCTCATGGACATCGGCAATGCTAGGGGCATAGCCAAGCCGCTGCCTACCACTGAAGGGATACTCTTTTTAAACCTCGTTTGAAGAAGGACATGTCATAGCGCTCGGGAAACACCCAGGCAGGGAGTTCATTCCAGAGCTTACACGTGCGTGGAAAAAATGAACGCTGGAAACGTACGGTACTAGACCGTATTGTTTCCAGGTGGTATGGATGAACTCTACTGCGGTGTCGGGTGGTGCGATGGTAGAATGGTGACGTTGGCACCATCTTAAACAGTTCCTCAGAGCACTCCCCATGGAACAGCCGATAGAACACGCAGATAGAACCAAAGTCTCTCCGCAGTCCTAACGGTTCCAGGCTATCCGTGAGATCAGGATCATCGACGATTCGAACAGCTCGTCTTTGCAAGGAGTCAAGTGGGTTGAGCAGGTATTTGGGGGCTCCTGCCCAGAGGTGAGAGCAGTACTCCACGTGGGGCCGTACTTGAGCTTTATAGAGCATCAATCTCTGGCCCGGCGTGAAGTACCGCCCCGCTCTGTTCAGGATACCCAGTTTTTTACTAGCCAATTTGGCTTTGTCCTCCAAATGACTCCTGAACTGGACTGTGCTCGAGATTTCGACGCCGAGAATCCCAATACTCTCGGAAACCTGGAGAGGTACTCCTTGGAACTGAGGCGCTATGACAAATGGGTCCTTCTTCGCAGTGAACGCGCAAACTTGTGTCTTCGTGGGGTTGAACTGAACTAAGTTCATTTCACCCCATTTGGAGGCCCGCCCCAGAGAGCTCTCGATTTCAGACACAAGTTGAGACCGTCTTTCCTCTACGGTGCACCGAGGAACATTCTGGTGGCCGATGTATCGCGCATCACTCGTGCTGTCATCTGCATAGCAATGCATGCTGTCAATAGACAGCATGTCATTGATATGCAAGATGAAGAGTGTCGGCGACAACACCGAGCCCTGTGGAACGCCAGCATTGACTGAAAGAGTCTCGGAGCAACAGCCGTCAACGACGACTTTAATGCTCCGACCTTCCAGGTAGCTAGCGATCCACTTGCAGAGTCCCTCGGGGATTCCGTAGGATGGCAGCTTCGATAGAAGGGCTCTATGCCATACCCGATCGAACGCCTTCGCGATGTCAAGGCCGACAGCCATAGCCTCACCCTTGCCCTCCAAAGCTTCTGCCCAGCGATGTGTGAGATAAACAAGAAGATCACCAGCTGATCGACCGTGACGGAAACCGTACTGACGATCACTGATCAGCTGGTGCTCCTCAAGGTACCGCATCAGCTGGGCATTAACGACTCGTTCCATAACTTTGGAGAGCAAAGATGTGACCGCTATCGGCCTATAACTCGAAGGGTCCGACCGGTCACCTTTTTTAGGGATCGGATGGACATGAGACACCTTCCATGAAGTGGGAACCCTGTTAGTATAATAGGAAAGACGGTAAAGGCGCGTAAGAACGGGGGTCAACTCAGGGGCGCACGTTTTAAGAACCACCGCGGGGATACAGTCTGGCCCACTCGACTTACGGATGTCGAGAAGCCTTAGTTCCCTCCTGACCGCACGCTGGTTGATGCGTATCTCAGGTAGGGTAAACTCGCACCGGGAGATCTTCGGCGGTGTGGCTTCTCCATCATCTAAAGTCGAGTTCGAGGCAAAGGATTGGGCTAAAAGATCCGCCTTCTCCTTTGCACTATGGGCCAAACTGTCATCAGGCTTACGCAGTGGCGGGAGACTAGACTGGCAGAAGTTGCCTTGGACAGCCTTGGCAAGCGACCAAAAAGCACGGCTCCCAGAGGGATAACTCTTTAGTCGCTCACCAATTCTGCCAATGTGCTCCGCCTTGGCCCTGGCTATAGCCTTCTTGCTGGACCTAGAAGCAGCATTAAAGTTCCGCTTCTCTTCCTTGGCGTTTGGATCCTGACGCTTTCTGGCGTCATTCCACGCCACGTATGCGGACTGCTTGAGGCGCGCAGCTTCGGCGCAGGCATTGTTATACCAAGGCCGGCTACGACGCCCCAGTGGTATTTTGGTATTGGGGATGAACAAGTCCATCCCCAAAAGCACCACGTCCCTGATGCAGTCCGCACAAGCGTCAGGATTTTCGGAAGAGAAACAGAGCTGCTTCCATGGGTAGGACGCAAAGAACTCACGTAGTCCATCCCAATCTGCTGACCCATAACGCCAGACCCTGCGAGATCCAGTCGCTGAAGAGCGATGCTGATAAGTAGCAGGGGCCGACGAACGCACTAGGCAGTGGTCAGATGACCCTAGAGGGGCATCGACCACCACCTTGTATCCATCAGGGTGTGTAGTCAGCAGAAGGTCCAACAACGAAGGTTCGTGGGTCTCAACATCTGGAACACGAGTGGGTTGCGTTACCAGTTGTGTGAGACCATAAGCCAAGGCCAATTCACAAACAGTCCGACCCGGGAGGTCAGTGGTCCGGGAGCCCAACCACTCCACATGATGAGCGTTAAAGTCGCCAAGGACCACCACCTCCGCAGATGGGTACTGTTTAAGAATTTGGTCAGTCCCCACTTCCACGTTCTCAAATAGGTGAGTAGACCCCACTTCACTGGCATGAGACCTGTAAAGGCATGCGTAGATCCGAGTACGACCTCCATAGTCTACGCATAGCCACAAGATCGACAGGTCCCGATGCTCGAGGCCCCGAAGGCGGCGACAACATATATCACCCCTAACGAAAACGCACACCCCGGCCTTACGAAGGAACGAGTGCTCTAGTACGTAGCCGGGGTAGTTTAAGTACGAAGTATCGTCAGGGGTAGATATTTGAGTCTCCGTTAAAAAAAGCAGAGCAGGCCGCGACGTCTCGAGGTGGTGATGGACGGCGTCGAGGTTACTATGCAGACCCCTGACATTGCAGAAGTCCACTTGAAAAGTGGATGAAGTCTCCGCCGAGTAATGTCTGCTCTTTTTTTTGGCCTTCTTCATATATTTGAATTTATTAGAGTAGGAATGGAGAAGGATGTGCGCAGTGGGTTCAGAATGATACCCGAATAAAAGGCGGAGCGTGGTGCGAGGTGGGCACGTGAGTTATTTGAGGAGCTGGCACGAAGCACGGAAGGGCCCCCGATGCCCCCCCATGTACAGACGCCGGGATCCACTCCAGTCTCCCACACTGGCACGGCGACTGTACAATGGGATTTTCGCCGGTTGGTAGGACAGCTTCCCAAGGAGGGAGTTTTCAAAGAGAATCCTCGGGTTCAGGTCCCCAACTGACCGGCAGGCGGCCGGCGGCGACCGTTCCCATCGGGTCTCCCTGTGCCCCGAGTCAGCCCCTCATGCTCATCGCGGCGACCGGGACTTTAGCACCGCATGTTCCGGGCACCATCCGAAACCACCGACACGGAGAGGAGAGTAGAGGACAGGAACGGCTATCCAGCCCTTCCACAGGAACGCATTGCTACTTAGCTGCAGAAATAGGCTGGACGGTGGTACCAATCCGCTTGGGCCGAACGCCGAGCAGAAAAACGTCCACTCAGAGTTGAGCCCTACCACCAGTGACGGGAGAGAAAGGTAGGGACAAGGACACCATGACCGCGGAGAGAGGGGAAGGTATGCGGCAATGGAGGCTCGAGGGGCCAGGATCGCGTACCCGGTCATTCTATGTGGCAACCGGACAGATTAACACCAGAATGACCCTCTGACCATGACTGATTGCACTGGTGGAATAATCTCTGTCACAAGATTATCCCACCAGCGGGCGGTGGGGTCGTCACGTCCCTACGCCTAGACCTAACGGATTGCCAGCTAATGTTCCAAGGAGAATGAATTTTTGAGGATTTTCGTGCCAAGTTCGCAATAGTTCCGAGATACAGAAAATATTTATATTAACAAATCAAAATGATCTGTCAGGTTTGTTTATAATGTACGACAGAAGCAAGATTAATTCACGCGCTCAATTCTATTAAATTCGTTTCAACACGTTTGCGCAATTTCATTTAGTGATTAGTTGCGATAGAAACTATAGTGGTAGGCAGCGGCTTGGCTGTGCCCCTGGCATTGCCGATGTCCATGAGCGGTGGTGACCGCTTACCATCAGGCCGCTTGCTCGTCTGCCTATCAAGGCAAAGAAAAAAAAAGAAACATCCTATCAGAAGAAATAAATAATAATTAATATGTTCGGTATGTATAGTCACGACAATGTAATAAATTTAATGACAATGGCTTTTAGATATGTTATTCCATTATCTTTTTAATACGGATAGATATTTTGCATTGGTAGTGAAAATATACGCCTCCGTAAAGTATTTGTCTAATTTGTAAGTGGTAAGTGTGTCGCTGTTATGTGCAATATTTTAATTTGAAAACGAAAAATATAAACTGAATTGTAACAACGCGTCGACAATAGTATTAATGACTATGATAAAAAAGATGATGATTGATTATGATGAGCTAATCTCATTGAATTGAGTTACATAAGGGAGCTGACGAGTCATGCATGGATATGTAATTAAAATGTCGTACAACATCTATTGTCTCACTTCCAATTATATTTTGTTGGTTATGACTTTATGAGTTTAAATTTTGTTATTAGGATAGTTAAAAAAACCTACCACTCACGGTATGGTAGATAGTACTAAGTGTTATTTTTTATTTTATTGAATGACGAAACGAGCACAAGGCGCTCGCCTGATGGTAAGCGCCACGCCTGCCCATAAACAGAAGCAACACCACACAGAATAGATAGTACTAAGTGTCTTATGGTCACTGTATTATACCTTTATAAATAATGTCATTTTAGGATCCGAAGAATTTCATATAAGGTGGGTTTAAAAGGGTAACGTGATGCAGATACAGTAAAAAAAACTCAGTCTACAAATATTATTAAAGCAGAACTATTGAAGCATTGAGTACGAACTCTACTAGAAAATGATTTATTTTATGAAGGATAATATGATTTACCCTAGCTGTAGCATATGCAATATAGATACGGTGGGTTCTTAGTATAAAGATGGAATACGGTAAATATGATTCCTTTGAAAATACATATTTGTATTGCTTTCTTATTTGGTAGAGCCATGCTGTACACACTTGGATATAACTAGATCGACCAACTTAGTATTATTATCTTGGACAAAATTGACGTGACGTCGCAGCTTGCTGTTGCCTTTCGAAATGTGAATGAGATTTCCGATCTCCCTTTTATCCAATCCTTTCCTTAAAGGTCGGCAACGAATTAATAATTCTACTGATATTGTAGGTGTTTATGGGGGCGGTGGGGATCGTTTACCATCTGCTATAGAATTAAATAACACATTTATTTATTTATTTAAACTTTATTGTACACAAGGAGTACAGAACAGAACATCAACTCCTCCGAAACGGCTTGACCGATTCTCATGAAATTTTGTGTGCATATTGGGTATGTCTGAGAATCGGACAACATCTATTTTTCATCCCCCTAAATGTTAAGGGTAGTCCATCCCTAAATTTTTTTTTAAATTTTTAGATAAATTTTATTTTTTTATGATACAGCATTAAAAAATACATACAACCCTAAATTTTTACCCTTTTATTACCAACCCCTATTTTTTAATAGCCATTTTATCCCGGAAAAAGCAGATCAAGCGGGCGGAGCCGCGAGGGACAGCTAGTAACTTATATTATTAGGTATGTAAGAATGATATGTATTTGTGGATGTTTCTTATATTCCTATTTCTAATCTTTTGAGTGGAAAAGACACGGTGCAGCCAGTTTAGTCTAAATCATTAACTGGCTAGCTTGATCGGATTTTTACCACTATCTCACAGAATACCGACGTAAAGTAGCGGTTTGCTGCTGCGTTTCATAAGGTGAGTTAAATATCCGGAGCGCCAAATCCCTCCTCCACTTCCCAATCTCGTAATTATGCCTTTCTTTTAAGGTCGGCAGCAACATTATTCTCCTGGTATCGTGAGCGTTCATAGCCTGTGGAAATCACTTACCATCAGGTGACCTATTTGCTCGTTTGCCGACCAATGCTATAAAAATCTTCGTTATATACAACTAGATAAATACACAGACGAAAAGTATCATGAAAAATGAAGATGGGAGGTGAACTGTCTCATATCATGAAGTTTTTTGAATTAGAGAAGATGATAGTCTTTTTTATATTCCTATAGCTTTCGTGGCGCAGTAGACGAGTAGATGTTTGTGAAGCGAGAGGCTCAAGGTTCGATTCCCTTACCGAGGCAAAATGTTTGTGTGATCCGCAATTGTTTGTAACGTGTAAGGCGATACATCATCGTCATCATCATCAGCCACAAGACGTCCACTGCTGAACATAGGCCTCTCCCAAAGATTTCCAGACCAACCTGTTGGAAGCGGCCTTGATGACATACGGCACTGAGACGTGGCTTCTAAATATGGGCCGTATAAGACGGCTCACAGTCACACAGCGAGCTATGGAGAGAGCTATGCTCGGTGTTTCTCTGCGTAAGGCGATACATTACTAATCAAATACTAGTGACCTCGTGGTTGATTTATTTATGGTTGTTGTCACCGAGGTGTCACTACCGGGCCCTGTGGAGCCTACCGCCTACTCGCCTACATTTAATTACACTATTTAGACAAATTGCGCTTCCGTTATCGGACGTTTATTAATTGCACTTTGCAAAATATGCACTGTTGTTTCGTGTTCGAGAATGATGAATCTTTATTTAGTGATTTTGGGGAGATTTAAGTTTGTGGCAATTACGGTTTCGTAAAAGGTTACCTATGTTGCGAGAAGTCTATTATTTTAAAATTAAAAAAACTAAAAAACACGCTTTTACATAAAATCCAACTAAAAAATAAAAAATAAATTTTAATGAATTCGAATTAGGAATAGTGTACAAAATTTAAAAATATATATAAATTAAGAATAGTGTAAATAAGAAAAAATATGTATTTTATTGTAAAAAAACGTGGGGTGCTTTTTAAGACATTATCAAAATGATGATCCTTCTACTCATATCTATCAATAAAATATTTTTATAACTGTTGACACCATGCACCCCACGCTTTTTTTACAATAAAATACATATTTTTTCTTATTTACACTATTCTTAATTTATATATATTTTTAAATTTTGTACACTATTCCTAATTCGAATTCATTAAAATTTATTTTTTATTTTTTAGTTGGATTTTATGTAAAAGCGTGTTTTTTAGTTTTTTTAAACTATTATTTATTTTTAATTTTTTAGTTTGATTTTCTATAAAAAGGTGTATTTTAATTTTTTTACCATTTTTTGAAGTGAAACTTCTTTCGAATCTTTGTGATTGGAAAATTCGCTGAAACGTTAAAATGTCACGAAGGAGGTAGGAAAGAAACAAGTTTTACGAATGGCTTGTTTAACAAGCCATTTGTAAAACTGTACCCGATCAATCGGACAACACCCATAGTTCATACAAAGCGTCGGAGGTAATGATTCGCTGGAGAATCTTGACATCGCGATGTAGATGTGCCAGTGGCGCCATCTCTTAATTTTTTTCTTGTTTTATTTTAATGTGTCATGTAGACTATAATCCAATGTTCTATTATATTGCTGCCACTAATTGTAAATAATATAAAAAAGCGTGTTAAAAAAAGTGTTTTGCGAACATCCCTTACTACTGAAGTAATTTCAATAACAGTTATAGGTAATAAATTTGTAATTTATAACAATTATTCAAAATATAAAAATAAATAAATATTTAAGGACGTTTTAATTTTTACAATATTTATTTATTTTGTTCTAAACTCGTATCAAAATAACACAACAATACAACCAGCGCCACCTTTATTGCATTTAAGCTACAAGTTGACAAGAAAAAATCATGACATGGCGCCACTGGCACATTTACATCGCGCTGTCAAGATTTTATCCGACGTTTTGAAGTAGGTCAAAATCACGTTCAAAGACAAGTTACAGACAAACATACCCGTTCCGGGCACGTTATAGGGTGTAAAAACATCTCAATATATACAATAACCATTACAACTCTACATGGAGCTTTACATTGAGACGATGCCTTTACGAAGTTAATAGCAATTTTACTCCAAGATGAATATGACTATTGTTTTGCAAAAGGCATGCATTATTTTTCGTCACGTCTATCCGTATTTTTATATTATTATAGAAAAATATTAATGATTATGCAACAATATTTTGAAATAAGAATATTTCAAGGTTTATATTTTCCCGGAGGCGTTGACGTCAGGAAGGTGGAAGGTCTTAAAAAATACAAGCCAAATATTTCCGTAACATATTGTGTTGTGCGTTAAAAAGCATATTACGCCGCCATCGACCTCATTACGAGTGGGATAAGAATAAGTGGAACAAAGATATTTCAAGATGTCCATATTATTGTTTGAACATTTGACAATCTAAGTAATAATTCTATTAAATTAACATTAAAAAGGAGATGGTTCTTAATTCAGCTGTTGTTTTTTATTTCTTCTACATATGCTCTACCGTAAAATAAAGGTATTTGCGTATTAACATTTTTGCCTTTCCACTGTATAATTATAGAATTAAATAGTCGAATTAACGACTGGTATAAAAATATTACCAATCATAATAATCTGATCAAGCAAGGCCATGTCACGTTTTCATTTACTTTCAGAAATAAGCCCATATTATTCTCTCCACAACAAACCTATTTGTACAGAGTAATGAACTTTGTTCTTCGAGTTTATGCGGTTGCGAAACCATTTTGTAATACGAGACTGTTTACATCATAAAACTCACGAATCAAGTTTCTAAGTAAATGTAGGGTTGAGGAATACCTAGCAATAAAGAGAACTTCGGCCCCTAGTTTCTGATAAAGAATGACGTAATAAAATTAATTAATACGGAATTCTTGATTGGAATAATCATGTATTTGTGTGGGAAAATTCATGAATCATGGTCGGGAATTTTGAGATTATACATACATTTGCACTCACGCTTATAATCCGCGAAGGGGTGGGCAGAGGTGTATCCAGTATACCCATATTTCACCGAGCCTAATTCCATCCCATGATGTGATAAGGAGTGAGCCTATCGCCCCCTCGATCCGCGGTAAAAGTGATATTGGGTTTTACTATGAGCCCGGAGTTTCGAATTGTGCCCGGTATTTCTCTCTCATGATGTAATTGGCGAGTGGTAGTGGCAAGTTTTGGAACTAATTGAAAATGTATAGAATCTTCTTCCACCTGCCCTTAACGTATAGAATAATCTGTCAAAATAAAAAATACACCAATCGCAAAGGCCGCACAAATAAGAACAGAACTGAGTCACGTAACTGAGTGTTTGACAATAGCGGCACTTATCGCACTAACTTTAGTTATCTATTCTTTTCTTTATCGAATTGAATGGTCTTTATGGAATGCAATTACTGCGCATTATGAGACTTAACATTCTATGTTTTGAGGTGAAAAGCACAGCCGTGGCATGCAGTATATCTTAATTCGCAGTTCTATTTGGAGTTGCTTCTATTTAAGGGCAGGGCGCTTACCATCAGAAGAGAGACATACTTGTCCTCCTCATTAACAATTAAGAAATCGTCGGATCGGATCGGATGTACGAAAATCTTTCTATCGCAAGGAAACGGGAACTTAGCAGGTCTAGGTTTGTCTACATTGACCTCCTGTAATAATGTTTAAGTTCAGAATATTTTAGCGAGCAAAGAGCTACGTACATACAAAGACTAACGCCTGTGTCCCATAGGGGTAGACAGAGACAACGAATTTCCACTTGCTACGATCCTTACACACCTCTGGCCTCCTTCACTCTCATTACAAGAGCTGGACGTAGTAAATAGAATTATACTTATATGTGAAAACTTATGGCGATGTCATTATAACTTTGTTTTTAAAAATACATAACAATGAGAAGAATGATGTCATGCTTATTGTATTGTGTCTGTTTTTCAAGACAGTTATAGAACACTTGTGAACATAAACGTACCGCAGACAACATAAATGTGAACATCGAATATGAAGTACGTCAAGTTTTAAGTTTTATACATTAAAATAAGGTTATTAACCGATGAAAAAAACGGAGGAGGTTCTCAATTCGACACGTATATTTTATGTTAGACAACGCATAACTTTTTACAGAGTAGATCAATGTTGATAATTCTGTTTTTAGTGGATATAGTATACCCTATACTCCGAAGTTGGTCCCATACAATTTTTAAACAAATATTCTAACCCTAAGGGTAGAAAAAAGGGGATGATTGCATATTCACTCAATGATTTCACTGAGTTATTGTGTACACCTCTCATACCGTGTATTTGGTACCATATTCATAAATAAATTTTGCTAGTATATTACCACAAAAAATAGAAAATAATAACTTTTTAACAAAAAAAATCAACCAACGAAAAAACTAAAAAATCGAAACCGCATTGCAACCGTAATTACAGGTCTCTTTGGAGTCGATGCAATTTCAGTTGACCGGAGGGACACAGGTACAGGTAGATTTATTGTCGGTTGTTTTTTTTTTGTTTTTTTTTGTGGCCCTGTCCTTTTGGACAATTTTGCCAACTTCAAGTGAAATATTTTTGTTAATGAGTTATTATTTTCTACATTCTTTATGTCATATCAGTTGTCAATTCACACAATTTCACAGAGACGGGTACACTCCGAGCCGCCCCGAAGACCTTAGTCTTGACTTAACCACACCTGTCAATTGATCATAAACGGGATCGACTTTTTACGAGACCTCCGAAGAACGGAGACACTTTTAAATACCAAATACTTTTCCGCCCCCTTGAAAGCTTCTTTGAGAAATACTGGTGTACATCGTTACTCTTTAGATACGTAAACGCACTACTACCCAAAGGGGTAACAGAGGTGTAACTAATTCATCTACAGTTTTCCGAGCTTCTTTTCTTCCGATGATATGATGCGTATAGCACGCCTATTGCCATTTTGAATCGAAAACCTTAAACACTAATTGTGTATGCGTTATCTGAGATTTGAATCTAGGACCTCACTGATTCCTTAAGTCTAAGTACGCTGTTACCAGACTAATGAGGCCATATTCTTACGAATATAGGGTATTTGACTCAATAATCAATAAGTTACATTCCCCAAAATCTATTATGGAAATTTTATAAATCAATTAAAAAATAAATAAGTTAAACAACAAGCCATTTATGCCATCTGCTGGAAGGGGTAGCTGTCAAATGACGGAAAAGGATGCACGACTTCGATTACGTCACAAGACAGGTCACGCCTTTACGATGTACGCTGGCGAGGGAGATAGTGTAATTTTTCCACTACGCGCAAACCTTTGCTCGTACCAATATTTGAAAGATGAACTGCGGTCTTTTTACCACATTTTTAATTCTGTTTTCGCAAAGTTTCGTTTTAATATTGTTGTTGGTTGCTTATAAAATAATGTATAATAATAAAAAGCGTGTAATAGACATAGTCATAGCCTTATTGGTATTGAAAAAGTAATATTTTCATACATATTTATACGGAGTGACACCTATCGAAAGATTTATTTATTTATTTATTATTAACACTTAAACTACGTTTGTATAAGATATGAGTACATTAAAATAAGTACATAGCCTACATTTTTTATTTCTTGAGTCGCGACTTGTTGGCATATGTGTAAGGTTATTTCTTTTTATTCTATTATTTCCGCTTCCTGGACTCTCAATCACACGCATCGGGAGGTTCCGAGAACATTTTATCCCAGTAAGACAAGATATTTTTTTTTACTTATTATTTACACTTTTCTTAAAGAGCAGCGATAGCGTGGCAGGGAATGATAGGTATTGCCGACACGGAAGCTGCGGTTTCAAAACCATTCATACCTAGTTACATGATTTGTGTTTTTTTTTTAATTTCTGCCTCGCATTATTTGAGGTTGACTTTGGGCATAAGATCTTGGTGGCTCACGTACTCTCCCTCTCAGTTATTGATCTATTCATCATTAATTATCGTTTTTTTAAACGTTGAAGGAAAACATCGTTAGAAACATATCCAACAATACTCCATAAGTACATTTCGAAAGCATATAAAGTCTACCAACCCGCATTAGGTCAGCGCAATGCAGGACGGATAGGAATATACTATTCTTGGTTTAAACATAATGTTTATACTATAATAAAATGTATTAAAACTGTAATACATTTGAGTGTTGCTATAGGGGGAGTCCCCCGAGTACCGGACACTTAAGGTTTTTAGTAAACGAAAAAAATAATAATTAGGTTATATTTCGATTCTTAACATTTTCATTAAAACAAATATATGTAATATTAAAATAAGTCAAGAAAGATTAACACTATACGTTTTTTAGCCCCTTAAAACGGAATCAATCATACGTTTAGTTTTTGGTTTCATTGAAATTTGGCACCTAGTACCGGACAAGTATAAATTCAAACCCATAAGACCGGACAGTACCTAGTGATTATGGGATTACAAAGATTTAAAGTTATACAAAAATCTTATATTAATACTATAAATGTCTGAGCCATATAAACATTATAAAAATATAAATAAATTAACAAAATTTAAAATAAATGACATGTCTTTTAACATCGAAAAAACCAAATACAAAATAGTTTTAAAGGAAATAATTTTAAATTTCAACATTATGTTACATATTATATGTATAGAAATCGAGATAATAAGTAATAATAATAAGAATTAAAAATATTTGCAACGGTCACAAACATAAATTTCTGAACACTCTGGGATATCCGCACAGGCTTCATGAGCCTAACCTTTACAGTGCCCACACTGGATCCAGTCCTCGTCGCAGTCGCAGCAGCGTCGCGTTTAACAAATAAAGTGCTTTTAGGTACCATAAAGCGGCCGGAAGCATCTCTAATTGTCATCTTTTGGTTTGAAACATTTTCAATAGCTAAGTTTAATTTGCTTGGGTCCCCTTGGATACCCTTTTTTCGTCTCCATTATATCAAATGATCTGAAAAGATAAATAACAGCATAACAATATTATATAGAATATAACAGGCACACTGTTTTATCAAAATATATTTGCCCGGTACTAGGGAACTTGTATAAGTCTAATTCAATTTGTCCGGTACTAGGGAATCCGTTACTGTCCGGACTTACGGGAATAACGTACAGTATTATAGTTCCGATTTCCATAAAGTCTATTAATAAATCTGCCAAAAAAGATTATCAGTGTAAAGCGTACTTACCAATTATTAAATCAGAAGCACCACACACAATTAATTCACTTTAAAAATATAATCTGTGACGTTCTGTATATTACTCGACGCAACAAATTACTGCGCAAAATGACTTACGTGTAACCTGTAAGGGGGGTATCGAACGAAACTGACGCTTCGTTCGTGACGTTCTAACTGTTTAGTTTGACGTCTTCTGGTGCTGCCACACCGATGTTATAAAATGTTAACAAACATTTTATAACATTAAATCTAACATTTTATAACATTTCTTAACATTTTCTAACATTGTCTAACATTTTATAACATTTGAAAACATGACATCGGCCCTTCTTCTTTGACGGCTTCTTTGACGACGCCGCTCTCAAAAGTACCGCCGCCCGCTGTTAAAAAATGTTCAAAAATGTTACAAAATGTTACAAATTGTTAAGAAATGTTTACTAAATGTTGCTGCCACACCGGTGTTATAAAATGTTATATAACATTTTCTAACACCGGTGTGGCAGCACCATTCGATTACACGAATGTTATAATGAGCGTTATTTCAAGTTTCGACGTGTTTTGTCCGGTACTAGGTGCTGTCCGGCGCTAGGGGGATTCCCCCTAACTCTATTTAAAAAGAAAAACGTAAAAAAAAAATAGATTTAATCTTGTCCATGCAAATACAGCACACCCACATACATACACAGCATACCCACAAGCAAATAAAATAAGAAACTACGCAAGTTCTATATTAAAATAAGAAATAAATACAATAATATTACCTATTCGTCTTTTTTAACCCGAAGGTCAGTCATCAGGTATAATCATGACCGCTAAAACATAGAATTGTTGAAAATATTTATGTATAAAGGTTTACGTCCGTATTCAAGAACAATCCTCAACCAATCTCTTAGTAAATTTAGATTTCTGTATGTATGTGATTAGCCTTTATTGTTTGGCGCCAAAAAAGGGCCAATCACCTATACAGAAATCGCTAGTAAGCGTTTGCGGGCACTATGAGGCCTCATATACGGAGACCTGTTTCTTTGGTTATATTACAAGTCAGGTAAGGAAAAACGAATAATAAATAATATTGCACGTGTCAATGCTTAAGAAACGCATGCCATTTTATTAGTACTTGAATTGAAATGCTATACAGTATTAAATATTAGGATGCAGTTAAACAACGCGTGCTATCGCGAGCCGAGCCACGGACAAGGTGCAGCCTGCTCGCGTACACGACGTGGTGTCGTACACCATTCGTAGTAATTGTTAAGGGTTGACAGCGCCTAAAGTGCTCGCCCAAAAGTCCGGTGAAGCTGTAGAAAGCCGACTCGTGTCAGGCTAACAGCATAACGTCAAACCGAAAAAAAAGAAGTAGTAATTGTTTAAAACTTAGGTACTTTGGGAGACGCGCCGCGTCGCCCTTATTAAAATGGCCGGCAAATGAGCAAGTGGGTCACCTGATAGTGAGTGATCTCCACCGCTTAAGAATATCCACAATATCAGATTAATCATGGACGAGTTGCCGACTTTAAAGGAGGAGGAAGGAAAGTAAGACATTGTGAAAGGAAGGGTCTCGTGGTATCACTACTGTATAACTGCACCATTAAACATTAGTGTATGATTTAATATTATATATGTTTGTATACAAGACAATTAAAACACAATTAATATCTTACAATGTATATTGCATTAAATAAGGATGATACTCTATAGTTGAATTTGCACATACACTTATAGATACTTGAATGTAACAAAAAACCGTATATTAACCCATCAAACGTACAATACAATGTAGAAGGATAACTGCCGTATGTATCATATCATATAAATGCTATCTACCTAAAATTTAATATCACTTCAACAGATAGACTTCCATTAGGAAAATCCAACAATACAACTCCGCATATCACTGGCCAAAACTATAAGGGTTTGTGTTTCCTTATGTACATTCACACATCTTCATTTCGAAAACTGTATTAATTTGAAAGTGGTTTAGCAGCCCTGTACATAGATGTGTCTACAGGATGAATGAGTTGGTTCCCCTAGAGTTAATGCTGCATACGCGTACCCCATAGCCTTTAAAATTTTAGTCGCTAGCATGGTCTAGGCCAGTGAGTCTGACATACGTCCGGATCACGTACTGGCTTGCAATGTAAATGTATTTCCTCGTGTTAAGAAAAGCTCTTAACACAAAATAAATTAATAGCGTGGGCAAAACAGGGTTTCATTAGCTCATTAGCTCGTGTACATTTAAATTATTAATTGACAATACAATTACTGCTATACACTTATTATGTTAATTTCACATACTTATTTAAACTGTGAAGAATTACTGAATTGGAACGAGTCGTTGTCAGTGCGACCTTCAAGTAAGCAGATAACAAAGTCGTATTGTTACTTCATTATTTATATATTTGTCATAATGGGGTTATTGTTTATATTGTCGGTTTACTGCAAGAACTCATTAACTCACAAATACAAAACTATCAATTAAGCCACTTTAGTTATATTGTTTTCCCTATATATTCTTATATGATTATGTTAAAGGAAACATTTAACATAATCATATAGGAATATATAGGGAAAACAATATACCTAGCTACATCTAAAAGCAGCTTAATTAATAGTTTTGTATTTGTATACCTACAATATAATATATAGTGTTATTAACGAACTATCAGAATTCTTTAATTCTAACAAGTTTCATTCTGAAGTAAATGTATAAATGTACAAACACAGACATGCAGCTATAAGTAAATATTGGCCGCGAGTAGACACAGCTTTTCCACTCATACGATCATTAATATAGTACAAAATTTTCTCGCACTCAATTTTATAATTTGACATGCCTTCCCGACTATACATTACAAGCTTACAGTCCGCATTTTTAGTCACATAAAGTCTTGCACGCGTGATAGGGTCCATAACTGTAGTCAATTTCCAGTCTTTTATGGAGTAGTTATCAGGCTGTTTGTTGTAGGATTCGTCGTCAAACACACGAGGAGACTCGATCCACAGGCTCACGTCAACTTTATCATCTGTAATCTTCCGCGAGTTGTAATCCCGTATGTAACTGTAGAGGAAGTCACGCGCGATGTAGCAGTACACTGTCACTGTTTCAATCAGCTCCACATCTTCGATTCTCAGCCAGCATTGATCAGCACGGTCGTTCCGATTGGGTAATTCGAAAGGCACTGGGAACATGTAAGGTTTAACCTGTTTCACATCCCCTTCACCGCACAGTACATCTGATAGTAATAGCGAAGCAAACACAATTCCGAGTAACATTTTAAATGTGCCGCAGCGGCGACGTCATGATGGAAACTAATCGAATGTAGTGACAGCTGTATCGCAGCTACAAAAACTGTTGCAGAGCGGTTGTTTTGCCTTCTCAGGTGATTACAGGTTGAAAAAGACTATTAGATTGCTATTTACAACTCATTGTTATGAGTACGCGGTGCGTTACAACTTACACGTGACACCGGCCACTTGTCACAGTTGCTATTACAATGGCTAGGGTCAACTAATATTCGATAGTTGCTATGTGTGCTTAAGCTTGTAATGTGTTATTTCCATTTAATTTTGTGCAACAGTAACCCGTCAGCCGACATTCTATATATTGAGGATACACAATCGTTGTCTCTATGAAAACATCACGCCATAGTAAGACGAGTTGAATTATCCATCCCGTGTTAAATTCCCATTCGCGATTTAAATTGGTGATGTAACAGTCGTTTTGTGTCTTATTAACACTGTTAGTATGAGTTTTGGTTCTCTAATTCGTACCCTGTTTCCACGGTAATCTAGGTTGACATAAATGGACAGTGCTATTATAGTTTCCGGACTTCTTGCAGTTCACGAAGGCTATGCTCTGCTTCTTATACCGGTACATATCGGAATCGCAAATTATATGTATTTATCAAGATACGATGTAATGTAATTGGTTATAGCAACGTTTATTAATGGAACATAACATTCATGCCAACTTGAATAAATTATTCACTCATTTCCTCTACCTGTACATACAATATTTTTTTACTTCATAAACAAGGAATTAATCAGAAGGAAAGTTAGAGGTATGACTAAAATACCCACTGTTTGCTGAGCTTATTTCCGTCCCATAATATGATAGGGGACTTCCCTATCGCCACATCGGGTCCAAACCCAATCCAGGATACACCTGTGGTTACAGACGTATCTAGGGGGACATTTGTATTGAGTTCAGAGAGCGGTGATTGTAATCATAGAAGACAACATGTGGTAGGTAGTTGTTTTTTAAACAACTTTAGTATTCTTTTTATTAGATTGAATGATGAAACAACCTGGACCGCCTGATAAGCGCCACGCGTGCCAATAAGCAGAAGAAACAAGGACCACACAGAACTTTAAAATACTATAATACTAACTACCTAACTACTAACTAACTAAATAGTTTTGATATTAGATAAGAGGGTCTTAACATGTTTAACGCGATCTTAAATGCTTGAGCTGCATTTCAATATTCGAGTGTTAGGTACTCTCATAACGTCCAATAACTTTACTGGATTCAATGATAAGGCGGCTCCACTCTCTGTTCTCTGTGCAGGTGGGCATTTCACGTCAGTTCTAAAGATATTGTAATAGTTTCCCGTGCCCTTTGTGTTTAATAGAGGTAATCGGGGTCAGTACTGGCTATGTGCACTTGCCGAAACGGCCTTGTGGTCACGCGTTGTCGTAAACTTCGATATGGTGAGAGAAATAGTAAATAATAGCAGGTTTTTAGTAGAAGACAGAAAGACAGAAATTAAGTAAAGTATGTGGAAATGATGGAAATGACGGCCTTCGTGGCGCCGTGGGCATGGAGCCGGCTATGAAGCGAGAGGCCGCGGGTTCGATTCCCGCACCAAGACAAATGTTTGTGTGATCCACAAATATTTGTTTCGGGTCTGGGTGTTTTCTCCCCAGAGGGGTTGACGGGCAGGCGGCCGATCGTACAAACTGCACGCCAAATCTTTCTGTAATATGTGTTACAAAAAAAAAGCAAGCGCCTACTCCACTACGAGGAGGATAAAGGCAGGTGGAAGATTATATACTAACCCACTGTTGGGAATTTCATTGTTTCCCGTGACCTTCAAACCTGAACGTAAGGGTGCACACGGTAAACACTGCTGTTTGGCAAATGGAAACAGAAATAGACAAAATGATGGTACCGAATATATTTTTTCTCCATTTATGGCTTACCACTGCTGTGTATCTGGCCAATGACAAGTTATTAAGATACTTCAACTCATCACAAGGACGATTAAATACGAGTGTGGTCGATTGCACGGTCCTGTCAGAGTTGTGGAGTCAATTCCGCGCTGTCCGAATTCCCGCCAAAACTCAAAGGAATATAATACTTTTTAGTAAGGGAAGAAAGGTTTTACAAGGTGGTAGCCCCTTCGTATGCGAGAGGCCGTCTGGGTTAGTACCACCGTTTTTTCTATTTCTGCCGCCAAGCAACAGTGTGTAAGCACTGTTGTGTTTCGGTTTGAAGGACATTGAAGCCAGCGAAATTACTGGGCATTATGAGACTTAACACCTTACGTCTCGGGATGACGAGCGCAGTTCAGTGCCATACAGTGCTTTGTAATTCAAAGTTCTGTGTGGTGTTGCTTCTGTTTATGGGCAGGTGCGGCGCTTGCTATTAGGCGGGCGCCTTGCTCTTCTCGTCATTCAATCAAAAAACAAAAAAAAACGTAATTGCATACAAAAAAAAATGGGATACACAGATGATACCACATATCCTAAAAGGGATAAAACGGACGCATACAAAATTGGAGAATTAATTCTGGCGCGATAAAATCATACAAAGATTTTAATATAGAATGAGAATCTTTGTGATCATAAATTGTACCTACCTCAAAATAATAAATCAAGAGATGACATGTAACGGGAGTATAACAATGCTGAAGTTAAACAAACGGAAGTTATAATCACACTAATATTATAAATGTGAAAGTTTGTTTGTTTGGATGTTTGTCCGTCAATCACGCTGAAACTACTGAACGGATTTTGATGAAATGGTATACAGACAGGGTATGAGCTGACTTGGGTGATAGGGTACTTTTTATCCCGATTTAATGCTCCCTTGGGATAAAACAGGAATCTTGATATTCATCATTCACATTGAAAATTCTGAACGAATTTTGTTGAAAATTGATATGGAGACACGGTATTACCTGACTTATGTTATATGCAAAATAGACAGTCACTAAATCATTTGTAAATGTCCTAATTCCACGCGGGCAAAGCCGCGGGCGGAAGCTAGTGTTAAAATATTAATTAGTCGATTACTTATTTTAGTACGGTTGGTAAAACCAATGACACATTAATTTATAATACATTTTATCTAAACAAAACCACAAAACGGCTCTAATAACTATGGCCCAGGAATTCCAAAGGCCAATTAAAATTATCAATAGTTCTATGTAGAATTTATTAACAATAACAAAATAAATAACAACACGTTAACATACAAACATAGCTCACGCCTTTATCCTCGAAAGGGTAGGCAGGCAACTAGTGCTGCACCCACATCTCGTCGAGTTTTTACGTCCCGTGATGAGAAAGCAGGCAAGTTTATCGCCATTTAGGGTACAAATTCCAATCCCGAGCAATAAATAATAATAGTCTGAAATAAATACATAATTTGAATTAGAAGGAAACCCCTTAAACTTCTCGATTATTTAAATTTGTATCCAGAACACCATGTTAGGACAATAATTAATTAAGGTTATTTAAGGTGGACAGACGACCTGATAAAGGTCGCAGGAAGTCGCTGGATACAGGCCGCTTCCAACAGGTCGGTCAGTCGGTCTGGAAATCTTTGGGGGAGACCTATGTTCAGCAGTGGACGTCCTGTGGCTGATGATGATGATGACACCATGTTTTGTAGTTGGCGAATTGAATAGGCACATCCGTAGCTCACTAAATACACCTCTATTTACTGCCGTTGGACATAGAGATGTTACGGTCTGTATTTTATGTAAATAAGCAACTTTTCACTTGCATATAATGATATCAACTGTTCTTATTCCACCTGCCCTTATCCCACTCTCAGTATGGTCAGCGCAACATGCTTTTTTTCATGTTACATAAAGATTTTACTTGTAGTTTTTACGACCGGCCACCTGCCTGACGTCAACTCCTCTGGGGAGAAACACTGAGACCCGAAACACATATTTGCGGAGCACATAAACAGTTTGTCCCGGTGCGGGAAGCGAATCCTCGGCCTCTCGCTTCACAGCCGGCTACTCGCCCACTGCACCACGGAGGCTATCGATATATGGGCGAACTAATTTAAAATATATTTTACTAGCTTTTGCTCGGAGTTCGCGTCCCGTGATATCTCCATGATAGAAAGTAGCCTATATAGTGACATTGGAGAGTACTGCAGTAAGACTCCAAATTCATACATTTTATATGCAGGAAACATAATAAATACATATCGACCCGTTGTTCTATTGCTCAGCCGCGTGACAGAACGACAAACAAACACATACATTTTCCCCGTATAATCTCTACATATACCTATATATAAAAATGAAATACCACTCACTTCACTCTCTGACTGATTAATCATGGGTCAAGGATTATTAAAAATTACATTTTAAAAGGGGAAAACGGGGGTTTATGCGGGCGGAGCCGTGGGCAATAGCTTGTTCAATATAGACGTTACATTTTCCTTTTCTGTGTTATGCACGTAAATAGTTTTATCTTAATAATTGTTATAGAACGAAATAACACGCGGGAAAACCACGGGATATATATTGTTTACAATGTGCACAAATAAAAATCCGCTATATTAGTTTTATCGAACATCCGCTTAGTAAATATATCAATCTATTTCTGTCGATGACGACAATGTTCATTACTAATGGTTGTTAATACAAAAACAAATTAGGAAAATCTAAAATCTAGGTTGCTATCTATGGAATGTTTGTGGGGCGTTACCACTTCTATTGTATGGTCTTTTTCATATTATCTATTGAATTATCAACGTGAAGAAGTGAATTTTTAAAGACAGCCTAAATCGTACGAAATCTAAGTAATATTAGCAATAAGTTACTATCTTCAAAAGTAGCATTTGCTATTTTTCGTTGAGCAGTTTCCCATTGTTCCTCGTATTCCATTATCAGACCTTAACATGTTGGATTATCACGGACCATAGACGGACCATATGGACCATCACGGAAAATAACTCAACAACTAAAAAAAGAGTTAGTCAAATCGGTGCTTAAGTGTCGGAGTTATGCATAAACATTTTTTTGTTTTTATTTTTTTTTATTTTTTTTTATCCTGGCTCGGCAGAATGACTACGCCACACCTGATGGTAAGTGTAGCGCAATCCAGGAATAGTGTCGACCAAAGACAAACAGTGTATCAATCGTTGGTCGGCACGATCATGCCGGCCTGCCTAACTGCTTCTTCACACTCCGTTTAAAGGATCCAATATTATAGGAAGGAGGGAACACGTGTGCCGGCAAACTATTCCACAGCTTAATGGTCCGGCAGAAGTAAGAATTTGCGAACTTTTTAGTTCGAGCCGAGATGGAGGAGACCACGAAGCTGTGGTAACGCAAGCCAGCACGCGTGGTTCTGTTAAGGAAAGGTGAGGATGGGATAAGGTTAAACAATTCTTCGGAGCATTCACCGTGATACAGACGGTACAAGACGCTCAGTGAGGCAATGTCCCTCCGCAATTGTAGCGGTTCTAAGTGTCTTGTAACATCTGCATCATTTACAATGCGGACAGCCCGACGCTGCAATCCGTCCAAGGCATCGAGTAAGTATTGGGCGGAACCGTCCCAAAGGTGCGAACAGTACTCCACACCCGGCCGCGCTTGCGCTTTGTATAAGCGGTAAAGCTGACCGGGAGTAAAAAACCGTCGCACCCTGTTCAGGATTCCGACCCTGCGTGAAGTGGCGGATATTACGCCCTCGATGTGAAATGAACATACATAATTTGAAAAAAAAATAGGTATAGGGACGAATTGAGAATCCCTTTTAAAGTTAATAAAAATAAAAAATATTCCGGATGGACTTTCTTTTTTGGAAGTATATCAGAAAAATGTTTTGCAAATTGCGATCATATGAATATCCAAATGTGATGATTTTGTTCTCAACATACCTCTTCGTCGAGTTCCGGATTTAGCTCTCATAAATACCCTTCATCTCCATCAGGTCTCCAGGGGTTTGGATCAAATTGTCTGTCATCTTCAAATTCGTTTAATCACGGTTCAAGTATTTTTAGATTTCTATCGGACGGTTTGATTTTTCTTTTTAGTTTTAGCAAAAAATCTGCTGGTGGGACTATACCTTATATTTTTGTACTCGACTGGATAGCGACCACCCTACACATGATGAACAATCCGCCATAGTGGCTTGTTCAAGTGAGTTCCCGGGATCAGCAAGTGTGTATCCAATAATTTCAGGCTTTAATTCTGCCGTCCGTCGGGGGACTCAGTATCTCTTGCATTATTTTTGGACTGCACTGTACCACAGAGTACATTATTATATAACTGAAACACTGTACTTAACATCAAGTCACTTGCCAGGATAAAAAAAATACTATTTTGCAGTGAAATAATTTAATGTGTCAAAATGTCGTGCTGTCTATAGCATCGCCGTCTGGAGGCCAATTTATGAAGGCTGTATATCAATTATCCGGCAACAGTTTCAAAAGCCTCATGACGGGTTGTATGTTTTTCTCTCCCTCTTCCTCTCCTCCGCCTCTTTAACAGACATCACTTGTTTGCAGAACGCAAAGAACTGCAGTTGTTACAACAGGTTTTTGCCAACCACCGCGGCCTACTCACGGCGCGGTTACTCCCATGCGGTACAGGCGGCCAACGTGCGATGGGCTGATTCTTCGTGCAGTCGAATACTAAGATTCTGGCGAACTAATGTTCAGGATCAACTGTACCTGTCACCTCATTAGCGCTAGTTTCTGTTTTATTATTGGCCTTCGAAAGCAGTCAGTTTGACGGTCCACCTTATACTGCATTTATGGCCGAATCCGAAACCTCGGTCGGACACTAATTTCTTTATTGATAATCGAGCGGTTTGTTCAAACTTTCTTCCATTTGGTGCACTTTTCACACCAAACATCCACTGTCCTCTGTCCTGTTACCACTGTCTCCATCCCTCTCTCCTGTTACCACGCGAGCCGGCCCATTCATGACAATACTATCTACAGCGTGGTTCCATCACTCATATTTTGACATGTAAAAGTGATATTTATGATCAAATTTGCAGAATAAATGATTTGAATTTGAATTTGCATAAAATGTGCATTTTCAATGGAAAATCTACACTAATATTATAAAGAGGAAAGATTTGTATTTAACGTATGTAACGAATAAACTTAAAAACTACTGGACCGATTTCAAAAATTCTTTTGCCGGTAGAAAGCTACATTATCACTGAGTAACATAGGCTTTACTTTTTATCCCGGAATAAGCAGATCACGCGGGCGGAGCCGCGAGGAAAAGCTAGTACGTTATAAGAAGGTAACGGCATTCTAGATTACATAATATTTTACAATTTACATGTATAATATATTGTGTCTGAATCTGTGCAATTGTAAAATATTACTATAAAATCGTTATCATATTCCATTATTAATGAAACAAACATCATATTTTCCTCACCTTTAGCCTCTAATTATCTCGGGCCTACTGTACAAATCGCAGCCGCTATAACGTTATTCTTAGCTTTTGCGTGTTCGTCTGATGACGTAAATCACTCATACAAAACAAACGGGTTGAATAAAACCAATCAAGCCGTGTAGAATCAAACGAGTCCGGCGTCCGCGCTCTCGCGGGTTAGCGTCATACATAATGGCTAACAGAACGCTTCTGCTGTGCCTATTAATTGTGAGTTTGTGCGTGATTGTTATAGAATGCCGTAGAAGTGGAGGCCGTAGCTCAAGTTCCGGGAGAAGCCACAGTTCAAGTTCCGGGAGAAGCCACAGTTCATTTGGCAAAAGCTGGGGGTCAAGTAGTCACGGATCGTCATGGAGTTCTGGAAGTAGTAGGCATTCAAGCCCAAGCTCCTATAGTTATCCATCGTCATCGTTTGGACTGTCCGGATTTGGTTCTCGTCATTCCTCATCGTCGAGTTCCGGAACAAGCTCTTACAAATACCCTTCGTCTTCATCGGGTCTCTCAGGGTTTGGATCAAGTTATCCATCATCTTCAAGTTCGTTCAATCGCGGATCAAGTTCAAGCAGCTATCCTTCTTCAAGCTCTGGGCTCTCAGGAATTGGATGGAAGTCTCCCTCATCTTCAAGTTCGTCGAATCACGGTTCAAGTTCATTCAGCTATCCTTCTTCAATATCTGGGCTCTCAGGAATTGGATGGAAGTCTCCCTCATCTTCAAGCTCGTCCAATCACGGTTCAGGTTCAAGCAGCTATCCTCCTTCAAGGTCAGGGCTCTCTGGAACTGGAAGCAAATCAAGTTATCCTTCGTCACCTACAGGTTTATCTGGCACTGGTAGTTCTTATTCTCCACCATCTTGGGGAGGTTCCCAATCCAATAAACCAATTCATAGTTATCCATCATCATCGTCAGGTATTTCGACATCAGGGGGTCATTCGTATCCTTCATCTGCTACAGGAATGTCTGGATCTGGAACATCAAGGTCACATACTCCGTTTTCAGCATGGCCAACTGTTGGCAACAAGCCATCATATGAGACACATTACCATCCGACATACACGCATCATTCGTACAACCACGGTCCTGGTTACATACCTACATATTATAGTTCTCCTCAATACATGTATGTTAATGAATACAGACACTCTGACAGTCGGTATGGAGATGTATTGACTGGTTTAGCTTTATATAACTTGGGTCGCTCACATAGTCACAGTCATGAACATTATTATCATGACGATTATTATAGAAGAAGGTATTATTCACACAACTCTGGTACCATGTCTACCTCTACCCCTAATAATGGTCAAGGCGAGGAAGCCAGTTGTGTTTTAAAAATAACAGAAAATGGTCAGATGACATCATTGAAAGTGCCTTGTGAAATCGTATCGACTTTTACTGAAGGAAGCCGTAAGACGAATATTGAAAATACTACAGTGTGTACAACAAATACCACTGTGATAAAGAATATATTACCGCTTAACAGCTCTTTGAATAGTCCCACAACTGAATCACCAAGCACTACAGGAAATCTAACTACTGTTCTAGTTGCTAACGTCACAAAAGGTAGTAATTTAACAGCGAATGGTACTGAAGCTTTGTTAGTAAATGCAACACTCATTCCTGCCAATTCAACAAAAGCTATCACGGATACTACCACTTCAAATGATATACCAATAACAACCGAAGCTACAAACGTAACTGCAACCACTGATTTAACTATAAATTCAACACAGATGCCGATAGTAACAAGTACATCAGGAAAATCAAATATGAATTCATCGGTTATTTTATTCAACTCAACGGTGAATTCAACAGTTTCATCGAAGCTTAATGCTAATCCAACCGTAAATGGAACTCAAGATGTGTCAGTTAACTCATCCACAATATATAACGTAACGACAGTGAACGTTACAGTGTGTAGTTCTACCTCTAAGGTAGTAGATCCTCTTAATGAAAAGGGGTCAAAATTGAATACGTCGGATATGCGTGCATGTGTGATTGAAATTCGCACCAAAGATCAATTGCTAACGAATAACGTGGATTGTGAAGTTCTTTTGTCATATGCAAAAATGCCAGAACCAAAAAAAGAGAGCGATAAGGTACTACCTTCTAGGGATAAATTGAAAAAATGGTTAGCGAATCCGCCATGGTGGATGTCTATGTTTATTGCTGTATAAACATTTGTTATATTTTTAAGTTATAGTGTATTAATTTTTAGATAGTTATATTATGCAGGCCTTTAATCCTAGCATTACCTAATACATGGTTTATAAAGTATATACGAGTATAAGCAATAGCGAGAATACGAATTATATTTATTTTCATGTTTAAAGATACTGCTAATATTAATGATAATAGTTTATAAGTTTGAATTTATGTTCGTAGATAATAATTAGTTGTAATATCTCAATAAAAATATATAACAATTGTTGTTTTTAGATACTTTATCTTATGAGCCATGGACTTTGTTCTTAAATATCGTTCATAGCTAAATAATGTACCCGCACGGAATAGGTTAAACGACACAAGTTAGCATAGAATTTATGGATTAATTAATTTGTTGCTAGTAGATTTCTTAAATGCAATTACTTATTAGTATGTTGTTTAGGATGCGTGTTCTAATAATAGTCTTTTAATTATGCTTTGTTTTTGTTACTCAATATCATTTTAGTCATTCATATATGGAAGAAATAAAGTACCTATGTAGGATGATATGGGCAATCTACGAGGTATTGAAATTTTAAACTTCATAATAATTTCATTGTTTATATATATTTACCTCTGACTTTTCTAAGTCACGTCTATATTAATTGTTAATTAACGCTTGCTGTGACGGTGAAGGAAACATCGTGAGGAAACCTGCATACCTGAGAACTCGATAAGATTTTCGAAGGTATGTGAAGTTTGCCAACCCGCATTAGGCCAGCGTGGTGGACTAAGGCCTAACCTCTCTCATTCAGTAGAGGAGGCCCGTGCCCAGCAGTGGGACGTATATAATACAGGGCTATTAAAAAAATATATATTTATTTTATCTAGTCCATTTTGTATGGGATCACGCATGATCTTACGTATGTAAAATCGCGCGCGATCCTAATAGGACCAAGGCAATGGGACGCTACGTGCATAGATAATTAGTATAAGTACTAAAAATCCACGCGTCCGTGTACTGATTACACGGTATTATGTGGTCCCGTTACGATTTATAGTTTACACTGTTATCCGCGATCTGCGATTTATTTTTTCTAGTACATTTGGTATGGGGTCACGAACTTTTTTTTAATTAATTTATTCCTGTCTATGGATATAAGTCCTTTAGACGCATACAAAATTTCATATTATGGCACAATAGTGTCCTTTTTTCCAGTCCCGACATTTTTTGGTATGCCTTACTACCACAAGAACGACGAAACACGGGTGCGGTCGATTCCAAGGTCTTGCCGGACTATTGGTGTTAATTATTTTCAGTACGATGCTTAATCCACTTATTTCAATGTTCCATACACTGTCAATCACACCGTCAATGTTAATTGCAAATCCATACCACTTTTGTGCAATATACAAAACTTTAAGGTGAGATGCAATTAGAATTTTCAGAAAATCGTTTTTTTTTTTTTTATCGTGGCTCGGCAAAGTGACTACGCTACACCTGATGGTAAGTGTAGCGTAATCCAAGAATAGTGTCGACCAACGATAAACAATTTGTCCATCGTAGGTCGGCAAGATTATGCCGGCCTGCCAAAGGGCCAAGGGGGAGGGGAAGGAAACAGGGATGGGAAAAGGGTTAGGATCAGGGGGCAAGCCCCCTGGGGAGAACCGGATATACACTGGCTGACCCTGGAACGCGACCCACACAAGGTGGGCCACTATGGCAGGTTTTAGCACCAGTGTACGGTGGTCGCTATCCGATCGGATACAAGTATCCTCCCACCAGCAAATTGATTTTAACAACTATAATTATTTTGATGAAATTTTACTTTTACGACTCAAAATTATTTAGTTACGCATTAAGTGGGTGTCAGACGTACGAACGTTTTTAAGATCGCGAACTTACTCGGCTCGACGTTAGTGACACACGTGGAGCTTACACATTCCGTATTGCGATGTCGCCATGTCGTCGACAGAAGAAGCTTTGTGATATTTAGGAATTATATCGAATGCCGTTACCTTCTTATCACGTACTAACTTTTCCTCGCGGCTCAGCCCGCGTGATCTGTTTTTACATTACGCTGCGACCATTAGGAGCGAAGCATCAGTGAAAAATGTTGCAAAAACGGGGAAACTTATTCATATTTGAAGGCTTCCGTTACGTGCGCTGCGTACACGGTTCAAGCTACCCAAAAAACATGTATGAAAGAATTATTCCTTTTTAAATGATCTAAAAAAATGTCCGTGACCGTATACGTCTATCTTTTAAGATTGACTCACTATAACCTTTTCTATGGTAATCAAAGGGGAATGCCCATCTCCCATACAAAAAAATGCCTAAGATGAACAAAAATGAATTATACACCAATTTGTAGTAAAGATCAAAGTAAATCTATTACAATTAAAATGTCTATCCAAAAATTTGGAGGAAGCTGGTTAAAAACATTTTGCCAAAAATATATTTTACGTGTTGAAATTGGGATCTGACAAGTGCAAATATCGGTAATTTAAATAGGTTAAGGATATAATCATAATTATTCATAGATAAAACAATGAGGTATTATATTGGAGCGGACGTCGAATCGGAAGTAAAAAGTTTGGTACTTACGAATAACTTAAACAGAAAAACTATCTGTCAAATACATTTGTATTTACTAATGTCAAATTCGACATTCATGTACATTTACGACAATCAAATTAAATACTATAATAATAATTATAATACTTTCCCCCTAGTGTGTAAAACTTGAGAATAATACAACTATTCTTATTTTAATCTAAATAGATTATAATATGACTATTTGAAGTTTCTGTCCATTTCCAGGCATTTTATGGGCATTCCCCTTTGGTCGGAATTAATGCATTATTGCCAATTATTTGCCAAAGAGTTTTATCAACATAATATTAATCCTTATCCAAATAAATATTTTATACTGAAAGAAGGTTCTTATACTAAAAGAAGGTTTTGTATTCGTCCCGTATGTATTTTTTTTATAGCATAGGCCGGCAAACGAGCAAGCGGGTCACCTGATGATAAGTGATCTCCACCGCCCATGTACGCCCACCACCAGAAGAGTCATGGGCGCGTTGCCGACCTTAAAGGAAAGGGATAATTAGGGATTGGGAAGGGGGGGGATTTGGGCTTCCGGTTATCTCACTCACCGTACGAAACGCAGCAGCAAGCCACTACTTTACGTCGGTTTTCTGTGAGACAGTGGTAACGATCCGGTCGAGCCAGCCCATTCATGCTGTAGACAAAACTGTCTACAGCGTGGCTCTACCACTCTCAAAGTAAAATAAAGTATATTATACATGGTATTAAATCAATGATTAAGATTAAATACATAGTTCAACAAATTAATTGTTTCGTGTATGTGAATATTTAAGATGTGTGTTTTTTTTTTTTTTTTTTTTTATCCTGGCCTGGCAAAATGACTACGCCACACCTGATGGTAAGTGTAGCGCAATCCAAGAATAGTGTCGACCAACGATAAACAGTGTGTCTATCGTTGGTCGGCACGATCAAGCCGGCCTGCAAAGGGTCAAAGCGGAGGGGAAGGAAAAAGGGATGGGAAAAGGGTTAGGATCAGGGAGCAAGCCCCCTGGGGAGAACCGGATATACACTGGCTGACCCTGGAACGCGACCCACACAAGGTGGGCCACTATGGCAGGTTTAAGCACCAGTGTACGGTGGTTGCTATCCGGTCGGATACAAGTATCCTCCCACCAGCAGTGTGTCATGTTTATCAGTGATTTATCATGATTTATCAGTGTAGATAATATCTACTACCGATAAAAAAAGTCCACAATATATGTACTTAGTAATAATTATAAATATTTATTAGTATGTTATTACACTAAAACGCCCAGAATACTTGAAGAATCAGGAATGAATTGCCAACTTAAGAAAAATATATAATCAAGGGATTTGTAAGGAGAGGAGATTTGGGCCTCCGGATATCTCACTTATCATATGAAATGCAGCAGCAAGCCGCTACGTTTGGCCGGTTTTCTGTGAGATAGCGGTAACAACACAGCGAGCCGGTTCATTTAAGCTGTAAACAAAATTGAGCATGGCTCTACCACACAAATCCTATAGGTCTTTAGCCTGTTCTTAGAGTACAAAACTACCAACTCGATGAGTGATAAGGAGTGATAAAAATTGAGAATGTTTGGTAAATTTGGTGAAGCAGAATGCGCGGCGTTGCGATTAAAAACAACTAATAATGTAGGATATGGCTATTTCTTTATCGGTACAATTTGCGTTGCGCGGTAGCGGCCCCAGCACCGACTTTTTTTCAGTGAGCTTAGAACTCTGTTTTTATTATTATTATAAATTTCCTACAGGAAACCTACTATGGTGATCGGATTGGATTTCTATAGTAAAAAATTCAAGATGTGAAAATGATTGGCTGCCATCCAGAAGTAGTAGGTCCCTCGTGTGCGAGAGGCCGTCTGGGTTGGTACCACCGCTCTGTCTATTTCTGCCGCCAAGCAATAGTGTGTAAGCACTGTTGTGTTTCGGTTTGAAGGACATTGAAGCCAGTGAAATTACTGGGCATTATGAGACTTAACATCTTATGTCTCGAGGTGACGAGCGCAGTTCAATGTCATGCAGTGCTTTATAATTGAAAGTTCTTCTGTGTGGTGTTGCTTCTGTTTGTGAGCAGGCGTGGCGCTTACCATCAGGCGAGCGCCTTGCTCGTCCCGTCATTCAATCAAATAAAAAAAACTATTCTTTAAAAAGAACAGAATTGTATACAGCGCCATCTTGTTAATCGAATGAAAACTTCAACTTCTATTTAATTCCACTAGATTACCGTACGCCGCGCCGTACGACAACCAGTGTTGCCAGATGGGGCTATTTAGCGCCAATCGGGCTATCTCCCTTACCGAGCGGCGATATTATTTTATCCGCTGGCTACAGGTAGCCGATTTGGCTATATTTTTTTTCTCAGAAATATTTAATTAAAAAAAAAGTGCGCGTCTCGGGACGCTCGACAGAAGTGATAACTTAAACTAATGTGGGTTAAAGTGAGAGCGGAGGAGCCTGCTTACTGCTACCGTATGCGTGAGAGAAAGGGAAGCCAGTCAGAGAACGCCTTAACGCGTTGCGTTACGAAGTCCGGTCAAAGTCATGTCAAAGTCATGTCAAAGTCATGTCAAAGTCGTGTCAAAGTCGTGTCAAAGTCGTATCAAATTCTTGTCAAAGTCGTGTCAAAGTTGTGCCAAAGTCGTGCCAAAGTCGTGCCAAAGTCGTGTCAAAGTCGTGCCAAAGTCGTGTCAAAGTCGTGCCAAAGTCGTGTCAAAGTCGTGTCCAAGTCGTGTCCAAGTCGTGTCAAAGTCGTTTCCAAGTCGCGTCAAAGTCGTGTCCAAGTTGTGTCAAAGTCGTGTCCAATTCGTGTCCAAGTCGTGTCAAAGTCGTTTCAAAGTCGTGTCCAAGTCGTGTCAAAGTCGTGCCAAAGTCGTGTCAAAGTCGTGTCCAAGCCGTGTCGAAGTCGTGTCAAAGTCGTGTCCAAGTCGTGTCCAAGTCGTGTCAAAGTCGTGGCAAAGTCGTGTCCAAGTCGTGTCAAAGTTGTGTCAAAGTCGTGTCAAAGTCGTGCCAAAGTCGTGTCTAAGTCGTGCCAAAGTCGTGTCAAAGTCGTGTCTAAGTCGTATCAAAGTCGTGTCCAAGTCGTGTCCAAGTTGTGTCCAAGTCGTGTCCAAGTCGTGTCCAAGTCGTGTCCAAGTCGAGTCCAAGTCGTGTCATAGTCGTGTCCAAGTCGTGTCCAAGTCGTGTCAAAGTCGTGTCCAAGTCGTGTCCAAGTCGTGTCCAAGTCGTGTCAAAGTCGTGTCCAAGTCGTGTCCAAGTCGTGTCAAAGTCGTGTCAAAGTAGTGTCAAAGTAGTGTCAAAGTAGTGTTAAAGTAGTATCAAAGTAGTGTCAAAGCCGTGTCCAAGTCGTGTCCAAGTCGTGTCAAAGTCGTGTCAACGTCGTGTCAAAGTCGAGTCCAAGCCGTGTCCAAGTCGTGTCCAAGTCGTGTCAAAGTAGTGTCAAAGTCGTGTCCAAGTCGTGTCCAAGTCGTGTAAAAGTCGTGTCCAAGTCGTGTCAAAGTCGAGTCCAAGCCGTGTCCAAGTCGTGTACAAGTCGTGTCAAAATCGTGCCAAGGTCGTGTCAAAGTCGTGTCCAAGTCGTGTCCAAGTCGTGTCAAAGTCGTATCCAAGTCGTGTCAAAGTCGAGTCCAAGCCGTGTCCAAGTCGTGTCCAAGTCGTGTCCAAGTCGTGTCCAAGTCGTGTCCAAGTCGTGTCAAAGTCGTGTCCAAGTCGTGTCCAAGTCGTGTCAAAGTCGTGTTAAAGTCGTGTCCAAGTCGTGTCAAAGTTGTGCCAAAGTCGTGCCAAAGTCATGTCAAAGTCGTGTCCAAGCCGTGTCGAAGTCGTGTCAAAGTCGTGTCGGGGTTGCTTTAGTATCCGGTTGCAAGCGAAAAAGTGCGGGAGGGGTGGGAGGGGGTTGAGGGGGGGAGGTATAACCCTCCCTGAAAGGGGGGAGGTGCGGAAACCAATAGTTTAGGAGATATGATTTTTTTAAATTTCCAGGTTTCTGCTTGCAATATTTTAGCACATATTGATATTTTCAATGTGGTCACGGGTTTTTTTTCATAGGGAGCGGCGATATTATTTTATCCGCTGGCTACAGGTAGCCGATTTGGCTATATTTTTTTTCTCAGAAATATTTAATTAAAAAAAAAGTGCGCGTCTCGGGACGCTCGACAGAAGTGATAACTTAAACTAATGTGGGTTAAAGTGAGAGCGGAGGAGCCTGCTTACTGCTACCGTATGCGTGAGAGAAAGGGAAGCCAGTCAGAGAACGCCTTAACGCGTTGCGTTACGAAGTCCGGTCAAAGTCATGTCAAAGTCATGTCAAAGTCATGTCAAAGTCGTGTCAAAGTCGTGTCAAAGTCGTATCAAATTCTTGTCAAAGTCGTGTCAAAGTTGTGCCAAAGTCGTGCCAAAGTCGTGCCAAAGTCGTGTCAAAGTCGTGCCAAAGTCGTGTCAAAGTCGTGCCAAAGTCGTGTCAAAGTCGTGTCCAAGTCGTGTCCAAGTCGTGTCAAAGTCGTTTCCAAGTCGCGTCAAAGTCGTGTCCAAGTTGTGTCAAAGTCGTGTCCAATTCGTGTCCAAGTCGTGTCAAAGTCGTTTCAAAGTCGTGTCCAAGTCGTGTCAAAGTCGTGCCAAAGTCGTGTCAAAGTCGTGTCCAAGCCGTGTCGAAGTCGTGTCAAAGTCGTGTCCAAGTCGTGTCCAAGTCGTGTCAAAGTCGTGGCAAAGTCGTGTCCAAGTCGTGTCAAAGTTGTGTCAAAGTCGTGTCAAAGTCGTGCCAAAGTCGTGTCTAAGTCGTGCCAAAGTCGTGTCAAAGTCGTGTCTAAGTCGTATCAAAGTCGTGTCCAAGTCGTGTCCAAGTTGTGTCCAAGTCGTGTCCAAGTCGTGTCCAAGTCGTGTCCAAGTCGAGTCCAAGTCGTGTCATAGTCGTGTCCAAGTCGTGTCCAAGTCGTGTCAAAGTCGTGTCCAAGTCGTGTCCAAGTCGTGTCCAAGTCGTGTCAAAGTCGTGTCCAAGTCGTGTCCAAGTCGTGTCAAAGTAGTGTCAAAGTAGTGTTAAAGTAGTATCAAAGTAGTGTCAAAGCCGTGTCCAAGTCGTGTCCAAGTCGTGTCAAAGTCGTGTCAACGTCGTGTCAAAGTCGAGTCCAAGCCGTGTCCAAGTCGTGTCCAAGTCGTGTCAAAGTAGTGTCAAAGTCGTGTCCAAGTCGTGTCCAAGTCGTGTAAAAGTCGTGTCCAAGTCGTGTCAAAGTCGAGTCCAAGCCGTGTCCAAGTCGTGTACAAGTCGTGTCAAAATCGTGCCAAGGTCGTGTCAAAGTCGTGTCCAAGTCGTGTCCAAGTCGTGTCAAAGTCGTATCCAAGTCGTGTCAAAGTCGAGTCCAAGCCGTGTCCAAGTCGTGTCCAAGTCGTGTCCAAGTCGTGTCCAAGTCGTGTCCAAGTCGTGTCAAAGTCGTGTCCAAGTCGTGTCCAAGTCGTGTCAAAGTCGTGTTAAAGTCGTGTCCAAGTCGTGTCAAAGTTGTGCCAAAGTCGTGCCAAAGTCGTGTCAAAGTCGTGTCCAAGCCGTGTCGAAGTCGTGTCAAAGTCGTGTCGGGGTTGCTTTAGTATCCGGTTGCAAGCGAAAAAGTGCGGGAGGGGTGGGAGGGGGTTGAGGGGGGGAGGTATAACCCTCCCTGAAAGGGGGGAGGTGCGGAAACCAATAGTTTAGGAGATATGATTTTTTTAAATTTCCAGGTTTCTGCTTGCAATATTTTAGCACATATTGATATTTTCAATGTGGTCACGGGTTTTTTTTCATAGGGAGAAGGAAGAAAGTCACAGTTAACTTTATATTCAATGTTAAAAAAAATCTGTAACAAAAATTGCTTATGAAGCAAGTAATAACAACAAGGCGTAGTTGCCGGGGCTACTACTTTTTGGGTGCTTTAAAAAAAAATAACCACGAAGGGGACGGCAGGGTCTGCTCGCTCGCTTCGCTCGCTCACTGACCCTGCCATCCCCTTCTAACCTAATTTGTCCGAGTCGGGGTGCTCCAAATCCCGAGCTCGCTTCGCTCGCTCACGCGTGCATAAGCCTCGGTTTGTGAGGTTCCTACTTCTGGATGGTTAAGAAAAAAATAACCATCACCAATATCAATAAGGTAAGCAGGTCGAATGGGAGATAATAAGATCACAATAAACACAGGCGGCACTCAACAACAATGAAAGTAGGTAGTTGTGAATAGGAAAATAATAATTATAGTAGTATTGTAAAGAAAAAAAAAAGTTCCAGTAACGCAAGCACAACATATTAAGCATTTCGTTTTTATATAACTACTTGTCAGAACGAGACAGAATTAGTCGCGTTCCACGTTCAATGACATTTGTCTCTTTCTAATTCAATATTAGTGTGTTTACAACTGTAATAACCTACAAAACTTTAAAAATTAATTTCACAAAAACTATGCATTTCCGCATAATAAACTGCTAGCATTTGTTAATACGGACTAGTGTCTAACGTTTACTATAAAAATTATCAGCAAAATCCTGCACCCGGATACTAAAGCCAACCCGTCGTGTCCAAGTCGTGTCCAAGTCGTGTCAAAGTCGTGGCAAAGTCGTGTCCAAGTCGTGTCAAAGTTGTGTCCAAGTCGTGTCAAAGTTGTGCCAAAGTCGTGCCAAAGTCGTGTCAAAGTCGTGTCAAAGTCGTGCCAAAGTCGTGTCCAAGTCGTGTCAAAGTCGTGTTAAAGTCGTGTCCAAGTCGTGTCAAAGTTGTGCCAAAGTCGTGCCAAAGTCGTGTCAAAGTCGTGTCAAAGTCGTGCCAAAGTCGTGTCCAAGTCGTGTCCAAGTCGTCTCTAAGTCGTTTCCAAGTCGCGTCAAAGTCGTGTCCAAGTCGTGTCCAAGTCGTGTCCAAGTCGTGTCAAAGTCGTATCAAAGTCGTGTCAAAGTCGTGCCAAGGTCGTGCCAAAGTCGTGTCAAAGTCGTGTCCAAGTCGTGCCAAAGTCGTGTCCAAGTCGTGTCAAAGTCGAGTCCAAGCCGTGTCCAAGTCGTGTCCAAGTCGTGTCAAAGTCGTGTCAAAGTCGTGTCCAAGTCGTGTCCAAGTCGTGTCAAAGTCGTGTCAAAGTCGTGTCCAAGTCGTGTCCAAGTCGTGTCCAAGTCGTGTCCAAGTCGTGTCCAAGTCGTGTCCAAGTCGTGTCCAAGTCGTGTCCAAGTCGTGTCAAAGTCGTGTTAAAGTCGTGTCCAAGTCGTGTCAAAGTCGTATCAAAGTCGTGTCAAAGTCGTGCCAAGGTCGTGCCAAAGTCGTGTGAAAGTCGTGTCCAAGTCGTGCCAAAGTCGTGTCCAAGTCGTGTCAAAGTCGAGTCCAAGCCGTGTCCAAGTCGTGTCCAAGTCGTGTACAAGTCGTGTCAAAGTCGTGTCCAAGTCGTGTCAAAGTTGTGTCCAAGTCGTGTCAAAGTTGTGCCAAAGTCGTGCCAAAGTCGTGTCAAAGTCGTGTCAAAGTCGTGCCAAAGTCGTGTCCAAGTCGTGTCAAAGTCGTGTTAAAGTCGTGTCCAAGTCGTGTCAAAGTTGTGCCAAAGTCGTGCCAAAGTCGTATCAAAGTCGTGTCAAAGTCGTGTCAAAGTCGTGTCAAAGTCGTGCCAATGTCGTGTCCAAGTCGTGTCCAAGTCGTCTCTAAGTCGTTTCCAAGTCGCGTCAAAGTCGTGTCCAAGTCGTGTCCAAGTCGTGTCCAAGTCGTGTCAAAGTCGTATCAAAGTCGTGTCAAAGTCGTGCCAAGGTCGTGCCAAAGTCGTGTCAAAGTCGTGTCCAAGTCGTGCCAAAGTCGTGTCCAAGTCGTGTCAAAGTCGAGTCCAAGTCGTGCCAAAGTCGTGTCCAAGTCGTGTCCAAGTCGTGTCAAAGTCGTGTCCAAGTCGTGTCCAAGTCGTGTCAAAGTCGTGTCAAAGTCGTGTCCAAGTCGTGTCCAAGTCGTGTCCAAGTCGTGTCCAAGTCGTGTCCATGTCGTGTCCAAGTCGTGTCCAAGTCGTGTCAAAGTCGTGTTAAAGTCGTGTCCAAGTCGTGTCAAAGTCGTATCAAAGTCGTGTCAAAGTCGTGCCAAGGTCGTGCCAAAGTCGTGTGAAAGTCGTGTCCAAGTCGTGCCAAAGTCGTGTCCAAGTCGTGTCAAAGTCGAGTCCAAGCCGTGTCCAAGTCGTGTCCAAGTCGTGTACAAGTCGTGTCAAAGTCGTGTCCAAGTCGTGTCAAAGTTGTGTCCAAGTCGTGTCAAAGTTGTGCCAAAGTCGTGCCAAAGTCGTGTCAAAGTCGTGTCAAAGTCGTGCCAAAGTCGTGTCCAAGTCGTGTCAAAGTCGTGTTAAAGTCGTGTCCAAGTCGTGTCAAAGTTGTGCCAAAGTCGTGCCAAAGTCGTATCAAAGTCGTGTCAAAGTCGTGCCAAAGTCGTGTCAAAGTCGTGTCCAAGTCGTGTCCAAGTCGTTTCCAAGTCGCGTCAAAGTCGTGTCCAAGTCGTGTCCAAGTCGTGTCCAAGTCGTGTCAAAGTCGTATCAAAGTCGTGTCAAAGTCGTGCCAAGGTCGTGCCAAAGTCGTGTCAAAGTCGTGTCCAAGTCGTGCCAAAGTCGTGTCCAAGTCGTGTCAAAGTCGAGTCCAAGCCGTGTCCAAGTCGTGTCCAAGTCGTGTACAAGTCGTGTCAAAGTCGTGTCAAAGTCGTGTCCAAGTCGTGTCCAAGTCGTGTCAAAGTCGTGTCAAAGTCGTGTCAAAGTCGTGTCCAAGTCGTGTCCAAGTCGTGTTCAAGTCGTGTCCAAGTCGTGTCCAAGTCCTGTCCAAGTCGTGTCCAAGTCGTGTCCAAGTCGTGTCAAAGTCGTGTTAAAGACGTGTCCAAGTCGTGTCAAAGTCGTGTCAAAGTCGTGTCCAAGTCGTGTCAATGTCGTGTCAATGTCGTGGCAAAGTCGTGTCCAAGTCGTGTCAATGTCGTGTCAATGTCGTGTCAAAGTCGTGTCAAAGTCCGGTCCAAACCGACTGGTCACTGTGTGACGCCACCTGGTACTTCGATATTATCAATGTTCCAGGGAGGTCAGCTAACGCTGGCTGGTCGATGGACCGCTCGCGTTACGGAACGTTTCGGTTCACCCTCCCATAAGAAGTTATCACTTCAAAAATCATTTTTATGCAGAAAAAAAAAACTTTAACACCAACAATCAGTTTTAATAGTTTTTATGTATATGTTATAGCATGGATTTTAAAACGTTAACTGTCTTAATTTAAACTTTCCCGCCTTAACTACCTGTGCGCCATGATGGGGCCATCGATATATAAAAAAAGGAGGATAGAACGCTACTAATATCGTCATGGATGCAGGTTTATGATATATGTGTGCGAAAGTTGAGGGATACCAGATAAATGAAAATTTTCCCCAGTTTTAACCAACTCCTAAGAGGAGGTATTATATTCGGCCCGTGTTTATTGGAATAAAGTATGTAGATAGTAATTAAGTACTTAGTTCAAACAATTAATTGTTTCGTGTAATAATAATGGGGTAGGTATATAAAAAATTAAAAAATAAGTTAAAAGCCTTTAAAATTATTTAATTTTCTATACACATGCCTCTTACTTTGCACGGACCGTTCAATACTTTCTAATTTAGAAATGCGGTGGAAACGAATGCTCAAATATTTTGTAAGATACATTTAATTAAATTGATCTTATGTTCGGCGCCTGCCAGAGTGTGTTCTAGTTCCAAATTAAAAAAAATATTATTATTCGCTATAAAAGAATCCAATATTTTTTATATTATGTACGTATGTTGTTTTTCATTAGAAATTATAATGTTTTCTTTTATGAGCCTCCTGGCTGCCATCTCGCAAATGCGACATACTTTGTATAAATCTTCAGCCGGGAAATGTAGGCCCCCTTTAGATTAGACAGAGACACAGCACGCATTGTGAGAAGGTTTCTCTCTCTTAGGTCCTAACCGCCGGTGGCTTGGGTCATAGGCCTCGTCATTGGAGGGTTATGATATTTATATTTTTAAATGTTTTGTTTTTTTTTGTGACTAATATTTAAAAATGTAAAAAAACCCTTTTAAAGAAATTATTATTATTATTTTTAATTATTATTTTCAATTATTATTATTTTTAAGTATTAAGTAAGTACTGTACAACACACAGTTCAAAACGCACTGAAAAATAAAAAAGTCAGGGGCTTGTACCGCTGCCGCACAATACAAATTTTACCGAATCCAAAAACACCTCTGGAAATTAATGTTATTATTTACTTATTAATGAGTTTCTGAAGATATATTTTATGTTTTGGTAATCTCGATGATATGAAGCCGGTTAAGCTTTAAAAAAGGAGGTTCTCAATTCGGCGAGTTATTTTTTAATTTATTTGTTTGTTTCAGGAGTTTAATATCTTCTTTACTCCATATTCCGTTATCAGATTTTAAGAAAATATATATGCAGTAGCGTAGCTAGGACCGCAGGGGGGGGGGGGGGGGGCACTGCACCCCGGTTGTCACCGGTTTTGGGAAGACACTCGACCTGATATAACTACCACTACACACACCACTGTATATGGTACCTAAACTTTATCGAACATCAACATATTTCAAATTCGGTCCATATTTGATGGGGAAATTTATGTCCATACAATAAAATAAAAATAAAATATAAGCTTAATTGACAACCTCCTCCAGTTTTAAAGTCGGTTAGTAATGTTTGAACTAATGTTCTTAATCACAACGGAATACTCACACTTTGGGGAAAATACCTCATTTATTTTCTGGCAACACATGCACGTGTAGTTGACGTTTTGTGTTCCGAATAATACATAAATATTTTTACCAAAAACATTATAAAAGTGATTATAAATTCGTATCTTCCCTGTGATAAGTAATTCCTTGATATTTCTTTTTCGATGTGGAATTGTTTTTACAGTGTTTTATAACACATGTCGGCATTATTATATTTTTTTTAACACTATTTGGAATTAACTTTTCACAAGGCGGTCGTGTCGCGTAATGGCGGGAAATGGTGTACTATGATGAGAATGTGTGCGTGTGGCCCCCTATACGTACAGATTCTGGCACACTATAGGTCACTTCACTTTCGATGTATGGGAAGTGGCGTCCCCCTTTTTTTATATGTCGATGGATGGGGCTATCTCGGGCTACACGAGCGCTCTGGCGAGGCGATTCGAGAAAAAATATTCTGGTAGCACTGACGACAACTGCTTTAAGTTGACGAGCTGAGTGGCGTTGTTGGCAAACGTTCATTATTCAGAATTTAAGAATGTTGCGTGGCCACCACAGAGTACATTATTATATAACTGGTGGCCACAGGCCACTTCACTATCTCTTCAGTTGAGTTTGTTAGTTGTTACCAACAAAATTTAGAGTAATTGCAGCAATTTTTAGATGTAATGGTTTTTGCATCAAAATGTTCAAAAGAGACGTTTCTCTTTTGTGTGGGACTACGGCTAAAATAGTACATCCCTAGGTAACTTGGGAAATTAACCCATAAATATAGAATAACCTGAAGATTTGTTTATGTTTTAAAAACATGGAGTTAATCATCGACATATAAAAAAGGGGGACGCCACTTCCCATACATCGAAAGTGAAGTGACCTATAGTGTGCCAGAATTCTGTACGTATAGGGGCCACACGCACACACTCTCATCATAGTACACCATTTCCCGCCATTACGCGACACGACCGCCTTGTGAAAAGTTCATTCCAACTAGTGTTATAATAATGCCGACATGTGTTATAAAACACTGTAAAAACAATTCCACATCGAAAAAGAAATATCAAGGAATTACTTATCACAGGGAAGATACGAATTTATAATCACTTTTATAATGTTTTTGGTAAAAATATTTATGTAATATTCGGAACACAAAACGTCAACTACACGTGCATGTGTTGCCAGAAAATAAATGAGGTATTTTCCCCAAAGTGTGAGTATTCCGTTGTGATTAAGAACATTAGTTCAAACATTACTAACCGACTTTAAAACTGGAGGAGGTTGTCAATTAAGCTTATATTTTATCTTTAATGTATGGACATAAATTTCCCCATCAAATATGGACCGAATTTGAAATATGTTGATGTTCGATAAAGTTTAGGTACTATGCGGTCTCCTATATACAGTGGTGTGTGTAGTGGTAGTTATATCAGGTCGAGTGTCTTCCCAAAACCGGTGACAACCGGGGTGCAGTGCTCCCCCCCCCCCTGCGGTCCTAGCTACGCTACTGCATATAGATTTTCTTAAAATCTGATAACGGAATATGGAGTAAAGAAGATATTAAACTCCTCAAACAAACAAATAAATTAAAAAATAACTCGCCGAATTGAGAACCTCCTTTTTTAAAGCTTAACCGGCTTCATATCATCGAGATTACCAAAACATAAAATATATTTTCAGAAACTCATTGATAAGTAAATAATAACATTAATTTCCAGAGGTGTATTTGGATTCGGTAAAATTTGTGTTGTGCGGCAGCGGCACAAGCCCCTGATTTTTTTATTTTTCAGTGCGTTTTAAACTGTGTTTTGTACAGTACTCTTTATTTAAAAATAATAATTATAAATAATAATTAAAAATAATAATAATTGAAAATAATAATTAAAAATAATAATAATAATTTCTTTAAAAGGATTTTTTTCATTTTTAAATATTAGTCACAAAAAAACAAAACATTTAAAAATAAATATCATAACCCTCCAATGACGAGGCCTATGACCCAAGCCACCGGCGGTTAGGACCTAAGAGAGAGAAACCTTCTCACAATGCGTGCTGTGTCTCTGTCTAATCTAAAGGGGGCCTACATTTCCCGGCTGAAGATTTATACAAAGTATGTTGCATTTGCGAGATGGCAGCCAGGAGGCTCATAAAAGAAAACATTATAATTTCTAATGAAAAACAACATACGTACATAATATAAAAAATATTGGATTCTTTTATAGCGAATAATAATATTTTTTTTAATTTGGAACTAGAACACACTCTGGCAGGCGCCGAACATAAGATCAATTTAATTAAATGTATCTTACAAAATATTTGAGCATTCGTTTCCACCGCATTTCTAAATTAGAAAGTATTGAACGGTCCGTGCAAAGTAAGAGGCATGTGTATAGAAAATTAAATAATTTTAAAGGCTTTTAACTTATTTTTTAATTTTTTATATACCTACCCCATTATTACACGAAACAATTAATTGTTTGAACTAAGTACTTAATTACTATCTACATACTTTATTCCAATAAACACGGGCCGAATATAGTACCTCCTCTTAGGAGTTGGTTAAAACTGGGGAAAATTTTCATTTATCTGGTATCCCTCAACTTTCGCACACATATATCATAAACCTGTATCACTGACGATATTAGTAGCGTTCTATCCTCCTTTTTTTATATATCGATGGAGTTAATATACTACGTACAACAGGAGTGCTTGCTATGTTTGACTTAATTATTAAAAATAAACTATAATGTTCACAGATACGGTTCATTTTTCATTACCAATAAATGAAAGCGAATAACGGTCTAGAAAGGAAGCTACTTTTACGTATGTAGCGGACAGCGGTGTCCCTCTCGCACACACGGCCACTGTCCATTGGATACTAAATTAGTAGTATTTATTGTAGTACTTGTATATAAAAGAATACGTCTACAAAGTATTATAGTAATATATATAACAAAGAAATTATTTGCCTGCTTCGAATACTTGATTCTATATTTCATAATGTGTATATATAAAGCTACCATTTATTAAAATATTCGTGTAGCAGAAGTTATGTAGTCTGCGTCTTGGCAACATCAAGTACTGAGTAACACTGTGGATTAGTGTTTGTGAAAACAATCGATAAATCGATATTTAATCAATAGTTTTCGAGACTTTATAAGTATAAAATGAAACACAACTTATTATACTTTTGTATTAACAATTGATAATTTGTTATTAAAAAAATAATATATTCAAATTATTTTCTTTCAGCCGGCTTCTTTTTTCATTCATAATGAGCCCTGTTTTGGAAAATATTCGTTCTGAAGGAACAGATGTCGCTGCACAGCACAACTATTTTTTGCCATCATACACAACACATTAGTTGATCTTTCTCAATATTTTAAAGGATAAGCAATCGTTGGTTTTTCTCTATATAGACCAACATCAATTATCGATTTAACGACTGGTGTTGTATCACGTACCTGATTGGGCACAAAAAGCAAATCATCGGATTTGGAATTGGTCTCTGTAGCAGACGTACTTGGAAGAGTTTGAATTTCGAGTATTTCTGTTGGTACGGATGCAATTAGATCCGCATATTCACTTTGGAGGAGTTGTGCCCGCTCCCCACACATTACACTATTGGTTTGAATATACTCGTATATTTCGGAATTCCCTACAACTTGGCCACACTGCCCTTAGTACTACTTTACACCGGATCACTGGGATTTCCCCAAGTAGACATCAATTCGTTCTAAAAAAAATGCTAAGGACGATAAAAAAGAAAATAAACGATACATCGATATCTTTCTCAGACAATTGATTGTTTCGATAGTTGATATACTATCGATTAATCGATTGACAATCGATTTTTAATCGACTGTGGATTATTGTCTTTGACGTGAGGCACGGGTGACAGTTGTGTGCAGTTGTGTGCGCAAGAGTGTGTTTATAGGCTGTGTCTTGTAACGAGTTTTTAGATACAATGTTATTTCGTTGGAATTTCGTACTTTGTGCTATAGTTTTACTTTCTATTCTCGATGGGCAACTAGTTAACGGTAGGAAAGGTTTCGGTGGCGGCAGACATTCATATCCGAAATCAGGCGGCCTATCTGGCGGAGGTGGCCACAGTTATCCGAAATCAGGTGGCCTATCCGGCGGAGGTGGCCACAGTTATCCGCACTCAGGCGGACTTTCAGGCGGCGGTCACTCACCTAGTAACCATGGATATCCCAATTCAGGAGGAATGTCCGGTGGAAGTCACCCATATCCTTCGTCGGGAGGTAGTCACGGGTACCCATCACCCGGAGGAAGTCATGGATATCCTACCGGCGGTGGATTATCCGGCAATAATCATGGATCAGCAAACAGATATCCTTCGAGCGGTACTCATACTACACAAGCACATAATTATCACTACAATCCGCCACAGCAAATCAAATACACGCCAGTGTCGGGCGGCGCCCCAGTTTCATACCCCGTGTACCAAGGCCCGCCGCCGACTTATGTGTATAATATTAAAGATTCAGGAAGTAAATATGGCACATTACTGACTGGTCTTGCTCTGTTGAATCTCGGAACTACGGCGTACGCGATCACTCACAGCGGCGGCGGCGGCGGCTCCGGCGGTTCCGGCCACTACAAAGCGCAACCCGGGGAGGTATGCAAATTTGGCTTGAAGAAAGACAATGGTGATTACGAAGAGACACGCATAGATTGTCAGTTGATTACAAGTTTTATATTACAAGAGGATGCTAAAGCACAAAACAATGCAACTAATACATCAATTATAACAACAACTGTGACAAATATTACCACAGTGAATGTTACTAATGGTGTGCCTGAACCTGCCGTCACCACCGAAGCCCCTGCTCCAGGAGGTGTTGTTTACATGATGTGGCCTAATGGTACACTGGTGCCTCTTAATGGAACTACTGTTAATGGAACAACTGTAAATGCAACTTCAACAGAAACTAGTCCTAACAATACTATGACATCAACGGCAACTGTTACAACCACAATAACAAATACAACTGTAACGAATGCGTTGGAAGTGAAAGGAAAGCCCATAGACGTCACACCTGGCATGCAATGTTTTGTAATGAGGACCACCACTACATCTAGAATGAAAAAATCTGTACCTTGTGGTCTGCTGCAGACGTATGCTGAGAAATCGTTAAAGAAAAATAGTGCAGCGCGGAATGCACCTGTTTTTACAATACTGGCAGCTGTTATTGCATTCGGATTGTCATATTGAAGTATTATAGGATAATTAAACTTGTTTTTATTTTGGTATGAAGGCCTTAAAATCCAGTTCTTTGAAATCTGTGTATGTGCATTTAATGTATACATTTATAGTTGAATTGAATGTACTTACTGGGTTATTTATTTATTTATATTGTATGAAAGAGATGTCATCTATTTTTTTAAATTTTACTCAAGCAATCTATTGAAATATCATTATTGCTCATATGATAGCAGAAAGGCCTCCAGTATTATGTAATAAATCACATGTTAGTTGCTAGTGGGCTATGTGCTTATAAGTTGTATGTTTGATATCACCCATAATATATTTGGATAATTTAAAAATGAGTTCATAAGATGTGATTTATATGTTCATAAACTATATGTATTGTAATATAATGGATATTGTCCAAAGAATCCATGTAATCTGTGATTGAAATCTAATGAGAGTGGATATTGTAAAACTTGCAGACTATTGATATTTACCTTGTTTGTGAATAAAATATTTTTTTGTAAGAGTTTATGTTTAATCATCATTATAAATATTACCTGAGAGTTGACAATATGTGTTACAAACACTTGATCTAAACATATTCAAATTTTATTTCAGTTTGTTAGATTGCCTTGGTGTGTTGTTCAGTTTATTTCTCAATCAGAATAAATGTTCTTCCTTAATAAAATATTCTTGGTAGAAATGTTTCTACTTTATATCGCAAAAGGCTGTTCACATGGACAGAAACGCGAGCAAAGTTTGTTTAACTATAAACCATCAAAAATAGATATGAAAATGGGGTAAAGTTCGGTGAAAAAGGCGTTCGGGAATGGCGCCGGCGACGCCGAAAAGATTTACCGAGTCCTATAGATCAATCATCTCAAGATAATTAACATGATAATTGTTGTTTCAATCCTTGATAGTAATCTTTGCCTTGGCTAGGTTATTTTGGGGTTCCAACTGCAGGATTTCCTAGTAGATGGCCTTTTCAGATAAGTTGGTAGAGTTTCCTTATAATACAAAGAGGCGCTTATTATGCATATAGGAACTGAAAAGATTGTGTTTGCCTTAATGATAAAGGAACTTGCTAATTTTATAATTTGAACATTTGCGCTACTAACAGATATGGAAATTTAACACAATGCTCCCATAAAAGCACATATGTGTAAATATTATTCATGCAAACCCTCAGTCTGTGGTGGGTAAGCTCATTATTTAAAGTGCCAATTAGAAAGAGTAGCAAAAACAGTAGAAATGTTTTCAACAAATAACTAACTAATACGTAGGTAGCTTCAAATTTGACCATACACACACACTTGAAACATTACATACAAACGCTGACGCCTGTAACCCCGGAACGGTAGGCAGCGGTGCAAATAGTGCACCCATGTTTTACCCGAAATTATTTCCATGAGCCACATGTAGCTCGCGGCCGCGGTTACCAACCAACGCGACGCCTGCATTTTTATGCAAATTATGATATGGTTTTTTAACGTACTTAGGTACCTATAAGCATTTAAGAATAAAGCAAATATGATTAATCACTGACGCAGAAACCATTCATCGTATAAAATTTTGTTTTAAAATAAAATGGTCTTATAATTGCGGCTCAATTATTGAGATGCTGGCAATTGATAAATTAGCCGTGAGGACGTGTCAGCAGTATTAAGTAGTATACAGGGTTGATTTTAAAACACCAGCAACCTCGCAGGACCAGATAGCTGACCCCATATGGAACAACTTTTGTTCTATTGAAGGTCTGTTTCGCTGGCCCGATAGCTCGTAGCTAGCGCAATTAGCGATTGTTTGGCGTAACAGCGGATTTATTCATCAGAGCGGATCATGCAGATTAAATGACATTATTATTCTCTGTTATTGCGTATATGACATCCTCGGCGGGACAGTGAACGATTGGCCGGCTGTGTAGTGAAAGCGGTTTCGATTCCCGCACCGAGACAAATGGTTGGGTGATCCACAAATATTTGTTTCGGGTTTGGATGTGGTGGGAACGTAGTCCCTAGTAGTGCATGCCGGCATGCGTCAATCCTGCAGTCATCCCACGATGCAGGTTTAAACTTGTATGGGGTCAGGCCTATGTGTGTGACTGCGTGTATTTATTTATTACAGATTCTGTCATTCATCGATATCACTTCTTCCTTAGTCCATTGAAAAGTTACATTTGTGGTTGCGTTTCTTAGAGGAGTCAATTTTATTTTTTTGATGTGTAGGGGGGGTAAGTGTAAAGCTAAAATCAAGTTTGTGGGGTCGCCACCCTTGTCCCACGGCCGCCATCTTGAAAATAGGGGTTGAAACGGTTTTTACGATATATCTCTTAAACTATTTATCTGATAAAAAAAAATTGTTAACGTTTTTTGTTGCTAATTAAATTCTCTATAACTTTGGTCCAGTAACTTTTTGTCGTAAAACTATAAATACAAAAGTTATAAGTGAAAATGTAATAAAGAAAAAAATAAAGATGATAATTCTCTTGACAGCCTAAGATACAAACAATTCGCCAAGGCAGTGACAAAAAGTACATTTAATTTATCTTCACTTCCGCCAACACAAGACACAGCTCGCTTTCATACTTTCCGAGTCTACCATCAGGTCCAGTCGTGGCTTGGTAATAATAATGATCCTGAAGACTGGGGCTGGAAAAAATGTGGAAAATTATTGATGCCAGTGCAGAGCTCTAAACCTCCAGCACCCCCTGAGCTTCTTAAATTGATCTTTTGTAAATGCAAAGGAAACTGTGGAGCGATGTGTGGATGTCGAAAAGCAGGGCTAAAATGTTCCGCAGTGTGCTTCCATTGTTCTGGAGAACTGTGTTCTGTGTCTTGTGTTGGAGGAAGTACTTTTTGTCACTGCCTTGGCGAATTGTTTGTATCTTAGGCTGTCAAGAGAATTATCATCTTTATTTTTTTCTTTATTACATTTTCACTTATAACTTTTTTATTTATAGTTTTACGACAAAAAGTTACTGGACCAAAGTTATAGAGAATTTAATTAGCAACAAAAAACGTTAACAAATTTTTTTTATCAGATAAATAGTTTAAGAGATATATCGTAAAAACCGTTTCAACCCCTATTTTCAAGATGGCGGCCGTGGGACAAGGGTGGCGACCCCACAAACTTGATTTTAGCTTTACACTTACCCGCCCTACACATCAAAAAAATAAAATTGACTCCTCTAAGAAACGCAAGGTGAGGCCTAAAAAATGTAACATTTCAATGGACTACCTAGGAACTTGGTCAGTTTCCAATTTTTATGTGCCTCGACAACTTATGTATCAAATACTCAACACGCGGAAGATACATGCGTAGCAACAATCAATTAAAAAAGACAACATTAGGATTAATGGTGATTAGTGAGTTCGTAAAGTATTATAGTGGATAATTGATTAGGCCGTGGTGATAAACGGAATGGGCGTTTGTATCAAGCGTTAACTAGTTCATTGAGAACGTCGGAGGGTATAAATAGAATTGACCTATAAATTCGATATTTGACATACTACAAGGTCTACGAGTAAAGAAAAAGAAACCTATACTTATAGTACGTACAGATTAACGGCCGGTGCCAATAAACGATCTTAGTGTGGTTCTTCAGATAGATATCACAAATGAGCCAATCAGTATAGAGTTTGAAGGTCACGCGCACAAGTAACTCCGTTTCATTGGTCCGTTATCTATCTGGATAATCAATCTAAGATCGTTTATTTGGAACGGCTATAAGACATGTTCACTAGCTACATGGCATGATCCCTCCGTCGTATGTCCCTCCTACCACTGCTTCATTTGTTTCTACCGCTAAGATATCTTAACGGTCCCCTCTATAAGTCTCCAAAGATGAATTGTTCATGGGCTGTCGTGTCGCTGGTCTTCGGGCGAGCGTCTTACTCGTCTAATCGTTCGGTCGTATAAAAAAAATGCAACGACTAAGAAGAACCGATAAGCAGCAGTGTGTATAACCACTGTGTTTCGGTTTCAAGGACATCAAAGCCAGTGTAGTTACTGGGCATTATGAAACTTTATAATCAAGCTTAGCTAGCTTTTCGGATCTTCTATTTAGGCGAATAGAAAATAAGTTTATTACTCGTGGATAGCACTCGAGGGACAGCTACGTGTGCACTGAATTACATGTGTCATTATTAATATGGATTTTTGAAAAACCATACAGTCATTGAATTTAGGTATTTTGCGGTCCCTTCAGGGCCTGGGGCTCTGAGCCCTGTAAACCTTATGGTAAACATGGAATGCACATAAACTATGAATGAAGATCAATCATAAATACATATGTACACATATTATGTAAAATTATAATATGTGCGTAGTTCAATGCGGTTGGTGTTAGTTTTTGTTATCAGATCTGTTTTGTCCAATGACTCATCGTCTCTTTAGTAGAACAGCGAAAACAATTATTTGAGTAATATACGGAAGCGAATTGCTTTGCAAACCAGAGAGTCAATAGTTTTAGAACCGACTGCTTTATAACGCGGTGTCCTTGTCAATTTCAATGAAAATAAACGATATACGAATGTAAATCTCACTCCCGTATACATATATACATGTCCTGTCGCAGCTATTAATAAAATTAATAAATTATTCCTCTCAGAAGAGGGAAGAAGAAATTATACAGGCCGGCATGACTCTGGTGACCACAGATAAACTCATTGTTTGTCGGTGTTCGCTGGTTTTTTGGACTGCACTACGCTTACCATCAGGTATAGTGCAGTCACTTTGCCGTGCACGGATAAAAAAAAACACGAACTGCGGTACTACACAAACTTAGGATTTGAACTCCAGACTTCACAATTGTTTAGCCTATGTTCGCTACCATAAAACCAATATAATAGTATAAACTATACTAAATGAGGAAAAACCTGTGCCGATGCCATGTTTTAAAATTATGTTTTATTTTCTTACATATATTTATAAACACATTCATAAGTGTTGAAGAAAGATATATTAACACTTTAACGAAAATTGTGTTAATAAATCCCACAATGTTCTTACTAGCATTATTTTCCTGGCTTATTTAACGTCATGATAAGGTGATGTGAGCTGTGATTCACGGGATTCGGGAATCGTTCTGCGTCATCAAGTTTGCGTCGTGGTTGGTCACCGGCACTCGCCTTGATAGCGCGCATTTACTGAAAACTCGTCGTGATAGTGAATCATTCATGCAATTTATATTTCGACACCAGCTTGTGAACGAATATATTGTCATTTTGAGCCTGTTGTAAAACAATCTAGAATATCCAGGGCATACGAATTTTATTTTTATAGCAGGAGTCGGTCAGCAAGTGGTCGTCTGATGGTATGTGATCTTTTCCGCCCACGAACATCAACGATACCTGAAGAATCATGGAAGGGGAGGGGATTATAAAATTGATTTCGGTTTGGAGCATTTTAAACAGTCGGCACCAATCAGCTGATATATTTTAATAAATAAAGGAATAGGAATATAATATCACATTCATAGCATAGATTGATAAATTGCATTGTTTACTGTTGTCATAGACATTATTCCTGGCATAGATATTACAGCTATTTTAGCATGACCTCAATGTTCAACCACTATGCCACGGTATAACTATGCTCTGCGTCCATCCTTGGATTTGTGTGTGTATTTGTATGCATGTAAAATATGTGTTTGTAACGTGAAACAGTATGCGAAGGCAAACTTTCACTGATCATGTAATGCAATGTTTAGGTTTAGCTGGCTGAGCATTCATTTATGAAGTGACGGATTCTGTACTTTATTTCTGTATTTTATTTGTCATCAGTAGCTATGAGCAACTGGCTAGTTCGCTTTATCTGGTACGACAATGCCTTGGACACGAAATATTTGTCTAGTATCGTTCATCCTATTTCTTATTTATATTCTTAAGATTAAATATTATGAAGCCTGTTTTCATTTAATGGAGACTGATGTATATTTTTTACAATCCCAAGTGGCAAGTGCGTTGGGAAAGGAAAATACACACAACGGTTTGAAATATGTACTTAGCTAGATATTATAAATTGGGATGCGTTTATACTTCATGCATACAATGTTTTTTTTTTATAGCATTGGCCGGCAAATGAGCAAGTGGGTCACCTGATGGTAAGTGATCTCCACCGCCCATGTACGCCCACCACTAGAAGAATCATGGGCGCGTTGCCGACCTTAATGGAAAGGGATAATTAGGGATTGGGAAGGGGAGGGGATTCGGGCTTCCGGTTATCTAACTCACCGTACGAAACGCAGCAGCAAGCCGCTACTTTACGTCGGTTTTCTGTGAGACAGTGGTATCGACCCGGTCGAGCCAGCCCATTCATGCTGTGGGCAAAACTGTCTACAGCGTGGCTCTACCACCCACTAAATATTAGTGAGTGGTAGAGCCACGAGTACTTATTATAATAATAGTATATTTCTATTGTAGCAGGCTACTAAGCAGTATTGTACTATTGAAGCGCAGTAATTCCGTTACAAACTTCAACAGCTGGGTATGTATTATCTATTATAGACACTTCATTAATCTAGTGGCAACGTACTTAGTCTGACAAACCTTGAGAATCTGGATTCAAATACCAGGTCGGGCAATTTCAAATTCGATAAATCACACAAAAGTTTTTCGAGATTGGGTTTATTGCCCGGTATGGCGATAGGCTCGCCCCCTATCACATCATGGAACGGAAATACGCTCGGCGACCAGTCGGCGCCTCTGCCTCACTTTTCCGGGATATAATGATAAGCGTGAGAGGAAATTTTATGTATTATTTTAAAAACATGTGTACAAAATGACTTCTGTACAGTAAAAACTACTAGGTACCAGCTTCGATGAGTAATGTCGTGTTATGAAAAAAATAACATTTAAAATACTGTAATTAGTGAGTCATATCAGCCATGCAATATAAAATCACCTGTTCAAATTGTTAACGACATCGTAACAGGGGTACAGTGACAGGGGGTTATAAACGAATAATATTTTTATTATAATGAAATCTCGCATCGCCAACATGGCAAAAAATAAACCAGCCATTAATTTTATTACAGACCGGTAAACGAGTAAAGGCTTCGTCAAACAGAAAGCGTACTTATCGCGCGTCAGAGCGCTAAACTGACGTCGCGCTATGACGCCGAGTTGTGTTTAGGGATTGCAATCCGGAAAACCGGATCCGGTAATCCGGCGGATCCGGCATCATTAAACGTCCACCGGATCCGGTACCAATATACCGGATCCGGGGACCGGATCCGGTGCTACAATTTTTAGATATTTAAATAGAGCTATTGCATGATTAGGTACTTTACTATGCCAAAGAAAAAAGTCATACGATCAGAAATGACAAAAATCTTGGAAAGAGTTATTCTAGATGATAAACTCTAAAGAAAAATTTGGAAGAAATAGTAGAAGAGAACTTAGATTCACCCTCACTAAAGAAAGATTTGACATTACAGGAAGAATTTCAATAACAAATCCAGCAAGAAACCATATCATAGCTTACATACTAAAAAAGAGAAAGATTTTCATAAAGTTTAGTACTTTGAAAAGTAAATGACTACATTTGAAAGGACGGAGTTTTGACGGAGTTCGAAGAGAATACTTGTCTGCTATTTATGATTATTTGCTGACAATAAAGCCGACAAGTGTAGAAGCTGAAAAGGCCTTTTTGGCCGCAGGCTATATTTGCAGCTCTATTAAAAGTCGATTAGCAGATGACACAATTAACATTATTTGTTTTCTTCTATCCTATTTTCAAAATCAACATTGATTTTCTATATATAATGAATACTAAGACAATTATTACTTAAAATAATTATTTTTCGTAAGTTGATTAAACTAAAAAGTTGAAATTATAAGAAAAACTCATTATTGTGATAACTGTGCCATTCATTACAAAGATTCATCAAATCATGATGGTGTCTCTCATAAATATAAGACTTGTTTGTTGCAATAGTTAGCATTCTCAAATACTTTATTAATTATTGTGATCTCATCTCAATAAATTACGTAAGGTTAATTATATTAGATTTTATAATGTTACTTACTAAAATAATTGATCTATATGTGAAAGTAAAATCTATGAAGATTGAGTTACTTGTTTCATCGTTAAAATTTTACTAGTTACCTACACTACTAGATTTTATTTATTGGCTCGTTGTCTAATCTTAACATTAGATTAGAAATAAAGTTGATTTTATGTTTTATTTTTTATAAACTACCTATATTAAGCACAATAACACATTATTAACTTACTAACAGTTCATTTTGAACCGAAAAGCGAAAATCATCCTGACTTGATCAATCCGGCCGGATCCGACCGGATTGATCAAGTAATAACAACTCATTGAAATAAAACTAATTTAAACGGATTTTATCGCGTTTTTTATTTAAAACTTTCGCTTGCGGTAATTCAAGATCGATACGACTTAAGTACCTACGAGCCTACTCTTTCCTAAAAGGCTCCGTTGATTGCTCTGGTGATCAGATGGTGTTAGGCTACACCTTTGTACGTACAAGAAGGTAAAAGTAGTTATTCCATGTATGTAGTTATTTGAATTATTTTAATGTCTTTAAAACGTAATAGATATATTCCTTATTCACCATGTTTCCATAGTGATGAACGCATTAATGCCTGCACTCGTTAGTACACATAGTCTCGACCTGATGATGAGTAGGTACAGGCAGTCCAAGTATAATGTGGTTTCTCAATAATATATAACCATATTTTAAACAATTGCGGGCGATATGGGCAATTAGAAGGAATTGATTAATTTAGCACAAACTAGCTTATACTACATTTTTTCCACGACAATACTGACTCATTTCTAATTAATTACATACTAGTTTGCTTAATTGCCATCGATAACAATTAACAGGAAAAATCAACAATATAGTCATTGATATACAAAAAAAAAAACAATGAATATAGTACACAAAGTTAAACAGTAACAACATAGGTCACAGTAAGATTAGATTATTACAGTCGCATGAACTCATAATACTCTTGACACTCTCTTGTAGATCTTGAAGTTTTAAGAGACTTTCGATTTTTGTTGTGAAATTGCCAGACCTAGAAAGTCCTAATTGTTACCAGTTGTAGTGAATTTTATATGAGACATAATTGAGTCTCATATAAAATTTACGATGATTTCCGCATTCTACTCGTGACATTGTGATGTCGTTGCAATTATATTATTGGAACTTGTAGTTGAATATAGAATAGAAATCAATGGAATAGAAAATACTTTTTATGTTACCTTGTGTGCATCATTACAAAATATCGAACAGAAAACAAAATCTGTAAAGGTCTCCCTGATTTCTCTTGCTACTTAAATCAATAGTTTCTTAGTGACTAGGAGCAGCGTGGCATCTCGATTCGCTTGTTAGCTAGTAATAGCCACTTACATAATCCTACTAATATTATAAACGCGAAAGTTTGTAAGTATGGATGGATGTATGTTTGTTACTCTTTCACGTAAAAACTACTGAATGGATTTTAATGAAACTTTACAATAATATAGCTTATATATCAGAATAAGACATAGGCTACTTTTTATTCCGGGAAAAGCAAATCACGCGGGCGGAGCCGCAAGCAAAAGCTAGTACATAATTCATATTCCCAAAATTAAATAAAGTGGCCCAAGCAACAGTAATTAGTGCATATTGAACATGTTAATCTTTTATAAAACTTAAATATATATTATTGTATAAAACTCAATTCAATTATTATTGGAGATCTGTTTACGAGCGTTCATTATGACCCTGTTGTACGACCGCGACGTAGAACAGGTTTATACTTTTTGCGTCATGCATGTTAGTCGGAATGTTTCTCTCGGTCATTTTCCTTATCAGCTATAGACAGTGCGGTAAGGGGAAACCCGCCAATGCAGAGTTCTTTTATATCACATAAACAAATTCCACAATGCGAATCTTCACATAGTTTATGACTGCAATGAATTGGTCACAATTCACCAGCGCTATTTTGCAAAGACATTATAGCTTCTTTCCACAATTAAAACGATTACCTTTTTCTCACGGATCAGGGGATCCGTGAGAAGGTTAACGTAGGGACGGTAAATTTTTTTCTTGGATAAAAAATGTGTTACTCCTACCTTATTTATGGAAAGCGTATATTTGTGCTGGATTTTATAGAATTTAGTAGTTCCAAAGACAATCCCTGGTAGGGAATAAACTTTCTTTCTTTGTAGGAGCACCTACATAACAAAAAACTTTGTACCTAAATATTTAATATAGATTAATAATTGAAATTAAATAAATATTAAACCAAACTTTCTTACTAGTGTAAAAATATATTTTGCCGATCTTCCATAGGCTAACGATTGCAAAATTAATGCCAAATAGCTAATACCAATTCCTTATACATATCTTTCAAAAGCGGGTTTATAACATATTCATCTGTTTATTCAGTATAAATACGTAAAAGGATGTTAGCAATTAAACTTCTGGGGCCCGTTTGATGTAACTACATCTTCTCTGTAAGTCTGAAGAGTGAAATTCGGAAGAGAAGAGTGAGCATTGTAAACTCTGGGGTGATGAATTTTTAATATAAAATTAAAAACGGATTTACATCGTGTAATATTTAAAGGTATAAGTGCCAATTACCTCAATAACGTACATTTATGTCCGATTGTGTTTCATGAGTCAAATCAATTCACCAACTTATAATTTGGCACACTTCAACACATCAGTATTTCAGGAAAGGCTCGCAATATCTTGGAGATCATTAACAGCGTGAAGGGCAACCTATTCTATGAATTCGAAACGAAGCAACGATGTTCGATGTTGTTTTGTTGTACATAGAGTGCACTAGTTATTATAATAATATTATTTTTCATTTATCACAAAGCCTAATATATATATATATATATCATATATCAGTAAAAACGTATGTGAAAATGATTAATTTTTCCTATTTTTTGTTGTACTAGAATACTTTTGTTTAAGTAAAAAAATCCAACATAACACGCCAATAATAAAACATATTCCGCCCCTTTTTAAACATGTTTTTAACGACTTTTTTTATTTTAGTCACAATATTTTATATTAGAAATATTATTGTTTCTTCGTATCGTTTTATAGAATAGCCACTCAGGCGGGTCACACGAGTCAACCAGTGATCACGGCCGATGCAAATCGGTCGACACGTCAAATAAAACTTAACTGGTATTATTATCTTTGTATGGGCCCGTTTTTAATATTATATTATTACTATGTTACAAATCGTGAATGTATAAAAATATTTGTTGAATTTTTGGTTTGTTCTCGGCTGAAAGCGAAATCCTGCTAGACTTGCAGAGAGAGTATTTAATGAGTTCCAAGTCTTCTTCTTCTCAACCAACTGCTGCGAATAATTTTGACGTGTCGTTTTCTATATTCCAGTGATTATATCGGTGTGCTGGGTCGCCGGCGCTGGGGTCGGCCTTCTCCCCCTCTTCGGGTGGTACGCCAAAGATGACATCCGCGGCTGCTACTTCGTCGAAGTCATGGACTACAACTACCTTCTGTTCCTGTATTTTGCTACCATTGTGACGCCGAGCGTGTTGTTGGCTGCATTCTATGCACACATTTACCGTGTCGTTGTGAAACAGGTAAACTATATCTGCTTACTCAATTGCCTTCAATTGACACTGTTTCCTTTTTAATAGTGTAGGTGAAACCTACGGAAATTTTGCTTGATTCAAATATATTGTCTGTTGTCTAGACTACAATTTATATGAAACGAATAATAGCAAGTTCCTGACTGCCAAATACAAACATGATGGCTCTCTATGTGTTGTACAAAGAGAAACCTAAGTAAAGATTTGTTAATAATTGTTTTTATACTTACAAATTTAATTTTAATTACCGACTTAATTATCTAATAGGCGGATTAATCTAATCTGACTAATCTTGGCACTAAGCCGGGATAATGGCCAGGCAGAAAGAAAGATTTATTTGTCTAATATTGTAACGTCACTTTCTTAGCAGTTTTATAAACGTTTCTATTTCAATTCAAAAATATGAATTGGTTAAATAGTACATTTGTCAGTAGTTTTCCAGTTGGTTGCATTTTATAACACGAAGCTTGGTGCGAATTGACAAACAAGGCTGTATTCGCCGATTGGGGGTGTAGTGGCGAAAATATGATTTGACACATGCGCAATGACTTTTAAACGTTGTATAGCTGACAACCGCTATCTGTCTGACGAGTGACGTGGCGCGCTAACTCTCTTTCACTTTTATTTACGACATCACATTAGAAACCTCTAAAATTATCAATGTTTCTCTACTATATTATGCATGTATTATTAATATAAACCTTCCTCTTGAATCACTCTATCTATTAAAAAACCCGCATCAAAATCCGTTGCGTGGTTTTAAAGATCATATATAGGGGCAGACAGACAGACAGACAGCCGGAAGCGACTTTGTTTTATACTATGTATTGATGGATATTTAGCATCTTTAACAGCTAGCAACCCTTACATTCTAAGATTTACTTAAGCAACCGTATATCATCATGCACAGAAAAAAATTGATTTAATTTCATATATTATAAACAATTATGAACGTAAAAATAAACAAAACTATACCTGTTTACACCTGGCTGCGAGGAGATGCGGACAAATGTCTAACAGAAACCGTGATTTTTTGAAGTCTACATATTATATTACTGTGAAGTGGATAATATTTTATTTAAAAAACAAGTGAACCATTTTTTTTCGTCAAATCTATTAAAAATTAATTAATTAAAAATACTAGCTGCCACATTTTAATAGGTACCTTTTTTTTGTTTCATGGGGGAAATCCTCTTGGATTCCCGCCCACCTTAAGAGATAGGCGGGGTATGCCGGATTTTTACCGGCTAAAAACCCCATGGTTGTCTCCATCTGCACCATGGAAGGATTTCGGGACCTCCAGAAGAAACACGCCGAAACCCCAGCAGTGCAATGCTGTAGCACACCAAGGGGGGACCATAGGTTAGCTCCCCCAGCGATTATACGCGTTGCCTCTAAATAGAGGAACCGGGGCCATTTCTGGTACCTCTTCGGCGTCTACGCCGCCGAGTAGGATCAGACCTCTCTCGAACCCGTTCAGCAGCCTCCTTCTTAACCATGACAGTTTCACAGAAAGAGGCTACCGCTTTCCATTCATCCTCTCCCTTCAGCATCGCAGACACAATTGCCGGTAGAGAGAGGTTTTGTCCAATTCGGTTAACTAGACTCTGCCGCTCCAGCTCCCACGTAGCACACTCCGAGAGTGTATGCATTGCAGAGTCTACGTTACTGCCAACGCAATGGTAACAATTCGCCGTCGCCTCACGTCCTATCTTATTCAGACAATTCACCGAAGCACCCATGCCCGGTAATTATCTGAGTAAGTCGATAGGTCAGTCGTCCTTCCTTTCGTTCCATCCAGGCTCCGAAGACCGGCCGGATTGCTTCGACAACGCGTTTGTGCACATAAGGCACCTGTCGGAGCCTCGAATGCCACGTCGCGACAGCATTTATTCGTTCCTGCCGTTTTATAGCCACCTCGAACTCTATTGCAGGCTGGCCATCGCCCGCCTGACGGACAGCGCGGATTAGGTTATACACCTTTTCATCCATATCCCCCAAAATGTCTAAAGGTGGAAAACGCGCCAAGATTGTCGCCGCCTCAATATTAATAGGCACCCTGGTAGATATGTATATTCTCCTACTCGTAAAATTAGGTGAAAAATAGGTTTGTGATGAACGTATTAATTCTGCAGCCGGATCTCGTACTGTTAGCCAACTTTATAGAAATGTTGGTACTACGGGAAATTTCTATCCAACATTCATTCTTACTTTGTTGTTGACAGTTATTTCATTATTGCGCGACCTTGAGCGACAAAGGTTATTGCAATGCGATAAAGTAACGCGCAGTCAAGTGTTTGGTAAATATCTGTGTATAAAGGTACTGGCTTATTATTTTACGCCAATATCGACTTTAATTAAAAGAAGTTGGATGTACTGTATTTTAATTTTTCTCCTGCGTGACCATTGAGAGCAGAGGTTCCCAGACTTTTTCACATAAACCACTTTCAAGCTGGCTCCGGTGGACCCCCTGCAGCTACATTTCTACCATATTCCCAAAACTCGACAAAAAATGTGAAGATTAGATTCTACTATGGAAATATATATGGATAATATTATCTGCCTACAATGATAGGTGAAGTCAAGCTAACATTTTAGTTCTTCACTATCGAAAGCAGATAAATTTTCGTGGTCCCCCGCTTACGAATTGTAAACCCCCATTTTTTTTGTCATGCGAACGTAGACCCTCGTCGAGTGTCCCGTGGACCCCTGGGGGTCCATCTGGATCACTTTGGGAACTAAGGATTTAGAGCAATATAAATATTTTAACATGACAAAACGATAATTTTTATTACTGCTTAACAGCGTTATATTCAGTGACGATCTACTTTAATGTAGAATTTTATCTAATGAATGATTTACCTTCGTACGAATTACCTTCGTAATATTTTAAAACAAATCGTTACAATGTTGTTCCGTTAGATGTAAACTTCGAATAAGTAGACACGGACTTGAATTAATTATAACAGGTTACAGTTTGATCCGGTTAAAAAATAATCAGTGATTAATAAAATTATGAGCATGGACTCTTACTTTTAATCTAAGAATTGATCTGTGTATATTTAAATGGTAATAAGTTTATCCTTTTGTGTTACAGTTGAGCGAAGTAATGACGGTTGGAGGCAGTCGAGGACGTTTGACGGGCGGGGGCACTATGTTGCGAGTACTAGGAGCTGCGCAAAAGCGAGAAGTGAAGGCGACGCAGAACCTCGCCATCATCGTCTTCTTCTTCATCCTCTGCTGGATGCCGCTTTACACAATTAACGCTGTCAAAGCATTCATGCCTAACTTAGACATTCCCAACCCACTTACTTACTTTTGCATTATCTTCTCTCATTTAAACTCTGCTATCAATCCTTTACTGTATGCTTACCATTTAAAAGACTTTCGAGCTGCAATGAAAGGATTGTTATGTTCGATAATTGGGAGAGGAGTTCCCATGCCAGCGGCGTACAGACCACCAGTTCCTATTAGGCGACCAGCTCTAGAAAGATCTAATGCTTTAAGAGAACGACCGAAAGTTTACGTAAACTCACCCGTGTGGTTGAGGCAATGTGAAGCGGAAAGTCTAACTGAAGACAACACTGTTGTAGCGGCAACCACTCCTGTTGCGCCTGACATAGAACCTTTTTTGAACATAGTGAACAATTCCAGTGGATGTCACACCCCTGAGCCGCGGGAGAGTGAGGCGGGGCCGTATCTCATAGATTCAGGCGCGGATCGATGTCAAAGTCCCTACAAGAAGGTAGAGGAACTGATTCGGAGAGTGCGCAGTGTCAGTGGAGAGAGCTGACATGAGCCCAGCCGAGGATTCTCGGCTTACAGTCCTAAGCTTTAATAAGATAACATTCCTTATAGGGCTATTCGTTTCACTAATTCAGTGGTCGGTAAACCTATACCTAAAAGAGCGAAATATATACACGCGAAATATTGAAGAGGTACACCACTAGGAATTTCTTGTGGGAGATACATCAATTAAGTATTATTTTACACTATTCTTCTTATTTTTGAACTGGTCATACAAGCACAGTTTTTCTTACATAATAATAACTGAATGAATAAATAAGCAGATCGCTTTTGAAATATTAACATAAAAATTGATCATTTGTTATAGAATGGTATTTAAGGGGCCAAAGAGCCAAATGTGGCTCCCGCGCCGTGGTTTGTCCACCATTGAACTAATGTAAAACTCCATAGATATAAAGTCCGTTCCTGATAGGGATAATATCATCTTGGCTAATATATAATTTATGAAAAAAAATATTATATTTGTAATTGTTGTATTTATAATAAGTTTAAAAATGTTAAACGCAAGTGATGGGCGTATTAGTTTTTTGAGTAAGAGAGTATAAAATATATGGCGTGTTGAATGTTTAATGTTGTATGTCAAAGAATTTGTCAATTTATGCTGTAAATTACAAATAAACGTGCGAATATAACCATCGTGTTTATTTAACTGTAGAAAATTATATTATATTTGGTTTATAAATATAATCCAACTACCCTGTAGTTGGATTAGTTTTTTTTATTATTTTAATCAATAAGTTACTTTACCCAAAACCTATTGCAGAAAGACTTTTAATAATCCGTCCACAAAAAAATAAATTAGGAGTTATTCAAATCTGAGGAAGGTGGTTGGTGATTGAACGATGGAATTCATATAATAATGAGCGCATTGTGACATAAGCTAGGTAGGTACAGCTACTCAGCTTGAGAACTGTGGGGGCCTGGGTTTAATTCCCAGGTCGGACCGTAACAATCCGAAAAAATCACACACGAATTGCCTGGGATTGGAATTTTTACCGGTATGGTTATATGCCCGCCAGTATATGTCCGTTCCATGATGTGATAGGGGGTACAACTTGGAATGGACATAAGCTCGATCATAGCAACGAAACGGGTGCGGCACTAGTTGCATCTCTGACCACCCCTTCGGAGATAAAGGTATGAGCCTATATTATGTTATTTTTGTATCCTGCTAATGACTAAAAGATGTAGTTAGGTGTGTAATAGTTATTGGTACAATGAGTCACATTTTCTCTGATAAGTGAGTTGTAGATTGGCTGTGATTGGCTCAATAACTGGTTTTTTTATTACCATAGATGACGTCCCTAGCTGCAACGTACGTTACATCACTAAGATCCTACTTTATATAAAAGTGGTGTGGATTTTTGCAATAAACATTGACGGTGACGAACAGTGTATGGAAACATTAAAATAAGTGAATTATGCAGCGTACTGGAAGGAATTTACACCAAAACTCCAGCAAGACCTTGAAAACGTCTACACCGGTTTTCACCGTTCTTGTGAAGACTTGAGAATAAATTATACTTGTCATTGACGAAATGCATAATAATGCGAAGTCATAAATTAAAAAGAAGAAAATCCTACTTCTGATTTACTTTTCATTGTAGGTTTGCGAGACCGAGTGGCGGTGAGCACTGAGGTCTCGTCATTCGTCAATTATATCTGCTCTATCGTTAGTCAGGAGTAGCGGAACAGACGAAAGGGTGAAAATAGCAGGCGGTGAAGTCTAGTCATTAGTTCGGCCCGTGAGACTTTGTTTATCCTAGCTCGGCAAAGTGTATTGCACCTGATAGTAAGCGCAGTGCAGTCCAAAATAAGCAGCGACCACCAGCAACAAATTGTTTATCAGCGGTCACCAGAATCATGCCGGCCTGTATAAATGTTTCTTCACGCTCCGAAGAGGGAAGAAGCAAATCGAGGGGTCTGGGACATTAGACATACGCAAAACAGTACTCTATGTAGTTATGCCATATGGCATGACATTTCGTATCGCGTAGTATGTCATTATAGCATTACTCTAGGCATGACCTGAGCTGACACGCTATGTGAACGGCCCATTATTACTTGTACTGGATGTTCAGTCAGGACTCAGGTGTAATGTAATAGCAATAGATAGATAGACCTTTTATTATTATCCTACACTTATAACGACATGCGTTATGAGGAACGTTATGTGAAAGTGTTATGTGCATTATCCACAAACGGCGTGACATGGTGCTGCCACACCGATGTTATAAAATGTTTACAAACATTTTCTAACATTAAATCTAACATTTTATAACATTTCTTAACATTTTATAACATTTCTGAACATTCTTCTTTGACGGCTTCTTTGACGGCGCCGCTCTCAAAAGTACCGCCGCCTGCGGTTATAAAATGTTAAGAAATGTTACAAAATGTTACAAATTGTTAAGAAATGTTTACTAAATGATGCTGCCACACCGGTGTTATAAAATGTTATATAACATTTTCTAACACCGGTGTGGCAGCACCAACAGAGACAGAATCCCGACCGGCCGACACACCTCGATCACACAGTTTCTCGAACTTTTACGATTGCGCGCCCCGCTTCACCGAACCGCCCGTGTGTGTACTATGGCCGTGTGCACGTCATGTTTAATGTCATGTATCATGCAACATTTTGCCGCGTACTGTAACAGGTACTGTTACAGTACGCGGTCGTGTTATTTTAGGCGTCTTGCATTACTCACAGTACTTACACATCTCTATGGGACATACAGTTGGATGACGGATGCAGGCACAGGTATACAAGGGTGTACACCTATACCCGCCCCAACCAACAATCAAATCATCCGCAAGCCCCTCGGGAGAACCAGATATGCACTGGCTGCTGCTGGAACGCGATCCACACAATATGTGGGTCACTATGAAAGGTTTTATTACCATATGTACGGTGGGGTGATTCTCCGTTTTGGCGAAAAACCTTTTTCCGGCGGTATTGCATTTTGCTAAAAACACTTACACACTAAAAGCGTGTTGCTAATTAATACTCATGAACCGAACTTGAAGTCGCAACATTTAATTTAGTGCTTAAACAAATCATAAACAAAGATTTTTATCAAAATAGCACGTAAATCGTCATTCACCTCCGTTTCCAAACATATATCAGTAACAGTTTCAGTGTCGTGATTTATACAAGCGACTGAATAAAAAATATATAACGATATTTTTAAACCATTGAATAACATATCTTCTTAAAATAAAATAATAATGTGAAATTTATTAAATAAAACTATGTTTTTTTCTTGCCTAAAATTTTGTCACAAGCAAAACGTCATTAATCGCATCCAAGTTGTCCAATAGGGTATTTATCAAAGTTAAACATGAAATTTATATGTGACGCAACCCACCCCTCCCGTGATGCATACGGTACCCGTGACCGATACGCCGAAGGAGATACACGCGTTATTTTTGCCAAAATTTAGCCAACATTTTCAGTTCTCCGGAATTTGTCACAAAATTTGTCATTTGTTTCATCAAACTTATCTAGATAATGTGTAATGCACTGTTGTTCAATAAGAAATTATTTTATTATACTATCATGATTAAGTCTTTACGCGAAAATCTTTACTTGCAATCTCGTTTTATAAACATGTCTCAACAATTCTAAGTAAAATCCGTCATTATTCGCTACGTCATTTGTGGCAAAATTGTTGTTGCTCCTAATGACCCATGTTGAACAAAATGACTGTACGTAAAGAAATAATTATTTTCATAGACACATATTCTAATAACCGTTTGTGAGATCCTTATTGAGGTGAAGTAAACAACAAAAATAATCATTTAAATGATTTTTATTACAAATTTGTACCATTATAATTTAAAAAAAATTACGTTTTGAAAGATTTGAAGAATTTGAAAGATTATTTATTCACAATTTAAAAATGGTACAGGACTCGTATTTATTGCATGCTGGCATGCCCTCTTTTATCCGTTCTTAGTATAATGGTTAACGATTGAGCCATAATTATGGTAAATAGAAATTATTATTGTATTTTTTCTTTTTCTTTCTAGACGATTTTGTATTTGTTTTGTATATGTTTGATTTATAAGATTGTGCACCAATACCAGGTAATCCAAAAACTCAAAGAGAATTAAATGTAATTGAAGCACTGATTCATGTAGATTTTTCAGAAAATTACTCTCTGAAATTTTCAAAAGTGCAATCGATGCATTTTGGTGCCATCATTGTTATTTATACTCATATTTTTCAACTGGAAGCGTGTCTCCAACGTCGTTTTTTACAGTTAGTAAATGTCTTCGCTATGATGTTCCTGCTATTTGGGCACATTTAGATCCACTCATAGAAGAAGTTAAGGCATTCAATCCTTTCATAGATACAATGCATTGTTTATCAGATTCACCTTTGTTACAATATAGGAACAAAAGTATGTTTTACGTAATTAGCCAATTAGGGTTTAACCACGAGCTTAGCAGAATCACGTGGAACTATTCAGAAGCAGGCCACGGCAAAGGTGCCCCTGGTGGTGTAGGTGCGACTGTCAAAAGGACAGCCGATCAAATGGTTAACTTTGGTTGGGATGTCGGGTCGTTCAAACAATTTTATGAATAGATTGAAAACTAAGTAAACATAATAGTAAAAAATGTTGAAGAAAAGGATATTTTAAACAAAGAAAAACTGATCCCGTTTAATTTAAAACCATTCAAAGGCACCTTGTCTGTTTATCAGGTTTTATAGGATAAATTTGTGAACAGGACGATTTTGAGAAGTATGAGTAGCTTTCTGTGTGACTTTTTTGAAATATGTGTACATGGAAAGCATCTTGGGTCGATAATTAACATACCAGATTCAAAAAAAGAAAAAAAATATCCAGAAATAGTGCTTCTTACTAGTCAGGTTAATCCAAAGGTCAAAATTCTACCTGATATCAATGTCACCTATCTGATTACTTCATCAACACTTCAAAAATGGCGTTAGGCGTAATACCTTGTTTTATACCGAACACCCCTTCTTAAAAACACACAATCTTTTATAAGAGCAACTACCACACTCACAAACGTGAATTAACGTTGATTGTCAAGTAATTTCTTAGATTACGATTATTTCTACACTCAGAGACAGTTACTGCTTTACCAGCCACTGAGTATACAAATAATCATAATTGACGTCTCTGAGAAATAACTGAATTTTAAAATATTACTAATAAATACTTAAGCTTAATTGACGTTTCTGATGACGAAAGATAGTTTTAATTTTTAAAATTGTAACAGATACGATGTAATTTTGAGTCGTAATCGTTTTGCATGGTGCGTTTGATTATTTCAGTTTTCTGAAAATTCAATAACAATGTATATCATCACTGTATGGAGCTGCTCGGTCTGATTAGGTCAGCATATTAATTGTTTAATTAAAGAAAAAACGGAATGGACAATATTGGGCATATAGGCAAAGTTGTGGCAAAGTGTACTGTTAGTATTTTGTAGTTGATTTCGAAATGAAAATGTATAGTAACGAAACTTGCTAATGTAACGCGACGTACGCGCACCGGGCCGAAAGGCTCGTGTCCAGATCCTAAGTTAATTTCCGCGTCCCGCCAACCCTTCCGCCGCAAGGCCGCGCCGGGAGGATCACGCCACCGCTCGCCGGTCGAGCGAAAGCATTAGAAAGTGTGTCCACGCACATCAATTCGCCGATTCCGCGACCGCGACCCGCGCCCCACGTTGGGCGCCACTATAACTGTCCACTACGGGGCGGTTACTAAACAAAACTCACGTCACGTACAAAATGTTTTTATTATAAAAATACATTGATATTAATGCTCAACTTATATATTTGACGACCGTAGTAGGCAAAAGAGCGCGAGTCGCGAGATCGGCGGATTGATGTGCGTGGACGCACTTTCTAATGCTCTCGCGCGGCTGGCGAAAGGTGGCGTGATCCTCCCGGCGCGGTACTGGGGAGGGAGGGTTGGCGGGACCCGGGAATACGGAGCTGGACACGACCCTTTCGGCCCGGCGCGCGGGCGTCGCGTTACACTAATAATAATAATTAACCTAAATTCGGGAGACAAAATACTTATTTTGTTATTTTCTGTAATTGTATTGTGATTATATATAATTATGATAATGCCAAAAATTTAAGTTTTTAATTAATGTTAATTTTTTTGGGTCGATTTTGATCTTTTTCTCATTCTGTGTAACATAAAGTCATTATCATCACCACAATTATTATTCATCGGAGGTGTACGTCATTATCCTCAACATGTCAATTTCTTTCGATTAGATTATCTCGTAAAATAAAAGAAAGTTTTATGTGCCCTTTATATTATTTTGTTGACAATAGTGTGTACAATTTACCTAGCCGCAAATAAAAAGAATTTTCAGGGGTTTTACAAAAAATCATAAAACCTGTCAAAAATAACATTTTTCCGCGAAACACCCGGTGGTCGCTATCCAGGCGGATATGTATATCCTACTATCAGCTTACTCTCTAACAAAAAAAGCGCAATTTTAGGTACAGAGTACACTTAATATACTGAGGATTAGGTTCCAACTCAGTGCTTATGTTGATTAATGGCTAAATATTACATAATCACGACATCCTACGATCTATTATGAATACAAACTCGTTTGGCATGTATAAAGGCATTTTCCATTTTTTGTGTAGGTATGATAAACGTTTATTATTATGTGTAGTGTAATATTTGTATTAAAAGAAAATAAAATATCTAGATATACATATACAGGGTTAATTTTAAAACACCAGCAACCTCGCAGGACCAGATAGCTGACCCCATACGGAACAACTTTTGTTCTACGAGTTTGTATATAACTCAATATATTTAAAAAAAAATGATTTTACAAGTTTTTGTTGTGTCGTATTTTTCTTCGTAGCGTTCGGCGTGCGCGCGCGACTCAAAGAAGCCGCTCAGCTGGCTCGGGCGATGACCTTCAACGCTAGCCCGGTTCCCCACGCTTCGCGTGTTTGCTTACGTAATCTGCGATGCGTGTAGGTAACATTCAAGACGGAAATTAAATGAATACTTATTTTTGTATGAAAATAAAATCTAACAAATTATCAAAAGTCGTAGAACAAAAGTAGTAGCTTATAACCTTAGGTATCTACCCCTGCGAGGTTGCTGGTGTTTTAAAAATAACCCTGTATATGTATAAGTAGGTACCTACTTCATAACATCGACATATTTTATATGAAGCGCAATATTGAAACTGAGAAATTTTTGCATAAGTTAATCAGTCATGTTTCAAATGTAAATTTATCATAAATACCTGTATTCAGTATACTACGGTTGCGAATTGAAAGGTTGGATGACCTCACGTTTAGTCATGTGACTTTTACTTTTCATGTTTTTGTTAATACAGAGCCATCTGTAATTTAGAAACGGGTTTAAAATACGTTTAGTACAGATATCAGCTGAGGTTGGATTATAACTATTAAGTAGTTCATAGAAGAAAAACGAGATGGCAGTAAAATTTTAAAATCGTCAGGACTGCATAGCTGTTTCAAATAAAAGTACTAGTCTACAGTAAAGTAATACTAGACTAGAACCCATTGCCTAAATCTTAATTGATATAAAACAAAGTCACGTCGTCTGTCTTTTTGCCTACATAATACTTCTAAACCTAAGCAACGGATTTTGATGCTGTTTTCATATTCATTATGAGGAAATATATAGGTTTACATTTATGTACTCGTAATAAATCCATATAAATAAATAAATACACCCAACAGTCACACAACAGTCAGTCCTTCCCTCCCTATTCGGAGAGGGAAGAAGCAAATCGAGGGGCCTGCGACAGGACGAGCGGATGACCGATGCATGCATGCACATGGATGTACCCCTATACCCGCATACTCGCCCCAACCAACCATCAAGTCATGTAGCAAGCCGCAAGCATGTAAAGAAATGGAAAAATAAAAGTTAGAAAAATTTAATAACTATTCATTTCCTGTTATATTTTGAGCAATGTTAACAATAGTAGTATCCTACAGAGATCGTTTATGGTCATCAGTCACGTTAACGATGGATTTCATAGCAATATAATCCAGTAAATATTTTGGATCTAGAATTTTTTTATCCAGCCGCTGTAGACAGTTTTGTATACAACATGAATGGTTCGACTCAACCGGATTATTAGCGATAGAAAATCGACGTAAAGTGACAGCCTGTCGTACGGTAAGTGAGATATCCTGAAGCCCAAATTACCTCTTTCCTTTAAGGCCGGCAACGCATCCATGATTCATCGAGTATTGTGGATTTTGATTGGCGGTGGAGATCAATTACCATGAAGTACATGCTTGCTCGTTTGACGGCTTATGCTATAAAAATGATGAAAATCATTTGTCGGAATATGATAACACGACAAAACCGATTAATTTACTAAACTCAGCTAAAGACAGCGACAAACATGATTCAGGTTCAGCGTAAATTTGTAAAATAAATAGTAAATTACAATAATGCCGAACTTTTAAAAACATACTGAAAATATTTTTTTATGTCTGACACGCATTCGACAAAGACGTAGCATATCGTTAATATAATTACGAGCTAAACTATACAATAAGTTAATGGCAGGGTTTGCAGTGCTAGCTAGTTAGTTATGCATAATATGATGTCTTGACACCTTACGTAGTCTAGATTAATATTAACTAAGGCAATTGAACAGTTACTTGGGGACTGCATAATGTATTTATTCACTCTGACAAATTCGATCAGAAAAGCCGCAAGGGTAAAGTCAGTTCTTTCAATATGCTTAAAATTAAAAGCAAGATAAAAAAGTTTAGGGAACGTGTAAAAGACAATTCATGCGTAAATTTGATATGGATAATTAATTTACTACCATCTGTTGCTGGTTTTCCCTTACAGAGTATTAAGTTAAACGGTAGGTAACATTTCGGTTCCAGGCCCCAATAAAATTTAATGACCAAACCTAACATCGTATTATTCTTTCAGTAACATTCTGGATAATTCATACCGCGCTGTTGTTTTACGTGTATATTTCTGGCATAATCGTATACCAGATGTATTATGTGAAAGAACTCATCGATTCGGTCAATAGTTTCTTCAATATCTCTATATTTATTATGATTTTCAATACTAGCTGGTGGCTATTGGTTAAAAGGTAAGTTTTTGTTTCAGATATTTGATACTTAGACTCATGATTCTTATAGAATTTTACATCCCAAAACGAAATATATTTTTATGCGTACAGTATATTTTGTTTAACTGCAATTTGTGTGTTTTTTTCTTGATAATGCTTATCTTCATATTTACAGATCTGCCCTTATAGATCTTTTAGATCTCGTACAGAAAAATGACGACCTTATAACAGAATCTGGAAGACTTTCATATAAACATTCGCAACTGTTAAGTCAAATTAAGAAAATATTAGTGGCATGTTACGTATTTCACTTTGTTAATGATGTTTGTATATTCATACCGTCTAGAACAGTAGTTATGGACGATTTTGCGGTAGCTTCTTGTGTTGGTAAGTGAATAAATAGGTAAATTATGATAAATAATAGGGAATTACATTTTAGTGCAAGCAATAGCTCAAGTGAAAGCATAAGAATTTTGTTGCAAAGATTTTAAAACATCAAGCAAACTACATCAGACATCGTAAAGATCCCTTGCATTAAAAGAAATATTAAATATATTGTTTTTAGGGCTGTCACCACTGACGTCAACTTCGGACCGAATAATCTGTATGGGAATATTAGCGGCTCAAGAACTTACCGGAATAGTAACCGTGGGCACTTTTGACGTCACCTTGTTATTCCTCTTCTCTCACACAACAGCCATGTTCCAAATCCTCTACGAAGATGTGATGGATTTCAGGGAGTTAGCAGAAATATACTATGATTCTCCTGAAATGACGGCCAAAGTAGCTGCTCGAATGAAAAATTTGGTCACTCGCCATTCATCAATTCTATATACGGTGCAAAAATTACAAGCCGTGTACAGCGGTGTTATAGGAATCGGATTTGGTTTATATGCAATCTCTATGTGTTTGTTCTTTGTGTTGCCTTTGGAAGTTTGCTTGAACTTTGCTCCGTTTATATACCACTGTCTTTTTGTCTTCTTTCTATATTGCTACCAAGGACAAAGATTGACTACAGCATCGGAGAAATTCGAAATGGCCGTCTATTCTTGTGGTTGGGAGCATTTACGGGTGAAGGAGCAAAAGACTGTCTTGCTGTTGTTAACACAAGCTCAAAAGCCAGTTATAATTTTGGCAGCGAGTGTTATACCGATACATATCCGCACCTTTGCTTACACTATGCAGAATATTTACAAGTTTGTTACTATATTCAAAATATAGAGTATACTAGTAAATCCGGCCACGCGTTGCTATGGCTAAGTTTATGTTGTTATAATATCGAAATAAACTATTTAAGACAATGAAATTATTATTTATGAGTAGCATATACGAAACTTTTAGACTTTTAACATAGCGCCATCTATTGGATATTTACTCAATCCAGCTGATAAATTACCTTACACCGCCGTCTGTTGGAATCTTATGGAACTCACAGATAATTATAACTCTTTGTCATATAATAAATAAATAATATGCAATAAAATATATTGCAACTATAAATTGAGATATAAACTATCCTATCTTTAAGTTGGATCAAATTGCATACAGTGTGTAAAATTTGATTAAAATCGTTTCAGTAGTTTATTTTTATTTTATAGCACAGGCCGGAAAATTAAACTAGACGACCTGATAAAGGTCACAGGAAGTCGCTGGATGCAGGTCGCGTCGCTTACAACAGGTCGGTCTGGAAATCTTTGGGGGAGATCTATGTTCGGTAGTGGACGTCCTGTGGCTGATGATGATGATGAATAGTGATTCTATAGAATATATTTTACAAGGTGGTAGGCCCCTCATATGCGAGAGGCCGTCTGGGTTGGTACCACCGCTTTGTCTATTTCTGCCGCCAAGTAACAGTGTGTAAGCACTGTTGTGTTTTGGTTTGAAGCACATTGAAGCCAGTAAAATTCAAAGTTGTGTGGTGTTGCTTCTGTTTATGGGCAAGCGTGGCGCTTACCATCAGGCGAGCGCCTTTCTCGTCTAGTCATTGACTCAAATAAAAAAAAATGTATCGTAATTTTTGTATTGTTCATGTATAGCTTTTGTATAAATTGAGCTGCTGTTATTCAAATACTTCAATGTATGTAGTGATTTGATTTGATATGTAGTCCTTATTTATTCAACTATTTTTCAGTCAATTTTTTGAATCGTGTAAATAGCCATTTCATGAAATGGCGTCCTATGACATAGCCCAAGTAAAGTAAAATTTTTGGAGATGGTGTTAATTTGCGTAATTATTGAGTGTTTTTAAATATATGGTGTTGAACAGGCGTGGCATAATGAAAGGTGGCGAGGTCAGTAATTAATATTTTAAAGTGTAACAGTATGTATTGCTGTATGCATCTTTTATAAATTATCACGATTGTTACTTATGATGCAGCTATATATTTGTAAATTTAGTATTGTAAATGGACAAGTCCATAAGACGATTTTTATTGTAAATGATGCTAAAAAAAAATACATACTTAAAAGAAAAAAGGAAAAGTATGCAATATATAATTGATGGCGAAAAAAATAAGCCCGGAGTTTCTTTCTGCCTTTCTTCTTCGGGTCGTCATCAGTAGGCAGCTAGAGAAAGGTTGGTAGGTTAGCTAGGCTAGGGATATTCCTGCCAGTAAGGTCCACGACACATCTCCTTACCTTTTAAACCCTTACAAATTTTTCGTAAACTTACTCTACTCCGTCTTGCCCTATCCCGATTTCCATATCCTAGTCCGTGAATCCCTTCACTTAAGGATGCCCTCCCTTTTCCCATGCTTGTTGGTGTGCCTTTTCCTGCCAGCCTTTAGCGCGGCGGTTAGTCCTAAGTTCCCTTAATTCTAAGTTAGTCTTTTTAATGACAATTTTTCTGTACTTGACCTGTCATAAGCGCTTTCTTAGCCTACATGATTAATAAAGATTTTGATTTTTTTTGATTTGATTTGAAAGCCTACACTATAATACAGCACAAAAAGTATTTCCTCAAGAATGTTTTTAAAGAAAAAAATAACTATTTATACTATAAATGAAAAATCTAACAAATGAATATGCTGTTATAGCCTAAAATGAATTACGAAATAAATTATATTCTTAGTAATTCCTTCTGGTTTGAATTTTACTTTTTGTCCGGTATAAACAAAAATTTGCACACAGCGTTGCGCTTTGGTGAAATCTACGACTATTTGCAAAGGCAGACTGATTATTTTATACAATTCAAATGGATAATTCTAAAGTCGAACACCTGATTTTTTGCTATAGCATTGCAAATGCAAGGTAATGCTATAGCATTGATCAGCAAACGAACAAGTGGTTCATCTGATGGAATCTTGACCATTCAGAATATCAGAATCATCATAGACTCAATGCCGACCTTAAACGGAAGGCATAATTAAGTATTTGGTAAGGCAGAGGAAAATTTGGGCTTCCGAATATCTCACTCACCATACGAAATGCAACAGCTAGCTGCTACTTCACGGTGGTTTTTATTGAGACAGACCACTGTACCTGTTTAGATATCAATCAACTCTTATCAGCGACGACGCAACGCTGACGTGGCAATGCCGTTGCATTGGCATCTACCAAACTTGGCAACCCCTTTTCACATTTATATTTTTACTGGGATAAATCTAGTTACAGATTTACACATCTTTTCCCCTAATACCCTTTAATTTATCTAGATTAACTGTCAGTTCACATGAAGTAGAGTCGCGTTTCGACCAGTACTCTCTACAACATGAATGAACCCGCTGGACCAGATTGGAACCATGTCTGATAGAGAACCAATGTAATATGATACAATACAAATACAATACAATACAAAACTCTTGTATTGTAAAACTATGATAAAGTTGTTGTTTTACGTACAGCCAGTGAGATTTCCTTAGATCCAAAACTACACCCCTTGTCGCGATACCCACTGTGCTTGTTGATTTACCGAAATTATGATTGAAATAAAACTAATTTAAACGGATTTTATCGCAGTTTTTTATTAATTTTGATCCCCCGTGGCGAGGGGAACTGAGGTGTAGGTTGACCACGAAGGGTGAAAAGTTTTCGAAACATCGGGATCAAAATTAATAAAAACCGCCATAAAATCCGTTTAAATTAGTTAAAGGTAATAAGGTGTGGAGGAGTCACTTTGCCGAGCCAGGAAAAAAAAATATGATGCGCACAACAAAGGGCATTATTGCATTAAACGCGCTTTGACATGCAAATATACATTCGGTAGCATATGTTCAGTAACCCCAGTCTGAAGCGGGGAGTGAACGCAGTATGCCCAAAATTTGAGGGGAATCTCTCCTTATAGTCACCCCTGACCCAGCAACTCAGTACATACATACACTTATGCCGCAGCAGGATAGTCGTTTTACTCGCAGAACCTTTCTATACCGCAGGTTCATTTCTGCCTCAGTAGAATAATCAGACAGCCTTCGTGGCGCAGAGGGCGAGGAGCCGTCTGTGAAACGTGAGGCCGTGGGTTCGATTCCCGCACCGAGCAAATATTTGTCTGATCCACAAATATTTGTTTCGCGGTCTGGGTGTTGTGAGGCCAAAAGTCTCTCGTAGTTCTTGATACCCACGACACAAGACTCGTATCTTACTGTGGGGTCAGGGCTATGTGTGTGACTGTTGGGTGTTATTTATTATTATTCTTATTTATTATAGTCTTTTGTATCCGCAGCGACTCCAATATATAGAATACTAACATTCACTCGCGGCTCCGCTCCCACCGTTATATTATCGATATTGCCTATGTTCATCAGGGATAATGTAAGATTCTATTGGTGAAGAATTTTTCAAATCGGTCCAGTAGTTTCAGAGCCTATTCAATGCAAACAAACAATCAAATCTTTCCTATTTATAATATTAGTTAAGATAGAAAAATTATAAAGCACAAAGAAGTACCGCGTTATAAAGACACCATGTGATGATAATATTCTAGCACTTACCGTCAAACTCTATTTTTCCGCCCTATCTTGTTAACCACTAGTTAGTATTGCCCATTACAGAAAAGAGGCCTCTCACACATATATACTTTCATGTAGTATATATCTATCCACAATGCTTTATAAAAAAAAAATTTTTTTTCTGTATACCGAGGCTTATAATAGAAAAGGTAAACACAAAATATTTTGCGTTACCACCCTTATTCCTTTACAAGGCCATACCCCCAGCAAAACGCCGCGCGATCGAGATTTTTAGAGGCTATCTAGTTATTGATTAAAATAAATAAAGATTAAAAAATATACAATATATTTCTACAATCTGTCAGCATTACTTTGTTCGATTCAAATTCATGTTAATGTTGATATATTTTTTAAAATTGTCGTTTTAAATGAACCATAAAAATGATAAAAATGCAAAGATTCCATGCGTCTCCTTTTAAAGTACAGATTGTTTTCATATGAGATTAACATCACTAGATAGGCAATTTAATAACGAATATTTTGCCCGATTTAAATTTTCGAAAAGACCAAAACCTGATTTTTTAAATCAATTATTCGCTAAATACGTGCATAATCTGCACGAACACTCACACCCCAAGTACACGAGTTAGTATGGCGCGAGTCAGTCAAGGTCATTTGCTCACGGAAGGGCCTTAAAGATCGGTAATGAACCAAAGATTCATTGGGCACTGAGGCTGACCTATTAGCTCGATTGCTTGTCTCATAAAATAAAATGTTAAAAATATAATAACTATTCAGGTTTATTCAGTGAGCGATGTTAACAATAGTAGTATTTCGTACTACTACAGTTTTTCGTTAATGGTCGACGGTCACGTTCACGATAGCTTTTGCGGGCTCCACATTCGCACCGTGAACAGCCGTGAAAGCCGCGAACCGAGAATGTGGATGGCTTTCGCGTCTGTTCACGGGCTTCGCGCCTGTTCACGGGCTTCGCGCCTGTTCACGGGCTTCACGCCTGTTCACGCCTTGTTCCCCGTTCATTGCCGGTATTTCCACCCGCGTCAAAGGGTATGCGAGGCGCGAACCTCCCGTGAACGCAAACAAATCCACACTCGCGCCTGAAAACAATTGTAGTGAGCAAAAGCGCATAGCGTCACGGCGATAGCAGTGCATATTTCGGCGTCCATTCTCGACGAGCGCGTGAACTATAAACTGTGAACGATAGCGAATGTGGAGGGACATATTTTTCGCGATGACTTCGCGGCAAAATTACGGCGTAAATTCACGCCGTGAATCACACAGGAGTCTGGAGCCCGCATCATAACATTATAATCCAGTAAGTATTGTGGATCCAGCAAATTTATGTCCAGCTGTTGTAGTGTACCATAACACCGCCAGCAAGTTTTCGTTGTTAGTTGACATTTTTTGAATAAATTCTATATTTTTGGAGTAGCATTTTCGTTATTATTTCACTGACTGTTATTGGTTAAAATAGCAATTTTGTGACTATATTCGTATGACGTATTTGTTCGTAACGCTGTTTCGATTTCCGCACCGAGACTTAATATTTGTGTGAACCACAAATATTTGCGTTGGGTCTGCATGTGTTTTTTCTCTAGAGGGAATGACAGGTGGCCGGCCGTTAGAAATATAAGCCAATTCTTTCTGTAGCATGTGTTAATAAGCATGTTGCGCCGACCCCACTACGAGTGGGGTAAAGACAGGCTTCTTAAGCTCTCTGACTCTATAGCCACGATGTAGACATTTTTATCTAGAGTATTAATCGACGTAAAGTGGTAGCGTTTCGTACGGTGACTGAGATATCCGGATTACGCATCCATGATGCGGTGCCAGCCTTAATGGAAAGAGGAAATTTGGGCCTCCGGGTTCCCCGGGTATTGTGGTTGTCCATGGGCGGTGGAGATCACTTACCATCAGGTAACCCACGTGTAACCCACTTGCTCGTTTGTCGGCTTTTTTTATTAAAAAAAGAAGATTATATGTCGGTATAGGATAACAGAAACATGATCCAGGCTCAGTCTAAATTTGTAGATTAAACAGTAAAATACAATAATGCTTAACTTGATTAAAAAAATATACTCATAATATTTTTCTTTCTTTTTGACATGCATACGATAAAGACGTAGTGTATCGTTAATATAATTTCGAGCTAAACTATACAATAAGCTAATGGAAGGGTTTGCAGTGCCAAGTCGTTAGTTATGCAAAATATGATGTCTTGACACCTTACAAAGTCTAGATTAATATTAAGTAAAGCAATTGAACAGTTACTTGAGGATTGCATAATGTATTTATTCACTCTGACAAATTCGATCACAAAAGCCGCAAGGGTAAAGTCAGTTCTTTCAATATGCTTAAAATTAAAAGCAAGTTAAAAAAGTTTAGGGAACGTGTAAAAGACAATTCATGCGTAAATTTGATATGGATAATTAATTTACTACCATCTGTTGCTGGTTTTCCCTTACAGAGTATTAAGTTAAACGGTAGGTAACGTTTCGGTTCCAGGCCCCAATAAAATTTAATGACCAAACCTAACATCGTATTATTCTTTCAGTAACATTCTGGATAATTCATACCGCGCTGTTGTTTTACGTGTATATTTCTGGCACGATCGTATACCAGATGTACTATGCCAAAGAATTCATCGATTCGATCAATAGTTTCTTCAATATCTCTATATTTATTCTAATTTTCAATACTAGCTGGTGGCTATTGGTTAAAAGGTAAGTTTTTGTTTCAGATATTTGCTACTTAGACTCATGATTCTTATAGAATTTTACATCCCAAAACGAAATATATATTTATGCGTACAGTATTTGTTTAACTGCAATTTATGTGTTTTCTTCTTGATAATGCCTATCTTCATATTTACAGATCTGCCCTTAAAGATCTTTTAGATCTCGTACAGAAAAATGACGATCTTATAACAGAATCTGGAAGACTTTCATATAAACATTCGCAACTGTTAAATCAAATTAAGAAAATATTAGTGGCATGTTACGTATTTCACTTTGTTAATGATGTTTGTATATTCATACCGTCTAGAACAGTAGTTATGGACGATTTTGCGGTAGCTTCTTGTGTTGGTAAGTGAATAAATAGGAAAATTATGGTAAATAATAGGAAATTACATTTTAGTGCAAGCAATAGCTCTTAGGCCGCGGACTCGAAGTCAGCGGGTGTGGGCCGGCGGCGGCGGCGACGCGGGAGCGGCGGAGACCCGGTCTCGAAGCCAGCGGGCAGATCGCGCGTCGCTAGAGCGGCGTAGTGTTGTATGAGAAATTAGTGTCTGTTCGCGAACGAAATTGATGTGAATATGCTATGCGCCGCTGCTTTCGAGGCCAGGTCCATTTAAATCTATGCATTTGAACGCGCCGCTCCCGCGCCGCCGCCGCTTGCCGCTGACTTCGAGTCCGCGGCCTAAAAGTGAGAGCATAAGAATTTTGTTATAAAGATTATAAAACATCAAGCAAACCACATCAGACATCGTAAAGATCCATTGAATTAAAAGAAATATTAAATACTAGCTTTTGCTCGCAGCTCCGCCCGCGTGATCTGCTTTTTCCGGGATAAAAAGTATCTTATCACCCAAGTCAGCTCATACCCTGTCTGTATACCAAATTTCATCAAAATCCGTGCAGTAGTTTCAGCGTGATTGACGGACAAACATCCAAACAAACAAACTTTCACATTTATAATATTAGTAGGATATATTGTTTTCAGGGCTGACACCACTGACGTCAACTTCGGACCGAATAATCTGTATGGGAATTTTAGCGGCTCAAGAACTTACTGGAATAGTAACCGTGGGCAGTTTTGACGTTACCTTGTTATTCCTCTTCTCTCACACAACAGCAATGTTCCAAATCCTCTACGAAGATGTGATGGATTTCAGGGAGTTAGCAGAAACATACTACGATTCTCCTGAAATGACTGCGAAAGTAGCTGCTCGAATGAAAAATTTGGTCACTCGCCATTCATCAATTCTATATACGGTGCAAAAATTACAAGCCGTGTACAGCGGTATTATAGGAATCGGATTTGGTTTAGACACAATCTCAATGTGTTTATTCTTTGTGTTACCTTTGGAAGTTAGCTTGAACTTTGCTCCGTTTATATACCACTGTCTTTTTGTCTTCTTTCTATATTGCTACCAAGGACAAAGATTGACTACAGCATCGGAGAAATTCGAAATGGCCGTCTATTCTTGTGGTTGGGAGCATTTACAGGTGAAGGAGCAAAAGACTGTCTTGCTGTTGTTAACACAAGCTCAAAAGCCAGTTATAATTTTGGCAGCGAGTGTTATACCGATACATATCCGCACCTTTGCTTACACTATGCAGAATATTTACAAGTTTGTTACTATATTCAAAATATAGAGTATACTAGTAAATCCGGCCACGCGTTGCTATGGCAAGTTTATGTTGTTATAATATCGAAATAAACTATTCAATTCAATGAAATTATTATTTATGAGTAGCATATACGAAACTTTTAGACTTTTAACATAGCGCCATCTATTGGATATTTACTCAATCCAGCTGATAAATTACCTTACACCGCCGTCTGTTGGATTCTTATGGAACTCACAGATAATTATAACTCTTTATCATATAATAAATAAATAATATGCAAAAAAAATATATTGCAACTATAAATTGTGATATAAACTATCCTATCTCTCAAGTTGGGTCAAACTGCACACAGTGTGCAAAATTTGATTAAAATCAGTTCAGTAGTTTATTTTATATTATAGCATAGGCCGGAAAATTAAACTAGACGACCTGATAAAGGTCACAGGAAGTCGCTGGATGCAGGTCGCTTCCAACAGGTCGGTCTGGAAATCTTTGGGGGAGGCCTACGAGTATGTTCAGCAATGGACGTCCTGTGGCTGATGATGATATGAATAGTGATTCTATAGAATATATTTTAAAAGGTGGCAGGTCCCTCGTATGCGAGAGGCCGTCTGGGTTGGTACCACTGCTTTGTCTATTTCTGCCGCCAAGCAACAGTGTGTAAGCACTGTTGTGTTTGAAGCATACTGAAGCCAGTAAAATTACTGGGCATTGAGAGACTTAACATCTTATGTCTCGGGGTGATGAGCGCAGTTCAGTGCCATACAGTGCTTTGTAATTCAAAGTTGTGTGGTATTGCTTCTGTTTATGGGCAGGCGTGGCGCTTACCATCAGGCGAGCGCCTTGCTCGTCTAGTCATTGACTCAAATAAAAAAAATCTATCGTATATTTTTGTATATGTTCATGTATAGCTTTTGTATAAATTGAGCTGCTGTTATTCAAATACTTCAATGTATGTAGTGATTTTATTTGATATGTAAAGTCCTTATTTATTCAACTATTTAATTTTTTCAGTAAATTTTTTTTAATCGTGTAAATAGCCATTTCATGAAATGGCGTCCTATGACATAGCCCAAGTAACGTTACCTTTGTGGAGGTGGTGTTAATTTGCGTAATTATTGAGTGTTTTTAAATGTATGGTGTTGAATAGGCGTGGCATAATGAAAGGTGGCGGGGTCAGTAATTAATGTTTTAAAACCTACACTATAATACAGCGAAAAAAGTATTTCCGTATGGAATTGGCTTTGGGAAAAAATGAATATTTATACTATAAATGAAAATAAATATGCAATTATAGCCGAAAATAAATCACGGAATTAAAATATATTGTACGTAATTCGTACTGGTTTGAATTTTATGATTTTTCAGGTATAAGCAAAATTTTTCATTTTACATTTGCATTTGAACAGCGTGGTGCTTTGATGAAATCTACGAGTATTTGCAAAGGCAGAGAGAACCATCATAGACTCATTGCCGACCTTAAAGGGAAGGCATAATTAAGTGTTTGGTAAGTGAGAGGGAGATTTGGGCCTCCGGATATCTCACTTACCCTATGAAATACAGCAGCAAGCTGCTACTTCACGTCGGTTTTCTGTAAGACAGCGGTAACAATCCGGTCGAGCTGGCATAGCCAGCCCATTCGTATTGCAGACGAAATAGTGTGGCTCTAACTAATTTTATTGAATATTAATAATATGATGAATGAATGATGAGCGTGGGGACGATAGCAGTTTAATTAGTACTTTCATGTTCTTTTTTTTAATTCTTAGTTATTAAACGTACATTGTAGTATATTTTTCTTTTTCTTCTTTTCTCGATTTAAAACACTCGAGGTTTAATCATAGTTCAACACGTCAGGATATTAAATAAAATGCTGACCAAATTAAAGGAGTCTTTAGACAAAATAAATCAACGTTTTCGGGATGACAGTTTTGATGGTGTATTGTGGATTGTCAACTTGACAGTGCGTTTCGTCGGGTTTTCTGTCGACGGAGAAAAAATTGGAGGTGTTATATAAATATAATTATTATGCCCTTTTTTGCACAAGGCGGTAGGTCTCTCGTTAAAGGGAAACTATCTGGGTTGTTACGACCTTTTGGTCTACACACAGGTGCTGCGAACAAAAACACAGTACAGTGTTTTCGTTTAAAGTAAATTGAAGCCAGTAAAATTATTAGGAATGCTTAATTTTGAATGAAATTTTATAATTTTGAAATTAAGTCTCATAATGACGAGACTTGGCATATTACGTCTCGAGGACACGAGCGCATTCGAGTGCCATTCAATGCTTTGATATTCAAAGTTCCGTGTGGTGTTGCTTCTCTTTATTGGCAGGCGCGGCGCTTATCATCAGGCGAGCGACCGCTCGTTTCGTCATTCAAGTTATTAAAAAAAAAGTTTCAATCTGAACACACCGAATCCAATATTTGCTGTGCTTACACAATTCATTTACTTACGAGTATAATCTTTGTCATATTTAGATGGAGACGGGTTATCGAATGACACATACAAGAGTATAAAATGAAAATCTTGTTTACGAGGCTGCTTCATAGAGTTCAAATAAAGAATCATTGGCAAGGTCTCGTAAATGACAGTTTCCTGTTATGAGCTCCATTTTGAGGAGAGAGTCTCTTGTATGAATTAAGCGAGAAAATCACAGAAAACTGTCATTTATGAGGCATGCACATACGATTCTTTTACATACTATGATGCGATTTAATAAATGAGATTTTGGATTTTGTTGTATTCTCGCCTCTGTCATGCGATAAATCTCTCCGTGTAAATGGGTCTTTATTCTTGCCTATGTTGAACGAGTTATTATATCCAATTTTTTTAATAGCCTCAATGACGAAACGAGGTGATCGCTCACCTGGTGGTAAGCACCATGCCTGCCCATAAACAGGAGCAACATTGCACAGAACCTTGAATTCCAAGCATTGCATTACATCGAAGTTAACTGCATTCATCAGGGAGTCTTTAAACCGAAACACAACAGTGGTTACACACTGCTTCTTAACAGCAGAAACAGACAAAGCGGTTGTTATAACCCTCTAAAAATAGCCTCCTTCATATGAGCGACCTACCACATAGTAAATGATCTTTAATTTATAGCAATGCTGAGTTCGTTAAAAACCTGAGTTACTTCGGTACCATATCTACTCGTTTCTGAATAGCGACATCGAGGTCACGAGGTTTGCTGATGGTACGGGTACCCCCGTGTATGGATAGCAACCACCGCACACATGGTGTTAAAACCTACCATAGTGACCCACACACCTTGTGTGGATCGCGTTATGTGACCAGCCAGTGTATATCTGGTTCTTACCAGGGGCTTGCGACATGACTTGATGGTTGGATGCTTATATCACTGTGCCTGCATCAATCAGCTGCCTGCTCTGTCGCTGGCTCCTCAATTTGCTTCTTCCCACTTGTGTGAAAAAGCCTTTATAGGTACAGGCCAGTATGATTTTGGTGATCTCGCTGCACTGCCCTTATCATCTGGTGTAGTGCAGTCTTTTGCCGTGCTCGGATAAAAAAAAACAATTTTAATATATTCATTTTTACGCATATTAACTAATCTTTTATTGCAGTACCATTTTGGACAGTTCATTTGTTCCTAGTGGCTTATGTTTATGGCGCAGGAAGTGTTGTGTACCAATGGAAATATGCGGAGAGTGTCGGAGACTTCATCAAGAGTTATATAAACGTCTCTATTATTATTTTCATTCTTAATAACAGCTTTTGGTTTCTGACAACAAGGTAGGAATTTGGAATAAATATTCCTACAATTAGTGTTTGACTATATGTTTATTTTTGTAACATAGGCCGGCTAACGAGTAGGTGGGTTACCTGATTGTAAGTGATCTCCGCCACCCATGTACACCCATAATACCAGAGGGATAATGAAGGGATTGGGAAGGGGAGGGTGATTTAGGCTCTCGGATATCTCGCTCACCGTACAAAATGCAGCAGCAAACAGCTACTTTACGTCGGTTTTCTGTGATATAGTTGTAATGACTCGGTCGAGTCGGCCCATTCATGTCTTAATCGACTTCAAATCTTTGCTTATATCGTCTGCGATGATTATTTTTGTATTCAATAGGGCTTACTACGGTGGTGGTCTCATATTAATATGGTTAAGGTTATGAAGGTGATGAAGGAATACGAGGAAAATGGGAATCTCCACAACAGGTAATAGCAAGGTTTCGTGCGTGATACGAGTTTTGAAGTCGATTTTGAAGTTATTAACGTATAATCGGCTAAACCATTTAATCTGGTTTGACGAAACGCACGCAATTTGCTATAGAGAAATTTAATTTTATTACAATTATTGTTTTTATATAGATCCCAAATAAAAGAAGTGCTTAAGAAAATTGCATTAAGCGACGAACTGTCTCAGCAAACGGAGGAATCCCAGAAGATATATAAAAAAATGATGAAGTTTATCAAAATCACGATCATCGTGTTTTGCACTTTCAACTACCTCGACGAATTATTAATTTACATTCCTCATCGTGGTGATGTTTATAATGATTACTCATTGACTCCTTGTGTCGGTAAGGAAATAAGATACCCTACTATATTATAAACTAGCTTTCACTCACTAACTAGCTTTTGTCTATCTTCCTCTGTACCAAAGTTCATCAAAAACGGTTCAGCGATTTAGGCGTGAAAACGTGACAAACAAACTCACTTTCGCATTTATGATATTAGGATGTGAAAGTTTGGGTGTTTGTGATTTTGGATATTTGTTATTCAATCACGCCTTAATGGTTGAATGGACTTGATATGACCGGGGTACAGACTACTTATTATAAGGATCCACATAATTACATCCGTGGTGCTTTACATCTGGCTTCTCCAGTTGTAAATGTCCTTACATTTGAAGTTAATACCTCCTCAATTCATTAATTTGTCGTGTGTGTGGGCGGGATAGTCTCTACTTATTATATGGGCAATATATATTTTCGCTGGCAGAGCCGTGAGAATACATATATAGAAAGAAAATAAAATATTACACAGGGATATCTCCAAATATAAATAATATTTTCGATCTATAATTTATGAATAAATATGTTATTGACAGCTAATGAAAAGTGATATGTAAGGGGTAGGGTAGAGGATCAAGAAAATATATGGCAGTTTCAAAACTCTAGAGGTGTGTCTATCAATTATTAATGTATCTTTGGCCCTATTAGAATAACACTGGGGACATTGAAAGGGCACATTTTATTAGCATGAATGACGAGATAAGCACATCACTAGGCTGATGGTAAGCGCCACGCGTGCCTATAAACAGAAGCGACACCACGCATAACTTAGAATTACAAAGCACTGCAAGAAACTGTACTACGCATAAAGAGACCGACATGAGATAAGACATTTCTAGGTGTTCCAGGATCCTACCGATTTTTCAGTACACCATGTTGTAAAATTGGCTAAGGCTCCGATTTAGCAGAAACTTGGATGTAAACCAGGTCGAAAAGCCGGTGAATCCCTCACCTCTCGTAAACTAAACATCCTCGACCCCTGGGATCAGCAGTTATCCGTTAGATAGAGTTCCCCTTGCCAAAAAAGCATAACACTAGAGATGTCCAACTAATAGGCTTGGGTAATAACGGGGAGCAACCAAACATGGAGGTTTCGAAGTCAAATCTATGCCTGGAGGCTCCAGCAGTGAACTCCCTCTTCGGTAATACTCATAAGATTATTTTTGTAATTCAAATATCATATCAGCAAATAAAACGTTGGGTACTTACTATGTATTATGACCACCTATGTCAAAAGGTCAAAATATGGTAATTTAAAATATCGTGTCACTAATGATACTTGACTGTTGTGTTATATAATAACAATTCCTCAATTCATACTGTTGCTTAACAATTTTTGTCTGCTACTGTTTACCTAAGTCATAGAAAAAGAAATTGGACATTACTTGTAGTTATAACTCAAAAGAAAATAGAATAGTATAAAAAGTAGCAATTTAAATCTTATATTTGAGTAAAAAATAACGATTAACGTTAAGCTGCTTTTGATAGTACTTAGTAAATAATGATATCTTTCTGTCGGTATGTCAGAGCGTGACTTTTGTATTGAAATGTGTTATATTTTATTTGATGAGTAGATTTATTTCAACATAGTGAAACAGTCGCTTGTTGCGAATATCATTAACGCATATAAACTTACTGATTTTTATTTTAGGTCTGCAGCCATTGACATCTTCTCCTGACAAAGAAATTTGCTCGTTTCTTCTAAGTTTACAAGAATGTACCATCACTACTGCTGTAATGAGTTACCAGGCTCTGCTCTTATTGCTGATAGCCCATACAGCAGTTATGTACCGGATTTTAGCTGCAGAAATGATGGCATTCAATAATTACGAAGATCTAGTAGAGCATCAGGCACGTGTAAAGAAGATTCTGCCCTCATTGGTGGTGCGCCACGACTTGATCCTTTGTGTGATTGATATGCTTAAATCCCTGTACACTATGTCTTTAGGAGTGAACTTGGGCTCACATGCTATTTGTCTCCTACTGCTTCTGTATTTGCCCCCACAGAAATTCTTTGCGTTCATACCGATAATGGTTTATTGTTTTTCGGTATTTTTCCTATACTGTCTCCTTTGTCAGAAACTAATTAATGCTTCAGAAGATTTTGAGAGAGCTGTTTATTGTTGCGGTTGGGAGAATTTCGGCTTGAAAGAGAAAAATATGATTTTCTTTATGCTATGCCAGGCACAGAAGCCAGTTGAGATACTTGCTGCACACATTGTACCTGTCAATATTTATACCTTTGCTACAACGCTACAAGCTATGTATAAATTTGTCACTGTTGTAAAACTTTAAAACTATTTTATGCTTATTTATTTAGTAGTAATCAAATATGCACTTTTTAATATTAGATACACCTTAAATAAATACAAATTATGTGCACTATTGAAATAGACAACTTAAGTAACATCATTAGCTCGCAGTAATTTTGATTAGTTCACGAATAAACAATTACTTCAATGGTGTTTTTTAATACATTTATATCAACAACTATATTTATTTGTACAACTTTATAATTTATTTCCTCGGGATGTTTTCCTTCATGGATAAAGCAAGCGTTAATTAACAATGAATTTATGCGTCATTCAGAAAGTCAGTAGCAGTCAGCCCTCTTGGGATTGGTTTCGAACCTTTTACTATCGTGTCGGTAGTACATACCACTCCCCGCTGACCTATCACCGCCCGGGATATCTATAGCTGTTACCTACATACCTCCTTAAATTCACCTAAAACGAGGAAAATGGTTTTGAAATTGGCATATTTTTTTGAAGGCTATTTATGACGAAAAAAGTTACAACACTAAGCCAGCGTGTTTATTTAGATAAGTGGTCTAATTCGTATGTTTTTTTATGTGACGATATCTTACTCTGGGCATTATAGATCATTCGAAATTGCAGATACATGTATGCCACGACAAGACAAAGATAATTAGGATTCAAATATACTACTTTAAAAAAAAGTATGTCTGTATTTTATTTTGGACACCATCAGACTGTCTTCGTGCGCTTAACGAGTAAACCGATTTAAGTGAAGCTTTCCTTTAAAAGATGGTTTATTGATGATGACTCTTTTTATTACAGAGGCCAGTAAACGAGCAAGTGGGTCACCTGGTGGTCATCTCCAGCGCCCATGAATATCCATAATGACCTTGAAGGAAAGGGATAATTAAGGGATTGGGAAGGGTGGAGCAATTTTCTCTCTGGATATCTCAATTCTAATCGCTATAATTACGTATGGAACTTAGTTATGTTTGGAGAAAATCTGCCATTTAGAAATTACAAATGCTTTTTTGATTGGTATCGGGAGATGTAACGGTTATGTTATGCTAATTTAGAACTACATTTTTGTGTATCAGATATGTTTAAGATGTTAATTTAACCATATAGGGGTTGACCTCAGGCAGGCGGCTGGACGTAAAAACTACAAGCCGAATCTTTCTGTAAATAATGATATTATTATAATTATATTATAATTTTTTGAGTGGTAGAGCCTCGCTGTAGACAGTTTTGTCTACAGCATGAATGGGCTGGCTCGACCGGGTCGTTACCACTGTCTCATAGAAAACCGGCGTAAAGTAGCGGATTGCTGCTACGTTTCGTACGGTGAGTGAGATATCCGGAAGCCCAAATAAATCCCTAGTTATCACCTTCCTTTAAGGTCGGCAACGCGCCCATGATTCGGATATTGTGGGCGTACATGGGTGGTGGAGATCACTCACCATCAGGTGATCCACTTGCTCGTTTGCCGGACAATGCTATAATAAAAAAAAAATCCTAGCTGATCGGTGCGGTTCACCCATGTCCATGTTACTACTGTGATCCCACGGGTATTGGTATTAAATAGCTGTAAACCAAAACAGCAAAATAAATGTTCAAAAGTTTCACGGCAACACTATTCACCAACTATTTATTTATGACTATCTTTTCCTTGCGGCTCCGCCCGCGTGATCTATTTTTCTGGGATAAAAAGTAGCCTATGTTACTCAGTGATAATGTAGCTTTCTAACAGCAAAAGAATTTTTGAAATCCGTCCAGTAGTTTTTAAGTTTATTCGTTACATACAAAAATACAAATATTTTCTCTTTATAGTGTAGAAAATAAAGAATGTCTCTATTGGAGGATGGAGGATGTGTAAATATGTGGCTTATACAGGATTACTTTTGAAACACCAACAACCTCGCAGGACTACATAGCTAACCCCATAAGGAACAAAAAAAAAGTAATCAACATTAATTTCCTTTATCGTTAGGTCAATGGCATTTTCTGTTGACTTTGGTGCTACCAAATAATCTTTACTGGTTAGTTAATAAATAAAATAAATACTCCCAGTAGTCACATATAGTGCTGACCGCACATTAGGTTAAACCTGTATCAGGAGTATCAGTATCGTGGGTATCAGGAGCTACGAGAGATTTCCGTCTCGCCACACCCAGCCCCGAAACAAATATCTGTGCGGGATTAAACCCGCGGCATATCGTTTCACAGCTGATTACGCGCTGCGCCACGGAAGCTATTAATAAAAGCATGTTATTTCACAAAAAAAACATAAATTTATTGGCGTACAGTCAGTCATAAATTACTTATATTCCGCATATTTTTCGCACGTGTAGATCACTCAGTCTGTAAGTACCTTAGAGGTTGGCCACATGTTTCACAAGTTTGACGGACTTGCCCCGCCAGTTATAAACTAAACATTCTCTAGGACGGTTGTGCAACGGCGCCGTGATATCATTTTAGTTAGAAATAGTCTTAAGATTGTGATTAAATGAAAATGAAAGTGTTCGTTTGCTGCTTGTTTGTGATTGCAAACATAAGTAATAATGGAAAGGCGTCTTTGGACAGCGCTGTTTCCTATACCACAAATATTCTTGAGGATACGATAAAGAACTCAGGTTTGTTTATGTAAATTATTTGTTTACTTATAAGTACGCTTTTGTTCCATAGACGCAAAACTCACAGAAGATTCAATTAGTACAATGACTACATTTAAATTTAAAAACAAAGATAAACAAGACTACAATTCGACCCTTCAGTGTAGTTAGTAGTAGACATCTTAATTAGGATGAAAACTGTGAGGTTCTGGGTTTTCAAGTCAAATCACAAAAAAAAATCACACACAAAATCATATTGTTTGTTTGAGTTTTTGATTCGAAAATTCACACATAAATTGCTCGGGATTAGAATTTTTGTTTGATATGGACTATCGCATACAACCTATGACACTATGATATTGTCATACAATCGTTTTCCTCCGTCTGTTTACCCTTGGAGGATACAGGCGTGAGCTTATGTATGAATGTAAACTGATATATCGATTTGATGTCTTATGTAGTTACAACATGTAACGTTTTCACTGCAGCTTCTTACAATGGGTTTCTTACCAATACTCCAGTTTTTACTTTTCGTTGTATGTGTATGGTTTTTTTATGGATTGCATTGTTTCTACAATTACAACCCATCGAGATTAGAAGTATAAATTGCACAAGTTAGTAGGTCCCTGGTGTGTGAGAGGCCGTCTGGATAGGTACCACTGCTTTGCTTATTTCAGCCAAGCAGCAGTGTGTAAGTACTTTTGTGTTCCGGTCTAAAAGACATTAAAACCACGGAAATTACTGGGCATTATGACACGTAACATCTTTTTTCTCGGAGTGATGAGCGCAGTCTAGTGACTGTTCTTCATAATTTGAAGTTTTGGTTAGTTATACTTCTGTTTATGGGTGGGCCCGTAGGCATTACCCTTACAGTCAGGCGAGTCATCTGCTCGTCTTTTCATTAACGCTAATAATCTTATAAGTGTAAACTGTTTTCTAGAGAAATGTTACCGGCCGTGCAAATTCAACGTGAAGCCGAAACGATGCCAATACAAATTCAACATCGCACCTTCTGTTGGAGACGATGGCTCTTGGATCGCTATTAATGGAATGAGTCCAGGCCCTTCCATACACGCGTGTGCTAATGACGTAATAGTAGTAGAGGTGACAAATAAAATCCCTGGACAGAGTATTGCCATACATTGGCATGGAGTAGAGCAGAAAGGAACTCCTTTTATGGATGGAGTTCCTATGGTGACGCAGTGTCCCATAGAATACGGCACTACGTATAAATATACGTTTGTTGCATCGTCTCCTGGGACCTTCTTCTACCATGCTGATTCAGGTATGTACTGGTAATAAATAGGTGATATACCATAGTATTTATGATGCCTTCTGTACTGGATGAGAAGATGTTGGTAAAATTAAAGGTCACGATTTGAGGCAAATGTTTTACGTTACTGTAATTACTTTTTATTCAATTTAGTAGATTTATAGATTAATTGGATACATTCATTAACAAAGTCAATCGTCAATCAAGTCGTTAACAAAAAACCAATAGATGGTAGGCTCCTAAGCCTCTCGCACTAGGGGCCTACCACCTAGCCGCTTCTTTAATGGCACCTAGAGACTGGTTTAGTATCGCCATTTTATCCTTGCAGCCAATTAGTTGAGTGTAAGCAATATTAGGTTTTGGTTTGAAGGACATTGAATTCAGAAGAATAACTTGGTAATGTATCGAGGTGACCAACGCAGTCCAGGGTTGTGCAGTACGGTGTAATTCAAAGTTGTGGTGTTGTGTCTGTTTATGGGCTGGCGTGGCGCATGCCATCAGGCGAGTGACCTGTCGTCTCGTCATTAAGTTGTGTAAAAAAGGCTAATAAAAATAAAAGAAATTAATAACAGAATTAAAACAAAGATATTACACCACGCGTACATAAGCTGGCTGTTCGATTCGATACTTTCAGAAACAAGATTACCCGGATGACGTGTGTTTACTAACTACATTGAACCTGATGTTAAGTGCAATGCAGTCTGTAATAATGTCGACCATTAAGGTACAAGTTGGAAGCGGACGACATGACGCAGCAGCAGACGACGTGTCGCAGCGACACTACTGGTTTCTATGTATTTCTATGAAATTACATCCGTAGTCAGCGACACGAAGCTAGCGACGCGTCGTCGAGCGGCAGACGCCAGTGTCGTCCGACCGCGGATCAGTAGTGCCGCTGACGACACGTCCAGCGAGTTTCTTTTCAAAATGAATTTCAAGATTCAAACGACAATACTGTCTGAATTCTTTAATATCGCTTTCTAAATGGTTTTTAATCAATATTGAATAGGTTCCCTCACTTGTTCTGCATTTAAGCATAGGCCGTATGGCTTCTCGTCTTTTTCTGTACAAGTACAACAAAAACAAGTCATCATAGTCTTCTTCCTCTTCTAATAAAAGATATAAAAAAATGCATCTTGTTTCACGGAACACTCGGTACCAACTGGATTCCATCTGCTGTTGCCGTCTGCAGTCGGGTTCGAAATCATGACTGCAGCGACACGTCGTAACGACGTGTCGTGACGACATGAAGCGACTACACGTCGTCTGCTGCTGCGTCATGTCGTCCGCTTCCAACTTGTACCTTAAAGAGACATCGTGTCCCACGTCGGTCGGCAGAATTACGCAGGCCTGGAATTACTAGATATACACTGGCTAATTTCAGAACGCGACTCGCCTGATCGAGCCACTATGGCGGGTGGTCGCTATCCAGTAGGGTACAAAATTACCACGTACCCTCCCATCAGCAAACATCATCTAAGGTCTCTCGCCTGATGGTAGGCACCAGCTCATAAACAGTATAGACATAATTTATTTTCATCATTTCATTTCATTATTCATTCATCATTAATTTTAGAACATTGAATTACAAAGTACTGCTTAGCACTCGTCTTCATACAAACATAACATCTCGAGACATGAGAAGTTAATTTTGAAATAAAGTTAGAAAGGCTATATTTTCAAATGGTCAGTTACGTAAATTTTAGTGTTATCTCGTCTGTGATTTATTCATTATACTTGTCTCTCGTTATAGTGGTTGCACTTCCGCAGCACATATAATGCTAATTAATGCAAATCGTGTAAATATTCATTACACGGAAAATTGATTATTATCATGTACGAGCATGTACTTTTGACCTTTTTTGAGCTGCAATGTTTTTTTGCCATTGCTCTAAGTAATAAAGTAAAGTTGGGATTTCACTCTTATCATTTGGATGGATAATATTTCACAATAGTGTGCTTTACTCGAAGTTTTCTTCCCAATACAGCGCTTTTGTGGAATCCGCCAGACAGATACAACTTAAGTACCTTCAAGAAAAGAGCCTTCTCTTTCCTCAAAGGCAGTCAACTCACCGATGGTTTCTCTGGTGTTGTAGGTGTCTATGGGCGATCAGGTGACCCATTACATAAAAAAAAGTCTGACATATAATATGGAAGTTCAATTATAAATAGAATTTTTGTATTTTTTAATAATGTTTATTAGTTGGTGTGATAATTACCATATAAGTTTAGTATTAACTTTTAATTATTTCTTTGTCTTCTTCCATCTCTCCTTATACCACTGGAGGTGGGGTCGGAGCAACATTATTTATAATACACGTTACAAAAAGATTTGGCTTGTATAGGACCGGCCGCCTACCAGATGGCAAACCCTCTGGGGAGGAAACACAGCCGACCCGAAAAAAAATGTGTATCACACAAACATTTGTCTCGGTGCGGGAATCGAACTTGCGGCCTTCCGCGTCACTCGGGCTACTCGCCCACAGTGCCACGGAGGCTGTTAATTATTTCTTTGTACTATGAAAAAAACTGAACTTTAAAATATTTGTTACGTAAATACGTATCAACAGCGTCTGGTTATGTATCAATTGATGGTACATCTAATTCAAATACAAAAAGTGAAGTGCGCCGTTCCGTGTTGATGCTCATTGTATAACCTGTTAGTATTTTAAATTTTTAGGACTTTAAACATAATTTATGTTTCTCGCTACCCCTATTACACATTTTTATATAATTTTTCTATATTACTTGTTTGTTCATTGCTTACTACCGCTAGCTTTAACGGCGAAGGAAACATCGTGTGGAAACCTGCATACCTACTTATCTATAAATATTTCGAACGTATGTAAAGTCTACCAACCCGTATTAGGACAGCGTGGTGGTCTAAGGGTTAACCCATTTCTTTTCTAGAGAAGGCCCGTGATCAGCCGTGGGACGTATATAAGACAGGGGTAGTATTATTTTCTTTATACTCTTTATTTTAAAAGTAGATTTTTACGTTTTAATTATAAAAAAAAACATTTAAAAAATAAAATATATCACCTTCCAATGGCGAGGCCTTGAACCCAAGTCACCGGCTGTTAGGACCCCAGAGTGAGAATCCTCCTCACAATGCGTGCCGTTTCTAAAAAAAACCGCCTTCTGAACCTGACTCTTGACCCAACGATCAATTGAGAGCATCTGGAGGTGTTGGTCGAGACTCTTTGGTATCAACCTATTATCAACCCCCTCCCATTACTATATTAATTAAGTTACTTGCTTTTCAGTTGCGCATCAAAGCGATGGAGTTTACGGGTCACTAGTAGTAAATCAACCACAGCCCTTAGAACCGTATAATTCACTTTATGACTTCGATAGAAGCAATGAGAATTCATTGTTGATTGCTGCCAAGTTCCCAGAGCCGATGACTGGTAACCTTGAAGATACGAGTCGGATACAACCAAATGCACTCGTGATTAACGGCGACAAAGAAACTGCGAAGTAGGTGTTAATACGCTGTTTTTTTCTTTGGAGTTTTTGTGTGGTTCCAATATTTTCCAAATTGGGGATTATAAGTACTCATGTAGAACATACTTTCGATTTAATTTGGTAGTTCACTGTCGTGCTCTGAAGATATTTTTTTATTTAAGAACATGACGGACAAGGATCGATGTATGCATGTACCTACATTTTTAACACAGAAACCGCACTTATTTTAAGTGCATAAAACATCTTAGTAATAACATAGTATACAGGGTTATTTTTAAAACACCAGCAACCTCGCAGGGGTAGATACCTAAGGTTATAAGCTACTACTTTTGTTCTACGACTTTTGATAATTTGTTAGATTTTATTTTCATACAAAAATAAGTATTCATTTAATTTCCGTCTTGAAAGTTACCTACACGCATCGCAGATTACGTAAGCAAACACGCGAAGCGTGGGGAACGGGGCTAGCGTTGAAGGTCATCGCCCGAGCCAGCTGAGCGGCTTCTTTGAGTCGCGCGCGCACGCCGAACGCTAGGAAGAAAAATACGACACAACAAAAACTTGTAAAATCATTTTTTTTTAAATATATTGAGTTATATACAAACTCGTAGAACAAAAGTTGTTCCGTATGGGGTCAGCTATCTGGTCCTGCGAGGTTGCTGGTGTTTTAAAATTAACCCTGTATATAGATATAGTAAAAAGATTTTCCTTTAGTGTAAGTGGAGTGCAAGCGGGTCTCCAATATCTTATGTTCAATGGGCTGACACTGCCAATTGCTCGTTTGCAGACTCTTGCTATAAAAAAGCTTACTTTTAACTAAGGTTAAACAAATACAGTGGGCTTTAATTGAAGAGTTTTATGCGATTATAACTGAAGACATAAGAGAATAGTTACCAAATCGCATTTTTATAGCATAGGCCGTTATACGAGCAAGTGAATAACTTGATGGTCATTGATCTCCACTGCCCATGTACGTCCACGTACGTACCACGTTACCAACGTAAAAGGCAAGAGATAATTAAGAGTTTGGGATGGGGAAATCGATTTGGACTCACCATACGAAACGCAGCAGCGAGCTGTTACTTTACGGCGGTCTAGTGGTGACAGTGGTCGAGTCGAGCCCGGTCGAGTTGACCCTTTCGTGCTGTAGACAAAACTGTCTACATCGTGGCTCTACCACTAAAAATCACATATGCGTGTTTGATATTTTCAGATTATTCGTTCTACCAGGATACGCGTACCGATTGCGGTTGATAAACGCTGTTGCAATAGAATGTCCTGTTGTTGTGAACATTGATAAACATGACTTGATGATCATTGCCACCGATGCTAAACATGTCAAAAAAATGCTGACGCGCAATGTACAACTTTATCCCGGTAAGTGATTTTTTTGTTATCCTATCGGCCTTCGACGGCAGATGACCTGCTGACCCTGATGGTAAGTGGTTACCGTCGCTCATGGACATCAGCAACACCAAGGGCTCAGGCAACCTTACCGTCATACTTTATTAGGCATCGTTGGAAGAATATGTCATAACGCAGAGGAAACACCGCGGAGGGAAGTTCCAGAGCGTGGAAGTGCGTGGAAGAAATGACATATGAAAACGCAATTATAATAATCTCCAATTATTGTTGTTCAAGCAATTTATGAAGAAACTTAAGCAAAGTTGTATCATTTAGACTTTGAGGAAGATTTTGTCACCTGGTGGCGCAAGTCTGAACCTTTTACACTATTAATATTTGACATGACAGTTCTCGTTTGCTGGTGGTAGCGACCACTGTACACATGGTGTTAAAACCTGCCATAGTGACTCACACACCTTAAACTATTCATACTATTTGTGTACGAAACTATGGGAGTGAAAAATAACATTTAGCAAGACTCGGAACTCCTTTTGAGAAAATTTTAGATGAGTGAGAAAAACTATCGTTTTTTTTATTACGAATTTTGATAATTAGGCCTATGATATCTGGATGCTCCAACACACCGAAGAAAAAAAGACAAATCAGATGTTGTTACATTTGATTATTTTCCTATGAAGAGTACCTGTCATGAGTCATGATGTCAGAGAGCACATGTCATGGTGATGTGAAAAACGATTAAAGTTGATAAATTAACGCATTTTAAAAACATTTAGAAATGCCAAATAATGTTTTGTTGTTAATATTCAACACAATGCGACAAATTATATAAGAACATAGAAAACATAATATTTATATTAAAAACTAATTCAGAAAATAATACTTTACTATTAAAATTTAACATAAACATTGGAAAGTTTTGTCTGAGCAACTATTTTGCTAGTTATCACTGCCTTATTTTCTCGATCAACTTTCTCTTCAACTTCTAAAACTTCTAAAACACATCCAGACGCGAAACAAGTATTAAAATATGTGGACGACCCGTGCGGGAATCAAACCCGTATCCTCTCGCTTTACAACCAGCTCCTCGCTCATTGCGCCACGTCTGCCAAGGCTATATTCATAAGCAGGTCAAGATGCAATTTTGTATCATAATGCAATTTCCAAATGTTTGTTGCACAGATATATTTGCTCAATACAAATGCATTTGATGCATGTTCTTACATACACAGACATTTTGACTTTTTTTTTTTATCCTAGCTCGGCAAAGTGACTACGGTACACCTGATGGTAAGTGTAGCGCAATCCAGGATTAGTTTCGACAAACGATAAACAATGTGTTATTCGTAGGTCGGCAAGATCATGCCTGCCTGCCTAACTGCTTCTTCACACGTCGCTTAAAGGATCCTATATTATAGGAAGGAGGGTACATGTGTGCCGGCAAACCATTCCACACTTTACTTGTTATGTCAATAAGTTGATAAAATAAAATGGTAATGACCGTGTAACATCTATTTTTAAGCGTCATACACCTTTATACAACGGTATCATTCAATAATTAATATAACAATAAGTACCCATGTTAATTTCAGTTCTCGAAGTCTACCTAAGAGACTCGAGCTACCTAAGATTCAATTATATTCAATTATGTTTGAGAGTTTATTATAACATAATCATGTTAAAATGTATGTAAAAAGGGCTGGTAGCGGTTCATACAAATAAAAAAAAACCTATATTTTTATATTTAATTGACCTAATTCACTTACGTTTTATATAATGTTGTATTATATGATGTTGATATAGATTTAAAACGTAATTAATAATTAATTATGTACGTACAATGAATGTAGTTTATTTTATTTAGATCTAATTATTTATTTTACTGAGAAGTTATTTTGTACCATAGTGTCGGTTTTACTTTTATTTATTATTATAGCTGTGGCAAAGTGAGAGGAGAAAGGCGATTAGCTCAACCACCTTACTTTTGCCGGCTCTTAAGTTTAAGGTCACTGTAGAACCAGTTTCGTTATAATTTCACTTTCTGTTGGCTGCGGTTTATGTACATCACGGATTGCTCTCTCTATACTTACGTTCAATGTTGGTTTATGGAAATTCATGTTTATGGTAATAAATATGGTGTTATCTCTGTCTATCTAAAAATATTGTTCGATTTTTTAGCTTATTATTTATTTTCTTTAGCTTTTAGTTTTCATGGGATATAGCTACTACCAGTTAAAATAATATAATTATGAGACGAGCAGTGTGCCTAGTGTGAGGTGTTCTCTAGCTGTCACGTTATCTGTATACGAGAAATATTATGTATGTAGTGAATACGTGGCAGTGGGCAGGCCACATAGCTCGCAGAACCGATAACCGATGGGGCAGAAAGGTTCTGGAATGGAGGCCACGTACTGGCAAACGCAGCGTTGGACGTCCACCTACAAGGTGGACAGACGACCTGATAAAGATAGCAGGAAGTCGCTGGATGCAGGCCGCTTTCAACAGGTTGGTCTGGAAATCTTTGGGGGAGGCCTATGTTCAGCAGTGGACGTCTTGTGGCTGTTGATGATGATGATGATGAATACGTTTTGATTGCAATCTACGACGCTGTACGGATGAATACATATTTTTATTAATACAGGTGACGTGGGTGGTGTCGAAAAAACTTGCGCTAGGGTCACAGGTCGGTCATGTTGTGTGTCATCATTAACCGTTGCAATGTCACATAGTCAAAAACAAACTGGATTGTGCACGTCACCTTGAGACATCTATTATAAATGTAAATATGTCCAAGGAATATTTGAATATAATATATACACATGATATAGAATTATACTAATTTAAATATTCTTAAAAACCGAGACAATCATATTTTTTACACTGCTGTTTGGCGGTAGAAATAGTGAAAGCAGTTGTATCTAGACGGGTTCATGCATACGATGCGACGAGACAACTTCCACCTAGTATTTATGTATTAATACGTGAATAGAAAACTTTGGAAGCCTTTTTAAGCTATTCCTAGTGAGTAGTGTGGGATTTGACATAGTTACAGTTTGTAGAGATGAGTTTAGGAAGCTATTTAAACATAAAATATGTGACAAATACTTACATTAAATAAAATAACATAAACATTCATTATTTCCGCCCATTCATATTGACTATGTCTGAATGTCAAATCTCGCAACTGATGTATAAGAACAAAAATAATAAATAATGGTCTCCTCCATCTCGGCTCGAACTAAAAAGTTCGTAAAATCTTGCTTCTTCCGGACTATTAAGCTGTGGAATAGTTTGCCGGCACAAGTTTTCCCTCCTTCCGATAATATGGGGTCCTTTAAACGGAGTGTGAAGAAGCACTTAGGCAGACTTTATCTCGCCGATCAACGATAGACACACTGTTTGTCGTTGGTCGACACTAGTCCTGGATTGCGCTACACTTACCATCAGGTGTGGCGTAATCACTTTACCGAGCCAGGATAAAAAAAAACATTCATAATGTTTACGATTGATGAAAATATAATAATATGTACATTATTACTTGGCTTCGTCGCAATTGATGACAAGGAAGTACCAAATACTACACTTAAGCGCGTTAAAAGTAAGTCTTTACACAATAATAAACAAAACAAAAACTTAAAGGTGCTGAATTGAATCTGCTGACGGCAATCAACTGAATTAAAGATCTGTCAACTTCAATTAGACCCAGTTTAAGTCTTTGACTAATTCGATTTAGGAAAAAACAAATGTAAGAAATAAGAATGCTATATCAAAAGAGAATGTTGCATGTTAGACGAAATAAGGCGGTTACAAATTGGCAATAGAAGTGCGATACAGTTGCACGATACATTCACGCAATTCTTGTCAAAGTGATGTAATTTTCAGTTTCTTTTTTGTTCATTATTTTTACGACACCAGTGCGGAAGTCTGCTTTTTTTTACTATCTAGTAAATAATAAGGAAAGTATCTAGGTATTATTGTTACTAGTACAACGAAATATTAGTTTTTAATTTATTACCAGGCGGGCAGGACGATCTATTGACACTAGTATTAATAAAGTATCTGACGGAATGGTGCAAAAATGGTAATTTTACAGGCTAAGTGCGAAGATAAGGAGCCCACAATCAAGATTAATCAAGATGGTACAACACTTGACTGATAGCAGATGATTAATTGCACGTCTGGAACAGATATCAGATTAGCATGAAGTGAAATAGCACAACAATAGCATATATGTTACTAGCATGGAACTGAATAGCTCACAGCGCATGCAATTAACACACAGTGATCAGTGTGCCTAGTGCGAGATTTTCTTCATATTCGATTGACTGTCGATAGATGTCGCTGTATTTATTATACAGTGTTATTTTGACACCCTGTTACTAAATGAAACCACATATTCGTCATCGCCTCTGCTTACCCTGTACCAAACATGAGGCTTGAGCTTGTAGTAGTTTTGCCAAAAAACGTCATTTAAGTTTTGAGCCTTTTAAATCACGCTGTACGGTTTTTGCACTTAACTCTATTGAATAAAATGTCACAGCTGACGATGTAATTATAAAACACAAACGCTTAAGAAGGGCAACTTCATACATATGAAAATACGTCTCAGATTCACAAAGACGCTCTCGACAGATTCACTGAAAAAGTTGCGACAGTATTACTTAGTTCATTGATAATGACAAAACGTAAAAAAAATGTGTTTGGGAAATGCACATACCTATAAATAGGTAACACAAATTTGACTAAAAACAAATAATCATTATAAAAGTTACAAGATTCGATTTTACTTAGGATTTTATTACATTTCATAGGGTAATCTAATATTTATTTCAATTCCTAAATTACTATTTTGAGCCGTTTGCCTTCTGTACGCTTGTCGTTTTTATAAAGCGGGCACATTGACCTCGACGGTATAAAGCCCGCAATACATGTTGGACGTGTGTTGCCGAGTGATGACTAACACCAACGTATAGATAGTATTTTTGGGTATCAGGATAGTATCGTGGGTATCAGCAACTACGAGAGACTTTTGGTCTCACAACAACCAGCCCGGGGTCTGGGTTTGTTTCGGGAAACAAATATTTGTGGTTCACATAAACATTTGTCTCGGTGCAGGGATCGAACCCGCGGCCTCTCGCTTCACAGCCGGCTACTCGATTGGTTTTCGATAAACTTGCCGAACGTCTAGGCACTAGCGCTTGCCTTGTATTAATTTACCTACACTCGTGTTGGCCTTATCTCGTCCAACATGTATTGCTAGCTTAATGGTAATGTATGTGTGTGTGTCTCGTTCATTCGATGACGGGTGTGTATGTTGATTTTTATATGTGTGTGCGCGCGTATACAGACTGTTTAAAATTAATCTAATGTTAACGGCATTTAATTTGTTAGGAAATATTATTTTTTTATTTTGCCTTTAATAAGAAAGTGTCTTAGCTCAAAGTACTTGTATTAACGAACACTACACATGGTTTCATTTAAGTATAGGGTGTCAAAATGACACTGTATACAAATCGCAATTAACGTTCGCGGGATTGAATGTGAAGAAATCTCGCACTAGACGCATTGAGAGGCATACGCCAAACGGAGACGCAATTTGAAAATAAAAGCGCACCAGTTTTTTTGGAACGAAGTTCCTTACGGCAGGCTTGGAGGAGATAGGGATTTCGCTGCGTGACCGAACTGAAAAATATGTGATAGTAAACCGTAAGAAAAATGCGTGGAAAAAATGCGTGGAATAAAACCGTTAAATGAGACGTGCGCAGGCGCGACAGTCGCTTAACCAGTTTGATATCTAGCACACAAAGTTAAAGTCGAAATTCCGTTAATAAAATAGATGGGTGTGAAACTTATGACATTTGGAAATGTAGACGCGGTTTGAAATTTGAATTTGAATTTTTGATTATAGAACACGGCCGTCCACCGTTTAGTAGCCAGTCTAAGTCTAAATTAATAAGTTTTTATTTCTATTTTTATATTCTATTTCTATGTAATTTTATGTTGTCAAACAAAAATAAAGAGACATATTTTGTTATTTTAGTTGATAATTTGATTTTTTTGCAATTTGTGTCGATTCTACATTAGCCGAAGGAACTTCGTTCCTACCTGGTGTCCCACGACACACACCAATTTTTTTTATTTAATTGTATGACGAGACGAGCAAGGCGCTCACCTGATGGTAAGCATGCCACTGAATAGCGCTCGTCACTTCGAAACATAAGATGTAAGTCTCATAATGACCAGTGATTTCACTGGCTTTAATGTCCTTCAAACCGAAACACATCAATGCTTGGCGGCAGAAATAGACAAGGCGGTTTTATAATCCCAGACGGCCTCTCGCATATGAGGAACCTACCACCTTGTAAAGTGTGACAATGAATGTCCTAAAGATGGTGAAATAGGAGTTTTTTTTTTCAGGCGAGCGAATGGACGTAGTAGTTCGTATGTCACAAACCAACGGCGGGTACTGGGTGAGAGTGCGGGGACTTGGCTCCTGCACAGGCTTAACTGTGAATGCTATGCTGATATATTCCGGGTTCAACTACACTTCTATGTTGTTAGATAAACAGGTAGTGGTCTTTTCGTCCTTATTTATTGCATAAGCCATAGAATTTTTATACTTTCTGGAACCCAAATCGCCTCCCCATATTTCTAATCCTTAAAGGCCGGTAATGGTGGATGTTAGCCTATGGATCATCGGATCATTGACCATCAAGTCAGCCACTGGCACGTTTGCCGACCTTTATATAAGAAAGCATATTATTATGAAAATTGTTTGTTTAGGTACTAAAGTCATTTGTACTTCATGTAATTTTCCAGAATGGTGAAAGGCAAGAATCAGATACAGACTCCAATTTAATAATTAACGGACAAATGTTGGAATCATTGAGGGATACAACACCAAATCAAGAAGTAAAGTCTGTTTATTTGGCAATTGATAAAAATGCTGTAAATGTAAAAGAGAATGATTTTAGATACATAAGTGATGCCATCCCGAAGAAACCATACTATCCCGCAGCATTGTGTAAGTATACATTATTTGTGATCGATATCTACGTTGAGTGGCCGCCTAATATAATAAGAGTCTCTTTGTCATCATCATTCACGGCCTCTTTCATACCACTTCTTTATAGGCTTCTCTAGCAACGCCAGGGTTTCTTGTCCGTTCTTCCCTGACGAAACAGCATTCCGGGTGGTAGCTTAATAAATGATGAAGATATAAAACTGTTGCAATTATTGAAACTATCATATGCAGGACATACCGACGATCGGAGGAGGATGCATAAGCTCTCTTACGAATGTAAAATAATGGACTTGCTTGCAACGTATATAATGAAATGATTTCAGCTTTGCGAAACAACGGAGTTGTTCAAATCAATGGAAAGAATTTTCTATACCCAAATGCGCCAATACTGTTACACCCAGAGGACGTACGAAGAGATATGATATGTAATGTTGGAGAAGAGAGTAGACACATAGAGGCACAATGCATACAGATATTAAGTGCTAATCCGAGTGAAACAATAGAACTGACAATTGTTAATGAAGGTAAAGGACTATCTTTTAATACAGAATATCTATGTGCCTAATTATCTGATACTAAAGCTTAATCGTTTTATAGCCAATATAATTTAACTATAGTCTATTGATGGTTTGTAAGAACTAATATATTTGTATATTATATATTACTATTTTGTAATGTAATGAATACTAAATAGCTGGCGCACTATTTGCAGGGCACGAAGGTTAAAATGCTTGGCTAATTGCGAAATAGAATAATTATTGTGTTCCGCTAGTGCTATAAAGGCTGCTAGTGGATAAAAGTAGTAATCATGATATTAACCCCGTGTAATAATAATATACTGTCCCACCACTGGGATACACTTCTCTACTAATGAGATGAGTTAGGACTTATGATTAATTATTATAAAATATCAGCTTAGTTATACTCAAAGACATGCTTTTGCATTTTACTACTAACAGGCGCTGTACTTGGTGTGATAAACTTGGCTCGAAAGTTAATTATTTTTTTATGTACATAACGCTGCGATTATCGTATGCGAATCAATTTTCTCCTCACACGTCATCGCAAAAAACGTGCTGTGATCGATTAGTACATCCGTATCTGTAACTAGTGATGCAATCTATTTATTGTAGAATAAACACGGATATTATGTTACAAAAACTATGTGGTCTGAGTAGTATTTGTAATTTTTTAAATTAATATCACAATTTCAGGATTCGGTAGTAATGACTCGTATACATTCCATATGCATGGATATAGTATGCAAGTTGTATCTACTTGGCGACATCCCCACAACCATCCTATAAGGAAGGAAGAAGTTATGCGTATGGACGAAGAAGGAAAAATTGTGAGGTAAAACTAAATGATCAACTTTTTTCGGATATTTACCGAGATATAAAATAGCTTAATTATTTTTGAATATATTAAATTAAATATTGGGTTTACTTGAAATCTTTTTGTTGAGTTAAATAAGTTACATCCAGGTACATTTTATATTTTTCAGAAATCAACAAAATCCGGTCAGCAAGGATACAATAACAGTCCCCAATAAAGGTTTCACGATCGTTAGAATCACACTTGACCGAGGCGGAAGCTGGTTACTAGAATGCAGATCCTGTGGACTGTCTTCTTTACCAGCAGCCATTATTATGCGAGTTCCTCTAGCGTTACCTAAATCTATTACAGAATCTTTACATAAATGTGGCAGTTATAGGCCACCAGATGTTTTACTTAATTAATTTCTTTCAAGACTGAAGTGATCCTAAAGGAACGTAATGTTGTTATAAATCAGAATCGTAATTGAAAATTAAACGGTGTTTTTAAATGGTTAATTGACTCGCTTTTAATGCTGGATCGTGGTAACATTTGGAAACAATCTCACCAAATTATGATTCTTTATATAGAAGCGGATAATCAGCCGTTACGGCAGTTTCGTAGTTATGGGGAATGAATTGAAATAAATCAGAATAGAATGTAATAATTATAATCGAGAGCCTATGTTTTTGTTTCGAGATGAAGATCTCCATCGTAATAATAGGGGTACATTGAATCTAAAGATGTCAGTATAATAAAATGCAATGATGGTCACCGTGACCGGGTACAATTACTGTGGCTTATTGTGGCAATTAGTGGGGCTAAGATAATCGGATCAAAATTAATGAAATCCAAAGCTACCATTAAAAGCTTAAGTATAAAGACCATCCTAAATTGGCTGGCAACATTGACCATTCATCCTAGTAATTCTGTGTTAATAAATGTTAACCATTTATACAATATCAATAATATTTTACTTCAAATCAGCCACATGAGCTCTGACACTGTGAGGATATAAATCGGGTATGTTGTTATTAAGCAGTATTTTGTTTGTTTACTTTAATTATAATATAATTTATTTATTGAATAAAACATTAAAAAATAATCGTTGTATTACTTTTAATCGTAAAGATATTTATGAATGAAGTTCATATAACTCGATACATTAGTGTAAACTGTGGGTGCGCCCTTTATTCCACATGGTGAAATACCCCATGAAACAATGCCAATAACAACTGGAATCTTATTATCGATAACATTATTGTTTAAAAATTTATTTTGTGACGTAATGATTTCATTTGTTTCATTATTTAAGTAATCATTTTCTTCATTATTGATATCGTTTATGCCAATAGAAATTTCTGTTACTTCGTTAGTGGTATGATCCGATGTAGAAGGCATATATTGTATTAGAGGTCCACCAGAATCGCCAGAACATGCTGCTATGCCTCCACTTAGAGGTCCGGTACATAAGTGAGCATCTTTGTCCAGAGGGTTTGGTTCATTTTCTTTCATCGTTATCTCTTCAAGTGCTTCATAACATTCTAGAATAAAAGTTTCATACTAAAATCAAGTAAGTATAAGAATTTAAGAATTTTCTTTTTATATGCCTTTTTTATTTGCATTTATTTTTTACAAGGTGGTCATTCATATGCGAGAGGCCGTATGGCTTGGTATCGCTTTGTCTATTTCTGCCGCCAAGCAACAGAGTGTAAACACTGTTGTGTTTCGGTTTGAAGGACATTGAAGCCAGGAAATTTTGATATTACTGGGCATTATGAGACTTAACATCTTATGTCTCAGGGTGACAGGCGCAGTTCAATGCCATGCAGTTGTTTGTAATTCAAAGTTCTGTGTGGTGTTGCTTTTGTTTATGGGCTCGTAGCGCTTACCATCAGGGGAGCGCCTTGCTTGTCTGGTCATTCTATCAAATAAAAAAAATGCATTAGATACATCGATATTAAATTCTTTTTTAAATGTTAACATAATGAGTCCCTACAATAATTACTCAGAAATAAATATTGATTTCGATAATTTGTTGGTAATATAAACTAACAACTTTACCATCAAATGGAAGATATGTTACTTGAACTTCCTGCAGTCTACTTGGTAGGTCAGGTATAAATGCGGTTGTTTTTAACGACCCCCACCCGGCTAAAGTTAAATGTTGATATCGTGCTCTCAGGTGATTGTCAGTTGGTAAATTAATTGGTTGAACTTCTTTCGTAAATTGAAACGGTGTTTTTGTCTTAATCATAGCCAAGTCATAAGGTCCAATATCTCTGCAAATAAAATAATATCTAAATATATAAAACTCAAAGGTGACTGACTGACATAGTGATCTATCAACGCACAGCCCAAACCACTGGAGGGATCGGGCTGAAATTTGACATGCAGGTAGATGTTATGATGTAGGCATGCGCTAAGAAAGGATTTTGATAAATTCTACCCCCAAGGGGATAAAATAGGGGATGAAAGTTTGTATGAAACTTTGTCAATTTTAAACGTTCACGCGGGCGGAGTCGCGAGCAAAAGCTAGTTCAATGATATAATAAACAATACCCAACAATCACACTAATAGTTCTGACCCTGCAGTAAGATGTATGGTAAGAGCATGGGTATCAGAAACTGTGAGAGACTCGGTTTCGCAAAACCCAGACTTGAAACAAATATTCGTGGATCATACAAAGTAGTAGCCATTTGTCTCAGTGCGGTAGGCGAATACGCGGCGCCTCGTTGTACAATCGGATATACGCTCACAAAACCACAGAGGTTGTTATTTTTTTAAAATTATGTGTGGATTACACCCACCTTCAGATATGAGTGGTAGCGCCAAGCTGTAGACAGTTTTGTCTACAGCATGAATGAGCCGGCTCGACCACTCGGTCGAATGCAGCACCAAGCCGATATTTACGTCGGTTTTCTGTGAGATAGTGGTAACAACTCCGTTACTACGTGGCTTGGTGCTGCATTTCGTACGGTGAGCGAGATATCCGGAGGCCCTCCCCTTCCCAATCCCTAATTATCCCTTTGCTTTAAGGTCGGCAACGCGCCCACGATTCTTCTGGTATTGTTGGCGTATATGGGCGGTGGAAATCACTTACCATCAGGTGACCCACTTGCTCGTTTGCGGGCCTATGCTATTAAAAAAAATAAAGATAAAATGATAAGTATAACACGTATTGTTTCACGTTAATCTGTATCATTTGTTTTGAGTATTATTAAAATATCAAACTCTGTAGACGTGGTTAAAATATGTATGTAATATTTCTGTTCATCTCTATGACTGATATAACCTAGTAATTTTAATTAAATTCCATTGGAAAATGTGGTTGCACTTATAATTTAAAAAAAAAACAAGGTGGTAGGTCATTCGTATGCGAGAGGCCGTCTGGGTTGGTGCCACCGCTTTGTCTACTTCTGCCGCCAAGCTACAGTGTGTTAGCACTGTTGTGTTTCGGTTTGAAAGAAATTGAAGCCAGTGAAATTACTGGGTATTATGAGACTTCTTATGTGTCGGGGTGACGAGCGCAGTTCAGTGCCATGCAGTGCTTTGTAATTAAAAGTTCTGTGCGGTGTTGATTCTGTTTATGGGCAGACATGGCGCTAACCATCAGGCGAGCCTTGCTCATCTCGTCATTCAATCAAGTAAAAAAAAAAGTGTGATACAAACCTTTCATACAATGGATGTGGTATTTTCTGTGCGATGTAGCCGATTTGTGTAGTTGGGCCGAAATTGTCTACGTCATCGGTCCCAGCTATCAAATCTACTGGAATCCATCGTATATACCACGGTTGATCTATGCAGTGACCGGCCGATAACACCTATAATACTACACATTATTATGAGTTACAAAGAAAAGGAGGAAAGATTGAGGTTGGTAAAATCAAGCTAACATAAGGAAAACTATAAAAGCATTTTGATTTCTGTTTTTGAAGTGATAACTTCTTATGGGAAGGTAAACCGCTTCGTAACGTAACGCGTTACAGCGCCACTCCGTCTGGCTTCCTTTTCTCTCACGTATATGATTATATTTACACGCTTTTTATTAATTATTATATTATTATTAGATTAGTTTATCACTTCTGTCGAGCGTCCCGAGACGCACACATTTTTTTTAATTAACACTATTATTTTATATAACCAAAGAAGTGATGAAGTATGTTAAATTCTTTGTAGGTAAGCGAGTCGATATGTAGGTAGGTAGGTAATAAGGTGGTAGGTCCCTCGTATGCGAGAGGCCGTCTGGGTTGGTACCACCGCCGTCTCTATTTCTGCCGCCAAGCTACAGTGTGTAGGCATTGTTGTGTTTCGGTTTATAGGACCTTGAAGCCAGTGAAATTACTGTGCATTATGAGACTTAACATCTTATGTCTCGGGGTGACGAGCGCAGTTCAGTGCCATGCAATGCTCTGTAATTCAAAGTTCTGTGTGGTGTTGCTTCTGTTTATAGGCGGGTGTGGCGCGTACCATCAGGCGAGCGCCTTGCTTGTTTCGTGATTCAATAAAAAAAAAGATATTTACCCAGCGTTCGTTAAGAAGAGCGCCGCCGCAGAAATGTGCTCGGATCCATAATACTCTATATTGCAGGGACACCAAGTATGGATGGCTGTGCGGTTTAGCTACTGAACCACCTACAATCCGACTTTTCTTTTCCGTCGGAGCTGATTGTGCTAAAGAAAAATATATTAATAAAAAACATTTCACCGCTCCAGCGGCGGCATTACCTTCGAAAAAATCTTATCGAGTTCTCTAGTATGCAGGTTTCCTCACGATGTTTCCTTCACCGATAAGCGATAATTCACAATTATTATACATGTAACTTAGAAAAGTCAGAGGTGTATGCCCTTGGGGCTGGTTTCGAACCTGCGACTTTCGTCTTGACAGTCCGTACCACTTCCCGCTGAGCTATCGCTGCTTGTTGGTCAGTTAATAATAAATTTAAATTATTAAATGTAACAAGTCTCACTTAAAACAGTTTTAGTTTTTAGATAATATTTTTGGGAAAGTATTATAATAAGTATGTGGTAATTTAATTTAATTTAATCTTTTATTTCGATCAAAATGTCGACGAAAATGAATGGAATCAACTACGTAGAATAATTTAGAACACTTGCCATTTATTTAAATGGCGTGTAATATGAAAAAGATTGGTTGTTGGTTTGAAAATAATGATACTAACACAATATTTCCTTCTGCCTGTATAGCGATACCTTCCTACTAATGACCGATCCCTATATGATATTTACAGATAGATCTGCTTACTGGCAGTAAATTTAATGCAAATTTGTATGTAACATTTGTAAAAACACTATTGATATTTATCAAATCTATCAAAAATAGGAACGGCCATAAGCCACCTTTATTTTTCCCGATCTTGACCATTATCCATATTGAGACAATGGTCTCACTACGTAACGGCTCTCATATCTCCCATTAATACGTCAAGCCAGCACTTTTGAATGATAAATATATAAAATGAAGACAGTCACACACATAGTCCTAGTCCATACTAGGTTCAACCTATATCGTGAGTATTAGGAACTACGAGGGACTTGCAATCCCACAACATCCAGACCCGAAAACAACATTTATGGATCATTGAAATAAAACTAATTTAAACGGTCACGGAGTAGACCACGAAGGCTGAAAAGCTTTCGAAACGTCGGGATCAAATTTAATAAAAATACCGCGATAAAATCCGTTTAAATTAGTTTTATTTCAATGAGTAATATTCGCGTAAACATAAGAAATCACACAAACGTTTGTCTCGGTGCGGGAATCGAACCCACAGCATCACGATTAGTACTGGCTACTCGTCTGCTGAGCCACGGAGGATGTCGTGTAAAGATGTGAAAACATTTCTGTATTTAATAATAAAACTACTTTAATATTACCTGCCCATATAACACAGCAAAACACTAACACAGTAAGTAAATTCTCAAATAAGTTCATGGCTAAATACATGAGTTGTTACATAGTAAGGTAGTCTTTATATAACATTTACTGAAGAGAAAAATGTCATGGAGCTACACTTTTGCAGAAGTCCTAAACATTTTTAAAGATTTTTTGTAGTGGTATTTATCCTTGCAATTGATATAAAACAGCTTCAGTTTCACTCATGACAAAGTTAAAAATTTACTTTACCAGTTGTAATTTACGATGTAACGATTTAGGTAATATATAAATTTTTGATATTATATACTAGCTTCTGTGTCCCTGATTATAACTGTGGCCGGCGTATTAATGGTATAACATTTCACGTTTATTTTTGGATAACTGGCGGCGCACATTAATCATTTATTTATTGAAGTAAAAACTTCTTTAGCCGCGTTGAGCACTTTTTGTTAGGGGAAAATCTTATAGTTTGCGTCTTCGACATGCTAATGTGTATTTACATGTATAACACATCGTATATACCTAACCGCATACTGTGCGCGTTAAACGTTTTTTGGATATGTGAAATCTTGTGAGTTCGCGTCACCGACATGCGTAATAGCAGTATATCTGTAGCTATACAGGTGACGTATTAGGGCCGGCGCTCATAGACGGCATGGCACGGCATGGCACGGCAGGTCATGCTGCGGCATCCCGCGGCGTCCCGTGGCATGCCGTGGCATCCTGCTGAATGCCCAGCCACTCTCTCTCTCTCGCGCACCGCGGCAATCCGTGGAATGAAACGGCATGCCACGGGACGCCGCGGGATGCCGCGGCGCGTCGCGTCATGCCACAGCATCCCGCGGCACGTCGCGGCACTGTGGTATTGAAATAAAGTAACGTGAATTCTAAACTCGTGGCAATAAGATTCAAAATAACTTGATTAGTAATAAAATCCTTTGCCATGCCATGCCGTGCCAGCCGTCTATGAGCGCCGGCCATTAGTGCTATGTATAACTTTGCAAGTAAAATTAAATGGATTTAGTAAAAAGTTCAATGTGTATATACTGTACATTGTTCAAATAGTGATTGAGTTTGATTATTATATTATTCGTTTAATTCTTTAATATTTTTAAGTTGAAAAATAAATAAGAAAATTCTAAGTTATACGTTTTCAGTATATATTTTTTATTTTATATATTATAATTTTATTTATTTTTATTTAACACATTTTATCGCCTAAGATTGTCAACAAATGTTGATTGCTTATTATGCTCTGAAATATAAACTACGCCTCACATAGTATACGGGTTATTAAAATATTAGGACAGGGACAAATAAATGAGTAATGGCAGTAAATGAGCACTGTGTCCTTAAGCCCATACCTTTTGTTATCAATGATGCTTATTGTGTTATTCGTTGCAGATTCATTATTTATCATATTCATTTTCAGATCAAAAATTTCGTATGACAAACTATCGTAGTGCAATATAAGTCATAACCTAGAATAACTCGATGATGAAAAAAATAAAAAACAATGTCAAATCATGACGGGAAGGCGAGCCCAGACAGAAATAAAGCATGATGCCAATTCTGTTGAAAGCCTAACTAAATTAAAGTATTTTTAATACTCTCTAATTTTAGTTTAAATATTTTGACTATGCTATTCTTTTGTTACATCGGGTTAAATTATGTTTGTAATACGACGCACTAAATGTTATTGACATTTGTAAATTAAATTGAGACAGTGCTACCAGTATTTAAATTATTAAAACACTAAAGAAATATTAAGAAATAAACAAATGTTTGGTGGTTTACTGGAAGGGCACCTAATACATTTTATATTCGTCTATTCTATATATAGCGGCTACTGTAGACAGTGAAACACCTGCCATAGGCTTGTCGCGATCTGGCGTCAGCCGGTGTATATACTCTAACTTTAGGCCAGCATAATTCTGGCAACAGTTGAGGGAGGCAATATCTCTGGACGGTCGTCATTATACTTGGATTGCACTGTACTTAACATCAAAGCCAGTGTAATCAATTTCTATGTCAAAATAAAAATAAGTTATTTCTTATAGGCCCATACTATGATAATTTGAGAGGACAATTTTTAGAAAGGTGCGAAAAAATCCCAAATAATTATCAATATCTTTTAAGTAAATATAGAAATAAAATATCAACACCAAGTTATTTTACAAATCAATTTATTTTTTATAAAATGACTACTCATCCTACACAAGTGATGTAAATGATATAATATGAATAAATAGATAATTAATAATATAAAAGTAATTAAAACGAAGTATTATAAAGAAGGGCATTTCAATTTGCAAGCCCACCACAGACGTATATTTTAAAACAAAATATTACTCTGTGTCAAATTTAAAAAAATATATTATTAGAACTGCATTTTCACATTACATTTTACAGATATTTTTGGTATTTTAAACATTATTTTATCGATTGCGTTCTGCATCCAGGTAAGAAAATAAATAGTGAAATAAAAGACATTGCAACAAAACGTAAAACAATAAATAAATGCAAATGTATTTTATGTGAAAATTTCAGCTCTAAAAGATCATTTCTCCTGCCACAAAAGAGTGAACACGAATTTGCTCATATTAATACAATATTAAATATTATCAATGATAACTCAATATAAACTATTATTAAGATTGCAAATGTGGCGGATGAATTAAATACCGTAACTTACGCTACGGCCTCAAATTTCATATGATCGCGTAAGAAACTTGAGTAAAGTATAATTAAAATGAAGTAACAATAGCACCATTTTCCGATACACTGTGAGCGATTAACGATACTAATATTTTTATATGGATGTGTGATATGTACGGTAGAGTTAGAACTATAAGGTTGGCCTTTTATCACTAGCAAATCTAGATTGATAAATTGATAACTAAAAACTGATCGCACATTATTAACTAAATAATATGCAATTAATTGTATATTTGCACTCAACCCATTATAGCGTTATGCTACGTCATATTCAATTATAATTGATTATACTAGCTGTTCTTCGCGGTTTTACCACAAGCATATTACAGCCCAGTTCTCATGGGTCATAGCGGGATATACGTTTAAACCTTCTGGAATAAATGAAAGTCTAAATGATAAATGATGAAAACGGTATCTAAATCCGTTGCATAGATTAAGATAAATATGCGGACAAACAGACAGACGCAGATAGCGACTTTGTTTTATACTATTTGTTGATAGATCTCTACCAACAGTTACAATACAACTAAATCTAAGTTTTATGTACAACACTACAAAACGAATAACAAAAAAAACATTCATCACCATACAGAAGACTTAAAAACGAAACACTCGATATTTGTTCAATGATCGATATCTGCTTTTTATTGATATCGACATGGACGAACTCGGTCCTTATAAATATTTGGTAATAGTTATGGATTAAATTACTTTGGTCTGTTAACTCGATTGAAATGAGACGTTGATTGGATTCAAACAGCATCTTAAAGTAACAAAATATTTACACGACAACTTCAACAATATATGTGTTTATTCGTACGTTGTAGTTAACAACTGAATAAAATATGGCATTACGTGTTGCTAGTTTCGAGTTTCACTCATTATTCACAGGTTTTCACGAGCAGACATATCGACGTTTCCCAAGTGCAATCATTATTATGAGTACCGTTTACGAGGTAGTATTTGCGTGACGTGCAGTTTATGAGTCACGCGAAACTAATTGGTACTGATTTCATGAAATTTATCGGCAGTCGAAATCGATTTATTTGCATTCAACAACCGGAGTTTAAGATACGGTATTAGTTGCAAAAAAACAAAAAGACAACCGATCAATTTTAGAAGTGATAGATCCACGCTGCAGACATTTTTGTCTAGAGCATGAATGGGCCATCTCTACTGAGTTGTAACCACTGTCTCACAAAAAACCGACATGACGTAACAGCTCGATGTTGCGTTTCATACAGTGAGTAAGATATCCGGAGGCCCAAATCCCCTTCCAAATATCTTAATCACCCATTCCTTTCTGCCCCCCGACCGCCTATTCAAAGCGATAGCGATAGCGATAGCAATGCGCGAAAGCAATGACAATGTATTGTCTTAATTACTTAAAAATTACTGGCTGTTTACTGTCAAATGTATGGATAAATCATTCGGTCAATTTTTAAGTAATTAAGATCGTTAATTTTTAAGTAATTAAGATCGTTAATTTTTAAGTAATTAAGATCGTTAATTTTTAAGTAATTAAGACAATACATTGTCATCGCTTTCGCGCATTGCTATCGCTATCGCTTTGAATAGGCGGTCGGGGGGCTGGTCTCTTCAGGTATTTTGGATGTTTATGGACTGTGGAGATCACTTACAATCAGGTGACCCACTTGTTTGTCGGCCTCTGCTATAAAAAAACAATGTTTTGTCTTCAACATTTTAACCTACTTCGGAAGAGGAAGTGCTTCTACTATCTTGTCTGATTAGAAGTCAATTAATAATGAGCTTGAATGTCTTGTAACTTAGGAATCGTCGAGATGGTTTGAATAAGTTTACTTTGCTAGATATCAGTGTATCGGATAAAACGGTGGTGTTATCGATGGTAAATGGTGACCACAGCGAGGAAAGTTCGGAGGGACGGGAGGCAGGTCACCTTGCGTCCCTATGTGTAGGATCAGGTTCATCCCGATCACGATGTGGTAGATGAAGTGGCAATGGAACAACCAGTATCCTGAAAAAATATTGTCTTTTAGTCTCTCTTGTGTTGGGAAGTATAATTTTATGGACACGCATTTGCATAGGAAGTGATACTAAATCACACATTTATGCACCCAAAAAATGTAAATGTATGGTAATATTATATAAATATGAATAATTTATGTTTATATTATTCTGCTAGCTTTGTCCGCAGTTCTGTTTCTGGACTTAACAATAAAATGTGTATTTTCAACTCCTTTATTTGACTTTTATTAAAACAGATTATAAAGAGGCGCAGATACAAAAAGTTCCTTCTGTATCGACTCAATATTTTTGCGGGAGCACTGAATAAGAAAACGGTCATTATTATTATAAAAAAAAACTGAATTCAAACAGATTTTTATTTTATTTTTTAAACTCCACGCCACACAGAACCTTGTAACAAGGCACTGCACGGTATGGGACTGCATTCGTCAGCCCGAGATATACGATATTAAGTCTCATAATGCTCAGAAATTTCACAGGTTTCAATGGCCTTCAAACCGAATCACAATAGTGCTTACACATTGTCAGCGGCTTGACGACAGAAATAAACAAAGCAAAGATGCCAATCCACACTGCTTCTCGTATACGAGGGACTTAGTAGCACTTTACTAAACTTAACAAGCATCGCTAAAATCATCTAAATAATATATTGCATCATATTTTACAGCATCTTAACAAACATATAAGTAAATTTTAGTATCAAATCCTGCATTGATGATTTGATTTCACTTTTTACATAACTATACTGTGCGAAGATTTGTGGTTACCGTTAAAACATTTTTATAAATCCTGTTCTAAGTTTTATACCTGGGTTGTCAGCTTTTAGTCTCAAAACGACGTATCCGTTGTTAGGAACAGCGAGGGTGTCCTTGAATGGTGGTAGATTATACTGCCTTCGCAGCAGACCTTTCCTGTCCAAATCAAGAGCGTGTTTCAGATTGATCTTCTTTATGTTCTTGTCCGGCGACCTGCCCATACCGATGACGTTGTAAGGTGTGCCGTGCAGATGGAATGGATGTGAAAGATTAGGTGACTGTACTGTAATGAGAAAGTGTTGCAAACTGCATAAACTCGTCCAGTTAAATTTTTTAATACTGGCTAAAGGTTATTTTTTTCAAAGTCACGATCAGACGAAGCTACGTGAGCATCGAGGCGTTTAATAGTTATTAATGTTACTGTACAGTTAATTTAGATAAAGTATACGCTAATATAATTTTGAGAGGTTTTTATAAATTTATAAGAGTACCATGTCCATATTTTTGGGTTAGCGTAAGCAAAGGTAAAATGATATCTTTATTTTAAACTCGGAAACATTAGCATTGCAGATACCATAAATAGAATGAACCCGATTTAAACAAAATTTGGTTTTAGCGTTCTGACATTATTAGGCTGTCCTTCGATCAGACGGAGTGGGGATTCAGGCGAAGTAACTAACAGAGCACACATAATTGCATATGTTATTTTGTATCTTTTGAGGCGTATGTACAGAAATGTAACCAAAATTTTTCAGAACAACCTCACCGTGACGTGGTGCATTCTGCCGACCAAAATACAAGCAATGACGACCCTCTAACCCACATAGGATCAGTGTGGTAGTTTCCCAGTCATAACTGAATCACAGTCAAGCTCACTCATTAAAATGCTGTAGAGACCTTTGCCTACTAATGGGTTACTAAGTCTGACTAAGAAGTAATTTTCAACAACATTGACTATTTTATAGTCGTATTAATTAATAAAGTTCTTACCTTCATCAACCAGCACGATCTCAACAATAGAGTTTAAAGGAACGTCAATCATATGGGTGCATCGACAGTCAACCGGGCAGTTCGGAGGTCTATTGTCTCCATTACAGAAGAGGTCTGGGGATAGCTCGTGCATTTGCGAGAGGGGCGGGGCGGGGGGTGCGCTGTATGATATCTCATCCACCAAGCTCAGTACATGATCTCCGCCCGGCGCCACTGGAAAATATTTTTTTTATTAGTTATGAATAATATTAGCAGATTTTTTTTTATTTTTTTTTTATTTATGGCTCTTGCAGTACTATGCATGTAGCCAGTGTCAAGTACAATTCATTCTCAGGTTATTTTTACAAGAACGATGATACACGGGTGCGTTCGATTTCAAGGTCTTGTCGGAGTTTTGGTGTTAACTCCTTTCAGTACGATTCTTAATTCACTTATTTCAATGTTTCCATACACTGTTCACCGTCAATGTTTATTGAACAAATCCATATCACTTTTATACAACAAACACAACTCTAAACTAGTTTATGAAATAAATTAAAATAAGCGATGAACTGCACTGTCAGAATTCCCGCCAAAACTCCGATTAGCAGAATTATTTCAGGTTAGTCATTAATTTGTAGATCAGTTTGAGGATTCTATACAAGATGTCAATGGAATGGAAATGTCTCCTACGATTAAAGAGCTCTGAACTGTAATTTTTAGAAAATATGTTGTTACGTACAGCAAGCTGTAATAATTTGGGTATGGTATGGTATGAATATAATAGAACCCTGTGTGCGCGAGTCCAACTCCTATTTAGTCGGTTTTGTTTTTGACTACATCGTGCTTATCATCAGGATTAGTCGTAGTTGGTACCGTTTTGTTTAAAAGGTGGTACGTCGCTCGTCTGCGAGAGGACGTCTGGATTGGTACCACCGATTTGTCTGTTTTGCCGCCATGCTGCAGTGTGTAAACACATTTAGAGGACTTTGAAATCAGTGAAATAATGATGGGCATTATGAGAACAACTTATTTGGGGTGTAAACGCAGTTCAGTGCCATACAGCGCTTTGTAATTTAAAGTTATGTGTGGTGTTGTTTCTGTAAATTGCTATGTGTGACTGATAGGTGTATTTATTTATTAATTCATTCCATGGTTGTACTGAATTTTGGTAAATGTAACTTTTATTTTTTTTATCGGAAAATAAAACTTACTCAACAATGCTATTTAAAATAATGCATACCTAAGAAGTTTCTGTAAGTGTTCTCTTGGAAGAGGTCTTTTGGTTTGTAGAAGTGGAAGCGGAATGGTAGGAATATCTTCACGTCTGGCCTCTCTTGCAGTATGGCTTGGTCCACGGGTTTCGCTGATTTCAAGTTACTCACGCATACGGCGTCGTTTCTTTTCTTGTCACATATTGCGTCCAAAGGATTCATTACCTACATTTAAAATAACGTTAATCGTTTGTTTTGTAGATAGTTCAAAAACAATTAAAGCATATAGGACAATTTATAAACAATTTCAAGTATTTACAAGCAATTTTATAATTAGTAGCAAATTGTAAAATGTACAACCTGATTCCATTTGTGCGTTCTGCCGTTTCTATGTTGCTATTCGCTTCCCTTCAACGAATCCAACCATGTTCCTCTAGCTAAAATACATATTCAACCAATGTGCTTTCGAAAAAATATATTTACATAACTATATACACACAAGTGCAATGTTTTTATTGTTGAAGTAAAGGGTAAGACGAAACACATATAATTTTTCATACATTTTATTGAATGGTATAAAATTTTATACTCTTAAAATAATACGATATAATGTTAAACTTTCCTTTTTATCATTTTGCAATACATTATTGTTTTGTTGTATGTATGATTTCGTTGTTGTTTATTTGTTCGATCATTACAGACTAGGCATGGCCAATGGTTTTTTTTTTACAATTGCTACACTTTTGTATTTTTTTGGATAAATCACACATTTTTTATTAATACCAATAGTACTAAATACACTTTTCTTAATACAACGGTAACTTGTGTGGTAACCAGTAAGTATGTCTACTTTCTACAAAGTTTCTAGTTATATACAGTCTTTATTTGTTTATGGATGTGTGACAGATTTCTTGAGCTACATTTATGTGTATTTACATAGTGATGCAGTTATTTACATCTTTAGTTAGACATCTGAATCGCATGCATAATGATTAGAAATTGGCCCAATGTTTTAAATTCTAAAGCAAGTACATCTAATAAGTAATTTTTAAATATATACAAGTAATAAATATCAATCATGAAAATTATAATGGCAAGTTGTTAGTCACAGGGCGAACAAGACGATATTACGTTAAAACATTATGATTTACCAGCCTCGAAGAACATATTTTAGGCGATATTATAATTAATTACGTAAATATCACCGAATATGGCATAAAAAATGAAATCAACACGTAATAACAGCGTATCACCGTTTAAATAAAATCACAAACCATCAAAAACTCCCGTAGAATCATTCTAATACAAAATAAACACAAACGACGGAATCGAGCACTTCGAATCCGCCGGACACATCACACAAAACAAACATAAATTTACACTTAGTTAACATCATTAAATCAACTGCGATGTACTTATCTTTGCACATGGTAATTGGGATTATGGTGTAGGAACAGTTTAGTAGAGCGGGATGGGGGGTAAGTGATCGCCGCAGGTGGGGAAACCGGGCGGGACGGGCGGTAGGTCAGCCTGGGTGCCGACTTGGAGCACCAGATTCATACCGATCACAATGTGGAAGAGGAAGTGACAGTGGAATAGCCAAAAACCGGGGTTTGTCGCTCTAAAGCGCAAGATCACGTAACCGTTGTTCGGAACTGCGATAGTGTCCTTCGCTGGGGGCAGGTCTCCCTGTTTGAGGTGACGCTCTAGCAAACCTCTCCTGTCGAGGTCGAGAGCGTGCTTCAAGTTAATCTTTTTAACGTTCTGGTCGGGCGATCGGCCGATACCGATCACGTTGAAAGCGTATCCGTGCAAATGGAACGGGTGTGATAGGTTCGTTATTTGTACTGGAAAGTGAAAAGCGTACGATCAGCGATTTGCATTCTTAATATGAATAATTACATGAACATAACAGGGAATTGGAACTGAATAATGATTACATAGGAAAATAGCGATCATCGCCGTAATTTTATCGAGTTTTACGATTTTATACGTGTAATTGACAGCTAATAAATTGCATTTTCTGTTATGTTTAGATAGAAAGTGGTTATTCTTGAGAGCAAAATTTATCGTGAAAACCTATAATCCATTTAATCTGTGCAATTCTTACGTACCTTCATCCACTAGTACCATTTCCACAACGGAATTCAATGGTATATCGACTTTGTGAGTGCACATGCAGTTCTGTCCGCAGTTAGCTGGTCTGTTATCACCGTTACAGAATTGTTCGGGATTGACATCGTCGTACTGACTCAGCAGAGGAGCGGGCGGCGACATATACGAGATTTCATCAATCAAACTGATCACGTGGTCACCGGTGGGGGCAACTGTCAAAGTGATACTCAACGTTATATACAACCCGTGCTTAGAAGCTACGTGCATATTTGTAAATTAACTTACCCAAATATCTATTATAAGTGTTCGGTTGGAACAGGTTGTCTGGGCCGTAGACGAAGAAACGGAATGGCAAGAAGATTTTAATATCAGGTCTTTCCTGTAGGATGGCTGGGTCAATGTGTTTGGCATTTTTCAGTTGGCTGACGCAAATTGCGTCGTTTCTTGATATATTACATCTTGCATCCAAGGGGTTCATAACCTGAATAGTTAGTGGGAAGAAAGGTTCGTGCAGTTACTGAATATACGTGCAATATACACTAATGATCTACTGTTTCTAATCCACTACTAATTTTCATATTATGTGCGTCGTATCCGTGTACAGAATAGATAATTATCTAAATCTAAATATTCAAAAGTATGTTACATGTTTTTTCACGTATTGATAGGCGCTGACATATTTACAAAACCAGTCGCCAACCAGCTATTAAATTAGTCTGTACAGATATGGTCGTATTCGACAAGGGCTATAATTCTATTTTTAATTTATTCGCCACTGTGAAATTTGTTTCACCTCAAGCTGATACCAGCATTTAAGTTTGAGCAACCGGCTGCTAAGCTGACAGTTCGCTTAAGTTTAATCGAGGCTGTCGTGTCGGCACTAAGAATCCAGTATGCAATATCCGCTGTTTAATAACTCAGGCGGTCTCGAGACTCGAGCCGTACATTCTACACAACTTATAACAGAGGACAGTGAGCGGAAATCCTAAGCCATTAAGGAAACATCCGCATGTCCTGCACATGTTGCTCAATCTATCTGTGATACTATTTTGTTGGGAAATGGCATGTACAGTTAAGTTTCTATTATGACCACATACATACTTTCTACCGAAATACAGTTTGTAGATATACATGATAGTGGTGAGTTTATTGCTTTTGATGTATTCAGAATACATTAAAAATACATCTATTATTTATTCCTATGTTTCATCTTTTCCTTCACCATTTCTGTTTTTTTTTAAATATAATTTGCCATCTGTGCTTTTGGTATAAACCGTTTTCTACAGTAATATTTGACACCATACCTCGGCCAAGGAGGCGATACCCTATACAGACTACAATTTTGACCTGATTATATTTACACGTACAATAAACTACTATTCAACTACTTGTTTTATATTATACAGTATTAATTGTACAGTTCGATGTACTTACCACGCCCTGTGGGATGCCGATGTCGTAAGTGGGAGCTCGGGACGAGGGCTGGTAGGGTCCTCGTGCGTACCTGAGGATACCTAACTGTTGGGCCCTCTTTATGCCACACTCTCCGAGACCTCGGACTTGAATCCAGTAAGCTCCAGGTATATTTTTCGCTTCGATGACAAAGTCGTATCGTTCGCCTGTAATATGTTTTATTTGCTTACATTCGGCGGAAATTGCATGCGGATGCGTAGATATTATACATATATTAATTTCCAGACCAACTTGAAAATTCAAATAGTAAGTAACATCTACTCTTAAATATGTTAAAGATGCTTCTATTAGTAACAGAATATTAATGCTAAAATTGGTAGACTGTTTATAATACTCAATTAACGTTACGCGTGCGATATCCTAAGAACATAGCCCTATTTATCAGCAGTGTTACGTGTATGGATAAATACTTTAATAATGGACGGCCACGATTCTTTCCGCTGGTGGCTTAATTAGCACGATAAAAAGAAAATTAATGATTGTTGTAAAGGAGGAAGCATGTTCATCGATATTATACAATTGTTTTCGCATGAGTGGGTGCTTTACTTGGCCGAATTAATTATTACAACATAGCATAGGCGTGTCTATCATCATTAGTATTAAGACGGAAAACAAATTTTTTTGCACGATGATATGGAATTTAGATCCGCCAGCCGATGTAACACAATAGAATTTATAGGCCTGTTTCTATATAAATAAATAACATTAACTTAATTGAAGATGTTATGGTTTGGAAGTATTCTAATTGTGCCTAATTCCTTCGATATATCAAAATTAAATTATGTAATCTTAGAATCCTTAACAATGTAATAGCGCCAATCTAAATACATATTTATAGAGATTTTAACGACATTTCGTTACTTAAAGTTGTTCGCTCAGGTACTTAGAATTACATTATTATATAGTTATGTACACGTGGAAGTAAATTAGAGCGGTTGCAAATACTTAAAACTTGCGCAAACTAATATTTAAATGAATACAGCAAATAGATATCATTTGAATATATATAAGACTTCCTGGTTTTCTTACCTGAGAACGAGATGATAGTATTGACTTGCACGGGCTGCACTGGCTCTCCATCGGTCGCGATTACAGTTAGGTTATGACCTTCGAAAGTTACCTGCGCCGGGCACACAGACGCGAAAGCGTTGATCATTCTAAACCTATATCTTCTGCCGGGCGTAATGGTGAACGTTTCGAGCGGGGTGTTCGTCATAAATCCGGTGTTAGGATCTCTGAACTGTCCTTTTCCGTTAATCAACACGGACTCGGGATCTTGACCGGTGTTGACGGCGAGACGGCCCGGGTATCTCTCAGCAGCATCTTCGTGCAGCCAATCGCTGATCAGCATGACGTGGGTGGTCAAATCATAGTCGTAAAGGTGACTGTTGGGGTCCTTGGATGGCGGTTGACGGACGACGATACTGCCATACAATCCGTCCAGTTTTTGAAGACCGGTGTGGGCGTGCCAGAAATGAGTACCTGCGTTGCCTTGCCATTGGTACCTGAAGTTGAGAAGTGTACAGTTTACTTATATGTATGAGAAAGGAGTAAACAAATTAGGGTTGTAATAATACCATCGTATATATACATAAGATAATGGCCCATGGTCCATATCGACACCCCTTAAAAAGTATTTTAGATGATACTATGTACGAGTAATTTGTGTATACGTAAGTTGATATTATTTCTGATAATTATCTTATTTTGTTTATGACTATTTAATGATCTACAACTTATCTGAGATTTACCTGAACGTGTTTCCTTGTTGGATCGGACACTGTGTTACGAACGGCACACCATCGTAGTACTGGGATCCTCTCTGCCAAATTCCATGCCAATGGATGGTAACTTCCATACCCTCCATGTGGTTCTCAACGTCGATAACTACTTTATCGTTCTCGCAGACTTGGATGGAAGGTCCGGGAAGCATTCTGTTAGCTGTGAGGATACCCCTCTCCACTCCATCAGCGAGTACACATTGGCAGTGAGACCATACTACATTGGTAGCATTCGGAGTACATACTTGGCACGCCCTGCAACAAGATTGTGGTTTAAAGCAAACACTTTGACATAATCTATACAATGGTACGTTATTTCCTTATCAATGTCGCTTGATTACATGGTTTCTTCAGCATATACCTTTGAAATAGCGCTGTTTGCATAAGTTCTGTCGTCACCTATTAATTACGTGCCGGAATGGTATTAGGTTCAATGTGTACTCAGACACGGCATTGAAACTAATGTCGTTCGTGTGAAACAAAGCGTAAAATGTGCGAAATGGAAAAGTCGGTCGTCAGGTTGTTTGAGCCACGATTCTGCGTGAGCATCTAAAAATTCTGTTGATAACATCGGCGGATCGTGTCGGCGATGGTGACGATTTCGAGGATTTATGAAGTAAGTCGTTACGAAACATTTTAAGATTTACTTAAGATACTATGATAAAATTGATGGATATTGTTAACGCAAACGGTAAATCCGAGATCAATTATTACATTAGACCGCTTGAATGAACTTCCGAAAGAGAATTGATAATATTAATCTGTGGTTCGTAAACATTGTTATTGTTACGAAATTGCGACACAGTCAACCAGTCACCTGTAATTTACTAAGTGGGAAAGACATTTCTGTTGAGGGAAAAACTGCGTAATCACTATTTGTTTTAGATATTGTTTAAGATGTCGCAGCAGATTTCCCGAGAAACGTGCTTGCCCGTTTTTTTTAACGTAATTGAGTAATATTGTTTTTAAATTTAGGCTTCCTACAATATTAAGTATTTGTAACCCCCGATAATAAGAGGGATGTTATATATTATGGCATCGTTGAACTTTATAGAATGGACAGATTTGAATATTGTTTTTTTTTATTTGGAAGCTGTTTTAGTCGATATAGCTTTTAGCTACATTTGAAGAAAAGCCATTTAGAAATTACATACATTTTCTAATTGATGTTACGTAATTTTTAAATATGTGGGCGTATCCCGTTATCAGCTGTCATTATACAAATGTCATTGTCCATAACGAACACCGAATATTGGTGGGACGGCTGTCTTGTAAAATATAGTGTACTAAGAGTGACTTATATTCACTCTGACGTAATACAGAACACTGGTGCTCTATGGGCGGGTAGGCGTCATTCGATTATTCGTTTATGACGGGTAGGAGAAACACTTTTGGCAGATGGTTGGTATAAATTACCTAGCGCGGGTGTCGGTCGGGACAGTATCGGTTTGGCGCGCGCCCGAGCAACACGTGTTGTGTAGAACGTCTGTAGTAATAGTAGTAGTATCATTGTAAACTTTAATAAGGAGAATATATAGTGTGATTGAGACGTAACCAAGTCGTTTTACCTCCTCATCCGAATACCCACGCGCTTTTGTACAATAAAGCAATGATGGAAAGTAATGAGCAACGAAATGTTGCTCCTCCACTCCGGCTATTGAGCCTTCATCAGAAGTGGGATAATAGGCCCCACAGCCTATCCATTGAACTGCGGCTGTCTACGAGTGATTTGGGACTATAATGGACGAGTTCTACTGATGTGTCACTAAGTGCAAGATATTGGTGCGCAAGAGTTCCCGATCATTGAACCATAACGCCGTACCCACGGTGTGGCTGTACATCCATACGGCTCAGAGCGGCTTTGCAGGATGACTGTGCTTGAACGCATCTACGAGTGGATTATACATCGAGAAACTAACAAATTTGGTGAGTCGTTACAATTTTGTTGGGTTTTTGTTAAAAGTAAAATCGCGAGTAATATTGTAACGTGGTGAGATGGTTAGAAATCATCACGATGTTCCATGGTTCGGCAGTCTAATGCCATGCAGTAAATCGTTCAGTATAAAATCATTGCATTGCTGAATTTGATGGTGTTCAGAATTGTAGATGAATAATAATCGCAGCTTTTTGGGGAATAACTGTCTGCCTGACAATTGCTTGAGTACACTCGCGATCGTTATGCGGAACTGTTGAACTCGAAATACTTTTTCAACATTTTAACGAAATGCCTTTCGGGCCACTGGCTTAGTAGGCTAATTTCCCAACACGTATCAGGCTTCTGTCTGACACATTTTAGTGGGGAGAGAACTTATGATCATGATATTCGCCTGCCTTCTCGTTTTGATTTCTGTTTTCAGAAGCAGTGGTGACAAGTAACACTGGGCGGCGCTTGTCGAGACGCGCATGGTGGTTTCCACTTCACAGGGGTTGGTCAACCATCAATGGCTTACGTGGTTGCTGAAACAGGATGTTTGTGCGTGCATGAATAAGTGTGCGCAAGGTGAAGTATCAAGTACCCGAGCCGGGGATGTTGAGTTTGGTTGCTCGACCACATTAGAGTTTTAAGATAAGTGGGTGGTAAACTTGCGTTTCCCCCTTAACATTCGTGGCGAACAATCAGACCTGGCTCTCTGACGGCTGGGACTGGACATTAAATGGACACTATATCACGGTTACACGGTTTCGAATCGGTCTGTTTAGGGAGTACTCTTAAGTTCTTGGGTCTTGCGAGCTGGTCGAGGTGTGTGGGTGACAGACGTATGTCTTCCCCTTAAAGATACCTTCCGTACTGGCGGCGCAGGCTAGGAGTGTCCCCGTTAATGAAGTTGTTTGAATTCCACGCGCGATTACTATTTTTCTGCTACCTGTGGCATCGGCCAGTACACGCGCGCTCACAAAAATTGTTTAGCTACTGTGGCTTATCATGTGGTAGTGTATGGGGAGTGATGGAAGACCGGATTCTGTCATTCACAATGCTCTGTGATCTATTCTTATACGTGTAATGTCTGAAGACGTTAAATCTTAAATCATTTACATGTTCTTCTTGTGTGTTTCATATTCAAACTTGTTCCTGTGGTGAGCCTGGCGCGGACGATGATGAAGAGGTCTGTCCAGAGGAATTGCCCGGTCCTTTGTCTGCACGCCCTGCTTGAGGATCTAAGGACTGATGTGTATCCACGTGAACTTATTCTCTTTTATGGTGTTTCTAATAGTAATATTAATGTTGAATACCAAACTAGGATTCATGTTAAGCTTTTCATCTTGAAATCTTCGCAAAGATTACCCCAAAAGTTATTGTTTAAATTAGTCAGGATTGGTCGAAGCGGTGCATAAAGCACATCCAATCTGTTCCTGAAATTTTGTAATATAAAAAAGTGTCATGGCGTCAGATGATAGCAGGCCTCCGCAAGACAGCGGATAGGCATCAGGCTGCGGGTTCGATTCCCGCACCCATGACAAATGTTTGTGTGTGACTGTGAGCTATGTGATTCTGCCGTGCATTTCTGTTACAGGAGGTGTGAGATTCTCGTTGGCTGCATCGTGCAGGCAGATGGAAGTTGTGAAACGCAGCGACTGAGAGGATCTTGTGAACAATACGGCACAGCGGGAGTAGTGCGGTGTGGTATTAAGTGCTCCGCCTAAAACCGAACCATTTGCTTTGTATTATCCTAAACTCATTGACTTGACAGCTGTGTTCCTAGCTTTTCTTTCATCACTTCGTTTTCCCAGTTATAGTGATGAGGTAGGGCGTTTTTGGGGTGCTGTCTGTCAATACCTAATGTGCTCGAGGACGCGCAAGCGTCAGGAGAGACCGTGAGCGTGTATGCAAGTGCAATTAAAGTAAGGCATACGATTGGTTAATACTGACACGAAGATAAAACCAAAATAAAAAAAAAATATTCAGGGTATTCCAGTTAGTATATTGTTTCACGTGGTCCCACATAACACTTTGAAAGAGTTTGCCATTATATGTGGAGACATTTTAGACCAAGGACTTCATGTTGAAATTAACGGTGTAGATTTTCATCACGCAAATTCATCAGATGCCACCATCAGAAATTGGTTACGTAAAGCTGGTGGAAGGGGCCTCGCACGCCCGGGCCACGTTTTGGTGGTTGATAACGTAAAGCTGGTTGAAGGGGCCTCGTACGCCCGGACCACGCGTTAGTAGTTGGTTGAAGGGGCCTCGTACGCCCGGACCACGCCTTGGTAGTTGGTTGAGAGGGCCTCGTACGCCCGGACCACACTACGACATAGGGTCGAAAGGGCCTAGCACGCCCGGACCATAGTTGAGTAACCGGATGAAAGGGCCTAGCACGCCCGATCCAAGTTACGTTGCAATGACGATTAATCTCCGTCTGGTCAGGAAGGACCGAGCGTATGTTAATGTGTATCTTTACTTTTTTTATTAGAATAAGTAGAGAGGAGTGATATTCTAGTATGTAAAAGCATGACACTATGCGCACGTGGTCGTGCGATTGTCAGGGTTGGCCGTGTGGGCGTATCCCGTTATCAGCTGTCATTATACAAATGTCATTGTCCATAACGAACACCGAATATTGGTGGGACGGCTGTCTTGTAAAATATAGTGTACTAAGAGTGACTTATATTCACTCTGACGTAATACAGAACACTGGTGCTCTATGGGCGGGTAGGCGTCATTCGATTATTCGTTTATGACGGGTAGGAGAAACACTTTTGGCAGATGGTTGGTATAAATTACCTAGCGCGGGTGTCGGTCGGGACAGTATCGGTTTGGCGCGCGCCCGAGCAACACGTGTTGTGTAGAACGTCTGTAGTAATAGTAGTAGTATCATTGTAAACTTTAATAAGGAGAATATATAGTGTGATTGAGACGTAACCAAGTCGTTTTACCTCCTCATCCGAATACCCACGCGCTTTTGTACAATAAAGCAATGATGGAAAGTAATGAGCAACGAAATGTTGCTCCTCCACTCCGGCTATTGAGCCTTCAAATATAAAAAAGTGATGCACAATACAGAAAATAATTATTAAATATAATTAACGACCAAAAATTAAACTTACGCCCCCAAAACAGTGTACATCTCCAACGTAAAGTGATAGTAGCAAATCCTTGGCGGTTCATTCTCCCTGCAAGCTCTGGCACACTCATCGGGAGCAGACAAAGACGGGTTCCTCCTCAACTCAGCGGTCGCGCTGCTAGTGAAGTCAAGATGTTTAAAAGACAATTTTCCACTTGCGCTTCTCGCTAGGGTAGGGAGCGGGTTGTTCCTGACACCTCCACTCAACGGACCGCTGCCGCTGTGGCTGAAGGAATTTGACGAAGGTCCGATTGTGCTCCCGATATCTCCAAACGAGGAGCCGAAAGGATCATCTGCGGTAGGATGGGTTTGCACAAGTCCGTGAGTTGAAGCGAATGAGTTGGAACTCTCTCGGAACGGCGTCGCTGTACCGGCCTGCCACCATGATGCTGATGTTGATTGGTCGTCGGCCGTGTTGATTGCTTCTGTAAAAGAGAATAATCAAATTAAAAATCTGATAACTGTTTCAAGTCTTGGTTAATTTATTAAGTCTCTGAATCTTAAATAAAGATGTGACATTGATGTGCCGTAATGGTATTAATTGAACCACGAGTTGAAGAGTTATAAGTTATACTAGTTTGAAAAGTTTCCTATAAAAATGGGGGAATAAATGGAGAGGTACAGGCTATCGAGATAGAGGTTGCGGTTTCGAGCCCAGCATCCTAGGCACACACATCTCTGAATTTTCAATTACCTTCATATGTAGTAATAACAATAATTGCTTGTTTTAAGGCGAAGGGAGCAAATATGCATATCAGCGAGTAATACTTATGAATTAGTAAAATTTCGCATTTAGCCAATGTGGTCGACCCAATTCTTTAGTAACGTTGGTCTGTGCCAGCAGTGGGATAGTGTCTATATACAATAGAGCTAATATTAGGCCCGTTTATCTTTGGTCTGCAAACTGAACAGCACTAGGCTATAATAATTAAAAGTATTTTATTCTAAAGATTGCAGAATAAAATACTTATAAAGACGGTCGTAATAATAACTTATGAGTCATGGCGCTATAGTTGTCAAAGTTGTGTTCTAATTTGATATACTAGTGAGTCATAACGATTAAATATAAAAATTATGCAACATACGCTATGTCTAAACAAACCATTAGACCAGATAGTCCATGGACGTGTCGTAATACATCCGCTTCTATTATAAATAATATAACCAAATCTCTTGCGCTGGTATCCCCCAAGCGGTAGGCAGAGGTGGAACCAGTGGTCCCATAGTTCCACGACCTTATTTCTGTTCCATGATGTGATAGGGTTCGGCTTTCTTTTATAGTAGATGCCGGCAAACGACTAAATGGGTCATCGGATTGTAAATGATCCCTACCGCTTATGAAGACCCACAATACCAGAAGAATCATATACGAGTTGCCGACCTTAAAAGCAAGGATAAATGGTATTGGGAAGAGGATTTGGGCCTCTAAGGATTTAAGCCTATTGCCATAACAAGCACAAATTTCAATGTGCCAGGCAACTCATACGTGATTTTACGAATAGAAAATTGAATCACAATTTGTTTTTTGTTTGATTATTGCCTAACCTGGGATCTAAATCCAAGACCTCTCACGGCCTATCAGTTTAAGTCCGTTGCCTAGATCATTAAGGTAAGGCCTCCGTTATTAAATTATTCATAATCTATTTCAATGTTGTGGCATATAAATCGTGATTCCATAATAAAGATATGTACTGCAGATACATTGCGTGCTAGTAAAAACAATTTTGCTTCATACCGAATAACACCGTGGGATATTTTGTGAATGTACAGTCATATTGCAGGTGCCTAAGCGATTATGGTTACATTAATTCTTAGATGTTTGGAGACAAGACACAATTTCCTTGTAGGCATACAAAAGCAATTCTCAAAAGTTACTACGTTAATAATATACATAATACCAAGCACTCACACATAGTCCTATGATCACAGATACGACAAATCTTGTATCGTGGGTTGTTTGATACCCATAGTGCTTAATAGAACTACGAGAGACTTTCAATCTCACAACAAATATTTGCGGATATCGCAAACGTTTGTCTCTTTGTTGGGATCGAACCCACTTGAAAACCCCAAACTTGCCACACAGATTGTCATCAATATTTAAGTGGCAATAAATGTATAACTATGGATTTATTTTTAGATTCCTTAGGTCCGAACTTACAACTAAAATGAACAACTATAATACATATAGAAATAGTTTAAAATCAATTGTATTGACGATATAATCATCCACATCATAACCAGAATAAGATTTAACAAATACGAGTCAAGTCTCCCTATGATAAATTAAGGAGCCTTATATCTAATCGAAAATAAGGTCCACTGTAACATAAAATCGCTGTTGTATCTAAGTCTATACTTGTTCATTTCTCGTTTAGCCACTTGTGGATTGGAAGCAGTAAGCATACTTATATTTTCCCAAGGCGCCCGGTAGCCGCATAGTCGCATTCACATGATTGCTTTATTAGATAAAGCTGAGTTTCGACAGGTGCGTTATTCGACATAGACAGGTGCGATACAAATTCCTTGCGTGTAAACATTGGTTTATTATTTACTACTATAATACAATTTTTTCCTGTCACAAGCGTCTGAAGCGCTCCATTCATTCATTTTTAATGAATCGTGCATTAGTTAATTAATGCAACTGTATGTGATGCAAGCTAATATGACAATTGATTAAGCAAGCAATGAGATACTTTCAGACGCACGGCATTTAGGATGACCACTGAGACCAGTACCGGTGAAATCAGTACCGTGCTGGGCTTCGCGCCACAGCACAGCAATATGCTGAGTGGTCGCCCACCTGTCACGGCCACGATATGCGACTACGTTAATTTGGATTTGTTACTGCTTAAGTGGGTATAGTTGTATGCCGTTGTCTGTGACAAATAAATTGTTTTTTCTTTTTGGCTTTCTTTCTTTGTTTTAATAACGCGGCACTACGATGACACTCGGGTCACACTTTTTATTTGCCTGAATGACGAAACGAGTAGGTCATTTACCTGATGGTAAGCGTCACATCTGACCATAAACATAAGCAACAGCAGGACCCTAAATTACTACATGACACTGGACTGCGTTCAGTAAGTCTCATAATGCCCAGTAATTTCACTGTCTTTAATGTCCACCGGCTCCACCAGTACGTCACTGTTACCGACACTAAAACAATGAAGTGCGGCTATTGGTCTTTCACTTGCAGTTATCACTATTACGGAACATCGTAAGTTTGCACATGTCCCAAGTCTCATCGTACGGTGTCTCTACTGCAAATAATATCATATTGTAATTCTGTTACTACCGAGTAGTTTATTCACGGTAGGTATCTATTTATCATTGCCATCATAGATTGCTTTAAACACGGCTAGTACATGAAACCTAAATTTTCGCAACAAACTCAACAGGGACTCCGGTTTAAGTCCTTAAATTAAAGGACTTTTACTTCCTCGTTCTGTATCTGTTACAATTTAGCGTAACTTTAATCGAACATTATGCAGTCAGATACAATCGTCGTTTCAACACTATTATCTATTTTCTTACCCAACGATTTATTAAACTCTAAAATTGACTGCCATTCGTGTATTTTTTTGTGGTGTTAGGCGAGTTTGCGAAGGGGCCTTGAACAAGGCGTACTTTTATTTCCTCGTTACTAAATTTTGTTCAAGTTGTTCGACACCAAGCAATGGCAATTCGTTATGCTGGTGATGTATAGCAGTTTTAAAGGCGATACGTTTTTATAAGATAACAGAAGGGTTTGTCTTCCAATTTCATCATCATCATCGTCACCAGCGACAGGACGTCCACTGCTGAACATAGGTCTCTCCCAAAGATTTCCAGACCGACCTTTTGGAAGCGGCCTGCATCCAGCGACTTCCTGCGACCTTTATCATGTCGTCTATCCACCTTGTAGGCGGACGTCCAACTTCATAGTTATCGGTTAATTTTTCATCTTTTCTGACAACATTCCCAAGGGCTTTGAAATAGATTAGTGCAGTACTGCAGTGATCTATACAATCGTTATGTGAATATTTTATGAGATTATTAAGGGTACCTTTACCTCTTTTTAACCGATGAAAGAAATGGAGTACGTTCTCAATTCGTCTGTATAATTTTTTATTTATATTCATACATAACTTCACCAATTATGGATGATTCTTTTTGTATTCGCTAGGATATAGTTAGTTATATTATTATTATATTAGTATTACCAAATATTGTGGATCACACAAATGTTTGTTTCGGTGTGGGGTTCGAACCCGCGGCCTCTCGCTTCACAGCCGGCTACTCGCCAGCTGCGCCACCGAGGCTGTTAATTTATTTACTTTTAGGTACACCAACATCATCCATATTCTACAGTTTTAATACTAGATAAAACAATAAGGTCATATGGTCAGTATATATGCCCATTACAGTTATGCACAGTGTTTAAGTTATGGATTAGAAAAATCATGCATGATTTGCACGAGACTGATCATGAGATAGGGGGCGAAGCGTCAGTACAGCACTAGTTGCACCTCTGGCTACCATTTCAGAGATAAAGACGTAAGTTTTATGTATTATTTTGCAAATTGGTGAGATATATTTTATGCGTAAAATATATTCACTTGGGCATTATGAAGCAGGCCAATACACAAAAATCTTATTACTACAAAACAACAAGCTTGAAGATAAAAATATGACTTTACATTGGAAAATACTCAATTGGTTCATTAAACCTATCATAAGAAACAACCATTACCGACGTAATGCTTTCGTTGTTAATAGTACTTGTGGTTTGAAGTTGTAAATAATAGTAAAGCTATATTTAACCACTCGGAAAATTTAAACTCCTTCAATTTTATCTAATGCTGTTATTTATACAAAACATAGTCATTAGCTGCATAAATGTACCGCCGGCAAAGTTTGTGACCGCCCAGGCCCTTAGGGCTATCGAGTTCGTATTTATTGAGATAACGCTGTATAAATCTTATCCAATTACAGGGTACAAATTAGGGTCTAGATCAGTGTTTCCCAACCTTTTTAGGCCATGCCCCACCTTAACATTTTTTTGTTAAATTTGTCACCGATATCTAGCATTGCATTTAAATAACCCAAAGTGAAAGGGTTAAAGTCGTGTCGAGTCCATTTTTAAATTGCCCCCCTTAACTATCAAATCCCCTGTGGGGCGTAGGCCCCACGTTGGGAAACACTGGTCTAGATAGACGGATTACATCCCTTTTGCAATCGTCAAGTTTATCGCAATTTAAAAATGTGTCAATACCCATATGCCGGCAGGCGGCATATTGGTGTAAATACCCGCTATACTGGTTCGTGCAGGCGAGTCGAGTTCTGGGGTCAGCCAGTGTATATTCAGCAACTTCAAATAGCATTATTCTGGTGACTGTCGAGGGATACAATGTCTCTTGACGATCGTCATTATATTTGGATCGTACTGTATTTCATCTCAGACGCAGTGTAGTCACTTTGCCGTGCCAAGAACTATTATTTATTTGTAATTGATTTCGGACTGTGTTACTGCTAGTAAACTGTTGGCATGTTTGTGAAAATGTTTAATGTAGATAATATTTTCGTTTGTAGTTATTCGCCGCGATGAGAATCTCGTATTCGAATATGTGTACATCGATGTAACAACATCGTTTATTAAGATACGTAATAACAATATCATAGTTTTGTATGGAATGCATAAAAAACGGCATCTTTAAAACGGCAAATCGTGGATAGTTTGTAGCTGTTCTATCTGCTCCATTATCAAATGCATTGCAATAAATGCACCAATATTACATTGGTGTATGTTTAATTTTGACCACGGTGCTGCTTTATACACATATAACTTATAAAAGTCAGAGTTACGTGCTCTTAGGGCTGGCTTCGAATCTATAACAGTCGTCTCGACAGTCCGTATCACTTCCAGCTGAGCTATCGTCGCATCAAGTATAATATATTACAATTTTATTTCACATTATTCACGGCTATGAAATTGTGCTAAAAATAAAATTCTATAGTCTTTTTTTTTATAGCATAGGCCGGCCAACGAGCAAGTGGGTCACCTGATGGTAAGTAATCTCCACCGCCCATGTACGCCCACCACCAGAAGAATCATGGGCGCGTTGCCGACCTTAAAGGAAAGGGATAATTAGGTATTGGGAAGGGGAGGTGATTTGGGCTTCCGGATATCTCACTCACCGTACGAAACGCAGCAGCAAGCCGCTACTTTACGTCGGTTTTCTGTGAGACAATGGTATCGACCCGGTCGAGCCAGCCCATTCATGCTGTAGACAAAACTGTCTACAGCGTGGCTCTACCACTCTACCACCACTCTACCAGTCTACCTATTTTTTGTTCATATTTTCGGATTCCAAAACATTTCTGACACGATACAATGTTATATAACATTACTGATAAATATTCTTCAAAATCAATTTGTCACGAGGATTGTACTCATAAATATTCATCAATTAATGCCAATATTGGCTACATACTTTGGAACTAGGATGAATTGGACAAACATGAATTTGCTTTAAGAAACTGCGTCAATAGTCCACTGATTGACAAATTTGCTCTATGTCATCTATTAGTGTATTTGAAACTGTATACATTTGTATGTTTTTGATAGTCATGCTTCTTATATTATTTGTATTTGTATTTATAACTTTATTGTACATCACAACATAAAGTATTAATAATACACAAAAGACATCTAAAAATAATAAAAAAGAAGTACAATTGGCGGCCTTATTGCTAACGGCAATTTCTTCCAGGCAACCTTTGGATGGACTGGATTGATAGGTAAATGAGGTTATTTCTTTTGTAACGCCACTATGAATGAATTTTGGAATGCATCATCATCTCTCGTGTCACCAATATATTTCTTTTTTAAATAAAGGTGCGTACATATTTCGGAAATTTCGTCGGAACGAGTTCTCAGTCGGCTGTATCACGTACATGCTACACATTATAAATATGAGACTTGTGACTTGACAGTAAAATATCCGATAGTGTCAAAAGGTGTCAGAACGGTACGATTCGTGCTATTAAGTCCTAACATTTGCCAACCATCCACATTTGTCTCCATGTTACGCGTATCTGTCACGTTCACGGATTTTCGGTGCATAGAAATTTCTCGAATGTATACTTTACTTTAAGCCAAATTTGATCCAAATCCCACCAATGTTGGCCATATGTATTGATTTGACATTCAAAGAACGTGCGCGAGAAATCGTTGCTGTATTCAATTAGGTGGTTAGCGATTCGTCGCAGCTATAATTTTACGCTAAGTTTCGTTTTGATCTAATCGCGGTTCACGCATTATTATTTTTTTACTTCGACAGGAGAAACTTTTTTATTACGCTACGGATGGCACTAGTGTGAGATTTGTTCGTTATCAGATTTTAATCACAATATGGGACCATCTTCAGGGTAAAACCTATTCCACAGAAAAATAATCATCAATATCAGTCTATATAACGTAACAATAGAGACAAATAGAGAACTTCCTATTTTTTTTAGAATTTAAATATACCATAACACCGTTGTTTTGAAGGCAGAAAAATTACCTAATTTTTCTCATTATATCAATATGTATAGATAATTGAGAGGAAGTTAATGGCCGTATTTTTTTTATTGCCACCCAAACAAACCAGTACGCATTACCCGAAGGTCATTGACAAAATATTAATTAGTCAGCATTAAATGTAAAACGAACGGTTCCGCTTATAACTCGTGGTATGTACATATAAACTAGATTTGATTCGGCCTTCCGTCTATTGGGACACTTTTTATAATCAACCGGACACTGAATAATATAGATAAAAACTGCATGATTAATTCCTTTATTATGTTAAAGGTAAAAGAGTTGGTTGAAGTCCATAGAATGAATCAACAAGCACACTGACAGCCATCAGGCAAGAAAAATTTTTTGAGTGGTAGAGTCACACTTTAGACTGTTGGTTCACAGCATAAATGGGCCAGCTCGACCGGATCATTACCACTATCTCACAGAAAACCGACGTAAAGTAGCGGCTTGCTGCTGCGTTTCGCAAGGTGAGTGAGATATCCAGAGATCCAAACCCCCTCCCCTTCCCAATCCTTTAATGACCCCTTTCCTTTTAGGTCGGCAACGCAACCATGATTCTTCTGGTATTGTTGGCGTATATGGGTGGTGGTGATAACTTACCATCAGGTGACCCACTTGCTCGTTTGCCGACATAAATGCTATAAAAAAAAATACTTTTCTCTAACAAAATATAAACTAGTGTAAAATATGAGTACTTAATAATATTTAGGTAGACGAAATTATATCATGTTGGTTTAATTACAAGTTATGTCTTAGTGAAATTTTCTATCTCATTATGATAAATAGAGATTTAAATAAATGAAGAATCATGTGATGAAACGTATGGATTAAAAAAAAACAGTTTTTTTTTATAGCATAAGATTGTTTTTATTCAATGAGTCTCGCAAGTGGAATATGAACGTCTATAATAATTATTAATTGAACTTACTAGATTCGACCTTATAAATATGTTTCGTCGAATTGAAAAAGGAACAAATTATTTGCATGTTTTTTACTATAAAATAAGTAGAACAAATTATTACTAACAATATAAAAAATGGGAACAGATAGTATTTTGTTTTTATGACTTTTTTGTCTTAGTTAGCGTTTATTTGTTTAATTTATTTGTAATTAAGTGACTTAATCGAGATTTGTTTTATATTGCGACATTTACGATAGACTAAATCGATTTTACTTGTCTGAGAGCGGACAATCGGGAGCGCTGAGGCGGAAAACAGTGAAAGTAAGACAGCGTCCGCTTTAAAATCATAGTGGACTCACTCAGCTCAGGTAATTGCTAGAGATGTCACTTAAGCTTCGTAAAAATGAATGATGTATGTAGCGAGATCTTTCTTCTTCTTAGCCCTTTTCGACCATTTTGGTGTAAGCCTCCTTCAATTGCCACCACGCTTCTCGATCCTGCACTGTTCGCATCCAGATCGATCCAGCCACCTTCTTCATGTCGTCATTCCAACGCATCTGCGGTCTCACCTTTTCTTTAATAATATAATATAGGTATCAAATTTTGAAATTAAGACATTTTAATTCTAAATATAAAATTGTAGAACCAACCAACCAAGTAGTTGTGAGCTGTAGAATAATTCGTAAGTGTTACATAAAAGCGTACATAGTCGAGGATAAGATTTTTTAATTTCGTTTACGTAAACCATTGAGATCGTAATATAATATTTTGACACGATTTACATTACTTACGTTGGCATACCAATATAATTATGTAAAACGTAATGCCTGTAAAACCGGTACTCATATTTATTTACCGTTCATTTTACATTCCGTCGGGGTACATCACTAGCAATGAATGACATGTCCGTAAAGCGATACATGTCTGGTGTACCGTGTCGTTACGGTCATTGGCGACGTTAAACGGGTTCTGTATCAATTTCAAACAAATCAACACATTTGAACAGCATGTGATTATTGTAGTCATGTTATATAATGAAAAAAAAGTTGAGTAAATTAACATTGATTTACTTATGTCTGCTTAATTGGTTATGTGGTCATCTCCGGTCTATTTATTAATTTAATAAACACCTATTGCACGACAGAATTGAGAGAAATTTAATCCAGTACTTATAAGAATTATTGCCATCTAACACTAATTATTATTGAGCTATGAAGTAGTTTTTTTTATATTGTAATGATCGGTATCAACTTATAAAACATGATATAGAAAGCTGTGGTAAAATTTAATTCAACATATATGTAATATGTATATCACTATAGTATAGGATATAAATAAAGTATTTCTTTTTTTTCCAATGAATAATATTTCGATCATCGACTTGCAACTTTGGACAATAGGAAATGATAAAGAGCTATGCTTTTGTCTCACTCCAGCATTGTTCTCGCTCACAAACTTCTCTTAATTTATGGGAATCTTACCGATTGTAATAAACGAGTGATTAAATTACGCGTAAAATTTTAGGATGTCTAGATTTTTATAAGATCCGATATACAAACACTACATTTAACGCCCCTTAATATGACCACAGTAACCCGTGGTATATGGTGCTATCTGTATCATTATTCTAATATTATAAATGGGAAAGTGAGTTTGTTATTTTGTTTTTCTGTCATATAGCAATTGAGCAATGGAGCAAGATGATTTGTATAGCCATAGTGTATGCCATAGACTACTTTTATCCTGAAAATATGACGGGAAAGAAAAACACGCACACAAGATCAACGCGTTAATTAAATTGAAACCCGTCTGAACAGTCAGTAACAGTACACTAAGTGGGCTACTGAATATAAATTATGCATGTAAATGCCATAATCACAAGCTGTGTCGACTGGCTGTAGTTTATGTGCAGTTTTTTGCATGCAAATGTATTTCTTTTTCATATAAGATGTAGGAGGTATCTTTGATATATCAAGTGATAAAAAACCTGATAGTTACATGAGTCCTGATTGTATCATATAATATATCAGAACTATGCAATTTACGCGGTGTTAGGTCTCTCTTGTGTGAGAGTCCGTCGGGGTTGGTTCTACCGCTTTAACTAAACGCCATCTAGCAGTAGTGTGTATGTGCTGTTATGTTCGGTTTGAAGGACAAATTACTGGACATTCTAGAACTCAAAATACGCCTCGCGGTGATCTACGCTTGCTCAGCACCACTACTTTATAATGTAAAGTTCTTTATTGTGTTACAAATGTTTATGGATAGGTTCAGGACTCAGACGATAGAACTGTACGTCTCATCATTCCGGTGAACAAAACAAACGACCCAAGAGCCACGTTGACGATATTTTTTAAATCGTGGTATGCCGGTGATGAAAGTCTTTATCGACGATCTCTAAACCCAACTTTTTACTCGGTGATCGAGCATCGTTTTTGGCTGGTTGCTGAACCATTACGGTATAGAGGTTGTATAAATTGATTTAATATCAATATATATTGGATATATTTTGAACTAGCAGTCCCTCGCGATTTCACCCGCGTGCATGTTATTGCTCTACTCCCACAGGAATCAGAAATATTTCCTTGATAAAACGTTGCATAAATAACATTCTCAAAAGTTTCGAACCCGCCAATGAGAGCTCAGTCAAAATCAATTCAGCCATTTCAAAAATTAGCCCGGATAAACAGATAGATAAAAAAAAAACATTTTGGTAAAGTGCAAATAACTACACAAGCTTTTATTTCAGAATCGCAGACCGACATTTTATCAATTTTATTTATAAGTATGATTAAAACTTGTGTATAAGTAATGTTGTTATTCTTTTGGCTTCTAAATATTCTATTTCCTAGTTCATACTTTTAAATATTATATTTTGATTCATGTTCGATTTAATCTTTGTTTTATACGATTTGTGCAACTTCCTATGAGCGTTGTTGATGTTATAGAGTACACTTTATAATTAAACGTTATGTTTGCTCTCGGGTATGTTGTAGGAAATCAAATACTTTATGAATTTGGTTCTGTTACATTATAAACTTTTAACATGACAGTTAAATTTATTCCGGTACAATGAGTTTTGCAACTTTCTATTCGAATTTCGTTTGCATGCATTCGCTGTGCTTAGTGGGAGTTTTCGATGCCTGCCATGCAATTTGTTTATTATAAGTTATTACGTTTCCAATTCGATTAAAAAGAGTTTATGTGAGACAGTGACAACTACCAGGTCGGGCGGGCCCGTTCATGCTATAGACAAAACTGTATATAAATGTGACTGTAATGTGGCTCTGCCGTATAAACACTGGCGTTGTTGAAAATTGTTGTCAGGGGATTTTAAAGCACTAAGCGCATGATCTTTTTTGTTTTTATAAGAGATTTTCAAAGAGATTTTCCGTGCAGGTTCCATAAATTATAAATAAAATAATAACACCCAACAGTCACACACATAGCCCTGACCCCACAGTAAGATAAGAGTCTTGTGTCGTGGGTATCAAGAACTACGAGAGACTTTCGGTCTCACAACACCCAGACCCCGAAACAAATATTTGTGCATCAGACAAATATTTGCTCGGTGCGGGAATCGAACCCGCGGCCTCACGTTTCACAGTCGGCTACTCGCCCACTGCGCCACGGAGGCTGTCAAATTAATTAAGATTTTATAACGGAGTGCGAGAGAAAATAGGAAAGACAGCAAACGCACTGCGATTCAGCTTTTGAAATGTTCAACTTATGATTACTACCGGTCCACATTAACCAATAGAATCCATGTAACAATACCATTGAACGTGGAAAGTTATCTTGAATAACGCCTTAAAATTAGTTTTGCTTTTAATTGTTGTTAGGTCTACGTCGCTCTATTATACGGTATAATGAAGTGTATTGTAGTGGAGAACTGAAAAAAGTTTGAATGTGAGAATTGAAATTGGTTTTAAGCATTTTCTAGTTTATTTGCGTGACCCAATAATGTCTTTTTATGCCTTTAGAGAGAGTTTCGTTTGTTGTATGTTTTTTCCCCTTGAGTGCAAGAAGTTGTAAATGGCGTTGGTTAAAACTGAATTTCTGATTCTCTTACTACATTGTAACTTTTTTATAGCAGAGGCATGCAGCTGAGTAAGTGGCTCACCTGGTAGTAAGTAATATTTACTGCCCATGAATTTTTACAATACCCAAAGGATCATGGACGCATCGCCGACGCTATGAATGGAATAATTAAAGGATTGGAAAAGGGAGGGGATTTGGGCCTCCAAATATCTCACTCACCGTACGAAACGTAACAGTCAGTTGCTATTTCACTTCGAGAACTTCTTAGATACGCAGGTTTCCTCAAGAGATGTCCTTCAGCGTTAAAGTTAGCGATCATAAAAAAATTATACACCCGTAACTTAGAAAAGTCAGAGGTGCATGCAGGTGCACCCTTGGCGCTGGTATCGAACCTGCGACTTTCGTGTTAACAGTGCGTACCATTCCCGCTGAGTTATCATTGCTAATTATAAATTGTCTATTGGCATAATGTTGCCAAAGGATAATTGAGATACCAATGATAAAATTTTGCATACCATATCCGGTATTCGACCTACACGTGTCACAGACCTTGCGTGTTGTTAATTGAGGTACTAGCCTGTCATAACGCATGCAAAAAATCTAGACAAGTTAAGATCAGTCTTACAGTTAACTCAATTATGAAAGTATCACCAATTTACCAAACTAGAAACTATTCTCTAAATTAATATTCTACTCGGTATAGAGTGAATTAAAGTTCTGTAATAGGTCTGCGCACGCGCATCCGATGTGTATCAACGAATCACTTTCACCGTGTTATTTTGTTTCTTGTTTTATTTGTGTAAAGGATTGTCTATTGTTCCCATACATTATTATTTAATTAGTATTGTCTGTATTTTAAGCAACACTACTTACATATAAGTAACTTACTTATATGTAAGTACTTAAAGTAAGTGGCTAGGAAGATATCTTACTATGATAAATGTGAAAGTTTAGATATTTGTAACCTCTCGTCGCTGGTTGCATGAGGGAATGCAGGACTCTCAAAATATTTTTTTGTCGAAATGGGCTTTTGTAAAGATATAAAAGTAACAAAATCTATAAAAATAATTAAAAAAATACTATAAAATAAAAATATAGCCTCGCTGTTGATCCCTGCGTGAAGGAGATCCAATTTCGATAAAACAACATTTTCTGCATTATTTCCCGGCATGCAACCAGGGACTAAAGGTTGTGACTTAGGATATTCGTAAATTTGTGAATTTGAACGTTTGTTAGTCAATCCCGCCTTAATGGTTTGACAGTTTTGGATGAAATTTGTCACATAGGTAGATCATGACTTGGATTAGGACGTAAGTTAATTTTTGTCCCGGAAATGGCCGTACACGCGGGTGGAGCCGCGAACAAAAGCTAGTTCTTTGTATTATCTCCGAGTATGCGTAATTGGAGCTTCTAATACATAGTTTTTTAAATCCGACAAGATGACCACTTTAGATAGAAGGTGGTAGGTCCCTCGTATGCCACAGGCCATCTGGGTTGTGACCACCGGTTTATATATTTCTACTGCCAAACAGCAGTGTGTAAGCACGTACTGGGTCAATTTGAAGGAAATTGAAGCCAGTGACATTAGTGGAAATTATGAGACTTCACATCGTATATTTTGGAGGGACGATAGTCCAGTGCCCTGCAGTAGTTGTGATTCAAAGTTCTGTGTGTTGTTGTTTTTGTTTATGGGCAGGCGTGGCCTTTACCACTAGGCAAGCGAGCTGCTTGTCACGTCATTCAAGTGAACAAAAAAGGATAAGTAATGCAATACGAAAAATACTGTTCTACGGAAAGGTATCTTATAATGTGATGCTTCAATGTAGATTATTTATATAAATTAATCTACGACCTATTAATCTTTACTAATTAATCTACTAATTAATCTTTACATAGTTTAAAATGAAGTCGCTTCCGCTGTCTGTTTGCTTAGATCTTTTAAACTATTCAACGGATTTTAATGCAGTTTTCAGCAATCGATAGAGTGATTCATGAGGAGTGTTTATATGTATATCACGTTATGACCCATGGGGCAGGGCAGTAACATGCAGGTGAAACCGCGAGGGACAGCTAGTATTATATAAAAAATATTTAAAGCGCGGCGCCTGCGGCGAACTCTGACCTCGTACACGTTTGTTCCATGAAACGACTGTCAGATCCACGTCTGTGCTGATGTATATATAAATAGCATGAAACAATCACGAATTGTCTGGTGTTCAATATAATAAAGAATAATACTAAAAAGGCACACATACTCCTAATCTCGCTAGTGTCGCTATCACCTGACTCGCGACACGCGCCACGATCCCCTTGTCTCGGTCGTATAACTCAAAACAGACCTTTACTCACATTCTTGTATAAACTATCCAGCTAGGCCCATTTATTGTGAAATCCCGCACCATTGCTCATCAAACGTTATTTCCACTGAATGATGTGGAAAAAACAACAGACACCGCTATTGATTGATATAACCAGTTATTTAACTATTACGTACTATAAATAGGCATTTGAGCCAAAACTGACAATACTAGCCTGCAAACAGGTAATAGAAATTTAACCTGTATTGCTTCTAACACGTAATAAGGGTTTCCAAGAAACGATCGTAATACCGTAGGCGTACAGCTACTATGTAATGTAGATAACTAATGCGGTAATTGTTTCAGTAATTGCTAACATTATCAATTATAAGGCCGTGAAAATGGTTAATTTTGATATAAATCGTCGAGTACGGACGGTTGACGCATAATTCCCTTACTTGAGTAGCAAAAGAAGCAGTTTCTTCTTGCCGAATTAAAATTCGAATTACGGCTTTGTGAGTCATATTAATCGATACAAGTTATTTATCGCGTAATAGTTGCGATATGATGCTTTTTATCGATACAACATATTATTATACTGACGCAACGTAGTTCAGTATAGAATCGATGTGCTATAGATTTTTCTTGAAAGTGCCAATATTATAGTCTATATATTACTTGCTTTAACTGTGAAGTGAACATAGTATATAATACACCCAACAGTCACACACATAGTCCTGAACCCACGCTAGGTAAACTTGTATCGTGGATCAGGAACTCCCAGGGACTTGGTCCCATGATACCCAGACCCGAAATCGATATTACTGAATCACACAAAAATTTGTCTCGGTCTCGGCTTCTCGCTTCGTAACCGGCTATTCGTCCACTGCGCCACGGAAGCTGTCTACTATATATCTATATGTCTATATGGGTAATAGTTTTTTTTGTGCTGTCACTATCACAGTATTAATCTAAATTATTATATCTAAATTATAATTATACTTTATGAAAGATAATAACAGTTATAGGTAACATTTCCTACAGTTGACTATAAAGATTCGAGTATTACCTATACTTATTGACATTTTAGTCTCATCATTATGCAATTGATATTTAACTGTTTAAAATACATTATGGTAAATGTTTTTAACACGAGACGCGAAAGTGAGGTCTAAAAATACTCAATGTTAAATGCCAAAGTTTTCAAAAGGAATCTTATGAAGTTACACCGTTAACATTTCGTGCAATTCGAATAATTAGCGCTTGAATTAAATTCTGTATCGGATGTTTTCCCACGGTTTCTCATCATTAGCAGAAATACTGAAATGAAGCCATTTCAGTATATTTCTAACTAGCTTTTATTTGTAGTTCCGCACACATGAACGGCATTACCAGTATACAAAGTAGATTATGTCGTGGTTCAGGTTGTGGTCCAGTGTGCCAAATTTCATCTAAAACCGTTCAGCTGTTAAAGCTTGATTGACTATCCAAATATACTATATACAAACATGCAAATTCTCAAACTCATAAATACCCGAACTCGCAAACATCCAAACTGTCATTAAAATTGTTGTTAATAAATGTCTCGGAAACTTTATAAATACTGTCCTAGCTTTCATTGTTTGACAAAATACATTTCCGTGAAACGATAGAAACTAGATTCTAATTCCTGAATAGTATTTGGCCTATTTTAGCTATATCATATATTGATGCTAAGTTATGTTATGATAGAATTAAATGAGATTGATTTGAGCCACGCTGTAGACAGTTTTGTCTACAGCATGAATGGGCTGGCTCGACCGGGTCGTTACCACTGTCTCACAGAAAACCGACGTAAAGTAGCGGCTTGCTGCTGCGCTTCGTATGGTGAGTGAGATATCCGGAAGCCCAAATCCCCTCCCCTTCCCAATCCCTAATTATCCCTTTCCTTTAAGGTCGGCAACGCGCCCATAATTCTTCTGGTGGTGGGCGTACATGTGCGGTGGAGATCACTTACCATCAGGTGACCCATTTGCTCGTTTGCCGGCCTATGCTATAAAAAAAAAAGCAAGTTTTCAAGCTAGGATAGCTAACTAGTGCTTATAAATTAACATGCAACTCGGGATTCTGTAAAGATAGCTTCATTTTTTTTAAACCATGCTTAGCCGGTTACTAGTTTACCAACTTCCTGACACTATAGATTCTTTTCTCAGCTTAAATAGCAAGGCTTTTTGACCAGGGGTCAATACCCTTTTGCAAGCCAGTCTATTATAGAAGTAATTCTATAATTAAAAATAACTAGCCTCGTGTTGATATCTTACGTTTACGCGAATGTTACACATTGAAATAAAAGTAATTTAAACGGATTTTATCGCGGATTTTATTTTATTTTGGTCCCAACGTTTCGAAGGCTTTTCAGCCTTTGTGGCAACAGGGTTGGATGAGCTGTAGGTTGTCCCGAAATTAATGTTACATTATCTATCTTCAGTTTGAAATTATTAGTCTCGTATTCCCAAACCATAACATACAGTATTAATTATTATAGATTGTAGAAGATCGAACAGAGCTAACGTGTTAAAATGATTGTGCTACGTGTGATCTTCTTGCTCGCCTTGTAAAACGACAATTTACATTCCACATGTCGCTGCAGTATGTAGTTGAGTCATATTCAGGTAATTTTTAATAATAATTAGTTTTATTTTAATTATAGCACCCGAGGCGTTAAACCACCTGTCCGAATGGCGCTAAGGTCGACCATAATTAATGGAACTGCGAATTAAATTAGTAATATATTGTCTTAATAGCAAATATTTAAGACTATATCGTTCATGCACACGCAACATACGTATACTAAGGCCTATCCCTTCTCATTCAGTAGAGGAGGCCCGTGCTCAGCAGTGGGACATGTATAATACAGGGCTAGTAATATGATTATTATAATGGATATCAGCTTCCCATAGAAACCAGAAGGTAACCATTATATAAGAATGACCACTAGCCCGAAAATAAAGGGGATAAACAAAGGACTGCAAAATTATAAATAAATAAATAAATACACCCAACAGTCACATACATAGTCCTGGCCCCACATTAAGATACGAGTCTTGTGTCGTGGGTATCAGGAACTACGAGAGACTTTCGTTCTCACAACGTCCAGACCCCGAAACAAATATTTGTGGATCACACAAACATTTTTCTCGGTGCGGGGATCGAACCCGCGGCCTCTCGCTTCACAGCCGGCTACTCGCCCGCTGCGCCACGGAGGCTGTCTGTCTGTAATAATCTGCAACAGTCAATAACATTTATGGATGCACAGTGCGATGGGCAGGTATTCAATTTAAAACTATTATTGTGCGAGTCTTGCATATACGAGGCTTTGTCTATTTTGTCTACCATGTATCAGTGTCTAAGCACTATCGTTTTCCGCTTTGAAGGACATTGAAGCCAGTACAATTACTGGGCACTTTGAGACTTATGTTTTGGGGTGACGAGCGCAGTACTGCGCTGCTTTGTGCTCAAAGTTGTGAATGATGTTACTAGTGTTAGGGCGCGTTTATATGACACGGAATCCCACCGCGTTGCCGCCGCGCGGCGATCGCGCGGCGGCTGCGCGGGCGCCTCGCTCGAATCACTCGAAAAACTAATGTAAACTCTATTGACTAAAACATAATGTTTAATTCTTCGCAACGCTCCAACCGCGCGGTTAGTTACTCACAAAGAATTTCAACGTTAAGTGCTAGTTAATAAAACATACATTTGCTATGACTGAACAGTTAGTACGCGGTCACCGCGCGGCCGCAAGAAATTTTTCGCGTCGTCTAACCGCAGCCTTAGGGTAAGCTTAGAGGTAAAGATAAGGTGAAGAAGGATTATTTTTATAACGCATAAGTTAGAAAAACTAAACTTACTAACTTTACGGAGAACTAAAAGATAGCCTGTGGTTGAACTACGTTTTAGCAATTATTCTTCGACGCTTATAAAAATGTTACCAGAACGAATCGGTCCTTCCTTTGATAGTATGTGAGTTGTCAAAGCTCGGTATTACCTGTAAAAGAAAAAAAATATTTGTTATACATAATACATATTAGAAAAATTTCTAGTATCGTATAAAATTATAAGAGAAAAATGTATCGGTTAAACTAAAATTTAAGGATTTACTGTATTTCTGACAGCCTCCGCGGCGCAGCGAGTGAGTAGTCGGATGTGAAGCGAGAGGCCGCGGGTTCTTCTTTTTTTATTTATGGCTTTCGCATTATTATGCATTTTGCCAGTGTCGAGTATATTTTATTCTCAAGTTATTGAGGCCGCGGGTTCGATCCCCGCACCGAGACAAATGTTTGTGTGATCCACATATATTTGTTTTGCAGTCTGGGTGTTGTGGGACCAAAGTCGCTCGTAGTTCCTGATACCCACGACACAAGACTCGTGTCTTACTGTGGGGTCAGGACTATGTGTCTGACTGTTGGGTGTATTTATTTATTTATTATATTATTCATTTATTTGTCCGTGCTTTGTTATAAAAACACCTGTAGCAGAACAAAATATATAATTTCAATTTCATTAACTTTTTATAACATAAAAACTACCGAAGGTAATAAAAAAACTAATTACGTTTATTTGTTTATACAAACGATTTGGCCGTTAAGGTCATTGGCATTGTGAAAGAGACCCCTCGGCTAATTGATTTTGGCATTGAGCCTAACTGCCTTTATAATTTATGTACATTTTAAAAAACTAAGTACCTTAAATATTATTGCAACAAAAAAAAAATGGATGTGCAATTGCATGTAATCGAGTCACATGCAAAACTACTCGAAATACAAGTATGAGCAAAAGTTATGGGGTCCAAACTGTATATGTGACTGTTGGGTGTATTTATTTATTCACTGGATTAGTTTTTAATTGATTTTAGTTGGACGTCCAGGTTTTAAAACTTAAAATATAAGCGCCATAGGAGATGCACATCAAACTACCTAATAATATTTTTATGGGTCCTTTATAACTTAAATATTTATTGCCCGTTCAAATAATATTAATATTACATTACATTATCTTATTTACCACATAATTATAATTATTGATGACTTTCTTCTTATCATATCCCGCTTTTATCAAACGAATCCAAAAAAATATTATATTAGTCGAAAATAATTCTGACAACAGTGCTACCTTGTCACAAACCTGAAATCAGAGATATTAGAGCGTTTAACTGAAATAACAAATTTTCTGCGACATGTCAGTAGTGGCATGTCTGTTGAACCATCTGGTATTCGTTTCACTGTATTTTTTGTTATGCACTTTCTCCGATGCGGTAAGTTTAAAAAAGAAAAAATAATATGATGAACAAAATTTGCATTGAATTTTTATTATATCGAAACGTTGCATTTATTGTGTGAGCTGTGGCAAATCGGAAATTAAATTCAAAAGTATATTGTGTTTTAGATCTTAGATTGTATTTTATTTTTATTTATCCTTTTTGGTTACGTAAACTAGAAATATTTATGTCTGCACAATTTTTCGTATTTAATTAGATGTAGAGTTTAAGTTTGATGTTATATTGTCATAAATACTAAACTTTATTATTTGTTTAGTTTTCTTGTGAACTTTATTTTGTCTTTCTAATTTCGATTTAAAAATTTAAATTGATTGAAAGTTTCCGTCTAGTTTCGCCATGTCCATCTATCTGTCCATATGTCATAGTTAGGTATCTTGTTTATCTGTGTGAATGTTACTGCTCAGCTCCCGTGACTCGTGGCGAAATGATATATAGCTTTAAATCATCATCTCAACAAAAGAAATATATGGTGTAAACATCACCTCAATCGGCCGAATCGTTGAAAAGATCAAAAAAACGCACTAACGATTTTATATATAAAGATTATTTAAATAATATGTCGTTTCGTGAAGATCTCAGCGGAATTAAAATAATGTTCTCTCTATTGCAATAGTAATTCGCTTTGATAGCCATCAAGGAAAATCCCAATCAAGCGTAGATAAATTTTCTATCACAAAGGTGCGATTTTATGAGTCACTTAAGATCCTCTCTATCATTAATGTTTTCTCATGGACAAATCGAATATAATCTTAGTTAATGCCAGGTCTTCAAGTTTTGCTGTAAGCGTGTCATGATTGAACACTTTGAACGTGTATTTTGCAAGCCTCAAACGGAGTAGGTAACTCTTTATAATAAATGTTACTCTAATTTTTTTATAATAACAACCAAATGTATTCCTATCATTAGAACAGCACAAACACGGACATTAAACCGGGCCATTTAACTGGCCAGTTTTTACACGCAAATAATATGTCCCAAGGTGCGTGTAAATATCGCGTAAAATTACATTATAATTGTTCAAAGTTGTTTGTAAAGGCCGGCCACTTTTTAATAATAACAAAAAATTGTTTCGCAACTCGATCGCCATTGTCCCCAACCTTAATTCGGTGAACATTCGTGTTTAGTTCCAATCTACTCCCAGAAGGGAAATGTCACACAAGGATAAATAAGGTCGATGGATAAACGACAACTTACTAAAGGTGGATGTGACTGTAGCAGAAACAGAAGCAACACCACACATAACTTTGAATTACAAAGTATGCATTTTACTGGACTGCGCTCGTCATCCGAGACATGAGATTCTAAGTCCATATTGCCCAGAAATTTCGATAACTTTAATATTCTTATAATTGAAATACAATGTTGCTTACATACTGCTGCGTGACGTCAGAAATAGACATAGGGGTTGTACCAACCAAGACGGCCACTTGCGTATGACGAACCTACCATCTAGCTGCCTCTACCTTCCATGGGATACAAGCCTTAGTGTATACGAGTATGTATGTAGTAAATTGGATACGTTATGCAAATCGCAGCACTCGGGTTGCGCTAACGAATGCGTGCAATTTCTATTGCACCGTGTTTCTTTGTTTATTTTATACATAAAGGCACAGATTATGGTAACGCATGAGAAGGTTATTATGTTCGCATATAAGTTATTTTTAAATGGGTGCGTTTCGTAAGGTGCTTACGGAATACGGTTGGTAAATCCTATTTAAACGACGACCTGCTACTACCCTTTTTTATCAAATTCGGTACAACTGTTTTGTCACGTAGTGGATGGACCTTGACATCGTACTCATTACTATTGATTTCGCAACTCACAGTGCCCTTCTTAGTCTAGTAAGTTGCACCAGTTTCACATAGCAATTAGCGAATTCTTACTATGTTAATCGTCATTAATAACTGCACGGTTTACATTTCAGGGTTGGCCTTCATTTTACTATTCATTATTATATTTGCATATTGTACAATATCAATTGTAACGTATGCATATGAATGAAAGTAGGCAACGTTATTATATTAATAGAAGTCGTAAATACTCTTGGATTTTGGTTCATTTGAATATCCAGTTTGTCCTGGATAGTTATTTCTTGCTTAAGATTTATAATTAGGATGGTTTCACAAGTCGTGCGAATGCTAGTATTTTTTACTTTAAGCGAGTAAGTAGGTCACATGATGTTAAATGATTTCTACCGCTTACGGATGGATACCTATGAACAGTAGGCCTACTGCAAGTTTTGATACTTTTCTAAAACTAGGACAGTTTTTTTTACTCTCCTTACATCAAGTAGCAGTAGCCACTAGTGGGAACTATGATACATTTATATCACCTATTAAAATTGATAGTAGGATTAATTTTATATTATATTAGTCAAATACGAAAATAGTTTTTGAGCGATTGTTTCTTTTTTACATTATAAATAACTAGTGTGACTCTTTGTCAATAGTAATTTTATACGAATTCTAAAACTAAGACCGAATTTAAAACTCGTTCTAAATCTACAGAATCATGAATGCTTTGCCGATAAAAAAGGATAGTAGAATAATAGTTGGGTGGAGGGATTTGAGCTTCTAGAAATTTCAATCACTTCGAAACGCAACTGTAAGCCGCCACTATACGCCAGTTTTCCGTGAGACAGTATGTAAACAAAACTGTCTACAGCGTGAGTCTACTACCAAGAATTATATATCTGATGGATTTTAAAGGTTAAGTTTTCACTAACTGAAACATTAAACTAGCTTCCGTTATTATCGAGCGGCAGTAGCCTTCAAGCCAATCAAAACCTCAATTAAAATTCTGATATAATATTGATTATAAACGCGTGAATGAATGTTGAGGCACTGATAGAGTACACTTGCCGTAACAAAGAACTGTACGCGGAAATTGTAAACTTATTTCAATAGAGGCCCGTTTCTAGCCATTAATGTAATTTGGTGTGTAAGAACATAGTTATCAACTAACCCGAAGTCATTACACAATCTATAGAGTACAGACTTATTGTCATAATGATGACAACATATATTTATACAAATTCATATAATACAGTATTTATTCATTAAATAGGCCATATAAAACGAATGAAAAGAGAAAAAACAAGAGCCAATGTTTTCACTGTGGAGCATGCAGCACCTCATAAGGCATAGAAATGTCCCGGTCATGGCATTTAACAGAAAGATAAAGTTAAATAAATAAAAAGTTATTTATGGCATTTTGAAAATTACTTAAAGCACCTAGGCTTGGCAGCCTTTGTGGCAGTAACTGAGCACCCGGCTATGAAGCGAGAAACTGCGGGTGAGGACCCGATCAGCACAACAGGTCAGGTCAGACAGGCGGCCGAGAAAACAACAAGCCAAATCTTTTTGTAGCATGTGTTGAAAAGCATGTTTGCCGGCCCCACAGCGAGTAGAATAAGGGTATATGGAATAAGAAAACCTATAGGACTGACACAAGGCTGAGAAACCTGTATCCTTCTTGAGCAATACGTCTAGCTTAATGGCAATAGTCCTCGATTAGTGGCAGCATTTGAATGATATTAAAAACCGAAATAAGAAACGAATCTTAAGAAAGCTTAATAGGATCTCAATAATTACTGATCCTGCACTCAAATGAAACGTATATATGTATATACGTTATATTATATAAGGTGATATTAAATTTAAATATCGACATTGACCTCACGGTGTATTTAAAGTATCGCCCATAAATCTCAAGCTTGTCTGACTGACGATATTAATGGAGATATGAGATTTCATTGATTGATTTATATAACGATTTCGCTTATGGGCGCCGAATACTTTTCGCCTAAAGTTCAAGAGCTTGTATAGTGTATGTTATAGAAGTTGCAACGATGTGATTATATTATAAAGTTTTTCGATGTGTTCGAATAATAATAGGTTGTATTGCATCACTCTAAACAGAACTGTTGTGTTTTGGTTTGAAGGATATTGAAGTCAGTGAAATTACCGGACATCGAAGCCGCAACATCTTTTGTCTTGGCATGACAAGCTTAGTATAGTGCTATCGTTATAGAACTTTGTAATTCTTCAAGTGGTGTGGCCATTATTGATAAATAGGCTTGGTACTAACCAACAGGTAAGTACCAAGTAAGTGCTTGCTTCTTCACTCAGGCTGCATAAAACTATACTCTGGCTTAAAATTATTATTTCTGAAAATACGTTATCTGTACCTACCCCTATTTGAAACAGGCGTGAGTCTACTTCTAGTTAATACCAAATTTAATTCTTAGGTACAAGTATACTGTTGCAATTAGATATTATTTTCCAAACAAACCTCATCCAACAGTCATCCTTGTATGGTATCTGAAGGCGCTATCATCAAACCGTTTCCACTCATTTACGCCAACACGTCTTGAGTCTCTGCAGACGTGACTTGCTGTTGTTTGATCACGCAATTTCTTTGCACAATGCCTATAAATTTACTTACAAAATATCTTCTTACTTATTAATATTTAAACGTATTTATATTGTAAGGTAGGCGGAAACTGTTATTATTTATCGATCAATCTTTATGGGCACAAAAAACGATTGCTATGGGTAGTTGTGGTACCGAATGCATTCATCATCATCAGCCACAAGACGTCCACTGCTGAACATAGGCCTCCCCCAAAGATTTCCAGACCGACCTGTTGGAAGCGGCCTGCATCCAGCGACATCCTGCGACCTTTATCAGGTCGTCTGTCCACCTTGTAGGTGGACGTCCAACGCTGCGCTTGCCAGTACGTGGCCTCCATTCCAGAACCTTTCTGCCCCATCGGTTATCGGTTCTGCGAGCTATGTGGCCTGCCCACTGCCACTTCAGCCTGCTAATCCGCTGGGCTATGTCGGTGACTTTCGTTCTTCTACGGATCTCCTCATTTCTGATTTGATCACGTAGAGAAACACCGAGCATAGCTCTCTCCATAGCTCGCTGAGTGACTGTGAGCCGTCTTATACGGCCCATATTCAGAGGCCACGTCTCAGTGCCGTATGTCATCACTGGTAACACACATTGGTCGAAGACTTTGGTCTTCAGGCACTGAGGTATTTTGGACGAGAAGACCTTGCCAAGTTTCCCGAACGCTGCCCAGCCGAGCTGGATTCGACGATTGACCTCTCTCTCGAAGTTGGACCTGCCTAGTTGGACTACTTGTCCTAGATAGACATATTCGTCGACAACTTCGAGAGATGAGCTTCCAACAGTAATCGGGGTGGGCACAACATGGACATTCGACATGACCTTCGTCTTGTCCATGTTCATCCTGAGGCCCACCCGTTGAGAAACTCTGTTGAGGTCTTCGAGCATTGTACTCAGGTCTTCCAGCGATTCCGCAAGGACCACGATATCGTCGGCAAAGCGGAGGTGAGTCATGTACTCGCCATTTATGTTGATGCCGAATCCTTTCCAGTTCAAGAGCTTGAAGGCATCTTCCAGCGCGGCAGTGAAGAGTTTAGGAGAAATAACATCTCCCTGTCTCACGCCTCTCTGTAGTGGAATAGCCTTCGTACTCTGTTCTTGTACTCGGACCGACATGGTGGCGTTGTTGTACAAGCACCTCAACACTTCGATATACCGATAGTCGATGCGGCACCGGTGGAGAGCCTGCAGCACCGCCCAGGTCTCGATCGAATCAAAGGCTTTCTCATAGTCCACAAACGCTAAGCAAAGTGGCAAGTTATACTCCTCGGTTTTCTGTATAACTTGCCGCAGCGTATGAATGTGGTCTATGGTACTATAACCTTTTCGGAAACCGGCTTGTTCGGGAGGCTGGAAGTCATCTAACTTGCGCTCGAGACGATTCGTGATAACTCTCGAAAACAACTTATACACATGGCTCAGGAGCGAGATGGGCCTGTAATTCTTCAACAAGGTATTGTCGCCTTTCTTGAAGAACAGTACCACCACACTCCTGTTCCATGCCTCAGGCGTTACGCCCTCGAGCAGAACAGAATTAAAAAGTCTCTGAAGGACTTTTAGTACCGGCGATCCGCCCGCTTTCAGAAGCTCTGCAGTAATTCCGTCCTCGCCCGGCGCCTTGTTGTTTTTAAGCTGTCCGAGGGCCATCCGAATCTCGCACAAGCTGATGTCCGGGATGTCTTCGCTGTAGTGCCGAACCAGCTCGGCTCTTGGGTCAGCCGAGCAGGTAACGGGTTTGGCAACCGAGGTATAAAGCTGTCCGTAGAAGCTCTCGATCTCTCTCAACACCTCTGCCTTGGTCGATGCTACACTGCCATCTTCCGTCTTCAGCTTTGTCATTCGGCTGTGCCCAATAGACAGGTCCTTAGCAAACACTTTGGAGCCTTTGTTCTGCTCGATCGTCTCCTTTATGCTCGCAGTGTTGTGAGCACGGACGTCGTGTCGCAAGGATGTCCATATTCGTCTATTGAGCTGCCGATATGCCTCAGCGTCATCGGAAGACTGCAGCGCCATAGATCGACGTTCGGCCATGAGCTCGAGCGTCGAGATCGAGAGTTTCTGAGGTCGATTTTTACGACGGGGTCTAAAGAATTTAGAACCCACCGTGTGGACAGCTTCTACCAACCCGTCGTTGATTTCGTCCACAGTTACGCAGCTATCTAGGCAAGAGAAGCGGTTTGCTAATTCAAGCTGAAAGCTCTCGGGGTTTTGAATATGGGCGCGAGTAGGGCGGAGCGTAGACTTCATCAAGCGACGTCTTTCTACCTTGACGTCGATACTCAATGTGCCCCTTACCATTCGGTGATCACTTCCGGTTTTCACCCTGTTGATCACAGAGACATCATTGAGTATCCGTCTCTTCGTCGTCAAGATGAAGTCTATCTCGTTCCTTGTAGAACCATTCGGACTCATCCAGGTCCATTTCCTGTGAGGCGGCTTCTGAAAGAAAGAGTTCATTGCGAACAGTCCCTCTTTCTCCAGGAAATCGGCCAGCCTTTGTCCCCTGGGGTTTCGTTGCCCATATCCAAATTGCCCCACTCTCAGCTCCTCCTCTCCTCTCTTGCCCAGTTTTGCGTTGAAATCCCCCATAACAACATTGAAGTAGGTTTCGGAGGTGTGTATGGCCCGACTAATGTCGTCATACATCTCCTCTACTTCCTCATCTGGGTGTGTCGAGGTCGGCGCATATACCTGTATGACCTTCAATGAATATCTCTCACATATTCTGAGTATAAGGTATACTACCCTGCTCGACACACTTTCGATGGCGACGATGTTGTTAACGAGGGACTTGTGGACGAGAAATCCGACACCACCTCGAGACTGTTGATCGCCACCCCGGTAGTAGAGTAGGTTACCAGACTTGAGGATTATCGTGTCCTCCCCGTTCCTTCGGACTTCTGATAATCCCAAGATGTCCCATCGTAACCTACTCATTTCTTCTTCCAGCTCAAGGATCTTCTCGTCAGTCCTCAAAGTGCGAATGTTGTGTGTTACCAGGGCCAGTTGTCGTCGGGGGTGGTAGCGGGATCTTACCCGGGGATTCTTAGCACCCCCTGCCCCGCCGTTACCGTAGCTGCTACCAGAACTAGGAATAGCGGGGCTGCCGGGGACTGGGGGCCTGGTTTTGGTCTGTAATTTCATTGGGGGGGTTTTGCCATTACTCGCCACGCTTGGCAGGCGGGTTGGCGAGCGCAGAGGCGTAGCTTCTTGCGCTGAAGATGCTGCTGCCCATCATCAGCCTGTTGCATTTAGCTACGCCATTAATACGATGGTTATACCGCCATCAGCCGGTCGCCAGAGCCTCGTCCGTTGACCAGCAGGGTGCACCACGGGCAGGTGAGGTTGGCTTGGGGTCCGGAAGATGGTGGTTGGACCCCCTTACACCCCATGCATTAACCGAATGCATTACAAGGTCGATATTTAAAGTATTCATGCGAACGTAATGCTTATCGATTATCACAATCGATTATCTTGTTCTAACGTTGTAAGCGGACAGCTACAGCTTCGTCACTCGGTATAAACTCTCAAGCATACCATTGATACCCTTGCCTCTTACGAAATACTCAAATTGTACGGTCAGCACAAACACCAAATCGTTATCGATATCTGTATCGAGCTGCTGTGTTCTGTTTTAATTTAAGCCGACATTAGGTGGGACACGCTTCGAGTCTAATGTTTAATTCAGTCATGATAAGTCGATAGCGCATTAAAGTCACAACTTTACAGTATCTACTATCGATATAAATTGCAACTCAAGTTCGTTAATAAAATAATGAGGGCCCAGTGCAAGTAATAATGGCGTAATTGCAAAGGAGTTAGCCGGTACAGGACTTCAGTTCACACGATTACGCCTTGCAGGCCTCCTACAATTGGCGGTTTCGGTCAATCAAGCCTTTGGCACGCTATGATTCATAGCTTTATCGTCGTATTGAAGCCGTGGGCAAAATTTAAGACTGCGAATAGCAAATTCAGGTCTCTCTTCCGCAATAATGTTGCGCTCGTTAATTTCTTCTGTTTTGTTTACATTCAATTTGAAGTTTGAAAGTGGTTCATAGGATGTGTTATTGGATTCTGGATCTTTGATTTTAACTAACGTTTTAGTTATAATATTTTTAACTAATACTTATTTATTTATGTATATACTATTAGTACACAAACTCGTCGTATGTATACTAATATGTCTTGGGTATTCTGTAAAATATCTAAGTAAAAGTATTATATGCTACTATCATGACATAGCATTTTAAAATCTGATGGAATATCGTAATCAAAGGATTTCTGCTACCTTCAAGATAATTTATCAATTCCTTACAAATTTAATAATCCTCACTCAATATCATCGGTGCTTGTCATCTTCCGGTATAATTCTTTGTTAATATGGCTAAGGTCAAATTTATATTAATTAAAAATAACTGTTATTCTCAGCTCTGCACCGTAAACACCTTTTCTTACGAAACCTCACTTTTATCATAATTAAAGGAGCACTCGGGAGCAATGTAGTTTCCTACTGGTAAAAGAATCTACAGAAACATATCATTAGGGTCAGATATAACTTCTTATATCAACTCACAAACTTTACCTCTATACATATTATATTCTGTTTATATATGTTGATATCCTTAATAACTCCTTTATTTTCCGTCCTTGGCTTAATTAATCAACAGTAATTGAGGTCTTGATCATTTTATTGACATTTAGTGCCATTGGCATATCCTGTTAACACATGTTGATTTATTATTATAAAACAAACATTACATTAATGTAATCAGTATTTAATAGCACTTTATTAAACTGCAGCCGTGCGTATGTATTTATTTTTAAACATATTGATTAATAGATGATGATGGAATTAGAAACGTTAGTGCTTTTCACTTTGCAGTACCAAAAAAGATTCAATTATATTTATTTCATACCCAAGAGAAATTCAATCGGTTAGTGGTTTATTTATTCTCCTGAATTACGAAACGAGCCGGTCGCTGATGATAACCGCGACGCCTACCCATTAACAGTAGCAACACCACCTAGCAATGTTGTCTCGTAATGCTTAGAAATTTAATTGACTTCGAATCGAAACGGATGAGTGCTTACACACTGTTGCTTGGCGACAGAAATAGTTAAAGCGGTAGTAACTGGTACTTGTTCACACTCCTTAACGCCCATGAGAGGGTTTCCATCTAGTGAGCTAATTTCAAATGCAAGTGAGGCAGTTCTCCATGTGTCTGTACATATCTGCATGTCTGCGCAAGGTGGTAGGTCCCTCGTATGCGAGAGGCCGTCTGGGTTGGTACCACCGATTTTTCTATTTCTGCCACCAATCAACAGTGTGTAAGCGCTGTTGTGTTTCGGTTTGTACGACATTGAAGCCAGTAAAATTACTGAGCAATATGAGATTTAAGATCTTATGTCTCGGAGTAACGTGCGCAGTGCAGTGCCATGCAGTGCTTTGTAATTCAAAGTCCTGTGTGGTGTTGCTTCTGTTTATGGGCAGGTGTGGCGCTTACCATCAGGCAAGCGGCTTGCTCTTCTCGTCTCAATTAAATAAATATGCTTCATGGGTTTCGTCACTAAGACGTCAAAATTCCAATTACATAAATCATGCGAGAGTGAGCCATTACTTTGATACATCACATACGCAATGCCTCAGATCCGGTTTGCGTGAGAGTGTCTGTGTCAGTGACAAAGTAGATTAATCGGTGATGTTGCTTTTTATGCAATTTAAATGTTACGTCTTCGATGCTTTCGATCAGATGTACGGCTAGGGTCCATTAAACAAAAGAGTTACTGGGCTGTGTAAATGTGCTTATGTACTTACATATAAGTGTGTTTTCATTCACTGAGAATGAAACCACGTACTGTGACTAAAGTTTTGGGCTTCAGAAATTGTTTTTTGCCAATTAATAAGCCTATGCAGTCAATATTTGGTTTTTGTATCTAGTCAGTCACTCAATAGTTGTAATAGTCAATAGTTGTTTTGGTCATCAACATTACACGTTCGTATTTCTAAATTAGACGAAGATTGACGATGCACTTTTCATAGCAGAAGCCTGCAACCGAGCACATCTTCACCTGTTGGTAAACGATCTCCACCATCAATGAATTTCCAAAATATTAGACATCATAGATATGTTGCCGACCTTAAAGGCTATCCTTTAAGGTAAATTTTAAATTTAAGGTAAATTTGCTTTTATTCTCTTTTCCCTAAATATTCCTATGAATATTTAGGGAAAAGAGAATAAAAGCAAATTTGGGCCTACGCATAACTGATCGTACGAAAAGTAACTGCGAGGTGCCACTTCACATCGGTTTTCTGTGAGAAAGTCGTAAGTGCCCGGTCGAGTCGGCCCATTGTGTTGTAGACAGAAGCGTTTCCAAAGTGGCTCTAGTGCTTTCATTATAACTAAAAAGATACTACTTCGTAAGGATAACCCGTCACTTTTATCTCACAGAGTGCAGCGCAACAGCTACTGTTTAACTCAATCTTATTAACCCTACTTTACTCAAATGAGATGTTATCTACGCCTAATATTTTCCACAGCAGTTTTGCATGTAATAAACATAAATAAGCCCTGCAATTATTAAGGCAAGCCTACATCGTGATGTAATTTCACACTTAGCTTTAGATACCACGCGCTACGAAAAGTTCCATAATTATTGTTGCATATATAACTATGTATAAAAGGCTAAGTCCTGACTGACTCATCATCGCCTAGCCCAAATTTGTAAGTAAGTATAGAGATTTGAAATTTTGGGAGGATGCTGATTTTTATTGTAAACATCATTAGAGATTATTACATCATCCCATATTAATATCTGGATTTATATTTGAATATCAAATATAAATTTTGAAGATCAAACTTAGGAGTTGCAAAAAAAGCAGAGTTTTCAAGTCATCGAGTGTCGTCATTTTCAACACAATGCAAAAGAATGTCCTGTAAGTGTATCATGACAATTATGGTATTTTTATTGACAAATAAAAACAAAAGAAATATTATATAGATCGGTTACACGCATAGTCTTTCCCAGAAACCATGTCCGACCCTATACGGTAGAGCTTCATTAAAAAATTCACCGTTTAACGAAAAGAGATCTTTATTATTGTTAACACAGTAATAGATTATTGCTAAAACAGTACATTTTGTTGTTTCAACACCGTGAGCCCTAATTGAGCTACATGCTGCGTTACGATCTAAGCAGCTGCATATATCTAAAGCAGTATTGGTCATGTTTTTTACAGATCCACTACTAATAGTACATTATGGGCCGCTTCGTATCAGTCTGGCAAGAGCGGAAGCTGTCATAATATTGTCAACACTCTGTGACACTAGAGCGTGACGCGTCACGACCGTGGGCCCCATGCTCGCCAGCGGAAACGCGTATTAGTTAATCTTCTGATTTACCTCGTGATTAAAAACAAAAGAAACAAGCAACGCGTGAAACTACACATATGACGCCTTACTAACGTCCCCATTTGCTAATAATTTGTTAAATGACCAGAACAAAGGATTGTTAGCGTTTTCGACGTGTTACATTGTTTGAATGTCTAGTGGTTTTTAATTAAGCGTGCTGGCTTTTTGTATTTTTTCCTGATAGTTCACACTTTGTTAGTGCTTAGGTATACCAGTGAATTATTATGCAGTGTGGGTGGGCGTTCGATTATTCCTCGAACTGTTCTTTGTGTTACATTCACAGCAAAATTTATCTTGAAATTAAAGTTATTTGTGGTATTAGTGTAAATAATTTTATTAACACCTACAAGAATCCAAAGCCTATCTAACCACTAGATACTTATATCATTAGTGTTTTTTAAATGATACTGGTTTAAACACATATCAGCAGTTTAAAAATGTAACTTAAGCAATGTTGGAACTAATATTACACCAGTTATTGAGGAATTAAAAATAATATGTCAGAGTGATGTCAAGTATTTCGAATTACAGGATGTGAATAATTCGACTGACTGCTGAGATTGTGGATGTGAATTCATTGAATGATTTAAGTGTATTCTTAGAAAAAATGTTGAAACAAAAATAAATAGTACGGTAGCATAATTGGAAGCAGAAAAACACACAATGGGATTGTGTGTTTGTTTACCTATTTAAGAGGGTTCAGTATCCAGTGTGCCAATGGAATTATTTTACTAAATTTATAGCGCGCCGTGCCGTCATTCCGTGTTATATTAAAAGAATACATCTTTTGAAGCGTAGTGGGAAGTCGGCTCAAACTTACACAGAATATGTGTTATTATGACGGATAAGCTAATAAAATATAATTTGGCGTATTTATAATGCGTACGCGGTGCGACTACTGGACTGAGGTCTCGGGTTCGATCCCCGAGTTGTTTAAAAGTGATATTGAGTTTTTCTATCACGAAATGGTCAGTATAAGCCCGTAGTTTGGAACTATGCCCGGTATTGCGATAGGCTCACCCCTTCTCACGTCATGTAATAGAAATAAGCTCGGCAAATGTGAGTGTACTCATGGAACAGCTAAATTTATCTATACCGACTTGTACTGGTTACAATCCTATCTACCCTTTTAGGAATTATAGGCGTACAATATTAAATTGCACTTTATTTTCATTTGTTACCATTTATGTTAAGAATTGTAAAAAAATTATATAATTTGAAATCGTTTATGGCGTTCAACATAATAAAAAGTTAAACACTATAATCAGGCCTGAGAAAAATACTGCGAATGACATCCGTCTGAGCGAAAAGATATTTGCAATCGACAAGCTCATTACCAAGAGTGGTATTTACATCCTTCCGTTACATCGACATGTGTGATATCTGATGGATGTGGATTTGCTGGTTGATAATTCAATGTAGGCGGACGCTAGTCCGAATTAAATGTGGAATTTTCTAATTAGAATGATAATTTAATCGAGTAGATTGTATTTGAGTTTGAAGAAAATATGTTCATCCGTTTAAAAGTTACAAAATATTTTCTGATGGATATCGAGGGTTTAACCGAAGGGATAACCGATTATTATATCTCACGTCGTCAAGGTGCCATTGGGTTGTAAAGCCTTTAATTTCTACTTTTAAGTCGTAATTAAATACAGTTCTCACCACCAATATATAAGGAGAATAGCTTGCTTGCGGCTCTGCCCTAGATACAATTTCCGGAATAAAAAGTAGCCTCTCTAGGATCGTATCTATCTCTGTACCAAAATATATTAAAGCCATTTCAGCGATTTAGATGTAAAAGCGTAACAAACAAAACAAATATACTTTCGCATTTATAATATTAGGATCATCTATAAGGAGATTTGAAACGGTTAACAACGCTCAGCCGTATTGCTTTTATTTAAAATTATAGTATTACCTATATAAAGGAAATCATTATCTGGAAGACGGACTCTGGCACTGAGTTAGGATAAGGTCAGGCAGAAAAAAAAGTGTCATCTGTATATTAGCCAATCATGTACAGAGAAAGTTAGCTGTCGACGACATGCTTATTAAAAAACAATTTCTAGAATTTTATGGCACATTACGTATCCTTATGCGACAACTATTTAAATTCAATCAAATGTAGATTTATTCATGTTTTTTAAATCAATAAAATAGTGTGCTCGCACAACTATTAATAACACGGTAGCCTGTGATTAGACATTTATGATTATAAATCCTATAATTCTGTTGCAATGTTGCGCTGAGACCTAATATCCAATTAAAATAGTGTATGGCGTTGCTTGCGCATTCTTCTTAATGTGTGGATAATAATCCAGTCAGTAATCAGAAATGTATGTTTATATGATTTTAGACACACCTTTGGGTTTACTGCGTACACGTCACTTTAACGGTGATTTTGTGGCCTCATTGATGTTAAATCGAGTATGGGAAACTTATTACAGTTCGAGCCCTGTATAAAATCGTGCGTTTTAGCGATTGATTCGATACTGAATTACTAACTCGAATTCGATACTAATTACGTTTGAGCACTCGTTTGGGTGGGGAATTAAATAGCAAATCGCTGTATTCACATCCCGAAAAATAACTTAATTTCCTGCGCTAAAAGTATTGTGTGTGTATGTTCTTATGTACTAACAATGTATCTGTAAATTAAATTTATTTATTTATTTATTAAAGCTTTGTACACATGGTATACGGGCGGACTATAATGCCTTAGGCATTTTTTCCTAGTCGACCTTAGGGTGGTGGATATCATGACTGAGGCAGGTGCATAATAAAATAAATAAAAATTTAAATATACTAAATAAATATTTGACTAAATAATATCGCATATGAATACAAATATAACAAAAAATTACCAAATATATAAAACTAGCTCTCCCTCGCGGCTCCGCCCGCGTGATCTGCTTTTTCCGGGATAAAAGTAGCCTACCAGTGGCGCCATCGAAAATTGATCGTACCCTCTCAGAAACCTTCGTGGGCTCATGCACAACAACTTTGCTAAAGATCATCACATGATCAAATGCATAGTTTTGTCGGGAAAGATTTGATCGTCTTGGTCGCGGCATTGTTAATGATGATTCAAAGAGAAAACAAATTACTGATGATGTTATCATCGTTATCATCATTATGTTAACGTTTAGCTATCTTTTTAAAATTGTCAAATTTTTTACCATACTTAACCAAAGACAAAATTACGTTTAGCTGTCATTTAAGTTTTGTTATTCCACTGTAATTTGCGTTTGTGTCATGTCAGATCTGTTTTTGTTATACCACGTTTTATAGTGACTTGACTGAAACGCGGTCGAACGGGATAAAAAGTATCCTATGTCCGTCTCCTGGTTCTAAGCTACCTCTCCACCAATTTTCAGCTAAATCCGTTCAGCCGTTCTTTAGTTATAAGTGGTGTAACTAACACCACTTTCTTTTATATATATAGATATAAATAAATAATATATATATATATATATATATATATATAGATATAAATAAATAATATATATATATAGATAAATATATAATATATACACTAATTTAAAGATACATTAAATATTTAGTAGCGTTAAAAGTTGTGCTCTGAATTTGCAACTACGGAATTAGTTTTTGTTGTTCATAGAGAAAAGGTATAAATGAAATAAGAGCAGTGTCAACTGAGATCATTTAGCCTCTTCAAGGTTTAAATATATAACCTCTTATTTTTACTTTAAGTTAGTTAAAACCATGGCATTCTGTCCATTCAAGGTTTGTTCGTTTTATTAATTACACTGGCCGACATGATTTTCGTTGTTTCAAATATTATTGATTTTTTTTAACAGTTTTATAGTACTGATGGCAAGACGGAACCTCATTTTATCATATAACATCAAATTTAAAAAATAAATAATTTTTCAGAATCTGTTATGTTTTTAGTAAAAGTGAATTGAATTATTAAGTTCTGGCGCTCATTTTTGAAAATGTGCAACTTCACGTGAGAAAACTTATTCGTTGTAACAGCGATACACCCAGTGACAAGACGCTACTTGAAAATAAGTTGTTACAATAACGTTGTTTACAAAATTTATACGAAAATTAGAGTATTTAATAAAAAAAAAGAGTGTTAGAATTTTACTTTTGATTTTATTGAATCTTATCAATGATTTGTGGTTGAACAACATTTTTATAACAAAATGGCTCGAAGGCAGTGTAAAAATAATGTAAATACCTTTTGTTACGTTTATGGCAATTTTATAACATCGTAGAAAAAACAAAATATTAATGATTTTGTGCAAAATGTATATAATGCTTATTTTGGCTTCAAAATACAACTGAAATTGTGAACTCCGGAGGTAGTGTGTTCCATTTGTGTCGAGCAATTAAGGCAATGGACAAATTGTAAATAAATTTACCTATTCGTATGCCTATTATATGAAGAGAACCAACTAACCATATCAATGATTGCTATTTATGGTGTACGAATGTGAAAGGTATTAGTGCGAAGAATAAAAAAAAATAGCCTATGCAAATGTTACCTCTGTTACTCGTCCAATCCCACACGGTCCAGAAATTCCAATACCACTTCCAAATTAATTCATTTCAAATTTTAAGATACTTTATTACAAAAAAAAATAAGTGTAACAGAGTAAAAATTAAATGGGTAACTGCGCAGCTGGTGAAGACGGGTCAGTCGTCACCCCGTCATCGTACGGTGCAACACGCTCCTGCACTACCCTGTACTAGGGATGATACCCTGTACTTCCAAATTAATCTTCTGATCTTAGTTCAACATCGCCAGAACCAAATATACAGCGTCAAGAGTCAATGGAAATTTTCAACCGTTTTCTAATCAGCCACAGCAATTTACATAAGTGATAATTTTCACAAAAAAGTCACACCCAGGCGTAATTTTATAGGAAAACGTAAAAGAAGTCAATTTAAAATATCCTAAATGATTGTAATTAAGATTTCCTTTATAAACGTCGAAATATACGTATTTTTTAAACATAATAATTGATTTTTTCTTAAAATTTTATGATAAAAGTTTTTACCGTTTTAAAAAAAAAACCTGATGTGATAGAAAAAAATCAGTGGTGTTTCCGTGTTCAGAACACTTAAAATTAACGATATTTAACACTCATATAAAAACAACGTTCCAAAAATTGAAATTTGTGGGCCTGTGTTATTATTAGGTTAAATCCCAGCAGATATGTATAGAAGTTATATGTGCAATATTAATTGGACGTTCGCCTACAAGGTGGACAGACGACCTGATAAAGGTCGCAGGAAGTCGCTGGATGCAGGCCGCTTCTAACAGGTCGGTCTGGAAATCTTTAGGGGAGGCTTATGTTCAGCAGTAGACGTCTTATGTCTAATGATGATGTTGATGAATATTAAATAATTTCTTGCCAGTAAATAAATCGAATGAAGGAGATTGAAGCCAGTGACATTACTGAGCATTATGGCAATGGGAGCGCATTACAGTCTATGCAGTGCTCTGTATTTCAAGGTTCTGTGTTGCTTTTGTTTATGGGCAGCCGAGACGCTTCCCAAGTGGCGAAACACATAAATAATCGTACCATACTCTTTATTAATTGACTATTAACTATATTGTCAAACTACATTGACAGGTTGATTGATATACAATGAGATTACGAAATACTTCACACGTGATATAAGAATAACAAAGCGACCATTGCTTGTTGCCTGTACAGTACGAAGGCCTCGCACTAAGGTCTTTTGAGCCAATTTTATTAAATGTGATGAAATGATTACATACACATGGTAATTGGCCATATTCGTTGTTGTATTTCTAATTCAGGTATTTTTTTGGTTTCCTTTTCTCTAGCGTGGGAATGGCGGTACAATTGCTACGGCAGTTTACCTTTTGTGGTGGCCTAGTTTATAAGTCCTCGGAGACTACTTGTTAAGGCATTTTTAAATCGGACTATTTGTCACGAAAGTTTCTCATGCGATCCTTGTTTTGTCGTGTCTTACAAGATGTTTTTTCAATGGAGTTCTGGCGGTCCACGGAAATCTTTTTATAAAATTGGTTAATTATTTGATTAGTTCTTAAGTTATTGTCTTAGTATACTACTCATAGTTGTAAGCATTAGAAAAAATTTAATAGGGATTTGTGTTTGGGTGTATTCGTATGCGCCCCCGTAACCAGGTGAAAACACGGATAAATACATACGTCCATATCCCTAAAGGCCAAAGTAGCTAAAACTATTGTAATGAGTAATAGAATAGAGTAGGCCTGTATTATACGGTCCCTCTGCTGGGCACTGGCCTTCTTTACGAACGAGAGGGGAGAGGCCTTAGTCCACCACTCTGACCTTATGCGGGTTAGCAGACTTCACACACCTTCGAAATTCATATGGAGAGTTCTTAGATTTGCAGGTTTCTTTTCGATGTTTCCTTCACCGTTAAAGTAAGCAGCAATTAACATATACACCGAACTTACAAATGTCAGAGGTGCATGCTCTTGGGGCTGGCTTTGAACTTGCGATTTTTGTCTCGGTAGTCCGTGCCACTCCCAATTGAGCTATCGCTGCTGTCCATGACGTAATAATTCTAAATTATAATATCGTATTTCATCAAGTATGCCCGTGTAATTTATTGTACGCCTTTATTATTTCAAATCATAAATTACTACGTCACGTGAGATGGTACGATTGTGGGTTTATGGGTGTCCATGTAACTGCGGATACCCGGTTCCGAAACTAATGTTGCAATTTAAACATTTTTTAATACGTCAGTCTGTTACGATACCAGTTTTGATTAATTCTTATTTCACAATTTAATAAAATTTATTATTCGTGATATGACACTCTGATTTGGATTGCAGTGAAGAGTGACGACGTATTTTTGAGTATTTTCATGTGGTAACTATGCAACTTCAAAAGATCAAGTGTAGAATGTAATTAATTATGAAAACCCGAAACGTGGAGCGTTTGCTGTTTTATCTGTTTAAGAATTTTCAATGTTTCTTCGCATTCCGTTATCAGAATATAATCTCTACGAAGTCCCTACGAAATACGAAGTCCTCCTTTTTGGAATCGGTTGAAAATGATTAATTAAACAATTATTTAAGTCTTTTTTATAACACAGGCAGGTAAATGAGCAAGTGGGTCACATAATAGTAAGTGATCTCCAAGTGATGAATGCACCTGAAAAATCATGGAAGTTGCAGCAAAGGGATAATTTTGAGATTGGAAAGGGGAAGAGGATTTGGATTTGTTCTTTGTGAAAAAAGTTTATAATAATATTATGTTTTCATAACACAATAACATCTGCAGTTGAAATTGTAATCAAATTTAAAAATTCAAGCATTGGCTGTGTTAAATTTTGGAATAGATCTTGCCAAAGAAATGATGATTCGGTTCTCATTGGATTCAACAATTGCAGCCCATTCAAAGAAGTAATAATTGGAAATTACTCTATTTTATATCGATTACAAACAGAAACGTACACAAAAGTATCAATTACTTATTACATACTTGAATAGGTAGTGGCGTTCAGTGAGCATGAAACACACTTAGATCCAATTAGTTAACCAATTATTCATTGCGCTTATAACATACTGATTGATTCAAGTTACGGTTGTATTGTTAATGTTGACATTACAAAATGAAATATCAATTGTATATATTTGCAACATTATCTATAATTTGAATATCTGTTTACCTGAGATTCCAATTTACCGAGTTCTCGATTTTAATCGAAATCTTAAGTAACGCAATAGTATATTTTGAAATGATACACAAGAAATTTCAATAGAAATTGAGTCGTAGAGGCACTATGATCAGTTTGTCTGCAACATGGTTAGATGGACTCAACTAGTGTGATAAAAATGTCTTACAGAAAATTGACATGAAATTAAACTAAGATGGCACCTATATTTTGTACGGTCAGCAAATATCTCGGAGTCTCGAAATTCTCCGCCCTCCCACTATCCCCATTCTTATTGTTGGTGATCAGCAACGCACCTTAATTGTTCAGACATGGTGCTGGTTCATTAATAATACAATTACCATCAAGAGTTGCGCTTATTCGTTTGCTAGCCTTAAGCCTGATTTACATCAAAAGAGCTTCTGGCATGATGGAGGTGAGATTGTAACAGAAACCTCTCATTTGCGAGGTCACATCGTGCGATGCTCTCTTCTACTTGTTCACACTTAATACGAATTAAATTAATTTAGCAAATAAGAATAAGAATTGTATGACGCGGTCTCAAAAACTAAAATTTTCTACTATATTCTCGCCTCTGTTGTTAAGGTTTAATTCTATAAAAATATTACCGACATTGAATTTACTTTATAAATATGCTATTTTTAAAAGTAAGATTGTGTTAAGGACGTTTATCTAGACTCGAGATAACCAGTAATGAGTCAACGTTGATATTGAAAGGAAGTTGACTTCTTAATTACTCACTGATATAGTAGCACAGTAGTACGTCCTTGCGGTATCAGCGACATGAATTCCTGAGCCCAGTGAATTATTAAACTTAAGGTCAGCAGTAGTGGTCAATTAGTTTTATAACAATAATATTAATCGAATATCAGCCTTATATTATATATTGTTCCACTGCTGAGTACAGGTCTCTTTTACTATTGAGAGGTGTTAAGCCTTAGTTCCTAAATTAATAAATAAAATATTTAATATCTTTGCATCCTACATATTATTATAAATTATTAAGATAGGCGCGTTTATTTAGTACTGAGTATGTATGTGACATAAAATACATAATTTGTATTCATTTTTTTATAAAATATGGGGAAAAGGAGCATGAGGGTCGACCGTCGCTTATGGACACCTACAGTAGCAATATTAATATTTTTTATTTAGCTGTATTTACTAAAACGATAGGTAGAATGAGCGAAATGTTGTTGCCTGTATAAGGGAAACTGACTCATCATAAAATTATCATCAATCAAAACAACGGAATCCGGTGTTGTGTGAAACTCTATTATTTTTATATACATGCCAATTAGATTTTTCGCAACATCGAACGGTTGCGTCAGTTGGTTCTAACGAGTGTCAGACTAATCGCTCGCAACGGGTAACACAATCTTTTCTTTATGAAGTTGGATAGTAGTTAATATTACTTAACTCATAGTAATGAATGCTTCACGGTTGGGTTGCCACACGACACCGTCGAGCGGATATGGTCTTTTGTACCCTAACAGACGGTTACTTAAAATAAGTTTTGGGATCGGTAATTCCAAATGATTTGGCTTATAACGTTAAGCAATTGTTCATCTGTAACAATGGTACGTAACCAATAATATTTGCATCATTTTTACGATCTCATTGTATCTGAGGAAACGTGGTTTATCGATAACAAATGAAAATCATTATTTTGGGTCTCGGGAAATGAATACTTTGCCAATATCGGTTTCAGTAAATGAAATTGAATCGCGGTGTGCTTAATGAAATTAATATGTAATCATTTTTGAATTACAGTAATTTATTATCAATACACCAATAACCATGAAAATTGCGCAAATAGATATATATGCTTTGAAATCTTAAGACGCGACATAATTAAGGATTACCCAAATTGAACTCGTACTATTTTAAATTTCCTTCATTTATCATTTGATAATAACCAAATACTATGCCTTAATATTTATTAAAACCTTGATCTATAGCTCCATTGTTGTGTGATAAATTGTTATATTATTGACGTTTCAAATACTTTAATGGATGCGATAGCGAGCTTGAAATTTAGTTTAGACACGTATGTTCACACGTTGAGGAGCGTTGCGCGACGTGACTTGTGCGTGCAGCGTCTAGGGTATGCATTACTTTATCGGCCACAAATTTAGTGTACTACGACTAGTCATATGCTTCGGCAATTTTCATTTATTTTGGATATACAAGTGAGCGAAAGAAAACAGTGATGGCCAAGCGGGGTGTGGTGCGCACTTTCAAGATGGAAGTTACGGGTTCGATAGCAGCCCAAGGGCACACACTATTCCAATTTTCGTGTTGTTCAATTTAACGTGTTCATTCGTTGTTATTACTACTCGTTTTAACTTAACGTTATGTGAAATTTGACCCCCCACATTAGGCCAAGTTTAATCCTTATAGGATTGTTTTTTATTTAATTCTAAAATGTATTTTTTGTGGTAAACAATAGTTTTTATTGCCACCTCTCCTAAAAACCGCAACAAGATTGTAGCTTTATAATGGTTCGTTAAAAGGGACAATTACCTTTATTTAATTTCAAAGCTCGTTCTACATTGACAGGTGGTTTCACTGTTTGCTAAATACATTATTTTCGTACCAGAACGGTGTAACAACTTTCGCTTAAACGTGGCATTATATTCTTTTTTGGACTTCGTTTGTGTCGTATGAGCAATAGACGGGCCCTAATTTGGTCACTTGACAATATAAGTAGTAGCTTTGATTTATATCTGGTCTTAAATATTAACTCTATTTACGGTTCTATTTATGTTCTGTGGCTATTCGGTAGTGACAGTAAAAGTAGTGAATTTGTTGGTATTTGATATTAAATTCATCGTTACAAGTTGTATAGGTTTAAGTTAAGTTTATATTATTGGTGACATATTCCGAATTTGCGTTAAACAACATATTTAGTTACATTTATGATTCAAGATTCACCTCAATGTTAGAATCTGTGTTGATTCTATGAAGTACCAATACATTTATAGCAAAATTTGTTTATGAGCAATACTGTTGGTCTTATACAGTAGTCATGGGAACCACAAGACATTTAGACTTATCCAACTAGCCTTAAGTTACTTGTCTTTGCGACCTTCGAACTTAACACTCTATATCCATTCACAATGCGCACAATCTGTGTAATTAGACTTTTGTTTTAATCTAATTATTTATTTGTAAATTTGATAAGCAAATGTGATGTTTGATTCACACTCAAATATTTTTTCGTAAAACATTACCATGGTCGTATTCGTTAAACGAATCGCCAGTACGTAAAGTATATAATATTCAGTGATTAAACTTTATCTGTCGCATTCAAAAACGTCACTAAAGTTAGAACGCGGTTACAATGGTGGTAGGTAGATCTCTCGTATGCGAGAGGCCGGCTGGGCTGGTACCACCGCTTTATCTATTTCTGCCGCCAAGCAACAATATTTAAGTCATGTTGTTTTTCGGTTTAAAGGTCATTGAAGCCAGTGAAATTTTTGGGCATTGTGAGACTTAACATCTTATGTCTCGGGGTGACGAGCGCAGTTCAGTGCCATGGCGTGGCGTCATTCAATTAAATAAAAATATTTCAGACACGTCAATTAAGATTTTTCTGTACTTAGTAACGGAGTATAAATTGTTTTTTGCGCTCAGTAACGGGACATGAAACATTAACTGGGTGTGAGTGTGGAAATAGTCAAATTCTAAAAAATACTTATTGACAATTAAAGTTTTTGTGACGACTGAGTGCGGCAGTTAGAGTCGTAATCACCATGTCACCCTACAATAAATTTAGATATACATTATCCGATCCTGAAAAGAGTGGTGATGTGAGTTTGACGTGTGAACCAATTCCGATGAGTTTGTAGTAAATTCGCTAGCTACATAACCTTGACCTGACCTTACGATTGAACCGTCTGCAACTTACAATTCTTTCATAATTAATAGCAGATATTATATCTGGCTCAAATATATGTCGGGGGTTTCAAACGTTGGGTTATTTACCTTGTTTTGTGTTATCAGGGTGTAATCGTAACACTAAATAAATATTTAATTTATTAGCTGTCGTATATTATGTTATGTAACAGTATGTTACATCAACATCGTCATTAATTATGTTGTTTGTTTAAGAGTGCGTGAGAGATAAAATTAATTTGTAAACGCTTAATAAATTAAACCGTTTAAGCGCATAATGGGTTCTTTAAAAACCGGATTGTGTGGAAAGTAGTTGGTGCTTATGGTCATGTTACTTTTTCTTCATAAATAGACACACCAGTGTTAACACACACTAGATTGTTTTTACAAATGATAGTGAACACGGAATTTAAATCCGTTGAATTTTTTTAAAATCCTAGCTCGGCAAAGTGACTACGCTACACCTGATGGTAAGTGTAGCGCAATCCAAGAATAGTGTCGACCAACGATAAACAATGTGTCCATCGTAGGTCGGCAAAATCATGCCGGCCTCCCAAAGGGACAAGGGGGAGGGGAAGGAAAAAAGGGATGGGAAAAGGTTTAGGATCAGGGGACAAGCCCCCTGGGGAGAACCGGATATACGCTGGCTGACCCTGGAACGCGACCCACACAAGGTGGGCCATTATGGCAGGTTTTAGCACCAGTGTACGGTGGTCGCTATCCGGTCGGATATAAGTGTTCTCCCACCAGCAAATAAGCAACATCTGTCTGTTTATTTTAGAACAAATAAGCAGACAGATGGATGTAGGCAGCTTTGTTTTATGCTATGTATTGATACTGTGTGGTCTAAAAAATAGAAAAGCAAGAAAAGGTTGTCATCTGTTACTTTACAATATTGTTCTATGTTAAGTAAGAACTAAACTAAAATGATATTGCATACGTAACGTTTTCTCTGCATTATTTAACTGAGTATTAGTATTACATAATCTATTATTATTTCTTAAACAAATAATCTAAGGTAGAAAGTCATAGTAAGTCTTCTGTCCGTAAGTAATAAAGCTGTATATGGCGGATATCTTAATAATAAACCCCAATCTAAATATATAAAACTCAAAGGTGACTGACTGACATAGTGATCTATCAACGCACAGCCCAAACCACTGGAGGGATCGGGCTGACATTTGGCATGCAGGTAGATGTTATGACGTAGGCATCCGCTAAGAAAGGATTTTGATAAACTCTACCCCCAAGGGGCTAAAATAGGGAATGAAAGTTTGTATGAAATTTTGACAATTTTAAACGTTCACGCGGGTGGAGCCGCGAGCAAAAGCTAGTTTAGGAAAAAATGCTTTAACGTACTCCTCTATACTTACGAAAATATTGTCGTTGTGCTGGCGTTGTTGTAAATGTGGAGTCGAATGAAAAATAATTTAAAGGCTTGTTTACGCCTTAAAAGTATTTGTAGCCTCAATGATTGAGACGTTATATCATTTGGGCTCTACATTTGGCCTACGGAGCCTTTTACGTGAAATTGGCTTTCTCTTTCTGTCAAATAATTTACGCATTCAATTACGCTTAAATATTTATGATGGCATACTAATCTAATTGATTTATCCTGAGATTCTTTGTAAGTTAAAATAATCGGTTTCATAATAAATCATTTGAAGGTTTATACATAAACTAGCTTTTGCTCGCGGCTCCGCCCGCTTGAACGTTTAAAATTGACAAAGTTTCATACAAACTTTCATCCCCTATTTTATCCCCTTGGGGGTAGAATTTATCAAAATCCTTTCTTAGCGAATGCCTACGTCATAACATCTACCTGCATGCCAAATTTCAGCCCGATCCCTCCAGTGGTTTGGGCTGTGCGTTGATAGATCACTATGTCAGTCAGTCCCCTTTGAGTTTTATATATTTAGATACACCTTACAGTCACACAATAATTCTTGACCCCACACTAAGATAGAAGTCTTGTGTTGTAGGTGTCAGGAGCTATCACATGCTATTTAAATAAACTTAGCTTACTTCTGTATACCCCGAGATACAAGTGTGGCCTTATGTTGTTATTGATTTTTATCCGTACGGAATCAAATTACTTTATAGCGGTGTTTAGTACAATTTAAATAACCAATATAGATATTATATATTTTAAAATCACGGCTGTCATTCGTGTTCTTATTGTATAAAATTGTTGTCAGTGTTAGACAATACTTATAAAATGAACACTCTTCTAAACACATATTATAAAGAGGAAAGATTTGTATTTTTATATGTAATAAATAAACTTAAGAACTACTGGACCGATTTAAAAAAATATTTTGCCGTTAGAAAGCTACATTATCCCTGATAAACTTAGGCTACTTTTCATCCCGGAAAAAGCAGACCACGCGGGCGGAGCCGCGAGGAGACGCTAGTATTATATAATAAAAATCAATGTTTGCTCATATTTTATGCGCTGCCATACCGTTCTTTCGCTTGCGATAAAAAAAAAACAACTTATTGCTTGCACTTGCGCGAAGGTATATGTAAAGTACAAAAATTTAAAGTAGGTAGCGCCCGTGTCGTTCCACAAATGTAGTTGAAAGAGCAGTACAGTAGTGAAATGTTTGAATATGACAGAAATAAAAATATCGGCATTTTATTGCACAAGTATTTCATGTGCGACAGAACCACGCCGGATACCAGCTAGTAATTAATAAATAACTATACTAGAAGAACCGTTGCAAATTCAGAACATACATATAGGTACGTAAATATACATATGCATAAATATATGCATAAATATATACACAATATTAAATGGATATTAACCATATACTAATTAATGCCTGATTAATAGCCGAAATCTAATAATAGTTTATAGCTTTGAGATATTTTTTTATTAGCTTGAATTACGAAACGAGCAAGTCGCTCGCCTGATGGTAAGCACAAAACCTGCCTTTAAACAGGACAGCACTCGTCATCCCGAGACATAAGATGTTAAATAATGCACAGTAATTTCACTGGCTTCAATGTCCATCGAACTGAAACACAATAGAGCTTACACGCTGCTGCTTAGTGGTAGAATTGGACAACGCGGTATTACAATCCCAGGTGGGCACAGAAAGACTTACGCGAATGTTACTCATTGAAATAAAACTAATTTAAACGGATTTTATCGAGGTTTTAATTTTGGTCCCGACGCGACGTTTCGAAAGCTTTCCTTTCAGAGATGTGTATATGTCCTTACATCTCATTATGTAATAACACTTAAGTTGTTTCGCAACAAAACTGCAGTGTGCCGCATGATCTTCCTCATTAGTTAAACGGCATACCATGTAATTTCTTTCCGCATGACCGTGTATTTTATTATATCCGTATTTATTTAGGCTCGGCTTAAATTACGCCTGTATCCACGAAGCAATGGGTAGGTAGAGGTGTAACTAATGCATCCCCGCTTCGCCGAGCTTATTCCGTCCCATGATGTGATGGGGCGAGTCTATTACAATTATTATCAGAGCTGTATCTATCCCGCTGATGAGAACGGGCCTACTTTACGCATGAGAAGCTTTAGGCCTTAGTATACTACGCTGGCCCAATGCGGGTTGGCAGACTTCATATACCTTCGAAATTCTTACGGAGAATGTTTCAGGAATGCACGTTTCTTCTCGATGATTTCTTCACCGATAAAGGAAGCGTTAATGAATAATGAATATACACGTAACTTAGAAAAGATTGACGGAAAAGGTGCATGCTTTGGGCTGGTTTCGAACCAAAGACGTTCGTCTCGACAGTCCGTGCCACTGTGTACCATCTGAGTAGACCAGTCCACACAAGCAGCACCTGTTCACGAGTATGACGCATGTGCCAGTCATCGGCCGCCTCAACCATGTTACAGGGAAGTGACCGACCCGGCACAACACGCCACCGCAATTAACAGACATTTAAGCGATCATGACAGTTTTAAATTTTAATTAATTAACTAATATAATGATTATTTAATTAATATAAATAATTAAATAATTTTGATTAAAGTGACTTATGCAAATGTGTCAATAGCGCCTGTAAACTATTGCCTCTAATTATTATTTCACCTACAAAACACAATTTGCGGTTTTATAGTAATGAGAACGGAGATAAAATCGGTAAAAAATACATAATACCGTTCCTATTTACTTACCATAGTTTTCATTTTATATAATTGTGCTCTAACTATATCCGATTTATGGTTAAAGAGTATGATTACAGCTTTACCTGAACATATTCATTATGTACTAAGAAATGGTTCGCTAAGAAAGGATTTTTTGAACCTTACATATTTAAAAGTGGCAAGGGGGATCATGCGGGCGGAGCCGCGAATAAAAGCTGTCATTATAAATACAACACAAATACAATACTTAAAATCAGTTAAGAAAAATAATCTTACTTTATGTTCTGTGTGTAATAAAGTGCCAAAGTGTACATTTTATTCAGATTTTTTGTGTTTAGAAATGTTATTAGTATTTTTTTTAAATAATTCGCCTTAATTAGTCGAGATGTGATGTTTTAGATGTAATTATAAGGTATGTATGTACGTTCGCACAATCTTTTGTCGTAGAACTATTGTTCTATAACTATAATGTTATAACATCACTACATTGACGAGTTCTCACACCATAATGTTCTTGTATTGTTTCCGGATGCATGTAATTAAGTTTTTGTTGTAATTAATTTCTCTCACATTTATTACACATGTACAACAAAATGTTGGAAAATGTTACGTATTTTCTTAGTACACTGATGAATGTAGTCATCATTAGTAGGTACAGGTATTAATCTTTTTCTCATGGCTCCGTCTGTGATAATGTCTTTTTCCGTGTTAAATATAGCTTAGGGTGGTTTATTGTGGTATTTCGGTGGCGCAGTTGCATTGTACACGAAGTAGGACTGCTGTGCTGAGGTATCCGGTTCGATCCCCGAGTCGGGGAAAGGTGATATTGGGTTTTTCTATCACAAAATGCTTAGTATCAGCCCGGAGTCTGGAATTGTGCCCAGTGTAGCGATAGACTCGCCCCTATCACATCATGGGTTGGAGATACGCTCGGCAAAATGTGGATGTACTGGTTACACCTCTGCTTACCCCTTCGGGGATTTCGAGCGTGAGTGAGTATGTTACTGTATATCTGGTTGAAAAGACATGTTCTAGTATTAAATAATTGATCAAAATGTAAAGTAAAAAGATCTAATTTTGTGGTTGTAATTAACGAATTGTATATTACTATATGAACATAGTCATAAAAGATAATTAATGTATATGAATACAAATTATGCAAGTTGCCAAGGCTTTTAAGTAACGTAGTCATACTACGAGTATATGAGTAGATATATGTGTATGTTTTACACAAACTATAATTACTCAAAAATTAGACAGGCTATAAACTTGATGTTTGCTCATATAATTTTAAATAATTAGCAATTAATGTCATATTTTCAAAGGCTAATATCGTCACATGTCTTTAAAGAATTCATTAACTAATTGATATTCAAATTTCGCAAAAGCTACAGGCACGCCTAAATATACTAACAAACAACGTGAGATTTGTTCCGGTTTGAAGGACTTTGAAGTTAGTGAAATTACTGGGCATTATGAGACTTAACATCGTGGGCCTTATTTATAAACATTACTTAAGCTTTGCTTAGTTAAACACTCTTTTGTCAACGCGATTTATAAAGTAGAAAGAGATGAAAATAGTGTTTTAACTTAGCAGTGCTAAGAAAGTAAGGCTATATGTCGCGGAGTGACGAGTGCCACTACACCGTCTGTCGGTTCGTATTAAAGGCCATATTTTTCAGAAACAGATTGAGGTAAACTTGAAATTATTAGGAAATGTTGAGGTCCATGGCCTCATATCGCTGTAAAATTCAGGTTTTAGTGAAATGCTATAGAAAACCTTTCAAAGCATGTTAACTGGTATACTTATCATTAAAAATAGGGACGTTATATGGTAAATATAAATAATTTAAAATATCTAATGAAGTCTAAATATAACATATTTATTAAACCGATTACAATGCAAAATCGGAAATACAGCGTTTGATATTTCTGTACGTACAGCTATCATACACTTAGCAAATCAAATGTTTATCGATTACCTTAAATGTTTATATTATACTCGATTATTTGATCGGGACCTCCACACGAATAGTTACAGGCAAAAGCTAGTTTTTGCTGCAAAATCACCGCGTCAATACGGTCAAATCTTGCCGTCGTGTTACAAATGGTCCAGTTTCGTACACAGTTGATTGTTATTCCACTTTAGCTGGTACAAACAAATCATTACTAGATAGCTTTTATTCAGGTTGATCGTGTATTTGATTCGATTCGGCTGCCATTGGTGTTTTTGTAATACTCTCAAACCTGTACATGGTGCGGTAAAAGTTGTTGCCAGATGACATATATCAATACAGACAGTGTGCGACAGGGCTCTGCGCTTATATCAATTACTAATAAACGTGTATTTATATTTAATTTCACCAGCCTTTTATGTGATACTGGTATACGTTTATGAAACTGTAAGGTCACGTTATGCATAATGAATGAGACAACGCAAGCTCATACATAAATACACTAGACACGAACAACTTTTAGTTTTACAAGCAAAATTGTCTTACTTTTTACAAAAATAAAAGAGACAAGAAATTTAAATCATAAAAATACAATAGTAAGTTAATTACAATTGGCTATGAGTATTGTAATTAATATTATTAACAAATACACACACAAAGTCCTGACCTAAGACAGATTTATCTAACCTGTGCCGTGAGTATCAGGAACTACGAGGAACTTGCGTTGCAGATCCGAAATATAATTGCCGAATGCCTTCAAACTATGTAATGATTTCGGTAATATTTTTGATTCAAACGCACTAAATGGTAATGGGGCTCTCGGTCCTCCATTTATTTTATCAGGCACTTTACATTATCGAAAACTTTTTTTAAACTATCACACAAAATTGGTGATACTTATTTTTTTAGTTTATGTATAATATGTAAGTTGTAAGCCTAAGTTTATTACTTTGTGTATTTTTTATTTAATTAGTATTTTAATTCAATTAATTATCAATATGTTTGAGTATACATTCTAGAAATTAGTTTATTGTACACTCTTGACTGCCCTTTCTGTCTCCTTCCATCTCCATCCCACGGTTGCCTGTAAGACCTTGCCCTGAGCGATAAGGCCGCCAATTGTACTTCTCATATTAGTTATATTTTAGTGTTCCATGCTGTACTCCTTGTATACAATAAAGTTTAAATAAATAAATAACGATACTAATGTTTCATTAGGCTATTGACGAGTGAAATATTTGTACACTTATCTCATAATTCTTTGAATTAATTACCGCGCCTCTACCGGATACGGTTCGAACAAGAGAAATTGAATAACTCAGCTCATGTCTTGATAATTATTGACGCAACTGGTTTTGTAAGCGATGTTTTTATCAGCGTTTAATACAACAATGCGATAGATTTTCCTGGTGTTATAAAAATGTTATCTAACTTTCGTTATAGCGTAATGCGTTTAATAGATCTGATTGATACAACGGTAAATGAAAAAAATGCGAACAGTTGCGGTATGCAATAAGTTAGTACAATATAATAGTATTATTCTTAAAAGTAACAGGTAAGTAAATTGCAAAACCTCCGCTGACATTATTTATTTCTGCACTTATTGAATACTAGCTTTTGCTCGCGGCTCCGCCTGCGTGATCTGCTTTTCCCGGGATAAAAAGTAGCCTATGTCTTATTCTGATGTATTAGCTATATTATTGTAAAGTTTCATTAAAATCCATTCAACAGTTTTTACGTGAAAGAGTAACAAACATACATCCATCCATCCATCCATACTTACAAACTTTCGCGTTTATAATATTAGTAGGATTTAGCATTACGTTCTTTTTATCGGAGCACGGCAAAGTGACTGCACTACACCTGATTGTAAGCTGAGTGCAATCCAAAAAACCAGCTACCACCAACAAACAATGAGTTTATCCGTGGTCACCAGAGTCATGCCGGCCTGTATAAATGCTTCTTCTCTCTTCGGAGAGGAAAGAGCGCATTGCTCGTCCCGTCATTCATTAAATAAAAAAAATGTTTAATATGAATGTAGCATACCATATTCATCCCAAATGATTTACACGTATGTAATTCTTATTTTCTAAATTACGCAAAAGCAATGTTTTATTCAGCTGTCTGAAAACAATATTTTATGTTAGTACGTTTGATTCGAGTAAATATAATTATAAATAAATAAATAAATACACCCAACAGTCACATACATAGTCCTGACCCCACACTAACATACGAGTTTTGTGTCGTGGGTATCAGGAACTACGAGAGACTTTTGGTTTCACAACACCCAGACCCCGAGACAAATATCTGTGGATCACACAAATGTTTGTCTCGGTGCGGGGATCGAACCCGCGGCCTCTCGTTTCACAGCCAGCTACTCGCCCGCTGCGCCACGGAGGCTGAAATCATCATCGTTTTATTCATATGTCCAAATGTCACATGAATGCCGGATTTTGGGCATTTTGTAACGTCTAAAACAATGGTGTTCTATTTTAATTACAAGGTCACTTCAAGTAAATTGGTCTTTGGCCAATCTTACGCTTTGTACTCATTGACAATCGTTTTGTGAAAATCCGGCCTTACTCGTTATGCTGTTAGTTGTAATTTGAAAGACCTCGAATAAATGTTTTAAAATAAATGTAATGTCTAAGGAGCCACAACCAAGTTTTAGGACTTTAAATTGCAATTCATAATACTGTTTAAATCTGGAATAATCCTACCAATATTATAAATGTAAAAGTTTGTTTGTGAGTTTGAACAGATTTGTATGAAATTTGGCACATAGGTAGATCAATATAGCCTATCTCCACGCGCTCGGAGCCAAGAGCAAAAGCTAGTATCTAACAAATAAAGTTCATAAATACAAACATAAGCACTCACACCTGTAATATCCGAAGGGGTAGTTAGAAGTATAATTAGTACACCCACATTTCGCCGAGCGTATTTCCGTTCAATGATGTGATAGTTCTAAAATATTTAAAAAAACTCGGATTGTAACATATTATGTATCTAAATGTTACTATTAAATCTGGTTTGCACATGATACTGCTTTGATATATCACAATCTCATGGTCAATCAAAATGGAACAAGCAACAAAAATATGACAAGTTGTCGCAACTGCGATTTTATCTGTTATCTTGCGATTAAAGATCTGCATGTTAAATAGTTTTTTTAACATTATCCTTCGACAAATCATACAATTGCTAAAACTCTTTTTTATGTGTTTAGAATCCGTTAGAGCTCTAAATACAATCACAATTTGAATTATTATCACTGTAATACTCCATACGAAATCAGTAACCTAGTTAACATAGCTCTTAAACATGCATAATTTGTCATTTTGTGACAAAAATGAGCTAAAAAGCGCTGCCCAGATATCACGCAAGTATCTTCAACAAGACAAATAGCTGTAGCTGTATAAACCTGAGATAACAGTAATTTATGTATAACAGCGCGAACATAAACAAAAACGATTGATTTTATATCTCATAGAATATTTATAAACAATAGTGCCAGTTTTAATCACTGCTGTAGATTATAGCCGGATTGGTGAAGTTTATTTGTTCAGTGGGCAGTGATCACGTTCTACTGAACTCGACAATGTTCCGTTTCCATAATGAATCATTATAATTAGCAGCCAGCCTCCGGTTTTCCATTTAATTGATTCTTATCCTTGTACATAAATTGTTTAAAAGCAATTGTTACCGAGTACTAAATGTAATGGGCGTTGAATGTTTTGTACAATACTCCAATGATTGGAGTATGACATGTAATATCACCTTTATCTACGTATGGTAAAGAATAAATACATATTTAATAGATATCAGCTCCGTTATGAAAATGCTATTTGTGTGCAAAGGTCAATGGTAGTTGTAGTCATGTGAACGTAGAGACCGGATTTACGTTGAGAGATTAATTTGCGTGGGAAATATGTATTGTACGAATTAAAAAAACACGCGTGGACTCAGAAATATAAGAATCGTTTTCCATACTTTTAGCGCAAAAATGTCGATTTAAACGGCATAACATCGATTATATATAAATGGCTTGTACCGATTAAAACTGAGTCAGGGTACTGGGTGCCAGCTATCAATAAAGATCGAAGTACGCCTATCAATAGCTCTATGACAAGGGCGTTGTCGACATCCGTCTTTCGGTTTGTTTGCGATTTGAAATCGATTTGATCCGCTTTTAAAATTGTCATACAACGAAAGGTTTCAATACCGTGACCGTGCTGGATCGTGTCGTAATAATTTTAACTTTAACACCTGAGGCCGAGTTGCTAAATTCGTTCGTGCAAAAATAATATGGAATGCAATTGTCGTGAACCGACTCGGCACATTCACGGTGCGCGGCCTTGTCCACAATGAGGTGCACCTTTAATGGTCCGGAAATTATAAACTTTTTGTCATGTTCAGTTGATTTGATATAATATAATTTGTGTTTGCGGTTTCTCCTTCGCTCCTCACGTCTGCGCCCGCGCCGGAATTGAATAGTCGGTTTCGTAATAGCACAGATAATTATATTAACGTGGTCTACACGCATTTTGCGTGATTATTAGAATTCCTTAGAGCCTTATCTTTGCTCGATTCAAACGTAGTGTTATAACATTTCTGCGTTTTGACAGCAACTAGTTACCTGGAACAAAAAGAACATCGTTACATGACGGAACAGAGGCACGTACACGCAAATTATATATTACGTATTAAAATGCAATAACTAGCTAGTAACTTCAAATTAAAAGTGATATATTTTCTGTTAAAAGTTGGCATGTTGAACCAAACGGACACATGAATGAGAAATTGTACAGCAGTAGAGCGTGATTGTTAATGTGTATATGTTTCGACAAGTAATTTATATTGTAGTCAAGGACTTTTTGGTATAATTGAAGTCGATTAGAATAGCAATGATCTTAAAAAACAAAATACACGATCATAAGTATTTTTGTACTTTACTAAATAGCTACAACCGTATTAAAATACCTGCCAAAGTGGCTCGTTTATGCGAGTCGCGTTCCGGGGTAAGCCAGTTTATACCCAGTAACTTCAGGCCGGCATGATTCTGCCGACCGTCGATGCCGCAATGTCTTATGACAGTTGACATTATATTTAGACTGTGCTAACAGCTCCAGTGTAGTTACTTTGCCGTGCTAGGATAAAATAGACGTTGATACGTGCTTCAATTGAATGGAATGCGCATTAAAACACCTGAATGTAATTCCACGCTTACTTTTTGCTATTGATTATTAATCTAAAAGTATATAGGCTGGGCGAGTGCGTAAGACCAGTTCCAAGTTATTTCTCAACCTTGTCACCGGTGATCCAGTGCGCGTGCGCAAACCCGTTGCGACACCAGTCAACGCACTCAATTGCTCTAGTTTGCCGAAAGTAAAAGTTCTACAAGACAGCACTCGTTTTTGAACCATTAAGCTGATAGTCCGATTTTTATTTTATTTCACGCAACTGAGTAAACGCATGTCAGCCGAGAGGAAGGCTGTCAGAATTCACATCTACACTCATATTATAAAGAGGAAAGATTTGTATTTTTGTATGAAATTAAACTTAAAAACTACTGGACCGATTTGAAAATTTCTTTCACCATTAGAATCCTACATTATCCCTGATGAACATGAGCTACTTTTTATCCCGGAAGAAGCAGATTACGAGGGCGGAGCCGCGAGGAAAAGCTAGTATGAGATAAAATAAGCTTGTGATCGCCTGATTGATTAATAGCGTGGAGTATATATATACATAAATATAGCCACATGTATTCCAGTTAAGGCGCGACTAGAAATCGTCACCAGTTTCGCCTTACGTGGAAAATAAAAAGCCACCCCACTGGTCAATTAAACACTTTCGTCTTCTAATTATTATCAGATCGTTTAAAGAAGAAGCGATTCCTTTGATGGGGACAAGTTAATTAACAGTATGTGGCTATACATTTAAAATGTATATTTATTCTCCAGTAATAAAAAAATATATCTGGCGATTGTTTATTTCAGACTTTGTTATTTGCTTGAATGACGAAACGGGCAGATCACTCGTCTAATGGTGAGCGCCACGACTGAATTTGAATACAAAGCACTGCATAGCACTGAACTGTGTTCATCACCCCAAGACATAGGTTGTTAAGACTTATGATGCTCAGTAATTTCACTGGCTTCAATGTCCTTCAAACTGAAACACAACAGTAGGTACTTACACATTGCTGTTCGGCATCTGATAGTTTAAGAGTCAACCGATGTATATGCAATTATTCAGGGCGACATTATTCTATCGACCATCGAGGAACGCAACGTCTCTAGATAGTCAACATTATATTTAGATTGCACCATCAATTTGCCTTTCCCGACTCAAAAAGAACATATTAATATGTTAAGTATCTCACAAACATTACAATAACAATCCGTTACACATTTGGTAACATGTCCTTAATGATCCTTCTTTCAAATTATAATTATTTATCCTTTCCCCAACCTTGTAAATTTTGCAACTTTAAAGACACAAAATTGTTTAAAAATAATGACCAGTGTTTATTGTAACACGCAATTGTCTCGTAATTAGCACGTACATTGCCATCTTAGCACATGATATATTGTAAACAAAAATATGTGGTACTTAGTTTATAGGGAAGAGTTTCAGAACTCGCAGTAAGGACAGGTACCTTATTTTACCCTGTGGAAAAAGTACCATTACTTATGTAGCTTAAACGCTAACGCTGTAAACGCTCTTAGAAGGCTATGCTTTTGGACTTATATCAGGACATAAAATATATAGTAAGTAATGGGCAATAAACATAAATTAAAATTGCCCGTGATACTGTTTTGCGACTCGAACAGATTTTGAAATGAATGGGTCAAAAAAAAACAACAACTATTAAAACTAACAACTGTAGGCGCAGTATTGTAAGTTCCATCCACCCTGGTAGATTTTATGTTTGGATTGGATTTGGTTAACTTTACGACTTGCAACTCAATACAGCCGGTATTATACGTATCACATAATTATTAAAAAAACTAGCAGTCCTTCGCGGTTTACCCGCGTGCATGTTACTTCTCCGCTACCATGGATCAATAGTATGAATGTTGCTATGAACCATATCAATATGTATCAACGAAATAAAATTATATGGTGTCGCTTGAATATGCTATAAAAAAAAAAAAAAAATATGGCCTCAATCGGTCAAGGCGTTCCAAAGTTACACACAGACTTACCAATACATAATATACACATTTAGACATATTGTTAATAAATTATAATGAAGTATTCATTTATTCATCTCTTTCTGTCTATATACGAATTCGAAATCGCGAAATCACTTGGCAGTAAACACTTACGGACTTACATACCATATTATAACGTTTTGTCGTCGTCAACGCTTTATCAGTTTAAATAATCGTTGTTATAAAACCAAAAACTATGCAGGTCTTACAGAAAAGACGCGATTTGTAAGTAATTTTGTTGAAACGTTACCAATTCATTGTTTTATGAAACAAATTTATTGGTTTTGTAATTTTATTGCAGAGAGTTTCGTAAGTAGGTACTCTCAATGCAAAAATCGGTTGCATACTTTCATTATTTGTGTATTGGCGCTTGTTGGGTATATAAAAACTTGATAGTCTTTTACTTTCGGGCTATAGAGTGACGTAAAACTTCAGTTCTAAGGTAAACGTACACAGGTGTACACTGAACTACTTATACGCGCCGCAGTCAATGAATTTGATATCCATTGTATAATTTATTACATTATATTATTGTACTACCTCGCACACCTATCAGCGTCGTACGAGCTGCATCGCTCGTGCGGTTTTTGTATATATCATAGGCCGTTAACGAGCAAGTGGTTTACCTGATGGTAAGAAATCTCCACCGGCTATGTACGCCCACAATATCAGAAGAATCATGGGCGCGTTGCTCAACTTAAAGGTAAGGCGATAATAAAGGATTGGAAAGGGGAAGGGGATTTGGTCCTCCTGATATCTCAGTCCCCGTACGAAACGCAGCAGCAAGTCTCGGTTTTCATAGGGGTTACAACAGACATTCATACTGCAGACAAAAATATCTACAGGCCCTACCACTCTAGTAGGTAGGCGCGCATTAAATTTTATACAACGAATTCTAAAATTCGATCATTGCGGCGTGTACGTAGTTTATACATTCACCTCTAGGTTTTATGAACACCCAAATGTTATAATATCCCATTCCAGTTCCCGTTTAATAATTAAAAAAAAAACAAACACGTGAACGTTATAAATATTTCGCTATTAGAATTTTAGAAAGAAAATGTGCATAGAAGGATTAAAAGTTCAGTTCTTAGTAAAATTGTAAACAACAGTACCAGGGATTTGTCCATTTAGAAGAATTGAGGTTATGCTTATATGTGGAATACAACAATCAAGCGGCGATGCGTACGCGCTGTAGTAATGGTAGCGGCTGACAGTTGTGCGAACGAATGCAAGGTCTTTAACTTCACACCGTTCCTAAAATTTGAACTTGAATATGCAACTTTTGTGAGCTTTATTACAATAGAATGTTGTTCCATTTACATGAATCTCCAACATCGCATCCGTGGATGTATAAAAGTCAATGTTTTGATTGACTTATCCACCCAACCAACGAAGCTGGCTCTTTCTAAAGACATATGCATCATATCATATAATAGCTAAATCATATCATATAATAATAAACTTAGCAGAAACTCTTATGTTTCAACGGCATATAATGTAGGTGTATCGTTTCTAAGATTGCAGGTTTATGAGTTACAAAACACCATTGTCTTAAAGTTTTTTAGACATCAAATGATGAAAGCTTTTACTATGTGCCGGTAATGTCTTGCTAAGCTGTAATAGTCTGCCAGGTTCTATAAATGATAATGATTGTGTATTTATTGCTTGTTTCCTAATATCGATCGATGTATACAAAATACAAATTATAGGACAGTTACATAAAGACAGTGAAAGTGTTAATCTAAAGTGTGTAAGACAAGTAAAATTGCCTACGAATTGTCGTGGCGCATACAAATCCGAGACCTTAATTTAATAACAGTTAATAAAGTAATACCAACTTTTAAGCATGTTTCACATTCACTACTCGTTTAGTTACAGATGTCTAATTTTGTTAGAGAACTATGCAGTCAATGTAGTATTTCGATATTCGATTTATGTGTTTCTAGTTACTTGTATAGAGCATGAGAACAGTGCGTTCTGGTACACCAGCTGTTCTCGATATTATAAAGCAACTAGATCGGTCCAATAAATTCCAAATCACATTTCTGAATTCAATTTATTGCCTTTTATGCGTTGACTAGATGCTGGTTGCGAAATATTTGTAGTGGGTTATAAAATACACGATTTTTTTGGCAAATACGCGGGTAATGCCAGCCTATTTTGGATTTCTTCTAACAGAAAAAGTGAGTTGTAACGTAATTGGAATATTAGTGCAATTTAAAGACTTTACAAAGGCAACTGCTTGAATTGACATGTCCATTTTATTAAATTAGTAAATTGACAAGTCCGTGTGCTGATTTTTTTGGTGATTTGTTTATTGCTAGATATTGCAGTAAAAGATAAAACGCAGATTTCTTTTGCGATTTATATTTAACTTATCGCGCTCCAATAATTAAGCTGTCAAATCGAGTTCGATGACAGGCGAGGCAAGAACTATAGCGATTCGATGCCACGGTCAACTGAGTGGTCTTGACCCGGCCTTGTGTCAGCTGAACCGATGCGTAGGTACTGCAGTAAGCCACCATAACAAAGAGAAACCGCGGGATGATTGATCGAAATTGTCGCAACGCTTTCTAAGATAATATTTATTGTGCTTACCGATTGTCTCTTGTTGCATATTAAATTGCTGTAGACAATCTATCTGAGTTCATACATAACCAAAATTACTTCGTTATATAATACCGTATTACTATATCAAGGAAATTTCACTACTCATTATCCTGAGGCATGTTGTCATTGACAGCAGGTTACTTAGAGAGATATACTAACCTTGCGATAGTTGGTCACTAAACAATTAATGTTGCCTTAAAAATTACAATGTAAATCACATATATGTTATCTATTGTACATTTAGTGAATTATTCATTTTCAATTGAGTATCTTTGATTGATTTATGTTGATTTGTGATTAGTAACGATTTTATATGGAATGACCCAAAGGCAACTTTTTGATATTAATTATTTTATAATTGGTCATATTAAACAGATAAAAATAAATATTTCATTGATCATGTAAGCACTTAAAATGGGTCTCATGATAATTCAATACAAAATGAAATAAAATATATACCAGAAATCATGTGAACTCCAGTGCACATTACGGAAATTGATAGCAATATTATTTTATATATTTACAATATTTGTATCATTCAAGGCAAAGTTCACTGTTGTAATAATTTTAAGGGAGGTCGATATTAACAATGATACTGACAAAACGTCACGTTTTTACACCTACCACCGGATCCACAGCCGACGTAGCCCTGAGAAGATCCAGCTAGTTAAATTCAGTGATGTGACCGATTTAATCGGTCTTAATAAAGAAGTGGGGTTGGGGTTTTGCTGGTGGAAGGATACTTGTATCCGACCGGATAGCTACCACCGTACACTGGTGCTAAAACCTGCCATAGTGGCCCACCTTGTGTGGGTCGCATTCCAGGGTCAGCCAGTGTATATCCGGTTCTCCCCAGGGGCACTTGCCCCCTGAACCTAACCCTTTTCCCATCCCTTTTCCTTCCCATCCCCTTTGGCCCTTTGGCAGGCCGGCATGATCTTGCCGACCTACCTACGATGGACACATTGTTTATCGTTGGTCGACACTATTCTTGGATTGCGCTACACTTACCATCAGGTGTAGCGTAGTTACTTTACCGAGCCAGGATAAAAAAAAAGTGGTTTTAATGCGAAATTTTCGGATCTTTAAATTTTGATAAAATCCATTTTATAAACACTCACTGGCAGGTGTATTTACCTAACGACCTTTAAATGTAACCACACCTTTCTGTGACATGTATATTTTAATTTTTAATTAAACATCGAGCGTACACGCATTGGAAGCATACTTGTTTACGCTGTTTAACCGTTTAGCGTCATAAATATGTTTATATTAAGCTCAATGAAGCGTCAACGTAGGAAAGGGAAATCTGACCGCCGGCGGCCGGTAGTCTGGTCGTCTATTAGAGAAAGTTTTAAATTATACACCGTAAGTAAACTGGTAACACTGATGGCGACAAAACGTAAACACGAATTAAACGTTGTGTACGGAACAGGTGTTAGAAGAAGTATACCATATGTTATTCTCATCCCTAATGGTGAAATTATGGAAGTGGATGCGCCAAAAAATAAATGATTTAAAAAAAGAACAAATGATTTAGACAAAAAAAATCTTCAAATGTGATTGGTCGTAATTTTATTGTATACAGATGGTTGCATATCATTATTAGTATGATAGTAGTCATGTGACTGTTCCAATAATAACAGTGAGCTAAAATAGAACACACTAACGTAATACTATTACGCTACATTGCTCCATACGTAACGTTTTGTTATGATTTTTCATACATAATTTAGGACACTCATCGCACCTAATGTTGTCAAATATATGTGGAATGTGAATAAATTCGCGTTATGTGATATGTGCAAGGTTTGTCTTAATTTTCTAACCGACATTTGGTGCGACGATCGCTATGCGTAGACACTACAGTTCACACTTCCAGCGAAAGTGGAAATATCATGTTGTGCAACTTCGTTTTGACTTCAACGAAAAGCATCCACACGTTATGTCATATCTAAATCAGTCATGTTAATTAGGCGCCAAAAGTGTTTGTACAGTGCATCTTTAGTAGCATTTGTTGCGTAACAAGAATTAGAGGTCAGACAACGATTTTTCGCTGTGTATACATTTATTTTGGGAAAGTTAAGTAGACATTTTTTCACGTAATTAAAAGTAGGCAACACTTTTTAAAATACATAGCTTTGATACGTTACATTCAAATCAAATCAAATCAAATCATTTATTGAATCAGTAAAATGTCAAACATCATTTAGATTCAGTCAAATTTTAACTCTACCGCCAGTTCGGAAAGCTGGTTCGTTAGAGAAGAACGGGCAAGAAACTCTAACGTTGCTCTTTTCTAAACTAATTACAATATATATTAGCACTACATACATTGAAGTATTATTTATTTGAGTTAGAGCAGCTCAATTTATGCCAATGAGGAACGTCATAAAGTAAAATAATTAGCATAATATAATAGTTTTTCGTGCATGATCTTCAAGAACTATATGAATAAATCAACTAAACACGCAATAAGAGCTTGAGCAGACCAGTCCACACAAGCAGCACCCGTTCACGAGCATGACGCATGTGCCAGCCATCGGCCTCCTCAACCATGTTACAGGGAAGTGACCGACCCGGCACACGACGCCGCCGCAAGCACAGACATTAAAGCGAGCATGACATACCCAAACTGCTTACAATTAGCGTATATAGTAACGTACTCATATATTTATTATAAGCTATTCCCATGCCTTAAGATCTTCCAAATATTCCGAGATTTTATAATATGCTTTATTGCATAACTTTCGCTTAATAGTGGCTTTAAATTGCATGATATTAAGCTCTTTAATATGATTTGGAAGTTTATTGTAAAAGCGTATACATAGCCCTTTAAAAGAGTTGCCGATTTTGTGGAGTCTAGTTTTATGACATACAAGGTTATTTTTATTCCTAGTATTTATGCCATGAGTATCACTAATTTTAGTAAATTGCTCTATATTCTTATGAACATACATTAGGTTAGTGAAGATGAATTTGCTAACAACATTCCAAAACATTCCAAAAATAGTTTGTAAATGAGAGCATCCTGGTTTATAATATAACTATTGCAATTGTTATATTATTGACAGAAAATCTTAATCCTTTGAGATTAAAATAATTTGTGATTTCAAAAACTGCTTTTAAAGTATTCTGCTCGAATCATTTGATTTATGCGCCGCGACGACTTATCACTAATTTCTCATCGTTAATACAACTGTAGAAACTGGTTCCTTGGTCTTATTAGATAGGCGCTAGGATCATTAGATGTTTAATATAATCAAACAAATCAATAATTAATTCATGCGATGGATTTAATATGTAATATTTATAAGATATTTTGAAACTGAGTATTCTTAGCGCAGTTATCGTATCGATTTCTTTTATAAGTTATTTTACATAGTGATAAATGCATTTTTTTATGTTATACGATGTGATAGATTGAAACTCCCACGCGCCATAAATTTAATATTGTAATTCATATTGATATTATGCAACGAAATATCAATCTAGTTCTCTACTATTAAAAAGCTGATACACTACTAAAAAGCAGGAATGCTATCTGGTTATATCATATTCATAATGTAATGTATTCCACATCTACATGTACCACTATAATTAACTAACACTTATATCGCTTCCATATTTAAGAAATATCTTAACCCCCATTTACTCGGAGAGGTAACATCGCCGCTTATACTAGGCTATCACGGTCTAAATATTTTTTTATTACTTGATACATGTTGCGCAAGAGAAGCTGACACGCACCGGTAGCAATGTACTCTGTTATGGCAAGCCCTATTGTCTGTTCATTGTCTGTATGTACTCAGGAGTGCTAATTAGTGGTTTTTTTCTAGGAAACATTTGAATACCATATAGTCTTTTGTTTCGTTTTCTTTTTCCTTCCGCAAACACATCAGTATCATTTTCGACTAAGTTAAAGTTATTAATGCACATATTATGTTTCATCGTTTTATGTAGTTAACAGATAACTGTTTACTATCAAAGTCATTCATATTTTTATCCTCATCAATGCTCTTGACCCATTTACCTTGCCGCTTGATTGTTTTCTATATTATAATGATCACGTAATGCCGTTGCCTGTGAACCGAATAATTTTATATTGCTTGTCTTGTTACGCTGTAAAAGTGAAATTAATGACTTTTATATGATTCACTATAGATTTTTAGAACAGTAGCAACATCACACAGAACTTTGAATTACAAAGTACTACATGGCATTGCCTGTGTTCTTCCCGAGACAATATGTCAATTCTCATGAGTCTTACTAACTTCACTGTTTTCAACGTCTTTCGATCCGGAATAGAACAACGCTTATACACTGTTTGGCACCAGAAATAGACAAAACCGTTCTACCTTCCTGGACAGCTTCTCGTTTTATAAAGTGTTTTGTAAGTAGTACAACCACGCTGTAGCCAGTTTTGCTTACAGCATGGATGGACCGACTCGATCTGGTTGTTACCACTGTCTCACAAAATACACGTGTAGTAATAGCTTTGTTCGGTGACTGGGGTAATTGGAATACCAAACCTCAACCAAACCGTCTCAATTCCTTAATTATCCCTTCGTTTTAAGGTTGGTAACGCGTCCATGATTTTTCTGATATGGTGGTTGTTAGTGGACGGTAGAGTAGCTATAAAGAAAATTACAGAAACTCCAAGCAATAAGTTCTGTTGCGTGCGGTCAATGAGATTGCTAGAGATTAATCAAATCACCTCCCTCATCACATTAACTCTGGCCTTAAGGTACCTGTAGTAAAGTAGGTGTTCAGGGACAGTTGTAATCGCCCATAATGTGTTTCATCATTGCTTTCAGTTTATCATTACGTGCTCGCTATCGTAATTAATGTCTAACGCATGAATTATATACATGTACGTAAACAAGTATACATGTACAATTTAATCAGCTTTATACGGCCGTCCTGGTATTTTTTTTGCATAATATTGATTATGTACATTGCCTGTAAACTGTGTTTATCATAATTATAATCTATGAATACTCTTTTAACATGCAGCTAAGTTGGTAATACATGCTGCAATGCACGGTAATCGGTTGCAAGGCGCTACTAGGAATTTATGGCTCTTATCAATTTGATGAAATGTTTCACGGCTCAATTAACTAGAAAATATAGTGGCTGTTGCAGGAAGATGTTTTTTTAAAAAAGAAAAAAAAATAATCAAATCGTAATCACTTGACCCAGCCTGAGATTTAAACCGATAACCTCATCGATGTCTTGCCACTAGATCGATGAGGCGGTCTGATGAATTAAGACAGATTTATAATCAGAACACTTTTTAAACTAATCTAAGGTATTCTAATGACGTAATCATTTTCAATAGCCTGTTAGCACGTGAGCATGTGACTACTGATCGCGCGGAACGCACACTACTACATCGCATAGTTTATGAGGGAAGCGTGATAGGATACTATTTATATGTGGGCATTGTATTATAACATATTCGATTACCACCTCCCGGCGCTCGGCAAAGGCTCGGGACCAAACGGCCATAGAATTAAAATAAGACATTCAGAGTTGCATGTGAATTGATTAGAGAGTTTTAGTCGAAGGCACTTTTTCGGTGAAAATAAAGTGTGATTAGAATGTGCGTTTAAGTTAAAAGGATTAAATTACCGACCCTACAATTGGTTTCTTTAGCGATATTGAATACATATTGAAATAAACCTAATTTAAACGGATTTTATCGCGGTTTTTTATTTTAATTTTGATTTGATGTTTTTGGTCACGGGGTGGTGGTGGTGGTCAGTTGAAAGCTGAAAAGTCTTCGAAAAGTTGGGATCAAAATTAAAGTAAAAAAAAAACCGCGATAAAATCCGCTTAAAGGCTTCGTCAAACAGGACGCGTTCTTAGCGCTGCGTAATAGCGTTAAAGCGCCGCGTATTAACGTCGCGCTCTTTTCATGTCACACTTGACTAGAGCCCAACGCTCCTTAACGCAACGTACCATTCGCCAAAGCGCAATTTCTATTGATAAGATGTCGAGTGATACAGATGTGGAAGAATTATTACTTTTATATGCTCTATCGAGGTCTTGCCCGTTTGATTTATCTGATTTCCGATTTAAAAATATAACAATTAAATTGAAATTGTGGGAAATTTCAATTTAATTGTTATATTTTTATAACAATTATCCTTTATATTGTACAAACATGGGTTTTTTCGTACTAATTCAATCAATTTTTTAGTCATTATGCACATTCACTCGGACGCTAAAATAAAATCTGTAAAAAAATACAACGCCCGACGTCAAAGCGTCCTAACGCCGCGACAGAGCGTCGCGTACTCCTAGCGCTGGCGCTCTGTCTGACGGTATATTACTATAATAGTACAACACAACTCGGCGTCATAGCGCGACGTCAGGTTAGCGCCCTGACGCGCGCTAAGTACGCTTTCTGTTTGACAAAGCCTTAAATTAGTATTATTTCAATGTGTAACATTCGCGTAAACGTAAAAGACAATGAATAGATTTTCTTGACACATAGCAAAGACAAAGCTCAATGAAATTACCTTTAAACACAAAACCCGCGTTAAAATGTAATAGTTTAGGCGTTATGATGCGTAACACAAGCAGACAAAGGGGTCGAACATTTATCACTCCTCTTTTATGTAGGAGGTTAGTGAAAACAAACATTTATGAGTACGCCTTATTTAGTTAATGTCTGAAATAGTATATTAACAAGGTAGTGTTAACCTAGGGCCCAGACAGACTCGTAATAATACGACGGATATACCATCTAGTAAATAATTTAAAACCAACGTAAAGTAGCGGGTTGCTGCTGCGTTTTGTACGGTGAGTGAGATAACCGGAAGCCCAAATCCCCTCCCCTTCCCAATCCCTAATTATCCCTTTCTTTTAAGGTCGGCAACGCGCCCATGATTCTTCTGGTGGTGGGCGTACATGGGCGGTGGAGATCACTTACCATCAGGTGATCCACTTGCTCGTTTGCCGGCCTATGCAATAAAAAAAATCTAGTAAATAAAAGCATCTACGCAATTATACCGGAAATACTTCCTCTTTCCGGCAATTTCTTCTAGCCGACAAACGATTGTGTAATGTGACGAACGAAATGGATCTAGTTCACATTTAGAAAAGCTAATGATGCATAATTAATATTGACTGCCTCCGTGGCGTAGAGGTCGAGTAGCCGGCTGCGAAGCGAGAGGCCGTGGGTTCGATTCCTGCACCGAGAAAAATGTTTGTGTGATCCACAAATATTTGTTTCGGGGTTGCGTGTTGTAGAACCGAATGTCCTTCCTAGTTTCTGATACCTACTATACAGGTTACCCTAGTGTGGATTAAGTGTGGTCGGGATTAAGTGTGTAACTGTACTATATTTATTTATATACGGATGTGATATTCTATGATATTCTAGCTTCAAATGTATAAAATGTCTTTTATGTAACAAAGATTATTAGAATGGCAGATAATCAAGCTTGTAACATTGGGAAAAAAGGTAATTAGGCTTTGCCCATAATAACGTAAGGTCGGCATGTCAAGTCTTAAAAATTCCCACGTAAATTCTGAATAAACTTCCCCAAAATTACTACAATTGCTGACATAACATTCGTTTATTTAAATATAGTAATTCATCTATTTTGCATATTTTAAAATTAAATGTGGTTTTGATAACTTCTGTTTGATTTTTTATAAAGAAAATTTTATTCACAGCATAGGTTTTACCTTGATATTTATTCGTTTCAATTATTAAGTACATATTAATATACAGTGTTTCTTAATTTGGTTTGTATAAAAGGATATTGCGAGGTAATATATTACAATGTCTACATTATAAATGAAATAACCACCCGACTGTTATGTTATGTAATCGGGAAATGCTGATTAAATTATTATGTATGCGTTTAATTTACCCTTGGTATTCGTTCCAATTATTAAGTAGATATTAATATACGGTGTTTCTTAATTTGCTTTATATGAAAGAATATTCCGAGGTAAACTATTACAATGTCTACAAAATTACATTATAAATGAAATAACCACCGGACTGTTATGTTATGTAATCGGGAAATGCTGATTTAATTATTATGTATGCGTCTAACACGCTTGACTGCGTCACGTTACATACGAGTAGTTAAAGAAAAATCATAATAGAAACAAACTATGTAGCGATAGCTCAGCGGCGAGTGACGGACTGTCAACACGAAAGTCGAAGGGTCGAAACCAGCCCTATGAGTATGCACCTCTGACTTATTCATTGTTAAGTATAGATCCCTTCAAATTCTAATATTTTTTTGCGTCTGGGTATCGTGGGACCATAAGTCCCTCGTAGTTCATTAAGCCCACGATATTGTTTAATGTAGAGTAAGCTGACTACACTACTGACAATGTGTGTTATTGTTTAAAAAATATTGCTATGAAACACACATACACACACGCGCACGCACACACACACGCACACATGACATACCCACTTGTTTACTAACCTGACTCATGCTAACAAACTAAGTACTTCAATATTTTATTTGGTTTCTTAGGCCACACGCTCCGCCTAATTTCAGAACCCCTGGTAAATTGATCTGATCCACTATTTGATCGTTAATCATACATATCTTAATTTTATAAAGATATTGAATTATGCCATCCAATTAAAACACGCTAGCTTAATTAGAGCAAAAAAAATTGATTGAAATCACTTTATACGTTGTTAGGTGGGTTTACGTAAGGAAAAAATGTTTTCAAGTGGGCGTGTTACCGACTGTTACCTATGCATTAATTATAGCGAAACCAGTTTGTTGTAGAATTGCACAGTCCGTTTTATTTGTACACGCCAAACAGATGATAGCTCTATTATACTTACGTGTTGTATTGTAACTAGATTTTGGCGTTCCATACTTAATTTTGCTGGTGGTAGGATATTCATATCTGCCCGGATAGCAACCACCGTACACATGGTGTTAAACCTGCCATAGTGATCCACACGCATTGTGTGGATCGCGTCCAGGATCAACCAGTGTATATCCGGTTCTCCCGAGGGGCTTGCGACATGACTTGATGGTTGGTTGGTGCGGACATACGGTTACATCCTTGTATTACTGTGCTTGCATCGGTCATCCGCCTGTCCTGTCGCAGGCACCTCGATTTGCTTCTTACCTCTTTGAAGAGGAAAGAAGCATTTATACAAGCCGGCATGACTCTGGTGACCACCGATAAACTCAATGTTTGTCGGTGGTCGCTAGTTTTTTGGACTGCACTACGCTTACCATCAGGTGTGGTGGAGTCACTTTACCTCTTTAGTGGACTAGATAAGAAGTTTCTCTAGTAGAGACACAGACCTCTATGAATGAGAGGGGTTAGGCTTTAGTCTTATTGAAATTAGAAAAAAAAGAAAAAAATATATAAAAAATAAGGGCAAATCACTCCGAATATATGAAACAAGCAAATGATTTACGTATTGTTAATATACATTTTTCAAGTAATAAAATAAAAGGAAACATTATAAAGCCGGCAGTGGACAAATACGTAGTTTCTAAACGCATAAGCATAGCCTTAAAAACGGAAGCAATTTCATAAATATAATCACACAACTGCGTATTATATACCAGTTTTAGATGCTGTTATAACATAACGGAATGTGATATAAAATGTGTCTTTAATAATAAATAAACTACATATCATTGTAGCTTAATTATATCATCACGTATTAAAAGAAATGATATGCAGATGATGTGGATCATCGACCGTTACATGAATATTAAGCGGATGTTTCGACTCTATTGGATTTATAGATTTTATTTGAATAGCGTTTATTTTGTCGTTACTGATACTGAAAGCTTAAGACTTTTGTCAAGTACCTAAGTCACTTATGACCTATGATTTTTTTATAGCAGTAGTAAGCAAAATCCACAATAATTGAAGAATCATGGACGCGTTGCTGACCTTAAAGGAGAAGGATGATCACTTATGATTGGGAACGGGAAGGGGATTTGGAACGCCGGATACCTTTATCGGATTAATTTCAGAAGTAATTCTATCAATAATTTGGATAACTTTACCAGGAGACTTGTTTCCGATTCATAAGCTGTGTTTTTTCCTGTCAAGTCCTGGATATTTTTGGCTACTAAATTCATTTAATAACTTGTTGTCCACATTTTTTCACATTATTTTTTCCAAAGACGAGTATGTTTGACGCCCTTGTCTGTGTCTCGGTATATCTGTCTCTGTATCTATCTGACATCGTAATGCCTAAATAAATGAATCTATTTGAATGCTGTTTTTTGTTGAAAGATAATCGAGATAACTCTTATCTATGTTTGCAGGAAACATGATTGTTGTTCAGATATTTATTTATTTATTAAACTTTGTACACATGGTATACAGGCGGACTTTAATACTTTAGTCATTGAAATTTAGACAATACATTTTTTTTTATTATGAACGCAAATATGAAAATCCTTAAAGCCTGAGGATTTCGAAATATTTTAGGAAATATTAAACATTTCCGAATTTTCATACTATACTTACACGTAAACTTGAATTATTTTCTATCTTTTTTGGAGCATCGGTCAGCAAACGAGCAAGTGGATTACTTGATGGTAAGTGATCTCCACCGCCCATGGACGCCCACAATACCAGAACAATCATGAGCTTGTTGACAACCGTAAAGGAAAGGGATAGTTAAGGGATTGGGAAGGGGAGGAGGATTTTGGTCTCCGGATATATTAACGTACGAAACGCAAAAGCAAGCTACTTTACATTGGTTTTCTGTGAGACAGTGGTAACGATCCGGTCGAGATGGCCCATTTATATTGTAGACAAAACTATCTACAGCGTTGCTCTAGTGTCATATAAATGTGTCAACATTATAAGTAGACGCTATATGCACGTCGTAAATAATGGACATACAAATTGCGACCAACCGCGACGAGCACCCATACAAATGTCTCTAATGCCAGTCATTCAAATGAATAATACATACAGGTGGATTTAAAGGGGCTATGTTATGTTGTGATGAGAATTTAAAACAATAATGATTTCTTACGCTTACACGAATGTTACTCATTGATGTTTTTTTTAAATAAATAGTTAAAATTAAAAAACCGCGATAAAATCCGTTTAAATGAGTTTTATTTCAAATTAAAATAAATTAAACTTCTACAACGAATTCTTGCTGTAGAAAATATTTCTAATTTTATATAATGAACTACATAATTAGTATTGGTAGATGAATAGCAAATGATTAAAATCTTTAGCATAAGCTTAGGCCGTTACCTCGAAGGGATAGGTAGAGGTGCTAGTGCACTCACGATTAATCGAGACTATATTCGTCCCATATTGCGATAGATGATAAGGGTACTGCCATATGGGCACAAATTTCAATCCCGGGTAACTAGAAACGGATTTTTCATAGCACAAACTTAAACATAAATTATGATTGCCTGACCTCGCATTTGAAACTACGATCTCAGCCTAAAATTTTTTGTTTATTATTGTCATTTTATTATTTCAGTAGATATTGTAATGTTATAATGGCATCGTTAAAGTCTTTACTTGTGTATACAAAAACATCATCACCTTTTACTATCAGAACATTCTGAATATTTACATAAACTAACTATAAACACACATTGTAGACATATTATAAAGATATAATATTTTAATGTCTTTATATATACACAGAATTAAATAGGATTTAATAATAAAATATGGTAATCGGCTGAAATTATCACAGCGGGTGTTATTATGGATGATATCCTAACAAATAATAAAAAGTAAAAAACAAGGCTGTGTATAATAATCTTCGCTTCACCCTTGAACTGTTTTCACGAATTAATACCGCATTATGCGCACTAAAAGTGTAATGATAGGTTGCACCAACACGTACTTTAGCAATGACAAATATGTTAAAGTACCCGTTAAGCAAAACATGAGTTGCACCATTTTACAAATGTTAGATGACGTCATAAGTTTAGCTGTTAACCGTAACCGTCCAAGATTCGTAGTTAAAGATATTGTTTCAATTTCATTAAAGTCTATATAGTAAGTTATAATCTCAAAACCTATATATCTCCTAAAACGTCTGTGCTCCAAAGTAATATGTCCCTGCTTCCAGAATTAATCGAGGAATCTAGTAGTTTTGGAATACGGTGGTGCAAGACATTCCGTAGTCAATGTTAAAAGTTAGTGCTATTGTCAAACTTGACATAAACCTTAACTATAACTGCTATTATGCAAACCAGCCTAAGTAAGCTATAACTCAAAGGAAACATTGATACATTATCTAATGTTGTAACAGTTCTGTTTTAGGTCAACATCATCATGTGTTCGAATTTCCGAAATCGACGAAGATTACCGAACCGTACGTTAATAATCGTAGTACTGTAACACAATAGATACTTCTATTTTGAAATTGCTATTTCAGGGCAAAGGTGAAACTATCTGGGTTATAGACATGAGGGGCAATTTTATAATACGTTAAACAGGTATTCGCACTAATTATAGTCATAGGCGAGTAGTAATGTAATGCGCGCAGGCACCAAAATAAGATTCAACTGGTTTAGTTGGTTAACATAAAAATACTATAACAAGAGTTATTTGATTATGCATTTTCAGTAACCGACTTAAAAAAAGGAGAATTGAGACTCATGAATGTAGGTTATTGCAATTTAGTCCTAATTTATTGACAGCCTTTTATGACCCTCATGGGGTAAGAGTGGTATTAAGCATTCAATGTACGTTGTTCACAGTCTCAAATGACATCCTATATCGTAAAATTTTACAGATGTTGGTCATTTCACCCTCGTTCCACGAATGGGCGACAATAAAGTTTATTACATTATTTAATATGTTGGACACGCAAATCTGCACTGTCATACCACGTAAAACGATGCAAGCAGAATTTATTACAAGTTTTATGTTAGAAAAACGTATCTAGGCCTACCAGATGCCGCTTCCTTTGAATTTCACTTTCATTTGTTTCTTTGCGTAATCGTGTTTTCATTTGAGTGCACCAGTTTCTGACCGCGACTACTTAACGTAATGGTGCAGATAAACGACGCGTGACACCGCGAGCCGATCTAAGGATGAAGCGCAACCTACTTGTGATACGATACCTTACCTTGTTTATTCTTTTTTTTATAGCATAGGCCGGCAAACGAGCAAGTGGGTCACCTGATGGTAAGTGATCTCCACCGCCCATGTACGCTCACCATTAGAAGAATCATAGGCGCGTTGCTGACCTTAAAGGAAAGGGATAATTAGAGATTGGGAAGGGGAGGGAATTTGGGCTTTCACTCACCGTACGAAACGCACCAGCAAGCCGCTACTTTACGTCGGTTTTCTGTGAGACAGTGGTAACGACCCGGTTGAGCCAGCCCATTCATGCTGTAGACAAAACTGGTAGTAGAGTACTGGTAGTTTTTGAGTGGTAGAGCCACGCTGTAGACTGCTTTGTCTACAGCATGAATGGGCTGGCTCGACCGGGTCGTTACCACTGTCTCACAGAAAACCGACGTAAAGTAGCGGCTTGCTGCTGCGTTTCGTACGGTGAGTGAGATATCCAGAAGCCCAAATCCCCTCCCCTTCCCAATCCCTAATTATCCCTTCCCTTTAAGGTCGGCAACGCGCCCATGATTCTTCTGGTTTTGGGCGTACATGGGTGGTGGAGATCACTTACCATCAGGTGACCAACTTGCTCGTTTGCCGGCCTATGCCATAAAAAAAAAAAAAAACTGTCTACGGCGTAGCTCTACCACTCAAATTCGTAGTATTTGTTAAAACTTTTGCAGATGTGCCACATCGTATACACAAGTAGGTTTCGCTTCGTCTATGGACCGTCTCGGGCTATCAAGTTATCTGCTTGCAATATAAAATAAATGTCAGCTATTTCTGACTTTTTATATAATTCTTGTGCAGTCAATGTTTGTCGTCTCTAATTTTAAATGAATTTATGGCGGATAATTAACGTATTTAAACTGTTATTTATGTGCATTTAATTCTTATCTTAAAATCATTGAACAATTTTATTAGTTTTATGACTTTTTATGGCATACGCCGGCAAACGAGCTAGTGGGTTATTTGATAATAAAATCTCCCTCGCCCATGAACACTAACAGAAGAATCATAAACGCTTTATCGAAATTAAAGGGAAATACTAATTAGGAGGTTTAGAAAGAAGGGAATGTCCTCCGGAAACTCACTGACGTTACAAAACCCAACAGCAAGCTATTCTTCACGTCGATTTTCTGAGACAATGGTAACGACCCGGTCGAGCCAGCCCACTCGTGATGTAGACAAAACTGTCCACAGCGTGGTTCTGCCACTTATAAATCTTTTACTACAATGTCCAAAGTAGACATCGTACATATAATATTTTTGCCCAAACGCTTTTGTGTAAGCTGAAGACAATTTACGAAAGCATTTTATATTTAAAGACTATGTATCAACTTTTAATGTAATTTAGTATAATAGGTGTTTTAAAGTACCTCCATATCATGTATATCGTTACAGAAATTAGTATTAGTGCGTGCAGATCGATGTTACATCTCAAACGTCGGCACGTACAAAGCCTTAAAGGCATTTACGGGCAATTTTGCAGTTTATGCAATGCGAAGATGTAATTTGTACTAATTATTTGGAAAACGAGGAACATTAGGTGACGCACGTGAGCTCTGCTAATCGGTAGCACTCTCGGTTATTGTATAATATCTCTTTATTTAAATATAAGACTATCATACATCTAATGTGCAACCACGTAGAGTTGTTTAATGCTTTAAATTGATGTATCCATTACTTCAGATTTGTGTTCAGTATTACAGGCTTAATCGATAAATGCAGGATGCATGAGAATAACCATGAAATTTGAGAAATCAGTTACGTTACAACAGTTACGACTAACCTTGCAGTTCGCTCGGTTAATGAATGAACAATTTGGGTAACCGAAAAATTCTAGACGCATTTAAAATACCGTAGTGGTACAGATTACTAACACGTGTGATGTAATGTGGACAGGAAATTATCCCCCAGTGGCCGTCCTGAGCCGAGGTTCGTACCCCAAAGGGGGTGCCCTCAGCGTGGTCACTTAATGTCAAGGGTTGAGAGCGCTTAAAGCGCTCACCCGAAAGTCCGGTGAAGCTGTATACAGCCGACTAGTGTCAGGCTTACAGCAAGCGTCAACACAAAAAAAAGGGAAATATTAATTTAGTTTCCTATTTAGGAATAATTCAGAGTTCCTAAATGTTTTTTGATAATGAACAAGAAATTCATGTCTATTGTTTCTTTACCTTGGTGAAAAGGTGTATGCTTATTTTAGTTCTATGACATGAACGGGACGAGCCTTCTGAAAGACTTTTCCGCCCACATACTCGATGAGACTCCGGCTAGGACCGATAATGGCGAGCATTTTTTTTACACTGAGCAATGAAGCTCGGCGGATCTCTGTAACTATGTATATCTAAATATATAAAAGGTGTCTGACTGTCATAGTGATCTATCAACGCACAGGCCAAACCACTGGAGGGATCGGGCTGAAATTTGACATGCAGGTAGATGTTATGACGTAGGCATACGCTAAGAAAGGATTTTGATAAATTCTACCCCCAAGGGGATAAAATAGGGGATGAAAGTATGTATGAAACTTTGACAATTTTTAACGTTCACGCGGGCGGAGCCGCGAGCAAAAGCTAGTCTCGTAATAAAATATATCAAATGGAAATATGAAAATCTATTATCTACTACTTTCCAGAGTAGCAGGTGGTAGATAAATAATGATGGAGGTATTAACCTTAATCTGAGGTTATCACCATCGGTGAAACCAGACGTAAGGCACCACCAATACTACTATCATCATCCTAATGGGCACAGATTCCAGAGCATTTTACATCCCCATTAAAAGCGTATTTCCCCAAGATCTCGGCTAATTCACATCCACGTCACTAGCAAGTCTAGTCTTATTTTGTATATAAATATATGGTTATAGTTATAGTTTTATTTTGTATATAAATATATGGACTTATTACTTTCTCGGCGGCAAAATAAAAGATAGTAGGTGAAACGCAGTGTCAGCGTTGATTTTAGTGGCAGATACACTCGTGCATATCCCGTTACGTGCTTTCGCGTACTGCTAATATGACAATGCAAATACGAAGAATTGAATTGGGAAAACAATATATTAAGCCAGAGCCGAGAGGATTATGAATAGTTGACAGTAAACTATAATATTATCTTAAGCTTGACAAAGCTGGCACGATTAGGAGATATATCTCGATGCTTGGTATAAATCAGCAACTCTATCTATGTTCCGAACAAAAGTGAAGTAGGTATAAAATAGCCATGCCAATAATAATATTTTTTATATAAATTACCATAGCAAAGATAAATTTGTAAAATCATTTGAGGAAATTGATTGATTTTCCTAACTATCGTTACGTGATGGAATAATTATGTTAAGGTGATAAAAAACATTAAAAACGAACATCGAAACTCAAACATAACATGTAGCAAAAATAAAAAATATTCCCCTTTTTAAACGACTTAAAAAAAAGGAGGTTCTCAATTGAGAACCTCCTTTTAGGGAGGATATTTATTATACTCGTGCATATAATTCAGTCATATTAGTTTTTTTTATATTACAATTATTATCACTGTGATTGAAATTCTTTGTTATGTTCAGGTTTAGGTTACCGAATATATTTTTATAGTAAAGGGCCCTGCTTATGAAGCGCTTTTGAAAGGATTTTTATTTAGGCCCACTCACACGACGATCGTTGATGTAGTTTTACTACTAAACTTTTTACTTATGTTAAATTTTCATAAGATTTGACGTAAAATAGGTTTAGTGGGTTAAATCCGACCTAGGATCGTCGTGCGAGTGGGCCTTAATATGGTTTCTTTAGTAGATTAGCCAGAATTACAATTCCACATTTAGCCAGAATCCTGGTAGACAGAGTTGTAGGCTAATTCGTCAAATTATATGCAAAAGTTAATAAACAATTTTTATGATTAATTAATTTATTCTTCATATTGGATTTAATATAACTCAACAATAATTATCTATATAATTGCCTTAGTATAACCCTTTGTTAATTCTTTTTATTGACAGGTTTGATTTATTTTGCGCAAAATTAAATTAGTATATTATTATACCGAATCTGTAATACTTTAATTAAGTTTACGCGAATGTTACATATTTAAATAAAACTTATTTAAACGGATTTTATCATGTTTTTTATAATCATTTTCATATTTATATTGATATTCTATGTACTGAACACAAAATCTCCTTAATATATATAGAAGATAAACAGCACTAGGATTAAAGAATTCAGATATATTGGGCACTGGGTTGTGGAATAAAGAATCAGAATACGTTATAATAGTCTTATTGAATAATCTTCCACAATCAAAGCAATGAAATTTTTACAATAGCGCTCAAACTTATCGATCTATTTCTTTGCTAAAAAATTACGGAACCGGGCTTTATTGCCTTACTGAGTCATGCACTGAGAGTAAAAAAAGTTTGTGCCGAGTTTCTAAGGAGTTTCTAGTTTCGATTCAAGTTGCCTTTTTTATTGATTCGAGCTTAGGTTTCTACGTCATGTAATTAAAAAAACTGATATTGTAATATAGTAAAAGTGATTGTACGGTAAATGTAACGGTACTGCGAAAGATTAAATTTAATGACCCTCTTTAAAAAACATAATTTATTTATGCAAGTAAACTCATGTAATTAAATCTCGCTGTCCGAAATTCGGACAAGTAACGGGCTATCGGTATGAGACCTTAATCTCGTGCGAGACTTTTTTGTAAAGTTAAACCTCGCTTTACATTAACAATAGACTGAAGTCAACTTCCGCAAGCAAGTCGATTGAAGTTGATGAAGTTGAAACTTGACGAAGTTGATAAAGTGTTGAATTTTCTTAATACATTTGCATAATAATAGAGTTTGACCGACCAGGGTTAATTATTCTTTGGATTCTTTTTTCGAAAAATAATAGAATGAAAACTTTGTTTGTATTGCTAGAGTGCATCAAATACATTTTTTCCTGGGAATTATGTATTGTTATGCAACTTTTATTGATTACATAAATTGATCTGATTGTCTCTGCGTACTTGTTTATTTTTGGTAAAGATTAGGTGAGTGTTCCTTTTTTGTTAAATAAAATTTTATTACATGTCTGTTCTTGACAATAAACCTTTATTTGATTACATCGTATTTTCGCAAATTAAAATTTTGTGATAATTAAAAATATATAGATAGCAAATTATTAAAAAATCAGAGATGGAAAACGCTATCAAAAATATATAATCCTTTGGGATTATCTTACATAATTATGTAGTTTAAAAATATTATTTTAAAAATGTTTCAATCAAAATAAATCAGTAGTTGATTATTAACATTGGTATATCACAGGTAGAATTTAATATTTGTTGAGTGTAAACAAACGCAGTCCATTAGCGCGTCATCAAAGTTCTCATACAAATTGCGCCCAGCCTTGTTAACCGAGCCCTCTATAACCGAGAATAAGATTCGACTTAAATGTCCGAGTTTCAACCTTAAGAACCGAACGTTGCTATTGGTATTGAGTTTCAGAAATATCGTGTGAACATTTTAAGCTTCGATGATTATTAAATGTTCCATTAAATTCAAATAAGGTGTTACGATTATCAGAGAAAGTTATGTGTCTACACGATTTACTTATTTGTACAGAAAAACTATAATAACATGCATAATATTGTGAATCATATATATCGTAATTTGATCCTTACATTGTAAAGAATAAGGTATGGATATTATATACCAAAAACGGAATGATGTGGGTAGTCAAATACTATAAGCGATATACATATAGAGTTCACGAATGTATCATAACATTGTGTAAGACAGATACCGGATTTAGCTTGCGGTCGCACAAAGCCAACCTTACGTGTATTTTGTAATAATGTTGGTTTATTTATAATGTAATGTATAAGTGTTACCTTTCTTCCGCTTGGGCACCACTCTGACACCGAGAGCAAGCTCGGTCACTAGACACAAGGATAGAGTCAGTAAACAGTATTTTCCACTGCACCCCATGTTATCACACAAAGTCTGTCGCCTCTATGTCGGTTATATTATAAAGGCCTCCAGCGGCTGCGCATTTGCCCGATGGCACGGGTTTTCTGCTAAAATACTAACTGACACGAAACACGCGCACTGAAATATATTTAAGTCGACGACGGTACCGACGAACGCAAGCTCGGCGAATGCACGACGAGCGAGTGAACCGCCCGACTTCCCTATATTTTGACTTATAGCAATTTGGCAGTGCGAATTCCACTTGTATATAAAACCTTTCGCCGGCCCGGGGCGGGCGGTCATTGGTCGCGCGGCAGCGGCGCGTGGTGCGAAGGTGAAGGGAGCTGGAAGTGGCAGCCCCCTCCACGCGGGCGAGAGGGGGGCGGGTGTAGAGCCAGGGTCGGCAGACTCTTTTGCTGTCGTCGGTGCACGTTGGATATCATGCTCCGCAGGCTGTACCGTTGTGCTCCGATGCTGACGTCACACGCGCGCGCCTGCTACAACTACTGCTGACGCGCAACTATTTAGTCACATCATATTTTTTATTATGTGCCACTAAAAATCTATCAAATTAATTAATAATTGGGTGTGTAACCGGTTTCAATAAGATAGTAGGGAACAAGGTCTGGTACTATGCGAAGTAATATAAAAATTAAACAAAGAACAATTGCAAAAATAAAATTGTGCACCACTGGATTTTTCTTTAGATATTCCTACATCAGTTGACAATAATCTTAACTACAACTTATAAATAATCCAATATTGCGTTCCACATCTTTCTTCTAGTTTACATTTAAATGAGTGCTTTGTCAATTACCGATTGAATTAAAGCTGTTACCCTATAAAAAGATAGTATACAACCTTTTTAAACTTTTATCAGCTTTCCGTGCTGGAAAATGCAAGTTAATTGAAACTTAACTCCATCACTGCGGAAATACGGCGTATACCACTATGTTTATGACACACCCATAAGTAATACGCATAATTTGTAAAATGTTATCTAAATTAACTAAAAGACAGGCAATTTTAGTCTGTACGAATATATTCTCAAATGACTAGAGTACCTATTTTATGTGGTACAGCCATGCTGTGGACACTTCGATCTACAGCATAAATGGGCCGGCTAGACCAGGCTATAACCACTGTCTCATAGAAAACCAACGTGAAGTGCCAGCTTTATGTTGCGATTTGTACGGTATGCGAGATTTTCGGAGGCCCAAAACGTCTATGCAACGCATTTATGCAACTTTAGAATTATCGGTCTTTATTGGCGCTTGACATCATTTACAATCGAGTGACCCTTTTGCTCGTTAGCAAGTCTTTGCTATTTATAAAGTAAATAAGTATAATAATATGCATTCATAACGTTAGATGTGTACTGTTTTTTGTTTAACATAACAAGAAAGTCGGCATCTAATTGTGCTTAGTCATTGTAAAGTTGGAAGTGGATCGCGTGTTACGCACCGGCGTAATCTATGTACCGATTAAAGAGCTAAAAACATCTTCATTAACAAATATAACGGTCTTACAGCTTATAGAATGATATAATCTATTTTAAGGCAGGGTTAATGTTACTAACCTTACTAACCGTTGTCACACTTTATTTCACTTTTTATTTTTGTAATTGGCAGGAGCAAAATTTTAACGTTTATTATCTGTGGTTGATTTTTTATTATGCAAGTGGTGCATACCTGAGATATCCATAAGATTTTCAAGGTGTGTGAAATCTGCCAATCTGCATTAGACCAGTGTTGTTGAATAAGGCCTTACTTTTCTCATTTCTAGAGGAAGCCCACGCCCAGCAGTGGGACAGAATAATACAGGACTGATAATCGTCGATGAAGTACCAATACCTCCTAACTGACAATCTAGTCCAAAATTATTTTTTTATTACAATAGACGTAAACATAAACCACATCCCTTAGTAACCAATAAAAAGGTAATGTATTGGCAACTATTTACTATCAATAGTTGATCAAAATAAATAAAACCTTATTTTAAACAGTCTGGTGTAAAATTAGATTCTCAACACTTAGGAGGTATTGGTACTTCATCGACGTAATACAATTATTATAACTATATAACTATAATAGATTTCAGTAATATTATTACGCAAATTTAAAGTTTAAGAACCATTTCCTTAGGTATTTGAATTTTTGTCAACTTGATTGTATTGTAATATGTTTTTTTTTTATCCTAGCTCGGCAAGTGACTACGCTACACCTGATGGTAAGTGTAGCGCAATCCAAGAATAATGTCGACCAACGATAAACAATGTGTCCATCGTAGGTCGGCAAGATCATGCCGGCCTACCAAAGGGCCAAGGAGGAGGGGAAGGAAAAAGGGATGGGAAAAGGGTTAGGATCAGGGGGGCAAACCCCCTGGGGAGAACCGGATATACACTGGCTGACCCTGAAACGCGTCCCACACAAGGTGGGCCACTATGGCATGTTTTAGCAACTAGGTTTTACTTATTATAATAATTTTGTGTACACATTCTTTATATTATATCGACTCCCACGCTAGAGTAATTTGACTATAAAATAAATTGGTGGAAACGAGCAATCATTGCTTAACTTCACCAATATTAAGGCTTCCCAAGGTCTCCAATATTGCTGACTAATTGGGATCCCCTATTTGTCATAGTTATAAAAACCGAAATAACGAATAAAATATGTCATTTTAACTATAAGTATTAAATGGACTGTGTTCCCTGACTGATTCATCAATGCCGAGAGCCAACCGCTTTATGTCAATAAATGATGTCAATAATTGTTTTTTTCAAACATATATAAGAATCAGGAAGGATCCATTGGAAGGAATTATAGGAGGCCTATGCCAAAAGGCACAGCGAACTTAGGGATATCTTGTAACCCTATGTTTAGGAATAAAAGGCTATTATTCAGTGGCGGATTTATAGATTTGCCGCCCGTAGGCTATTAAATTTTTGCCGCCTCTAAATTTTGATATCTTAGTACACAATCATATCAATTTTCTATCAATAAAAGTCCAACTTTATAATTTGTGCTCCATCATCCTCGTTACATCAAATTTTCCCATATAGTTATTATTATTGAGAACTATGGTACCGTGTTAGATCCTTGATTATTTTTACAGCAAAGAATTATCAAAAAACATTATTTTAAGGAAAAAATATCTCAATCATATACCACTTTTAAAGTAAGGTAAGGTATGTCTTAAAACTATACAATACTTACATAATATGAATTAAGCTTACGTAAAAAACATACATTTGACGAACGTTGATTAACATTTATTATAACACTCACAGTTTAAAAACAATACAATAAATATATCTTTTCTTAATTAATTATTTGTTAGCATTATGATTTAAGTTAAATTATAAAAGCATTACAATACTTTTTTGCGAGACTTTGAATTCGTAAAATCATTTATTATATCGTCGTACGAAATCTTGTTCATTAGCTCTGACTCTATGCACAAGAGAGCTAAAGCGTTTAGCTTTTCTTGACCTAAAGTCGATCGTATGTAGTTCTTTACTCTCTTCAAGCAAGAGAAGCTTCTTTCCTTGAACAATTTGCCGCTGGTATACAAAGAGCCATACGAAGTGCTATATCCAAGTTTGGATAAATGTTTCCTAGATTCTGTTCTCGCAGGAATGAAGACAGACTTATTAATGATCCAGAAATTGATTTTATTGAAATTCTTTCAAACGAAAGGTAGCTTTGAAAGTGTAGTAATTCCTGAACTAAGTCTGTTTCTAAATCATTAGGATACATATTTTCTAAAAAAGTGTTTTTTCCGTCAGAACTGATGGTAACAACTCATTCATTTTGGTAAGAAATGTAAATCTTTCGTTACATCCTTGATAAGCCTCTTGCCGTTTTGCTAACTCAGATATGAATCTATCTATGACAACGAGAAACGTATTAACCCTGAAGTAATCACTCGCAGCTATTCCAATATCTTCATCTGATGTCTCATCAAATCTTTTTTTTCTTTTTGGTTGTCTTTTTTTCATCTCTCTTGTACATTCTTTCGATACACTTAACTCGATCGCAAGGAACAAAACAAAAATCATGATTGTGGATCGTCTCAATAATAATTCGCCAGAGGTCACACGAATAGCGAACTGTGACGTTGTCCAGTCATATATCTATCTTGGGGCGCTAATCACAAACAATGGTGGATGTATGGACGAGATCAAACGCCGCATGGCAATATTTAGATCTGCGATGGACAAATTAAAAAAGATCTGGGGAAACCGTAACATTACGAAGACTACCAAAACCCGCCTCGTCAGAGCGCTAATATTCCCCATATTTTTATACGCCGCGGAGACGTGGACCCTCCGAGAAAGCGAGAAGAAGAGGATAGACGCTCTTGAGATGTAGTGCTGGAGAAGAATGCTTGGAGTTTCATGGACAGAGTTTCGCACCAACCAGTCCATACTCCAAGCACTCGGCATCAAGCAGCGGTTGTCTTCTATAGTGCAATCTCGCATCCTGACGTTTTCCGGACACGTATCGCGGCGTGGAGAAATGTCCATCGAACGCCTTGTGGTGCAAGGGAAAGTTGAGGGCACACGGGCGCGAGGGAGATCACCGATGCGGTGGACAGTCAAATCAGTATTAGATGGTTCACTATATACATTCACCAGGAAAGCAGCCATCAGAAAAGAGTGGCGCGGGATTGTCAAGCGAGCCACAAACCCTGACGTGACGACCACGATCACTCTGCCAAGAGTGTAACGACTAAGAAGAAGAACTCGATCGCCTTTTCTTCGAAGTACTTGAAATTCTCTCGTTCAGCTATGAAAAACTTACGAAGTGATTCGTAAAGATTAGCAACGGTAATCAAATCTATGTTAGAAGTCTGAATTTGAACATTCACTTTGTTTATTCTCTCCAAAAAATCATTCATCCCTTACAACAACCATTACCTATTAAAAACTAAAAATTTGTCAATTTTAGTCAGTATTTTTACGCATAAAGAAGTTACTTTCTGAAATTGAATTTAACAAGTTGCAAACTTGCTGCAGCAATCATGATTAGACCATCGATATTATATCAAGATTGAATTGGGTAAGCAGATCTCATAATTATTAGGTACACGGAGAAAAAGTTATAGCCGTTATCAGTGAAGAATATATGTAAAAATTACTAAATTTCGATTATAATATCGAATCGCTATTGCGATATTCCAAAAGTTCATAATCATTAATGTATAATTAGTAAAGCGTTTAGGAATTTTCATGCAGAGATGTTGAAATATTTATTTATTAGCACTGTATATGAGAATATTTCGATATTTGTTAAATATTTTAATTTCTCTCCAATTTTCGAAATTCGTATTATGTGTGTGTATAATTATTTTTTTTTAAATTTGTAAACCGAAATAAAAAATGTATGAACTAAATTTGCCGCCCCTTAAAATTTGCCGCCCTAGGCTCCAGCCTACTCAGCCTACTGGTAAATCCGCCACTGCTATTATTATGTAAAGTGGTAGGTTTTATCGGGCTCTTCATGGACCCGATGTTAGACCAAACCACTTCTGTGGCTTGGCTACGTTTTGGTGACCTTTTTGGGGAAACCGACGGTTCTGTCTTTGCAATTATGGACAAATTAGAAATTAAAGGCTATTATTATTATTATAAGAATACATTGCGAGGAAATCTGCGCACCTGAGTTCTTTATTAAGAGTTTCGAAGGTATGTAAATCTATAAATATCCCAACCCTGTCATTCAGCAGAGGAGGCCCTTGCCCAGCAGAAGGACGTGTATAAATACAGAGCTAGTATTGTTTTTATTACCAATACTGGTAGAGAAATTTCAAATTTTTATTATTGACATGTAAAAGAGCTCTTTGTGGCCTAATTGCAAATAAACGTTTTGATTTTTATTTTATTATAGCTGAGAACTATCTCGAATAAAATAGTTTTCAGACCAAAACCGCATTTAATTCGACTTAGACTTAATTAGATTTAGACGATACAATGCTAAAAACAGATACGCACGGTCACGTACACAATGTGTACATATGTCAAAGGGGTCAAACTTAAAACACGTCTCTTTTTTTGTTGGGGATTAAAAATAACTATCCTATACGTTAAAAAGGAGCGATAGCTCAGCGGGCAGTGGTACGGATTGTCGAGACGGAAGTCGTAGGTTCGAAACCAGCCCCGAGAGCATACACCTCTGACTTTTCTAAGTTACGTGTATGTTCATTGTTGAATATCTCTTGTTTCAACGGTGAAGGAAACATGCATACCTGTGAAGTTCTCCATAAGAATTACTGGGCATTACGAGACTTATCCTATGTCTCAGGAGACATGACGAGCGCATTTCAGTGCCATGCAGTGCTTTGTACTCAAAGTTTTGTATGGTGGTATTTCTGTATACAGGGTTATTTTTAAAACACCAGCAACCTCGCAGGGGTAGATTCCTGAGGTTATAAGCTACTACTTTTGTTCTACGACTTTTGATAATTTGTTAGATTTTATTTTCATACAAAAATAAGTATTCATTTAATTTCCGTCTTGAATGTTAAATACAACGCGCATCGCAGATAACGTAAACAAACACGCGAAGCGTGGGGAACCGGGCTAGCGCCTACGACCTTGACCGCTGAGCAGCTGACCGCCCTTTGAAGTCGCGCGCGCACGCCGCGCTGCGCCGCAATCTACGAAGAAAAATACGACACAACAAAAACTTGTAAAATCATTTTTTTTTAAATATATTGAGTTATATCCAAACTCGTAGAACAAAAGTTGTTCCGTATGGGGTCAGCTATCTGGTCCTGCGAGGTTGCTGGTGTTTTAAAATTAACCCTGTATAGGCAGACGCAGGGTTTACCATCAGGCGCACGACCTGCTCGTTTCATCTTTCACCCTAAAAAATATACCTTCGATATTCTTCTGGAGAAATTCTCAGGTGTGTAAGTTTCCTCACGATGTTTCCTACACCGTTACAGCGAGCGATAATTAACAATGAATACACACGTCACTCAGTTCTAAGTCAGAGGTCCGTACATGCTCTTGGGGCTGGTTTCGATCCTGCATCTTTCGTCTCTACAGTTCGTACAACTCCCCGCTGAGCTATCGCTGCTTATTAAGAATTCGGAAGCCTACATACATTTATAGCGTCTATGCCTATAGTTACGTATATATATGAATGTTCTACATTTCAAAACCTGTTTAACGGATTATTAAATCATTTGATATCAATCTCTCATATTAGGTCCTTACATATGAAATTGGCGTTTTTCGTACTGGCCACTTTAATCACAAATTTCTCCTCTTTGGTAAGGAATTCCAAATTCAAATTTGTACAGCTATAGACTCATGTATTTGTGCTTCGATGATCGTCATTCATTTGTTTTTTTTCTTCTGTTTTTTTCTGTTTGCGTCACTCATTTTACAAAATGGAAAACTTAAAATATCGCATTATTTACGAGTACGAGTTCCGCCGTGGCAGTGCTGCGGAAACAACTCGAAGGGTGAATGATGTGTATGGCGGTCGTGTTGCAAAAGAAAACACAGTTCGTTTTTGGTTCCAACGTTTTCGTTCTGGAAATTTCGACCTGCAGAACAAGCCCCGTGGACGGCCTGAGACTCAAGTTGATAATGAAGAGTTGAAGGCTATTGTGGGAGCGGATCCATCGCAAACCACGTCCGAGTTAGCTGCAGGCTGCGATGTTAGTGATAAAACTGTTTTAATTCACTTGAAGCAAATTGGGAAGATTAAAAAGCTTGAAAGGTGGGTACCTCACGAATTGACTGAAGCAAACCGGCAAACGCGCGTCGACTGCTGCGTTACATTACTAAATCGGCACAATAATAAAGGTATTTTAAACCGAATCATTACCTGTGATGAAAAATGGGTTCTTTACGATAATCGGAAGCGCTCAGCGCAATGGTTGGATCCTGGCCAGCCAGCCAAATCCTGCCCCAAGCGAAAATTAACCCCAAAAAAGTTACTTGTAAGCGTTTGGTGGACTAGTGCCGGTATTGTTCATTACAGTTTTCTCAAATCTGGCCAGACTATTACGGCTGATGTCTATTATCAGCAATTGCAAACCATGATGGAAAAGCTAGCGGCTAAACAACCTAGGCTGGTCAATCGCTCCACGCCACTGCTGCTTCAGGACAACGCTAGACCACACACTGCGCAACAGACGGCTACTAAATTAGAAGAGCTTCAATTGGAAAGTCTAAGACATCCTCCGTACTCCCCGGACCTTGCTCCAACAGATTACAATTTTTTTCGAAATTTAGATAACTTCTTGCAAGGGAAAAAATTCAACTCTGATGGGGCAGTCCAAATCGCCTTCAAAGATTTTATTGATTCCCGTCCGACTGGTTTTTTTAGTAAAGGGATCAATGAACTACCTATGAGATGGCAAAAGTGCATAGAAAATAATGGTTCATACTTTGATTAATTAAATATATTATATTAAAAAATATTCGACTTTTTGTTCCTCCCATACAAAACGCCAATTTCATATGTAAGGACCTAATAGTATATTATACTACGTGTCATATTATAGCGATATGGCAACTACAAAAAAAATCGTAAAAATCGCGCATAATTCAGTAGATTCCTGTTTTTTAGTATAGCTAGCTAGCTTTCGCTCGTAGCTTCGCTTACATGGAAGCCTTTTTTGACATGTTTTATTTAATTAACAATAAATGTACTCAAATTCATAGCCGTATTCCGTTGCATAAAACGACATTTCACTAAAATAGGCTTTTCCCCTTTTTCAAATTATTTTTTTTAAAAATCTTTTCTTAGCGGGTTCACATTACACAAACTATCATCTGACCGAATTTCTGACTCAAGCTTTAATAATTCGTTTTGAGGATTCGTAATTAATATGAGTGGTATTTTCCTTTTATATATGTACGTAATAAACAAAAAGGTCGGTCTGGAAATCTTTGGGGGAGGCCTATGATCAGCAATGGACGTCTTGTGGCTGATGATGATGATGATATGCACGTAAACCATTTATGGTTCCTGCGGTACGGGACAGTTGTGTTGACGTGTTTATTATAGTCATTATGTATATACTGCGACAGTGCTGTTGTGCACTCACGCCTGTAATCCCTGAAGGGGTAGGCAGAGGTGTAAGTACACCCACATCTCACCAACCTTATTTTCCCCCCATGATGTGATAGGGGGCAAGCCTATCACCATACCAGACACAAATCCAGACTCTGGGCTGATACTCATTTTGTTATAGAAATACTCAACATTTATTTGAAACGATCCGGGAATCAAGCCTGGGATGTCAGCATAGCAGTCGTACCGTGTGCCCTGTACAACTGCGCCACTGAGGCAGTCAAAGCAATTACGTCATATTTTATATCCCTCCCGCACCGCTCTAACCGCAGGAACCCACTCAGTTATGAGTTACTTCTTTAGCAATAATATTTCTTGTATATTTCGTGTGTTTTATGTAAATAAAGAATGCACTCGGTGGATTACTACCTACTCCATCGGGATGCAGTTGTAAAGGTTGTCTTATAACTACTATCCCTGTTATCTACACTATAATATTATAAAGAGGAAAAATTTGTATATTTATATGTAACGAATAACCTAAAAAACTAGTGGACCGATTTAAAAATTTATTTCACCATTAGAATCCTACATTATGCCTGATGAACATAGGCGACTTTTTATCCCGGAAAAGGCTGATCACGCGGGCGGAGCCGCGAGGAAAATCTAGTACATAATATAAACATTTTCTTTAACTTGAAAGATAAGACGACTAGAAATAGACAAAGCGGTGATACCAACACAGACCACCTCTCGCATACGGGTCCCTCGTACCAACCAATAAAAACCAACAACCAACTGATAAAAGTTAGTACTTGGGAGTCAAATTTTATTACTATCTAGTTTGATTCAAATAATATAATTATTATTATGACACGGTCAATCACGTATAAATAACTGTGGCAAAATTACAGAATGTTAATAAAAACGCTTGCGGCAGGTCAGTTTTTAAGTGTATTATCATGTAAGTAGAGCATTTTTAATGTATTCCAATTATATACCAGTATATGCTTGCTGTACTAATAAAACACATATTTCGCAATAAAAATATTAATGTTACTTATTAATATTCATCATTATTTAGCAGCGATAGCTCAGCGGAGAATGGTACGGACTGCCGAGACGATACCCGCAGGTTCGAAACCAGTCACAAAAGCATACATCTCTGACTCGCCAAAGTTACGTGTGTATTCATTGCTAATTATTGCTTGCTTTAACGTTGAAGGAAACATCGTGAGGAAACCTGCATACCTGAGAAGTTCTCCATAAGAATTTCGAAGGTATGCAATATCAACTTTTGTGAATGGCGTGAATTGATTTTTTTATCACATAAACTGGTGCATACGAACAAATAGGTGACTTAATTCCTCATGGTAAGAGATCTCCACCGCCTATGTAAGCTCACAATACCAGAAGGATAATAGACGTGTGACGTGCCGACCTTTAATGGAGATATACAATTAAGGCATTGGGAAGGGGAAGAAGGTTTGGGCCATCGTATATCTCATCTACTTTACGTAAGTTTTCTGTGAGATAGTGGTAACGACCCGGTCGAGCCGGCCCTATCATACTGTAGTCAAAACTGTATGTAAGATATTACGAAAAAATCTAAATTTTTTACAATTCTATTAATTAGTACGTTAAGACGTGTCTACGGTCCCTTGTTATACACACAAACATAGACGAATAATTATAACACACCTCTGGTTTGTCAGAAGTTAAAAATCCTACTTTCTACCTATTATGAATGTGAGCTGGAATGTTTGTGAGTTTGTTTTGCGTATTTGTTAGTCAATCATGTCCAACAGCTGAACACATTTGGATGAATGTTTTTTTTTTTTATTCTTTTTGATCGTCGGCGCAACCTCAAGCAAGTTTTAGTTACTATATGAAATTAAAATAAAGTTGCAACATAGTCCATGTTGTTATGACAAACGACATTGTATAAGTAAATATCACAAACGGCAAACAATATGAAACAATAGATTTTAATACTGATGTCTTGTTTTCCACGTTTTCCATACCCTGTGTTTATAACTTGTCGTGTGGTATTACCTGTATTGACACTAACTTGTTTTCATTACTTAAAATAATCTATTTCTAAATATTTAGTAGCGGATGTTAAAGGATATATCTCATAGTAATAATAAAGTAAATATTTGCACTAATTAATACAGCTATGTTTTATCATGCTATTGTTCTGGAATTCCTATTTTCTTGAAAGAAATATATATTAGATATCTTTACATCTTTGTTTTTCAGCTTGTAGATAAAAGGTATTAATTAAAATGCATATGTTATTTTTAGGTAAAAGAAATATCAAATCATATCATCCGTTGACCACATCCTCGAAGGAATATGGGCAGGCATGCGTTTGGTGCATCCATCATTCGAAGAACTTATATTTGTCTTATAAAGCAAATTTTGCGAAGTGTTAGGTCTCTCGTGTGCGAGAGGCCGTCTGGGTTGGTATTGCTTTGTCTATTTTTTTCGCCAAGCAATAGTTATACACTGTTGTGTTTCAGGTTAAAGGATATTGATGCCAGTGAAATTACTGGACATTAAGACTTAATATCTTATGCCTCGCGATGATGAACGCAGTTCAGTGCCATATAGTGATTTGTAATTCAAAGTTCTATGTGGTGTAGTGTCTGTTTATGGGCAGGAGTGACGCTAACTGTGAAATGAGCAACCAGTTCATTTCGGTTGTTCGGCAATAAAAAAAAACTAACTTTTTCTCGCGGCTCCGCCGTGTGGAAGTCTTTTTAATAATTAAAAAGACCGTTAAAGTTATCCCACAGGAATGTATTATCAGGGTATCTTTTTGCCTTATCCTATTCATAGTCGACCTGTGTGCCCAATTTCATCCAAATACGTCCAGCCGTTAAGGTGTGATTGACTATCAAATGTTCACAAACTCACAAACATCCAAGCTTTGAGGTTCATAATATTGGTCGTATAAGGGGCGTTTCTGTCGCCATATCGGGTGCAAATTATCATCCCGAACAATATAGTGGTAATTGTTTTTATAAAAAAGAATGATGGATAAATTGAAGATCATGATGAATTTTTAAATTTTCCCGACACGGTGATAATAAATGCTATAAGTTATAAACAAAATAGCAAACCTTGTACATCTCGGTGTATATACATTGTTTTATCACCAAAACAACAGAATTAAGGGGAAATACAGAACTGTAGTCGCCTTTACCATATTTGGAACTAATAAATATTAATTCTCTTTTATTTCTATTTAGCACGTAAGAAAAGGAATTCCCTTCGAGGCACAAATTTCCTCTTTTTTTGTAGATTGGAGCTTTATGAGGAAGGACGTATATTTTATACAATTATTGTAGAGTTCATTTATTAATCATTATTGCTTTCTTTAACGGTGAAGGAAAAGACGTGAGGAAACCTGCATACCTGAGAAGCTATAAGAATTTAGAAGGTATGTCGAGTCTGCGAACCCGTTTTAAGCCAACGTGGTGGACTAAGGTCTCACCCCTCTCAATCAGTAGAGGAGGCCTATGCCCAGCAGTGGGACTTGTACCAACAATGACTCTACTCAACCTCTCGGATCCAATTTCTCGGGCATCCTGTTCCCCAATTAGTGGGCGTACTTTTATTGCATTACACTTTCGATCGCTTCCTGACCCAAAGTAAACGAAGATACTGTTGCTATCCGTTGCTACGACATCGACGTAAAATAGCGGCTTGACCAATTCCCCCTCCCCTTCCCAATCCCTAAATATCCCTTCCTTAAAGGTCGGCAACGCACCCATAATATTCTGGTTTTGTGGGCGTACGTGGGTGGTGGAGATCACTTACCATCAGGTGACCTACTTGCTCGTTTGCCGGTCTATGCTATAAAAAGGAAACCTTCTCTAACAACGTAGTTGCCAGTGTTGTCAACTTAGTAGTAAAGTGTAGTGCTAAAGTGGTAGTAAAAAAGTTCTTTTGCAATTGAATGGTCGAAGATCGGTAGAGAGTGCCGATAACAATAATTGCGACAAAAATAACAAAATTACATTAAATCGTAAGTGAATTTCATTATTAAATAAAACTGAGAACATTTCAACATAAACAAGTGCTGCTACTTCAGATGATCGAAGCAAAGAAACGTAGCGAAGGGTAGGAAGGTAATCAGGAGTTCCACTCTTTCATTAACAAATAAAAAGAAATACTTTAAATTTTGATAATCCTTGTTACGGCTGTAGGAATACGTAGCTGATGTTATAAAATTATATTTTATTTCATCTATCATATGGGAGACATGAGAGCGTCTCACTATAGATGATGCTTAAGATCGAGTGAAGTGGAAGCGTTTAAGTTGGAAGGCGGACCCTGGCACTAAGCCGGGATAACGCAAGGCAGAAAGAAAAAAAGATCATATGAAAAAGACCTATCATAATACGTAGTTCTGATGTGTATTACTGGTCAGAATCACCTTCCCTTCCATTTAGCCATTGGCAATTTTCATACAAAATTTCAAAAAAAATTGTCAATACTGTTGAACTACCTGCCTCCTTTATACACTATACTGTAGACAGTAGGCACATTAGGAGGTCGGGTTCAATCGGTTACTCTAGTTAGATGCCCTGACTCTCTACTTCTTGTTAGCCTTATTACATCAACCTGTCCCGAGAGATCGGACCCAAGAAAACGTGAAATTTAACACAAATTTATGAAGGGGCAGCCCCTCTGCTAACTCACTGCAACAAGAACACAACATTACAACTAACGATATGCTACTATGCTGCACTACAACAACGATAGTTTGATTCTGTCCCGTGTCATGTAGCAACTGGCGAGTTTATTATAGTGAAATAACCATAGATATATCATTAATTCACTACGCAAAACACTCAATAGTAAAAATAGTGCTAATAAACATTCATAAGATTAAGGATCAAGGGGCTTTAAAATGTTTAGACTGATATGCTGATTGTTAACAACAAAACGCTTCATACAAGATGACGATAACATAATACATTATCTTAAGATACCGTATTAGGGCATCACACAAGGGGAAGATAGTACCGAGCGTAAGGCGAAGGCTGCCACAAAAAAAAATGCTATGTAAGTCAACATATTTTCTAATTTTTTAACGCGGTCTTTTTGGGCCAATAAATACAGTAACATTTCAATTGATTAATAATTAATTCGATTTTTTATTAATAGAGAAATATAAACAAGACAGAACAGTAGACAAAACTGTCTACAGAGTGGCTCTACCATTCAGAATCAAATGTTAAAGTTTGATATGGGAAATAGCATCCCCTACGTTTCAACCCATAGTGTTTATTTAACCGACTTCAAAAATGTATGTACAGAAATAAGTCTCTTAGTGCTCAATTATTTTAGTGGAGCGAATGTCCTTCTAATTCACATTGCTGCTTGGCGGCAGAAAAGTAATGTATAAAGTGGATATGTACTGTTCTTGAGAAAAAGTAAACGAACACTTTATTTGTTATTTGTTTTTTAATCAGACAAGGATTTTTTATTGTTATAAATCTTTTATGTTGAAATTAGTATCAGAAGAACTAACATTTATTTATTTATGGTAGCTAATTGTTTAGAGAAAAATATTTCTACAGTATTTGCTCATAATCTTTAATCAAATGTTTAGAAATAAAATATAATTACATATATTAAGGTAAGGTATTTATTAAGCAGCGATAGCTCAGCGGGGATAGGTACGGACTATCGAGACGAAAGTCGCAGGTTCGAAACCAGCCCCAAGAGCATACACCTCTGACTTTTCTAAGTCACGTGTATATTAATTGATAATTATCGCTTACTTTAACGGTGAAAGAAACATCGTGAGGAAACCTGCATACCTGAGAACTCGATAGGTTTTTCAAAGGTATGTGAAGTCTAGCAACCCGCTAATGCGGGCCTAACGGCCAGCGTGGTGGATTAAGGCCTAACCCCTCTGGAGGAGGCCCGTGCCCAGCAGTGGGGCATGTATAATACAGGGCTAGTAAATAAAAAAATAAAAAATATTAAGGTCTAATTAATTATTTGCAATGATCATTATTTTATGCTGTGATAAGGGTGAAGAGTGAATAAGAACTTTGGATAATAGCCTTGAAGAGCTCCATATTAAACACAACTAGTCCACTTCCAGTGACAATTAAGGTCTTCTGAGCGCGAGCAATCATTAGTATCAATAGTTTTGTGACCACAGGGTCCGCCCACTTCTCCCATGGAGCATCATATAGATCAGATCCTATATTCTCGCCAACCTGGAACAGTACAGGTACAAGTAGAAAACTATTAGATTTTTGAAAATATTATTTAAAAAAGAAACTTGCTTTCTGAAAGTAAAATTATAATTACAATTTATATCTTTTATTGGACTAAAGTCTAATCCGTTTCATTCCTAGAGGAGGCCTATGCCCAGCCATAGGACGTAAGACAGGACTGGTGTTATTATTATTTATTTTTGTTTAAAATCTATATCTATAGTAGCATGATATCATTATGGAGAAATTTATTACTTAATGACGTACAAAAACTACGTGCAGCACCAGCTACAGCTAATAAATTCAAGGATTCTAATTTAAATACATAAATAAGGTGCTACCAATAAGCCGCTGATACATATCTTTTTAAGATAGATCCGGTTCATAAGTAAAATAATGATATTCATATTGTTAATCTCAATGATAGGTAATGCATTAACGCCTATCGGTTTACGGTGCTATTACCCTTGTCAACACACAATAGACAGGACTTAGAACACAAGATATAATTTAACCACCTGCCACAATTGACCAGTCGCCCTCGGCTATTAGCTAGCGAGATGATAAATTGAAATAAAGAAATAAATCACGTTACCTTAGTCAAGGTGCTTGCGTAGTGACAAGGCAAATAGATGTGGAGCACGCCAACCAAACCAAATATCGTGTATTTTGGATCTACGCGCTTCAAAAGATATATCATATATAAGTTGAATGTAATCATAAAGGATGTCAGCATAAATACGGCAAAGAGCCACGGGCCGTACAATCTTTGCAACTCTTCGTAGAACTTCATAGCATCTTGGTGGTCTTTGATAGCTTCGTTCACCATTTTGCGAAGCTCATGATTATTCTGTGCATCCGCAAACGCTCTGTGTACTTTGTGGGTCATTAATTTCAGTTTCATACACAAATGCGTTGTGGCGATACAAAACGAACCATCAAATCCGCAGTAATTTGGAACCAGAACAATGCATTGGCAACAGTTGTATGCAAACATACATTGAAAGAAAGGCGTTTCACTCTGAATATCCTCCACAAACATCAGTTCCATATCGTGAACCATCAGTGGGGTGTAAGCGTCCGTTTTTATACTTTCTATGGTCATACAAATACCAGCGTATATAGGAAATTGTGCACTCAGTACTATCGGTATGAACAACCAGGATATTTGACCTACTTTACCTTGCCGTATATGTTCTTCGTATATTGCTTGATAGTCTTCTTCCAAATCGTTTGCTGCCAGTAAATCATTAGAAATTGTATGTAGAAACGGAGCAAAATCTTTTGTCGCGTAAATGGCATAGTATGTCTTGATAAAAAATAATAGCACAATCACAGCTAGAGTCATGTTTCTTGCGAAATTAAGGATATCGAGGGTGTAAAGGCATTTGAATGTGTAAGTAATGAACCAAAATAATTGGCCACCATTGAGTAAGATAATTAGATTTATAATCACGGCTCTCTTGGTTGCGTTAGTTCTGTTTGGATATATAAAAGCGAAAGCCAGTGCAAAAGCGCATATTGAAAATGTTTTGTCAAATATCTTGAACTTTTTCTCCGACCGTTTCTCAGTGGTGATCTCCATTTTTGGTGTTACGTCGATGCTTCCTTATTCGCGAACAATATTGTTATGCGTTCTCCTCCTTCACGATTCACTACATATTATTTTTCATAAAAACACGAATGAGGTATTGAGACTAATTGTAAATTGTTAGGTACATGCATTATAAGTGCTAAATTACCACCCACACATCTGAACAAGTGTTATCAGTAATCATTTTGCAGTTTTCTTTTATTTTCAGCTGTCTTTTACTCATCCTAGCTATGATTATTGTTCAATTACGCTACTGAGCAACAATCATACTTTATTGCTTAATTGACACGTTGCGTCTATCGTCTATCCGAGACTTACGTAAATTTATGAGTTATCCCTGTTTTTGGCTGCAATTTGTTTTTTTCACATATTACAAATGAGACGTGAATTTCCGTCTTTATTTTTATTAATCGTACACAATTTGTAATTGCCAGAGTTAAACTAGCAATTACAACAGCGGACATAAACCTAGAGTTAAACAAATATATTTCCTGACTGTTCTGACTTAATATCGAAGTACAAAACTATATGTACTTATACTACAATATAATTAGTGTCATTGGCTACGTTCAAACCTAAGTGAATGTTGTTAAGCCTGCTTTTACGACATGTGTTCGTTAAACACTGACTTTCGACGAGAGTGCTCGAGATTTTACAAACTCGAGTGTTCGTAGCAATTCTGTTACGAAATACTATACAATAACTAGGTGACACCGAGTTTTAAGAGCAAGGGCTTTCGAGTGGTCGATTTCTTAATTTTTTAATCAATGTTTCAGTGCCTACTTTAAAAAAGAATGTTTACTTATATTTCGTAACTTTTTAGCATTCCGGTTTAAATATTTTAAGAAATAAAATTAATAAATTTACGTTAAGAGGCTATTAATTGGTAAAGTAAATCAATAATAAGTACGTACGATATATTTCTTTGAACGCGGTTTGTCGAAACTTGAAAATTTATTTTACAATTCAAATAATATTACTGCCTCGGTAGCGTAGTTGTATTACGTACACGGTACGACTGCTGTGCTGAGGTTTCAGGTTCGATCCCCGGGTCAGGATAAAACTGGTGGCAGGCTAGCGGATGGTCGTAAATGTACTAGTCATAATGATTTCTTACCTTTACGCGAATGTTAGACATTGAAATAAAACTAATTTAAACGGATTTTATCTTGGTTTTTAATTTTAATTTTGGTTCTGACGTTTCGAAAACTTTTTAGCCTTCGTGGTCACGGGGTGGACGGACTGCTCAACAAAACCGCGATAAAATCCGTTTAATTTAGTTTTATTTCAAATATTAGTCATTTTTTCTGTAACGTGTGTTAACAATCATTTGCGATCCTCGACTTCACCGCGAGTGCGATAAATCCAGATGGAAGAAGACTACTTAAGTAAATATACACGTTTAGTAATATACACGTAACTTAAAAAAGCCAGAGGTGCTCTTGGGGATGTTTCGAACTCACGATTTTCGCCTTGATAGTCTGTACAACTCTGATACGCTGTTTTATATAATGCCGTTTAATATCAATGTATTTATTTCTAAAGACCTCTAGCAAAGGACAGGTCGAAAGATCAGCTGTTATTAAATAACATTCAAAAGCAACAATCGAAAGTAATTCAAGATTAATAAAAAGATGATATCTATTAACTTTTCTGTACAAATTGAGCTAGGTGTACACGCAATATCGCGTGCCGGTAGTTCCGGCGCGCGGCGTCAGTTGGCCAATGTAGAGGAAGCTCTGAAATTACATGACCTCACCACACCCACAGCGCTGCATTTAGTATTAGAGTTTCCGTAACATTTAAGTTTCATTCAACACCGCAGCATTTTATAGTAGCCTTCCAAACGAGGATGTGGGTTACCTAATGGTAAATGATCTCCACCGCCCATGAAGCCCTCGGAACGGAAATGCATAATTAAGAGTTTGGTAAGGGGCCACCGGATATCTACTCTAGAATGTTACAGGTCAAATAATATGTTGTTTTATTTAATACTAGTGGTGCCCGCGAACTTCGTTTCGCCATCAAAAAGCTTTCATTCAAACTTTCATCCCCTATTTGGGCCTTTTAGGGGTTGAAATTTAAAGAAAAAAATACCGTATGTTTAAATCTGGGTCATCAACTATATTTGTGCCAAAATTCGTGCGTTTATAATATTAGTAGGACTAGCTTTTCCTCGCGGCTCCACCCGCGTGATCTGCTTTTTCCGGGATAAAAAGTAGGCTATGTTACTCAGTGATAATGTAGTTTTCTAAGGTCGGTCCAGTAGTTTTTAAGTTTTTACGTTATATACAAAAATACAAATCTTTCCTCTTTATAATTTTAGTGCAGATTATTAGTCGACGTTGGCCATAATAACTAATGATAATTCTTATCGTAAAAAAATAATTTTAATAAATCTTCATTACGAATATGTGGCAAAAAAAAACAAAATACAAATATTGAACAAGAGTAATTTATGGAATATTTTGTATTGGAATTTGAATGAAAACCTAATAAACATTTATTGCAAAATTTAAAAATGTTTATTGGGCCAAAAATGCACATTATTTATATCCCTAAAACTATATTCTTAGTACAATGATGTGCTGATTGAGGGTTTAATTTTATAATTATCTATCTGTTTTAAACGCAAATGACGTCGTAAATCAGTCGTAATTTAGAAGTGTTATCACAATAATATATTTAAGTGTTTATGCAAATGCATGAATGTAGGCAGCAATTTGGCTGTACCCTCACTTTGCCGACGAATTAGGCCCGCCGCGTGCTCCTCTGTCTATCCAGATATAAAAAAAATACATTAACAAAAATCGATTGTATGTACCTACGACAGTACATTTTCTCGGCTTACCTCTCCAAGGGCATGTTGCGTATGATTACATTGTAACCTAACTGAATTTATTAGGCCGTGCCATCCCTTGCAAGTTTGTTTAAGGAAAATAATTAATATTTCCTCATGACAGTTAAAAGTAACACTATTTAACGGACGTGGCCATTTATCCAGCAAAAAGCGGAATTAAGGATCCGTTCTGACTTCTTGTAATTCTTGTTTAAAGGATATTTACATTTAACACTCCAGCCTAATTTAGGTAATTAGTGGAATTAATTGATTCATGGAATCGTATTTACAATAATTAAAAATGTTGAGGCCGAAGAAGATAAATACCATTCAACTATACATTGGAGTAATAGTGAGAAGCGAAGGAATAGAAGAGGGTAGAAATGCAATATCTTTTGGTGAATGACCGCATAGCATGAACTCTTCACTAGGATGCTCGAAGGTTTGAGAAAACTTCGTAGAAATCTGTTGGATGATGCAGACTCCAGAGCGTAGACATTTTAAAAAGCGTACGGAATTTCAAATAGGAACATAATATATTATTGTTTATTTAAGGAGGTTTCACAATTCTTCAACACCGAATGTAAAGCGCGTTACGCGTTTCAATTCTTTTTTCAATGCAGTTTTGCATATGCAGATTTTTACACCTTAAATAGCTTCGAGTATCAGTTAAAGACCGCAATTCTTTAACAAATAATCTTGCATGTATGTGCATTCTCTCAGCCCCTGGCATAAGGAAGAGTGTTGAGTCCTGCGGGGTTTCCGTCGCCAAGACTCTCTTGACCGGAGATTCCTACATACCTCTGAGCCACGCTTTGACTCAGAGGAATATAAAAGGGTTTCCCCGTATTAAAAAGGGCTTATATGCGACCCGCACATAAGACGTTGACTAGTATACCAACTTTAACCTTTATTTAATTCTTTTTTTCTTTTACCTTTAATTATTTTTGTTTGTATCGTAACGTTATTCTAATTTTGTTTCTATTCTAATCGTAACGTTATTACATCCGTTTGAATCACTTTCAAAAGTAACCTAACTGATAAATGACTGTGTAGTGTCAGTTAGACCAATTTCTATGTAAGCAAATAAGTTGTTCAGGTTTTAGTTTTTATTCTAACACGTCGACTTAAGGGCCTTCCGTGAGCAAAACACCGCGCGATCGAGGTTTTTAGAGGCTATCTAGTCATTACTTAAAATAAATATTGATTAAAAAAATATACAATATATTTTTACAATCTGTCAGCTTTACTTTGTTCGATTCAAATTCATGTTAATGCTGATATACAGGGTTATTTTTAAAACACCAGCAACCTCGCAGGGGTAGATAGCTGTCCCCATACGGAACAACTTTTGTTCTACGAGTTTGGATATAACTCAATATATTTAAAAAAAAATGATTTTACAAGTTTTTGTTGTGTCGTATTTTTCTTCGTAGTATGCGGCGTGCGCGCGCGACTCAAAGGCGCCGCTCAGCTGAGCGGCGCGTTGACCTTCAAAGGAGCTAGTCCGGTTCCCCACGCTTCGCGTATTTGTTTACGTAAAGTGCGATGCGCGTTGTAACAATCAAGACGGAAATTAAATGAATACTTATTTTTGTATGAAAATTATTGGATATTTACCTCTTCCTTTGTTAATAGCATAGTGTATGTCACGTCAAAGAAGAGAATTATATAAATATAGATATGTCACTTGTCATTCTTTGATAGATTTGAAATAAAATGGTTTATTATAATAACTAATTTCTCGTATTTATTAATGGCGACAATGGAAGAAGATTTGAGTACACTCAAATGTTCAAGGAGTGTTATTAAAGGTCAATTAGCAAAACTATCCAACTACTTACAAACCTTGAGAGAAATTTCGGATGTCGAATACAATTCACGACTTACGTCACTTCAAAAAAATGAGGAAAAATTCGACACTTTACAAGAGAAAATCGAAATTATCACTCAAAACCCCCAAGAAGAGATTGACCTTCACTTTGAGGTAACACAAGAAATCATAAACTTAAAGATATTGTTATACAATCTACGGCCACCAAGAACTTCAACAGCATGCACTCATGACGCAACTCCACCTGCTCCGATAGCAAGTGCAAGCACTACAGAGAGCAACGCACGGTACCAGGTACCTAAGGTTAACTTTCAACCATTCCAAGAAAAGGAAAGTTTCAAAAATTTCGTAAAACGACTGAAAACGTATTTAAAAATGACAAATTGCAATGAAGATCATATGATGACTTGCGTACTACTTAGTTCCTTAAGCCCAGAGTTACATGAACGGGCATGCGACTTATGTGCACCGGAAGATCCATCACAAATTAAGTTTCAGATACTAGTAGATTTGCTGGAACAATACATAGACCCTAAACCCAGCATTTGGGCACGACGTCATAAGTTTATAACGCGTATACAAGCTGAGAATGAAACCGTAACCAATTTCAGTACAGAATTGAAACATCTAGCACACGATTGTGAGTTTAGCTGTGAACATTGCAAAAAGTCGCTAAATGAGAATTTTTTATCACTACAATTTATCAGAGGCGTTCGAGATGGCGAAATTAGAACGAAAATACTGCAAGACAACAAAATAGGTACATTTAAAGAAATAGTACAGATGGCGACAGCAAGAGAAATAGCTAAAGCTGACAATGACTTCATGATAAACAAACATGATCCAAACAACGAAGTACCAGTACATTCAGTTCAGAATAAAGGCAAACCCGTGGTGAAACCACTACCAAACCAAATCACTTCATTCAAAGATATGCAAGGAAGATGTTTTCGCTGTGGGGATGTTAATCACAGAGCCAATAAATGCAAACACATCAACTCCAATTGCATTAAATGCGGAAAGACAGGACATTTAGCTCGTGTTTGTCTACAGACATTAAAACACAATACAGCACACCAGGTGGAAGAACTGAACTCAGTTGACGATGAAAACATTGGTGATATCAATGTCGTCAACACTATTGGTTCAGACAAGTTTATGGTTGACGTAACTATTGAAGGCAAAAAGGTACAGATGGAACTAGATACAGGTGCAGCACTTTCATCCATTTCGTTGAGAGACTACAGACGGTTCCAATTAAACAAACAGATATTTAAAACAACAGTAAGAATGAGAACATACACAGGTGAACTTATTACGCCAGTTGGAGTTATATACGTCAAGTGCAACTATGAAAAGCAATCTTTCTATGGAAAACTCTTTATTCTCAGACAAAACGTCGACGCCATATTCGGAAGAGCTTGGATTAGAGAAATCAATATTAATATAGTAGACATGAAGAAAATATCATTAGAAAGGGCCGACAACTCACGATTGGACAATATTATTTCAAAATTTTCACCAGTCTTTGATGGCAAACTGGGATGCATTCCAAATTACAAAGGGCATTTAACTTTAAAGGAAAACACTACACCAATTTACATTAAGCCCAGACGTATTCCCTACGCATTGAAAGAAAAGGTTGATAAAGAAATAGATCGTCTGTGTCAAGAAGGAGTGATAACGAAAATAGATAGCTCAGAATGGGGAACTCCAGTCGTACCGATCGTGAAACCTGACGGAAGCATACGTCTATGTGCCGATTATAAAGTCACCCTAAATAAAGTAATTAAAGATGAACAATACCCGATTCCTATCATAGAAGATATCTTTTCAGAGATGAACGGTGGTGAATTTTACTGCACATTAGACATTTGTCGAGCCTACCTTAATATGCAAATGGATGAAGAAAGCTCTATTTTACAGACACTTAGCACTCACAAGGGCACATTTAAGGTGAATCGTTTGATGTTTGGGGTAAAGGTGGCCCCAAGCTTGTGGCAAAAATTTATGGATAAAATTCTTCAAGATATACAGGGTGTGAAATGTTTTTTTGATGATATTATTATACAAGGATCGACAGAAATACAATTACAACAAAGATTAGAAACAGTGTTAGGAAGATTACAAGAACACAATCTCAAATTGAATAAAGATAAATGCCATTTCTTCAAAACTAGTATAAATTATTTAGGCCATACAATAGACAAGCACGGACTACACAAAAATAAAGATAAAATTCGAGCCATACTTGAAGCAAAGAAACCCAACGATGTAAATGAACTAAGAACATTTTTGGGTATGAGTAATTACTATAACAAATTCATACCTAATCTTGCAACGATTACTAATCCGCTCAACAAATTATTACAGAAAAACACGAAATTTATATGGTCAGAAGCCTGCGAAAATAGTTTCAAGAAAATTAAAGAAGAAATAATTAGTGAACGAGTCCTACTGCATTTCGACCAAAAGAAGGCCCTAGTCCTCGCTACAGATGCTTCACCGAGCGGCCTGGGTGCCGTGCTCTCACATAGATTGGCTGATGGGACCGACAGACCAATTGCGTTTGCATCACGTTCACTAACATCTAGCGAAAAGAAGTACAGCCAAATAGATAAAGAAGCAACAGCAATTTACTGGGGAGTAAAGAAGTTCTTTCATTATTGTTACGGAAGGAAATTCACGCTTATTACGGATCATAAGCCTTTAACGTCCATATTCCACCCACACAAAACCTTACCTGCAATGAGCACGATGCGGTTGTTTCACTATGCACATTTTCTTTCGGGATTCGACTACAACATTGAATACAGAAATTCAGCGAATAACAGTAATGCAGATTATCTCTCAAGATTTCCAGTGGTACGAATTTCGGAACACCATATAGACCAACACAGTATATTTCAGCAGAACCAACTTAATGTACTTACAATTAACCGCAAAATAATAGCGAAGGAAACAATGAAAGATCCAGAATATAAAAATATAATATATAAACTAAGGAATGGACAGAGTCTAAGAACATTGGGCTACGGTGACAATGAAATAACAATTGAAGACGACTGTCTTCTTAAGGGAACTAGAGTTATGATTCCTCAAAATCTCCGACACAATATATTGAAGGAATTACATACAAGCCATACTGGTATACTAAAAATGAAACTTTTAGCGCGGAGTTATGTATATTGGAAAAATATTGACAAAGATATCGAGGAATTGGTCAGCAGATGTCGTGAATGTCGTATCAAACAAAACGAACCAGAGAAAGCTCCATTACACCACTGGGAAGCACCGACAGCGCCCTGGCAGCGTATACATATTGATTTCGCGGGTCCAGTACGCGGCTATTATCTCTTCGTAATAGTTGATGCAATGTCAAAATGGGTTGAAATAATCCCAACTCAAACAACCACAAGTAAGTGGTGTATCTCAAAACTTAGAAATTTATTCGTTGATTTTGGCTTACCGTACGTTCTTGTTTCGGACAACGCCAGGCAGTTTACATCTCAAGAATTTGAGTCATTCTTACGTGAGAACGGAGTGTCTCACAAAACTTCGGCTCCATATCACCCAGCCACGAACGGGCAAGCTGAACGATTCGTCCAGACAGTAAAGAAAGCTTTGCATAGTATGGATAACGAATCTGGCTCAATATATGAGAAAATTTTAAAAATCAAATACCAACTGCGAAGAACGCCCTCTAGACAAACTGGGGAAAGTCCTTACGAACAAATGTTTAGTGGGCGGTTGGTGAGAACGTTGTTCCACGCCATGTTCCAGAAACCACAAGCGCAGATAGCACAGTCCGTCTCACCCACTAACCAGACTGGACGCGATCTAAGAACATTCCGTTCAGGGCAGAGAGTTCAACTACGAAATTATAGTGGGAAGAAGAAATGGGAATTTGGCACAGTGGTCAAACGCTTGGGCCAGCTACATTATGAGGTTTTAACGGATTCTGGTGCGACGTGGAGAAGGCACATTAACCAAATGTTAAGCACCTCAATCGACGGAGCTATAACGCAATAATTAAGGGCGGAGACCTATTGGATATTTACCTCTTCCTTTGTTAATAGCATAGTGTATGTCACGTCAAAGAAGAGAATTATATAAATATAGATATGTCACTTGTCATTCTTTGATAGATTTGAAATAAAATGGTTTATTATAATAACTAATTTCTCGTATTTATTAAAAATAAAATCTAACAAATTATCAAAAGTTGTAGAACAAAAGTAGTAGCTTATAACCTTAGGAATCTACCCCTGCGAGGTTGCTGGTGTTTTAAAAATAACCCTGTATATTTTTAAATTGTTGTTATAAATGAACCATAAAAATGTGAAATATGCAAAGATTCCGTGCGTCTCCTTTTAAAGTACAGAATGTTTTCAAATGAGATTAACATCACTAGATAGGCTACTTAATAACGAATATTTTGCCCGTTTTAAATTTTCGAAAAGACCAAAACCTGATTTTTTAAATCAATTATTCGCTAAATACGTGCATATTCTGCACGAAAACTCACGCACCAAGTACACGATTTAGTATGGCGCGAGTCAGTCAAGGTCGTTTGCTCACGGACGGCCCTTAACAACATTGCAAAAATTAAGAAAGGTATAATTTAAAAAATATCGTTTGAAAGGCGTATGGACATGTCTTAGCGGCCGCCATAATTAACTGATAACGTTCAAGATTGATTCGAGGATAAAATATCAGAAAACACACTTAAAAACCTGTTTATAAATTTAGTATAGCAATGATAGCTCAGAGAGTGGCACGAACTGCCGAGACGCAAGTCGCAGGTTCCAAACCAGTACAAAAAGCACCTCTGAATTATCTAAGTGCATATTCATTCATTGTTAATTATCGCTTGCCATAACGGCGAAGAAAACGTCGTAAGGAAACCTACATACCTGAGAAGTTCTACATTAGAATTTCAAAGGTACGTGAAGTCTGCCAAGTTGCATTAAGTCAGCGTGGTGGACTAAGGCTTAATCCCTTTCATTCGTAGAGGAGGCCCGTACCCAGCAGTGGTATTTTTCATACTAATACTGAATAATCGGAGGTGATAAATAAGTATGTAATAAAATAACAATTAAAAATCTTATTAATATATTATCATCAAAAGATAATTATCACAGCTGTGAACTATACCGCGTAAAAAAGAAAAACAAATAGACAATAACAAAAATATACATTAATCATCTCATTATCATCATCCAATCTATATTGCTTGAACAAACAAACGAACAAACATGGCCAGATATATAGTTTCATTATTCATCGAATGATTATTGTTTACAGAGCCGTTATTATTCCAATTTGTTCACATAGGTCACACACTGCCCTGTCTCTCAAAACTATTAATTAAATCGAAAATGTTCACAGGTTACTCATAGCTTTCAAAGGTACAATTTCAATTTATTGTTATTTGAAGGTTGTATCAGACACGCATTTAGAAAACATTGTTTGTGATATTTGATAATATTATCATTGGTATTTGCGATTGCGATTAATTCTGTCCAAGCGGTGCTGTATAATTATACCGCACGAAATGATATCATTTGAATATCCACTTTAACATAATAACAATCGTCGAACCAGTCTATAGGTATTCCCAAGCATGAAAGACAAAGGCATCAAGAAATTATAGGGATTCTAATAGAGGTAGGGATGTTACTTATAGAGATTAGGTTACGACCTTTACGAAGTTCAAAAAGGATACGATCTTCCGTCAATTAGCTTAATCGACAATAGCATATGTTGTATGTATATGAAGTTAAAGAATACTAAATTATATAATTAACTAATAAAATAGAAAAATGAATACGATGCAAAATTCAATATTGTGTCTAAGTCTCTGAAAATAATTTCAGTTACGTGTCTGCACAACATTATTACGCCTATCAAACTAATGAATGTACTTACTGTAATTTAGATTTCTCGTTATTATTGGTGTCAGATTAATCGATACGCTTTTAAACGGCCCAAATAGTAATTACTGTCATGATATGAACTGTACAATCTTCGGGGTGTTATTACTAATGACAATCGATACAGATATCAATTCTCCTAGTATGAGTAGTTAAGGCCATGCCCCCAGCAAAACGCCGCGCGATTGATGTTTTTAGAGGCTATCTAGTCATTACTTAAAATAAATATTGATTAAAAAATATACAATATATTTCTACAATCTGTCAGCATTACTTTGTTCGATTCAAATTCATGTTAATGCTGATATATATTTTTAAATTGTCGCTATAAATGAACCATAAAAATGAGAAAAATGCAAAGATTCCGTGCGTCTCCTTTTAAAGTACAGAATGTTTTCAAATGAGATTAACATCACTAGATAGGCTATTTAATAATTAATTAATTTCAATTTAATTTAATTAACAATTAATATATTTTGCCCGTTTTGAATTTTCGAAAAGACCAAAACCTGATTTTTTATATCAATTATTCGCTAAATACGTGCATATTCTGCACGAAAACTCATACGCCAAGTACACGATTCAGTATGGCGCGAGTCAGTCAAGGTCGTTTGCTCACGGAAGGCCCTTAATGAGTTATGCTGGCCGTAGGTTGGAGCACATGCGGCATAATACAACGCCACGAAAAAAATATTATTTATTGTATCACAATTGACAAAGTATAAATCTGCACGTGACGAACATTGCCGTAATCATGTATTGATATTGGTAAGTTTTAAAATTAATTGAAAATGTATAGAATAAATAATCAAAACGGAAAATTGACTAATGACCGTGTATCCACAGTGCTTATAGATGATGCTGGTGGCATATTGGAGTAAAAAATTACATTTGCTTCAGCTGATTTAATGCTTCAATCACACAATAAGGGGTTTTAGTACAACAGGTGGGAATATATAAAAAAAATCACACTTACAAGGCAGTATCAATACAATTTGAAAGCGAGATCTGAATTATGCATTCTCGATTTTATGATGCTGATTGATGCGTTATATTATCGTCTACATCATAGGAAAAAGACTTCTAAAACAAGCCTATGTAGTATAATGTCATCTACGCCTCACATATGCTAAGCCATAGCTGAGAATCTGCAGAATTTCTGGGTTCAATTCCCAGGTCAGGCCATAGCAACATGTGTTTGAGTGTTTGGATTCCAGGAATCATCCAAGAGCTGCTCGGGACTGGAATTTGTACCCGATACAGCGATAGGCCTGCCACATTATGGGACGGAAAAATATCAGCAAAGAGTGCTATTAGTACACCACTGCAACGGCACTTGCAATTAGAGAGACATAAATTTATGTATGTTACTGATGTCCTTATGAGAATATTGTTCCTTTTCGTCCTTTCCACTTTTCTGCTCTACATTACTCTAAACGGAAGGGAAAGGTGTTATATTAAGAGTATTGAAATATATAATACGTAAAAGACTGAACTGAACTTTCTACTATCACTATCTACCTTAATTACCAAATAAATTTAAGCGATAAAAAACACAAACTGGTGTATGGCTTATGAAATCATGCGTTACAGCTGCATTTAAAATACTTTCAGTGTTACGTACAAAGTAAATGTTTAACGAGAAATAGCTTCCTTATATTTTTGAGTAACTTTTTATGTTGAACGTACGGATGTACAAAGCAATAATATTCTTTTATTGTTCTCACGTAAAAAAACTGAAGAAATATTTCGAAAAATTAGAACCTATTTACGTTCCGAGTTTTGTCTATATGTGGTAAGTATAAGTTTAGCCTAAGGACGTCAGTAGCGGCTTGCCGTTGCGTTTCGTACGGTGATTGAGATATCCGGAGGCTCAAAACCTCTCCTCTTCCCAATCCCTTAATTAAGGTCGGCAACGCGCCCATAATTCTTCCGGTATTGTGTGCGTACAATGGCGGTGGTGCCGGTGGAGATCACATCACATACCATCAGTGACTCACTTGCTCATTTGCTGGCCTATCCGTTGAAATTTAAAATTGATATACAAGAACATAAAGCGTTTTATCGTTCAATTAAAATGTACACAACCGAATGTCGTGTAGTTCATTTTGGTAAGGTTGCTGATTCGATACTACGATTTGACGGCCCTGTGTTGCGTGATACCCAGAGAACAAAGGCTTGCGACTTTAGATACATTGCACATTCAGACGCGCTAGCAATTCTGTTTTTTCAATTTACTTTATAATTTTAATTCATATTATTGTGGTGATAGTTTAGATGCTTTATTTATACGTCTACACACACAAAGGCTGAAAAGCTTTCGAAACGTCGCGTCGGGACCAAAATTTAATAAAAAGCAGCGATAAAATTCGTTTGAATTAGTTTTATTTCAATGCTTTATTCATATAAGAAATATATAATATAATACCGTAGCTGTCTGTAATCATAGTGTTTGGTATCAATTAAACATACAAAACAAAATATATATATTTAATTTTAACTTTATATTATAAATTGTTTTTTAATTCCTTATTTAAAGCGACATATTTATATTGTGAAATATATTCATTCCTATTAAAATTTGAATTAACGTTCCATTTTTAAATAAATCGCTTTCACGGCTACACTATAAACGTGGTATTATTTGAACAATTTTAAGTTTACGATTGATTAGCCCGGTGCAGTGATTTAATCGTGACATCATCATGACAGAATCTGGACGTGTAAATGTAGCTGAGTAAATTATGGCGGGCCGTTGTCAGTTCCTCATGTTGAGGCTTAGTTCAAGGTTTGATCTTAGAAATTGATCTAGAAAAGTCTTTGAAAAAGATTTTTTTATTTGATTGAACGACGAGACGAGCAAGGCGCTCGCCTATGGTAAGCGACACGCGTGCCCATAAACAGAAGCAACACCACACAGAAAGTTGAATTACAAAGCACTGCATGGCACTGAACTGCGCCCGTCACCCCGAGACGTAGGATGTTAAGTATCATAATGCCCAATAATTTCACTGCCTTCAATATCCTTCAAACCGAAACACAACAGTGCTTACACACTGTTGCTTGCCGGCAGAAATAGACAAAGCGGTGGTACCAACCCAGACGGCCTCTCGTATACGAGGGACCTTGTGTCTACTGTGTTGTGTGTTACTGTCTTTATTGCCCGTATAGGCTGACGATTTAGTCTCCGCCTAATGATAAGCGGTCGCCGCCGCTCATAGACATTGGCATACCAGGGGCACAGCCTGCCAAAGGTTTAGGGTGATTTTTTATGTCGCTTACTTTTTATTGACTCAATAGAAAATTAACAGTTATTGTATTTGAGTATTGTAATACAATTGTATGGTTCAAGCGCGATTCAGTCTCCAATCAATTTAATGAAGTGATTTTTTTGATTATAATGATTCTAGAACCCCTATTATTATAATTTATTTTTTAATTCCAATACGCTACTCGTATCATGTAATGTAAATGCGCTTGCAATTGCATGACTACCCGTGATGTGAACTTCATATTTTGATGTTTACTAAACTAATATTATAAAGAGGAAAGATTAGTATTTTTGTATGTAACGAATAAACTGAAAAACTACTGAACCGATTTAAAAATTCTTTTACCGTTAGATGATGAACATAGGCTAATTTTTATCCCGGAAAAAGTAGATCACGCGGGCGGAGCCGCGAGGAAAAGCTAGTTAATAATAATCTTAAACATATTTAATTATGTACATGTTTTGTTATTTTACGCTGCGTTATTTAAAGATCTAATTTTTATTTTGACATGTAGACCAAACAACTTCAAGACACGTTGAATGAAAATACTATGTGAACATTACGTTATATCTAGTATAAGACCCCGGTTAAAATTGACTTTCACCCATCTGTTTTGTTTTTAATGTTAATTAATCATATCCTTGACCATATTTTTTTAGGCAACCCTATTGGTATGTGTTGAGCAACACATTTTATACCCTAAGATATATTTTTCATCCGGTAAACAGATGTGTGAAGGTCGATGTTACACGGGATCTTAGACCATTAAGATTGATGAGGCGAAGTCGCTCGGACTTGTTAGAACAAGTTGAAAAGCGATATCAACAAATATGTAAATAATTTGTAGCTGAATTTAATTTGCATCCGGTGCGTGAAATAACGGATGGGGATGTGTTGAGAATTTGACGTTTTTTTTTACGTAACTATTTTGTCACGGAATATATATAACTGCGATTTATTATTTCAGCTATTAATTAATTTTGTTATTTTAGTGTTATAATTTTTACATCTAATCTTGTAATAAACTATTGAGATAATAGACAAATTGAATAAAATTAATAAACCACGACAAAATAATACTAAACCTGTAGAATAACAACAATTTCTAGATGCTTTTGTTGGAGTCAGTGTAGCCGCCTCCGAGGTACTGAAATTATTACAGCTACGGCAAGTGTTTAATCATCAACACAGTCGCTATTTGCGTCTATCTGTCCGTTTATTCGCTTATTTCTCCTAAACTATACAACGGGCTTAAATGTCCTTTTCACTATGAAAAGAGAATTTATTCCGGAAGGTTTTTATTTATATTACGTTGTGACTCATAGGAACATGCTTACATTGAAACCGCCCGCGGGAGACAGCTAGTACAATATAATTTTAGAAAAGAGTTTTCGTGGCGCAATAGGAGGTTAACCGTCTGTGAAGCAAGAGGCTACGGATTTGATGCTCGCACAGGCACAAATATTTGTGTCATCCACAAATATTTCTTTTGGGTCGGGATGTACTTTTCCCCCAGAAGCGTTCACGACAGGCAAGCGGTTAGTAAAAACTACAATCCAAATCTTTCTGTAATATGTGTCAAAAAGCCTGCTGCAGCTGTTTTCACTGTGAGTGGGATAAGCGCAGGTGGAAGAAGATTACGTATTCTAATAGACATTTCATATGTCACAAAAATAGCAAATTATATACCAAATCAAATATAATTTTACAGTTCGACGAGAACGAAACTATTAAGCGCCAGCGGCGCGGGAGCGGCGGAAACCCGGTCTCGAAGCCAGCGGGCAGATCGCGCGGCGCTAGAGCGGCATAGTGTTGTACTATGCGAAATTAGTGTCTGTTCGCGAACGAAATTGATGTGAATATGATGTTCCATATAAAAAATCATTGAAATAATTTGCTCCACCACGTCGGCGGGCATTTTTGAAAATACACAACACTACGTCAATGCAGAGGCGCAGGCGCCGCTAGACTGACGCGCGCCGCTCGTTCGCCGCTCCTCGCGCCCGCGCCACGCCGCTGCTTTCGAGTCCAGGTCCATTTAATTTAAATTTATGCATTGAAACGCGCCGCCCCGCGCCGCCGCCGCTTGTCGCTGACTTCGAGACCGCGGCCTTATGGCGTAGTACAACAAAAACTCCATTGTTCTCGGTGATCTAAATTATCTGCAATCATACAGTAGACATTCGTAAAGGCGGCAAATGAGTTTCCGTAATGATTTTCCGGCCCCCTAGCGTTTGACTGCGTAATCTTATTCAGAGGTCAACGAGGGGGTCAAACATTGACATTTATAAATATCGTGTTCACTTGTACCTTATCGGGTCGTAATAGTATTGGTACAGGTGTCAGTTGGATATAGGGCAGGCCTGCATCTAAGTTATAGCCGGGGTCGGTATGCTAGGAGTTTAAATATTACAACAGCACCATAAACTACAATAGTTTTCTATTTCGTGCCTATTTTAAATATGGAATATATTTTGAACTATAATTATTCTAATTTCTGTGGCACCGAATCTAGAGATATTTTATTCTACTATCTCACATCTAAGAGTACCATTTCTATCAAAGTCTTTTTAGTTTATTGTAGTGTGTATGTCTGAGCCATTGTAGTAAACGAATAGACCGATTTTTATATGTTTTTTATTTGAAAGTTATTTTCACTGAAAAAGTCTCATAATGCCCAGTAATTTCACTGGATTCAATGTCCTCCAAACCGAAACACAACAGTGCTTACACACTGTTGCTTGACGGCAGAAATAGACAAACCGGTGGTACCAGCCCAGACGGCCTCTCGCAGTCGAGGGACCATCACCTTCATCTTATGTCTCGGGGTGACGAGCGCAGTTCAATGCCATGCAGTGCTTTGTAATTCAAAGTTCTGTGTGGTGTTGCTTCTGTTTATGGGCAGGCGTGTCGCTTACCATTATTCAACCACCTTGCTCGTGTCGTCATTCCATCATATAGAAAAAAATATTTCACAAAAAAAATTACTATGACTGTAATACCACCCTGGTTTCATGTAGAACGCTTTGTAGGTCTTTGTAGAGCACGTTGCCGCTGTTTGACCGCTGTACCGCAGTCGTGATTCGGCCGAAACAAATGTGGTCTGTCATTGTCTTTGTCTACCGACCAACAACAAATTCAGTCATAAAGCAATAATGACTTAATAACGGCAAAGTGGCGCGAAGGTGTTTTACGAATATTCGGTCACGGCGACGAGATAATAGAGTAAATCGTAGATACTTAACTTATGACCAAGGACTAATATGGAAGGTTTTTGGCACAAGTTAAAATAAAGCTTAATGTAAATAGCGATATCTCAGCGTACGGACTGTCGAGATGAAAGTAGCCGGTTCGAAACCAGCCCCAAGAGCACGCAGCTCTGACTTTTCTAAGTTGCAGTGGTGATTATTGACAGCCTCCGTGGCGTAGTGGGTGAGTAGGCAACTGTAATACATGACGTCGCGGGTTCGATCCCCGCACCGAGACAAATATTTGTGTGATCCACAAATATTTGTTTTGGGTCTGGGTGTTGTGAGACCGACAGTCTCTCGTAGTTCCTGATACCCACGACACAAGACTCGTATCTTAATGTGGGGTCAGAGCTATGTATGTGATTGTTAGGTGAAAAAGAATATCGCTTACTTTAACGGAACCTTATCACATTATCGGACGGAAATAAGTAAATGTGTGTTACACCTCTGCCTACCCCTTAGGGGATTATAGCTGTGAGTGCATATTTGTATTTATTCAAGCAGTTATTAAAATATTTAACTTTTTTAAAACAAGCTTTTATCAGCCGCCATATCGAATTATACGACTTTATCGGATTTTACTCAACATACCTTCTCATTTGATATGATATTAAGCAGGTTGTAAAAAGGTTTACACATAACTTTGGCCAACCGTGGCCATTAAGTAAGAAAAAATCATATATGTATGGGTTTATGTTATTACATTATCTTCAGCACCAAAAGTGTGTGCAATTCAGCTTAATCCTTACTAGCCATCACATATTTAAAAAGGGAAGTTGTGCACGCGGTACGACTGTTATACCGAGGTCTTAGGTTCGATCCCCGGGTCGGATAAAAGTGATATTGGGCTTTTCTATCACGAAATGTTCAGTATTAGCGGGGAGTCTGGAATTGTGCTTGGTATGGCGATTGGCCTATCACATCATAGTACTAAGAAACGCTCGGCGAAAAGGTATACTGATTATATCTCTGCCTATCCCTTTTGGGATTACAGGCGTGGGTACGTATGTATGTTAACAAGTGAAGGTTAACCGAAGCTTGTAAAAACACAATGTCGTATTAAGTAATTATAAAAAATATCTGAATAGTATAATATGTTATAATTTTCTTGTATTTCAGGTTGAGACATTAAAACTTAATAAAAAAAAATAAGGCCGGATACATTATAAATGCTACAATTAATCTAAAAATATTTAGCAGTCGGTGTGTACTGGCCGTTCGCTTTTAAAAAATAACTTCCTGGCCACAAGTACCTACGTGATTTGCAACAATTAGACACCTCTGGGTAACGAGATAAATACTTAGTGGCAATAAAAATGCGGTAGATAATTACGATTACGAATAATTGAAAACATATAAAACAATACATAAAGGCGAATTCTTTTTGTTATGAACATATTACATATTATTACAATCTGAGCATTGTTTCTGAGAATAAAATTATTCATTAATTATTTATATTCAGCTACAGTATGCAACTGACATATAGGATTTATTTTTTCAGACCAACAGAGTCGGCACAGATGCCGATATTTTAACCTGATTTACCCCCTTAGGGGTGGAATCTTGTATTTAAATTTTATTGGGATTTACAGGAAGGTATACATTGTCCGTTAACAGATTGATAAGAAATGCCGGAAATACGGGATAAAATGTATAAACTATTGATGGTATATTTGGAATCAAATACGCATTAACATTTCAACCCAAATCAAGTATAAATTGAGATTTTGATTTTTATATATAAGCACTCACGTCTGTTATCCCCGAAGGTGTAGGCAGAAGTTTAACTAGTACCTGGAGGTGCTTGTTACACCGAGTTTCGCAGAGTATATTTCCGTCCCATGATGTGATACCGAGCCTATCGTCATACCGAGCACAATTCCAGACTCCCAACCGATACTGAGTATTTCGTGATAGAAAAACTTAATATCATTTAACCCGACCCGGGGATCGAACCCGAGACCTCAGCATAGCAGTTGTACCCCGTACGCAATACAACTACACCACCGAGGCAATAATTAGATTTAATTCGTTTAAATTCCGTATTTTTCGTATAACACAATTTCCCTTATTAAGTAGGTTAAAATCGGTTCATATTTGGCGGATATCACATAACATTAAAAACAAAACATGAAAAAATTTAGAACTCCTCTATCTAAAGGTCGGTTAAAAAATAAAACAGACAACCGTTATTATTCTTTACGTCATTGCTTGATAGATCTTGCCTACATAGAAATAATAATAAATAAAATTCAGACGCCTTACACTATAACTCATATACACTTGCACTTTGTTCTTCGTTCTCCATTTAACAAGTTCAAGAGTAATATTACCAACAGCCGGTCTCTCTCATGGCCGAAAACATCATAATTCATTCCTCACTTTGGGGTCAAATCTTATATAATGTATTTATCTTTTATTTTATCTTTATTATTTATTTTTAGTTTTAGTGATTATTAATCGTTGTTTATAAGATTTAAATTTTTATATATTTTTGTTGTACTTGCATTGCGTTCGCACGTCACACAGACTTCCCGTTGAAAACCAGCGCTGAAGTACAGCTAAGGCTGTATTTCAGCACAAAGCTGAATGGGAGGTCCTGTTATTGGTCTAAGATAATACTGGTATGATGTACCTATGTAAAACTATTTTGTGTCTAGTCCAATAATAAATTTTTCTTTCTTTTCTTTTTTCTTTTCTTTTCTTTTCTTTAACAAAAGCGACGCGACGACCGTACCTCTAACAGAGAGGTGTTGATTATTTTGTTGCGTTATTAATCTTAATATTTCATGCGGTCAATGTCGTATCATGGATAAAGTGATTTTTTTATTTCATTGAATGACGAGACGAGCAAGGTGCTGAAGCAACACCACACATAACTTTGAATTACAAAGCACTGCATGGCACTGAAATGCGCTCGTCACTCCGAGACATAAGATGTTAAGTCTCATAATGCCCAGTAATTTCACTGGCTTCAATGTCCTTCAAACTGAAACACAACAGTGCTTACACACTGTTGCTTGGTGGCAGAAATAGACAAAGGGGTGGTATCAACCCAGATGGCCTCTCGTGTACGAGCGACCTACCGCCTTGCAAAGTCCTTCTCCGTTAAAGCAAGCGATAGTCAACAAATTAATAGATACGTAACTTAAAAATTCATAAGTGCAAGCCCTGAATAAACTCTATTTCATCATTAACTCTACATCATTTAAATTCAACAGATTTCAATATAATAGGTATATCTCACACTGAGTTGTCCATCATTTGTTGGATTACGATTAATGTGTATTAAGCTAGTAATAGGGAAGAGTTTCAGTGGACAAGTCAGCACGTACTAGGTGACCACATGGAGGGTAGATTAACAATCCATTTGGCCCTATCAATTAATAACCGGAGACCCGCTGAGAGAGAATGTTTTTGGAACGTAGTTCCTTATCGCGCGTTGCGAAAGGGGGCTAGACGGAAAAAATTGGTACGAAAAGTTGGCACGACATAATTCTCCGGCCAAGAATAAATATAATATTAATTTGATATCTAGCACACAAAGTTAAAGTCGAAATTCCGTTAATAAAAGTAAAACTTATGACATATGGAAATGTAGACGTGGTTTGAAATTTGAATTTTTGATTATCGAACACGGCGCGGCGGTCCACCGTTTAGGCTGCGTTTAGACGACGCGAAAAATTTCGTGCGGCCGTTTACACGATCGCGCAGTCGCCGCGTGGTTGGAGCGTTGCGAAGTATTAAACATTATGGCTTAGTCAATAGAGTTTACATTAGTTTTTCGAGTGATTCGAGCGCGGCGGCCGCGCGGCGGCCGCGCGGCCGCCGCGCGGCCACAACGCGGTGGGATTCCTTGTCATATAAATGCGCCCTTAGTAGCCAGTCACCAAATTACCTATCATAAAATATTTGAATGTTGGCTGCTTCCAGATTATACAGTGTCTAATATATAGTCTACGGGATGACTGTTTAATATTACGACTCACATCGAATGTTCTGGAACTCTCTAGAACGTTCGGTGTGACGTCACGTAGACTGTAAGACCGGCCGGTGCTCGCCGATTTACGGGCTGGGCGACGTAGCAGCCGGTGTGCTCCCTTCGGACCCTCCGTCCCCCCCGAGATCGAGATCATTTTAGTCAAGCCCGAGAGGTGGTCAAGCGCGAGCAGTCCATCGATCAACGGAAGGTTCGAGAGAAATCGAGAACCTTCCGGGTGACGTCACGCGCGCCGATTGACCAGCCAACGCTAGCCGACCTCCCTGGAGCTTCGAGAATTATGGAAGTACCAGGTGTTCAAACCCGTTCCCCCTACCCCCACCCAATTTGTCCTCACCCCCCCTCGGCCTAAATCGGTAATTTTTGAGGCTAGAGGGTCGTGCGACGGCTTGTCGCAATCGGCTTATTGAGCCCGACACTTTGGCCCCAATAAAAATAAATTTCGACCCCCCAGTAAGAAAGATCTGTAAAAATATCTCTAAAAATTCAAATATCTCAGAAACTACAATAGATAGACAAATAAAATTTTATTAAAATTCCTTCACTAATTAATCGAAAGGAACTTCGTTCCATCCGGGTGTCCCTTGACACCTCTCAAGTTTTTTTTTTATAGCATAGGCCGGCAAACGAGCAAGTGGGTCACCTGATGATAAGTGATCTCCACCGCCCATGTACGCCCACCACCAGAAGAATCATGGGCGTGTTGCCGACCTAAAGGAAAGGGATAATTAGGGATTGGGAAAGCGAGGGGATTTGGGCGTCCGGATATCTCACTCACCGTACGAAACGCAGCAGAAAGCCGCTGCTTTACGTCGGTTTTCTGTGAGACAATGGTAACAACCCGGTTGAGCCAGCCCATTTATGCTGTAGACAAAACCGTCTACAGCGTGGCTCTACCACTCAAAAAACAATGTCCAACCTTTTGATCCGCACTTACCGAAGCTAATAAAGTTACAAGACTACTTTCTCAAATTATTGGCAAGTCCCGTTCGTTCTTCTTAAGGGAGTGGTTTTTAATTGCAACGTTGAGATTATATTTTACTAATATTTCAATTGTAGTGTGAATATTTTTAGAAATTTAATTAAATATGTCGCATTTCAAACAAAGTTTAAAAATGGAACAAAAATAACACTGGCAAGTAAAAAAATACTCTACAGGTATTTTTGGAGTCGGTGCCAGTGTCGTTTGTCGGTCGACTGAAATTGCACCGATTCTAAAAAGACATAATTTTTTAAGTGGCATTATAATTCTTTTTAAAACTTATTTTAAAACTATTTGTGGTCGGTACCAGATAAGGCATGTAAATTCCTATATTATAATAACATAATTGCCGACGAGTGTGCTGTTAACCGTTGTGGAGTTTATTTTTTTTATTCCGTCATTAGATCTAAATCAAATGTATACCCATGATCATCATAGCTAAACTCTATCGAACATATTTTTTTAACACAATCAATCCATAATGGGCGGAAAAATTGATGTTACAATATAAATAAGCAAAAAATAATTATAAAACACGCCAAATTGAGAAACTCCTCCTATTTTAAATCCGTTAAAAACCGACTTAAAGTGGCAGTAGCCTTAGTACATATTTTGGTTCTCCGCTTTCTGTATCCATTCATACCCTAACACGCTTATAAAGTATTCATAATTGTGCTTCTGTTATCACATTTAAAACCAGGTGACCTAATTGGCCGTTTGCCAGTCTTCAGCTATGAAAAAAAATTGTACTACAAAATTGATTAGTCCCTGGAGTATTTCATGATGAGCTCTTGTGTACTGAGTTTTACTGTGCTTCTGATGCTCTTAGGCACGTAATAGTATTATAAAAACCAACGCCCACTTTTTTATGAACAGAAAGCACCGGGCAAGAGGGTATATGAGATAACATGGACTATGAACACTATCGATACTAGAGGAATTACCGGCGTTTAAAGAAAGATTAGACTTCTTAAAGGCTCTTATTTGTTATCACCAACAACCTACTGAAATTTCCTGCGGAATAAACGCTTCCTGTTAACATATTTTGTTCTATTGGTAGTGTTATTATGTCCTTAGGTTGTCCAACACGTGCTAGACTTTTTCAGATTTAGGTTTCGACGATTTTTTATTTCTCCTTTAACTCCAATGAGTTAAAAGGGAAAGTCAATAGTAGAAGCGGTCTAACATTATCATAATTGCGACAATATAAAAAATAATTAAATTTTTATACGGATATGAAAGCATTCAGTGCCTTAACTGTATACATTAGAATAATGGTAGGGGAGCCCAAGCGGGGATTTCGGGATTTACTAAAGCGCGACAGATTAATATATAGGGGGATACCTTGTACCCGGTTAAGTACCTCCACAAAACATGAGGCCCATATATAAGGCCGCCCGTGAAGGATACAGGATCAGATTAGTAAAAAAAAATTGACCATCAGAAATTCTCGAGCGCGTCAGATTAAGGTAGGGTGAGTTAATTACATCCTAAAAAGTGTATATTCCACTAATCTGACAATTTGAGAGTGACGTAAAAAAAGCGGAGGGCAACAAAGTTGTAAAAAAAAAACGTCATCTCGACATTCTCGAGCGTAGCTAAATTTTTTTTTATTTTGAAGGAAATAATTCAAGAATAATGAAAAATATATAATCTGACGATTTCCGCAAGCCGAAATAACAAAAATTCGTCGATAAAGTTAAATGCGTGCAGTTGCGTGATGCCTACATTTCCTTCTCCGCGTTTCTATTCCTCTCTCGCTCTTTCTCTATCTATTACTCTCTCACTCCGTCCCCACTCTGGTTTCTGTTGCCATGACGCCATCATTGATCATAAAGACTCGTGGCATACTGTTTACAACGTGTTTGCAATATAATTTTTGGAATAACTTTTAACCGGCTTTATCGATCAACTTCAAAAACTAATCCGCCTTTGAGCTTGAAAAACCACGTCGATCGCCACCAAGCTGGTCAAAAGCGGTTGATTCGTTCGAGAGATATCGTGAACGAAAGAAACCCGAAAAAGTGTTTTTTCGGGATTACTCCGAAATTTGTGGTTCGATCAATTAAAATTGCAAAATTACTTATGAGGATGATAAAACTGCGTCGAATGCCGCCAACCGCGTGAAAATCGGTTGATCCATTCAAAAGTTATTGCGGTTTGAAAATTCCAAAAATAGTGTTCTATGAAACTTCTATCAGACTTTCGAGCTGGGAGAGCTCAAATGCATAGAAATATTATTTCTTTGAACTCAGCAAGCTCAAAATATCACATAAATTATATTTTGAGCTCAAAAACGTCATAAGTACAATTTTAAGAGCCCAGGAATGGAATTAGCGGGAAGTTGCAGGGATGGCCTTTAAGGTGAACCGTTTTTCTAATTTTTTTTTGTCAGATCAGGCCAATCCCTCTAGATAATCGTCAGATTATGAGACAGTACGTTTAGAACATAAAGATGAACTATATATATCTTAATCTGACGCGCTTGAGTATTTCAAAATGGCGAATTTTTTTTGCACATTATGAAAATGGCCGCGAGCTTGCGTCCCATCGAAATCATCAGATTAGTGAATGAGAGCTTTTTTTTGGTGCACTTAACACTCCCTTAGAAAATCTGACGCGCTCGATTAATTTTTTTTTTTTTTCATTTTCAACTCTTAAATACAACCACCCGCATCATGCAAACGATCAGATTAACATACGTACATTATTAAAAATACGTAGGGCATTGATGCTATCAATATCTGACGCGCTCGAGGATGTCCATGCAACAGTTTTTTTTTACATATTTAAAAATCTATAGCCGCTTCCCCCACCGATGTAAAGGTATATATCATATAACATTTTTTTCTTCATATCATCTAAGCTTTGCATCCCAATAGGTCTCTACGACGCTCGAGTAAATCCCCATTTAGCATCGTGGGCTCCTCTACCATAATAATTATGCGTGCTACGATTGGTGGGGCGTTAATATCGTATGATGCAATAAGGTTTACACCGTATAGTCATGGTTACCCGTTTCTCTAATTAAGTACACTAATGATCAATAATTCAAATAAATTTAATATTACGATCAAAATTGTAAACGTTTACCGTTTTTCTAATAGGCTTAAGCGTTTTGACGCATCTGTTACGATCAGTATGCACTTTGTTGATTTTAATTATAACTTACCACCTTACGCTATGCTCGAGCGAACATAGATCATTGCGATAGTCACTGTTCAACCAAATTACTTTAAGGTAGTCTTTTGTATTCAAGAGTTCATCTGGTTGTATTATCACTTTGTCTATTTATTCTAAGCAGCAGTGAGTACGCAGTATTATGTTTCAGTTTAAAGGACACTAAATCCGTTGATATTACTAGGCGTTATAAGATTTAACTAATATCTCTATCTAATTTTCAAATATCTAGATAATAAGCGTTGTGCAGTGCCGTACAGTATATTGTAGTTAAAGTTCTGAGTGATGTTGCTACCGTTTATAACAAAGCGCTTACTATTAGGTGAGCGAACTGATCTTCTCTTCGATCTTTCTGCTTGTCGTATAAAAACATTAGCGCAAGACCAAAAAATTATAATTTAGGATTTAAATTAGATTTAGGATGTCTGAGTGCAATTCGCGTGAAATTCTGATACGCACAACTAACAAGAAGTCCATATCACAAAATAATCACACGATACATTAAATCCAATAGAAAAAGCAAAGTGCATTTGTTTCTACTAAAGTTAATGGCTAAGTTGATATTAAAATGAAAATATAATAAACGATAAAAGCCAGAAGTGGTACTTGTAATGCATTTTCATATTGTATGTAGTAAAAAACAAATGCTACAAGGCAAGCGAATTTCATAATATGAACTCGTTAATATTAATGTTCAACTATGTATATATTTTTTGCACAATTGTCTCGTAAACTGCCCAATATTGTTCAGGAAATCACTTAAAATATCATATAATAGAGATTAGTACAATATTAAGTATAATCGTTGTGTAGTATCGTGTAACAATAAGGCAGGTTAGTGATATCTACTGTCAGCCAAGAGTGCTATTATATAAATAGGTTACATACAATATTCAAAAAACTACGCCACAGTTTCCTGGTGATTAAGTTTCGCAAAGGTTAAGGTTTTGCTAATACTTATATATTAAATAATTGCTACCTTCCTTTTCTACGCAAATGCGATTTTATAATGACCAATCTATGACTATTGGCTTCAAACAGCGAACTTACCGAGTGGTGCGGCGTTTTTGTTTTGTGCTATCCAGTATTATCATATTTTAAATATAAATAAATAAATAATTCACCCAATAGTCACATACATAGCCTGACCCCACAGTAAGATACGCGTCTTGTGTCGTGGGTATCAGGAACTAGGAGAGACTTTCAGTCTCACAACACCCAGACACCGAAACAAATATTTGTGGATCACACAAACCTTTGTCTCGGTGCAGGGATCGAACGCGCAGCCTCTCGCTTCATAGCCGGCTACTCGCCCGCTGCGCCACGGAGGCTGTTGCCTTTAATTTTATATATATTAATAATATTATAACGAAACAAAATCTCCGCATGAGTGACTTAAACTCATAGAATTGCGAAAGCGAAGCATGTTGTACTGTATATTTTTCTCGGTTCACTTTCGTTTTGGTTTCGCTATCTGTATGACAAGAGCTTTAGGCAAAAAAAAAATAACAACTCCTTTCGCAAAATCGGTGATCTCGTTTATGTAATTTTTATTTCATGAAAAGAGATTGGTAAAAAGTCTCACGTAAAAAAATTGCGTATAAGTGCATTTCATTTGTAAAACAGTTTCATTTTAAACATTATCCGACGATCTTAATGTATAACCAACTAATTGTGAACTTTAGTTCAACAAAGCAACATTGTGTTCGGTGGGATTGCTCTCACACCATAACATTTAAGGGAAGCAAACACGTAATGTTAAATAATGCACGGAGTGCGTACCGTATTAAAAACATGGTCACCTATTGTTACGAATTTAATTATCATTATGACAGTCTCCGTGGCGCAGCGGGCGGGTAGCCGGCTGTGAAGCGAGAGGCCGCGGGTTCGATCCCCGCACCGAAACAAATGTTTGTGTGATCCATAAATATTTGTTTCGGGGTCTGGGTGTTGTGAGACCAAAAGTCTCTTGTACTTCCTGATACCCACGACACAATACTCGTATCTTGCTGTGGGGTCAGGACTATGTATGTGACTGTTGAGTGTATTTATTTATTTATTTATTATTCCCTGCATAAGCAGTTTGATTATGAGCTTGTTTAGTATAGTAAAAATAGTTTACTACATCTCTACGTGATTTTCTAGATCCAAGTCTTAGGTAAGGCAAGTGTTATGATTTCTGAAATAATTTTGCGATAGTTCCTCATTGAAATCAAAAGCTCAACTTGCTTCTGACAGTTTCGACTTTTTTTGCATCACTCGTAACACTGATTGTTGGTAAAGATAATTTACGTAATTTGCAATAAATCCAGTTTCAAATTTTATGGCTTTACGATTTAAACCAGCGCTCTGACATATTATTATATTCGCTTTAAATTATGGAGCTACTTTAATTTTTATATCATTAAAGTAATATATGTCAACCTTGTGAAATCAGAACTACTGTAAAACTGTTTATCAAGTACTAGCTTTTGCTCGTGGCTCCGCCCGCGTGAACGTTTAAAATTGACAAAGTTACATACAAACTTTCATCCCCTATTTTATCCCCTTGGCGGTAGAATTTATCAAAATCCTTTCTTAGTGGATGCCTACGTCATAACATCTACCTGTATGCCAAATTTCAGCCCGATCTCTCCAGTGGTTTGGGCGGTGCGTTGATAGATCACTATGTCAGTCAGTCACCTTTGAGTTTTATATATTTAGATGTTGTTTATTACTTCTATACACAATAAAAAAATGTATTGTGATATATTTCACTTCGTTGTTGTTAACTGAGATTGTTATCAATGATTGGACAATTTAAATTGTCCTTTGTCTTAGTTACAATTCGATTGTAATGCAACATACTATGTTAGATAAAAACAATTAATAAGTATAGCTTTATCCTGACTTAGATCTGTTGGCACTATTGATAGAAAATATATATTTTAAGCATTGATTTATACAAGATAATACATTAGGATATGGACTATACGATTTTTAGCTACAAAATTCAATATTAAGCTAAAGTCAAGATTGTGGCTTTTCATTTGTATTACACGTTTTAAAAACTAATTACTTACTTTGAGACCCATAATTAGTGGAATCCTATATTCTTCATAATTATGGTTCACAAATAAGGTTGTATTAAAAATAATACAATTTAGCGATGGTGATAGTCTAGTCATACCGTCTTACTTACACCTATTATTTTTTTGTTTATTCTTATCGTTTATCTAAAACTACTTACTTCTTGCACCTGTTTCTACAACTAAAGTATTTTTTCAAGATACCATTAAATGCCGTGAATTTAGATATATGTGCGTATAATTATCGTACGACATTTACTATTGGTATTTTAATGTACATTCATAGATTTTTCCTAAAACATAAACGAAGAAAGGTACAAATACGGAGCGAATGTACGCTTACTTAACCGAAACGAGCTTTCGGGTTAGGCATGGCCTTAAAATCGGCCCGATAACCGACAGAACAATATCCGTCGGTTACATAATGCTAAACATAATGCGTATATATAATAAGGTCATACTACTTTATGGTAATAAAGGGACCTGTTACAATCTCGGAGTTCAGATAAATCTTTGGTCGCACGAAAGAGATTGGAATTGTTACAATTGGCCACGTGACTTCGTGTTTTGTAACGTTATTATAATATGAACGAATGGGTATTTGATACATCTATTTTATTGTACGAATTATTTTGATAAATTGATGACTTTCTTTGACAAAATTGACAACAATTTCTCTTAGAGACACACCTTTACGCTTCTCTAACTGTCGACCAATTGTCGATACAATTATCGAACATAATATACATTTTCTCGTTATCTTTTCTTATTTATAAGATGGTACGTCCCACGTATGCGAGAGGCCGTCTGGGTTGGTACTACCGCTTTGTCTATTTCTGCCGCCAAGCAACAATGTGTAAGCACTGCTGTGTGTACTGTGGACATTGAAGCCAGTGATATTACTGGGCATTATGAGACTTAACATCTTATGTCTCGGGATGACGAGTGCAGTTCAGTACCATGTAGTGATTTGTTATTCAAAGTTCTGTGTGGTGTTGCTTCTGTTTATGAGTAGGCGTGGCGCTTACTAACAGGCGAGCGCCTTGCTCGTCTCATTCAATGAAATAGAAAAAATTAAAAATAAATGAATATTTTGGAAGTGATTTGATTGTGTTGTGCCACTATTTAGTTTCTAATCAGGTCGTGTAGCACATTTGCTAAGGGGCGGAGTTTGAGGTCCAGAAGTTAGGGGAGTGCAGAGATTGATTTATAAAAGTCGTTATTATTTTGTTTTGTAATGTTATTGTAATATGAACGAATGAGTATTTTTGATATTTCGTCTGATACATCTATTCTATTGTACGAATTATTAAGATGGGAATTAAGGCTTCCCAGCGACTGTGATATATCTTGGCGCCTTGAGATTTATTTTAACTCGCATTGTTGTCTTTATGTTGAAACCAAAATAACCTAATTAATTGTTTCCGTCCTTCTTTACATTCGAGATGAGTTTTAGATCGAAGGATACGTTTTAAATTTATTTTTACCTCTCGACTGATTGTAAGCGACTCGCTGGCCCATAAACAGACATAATACCACATATTATATATTTTAAATATATAAAAGGCACTACATGGCATTGCTGCGTACGTCACCGAGAAATAAAATATTAAGTCTCATAATACACTGGGCATTATGAGACTGTTTTCAATGTCCTTCAATTCAAATACAACAGTCATAACAATTACGCGTTTTGGGTTTGGGTGTTGTGGAACCGCAAGTCCCTTTTAGGCTGCGGACTCGAAGTCAGCGGCAAGCGGCGGCGACGCGGGTGCGGCGCGTTCAAATGCATAGATTTAAATGGACCCGGTCTCGAAAGCAGCGGCGCGGCGCGGGCGCGAGGGCGACGTACAAGCGCGGCGGCGCGCGCCAAATGAGCGGCAACTGCGCGTCTGCATTGACGTAGTGCTGTGTATTTTCAAAAATGCCCGCCGACGTGGTGGAGCAAATTATTTCAATGATTTTTTATATGGAACATCATATTCACATCAATTTCGTTGCCGGACAGACACTAATTTCTCATAGTACAACACCACGCCGCTAGCACCGCTAGCGCCGCGCGATCTGCCCGCTGGCTTCGAGACCGGGTCTCCGCCGCTCCCGTGTCGCTGCCGCCGCCGCCCCGCACCCGCTGACTTCGAGTCCGCGGCCTTAGTTTCTGATACCTACGAAAGAGATTAACTTAGTGTGGGGGGTCTGGACTATGTATCAAATAATCGTCACGATTTATTATTATTTCATGGTTGAATATTTCATGAAATGACCAATTCTACGATTTGGTCACGATATTTATATTACCAATATAGTAAAACTATGCGCCTCGGCAATCTTCAGATATTTATAAAATACGGATATGTGATGATAATCACGTAATATACACCAGTTACAACACTGGATTACGTATGTACATATATTTTTCTTGAGTGACTGACCGGAACCGGATGGCCGGGCGTTCCTTGCATAAACGTACTAATTCGTACAAACCGAACATTGTCGAAGCGTATAATTTATGTAGTTATACTTTATACTTCATTGTATGACGAGACGAGCAAGGCGCTCGCCTGATGGTAAGCGCCACGCCTGTCCATAAACAGAAGCAACACCACACAGAACTTTGAATTACAAAGCACTGCACGGCACTGAACTGCGCTCGTCACCCTGAGACATAAGATGTTAAGTCTCATAACTCCCAGTAATTTCACTGGCTTCAATGTCCTTCAAACCGAAACAGCAGTGCTTACACAGTGCTGTTTGGCGGCAGAAATAGACAAAGCGGTGGTACCAACACATGGTGTTAAACCTGCCATAGCGTGTGGATACACACCTTGTGTGGGTCGTGTTCCAGGATCAGCCAGCGTATATCAGGTTCTCCCGAGGGGCTTAGAAAGAACACGCATGTTGCAGACATTTCTTTTGTGTTTGTCTTTTATTTTCTTTTAATTTGTGTGTACTTTTGCTTAGTTAAGAACATCAGGTGAAAAAATAAATATGGTGGATAAACGAATTATTCGCAAAATAAAGTAATTGGTTTATGTTCTTTAAAACTATTGACAACTTTTAATGAAATGTAAAAAAATGTTTACTAAAGTTGATGACTTTCTGAAGAATTTCAAATACAAAAATTGTCAAAATATTTCTTGGAGACACACCTTTACGTTCCTCTATCTGTCGATCAATTGTCGATACAATTCTCGACCATATACATTTTATAGTTATCTGTTCTGATATAAATGTAAATGTTGGAAATAATTTGTTTGTTTTAACATATAGTTGTGCCACTATTTTAGTTTCTAATTAGGTCGTGTAGCACATTTGCTGAGGGGCGGAGTATGAGGTCCAGAAGTTAGGGAAGTGCAGAGATTGATTTATTAAAGCCGTTATTATTTTATTTTAGATTCACTTTTATTACGTGTGTAATTTATTGCTAATTATCGCTTGCTTTAATGTTGGAAGAAACCTGTGTACTTTAGAAAATCTTTATATAAATTTCGAAGGTGTGTGAAGTCTGCCAACTCGTAACAGGCCGGCGTGGTGGACTAAAGCCTAATCCTTTTTATTCGTTAAGGAGACTCATTCTCAGTAGTGGGACAGTATAATACAGTGCAATTTTTTTAGTCCCGTACGCAAATGTTGCCAACAGAACCTTATTACTAAGCCTGCCTTTTGTATTATATCCTTCTTTAAACGGGTCGATGTTTAGAATCATAATAAGTAGCCGGCTGATTTTTTCACAAACATTGTTATGTGTGGTTATCACAACGGGAATTTCATAATAAAATAATAATAAAACACACAAGTAAAAATTTCAGGTGTACGGAACTCTGGGCAACTGAGTCCGAGTCCCACTTTTCGAGTAGGCAACTGAACGCATAATGCTCTATTTTTTCCAGCTTCTAAACAACAAGGTAAGTATTTATATGTTAGTTGGTAAAAGCAGACATCTATTATTTTTTTGGTCATTATACAAATATAGCAGTTAATAATACACAATGTTAATAGCTAAAAGCGATGTTAATTTGTCCGTTTTTGTGTTGACCATAGCACAAAAACTTACATAAAACTATAAATTACAGTATTTTTTCCACGCTGCACTCGCATTCGATTGCGCAGAACTGTATAAAATGGAGCGGGCCTATGTAATCACGGCCTGTTAATTTAGCAATATCGATATTTTATAATATCTAGATCTATTTATATTTGTTGCGGCTGTCTCTAAATTGGTCTAATCGAAATTTTATGCAAGAAAAATATTGGTACGCTTACACAGTTGACAATATTTTATAATAATATTACCGTACATGGTTCATTTAATTTATATTTTATATTCTATTGAATGACTAGACGAATAAGAAGCTCGCCATTAAATGAACTAGGCTTACTATCAAGTTAGCGTCATGTCTATCCATAAACAGTAACAACACCACTCAGAATTTGTAATTACATAGTAGGTAGATAAGTTACGCGGGAGCGTCACAAGGTTATTGAATCAAAAATGTAGAGTCCAACTCTTCATGATGAAGATTTATTTTAGACTAAATTAAATCGAACAATTATCCTTATTTATATTCTTAACTTATTTACAATGCGTATTCAGTTCCAGGAATTTTGATCATAACAAGGTCACAGGCTAGACACCAGGTCAGCAGTTTTATTGTCAATATGTTTTCATTTAGTTCCAAGAACTTTAGTCTAAACAAGAGTATCATATTTCCAATGGATAGAGCCCTTACTTTAGTAAATAAGGTCATTTGAATGTCAAGTAAGTTGGTACTATGTTATGAACAGGTGCAGGGTACATAACTCCTCCCCCCATAGCTTCGAAATTATCAGAGGAATGGTTATTTCTCTGATTATTTCGATATACATGTTATATTTTAAAAGGTTATATTTATATGCGACACACACAAAAATTTACAGAATTATGATTATATATAACAATAGAGTAATTGCGCTAACACTTTTCACATGAATGCCCATTTCACAATTTTTCACTTCACTTTCACTATTTTTCAGTAGGTAATTTTGATACTGAAGATTTCTAGATTCGGCATCATCCAAATTTATAGGTTTCCATTGTGTCTGTGGCTCTATGGTCGTTATTTCATTATTACAGCTTTTTGTATGTATATTTTCCGCTTTACTGTAGAGATTTCATTTCTCTATTGACTCTATTTTTATAGAGTTTGTTACAAACTGATGTGGATTGGCAATGAGAAAATTTCATCCATGATGTTATACAATTGTCTTCTAAGGGTAACTGAGTTTCATCCTCGTAACACAGGAACGTCGGCCTATAGAGTTCACTACACGGCTGGTAGAGTAATAGCATGTATGACCCTTTACTATGAGGTAGGGATACTTTGGGATTATGATCATTGTATTAACAAAGGAATTGGTAATGGATAATGTAATTACTTTATAACAAATGTACATTTCGTTTTCTATTACAGGTATGTCTGAAATGAATATTATTTGACTTCCTTTCAAATAAACTTTTATCTAAATACATAGTTTTGCCTGAATTAGGTTATCATAGCTTACTGGGTATAATAATATTCCCTTTAAAATTTTACCAAGAAGTTAAAACATTCCTTCAACTTAATAGAGCTGCGGCTCTACCACACAATCAGCTAGTAATAACATGAAATACATAAGTCGACTGTATTATTTGGTGAATTGGCATTCCTTAAAAATATAAAAAAAAAATAATATTCACATTTCTTTTTGTTAAGTAAATTTAACATACTACGGTCTCTATGAAACTTAGGCATGAGGGTGAGCAATTTTTTTTTTAAATTATCTGTAACTGCTTGGCCATTGTAAATAACTTAATTAATGTTTATGCTTTAAGCTTACATCTCGATAAATAAAAAAAAAAATACTTAAATTCAAATAACTTTCTTAATTAATAATTAAATTCAAATAACTTTCGACGATTTTTGTCCGAAAATTAAGAATTCAATTTTTTTATATGTAATAACACATAGTAAATTACAACACTGGTTTCAAAATAACTTAAAATTAGCCTGCCGATTTTCGTGCAGTAGTCTAAACAAGTAAAACTTAAAATAACTTATTTAATTAACACGTAAAGTCAAATAACTTTCGACGATTTTTGTCCGAAAATTATGACTCTACTTTTTTATAATTAATAACACATTAGTACAAATTAAATACATATTAAAATACAGATTACAAAATTACTTAAAATTAGTCTGCCTATTTTGGTGCAGAAGTCAAATAACTTTCAACGATGTTGGGTTAAAAGTTACGTAATTTTGAGTCGTACAAGATTAACCACAGGAAATAGCAAGGATGAGACAGGAAATGTAAAAGGTCTACTTACAGTCTGCTCGATCCAATGCCTTCACGTAAAGCTGCTCTTGTAGACGACCAACCACCTTCGGTTCCCTCCTTTTATCAAATTTATTTGTTTGCGATTGGTTTTCGAATACTCAACACCTTAAAAGCTCAGGACCAATTTTTAGTGTCCTTCGATGCTCGGTTTATAAGAGTATGCTACCAATTGGTTCGCTAATACTCATCACCATAAGCTCAGGATCGATTTTAGTATCCTTCGATGCTCGGATTATATGAGTATCCTGCCGACTGCGCCAGATAAGTTACGCGGGAGCGTCACAAGGTTATTGAATCAAAAATGTAGAGTCCAACTCTTCATGATGAAGATTTATTTTAGACTAAATTAAATCGAACAATTATCCTTATTTATATTCTTAACTTATTTACAATGCGTATTCAGTTCCAGGAATTTTGATCATAACAAGGTCACAGGCTAGACACCAGGTCAGCAGTTTTATTGTCAATATGTTTTCATTTAGTTCCAAGAACTTTAGTCTAAACAAGAGTATCATATTTCCAATGGATAGAGCCCTTACTTTAGTAAATAAGGTCATTTGAATGTCAAGTAAGTTGGTACTATGTTATGAACAGGTGCAGGGTACATAACTAGGTGTATTTATTTGTTTATTTATATAGGTAGTACGTACATATCCACATGGCCTCTTGCAATCGTGGAACCTACCAGCTACATTTACAATTGGTGACATAAAAAAGTGTGATCCTTGATATGGAATTAGTTTATAATAATATTGGATTTAATTTGTATATTTTAATATTCACCGTTATCGTTTTTTATACTGTTCTTATATCTAATTAATATTGATACTCGCTGTTCCGCGCGGTTTCACCCGCAACATATAATTAAGAGTTAGAGTTTAAATATTGTGGGTGTGTTTTATAGCATAGGCCGGCAAATGAGTAAGTGGGTCACTTGATAGTAATTTATCTCCATCGCTCATGGGCGCGTTGTCAGCTTAAAGGAAAGGGTAAATAAACGGCCAATTCATGCTGTAGACAAAATTGTCTACAGCGTGACTCTACCACTCACACAAAACTGTCTACAGCGTGGCTCTACGCTTACGAATTGTGAACCTCCATTTTTTTGTCACGCCAACGTAGACCCCGGTCGAGTCTCCCGGGGACCTCTGAGGGTCCATCTGGACCACTTTTGGGCACTAAGAACCTAAAGTATGTTTATGACATAACATAAACATAGCTTTGCACCCATATTAGCAACGGAGTGGATTGAGTTTGAGTTAGTTCAACACATTTCTCCGCTTATTTCCGTCACATAATGAGATAATAGGTTACGAACTTGTCGCATCGCTTTCATTGACACTACAGTCTAGACGATGGCAATTATATAATATAAAAAATAATAATATATGTCGTGTTGTGATTTGTGGTTAGTAAATTTATTTTTCTTTCTTTTATATCTTATATAATTTATGTTAATATTGTATGGGCATCATAATGAAACCAAATAAAACCTATAAAACACACATGCACACGCACATGCACACACAAAACACACACACACACACACACCCACACACACACACACACACACACACACACACACACACACACACACACACACACACACGCATACACACAAACACATATAAAATTGTTGTCTAACATGTTTTAAATTAAGATAAGATATAAAAATATAGTGTAATCCTGTAATTGGCTATAGTAGATATAAGTTAGTGTAAAATTAAAGTTGTAAAATGCTGTTGGATTACCAAATAAATAAATAAATAAATAAATAATTCAATATCCATTACAGATTATATCATAGACCACCCTTAAATAGAAAGTATTTTAAATAAAATATTTTGTTACGTTAGTTTGCAATAATTAAACCTCAATTACTTAATTATAATTAAGTATACTTCCTTTAGGTAATTATGTAAAGTTGTGAATATTATGCATTTTTAATAGTCAGATGCCGGGTATATTGTTGCGTTCAATCCATTTGGGCGGATCATAATGAGACTGATATCCGCGGATATATCCGCAAATACCTCGTAACGATCAGAGAAAAATCTGAAAGTGTTAGTATAAGGGATATATGTTGTGCTTTATTAACTTTCAACGGATAATACGATAATGTAATCACGAGGTAACGTAACATATTACGCTGGTGGTAGGATATTCATATCCGCCCGGATAGCGACCACCGTACACATGGTGTTAAAACCTGCCATAGTGACTCACATACCTTATATAGATCTCGTTCCAGGATCAGCCAGTGTATATCCGGTTGTCCCGAAGGGCTTGCGATATGAGTTGATGGTTGGTTGGCGCGGGTATAGGGGTACATTCTTATATTACTGTGCCTGCGTCGGTCATGGAAGAACCATTTATACAGGCCGGCATGATTCTGGTGACCACCGACGAATTCATTGTTTGTCGGTGGTCGCTAGTTTTGAGGACTGCAATACGCTTACCATTCAGTGTAGTGCAGTCATTTTGCCGTGCTCGGATAAAAAAAAAATATACAAAAATTTATATTCCGTGACTGGCGAGTAAAAATATTTTTTAATTACTTTCTTAACACACCACCAGAAGAAATAGATTCAGGAACTTCCCTGAATTTTTCTTAATACTTATTAATAGGTTCTTCTATTTAAGAGAAGAGTAACTAAGAACCTCTAAAATATAATAATAATATGTGAATCTATATATTATTAGGTATGTATGTATAAAAATGCCGCCTGCACTACGAGTTATTAAGTGCATAGTTTATAATTAGTTATACCTACAGACAAGTACAATTATTGGTCCAGTCATTTTAGTAAGTTCACCTCGGAATCCGAGATACCCAGCTGTTACAGGCTACTTTTATCCCGGAAAATGCTGTTCACGCGGGTGGAGCCGCGAGCAAAAGCTAGTATAACATAATAGTTAATAAAAATTGACAAATATTTATAATCATTGATTTATCGATAGTTCATCAACTATATATGGCGCGTTTTCGACCGGAGGCACCGTTTGACCTGAAGTGATCCTGTGACCGCGCGCTCTCCGCCCTCTATCTCGAAAACGGTTCACCGTATGAAAAAAAGTTTTAAACAAAATTTGTAGAGAGTTTTGTATTCTACAATATTGATAACTGATGCAAATACCAAAAAACCCATAGAAAATGAGATATTTACAAAAAAAGCGCGATTTTTGTGACCTTTGACCTTGAAATTTAATAGTTGCGCACACCCTACCATATGTAGGTTTTGAGACAACTTTTAGGGTGTCAACATACAAGTATTTACAGACTTACAGCTGGGTATCTCGAATTCCGAGATTCTTACCTAATTTAAGCTAAAATGACTGGACCATATGTGTTTTTAGTGAATTGACATTGATTGTCGCATAATGTATAAAATATGTATTTGACAGCCTCCGTGGCGCAGCGGGCGAGTAGCCGGCTGTGAAGCGAGAGGCGGCGGGTTAGATCCCCGCACCCAAGACAAATGTTTGTGTGATCCACAAATATTTGTTTCGGGGTCTGGGAGTTGTGAGACCGAAATTCTCTCATAGTTCCTGATACCCACGACACAAGACTCGTATGACGTATCTTACCGTGGGGTCAGGACTATGTATAAGACTGTTGGGTGTATTTATTTATTTATTTATTTACACTTTATATACACTGTATAAAGGCGGACTTAATGCCAAAGGCATTCTCTCCCAGTCAACCTTTGGGTAATGCAGAGATGTACAAAGTAGGTGCAAAAAAAATATATATATTTACATACCACATTTCTAATCTATCCCATCATATCCCAATATATCCCATATTATATTATCTGGTGGAATAATTCCCAACCTCAGCATGGTTTATCCACTTCCCAAACACACACGCAACTTTCTCGCTCCAGTTTACGTAACGATTGCTACAATTTTTTGGTCGATTCCACTTTTATTATACTGGCCTTGATACGGTTTGCGTCGGCGACTGGAAAGCATGCGACGGTGGAGCGCGAAATTATATTTGACGAAACTTAGTGATATAGTGCGCTAGCGCATTTACCCCCTTTTAGTCATGCCGTTATGAAACTTCGCAGTTCTGGAACGTATTTAGAAGTGACAAGTCTGGACATAATAATATTGTGGATTTATTCAAGTACACAGTTGGGATTACATTAGCTAAAAAAAGGTATACTGTATAACATAAGTTACTCTGTATTACTCTGAAAAAGTGTCATTTAATTTATAAATGGATTTTAAACAGCTTTATGGGATATATATTACCTTTATAGATCACCAAAACAAAAATAGAGTAGTATTAACGGCGTGTTTCACATCGTCTGTTTAAAATATTAATTTGCTTTAAATTCTTTTTTTATAGCAAAGGCCGGAAAATTAGTAAGTGCGTCACCTGATGGTAGGTGATATCCACCGCCGGTGAACATTCTCAATACCTTAGGAGTCATGGATGCGTTGCCGACTTTAATGGAACGGCATAATTAAGGAATTGCGACTCCGGATAACTCACTCACCGTAAGAAATGTAACAGCAAGCTTTCAGCTGATTTTTTATAAATCAGTGGCAACAACCTGGTAGTGCCGGCCCATTCATGTTGTAGACAAACCTGTCTACAGCGTGGCTCAACCATTAAACCCTTCACTTGAATATTGTGAAAATAGGCTAGTGCCTATCAATACTTAGTACAAAACTTAGTAGTATAGTTAACATTTTTTTAAATATAAATTACTCTCCCACCAGCATTACCTCATTTACATTACGGGGGGCCAAACCCACTAGTTGTGTCTGACTACCTCCCTGTTGTAATCGGTTTTCAGGTGAAGGCGCTCCCCGTCTTTAGTTTTTGTTCTATAGCATTGCTGTTGAACTTGAAGCTAGTTGAAGTCATCTGTGCAATCATTTCGGTGACAACATTTATTAAATACAATATTTTTTAGAAGAGGCAGTAGTGTTATTGTACTCAATTACATTTAGTAGTTTTATTTTAAGGTCACAACGATGAACTAGTGATTGTCCAGTGATCCGCCTGAACGGAAATTCTATTTTAAATCTTATTTAGCATTGCTTACGTTAAATGTTGTAGTCTATTGTTTGTTTTACCTACAAAACAAACATTCATCATTTTTTAATTATTTAGCAATAAAAAGTAGTCACCATGTAGAGCGTTACTTTTGGAGAATGAGATTTATGAAGCCCCAAATAATGATTGGGAAGGATTGGGAATTACAGGGGGCATTTCCCAATCCTTATTCCTTCTTTTAAGTTTGGCAATACACCCCTGATTCTTTTGATATCGCGGGTGTCTATGAGTAGTGGAGATCACTTCATCAAGTGACCAACTTCCTCGATTACCAGCTACTGCCATTAAAAAAAGCCTTATTTAGGATTTTAATCCTGTCCCAAATCGGTTTTAGCTCAAGATAGATCGACAGAGTCCCTCAGGCTTTGAACAAATAAAGGTCATCGACTTATTAAAATTATGGCGATATTCGTGTATTTTGAAAATAAGAACATGATGATGATCTAATATAATAGACCTGTAGCGAATATTAGATTATGTACTTATTTTGTCTTGAGTGCCTGTCCGGACTTGGATGGCTCGATGTGGTCATTGTGTATTCGTACTACTTCGTGAAAAAACGAACATTGCCGAATAGAGTATATTTAAATACTAGTACTGAACTCGTTGGAATATCAAACCTTCTGGGGTCGTATAACATACATATAATTGTAATTTACCTATATTTGATAAGAAATATACATAATTCAATAATCTTTGAGGTTAAATATTAATGTCGATAAAGTATTTATTAATTTATAATTTTCAAATGAATTTCAAATGGTCTAATTTATTTTACATACATTAAAACGTTAATAGAAGTGGCACTATGTCTGTTAGCTAAAGTTCAAGTGTCAAGTACTTATTGAATGATTGCAGACTAATGATAACTTGGCAATTGATCGAATTTGATCAATTTGCCCAATTACATCTCAGACTTGCATTGTTATTTAAATCAGTGTGTTTAAGCTGCTGACAGCAAATGATTCAGCATATTTTAACAGAGTAATACACCGCTAAGTACAAATATAGCACTTGATTATCGAAAAACACTTACCATACACATACACTTACAATATTAAAGTTAAATTGTAGAATGTGTTTGAAGTCATATTATAAAATAATCACGAATAAAAGCAAATTAAAAACTGCCCGTTTCGAAGATATACAATCTTTTTATTTTAGTGTATTTGGAAAACTTACATCTAGCACACATACAATATTATATATGAATAAAAGAGTAATTTTTTTTTATAGTTTTACGCATAAATTATTCAATATGCACTGTATAGTTGCGGGACTTCACAGACATACTGTTGAGTTGAGCCTGGTAGCTCAGGACTCCAGCGCACCCTAATGTACAGTGCTTATAAAAATATTCTAACAAGTATTTTGGTTGAAACATTTATGTTGTTTTGTTGTTATTCGTTTGATTTTCGAGTAAACCCGCGAAATTAATTAAACTTAAACACCTAATTTATTCTGTCGAAAAATCTCGTAGTAACTTCATTAAGTAAGTAATTAACGCAGTTGGCAATGCGTGGAGATAATTTTTTAAATATTTATATTCGTCAAAATGTATTTTCACTTGTCCTCTTTTAATATAAATTAAGGCACGAACTAAAAAACGAAGGCTTTCCAAAAGTGTTACCGATCCTTTAACGCAAAAGTAAACTATTATCCGTTCAAATGACGGTTAAAAACTGATTGATGAATACAGTAATTACCCCGGACTTACGCGATAGGTGGGACTCGGTCCCACCTATAACCGTGTAAGTCGAATTCGCGTAAGTCGGGGTACAACTTTGCATGCACTTTTGAGTGACATAATTTGAGGTTATCAATAAAACACAACGTACGTAAAACAATTCAACGCGGAACACGTTCGAACCTGTCGTAAACGGACCACTAACATGGCGGAATAGGAGAGCTGACGCGCGCGGCCATCAAAAAGAACAACCGCGTATCTCCGAATTCGCGTAAAACGGGGTAGCGTAAGTCGGGGTATTACTGTACGCTGCAAGGCGGACCGTTCTACTTTTATCAAGTAGTTATATCTACTTTTCAACACGTAGTTATTTCCCAATGCGGTGTCGCCAGGAAGGTAATTCTATGTGATTTAAATAACTGTTGCGCTTTTGATAAACTCCGTTAATTCGTAATGGCGACTGAATATGCCAAATTACCCGTAAAGTGCGTATTACCAGACCAACTTGCATTACGTATTAGACTGTCGTTTGTGTGTAACGTTGTTATAAAAATATTATGTTACAAATATTCAAAAATGTATGTGTCGCTAAGCAATATGCTTTATATTCAAACGTAGTTCGTGGTAATAATATTTTTTTTTTCTTATTTCATGTTGTTTAATCTACAATAAATTAATTAATGTTTTATTACATTATATTACCCGCGTTTACATAAAAAATACGCAACTTAAACCATTTATTTTCCAAGCCTCTCAGTAATGATATAAATTTTTCAGGAATTTCGCAATAATGTCGTCACACACTAACAGGTGCTTGTTATAAAAGTAGCATTAAAACAGCAACATCGTATCATCGTTAACATCTTTTAGTGCGGAAGCTTTGATTACCAAGTCTGTGATTGCTTCCTTTTGCTCTATTTACGGTCCCACATTGATTGATGAGCAACTAATTACAAACGCTATCAAACTAATTCTAATGTCTTTCTAGGCGATATGATGAATAACGTGTGAGAACTTAAACAAATTTTCTAATTACAATGTTTCAAGTGGATAACAATACCGGCAGTGTTTGTCGGCCGACTGGTAGAAAGTGTTCATTGTCCAAGGCTGCTTGGAGGTCAGCCGGATGTTAACAATTTTATGACCGTATTTTTATTATATAAAACATTGCTTTAATAATAATTGGTAACCACGAATTCAATTTAGTTGTAGCTCGATGTGCTGTTGCACAAGCAATCGATGAGTCTATCACTATCTACGACTTCTACGAGCGAAGTAGGGTTGCCAGATATTCTGAAGTCTGGATTCTCCCGATATTTTATAGGACTCCCAATAAAATACAAAAACTCCCGACAAACAGCTTTTCGTAAAGTTTGAATATTAAGTTTGGATTTTTGTTTCAATAGATAAAAGGCCTTATTTGACTGTTGATTGTAAAAATAAAAAATATTATTTCTGTTTATAGTATTTATTTCCCCCAACAACAATTCCAAAATCCCGATATTTTAAAGTTTCGTCGAGATATTTCGGTCTTCTGATCTGGCGGCCCTAGAGCGAAGCATTTTTTGTTATAGAGAAAAGAGAGCTCATGTTTTAGGTAGCAACAGTAAAGGTACTCACTTAATTGTTATTTTTCGACATTCTTACACAATTTTTTTGGACTCTACTAGCATAAAATCTTAAATATGTTTAAATTACACATAATGTGCAGTCCAAATCGTATTTCACTTGTTATTAGATTTCACACACATCTAGTGCGACAACACAGTTTCATTTAAACGTATCATAATTAAAACTAATTGGCTATTAAGTGACATTAACAACACCATTATACGGACGTCACGAAATTGTGACATTTCCTAAATCTAATAACGAAATTAGTGTTAACGTTACTTTTGGGGCTTTTAGGTCAATGTCCACAGTTATTTTCGAGCCGCGCGGAAGTTCTGCATCCTGTCAATGTTACAAATCAGTTCAAATGCTCAGTTAACAGATAAACGATCGTGATACGTAACGGTTAATTAATGTAACATGTGTAATTAGCATACAGCTTGACGACGTGTGGTCAATATGATCTATGACCAACAAGATACCAAAATCGTGTCCTGTTTCGCCACACAATAAGTCTCACGTGACTCACACACCGCTACAAAAACATCTAAGGGAATTTATCGGTTCATGCTTTACTTACAGTATTGATGTAATTTAAAAGGACTAATTGGCTGAGCTCGCGAAATAAGATTGAGCGGTTTATTTTATATGTTCAACTATTGTCATTATGATAATAATAAACATTTTGCAAAGCTTATTACATATTTAAAATTATTCATACTTCACAAAAAATTACACGTGTACCAGTGTATAGGAAATGCAATGTCTTTATAAAATATTATTATAGTTTGACTATTAGTGCTCGTGCGCACGGGTGATTTGTGTCAATGTGACAATTTTGGCTCTCTTGTCTTGTCCATGGATCATTTACGCGATGCGCGCTCGTTATAACGTGACAAGCGGGTGACTTTTTGTCCGTGAACAAGTCTATGACAAAACTCTCCCTAAGCTGGCTGTGGGACTGACAAACGCACATCCGTATTTTGTTTGTAAACGCGGATAAAATGCGCAGTAATACATTAAAACAGCATTTATTTGACAAAATTATATTATTATTATTAATTATATCTATGTATGCTGTTGAAGTTTATGAAATATATTAAGTATTGTTAAAAATAAATTTTATCTTCTTACATAACTACTCGTATTATGACCCAATTTACTAACACTTGCAGTTATTTAAGACATTTTAGATGTAATTTCTTATTTGTTTACTGTCAGCTGTGAAAGACCTAAATGAAATAAATCAATAAAGTAAAACTTTCCGCTTAATAGCCTATCGCTCCAAAGGGGATGAACCCAGTATTCTTTTTTACGATATTTTTTAACGGTATTTTGCGTCACATAAGTTCGCAGATGATGAATTCAAAAACCACACCGACGTAAATTCGTTCGCTTGGATTTCGAAAAAGTTTAGCGACTTTGTGAGCGTACTCCATTTTATGACGTGACGTAACAATGACGAACACTTGTGACGACGCAAGTTAACTCACTAAGACAGATACTTATTTTAATATAAACCTGGACCTAAGGTCCGGACAGTCCCTCCCACCAGTCATTGTGATTTAACTAGCAATTAAATCATTTACTTACAAACTATTTTTTTTTTTCCTTCATCTCTGCATTACCCTAAGGTTGACTGGGAGAGAATGCCTTTGGCATCAAGTCAATCTTTATACATTGTGTATAAAGTGTATATAAATATGTTTTTATTCAATTTTACAATAGCAGAACAAACTTGATATTAGTATCATTATTATCTCGAGTGCAGAATGTTATGTCTCTGTTAATTTCGATAACGGTTGATAAAGTAAACGTAGCTGAGAAATGTAAACAGACTTATTCCATTTGTTTATTGCAACGATAAATCGCAACTGAAGGAAATTAACTAGTCGCAATTAAGAACAATCCACTTTACCGATATAAACGATCCCATTTCGTCACCAACTTAATATACATGTCGACAAACTGATTAAGATTCTTGAATAGGATAAATTTGAACGGCATTAGCATGCAATTTGGGATCAGTGTAATGAAATTAAGATAGCTTGTAAATTGAATGTTATGAACGGGTAAATATTCCACGCAACGCAATTACAGTCAATAAAATCTAATAATATATTCCTAAGCATATTATTAAAAGACTTTTGATAAGCAGACAAATAACTAGGTGATTATTTATCTAATAGCAAGCTACAAACATAGGCCGGCAAACGAGCTAGTGGGTCACCTGATGGTAAGTGATATCCACCGCCCATGTACGCCCACCACCAGAAGAATAATGGGCGCGTTGCCGACCTTAAAGGAAAGGGATAATTAGGGATTGGGAAGGGAAGGGGATGGGCTTCCGGATACCTCATTCACCGTACGAAACGTAGCAACGGTACGAAACGTGGTAACGACCTGGTTGAGCCAGCCCATTCATGCTGTAGACAAAACTGTCTACAGCGTGGCTCTACCACTCAACGATACGATCATACGATTTTATAATATACGTATAAAGATAAAAAATCTCCCGCTGTGAACGTAAATTGTCACATTGCAACACGGAATTCGGCAAATTCGTGAGCATAACATTACCGTAACATTGTAAATACGCTCAGTTGAAAATGCAGGTCGCTTACTCATGCGGTTCCCACGATATGACAAAATGTATTATGCTCTCTTTATTAGTGTGACGCTGAACTGTGACTGTTTACTTGATTATTACAAAACTACAAAACAATTTTCTTGCTTTACGCCTTGCACGTGGTGTGTAGAATCTGTGAATTGATTCAGACTCTAGATCAGTGTTTCCCAACGTGGGCCCACGCCCCACAGGGGGGCAATTTGATAATTAAGGGGGGCAATTTAAAAATGGACACGACACGACTTTAACCCTTTCGCTTTGGGTTAAATGCAATCGGTGACAAATTTAACAAAAAAATGTTAAGGTGGGGCATGACCTAAAAAAGGTTGGGAAACACTGGTCTAGATTAATTATGGGGTGTTAGGCCCACCTTAGTTGCATAGTTTAATAGTTTGTAATTTTATTTAATTTTATTAACCAGTGTAATTTTCGAAACGATTTTTATGAGATCGATTAAAGAGCATGCCATCCGATCTGAGAATCGATTCCAAGGCATAAGATCCATTGCGTACTAAAACATCAATCAAAACAAAAAATAATGCATTCATAACTCACTACACCGCTTTGTCTATTTCTTCGCTTGCTTCTATAGACAGGCGTGGTGTTTACCATTAGACTGAACTACATAACTTGCTCTTATTGTGATTCCGATAAATAAAAGTATAGAGTCGGTATGTTGTCTTCAAACCGTGAAGTCTTAGATTTGATTCCACTGTCAGTTTTTTTTTACTATATGGCGCTAATTTTGTCCTCTGTCATTGAACGTTGTGTGGGTTTGGACACACTGACGAAATATTGTGAGCGGTCGTGTAACGTATTTACTTGTCATGTTGGCTTTGCTTTGACGAGTTCCGACGGTGTAGTGCAATATTAAAATTCAATTTTAAAATCGTGACGAAATAATGATTTGGAATTAGCGATAGGGTCGCTTCTAATCTCATCATAGGACAGATATGTTCGGCGAACAATGGGTCTGGTTGCACTTCCGCCTACGCCTTCAGAGACATAGTTCTAAGATTTAAATTACATTCTCTGGTAATATTCATCTATTCGGAAAGTACGAACTCGTGATTATACCTAATACAGACCTGTTACGACATTAGATATTGTATTACCTATATTTTTTTTTTATTTAATATAAAGAATACCTACTACTATACAAATCTAAATAACAATGAACTAGTCGAACGATATCTAATAAGAAGCCTTCACTTATAGTTATCTTATAGCTAGAGATGAGCAAACAAGTATTGTAGCTAAGACTATTTACAATTCCAATGTAATATTGTACTGATTCGTAAAAACAATAAAGAATGCTTAACTATCGAAGTGGTTATTACATGTTTTCTAATAAACAGCTGTATCAATCGTTATTTTGAGTGTGCAATAGCAGAGAGGCTATAGACACCACATGGCATTGTTTGTAAATATGCGTCCGATGTTATCTGTGGTTTGAAACAAGTAAATTTCGTTGTTGCGTACCGCTCATGCATTGTATTCAAATGTGTGGACAAACGTGTGTACACATTCAATTTTCTTTTGTTTTAACTAAATATTTTGACAATGGAACTAATGTTGTACACTTCAATAAATTATCTATCTATTTTTAAATTCTCTAATTTTAATATAGAGATTTGGACTATGTTATTCTGTTGTTGTGGCGGATAAAATTTTGACTTCAATACGACAACCTTAAATTAGATTCTGGCGTTTATAAAGTTAATTGGACCTAGTTACGCAAAAAGGAACCAACCCCATGCAAGTTCAAATGGAGATACTGATTTTGTTTTGCTAAATTCATTAATTTAAATTGATTTGAATTGTTTCACTTCAAAAACTATTTATAATATTCTAACTCTAAAAACTTATAAATCGTATCATGATAATATGATAAAGGTGTATGGATTTTAGGTACGTTTAATGATAGTCCCACTGTACTCAGGTTTATGCCCAGAGGACCATAAATGGGCTCGCTCAGCCAAGGTGCACCGTCTTACAAAAAACTCATGTGAAATTGCTGTTTCGTTTCGAATGGTCTGTGACTGCGAGTGACCTATATTTTGTATTAGTTTGAATGTATAGACGACTTCCCTGATGGTGCACCCATAAACAGATGCAACACCGCACAGAACATTGAATTACAAACCACTGCATGGCATTGCGCTTTCCACCTTAAAAAATAAGATGTTAAGTCTCTTATTGCCGAGTAATTTCACTGTCTTCAACTTCCTTCAAACCGAAACCCGTGATTTGACGGTACAACGGATGTTATTTGGTATTTGGAGCGACCCGTTGCCTGACCCCTCCAACCCGTAACGGGAATTAAGTTTCGCCATCGGCTCGTCCCTTTGTCAACAGAATGTATAAAGATAAATACTCCCAACAGTCACATACATAGTCCTGACCCCACAGTAAGATACGAGTCTTGTGTTGTAGTATCAGGAACTATGAGAAACTTTCGGTCTCAAAACACCCAGACCCCGAAACAAATATTTGTGGATGATACCAATGTTTGTCTTGGTGCGGGGATCGGACCAGCGGCCTCTCGCTTCACAGCTGGATTATCGCCCGCTGCACCACGGGGGCTGTCAAATGTGCAGGCGAGGTTGGCTTTGGGCCTAAGATATTGGTGGCCCACTTACGCTCCCAATATTCAGTTCTCACATCACAACCCTACTCGCTAGTATTGACATAGTGCTGTCAACTTGTTTGTTTAAATACTCGAGTGAAAGTAAATTGAAGTGAAGGTACAATATTTTGACTGACAATAAAATTATTTATTAATTAATTACACGACTGTATTACGTATGGTATTACAATACCATTTTGGACAAGATCATTACGCATTCGAATTGCTCTACATTATAATTGAATGTTAATTAAATGCTAAAACAGTCGAAAGTGTATTATAAATATAATAAATATTTCTTACTTGCACCATTATCATAATTATTGTGAGTGATTGGATTGCTATGTACAAGGTGAAGTGTCAGTACTTAGGAAATTGATATATATATCGGTTGTTTTCAGAAGGCCTATATTCCTTTTATCTGATTTTTAACAATTTGTGATAAGAATATAAAGTTTGTGTACGTTTGAATATTTAATCTGTATTTTTATTATATTCACTATCATTAAAATTAATTAATCATGACAGATATATTAAAATATATTATAACTATTATTTGATTTGTTCGGTGTAACGCTGCCGAAAGCCTTCAGTTACCCAACGTATATGGAAGTCATTAAAAATATCCTCAGAGCTATATCTTGATCGGACATTTCAGAGAAACCTGTTTTTTTCGACAATTTATATTATTTACATAATTTTCACATTTGCAACACTTAATGGTAAATTACGGCACCTAATGGTAGATATTATATCTTAACATTAAATATTCATATTTCAAACTGCCCCTAAACGACATATTTTTTAATTTAAATTATAATACCTTAATGTGTTTGTTGCTATATTAATAAACATTTTCGATTATAAAATACTAGTGTTTGCTCGCGGCTACGTCTGCGTGAATATTTTTTCGGGATAAAAGTATTTGATGCCCTTACATAGATCATGGTCTGCTTGTGTGCTAAATTTTATCCATAGCCGTTCAACGGGTAACAACACAAGGTCATAAAGACCCAAACTCCCATAATTAATCTCATATAACATTAGTAGGAAGGAAAGGACCAATCGCTTCATTAGTTTACGAGTTTTACGAGTGGTAGAGCCACGCTGTAGATAGTTTTGTCTACAGCATGAATGGGCTGGCTCGACCGGCTCGTTACCACTGTCTCACAGAAAACCGACATAAAGTAGCGGCTTGCTACTGCGTTTCGTACGGTGAGTGAGATATCCGGAGCCAAAATCCCCTCCCCTTCCCGATTGGGAAGTCCCTTAATTATCCCTTTCCTTTAAGGTCGGCAACGCGCCTATGATTCTTATGGTGGTGGGCGTACATGGGCGGTGGAGATCACTTACCATCAGGTGACCCACTAGCTCGTTTGCCAGCCTATGCTATAGAAAAAAAAGTCTAATAGTAGAGTACTTAGGTTGAGAGACCCATGAGGTTCAGAGATCAAATCCCAGGCCAGGCAATCACAATTTTGTGTTCGTGTTCTGGACTTGCAAAATCACACATGAGTTTCTGGGGATGGGCATTGGTGGATATGGTCATACACTCACCACTCTTCATATAGATAGATCATATAGATTATAAGATAAAAATATTCTTAACGAACCGTGGGTCTGCTAGTTACACCTCTGCCTACCCGTCTAAGGGTACAGGCTTTTATTATTTTTGCGCTTTAATACTCATGACATTTTGATAAATAGACTATGTCCCTAAAATTATCAGCCACTGTAACTGCTGTAAAATATGAAAAGTTCAGAGAGACGCTGCGGCTTACGACGATAGGCAGAATTTAAAATTGCTAGACTTACTGTATGTCTAATTCATCAAGCGTGTGGTACCCATATTACTGAGTAATAATCATCGGCTTCACTCCACTTCAAATAAAAATGGTTACAAAAAAGTAACTGCATGTGATCATGTTGCAAAAAGTTACTTAACATCAAATGTGTAGTGTGAGCCATAAATGAGATTTAACCATTAATCTTCTATTTACGAGCGTCTAACATGACTTTATCTTGTTCGATGACATTAATACGTTAATATGTAATTATGTATATGATACATTACATTTTAGTGTTATTTGATAATTTTATGCTTATCAGCGATAACATAAAACAAGCTACTTACATCGTTTCCTTTGCATTACAACATTAGGCGTGGTCATGGTTAATCTTGAAATGCTGGCCAATGGCACTCACTATAATGGCACTTTCATACATTTGGAATTAGTTAATGTTTTTTTTATCCTTGCTCGGCAAAGTGACTGTACTACACTTACTGGTAAGTTCGGTGTAGTCGTGATCACCAGAATCATTCCGGCCTGTATAAATTCTTCTTCACACTCCAAAGAGGGAAGAAGCTAATCAATGAGACTGGGACAGGACATGCGGATGTCCGATGCAGGCGCAGGGATACAACGATGTACCACTGTAGACTATACTAGACGCCCCAACTAACTATCAAGTCATGTTGCAAGCCCTTCGGGAGAACTGGATACACTGGCTGATCCTGGAATGCGATTCACACAAAGTGTGTGGGTTAGTATAGCAGGTTATAATACCATTTGTATAGTGGTCGTTATCCGGGCGAATATGAATATTCTACCACCATAAAGCTGTAGATTGTATTGCTATGTTGGATAACATGAACTAGGTGATAGGTCCATCATATGTCCGTCTGAGTTGGTATCACCGCTTTATCTATTTCTGCCGCCAAGTACCAATGTGTAAGCGACGTAAGGTGTGGATGGTGCGGGATTGAAAATCTTTTGTAGATCCTGATCCTGATAGACACGAGATTACCGTTTCTTTTTCATAGCATAGGCCTTCAAACAAGCAAATTGGTCGCTTGATGGTAAGTGATCTCCATGGTCGCTCACAATACTGGAAGTATAATGGGCACGTTGCTGACTTAAAAGGAAAGAGATAATAAGAGATTGGGAAGGGAATGGGGATTTGGGCCTCTACATATCTCATTCACTGTACAAAACGCAGCAACAAGCCCGCCAGCATGCAGTAGTTAGATAAGGATAAGTTTAAAAGTATGAATAGACATTTTTCATGTGAATAATTTGATGCATTCACTATCTTGACTATTTAGTAATGGTCAGGTTGTAATACACGGTCATAAATCAAATATAAATACCAAATGACAGCTGAATAAATGCACCATTACGTATTAAGATGAACCGAATATATACATATATACCGGTGTCAAGTTATGAGATCGAGTCAATTGTGGTTCTTGATACTCACGGCATAAGATAATCGTATCTTACTGTAAGGTTTTTGCTGGTAGTATATTCATATCCACCCGGATAGCGACCACCGTACACATGATGTTAAAACCTACTGTGATCCACACACCTCGTGTGGATCGCGTTCCAGCGTCAGCCACTGTATAGCCGGTTCTCCCGAGGGGCTTTCGATATGACTTGATGGTTGATTGGGGCGGGTATAGGTGTAAATCGTTGTATCCCTGTGCCTGCATCGGTCATTCACCTATCCTGTCGCAGGCCCCTCGATTTATTTCTTTCCTCTCCGAAGAGGGTAGAAGCATTTATACAGGCTGGCATGATTCATTATTCTTTTTCATAAACTCATTGTTTGTCGATGGACGGTAGTTTTTTGGACTACGCTTACCATCAGGTGTAGTGCAGTCACTTTGTCGTTCTCGGATAAAAAAAACAGAAGGTTGGGACTATATGTGTGTGACTGCTTGGGTCTTATATACTTACAAAAATTAAGTACATTAGTGTAATGGAATTGTTATCACGATGGATATGCCTTGATATAATATTACTTTAACATTATGGAATAGCCACCTGTAGACAGCTTAGTCTACTGTAAGAATGGGCTCGTCCGGGTTGCTACCACTATCTTAGAGAAAACCGACGAGTGAGTGAGATATCCGTAGGCTCAAACCCGCCTCCCTTTCCCAATTAATTTATTATTATTATTAAAAAAATATGGTAGTTCACGAAAAAATATTATTTTCCTTCCCTGGTCCAAAAAAAAATGATGACAAATGAAAAATGACAAGTAAAATATTCACAATACTATCTATTTTTTTTTTTTAAATTCTAACATAATTTCCCGTTAATTTATAATATGCAGATTTTACTAAATACATCTTAATTTCTTTTGCAGTGTCTAGACAACGCTGAGCCATAATTCGTTGTATGAGGCTGGCCAAAAACACGGTGAGATAGTTAAAGCCCTTGGCGGCAGTCGCCAGTCAGATTTTATGATTATTAAAATATATAATGATATAATATTTTATGGTTATTAAAATATATAATATAATAGTTTAGTATGTTTACAATATCAACGTAGTTTTGGACCAGTCTGTATAATTTCTTCCCCGCAGCGCTGGCATCGTATGAGATCACACCTTGATGTGGCTTTGACTTTCCTCAGACACCACACTGGGAAATTTAATATATATGTCATAGGGTTTTTTGATTTGACGCATAATTTTGTTCCTCGAAATCATAATGAAATAATAATTAATGTTATTTTCATAAAACTTTTATCCTTTTCGAGTATTTTCCTTTGTTAGACATATGAGTCAATGTCAGTTCATCATCTTGGTTGGTGTTTTCTTTTTATACGAATAAGTCTTATGCGTAACTATAGGTACATACTTTTGCATGCGATCTAACATTTTAAACTAATATTTCAATTATAAATAGCGTGTATAGTTTATAAGGAAAGTAAAATCAACATAAAGCGCGATAGCCTCCGTGCGCTAGTGGGCTAGTAGCCGGCTGCGAAATGAGAGGCCAATTCAATTCCCGTATCGAAATAAATGTATGTGTTATCCATGAATATTTGCTTCAGGTCTGGTTGTTGTGGGACCGCAGGTTTCTGATACCCACGAAAAACTTAACTAGAAGCTAAGCTAGTATCAGGGCCAGGACTATGTGTATGACCGTCGGTATTTATTTAAGATATTTCGGAAACGGGTTTACATTATATAAAAAAAACTGACTACGTACTGTCTATTCTGATGATAGATTTAATTTCTAATTGACAGCCTCCATGGCACAATGGACAAGTAGCCGGTTGTGAAGCGAGAGGCCGTGGATTTGATGATCGATCCCCACACAGTGACAATTAAGGTCACCACTTACCATGCCGACCCGTTACCGGACCATCCGGTCAGGTAATTCGCGTATTGTATTTTGCATATGGGCCGATCTTGAAACACAACAAGTTCTAATATGTAGCAATTCATATAAACCATACTCTTTTATATGTTTTTGCACATATGGTTCAGACAAGAAAGTAAAGTTGCAGATGGCACCACTTTTGGTGCAAAACAGTTTTAGGCTGGCGGCCCTGGGGTGAAAAACGCCCCAGGGGGAGATCGCAGATGCGTTGGAAGAATGACCTGAAGAAGGTGACTGGATCGAACTGGATGCGAACGGCGCAGGATCGGTAAGCGTGGCGGCAATTGAAAGAGGCCTACACCAAAATGGTTGACAATGGCTAAGAAAAGAAAGAAGAAGATACTCTTTTAAATATGTCGGAAGAGTATCTGTCCTAGACTAATTATTTTGCTAGAACTATTAAAAACGTTATAGGCCTCTACATTAGTGTTTCGATACTGGATAAGTACCTAATGTTTGTGTGATCCACAAATATTTATTTCGGTTCTGGGTGTTGTGGGACCGTAAGTTCCTAGTAGTTCGTGGTAAGTACCCACAATTCAGTTTAACCTATTGTGGGTTCAGAACTATGTAACTATAAGGTGTATTTTATTAACAGGGTTTTGCTTTTGAATGTCGAAACTTCATTCAAAAGATTATATAAGATTTTGCAGTTTCATAACATACTTTCAACTGTTTCATTTTTCAAACACGGATATATAAAAGTAACTTATTATTTATTTATATAATGTACCTCGTAATTCGTTTTTGTTTTATAAGGAGAATTTTTAATTTAATCAGTTTCATGAGTGCACTTTTATTCTACAATAAATGTATTTTTCTATTTTTTATAGGTTACAATTTTTTTTTAAATGTAAAATATTTTAAATATGCCTATTCTCTGTGAGATGCTTGAATTTTGTTTAAAAATAAATCGTTTTGTGACCAATATCTAACTGGTAGCACAAATTCATATCTTGAATTTTCACCACACTTCTTTCCCTAGACGAGACATTTTTTAATTATTCTTAGTTTACTTCTTCATTATTCTTACCTAAGTTGCAACATAGTTATGGTTCTAAGACTGTGATCTACAACGAGACGATCCCCTGACACAGTCGAATTATTGAAAAAGTCGACTGACGTGAACTAGCAGCTTGCTGTGGCCTTGGTGATCCCAGTGTCTCATGGGCGTTCATGGGCGGTGAAGATCATTTACCATCAGGTGACCCGCTTGCCTGCTATAAAAGCCTGCCTCTGCTATAAAAAAATATAAAGTTTGTTAAAGTGTTTTTTTTTGTAGATTTGTTTTTTTTTTCTAAAATGGTTTCTCCAATAGGGAGCTACACTATACCAGAGTGCTATAGGCTATTTTTCATTAAATTAAGAATATAAAAGAACACCTATAATAAGGCCTACGAGCAAGTGCTGGTACATAATAAATTCATCAAAATGGTTCGGTGTATTTTGCAGCTTTGATTCTTAAGCAACCTTTACAGAATTCAGGGTTATTAAATGTAATAAGTGATATATTTTTTTTATTTAATTGGATGACGAGTCGAGCAAGGCGCTCGCGTGATGGTAAGCACCACGCCTGCCCATAAACAGAAGCAACACTACACAGAATTTAGAATTACAAACCACTGCATGGTACTGAACTGCGCTCGTCACAGCAAAACATAAGATGTTAAGTCCCATAATGCCCAGTAATTTCACTGGCTTCAATGTTCTTCAAACCGAAACACAACAGTGCTTACATACTGTTGCTTGGCGGGAAAAATAGACGAAGCGGTAGTACCGACTCAGACGGCCTCTCGCATACGAGGGACCTACCTACCTACCTACCTTGTGTATATCAAAACTTTGGGTGACTATACTCGTAACAGAAGTAACCCTGTATGATGACATTGTGCCACGAAGTTCTTCCATGTTTGGAATAAAACCACGCGCTACAGTTACGAATATTTATGTAAAAAATGCAATGACAATTTTACCAAACAGTATTGAGTAGACCTTGTCAATAACCTCACTTTACGTTTTCCGTCTCCTCCCCCTAAATTGAACCACAGATTAATTTTCGTGTCAAAACAATTACATTTTTTATCCCACATTAATCATGCCCAATATATCACGGATATTGAACAAAAGCGACGACCTTGACGTTTTTTCCTAGTTAGACCTAAATAGATTATTATCGGCATGTAGGAAGCATGTCAAACTATATTACACACATTACAAATACGTTCGGTAATTTGCTTGTCATCAGTGGCTAGGTTAAAATGTTGCTACCTACACATTAGACTTATTACGAAGGAATTTGCTTTGTCGTGCTTAATATAAAATTAAATTTTCTACCTCTATAACCTAGGTCAGTACTAATAGATACGAGTTACGCGACATTGCTTAATTGCTTCAACATTAATTGTCCATACAGTAGTCACTAGTCCTTGAGTTAGATGGTTATATGAGAAACTTCCTATGGAGTAATGCTATGAGTCATTCGACTATTTGATGCAACCAATAAAGTATATGCATCATTTACATCATCGACCTTCACCCATCTATTGAAGTATAGTATATAAGTTTATTAAATATTCATAAAAACATATCCTTGACCATATTTTTTAGGTAACCCTATTGGTATGTGTTCAGCAACACATTTTATACCCTAAAATATATTTTTCATTCGGTAAACAGATGGGTGAAGGTCGATATTATCCGGGATCTTAGACCAATTGAAGAGATAGAATCGAATGAAGAATAGAATAGAGAAATAATCATTAATACATTAGTGATGCAATCGGCACCTCTACACGATCTCGTGACAAAAAATATAAACAACTTGACGCGCCAGCCGCAGCGTGCATTGTGACCTACGTTCAACGTACCGTCAAGACTTAATAGTAGACAAGTTCCATGAATGAATGTTCTGAATCTATGGACCGTGTGACGTTACAGCCGTACCATATGTGATTTGTATTTACGCAAGCCAGAAAATTTGAAAGTATAGGAAGCCGATTGCGTTTAAGGTCGCCATTGAGTATTAACCAGTTCTATGTAGATCAGGTTGTGTGTCACCAACGAATAATTTGAATATATTTACTTGCGATACATTATTTCGAACGTAGAAAGTGACATTTACTATGACCCTGAGTTGAATGTAAAAATATTACGAAACCTGAAGAAAGTTTTTGGCTAAAATTCCAGCGTAATTAACGATGCGATCTGTTAGATTTATTCAACGCGTGTACTTCATGTCTTGTATTGTATTAGAATTGAATTGTTATCTGATTTAGCTTTACCAGACAGTATTGTTTTAAAGAGTTTCTTTTAAGTAAATTCTTTTAGTAAAGTAACTTCCGCACAATGCATGTAATCTTAATTAGTATGCTAATAACATCGTTAGAAAAGTAAAACCGTTCGAAAATTAAACATTAGTCTCGAGTCATATTATAATGTTCTTTGTGTAGTTACAGTAGCAGAAACCTGACTCTTAGTTTAAAACAGACAACCAGTTTGAAATTAATATCTATTTGTTTCATTAGTCTAGATGCATCATGCATAACTACCACCGTACACATGGTGTAAAAATCTGCCATAGTGACCCACACACCTTGTGTGGATCGCGTTCCAGGATCAGCCAGTGTATATCCGGTTCTCTCGAGGAGCCTGCGACATGACTTGATCGTTCTTGATCTCTGTGCCTGCATCGGTCATCCGCCTGTCCTGTCGCAGCCCCTGGATTTGCTTCTTCCCACTCCGAAGAGGGAAGAAGCATTTATACAGGGCGGCATGATTCTGGTTTACACCGATAAAATTATTATCTTTCGCTAGTGTTTTGAATTGTACAACGCTTACTATCAGGTATGGTGCAGTCACTTTGCCGTGCTCGGATAAAAAAAAACGACTTACCTGTAATTGCAATTTGTATTTGCCACGATTAGTCGTATAGGATCGGTCATTTTGTTCAGATCAGTTCATTATCAGTACATCTTTGTAATTAAGTATCTCAATTGTATTATTAAACTATCTTCGTTACTTATCTTCTTCCTTATCTAACCTACCATATTGTGTGTTATTTATATTTATATAACTATTTATATTGGTGCTATTTTTACTGTCCTACGGAATAAGCAATAACTAAAACCACTAAGTAATGATATACCTAAATAAATATACCATAAAATTTTAAATTAAATAATTTTACAATTTTACAAGCATATTTCGTATTATATAAATATCTGTGCAAACGATTACTTGACACCGACGTAATATTTTTTAACTTTAGCGAAGCCAGTGGGTATGGCATTAAAAAAAGCTTTTAATTGCACAGTATAAGAGACTGCTTATAATATTTGGTTTGTATTAATTAATAAACTGATCATAATAAATATTCTAATGTCTTTCATCATAGCATTCGTTTCTCTTTTAAACTCTAGCGCGCACCTTACACATGTCTTGGCCACTTTTTAATATGTTGAGAAGGTCAGGTCGTTTTACGTAATGCTAACAAAATTTTATAATAGCATCGTTTTCTTATTTAATGTGCCACAGTTCAGTATTTTTAGCTTCACTTGATGACATTGTTTTGTTTATATTTATTGTGACATTTAATTACTGCTTGTTGCTGCTTGTACTGATTTTTTTATGTTTTATTTTTGTTTATTTATTTATTTTAAGACGGGTTACCGACTAGCTACAATTTTAATAAAGAAAATTAAATAACACGTACAATCTAAGTTGTTGATGATGTGTCATCAATCACAAACATAATACTAAATAAGCATAAATCTAGATAGGACTTACCAAAATGATTAAATTATGTTATGTAATAATATCTGACTACGATACGGTACATTAAGCTTACATTCTAAATTTAAAATGTTGGTCTAGTTATCTTGTAAAATATGTGAGATACCATAGATTTCATTCTTAAAATGGTAAACATGGCCATAATATCTATTACATGTCCATAACTATGTAATTATATTTATCGAAAATACCATGCCATTAATACCATAATTTCTTATTGACAGATTTTAACATAAACTATACATAATAAAACATGTAATTGAAATATCTAACGATAATTTAGATACATACCTCGGTCCATAATAACTACCTAATGTTTTAGATCAATGTTAACTGGCGGTTTTATTATAGGTTTACTTTTTTAGGCCTTGGGTCAGATATAAAAAACATATTATTTTTATATGCTGACTCAAAAAACCATTGCCAAATGTTGATAAAACTATAGCATAGACACCATAGTAACTTTTGATGTCATGTCTAATTTGTCTCAACGCCGTAAAAGATAAAATGTTGGGTTATTAATTATACATGCATAAGCTTACGCCTTTATCCTCAGAGGGGTAGGCAGAGGTGCAACTAGTATTGCACCCACGTTTCGCCGAGCCTATTTCCGTCCCATGATGTGATTTTAGGCAAGCCATACCGGGAATGAATTCCAGTCCCGGGCAATTCATATGTAATTTTTCCAATGAAAAACTCAAATACAAATTGTGGTGTGAGTCAAGGATGTTAAGTGATCACCACCGTCCATGATCATCCACAATACCTGAGAAATCATAGATCCGTTGCCGACCTAAAGGAACGGCATAATTAAGATATTGCGAAGAGTAGGGGGAACTGATTACGGGACTTGGCTGAAAACTCACATCATAGATAAGTTACCCGGGATGGGAATTTGTGCCCAATAATAATGTTATGCCGAAAGGCACGTCAGGTATTAAATAACGGAACGGAAATTACGTCGGCGACAGTGGTTGTACTAGTTGCGCCTCTCCATATCTTCTCGAAGATACAGGTTTATTCTTATGTCTGAATAAAATGTACGTTAAAAATAAATCAAATAAGCTGTACTATTAATAAATCAATCATTTACAGCGCGGGAGGTATGATAAATAAATCATAAATCTAATTCCGCGAATTCCTCACAATGTTTTAACACGGTTATTCCTACTGAACTGCTCATCATTTATAAACTAAATAAGGCTGTATTACGAAACACATAACAGATCCATGCCACAAGCCCACAATGCAATTAAAACTTTCTAGCGTGTGTGCAGACGAGAAGCATTTTACATTACGCAAAGTGTCGCAACTTGATAAAAATTAAATCATTGATACGCGGTTTTGCACACGCAACACTAAACTGTCATCACTTGCGGCTGACTCGTAGTATGTGGCTACTGGCTATCTTATCGGCAATCCACGCAACACAAACCATTCCATGTCTCACCTATATAAAGATACTCTTAGCTATGCGACAACCGCACCAAACACTTGTATTTTATCTGCCTGTATCTACAATCCTTGGGATGTACGCGCAAATAGCTATTGACAATATGAAAAGCTATAAATAAGTTAAAATAACACGAGGAAGCAGCCCTGGTCTGATCAGGTGGAGGAGACACCAGACTACGTCGCCATCCATCAAGCCGAAGACCGTACCAAATGGTGAAAGACCAATAACAGAGTCCTTGCACGGAGTCAAGATTCTCAACAATGAAGGAACGATAAAGGAGAAGAAAGATGCGATACCATAGCTGGATAATAGTTTTTTATTTAAATATCTGCAATGTGATGACAGACTGACATAGAATCAAGGCTTTTTTTACTCATAACAAGACATAGATCTATGTTTCTATTCCGGAAGGGGTAGGCAGAGCTGCAACTGGGAAACATTTAGTTCGCCGAGATTGTTTAAATCGGTATTTATTTATCATATCGGTATTTGTTTACTCAGATCTATTTTTTTTTATCTGTTTCACAGCATAAAATTGAGGATAAATGACATATTATGGACTTCTATGGATCGGAACAGTATAATATGTTCGTGGATGGGTAAATTTGAAGACTACATCAGTGCCAGAACTTTGGCGTGCCATGCAGAATTCTGAGAAGAATGTTTTCGTTCAATTGGGACTTCTAACACCAAAAACGTAACGGAGACACAAAGTGAATACAAAAATTAGCCACTATGCGATACAAATGGCACGATACGAATTTGTATACATATTATGTGTTAAAAATTAATAAAACAATCATCTCGAAACACACCTAAAGCTATGCCATAACGTTAAACATGCTACACGCATGTGAGACGCGAGCCTCGAACATTGTATACCAATGACATCAGCCCACACGAAGTGGTAATTTCTAATCAATGGAGCAACGATCGTGTTTGCAATCCAGATGCGGTAAACGAAAGTAACGGATCTAGATATAATACGCGCTGGTTGTACAAATTGGAAATAATGTATGCAAATGCTAGGCGAAATTATGTGCCGCGGCAGGCGCGAGATCTATGAGGCGTGGGTGACCTGACAATGTTGTATTGATTTTAACCGCATATTGTATCCTGTTTACATAAAAATGCTTAGGAATTTAGATTGTATTTGATCGTATTTAGGTTAGTCGGTACAATATTTGCAATTAGTTTCAATTGATTTGCAATAACGTATCTCTATTTATTGGCAATAAATCTATATTTTTATTTAGTTTTAAATGCATTTTTCTAATTCTAGGCTTAAAATATATTTCTTGATAATAGTATAAAGAAACGGCATGTGTTTAACTGTTGTAGCTTCGTAATTGAAACATAAAAAGTACTGAATTTGGTAAATCTATTACTAACTTTATGTTGAGTAACAAAGAATATCTATCAAACTGAATTTCCCGATGGTTATACATTAAAATAAGATATATAAGAGACATTTATTAGTACACAATTAGCTTGCCCAGCTATGGATCAGCGGTCAGATTTTAGTGTTATTTCAATTGAGCGTCTCCGTGCTTCGGAGACGACCAAAATTTTTTTTGGCAGTGTGGTTTTAATGTGACATGTTATAGGTATGTATACTAATTGAGAATACTACTCTACTGAGAATACTAAGAATACAGCAGTCGTTAAATCAAGTCGGAGACCTTAGGGCCGTTTGAAACCTTTGACACCATTTTGGCCACTAATCATTCGATGAGAAGAACTCGATTTTGGCCGCATCTCCATTTGGGTGATTAGGTCAAACAGTACCCTAGGAGTCTGTGACCTACACCATAAATAAGTTTACCCAACTTTTTCCTCCATGAACCTTTTCCCCCAGAACGAGCATCGGTCCCGCAATCAGGATAAATGTATTCTTTTTACTAAAGTATATTATGGTAATGCAAAGGTTTATGCAAATTAATTCAAACGTCAAAGTGTGATTGATTAAAAAAGATTCGAGTTAACAAACTCGCAACCTTACAAACATCCAAACTTTCATATTCAAATTTAATAATTAAGTAGGATAATTAAGTTACAAAATAATCAGAACAATTTGCGTTAAAACTGTGTCATTTTTTTACATTATTAAACAAACGGCGGATTACGATAAAGTTTCTTGTTTTGTATTTGTTGTGCAACACTAATTAATTATGTCGGCTCTGCTCTAAAATTCATAGCTGTTGTGAAATTGACGTTATGGTATAAAAGCATATTTTAAATATTAATTAATTTCCATTAAACAAAATACGACTATGGTTTGTGAATCTAAATGCTGTACACTTTTAGCCCACTGAGAACAAGAGGTTCTTTTTTGGGATGTTTCTTTAAGTTTTTCCTAAAGTTCAAATCACGTCGCAATTCGACGCATATTTATCGCAGTTTTTTATATAATTTTGGTCCCGACGTTTCGAAAGCTTTTCCGCCTTCGTGGTCACGGGGTAGACTGAAACGCCACTGACTGACCACGAAGGCTGGAAAGCTTTCGAAACGTCGGGACCAAAATTAAATAATAAATCTGAGGGCGAGAGAATTTAGGCCTCCGGATATCTCACTCACCGTACGAAACGAAGTAGCAGATCGTTCTTCCAGTACGATACTTCATAGACGACTTGCTCTCAACAGGTCGAACGACCATGGTCGGTCAATACGCTTCAACGAAAACCCCCAAATTCACTTATTTCAAACTTTCCATACACTGTTCATGATACTAATGTTTATTGCTTATGCATGTGTTGTTATTATGTTTATTGTTTATACCCACACCACTTTTATACAACCAATTTGACAACTTTAAACTAGTTTAGAAAAATATATAATAACGTTAATAAGTTTTATTTTATTTTATTTATGGCTCTTGCAGTACTATGCATTTAGCCAGTGTCAAGTACAATTCATTCTCAAGTTATTTTTACAAGAACGATGAAACACGGGTGCGGTCGATTTCAAGGCCTTGTCGGAGTTTTGGTGTTAACTCCTTTCAGTACGATTCTTAATTCACTTATTTCAATGTTTCCATACACTGTTCATCACTGTCAATGTTTATTGAACAAATCCATACCACTTTTATACAATAAACACAACTCTAAACTAGTTTATGAAATAAATTAAAATAAGCGATAAACTGCACTGTCAGAATTCCCGCCAAAACTCCAACGTTAATAAGTTGCCAAACGGATTGTCAGAATTCCCGCCAAAACATTTTTTTACATTTCGCCAACAGAATAAAAAAGAAAAAATGCTGCATATATGTACATGTGTATGTATATGTATCCTTTTTTATTTTGAATTTAGAATATTGGAATGTACCAGATATGTACAGTCAACCTGGGTAACTTAAGCTTTCAATGTAACATTGACTCACTAACTTGTATTTGAACGTTTAATTTTTTCTCTTCTTACTGAATCACTGTATAATAATAAGTTGTTTAATTTATGAAAGTAAAAAGTGTTTTTAAACGAACCCTGCAGTGACAATTGACATTTATCAAATATATATTTTTTTTTCTCACCATTCAAAATTTGGGCGGTAAACAGAGTTAGAAATATACTTGCTAAAAAGTTGTGTATTAGCAGTTACTACAGAAGAACTTATAAGGTGAGTTCAGTTTTATGTTGAAGAATTATATGTTTTTTATGTAATAACACTGGAATATACCGCGATACTGATAGTTTTTTTTTAGAAATCTTTAATAAATCTTCGATCCGTTTCATTTTGAGCCTATTTGGGGTAACATTAGCTCGGGCTAATGTTACATAAAAGACTGATTAATATAATAAAAACTTGATTTAAGAGGCTCATAAAATAAAAGTTGATTTCGATAAACCAGGCAGTTTCATTTTGTATTAATATGGCAACCCTACATAGCCACTAAAGATAGAGGAGATAGTGATACAAACGAAATGTATTTTTTTATATCAATATAAATAGCAAGCAAATCTTACCGAGGAGTTAAAAAACTACATATATTAGAGATTTTCTTCACCAACTCCTCATACATATTAATGTTACCCAAATGTCAGTGTAACTTTGGCTCACCAAATATTTGGTAATTTAAGGATTTTTTATTTATTGTTTTGATAAATAACACATGAATTTAGATAATAGAGGCCAATATCCCACTAGAAACACTCATTTGTGACAAATAACAATAAAAGTAAATCTGTACTATTATAAATTACCTCTAAAGTGAGCCAAAATTACCCAGGTTGGCTGTACCTGTATCATATTAAAGAAATGAGTAATGATATGGCTGCATAGTCTTATTACTTTTGCCTGTCTGCAAGGGTAAATATAATGACAGCACTAATGACCAGCATTAATCATGGTATAGCAAGATATAAATAATAATGATTTTAATAATATTTAAAACTGTAATTATTTATAGTAATAACTCGTTGCACTTTATATTATAATAAGCTGACAAGTTTCTTTACGGATTAACGGGATCATTATTGCATCATATAGTACCTATTACATGGTACCTATATTCACATCTATTTTCCTAAAGATAATATTAAAAAATGCATACAAACGTATAAGTATTACTGTACAAGATTGATTTTAAATTTTACAAACCAAATTTAAGGGTATTCAAATATTATTTATTTTATTAACTCGTATTATACAGGGTTATTTTTAAAACACCAGCAACCTCGCAGGGGTAGATAGCTGTCCCCATACGGAACAACTTTTGTTCTACGAGTTTGGATATAACTCAATATATTTAAAAAAAAATATATTTTACAAGTTTTTGTTGTGTCGTGTTTTTCTTCGTAGTATGCGGCGCGGCGCGGCGTGCGCGCGCGACTCAAAGGCGCTCACCTGAGCGGCGCGTTGACCTTCAAAGGAGCTAGCCCGGTTCCCCACGCTTCGCGTATTTGTTTACGTAATCTGCGATGCGCGTTGTAACAATCAAGACGGAAATTAAATGAATACTTATTTTTGTATGTAAATAAAATCTAACAAATTATCAAAAGTCGTAGAACAAAAGTAGTAGCTTATAACCTTAGGAATCTACCCCTGCGAGGTTGCTGGTGTTTTAAAAATAACCCTGTATATCGATCAAGAATGGTCAGGGGGCCCTTGGGTAGCTGATCCACTTGACTACTATCAAGCTCATTTTCCGTGAGTAGCTAATCATCATATGGAAGGAGGGGCTTCCAATAGGTATCTATAACGAGGTCATAAGAATGATTACTAACCAGCTGATTTTTTTGTTTTTACTTAGTTAATATTTATATAATTTAACTGTCATATTGTCCTACAAATAAAAAAAAATTGGTGTGTGTCGTGGGACACCAGGTAGGAACGAAGTTCCTTCGGCTAATGTACAATCGACACAAATTGCAAAAAATTCAAATTATCAACTAAAATAACAAAACATGTCTCTTTATTTTTGTTTGGCAACATAAAATAACATAGAAATAGAATAGAAAAATAGAAATAAAAAAAGACGTGTGGCGCTCGGAGACTGCCGCGGTAAAGCTATTGTATAGCATTTTTTATCATCTTATGTAATTATAAATAATAACGAGCTAGCGTAATCTTTTAAAAATCGAAGGAGTATTTTTATATACTTCAATTATAACTGGCTGAATGAATTTCATTTTAAATATGTCTCTTTATTTTTGTTTGACAACATAAAATTACATAGAAATGACTGACATTAAAATTGGCACATTGACTGTCGCGCCTGCGCACGTCTCATTTAACGCTTTTATTCCACGCATTTTTTCCACGCAATTTTTCCACGCATTTTTTCCACGCATTTTTTCCACGCATTTTTTCCACGCATTTTTCTTACGGTTTTACTATCACATTTTTTTCAGTTCGGTCACGCAGCGAAATCCCTATCCCCTCCAAGCCTGCCGTAAGGAACTTCGTTCCAATAATAATTTTTTGAGTATCATCAAATCGAAATATTCTATCCTTGCTACCTCTGTTAGCTACCACAATAGAGAATTTTCGCATAGGGAATTATTGGTCGTCTCATCGAAACGAAGCTACTCACGGAAAATGAGCTTGATAGTAGTCAAGTGGATCAGCTACCCGAGGACCCCTGACCAGAATTGCTGTTGATTGATATTTTAAATGAAGTACTGGTCTTATCGGTAATAAATTGTAAATTCAATTCGAATTAATATAAATTTAAATGAGTTCATTTTTATCTTGTCTTCTACTTCGTCTTTCTTCTTATATATAAAAATCAATTGCTGTTCGTTATTCTCGTAAAAACTCAGACCGATTTCGATGGATTTTTGTGTGTGTTTTTTTCATATCACGCACACCTCCTCAATATTTGACCCTTAGTTATATGTTGCGGATGAAATCGCGCGAGATAGGTAGTTAGTATGTTATAAATTTGTGATAAATTTTATAATCGATTGTCAATTTCGACAGCGAATGCGACGATTTCGTTTAGCTATCTAATCTCGGCAGTAGATGCCTTTAGTCAGCCATCTTAATTAATAAATTCAGGTGTTTTAATGACTATTTCAAGATCATGTAACCATATCGATATATTGATTTTATTTGTTTATAATTCGTTTCCTTATATCCATAATTGCGCTACATTCTAATAAACTTTGCCTGATTAATTTGTTTCGAAATATATTATAAGACTAGCTTTTGTCCTTGGATCCGCCCCAACTCCCCCCATATACAGCGAAAATATATATTTATCCTCTTTATTCCCTACTTTTAAGGGGTTGATTATATGAAAATAACTACCGACTCGTTTTTTTTACTCCTACGAAGTTTCGTGTTGTAATGTGTACATAATATTGTTTCGTCATACAAACTTTCATCACCTATTTTACCTTTTAGTGGATAAATTTTGAACAATCCTTTCTTAGTGTCCATTTACCTCATTAAAGAAATCTTTGTACAGTTGCATTTATTTAAATCCAGTATACGGTCAAATTCTAAATACAAATGGTTTATGAAATTTGACAATTTGATTAAACAAAGACAATCATTCTATTGACTTTGATTGTGTAAAAGTTAGATACTGTAATTTATTCATCAAACCCAATATGGACGTTAATAGCACGATGAAGGTGTTGTGAAATAGAAAATCATAATAATTCATTGAAAAGTATTTGTCGAGAGAAAATAATGTAACTGTGTTCGATTGCCACCATTACACGTCATTAAAGATTTTATTAAAGTAATGTTGGAGGCATATAGAAAACTTTCTCTTTAAATTATATAGGTTATAAAACACTTAATAAAGATACGTGAAAGTCGATAAATGCATTTTAGTAATGCACGACTTAAATTATGTAAAACTAGCTGTCCGTCAAGGTTTCACCTGCATGTTACTACCCTGCTCCCATGGGTCATATAAACCTTCCTCATGAATCACTCTATCTATTGCTGAAAACTGCATTAAAATCCGTTGAATAATTTAAAAGATCTAAGCGAACAGACAGCGGAAGCGAATTCATTTTATACTATACTTTATTTTTTATACAATAATATTGTATTAATAAAATTTCTTGTTCAGGTTTACTTTAAAGATTAATTATAGTGATTTAAACGGATTTAATCGCGGTTTTTTTTATTTTAAATATAGTAATTTGCGATCCTTTAATCGAAAAGCTACCTAAAAGTGATCCTTTAAACTTACTTTATTTAATTTATACTTTTTTTTTTTTATCCTGACTCGGCAAAGTGACTACGCTACACCTGATGGTAAGTGTAGCGCAATCCAAGAATATTGTCGACCAACGATAAACAATGTGTCCATCGTTGGTCGGCAAGATCATGCCGGCCTGCCAAAGGGCCAAGGGGGAGGGGAAGGAAAAAGGGATGGGAAAAGGGTGAGGATCAGGGGGCAAGCCCCCTGGGAAGAACCGGATATACACTGACTGACCCTGGAACGCGACCCACACAAGGTAGGCCACTATGGCAGGTTTTAGCACCAGTGTACGGTGGTCGCTATCCGGTCGGATACAAGTATCCTCCCACCAGCAAGATGTAGATACTTGCTGTAGATGCTTGTAAATAACTGAGATAACTGTTACCCATGCAAAAATAGTATCAATATTCAGATTTAATAACATTATTATTAAGTTGGACCCTGGCTTTAAGCCGAAACAGCAACATGCAGAAAAAAAGATAGATTATTTAACAAGTAATAAATAAAAATTAACAGCTGCACTGGTTGAGTGTACTGACAACAAAAGCTTACCGAAAATAAATAATACAGAAACAAATAAATAATAATAAATACACCAACAGTCACATACATAGTCTTGACCCCACAGTAAGATACGAGTCAAAACCCCGAAACAAATATTTGTGGATCACACACACATTTGTCTCGGTGCGGGGATCCAAGCCGCGGCCTCTCGCTTCACAGCCGGCTACTCGCCCGCTACGCTCCGGAGGCTGTCAATTATTCAAAATAATTATTGCATAATTTTGAAATATAAATATTTAAATACTTAATGCGATATCAGTGTTCAATCCATTTGCCTTATCAAAAGTCCTTGAATTAATTGTAACGGAAAACGAAATGAAAGCCTAACTTTATCTATTGACTATTATTGCAGAATGTCAATAAATAAACTTTATATCGTTTGTCGGTATTGTTCCTTATCGGGGCTATTTGTAATATTACTGTACATTGGCATTTGTTCCGGGCCCTTTCGAAATTATTGCGGACATTGTTGCTAACTCAGATCCTAAATACATTATATGTATCATACAGACTATATGTTTGAAGTACATTTTTAAATTCATCAAATTTTTAAAGTAAATTAATTTTATTTTTATTCGAAACATATTGGGAGAAGTTGACAGAAGTCCGAATCCAGTGGAAGAATAAAGGGGAGGCCTTTGCCCAGCAGCGGGACACATTAGAGGCTAGTAAAAAAAAAATAGTACTGTTATGGGTGTGACTAGTCCAAGGACTGGGACGAATACTGTGAGCTTTGTCTACGCTAAGCAACTACTTTGCGATGCTACAATAAATACCCAGACGAGTACAAGTAGGATACGTCAATGGTTGCCCCAATTCTAATCTGAGGGGATATAACGATTGAAATAAAACTAATTTAAACGGATTTTATTAATAAAAAACGGCGATAAAATCCGCTTAAATTAGTTTTATTTTAATGAGTAACATTCGCGTAAACGTAAGAAATCATTATGGATATAACGATTCCGATATTTCATATATTGATTGAGGTATGTAGCCCTGCCATCATGAGGAATGGAATAACAGCACTAAATTCATTGAATTTATGTATTTAAAAAACTAAATTCTATGTCGCATCCGTAATATTAATTTGTAATAAAACGGTATACTATCTTAATTAATGCCAAATACATTATTTTAATTTAATATTAACGCAACACGAAGATTTCCTGCTCTATGAAGGTATATTTTTAATGGTCTTATTTACCCACTTTTAAAAAAATAACTTATTTTGCGTAATTCGAGGACAAGGTCGGTCAAAATTAATACTCGCGGTTACGTGTGGTATCGTTTAAATTCATTCGCGTATGAAATAGTTGTGTGTGTAATGTTGGCTAATGGGCCACCTGTCCGATTGTCTCGATAATTCCTACAAGTAGAGCGTTCTATACATTGCGCAAATGCCTTTGTGAATATTCAATGGCCTACCACCGTCGCTGAGTGTATGCGATGAGATTTTATCAAGCGTAAACAGTGAGACATATTATAGTATGTATAGGCAATTCAAGACAAGGTGGTAGGTCCCTCGTATGCGAGAGGCCGTTTGGGTTGGTACCACCGCTTTGTCTATTTCTGCCGCCATGCAACAGTGTGTTGTGTGTTTGTTGTGTTTCGGTTTGAACGACATTAAAGGCAGTAAAATTACTGGGCATTATGAGACTTCTTAACATCATATGTCTCGGGGTGACGAGCCCAGTGCAGTGCCATGCAGTGCTTTGTAATTCAAAGTTCTGTGGGGTGTTGCTTCTGTTTATGCAGGGCAGGCGTGGTGCTTACTATCAGGCGAGCGCCTTGCTCGCTTCGTCATTCAATCAAATAAAAAGCTAGTTAATTAAAGCCGTGCCACGCGGCCGTAACGCTTTTTCGTGACAGAAAAATCCTAATACACACCCCAGCCATAAAAAAACATATAATAATTGCAAATTAAATGACCTAGCTCTAATATATATCTTTTAAAGTGTACACTTATTTCCCTTCCTAACAGATTAATCTGCGATAAATTAGTTGCGAACGCGAAACTTGTGGTTAGAATCGAGAACTGTTTCAATATCCAGTGTCCAAGCACGTTTAATCGACAATTGTGCAATACGCCTCCGTTCAAAAACAAATCCGTGTTAGGGCACGGTAGATAGGAAGCAAGCTTTAATTGTATCTATTGTTTTATTCGAATGAGAACGTAACGAAATTCGAGTAGGCCCTGATACGCTTTGCAATACTTACATTGTTTAAATGGCATTGTTAAAACATCTCAGCATATTATTCAAAATTAATACAAGTGGCTTTCTTACTTATTAATATAAAATTGGATTTAAACGATGTTTTTTTTTATCCTAGCACGGCAAAGTGACTACTACACCTGATGGTAAGCGTAGTGCAATCCAAAAAACCAGCGACCACCAACAAACAATGCAGAGATGGCGGGAGATCGTGAGGCGAGCCATGTCATCAGCCAATGATGCACCAAAATGATGACCACGACCGCTCTGCCAAGGGCGTCATGAACAAGAAGAAGACCAACAAACAATGAGTTTATCGGTGGTCACCAGTCATGCTGGCCTGTATAAATGCTTCTTCCCTCTTCGAAGAGGGCCTGCGACAGCACAGGTGGATGACCGTTGCAGGCACAGGGATACAAGGATGTACCCCTATAGTCGCCCCAATTTTATTAAGTCATGTCGCAAGCCCCTAGGAAGAACCGGATATACACTGGCTGATCCTGGAACGCAATCCACACAAGGTGTGTGGGTCACTATGGCAGATTTTAACACCATGTGTACTGTGGTCGCTATCCAGGCGGATATGAATATCCAACCACCAGCAAAATGTTTATTCTCGTCTGGAGATACAGATACAGATATACAGATGAGGCGATACAGATGGTGAAACCCGGATACTATTATATGTTCAGTAACTGCAGGCCGGCGTAATTCTGCCGACTGTCGAATGACGCAATATAAATAAATAAATACATCCAATAGTCACATACATAGTCATAACCCCACAGTAAGGTACGAGTCTTATGTCGTGGGTCTCAGGAACTAAGAGGGACTTGCGGTCCCACAACACCCAGACACGAAACCAATATTTGTGAACCCGAAACCATGATTTGTCTCGGTACGGGAATCGAACCTACGGCCTTTCAATTCGTAGCAAGTACTCGCCCGCTGCGCCACGGAGGTTGTCATTAATACACAAGAAAATATACAGTACAAATAGCGGTAGCTGCAACAAAACGTTTGTATTGTGAGTTTTATTATAATTACACAATAGTTGGCACTATTGGCGAATGTTAACACGTTTTCAACAATAATGTTCACCCACTCTACTATAAACTGAAAGCGCAACAATGTTTCTACATCTTTCTGAAATGGTATCATGAAATATAAAAGCAATGTTCAATAAAATGTCCTTCCCTCTTCGGAGAGGAAAGACGCAAATCGTGGGGCTTGCGACAGGATATGCGGATGACCGACGCAGGCACAGTAATACAAGAATGTCGCAAACATCTCGAGAGAACCGGATATACACTAGCTGATCCTGGAACGCGATCCACACGCGTGTGGATCACAATGGTAGGTTTTAACACCATGTATGGTGGTCGCTATCCGGGCGGATATGAATATCCTACAAAAACCAGCAAAATTGCGAAACTGTTCTGTGAACATAATAAATGTAGGCAAATAGTCTTTTTTGCTAGCAACTAAGTACAAGACTTTCCTTGCGATCGGTTTTATGTGTAATTTTAAATAATTTGAGCTTGCGGTCGCATTATAATTATTAAGGCCGATTAAAATATATCCAGAAGTCAATATAAAGCTATATTTATTTTATAAACGGGTTGATATACTTAACATATTACGTTTATTAAACCCATTACTGCTATTTCATCCTACAATAATTATATAAGTTATGCAATATTTCGTCTATTTGAATCGTTTTAAAAAGACTGATTTTCCAGTTAAGACAAAAAATCGTGATCAGTATAGCCCAAGGTTGTCTCATTTAAATTAGAAGGAAACATTATATCTTCTGGGGGTGAAATCGAAGAAAACTATCATTTATGTACCGATCTTCATGATTCAGCCAAAATTAGGAAGAAAAATTTAATCCTCAAGGGAGTGAAATCGAAGAAAACTATCATTAATGTACGGATCTTTGTGATTAAGCCACTGAAAATTTAAAAAAATAAAAATGAAACCAATACAAAGTCAATACAAAAACAAAGCTAGATAAAAAAACTAAAAACACGCTTTTATAGAAAGTCTAACTAAAAAATAGAAAATAAATTTGAATAAAACAATGTATTTTATTGTAAAAAAAAAGCGTGGGGTGCATGGTGTCCATAGTTATAATTTTATTATTGTATGCACCCCACGCTTTTTTTTACACGCTTTATATTAACTTCACCTGTATGTTTGTTTGTTTGTAACCGACTCCTTTGGGCGCGATTTTGACCCACTTTGAACGGTCAGATTTCGTTCAAACTTTGTAGATTTATCGAGGACCGATGACAATACACTAATTTGTTAAAAAAAAATATATAATAATAATAAAATAATAATAATAATAATTTAATTTAATTAATTATTGATATTCGGGTTAGGAATTAAAATTATATTTTCTGGATCTTCGTTAATTATAGGGAATATCGTAGTATCTAAGAGCGACAATAGATGGCGCTTTTTTGATATTCGGGTTTAAAATTAAAATTATACTCTCTGCTACAATATAATTTTATTTTAACTAAAAAATGAAAAATAAATAATAGTTTAAAAAAACTAAAAACACGCTTTTATAGAAAGTCTAACTAAAAAATAGAAAATAAATTTGAATAAAACAATGTATTTTATTGTAAAAAAAAGCGTGGGGTGCATACAATAATAAAATTATAACTATGGACACCATGCACCCCACGCTTTTTTTTACAATAAAATACATTGTTTTATTCAAATTTATTTTCTATTTTTTAGTTAGACTTTCTATAAAAGCGTGTTTTTAGTTTTTTTAAACTATTATTTATTTACAATAAAATACATTGTTTTATTCAAATTTATTTTCTATTTTTTAGTTAGACTTTCTATAAAAGCGTGTTTTTAGTTTTTTTATCTATTATTTATTTTTCATTTTTTAGTTAAAATAAAATTATATTGTAGCAGAGAGTATAATTTTAATTTTAAACCCGAATATCAAAAAAGCGCCATCTATTGTCGCTCTTAGATACTACGATATTCCCTATAATTAACGAAGATCCAGAGAATATAATTTTAATTCCTAACCCGAATATCAATAATTAATTAAATTAAATTATTATTATTTTATTATTATTATATATATTTTTTTTATCAAATTAGTGTATTGTCATCGGTCCTCGATAAATCTACAAAGTTTGAACGAAATCTGACCGTTCAAAGTGGGTCAAAATCGCGCCCAAAGGAGTCGGTTACAAACAAACAAACATACAGGTGATATTAATATAAAGCGTGTAAAAACCAATTTTGAGTAAGCAATATTCATAGTACCTACTCAGAATGGATTTATTTTATTTTCAAGCTATGAGTCGATTTTTTATTTTAGTCTTCTTTTAGACCACCTTATGTTGATTCGTCCGTCATGTTTAAACTGCATATTGAAGAGGTATATATTATAACCTTATAATTGGAAACGTAACGTAACACGTATAAAAAGTAAAACGTATTATTGAAATGTAATGGAGATTAACATTGAACAAAAAACAAAACATGGCACTGAACTCCGCTAGTCACCCCGAGAGATAAGATGTTAAGTCTCATAATGCTCAGTAATTTCACTGGCTTCAATGTCCTTCAAACCGAAACACAACAGTGCTTACACATTGTTGCTTGGCGGCAGAAATAGACGAAGCGGTGGTCCCTTTTTCCTTCCTCTCCCCCTTGGCCCTTTGGCAGGCCGGCATGATCGTGCCGACCTACGATGGACACATTGTTTATCGTAGGTCGACACTATTCTTGGATTGCGCTACACTTACGATCAGGTGAAGCGTAGTCACTTTGCCGAGCAAGGATAAAAAAAAGGACCTACCAACTTGTGTAATTATCTAATGTTGCTAATTTCAATTTCAATAAACTTAATTTCAATATAAGCTTGTGTGATATCAAAAATAGTTAATTGACCATTCAAACCAGCGGGCAACGACATACAAGGTATACAAATAATTATTTCTTACAAACTGCATTTATTTATTTCAGAGAATTTCGTAATAACGTAATGATACGTGTTGTCTACCGAAAAATATAGCTTGTTTACACGGCCTTCGATATTACATTTTATTGGTACATAATTAATTTACTTTCAGGGCAACAAATTAGTATTATATTTCTTATGAGCTATGAGTGGTAGAGCCACGCTGTAGACAGTTTTGTCTACAGGATGATTGGGCCGGCTCAACCGGGTCATTACCACTGTCTCACAGAAAACCGACGTAAAGTAGCGGCTTGCTGCTGCGTTTCGTACGGTGAGTGAGATATCCGGAGGCCCAAATACCCCTCCCTTTCCCAATCCCTAATTATCCCTTTCCTTTAAGGTCGGCAACGCACCCATAATTCTTCTGATATTGTGGGCATACATGGGCGGTGGAGATCACTTACCATCAGGTGACCCACTTGCTCGTTTGCCGATCACTGCCATAAAAATAATAATAATATAACTATATATCGGCAGTAGAAAGTAAGTGAGAAACTAATAAAGCACCAACAGTAAAAAGGTGGAAACCCCTTTTAATTGTGGCTTGTATACTGTATCTATTACTGAATATTATGATTATATTCAAGATTTTTTTTATATTTTGCTAGTTTTTTACCCGACTACAGTGAAGCAAAGGAGAGTAAAGTCTTTAGCAATCTTTACCATTAGGGGTAATATATTTACATATACATGTTCCATTGTGCGTCGCCCTTATCCCTTATAGGGTGACGTCACACGACGTGTTATAAGGCCGCAAGCGCAATGTCGCTTTTGCCGCGCCGCGCCGCGCCGTCTCGCATTCAAAAATCAATGGTATGAGACGTACGAGCCGATCGGATAAAACCTGGTCATCGACGAGCCGAGCCGTTCTTCGCTGAATGCGGTCAGATGGAAGCAGCTGGTACTGGGATACACCTACTCGTAAATGAGAACAGTATTCCATACATCTTAAGTCTTTATACAGGGTTAATTTTAAAACACCAGCAACCTCGCAGGACCAGATAGCTGACCCCATACGGAACAACTTTTGTTCTACGAGTTTGGATATAACTCAATATATTTAAAAAAAAAAAGATTTTACAAGTTTTTGTTGTGTCGTGTTTTTCTTCGTAGACAGCGGCGCGGCGCGGCGCGTGCCCGCACGACATCAGCTGCTCAGCGGTCAAGGTCAAATGCGCTAGCCCGGTTCCCCACGCTTCGCGTGTTTGTTTACGTAATCTGCGATGCGCGTTAACATTCAAGACGGAAATTAAATGAATACTTATTTTTGTATGAAAATAAAATCTAACAAATTATCAAAAGTCGTAGAACAAAAGTAGTAGCTTATAACCTTAGGAATCTACCCCTGCGAGGTTGCTGGTGTTTTAAAAATAACCCTGTATATGTTAAGCATATTTCTTTAACATTATAATTCTCCTTCCCATAATATGGGTTCCTTTAAACGGAATGTGAAGAAGCAGTTAGGCAGGCCGGCATGATCTTGCCGACCAACGATAGACACACTGTTTGTCGTTGGTCGACACTATTCCTGGATTGCGCTACACTTGCCGTTAGGTGTGGCATAGTCACTTTGCCGAGCCAGGATAAAAAAAATATGATGCACGTGACATCTATTCCTGATAATGAATCATTTATTTATTTATTTTTGTTATTAAAAATCTGTTTGTATAATATTGAATCCTAGGGTTTTTCGTATTCAAGTATCAGGTTTTAAAATCATTAAATTGAATTATACAAAGTTTAGATAGAACTACTTTAAGCGAGTTAATAACAACGTGAGAAATGCAATGGCACATTTACAAGCCTGAAGGTCTCACCACGTAACCGAATAATACACTTATCTAAAATTTCAGACCTTGGACACTAGTCTTAATGTTACAGTTGTTAAATTAAGGCAGGTCGTTAAAAACAAAAAATCTTACACGGGCATGTATAGCACTGTATAAGTATATTGTATAGTGTTCAATATGCCACTTGGCCGGCTACATAATATAATAATTTACACAATATTATTATTTAAATGTTATTGCAATCATGTTCGTTTAGTTTGTTTTTTTTTTTTCAATACAAATGGTACAGGTGCACGAGTTTGTCGTGTCATATTACGCAACTTAAATAAGCGGTTATTTAATTGCGAATACTTTCAAACCTAGGATTAAGAAATGCCTTCAAGTTTCAACAGTAACACTGCGATATACTATGATAGGTCCTAGGTATATTATCCTTTCTCCCCTACGCGAGATTGTGTCTGGGTAGGTCTCACCATTCAGATTCATCTTCATCCAATTCTACTGCTAAACAACAGTACGTTGGTACTGTTGTGTGCCGGTACAAAGGATATTGAAACCTGTGAAATTACTGTGTATAACTTAGAAGAGAAGCAGTCAGAGACGGCAAAGTCAATTACAGCGCAGTGTAGTACCATGCAGTACCTACTTTGATTCAAAGTTCTGAGTTGCGTTGCTACTGATGATTAGACAGGCGTGGCACTTATCGAGCATCGTTTCATCGATCAGTTTAAACAAAAAATATATTCAAAGCAATAATATCGGAACCGGAGAGGCCGTCTGGATTGGTACCACCGCTTTGTTTAATTCTGCCGCCAAGCAACAGTGTGTAAGCACTGTTGTGTTTCGGTTTGAAGGACATTGAAGCCAGTGAAATAACTGAGCATTATGTAACATCTTATGTCTCGGAGTGTCGACCGCAGTTCAGTGCTTTGTAATTCAAAGTTCTGTGTGGTGTTGCTTCTGTTTATGGGCAGGCGTGGCGCTTACCATCAGGCGAGCATCTTGCTCGTCTCGTCATTCAATCCAATAAAAAGAAAAAACAGTCACGCTGATTTTATTGTTACACAATATTTAATAAAAATAAGTCACAAGTTCCTTGAACGTCCGTAACCTTATATTAGTAGCGCGTAAACAACGATTACAGAGCTACCTTCAACTATTATTTTACGCTATCGACCCTACACATAATGCGTGGGAATTCTAAATCAAGTTCTACGTAACAGTCGGATAACTGGCCGCTATTACCACATGCCCAACTAAATGCTTCATTGACACTGTCCAAGACAGCCAAGGTCTGCGACAACGCCCCTATTCGGACACACATCCGATCACTTTCGGATAATGAGCAAGAAATAATGTTTATTTTATTGGTTGAGACATAATGTTACGGGCCGACTTTACTCACGAACCTATTATTTATAATGTTCGTGTGTCCATTTGTTATGATACATAGTTATATTACACCATGTATATAATTATGTTTGTTTGTGCATAGTTTGTGTTGCGGTTATGCTAAATGCGGATAATAATACAGCATGAATGGGCCGGCTTTACCGGGTCGTTACCACTGATTCACAAAAAACTGGCATAAAGTAGCGGCTTGCTGCTATATTTCGTAAGGTGAGTGAGATATGCGGAAGCCCAAAACCCTCTCCCTTCCCAATCTCGTAATTATCAGTTTTGTCCAAGGTCGACATCGCGCCCATGGTTCTTTTGGTATTATGGGCGTACATGAGTGATGGAGATCACTTATCAACAGGTGACCCCACTTGCTTGTTTGCCGGCCTATGCTATAAAAATACCATACCTAATAGTTCTACTGATACAATACTTTTTTACAAATCATTACAAGCATTACATGAAATTAATAAGTTCCTATCCTTACTTGAAAATAATACTGTTAAATATCCTGTAATAGTAAACAATAAAACTATTTTTTTATTGATAGTCTTTTTATTAATCTATACTAATAATAAAGCTGTAGAGTTTGATTGTTTGATTGTTTGATTGTTTGTTTGTTTGTTTGTTTGTTTGAACGCGCTAATCTCAGGAACTACTGGTTCGAATTGAAAAATTCTTTTTGTGTTGGATAGTCCATTTATCGAGGAAGGCTTTAGGATATAGGATATATAACATTACGCTGCGACCATTAGAAGCGAAGCATCAGTGAAAAATGTGGCAAAAACGGGAAAAATTATTCATATTTGAAGTCTTCCGTTGCTAAGCTACCCAAATCTATACTAATATTATAAAGCTGTAGAGTTTGATTGTTTGTTTGTTTGTTTGATCACGTGGGCGAAGCCGCGAGCAAAAGCTAGTAAGAAATATAATTTCAACAGATACCATGGATGAAAGTAAAATTAATAATACAAGTAAAACTTTGTAACATTATATATTTGAGTACACGTTATGCAAACATTATTGGATCAAAGCGAAATATCTACTGATAATAAAGATTTTTTACGACACAGCCAACAACCAGTGCTTATACTGTGTAATTATTTCAGGTAAATTAAATAGCTTTAATAATATTTAAGCAGTTAAAATAATATCACGAAGATTTATAGGTGTTGTTAATAAAATATCGCAATATAACTCTACCAAGGATCGCTTTCATAACATGAAACTTTAATAACAAAGGAATATGTATGAAGTAGTAGTAAATGTATGTATGAAGTGTGTACAATAAAATAAAATATATTTGTATGCGCAAATAATTAATTTATTTGATTTTATCTTTTTTTTTATTTGATTGAATGACGAGACGAGCAAGGCGCTCGCCTGATGCTAAGCGCCACGTATGCCCATAAACAGAAGCAACACCACACAAAACTTTGAATTACAAAGCACTGCATGGCATTACACTGCGCTCGTCACCGCGAGACATAAGATATTTAGTCTCATAATGCTCAGTAATTTCATTGGCTTAAATGTCCTTCAAATCGAAACACAACAGTGCTTACACACTGTTACTTGGCGGCAGAAATAGACAAAGCAGTGGTACCAACCCAGACGGCCTCTAGCATACGTGGGACCTACCACCTTGTGAAGCGCTTGTGCTTCTATGTTTCTTTTCTTTGTACGTGACATTATGCCAACTTAATGCCAGAGTCGTCCTACTTCCATCGTGTTTTGACTCTGGATTTGGCATGATAGGGGCGACCCGCCGTCTGACCCCCACAATCCGCAAACCTCCGCAAATTTCGCCTGACTCACTTATACATCATTTAATGGTTTCAAGAGTCCTACCATCGTTTATTTCTCATTCCCAGCTTAATAAATTCTCATGGCAATATTCTTAATATATTTTTTTCAAATGATTATTTTTCTTGTAAATGTTCCACCTGCCCTTATACCCAGATGCCCGAATCAGTCAGAATGAGTCAGGCTTTAGTTTATGTAAAAAAAATGTTTTTGTTTAAATTATAGAGTACTGTACGTTAAATTATAATTAATACATATTTTAACTAATAAGTAAGTCTTCCTTTTGGCATGCACACCTTAACGTTTTATATAAACGTTATGGTGGAAACCTATATATTATATATATATATATATATATATATATATATATATTAGGGTGGGTCAAAAAAATCGACTATTTTTTTTTTTACAAGTGCAACGGAAAAATGGGTTCCTAGACACCTTAAAAAAATTCCCACCAAATATGAGCTCTTAATTTTGAAAGGAACATCCTCCGCATCGCAGTTTTTTATTTTTTTTTCAGTCCAATAGAAAAAAATTCATACCTCTCTATTAATTGACTGTACAAAAAAATGTTTCGAATAAATTTTGTAGGAAATTTGATGCTCTACAAAAAAGGTGTCTTATATTTTTTTCTTAAACCTCGCCATTTGAAAGATATAAAGTATTTAATTTTGATTATTTTATGATAAATTTAATTTTTGTTTATGAATTTTATAACTCGACAATAAATGACTTTTACGAAATGCGAAATACCAATTTTTGTTGGAAATTAACTGCTCTATAAAAATGGTTTCTTATGTTTTGGCGATAAAATTAACCGTTTAAAAGATATTCATCATCAAACTTTCATGTGTACGGATCTTAAAAGTTTTTGATTAGATATTCGAAAAATTTCAATTTAATTTATGATTTTTAAGAAAATTTACACGAATTTTAGTTGTTATCGATTGAGAAACGTCAAAATATTTTTTAAGTTTTTATTTATGTTTAAGTATATTTGTCTCGATTTAAAAAATAAATTGGACATTATTTATCGCTCGGTTAAATATATATTGATAAAAAAAGCAAAGTTTTCATTATACATATATTATGATATGTTTCAGTATCAGAGAAAAACAATGTCCAACTAGTTATAAATAAGTATTTTATTTCAATTTTCAAACAAGTTTTTGTTGCAAGTTGGGTATTTTTTCCGATGCTCTTTGACAACTTGCAATAAAAATTGAAATTGCTCTTCGTTTTTTGTTAAGCATTGGTTGTATTCACTTACTAATGCGACACCTCGCTCTGCCACATCATTAATAACTTTTAATTGTGCGAAAAATTCTTTATTTTCATTATAACTGTCATCAGTAGACCATAAATCAATATTTTTATCAAGAAAATCATATGGCAGATCAAAGAGCTCAAACAGTTTCATTGACTTCTTAGAAACAAAGTCACTTATGTTTTTTTGCAGAATTGAATCCAATTTTTTTTTATCAATTATAAATCTTCTTGCTTTAGAATCTGTACCTTCGCGAGTCTTAACAACTTCGACAATATTCTTCTTTATGTTTACTGGTACGGTATCATCAAATAGTGATAAAACGGCAAGTTCATCACATAAGTACCATAAATGTAAAGACATTTTTTCACATGTAACCGAGGATATCAAAGGATTAATTTGCTTGTACTTAATTAAATTTTTCATGAACTCTAAGTCGTGATTAGCCGCAGAAGTCGCAGAAGATGAAATAAAATACGAAACAAAAATTCTCTAGAGATGAAATTTTCCCTAGGATCGTGATTTCTAATGATTAAAACTAAAATGTTTAGAATAATTGAAGAAAAATTTTGATAATTTTGAAAATAAAACTCAAATAATACTTATATTAATGACAAGCAATGAAATTTATAAATTAAATTGAAATTTTTCGAATATCTAATCAAAAACTTTTAAAATCCGTACACATGAAAGTTTGATGATGAATATCTTTTGAACGGTTAATTTTATCGCCAAAACATAGGAAACCATTTTTATAGAGCAGTTAATTTCCAACGAAAATTAGTATTTCGCATTTCGTAAAAGTCATTTATTGTCGAGTTATAAAATTCATAAACTAAAATGAAATTTATCATAAAGTAATCAAAATTAAATCCTTTATATCTTTCAAATGGCGAGGTTTACGAAAAAACATAAGATACCTTTTTTGTAGAGCATCAAATTTCCTACAAAATTTATTCGAAACATTTTTTTGTACAGTCAATTAATAGAGAGATATGATTTTTTTTCTAATGGACTGAAAAAAAAATAAAAAACTGCGATGCGGAGGATGTTCCTTTCAAAATTAAGAGCTCATATTTGGTGGGAATTTTTTTAAGGTGTCTAGGAACCCATTTTTCCGTTGCACTTGTAAAAAAAAAATAGTCGATTTTTTTGACCCACCCTAATATATATATATATATATATATATATACTAGCTTTTGCTCGCGGCTCCGCCCGCGTGATCAAACAAACAAACAAACAATCAAACTCTACAGCTTTATAATATTAGTATAGATTTGGGTAGCTTAGCAACGGAAGCCTTCAAACATGAATAATTTTCCCCGTTTTTGCAACATTTTTCACTGATGCTTCGCTTCTAATGGTCGCAGCGTAATGTTATATAGCCTAAAGCCTTCCTCGATAAATGGACTATCCAACACAAAAAGAATTTTTCAATTCCAACCAGTAGTTCCTGAGATTAGCGCGTTCAAACAAACAAACAATCAAACTCTACAGCTTTATTATATTAGTATAGATATATATATATATATCTTCTTTCACTCAGCAATGAAGTAACGAATGTTTTTGTATAGAGATAACTTATAGGCGGGATTATGATGCCACCGGAAATATGACGGGAAAGACTTATACGCGGGCCCAAGTTTGCAATAGCTAAAACTGTTATTAAGTTAGAAGGCGTAATTGGGAATTAGTTACTGGGATTGGGCAAAATATCTGTGGGTAGACCAGCAACCTGTTGGTGTTGTTGGGACGACATTGTGAGGCAGGCTGGACTTATTGGGTGTTTTTTTTTATCCTGGCTCGGCAAAGTGGTAATGACCTGATGGTAAGTGTAGCGCAATCCAAGAATAGTGTCGACCAACGATAAACAATGTGTCCATCGTAGGTCGGCAAGATCATGCCGGCCTGCCAAAGGGCCAAGGGGGAGGGGAAGGAAAAGGGATGGGAAAAGGGTTAGGATCATGGGGCAAGCCCCCTGGGGAGAACCGGATATACACTGGCTGACCCTGGAACGCGACCCACACAAGGTGGGCCACTATGGCAGATTTTAGCACCAGTGTACGGTGGTCGCTATCCGGTCGGATACAAATATCCTCCCACAAGCAAAACGGAACGCATATGGCCATGCCGTGGCTTACCAAGAGGTCTATAGGATTTTCTATCCACTGTTGGGTAAACAGTAGTAAAGGCCTGATGATGATTATGATGTTACTAAATGTTAGCGAATAAAGTGTAAGAAATAATTAAATCAAATGTCTACTTTATGTTAACACGTACAAACTGACAAAATATATCGTTTGTATACGTATAAGCATAGTTTAAAATGATTGAAATATATCTGGAGTTAAAAATGTAGCATGTGACCATTAAATTAAATTGTCCATTAGATAAACGCTCCTTACATAACTAAATGAATTTTTAAATCCAAGCCAACTCTACTCTTTATGGTAGTTTAATATAAATACTAAGTGGTTTTCAGAATACGATATCTGACTTATCAGGGACATGGATTACATTTATACAATACCAAATATGATTAATATAACTTCCTTTTATGATTTATGCGATTGTTGAAATAATAAAAAACATTCAATACAACTTTAGAGCATAAATCCAAATTTTAGGAATAATTAATGAAATGTCGTCATTGATGGTTATTAGGAAAAAATATTTTATTGTCATGTTTTACAAACATTAATAAAGCAACACCTGTTTTACGCGGCTAAATAATAAATTACCACGATCCATCGTCGACTTTGTTTGGACACCGTTAAATTGTATGTGAATAATAATCAGACAGTTAATAAAATTAGTGAAACTAGAATAAAAACTTCATTATGATGTGAATGTGGGTCGTATAAAAGAGATATTATATTTTATGTGCGAGTGATGTCGTAACGCAACAGTATTAGGGCTTCATTGTATGTTATAGTTTAAATCAACAATCAATCAAAAGCTTAATGAGTTTTATTCGCTATACTTGTTTCAAAATATTATGATTGCCTAATAAGAATTGTTATACATATTATAATTCTTCTATGTTGTAAACAAAACATTAATAACTTGATTTGTGAATGAAAACTTGTTTTGTGAATAATCTTTGAACTCATTTGATATTATTTCTGCCGGCTGACTGCTTCGGTGGCGCAGATGTTTTGCACACGCGGTACGACTGCTATGCTGGGGTCTCGGGTTTGACACGTGTGATATACATGTTTCATAGTAATTCAAAATGGTTAAAGCATTTTAATGGTACGTTACCTATATAATTTTCGTTTGTTATTGATTTTTAGAAGTATATGGCACGTATTGAGGTGCGCGACCGAGACGGTGAACGTGACGCGTGCCGTGCGTCAGGTTCGCTTTGTATGAAAAAAAACTTGTTTGAAGTATGTTTATACGTATAAATTATATATGTATTTATACAGGCTATGATTCTGGTGACCGATGAGCTCATTGTTTGTCGGTGGTCGCTAGTTTTTGGACTGCACTACGCTTACCATCACATAGTTCAGTCACTTTGCCGTGATCGGATAAAAAAAAATATTGACACGATCGCGTTCGCAGTGTCATATTGCATAAAAACTAAGAAAAGTCAGATGTGAGTTCAGTTAGGGCTGGTTACAAACTTGCGAATTTCATATCGACACTCCCCGCTGAGCTAATAAATAAGTATACAGCCCGGTATTAATTTCTAAAGGTTAATTATTGTTAACCTTTATTATTGCTTTTGAATTGTGTGGTGGCGTTCTTAGAAACACGCTGGGAAGTGATAGTTGGGTTTCAGAATTAAAAAGCAATTATTTACGTCAAATAAATAATCGTTCGTGAGTCACTCCTATATCGTATATTTACTTAAAAACTCTTTTTTGTAGCAGCAGCTAGCAATTCATGGTCAGGCAGGCAGGTTAGTCAGGGTCAGCTGCTGTTAATCGATCTCCACCATCCACCACCAGCGTCCACAGTCCACAGACCACACATTAATACTCACGATATCAAAATAATCATGGATGCGAAGCTGAACTTAAAATAAAGGAATGAGGTTTTGGAATTGGAGGATGATTTCGACCTGCTGAAATCACGCATATCGTACGAAATAGAACATCAGACTGCTCATTTGATGCTGAGTTTCTGTGACAATTGTACCACGGTGCTCAATTTCTCGGGCCCAATGAGGCTGCGGTTTTCTGTGATTTGTAGTACCGCCCCGGAAAAGTGCCCAGACCTAATCAAGTTGTTAACAAAACTATTCCATCGATAGCTGGCTCTATGGCGTAGATCTACGAATTTCAAAACTTAACTCAGACAATTAGGTAAATTACATGAATATTTAATCAGATTTTTGTGTAATTATTAATATAATACTTCATATAAGTAAACACGTTGAAATAACTATTTCCTAAACTAGCATATTGTTTACGATAATTAGATAATGCGTTGCGTACGATGCAAATTCATGCAATTGTAATTTTATATGCAGATATGAACATGTAATAAAAATTTGGTTGAAGAGTCTTTAAGAACTGACCGTACATTGATACAAGATCAGTGATGCAATCCAAATATTCTAGCACATTCAAAATCAAACGTTTTTATGCAAATATTTTTTTTCTATGGTTGTAATATTGTGTACCTATGTTAAATGCATACACAACATTACAAAAAGAGAAATAAACTTCGTCGCTTTGGTTGGGTAGAACGAATTACAAATTGTTATTTAATGGTAATAATTAAGTTAATTTTAGAACGGAGCCCTGATTTACATAAAATCCTTTAATACAAATATTTTGACACTATGAAAATAAACTTAATATGTCGTCAGCAAAGATTTTATATAAACTGAGCTATTAGCGTTAATGCGGCGGGCATATCTAGATCCACGCCTACCGATCGTTCTAAAATAAACAATAGCGCCCAAGCACGCCACCAATAATTGACAAGGGCTTGTAAATGTAACGATTTCCAATTGTTTATTAGTTTACCATTTAATTTATTGTATCTAAACGGAACTGATTATAAATAGCACGATTTGCGTATATCTCAAATCCGGGCTATGACGTGATAGAAATAATACTTCTAATTTTTAAAGAATAAAATAGATTAAAAAGCCATTCACATCTCCTTTCCTTTAGTTACCGCATCCAAAAAATAAATATATTTAAAAAAATCCTTATATTTCAATTTGATTAATTTCTGGTGGCATAAAGACAGCTTCGGATTCCTTGACTCTTCGAGCTGCTCGGTGTCGATAAATGCGTGTTACTGTCGATCTTGCATTATTTGACTCCAATAATCCAATGGCAGGTAGGTGGGTGGAATTGTCTTTTGGACAGTAATCCCTTGTAAGCACAAGCAGCACACATTTTCTTTGTGTTTCTAGAAGTGTGTTTACGAAACGTGCTATTTGCATAATTGAATCACAAAATCATTCAGCGTTAAAATATATTCATAATTTAGTTGATTAAAACCAATTAGGAATTGTTCTTAAGTCTTAAAAGTTTACACAGAACCAGAGGGGGATGTTGACAATTAACTTGAGATATAAGGAAGGATATTGGCTAATGTATCGCTATTAAACTCGAGATTTCTTACTCGTATAATTGCAATTCCCCAGTAGATACTATGTCTTGATAAATAGGCACTCCAATAAAATATTTTTTTTTCAGTATATCCATTTTTTATATCACACCTAGGATCAATATCCACAAACTTTTTGATAATAAGCAACACAACAAAATGACACCCGACTTTGTAAGGTGTCTCATACAGTAGTCAAATCTGTCCACAGAAAATAACTACCAGCACTCAAGTGATATATAGCTCGTTTATATTTCCACTTACATTCATAAGTAGTAGATACACGGTGTAGACAGTTTTTGTTTACAGCATAAATGGGCCAGCTCGACTGGGTTACCTCTGCCTCACAGAAACCGACATGAAGTAAATTTGCACTTTGTACGGTGAGTGAGATATCCGGATGACCAAATCTCTCCCCTCTTCCTATCCCTTCCCTTTAAAGGATGGCAAGGATTCTTCTAATATTCATGGGTGGTGAATATCACTTAACATCCATTAAACCACTTGCTCGTTTGCCGATTGCTCCCATAAAAAACTTCGATCTATCAGTCTATTTACTAACCTAATTAAATTATATAAATCTGAAATTCTCACCTTACTAAAATAAACCTTTTGATTTATTTATGTCTCTAGTTTGCCTAAAGCCGACTGCTTCGGTATTACTAGGAGAAAAACGTCCCGGATGTGATTGTACTAAAAGGCGGAAGTGATAATTTCGGGGCCGTTGACGTGTCTGGGGCGTGTCATGCGCCTACAGGTACATTCGTCTAAACTACGACAGTAATTGGGTAGATAAGTCTAGTTAACAAATTATTTTATTGAATTAACTTGTAAATATGGAGAATAGGTTGTAGAGACACGTTTGATAGAGTATTATTTACAGAATGAATGGACCGGCTCAACCGGGCCGTTACTACTTTCTCAGAGAAAACCGACGTAAGCCAACCAAATTCCATAATTATTGCTTTCTTTTGAAGACGGCAAAGCGCCTATTCTTCTAGTGTTGTAGGCATTCATAGGTCGAAGGTATCGTTTACCATCAGGTGGCCCACTTGTTACTCTGTCACCTTATGTTATAAAAAAGGGTTTAGCCGTAAATATCTAACAAAGCCATTTTCACGTCCTACTTCCTAATATTCTGTTTCTTACTCTTCTTCCACCTGCCCTTATCCCACTCGTAGTGGGGTCGACGCAGCATGCTTAAGATTTGGTTTTTGGTTTTTACGAATGGCCGCCTTCCTGACGTCCACTCCTGTGGGGAGAAAGCACACAAAGACCCAAAACAAGTATTCGTGGATCACGCAAACATTTGTTTGCGTACGAGGATGGAACCCGCAGCCTGTCACTTCACAGCCGGCCACTTTACCCACTGCGCCATTTGGGCTATCGATATCCTGCTTTTTACTAATATTATAACTTTGAAAATTTTGATATTTGCGAATTAGTACGTTTATTCATCGATGACGTCTTTGTAATCAAAAGGATTTGGATATAATTTAACACAAAAATAGATCATTACGAAGTTTTACTTTTATCCCACAAAAAGGCATTCACGTTTGCAGAATCACCACGAACGTTTAGTTTTTGCTGGTGGTAGGATATTCATATCCGCCCAAATAGCGACTACCGTACACATGGTGTTAAAACCTGTTATAGTGACCCCACACACCTTGTGTGGATCGCGTTCCAGGTTCAGCCAGTGTATCCGGTTTTCCTAAGAGGCTTGTGACATGACTGATGGATGTTAGAGGCAGGTATAGGGGTACATCCTTGTATCCGTGTCTGTTTCGGTCATCTGCCTGTCCTGTCGTAGGCCCATCGATTTGCTTCTTCAGGTTCATCAGGTTAAGTGCAGTCACTTTGCCGTGCCCGAATACAAAATAAAAAGAAATCAAAATAATACTGGTATATATTCATTCAACGTTTTAGTTATTTTTTTAAATTGAGTTAGTTGTTTAGTTGATATATTAATTTGCTGTAATCACCATTTTTAATAGTTTAGTTAGGTCGTGACTACGTCGACAAAGCCGCCATATAATCGCACTTCACATTTAAACTGTAACGACGGACGAATTATCTGTAATAAGTGTCTAATGGCGATGTCTTATTTACTGTTATATACGTAAGTAGTAGTAGATAGGTACTATTATAAGATGAAAAATGTGTTATTATGTTTGCCAGCTTAACAAACGTCTTATTTGCTGTTGAAAAAATAAAGTAAGTCGTTTTGTCTCCCGCTTTGCTATATAGGGAAGTGGACAATTAATATTTCCAACTCTTCTCTAACCTTATATCTAGTAAATTTCATTGCGGGACAAAGACACTAAGCCATTCCCAAAGACTCGCCGAGCTTCACTGCTCGGTGTCAACAAAAATGCGTGCCACTGTTGATCCTGGTGCACCGGAGTTACAGTGGCGGGTGTGTGGGCGATATAGTCTCTAGTAAACCCACAGAAAGCCAAGCTTATTTCCATGCCATTTTCTAAAATGTAGTAATTTTATCGCCATATCAGGCCCAAAGTCGAATATCTTCAATATACTACGCTACGTATTAGCAGACGATGTATGTTATTTATAATGCTTCAATACAAAGTCGTAGTTTCCAAAGTTTCTAAATGAAGAGAAGATAACATAGTAGTCAGTTTTAATTACATAATACGTTAAATGGCAGACTGATTTGATTGAATGTCGGTTACAGCAACTGGACGGTTTGTGCATACCGACAGTAAGTCGTGCGTAACGCGCGTGCGTTAATTTTGCGAAAATTACAGCTTAGCGCCACGCTGCTCAGCGATATATTATCAGTTAAGCCGGGTACACGTTTTAGAAATACCGGTTAATAAATAAATATTCGGTTCTCTCTCGAATCTCAATTTACCTCTAAATAGGAGCATGGCGCTGTTGATAAATGCTAGCATATCAAGTTTATTGCTTCCCATTTCATTTACAAGCGCTTGACAAGGCGTGATTAAACGGAGGAATGTATTTAATAGATATTAGCAAATCGCTACAATTGAAATTGATCATTGCGTTATGCTAAATAACCCCGTTGGCCGCAATATAATAATAATAATCTATTTATTTATTCAAGTAACATAAACTCTTTTCTGTTAGTATACAAACTTGTATTAAAACAAATATTTTGTTACGTACCGTGCAAATGTAAGAGGTTAATAATGAATTTGTAAATTTATGGTACTGTACTGGTTTTACTAATTTAATACTTACAAACTTTATTTTAACACTTATTTGAAAAATAATCTTTAACATTTACATAATTTTATTGATCAAATGCAAGACTACAAAATTATTATGACACAACATTATATTTCAGCTATGGAGAGAGCTATGCTCGGTGTTTTTCTACGTGATCAAATCAGAAATGAGGAGATCCGTAGAAGAACGAAAGTCACCGACATAGCTGAGCGGATTAGCAAGCTGAAGTGGCAGTGGGCAGGCCACATAGCTCGTAGAACCGATAACCGATGGGGCAGAAAGGTTCTGGAATGGAGGCCACGTACTGGCAAGCGCAGCGTTGGACGTCCACCTACAAGGTGGACAGACGACCTGATAAAGGTCGCAGGAAGTCGCTGGATGCAGGCCGCTTCCAACAGGTCGGTCTGGAAATCTTTGGGGGAGGCCTATGTTTTGCAGTGGATGTCCTGTGGCTGATGATGATGATGATGATGAACATTATATTTCAATTGCTTATTAATTGTCACCGGCTTTTAGGGAAAACAAAATATGATTATTTAAGTTTATGTTACGCAATAACTAGTTTACATCTGTAACAACTTCCGGACTAATTGTTACTTTACTTCTCCGTTAATAAACTCTTTAATTTGCTCGTAAAGTATTACATAACATTCTACCTGAGTGTTTAAAACAAACTTACTACCGCATAATTACAATGATTAATGTGTATTTGGGCTGTTTATTTATTTAAAATTTAAACTGCATACATAATACTTTCGATATTCATCAGACAATTGCGTTGGTTATATATCTTACTAAGTTTTAAATTCAGTGTCACAAACGCAACAAAAATCTTTTAAACTAATGATTTCTTACGTTTACGCGAATGTTACTCATTGAAATAAAACTATTTTAAGCGGATTTTACCGCGGTTTTTTTATTCTTATATTCTTTTTAACTATGTTAACACGCGTTTATTAGCTTTCCTTGTAACTAAAGAACTATGCAAATAACATTTAGAACTTGAATTTAATAACTTCTAATTGTCTTATGGATCTGAAACTTTGTAAAAATGTTTGTAATGCCAAAGATATTGTCTTTGATATGCACATTATATAATAATTAGGTTCCAACGAACTAATCTGATGATGGATCCTGTAGATGGATAATGGTACCCATCAATGGTGTACCTTATTTTAAAACATTTTATTACTTCATTAATATAAGAAAATTGTAAAGTAACGGTAAATGTTTTATGTAACAGTAAAAAGTTATTTTAAGATTAGAAACAAGTACCTATTTTTCACGCACTAAAAATATAAAATTATTTAATTAACTTTCATTCGTTACGATTTATGCAATTTACCCTTGCCAATATCTTAACTTCATTACAGCAACATATTATTTTTATTCAATACATGATATACGGTAAGTAAATAATCCTGACAGTTATTAGTAACATCTTACTTCTTCTATGTTGAATGATTAATACAAAAAGTGTCGAACCCCTTTTGGATATTTACTTTCAATTTCAAGTAGATTTTACTATCAATCTTAATAATAATTGTGTCGGTAAATATCAAAACTGGTTATATCCACCGTTGGTAAAAAAATGTTTTTTTATGCCATCACCACTAAAGGGTTCTTACGGAAAGGACGTTATTTACAAAAGTGCAATAATCTACTATTTTACCATAGTAGTATTGGTCTAAAGTTTGATGGTATATCAAATTCAGCAACATCCATGCTATACATTTTATCAATATTGGCAAAATCCATTTTGACCAATCACGAGGGCGCATTTTTGCAATATGGCCGATAATTTCAAATCTGACGTGATCGTAATGAGCGTTCGTGTTCCGTCTTTATTAATATTTTTAAATAATTACGGACTTTCGAAATGAGTGCTATACCAAAAGTTACTTCAGACAAAGTAAGAAACCGTAAAATCTATGCAACTTTTAATAAAAACGCGCAATTGAAGGAAAATCGGTAAGTTTGCAAACGTAATGCTGCAGAATTGTTAGTACTTCTGCAAGGGTTGTCAAAGTTGTTGGCCGCAATTCGCAATATGCTGTAGTGCACTATACATCTTAGGTATAGCATTATTGTTGATTATAGGTGAACTTAATATGCCGCGATTTTAGTTTTTACCCGACTTCAAAAAGGAGAAAGTTTTCAATATGTCCGTAATGTTTTATGCAAATATGTTAAACGATATCTCCGCTGATTTTGATGATTTGTCTTTGTATTTGATAGGGTTTACTCAATTTTTTTATTTATTTGATTAAATGACGAGACGAGCAAGGCGCTCGCCTGATGGTAAGCGCCATGCCTGCCCATAAACAGAAACAACACCACACAGAACTTTGAATTACGAAGCACTGCATGGCACTGAACTGCGCTCGTCACCCCGAGACATAAGATGTTAAGTCTCATAATGCCCAGTAATTTCACTGGCTTGCAATGTCCTTCAAACCGAAACACAACAGTGCTTACACATTGTTGCTTGACGGCAGAAATAGACAAAGCGGTGGTACCAACCCATACGACCCAGCCTCTCACATACGAGGGACCTACCACCTTGTAAATCCCCTTACTTGACTCGTCACTCTACAATGGTCCAATATTTTAGTTAAGATTTAGATTTTAACTTGCACCATCAGTGACGGAGTGCACAGAGAATTTGGTATGGGTGTATGAAAGTAACTACTTGAATATAATAAAACGACACCACTAAGGCTAAGAACCGTGATTTTTTTTTAGGTATTACAATTCGAAAAATCACACAAGAGTAATTGTCCGGGACTGGAATTTGTGTCAGGTTTGGCGATAGGCTCGACACCTATCACATCTTGCGAACTATGGGTGCACTAACGTACCTCTGTCTACATCTTCCGAGATAAAGGCGTGAGCTTATGTTATAAATAGGTACTTAAAAGGGCATTTTTTTCAGGTACTCTGCTCCCGGCTTACCGTTTATACCCACATGTAGAATGTACCATTTGTTTTTCATAAAGACGACAACCCTAACCCGTCAGGATCTGTCATTGAATGTCAATTCAATGACAGAGTAGATCAAAATTAGATAAATCCACATGTGAATTACTTCAAAAGTAGTAAAATCCACTTGGAAATATCAAACTTGGATATATCCAAACTTTATTTTCGTTTTTTTACGAAATTTGTGCCTATTCAATCATAACTAAGCTACATAAAACGATCGTGTTATATAAATACATCTAAATCTAATGTATTTCATACGTAAATCTATACACAATTATCAGTTTTTAAAATATAATAACCATGAAAAAAAAATTCGTTTGGATATATCCATTTTTGATATTTACCGACAGAATTGGTTTACGTCTTTACATTGTATAAAATGAAGTCGCTTCTGCTGTCTGTTCGCTTAGATCGTTTAAACCATTCAATGGATTTTAATGTAGTTTTCAGCAATAGATAGAGTGATTCTTGAGGAAGGTTTATATGTATATCACTCTATGATCCATGAGAGCAGGGCAGTAACATGCAGGTGAAACCGCGAGGGACATCTAGTTTTATAAAAGTTACGACATCGATAATTTATTTCTATCAGATTGTTTTGCTTTCCAGCATAGGCCTCCCGTAGACACTTTTCTAGTTTCCGATCGTCAGCTTTTTTCATCCACGTCATCCCCGCTGTAGCTCTAAGATCATCTTCCCATCCATGAAACGGTTTTCCTGTTTTGCTTGAACCTTCCCTAGGATACCATTCTGTAACATTTCTGGCCCATTTATCTTGCTTACTTCGTATAGTGGAGGGACCTTATATCGGTATGGGGATCAATCCCCCTGAGTTAGCTGTCATATGATAGTGTTTTCATGGGTTCGAATGTGCATAGACGTTTTGGTTAGTTTCTGTGTCGGATCTGAGAGGAGACGCCATGACATTGCCGCGAGAGCATGTCTTAACCTACAATTGAGGAATGCCATAGGATGCGGCCCAGATATTCTGCCAGCCATAGTTGCTGACGCAGTCACAACAATGGTGCTAATTTGGTGCCGACCGGATATGTTTGCATCGATCTAAAATCATACAAAAACTAGCGTAAATCCTACTAATATTATAAACGCGAATGTTTGTAAGTATGGATGGATGGATGTATGTTTGTTACTCTTTCACGTAAAAACTACTGAATGGATTTTAATGAAACTTTACAATAATATAGCTTATACATCAGAATAGGACATAGGCTACTTTTTATTCCGGAAAAAGCAGATCACGCGGGCGGAGCCGCGAGCAAAAGCTAGTACTGTATATTTAAATGAACCTCTTAGTTGTAAATTTTGAGCGTAGAGAACAGGTATTAAATATTCAAGTTGTTTTAAACACGGAAAATGCTCTAATTTACTTGTACATTCTTGTTTTTTTATATACATCGGATATTCAAAGTCTGATGGAGGAAGTAGCCGATAACGCATAGATAACATAACAGCGCATTTTGCATAATAAATACGGTATAACTTTTTTTCAATGTACATGTAGGCGTGTTAGTTCCAATGCCATCTATGGGTCATTTATAGTGTTATAGTGAAAACAATTCATTGAATATCTTAAGGACCGTTATTACGTTTTCTATCAAGCAATATTTGTTAGTATTCGACAATGAGGTATTTCATTGAAGAACAGCAGCTGTTTGCTATATTAAGAATAAATTAAGTATTTTTTGAAATGATTATTTAGCGTTGCGTTATGCACAGCAATGGCTAAGCACAAATTTTAAGCTATATAAAATTTGTTCGCATTGCGCTAGCAGCATTAAAACTTTTATAGGTATACTTTTAACCACGACATCTTTTAGACAAATAAACAGACAAATTAAGGTAGTGTTTTGACACACTGTTACTAAGTTAACTATGTAATGGAGTACTCGGCATAATTTCAACACAAATGTCCAGTTTTTTGCCAAGCTTGTAATTTATACCGACTTAACAGCCGCATTAATACCATAAGAATTTCCTTCATTAAATTACGGGCTATAATAATTAAGGTGTTATTGTGTAAACTTATATGTTACATATAATTGCCATAATAGTAGGTTTTTTATTTTATTTTATTAGAATACTTGAAAAGTTGAGTAAGCATAATATAAATTGAATATTTATTCTAATCACAATTAATTTAGTTTAAAAATTAATGGTTCGAGTCGTTATTAAATGCTGTGTGCGACTAAATAGCTACCATAACGACGGAACCAAGAAATTAATATCAGGTGCTGCTGGTAATTGCTGGTGGTAGGATATTCATATCCGCCCGGATAGCGACCACCGTACACATGGTGTTAAAACCTGCCATAGTGTACACACCTTGTGTAGATCGTGTTCCAGGACCAGCCACTCTATATCCGGTTCTCCCGAGGGGCTTGCGACATGACTTGATGGTTGGTTGAGGCGGGTGTAGGGGTACATCCTTGTATCCCTGTGCCTGCATCGGTCATCCGCCTGTCCAGTTGCAGACCCCTCTATTTGCTTCTTCCCTCTTCGAAGAAGCATAGACAAAGCAGTGGTACCAACCCAGACGGACCTTCGCATACGAGGGACGTTGTCAATTGACTGTTGGTTTAATTGATTAATTTATCCAATAGAAGCCACATTCCCTGTATATAGGCATAATTGTTTGCATATACTACAACTAATCAATTATACTCTTCATTGTGATTAACATAATATTATGTATCAATATAACATATAATGGGTGGCGTCTAGTTTACGAATCCATTCAGTAATTGCCACACTCACGAGAATTCAATCGTTCTGGTATTGCATTATGATTGAAGATAATTGATTCGCCAAATGATAGTTCTAGAGCAAACACAATTTACTTATGCCAATTTCATACGAACTGTCATTTAACGATAGAGCCGGTGAATTGTTAGAGGTTCCTTAATAAACAGTATACCTTTGACTCCGATCGGTATCTCACTTGGAATTTGATATAAAGTTCTGTTCAGATATCTCTTTTGTTGGGTTGCACCAACTTACTTTATCCATGACAAACATGTTAAAGTATCGGTTAAGCAGAACATGAGTTGCACCATTTGACAAATGTTAGATGACGTCACAATTTTAGCAAGATTCTGTAGTTAAAGCTATTGTTTAAGTTAAATACCTGTCAGATGGTACAATTATAACCTCCAAACCGATATATCTCCTAAAGCGTTTGTGCTCCAAAGTAATATGATACCCCAGTTTCTAGAATTAATCGAGGAATCTAGAAGTATCGGAAAACGAGGATGCAACACATTCCGCAGTCAATATTAAAGTCAGCGTTACAGTTATCGTCAAATCTAAATATATAAAACTCAAAGGTGACTGACTGACATAGTGATCTATCAACACACAGCCCAAACCACTGGAGGGATCGGGCTGAAATTTGGCATGCAGGTAGATGTTATGACGTAGGCATCCGCTAAGAAAGGATTTTGATAAATTCTACCCCCAAGGGGATAAAATAGGGGATGAAAGTTTGTATGAAACTTTGTCAATTTTACACGTTCACGCGGGCGGAGCCGCGAGCAAAAGCTAGTTTGACATAAACGTTAACTATAACTACTACTATGGTGCATCCAGCCTAATATATTATATCAAAAGATAGACATTAAATTTAAAGAATTAAATGCATTTAATTCTTTAAATTTATACTATGTATAGTAATTACAGTCTGTCTATAATAAATTTTAATTTTTCTGCGTCAGGTATTTAATTTCATATAATATAAACGATTAAAATGTAAAATAATAATTAAATTAGATTAAGACCTTAATTGCCTGTGTGCTGACATAAAAAGCAGTAATAAAAATTAGATCCTTATAAAATTAATTCATGATATATTGCTGAATAAAGTTATATGTATGTATTATGTATACTTAATACTAGTTTATACTATTAATTTGTGAAATAAATTATTAAAATGTGTATATGTTAGCTTGGTGATAACTACGTATACATTTTGATTGGATTATTTTAGGCGTGACCTTTACATTGCATTGCTAACTTAGATACGATATGGTCACTTAACATAATGGTCATATATCGATTTTGTTAATTATATTCTATTACATTAGCTAATATACTCCCAACGTGGGGCGAAAGGTAGCCTAAGATTCCTCTACTAATCGTGATCCTGTGCTATTTGATAGCCTGGTCAAAATCAAAACGTTTATTTTGCAAGTAGGCCACAAAAGGCTCTTTTTTTTACACGTCAATCTAAATATATAAAACTCAAAGGTGAATGACTGACATAGTGATCTATTAACGCACAACCCAAACCACTGGAGGGATCGAGCTGAAATTTGGCATGCAGGTAGATGTTATGACGTAGGCATCCGCTAAGAAAGGACTTTGATAAATTATACCCCCAAGGGGATAATATAGGGGATGAACGTTTGTATGAAAATCACGCGGGTGGAGCCGCGAGCAAAAGCTAGTAATAGATAAATTTCATTGAAATGTCTCTACCGGTGCTTCGGAAATGCCCACTGGTCTGAGAAGAAGCACCAAGAAACTCAACCGTAGGTCTTTTGCATTACATGTCATATTATTAATTACTAGCTTTTGCTCGCGCCTCCTTCTGCGTAAATAGCCTTTTCCTACTATGTAAATAAGTATTTACGGCGGCACTTAGAATACGCATTACGCGTACAACGGTTTTTTATTTAACTTTCTAAGCGTTGTTAACTGCGTGCTAATTACGAAGTAATTTCTTAACAATAAAATTATTCTAGCGTAGTTTATAATTTGCATGGAAAACAAGTTACGCGACTTTGACGAGTAGGTGTTTAAGTAATTCATTCATAGTCATAATTATTTTTCTTTTTGGACTACATTATACCACCTCATTGTAGGCCGTAAGGTGCAGCGTGGTCACTTTTACACGTTTAAAAATAGATATGTTACTGAGTGGTAGTTTCCTTGTATGTGAGAGGTTGTCTGGTAGGTACCACTACTTTTCTTATTTCTGTCGTCAAGCAAAACGACTTTGCTTGACGACAAAGCAAAGTCGTTTTGCAAAATAGTGCTTAACGTGTAAGCACTATTTTGTTCCGGTTTGAAGGACGTTAAAGCCAGTGTAATTACTGGACAGTATGAGACCTAACATTTTTTTTTAATCCTGTCTCGGCAAAGTGACTACGCTACACCTGATGGTAAGTGTAGCGCAATCCAGGAATAGTGTTGACCTACGACAAACAGTGTGTCTATCGTTGGTGGGGAAGATCATGCCGGCCTGCCTAACTACTTCTTCACACTCCGTTTAAAGGACCCAATATTATAGAAAGGAGGGAATACATCTTATGTCTTGGGTAGACGAGCGCAGTCCAGTGCCATGCAGTACTTCATATTTCTAAGTCCTTACTGATGTTGCTTCTGTGTATGGGTTGGCGTAATTCTTACAATTAGACGGGCGATCTCCTCGTCTCATCATTAAAGCAAATAAAAAAAATATCTCATTTTTTATACATGGAACGTTGTGATCCCTTTCTTAGTATTCATTATAATCAGAGACCGATTGTATCATTCGAAAGGTGCCGTAGACGATCAGAAAAATGTAATCATGCGCATATATTGCTATCGAGGCTTTTAAACTTAACGAAATAATCGTGTGTATATTACACACGATTATTTCGTACAAAACTGTTTAACTTATCAAATGAAAGTAGTTATACAAATAATACAAGAACGTTAATTAAATCTTTTTTAATTTTAGTCAATAACAGGAACTATAAGAATTGTTTGAATCTACAGACGGTCAATAATCTCCTTATCGTTTGGTACAACGATACGACTCCATTTTTCTAAGATTTAGGCAATTTTTAATATTGGCATTTTGCCACACCCGGTCGCTGCAAATACTTCCTAAACCACAAATATTGTATGATAATATTACAGTAGAAACTGACACCTAAACAAATCTTATAAGACAGATTTATTATCACGACGTTGGTGTTAGTAATCGTTCTCCAATAATCAACATCTGGCAACACTGTATAGTATGGCCCACTCAGTGCTCGTAACATTTACTGATAATGTCTTATGTTTTATGTATGCTACGGAATTAGGTTAACATTTTCCGGCAAAAAAGTGAAGCGAAACAATTCATATCTTTCATAATTTTTAGATTTTAAACACTTTTAAATCAACTTGAACTTAAATGCCGTACTGACGTCATTACGGCATTTAAGGTAAGATCGAATATGTATTCGACCTTATTGGTTGGTCTGAAGCCGTTGTCTATGTCACATAACTTATTTTAGTCGCTATTTTTTCTAATTGTAATACCAAGACATCAAGTATATAGGTACCAAATAATCATTTAAATTGAATCAAACTCAAATGAAAGGCAAGGCTTGTGATAATTAATTTATGCATAATAAAAACACGGAAACTTGAATAAGTATTAATGTAGTATGTGTTTGAAACACTTAGCTAATTAACAATATGGCTTAAAGATATTAATAGGGAGGCCACGGTGGTTTGATTAGGCCCTTGTTTCATAATGTTCAAGTAAATATTAATTGTCGCTGGGGATTTCAATGCCAAATCTCCGGGATCTCCGGGGATCGTCTGCAACGAATACGCGCGGCGTGGCCCTGGAGGAATGAGCGACCGCTTCCAGGTTAGTCGTTTTGAATCTCGGGTAAGAGGATGCATACGTACGGCATAATGGTGGTTCCGTAGTGAATGCTCTGCGATTACATAGTCCTCGTCTCGCTAAGACGCCTTAATGAGAAAGTCCTGAAGAAGGCCGTTCTGGTCCAGGCGTGGCTTCCCTTGCCGGTACAGGTCGAGGAAGAGACGGAGTGTTTCGGGGGAACGATGTTGAATGTTTATTAAGTGGCTATACCCCGAGTTAGACGGCTCTCTGAGAAGCGCCAAGCATACTGGTGGTCAGTGGAGTGAAGCATGACTTCGCGCAGTTGTCTCAGCAGATACCGTTGTCGTCGAACGCACTCGCCCTGGTGACAATAACCAGGAGCGACTGCTTCATGGCCTCTACGAAGAGGCTAAGAGATGCTGCAGGTGGTGATAACGAGTTAAAGTTAAAGTCCACGGCACAAAAAGGCCGTATTGTGTATTTTGCGACCGCTTCATGTCGTAGAACGGGATCGGGAACGAATGAAAAGGAGAAGCAGGCATCGGGTTTACGACTAACCAGCGCCTTCTGCCTTGTAAACTAAGGGCCTTTGTAGAATTTCACCACGGTATCCCCTTCCCTGTCGTAAGAGGCGACTAATTGAGGCCACCGGGTATCGCAGGCGCGCAGTCGTAGAAGCACAGCCTGCGTATGTAATGTACATTCAGTGCCCGAGATGGATGGCAGTACAAAAGCAGGCGGTACCGGCAGCAATCCAAAGTACATTCAGTATCACCTGCATGATAGCCCCTGTGTTCCTGGTAAACTTTTATCGTTTGGCACGGGAGTTTTAGTAAAAAAATATAAGATAAAATGGCGTGTGGTCATTACCACATTATTTACTTATCTCATTAGATAAGTAAATAATTGTAATGAAAGTCATTGGAATTAATAGAAATTATCAACCATTTCATATTATTTTTATATAATAACAGTTTAATTTAGCATTAAAGTTTATTCGTTGGTCGACGATACATTTCCATTCCATAATTCACATGCCTGATAAAGTCATTATGCATCTAGATATTTATATTCTATGAAAAGAAAAATTTCATTACGCTGTATACATTATAAATTGTTATTAAGGATTTTGCGTTTGTTTCAAAGAAAGATTATAATGATAAATAAATTTAGAATATCTCAAACATCAAACTATGAAATAAGTTTTTATAACATTTGTATATTTATTAAATTATTAACTATGTACTACATTTATATAGTCAAATAGGTCCAAGGTCTGATAGTGTCGAAGCTGTCACTAACTAGTAGATATTAACATTCAAATAAATATAACAAATCTCCACAATTTTACTATACGTTAGTAATTTCGAGAATAGGTGCACCTCATAAGGATTATACAAATATAATTGACCATGAACGTAATAAATGGATAGGCGTATAACATTAGGCCTAAATATATATTGATTGGCTTATTAGATGTATAAATGGCTAGCATAACAAGCCCGATCTCTTTCAGCTTGTGCCAAATCGAAGCCCACAACGAGTTATTTAATTTTTGTCATGGCCGTCTAGTTACATACTTATAAAATAAAAGAAATCATTAAAAACACCGACTATTGCTACATGAGAATTCGATTATGGTTCAGTTTTTATAGACAGTCTTATTATGTAGATATTGGCAATACAATATCAGTGTCGCATTTTGTGTAACTATGAAGAAAGTATTATGCAAATGATATCAGTAGGTATGTTTCGATACGTGCGATTTTATTAAATATCTTTTACCGTACTTAACAAATAAATGTTGGCAGTAAAGCGCTGCTCTCAATAAATAGTACCCAGGTAGGTAATTAATTGTATTTTTTTAATAAATATTAACAATAATAAGAAAGTACAGCCCTATAAAAACACTCAAATATTAACAATATAGTATAATTTGTGATGATGTTTATGTTTACAAACCTAACTAAGAAGTCAGTTAAATTGTGGTCTGCACAAACACATAGGTGCGATTCTTGTAGATATGATTGGTCCGCTTTTGGCGCTTAATAATAACCTTTAAACTAAGTATAACAAATCTACGCATAGCAAAGGTCTTACTTACAGTATTGTTCTTGAATCCGGGCGTGAAACTCTGACCTATAAAACTTTATGACATATGATTACTGATTTTGTTAACTTTTCAATCTAAAATCGTTCACCTATTTTATTATTTTAACAATACGTTCAATCAAACGTAATCTAGTTTATCCGTGCTTATTCGAAGGTCGGCATTGACATTGTTTTTACCGACGTCCACGGGTTGGTCTACCCGCTTTATGGCATTCTAAACCTAATTGGAATATTAACTCCAAAAAATTCAATGTAATGTTTTATTGAAGGCCATTCGTGTAGATACAATGCTATAAAAGTTTAAAAGCTCTAATCAGAACTGGCTGTACAGTATACATAAAAAAATAACGCGTCAGAAAGCGTAACTGCTTCTTTTTTGAATTCGGTACTTAATCAAAAAAATATGACGCTTACCATCAAGCGATCGTTTTGCTCGTGCCGTCATATAAGTGATTTAAAAATATATGTCGGAGTGATTAAAATAAGACACTGATTTGACAGCCGACACTTAATAAATATGTGAGATAATTGTAATAAAATACAATAAGCAACTAATTTGACCATCGTTTAATGAATATTGGAGAATTAGAATGTTTTACCGTTTTGTGATTAATTTATAAATTTAAGTATGTTGCTGATTTGGCTTTGCATCGATTTTAATGTTACTAATTCGACTTGTTAAATATGTTGCTGATTTGGCTTTATTTCGGTTTTAATTTGTTACTGATTTGACTTTAGTAATTCTACTTTTGAAGTAGGGAGATTGGAAATCCCTCTATATAAAAGATGGCGTCTTGCCATTTAAAAGGTAGTCTAGTTCCGTCCGTGAGTCGAAACAATAGTTATTTATTAGAATTATGGCTGATAAGGTCATTTGAAGACAGTGTTAATCTTAATAATTAGTTAGTATTGTAACACGGGTGGTTTTTCTTTCGCCGGCTCTTTCCCACCTACGTCTTTCCTTCCGAGCCGGTGGTAGCTTAAAAGAGTGAATAAACAATAATGTGATAACCCTGTGTCGTTATTATCGAGACTAATCATACGCCGTACAACTTGACTATATGAAGTGAAGTAAGGGTTGTAAAACCCTCCTCTTTGACGTATCTACTTGGACCTCGCCCCGATATCAGAAGCGGAGATGGGCCCACAGCCTATCCATTTAACACGCCCGATGAATTGCGACTGTCTACAAGTAATTTGGTGAGTCTATTCCAATTTATTGGATTTTTGTTAAAAACAAAAAAGGCATGTAATATTGCCATGTGATGAGTTGGTAAGAGATCACGGTGGTTCATGGAGTGGAAGACCAGTGCCATTCAAAAATTTATCCAGTGTAAAATCATTGCATTGCTGAATTTGATGGTGTTCAGAAATGTAAATGAATAATTATCTACCCGACAATTATTAAAGATCGTTGCACTCCTGAATTTGATGTTTTCAGAAATGTAAATGAGTAAATTTACCAGATATTTATTAACAAGTCCATGTCTTGATATTTCGAAAGTTACTTGTTTATAGTAATCAAATTTATTTCGAACATGTTGTTAGTTTACTGCGTATGGACACGAAAAGTCTTGCATGTTGTGTTCGAACCCAAAGCCAGAATGGTTGGGATGATTGTGTCCACACCTACAAAGTTATTAAGCGTGTACCAATTGTTGTAAGAACTTATCTAGGTCTATAATGGAAGAGTTCTACTAATATGACACCGGCGCTGGAATTCCCGGTGTTGAACCATAACCAGTACGACTGTGATCGAATGCATTTAGGAGTATTAGCGAGGATTTGGCAAGACCATTCCATTTTATGTAGATCGCGTAATTAAAGTAAAGTAATTTGAAGTACCTATTACTCCGAAATATTTTATTCCAAATTCGATGTTCCGATTTTCGAGAGTCCGAATTTCATAATACTTACAAATGATAATGTCTATTATTAAAATTTACAAAATTTATTTTACCGAAAATGCGATTTGTGTGCTTCCGATTTTTTATAAGTTCGGGGAATCAAATGCCTGATGGGTTCTCGGTTCAAATAAAAATGGTATTCCGATTTTCAATACTCCGAATAAACTGCTAAAATTAGGATTCTGACTCAGTTAGTATAATATTCAGTTACGCTTTTATATTCAAAATCTATAAGTAACGTTAACGTCGGTTACCGTCGTTGTTATTGAATTATTTGGGGTTAGGTTAGAAAAGTGGCAATTAACTCCAGATCCCCCTTTATTGTTAGTGGATCATTTGGGTTGGGCTAGAACTGTGACCATTAAAGCGCGAAGGCGAGCGAGCGTGCCGCGCAGCAGCGGCCACCGGGCTCCAGATGCCCTCTATTGTTGAATTCGTATTTTTGATGTTTGATAATTCTAGTCTAGTAGTAGTCGGACTTTTTGTTATTCGATCTATTGAAACTCGGTAATTTGAGAATAGTAATTATAAACGTGGGGAATTTGAAATTTAGGAATTATAAAGATAGGATGAATGATAAATCAACAACAATTTTAAAGTTCGTATTTGTGACCGTCGGTGTAAAGTTTATCGTATTATTATAGTATACCCCGACCCATTGCTAATACCTACCGAAAACAGAATGGTTTTTCGCTATCAACAGAGTTGTGTACTCACCGTTCACTAAATACCTAATGCAAGGAATCTATTTTTGTTGCATTTTACATCAATCTATTCTGATATGATTGTCGTTGCAGATGCGAACGATAATTTCTTTTTGTTTGTTATGAATCAATGTTTCGTAGAATAAAAGTCTAAGGATTGACGATTGCACCAATTACACTAGAAACGCGAGCCCGATTACATCAAAATATCAATTTGCTTAGACAATCTATTAGATTGATTTACAATTATTGTATTTGATTACAATCTGTGATTAATTGAAGTAGATCTTTGCTACATACATTTTTGAAAAGAAAAATAGTAATTGAATGTTTTTTTGCTTCTGCCTATCTGTGAAGATAATGGCGTGTAGATTTCTTAATTTTTACGTTGTAGTTAAAGCTTTTGGCTAAATGCCAAATGATTTTATTATTTATTTTTGGATATTTTTGTAAACAATAAAGTTGGGTTGCACGATCTTACTTTAGCAATGATAAATATGTTAAAGTACTGGCTAAGCATAAAAATGAGTTGCACCATTTGACAAATGTTATATAACGTCATAACTTTAGCTGTTAATACTGTTATAACCGATCTGGGTTCACTGGTTGAAGCTATTATTTAGATTAAATATCTGTGCCATAGTTCAATTATAGCCTCCATCCCGATGTATCTCCTAAAGCGTCTGTGCTCCAAAATAATATATCCCTGCTTCTAGAATTAATCGAGGAATCAAGTTTTATCAGAACACGATGGTGCAACACATTCCGCAGTCAATGTTAAAGTCAACGTCACTGTTATCGTCAAATTTGACAAACCTTGGGCTGGATTGCGCCGTAGTGGCAATTATGGTTAACTCTTGTAGAATCACAGATAACCATCGTCTGCCCGACAAGAAATTTATTTGTTTACGTGATATTTTCATAACTGTTCATTCATATCGCATTGAGAAATTCAAAAAAAAAAAAAAAAAACCGAAAAGTGCTAATTACAAGAACTGTAATTCCTAAGAAATCGTTACTATAATTCCTGTTTACGATCGTGTTCCAGTAAAACTTATCACTTGCGATCGTTATGCGGAACTGCTGAATTCAAAACAGTTTTACAACTTTTTAACGAAATGTCTTTCGGGTTCCTGTCCTGGCAAACTTATTTTCCAATACGCATCAGGCTTCTGCCTGGCACACTTTAGTATGGAGAGAATTTCATAAAAACTCATAATCATGATAATCGCCTGCCTTCTCGTTTTGATGATTGTTTTCAGAAGCCGTGGTGACAAGTAACGCTGGGAGGCGCTTATCGAAGCGCGTGTGGCGGTTTTCTGCTTTACCGGCGTTAGCATTAATGGCTTACGTGGTTGCTGAAACTGGATCCTTGTGCGTGAATAAGTGTACGCAAGGCGAAGTATCATGCCGTGTTATGCATATACCCGAGCTGGGGATATTGGGTTTGGTTGCTCGACCACATTACAGAGTCTTAAGATGTGTGTGTGGTAAACTTACGTTTCTCCCTTAAAGGATGTTTTTAGTACTCGTGGCGATCAATCGGACCTGACTCTGCGATGGCTGGGACTGGGACGTTGAATTGACACTATAGCCCGGTTATAGGGTTCTAATCGGTTTGTTTAGGGAGTACACTCTTAGTTCTTGGGTCTTGTAAACTGGTCTTAAGATATGTGGGTGACAGACGTATGACTTCCCCTTGAAGATATCTTCCATACTGGCGGCGTAGTCTAGCAGTGCCCCCGTTAATAAGGCTGTTTGAGTTCCACGCGCGCTTGCAATTTCCCAGCTACCTGTAGTGTGAGTAGTATTTTTAAGCCGATTCTCGCTTGCTTCCGGGTACCACCTATGGCATCAGCCGTACACGCGCTCCTGCAATTTCACTGCCACTATGGCGTGTCATGTGGTAGTGTATGGGGAGTGATTAAAGTCAAATTCTGTCATTCACAATGCACTGAGATTTATTTTTATTCGTGTAATGTCTGAAGACATTAAGTGTCGAATCAATTATTTTATTACTTAAAAATAAAGAGATTAAGAAGTTATGCTTCAGACACACACGAACCTGTAATAACCATTTTCAATGTTCTTCTTATGTGTTTTATGTTCAAACGGAGCTGTGAGTGAGTGAGCTCCTGTGGTGAGCCTGGCGCCGACGATGGTGAAGAGGTCTGTCCAGAGGAATTGCCCGGTCCTTTGTCTGCACGCCCTGCTGAAGACATCTAAGAGCTGATGCGTATCTATGTGAACTAATTCTCTTTTATGTCTTCTAACAGTAATATTAATGTCGAATCCCAAACTACGATTCATATTAAGCCTTACTCTGACAACCTTCACAAAGTTTACCTCAAAAGCGATTGTTTAAATTAATCAGGATTGGTCGAAGCGGTGCATAAAACACAACTAAATTGCGCTTGAAATTTTGTAATATAAGTGACACTATCAGATGACAGCTGGCCTCCGCAACGCAGCGGATAGGCATCAGGCTGCGGGTTCGATTCCCGCACCCAAGACAAATATTTGCATGTAATTGTGAACTATGTGATTCTGCCGTGTATTTTTGTTGCAGGAGGTGCAAAATGCTCTTTGGGTGCGTCATGCAGGCAGATGAAAGCAGTGAAGTGCAACGACTGAGCGGTTCTTGTGAAGAATACGGCACAGCGTCAGTGGTGCGGCGTGGTATTAAGTGCAGGCTCCGCCTAGAAACGAATCATTTGCATTGTATTCCTCTAAACTTATTGACTTGACAGCTGTGTTCCCGAGATTTTCTCATTGTTGCTCGAGGACACGCACGCGTCAGGAGAGGCCGTGTTTTTTTTTGTTTAGATATGATTTTTTTTATTCTGTGCGAACGGTGTTTCTAAAATCATGGTCGTTATTATAGTAGCCAGCCTTCAGCTTGGCTGACCGTTACAGTAGTAGAAATACCGTCGTGGTTAATCATACTAAGCGTCTATACAAGTCCATTTAGAGTAAGGCCTACAATTGGTAAATCCTGACACGAGTTTGTCCTCTGTGAATAGAATAAATTGAATTATAAGCCATCATGTTAAAAAAGTTATAATAATAAGTAGGAGTCGTTAAAGGGTTAATTCGCACCAATGACTCTGCTAAAGCAATTGTAATACGGCCTAGCACAAACTGGTCCAGGCAATAACTTGTACGAGATTGGTGGCACCTACCGTGTCAGATCCCTCGCCTATATACATAATATTCTATTTATTTCACTAATCTATTTGATTCCACGTAAGCGAATGTCCATTGAAATTTTGGTCAGTTCTTCTGGTCTCTATTGTTCCTTTTTATTTCTCTCATTGCTCAACGTTAATAGATTTTACCGTACGCCCTCGATTACTTACAAGTGGCTGCTGATGCTATGAGCATTTCCTTGCAAAATTCATTTACACACATTTGTTGAATCATTTACGCATTTGTTGAATCATTTACGCATTTGTTGAATCATTTACGCATTTGTTGAATCATTTACGCATTTGTTGAATCATTTACGCATTTGTTGAATCATTTACGCATTTGTTGAATCATTTACGCATTTGTTGAATCATTTACGCATTTGTTGAATCATTTACGCATTCGTTGAATCATTTACACATTCGTTGAGGACAGGGGCCTCCGAATCATGTTGCACATTCGTTGAGGACAGGGGCCTCCGAATGATATTGCACATTCGTTGAGGACAGGGGCCTCCGAATTATGTTACACATTCGTTGAGGACAGGGGCCTCCGAATGATATTGCACATTCGTTGAGGACAGGGGCCTCCGAATTATGTTACACATTCGTTGAGGACAGGGGCCTCCGAATCATGTTACACATTCGTAATCATGTTACACATTCGTTGGACAAGGACAATTTCCAAATTTTCGTAAAAAGATTTTCATAAGACCTAGATTTAATTGTAAAGGCCGTGTCGGAGTGATTAAGATAACTAGACAGAAATGATTTAAGGTCAGAGGCGACCTTATTGCAGAATGGCCGTGTCGGAGTGATTAAAATAAGACACTGATTTGACAGCCGACACTTAATAAATATGTGAGATAATTGTAATAAAATATAATAAGCAACTAATTTGACCATCGTTTAATGAATATTGGAGAATTAGAATGTTTTACCGTTTTGTGATTAATTTATAAATTTAAGTATGTTGCTGATTTGGCTTTGCATCGATTTTAATGTTACTAATTCGACTTGTTAAATATGTTGCTGATTTGGCTTTATTTCGGTTTTAATTTGTTACTGATTTGACTTTAGTAATTCTACTTTTGAAGTAGGGAGATTGGAAATCCCTCTATATAAAAGATGGCGTCTTGCCATTTAAAAGGTAGTCTAGTTCCGTCCGTGAGTCGAAACAATAGTTATTTATTAGAATTATGGCTGATAAGGTCATTTGAAGACAGTGTTAATCTTAATAATTAGTTAGTATTGTAACACGGGTGGTTTTTCTTTCGCCGGCTCTTTCCCACCTACGTCTTTCCTTCCGAGCCGGTGGTAGCTTAAAAGAGTGAATAAACAATAATGTGATAACCCTGTGTCGTTATTATCGAGACTAATCATACGCCGTACAACTTGACTATATGAAGTGAAGTAAGGGTTGTAAAACCCTCCTCTTTGACGTATCTACTTGGACCTCGCCCCGATATATAAGGCCATAAAAATCATATTTAATTTATAGGAACTAATTATTATATACAGTACAATAATTAATAATAATGGTTGTAAAATAAATATCAGTGGATCACAGCAACATTATTGTCTTGGTGTGAAGATCGAACATCCCTAGAGTCCCCCGCTCGCTGTATAAGCGAAATCGCTATACTCTGCCATTTCGGAGACAGAAGTATGGTCGTATTTAATAACAACAATCATAGCTATCAATCGCAACTCGCAGACAGTTTCTAAGCATTAGGTCAAGGTGGTTAATAAATTTTGTAGTACGCATTTCGTAACTCATCGACGCACAAGCATATCCGGTTAATCTCAATTATCTAAATAGAAGTGTTGCCGAAAATCAATAAATAATAGAGATGTGCCGATTATGACTTTGGCCGACTGGCCGACAAGCCGATTAGTCGGTTGTAAAGAGGCCGACTAGTCGGCCGACTATTCGGCCGAGCCGATCACCGTTTCGGGGATATCCGTGACGCGTTCGTTTACAGCTGATCCGCGCGCAAGTTGCAACCGCCGCCTGCGAGCGTGTCGGAACATATTTTGTTTACGTCGCATTGTTTCTTGATTTTTGCTTCTGTATGGTCAGAGCGGTGTTATTGTGTAAATAAAATATTTTTGTGTAAAGATAATTCCGGTATTGTTTATTAAAGTGAAGAGCTCAATTAAAATTTTATCATGTCAAAAAGAAAGTCTCGCGTGTATGGATTTTTTAAGAAGTGTAAGAAGTTGGATAGTCGGCGCTCTTTGCCGAATAGTCGCCGCCTAGTCGCCGACCACAATAGTGACCGGATAGTCGGCTTTACCGAATAGTCGCCGACTAGTCGGCACATCTCTAATAAATAATATCAATGCATTAATCAGTTCAAGGGTAGTGCATGCGCGTACGCACGCCCACATAGCGACAAACGATGCGTGGTTCTGTGCTAGGGTTGCCAACCCTAGTTTTATGTAGTAGTTTTGAACGCCTTACACTTACCATCAGGTGTAGCGTAGTCACTTTGCCGAGGATAAAAAACGCCTGTTTTCAAGTGGAAAGAGCAACATATCGGGCAAATAAAAAGAAAGTTATAGTTTCCATTATTTAATTTATTTTGTGGTTCATAAATACATATTGTTAAAGTAATAAAAATAAATGATAAAAATATTAAACGATTAAATAATGGGGCAACCCTATTTAGTACCGTTAACAAGATAGCAATTATGTCTACGTGTCCCACCATACTTTTATAATTTCATAAGTTTTTTTACCATAACATATAGCATAGCCAGGCAACCGCGCAAGCTGGTCACCTGATGGTAAGTGATCTCCTCCGCCCATGAACGTCCATAATACATGGAAGAAGAGACGAAGAATCATGGATGTGTTATTGACCTTTAAAAATGAGATGATTAAGGGATTGGGAAGAGGAGGGCAATTAGGGCCACCGAACGTTTTTTTTTTATAGCATAGGCCGGCAAACGAGCAAGTAGGTCACCTGATGGTAAGTGATCTCCACCACCCATGTACGCCCACAATACCAGAAGAATCACGGGCGCGTTGCCGACCTTAAAGGAAAGGGATAATTAGGGATTGGGAAGGGGAGGGGATTTGGGCTTCCGGATATCTCACTCACTGTACGAAACGCAGCAGCAAGCCGCTACTTTACGTCGGTTTTCTATGAGACAGTCGTAACGACCCGGTCGAGCCAGCCCATTCGTGCTGTGGACAAAACTGTCTACAGCGTGGCTCTATCACTCAAAACCACCACCACGTCTCATTCATTATACGAAAAGAAGCAAGAAGCCTCTACTCCCCGTGTTTTCTGTGGTAACATGCCATGTCGTGCATCTTTTTTCCGTCATTTGATAGTTACCACTCAGATTAAAATACCTTAAACCTCTTTTAATTTTTTATATAATTCTTTCAATTATAGATTTTAGAACGTAACTTATTAATTAAAATAATAAAAAATACGAGTAAGGTCGATTGGGTCGACAATACAAAGAAGAAGTAGTGTACTAACCATATACTGCTTTCGACAATTTTTAGGATTCATAGACCTAAACTCTATGGACTAAACAAACTGGGTGATTCTAGGTGGTAGGTCGCTCGTACGGGAGAGGCCGTGTGCGTTAGAAGAAAAAAAAAACTAATATCCATCCACATTTGGCCGAGACATCGCGAAACATACATTAAAACGCATATTAATTGTCTCCTTCCTCTTTTTTGAAGTCGGTTAAAAATAATATGATGCAATTTTAAAATGATATAAATCAACGTTGAGCAATCATGTGCTTTCGAATGATCGTAACTCATAACATTAATTTGTTTAATATGAATGATCTAATAACAACAAAATATTCGACGTGTTTTAAAATAAAGACCAGATCAGGATCCCTTAATCGTACATTAAAACAATAATTAATAAAAACAGATGTTCATTAACTCGTCTTCTTCCCTCTGCCCCTATTTTACGACCGCCCGCCTGCCTGTCGCTTTGTCTTCGTCTTTTTTCTGGGGAGAAAAAACAAATAGTAATTATCACTATAAATAATTTAATAATATAATATATACATATGCTCAAGTCTTTATCCCCGAAGAGGTAGGCAACAGTGCAATTAGTGATGCACCCACGTTTAGCCGAGATTGTTTATGTCCCATGATGTGATAAGGAACGAACTCTTCGCCATAATTGCCACAGATTTCGATCATGGACAACTACATGAATTTGAATCTATAATTGAAACACAAATTGTGATTGCCCGAACTGGGTATTGAACCCAGGATCATACGGTTTTCAGCATTACACGTTACTTCTAGACCAATCACGCGATAATTTTATATTGCAATATAATAAATATTTCTAATATTTTTTGTATTATCTGGGAATGTATGTTGTGCCAGGTCAGGGTTTTTGATTTGAATTCAGAATTTAAATAAAAATATCAAACGTGTTTCCTAAATGAGCTATAAAATTTGTTTAAAAAGCTACTAATATTTAACGGTTAATGAAATTCGATATATTCTAATCAAATGGATACTATTATTTAATTTTTTTACTGGCTGTACGTTAGATAAAAATCAGTCAATGAAATTGAACATAGTCAAGTGGATAATTGATGGTTGGGGCTAACAAGGACGAGGTTTTTACCAAAGACAAAACATCGTAGGCCATAAACAAACTAAACTGGTACAGGTGGACATAGACTGTCCCCTTAATCAGCAGTGAACGATTAGCCGGATCGACTCGTTGAACTTGACCCGAACGCGTATATAATATGAATGTATGTAAATCTTGCATTCACATTGCATATATTTTATTAGGTGTGAGGTATAACCGCAACCTATGATTATGTTACAGGTGATACGCATTATTTGTAGCAATTCGATCTGTGTTTTAGTTTTAAGTTTTTTTCGGTATTTTTTAAGATGATTATGTTTTTAGTTTTAATTAAAAGACATTCAAAAACTAGATAAGATTTTCGTAAAATTTTATTTTTGATAAGTCATACACATAATAATAATAATCCTGACTCCATACTAGGTAAACCTGTATCGTGGGTATCAGGAACTACGAGGGTCTTGCGGTCCCACAAAACCCAGAACCTTATCAAATATTTCACGTCGGAAACAAAAGTGTCACTAGACTAAAATGTAGTTTTAGGTAAATCGTATTTTACTTTATTTTTATGTAAAATTTTTATTCAAAATTAGTTTATCCTTCGGTTTGGAAATCGGGTAAACAGAAAGGCCGTTATCCCAAGATTACGCAGTTTAATGATGAGAAATTGTGGATCGAAGTTCCTAATTAAATAAATTGATTTAATCATTTGTACATATTATATCGATTTTCTTTTTTTTTAAATATTTATAAAACTAATTTAGAAAACAAAATTACCCTTACCCTTATATTACGCATATTTTATATTGATTTGGGAAATCCGAATTTTATCCTGTTTGTAGTATTGTATTTACAATATGATCCTTTTTTAACACAACTTATAAAATGTTATACAAAGAAACATCGGTGGAAAAAGTTATGTGGCTTCAAGTTCAAACATTCGAAATAACAATGAAGCTATTACTAATTCATTGTGGTGTGAAATAGTGTAAGAATTTGAACAAAATAAACTTTGTTTACCCGGTTTTTAAATGGAAAAGAAAACAAAAGAATTATTATTAATATCAAGGATGCTTATAAAAACTATTGTTTTAAGGTAAATTTAACATAATTACGGATTTACTAATAGCTACTATATTTTTTTCTTTATATTTGATTGAATGACGAGACGAGCAAGGCGCTCCCCTGATGGCAAGCGTCACGCCTGCCCATAAACAGAAGCAACACCACACAGAACTTTGAATTATAAAGCACTGCATGGCACTGGACTGCGCTCGTCACCCCGAGACATAAGATGTTAAGTCTCATAATTCCCAGTAATTTCACTGACTTCAATGTCCTTCAAACCGAAACACATCAGTGCTTACACACTGTACTTGGCGGCAGAAATAGACAAAGCGGTGGTTAAACCTACCACCTTGTATATAGACTTCTGAGCGTAATTAGTGACGAATGACCAATCCATTCCACGTCGCGGCACGCTGCAACAATGGATGAAGCCATGTGTGCCTTGCGTCGAACAGTGTCAATGTCAGTGACCCGTTCACTAACTAGATTCGTGTTACGCACTATTATGTATTATTTTGTAAGAATGTGCATAATTTAATAAAAGCGTAGTCACGACCTATTGTTTTATATTGTACGTTTATTTATACTTCACGCGTATGATTCGTTACACAGTGGAATTTGACATTTAAATCATGAATATAATTTGATAAATTTATCAATAAAATTTAATATTTTAATATGTTCAAACATGCTTATTCACTTCGGTACCTGGGCACCCTAGCAACATTACAACCCTAGACAGGTTTATCTACAGCATGAATAAGTCGGCTCGACCGGGTCGTTACCGCTGTCTCACAGAAAACCGACGTAAAGTAGTGGCTTGCTGCTGCGCTTCTTACGGTGAGTGAGACGGAGGCCCAAATCCCCTTCCTCATCCCAATCCCTTACCTTTAAGGTTGGCGACACGCCCATGATTCTTCTGGTAGTGTGGGCGTACATGAGTGGTGGAGATCACTTACGAACAGATGACCCACTTGCTCGTTTGCCGGTCTATGCTATAAAAAAAATATGTCCAGCCTCACAATGACATCTCACCAACGTGCTACTGGTCTTACAACAGATATTTTGCACATGCTTGGTCACCATTTCTACAATTATTAGATCATCTTCCATAGACAACATGGTTTAAAATGTTGTTATGGTTTTTTATGTTGTTATGCAATATCTTCGCCATTTGCATTGGACGATTTTGATGTTACTTTCTTAAAATAACAACGGTTTCTTTGTTTATTCGACAGACTTTATATACCAAGCGTGGGTAGCGACAACGGTTTTATTTTTCAAAAATCTGATATGATTAATTTATTTAGTATTAATATTTCTCAAGTTTATTTCAGAGATACTTTTTAAGTTTCAGTTATATACATTTTCAAACATGCACATGAGCGAGAAATCAAATTATAAGTTTTTTTGTTAGTACAGGACATGACAATCATTCGTCAACGTTTTGTAAAGTAATTCAAATAAATTGTTCTTTATGAGATATTAAAATTATAGTTCATTAATAGTAACTCCATTTTATTAAACTTGTATCACCTATATCGCCTCGAGCTGTAAAATTATTTAGTGTTATTTCATATTTGCTGAACTTATGGATAGCGGAATAGCAAATAAACTTTAAAATATCAATCAGATTTTATATCGCCCTCGGCTTTATCATGTAAACTTCAGAAATGCCGTTATATATAACTATAATAATTATAATTGTATTTATTTAACACGTATTTATTAGATAAGTATATTGATTGTACGCCTAAGACCCTTTTTTCTTTTACTCTTAACTCCATCCTATGGTTGTTTGAAAGAGATTGACTTGAGCGATAAGACCGCCTATATACCTATGAACGGGGGGGGGGGGGGATTTGGGCCTTTGGATATCTCACTCACCATACGAAACGTAGCAGCAAGCAACCACTTCACATCGGATTTCTGTCAGATACTGGTAACGGCCCGGACGAGCCAGCAAGTAAAGCCGAGCCGGTAAAGCATTTTCAATTGAATTGCTATTAATTATTACTCTACGAGTTCAATTACATTTTAATAATAAACAATTTAAGCTTGCAAATAATGATCACATTAATTCACCTGACAATTTCCACTGTATAAATTTTAACTAGTTTAAATAAAGTGTGTTATAAGCCTACTTTGCGTTCCGCTTCAATATCTGAACTATAAATCAATCAGTAACGAACAGTGCGCAACAGAATTATGTACCTATTATAGTATTATACTAGACTGTTCTTGTTATTCCATGACAATATTACATTTCCTCACAGAATGTGCGGTTTATAACTACCCTTGCAATTCAGTTGCCTCAATTAACTGATATCGAGAAGTAGTCTATAGCAGACACTGGCAGCAGCTTTTTTTTTAAATATTTGATTGAATGACGAGACGAGCAAGGCGCTTGCCTGATGGTAAGCGCCACGCCTGCCCATATACAGAAGCAACACCATACAGAACTTTGAATTACAAAGCCCTGTATGGCACTGAACTGCTCTCGTCACCCCGAGACGTAAGATGCTAAGTCTCATAATGCCCAGTAATTTCACTGGCTTCAATGTCCTTCAAGCCGAAACACAACAGTACTTACACACTGTTGCTTGGCGACAGAAATAGACAAAGCGGTGGTACGAACCCAGCCGGCATATCGCATACGAGGGGCCTACCACCTTGTACGCATAAGATACGATAAGCAATTTTTGAATGTATGGATTTAAAATATTTCTTTAAAAGTTCTTCTCAGGGTTCGTGCGCCGTGAAATATAGAGCTGATGGGTAAAATCAATGTGTTCATTCAATACCTGGAATTATTTATTTATTTTCACTTACTTGTTTTCTAGATTTGTATTGATAGTGAAGCATAATGATTTCTTATATTTACGCGAATATTACACATTGAAATAAAACTAATTTAAACGGATTTTATCGCGGTTCGCGGGGTGGATCACCCCCATGACCACAAAGGCTGAAAAGCTTTCGAAACGTCGGGATCAAAATTAATAAAAAAAATACTTTTATTTCAATAATGATAGTGAAGGTTCTAATTATGGAGCTTATAAACATAAAATTAAACTTTGGACTGAAAGTGATTTTTTGTCTCTTTGTATCGACTAATTAATGTGCGGATACACCTTATACAGTTAATTGTAGAACCGAAAGTTAATTACAGTGGGCAACAAAAGGCACATGTTATCTATCCCCATGGCTTTAATTTAACATTGTTTCGTACTCATGTCGTATCTAATGCACACTACTTTCTACATTATGTTGGATGGCGCGAAAATTTCACGCGCGTAAAAATTAACACTCTGAATTTCTCTTAGCCGTAAAGAGTGCAAAGAAAGTAATAAACCGCAACTTTAATTGATTTTATTGTGTTTTCACGCAACCATGACATGCGTAGAAAAATGCTTGTTCATTCTAATAAAATAAGATGTATTATAGTGTGTGAGCTGTTTCTTCATAGTTATAGCTGTGGATATAATTGTATTTGCTTGAATGACGAGACGAGCATGTCGCTCGCCTGATGGTAAGTGCCACGCCTGCCCATAAACAAGAGCAACACCACAAACAAATTTGTAATACAAAGCACTACATGGCGCTTAACTGCGCTCGTCATTCCGAGACATTAGATGTTAAGTCTCATAATGCCCAGTAATTTCACTGGCGTCTATATCCTTTAAACCGAAACACAACAGTGTTTACACACTGTTGCTTGACGGCATAAATAGATAATGCGGTGGTACCAACCCAGACGGCCTCTCGCATACGAGGCACCTACCACCTTGCTTGACCACGTATTAGCTAAAACTTCAAGTTCCTACGTCCTTCCAGAATATAAGCATGAAACCGGTACTGGTTGTTGGTAAACAGCAGCTGCGGTTAAATAAAATAGAAGCCTTGGTTTTGCATTAAGATATGAACATTCTATAAACTGGTCATATTTTAATACAATGTGCCCAGCAGTCTGCATTTTGCCAGCGTTTTGGCTGGAAGATTGGGAAGCCCAAGATTTGCACCGAGACATATAAAGTTTTTGCGATGATGAATGAACTAAAAACGTAAAAATAAAATAATTCCATTTCATGTTGGTACTACTGCAGTTTATTTGTCATTGATATTGATAGCACCGATTCAAAATGGAGTAATATTATTCTCAGCTTTGTGGTTTAATATTGTAGTGTACACTGCTTTTTTATTTATTAATTTATTAAGCTTTGTACACAAGGTATACAGCCGGGCTTTAATGCTTTTAGTAAAATAATAATTAAAATCGAAGCAAAAATATCGAAGTTTTATTCTTTCATCCCCGATTTCACAGATAAAATATTTTCTATATCTATTTATACCTAAAATAAAAAAGACACAACCCGCAATGGGAACCAAGATTCGCCATTGCCTCGTTTGTTAATCAGCAGAGTTTGCTTCGTTGCAGGTGAGGTTGGCTTTGGGCCATATTGGTGGCCCACGTACGCTCCTAAACTTTTTTTTCATTTAATTGAATGACGAGACAAGCAAGGCGCTCGCCTGATGGTAAACGCCACGCCTGCGGGTACATAGAAGCAACACCACACAGAACTTTGAATTACAAAGCACTGCATGGCTCATGGCGCTCGTCACCCCGAGACATAAGTTGTTAAGTCTCATACTGCCCAGTAATTAATAACTAATTATAATACTATAAATTAATTATCAGCTAATTAAATCTGTTGAAACCACATTTAAAAATATTATTTCCCAATAAAGTTTACCAATAACATAGAACATTAAATAAAATTATAAAAACTGGAGTAATTTTAGTTAAGTAATAAGTACGTTATACCAAATATTTGATGAAGTAGTCCAGTATTGGGAAAATGTTAACAAATTGCGCATAATCTAACGCTTTTCAATAAGGAAGTCCTACAGTTTCGATATAAATTCAATATCGAATAAAGCGCTGCGAACGCTTGCGATCAAAATAAATTGCTGCTAATTAAATCTCTTTCACAACTGTCCCAGGGCTCTTACAAACCGTTCATTAGCAATGCATAACACCTTATCACAAATATTGGAACTTATAATTAACAGATCAATCTGTGACGCAGCGTCGCAGTTAATCGATTCTTGCGGTGGCTTTGTCAAGCTGGTATATTTTTCTATCTCAAATTAAACGTTCATATGCTGTTCAAAGGCACGTTAATGGTGTCGAAGTAAGCAAAAAGGGGATATATTATTCCAGTCTATTTATGCTATTATGAAATTACAACAAGGTCAAGTCTGTAATTTTTGCGTCACCTTTGGCAAACACTGTACATTATACATGCACTACGTCTCGATAACAGGAAGAAACAAACTTACGGATCATGGTGAAGTTAAATAAAAGATATACGTAGGTAAGACTATGATCATTCCTATGTCTACAAAAGGGTAGACAGAGGTGATACTAAGGCACTGAGTAAGCCAAGCAAGTTCATTGAGCTTAGGTTCATACAATGAGGGCGACCTTATTAGGCTGAAATTCAATTCCGGGCAAGTGCCGGATAGTTAGCCAGTACGTATATTTTATCGAATTTAAAAACTCACTCAAATTTCGATTGTTCGACCTGAGGATCAAACCCAGCTTCTGACAATTTTCTCGTTACATTTCACAAGAAACTACGTATCTATATGACCAATAAGGCGATCTGATATCTTAAAGTTCTGGGTTTATTTAATCTAGTTAACAAATGCATGCATGCAACATATGCTACGTAAGAGTATTTTGTAATAAAATAATTTAAATTAATATAATAATTGGACGTTGACTATAACAGCTAAATGTTACACCCAACGGCGACATCAACAACCCGCAGTTTCTAGGTAAAACACTATCGCAACATTGCGGAAGCAAAGGTAAGTAACCGTTCTACTATACATTTGATCTCGCAATGATTTTTCACATGGCAATAAGGTGCAAAACAATTTAATTCTCATGGGTTACTTACGCGCCTCAACAATGTTAATTTAAAGATGCAGATATTATAGTGTTTTGTATTGGTTCTAAGGCAATAAATTTATGAACAGTATTTAAATTATTTATTGTACTCTTCTTCTTTCATCTGCTCTTACCCCACTCACATATTACAAAAAGATTTAGCTTTTAGTTTTTACGACCAGCCTGACCGTAACCCCTCTTGGGAAAACACCCAGACCCGAAACAAATATTGGTAGATCATACAAAAATTTGCTGCGGGGCGGGAATCTAACCCGTGGCCTCTCGCTTCACAGACGGCTACTTGCCCACTGCACCACAGAGGCAGTTTTGTCTTTGATTTTGTGTTGTACAAATTCTTTTATATATTACTTTATAATTCTTTCATAACTCCTATATTTTTTGTAGTCATCCTCCGAATGTTCATTATGCGACTTACATTATGCAACAACTTTGTACATTAACAAATAATTTATGAGTGGTAGAGCCACGCGTAGACAGTTTTGTCTACAGCATGAATGGGCTGGCTCGACCGGGTCGTTACCACTGTCTCACAGAAAACCGACGTAAAGTAGCGGCTCGCTGCTGCGTTTTGGGACGGTGAGTGAGATATCCGGAAGCCAAAATCCCCTCCCCTTCCCAATCCCTAATTATCCCTTTCCTTTAAGTTCGGCAACGCGCCCATAGTTCTTCTGACGGTGGGCGTACATGGGCGGTGGAGATCACTTACCATCAGGTGACACACTTGCTCGTTTGCCAGCGTATGCTATAAAAAAATGCAATTCGAAACAATTTTTAATGAAATATCTAATTAATGGGTAATGTCATAAATAGTCAAATTATTAACTCCGAATCGCATTTTAGTCTATTACCTGTAATTTGAATTTGCAAATGTAAAATAATATAAGCAATATTCTAATATGCAGCTAAGAAAAACCAGAACGATAAAACGATTTTGTGTAGGCGTTTTGTATCATTTCGTTCATGTAGCAACTGATAACCATGTAAGTACCGATTACAAAATGAACTGTGTAAGTTATAAGCTACTCCTGCCTCATTTGTTATTGTAAGTATCGAGCCATTTCAAGAGCGAATGACATCAACCTGTTGCTGAACCAATACGATATTCGTCAAACCAAAATCAAAAAGCAGAGATAACTCAGCGAGGAGGGTTACGGTCTGTCTGTCGAGACCAAAGTCGCATACCTTCTAAACCAGCCCCAAGAGCAAGCATCTTTGTTAGTTGCTTTTGTATTCATTTTTAAGTATCGCTTGCTTAATTAAGTAAATAAATACCCTTAGTTACTCCTTGTTACATCAGCTATCTGCCAGTAAAAGCCCCGTCAAAATCGGTCCAGTCATTTCAGAGATTATCCGAAACAAACAGACAGATAGACAAACAAAAATTGTAAAAAAAAATGTTTTTGTATATGTATCGTGTATATATCCAAATACACTTAGTAAAAAGCAGTTATGTTAATATTACAAACAGACACTCCAATTTTATTTATTAATTGTATAGATGTCGTTTTGATGTACTGAAAATAAACATGAAAACGTCATTAAAGCGTCGGGGATATTCAACTATGTTACGGATATAATGAAATGTAAGCTTCATGTAACACTGTCTAATAATTATTATGTAAAAGGTTCTAATTAGACTTTTTATTTTAGTAGACCAAAGTATTAAAAAACACTATAGTCTTGATATAAATGAAATAAAACATATTTTTTTATGAGCTAATACAAATTGTTTGAAATAAACAAACAGGAAAAAAATAAACAGGTGGTGGTTAGTGTAAAACAAATGTAAGAAAAATATGGTGCTGTGGAACAAACTGGCAAGTGATGAACAAATAGGAAATAGCTTTCGATATCGAATTCACACACTTGAATAAGGACAGATAAACAAAATCTTATAGTCATAAATCCTACCCTATTTGCATTTATTACATTAAATTCAATATGTGACACCTTGAAATATCATTTATCAAAGTTATAATCCTACTGTATTATTTAATGCGACAGATATTATGTGTTCATTACCATAAAATTATCGCGTCAAAAGGCCATAATCATAATTTAAACATATTTCTTCAATCAAACTCGGAATCCATTTTTAAATAAAGTATGTCACGAACGTTGTTCTTCCTGCATTTACTTTATGTATATATTATTTATAAGTACGCCTTATTTACATATTGCACGGATAAAACACACACATAAGTATTTTGATAAACAAATTTATAACATGTATTTGTGATAAAAGTATTCTATTTATTTTAAATTTAAGATAAGAAACGGGCTTAGTATGTCATTTATGCTCAAATTATACACAATAATTCAATAAATAAATTAATCGGCTTCGTACAAGTCGCAACTACTAAAATATTTTATACGTTTAAAATAAATAAAATAAATACACCCAACAGTCACACACATAGGTTATAGACCACAATCGCCAGTCACCACTACATTTACCTTCAAATCTAGTTGTTATAGGAATGCTTACTACAAAAATCACACGGTTAAATACCATTTGACGACACATTAAATAAAAAATAAAAATAAATGCAACGAAATAGGAAAGCGCATTAAAAAAATAATGTATATTGAGATATAAATCTTTGCACAATGTCGATTGTTCGACCTTTGACTGCAACATCGATAGTATCAAACAGAACTCGTTTCTAGGTGCCCTAATGAACATAGCTACAGCTTGTCGGTTTAAGCAGCCAATAAGAAGTATTTAATTCCATTACAGATTTCAAAGTCAAGATTACAACAAATGTAATTAATTAAAGATTATGACTTACAGTAGTCTAGTTAGTTATGTGGTTGTAGTAAACATGTCTTACTTGTACATAGCACATTTGTATGCACATTTTTTAAGTAATGTCCGATAGAAATTGAATATTTGCAATAGCACGGTAGTTTAATACGAGGAAGTTAATTTATATAAATAAATAAACTGTATTATATTGTAATTGTACTGTATTGTTGTCAATAGACACAAAATCTCATCTGCTATTTAATAAAATTCCCTGGTGATGTAATGAGTACAATTTGAGACCGCCTTTAGACATAACACAATTAAAGACATAGACTACATTATACGACCATTTGTTCGGCTGCAAGTCGAGTAGGTGTACCTACGCTTAGGACTTTTGATCTATAAACCCGATGTAAGTCTTCCAGAAAGTGACTGCGTAGCAAACTCCGACATGAAGTGACCATAGTCAACTTTTTTTATTCGAACACCGCAAAGTGACTGTACTACACCGGATGGTGAGACCAGTGCATTCCATAAAAGCCAACGACCACCGAGAAACAATGAGGCCACCAGAATCATGCCAGCCTGTATAAATGCAGCAAATGACAGCTATCGAATAACTCTAAAAATTTTGCACTACGGGTATTAAATTCAGCTGTCACATTGACCGATCTTCAACGTTACCTTAGCCGAGACCCTATTATATAATATTTACATAAATCAATCTCGTTTATTAGTAATTGGTTACCAAATCGGACTAAAACGTGGTTTTCTTTTTTGACGGACGTCTGTCGGAGACAAAAAACGGCAGTTTCTTTAGCAAAGCCATTCAACCGTATATTGTTACGTCTTATAAATTTTGGTTCATTTCCATTACCTGTCGTCTGATACAAGTTAAGATAATTTTATTATATTACTTGCATCGTAAGCCGCATTTTTTTAAGTATGCGAGCGAGACAGCGATCCTGTACAAATGCTTACAAAAAGGATGAGTCGAGATTGGGATTAAAAGCCTTTTTGAATTGTAACATATCGGATGTACTTTATTTTTATTTCATAATGATTTCTTATGTTTACGTGAATATTACTCATTCAAATAAAACTAAACGGATTTTATCGCAGTTTTTTAGTTTTTTTTTCCGACGTTTCGTTGACTTTTCAGCCTTCATGGTCACGGGGTGGAAAATACCGCGATAAAATCCGTTAAAATTAGTTTTATTTCAATTATTATTTCATTTACAAAATTCAAATTATTCTTATACACTATTCTTCTTCTTCCATCTGCCCTTATCCCACTATCTTATACTAACATAAAATACTTACAAAGGTACGACTACAACGGACGATTTTTTTTTAAATCTTTCTATGCTTTTTGGGAGTAGAAACCACGTTAAAGGAAAAAATAACTACATTATGTATGTTAGTTACTATGAAGCAGGCAATCCTTAATTCCATTTGACAGTACAAATCATTATAATTTAGGCGGTTCTAGCTTGAACGATCATTCAGTCAATAAATCAAACGATTGTACCAATTAGATTCATATCAATCCATTTATTACGAACTAGCTTTTGCTCGCGGCTCCGCCCACGTGATCAAATAAACAAACAAACAATCAAACTCTACAGCTTTATAATATTAGTATAGATTTGATTTTGATTTGACAACGGAAGCCTTCAAATAATATTATTTTGGTAGCTTAGCAACGGAAGCCTTCAAATATGAATAATTTTCCCCGTTTTTGCAACATTTTTCACTGATGCTTCGCTTCTAATGGTCACAGCGTAATGTTATATATCCTAAAGCCTTTCTCGATAAATGGACTATCCAACACAAAAAGAATTTTTCAATTCGAACCAGTAATTCCTGAGATTAGCGCGTTCAAACAAACAAACAAACAAACAAACAAACAATCAAACAATCAAACTCTACAGCTTTATTATTAGTATAGATAAATATCTATTATATTATAATATGATCAGTAATAAACCTATCCGAATAAATATATTTGACATTTTAATTCGTCTGAGTGAGATCGTCGTGAGATCACCGCCTGTGAAAAGATGAGTTTTGGATTACTATTGTTCTATACAAATAAAAATAAATATGAAAGGATAATGTTTGTTTTGATGTTTAATTGTTGGTAAGGTTCCACGTTTTCCTTTCACTCAGATGTACAAAAAACAATGTAAAAGAGACATTACTGATATTTGTATCCTAAACTCTTTTATAATATCAATAATACACATTACACACAGTACACATTAGGTAGCAGATAACCGCCCTGGGGATTGAAGGCATTCAAAGCATTCTACCACGGTACTCCCTGCCTGTCGTAAGAGGCTACTAATCGGGGAGATTGGGGTCGCGGCCGTACAGTGGGGTATGTGCGGTTTTCGCATATGTCCTAGATGCCACTCCAAGACGAACGCCAGTTAAGAACCTTGTTCTAAAGGCGTCCCGATTTTGAGGGAGCTTCCAAACCATAGCGCAAACGCCGTACCAGCAGCCAAGTAAGCCAGGATCCCCGAAACCATCTCACTTGCGCCGAAGGACCACCATGGAGTTCTTAATAAGGTAATTGGTTAGATCCCCGATCCAGAAGTCACTCGATTTGACCTAGATCAGAAAGCCAGTGAGTCCGGCATAACCATATCTCCAATCCAAAAGAAAAACAAACAAGGTAGTAAGTAGCTGCAAGGGTTTGTCAGGGATTATAGATATTTAGGATTAATTCGACCACAAATATCTTCCCCCTGATAGATTCACGTTTTACAATGAAAACATACACAGCCTAGAAATATTCTGAATTAACTGAAATAACAGATTAATGTACTTTCACGAAATAACAAAATACCTAGAAGACAAAATGATAAGATTGATCAACTCCATTTTGTATCTATTTATGTCTTCTGTTGTAAATAATTTAAAAAAATTAAGTTTCAGTATTCCACTCGAACAAAAGCTAGCTTAATATAAATCTTTTGTTGCGACTGTATCAAATATAAGTCAGTTTGTCTCGGATTACTTACGGAACATAGACCTGAAGTAACTGTTGTTTTTGTGACCTGTTGTGTACTCAAATCCCGCAATCCCTTTCTATAAAAGTTGTCACTGCAGCCACAATTACTTGGGCATTGTGAGCATGGGCATCGTAATCAGGTACAATCAGGTGATCCACTGGCTTATTTGTCGACCTTCAGTTATAATAATAATACTAGCCCTGTATTATACAAGTCTCACTGTTGGGCACGGGTCTCCTCTATTGAATGAGAGGAGTTAGGCCTTCGTCCACCACGCTTGCCTAATACGGGTTGGCAGACTTCACATACCTTCGAAATTTTTATGACTTCTCAGGTATGCAGGTTTCCTCACGATGTTTCCATCACCGTTAAAGTAAACGATAATTAACAATTAATATACACATAACTAATAAAGAACAAAGGTGCATGTCCTGGGGCTGGTTTCGAACCTGCGTCTTTTGCCTCGACAGTCCGTCCTCTCCCCGCTGAGCTATCGCTGCTTCAGTTAAAAATGATGTTGAAATTGAACAGTCGACTCTAATTACATTCACGGATATATGAATAAAAAACATGTCTTACTCCTTCATCGGTAACTTTATTAAATGCCAATTTAGTAGCGAAGATAAATGATAGAATTGAGCACAATTAAACCATATAAACGTAATAAAATCTGGTGAAATCTCTAATGGCGAATCATAAATCATCGGTTTTGTCGCGTGGCACGCTAATTGAGCTTGTATGGGCGCGACGCGTGCTACGCAGTTGGATCGAATTTCCACCAGTCCATAGATTTACATAATATAAATTGATTAACATCAAAATCGACATAAAACAATAAATTCCTTTCGAAAATTAAGAACATTTTGTACGCTTCTAAATTCACGACGTATATAGTAAATTTGTTTTCTTTTTTTCAACATGCTTTTATTAGCTGTGGCGTATGTCACAATAAAATAATTTATTTGCTTTAAATTCATTAAAATTATTTTCTTATTTTCTATTTTTTAGTTGGATTTTCTATAATGCTAGTTATGTTTTGACATTGAAGAGTAATGACTACATCGGTGGCGCAGTTGTTATGCATACGCGGTACAACTACTGTGCTGAGGTTTCGGGTTCGATCCCCGGGTCAGGTGAAAATGATATTAGGCTTTTCTATAACGAAAAAAACTAACTCATCATGGAATGGAAATAAACTCGGTGTAATGTGGGTGTACTGGTTACAACTCTGCTTACCCCTTCGGGATCTCAGGCGGTAGTGCGTATGTATGTAACTGTCCAAACATGAAAATTTTTCGTCAAAATCAAATTTATATCTATACCTTAAAATCCGTTTACATCAATTTATTTCAATGTGTAACATTCACGTCAAGATAAAAAATCATGAATACGAGGTAATTAATTTTTAATTATTTGTGTTATGTATGTTTAATTGTTTTTGAAAATTAAAGTTAATCCGTGATTAGAACAGTAGGCATCGCGGTTGATTGAAATTTATTAAACTTTTTAATTTCAGTAAAACAAGAAGCATATTCTCGAGTATGTCCGAAACTGATACACTATAGTATATATATGTATACATGTGTGTTAAAAAGTATTTATACCAGCTCAAAAGTCTTATTTGATTACGACACAATTTACTTCAATATCTCGAGACAAATACGCACCTTATTCGGAAATTACTTACAACTTTCTACTTAACTAGCATACCTTGAGTTATTCGAGTAACCGGGTTTATGTAACTATAGCTTTTGATATATCAGTTGTTACTATAAGTTATTATATAGTTTAAGGATTTTAAACGGGGTAAAAGATTAGCATTGTTTCAGTATTTGTAAATTCCTCATTAACGATCACCAATAAACAGATTTGTTTATTTATTTTAATAAATGTAGTTTAGAGAATACAATACAACCAATACTACGAAAAATCCATTAATATGACTGCTGAGTACGTCAATTATTTTAAAACCAACTTCACAAATTCTTGTGCTTTTTTTTAAATTATGTGTCACTAATAATTGCAAACTGTAAAAGAGGTCGCGGCATGCCTAGAAGGAGATGTATGAATGAAGTTAGCTTAGATTAATCTGCAAAAGTATTTTACTGACGACAATAGGCTTTTGTCCAGCAGTGGGATAAGGACGGCCAGAATATGTATTACCAACAGGTTGCGACAAATACAAAAGAAATATATAAATTAAACTATAAATCTTAGGCCATAACATCAGCGAGCAGTCCACGCGCGATTTGACACGCATATCAACGAATTATTGCTGATCAACTGGTAGCGTTGTAATACATTTGAAAGAGAAAATACAGAGACATCCCCGAACCCAAATTATTATCCTTGAGATTTAGCTAATAGTCACTGGAAGTCATTTTAAGTTTTAAATCCTATGGGAAGTTATTTTATATAAAGTTAAGGTAATCAATAATAGTGAACCATTGCCAGAGTTAAAAAACAAACGCTACCTTCTTTTAAGTGACTCTTCTTTAGAATCGTTGTGATTTGAAACTCGATGAAACGAAAATGCGACAAAAACAAACATATTCATAAATAGGATTTAGCCTGCAAGAGAATGAGATAGATTACAAGTATGCTATCAAGTGTCTGCGCCTGCGTACAACAAACCCTTCGGAAAATGTGTCATATCATGGTATATTATTCATGTGTTTTATTTTTTTGCATTTGCGTATTAAAATTCGTTGGTTAATTAATTTATTTTAATAATTCTGAAGCATCACTTCTGCCGTATGTAAATTGCACACACACACTTTTTTATAATTTAGAAACACAATCGTAGATCTTTTGAAAAATTACTTTTATTTATAATATTAAATATGCCGCTATATTATTAAGTTATAAATTGTTCATTTCCCACTGACCCGTGACATTAATCAGCGTTGTGGTTCAGTGAATTAAGATTAAAGATAATATTTTATTAATATTTAACCTTAACATTTTCACATCCTGTTACTAATTTTTTAGGGTATAAATAAATTAGGACGCCTTTTTTACCGATTTTATCCAAAATACAGACTGTGTAATAAAAAAATGAGACCGTGCAATTATGTCAAGAACTTTATAGGCAATAGATTCTATTGAACAAACATTATGAAGTAGCGGAGGTAAGAGGAGTGTAATTAAAGAATTTATTTAAGGTTTCGTATATTTAAGTAATTAATATCTAATTACTTCATGAATGGTAGAGCCACGCTATAAGTGGTAAAGCCACGTTCTAGACAGTTTGTGTACAGCATGAATGGGCTGGCTCGTTTGGGTCGTTACCACTGCCTTTTTTTTTTTTTTTTTTTTTTTTTTGTGTTGGGATTGCTGTAAGCCTGACTCTAGTCGGCTGTATACAGCCTCACCGGACTTTCGGGCGAGCGCTTTCAGGCGCTCTCAGCCCTTGACTAGGTGACCACCGCTGAGGGCACCCCCTTTGGGGTACGAACCTCGGCTCAGGACGGTCACCGGAGAGGGCAGAGACATCTGCGATTGGGGTTTAGGGGACTATTTTTAGGACTCTACTTGATGATTATCATCATCATTAACATCGGCTCGCGGGCCGGTACTAGGGTCGGGGGCGTTGCGGGGAACGCGGCGCGGTCCTCGGCGGCGAGGACGGTAGGTCGGTTGTGTGCAGTGTTTTTTCATGAATTCCTCTCTCCTTCGGATGGCCAGAGTGGTCGCATCGTCGGGGTCAGTGAGGACGCTACGCGGACGTCTCCACTTTGCACGGTCAAAGGGAGTGTATATTGAGGCTCGTCGGACGAGCGGATTCGGATGGTGGGCGGCGCGATCGAAATAGCGCATGCTGTTCATTTTCATGAACTGCCGGATGGTCGGCAAACCCATGTCCACGTGGATATTGAGATTCCTCACATACCACGGGACCCCAGTAATTCTACGCAGAAAGCGATTCTGCAGGGTTTGCATGCGTCTATATCGTATTTCGGGTACATGCGCAAACGCGGGCGATGCGTAAGTCATGATCGGCCTAATGCACGTCGTGTAAATCCTAATCTTGTTGCGGGTCGAGAGTTTGCTTTTACGGTTCATGAGCCAGTAGAGCTGGCCCAACGCGAATGCGGCTCGCGCGCGTACCGCGTTTAAATGGGGAATGAAGGTAAGCTTCTGGTCAAGGGTAACTCCTAGATATTTAACTGTCTTGGTCCAGGGAATGGGCATGTTGGACATGGTCACATTCGGCACTGGAGCAAGACGAGCTGGGAATCTATCGAATATGATCGCGGCGCCACTGACCGAGTTCGTCGGCAGCGGCTTGCAAAGTGCGGACCACCTCAACCGGATTTTTTCGCGATGTATAGATCGCGGTATCATCAGCAAAGAGCGCCAGATGGGCGTCCTTTGGTTTGGGAATATCGCTTGTGTACAGCGAGAAAAGGAAGGGAGAGAGAGCGGAGCCTTGCGGGACTCTGGCCGAAATGGTGTGTCGGGAAGAGAGGCTTCCCTCCACGCGATATCTGAAACCGCGATTCGACAAGAACGCTCGTATGATGTGCACGAGCTGAGTGGGCACGTTCATGGAATATAGCTTGTGAAGCAAGCCATTGTGCCACACCTTGTCGAATGCTTTTTCGACATCGAAAAATATGGCCCCGGTGGGCATCTTTTTGAGACTTTGGTCATAAATGTGCTCCGTGATGCGGAGCACCTGATGGACGCAATTGTGGCGGGTTCGGAACCCAAACTGCTCCTCGGGGAGCAGATTGTGGTTCGCGGCTACTACTCTCAAGCGATCGAGGACGATACGCTCGTACACCTTACCCAAAGAGCTCAAGAGACTAATGGGGCGGTAAGATGTCGGACTAGATTTGGGTTTACCCGGTTTGGGTATTCCTATGACAATTGCCTCCTTCCACTCTTGTGGAAAGAGGCAATTGCGGAAGGCTGCGTCTAAAATTGCAGTGAGGATTTCCAGCAGATGGCTGGGGAGCATCTTAAGGACGCGGGTGGAGATACCGTCGCCCCCGGGGGCTTTACGTCTTTTGAGTTTCCTGACCAGATTGCTTACTTCATCGAATATCACCGGTGACAGTGGATTAAAAGGCTCATCGACATCCGGGTCGACGGCGGAGGTGGTGGCGGTGGGGAGAGGGATCGGTTGCGTCGGCGGCGGGAACGCGTTCCTACTTTCGACAAACTCATTGACCGCAACAAGATGGGCCTGCTCTGATGGGAGGACTTCGCTGAGAGAACATTGAGTCTCCAGGCTGTCGGCAAGGTATTCCGCTTTCTCGTCGTCATCAAACGCTGGGCGTTGATTCGGACGATCAAGCGGGGGCATGGTCGATACGTCTCGTCTCTTGAAGGAACGACAGAGATGCCAGAACGCATGGTGGGTCGGGCGAATATCGCTGAGATGACCGTCCCATCTCGACTCGACTACCCCCTTCATGCGACGTTTCGCTTCCCTCTGGAAGTAACGCGCAGGAGCCAGTCGAGTCGGATGGGGGGTGTTCGCGTTGCGTTTTAAGGCTGCGTTCCGTTTTCTCACCACAGCCCGCACGTCGCTAGGGAGCAACATGTGACTGGGAACAGTCACAAGTTCCTCCCTGGAGCTTTCGCTCACGGCGTTTTGCAGGTGAGTGGTGAAACAACGTACCGCCACTGTCGTTTCCTCAGGAGTTTCGATACGGTCAGGGATCGCGGCAAGAGCACTGGACGAGGTGTCGGCCAGCTTGTCGCCTACAAGGCGCCAATCTGTCCGAACCCTCGTCGGTTTGTTAAGACCTGTGTCGTCGGGGCCTCTATGGGGAACAAAATCTATGATCACAGGTCTGTGGTCCGAGTCTAGCTCTTGTAGCACCTGTATAGAACGCATGCGTAAGCATACATTCTTCACAAGTGCCACGTCGAGTATATCGGGCCTTTGTCCTGGATGTCCGTAGTGAGTCGGTTCGTTGGGTACAAGGATATCTATGCCTATTCTTTCAAGAACCACTGCCTTACAGAAAAATCGACGTTAAGTAGCGGCTTGCTCCAGCGTTTCGTACGGTGAGTGTGATATCCGGAGGCCCAAAGCCCCCTCCCCTTCGCAATCCCTTATCATCCCCTCCTATTAAGGTCGGCAACACGCCTATGATTCTTCTAGTATTGTGGGGTAGATGGTGGAGATCATTTACAATCAGGTGACACACTTGCTCGTTTACCGGTCTATGCTATAAAAAAAATACTAAGAAGGTACAGCCCTATAAAAACCACGTTAAGTATTATTAAATATCTATATGCTATTAATTGTTTGGGCCGGTGATATCCTGGGTTCAAGCCTAGATCCGGCGTTCACAATTTGAATTTGAATTTTCGATCCCAAAAATCACACGTGAGTGTCCGGGATTGAAATTTGTGTCATATGGCGATAGGCTCCTCACATCATGGGACGGAAATAAGTTCGGTACAAACCGTGGTTGTGTTAGTTGCACCACTACCCGCCCTTTTGAGGAGATATGTGAGCTAAAATAAGTATTTTTCTAAAGATATCTTTGCGATTATATTTACTAACTAGCTTTTGCTCGCGGCTCCGCCCGCGTGATTTTCATACAAAGTTTCATCCCCTATTTTATCCCCTTTGGGGTTAAAATTTATCAAAATCTTTTCTTAGCGGATGCCTACGTCACAAAATCTACCTGCATGCCAAATTTCAGCCCGATCCCTCCAGTGGTTTGGGTTGTGCGTTGATAAATCACTATGTCAGTCAGTCACCTTTGAGTTGTATATATTTAGATATCTGAAGCGTGACTAGTTTTTCAAACAGCTCGTAACAAACTTTACATCTCTAGACAACTTGATTATAAAATTATCAAACAAACAAATTGCTTTACAAATCCGATGAAAGACAAAATCATTATTAATTATTTTGTTATACAGTGTTGTGGCCACGAAAAATGGATTTGTAAGTGGGCCGTTGGCTTCCGGGCATTCGTGGTCGGTCACGAATCGGGCCGCTCTTGCAACACTGTGGACACGGCGTGCTTGGTCCTTAGAACCTTATGTCATCGATAAAACTGGATCAGTTGATATTACACGACAGATTTTAACTTTCACAAAATTATCAACAATGGCTGTTTGTCAAAAGAACTAAAGTGTGTTAAAATTTACAAAGTGGTAGGTCCCTCGTTTGGGAGAGGCCGTCTGGGTTGGTACCACCGCTTTGTCTATTTCTGCCCCAAGCAACACAGTGTGTAAGCACTGAATGCCTTGAAGCCAGTGAAATTACTTGGCATTATGACACTTAACATCTTATGTCTCGGGGTGATGAGCGCAGTTCAATGTCATGCAGTGCTTTGTAATTCAAAGTTCTGTATGGTTTTGCTTCTGTTTATGGGCAAGTGCAGCGCTTCCCATCAGGCGAGCGCCTTGCTCGTCTCGTCATTCAATCAAATAAAAAAAAAGCGACGACGATTTCTTGAAAAATATCTGTTAATCCGATTCTAAAGTACGAATTTATTTTGTAATACCGAGATCATCCTTTAAAGTTATGTAACTGCTTATATAATTGTGGATTACCTAATAGTATACGCCAGATTTTCATTTCTGCAATAATACAGTAAAGAATAATAAGTTTAATTTTATATTAAAAGTAGCGGTGAATGGTTTCAATAAAAAAACTTATTGTATTCACTCTCAGAAGTGGTGGAAGATTTACTGTTTTTTTAACCCTCACCAAAAAAGAAAGGTGTTATAAGTTTGACCCCTTTGCCTGTCTATCGGTTTGTCATTCTGTCTATCTGTTTAAATTTTAGCAGCTCATCCTTGCCAGTTGTTATGAACTACACTAAAAGTATTAAAACTATAGTTATTGTAACATTAATGATAGCATGCGGCTATTTATAGGCGATTTTCAAAAATTTGTTAAAATTATAATAATTATTCTGGAGACAAAGCGATGTTAAAACTGTGGTGGTCATTGATAATTGGTATACGTGGGCGTTACATGGGCGGTGGAGATCACTTACCATCAGGTGACCCACTTGCTCGTTTGCTGGCGTATGCTATAAAAAAAAATATCATAGTGGAGTCTAGTAACATATAAGCATTGAAATAAAACTGATTTAACCGCGATAAAATCCGTTTAAATTAGATTTATTTCCAATCAAGTCTTCTTCATTATGTTGATTTCAACAGTTATTACGATATACCTACTTACTTTACATAAATTATTTTAATATTTCCAACTCCTCCCTAACCTTCTTTCTGATTAACATCGTTGCGGGACAAACACATTTAGGCATTCCCAGAGCCTTGGCGAGCTTCACTGCTCGGTGTCGACAAAAATGCGTGCCACTGTTGATCCTGGTGCACAGGAGTTACAGTGGCGGGTATGTGGGCGGGATAGTCTAAAAAATATTCCTTGTGTAATTTAGTAAAAAAACCATTATAATATAAAATTTACAATGTTTGACAATCTTAATATCATCGCATACTAAGCTACTCCAGATAACAGAATAATAATATGGCGTTCGTCACAGATGTCAGTTAGCGGCACCATTGTTCCTACAAAAATAAGGCATATCATTTTATAACCCGTGTGCAGTGATCTTAACGCTTGTTTTCTGAACTTTCCCTGCAGTAATTGTATTATGCATGCTCTAATAAAACGTTAATCTCATTGATCGCAGAAAATGAAAACGTTGCTCATAAGTCATTTAATGTTTCTTTTAGTGTTAGGTAAGTGTATTTATATAAGCGTGTATTTACAAGGTGGTAGGTCCCTCGTATGCGAGAGGCCGCCTGGGTTGGTACCACCGCTTTATCTATTCTTGCAGCCAAGCAACAGTGTGCAAGCACTGTTGTGTTTCGGTTTGAAGGACATTGAAGCCAGTGAAATTACTGGGCGTTATGAGACTTAACATCTTATGTCTCAGGGTGACGTGCGCAGTTCAGTGTCATGAAGTGCTTTGTATTTTAAAGTTCTGTGTGGTGTTGTTTCTGTTTATGGACAGGCGTGGCGCTTACCATCGGGCGAGCGCCTTGCTCGTCTCGTCATTCAATTAAATAATTGAAAAAAAGCGTCATGGTGTGCAGTATGCTGATTGAATGATGATGGATGGGGTGAATATCTCCGCACGCTACCAGTAACTAGACCTAAAGCACTACTGAACGGAATATCGTGCTAAGTGTGCGGTCAAGAGAAAGAGACTATAATGCCCTACGACAGCGAGTGTATAGAATTGTATATAGCACAGACCGGCAAATGAGCAAGTGGGTCACCTGATAGTAAGTGATCTCCACTGCCCATGTTCGCTCACAATATCAGAAGAATCATAATCAAGGGCTAATTGAAGGATTGGGCAGGGGAATGGAATTTAGGCCTCAGTATAATTATTTAACTCGGGTGTAAATCTAGAAACGTAATCTGTGATAATACCGTTGAACTACTGTGTATCGATTGGTATACAATTTCATACAAAGAGGATGTATCGAAATTGAATGACTCGCTTCATGTGACGCGTCCTTACTCATATTAAATTCCAAAACCGTTAACCGTTCCCATTTTATTTAGCTTTGATAAATTCGGTATAGGATCTTGTAAGGTGAAAGCAAAGTTTACAAAGTATAAAACAAGCGAATATAGTTTTTATTAAGCATCTTGTTATTTTTCCACAAATATATTAAGGCGTATTTAAAATCAATCTGCACGCTACCTACAAAAACCACCCACATTCCGTTGCATAGATTCTGTTCCCTTAATTTATGCAATAGTACTACTAGTACTAGTACTACTAGTCTCTCGTATATGAAGGGCCATCTAAGTAGGTATCACCGCTTTGCCTATTTCTGCCGCCAAGCAGCAGTGTGTAAGCTCTCTTCTGTTCCTATTGAAGGGCATTAAAACCACTGAAATTAGTGGGTATTATGAGACCCAACAACTAACGTCTCGGGGTAACGAACGTAGTCCAGTGTCAAGTAGTGCTTCACAAATCGAAATTCTGATTGTTGTTCCTTCTTTTTATGGGCAATCTTGATGTTTCACGTCAGGCGAGCAATTTACTCGTCTCGTCATTAACGTTTATTGTTATTGTTACTTATTGTTAGTTGTCACGTATCAAATAGCTCAGATTGCAGAGACGTGAGCTATGGAAAATAATACATATTTTAAAATAACTGCATGCCTGCCCAGATCTATTATGCATTTATTATAATTTGTCACAGTTGTTCTTTTCTTAATTTTAATTACTTTGCATGATTAAAATATGATTTTAACGAACGATTTCAACGTAAGATCGTAACAAAATTTACAGTAAGATGGCATATGATAAATCAGTGCTACCCATGGGCCACGCGTCACGTTAATATGTATGCTTAAAGCTGCTCTTAGAACTGACTGGGCAAAGGAGTTGCTAAGGCACGATTTAGAAGAATAGAGTTTGTTTTATGACACAAACGAGGCTATAACAGAACATTATTTTTTATGAGGCCCCCCGTCTAAGAGTCTGAAAAAGAATCGCATGACGCGGTTTCGCGAATGATGATTTTAAAAACGTATAAAAACTATCTCCATCAAATAGGGCTTTTGCATAATGAACAACGGGCTTCCTGGTTTTTTAATCATGAATGAAAATGATCGACAGTCATCTCACTTATAAAAGAAAGAACACTTATATGTAGTTTTTCATAAAAATGTACCCTACCCTTTCTGACTCCTTCTTTTATCTCTATCCCATGGTTGCCTGGAAGAGGTTGCCTTGAGCGATAAGGCCGCCAATTGTACTTTGGTTTTGTTGACTGTTTTACATGTATGTATTTTTATTTCCAATGTACAATAAAGAATTATAAATAAAAAATAAAATAAAAAGAAGTGACTCACAAATCAGTTTGCAAGAATTTCGCCTTTTTCCTTTCAGTCTGACCTTCGATAATGTCAATGTCAAGGTCCTAGTCGCATTGTCTCGATATTTCGTTACTGATAGTAAATGTAACTGAAACGATTATATCGTTTTATCTTTGAATTGTTATGTAGCCTAAATGAAACCTTTAAATAACCTTTATAATTACATAATAGCAATTAGAAATCAAAACCCGTGACCAATGGTAATTACTTACCGAGTTAATTGGGAATGTACAAAATTAGGCGCACATTAAATTGCTCAGAGATCTGCGGATCTATTTTCTTTGTAAAAGAGATAAAAATACTCTAGTAGGTACCTAGAGTTATCTATAATATAGATATGCTCGCATATGCCATGCATCTGAAGAAACAAAATCTGGTTACGATTTTATTATACAAGGTTTAGGTGAAGATGATTTTCCATAGAATGTAGAACATCAATTTCAGGTCAGGACTATGTATGTGACTATTGGGTGTATTTATTTATTTATTATTTATTTACCCACTTCTTAGTCGAAGAAATAGACGAAGTGGTAATAATCACCAACAACTCTCGAATAGGACAGACCTACCGCGTAGTAGGTGTAGGACCTAATTAACAACTTCTGCGTTTTATAATAGATAGCTGTCATCGTGAACATAAATTTTATTGTATACATTACGCACTAGTAGAACAGACATAACCTGTACCCAGTAAAACTCGTAACAAAAATTAATTTCACTTAGGCATGCAATGTTCAGCTAGTACAAATCTAATCTCAACGACAGGGCCTGTTTGCAAATCCTTACTTGCAAAATACTGATTTATATTCCAATTTTGTGACGTAAGTTGGAAAATTAAGCCAATTATTCAGATCCAATCATAACATTATTGGTTTCGGAGCTGACAGCAAAGTGTAGGCGTAAGCTGCTCTCAATCGTCCAATATGTCTGCGTATGAATGTTTTTGGGTCACAATCCATTGAAATAATAATAATTGATTTTATCGCGTTTTTCTTTTATTAATTTTGATCCCGACGTTTCGAGGACTTTTCAGCCTTTTAAGTAATATTCGCGTAAACATAAGAAATCATGACATAATCCAATTAGCCATAAAGTTGTAACAAAAATACTTTTTGTATTATATAACGTGTTACGGAAAGGTAACAATTGTTTGATATACTGAATCTTTCAATGTGTCTATTGTTACTTCGGAATTAGATTGATTTGTTTTTATTTATCCCAATAAGTTGTACGTGTATAAGAATGTTTCATTAAAACGATCACCACAATTTAAAGAGAATATTAATTGTGATATACTCACAAAGTCACAGACACATTTATTTAATACGCCGCTCCATGATTTATACAGTTATGACATTAAAATTGATATTTAATTTACATAGTAGGACGTTTTATCTACTCGGCGCATAATTTATAGTTAATGTAGGTTTATTGCGTGTTACATTTCGCTGATGTAAACTTTGCATTTTTTAACTGCCTATCTTATATAATTTATGGATCATAACTTTCGATGAGGTGTCGATCGCTCTTTGCGTGGACTAAAAAACGTATAAACAATTTTATTAATCATTGCGTTCGTATTTCATAATTCATATTTATTGTTACCTAAGACTTAATTCATAAGTGCTTAGTTTTTTCCTGTTTCGACGTCTGATAATAATAGCAATTTATGTTTTTGAACAATACTTAAAAATAGATAAACAAGTACTTAATTGCTTTAGGCGTAGATAGTTGATCACATATTTCGCCGCCGCATTTTTCATTAAGTAAGAACGACTCCGTCAGGATAATAAGTGCAATCCTGATAGATTCAAGTCAACTTAACTGATAAACTTATTAACTTAACACTTAACACTAACACTTAACACAAAGAATTCATTATCAACATTAGTCTGAACATGTCTTGCAGATGGTTAATGGCCGATTTCAAAAAAAGATTTTAGTTTGATTCATCGGATCGATCCCGAGAATCGACCAATCAGGCGAAGTAATTTGTACGCATGACTTTCAATGTGTATTCTTATTGGTTTCTATGTGGGATTGATTGGGAGATTCAATATAAGATCATTTATTGCCGTAATGCAACAAACATTAGGGAAGGACGTTCGTGGGACACTTTCGTTTTTGGCATATTCTTAGGCCTATGCTTTTATAACAAGATTGGCTACATCAGTCACACCAATGTCCGTGAACGCCATCAACAACAAAGCTGAAGCAGCTACCGTGGATGTTAAGGACTAGGATGATGAAGCTATTCTTGAGTGACAGCTATAGCTTATACAGCTATAGCTTGCATAATTAATCCATCAGAAATCGAACTTAAGTTCTCAGCTACCATACGCTATATTGATGTCGCCTGCCACTGAATAAATGTTGGTTTATTGTCCTTAAAAAGTATTTAATACTTTGCGTAGTTTTTATTGTACTATATTAACGAAAAATTCAAATATTATTTTTTATTATTTGTTTTATGAATTCCTATTGGAAACGTTAGTATGTTTAAATACATATACGTATTTTTACCAATCAATGGATGGTAAACTTTATTTCAATAAACTCATATGATACGGTAGATTTTAACGTAAGTATTTAGAAAATGTTTCCATTAAACTTCGCATTTTTATTTTAGTTCCGTGTTCGTTTTCGAATCCTACATTTTTATACGTAGCTAATTATGAAATCATTAAATACAGAACGAAAATGATCTTATACAACTTAATTTACTTTCACCAAAGTAAGTGAAATTATTACATTTTTAATGTTAATTTAATCAAAATGAAGAGTAATTTAACTTTACTTTCCAGTGCGATTGCCCCCAGCACTGTAAAATTGATTTATGACACACATTTTTGACGTGAAATTAAAAATTAAGAATAAATTTTGTCAACCGCTGCTGTCTACTGTAATAAGTGATTTAATTATATTATTATTTAAACCATCACGTAGTTGGAGATATCCTTCTGTTATTAAAACGAGTTCTTAAGGGGTAATAGTTCCCGATATCAATTAATTTGGACTTATTATTAGGATGGATTGCATTTTTTAACAAGCAAAGTAAAAGGAATTTACAAAAACGTGGAATAATTATCTCATTCCTCTTAATTAATAATCGGTCGGAGCCATTTTGAATTTTGTAGGCATATCATGATTTAATCGCTAAAAACTTTTTTGTCTTTGGATTTTTTTGTAAAGTCACGTCTCGATAGGATTTTATGAGGAAGTGGCGTATACCATCCATAATGCATAATGCTCTAAATGTGCATGACTTCTGGCAGAGGACAATCACATTATAAGTTTATCTTTTAAACCATCTCTTCTTTTGCCATCTACCCTTATCCCACTCGCAGTGGGGTCTGTTGAACATGCTTTTCAACACTTAAAGATTTGGCTTGTAATTTTTAAGATCAGCCGCCTGCCTTACGTAAAGCCGCCTTTGGAGACCTTTAAACAATAATCAAATTAAATGCAAATAAATGCCTTTTTGCAATATTCCTAAACTATTTGGGAGTAAAAACTGCAACTCTCCTAATTAAATACGTATTGTGGTTTACCACTGACCCGTGAAGCAAATAATTGTCACAGGGTCTTCGATCACCGTCAGACCTTTAACAAAAAGTATGACAAAATATTCACTACCATAGTATAACATTTAATGTTTCGAATCTCTGTTTCGTAACAATTCACCTTGCCGACTACAATGGATAGAGTTCAACTTAACGCTCTGTATACATTGCATTGTTATTCAAATTTTACAATAACTTTTATGCCTCTCTGTGTAGAGTTGTTCATTTTGCTGATAATCGCTGATTAGCTGTAATTTAGTGAGAATATATGATGACTGTATCACATTGTATCATGGTTAACATCGTCATACTACTTTTTGCGTTTCCACGCTTCCCAATAATTCCTTAAATAAAACACAAAGACATTTTATTAAAGCCAGATAGTTTAATAGTATTATAATATGTGAACGCCGAGAGTCTCTTTATATTATACTAGCTGTACCCTGCGCGCGGTGCTACGCCACCAAATAAAATAAATTTGAAGGAAAGAGATTACACAAATATTAAATTTATTTTGAGTCATCATTCGGTCGCTCTTCAATCAGCATGAACTGTCACGGCAATATATGAAATTCATTGGAATGACAGTGGCGCCATCTGACGAAAATTGGTCGTACCAACTCAAAAACCTTCGTGGGCTCATGCACAACAACTTTGCTAAAGATCATCACATGATCAAATGCATAGTTTACGATTCTATAAAGGACATACAAACATTCATTTTTATATATATAGATACACATACTCACGGCATACTACACAAAACACCGACGCTGGTACATTTAAAAAATGCTGAGGATATGTTAAATAATTTCATCGGCGTTTATTACGTTGTAATGTGGCGTCAGCCTATAAGTTTAGTCAGCGCTAAACTGTCTGTTGCCAAGATAGCATCTACATCGTGTCCGCAACCTAGTCTTGAATTCTTGATATGCATTCGGCATACATTACCTTTGTCATGACTTTACTTACTCAATATTAATAATAGATGTTTGTCTTTAAACAAAATCAAAAATGGAGTGAAACAAAAATAAGCTACTGAAATAAAACTAATTTAAACGGATTTTGGTCCCGAAGTTTCGAAAGCTTTTCAGCCTTCGTGGTCACGGGGTGGAGTCCACCAAACGACGACCAAAATTAAAATAAAAAACCGCGATAAAATTAGTTTTATTTCAAAGTGTAACATTCGCATAACGTAAAAAATCATTATAAAAATAAGCCAAACAATACTGTTTCACCTTTTCTTCTCAAAGAATCAATCAAGAAAATCCCCATTGCTACAAAGACTTAAGCCGATTTACACGACGCGACGATCCTTATATCGTATTCACCCACTAAACGTGTTTAAGAAACGTAATAGTGTGAAATATTGATATTACTAAACGTGTTTAAATACAATTAGGGATTGATGTACATTTACATTTGATGTACATTAAACCATTGTACACCAAATTACACTGTTGATTGCACACTACAATAGATATCACAGCGATTTATTTAAACCGCCTTCGTAAATTTACCCACTACAAACAAAATGGCAAACAATACCACGATTAACTTTATCTACAATAACTTAATACGTAATTAAACAGATAATACAACGCACTGACACACAGCCCACTCGAGTTAAAATAATTATTAGCTTACTATAACATGAATGGATACCTTGGTAGCTAAGATCGTATAAAGTAGGTCAAAGGTGAAACGTGCCGTAACATTGACTCGAACTTTGCTGACTTACCGTAATAGATTTAACTTGACGGTTATAATGCACGCTATTCATCGTCTCACACGCTCGGGATATATGTTGGTGTACCGTAAAGTTTGTAAACTAATAGCGAATTAGTGATAAACAAGGTGGTAGGTCCCTCGTATGCGAGAGGCCGTCTGGGTTGGTACCACCGCTTTGTCTATTTCTGCCTTCTGGTTGTGTATCGGTTTGAAGGACATTGAAGACAATGAAATTACTGGGCATTATGAGACTTAACATCTTATGTCTTAGGGTGACGAGCACAGTTCAGTGCCATGCAGTGCTTTGTTATTCAAAATACTGTGTGGTGTGGCTTTTGTTTATGGGCAGGCGTGGCGCTTTTCATCAGGCGAGCGCCTTGCTCGTCTCGTCATTCGATCAAATACAAAAAAACATTATTATTTAATTATTACTTTATTAATAGCGTTTATACACATGACAGCCTGATCATCACGTCTGTTTTCCATAAGGGTTGGCAGAGAAAACGGTTTTCCATTCTCCACGATTTTTGCCCATCTCTTTGGCTTCCTTCACTCTCATTAAATTCTTCATACATTAACATTGGTTAGGGTATTTTTCTCTCGTATTCCTTTCTCGATCGATTGTCACTACATCCTCTTTAACACCAAACCTCTCTCTTACCTCAGTATTTCTTACTCTCTCTTTCTCTCAATGTCACACCACATATACTGACTTACTTAGAGTAACTGTTAAGAAATACTAATGACATGTATACTATAAGTGATGAAAACTCTGCAAAAGTGCTTCCGAATAATACTCGCAGTAGTAGCGGATTCCTATGGTTCGATTTTAGTTAATCAACTATCGCATGCGTGATGCGATTCTAACTGAACAGACTTTCAATCAAATTAAGCAACAAAATAATACACGTATTGTTGATTCAAATCAATTGACCAACTAAAATTTAACCATATGAACCCGCTATAAAATTGATGCCGCCTCTCTGATACTCTCTAATTTTAAAGTTACTGAAATCTTATAATTTTTTTCTTCTAAAATCGACTGTTTCTTTGCAATGTAAATAAATAGTTAAATGCAAATTAGTTTTCCATTTCGTCAATGGCCTTTTGATTTTGTGTAAGTTTTGGTTTAGGTGCTTATTTGGAGTTCATTCATCAACAATGAGTCAATATTGAGTTCAAGACATTATGAACCTTTTTGAGTGACTAATACTTGACGCCGAAATTTTATGATGATAGTATAAATGATTCAATTTTTTCACCTAATTTTGTCTCTATAGTTTCCTTGATATTGAAATACTTACAACTATTGTGCAATGTTCTATAAAATAATATCCCAGACTTAACATCTTATGTCTCGGGGTGACGAGCGCAGTTCAGTGCCATGTATTGCTTTAATTCAAAGTTCTGTGCGGTGTAGCTTCTGTTTATGGGCAGGCGTAGCGCTGACCATCAGGCGAGCACCTTGCTCATCTCGTCTTTCGACCAAATAAAAAAATCTGCTGAAAATTCACAGGGAATTGATATTCTATATTTTTATGACATTATGAATGAAATCAGACCAGTGTTGCCAAACATTGTTGGGCGATGAATTCACCCACAATTGACCCTTTACCCTATCCCTTAAACTTATTACATGAAAGTATATTAGTTTGTTATTTGTTGATATCATTATAATACAATTCATAAATTACTGATCTTAAGTTTACGATTAAATACTGGCTACTGGCCTGTAATAAACTTGTCAGGTATCATAGCCGTAGGGGAAATTTGACAGCCCTTGCATACGCTTTCAAATATAAACCCAATTCCGTGGGTGTAAGGTTGAATTTGGTCAGTTAGGTCGGACAAACTAACCATAACCTTGTCAAGGGGTTTGGTGTGGTCTTGTCAAACAATTTGTGTAATAACCTTCGACATATTATCGTGGCCTTAAAGTGAGCATTGTTGGAATTCATATTTCGTTGTTTGTAGAATTGAGTAATTTCATATTCCTTTCTCCAGGATGTTAAATTATAAGGGTATGAGTACACTTTATATTTGAAACTGTTTTACTTAATTGAAAATAGATAAACTGCCTCAGTGGCGTAGTTGTGGCCGGTCCGATCCCCCGGTCTGCTCAAATTATATTGGGTTTTTCTATCACGAAATGCTCAGTATCCGGTCGAAGTCTAGAATTGTGCCCTGAATGTTGATAGGCTCGCCCCCTATCACATTATGGAATGGAAATACGCTCGGCCAAATGTGGGTGGGTGAAAATACAGCGCCAAAAGGTACTCAGATAAGTTATTTAGTCTTTTGTTTTAGTCGTATTTTTATTTCGGTATGAATCAGGTATAATGGTATTTCCCAAATTTAAAAGGAAGGTCATGAGAAATGTCCAAATAACCTTTTCTTCGCGCTATTAGTGGATTGACGCACGTGTTTAACTTGTTTTTTATACCTTAAAGGTATGGTAAGGCCGCGTAATTAAATTCATTATCGTTCATATTTTATTTAAAATTTATTTTTTCTTTCCAATTTATGATACCTTTTACACAATTAGGGTTTGATTTGGATTTCCCGTGAAATTATAGCAAAGACGTCAAATGCGTATAGTCGTTTAAATTATTTATTTAAAATTATGTTATCTTATACCTATAAATATGGTGTAGTCAAATAAGTTATGTAATATTGTAATATGATATTTAAGTATTTTATTTCCTATTCATAAATTGTATGTATGTATGTACATATATTGTATGTAATAGAACTTCATGTATTTCATGACTGCCCTCTATTATTTTTTACACGCTTTTTATTAACTTCACCTGTATGTTTGTAACCGACTCTTTGGGCGCGATTTTGACCCACTTAAAACGGCCAGATTTCGTTCAAACTTTGTAGATTTATCGAGGACCGATGACAATACACTTATTTGAAAAATATATATATATTTTAACTAAACAATGAAAAATAAATAATGGTTTTAAAAAAACTAAAAATCACGCTTTTATAGAAAGTCTAACTAAAAAATAGAAAATAAATTTGAAGAAAACAATGTATTTTATTGTAAATTTTTTTAGTTAGACTTTCTATAAAAGCGTGTTTTTAAGTTTTTTTAAAACTATTATTTTTACTTTTATATCCATTGCCCTGAGCGATAACGCCGCCATCGTACTATACTTAAAAATGTAATGGCTTTTTAGTATTACAAAATGTAGGTACCTAAAGTACCATAAAGCATTATAAATAAAGAAATAAAATGAGAGCGAATAGTCTATCTACAAAGAATGCTAAAGATCGGGTGAAACGGAAAGGTTTAAGTAGGGAGGTGGACCTTAGCACTTACCTTGCTTGAATATAAATGACGAAACGAGCAGGCCGTACGTCTGGTGATAAGTGCCCACGCCTGCCCATAAACAAAGGTAACACTACATAGAACCATGAATGAAAGAGATAATTCGTTTGATAGCCATGAAATGGTATACGCAATATTTTATCCCAGAATTAAGGACGGGAAAGCCTAGCACATGGTAGAAGACGCGAGCGAAAAATAATTAAATAAAATTGCTTAATGGTGCTGCCAAACCGCGGTTATAAAATGTTATAAAATGTTTACAAACATTTGTTAACAAACATTCGCTAACATTTTATCACAATGTTAGATAATGTTAGAAAATGTTTGTAAACATTCTATAACACCGGTGTGGCAGCACCATTACATTGTTACTAACTAAGATTGTGAGATAATATATCTTGCAATTTAATTTAAATGCGACTTAGTTATATGCTAATGCATGCAGCTCAGCTGTTAGTTATTGCGACCGATATTAATTTAATAACTAGTTAACTTTGAGCTACTATCACCGGAAACACTAAGAATGTATAGAAGTTTACACCTATAACGTTTTACTTTGCAAGTACTATGACATATATCATAGCGCATTAATAAGTTTCTGTACTCAATTAATATTAGCTTTATTAATATAAGCTTAGAATAAATTATGTTTAACAGCGGATAAAGTGCTAAAACAAACTTATAAATAGATTTAGACAATTGCATTGCAATGAATAGTTAATGGTTTTTGCTGTAACTTAGCGCAGATTTATTTTGTAATTAGTTTATTAATTTATTTCAGTCGATATATCTTTGGTTATGTTAAGTTATAGATAATATTTTTGTCAGCCCTATATTGTATACTGAGGTGCACGGGGAGGTGTTACACCATGCTGTCTTAATGCGAGTTGGTAGACTTTATCACATACTTTCGAAATACTTATGGGCAACTGTGTTTTGTCCACGGGACCGCCCGCGTAAATGTTTTTTTTTATCAATAATCACCCAACAGTCACACACACAGTCCTGACCCCACAGTAAGATACGAGTCTTATGTAGTCGGTATCAGGAACTACGAAAGACTTTCGGTCTCACAACACCCCGACCGCGAAACAAATATTTGTGGATCAGACAAACATTTGTCTAGGTGCGATGATCGAACCCGCGGATTCTCGCTTCACAGCCGGCTAGCTAACCCGCTGCGCCACGGAGTTCTGTTCTGATCTGTATTTTTCCGGGGATAAAAAGTAGCCTGTATTTTAATTTAAGTCCTGGTTAAATTAAGTCATCATTAACTGAGACTTCTATTTACTACTGCTCGAAGGAAGGTATTGAACAAGAGTGAGATTTTCTACGAGTCTGTTTTGCTTACGCTGTCACTGTTCCAGGAACTAAAAAACTGCATGCTTTTCTTCCAACCAACGAGGGCTTATGTGTAAAGAGAATTAATGCTAGTGCAAATAGTAAAATTGTAAAAATTACAATACAAATCTCTCTATTTTAATTAATACTGTTTCAATCTCAATAAATGAAATCGCTCCAAGTCTTAATTTTTTTTTGTGATCACGTTTTAATTTTTTTATGAAGAATTAAAGAAATCGTTGATTTTTATATTTTTGCATGTTAGAATAAAGGAATAAAATATTAATAGCGCAGTATTTGAGCATAAACGCGATTGCTTAGAAAGAGCTCATAGCTATGTGTATGTACTCTATATGCTCTAAGTCTTAAACTATTGGCTGTCCCATTATAATTTTTTTGGTGAAGAATTAGTACATTTAAGGCTTTAATTCAAGGTTAAAATATTTAAAAAAATACCGGTCGAAGTTACTCAAATATCGATTTGAAATTTTCACTTCCGGTTTACTATACGTAAAACAATTTAAATTTAGAATTCGACAAAAAAATTAAAAACTTCAACTTTTGAACTATAAGAAACAATACTTTGTAGTTTTTTTTACTAATTAATTGGTACAGATAATAAGCATCCAAAAATTCATGACTTCATACTTAGTAAATTTTTAAAAGCTCATAACTCAGCAATAAAGCTTCTTCCGAAAAAAAAATTGTGTGTACACATCCATGCCTACTAGAACTATAACTGACCAGAGTATAAACAAAATTCACGACCTCACTTTTTTTTCGTTGTCCGCTTGACGTGAAATGCCCCTTATATACCTATTAATTTTTTCCCAACGTTTCAATATGGCATAGTAGCAAACAATATTAATAGGACTATTTATTACAGAATATTTTCTAGTTATATATCATCAGAAAATTATTTAAATAAAAGTCGTACAATATTAAATAGTAGGCGTCCACGCCGATAGATTCATAGTCAAGATATGTAACGATTTTCAGTTATATAATAATGTACTCTGTGGTAACGATAGTAGAGCTACGCCTTACAAACCATAATGTAATAGAGTTAAACATGCATAGAGTTCTTATTCATAGAGTTTCTGTAGCCAATCAAGTTTTTAAATTAAGAAATTACTTTTAAAATATAATTCCATTGGTCCAGTGAAACCGCAGCGGTCCCTGATTTGAATCCCAGATCGATTATGATAGAATTTGTGTTTGAGTATTGGAATAAAAAAATGAGTTGCCCGGGATTGGAATTTGTGCCTGAATTAGTAATCATCTCCACCTATCCACCATGGGGTGGAAATAAGCTCGACAAACTAGGTGTAGTTGCATTGCTGCTTATTCCTTCGGAAATAGAAGCGTGATATTTCAGGATATCGAGCATTCGTACTCTAAGTACACAAATATGAATATCATCTAAATAAAAGATTGCTTAATTAATTTTAGTACACGGCGTTTTAATCTCGGGTCACTGTCCGCAATATATATGCAAACATGCTGGATCAGTGTACACTTATTAGTTGTTTTCTCATGCCTAAATTACACCGATAAGGTCCCTTCATTACTTAACATACAGTTATATTGATGGCTGCTTTAGAGATATTATCGCTGCTGTCGAAAATTCAAAAAAAGAATCCAATACGATAAATGTCCGAAATCTGAGGACCGTTAGTGTCCCGAAAACACGAGAAAGCACTTTTAAACAGGTCCCAGATGTTATCAAATGAAATAAGTTATGTAAAAAAGTCCTGTAAATTGCAGGTTAATTTTTTTGGGCATAAGATTACGGCCAAAAGCACTCATACATTTCGGAGATAATGGGGCAAACCCTTTTCTGTCCCTAATTTAAGGATATGCGTTCAAACGATATGAAAAATGTTGCAATAAACATCGGCAAACTTTTTAAAAAAGGTTTTTTATTAATATGAATTACTGGCATAATATCAACAGGATAAAATAACTTCACGTATATTTACCTCTTTTACTGAATATTTGTATAGATAATATGGAGAGATTTCTTATGTTTACGCGAATATTACTCATTGAAAGAAAACTAATTTAAACGGATTTTATCGCGGTTTTATATTAACGGTTGTGGACAGTCCACCCCGCGACCACGAAGGCTGAAAAGCTTTCGAAACGTCGGGATCAAAATTAATAAAAAACCGCGATAAAATCAGTTTAAATTAGTTTTATTTCATAGATAATAAGGATGCAAAAACGCAATAATATTTCAACCAAAATCAAGTTAAAATTAAGATATTGATTATATTTTATTAAATTCATCAGATTTAAGTATGTTAAATTCCGTAATTCTTTTAAAATATCATAAAAGGAACATTTCACATTTGATTTATTAAATTTAGCAAAATAAAATGAATATCTCAATTTTTCTTAATGTGAAATCATCATACAGTGAATCTTCATACAGTGGTCTAGTCACGAGAAAATATCTGTAAATCTGTCATGATTCATCTCAATCTCACCCTATAGTGGTTCAAATGTAGAGTCCTAGTTAGGACACACAGACAAACAATCGACATAGGTAGCTCAAATCCAATCTGAGGTAGGTACGGTACCTAAAAAGATTTCATGCATATTTTTTGCGTTTGTGTAGAACTATATATTCTATGGCTATTAATGTTCTTGTTTGTCCTTTAATTTTCCCAATAAATAATTAGACACAATCATTACGCCATTCACTTAGGCCATTCCGTGTAACTCGCCATATATTTTTATTATGCGGATATTCAAAGTCGTCAATTTACGTTATAATCGTACATCATTAGAGCTCGCAATTTCCTGTTGGAAATGCAGTCAATCTCATGTGCCTCAGGTATTCTTAATACAGGAAGAAATCACTAAGGATTGGTTTTAATGGTAAGCCGACAACCACAAAATCATCCCCACATTACACAGGAATCGAATCACCACACTACAGTTCTTGCGGTTGCCTAGAAATAAGATTAAAATTTGAGCGTCTATCGCCATATCTTGCACCTTGTATAATCATTACCTAAACAAGCGGAAAATTGATTTAAATGCTGCCTATCTGACAATAAATGTGGTAGAGCCACACCGTAGACAGTTTTGTTTACAACATGAATAGGCCGGCTCGACTGGATTGTTGCCATTATCTCACAGAGAATCGACGTAATGTAGTAGCTTGCTGTTACGTTACGTACGGTGAGTGAGATATATGGAGGAAAATATCCCCCCCCCCCATTCCTTAATTATTTCTTTCTTTAATACTTACGTTATCGGTGTTCAAAAGTGGTAAGTATTACTTTCAAACAGGAGACCCACTTGTTCTTGTGTTGACATAAAAAAAAACAAAACCCATAAACAAAGTGTAATATGCTTGTAGTTTCAGTATCTTATTACTGGCTTTAAATACGGATTTATTAGCGACTAATCCAACAGTGACAAGCCTAGTACGTCAACCTTCATTTGCATGTTATTTTATTGGTAAACATTTCGCTGATCATTACCAGCAGTTGCAAAATTCAATTCTTGCTCCAAATTCCAGTAACAGAACACACAGAACAGTACACTGTAGCAGTATTCCATACCCGGCACCGGCAGCACTCGAACAAAACCAAAACCTTCACTCGTAATTGGACATGGTGCTGAGAAATCCTTTTAGCAAAATGTGGTGCTGGTAAATAAAATTTCTCACGTAGCCGAAGTGAATTGACAACATTTAATCTCATTAAGAAAGATAAAGAAGGTTCTTTTCTGAACATCGATTTAATTACGTCTTGTTTTTTCTCAATTACATTTAATTTAATTCCTGAAGTAAAGAATTTGAAATGTATACTCTTTATTTTAAATTTGAACCATTTATATCTTATCACAGTCTGTGACTCGCTGTCAAATATCGACGGTCATTGGATTTGCTTTTATTAGATTATCAGGCACTACGGAACTGTAATAATTAACAGTCTCCATGTCGCTAATCCATGGTTGTGCTCTTCATTACATCAAAGATGTTAGTTTAATAACATAATATATCATTACCAAAGGTAGTTTTTTATTTGATCTATGAAATCTATCTCTTGAGAACTCGATTAGATTTTTGAAGGTATGTGAAGTCTGCCAACCCGCATTAGACCAGCGTGATGGACTAAGGCCTAACCCCTCATTCAATAGAGGAGGCCCGTGCCCTGCATTGGGACGTGTAATACATGGCTAGTATTATTATAAGACTAACAAGTAGTGGCTGAATAATTACTAAACAAGTAAATATTCCAATATCCAATCCACAGGACTTACGACACCTACTTCATTTATGTACATCTAATAGTTTTTTGTACTTGCAAAGTGACAACGTTTATCTATTCCGTTTTTGTCATGAAAGTTACTTTATATTATAATGATTATAACCACAAGAAACTTATTAACCGCATAACTATGACCTCTTTAAAATATAACTGTATCATAACACAAAATAGATAGTACGTGATCAGGGACATTAGCATAGTATTTCTCTTTTGGCCGGTTAATTTTTTTACTAGAAAATTACGTATATAAACACTGGTCAAGTCACGTAGACCCAATTTCCAGTTTAGAAATCTATTCCTTTGTTAATGTAAACACAATTGCATTAGTAAGGTTTTACGCTCGACACCAACAGAAATTAGTCAATCGGCAGTCAATAAATTTGTGGAATTTTATTATATTTATCGATAGTAATTATGTTATCGATGATGCTGAAATCTCTTTGTTAGATAAATATCGTGAAATTGGCACCAATTTTCTGCAATTATTACTAAATTTTAAACAAATACCGATGTGTCCAATAACGAGCACCGGAGCTAATAGTGTTCAATTTTAGTAACAGGGCGCCTATACTATAAATCCGAAACGAAGCAATGATGTTCGATGTTGTTTTTTGTACATAGAGTGCACTAGGTATTACTATAATATTTTTTTTTATTTATCAAATGGATTAATATCTAAGTAAAAACGTATGTGAAAATGATTGATTTCCACATTTCCTATTTTTTGTTGTACTAGAATACTTTTGTTTAAGTGATAAAAAATACATAAAAATTCCAACATAACACGTACCATTAATAAAGTATATTCCCTTTTAGAAACATGTTTTTAACTACTTTTTATTTTAGTTACAATATTTTATATTAGAAATGTTATTATTGTGATGGATACTCGAAAACGTAGACCTAATGTACCCTATTAGGTTTACGTTTTCGAACTTTATTGCTTCGTATCGTTTTATAGAATAGCCCCTCACTACGGAAGACACAGGAAGGTATGATGTCCATAAGCAGTCCATCAACAGTTATAAAACGTCGTCTATACTAATTTGCCAAAATATTTTTTTTTAAAGAACATCATTCGTAAGAGCAAGTATTTGAACGTATTTATTCATGTAATTTCGTCGTAAATCGATACCAATTTTTTATTAAATTTCAATTATTTTTGCCCTATTTAAGTTTTGTGTAGGTACTCTGTGTCGTTTTGAGTGGTAGAGCCACGCTGTAGACAGTTTTGTCTACAGCATGAATGAGCTGGCTCGTCCGAGTCATTACCACTGTCTCACAGAAAACCGGCGTAAAGTAGCGGCTTGCTTCTGCGTTTCGTACGGTGAGTGAGGTATCCGGAAGCCCAAATCCCCTCCCCTTTCCAATCCCTAATTATCCCTTTCCTTTAAGGGCCGTCCGTGAGCAAACGACCTTGACTGTCTCGCGCCATACTAAATCGTGTACTCGGCGAGTGCAGAATATGCACGTATTTAGCGAATAATTGATTTAAAAAATCAGGTTTTGGTCTTTTCGAAAATTTAAAACGGGCAAAATATTCGTTATTAAATTGCCTATCTAGTGATGTTAATCTCATTTGATAACATTCTGTACTTTAAAAGGAGACGCACGGAATCTTTGCATTTTTCCCATTTTTATGGTTCATTTATAACGACAATTTAAAAATATATATCAGCATTAACATGAATTTGAATCGAACAAAGTAAAGCTGACAGATTGTAAAAATATATTGTATATTTATTTAATCAATATTTATTTTAAGTAATGACTAGATAGCCTCTAAAAACCTCGATCGCGCGGTGTTTTGCTCACGGACGGCCCTTAAGATCGGCAACGCGCCCATGATTCTTCTGGTGGTCGGCGTACATGGGCGGTGGAGATCACTTACCATCAGGTGACCCACTTGCTCGTTTGCCGGCCTATGCTATAAAAAAAAAACTCTGTATCGAACCACAATCTTAGCAATAACATTTTTTATCTATAATAGAAAATATCTATTATTACTTTTCAAGTATAGGTAATCGAATTTATATTGTAACTTCATTTTGATTTTAATTAAATCTAATTTTAAAAGCGATAAACCAGCACAATAGCTTAGTTATTAAATAAAAATAGGAATTCGTTATTCTGCAAGACGCGTTAATGCCGACACCTGCCCGTTATGACAATTGTTTACAGCGACAATGTTGTAAAAGTACATAACAGAAGTAAAAGCATTGTCGCAACGCAGTTATACAATTAGTGAGGAAATTTGCTCTGTTACGTACAAATACACTGCAATCACATTTTATTAATTAAGAACAAATCGATATCTGCAAAGTAGAACGATTATGATATTTTGTTATGAAAAATCGAAATGCGAATGAACAAATCCAACATGATATTGCGTAAGTGTACATCACCTTCACCTTCAACTATGGTATATATAGTATATCCTTCTTCCAACTATCCTTATCCCTATCGCAGTAGGGTCGTCGCAACATACTTTTTATCAGATGTTCCAAAAAAAAATAGTTTGTAGTTTTTACGATCGGCCTTCTTCTGCCTGCAGAGGGTTTACTCCTTCTCCTTAACCTGTGGTATGTTTGACTCTAAAAAAATAGTGAAAGGGATCTCTAATATATACTCCTTGAGCACCCAAGTTTTTAGAGAGATGAAGCGTTGCTTTTAGTTCCCTCATTATAACGACCTATAAAGAATGTAAGTAATGATGACGGCCCATTTCATTTACATCAATAGTTTCAAGTTTTCCAGATTGTATAGAATACTCGACTCATTATATTAATTGTAGAGATAAAATAGAGAAAATAGCGCTATCAACCTCGCTGTGTTATTTTGTCTACAAACCCTAACATGACGACGTAATTTTATCGAACGTTGATACTTTTTCCTGAGATATTTGCGTCGACAGTTAACTCTCTCGGGTGCGAAATATGTCGCGTTGCATATTCTATGCCTCTTGGATTACTATTTACTGCATAGTAATCTTAAGTATACTAACACTCAAGACTCTACAGTCTCTACTTCATTATATGTTAAAAAATCATTTTTTTTTCTTTTATTTAATTAAATGATGAGACAAGGCGCTCGACTGATGGTAAGCGCCACGTCTGCTCATAAACAGAAGCACCACCCTACAGAACTTTGAATTACAAAGCACTGCATGGCACTGAACTGCGCTTGTCACCCTAATAGATAAGATGTTAAGTTTCATAATGCCCAGTAATTTCACTAGCTTCAATGTCCTTCAAACCGAAACACAACAGAGCTTAGCACTTTTGCTTGGCGACAGAAATAGACAAAGCGGTGGTGCCAACCCTGACGGCCTTTCGCATAGAAGGGACCTGCCACGTTACATTACAATAAATAATGACGTTTATTGTAAAAATGCGCAAGATCGGGGCCGGGAGTACGCCAGGCAGAAAGAAAAAATGACGGGAGAGATGAGCAACTTTATATAGTCTGAAATGTGCTGCCATCTAGTAGGCGCTGTTATGAGTACCAACCACATTGAGAGAGTAGCTTAGTAAATAGTTTTTAAGTTTTCCAATAGATGTCAGGTTAGTAAATAATACAATTTAATATTTTTTTATAAAATATATATTTTTATTTAGGAATACAATCTACTACGCGCAGTAATTTGTACTTTGTTGTTTCTTATGAATTACTTAACATTATCTTATTGGTATAAATGTTTGCAGGATTAGAATTCTTCATTGCCACATTTTTAATAGTCTTTAGTCTTGAATCTTAGGTTTTTTTCCTAATATTATGAGGGTCTGTTTTTTATTCACCAGTCATGACCTCCAGGAATTCTGAAAATTACAAATTTTGTTTTCGAGTTATCTGATTCGAAATATTTATTATCTCCATATGATACTATATTGCGACTCATATTTGCACATCTTGCTGGGCGTTCGTGGTATAGACTAGTTTAATAAATTTACCTACAAGCTTACCCACTCATAGCGTGACGTGCAGAAATGTTCCGAAACTTAAGTACTCAGAACACATGCGTTTCAAATAATAAGATAGATAGAGATCACAATTATAATTAAGATAATAATATTATGGATCCTGCCGTTACGCACCCCCTCTTGTCACCAATAGTTACAACCCCGATACTCACCATCGAAGTCCACCGTCCCTGAGCCGTCAGTGTCAATTTCCTCAATCATTGTGTCCAAATCGTCAGACGAGAGCGTGTTATCTAACTCTTTGAAAATTTCCTTTAAAACTTCTGTTGTAATGTAGCCATTGCCTGAAAGATCATGACATAATTTAATGTTACCTTTGTTGTTAGCATTGACTCATTAAAAATAGTGTCAGCAATTTTGTTACGAAATACTAATACAATTCTAGTTAATAATGATTATTCTACCCAGAGAGGTTGACGCTGACGGCAGGTAGGCGGCCGGTCGTAAATACTACAAGCTTGATGACGAAAATTGATGACCAAAATCTTGATGTAACATGATTTAAAAAGCTTAGCGCCGATCTTACCGCGAGTGGGATAAGGATATATGGAAGAAAAAAGCTAATAACAAAATTTCTCTGCCGCTAAACAGCTGTTTGGCTTACTATGTAAAAGAGACTTAATATCTTATGTCTTGGGGTGACGGGCACAGTCCAGTTCCGTACAGTACTTAGTTAGTAGAATGGTGATATATTTTATATTTTTGTCTATCTATAATTGAAAGTCTGTTCAGACGGTTCAAATCTCATGCAATTTAATAGTTGATCAACTAAAAATCGAACTGTGTGGCCTCGCTATTACGGTTAATGAACTCTTTTCATACAGTGTTTCCGCGCACGATCTTTGCCTTATTACTTTTATCTTAGTCGTTCTGAATTGCGAATTGTGATCTGCAGATCACGTTTAAATAAGAATCAATTTATTTATGTTGGTAAAGTTATATAACTGACTGTACTTAAAATCAGTGTTATGTTGGTAAACTTATATAACTGCACTGTACTTAAAATCAGGTTAAATGTAGTAAATTATTCGTGCGAGGTTAAAAAAATATTTAATAAAAGGTATTTATTTACCTTCCCTGTCATATAACCTAAAGGCTTCCTTAAGTTCCTGGAGCATGGTCTCGTCATCTTCATCTTCTGTTAAGAATTTAGCGGCCAACGTGCAGAATTCTTTAAACTCTAGCTCACCGGTATCTGAAAATATTATAAAATGCATAAGGTTAATAGAAAATAAAGGAAGATTTAATAGTAAAACAATTTGAAGGTACAGGCAAAATATTATTTAACAATGGATTCAGTTGCCTCGGGACGCCTCATTCACCTTTATGATGTACTAGCGTTTGCTCGCGGCTCCGCCCGCGTGATCAGCATTTTCCGGGATAAAAGTAGCCTGTAACCGTCTCCAGGGTCCCATCTGTCTCTGTAGATAAATTCATCAAAATCGGTGCAGTGATTAAGGCGTGAAAGCGTAACAAACAGTCACTTTTGCATTTACTTTCACCCCCTTTTTCATCCCTTATTAAATAAATTTTCCAAAATTCCTGAAACACGTACCGTAAACTGGTCCTACTTTGCTCCAATATTTGCTCCAAATGTTGAAAATTATGAATATTTTTAAAACAATCAACTATTAAATATATTTTATGTATTATTATAAAGAAACAATGCTTATTTGACATGTATTTATAGAGAAATTAATATTATGAAGTATATTATTAATTTATTTTTGGCAAAGAATAATGAGCAAAATTACCCCCATTGTTGGGTATCTTTGCTCCTAGAAATAACTTATAAACAATCTCCACTGTTAATGCTGTTGGAGTAAGGTAATGTTTTCCTAATTCAAACTCCCATCCAGTTATAATATTTTCTACTATTATTGATGATATAAATTGATGTGATATGGGTAAAAATGAACAAAACTGTCTTTTGTTAACATAATTAAGTGTATTCGTAAATTTAGTTACTAAATCACCTTATTTTATTGGCTTTGCCATTTTATATTTTCAATATATCAAATACGGTTATCTTTCTGCAAAACCATAAAAATTAAAACAATATCTCACCAAATACAACAAAAAATACAATCCACAAACAAGGCTTCTTCGTCCGAAAATGTCGTCGGAGCTCCTGGCGGTCGATATGGCATTTTAGATCGTAGGAGTCTCAGCTGATTAATAATAGTCCTTCGTGGGATGCCATATTTTTCACTGGCTTTCCTTTGATTGAGCTCTTTGTTTTCTATAGAAGCCAAACATTCTCGTAAAGATTCGGAGGTATAATTTTTATAAATTCTAGAGCCTAAGTTACGTTTTCTTATAATCTCTTGGCATCTTTGTTGGAAATAAATAGCAAAAAAAATTTTATTTCAAAGTGTATTGAATATCATTTCCAAAAAAGTGTTCAATTTATTAATGAACGGTATAATTTTTATTAACAGCTCTAGGCGCAAAGTTACCCCATTGTGTTCAAAAAATAGGAGCATGCCCAAAAATAGAGGTTGGGTTTATAGGCAAGTAACAATCCAATAACATATTTACGTTTCCGCATATCTGAATACATAAATAATAACATGAAAACATATTTATCATAATCCGCTGTGCTATTTTCGAGATGGAAGTGACTTTTTCGGAACTAAAAAATTTAATGAAAACATATTTATCATAATCCGCTGTGCTATTTTCGAGATGGAAGTGACTTTTTCGGAACTAAAAAATTTATAAATATTTGAGCTCTCACGAAAGTGGCATCTGTCATTGAAAAGAAATGGCGGTAGAATAGTTTGTCAATTTAGAGTTTTCACTTAAACGTCAAATGTTTCGAATGTGTTCACAATTTAACGAATTGTTGCAATTTTTTATATGTAGAATAGGCGAAAACATTTTACAGAACAGGAGCATAATTACCTGTAAAGGAGCAAAGTAGGACCAGTTTACGGTATTTATTTGTTTTACATCAATAACCGAAATACAATTTTGTTTATGTAACTTTCAAAATGACGGACTTTCATACATATTATCATCCCCTATTTTGACCCCTTTGGGGTGGAATTTTCTAAAATCCTTTCTTAGTGGGTGCCTACATAACAAAATGAATATACAGTCCGAATTTCATGCTTGTAGCCTTGATAGTTTGCGCTCGGCGATGATGAATCAGTCAGTCAGTCAGGACATGTTATTTTATAAGTATAGATTGCTGCAGTAGGTAAGACCGTTATATGGTACTCTCATGGTCATAGGAGTAACTACGTGAGATAATTATTGCAATGAACCTTAAATTGTGAAATTCAGTCATCATTCAATCAATCAATATTTAATACGAAGTTATATTTTTCTATTGGAATTTAATTATAGTCATTGATTTCATATCTGTTTAATAATGTAAAAAGTAAATTGACTCTGTAGGTCAGTGTTTTCCAACCTTTTTTAGGCCATGAAATTTTTTTGTTAAATTTGTGACCGATTTCTAGCATTGCATTTAAATAACCCAAAGCGAAAGGGTTAAAGTCGTGTCGAGTCCATTTTTAAATTAACTATCAAATTGCCCCCCTGTGGGGCGTGGGCCCCACGTTGGGAAACACTGCTGTAGGTAGTTTCATTGACAGCAAGACTGGACAGGTCCACTAGGGATAGAGCCTCTATCTCATAAAAACAAATATTTGTTTTAATTGAAAATAAATATTTATCATAAATTCGACAGCAGTAAACAAGTCTCAATAGCCGTGATCGTCTAGTGGTTAGGACCCTACGTTGTGGCCGTAGTAACCCAGGTTCGAATCCTGGTCACGGCAATGTGAAAACATTGTCACGGTGAGGCGTTACTTTTATAGTTTTCCTTTGTTTTTTTCTTTAAATTTTATATTTAATTTTTTCTATAATTTTTTTTGCTTTTTACAAATGTTTAATTGAACTAATAATATTTTTCTAAATAGATAGTCTAAATAAAAATAATAAATAAAAATAATTTAATACAAAAATAAATTTGAGTGTTATTATTACGTAATTGATGAAATAACTACTGGATAAAATATAATAAATATAACAACGCCATCTGTTATTTATTTTCAGTACTAAAATCGTTTGCTGAAAATAATGCCATACAGGGCCATCTACCATCAATAAACTTAAACATTAAGTATCATCCTTACAGGCTTGGCTTTTTAAAATCCAAAACTCTACTATTCAGTAATAAAACCACTAGGGGCGCTTTTACACGTCAATTGTTCATCTGAAAAAAAATACCGAGAAATCCTGCCATATCTAACTTTTATTGTTGTCGATGGCCGTAGACTTGGTAAGAATTTTTGTTGCCAGGACCGTGTTAACATATGCCCGGGCTCTAGGGCATACAAGAATTTGAGCGACTATTACAAAGTAAAAAGAAGTGAATAACAAAAAAACTTTTTTCCTTTATAATTATCGACGATAATTTTAATCGTAAACTGATGCAAATAAAATGTATGTCTACATGTTGATAAAAAAACATAACTTGGTATGTAACTTTGGTAAATTTACCACCAGTGTTTTTTACCAAAATTATTAAAAAGTGGGAATAAAACGGTATTTCTTATTTTAGAAAAACTTTTTTTTAAAGCGATAATAGTTTATCAGTCTTTCGAGGCCCCATTGAGGCCGGGGGCCCTACGCGCTGGTCCCATGTGGCCCTATGATAAAAACGGAACTGTTCATGACATGCATGATCAAACAAAAACAGTGGAAAAATTATAACTTACGGTTAACGTCGACTTCATCGATAATTTCATTCAACGTATCTTCATCAAGCTCGTGACCTAACATCTCAAGGATGGTTCCGATCATGTCTGTGCTAATTATGCCTTTCTTCTCGCGGTCGAACGCGTCGAATGCATTTTTTAATACTGTAAATTAATATATAGACAATAAAAAAACGCTTATCGAGTTCTATTAGTGCAAAATGTTCTTATTATAAAGAAATATATAACGACACGGACGCATAACATTAAAATTAATAGTTTTTCTGACGTAGCGTTTAATGGCTAACGTGGCACCATTCTTGAAAATTTCTTATTATTCTTATGTCGAAAATGTTTTTAACCGCAACTTCTGGCATTAAGTGCGCTTCTATATACTTAGGGCTTTACTAATAAATGTTTTTTACAAGTGTCATACTTACACAGTGTTTTGTCTCGCTTCTTCTTATAATAAATGTCACTCAACATTGCAAGACAAAGTATTGTATAACTATTACCAACATATACAATGTTTATTAGTAAAGCCCTTAGTGTTAAGTATATAGGTAAAGTTAAAATAAATTGCTAATTTAAAAAATATTTGAAAACAAGTAAAAAGTGTATTTGATATAAAATAAGGAACGAAAATAATATAACTTTCAAAGTAATTAAGGTCATATTTCCGCTATCCCTTAGCGGTTATCAGAATTTCCTGAACTTGGAAACAAACCCGTACTTACGTTGCAGTTGTGTTTGGTCAAGCTCTTCCTGCGCCGCACATATGCAAACAAACAAAAAACATAATTTAACAAACAGCATATTTACAAAAAATAAATATAAAACACTTATCACGATCTAACACGCACCATTTTTAATGGTTGCCCTAATGACAAAACACAGGAATACAACTTCGGTAAGTATTTTGAGACTGGGCCACATTTTCTGGACGTGGTCCGTTTATATATCACTACTTCTTTGCGGTTTCGCCTGTGTCGAATTGTTCAGGGGTAATTAACCTTTGACACACATGTTTTTTTACCAAAAAGATATTTTAACTTAAAGTTAGTGGTAGAAAGGTAAAAAAGGTAAAATTCGAAAAATATTTTTAATTTTAATAAATAGATACAAATATTACATTACAATCTATCAAACTATTAATTTTGTTATCAATTAAGTATTAGTAGTATTTATAACAATGGAGTATGAAAGATATCGTACTTTAATTAAATAATATTTCGTCGATGAAGTACCAATACCTCCTAACTGACAATTTAGTCCAAAATTACTTTTTTATTACAATAGACTTAAACATAAACCACATCCCTTAGTAACTAATAAAAAGGTAATGTATTGGAAACTATTTACTATCAATAGTTGATCAAAAATAAATAAAACCTTATTTTAAACAGTCTGGTGTAAAATTAAATTCTCAACACTTACGAGGTATTGGTACTTCATCGACGATTTTTTGGTTATTGTTAAAATCAATTTATTTTAATAATGAACTGCTGGTAAAAAAACTGGGGGAGAGCCATGTGGAACAAGAGGCAAGGGAAGAGTTACAGGAGGCCTTTGTAAACAAGCACACTGAGAAGAGATTTATTTTATAAAAAAAATGTTACCAAATGTAAATAAGTAGTGTTATTAGGTGTTCTTTCTTTTATTCTTTTATTGTATTACAGGCAATTTATTTTATTATTATTTTATTTTTAAAAGTAATTTACAATATGAATATTAACAACCCTCTTATTTCTAACAGTTAACATTGTTTCTAGGCGGAAATCGCGCTTGAACTAGTCGACTTCCTAGAGATTTTATTAAAGTTGTATTGTGTAGTTTAATTGAAAACCCTGTTGGAATAATTATACTTTAGGAACCGCTTTTCCAGTTAAAGTTATATAAACTGTCATAAAACATGGATGTGTGGAATGCTTTAAGCATTATGCATTGTTAATTGAACAATCAAGTTGAAATTTATAGTAGAACAAGGAGATATAATCCGGATTTGTGACCTTAGACATGATTCCTAACAGAAACGACGTAACAAATTAAAGTTCCAAACAAAGCAAACAATTCTAACAATAAATCTTTAGCGTTGATTTATATCAGCTATTTATTAATTAAACGGTTGACGTTCCCTGGATGTCTTTTGCTCGCTAGAGTCGGCATCTCAGGATTGTGATGTCGAATTATATTGACATGGCCGAATTTACCGGGCTATTAATACATACATGTAACCATCGACTTATCGTACACATATAATGTACATTGTATCTATTGATTGATTAATTAGAGCAATCATATTGGGGTAGGCTTATATCAATATATCAAGTAGGTAGAGGCGCGATGAATGCTACATATTCATATCTGATGATAGATTGTGCTCGCGGTTTCGCTCTGATAAGTTATTTGTGTTTACTGAAGACACACATTTATTTTATTTTATATGGAAAACAAACAGTGTCTAAATCCGTAATAAACAGTTTATTCTATTATCATAATTTTACAAGTTTTCACAAGTTAATTGCTAATGATTGTTTATTTTACTGAAAAACTCGACTAAGAGAATTAAACATAATAATATCATAATGAAAATTAAAGTTTATGCCACTAGGGTGTAAGTAATTTAGCGTCATATTAGTGATAGATTATTTTGAAAATCGAATGTTTATTCAGAGATTTTTACGTACAAACATTACATTTAGTGTACATATAACTCCTTAAAACTTGTCACGAGAATCATGAATAAAAAGCTAATTAAATTATGTTGAAAAGCATTAGGTTCCACAGAATTAAGTTAAAAGTAAAATATGATTAAGGAAAAGGAAACGAAGTTAAGCAATTTTAATCGGAGGGAAAAGTACATATTTGCATATTTATAAAGAACTTCCGACAATGAAGTGAATTAGGTGATTATTTGACCACCGTAACAAAACGGAGGAGGTTATCAATTCGTCTGTATATTATTTATTTATGTTCACTCGTAACTTCGCTAAATGTGGACGGATTTGAATTTTTTTTTGTTGCTTTTGCTTGCAGTCAGGGCCTGACGGCAACCCCTCTAGAGAGAAAACACTCAGCCCCGAAACAAATATTTGAGGATCACACAAACATTTGTTTCAGTGTGGGAATCGAACCCACGACCTCTCGCTTCACAGCCGGCTTCGCGTTCACTGCGCCGCGGAGGCTGTCCATTTATGTATGTTTTTAAATAAATTAATTTATATTTTATTAACTAACTAAATGAGTAGAACTTTAATCATAATTAGTAGTAGCTATAAAGTACCAGTCCACGCACTACATATAGTATTTTATATACTACAGTGGTACTTTTGAATCAATAATGGTACTAAAAATCCAATTCGTTTAAAAAAATAAGCTTATTTAACAAAAATACAGGTCACTAATCAAATAATTAATCCACTTGGACGCACAAATGTTATTAAAACAAATATCCGCGTACACGCGAAGTTTTAACAAGCAATTAGCTCAGATTAAATATTCAGTGTCCATGATGTAATGCTAAGGACACATTGGCGAGTACCGGTAATCGAGAAATCAATCGACGACGCTCTCCCGGATCCTGGTAGTGATGTAATTTCCGCCAGTGGTGTGAGTCTCAATGGAAGGCAAGGAAATACCCACTGAAAATCGATCAATCAGCCTATTGTAAGTCTTGACAGTTGCGGCAATTTTGTTGAACCTGTGTCTATAGGGTTTAAATACTCCAATATTCTAAACTCTAAAGGATACTTACTACTAATAATTGAACAGAAACCGTACGCTGCATTCAACATGACTCCGTTCGGCTTCACTTTATACACTTGTTAACGAAATATTATAATATGAAAATTACTATACTCTAACATTTTTTTTAAATACAAGACGGGGCGAGCTCCAAGTAGATGCGTCACGAAGGAGAGTTTTACAACCCTTATGGTGCTGCCACACCGGTGTTAGAAAATGTTATATAACATTTTATAACAACGGTGTGGCAGCACCATTTAGTAAACATTTCTTTACAATTTGTAACATTTTTTAACCGCGGGCAGCGCGACGGTTCTTTTGAGAGCGGCGCCGTCAAAGATGAAGGGCCGATGTCATGTTTACAAATGTCATAAAATGTTAAAAAATGTTATAAAATGTTAGATTTAATGTTAGAAAATTTTTGTAAACATTTTATAACATCGGTGTGGCAGCACCATTACTCTTCACTTGAAGTAGTCAAGATGTACGGCGTATGATAAGTCTCAATAATAACAACACAGGGTTATCGCATTATCGTTATTCGCTCTTTTAATCTACTACCGGCTCGGAAGTATAATGTCCGTACTCTTTATGCTCCGACATACATAATTGACGTAAATAAGCAAAAAATTATAAATTGTAAGTTGTAATTAAGTCGTTTGTATTAAGAACCGAATTAACTTTCCGTACTCTATCGATTCCATGTTCCTATCATATGCACTACGCCTCAACTCTAATTTTATGAGATAGTTGTACGAAGTGTGTACAAATCAGATTACAAGTGGAACTTCAATAATTTATAAGGCGAAACTCCTATGATCAAAGCTGCCGTCTAGCTTATTACATTTCATATTACCACGTTTCTACACATATGTGATGGGGAATAGGTCAATTGAATTACCGAGTATGATGCTTCGTACTACTTTATATTTTGAGTGAAGGAAAAGATATCAGAATTACATTACTTCTATATTGACCCGGTTCGATTAGAAGCGCTGCCTCTGATATGTGTTATGATTCCATAACACGATTAAGTATTGATATCAGGTATTATGCAACTGTACTAGTCAAGCAGCAATTTTTTCGTGTTGAAAGAAAAAAAACGTAAAAATTGCACGCTTCGGCGAGCTCCGCATATTAAAAAATGAAAACATGTGCTGATACACAGTCAATGTTAACACTTATTATGTTTGATTATCTACTCATTTTTTTATTGTGTAGGTACATGGCACTCACATTTCCATAAAAAAATGGAGTAGTATCGACATATCTTTCATAAATTCATTCTATGGAGATATTTATTCCATTTGAAAAACCTAAGCATTATCCGTTTTCCTTATGCTTATATGTTGAGACCCAACGTCCGACAGACATCAAAGCGATAAGTCCACTTATTGTTACGACGTGTCACTTAGTCGATGGGCTTGAGGACTCAACGAAAGTTACACATGGGAACACCCAAATACTCCGAAATATTTTATTCCGAATTTCGATGTTCCGATGTTCAAAAGTCCGAATTTCATAATACCTAAAAATTATAATGTCTATTATTCAAATTTACGAAAATTATTTTACCGAAAGTTGTAAATACGAGCTGTTTGTTTTCCGATTTTTATATTTTCGAAGAGTCAAATGCTCGATGGGTTCTCGGTCCGAAAAACGACATTCCGATTTTCAATATTCCGAATAAATTGCTAAAATTAGGATTTTGATTCTGTTAGTATAATCATTACATACATTTGGGTTAGGTTAGGAAGCGCGAAGGCGAGCGAGCGCAGCGAGCGTGCCGCGGCAGCGGCCGCCGAGCGCCAGATCCCCTCTATTGTTGGTGAATCATTTGGGTTAGGTTAGAATAGACCAACGAATAAAATATTTTTATTGGAAAGAAGATATTTTTAAAACGCGTTTGACATGAGTTTTTTAATTCTATCTCCTCATACTATCATACTTCTCTTTGACAAGCAATTATGTGTTGATTTGTCGTTCTATTCAGTTTTACAAGGCGTTTTTAATTCGGAATTTTAATTAATAGGTATTTTAATAATCGGAATTCGTATTTTTGATGTTTCGAATTATCATTAATTCGGACTTTTTGTTATTCGATCTATTAAAACTCGGTATTTTGAGAATCGTAATTATATACGTTAGGAATATTGAAATTTCGGAATTATAAAAATAGGATAAATGATACATCGGAGTTGTTATATTCGGAATTTTAAACCATTCGGAATTATGAAAATCGGTATTTTGAAATTCGTATTTGTGAATGTCGGAATAAAGTTTGTCGTATTATTGTAGTGTACCCGTTACACATAGATCAAAGTTGAACAAAATGAGAATGCTCCAAAACATATTTCGGAATGCAACCCCACCTCGCAGTAAAAGAAAGGGATTTCTTTTAATCAAGAAAACAATAAGCTCATACAAACGCTTAGCTGATTCTGAGAATTGGAACTGACGCATTATGTTGATATTTCTAAGGTATTTTTTTCCATTATAATAATAATAATAATAATAATTGTTTTTCTCTTTCCTATAATAATAGGAAAGAGAAAAACAAAATACTCCCAAGAGTTCCACACATAGTCCTCAGCTCACAGTAGGTTAAGCTGTATTGCGGAACTACGAGGGACTTCTCCACAACACCCAAACCCGAAACCAATATTTGTGGATCGCACAAACATTTGTCTCGATGCGGGAATCGAAAAAACTTGAGGCGTAATTATTCGCTTGTATTCCAGTAATAAAGATTAAAATACAAAAGTAGTCATTATAAAACTCAGGTAAATAAAAGATGTAAACACAATTTGTTTTATAAATTTTACAATAGAGCTTTCTCTATAAAATAATACATGTAAGGCATACTCGGACAGTTTTTTAAATAATGCCTCTGTTCAATTTATTTTAGTTGTCCAAAGGCAAATCCTCGACATAGCATATAAAAGTCAATATTACATTTTATTTGAACATTTGAAACTGGATTTTATTTGATCGCCAATAAACGCCACAAAAAACGAGTACATTTCAAATAAAGTTTCGGTTAGGGCGATTCCCAACTATGTTTTAAAAAACCGTTTATATTTGAATCAAATAATTTTCATGTCACAATAAAAACAAAATTACATAGTCGTTAAGTTTTTGTCGTAGTTTAGAGTCGATACAATCTTACACTTTTTCAAAGGTTTTTACTACCTTACTTACGAGACAGACGTACCAGATCGAACTATGCTTAAAACTAGCCGAAATGTAAGCCGAAGCCGAAGGAAGGCGAACCCTGGCACTAAGCCGTGACAATGCCAAGCAGAATATAAAAGAATTATTAAGCACAAATACGGGCAGTTTATGTGTTTTATAAACTTCCTCGGTGGTGCAATATTGTGCACGCGGTACAACTGCTATGCTGAGGCCTCGAGTTCAATTCCCGGGTCGGATAAAAGTGATGTTGGGTTTTTCTATCACAAAATGCTCAATATCAGCCACGAGTATGGAATTCTGCCCGGTATGGCGATAGGCTTGCCTCCTATCACATAATAAGACGGAGATACGCGCACCAAAATGTGGGTGTATTGGTTACACCTCTGCCTACCCCTTCGGGGATTACAAGCGTGATTATGTATAAATTGGGCTATTGGGCTAAATATATTTCTATAATAATAGATCAATCGTAGATTTTAACTGCCCTTAAAATAGCACACGTCTGCAGTGAATTGGATATTACTAGATCATCTCGCGAAAATCAACTGTGAGCATCACCTACGTCAAGAATCCCAGTGCATTATTTATAGCCCATTTAAAAGTTACAATTGTTTCTGCACATTGTAATGCATTGCGAATATGAAATTGAGATTTAGCGCCAACTATGTTTTATTAAAGACTAAATTGATTTATTATCTAATTTAGTTGCGAGTATTTTGGCAATCGATGCTGTGAGTTCGATCTAGACAATCAATAAATGATAGCATGCAATTTGATGATAAACCGATTGAGTAGATAAAATGAACTTATATCTATTATTTCATTGTATGGTTTCTTTACGTTATTAGGTTTTTAGTGTGCTCTTTTTAGTCCGAAAAGAGTGTTTTGATTGATTTTCCATATATAATATATCTTCTATAAAATATGTCAAAAATTACTGTATTTAGTAAGCAAATCTGTCAGTAAATATTGGGAATGGCCAGAAATGAACCCTTTATCAACGCAAACGCAGTAGCGAGCCTCTAGTTTCGTCGGTTTTCTGAGAGACAAAGGCAACTACCTGATCGAGCCGGCTTATTCATGCTATAGACAAAACTGTCGACAGCCTTGTTATACAGCTCAAAATGGTAATAGATCGCTGTTATCGCTAGATAGGTAGAACGCTCGCTTGATGTTAAGCGTAAGGTTCGCTCATAAATAGAAGCAACACCACATAAAAGTTTGTCTTTAGCATTCCATGGCACAGAAATGCGCTCATTTTTTTTATTATATTCACTAAACTGGACCTTACACATAACTTTTATGTTAAGTAACTAACATACAGTGGAATTACACAAATGCCCTTCTAGAAGTGAATACAACAGGCTCGCGAGACATAGGATGTTAAGCTAACATAATAGCTAGCTTTAATGTCCTCCAAACCGAAATAAACCAGTTGCTTGGGAACTTAGACAAAGCGGTGGTTCCAACATACTGCTTCTCACCTATATACGAGGGCCTTACCACTTAGTAACAAGTAACACCTTTGAATACCTTGTACTTTGCCTTGATGTTGTTTTAATGGATGCGGTGGTATGGTTAGTATTAATTATTAAGCCATTCCGATACGTGTACATTACTATATAGTGCTCTACGTTTATTGTAATTTTGTCTAATGGCATCGGTAAAGTTTAAGTGAATTACAAAAAAATCAGCTCATTCAAATCATTTTTTATGACCTCGTTATCGATACCTATTGGAAGCCCCTCCTTCCAATAGGTATGATTACTAACCAGCTGATTTTTTTGTTTTTACTTAGTTAATATTCATATAATTTAACAGTCATATTGTCCTACAAATAAAATAATAAATTTTTGAGTATCATCAAATCGAAATATTCTATCCTTGCTACCTCTGTTAGCTACCACAATAGAGAATTTTCGCATAGGGAATTGTTGGTCGTCTCATCGAAACGAAGCTACTCACGGAAAATTTGCTTGATAGTAATCAAGTGGATCAGCTGGCCGAGGGACTCCGGACCATTAGGAATGATTGCGTGTGTTGGAAATTAAACCCAGACTCAAACTTTTAACAGCCAACTTTTTTACAGCATATGTCGACAAGGAAGCCAATGTATCACCTGATGGTCAGTCACCGCTCCTAAATACATTATACCAAAAGAATCATGGATGTATAGTTCAAAGGGGAATTCGTCCCTCCAAACATCTCACTCACTTTACGAAACGCAACAGCAAATCGTTACTTCACGTCGGTTTTCTGTGAGACAGTAGTAACAACTCCCTCGAGCCGGCCCATTCATACTGTAGATAAAACCTTTTGTAAAAAATTTACGAATAGCATGAGAAAATGTGAATGGATAAGATAAATGAAGAAACCAGTAGATTGCGTTAAAATATGGCTCCATAAACTCATAATTTCTTAAAGCATAGTCATTGACTTTTTTTTATTTGATTGAATGACAAGACGAGCAAGTCGCTCGATGGTAAGCGCCACGCCTGCCCATAAACAGAATCAGCTAAGCACAAGCACAACACCACACGGAACTTTGAATTAAAAGCACTGCTTGGCACTGAACTGCGCTCGTCACCCCGAGACATAAGATATTAAGACACATAATGCCCACTATTATCACTGACGTCATTAATAGACCGTAGCTAAATACGTAGATACTTGGGGAGTTGTATTGATTACTTAAATTTAATAAAGCGCTCATTACTATAAGGGTCTCTGAGGAGTATTCACATTGTTGTTAATTAATACCTGCTATTTGTGTTATAATAATTATATTACATTCATTTTAATAATTATACAAAAAACTTTTATAGCTCGTGTCAGTCGACAGCAGTTGTTGTTCTCATAAGTAGTACATTCGTGGGAACGTGGTCGGCCGCGCGGTGACCGCGTACTAACTGTTCAGTCATAGCAAATGTATGTTTTATTAACTAGGACTTAACGTTGAAATTCTTTGTGAGTAACTAACCGCGCGGCGGCCGCGCGGTCGTGTAAACGCGCCCGTACGGCGACCGCGCGGCCGCCGCGCGGTTGGAGTGTTGCGAAGAATTAAACATTATGGCTTAGTCAATAGAGTTTACATTAGTTTTTCGAGTGATTCGAGCGAGGCGCCCGCGCGGCCGCAACGCGGTGGGATTCCGTGTCATATAAACGCGCCCTAATACTTTCGACCTTACTAGCTGGCCACACATTTTCATAAAAGTTGAGGTCCGAATTTCAAAAAAGCGCCATCTATTGACGCTCTTAGATACTACGACTATAATTAGCAAAGGTCCAGAGAGTATAATTTCAATTGACGCAAATTGACAATCTATTGACGCATTCTTATGCGTCGTGTAGATGGTGCTAAACTAAACTACACAACAATTATTTATAATTATTAATCACAATTTGCAATTTTTTTTTATACAGGGTTAATTTTAAAACACCAGCAACCTCGCAGGACCAGATAGCTGACCCCATACGGAACAACTTTTGTTCTACGAGTTTGTATATATTTATTTATTTATTTATTTAACTTTGTACACAAGGTATACAGGCGGACTTTAATGCCTAAGGCATTTTTTCCTAGTCGACCTTAGGGTGGTGGAGATCATAACAGAGGCAGGTGCATAATAAAATAAATAAAGTGTAAATATACTAAAGAAATATATAACTAAATAATTACGCATATGAATACATATATATATATATATATATATATACATATATACATAAAAATTACAAATATAACATATACATAAATAATATATATGGGTAAATATATAACATATACACTAATACCTACCGTGGAGAATCTGCTACTTCAGCCAGCAATAATTGCCGAACTCTCATCTTAAAAGCCAGCCGTGTTGTGGACGTCCTGATTTCGATATAACTCAATATATTTAAAAAAAAATGATTTTACAAGTTTTTGTTGTATCGTATTTTTCTTCGTAGCGTTCGGCGTGCGCGCGCGACTCAAAGGCGCAGCTCAGCTGGCTCGGGCGATGACCTTCAACGCTAGCCCGGTTCCCCACGCTTCGCGTGTTTGCTTACGTAATCTGCGATGCGTGTAGGTAACATTCAAGATGGAAATTAAATGAATACTTATTTTTGTATGAAAATAAAATCTAACAAATTATCAAAAGTCGTAGAACAAAAGTAGTAGCTTATAACCTTAGGTATCTACCCCTGCGAGGTTGCTAGTGTTTTAAAAATAACCCTGTATAATGTTGCATTGCCATCGGTCCTTGATAAGTATGCCAAATTTCAATTTAATCCGACGTTTTAAAGGAGGTCAAAATCACGTTCAAGGACAAGTTACAGACAAACCTACCAACATACATACGTCTGAAGCTAATAAAAGCGTGTTAAAAAGGCCCATTAAGATGATTGACTCGCCACTTGTTACATTACGGAGCAAAAATAAACTCAGCAAACCATAGATGTGTACGTAAATTGAGTAAAAACTCCTATCTCACGTACGACATAGATATCTAGGTCTATGTACCAAGAACCTTAAAGCAACAAAATCCTAAAGTAGTAAAATCAATATCAGGTTCAGTGTAAACAGCGAGTTGCTTTAACATACAAATTTATTACTTCGGTAAAGCTGTCTACTTTTTTTTATTAGGTAAGCAAACATTTTTTATAGCATAGACCGGCAAACGAGCAAGGGGACACGTGATGGTAAGAAATCTCCATCGCCCATACACGCTCATAACATTAGAAGAATCATAGGCGCGTTGCCGAGCTCAAAGGGAAGGGATAAGTATTTTTTTTTATAACACCCAACAGTCACATACATAGTCCTGACCCCACAGTAAGATACGAGTCTTGTGTCGCGGGTATCAGGAACTACGAGAGACTTTTGGTCTCACAACACCCAAACCCCGAAACAAATATTTGTGGATCAGACAAATATTTGCTCGGTGCGGGAATCGAACCCACGGCCTCACGTTTCACAGTCGGCTACTCGCCCACTTTGCCACGGAGGCGTATTGGAAAGAGGATGGGCATTTTGGCCTCCGCATATCTTACTAACCGCACGAAATGCAGCAGCAAGCCGCTAGTTTGCGTTGGCTTCCTGCGAGACAGTGGTAACGATACGGTCGAGCCGGCCCATTCGTGCTGTAGACAAAACTGTCTACAACATGGCTCTACCACTCGAAAAATTGCTCTCTTATGTATATGAATTTTCATGCGCATCCTTCCATCGGTGAGGTTACTTTTTGGCGACACCTTCGAATCGAAGCGTATGGAGACAAAAAATCCCGGAGTAGGACTGTTCTGTCGTTATTGTACTCACTTCCCGGGATAATTAGCTTGCGCTTTGTCAGATCTACCGACTAACTCCTACGCTAGCTTACCGATTAAGGAGACCATTTTGATGCATGAGAGATGACTCTATGGTACCGAGAAGCAATACTATCTACTGGAACCGTCTTCATGGCATACAACGCAGCAGGCGTGGCGCTCACCACCAAGCGAGCGACATCAGTCGTCTCGTAATTTTATCTGGTAATAAGCAAGCGTTCTTTCTTCCTGTCTAACGTTATCCTGGCTTAATTTGGAGTATAATGTGGGGCGACCCGCAGTCTGACCCCCACAACTCGTAACAGGAGGTATTTAGTACTACTATTATTTACTTTATTTCTGTTTACTGTGTTCCGCTTTCCATCAGGTGAAGGAACTAGTCTAGATAGAACTAGATTATTAAGGTAATTCAGAAAGGATAAGTATCATTTTTTTTATATCTAAAATGACACTCCATTCCTAATTTTTAATCAGATTAAAAACTCTATAGGGAAGGATCATTTTAGATTATACGAATTATACGCATGATCCTTATTATCTTTTCTTTTGTAGGCATAGTAAAAGATAGGGCCTGTTTTACAATGTATGTTTAAATGTTAACCGCCAGATAATTAGGAAGTATCCATTTGAGATTTTACACTCCGCCAAGTGTATTCACAGCGCGGCGTGATATTTTTTAATTTAGCTGAAAAATTTATTTGATAAGTAGGTCCCTCGTATCCGAGCCGTTTGGGCTGGTACCAATACTTGAGTCTATTTCTGTCGCCAAACAGCAATGTGTAAGCACTGTTGTGTTTCGGTTTGAAGGACATTGAATCTGGTGAAATAAATGGGCATATTTAGACATAACATCCTATATTACGGGGTGACGACTGAAGTCCCATACCACACAGTGCTTTGTAATTATACGGTCTCTTTGATGTTTCTTCTCTTAATGGGCAGGCTGCGTACGTTCAACGCTTACTATCAGGTGAGTCTTTCTTCATTCAGGTAAATAAAAAAAGTTTATTTTAATGGGACATTGTGAGACAAGCGCAAAGTACATACAAACAACATACAAAAAAATCCAGACAGTGTTTAACTTCGATTTTATTAACTTAACAATAACTTATCATACTTAGGAGGTATATCATTAAGTTGATATCGATTTATTCTTTTTTATTATCTTCATTTGTGTTCTTTGCGATAAAAATTAAGGATGATGACGTTGTAAATTTCCTTTGGTATGTTTAGTCGTCGCCGCCGGTCATGACTTCCATGAACTCTGTAATTAAAAACGAAATATAATTTTTAAAATGTTTTTATTACTTTTACATTTTTTTGCCTCTGTCTACTTTATGTAAGCTATAATAAAAACAGTGTGTAAGCACTGTTGTGTTTGAGATAGAAGTATATTGAAGCCATTTAAATGACTGAATATGAGACTTAGCATTCAATGTTTTGTAGTGACATACTCAGTGGATATAAATGACATTACGTTATTGTAATAATTGTGTAATGTTTAAGATGAATGCGTCTTATAGGTAATATCAAATGTAATGTAGTTATATATCTTCAGTCGAAAGGCGAAAAAGTAACTAAAACAAACTAAAGCGCCCATAAGTGAACGTTTTTTAAAATTGTTATTTAAACCACGATAAAACAATGCAAGTACAATCTTCAATTTTGTAAAACCGCGGAGTTAAAAGAATACATTTAATCACGCAAGTACATAATACTTGCAACTAATACCAATGTGAATAAAACGTTCAGTGATCTCCACCGCCCATGCACGCCCACAATACCAGAGAAATCAAATGCGCTTTATGGACCATAAAGGAAAGAAATAATTAAGAGACGGGAAGGAGAGGGGGATTAGGGTACTCCGGATATCTCATTCACTGTACGAAACGCAGCAGCAAACCGCTGCTTTACGTAGGTTTTCTGTGAGACAGTGATAACGACCCGGTCGAGTCGGCTCATTCATGGTGTAGACAAACCTGTCTTTGGCGTGGCTTTACTCACGTTCTAGTTATTGTTTAGAATTTCCTTTAATTAAATAAATACACCCAACAGTCACACACATAGTCCTGACCCCACAGTAAGATACGAGTCTTGTGTCGTGGGTATCAGGAACTACGAGAGACTTTCGGTCTCACAACACCCAGACCCGAAACAAATATTTGTGGATCACATAAACATTTGTCTCGGTGTGGGGATCGAACCCGCGGCCTCTCGTTTCACAGCCGGCTACTCGCCCGCTGCGCCACGGAGGCTGTCTAGCAATTCTTAGTATAATAACAATATATTGATATCTATATAATACTAACCATCGAAATCAACAGTACCGGAGCCGTCAGAGTCAATTTCTTCAATCATCATGTCTAACTCTTCGGCACTGATTTTGTCATCCAGTTCTCTAAGGATTTCTCTCAGCACAGCTGTCGTGATGTAACCGTTACCTGAAATGGACAAGCAATATTTTAAACTATAATTTCAAGATGTCGTTCATATTATAGTACCAATTTTAAAAAAGGAGAAAGAACTCAATTCGAAGTATATTTTTTTGTAACTTTTTTTTTGTATGTTAATTTCTCAGGCAACTGTAGATTTTGTCAAAAAGTATGATATAGTTTAGAAGCAATGTTGTCGTATATACATTTGTTTAAGATCTGATGAATCTTCGGTGTATGAAGTAAAGAATGAAACCCTAGGATTAACAGTACATTCGGTGCGATTGTTTTACTGCATTGACATTTACTAGTTCAATTCTAACTACCAGTAAAAAATGAAAAATAAAATAACCTTAAATAAAACTTAAAAACTGACTTCAAAAAAAATGAATGACTTTCTGAGTCGTCAAAAATATCAATAAATTCTTGAGATGTTTCTGTAATTGGTGCTATAGGCACCGGTGCACCGGCAGCGATTCTGGAAAACCTCCAGACTTTTTTTGTTAATTTTAATGTTTCAGTATTTTTTTAAGTCGGCTTCTAGGTTTTGTTTTATTTTGTCCGAATAAATTATATGTACCAGATACACAAGAGTTAAACAGCCAGTTTAGCACCCGGTTTGATATTCGTTTCTCCATATATCAATGTGATGATAATTTTGCATTTCGCCGCCATACATTTTATATTATGCTAAATTAAGTTTACTTGGTGACTAAAAAGTTGGCCCTTAGTAGTTTAGTAAACATTCCAACTTGTTGTAATCTAGCATAATGAACAATACGCAATCTTCGCAATAAATATTATAGTGGAACAATCCCTAACGTGCGTCATTTGTGTCCGTGACAATATCGTGTTCGCCACCTGTCACGTTTAGGATTTAAACCGCGAATCAAAATCAGTTGGCTGATGAGAAATAGAAAACATAAGTAATAAAATAATAATAATAAATTATTGACTGCTCACAGTATAGTGGTATATATACAGTAAAGTGGTAATTTTTAATAGAATAGTTTTCGTTACGACGATGACGACGTTCGTGACGGAGATACGGAAATAAACTCAGTACGTTTATTCTTTTGTTATGATTATACGTAAACATAGGTATAGAAAATATATTAAAACAGCGATAGCATAGTAAGATCGACTCTCAGTAGAGGAGTAGAGGAGTGGTATGGACTGATTGAAAGCCGCAGGTTCGAAATTAGCCTCAACGGCACAACCTTCTCTGACTTTTGAAGTGACTATAGAATGTTTCTGACTGAAGTTACATGTTACATTGTTAATTATCGCGTCTTTTTCTTCACCACATCCAAGCATTTGGATTGGAATCATCTTAAGGAAACATTACATTATTAAGCTGTTTTGCGTACATCATATTTGACCATGATTTGTTTATTTGTTCGTACGGTTATTATAAAATAGTATCAAAACACTGTCAAATTACAAATTTCGCACCACATTTTAGAATGCCTTTCCAATATGGGTGTTAAAATGTTTAATTAATATGGAGCGCCAATAAGATAATATTACATTCAGCAATTGTAACGAATATCATTTATCAAATGTTACGCAGCATGAAAAATACATGAGTCTGCGAAAAATAAACAAGATGTTCTAATGGATTTTCGTGTATGAGGATCTATTCTTTACGAAGGGAAAGTGTGGTTTTACTATAAGTTATGATCGTGCTAAGAACGTTATGAGAATATTCACAACAATTCATCAACTAACTAAACTAATAATTTAATAGGAAACAATATTTGTGAAAGCTACATTAAGAGTATTCGTAAGTATAATGTTTTCGAGCGTTTCTAATTACATTAATTATATTACTTACGGCCTGTTTTCTGTTAATTCGAAGCAGTAAGTAAGGAAAACAAAGACACTAATTCGTTACAAACTTGTATTTCTCTGACTTTCAAGCGAAGTAAAATAGCCGTTTGTTTTAAGAAATGATGGTGCTCATCCATCGATCTGATTAGTTATAATGATATTTTATTACACGAACATTTAATTGGAAATTGAATAATAGCGTCAATAATATCTATACATATAATAAAAACGTAACCGATCGCTGTCTGTACATGGAAGATATACGAGAAAAAATATTATTGGGACCTTTATCAACGCAATAGCAACTCATACAATGATAGTTAGAATTTTTGTCTGTTTGTCTGTGCGTTTGTGCACGCTAATCTCAGAAATGGTTTATCGGATTTAGATGTAGTTTTCACTAATATATTGTGGTGAACTTCAGTTAACACTTAGTGTCTGTTTCATGTTAATAGGTTCATAGCATAAAAGTTATGCCAATTTAAAGATAAACATCAAGGCCAAGGTCAGACGCTAAAGGTTGTGGGTGTGGATCTAAGTACTAGCTGTGTTTCATGGTCAGCTTTATGTGGCTCTGTCACGTGTTAGCAATCGTGTATAGAGAAGCATTACTGCATTACGAGAGATATTACGAAGTCGCGGGCACAGCTAGTCCATAATATAAATATCGTTCAAAAACCGTGAGTTTCTGGGCTAAAATCCACTACTATTCACGTACCCTAATAAAGTTCACGATCGACTGTCAAACTTTTGATCTTATTCATTGATTTAGTTTGCTCGGTAAAACAGAAAACACAATCACAATTATCCCCACTAAAAACAGAGTTCGTAAATTTACCACCATTTGAGTGCAATTGAAACTATCTTCATGGTACCATGGGCAAATAGTCGGCTATGGATCGAAAGGCTGTGGGCTCGATCCCCGCACCGAGACAAATTTATGTTTGATCCACAAATATTTGTTTCCTAAATGAGTATCGTGTGACTGAAAATCGAATTTCCGGCTATCCAAAACACAAGACTCGTATCTTTGTGTGGGGGTCAGGTACGTGGGGTCAGTACTATGCCATATGTGTGACTGTTTAAGATGTAATTATTTTACTCAAATCATGATACATGCACGTGCTAGTCACGTGGCACTAATAAGTATGTCAGCGTGGATAATAATAGTATTAAGATCTAAATCTACACGTACAATGCCGAATAAAATTGTATAGCCTTTCATTGACATCAAGGTGCGCAAATTCTAAATATTATCTCTCATTAGTTCTCGATGAGTGCTCAGAGGTTGAATCATTATAGTGGGTTCACGCGTTTCATTACAGTAAACTAAATTTCATTACAGTATTACGATAAAGCCAAGTGCTTCTGCAGACGATGATCTATCTTTAACTTCCTTGTTATAAATACGTGCTAAATACGTTTTGTGAAAGATCATAATATGTTTTGCTACTATTCGTAAATGTCATTTTCATAAATACTACACCTTCTTTGTCATATAACCGGAATGCCTCTTTGAGTTCCTGTTGCATAGCCTCCGCATCCTCTTCAACCATGAATCTGGATGCTAGCGTTACGAACTCTTCGAATTCCAATTCTCCAGAGCCTATATGAAAAAAAGAAGCAAAAAGAAAAAAATCTATAATGATCTAATATCTAAATCTATAATAATCTATGATTAATATATAAGGGGATTTAAACAATCTCTTGATCAATATTGATATAATAGATGGCTTTGTCATTATTTAATTCCAATTGTTTGTTTAAATTAAATTTAAGTTGGATAGTAGTTCTAAATAATGCACATACGACATATTTGTGGTTTTCGTTCTGTTAATTGATCTTAAAATTCGAAGTTTGCTTAAAATTTTTCATGATAATATAATATAATATAAACTTAAAACTTGTTAATTTTTATAATAATATAAATTAACAGAATTTTAGTTTAAGCCAGTTTCACAACCCATAAGATATTACAAACTCTCCATTTGCTTGTGATCAGATTTGTGTTCAAAATTGTAAAAAAAATATTTTTTTTTTCTCTGTAGTTAATTATTAAACTAATGTTGAATAAATTAATCTATATATATAATTATAAATCAAACTACACAACAGCACCAGCCTAATAAAAAAGTAATAGGTTTATAAGAGTCAACGGTGAAAAGTTTGCCAATGAGTACAAAAATTATAACAGCCACAAAAATATAGTTGTCATAAATAAAGAACGTTTTTGTTATCTTATTAATTCATTTTTAGAATAGAAATAAACAAATAATCATATATTTAAAAATGCATCGTGGGCATATTAGCAGAATAAACTTTGATAATCATATAAAGTACATTTCTAAATGTTGGAAAAATTGCATAAACGGAATAGCTTTTTCCTTTTAATATAAAGTTTGTACAGTTTTGAAACACTATTCATTAAACTTTCAAACGTTTTATCAAACAAAAACGTTTTTAATCTCGTCGCTATAATAGAATTTGTTTAATTTTTTAATCAATTATTTTGGTAATAATGCAATAAAAATTAATGTTTTATTCAACCTACCGTCAACGTCTACTTCTTGGATGATTTCTTTAAGCATGTCATCGCTGACATGGTGTCCCAACATTCCAAGGATTGTGCCAACCATCACTGTGCCGATGCATCCCTTCTTTTCTTGGTCGAAAGCTTCGAATGCCTTTCTGAGGACTGAAATGAGGATATTGTTAACAGTCTTTCCATAATACAAGGATATATCTCATTTACCAAGTATTGCGTTGATCGTATACTTCTGATTCGAAATTCAAATTAAGATAATATGGATACAATCCATTTTTTACACATAGTTTTCACTTTTACTAAAACTGTGTCGAAAGAAATAATAACTACTTATACAGTTACATAGACAATACTCACTGGCAATCTGTTCCATTTCAAGGTCCTCCTGAAATACATCACAAAACAAATAAATAAAAAGAACACTTCACTTCATTTAAAGATAATTAATAAACACGGCAATCACGCAAATAACCCTCACCATGGCGCTGAGTTTACGTTAGAATCCACACAATAGAATAAGCTAACGTAAACCAAACTATGAGGAACACAAGTCCTTTTATCTGAACAGAGTGAGCGACTAAACGCAAGCGAGCGCGGATGTCACCCAGGTTGGCTCTGATGTTTGCGGATTCGGATTTCTTTTGAACCACGAGTCACCGTCCCTTGGCTCAGTGGAACGCTTTTATCTACTGTTGTTAAGGTCACAATACATTATGCGCTATGCCGGATTTTCTCAGACGATGTTCGTCAGACTGGCTGGCCAACTGCGTAAATCTTCACAATAATTGTTTTAATCTGAAATTAATTACTTACAAATTGATATATTATGTCGTGGTTGGAGAGGTGCCATGATGTTCATTAAATTTTACTATTGTGTAGCCAGTTTAGTGTAAACTAGCTCTTTAATTCGTTAAAAAGGCCGGAAGACATTTAAATAAGTTATTGTTAGTTTAAATATTTAAATAGAAACGCAAAGGAATAAATAAAATAGATAATACGTTTATAAAGTTCTAATATATTTTACAAATTAGTGTTTCTACTTTTTAATCATTGCCATTTGCAAATATATTGTGGTGCGATTTGATGATTAGATCTTATCGTCTTAGCAACTTAAATACAGCGTACTAGACATGTGAGATAATAAGCTAAAAACCCTTTTTTTTAGAATTCCTCAGTGGAAACGTCAAATGGCTAATGGCCGGCGCTCATAGACGGCATGGCACGGCATGGCATGGCAAAGGATTTTATTACTAATCAAGTTATTTTGAATCTTATTGCCACGAGTTTAGAATTCACGTTACTTTATTTCAATACCACAGTGCCGCGACGTGCCGCGGGATGCTGTGGCATGACGCGACGCGCCGCGGCATCCCGCGGCGTCCCGTGGCATGCCGTTTCATTCCACGGATTGCCGCGGTGCGCGAGAGAGAGAGAGTGGCTGGGCATTCAGCAGGATGCCACGGCATGCCACGGGACGCCGCGGGATGCCGCAGCATGACCTGCCGTGCCATGCCGTCAATGAGCGCCGGCCCTAAAGTGCCAATACGTGAATTTTTATGATAGAGCATTTTAAAATTGTATTAATTGTACTATATACATTATACAAGCATAATAATTATATTAGGAAAAAGATATGATTCAATAAAATATATGTTTTACTGAAAATTATGTAGTAGGTAAATTAATATGATTTTTATAGTAAAAAAACAATTTTAATTTGTTCACCGTAAGGGTCTCATGTTGGCGCTTTAGCCATTTCGCCTTTCCATCTCGAATTATATATAATCGTTGGTGCATCTGTGTAACCGTTTAGTTTTTGTATGACTCGATCGATTGAGATCATAATCTCACTAATATTTGTTTTATCGAGAAGACGATTCATAGTTACATAACATCACGCTACCACTCACGGCAGTTGAGCAGTATACCCATAAAATTTATTACTTGTAAGTCGAAAGATTTCAATCATCCACAGTAGTGCATAAACAAGGTCATATAAACGGGATAGTAAATTGTAAATTTTATCAGATTTTATACTCGCACGCTTTATACTGACTAAAATCTTTAATTAACAGCAATTGCGCAAGTACAACAGACATTAGTGAATGTAAATAAATATACAATTCTAAATGAGGATGGAGGAGGCGAGAGGGGGGGTACAACGAGCAGGTGTATCTAATCGCAGACAGTGACATATTTTGTTGTGGATATTCCTTTCCATTGCTGCCAACTGCGGCCAATGCAAAGAAGAGTTTATCAAATATGACGTCATATGATGCTATCTGTCGTTAAGCTATCGAAGTTTTTATTGGATTATACAAAATAATTCCTTTTTCTATTATGTTGTGATTATGATAGAACGTTAAGATAATTTTAGCATAAGTACCTGCTGCTAAGCTACACTCCTAAAACATAGTTTTAATTTTGTAGTTTGTAATTGCTACATTTGTGAAATAGCGATCTAAAAATAATAAAAACTGTGCAAGCAGTTGGAAATAATGAAGCTGCCAGAACAGTCTCAAGTTCCTCAACTCTCCTTATGAAATATGAGAAATTAATTTTGTAAAGAGACAAGACGAGTTCGTTTTAATTTTCAGTGTTTAAAATGATCTCTAAACGCCTCTTTGTTACTTTACGATTTTCAATATTCAATGATTTCTTTTAGATATGATTTTTTTTTATAATTGATAACAATTTATAACTTGCTTAGCTTGAATGAAAACGGGTACTTGGCTCGTACTCGTACTTGGATCGGCTTTGGTAAGCCTACTCATAATCAGAAGCAACGCCACACAGAACTTTGAATTACAAAGCACTTCATGGCACTGGACTGCGTTCGTCACCCCACCAAGACTTAAGTTGTTAAGTCTAAAATCGCCCAGTAATTTCACTGCCTTCATTCTTCTTTAAACCGAAACACAACAATGCTTACAATTTGCTGATTAGCGACAGACATAGACAATGCGGTGGTACCCACACAGCCTCTCGCATACGAGGGATCTACCACCTAGATATACATAGATATATATAGATGTACCTAGTGTAGGTGTACAATATATACAGATAATAGATTAAAGTAGCCTTCAAAAACTGTATGCAAATCGGTCCATTTGTTTAAGCACTACAATGCAACAGGCAGATAAAGATGTCAAACTTATAACTCCCCTCTTTTTGTCAGGGGCTAAAAAAAAGGTTAAAAATTTAAAGTTCGCCATACTTTTCCTTTATTACTCATTAGTTGTAAACCAGCTTTTGTTTTTGCAATACTTATAGAACTTTCCTACGGTTTGCGACACAGATCAGTTTAAACTATCACCAAGGGAGTTTTCTACGTTATGCAGACGACATGACAATACACTAACATTGTATAGCGTCTTAGTTAAAGATTCTGTATTCCTAGTGCGAGGCTTTTGGAGTTATCAAGATATATTACGATTACGAAATATGTATGAAGCTAATATATTATTATCAATACTATTATTGGTTAGCGGCTCTATACGGATCTTCGTACAAACGTTCAACCGACGAAAAAAACAGAGTAGATTCTCAATTCGACGCGTATATATGTTTTATTTTTGTAGGTACAAGTACGCATAACTCTAAGCGCAGTGCAGTCCAAAAAATCCACATGTGTGTATAGTCTACCCCTGTAGACTGTACCCCTGTACATCCTTGTATTCATCCGCCTGTCCTGTCGCAGGCCGTCCGATTTGCTTCTTCCCTTTTCAAAGTGTGAAGAAGCATATTTACACAGGCCGGCGTGATTCTGGTAACCACGGATAAACTCATTGTTTGTCGGTGGTGGCTAGTTTTTTGGACTGCATTGCGCTTACCATCAGGTGTATTGCAGCCACTTTGCCATGCTCGGGTAAAATAAATGTCGCCGCACCTTATCGATGTTAAATAAGGTTAGTAAAATATTATTAATTCGTAAAGTGAAAAAATTTTAAAAGCTTGGAAAACATACAATCTAACAAAAGAGTCTATCTAATCAATTAAACGTAATAGAACTTCCTTCATCGTTATACAAACATTTTTCTTTGATCGATTCATAAAAAAATAAAACGGCTTTTCATATAATTTGTTTCATATCAGTTTATTACTATTTATATTTTTGTATCGGGTGAATTCACTGTCAATATAATAAATCGTATAGTGTCGTGGGTATCAGGAACTACGAGAGACTTTCGGTCTCACAATACCCAGACCCCGAATCAAATATTTGTGGGTCACACCAACATTTGTCTCGGTGCGGGGATGAAACCCACGGCCTCTCGCTTGACAGCCGGCTACTGGCCCGCTGCGACACGGAGGCTTGTCTATAGTATATAGATAGGGAGCCCTAGAGTAGCTGATCCACTTGACTACTATCAAGCTCATTTTCCGTGAGTAGCTTCATTTCGATGAGACGCCCAACAATTCCCTATGCGAAAATTCTCTACTGTGGTAGCTAACAGAGGTAGCAAGGATTAAAAATGTCGATTTGATGAGTCCCAAAAATTTATTACTAACAGGTTATTTTTTTGTTAAATCTGATGATAATTATCTAAATTATTCGAAAAGATATTTGTCCTACAAAATGTATGGTATGATCAAAGAGTCCCCCCCTTCCAACATGTATCGATAACGAGGTCATCAAAAATGATTACTAACCAGCTGCTTTTTTTTTTGTTACTTACTTAATATGTATATAATTCAACAGTCATATTGTCCTACAAATTGCGTGGTACGTTATCCCGGTCCTACGCTCAGAAATTGTTAATACCACAAGACCATTTTTCTCATTACTAACTGTAGGACAAAAGTATTACATAATAGGTTAGTGTGTTCTCTATCCAAATCAAACAATGTCCTACAAGAAAACAGGTATGTATCACTAGTCCGACAAGAATTGTAATTTTTTCATTTTCCTATTTGTAACATAAGAGACAGTGAAAACACCTTTTTTTAAATAACTTATTTTTTTGTAAACTAGTACAACAATTAAGTAAATAAATACAGTAGCTATGTACAAAAATGTATTATTTATTTAAAATTGATTATGTATTTACATATTAAAAAAACAATGGCTTGCAACTCCGGGAGTGCCGGCAGAAGTGAAAACTTAAACATTAACGTTGTGCATTTTTGAATATTTTGGAATGAAGAGGGAATAATTTCACACGAATTGCTTTATTTATCAGCATAAAAGTACTATCATTTACATATGTGATTAAACACAATATTCATTTATTGCGCTATCGTACACAAAAATATCAATTTATATTACATAACAAAGTCCGGTCAAAGTCCTGTCAAAGTCCGGTTAAAGTCCGGTCATAGTCCGGTCAAAGTCCAATCAAAGTCCGGTCAAAGTACACACTATCGTAGAAAAAAATGACAATTTAAATTACAGTACCTGGGCGACCGAGCTCTGCTCGGGTGAAAAAAAAAAGTAGTATTATTATTCGCCAATAGATGTCAGGAATTAAGTCTAACCTCAAAGCAAACACTCATTGACTTCGTGTTACTTAACAACGCCATCTGCTGTTGTGCTCACAAAAAAGTAGTATTATTATTTGCCAATAGATGTCAGGAAGAGTCATATTTTTCTTCCAAGTTTATGTTTAAGTTTATAAAACACGAACAACACCGTGAGGAAACCTGCATACCTGAGAATTCGATGAGATTTTTCGAAAGTACGTGAAGTCTGCCAACCCGCATTAGGCCAGCGTTGTGGACTAAGGCCTGATCCCTCTCATTCAGTAGAGGAGGCCCGTGCCCAGCAGTGGGACGTATATATTACAGGGCTATTAAAAAAAATACATATATATATATATTGTAATAATTGAGGTTTGAATTAATACATGATGTTGTTTGTTCGGTGTCCTTTAATTGAATGATCATCTTATTGCCTAAAAACTTATTTATACATATTATAAAACTGACGTTGCTTTAACCTAGTTTTGTGTAATTATTCATCGAAGACATATTTAATCATAATTATTAAGAAGTCCCAAATACCAAAGGCTTGCTTATAATACAAATATTCGCACAAGCTTGATTTTATTTACTTATTTCGTAATATTACATTACAACTCCCCCGAAAAAGGGCCTGCTACCCTTCCCCATTTAAGGAAAGAGAATTTTTTAAGAAAAATTAAGAAAAAATTCAATACTATTACAAACTGTTACTAAGTTTAGAATTTAACTTCACATATTTTTGAGTAACAAAGATAACCAAACATTTATAAAACATACAATAAAAGTACTTAATATTAACTAAAATATCTCTTAGTATTATTCTTATGTATAACATATTCTTTATTATCATTTTAAATTTTAATATTAGGAGAAACTTCCTCAATAACTTCGTAGGGGCCGTTATAGATATTTTCAAGTTTAGTTCCAGATTGATTTTTTATAAGAATAAGGTCACCCTTTTTATAAGTTACGGAGTAAGTTTTCTTATCGTACATTAATTTTCATCTTAATTTACTCTATAACAACTCTGCTTGACATCATACTGGGCTCGCTGTAAACGATAACGTTCAACCGCTGAGCTTGCAGTATTTGTTATTACCATCGGCTCTTTTACGATGCGATTAGTCATTCTTATTATATTGCCATTGTTGGCATTTCTTAACGTAGTCGATTACGTCATTCGTCATACCTGGTATATATACCAGTAATCATATAATATGATTATTTTTATCCTCGTGATCACAAATTCTTACAACATCGGTTGTAATTAAATTCTAGGTACCTTTGTATACCTTTATATTTATAACCTTTATATATGCAACTTTTCATATGACTTGCAAGTATTTTTATATTTGTTGCATTTTGCCTATTCTTTATAGGTAATTAATATTTCATTAATATTTTCTTTTTCGCACATCAATCCTAAAACTCTCGCTAACTCCGTCGTGGTAGATTACGATCGAGTATTTAGGTAAATATAATAATATAGTACTACGCGTACATTATTCTCTATTCGAATAACGACAAATCAAATTCTTAAAATCTTTGTCATTAATAAAAGTCAATTCTGTCAAATCAGTTTTTCAGAATTCCTACAGTCTCAGGTTGATCAGACCTGTTACTGGTAGAAGTCTGTTCTGTCAAATCATTGTTATCAGTTATGTATATCTGAGATTTCACACGTTTAGTTTGTGCTCTCGTCAATACACAAACTACTTGTTCTCCAATAGATTTTAAATCATCACACGTTATTGATACCGGGAGTCGGCTTAGTGCGCCTGCAGTTGCATTATTCCGATCCGGTATGTGCACGATCTCAAAATCATATTCTTCAAGGTATAGTCGAAAATTAGTTAGTCTACTGGAAAGGATTCCTTCAACTAAATAAATATACTAATGGCTTATGATCTGTAAAGATTTTAAACCTTCTGCCATACAGATACGGTCTAAAATGCCTTACTGCCCATACGATAGCTAGTAATTCTAAATCTAAAAATACTTTAAAATACCTTCTAAAAATCTTCTAAATCTATTCTAAGTCTATTTTCTGCGGGCGATAAGTTACGGCTCGCATAAGCAACTACGTGACCATTACTGTTAGACAAAACCACGTCTAATCCTAAAATCCTAATCCTGATTTACAAGCATAGGATCACAATTGAAAAAAAAAATCGTCTCCTAACATATAAGTATAAACCGTTTATAATAATTAGCGACATTAGCAATATCGCTTTACGTCATCCGAGTTCATTGACAATGAATGCTCGATTTTGCTGTCGTCATGAAAAATGCCATTCAATGTTATTCCATGACCTACATAAACCTTACATAACTTCGCACCGAGGCGGTATCGAATGTCTGTTACTCATCATTATAACTTATTTCAATACAAATATTTTAATTATTCTTAGTAAGTTGTAATAAACTATCCTTATGATTAATAATTGCTTCATAAGACGTTAAAAATACTTATCTCCTAAGATTCCGTTTGCAGTACATGACATATTCTTAAACACAAAAAAAAAATCACAAAATATTTCGTTAACAAAATTATTAACGTAAATTAAAATAGATATTGGACATTAAAAAAAAATATTGAAAATTACATACTTTTAGTAATTTTTACTTCAAACTTTGTTGTTAAGGAGCGCGTTGACGATGATGATGGCTTAGGGGCGAGCGGAGCTGGCGCAGATGTGAAGTTTGTACGGCATCGCTGCTGATGATTCTGGCTGCAGTTGTGTGGTTGGGCCGGGCTATACCCAGGACTCCTCCAAACCTTCTTTCTTCTTTCTTGATAATTTCCAAAATAACCTCCAACGCTCTTCATTGTATCGCGTTGTCGTGGCTGAAGCTGCTCCGTTGGCGTTGATTTTTCCATTATGTGATATTGATTTTGAATTTTCTTTCTTCTAAGTTTATCTTGATTATTTTTTCTTCTTTTCTTAATTTTCTTCCAAAATAGGTACCAAAATAGGTGGCCATGGCCATAAGGCCATGTGGTATCCCATAATGGATACCGCTGGCAGGGTCGCCATGTAATAATTGAGGTTTGAATTAATACATGATGTTGTTTGTTCGGTGTCCTTTAATTGAATGATCATCTTATTGCCTAAAAACTTATTTATACATATTATAAAACTGACGTTGCTTTAACCTAGTTTTGTGTAATTATTCATCGAAGACATATTTAATCATAATTATTAAGAAGTCCCAAATACCAAAGGCTTGCTTATAATACAAATATTCGCACAAGCTTGATTTTATTTACTTATTTCGTAATATTACATTACAATATATATATATATATATATATATATATATATATATATATATAATATGTATATATATATATATATATATACATATACAGGACAATATGACTGTTAAATTATATGAATATTAACTAAGTAAAAACAAAAAATCCGCTGGTTAGTAATCATACCTATTGGAAGGAGGGGCTTCCAATAGGTATCGATAACGAGGTCATAAAAAATGATTTGAATATTGTCCTACAAATAAAATAATAAATTTTGAGTATCATCAAATCGAAATATTCTATCCTTGCTACCTGTGTTAGCTACCACAATAGAGAATTTTCGCATAGGGAATTGTTCGGCGTCTCATCGAAACGAAGCTACTCACGGAAAATTAGCTTGATAGTAATCAAGTGGATCAGCTGGCCCAGGGACTCCGGACCAGTACCTTGTATGCCAGAAGATAATTCTTCAAAAGATGGACTTTGGGGACCATCAAACCAGTAATATTCATATTTATCATCAATTATTGCCCATCCGAAATAATTACATACATGTTGGAAGGGGGGGACTCTATGATCAAACCATAAATTTTGTAGGACAAATATTTTTTCCAATAATTTAGATAATTATCTTAAGATTTAACAAAAAAATAACCTGTTAGTAATAAATTTTTGGGACTCATCAAATCGACATATTTAATCCTTGCTACCTCTGTTAGCTACCACAGTAGAGAATTTTCGCATAGGAAATTGTTGGGCGTCTCATCGAAACGAAGCTATTTACGAAGATTCAGCTTGATAGTAATTATTTTTACATCAAGGATCTGTACTACTACTTTTGAGCGTAGGACCGGGATAACGTACCACGCAATTTGTAGGACAATATGACTGTTGAATTATATACATATTAAGTAAGTAACAAAAAAAAAAGCAGCTGGTTAGTAATCATTTTTGATGACCTCGTTATCGATACATGTTGGAAGGGGGGGACTCTTTGATCATACCATACATTTTGTAGGACAAATATCTTTTCGAATAATTTAGATAATTATCATCAGATTTAACAAAAAAATAACCTGTTAGTAATAAATTTTTGGGACTCATCAAATCGACATATTTAATCCTTGCTACCTCTGTTAGCTACCACAGTAGAGAATTTTCGCATAGGGAATTGTTGGGCGTCTCATCGAAACGAAGCTACTCACGGAAAATGAGCTTGATAGTAGTCAAGTGGATCAGCTACTCTAGGGCTCCCTATCTAATACTAAAGTATGAACTTAAAATATGTACCACTGTTATTTTAAAAACGGGGAGGGTCCGGCCATGCCACACATTCACCAGCTAACCCCCTAAGTGTACGCAAATAAAACAATACACAAGTGGATAAATAGTTATATTATATTTAATTTTCTTATGGGAACTAAATATAATTAAATAGATGCGGTCCTGTGACTATAGACCGGACACCAGCTAAGCTCTAATTTAACAAATGGGAGAGCGGGACGTGAATCTACTGGAAAGCTGACGTTCTATCACTTTGCTATTGAGAGTAAATTTACATAACTAAATTAATTAAACAAATAAATTTAATCACAAACACTACACTCGTCTACATATTTTTAATACGTGCGTAGCATTTAATTTTAATAAATAAAAAAATAAAAAAAATGGGTGCGTGTACTTATGTACGCGCGTGAGAAGTTATACTTCTTTGTTATTTATTCAATTTAATAGCAAATATTAAAAATTAATATTATTATTTGATGTTCAATTTTAATTTTTATCACAAACTTTTTATTAAATGTTTTTTAAATTTATTTCTTTATTTTGTGAATATTAAATAACCAATAATAAGTATTTAACATTAATAATTTAATAATATTTAGTGTTAATTATATTAAATAAAAGTATTTTAATTTATATCAATAAATAATACATACGGATAGTTAACCTCAATTATATTGGAGCACTTGAAAAAGTATATAAGCACAATTTTTTTCACTAATATTCACAAATAGTACGTAATATTAATCAAAATATAAATAAATAAATAATACATACGGATAGTTAACCTCAATTATATTGAAGCACTTGAAAAAGTATATAAGCACAATTTTTTTCACTAATATTCACAAATAGTAAGTAATATCAATCAAAATATTCAATTTAAATCACTACTGAATATAATTTATTAGCACATATATAAATTATAAAGGACATTGTCAAAAATGGCCTATGAATCAACACGCATGAAACATTTACTATAATAATAATTATTATTTATAATGTACATTATAATTATTATTATAGTAAATGTTTCATGCGTGTTGATTCATAGTTTCAATAGAACGGACACTTATTAATTTCGAAAACAATTTAAAAAGTATTCACTTCCGTCATAGTCCTCGGTATTATAATTTTTGGTTCAAATTCGGGTTTTTAATAGGCAAAGGTATTGTAGCTCATACAGCCAAGTCTTTGTAACAACACTCTTAAGCTTCGCATTGTTATGCATTTCGCCAAAGACAAGTGTAATTTATTCTCAAGTCTTCACAACAACGATGAAATATCGTAACATTAATAATTTAATAATATTTAGTGTTAATTATATTAAATAAAAGTATTTTAATTTATATCAACATATCCACTCGACATGATAGAAGTACATTCTACTCTCTTCGCGTTTATGCGAACCTGGTACTTTTTTTACGGCACCATGTTCCAAATTATAAAATAAAAACCGCATCTATATATAATTATATATATATATATATATATATATATATATATATATATATATATATATATATATATTTATTTATTTATATTTATTTATTTATTTTTTTATTTCACTCTCATCATTTTTTCATAACGCGCCTAACTTCATACTGCTCTCATCATTTTTTCTTAACGCGCCTAACTTCATACTGTTAATTTTTTGTGTCACAGGTGCGCGCGCATCTTAAAATTTCACTCTCATCATTTTTTCATAACGCGCCTAAAGAAGTATAACTTCAAAAGCTAACCAAAATCATGATATACGATGTGTTACTTTACAGCAGGTACAAATATTGATAATTTTCTAAAACGATGACATTTTTTTCATTTACTCTCCATACATCAAGTAGCAATAGCCACTAGTGGGAACTATGTTGAATTAAAATTGTCAGTACGATTAATGTTATATCATATTAGTCGAATACTGAATTAGTTTTCGAGCGATTCTTTCTCATTTTACATTATGAATTACTAGTTTGACATTTCGCCAATAGTAATTTCATACGAATTTGAAAACTGTGAACGTATTAGTAGCTCGTATTACAGTTGTAATCTTAATATTAAGTGAACTGTATGTTACCGCGAATCAATAATTTAGAAACATGAATATTGAAGTTTAGTGCTGCAGATGAATTTCAAAGGCTTTCAGTGATATTGAATATTAATAATTCATCATATGACGTCATCACGTATTCAAGTAAAGTAAACATGGTTGAAAATTTAAATCTAGTTGTAGTGGTAACAGACGATTAGATCTGGAGCGTTCCAGACAAAGAACATTGTACGGAAAACTAAATCCACTGATTGCAACAAGACGTCATAGCGTCCAGTTACCTTGGAAGGAGCAGCTAGGTTACGGAGGTCACGCCTCCAACATTATCAAAGCACAGAAAAATTGCTAACGCTGTAACAGCTGTGAGGTTACCATATAATTCCGTTTTCTTCGGGTTTGTTTTTATAACATAAACCGGTAAATTAGCAAGTGGATGACCTGTTGGTAGGTTATCTCCACGCCCACAACACTAGAAGTATCATAAAAGCGTTGCCGAGCTCAAAGGAAAGGGATAATTAGGGCATCTGGGCCTCCGGATATCTCACTCACCGTACCAAACGTAGCAGCAAGCTGCTATTTTCTAGCGCCTCCGTGCTTCAAGCTGTCAGTTGTCTGTCTTTGTCAATCCATTACTAAGACCTTAAGGTTTTAAGGCCTTCTGGGCATCTTAAAACCTCTTGATACAATATTCACCACCACCGAATGCCTATTCCAATCTTTATTCGAACATTCTCTATTTCTTTAAATAAATCGCATGTGCGGATCCTAAAAGTCAAATAAAAAAAACGTATAATTTGTTGAGTAACCTTTTTCCTCTGTCTTCTGTAAGCGGCTCGCATATTCCGGATATTTTTTTACCTCAATTACGGTAATGCTTCTTTCAAATTTTGTTTAGCATTCCCCCAGAATTTCCAGAGCTTCATTACAATTGTCCCTGTATAGAAAGTACGACTACTACGAGTATTTGTATCACCGACACACAAGTCATGTCTGCTATGGGGAAATTTCGAAAAATCAATCTGGAGACCCTGACTTTATCAGGCCATACACACGTGAATATTGCACGGAGTAGACCAAGTTTGGTAAGCAAACCAGCGGACTGTGTCGGACTTGAAATAACAATTACTGTCGGTAGACTACTCTCTAAACCAGAGCTTCCCAGACTTTTTTCTCATAGACCACTTTCAAAATTTAGCTGGTTCTGGTTCTGGTTTAGCTGGTGGTTAAAATATTATCAGCCTACAATGATAGGTAAAGTCAAGTCAATATTTCAGTTCTTAACTATCGAAATCAGATAAATTTTCGTGGTCCCCCGCTTACGAATTATTGTGAACCCCTATTTTTTGCCACGCCAACATAGAACTCTGTCGAGTCTCCCGTGGATCCCTGGGGGTCCACCTGGACCACTTTGGGAACTAAGGCTCTAAACGAACAGTTTTGGTATGTAAAGAACCATATCTGTTGTATGGAGCGTACCGAATCCCATCGTCTGTTACCTACTGCTATCATTATGGAATCCGTTAACATTTTTGGCGAGCCTAACAAATAGAGGTAATTAAAACCGTAATAGTCAATGCGAGAAAATAGAAAGTTGGAAGAATATACGATATTAATAACAGGTTTGTTATTACCATCGACCCTGAAATACGTATTAAGTAGTATTTTGTATCAGCTGAGCGTTTTGTATTCTATGACCTTGACTCCTATAGACAGGTGTTTATTATCCCATGTCCTTGTGAGCCTATTGAAATTCGTAGATACTTTGGGTAAGCTATAGGTACTAGACGTTAGATCCTTTGTTGGCGAGACTCCGTTCGGTTAGGTAATAGGTACTACCGCTGTGGCTCTTTCTCATGTCAGCCGGAGCAATGGTTTTTACACATTGCTCCTTAGCGGCAGAAAAAGAATATTACCCATACAGTTGGACTTTTGCATGCGAGTAGCTTGTCACCCAATGATTCTTAATCGTGTGTGTTATGTTTGAGTGTGTGTGTGTTTGTACATTACTTATTTAAGTAAGAAACGTGAAACGTTTTCGTTTACGTGAAACGTGAGGCCACGGGTTCGATCCCCGAAACGAGACAAAATATTTGTACGATCCACAAATATTTGTTTCGGTTCTTAAGTGTTGTGAGATCGAGCGTCTTTTGTAGTTGCTGATACCCACGATACAAGACTCATATCTTACTGTGGAATCAGGGCTATGTGTGTGACTGATGGGTGTTATTTATTTATTTAGATTACTTCAAGGATAAAAGCCTAATCTTCTTTCAGTGTCTGTATCTTTTTAAAAAAGATTAACTAAAATCCACAACGCTACGAGCTAATTACTTAAACTATAAATATTAGATAATGAAGCTAAAGTATACCAAACAGAATTCAGAGCTCTCCTTAAAACACTGCAGTATGTAATTAATTAGGAACATAAGGGGCTTACGAATACAACCTGCAACATAAAACTTAAGCACCTAGTGTATAGAATACTAGCTGTCCCTCGCGGTTTCACCTGCATGTTACTGCCCTGTTTCCATGGGTCATAGCGATATACATATAAAGCTTCTTCAAGAATCACTCTATCTATTTCTGAAAACTGATTTAAAATGCGTTGAATAGTTCAAAAGATCTAAGCGAACAGACACTTCATTTTATACTATGTAAAGAAGGTACATATAACACTCAACCGCGAAAAATAATATGTTTTATATGTGTAAATTTCTTCATGTTATGCATAAACCAGTACGTTGTAGTACGTGGAGTAGCGCCTTAAGAATACTAATCGCTTTCCCTTATTTATATTGACTGCCACAGTCTCAGAAAATGTGAAGTGGAAGTTTGCTGTTGCTTTTCGTATGGCGAGTGAGATTACCGGAGACTGACACCCCAACTCCCTTTTCTAATCTCTATTACTTTTTTTAATGTCTTAAACTTATCCATGATTATTCTGGTAAAGTGAATGTTTATGTGCAGTAGAAAGCACTTACCGTCGCGTTGCACCTTTACTGATCTAAGCTATAAAAAGGGGATAACTAGAAACCTAGTATACAAGAATGATTTCAAATATCTAGATACTTTTTATCTTTACTAATAGTTGATATAAAACTAATTTAAACGTATTTTATCGCAGTTTTTTATTAATTTTGATCCCGACGTTTCGAAAGCTTTTCAGCCTTCGCGGACTGATGTGTAGGTTGTCCAAAAAGTTATTGTTGACTAATACTTTTTACTAATAGTTGATAATTGTGCTCACGTGCATATCAACGAGACGAATAATTCAAAGTGATCCATCCTCAAATATTATGAACATAAGTTTTGCCATTTTGAGGAACGATCGTATGTGGTTGAATTATGCTGTACACACAACCGCCTGGAATGGCATAAATACGATAGAACCTCTTTTTTAAGGTTATTTTTATTGGTCTTCCTTTTTCCTGGAGTTGGTTGGTAATAATGTTGGCAATGCATCCACGATTCTTCTTGCGTATCAACCATCAATTACCCCGCTTGTCACTTTTACAATTCCTTCTGCTTTTTAAAATAAAATAAGTGTATAAATTAAAAAAATATGCCACTTCTTCAAAAACCACGAATAACATGCAGAATATGAAAGAAAATTAACGCCAACGAATCTAGTGCCCCATAAAATATATTTTATCGCCTCAACTAGTTTAACGACTCGGTTACCTAATAAAACAAATTTAAAGTCATAGAGATTCAGGTTTTCATACAACTTTGTAACAAATGTTGAAGTAAAAAGCTATTACATTGTGTTTCTGGATCTTTTCCAAAAGAGACACGTGTAAACTGGGGTTTGATGATACCTCTTTCGTTATCATTAATAGATAGCTATCATTTCTCAAGTTTCCGAAATTCTTTCGGGCGTGACCTTCTTTCCTAATTCCTGAAATTATAATTTATTCTTCGAACAGATCATAATTTCTGAAACGTATATTAACAACGTATATTAATTAATACTACCTTTTGCCCGCATTGCTTCCGCCGTGTATGACTTTATCTGGATCAACCACCCCCTATTCCCCCTTGAAACGTAAATTTCCAAACATTATTTCTTAACGGGTCCCTAGATTACACCAACTATTATCTAACCAAGTTTCATGATCTTCTCTTCAGTAGTTTTTTAATCAGTCAGTGAGTGCGTGGTATTTCGATTTTGCTATCTTAATCTGTAATTAAAAGGCAGACCTGGAGATAAGTTTGTAAAAACGGGACTGGTACGGTGTTACCAACAAGCAGTTTAATATTTGCAGTTGCTTTATAATCTGGCATAGCCAATGCGACTTTTTTATGCAAATATTTCAAACCACACTTTACCTAACAAGAAATCACTGGCGCTTTTTGCATTGGAGGCAATTCCTGAACAAAATTTATTTAGCTATCATAAACCACCGAAATAAACTCCTTATCAGATGAAAAAGTATGAGGATCGTGTCGAGCTGCCAACGTTATCAATGTCACTGCCAAGTGCATTGTTCTACGGCCGTCCCGTCACCGGAACAACAAGGGCTGCCAATACTATTGTAGCCCGTTTCTGACTACTATCGCTGTCGATTCTATTATTTATAAAAGAATCACTATTTATAGAATGATTATTGCTATTATCTTCAGTGTATTTTTTCAATTAATAACAATTCATAACTTTATCCGGTCTTGAAAGCCCTCATCCATATGGTTGGCGTTTATGTGAGGATGCCTACGTCGAACAATGCATGGCAACATGGTGAGATGATAATGGGATAAAAAAAACTTTGTTCCTTAAATTATTATTATGATTAGCATTTGTTGAAGCCTTACTTACCGTAAAAAAGATATACACTTACAAGAGTAGTGTATTTTTTTTATAGCATAGGCCGACAAATACGCATGTGGGTCATCTGATGGCAAATAATATCCACCGTCCATGAACAACCATAACACCAGAACAATCGTTGACGCGATTCCGGTCTTAAAGGGAAGTCTTCACGACTGTTTTCTGAAGACAGTGGTCATAACATTGTTGAGCCGGCCCATTTATTCTGTAGACAAAACTGTATAAGAACAAAAACGGTATGAGATGCCTGTACCAGTGCCTACATATCTGTGCTTCATCCTGTGCTTATTACTTCGATGATGTAAGCAGGTACAACTTTAGGTATTTTTAATAAGCATTTTTACTAGGAATACATTTTTTTGTTCTATAACCAACGATTTTTACAATACGTAGAATAATATAATTACTGATTTTTATTTTAGACTAGATGACCCGGTGAACTTCGTATCACCTACATATATTTGTGTAAAATGTGGTCTAAACTTAATACAAATGTTTTATTTACATTAAATGCAACACAGTTATGCACTTAATGTAAATAAAAAAAAAGTGTGCGTTTCGGGACGCTCGACAGAAGTGATAACTTAAACTAATGTGGGTTAAAGTGAGAGCGGAGGAGCCTGCCTGCTGCTGCCGTATGCGTGAGAGAAAGGGAAGCCAGAGTGGCGACGTACCGCGTTACGTTACGAAGTTCGGTCAAAGTCATGTCAAAGCCCTGTCAAACTTCTGTCAAAGTCCTGTCAAAGTCCTGTGAAAGTCCGGTCAAAATCCGGTCAAAGTCCGGTCGAAGTTCGGTCAAAGTCCTGTAAAAGTCCGGTCAAAGTCCAGTCAAAGTCCAGTCAAAGTTCTGTCAAAGTCCGGTCAAGGTCCTGTCAAAGTCCGGTCAAAGTCCGGCCAAAGACCTGTCAAAGTCCTGTAAAAGTCCGGTCAAACCCCGGCCAAAGTCCGGTTGAAGTCCGGTCAAAGTCCAGTCGAAGTCTGGTTAAAGTCCGGTCAAAGTACGGTCGAAGTCCGGTCAAATACCGGTCAAAGTCCTGTCAAAATCCGGTTAAAGTCCTGTCAAAGTTTGTCAAAATCCGGTCAAAGCCCTATCAAAGTCCTGTCAAAGTCCGGTTAAAGTCCGGTCAAAGTCCGATCAAAGTCCGTTTAAAGTCCGGTCAGAGTCTTGCCAAAATCCGGTTAAAGTCCAGTCAAAGTCCGGTCAAAGTCCGGTCGAAGTCCGGTCAGAGTCCTGCCAAAATCCGGTCAAAGTCCAGTCAAAGTCCTGTCAAAGTCTTGTCAAAATCCGGTCAAAGCCTGGTCAAAGTCCTATCAAAGTCCTGTCAAAATCCGGTCGAAGTCCGGTTAAAGCCCTTCCAAAGTTTGTCAAAATCCGGTCAAAGCCCTATCAAAGTCCGGTCGAAGTCCGGTTAAAGTCCGGTCAAAGTCCGGTTAAAGTCCGGTCAAAGTCCGGTCGAAGTCTGGTCAAATACCGGTCAAAGTCCAGTCTAAGTCCGGCCAAAGACCTGTCAAAGACCTGTCAAAGTCCAGTCAAACTCCGGTCATAGATCGGTCAAAGTCCGGTCAAAGTCCGGTTGAAGTCCGGTGAAAGTCCGGTCGAAGTCCGTACAAAGTCCGGTCCAAGCTGACTGGTCGCCACCTGGGAAATCGAAATTATCGATGTTCCAGGGAGGTCGGCTAACGCTGGCTGGTCGATGGACCGCTCGCGTTACGGAACGTTTCGGTTCACCCTCCCATAAGAAGTTATCACTTCAAAAAAAAAATTAAGTGTGGTACTGCACCATTGCATGTGAGGTAGTCCGTCGCACAATTAATTGACTTCGACGACCTAAGGCAGGTCGTCTTCTCCTTCGGTGTGCGGGGGCATCTGAGCCCCCCTACATTTGGAGACGGGCCGCAAGGCGGCACCGCGCAGGGGCGGTTCCTGCTGAAGCCGGGGCACTTCTCGCCTCGGGAACCCGGGGCCGAATATGGCCACTGCGGGGTTTTTAGTTGATATTTGCCGTGCATAGGGTGTACATAGTGTTACAGACTCGGCCCAGCGGTCGCCCGGATGTTTTCCATCTCTCCCGGGTGGCTCAACGCTGGGTCGTAAGCCCAGTAGAGCCCAACATAACCGTTCCACCTCCCCCGGTGGGACGGTAACGACAAAACGCTTTTCCCCGCGACAAAAAAATTAAATAAAAGAAGTGTGGTTCTCGAGACGCTCGACAGAAGTGATAACTTAAACTAATGTGGGTTAAAGTGAGAGAGAAGCCTGCCTACTGCTGCCGTATGCGTGAGAGAAAGGGAAGCCAGACAGAGTGGCGCCGTAACGCGTTACGTTACGAAGCGGTTTACCCTCCCATAAGAAGTTATCACTTCATTGGATTGCTCTGTACTGCACTGCACTCCAGTCCGGGCAAAGTTCTGTAAAAGTCCTTCAAAAGTCCGATCAAAGTCCGGTCACAGCGCGGTCACAGTCCAGTCAAAGTCTTGTCAAAGTCCTGTCAAAGTCCGGTCAAAGTCCGGTCAAAGTCCGGTTAAAGTCGGTCAAAGTCCGGTCAAAGCCCGGTTAAAGACCTGTCAAAGTCCGGTGAAAGTCCTGTCAAAGTCCGGTGAAAGTCCTATCAAAATCCGGTCACAGTTCGGTCAAAGTCTTGTCAAAGTCCGGTCAGTCCTATCAAAGTCCAGTCAAAGGCGGTAAGAGTCCGGTCGAAGTCCGGTCAAAACCCGGTTAAAGACCTGTCACAGTCCGGTCAAAGTCCTGTCAAAGGCCGGTCAAAGCCCTGTCAAAGTACTGTCAAAGTCCGGTAAAAGTCCTTTCAAAGTCCGGTCAACGTCCTGTCAAAGTCCTAACAAAGTTCGATCAAAGTCGGTGACAGTCCGGTCAGTCAGTGAAAGTCCGGTCAAAGTCGGTCAAAGTCCTGTCAAAGTCTGGTCCAGGCAGGTCCAGTCCGGCCCAGTCCGGTCCAGTCCAGTCAAAGTCCGGTCCAGTTCGGTCCAGTCGGGTCCAGTCCGGTCCAGTCCGGTTAAAAGTCCGATCAAAGCCCGTACCGTAAATAAAGTTCTCGGGCACTGACAAACTGATGATGAAAAAAAAAAACTGACAAATTGTCTTGAAATTTATTTATTTATTTTCTTTTTTCGTCAGCCAACTGATACTTTTACACTTTTTTTATTTCTGAAACAAAACTGTATTGTATTCCAACAAAACAGACCAAAGAGATCGGACCTCATACCATATATATATCCATATTAGCTATGAAACAGACAAATTTCTGAACGCACCTATAAATATTTGACAACCAAGTGTCAATTTATTTCTAAAATGACAAAAGACATCAAATTTTTCATACCTAGGAACGGTTTGTATTGGAAAATTGAATTGTCGTTTTTGGTATTTTCCTTTACTTATTATTTATTTTTCTCACCGGGTAAACCTTCCCTGAACTTCCACAAATATTTCAAGATCAGAATTAGCCAAATCGGTACAGCCAGTCTCGAGTTTTTGTGAGACACACGCACAGCGATTCATTTTTATATATATAGATATAACTTTTTATAATAAATAACCGTCATGAAAATAGCTTTCCCATGGTATACTTGTGGTCGTTATTGGTCAATGCTGATGTAGGGAAAATAAATTAACACGTGTGTGTGATTAACTATTATTTTATTATTCAAGTACATCTATAATTTCAAGCTAAGACGACCTTAGGTTTACATAATTCAATCTTGTAACAAATTCTTTTTACTTTACTTTAATAAAATTATATGTAAGAATGCAAACAATTCTAATAATCTAACCTTGATTCACAATTACTTCAATGTTGACGAGAAGTAGCTAAACTATTCGACCACAATGAAAGAAATTCTCCCACAACAAGATTAAAACATTAGCGAGCTCAAATTAAACTAGATCAGTTTATTAATTGATTTTCTCTAGGCCTACAGTCGATTTTAATGTGTACCAAAATAGAACAAACGTCCAATAGCAAGACAATGGGTGTCGCGTCGTCTCCCGCTCAAAAACAGCTGTACGAAACTGATTCATGACGAGAGCTGTGACAAATTTGGACGAGCTTCGGAATCCGTTGCTCATATCACACATTGGTATAATAAAATATATCGACATACGAATGAGATTAACAATATATAGATACGGTGTTTATGTGGTGTAAATATTTTGTTAATTGAGTAACATCAAGATATTGACTATGTGATGGACGTATAAATAAAATGTATTAAATGAATATTAACATAATTAATTTTGCGGATTAGCAAGCTGAAGTGGCAGTGGGCAGGCCACATAGCTCGCAGAACCGATAACCGATAGGGCAGAAAGGTTCTGGAATGGAGGCCACGTACTGGCAAGTGCAGCGTTGGACGTCCGCCTACAAGGTGGACAGACGACCTGATAAAGGTCGCAGGAAGTCGCTGGATGCAGGCCGCTCCAACAGGTCGGTCTGGAAATCTTTGGGGGAGGCCTATGTTCAGCAGTGGACGTCCTGTGGCTGATGATGAAATGAATATTTAATAATAGATATTATGTTGTTTCTTTTTCTTCTTAAAACAAGGTTTAAAAAAAATCACGGTATGCAATGGTGGTGCCCCTGGTAAAGCAGTTAATTAATACCCGCGGGGGACTGTAACTATTTAATTACCATCGGTTGTACCATCGGTTGGGTCGTCAACTCGTCTGTGTTGGAAATTAAAAACGCGTATGTCTTTATGTTACAATAATTATGGTTCCGTGCGATGTCGCATAGGACAATTTGCAATGGTGTTGTAGTTTAAATATATTAAAGTTACAGACGTTCAGCACTGCTACGGTTCCTACATTAATGAAGTATGTCTATTGTACTTCACGCTTTGACAATATTACGGAACTTCATAAGCGTGTACACGTCTCAAGTGGCATCATACGGTGAAGTCTTTGTGTGGACTGAAAGTATTTAGTATAGAGCATAATTAAAGCATATGGGATTATAAACTTCTAAATAATCTGATCGTATAAGTAAATAAAAAATGCAGTAGGCATAAGTCAAATAATTATATGGTACAATCACAAATAATCTACTTTAAACTTTCAGTTTTATCGGAAGCTGTCTCAAAAGAATAATATACAGAGTCTCCTTTGTAAAGCCATGAAAAATGTGATATATCGGAAACTGAAGACAAAGTTAAATCGTTGTTGAAATGACGATGAATGCGCCATTCCGCAAGTTGGTCGTCTGTTGGTTGCAAAGCCGATATGTAACTTGGCGTATTGCTGTTGTTACTTCTTACTGATTTCAGTGTGCTAAATTTGCTCGGCTGAAGTTTATCATTTGACACAATAAATATTTTCCTGTCAGTGACATTCGGAGGTGGTAAGCTTATCAAAGTATTCCTCAGTGGAATTTTCGGCGGTAAAACCAAAGCATCGACAGTTTTGTGTTTTACAAACAGAATTCTTTTGCTTCCTTTGAGAAGTGAGGGGTTTTTGCGAATCAGTCCATAAACGGAGAGCGCTCCAGACAGAAGACATATTATTCCAATGACCACGTACAAAACAATTTGTAGTGGGTCACGCTGAGTATGTATCTCGAACAGGGAAGTATCGTATTGAATGCAGTTTTCTACTTGGACTTGGCTTGTGGGTATATCTATAGGGCAAAATGTGTATCGTGCATTTAAATCGAAGTTGTAAACCATCAAAAAATTGGGTAAAATATTAAGACAATATATTTCTTCGGGACACGTAGATTGATACCACATAAGACCGTAGCCATGAGTTCCAGAAGAACCCATTTGAACCACTGAATATTTATCTGCTTGTAAGAAAAACTTCATTTGGAGCCATTGATTGTTTATTTCGGATACTTCCTTTTCCATTCTAGACGTAAACTTTACCATATTAATATTGTTTATAGCACTTATTGGGCACTTATGTTTTAATACAGGAGAAACCATTCTAAAAGACGTATTATGGGATAGAATACCGTCTCCATGACACGACCCGTTTATGTATACATTATCAGAGAATTGTATAGAAGTTACATTGCAAAGGTTTTTGTTTATTGAGAATTTATCAAATTCATTAGAATCACAATATTTTTCAAATTCCGTAAATGTCTTGCCTTTAACATTTTCTGGACCATGGCACAGTGTTTCAACGTATAGAAACGAATTTGTTACTAAACGTCGCAAATCCTCAGATGAACAATCACAATGCCATAAATTATTTTGCAAATTAATCCGAGGCTTAGGAATTACCGACATAATATTAACGAACAAACCAGGTGGAATAGTCACAAGGAGATTATCGTTTAGATAAATTATATCTATATTGTGTAAATGATCAAAGGTTCCCGCACCTAGTGCAGTTATTTTACACGAATTTAGGTATAAAACTTTACACCGCCCAAGTCCAGTGAAACTTCGGTTATCTAGAATAGCATTGAAATAGTTGAAAGAAAAGTCGACAATATTGAGACGGGAAAAATCTGTTGTTCCTGTTACATTGACCGGGTTCCAGTGATTGCTACCTGTCACCGTTAGAGATTGTAAAGTATCATCTACTGGTCTCAAGCCATTTGTTTCGATACCGCTTAAGTTACTTTCTTTGATATAAAGATTTTCCAAACAGAAGAGGCCAATGAAGCTATTGTCACTTATGGTTTGAATATTTAAACCTTCAAGCTTGAAAATACGTATGGTTCCTGCAAAATGGCCCATAAAAGCGCCTGGTGCTATATGCATTAAATTTCCTTGAAGTATAGATAGTTCGTGAATATGGTCAGTTCTCATTTCAGACATCCAATTTACAGGCAGTGTGGAATTGATAAAACTAGGACTGTTCAGTACTAAATGTATTCTTTCGCACATTATCTCAGCGTTCTGTAACAATATCGTTAAGTTATAATTGGTGAATGGTTTGTAAGATAGTTAGAAGAGTAATTAAGTAATTTAGCTTTTATATCAAGAATCAAAGGAACACATCAATAACGGGAATGAACTTATAATTAATTATAAAATATATAGCAGTACAGACCACTATGCATGATGTGCCAATCACGATAGATGGATTTATATAGATTATGGTATAGAAACCTTTATTATTTTGTATATCTTACCTCGACAGCAAAAATAACATGATCCTCATACAAGCCAAAATAAGGTGCTTCATTGCAAACAACGGAGCACTGGTTGATGTGGCACCAAGAGTCTGCTTGAGGTGGTCTGTTTATTGGGATGAGGGAGGTGTTCTGCATAGCCATCATAACAATCAGTATAAAACTGGTGACTGTAATCATTGCGAATATCGTTTGAACGACAACACGAAGCCATCCTCGACTGCATGATGCATCCCTAAGCAACAAAAAAAAAACACATAACAAAAAGCAAACATATAATGTGCCTACATACGCAATGTGATTGGAATCGATTTTATATTATAACCTAAGAAAACGTAACGTACTCGTATGAACGCAACCCTACGTCTCACATGTGATTTTGATTTACGAAGTATAAATCGGCGTGAGAAGATGGAAGATATAACAGTATTCAAGTATGTTTCTAGAAGTTACGTTAACAACGCGTCAGTATCCTGATAGATACTAAATAAATAGTAAATAGGTTGCATATTTTGTGTAGAATCAGTTTACACACCAAAGTTGAATCGTATAAATTCGGTACGTGGGATGAGTTTTAGCTTTGCGGGACCCACCATGCTATCACGGATCTGAGCCATATCAGTCTTGACAGATATTTTTCAAATTTTTAAATATTTACTGCCCTGTTTTTCTACCTAGTATTAGCCCAGTCTAACGCCAGGGTGCACCTTACTGCCTAGACACTTTTACTTCACCCGATCTTGAGCATTCTCAATAGAGTCTCCTTCTAATATATCGGGCCAACGCTGTTTGGACCATCCGCGGGATCGAAAATAGTTTCCTGTCCAAAAGTTGATAAATTGTAAGACCACCTCAGTTCTGCCGTATTATAGCGCGAACCTCAGATATTTCATAGTGTAGGGAGTTTTCACTTTATTAAACTTTTTGAGTGGGTTGCATTCACTGCAATGTGTAGGTAGCGATACGCTTTTATCCATTAATGATGATACATTGTTGGTTAAACTGGATAATGTTGTTCTTTAACAAGTAGGATCGCATTGCATGTCCCATTATTTGATTCTTAGTTCTTCGGAGTGTGAAGAAGCATTTCTACAGGTCGGCATGATTCTGGTGACCACCGATAAACTCATTGTTTGTCGATGGCCTCTGTTTTTTTTGGACTGCACTGCGCTTACCATCAGGTGTATTGCGGTCATTTTTTCAGGCTTAGATTTTTTTTTGTTTGGTCATCTGCGATCATTCATAAACTTTGAGCAGATTTATAGTCGAATGTGTAGCATGTTTCAGAGTGCCTTCCAGTGAGGGAAACAACTCTACAAATTTAGGCATCCGGGCCTTAAATGTCTTTACGCTTTAAGCGTGTCTGATAGCTGCATTGCAACAGCTTTGTTGCCAGGCCGTTTGGATGGTCTGCGAGCCGGTCTTTGTATTTTTTAGAGGATTAGATAAAAAAAGGGCTTAGATAGAAAAATAACCCTATCATAAGTTTGAATAATAAACTATCTGGCTACATTTGCATTTTGGTATGGAACAGATTTCTTAATTTAAAGTTTCACTTCTTATTAAAACAATGGGCCACTTACCTTGCAACGGTCGATAGTGCTCTTGTTTTACTAACAAAATCCCTCCGCGCAATTTTCATATTAATTATGCAAATTATTCTTATATTCTGTAAACTTTCACCATGTATCCGCAATAACTACGCAATCCTAAAGCTCAGTTTTAACTGACTGATTACATTCTTCGCAAATATTGATATGACCATAATAATATTATATCAGACCATTAGGTTCTGTGATGATAAGGTGGATAAACAATGGGATGATCGAACGGTGCTAATTTCACGGGCAAGGGCGTAGTTATCTGATATCAGTGGATCGAGTGTCAATCGGGGTGGAATGTTTGAGTTGCTGGATGTGAGGTAGAATATGATTAACGGGTTTTATTCGAAAAAATATAATTTGGGCTTGCATAATGTATAAAAAAATTGAAATGTTGAATGTTTATAAACGTTCTTCTAATTTCTAAGATTCCCATCATAATATGATATATTTCATATTATTAACACCATAATTTGAAAACATTGTTGTAACATTGTAACATCGTTGGCTTCTAATACGTCATAATACGACGTGAGTCTAAGATAACTTTTAAAGGGTATTTTTTTTAACCTAGATCGGCAAAGTGACTTCGTCACACCTGATGACAATCTGAATATAAGATTATAGAATACTGTCAACCAACGACAGTCGATGTGTCTATGGTAGGTCGGCAAGATCATTCCGGCCTGCCTAACTACTTCTTCACACTACGTTTAAAGGACCCCATGTTATAGGAAGGAGGGAACACGTGTGCCGGCAAACTATTCCACAGTTTAATAGTTCAGCAGAAGTAAGATTTTGCGAAGCTGTGGCTCCGCAAGCCAGCACGCGTAGTTCTGGTTCATCCTCACCATTCCTTAAGGAAAGGTGAGGCAATGTCCTTACGCAATGGCAGTACTTCTAAGTTCTTTGTAACGTCTGCATCTTTCACAATGCGAACAGTCAGGCTAATGAACTATAACTTCAATAACAAACATCCTATCGGTTGAGGACACAATATCTAGTAACAAGATGGCCGTATTTTTATATCAAAGAAATGTATATTTTGAATATCACGGATCGATAAACAAGCAAGTGGGTCACGTGACGATAAGTGATCTCGACCGCCCATGAACACCCACTTTACCAGAAGAATAATGCATTGCCATCCTTAAAAGAAAGTTAATTTCTATACGAAGTAAAGCGGATTTAGAGCTTTTTTTTTATTCTGGCACAGCAAAGTGACTACGCTACACCTGATGGTAAGTATAGCGCAATCCAAGAATAGTGTCGACCAACGACAAACAATGTGTTCATCGTAGGTCGTAGGTCATGCTTCTTCACACTCGGTTTATAGGATATATTATAACGCCGACAAACTATTCCACAGCTTAATGGTCCGGCAGAAGTAAGATTTCGCGAACTTTTTAGTTCGAACCGAGATGGAGGAGACCACGAAGCTGTGGTAACGCAAGCCAGCACGCGTGGTTCTGTTAAGGAAAGGTGAGAATGGGATAAGGTCAAATAATTCTTCAGAGCATTTACTTATTACTTTACTTATTATACGAAACACAAAGCAAGCTGTTCCTTCAAGTAGATTTTTTGTGAGACACTAGTAAAAATCACAATAAGCCGGCCTTATTTACACTGTAGACAAGAGTGAACAACGTGGCTCCACCACTTATAAAATTGATGTTACTCGAAAAAATATTTGAAGCTAAAAAAGATTCGCAAATAAAACCATAAATTACTATATTGCACATAGGATAAAGCTCGTGAAATCCCCTTCACGAGAAATCCCCGTCTATAATCTTTTACAGGGGTGGCACACTCCATATAAGGGGCAAAGCAAACTTGCTACTTTAGCATTGGCGATTCGCAATTTAGTTGCCTTTCGGAATCTTTGTACCGTGTCCGAACGCTTCAATCCGAACTCATAAAAACTCCAGTCGAGGTAAACTAATCGCTTTTTGACTTTTTTGCTTCCAGATTAAACAATAAAATGCGCGATTCAGACATCACGAACTATCCCAACAAGTCCTCAAAACGCAAGGTTAAGGATTGAGAGTGCCTAAAGCGCTCGCCTGAAAGTCCGGTGAAGCTGTAGGAAGCCGACTCGCGTCAGGCTAACAGCATAACGTCAAACCGAAAAAAAAACCACAGGGCAGTATGGAAGCAGTCGATAAAACGCCTAATTTCGACACAGCAATCGAACGCATTAATATCGTCAAACCGCGATGCATCCGCAAATTGTTTGTTGCTAAAAGTATCGTGTGTGCTATGACCTTTTAGGTTAAAACTAGCGCCGCGCGCCGCGGAAAAACTCGACAAATCCGATCACAGACATGCGTCCACTAACTAACTCTTGATTTACAGCATCCGTGCGCTGTTATGGTCGCCTTTGAGAAATTAATTGTATTATAGAATCAACAATTACAAAAGAATGCCGGAAAAGTAATATTTGATCTCGTAACATTTGTGCAATCTCATATACAAATTTAAGCCGAACTTTGGAATCTTATTCGGGTACTCTGAAAGACTGTTTATAAACCTTATTATTATTTAGTTAATATAAAATTTAAGGATAAGTATTTTGTAGGTATTTTATTTATGGAGTTCAATAAATAAATAACATCTCATAGTGAGATATAGCCTTACTCCCACACTAAGATACGAGTCTTGTGTCGTGGGTATTATGAACTACGAGACTTTCGGTCTCAAAACTCAGAGTCAGATCAGACAGAATAGATCACACAAACATTTCTCAGTGCAGGAATCGAACTCGTGGCCTATTGTTTCAGTTACTCGTTTACTGTGCCATTGAAGCTGGCAAATAAATGATTCCTGAAAGTTTACTTCATTTGTGGATCTTAAAGGGTTATTGTTGAGTTTAATTTTAAAGTTAATATTTGTTGAAGTCAATTTTGTAGAAATAAGCATAACTTAAACAAAAGCCAGTGTTACATGAGCAAAGGTTATTAAAATTACATTATGCATTGATAAGTTTTCAATGAAAACGATTTATGTTTGTATTCGCTAATAAAAACTGATATTGCATTGTTCTTTAATTTATAATGTTTGTTATTTTGCTCCCGGCAAAGTGGTTCATTCATTGTGTTATAAATTAATAATTAAAATTATTCATATGAAATATTAGTATATGAATATTTCATGTCTATTAAATTTCGGGTGAAATTATTGGGCAATATCGGGCTTAACATCTTATCTCTCGGAGTGACGAACAGAGTCCAGTGCTATGCAATACTTACAAATTTAAAGTTCTGTGTAGTGTTGCTTCTATGGGCAGGCGTGACGCCTACCATCAGGCGACCTGCTTATCACGTTATTTGATAAAAAAACATAGTTTCCTAGACCGCGTCATAGAATTTAAAAAAATGATCGTTCGGCACGGTCATGTGAAGATCCGGCGTACAAATGACTTAGTTTAATTTCGGGGATCAATCCGGAGAAACAAACTGAGGTGGTTTATTAAAATCTTCCTTATGCCCTAGAAGAAACTTTTTTAAATAGATCCTAATACTCTAAATATAATAAACATCAATACACAAAGCAACGGACGAAGGCGGGCCATAGCAATATGCTGAGATAACGCCAGGCACAAAGGAAGAACAATAAAACAAACATTTAATGGATGCTTCGGTGGCGCAGTTGTACTGCGAAACCGGTACGACTGCTGAGCTGAGTTCTCGGGTTCGATCCCCGGATCGGGTAAAGTAATAATGGGTTTTTCTGTCACAAAATGCTCAGTATCAGCCCGGAGTCTGGAATAGTGCCTGGTATGGCGATAGGCGGATATTCACATCATGGGACGGAAATACGCTCGGCGAAATGTGGGTATACTGGTTACACCTCTGCCTACCTCTTCAGAGATTATAGGCGTGACTGCATATATATAATTTAATATGTAGTATTTAATAAGCAATGATAATATAAATTACAATACTACAAATGGTAAAATCCCGACTTTCAAAATCAAAGACCGTTTGTATATTTAAATACAGATAAAATACATTCAATTTTAAAATAAATAAATAATTTTAAAATATGTACTTCTATCATTTTTTTTTACACAATACAGAATGAAAATCAAAATAATGAAAATGATTCGATCACAGTTACACGTTCATTCCCAGCACTACGGTAAAAACAATGTGAAATAATTACATTGACTGCAAAAATAAAAAAGCCGGTCGAGAGCGGGTAAGACATATTTTGCAGAGAATTTGTACATGTTTTGCAGATAAACTTTTTTGTAATTACATGAAGTATTGGAAATTAATGATTTTACCTTCACTTATGCCACAATACTATTGTGTCATAAGTATACACTTGTGCCAAATTAAATATATGACGGCTTAAATCTGTTATGGCCCTAAAGAACCTTAGACCGTTGTTTGTATCTATTGTAAATTTTTACTTGTTTCTGAGAAGAAAAAATCTTGACAGAGCGATACAGAGTTAGATGAATAACAAAAAGGCCCTATACGGTTCTGGTTTTGCTTGTGATCTTCCGAACCCTAAAAAGTTTTAGCTGCAAAAGCTTTCATGAATATTTTGCATGCATTTTGTAGCACTTATATTTCTAGAGAGCAAAAATTGTTTTCAGTAATCCTTATCTATACTTTTACTGAAACTTTTAAAAAGGAACCTTTGTGCATAGAATATTTAATATTCTTGGGAATACTTTCACAAAGAACAATGTCGATAACAAACACGAATTTAAAATTTTTCTCCGATATTTTCTTCTTCCACCTACCCTTAAGCCACTCGCAGTGGGGTCGACATACTTCTTAACACATGTTACAGAAAGATTTGGGTCGTAGTTTTTATCACCGACCGCCGCGCCGGTTTGCTTTATAAAAAGAAATGCCTCTCAACTTAAAGCATAATTTTAGGATAGTTGCCATAATAATACATAGTCTGTAAAAAATCAACCCAAAATAATTTAATTAATAACAATTCAAAAGAGAGAGCAATTATTTTATACACCCAACGGCCAACAGTCAAACATATAATACTGACCCAAAAGTAAGATACGAATCCTGTATCATAAGTATCAGGACCTACGAGAGACTTTCGGTCTCACAATACTCAGACCCAAAACAAATATATGTGAATCACACAAATATTTATCTCGGTGCGGGGATCGAACCCGCAGCCTCTCGTTTCACAGCCGGCTCCTGGCCCGCTGCATCAGGGAGGCAGTCTAAATTTAAGACAGACAGACGGCATAGGCTCTGTAGTAGGGTTTACGTAGGCTATAATAAGGCTTAACCTTTATGTACGCAATGATCAAAGGAGCAGTTTACATTGGCATTAAATTAGCTTTCACTTACAATCCACCAACATCTTATCTAATTGAGCAGTGTTACGAACTTGATATCACAAATCAAAACTTAGTGTACGGAACTCCTTTGTAGCGAAGTTAAGTAAACAGGGATACCCCGCGGTCGGATTACGGTCCACCACATTGCTCCCTTAGCATTAACTTTCGTGGGTACGTTCCGAGAATTGCCAGTTTGAAGGCTCCATCCAAGAACTCATAATAAGTCTAATATAATCTCTGTGTTAAAGGTATGCATCCAAAATTAACTTTTTTATAACATAGGCGGGCAAACGAGCAAGTGTATAGCTTATAGGGGTGTATATAAGTGTATAGAGCTTATGGTAAATGATCTCCACCGCCCATGTACGCCCATAATACCATAATAATCATAGGCGAGTTGTCAGCCTTAAAAGAAAGGAATAAATAAAGAATTGGGAACCGAACCTTAGCACAACGGTTGTACCGCGTAAGAAACACAACTGCGCCACCGAGGCAGTAACCTTATATCAATTAGAAAATATTCTATAATTTCTGAAAGACCTAACAGATTTGCTACAAACATAACTAGAAAATGATGATTTCTTACGTTTACGCGAATGTTACTCATTGAAATAAAACTAATTTAAACGGATTTTATCGCGGTTTTTATTTTAGTTTTGGTCCCGACGTTTCGAAGACTTTTCAGCCTTCGTGGTCAGTCCACCCTGTGACCACATTCGTGTAACATTCGCGTAAACGTAAGAAATCATTCAATTTGTTATATTATTCCACTTATTACTTAGCTACTTTGTTTCGCTTATAGAAGCGTTACTAAAGTGTTAATATCCAAGCAAAACACGTGTTATAATATTAATAACTTGTAATTAATAAAAGTACGTAATATCAATTATTTTAAACTAATACTAAATGAGAAAACAGTACATAATAAATTATTTGTAGATGCTATAAATTTTCCAACCGTTTTTTTTTTAAATATCAGCTCGATATCTTATCAGAGTGCAACGTAGCATAAATCAAGACGCTCGCTACACCCAGAGAGCAGACGCAGGGGATGAAAAATGCTACGAATGTTGGAAAACTGTATTTTAATCATTTTATTCTAGACGAAATTCACGTAATATTTCATTCCTTTTATGATAGTAAGCATACAGCAAAAAGGGCTAATGTTAACTTTGATCGATTTAGTTCTTACTCTATTACTAGGAAAGTGAAAAATAATAATTTCTTATCGGCTTAAGTATGCGGCTGCAGCACTCTTTTCTCATTTATTTTTTTTACTTAACTGTATGAAAGCGCACACTACATTGGCCTTTTATACATAGTAACTTTTGAAAGATGATTAATACACTAACGCCCTTTTAGCACAAAAAAATATCATACTTTTATAATAAACTGGCATTACAATCTAGTTTCATACAAAAACGGACTTTGGACCTTTTAGCACCAGGCCACAGAAATGATAGTGTTAATAAATAAATAAACATTGGACTGTGATAACTCTAAAATAGACTTTATATCGTCGCGACAAGTTATATTAGTGCGCGTCAGTATCGCGTACATTAAAAATGTCATATAAACACGCGTCACATACACTTTTATTAAGGGATTATTAAAAAAAAAAATGGGTGCGTGTACTTATGTACGCGCGTGAGAAGTTATACTTCTTTGGAATCATTAAATAACCAATAATAAGTATTTAACATTAATAATTTAATAATATTTAGTGTTAATTATATTAAATAAAAGTATTTAAATTTATATCAACATATCCACTCGACATGATAGAAGTACATTCTACTCTCTTCGCGTTTATGCGAGCCTGGTACTTGTTCCGAATAAGAAAAAACCTAAAGAGTTTTTCTTTGTCCAAATCGTCATTTGTTTATTAATTACGGCTACTCGCCATGAAAAATGGACATTCTACTCTCTTCGCGTTTATGCGAACCTGGTACTTTTTTTACGGCACCATGTTCCAAATTATAAAATAAAAACCGCATCTATATATAATTATATATATATATATATATATATATATATATATATATATATATTTATTTATTTATATTTATTTATTTATTTTTTTATTTCACTCTCATCATTTTTTCATAACGCGCCTAACTTCATACTGCTCTCACGCGCCTAACTTCATACTGTTAATTTTTTGTGTCACAGGTGCGCGCGCATCTTAAAATTTCACTCTCATCATTTTTTCATAACGCGCCTAAAGAAGTATAACTTCAAAAATCACATTAGAAAAAAAGTTAAAGTGCGTTTTAAGGTACGCGATGGAGACGGAAGACGCGCGACATTACTTAGTATACATATACTTAGTATGTAATTTTATTGTATAGGTACGCATTGAGGTTTGCAACCGATGCAGGAGCCACCGTTTCCATATAATTTCTTACAATGCGGGCGTGTCGCTATCGCCTGACGCGAGTCACGCGTCGCGGACTCCTATCTCGGTCGCAGACTCCTATCTCGGTCGCTTACTTCAAACAGTACCTTTACAATTAAAAACAGTACATATTGTGTTTCCTTTCCTTGTATTCCTGTGCCTGTATCGGTCATCCGCATGTCATGACGCAGGCCCATCGATTTGCTTCTTCCCTATTCGGAGTGCGAAAAGGCATTTATACAGACAGGCATGATTCTGGTGACTACCGATAAACTCATTGTTTGTCGGTGGTCACTGATTTTTGGACTGCACTGTACTTACTATCAGGTTTCTGTATATCTCGAACGTTATCGCACGATTAGCTCATGAAACAAGGCTCTTATCAAAGCTAATAAGCGTCGCAAATACCAATGTAATCTACACCATCAAATACTGATAATATCTAGTAATATTTGGGTATTTTTGATGCGATAATACAAACTTTTGTATACTATAGATTGTAAATAAATCTATACTAATATAATAAAGCTGTAGAGTTTGATTGCTTGTTTGTTTGTTTGAACGCGCTAATCTCAGGAACTACTGGTTCGAATTGAAAAATTCTTTTTGTGTTGGATAGTCCATTTATCGAGGAAGGCTTTAGGCTATATAACATTACGCTGCGACCATTAGAAGCGAAGCATCAGTGAAAAATGTTGCAAAAACGGGGAAAATTATTCATATTTGAAGGCTTCCGTTGCTAAGCTACCCAAATAATATTATTTGAAGGCTTCCGTTGCTAAGCTACCCAAATCTATACTAATATTATAAAGCTGTAGAGTTTGATTGTTTGTTTGTTTGTTTGATCACGTGGGCGGAGCCGCGAGCAAAAGCTAGTTATAAATAAATGCACCCAACTGTCATATGCCACGGAGGCTGCCAATAAATAGTTCAAACCAGGATCCAAGCGTCCCCACGTCTCCCGCCTTGTGGATTGGAAGCGTAATCGAGAATCGCGCCACGGTATCCCTTGCCTGTCGTAAGAAGCGACTATTTGGGGTTATTACGGGTCGCAGACCAGCACCTAGAAGCTGTAGCGCCTTTTGTATATACGTGATGTGACCTCGAGTTGAAAGGCAACGCGCCTCGCTGCTGGCGTTAACCCTTATTTATATTACGAAATTAGTTGCATAAAATTAAATTTGTGTCAATGTATAATTTCACCACCAATTTCACATGTAAACTACAAGTTTTACAATGCATGCATTTATTTCATATAACTGCAATAACACAAAACCAGGAATACGAAAGCGTCTGCAACAAGTGTACGTGTACTGCAAAATAAATATCTGATGCTGACGGCGCCATAGTTTTAGTGACACTGTTGATTTCATGACACTATTATTTTTACGAAATAATTTTCAGAAGTATTACAATCAGTTTAATTAAATTAATTTCAATATGCATAGGGCATGACATTTGTTTCGTAATGAAAATTCAGCATTACACAGAGAGTACTATCTTTCGGTGTACGGGGGCTTCTGTTACCCCCTTCCCCCGCATACGAAGACGGTGCATAAGTCGGCACCGCGTAGGGGAGGAACCGCTAACGCCAAGGTATTTCTTGCCTCGGGAATCCGGGCCGTCTTTAATGTGTCCAAAATGACTACCGCAGGGATTTTACATAGTGTTAGGGACTCTGTCCAATGGTCACCCAGATGTTTTCTATCTCTCATCATCATCATCTTTCTATCTCCCTTCCAGGTAGCTCGACGTTAGTGCAAAAGACTGGTGAACCTAACATTACTGTCCTGCCTACCTCCGTGATGGGAAGATGGCGATGAAATCGTTTTATCCCCGCGAAAACAAAAGAAAGCACCCAATTATCCTAAAATACTCGAGAACAAGGTCAGGTACAAAATTAACTTAAACATTAAAGTTAATAGGTACCCATTGAAGTGTCTAGAGTACTCAAATAAGTAGTTCATTTTAATCACAACAACCAAACTATGCAAACAGCCCAAAGCCTCCTTTATTTGATACGTTTGACGTTTTAGTATTATTAAGACCATTTCCTCCGCTTATTTTCAGATAGTTTCAATGCCGTTTCTTGATAACTTTAATTTGGGTAGTCAGCTCCCGAGGTATTTTGCTCCGGGCTTAAAGAAAACATTACTTGCCGCTTAATTTAACTCCGTGGAACGTAAGGTAAATTGATTTACCAAATTTGTACACACAATCCCGTGTTGTATAAATATATACAACATTGTATAATACGTTGTATAAATAGATTCAATAAATATTGAGCAGCAGTTGCTCAGCGGGGAGTGGTACGGACTATCGAGATGAATGTTACAGGTTCGAAACCAGACTCAAGAGCGTGCATCTCTGACTTTTCTAAGTATCGTGTGTATTAATTGTTAATGATCGCTTGCTTAAACGGTAAGGAAGTGTCGTGAAGAAACCCGCATACTTGAGAAGTTCTCCTTAAGAACTTCGAAGGTATGTGAAGTCTGCCAAGCCGCATTAGAACAGTGTGGTGGATTAAGATCTAACTCCTCTCATTCAGTAGAGGAGAATTCCAACACAAATTAAAATTCATGTCTGACTAATCGCGTCATGTCCCACAATCCGTATAAAATTGTTAGCGCATATAATCTGTATTCAAATACTGCGAATCGAGCCGTCAGCGGATATTGAAAATGTGATGACAAAAATCGCAGTTATGCATGCAAGCGTCGGTATTAGCGCGATGCCAGACGGCTGCGATGTCGGGGTTGTGATTTACAATATTCTCGGCATTCGCCGTCACAGGCCGCGACCCGGCTGCTGATGAAAAATATATTTTTCCCGTTACGTTCTTTTTTCAATTGCCGAGCTGTGACCCGAGGCGATGAGCTCATATTTTATATTGCCGAGTAACTGCAAACTATTATAGGAAAATATATATTATTAAAGCGATAAATAAATGGTCTAGAGTGCGTGACGCCGTTGCTTTTACGTATTTGTTATTTTTTTACTTAAGGTTATTGTTCCGTACTTAAAACTTACACTAAACATACAGTATAACGATTCAAATTATGAGCTTCGATTTGAGATGTTAAGAATATACAGACATGAAGTGATGTGATTTTTAGTGCTAGAGCCACTGTAGACAATTTTATCGCCGTTTTTAGGCCGTTAGTGAACAAAGCACTGCATGGCACTGAACTACGCTCGTCACCCCGAGACATAAGATGTTAAATCTCATAATGCCCAGTAATTTCATTGGCTTCAATGTCCTTCAAACTGAAACACAGCAGTGAGAAATAGACAAAGCGCTGGTACCAACCCAGACGGCCTCTCGCATACGAGGGACCTACCACCTTGTAAAAATTATGCTTATTCATGCTTTAAATTTAGGTACAATTTTCTTAATCACTAGTTTCGAGTCGCGACTGCGCCCCTGTGAAAGTAATTTATCAGGAAAAAGAGTCGTTTTTTCGAGTCCACATTATTTTTACTGGAGGTTCATTTAATAAAACAGTCAAACAAGTGATTATCAAAATCGAGAAAAAACAAAAATCCACCATTTAAGAGGGAGTTATCATACCTAAGCTAAATACTCAACAAATCTCAATTTATCCCTCGAGTCAATAATGTCAACTACAATCCAAATTACGTTAGAATAATGAAACCCTACGTCTAACACAATATTATTAACATCAAGCCTCGGCTTAACTAACTTTTGCTTAGTCCAATCTACGTCCATTGTTTACTTTACTCGTCGGAGTCTTCAATGATCATTAAAACTATACAGAAGAGGTTTTAATATAATAAAAGCAAATAAAAAGGCGTAACCTTAGATAAGATACGAAACTTACGGATACGGTAGATAATCCTACTAATATTATAAACGCGAAAGTTTGTAAGTATGGATGGATGGATGTATGTTTGTTACTCTTTCACGTAAAAATTACTGAATGGATTTTAATGAAACTTTACAATAATATAGCTTATATATCAGAATAGGACATAGGCTACTTTTTATCCCGGAAAAAGCAGATCACGCGGGCGGAGCCGCGAGCAAAAGCTAGTATTAATCCTACTAATATTATAAACGCGAAAGTTTGTAAGAATGGATGTATGTTTGTTACTCTTTCACGTAAAAACTACTGGATGGATTTTAATGAAACCTATTTAGATTATTATGGACACAATACACTGAGCTAATTTCCATCCCACGATGTGATGAGGCTGGCCTTATCGTCTAATATGGCATAAATGAAGATACTAAAATATAAAATATCAACCGAATTATAAAAAGAAGAGGTTCGCAATTCAAGGCTTTGTATTTAGATCTAAAGACAAAAAATAGCATCTGGGTTTTTTATTTCTACAATGAATTACAGCAAATGCATCATGACTTAGATTTTGTCAAGCCCGGTACTGTCTCTGGAAACTGCTTTACTTTACTATATTTCATGCAAAAATAATGTTATTATGTAAGTATCAAATACTTTAAACTTTTTCTTTATGTTTTCCTTTTTCACCAGGAGACTGAATGCAGAACCTCAAGGGATTCACTTAATAAGTAACCACTAGGCTATGAGAAATAGCACCCAAGGGTTTAAATTACTGTGCTGCTATATCTTTAATCAGTGCTCGGCCTAAGCTGAGGATGTCAGTTGTCCGGGGCCCTCGCCGGCCGCCAGCGAGGAAACACGATAAATCAACTGTCACCAAGAGATATTGCTTTGTGTCGCTGACTTTAGTTTATAGATGTTTTATATTATGTTCATTGTATAATTGTTTATGTTTATATTCTATTGATCTATACATATAAAAATGAATGTTTGTATGTACTTTATAGAATCGTAAACTATGCATTTTATCATGATGATCTTTAGCAAAGTTGTTGTGCATGAGCCCATGAAGATTTCTGAGTTGTTACGACCAATTTTCGACAGATGACGCTACTGTCATCTCAATGAATTTCATATATTTGTGTAATGTCTTTCCTTCGTTTTAGTTGGTGGCGTAGCAACGGGCGCAGGGTACTGGTGTTTTATAAATGAAAGGGCGCCGTGATCAAAATTATTAAGGGTCGTTTTGGGGTAGTCCATCTAGACAGGAACAATTTTTATTCAATTGTACGAATACTTTCTCATGGCGCGGTTTCCTGTCTTGGTTGTCTACCTCAAAACGTGCCTTTATTTTTTTGTCTTAGAGATATAAACATTATAATATTTATGGATATAACATGTGGGTGTACTGTTTACATATATTTCCTTGCATATCCCATCGGGGATTACAGGTTTGAGTGCGTATATGTATGTATATTATATATGTATTGTTTCTATCCCAGTCACGGACCTCTACATATGCAAAGTATGTACTTGTATGTACATACATAAGTATGTATTGTATCTATATATACAAAGCGGACGTGTTGCTCGTCGTCGCACGTCACGGTCTCTAGTTTCGGTAGCGCACCTTAAAACTTACCTTTACAAATTTTAATGAGAAATAAAGCTAGTCTGAGTAATGAACATTTTTAATTAGACTCTAATATAATATTGAAAGGATAAAATCTATTCTGTAGTTTTTATTATTAAAGGACATTGTCAAAAATGGCCTATGAATCAACACGCATGAAACATTTACTATAATTATTATTATTATTTATAATGTACATTATAATTATTTCAATAGAACGGACACTTCTTAATTTCGAAAACAATTTAAAAAGTATTCACTTCCGTCATAGTCCTCGGTATTATAATTTTTGGTTCAAATTCGGGTTTTAAATAGGCAAAGGTATTGTAGTTCATACAGCCAAGTCTTTGTAACAGCACTCTTAATAAGATTTTAACACAGACAAACGTCAGTATTCTCAAAACTCAAGTTGTTGAGAATACTGACGCTTGTCTGTGTAATTAAAAACCATTATTTTATTAACCATGATTATGGTTTTTAGTCACAAACAGTCCGATATGATGTCGCGGAACAATACGGCTTGTCAAAATTATTTTTTTTTATTTATTTATGGCTTCGCATTGTTATGCATTTCGCCAATGACAAGTGTAATTTATTCTCAAGTCTTCACAAGAACGATGAAATATCGGTGTGGAAGTTTTCAAGGACTTGTTGGAGTTTTGGTGTGCATTCTTTTTTTCAGTACGATACTTAATTCACTTATTTCAATATTTCCATACACCGTTCATCGCCGTAAATGTTTATTGCACAAATCCACACCACTTTTATACAACAAACACAACATTAAACTAGTTTTTGAAATAAATTAAAATCAGCGATGAACCGCACTGTCAGAATTCCCGCCAAAACTCCGTCAAAATGAATTAACAGATGACAACATTTGACATTTGCTAGTATTTAATGGCCTAATTATAACCTCAAAATCCGAAAGTATTTGATTTATTTTTCGGAATTCTCAAGTGTCCGTAGTTTTAATTTAGTTTCAATCAAATATAAACATTATCTAAAATCCAAAAAGTAAATTCACCTCCCTGTTGGTTCTTAGGCCAACTATGTATGGACGACGAACAATGTCCTTTACTTAAATCTTTTTTTTTCTCCAACAAGCTAGGCCCTGTAGGTACATTTATTTAGTAAAACCGATAATAAATTGCCTAAGATACACTTTTTTAATCTACCAGATAACAGATTCGTAAGTAAATAGATTAGTGAGATACCTACGGTTTTTGTAAAGCGTCGTTTGTTAGATGTCAGCTGAAGCTAAAGACTTCAATTAGTCTGAACCGTTTTGTGCTAAAACCTTCGTTAGTGGTAATGAGTTATTAACGTTAACGAATCTTTATTTTCATTAAATGTTTCTGTTATTCGATAGCATTTCAATTATAATTGAAAAGCATGATATTCCTTACAAGCCGAAGATTCTACAAACACAAAATTACAAATGCAATATAAAACTAAACTATGATTCTAAAATAATAATAAAAAAATTGACACTTAATACTCCACACAAAATGCTTTTTCAATCTATAGTAGCTCTTATTGCAATGCTTTATTAAGCGATTATTATTTAACGTGTTTGTAACCTTTCATTTCAGCATGTTCCTGATAATTTTGTACAAAACTGTAATTTTATCGAATAACGCGAGACTCTAACTAACTATTGTTGCTCATTTTATACCAAAGGAATTATGTATAAGGTTATAATTCGTGATAAAATGTTTACGATTCATGCTGTTATATGAATGAGTTCTACTCATTATATTGTGATATAGATACTATACAATTAAAATAAGAAGTATTGCTTACAATATTTATTTATTATTTCTCAAGTTTCTATTTCAGGATTATATCTTGAGTTGTTTCTATTTCAAGTAATTCTTTTCGTTTAGCAAAAAGGTGAAGATAGTTCTTACTATCTTGTCATCATAAATAATATAATTAAAACAACGTAATTTGTTATCTATTTGTATAATATCGGTGCAGTTACTTTAACGTGTTTGTGTACTTTTTTATTAGCCTACATAGTTTTTGTTGCATTTTCCGACAAATGAGTAAGTGGGTCACCTGATGATTAGTAATCTCCACCTCCCATGAACGCATACAATATCAGAAGAATCATTCAATCATTAAGACACGTTGCGGATCTTTCAGAAAAGAGAATAATTAAGAGATTTAGAAGCGAAGAGGAATTTATACTTCCGGACTCAGCATATGAAACCCAGCAGCAAGCCGCTATTTTACGTCGCTTTTCAGTGAGACAGTGGTAACAGTCCGGGCGAGCCGACCCATTCATGCTGTAGACAAGACTGTCTACAGAGGTACTGATAAATATTATCTTACTATTGGCTTGACTGGACACTTGTGTCCACATAACACATGCCGTTCTAATGCCACCACTTTAACTAATGAATCACACATTCAATATATATACCATGTTAAGCGTTGCTTAACAGCTCGTTGGAGCAGAGTGCTATAAATTAGCCTCAACCACATGTTTCCACGTGCATCCTCACTCAAATAGTATCAACCTTTGTTTATTTTCATCATTAAAAATCATTAAAAAGATATAGTGGAGGTCGGCAAACGTACAAGGTGGTAGGTCCCTCGTATGCGAGAAGCCGTCTGGGTTGGTGCCACCGCTTTGTCTATTTCTGCCGCCAAGCAACAGTGTATAAGCACTGTTGTGTTTCGGTTTGAAGGACATTGAAGCCAGTGAAATTACTGGGCGATATGAGACCTAACATCATGTCTCAGAGTGACGAGCGCAGTTCAATGTCATGCAGTGCTTTGTATTTCAAATTTCTGCGTGGTGTTGCTTCTGTTTTTGGGCAGGCGTGGCGTTTACAATCAGGCGAGCGCCTTACTCGTGTCGTCATTAAATTAAATTAAAAAAAAGATTAAGTGAGTGACATGACGGTAAGCTATCTCCGCCGCCCATTAACACGCATAATACCAAAATATCGTGGATGCGTTTTAGGTCTTACAGGTAAGGGATAATTGACAAATCGTGGAAGTGAGTGCTAATTAGGGCCTCCGGGTATTTCAGTCAGTCAGTGTTTCCCGAGCGTTATGACATGTCTTTCTTTAAACGAGGCTTAAGAAGAGTATTCCTTCAGTGGTAGGCAGCGGCTTGGCTGTGCCCCTGGCATTGCCGATGTCCATGAGCGGCGGTGACCGCTTACCATCAGGCGGGCCGCTTGCTCGTCTGCCAATCAAGGCAATAAAAAAAGTCACATAAAAATAAAGTCTGGTTTAGTTTTTCCAACAAGTTTAATTAAAGTCTGTTGGATAGTCAGGGATGTATAACTTTTTTGATCGTTAATCTCGTCGCTATACACACTTAATTTACTCATAAAAACAGTTGCTTTTCCCGTTAGAAACTTCCCGCGAGACTGGAATTTCGATAAGGACACAGTCACGCGTAAAATTGCTAACATTTATTGTAATACATTGTGTTAATATGGCAACTAGGAAATATGTAAATTGTAAATACGGTATTAAACTTAGCCTCACTACTAAGGAAGGTAGTTCTGAAGTAACTTTGTATCAGATTGAATCTCCAAGATATATATTGTATTAGTTATCGACTCATTGGTATTGTATCGTATTAAGGCTGAAATCCGTGAGCTCCTGGGTTCAATTCCGAGGTCGGGCAATCACAATTTCTATTTGAATTTTTGATTAAAACAATGACACATGAATTACCCAAGATTGGAATTCATGTCCGGTATAGCTATAAGCATCACTCCTTATCACATCATGCAAAAAATAGGTGCACTAATTGCACTTGTGTATATCCCTTCGGCGTAAGCTAATATTTATTATTGGCTTACGCCGAAGAGAGACACCCTCTTCGAAGAGAGAAGAAGTAAATCGACAGGCATGTGACAGGACAGGCGGGTGACCGTTGCAAGCAAAGTGATACAAGGATATACCCGCCCCAATCAACCATCAAGTCATGACGCAAGCTCCTCGAGAGAACTGGATATACACTGGCTGATCCTGAAACGTAATCCACACAAGACTTGTGGCTCACTATGACAGATTTTAACACCACGTGTACAGTGGTCGCTTGCTATCCGGGCGGATATGAATATCCTACCACCAGTCAGTTTAAACAGAATGTACCAGGTGCATGTGAGGTTAGCTTTGAACCTCAGATGTTGGTGGCCTACTTACACTCCAATGCATTCTAAGCGGCAATAATGCATAATATGCGGCATAATGTAATGCAATCAGAAGGTGAAGGTGTATCGAAGCCCGAGGAAAATTTCTTAGAAGTGGTGTAGTCACGCAAACATAATGAAATGGACTGCTTTAAAGACGAACGTAAAAATATTAAGACGACACGTACAGTATACATAAAAAAAAATGGGTGCGTGTACTTATGTACGCGCGTGAGAAGTTATACTTCTTTGTTATTTATTCAATTTAATAGCAAATATTAAAAATTAATATTATTATTTGATGTTCAATTTTAATTTTTATCACAAACTTTTTATTAAATGTTTTTTAAATTTATTTCTTTATTTTGTGAATATTAAATAACCAATAATAAGTATTTAACATTAATAATTTAATAATATTTAGTGTTAATTATATTAAATAAAAGTATTTTAATTTATATCAATAAATAATACATACGGATAGTTAACCTCAATTATATTGGAGCACTTGAAAAAGTATATAAGCACAATTTTTTTCACTAATATTCACAAATAGTAAGTAATATCAATCAAAATATAAATAAATAAATAATACATACGGATAGTTAACCTCAATTATATTGGAGCACTTGAAAAAGTATATAAGCACAATTTTTTTCACTAATATTCACAAATAGTAAGTAATATCAATCAAAATATTCAATTTAAATCACTACTGAATATAATTTATTAGCACATATATAAATTATAAAGGACATTGTCAAAAATGGCCTATGAATCAACACGCATGAAACATTTACTATAATAATAATTATTATTTATAATGTACATTATAATTATTATTATAGTAAATGTTTCATGCGTGTTGATTCATAGTTTCAATAGAACGGACACTTATTAATTTCGAAAACAATTTAAAAAGTATTCACTTCCGTCATAGTCCTCGGTATTATAATTTTTGGTTCAAATTCGGGTTTTTAATAGGCAAAGGTATTGTAGCTCATACAGCCAAGTCTTTGTAACAACACTCTTAAGCTTCGCATTGTTATGCATTTCGCCAAAGACAAGTGTAATTTATTCTCAAGTCTTCACAACAACGATGAAATATCGTAACATTAATAATTTAATAATATTTAGTGTTAATTATATTAAATAAAAGTATTTTAATTTATATCAACATATCCACTCGACATGATAGAAGTACATTCTACTCTCTTCGCGTTTATGCGAGCCTGGTACTTTTTACGGCAACATGTTCCGAATAAGAAAAAACCTAAAGAGTTTTTCTTTGTCCAAATCGTCATTTGTTTATTAATTACGGCTACTTTCACTCTCATCATTTTTTCTTAACGCGCCTAACTTCATACTGTTAATTTTTTGTGTCACAGGTGCGCGCGCATCTTAAAATTTCACTCTCATCATTTTTTCATAACGCGCCTAAAGAAGTATAACTTCAATTATTTTACATAACGCAAAGGGCCTAAAGAAATGAATAAACTGTTGCACATTATAAATTCTTCACGGACCAAGTCATATTTTTAACTTTGTCGCGTGTTTTGGTTTCTATTTCAGTCAGATGCATGCATATGCATGCTATTAGTAATTAATGTATTCTTTAACTCGCTTTTTTATTAGCCCTGTATTATATACGTCCCACTGCAGCACTGAGCACGGGCGTCCTCTACTGAATGAGAGGGATTAGGCCTTAGTCCACCACGCTGGCCTAATGCGGGTTGGCAGACTTCACATACCTTCGAAAAATCTTATGACTTCTCAGGTATGCAGGTTTCCTCACGAAGTTTCCTTCACCGTGAAAGCAAGCGATAATTAACAATTAATATACACGTAACTTAGAAAAGTCAGTGGTGTATGCTCTTCGAACCTGCGGCTTTCTTCTCAACAGTACATAGCACTCCCCACTAAGCTATCGCTGCTATTATACTACTAGCTTAAATTAATTTAATATAGTCGTTTTATTGTTCTAGTTTATTGTAAAAGCTTTATCATTGAATTTCGTGTCATGTTTTAGAAATATCGATGCAATGAAAATGTATATTTTATTATCGCAATCAAAAGTTATAGCATAACTAGTTTATATTAATGTTTATGATAACAATATCAATGGTAATGACGGTTATAAAAACAGCCACCGTGTCGCAGCGAGTAATAAAGGCTGAGAAACAAGAGGCTGCGGGTTCAATTCCAGCACCAAGGCAAATATTTCTATGAACCACATATATTTTGTGTTATTGTTATTTAAGTTTCTGTTGTGACTCTACACCCCTGGATTTCTGCTATCCTTTAACATGAAATCCAAACAATTCAAGGTTGTCTGGTAGAGATCGCTTTTACCGATAAGACTGCCTTTTGTTACTTGATTTAGTTTTAAGTTCTTAATGTATAATTTTAATTATTGGTGTGCAATAAGGCGTTATCTATCTATATATTTAGATCCTCGTTCGTTCAAATTCACAGTAATTGTAATTCTCCACCAATTTTTCTTCGGCAAACTCGACAAGATTTATTGCTGTTTCTTATCATTTAAGGTTTTGCCTTGTTAAGAAATGTTTGACTTCACGCAATGTGATCAATCAAGGAGAAAAACCTTTTAAACAGTTTAAAACTATTATCTAATTGAATATTATAAGTTAATCGATTTGTTCCCATCAACTTCAGTTTAAACTTAAATAAATAATAAATAAATACATCCAACAGTCACTCACATAGTCCTGACCCCACATTAGATTAGACCTGTATCGTGGATATCAAAAACTACAAAGGACTTGCGGTCACATAACACCCAGACCCGAAACCAATATTAGTGGATCACACAAACATTTGTCTTCAATCTTGTGCGGGAATCGAACCCACGGCCTTTCGCTTCGTAGGCGGCTACTGACCTGCTGCGCCACAGAGGCTGTCACAGGAGGAAACATTATTCAAGTGTAAAATTTAAATTGATAACTGAAAATATGATAAAAAAAATATAATTCAAATGCAACGCGGTGACGCGCGCCAGAAATTCTGTGCCTGTTCAAGTTTTTTGCAAGATATTTGATAGCTGTTGGAAAGGTACTTGATCATTTTTGTACCCGACTGGATAGCAATCACGGTACACTTTGTGATCACCCCGTCATAGTGGCTTGTTCAGGCGAGCTGCGTTTTGAGGTAAATCAGTGTACAGTAAGTAGAGGCCAGTATAGTTCTGCCGACCGTAGAGGGACGCAACGTCTCTTGACGGTCGACGTTATTGGCAAGACTGTACTCATATTCAGGTCCAGTGTAATTATCTTGGCGTGTTAGTATAAAATAAAAGCTGTCACGAAATCCGTATAAGAAAATATGTATATAGGTGGATACAGCGTCTCTAGCGAGAATATTGGAAACGCATTAGCTTCTTTTACATTTCTCGTATTGAATTATCAAAAAACTCGCATTACGGCGACTGAATTCAAAAGCATTTCGTATTTATTTACATATTATTCCACGTCCGCATCGAACAATATTTGATTAAAACATTGATAAAAGCGGTGCACGAATAATTTACGCCATTTATGTTTTTTGGCCGACACGACAAAAACCATACAGTTTGTCAATTCGTCTCTAAATATGCTTTTAATGTATGTTCGCGCATAATTCCACCACATGTGGACTGATTTGGATGATTTCTTTTTGTATTCCACTACTTTGGTGATGGTCCCATTTAAATTAGAATAAATAATACCATCCCTAACGAAATGAAATTTGTCCCCAAGGACAAAAGCCTAAAACTTTGATGATTCTTTTACCATACAATTATGAAATAAAAACACATAAAATATAACTAGTAAGAAACTAAAAAACTAAACAACAATTTTGACTCGTTGATATAAATCATCGGTTGTATCACAAAATTGTTATTTAGTTTAATTTATAGCTTTTTAATTTATTGAATCTGTTGGAATTTTTGTTAAAAGTTTTTATTATGTTTACGGGAATACTAAATTATACATTTTAATATTTCAAGAACATTTATCAGCACAGTATTATAGAAATTATTCATAAGACTTTAAACACAACGAACCGATAGGGTTAGGCGTTTTTTGTTTTGTAATTACAGAGGACTGTTTGAATCTAGTGACGTAGTAATTTAAAATCATAACGTGTATATTTGCCTCGGTCCACTATCAATTTGACAATGCCTAGTAGTACTAGCGAAGTATATTTATATAACGTATCTTACGTTGTATAAATAAACTTCGCTATGGCCGATACGCAAAATTTTACGCAACTTTTTATTTTCAGCACGTGAAAATATAAACGACTATAAATATAAATCGTTAACGTCAGACTTAATTAAATGGCTGTCTCAACATAGTGAAGACGATATTAAATAAATTCCGCTTTATTTTTTCCTGGGTTAAATTTAATTGAAATAATGTAGTCAGTGGGAGCGTGCAACAACTGCGTGTGCTATTTTAATGTTAATTAAACTACTTTATACAAAAATGTCTAGGTAGCTAGGTAGGTAGGTAGGTGGTAGGTAGGTAGGTGATAGGTAGGTAGGTAGGTGATAGGTAGGTAGGTAGGTGATAGGTAGGTAGGTAGGTGATAGGTAGGTGATAGGTAGGTAGGTAGGTAGGTGATAGGTAGGTAGGTGATAGGTAGGTGATAGGTAGGTGATAGGTAGGTAGGTAGGTGATAGGTAGGTAGGTAGGTGATAGGTAGATAGATATATGTCGATGGCTATTTTATCCAGCTCTGATTTCTTTATTAGCTTTAATGAAAAGAGGAGTAACTTGCTCGCATGAACGTAAAAGCCACGCCTGCACATAAATAGTAGCAATATCCCATACAACTCTACATCCACACTAATATTATAAAAAGAAAATAATTGTATTTTTGTATGTAACCAATAAACTTAAAAACGACTGGACCGATTTCAAAAATTCATTCACCGTTAGAAAGCTACATTATCACTGAATAACATAAGCTACTTTTTATCCCGTTAAAATCAGATCACGCGGACAGAGCCGCGAGGAAAAGCTAGTTCATATATAAATTATTGCATGAAACTGGAATAGGCTCGCCTCCACGAGACATAAGATGGTGAAGTCTGATAATGCTTAGGAATTTTAAATGATTTTAGTATCATACAACTCGGCACACGACAGTGCTTACACCAACAGCAGGCTGTTTGGCGGCAGAATTAGGCGAAGCGTGATGCCTACCTAAACGGCCTCTCATATACGAGGGGCCTCCAACCATAACCATAACAATAACTATAGTGTGTAAGCACTGCTGTAGTTCGGTTTTAAGGAAATTGAAGCCAATGAAATTACTGGGCATTATGAGACATAACATCTTATGTATCGGGGTGACGAGCGCAGCTCAGTGCCATGTAGTGCTTTGTAATTGAAAGTTTTGTGTGGTGTTGCCTCTGTTTACGGACAGGCGTGGCGAATACCATCAGGCGAGCGCCTTGCTCGTCTCGTCATTCATTATTGATATATAACACAAAAAAAAACCTAATGTTTACCCTTGGGTCGGTATATTACACGTATTATCATTTAGCTCACGTGGAAGTAACACGCCATATTACTATAGGCGCGTTAATGGACTATCGACCCGGTTAATGCTTGTGGCTTATTAAAACTTAATATAATAACTTTACACCGTAACCACTAAGCCTTATAGGAATGGTATTGAGTGGTAGAGCCACGCTGTAAACAGTTTGGACTACGGCATGAATGGTCCGGCTCGACCGGGTCGCTACCATTGTATCACAGAAAACCGACGTAATGTAGCGGCTTGCTGCTGTTAGTGAGATATCCTGAGGTCCAAATCCACTCCCCTTCCCAATCCGTAATTATCCCTTTCCTTTAAGGTCGGCAACGCGCCCATGATTCTTCTGGTATTGTGGGCGTATATATGCGGTGGATATCACTTACCGTCACCTTAATCTTGATTTTTATGATCAAGACCAATTTGCAGATTTATTAATTTCATTATTAACATGTTCTTTTTCATTTCATACTATTTGAACACGAACGGACACGCCAAACGGCCTCATTTAAATAAAAAAGAAATATAAATTAACATTTGATTTACGTGTTGGACTTTGAAACACTTGGCCGACTTGCATAATACTGTTTTAAGAGCCACTTTAGGTACCTTTTTCCACGAGTGGCCTCATGTCGCAGTCGCGTTTCATAGAGACGCAAACAAAAATTTTCAGCTTTTTTTATTTTAACCTTATATACTATAGGAAGGACATTACAATTGCTGACACAAGTACTCATCTATTTGTAATATGATATTCTTGTTTTGTCTAAAGCTCTTAATATCAAAATATGTTGACCATAAAAAGTGCTAGCCTGGTGTCTAGACGGTGATCTTGTTATGATCATAATGCGTAGATCTAAGCATTCATTGTCAACAGATGAACACGTATAAATAAGGAAATTTGTCAATTATAGTTCAGTTCGCAATAAAGCTTCATTGTGAAGACTTGTCTTTTTTAAAAACCTCCGGGCGCTCCCGCGTATCTTATCTAGATCCTGCCCGATAAAGGCGCGACTGGTATTTATTTTTATTAATGGTTGGACTGATTAAGACTTGTGCAAAAAAATGTCGCTTCTAATAAAACAGTAATAGATCATATTTATTTTTTATTTAAACCGAAATTAAATAAATACACCTTTACAGCGAAACTTCAATATTAGATTAAAACTACTTAGAATTAGTTACAACTTAAATAATAAATGTGACTGTAAACTTGTCGGGAACACTTTCAAACAGGATTTAAGCTCAGACATTGATACAGTGTTATTGATTTAGATAAAGTTAATATTGATAAAAGTAAAAATACACATTAATAATAAATTGCTTTTTAAATTTTCTTTGATTTATAATACATAAAGTGGCATTATATTATGCCAGTTTGCGACAATGGAATATAATCGTAATTCTAAATTCAAAATGACAGTAATATACAAGCGACATCCATCCATACAACAACGAATAAACGTTTAACAATGATTATAAGTTTATTATGTATAAACAACACACAACAATGAATAAGTATAATTACAATAGAGTGACTTAATACTAAATTGATATGCAAGAGGTCAGCGGAGCTACACTTGCCTTGTAAATTGATTTTGCTTCACCTTCCCGATATGTTTTTGCTGGTTCCCATTGATATACATCATCCTAATATAATTTATTTCGTTAAATATGATTATTTCACTACAATTACGTATAAGTAAACAAAAATAACAATGGTTACACTTTTATATATTTTAAATATGGAATAATACATCTTTATGGCCATTGATATTGAATAATCAAATATTGCACGTCAAGTCAAGTTTCTCTAATTAACGTCAATGCAAAAGACGTATACAAGCAAAGAAGCATTCAGAAACATCCAGACTACAAAACTACTTTTGAAAAACCATCTTATTTATTTTTATAAAGTAATATTTTCTTGCTGTCAGTTCACCATCGTCATCATCAGTTCTTCAAACGTCAGCATTGCAGCAAAATACTTTTACTTCCCCCATAGAACATAACGAAGATCGAGTACCTATATTCGCTATTTTTGCGAATATACTAATTGTAAGCTAAGCGTAAGTAGCTTGGGTAGATTAGATATTTAAATTAAACATCGATATATTTTGATGCACGTCAAATATACACATGGATACAACTTTTAAAAGTATTCTATGTGACGAAATAATAAATTACGCAGCCTTTGCGCCAGACTTTATATGAACAATTTTGTTCTTTTTTTCACTATTTCTTAACAAACTTATTCCAAAATATGTTATAATTAAATCGGTAATTTTATAGTCTGGAATTTCTGTAGTTTCTATAGTATTTATAATCTTAACTTGCGTCAGATTTATATAAGGTTAATATTTAGCCGATACATGAATAATATTTAAAAACACTAATATTTCGTAACACAACACTGAACATCGAAAATTGATCTACGTGAATAAGCTAAATATCTAGAAACCACTAATTTACCAGGTTGTTTTGACTCTGAATGGTAGTACTAATTATAAAGTTATAGTGCATATTATACGAGTACGTTATACGTGCATTAATCGCAAAAGTTTTAGTAAAAGAGTAACAATATTCACTGCTATATAATTTCGTAGCGTCTAACATGATCGATTCTAATTCTAGCTGTTTCTTGTAAATGTGTAATAGTATGAAAATTGAACGACTTCGTTCAATCTCGCGTCTTACATATATCACACATTTATAACAATTTGATAAATTATTTAACGTTTAAAAATAGGATAAAATAAATGGCATGAGCTTGGTCATCTATTAATTACAGTTACTGCACTCCCCAAATATCATATCACATTACTCATTCCATATATTCGTATATTAAACATTCTTATAATTATATAATTCAGACTAAAGGATATGTTTTTAGTTACAACTTATCACTTAATTTTATATTGTATTGCTCGCGATATAAAGTTTAGGATTTAAAAGTAGTAAAGCAATGCAATCATGCGAAAACCACAAATTCTAATTTGGATTTGACGCAAAGGAAGGCGACAGCGTGTTATTATATTGCAAAGAAAATAGAAAGCCACAGGTTTAAAGTCACATTTATTACTCTACTACGTAATAACGATAAAATTTATGGCAACATCAACTTAATATAAATCAAAAGAATTATTACGTTGCATAAACATTTTATAACGCCTCCATGCAGAATTGGAAAATTCAAAAACAAGGAAAAAGAATATTTTAATAAACGAAACAATTTCAAAGCAATTTAAAATCAAATACGAACTCGAGGATGGAGTGAAACAATTCCAAAAATAATATATCTAACACTTATCTAATTATTATTATCTAGGCTACATCAGATCGAACATTTATGGGTTATATAATATTGATTATCCAAGACGGTATCTCCAATAAAAAGATAAAGTTAACTGCATTTCATCTAATCAAAACATATTATTCGTTAGCTTTATTGTTTAACTGGTATGAACATTTGAACTGGCAATAATTTCAACCGTGGTTATCAATCGATATACAAATTTACATAAATATGTAAGGTTATACAACTTCAAACCGCATCTTAATCATGTATAGAATATAGAATAATATTGCAATAGTCAACATCGTAAATACATAAAAGCTCACTAATACGTGTAATTACATCGTAAGGCAGGGTAAATGATAAAAAATATCAGAGTTCTCCTCAAAATTACAACATATTAAGTTTAAACAAAAAGTATTTGCTAGAAGGTTTTGTAAAACACCTAAAGTGTTTTGTGAAAAGTCACAATTTTAAAAGATTTACCTTTGATAGATTAACTCCAAATGTATGGAGATCTCGCTACGATTGTTACGACTATAAAACACATCTTCAGTGATACTCTATTACTAGAATGCCGTACTGGTGTCGGAGCATGTTACCTACTTCATAGTACATTACTATTAGTAAGGCATACCGTAAGAGTTTATCTAACTTTTAAAAATACTGTATCACACTAACTTACTCCATTCTCGTTTAAACCATCTTCATCGCTTATCAAGCTACCGCTCCATATATATTACTAATTTTGTTTTAGTCAGCCCAAAATTGATATGTATCGTAGTTTGTTGCACAAATTCATCACGTTATCAAGATTAAAACGGAACTTAGGAACGTAGCGAAAGGATACGCATCGGGCCATCCGGCCACAGCTAACCCGATTTGAACCTTCACTTCAAATTAAATAGGATTAACTTAAAATATAAATTAGTTTGTAATCTACAGCCACCTGGTAGCGGCCACGAGGAGAGCGTTGGTCGCGAAGATGGCAGGGCGGGCTGTGCTGGCGGTAGAGGTGCGTCCGTACGCAGGTTTTCTCTTGCAGCTCATCTTCTCAAGCGGCATTTTGGCCACGCTGTATTCCCTATGCTCATTCACCATTGTGCACACAGTTCGCTTCTTTTGCATCATTTCATCATCGCGATCGCGCAGTCCTGCTAGCCACGCCTCGTACCACGCCAGCTCACAGTCGCATATAAGAGGATTGTCTGCAAACAAAATACTTATAAGTCAGAATTCATATAAGTACAGAAGAGGATTAAGCCTTGATAGGGAGACTGCAGACAGAAACGTCTAAAATAATGTTCACGACAAATAGACTTTGATGAAACATAAAAGGCTTAGTTGAAAATACGTTGTATGTATCACTAGGTGGTAGATCCGTCGTATGCGAGAGACCGTCTGTGTAGTTACCACCGCTTTCTCTAATTCTGCCGCCAACCAAAGTAAGCACTGATGTGTTTTGTTTGAGAGATATTGAAGCCAGTGAAATCACTGGGCATTATGAATCTTAACATCTTGTGGTTCTGGGTGACGAGCGCCATGCAGTATTTTATAATTCAAAATTCTGATTGGCGTTGCTTCTGTTTATAGGCAGGCGCAACGCTTATCAAGCAAACGAACTATTCGTCTCGTCATTTACGCTAAAAAATTAAGAAATATTATTTCCAGGACTACATAATATGAACATATTTTTTATATTTCTTTTTTTATTATTTATATATTTAATAATAATAATCTGTAAAAGTAACAAACATCAAATTAGACGGAAAACAATACTGACCCATGATATCGACAACCCGGAGCGTATCCAAAATAGGCTCCATTATTTCTTCAGGTATGTGCTGCAACTTATTGTTCTGCAAATTCAACGTCTCCAGAGAGTTTAGATTGTCGAACCCCATTGTAGGTAGCTGGTGAATCCTGTAATTTAACTTTACTTTAATATCTTATAATAAATCTGTAAAAGAAAAACTTCTTTCAACTAGAAAAAGTAATAATAAAATGGCATTCGATGTAAAAGTTTCAATGATAAATTGTATTCTCAAGTTAGCAAATGAAAATTTATAAATTTTATTTTTCAGTTTTGTATTCGTCGTCCGCCAACCCACATTAGGCCAGCGTGGTGGACTAAGGCCTAACCCCTCCTTCAGTAGAGGAGGCGCGTGCCCAGCAATGGGACATGTAAAATACAGAGATAGTAAAAAAATCGTATATAAAATGTCGGCATGGTTAAAATTTGTAATTCACATTAAATTTTAATAAAGAATTTTAACTTTTTTGGTTACTAAAGTAAAATATAGTGAGTATAGTATAAGGTAAAAGTGCCTCGATAGTCTCCTCAAGCTTTAGACATGTGCATCAGTAAGGATGATAAAATGATAAATTATTAACACTGCTTATTTAGTTATGAATTTATAATCATCAAAAGTCGTATAACAGCGCCTTAAACCCTGTTTCAAGATATGCGATCCAGACAACACACCAAGAGTTCATTAAATTCATCCAATTATAAATTCACCTTAATACAATGAACTCTATATATCCGAACAGACAATAGCTACAAAGGAGTTATTAAGGGAATATGAGTTTGTGGCATGTTCTCCACCGTCCCTTAGCGTAAAATAGGAAGATATTCCGGAAACAATTCGTCTTTAGACAATCGAGGCGTGATTTGTAGTCCCGGGGGCGTCGAACACGGCATGGCCCCGAAAATTAATCAAAGCCCTACTGTTGTGTATTTTGAGTAATAAAGGAGAAATGTTTATTAATCGTAAAGCTGAAATAACTTGATCCTTACCAAATTTATGACTGTGATATAGGAATTAAGAATATTAAATTCTTGAATACAGGGAACATATTTGAATAGCCGAATTAATTATTTTTCAAGGTTCCATGAATTGCTTAGGACTTGAAGATACGAAGAAAACAGGGGTATAAAAGCGACATTTTAAATACTGTAGTGCAAAGACAAACGATCAGATATTATTTTCGTTACAATAATTTTAAAATGTCACTAAAATGTTATGTATGTACGAGTGATTTGCTAGAATGATAGACTTGTAACAACTTCTGTTTCTTTTAAATCCATTTTATATGACTTATAGAACTGCTATACTAGATCTTGGTACCCGTTTACATCTCAACACACCTTGTGTTGTTGTGTGTGCGTATTCTTTAGAATATTATCAGAGTTGGAGAGAAGGAAAAGGAAAACTAATGAATCATATCTACTTACATATTCTTCTGCAGGTTGAGGAATGTGATAGAGTCTCCGTAGCCAGTGAATGCATCTTCACTTATATATGTTATATTGTTGGAACGTAAGTCCAAATGACGTAAACGATGCAGGGGACGAAGTGCTTCTGACGGTATTTCATGGAGACGATTATCACCGAGACGCAGGTATTGAAGATTTTCTAAGAGCAAAATATTTGATTACTAATATATAATAATATATAGCTAATGCTTTGTTATTGGAAAATAGCAATAGCAATTGAAGGCATAGAACGAAAATAGCACTTATGGGCCATTCATGAATAAATAATAACATTGAGATAATACCTTCAAGTCCAGCAAACGCCTTTTCATCGATCCTTTGGATTAAATTTCCTTCTAGTTCCAATGAATTCAGGAATGTCAAATGTGAGAATACCTGAGATGGTACTTCACGAAGCTGATTATGAGCCAAACCCAAAGAATCTAGATTGCGTAGGCCTGGAAAAAAACATTAATTTAAAAGCACCAATATGTAGGAAAACGTAATGTCCAAACCCAAAATAAAGTAAGCAATTTACCCGCAAAATCTCCTTCTGAAATCGAAGTGATACGATTTTCCTGCATCTCAAGTTTTTTCAAATTTTCGAGCAACGCAAGGGCTTTCTGCGGCACCGCTGTTAATTCATTTCCACCGAGATTCAGCCGCTTTAGTTTCCTAAAATAATACGCGATTCATCAAATTATAATTTCGGAAAAATAGCCATAATAAAATAGTGTTACAACGGAAGGACTTTGTAACAAGACGATAATTTATTCGAATAGCATAGTGTGTAATTTATTTTCCTAACTTTCCTGTGCGCAACCAACAATAGATTTCGTTTGAACAAAATCGAAGCTATTAGGCACAGTACTTGAGTCATTAATTTTATAGCTACAAAATAAATTGCTCTTAAGCGCCATTTAACGTCGGCTCATTTGGTAAAGTGTCAAGCAATGTTGGTCATACAATTCTGTGATTACTTCAATCTATATTTACATAAACTGAGATAGATAAATTATATATTATTGTTTGCATTTGCGAGTAAATAACAAGCATCAAATTATATTTGCCAATAAAATTTACATAATCTAAAAGCTTTGCTACTCGATGCATTAGAATTTTGATCAAACTATTATTCGTAATGAAATTATGTCTGCCGACGTATATAGAGCTTAAAATATTATAACAATTATTGTTCATATCATTAGGATAAAGTACGATTAACATCGTGAGGTAAAACCTATTGAGTATTTTTTCGAGACGACAACCCATGTACTTTGTAAATCATTTTACAGTTAACAAAAACAACCTACTTACAACAAAAAAAGACTTAAATATCAGATTTATGTTCAAAAAGTAGAGTATTAGGTAATTTTTTTCTATTGAAAAAAGAGAAAGAGATCGCACTGAGATGAATTAGTTTAAAATACAATCAATTATAGATAAGATGCTGTTAAATTGTTGATAATGTTGTGTATGTTAAAAAGCATGTAGCGCTGAATCCATTATCAGCGGAAGAAGAGTAGGAAGAAAAAACTGTATATTATGTTGTGTAAATGAAAAAAAAAATCTTGGAATAAAATCATATTTCTCACTTCTCGAGTCCTTTGAAAGCTTCGCCGTCCACAACAGATATTCTGTTTTCGTAGAGAGTTAAAATCTCCAATGTGTCTAGTCCCATAAAAGCTCTGTTATGCACCGCGGTTACCTTTTAACAAAACGTTGTTTTTTTAGTTACATCATACACAGATCCAGCAGTCAGCTACTACTAATTTTTGTTTCAAATAAAATTCAATTATATTCAAATTCAAAGGATCAAAACAGATTTTAATATACATTTTGGCTAAATGAATAACGTTTATTTTATGGATTACGGATAAACTTTGTCGATTGTTTAAAAAACAATCAACATGTATAAAATATCTTCGAAGTATATTTTCTTGTACTCGTATGTCAAGATTTATATATCCACACGAAATCAAGTGCATTGGGGCCGGCATAATTCTAAAATAGAGGGATGCATCACGTAACATCTCTCTACGGTCGACATAATATTTGGAATGCACTGTACTTACCATCAGGTGCAGTATATAATGATTTCTTATATATACGCGAATATACCCATTGAAATAAAACTAATTTAAACGAATTTTATAGCGGTTTTTTAATTTTTTTTTGATCCCGACGTTTCGAAACCTTTCAGCCTTCGTGGTCAAAAGACCGCGATAAAATCCGTTTAAATTAGTTTTATTTCAAGGTGCAGTATACTTTTCGGTGCCAGGATCTAAAAAAATATCATAAGATTATCATATTTACCTTGTTGTGATTCATGTTGAGAATGAGTAAATGATTAAGATGTGTGAACGAGGATGTGGGTATCGTCGCCAGGCTGTTCTGCGAGACATCCAGCTGGGTCAGCTTATTACCTGCGAAAATAGGCAATAATTTCGTATACAATGAACAAAATATCCACGTCTATTACACACGTCGCTTTACTATAAAATATATTCATGGAGTTATACAAAGTTTTAGTTTTGTTAGTATTTAGATTACTTGAAGAAGGCTTTATGTTATTATAACTATTGTTCACTGCGCCGCGCGCGTAATATCTTTTATATAGGGTAAAAGTAGTCTAATACAAGATCATGGTCTACCTGGGTGCCATATTCATTACAAATCTACTGAGCGGTTAAGGCGTGACTGAATAACAAACATTTATTAAGATCGGATATTAGTCCTGTGTTATACACAGTCTGACTTCTAGGCACAGAACTCCTCCACTGAGAGATGTTAGATCTTCGTCCATCTGTCTGGCCTAATAAATGGTGATAGATACAAATTTCGAAATTTAAATGGAATATCCTCAGAAATGCAGATTTCTTCTTAATGTTTTCCTTTACCTTTAAAGCTGTCGATAATGAGCAAAAAATACACACGTAACTACGACAAGTCAGAGTTGTATGCACTGCAGGGCTGGGGTTGATCTCTGCCTTGGCAGTTCATTCTACTTTTCTAAACAAGGGTTGCTTTCCGCTATTTCCAATATCAAGATTAATATTTTCCGAAAAAAAAGACAGTACAGCGAAAACAAGAAAAATATAAATACTAAAGAGAAATTCTCGGAATTATAACATTAGATCTGTGACTACGTAGGCGTTTCGCTAACCGTGAACATCTCTCCTTCAACGAACTCATTTAATATTATCTTACACAGGATAAACCAAAAAGAATATCTTAATCAGAGGTTTTTAGTTACCGGAGTTTCATTCGAATCAAAGAAACGTGTTTAGTATTTATATGAATAAACTGTTTAAATATAAACTTGTATACTCTCTCAGCCAGCCAATTTCAACTAACTTTAATTACAACATTTACTCTTTAAGTAATATTATTAATCTGTTTTAAAATTACATTTTCAGTAAATGTTTGTGATATTAAATTGTTTAGTTTCTTGCTGTCATTCGATGATTCTTCTTCTATAATGCTGCCCGGTTTATTCATAGATAGCATACATACATTCACTCACGCTTGTAATCCCCGAAGGGCTATTCAGAGGTGTAACCCATACATCCACATTTCGCCGAGCCTATTTCCGCGCCATGATGTAATAGGGGGCGAGATTATTTCCATACTGGTCACCAATTCCAGACTCCGGGCTGATACTGAGCATTTCGTGATAGAAAAACCCCAACATCACTTTTACCCGACCTGTCGATCGAACCCGAAACCCCAGCAAAATAATGGTACCCCGTACGCAATACAAACGCGCCACCGAGGTACTCATAGATAGTAATTGATAGTAAACGTGCAAATGACGTAGACACTTCAACTCACCAATAGAACTAAGAGAGGAGTCCTCAATGACAGCCAGACTACTGTTATGTACGGTCAGGTGACGAATGTCAAGGCCGAGGAATATGTACGAGGGCAATTTAGCCAAATTGTTGTGGCGCAATTTCAAATAGAAAATTATCATCGGCTTCGAACGGAGTGTGTTCATGGCCTGAAACAATTTTTGTTGCATTAATCTCAAGTAGCCAATACTGAAATAATTTACCACAATTCATATTTGTTTTAAATATTTTGAGTTTATAACTCATAAACCGTTACATCAGACGAGGTATAAAAGTTATACAGATAATTAGGGTTCCAAGACGATAACTCTTTGCGATAGCTATTGTTTTTTATTTTGTACGTTCTTTAGAATCAAGTTGAACACATTTGACTTTTTTTTATGGCAGTGATCGGCAAACGAGCAAGTGGGTCACCTGATGGTAAGTGATCTCCACCGCCCATGTATGCCCACAATATCAGAAGAATTATGGACGCGTTGCCGACTTTAAAGGAAAGGGATAATTAGGGATTGGGAAGGGGAGGGGTATTTGGGCCTCCGGATATCTCACTCACCATACGAAACGCAGCAGCAAGCCGCTACTTTACGTCGGTTTTCTGTGAGACAGTGGTAATGACCCGGTTGAGCCGGCCCAATCATAATGTAGACAAAACTGTCTACAGCGTGGCTCTACCACTCATAAAACTTAACTCATAAAACTTAGCTTATTGAACTATAGAGTATTATGGTGAATTGTTTCCAAACCTTCTGGATATGTTGCTGTTCAGTGAACTCGCACAGGATGTCGAGGCCGTTCTTTTTGACGGTGCAGCTGCAAGGTGTCATGGTGTTGGGCGCGGGACACTGCTGCGCGCCCTGCGGGTGTGCTGGTCGAGCGCACAGCACCACGCAGCACACCACCAGCCACCGGGCCACCATCCTTGATAATCTAGGAGACCAAAGGATCATTAGCACCAACTCCGGTGACATGTTGAAAAAGTTTATCATTAATATTATTAGTTTTTCAAAACACTCAGACTCGAAATAAATATTTGTGGACCATATAAAAATTGGATATAAGAATTTTACGACGTTATTATAGATACGTAACTCAAGGTCTTTAACTAACTTACACAGGTAGTAGAAAATTAGGAAATATAAGTCTTGCCACGAAAATGGGTCTTATGGATAACGGAACCCTAAAAAACTCCGCACAGAATCCACTGATAAAATATTTTTGTGGCAGCTTACTTAAATCTTTCATCCGATATCGGCAGCAGGTCGTACAACACGTGCTACTAAAATAATGCGTCTATACATTTAGGATGAAGAATACAAAGGTATGGACATAGAGGCGAGCTGAATTTCTATTGCTGAAGATACGAGACGCGAATACTAATTTATACTCTCCTGGTAGTTTTTGACCTATTGCGCGACTTTGTTTTACAGAATTGTATTGTTATCGTATCATACAGTGATTGATAATAATATTTAATATTTGAGACAGTGTTAATATAAATAAATAGAATAATGTTATTAGTTTGTTGATGCTTACGTGTCTATTGTATACGGTGATTTTGCAAGAGTCTTTCAATATTCCTAGATGAACAAAAACATCAGTTCATGTTCACACACACTTGAGTTTTTAGTGTCAAGTAATTATAACAATTATTATCAATATTTGAAAAAATCGTTTCGGTGCCGTCATTCCGTTAAAAGTTATCAATGTTAGTCAGAAAAGGAACAACAATGCCGAGGCCAATTTATAGTATCGCTGATAAGAATTTGGGCCATGAATATCTCATCTTATAAAGAAAATAGATTTAAACAAAGAATGAACATTGCTTTTCAATTTTAAAAATGCACAATCTCTTAATTTTTAAGCTCACAATATTGCGGTAAAATACAAAGAAACTACACTGCTAAATGAAAATACAGTTTTTGTTTATAGGTGCGTATTTTTTATGAAATCTTGAAATAGCTATATCTCATATACTACTAGATAAACAGTTGCAGGTGCAACATCTGTTCAGGACTACGTATACTTTTATGTCTCTTAGGCTTAGTACACCATTTCCGACTAACCTTGATGACTTGTTTATAAGTAATAGATGTTGGCTTACACGCCACTGACAAAAATTTAAACTACATATTTATAAGCTCACGCACATAGCAAGACGTGCACAAATGATCCGATTTATCTATACCTTATTACACGCTCAATACAACGACAGTTAGTCATTTCTGTGGACCAAAAACAAAACCCGAATACCATTTGCAGCGATTGACACATCACTACAATCCATTTCTATACGTGACGCGAATGGCTCACCCATCGATTCAATGCGGCCTTAACATGACCATCCAACACCATCTGTACTAACTTAACTCTGAGGTCATGACGTCTTGCATAAATTACACATATCTATTTGTAATCTGACATGTAGATCTCACGATGTTTACCCTCACAACTGGGACTCGATTTGCCAATATGTGGTTAATTACACTAGGCTTAACACGTACTACAATTTTAGTCCAGATGCGGCGTAACATTATAAATTAGAGTCGTGCATACTGATGATGAAAATTTATATATAGTGTTTTTCATATAGCCTGCAAACCGACCCTCACAGCTAACATGAGGGCCAATTCTGCTAATTAAATATGTTCAAATATCATTCCGATCTATTCTCAGTGCCAAGAAAGTCGCAAATTGTATTCCCGTAAACCAATAATAAGTGCTACAATAATACATACGGATGCCTACTGACTAAAGTCGTCACTGCTTCGAAGCATTATTACCATATGTACCTATAGCAATAAAAAATATATTTATGGAGTTTCCAATCATATTTTTAGACGGTTGTTTATAATAAAGGAAAGTGAAATTACCATTGAATACCAGAAGTACAATATCTCATTAAGTAGGTACACAGCTTTCGGAATACCAAAGTATGTTGTATTATTTTTTATCCTAGCTCGACAAAGTGACGTCACATCTGATGATAGATGTAGCGCAATCCAAGAATAGTGTGGATTAACGACAGACAATGTATCGTATTTCACAGCTTTATGGCATAGCAGAAGTATGATTTTGCGAACTTCTTCTCTCTACCAAATAAAACTGTATTTAAAACCAAAATAGGGTTAAGAGATAGTTCTACCCCTGCTATTTAAAAATATTTTTTTATTACTTTTACCCCCAAATACATAAATCACGGAAGGTCTTGGTATGCGTATTCAATCTTTTTCGCCAACACCTCACAGAACTTTGAATTACAAAGCACTGCACGCCTGTGATCATCACCCTGAGACATAAGATATAAAGAATCAGAATGCCCAGTAATTTCGCTGCTTTCAATATCCTTCAAACCGAAAAATAGCATTTACCCATTGTTTACCCCTGTCGCCTGATTGACGACAGGGATAAACAAGCAGGGGCACATTGCCTACTTATCCAAACTACCAAATTTATTTCTTATACGTTTTAACGTTTCAACATTGGACGGGTCAGAAGTTCAAGTGTCAAATCTGACAATCGATCTGACAAAATGTGACTACTGTTTAAATACTCACTTATACGTTCGTGTTCGTGTCAGGTTGGCGAGCGTTTACGGTGTGGAGACAATGGGTGCGCCGATGTCATGTGGCACTAGGTCATGTTTACGGGGATCCTCCAAGTGCCGCCCTGTTGGGATTATTATTACATTAATGACATGTTCTCACGAAAACCACGACGTCATTTGGATAAGTTACATGTTATTTTTTACAATGGCCATCAAATGAGAATGTAGGTCACCCGATGGTAAGTGATCTCCCACAAAACTCACACCAAATGATAAGATAGATAAGTTGCTGATCTTGAAGGAAAGGAATAGTTAAGAAATTAGGAAGGGGAGAAGGGATTTGGGCCTCCAGATATCCTCACTCACCATAAAATTTGCAAGAGCAATCAGTTACTTCATGTCGGTTTACTGTGAGTGGTAACAACCCAGTTGAGCAGGCCTAGATAAAACAATCTACAGCGTGACTCTACCATTAGCGCTCGGAAAGTAAGTATAGTCAGGTCAATTTAATTGAACATCCCAGTCAGTTCAGTGGCTCTACTTCCGAAATGACTAACCCGGGTACAATGCCCGGTCAATGGTAATATATTTTAATTCACTTGTATGACCGTTGCGCCGCAATTGCGTTGGTTCGAAAGTACCTAAAAGTCATTTCAGTTCAAGTTACCATAATTGTTTAAATATCTTACTGCCACTCAATTATCTTTTATTGTCACAAGTCGTTTCATAGAATTTGATTATTTCCACACTTGAACCAATTAATACTTTATACTCCGTTACTGAGTCCGTAAATAATTTTACTTGGCGTTACTAAGAAATAATCTAATTCTAATAAATAGCTAATTGACAATTTATTAAACGTCTCTAAGTGCGGCAAATTAACTGTTAGTTGTTTTGTATTTGACTAAGCACGAGTATCGACCAAGACGATACTATTCTTATTATATAAACTGTTCAAAATGCCCTGTGGTATCAATTTCATAAATTACGTCCTAAATTAAAAGATACCTATTCCATAAACAAATTGAGGGATTATAATATTCCAATAGATTAATTTTACAGATACCTATCCCACAAACAAATTTGTAATATTGAAATGGATTAAATCATTTTGTACCCACATAATTGGCCGGTCCAACACGAAGAGAGTTCATAATTTATTCAACGTCTAGTAGTGTCGGCCGAAAACTTGAAATAGATTGATAACTTCCGTAATGTGGCGGTCTGAGAACCGTCCACTGTGCAAAGCACAAGTGTTTTACATACAATATGTGAATTAATTATGAAAGCACTATTTGTATTCTAGTTAATGTATTTATTCGGAATTATTCTTTTTATCTTTATTGCCTTTCTTGCCAAGGTCCACCTTCCTACTTAGAAAAACCGGACCATAAACAGCCCACTAAGTTTGAATAAGCAGGATCTTTTTAGGGCTGGGTCGCGCCGCTAGAATCTAGTGGTCAAAAAAGTATATAAATAAATAGATTTAGTGTATTATTATTTTGTGATTTAGTGTGTGATTTTTTTGTATTTAGAGGTGTGCAAGAGTTGTAGTGACGAAGATTGAGAAAGGAATACTGAGATGGTTTGGGCATGTAGAGAGGATGGATGAAAGAAGATTGACCAAACAAATATACAAGGCAAGAATGAATGGTACAATTGCGAGGCGGAATGCCTCGGCGAACTTTCTTAGATCAAGTCGGAAGTATTCTCAAGAAAGACCAGGTCAGAAGTACCCTAAACCGACGTGCATGCATGAAGAATTTAATGAGGGAGAAGGAGGCCAAAGAGGTGTGTAAGGATCTTAGCAGATTGAAGTTCGTTGTGGCTGCTTACCCCTTTGGGAAACAGGCGTGAGTCTATATATGTATGTATATTTAGTATATATACCTTGTGCATTTTTGATGGCGGTATGTATGTTATGTACACAATTTGATATGATTTATATATCTTGCCTTTAATTTTGTACTGATTTGTCATGAGTGCTATTTTGATTGTCTATATAATTAAAAATCTTCTTCTTCATCTTTTTTTTGCACCTACTTTGTTCAACTCTGCATTACCCAAAGGTTGACTGGGAGAGAATGCCTTTGGCATTAAGTCCGCCTTTATACAGCGTATATAAAGAGTAAATAAATAAATAAAAAACAATTTCATTTATTCATTTCAATCTACCAATTTTTACGAGCAGCGTCACTACTGAAACCATTCGCTCTAACGATAGTCTTGCATGGTTAAGAAATAGGGATTGGTAAGGGAAGGACTTGAGACTTGGGCCTCCGTTAATCCTACTCTCCGAACAAAATGCAACTGCAAGCTGCCACTTCATGCCGGTTTTCTATGAGACCGAAGTAATAACTCGGCGCAACAGGCTAATAAGCCAAATACTGTAGACAAAGGTGCCTACAGAGTGACCTGAAAATACAATTAGGTTTAATACGTCAAGCCTCCTCTTTTAGTTTTAATTTTTTTTGATTAAATTAATGTTACTGTTAAGATAAATAAATAGAATGCATCTAAAAAGCCTGATCGATCTTGATTCCCTTATATTTCAAAGAGCTTTTCATACCGAGAGTTTAATTAAAGAGATTTTTTTTAATTACGTGTATCCAATAGTATACGAAACATAGGTGTTTAGATTAATACAATGTTAATGTTCCGATATAATCTAGACAATTCGCCTGTGTCATGTAGGAATGCCTTTTGATCCAGTTTCAAAAGCTTTCAAAATACAGTACCCTTATTAAAACCAACGGATAAGAAATATCTTTAATAAATAAAAAAGATCCTCAAAGTAATAGCAAAAGGCGGTATCTATCTAAAATATTGTGATTTGCTTCGAAGTCAAAGTAATCAAAAAAATTATAAAACCCGTAAAATTTCATAGAAAATTAAGGTGGGAGCAAACAAAGTGGGGACCATTTCTCAAGGAAATTAAAAGCGGCCTGAAACGATTACTGAACAAAGGATCCGAGGTCATCCCCTACAAATCTGCGTAGTCAAGTGATAGTTAAGGGTTCTTTATCATTTTCAACGAGATAAATTAAATTTGCAAGTTCAGCGTTTATTAGAGAGGCGCATCTCGTCGGCATTTTGGGGATTTTTTCATATACTTCGTATGGGATTACAACTTAGTTCAGTTAGTAAAGTCTAAATTTTGGTAACGTGAAGATCCTACCAACCTCTTCATATCAAACAATTTGTGTGATCAATCAGTAATCATAACGTTAACATATATTATTTATTTTTCCGCAAAGGAAAGTAATCATTAATCCCATAGATGGTTTGCGATATTAGACACAAGATCATCTCATTTCACCATCAATTTAGACTAACGTGAAAAAATAGCGATCACAACCTGTTTATTAACTGGGAAATCTCGCGAATATCTTACATAACATGAGAAATTCTTGTACTTTGGTGAGTGGATTAATAAAATGAGATGAGATTTTTATTTCAACGTAACATTATTTTGTGTCTTCACATACATTTATTAAGACAGTTGTAAATATTTAATTCAAGTCGTCAGTCGCGAAGGCATGGATTTAAGACCGACGGTCACTGACAGACTAAAACGCGACAAAGCAAATTCGTTCGTACAAAATATTTAAAACGTCATACTAACTTTATTTTATTCTACGGTTTATCGACAGTAACGGTCAGAAGATACGTTTGATATGTGCAACACCACGACACTATCAATATCTGTGACAACGCTATTAATGAAGTACAGATGCTAAAGTTAGTAATATAAATTTAAATTAATTCGTATTTAGAAACTCTTTTATCTAATGGCAGCGTACTAAGGCTGAGAACCATAACGTTCTGGGTTCAATCCTTAGGTCGGGCAATCATAATTTCAAACGCAGTGAATTTTCGATTCGAAAAATTATAACTACGAAATTGTCCTATGTTGAAATTTATGCCTGGTATGGCGATAAGCTCGCCCCCTATCACACTATAGCACGTAAGTAGTCTTGGCGAAATGTAGGTGCAGCACTATTAGTAATTCTGCCAGCCCCTTCGAGGATTAAGGCATGAGCTTATGCAATTTGTTCGAATATAGAGGCTGCTCCGCTGTAATATCCTGCATGGAGCAACTAGGCCATTAATTCTAGAAGTATAAATGTAAGAGTAAAATCCAAGAAGTAAAAATGTATAGGAAATCATAAGATTCACAACACATTCATGACACAATAATAGTATCAGATTTTGATGAAATATTAATAAAATAACATAATCTGTTTAGCCCAGTTAATCCAACTCACGTCTTTACGAATGACTGTGCTTTATGTATTCTCATAATTCGAATTCTCGGAGAAAAAAAATGGGTATTTTATTCCAGTAAAAGAAAGTTGCCTGGAAATGTTTTCTTACTCCAATCTAAGATCGTAATAAACATTCATATGAACTTGTTTACAATTTAGAAATAAATAAAGATGAACTCATTGAACCGCATATTAATGATAATAATAATTTGTTTTATAAACATTTCATTTGTGATCAGTTTACGTATTTCAAGTTAAGTGGACGAATGACCCAACCTCGAATAATGTAATAATTTCCAGGAATTAAATGTCTCTTTACATAATAACAGATATGACATCATTTGAGACCAAAACGAGTACCTAACATAATGTTATGATATTATTAACTTCTATATTCACAAGTAGAACTAAAACATACATAAATACACATACATATTCATAAATACACATAACGAACTAAGAAAAATATAAGATGTTTTACCATACATTCAGCGACCACAAGTCTACAATCTTTGACGTCCTCGATACGTGACCGATATAATAAACGGAGAGAAAGATTTTTTATTGCCAAACACTCCACACACAAAGCGGTACAAAGAGTTTTCTCACACGTATTTCTATTGGCAGCATCACAGCGCGTATAAAGAATTATGTGACACTTCCTTTGAAAGCACTTTTACCGGGTATGGCGGAAAAATCAACCATTATATTTTATGAGAGAACGCACTCAACGCGACAAACACAAAATGGGGATGTAATGTTTTAAAGTTGGATATAGTGCTTGTGCGCAGAACTGTCGTCGACTGGGCAGGCCCCTTCGTTTGATCATATTCTATTATCATTTGATGGGCCATCTCCGTTTAGGCCCGTGTCATTGTGCGAGACGAGTCGGTTTGTTACTTATGGATACACGTTTACTGTTTGGTGAAGGGTGATCATTGAAATGTCGCGAGTCGCTGAACTCAATATTGTAATGTGTATTAGCGTGGGTTCTATGTAAACATTAGTTTTATATTACAGAATACGATTTCGTTACATGCTTGTAATATTTTATCAATGTCATATCCTAACATAAATGAGGTTATTTTTATGTGCTTGTGACAAGTTTTCTCAATTCTACTTCCTAATGTGAAAGATTAAATGCTTGTGTGTGTGTGTGTGTGTGTGTGCACAAGTTTGTGAATTAGAAAGTTTGTTAGTCGGTCACGTCTAAACGACTGAACAAATTTGAATGAAATTTGACACACAAGCAGTCCATAACCTGGTTTCCTGGATCTGGACACATAATGTTTAATAAATTACTTGATGACAGCCTCCGTGATGTAATGGGTGTAGCCGGCTGCGAAGCGATAGGCCGTGGGTGAGGTTACGTTAAATGTTTGTGTAATCCACAAGTACTTGTTTCGGTTCCATGTATTGTGGGACTGTAAGTCCCTCGTAGTTCCTGATACCTACGATATATTTAATCTATTGAAATTACTAGGCATTATGAGACTTAACATCTTATGTATCAGGGTGACGAGCCCGAGGCATACAGTGATTTGTAATTCAGTTTTGTATGTAGTTAAATATTATACGACATTAACCGGGAAAATGACGATTTTGGAAATAAACCAAATTGATATATAAATTTCATAAATTTCCATTACATAAATATGACTACTGTAGTACCTAGAAATGCAGAAAATGTGTATAATGGTGCTGCCACACCGATGTTATAAAATGTTAACAAAAACATTTTCTAACATTTTCTAACATTTCTTAACATTTTATAACATTTGAAAACATGACATCGGCCCTTCTTTGACGGCTTCTTTGACGGCGGCGCTCTCAAAAGTACCGCCGCCCGCGGTTAAAAAATGTTAACAAATGTTAAATAATGTTACAAAATGTTACAAATTGTTAAGAAATGTTTACTAAATAATGCTGCCACACCGCTGTTATAAAATGTTATATAACATTTTCTAACACCGGTGTGGCAGCACCATAAGAATACACAAAATGCTCAATATCTGTACTGAAACGTTCCAAAAACAAAAAAAAAATACGGATTGCACTCCCGGAGTGCCGACAGAAGTGAAAACTTACCAAACAAGATGCGAGAATACAAAATTACGGCAACATGTCCACTCGACATGATAAAAGTACATTCTACTCTCTTCGCGTTTATGCGAGCCTGGTACTTTTTACGGCAGCATGTTCCAAATAAGAAAAAACCTAAAAAGTTCTTTGTCCAAATCGTCATTTGTTTATTAATTACGGCTACTCGCCATGAAAAATGGACATTCTACTCTCTTCGCGTTTATGCGAACCTGGTACTTTTTTTACGGCACCATGTTCCAAATTATAATAAAATAAGTAAAATATCGTCATTTTATTATCAATATCAAAAACAAAATTACGGTAACATGTCTGTCTATTCACCATAAAAAAAAACGAACACAGTCCGGTCAAAGTCCTGTGAAAGTCCGGTCCAATCCGACTGGTCACTCTTTGACGCCACCTGGGACTTCGAAATTATCGAAGTTCCAGGGAAGTCGGCTAGCGCTGGGTGGTCAACTGGCCCGCGTGACGTCTCACGGAAGGTTCTCGAATATTCTGGAACCTTCCGCTCGCCGCCGCTCGCGTTACGGAACGTTTCGGTTCACCCTCCCATAAGAAGTTATCACTTCAAAAGTAATACTTCTCTTAAATAACCGAGTAACCCTTGAAGGCTTTTTTACAGTGACCTTATGCTATATAACAAGAGCCACATATGAACTTATTCATGTTTAAAGTGAATACAAACTATGTTACGTGTGAAGTTGAATACGTGTTGAAATAATAAGTAAAACTAAGAAACTCGGTAGTCAAGAAACCCTAGTATTTGTAATATTAATTTGCTCAGAAATGTGTATCTGAGAATACAGTAATATAAATTAAACTGTAGTATTTTTAACAAATATTTTTTTAAGGATTTTATGCAATATCTCCATCACATGGCACCTCGTGATTTTTTGAAGTCGGTTGAGGTGTCAGATAATAAACAAATTGCAAAATAGTAGATATTTTTGTCGGGGATTTACGGTTTATGATATAATTTAATAATTTTGAAAATCTTTTTATGACAATTATTTTTCGTAAATAAATAAAATGACTATTAAATAATCAAAATTAGTAAAAAAACCGCGATAAAATCCGTTTAAATTAGTTTTATTTCAATAAATAAAATGACTGTCACATCAAAAGCAATATACATTACTTATTTTAATTAAAAAGCGAAGGCAGTTGTGTCATGCAGCCAACCAAGAACGTTTTTTATTTCACTTAGGCAACACCGACCACCAGCCGTATCGGATAATTTTAGAGATGTGGAGCAGAGGGTAAATATCGATCGACCTGTTACGTGCCACAGAGGTAGGCGATACGACCCACTCGGGATTACAACATTTTCTTTCCCTTGAACTTAAAGGCTGTGGAAATTTTAACATTGGAAACATTTCATAACATAAATCACTTAGGTCGAGATATGATGTATAATAAACGAAACTTTGATTTAAGTTATTTTGAACAAAAATGACACAACTAAGTGCGATTTAACAATACGAAGACTCGACCGCCTCGTAAGTGTAACTCACTCACTCAACAAGGTGGTAGGTCCCCCGTATGCGGGATACCGTCTGGGTTGGCACCACCGCTTTGTCTATATCTGCCGCCAAACACAACAATACTTACCACTGTGGTAAGTACTGTCGTGTTTCGGTTTGACGGACATTGAAGCCAGCGAAATTACTGGATATTATGAGATTTAACATCTTATGACTCGGAGTGACGATGGCGCCACTGTTAGGCTACTTTTATCTCGGAAAAAGCAGATCACGCGGGGGGGGGCCGCGAGGAACAGCTAGTTTTTATATATAAAGATGATATTACTATAATAATCTTCTTTCACCTGCCCTGCTTACACGTTACAGAAAGATATGGCTTGTAGTTTTTACGACCGGCCGTCTGACGTCATCGCCTCTGGGGATAAAACACCTGGGTCCAGACCCAGCGAAATAAATATTTATGGTTCACAAAAACATTTTTCTCGGAGCGGCAATCAAACCTACGGCCCCAGCCGGCTACTCGCCCACTGCACCACAGGGGCTGTGTCTTATAAGTTCCTATACTATATAATCTACAATTTTTTGTTCGAATCTTAGAACAACATTTCGCGCCTGTTTTGTAATTGGCCCTTATGACATTATTACGCAGTATGTGTATTTCTAACAACTCCATTATACGTTAACAATGTATCTTAATGTACAGGAACAACGATAACCTTCGCCCGTTCGTCTCAAATTGGTAATAACTTTCTTTGGACAGATAAAGATCTAAGTTTCGACGTTTGTATGGGCTTCGCTCACGATACGGCAATTCGCTGTAACAATGTACGTAATCGAAGCGAAATCTCATTATTTCGAAGACTAACGTTTAGTTAGTCGTTACGATGATTTGTAAGACGCCGAATCACGTAACATATTGAGGAACTTTGCGGGTCTATTTAGTTGGGAATATGAGAATATAATTTTACTTTATCAGCAAACTCCCACGTACGAATAAGATGTGGAATGAAATCCCTATCAAAGTCAACTTCTACAATTCAGGGTACTATGGCATAAGGATCCTCAAAAAAATGGTGTTCTAAACAAACCGCAATAAACTATAGTGCCGAGTCAGTTTCAAGATCTTTACGATATTTCTCACTAATGGGACTCTAACGCTAGCGTCTGACGCTTGACGCGACAATCGAAAGTCTATGTTAAATCTTGTATTGTTGTAATTTATACTGTTTTTCATTGTACTCTTAGTCGCGTTCAATAATTGTTTAACGGGTATTTTTTTTCAGGCGAGGATATTTTTAATGTGGAATTTCATGTTTAAATCACGATTATTATATTTTTTTAACTGTTTGTAATCAACCACGGCGAAATATTTGTTTGCAAACCGACTAATTACATTTAAATTACGAATTTTAATCATATCAAATTTACAAGTGCGCCCAATTTGGATATATACACATAATAAATCGCACAATAATTTTGAAAGCAAACCACTCACCGCCCGGAGTTGTAAAGGCCACTACGTCAAAGGATTGCACTATGAGAATTGCACTGTAACTACAGCTTTGAAAGGCGCAGTTTAAATTCGTACCAAATGCAGAGTAAATGTGGTTACATCGTTTCTGCGACTGATTGGGGAACCAGATTAGGTGATGCTGCTCATAGTCTGTCAAACGAAGTACATTCTATGTATGTACGTAGAGTTTGCCTAGCCTATAATAGCGCGCTATGTTTGAACTGAGATACCAATTAAGTGGTAGGACAGGTCATTCATAACTTGAAAACAGGTCTAACTAATTTAAACGGATTTCATCGCGGTTTTTTATTAATTTTGATCCCGTCTCGAAAACTTTTCAGCCTTCGTGGTCACGGGATGGGACAGTCTACCCGTCGTTTTTAATATTAATTTCATAATCATTATGTTTTTAATTTAAACTTAATTATTAACCGGTGCAATAACTTGTAATACTTGTGATTGCCTGGGTAACGTAACTGGGTAGCATTACATACTTGTTTGTTCTTATTTAGTTATTTTGTGCATAAATAAATAAAAAATGTTTTAGTTAAAAAGGGGCTCTATAGTACAGTTTTAGATTAAAGATTTAATTTAAAGACGAGACGAGCAAGTCGCTTGCCTGAACGTAAGAGCCAAACCTGCCCATAAACAGAAGCAATGCCACACAGAACTTTAAATTATAAAGCACACACAAGGCATGGCACTGAACTGCGCTCGTCACTACGAGACATAAGATGTTGTCTCATAATGCATTTTATGAGTCGTACTTCGATTTAGTCCAATCTTATGCATGGAATACCTAATTTTGCGAACAATATAGCAGAATATAGCAAAAAGTATATTTTTTTATAGTATTTGTATGAAGGAAACATCGTGAGGAAACCTGCATACCTGAGAACTCGATAAGATTTTCGAAGGTATGTGAAGTCTGCCAACCCGCATTAGGCCAGCGTGGTGGACTAAGGCCTAACCCCTCTCATTCAGTAGAGGAGGCTAGTAAAAAATAAAATTGTATTATACAAAAAATACCCTTTTGGGTATTTTAGACAATTTATTTAACTCGCATTTCTCGCACAGCAACAAAACCTCGCACCGTTATATTTGGAATACGTCTAACACATCTGTTTTATCCTTCCCCGAAGCTCTATTGTCGGGTAAATGTGTAAACCTACGGAAACACTTACAGTAATATCTCGTTCCTTATTTCTTAAAGTAGTCCCATAGGACTTCATTCCTAATGTATATATTTTTTGACGTAATCTACGATGATAATATATGAATACCGTTTGATATTTGGATATTAAATACAACATAAGACTGAAATTTTATGTTGAAAATATGTTTATTTATTTAAATGCCACTCAAAACTGTAAACGCTGTTTAACATGAAGTAATAACGAAATATTTTAGATATTTTAAGGCGTCTTACATGGAGTAATTAAAAATAATCTATCAAATAATAAATATAAGCACGTACTAACAACAAAACGAAACTTTTTTCTTCATGAATATTTTGTAACACGCTTGTTGATTCTTTGCATATCTATGATTCTACAATGACAGCCTCGAGGCCGCAGGTTCGATCCCCGCACGAGACAAATATTTGTGTGATCCACAAATATTTGTTCGGGGTCTGGGTGTTGTGAGACCGAAAGTCGCTCGTAGTTCTTGATACCCATGACACAAAACTCGTATCTTACTGTGGGGTCAGGACTATGGGAGTGACTGTTGGGTGTATTTGTTTTTATATCATAGGTAATATAAAACTGGCCTTGACACAATCGATTGTATAAATATTTGATTAACCACATGTCCTTTTACCAATAGGACGAGGTCACTGCTTGTTTATGTCATTTATATTTCAACATTTAATTTTGTTATACGATGATAACAAGCAATGTAAGTTATGCGCTTCGGTATTGTTCATTTATTTCGGGGAAAACTAAGACTCGATGATGATTAGAGATGTTTTAACGTAAGATTATTGATGTACTTTTTTTATGAGGCACAGAAAGACTGATTTTATTAGTATATTTGTAGTTCCCTTCTGTCTGACACTATCCCGACTTAATTCATCATGATTTGACGATGGAAATGGTATTAGGTGGGGTGACCCACCATCTATCTGATTCCCATAACCCGCAACGGGATCCAAGTTTCGCCATTGCCACATACGTTAATTAGCAGAGTGTACCACGTGCAGGTGAGATTGGCACTGGGCCTAAGATGTTGGTGGCCACTTACACTCCTGTTGGTACACCATATCGTAAAAATGTTGATTTCCTATGTGGCTACCTTAAATTGAAATAGTACTTTATATTCATGTAATCTATTTTGAGTAGATGAATTACTTTAAGTCGTCATTTTTGACCCGTGTATGAACACGGGTACCACACCGTAATATTTATCGTGTGACAAAATAAACAACGTGTTTTCTTTAATATTGCAATGTATCCTAAATTTTCTTATAACTTCAAAATAAGTATACGCTGAACCTAATAAATTTGTGTTAATTACTTGCGACTTGCATAATAAACAAAGGCAAAAGCGCAATTTACAGCAAAAAGTTATCAAAGAATAACTGTCAAGATGATATTAACCGGTACATTTAACTTGGCCAAATTTCATGACACTTGAAAAACAGCAGGAAGTGTGCGTTCTACTTTTCCTAACAATACAGTTGAAAAGTTGTTGAAACTTGGCAGACGACCGCCCTTTACTCCGTTCAATATTTTCCTTTAATATCGTAGCTTATTTTTTATACGATGCGATTATACTCACGGGTGAACTCGGTTTAATTTTTAGACAACAAGACACTTCATTTTGCCACCCTTTTATTACGATTTTTGCTTAAAATATAATTTACGAAGATTTCTTAATAAAATATTTTTTTTATGTTTATGTATTTAATAAAATTATTTTTACACAGTTATTGTTTGTGAATATGATATGTGTTTATCGTGTATTATTAATTTATCATTATTAATAGATAAATTTCAGTACTTTCCTATGATATACCGAATGTAATTTTACAAAAATAAGGTTTAGTATGTACATGTAACAAAAATTAGATTTTAATGTAGTTACAACCTAACTAATGTAAATTTTCGGTTGGAATATGTTATTATATCCAAGCCACAATAAGCAATAAGAAAATCCTCACGCACAATTTTTAATCGCTATCTATACTAATATAATAAAGCTGTAGAGTTTGATTGTTTGTTTGTTTGTTTGTTTGTTTGTTTGTTTGAACGCGCTAATCTCAGGAATTACTGGTTCGAATTAAAAAAATCTTTTTGTGTTGGATAGTCCATTTATCGAGGATGGCTTTAGGCTATATAACATTATACGCTGCGACCATTAGAAGCGAAGCATCAGTGAAAAATGTTGCAAAAACGGGGAAAATTATTCATATTTGAAGGCTTCCGTTGCTAAGCTACCAAAATAATATTATTTGAAGGCTTCCGTTGTCAAATCAAAATCAAATCTATACTAATATTATAAAGCTGTAGAGTTTGATTGTTTGTTTGTTTATTTGATCACGTGGGCGGAGCCGCGAGCAAAAGCTAGTCGGTAATAAAAATGGTGCAAATGTGACATTATTCATCTAATGAGATGATAATATGTAGAGATAAAATCCACTTTATCCATAATAAATCCACAAATTATGAGTGAGTATACAATTAACACATAATACAGGTTTAAGTGCGAACATAAAACGTATATTCCTTAGAAACAGCGTCTTACGTAAGATTTACGTCTAACCGAAATAACAAAAACCAGCTGTTGACTAGGGAACGACAAAACCATAAAGTAACGAAATGGTTAGCTGGCGGGAACACAAAGGCGGCTTTTTAATTAACGTATGTGTTCTACAAGTATAACAGAGTTTACTAAGTATATAACGTCACGGGAAAAGCAAAAATACTAAAGCGTGAAGTTTACGGTAGAGCGTCTTAAAAGTGTTTTTTATGATTTAGTTGCGTTTCGGGGTCAGCCAGTTTATATCCAGTAACTTCAGTTATGATTTTGACGATCTTCGAAGGATGCAATGTTTCTTGACAATCAACAATATATTCGGAATGCACTTAACATCAGGTTATGTCCACTTTGCCATACCAGGATAAAATACCAATAGTAACGTAAGTAAAGTCTTTGTGTAGAATCAAAATAAAGTTTTTTTATTCGCTTTAATGAAGAGGTGACCAGACCACCCTCTTGATGGCAAGCGTCTCATGCGGCCTGCCCACTACAGTCTTGCTACTGTTAATATTCCACTAACACTCAATTATTTCGGCCACGATGTGGAGCCAAGTATGGCACTAATCGGAATTACGCCATGTAAGAAGAAAAGAATATAATAGTTGATTCATCGTATAATACTAACAGATACAGATTTCTCTCTTTGAGAGTTCTATGTACACCTTCAGCGAATAAAATCTTATAACTTGGCAACATTTTTATTACAACACGTACTAATACTGAAAAATCCTTCTCAGCTGAAAACTTTCTACGTCATAAAAACTTCTTCAATTTAAAATTCGAATCTTTTGTACAAAACAAAATTACCCGAAGAAACGTTTTAATTTAAGAAACTGTCGATATAGTCGGTATGTTTTATATACTTAAAAGATTTTATGTATTTCTTTACATTAACCTGAAATTGTCATTCAAGCTGATAAACAAGAGAATTTCTCACTCTATCCGATCACGATACGATTTTTATTAGTTTGCTTGAGTATGCTCAAGAGCAGCGATGGAGTGTTATTATTTAGTGCTTTATTATTATTCTCTAGCGAAACACCAAACTGGCAGTAGAGTTTTGACGGAATCTAAATAATACATACAAACTCACTCACGTCTGTAATTCCCGTAGGGTTAGACAGGTGTACCCAGTACACCCACATTTCACCGAGCTTATTTCTATCTTATAATGATAATATGGGGCGAGCCTATCGCCAAACCCGGCACAATTCCAAACTCCGAGCTGATACTTTACATTTCGCGATAGAAAAACCCAATATCTATTTTACCCGACCCGGGAATTGAACCTGTGACCTCAGCACAGCACTTATACCATGCACGCAATACAACTGCGCAACCGAAGTAGTCGGGTTTGATTAAGGATAAATTAGAATGAGGTTAGGAATCAACTTAGTGCCAGTTAACGCGTCTCTACTCCGGTTTACGGTTGATCTATTCAAAAATGGATCACAATAGCACATTTTCATGCCACGGAGCCTTTCTATGAAACTTTAGACGTTCTGATTACGGATCATTGGGTTGCCTAGTGACGCGAGAAATAGGAATGAAACGAGTACTTGCTACGTTCAGGGGTTCTATTCATCGAGATTAATCGCTAATCGATAGTACAATAGCGATTGAATGATAACAAGATTAGCTTTTAGACTCACTCTTTAATACGATATTTTTCACATAAGTTTTTTATGGAATAAGGGGCAACTGAGCAAGTGGTCATCTGATGGTAAGTACTAAATAATCACCACCGCCCATAGAAACCTACAACACTTGAGTAATCATTGGTGCGTTGCCTTGCTTTAAGGAAAGAGAAGGCTTTTTTCTTGGAGATAGAAAGTATCATTAAAACATACATTCACTTATATCCATAAATTGGAAGGTAAAGTCGCATCTACGATTCGTCGTGCACAAACGATTCGGCGAGTTTATTTCCATTTCATGATGTGATAGGCGACCTAACACCATATCGGGTAAAAATACCGATGCCGAAAACTGCACTGAATTTCGAATTAAAAACTCAAACACAGATTGTGATCGCCCAACCCTGACATTTAATCACGACCTCATCGGTTTCTAAGGCTAAGTATACCTTAAGATCAATATAAGGAAATTAAAAAAAAAAACAAAAATAAAGTTGTCGCTCAATACTCTACTACGCCCTACTCACTAATCGGTATATGATTAGTGAGTTGGGCAACTCTAGGCGTGGTCAGTCTATGGAAGGGTCACTGCTTAGTGGTATCTCTACTGAGAATATGCTTTGGAGGGACGTAAACGTCGGTCTCGACTGTTATCAACGGATAGCAGTCTTTACGCCAAGTCGGAAGCCTCCGGGCGGCTTCAAAACTCTGACACTTAGTTGGTACAGAGATAAATGGGACTCTGGAGACGGTTATATGCAAAGTATATGGGAAAAGGCCCCGTGGACGTCACCCAATACGTTGGTTTGACCAGATCTGCACCGCACTTAATTCTACAGTTTACAACGCCTTCCACACCGCCAGAGACAGAAACAGATGGAGGAAGATCTTACGGGAGAAAGTGATGCAGATGGGAGGTCACGACCCTCAATACTGAGGAATACGACGTAAGGAGGAAGGAGGAGGAGACCGTTATACGCAGCCTCCGCAGGAAAAGGCTGTTCACACGGGCATAACCGCGGGCAAAGGCTAGTGAATTAAAAAAATAATTTATTTTAGTATCTTTAGCTGCAGTATGGGACGAAATACATTCAGTAGGTAGTTAATTTTAGGGACTTCCAACCTACATACATTTAATGAACATTCGCATAGTACCGAACAAAAGCAATAACTTGAAGGAGGGTAGGGTGGAACTTCCAAATTTAACAATGGTCAGAGCACAAAGTTATCCTACGGTACCTACCCATGACAAGATAATTATGCTGAAATACACAGGCGACTATGTATCATACAGATAAGTAACACGGGTTAAATTCTTCATGATAGTTATAAAAAATAAATTTCCTGCACGGTTTCACTCGCAACATATAATTAAAAGATAGGGTTCAAAACTTCAAATATTGAGGGGTGAGGGCGATATGACAAATCCTTAAAAAATAAATCGGGACCTAGAACCCGTTCACAGCGCCACCTACCTGGTCCAATTATGAATCTAAACCATACAGGGATCCACTTAAATACACACAAAAAAAATCTTCGAAATCGGTCTAACCGTTTACAAGTTTCAGCGAGAGGTCCGTCGTAGGCGAGAGAGAGTAGTCGTTTTGCTGGTGGGAGGATACTTGTATCCGACCGGATAGCGACCACCGTACACTGGTGCTAAAACCTGCCATAGTGGCCCACCTTGTGTGGGTCGCGTTCCAGGGTCAGCCAGTGTATATCCGGTTCTCCTCAAGAGGCTTGCCCCCTGATCCTAACCCTTTTCCCATCCCTGTTTCCTTCCCCTCCCCTTGGCCCTTTGGTAGGCCGGCATAATCTTGCCGACCTACGATGGACACATTGTTTATCGTTAGTCGACACTATTCTTGGATTGCGCTACACTTACCATCAGGTATAGCGTAGTCACTTTGCCGAGCCAGGGAAAAAAAAAAGAACGTGTGGGTAGACACTACCGCTTTGTCTATTTCTGCCGCGAAGCAGCAGTGTGTAAGCACTGTTGTATTAGGATTTTGGGGCAACAACAACAAGGGCATTGAAGCTAGTGAACTAGGCATTATGAGACATAAGATGTTAATTCTCATAATGCCCAGTGATTTCACTTGCTTGAATGACCCTCAAACCGAAACACAACAGTGCTTACACACTGTAGCTTGGCGGCAGGAATAGACAAAGCGGTGGTACCAACCCAGACAGCTACTTGCATACGAGGGACCTACCACCCTGTAGCTTTATATCCCCATTATATTTTTAAAACACAATTTACAAAAAAAGACCTTCGTTACGCATAAATATCTCCCTCGTACTATAAATACGTGTAATACTGAACGCACGAAATGACGTAATAAATCAACCCTTCACCGATCTCATAGCCCTGCGTTATGGCTCTCTAGAGCCCAAGTATATGACAGACATAGGCGTACAACCGGAGGCTCCCCGTTCATTAATTTTTCATACTCTGCCGGTCCTTTCGCAGTCGCAACGAGCACCGGTATTTCATACCCACCTGACAGTTTAATTAGACTCTGTTGCTTTAAACTCGGTAAAGGGTGAGTGAATGTTAATTTTTAAGTTTAATTGCGTGTCCTAATTCTTTGTTACTATATTTTTTTTATTTTTATTTTCCAGCCCTGTATGATACATGTCGCACTGCTGCGCACGGGCCTCCTCTACTGAATGAGAGGGATTAGCTTATATTAGCGATAGTTAACAATTAATATACACGTAGAAGTACTTAGAAAAGTTAGTGGTGTATGCTCTTGGGGCTGGTTTCGAACCTGCGACTTTCGTCTCGACAGTCCATACCACTCCCCGCTGAGCTATCGCTGCTGAAAGTTTAATTGCGTGTCCTTAATTCTTTTTTAGTATTATGAATATGAAATTGTGTTTGTTTTGGTTACTAGCGACTGGTTAACTATTATAGATGCGAGAATTTTACCCTAAAGTGAATAAATTATGCTGCATTTATCACGCGAATTTGTAAGTTATACTGAAGTAAGCGGCCTGTACTACATTAATATATATTTTTAACACGCTTTTATTAGCTTCAGACGTATGTATGTTGGTATGTTGGTATGTTTGTATGTTTGTATGTTGGTATGTTTGTATGTTGGTAGGTTTGTCTGTAACTTGTCTTTGAACGTGATTTTGACCTACTTCAAAACGTCGGATAAAATCTTGACAGCGCGATGTAGATGTGCCAGTGGCGCCATCTCATGATTTTTTCGTGTCAACTTGTAGCTTAAATGCAATAAAGGTGGCGCTGGTTGTTTTGTTGTGTTATTTTGATACGAGTTTAGAACAAAATAAATAAATATTGTAAAAATTAAAACTTCCTTAAATATTTCATTGAATAATTGTTATAAATTACAAATTTATTACCTACATCTGTTATTAAAATTACTTCAGTAGTAAGGGATGTTCGCAAAACACTTTTTTTAACACGCTTTTTTATATCATTTACAATTAGTGGCAGCAATATAATAGAACATTGGATTATAGTCTACATGACACATTAAAATAAAACAAGAAAAAATCAAGAGATGGCGCCACTGGCACATCTACATCGCGATGTCAAGATTCTCCAGCGAATCATTACCTCCGACGCTTTGTATGAACTACGAGTGTTGTATGATTGATCGGATACAGTTTTACGAATGGCTTGTTTCTTTCCTACCTCCTTCGTGACATTTTTACGTTTCAGCGAATTTTCCAATCACAAAGATTCGAAAGAAGTTTCACTTCAAAAAATGGTAAAAAAAATAAATGATAAAAAAATGAAAATACACCTTTTTATAGAAAATCAAACTAAAAAATTTAAAATAAATAATAGTTTAAAAAAACTAAAAAACACGCTTTTACATAAAATCCAACTAAAAAATAAAAAATAAATTTTAATGAATTCTAATTAGGAATAGTGTACAAAATTTAAATATATATATAAATTAAGAATAGTGTAAATAAGAAAAAATATGTATTTTATTGTAAAAAAGCGTGGGGTGCATGGTGTCAATAGTTATAAAAATATTTTATTGACATATATGAGTAGAAGGATCATCATTTTGATAATGTCTTAAAAAGCACCCCACGTTTTTTTACAATAAAATACATGTTTTTTCTTATTTACACTATTCTTAATTTATATATATTTTTAAATTTTGTACACTATTCCTAATTAGAATTCATTAAAATTTATTTTTTATTTTTTAGTTGGATTTTATGTAAAAGCGTGTTTTTTAGTTTTTTTAAACTATTATTTATTTATTTGATTGAATGACAAGACGAGCAAGGCGCTCGGATGATGGTAAGCGCCACACCGGCCCATAAACAGAAGCAACACCACACATAACGTTGAATCACAAAGCACTGCATGGCAATGAACTGCGCCTCGTCACCCAAAAACATAAGATGTTAAGTCTCAACCCAGTAATTTTACTGGCTTCAATGTCCTTCAAACCCAAACACAACAGTACTTACACTGTTGTTTGGCCGCAGAAATAGACAAAGCGGTGGTACCAACTCAGACGGCCTCTTGCATACAAGGGACCTACCACCCTCAAACACGATACTATTCAAGACACGATACGATAGAATAGGATAAAAGATAAAAAAAAACTTTGTTGTTCCTTCAATATTTACTGAACATAGATAGGCGTAGGCGTAAGACAACGGTTGTCTGACGCAATGAGGTGGGCAAGTTACTTAAATTCAATTATTACATCCAGCCTTATACACTTCGCTGATAAAAGGCTTCGTAATGGAGCGATTCGTACCGACAGAGATGGATGTACAAAATTATAAAGTAACTTTTTTTGAATACACGATTGATTCGGGAGAAGGCTGAATAATGCCGTAAAACCTTGGTCAAGTGCGAGTTGAGCTGACGCACCGAGTGTTGCCCTACCCACATAATAATTTTTTACCCTACTAATATTATAAATGTGAAAGTTTGTTTGTTTAGATGTTTGGATGTTGGATGTTTGTCCGTCAATCACGCTGAAACTACTGAACGGATTTTGATGAAATTTGGTATACAGACAGGGTACGAGCTGACTTGGGTGATAGGCTACTTTTTATCCCGGAAAAAGCAGATCACGTGGGCGAAGCCGCGAGCAAAAGTTAGTTATTTATAAGGATATTTTCCATAATACTACGTATTCTGTGAAATTTCAGTACCATGGTTGAAACGTTAGAACCACTTGAAAATATAGGACAGACTACAAAGGTAGAGTAAATGTAGAGGCAACGCTTCTACTAACTTTTTGAAGCTCAACAATATATCGCTATCTCACTATTTGTGGTTCGATCCATCCGTGAAGGTTGTCCGAGTTACTCTTATAGAAAGAGACATCCAACCACAAACTAAAAAAATCGCGCTGCAATAAGGTATTCGAAGAAATAAATAACATTAGAAGATTTACTTTATTTACTAGAGCCCTCGTAAGCGAGTGACCGTTTGCTTTGGTAACATCGCTTTGTCCATTTCTGCCGCCAAGCAACACTATTGTGTTTGGTTGTAGGTATGAAGCCAGTGAAATTACTAGGCATTACGAGACTTAACATCTTATGTCTCGGAGTGACGAGCGCAGTTCAGTGCCATTCAGTTCTTTGTAATTCAAAGTTCTGTATGGTGTTGCTTATAGGCAGGCGTGGCGCTTACCATCAAGCGAGCGCCTTGCTCATCTCGTTATTTAATCAAATAAAAAAAGTAAAACCAAAAAAAATTGAAAACGTCTTACCTTCGCCTATACTCTAGCGTCGTGGTACAGACGATCGGCGCAGCATAACCTTAGTAATAAGGTCCCAATAGTACTCTTTGGTTACAGAACCCCAAAAAATATCAGACTACCCTTTGCAGGTAAAACTCGCATCTTATCTATTACAATAACTCATAAAATAGCCATAAAAAAGGCCAAAGTGTTTTCACATTCAGAAATATTCTGCAAAAAACAATAAAATACAGCTTTTTTCGTCTGATATAATATTCAAATTTATTCACCATTATAGACCGACTCACCCATAACGGTCAAATTTGAATAATTTAATATTATTTTTGCATAGATAGAAGCTTTAATAATATAGCTATAAGCGATAGTATTTGCTCGCGGCTCCGCCCGCATGAACGACATACTTTCATACAACCGTTTATCCCTTATTTATTTTCATTCATCTATGGCACCATAGCGCCTAATAGTGGGTTCACACAATTCAATTTTACTTGATCAACTGCTAAAACACACAGCTGGAGCAGACTTTAAATCTAATTGATCGAAAAGTCTTTAGCTTTTGTTAAATTAAGTATCTCTTCGACAGGGGTTGGACACATCTGAACCTTTCACAAGCGGATAGACCAATAATTTAAATGTGTATTTAACGTTGAAGGAAACATCGTGAGGAAACCTGCAAACCTGAAAACTCGATAAGATTTTTCGAAGGTATGTGAAGTCTGCCAACCCGCATTAGGCCAGCGTTGTGGACTAAGGCCTAATCCCTCTCATTGAGTAGAGGAGGCCCGTGCCCAGCAGTGAGACGAATATAATACAGGGCTAGTAAAAAAAAATAAGTACAGTAATTGCAATAAACATGTAAATAAAGTGTTATTGTGAATTCCAGTCGGGCTCGTATTGGATTATACAAAACTTACATTTAACATCGCTTTGTTTGGTCCGCGGTCGTGTTATTAAATTTCATGTTGCCGTCCAAGTTTTAATTAGTACCCCCTTACTTTCGCTGAGAGTTGGGGTGCGTTAAATATTTCCTTCACGTACTTAGGTCGCATTTATAACGAGAAAACGGTTAACAAGTGTCCGTGAAACAATGCCTTATATCTGATATGGATTTTATAAAAAAAAAGTTTTCTTTGAATAAAGTGACTATGAAATTGTTATGATTATATTAATTGGTACTGCTTTTATTATAAAATAATGGTCTATACCATGTATAGTACAGCAATATCCATCTAATACCAACGCGGGATATTGTTGATGACCTACAACAGACCTTGTGTAACATTTTTTTTCTAGTGACTAGCCAGGTTTGGATGGTCGTACATTGATAACACGTTCGAACTAATTCGTTATTTGCGTCAGTAAAAGTTAATTCGTGACGCCATACTCGGAGATCAATAATATTCTTTTTTTAGGATTCGAGGTGCCGCTTCTTTCTTTCTTTCAATAAGGAAAATTGATTGACAATTTGGCCCATGCATGGACAAAACATTTGACAAATTCGCCATTATAGTCTTAGATTACTAACTAATGCATACGTCTCGATGATACGACGTGTTCAAGTCATTCATCACACAAAAGCTTTTTCTAAATTAGCCGACCTCGGACAATGCAAATATACGCACATCTGTGTATCGTAACTCACACAGAAGATTAATATCAATTATTAAAACTGCCTCATACATAATAATAAATAAATAATTACACCTCACAGTCATACATATAGACTTGACCTCGCAGTAAGATATGAATCTTGTATCGTGGGTATCAGGAACTATGAGAGTTTTTCAATCTCACAACACCTAGACGAAACAAATATTTGTGGATTACACAAACTTTTTTAACGGTGCAGAGATCAAATCCGCGTCCTCTCCTTTTACAGCGGGCTACTCGTCCTCTGCGCCACGGAGGCCGTAAAATAATCCTTATAATAATAATAATTATCGTCAATATAAACTCAATCCTATATCCCTGAAAAGGTACGTCAGGCAGGCGGTCGGTCGTAAAAACTACAAGCCAAATCTTCCCGTAATATGTGTTAAAAACAAATTGCCCCGACCCCACTACGAGTGGTATAAGGGCAGATAGTAGTTGCAGGGGCAGGTAATAAATTCACAAACATTAACTTCTTGCAATTCAGTTGATGCTTTATGATTCATTACAAAGTACATAAATAACCATATTTGGCAACTAGATTATACATAATATAATGGAATTCTAAGTAAGAATGGTCAATTTAATTGACGACCCTGAGCTCCTCAGACGCAATAGGGTTTAATAAATTAAGCAAATTTTAATGATTCATGTTAAGTGAATAAACTGACAAAACCTTGAAGAACAGCGACTATAAATCATTCTTCTTCACAAAAGGTAGTTTGTATTTTTTAAATCGCCCCTAGAATTTATTTTGTGTCCATCTAATTAGATAAACCTAATTTAATTCTGTTACACGAAAATGTTGCTAAATATAAAATCCGTCGTAGGCCCACAGGTACGAACATAAACTGAATAAATTAAGTTGAAGCGGCAATGTACGAGGCACGTTATCCCCAGCGTAGGGCGGGATTGTAAGGGTGAGTGCAGACCTGGCGAAGCGAACCTCACGCATAATAGTATGATATTCTGTTGATGATAGATGGACTCTATCGTATAATGGCAGTCAGTCTAGACCGAGAAACCATGAGTTCTGGGTTCAAATGCCAGATCGAGTAACAACTTGTGTTTTGAGTTTTCTGTAAATCACGCATGACTTACCTGGAGTTGGAACAAGCACAATTGTAAACAAGCTCGGATAGAGCCGTAAGCCTATTTATCTACACTAATATAATAAATAGAAATGATTTGTATTTTTGTATATAACGAATAAACTTAAAAAGTACTGGACCGATTTCAAAAATTAATTTTCCTTTAGAAAGCTTCATTATTACTGATTAACATAAGCTACTTTCTATCCTCGAAAAAGCTGATCATGCGCGGGCGGAGCCGCAAGGAAAAGCTAGTGTAGGTATGAAGACAATAACAAACTTATGATTTTATGATATTAAAATAGAGTAGAATATACCTTGTAATGGTCTAAGATCCCGTGGAACATTGACCTTCACCCATCTGTTTACCGGATGAAAATAATATTTTAGGGTATAAAAGGTGTTGCTGAACACATACCAATAGGGTTGCCTAAAAAAATATGGTCAAGGATAGGTTTTGCGAATTTAAAAAAAAAAGGAAGATATTATTTAACTGACTTGCTCACCAAATAAATGAACCTTCAATGAAAACCTACAATGTATACTACCTGCAAAAGCTAGGAGCTAGATGAGCGCAATTACCACTATTTAGTTGCATGTTTGCACACGGCAACCAGGTAGTAGTGGCCAGAAAAAGGAAGGCAACCTATTTTTTGCAGATAGTATACATTGTACACTGTTCATTAAAGGTTAAATTTTTTGTTAAGTAAGTCAGGGAAATTATAAAATTGTTTTTTTTTTAATGTTAATTAATCATATCCTTGACCATATATTTTTAGGCAACCCTATTGGTATGTGTTCAGCAACACATTTTATACCCTAAAATGATATTTTGATCCGGTAAACAGATGGGTGAAGGTCAATGTTCCCCGGGATCTTGTACTATAATTTTTCAGCGCACGTCGTCGGTGTACAGTCGTGCAGTTCTTTTGTGAATAATTTCAATTCTAATCTAGTCTGCGCTAATCCCAAAGGTTATATCGTGGACTACGCAGCAGAAGCAGCGTAGAAACACTGCCCATGGCATAGTATTAGTATTCTCCAAGATCGGAATATCGTATTAAGTCGAAAATTCAGGAAAAGCTGATTGTAATCTTTGAAACTGCTATTTATACAGTGTTATTTTGACACCCTGTTACTAAATGAAACCACATATTCGTCATCGCCTCTGCTTACCCTGTACCAAACATGAGGCTTGAGCTTGTAGTAGTTTTGCCAAAAAACGTCATTTAAGTTTTGAGCCTTTTATATCACGCTGTAGGGTTTTTGCACTTAACTCTATTGAATAAAATGTCACAGCTGACGATGTAATTATAAAACACAAACGCTTAAGAAGGGCAACTTCATACATATGAAAATACGTCTCAGATTCACAAAGACGCTCTCGACAGATTCACTGAAAAAGTTGCGACAGTATTACTTAGTTCATTGATAATGACAAAACGTAAAAAAAATGTGTTTGGGAAATGCACATACCTATAAATAGGTAACACAAATTTGACTAAAAACAAATAATCATTATAAAAGTTACAAGATTCGATTTTACTTAGGATTTTATTACATTTCATAGGGTAATCTAATATTTATTTCAATTCCTAAATTACTATTTTGAGCCGTTTGCCTTCTGTACGCTTGTCGTTTTTATAAAGCGGGCACATTGACCTCGACGGTATAAAGCCCGCAATACATGTTGGACGTGTGTTGCCGAGTGATGACTAACACCAACGTATAGATAGTATTTTTGGGTATCAGGATAGTATCGTGGGTATCAGCAACTACGAGAGACTTTTGGTCTCACAACACCCAGCCCGGGGTCTGGGTTTGTTTCGGGAAACAAATATTTGTGGTTCACATAAACATTTGTCTCGGTGCAGGGATCGAACCCGCGGCCTCTCGCTTCACAGCCGGCTACTCGATTGGTTTTCGATAAACTTGCCGAACGTCTAGGCACTAGCGCTTGCCTTGTATTAATTTACCTACACTCGTGTTGGCCTTATCTCGTCCAACATGTATTGCTAGCTTAATGGTAATGTATGTGTGTGTGTCTCGTTCATTCGATGACGGGTGTGTATGTTGATTTTTATATGTGTGTGCGCGCGTATACAGACTGTTTAAAATTAATCTAATGTTAACGGCATTTAATTTGTTAGGAAATATTATTTTTTTATTTTGCCTTTAATAAGAAAGTGTCTTAGCTCAAAGTACTTGTATTAACGAACACTACACATGGTTTCATTTAAGTATAGGGTGTCAAAATGACACTGTATAATATATTCTTTTATAATTGGACCAACTTACGCAAACACTACTTACTTGCTTGCGTAAGTAGGTCCAACTTTGCTGGATTACCTAAGTAGATAATGACAATGTAGACAGTATTAGTAAAGTTCAAAAGGTTAGTAAAAATTACTGACAATTAAATTGTGCAAATTGCTATATTTGTGTGTATGAGTATTTAAAGAAACGCTAACGCGAACGTCAGGCAGAAAGAAAGAAAACTGACTCTCATAAATATTTTGTGGACATCGAACCTTTCGTAACAATTTCCTAAAGCAGTTTACATTCAGGCTAGAATAATCTTGGGATAAACCAGGAAAAATATATATCATTATAATATGAGTATAGGGGATCAACAAATATCGCACAGTGAAGGGGAACATGAAATATAGATAGGAAGCCGGAATGTCGCTGGAATATGATTTGTAACGTCTATGTTCCGACAACGTTACACATGTATCATTCCTTGTGGAAATATACGAGTATAGCTTACATATCGGCACCTTTCGTGGCCCATGCCAATGACCTTGAATTTTTTACAAGAATGTAGGTTTCACGAGACTGAAATAAGTGTGGCGCGGTGGCAGCATGTTTAATGGTTTTTAGGGTTCCCATAAAATTGAATATGTTCGTCTGGCCGTCCATATAGTACAGCCATTTTACTCGGAGATTATGACCACTATATGGATGAAATATGGATGGTAGGTGTATGTGGTGTGGTGAAAATAAGAAAATTACATAGTTACATGTATATATCACATCACGTTAACTGAAACTAATAAGTCACGACCAGTGTAATTTAATTAATGGCACAGGTTAAAAAACTGGAGCAAAACTATCGTAACAGTAGGGTTGTAGCACATTGCATGTCGCGGAATTAAGAGAAATGTCCAGCGGTCGGGCACGTGCGAATTGAGATTAATGTTCACCGTCCCCGGGAATAATTGAGAATAACAGCCAATAATAAATAATTTACCTTTAATCTGGCTTTAATGTTGACTAAGACTGTAAACTAAGCGAATGTGTATTGCATCGTGACAAAGATTACAGCAATTTTAGGGTTTCGTCAAACAGCGGACGGGGCGGGACGGCAACGCGACGCTGACGGGACGTGAGCAGTTGTAATGCATTAGTCAATATAGAAAATGTCACACAGAACCGTCGCGCTCGACGCTCGACTATCTATACGCAGTCCCGTCAGCGTCGCGTTGCCGTCCCGCCCCGTCCGATGTATGAAAAACCATTAATTATTATCATTGTTTCTATAATCTTTTCTTTCCACCTACTCTTATTGCACTCGCAGTGGGAACGTCGCAACATGTTTTTTTAACATATGTTACGGAAAGATTTAGCTTGTAATTTTACGACCGGCCGCCTGCCTGACGTCGACGATCGAACCCGTCGCCTCCCGCTACCAGACGGCTACTCGCCTACTGCGCCACGGAATCTATTGATCACTGTTTCTTTAAGCGAAATACAAAATGCCAAGGATAGAAAATTTAAATTACACCTTAACAAAGCAGCCTCCATGTATAGACTAGCCAAGTAGCCCGCCAATAAACCAATGAACTTTATTAGGGTAGTAGACTATATTTTTTTGAATATATGTATATCAATAAGTTACGTTACCCAAAACTATTGAAGAAAGAATTTTATAAATCCATTCAAAAATAAACAGGTGAGCAGCCATTCAAACCTGATGGAAGGGGTATTTATCAAATGACAGACTACGCAAACTTGACGACACCGTACAATATGTACGTAATAGGCATTACAGTACATGCGTGCGAGCGAGATAGTGATATATCCCCACAACGCGCCCACCTTTTCTCAAACCAATATTTAAAATCCTAATTGCGGCCTCATTATTGAACTAATTTTGATTGTGTTTTAACAAAATTATTTATTTTTCATATTATTTTCTATTGCGTATAAAATAATTTATAAAATGCAGCATAAGAAACTACCCTATTACAAGAATAAACGAGTATACTCGAGTACCTTACACAACTCATCTTCCAGTGAAAAACAAGACCTCACACTTTAATTTAGACGGTGCGATAAATTCTTTATTCTTTTTAGCTAAACTTATCTCACACTAACTAGTTAACAAAGTTTAAACTACTCGGCTAAGTAAAAGTTCAGGGTATTTAATTTATCTACCCGGTCTTCTTATCTCCTGGTAGGAACAAAGGTGTACCGTATAGTCATTACGGACTTAATTTAAGATAATCGTCTAAGTTTCCAATGAACACAGTTGTAACAGATGCTGACCTTGATTCAAAGGATGTATGATAATCGAGCTACCTCGGTGGCACAGTTGTATTGCATATGCGGTACCACTGCTGTGCTGAAGTCTCGGGTTCGATGCCGGGTTAAAAATTATATTGGGTTTTTCTATCACGTAATGGTCAGTATAAGCCCGGAGTTTGGACTTTGTGCCCGGTATGGGGTAGGTTCACCGCCTATCACATTATGGGATTTAAATAAGATTGGCGAGTGCATATGTATGTATATACAACGTGTTATAAAACGATGTAGTTATATTTAAGGATCGCTTTATACACCAGACAGTGAGTGTCCATTGACTCGATGGATCTTAGACAAAATCTAGATATCCTAAAATTTCACGATAAATTATTGACTCGATAAATTACCGATAGTAACGATCACATCAATATTCAAAATCAAAATCTTTATTTATCATGTAGGCTAAAAAAGCGCTTATGACAGGTCAAGTACAGAACATTTATCGTAAAAAAACTAACTTAAAGACTAACTTAAATATTGATTGAATACTTATTCGATAAAAGAAAATGGTTTATTTATGTCCTAGAAATACAATCGGATTTGGTCTAAGGGGAAAAGAATACTTGTATCGTACACTATCGTTGTTTAAATAAAGGTGTAGTCAACCTTTCTGTAGCACGTTGTATATTACTGGCTTTTGGTCGCGACATAGCCCCCGTAAAGTTAATCTGAACATAAATAATATTACTTCCAATACAAACTTTGCGAACATATCGCCTTTAGGGGTAGAATTGCAAGAAATATTTCTTAAACGATATCTACAATATAAACTGAACACAGACTTAATTTTTCGAATTTCCATCCTACTCGGTTTGGGCACTGTCAGTCAGGACAGACATTACGAACGCCCACAAACTGGAAAAACGTAATTAAGCCCACGCATTTTTTGCAAAAGGACAAAAGGTTAATAGATTTTTGTAATAAAAAACGTAGGTATTATATAGTCTACCTACGCCTTCAAAGGTCATTTAAGAGGCTATTTGATGTATCGAAATTATTAATAGATCGGAATTAGATTTAATTTTGTAACTTTTCTTACTTAAGCTATGTCTTTTTTTCATTTGCTTGAATGACGAAACAGGTAAGTTTCCCGCCTGACGGTAAGTCACGCCTGCTCATAAACAGGAGCAATATCACACATAACTTTGTATTACAAAGCACTGCATGTTACTGAACTGCACTCATTACCTGAGACATAAGAAGTGTCATGCCCTTCAAACCAAAATACAACAGTGCTTACACACTGCTGTTTGGTGGCAGAAATACACAAAGCGGTTCAAGACGACGGTTAAAAATCGACGCTACCTATTAAAATAATCATCAAATCTATCAGTTAACATTTGATGGAATATACGTGAAAAAACAAAGAATAAAATCAAGTCAAAATTATAAAAATGTATTAATTTTGAGTTAGAAATAAACTTAAATAATTTTGTGTTTGATACAAACGATTAAATTTTTTTATGTTTGTTTATAGCTTTATACTTTTTAGTCCGTTATTTTTTGCAAACAGTATGAAAATATTTTTCGATTAAAGAAAAACACTAATTTCCAGCTACCTTTTTTTTTTTTTTTTTTATCCTGGCACGGCAAAGTGACTACGCTACACCTGATGGTAAGTGTAGCGCAATCCAAGAATATTGTCGGCCAACGATAAACAATGTGTTCATCGTTGGTCGGCAAGATCATGCCGGCCTGCTAAAGGGCCAAGGGGAGGGGAAGGAAAAAGGGATGGGGAAAGGGTGAGGGTCAGGGGGCAAGCCCCCTGGGGAGAACCGGATATACACTGGCTGACCCTGGAACGCGACCCACACAAGGTACGCCACTATGGCAGGTTTTAGCACCAGTGTACGGTGGTCGCTATCCGGTCGGATACAAGTATCCTCCCACCACTGTAAGCTCTGAACGAATGAACTCCCTGTCTCGGTATTTCCAAACGTTTTGACTGTATGTACTGGGACTGTACTGTGCTTCATCACCCCGATATATAGGACTCCAAGTCTCGTTGTGTCCAGTAATTTCACTTGATGCTACAAAAATGCTTGCAATCTTGGCGACAAAAGTAAACAAACCTACCTATTTTTGTATTGCACGAGTTTCTGCGCAAAACAGCACCTGAAGGTAGTCATCGCCATGCATGTTTAATTCTTGCAGTATAGCACAGTTTTCAAATACAGTAATACCCCGGACTTACGCGATAGGTGGGACCGAGCTATAGCCGTGTAAGTCGAATTCGCGTAAGTCGAGGTACAACTTTGCATGCACTTTTGAGTGACATAATTTGAGGTTATCAATAAAACACAACGTACGTAAAACAATTCAACGCGGAACACGTTCGAATCTGTCGTAAACGGACCACTAACATGGCGAAATAGGAGAGCTGACGCGCTCGGCCATCAAAAAGAATAACCGCGTATCTCCGAATTCGCGTAAGTCGAGGTAGCGTAAGTCGAGGTATTACTGTACATGGCTTCCGTATTACGTCACGCAGGTTCCGTGTTACCTTCCTATAAGCCACACAAGCTACACATAAATATTTATATCGTATGTAGGTTAAGTACGCATCATTACTTTATAATTCAAATTGCTCACAAAAGCGATCATAAGGCTGTTTATATCTCAAGAACCACCCCGAGTCGTCACACCAATGGCTCTTCGACATAAATTTGGGATAAAAGAGAATTAACGTATATTATAGTCCCCTTTTAAAATTCGCTGTCAGTTCGCATTCGTAAATCTCTTTATAATTATACATTTTTAACATAATATAATCTTTTGTTTGTATAAGTTGTTATTTATTTGGACGCTGGATACATATTTTTAAAATATATTGACTTATAAACTTAATTTTTGTTGTAGAAATATTGCTAAATTTAATTTTGATAGCTTACAGGGGATTCCTGATGACATATAGTAATATTATGACTGCAAAAATGTGTTTGTAGGATTGTCCTACTTTCATGTTTCGTGACATTACATTTTTCATTGCGTTTATTATTTTATATCGCTTAATATTTTTATTACCAGGAAACTTCAGCACATAAATAAATACCTTAAATTGTTTATTAACCGGAAAGCAACATATTAAGCTACTTTTATCCTGGAATTATCAGGAGAATCATTTCCACGCAGATGGAACTACGAGCATAGTTAGAATATTATAAATTTGTAATATATTATGTCACCAAGCTTTCGTTACTTTATCACATTTTGCATAATATGAGTAATACTTATTTTTTACATCATCATAAATTTATTATTTTATTTTAATCACCTATATGATCAACATCATTTGCAGTCTATTTCTTTGAAATAACATTGTCATTAGACACAATATTATGCTAAGCAATGTTTTATTATCACTGTTTACTATAAAAGTAGGTAAGTTTATTTTCACTACTGGACTTTTCCGAGGAAGGTCATACCTAATAGCGTGTGATGGGTCAAGGGCACGACCTTCGGAATTCTGTATCAGATCATTCCTATTCATTTCCTGCTAGTGGGACGGTACCTCATTATTCCTTCACCCGGTTGGATATCCTCTACCGTATATATCATAAAAAAACCCGTCATAGTGGCTTGTTCAAGTCATGTTCCGGGGTCAGCCGACGTATATCTATTAACCTCAGGCCGGCATAATTCTGCCACCGACATTATATTTGCATTGCATTGCACTAAACATCAGGTATTATTTCTGCCAAGCAACAGTGTGCAAGCAGTGTTGTGTTTCGAAAAGACAGTGAAATTACTAAGCATTATGAGACTTGAACATATTATATAGTGCCGAGCGCAGTTCAGTGTCATGCAGTGCATTAATTCAAAGCTCTGTGTGGTGTTGCTTCTGCTTATAGACAGGCGTGTCGCTTACCATTGCTCGTCTCGTCATTCAATTAAGGCCTTAGGCCACCCTAGAGGCTGAAAAAAATAGGCTTTTTGGGGATTTTTTTTCAGAAAAACTACATAATAAATCAAGATAACAGAAACGTGATTTTATTATCTATATCAGTGACTGCTTACAATATATTTTTTTGAAGCGATTCATTACAAAATGGCGGCTGTGCAGCGTTTTTGCGACGACGTCTTTTTTTTTTCGGGGTCCACGGCCGGACTAACAGCTCCTGTAATTTTTAAAATAATAACGAGCAAATGAATTTCCCCATTTATATATAGTAATTGCTATAGAAGTACGTAGGATTTTTGCGATATATTGATTTTTGGCCAAATGGCACCCTTCTAAAGTGAAAAGTGACAAACTTGCCTGAAAAATTGTCAGATAATTGTTAATAACAAATGAACTACGCAATATAAAAAAAAAATCCTACGTACTTCCATAGACAATGTATATTTCAAGATATTTTCAAAATTTCAAGTTAATCGGTTGAAAATTGCTTGAGTTACGAGTCCGGCCAACTTGAAAAATACAGTATTGAGATAAACGCGTCTAAAGTTTTGAGTAGTAGAAAATCATGAATAATTTCACAATACCTTTAATCTGCGATGCCTGCACCATACAATTGACCTTCCAGATTATCTTCCAGCTCTTGCATTTCTTTTCTGCTTGATCTTGAAGCGATTCTTGCCTCTTTTACCCGGTCGGACAGCGATCTTTCTGCAAGCTTTATGCGCTGTTTGTCGATCTCCAGGCACATTTCGTAGCTGTTCGGGCCGATTTCCAAGTTCATTGCTTTGATTATGTGCAAAATTGAAACAAACCCGTCATTGAACACACAAACTGCAATATCCGTGGCTACATCCAAGATTGTTTTACCACTTGAAATAGATTTCGGGGCCAATGCCCACACAGTGGAATTGAAGCTTTCATTATTGTTTTGTGTGTAACCACCGATGCACCGAGTTAGAAGATCTTCACTGGTCAAGTAAAGTTAATTATACGATATCCAAACGCTGGATCCACTTCAATATCATATAAATATTCCGATTGCTTTAGTTTTTTTGCCGATGTACTGGCATTCAAGTCGTCTGGTGCTTCTAGCTCATGGCGATTCAATGGTCTTCTTCGAGATATTTTTGGTCTATTTCTATTGCAAAACGACGTTTTTATTCCTTTCTTCGCACTGTACACTACTTTATCACTCATTGTAAAAACTCAATAATTATACAGGGAAAAAGAAATGGAAGTTCACAGAAATATCGAGGAAAACAAGTGTTCGTCGACTAGCGTCCTTCTCAAATGCTTGGCTGTACCCAACTAACTAAAAGAGACGTTCGAAAAGGATAAACTAGTCTAGACTAGTCAGGAAATAAATATTTTCAATAACATCTGCCGTATACCTGCTCTAACGTACCTTCCCCCTAGCGCTCACAAAAGGAGCTCGCTGCGGACCAGATGGCCTTGTACTAAAATTCGAAAACCGAGTACTTAAAGGTTTTTCCCAGCCATAATCTTCTGGGACATCATTTTTGAGGTCCTAAGGGACCATTTGGAATTAAAAAAAATATATATATTTTTCGAAAATTCTAGGGTGGCCTAAGGCCTTAAATAAAATAAGGTGCAGTGTGGCCACTTTGCCGTGCCAGGATAAAAAATCTTTATTTTTCGCATTATAATTCTTTACGAGGAAATATAAATGTATTTTACAACTCTACGGTTATATTCTGAAAGGTTTTTTGGCAGAAAATACACTGGCTCTTATTATATTAGCTTAATAACCACATTCCACCGTCTAGACTGTATTAAATCAAGCATTAAGAGGTACCCTACAACAGTCAGGTATATGAAACTACTCTGAAACCCAGCTCATTTAGAAGTTTCACACCTAGTGGCGCATTACCCGAGGCCGGCGTGTACCGTAATAAACAATGTTCTGGGCTACTTTCGCTACTTTAAAATCTCTATTATATACTTTTATCAAAATAACTAGTTCGTAGGTCCCTCGTATGCGAGAGACCATCTGGTTTGGTACCACTAGTTTGTCTATTTCTACCACTAAATAGCTTGTGTAACCATTATTGTGTTCCAGTTTGAAGTACATTGAAGCTAGTGAAATTACTGGACATTACGAGACTTACTGACCAGTGTCATGCAGTGCTTTGGTTTGGGTTGGTGTCGGGTTTGTTTATGTAAACCGGAGCGAAACCCATCAGCAAACTACTTCACGTCGGTTTTTTGAGAAACAGTAGTAATAACCCAATCAAGTCTATTCATGGTAGACAACATTGTCTACAGCGTGGCCCTACCACTTATGAAACCACTAACCGTACAACGTAACTATTAAATAGCCCCGAAATATTATTCAAAGATAGTTAAGATTCATTCATCTAGATTAACCTAGCATTCAAGCAAAGAAAACGCATTGGGGTCGGTCACCCATACACTCGCACACATATATACTTAAGGGCCTTAGAAACGATCAAATAAGTTTGACAAATTTGAATGTCAAACTTAGTCACAACGAATGAATAATTAATCAAACAAAGCCGCATACTATAAAAACATTTGACAAAAGCATAAAGTTTGGCAAAAAATTTGATCGTTTCCAGAACCCTTTATAACACCCATCTTTTTTGTTATAAAGAACCTATAACGCATAAGTATAATATAGCTTCCTACTAATGAATTTTTAGTATCTGCTCAATATTTCCAGTGATTACCCATCTTCAAAAAGGCTCACAAAGTGACTTTTTTTTTTATAGCATAGGCCGACAAACGAGCAAGTGGTTCACCTGATGGTAAGTGATCTCCACCGCCCATGTACGCCCACAATACCAGAAGAATCATGGACGCGTTGCCGACCTTAAAGGAAAGGGATAATTAGGGATTGGGAAGAGGAGGGGGATTTGGGCCTCCGGATATCTCACTCACCGTACGAAACGTAGCGGCTTACTTTACGTCGGTTTTCTGTGAGACAATGGTAACGACCCGGTCGAGCCGGCCCATTCATGCTGTAGACAAAACTGTCTACAGCGTGGCTCTACCAAAATATTCTTCTTATATATAATTCTTTATAATATTAATTTAGATAATCCAATAAGTTTGCCTCCACATTTTCCTACCACGTACCCTTAAATACCCTTATTGCGTACACAAAACAAATATTCCAAGCACGTAAAAGTAACTTGATTTACTAAGAGACGAAAACAATTAGATGTTGTCTCGAAATAATTCGCTATATAAGGGGTATCATAAAATATAATTACAGCGAACATAGGAGCGTTGTTAAATATAAAGGCAGGCATTAACTGGGAAACCTTACGGATGACTCTAAATAAAATGCATATACAAACAGCGATAGCTCAGCGGGTAGTGGTACGGACTGTCGAGACGAAAGTCGCAGGTTCTTAACCAGAAGAGAACATGCACCTCTGAAGACGTTCGTTCCTGCGTCTTACACTGCTTTAGGCCTTAAATATTTACAGAAATTGTATCAGGCCGGTGAAAAAATTACAAGGAAATGATCGTACTCTTGTTCAAAAAGAATATATTTGATTGAACAAGTATGTAATTTTAACTTACATTCTTGTAATAAAACTAAAATATTATTAACGTTAATGGAAACTTGAAAGAGATGTTATGTGCTAACTAAGCAGTAGCGATTTGAAAGTTAACTCCTGAACATAAAATTTATTCCAAGTATTTCGTGTCAAAGTTTTTTTTTATCGCGAACTGAAATATTTCGGCATTGACAATAAGTATGTACTTTGAATCAGAAATAGATTCGACATTTATAAAATATCACCTTATTGTAGAAGCAGTGTATCGGGCTATGGGCCTCAGGGATTTATTTTTAGATTAGGGACTTAGTTTCGAGTTCTTAGATTCGAAAAGCTATGACTAACCCATTAAATGATTTACACCCATATGACTCTTAACTAATAAGACTACTACAACTGACTCTGTAAGATAATATTCGTCATTAGAAATATTTTACATTTCCAGTGACGATATATACAAATCCTATTATCTTACTAATATTATAAATCTGAAAATTAGGATTGTGTGAGTGAATTTGTGAAATTTTCAAGGTTCGGTGTGGTGTTGGTTTGTTTATGGGTAGGCGTGGCGCTTGCCATCAGGCGAACGACCTGCTCGTTTCGTCATTCATGCTAGTAATAAAGGTAGACCATGACCTAGATTAGGTCATATGCTACTTTTATCCCGGAAAAAGACATTCACAAGGGTGGAGTCACTAGTAAAGCTTGTAGAATGTTAAGTTGTATAAAATGTAACATTTTTTTATTGCCAGCGTCCAGAACACGCGCCGTACACATTCTTTGTCCTCGGTAAGCACGCAACGCAAGTGACATGTTTTATTTAAAACCTTTTTACTCGACTACGGCAGGGTTTTTTAATGGCATAGGCCGGTAAATGTGTAAGTGGGTCACCCGATAGTAAGCGAGCTGCACCGCCCATAAACGCTCACAATACTAGAATAATCATGGATGCATTGCTGAAGTAAACCCCTTCTCTTTTGATTTAAAAGACATGAAGCATATTGAACCTCCGGAAATCTCACTCACCATACGAAACACGACAGCAATCTGCTATTTCACGTCGATTTTCATACGGTGTGAGATATCTGGAGGCTCTAATCCCCCTCCCTTTCCGAATTCCTTAATTATCCTTTTCCTGTAAAGTCGGCTAGGCGCCTATGATTATTCTGGTATTGTGGGCGGCATGGACAGTGGAGATCACTTACCATCAGGTGACCCACTTTCTGGAATGCCCGCTTATGCTATAAAAAATACAAATATATTGTGTATACGAATATCTAAATATATAAAACTCAAAGGTGACTGACTGACTGACATAGTGATCTATCAACGCACAGCCCAAACCACTGAAGGGATCGGGCTGAAATTTGGCATGTAGGTAGATGTTATGACGTAGGCATCTGCTAAGAAAGGATTATGATAAATTCTACCCCAAAGGGGTCCAAATAGGGGATGATAATATTTAAATGCTGTTGACGCGGGCGGAGCCGCGAGCAAAAGCTAGTATAGTATATACCTTAAAGTACAGCAACATCGGCCTTGTATTATATACTGTCTTACACTGGGCGCAGATCTCTAATGCGAGGGGTACGCCTATCTTCCTGCTCGTTGGCCTAATGTGGATTAGAAGCTTTTTTCTTTTTCAAAGTATAGAGCATTTAAAAAACCGTTCAAGGCTGAATCCGACTCGCGCACTGAAGCTTTCATTCCCATATCTTGTTTTTCATATAATGATTTCTTACGTTTACGCGAATGTTACACATTGAAATAAAACTAATTTAAACGAATTTTATCACGATTTTTATTTTAATTGTGGTCCCGACGTTTCAAAAGCTTTTCAGCCTCCGTGGTCACGGCGTGGACGGTTTTTTCTTATTTTATTATTTGTTAGGATATCCCCCATATTATCACATATTCTTTAAAATGTTCAGCCAATTACATAATATGGGTCAAAAGATTGACACGGGCGTAGGCTTAGTAATAGAGTTCAGTAAGCACCTTTTAAAAGATGACAACGTGGGTTCGCAATCATTAAGTGTGGGTTGCACCATCCGTCGGTTAAAGATGAAGTCATTGTATCAAGTAATAACTGACTACATCTACTAAAAGATCTACTGATTTTCACATTTTGATACTGAAAACAAACGATACAGATTTTGAATAATATGAACCATTGCTTGCTATTAATACCTTTATCATTAACTGACAGTTGGTACAACCCATACAAGTATTAAGTCATTTGTAAGTCTGTGTAACATGTTTAATCTCAAAACGACACAATCGTTATCCTGGTTCATGTTTTGTTAGGATAACCTAATACCATATTTATCCGCGTAATAGCTATAATGGACTAGATTATTATTGAATTCGGCATATATTATATGAACAGGGTTAGCTATAGGCTGTAGTCAAGGTTGGATATAGGTGTCCTAGACTGCCAAATTAGACCAGCTTGGCAACTACTGGCTTAAAGCCACGCTGTAGAGAGTTTTGTTAGCATGAATGGGCCGACTCGACCGGGTTCTACCACTGCCTCACAGAAAACCGTGCTGCTGCGTTTCGTACGGTGAGTTGGATATCCGGAAGCCCAAATCCCCCTCCCCTTCCCGATCCCTAATTATCCCTTTCCTTTAAGGTCGGCAACGCGCCCATAATTCTTCTGGTATTGTCGGCGTACATGGGCGGTGGAGATCACTTACCTTCAGGTGACCTACTTGCTCGTTGCCCGGCCTAAGCTATAAAAAAAAACATAGTTAAACATTCAAAAATGACATTATTAACGTCTATATTTCTTCAACTTTAAGACGAAAATCATTAAACGACAAACATTCTTCTTAGTTGACGTGTTGAGTGATTTATGATCTATTATCCCGTAACAACACGACTTGAATAAAAACCACTCACATAGCGAGTGCTTTTTAATCGACATCAAAAAAGGAGGTCATTAATTTGCCACCTATATTTCTTTGCTTTTTTATATATTTCAAATTCAAATTGTGAACCGATTTTATTGGAAAAAAAATCATTCGTAGAGTTTACACGCGATGCGGTCCCATATAAAAGGATCTGGTGGCGGAGTATGGAGTAAAAAAAATGAATCTCTTCAACGGATTAAAGCTCACTCATTCTGAATTTCAGTTGACAGGCAGCTAAACTTCAAAGAGAGCCATAAAAATTGTTATATTTATCTTTTCAGTATTATTTTTTGAAGTCGGTGTTAAGGTTTTGTTAAAATTTATTTATTGAATACAGAGAGGTGTGAAGAAACGTAAGACATAAATATAGCTCGCTTAAGGCCTGTTTCTAAGGTACGCGACCAAGACAAGCAGATGGCGGCGCATGACGCGAGTCAAGCGACAGCGACATGTTTGCTTTGTATGGAAACTGTCGGGCATTGCGGTGCCTAGTCTCATACAAATACTTCATTACAGATCTTATAGGAGAGTTAACGGGCAATGTTTGACTTAGTTTGAACCAACCTGTGTGTAACTAAGTCACCTATCTCTAACTAGATCAGGGTTGCGCCGTTATCTCTGTCTTAAGGCGGACTTAAGACTTTACATTAACATTATAATAGTAATTCTTGCCCAAGGTTAGTAGTGACATAAAAGTTATCTAAATGGATTCTCGTAGGATTACTAAGTTGTCTTTTAATATGTCCAAATCTCATGTAAAATGAACTATATCATTAATCAACTGTAGAGCATATAAGATATGAAAATCTAATACATAATCACACATCTCCGTGGGTTTGGTTCCCGCGCCGAGATAAATGTTTGTGTGTTTCACAAATAAGTAATCCATTACTAGGCTTCAGCCTAGACTATGTTTCAAAAATAATCATAGTTAATGCCTTAAATAGTTTCAATTGTTTAAGTAATACATACATATGGAAATGTATTGAATCAAAGCTCATTACTTCTCCATTGTACCAATGAAATGTACATATGACCAGATAACGTAACCTACTATAGTAACAGAACTATTAAACTACTATTGAATCTGGTGACTTGGTCATGAAATTACTGCAAACTGTATACGAAAGCACTAAGAGGATCTAAAGTTGAGTTGTAGTTCTAACTAGGAGATTAGATATTGCATAATTATGTGGAGAAATCTTTGTTTTTGAATCAAATCATGGTCTGAAATTTTTTCTGAAGTGTTACGGTTCAGGCCAGTATGATTCTGGTGACCACCGATAAACGAATTAAATTGTCGGTGGTCGCTGGTTTTTTTGACTGCACTGCACTTACTGTTGAGTGTAGTGCACTTTGTCGTGCTCAGAAAAAAACAATCGGTGATTCTCATAATAAACGAGTATTTCTATAATTCTGTCTGGCAATATCCCGCTCTATTCCAGTTGTCCTATTTCAACACTTCCACCTCACTCTGTATTAAATACACTCCATATTGAGACCATAATTATGACATAAATCTTTTCCCCAAAAAGTACGGACTAACAAATTTAGTAACATGCGCGTTTCCATTTGCAGTACGGAATAGCTGGGCAGCCGAGCGCTGTAGCCTGTAATTGAATTGCCTTTATAAATACTTTGACAGATTGTTATAGATTGCATTGGAGGCGGGGCCGCGCCGTCCCACGCGGGTACGTCTACACATATCAACATAAACTTTTGTGTTTGTATTTGGTAATAATTATAAGTTGCTTTTGTTGCAAGAGCTGCCATTAGGAAGCAAGGTACCTGAAGATAAGTATAAAAAAAACTTACAAACTTCTAAGTGGGAGAGCTACATTGTAGATAGTTTTGTCTGTAGCATGAATGGGCCGCATTACTATCATTATCTCACAAAACTAACATAACTGACGTGTAGTAGCAGCTTTCTTTCATTCCGTACATTGAGTAAGATATCCGGAGGCCTAAGTCCCCTTCCCCTTTCTTATTCTTAATATCGTTTCCTTTAAGTTCGGAACGCGTCCTTGGTTCTTCAGGTATTGTGGGTGTCTATGGGTTACCACCCATCACTTACCCTCAGGTGAGCCACCGGTTAGATTGTCAGGATCTGCTATAAAAAATACCAATTTATCTTTATTGACAAATTTTAACATAGTTCACAAAGGATTGGCTTCAATATCAATGTAACCCGACTAAATAAATAAATTCCGATTAATGAGTATAGTGTTCGGTATTAATATTAGCCGCATAATACTAGTCATTTGTTACGATTGGCAAATGCTAGTAATTTATGCCAGACACTCGATAACAACCGTGTCAGAGGACCCGCTGTAATTGAGGTGATTTAAATTTATAATATAAATGTGAAAGTTTTTATCCTGGCGCGGTAAAGTAACTACACCAGACTTAGTATTAAGAACAGTGGAGACCAAATATAATGTCGTCTATCAAGAGAAATTTTGTCCCGCGAAAATTGGTAAAATTATGCCAGCTGAAGTTACTAAATACCTCACTCTTTTATAGACAATGTATTTTAAACCAGCCTAATAAAGTAATATATTTTGTACGAATTGCCTACAATAATTAAGAAAAACTATTAATTTAGATAACTCATATAAGTGAATGTAAATTCTTATGAGAAATAAAGTTCTTTAACCGTAAATATACACTGACTGACCCGGGAACGCGACTAGCCTAAACTAGCCACTATGGCGGCATTTTCACCATGTATATTATGATCGCTATCCAGTCCGGTCTAAAAAATAGAGTTAGATGAAACACACAGGTAAACCAGGACTTATAATATGACATAAAATACGTTTTATCCCAGTAGTAAGATCCCGTGGAAATATTTTAAAGGTTGATAAATATGAGGAAAAGATTCCCACGTGGGCGGAGCCGCGAATGCTATAAGAAACGGTAAATATTCATAGACCCTCCACACGCCGCTAAACCATCGAGTTTGTATCAAAACAAGTATCTATTTACGTAGCTATGTACATACCAGGATCCACAAACCAAATCCTTTGCAAATACCTAGGGAACAATTCAATTTCCCTAACAAAAAAATCTCAAATACTTTTTCGTCGTTCAGTGTCATTCTATTGTGTTTCATTCTATATTCGTGCATATAAAATGAAAACAAAATATCATTTTGTGTTGCTGAATACAAAAACAAGCACCGAAAATCACTTAATTCATTCAATGTATAACTTAATAACGTTCAAAATATTTATTTTTTCATGTTTATTCGTGCTTAGCAGTTCAAAAGTTATGATGCAGAAAATGTTGACCGCATGAAAGAATAATGTGCAAGCATTTTATTAGTGATATAAAAGCTAGTTCTTTTTAAAAATGCCTTTACAGTCCGTCGCAGAAATAAAAACTAGGATACAATTAATAAAACTTACGAGACTTTATTTAAAATGAAATGTTTATTTTACTTAAGTATAAGACTTTACGTTATTGCATCTATTTATTTAAATCCTTGGTTGAACATGTTTTTATTAAAGAAAGTTAGAAGAAATTAAACAATTTCATTTTGTTTTAATTTTCTGCCAAGAGAACTTGAAAAATGTATTATTAATCCATTCAACTTTAATACGCAATTTATGATACTGGACATAGATTTTTGATGCTCAATCTTGTGTAAATATCTGGTTCAATGTTTTCTCATCTGCATTGATAAAATCTAAATATATAAAACTCAAAGGTGACTGACTGACTGACATAGTGATCTATCAACGCACAGTCCAAACCACTGGAGGGATCGGGCTGAAATTTGGCGTGCAGATGTTATGACGTAGGCATCCGCTAAGAAAGGATATCCCGGAAAAAGCAGATCACGCGGGCGGAGCCGCGAGCAAAAGCTAGTCTATAATATAATTCCTGAATTATACTATCCTACTGCTGGGCCCAATGATGATGCAGACTTAGTCCACCACGCTCCTCTATGTTCTAGCAGACTTCAAATAACTTCGAAATTCTTATCAAAAATTATCAGGAATACCTTCGTATGCACATTTCCTCACGATGTCTCTTTCACTGTTAAAGAATGGATAATGAATACACTTATAACTTAGAAGATTCAGTGATGCGGACTAGTTTCGAATCGGCTTGACAGTCCATACCACTCTCCGCCAAGCTACCACTGCTTCTTATAATAAAATTATAACAAGGTTAATTATAAATCTAAACATTGCCTCAGTGGTGCAGCGGGCAAGTAGCCGGCTATAAAGTGAGAGGTCGCAGGTTAAATTCCTGAACCGAGACAAATGTTTGTGTGATCCACAAATATTTGTTTCGGATCTGAGTGTGTGTTTTCTACCCATAGCCAGGAGGTTACGTCAGGCAGACATACATATATACGTGCAACATGTGTTAAAAAGCAAGTTACATGAAACATTTTTTTTTAATTTTACCTCTATTTAACTACAACATAATAATGCCAAGTAACTATTTCATTAACGTTATACTGTGGCTTAAATAACACAACGTTATTAGCGTGTTTTAAACAGAGAACTTCATTAAAAAACTTTTAAGGCGCAAATTATTTCACCGAGGATACCTCGCAATTAGTTTTGCACTGTTGGAATATTTCGGACTTTCGCATCAACAGGCGTTTGCAGCGGTTTACGTTTCCGCTTAATTTACCGTCAGTTGCTTCCATTGGGAGCTCTAATTCATATTTGAAGCACCTTCCGCAAAAACAACCACCTATAAATCACGTGGTAGGTTTCTTTACGGCAGGTTTAATTGTTACTAAAATTACTAAGGTTTTGTGAAAATTATCTGGTGGTTGCGTGTTCAGTTGATAGTAAAAATTGGAATTCTGTGAAGGTGAAATGGAAAAGACTGGAACACGCCATGGTAATCTAGAGATTGAAAATAAGTAAAAAATATGATTTAAGTTTTACAGTGGCATTTGTTTGGCTGGTTACTTATGGATTTGCACATATAGGTCATCCTAGGATTTGTGCTGTTTGGCTCGAATATACCGAAAGTGTATACAACTACCTAAACCATTAGATCCCAAAGTGGTCCAGGTGGACCCCCAGGGGTCCACAGGAAACTTGACTAAGGTCTACGTTGGCGTGACAAAAAAAAGGGGGTTCACAATTCGTAAGCGGGGGCCACGATAATTTATCTGCTTTCGATAGAAGAAGAACTAAAGTAACTGAAGAACTAAAATGTTGGCTTGACTTCACCTACCAATGTAGGCAGATAATATTTTAGATTTAACCTTCACATATTTTGTCGAGTTTTGGGAATATGGTAGAAATGTAGCTGCAGGGAGTCCACTGGAACGAGCTAAATTTTGAAAGTGGTCTATGAGAAAAAAGTCTGGGAATCTCTGATCTAAACACAAGTGATCATATTTTATATGGCAAAGGCCAGCAAACGAGCAAGTGAGTAAGGGATCTCCACCGCCCATGAATGTCCACCGAAAAATCATGAACGCGTTACCGACCTTAAAAGAAAGGCATAATGAAAGGATAATGGTAGGGTTATCCTCTGGAAATCTCACTCACTGGACTAAATGAGATAGTATGCTACTAATTGACTTCGATTTTGTGTAAGACAGTGATAACCCGGCAGACCCGGCCAATTCATGATGTAGACTGAACTGCCTACAGCGTACCTCTTTACAGCGTTTAATAACAGTACATTAAACCTTCCTTTATAATTCTAACTACATACCTACATACCCAATATAGAAAATAAACAGACACTATTTTTACAAAATACAAAATTGCTACCAACAAAAGCTGCCGAGTAAATGTGCTAAATCTCGCACGTTGGAAGATTTTATTGCAAATGTCACAAAGCAATTTATATTGTAGAGAAGAAATAAAAATTCCGTTGTGACCAGTCTAAAATGATCCTTATTTCTTCTACACTTATACTGATTAAAATATCTTGCATGCATTGAAACTAATATATTAATATGTAATTATTACCACAATTTGAAACAATATTTAGCCTTTCCAGAAATAAATAGCTATATGCTAAAGGACACACGGCTATGATGTTGGCAAAAACCTTTTAGCTTTTTTAATGAAATTTATCGCTTTTTCTTTTTATAGCAGATGCCAGCAATCAACCAAGCACTATGTATTATCTCTACAAACACTTCTGTACATAGCGCTATTAATGTTGAAATGTATAGGTAGTTCGTTTTAAGAAAGGCCCATGATATTTATTTAATAATAATTAATAACAACAATTATTTACACACTAACTATGTGGTCCTATCTACAAAGACGTATTTTTAGAGTAAAGCTAGTTTTATGACATTACCAGCATTGAGATTTCTGATCGCGACCGCATGTTATCGGAAAAATGCCAATACTTTCTTGTAGAATCCTTTACGGTAAAACGGGGTGAATACAAAACAAAAACGGTCTGGTATTACATATATAAATTGAGTTACTGTAAAAAAAAATAAGAAAACTTTTGTATTTTGATACAAAATTAGACTTGAACTGTTAAACCAAACTGTTATAGTTTGGTCGATCCAACTCTGTTACCTCAATATACGTTTCGTTCACCCCTGCATCCCCTGTTACCCCATTTTACGGAACGTCCTCTAAGAGTAAAGAAATGTATACAAAAGAGAAACTTACTCAACAAATGCACGTGATTTTTATCTGTTAGGTGTGCCTCGCTGCAGAGTAGGATAAATGTCTACACATTATACAGAATACGTAACATTTTTCAGAGTATGTAACTGGCACGGCGCACAAGACGTTCACAGATATTGACCAATTATAGTATAGTATTGTATATGTACAACATTTAGGTATAGTGGAACAATCAAAATAAAGGCGGAATCAAATAATACCGGCATAGCGTCAGGCAAGAATAAAAAATAAATTAAAATAAATAATAAACACGTCGAATTGAGAACCTCTTTGAAATAATAAATGTATAGGTCAAATGTCATTTAGTCTACAGTACGCTTTAAGACACTTACGCGTAATGTATATTTACGAAATACATCAATTATCATTAAATAAAAAATAAAAAAATACCGTGTTATCGTTACGCGTAAACTCAAACTGAAATCTGAGCAAAATCATTTTCTAAACAAACAGCTATATTGTGGTGTCGTTAAATATTGACGTAACAAAGACAAAAGATTGTCTACAAGACAACGCCCCGAGGCTTGTCACTTGTCGCGCGTCGCTTCTGCGTTTAATTAACCGAAATGGCGTAACATGTACCAACGAAGGCAAATTATTCATATAATTCTCAAACTTGAGACGACAGGGATACAGGGGATTGGGGATTCTCACTCACGTAACTGCTTGGTACGTACTTATGAAGCATAGAATTAAAAATAGAAGATTTGGTGAAAGTTCAGAGTATTAGTTGTTTATGAAATATTAGTTACGCAGAAGTTTTTATATAATATGCCTGTAGATCTTATACCAGAAATAATTGACACTAAGAGAACCATGAAGACGGAATTTAACAAAGGAATTTTAAGCGCTTATATACAAAAGATAGAATGGTCATCTTTAATACAATGCAACTAAATTAACAATATATCTTCTGTATATTCACAGTTATTACTTCTCTACAAATCGCATAAATATTAACGATGAAACCCATAAACAACCGCCAAACAGTTACCTCTGCAATTACATTTGCCCTAACGACGGCTATAAAGGTTCACGAGCGACTGGCGGTGATGTCTTCCGGATAATTTTTCAACGCATCCCTGCGTGTTGTTAACGCTTGTTTGCGAAATACAAATAAAAGGCATATCAGCCACTAGATACCTTCGGGAGAGCGCTTTGTGAGTGAACAATGGCCGGCATTACACGAGCCTTCAGTCCGAGGCCCGTCGGGTACAATGTGCAATCACTCCACGCTCGGCGGACACGAGTTTCCCTGAACAGTGGTAAAACAGCACAGATAGCGCTGCAATTAAGAGCCAATTTCGTATCGCACCTCACACACATGCTTGTTTACATATTTTTCCCGGTAATGGAAAAGCACGATGAAATGTTGCCAGTGCGGATTATTGGATTCGTGCGTTGATAGGGTAACGAGTTTCTTTTTGCAGAGCACTGGCTTCGTGTAACATAGAATATGATCTAGTGTTAAAATACGTTGTATAATTTTGATTTATGAACCGAGGCCGTTTTCTTTTTCAAATATTAAATCTAATAATGAAATGAGATAATAATCTATAGTAAATATATCATCACTATAATATTAAAACTATATAATCATACAATTCTTCACAAGTATCGTTGGTTAGTAATGCGATGAATGACACAACAACATCTGTGTTCAAATTTCTTTATTTACCTAATCCTGGTGCTTTCTATAACGCCTAAAATGATGTGGTGGTAGCTTAAAAGGCTCAGAAACCGATAATGCTGAGTTGCTCTACTTCAAATGCTAGGTCAGGCAATCACAATTTATGTTTGAGTTTTCGATTTAAAAAATCACAAGTTGTCCGGGATTGGAACTTCTGTCCGGTTTGGCGATAGGCTTGCCCCTTATCACATCATGAAAATGAGATTGTGAATCCTTGAAAGAAGATACTTGCGTGATAGGTATGTAAATCATTTTCAAATAAAATTGTAGAGACGGTGATATACAGGTAAATTTGTAACTACAGACGAAGTGGATCTTGCATACAATAGCTGGGAGGATTATCGAACTATTCTATTGATCCGCCCTCCAGCATTTGATCATTGCGTAGGAACATCTTAAGTAAAGTGCTCAGCGCGTATTTCATTCCGCCTACTATTGCCATATATCCCGATTTTTCAGATCATCTTATTTTTGAAAAAATAATGATTTCGCCTCCTTTGTGTATCAGGCGAGTAGCCGGCTGTGAAGCGAGAGGTTGCGGGTTCGATTCCAGTACCGAAAAAAATGTTTGTGTGATTAACAATGTCCCTCGTAATTCATGATATCCTCGACGGAGGTTAACCTGGAATAATAGGTGTATTTATTTTCTAATAGATAGACAGGATTTTTAGGTTTTTATCTCCAAATTAGTCTGATAACCGCTAAAAACCTACTTAGATGTGAAATCTCAAATAATTGGTAACTAAACTGGACGACCGATTATAAATTATTTATAATATTTAAAAATATCTCGTCCAATGTTTGATTTTGGTGTCACAAACGTCAATTTAATGAATTTTAATATTATCCTGATTTTAACCTCATTTCTGATATTTTCAAATCAAACGAGGCAACTCTGATACCGCCCAGCGCTTGCCATTTGCTTTACTTAGCTGGAGCACGTACTGGATTGTTCCAACCTCTGTTTACCCACTGTAAAGACAAAGTTGCAGCGGAGCTGGTCATAGAATGCATTTTGCATGACCGCACTTTTCCATAAAACTTTCACGATTGTATGAATTTACTAACAAACTTCTATGTGGATTGTAACTCCAGTTGGGATTGCTCTGAGGTAACTTTTGAGGAGCTTAGGGCATAAAATACCCGTATATGACTATAAATCTGTTTTAGTTATTATAATATGCTAAATAAGTAGATCTAACCAGATCTGTGGCTGGTGATGATGAAATAACTAGATTGCTTACACCCGGTCTGATCAAATCGCTATTCGACTAATAGAACTTTGGTTTTGACAGCACTATCAAATCAATTCGAGGTTCTTAAACGTTATTAAGAGAAAAATGTATTATTCTCTGATTTAGTTTGCGAATAATCGCTTGGTAGTAACTGACACACCATTCAACGATATAATCTTTGAATCTTCTAGCAACTTCATTTTGACATTTATCAGGCTCTCAGAAACCGATAGACAGAGATACAGCTACTGATACTGCTCGATCCTTTAAAATGCCACAAATTCTAATTGCATTGTTATCCTTAACGGTAAATGGAGGTTTTGATTTGGGCCTGCGAAAATCTCATTCACCGTACGAAACGCCGCTTTCCTGTGAGATAACATTACCTTCAATGGAAATGTACTAAACATTACAGATGAAAAACCTTGAACGTATAAAGCCCCTCGCTAAGACATTCCGGTACTAAAGAAAACCATTTAAAAATGTAAATAAGTAAGGAGGGTCTCAAGTCAATTTCAATCACTTCATTTATTCAAAGCCGTAAATACGAACGGGGGTATAAACTTTCGGATTCTAACCTTCAAGTCTCCATGTATAAATTACTTTCGTTCTTTATTTGGATTGTTGTTATCCAGTCCCTTAGACTTAATACTATTAACTTAGTACTATTATTCAAAATGTTGGGCTTCATTTCCTAAGTTATACAATTTCTTCTTCCACCTGCCCTTATCCCACTTGCCTTTATCCCACTTGTAGCGGGGGCGGCGCAATATAATTTTTAACACATGTTACAGAAAGATTTAGCTTGTAGGTTTTACGACCAATCTGCCTGACGTCAACATCTTTGGAAATAACACATATCCGAAACAAATATTTGTAGATAACACAAACTCCAATACAATAACATAATAGTGACGAGTGTGCTGTTATCCTTTAAGGGGTTTACATTTTTACTCTGTACTTCGTCATCAGATCTAAACTAAATTAATATGGCATCATAATCATCGTAAATAATATATCGTAGCTAAACTCTATCGAATGAAATGTTTTCTAACAAAATTGGTCCACAATTGGCAGAGAAATCGATGTACATTAAAAAAGGCAGAAACCTTTATTTTTAACGGCATATTACCTTTATAACCGATTTTAGAAATTCATTTTTTGAAATCAGATAAAATGTACCACATCCATTCATGCTAAAACATATCAGTGGCATTATTGCTAACTCTATTTACCTATTCTATGATCAACACAATTTAAGTGATAAATACATAACCTGAGTCTTGGGCGCCTTCTTTATCATACATTTCAAACCATTATAAATTGACTAGCTTTTGCTCGCGGCTCCGCCCGCGTGATCTGCTTTTTCCGGGATAAAAAGTAGCCTATGTCTTATTCTGATGTATAAGCTATATTATTGTAAAGTTTCATTAAAATTCATTCAGTAGTTTTTACGTGAAAGAGTAACAAACATACATCCATACTTACAAACTTTCGCGTTTATAATATTAGTAGGATTACAATATCGATTCTTAACACGTTCATCGCCATGGTGGGTCAAAATGACCGGCACTTGGTCTACCCATTGGGGCCATGGGGGGTCAAAATGACCGGCACTTGGTCTACCCAAAAAAGGACAATAGAAAATACAAATGTTAGGTATTTTTTTAATCAAAATTTAAGAATTACACGTCATACGAACAACAATCAAACTCTAAAGATGAAAATGGATATTGAAAATTTAGTGACATTTGTCAAAACATTGACGACATAAATGGGGATATACGTAAGTACGCTGACCGGCACGGCCTGAATGTAATAATTTGTAAAATATTAGTCGGCGATGAACGTGTTAACTCTGGCTCCTTTGTTTCGAAGTTTGAAATCTTAATTACAACCATTGAGAAGGGAATTAAATCACTATGTACGTAATCCGAAATTCCATTAGGTTGCTTCCGTCTCGACATATAGCTGAATATTTACTGCCGCGATACATTACCTTGCATAGATAACACCAAACGTGATGGGGTAGTTACCTTTATGGCTTGTGAAAACATAATGGGACGTGTTAAGTGAACATAAAATGGGCAGTCTGGATGATAAAATATTATAAGGTTGATTAAAATTGAGGATAATAGACAATACTGACTGTAAAAAAAGGAGATATGAAGGACTACCGTGTTTTTTTTAGTTCGATTCGAAAACATATCACATTAGTTGCCCAGTATGGCGATAGGCTCACCCCCTATCGTCACCCTCTTTCATAGGAATATACCACTCGAATTTTAGCTTACCTAAAATCATTATTTTTTCTTTTTATTTTCAAACTATGCTACACCAGATATGTGTTTTTTCTTTCTTTTTTTTCTTTTACCTGTTCGTAGTATTTCGGGGTACAGGTATGAACCAAGGTATGTATGTATCAAAAAATAATACACACACACTAATCAAAACCCATTATATAGTAACACAATCTGCAATACACTTGATTGGCCGACGTATACAGAAAAAGACACTTATAAAGAGCTCACTTGAGTATTGTTCCTGAAATAGAGCGTTACTTCACATCATTACACTGCGCCTTACATCCCGAGACATAAGATACTAAATCTCATAATGCTTAGTAATTCCACTGGCTCCATTGTCGTTTAAATCAAACACAACAGTGTTTAGAGCTTACACACTGCTGCTTGATGGCACAATAAGATAAAACGATGGTACCTATCCACACAAAGTTTCATATCGGATCTATCACCTGGTAAAATACCTTGATTTTAAAGGTTTTAGAAGAAACTATTTTGACACCGTAACCTTTTATTAAAATACCCGACATCAATTAAACTATTTCAATTTAGCCAAACAAAAAAACACATCCATATCGGTTTTCTAGTTTAAAAGATGCCACAGACAGACATTTTATAACACGTTTGGTCAAAGATTAAAAAAAATGAAGTAAGAGGGACGTGAAGTCGGTTTGGAGTTTAATCCCCGCGTATTTATCTAGAACTATAGCTTTGATAAAAACAAACAACTCTGAAACATTTGACGGAACAAAGGTTGCATTGTTGGATAAATGTCACTGGACATTCTGAACAGACGGTTCGCAACAGGTACTCCGGGGTTGGGAAGACAAGAACAGTGGCATCTAGTTGTAAGATTAAAGTTTTTATAAACTTAAATAGAATACAAGGAATCAGACAACGGATTGATGAGAAAATGAGAGACTAATTCGAATGAGTGGTAGAGCCACGCTGTAGACAGTTTTGTCTACAGCATGAATGGGCAGGCGCGACCGGGTCGTTACCACGGTGAGTGAGATATCCGGAAGCCCAAATCCCCTCCCCTTCCCAATCCCTAATTATCCCTTTCCTTTAAGGTCGGCATCGCGCCCATGATTCTTCTGGTGGTGGGCGTACATGGGCGGTGGAGATCACTTACCATCAGGTGACCCACTTGCTCGTTTGCCGGCCTATGCTATAAAAAAAAAGAATCTAATTTTCATACTATAACGTTTTCTACACTAATATTATGAAAGAGGAAATATCATTATCCCTTATGAACATAGGCTACTTTTTATCCCGGAAAAAGCACAGCACGCGGGCGGAGCCGCGAGGAAAAGCTAGTAGTTAGTACTGTAAAAAATATATATGAGTATTAAGAATTTTATATCCAATGTACAAAGAAATAAAATACCTCAACTTCTCGATTTCAAACAGCCAACGAGCTCTCAACAAGGTAAGTACTCTTATATACCTACATGGTTTATATAACAAAATATCAGACTTATCTTCAAAAACTTTGTCTCCGTTGAAGCTAACAATAATTTCCCTTGTCATTTCGATATTGTAAAGTTAATCATAATTCGGGTTGTATTTTCGGTACTGACATGTCTGACGGAGACATTTTCATTAAAATAAATTATAATGGCTTCCAAAAAGTTGCTTTTGTTTTTCCGAGAGGAATCCTATGAAATTGGAATCATGTAATGAAGGTTACATGTCATATGTACGTACTATAAAAATTATGCATTAACCTATTATACAATTTGAGATGTGCGACCGAGACAGTAGACTGCCACACGCGACAGTAGTGGCGTGCCCTCCATATAGGCAAAAAGGCACTGCCTACCCTACCAGACAACACGGTTTTAATAATTTAAAAATAAAATTAAAAATAAAACAAATCCATTCACTAGTTAATAAAATAATACAATACGTATTTAAAAAGTTCAAACTGTGTCGCGGCAACACAAGTTAAGCGACACCGACACATTGTAGACCGGTGATTATTCGGTTGAAAATGCTAAAAATAGAAACAAATTTATAGTAGAATCAAACCCATTGTAAAAGGAAGAGAATACAACAAAATTGATAGGAAAAATAAATTAACGGCGATCTGAGGTCGGGAAGTGGGAAGGGGGGGGGGGCTTTTAAGGGTAAAAAACGGTTTATCTCGATTTCCGGAAAAACTACAAGTCCTATGGAAAAAAGTTAAATCGCAAAGTTGTAGGTAATAAAAAGATCTACAACTTTTGTATACACACTCTCTTCACATAACCTCAAAATATATGTGAAAAATTCAAATAACCAAGTTTTTTGTTTTTATTTTTATCTATTACTAGCTGACCCGGCAAACTTTGTTCCGCCTTAATGGCAATAAATAAGCAGATTTATTTTTTAATTGGAAAAAATACAAAAAAAAAAATACCTATATTAATCATTCATAATTATTTCTATATTTTAGTACATAGATTGCTCTTCATTTAAGTACCTTGTGATACACGACATTTTTTGTTTTATTATCAGGCGCAAAAACAAACAACGCAGATGGTCTTCCAACCCGTGAACATGCCACGTATAATTGACCATGGGAAAAACATGAATGTTCTAGATTTAAACCACAAACTTTTAAGGATTGGCCTTGTGATTTGTTGATGGTCATGGCAAATGCAAGACGTATCGGAAATTGAAGCCTTTTAAATTCAAACGGCATATCGGTTGGGATCATCGGTATCCTCGGAATGAGAACTTTCTCACCTTTGAATTTTCCTATCATTATCGTAGCGTAAATTACATTGTTCGTCAATTTTCTAACCACCAAAAAAACACAAAGTCGAGCCATACTATCGCGGCGCTGTTCACGTGCAATTTCTTGTTCTTCTTCAGTCCTTTCATTTGCAGTATTCCGTATTCTTCTTGCATCACGGCTTTGTCGGGAAAGATTCGATCGTCTTGGGCGCGGCATTATTAATAAAACTTCACTTCACCTATAAACTCAAATTTTCAACCATACCAAGTTTTATAGTTCACTTCACTTCACTGTTTATACGTCACAATTAGCAATTTATCTAATTGTCATACTTCATTACATAGCTGTCATTATACGTCAATTACATAGCTGTGATTTGCGTTTTGTTATTCCAAGTCTGATTCTTTTTTGTTTTTATACCACGTTTTATAATGACTGATGTTTCATATCGAACAGGATAAAAAGTATCCTATGTCCTTCTCCTGGCTCTAAACTACCTCCCTGCCAATTTTCAGCTAAATCGGTTCAGCCGTTCTTGAGTTATAAGTGGAGTAACTAACACGACTTTCTTTTATATACACTCCTTTGCAAAAAAAACGGGCGGGTTTGATTTTTTAACATTATTGGTAATAATTTAGTTCTTCAGAGGTTTTAATAGCCAAACTATGTTACTGGCACTTAATAAAGAGTCTGGGTATGAAAAAAAGTTCATTCCAAATTCAAAACTTTTGTTTTTTAAATTATTAATCCCTTTTTCATTTTGTGACACTTTTCGCGGGTTTGCGGTTAAAAGGTTATCAAGCAACTAAAAGTAACTTTTCGTTATTTTTAGTACAACAATTTATGTTTATCGCATAATTCTGCCTTATTGTGACTTAAAACAGATATCTTTGTGTCTATCGTAATGGCAGAAAAAGCAATGAGAGCTAGTAAAATTATAGCGCTGCTGGAAGAGGGGTGTAGCCAATGTTACGTCTCACAGCGGTTAAACGTGAGTCGTTCAACCGTACAAAGAACCTGGACTCGATACCAAGAGACAGGTTCCGTTCAGAGAAGGCAAGGTTCTGGGAGAAAACGTTGCACACAGCCGCGAGACGATCGCTTTTTAGTGACTCAGGCGCTGAGGAACCGCAAATGCAGTTACATAGACCTCAAAAGAAACCTTGAAGAGGTACGAGGAGCACAAGTTAGCCTATGGACTGTGAGGAGAAGACTTTTAGCTGCTGATATACGTAGTCGACGACCAGCGCGGGCCCCCAAGTTACTCCGTGAGCACCGGATTGCGCGGTTGAGGTTCGCTAGAAATTGCCTATCTTGGACACCAGGTAACTGGAGTAGCGTACTCTTCTCCGATGAGGCTCGAATTTGTCTGCATGGTGAGGACCGACGTCGGCGAGTGTTACGAAGACCAGGGGAACGCTATGCCGATGTGTGTTTTGAAGAAATCACCCCTTATGGTGGAGGGTCCGTTATGTTTTGGGCGGGCGTAACTTCCAACTATCGTACCGAGATAGTATTCATAGAAAATGGCTCACTAAATGCGCATAGGTACATAACAGAAATCCTTTCTCAAAATGCACAACCCGCACTGACTGTAATTGGTGAAGATGCCATTTACATGGACGATAATGCTCGGGCCCACCGTTCTGGCGACGTAGATGCTTATATGCAAGAGGTCGGTATTCGTCGTTTGGATTGGCCAGCGCGGAGCCCCGACCTTAACCCCATTGAGCACGTTTGGGACCTCCTAAAAAGGCGAGTACGATCTGTCCAACCACCTCCACAAAACATCAGAGAGCTTAAACGTGTAATCTCGACTGAGTGGGAACACATTCCACAGGACACCATCAAAAGCCTGGTGGGAAGCATGCCAAGACGATTACATGCCGTAATCGCTGCAAGAGGAGGTCATACTCGTTATTAATTTTTATTTTTTAATGTCTCTTTTATTAAAATACCATAAAAATACTCGTAGTCTTAATTTCATTATACCCATAAAAATGTCCATTTTAACACGGCTCTCTGTTTACATTGACTAAAACACCGATACCAGGATAAAAGTGTTAAAAAACTAGATTCTCATTGATAATAAGAAATTTCTAGTCATCCAAGCTAATGACATACTAAAAATATAATAATATTTACCCATAGAAAAGCTAAGGTAAAGTGTGTGTGTAAGGTGCCCGTTTTTTTTGCAAAGGAGTTTATATAGATAATAAATCATTTTTTTTCACGAAATTTGGTGAAAACTTACCTTTTTGTATCCCAAATACACTGTAATTTTTTTAATTTAAAATATTTATTTTTGCACCTTATTTTGACTTAATATCGAAAAAGCAGCCTAATTTTCAAACGAAAATTCTCACGTCAAAATATGAGCTTTTTTAAAAAAGGCTGTTGGTTTCTTGTTCATTGAATTCTCTACTTTCTGATAGTGTAAAAAAATATATACATTACTACGGTAAATGTGCTCAGAAAATGCAAAGAAACGAACTACTAAATAACAGGTAGTAAGGCCCAGACCCACCTAGCCCCTTCCCCACTTCTTTATGATGGGGTAAAATTTTCCGTAGATCACTCAGGTATATAAGTTATATTAAAATAACAATAAAGAGGCATCTACGCATATAATTTAAAGAAGATTCTACAACTTTCTCAAAATATTGTAGATATGTCTTATTAAATATTAACTTATAACTTTACATTTTCTGAGCACATTTACCATAGTAATGTATATATTTTTTTACACCATCAGAAAGTAGAGAATTCAATGAACAAGAAACCAACGGACTTTTTTAAAAAAGCTCATATTTTGACGTGAGAATTTTCGTTTGAAAATTAGGCTGCTTTTTCGATATTAGGTCAAAATAAGGTGCAAAAATAAATATTTTAAATCAAAAAAATTACAGTATATTTGGGATACAAAAAGGTAAGTTTTCACCAAATTTTGTAAAAAAAAAATGATTTATTATCTATATATATAAAAATGAATCGCTGTGCGTGTGTCTCGCAAAAACTCGAGACTGGCTGTACCGATTTGGCTAATTCTGATCTTGAAATATTTGTGGAAGTTCAGGGAAGGTTTACCCGGTGAGAAAAAATGAGTAACATAAATAATAATTAAAGGAAAACACTAATAACGACAACTTAATTTTCCAGTACAAACTGTTCCTGGATATGATAATAAGTAAAGAAAACACTAAAAACGGCAACTTAATTTTCCAGTACAAACTGTTCCTGGGTATGAAACACTTGATGTCTTTTTGATGGCAGGACAGGACAGGACACGACAGGACAGGAAAGGAACAGGAAAGGGACAGGAAAGGGACAGGAAAGGGACAGGAAAGGGACAGAAAAGGGACAGGAAAGGGACAGCAAAAGGGACAGGAAAGGGATAGGAAAGGGACAGGAAAGGGACAGGAAAGGGACAGGATAGGGACAGGAAAGGACAGGAAAGGGACAGGACAGGACAGGAAAGGGACAGGACAGGAAAGAGACAGGACAGGAAAGGGACAGGACAGGAAAGGGACAGCACAGGAAAGGGACAGGACAGGAAAGGGACAGGACAGGACAGGAAAGGGACAAGACAGGAAAGGGACAGGACAGGATAGGAAAGGGACAGGACAGGAAAGGGACAGGACAGGAAAGGGACAGGACAGGAAAGGGACAGGACAGGAAAGGGACAGGACAGGAAAGGGACAGGACAGGAAAGGGACACGACAGGAAAGGGACACGACAGGAAAGGGACAGGACAGGACAGGACAGGAAAGAGACAGGACAGGACAGGAAAGGGACAGGACAGGAAAGGGACAGGACAGGAAAGTGACAGGACAGGAAAATGACAGGACAGGAAAGGGACAGGACTGTCCCACCGGGGGGAGGTGGAAGACGACCGGACTTAGGTCGTCGAAGTCAATTAAATGTGCGACGGGCTACCTCACGTTCAATGGTGCAGTACCTCACTTAATTGCATTTAATGTAAATGAAACATTTGTATTAGTTTTTACCACATTTTATACAAATATATGTAGGTGATACGAAGTTCACCGGGTCATCTAGTAATAGATAAAAATAAAAACAAAAAACTTGGTTATTTGAATTTTTCACATATATTTTGAGGTTATGTGAAGAAAGTGTGTATACAAAAGTTGTAGATCTTTTTATTACCTACAATTTTGCAATTTAACTTTTTTCCATAGAACTTGTAGTTTTTCCGGAAATCGAGATAAACCGTTTTTTACCCTTAAAAGCCCCCCCCTTCCCACTTCCCGACCTCAGATCGCCGTTAATTTATTTTTCCTATCAATTTTGTTGTATTCTCTTCCTTTTACAATGGGTTTCATTCTACTATAATTTATTTATGTTTCAAATTGGAAAATCACCGGTCTATTGTCTTTAAATGCAATTGAATAAAATTTGTCGCGCAACGCGGTCATCTGTCTCAATCGCATACTTCAAATCGTACATAATATATAAAATATACGAAACGAACGTGTCGCAGTAGTCGCGCCTGTCGCAGTGTCTCTTGCTTCGGTCGCGCACCTCAAAGATTACAATATGAATATAAACTACTGAGTAGTGATTCAATCTGTGATAGTGAAGTTTCATTGTTGCCACTTTCAATAAACTAAAAAGAAAAGACAGATCTCTGTGCGATAATGGAAACAATTAAATTAGTTCAGCATCTTTAAATAATCTCTCATCGGTTTCACCATTTTATATAAACGTTTTAAATAGCTACCTTTTGGAGTAAATACGTTTAAAAATTTGGTGAAATGCAATATCCTTAGCGAAATAAACTCATTAATCAGAGTTGTCGGATTTAAACACATATATTTAATATCTAATAAGTGAATATAGAATAATGCGCTTGTTTAATAAACTTCAAGTAAAGTTTAGGCAAAATCTAGTAACAAATAAAAAATTAAGACAGCAATTACAAATTGTACGTAGTGCCATTAATATACACTCCTTTGCAAAAAAAACGGGCGGGTTTGATTTTTTAACATTATTGGTAATAATTTAGTTCTTCAGAGGTTTTAATAGCCAAACTATGTTACTGGCACTTAATAAAGAGTCTGGGTATGAAAAAAAGTTCATTCCAAATTCAAAACTTTTGTTTTTTAAATTATTAATCCCTTTTTCATTTTGTGACACTTTTCGCGGGTTTGCGGTTAAAAGGTTATCAAGCAACTAAAAGTAACTTTTCGTTATTTTTAGTACAACAATTTATGTTTATCGCATAATTCTGCCTTATTGTGACTTAAAACAGATATCTTTGTGTCTATCGTAATGGCAGAAAAAGCAATGAGAGCTAGTAAAATTATAGCGCTGCTGGAAGAGGGGTGTAGCCAATGTTACGTCTCACAGCGGTTAAACGTGAGTCGTTCAACCGTACAAAGAACCTGGACTCGATACCAAGAGACAGGTTCCGTTCAGAGAAGGCAAGGTTCTGGGAGAAAACGTTGCACACAGCCGCGAGACGATCGCTTTTTAGTGACTCAGGCGCTGAGGAACCGCAAATGCAGTTACATAGACCTCAAAAGAAACCTTGAAGAGGTACGAGGAGCACAAGTTAGCCTATGGACTGTGAGGAGAAGACTTTTAGCTGCTGATATACGTAGTCGACGACCAGCGCGGGCCCCCAAGTTACTCCGTGAGCACCGGATTGCGCGGTTGAGGTTCGCTAGAAATTGCCTATCTTGGACACCAGGTAACTGGAGTAGCGTACTCTTCTCCGATGAGGCTCGAATTTGTCTGCATGGTGAGGACCGACGTCGGCGAGTGTTACGAAGACCAGGGGAACGCTATGCCGATGTGTGTTTTGAAGAAATCACCCCTTATGGTGGAGGGTCCGTTATGTTTTGGGCGGGCGTAACTTCCAACTATCGTACCGAGATAGTATTCATAGAAAATGGCTCACTAAATGCGCATAGGTACATAACAGAAATCCTTTCTCAAAATGCACAACCCGCACTGACTGTAATTGGTGAAGATGCCATTTACATGAACGATAATGCTCGGGCCCACCGTTCTGGCGACGTAGATGCTTATATGCAAGAGGTCGGTATTCGTCGTTTGGATTGGCCAGCGCGGAGCCCCGACCTTAACCCCATTGAGCACGTTTGGGACCTCCTAAAAAGGCGAGTACGATCTGTCCAACCACCTCCACAAAACATCAGAGAGCTTAAACGTGTAATCTCGACTGAGTGGGAACACATTCCACAGGACACCATCAAAAGCCTGGTGGGAAGCATGCCAAGACGATTACATGCCGTAATCGCTGCAAGAGGAGGTCATACTCGTTATTAATTTTTATTTTTTAATGTCTCTTTTATTAAAATACCATAAAAATACTCGTAGTCTTAATTTCATTATACCCATAAAAATGTCCATTTTAACACGGCTCTCTGTTTACATTGACTAAAACACCGATACCAGGATAAAAGTGTTAAAAAACTAGATTCTCATTGATAATAAGAAATTTCTAGTCATCCAAGCTAATGACATACTAAAAATATAATAATATTTACCCATAGAAAAGCTAAGGTAAAGTGTGTGTGTAAGGTGCCCGTTTTTTTTGCAAAGGAGTTTATATAGATAATAAATCATTTTTTTTCACGAAATTTGGTGAAAACTTACCTTTTTGTATCCCAAATACACTGTAATTTTTTTAATTTAAAATATTTATTTTTGCACCTTATTTTGACTTAATATCGAAAAAGCAGCCTAATTTTCAAACGAAAATTCTCACGTCAAAATATGAGCTTTTTTAAAAAAGGCTGTTGGTTTCTTGTTCATTGAATTCTCTACTTTCTGATAGTGTAAAAAAATATATACATTACTACGGTAAATGTGCTCAGAAAATGCAAAGAAACGAACTACTAAATAACAGGTAGTAAGGCCCAGACCCACCTAGCCCCTTCCCCACTTCTTTATGATGGGGTAAAATTTTCCGTAGATCACTCAGGTATATAAGTTATATTAAAATAACAATAAAGAGGCATCTACGCATATAATTTAAAGAAGATTCTACAACTTTCTCAAAATATTGTAGATATGTCTTATTAAATATTAACTTATAACTTTACATTTTCTGAGCACATTTACCATAGTAATGTATATATTTTTTTACACCATCAGAAAGTAGAGAATTCAATGAACAAGAAACCAACGGACTTTTTTAAAAAAGCTCATATTTTGACGTGAGAATTTTCGTTTGAAAATTAGGCTGCTTTTTCGATATTAGGTCAAAATAAGGTGCAAAAATAAATATTTTAAATCAAAAAAATTACAGTATATTTGGGATACAAAAAGGTAAGTTTTCACCAAATTTTGTAAAAAAAAAATGATTTATTATCTATATATATAAAAATGAATCGCTGTGCGTGTGTCTCGCAAAAACTCGAGACTGGCTGTACCGATTTGGCTAATTCTGATCTTGAAATATTTGTGGAAGTTCAGGGAAGGTTTACCCGGTGAGAAAAAATGAGTAACATAAATAATAATTAAAGGAAAACACTAATAACGACAACTTAATTTTCCAGTACAAACTGTTCCTGGATATGATAATAAGTAAAGAAAACACTAAAAACGGCAACTTAATTTTCCAGTACAAACTGTTCCTGGGTATGAAACACTTGATGTCTTTTTGATGGCAGGACAGGACAGGACACGACAGGACAGGAAAGGAACAGGAAAGGGACAGGAAAGGGACAGGAAAGGGACAGGAAAGGGACAGAAAAGGGACAGGAAAGGGACAGCAAAAGGGACAGGAAAGGGATAGGAAAGGGACAGGAAAGGGACAGGAAAGGGACAGGATAGGGACAGGAAAGGACAGGAAAGGGACAGGACAGGACAGGAAAGGGACAGGACAGGAAAGAGACAGGACAGGAAAGGGACAGGACAGGAAAGGGACAGCACAGGAAAGGGACAGGACAGGAAAGGGACAGGACAGGACAGGAAAGGGACAAGACAGGAAAGGGACAGGACAGGATAGGAAAGGGACAGGACAGGAAAGGGACAGGACAGGAAAGGGACAGGACAGGAAAGGGACAGGACAGGAAAGGGACAGGACAGGAAAGGGACAGGACAGGAAAGGGACACGACAGGAAAGGGACACGACAGGAAAGGGACAGGACAGGACAGGACAGGAAAGAGACAGGACAGGACAGGAAAGGGACAGGACAGGAAAGGGACAGGACAGGAAAGTGACAGGACAGGAAAATGACAGGACAGGAAAGGGACAGGACTGTCCCACCGGGGGGAGGTGGAAGACGACCGGACTTAGGTCGTCGAAGTCAATTAAATGTGCGACGGGCTACCTCACGTTCAATGGTGCAGTACCTCACTTAATTGCATTTAATGTAAATGAAACATTTGTATTAGTTTTTACCACATTTTATACAAATATATGTAGGTGATACGAAGTTCACCGGGTCATCTAGTAATAGATAAAAATAAAAACAAAAAACTTGGTTATTTGAATTTTTCACATATATTTTGAGGTTATGTGAAGAAAGTGTGTATACAAAAGTTGTAGATCTTTTTATTACCTACAATTTTGCAATTTAACTTTTTTCCATAGAACTTGTAGTTTTTCCGGAAATCGAGATAAACCGTTTTTTACCCTTAAAAGCCCCCCCCTTCCCACTTCCCGACCTCAGATCGCCGTTAATTTATTTTTCCTATCAATTTTGTTGTATTCTCTTCCTTTTACAATGGGTTTCATTCTACTATAATTTATTTATGTTTCAAATTGGAAAATCACCGGTCTATTGTCTTTAAATGCAATTGAATAAAATTTGTCGCGCAACGCGGTCATCTGTCTCAATCGCATACTTCAAATCGTACATAATATATAAAATATACGAAACGAACGTGTCGCAGTAGTCGCGCCTGTCGCAGTGTCTCTTGCTTCGGTCGCGCACCTCAAAGATTACAATATGAATATAAACTACTGAGTAGTGATTCAATCTGTGATAGTGAAGTTTCATTGTTGCCACTTTCAATAAACTAAAAAGAAAAGACAGATCTCTGTGCGATAATGGAAACAATTAAATTAGTTCAGCATCTTTAAATAATCTCTCATCGGTTTCACCATTTTATATAAACGTTTTAAATAGCTACCTTTTGGAGTAAATACGTTTAAAAATTTGGTGAAATGCAATATCCTTAGCGAAATAAACTCATTAATCAGAGTTGTCGGATTTAAACACATATATTTAATATCTAATAAGTGAATATAGAATAATGCGCTTGTTTAATAAACTTCAAGTAAAGTTTAGGCAAAATCTAGTAACAAATAAAAAATTAAGACAGCAATTACAAATTGTACGTAGTGCCATTAATATACACTCCTTTGCAAAAAAAACGGGCGGGTTTGATTTTTTAACATTATTGGTAATAATTTAGTTCTTCAGAGGTTTTAATAGCCAAACTATGTTACTGGCACTTAATAAAGAGTCTGGGTATGAAAAAAAGTTCATTCCAAATTCAAAACTTTTGTTTTTTAAATTATTAATCCCTTTTTCATTTTGTGACACTTTTCGCGGGTTTGCGGTTAAAAGGTTATCAAGCAACTAAAAGTAACTTTTCGTTATTTTTAGTACAACAATTTATGTTTATCGCATAATTCTGCCTTATTGTGACTTAAAACAGATATCTTTGTGTCTATCGTAATGGCAGAAAAAGCAATGAGAGCTAGTAAAATTATAGCGCTGCTGGAAGAGGGGTGTAGCCAATGTTACGTCTCACAGCGGTTAAACGTGAGTCGTTCAACCGTACAAAGAACCTGGACTCGATACCAAGAGACAGGTTCCGTTCAGAGAAGGCAAGGTTCTGGGAGAAAACGTTGCACACAGCCGCGAGACGATCGCTTTTTAGTGACTCAGGCGCTGAGGAACCGCAAATGCAGTTACATAGACCTCAAAAGAAACCTTGAAGAGGTACGAGGAGCACAAGTTAGCCTATGGACTGTGAGGAGAAGACTTTTAGCTGCTGATATACGTAGTCGACGACCAGCGCGGGCCCCCAAGTTACTCCGTGAGCACCGGATTGCGCGGTTGAGGTTCGCTAGAAATTGCCTATCTTGGACACCAGGTAACTGGAGTAGCGTACTCTTCTCCGATGAGGCTCGAATTTGTCTGCATGGTGAGGACCGACGTCGGCGAGTGTTACGAAGACCAGGGGAACGCTATGCCGATGTGTGTTTTGAAGAAATCACCCCTTATGGTGGAGGGTCCGTTATGTTTTGGGCGGGCGTAACTTCCAACTATCGTACCGAGATAGTATTCATAGAAAATGGCTCACTAAATGCGCATAGGTACATAACAGAAATCCTTTCTCAAAATGCACAACCCGCACTGACTGTAATTGGTGAAGATGCCATTTACATGAACGATAATGCTCGGGCCCACCGTTCTGGCGACGTAGATGCTTATATGCAAGAGGTCGGTATTCGTCGTTTGGATTGGCCAGCGCGGAGCCCCGACCTTAACCCCATTGAGCACGTTTGGGACCTCCTAAAAAGGCGAGTACGATCTGTCCAACCACCTCCACAAAACATCAGAGAGCTTAAACGTGTAATCTCGACTGAGTGGGAACACATTCCACAGGACACCATCAAAAGCCTGGTGGGAAGCATGCCAAGACGATTACATGCCGTAATCGCTGCAAGAGGAGGTCATACTCGTTATTAATTTTTATTTTTTAATGTCTCTTTTATTAAAATACCATAAAAATACTCGTAGTCTTAATTTCATTATACCCATAAAAATGTCCATTTTAACACGGCTCTCTGTTTACATTGACTAAAACACCGATACCAGGATAAAAGTGTTAAAAAACTAGATTCTCATTGATAATAAGAAATTTCTAGTCATCCAAGCTAATGACATACTAAAAATATAATAATATTTACCCATAGAAAAGCTAAGGTAAAGTGTGTGTGTAAGGTGCCCGTTTTTTTTGCAAAGGAGTTTATGTGGAGAAGCGTGTGTCAAATTTCTACAAGACATCCTACTTTGACTATCTAGTGCGTAATTTGGTGGTTTACATATTTTATTATCTTAACATAGTATATAATGAAGTCGCTTCCGCTCTCTGTTCGCTTAGATCGTTTAAACTATTCAATGGATTTTAAAGTAGTTTTCAGCAATAGATAGAGTGATTCATCAGGAAGGTTTATATGTATAATACATACATATTATAGTACAAAAAAGCTGAAAAAATCAAAGATTTGTAATGTGATGTCGTAACAAATATATTTTTACCCGTGCAAGCCGGCGCGGGTCGCCAGTATATTATATAACAGGCCCTAAATATTCAGTGACATAAATAATTTTGTCTGCCTTCCCACGACGACAGAAAGCCAAGACTAATTTCGATAAAACTTTTAGTAGCAAGTAGCTTGGAGACTAGACGCAACATGGTTTATTATATTAGGGACTGAAGTTGGGTCCTTCGCCACGTTATTCAATTTCGACCGAGAAAAAATATTGCAAGAAGTCTCAAAGATAAGTTTATTAGTCGTTGACCTTTTGATATAAGGTATTTTTGTCAAGTTACTAGAACCGATTCTTGCTCGAATATTGAGTTAATACATACACCTTATAAAATATTAAAAGAGAATGGTGTCTCTTGAAGTGTCTCTTCGGAAGTAACTCTTGAAAGTATCCGGAACCCCAAATCCCTTTCCCCTTCCCAATCCCTAATTATCCCTTTCCTTTAAGGTCGGTAACGCGCCCATGATTCTTCTGGTATTGTGGGCGTACATGGGCGGTGGAGATCACTTACCATCATGTGACCTACTTGCTCGTTTGCCGGCCTATGCTATAAAAAAAATAATTGTCAAACCGGCCTAGATCGAAAGTATGTGCTGGGGGAGATTAGAACGAATTCACAACCTCGATCTTTGTTGATCTCGGTCGGTGGGTCGGTCTTCGTTCCACTGCCCGCTAGGTAACGCTGCTTTTTAGGATACATTGGTTAAAACAAACAATGAATTTTTAATACAACGCAATCATTGCTGCGGAATTATGAAAGCGCTGTCTATTCTAAATAGTGGCTGCCGGTGTACGTTGTACGGGGCATGTGTAAACATAATTTACCTTGTTACAGGTGACGTACTCATTAATTATAGTATCAATATCGGTATATTGGTGCATCTCGTTCCATTCTAAATGTTTTATGTGCACCGAGTGACATGTGTTCATTTTTAACCGACGAAAAAACTGAGGACACGTATATTTTTTTTATGTTAGACCACGCATAATTTTTACAGAATAGACAAATTTTGATAATTCTTTTTTAAATAGATAAAGTATACTCCGAAGAAGATCAAACATTTTGAACAAAAATTCTAACCCTAAGGGTAGAAAAATAGGGGATGATTGCGTGTTCATTCACCGATGTCATTATGATTATGTACACCTGTCATACCTTGTACTTGGTCTCATATTAATAAATAAATTCTAGTAGTAGCCACGAAACCAACAGCAAAAAAAATTGAAAATAAAAACTTTTTAACAACAAAATCAACCTGCAATTGCGGTTGCAATGCGATTTTTTATTGTTTGTTTTTTTAGTTTTTTCGTCGGTTGAATTTGTTTGATATAAAGTTATTAATACTGTCATGCAATGGCGTGACCGGCGTGGTGTCTAGTTATATAGTTATATGCAAATGTGGTATTTAATATTTCCATGAATAGAAACAACAGCTAGTCAACGTGGTTTCCAAGGTACGAAAACACTTTGACCACTAATTGCAATAAATATTTATATTTTGCTCTAATAATGAAAGTTGAGAGATTGGTTTATCGTTGTATGTCGTAACTATGTATATTGGAACGAAGTTCCTTACGGCAGGCTTGGAGGGGATAGGGATTTCGCTGCGTGACCGAACTGAAAAAAATGTGATAGTAAAACCGTAAGAAAAATGCGTGGAATAAAAACCGTTAAATGAGACTTTTTTTAACTTAATTTGATATCTAGCACACAAAGTTAAAGTCGAAATTCCGTTAATAAAACAGATGGTTGTGAAACTTATGACATTTGGAAACGTAGACGCGGTTAAAAATTTGAATTTGAATTTTTGATTATAGAACACGGCCGTCCACCGTTTAGTAGCCAGTCTAAGTCTAAGTTTTTAATTAGAGTTGTTACACTTCGGTAGTGTTTTGGGATGAAATATTACTGAATAAAAGTTTATTGGAACGAAGTTCCTTACGGCAGGCTTGGAGGGGATAGGGATTTCGCTGCGTGACCGAACTGAAAAAAATGTGATAGTAAAACCGTAAGAAAAATGCGTGGAATAAAACCGTTAAATGAGACGTGCGCAGGCGCGACAGTCGCATACACAGAATTGAGCACGACTTTTTTTGCAATTTGTGTCGATTCTACATTAGCCGAAGGAACTTCGTTCCTACCTGGTGTCCCACGACACACACCAATTTTTTTTTTTTTAATTTCTTTTTTCACTGAATATTTTTTATCATACAAGTTTATAATTGGTCGACAATAAGGTTGTAACTAAGACATTGTGTTAGTAATCAATGTTGACTAACTGAAGTTATATTTGAAGTATATAAAAATACTCCTTCGATTTTTAAAAGATTACGCTAGCTCGTTATTATTTACAATTACATAAGTTGATAAATAATGCTATACAATAGCTTTACCGCGGCAGTCTCCGAGTGCCACACGTCTTTTTTTTATTTCTATTTTTCTATTCTATTTTCTATTTCTATGTAATTTTATGTTGTCAAACAAAAATAAAGAGACATATTTTGTTATTTTAGTTAATAATTTGAATTTTTTGCAATTTGTGTCGATTCCACATTAGCCGAAGGAACTTCGTTCCTACCTGGTGTCCCACGACACACACCAATTTTTTTTTTTAATTTCTTTTTTCACTGAATATTTTTTATCATACAAGTTTATAATTGGTCGACAATAAGGTTGTAACTAAGACATTGTGTTAGTAATCAATGTTGACACACTGTATAAAACATATATTATTATTTTTAATCTTACTTCCGGCATTTTCTGTCGAAGCAGAATCGTATTTTTGATTCAGAATTTGAATTGAGAACCTTGACTGTTTTTTTCGTCGGTTAAAACTTCTAAAAACGCTGCGGCCAGGCTAAATTTTGGTCGTGCGAAATCTCCGTTCCGATAGATTTTTGTATGAAGATCGTCACACCATTAGCGTGGGCTATTCATGAAAACAGAGGCATAAAATCGTAAAAGTAATAAAAATAAATTAAAGTTAGTTTTTGCTCGTGATCAATTTACGTGTCGGTCACGACAAATGCCAATTCAATACAAGTTAACCGTACCAAAAAATATAATTGTCAGCTAAACTTGAAAATAACTTTCTTCTTTCTTTCTGCCTGGAATTATTCCGACTTAATGCCAGGGTCCGCCTTCTCATCATGATTTCACAGTGGATTTGGTATTTTGTGCGGTAACACGCAGTCTGACCCCGACAAGTCACAACGGAAACCAAGTTTCGTCCTTGCCTCGTCCATTAATCAGTAGAGTGTATCACATGTAGGTGAGGTCAGCTTTGGGCATAAGAGGTTGCCCTCTTATACAATACTTATGCAATTGCTTGCGAATAACAATATTAAAATAATCATATTTTTTTGATATTATACTCTATTTTCTGTGTTGAATAATAAGCTGACAAATAAAGTTGGTAAATTGCTTTTGGGAGGGTACCTGAAATATATTTGTACCCAATTGGATACGACCGCCGCACACGCAAACCTGCCATAGTGTCTCGATCAGGCTAGTCGTTCCTGATCCGGGGTTCCGGGGTTAGCCAGTGTATATCCATCGAGGCCGGCATAATTCTGTCGTCCATCAAAGGACGCAATGTCTCTTGGCAGCTGACTAACTTGGATTGCACAGTTCTTAATATGAGGTTCATTGTAGTCACTTTACCGTGCGAGAATTTACTGTGTTAATATAATCGAACTCTGCAAATAATATAATGCGCTAAGATTTTTGAGAATACTTCCAAGCTATAATTTAGAACAACCACTCATTAAAGACAGTGTCGCTTGTTGAATGTTCACCACAGCAGTATAAGCAATGTGCTCGTTAAGACATCTTGAGATCGTGCCAAGTCATCAATATTCATTCGAGACGCAAATACCAGCGCTTTATCGGATAATGAACACTTTGCACTGTCACGAGCAACAGGTGACAACCCTGCGTTTTTATCACACACTATTGTCAAGAATTGCCAATAATAACCCGAGATTGACGCCAGACACGAGCTCATATTTCACCTAGGGCTGAAATACGTGTGCGTTTACTCTATTTATGGACGGACTTTCGCCGGGTTAATCCAACACCTTTCAACAAACGATCTTGTAATTTTTTATGTTTTTCCCATATGTGTATATTTTTTAAAAGAAAGAGGATGAATATCTTTTCTTCCGACTTCAAAAAGAAGTCGTTCTCAATTTTAGTATATTGCGTACACCATGCTAAATCTGACACCGTACAAGTGTCAAATTTGGCAGAGTTAAATTCTATTTGGAGGAGAAGTGCATAATGACATGTGTATTATAATATACAAGGGACCTATCAGTCCTACCACCTAGTATTTCACGAAATTCACAGTAGATGATGCATTCTAGGTACGCTGTTATTAAAAATACAAAGAACATGTTAAACATTCCCTTCTGTATGAAGTCAAAGCTCTGGTCGAAAACAATAGGTCAGCGTTAGCGTGTTTGCTTGTTACAGCACAGCGTGTGGTATAATTAAGTAAACAGAACAATGTTCTTAAAAACGAATGCAGGTGTGCATTTGGCAATGCAGTGGTATATTTTTGCGTTAAAATTTGTGATTTTTTTCCGTGTTATTTGTCACGACAGAAAAGTTGTTTGTTTTAATTGGATGTGTTAAAGTAAACAGAGTGTTGGTTTAACTTACTGTATGAGTACATACAGTAGAGAAACCAAGTGATGTTAATAATAATAATAAAGTGGTAATAGATCGATTGACGCGCCGGGCAATGCTTGTTGACGAGACGAACAAGGGCTCGCCTGATGGTAAGCGCCACGCCTGCCCATAAACAGAAGCAACACCACATAGAACTTTGAACTACAAAGAACTGCATGGCACCGAACTCGTCACCCCGAGACATAAGGTGTTAAGTCTCATAATGCCCAGTCATTTGACTGGCTTCAATGTCCTTCAAACCGAAACACAATATTGCTTAAGTGCAACCTCATCACAGTAGTTAGTGTTTATTAAAAAGAGATTATTAAAGGCTACACGTAACAATTAAGCATGCCAAAGCGAACGTACAGAAATGTTCTTTGTTGTGAATTTTTAATAACCGACAGAAAGCGGTAAAAGCGCTCGCATTCTACAATTCCACTTGACACGATAACGAGATTTTATGTAGTGGAATACAGACATTCAGTGTGACAATACACTGGGGGATTTGTTAAAAGAACCAGGGACACTTTGTGAAAGTCAAACTGTACATTTTTATTAATTTATTCTAATGACGTCGTGAATTTATTGTGGATCCATTTTTATCAAAGGTCTGGGGAAACAAGTGTCTTTTACATTAAAAAAAATATTTCTGCGCAACATGTTTCAGCACATGTACCTAACCCACATATATTGACTTATTATTCGGGGATTACCTCGAAATTGCACTCGAGGTTTGTTTACCTCGTATGCATATAATTTCTCGCTAAAATTATAATTTTTATATTAAATCCGACCGGATCATTGTCACCACTGTCTCACAGTGCAGTGGGGATTGGGACCTGAGGTTGTGAGAACTCTGTATACGGCAGTAGTGGAACCTACTTTACTTTATGCAGCCAGTGCCTGGGCGCCTGCAAGCAATAAAATAGGCATCCAAAAGAAGCTTGCAAGGGTTCAACGGGGCTTTGCACTGAAGATGGTGAAGGGCTACAGGACCGTTTCGCTGAACTCGGCCCTGCTGCTTGCTGGGATCCTTCCGCTAACCATTCGTGTCCGAGAAGCGGCGCTTCTATTTGAAGTGAAAAAGGGACACACTCGACAAGTAGTGGGGGACCGGGAGGTGGAATGTCCTGTACCGTTCGCCACCTCTAAACACCCAGCTGATCGCAGAGCGTTGCAATTCGAATGCGTGGTGAACGATGCAGAACTGATCCTCAAGGCTGCCAACACCGTTAAGGTGTTCACAGATGGCAGCAAAATTGGTGGCCGAGTCGGAGCGTCGGTGTCCTTATGGGACGGCGATGCCGAGATGAAAGCCACCAAAATGCGACTGGAATCGTTCTGCACCGTTTACCAGGCGGAGCTGCTGGCTCTGCGGAAAGCGGTGCAAATGGCCTTACAGGGAAATCGCAGCCAATATAGCATCTTCTGCGATTCGAGGGCCGCGCTCGAGTCCGTCGTGAGCGGAGGCTCCCTCCACCCCATCGCTTTTGACGTCAACAATTTGTTGAGTAAGACCGGTCAGTGCGGAAAAACCGTTAACCTCTTTTGGGTTAAGGCGCACGTGGGAGTGGCTGGAAATGAACGCGCCGACGAACTCGCAAAAGCAGCGGCACTAACGCTGAAGAAGAAGTCTGATTACGACCTATGCCCCGTATCATTCGTCAAGCGTTACATCCGTCAGGAGTCGATTGACGAGTGGAACGAGCGCTACTTGGCCGGAGGGACAGCTTCAGTGACCAAGCTGTTTTTTCCCGGACGCCAAGAAGGCTTACAGCGTAATCCGGAAGATGCCTTTGGACCCGGTTCTCACGCAGGTGTTCACGGGCCATGGGGGATTCTCCGAGTACTTGAATCGCTTCAAGTGCAAGGAGAGCCCCTCATGTATCTGCGACCTGGCAGTTATAGAGGATGTCGCACACGTGTTGACCGAGTGCCCAGTATTTCTGTATCAACGTCTGACAGCTGAGCACGAAATTGATATTAAAATTTGTAAAGAGAATCTAGGCAGAATACTGGAGACCGTTGCAGTAAGGAGTAAATTTTTAAGCTATTGTAAGGATATAGCATGTAAAGTGCTGTTGAGAAATAAATAGCCTGGGCAACTATGCTTCCTAATATGATATTATGAGAACTTAGTTGCAAAGGAAAGTGTGTTTTAGAAAAGGAGACATGCTATATCCTAATAATTGTGTAAAATATGTGATTAGTAATAAGTATGCAACGTGTATTAAACTTCTTTTTAAATAACTGTGTTTTTATTGGCATACTTATAGTGACTTTTTATTCGTTTTACTGTGTAGTTGTCGGACGAATGATTTATTCAGGACAGTACAGAGACATTGACGAGCACAATATGTGTGATTGTTTTACATAGATGTATGTTTTTTATTGTTTACATTTTAGTCTTAATTTTACATGTCTCTGTACTATTTATACCTAGCAATAATAATGCAGACAAGCACAACAGTGTGTGCATTTCTTTTATTTCCTTTATTCTTTTGTTTATATTTTTTATTGGAACGAAGTTCCTTACGGCAGGCTTGGAGGGGATAGGGATTTCGCTGCGTGACCGAACTGAAAAAAATGTGATAGTAAAACCGTAAGGAATATGCGTGGAAAAAATGCGTGGAAAAAATGCGTGGAATAAAACCGTTAAATGAGACTTTTTTTAAACTTAATTTGATATCTAGCACACAAAGTTAAAGTCGAAATTCCGTTAATAAAACAGATAGATAACTTATGACATTTGGAAATGTAGACGCGGTTTGAAATTTGAATTTGAATTTTTGATTATAGAACACGGCCGTCCACCGTTTAGTAACCAGTCTAAGTCTAAATTAATAAGTTTTTATTTATAATTACATAAGTTGATAAAAAATGCTATACAATAGCTTTACCGCGGCAGTCTCCGAGTGCTACACGTCTTTTTTTTATTTCTATTTTTCTATTCTATTTCTATGTAATTTTATGTTGTCAAACAAAAATAAAGAGACATATTTTGTTATTTTAGTTGATAATTTGTATTTTTTACAATTTGTGTCGATTCTACATTAGCCGAAGGAACTTCGTTCCTACCTGGTGTCCCACGACACACACCAATTTTTTAATTTTATATATAATTTTATTCTTGCATTATTATGGGGTTTTTACTAATAAAAGATGTTGAAAATTTACAGATGGGGAACATCTCTGAATAATAATATCAGAGGGACGAGAGTGGGGCATAGAGCCCCACATAAAAAAAACAAAAAAAAAACCACTGTCTCACAGAAAACCGACGTAAAGTAGCATGCTGCATTTCGTACTGTGAGATATCCGGTGGCCCGAATTCCCTCCCCTTCTCAACCCCAAATTATCCTTTCCTTTAAGGTCAACAACGCGCCCAAGATCTTTTGGTATTGTGAGTATACCTGACCGATGAATTTCACTTACTATCAGGAGACCCAATTCGTTTGCTAGTCTATGCTATAAGACTCACAAATTACTATTCATACAAAATCGTAGTTATTACGAACCTGAATAAATTAAAGTAGACTTTATTGGAACGAAGTTCCTTACGGCAGGCTTGGAGGGGATAGGGATTTCGCTGCGTGACCGAACTGAAAAAAATGTGATAGTAAAACCGTAAGAAATATGCGTGGAAAAAATGCGTGGAAAAAATGCGTGGAAAAAATGCGTGGAATAAAACCGTTAAATGAGACTTTTTTTTAACTTAATTTGATATCTAGCACACAAAGTTAAAGTCGAAATTCCGTTAATAAAACAGATAGGTGTGAAACTTATGACATTTGGAAATGTAGACGCGGTTTGAAATTTGAATTTGAATTTTTGATTATAGAACACGGCCGTCCACCGTTTAGTAGCCAGTCTAAGTCTAAATTAATAAGTTTTTATTTATAATTACATAAGTTGATAAAAAATGCTATACAATAGCTTTACCGCGGCAGTCTCCGAGTGCTACACGTCTCTTTTTTATTTCTATTTTTCTATTCTATTTCTATGTAATTTTATGTTGTCAAACAAAAATAAAGAGACATATTTTGTTATTTTAGTTGATAATTTGTATTTTTTACAATTTGTGTCGATTCTACATTAGCCGAAGGAACTTCGTTCCTACCTGGTGTCCCACGACACACACCAATTTTTTAAAACGTCAAATGATATTAAAGTATAAAAGCACTTGTAAAATTACATACACAATGTTAACTTTTAAAGTGTACATATTATTTAAATAAAATGTAAAGTACGTTTGTAAACAAAGGTATCCTTTTATTGGCGTGATTTGAACGCGCCCACAAAAGCCAAGCCGCCAACGCTGCGTTCCAATTTCGCTTAATGTTTGTATTCGATTAATATTCAGTGTAATTAATATCCAAATGACGTCGCGTTTTGTCTCTTAGTAATCACAAGCCATTGTCAAAAATGCTGACGTTTGTTTTGTATTAATGTGCATGTGTTTAAAAAGTCTTGTATAAATTATACCTCTTACCACTATTTAATAAGCCACCGCTTAGTCTATTTCTGCCGCCAAGCAACAGTGTGTAAGCACTGTTGTGTTTCGTTTTGAAGGACATTGAAGCCAGTGAAATTACTGGGCGTCATGAGACTTAACACCTTATGTCTCGGGGTGACGAGCGCAGTTCTGTGCCATGCAGTGCTTTGTAATTCAAAGATCTACGTGGTGTTGCATCTGTTTATGGGCGGCATGGCACTTATCATCAGGCGAGCAACTTGCTCGTTTCCTCATTCAGTCATATAAAAAAATATAAACATGATTTTAGATACGATTAAGCTCCATTTTAATGGAGGAAATTGGTCGCACGACCCAAGCAAGCATTTAACAGAAATCCTTTAATCACCGCCGCTGTATGCAATTTGACGATAAGAATCGTATGACGCGTCGATGTTAACGATTGAGATGCTCATAGCCAGTTACACTCACTGTAAACGATAGGCGTATTAAGCGACCTCTGGCGCGGTTAGTCTATAGGTGGGTGACCGCTTAGTGCTATTTCAACTGAGCACTGGGGTGACAAGCGCAATTCAGTGCCATGCAGTGCTTTGTAATTCAAAGTTATGTGTGGTGTTGCTTCTGTATATAAGCAGGCGTGGCGCTTACCATCAGCCGAGCGCCTTGCTCGTCTCGTCATTCAATTATATAAAAAAAAGAAAAATGGCCATTGATAAATTTACAAATAGAAATTCTTGATTACAATCATAGTCAAATTTTATAAATAACACCAAAACACAATTAGACGCGATTCCTTGATGAAACATTGGTTATCTTGTTAACATCTCATTACAAATTTGCGGCAGTATACTTACATACATATAAATGAGTGTAGTTCAGCTCGCACATTAATAATGTATACAACACAGGCCCTGAACCGAAAACTCGTAATACGAGAAACCATCAAAAGAGTCCGTCATCCGATTGTACCCTTATATCAAGTTATATCTTTAATTTGAGAGCAAAAGCTAGGTAGGACAGAAATAAGACATGATCGATTTTCACTTCACCGACCGGTCTATATCTGGATTATTGAAGATATTTCTACAATAGAGGTACTTTATCTACATGAAAAACGTATCTAGTATAATGAAAAGAATCCAATTAGTCTCGAACGTCCTAGTCTAAACCCACACAGTGTCAGTTTCATAAATAAAGGACTTATGATTTAAAAATATGTTTTTGTTGATACGAGCTTTAAATGTCACATTATTTTGTTAAAATAGCATGATATATTTTATGACAAAAAGATGATAATTCAAGCTTTGGTATCAACAAAGCATTTTTAAACTTTTTTATTCATAATTGCGGGTAAAATACATTTGTTACCTTTACTTACCGACTTACGTAAGACTACCGTATTACTACCGGCTCAAATATTCATTTTTACCTGTACGAAATTTTACATCTGATATACATATCTTGATGTCATTTACAGTAACTTTCACCGCTGTTTTTATTAGTAAGTAATTACTTCGTAAGTGCGCTTACGTAATTATATTATGTGAGTTAAATTTCAAATGTAATTTATGGTCTTAGCCTAGTGAAAAAAGGTTTTAGAGTATTTTATTTATTACAAAATTTCCCAAAAGCTGCTATTTAATTATATTTTTTGACTGTCGTCTAAATGTAGGTCGCGAGATAAATTTAAACATTTGATCATCGGTTTTCTTGCAGTCTTAAACTTCTTCGGTTGAAATAAATATATATGTCAACAGTAATCATCTTTATCATCAGATAACCTTTAAGGTAAACTGTTGTTTACAAAACGCATCGTACAGATTGAAAAAAATATTGTAGCTCGCGACCTCCTAAGTGTAATAATTCTCGCTTATTTCGTACGAGATCATCTTTCCGTCTAAATGGGACCTATAAACAGAAGCAACACCATTTAGAACTGTATGGACTGTGCTCATCACCCCCAGACATAAGATGTTATGTCTCATAACGCCCAGTAATTTCACTGGCTTCAATGTTCTTTAAACCGCAACAACAGTGCTTACTACTACTACTTCTTGGCCGCAGAAATAGACAAAACAGAGGTACCTATCTAGACGGCGTCTCGCATACATGGGACTAATCACCTTATATCTCAATCTGCGTATCTGTATTTAGGAACTATTACTATCTTGTGTTCTTAAACTTCATTTCAAAAGTATTCCATAGGGTACGCGACTAAAGTTCATGAATAAATTCCCTACCTTACATAATGAAGACAAATTAATTAAATTCCGCTAAATTACATTTAAAATGTGTCCCTAGTTGCTCATTTATTAAAATTCATTCTTACCTTCAAATATGTCCTCTTACTCTCGTCTGAATTGTAACTCTGCAAAGATTAAAAACATTAATTTATTAAAACAGACAGCATTTTAATTAATTACTGATACCGTATAGAACAAATATACTAATACATATATTATTTATATAACTATAATGTTTCCCTCCTATTCTATAAACCAGAAACGAAGCAACGAAGTTCGGAGCATACATAGGGTAAAGTAGTATAAAGCCATTACAATAATAATATGTTTGATATAATTTAAGTGCAAGTAAATATTGCACTAAAACTGCCGCACTCAGAGACTTCGACTAACTTTAATTTTAATTAGTACTATTTTCATTCGCTTTAAAGGTTGACATCGCATCATATGATTAACCTTCTTCGATTCAGTAGGACCGAAAAACTGTAAGACCTAAATCTGGCTGGCCTCTTACTTCTCAAATTACGGATAAACTGTACCTCCGTGTATTCTTACAGATGTGGTTAAATGTATTCTTACAGAAATGACTTACTACGGCGTGCTAACATACAGATAAATTATACGCCAATAAATTGAAGTAGCGATGTTTCAAATTACTTTATTGCAAAGGGGTTTTATTTAGCTAGTTGAAAATGAAAAATTGATGGATAAATGAAAAATGTTTCATTTCATCCACCGATTTCTCCCTCTTACCGTTGAAATTTCTACGTGAAATTTAAAGGTGATTTTGTTATCTCTTTCGAATGAAGAAAAGCGCCTACAAATCGGGTCACTCTGTTAATGTTTGCGTACAAAAAATAATACGCCTCGAATTAGAGCGACTTCTTGGCATTTAAAAATTATGTTTTTCGACGAAATTTTGAAACCCGCAAATTAGCTAAAGTAGTATTTTAAAAATATAGTATAAAGTAATAAAGATAAATTGCTTAAAATAATCACATTATCCGACAATGGCCGGGAAATGGCGTGTAACGTTCAACTATAAAAAAAACTATTTATAACGTGTTCTCATAGTTCATTACCACAATAAGCTTTTTATTACTTATTTTCTAACCTAAAGTTTCCATAATAATAATAAAGACCTTATAAGTTTTGACATAAATGTCGTGATTGATGCGAGACAAAATTTCGCTGTGCTTTTTAATTTTGTAATTTAATTATTTAATCCGAATAGCCTAAATAAATGATGAATTATCATAATTTTTTAGCGGTTTATTACAATTCACCACAAAAGCCTCTACCGAAATGTGTAAAGAGACTCAAACTTCGACATGGGATGTAATACAGATAAATATATAAACTTATACCCTTAAATGTAGCCTAGCTAGCTAGCTAGCTGTAGGTACATATTTTTATCATGTCAAAGTTATGTATTACACATCACCTAATGCTAGTAGAGTGGAGTTCAAATACTATGTGGACTGTCGGGAGACGTTACGTCCTGCAACGGTTATCAGAATTAGGCCGAAAATTCATTAGCAAAAACGGAACTCGCAGAGGGATTCACTATGGTGGGTTTTTCACCTTATACACGGTGGTCGCTATTCACATGAATTTAAATGTATAAAAATCGTGAACCCTGATATCCGGATTCGACGTCTGGTATACAATTTTCAAAAGTTTTTCGATTTATAAAAAAACATGATGTTCATTTGAACATATAGGTACGAAACTTTGAGCATATAATAGGTACGAAACGTATATTTGTTTAAGATTATATCTTAATTTTTTTTTTAATAAGTAAATACATCCAACAGTCACACACATAGTCCTGACCCCATAGTAAGATACGAGTCTTGTGTCGTGGGTATCAGGAACTACTAGAGACTTTTGGTCTCATAACACCCAGACTTCGGGGTCTGGGTGTTATGAACAAATGAACAAATAGTTGTGGATCACATAAACATTTGTCTTGGTGCGGGGATCGAACCCGCGGCCTCTCGCTTCACAGCCGGCAACTCACCCGCTGCGCCACGGAGGCTGTCAAAATTCGGTTCATTATGACACTAGTTATATTATACTATCAGTAAGCCCCGTTTTATTAAAAAAAAAGGTGAATAGTACGAAAAACACGAGTTATAGAGGTGCTTTATTTGTTTTTTTCACTAGCCCACAAAACTTGGCAGCGAAAACAGATTTAATTAAATGGACGTGAGTAGAACTGTAATTAAAAGAGAAACGGAGTAGCTTGAAACAGTGAATGTTTACATTTTAGGGAAACGATAAGGTAACAGACACTGTATGAGCAGCTTCTATTCCATTCATTATTTAGCGCATTAACTAAATCTAAAACCGTCTTCAAAAATGAACACTGCAATTTTAGTTAGTTTTGACTTCTCTGTGTTATTTTTTGAAGTTGGTTTTTAAGATTTGGTTGAACTTATTTTATTTTGCAACCTTATTAGTGGGAGCTGCAGTTATGGTATGTAAAATTTAAATGTGATATGACAAACGCGATGAGTTTCATTTTTTTACTCCGTAGGTACTTAATTATCAGACCATAACCAAATTTATGTGGAACCACATCGCAGCTACCGAACAAAAATGTTTCAACAACATCTATCCACATTTGGCGGTGAAATTGATGTGCCCACTTAAAAAAAAGACACTGAATTAAAAATCTATTTCATTGTACAGTCGGTCAAAAAGCAGTCAAAATAATCTGTTCTCGTAAAAAAAGTCACACATATGCTAAATGGACGACAATGGGTGTCTTATCTATGAGTAGCCACGCTACCGTTATCACGCAATAAAGCTCTTAGCGTAATACAAATGGAATAACTGCTTTTTAATTATATCATAAAAATATCTCCCTCTGAGTAATTAACGAAGTCCTCGTATGACATGAAATGTATTTATGCTTTTTCATTTAGATACAACGTTCACGGACGAAAATGTTCATGAAATACTAGAGGCCGCACACACTTTGGATGTGAATTTATACGAATCTTTCATCGTACACGTACCTATACGTGTACCTATACATACAATACATTTATAGTATAGGAATATTTCACTCCTTGCCGAGAGTTTACGTAATCATACTCTACACACGAATAAGGACGCTTGCATTACATATGATTTCAATTGCACGTATGCGCATTCAGTCTGTACTTATGAATATATTTCCTTGATCATGAGTGTCGTATGTATACGCATCCAAAGTGCAACCGGCCTTATTCATACTAAATGGAAAAAATTATATTACTCATTGATACACCTGAGACATACGAATCCTCCGGTATATGAATAAGGCTGGTCGCACTTACTTTAGATTTCGTTGTATGACAATATTATACATATCATACCACGAAATCTAAACATATTTTGACATCACTACTTGATATAATAATACAGACTCACAAAGGGGTAATTCAATGATACAAACAGCCTCCACTCTCAATACTTTTTACCCCTGAGAATAAGATATCAATTGCATTCGATACGTATTTCTCAGATCGTTCATGTTCGATTGTAGCTTTTAGCGGCCTTTATCCTTTTAACTCATATTTGGTTCCAAATCACTTATTGAAATATTGTTTTTCTCTATACTTTCCACATTATTATATACTTACTAGCTTTTGCTCGCGGCTCCGCCCACGTGATCAAACAAACAAACAAACAATCAAACTCTACAGCTTTATAATATTAGTATAGATTTGGGTAGCTTAACAACGGAAGCCTTCAAATAATATTATTTGGGTAGCTTAGCAACGGAAGCCTTCATCTATACTAATATAATAAAGCTGTAGAGTTTGATTGTTTGTTTGTTTGTTTGTTTGAACGCGCTAATCTCAGGAACTACTGGTTCGAATTGAAAAAATATTTTTGTGTTGGATAGTCCATTTATCGAGGAAGGCTTTAGGCTATATAACATTACGCTGCGACCATTAGAAGCGAAGCATCAGTGAAAAATGTTGCAAAAACGGGGAAAATTATTCATATTTGAAGGCTTCCGTTGCTAAGCTACCCAAATAATATTATTTGAAGGCTTCCGTTGCTAAGCTACCTAAATCTATACTAATATTATAAAGCTGTAGAGTTTGATTGTTTGTTTGTTTGTTTGATCACGTGGGCGGAGCCGCGAGCAAAAGCTAGTTACGATATATAAAGAAAAATATTTTTTTTCGTATGCCATAAAAATGCAGCGTAGAGTCATGTGTGTGGTAAGAGATACGCAACCTGCATACCTGAGAAGTTCTCCATCAGAACTTAGGTGAAGTCTGCCAAACCGTATTAAGCCAGTGCGGTGGACTAAGGCCACCCATTCAGCCGTGCCCAGTGCCCAGTAGTGGGACGTGTATAATACAGGGCTAGCATTATTATTATTACACTAGCTTTTGCTCGCGGCTCCAACCGCGTGAACTGCTTTTTCTGGGATGAAAAGTAGCCTATGTCTTATTCTGATGTATAAGCTATATTATTGTAAAGTTTCATTAAAATCCATTCAGTAGTTTTTACGTGAAAGCGTAACAAACATACATCCATCCATCCATACTTACAAACTTTCGCGTTTATAATATTAGTAGGATAAATAGTTGTGTATAACGTGCTATCGGAGGTAAGTGCCAATGGCCTTGTGGTAATCATTCGATACGGCAAGGCGCGGAGCCTGTTCATACTTCATTATGTTACTGGACAATGAATAGCTAGTATATGAATAATTTTCCCCGTTTTTTGCAACATTTTTCACTGATGCTTCGCTTCTAATGGTCGCAGCGTAATGTTATATATCCTAAAGCCTTCCTCGATAAATGGACTATCCAACACAAAAAGAATTTTTCAATTCGAACCAGTAGTTCCTGAGATTAGCGCGTTCAAACAAACAAACAAACAATCAAACTCTACAGCTTTATTATTAGTATAGATATATTGACAACGTAAAAGATATTTTTATACTAAACTAGATGACCCGGTGAACTTCGTATCACCTACATATATTTTTGTAAACTGTGGTCAAAACTTAATACAAATGTTTCATTTACATGAAATGCAATTAAGTGAGGTACTGCACCATTGCACGTGAGGTAGCCCGTCGCACATTTAATTGACTTCGACGGCCTAAGTCAGGTTGTCTTCCACCTCCCCCCCCCGTGGGACAGTCCTGTCCCTGTCCCTGTCCCTGTCCCTGTCCCTGTCCCTGTCCTGTCCTTGTCCTGCCCCTGTCCTGACCTGTCCCTATCCTGTCCTATCCTATCCCTGTCCAGTCCTGTCCCTGTCCTGTCCTGTCCCTGTCCTGTCCTGTCCTGTCCCTGTCCTGTCCCTGTCCTGCCCCTGCCCCTGTCCCTGTCCCTGTTCTGTCCTGTCCCTGTCCTGTCCCTGTCCTGCCCCTGTCCTGACCTGTCCCTATCCTGTCCTATCCTATCCCTGTCCAGTCCTGTCCCTGTTCCTGTCCTGTCCCTGTCCCTGTCCCTGTCCCTGTCCCTGTCCCTGTCCCTGTCCCTGTCCCTGTCCCTGTCCCTGTCCCTGTCCCTGTCCCTGTCCCTGTCCCTGTCCCTGTCCCTGTCCCTGTCCCTGTCCCTGTCCCTGTCCCTGTCCCTGTCCCTGTCCCTGTCCCTGTCCCTGTCCCTGTCCCTGTCCCTGTCCCTGTCCCTGTCCCTGTCCCTGTCCCTGTCCCTGTCCCTGTCCCTGTCCCTGTCCCTGTCCCTGTCCCTGTCCCTGTCCCTGTCCCTGTCCCTGTCCCTGTCCCTGTCCCTGTCCCTGTCCCTGTCCCTGTCCCTGTCCCTGTCCCTGTCCCTGTCCCTGTCCCTGTCCCTGTCCCTGTCCCTGTCCCTGTCCCTGTCCCTGTCCCTGTCCCTGTCCCTGTCCCTGTCCCTGTCCCTGTCCCTGTCCCTGTCCCTGTCCCTGTCCCTGTCCCTGTCCCTGTCCCTGTCCCTGTCCCTGTCCCTGTCCCTGTCCCTGTCCCTGTCCCTGTCCCTGTCCCTGTCCCTGTCCCTGTCCCTGTCACTGTCCCTGTCCTGTCCTGTCCCTGTCCTGTCTAGTATAGCGTGGCGACCCGTCACCACTGCAAGCTTCGCCACGCCAACAATCTGGTTTATACCTGCGCTTATAGATGTTTCACATCAAAAAGATGTCAAATGTTTCATACCCAGGAACAGTTTGTATGGTAAAATTAAGTTGTCGTTTTTAGTGTTTTCGGTTACTTATTATTTATGTTACTCATTTTTTCTCACCGGGTAAACCTTCCCTGAACTTCCACAGATATTTCAAGATTAGAATTAGCCAAATCGGTACAGCCAGTCTCGAGTTTTTGCGAGACACACGCACAGCGATTCATTTTTATATATATATAGATATGTTTTCTTCGTCTTTAAATGTACTCTTTTTTTTTATTTATGGCCTTCGCATTATTATGTATATTGCCAATGTCAAGTATATTAATTTATTCTCAAGTCAAGTTACAAGAACACAAACACGGGTGCGGTGGATTTCAAAGTCTTGCTGGAGTTTTGGTGTTAACTCCTTTCAGTACGATGCTTAATTCACTTATTTCAATATTTCCATACACTGTTCATCACCGTCAATGTTTATTTGACAAATCCACACCACTTTTATAGAACAAACACAATTCTAAACTGGTTTATGAATTAAATTAAAATAAGCGATGAAATGCCCTGTCAGAATTCCCGCCAAAACCTCTTTAAATGTATGTGATCGATATAATCGTGCGTTTGTATGTGATTGATGTGCTTTTAGATGACTTGACCGATTTCATGATCACACAACGTACATTGTTCTATCGACACGATGATTGTTCATAGCTATATGAAATCTATACACTACGATACACACAACGACCATGGGAGCTGAGTAGTAAAATGTACGCCGGTGAAACTGAGTGAGGGACGCCTAGTGGTATTAAAAAAACTGTAACTATTGGTTTGTTTATTCGAGCATCACGCAAAATCTACTAGACCGATTGACTGATTTAACAAATTGGGCACTGTGATATACATTATAAATAAATGTATGTACAATTCACCGGAGTGGTACGTCACTATCGAGCCGTCATCGGTGCGGGGCGGACGACTCCGGTGTATTGGACTTACTTACTGAAATCTAGTGTTTTACTAAGCCTAAACGTAGGTTAAATCAAGGCTTTACATCAGGACATCACATTGGCGACGAGTAAAAGCGCAGTAAGTAAAATCACTCAAATCATGTACCTATATGCTTACAAAAATTGGTCAGCAATAAAATTCAATTTAATACAAAAAGAGGATGTGGTGTACCCTTACTAAACCCACTAAATGAAGTGTAATTAAGTAAGCAATTTAAACAATATAATCTTGTTTAAGTACCCACTACCTACAATGATGCTGTTGTGTATTGTGTGACTTATTTTCACCTTAACAACAGCAAATAGGTACCCTCATGTACTAAATACATTTAATATAATGCAGTAACATAAGTGTACATTCTAATAAAAACAAAATTGTTGACCAAATATGTTTGCAAATAAAAGTGCCTATCGAATAAGAATATTCGATCAAACAGTCAAGTGTCCCAACGATAATATCGTTAATTACTCGTTTAGTAAAGTAATACTTCAATAATTTTGAAGTAATGCAAAATGTGTCACTAAACTGGGTAAGGTGTGGAAATAGTGCCATAAAACAAATCATTAAGGCCAATTAGTATCGAATAAGTTAAACCAAATGTTCTTTTACTGTCTCTGTCTATCGTTATAAAATAAAGTTAAGGCACTTACGACGGTGCGATTATACCAAGTTACCGTCCTGCGTAATCAGTAAATTGGTATATACCAACGGATTGTTAGTTTAGACTAGTACTGGTCACATAGTTGCGACTTTGTTTATGTTATAGGTTTACTGTAACGCAGGTCTGAGAAACACGTTCACAGTACAAAGCTCTTTTCATATTCTGCGATGTGTTGTGGTTGTAACCATCCTAAATCGGATTTTAATAATTCAAGCGTAATTAGGACATAATGAACATATATTTTCAATATCATTAGATTTTATGTTAAAGATAGATTCAAAATCATACATAAGAGTAGCTCCATAAATTTAACCATTCATATTATTTATTTCATTAGTTCATTCTGCCTTTGCAGATCGTCCAACATGTCCCAACAATACGCACAAGTACCGACTATAGAACCGTTTGATTGCGACGGAGATCCAACGTCTATAGGGTCCCGTTGGAAAAAATGGAAACGCGCTTTAGAAATATATTTCGTAGCGTCAGATACCACTGATCATAAAAAAAAGCGTGCAATGCTACTACATTCCGGAGGCATAGCACTACAAGAGATACATTTCAATATACCCGGAGCTCACGTGACTGACCCTGATGCGACAGACGTGTACGATACTGCGATTAAGAAGTTGGACGAGTATTTCTCCCCTAAAAAAAAGTTATTTATTTGAACGACATATCTTCCGCCTTATGAAACAGGAACCAGAGGAGAAATTTGATAAATTCTTAATTCGCTTGAGACAACAAAGTTCGAAATGCAATTTCGCGAGGGAAGATGAAAATCTCATTGACCAAATAACGGAAAAGTGTAGCTCGACTAAATTAAGGAAAAATATTTTGACATTCGGGGACACGGCTACAATCGAAAAAATCATAGCCGAAGCAAACTCACTAGAAACGGTAGAACGGCAATTAAACGAATTTAACGATAGACAGAGCAAAAATTCAAGTACCAGCCTTAATGTTAATAAAATTGACACAAAAACACCACAACCACAATATAAAAAAGAGGTTAATCCCTGTTGCCGTTGTGGCAGTAAAAACCACAAAAGCGACAACAATTCCTGCCCTGCAATAAATGCTACTTGCATCAAATGTGGTTTCAAAGGACACTACCAAAAACACTGTAGAACAAGGGCCAACAAAAGGAAAAGTTCCAACCTCTCGTCAAATGACAATAAACCAAAAAAGGCCAAAATAGAAACTTCAAAGCCTACATCTGTAGACTATATTTTCCACATCGATGACGATGCAACAATAAATTGCCAGGTAGGTGGAACTAACATTGAAATGCTTATTGATTCCGGTAGTAGATCTAATATCATAAATGATAAAACCTGGGAGTACATGAAACGATCTAAAGTTATAGTTTCTAACCAGCAAAAGTCTCCGGACAAGACCTTCCTGGCATATGGTGCCAAGGAGCCCTTAAAAGTATTAGGTTCATTTGATGCACAAATAAAAATCGGCCTCAAATCATTAACAACAAAATTCTATGTCATAGAAAATAGTTCAAGGAACCTTTTAGGTAAAGATACTGCCATTTCCCTCAATGTCTTAAAACTAGGGTTCGACTTAAATTCGATTGAACAGGAACCATTTCCCAAACTTAAGGACGTTCAACTAGAAATCACAATTGACAAAACGGTCCCCCCAGTTTGCCAACCTTACAGGCGAGTCCCAATCCCTTTGGAATCAAAGATAAATAATAAAATAGACGAACTGGTAAAAATGGATATAATAGAACCTGTAAATAAGCCAACTTCCTGGGTTTCTCCGATGGTGCCGGTTCTAAAGCCTGACGATGATATTCGTATTTGTTTGGATATGCGCGCTGCTAACAAAGCTATCATGAGGGAAAATCACCCCTTGCCAACAATGGAACAACTCATCCCTAAATTTGGTAAAGCTAAGATTTTCTCAAAATTAGACATTAAAAATGCTTTTTATCACGTGGAACTAACAAAATCAAGTAGAAGTATCACCACTTTCATAACTGGCAAAGGGCTTTATCGGTATAAGAGATTGATGTTTGGAATATCATGTGCGCCTGAACATTTCCAAAAAATTATGGAAAAGATGTTGTTGCCATGCGAGGGCGTAGTCAATTTCATAGATGATATAGTCGTTTTGGGAGTGATGAGATACAACACAATGCCAGGCTCCAACAAGTATTGAGAGTGCTTAAAGACAATAATGTTCTATTGAACAAAAACAAATGCGTTTTCAATGCAAAATCTATTCAGTTTCTAGGCCATGAACTATCATCTTCGGGAATTAAACCACTTGATAAATATATTAAGGCAATAGAAACATTTAGACCACCGGAAACCATCGAAGAAATCCAAAGCTTTCTGGGATTAATAAATTTTGTAGGAAAATGGATCCCTAACTTGTCAACCCTAACCGAACCAATTCGGGAATTACTGCGGCAAAAAGTTCCAAAAAATTCCAATATAACGGCATTATGGGAAAACAAACAAACATTGGCTTTTAACGAACTAAAGAATTGCCTTTCAAAGATTCCTACTCTTGGCTACTACGATCCTAAAGATCGCACCCAAGTAATTGCCGATGCAAGTCCGGTAGGTTTAGGGGCTGTGCTAATTCAATACGATAACAAAGGCCCCCGCATCATTGCCTTTGGAAACAAAAGTTTGACAGATGTTGAAAAACGTTATTGCCAAACTGAAAAAGAGGCCTTAGCTTTAGTTTGGGCAATTGAGCACTTCCATGTGTACCTATATGGTAAAAAATTTGAACTTATCACGGACCATAAACCTCTCGAGATCATATTCGGTACTCGATCAAAGCCATGCGCAAGGATCGAACGCTGGGTTCTCCGATTACAGTCATATGATTATAAAGTCATATATAAACCCGGAAAATCAAATATAGCAGACCCACTGTCCCGGTTGTGTATGAATACCGAAAAACAAAGTAGTCCTTTTGAAGACGAATATCATATAAACCAGATTGTTCAAAACGCGCGGCCGGTAGCATTATCTCTAAAATCAATTATCGAAGCTTCGAATGATGACGATGACATTAAGTTAGTGAAAGACGCTCTGTTGAATAATAATTGGCAAGCTGCTGTAAATAATTACAAGTTATTTGAACATGAACTCTGGTTACATGATGGCGTCTTATTAAGAGGAAACAAAATAGTAATTCCCATCAAGCTGCGGAAACAAGTATTGGCAGCAGCTCACGAAGGTCACCCAGGCATTGTCAACATGAAAGCTAGGCTACGAACTAAAGTATGGTGGCCTAAAATGGATAAAGACGCAGAAAATACTGTAAAAACCTGCAGAGGGTGTACCCTAGTTTCAGCTCCAAATCCACCAGTACCTATGAAACGGCGTGATCTTCCTTCAAAAGCATGGGTAGACACAGCTATTGACTTTTTAGGACCACTGCCTAGTGGGGATTACCTATTCGTAATAATCGACTATTACAGTCGAGAAATTGAAATCTTAAAATCGATAACGACACAAGACACAATAAAAGTATTGAAAAAAATCTTCTCGCGGACTGGGAATCCTGCCAGCATAACAGCCGACAATGGTAGACAATTCTGTAGTCAGGAATTCAAAACGTTCTGTACAGAACAAGGAATTACACTTTTCAATACCATCCCTTATTGGCCTCAGCAGAACGGCGAAGTCGAGAGGCAAAATAGGGACATCCTTAAACGACTGAGAATCAGTCAATGCGAAAAATCAGACTGGAAAGACGATTTACTAAAATACTTAATTATGTATAACAGAACACCTCATTCCTCCACAGGAAAATCCCCGTCCGAATTGTTCTATGGAAGACAATTTAGAGACAAATTACCTTTTTTAGCCGACCTCGAAAATAAATATGATGATTCAGAAATCCGAGATCGAGATAAAGAGAAGAAAGAAAAAAACAAATTATGCGAAGACAGAAAAAGAAAAGCTGTAGAAAGGGAATTAGACATTGGTGAGAAAGTATATGTGAAGAACTTGATAAAAGAAAATAAACTAGTTTCAGAATTTAATCCAACACCTCATGTAGTAATTAGTTCTGAAGGAAGCGACTTAAATATAAGAAATGAAGAAACTGGCCAAGAGTACAGAAGGAACATAGTACACCTAAAGAAAGTAGAAGGTCAAATGGAAAGTTATTGATGAAAACTACAAAGAAACATCTGACAAAGAAACATCTAATTAACAAGTTTGTTTTGATTCTACTAAAAAAAATATTTTGTAACTAGATTCTAAAATTATAAAAAGGAAGAGATGTGATATACATTATAAATAAATGTATGTACAATTCACCGGAGTGGTACGTCACTATCGAGCCGTCATCGGTGCGGGGCGGACGACTCCGGTGTATTGGACTTACTTACTGAAATCTAGTGTTTTACTAAGCCTAAACGTAGGTTAAATCAAGGCTTTACATCAGGACATCACAGGCACAAAGGTAGACCATGTTCTACATTATAACGTAAAGTAGTTTCTTATATTATACATTGGGAATATTTAGATTATACAAATTATTACAAAATAATGTATATACGTGCCTTTATATTACAAATTTTTGATTACCCCTAATTAAAACCGACCAAACGCTGTCTAGTCTAACCCCAAATTACGTTGAATGAATACGTATTACACGTTTAGGGGCTTCATACATCTTTCCTAATTTCTCCTATTTTCATATTAATGTATGCGTGTACACTCATACCTCTATTGTAGGTAGAATACCCCAATTTGGGAGGCCGGTAATTTAGCCAACTGGTATAAATTTTTAATGCCGTTCCACGGAACTAAGCGTATGACTATCTATTTTAAGACTATGTTGCCAGAAAATTAGTTAAATATACTGACTTTAATATGCTAGAGCTTGTATCGTAGTTTGTTGAGGCAGACCCACGTTATAGACATTTTTGTCTACCGGCTAGACTGGGCCGTTGCCACTGTCTTACAGAGAACAGATGTAAAGTAACGGCTTGCTGCTGTGTTACGTACGGTGAGTCAGATATCTTGAAGCCCAATTCCCTTCCCAATCCCTTAAATATCCCTTCCCTGTAAAGTCGGCTACTTCTTCGGCTAATTCTTCTAGTAAAAAAATCAAGCCAAGCTAAGACAAAAAACTATATGAGAATTACTAAAACTTTTATAGATTTGAAAAGTAATGACTTCATATTTATAATAAGTTTTTGGCTCGAATACGTTTACTCACTGTGTCTAACCCTCGACAAAAAAAGAGGTGTTAAAAGTTTGTTCGTTTTGTCTATCTGGGTGTATCTGTGAAATTGTAGTGTATAAACTGGAAAAGTGGATTAACTGAGATGGTTTTATTAAGTTTGAAGAAAATCTTTTCAGATATTACATAGTTACAGAAGTTTTTTCTTATTTGTTGAGGATGAGGTTTTTAATTTAACTTTTGCATTAATTGAATTTCACCAACTTAAAATGAAGTATAAGATTATAAATTATAACACAGATCGCTCATAAGCGAGAGGCCGCCGTCTGGGGGGGTGTACCACAGCTTTTTCTATTTCTGGATCAGCACTGTTTAAACACTGTTGAAGCCAGTCAAATTACTGAGTATTATTTATTTATTTTTATATTATTTATTAACATATTATATATGTGTTGCCGTAACGTGACCATTGAAAATCAGCGCTATTGTGGTACGCGCTATAGCACGGCGGTACACTGAGTGGTCACCTACCTGTCACAGTCACGACGCGCAAATGTAAAAACCATTGTTTTTTACTGCAAAAATAATAATGATCTATGACTAACAAATTGTCTTTTTTTATATCTAGGTGACGAACGCAGTCCAGTGCCATGCAGTGGTTTGTAATTCAAATTGCTATATTGTGAAATGTTTATGGGCATGTTGTAGGCTGTTTATGGACAGACTCGATGCCTATCATCAGGCGAGCGATCTGCTCATGTTGTCAATAATATGTGAATAATTCAGCTCTATCACACACAATTAACCCGTCCTACAATTCACTTACGCCTACCCCTCCGGGCCTCCTCTACTGAATGAGAGGGGTTAGGCCTTAGTCCACAACGCTGGCCTAATGCGAGTTGGTAGACTTCACATACCTTCGAAAAAATCTTTCGAGTTCTCAGGTATGCAGGTTTCCTCACGGTGTTTCCTTCACCGTTAAAGCAAGCGATAATTAACAATTAATATACACGTAACTTAGAAAAGTCAGAGGTGTATGCTCTTGGGGCTGGTTTCGAACTAACTCGATAGTCCGTACCAATCCCCGCTGAGCTATCGCTACTTACCCCCTTAGATACGTATCAGATTTTGCTTGTATGTATTAAATGTACATAAACGCACACCTTATACAGTATATTCGATAAATTATTTAAAAAAACGAAATCTCTTATAATGTTTACAAAGTTACACGCATAAACAAGCCGCACAAGAAATGGGATGTATTACCCAAAGTATTGGTAAAACGGAATAACAACCTGTGTTGAAATAATGACGAGGAAAAAATTCCAAAAAGGAGCGTGAAATTCCGAATACCGAAATAGCCGAATAAACAGTCATAATTGGGACCAGCAGCGCGTATAAATAATGATGTGGCATGTGCTACATACTTTTTATTAATTGCTTTCGTCACGAGCTATTCGAAAATATGAAATTTAAAGGTGCATAATTATTATGTTTATTTATAAAGTAGTTTTGAGTTGTAATACTGCCTCGGTGGTGCAGTTGTGTTGCGTACGCGGTGCGACAGCTGTGCCGAGGTCTCGGGTTCGATCCCCGGGTCGGGTCAAAGTGATATTGGGTTTTTCTATCACAAAATGTATAGTATCAGCCCGGAGTTTTGAAATATGTCCGGTATGGCGATAGGCTCGCCCCCTATCACATCATGGGACGGAGATACGCTCGGCATACATGGAGAAGCGTAAGAACTGGTTCAAACGAGGTTGGACCGAGAGTTTTTTATTCGTCGAGCTTATTTCCACCCATGATGTCATAGATAGCAAAGCATATCGTTGCTTTGACCACGATTTCTGCCCAAAAATCCTAATGGGCCTGAATGGATGATTTTTTGAATTCAAAACAAATCCAAAACAATCCATCAGTCCGTTTTTGGACCCTTGGAATGAACTACAAGCGTCCCTCCTAATGGGATTTAGACCACCCCTGCAACATCTCATCCCAGCGCCAATGGGAAGAGGAAGGAAAAAAGGGATGGGAAAAGGGTTAGGATCTGTGGGCAAACCCCCTGGGGAGAACTGGATATACACTCGCCGACTCCGAAACGCGACCCACACATGGTGGGTCACTATGGCGGATCTTAAGATCCGGTGTTAACACCGTATATGGTGGTCGCTATCCGGGTGGATACGAATATCTTACCACCAGAAGGGTATTGGCAAGGGAAGGAAACAGGAAAGGGAAATGGACAGGATCAATGGGTGACCCCCACGGGGAACCAGATATACAAAGGCTGACCCTGGAACGCGACCCACACAAGGTGGGTCACTATGGCAGGATTTAGCACCAGTGTACTATGGTCGCTATCCGGTCGGATTATAAGCCCTATCAGCCCCTGTTAACCCCAGTATATAGTCAAGGGAGATAGTCTAAATTATTTATCGACATTAATTAGTATTATCCGCCCGTAGTACGGACAGAATATTTTTTTTTAAGTCGATTCGCTTTAATGAAGTCCCTCTGTATATATTTGCCGGGTGTAATAAAGCCGTGAATAAACTATACATTGGAGTTCGGACGTTTCACATGTTTACGAGTCTCGTTTCATTCACGTACGGAGGATCTTTTACTGTTAAAGCCCCAGTATTATACTCGTGAATTTATTATGCTGACCTTTTTAAACACATGATGACAATGGATCGATAAATTTCGGCAGCCTTCGTGGCGCAGTGGGCGGATAGCCGAATGCGAACCGAGAGGTCGTGGGTTCGATTCCCGCACCGAGACTAATGTTTATGTGATCCACAATGGCGAGCCTATCGGCATACCAGGCATTATTCCAAACTCCGGACTGATACTATACATGTGATAGAAAAACCCAATATCATTTGTGCCGACCCGGGGATCGAACCCGATAGCTCAGCACAGTAGTCGTACCGCAGACGCAATACAGCTAGGCTTACGAACTACACCTCCGTGGCACCGAGGGATATAGATATAATTAAAAAAGTAAATATACTTATAATTTAATGGCATACTGAAAAAAGATCAGGCATTTAACTGTGTAAAAATATCTCTCTTCAAAGTAAAAAGCATTTCGAGTTACAAGCCCATAACCGTCGTCTTCTCATTTTTATTTCGCTACAAATGTTTATCCATTTCGAGCTTTTATTGAAAAGGGTTTCTTGGTGAATAAATTTCATTATGATCCTTCAATACTGGCCTACCCTTTCGCAATTCGTCCAAGCTTACCCATCTCCCCATTGTAGAGTCCGTCAAAATTGAAAACTCGGAATGCCTTTCGCATACAAAATGGTTTCTCCATGCTAATTACTAATTTGCTTTCAAGTTTACTTAGGGTACGCGATTTGGATATTTATAAAGTGCTAGCTTTTTCTCGCGGCGCCGCCCGTGTGATCTGCTTTTTCCGGGATTAAAATAGCCTATGTTACTCGGTGATAATGTAGCTTTCTAACGACAAAATAATTTTTGAAATCGGTCCAGTTTTTAAGTTTACTCGTTACATACAAAAATACAAATCTTTCCTCTTTATAATATTAGAGTAGATAATAATTAATATACAATAACACTCTTATCGTAGATTTGGTAAACATTAATATTTAAAGGAAAGTAATATTACAATCGAATAGAAAGAAACTTCTTTTAATTTCCGCTAGCTAAACAATATAGTAAGAAAAGTGCAAGTCTGTGTATGTGTGTGTTTAAACGTTGTTTTTTTTTTGCTTGAATGACGAGGCAAGCAGGTCGCTGGCCTGATAGCAAGCGCCACGTCTGCCTCTAAACAGAGGCAACACCACACAGTAAATAATAACTGTAATAATGACTTATAATAATTTATAAACCACTGCATGGCTCTGAAGAAGTTAAGTCTTATGATGCCCAATAATTTCACTGGCTTCAATATCCTTCAAACCGAAACACAACAGTGCTTACACATTGTTACTTAGTGTCGGAAATAGACAAAGCGGTGGTACCAACCCAGACGGCCTCTCGCATACGAGGGACTACCACCTTGTAAAGAGAGCCTTGTAAAGAAAACCTCTTAGAACAGTATTATTATAACTTTGACTTTACCATGTCATATAGTAAGCATATTTTTAGTAAGAATTGTAATGAAAACAATGAAGTGACGTCACAAAACTGAACCCATCTCGTTATATGACGGTAATAAACTTAGTTTAAACACGTCATGGTACGAAAATATAAAGAAAATCCTACTAATATTATAAACGCGAAAGTTTGTAAGTATGGATGGATGGATGAATGTTTGTTACTCTTTCGTGTAAAAACTACTGGATGGATTTTAATGAAACTTTACAATAATATAGCTTATACATCAGAATAGGACATAGGCTGCTTTTTATCCCGGAAAAAGCAGATCACGCGGGCGGAGCCGCGAGCAAAAGCTAGTAATATTATAAATGTGAATGTAAGTTTGTTTGTTACGCTTTCACGCGAAAACTACTTAACCGATCATCATAAAACTTTGTACACATATTCTTAGAGGTATTAGAAGTAACATAGGCTTCTTTTTATCCCGGAAAAAGCAGATCACGCGGGCGGAGCCGCGAGCAAAAGCTAGTTTATAATAATACCGCTCTAAGAGGTTCTGGTAGGACCCCAGGTTAACGTTTGCACTAAAACCTACCCTCTACCCTCACTCAGTCATTGCCAAATAAAACGAGTGTTCCATAATACCGTAAAACTTTAGTACCTCCATCAACCCGGAGTCAATACACTACGATCCTTTGAGAGTACAGATATATTATGTGATCTACATTTTTAAAAGGGTAATTTATGATACGTAGCCTAAAGTGGAGAATCTAAGTAAATAAATCAATACACTCAACAGTCACAAGGTACATAAGATGGTAAGTCGCTTTGTCTATTTCTGCCGCCAAGCAACAGTGTATAAGCACTGTTGTGTTTCGAGTTGAAGGACATTGAAGCTAGTGAAATTACTGGGCATTATGAGACTTTACATTTTATGTCTCAGGGTGAAGAGCGCAGTTCAGTACCATGCAGTGCTTTGTAATTCAAAGTTTTGTGTGATGTTGCTTCTGTTTATGGGCAGGCGTGGCGCTTACCATCAGCCTTGCTCGTCTCGTATACGAGGGACCTACTAACTACTGCTAACTAGGTAGTTACCTCATTATTTTCCACACAAACTACACCATTATATTTAGCTATGATCAGATTATCCATCTTAACATATGATTTATTCTGTAAATCGCCTTTTCGTGTGGAACAACAATATATCACACAGGCGTGCAACAGCGATAACTTAAAAACGACAACGGATTGATCCTTATCAATATTAAAATGTATAAAAACTAGCTGGAGCATTCCGTGCTTTGTCGCAAACTTTTAAACATAATATTAACGTTAACTAGTTAGTAGTTACGAGTCTGCAGTAAAACTTCCATGAATTTTTGAATATAACTCCATTAAGTTTAAAATAAAATTAAACGTTTATGAGTATGTTTAATTTTTAACGTTTTTATTTCACTATTTTTAGTGAAAGTATCATCAAAATAGAGTGGTTAGTCGTATAAGTGAGCCACTAATATCTCGGGCACAAAGCCAATCTCACCCACTGCGCAGATATTTGTCTCGGTCCGGGAAGCGAACCCGCGGCCCCTCGCTTCACAGCCGGCTACTACTATACCACTGTACCACTGTACGTGATATAAAGCTCTCTCGGCTGGAATGTATATAAATAATTACTTTTTATATACTTGCTCTAATAACGACAGTGTAATCACTCAGGTAAGCCCACCCGCTGTCGAGTCTCGAGCGACTTCTTACAATCTTTTGTGAACGATAATTACTGAGGTAGACGTATAAAAAAATAAAGATATAATGTTCGTGATCATAAAGGACTTTTCATAGATGTCTGCTACAAACAGGCAGAATTAAGTCAATCGTTGAATTTAATAAATTACTATAAATAGATTAACGGGTGATTATCACAATATATTACCAATAACATACGAGATTCCAAAGCAATATTAAAATATACAATTATTTGTATAAACAAAACATTTTAGAATATGAATGTTTACAGCTAACAATAAATAAAACTAACTCTCAAAATCAATATTCATCGAAAAGAGAAACATCTGATAAATTCAATTTAGGATGCTATAGTAAAGTGAGCTATGAAGAAAAAATATAAATATGTATAATTGTTATTCTTCTATCTCACAAAAGCTACGGGAATTGAAACGAAATATTCTTTTTTTTTGGTGCTTACATAGTACAAACAGTGCTCGATCAGTGTTTGCTTTAGGAATTCTCTATCGCTAAAACTACATACTAATACAATAATATAATTATTATTACACTGTAACGTTTAAAAAATCATACTTTTAAACCAAACTATTTTATAGTAGAGGCCGGTTAATATGTCAACTGATGGTAATAGTTTCCACCGCCCATAAACATCCACAATACCTGAAGAAGAATCATGGACGCGTTGCCGACCTCATATCATTGTTAACAATATCAAAAACAATAATTTCATTTCCAACACTGAGATGACGTGTAAATAAAATCAAATTAAATCCCGACTCGTCTATGACTTTGCAGTTGAACTAAATGTTAACACCATCCTATTGTACTACTGAAACAATGTTTGCTGTGGTGATTGGTATTCGAGATAAACGCGGCGCGAGCAAGTTGCGATGATCAAGTTAGCTGTTTATTGTTGACAACGATAAAGTGATCAACACAATGCTACAACTCTATATAGCGACCTGATTCTAGGTATTCGATAAAGATCTTTTAATTAGAAATAAACCTAGGCAGAGGTGTATAGCAGTGATAGCTCAGTGGAGAGTGGTATGGACTCGAGACGAAAGTCACAGGTTCGAAACCAGTCCCAAGAGCATACACCACTGACTTTTCAAAGTTACGTGTATATTAACTGTTAATTATCGCTGGCTTTAACGGTGAAGGAAACATCGTGAGGAAACCTGCATACCTGAGAACTCGCTAAGATTTTTTCGAAGGTATGTGAAGTCTGCCAACCCGCATTAGGCCAGCGTGGTGGACTAAGGCCTAATCCCTCTCATTCAGTAGAGGAGGCCCATGCCCATCAGCGGGACGTATATAATACAGGGCTAGTAAAAAAAAAAAAGAGGTGTAGCAGTACACATTTCGCCAAGCTTATTTCCGTCTCATTATGTGATACGGGCGAGCTTATCGCCATACCGGGCACAATTCCAGACTAGCATAACAAATAAGTAAGCTGACAAGGAAGCCTCGGTGTACAAATCAGACTTTGCGGGTCTGGATCAGAAGGCGCGGCGCGCGGCGGGTCGCCACTCGTAATACTAAACCACCGTCAATTCATAATGGAGGAAGACGAACCCAGGCTTTAGGCCGGGATAAGACAGACAGAAAAAAATATTGGTAAAAATAAAGATGGGCCAGTAGTGGGAACATCTCACCATCTCGCTCGTACACGTGCACACCATTTTGAACGGTGACGATGACGTCAAGAAATACGTTGTTGGTCATTTGACAAGCACCCTATCCATCAGATTTGAATGGCTTCAAACTTATTCATCTTCCAATAAATTTATAAATATCTACAATAGGTTTTCAATAAATTATAATTCATTCAAAAATGAAGTCGACTAACCGATTACAGATACACAGCAAATTAGCACAAGAACAAAGCATTCACTGTACTTAACATTGTGCTAGAATATAAAATAAAATTTTAACGTGATTATACTCGTCATTCTGCCTGTCCCTTTGAGACTATAAACGTCATGTTCAAACACACAATTTGTATTTTAATTCCACGTTAACATATTTTTTACGGCGAGCATAAAATGCGGGATGTTTTTTTAACTTTTGAAACATGGCGACAATTTATTTTTTGCCGTCAGTGATACTCTTTGTCCATTACTCTTTTTATTGCTTGGTAGAAGAGTAATATGCGTTATGAAACCTTGCTAAAATTTATTGGTTTTTCGTAAAGCCGTATTCGACTTATATTGCTTGGAAATAGCTGGTATAAAAAGTTACTGACTATAAATCTCTATTAAGCAGTCACGATATTTCCTAAACACTTTCCTTGTGAACACATATGTAGGCACCTAACTGGTACTAAATGGGTGCTTCGGTATATGTTTATATATAAATAACAAGTATTCACGAAAAAGAGAGAATTGCTTAAATAAATACCATAATTGGATAGCTTGTTTATGGGAAATGTAGACATTTAAATAACAAGCCAAAGGCACTAAAGAATAATCGTAAGCCATTTAGTTTAGACGTTATTTTGTACTTTTTGGAACTATGAACTTTTATTAAGGAGCAGCAAGCGAGCAATTGAGTCACCTGATGGTAAATGATCTTCACTGCCCATGAACACTCACAATAATCGAAGAATCATGGATACTTTGTCGACCTTAAGAGAAATAAATAAGAATGAGAAAGGGATTTAGAGGGTGGGGATTTGGGTCTCCGGAAATCTCACTCACCATACGAAAATCAACAATAAGCTGCAAATTAACATCGCTTGTCTTGAGAGTGGTAATAAACCAGTCGCACCGGCCCATTTATGCTGTACTCGTAGACTAAGGTGTCTACGACGTAGCTCTACCATTTATAAAGTAATAATTGAGTAATAACGTAAGAAAGAACTTCTGTGTATAATTAGACTTAGAAAGTTCTATAAAATTAGTCACATTAACCTTACGAAACATAAAACATTATAATGATTTCCCGGTAAGTCCGAGTGAAATCTTGACAAATCAAATAAAGGAAGTCGATAACATACAATATAAGGATGTCCCCTATACTAATCACAATCAACCATCAAGTTGTGTTGCAAGAACTTGCAAGAAACTTCTCCGAAGAACCGGATATATATATTGGCTGATCCTGGAACACGATCCACCCAAGAATACGGGCGGGTATGAATATTCTACCACCAGCATTATCAAGAAAGTAATCGATGTTGTGGAAAAAGCGATTTAACAAAATTGAATTCGGAAGTATTTGGAGAATTTCCAAGATTGCAAAGTGTCCTAGAGACTCGATCAAACCTGCGAACTCTGTCTCGGTAGTACGTTCGACAATTAATTATCAGACCTTCGGCGCCAATCGAACCCATTCAATTATAACTTGTGATGACAATATTATTTTTCAACGTAAAAAACGAATGCTTCCTACAAACTTACCATATAAAATATTCATAACCAAGCCGTGTAGAAGAAAAACTAAGGTAACCACGAAACTTTTCTATAAATAAACAGTAAACATAAGTATCGAACTGGCAACTGTAACTATATCAATATTTAGTAGAAAAAAGTTGTTATTGGTGTCTATCTGTTTGTCCACTCAATTTTTCTAAACTCCTCAGCAGACGGTTTTCACTCTCATTTAGACAATATCTCCCGGGAGGTATATATGTATAATACAATCGAATAGACTTTAGAAATCGCCGAGAAAATCGATGTTTAGTAATGAAGTCGTCAAAATAACCATCTTCTTCTTTTATCTCAATGTTCAAACAAATGTATTGACCGTCAACTTCAGTATTAAGTAACAACTTCAGTAACAAGCGACACACTAGTAAACAAGTATATTGCACAACGCGTAACTATCCATTTCTTACATAATCCTGCTCCCAAATCTCGGAAGCGATGCTACGAGCCAATTTCGTACCAATCGATACGCGTTACCGTGCTTAAAATTGACAGCTTATCGATTCACTCTGTTGAATGTAATCGAAATTTAGCTAATGCTTACGTTGAAATGCAGGTTGGGATGCGTAGGGACTATTCTTTTTTTAAACAGCTACATTTTACGTGGATACAAAAACCTCCTAGCATTTTTATTAAAGACTGTGAAAAAAGCCAAAAAGATATGTAAGGCTTATAGCAAGTGGAAATCCGTTGTCACTGCCTACGCCTATGGTGATAGGCATGAGTCTATGTATTTATTTTAAAAATGCTAACGTAAAACATCATTATCATTACAGACTATACTATTTTCAGTCATATCAAACAAGGTCACACGCTTATAGAGACCCCAACGCCAATGTTTAAATCACTTTAGCATCGTATTAAATTTGGGAAAAACGCCCACACATTGAATCTGATTTGCATTCCAGACGAACTCTGCTACCCACACGTTTGCCGAAACACATTTCAATATATACACACAATCTCATCTGGCTATGTGTACACACGTAGTTATCATAACGTCCAATAATACCTATGTTTGTTTTTCATACCCTTTTTCCTTAACAGCCACGTCATTTCCTATTCGATTTGCAATAAAAGCATAACCATCAGGGAATTTTCCATTTAATATACACTCTTGCAAAAAGGTATAATTTGTTTTATATATCAGGTAATTACGTGAGATGAGTATGGGAAACGTGATATTAACAAGCGATTCATTTCTAACATGGATATTTTTTATGCTGGCACGACAAAGTGAAGTAGTCACTTGACTTGATTGTAAGTACAGTGGAGTCCAAATATAAAAAGTCCGTCGAAAGAAATTGCATCTCTCGACGGTCGCCAGAATTATGCCGGCCTGAGGTAGCTGGCTGACCTCGGAATGCGACTCACCGGAATAAGCCACTATGACGAAATTTTCATCATACGCACATGTATAAATCTAAATAATTGCAGAATAGTGTAGTAGCAGTAATTAGTGGTTAAATGTAAGTCAAATACTTTAGAATAGGCCCTTAAAGTTATCTTACTGACCCGTATATTTACTAAAGTAATCCTTGTTAATAGTTTTTTTAAACAATACTATGATCTACTCTACAGATAAAAATTAAATCACTGAATAGTAAAAATTAAATTTAAATGTTAATCTTATAGAAATAGTACGATTCTGTGAGGCCAATGAAGAAATTTGTATAAAAGACGATGAGAATATTTACAGGGAACTGTGCGGGCCAACCGCAACCCCAATTACACTGATTTGTAACCTACTTTCAGGCAACGGGTAAATACCGGCTTATTATGGTCTACATCGCGTCGTTAGTCCCCTTTTACAAGCGAAAAAGTTTAACCTTTTTACCTTCTTTCACGATTTTCTTTTTTAATACCACAATTGTACAACAAACTAATAGTTGCCCGGATTTAGCATAGAAAATGTGGCAAACGAGCAAGTATATCACCTGATAGTAAATGATCACCACCGCCCATGAACTCAATTCTTCCGATAGAATTTTGCCCCCTGATCCTAACCCTTTTCCCATTCATTTTTCCTTCCCCTCCCCCTTGGCCCTTTGGCAGGCCGGCATGATCTTGCCGACCTACGATAGAAACACTGTTTATCGTTGGTCGACACTATTCTTGGATTGCGCTACACTTACTATCATATGTAGCGTAGTCACTTTGCCGAGCCAGAATAAAAAAATAAAAAAAACACGAATTCACAAGTAATCGTAACAAAGTTGTTGCTAGAGGCACCTGCGGAAAAAATCAATGTCAATACAAAGCTACGCGACTGACTTGCTATCGGCACTTTACTCCCGACTTTTTGTTCTGCCGTCGACGCTGCCGTCTATTTAATAGTTTATGATGTCCTATTCAGACCGTCATAAGCGATATTGTAAACTAGTTAGATAGCTTTTAAAAATACATTTAACCGTATATAGATAGAGTTAATTGCGCGACCAAGGCAAGAATTCAACAGAAAACTGTCATTCACGAAGCCACATCATGTCAAAGAATCTTAAGACACGTTCGCGTACGTGATATTATTTTCCCCTGTATTGTACATGTCTTCGTCTAAATAGGACTTTTACTACATCGAGCCACCAAAACCCAATTTAACTTTCATGGATAAATAAAAAGCGAACCCTGATAACTACACTGAACTAATTATATCGAATAATGAAACATAAACAGCACAGCACGAGTTGCAAACATGATAAAATAAATTCCCCTTGGGTAAAAGAACAGGACGTAATAAACAAAAGTTTACTTTTGTTCCCAGAACCCGCTCGAATTATATTAATTTTTTACTTTCATCTATATTAAACCCTTTGGGATATGTTCTATTTTGTACGCACCTTAGCTCGTGTGCTTCCAACGGAGGCTGGAGCTCGACTGAGCACAGATGCCTTCAACAGCAAACGAATAACTACCCTCAGTCCCGTAGTCAGTATTGAAGCAATATCGTCCGTATACCGTCACGGAGGGAATGATTCGTGAAAGCATGCGTGAACCTTTAGAGGCGAATGGAACTTTTTTTATTAAGAGGCAATAAATCTGCCGTACGTGACGGCGTTCTCTATATCCTACTGTGGGATTGGCAACAAAGATTTCTCGGTGTGATAGTTTTACTTTGTTAACAACTGACTCTCTATTTGTAACATATTTATTAAAGAGATATCAAAAATAAAATCTTTTAAAAGAAAAATGCACAAAATAAAAATAACTAATTTTAAGTCGGTGCTATTGCAGTTTATTAATCATTGATGTTGAAAGCACTCAAAACGGATTATATTTCTTCTTTTTTTATCGATTTTTGGTTAAAACAGTTTTTCATTATTATTATATCATCATCAAAATCTATGAATAAGAGACAGAGTTTTAGTTTTTCATTCCATTAACACACCCTTAGGGATGAAATTTGTTAAAAAAATGGAACAAACTTTGTGCTATTTTGAATGAAAAAAAAAATAATTATCCAATAGACGCTTCTAATTAAACACCTACTCCGCTTCGTTTCATCGAATATAAACTTTCGTAATTGTTAGCAATTAAAATAATAAGCACTTTGAATAAATTGATGTCATGAACATGTATATTTGAAAGGTAAAAGATCAGTCTTTGATGGACTGTAATGCATTATTATACTGAAACTGGTCCAAAAGACACATAGGATTTATGCACAAAAGCATAAAACGTATATACACATTATCTAGATTCAAGAACATTGAAATTTGCAAAATTCACACAGAAAATCTTACACGAAACGTCAAAGCAATTGCAAGACTGCAGAAATGCTGTATCTTAGATGTCAGAAAGAATCAAGCCATTTGTTCCACGCATTTAACTTTATACAATCTGATCAGACTTTCTTTCAATGCTGTCAAAAGAAATCAATGTGGATAAGAGTCACTTACATAAAGCAAATACAAGCTCGGACTGAATTTTAAAACCAGGCAATGAGTGTTATTTTTAAACATAATGCCAATATATGCTTATTAAATCTTCATTTTATCTACACCAGGCTCAGCATTTTTGTAGATGTGAACTCTAATCTGTGAAGTATACAACAATGATAATTAGGGATTGTCAAAATATCCCTGTTTGTTTGTTAAATTTACTATTTGGCTAAAGATGATGAAATCTTTGTGTATTTATAAATTGGATATAATTATAAGGGCGTAATTGGACGAACAAAATTCTGAGTAACTAAGTTAGTATTCAGCATAAAGGTCTAAGCAACCCGAACAGTACTGTCATTTTGACCCTTGACATAAGGTTTCATAAAACCTGAAAGCTTTAGAATACCTACTCTTCTGAGCAAGAACTTTCTTCGTCCGAAAATGTCTATTGAAATAGTATGACCAAAAAACAAGACATATTAACTTAATAAATCTATTTAAATAAAAATAAAATGTTGTTCGTTCGTAACGGCATCACTTTAGAACGATTGGGCCCGAGGTTTTTATGGAAAGAAAAAAAAAACTGTAAATATTTTTTGTATGCGATTTTTATATGAACTTAAGTAAGACCATAACTCACGATTTGAACGATAGATATGCGTTATTATTTTTTGTTTTGTTCGCGAGAATTCTAGAAAAGTTCCCGGTAAAATAAGTTCGAGACAATTCAACTGAAAATAAACAACTGGATATTTTTTTCATCACTATGTATGAAATTGGGATCTTTTGAACGCCTAGAACGATTTATATCACTTTCACACCAAATATTTGTTATGTCGATACGTTGGTTGATAGCTATGACCCACGGGCGGAGAGCAGTAGCATGCAGTCGTGCGTCGTCATGCCGCCTGTCCTGTCGCAGGCCTCTTGGTTTCTCTTCGGAGAGGGAAGAAGCATTTATACAGGCTGGTATGACTCTGACCACCGATAAACTCATTATTTGCACTACGCTTACCATCAGGTGTAGTGCCGTCATTTTTCCATGCTCAGGCAAAAAAATACAAGCGGATGAAACCGTGAGGGATAGCTAGTATTAGATTAATACACTTTCATAATCTCTAAAAAGGCCCCTAAAGGCAAAGTAAAATACCCACTATATTTATAAAACAAAAAACCGAGGTAAAGATAAAATATAATAAACTAAGGTTAAAACTTCATTCTCGCTGAACTAAATGACCTACAATCCGAACCCACCTGTCCAAATTCTGACACAAACAAATGAGCTTTAGGAAACTTTCGTACATTTGTGTCACTTCGCATCCAACGAACAAATCCATTATAATATGTAATTAGGTAGATTAAAGGCTTTTTATTGGTATTCGAGTAAGGTTTAACTACCATTTAATTTAAAGAACAGCTATTTTCGAAAGCAAACATCTTTCTCCCGGTATACGTATCAGAATGTGATTTTTGTATTTGAACGTGTTATATATTATTTGTTAATATGTTCTGCTAGCGAAATCTGCTCTATTGTACATTATTAGGTTGACTAAGAAACTGGTGTGCTCGTCGATACAAATGACAGGTCGGGTAATTACAATTATAATTAAATACACCCAACAGTCACACACATAGTCACCCCCACACTAGATTAAACCTGTGTCATGGGTATCAAGAACTATGAGGGACATACGGTCCCACAACACCCAGAACCGAAACAAATATCTGTGAATCACACTATATTTGTCTCGGTGCTGGAATCGAACCCACGGCCTCTCGCTTCGCAGTCGGCTACTCGCCCACTGCGCCACAGAGGCTGTCAAATATACAAATTATAAATATGTCAATTATACAAATTGCGTTAACATTTTGTGTGTGGTGATAGAATCGCCACTTATTATATCATGGGACGGGAAAAGCTCAGCGAACCGTCGCGTCGTCGCGTAGGTGTAATTGCCCCTCTTTATACCCCTTCAAGGATACAGGCGTGAAGTTATATACGTATCAAATTAGCTAATGTATATTTAATGGTGTAGCGATTTCTTCCTGCAAAACTTTTAAAAGAAATCAACAACTTGTGGAAAAGATTCACTCTTGCAAAGTTTTTAAGTGATGAAAAAGATAAGGTTCTGAATTCAATACACAGTTTTGTTTTTATTTTTGTATAAATTTTGCCAATTTCTTAATAATATGATAATTTAATATCATGGCGGAGTCGTCTGAGGGCTTTTCAGTGAAGAATACTCCTGGGAGGGTAACTGATATATTTTTATACCCGACTAGATAGCGATCACCCAGCTCCCCAGAGGTGTTGACGTCAGGCAGCCAGCCGATCGAATTTCAAGTCAAATCTTTATGTAAAATGTGTTATGGAGTATATTGCGCCCATCCCACGAGGAGTAGGATAAAGGCAGGTGGAAGAAAAACTAGATAGCAATCACAGTATAAATGGTGAAAAAAGCGCCATAGTGACTCTGTCAAGCGAGAACTGCAGGCTGGCAATTGCAGACTATCAAGGGACACAATGTCTCTTGACGGTCGATAATATATTTGGACTGTAGGTTCAGATCAGTTTACTTTTCCACTATTTCTTAACCCAAGATTGAATGATGTCTGAGGAAGTACGTAAAACGTTACTTTACCAAATAATAAGTAGCAGATCTCTAATATGCCGAAGGCCGTCTGAGACGGGACGGCAGTTATTCTAGGTCTATTTTTGCCGACAATTAGCATTGTGTAAATATCGCCGTTTCCGCTTTGAAGTAAATTGAAGCCAGTGAAATTACTGGGCATTAAAATTTAACGTCTTATGTCTCGGGGTGACGAGTATAGTTCAGTGCCGTGCCATAATTTGTAATTCAAACTTCTAAGGGGTGTTGCTTCTATTTATGGGCGAGTGTAGCGCTAACCATCAGGCGAACGACTTACTAGTCACGTAATTTAGGTAAATAAAAAATATCAGAGAAGCAGCGATAGCTCAGCAAGGAGTGGTATGGACTGTCGAGACGAAAGTCGCAGGTTCGAAACCAGCCCCAAGAGCATACACCACTGACTTTTCTAAGTTTTGTGTATATTATTTGTTAATCATCGCTTGCTTTAACGGTGAAGGAAACATCGTGAGGACACCTGCATACCTGAGAACTCGATAAGATTTTTCGAAGGTAACCCGCATTAGGCCAGCGTGGTGGACTAAGGCCTAATCCCTCTCATTCAGTAGAGGAGGCCCGTGCCCAGCAGTGGGATATGCATAATAAAGCGCTAGTAAAAAAAATCAAATGTGGCCTAACCAGACAATTCGGGAGAAAAACTTCGAAATAGTAAGTATTTTACACAATCACCACTGCCGATAAAAATGGCCTAATGTCTTTAATTCCAGTATTTTAATTCACGTTTATAAATGAAGCTATTAACTAAAAAAAATATCTCTGCATTACCATAATCCTCGCCGATTAAAGCCAGTAAATAACAAACCGTAATGGAAACAAACGCTGTTCTAAGTAAAAAGATTAAAGGATATTTGTATAAAAGTAAAATAAACGGGGCTTTGCAATTTGAGATCACGAAAGATTATCACGCTATTCTATCTATTAAGCCGATGGTAGATAGACTAGTATTATTTTAACTTAAATGGATTTACGTTAAATATGGTTAGATTTTCAACCAAATCTCATAGTTTTTAGTGGCTTGCAATTGTATTTATGAACAGTAGGTATGTAATTTATTATGCTAAAAGAAATGGATAAACAATAAGTAATCGACATTAAAGGTAAATTTTCGATGGTCGCATCAAGCGAATACATAGCGTTAATGACACAGCGTCCTCGCATTTGTACCATTCACTACGTAAATTTATGGTAGGCCATTCGAAGCCAGCGTTAAGGCACGTTTTGAGCTGCGCGATCGAAACAGCGACAACGCGACGTATACCGCGAATTACGTGATAGCGAAAAGACCGCTTCGTGTGAAATTCTACAGATACGGTTGCGCGTTGGGTTTTTTTTTATCCTGGCTCGGCAGAATGACTACGCCACACCTGATGGTAAGTGTAGCGCAATCCAGGAATAGTGTCGACCAAAGACAGACAGTGTGTCTATCGTTGGTCGGCACGATCATGCCGGCCTGCAAATCGATCATGCCGGGTATCATGTCTCAGTCGCATACACCAAACGTACCTATACAATGTTGTTTTAGACTATATCTAGTTTTCTATATCATTAATAAGCACCCAACAATAATATGAAAAATAAATATCTGGTGAAAACTAAAAAATGAAGCTGCAGTTCATGTTTTAAATATTGAAATAAGCAAAGCAAAGGGCGCGTAGTAGGAAAAATCTCTATATCTCCCTCCCAAGCGTGCATCGTAACAGGCGTGACCTGCCTTGTGACGTAACATGCAATGTCGTGCATCCCTTTTTCGTCATTTGACAACAGCAGATTTAAATAGATTCAAACCTTTTTTATTTTTGAGTTGACTTGTACCTTTATAATTCTTACAATATTAGAATTTGGAGAATGTATCTTATTGCATTAAATAATAAAAAATAAAAGTCAAATACCTTATTGCTTACCGGCGTATTTCACGATTTCCTATCTTGGTTGGATACCTTAAAACAGATTATTACTACACACAACGTCACTTGGGCCTTAAATAAGGCGGTGACACACGACGACGTCACTCACGCTGGCGTCTGACGCTTGACGCGAACATTGGAAGTCGGCCTTTACTAACGAAAGATAATCACTTTTACATGTCTATTGTACTAAAGTCTACAATAAAAATACGACAATGAATTATTTGTTTGAAGGATGAAACGATATTAATGAACGCGAACCGTACAAAGGGGTTTAATAGTCAAGCGAACCTTGTAAACTAATTCCATTCAACAACACAATATTTGAAATGGCAAGCAGCGATCAGCGGGGAGTGGTACAGACAAACACAGTACAGTACAGTACAGTTGATTCAGAACCAACCCCAGGAGCATACGATACGTCTGTAATTTTTCTAAGTTATGTGTATTAATTATTAAGTATCGCTTGCTTTAACATTGAAGGAAATATCATCAAGAAACCTACATGATTACCTACCTACCTGAGAAATCTCTGAAGTGAAGTCTGCCAATTCGTATAATTCCATTCCATTCGCATGGTGGTCTAGAACCTAACCCTTCTCATTCGTAAAGGTCCATGCCCAACAGTGTGGTAATGTAAGGCTAATATTATAATTAACGGTAGCAGAAACTTATGAGAGCCTGAAAAAGCTGGACCAGTTCACGCGACGCAGCTTTAATTCTAAATTTAGTTTTATGAATAACATCTCTTTGGCATCGTAAAGAAATAATCCTGACCAAAAACAATCCCGCGGGACACCGAATAAATGACATAATATTTTTCTTTCATCTCTCAAGAGTTTTGGAATAAAGCATTTGTTTTACTCAGCAAGACATGTCCGGCATAAAAAAGGTTCACAAACGAAACGCGACACTGTTCTCAACTTCTCGGTCCTTAAAAAATCCTTTGAAATTAATATAAAAGTATCACGTAAATACTGCCGAAGATATTTTTTACTTTCTAACTTTGTTTTACCATGAATAATACCTTTTTCAAGTAAGCGATTGCAGCGATAATAAGATAACGATAACTTTCAGTTTGTTTTAGAAAAGAAAACTTGAAAGGTACATAAATTCAATTTAGACTGCATAGTTGTCTTCCATTGTTGGCTGGAAGGCTTGACTGTGAAGGCTACTATTTACCACTGTTTATTAACCAATATCATGAAAGGAGAAGGTTCTCAAATCGGCGCTAATTTTTCCTTCTTTACGTATCGATTACACAGTCAATTTCGGACCGATTTTGTTGAAAAAATATTGTTCGATATAGTTTAACTGATATGAGTGTATTTTCTCCCCTGAGGGGTTGACGTCACGTCGTAAAAACTAACTAACAAATCTTAAAACCCCAATTTTGTATTTTTTTTTTTTTTATATTTTTAATATTATATTTTTCATGTTACCTTTGAGAAGTTTTCCATTTTCCGTCGTACGGAGTCATCAGATCTCAACCAAGAATTTATGAAATATTCTTTCAAACAAAGAAAATTCATCCAATTCTGTCCATATTTGTCGGAGTTACGCGTGAGGTACAAGCAAATAAAGAACTTCTGTTTTTTGAAGTCTATCAAAAAGGTCTAAACGACGACTTTTCTAAATTGAAGGTCTATTCAATACTCAAATAAATAAGCTCACGCTCCTATCCCCGATCTGGTAAAGAGAGATGCAAGTAGTGCTGAACCTACGTTTCGCCGAGCATATTTCCGTCCCTTAATGTGATAAGGGACGAGCCTATCGCCATACCGGACACATATTCCATACTCGAGCAATTCATGTGTGAACTAAAATCTCATACAGATTGTGATTGCCTGACCCGGCACTCTAACCCAAGACCTTACAGTTCTCAGCCTAATATACTGCCCCTAGACCAATGAGACGATCAATGAGGTCCATTAAATTGAAGCTTAATTAAGGGCATATTTCACCTTTTCAAGGGCTGAATAATAAATGCGTGTTTGAAGGTTTATTGCTTTTTAACAATAGCTAGTTGGCAAATGTTATAACCAACCCTATGAATGTAGATCACAATCAAACGGGAGTGCAGTTTATAGTCATTTGACGTACATGTCAAGGTCAAAAAGGTAATCGTTAAAGTAAAATGTTGGCTGTATAGGGTTTTAAAATGAACTGCTTTATAAATCATAGGGATTATAGTCGGTTCGCAGACGTATTTTCGCGTTTTATGACTTCTTTATAATTTGTATTTTTGAACGATCACGTGAAATTGTATAAATATAAAACACTTAATAACTAAAATTCAGGGAAAATTACGAATCTTGGCAAAAAGACTAACATGAAGCAGATTTCTTCTTACTCATATAGATGTTAAAATTGTCGAAATGAAAAAAAGCTCTTACTTCGCGCGGTAATATTGTCTAGATTGAAATATTTGTCGGATGAAATTAAAATTTCCAAGCGAATACCTATGATTTTATGTTAGGATGTAGTGGTAGACACGCTGTAGTTTTTTCTATAGCATGAATGGGCCAGCTCGACCGGGTTGTTACCACTTTCTAATATCCGACGTAAAGTAGCTGCTTGCTGTTGCATTTCGTACGATGATCAAGATATTCAGAGGGCCCAATCTCCCCATGCTAATCCCTCAGTAATCCCTTGCCATAAGATGGGAACAGCGTCCATTATTCTTCTGGTGTTATATGTTCATGGGCGATGGAGATAACTTATCTGATGAGCCATCGATCTTTTGCCGGACTATGCAATAAAAAGCGAGCGATAATAATAAATATACACGTAACTTGAAAATTCTGAGGTGACTGTCTTATTCTCTCCCCAGATAATAAATAAAAGAAAGAAAAATAGAAACAACATTGTAACCGTCGTAAATATCTGCTAAAATATAAAAAGAAATGAAAAGTTTTTTTACATCTATTCGTTTTAAATAAAGACAAATTCACCTTTATGTTGAAATAGAAACGCTTTTAATGGCAATTTGTAACTGCCCTTTGTATAGAGCAAAATAAATTTAATTACCATCTACATTTATTTTTTACCGTATCATGGATCCTTATTATTTTTTTATGAAATTGTCTCATTTTCTCTCGGCTGTTAACATAATACGGACTTACGGTAATGTAAATCCACTTTTATTTTCTTTTCTAAATAGGAACAATGTTTTATGCAATGTTCATAAAGTCTCATAAACATACACATGATATTAATTAAATCGTTTAGCGCTACCAAAATAAATATTTTATCTGAAGCCGTCCTGGGAATAAATGTGTTACCGTTTTCAACCCAATTAACAAATATACTCACAATAGCAACAAATATCAAAAGTGTAACCACAAATTCATATGGCGAAGTTGCAGCTGTGCTCGACGAGCGTGAGAACTCATTACATACTCCCACAATCTGAGCTAAGCAGACCGAACTCCGAGGTGCCACAACATTATCAAGGAACCGCTGTCTTACCGCCCATCAAGAACTTTTCCTTTTAAAATAAATTCGCTTTAAAATAGGATCGGAAAAGAATTTCTGCAACTCGCCCGGATTAAAATAGGAACGTGAGGTATATGCCATTTTTATTGTGAAACTTTGCAACTTCACAATTCTGAAGAAACGTACAGCGTGGCGCCGATCACAATGCCTCTTTGATGCAGTTGAAGAGTTTCGTGTGAACTCGTTTAAAGCAATTGCTTTTAAAATATGTATTGCTTTGTCGTACTCTCGAACATTCTATTTTTATATGTAGAAATATGTAGTAGGGTAGGTGTAGGTAAAACCATACAACATGGAAAATTCGATCACACAACAAAATCGACAAGTATTACTTGCTAGATTTTGCTCGCGGCTCCGCCCGCATGATCTTCTTTTTTCGGGATAAAAAGTAGCCTATGTCTTATTCTGATGTATAAGCTATATTATTGTAAAGTTTCATTAAAATCCATTCAGTAGTTTTTACGTGAAAGAGTAACAAACATACATCCATCCATCCATACTTACAAACATTCGCGTTTATAATATTAGTAGGAAGTAGGATAGGATAATCAATGAAAACACAGGAAGTAATTAAGATCACACAGGTATTTTACTTAAATAAATATATGTAAATAATCTTGATAATCTAACCATACAATAAATATTATTTATTTAATCAACTAAACGTAAAATATTATTATAAGAAGAGAAAACACAAAGCAATATAAATAACAAAATAATTCCCTCACAGCACCTGCGTCGCGTATTACGACACATATTTCATTTAAAGTTACAATACAGCGGAGAAATCACGTTCTCGGTGCGAGACAACTTAAAGCAAACGGCACAAAGACAATTCCAAAACTGTTACAGAAGCGTTTGTTTATTCTGTTATAGTTTCTAACCTCTAAAACGTTATATTATGTTGTTACTAAAGGTAATAAATTTATCTTACCGTATTTTATAAGTGAGATATAGATATTATTTATTTCAAATAAAAATACATCGAGCGGTCTGCCGTCATTTACTTGATTTTTATAAAAACTTAGCCAGGACTAATCACTTAGTATGAAAGGTATAGTATAGTATACAAGAGTATTTCTGGAAAAAAATTGCAAACATTTTTACTTACTCGACATTTTACTGTGATAATAACTCAACAACAGTTTTGATCCATTAAGATTTTAAAAAAAATCTACGTGATCCACTTTGCGGAGATAAAGAGTCAAATTTATTTATTGTTAACGCAAGCAGACGAGCAAGCAGCTCACCTGATGGTAAGCGTCCGCCGCCACTCACGCACGCCACCAAGTCTACCTAGTCTGAAAAGAGTATTCTTTTTAATCTCATTTAAAGGACAGGTCATAGCACTCGCACAAACCAAGGCAGGGAGTTTATTTTAGAGCTTGGATATGGGTGGGAAAAACCAGTACTAGAAACGCATCGAGCTATTTTTAAGTAAAATGGACCGTTACTGCGGTGAAAGATAGAGTGATGACACATGTATCAATGAGATTTTTGTTTAATGATACAAAGAAATGCGTAGTGAATGAAAAGTGTTTAACAAATAATTAAAACAGACTGTTTAACACAATTAAAAAAGCTAAAAGTGAAATAAAACTATTTTGTGTCGGTGCTATTGCAGTGTAATGAACAACGGTTGATACCACCGACTCAGATTTAGCATTCATTCCCTTCAAATTGGATTTTAAATGGGACCATCGCTGGAAGGACCGTATAATCAACTAATTTGTTGTATATTAGGAGGATAAGGACACACACGATAGTGTCTAAGGTCCTCCGAGATGTCATTTGGAAACATATTAAGACCCACTGAAGTATTACGACTCTTACTATAGTGTCTAAGATCCTCTGAAATATTATTACGACACGTACGATAATGTCTAAAATCCTCCGAGATATCATAAGGACGCGTAATATAATGTCTAAGATCCTCCAAGATATCATAAGGACACGTAATATAATGTCTAAGATCTTCCGAGATACCATATAATAACGATACTATAGTGTCTAAAATCTAAGTAATTTTGACTTTCAAAAAACTACTACATTTACTATTGCAGTCCATTTGTTGTTCTTCGTTGAGCAGCTTCACTGTTTTCCGTCATTGGATGGATCACAACTAAATATGGGACCATACCATAATCCTTATCAAACACAAAAATAAGCATACCGGTCCATATTTAGTGGAAATATCGAGTAGGTTACACGATATTTAAATCTCGAAACTCGGTACTTAAAAAAATACAGACAAATTAAGAATCTCGTCCTTTTGAAGTTGGTTGATAATTATATTAGCACTATATTACTGACCAACTGCTGGGCCAAGGAGTGGGGTTAGGTAGATTTTGGGGCCTACATCATCATCATCATCTTCAGCCACAAGACGTCCACTGTTGAACATAGGCCTCTCCCAAAGATTTCCAGACCGACCTGTTGGAAGCGGCCTCCATCCAGCGAGTAAATAATCTAATAATAATAATCTACGCGGGTTGGTAAATTTCAAATACTTTCGAAAGTCTTATTGAGACTTCCCAGGTATATAGGTTTCCTCACGTTATTTTTCTTCACTATTAAAGCTTGCAATAATAATGAATACACAAGTAACTTCGAAATTTTATTGTAACTGTCCTGAGGGTTTGTTTCGAACACGCACCTTCAGTTTGAGTATCTATCGTTAGCTATCGTTGCTTGGCGTAGTAAGTTTCACAAACCCAGCTTGAATAACTACTAACTGAAAAACGCCTTCGACCTGAAACACAATTAATCCATGCTGACCGCAGCTAAGCCGCGAACTAGCCATTACGTCGGGTCTTGTAGAATCCACAACTTTTTCCAACTACACTTTTTTCCACCAGCCGACTGCACTACTATGCTCTGTTTTAATATTTCACTCAATACTTCGATATTTTTTAGTAAAACAGAATATTGTTTTGGGTGTCAATTTTTACATTTATCCATAAATTGAAATAAAACTAATTTAAACGGATTTTATCGCGGTTATTTATTTTAATTTTGCTCCCGACGTTTCCGTCATTTCTGTTTAAATTAGTTTTTTTTTCAATGAGTAACATTCGCGTAAACGTAAGAAATCATTATTCCTCTATACTTTAATTAACTCTAATTCCGCGAACGCTCCAAAAATGATATAAAGCTAAAAGCCATTTAATTCGTAAAACAGTACACCCACATTTCCCCGATACTGAGCACTTCATGGTAGAAAAATTCAATATCTCTTTTACCCATACCAGGGATCGAACCCGAGACCTCAGCACAGCAGTCGTAGCGAAGCCAAACATATTTAGTTCTTTTAGTCCCCGTAGCTAATAACACTCAAAGCAAAGACATAATCACGACCGTAGGACATAAAAGAACCTGTAACGCAAAATGCAGTTGCAGTAATGCTGTTAAGAAAAGGATGCGGTTCGTCTAGTTTATAATATGTATAATCATTATCATTACTTTTTATTTTTAACAACGTAGGTCCCTCGTTAGGCGGGAGGCCGTCTGGGTTGGTACCACCGCTTTGTCTATTTCTGCCGCCAAGCAACAATACTGTTGTGTTTCGGTTTGAAGGGCATGAAGCCAGTGAAATTTGTAGGCATTATGATACTTAACATATTATATCTCAGGATGACGGGCGCAGTTCAGTGCCATGCAGTGCTTTGTAATTGAAAGTTCTGTGTGTGGCGCCAGGCGAGCGCCGTGCTCGTCTTGTTATTCAATCAAATAAAAATATATAACCTAACAAGGCAAAGTGACTACACTGGAACTGGTGTCAAGTACAGTGCAGTCCAGTGCCTACCGTCAAGAGACATTATGTCCCTGGACGAGGGTCGGCAGAATTATGCCGGCCTGAAGTTACTAGATATACACTAGCTGACCCTGAGCACTCACCCGAGCGAGCCACTTTATTTATTTATTTATTTTACACTTCATATACATATTTGTATATAGGCGGACTTAATGCCAGAGGCATTTTCTACCAGTCAACCTTAGGATGGTGCAGAGATAGACAAGGTAGGTGCATCAATTGGTATAGATAGAAATATTTAAAGATTACGAAATACATATAAATACATATAAACTTTAGTGGATTTTTTTAGTATATTTACGGTGTTCGTTATTCAGTCGGGTACAAAAATATCAGGTACACCACATTGATTTTCAAAACATTATGTTTTACTATTATACTGATATTTTGTCCTGCCTCTATCATGCGATGAACTCTCTCCGTCTAAATAGGCATTCACAACGACTATAAATCATAAACGTGTTGTAACGAAATTATATGTTTAGATCGTTTATTTTTTTGCTAGAAATAGCATTTGATATTTCCAGCTTATAAAATATTCAGCGCTGCGCGCGGGTGTTATAAATCACGTACCGCGCTTTTAAAGGAAATTCCGCGTAAGTCATTACTGTGCCGTATTAGTAGGTAATATGCGATTTCGGTATTTTTTTTAGCAGGGTTATTTCTGCTTTTGATTTTTTTGTTAGATCTTTTTTTATTCATAATTGGTATTTTAGTGTGACACTGCTTTACATTAGTATAGTCGAGCTGGATCGCAAAAGCAAAATAATGTGACAAAAGAGCAGATGACAGTACAGAAAAAGCAGGGTGCTTTAAAATTAATATTATTTAAATAGCGATTTTTATCTAATATAACGAACACCTCTACGTCTTTTAGCGGTGTAATTTATTCACGTATTCATATTTTCAGAATAATTATCTACTAACGTATACCTACATACACGTACGAAATGAAGCGCGAATTCACGCATCTCTTGATAACAACGTTCCTGAATATATCGATTGAACCCCTTTCATTCACTGAATACATTCAAGTGAAAACTCACGAACGTTATCCAACGGAACCTTCCCTTTTCTGCTTCAAAAGAGACGCGCATACAAGTGTAAAAAATGATGACAAGTTACCTCAATAGTGTCAGTTCTGATGCAACATCTATACTTAAAAAAAAAATTAAAAAATTACTACTATTACAGAATGAAAAAAAACAAAATCTGTTATAAACGCCAGAGGCAGTGGTTAAAAATGCTAATACAATGTTGGTGAACAAAGTGTACACTTATACATTTATCTCAATGTAAAAAATATTACGTAATGTACTCTAAAATCTTTCTTAAAGTATTTAGATTACGTTAGAGAATGAATCGTCAAATTAGATTCATTCGTTTGTAAGAAAATCGCGAACAAATTTACATATACACGTACAGGTCGAATACAGGACCTCCTTTTTAAGTCGGGTAAAAATTGGAATTCATTGAAAATATAATTAGTTTTAATTAATTGAATTCATCGTTAAAACATTACTGTTGGCTATAATTGGATTATGACTATGGGAATTGCGTAATTCGCTGTTATTCCAATAAATAAACGCACAACTTAATTTGTCGCTCCAATTAAATATTAATAAATTCCTTTTGGGGAAATTATAAACGGTTTTACTTAAAACTTCGCTACCCTACTTGGTATTTATATCGCTTATTTACTAACATAAAAAGAAGGTTTTGTATTCGATGATGAAATTGTTAGTTTTGGGTTTTGGTTTAAATTTGTATCTATATGCAAACCAAGATATATCAAGGTAGCGTAATATGTATTCTATGAACCTGTAGCGGTTTATATAATACACTTAACATACAAATATCTATACTTATACAATAACATGTCCTGACTGACTGACTGATTCATCATCGCCGAGCGCAAACTATCAAGGCTACAAGCATGAAATTCGGACTGTATTTTCATTTTGTTATGTAGACACCCACTAAGAAAGGATTTTAGAAAATTCCACCCCAAAGGGGTCAAAATAGGGGATGATAATATGTATGAAAATCCGTCATTTTGAAAGTTACATAAACAAAATTTTGTATTTCCGTTATTGAAGTAAAACAAATAAACACATGTTTCAGGAATTTTGGAAATTTTATTTAATAAGGGATGAAAAAGGGGGTGAAAGTAAATGCGAAAGTGAGTTTGTTTGTTACGCTTTCACGCCTAAATCACTGAACCAATTTTGATGAATTTATCTATAGAGACAGATGGGACCCTGGAGACGGTTACAGGCTACTTTTATCCCGGAAAATTCTGTTCACGCGGGCGGAGCTGCGAGCAAAAGCTAGTTATACATATAGTGCTACTCGTTTCCGAGTAAAATGGTTATGACATCGACATACACAAAGAAATTATGAGAGACCTTAGATTCAAAGTCTAAGTTAAAAACCCAGCATAGTTTTCTGAGTCTTATAAAATCCAGTTAAAACACAACGGCAGTAAACTGTGGCAACAGTACCATTACAATGTTATTCTCACTTTATGATGATAATCTTGACTGACGCAGGTATAATAATCTTAAAACTGGGATTTGAGGGGAAGGCGTTGTGTTATGTCGTTATTTTTAATATGAAAACCTTGTGTACATTTGTTAGAATAAATTATAAGGCACCTTGTATTATATAATACTAGCTGTACCATGCGCGAGTTATTTTTTTTTTTTTTTTTTATATGGCATAGTCCGGCAAACGAGCAAATGGGTCACCTGATGGTAAGTGATCTCCACCGCCCATGTACGCCCACAACCAGAAGAATCATGGGCGCGTTGCCGACCTTAAAGGAAAGGCATAATTAGGGATTGGGAAGGGGAGGGCATTTGGGCTTCCGGATATCTCACTCACCATACGAAACGCAGCAGCAAGCTGCTACTTTACGTCGGTTTTCTGTGAGACAGTGGTAACGACCCGGTCGAGCCAGCCCATTCATGCTGTAGACAAAACTGTCTACAGCGTGGCTCTACCACTCACAAGTTACTACGCCATCAACTAAAATAAATTTAAATGAAAAACATTACATAAATATATATGAAATTCATTGGAATGACAGTGGCGCCATCTGTCGAAAATTGGTCGTACCAACTCAGAAACCTTCGTGGTCTCATGCACAACAACTTTGCTAAAGATCATCACATGATCAAATGCATAGTTTACGATTCTATAAAGGACATACAGACAAACATTCATTTTTATATATATATATAGATGTTGCAAATCATTGTTATTGTATTTTATCGAATGAACATGATTTAATTCGTATGATAAGTTTTCATACTACATACCTTTTTCTAGCAAATCCGTATATTATCTATTCATAGAAAGTTTAAATCTTAAAGATAATAAAATAAGTGGTAGAGCCAAACTATTGACGATTTGCTTACTGTGAAAGAATAAAAAAAAGATAATAATTGTGTTATTGGGCCACGAACATAAATAAAATCAATATACATCATAACATTACAATTGTTAGACCAGTAATAGGTCTCCCTATTCATGTCTATGCTGAAATACAGCCTTAACATTTCATTCGCTGTGAGCAAAATCTAGTCTACTATAAAAAAAAACCTTTCTAAAATACATACCAAGAACACAAAGTAGTCAGTTAGTAAACATATTTATTATAGAAACGACATTTCCAATACCAACTACTGAAACGAAATCACTATTCTAAAATTCAAATTCAATTGAAAGAGGAAAAAGTTTGCGTACACAACGAGAAAAATTGTCAAGTACATCAGATTCGACTCGGCATATGGGAGTTTCTAAATTGAACGGCGGCAGTCGGGGCCGGTCCGGTGTTGCCGGCTGGCTGCACTGCGCCCCTAACGACCTTAGGGCCAATCTAACACTATACGACCTATATACCTGTTATAAAGATTTTTAATTACTAGCGTTGGTGACTACTAGCTCTTTTGTGTATGGAGAGAATTTTCATGGTTGTCAAAATCAGAGTGTGTGTGACATTTATTAGAAAGCGTTTTATTCGTGTTTGTAAAGTAGCATGTTAGAGGCAGCGATAGCTCAACGGGGAGCAGTACGGATTGCTGAGACAAAAGTCGTAAGTTCGAAAGCAGCCTCAAGAGCATGCACCTTTGACTTTTCTAAGTTACATGTCTGTTCGTAGTTAATTATTATCGTATATTATTAACGGTAAAGGAAACATTGTGAGGAAACCTGCAAAACTGAGCGTTTTCGTCATGAATCTCGAAAATATGTGATATGGTATATTTCTTCCATCCAACGAGAGACCTCAGTTCAACAGTCGCACCATGTAAAGAAAAGAAAGAAAGAAAGAAAGAAAGAAACAATTTATTTGGTTTTTCATGAATAAAAAGAAATGGTACATTTTAAAAGAAATAAAATAATATAATACAACTATATATATAATACAACTGCGCCACCGAGGCCGCTTATTGTAAATTACATACTAAGAATGTCTTTCCAAAAGCGAATCACTACAACAGCTATTCGAATATAAAAGTAGGCATCTTATCAAATAAATCATTTACGAGTACATAATTATGTGAAAAGAATATAGAACGCTAGAACCAGTAGAACAGTTTATTGGAACGAAGTTCCTTACGGCAGGCTTGGAGGGGATAGGGATTTCGCTGCGTGACCGAACTGAAAAAAATGTGATAGTAAAACCGTAAGAAATATGCGTGGAAAAAATGCGTGAAATAAAACCGTTAAATGAGACTTTTTTTTAAACTTAATTTGATATCTAGCACACAAAGTTAAAGTCGAAATTCCGTTAATAAAACAGATAGATAACTTATGACATTTGGAAATGTAGACGCGGTTTGAAATTTGAATTTGAATTTTTGATTATAGAACACGGCCGTCCACCGTTTAGTAGCCAGTCTAAGTCTAAATTAATAAGTTTTTGAAGTTATACTTCTTTAGGCGCGTTATGAAAAAATGATGAGAGTGAAATTTTAAGATGCGCGCGCACCTGTGACACAAAAAATTAACAGTATGAAGTTAGGCGCGTTAAGAAAAAATGATGAGAGCAGTATGAAGTTAGGCGCGTTATGAAAAAATGATGAGAGTGAAATAAAAAAATAAATAAATAAATATAAATAAATAAATATAAATATATATATATATATATATATATATAATTATATATAGATGCGGTTTTTATTTTATAATTTGGAACATGGTGCCGTAAAAAAAGTACCAGGTTCGCATAAACGCGAAGAGAGTAGAATGTCCATTTTTCATGGCGAGTAGCCGTAATTAATAAACAAATGACGATTTGGACAAAGAAAAACTCTTTAGGTTTTTTCTTATTCGGAACATGTTGCCGTAAAAAGTACCAGGCTCGCATAAACGCGAAGAGAGTAGAATGTACTTCTATCATGTCGAGTGGATATGTTGATATAAATTAAAATACTTTTATTTAATATAATTAACACTAAATATTATTAAATTATTAATGTTAAATACTTATTATTGGTTATTTAATGATGCCAAAGAAGTATAACTTCTCACGCGCGTACATAAGTACACGCACCCATATTTTTTATTTATAATTACATAAGTTGATAAAAAATGCTATACAATAGCTTTACCGCGGCAGTCTCCGAGTGCTACACGTCTTTTTTTATTTCTATTTTTCTATTCTATTTCTATGTAATTTTATGTTGTCAAACAAAAATAAAGAGACATATTTTGTTATTTTAGTTGATAATTTGTATTTTTTACAATTTGTGTCGATTCTACATTAGCCGAAGGAACTTCGTTCCTACCTGGTGTCCCACGACACACACCAATTTTTTTTCTATTTCTAAATAAATACGAGCAAATGTTGAAAATAATAGAATAGTTTCACGCCAATTCAATCCTGCAATGCTGGAACATCGGAATCTAAGGCTGCCCGTCCATTGGAGCGGGGCGAGTAAGCGGAACGGGGCAAGCGGGTTAGAACGAGGGAGCGGGGTTAGATACCGTGTGGAGCTAGGCTATGGGTCACATACGCACTGGCAAGTGGCGACAAGCCCCAACTACCATGCTCCACTTCCCCGCTCCTCATTTTTCCTCTCTAAAATATATGAGTTTTTAATAAAAACCGCAAATATATGTATGTCCACTCAAGCGTAGCTTATTTTATTGGTTAATATTGGCACAGCTTCGCTTTTCTCCGCTCCTCTCCGCTCCAATGGACGGGCAGCCTAAACCAGAATTGTCCATTTAAAGTCCAAAAGCTTTTCAGCGGTGTAGCAAATTACTCGGTTTTCTACTAAGTGCTTAAGAAAAGCCGCTGCAATTTGCTTTAACGACCAAATTCATTGGAGAACGTCCCTGGTGAAAGCAGACGCTTTCAAGCGGTGCAGTGCGAAATTCGCAGAGACATATAAAATGTCATTTATTTTTATGCTAGTCGTTATTTTCACTTGGCGGTTTCTGTGGTATTTTTTGAAATTATCACTCCTTTTTCCTTTTAAACTAAGGTCAATGAAGTGATTGTATCTAATTTTAAAGTCCTTTTTAAACAAAAATTATAATATATTGTAACTCCGACGACGACATGTACTAAACTAACCCCTCTCATTCAGTAGCGTAGGCCCGTTCCCAGCAGTGGGACGTGTATAACCCAGGGCTAATATTATTATTAAACGACATGTATTATCAGCGTTAGGCCGGCAAACAAGTAAGTAGGTTACCTGATGGTAACGCTTTAAGTATTCATTGTTTACAATACCAGAATAATAAGCGTGTTGACGACCTTAAAGGAAAAGGGTAATTTGAAGTGTAGGGAAGGGGAAGGTAGATTTAGGCCTCTGCACATCTCACGTACCGTACGAAACGCAATAGGAAATTGCTATTGAACGTTGGCCCATTCATGCTATAGACCATTAGTTCCAAAAGTGATCCAGGTGGACCCCCAGGGAGGGGGACTCGACGGGGGTCTACGTTGGCGCAACAAAAAAATGGAGCTCACAATTCGTAAGCAGTTTTTTCCAGTTTTGGGAATGTGGTAGAATGTAACTGCAGGGGACTACCGGAACCAGCAAAATTCTGAAAGTGGTCTATGAGAAAAAATGTATGGGAACCTCAGCTATAGACAAAAGTGTTAACAACGTGGCTCTACCAACTGTAGAATGATGGATGCAACGTTAGTGAATAAAGAAACTCGCAATTCTATATAAACAAACACAGTGAAACTAGTTGGAGAAACTAAAATAATCTACCGCTTTCTTATATCAGAATTTCTTCTGATATATTAATTATGCCGAAACCAGAAACACAAACTTACACACATTTAACAAGGTTTGGGGGCAGAAATGGACAAAACGGTGGTACGGGCCTAGACGGCCTTTCGCGTGCGAGGGACCTACCATCTTGTAAATCGAACTCACATCTGGTGATGTCATTAACTGCTGCTAATGGGAAACGAGCGTCTCGTAATACAACACGATATTTTTCCAGTAATTACCTACGTGAGGCTACGTGTTTTCTCTTGCGTATTAGTATCTTTTTATTACTCCTATAAAAACGGTGTAGGGCAAATGAGCAAGGTTATCAAACAAAGTAAATTTTCATGTTTTCAAACTAAAATGTGTTCAAAACTATGACTATTACATGAACATTCTTCTTTATTAGACTGTTTTTTTTCTAACGTAGACTAAAGTAATATAATAAGTAGTCTCTAAATTGAGTAATTCAACAGATTTTTAAGGATTACCAATCATAGTAATTATTTAAAAATTTTCTGTGGCGAGTGCGAGTAGCCGGCTGTATAGCGAGAGTCCGCAGGTTCGATTCCCGATTACCAAGATACAGAAATACATGTTTATGTGAACAACAAAAATTTGTTTCCGGGTTGGTAATAGTAGTGTAGTGAGACCGAACGCCTCTCCTAATACTCGATACGTATTACCCAAGTTAACCATATCATTATATTATGGTATCAAGACTACATATGTCACTGATATAGGTTATTTAATTTAATCTTACGAATTTAATTTTAAACATTAATGATTCGACGTCATCAACTTGATTGGTGTGTGAATGGGCAACTGAAATCTTAGGCTCGAAGACAACCTCACCTGCACATTCCACTGTCCATCGGATGAGGCAATGACATAAGCTAGTTCTCTTTGATGGATGGTTGGTTGATTTCCTTTGGTTGTGAGTTTAAGACGGCAGGTCGCCCCACATAACACAAAATCCACCATCAAATTATGATGGGAAGGACACTAACATTAAGCCGGAATAACGCCAAAAAAATTATGAGTCGACGGACAGAATTTTTGCAAATAAACTTTACTCATTTGTCTTATTAAATTCATATTTATTATTAACATCATCATTTTACATCAAAGGGAAATAATATTTGCTTTAAAATGAACTAATAACAAATTTATTCATGCCGGCACAAGCTTTTACAAACGAGGATTGAATTCGAGAAGTTGTCTCATTAGTTTTACAAGAAATAGTCGGAAGTGCAGTTGTTGCTCAGGATTTAAATTAATACATTTTCTAGGTTGTCTATATAAATCTGCTACTCTGTTAATTATTTATGGGAAAAACTACATTTTACAAGTGGTAGAGTTACGCTGTAGACAGTTTTGTCTACGTATATTCACGTATATTTTAACAGGACTAATAATGTACCTATTATAAGTGTTTCGAATATAATACCACTATAAAATGTAAAGATAATACAATATGATATTTTAAATTATACATCTCTCAATAATTTACCAGTTTTTATTACAACCAACATGAATAATGAGGCTTTTTATTATACTCGGCTTCTGTTATTTTTCAATTCTTACTTTAGTTTTATCTCACAAACGAGTATAATTTATTTAAATTCATAAAACCTTATCATATCATTGCAGAAAGAATAAATTTGGGTTGTTATGAATAGTAATGATTAATTTGGCTGGTGAACTTCAAACCTTATTCCTTGGTCAAAAATATTTGCAAAGAACAATTGCCTTTAATTATTTTCTAGGTTATTCTTTAGTACAAATTCCATAGCGCAGTTGTAATTACTGACTGACTGCGTTATGACTAGTGTTCTAAAATATCGGATTCGTTCCCCGACTTTGGCAAAAATGATATTGGGGTTTTCTATCACGAAATACTCAGTTTTAACTATCTGTCTGAAGTCTGGAATGGCGCCCAATATGGCGATAGTCTCACTGCTATCACATCACGGTACGGAAATAAGCTCAGAGACATGTTGGTGTACTGTTTACACCTCTGCCTATCCCAAGCAAGGTTTCAAGTGTATTTATATATGTATTCTTGAGATTGAGGTTTAATGCATGCATCCATATGAAGCTAAGTTTAGAAGCGAATAGTTTCCATATCTTTAAAATGCTGAGCGCTGATTTTTTATGCATCTATACATATCATTAGTTTAATAAAATTATAAATTATTCAATGAATTCCTATAGCTCATGAATTGCTTACATATGTACTAATCCTTTGTTGTATATTATAAGTAATTAATAGACAAAGACATTGTTTGACTCTAACCTTTACAGGACACTGTAGCTATTGTACTTAAAACAGTGATATGGTCCAAGCGACAGCTAATTGTATGGCCGTCGTGTCGTGGGGAAAGTAATTTGCATGGAGCCATGTAATTAACGGCGGTGGCTTCTTTGCGAAGCGTTCCTAAATCCGACTACCCTACGCCACCTCACCAGTACCGCTATTTCCGAAATAATCCGCATGCATATTCACAAATTCCCTACTTGTCTACTTTATCTTTTATGTTCTTGTGTTTATAACTGGTAAGACTGTTTCAACTTTCCGTATGCGAAGGATGTTTACGGAACCCTATTACTAAACTCCCATTTTTACCTCCGAAGGGGTAGGTATAGGTGCAACTTGTGCTAGGACCCACGTTTCGCTGACCTTATTTCCGTCCGATGATGAGATAAGTGCCTCACCGCCTCATCTATTGCCTCACCGTATGTGATTTTTCTGATGGAAGACTTGGAGAAAGATTGTAATTCCTCGACCTAAGCATTGAACCCAGGTCCTCACCTTTCTCAGGCTTACTACATTTCCACTAGACCAATGAAACAGTATACCTTAATTTAATTGTTATTTAAACAATAACACGTAAATATTACTTCTTGTTAAATACTAAGCTTACTACTTTAGACATCCCTTTTTAAGACCAATGTCAATTAGTTCCATATCGTTTACCTTCGATATAATTAACAAAGCAAGAAAATTTATTTCAGTTGATTAGAGCCTTCACAACAATGTTTTCTATCTTACTAGTGTCTACTTCGTCCCGCTTAATTGACATTTTAGCTATTCAATCTCAGTTACGTAAATAAACTATTTCCTCGGCCCAGACTCCGATTTCTCCTTTCGAGACTAAGCTAAAAGATTTTTATACATCCAACATAAGCCACTTTTATCTTTCTTATGAACAAATTGGGTCTCGTAAACTACAAGTCGAGTCTATTTGATTAAGCGCTGCTTTGCTTTAATACAGTCTAAGCAAAACAACCATTTACGGGATTTACACCCCATTTTTAATAAAAATTGTTATAAACTAATATTTCTTCAGATCTAGCGTTATCCAGGCCTAATTTGAAGATGGATTTGGTATTATGTGGGGTGACCCACCGCCGTTACCTTCATAAACCCTAACGAGAGCCGAGTTTCACCATTGTCTCGTTCGTTAGTCGGTAGTAGTACATACTACCTTCTTTATTTTAAAAGGTTATTTATACACATTTAAATTTTAACTTTTTAAAAATAAACATTTAATAATATCATACAAAAAAATATCGCGTCTAATTGCAAGGCCTAAGACCCAAGCCATCGGTAGCTAGGACCCCAGTCTCAGAAATCTACTCACAATGCGTAGCGCACACTGCGTGTAGATCACTACGCCAGGTTTTAACACCATATGTACGGTGGTCGCTATCTGGTCGGAAATGAACATCCTACTACCAGCGTAATATTTTACCAATATACTATTATATATTACCTACTAGCTTTTGCTCGCGGCTCCGCCCGCGTGATCTGCTTGTTCCGGGATAATAAGTAGCCTATGTCTTATTCTGATGTATAAGCTATATTATTGTAAAGTTTCATTAAAATCCATTCAGTAGTTTTTACGTGAAAGAGTAACAAACATACATAGTTTAGAGTGGTAGAGCCACGCTGTAGACATTTTTGTCTACAGCATGAATGGGCTGGCTCGACCGGATCGTTACCACTGTCTCACAGAAAACCGACGTAAAGTAGTGGCTTGCTGCTGCGTTTCGTACGGTGAGTGAGATAACCGGAAGCCCAAATCCCCTCCCCTTCCCAATCCCTAATTATCCCTTTCCTTTAAGGTCGGCAACGCGCCCATGACTCTTCTGGTGGTGGGCGTACATGGGCGGTGGAGATCACTTACAGGTGACCCACTTGCTCGTTTGCCGGCCTATGCTATAAAAAAAAAAATACATCCATCCATCCATCCATACTTACTTACAAACTTTCGCGTTTATAATATTAGTAGGATTAATCAATAAACACCGATAATATTATTGATGAAAATATCGCGGCCATTTCCATATCACACGCATTGAACTATCTGATTGAACTATAATTATTCGATAAGTTTATTCAGTGGTACTTTTAACCGCGGACATTCGTGTTTAACATTATTATCGGGCTGGCTGTGGCGAATTAATTATAAATGTGGGATGCACAACGTGGAACATCAACAACTTATTATACAATCCATACGAACAAAAGCCACGTGCGATTTAAGTGTCAACATTATTGCGCAAGCTTTGTGTGTGTTTTCGTTTCATACAAATACTTTATATATGTTTTTATGAGATTGTTCCACTTAAATGCCCCAGGCTTAATTATCTAGGTGATTTAAATTTCCACTTAAATCACATAGATGATTTAAAGTTATTTCCACCGCCAATATATGCCCACAATACCAGAAGAATCATGGGCGCGTTGCTGACCTTAAGGAACTAGGAAGGGTAGAGGGCTAAAGTAAGAGATATAAAGCCAAGGGGGCTTTGGGCCTCCGAATATCTTACTCGCCGTACGAAACACGGCAGGAAGCCGGAAATAAAAAGCAAATTATTCTAGTTCGGGCATTGCTCACCATATCACGCATCACCGAAGTTCACCGGGTCATCTAGTTTAATATAATGTCATAGAGACATTTAAATAAGCGAAAAATATTTATTAGCAGTTCGTGGCGTTGTGACAAAAATTGTTCGAACGACGCTTATAATAATAATTATGACCAATACAGCTATTAATGCAATAAGGTTGTTTATCAAAATTGCCTGAAATTAATTTAACGGGTATATATCCGTTGACAGGTTAACCTGTCAACGTAGCTGGGACTTCAAAATAAGGCCACGAGTAAAAAGTGTAGAAAAAATAGACGAGGCTCACACTTATCTACTTGTTATTAATAATGAAAAGGAATTCAAAACTTCAAACTTATTGACAAAACAGAATTCCTAGACTCGGAATTAAGACTCTAATTAGAAAAATAAAAAAAAACCCTATATACAAATTATTTAAATATTCCTGTACTGCATATTCTGTGGCATGTGTATTTTCTGTGTGCAGCTTCAATAGCAATCGATAATTATAATTTATATATAATAACATAAATACATAGGGGTAAATTTTAATTTTGTTACAACATCTGCCAAAAACAGTTTTATATTGTAATTTATGAGCTTCGACAATCTTCGACTATTTCGGTAATATGTACACGGTATGATGATCTAATACAAATCTTTACATTACTCTATCTACTGATTTTTTTTCTTGAGTGACTCGGTCAGGAAAGGTAAACATTCATTGCATATCTTTACAGTGTATAAAATGAAGTCGCTTCCGCTGTCTGTTCGCTTAGATTTTAAAAAGATAGAGTGATTCATGAGGAAGGTTTATATGTATATCACGGTATGACCCATGGGAGCAGGGCAGTAACAAGCAGGTGAAACCGTAAGAGACAGCTAGTTCGTAATAAATCGTAACAAAAAAAAACCTGATACGCATAAATTTAATCACAGTACTATAATAATACCCAAATGTGTGTTACAAAAGGTCTCAATAACAATCCAAAAAGGCCGCCGTAAACACAATTACAAATGTAAATAAATTTTCTTATATAAATATTACTGTTCACGTACAAACAGCGGACTGTCCAATCTCCCACGTTTTATGGTACAAATGTGCGTAACCCTTCGACCTAAATCGTGGTTACTAGGTGCCCCGACGCTCCAACCCCCGACCCAATAAAATCAAATGACGTACCCTACAATTAACCCGAACCCCGAGTCCTTCAAATTAACGTTTTCTTTACAATCGATGCCAAATTTTTACGATCCTTTTTTAATATCGAACTGATATGTGACTATGACAATGTTAGTATAACACAACCATTATTTCCAATGGGATTCTGCTTTTAAAGCTAATATCATTTCGTATGTTATACAATTGTTAAATACTTAAAATTGTTATGTTATATAATTAAAACATATTAAACAAAATCCTAAACAGGCTATTGAAAGGGTTGCTGGATTTAATTAGCCAACTTGTCTTGTGCCCCTAGTGCGTGTTTCTTAATGGCTGTAAGGCATTCGTATTTATCTATGCATATATAATTACTTGTCATGACGTGACTGATTCATCGACGCAGAGCCTTAACCGCTGGGGCTACAAACTTGATATTTTGGCAGTTGATGCCTTTTTATGTTGTTAGCATCCACTAGCAAGGATTTTTCGAAATGTCAACCCTAAGAGGATTAAATTTAGGATGAAAGGTTGTTTGGAAATATGTCGGAAATTTCACGCGGATGGAAACGCGAGCAAACGGTCCGTACAGTGCCCATAGCAAATTGTATTGGAAAAATATTAACTTCATACATATTTCTGATATATAAATGATGAGAAAACTATCGAAAAAATCGCATTACTGTTGTAAATTTATACTGCCTTTACTTTGTTATAGTCTTAGCCATCATAGAAACCTTCTAGATATGTGAAATGAAATTATAATATCCTATGTAATTTCCTAACCACGTATATTAGCCAACCCATACAAATAGCTCGCTTGCATCCTTACCGTAACAAGCTATAAAACTGGTTTCCAGCTCATTTGCTACCTTTCTCACACATCGAACCCTGTAAGTGAAGCATAAAATTGCAACTAAGCAGGCCGTGTACCTACTACGATATGCATACGAATTCAAAGAACATTTTCACGCCTGATGTTAGCTTACGCTTGAAATGCCTTCAGTTCGTCATAGTACATTCAGTGTGAATATTTTATTCCGACCACCAGGCCTTACCTTCTTTACCGGTTCCTACAAAATCGATCTGTTGAATACGGATGAATAAGAAAGCGATCGTAACTCCGTTCCGTCTCTATTTTGTTTCAAAACTGAAGGTTTGCATGGAAACTAATATTTACATATTCGAGATCCCAATAGAATAAGCGAGGATAAATAGAATTTGCTAGCGATAAAACTTTATACACTGTTGCAAGACATAAACAATCTTATTGTAAAACAAATACACATATAACTCGAATAAAATATTGACAAAGGTCGCTTGCTATTAACTTAGCGATAACAGACGATTGAACATAAAAATGCTTTCCAAGGCTTTCTATGTAAAGGTGAAAGTTAAGAGCAAGTTGGAATTCCACACAGAGTTCTGTACAAGCCCTACAGAACCGACTACTTAAATAAAAAAGAGTGTTTTCTGTAACCCAAGAAAAACAACGGAGGTGGTTTTCATGTTTCATAGCAGAGGTTAGCAAACTAGTAAGTAGGTCACCTGATATTAAGCGATCTCCACCGCCCACGAATGCCCACAGTACCAGAAGAACCATGGATGCATTGCAAACCTTAAAGGAAAGCTATAATTATGGAATTGGGAATAGGAGGGTCATTTGAGCCTTTTTTATTCATCATAGACTTGCGTTTGGCCACTATCTCGCCAGATGATGATCGATGATGTGGCCTCAGAAATTCACATTGATAAAAACTCCATGCTATCAATTTATCGATAACAATAGATTGAATATAAAAGTACTCTTTATGTGCATGTAGGTAATGGTAAAAACCGGTAAGGTGTGAAAGAACTCGCACACTGAGCGTATTCTAATTTTAAATTGGTTAAAAAAAAATAACTATTAAAATTACACATATACGATATAGATATACTGTATTAATTTCAATCGGCTACTTTAGAAGATAAAGCTCTTTACAAGTAGGACAGACAGGGTAAGCGAACGTATGCTTACTACTAAGGTTTGTTGTGACGCTTTATGTACAGAACCCTACAAACGTTAAATATCGGTAGGTATCTGTACGCCTTAAATGTTTATCTAAGAAATAATAAATGGTATATGGAAAGAGTCTTATTTGTATTCTAAATGAAATTCTTTCGATCTACGAATACTCGAATTGTAGAACTAAAAATACACTAAAGTAAACAAGAAAATAGTCTTTGATATAAAATTTTAGAATAAACTTATTCATCGAGGTTTTATGTATTACAATATACTTTTTAACCAACGAAAAACTAGAGGAGGTTCTCAATTTGACGCGTTTTTTAACGTATACGTATGTTACATACATACCACCACACACAACTTTTCACACAGTGATTCGATTTTAATTATTATTTACCCCAAATAAGTCTATTATCTTCACCACAGAAAGTGATAAAGTATTAAAAATTTAATAACAAAGTTTAAGCCTTTCGCAAAACTCGTTTAATCTATAACAGTCAAGGAAGAAGTTAGATGATACGAATTGTTGTGAGATACAACTAAGGGGCTTTCAATAAGGACGCTCAGAAGTGAGATTATAGCAGCCATGTTCTTAAAGTGGTACGACTTTATATTCCATACTTAGCACCATAAAATATTCTTTCAGATAAAAAATAAGTGGATATCTCACCAAGAACCTGTTTTATTGAAATTTAAAATTCAGGGGTCTATATTGGAACACCCCTTATTTGAATAATAAAGTTTACGGTACGCAGACTGACTAAATAAAAATATTGACAGATTACATTTAATGTACAGAGTAATGCTCAGTTATTAAGAATTACTCATTTGCATCTGCCCACGGGTAGATTTTTTTATAGCATATACCGGCAAACGAGAAAGTGGGTCACCTGATGGTAAGTGATCTCCACCGTCCATGTACACCCACAATACTAGAAGAATCATAGGCGCGTTAAATAATTAAATTTTCAATTGTTTATTAATAATATTTTGTAATAATATCCGGAGATGGACCTAAATGCCCCTCCCCTTCCCAATCCCTAATTATCCCTTTCCTTTAAGGTCGGCAACGCGCCCATTATTCTTCTGGTGGTGGGCGTACATGGGCGGTGGAGATCGCTTACCATCAGGTGACCCACTTGCTCGTTTGCCGGCCTAAGCTATAAAAAAAAAAAAAAAAAAAAATCCCTTTCCTTTAGGTCGGACGCATCGAACGCACGCGTCGATAATTCCTCAGGTATTATATATGTTCATGGGCTGTGAAGATCACTTACCAGGTTACCCACTTGCTCGTTTGTTGGACTCTGCTATAAATAAGTAAGGGGGTTGACGTCAGGCAGGCGGCCGTCGTAAAAACTACAAGCCAAATCTTTTTGTAACATATGTTAGAAAAGCATGTTGCGCCGACCCTGCTGGGAGTGGGATAAGGACAGGTGTAAAAAAAGAAAGAAAGATGTTGAAAGGACACAAATTTCAATTACGGGCAACTCATGAATAATTTTTCTAATTGATACACACTGACACATTGACACAAATTGTGAAGGTCCGATCTCTCATTTGAACACAGAACGGCACGATTTCACAGCTCAAGTAGATTGCCATTAGACTAATGAGCCGATTTTAATCTCGGTAAAATGACGTAACCTATTAGCTCTAATCACTTCTACCTACATAGTATATACATTACCCGGGATTGTCCCACTGCAGACCCAAGCCTCCCTCCCTATCCGCTCTAACACCCATCTCTGTCCGGCAGCCTTTATCCTCTGGGGCCGTTTAAGATCCTAATGCGACCACGTTACGTTAACTTCACGAAATTATCATTATTAATATTGAAATTAAATTATTATTATTCTTCTATTTATTATTAGTATTAGTATTTTATTAGTGGTAGAGCCACGCTGTAGACAGTTTTGTCTACAGCATGAATGGGCTGGCTTGACCGGATCGTTACCACTGTCTCACAGAAAACCGACGTAAAGTAGTGGCTTGCTGCTGCGTTTCGTACAGTGAGTGAGATAACCGGAAGCCCAAATCCCCTCCCCTTCCCAATCCCTAATTATCCCTTTCCTTTAAGGTCGGCAACGCGCCCATGGCTCTTCTGGTGGTGGGCGTACATGGGCGGTGGAGATCACTTACCATCAGGTGACCCACTTGCTCGTTTGCCAGCCTACGCTATAAAAAAAAATAAAAAAATAGTAACGGAACATAAAGTATTACCTGGCTGTGAGTGTAAAAATAATCCAGTTCTAAGAAATGAATTAATGACAATTAAAGTTATTTCACGTCTCTTATTGTTAACTATCATCATCATCATCATCAGCCACAAGACGTCCACCGCTGAATATAGGCCTCCCCCAAAGATTTCCAGACCGACCTGTTGGAAGCGGCCTACATCCAACGACAATAAGAATAGCTATCTATACTTATAAAATAACATGTCCTGACTGATTCATCATCGCCAAGCGCAAACTATCAAGGCTACAAGCATGAAATTCGGACTGTATATTCATTTTGTTATGTAGGTACCCCCTAAGAAAGGATTTTAGAAAATTCCACCCCTAAGGGGTCAAAATAGGGGATGATAATATGTATGAAAGTCCGTCATTTTGAAAGTTACATAAACAAAATTTTGTATTTCGATTATTGACGTAAAATAAATAAATATGTGTTTCAGGAATTTTGGAAATTTTATTTATTAAGGGATGAAAAAGGGGGTGAAAGTAAATGCGAAAGTGAGTTTGTTTGTTACGCTTTCACGCCTAAATCACTGAACCGATTTTGATGAATTTATCTACATAGACCGATGGGATCCTGGAGACGATTAAAGGCTACTATTATCCCGGAAAATGCTGTTCACGCAGGCGAAACCGCGCGCAAAAGCTAGTACTATATAAATTATATTAAACTTATTTCACCGACCGTGATGTCCAATCAGTCGCTATTTAGGGCATGAATTCCAATTTAAAGTTCACAGATTATATAGTTGGGCTCTTATTACCCATAATCAATCTTTATGTCAATTTCAAATATTCACGACAAGCACGTAACGCATCTCGTTACATTTATAAAACTCGTAATTGGTTTAAAGGATACAATTCAATGCATTTCATGAAGTTATCGTAACACGATCGCGTTACGAGTTTATACGGTCTTAGAAAATAAGGTCAGTACTTTAGGCCACAGCTAGTATTTCCAATACATAGTGACATTGCGTGCATAAGCAAATGAGTGCTACTATTTATTTAGAATTTGGATGAAATGTGATCGATATTGCATTCATCACAAAAGTCATGATGCACTCGTATCATTGAAAGCATTCATAAAATTGTTTTTAATTATTGAAATAAAATACACCTTTGGCTAATCACTATTGCATCGAAAAGCGGCTCCCGATTCTCTTCAATCTGCATAAACATGACCCGTAGAACGTTTCATTAGAAGCTATCGAAAGTTGGAATATAAACTGTCTACCCTTAATTGAATTGGTAGGCTGCGTGGCACAGGTAATTGTTAAAGTTTCCGGTTGCATGGAGTCGTGGACAGCACTTCGGTCGTTGATGACGATCGTAATTGTTCGGCGGATGTGCGACAAACTTCGTATTTCAACTACAATGTTGAGGAAATGTTTTAGTAGTACATTCTGCGCTCTTTGACGTTGTTACTCGTACAATCTTATAGCTTGAATGATAAAGAGTTATTTTATGAAAACAGTAATATAAACAAATCTCACACTACAGCTGTCTATCTCTTGGGTGGTAGGGCTACGCTGTCGACAGTTTGTTTACAGCATGTATGGGCCGGCTTTACCGGGTCGTTACCACTGTCACGTGTCACTGTGTTAACGGTTTGCTGCTGCGTTTCCTACAGTGAGTGGGATATCCGGAGGCCCAAATCCATCCCCTTCCAAATCCCATAATTATACCTATCATATAAGGTCCGCAACGCGCCAATAATTCTTCTGGTATTGTTGGCGTATATGGGTGATCATTTACCATAAGGTCAGGATCACTTACTCGACTGCTGGATTATGCTATAAAGAAACAAGCTCTGCTATAATTATTTAACTGTTTTCATAAAAGACTTCAGTTTTGCACTTAAATCGGAACAGAAACACCGTAAAATACTACCATGACAGCGCTATATTTGTTAAAGGTGGATTCACATTAAAGTATCATGTCGCGTTGTGATACATCAAAATGTCCTCAAAGCCGTATCGAACCCTTAAGGTGTGCACACTGTTCTATCCTGATGCGCCCTGATTCTCATACTTCAGTGACATTCTATTCGAGACACAATTGTTATTTGAACCCATCTTTTCTTATTATCATGAGGACTGGCATTCTTCCGTCAACAAAAGAAAAGCAAAAATCGCAATCGGCACTGCAGCGCATGTCTTATTCCAACGTTTTCGTTTTCGTTCCAACGACTAGAAACTCAAATATTTCTGCTGCAAGTAAACTATAGGTCGTAAATACAAATGCTCTCTCTAAATTGACTCCCCATAACACCATCTCGACTGCAATCCACTCGCCAGAATATAGACTTAACACTGAAGCTAGCTCCTCGTAAATTTTAAATGAAGCTGTATTTGCTTGAAGATTCTACAGTAAAAATATATTCGCCGCTTCGGTTCTTATTTTTTATAAAGAGAATAAATAATAAAGTCTATTAATTTGTGCGAAATGTATTAAAAAAGGTTTATTTTTACAGAAACGGAGCAGCTAATGGATTTTGAAATGTCAGAAAGATTCAAACTTGTTTATTTCATTCAAACTTGTTTATGTTTTTTATGCATTCCTTAACCATGTATCATGAAATTGTGATGAGTTGTCAAGCGTAAAGAAAAGTGTTACTCAGTCATCAGTGAGGAGAATTGCACTTATAAGAGTGACATCGTAAAGTTTTGATACTTTTTAAGACTGCGCGTATATAGAACTCGAGCCTTTTGCTAATGTCGTGGTATGTATTAAAGGTTGTGTAATATGTAATAGGGACCAGTACGCAATACTTCCCGCTAATTGCGAAAATGGATCGAGCCCTTAGACAATCGTTTGTAAATTGGCGTACATGTTTTGTCCAGCCTATATTAGTGTACATTTTTTATCGCTTCACATAACTGGATAGATTCTTTAGAGTTAACATTTTCTTAATATATAATCACAAGTAAAGCGATTAAATTATTTCCCGCTAGATGTGAGCACAAGCATACGTAATAGAATGCTACTTTATATTTTACTATTTAAAAGTAATACTATATTGAAAATGTATGCTAAATCATCGACTATTTAGGGGTTTACCCGCTTTTATGGGTGAAATAGGTTATCAAGTAATTATGTTGGGGCTGAAATTATTATTGAATGAAACTCTGAAAATAATATTGTGAAGTCTTCCTCTGATGAGAAAATAACATTATAATGGAAAATATTCCAACTTATAACTATACATACGAGTACCTATATTAAATAAAGATAATTTGCTATAATTATATCTATCTATATCTCTTTTTGTGGTAACTGGAAACAGTAATATAAAATCTGGGAACTTTTAAAGTATTAGAGCAACATGGCTCTACCAGTATTAAAATAGACACAGCGAGCGACTCCGTCCCAAGCAATTTTGTCGTTTAGATGCCCGTTTGCCAAAACCTATTAAACAAACATACAAATTCATACGCCAGCACGTGCAATTTCAAAACAAAAAAATAAAAGCTTAAAACATGCGTGACGGTAAATGAAACACCCGAAATTAGCTTACTAATAATTCACAAAAACAACCGCAACGGTTAATTGGGCCATTCTTTTTATAATTTAGGTACATCTAAATTACAATGTGTAATAAAAAGTTACCAAGGAACACTGTAATAAAAGGAAAGTAGATAACGTTATTGCTTTCGTCACTAAAACGGACGGAAACAAGGCTCAAAAGGTCACATGACCTTCAACCAAATACACAATTAAGGTGAGGGTACGTCCGGAAACCTGGATTTGAGTTAATTAATTGTTCGCCGAAACTATCCATTGTCAAATTAACCTTATTAAGGTAACGGAACATAGCGATAGCTCAACGGGGAGTGGTACGGACTGTCGAGACGAAAGTCGCAGGTTCGAAACTAGCCCCAAGAGCATACACCTCGTTTTTCAACGCGTTTTTCACTATTTATACCGTGGTTACGTTGGTAAACGTCCACACCGATATTTCATCGTTCTTGTAAAGGCTTGAGAATAAATTATACTTGTCGTTGGCGAAATGTATAATAATGCGAAACCATAAATAAAAAGAAAACGAAAAAACATATTACTTATACATCAATGTTATGCCTATGAGCTGAAATAATTGTTTTCTATTTTTGATTTCTAATTTTAGAGTAAAGCTCTATAGATTTTCGATGCTTTCGCCATGTTGAATAGAAGATAAAGATCAAAACAAAGATATATTTCTGTAGTTATTTTTACCCATGCTTATAATTTCCTATATAAGTAATTTATCTATGCTTATAATTCTTATAAGCTACCCCCTTAAGAGGTGGTAATAGCAGCCACCGCATGAAAATTATCTATCTAGGTCTTTAATTACATCCACGGACGAAAGATATTCAAATAACAAAAAGCGGTATTCACTTAAACGTAAACATATATTCTTAAAACAACCCTTAAATGTATCCCGAGTGAAATATCAGGAAGATCTTAATCCGATTTGCGCTGTAAAAAGTTCGTAAATATAGAATAAACTCCTCGAGATTCTATTAGGTCGGGGTTATAAAACAACGTCCAAAATGTACGGCGCATCTTATGGAGTAATAATTCGTTTAGAAAGATCACTCGAGTTGTGTCCTAAGGGACGCGGCAGCGATGTCTTAATCTGATTCGGTACATTTGTGTGCCGGCAGATTGGATACAACGGAAATAACGATTGCTTTCATCAATGTCTTAATTCCTGAATAAATGTAATGTAAATTCTATTTAGGAAAAGATATATTAATTCGAATATAAATGTTTACTTTCCATTTTACATTTATATGTCATATCAATTCGTTTGTGTAGTCGATTCCCTTCTTTTGTAAATTTTACATTATATATAGATTATACTCGTATTAGGGTATCGTGTAGGTTGTAGGATAAAGATGTACAATACATGAGGAAGTGCAACATAGAACCAACGCAATGGGAGTACCAGGTTGCTGACTACTTGGAGTGAATGTCGTCGATAGAAATTAGAATTCAAGATTATAATGACAACACTGCTGAGAACTTGATACCAAAGGTGATTTTTATCATCAGATGTAACTGTAAAGTAAATTAATATTCATTACTTATTTCTAGTGGCTAACCTGTTGATATTATGAATGGGGCGGCTCGACCAGCTTGTGACCACTGTTTCACAAAAAGAAAACGTAAAGTAACAGCTTGATGTAGTCTTTTGTACTGTGAGTGGCATCCAGAGAATAAAATCCCCTCTCTTTTTCCTAAGCCCTACGCTTATCCCTTTAATTTAAGGTCGACAATGCGTCCATGAATCTCTTAACTCATTTCACTTCCTTTGATCAAATAGTATTAATCTTAAATCCCATTCAACCAAATTTTTATGACTTCAATACACTTTTGCCCCAGTTTTTAAAAATATTAAAACTCTTAATCAGAGAAGCGAGGGGAGTAAAATCCGTCCGTCTATAAAGTGGATAAGAATGGACATTAAAGCACATATTCCGGGAAAAATTAATGCCCAAGTTAAACTTTTGTTATTTCTTTGATACTTTCCTTACTCAATAGTCTCATAAGATCGTAAAATATGTATATTATTCAAATGTTTATGTAAGTCTAGTAGTCGACGATAAAGGTATGAATAATCACCGATAAACATGACCTAACCTTAGGTTTATTGTACGTATTAATTTGTTCCACTATTTATATATTTTTTACTTTCGTTCTACCTCGCGTTATCCCAGCTAGTGTCTAGGCACGCCTTCCTACTAAGACGCCTCCACATCGGCCGATCTTGAACATCCTCTGTCATAAGACCATTGGCTCTCATGTCTCTCAATAAATCTAATACGTCAAGCCAGCGTTTTTTGGGCCCTCCGCGGGACCGTACTCCTGATACGTTCTGGCACAGGCAACTGCTACTGACTTACCTCTATGGTTTCTCCAAAACGTGACCAAATCACCTTAAGCGACTTTAGTTTATCCGCCACGTCGCGGACATAACAACTGCCGCGGATGTACTCATTACCGTGTATACAAACTAGTCTCAGTCGTTGCACATTTGCAAATTATGTATTTTCTACTATCAAACGCAAATATTTTACTACGGGATCAGGGCAGTGAAGCCTTGTGATGCGGTTTTCCGACGTCATAGTTGAGATAATAAATCCTGCTTTCCGTTGAGAATTGCCTTAACCAGCCTTTAACCGTCCGCTGACAGAGATTTACACAGCATAACTTAATATACAAGCAAAGATAAATTGTTCAGAAGTAACAACTTTTCCGCAGTTTGTAATAAATGTTCTACTACGGTAAGTATGCGACCACACACGTAAGTTAATTTTATAATTGAATGTAAAAAAAAAATATTTCGGTACCTTTAATTAGAACCAGAAACCGTCACTGCTAGATAATATTTTATGATAACGTTTGTAAGGAAAGGTATTGAATATATTTATTTATTTATTTAGAAATATTTCGAAACAAGTAAAATGGTACAAAATTCTAATAAGGGTATTATAACTACATAATATATATTAATTTATAAATTAATATTTTGTCTTCCCAATCAATTAAGTCACGTACATAATTGAATAGCCTATTTGGTAAACCAATTTTTTGTTAAGCGTTACAACGCGCTAAAATTCTACGAAGTTTTTCATTCATAAACAACGTTATTTTATGATTCATGAGGCATACGTTATGTACAAAGTAGTCAAATTAATCCACTCAAAAAACATCTAAACTACTTATATAGCTGTATTGATTCATTAAACAGGATATTGTACAGGATTAAACACAGACAACCTTCTTATACAATAAAATTTATACATGTCGCTTCAAGATGTGTAGGCATATAAATATTTGATGTCAACTTAATTCTGCTATCTTCTTTATCAAAGCTTATTTATGGGCATCGCAAAGATCAGCCTCCATTCAAGTTTTATGAAGAACGAAGTTTTATAAAAAATATATATCTAAACGGATGCTATTCATAAATTGAAAAAAGTTGAGAATAATTAAAAAAATAAACGTTTTTGGGAATATATTTAAACAAAACAAAAATAACCTCCGGAAAAACCACAGTGAAAAATTATATTAATATTGGTTTCTGTGGCAAAAGCAAATTAAGAACGTATCACCCTCGTTATCTACAAAAAGTAAAGTTTATGTTTCAGTGGGTATAATCCACCAGCAAAGCATTTTTTCTGACTCCTTCCAACGTATTGTAAATATATATATATATATATTTTTTTTACTAGCCCTTTATTATATACGTCCCACTGCTGGGCACGGGCCTCCTCTACTGAATGAGAGGGATTAGGCCTTAGTCCACCACGCTGGCCTAATGCGGGTTAGCAGGATTGTAAATATATTATATACCTACTCAAATTATTCACTCATCACAAGCGCATCAAGTTTAATATTTTTCGAAGGAAATGCAAAGTTTTATGCAAAAAGAGATATTGATATTTAGATTGATATTTTAATCACATAGCTCTGCCAACGTTGAATAAGAAATAGCCTATCCTCGTCGGCGCTCTTTGCATTACAAACATCTTGATACGCCGGAAAATAGTGGAAGCAAAGAAAACAAATGTACGACATACTGACGTATTCATTCTTCGTCTATTCCAACGGGTTTTCATACTAATATTTTAAAGTAATTTGAAAGAATTTTGATATAATTTAGAAACATATTTTATCCTTTTACGCGAAAACATAACTTTGCCATGATGATTTGTGAATAGTAGTATCGCTTATGAGGAACCAACTACATTTATAAAATATAAACATATGCCAAATTCAACTGCGCGCACTGTAAAGGCGTCTTTCTTAACAGCTGTTGCATTTAGTGTTGTCCAAAGTTACAATTCGAATACCGACATGTTACGCGATAAAAAAGAAAAAGAAATATTTATGTCCTATCAATGCAATCGGTTATGGTACAGTGGGTGAAATACTTATACACTATGATTTGCATTGCTTAAATTTGACTGCACCTTTCTGTAACACGGTGTATAAACAATTTCTTTAAATAATATTTTAGACACCGAATCTTTCATTCGGTACATCGGCAGTTTGGACAACCTAATATAGTTATATATACACAGAAGATTCAGTGTTCTCGTTCAATGACTATGATCCGTACATCTACCCAGATTTATTCGAAACGCATTAACATCATACATATTTCTTGTATACGAATAATGTGACAGGTATTCAAAAATCTTGCACTAAGGCCACAGACATGATCAATGGTTAGGACTTCATGTTCTTACAAATCCTCTAGCGAGAGCGTACGATACTATTATCTACTAATAAATAAACGAATCATGTAGTCACGTAGCAGACATAGGTTTTATCACAAAATCTTTTGGGACACAATTTATCTCATTTTCGTGGGAAACACTAAATAAATCAACACAAAACTAATGATAAATAGAAACGAGCGTTGTGGGATTTCAAATACGGCCGGCGCATTTGTAATGAATGTCGATAACGAAAGCTTATGCTCCCTGGGGAGGGAATATTTCACTCATTTGGCGAATGGATGTGTTTTTATTTCCCCAATGAAAGTTAATTTCGCTTTGAATGATGGCCAATTTTTGTCGATGTGTATTTATATTCCGTCTGTTACAAATATATGTTACATTTGTATTTCATTTCCATTTAAACAGTAACTGGGATGAAGCTGAAAGAAAAAAGGTATTTCGAACTTAGTATTAACGCTCTTCAAAACTCACCTCCTAACGGGGGAAAGGGGGTAGAAAAGTAAGTATGTATCGCAAGCGGATCGCTAGATTTTTAAATTAAATAAAAGGCCCGACAAGTCTTAAATGCGCCTCAAGGTACTTCACTTAATTCTTTTCAGTTTATTGTCAGCCTATTCCTAACCGCAGACATTGATATCTAATAAAATGATAAAAACTATAATATAATTCCACGTAGATATAAAGAATTGTTCGTGAAAATTAATTAATTGTTCCTCCTATATCTACAGAGCATCCACATGGAATTGATTGGTGAATGTCGAAAAGCCATTTACGCTTGTCTAACTTACTAAAGAGCTATTTACACATTACGAACAATCCAGGTTAGTAATAATAATCATAGGTATAGCTGCGTGGATTCAGTCCATTTAAATTTTGCATACTGATGTAATTTTGAAAAATCACACAATCTTCCAAGTTCTAATCCAATTAAAACTAGAATGGTAACTAAAAACATTGGTCTCAATACAGAGCATGCTTAAGATCGTACGAAATAGAAGCGTCTAAATAGTAAAGCCGACTCTGATACTGAGCCGGGTAAACCCAGGAATAAGGAAAGACAGATAAGGAAAGACTTAATCTACATATGCAATAAGCTGTACTACGATTCAAAATGTTTTTTTTTTATTTTTTTATTAGCGCTATATATTATATCGTCCCACTGCTAGGCACGAGCCTCCTCTACTGAATGAGAGGGATCAAGCCTTAGTCCACCACGCTGGCCTAATGCGGGTTGGCAGACTTCACATACCTTCGAAAAATCTTATCGAATTCTCAGGTATGCAGGTTTCCTCACGATGTTTCCTTCACCGTTAAAGCAATCGATAATTAACAATTAATATACACGTAACTTAGAAAAGTCAGTGGTGTATGCTCTTGGGGCTGGTTTCGAACCTGCGACTTTCGTCTCGACAGTCCATACCACTCCCCGCTGAAGTATCGCTGCTTACTTAAAATGAATTATATAATCGAAATAGTGTACAACGCAATCGCAACCTATTATGTAATAATTTCCAAATACCAAGAAACAGTCCCAGTGGGCAGCCGGAACTACGGAGTTCCTACACGAAGTTCTTATCTTGTGTACAATACTAACTTACGATACTCCTTTATGCAAGGGAGTTGGCAAAGTTATAAAACTTACACCATGACAACTTTCGCAGTTCCCTTGCCGATAAAACGTACCAACATACTTGAAATTGTATAACTAATAAACTAGATTTGTTTTATCTTACGCTATATGTTTGAAGCCTGTAGATATGTAGAGATGACTTTGCCACTTAATAGTTTTAAGCTTGAATACTGAAACTTCTTCTACGACCATTCTGTAAATGGTCCGGAGTCCCTGGGCCAGCTGATCCACTTGATTACTATCAAGCTAATTTTCCGTGAGTAGCTTCGTTTCGATGAGACGCCCAACAATTCCCTATGCGAAAATTCTCTATTGTGGTAGCTAACAGAGGTAGCAAGGATAGAATATTTCGATTTGATGATAATCAAAAATTTATTATTTTATTTGTAGGAAAATATGACTTAAATTATATGAATATTAACTAAGTAAAAAACAAAAAAATTGCATTGCATTTATATCCTGAGATATCCCAAGGTCCAACACTAGAAAAAGGGGAGACCTTCTCAATTCGTTAATTATCTCTTTTCTTTAAGTTCGGCAACACGTTCACGATTCTTTAGGTAGGTATTGTGGATTTACATGTGCGGCGGAAAATACTTGCTGTTAACTAAACCACTTGATCACTTGCCGGCCTCTGCTATATTAAAAAAAAACGCTACTCTATGAGCGACTCTTCATGACCTACTTATTTTAATACAATTTTACCCAGATAGGGTCTTATTTTCAGGATTCGGACTTTAATAGACCTGATACTTATTCTGAATGATTTAATATCAATTGACTTAGCACCTTAAGTCCGGAAATATGTGTGCACTGTTCTGTAATGCAGTACTATGCAATTCAAAGTTCAAATAAAAAACATTGGAGTGTCGAGCACAAGACGCCGAGATTTAGCCTTTAATAACAAAAACAAGGCGGAGGAGATGAGCAATGTTTGCTCATGAAATGTAATGTAAATATCTGGCAACCCACTAAGGTAATGCAACCTTTCAACATTGTGTATCTAGGATTGAGACGACCTTTGCTGACCCACATTTGAGTTACCAGCCTACACCATTTACAGCCACACCTAGATATATTCATTAAAATATATTTTTTCAATTAGAAACGTATTTACATCTTTTTTATATATTTTTTTTGTAGCATAGGCCGGCAAACGAGCAAGTGGGCCACCTGATGGTAAGTGATCTCCACCGCCCATGTACGCCCACCACCAAAAGAATCATGGGCGCGTTTCCGACCTCAAAGGAAAGGGATAATTAGGGATTGGGAAGGGGAGGGGATTTGGACTTCCGGATATCTCACTCACCGTACGAAACGCAGCAGCAAGCCGCTACTTACTATCCGTATCCGACCGGATAGCGACCACCGTACACTGGTGCTAAAACCTGCCATAGTGGCCCGCCTTGTGTGGGTCGCGTTCCAGGGTCAGCCAGTGTATATCCGGTTCTCCCCAGGGGGCTTGCCCCCTGATCCTAACCCTTTTCCCATCCCTTTTCCTTCCCCTCCCCCTTGGCCCTTTGACAGGCCGGCATGATCTTGCCGACCTACGATGGACACGTTGTTTATCGTTGGTCGACACTATTCTTGGATTGCGCTACACTTACCATCAGGTGTAGTGTAGTCACTTTGCCGAGCCAGGATAATTTAAAAAAAAAAAAAAAACTTTACGTCGGTTTTCTGTGAGACAGTGGTAACGACCCGGTCAAGCCAGCCCATTCATGCTGTAGACAAAACTGTCTACAACGTGGCTCTACCACTTAAAAAATTATATACTAATTATTGAAAATAAATATGATTTGGAGTAGCAGGACAACTTGCGAATACTAAACCAATATTGGGAAAACTGAACGACTTTAGACTATGCTATTAGACAATCTGATGGCAACTATCAGCAATAAGTGTTAAAAATAAATAATTATACCAAATAAATAAGTTTTGCCAAAAAAAATAAGGACTTCTGTATTTTTGTTGGCACAGTAATGAGCCAATACTCTATCGTAAGTCTATATACAATATGGATCAAAAACAAAACTTGAGTATCTCAACGGTTTCCAAAATCATACCGATCAGCCTCATTTTATTTAAACGAATTAAGTTGACTTAATTCTAGAGAAATCAGCATTCCTATTATAAATTAATGAATCTATAAAATCAAAAACAATTCTCTTAAAGAATATTTATTTATCAACTATCTCTTTATCAATACCGAGAGAGCATGCAAGTGCAATTTCATCATGATTGCATTCTATTACAAAATTAAGTGTAAGCACTCTGCTGAATAGAGAGCGAAAGAGCTTTGCAAAGCAATCAGGAAATGCGAAGTTGTGCTTCAAACTAACCTCATAAACTGTGCTTTATAAATATATTACGTAACATAAGTATGTTTGTGTATATTATGTTGTGTTCATTTAGTATTTTAAAGATAAAACATGAGAGTAATATATGTGTCTTTACTTTTTTCCAGTATAGTGGTTCTAGTAGTTTTTATATCTTTTATTCTTCTACTCTCAGTTCTCAGTAACGCAATTACTGGCAGTTGGCTAGTGTGAAACATCTAACACACGTACTATAGAGGCACGTACTATTATATATCTTTTTTATTTGTCAATCGATATAACAGAGTCATTTAATGTAAAGTTAAATAATGACCCAACCCTCTATTATTACATACTTAAAACCACATCCAAATTTATTCAGCCTTTGTGAAGTGTAGTGTCTTCAACGACACAGACAGACAAACAAATGTTTATGATTTTTTAAACAATCAGAAAGTAGTCATCCGTAAAAAAGCATTTACAATAAATTACTAATTTCTATAAATTTAACATTTTATATTCTCAGGCCTACGAATTTTTTTATCAATTATAATTTATTTCATGTTTCTCATTAGGTATACTGTTTAATAATTATTTATATAAGAAGAAAGAAAATATCTCTAACATAGTGTAAGTTTAATGTACGAGTAATGAGGTTTAATTTTAAATGAAGCAATTAAAGAGTTTTTGAGAACGAAGTATTCTTACTTACGGCCCGAGGTGCCTCTTTATCTTTATTGACCTATGACCAAAAAAGTTTGATTACTTACTGAAAAACTAAAAATTTTATGTTAATCAATAATTACTTTCTTAGTGCAAATATTGAAACACCTATACACATAAATAGACGGCATAATTACTTGGTCTCGGATGATTTATTATTATTAGTCGGCAAAGACCTTGGTCAGCTTCTGCTACGACTCTTTTAGGCTGTTTACCAACATTTTGCATACAGAATGATTACTTCATCCCGTCTATTTCTATTAGTCCCTGACAGTTTTAGTCCACACATATTACATAATACGTATTACCGACACAAAAAAGAGTTTGCTACGTTTATACAACATCGCAGTTCTATTCAATTTCATAAAACTTCAATAAGCTAAATATGTATAATTTCACCTACTTCTGAAAACAAATTAATTATTTCAAGAAACGCGTGTATACGTTTCACAAACACGCTAACAACATCGGAATTGTCCATTCCAATCCCACGATTTGAATATCAATTTTATACTTCAAAGTTTATAATTCCCTGAATTCCTGTACCGCTTCCAGAAAGATAGTGAGTGGGCAGCAAAAAACAATTCCGGGGATCCCACCGGCGGTATTCGCTTAAGCGACTTAATTTATTTTTCTGTATACCACAGGCGCCTATTTAAATTCTTCTTAAAGTCTTTGAGCGGCTGTTTTCTTATCATACTGCCAGCTTATTTTGTGCGGTGGTAAGACCGAACCGTTTCCACCGATTTACATAATCAAGTATAGGTTTTCTTAGCGATGGATGAAATCGCGAACAATGTCTCGTGTTTGAATTTCATTTTCGCCTCTATACATTTGTTTATCGACAGTATATATATTTTATACCCAGTAAATGCTTCGCGGAATATTTTTTGTTCTGCTTCACAGAAAACCGATGTAAAGTGACAGATTGCTTTTGCGTTTCGCACGGTGAGTGAGAATACCGGAGGCTCAAATACTACAAAAAAGATAATATTAAGATAGCAAACTTTTAGTTTTTTTCAACAAAAATTTTAGTTCTTTAATCCCCAATATTACCAAGCTTATAAGGGTATTTTTTTTTCAAAATGGAACCAACCTTGATGACAACCTATCGAATAAAACATCATCATCATATTCATTTTTTTTTAAGAAACGCCGGATTTACGGTCTTAAATATCTAAAATATTTACGAAATAATTGTACATTCACATTTACAGCGCTAGTTCAGCGGGGAGTGGTACGGACTGTTGAGATGTAAGTTGCAGGTTCAAAACCAGTCCCAAGAGCATGCACCTCTAACTTAGAATCTAGAAACGAAGATGGCCCATAAGAAATCAGATCAAGTTCAACGCCCCACTATAGATGTTGGACTATACTACCCCCAAAACTCGACTCATGGGAAAAACCGACGCAGAACCATTATGTAATTCCAAAATGCGAAATCTAAAATAACATTACTATAAAAATATCACAACGAATATTCTACATTTTAGAAGCTCCGTGTAGTGTATCAGAGTGTATATTCGTGTTGATCATGTATTTACAGCCACGCTAAATTAATTTCATCAAACATACTATGAAAACATTTTAGAACACTACGCCCGCGCGCTAACGAACACATTTCATCTACATATTACTGGATTTTATTGTTATTTTATACGCTATGTTTTTTGAACATAGACGAATAGTAACATTCCAAATCTATTTAAACTACGAACGAAATATTATATTTTCGTTATATCTATACGTACAAATGTTATATATATGAGAAAGTATGTTCGTAGCTTTATACCTCTTTTAAAAGCATGACATCGACATGATTTTTTGCAAATTGGTAGATTAAGACTGGCGAAAGCCATAAGCCACTTTATCCCGGAAATATGACGTGAAAGGCGTCCAAGCGGGCGAAACTGCGAGCAAAAGCTAGTTATATTTTACTTTGCAGTTTTTTTTCTTAAAGCATAGGCCGGTAAACGAGCAAGTAAGGCGCCTGATGCTAAATGATCTCCACCGCCCATGTACGCCCACAATACTAGAATCGAAACTAACTAACGAAACTAGAAACTACTAGAACGTTGCCGACCTTAAAGGAAAGATATAATTAGGGATTGGGAAGGGGAGGGCCTCCAGATATCTCACTCACCGTGCGAAACGCAGCAGCAAGCCGCTACTTTACGTCGATATTCTATAAGACAGTGGTAACGACCCGGTCGAGCCGGCCCATTCATTCTGTAGACAAAAATGTCTACAGCGTGGCTCTACCACTCGATAAAAAGACAATTTTTTTTTTTTTTTTTTTTTTATAGCCTAGGCCGGCAAACGAGCAAGTGGGTCACCTGATGGTAAGTGATCTCCACCGCCCATGTACGCCCACCACCAGAAGAGTCATGGGCGCGTCGCCGACCTTAAAGGAAAGGGATAATTAGGGATTGGGATGGGGAGGGGATTTGGGCTTTTTGGGGTATAGTTAAATAATAATAGTAACACAATATTTAAGTGATGTATTAAAGGGTATCGGGAAAAAATACTATTTTAACAAACCCAATAATTAAATATAACATAATCAATCGTCACGTCCCAAAACATGCAAACAGCTGCCTTTAGGTTAACTAGCATTACGGAAAACAGATAATTATCTGCGTTCGACAAACAAATCCGTTCAGAATACGTAATTAAGAAACAGCTACATAATTTCGCCAGCTTATCCCAACATGATAAATAATCCGCCTGCCCTGCCCTGTACGTTGTAATCAAGGAAAAACAATGTATTTATTTACAAGTAATGCCATATAAATCCAGTGGATTTCGGTTATGTAACAGAGTTGTAATGAAAGTCCGGTTTTGTCGCCACATTTTCGTCACCAACGACAGCTCTAATCTCCATGTAAAATTTAATATTATCTTAGTAATTAAATTAAATAAAACAACGAATCCTACATCCTAATAATAAAAATATGTCAATCATAAATTATTTACATCCATTGCTCCTGTACTAATAGCAGACTTACTCTGGTCGATTTTAGTTAATCAACTGACATAAATCAAAAAATGTTGTATGGGTTTTGTTAATCAATTCGATTAAAATTCTGTGCAAACGATTAAAATTACATGCGAGATTGTGATTGATCAAATAAAATGGAACCCTGTTACTCCGCTATAAATGGTGTACTAATTTTGAAAAGATTTGAAGGATTTAAGTCATTAAAACGTTTAAAGAAGAACAAGCCATGGCGCCCGATGGATCACCGAAGCACGCAGTTCATTTCAGAGCTTGCACGTGCGTGGTATAAATGAAACTCTAATCGTATACTACACAATATAGGTGACCTGGGACTATATGGCAAAAGAATACGTAACCTAATAACATGAAATCCTGTACAGTGAAAAGGGCAAAAGTATAACTTTGTTAAAATTTTCTTTTTTACGCTCGAACGTGTTGCGCCTTGTGGGTGAAACAAATTCCTCCTGTAATGGCCGAGGGAAATTACCTATTTCGCGCTTGGATGGAGACCGTATTACTCACGCATACACTTGGCGTTACTTAACAAAACAACAGTGTGGCACAAACTAGCAATTAGTCGCAAAAGGTACTCTTGCTGGGAGGGTGTTCTGTTTCGTAAAAAATATCATACTGGTCTGTTTCTCATGATAGTATCATTAACGTGGCAGATTAAAAATTACTTAATAAAGTAATTGTTAATCATCATTTTACATATAATAGCTACGTTGTCAAGATCTACAATAAAACATATTTCGTTATATTAAAAAAAATATGTATAGTTATGTTTTTTTTCCATATTTTATTGTACACCGCTGTCTACTTCTCTTCTTATTATTTCCATACTACGGTTGTCTGGAAGAGATTGCTTTTAGCAATAAGACCATTGTCTTGCATAGGTTTAGCACCAGCTTTTTAGTATCAGTTACTTGCATTGTAAATGGTTTTCAATAAAGAGTTTTGTATTGTAGTTAAACATACATCTTCGACAAAGTATGTCCTTTAATATTCAACAATTTAGAAAAATCTAAATACACAACATATTATTTTACCGAAATAAGACTTGTAGCAAAATTCCAAAATAGTAGCAGTTTAATGACAAGTATAATATCATCTACCGTGTATGGTTTCGTTTATTTTCATGGATCATCCAATGACCTAAACTTTTACACTCAGTACGATATTGTGTATAAAAATAAGGAGATTAAGAGATATGCTTATAAATAGAAATCTAACGAAATTATATCAAATTAAGAATATAACGTATACATCCAACATAGAGAAACTTTGTACACTATTCTCAGAATTCACCTAGTTTGCGAAGAAATCTATTTTAATTTCAGACGTGATCTAGATATGTATACCTCTGAAACCTTCCATTTTAACTTATTTTAAAGTAACAATCCATATTGTATTTCATTTACTTTAAAATAATCTTATTTTTATTCGTTTCTGTTTGTCGATAGATGCAATCTCCATTCATAATATTCCATGTTAATTTCGAGATGCTGCAGCAAATATTACAACAGAGATCAAATTAATAATACCAACTTAAGCCTTTTTATTTATTCTGCATTCAATTCCAGCAAATCCCTGGGAAAAAAACTCAAGGAAACCACTTCGTTTCATTCTGCGAAAAAAACTCATTGACAACAATAACTGCAAAGATCGCCGAAGTCACAACGCGAGAATATTTCTTTTTTTATACATTAGATGTAAAATGAGCTAGTATTGTGTTTTCAATTTAAAATCTCCACTGTTACACAAAAGACTCAGCCGGTTTCCCCCGCACCTTCACATAAATTACCATACCATTTTCGTTTCAAATTGCACTCGACCTATAATATTTTTCTTAGAGGAACATTTTTATAAATTGATCGTTAACGACATTCCGTTCCTTTGTTTACGATAACATTTCAGCATGAATAAAGTACGACACATTTAGTAGTACTGGTAGATTTTTTGATGTCGAAATAAATTTACCGTTGATATTTTAAAAGGTAACATCCATGGCAGGAAATCTGTAATAAGATTTTGAAATAGGGTCGTTAATTTCAAATCACGTGAGAAACGATTATATATCATGGTAATGTAGAAAATATCCTTAAATGTTTAATTTCTCTAACATCTTTAATTCTAGCGTCCATCTTTAAAAATATGTACTGATTTTTTATAGGAAAAGGGATTTAGCCTCACCGACACTAAGCGTTTTGTAATCATCTATTGATTCTATAACATAATAGAGCATAAAATTGAATCGTAATATTCAAGAATAATACTTATAGATATAAAGCCAACTATAAAATCTTTACCAAAATGAAGCATTCAAAGTTTAAAACAGAACAACAAAAGCGGGTTTTCAATCGCCATATAATGTGGGAACATGAACAGCAATTGAAAAACCACAACACGGAAACGTAGCATAAGAACAATTTGCTTTAAAAATAAATTCTCAAACATCTGTCGATACTACACAATTATTTAACCATCCCCACTTTAATACCATTGGTAGCCATCTTTGAAAATGCACAAGCTGAGCGATACGGGCTTTACATAATTACTAAGGTAAATCTTAATCAAACAATAAATCGTTCACAAGAACAACATCAACTTCGTAATACCTTTGCGTCAATAAAAACTGCTGGTGGGAGGGTACTTGTATCCGACCGGATAGCGACCACCGTACACTGGTGCTAAAACCTGCCATAGTGGCCCACATTGTGTGGGTCGCGTTCCAGGGTCAGCCAGTGTATAACCGGTTCTCCTCAGGGGGATCCCCCTAATCCTAACCCTTTTCCCATCCGTTTTTCCTTCCCCTCCCCCTTGGCCCTTTGGCAGACCGGCATGATCTTGCCGACCTACGATGGACACATTGTTTATCGTTGGACGACACTATTCTTGGATTGCGCTACACTCACCATCAGGTGTAGCGTAGTCGCTTTGCCGAGCCACGATAAAAAAAAACAACTTCGTAATACCTTTGCGTCAATAAAAACAAAGTCCTAGCGGGCGAGGTCTCTGCATCTCACAAACTAACTTATTCTGTTCGCCCACCGTTTCTTTGTTCCTCAACATTTTATTCGGGCGTTGTGTGAGCGGCATTACCAAGTTATAATGAGCTGAAAGACCCATTGTATTGTTGGTTCATATCGGAAGTTGTATGTCAGTGAACAGCTACCAGCCACTACGTACCGCTAAACTACGTCAAACTTTCCTAATGAAGCGGCAGTTATGGAATCCCCCGGTTTATTTAAAATTCCCTTTAAACTGTATATATATTTTGTAATTTGATTAAATATCCTGTACGTAATTAATTAATAGAACGATGCATGTATCTTTGGACGTTGAGTTTGTAAGAAATTGCTAATAGGTCAATCTTATTATAGAACCTGCTATAACTAAAGAAAAACGGAATTTAGCATCTATTTTTAATATTAATTACGAAACATATTAAAATTTAGTACATAGTAATATGATTAATAGAGGATAAAGTCTGTCCCTCTCGATATATCTGTTATACCTTTAAAAAGCGCAATTTTTAAACGCTAATAGGTAGGTATCTGAAGTTTTCATCCAATATTGGTCACCGTGGCGAATGACATAACAAATAATATAAACCACAAAAAAAAATTAAGTCGGATGGTGCAGAGTGCTCGGTGCGCGAGTTCGACTCGCACTTGTTTTTTTACGGTTCATGTTACTGTCTTGCTCCCATGGGTCATAGCGTGATATACATATAAACCTTCCTCATGAATCACTCTATTGCTGAAAACTGCATTAAAATCCGTTGAATAGTTTAAAGGATCTTAGCGAACAGACAGCGGAAGCGACTTCATTTTATACTATGTAAAGATTATGATGAGACGAGTACATTGCTTGCTTGATCTTAAGGGCCGTGCCTGCTCATAAATTCAAAATTTTGAATTAAAAATCTGCATGACACTACACTGTACTTATCACCCCGAGCTATAAGAAAATATTGAATCTCTTAAAGCCCAACATCCTTCAATCCGAAACATAACTATTATTATACACTGCTGCTTCGCGGCAGAAGCTGACAAAGCAGTGTTACCTACCCAGATGGGCCACCGCATAGAAGAGACTTCCTAACTGGTAAATCGTTGCTAATAAGAAGTTTCTTTTATAGTCTTCATAATTCCCAATATCCTCAACACAGCCATCATAATATTATAACGGTTGGATAATTTACCACATAATGTTTATACAAACTTATATTTTTTAATTTAATGAAGTAAAAATTATGTTTGAGGTACGAAAAAAAAATACCGCGTAGCGGCGTCTCCACGACAAGCGCTACGAATTTGACGTAAAATAGACCGCGCGATCATTAATCAAAATAAAAATAACATCAGAGAAAAATATTTATTACGCTCTAAGCACCGCAAGTTTATTGTAAGCATTAAAAGTTTGTTTTCTATTAGTCAAATAAATCTCTTTTTCCTGGTTTATCAAAGTTGTAACAAAAGAAAGAGTAGGTACTCACAAATTTATCGACGAAATCCAAAAGGCGCGGCCTTCCTACTTCGGGATGGGGGCCTACCTGTGACGCAACAGGCGAGCGAACCACGCGCGCGGTCACAATTAATCAGTTAGCATTTTTCCACACTAGAAATGTGCACTGTTTCAGTGATATGAATTATTTTGAAGGCAACGGCGGTTCGGCGGAGGCTGGCGCGGCGTTCGCCCGCCGCTATCGCGCGCTACAGTCTGCACCCTGCGCGGTGTTACCAACCCCTTTGGAAAAATTACAGAATACAGGTAAAAATCATATTTCTGAATAATTTTACGATTTGCGAAGAAATAGGAGATGAAATAAAACCAATTTAAACGGATTTTATCGCGGTTTTTTATTAATTTTGATCCCGACATTTCGAAGGCTTTTCAGCCTTGTGGTCACGGGGTGGACTCATCGGGATCAAAATGAATAAAACACCGCGATAAAATCCGTTTAAATTAGTTTTATTTCAATGAGTAACATTCGCGTAAACCTAAGAAATCAATAGGAGATGAATAAGTGATATTTTTATTTATTGCAATAGAACCCAAATTTTAAATAATAATGTCTTGTTTGGAAGCCATAAATGCTTCATGTAGACCATAGACGATGTTGTTAGTGGCAAGTAACCATGCTTAAATCTCGTCAATCTACAGTCTACATCAATATCTATGAAACTGCTGGCACCTCTAAATAGAAGTTAACCCTATTTATTTAGCGACAAGCCGACTACCGTCACCGTTTACTGAGCATTTATCGCTTGCTGACTATATGAACAGCTAAGAGCAAATGTCGCCGTTGCCATGTATGTCATCTCACACCACCACACACACACCTTTCTCCTAAACCAACTTGTAATCAATTATTCCACATATGTCTCTAAGCAGGTAACTACTAAGGGGTTAGTATTAATGAAAAGTACAAGTCTGTGTAAACTAGGCATTACTTAAATAAAACGATCCACATTTTTCAAGAAAGATAATAATTGTGATCCAAATTCAAAAATAATACAGATATAATTTTTCAAAAGCTCTGGCCCTGGGCTTGCATACGGGCATGCACGGGACCCTCAGCATGACAATTTGAGCAAACGTTCTTTATTTTTTTAATAAAAAATAGTAAAAAGTATAAAATAAAAAATACACTGAAAAATATTACAAAAAAATATACATTATAACTTTTGCCCGGGATCAAAAAGTTAACATAACTTAGAGACTACCACAACCTATACGCCTTACTCATAATTAAACCAAAGTTTATTAAAATATCAATATTTCAGTAATAAGTAACGTACACAAAATTAACAAGTCTGCTCCATCTGGCAACCCTGTCGGGGAGCACACCCCGCGCCGCGGCAGCCACTCCCGCCCGACCCACGCTCAGAGCTGAAGCCTCCATTCGTTTAGTATTCGCGCCCTTTGTGACACTTAAAACCATTGTTCACAAACGAACCTTTTCGACAAAGTTGAACTATGGCACTTACATGAATATGATAGTGTTCGATCAGATTAGGGTTGCCAGTCCACGTTTAATCTACTTTACTTTTGAATAAGTTATGAGTAAATTATAATAAGTTATTTAAAGTAAGTCATTAATTCAATTAATATCGTTGTTTAAATAACAAATTTGGGTATGAATCTACAAATAATATGTATGATTCTGTGAATATGTGTAAGAGCTTGTCACGTTATTTTGTAAAAAAACCCTGAACCAAAGGCGAGTAGGACGCTAGCCTGAACCGATTACAAATAAACAATAGCGACACTGCTGCATGGCTGCGCCCGTCATGCTGAGATCTAAATTGTAAAATATACGCAGATTTTTCACTGGCTTTAATGTCCTTCAAACCGCAATACAAAATACTAAAATACATTATACGAGTAAAATAGTATCAGTTGAAATCATAGGAATTAAAACAAACTACCCAATTTTTCTACCACCATCATGACAATGATGAATGTAGGCTAAACAGTTCTTTGTAGTTAGTTACATATAGGTAACTAACGTTAAGTAGATTTACGACATCTTGCTATGTGTACATGAGCTTGTAAGTATATTGTTTTAATTTATATAGTGGGACATAGGCGTCATCATAAATAAGTAATCTAGATATACATTCAAGTCAATAGCGAGAAGCACACAGTCAGATAAATGCATGCCATACCATTCTATAAAAGCCACCGTATCCAGGCTGTGCGAGACTTTAAGATAGATTAAAGTCACTTAAACGGTACAGATTTTTTATAGGTTACGACTAATGTGTCTGAATTTTACACGACTCTAAACGAAGCGTGTGTAATCTCTGCGTATGACGATGTTGTAAAAAGTATATAAAAGTTTATGTATTTTTATTTTGCTTTTATATGACTACGATATTTTGAGTGGCTCACGTAGGTATAATAAAAATATAAAACAAGCGAAAATCTGAAAAAAAACCGGAAGCCTTCGTACCTCAAGAATATATTTTATACACATTTTACTTAATAACTGTTTAGGATGGAGTGCGAATTCGTAATGCGAATCTTCAAAGAGGAAAGAGAGCGTTGGTTGTATAATCTGAATGCGTTACGCATTTTCTAAATTTACTACAGATGATCTTAAAAAAAATTACTTGTCTTATAACCAACTTGCTGGAGGAAGAGTATCTGATGCTGAAACCCAACTGGATAGTGACTAGCGGACGTATGTTAAAAACCCGTCCGAAGTGTCTTTCAGGCGAGTTGGGTTCCGAGATCATCCAGTTAAATCCCGTAACGTCAAACCTGCATAATTCTGACAAACGTCAAGAGTCTCTCTTGTATCAACATTATATTTGGACTGAACTAAACCTACGATCAGGTCCAGTATAATCGCTGTGCCGTGCGAGAAAAAAAAATAAAGTGAAAATTTTGTAAAACAATATACATATATCGAAATTAATCAAATACCTTATCATAATTGTGGACCATTTCAAGATTCTGTCTAGTCTAAGTGTCGTTAGCCAATTTAGTCTGATCCTACCTAGGATATACCATGACAAGTCCTAATCTTCGGTCTTATCAATACAAGTCGATCAAAGCGAGCATGTAATCGCTTATCTGCGTGTCGTCCCGCCTCGCGGAAACCTCGACGAATAAGCTAAACAAACTTTTGAAAGCGTAAGCTTGGGATAAAAAGTAAATAGCTACGGAATCCCTACATTCCATCGCTCCTCCCTTTATCACCATAGTGACAAGAGGCATTAGGGATACAAAAGTTCCTCCAATTTAATAACATGACCTGTCAATATTGGACAAAAATAAAAGTTGATGTCGTCGTGTTTAGACTCTTTTAGATTACCAGCACAATTTCAATAAATTTTTCACCATGTGTACGGTAGTTGCTATACAGGTACCCTCCCACCAGTGTCTACCTTAAGGCTATGCTCCAATTATTTCTCACATTAAAAGGCAGGTCCAAATGCTAAAAACAAAGATAGCAGCCAGGTACATGTATAGTTTATTTCGATAGTGTTATACGCTGTGTACCAAGCCAATCACAACACTAATCAGGTATCGTAAGATTTCTATTCCAATATGATATTCAAACAAAATAGAATTTAATTAAACACAACCGCAAAAACCTAAACGAAATTCAATGCTTTCGTGAATATTGTTTTTTACGTTATCCGCAATAGGTATTCCCATGGCAACAGGGAAGGCGTATTAAAAGAGGTATATTTCAACATCATTTATAATCGTGAATGTCAGTTTTGCTTCCGAAGATTCCTTGGAAGCAAAGTAACGGTGCCTGATTAGTGACACTTCAGTTTTGATAACTAAAAATTGCGAAGAAAATATAAGAGTAAATTTTCCTTCAGCCAGACTTCCTTGTATAGCTCCTCATTATGTTCATAGCACTGCCACAATATTATCCTAGGCAGCCGAATACTGCTCTGTTGACGTCACTGATCTTGCTTATAGTCCGTCTGTCCTACACATCTTATATCCTTTTATTAGCGTTAATGACGAGACGGCTAGGTCGCTCGCATAATGATAAGCGTCACGCTGGCCCGTAAATAAAAGAAACACCAATCAGAACTTCGAATCATGATGAACCGCATGGCACAGATCCCTTAAACCTTCGCCTGGATCCCAAGTCCCAGGTACTGCTCAGAGTTCCGGCCACACGATGGACCTGGCACTCTTACGGTGAAATACTAAGTTTGTCTCTTCTTGCAATCACATCACTGATAAACTGTAATGCCATATTATAATCAAGTATTAAATTAAGTTAATAAATTGAAAAAAAATGGGTGCGTGTACTTATGTACGCGCGTGAGAAGTTATACTTCTTTGTTATTTATTCAATTTAATAGCAAATATTAAAAATTAATATTATTATTTGATGTTCAATTTTAATTTTTATCACAAACTTTTTATTAAATGTTTTTTAAATTTATTTCTTTATTTTGTGAATATTAAATAACCAATAATAAGTATTTAACATTAATAATTTAATAATATTTAGTGTTAATTATATTAAATAAAAGTATTTTAATTTATATCAATAAATAATACATACGGATAGTTAACCTCAATTATATTGGAGCACTTGAAAAAGTATATAAGCACAATTTTTTTCACTAATATTCACAAATAGTAAGTAATATCAATCAAAATATAAATAAATAAATAATACATACGGATAGTTAACCTCAATTATATTGGAGCACTTGAAAAAGTATATAAGCACAATTTTTTTCACTAATATTCACAAATAGTAAGTAATATCAATCAAAATATTCAATTTAAATCACTACTGAATATAATTTATTAGCACATATATAAATTATAAAGGACATTGTCAAAAATGGCCTATGAATCAACACGCATGAAACATTTACTATAATAATAATTATTATTTATAATGTACATTATAATTATTATTATAGTAAATGTTTCATGCGTGTTGATTCATAGTTTCAATAGAACGGACACTTATTAATTTCGAAAACAATTTAAAAAGTATTCACTTCCGTCATAGTCCTCGGTATTATAATTTTTGGTTCAAATTCGGGTTTTTAATAGGCAAAGGTATTGTAGCTCATACAGCCAAGTCTTTGTAACAACACTCTTAAGCTTCGCATTGTTATGCATTTCGCCAAAGACAAGTGTAATTTATTCTCAAGTCTTCACAATAACGATGAAATATCGTAACATTAATAATTTAATAATATTTAGTGTTAATTATATTAAATAAAAGTATTTTAATTTATATCAACATATCCACTCGACATGATAGAAGTACATTCTACTCTCTTCGCGTTTATGCGAGCCTGGTACTTTTTACGGCAACATGTTCCGAATAAGAAAAAACCTAAAGAGTTTTTCTTTGTCTAAATCGTCATTTGTTTATTAATTACGGCTACTTTCACTCTCATCATTTTTTCTTAACGCGCCTAACTTCATACTGTTAATTTTTTGTGTCACAGGTGCGCGCGCATCTTAAAATTTCACTCTCATCATTTTTTCATAACGCGCCTAAAGAAGTATAACTTCAATAATTAATGGATTAACTTTTTTTAATGATAGAACCACACTGTATTGAGTTTTGTCTATAGGGTGCCTCGAATGGGTCCCTAATACCAGATTGTTAACATTGTCTCACAGAGAACCGATATGCAAGAGCAGCTTGCTGTTAGTTGCTGATATCCGGATATCTTCCCTTGCCAATCCGTTACGTATGTGACTTAGTTACTCGTAATTTTGTCCGTCCGAACATTAGGTAGTAAGTCCGAACCATCGGTCCGAACACGCTTATAACCATAGATTCTGAATCTGCCTATTGCAAAGCATTATCGAGCACGCGTCAGCATAAGTCCATTGTGATTCTTTTACAATGGCGCTATCCCTACTTATGGTAGAGGAGCCCACGATGCTAAATGGGGATTTACTCGAGCGTCGTAGAGACCTATTGGGATGCAAAGCTTAGATGATATGAAGAAAAAAATGTTATATGATATATACCTTTACATCGGTGGGGGAAGCGGCTATAGATTTTTAAATATGTAAAAAAAAACTGTTGCATGGACATCCTCGAGCGCGTCAGATATTGATAGCATCAATGCCCTACGTATTTTTAATAATGTACGTATGTTAATCTGATCGTTTGCATGATGCGGGTGGTTGTATTTAAGAGTTGAAAATGAAAAAAAAAAAAAAATTATCGAGCGCGTCAGATTTTCTAAGGGAGTGTTAAGTGCACCAAAAAAAGCTCTCATTCACTAATCTGATGATTTCGATGGGACGCAAGCTCGCGGCCATTTTCATAATGTGCAAAAAAAAATCGCCATTTTGAAATACTCAAGCGCGTCAGATTAAGATATATATAGTTCATCTTTATGTTCTAAACGTACTGTCTCATAATCTGACGATTATCTAGAGGGATTGGCCTGATCTGACAAAAAAAAATTAGAAAAACGGTTCACCTTAAAGGCCATCCCTGCAACTTCCCGCTAATTCCATTCCTGGGCTCTTAAAATTGTACTTATGACGTTTTTGAGCTCAAAATATAATTTATGTGATATTTTGAGCTTGCTGAGTTCAAAGAAATAATATTTCTATGCATTTGAGCTCTCCCAGCTCGAAAGTCTGATAGAAGTTTCATAGAACACTATTTTTGGAATTTTCAAACCGCAATAACTTTTGAATGGATCAACCGATTTTCACGCGGTTGGCGGCATTCGACGCAGTTTTATCATCCTCATAAGTAATTTTGCAATTTTAATTGATCGAACCACAAATTTCGGAGTAATCCCGAAAAAACACTTTTTCGGGTTTCTTTCATTCAAGATATCTCTCGAACGAATCAACCGCTTTTGACCAGCTTGGTGGCGATCGACGTGGTTTTTCAAGCTCAAAGGCGGATTAGTTTTTGAAGTTGATCGATAAAGCCGGTTAAAAGTTATTCCAAAAATTATATTGCAAACACGTTGTAAACAGTATGCCACGAGTCTTTATGATCAATGATGGCGTCATGGCAACAGAAACCAGAGTGGGGACGGAGTGAGAAAGTAATAGATAGAGAAAGAGTGAGAGAGGAATAGAAACGCGGAGAAGGAAATGTAGGCATCACGCAACTGCACGCATTTAACTTTATCGACGAATTTTTGTTATTTCGGCTTGCGGAAATCGTCAGATTATATATTTTTCATTATTCTTGAATTATTTCCTTCAAAATAAAAAAAAATTTAGCTACGCTCGAGAATGTCGAGATGACGTTTTTTTTTTACAACTTTGTTGCCCTCCGCTTTTTTTACGTCACTCTCAAATTGTCAGATTAGTGGAATATACACTTTTTAGGATGTAATTAACTCACCCTACCTTAATCTGACGCGCTCGAGAATTTCTGATGGTCAATTTTTTTTTACTAATCTGATCCTGTATCCTTCACGGGCGGCCTTATATATGGGCCTCATGTTTTGTGGAGGTACTTAACCGGGTACAAGGTATCCCCCTGTATATTAATCTGTCGCGCTTTAGTAAATCCCGAAATCCCCTCTTGGGCTCCTCTACCATTACGTCACGGTCCGTCTTATCATCTCTGGTCATCTTACCATTTTAAGTCAGTTGAATAAATCCTCTTTTAAATGAATTCAATAAGCTAATGTAGTAATATGACAAACTTATATGATTTTTTACTCGTACGAAACACTCATTAATTAGTAAGTATACTCATACTTATTATACTATAATCAATTTATTACAAAAGTAGCAAAAAATCAATTAGTACAGAATGAGATATTAATCTCGCAATACAAGCGTGAAACAACGAAACGTGTCATAACCCATATATCATGCCCTTAGCGGGACCGTGCGAATATTTTTCATCATTCTTTGTGTGTATAATCTTGGTAGATTTATCCATTTTGCCGAAAACCCATTATAGGTTTTATTATTGGAATTCCTATATCGGAAAAAGCCGAAAGCAATTTTTGATGCATCCATAGCCAGCTGTCGACGACCAAAAAAGCACATCACGATTTTTTCACTTAAAAAAACTGCGCTATGCGATTTCCATATTGTATAAACAAACTTTATTCATAAAAAGATGATGGTTTTTAACATTTTGCACGTCTGTCAATTTCTTAATTCGTGCATCACAATGCATTATAGGCAATCCAATTATTTCTCTCTCAATATTTATTTTCATCGGGTTTTCTGTTTCCAGAATTTTCAGGAACAACTGTTTCCTTCAGTCATGATAAATTTATTATTGCTTTAATTATAAATATATAGTACAATATGCTTATCAGAATTGTTAGGCAATAGTTGAAACACAATTTGTATCTACTTATTGATTTCTGCAGTATCGTATATTGTAATCCAGGGTTTTTAGAGATCGTGCCTATATTATTCTAACTTCAAGTTCTTGTGCCATATAGAATATGTCGGAATCAGAAATGGGAAAGTCAGCGTAAGGCCGTCGCGTCATTATGACAAATTATAGCTCAAGGTTATAACTTCATAACTTATTGAACTACCACTCGTTTGTAATACTGTGTCTATAGACATTATCGGCAGGAATCCCCTGGCGTTGCTCTTTTCACACGATATACACTTGACTCTTCACATTACAATAATCAAGGCATAGTTACACATGCCGCTACTAACACTCATGGATTATGGCAATCCGTTACTTTCCCCCCGTGACCACGAAGGCTGAAAAGTCTTCGAAACGTCGGGATCAAAATTAAAAAAACCGCGATAAAACCCGTTTAAATTAGTTTTATTTCAATGAGTAACATTTGCGTAAACGTAAGAAATCAATCCGTTACTTTACTAGCAGGTAATTACTTAGTGACTAATCATGACTAGACTTCCTTCAGACTCGGTTACGCTTAGATAGGCTGTTCAAATATCGAGCCGCTTCTTATATTGAGTTTCTATCACTTTGAGTATGGAACCAACTAGTTATAATTACCTTAGTGCCACCTACAATAGAAATAAAGCGTTCTGTAAGCATAAAGCATAGGTATGTGTGTAATAGTTAGAATAGATAAGTATACAGTTAAGTATTGTAAAATAATTGATAGAATAAATTCACATCTTACTCACAGGTATTTTAATTAATTAGTTTTTAAAAGCTCTCGGCACCTCCCCAAATTGTACTAAACATTATAAACCATTTTCAAGCTAACTAAGTGACTGATAAAGGTCCCAGGAAGTCGCTGGATGCAGGCCGCTTCCAACAGGTCGGTCTGGAAATCTTTGGGGGAGGCCTATATTCAGCAGTGGACGTCTTGTGGCTGATGATGATGATGATAATGAAGTGACTGATGGTGCCAACAATTTACAATCGCGTTTTTTCCATAATCATGAACCCGACAAATATTTATTTGGCCAAAAGAAATAATTATGATAAAATAATTAGTATCTTTCTGATATCCTTTGATATGTATAATATGATTTCCCTAAGGAATAACCTTTGGCAAAATTGCCACATGTATCTCAATAAATGTCCAGATCTTAGCGCCCAAACAAAACATCAAGAAAAACATGTTTATTTTGCACACAGAAAAAAGGACTAAAGCTCTTTACACTTATCGTCTAGAAATAACGACATCTGATAAGGAAAACAAAAAGGGACAAAGGAAACACGGTCGGCGATCTTTCGCCTCTGTTTATTCAGTCAGTCGGCCACATAACACTATCACTCCACCCGCGTGTGTATCACTCAAACATTTTTATAGATCCCCTGTTGATACTTCACCAACTTAGAAAGCGACTAACTTAGCACGTTAACGATTTTTGAGGGAGTGTGTGGGGCGTTTTTTTTACTTACTGTTGTTAAGGCACATGACATGGTAAAAAAACCGCTATGTCGCTCATGCCGAAATGTCGCGCTCCAGGTTCAGCCAGTGTATATCCAGTTTGCTGATGGTAGGATATTCATATCCGTCCAAATAGCGACCATCGTACACATGGTGTTAAAATCTGCCATAGTGTCACAACTTGTGTCGATGGCGTTCCAATATCGACCAGTGTATATCCGGCTCTCCCGAGGATCTTGCGACATAATTTAGTGGTTAGTTGGGGTGATTATAGGGGTACATCCTTGTATCGGTCTTCCGCCTAACCTGCCGCTGGCCTTTCGATTTCTTCCCTCTCTGGAGTATGAAGCAGCATTTATGATTCTGGATACCCCCGATAAGCTGGTTGTTTATCGGTGGTCGCTGGTATTTTGGACTGAACCCGAGACCTCAGCATAGCAGTCGAACCGCGTACGAAATACAACTAAGCCACCGAGGCAGTCGTAATAATATCTATCATCTAGATTAAACCAGTTTTTTATTAATAAATATATATGTCTGTGTCTAGACGAATAAAATTATTTGAAAGCGGTTTTGGTTTGAAATCTGGTTTTACATAAGGTGAGCGCACATAAAGAAATTCTGCTTCGACATAAATATTGTAAGGATATATTTTTGTACACAGATGGGGAAACCTGCGGAAGTGATTCTTAGGAATTACCCTATGTTTCTAAGATCTAACACCCAAAGGAAAGGCACGGCTTTCCTTTGGGTTTCCTTAACTGTGGCATAATATGCTACAGTATCGATACGACATTAGTTATTATTAGGCTATGTGAAAACCTTTCATGACTGCCTCAGTGGCACAGAGTTTGTATTGCTATACTGAAGTCTCGGGTTCGATCCCCGGGTCGAGTAAAATTGATATTGGGTTTTTCTATCACGAAAAATGCTCAGTGTCGGCGGAGTCTGGAATTGTGCCTCGTATGGCGATAGGCTAGGCTAATATTCTTCAATATGATTCCCAGCGGGCTAATAAAATACAGTCGTTCTCTAACCGGTAGTAACTAACCGGTAGCCAGCTCATTCATGCTGTAGACAAAACTGTCTACAGCGGGCTCTACCATTTTTTAAACCTGTGTGATACACCCTCCTCTTACCATATCATGGGAAGAAAATAACCATAAGTACTGCATGGCACTGTATTGCTAACGTCACCCCAAACATAAGATTAAGTGTGTCATAATGCGCAGTAATATTACTGACTACAATATCCTTCAAACCGTTACAAAATTGTGCTTACAGCAGTAGTATTGCCCAGACGGACTCTCACATACTAAAGACCTACTACAAAGTAGGTAAGTAGTTAATGTACCAAACATGTAATATTTTTATATTATGTATCTTCTGCTTTATTTTTTTGCACCTACTTTGTACATCTCTGTTTTACCCAAAGGTTGACTGAGAGAGAATGACTTTGGCATTAAGTCCGCCTTTATACAATGTTTATAAAGTGCAAATAAATCCTACTAATATTATAAATGTGAAAGTTTGTTTGTTTGGATGTTTGTCCGTCAATCACGCTGAAACTACTGAACGGATTTTGATGAAATTTGGTATACAGACAGGGTATGAGCTGACTTGGGTGATAGACTACTTTTATCTCGGAAAATGCAGATATCGCGGGCGGAGCCGCGAGCAAAAGCTAGTAAATAAATAGATAGTTATTTTTTTCATATTCAAATAATTTGTACATTTTTCGCAACCCACACTCAGGTCCCAATAATAAACGAAATTATGTTTGTACATTCAACACGGGTAATGTGGCAATTCCCCTTACAGGCTATTGGGGACCTTTGCAATATCACAAAACTGTCAAGTTCACCCTCTAAATGCTCTGTTCCGTGTAATATAAGTACATGTTCATACGACAATTGAAGTAAGAAATTCCATATTGATCCTCTGTACTGATGTACGTTTCATACATACGTTTAAGCTGTTTTTTTCACAAATAGTGTCAATTTTATGCTCAATATCAGTGCGAAGTCTAAACAGCGATAGCTCAGCGGGGAGTGGTACGGACAAGACAAAGGACGCAGCACCAAAAGCATGCACCTGACCTTTTTAAGTTACGCGTACATTTATTATATCGTTTGGTTTAACGGTGATAGAAACATCGTATGTAGATTTCTTGCATACCTCAGAAGTTCTCCATAAGAATTTCGGAGGTATTTGAAGTTTGCCAACCTGTATTACGCCAACGTTATGATTAACGCCTCTCATTTGCTGGGAGGGTACCTGATATTTTTATACCCGGCTGAATAGTCACTACCGTACACATGGTAAAAAACCCACCTTAGTGGCTCCTTCAAGCAAGTTGGGTTTTGGGTTATTTTTGTTTGTTTTTATTTAATTGAATGACGAAACGAGCAAGGCGTTCGCCTGATGATAAGCGCCATGCCTGCCTATTAACAGAAGCAAAACACAGAACTTTGAATTACAGAGAACTGCATGGCACTGAATTGCGTTCGTCACCCGGATACTTAAGATGTTAAGTTTCATAATGCCCAGTAATGTTACTGGCTTCAATGTCCTTCAAACCGAAACACAACAGTACTTATACACTGTAGGTACAATAGTATGAGCCAATGTAGGTACATCCAGTAAATTCAAGCCAATATAATGCTGCCGACCGTCGAGGAACACATGGTCACTGGACAGTCGACATATTATTAGGACTGCACTATAGTTAACATCAGGTACAGTTTCCACTTTGCCATGCCAGGATAAAAAAAATCAGTAGAGGGGGTCCGTGCCCAGCTAAGTGACGTGGGTAATACAGGACTCGTATTATTATATAAAAGACACACATTACATAAATATAGAAACGTACTTATTTCATTTTTTTACTGCCTTGATAGGCAGACGAGCAAGCAGCACGCCTGATGGGAAGCAGTTACCGACGCTCATGGACCGCGGCAATGCCAGGGGCACAGCCAAGCCGCTGCCTACCGCTGAAGGAATACTCTTTTTAAACCTCCTTTAAAGACATGTCATAGTGCTCGGGAAATACCGAGGCAGGGAGTTCATTCCAGAAAACTCACTACATACTCAATGTACGTAAATCGTAAAGCCACACTGCAAACAGTTATCAGAAAAGAAAACTAATGGTAACTTGCTTTTGCATTCCGTATGGTTAGTGAGCTTTCCGGAGGCCCAACAATACCCCTTCCTTTTTCTTAAAGGTCGGTTTTTTAAATTATTAAATAAAAAAAATGGTGCTAGCGTAATTCTTCTGTAATTCTCAACAAGTGTTTTATTTTAGTCGCGGGATCTTAATAAAGGTGCAGTGATCATTACATTACAGTCTTTATGGGTAGTAATGAAAGACGCCGCCTCCCTTCATATCAAGGGCGTGTATACTCTCGTTCAACAAGCAACATAAAGGCTAATTATTATCCATGCCCCTACGACCCTTATGCCATTTTCAGATGTACTCGCAAAACACGATCATAAAAAATAAGCGCACTTTGGTATGAATATCGCGGTGTATCAACACGAATTTTGCTTGAATGTGCGATCGTACAGATTTGTTTATTCTATATTTAACTTTTACATTCCAAATTTTTATAAAATTGTAAATCCATTATAATGGTACGATTCCACCAAAATAGTGTGCAGCACATTTGTTTACGAACATTTTGTGCAGAACTCCAGCAGTGCACGTACTAAGTTGGTATCGCGTTTAGCTTCTGTCTCCACCGGCAAGGCTGTACGTAACTTTTGTAAACGCACAGTGTGGCACACTTGTGCACGAACATGTTCGCTGAGAAAAGTTTTCTGTCTTCAGTTGTTAATATGGACGGGCGGGAAATAGTCTGCTTAAAAAGAAACGAAGGAAGAAACCACGTTGTAGGGTGAGATCTTTCCTACAGCGACGAAATGAAGAAACAAATAGATTTGTAGAAGAAATAAAAATAGATACATTGAGTGGATTTAAAAATTTCATAATTTTATAGTCATTGTGACTTGAATCCCATAGTAGAGGATAGGTTTCAATTGCTTGAATGAATTTAATAATTTTTTCATTCGCACAATCCATATTTCAAACTTTATGTGCGCGCACAAATAAGTGTTTTCGCTCCGGTAGCGGAAGCGGAGATAAGAGAAAGAGTAATTAAAAAGCAGTCTAGGGCGTACATTTGACTTTTATTTAATTTTTTTTTATTAAATTACATATTTATATATTAAGGCTCTATCTTAATTTAATATTAATCAAATATTGTTTCTTATAGAAAAAGATCTTATCCGTCACAGGACAGTAGCATGACTTATATTATTTGTAACTCCTCAAAAAGTGCTTTGTGTGCAACACAAAAACTCAATTATAAATTATTAATTAAACCCAATTTTAGCACTACTCTGAAAAAGCTCTCTCTATATACCCACACCTATAGAATTACAATATTCATTTTGCATTGCTAAATATCTATGCAATAATGAAAGTAACACAAAATATGAATTTGATATTGCAGGAGAATAAAACCTATTTAAACTGCTCCAAACCATTTTGTGTTTACAAATATTATCTAGAATAGCTTAGTATTTATGCAGTCGTTAAAAAATACGGAAAATATACTTAATAATAAAATTAATTAAGGACAAACAATCAAATGAAATCTAAACCCAATATCGGCTTTATAAGTATACTTAAAATTGCCACTAATCTTGCTTGAAACTTTCATAATCTAGGATATAACTGTAAGCAAGTAATTATAAATTAAATAGTCATAATACAATTTACCCTCCCCCATAATACCAAGGAAAATTTAAAGTGGCTTCTATCGGAGTAACACAGCAATTACCGGTGCACATTACTAAGCAGGTTAAGTATTTGCAAATTCCAGATTTGTGTCAAGAGCACTTAAAAAGCCACTTTAAGCTACGACTTTATTCTTTAGCTCTTAGCTCATTCACAAAGTCTCAACGCGAAAAATATAAAATCAAGTACATAATTCTTCCATTCTTTGCGTTCTAGTGGTTATTTTTTATTAGAATTAGATTCCATTTCCCGCCTCAATATCTTAGAACAGCGGAAGGTTAATGGAAAATCCATTAACATACGCCAGCATACTATAATTTGCGTTGATAACGCATGTATAAACTTTTGTTTGTGGAAGAAATTATAATACTCTAGCATTTATACTTAAAAAAATTATTATCCTACTATATATTTTTTTTAAGACATCCAATAATCACACACATAATCCTGCCCACACATTAAGATATGAAGTATTAGTGGTAGAGTCACGCTTAAGACAGTTTTGTCTACAGCATGGGCCGGCTCGATAGGATTGTTACCACTTTCTCACAGAAAACCAACGTAAATTAGCGGCTTTCTGCTACGTTTCGTACGGTGAGTGAGATATCCAGAGGTCCTAATCCCCCTCCCCTTCCTAATCCCTTGATAAATGAATCCTAATGATTCTTCTAGTATTATAGACGTGCATGGGTGGTGGAGATCACTTACCATAAGTTGACCTACGTGCACGTTTGCCGATCTATGTTATAAAAAAAGATAGAGGAGAAGGTGGTAATGTGGCCCCCGCAGGTATTATGGCCCCCTTCGATATTTCTAGTTTAGAATCACCGCATCAAGCGAAACATTTTTGTAATGGGGAGCATCAAAGACAATTTCGATTTAATGCACAAAAAAAGTAAGCGAGGGCAGCACATACGTTTGTTATTCGAGCCAGTTTGAACTTGCACTCGCAAAAACTTTGTTATTGTGTTGCATTTAATTGCATAATTCTGGAAATACCGAGTTTACGCATCTGAGATTTGGATATTATGTTCGATTAACGTTTTCCTATAGGATTTTGAAGGTATGTACACAAAATATTTGATGTTATATATTTTTATAGGTTGGTTTGTAGATTCCACAATATTGGTAATTTGGCCCCCTCATATTGGTTGTATATATATGAGTGATATTTATTTTTTTATCTACTTACAGATGCCTATAAACGAAGGCTTATGAGGCCAAAGAGACCAAAGAGACGCAACATCCAACAGTAACTCCGATAATGAAGAAATAGTAAAAAGCGACTCATCGGGATGTGATAAAAATGTATATCCATCTGTAGTACCTGAAGATATGATTTGTATTTTGTGACAATATTTACTCCAGCGTCAGACGTGGCGAGGAGTGGATTCAGTGCCAAAGCTGCAACTTATGGGCTCATACTGACTGCGGGGGGCCATATAACCCTCGCTTGATCTCAAATTGTCAAATTTCCATTTTTTTTTATAAAATATATTTTAGTATTATCTGTTGCATTTTTATTTGTTCCATATTATGTCGTGTATTGGCAAATAAATAACAAAACTAATGATGTTTTCATTATACATGTTTTCCTTTTATTTTTTACATGAGACCTCAAAAACAAAGTGGGGGGCCACATTACCACCTTCTCCTCTACGAATCTAAATGTTTGGATGTTTTCTAATGGATTTAGATGAACCTTGGCACAAGTGTGGTTGTGAAAATGTTGAAAGAATTTCCAAAATCGAATCAGTAGCTAGTTTCAGAGATTACTTATTCCATATTATCAAACTGACTGTAAGTATATAAAGCTTCAGTTGTACTAACATACTAACATCAACTATACCAATGCATGACAGCCAAATATGCTTACAAAACAGTGTATTCAAAATTTCAACCCGTACATTTTAGAATTAAGTACGCCAATTGTGATTCAAAGCATGATCCGACCAAATCCGCGGCCGACGCCCGTCCTAAAGCTCGTTAAATTGTAGACCAGACAACGAGCATAGTTAAAATGTTCACATAATTTTATACCAGTTCACTAAATATTTAAGTGGTGTTGCTTAAATTCAGTGCTTCATTTACATTCAACTATTTAATTAAACTAGTGTTTCCCAACCTTTTTTAGGCCATGCCCCACCTTAATTTTTTTTGTTAAATTTGTCACCTATATCTATCTATTGCATTTAAATTACCCAAAGCGAAAGGGTTAAAGTCGTATCGAGTCCATTTTTAAATTGCCCTTTCCCTAATTATCAAATTGCTCCCCTGTGGGGCGTGGGCCCCACGTTGAGAAACACCGAATTAAACGAATACATCATCAGATTGTTAAATATAAGCGTATGGACATGAACACAGACGATATAATAACAATCGGTAAAACATGAAATTAAACTTCGTAGCCACCGCGACATTGTCTGTAAAATGAATCACCTCTTTTTTATAAATATGTAACATGCCTCCGTGGCGCCATTGTATTGCGCACGCGGTACGACTGTTAAGCTGAGGTTGGGTTCGATCCCCAGGTCGAGTAAAAGAGATATTAGGTTTTTCTCTCACATCATGTACCAGCCCGGAGTCTGGAATTGTGCCCGGTATGGCGATATGATCGCCCCCTATTACATCATGGGACGGAGATACGCTCGGCGAAATGTGGGTGTACTGGTTACACCTCTGCCTACACCTTCGGGGATTTAAGGCGTGAGTGCGCATATATGTATGTATATACCACAAATCAATTCAGTAAACCGATCTAAAAGCTTATTTAATCCGAAAAGTAATGAACAGCAGAAATTTTTAAACTACCGAGAAGGTTTTCTGCATCAGGGAACAGATGATGGACCAATTAAAAAAGGTCAGCTACTACTACAGGTAAAGCGATTACGCAAATTCATTTATCGAAAACGAATTTTTCTTAGTTTACAATAAAAACCAATAGCTGTAGCGCTAAATCGATTCAAATTTATACTAATAATTCACACAAATACATCCCTAGTTCGTTATTATCTAAATCAAACATCTCTCCTCTCACTGATTGCTAGAACCACCAAGTGTTTGATTTAATTTGCTCAATCAGAAACATTATTATAGCTCACTCAGCCTTTTTATATCAAATTCGTTTTATTGTCCTTCGTCTTTTTATTATCGTTATGAAAAGATTAGAAAATAAATTCAATTTCAATGTTGCAACAAATTAGATTATTTGAAAATACCAATTATTTAAATACAAGACGATGTATTGTCAAAGTATTTTTCTTAAAAGTTGTTTTACTTGTTAATAAATAAAATATTTGTTCAATAAAGACGGTTACTCACTCAGTGTTACATGAATCTGTAATGTCTGCCTGTCCTCGACACTGCTCTTACATTTTTACAAGGAGAAGCGGTGAGAACATTGAACCCGAGACGTGGTCAAATTATATTATTTACAGTAAAATATTAGAGGTTTATTAAATTATTTTAAAATTAGATTTTCTTTACTATTTTGCAAATTTGTCATCAGTAGATACTAACACTTTTAGGAGTCCTCAGGTTGATTTTACGATTTTTTCTATCTTTTTCATTCAGGTTAATTAAATAATAAAACCTTTATAGTATGGGAGTTACCTTGTTTAAAGGTTATTTGTTTAAAAGTATCAGTAAGTAAACCATTTTGCCCTGTAACTCGAATAATGAATCCTTGTTTAGGCTAGAAATATGTGTATTATATTTTTATTTAGAATTTCAATAAATACAGTACGTGTTACATTTATTTATTTCATATATTGAAAATATCTTTTTCTTTTTTCAGAGGCTGGCAAACATGCAAATGTGTCCCTAGATGCAGACCGTTCCACACCGCCCAGAAAACATCCACAAAATTAAAGAATCATGGACGCGTTTCCGACTTTAAATCTTCTTTCTTCTTTCTACCTAGCGTTATCCCGGCTTAGTGCCAGGGTCCGCCTTCCGACTTTAAATGAGAGAAATAATTGAGGGATTGATAAGGGCAGAAGGATTTGGGCCGTCGAATATGTCAATCAGCATACAAGCAAGCTGCTACTTCACATCGGTTTTCTGTGAGACAGTGGTAACAACTCGATCGAACCATTCATACTGTACACAAAACTGTCTACAGTGGATGTGTGAAATATTGAATGGTTGTATTATATCTTGTAAAAAACATACAACTAATTTACACCAACATCTAAATGAATATCGTTTACTATAATGACAGTGACATAACTGTAATATATAAGTTTATTTTTTCACGAAAAAAAAACTCAGTCCACACAAACATAATATTAATGTATATAACAAATGGTCGTCAAACAAAGTGGAATATTAACGATAAAAGAAAAGAATAAATTACAGAGCGTCCGCGTTCAACCTGATGTACTGATTAGATAAACTATATATTTCAACAAACTAAGACAAAGCTAATATACTGTATGTTCTTCTGGCCCACCGCCAAACAAACTGTTTGTACGACACGACGCTAGTTTAGAACTTCTTCTAATTTTATTTCTAGCACTAGTTTATGGCCGCAACACCGTCCACGTTTAAATGACCACTGGTCGAAATAGACTGCAGGTGAACTACCTTTGAAATAAGAATGTAAGCATAATACACAGAAGTGTAACATTCTACCAAACCATTTTAATCTTCTCTCAATAATTAACATTTTAATGAATATTTGCTAATATTGTTTACTACTGGAGTAGTAAACAATATTAATAGCAATAGGGAGCTTAAAGATCTTATATCATCTGTTGGAAAAAAGGGAAGAGTGTTTATTCCCAATATTTTTTCCGGAACATAAACTTTAGAAGTTAGTGTAGACTGTGTCTTCTACAATATATGGGATGACGCGACCAGGGTAGAAGCCAAACCACTGTCTCGCAGAAGGCGTCAAGTGCCAAATTGTCAGTACGTTTCGTAAGGTAAATTATGATTTCTAAACGCCCATATAGCCTCTTTCCCATTGGGAATTACCCCATTCCTTTCTTGTAAAGTTGCGCTTCCATGTTTCTTCTGGTGATGAGAGTTTTCTTCACTGTTCAGTGGAAAGCACTCAATACCAATATGCTCGTTTGGGGCCTTTGCTATAAAAAATATATATTTATGTACAGACATACATTATACAGTAGCCGCTGTACACTTTATTAATAGTCTAGATGTTCATTATTTAATTCATAACTTCAGAAGTTTTTTTCGCTCTCCACATTTTTTCATGGGATAAAAGCTACCGCCTTGCTATTTTCGTTGCCCGAATTCTTCGCTAATGTCACTTGTAGTGGAAACGGAGCAACACTTAGTAACCCAAGGTCGATACCGAAAGGAATTTAAAAATTGCCGTCATTAGTAAAATCCATAGGATTTAAATTTATCTCAGTAGTAAATACAACTAAAACAGTTCAGAAAAAATACTTGTGCAATAATAAGGAAACGTAAATTTTTTGTCAAAAGTCTGTCCCCCATAACGTTGCCAGTCTTTGCTTTGACTTCGCTATCATTTTATCGTTGTAAACGATTAGCCAAGCACAGGTTAATATTAATTCACTCAAATTCAATCAAATAGGTAATCTTATCATCGTATTGAGATATCACTATAATTGTAACTCTGACTAAAGAAGTATTTTCTTAAGCTTTACTGTTTATCAGTTTACGTCATCTGCATTGACCCTTTCCTATATTTATTTTTAATATTCCACTTCGAATCCGAGTAGTCTCCACTAAATAGTGTAATAGCGACACACTCAAAACTTTGAATATAATGAACTACATGGTGCTGCATTACACTCCCCACCTCGATAGATGAGGTGCTGTGCTGTACTGTACTGTGTTGTGTTGTAAGTAACATTCGGTAGGCAGACGCAATATCTGCACTATATCAGCTAGAGCATGGAGTCAGGCAAGAATGGCTCAGCTCACCCATAAACCGTACAAGTCTAATAATCGTCGCGCTCAGCAATAAAAATGTCAGTAGCCATCTAGATGACAGATTACACGGATATAATCTAATTTACGCGGATTGCGTGGTGTTGTTGAGTGCGTCGGTTTATGGTTGAAAGTTATTATATCTATTTGTGAAAATTGCGTAATTTAGATTGAGAGCGCTGCATAGTTTCCATTAATCAATTGACAGCGTTGTCATCCAGTTCTGAGCCAATTTAAAATACATATATCGTCGATGAAGTACCAATACCTCCTAAGTGTTGAGTATCTAATTTTACACCAGACTGTTTAAAATAAGGTTTTATTTTACAAAAACTGTTTAAAATAAGGTTTTTTTTTATTTTTATCAACTATTGATAGTAAATAGTTTCCAATACATTACCTTTTTATTAGTTACTAAGGGATGTGGTTTATGTTTACGTCTATTGTAATAAAAAAGTAGTTTTTTGGACTAAATTGTCAGTTAGGAGGTATTGGTACTTCATCGACGATATGCTATACGATAATAATAATTCACGGTTTAAAGAGCCTCGACCAACACCTTCAGGGGCTCTCGATTGCCGTTGAGTCAGGAGCTAGATTCAGAAAGCGGTGTTATTGGACACGGACGCACCGTGAAGAGGTTCTTCACTCTGCACTGGGGTCTTAACCACCGGTGACTTGGGTCCTAGGCCTTGCATTATCATATAGAGGGTCATATTTTTAATTTATTTTATTTATTACAAATGTTATATTCAGAAATGTAAAAAAAAGCCTTTTATAAATAGTATATTGAAATGAAGAGTATACTGTACATTCAAGGTTTAATGTATAACGCAAAAAAATGAAGAAAAATGTCCGTCTAGAGGACCGTTGTTAACTTTAAATTGTGTTGAGAGTTAAATGGACTGGAACAGTTACATTATTTGGGGCAAATAACTACCGTTGACTTGAATGATGATAGCGACATTGAACGTGAGCGTAGGGCAGTGTCTGTAATTGAAAACATTCCAACAAAAAACTTTGTTAAAATTATTGACAATACAATTTTACAAGGTGGTAGGTCCTTCGTTACGAGAGGCCGTCTGGGTTGTTACCACCGCTTTGTCCATTTCTGCCACTGAGCAACAATGTGTTAGCACTGTTGTGTTTCGGTTCGAAGGACATTGAAGTCAGTGAAATTACCGAGCATTATGAGACTTAACATCTTATGTCTCGGGGTGACGAACGCAATTCAGTGCCATGCAGTGCTTTATAACTCAAAAGTACTGTGTGGTGTTGCTTCTGTTTATGGGCAGGCGTGGCGCTTACCATCAGGTGAACGATTTGCTCGTCATTCAATTAAATAACAAAAAAAAAATTGTGTTCCACAAATATTATTGTTTCTGTTTTGTGTATATTCTCCCCAGAGGATTGTCGTCAAGCGCCTACTTGATCAGTCTGCCAAACTACTAGCCAAATCTTTCTACAACATAATATATTAAAACGTATGTTGCGTTGACCCCACTACGAGTGGGATGAGCAGGTGGAAGAAGAAGATTGACAATACAAAGTACGAACACAAAGCCAGCTGTGTGGGAAAAGCGAATAAATACGATAACAAGCGTATGTGGCGGCACATGTCGCCGTCACACGCAATTCACTCGTTCGGCCTTGGACCCGCGAAGTAGGTTAATTGACAGGTAAAATCGACATATTCTAGACAAGGATCCGTATGTTTTAAGAACATACGAGCATCGACGTCGTGATTTGCACTCGATAAATCCAAAACAACTTCTTTACACCCGTAAAACAGAGGAGTGTTATAAGTTTGTCTTCTTTAACTGTCTGTTTGTATCTGTAGCGTCGTGTCGACTAAACGAATTGACCGATTTGAACGCGGTTTTTTTTTATTGTTTGAAAGTTGGTTTTATTAACTGCTAGCTGTCGCTCGCGGATTCGTCGCAGCCTTCCATCGCCCTGCTTCCGTCGGTCATAGCATTATTTACATATAAACCTTTTAATAGACTATTATTAATCATATCGTTAGATATAGCATAATCACTTTACCATGCTGATGACTTGCTTTTATGGTGATGACCATATAAATAAACAAACCTACCTAAAAATATTCCCTAAACTAAAATTTTAGTACAAACATCGTTGTGCCCTGAAATTTAAATTTCCATGACATACTTTCGCGTATAAAGTAAAAAGGTTCAATACTATTAGATAGAATGGCGTTCCAAGGCGCAGTTCATATGGCATAGATAAGTTTTCTTCATTAACTAAGTGAATGGAAATAGAGTGTATTACCTTGTGCAACATGCAATGTGTGTAACACATAAAATGCACTTGCATTATGCCTTCTCGGATTACCTATATTTGCAAATTTTGCTATTCAAATCTTGTTCACGTACATATATACTAGAACAAAATCTGCTTATTTTCATGCTTATTACGGTATTGACATGTATACTATTATTATTTTTATATATTGACTTTAGTGTATACTAGTGGTCGCGTATTGGTCGAAATTCGACCATCAACATCGAACATCAAATGCGAGTTTTGACATTCAGGGCGACTTGTACTTTGATTAAATTGTGCTATATATATTTATAAACTAAACATCTTTGTATGAAAAAAAAATATGTTGTTTTTTTTGTGTTTTGTTGTCTCACTCAAGTGTCGTATGTGAAAACGTCATAATAATAATGAAAATCTCTGAAAATAGCAATCTTCTATTATTTTTCTAACATAATTACAATATATAATTCCACAGTATGTAACGGCTAATCATGTTTGGTAGTTAAATACAATTATTAGTGGTTAAATACTATTTAAGGATTGCTGTGCAAGTGCGCAAAGAATAAACGTCAAATCGTATGAAAATTTAATATTGGTAAACATGTTTAGTTATACGATTAAGGATCGTAGTGCAAACTGACCTAAATGACAGAAAATATTAAAATAAGTACCTTTGATAAGGACATATAATACGGAACTGTCCGTATATAATCGCAATGTTTTATTCGGTTCTGTGTAATAGTGTATTCGCTTTACCTGCAGCTAAGTCCTACGCAAAAACGCCTCACCACCTGATGCCCATAAAGAAATCCCGTAATTACATATACAGGATTATAGCTCACATGTCCCAGCAATAGGGGTGTAATTCGTTCAAATTTTTATTCACGAGCTATATTCTAGGGCGTTGTCCACCCTACATAAATAATTCAAATACTTCCTGAAATCCGTGTCCCGAAAAAGTGTGGTCTTCACATTACTAAATTATTCATATCCGGCAATGAGTCTCGTAATGTAGTCATCCGGAATCCGGATTATAGTCGGGAGTTTCATGACTGGCCCATTATATTTTATGTAATATTGTATTAAAGAACAAATGTCCCAGAGGGGCGGACGTAGGCCCGTCACGTCTGCGCTAAATTCTTCACGCGCCGCTTTAATTTCATTTCTGCCGTTGGGTAAAATCAGGGCTAAGACGACTTGACGAATCAAATATTTTCGCGCGTAAGCTTTTCTTGTTTAATATCGATGTTAAATCTCATTACTTCTGTTAAATGTGAGAGGCACGAAGACTATTATGTGGCTAAATTTTATGAACTTTACTTTCTATAAACCCCGACAAAAAGAAGGATGCTTTTGAACCTTTTTGTGACCCTGTCTGTGAGTTTTTATCGGTATAGGGCATCATAGCGCCTTAACTAATGGACCAACTGAAATAAGGTTTTTTGTTTAAAATTCGAGATGGTTTTTAGCTATGTTTGAGGAAAACATAATTTTGTTCAACTGTTTAAAAACTTCAGATGTTATTCTAATTGACGGTGCGGGTTTAACTTAGGTGTTTTGTTATAGCAGAGGCCAGCAAACGAGCAAATGCGTTACCTGCTTTATTTATTTATTTAACTTTCTAAAAACTATCTTGATTAATTGTCTATAGTAGACAAATACTTTAAAAAACTAGTTAAATAAAATAACAAAAAAATTACTTGTTCAATATAAATAGGTCGAAGCAATTATTTCGTTTACGTAAGAGGAGGACACCGAAGGGCTCACGACTCTTGTCAAGAGCGTCTTGTTATTATTTAATGATAACAAGGCCTTCATAGCCTGATGTTTCCAAATACTACGCTTCAGAATTGTATAAAGCACCCCATGAGCCTGATGATCTAAAGGCATGTTTTAGTTGCGCGATCGAAACATGAAGACCGCGACGAGTGGCCCAAGTCAGACGATAGCATCAGTTCCGCTTTGTATAAAATTGCATTGAAACGGTCATGTAAAGCTTATTTCGGTCGCATGTCTCAAAATATACCAATACGTAGGCACTAACGCCTGTAATCCCCCAAAGGGATTGGGGAGACTTGCATTTCGCCGCGCTTATTTCCGTCCCATAATGTTAACCCGTGTGGATTGAACCCGAGACCTCAGGACAGCAGACGTAACGCGTAGGTATGCAATACAACTACGCCAACGAGGCGGTCCTGTATAACAATACAATAACGTATAAAGTGGACGTGTCGCTGACGTCATATTTCGCGGTCTCTTGTCTCGGTCTCTTACCACAAAACATGCCTTAAGTCATAACAATACAATTATTGGTAAGTTATCTTATGCCGGATTCCTCACGATGTTACCTTCATCGTTAAAGCAAGAGATAATTAACAATGAATACACACGTAACTTGGAGAACATAGAGGTGCATGGTTTTGGGGTTAATTTGAACCTGCGATTTCCGTCTCGACAGTCCGTACCACTCCCCGCTCAGGCATCGCTGCTTGTTATGTATCATTAAATTATTATGAAATAGTAATATATTTATCAGATTTCTTAATTAACCTTCTACTTTCTATGAATGTTGCTGGCCTTTTTCAACTGCACTGTCCACCACCTCCAATGCACACACTAACACTTTAATTCCAATTTCAAACAAAATTTACCCAATCCAAGTACAACGTAACATGTTTTGTATGGTCGGTTAAACCATAACAGATTTAAACCGAGAAAACGCTTGAATTCTCAATCTTATATAAGCGGAATACATTGGGCCCATCTCGCAATGTCGGCAGAAATAACCAACTTATGAACTAACAATGTAATTGTATGTTTAAAAGTGAAAGCTATGTAAAACAAGTTTCGTTTAGCGTTGAGCGGACCTATATAATATTTACTTAGTAAGTACCTACGACAGGCATTTTTTGCGATACGCACGTCGTATGGTTTTTAAAGTTCCGTAGCCATTGTATCAGTGGAACCATATTACTAATAGATTCGAATAAACGATTTTCGTTAATTTGGATTGATCCCGGAAATCAACCAATCAATCTAACTCCCGTATTCATAAACCTTACTATGAGGCATCATATACGGCGAGAACGCATTGTGACGATTTCTCAAAACGTCATTGGTTATATTTTGGCACTAACTATGAACAGACCAGTCATGTACACAGAATTCGATACTTGATAAAGAGCATTCAAACGTATTGTTTGTGAATACGGGTGTGTCATTTGTACGTGTCAGTTTAAGCGGTATTCTGATTGTTACATTTTTTGAGATCTTTCTGGAAAATCGTTTATTAAAGCCGATGTCATCTATCTATATGTCCTTCCTTTAAAGGACTCTCTTTTCTAAGCTGTAATAGGTAGTTGGCTGAAATTACAGAATATGCGTTACGTCGGATATTTCAATAAATAATTAATACACCAAAAAGCATACATTTGAGAGTGTGTGTACGGAACTCTCGCTGCGATAGTCGGCCGCCCGCTTGACCGCAGTTTTTTTCAATACGCAAATCCGTTGTGTGATTTTTCTGTTTGTCATGACTGTTTTTGTTATAAAGAAATCATTTTGATTATTAAGTATTAAATAAACAATTGTTAAAAACTTCAAATGCGCCTGATCATTAGCAAAGTAAACTTCTGTCTACTTTCTAAAGTTGACAATCAGCTAATCCCATATTTGACCGATATGTATCCTCCATATTGTACTAGTCACAAATCATAAATGAAATCGGCTAAGTGCGAGTCGGGCTCGAGCACCGAACCTTAACCGTATTACCTTTCAATTGTTTCATCATCATCATCATCATCATCATCAGCCACAAGACGTCCACTGCTGAACATAGGCCTCCCCCAAAGATTTCCAGACCGACCTGTTGGATGCAGCCTGCATCCAGCGACTTCCTGCGATCTTTATCAGGTCGTCTGTCCACCTTGTAGGTGGACGTCCAACGCTGCGCTTGCCAGTACGTGGCCTCCATTCCAGAACCTTTCTGTCCCTTTCTTTCTTTTTTCTTTTCTTTCTGTCTTTCTTTCTGTTCCTTTCTGTCTGTTTCTTTTTTCTTTCTGTCTTTCTTTCCTTTTTTTCTTTCAATTGTTTACTTGGTTTTAATTTACTATTTGCTAAGAAATCGGTCATGATAACATAGACTGTAAAAATTTCAGGCAGACTTTTTTTTCAACATATTAAGGTGCAGTCCTACCATTATTAGGTAGATATAGTATTGCCAAACAACTACCGATTTATTGTATGTTTGGCTATTCTGCTCTTTGTTTATATTTATATGTACCTTTATACTAACTGCCTGCCTTGGTGGCGCAATTGTGTTGCGTAAGTTGCACGACCACTGTGCTGAGGTCTCGGGTTCGATTCCCGAGTCGGGTAGGAGTGAAATTGGGGGGGAAACGTCTATCACGAAATGATTTATATTAACTCGGAGTCTAGAATTGTGCCCGATAGGCTCGCCCCCTATCACATAATGAGACGGAAGTAAGCATCGCGAAATGTGAAGTGTACTGGTTATACCTCTACCTATACCTTCGGGGATTGAGTGTGTATAAACAAAAGTTAATGTAGGTGTTCTCCTCTCCACTTCCTAAAGAAATTTCTATTTACGCAACGTGTAACAATAAACAATACATTATGTCTATACTCTTAAACGAGACTTGCTAGAGTCATTAGGGTCAACTTTTGTTAAAGTACAGTTGTTAATGTGAACAATGAAAAAAATGAAGCTAAACAATGTGCTTATATTTATGTGTAGAGGATTTATATAATAACGGTATTCTATAAAAGTGATGAATCACTAATACCAAATATATTTTTAGATAACCTAACGATTAAAACACTCAACGAAAATCAAGAAAAACATCTATAACTTAAATGGATGAACAGATTTTTCAAATATAGCTAAGCACAATGTTTGCTTTTTTATAGCAGAGATCTGCAAACAAGCAAGTGAGTCACTGATGTTAAGTGATCTTCACCGCAAATGAACATCCACAATAATTGAAAAATGGTGGATTTAGGCGTCTGGATATCTCACTTATCATATAGAACGCAACAGCAAGCTTGCTACTTCGCGTCAGTTTTCTGTGAATAATAACCCGGTCGAGCCGGACCATTCATTCTGTACAAAATTATCTTCAGCGTGGCGCTACCAATTTAAAATATCATATCACATGTCGGTGGATTCAAATCGGTATTTTCGTTTAGGCACCAAAATGCTTCAGAAAGTTACACACAGACGGGCGTTCGCACACGCACACACCTCCCTTTTTTGTTGGTGGTTACAAACTCTTGAAAAAAATAATGGCGTCTCTACTCGTTGCTCTTATCGATATTAAATTTAGACCGATTAACTTGTACAATAACACAATCTAAATCAGAAATCGCTTAAACTAATGCATAATTTGATTCGGTTAACCAAACATCCAAACCCTCGATCCAATCTAAGCTGCATTAATAATAACAGCCGACGATAATTGACAATTTGTTGACCGAGCCTTTGAACGCAGATATAATTACACGATGATATTGTGTCGACGGATTATCACGTCAACGATTCGTTGGTATCATGATAAAGGATCCAATATTTTTTGTTTTATCGACTATTAAAATAATGGTATGTTCTATTTTTTAGGAGGAGAGAACAACATCATCAAATCATCATCAACATCGGGTTCCTCATACGTGATTTGAAAAACTTAAATACAAACTACTACTAGACCAATGAGGTGATTTTAATACTTTGATTTCACTTCTTCTTTCTGCCTGACGTTATCGCGGCTTAATGCCAGTGTCCGCCGTTCCGTCATGATCCATCGTTAACAATGGATTTGGTATTGTCAAAACATGCAACGTGAAGCTAGTTTAGCCAATGCCTCGACCGTTAATCAACTGAGTGTACCACGTCCAGGTGAGGTTAGCTTTAGGCCTAAGATGTTAATGGCACACTTATGTCCGTATTCAGAAACAACAGAGAAGCTCTTTGCCAAGTGTTCAATTCTGTGTACATGATTGGTCTGTTTTTATTTCGCGCTAAAACTATCCAATGACGTTTAGAGAAATCACTATGATGTCTCATAGTAATGATAATAAATACGGGATTACACTACCTTTAATTCATTTACTTGGATGACCAGTGTACATTCAAATATTATTAAGAAACAAACAAGTATAACATGCTACCCAGTTACAGGTAACCACAACTAGCATTTGATTTTTTATTTGGTATCTATTTTACCATTTACTGCTTCGGAACTTTATATGATACATCACACTATCATTGTGTTAAATAATACTTTCTTTATTATTTGTAAACAGATTGATAAGCAAAAGTCATCAAAACCGAATTGTTAATTTAAACACCTCTTCTAGAATATCTGCACTATTATTGTAACCAACAAAAACAAAAAATACACTCTACTCATCCTATCAAAATTTACTTGTATTAAGTTACGTCAATCCTTCTTCACTTTATCTAAAATCTCAATACTCAAGCTGTCAATCAAACTGCCGCCTGATGTTACTATACTTTTATTGTAAGTTTTAAAAGAATGAGAAAAAAGTATCTGATCAATATAAGAGCACAACAGATAATAAATGGCAGCGGATGTGTTACCGTGATGGCTTAATTACACAGCGCGGCGCGCGTTAGCATGCGATACAGCCGCTGGCTGATCGATCACACTATTACTTCAATCAAATGCTTATTTTGTGAACAGGCTAGCCACTAATGATTATATTACTCGACAATTTAATAACTTTTTTAAAGCATAGGCCGGCAAACGAGCAAGCGAGACCTGATAGTCTCAACTGTATGTACGCCTACAATACCAAAAGAATCCTGGGTGCATTGTCGATCTTAAATGAAAGGAATAATTAAGGGATCGGGAAGGGGTGGTGTACTTGGGCCTCCAGATATATCACTCACCGTTCGAAAGCGTCGGCTTTCTGTGAGACAGTGGTTACGACCCGTTTAAGCCGGCCCATTTATGCCGTAGACAAAACTATCTACAGCGTGACTCTATTATTTCTAATAATAAGGAAAAGACTATTAGTGCTTCATAAACCGTTACTTATTTTAAAAAAGAAGCACAGTAAGACAGCGGTCATTTAAATGAAATAACAATCAATACAAAGTTGTAATTAACATATCAATAAATAGTAAATAATCAATTATAAATGGATTAATAGATATTATATTATTCTATTTTTTTAATCCTGGCACACAACAATGTTACTACACTGGACCAGATGTTAAGTACAGTGAAGTCCATACATAATGTCGACCGTCAAGAGACGTATGTCCCCTAATGGTCGGCAGAATTATGCCGGCCTGAAGTTACTGGATAGTGGATATACACTGGCTGATCCCGGAAGGTGACTCGTCTGAACGAGCTACTATGGCGGGGTTGTCTCCATGTGTACGATGGTCGCTATCCACTCGAGTACAAGAATAGGAGCCTCCCATAAGTGTGAATTTTCTATGAAGTTACTATCTATGACAGTGTCTGTGGTAAAGCGGCCGAGTAGCCGACTTTAACAGGAGAGCCTCTCGTTCTCACAGGTTCCACTCCCCCACGAGAGGCCACAGGTTCCATTCCCCGAAGACGAATGTTTATATGATCCGCAAATAAGGTGCGTTGTGGGACCGCAAGCCCCCGTAGTTCCTGATACCAACGATACAGGTTTACCTACCGTGGGGTCAGGACTATGTGTGTGACTGTTGGGCGTATTATTATAGTAATAATAATTTAATACTTATATTATTATGGTATAAGTATTAAATTCGTATTTATAAATGCTAGAAACTCGCATAACACCCTGTAACAGGCAGCTGCACTACAATAAATTGTAGGCTCTAATCACAAGCTGACCCGCTCTGTTATTTAACAATTACTATCAATAAATTTCACAATGATATCACTGACTTAACGACCACCACTTGATTTCTTTTTGTTAGACCGGATGAAAAGAAAAAGAAGACAATAGTGGGGCACCTCTCGTTGATTGCCACATTTAATATAATGTTCATCTAGTCTGGTGTTTATCTGTTCCGGAACATCATTAGTTTTAATACATATACAACCACTAATATGCATATTTTAATATTAATGTTAATACAATATACTTTGTGTCAATTAAATCAGTACTTTACTGTGCGTATAAATGTTTTCTAGCAGATATCGCTTTTAGCTATAAAATAACGACTTGCCGAAACGTTTTTAACGGTGAGTGAGATATCCGAAGGCCCAAATCCCCCTTTCCTTCCCAATACCTTAATTATCCATTTCCTTTAAGGTCTGTAATGCGCACATAACTCTTCTGGTATTGTGGATAAACATAAGCGGTGGAGATCACTTATCATCACATGACCGACTTGCTCATTTGCCGGCCTATACTATAAAAAAATAGCCAAGAACCTTCTCGATTAAATGAGCTTTCTAACAAACCGCAGTCAAATCTATCCATTGGTTTAAGCGCTAAGATATATATACACACACCGAAGACAAACAAAATGGTGGCCCTCTTTCTTTACGGAGTTAAAAAAGAACCTCCTCGATGTATCCGGGTGTAGTTAATGATATCAATGTCGGTTATAAAACATCCACACCTTTCATTACGCAAGTGACATAGCAAGTACCCACTAACTTTTGTGAAGTTGATTTAGAGAATTCCAGACTACAATTTCTGGCCCAATGCGAGTTGGTAACATCTTCGAAATTCTTATAAAGAACTTAGTTAGTTAACTTAGTTCTTATGAAGGACATCTTATGTCTCGGGGTTCAGTTCCATGCAGTGCTTTATAATTCAAAGTTATGTGTGGTTTGCTTCTGTTTATGAGCAGGCGTGGCGCTTACCATCAGGCGAGCGCCCTGCTCGTCCGTCATTCAATCAAATAAATAAAAACTTCCAGAGATGTTTAATTCACTGTTAAAGCAAGCGACAATTCACAATTAATACACACGTAACTTAGACAAGTAATGAGGTGAATGCTCTTGCAACTGACTGGTTTCAAACCTGCCATTTTCGTCTCGATTATATGCACCACTACCGGCTGAGCTATCACTGCTAACAATAATAATTTCTACCTGTCGTTATCCCGACTTGATGCCAGTGTCCTTACCATCATTATTTGACGGTGGATCTGGTGTTATGTATGGTGAGTGGTGACTCATCGTCTATACAAACCCGCAACGGAAACCAAGTGTCGCCTTAATAGCATGTAACAGCCGTATATGGTTTTAGGCTTTCGTGATTTCTATACATAATAATAATCTCTATTTAAACGGGTCTTATCGCGCAGTATTAAAAGGTGTACCACGTGTTGGTGAGGTTGGCTTTGTACTTAAATATGTGCACTCATCGCTGCTAATTAGAATGCGCAGGTATATCGATGTTCATAGAGATTATATGTGTTGTATGTTGTATTATTACCGCCTAATATATCTACGTACGTAATATTTAATTCCACTTGTCTTTCACGCTCATCAAATAACTAGTATGTACACTCACATTACACAAAGCACGCTTTAATCACTCTGTTCAATTTAAATACATTATAAGATGTTTTTGTTGAACAAAGGCAAGGATACAATTTTAATGCCCAACAAAAAAGTTATAAAATTGACCCCTTTATCTGTTTGTGTGTGTCTACGCGTCGTAGCACCTAAATGTATGAACCGATTTCGATGCGGCAAACGAGCAAGTGGTTCACCTGATGGTAAGTGATCTCCATCGCCACTGTACACAATACTAGAAGAATCATAGGTGCGTTGCCGACCTTAAAGGCGAGGGATAATAAAGGGATTGGGAAGAGAAGGGGGATTTGGACCTCCTGATGTCACCGTACAAAACGCAACAGCAAGCAGCAGTTTGCTGCTGCGTTTAAAGTAGACTTTACGCCGGTTTTCTGTGAGACAGTGGTAACGTCCCGGTCGAGCTGACCCATTCATGTTGTAGACAAAACTCTCAACAGCGTGGCTCTACCACTCATAAAAAATTGTAGGCATGTCATATAGAACGGTATATTAAATAGTATTACAATAATTGAACGTAATGATATAATGCTCGCATTTTGGAAGTAGCTCTACCAGGATCGCAACAGTACAAGTAAAACCATACTATTGACCGCGCTTAGATACTTACCTCTCGTTTTTTATTGCTAGTTGACACGTATTTTTGTTAAAAGTGCCAGTTTACTCAGCAATTTATTTGGGGTCTTGGCAGAATAGGTAGCTATAGTATTATAGTACGTATATTATGCTACCGCTGCCCCAACCCACTAGCCAAATTAGAAACACTTTCACTGCATCGTGATTTGATCAGCCACTACATTTAAACTCGCCTCTTTAAAGACTAATAATATCTTAAATAAACTAGATCTATTAATCATATTTTACAATGTATAGTGCTTGTAGGGTAAAAGCAGTAGACTGCTTGAGATTAAAATACATTTAATATAAGGCAATAAAACTCATTCCAAATAAAATAAAACATTTATTTACATTTACAGTTTTTATTTCATTAATCTAATGGTCTTATTTAAAAAAATATTCTTAATAACATAAAGAAGATAAAAATAATTTCTGGAATACGATGGTACAATCTTGATTAATTAGCTTATAACTTAATTATACATTTGTAATTATATGAAATACAAAGTTCTTAGAACACTCTAAGGCACATAACGTATACATAGATTTCATATGAAACTTGTGCCTCAAGCACTGTTAAGGGTATTGTTCTTTGTTTCAGTTAAAATACAAGTCAAACGTCGCCTAACCAAACATAACAACTCAAATAAATACATATAAGTACACTATAATTCATTGGTAACTTGGATATAATTGCTTGTTTCATATGAGGAAATACTCAGGGCCTACGTATGAACCGCATTTGGGAAAATCCGCGGGCGCTTGCACAAAGTCGCTTTGTTCGCCAACTTTGAGTATAAAATCTAATCCCCTTGTCCAGTGAGTGGATCTTTCGTCCCTCATCATCCAGTATCCGGGATTATCAGCCTTAAAACGGAGAGATACAACTCCGAACTTGGGTATAACTATCGTGTCTTTTAACACGGGATTTAAGATGTTTCTTGAAGGAAATAATGTGCCTTCTTCATTCATTTTGACAACTTCCTCCTTGACCAAACTGCTGTTGAACTCCCGTAGTCCCGTCACGTGGAAACTGTTACCGTGAAGATGGAATATGTGCTCTGACTCGCCACCTGTAATTAAGTAATACGTTATTCAAATGAATGTCTTTTTAATTAGAACATTGAACAAGGACAATCATTGTATATTAATTATAATATGGCTATATGGACTACATGTACGAAACAAATTTTAAAGGTATGTACAATAGAATTACAAAACGTAAATATTATGTACTACACATTAAACATTTTGTTGTACAGATAGATACATACAACAAAATGCTGTATTACCGATAGGTAGGATTTAATAATCTAAAATAAATGTATTTTAAGAATAATAAGGTTGTAAAATGGAATCAAGTTTGATTTTATTTGAGTTTGATATGTATGAACTTGAGAAAGATGGTGTCGAGGTGGTAGCGTCTATAATAAAAACCATAATATGTGTTTGATTCCCACAGAAAAATGCATCGATTTGAAAATTCATATGAACACTGCGTAGTTGGACTACAACTATCATCGTAAAATCTCATAACTGCAATAGCACATAGTCAATTACCGTAAAACCAATAAATTACCCGTATCATCCTACGGCACTAAGAGTATACGAATGTCAGTTTTCCTAAGAATTATTAATTCCAAACATAAATTATTGATGAAACAACTACATCGAAGCTAAGCGTTTACTTAATAACTTAAGAAAAGGACCGCAACGGGAAACATTTTAACTACATTAACACAGCGTTAAGTAATTAAGTCATTATCATCTCCGTCTTCGCCTAATTAAGTCATGATATTAGTCATCAAATTACGAAATTAAAAGAGCTTAAATACATCCCTGGCGAATGGTTACCGAGCTGAAAATGTTCTGTAAGGTACCGTTTCCTTTGAAACTTGTTGAGCCATGTTCAGTAAAAATTAAAATATAATACTTTCTACGTTCACAACGCTTAAACATTTTTTTCGCATAACATGCTGTACAATTTACAGTGAATACTGAGTATGTGATTTATTGATTTTTTGTCTATAGGCGGATCAAAAGCATACAAATCAACAACTTTAATTGCATATAAATGCGTCCTCACTTGTAACATTTCGTGGCACCATCGCGTAAAGCGTAACTGTGACAAACACGTGTGACAAGTATGGACCGTCAAATGTTACGACCCAATGTGATAGAGTGATCCGCTCTGAGAACCCATAACAATTCGCCGTGACACGGAATTAAGGCTTTGAGATTTTTATTTCAAATCACGGCAAATAATACAGTCCATGTTACGACACTCATCCACATTAACGTAACAAATACGTGTAACAGACACGTCTCTCGGTGCAGCGAAATATCACGGAAGTGTAGCGCACTTTATACATCCAATCAATATCTGCATAATGTATGTAATCTATTGATACAGAAGTCAACCAAAAATAAAACAAAATATGACATACACTATTGACATACATGATTTGGACTTCATTTTTCTACCCGACTAGATAGCGACTACCGTACGCATAGTGAAAATCCGCCATAGTGGCTCGTTCAGGAGATCCGCGTTTCGGGGTCAGTCAGTGTATACCTATACAGTTACTTCCAGTCAGCATTATTCTGCCGATCGACGAGGGACGCAATGCCTCTTAACACAATGTGGCTTCACTACATCCAAGTAGTCACAATTTTTTTTGTTATTTGATTGAATGACGAGACGAGCAATGCGCTCGCCTGATGGTAAGCGCCACGCCTGCCCATAAACAGAAGCAACACCACACAGAACTTTAAATTACAAAGCACTGCATGACACTGAACTGCGCTCGTCACCCTGAGACATAAAAAGTTAATTCTCATAATACCCAGTAATTTCCGCACCAGTATAAAAAAAAACACTGCCACATCTTCTCCCTATGTTATTTAAACCCCACAAAAAGTTATCTAAGCCTGTATACCCCATAATTTCTAATAAACTTACTTTACAAAATTTGGAAAGATATTGTAGAGTATTATTTTTATAAGAAAGGTTTCGATATTTATATGCGAAAACGAAACCCTTTGCATCAAACTAGTGAATAAATTAAGAATGTGCGGAATTGTATCCGACGCGCTCAAATGGGCCAACCATTGCATTGTTTTAGTATACATTTTCCCTATGTAATCTCTAGGTAAAGCTTATTTATCAGATAAAATACAAGATGACATAAAACAAAATCGATATATACGTAGAAAAGTATGTCACAATGGTACTTTCTACAATGACTGTTTAACTCACTGCCCCAGACTCATTCATTGTCCCACGGAAATTGTCGCCCCATCAGACAGGTAAAATTTATTTCCACAGTGAAATCTCGGTTTTTAGAATATAAAATATATAAGAATTGTAAATGCTTCAATAAATAAAATATAAATCTTCTGTAAAGGTGACAGTTACTTATGCAACTATTTCGAAATATAAATAGTAAAACTGCAATCTAAAAGATTCTTATTTAAATATTCTTTATTTATACGCTAAATTTGACACACTGCTAATAAGAATATATTATGCTAACATAATATTTGCTTTCACTAAGACCGTGTTAATTAATATTTCACAACTACATGTACATCCCGTCACAACTCACTTTTGACCGTTATAGCGCTAATACAATCAAAATAAAACGTCTCGTAAAATGGTAAGTCAGTCAAGCTGCAAGTCAGAGTCAAGCTGTAGACGCTTTAGTCTACAGCATTAATGAGTTAGCTCTACGGGGTCAGTATTAGTGTCGTACAGAAAACCGGCTTAAAGTGGCAGCTCGCTGTTTCATACGGTGAATGAGATTTCTGGAAGCATAAATCCCTCTCCCTTCCTAATCCTCAATCCTTTCTTTTAAGATCGGCAACGCACCTATGGTTATTCTGGTTGAGATCTGAGATGTGGTGATATCACTTAAAATCAGGTGACCCACTTGCTTGTAATATAAAAAATAGATTTGATGAGAACGATGAGTTAAAATTTCAAATCAATCAATAAAATTAAACATTCATTAAAATAACAGCGGGTGATAAAACTCATTAGTAAGTACAGACACATTCTCGGATAGTTGGAACTAGGACTACTAGATGTTAAGTCGCTGTATGCGAGAGTCCATCTTGGTAGGTATCAGCGCTTTGCCCATTTTTGTTGTTCTATTTTTGAATAAAATTGATGAAAATGAAATTATTGGGTATGAGACATAATATTGTGTGCCGAGCATTCACCGTGATCAGACGATACAAATCGCCCAAATGAACTAAAGACTCATACGCGGAACTCTTATTCTGTAATCCAATTCCACCGAAACGTATTCAATTTCCTAGAAAGGTTATCCAACTAGCAACCTCTTGTTAGCACGACGTTTCCGCATCAAAATTATAATCACCAGCGTTATTCCAATAGCCTTATTACGAGTTTTTGATAGATATATTTTTATTACAAAAATATGTATGGAGATATGTACAGCGCCCATATCGGATTATAATGGAAACGTATTAACTTAATACATTTAATTATGTTGTATACGAACGCAGTGATAGCTATATAAAATTCTCACTGAACTATAGAAGTTAAATATATATACGTACTATTCAAACAATAATTGTTATTGGGACCCGTCAGATACGCCAATTAAAAGAGAAGTAATTGAGAAACACGTAGATTTTTGTTTATATTTCTGAAACGCGCCTGGTGCTAACAATTTACGTAAATATTATGTTAAAGGTGTTCAAAATAAATGGTATTTTCAAGTAAAGGTGTCGTTTTAATAAAATTAATTGAAATATTAGGCTAACTGTTTTAAAATATTTTATTAACCGACAGAGCCTTAATTAATAGGATTTTTAGAAAATATTACGTAATTATATGTATCTACAATAAAAAGCAACAGCGACCAGCGAGCGCCAAAGTAGGTATATATGTATGTTACATTAGATTTGCATTCATAAATATCGTCACAGGAAATTCAAAAACACTAAAGCGCTAAACTACATATAATAAAATACTAAACATATGTATTTTAACGATAAAAATCCATATAAATTGACCCACCGGATAATTTTAAGTAAAACTTATATTTTAATGGCTCATATTTTTTCCTAATATAATATTATTATGAATTATAATCGTAAAAACCACTTTAAAATGGTCTACCGTAAAGTTCACGTATTGGCGCTTTAGTATTTTTGCCAGTGACGATATTGTTATTCAATTAACTTAGGAACGAGTCTTTTATCCTGGCACGACAGTAACAACACTGGATCTGAACGCGATTCCCCTGAATGATCTATTAAAGTGGGGTTTTCCACCATGTGTACCTAAGGTGGTCGCTATCCAGACGGGTACAAACATTTTCAGGTGCCTATGCACCAGCGATTTTTTTATGCCTTATAAATGTTATTTATCAGATATAATAAAAGACGGCACCAAAAAAATTCACACTATCAATATAAATATACGAAGAAGCGTACATATATCAAATTGGTAATATTTCAATTGCTTGTCTTGTATGTATTATCTGAAGGTTCATATTTATTTGATCAATTAAGAATAGGTCTTCAATTAATTAATCAAGTGCTTGACTAGGTCTTTGTCTGTATGCCAACATGTTCTAAAGTGTCTAGTAATCAACTAAAGCACATTCTAAATAACTGTAGCGAAATAATCATACTCAGCTTGATCTGAAATAACACGCGTGATTGGCAGCAGTCGAATAACATCGTCTATACGTATGCAGTTATAATATATAATGCACTGGCTTTGATTCGCGTTTTCGGCTACGTGAAAGTCTCAGTGACCCCAATGCACTCGCGCCAGACTCCGGCTTACTAGATGTCGATAATATATATTTTTTAGATTATCCCAAACAAAAATTTAATAATTGGTTATCATCGGCGTTAAGCCCCATTTAATTTTCGATGGAGAGGGTTTCTCATTATATAAAGGCTAATACAGCAGAAACCGTCATTTACGACTTCGTACAATTCTTTTCGCCAACTGTGTGACGCGTCTTGTAAACAAGAATTTTCTGTTTTATTCTCTACTGTATTCTGCGACAGTCTTCCAATTTGAATGAGGCTAGTCTGGTTAAGTTTAAGTCGTAGATTTTCGTAAATACTTTCATATTGGATGCCTATAGCATAAGGGCCTACATGGACCGTTAAAATTCAAAACTTTTAGGCTTTATAGGTAAAGTTGCTGCGATTTCATGATAGGCAAGTAAGTGGTATTTCGCGTTAGTACTTAAAGATTAATTAACACGCAATTCCTCTTGTTCACTGCCAATGAAAACTACAAGTCATATTTCTAGTGAAAATATCTATGATTTAAATGATATCTAGCGTTACAAATGCTCCAAATCTGTGCATGCTGCAGATTCTTTATTGTTATAACGCTCAATGTTCATTTTTCTTTATTTCATCGAAAGAGCAAGTCGCTCGCCTGATGGTAAGCGCCACGCCTGCCCATAAATAGAAGCAACACCACACAGAACTTTAAATTACAAAGCACTGCATGGCTAAACTGTGCTCGTAACCCCGAGACATAAGATTTTAAGTCTCATAATGCCTAGTAACTTCACTGGCGTTAATGTCCTTAACCGAAACCCAACAGTACCTACACGCTGTTGCTTGGCGGGAGAAATAGACAAAGTGGTCACACCAACCTAGGCAGTCTCTCACATACGAGGGACCTACCGCCTTGTAAATTTGTTTGTTGTTCGTTTGAAGTAAGAACAAACTTCTTACTTCAAACGAACATCTAATCTACATTTTATGATATTTACGGCCGGTTTTTGAATAATTCAAGGAACAGATGTTAGGCCGGTCTAAATAAGTATTTGAAATATATTATATCAATCACTTTGAGGAAGTGTAGTCCGACTAAATGGAATAATACCTAACAATCATCCATTCATATGCCAGACGATTGTTGTTTTTTCACTCTCGTTAGTGTAACTTATTTCAAAGGTTAATTAAGGTCATGTGCCTGATTTTGGCAAATGAATGGCTCCAATGGATTTCATTTATCTGTGTAATAACATAAAATACGTAATTATGTTTTGACAAGTTCAGCAAACCACAGCCTCTGAATAACAAACCAGATCTTTGAATAACAAAGCACTGCATGGCACTGAACTGCGCTCGTCCCCCGAGACATAAGATTTTAAGTCTCAAAATCCCCAGTAATTTCACTGGCTTCAATGTGCTTCAAACCGAAACACAACAATGCTTACACACTAATTACTTAACCTACGGCGATTATATCTGCCTCAGTGTGCGCATATTGCCTATGGGGCCAAAGGTTTCTCACCACGTCTTATTATATACACAAGAATAAGGTCTATTATCGTTGAATGCTGACAATATTGACAATGTAAAACTCCATAGCGCGAGCTCAGTGTCGAAATAACTGTCGTTTGCAGCTTTCAGTGAAGGAAAGTGGAAACTTGAAAGCAGTTTAACTACCTAATAAAAGAGCAGCGTATTTACGAGTCGGAGGTTATGTTGGCATGCCGTTACGAATTACAGCATACAGTATTAACCTTCTATTTTCGCAATTACGTAAAATAAACTTTTCGCCGCAAAATATATTTTAATCTTCACTTGAGTGGTAGAGCCACGCTGTAGACAGTTTTGTCTACAGCATGAATGGGCTGGCTCGACCGGATCGTTACCACTGTCTCACAGAAAACCGACGTAAAGTAGCGGCTTGCTGCTGCGTTTCGTACGGTGAGTGAGATAACCGGAAGCCCAAATCCCCTCCCCTTCCCAATCCCTAATTATCCCTTTCCTTTAAGGTCGGCGACGTGCCCATGACTCTTCTGGTGGTGGGCGTACATGGGCGGTGGAGATCACTTACCATCAGGTGCCCCACTTGCTCGTCTGCCGGCCTAGGCTATAAAAAAAAAAAAAAAAAAAGAAAAGAGGGTGATGTAAGTTTGTCCTGTTTTTCTCTGTGATGTGTAGGTATATGTATGTAGCACCGCAGCGCCTAAACTAATGGACTAATTTGAATGCGTTTTTTTCATTAAGTGCTAACTTAATGGCATGGTTTTTATAGCAGAGTATGGCAAAGGAGCCAGTGGGCCACCTGATGGTAAGTGATCTCCACCGCTCATAAACAACCACTATTCAGGTATTCCTAAAGAATCAAGGACACGTTGCCGAACTTTAAGAAAAGATGACGAGACAAGCGAGGGGGATTTATACCCTGCGGGTATCTCACACACCGATTTTAATGGTTAGACAAAACTTATAATGAGTTCAGGCAACATGTATAACTATTGTTTTATTTGAGGGGAATGCTCAATAGAGAGCGAAGTTAATATCAGATAGGAACGGAGATTCTATTGTAATTAAACATCCAATATACAATTAAGAAAACTATAGATAATTCAAGCCATTCTTGTACGTCTTTCTATGTGTGCGTAATGGTTGTATAAACAATGTGCTTATCACTACTGATACAAATGTATATCATGACGGCTGACGCGTCTCTGTCACAATAGTACCTGCTTACGCACACATAAAGCAACACACAAATGAACCTATATATCCTTCGTCTCCCAGGAATTACACTGCGTGGGATTTACACATGTTGCAGAACATTTCTTGTCCCCTCCCTCTTCCCATGCTTGGTGTGCCTTTTCCTTCCAGCCTATAGCGCGGCGGTTATTCCAAAGTTCCCTTAATTTTAAGTCAGTCATATTAACTTATATCATATTAACTTATTAATGTTCTGTACTTGGCCTGTCATAAAAGCTTTTTTAACCTAGATGATGAATAAAGATTTTGATTTTTGATTATTGTTTTTTTTATTTTTGATTTTATGATTTTATGACCGACGTACTTCGTGACATTAACGCTCATTGCGAAATAAATATATAAACCATTGTTATTCGTAGATTATACAATAATTGATTACTATGTCCCCTTTATCTAAGATGTTACGTCGTGAAATCTATAAAGCCAGAATAATAGAACGCTTTCAATAGATTAATATTGCTAAATATTCTTGTCAGTCAATAAATTATACAATACCAACACACAAAAGTCACGGTGCTTAATAATATAATTCGTATGAATAGTAAATCATCTTCTGAAGAAATATCGCGTACAAATGAATATGAAAGAAAATTATGAGGATAAAAAATATCACATAGGTATTGTGTGATTGACGTCAAGTGAGCCGTGTACGTGACGTTCATAGTTTATTGGAGTAATTAAAACTATAAAGTATGCGTAAACGCAACGAGCGACCCTGAAATGACATAGAGGGAGAACTTTTATCTATGTATCTTTTATCTGATGGCAGCAATGGGTCATCACCGACTAAGTATACCTACATAGCTAAAGGCATTATGAAAGCCATATAGATACGATTAAAATAGACGAATGGTGTCGTAAGGTCGAATTTGGCAAGATAGGAACTAGAGATTAAAACATTATGACAATATAAGTTTTATTAAAATAAAACTTATATAAAATACATGTATACATGTTTTATTCAGGTCGGGCAATCATAACCATAGACGGGCATGACTTGTATATTTTACAATACCTCATAACTGTTTTGGTATGACTTTCCCGGCCATAGCAAGTGAATTTGGAACAATAACAACGTTGTACAGTTTGTGGTTACCATTACCAAAATCGTGTTGGTATTACTGCCCACTGGAAGGGCTTCTGACGTTGGTTAATGACTAACATATTTTTAACAATCGAGCCCACCACGGGTTAGCCTCATTCAATCTTAATTTGTCCGTTCCAAAGCAATGATAAACTGCAAGTCACTTTTACTTTCACTAAGAATCTGTTTTGCTTAATGAAATGTTTTTTTACTTCCTTCCTTCCTATAATTGTTTATAAAAACTCAATATACGAAATTGATTTTATTAAATTAGTAGCTAAATTTATTCTTGCTCTTCAAATTTGTGAGACGAATTTATTTTTTTGTAAAAGAAAAATACGATTAAAATAACCTTATTGAATACAAAATGAATAGGTAGATAGATAGAACCTAACTTTATATTGTGGATAGTAAAACAACATAATTAATATAAATATAAATGCTATAAGTGGCGACTTTATCGCTTCCACACAAATAACCGAACCAACAAAAAAATATGGAATTATTATTAAAACGGAATGTCTAAAGAGAGCAATTTAGATGCAGCAACAATAAAAAACTTAAATATATTCATAGGTGCACCTACAAATTTTCTCCTTTCACATAACTGTGGATACAATAGCCGAAGTTTTACAATCGTGACTATACATTATTTCGTCTACAAACGATGTCTCCAACATTTCAAATCGATATACCGAATCACAATCGATAAAACGCGATACAAACTCGCGAACCATCAGATTCAATATAAATGTTCGTATATCAAGTTTATTACGACACTCGACAGACGATCTGTAAACGGTGAAAATGGAACACGATTAAATTCCTTTTTGAAAGCGTGGATAAAAGAGATATTAATTTGATTGATGCTGTCGGTTGTCACCTAAAGCATATGTCAAACTTTAATTCGACAAAATAAAATTGTCGCGTTTGTTTTGGCGACGAACGTATGTGTTGTCTGTGATCCGTAGTAGTAATGTGTTTTTTTTATAGCATAGGCCGGCAAACGAGCAAGTGGATCACCTGATGTTAAGTGATCTCCACCGCATATATATGCCTACAATACCAGAAGAATTATAGGCGCGTTGCCGACCTTAAAGGAGAGGATAATTAATTAGAGATTGGGGAAGGGAGGTGGTTTGGGCCTTCGGATATCTCACTCACCGTATAAAACGCAGCAGCAAACCGCTACTTTACGTCGATTTCTGTGAGATAGTGGTAACGATCCGGTCGAGCTCATTCGTGCTGTAAACAAACTCTCTACAGTGTGACTTTACCACATTTAAAATTCCATATTTAAATATGAGTAATATAATAATTATATAATATAATATATGGTATACTGTGATGTTTCATCTCACGTTTTTATCTCCAAAAGGCCAAGATTATTTCTGTCCCATAATATGATAGGGCAAACTCATCGATATTGCTCGCAAAATTAGCACGCTGAAGTGGAAGTGGGCCGGTCATGTCTGCAGACGGACAAATGGTCGGTGGAGCAGACAGGTGCTGGAGTGAAGACCACGCTTAGGCAAACGTAGTGTAGGGCACCCGGCTACACGGTGGACCGACGACTTGAAAAAGATGGCAGGTAACGGATGGATGCGGGTTGCCCAAGACCGGGATGGTTGGCGCTCACTTGAGGAGGCTTACGTTAACGTTCAGCAGTGGATGGCAATAAGCTGAGATGATGAACGTGATAGGGAGCCTATCGCCATACCGGGCACGAATTCCAACCCCGGACAATTCAAGTTTGATTTGTTCATAAACTCAAACATAAATCGTGATTACCAGACCTGGGAATGGAACCCAGACCCTCGGTTCCCAGCCATAATACGCTGCCACTAGATCAATAAGGCGATGAATTGGTAAAGACATAAGAAATAATAGCAATGCTATAAACTGTATAGACTTACACACCTAAGTCAAAATAAAATCAAAAAAATATTACAAACCTATATAAGAAACTATTAATGCTTATTACTAATCCTACGGAACAATGTATCAATAAAAGTTCATGTTACAATATTAGTGTTTCCAATATATCCCGGGAGGACCGTCATAAGTGTAACAAAGTTGCGGGATTTCATATCGCCTGTGCACCATAAAGCTAGCAATTTGCGCCTCTATATATAATTTTACGGTTATGATATCCGTGTACGTAATAGAGAAAATATAGATAATGCTTTAGTTATTACGTGATACAGAAATGATTAAGAATTTGCTATAGCATGAAAGTGATTTCGAGCTGTACTAACTATTATTGTCGGTATTTATTGGAAATTCCTGGGAATTGAGACTATAAGTAACGAGCGCAATCCAGTTTTATGCAGTGCTTTGTAATTCAAAGTTCTGTGTGGTGTTATTTCTGTGTATAGGCACTCGTCACACTCTAGTACTCATATCGCCATTCAAGTAAATAAAATAATGAAAACCATACTTGATCTCTATAATATTTTCGATTTTTTATAACAAAGACAAACGAGCATGTGACACAAAATGCACGTATTGGCACTTTAGTATTTTTTCCAGTGACTATATTAATAATTGAAATAAAACTAATTTAAACGGATTTTATCGCGGTTTTTTAATAATTTTGATCCCGACGACGCGACGTCTCAAAATAAAAATTAAAATCCATTTAAAATAGTTTTATTTCAATGAGTAATATTCGCGTAAACATAAAAAATCGATATTGATAATTACCTTGATCAAACATCACAATCTCCACCGTGGAATGAAGAGGAATGTTCTTCACATGAACGCACTCATCACCCTGTCCGGGCTCTTCGGAACACAGGGCGTTGGGGCCCACGTCACCACCTTGGGTCAACAATGGCGATGCCGGATACGTAAATCGGTGTCCATCTGTCTGGCCCCAGCTCTCTGTTGAACATAAGCACATACAGTTTTATTAGAACTCTAAATTATGATAACAATTTTAAATGTGTTGTACCTATATAAAATATTTTTTAACGATACTTTTGATTTTTTAATGGCTTTAATTTGTACGATGGAAACGAAAAGATTTAACTAGCTAATCTACTAATAATACTACTACTACTACTAATCTCACTACCAACTGTAAGTGTATCTCTCAGCACTTCCCCTCACCAAGAATGTAGTTGTTAATTTATATGTAGTGAATCCTGTAATTGGCGAAGAAATGCAGAACATGTATAACATTTTCTTTTGTAGTATGTATATAGGCTGTTGGATGTCCAAATAAATATAAAATAAAAACTAGGAATTTAATGTATGTTGTAGATTATAATATGTGATAGAGGCTTGTTTTCTGGCTTCTTGGATTTTTGAGACAATTACCTCCTAAATGAGGTTCTAAAGACCCCTAATAAATACTCTAATTACACCTTATATTATGATTACTTGTAGTTATACAAGTTACAAGGTCTCAATAATAAAATACATTATAAAGCCATTTACATAGTTGTACCTCTAAAATTGGTGTAGTTTATGCTTTGTAACGATCGTTTTTGAAATTTATTTTAAACTACGCCTTTGCCTCGCTAGTTTGAAGTTATTTAAAGTTTATTAAATATTTTTAACAAAAACATTTTTCTATATTGCGATATAGGTACTTAATGTTGGCGAAATGTTTTTTTTTATTTTAGAAAGTTTCGAGTTACTAATAAATTAATATTATTTTTGTGGCCTCAGCCGAAACCCGATAGCCTCCGTGGAGCAATTAGCAATTTCCCGGTAGTGAAACAAGAGGTTTCGGCTTCGACCCCATACCGAGATTTTTTTGTTTATCATTCACAAATATTCGTTCCAGGTATGGTTGTTGAAGGACCAAAAATCCCTCTTAATACCCATGTCTATTTCAGCCGCCTAGCAACATTGTGTGAGCACTATTGTGTTTTGGTTTGAAGCACATTGAAGCCTGTGAAATTACTGGGCATTATGAGACTTAACATCCTATGTCTCGGGGTGACGAGCGCAGTTCAGTGCCATGCAGTGCTTTGTAATTCAAAGTTCTGTGTGGTGTTTGTTGCTTCAGTTTATGGGCAGGCGTGACGCTTACCATCAAGCGAGCGCCTTGCGCGTCTCGTCATTCAAACAAATAAAAAAAGAGGTTCGTACGGACATTAACAAAACGACAGAGCAATATTATACACATAAATATCCATATGTGAATAAAAACCACCGGCAAATAGAATCATTACTCTTTTAGACACGCTCAATTAAGTCTTACAACATTGGATTATAAAACCAAAACGCTGAACTCTTTTGCAACAATAATGTCTAGTGAAGGTGAACGATTACCATTTTATTGCGTATATTAAATTCAATTGTGACAAAAATGGCAATTTTAACGCCCCACGCATTTCAATGAAAGAATGGTATTATTTAAATGACAGTACATGATTCAAGATGGGGTCGCAGAATGCAATGAAAACCAAATGCCACAAGGTGGTAGGTCCCTCGTATGCGAGAGGCCGTCTGGGTTGGTACCACCGCTTTGTCTATTTCTGCGGCCAAGCAATAGTATGTATTGTGTTTCGGTTTGAAGGACATTGAAGCCAGTGAAATTACTGGGCATTATGAGACTTAACATCTTATGTTTCGGAGTGGACGAGCGTAGTTCAGTGCCATACAGTGCTTTGTAATTCATAGTTCTGAGTGGTGTTGCTTCTGTTTATGGGCGGGCGTGGCGCTAACCATCAGGCGAGCGCCTTGCCCGTCTCGTCATTTAATCAAATAAAAAAAAATAGATAGTAAAATCATTTTTCAAAAGCAAGTTTTTATATGCCGTCATGTTCGATTTACTTACAATAATAGCTGCACTGTAACTATTAAATACGTCCCACTGATGGGAACAAGGCTTCTCTACTGACAGAAAATAAGTTTTAGTTCACCACACTGGCTTAATGTGGGTTGGCAGATTTCACTTACCTTCGAAATTCTTGTTCAGAATATCTCAGGTATGCAGATTTCCCCACAATGTTTCTTATACCGTTAAAGTCAGCAATAAATAAGAATAAATTTATAATACATACATAAGTTAGAGAATTCAGAAATGCATGCACCTGAGATATTCTCGAGAAAAGGCAGGTCAAAGTACCCTAAACCGAATATTTGCTAATCAATAATTTATAATTTCAACTCAATTGGTTGGGAGAAACTGGTTTGAAGTTGTTGCAATATTTCACCTATATACAACTATACATATTATTATATTAAACAGGTGAAGTTAAACAAAATCTTTAAACATGCTATAAAAGGTCGTGGTGCAATTAAAACAAAACTAAGAAATCAAGAACCTAATTATAGCAAAGGGCAGTTAATGGTTTTCCCCTACACCTTTTATGATAAAATGAGACAATGTGTATACTTCACTATTTTGCTATATTGAGTTCACAAATTATATATGATTCTAATGATAGATGTGCGATGCGGACGCGTTATGACGGTGACCTGATTGATATTACAATATCAATTTAATGCGTACAATGACAAAATGCTGACGTGAGAGTGTTGGTATGTGCAGTTGGACCGTAAAGGCAGCAAACGAGCAAGTGGATCGCCTGATGGTACGAAATCTCCACCGCCCATAAACGCCCACAACACTAGAAAAATCATAGACGTGTTGCAGACTTTAAATGAGAGGGATAGTTGAGGGATAAGAATAAAAAGGGGAGATTTGGGCCTCCGGACACATCACTCACCATACAAAAGATAACAGTAAGCTGCTACGTCATTTCGGTTTTAGACTCGCCCCCCTATCGCCATGCCAAACACAATTCCCGACTCCGGGTTGATACTCAGGATTTCACAATAGAAAAGCCAAAATCACTTTTATCCGACCCGGGGATCGAACTCATATTATCATCACAAAAGTATTTAATACCGAGTACGCATTACAACCGGCCCGCTGAGGCAGTCTTTATATTTTCAATAATTGTGAGTATACTAGAAGTATTATTTAATTTCTGTCTGATCATTCCTCATCACAGTCATCTATTTTCACTATCATACGCAAAGTTTTCAAACTAATAATATGAATTTGGCACTTTATGATAAAAATATGTCCTTGTGTTTCACTCCCTAGACAAATAAAAGTTGGTCTTTGTCCGCCCCTGAACTTTATAAACAAACATAAATATTAATATATACTCTCCATGACATTTTTTCATGTTTTATACAGTTTACAAACTAAATAATATATTGTAATGATATCAACTATATAATTATTATATACGTCCCACTGCTAGGCACGTGCCTTCTCTACTGTCTGAGAAGGGTTAGGCCTCGTTAACTATGCTGACCTAATTGGCGCTTTAGCGTTTTTGCTTTTACACTGTCGAATTATAAATTAGAGTTAAAAATTTATAGGATAAACGCACACATAAACACGTATAAATTCGCTGTATGAAATTACACGCAACCTTCCACCCACTATACGATTTGTAAGGTAATATTTTTTTTTTTAATGGCATAGATCGCCAAATGAGCAAGTGGGTCACCTGTTGGTAAGTGATCTCCACCGCCCATGTATGCCCACAATATCAGAAGAATTATGGGCGCGTTGCTGACCTTAAAGGAAAGGGAAAATTAGGGATTAGGAAGGGGAGGGGTATTTGGGCTTCCGGATATCTCACTCACCGTACGAAACGCAGCAGCAAGCCGCTACTTTACGTCGGTTTTCTGTGAGACAGTGGTAATGACCCGGTTGAGCCGGCCCAATCATGCTGTAGACAAAACTGTCTACAGAGTGGCTCTACCACTCATATAATAAAAATAAATAGAGATTTACTTATTTAGATTTGTATTTCCTTTTCAAGTGGGTTTATTTAAATTAAACTGTTAATATTGTGATTCGTTTGGTCATTCATTTATAACCTTGTAATGACAATGATCTATACATAAATGATTGTTTTAGAAACACGAAATATTATAGTTATAGTTGGTAGGTATGCCCTCCCTTGTATGCGAGAGGCTGACTTGATTGCTACCACCGCTCTGTCTATTTCTGGCGTCAAGGATCAGTGTGTCAGCACTATTGTGTTTCGGTTAGAAATACACCGGAGCTAGTGAATTATCTGGGTAAAAACTTAAGGGCCTTCCCTGAGCAAACGACCTTGACTGACTCGCGCCATACTAAATCGTGTACTTGGTGTGTGAGTTTTCGTGCAGAATATGTACGTATTTAGCGAATAATTGATTTGAAAAATCAGGTTTTGGTCTATTCGAAAATTTTAAACGGGCAAAATATTCGTTATTAAATAGCCTATCTAGTGATGTTAATCTCATTTAAAAACATTCTGTACTTTAAAAGGAGACGCACGGAATCTTTGCATTTTTCTCATTTTTATGGTTCATTTATAACGACAATTTAAAAATATATATCAGCATTAACATGAATTTGAATCGAACAAAGTAAAGCTGACAGGTTGTAGAAATATATTGTATATTTTTTTAATCAATATATATTTTAAGTAAGCCTCTAAAAACATCGATCGCGCGGCGTTTTGCTGGTGGCATGGCCTTAACATCTTATGTCTCGGCGTGACGAACGCAGTCCAGTGCTATGCAATGATTTGTAATTCAAAGTTCTTTGGAGTTTTGCTTCTCTTTATGTCAAACAATTTGACATTTCTGAAACAAGTTTAATGGCTAAATATGATTTAGGATCGTTGTGAAAGTGGATCTCAAAATATAAATGACCAACTTCGAGTCGGTGCTATTGCAATTGAATAGTTGATTACATGTAGAAATAGAGTTGCTTTTATTTTTATTATCAAAAAAGGAGGACAAAAGCATCATAGGTAGCGCAAAAAACACAAACTTTGTTTACCTTACCCTCCACTTTATATGGTTAGAAGGGATTATAAACAAATGGGATATACGATGAAAGGAAAATTTCAATAACGGGATACATTTTTTTTATGAAAACAACAGTCGCCGACTTGGTGCCATTATATTCCTACGTGAGGTCGGCCCAATATGGTTTTGTTTACTCGTTTGTGCATTAGTGTGTGTTACTCAAAGATTTGCTTGTTTTTACTACCGGCCTTCAGACTTCAAAGTTCTTTGAGGGAATAAAAACACGGTACAAGAAATAAAATACGCCGAAAACCTTTTGTAATTATACTTGAAAAGTAAAAATTCCGTGTATCAGGAAATACGTGCAATATAGAATATTATATCTATACTTATTAAATCACATAATATAAGCATAGTAGTATCACGACCGTAAATTGAAAGATTCCAAAAATAAATCCAACTTTTTCATTTGATAACTCTTAAACTAATCGAAATGATTGTGCCAAACTACAAAAACCTGATCTCTGAGTCATCTAGCTTAGGTAACATTCATCATATAACTTGTAAGAAGGGTGACGAAACCCGGCACAAAAAATATGATAGACTTGTGCCCTCGTAAACTACTCAAGTTAGTTCCTTGACGATCTCCTTTGGTTTATGTTATCTTCTATTATATAAAAATAAGTCGGGTTTTCCTTCCTGACGATATAACTCCAGAACGCACGAACCGATTTCCACGGTTTTGCATTCGTTGGAAAGGTCTCGGGCTCCGTGAGGTTTATAGCAACGAAAATCTAGGAAAAATTTCAATAGAAAAGCGGGAAAATAGGGAAAATCATTTTTTAAATACAGCGCCATCTCTGATACATAGCATGTACTACAAACCAATATTTTAAGTAGATGGCGTCGGTGCGTGACACATTGCTGACAGATGGCGCCACTGTTAGGCTACTTTTATCCCGGAAAATACAGATCACGCGGGCGGAGCCGCGCGGGACAGCTAGTTCATTATGAATATATCAGTCTGTCACTCACCTGGCTTTTTATTGACATCTCATTTCCAGTGTGATCAGTCGGATGAATGGAAACATTTCAAACATTACGGTAGAGAGACAATGTTTGAGATTATTATGAGTTGTTATAACGACATATCGTGCTTATTATATTAATTAAATGTTGGCAGTAATTATGAGGGTGTCCCAAAAAATAAGGGGTGTATGGAAATCGTCGTTAAAATAATCATGAAGGGTTAACAAACCAGCTATGTGCCTGGTGAGAGCGACATACCCATTATTAAAGGGCGCTTCCCCATTGGGAGCAGACAATTCAGTCAGTCCATCAGTCACCAGTTCTCAGTTTACAGTCGACAGTCCAAGATTTCATTACGAGTATCTGTGCTGATTTACTTTCTAATCCTAGTTCGGTCTTAGTTTTAATTAATTAGAGAGCGGTCTCTAGAAAATTCTGATATGAGTTTGTGGTCCATAAAGCAGTAACATTGTAAAACTGACTAATAAACCATGAATAGAGTTGATGACCGTCATTTCTGTTTTTAAAATAATACTTTTTTCAAATTACTCCTAACACAAAGTTAATCATCAATGTATTGATATAATGGTAGCATACTAATGCTGAAAACCGTGATGTTTCATACGTTTAATTCCCAGGTCGGCCAACCACAATTTGTGATTGAGTTTTCGATTCGAATATCGCGCATGAATTATCGGAGATTAAAATTTGTGCCCGGTATGGCGATAGGCTTGCTCCCTACCACATCATGCGACGAAAATAAGTTCAGCGAAACGTGTTTGGAGCACTATTAGTTTATGTATGTTATGATGAAAATAAAGTTTTTTCTTTCTTTCATTAGTTGCACATCTACCTACCCGTTCAGGAATATAGCTGTGAGCTTATGTTATCAAAGTTATGATTTCTTATGTCTACGTTAATATTACTCATTGATATAAAACTAATTTAAACGGATTTTATCGCGGTTTTTTATTAATTTTGATCCCGACGTTTCGAAAGCTTTAGCCTTCGTGGTCACGGGGTGGACTCCATCAAAACTATCAAACTATAGTCCATATAGTTTGATAGTTAAAAAGTTAGTTTTTTTTAATAATACTAACTAAATTCTAAACTAATGAAACTTGAGAAATACATGTAGTAGTGGTGATGTGAATAGATAGAGAATGGGTGATAGGACTCTGCCGAAATAGAACCACGGGTTGAGTGTGAATGGAAGTGTAAGTAGAGATCGATCGCATTAGTTTAATCCTAAATAGAGGATACGTCAGGATGAAAGTATGTAACGCGAAGGTGGTGTGTAAGAACCCAATCAATTAGAAATCCATAGCATTTGCCTATCCCTTTAAGATACAGGAGTGATATTACCTATATGTTTAGCGTAAATGAAAGATGAGTAGGTCGCTCGCCTGATGGTAAGCGTCACGCCTACCCACAAACAGAAGCAACACTAATCGGAACTTCAAATTTTATAGTACTGGATGACACTGGGCCCCCCGTGGTCGCCCCCGTCGGTCGCTCGCCGACATAAAACGTTAAGTCTTATAATACCCAGTAACTACACTAGCTTATTGAAAACGTTGCTTTGTTAAGATTTTCTCGGGTTAACTGATTTGTTTTAACATGAAATATAATGTCGGTATTTTCCGAGTTATAACTTGCGTACTAAATCGTAGAAAGCTTTATTTGTATGCTATCATTTGGATTTTTATTTGGTACCCTTGCCATTTGACAAATTATTTCCGTTTATTAATAATTTTGCAGATGCAATCCACAAAAAATACATTTTATGTAGATCAATAAATAAATGATTGGCTAATCTAATGGAGGTGTGCACATACTGGCCGACACTCAAGACAAACAAAAGAAGAGATCGCTCTATGCGTTGGATGTACATAAGCAATATTTGTTTTTACAGTCGTGACACATCATCGTCCATAATATTTGAGGGGCCATTACATGAAATTGATTAGAAAAATTGCTATCAATACCCACCTATTTGTCTTTCTTTGCATACAGGATCTCTAACCTCGGTCTGTCTTAATAATATTGTATTAACATATCTCGGAAAATATAAATCATTGTACGAATAAAAGATCAAATAGCTCCATATACAAAATATTATTAATATTGTTTCTGCTGCCAAGCAACAACCAATAACAAGCAGTGTGTTAGCACTGTTGTATTTTGCTTTGAAGGACATATGTAATTAATAATTATTATGAGACTTAACATCTTATGTCTTGGGGTGGCGAGCGCAGTTCAGTACCATGCAATGCTTTGTGCTGGTGTGGTGGTGCTTCTGTTTATGGGCAGGCGTGGCAGTTACCATCAGGCGAGCACCTTGCTCGTCTCGTCATTCAATGAAATAATAGTTTTTTTTTTTTATAAATGAAAGCTTAATTATGATTTTATTCAAAAAGTGAAATAATAATTTACAGTTTAAACAGGTTAGAAAAAACGAATCTGTACTTGTGGTAATCAAGCATACCTATATACGGAGAGCCGTGCGCAGTTGCGAGAGCAATCATGCCATATTATTTGCGGTCGTTGCGGACAAGATCCAACGGTGCTTACTTCACTTTCTTTATAAACTCTGATACGCCACGCCGCACCGTTATATCAGATACGTTGGGTTCACCGCTTATAAGCCTGTGGTAAACACAGAAGATGCAACTGGCGCTAATTTCACTACCATTTGTTACTTTTACTCTTACCATCACACCGGGAAAGGTCGGTTAACGTTAATTAACATCAGTCAATTCAGACAGAGCCGGCTTTGAAGCGAGATGCGAGAGCTTTTCTGAGTGGTAGAGCCACGCTGTATACATTTTTGTCTACAGCATGAATGGGCTGGTTCGACCGGGTCGTTACCACTGTCTCACATAAAACCGATGTAAAGTAGCGGCTTGCTGCTGCGTTTCGTACGGTGAGTGAGATATCCGGAAGCCCAAATCCCCTCCCCTTCCCAATCCCTAATTATCCCTTTCTTTTACGGTCGGCAACACACCCATGATCCTTCTGATGGTGGGCGTACATGGGTGGTGGAGATCACTTAGCATCAGGTGACCCACTTGCTCGTTTGCCGGCATATGCCATAAAAAAAAGGCCGCGGATTCGATTCCCGCACCGAGAGAAATGTATATGTGATCCAATAATATTTTTTTCGTGCCTGGATATGGTTTCTCCCCAGAAGGGTTGACGTCAGACACCGAATAGTTGCACAAATAGGTAAAGCGATGGCATCTACCGAAACGTACTCTCGCATACGAGCGACTTACCACTCTATACTTACTGGCACACCTATACTAGACTAGCATTAGTCAAGCATAAATGAGATTACAAATGAATAGATATCAGTGTTATTGTTTTACATGGAACCTTTTAAAAACAAACTCTTTGATCGCAACAGTTTTATAAATTATGTTACGGTACAAAAAAGTACGCAGACTAATTTCAATATATTGTATATATAGATGGAAACCAACATTTTCAGTAGCGCGTGATAACACCAACAAATGGTGCAATACATATTAAATGTAAATGCAAATTGGTCGTACCGCGGAAAAAAAACAAAACATATTTTAAAACAATCATACGCTGTTAAGTGTTATATGTTGCAAATAGCCTTCTAAGACTTTGTTGCAACAACTCATTCATAATGCCATAACTACGAATGTTACAACACAATGTGTTACATTATGTTGGAAAAAATTAACTAATGTATATGCGTCGAAGTGTGGAATCGTAGATCGTTGTGCTGTCTTACGTTATTTAAATGCATTGATCCAACTTTAGGATGTCTTGATTTTAATAACATAATATTCTGTTAGATAAATATTGTATGTAACGACCCTGAAATATGACCACACCTTTCCGTTACACGTTGCATATAACTGATCGTATTTGTCAAAATATACGAACTTTACCACAGAGTATAAATAGTAATATAATATAAATAGTACATAGTAGGAATAGTATAATATTATGTGCTACCTTAATTTAAACAAGCATTATTTCGATACTAGTTGTGCCCGCGAACTTCGTTTCGCCATGAAAAAGCTTTCATATAAACTTTTATCCCCTATTTGGGCCATTTAGTGGCTGAAATTTGAAGAAAAAAAAATACCCTATGTTTAACCCTGGGTCATCTACTATATTTGTGCCAAAAATCATTGAAATCGTATCAGCGGTTTAGATTTTTCATACAAACCTTCATCCCCTTTTTAAACCCTTCAGGGGTTGATTTTTGAAAAACATAATAGCCTATGTCTTATTCTGATGTATAAGCTATAGTATTGTAAAGTTTCATTAAAATCCATTCAGTAGTTTTTACGTGAAACATACATCCATACTTACAAACTTTCGCGTTTATAATATTAGTAAGATTTACCTTTCGCAACCAATTTAAAAACCGCACTGACGCAACGACATCCTCTATGTGATATCGCTGTACATGTACACGTTTGTCGACTAATTAATTTCTTAATTAGACCTCTCACTACCCGCGCACTGTGAGTGGTAGGTGGCTACGTCATGTTATATAAATTAAACAATTGTATTTGACGTTAATTTCGTCTATTCAAATAACTGTTAAAACGTATTCGATTTTCCACCAAAGTGATTGTAATAATAAATGTAACGAACAAGTGATTGTAATTTGAATGCATCCATGGCATTGAAGGAGAGAAGACGACTGCGAGGCGAGAGGTCTCGGGTTCCCGCACTGAGACAATTGTTTGTGGGATTCACGAATATTTGTTTCGGGCACTGGGTGTTATGGGACCGCAAGTCTCTCGTAGTTCCTGATACCTACGATACAAGTTTAATATAGTGTGAGGACTATGGGTGACTGTTGCAAATATTTATTATTATTATTTATTAACTGCCGCAACCAGAGACGCCAATTGACTATAATTGTCAATTAGTAATTTCTTAGAATACGATTATCTCTGGATTCTAGACTACTCTAGGGCCAGTCAACTTTATCCTCTGTTACTGAGTACAAAATATGATTTTTTTACCTCTATGCGAAATAATAGGATTCTAAGCAATGACTAATTGGCGATTTAAATTAATTTACGTCTCTGGATACGGCAGTTGGTATGTATAAGTGAATGACAGAGTAAAGTAATTTGGTAAAAGAAAACTAATTGATTTTAATCTCTTGTTATTAGTCAATGCTCAGCATAATCCAAGCAATGACATGACCCACTTTTCCCACTCGGTAAAGTTATTTACATTATATAATGAAGGCGTGCGTTCATAAGATATGAGCGCTATGGGCCACATTTACATTGCTAGTGCAACAGTGATATCGGGGTAGATACATTAAAACATCAAAGGCAAATATTACCTTATTTTGATATAGTAATGACAAGTATTCATACAAGCAATAACGAAATAAACCTTAACAAATGGAATGATTATTCATTAATGGCTAATTTATTTCAAATAACAAAAAACAATGAATGTATAATTTCTGACTTCCTGATAAAAAAACAAATGTTTTCAATTCGTCTATAATATATATTTTTTATTGTACTTAGCTCAACTAAATGTTGACCGATGTGGATGTTTTTTTTGTGTGTTTTTCACATTAAGCACGTTTTGGTAAATGGGATGGTGTATCATGAAAAGGAAAAATCATTATCGTCACCGCAGGGTACTTTACTTTCCTATGGGCGAAGTAAAGTAAAATTTTCATTGCTAGTATTTCTTTTTCATTTCAAAATTTCATTAATTCTGACAACCAACCACAGAAGTTCAGATAACTGCTTAAACGCTCGATATAATTATAAAAACGCGGTCGATTTACTTTCAGCGAGGCCAGATCTACTCAATAACGGGATGTATCGTGGCAATTCGTTAATGTCATAAAGCAAATCTTAATTGAAAATCGATATTATCTACCAACCTCATTTTTCATAAATGTTCACAGAGGTAGAGTAACTGCATAGTAATATAAAATAAACTGATTATATTGAAACATTAAAGTATTTACATTCTTTTCTCTTCATAATGAAATTAAAAGCGACCAGTTTAATCCAATCTGAGAAAATAAAGAACTGAAAGCAAAGCTATCAAAAGGAAAAATTTCTTTGTCGTTCTGTGAATCATGGGATTTCTCGTAAAAGATGAATAAAACCTGTTTTATCGACTTTAAAGAAACGGTCACTGCTGCAGACAGACTTTCCTGGCAATCATAACATTGCCAAGAAAGTACTTATCCTTAATTGAGTCGTAAATTCGTTATTCTTGCATCTTGTCAAAATACAGCATAGAGCAGAACTCTTGGAATTAATAAAACAAAAAAAAAATAAAAACACCGTTATGATCTGCTTGGACTCGTGTTCGAAATAAACTAGATACAGAGGTTATACAAATAATTCATAATCATATTTAAGTTTCTTTAATGTTTGAATGATCAGCATTTCAACCGGGTGCTAAACTCACTCTAGCTCAATTAGTAACTAGTAGATAAAAGATAATTTAAAATCATTTTATTATATCGAAAACTCATCCACAAGTTGCAATTGCCCGACCTGGGATTCGAACTCAGGACATCGCCAGTTTCTCAACCTTACTACGGTGCCATTACACTATGAGCCGATGAACGTAATTACTTACTTATTATTCGTTGCTTCATATTATAACTTATGTAGCATAACATAAATATTTATATATAGAATATAGAATACTAGCTTTTGCTCGCGGCTCCGCCCGCGTGATTTGCTTTTCCCGGGATAAAAAGTAGCCTATGTCTTATTCTGATGTATAAGCTACAATATTGTAAAGTTTGATTAAAATCCATTCAGTAGTTTTTACGTGAAAGAGTAACAAACATACATCCATCCATCCATCCATACTTACAAATTTTCGCGTTTATAATATTAGTAGGATTATCAGTCATCTACCTTGGTATATCCGCAACAAAATACCATTTTATAAAAGCCGTCGCCCTTGACCCGTTCTACGTCCACTAATGGACGAGTAAACATTTTCTATCGACGTTTCCTTCACGCCTTCGAATATTCGTGAGATAATTTGTATTGCATCGAAGATCTAAGTACTACAACTACATAAGTCTGTTGTGAAAACTTAAATGTGTCTACTTGAGTGACTGAATCACTTCTATTTTTAATGTTCTAAAAAGAAATATCATACGATAATACAACGTGTGGGTAGACATAATATCATTATCAAGTTTTAAACAATTTCCTTACTATAATTAAAACCACGTTGAAATATAGATACTGCCATGCTAGACTGAGGCTGGATTGCACCATAATTGTAGTTATAGTTAAGGTTTATGTCAAATTTGACGATAACAGTAACGCTGACTTCAACATTGACTGCGGAATGTGTTACACCATCGTATTCCGATACTACTAGATTCCTCGATTAATGCTAGAAGCAGGGACATATAATTTTGGAGCACAGGCGCTTTAGGAGATATATCGGTTTGGAGGTTATAATTGAACCATCTGACAGCTATTTAACTTAAACAAAGCTTTAACTAACGAATTAGCGGTGACGATTTACAGCTAAAGTTATGAGGTCATCTAACATTTGTCAAATAGTGCAACTCATGTTTTGCTTAACCGGTACATTAACATGTTTGTCATTGCTAAAGTAAGTTGGTGCAATCCAGCATAAGGCTTCTGGGCTTATTCTATAGCTAAAGGTAATAAATAGTTTGTATTTATTTTAAAAAGAAACACAACAACGTTAAATAATATTTCACATCGTCAGCCACTGCATGAATCATTTGCGAAACCAGCATTTTAAAAGTTATATAACCATATAAATAATACAGTTACTGATGGTTTTATACATTTTACCCGTTACTCTGCTCAGCCTTGCTAATTTATTTATGGTTAATGAATTTATAGCATTTTCTTTTACTTCATTATAGCGAGAATAAAATAAAAGAACAATATAACAAAATAAAATGGCCTAATAACACTTAAGACAAAAAAATGAAGCTATTTATATTCAGAATAGTTGCAGTTTTTATTGGTCATTGATATGAATAGCACCGATTCAAAATTGGTTCGTTTTCTTTTTAATATTTAAATTTTTCTACGCTTGTTTTTTTTTGTAGAAGAAACGCATTACTGCTAAATTTACTTCTAAAAATTTCTTCGCCTGTCATACTGAAATCATCACAATCTTTACATACTGTCACATCATCCATTTCACTCCCATAAGGCTGAAATATTTACTTGTAAAATGGGGCCCAACAAATGAAAAAAGTTCATCATTAAAAAAAGAATCACTCTGAAAAGGTTTTATGCGATTAATCCATACAAATACAAAATATATACGCTTCGAATTGAAAACCTACTTCATAATGTACTCTGTGACCTACTTCGTTGTGTTCGTCGATTGATAAATGCAATGGTAAACAATCACTTAACGAAATAAGATGTTATTTAAAAAAACTTGTGTTACGTAATTTCAATTAATTTATGCTTTAATTTCCTACACAGTTGAATCATATTTTATGCCGCTTTTCGGTCACTGACTTCTTGCAATAAAAATTGCGTTGGTAAAAAAACATTACCTTTGTAAAAACCAACATTACGTAAAACATTTTTTAGCAGCGATATAACTTTATTATATAATAAGCAATCTTAAATGATAGTAGTATCACGATAAACTATAGTGACTACTATGAGTATTATTTCATATTTAAAGTAGGTACCTAAACAGGATATAATAACAATAATTTGGCCCTGCATTATACTGTCGCACTGCTAGGCTCCGACCTTCTTCACTTTTGAGATGGATCAGGTCGCAGTACACAAATGTAGCCTGGGTATATGCCTAAGATATTCTTATGGATAATCCTCAGGAATGTAGGTTTCGCCACGTTATTTTCATTACCGACAAAATGAGTGATAATTCACAATGACTATACTCGTAACTTAGAAGTCAAAGTTGGGGCTGGCTTCCAAGACGAGACTTTTGTTTCTGGAGTTCGTACCATTCCCCGCTGCTATCGGTTATTTCAAAACGGGATATACTAGGTATAGAAAAAATACTCCTAAAGCCGTGATGGTAAACTTAAAAACAAACACTAAAACTCATGGTAGTCATAGATCCTGATCCAATAATCTGATAATACAAAAATTGTTTATAACCAACTGGTTGACCTCAGACAGGTGGCCTGATTTATAAATAAACTAAATACCATTTTATGAAGACCGCGACGATGACTATTCCGTTCTGTTATCATACTCACAACTTATAGTATGATGGGACTCAAATATTCAAAAGTGAAATGCTTTATTTTACAATTCCTATTCGATGTAATTAGTAGCTATAGAAATTCAGCGCAACATGACAATTTTAAATATAGTTTAATAATAATGTAGGAGCCATATCAGTAATGGTTGTACGATGTTATACCTGTTACATAGATCTCTACAACGCTGACCTTTATATTGAATAGTTTTATTAGTTTAGCCTATATTGGACTTTATACGGCCCAAAACTGAGGTAGATCATTACTGCCTATACAAGTTTATTTATATATGAAATTATAGACAGTCCCAAAACTCTATAACAGTTTAACTCAGTTTTGGTTTAATATCAATAGTTTACTTAGAAGTCGGTACCTAATGTCGAATAGTTAGGTTGACCTTTTAATCAATATAAAAATCAGAAGGCTATATCTTTATGCTCATTATTATTTCATACAACTACCATGACTTATTAACTGATAAAGGTATTCTAAGTTTTAGCAAAATCCATATTTTCAATGAAAAACTTTTAATGCCCTTACCTCAATTATATCCAATGTCATCTAGTTTATAGTAATGGGTCTTATTGCTTTATTATGAATACTGTTTTCGAAATGTTTAATTTAGATTGATATGTACATAAAATACTCACCAACACGCTTTGCCGAAATCTGCCTTGTGGAATAGTTGAAAGGTACATAAATTGTCTTGTCTGGGTTTGTGATTAACTCAGCTGGAAGGATGTCGGCTGAATGTACCTCCGTTAAACATAACACATTTTCAGCAGTACACCGCTCACTAAACACTGTTGTGAACTCACGACTAGCGTCATTATTATAATCCATGTCTTTAAGAAGCACTTTTTTATCATAGTTTTTATACACTAATTGTGCGATGCCTTCTAAATTATTTTGGCAAGATTCATGAGCCATCACAGTTATTTTGTAAACACCCGGAATCATTTTAGCGTCTAGAATAAAATCAGCGCGTTCACCTCTACCTAATTCAATCGAATTAACATATTCCGTACTTATTCTATTTCCATCTAAAGCAACTAGTTCCAGTGTGTGTTTTTCAATTGAAATTCTTATCGGACAACTCTTCGAACCACCGCCATATCCCAATCGGAATCTATATCGCTTTCCGTATTCAACTGTGAACTTAGATATGGGCGCGTCTGACGATTCAACCGTCCTTCCTTTTCCATTTATGAGAAGAGATTCCGCGTTCGGAACATTTGACATCATACCAGCAAGGGGACCCATTGAATGACCCCACTCGGATACAAATATATTATGTTCAGTAGAGTCTACATCGTACAACTTTCTCAAAGGATCCATTCGTTTTGACTGTCGGACGATGAGAGCTCCAGCCAGGCCATCTGCGGCGTCGGCGGCAGAGTGCGCATGGTACATGTGCGTGCCAACTGCTGACGCACGGAACTTGTATTGAAATGTGGTGTATGCAGGCTGCGGACACTGCGTCAACATAGGAGCCCCATCCATGAACGGTGTTTCTTTTTGTGGCTGTCCTCTCCAATGTATGGTTAATGTATGAGCTGGTGCCCTGTGTACAACATCAACTACTAGAATATCGTTGTGGCAGACATGCAAAGGTGGTGCTGGCAAAGCCCTGTTGGCCGTGAGGACGCCGCGCTCCCGACCATCTGCTGATATGCATGTGGGTGGACATAAACCGCCTTCCTTGTCTGTGCAATTTCCACAAGACCTGAAAATGGTATATATAATAAGTTGGATACGTTAACAAATTAAAGAAATAGATGCTAGGTCCATAAGTCCATCAAATCCATCTTACAGTGTTTTTATTATGAGATTAATTAACACTCACTTGCTAAGTGTCTTGTACACCTCAATGACTAGTTTCACGCGGCATATCATCGGCCAGTCCAGTTCGTGACATTCTCTATCACAGTTTTCGAAGTATTCCTCTGTAATAATTTACGCACAATTAACATTGAATTATATTTTTTTTAATTTAGACTAACTAGTAATTTGTGTGTAGCTAGCTATAAGGGAATCATTTTGGAATAATTTTATGCTATCATACAAGAAGTTTGGTCTGTAACGCTATATATGACGTCGTATCACTTAACCACAAATGAAATCAAGATGAATATTTTAGTACTATCGAATGCAATTACTCAACATCAAAGCGGTTGAGTCGATTTACGATCACACTAAGACTTATTGATTTTATACAATAATAGATTATGGTTATCCGCAGCGTACTTTATTACCTGGCATTGGAGTGTAATACACGACCACTATGACGCTAGCAAATATTACAATTAGCACTAATATCCTTTGCAAGGACATGAGCATGTAATTCGGCTTTTGCACTGGTCCATCCTGGACGTGTATGGTGCCCTTCTTCGTCGCCATATTGAGTACCAATTATAGTTTCTGTTTATTAAATCTTTGATTACATGTTTATTGAAAATACCGGCCAAAAAGTTACGTTTTACGAGTGAGCGCGGCGCAGTGGAGCCATCAAACACGCGACAACGCGATCCGACCATCAAGTGGTGACTGGTATGGTCGGTTGTTTTGCAACGGCGAAGTGCTGCAGGTCTGTCTCAGGCTTAGTCTCAGTCTCTCATTGGAGCTCCAATTCGGAAGTAAATTGCAGACTGTCGGTGTGAACTCTCTCCGTGGTTACGCAATGTTGCATTGTGTAATGATTTTTAATATTTACCTTCCACCCGTTTATGGTGAATGTTATACAGCTGCATTCAAAGTGGTTGTTGTTGCTTTAATTTCTATAAGATAGCTTGCTTAGCCCACTTATATATTGCAAGAGAATATTTGAGAGGTTCTACGTAAATATTAACTACTCGGCATGTACCTATAGTGCCTATCCTATATATGATTTGTATTTGTACAGATATTCATTTTGTAACTGTCCTGACCCCACAGTAAGATACGAATCTTGTGTCATGGCTATCAGGATCTACGGGAGACCTTCGGTCTCACAACACCCAGACCCGAAACAAATATTTGTGGATCACACAAACATTTGTCTAGGTGAGGGGGTCGAACCCGCGGCCTCTTGTTACACAGCCGGCTACTCGGCCGCTGCGCCACGAAAGTTAAATGGGGTAAATAAGCCTAAAAATCAATATGGGTGTGGAAGTGGTGGAGTACTGATAAAAGAAAAATATATTTGGGTGTACCTACTTATTTATTCTGTAGGACACCATCCCTTTGAGCCTAGTTTACTGATAAATTTAATCACGCAAATGAAGTCGCCAGCAAAAGCGAGTCCTCGGTAAAAATGTCATGATTACTTTTATTTGTATACTTTTTGTATACTTTTATTAAGTAAATTGTAGAGGACTTAGATTTAACTATGACATCTGTTGTGTAAGGTTTACCTACATTTACAAATAAATGATTTGATTTGATTTATAAAATATTGTAATAGTAGTAAGTAGGACACACGGATTTTCGTACGAGTTTCTAAGAGTAGCTTCTTTTGTGTACTCAGCCAGCACAATGTCCCACTGCCAAAGAAACAAGGCATACGTACATACGCCAACGTAATTGTATTATAAATTCAAATTGCCATCCAAACTTTAAGTAGCAGCAACTTTGCTCTTGCGTTTTATACGATCCAACTCACTAAGAGTGGGGTAACCTAGAGCAAAATTGTCGTCCTGTGGGCCACAACGTCCCTTAATTATTTCCTCAAAAGTTAACAACCCTTTTTTGTATAGCATAAGCCGACAATCGAGCAAGTCAGCTGATGGTAAGTAATCTCCACCGCCCATGTACGCCCACAATACGAGAATATTCATGGGCGCGTTACCGACCTTAAAGGACAGCGATGATTAGCGACTTGGGAAAAGGGGATTTCGGCCTCCGCATATCTCACTCACCGTACGAAACGCAGCAGTGAGCCGGTACTTTACGTCGGTTTTCTATAAGACTAGTACTCTATTACTAGTAGGTATTATTAATACTATTTTTCGTTTAATGTGTCAGTAAAATTTGCATGTAGCCTCGTTATCAAAGCCAACATATTAATCCCATCGTTGATCTTCTCAATCTTTGATCACCACCAAAATAATATCGTTACGTTTGTTAGTAAGTATTATTTACTAGATTGTATTGTATTTGTATTTTTATTGGGAACATCTGTTGCTCAGATGGGTGATCACCTCACGTTATTTTCTAGACACTTCGTATAAATCTTAAATAGATCTTCGGTTAAATAAACCCAGACAAAAGTATCACATAAAAGGTAGTGATGCCACACCAAGATACGAGTAAACAAATAATTAACACCCAGACACGAGATAAATTTATACGCATTTAAGTAACATTTTATGTCTCGGTACAGGAATCAAACTCGCGGCCTTGCGTTTCATAGATAGCTCGAATGGCTCATACCGGTTGTAAATAATACTATGATATTCCGTTTTAGGCACTAGGCTACTTCCCTTATATGTTTAAAAAAAGTACTTTGTGTATACATATATGTACTGTGTACATAATATTATGTAATACGTATTTTTTTTAATTTTTTTTTTATTTATGGCTCTTGCAGTACTATGCATTTAGCCAGTGTCAAGTACAATTCATTCTCAAGTTATTTTTACAAGAACGATGAAACACGGGTGCGGTCGATTTCAAGGTCTTGTCGGAGTTTTGGTGTTAACTCCTTTCAGTACGATTCTTAATTCACTTAATTCAATGTTTCTATACACTGTTCATCACAGTCAATGTTTATTGAACAAATCCATACCACTTTTATACAAAAAACACAACTCTAAACTAGTTTATGAAATCAATTAAAATAAGCGATGGACTGCACTGTCAGAATTCCCGCCAAAACTCCTATGTAATACGTACGATCTATTTGTAAGATTTAGTTTGTGCACATACACAATAGACCAAGCGGTGTGGTCGTTAACTCCTTTGACCTTTGCTCAAGAAAAAAAAGCCACGGTTGCTAGATTATATGATTAGATATAAAAACCATACAATTGGATTGACTAATTTATAATTTTTGAAAGTGGAATCTCATGTATTATTATTTAAATAAGAATCAATCAATCAATTTACGTATAAGTATTAAAATCAATAATCATTTATGTACTTGTTTCGATTTTTTCGTTGTTTCAATCCAAAAAGTCAATATTGCATAACTTCAGGGACAAAATATAAAATAAGTTGGCGTTTCTACTGGCAACCCAAAAATTTACAAAATGTCAAAGACATTATGTCAGTCGTGTTTGTCATGTAACAAAATTTACTTTGTATAAATTAAATTGTACATAAACATATTCCTTACCGTTAAGATTGTTAGATTTAGAGTTAAAGGTATCGAATATACAAAATGGAAATAACAAAGCATAACTTTGTTGAAAATTTGGATAACATAACCAAGAATTTAAAGAAATCATGTTTTGTTGCTTTCGATGCTGAGTTTACAGCTATTCTCGCCGGTGAGGCCTTCAAATATAGGTAATAAACAATTTGCCACATATCAAAATTTCAATACTGTTTGTTGATGAAATACTTCAGATATTAATCTAATGTCATTACATGTTTTATGTCCGAATACTGAAACGCTACTCAGCTGTTTAATTTTGACAGCTAAGAGGGATTCAACTTGTTTAAAACGATCTTAAATACTTGAGTAGTGTTTCAGTATTCGGACATAAGTCTACCACTCTAGCAAAAGTGCCTTAAGCAAACAGATCAATGTTATGTTATAGCAAGATACTTTATAGACCAGCTTAGGTATCGTTACCGATGGAGGTATTCTCTCTTTGTCTTTACTTGGAACCTCAGATTCAACCGTCAAACTTAAATAAAGATCATAACCAGCCAGGAATGTAACTTATTTATTATGCAATACTTAAATAAGAATACATTTAATATCTACTGAAGAAAAACCTAAACATTGGCATTAATCTATCAATACATGTAGTTTTTAGTATCTACTGAATGAAAACCTGAATATTTGTATTGATATATTAACTCCAGGGTATCACACCTGCTTTGTTGTAAAGTGTGCATTGAATATGAGGCTGCCAATGTTGGGTGTGCTGTAACAAAATCTATACAAGGAAGAGACTCCCACATGTTAGGCATGTTCTAAAAGAGAATCGATTCATGGCACCACACACCAGGTGTGTAACCCCACTTTTTAATATTTCAATGAGCCCAGCATGTGCTGCTGCTTAGTTGTTTATATTCACTATATGATTATGAATAGGGTTTCTCAACCTAGGATCTGGGAACCTATTCTAGGGGGCCTGCAGAGAAATTAAAATTGATAGGAATGTGCAGTGAAAACAAAGCTACATGGAGTGATGCACTGTACAATGGAAAATAGATCACCTGTTCATAAGTTAATTATTTATTAAAATTAATTAATTAGACTAAATTGTGATTTGACTTGAAAAAATTTTAAAAGTATATTCGAAGAATTTACTTCAATAAATGTCCACACCAATCAATCACAACCACACTTATATCATTGCAAAGCTTTTTTTGTGCTTGTTATTTGTTTCTTAGCAGTCAGGCCAAAATCATAGGGGGTAAAACAATTGCTGTAGATTTTTTTTTTGTATTAGCACTGTATTACGGGCACGGGCCTCCTCTACTGAACGAGAGAGATTTCTGTAGATTTAACAAATATTCTTTAATAGTACTCATCCTTAGGTTGTTGTTGTTTAGTTTCATTTCATTATGTATATTTTACTTTATTTCAGGTTGTTTGATACAAATGAAGAGAGATATGATCAAATCAAATCGGAAGTAAGCAAGATGATAATGAGTCAAGTTGGATTGACAATGTTCCAGTATGAAAGGGAACTAGACACATATATCGCTGTCGGCTACACCTTCTACTTGTGCCCACAGTCATTTGGGGATATAAATCAATCATTTGTATTTCAAGCATCAACACTAGATTTTCTCTGCAAACATAAATTTAATTTTAATAAGGTAATAATATAGGGCATACTTATGCATTAATTAGTTAAGGACTCTTGTCTCTCTCAGTCATCATGGTTTATAAAGTGTCAAGAAAGAGACAAAAACAGTGTTTAACTAATCAATGCTTAAGAAATTTTATAAGGCCCAATAACCAATATTAAGAATTTCACACAAGTATCAAATAGATGGGCCATGTGAGACTCCAAGTTTAATATTTAATTATAATTGTTGCAGTTTATATATGAAGGGCTTCCATATTTAAGCAAGGCTGAATTAATGAAAGTACAAAAACAAATTAAGGATAAAACCTTTTTAAGCAAAGTCATGAGTGCCCTTGAAATAGCAGATGAGAAGTTAGTCCAACAGTATTGCTCTGAAGTGTCAAAGTAAGTTACAGCTTATAAACATAATTACACTACAGTAGCAGCACCATATTATTATGATGTCATTTGGGACAACTTAAAATAGACTAGTTACACAATCTAGTATTTATTTATTATAGCTCCAGTATTATCACTAAGCAGTTCCTAAAAAATCAAGTATCACTATTTTTCTTCAAATGTTATATTGTTATTATGAGGGTTTGCAATTATCTAGAAAAATATCTCTCATGATAATTATAAAGCACATTAATATTAACTAATCCTCATTTTATTAGAAGCAAATTGATTAATTATACTTAAATAAATAAACACCATTAACAATCAATGTAATCTGTAATATATTTATTTGGCTACAATTTTGTGCTTAAAAATGTATAAAACAAAAGTAGGATAAAATCAACTATGTAAGTACTGATTAAACAAATTAATGAATGGTTTACTATCCTCATCTTATGCGTAATTAACTGGATGCGGATTACTTATCTGATTATACCAAATTCTAAAGTCAATATAATATTTACGAAAACAATATAATATTTAAAGATAATAAAATATTTATCAAGATAATTATTGCTTCAAACCCTGGTTATCAATATTTATGGAACTTGCATTCATCCCAATTGTAGTATGCCGCTATGGTAGCTTTGGTCATCTAACTTTTAAAGTAATTAGGTAGATATTTTATGTGATTTTTATTATGCTATATTTTATGAACCAAGTCAATTTTAACATCCCTGAATATGAATTATAAAGAGAAAATAATGAGAGAGGGTGTGCTATCAACATATTATAAACGATGCATGGCACCTACCCATGACATCTCACTTTACAGATTAGTAAGTAATAAATTAATAGGAAAAGGGTCAGACTTGAAAGGTCAATTAAATATTAGTGATTTTTGTCTGCAAATAGTTACATGAAGTATTTATCAATTTTCAGGTGGCTGTGTAATAGTGATGAAGGCACAATTTATTTAGACATAGAAAAACCATTATTGCGTTACATAGTGCACAATGAAATACGATCACGGTTCCCAGATGTTCTCACCACAGATAGCTTAGGTAATAGCAAGAAGGTAAATTTATAATTAATAGAGAAATGAATTAAGAAAATGCAGCCGGCATTATGTCCGTCTGGACATTTATGCTCATAAATTTACTATGGAAGTGCACTCCCAGAATTTATGCCCTATGTGGTTTTAGTATAATTTATACTTTTATAATTACATATATTGCAATTACATTAATCAGCCTAGTCTCTTTTATAAACAAACCTACAATACACGAAGAATACAATGGATGCTACTAAACAACTTGCCCAGAGTGAAGTTAGTAACTTCAATCGCTCCTAAGCATTTTGTCATCATAGTCTCTGACAAAAATAACTACGACGTCATTAGGAACTAACTTAAGGCTAGCAGAATTATATTGCGCACATCGTAAACACCACATTATAATGTGTATTAATATTATTGTGTACCCTCATCATATCATAAACGCTTATCTTAATATGAATATGTAGCATACATTTAAAAATTCAAACTAATTTCAATTCTTTAGGGGTAATTTTTTATCACCAAAAACATTGCCATTTAAATACATTTTTCTATTCGATTACAGGTCCTTATATACAGAGATAAATATGTAGAAGGAGCCAATAGTGCTCCAATGGCAATACTAGAAGAGAATCTACTCAATCATCTATTAGGGTTTTCACAAATTATACTATTATTGGAAACATATAAAAAACCCATTGTAGGACACAATTTATACCTAGATCTAGTACTCCTCCACACTCAGTTTATAGGACCATTGCCAAATAAATATGCTACATTCAAAAGTAATATAAACAATATGTTCCCGAAATTGTATGATACGAAATATATTGCATGGGATATGCAAAAGAAGTTAACGTTTGATGAAGTGTGGAAAAGTAGTGTGCTGCAAGAGTAAGTATTTTTGTTACTAACCTAACAATTAGAAATCACCAACTAATTATTGGGAAAAGATCTAGAATTTCTAAATAGCTTTTTTATATAGCATAGGCCAGCAACCGAGCGAGTGGGTCACCTGATGCTAAGTGATCTTCACCGCCCTTGTACGCCCATAATATCAAAAAATAATGTCGCCTACATTTTAAAGGGGGGGTCCTGGCTGCAATTTTGCCGCACTCCAGGCAAATTTTAAAAGTTTCTGTAGTGTATTGATGTAATTGTCTATGTGTCTTGTCTATGCGTGATGGAGGGTGGTTTGGAATGAGTTCAATGACACATTTGTAACGGAAACATGGTTTTATTCATCTTCCAAATATTACAGTTTCCTACTGCATAAAACATACAATAAATTAACCATCGAATAACTGTAATGTTAATATTTATTTTACAGTCTATACGAATTCTTCTCAGAAGGAAAATGTAAGAAACTGCAAAATGGCGTAAACTTCATAAGGTTAAGCACTCCATTCAACTTGAGACAGACATATCACGAGGCTGGCTGGGACTCTTACTGTACAGGTATTTAAATATCTTTGCCTCAATGAAAAGACATAAAAAAAATTAGATACATAAACCTCATTAAAATAAAATCTCTGTTTGAGTAAGTAACACCCTTTGTTTATTTATAGCTGAAATACTTACTCACTTGTACGTGGCGATTGGAAGGTTTGAATAACATTAAGGCTAGTACATGATGGTACTCATCAGAGAAGAAAAGAGAGTAAAAATATTAATTAATCTAAATTATATTATATTATATTAGATATAATTGTGAGTCGCACTTACGGGGCGATCGAGTGACCGTATTGTTAGTTCAGACTTAGCGAAATAATTTTTGTACAAAACAACTTGACTTAAGTCGTTGTTCTATAGATCTGAGCCCTAATGGATCACGCTGCCCTAATACGGATTGGCAGATTACAATTAAGTTCAAAATTACTAGAGAACTTCCAAGTTGCAGGTTCCACAGGTTCAGTTCCATGTAGGTTTCCTCACGATGTTTCCGTAAACATCGAAGCTAGCGGTATTTAACAATTAATATACACTTAGAAAAGTCAGAGTTGCATGCTCCTGGGGCTGGTTTAGAACCTGCAACTTGCGTCTCGACAGTCCGTACCACTCCCCGCTCGTACCATCAGACGAGCGACCTGGCCGTCTCGTCATTCAGGCAAATTAAAAAATATCTAAAATCATATCACCATTGATCCTGTATTACAGGAGTTGTAGTGGTGGGTTGGGTCGGATAGTCTATCTATATTTTGTATTAAATACTATAACTCTTTCGGCAGGTTATGTATTCGTTAGGTTCGGGCACTGGGCGGCGTGTGAGAATTGCGGCAAGTATCGAACAGTAGGACCCGCGGAGAAACTCGCCGCGCTAGCGCCATACTGCAACAAAATCAACATAATACGAGGCGCAGTACAGTATATGGTGAGTAAGGATTTAGTTTTCCAGGTTTTTCGTATTGCTGGGCCCTGGGGAAAAAATATCATGTCCTTGGAATTTTGAAAATCTTTTTATTATGCTCTGTTTTTATGTACTGCAAAAGTGTGTTGCTACATCTTATCGATATTTTTTAAAAGTATTAGTGTCGATACATTGGCTTGATATTTTAACGATATGTATTTGTTGTATTCTCTTCCTTTTACAATGGGTTTCATTCTACTATAATTTATTTATGTTTCAAAATGGATCGGCATCGGTCTAAAAAAGGGATACTTCTGGGATAAAAGTGGCGAAAAATAGTTGACTTTTTCAAATCGGTCCAGTAGTTTCAGAGCCATTCAGAGCTATTCAATGCAAACAATCAAATCTTTCCTCTTTTTAATATTAGTTTAGATAAGAGTGACAACACTAGTTAATGTTGTCTCAATCACACGGGCAGTGGGGCCAGTTGAGTGACAGGGACGGTATAGAATAGATAATCGAATGATGCTAGTTTGAAACCGCGCCTATTACGGACGTGCTGGGTACTTGCGGAGAGTATTACTTGGTTTGTAGACATTAGCTTGAACAAATCTCAAAATAAAAAGAGCATATAGATCAGCGATAGTGCAGCGGGTGTGGTACGGATTACTGAGACAAAAGTCGCATCTACGAAACTAGACTTAGGAGCATGGAAACCTACATACCTAAGAATTCTCCGTAACAATTTCCAAAGTATGTTAGTCTAGAAATATGCATTAGGATAGGGTAGTGAGCCGAGGTTTAAATTCTGTTTGTTAGACTCCTCTATTGTATGTCTCCACTCTTCCTCGAAAGTAGCACAGTATAATATAGCAATGATTAAAACAAAATCTTAAAATAATTGTAAAAGGAAGGTGGATCTTTTGGCAACCGGCGCTTAGTGACTTTTCGACTTTGTTTACATGTTTAGTTGCTACCGTAACGAGATGATACGTTACATGTTTTTATTTTTTAAGCAACAGTATAATTGGTGTTGCCGGTTGCCAAATGATCATTACTTTCTTTTCAATTGTTATGTTTCGTGCCAGTATGTGTGTTACCCAAATCAACAAAAGTACAAATTGGGAAAAATAAAAATATGCCGAAGTTTTGGCACGTAAACTAAATTCTGTTATTTTTGGTGTCGTTGAAGATGTAATGATGTTGATTAACAATATGTTTCTTTTAACAGTGTTATATCGAGCATTAAGGAATCTGTAGTTGGTTGTGTAATGGGCAGATGTGTTGGTTTCAGAACATGTCGGACAGTGACCCGCCGCCTCACCGGCCCACGTGGTTGCACGTCAGGACGATCCAACAACGAGCCATTAACGTCGACAAGGCAATAACCCTTCCCTTCTTACGATTTATAAATACAACAAACAGTAAACTCCCTCCAAACCGACCCGCAACAAGACAATAACATATCTTTTTAACAGTCGTTAAATCTACAATAAATTGCCAACTTTATGCTAAAACTCGTGGCCAGATTTTAATAGGGAAATCTGAATATATGCACGTATATTTCGCGGAACATCTGTTAGGTGTCAGTCTACATCTAAAACTGTCATATCTTTTCGTACACAGACACGTCATATTATACGGCTTGACGGACGGTCTACAGATCTCGACGTCAAGGTCGAGCTTCTCTCCCGGCTTACATTTTCAAATCATATGACGGATGTACGTGAAATAATTTCAACTCGCTAAAATATATGAGTTCTCGTACAGGCCAATAGCGCCAGAAGATCGGTCAGTTATGCAACGGGACGGCCGTTTAAAAATTAAATTAAAATAGGATCCGGTTCAGCTAAACCAAACAAACTCGGGCCCGTCGGTGTCTCGATCCTGGGAGCCAAAATTAGCGCTCATACGTTAAAGAACAGTTATGGTAGTAATAATTGTCACTTTGGCCGGTGAAGTGTGGTGCGGGTGGCGCGTGTTCCAGCTGCGTGCGCGGGCGACTCTGTGTCGGTGTACTGTGTCGCGGTGAGGGCACGGTGTGACACTGTGTAGCACGGTGCGACACAGTGTCGGCCGCCCAGCGTGTTGGCTGCTGGCCAGGTCGGCGACACGCACACGCACGTCCTCACTCCCACACACGCATAATTCACGCGACGTGCACATATTTCCCGTTGCCAGTTAAAACAGATTGATAATGCCCGAGTGTCACACGCGGAAAAATTTTATTTTTACACCATGCCGGCGTTTTTCCGACAAAATGTCCCCATCGACCGGTGTTTGATTTCTCTGAAGTGTAAAGGCTCATTTTTCATGTCACTGCCAAGGTTGATTTAAGGTCAAGATGTATAATTAATCTGAGAGCGTTTGTCGTCGCTCGATACGTTTCATTGGACTCGGACGAGTTGTGTCGCGGGTCGTGTGTCGTAAATATAAAACACAATGCCATCGACAATGTTTGACCGTTAATGTCATACGCATGTCATGTTGCAGGTGGCGTCTATACTCGCGAGCTTCGGTTCCATAGATGTGAAACCGCACGGCTATCGTACAGCACTCATAGCCGCTAGTTCGGATTTCACGTAAGACTTCTTTTCTGAAAAAACTAAATAATTAATTTGGGACAATTGAAGATACTTTCTAATACAAAATGCATTATCATAATTGCATAAATTTAATTTATAATGAGATGTTAAAAAATCGATAATAAAACCTTATTTGCAGTGTAGAAAAAATCCTAAAGAGATTCAAGGACGACGGAGAGTACAAGATATCGACGTACAACGTGTACAGGCACACGGCGGCGGGACGCGTCGCTCTCTGGTATGTGACTAAGTAACACATAACACATTTCACAAGTGGTAGAGCCACGCTGTAGACAGTTTTGTCTACAGCATGAATGGGCTGGCTCGACCGGGTCGTTACCACTATCTCACAAAAAACCAACGTAAAGTAGCGGCTTGCTGCTGCGTTTCGTACGGTGAGTGAGATATCCGGAAGCCCTCCCCTTCCCAATCCCTTATTATCCCTTTCCTTTAAGGTCGGCAACGCGCCCATGATTCTTCTGGTGGTGGGCGTATATGAGCGGTGAAGATCACTTACCATCAGGTGACCCACTTGCTCGTTTGCCGGCCTATGCTATAAAAAATATCGCACTACCAAGTACCGACTACAGTACACACGCGTAGCGTTTGTGTGATCGACACTTCTGCGTAGTGATGACGCGATCTCTCTGTGATGTCAACACCCACTGTTAAATAAATTCCCAACAATTTTATATTCAAAATGAAATATATAAATATGCGAGAAATTTAAAGAGCATCCGACTAACGTTTACAACTCGATATAAATTGCCTTGATGTTTATAACGTTCGATAGCACTGAATAAAATCTAGTTAATAAAATTGGGTTACGGCATGTTTGCTGCCTTTGTTTTTCGAGTAAAGAATGCAATGAAGAAAAATACGGAGTTTATGAGACGCGTAACCTTTCTTTCTACTTGGCGTTATGTATGTTTGGTGCCAAGACCCGTCTTCATTAATCAAGAAGCTTCCACTTCTTACTATTATGAACGTCCTCGATAGTGAGACCATTGGCTAGATCCCCCTAACCACCTCTCAGATGAAGACTTAATTTATGCATACTTTTCGTAACTGAGAACAGTATTTAAGCATACGCATTTGGCCTAGTCGCGTTACCTCATGCAGCATTTTATTTTTTATTTTTACCACAGAATTGTTCTACGAGTTCGGACATAACTCAGTACATGAAAAAAAAAATATTGAACAAAAGTTGTTCATTGTGGGGTTAGCTATCTAGTCCTGCGAGGTTGTTGGTGTTTTAAAAGTAACCCTGTATATTAGTACTAAGTATAGAAGGGTAACTCCATCGAGACCCTTAGATAGATAACTAGTCTCACACCAACGCAATATAGATCTACCTCGTGCAGTGATTCATGCAGATCATTATTACTTATGTACCTACAAACATACGGCCACGCCTGCGTGAGAAGATATCTACCGAATATGTTGGGTATATTTCGGACCCCAATAAAACTAAATGGCGATCTCTGCTTGTAGACCATCGCAAAAACCCCAAAGAGATACGATTTTGATGAGATTTATGACTAGACCATAGGTTTCGAATTATCCATTGTAGAAATAATTCTAAATAATAATATTAAAAGCTACTGCCCTTTATCATAATTACTATGGTTTAACATTCTTTACACGGTATGAATAATAGTATCTTTTTTATTCTGGCTCGGCAAGGTGACTACGCTACACCTGATGGTAAGTGTAGCGCAATCCGAGAATAATGTCGATCAATGCCAGCCAATGTGTATCGTAGGTCGGCAAGATCATGCTGGCCTACCTAACTGCTTCTTCTTCATGTCATAAAATTTTAAATATTACACCCATATTTCTCATAAATATTTATAACCAGTATTTAACTAATCATTATGTTGTCGCTATCGTATTGACATTATAGATAATCCAACTCATTCTTGCACGTATTGCTATTTGTGCGTGATGAATTTATATAAAGACAATAACATTATTGTATAAATTATAACTAAACAAGATGTGCAAAATATAACCGATCTGTCTATGACCCTTACTATTATTAATACAATATGTTTTAACTTATCAGTGTTGTCTCTTTCACTCTGGCATTATTTGACGTAAGAAAGAAAAGGACCAAACAGGGATTAATTGAATCATTGATTATAAGCGTTTATTGGACAAACTGTAATAATTAATTTACATACATGTATTTAAGGGCAACTTGCACGATACTGCTAAACATGTTTACTAATGTAAATTTTTCATACCATTTAACCTTTCATAAACATGTTTTTTCACAAGGTGGTAGGTCCATCATACGAGTGGCCACCGACTCTCTCGCTCTCCCAAACGAGCTCTCGCGTACGCGAGAGGTTGTTTGGGTTGGTACCACCGCTTTGTCTATTTCTGCCGCCAAGCAACAGTGTGTAAGCACTGTTGTGTTTCAGTTTGAAGGACATTGAAGCCAGTGAAATAACTGGTCATTATGAGACCTAAAATCCTATGTCTCGGGGTGACGAGCGCAGTTCAGTGCCATACAGTGCTTTGTAGTTCAAGGTTCTGTGTGGTGTTGCTTCTGTTTACGGGCAGGCGTGGCGCTTACCATCAGGCGAGCGACTTGCTCGTCTCTTCATTCATTAAAAAAATGTTTTGTAGTTAAATACGATCAAGAATTCTTGTGCCAGTCGGCTTAAATATGCTTTTATTTTGCAGGAGCAGTGCTCTCGTCACTGGAGGACTAGTGTTATATTTCATACACAAGAAAGTTAAATCGATATCTTAAGTGCACTTTAAGTTTCCATTATATTAGTAGCTTTAAGTAGTATGCATTTTGGTAGCTATATCACTTAAAATTGAGTTTTTTTTAATTTATTTTGTTCACAACTTGGAATATTTACACAGCTTAAATTATCATACTATCAACACTGGTATACAATGCGTTGTTCCTAAAATTAGTGAACACAGCATGCAGTATAAACAGTTGCACAGTTTTGACAAAACATATATACAGGATTAATTTTAAAACACCAGCAATCTCGCAGGACCAGATAGCTGACCCCATACGGAACAACTTTTGTTCTACGAGTTTGGATATAACTCAATATATTTAAAAAAAAATGATTTTACAAGTTTTTGTTGTGTCGTACTTTTCTTCGTAGACAGCGACGCGGCGCGGCGTGCGCGCGCGACATCAAAGGAGGCCGTCAGCTGCTCGGGCGTTGACCTTCAAAGGCGCTAGCCCGGTTCCCCACGCTTCGCGTATTTGTTTACGTAATCTGCGATGCGTGTTGTAACATTCAAGACGGAAATTAAATGAATACTTATTTTTGTATGAAAATAAAATCTAACAAATTATCAAAAGTCGTAGAACAAAAGTAGTAGCTTATAACCTTAGGAATCTACCCCTGCGAGGTTGCTGGTGTTTTAAAAATAACCCTGTATAAACAAGTGCCACTTAATTGTTTCATTTATCATTATAAGCAATAAATATATATTTCTACCTCAGCAGTGTTTTTTTATCACAAGACATTTTTACAGATTTCTGTTAGTATGTATTTTATAAACCATGCAGCAGAATTTTACACCATTCCCATCCAACTAATTGGTCAGATTTTGTACACACTTTTAGTACTAAATAAACTCGATTTGTATTTTTTCAAAATGGTTGCATCTCCAAGGTTGTTAATATACCTTCTTTTCTTCACGCCATTGATTGGCTATCAGATGAAAGGATTTGATAAGTAAAAAGGGATAAATGAGTTCTTTTTATTCCGAATGATGAAACGAGCAGGTGGGTCGCCTGATGGTAAGTGCTACCCTTAAACAAAAGCAATACCACACACAATTTAATTACAAAGCACTGCAAGGTATGTGTGGATTTTCGTATCTAATAAATATCTTCTTTTCAATTGTAAAGGAGGTGTTAATGAATTAATGTCCATACATTTATACCTTGGATCAGGTCATTGTACGCAGCATACAAATAGCATAAATATGTAGAGCCCTTCTTTTGAAATAGTAAAATGTTTCATTATCGATACCTAAGAACAGTCGATGGTTAGATTAGTATAATTATTTCTTCACTGGATAAATAAAAAACGACTTAAAAAGGTAAAATGAACTATATTTGATAACATTGCATCCACGCAGTTTTGGTGCGAAAGGCCTGTCTATATACATAACTGTCTTATAGCCACAGAGCTTATAGCACTATAAATTAATGTTGTCATACTTAAAATTGTACTAAATTAATATTTTAATTCGTTATCGAATAAATTCAACTGTATTTTTGCCAGGACTGCCTCATGTTTTTTCTGTACACTATACATGAGTTGGCCCAAAAGAAAGCATCTCCTTTAATTTTAATAGGTACTTCGAATTTTATATCAAAATCTAGATAACAAAATGAAGGCCAATAGTAACATAAAGCAGATGCACAACGCTCTAGCAGCGCTAGCACTAGCAACTAATAAATTTACATTTACACTATATATTTACAGCCTATATTAAAAACCAAAACTTCCTTCCTTGCATTGCATAAAGTACACATACTTTTAAATAGATAGTATATTTTACTACACTTTAGAGACGTGCCAAGTGATCTATATGTACATAAATGAATTGCCTAATGAATATAACAATTTATTAAAAAAATGAGATATTAATATGTAAATAATATTGGATTTGTAAATTAAAGTGTGTAAAGTACCGCTAGCAGCACAGAACAGTACGTTTTGCGGCATAATAGTGACGCCACGTACCGTTTAAAATGCGGTAAAATAGTTTTCTCCATGATTTTAATTTTCACATGTATTTTTTTATTTTAGTTGAGTATATAATTCATTTAACCTATTCCAAGAATTAGTTATATACTGATGGATTAAGTTAATAGTTAAACAACTGAATGAAACTTTTCTTTCATACAGAAATGGCAGTGTTTACCATAAACGCATAAGTGCATACACTTTACGCCAGGCTAGATGACGCCACTATTATGCCGCAAATTCTACTGATAGCTATACACTGCCACAAGCGGTATTCTATACACTTCTTTTGTAAAAGAAATGAAAATAAAATCCATAATAGTGATTGAATTTAGTATCAATGTTATTCCGTACATAACTTTTACAATATAATGTGAATATAACTATAAAACTATTTTAACTTAAAAACCCTACATAGCAACGTCCATATATTAATATATTAATAAAAAAAAAATATCTAGTAATCAAAAACCTAAGTACCAAAACGATGTTTTTTTACATATTATTTACAATTCCCCTGACGTGTGAAGGTTACCTTAATAAATTACAATTGGTAACGTAAAATAATTGTGGTTAAATAATAAAACACTGTATCTAAAGACCATACTGCTTATCGATACAGTGCACCTCAAGAACATCTCTAATGTATATTTTGTATAATCTGGCTCGTCTTTCCACAACTCTTGGCTCGTGGAATAAATAATGTGTAGCTATTTTTCTTCGGCGCCCAAACAATAGAACAGACTAAACATTCATTATGCACCGCTAAAAGCTTTATTTAACAAAAATATTGATTATATATTTCAAAATTACTTCCAATGTAATATTAGAATATGTCACTATCATGTATCGTTAGTACACTTTAAAATAGTGTATAAAGTCTTGCGATAAATATGTCTCTTATAACACAAAATAATTTAATTCGTATTTCATAATTTCGTAAGTATGTTGTCTTCGTAAACATGAGTAACAAATTCATTTTTAGTTTAGAATCGATGTATTCGTGTAACATCATCCAGAATTTTAGTTTTTATTTACGAAACATCTAAATTGTAAACTTTTAATTACCTACTCATTGGTGAAAAGGAATGTGTGTCCGATGTGGCGATAGGCTCGCTAATAATCATCATGGGACGAAAATAATCTCAGTGGCCTGTGGGTGCGATAATTTCACATCTACTAATCCTTCAGAGATAAAGGCGAGAGCTTATGTTAATGTTACCTACCTACCTACATTTTGGTGTGCAAAACTTATATACGTGATTGTGGATCACATAACATTTATTCCATTGGGCATCGAACCCGCAACTCATCATCGAGTCGTCCGAACCCGCTTACTGTGCAACATACGTAGTCAGAATAAATAAGAACATGTATTATATGTTTGCTATTATTAAACACATTACAGTTTCGTAAGGTATCTCTCTCTCTTTCTCTATCTCTGATGCTATAAATTATACCATTAAGAAAACTCGAAAAAAATACATAAATTGTCCTATTCATCTTGTTTTCAAACAAAATTGTGTTCAATTAAAAAAGTTGCTACGCGTAAGCCGTTATTTTTGAAACAAAAAAGTGTTCACGTGTTTTGTTGAGTATAAATAACGTGCGGATTATCTAAAAACGCGACCTCATATTCACACATAGCTTGTCAGTTTCTAATATAGCACTACATTTAAACACAAAGGAAATTGTAACGGTCCGCGCTTGTGTTATGAAATAAATAAAAATTAATGTTTTTAACGGGTAATAAAATTGTCATTTCAGCCCAAGTGTCCAAACTAATAAATTTTATAGCTCGAAATAAACTAAATAATCAAAAAATATAAAAGTATCAGAAACTACGGGAGACTTTCAGTCTCACAACACTCCGACCCGAATCAAATATTTGTGAATCACCCAAACATTTGTCTTGGTGCGCTGATCGATCCCGAGGCCTATCATTTTACACACGGCAACTTGCCCGCTGCACCACGGAGACTGTCACAATAACAATATACCGTATTCCCGTTCGTCGGCATCACACGTATCAGTCGTAGCGACCTACTTTAGTATCCGGTGATTCTTCAAATTATGTACTAGAGGACAGTCATTTATTTTTCATGTACCTTCTAATCCGTAGAGGTCGACTGGGCCCAACAGTGACATAGTGTACTATAATACAGGATAGCATGATCTCACATGAGGCCACCTGCATGTTGGCCGGTACTCTACCTTGAGAACTGGGCGCTAATTTTCTTTCCTTACCATTTTCATGGCGGGAGGAGGCATCCCGTTCCGGATTAAGATTTGGTCCCCGGGAAATCATAGCTCAACTGGCCTCTCTTCGCAGTGCTGACTTGGATCAGAGTCTAACCAGGCTAGAGAGCCTGAGTTCGAGCTTGAAGACCGTCGTCACGGCAGTGCATCATGCCTTTAGTTGAATGGATTGACAAGCGCCACGGTGCGTCGATGTTCGATCTGATACAGGTGCTGATTGAGCACAACTGTTTAATTCGTTACCGTGTCGGATCCGAAAACAGTAGTCTGCCGTGTACGCAATTGTGTCATAGCACAGAAGCAGTTCCGGCAGCTATGTAAAGTACACGATACCTTTTTTTTTTTTTTATAGCATAGGCCAACAAACGAGCAAGTGGGTCACCTGATGGTAAGTGACCCTCACCGCCCATGTACGCCCACCACCATAAGAATCATGGGCGCGTTGCCGACCTTAAAAGAAAGGGATAATTAGGGATTGGGAAGGGGAGGGGATTGGGGCTTCCGGATATCTCACTCACCGTACGAAACGCAGCAGCAAGCCGCTACTTTACGTCGGTTTTCTGTGAGACAGTGGTATCGACCCGATCGAGCCAGCCCATTCATGCTGTAGACAAAACTGTCTACAGCGTGGCTCTACCACTCAAAAATACTCATACCTTAGATTTTTTATCTCGTCACCTGGTATAATTACCTACATTGTATAAAATACCTTTTATAATTCTTAAATTATCAAATTACAATCGTTTGTGGTCAAAGAAAACCTCGATTTGTACCTCGAGTAGGCACCTACTTACTGTCAATAAATGTTATCCCGAAGAAACAAAACAGTTAAACTTACAATTAATATTTTATTTGAGATATTCGGTCATAACAAACTGAAAATGAAAGAGCAAATCGTCGGTTAGTCGCATATTTCGCGGAGCGCCATACGCGTTCGTCTAGCCTGGACAGGAATAGGGCGGGAAACCATTATGACTAGCGTAATATAAGTTGATTTACAACTCACGGTAACACCGCCGACCGACAACCCGATATTTCCTGTTATATTTGTATATAATTAAAGCGAATATATAATAATTACGACAAAATGTATATAAATAATACTCGATGTCTCTTAAACCTATATGTCGTCATTAAGGTATAACAGCTTTTACACAAAATGTTCCAATGGTCACTTGAAAGCTTTTACAAAACATGCGTATCGATCTTCAAAATTTATTAATAATTTGTTCGAATGTAGCCAGATGCTGAAATGCTGACACGTGGTGCATTTTCATAGAGCGATAAGTTACCCCAACTCATTAAGCCGCGCTGTACCCAGTTTTATCTATGTGTGTATGTGTTATGTACCAATATCAGAAAAAAAACTGATGTAACAACTATTGCCGCTGTGTTCCATATCATCATGACATTGCCGGAGGCCCATGATGTACATAACTAAACGACTCTACATTATTATTTAGAATTTCAGTTTCATGATGCGTATTGTAATTTGAAGTTTAGAAAGACACCATAGGAAGTTAATTATGCGGAACACAATACACCATGGCTATCTCATATAGATAACAGTGAAACTACAATTATCCATCGATGATAAGATAATCTGGATTGGCGGGAAGACACAAAAGAAAAAACGATGTTTGAAATAACTCTTATTACGAAACATCACTGACAACTTTATTTAATAGATCTCAAGCAATGTTATCGAACAAACGTCGCAAGAACCGTTTTTAAAAACTTTCTAAATTGCACAACTACAACTGACAATGAGTAACCGAAACGGTGACCACACTCGAAACAACGTTGCAAATTTAATACTAATTGAATAGTCCAAGTATTTAAAATAGATTTGGCTATAGCTAATGGTATAAAAGTCAGACGAAACATGGCGAATATTATTTATTATTCTCGTGTAACTATTATTCGTACAAAATTATCATATTTATTGCATTTATGATTGTTGTCCAAAAAGACAGCCGCGTCTTTTATGACCTTCAATACTTCATTAGGTCGTGGCAGGTTTAAGTGTCCGGGCAAATGATGCAAAGACATATGTTTGCAGCATGAATATTTGTAATTCATAGTTTCCGTCAGTTTCAACTTCATAAAATTATTACGGCTACCCCGTAAATGTTTTAAATGTAGAATGCATTTCATCACATACCTTAGTGCGCTGTGAAGCGATCCTGACATGTAGATAAAATATTAACTTTATGATACTTTTATAATAATAATTTTGGCAATCTGTTTGCAAACCTGGCATAATATTAGATTTTGGCCCGTGCTAGCATTTAGTGAAGTTCTCAGTAGTCTAGTTTTGGATGATGGATGGAATTTATAAAGGAATAAAGTGCAACGCAACACAATAAAAAGCATGTTTTATAAGAAGTGTTTAAAAACATATTTTTACTTGGTGTTAGAGCTAAGCTGTACACAGTTTTGGCAACAACATGAACGGGCTGGCTCTATCAGCTCTCCACTCTCACAGAAAGCCGACGTGAAAGAGCTGCCTACTATTCGTATGGTGAGTGAAATTTCCGGAGGTCTAAGTAAGACTAAAATGGTTGACAACGCATCCATGATTCTTCTGTTATTAATTCACCTCATTCCACTGGCTCGTTTTCCGGCTTTTGCGGTAAAAAAACCTTATTGCATACTAGAATAGGAACTGAATGCATGATTATTTTTTTAAATTTAATGGAAGCGAGAATGTGTAGCACATAAAAAACTTACAAAAGAAAGTAATGAATATGAAATATTTCCTCGCAAACATAAGATTTACAAGCAGCTACTATTATGATTTCAGCTCTTGTTTAATCTTCTTAACCGACTTCAAAGGAGGAGGTTCTCAATTAGGTGAGTATATTTTTTTGCTTTATTATGTATAAACATCAATTTCTCCGCCACTTATTTTTTTATATTAACAAAAAAAAATTGATTCGATAGAGTTTGGCTGCGATTTGGCCCCATATAATGTTAAGATCTAATAATTAGGGATTGCAATCCGGCGTCATTTTCAATCCGGCCGGATCCGACCGGATTCCCACTGATCCGGCCGGATCCGACCGGATCCGGCCGGATTGATCAAGTCAGGATGATTTTCGCTTTTCGGTTCAAAATGAACTGTTAGTAAGTTAATCAAGTGTTATTGTGCATAATATAGGTAGTTTATAAAAAATAAAACATATAAAATCAACTTTGTGTCCAATCTAATGTTAAGATTAGACAACGAACAAACAAATAAAATCTAGTAGTGTAGGTAACTAGTAAAATTTTAACAATGAAACAAGTAGCTCAGTCTTCATAGATTTCACTTTCACATGTTGATCAATTATTTTAGTAACATTATAAAATCTAAGATAATTAACCTTACGTAATTTATTGAGATGAGATCACAATAATTAATAAAGTATTTGAGAATGCTAACTATTGCAACAAACAAGTCTTATATTTATGACAGACACCATAATGATTCGATGAATCTTTGTAATGAATGGCACAATTATAACAATAATGAGTTTGTCTTATAATTACAACTTTTTAGTTTAATCAACTTATGAAAAATAATTATTTTAAGTAGAATTTTAAGTAATTTTAGGTAATGATATGTTGGCGTTCTATTACCTAACGTCAGGTATTACGTGCTACTTTCATGTGTGTCCCTACAGTAATAATTGTCTTAGTATCATTATACACAGAAAATCAATGTTGATTTTGAAAAAAGGATCGTAGAAAACAAATAATTTGTTAATTGTGTCATCTGCTAGTCGACTTTTACTAGAGCTGCAAATATAGCCTGTGGCCAAAAAGGCCCTTTCAGTGTCTACACTTGTCGGCTTTATTGTCAGCAAATAATCATAAATAGCAGACAAGTATTCTCTTCGAACTCCGTCAAAACTCGGTCCTTTCAAATGTAGTCATTTACTTTTTTAGTACTTTATGAAAATCTTTCTCTTTTTTAGTATGTAAGATATAGCACATGGTTTCTTGCTGGATTTGTTATTGTAATTCTTCTTATAATTTCAAATCTTTCAATATAATTTCTCTTCTACTATTTCTTCCAATTTTACTGAGTTATCATCTTGAATAACTCTTTCCAAGATTTTTGTCAGTTCTGATCGTATGACTTTTTTCTTTGGCATAGTAAAGTACCTAATCATGCAACAGTTCTATTTAAATAGCTAAAAAAAATTGTTTGTCTGTAAAGTCGGTTTACTGACGATAGTTGAACGTGACAACGTCTTAAGAAAATACTGATGGAATGGTAGCATTTTTCAAAAGAAAATTTTAATTTCATTTGTTTAATAGATTTGTATGTATATAGAGAAGGAGGTAATTGGAAATCACAATGAAATTGATCAAGTTAGATTTATTTGTACGCTTAAATACAATTATGTCAATTTTTTTTTACAATTTAATAGTTTTTACAAGTATAAATGTGCGTTGAGCAATAGCAGCTGTCACGCAGACGCATCGCTCACTCAAGTAGGAGAGAGACGATTGTCGAACGCTGCCGAACGCAAAGGCCGATTGTGCTTCTTTGTCGCTCGTTCCGCGCTCTCGCTTGCACTTCAAGCCTTACATGGAACGCCTCAGAGCGAGGTAACGCCGCATGAGTCATGTTCTTTCGTGCGTGCAGCCGGCTCTATCGAATTATAAGACGTTGTCACGTCAAAATTGTAGAACCGGATCCGGTCGCCGGATCCGGTATATTGGTACCGGATCCGGTGGACGTTAAATCATGCCGGATCCGCCGGATTACCGGATCCGTTTTTCCGGATTGCAATCCCTACTAATAATACAGTACGGAGTAAAAAACGAGACTCTTCAACAGACAACAGCCTCGGTGCCTGTGCAGCTGCCGGTCATCTGAAATGGCACTGACTTATTTTTTTATAATATATGCGCTGTAAGGTTGTTAAAACACTAATAATACAGGTGAGATACAAAAAATACTATGAGTTCAAAAACCAGAAGATACCACACATCATTCTGTCTTAGTAAAGACAATAAAAGACATAAGATCGCTTTTATTTCATATTTGCCTATAAGTAAACCCTAGCAACGTAATATTTATTGAGCTCTCTTATTGACTTAAATAAACAATCTTTAAATCATAAAAAGACATCTAGTATCAATGAACAATTCTTACATTTTATGTGCTACTACGTGAAATCGTTTAGTCATAGTCGTCACAGCTGAAGAGCTGGAATAGAGCGTCCCGTCGCCGCCCATCCTTCCAACAACAATATAACTCTAGTCATAAATTCACTGCAGCTATCGTTAAAAACTTTGTAAATTGTTAAAACCACGTGAAATTGTTAACAATGTGCGGTTTATTTATTGCTGCACCGTAATTATTAACCTCGCCCACGAATTTCATACGTAATTTAATATTGTAAAGACGGAAAATATCAAAGCTAAGCATACTTTTCGTTTCAGTAATGAAAGCTGTAAATATGTTATGGCAGGCCCCATATACACGGAATTATCTGTTTCATAGGATTTTACTGTGTTCGTTCCATACCACACTCCGTTAAATTTGATTGTTGCTGGAGAATTCGAGAACAAAGACAGAAGTAATAATACACTAATATTACCAAAACGATCCCAATAAATTGATTCACCTTAACTGACTTTCAGTGCCTACAAAAATATAATGATGATTGACATTTAATGATTTAATTTTAGGTTCAATTTATTCAGTTTATGACTTCATCTAAATTTAAAGTCATAAGTGAAGCGTGTAATTCAGCAGCAGTGGGCGTTGGTGGTTACTTGTTTCTTACATTTATATTATTAGTGGATGCTGTTGAACCTAATTTTAGCCGAAGACACTATCAGCCGTATTTACAAACATTTGAGATGTTTAACGTCGAAACTTTTCAATTTTAACTATATTATTATGCTGGTAATAGTAATTGTAATTGTTCTCAAGTTGTAGTGCAAAATACAAGCATTGCTTTGTTTTTAGAGCATGCTAAGAATGACGAAATAGACACATAATATTATTAATATATTAGGTGAGAACATTTCAATAATTTCAGCAATATTTTTATATTTGCTTATTTATGTTATATCTAAAGAAAATTCCCGACTTGTTACCTCGGATCAAAATTAAACCTTATGCTTATGTTACGTAGATGGAAAATTAAATAAAAATGTATTATCATCTTAATTTTCAATGCACTGTGCACATTCTGGTGTCAGTTAAATGGGTCACATTGTGGAATTTAACACATTAAATGGACCAATGTTTCTGTAAAAACACAGCCGCTGATCTTCCAGAGAAAAATGTGTCTACATTTACCGATTATTTTGGTACATATGGATAATGATATAGCAATTTGCAATTAAAGTTGCTAAGTTGTAGCCGGTAAAGCCACGCTGTAGACAGTGTTGTCTACATCATGAATTAGCTGACCGGGGTAGTAGTACCAATGTCTCACAGACCAACGTGAATTGGCAGTTTCGTACAGGGAGTGAGATTTTCAAATACACCTCTCCCTGTCCCAATACCTTTCCTACACATTCATGATTCTCTATATCTTTTCAATACGTGACCGATAACTTTTCAATACGTGACCCACTTACTCGTTTGTTGGTCTGCTATTAAAAAGTATATAATATTATCCTCTCAATGAAGTAAAGACGGCTTGTATTATGTAATATGTAACTACGCACTTGATGTGTTACTCGCTAATTAAAGATTTACTTTGCAATTAGATATAATCAAAGATTAACTGCGCTGTTGACGTGTGCGAGGTTGAACTATTCGTAGTGGCCGATCGTAATCTAAGGGTTACATTCGTAACGAATGTGAAGTGTACAGTTGCGCGACCGGCAGCGACGGCTGACGACGCGCTCATCGCTCGTCGGCGCGTCACGCCTGTCCTTCCCTTGTAACCGAGACCTATTGTTCATGCATGTCTGTCTAAATGAAAAATCTACTCTATTTAATTTCTTTGGCAGCTGGCGTCGTCGAGAATATTTTCATTCGGTCCCCGCGTGGGCAGCTACGCTCCAATATAGCGGGTGACTGACGCTCATTTTTATTACTCTCGCGATGCAGTACCGTATTGTTTTATTGATGTGTAAAATAAATGTAGGCAATACTGACGTATATACAACTATTTCTGTTCAAAGTTTAACGATTCAATAAGTACCTTCACCTGCAATAAACAACAGTTTTTCATAAGCCGAGCAATTTGCCTGCGCGTGAGTCATGTCCGCGAATTCAATGCCGCTGAAAGATATGCGGCTTCGTGTCGTGGTCTCGTGGATGTTGACGGTCGAGACGTGACTCGCGAGGAACACGGATAAGTGGGTGATTCTCCGTTTTGGCGAAAAACCTTTTTCCGGCGGTATTGCATTTTGCTAAAAACACTTACACACTAAAAGCGTGTTGCTAATTAATACTCATGAACCGAACTTGAAGTCGCAACATTTAATTTAGTGCTTAAACAAATCATAAACAAAGATTTTTATCAAAATAGCACGTAAATCGTCATTCACCTCCGTTTCCAAACATATATCAGTAACAGTTTCAGTGTCGTGATTTATACAAGCGACTGAATAAAAAATATATAACGATATTTTTAAACCATTGAATAACATATCTTCTTAAAATAAAATAATAATGTGAAATTTATTAAATAAAACTATGTTTTTTTCTTGCCTAAAATTTTGTCACAAGCAAAACGTCATTAATCGCATCCAAGTTGTCCAATAGGGTATTTATCAAAGTTAAACATGAAATTTATATGTGACGCAACCCACCCCTCCCGTGATGCATACGGTACCCGTGACCGATACGCCGAAGGAGATACACGCGTTATTTTTGCCAAAATTTAGCCAACATTTTCAGTTCTCCGGAATTTGTCACAAAATTTGTCATTTGTTTCATCAAACTTATCTAGATAATGTGTAATGCACTGTTGTTCAATAAGAAATTATTTTATTATACTATCATGATTAAGTCTTTACGCGAAAATCTTTACTTGCAATCTCGTTTTATAAACATGTCTCAACAATTCTAAGTAAAATCCGTCATTATTCGCTACGTCATTTGTGGCAAAATTGTTGTTGCTCCTAATGACCCATGTTGAACAAAATGACTGTACGTAAAGAAATAATTATTTTCATAGACACATATTCTAATAACCGTTTGTGAGATCCTTATTGAGGTGAAGTAAACAACAAAAATAATCATTTAAATGATTTTTATTACAAATTTGTACCATTATAATTTTAAAAAAATTACGTTTTGAAAGATTTGAAGAATTTGAAAGATTATTTATTCACAATTTAAAAATGGTACAGGACTCGTATTTATTGCATGCTGGCATGCCCTCTTTTATCCGTTCTTAGTATAATGGTTAACGATTGAGCCATAATTATGGTAAATAGAAATTATTATTGTATTTTTTCTTTTTCTTTCTAGACGATTTTGTATTTGTTTTGTATATGTTTGATTTATAAGATTGTGCACCAATACCAGGTAATCCAAAAACTCAAAGAGAATTAAATGTAATTGAAGCACTGATTCATGTAGATTTTTCAGAAAATTACTCTCTGAAATTTTCAAAAGTGCAATCGATGCATTTTGGTGCCATCATTGTTATTTATACTCATATTTTTCAACTGGAAGCGTGTCTCCAACGTCGTTTTTTACAGTTAGTAAATGTCTTCGCTATGATGTTCCTGCTATTTGGGCACATTTAGATCCACTCATAGAAGAAGTTAAGGCATTCAATCCTTTCATAGATACAATGCATTGTTTATCAGATTCACCTTTGTTACAATATAGGAACAAAAGTATGTTTTACGTAATTAGCCAATTAGGGTTTAACCACGAGCTTAGCAGAATCACGTGGAACTATTCAGAAGCAGGCCACGGCAAAGGTGCCCCTGGTGGTGTAGGTGCGACTGTCAAAAGGACAGCCGATCAAATGGTTAACTTTGGTTGGGATGTCGGGTCGTTCAAACAATTTTATGAATAGATTGAAAACTAAGTAAACATAATAGTAAAAAATGTTGAAGAAAAGGATATTTTAAACAAAGAAAAACTGATCCCGTTTAATTTAAAACCATTCAAAGGCACCTTGTCTGTTTATCAGGTTTTATAGGATAAATTTGTGAACAGGACGATTTTGAGAAGTATGAGTAGCTTTCTGTGTGACTTTTTTGAAATATGTGTACATGGAAAGCATCTTGGGTCGATAATTAACATACCAGATTCAAAAAAAGAAAAAAAATATCCAGAAATAGTGCTTCTTACTAGTCAGGTTAATCCAAAGGTCAAAATTCTACCTGATATCAATGTCACCTATCTGATTACTTCATCAACACTTCAAAAATGGCGTTAGGCGTAATACCTTGTTTTATACCGAACACCCCTTCTTAAAAACACACAATCTTTTATAAGAGCAACTACCACACTCACAAACGTGAATTAACGTTGATTGTCAAGTAATTTCTTAGATTACGATTATTTCTACACTCAGAGACAGTTACTGCTTTACCAGCCACTGAGTATACAAATAATCATAATTGACGTCTCTGAGAAATAACTGAATTTTAAAATATTACTAATAAATACTTAAGCTTAATTGACGTTTCTGATGACGAAAGATAGTTTTAATTTTTAAAATTGTAACAGATACGATGTAATTTTGAGTCGTAATCGTTTTGCATGGTGCGTTTGATTATTTCAGTTTTCTGAAAATTCAATAACAATGTATATCATCACTGTATGGAGCTGCTCGGTCTGATTAGGTCAGCATATTAATTGTTTAATTAAAGAAAAAACGGAATGGACAATATTGGGCATATAGGCAAAGTTGTGGCAAAGTGTACTGTTAGTATTTTGTAGTTGATTTCGAAATGAAAATGTATAGTAAAGAAACTTGCTAATGTAACGCGACGTACGCGCACCGGGCCGAAAGGCTCGTGTCCAGATCCTAAGTTAATTTCCGCGTCCCGCCAACCCTTCCGCCGCAAGGCCGCGCCGGGAGGATCACGCCACCGCTCGCCGGTCGAGCGAAAGCATTAGAAAGTGTGTCCACGCACATCAATTCGCCGATTCCGCGACCGCGACCCGCGCCCCACGTTGGGCGCCACTATAACTGTCCACTACGGGGCGGTTACTAAACAAAACTCACGTCACGTACAAAATGTTTTTATTATAAAAATACATTGATATTAATGCTCAACTTATATATTTGACGACCGTAGTAGGCAAAAGAGCGCGAGTCGCGAGATCGGCGGATTGATGTGCGTGGACGCACTTTCTAATGCTCTCGCGCGGCTGGCGAAAGGTGGCGTGATCCTCCCGGCGCGGTACTGGGGAGGGAGGGTTGGCGGGACCCGGGAATACGGAGCTGGACACGACCCTTTCGGCCCGGCGCGCGGGCGTCGCGTTACACTAATAATAATAATTAACCTAAATTCGGGAGACAAAATACTTATTTTGTTATTTTCTGTAATTGTATTGTGATTATATATAATTATGATAATGCCAAAAATTTAAGTTTTTAATTAATGTTAATTTTTTTGGGTCGATTTTGATCTTTTTCTCATTCTGTGTAACATAAAGTCATTATCATCACCTCAATTATCATTCATCGGAGGTGTACGTCATTATCCTCAACATGTCAATTTCTTTCGATTAGATTATCTCGTAAAATAAAAGAAAGTTTTATGTGCCCTTTATATTATTTTGTTGACAATAGTGTGTACAATTTACCTAGCCGCAAATAAAAAGAATTTTCAGGGGTTTTACAAAAAATCATAAAACCTGTCAAAAATAACATTTTTCCGCGAAACACCCAAGTATCCTCACAATGTCTGCCATGTTTATGAGATGACAATAAAATTTCCGCGTCGCTTTTCGCAAAGAATTCTCATGTTGGCGCTACGTCAGTTACGTCACAGTACGTAACAGCTTAGCTTTTCCCCGTGAGCGGCAAGGCTGCGCGCACCGGGCTCCGGGCAACGCCAGTGACACGCACGCGCACGGTTTATATTTGTTTTGATGATCACGCATTCACTGGCTGACCACTATCTACGCACTTCCTTCTTCACGCCCGCGATCCTGTTACTGGTGGAATCTAACATTTTTATTGCAGTTATCAATCACTACATTAATCCTACATGTCAAGGATAATCCGAGTGATCATAAGATCAATCTGATGTAATTATTTAATTTAAGCAAATTAAAGTTTTTTTTTATATTAAATTTTATAAATTCTTATTGGAATTCAATTGTATCAAAACAACATTTATTTACGTCGGTAATACATTTGTTATATGTGTCCACTGTCAATGAGACTTATTACTGAATTTATCATACGATATAATCATAATATAACTAGTGCAGGTATAGCTACAGATTTTTAAATGCAGCAGCCAAAACCAGTAATCATTCCGAATCCCATCAATTTAGCAGTGTGTTGGCATGTTGTTGTGTTTTCCGTATCCAACCATTGCCAAACAATGAAAACATTTCACGAAGCAGGTGAAACATTTGATACTGTGGCGACGATCGTTGGTATATATGGACAACAGGTGCCTGTATGTCAACTTGTCACGGTCGCCTACGTAAAATATACCTTAAATTAAATCAACAGTTGGCATATACACCAGACTGATTTTTTTAAAGTAAATTCCTAACTAACAAAAGTACTCAAAACTTCAACTCGTTGAAAAAACGGCTGTTCCGCCCCCAACTGTCAGTAGTCACAGCAATAAACCTTCTTTTACAAACGTAATAAATATTAATTTAAATTAATATACGTCATGTCGCGCTCATGTTGCATGCGTTATATAATAAAGATTAATCTCCGCTTTAATACATATTTTCTTTAATTTTATAGCATTACGGAAGTAATGTTATTGTCGCTTCAGCTTGTAAATTTTATTTGGTAATGTTAAGGTGTGAAAATTTTAAAGTGCATTATTTTATATTCTAACAAAAAGTACGAAATGTATGATGTATCGCGGAAAAATTTGTAAAACTCTATCGCTAGACCAGTTTTGCTTTCAGAATTTGAAATGTGTTGCAAGATAGACTTTGGCGTACTGGATTTTGTTACATCACGCTCTAATACTAGTTAACGATACGGATTTTTCAAATTCATAAAATACAGTTCTGAAACAAGATCAGTATAAGGATTTCGGCAGCGGATTGAAGATGCGGTCTGATTGCGGACTGCGGTTGCAAATTTTTCTTGGTTTCTGAGTGGCACGCGGCATGTGGCATGGCCACTGGCAACATCTCTCCGCTAATGACACATGTGGTCGACTCTGCGCCACTCGCACCAAGGACACGTCACCGTTCGCACTCCGCACACCGCACTCGCTCTATTTCCGACCGCGGCTATTCCTGAAAGCTTACATTGTTTTATTTTGGGCCTGCAGAACACTGTCCACCGGGAAGTTCGTTGCTATTGGCAACCTAGTCTTTGGCGAGGTCTGGAGTTTTTCTAAAATAATATGAATAATTAGTATAAACAAGACCGAAAATAGTCAAGACTCAGTCAACATTCAGGAAAATTCAGTGTTCAAAATACATCAAACGCAGCTCAACTAGTTACCATTATTACGCCCTTCTCATCTCCTATATCAACAGATGGACTTATCGTTTGATCTTCAAAGGCAAATTAATTTTAGGCGGAATTGAAAGGTTTTATTTAAGCCTAGCTAGCTAGTTATTGAAGTATTATGTGTTCCGTCTAAAAATCTTGGCATTATGAACTATGATGTGAGTTAAGATGCCTCTTTTACCTGTGTATAGGTTTTTGTGTGCTGTGTTGGTCAGCTAGCATTTAGGAGTGTGCCTAGCATTTAAATGAGGATTATTTAGGTTCTAGGCATGTCTACAGTACCTAAATTATGTTCCAGGATAAGCAATGTTTATGAAGCGGTCAGTACATACTGTTTTATTGTTATAGACAAACACGAAGGCACTAATTGAGACAATCCATTAAGCCAACACATTGAACCAATCATTCATCCATACAATCACAATGATTTATAGAGTATCTTCATTTCAATGAATTGGCCTCCTGTAAATAGTCTATTAGTGATTAAGCAAGACCTATACGTTTTTTTTATAGCATAGACCTACGAATGAGCGAGTGGGTCAACTGATGGTAAGTGATCTCCACCACCCATATACGCCTACAATACTAGAAGAATCATACATAAGCGCGTTGCCGACCTTTAAGAGCAGAGACTTTAAGGGATTCGGGCGTCCGGAACGCATACACTACTTACTATACGAAACGCATACACTACTTTACGTCGGTTTTCAGTGAGACAGTGGTAACGACCCAGTCGAGCCGGCCCATTCATGCTGTAGACAAAACTGTATACAGCTTAAAATACATAGTAAAATAAAATAAATGCGCAGCAGATTTAAAAATACACTGTTGTTTCGTTTAAATAATATGAATAATATATCATCTTAAGCATCAATATATGAAAATACAATTAACTAAGGTTGATTATTTATCTTTAGAAGCTAACAAATTAATATTTGTTTACTATAACACAAATAATGTCTTTGCTAATGATGCGCTATTCATTAAAATTGCCGTAACGAATTTATTACTATGAACAAGCAATAAAACGTTTAAATGATAAATATTTATTATTCGGATGGATAATTTGCAATAGCTTAAGAAGTGCTACCTAAATAAGTAGCTAATGAATAGTACCTATGTATGTATGTGCATTCTGCGTGTACATGAGTTTTATATAATTTCTTAATAACATAAAGATTTGATGTATCTCAGTGCCGATTGCCGAAGCCCTAAATTATTATTTTTTTTTATTAGCCCTATATTACCTATATACGTCCCACTGCTGGGCACGAGCCTCCTCTACTGAATGAGAGGGGTTAGGCCTTAGTCCACCACGCTGGCCTAATGCGGGTTGGCAGACTTCACATACCTACGACAAATCTTATCGAGTTCTCAGGTATGCAGGTTTCCTCACGATGTTATAGCTCAGCGATAGCTCAGCGGGGAGTGATATTGACTGTCGATACGAAAGTCGCAGGTTCGAAACCAGCCCCAAGAGCATACACCACTGACGTTTCTAAGTTACGTGTATATTAATTGTTAATTATCACTTGCTTTAACGGTGAAGGAAACATCGTGAGGAAACCTAAATTATTAATTTTCCAAATTGTTTTTTGTGTAACGTAGGAAAGTAGAAACATAGGAAGACACATTTGCAAGATTTCAAGTACACTTCTTACTACCGCACTCAGAGTTACAGACAATTAAAGTTTAGTGACGTCACTGAGTGCGACAGTAAAACTATAAATACTTAACGAGTGCTGGCTTAACTACCTATGGCAAGCTTTAGTTTTGATAATACTGAGAAGTGAATTTAAACCAGGCAGCTAGAAATGCTCGTTTTTCGCCTTCCCTCCCAGATTTTAAGCCGATTTATGATCATGCCCGTACATTATTTTCTGTATACACATAATAATTAATATTAATTATTATTCTTACGGCTTATTAACATAAGTCACACAAAACTTTTGGGAAATCGAGGACGATTATAAAAGTAACATTTCCATTATATTGCAAAGCAATTTTGCCATAATGCTTATTAATGGTGTCGTAAATCACCACAGCTGCAAAACTAGTATGCATTGCCAAACAGTTTAGTAGTACCGTTTTTACACACGTTTTTCTAAACCCCTAAAACAGACACTGGCGGATTGTGCTAATTATTGAAAGAAAAAATTGCAATTTATTTGATTCAATGTAATGAAGGTTATAAAGCCCCTATTCAGCGTGCACGCGTTATAAATAGCCTAGTGGCGGTCACCTGGGACCTTGGCGGTAGGTGCCAGCACAGTGATATATTTATACCTTACGGTCGCGTTAAAAATTGTATAAGTAAATACCTACCGATTCTAGACGGCACCGAATACGCTTGCCGCTTTTGGTTGCTTTATTGCGTTTGGATTGTCTCAGCCACGTCATATATGTATCTTAACATAAAAACAACATTTTGCTATAAATGTCAGTGCTATAAATGTAGTTTGGTGTTTAGACAAACCAACCATAATCCTAATGAATTATAAAGTATTAAGTACAATAGACACTTCCACAGCACTATATATCATACCCATATCCATGGACCGCCATATTCTTGTTGTCTATCAACCAAATCACCTCCCATTTGTTTTGCAGACTTCACATACCTCGAAATTCTTATGGATAATTCTCAAGTTACGACTACATCAGGTCGCAAAAAGGTAACGCGTGACGGGGGTCGGATATGGACCCACCACACACGCCACAGGAGAAGGAGGCACCTGGTGGACAACTGAGCAGCATCTACTGTCCTGTGGATCAGGAGCTTTTGAAGAATCCCGTCATGGTATCCTCTGCTGTCGTAAAGACGACAATTTGGGCCAATGGGAATTGCAGCTGCACAACGGCAATAACGCTGTCTTTATATGCCATTTCACGGTGCGACCCAGAGATGGACAGCGGCGCAATAATTACGACATCATTATTAAGACGGACTTGTGAGTGCCTTGAGAGGCGGGTTGCATATGGCAGAAGCAGTACCGACAGCAATCCAGAGTTCAGTTAGATTCCCCCGTACCGTCTCAATTGCGTTAAAGAACTTAAGAAGCGTGGGCATGTTACTAAAAAGAATGGGTAGATTTATTTCGCGATATTTTTAGTGTTATCATGTCCGTAGCATTATCATGCACTGCCACTTGTTTTAGTTTTTGAGTTCTTTTTCCTTACACCTTTTATAAAGCGTTAAAGAAATTCGATAAAAGAGTCGCATAGACTGCGAAAAATAAAGTTATAAGGCACCGATGTACCACTGTTGTTTTATATACCTTATTTCATTGAGTTTTACTCCTAACAAAACAAAGTTGAGTAATGTAAAGTTCAATGATTAGATTACCACTGAAAAGTCATGTGCCTACTTCCTGTCTTATATTATCCAAGATAGGAACATGGGTATAACGCATTTTGCGTCCAAAAAGCCCGTTAATATACTTTGAAAAATAAATTAACACAAAATTATATCTAGTATAATTTGTATATACAGTATATACACAATTAGACTTATTTTTGTACCCGGTCTGGCGATAGATTAACACTTTATCACACCTCTGCTTGCCGCTTCGGGGATAGTTGCGTGGGCTTATTGCGTTATGTTAAATTATACTTAGAAGTACAATAGATTTAAACGCAATTACATTGTAATGTTATAGGTGAACGAACACACGACTGCCAATAAACTCTTAAATTTATTATTATTAGAGGAATCGTAGGTGGTAAAGGACGAAATTGGGACGCGAAGATGTCTATTATGCGTCCCACAAACTTGCCCTTCACGACGATTTTCTGAGTGACAGCAATGTCAGATTGCCAGGTCTTATTCAAATTTTTGTGTGCTCCACAAACATATGTTTCAGGTCTGGGTGCTGTGGGTCCTTCGTAGTTCCTGATTTCCACGATACAGGTTTAACCTAGTGGCCGATCAGGATTATGGGTTTGACTGTTGGGTGTATTATTATTTTAGTGGTAGAACTACACTGTACCATCACATGATGGTAAATGATCCTCACCGACCAACTTACGTTTGCCAGCCTATGCTATTAAAAATACTATTTATAAAAATGTGTTTACCAATATTATATTATACCATAAATAACTTAATAAATGGTTAATGGAATGGCGTTAATGGGCGACAAGTTTTTCTCACTATAATACATTACACCATTACTATAAAATATATTTTTATGATCTTGGCTAGAAATCAGTGTAAACATGTCTCTGACCTGTGTGTGTCTCTTATGAAACACATGCAGGTCAAAAATATTATTAATATTGTTATAATGCTAATGCCCCTTCACCTCCAAAATACATTAGAGGTATTTATTTTTGTTTTGTCATACCAAATATAATCCTATCATCCTATACCTGTGTAACTTTTTCCAACATGTGGAATTATAGCCTTAAGCGGAGGTTTATGAGACGAAGGAAAGATAATTATGCTTTTAACTCTATCATACCAACCCAAATAGGCCATTGACTGGTGACAAGGATTCCTACCAAAATATTCATCATTCAGATCACATGTGGAAGAATCACGCTGTAGACATTTTTGTCTACAGCATGAATGGCCGGCTCAACCAGTTTGGTACCACTGTCTCACAGAAAATCATGTCATTTTTGACAGGGACCCTTGCTCCCGCTATGTATATATCTTACTAACTCTAGATCGCTAACTCCCTCTTAGTGGGCATTTTATTGAAATTCTTCAAACGCTGACGACGTATCTAATATACAGGGTTATTTTTAAAACACCAGCAACCTCGCAGGGGTAGATACCTAAGGTTATAAGCTACTACTTTTGTTCTACGACTTTTGATAATTTGTTAGATTTTATTTTCATACAAAAATAAGTATTCATTTAATTTCCGTCTTAAATGTTACCTACACGCATCGCAGATTACGTAAGCAAACACGCGAAGCGTGGGGAACGGGGCTAGCGTTGAAGGTCATCGCCCGAGCCAGCTGAGCGGCTTCTTTGAGTCGCGCGCGCACGCCGAACGCTACGAAGAAAAATACGACACAACAAAAACTTGTAAAATCATTGTTTTTTAAATATATTGAGTTATATACAAACTCGTAGAACAAAAGTTGTTCCGTATGGCGTCAGCTATCTGGTCCTGCGAGGTTGCTGGTGTTTTAAAATTAACCCTGTATAAGAAATACTCTTTACCTTAACAGAATTTTAACAGTGTAGAGAACTTCTTTAAACTTACTTTTTTCTTTCTAAATGGCTGTATCCTGGCTTATGCCAAGGTCCGGCTTCCCATCATGATTTGACAGTGGATTCGGTATTATGTAGGGCGACCCGCCGCGGTCTAATCCCCAAAACCCGCAACGGAAATCAAATTCTCCCATTGTCTCATCCGTAAGTCAGCGGAATGTACCACGTGCAGGTGAGGTTGGCATTGGGCCTAAGATTACTGTGTATAATTAAATTGTTTGGAACATTTCTAGATAACTGTTTACCGAGCCATATTCGACCAGAACAGATAATCTCTATTTCAAAACACCCATTGTTACACGCGAGTAAACTGAACTAACGCGACTCGTTTTACGTGTGAATCATCCCAGAGAATTTTTATTTATGTTTTTTTGAACACTAACTTACCTACTTGCGTCAAAGGAGAATTCACACACTTTTTTTATAGCACAAGGCCGTTTCGCTCACCTAATGGATAGTGGTAACTAACGCCCATGGGCACCTCCAATGTCCGAGGAATTATGGATGCGTTGCTTTAAAAACAAATTATATAATGGAAATAGAGATGGTGTTGTTGAGCCTTTGGAAATCCAACATTAGGAAACGCAAGAATATTTTTAGTGGTAGAGTCACGTTGTAGACAGACCGATGGACCGATCCAACTCCTTAATTATCCCTTCCCTTTAACGTCGGTAACGCGCCTAGGATTCTTCTAGTATTGTGAGCATACATGGGCGGTGAAGATCATTTACCATCAGGTGACACACTTGTTTGTGTCCTGGTCTATGCTATAAAAAAGCTACCACTTCATATCGGTTTTCGGATTGGGATCCCACCCCAGCCAAGCCCGCACATCCATGCTGTAGACTAGAAAACTGCATGGTGACTCTACCAATAACCATGTATTAAATACTTGAATGATATTGAGGAGAAAAACGTTTATTTACCCTGGTTTATTTCTATAATGTCCTAAACCCACGTCGTTAGTTCTAAACGATCTTAAAATTGATGAGTATGAATACCGGGGCGGCGCGTTTAGCCGCGAATAAAATTCTAACGTGTCGTCAATACTCTATTTTACGACCAACATCCGTCCATTTATTTTACGGTAATTATATTGATCAGCGGTTACACAAATTGTTATTCGTTTAATTTAAAAATAGGTGTTTTTTTCTATTTGATTTTTATTTCGAAGCTTCTCGACATTTTTAAAATATAAAAAACGTTATTTTTTATCGCCTTGATAGGCAATCGAGCAAGCAAAGCAAACCCGCCTGATGGTAAGCGGTTACTGTCGCTCATGGATATCGCCAATGCCAGGGGCACGGCAAAGACGCTGCATACGGCTGAAAGAATACTCTTTAACAGTAATCTCTTAATTCTTTAAACAGGCTTAAGACTGTTTCGAGACTACAAATTTGTGTCTTCGTGGGGTAAACTAAGTTCATTTCGCCCTATTTGGAGTCCCACCCCAGAGAGCTCTCGATTTCAAACTCAAGATGAGATCGTCTTTCCTCTACAGTACCTCTAGGAACATTCTGGTGGCCGATGTATCGCTCATCACTCGTGCTATCATCTGCATATGCAGGATGTTAGGGCAGACAGCCATAATCTTACCCTTGCCCTCCAAAGCTTCTGCCCAGCGATGTGTAAGGTAGAAGATCACCAGCTGACCGACCGTGACGCAAACCATACTGACGATCACTGATCAGCTAGTGCTCCTCAAGGTACCGCATCAGCAGGGCATTTATAACTCGTTCCATGACTTTGGAGAGCAGAGATGGGACCGTTATCGACCTATAATTCGAAGGGACCGACCGGTCACCTTTTAAGGCATCGGATGGACGTGAGCAACCTTTCACGAAGTGGGAATAAAAGGCCAATGAAATTACCTATCTGGGGGTTCAGAGAAGGGGTTCAAGCGGAAAGAACGCATTCGTCAGCGATGTCCATAAAGTTAATCAAGTCCAAACTCGCAAAACGACTGACGACTAGACGGCAGAAAAATGTAATGTCAAATTTAGAGTTTACTTTGCTAAAAGATGTGTATCGCTAGAAAAATAACAACAAATTTCCTACACGATTGTGAGTGATGATGTATAACAATATCTTTCTTTAACCAATTGAATAATGATTAACGGAAAGAGGATTTAATAAATAACAGATCAAACAGATACATCTACTGGTGATTGTTATGACACATTCTTTTGAAAAATTACTCATTTCACGAATCGATGATCACAAAGAGAAGATTTAAACCCGTAAACAATATGTAAATTCTAATATTGAGGTTCCTATGTACTCGCAGACCGGTTGCCGACAGCATCTCTGTTTGCATTTCGTATTTTTGTGAAAAAAACTATTGGTAATCCATAAAATAAAAGAATTATGACAACCTAGTTTCAAAACGAGCAAACTAAATACGTCAATATACTTTACTGAGCAATAACTTATTTTTCTTTTCTCTGGTGTCTAGAGACTAAGTGGATTCGGATTTAGCAAAGAAAATTTAGTTAAAATGGTTCGTTATATTATTTTAAACTATATTATTTAATAGATATGATTCAGCAAATACATAATATTGATTTTATATTCTTTGGCATGTATTAAGTGTTAGGTATTGCCAAAAGCAGGTAACATGTGTTTTAAACATGTTGCATTATTCATATCCGACAATTTATAACCGTCCGTTGAGTTTGATGAATTACGAAACAGGCACTAAAACAAACATATGGGAAACAGTTTCTTCTTCAAGCCTGTCTTATGTTAAGAGGGTACAATTTTAGTAAATAATCGAATGCGGGAAAATATTCTTGTTTAAAAATTTGCCGCTTTTCCCTTAAATTGTCGTCTTCCATTTAAAAACCACTCATCCATTTATATTATCCATTTAAAAAACAACTACCTACATATCGCTTATTCTGACTGAAGTTTACACATTTAAACATTACATTATAAATAAATTTAGGTTAAATTATGAAATAAATGCTACGCAAATAACGTTATCTAAATTAATTTAGTATCATTTATGTCAATGTGTGTGTATAACACTCAAACATGTGTAAACATGAGAAGGGATCCTTTGGCTCACGTCTCTGTTTAAATACTACCCTTTACTTTATCAAATTAATTGAGCATACTCGTGTAAACACTAAAAATACTTTACATGAGCGAATAGCACTTGCTCACATGTAAAACTATCTAATTTTGTACTCAAGGTGATCGTACATAATATCTGCATAATATTCAGATATTTTGGTCTGATACCAAGCTTCACATCCCGGGATTTAATGTGCATCCACAAACTACAATAACAAATATGTTTAACATGTACTGTAATCAATTCTACGGCCACTATAACAGCTATCTCAGCTGGATGCGCCATGTACCTACGAAAATTATGGCATTATTAATTATACTAAACACCTCAAAATGCATAATATTTATTTCACTGAAAAAATATGTCGTCTCTGCGAATAAAAAAAAATATTGAATGAATCACCCATGTATTTGTGCAATAAACACAAAATAAATTATGAATACGTCATATGATATTAAAACATTTTATTGATATAAACATTTATGCTTCTCTTTTAATTTCTCACCCGTATCACCAGCGAGAATTCCACACACGTTTTTTAAACAAAACGGATAGTTGGCGAAGTAATTCAAAAGAATCAATTTAAACAGTATGACGTATCGCAACAGGTATTGGAAGTATATTATGCCAATGACGCGGGTATGACGCGAGCGGATTACGTAATCTCTTGCCATTGGCCGGTTAATCTCGATCGTAAAGAACCCAAGTATCTTTTTTCTATAAGTTGAATCAAGAGGTAAAAATGTATCACAAAAACTTGTCTTTTTATTTACTTTCATAACGTTACCAACAACGCTCGACGACGCAACGTAGCATCATTGTAATCTACTAGGTTAGGGACGTCTACGTCGTGACCTTGCACTAGGTGCGGGCTCGCAACAAATGCGGTAATTATATTCACTATCCTACACGTAAACAAAAAAACAAAATTCTTTAATTTGCGTAGGTATATACATCGTTTCTAACTGCAGACCCATGATCAACATGAAACTTTACATCACCCAAATAAAATCTATTATAATAACTACATAAAGTATCTTGAAACAGGTGTACAAAATAACTAAATATAATATTCAAATACCTCGTCCCTATTGGACAGTAATAATAATGTAACATAAAATAATATTTTATTACATTACAGTATCAATATTGTACAATATAGTAGGGTGGGCCAAAAAAGTTTTGGCACCCCTACAATATAGGTATTTACATAATTAAGTAAAGAACAAACATACCACAATAACTTAGATACCTACTATAATATGCAATATAGGACAATAGCATTGTAAAATATTTTCCTAATACCAAGTAATTCCTAGTATTTACCATTGGCACCATTTCAATTAAAATTAATACATAGCAAAAATAAATCAAGTCAGAACGTACGAAAGCTATTTTTTTTATTTTCTTGCAGATTTAATGGAACGTTGACGTAAGTAAATCGAAATTCACTTGCACTGTCTAACTCTGATTTATTTTCGTTCCATTTTCAATATAACACATTCGCAGTTTTTATGAAAATGCGAGTATTACAAAGTCCAATATCACGTGTGTGGCTAATTTAACTGACAGTCGATGTGTAATTTGTGTACAGTATCGGTAATGATTAATTTTATTAGTTTGTTGCCCTCAATAACCGTTTTTCTCATGACGCATTACTGGTTTTAGTTACAACAAAAACGGCCTAATCGATCGACTGAAAGATGCTGATTCAACGTATCCCATAACATTTTATGAATGTCACAAAGACAGTCAAAGGAGAATATTGAAATAAAAGCGTCAATGACTTATATTTAAGAAAGAAGTCAAAATATATCTTATTAGTTCTGCCTAGTGCCTGGGTAGAATCCGTAGCGTACATACCTACGTATAAGATAGGAAACGTCGTCGTCTGTCACAAAGAGGAATTTTTGTGTGGACATTTGCCAGCACTCTCCTTTTCAGATTTTCAGATTAATTATTGTTTTACGCGTCTTTAAAGCATACTATTATAACATACTCATATACACGCCGGGAGTGGGTGTTGCTCTCGGCTCGTTCAAATTTACTGCCGTTTGATATGTCATCTTAATCTTGCACGAGGCAAAACAAAAGTCTCTGTCAATCCTGTTTATGAATTCTTAATAGCTTAATGTTGTCATGCAGAAACCGCACTGAAATCTTGAAGGATGTGGGCACGTGGCAACAACAATTCCATTAATACAATAATTAAGGAATTTATACTAAGCATTAATACGACAAATTTACAAAGTTGTAAACCAAACACTACCGTAAATTTAATTTGGCAGGTCTCAAAATTGCCCATTCAAATGTTGCATCATCATCATCATCATCAGCCACACGACGTCCACTGCTGAACATAGGCCTCCCCCAAAGATTTCCAAACCGACCTGTTGAAAATGTTTAGTAGGAATGTATCTAAAGACATCACCTTTGAAGGTATATCAAAATCATTACTGGATTATAGAATAATAAAAATATTTTACGCTAATGTATTTTCTTTTTTTATCGTGTTTCTTAATGACAGCAGCAAACATTTGAAGTGGTTTTAATGGTGCTGCCATGTTATATAACATTTTATAACACCGGTGTGGCAGCATCATTTAGTAAACATTTCTTAACAATTTGTAACATTTTGTAACATTTCTTAACATTTTATAACCGCAGGCGGCGGTACTTTTGAGAGCGGCGCCGTCAAAGAAGCCGTCAAAGAAGAATGTTCAGAAATGTTAGAAAATGTTAAGAAATGTTATAAAATGTTAGATTTAATGTTAGAAAATGTTTGTAAACATTTTATAACATCGGTGTGGCAGCACCATAAGAACGCATTATCCCTAAAATCTACGCAATATATTATGTTTAAAACCCATTAACACAAAACTATTATGAATAACGATGGTAACAAATAGCGACGGCGACTTGAAGGAGTACAACGCACTCTAGAGACGAAGATCATTTCTAGAGCTCAGGACAAACATTTCTGACATTTTAAAGTAACGTTTGACATTTTTCATTGTCGCTCACTTCATCGGTGAAAGAAAACATCGTGAGGATAGAAGGGTCCTGCATACCTAAGAACTCGCCATAAGAATTTTGAAGGGATGGTAAGTGTACCAAATACCAACTCGACATTAGGCACCTGCGCTCTTTTATTAATGGCGGAGGCTCGTGGCCATGGTAGAATAGATTTATTACAAAACAGGGGTAATATTATAATTCATTCTTAATATGCTTTATATTTTAATCATTTATATGATTTATTGAAATATCTGACCAATATAATTTGATTGTCACGACTATATTATATATTAATAATCTATATTATTTACTAGATGATATTATTACTCTATCTAAGATTTAAATATGGAAATTAGATAGCAGTTACAATATAGTCCTTACAAATATAAGCGAGTCTGCCGAGAATACCTCCTAATGTATAGTAAAAATAGTTTTCAGTTTGTGGAATAGTAATAAAATGCACGAATAAAAAGTGTACATACACAGAAATATGAAATCATATTGCTTCTCTCATAAATTTCTTTTGACGTGTGTTTGTTTCAAACTCGTTGCGAAGTTAATGTTTCGCTACTCGGAACACCCAGTCTTGAAATTCATTATCAAGGACGAAAAAAGAATGCAGCGACGCTTTTGTTCCAATGAAAATATAACATAGTTCATTAAAAATAAACTAGTTGTATAGATAAAAACATATCTTAAATTCAAAGGTTTGCATAAAAAGTATTGCATAATTAATAGATTTGTTTAAATAATTGCCTTTTTCAATGTTTTAACAATTATTGTTGATCGGTGTGAATAAATATAAAGATAAAAATAAAAAAAGACCTGATAAAGATCGCAGGAAGTCGCTGGATGCAGGCCGCTTCCAACAGGTCGGTCTGGAAATCTTTGGGAGAGGCCTATGTTCAGCAGTGGACGTCTTGTGGCTGATGATGATGATGATGATGGTGGTGTGAATGTTTGGATTCGGAAATATACGAGACGAGTAAATGTGATTTGAATGACTGAAGATATTTAAATCAAGGAAAACTTGAAAGACAAAAGACTCACGACCCGATGTGTGCGCTGCTATTAGAATTAATTAATATTTATAACGAATTTAAAATCAATGGAATTCTGTACATACTGACGTCACTACGAATCTTTTTTTTATATTGGTAATTTCCCATAATAAACTAAGGATTGAAAATGGGAATACCTTTATCACATCATCCCCGTATCCCATAACCCAGTAGGCCAAATTAGAAATTCTATTCATAGTAGCTGCTTACATTACTTTTAACGTCGGGGATTTTAACGTTTAAATAATAAATCGTTTTAAAATCAATGAATGTATTGTTAGTATATTATCCACGAGCAAAATCTAAACTTTTATTAGGTCATTACGAACAACACGTCAATTATATTAATATTACTTAGAAAGACTACAGATTCTCTTTCGGATTCCATTATTGAACTAATGGTAATATTTACGTGGAAACTTTACAGCTGTCATTTGTCCTCGACTATTCCTAAGAGGCTGATCTTATTTAACCGAACAAATAACAGTATCGAATTGAAACCGACATGTCAAACGGTTCGCGAGGCGTATCCATTGTCCAAGATGAACATTTGACAAACGGACTGACATTTTCTAATTTAGAGTGCGACAATTCACGATCTTAGGCTAAGATCTATGGAACAAACTTCGACTTAAGTCAAGGCGTTTTGTATGAAAAGACTTCGCTATGTCACAACTTACAATACGGTGACTCGATCGCTCCGTAAGTTCGACTCACAATGACATCAAATTACAAAATATGTGTATTATTTTAGAGTAATAACAATTTTAACTCTCGTTTTTTCCCTGACGAGTACCATTTAAAATATTTATGAACATTTTTTAAAAATGTACTACGTGTAATTAACATCCACCTATTTCTAGGTGGTAAGCCCCAAGTATGCAAAAAAAATTACTGGCCATTATGACACCTAACTTCTTATGTCTCGTGGTGACGGAGTCGCGGACCCTGCAGTGCTTGGTAATTAAATTATGTTTGGTGTTGCTTCTGTTTATGGGCAAGCGTGGTGCTTATCATAAGGCAAGCGACTTGCTTTTTTCGTCATTCTAGCAAATTAAAAAAGATCCATAAAATGCAATAACATATATTACACATTAAAATTTATAAGGCTTTACAACTTAAATCTCATATAAAACGATGTTACTTTTTAATTATTGCTTTGACCCACAGTTGATGCTAATATTCAACACATTCCTTAATTAACATCAACATTTCAGTCAGAGTGAAGCCGAAGCGAGCCGAAGAAGCAGCCCTACAGTACGCGCGAGGTAATAAAAATAGGTAGTAGCGAAGCATATGCCGACAGAGATTCGGACATCAACTTTTGATTCATCTTATAACCATACAAAAATTGTATGATATATGTCAAAATGAAACATTTAGCAGATATACAGTAGGCGAGCGACGTGCGTAGGCCACTTGGCGCGGTGCCAGGACTCACCTGCCGACCCTTGTGTGCCGATAAAGTCTCAACATTATTTACAGATGTATCTTACACACGTATTGTTGCAAAACATACCATTGATGCACCGGCGTAATCTGCTCGTATTTGTCAAAAAGTAAAAATATATAATTTGATTTAGTTATACGTAAGTACATAATATTTTAATGAAGTATAATGTAAAAATATTCAGTCATTTATAAGTTTCACAAATCGCATTTATTTAACCTTCACAAATCACATCAGTTATGTCTTGGCAGTGATGTTAATGTAATAAAAATGACGATTCTGACATTACATCTAGTATAGCCGTTTATTTGATTTATATCCAGACATTATTGTGCGTACGAAATGTACATCAATATGAGCCATGGACCGTATAGTTTCTGGAGATACTTACACCATCTCATTTCTGTACTAGACTCTAGCGGAAGCTTGCCTAAGCTAAGAAATTGTAGTCATGGATTCAAAACCCAAGTCAGGCAATGACAATTTGTGTTTGAATTTTCGATAAAAACATACTTGAGTAAATCAGGATTGGCACGTGAGCATGTTATAGCGATAGGTCCACCCTCTATTACACCGCGGGTACACTACCTGCACCTCTGAATACAAGCGTAAACTTATGTACTTAATAATTCTATTTTATTAATTTTATAACTTGTAGAACTAGTCTTACTGCCACTAATATTAAAAGTCATCTTGCCATATACTGCGCATAAAAGTGTATAGTAGAAACATAAAAATGGCAGTATTGAACGCAAGGAAGCTCGCTTATCTGATGCCAAACGTGTGCTCAGATTTATGGTTTGATAGCAGTGCCAAACATAAACTAACGTAGAATTTGGCGTACGCGTCGCGGAAGCGATTAAAACTGCCGTTACACGATACAAAGGTATTGTAAACTATAGAATGAATCAATACGCAAGTAAGTCCACACAACGATAAATTATTTTAATATATGCAAAGATATAGATTACATGTTTTTTAACAATATTCTAAAAAGACATGGCAAATAGGTTTTAAGGCAAACATACAGGCTCATAGAGAGCCAATAGATAGCGCTATCTACTGATAAAGCAAACACCACTACACCACTACAGGCAGTTACCACTGTCTCACAGAAAACCGACGTAAAGTAGCAGCTTGCTGCTGCGTTTCGTACGGTGAGTGAGTTATCCGGAAGCCCAAATCCCCTCCCCTTCCCAATCCCTAATTATCCCTTTCCTTTAAGGTCGGCAAGGCGCCCATGATTCTTCTGGTGGTGGGCGTACATGGGCGGTGGAGATCACTTACCATCAGGTGACCCACTTGCTCGTTTGCCGGCGTATGCTATAAAAAAAACACAAAATACAATTAAATTGTACAAAACACAAAATTCAATGAGTCCCCCTACAATGAGATATTATATGCGACAAGGCAAGTTCACGTATATGTGTCACTAATGAGGGTTTTACATCCCTCTCATCACTGTAACAAGTCAAGATGCATGGCGTTTGATTTTCTCAATGAAAACAACACGCCTGTAATCCCCGAAGGGGTAGGCAGAGGTGTAACCAGTACACCTACATTTCGCCGAGCGTATTTCCGTCCTATGATGTGATAGGGGGTGAGCCTATCGTCAAACCGGGCACAAATTCCAGACTCCGGTCAAATATAGATAGAAATCTATGCTCGTCTATTCCTCGACACTATTTAAGTGTCAAGTTTTCCATTGCTGTTCTATGATAAGGATCTTTCAAATAATTATTTCTGCTTGGGGTTATTCCGGCTTAATACCAGGATCTGCCTCCCTATAATGGATCGACGGTGGATTTGGTATTATATGAGTCGACTCCCTGTCTAACCCCCACAACAGACAACAGGAATAAGTTTCGCTATTGCCTCGTCCGTTAATTAGCAAAGTGTACTACGTGCAGGTGAGATTGGCTTTGTGTCTTAGACGTTGGTGGCCTACGTACACTCCTATCTTCTATATTACTTTTATTTCAAATAATGATTTCATCTTTTGTTATATAAGAATCCAAAAAATTAAGAATGTAACGTTTAGTTTGTAGAAAATTGTATTGAATAACCATGAAAACGTACAGCTGTCCTTCGTAGCCATCGTAGCTTCCTGCTACGATGTAGCTTTTTGTAGACGAAAGGAGTAATAAATAACGTAGTGATACAAAACAACGTTACAATTATCTTTGATTTCTTATCTGCATACTTGAATACGGTAAAAGGTTAATTATACTGATGTTAGAGTTATTTTAGATTTTGCTAAACTTTAGTCATTTACACACATTTTAATAACCTTTCGCTGATGTCATATTATATAAAATATTTTTATGTCAATTTATTTATTTCACATTGACATATTCCTCTAAAATATATACCTCGCAAGTTATTAAAAATCATAAAAAATCCGGTAGAACCATGCTATTCAATTCATATTGTCTTAAGTCTGCGCAGCCATTAAGAAAGCTAACGCTAAAAATTAATAAAGCATTTCGTTAGCTTAGTATAAAGATGTAAATAAGTAAAATATCGGTATCACTATCAATACAGGCCATCTTCTTTCTTTATTCTAAATGTACATATAATGAAAATGTTGTACCTTACCAATGTTATAAGCTTGACCGAAGTTCTCCGATCGGATGTCATTGATTTTTTATTAATTTATTCGCACTTTCTCTACAAGAGTCTGTAGTGTACAGACAGTATCAAACGTTATCAGTAAACCAAGATTTAGCAAGCTTCGCTTACCGATGGAAAAAAGATTTTTTTACAATTTTAAACTCTGTGCCGTTGCGTTATTGAGTACAGCGCGCATTATGTTATGTTTCTGTTAGCCACGTGTATAGTTGCGAGAGAGCTGGCTGGCAACCCGCCCGCTGCCCACAACGGAGCTTATAAAAGAGGGCGGCTATCTGCTCCCGCGCTCGGCGCGGCGCACTTCCGACGCTGTCCTCATGGGGCGCGCTAACCTCTCTCGATAATACCTACCAAACTAAACAAAAATACATTTTATGTATCATCGCAAACTAGTAACCGGGACCAAGTGATATTAAGTGATACGGTAAGTTTCAAACACGCGACGGTGTTACCAACAGGACTGTGAATTGTGCAAAGTGACTGTTTCAGTGGTGTCATTGTAGCGGAATCGTGAGCGCTCATTTTGAAGAATACTCGGACAATGTAGTGACATAAATAAAGAAGCGACATGTGACGAAAATGTTCTATTCGATCAATTAAGCACCACCGCTTTAATATCGGAAAAATTTGTGTCAAACTCTGGTGTTACCAGACGTAAAAATAAAAAGATTGTGAGACTACATTACTTCTTATTGTTGTGGATAAAAATGTGCTAAAACCAGTTGCTTTTCGTATAATGCTGGCTTCTAATATAAAAAAATATGTAGGTTTTACTTACTACCGCCAATTGGCTTGACTTTTTATCGAAAATATACCGCGAAGATACTAGCGCCATCTGGTGACAATTTATAGAGCGTAGTTCCAATGTCATTTCTATCTATGGCTCTATCTAACACAGATAACTAATGGTCTAGCCGCCAATATAATTATGTATGTGGAAATTATGAAGTTCCGACATAACGACGTTACTTTACTTTTCCTTAAACAAACATAATATAAATATTATTTTGCGATCACGGAAGTCTTTAGACCTAAACCTTGACCTTAGTTGTAAATGTCTAAAATGCCTTTCAATATGTTTTTAAAGTCCATAAATTAATTAGGTACAAAAAGTTTCCTTTTTGTATTTAAACTATATGCAATAGTAAGCTAAAGTATACGCTCAGAAACGAGATAGTTATGTTTACTCTGTGCAGTTACTGAGAGCTGTAAAAATACGCTTCATTTCAGATTATAAAACCGCGAATATGCTAACAAAGCACCTAATATACAATGACGTCAATGCACTCCTTAGAAATATCTACATCACCAATACTTAAGCACTACATTTATATAATACTGATCTTACTATCGCAATGCCTAAAATAACCTCGCTAATAAAAAATAACCGGTATCAGAAACCAAACTAAATTAAAATTTAAAAACTTTCCACTAACCCGACCCTTGTCAACTATTGCTAACACTGCTAACAATTCGTAGTATTCCTTTGTTGTTGTAGATTTATATTGTCAGATCTGATGACCATCATGTTTTCCTTCTCTAATAATGATGACTAATCTAACTTCATCCCTGTCATATTCTAGTTTGTATACAGTATTCACATAAAATGGTTGTTCCTCATAATGCTCGTTCTCGTAATATTTGTATAAATCCGTATCAAAGCCAGCAATCGTTACCTAAACTATCGTTAGTTACTGATAAGTCGCTTAAAGTATCCGATGAAAACATCCACAGGCAATCTGGACTGAGAAGCGAATTGATTGAACAAACAAAACGTTCGCAACACGTGGCACTCTCAATCCAAACAATAAATCATAGCTTTGGCTGAGAGATGTTAACCTTCTCGTGCATGTCCGACATGTTCGGTCTAAATCCCTGAGTGTCCCGCCAACGGCCGACACTCTGTTATGCCAAAACAGCCGATTACGAAACATTCGTACGTACGATAATTCTATTTCGATTATTACCTTCGCCCGTTTATTTGTAGATGACGGACAGCCTTACGAATATTCGCCGAAGGTGCGCGCACTATATTCGACATCAAAATATATCCGTGCATGCGTACATACTCGTTACATTATCTAGGAATTTTAAAAGCTTGCTTCAGTACTCCTCACCTCTTCTGACTTCGCGGGCTATCTATATTGTCGGTAATAGTTCGTGTACAGAGTGTAATTACATTCGATTTAAGCGTTTCTGCACGTTCGCTGTTTGTTTGAAGGGAAGTATATCATGATTAAAAGGGGAATCATAACGAATGAGTTTAATAAAGTCCATACAGCCATGTTTCCTCAAATCCCCCTTTAGATCTTACACTTAGATAACTCGCGGTAAATTAAGAATAGCTTGAGACATCACGTTCATCGATATTTGTTATTTGTATTCTAGTTATTCCTTCCCCTATTAACAACATACACACAAAATGATCTGTTATCGAATTTGTTGCCTAAGTAACAAGTTCCGCATCATTACTTCAAATACACCACTGTAATTACGGACATAACTCGGTTCATGAATCAACGAGACTAATCAATGTTCGTCTTTCGACATGTGCCAATAACAACAAACGTTAGAACCGCAGAACACCACGCAATCGTGATCTCAGTAATGGAAAATAAAAAACGAGAAAAACATTACGAATCTTATTAGATCTTTTATTATTGTGTCGGTATGTGGCATGGGGCATTGAAGCAAAAGCAATTGCATGACGACAATCACAGCTTTCAAGGAGACAGTACTGATAGATGTTCCTTTGAGGACAAACGAGATCAATCAGCTCTCTTTAAATATTTTAAGTCTGAATAATTGCCTGTGAGTTTTTTTCTTCATAAAACTGTACAATATCGATGGAGTAAACAATTATAGAATGAAAAAATCGACAACTGCCATCAAAGACGTTGTATTGAAGGCTACTTAAGATATAAAATACAAATAACTTTGGATATAGATAACTTTGGATATGGTTAGTGAACCGTTCAATAAATATAATCGCAATAAATGAGTGCAAAAGAATGTGCTTTTAGAATATATTTTTTTAAATGAGCAAAATTTCTGACTATGTGATTATTCGATACGAATTAAAAGACTAATTATTTACAAACTAGAGAGAACACATCAAGACACAATTATACAGGCATGGTCAAAAATAAAACCTAAAAAGGTTTTTAACATTCTTATCAAGCAATTAAAATAGTAATTATTTCTTAATCATGTAATGCAATGTAAGTCCTATTATACTGTATCGATAGCTATAGGTCTTGTACCACTTGAATATAATTAAATCAGCCTAATAGGCGATATAACCTCTCCGTAAACCCTACATCGACCGAGACATATGGCGTAGGCATACTCTGGCTTAAGTTGCTAAACATCTGTAACGAGTATGATCAAAGCTCATGCCATAGACGTAATATTAAGGTATGTCCACATTTCCATGACATTTCGCTATATCGAAAAGCATGGCTGTCACACGTACTTGTTACGCCAATGTGAATGGGTGTCGTGGTTATACATGACTAAAAACAAAAGAATGACAATACTATAATTAACCTCCTCCATTTTTTAGCATAGGTTTGAATATAATGCACTTGTCACATTTCTGTGTTCGGCTTCTAGAAAAAATCAGATTTTCATGTTGATCATTTCAAATATCAGATCAGTCCCATAACTCCCAGACCCGAACAATAATATGTCGCAATGTTTTTTATAAGACAACAATCGTTATGAATCATAACGATATGCACATTTTGCAGAGATATGTTTGGTTTGTTATGTGCTATAATTATAACACATATTTTATACTGAAATGAAATTAAAGATTATTGGAAACCCACAGTTACCTGTTCCTAACACTGCACTGTAATAAAACTATTATATACAATATCACCATATTCCTCGTATTCAAATGAAAGTCATGAAAAACAATGTTGCCGATTCAGCTGTCAGAAAACATTTTAAACTAAACTACAAAAAAATAACTTTGGTCGTGTCAAACGACATTCTGTATTCTAAAATAGTCTAAAATAGCTTATAGTGGCAGGAATAAATATCTTTTAGTCTGACAGCGTTAAAATTGCACAACTTAGTACATATTTCTATATTTGTTACTCTGATTTTTTATTGCTTTTTAAATAATTTAAGTGCTGATAACATTGTATTAATTCAATTTAGTCATATTAGAATCAAATTTAATGATGTCGTAATGTAGTCAATTATAATCCTGTACAACAGAATAGCATAGTCCAAATCTCTAAACTAAAATTAGAGAGTTATAGAGATGGTATAATTTAGTGAGATGTACAAAAGTATTGGCCCCATTCCCTAATGATTTAATAGCTACATTTTTTCGTGCGTATAACCATGCCACATCGCCACACAGTTATTTTCACAAAACAATCCAATATTCATTTTTTCTTTTGTTCAAGTTTAAGCTGTACCATAGAGACCAAAGTTGATTTAATGTTTTGTAGGAAAATAACGTCCAACCTTAGGGTTCCAATTTGAGAGGTTAAATTAGGTATGAAGGACTAAATTTCTGCCTTTATCGTGGTAGCTATGCACAGATTTGATAATTCTTTCTTATCAATCATATTATTGATTTATAGCACTACAATAGCACTGACACTAAATTGGTTAGATTAGGAGCTAATTCAATTGTTTGCTTTGAGTTTCTCATTTTCTTAATTTTTTTAAGGACTATTTTAATTTCATTTCATTTTCATAATTTTTATCCTTCTTAAAAAATTTTGATGGATAGAGCCACGCTGTGTACTGATTGTCACACCTTTTTCACGAAAAAGCGTAGTAATGTAGCTGCTTGCTGCTGTGTTTCGTACCGTGAGTGAGATATCCGGAGGCCCAATTCCGCTTGCTCTTTCCATTCTCTTAATTATCCCTTTTCTTTAAGGTCAGCAATACCTCCATGATTCTTCTAGTACTGTGAACGTTCATGTGCGTGGAGATCGCTTACCATCAGGTGACATATTTGCTCGTTTGCCGGCCTATGCTATAAAAAACAATAACTAGAATTAAAGCATAATGTCATATGGTTAGAAAATATTTAAACATATAAAAGCACTTTAGGGTCATTACTTTGCAATTAACATTAATCCAAACTATTAATAATAATTGCATAAACTCGTGACGGATAACCGCCTAAAAATATCGGTTGTATATTAATTGCCGAGCTATAAAATACGTCGAAAATAGTACACTAGTCACAGTGGAGTGATTTTTAATCGATCATTAAAGTTTGCTGGCGCCTTTATGAGCAATTCCAACAGCTGATTGAAGTTTAGTTTTGTTTGCATTTCCATTCATATCACTAATTATATAGCAAACTGTATAGCTTTAGCTTTGCACGCATGACCGTAGAAGACTGCGCCCTACACAGGACATAAATGCACCCAACCTTTTCTTTCACAAATAAGTTTTAAACAAGACTTAAAAACCGACTTCAAAAAATAACACTGAAAAGTCAAAAATAACACATGACTTCTTTGGAGTCGGTGCCTGTGTCACTGGCGGTCAACTGAAATTGCACTGACTCCAAAGTGACCTAAGATTTTATTAATTACAGATTGCACTGGTATTCTAATTTTAGATTATGACTTCATCGATAATCAATGATTTTTGCAATGTGGAGTATTAAATAGCAGCCACTAAAAATAAAGATCAAAACGTCGACATCTTAGCAAAACCAAGAGCTTGAGCCAGAAGCCTATTAAAAATACACAAACTCTCAACGTTTACAGAACAATCTTTTGACATAATGAATATCACTAATTATCACCTAAGGTACCAATAACAATAATGTCAAAATGTATGGACCATAAAACCTTGTTTTACATATATATCGCCTGGAGCGAGATTACACTATTGCTACAAATAAATTATATTGACCAACTTCAAGCCGTTAAATGTAAATAAACTTTTTCAATGATCACGATGAAAAACTGGCCAGATCCTCCTCTATTTTAGTTAGCAAACGTTTCTTAGCGTTGTCGTTTGTAGTGTCTGCCTATTCTTTCTTTTCCTTATAATAATAGGTATATAATCCATTGGGAAGTGGATGGGATATTTGGGCCATTTTTTACTAGCCAGAATGATGCAACGAGCATATCGCTTGCGTAATGGAAAGTGCCACACCAACCCATAAACAGACACAACACCACACTAAACTTTGAAAACAAAGCACTGCATAGAACTAGACTGCTCTCGTCATCCCGAGATATGATTTTTAAATCTCATAACGCATAGTAATTTCACTAGCTTCAACGTCTTGCAAACCGAAACACAACAGTGCTTACACCATGCTTGTTAGCGGTAGAAATAGACAAAACGATGGTACCAACCCAAACGGTATATACGCAGTACATACCAACTGGGGCCTCCGGAAACGACACTCACTATACAATACACTACAGAAAGCTGGCTCTTGATGTCTGTTTTCTGTGAGATAGTGGTAGAACCGACCCATTTATTCTATCGACAAGAGTCCTTGGCGTAGCTCTATCCGTTACAAAATAAGAGACCTTATAAAACTTAAATAAAATAATAATAATAATTAAACGTGAATAATAGCGTAGGGGTAATTCTGGCAGCAATGTAGAGTACATACACTTGGATCCCTCAGCACAGTCCCACTTCCACCGAAGAAGACCGCTTGGGGATTTTAGCCAGTGCTTATTTATGGCAGTGTCGGAATTTTTGTTAGGAATCCTATCCAACGGCTAATCCGGGAAACTGGTGAGCCCGGTATAACCATCCTCATCCCCGTTGTTTTTCTCTGCTGGAGAAAAGACTAAGTTTATGCTGAGTAGAAATAAACGAATTAAATATTTTTAAAGAAGATAATAAATAATCCTTTACGGCTACAATAGCTACGGCTTCTCAATTTTTTTAAGTAAATCCTTGTATACAGTTATGTCCACAATTATTCTATTTTATGATGTTTTAAAACTCCATGGAGAATCAATTAACCCTGTTTATTACTATATAATTTATTAAAAACAATATAACCTCTTATAAATTATTAAAGCCGTTCTACAAGGTGACTTGTTACATATGATCATTATAATCATTATTTATAAAATGTATGTATATTTCATTCCATTTTACTCCAGCAGCCAAAATAGACATTAACATTGGCATTCAGCTGTACCCTGTGATTCTCTATTTTCACTGTCTAAATATAAACTCACTCAAACGCAAGGTTGACATTTTTGCTGATTGCTGCGTGAGACCACTATAAAACAATTTAAAAAAAATAACTCGCGGGTAAACACGCAATGTGCTTTTTATTATAATTTTTCGCCATTAATGAGTGACAACGGATAATAATGATATAATTATGTTGTTATATACATTAGCAGATTTGTTAACGGAAATATTAAATTAATTAAAAGTGGCGTTTAGTGACTTTCTTATGAAAAATGAATTATTATTTATTTTCTTTCTTATTTATGCATGATGCAAAAATTAACTCCAGACTAAAAAGAAATGTTATACATATAAATATAGGAATATTATAAGTTTGACCCATTTGTCTGTCTGTAGGCGTGTATAACCGGTGACATCGTAATGTTTAGACGAATGGGCCGATTTGAATGCGTTATTGTATTTTTGATGTGATCTAAGTAAATTTTAAAAATGAAGCTATTGAAACGTTTAAAAGTTCAGATGTTTTTAGGGTTCCATAGCCAAATGGTAAATTTGGGACCCTTGTATATCATATCCGTCATATCCGTATATTATACCCAATTAACTCGGAAACTATTAGCACTATATAGATGAAATTTGGATGGTAGGTGTATTCAACAAACCGCTTCACAAAGGTGTAGTGAAATTAAGTTTTTTGCGATGGCACATATACTAGTGTATCATTGGATAGATTAGAGCCCTAAGTTAGGTGTTAACATATTAAAAAGGCTGTTAAATTATTTTTGTAAATAAGGCACTAGTTTGTGATATATGCGCTCCAAAGTCGTGAAAAATAATGCATCCAATCTTAATCTACGGGATAAAAAAAATCGGAAAACTATTCAATGTAGCATGAGTTAAAAAATACTTCCAACGACAATTATTGGTTTCAATAAATTATGTTTTATAGTTTTGAGATGTAGAATATTTTCGGTTACAAAATATTTTACTTTAGCGACTATGAAAATATGTTTGATTAAATGCTTTTTAGCCGCTTGATTTTCGGTAGGTAGCCTGTACTTGTTCTATGAACGTTCATCATCGCTACGCAATCCATCACAGTGTATGGTCCGACACGCACTTAGTCAGTTTTTCTAATCCTAATTGTCTGAAATTCCAATTGTTCTAATTGACGTTGTTCTAATGCTTCATATAAAGTTGAAATACCATTTTAAGTGGGCAATAAATTATATTCATAATAATATCATAATACCATTACATTAGTAATGTAGTGTAAGTGTAACGTGTAATGTAATGTATGTACATTAGAATCAAATATCGTACTCAGATATCTAAAGACACAAATTATTCGAGGGCACATAAGCTTTTCCATTTAAGTTTAATAAATTAAGTGAAGTGAAGCCATGTTAGGTATTTTTAACAAATTTCGAAAACGAAACGGAGGTGCGACTCAATTCGATCCATATTTTTTTTATTTATGTAGCTACATCGATTTCTCCGCTAATTGTAGATCGGTGCTGCCTCTGCGCTTTGCCATTGTACCCCGTCTCCTTTATAGATCGAAAGTCTAGACGCCCTCGGCGTCTACCACGAGATGCGACCGTACGAGGTCTTCGCCCTGCCGTCCGTCTCGTGGTCGCACCAAAAAATATACTAATTTACGAAGGCTGCATATCACGAGTCGCGCGGCTAGGAACCCGGGTGTCCCCAATTAGTCGCTTTAAACACCAATCAGCAGCGAGGCAGCGAGACGTCTCTACTAACGACTGTTCTATGAGCACTGGGCTCTACGTCCCAGCCTGGACACTAGAGACACACATTTACATGCAAAGCAGTATCTAACACTATTGAATAATAATAACTTTATCTATAATTTAAAACCAACTTCACTGGACTTATTGATCTTTATGATGATCGCCTTGAATACATTGGTATTGCCAACATAGGACATGAGAGCATGAGCTTTGGGTTGACTATCTGTACCTGGCTGGTTATGATATCACTGAAAAGGTGGCATATAAAAAATAATTAAAATATAAAGAACTGTTTCTCGCCCTTTTTCAATTGTTTTTTGTCCAAGAAAAAGATCAGCGAAGAAATTGGATGCAAAATTTTAAAGTATTACAATAATAAATAAAAAGTTGCTTATGGACCTAGTAGGAAGGCAGACCCTGGGACTGCGCCGGGATAACGCCAGGCAGAAATAATTATTATGAATATGGACCTAATGCAGTCCTATGAGGTTCAGTTTGCTCTAGTCGCCCTGGTACGGATAAAGTTGATATCTTTGGTGAAAAAGTGGACTAACGTCGACATATGTATTATTATTTAGGATATTATCATTGCTGCAAACTGAGCATTGACCACGCAACAGTATTGACTCATTTGAAAAAGTCTGCGTATACAACAAAGCACGATATATGGGTGCCACGCGAGCTCGCTGAAAGAGACTTAATAGACCATGAACTCGATTGCGATACTCTATTAAAAAGTAATGTAACCAAACCATTTTTGAAAAAAATTATCACCGGTGATGAGCTGACGGTGGAAAGGGGTCAGTTCCGATAAGAATGTGCACTAAAGATCATGATTAAAATGCAGCCAACCTCCACAAACTATGGCGAAATACAGATTAACGCGCAATAGGTTGATGTTATTTCTACGGTGAGGTTGGAAGGACATCGTTCGATATGAGCGGTTACCACGCGGCAAACCCATCGATTCCGATTTCTCCCATCAACCGCTTATAACTAAAGTAAATATATTACAATTGTAATAAATTGAAGAAAAAATTAAATTGATGATGAAAGGCTATAGTCATTCATCGTGATAACGCTAGACCACACACATCTTTAGCCTCTCAGCAATTATTAAGAGAGCGCGACTGGGAAGTGTTAATGCCTCCACCTCATAGCCCTGAACTTGCACCCTCAAATTTCTAGTTTCTTTGGTCTCCTCAGAATTCTTTATATGTATATTGTATGGTTAACATCAAGAGAGAACTGTCGAAACTACTTGCCGCAATTTTTTAACCAACTTTTATTGCTAATAACTTGACTTAATTTGCACTTCGCACGGAATTTTCAGTTACGTGGAAAAGCGTCATAATCCAATTTTTTGTAAATACAACTACTTAAATCTATATCTACCAATAGCTTACAAGTCCGTTGAGCTACTACATTACTCATTTTAAAGAAATATAGCTACAAAATTTCGCATTTCTTTAAAAAATAAAATCCTATATTTTAATTCTGAATTGACAATAACTAGTTAGGAACATATATAGGTACTCCCGTTCCTCTACATATCTGTCTCTTTGTTTTAATTTTCATTGTGAATATTAGTACCTAACAAAACATGTGTTGTATAAAAATGCTGTTTGATCAATGCGATATGTTGACACTGTTATCCTGAGAGTAACGTACGTAGGTACAATATCTCTTGCAATTGAAAGCTAATCATACCGTGACGGCCCCAAAGCTCTCATTTTTGTAATTAGCGTTACCGCAAGGGCGACGTTTAATATTTTAAAAACCTGCCTATTTAAAAATCATAAACAGAAGTCAGCACACGGCAAGAACCGGGCGCTCGAGCCAGGCAGCGTCCGCTATAAAAAGATCATCATAGGACGGCCGCGCCGTCGTCGGCCGCTGCGCGACATGCAACCCTGGAAAGCGACTCGACTGTGCCATCGAGTGCTGTTGCCAAAATAATTAAAGAAATCTCCGACAGTGTCCCTCCACCGCGCCCGCGCCGCTCTAAAATCGTCGCTCTTCGCCCGGGAGTCGCTACTCGGGGCGCGGCGGGAAAACATCTCCCGCGCCACTCTTATTTCTTCTTTCCTTCTCGACGCTGTCGAAAAATTATCTCAGTAAGTTCCATAATATCAATATAAAAAGGAAATGACCGTGAGTGTAGTAACCCTGAGTGCAAATTGAGTGCCATAACAGTTTTAAAAGGAAGTTGTGATTATAAATAAGTGATAAAGTGTTACATAACGCGAAGCAAATTTTGGAATTTTAAAAATACCGCAATTTGTAGGCGCCTTTGACACCAAAATAGCTTTTCATCACGTGGTGCAAAATCAACCTATCGCATGGCTCCACATTTATATGCGATCGTAAATTATATACAGTTATTATCTAAAGAAACTACAAACCAGGCGCCGTTTTTTCCTCATATAAATGCAACGTGGTATTTTTCTAATTTACTGTTTGAAATCAAGATTTATTTTTGTAAAAAGAATTTTGCTTGATAATTATAGTTCGTAGATAAAGTAAAAGGTGGCGCTAGTATCGTCTACATTTGCTACGTCAGTATAGGAAAAATGACGGCTGCATTGGATACGTGTTCTTGTCGTCTATGATATTTACGAGAAAAAGTATTAGACTAGTACAGAAATTTGTTTTTATTCAATATTAAAGACGTTTAAAGTATAAAATTAAGTGAAATATTATTCAAAGACATTTCTTTCTCATGTATTTTAAATAATTTCTTGGTGAGTGGTGGTGCTTAACTGGTGCTTGTGATCAAGGAAATCCTTCTTTATCCGTAATGTTATTGCATATCATATAATTTAGTTTAAACGTTTGAATTATAATATATCATAGTGGCCATAGGTTGTGTAGATTAAGTGCGATATATGACGTTTACGATGACCCAGTAACCTGAGTCTAAAAAACGGAAACACTAATTTAAGGCGAAATTGGATAAATTGAACTTGAATAAAAAAGGTGTCAATTTGCAGTATTTGCTTGGTTGAACGTGAAATTAATTGATTTCCCTTTACTTAACGACACAAAAGCAACATAACCTCAAAAGCTTTTAAGTTATTGATGATGACTCGTCATTTCTAACCTATTGTTCTTTTTGTCTTCTAGAACTGACGGCAACGTAGTAATTCCACCATGGAGGACGCTCACACGAAATCCGTGGATGAAGTCTTAAAGTATTTTGGCACAGACCCAGACAAAGGCCTTAGTGCAGACCAAGTGAAAAGGAACCAAGATAAATATGGGCCAAACGGTAAGTTACTTTAAACATTTATTTTTATTCATAATTTAAACCGAACAGAACATTTATTTAAATTAACGTTTATCATGTTGACAAGACATGTTTTGGGAATTTGATATTAAAATCTTATTTTTCGGTGATTTCATTCTTACCAATTAATCTATAATATTATTTTCCAAATGGACCTTCTTAAAGTATACTATAACATATTTATAAAGAACACTAACTGGCCAAGGTTATTTCAAGCATGTACTAAATAACCAGTGTTATCTTTCAAGTACATTCTGCGAAGAATATTATTATCTCCCATTTTAAAATCTACTTATTAACAAATCTTATTTAGATTCCTTCTTAATTGTTCAATGTCATTATATATACTGTATCTATTTTATATTTAATAAAAGTATGTTATCAACCATAGTGTTTACCTGTCTAATTTGATTTAGTATAAAATATATATCTGTATATGAAATATTGGTTATAATGCATGTAAAATAACTTCACACAGTCTTATGTTACTCACAAATGGCATTGCCACTATTTATTATTGTTATTATACAAAAACTAGAGAACTTACTTCACCCTAGCAAGTGATTTTGCGAACCCATGATTCTGTATACAAAGATTCCAATGTGAAAATGTCCAATAAGACAGTTTTTACAATGTCTTATTCTGCTTAATGAAATAATTCGCATGGGGCAGTCTTGATGTCATAAGTATATATCTATCAGAATGAACTGCAACATTATAGAATATAAGTTATGTGGTATATATGTCGAAGGCAAAATGTATAATGCCGTGTCAGTTTTTGTGAAATTAATTTTTAAAGTTTTGTAGGTAACTGTAATACAGTTGTAAACACACTAATATTTACTTTTTGGGTGGTTTAAAAAAAAATCAGTCGCTAACGCGTGCATAAGCCTCGAATCCCGCACATGGATACTAAAGCCAACCCCCCCTGCACAATATTACTGGTCAAAAAAATATGAGGTAATGAGTATTGGTCACCCTAAAACTACAACCAACGTTGAAATTACAACAATTGAACGAGTTGTCATTTTGCCTTCAGCATTTTACATAACAGCAAGCGTTTATAAACTGACGACGCCGTATGTAAACGGCGGAATCATCCAAATTGCCTGCGACATATACATTACAGTCAAAAGCATGATAAATTTTACAAGTGCTGTATCAGTTAGCCACTGAATCTTATAAGCATGTTTAAATACACTAGACTATAAAAACAATATATTTTTAGTGGTATATATAATATTATAAGAATTAAACGATCACATAAAAACTCATATGATTTATGTAATAGTATCAAAGTTGTCCAATGTCATATAGATTTTTTCTTTTTGTTGTATTATATTTAATGCTGTCATGTTTTTAATGTGGTCTTACAAATGAGCACACAAATCCACATGTTATGTGGTATAGTACTAAATATTTATCTTTTCAAAATTTTTAATTTGCATGTTCTTGACAATACTGATAAATCTTCTTTAAAATGTCTTGATTTGTTAATTCTTATGCAGAGAGATATTATCTAAATTGAATTTCCTACATGTAAAAAGAAAGCTCATGCCAAAGACAAATAACACTAAAAATAAACAAAATAGCAGAAAAGATACTTTTATTTTCTTTTATATCACTATATTAAAGTAACAATTGTTCAAAAAAGCTATTTAAAAAAGCCCACATGGATGAAAATTATATGTGTCTATGAATTTGAGATATATTTTTTTCAATGCTGAGCTATCAGGATTAGTTGAAAATTTGCCAGCTAGTCAGACTTGGCCATGACTCATCCTGTGTTGACAAAGTATGGTTAAAAATAGATCGGACACAAGGGTTTTGAAGACCAAGGTTGGTTATATCATTAATTTGTATTCTGAACATGGCTATCATACTTGATGATCAATACTAGATATCTTTCTTTGAGTATAGTTTATAATAATAATTAGAATATATTGGAGTATTTTTCAACTGAAGTTCAATTGAATACTGAAGACTATAAAATACAAAAGACTATAATTTTTTTTGTCATATACCTGAGTATTGTGATAATTATCATGATAATATAATAATCAAATGATTATAAAATATATGTATACTAACCAACCAGTGGTGAATAGTGAATATTTTCAAATTGGGTAGCAAAAGCTAGCAATCGTTTTACTACTATTTATGTGTAGTAAATCATGGGAGCACCTATTTATTATGTAATAACTTAAAAAAGGTTAGCTGGTATGGTATGGTTTGATTTTATGGTATGATTTTACTATATGGACCCTGCACCACTTGTACCAACTACCATTTTTTTTTTAATTTATCTTTTAATTTAAAAGAAAATAGTTTAATGACAGGTAACATACAATGTGACCTTTCATTGAACTTATGATAATTTCTAGATTAAAAAATATAAAACAAAAATAGGAGAGTAAAACAAATGTAATACTGACTAATAAAATCAAACATTTTAGCAATATCATAACCTTGATCTTCATCAACTAGATGAATTTGATATTCTAAATATTTATCAAGGTAAAAATGTCAACATATATTATTTATTAGGCATCTGAATAATGTTATCAAAGACTAGTTTTTGCTTGTAGCTCCGCCCGCCATGCCCTTTTTGTATCGTTTATTCCCTCCTGTAATATATATTTATTTTTATAAAACCCAACACTATAGGATAATGAGCTTCATATCAGATTTATTTTCATCTGGTTAAAAGTTTCACAATACCCCATATACAAACCACACATTGACCCAACATTTTACGGGCTATGTGCAGAAAAAAGGAGTCCACAACCAAAATCAAACAAACCATACAAAAAAACTAACAAATGTTACCTTGTTATAGTACTAATAATCTAGATTTGTAATGTCAATTATCATTTTGAACCTTGGTATATAGAGTAGTTAACTAGATTAATTTACCCCTATATTCTTAACTGCACATTTATCTGAAAATAATACAAAAACTAAATCATTCATAAATAATATCTCATGTACTTATTTACATTGTGTGCAAATTAAATTAAAAAATACTATAAACAAGTTATTCAATGGGTTCTTAAATTAACAATAGCATTATGTTAACATATTCAATTATATTATTTGAACATACAGGTAATGTTAAACAGTCGCATATTTTTGGTTATGTTAAACCATACATCCCCATAGTCCTTGAGAAGTGTTACTACGTAAAAATAGCAAAAACAAGACTTCAAAGGAAATGATTCATACGAATATAATGTGAATAACGGAGTAACTCTTCTTGTAGTTTATATATTAAATGAACTAGGAATTAAGATACTTTACATTAATTATAAATTCCGGTAAGACAATACTTAAATTAAATTAAATTTCGTCACGTGATTCAACTTAAACATAAGCCTACAGACACTACACTTGAGAAAATAATGCATTTGTAATACTCGAGTTCACTGACTGATGATAAACATGTTGCGTGTGTTTAATCCGTTCATATCTTTATAAACAATGCTTGTAGATTTAAAAGAATATCTTTATAACTACAATATGTAAGTATTTTAATACAAAAACAAACTAGAAAATATGTACAAGACAAAGATAGGAATGTCAAGCATTCTCTCGGGACCAAACCATTATAAACATAGAGAAAATCTTGTGTGCAGAAGGAGAGTAATATAAATAAATTCCGTAATGTTTGCCGAAGCAGACAACATGAATAATTGTTATTGGCCCAAAACGCACGTGATAAACAGCAAGAACGAAAGCTATCCTATTTAATAGTATCACTTAATTATCCCCATTGCATAAATATTAAAGCATTCGGCTCTGTGGGGGCGGATATTTCCAACACTACCGGTATACCTCACGTGTGTATTTCATATTTAGTAAGTAATTTTCCATAATAAAATTATTGATGGTCAATTGCTGCTAATGCCGTTTGAGAGTTTGTAGAGGTATTTAATTTTTTATTTTAAATTACTTTGCCATGTATTAAAATAGGACCAAGGATTGAAAACAATATGTATCATATCGAATTATATGTACCATCAGATTCTTATTTTATTAAAAAGTTTAGTGAAAACCTTAAAAAATAATTACTTTTGACCAAAAGTGCATAATTATTAAAACAACAAAAATAAAAGCCCTTATACCACTGTACATTATATATACTCTAACTGCTTCTTAATAATTAAAATCTTATTAGCTGCTAATTAAAAACTTGTTATATAAATTACAACCAAAAAAGAATCTCTTTTGTTCTTCTTCGGAATGACGAGACGAGCAGCTCGCTTTTAGGAAAAATCAACAAAGGTAAGGCGAGCATATAAGAATATCATCGCGATGATTCCGTAATTAAAATCCAACTTTAATACTTATCAACATCGTAGTACATAATATACTTGTTAACATTGTAAACAGATTTTTGCCTTTGAATTTGTACAATGTTTTAAACAAAACGATAGTGGTTGTTTTATTTAAACCGGTTGATTTATAAAAAAAGATAATCATTGCAATTTTAAAGCGCGTTTCGCTTAATTTATTCCTATAAAGTAGTAGTATAAGTAGTTTTAGTATTAGTAAACCTACGACTGCATAGGGTTATTGTTTATGTGTCACTACAAATATCACCAAATGATTCTCACTAGAGCCAACTGTCTTTCTTTCTTCATTCAGGAAATGATACTCTCTTGTAATTTATAGGATTTCTATATCTTTAAGGAAGTCATGTATGTATCCCCGTATTGACACAGATACGGATACTTAATCACTTTTATCGGACAATAAAAACGCAAAATATTTGATAAGATGTTAGAAACAAAAGATTAAGAAGCAGACGACCTATATATACTACATATCGGAACATGTGAATGAATCACAGCGAATAAATCTAACTTTTAGATAACATTATATTAATGGATATTGAAACCCATATAATCTAATAAAGATCGTTTCATTTCTGAACTGTGTTACATTTACGAGCCTCTTAATGACTTTATGGAACAACTGCATTCAAATTATTGTCCGTTTTAAACCCCATCGGTTACTTGTAAGCACAGAATAACAATTTGAACACTTGATACTGGAAACGCAACCATATTTTTTTTTGTGGAAATTAGGAAGTCCTACAAGCTGGCACGAGCGGTTCTTTAAGCTAGGTACCTACTCAACCAATGAACATTATGTGGAATTTTCCTACAATAAGTTGCAATAAAATAATAATAGAGCAAAATATATTCAAATAAGTGCGATGTTAGTCGGCACTCGGCCGTGCGTCATATATCGAACCTGTAAAGACAATAGATATATAGATATAGCCGAAATAAAAATACGGATTGTACAATATTGAATTGATAGTAAGTTGCCGTTACTGTCTGTTGTAAAGCGCTAGATGATGGACGACGGACGCTGTGTGTGCGTTCAGAGGCGTCTATTTATAAACGGGCAGGTGTTAGGTCGATCAGTGGTGAGCTGGAGCGGAGCCGCAGTGGTGCGTGTGCCCGAGCACCCACCAGAGCGCGGTCCACGCCCTCAGCTCTCACCACCGTCATACTACCTACGTATAGCAAATTATTATGACGCCCCACAAACGTATCGTAAATTATCAGGTTGCAAATAATCAATACCCATACTAGCACAAATGCGAAACTTATTCTTAGGAATTGGACGGCAAGACTTACGGTCATAATCGGGTTAAACAATGTTTTTACATTTATATTGCCACAATAGAATAAAATTTACGTGCATTTTTTATGTCTAGCTTGACGGAAACGGTGGAATACCCGTGGACCTATGTAAATTAAAACACAAATGAGGAAAGTCTAGACATAAACGATACTCATTATCAGCACTATGTCCTGCTCCGTTACAAACACAAATAATTGTTAAACTTTTTGGTATTCCCACTTATTTTCCAATATCTAAAAAAAGTGCATATAAAATCTGGGAATAACTATCAATATTCGTGTGTCAGCATAATTTATTATATTCAATTGTTACTACTTGTTTTGAAAGATACTGGGCAGCTCATAATTTAACAACAAATATCTTCAGCACTGTTGGAAAGTCAATTATAACTATCTACTTGATTTAAGACAATGAATATGAAATGTAAAAACAAACGGACTCGACAATGTACCATAAAGTATATCTAAGGATTTTGAAATATTTTTCAGTCTACATTCGGCAGTTCGGCTGCATTTTTCTACCATAATGCATAACAGTAATAATAGTGGGCAACATTGTCTATTCAAAAAATATCTGGGCAGCGCGATATCCAGCTAGACTTCCATTGTTTATTTTTTCTATTTCGTACAACCAGCGATTATTTTGCTTCGGAAACATCGCATAAACCTCGCGTCACTCTACTACTTGAAGCTCGGTCACAATACGGAAAACCTCAAACGAGAATAGATTCCGACGCAGATACGCGTTTATTAAATAACAGTTATTTCTGTGTTCATCCTAACATTATCTACAGTCAATACAGTTTTCATCACACGTTATGAATTTAAGGAACGTGTTGCCGAACAAGTGTTAACTGTTGCCAGAGCACATACGACCATATACACTTAACTTGTTATTAACCGAACAGGAAAAACACGTCACGAATAAGAATCACTGATATTGTATGTACGATTTACATTAGTAGAGCGAGCTTGGACAAAAGTGTTTTCAAATTTCAACAGTCACGTCGCTTTGTGTCGTCATCGTTGATTCAAGCTCATTTGTACCATTGCTAACATAACAATTTCTCCCCGGAGGACGTCAGGTAGGCGATCGGTAACAACTACTAGCCAAATATTTATGTAACATATGTTAAAAATCATGTTGCGCCGATTCTACTACGTGCAGGAGAAAGGCATGTGTAAGGAGAAGATAAAAAACATAATAATAATCTATCAATAACGAATTGTACATCCTTAAATAGTATGAAACATCTGGTATGTGGCCAATACACCTTGAAGGCTTAAAATACATACATTTAAAATATTCTTGAAATTGAATGCTACATTTTACTATGTAATAACAGCTTAGCATTCCCCATCACGTGTCTAATATTACTCTGTGGTTCACATTTTTTAACTATATTTAAATTATTAGCACTTAGGCGTTTGACGTCACTTGCTTCAAAAATGTTAATTTCGACCTTGTATTTTATCATTTTGACCAGCTACTTAGCATAATTTACTTTTGTGAATACGTATGTCGTACGTGCAATAAACTAAAATAAAACTAACACAATTCGTCCTCAAAACACGTTGGAAGCTAACACAGAACATACTAAACATACAATACGTGTTATAGACGTTGTACCTGATAACAACTCAGTTTGCCCAGTTTATAAAGCAAGTCAAACACATCGAAATCCGTTAATGCTAAACTGGCGCTGATTACGTTTAAATTGAATGCATCAGTTTCAACGGAAATGTCTCAATTCAGTGATGTAATGTTATGATGGCAGCACCACGCCAACGTAAACTAAGCCGTGTTCACTGTTCATCGCATTAGACCATTAGGGAAAGAAACACAAGCGAGCGCAGGCATCGTGGATCGGGAACGGCAAATCCGGCGCGGTGTCGAGAATGCCAGCGCACCCGCTGCGAGTTTCGAGTGCCTGCTGGCTGAAATATTATATAGGTACACAGGTTTATTTTGGACGGTCTACGTTGGCGGGTTGCGTCTACGAACGCGGCTGACGTTCTATACTCACAAGCATTTTTACGTTCCAATATTGTATCTATTCTGATATTGTCTATGACTATTTCTTGAACTCCCAATAAAAAATGCGAACACATCGCTTCAGTGGTGTCGAACAAGAAAGCCTCAATTTGTCATAGTATCTTGTGGTCAAGTATTATCTTTCATACTCTTGTCGTTGCAAAATAGAGCATGCACGTAATGAATCAATTAAATGTGTTCATGGTGATAATAATTAGACTGAGAAATCGCTATGCTACGCGGTTTTTTGCTTGTTTAACTCTTCAATTTCACCATTTCGATACAGAGTTGTATAACGTAATTCAACAATATTATTATTCATAGTACCTAGCTATTTCTGTCCGGAAGTCTTTATTGTTATCAGGTTACCCAGTTTTTCAAATATTACCTATTCTATGTGTTAACTGTAAGTAAAAGTAGAACTAGTTACATTGCAGTTGTTCATTTATTTCATTACAAATGGTATTTTCATCTTTGGTCATATATCTTTTTTGTGAATATTTTTTATCACACATGTTTGTTTCTCGATTAAAAGATAAGTAATCGTTGTAACGCTTGAGTTGATCGATTTCGAAACAGACAAAACATGTGTAAAAAAAAAGGGAACGAACAACATTTCGATCAAGGTCGGGGCACGTTACCGTGTTGATCGTGTGTTAATCCGATTGTCACATCATAACTACTCAAACAATAAAACATTAGCACTTAACCGTTTCACGTTATTCAATGATAGCAATGCCGCTAATTGATTAGTGACACTTTAATCCTGTAATTTATATAGCTATGAGCGTTGTGGGCAGCGATACCAAATATTGCGTATTGTTTGATGACATTGTCATTTGTCAGTCTGAACACGGCCGTCCGTGGACCTGACGTAAGTGTTTCGTGAGGAAGTGAGCTGGGCAGGTGCGGTTGTATGGCAACGGTGGGGCAGTGCGGCGGCACGCGCCCTCTCGATGCTGTGTCGTTAGTGTTTATTGATCATTGGCGAGCGCCAAGTGAGCACAGATGCTGACACGGCGTTATCGATGCGTTGACTAATTGCAAACATTAGTCACGGCGAGCCTGGCAGCCCAGTTTCGTACGTAAATAGAGCTGGTACGATTGACTTAGCGCACGTTGCCAGTTTACATTTCTCTATTAAGATCTCTGCGTATGTTTGAAAATTCTCACTATTTACGTCGCAACGTTATAATAACGCCAATTTATCAGAAATATAATCTGTTAACGACTTAAACAAGCTCCGATTGATTGAGTTTGTAATTACGTTTATTAAAAGACAATTGTATCCGGAACATGAACAAGGTTGTAATTACGATGAGGCCACATGGGGACGTCATGAGGTCAGTGAACAGAGAATAGGCCGCGACTCGCGACTCACGCAATGTGACCTCTCCAGGATGATGTATTATTAGCATAACCACACTACGTTGCCGAAAACTTCTTCGTACCAACACAATCGCCACTTCTCCTTTACGCTACCGGCATCTATGTGTATTCTGTATTTGAAGCGAAGAAGTTTTATCTAGAAATAAACGCATTTGCATTGTTACAACCTGATATCACTTCTTAACGGATCATACGTTCCACTGATTAGCAGCTAACATGTGGGCAGTTGTTTATGCCTAGGCATATTCATTTTAGTTATATACGTACACGAATATACGACATTCAATGGTGTATGATACATACTTCATAAGAATCAAACGTAGAGTACGCAAAACCACATAAATTGCTAGATATACACTTATATTTGACGTCAGCAGCATGGACGATAGTAATCCGGAGAGTTGCGCTGCCGCCACTGCGCACCGCCGCGCCGCGCCGCACTCCTCCGCTGTGAATCCGATTAGGAACCGCGCATCCAACAAATGTAGTAGTAGTATATTTATATTCGATCGTAACTGTCGAGATAGATAGCATACCCTGTTCTGACTGGTTTATCGCTTGTTCCATTAACTCCTTTGATGTTTTATTCAAAACTTTAATTATGTTTTTCTCTCTTTTCAGAATTACCTGCCGAGGAAGGTAAGAGAACCAGTTTAATAGTTACTTATTTTGTGAGGGCGAAAAAATAAAACAATGCAAATTTAAACACATTTTGGTTTAACCATTAAACGCACTTATCACCAGCATTAATGTGGGACTCGCTTTGAATTATCAATACAATAAATAGCGATGTACTCATCTGCAAAGATTAAAATTTCCGTTTAATATGACACATCAGGTCCATTGTAGTTGCTTATACGGTAAAGTAATATTTTTTTTTACCGCAAAACATTTGTTCTATAACAAAAAGTAATTAGGTATATTTAAAGCAGAAGCAGAAAGTTGTGAATGTTCAAAACTTTCAATAGCGGTTTAGAGTCTAAATATCGTCGTTTTTTCCGACAATGTCTCGACCCACTTTCTTTCCTTCGCTCGCTCAATTTGTCGAGATGAAGCCCACTCATATATCTCTTGTACACTTCAAATATCGACGGACTTTGTTATAAAGTATGCTTAATGGTTTTCTACTGAAGTCTATAATTGTAAAACCTTATGTCTACTAGCCTGCGTCTCCATTTTGATGTTATTTTTTAGGCAAAAGTATATGGCAGTTAGTCCTGGAACAATTCGATGACCTCTTAGTAAAGATTTTGCTGTTAGCTGCTATTATTTCATTCGTAAGTATATCGAAAACGGAGTTATATAATCAGCTAGATATAATATGTGAATGTTATTTATTTAATTAGTGTTATTCTTTTTTCAGGTTTTAGCTTTATTTGAAGAGCATGAAGATGCTTTCTCAGCCTTTGTAGAACCCTTTGTAATTTTACTTATTCTTATTGCTAACGCTGTAGTAGGAGTATGGCAGGTAAGGAAATTACATTCTTTTGAGAAATCAATACTATAGTTTAGAATACGTATAAAATAGTTTCTTATTATAATTACCAATCCCCAGGAAAGAAATGCCGAATCTGCCATCGAAGCTTTAAAAGAGTACGAACCCGAAATGGGTAAAGTTCTAAGAGGAGACAAATCTGGTGTACAGAAAATTAGAGCAAAGGAAATTGTACCTGGCGACGTCGTTGAAGTGTCCGTCGGTGACAAAATTCCTGCTGACATTCGTCTTATCAAAATTTTCTCTACCACCATCCGTATCGATCAGTCAATCTTGACTGGAGAGTCTGTCTCAGTCATCAAGCACACAGATGCCATTCCTGACCCACGCGCTGTAAACCAAGACAAAAAGAATATCCTCTTCTCAGGTACCAATGTCGCTGCCGGCAAAGCCCGTGGTGTTGTCATCGGCACTGGCCTTAACACGGCTATTGGCAAAATCCGTACTGAAATGTCTGAGACTGAAGAAATCAAAACTCCTCTGCAACAGAAACTTGACGAATTCGGCGAACAGCTCTCTAAGGTTATCTCAGTCATTTGCGTTGCCGTCTGGGCTATCAACATCGGTCACTTCAACGACCCCGCTCACGGTGGCAGCTGGATTAAAGGTGCCGTATACTACTTCAAAATTGCTGTCGCTCTCGCCGTCGCTGCCATTCCAGAAGGTCTGCCCGCCGTCATTACCACTTGTCTCGCTTTGGGTACCAGGCGTATGGCCAAGAAGAATGCCATCGTCAGGTCTCTGCCCTCCGTGGAAACCCTGGGTTGCACATCAGTTATTTGCTCAGATAAGACTGGTACTTTAACTACAAACCAAATGTCCGTCTCTCGCATGTTCATCTTTGACAAAATCGAAGCTGGCGACAGCAGCTTCCTTGAATTTGAAATCACTGGCTCTACTTATGAACCTATTGGCGACGTTTACCTGAAAGGACAGAAAGTTAAGGCTTCTGAATTCGATGCTCTTCACGAATTAGGTACCATCTGTGTTATGTGCAACGACTCTGCTATCGATTTCAATGAATTCAAACAGGCTTTCGAAAAGGTCGGTGAGGCTACTGAAACCGCTCTCATTGTACTCGCTGAGAAAATGAATCCCTTCAACGTTCCTAAGACCGGACTCGACCGCCGTTCCTCTGCCATTGTTGTACGTCAGGAAATTGAGACTAAATGGAAGAAAGAATTCACTCTTGAGTTCTCTCGTGACAGGAAATCTATGTCCACATACTGCACACCTCTTAAGCCTTCCCGCCTGGGCACTGGTCCCAAACTGTTCGTTAAGGGTGCCCCTGAAGGTGTGCTCGAACGTTGCAGCCACGCTCGTGTCGGCACTGCTAAAGTTGCTCTTAACACTACTCTCAAGAACCGCATCCTTGACCTTACCCGCCAATACGGTACCGGCCGTGACACTCTGCGTTGCTTGGCTCTGGCCACAGCTGACAACCCACTGAAACCTGAAGAAATGGACCTTGGTGACTCCACCAAATTCTACACTTATGAAGTCAACCTTACCTTCGTTGGTGTCGTGGGTATGTTGGATCCCCCCCGTAAGGAAGTTTTCGACTCCATCGTCCGCTGCCGCGCCGCTGGCATCCGAGTTATTGTCATTACTGGTGACAATAAGGCTACTGCTGAAGCTATCTGCAGGTAATTATCGTCATATTAAAGTTTCACATAAAAAATATGTTTTACACTAATCATCTAAATGCTTTTCTAAATTTCAATTCCATTGAATTAATCATTGACATCGTCTGTAGCGACGTGGCCTGAGCGAGTAGCCGGCTGTAAAGCCATAGGCCGCATGTTCGATTCCCGCACCGAGACAAATGTCTGTGTGATCCACAAAATGTCAGATCTGGGTATTTTGGGACCGTAAGTTCTCATAGTTCCTGATAACCAGGTTTAACCTAAAGTGGGGTCCGGGCAATATGTGTGACTTGTGTATAATTTTTATTTAGTTATGAGTAATGACTCAAATATAATATCGTCGATAAAGTACCAATACCTCCTAAGTGTTGAGAATCTAATTTTACACCAGACTGTTTAAAATAAGGTTTTATTTTACAAAAACTGTTTAAAATAAGGTTTTTTTTATTTTGATCAACTATTGATAGTATATAGTTTCCAATACATTACCTTTTTATTAGTTACTAAGGTATGTGGTTTATGTTTACGTCTATTGAAATAAAAAAGTAATTTTGGACTAAATTGTCAGTTAGGAGGTATTGGTACTTCATCGACGATATGTTACCTACAATGATTGTCTGTCATTTCAGGCGTATCGGTGTGTTCACTGAAGATGAGGACACAACTGGCAAGTCGTACTCTGGCCGTGAATTCGACGACCTTCCCGTCTCTGAACAGAGGGCCGCTTGTGCTAAAGCCCGTCTCTTCTCCCGCGTGGAGCCCGCCCATAAGTCAAAGATCGTTGAATATCTGCAGAGCATGAACGAGATTTCCGCTATGGTCAGTATTCTTATTTCTTCTCTGATAATATACCTATATAATAACCATCAAGGTCTGTCGCAAGCCCCTCGGGAGAACCGGATATACACTGGCTTGATCCTGGGACGCAATCTACACAAGGTGTGTGTCACTATGGCAGGTTTTAACACCATATGTACGGTGGTCGTTATCCGGGCAAATGCAATATTCTGCGCCTACGACTAACTTCTCACCTTGACTTAGTCATGGCAATGTCCTGGAAATCATTATATTTTTAACACGCTTCACTGCAGCAAATATTATCCAGAATAACTGACGTAACCTAACCTTGCTGAAATTATAAATTTGCCAAAAATTGCACAAATTAATAACGGAACATAATCATCATCATATGCAGGTGTTGTTGCACACGAGATACCAACAAAATGTACTGTTTATTGAATACCAAACAATGTCTTCATAATTTACCTAAACACAGTTCGTGCTATTAATGTTTACATTTCGTACCACATATTAGAAGCGCTTGTGTTTACGTTAGGACTGTACTGTTTATAAACTACATTTGAAAATTATCTGTACGGAACCAGTAGTATCCTGTGTTATAGAGTTAGTGTAGTTTATAATAGTAAATGCAAATATAGTTCCATGTGACTTGCACATGTCCAGTGATTAAATGAAACCGCAAATTTATTCAATTTTTTGGATACATTCTATCTTTATATAACGGCGAAATACAGTCACTCACTGATTCTCAAAACTACTAACGCTAGAATCATGAAACTTGGTCAGATGAAAGTTTTTGTAATATAAGAGGCCCTACTAAGAAAGGATTTTTGGTAATTTACATTTTACGCGGGCGCAGCCACGGGCAACAGCTAGTATATTAGAAGGTAAACTAGTGCACGCACGATTATAGTCCACCCGAGCTTATTTCCATCCCAGGATGAGATAAATGGCTAAGCTATCGCCAAAATCCTGTCCCAGGCAACTTTCTGATTTATTCAATCGAAAATTCAAATACAAATTATAATTGCCCAACTTAGCAAACCCGGAACCTCAGTGGTTTCTCAGGACACTGCCACTTGACATTGAGGCGACAATTTATTATATGATCACAGATATTTTCAATGATGTTCGAATATTACAGACTGGTGATGGTGTGAATGACGCCCCTGCCTTGAAGAAGGCCGAAATCGGTATTGCCATGGGATCCGGCACTGCTGTGGCCAAGTCTGCCGCTGAGATGGTGTTGGCCGACGACAACTTCTCATCCATTGTTGCTGCTGTTGAGGAAGGCAAGTCGCACCTTACAGTACTTGTTATTTTTCCGCTGCAGCCGCAATTTAACTTTAAACAGATCAAGCTACTAACAGCATGGACGGAATCATGAGCGCTGATAACAGATTATCATCCATATATCATTCTTGCTGCATTGCAAACGCGCAGAATTACTTGGCCTGTCTGGGCTTAGTTAGTGAGTAACGCTCTGGTCACCTTTCTTGTCTTTGAAAGCATTAATCGCGATGCTATTCATGACTAACATACGTGGTATTGTATTATTGCTAAAAGGTCCGCAGTTTGCTAAATTTGACCATATCCAAGTAACATGGACCAAAAAAATTCAATTGACAACAACGCCGAATAGGTTTTGAATTCTGTGATGTGACATATCATCAGGTCGTGCCATCTACAACAACATGAAGCAGTTCATCCGTTACCTGATCTCGTCGAACATCGGCGAGGTGGTGTCCATCTTCTTGACCGCCGCTTTGGGTCTGCCCGAGGCTCTCATTCCCGTGCAACTGCTTTGGGTCAACTTGGTGACTGACGGTCTGCCCGCCACCGCTCTCGGCTTCAACCCGCCCGATCTCGACATCATGGACAAACCACCCCGCAAGGCTGACGAGGGTCTGATCTCCGGATGGCTCTTCTTCAGGTATTTTTCTTTCACATTACTAAAATACATCCTGGTTACTGTCTTACAGCTTGGTAAGTGGGCTTTTCCTCCACTAATAGAAGGATAAAGTCATAGTTTACCATGCTGGCCTAATGTGGGTTTGTAAACTTCACATACCTTCGAAATTCTCTTGATAATTCTCGACAAATATGCAGATTGACTTGCGATGTTTTCCGTCACTGTTATAACGATAAAACAGAAGTCCATAACTTCGAAAATTAAACATGGTTTACATTGTTGATATTCACGGGCATAACAATGGTTATATAATATACGTCGCGTCGTTGAAAATTTTTACTACAGATAAATCTTTGCCTAATAATACCTAGGATTAAATTATTGTCACATTGCAAGCTGCACTTTTATTAAAAGTTTCTTTATGAAACCCAATAATGTTATATTCAATGGCAACGTTATCGCGAGGTTTTTTTTTTTTAACTATGTGTAGGTAATATTAAATTGTCCAATTGTTTTGTTCAGGTACATGGCTATCGGTGGTTACGTCGGTGCTGCCACCGTCGGAGCTGCTTCCTGGTGGTTCATGTACTCGCCATTCGGACCTCAGATGACATACTGGCAACTCACACATCACCTGCAGTGCCTCGGCAACACTGGAGATGACTTCAAGGTAACATAACAACACTATTTATTTATTTATTAAACTTTGTACACAAGGTATACAGGCGGACTTTAATGCCTAAGGCATTTTTTCCTAGTCGACCTTAGGGTGGTGGAGATCATCATCACAGTACTATAGGTCCTCACCGACATATACTTTGTATATTTGACAACCACATCACTACATGATACGAATCATGATGCAAAAAACATTCATGTTATCATTTATAGCTCTACATCGATATACGATGCACAAAATATAGACTTTATTGAACATCTATATTTTTTTTTGCACACTTTGTTTGAAATGAAATCTTGTATTTAAATAAATATCTTCAGAATTTTTAATTACTTGATAAACCGGTAATAATGCGTTCACATATTGCAGAGAAGATCACAGAGTAAGTTGATATCGCTGTCGCGAATTCGCAACATCCCAATAATGCGATTACTTTTATTTCATTGACATCGATACTTCTATATTTGACATATGTAGATAAAGCAATTGACATCGGAACATCTATGATGACGTTATTATGCGTCAAGTGTGTTAATTTATTCACTGAAAATGTGTATTGTGTTTATTGCAACATTACATACCTGTAAAATATTAAATTTTTCCAGGGTATTGACTGCAAGATCTTCACTGACCCTCACCCCATGACCATGGCTCTGTCAGTATTGGTCACCATTGAGATGTTGAACGCCATGAACAGTTTGTCTGAGAACCAGTCCCTGGTCACTATGCCGCCCTGGTACAACATGTGGCTCGTTGGCTCCATGGCGCTTTCGTTCACTCTTCACTTCGTCATTCTCTATGTGGAGGTCCTCTCTGTAAGTACCCTAATTAAGCAAATTGGAACTATTATGGCAGCCAATAAGATATTAATGTTCTTCAATGGTAATTATTTTCTATGGACTGTTTTGAACTTGCGGAGAAGCTACAATCGAAAAAACAACCTCTTTTTTGCGTAACATTTGTGATGAATGTGTTCCCAGGCCGTATTCCAAGTGACACCCCTGTCGGTCGACGAGTGGATGACGGTAATGAAGTTCTCAATACCGGTGGTGCTCCTCGACGAGGTGTTGAAGTTCGTCGCGCGCAAGATCTCCGACGGTGAGACCAGGAGTGTGATAGACTGGCTCCACGGCATGCAGTGGATTGTGCTCATGTGGGCCGTCTTCTTTGGCATCATCATCTACGGACCCCTATAAGCCGGCCCGCCCGTGTGCCGTGCCACAACCCCGTTTGATTCACACCTAATACCCTCCAAAGGAACCGTGCCCCACCCACATGTCGGTCGCTGCACATTTACAGTTTGTGTACATCACAGTAGATGTGATGAGAGACCGATGGTGGGTAGTGCACGGGTACCACTGTGGAAACCGATGGACTATGAGCTCGCTCCCACAGTACCGTCTCTAACCGTTTGAATGCTAACGCGGCGCACATGTGTGAAGTGTTCCTAGTGCACGCGCCCGCGAGTGATGTCGAGTGATGTCGAATGATGTCGAGTTATGTCGAGTGATGACGAGTGAGTGACCGGACGCTCTCTGCACTGCTCGGCGTCGCCGGCAGTGTCTCGGTGTCTCAGATAAGTTTCTAGTGTCTGTACCTTCTGTACTTTGTACGTAGGATTAGTGTCGTATGTAACGTTGGACGTGGACGCGGCCCACTCGGTTCTATTGCATTTTATATGTGCGAGACAATAAATAGTTTGGAGCTCATTTTTACTAAGACGAGAGATACATCGATTATATTTTTCTTACTTTTACAGAATATGTTGTAATGTTATACACTTATTTGATATGAAGTGGCTGTGAAGACCTTCATAATGCTAACATGAGACACCAAAAATTGGTTTATTGAGAGATATTTATAAGTTAGATTAATTGCATGTTTATGATACATTTGTAAAGAAGTTAACAAAGCTCCGTTTCGCAACAACACGTTATAGCGACTCGCACATAGCTCAGTACCTTGTCCACATTGTGGACTGCAGACATGTAAGCTTACTGTTTATAGTAAGGTACATCGTTAGCTTAGTGTAATTTATCGTAAGTGTATTGTTAGGGACGTGGTTATAATTATTTCTCAACATATTGTTCTCACTGAAAGATGTATCTATTCTTTCTCCTTTTGCCTCTATTCGCTTATTAACAACTCCTGATTCATTTTATAACTTTTAACGTGTAATTTAACCTCTGTTTCTGTTTTTAATGCACTTGGCCGCTGCATCTAATCTTATCGTACCTCATTAACTGAATATCTTTGCCCATATGGCATTGCATTCAGCCAAGTAGCTTTAGTAATCAGTGTATACGATTACTCATGCTACATGCCACGTTTGTGCGGCACTCAGATGTTTGGACCATGCTGCATTATGTTTGGCAATATATAAACCATGTGTGACACGAGTTATGCAAATATATTAAACTAAAGCAATACAATGTATGTACGAACATTAAACTGCTAGTTAAACATAATTTTGGTACTTCTAGCTTGTACAATTATGTTTATCTAATTTAAATATTGTCTTTATGTTGATTGAAGGTTTATGAAGTCTGTTTTTTAAATGGGACATAATATTACTTTAAGTACACCGAGGTAAATGAAAATTGTCCATTTATTAAATGTTATGGTACAAGGTCCGTACGTACATAAGTTTTTATAATAAATTAGTGTAATATTGCATGTTTGCATTGCATGGTGGTGATTTTAGAATGGAATCGATATGTTTTATTAACATATATAACTATAGAGCAATATAATGCGACGTCATTCGCTGAGGTGACCATATATAATGCACTACTTACTATTCGTAATTGTATATTAGACATTTGTTGACATTTAGTAAATGTGAAAATTACTTTAGGGGATTGCGTCGCTCAATAAAATTAAACAATATATGATCTAGAATTAATTATGAATATACTATGTCGGCGATCCGTCTGCCAATGATAATAGATACACACACATACATACTCAACACTGCACATTACAGGGCATGCTCAAAACCTTGTTATAATTATCCCTGATACTGGAGCTGTTAAAATATGTCAGTTTATTTATTGAAATGTACAGTCGTTTATAAATACTATTTTACATTCAATTAAAATAGTGAACAATGGATGTTTCAATTATTTCTTGTTTGTGATCCATTACTAAGACTACTTGGCACCCACATGTCATATGTCACACAAAACCCTAATAGGTCCTTAATTTGTGTTATTGTTTACATGTTCTTGATTATACAAGTAACTTAGTGTTGTTTTTTCCTGCTAACACTGTTTTGATCACAGATCACGGATAATAGAATCGATTTTATACTACGTCGCGTGCCGACAATTAGCGCAACACGCACTATATAAGATCTATGCGCACCACGATGAAAACGGCAGTTTATGTAGTAGAAATAGGCACGCTTAGTTTCCATACAGTTTGTAGTACTTACGCGATCATATTCTTGGTCTGTGATTTTGATAATAACCAGTTTTGCAAGCTTCAAGACGCTATTTGGCTATATTTCGATTATGTTCAAATTACCAGGACAATTTTTTTTTTTTTCCAAAGTCATATAAGTATGAATTTACAAATTCTATTGACATGTTTTCCAATGTGATCCCAAAGTGATATCATCAAATTTAAGTCACGTGAAGTGTAACTTAAAGGCGCATGTAAGTAAGAGTATCCCCGTCCCGTCCCGCATGCACTATGCACTAACGTGGTGTTGTTGTCTACTCCCGCAGCCCAGCCGACGTGGAAGCTGTAAGCTGCAAGCGCCGGACGTCGCCGCATCGAAACTGCACGCACATATTCCATGAACACTCATTGTTTGTTGTGATCCCGCAGTGAAACTACACATGTTAACTAGAACACGGTTGTGATATATCTACATAAGATCCAGTAAGTTCGGACGGCAGCCCCGCTCGAGCCCGCAACACACTAACACTCTCGTTGTTTTACAGCGAACGAGGTGGTCCTTGACAAGTGGTAAACGCCACCATATCATAGTTCCTCACCTGCTTCTCTCTGCCACTTCTACCGCTCTCGTCTCCAGATGTAATAACCGAATGGCTTTTAGATGTGTACGTAAGTGATTAGCTTGTGATCGTGCCACGGTAACATAGTAATTGTGGTAGTAGTTTGGTTGAGTTGGAAGCGTTGGAGACATTGAGCCGAGACTACCGAGACGGAGCGGGCAGCCGACCCGTCCACCAACTCACCTGCGCTAGTTCACCAGAGAGGACATAATGTTGTTCATAATGTGTATATACTACAGTATGCTTAGGAGGTTTAATCGATTTGTTATATTACGTTGTTCTAAATAAAGACTACATGGTGCCCGTCGACAGAAGCAGTGCGATAGACGATGTACTTAAGTTGAGAGCACTTTATTAATTTATTGTTATATTTTTATTCTATTATTATAATCTAGTTTGCTTATCTAGAGCCGAGTCTGTTTCTATTAGTGCTGACACCTCGACGAGCAATATGGTGTCTGTAAGTGAAGGATAATTTCATGATTGTCCAGTGTTTGGGACCTGAGTCCAAAAATTTAAACATACCTGTACATTTTAATGTATTATTGTTTTGTACAATAAATCGTTATAAAACGACACTTGTTTCATTCGTTCACATGTGCTGAATGATTAAAATATAAATAAATATTAATTATATAGGTATATACTTACTCTTAGGACGCATTTCCACTGAAGCGGGGGCGAGTTAAAAGGAGAAAAGAGGTTTGGTTGGTGCGGCGGACATTTTTTTTTTCGCTAATAATGTTTCCAACGTAGCAGAGTAGTGTAACTATCTAAATCATTATTGTTTGATATATTCGTGCACGTCGCGTCTATGTACCACCCTGAACCCTCTGATTTAGTGGAAATACTTTGGGGTGCAATTTTAAAGCTGTAAATTGCAGCACATTTTTAATATGAGTAAGGAGTGTACTCCCAAGTAGGTGATTTTATTATCCATGAGAGGTGCTGAGGACTGCCTCGGCGGCGCAAGTGTTTAGTGTACGCGGTACGACCGCTGTGCTAAGGTCTCGGGTGCGACGCTCGGTATCAACCCTAACTCTGAAAATGTGCACGGTATGCCGATGTGGCGGTGACTCGCCTATCATCGACCTATCACATCATGGGACGGAAATACGTTCGGCGAAATGTTTATGTACTAATTACACCTCTGCCTACCCCTTTTGGGTTTACAGGTGTGAGTGTGGATGTATGTATGTATGAGATTAATAATATACAAGATGAATAATCTTCAGTGGTAGAACCACGTTGTAGACAGTTTTGTCTACAGCACAATTTGACCTGCTCGACGTGGCCGTGACCACTGTCTGAGAAAACCGCCGTAAAGTAGCAGCTTAGTACATGTGCGGTGAAGATCACTTACCATCAGGTTACCCACTTGCTCGTTTGCCAGTCTATGCTATAAAAAAAGGGCATGTGAATATTAATTAACTGAATAATCAGAAATCTAAAGAAAATTATTGGATGAATTCTCTTAAGTCCAACAAATAGTCGTCTATTAAGCTTCAAATACATGTAGCTAAGAGTTAATACGTTTTGCGGCGACAGCCGGTGACTGAACGATCTAGAATAAGGACTGTCGAGACGAAAGCCACAGGGACGATACTAGGCCTAGGAACACACTTGTGACTTAAAAAAAAATTAAGGGAAGCTACCGCTTGATGCAATAAACTTACAAAACCAACATACATTAAATAGGTATAGAATAGCCATTACAATCCTACTCCTACTAATATTATAAATGTGAAAGTTTGTTTTTTTGGATGTTTGTCCATCAATCACGCTGAAACTACTGAACGGATTTTGATGAAATTTGGTATACAGACAGGGTATGAGCTGACTTGGGTGATAGGCTACTTTTTATCCCGGAAAAAGCAGAACACGCGGGCCCGAGCTCCGAGCAAAAGCTAGTAAGCAATAATATTTTTGAAATAAATTACTACCACAAAAATTTATTTGTAAGTGAAAACGTTTATGAATTATGATGATTCTACATCTGACTCTTGTCTCATATTATTAATATGTATGTCTTCTATAGCTCAGGACTTGCAGAGACCGGGGTTTCAGGTAAGCGTATATGGGGTCCAAGCACCGTGCCCAAGCCAATCTTATACGTATTTTTTACCGATAAAATTCTGATTTCTGAACGAAGTGTTTAATTTGAAAGTCCAGAACCGTGTTGCCAACTTAGTGGAATAACCATAACTGTGGTGGTTTGTACACCCTGCTGGTGATTGAATTTGCGAACTATTTACTTATGGATTTCTTGTATTTTAGTTGTTATATATGTTACTACAAGGAGAGGCACTCGACCACTAACCTATATGAATGAACACACAACAAAAACAATGGTTTAACCATTGTTTTATAGTGTACATTCTTTGGGTACAATGTATAAAATTCAAAGGGCGAACTTGATTATAACGTCTTATGTGTAACGTTTCTAACTCAAAACCACCGAAATGGGTATCAGGACAGAGATGGATATAAAATCAACGGGTTGCACTCCGGGAGTGCCGGCAGAAGTGGAAACTTAAGTATATTTATTGAGTGCTCACTCTCAACTCAACTTTACTGCACTGCAGTCCAGTCCATCCCGGTCCATTCCAGTCCATTCCAGCCCAGCCCAGTCCAGAGATACTCGGTAATTATATTACATAACTGTGGGTTAAAGTTAAAGAGGAGGAGCCTGCCTACTGCTGCCGTATGCGTGAGAGAAAGGGAAGCCAGACAGAGTGGCGCCGTAACGCCTTACTTTACGAAGCGGTTTACCGTCCCATAAGAAGTTTTCACTTCAAAAAGAGAACTACATGTGTGATAATCGTATCACGACAAAAATATATATAGTGGTAACTACCTTAAGAGTCTCCGCAAACTACAGACTTTCTATCGGCCGATAGTTTAGTCGGGTTCGTAATCAGTATGGACAGGTACATACGTGCGCACATTGCAACGATCCGGTAGCGGCGTATAAAATCGAGGGTTTTCTTATACCTAGTTTTCATAACCACTTTTAGGTGTGTTTGCGAAATATATGTTGGCAATACTGGGGCAGACCGGAGTATAGTGATCTGTGACCGGAGGTATGGAACATAGATGTAGGGAAGTTCGTTTTTTTGTCGCAACTCCCAACGTAAGTAATTTATCTATGGCAACGTGTATGTTTACGAATGCAACGGTTCTATGGCTGTGATTAATTAGCAATTTACGTATTAAATAATGTAATACAATCATGTATATTTAGCAATCAAAAGTTTTTGAATAGTAATTATGGAAGGGTCGAGGTAAGAATGTTAACTAAATTTGTGTTAATAATTAATTCAGTAAAGTATGTACTTGATGTAAACAAGTCGTTTTTATTTTACAGGGTTGATTCTGAATTACCAAATAAAATGGCACATTTAGATATAATGGAAATAGATGAAACCTGTGCGAATGTACCTGAAGAAGTTAAGCAAGTTACAGATTTGAAGTCGCGAGTTTTAAGAAAACGCAAATCTCTGGTTCCTGAAATTACTAAACCCTCTAACCGTAGAGTTAACATGAAACCAAGGAAAAACGTTATGGTTGAAAACGCGAATCCCAAACAAATAGAGGCACTTTATCTCAACAAAAAGGTTAAAACACTTTCTCAGACCCTAGAGACGATTTATGAAGAGCCTAAAAGTCAAAGCAGTAACTCCGAAGCACTCATCGGCGGACGGAAAATAAAAAGACTGCTCACATTCCAGCTAGGCAACCAGTACACTAAAGAAAAAATTAAAAAGCGCAGAGCAAAGATCAAGAAGTTACTTGGAAATAAGACTTTCTTAAACAGAAAAAAAATCCCAATGCAAGTATTTCTTAAGACAATAGAGTGTCTTGAGCTAGATGAAGTAGTACAGACTGAAACTGTCCCACCAGATAATAATAAGCTAGAATAATATATAGGTTGTATGATCTATGTACCTGTGGTACAATAAGTTCTGTGAATATTAAATCGTTTAATAAATACAGAATGATGGAGTACAAATTTGATTCACTTTTTTTCATGATAATGACAGAGTTCCTTATATTGAGCTATCTTTTTGGTAAACATGTTAGAAGGTCAAAAATCGCACTGTATAGACCTTTGAGTTTATCAGCATATAAAGCACAAGGATAGATTAATATGTGGCATCTTTAGCATTATTGTCATATAAATACTGTAATAATTGTATTTTATTGTATTCAAAAGACACATATGTATGTAATGATTTCTTACGTTTACGCGAATATATAATATAATAATTTACCACCGGTCAAGTGTCATATACCTCTACAGGAACAGGGCATATATAAAATCGATTGTGACTGTGGACTCTCTTACATAGGTCAAACAAAAAGAAGTATAGGGACCCGCGTAAAAGAACATATAGCTGATGTTAAACACCGACGCTCTACGAAGTCTGCAGTTGCTGAACATTCAGAGGAAGGCTCCAAACATTATCTTCGATTTGACAGACCACAAATCCTTGCCAAAGAACACCGATTCCTACCCAGGATGATTCGCGAGGCTATTGAAATTAAAAAACATCCGAATTTCAATAGAGAAGATGTTTGGAAGCTAGCACAGGCCTGGGATCCGATTATACATTTAATTAAATCGGAGCCCAAAAGACCAACTGCCAGACCTCAAGACACTGAGCTCCTTCTGCGTAGATCGGACCAAACCATAAAGATCTTATAATTGTAAATTGAAGGTAGATACTGTAACATTAACATTTTTGGACAACCTACACCTCAGTCCTCCCCGTGACCACGAAGGCTGAAAAGTCTTCGAAACGTCGGGATCAAAATTAATAATAAAAAACCGCGATAAAATCCACATATGTATGGTTAAGAATATTTAGTCAAACACACAACTTTGTATTTAATAGAATTTTATTACCAAATTCCAATACTAAAAGATTTTAACAGTATACTTAATACTGAGATTCAATATTTATTAACAACTATCATTCACATCAGCCATAAATATTTATTAGTTGATGAGTACAGGAAAAATTCTCATGATAATGCATCTAATAAAAATACCCATTACTTACAATAAGATTATTTTATGGTAACTTCTCATGTCAGGCTACATAGCAGTATAATTTAATATGACATATAAAAAACCAGATGGATACATCACACCATATAAGACCTTTTTTCAGCCTTGATCATTAAAAATATAAAATCTCTAAAATAAATGTGTTAAGTTAAATTCTAATGTGTTTCAAAACGAAACAGTATACTGTGATGTAAATATTGATTTAATAATGTAGCCTCTAACTTAATCAGGTAGTAATTTCATGTCTAATAATACTGATTTCATAATGTTGAGTACATTATTAACTAACGGGCAATAAACATGTGACAGATGTTTTTGGGCAATTGTTGTACTCTTTGACAAGTCCTGCCGGAACATGTTTCTCATCCTTGATACACACACAGCGAGGCTTGTCTTGACCCGGCTCATAGTATTGCCGAGGAACTCCCACCCAGTTTCTTGTAATTCCACCACTGTAATTAAACATATAATATTAAAATCAATTTAATAAAAAAGATAAGAGAATGTAATGTGCCATATACAATGCAAGTACTTCTATGTGTATCAAAACCAGCCTGAAGAGCATGCACCTCTGACTTCAAGTTATGTGTGTATTCATAATCAATTAATGCTTGCTTTAACGCTGAAGGAGACATTGTGAGGAAACCTGCATACCTGAGATGTTCTACATATGAATATCGAAGGCATGTGAAGTCTGCTAATCCGCATTAGAACAGTTTGGTGGACTAAGGCCTAACTCCTCTCATTTATTAGAGGAGTTCTGTGCCCAGCAGTGGGACGTGTATAATACAGAGCTTGTATAAAGAATACCTATTTTGAGAACACCACACTCTAGAACCTTGCTCTTCATTCCATTCTATGTTGCATGGTGGATATTCTTGATCTTTCTTCTGGGCAATTTCCTTCTCTTGCTTACATTTGTCTACATTTTTTATCACATCTTGGTAATAATCAGTTTTTTCTCCATGCTTATTAAAATATCTCCCGTTTAATACACCTAAAAAAATAAAGTGAATGCTAATTGTTAAAATATGAGAGATTTTTTGCTGTTACACATAAAACCAATGATGTGAAGTCTATCAAGGGGCCTTATGCTATATAGTGGACTGAGGCTTAATCCTTCTCAATAGTAAAGGGGGCCATCTACCAACAGTGGAATTTGTTTAATATAGGACTGATAATATTTGTAACAATGGGATATCTTCCATAATAGAACAATATATTCTGTGTAAATTTCAAGCAGCTACCTAATACAGTTCTGAAGATAGAGCCTTTTAAAGGTAAGACAGGCAGATGGCATAGGCTCTGTAATATGTTTCCGTTGGTACCCTTTGGGTATGGAACTCTGATATACTAAGATTGTACATACATAATACTATTTATATATTTAATTTATATTTATGTAACAAGCAATACATTATTAGAAATAAAAACCCAGTTTACTTCCATTATTAAGATTTACCTATATGGAATTGAACCTAAACTTTTAGTAAAATTAGATAGCTAAACTTACCAATAAGCTTGTATTTTTTCCTGAATGTACTCCTCCAATTTACCAATGTGATTAAATCATCACAAGATAGATCCATAATGTGATCACGGTTTTCACTCTCATCTTGAAAATCTCCAGTAGCAAGTGCACGGGTTCCATCCTTGCCTTTAATACAATTATAGCACAATTGACATAATGGCTTATAATCACATGATAGAATCAATATTCAAAGAATTTATATGTGCTTATTTATGTAATATCATTTACGTACCTGTAAAATAGTGGTACGGAGAACCTTTTTGATAGTGAGTTTTCCCTTTGGTTACATCAAAAATAGTACCTAATACAGCAACATAGAGCTTTTTCTTGATAATCCCCCTAAATTGCGAGAGTTCTTCTGGGGAGAATACTTTAGGACTATATTTTTCTTCTTGTCCATTTATTATATTAAGTAGATTCTTAAAAAACAGTTCCAAATTACTATGATACAAAACACTTATAAAAACCAATGCCAGTGGCAATATCAGTTTAAATTTTAATTGCATCATTTTAAAGTTTTCTTATGTGTGTTGCATAAAAATACTGCCATGAACCCTGTAAGGTTACCAAAATATTATCTAGCAACAGCAAACAACCTGTGTTGCGTTCAAACTAAACTTTTCCCGGACTTTTTATTCCCGTTTCCCTTTAGATAACGTTTCCGTTTCCCGTTGACGGTTCTTCTGTCAGTTACGTGAATAAAAATTAAAAATAAATATTCATTAATTTAGATTTGTAACTATACACGGAATACAGTGAAAATAATCTATGTACAGTGACATGACAAACAAGGCGCAGGCATTAGGGAAAGTCGTCGATCATTTGAGGTCAATGACCATTGACCAGGGTCATCAGTGCCAACCGGCTAGAGAGGAAACATAAAGATTGCAAAACCGGTATTGTATTTAATGTTCAGGTGACATGAATGACATTCTCAATATGTTAATTATTTGATGTACATTACTCGTTACAAAAGTTTGTTATCTGTGTCTAATTTATAAATTTTGATATCAATGTACCTAGTATCTGCTAGTATCTACTCGATCTACACTATTTTATATTTGTGTGTAAATTGTTGACCGTTGTCCATTGATATCAACATTGCTATTTGTTGCCAAATTGCTACTCTAGAATGGATTTTTTTATTTGCAAGCGGATCTAAAGTATTAATTATTGTTATTTTGTCTAAAAACATACTTAAACTTTTTGATTAAGGGTTATTTATTATAATAATGAATATTATTCGTCACCTAAAAACATCCCATTATCCACCAAGAAGAAGAGTCGTAGTAACAGGACTTGGAGTTGTCTCACCTTTGGGTACAGGCGTTGAGTTGGTATGGAATAATCTACTAAAAGGTCAATGTGGTATAACCCGTCTCGAAAGCGAAGAGTACGCCAAATTACCCTGCAGAATAGCCGGCGTTATACCACAAGATGATAAAATTGTTAAGGCATTATCAAAGACTAATTTGAAATCAATGGCTCCTGCAACATGTTTGGCTCTTGTTGCTACAGCTGAAGCATTGTCTGATGCAAAATGGTTGCCTGACTCAGAAAACGAAAAGGAACTTACTGGTGTAGCTATTGGCATGGGAATGATAGATCTGAAAGATGTATGTGATACTAACGATGCTCTTAAGCTGGGCTACAATAAAGTGAGCCCATTTTTTGTGCCTAGAATTTTGCCAAATATGGCAGCAGGGCATATAAGTATAAAGTATGGATTTAGAGGGCCCAACCATGCCGTTTCAACAGCATGTGCCACAGGTGCTCACTCTATAGGAGATGCATTCAGATTTATAAGAAATGGTGATGCAGATGTAATGTTATGTGGAGGGGCTGAAGCCTGCATCAGTCCCCTGGCTATAGCAGGATTTTGTAGATTACGAGCCCTTAGTACTTCATTTAATGATGAACCTATGAAAGCTTCAAGACCATTTGATAAGAAGAGAGATGGTTTTGTAATGGGTGAAGGAGCAGCTGTCTTAGTTTTAGAAGAATATGAACATGCACTGAAAAGAAATGCCAATATATATGCTGAAATTTTAGGATATGGTCTATCTGGAGATGCTTCTCACATTACCTCTCCGAAAGAAGATGGCAGTGGAGCAGTTTTGTCAATGAATCGGGCATTAAATGACAGTGGTATTGAAAAAGAAGCAATAACTCATATAAACGCCCATGCAACTTCCACTCCTACAGGAGATGGTATTGAGGCGACAGCTATAAAAAGACTTTTTCAAGGACATACACCAAACATATCTGTGTCTTCAACAAAAGGAGCACATGGACATCTATTAGGAGCAGCTGGGAACTTAGAAACTCTGTTTACAGTGCTATCATGCTATCATGGGATACTCCCACCTACATTGAATTTAAATGAGCCAGTAGATGACTTAAATTATGTCGATAAAACATCAAGGAAATGGGACCTGGAGGGAAGAGTAGCTTTAAAAAACTCATTTGGTTTTGGTGGTACCAATGCTACTCTCTGTATTGCACAAGTATAAATAGATAGGCTATATTTTAATGGTCAGCTGAATATTGAGGTTTTGGTTAGCTCCAAAATGTTTTGTCACTAGTAATGGCTAGCAGTAAACAAAATTGATTGCAAATAATAATAATAGAGGAAAGTCATGAGTCGAAGAAATGCACTATGGTTGCATGCTTGTTTCACTCGCTCGACTCGTGTATTTATCGACACAGTTCAAACCTTACCTACTAGTTGATATTGTTTTCATGCTTCATGTAAATCTTGATAATGAAATAATTTAATAGTGACTATTGATTTTTAACCGATATTCTTGTTCTCAATAGAAATAATATAGAAAGTCATTTAACCACTTGCACGTCCAAGGATACTTTTCTAGCCAAAAAAAAAGGTGGGTTGTACGTCCAAGGATACGTTTGTAGCCATAGCGACATATTTTATATAACCGTCGTTATTAACAAATTGCAGGTAGTTTTTGCGTGTTTCATTTGTTTATTAGATAGCTGACGAATTAGTTTACAACAACAATCACGAGAAGGTAGTGTAAGAAGCCTCGAAAAATAGTTTCTTAGGTCGGACGTTCAAGTGGTTAACTTCCAAATTAGTACCTATTTAGTAAAAGGAAACTGTGATAGCCAAAAACTACCAAATGTTTATAGGAAAGATAAGGTTTATATGTAAATAAAACTTTTTTTTCACTGTATTATATAGTATATTTAAAACTGAGTTACAAATGTTTTCCGACTTTAACAACAGTGGCAATATAGCCAAGGTAACTCCCAACCTCATGCTGTCTTAAGCTTCTGATAACAAGCAATAATTCATCACAATATTGAATCACGTAAAGCATGAAATAAAATAATTTGATCAAAAAATGCTACTTTAAACATTTCATTGCTAAGCTTTCTAACATTTTAAATAGTAAATATATTAAAATGCTGGGTCTATCCAGTCAAAATGTATTGATTGAACCATTCAAACTTGCACTTGATTATATTCATTTGACCCTGGTTACAATTACATATAACAAAATAAGATTTTCTTTTAATATTTATATGGATATAAATTATATTTAAAATCATAACACCTTGACATGCAAACTTCCTGGGAATAAATATATATGAACCAATTAGATAACATAATATAAAGAAAGTTGGACAGCGAATATGATTATCACAATAGGCCAATAAAAGTTCCAAAACATTGTACTGCAATGAATCTAACAGAAAGAAAGACTGTAACACAAATGAAATTATAGCTACATTTGATTGCCATACATCATTACAACAACAATGTTAATGGGTGTTAACAATTTTTATATGTATAATATGAATCTTTGCTGCTACTAATGCAAGACACACTCACAACGGCCCTGGCTATAATAATGGGGTATTTTACTACGTCATTTTGAATAGGCTTTGATTACGGATTGATCCTTACAGAAATGGTAGGTACTGTAAAATATTTTGTCCATGGGATGGCTACTAGTTATACTGGAATAGTGAAATACAACACATTTACTGTTCAACTACTACTGATCATAAAAGCAATTACGTCTGTGCTTTTTGGAGTGAAATGACTATAATTTCTCAAGGTGCAGTTGAATGAGACGAAGCGTAGTGAGTTAGACGCTACGTTTGTCGCGTGCTGCCGTCGGCGCCGGTGTCTGCGGAGTGTTTACGCACAACTGCGCGAATTTCTTCCGTAGATTTTGTCTTAACTCTTGTCTTTTTTCTGTTATATTCCTGCGTGATTTGAATTCCATTACTTCTTCTATAGGTATATAACTGGTATCTTCTTCCTCGTCGGATGAACACGTGTCCTAAATTTTAATAATAACAAATAATAAAAACTACAACAAAGTCGAAATAATAAGAAATAAAAATGAGCTTGTAAACTCACCATTAACATTTCTTGTAGCGAAAGTGTGAAACCCATACACGAAGTTTTGTCATTTTTAACCAAGTCTAAACAGTCTCCTCTTTCGTGGTTGCAGAATCCTTCGGAACACGCCACCTCGGATCCTTCCGGGGAACTCATGAGCGAGGAAGACCCGGACATTGTCTCGCAACATCCACCATTGTTCCCTGAAGAGTATCCGCAGTCTTGAGTGTGATCGTTGGGCGAGATGTTTCCGTTTTTGGCTCGTTTTTTGCTTGATTTATTAGGCGAGCGGCGTTTGACCGTCGTGTCGACTTGGCACGATTGGCACCCGTCCCCGCTCGCCTCGAAGCACTGGTTGTAGTCGCGCGGTGACAACAGATCGGTCGGCGTGTCACGCTCTTCTAATAGGCACTCTTCACATTGGCACTTCTCGTCTGGTTCCTCTGAGTCGGCCTCCTACATGGAAGGAGAAACAATTTAATAAGTCGCGTATTTTAAAGTTCATTTAAAAACTGGGAATTGATTCCATTTTTGGTTCTGACTGCCTGATTAGATTTACAGCATACATATCTGATTTATTGATCAAATGTGATCCAATAGCTAATTTGTATTGCATAATATGCAAAGTGTGCTACAGTACTAAATATCACCTTATCAATAGATATAACAAATTACCTTGCATTTGCTTTCCACAGCCTGTCTTTCCTTCTTCTTACGCCGTTTAAGTTTCTTTTGTTCCTTTCTTTGTTGTCTTGTAAGTTCTTCTTGTGTGATTTCATCATACAAAAGTTGTAGTTTGGAGACCCCGCTTTTATGTTCCACCGCTGTCTCGAACTTGCGATAAAGTGCCTCTACAGCAACTGCAGCCAGTGTCTGACACGTGCCTTCCTCCTCGCGGAGTCTCAGGGAAATGCGTTGGAGGCGTTCGTAAATACATATACCTAGGCAAATCAGCACCTAAAATATACAAATTGAAAATAAAAAAAAACCAAATCTTTATTCATTGTGTAGGCTAAGAAGGTGCTTATGACAGGTCAAGCTTAAGACGATGTATAGGAACTTTGGAATAACTGCCGCGATAGGCCGGCAGATAAGGGCACAACAACAAGCATGGGAAGAGGGAGGGGATCCTTAGATTCAGGGGTTCACAGACTTGGGTGGAAGTTATGGCAATCGGGACAAGGGCAGGAGGAATTAGGGCAAATTGACAATAAGCTGGTACGGATTATAAAGGTAAGGAGATATGCAATGGATCTTACTGACAGGAATAGCAATTCTGCTATTCCCTAGTCTAGCTAATCTACCAGCCTTTCACTAGATGCCTAATGATGACGAATAACCAATATACTCAAATACACAAAGTCGTACGAGTCGAGTGTTGACCGTCACAGGGATATACAATACCCAATGCTAAAATGTTGAACTCAGTTTTACTATCACTGGTTACAGTTAGGGCTACCTTACATCTAACACGTATACAGCTCACATCTAAGTATAACTACAAACGAAGATTCGTAGATGTAGAGTTAGTTACTCTTGAAATGTAATATAATCCAACCAACCAATTCAAGCAACCACTGGTCGAACTACAAAAAATAGCATTTCCTATGACAATATGATATCTAACTGTCGTTTTTCTAGGTAAAGGGCACACTGCATTAAATAATTTAGAACCTTTTCTAAGCTGACCCAGGGCAGTGAGCCAGTCAGTCTAGGGCTGACATAGTCAAAAGAAGCTGACTCAGAACATATAACATCAGATTAATAGACTAAAGTATCACTAACCTCTTCTTGTGCAATTTCAAGTGTCTTTGCGTGCCTTTCTCTATGGTTGCCAAGGAGCTCAGGCTCGGCTCTGCCAATCAAATGTGTGATATAATCAGTCTTAGCTTGCAAGTGCAGATGTTTGTCCAACAGACATCTTTTTATGCCACTGTACAGTGCTCCTACATAGCCTTTTTCTTTTTGTGGCTCTTTTTCCTCTACTAGAAGTTGATACGCGCGTAACACCTGAAGCAAAATGAATGATTTATAACATTAAAAAAAGAACTCAAAAAACTTAAACAATAAAAATAAACAAAAAAATAATAATTGGTTTTATTGCAGTATAATTAATGCTAAATGATTGGTACCACCACCTCAAAATATGTAGTTTAATTTTATTTTTAACTTTTTAGTTCTTTGGCACTTTTATTTTGTGTTAAATGTTTTTATTCTATTTTTAGTGAAAATCAAAATCGTTGTACAAATGTCGAAGTCTTTTTTTAGTCTTTCACCCCGAATTTCCAATTTTAGGGTGGAATTATTATTATTATTGACTTCAAATTCAAATGGGACCACCACTGAAGTAAACCTTACCGAATACAAACAGAATGATAATGAAATATATCGGTCCACATTTGGCGGAATAATGTGTGAAACAGTTTTGATATATCTGCCTATAATCTTAAACTGGTTGACCACGGATGATATCTAGATTTTGCATCTGTACTCCCTATTGCTATTGTAAACTCTTTGACTCAATTATTTATATTATTCAAATCAATAAGTTACGTCCTCCAAAATCTATTATCGAAAGAATTATGTAAATCAAAAATAGGTAAAAATCAATAAGTTAGAAGCCATTAACTTAGCCATATGACGGAACAAGGATACACATGTTGTGTTACGTCATAAGACACGCCAAGCCATTATGGTGCAGGCGTACGAGGGAGATAGTGAGATGTCCCCACGCGCCCACTGTTCCGTATATACCAACATTTTAAACGCGAAGTGCATCTTAATTTTTGCCATAATTTTATAATTTTGTTTTCGCATTTCATTTTCTTATTCGTAATATTGTCGGTTGGTTATAAAATAATGAATTAAGTTAGACCTAATCAAATAAATATCTAACAAATATATTGACTACGGAGCAACACGCTTGCTGCGTTAAGTAATTTAATTTTATACTCATAATAAAGAAACTACAATGTATAAAATATGTATAATACCTACTCAGAATATATGAATAAGACTGTGAGATAAGTAAAGATAACCATCAATCTAATCCATGTTATCGTCCTGATAAATAAACATTCAGTAACCAAAGCTCTGTGTCAAAATATAACTTTGCCTACTGATGTAAATTGAATGTATACATCTTAGCTATTATCTAGAATATTCTAGAAGGTAATTTTTATAACTTGGAAGTGTATAGTCTATTCACCGAATCTATGCCACAAATGCAGTTGCGTAACTAGTACCGGTGGCACCCGGAGCGGATTCGATTTGGGTTTCACCCCAAGAATGAAAACTTTAAAATGTAATGTATTTTAACCGATTTCAAAAAAGGAGGGGACTCCAATTTTTTATATTTATTTCAGGTTATTTCAGGCCTGGTGTCACCCCAAAACCGGAGATCCGGGGCCGAACGCCCCCCACGCCTCCCCCCTAGCTACGCTACTGCAGAAATGTAAACATATATCTACCCACTTTAAACATAATTTCTTTGTTGGTACCTGACATTACACCAAATACAACAGAGATCTAAAAAAAGGGTTAGGTGAAATGTGTGGACAAATACTGTTTACATTTCTGGAATAGATATAGTGAATGCACTATAAACAGGAGATATTATAACAAGAATGATTTACTCAGCCAACTTCCTAACTTAGTATAATGATGCTGAGTACTACAAAGAACTCAGTCTCTACTATTTTTCCGAGACTGATTTCGTTAATCGCTGCTACTCATTTAAGGCTCATAAGCCTTAAATGAGTATGCTGCTGTGCCGGTGTGAAATATTTTAAATCCAAGAAGCCACCAATAGCAGGTGGTACCTTCTATCACCCGCAACCCGAAATATTTAACAATTGAATGTATACGGTAGGCAATATGTTCGTTAAGAGTTGAAGATAGCTGGTGGAGGATACTTGTATCCGACCGGATAGCGTACACCGTACGCCGTGCTAAAACCTGCCATAGTGGCCCACCTCGTGTGGGTCGCGTTCCAGGGTCGGCCAGTGTATATCCGGTTTTTCCCAGGGGGCTTGCCCTCTGATCCTAATCCTTTTCCCATCCCTTTTTCCTTCCCCTCCCCCTTGGCCCTTTGGCAGGCCGGCATGATCTTGCCGACCTACGATGGACACATTGTTTATCGTTTGTCGACACTATTCTTGGATTGCGCTACACTTACCATCAGGTGTAGCGTAGTCACTTTGCCGAGTCAGGATAAAAAAAAAAATGAAGAGTGCTCACCTTAGTTTTACAATCGGCACAGAAACGATGTTTCCTAAGGTAGTTGTGAAGCGTGTCGTGCAACGTATTGAAGTGCACGAGCGTGACGTGGTCACGTGCTGAAGCCCGCATCGCGTCCCACGCAGCGCGCCAGGCCGCGCGTCCCCCCCAACCCCATGCACCCCATCCCCAACCACACGCGCCGCTCGCACCACCCCCCGCCCCCGCCCCCGCCCCGCCAGCACCCGTGCCCGCCCCGGCCGCCGCGCCCGTACCACCCCACCCGCGCGCCGTGCCCGCCTCCAGAGAGTGCAGGATACACCGCTGAGACTTCTTCCATCTAGGCTGGCTCAGGATGAGGCACTCGATACCCGTGCTGAAACATCACACATTACTGACGGAAACGATGCCTTTTTTGTCGATTGGCAGATGGAAGCACGCCAACCTAATGGTAAGCGGTCTCTGCCGAACATAGAATTCAACAATGCCAGGGCACAGCCAACCCGCTGCCTACCGTAACCTACCGTACCACTGCTCGCCGCTGTTTACCTTCGACCTAACCTCTACGTTGACTGTTATTCTAGGTCAATGGAGGCCGACGCAAAATTATAATTTTATATTCCTCTTGTCGTTAGGAAATATTGCGATTTATCTATATCGTTCTCGAACCTCGAACAACTTATTACTGGTTGTGTACGTTTTCAAGGATTATGTCTATCAACTCTATTTATAAAATTAATTTAAACGACGACTACTAATTGACATGTATACTATTAAAATGACTATAATTGGAATTGCAGAGTAGGTTATAATTCGACCAAAAAAACCTTTTCTATTGCCCAGCAGGAGATCAACACTAATAAGTTTATATTACTAGCACAATAATAGAGTAGGTGTCTCGTTTTTTTATTATTTAAATCAATAATTAATCAATATTACGTTACCCAAAACCTATTGCAGAAAGAATTTGAACAATCGGTCCATAAAAAAAATTATAAGCTATTCAAATCTGATAGAAGGGCACTTCTCAATTAACAGACGTCGCAAACTTTGACGTCACTGTGTAAAATGGCCAATATGATACATGCTGGAAACGAGATAGTGAGATGTCCCAACTATACTCCCATCTTTGCACATACCAATATTTAAATCATAATTACTGGCTTATTTTTGTATAGATTTTGACTGTATTTTGACAAGAGTTTCTTTTTCTTATTATTTTATGTTGTGTATAAAATAATGTATAGTATTCAACATAAGGAAATACCCTATTAACGATATTTTTTTTTGTAAGGTATATTATGCACCGTAGTCTAATAATACCCTGATTAATAAAATATATTATTATCAATAAAAATATTTTTGAATCTCACATACACTAAAAATCCACCTCATAAATTTAGAGTGGTAGAACCAAGCTGTAAACGGTTTTGTCTACAGCACGAAAGGGCCGGCTCGATCGGGTCGATCGTTACCACTATCTCACAGAAAACCGACGTAAAGTAGCGGCTTGCTACAGCGTTTCGTACGGTGAGTGAGATATCCGGAGGCCCAAATCCTCTCCCCTTCCCAATCCTTTAATTGTCCCTTCCCTTTAAGGTCGGCAACGCGCCCATAATTGACAACATTTCAAAAACCAATAGTGCCTAAAACAATAATACCGTTTCTTTATTTTTCTATCCTTAGTTCGACTATATTTTTTAATTTTTTTATTACTAGTTAGTTTCGGAGTAAAAAAAATAAAAGCCAAAAAACGTGTGATGACGTCACATATACGGTTGAATGACGTTTGTCCTTTATCCATAAGTGAAAAATAAAACTACATTAATATTACTTGATAATGTCACAAATGTCATTTTTAAACACACCCAAAAAATCCAATAGCGTCAACTAACAGTTTTGTTTAAAGGTAAATTAGAGGTATAAACACCGTCATGCCGTATATATGACGTCATTTGGCGTTTACATCTGTTTCGAATGAAATACAATTCAAAAGAGAATTCATGAATGAAAACAGTCGATTTCGGAAAAAAGGAAAGAAATGGGTCTCTTTAATTTCGATCTAATTTAATTTAATCTACTAATAGAGGTATGTTGAAAAAATGAAATGTTGTAAATTCTTCTAATATTTGGGCGTATATGAGCGGTGGGAATCACTTACCACCCACTAGCTCGTCTGCCGGTCTATGCTATTAAAAAAATCCATAATGCAAAAAACAATGCTCAAAAAGTGAATAAAAATACAACTCATTAAATGGTAAAAAATAACCTCTAAAAATTAAAAACTATAAATACAAAATACATACATAATATAATAAAAAATCATTAACCAAGAAGAAGAATATTACTATGTAATTTCTAATTTATATTCGCTAGTTTCAACTTCCCATTTTGTGTATACAATAGGCCCCCAATGCCTAGGAACAAATAATTATTTTCTTCTATATTTATAGATTTTATTGCATACTGGAGTACAAATATAAAAAAATTACACATAGACAAAAATTTACGACGTTATTACTCAGAGCAATCTCTTACTGGCATAATAACTTATTATTTAAAACAATAATAATTATTGGCGTTATTCATTAAGGTTAGCCTAAACTATCTTTCTTTTTTTATTTTTCTCTGCAATCAGTACAGTTAATGAAGGCCCAATTTATACCTACAAAATTAAGGTATCTCCCACATTTATAGTCATATTTTATGCAGGGTTCGAGGATATATATCAATGGATATATATCAAGATATATATCCGATATATATCCGATATATATCAATCTGGTTTTGACGATATATATCAATGGATATACTTATCAAATGTTTTATAATATATTGCAATACAAAAATGGGTTAATAAATTAATATTAAGTATTTTTTTGCGTTTGTTACTGTATTTCTACTTCCCAAATGGGAAAAGGCTTGGGAGTAGAGTTAAAACATACTCCCTAATGGTAAGTTCTAATCCATTAATGGCAACACGTCTGCCGTAAAAGAATATTTTATGTTTTTTAGTTAATTATGCCTTTTCTAAAAGTAGATTTTGCAATATGCAAACAGTATTCATAAATAATACAATAAAATAATAATACGACTTTCATACAAAATGGATATATATCAAACTTGATATATATCGGATATATATCATAAATATCCGATATTTTGATATTTATAATAAATATCGGATATATATCATAAATATCCGATATTTTGATATTTATAATAAATATCGGATATTTTCGAACCCTGATTTTATGTTATATGTGCGGAACTAGCAAAAAACAAATAAACTAAAAATAAATATCCAATTAATTATTTAAAACCATTCCACAATCACCAATTTAACATCGAAATATTTATGATTTGTTATCATTATTTACTGAAGTTGCTTGTGATGATACCTCATGAGTTATGAATTTATTTAAATATTTATTTTGTATATTTACAAATATGTACCCGGATTCCCGAGATTTCCCAACACTAAATTCTTGGAATGCGGCTTTTTAAATTTTCCAGAAACCCGGAAAAGACTTGAGAACCTTAAAAAATGAGTTAACACACCAATTACTGTTTTTGAGATAGATGGATAGTTTTTTAAACTTACCTATGACCATTGAGCAGTGTGGCTAGTGACTGTGGATGTGTTATTTTATCTTCTCTGATAGTCATCATTTCATCTGGTGTGAGAACCAATGGGTCCAATGTTGGGTGTCCTGATTTACATAACTGATAAAAAAGGCGTTCCACACTGTAATTAATTAAAAAACATCACATATTTAGCAAAAAACAAAATATATATGCATAAGGAAGTGCTCAATATTATTCAAGGCAAGCAGTATCTATTTTTATAGTAGGTTCCTTTTGATTAAAATATACGTAAAATTGTGTAAATAGTATTTTAGCATATTATAAACGCTAGCAATCTTACAGATTAACATACACAGTTTATTAAAATACCTAAAAAACTGGGGTTAGTTTTAAGTATAATATTATGTTGGTGATCACATATAGAGCCCATTTGCATAACAATCCTAAATCTGGATTAAACCAGATTACTAACCTTATTTACTTATGTAAAATGATCATACTATTTGATGTTTGTTAAACAGGTTTAGTGGAAAGTATTATTAAGATCGTCATTATACCGTGTTGTCATGCCTTAAAACTAAAAAATAAAAAAAACGGCCATTCATTTCCCAAATAAATTTGCACCTATGTAAGTGTGTTTGATTCATATTGATAATAGTTTTTCCAGTACTGCCAAATAAGTTATTGTATTGTCGGTAATTATTTATCAGTTTTGCATACAAAACAAACCTCCAATAACTGCTTAATAAGGGTATTTCACTCCATTATTTTTGTTATTTTAATCAATAAATTACGTTCCGCAATTATAAAAATCTAATCGAAAATATAGGACTTATTTAATCTGCTGGAAGGGGTAATTTCAAATGACGTGAAAAGGATGCACGACATCTCATGTTGCGTCACCGATCTCACCTTATCATTGTACGCGTGCGAGTGAGATAGTGAGATTTTCCATTATGCACCCACCTTTTCCATTGAACTGAATTTGAATAAACTAACATGCTTGAATAAATGACTTTTGAAATATTCTGGAACACTAAAAGTTATATTTTATGTATTTTTATACTTTGTTTATTATTTGCTGTAAAAATAAAAGTATACTACAGACTACCACTAGTACCTACTACAGACTATAATATAATAGGGTAGTTTAGTATATTTAATTTTATATATTATTTGATATACAACTGAGAAAGACCAAAACAATATAACTGAAAAGTAAAAAATGACAATTTCTAAAGGTTTTGGAGTTGGTGCCGGTTCCGCAGCTGGGAAACTGATATTTCATTTTAAAATATTGAAGTCAGTTTTTATGTTTTGTCAAAACTTGTTTAATTTTTAGTGAATAGTACAGCTATGGCATATAAATTTTAATATAGTAATACAATTGTGACAAGTGTGCTGTTAATAAAATGTAACTCCCTTAAGTTTTTATATTTCCTCCAACAGATATTAATCTTTGTAGGGGGCCACTTTGCGCCTAAACTCGACAAATAAATTTTACCAACAAAATTTATCCACAGTTACTGAAGAAATCTATGGACACACATTTTATAAAAATGTGCCAAATTGAATCTTTTTTAGATACTGGTTAAAAAAAATTGTTATTGCCAAAATAGAATAAAAAGATGAGGCCCTAATTATATTTTTGAATATTAGCATGAGCAAAGGTGGGGTGGTTAGTAGGAATTTATCACTATCTTACTCTCACATGTGCACAGTAAAGGCCATTAGGAATGGTATCATTTAACAACTACCCCTTCAATCACATTTGAATTAACTTCAAAATTAGCAATTTTTTGTCTAATAAACATTTTAATAGTTTTTTTATATTATTGACTTGAATGTTAAAAACAAATCAATTCTACCCTATTAGATTAATTTCATAACTGAATCCAAATAATGTTAGTATTAAAGGATATAGCCAATAAGTGAGGGTAGTGCATAAACTAAGGCAACAAAAACGCCTCCCATGTCTAAATTATTGTATTAAAACAAACTATTTTGCAAGAAAGGGTGCACAGCAGTGACCCCAATCTTCCAAACCACAAATTGTGTTTGAACATATACAATATGTTACAGAAAGTTATGGTAAGGTATGGTCATATTAAAGGGTCATCAGATACTCCTTACAGTAAATATTTATGTTCCAAATCTCTTCAAAATTGAACCATCGTAAAAATGAAATGTTAATTTGAATCACTAATTTATAAAGATTAATATGATGGATTACTTCACTATTAATAATACTAAGTTTTTGGTAATCATAAATTACCTGTATGTAATTTTAAATCAAACAAATTTATGTCATAAATTAGCTTGAAAAGAGCATGCTTTTTTTTTTTTTTTTTTTATTGCCTTAATAGGCAGACGAGCAAGCGGTCCCACCTGATGGTAAGTGGTTACTGCCGCTCATGGACATCGGCAATGCCAGGGGCACAGCCAAGCCGCTGCCTACCGTAGCTTGCTGCAAGACTTCATTCTTGAGCGAAGTTCAGTGCCATGCAGTGCTTTCTAATTCAAAGTTCCGTGTAATGTTGCTTCTGTTTATGGGCGGGCATAGCGCTTACCATCAGGCGAGTATCTTACTCGCCTTGTCATTCAATCAAATAAAAATTGTGTCCTATCACTGCAACTGGATGTGGTGCTATGGGGGGTGAAATATTTACGCTGTACACTATGTATAGTGGGTAGTAAATTTGACCACCCATATTCATAACACATTGTATACTCAAAAAAAACAAAGTCTGTTAATTATTTAGAAATATTTAAATTAATATGTACCAATACTCCACATAAAACTAAACATAGGTTAACTTTTTGTCCTTATATTGCAAATGGACACACTGCATCATACAGTGCATTCCAAATATAATGCCACTGGTAAGAAACTATTGAATAATCTGATAAAAGAGGTAGAAAGTAACAATTGACCAAGATGACAGTATATAAAATGATATCTAGTAATGACTGAATCTGAATAGATTCTAATCCAATTACAATAAAGTTAAGCCTTCATTGGGGTTTGATGATTGTGCCAATGTCGAGGTAGGAAGGCATTTTTGCTCCTAACCATTATTTTTACATTGAGATAGCTTATTAAATTTCATAGGTTGTTACTTATAATCATCAGATTTCACATTCATTTAATTTTTATCTTTTATGAATTAGTGACTTGCATAATTGCAATAGTTGTAATATTATTAATTACCTTCTCCGACAACCTACACAAGGAATGCTTTGATTTAATACATTGAAAATATCAGATGCATCTACTCTGAGTGCTGCTTTAAGTTCATCCGTAGTTAATATTCTGTATTTGCGCATAAACTCCTCATATTCACGTCCCTTCACTTGTGGATTGTCACATATCAGTCCCATTGTGTTCAAATCCATGATCATCTGCGAACAAAACATTATATGCAACAATTTAACAAAGGAATAAATTCATAAAATAAGGTCAAACTCAAGACGTCATTAGTATTGACGAAATCAATGAACTTTAACAAAATAAATATTGATTATTGCAGCCAAAAATGTCAACCCCAAGGGCGCAATTTGTATATGGTCATAGTATACAACGAAAAATATTTCATATTAATTGTGATAATGCTCCTATGCCTGATTATTCTACGTTTGTAGTAACGTCAAAATGCACATCCACTTACAGTAAGATTTTCGGAGATTATTAACGGTAATTGTCGCCGTTTTATGACAGGTTCTTTTTCGCTGTTGTATATATCAACCAATTTCGCCATTTTAATGATTAATCACATAAAACAGCCGACAAAATATACAAATCTAACAAAATGACGGCCAAAATCTCAAGGAATACACGTCGTGCTGCATCTGACACAGCAAAGTAACCACAGATAAAATAAAGTAACAGTCACTTATGGGATCTATAATGATTTCTTATCATTACGCGAATGTTACACATTGAAATAAAACTAGTTTAAACGATTTTATCGGCGTTTTTATTTTAATTTGGTTCCGAATTTTCTTTTGCTAATTGTCATTTTGGTAACGTTAGCCCGCAATGTAAAGCGTGCTAATTTCAAACAATTAACGTTCATCATGACTACGGAACCCTTTATTGTTCGTGATGAGAAACTTGCATAAAAACGGTTTTTTATTGACGTTTTGCTTGAACATAATTAATATAACAATAAATATTTAGAAAAGGATACCTTATTATATTTGTACAAATATACCATCAAATTCTATGACAATGAAAAAGGAATTTAGATGATTTACATAACACGTGGCACTTCAAAAATGTAAAAGGTAAGTTTTGTTAAGAAAAGGTTACTTTTCATCACTCTCGAGTAACTTTAGACTAGAACGCACTGGCAACACTGACTGGAGTAGGCAAAAAACACAGGAAACAAAAACAGGTAAAAGTAAAAACAATATTTATGTAAATATACAATTCTTATATGTTAGTCTTTTCACAATCACATATTACTTAATTATTATTATTTATTACAGAACTACAATAAAACAAGATGTCTAAAATTTTTACTCCAACAAATCAAATAAGGTTGACGAATGTCGCAATTGTAAGGTTAAAAAAAGGTGGCAAAAGATTCGAAATAGCTTGTTATAGAAATAAAGTGTTGTCTTGGAGGAATAAATTGTAAGCTTTACCTTTTTGGAAACCCAATAGCTTTGTGTTTTTATACTTCATCGCGCAGTTTCGAGTGATTTAATCGTCTCGACAAAGCAATGGCCTACGATATTAGCACTTGACTCTTAAAATACTGCTAATACTCGTAATACTAGATTTTCCTCTTAGTCGTCAATACGATGGTGTTTTGATTATTTGCCAAATTCTCACTATCATTATAACAGTGTTAATTTAGACTAATGGCTGAATTACCTAGAATATACAATTGAGCAAGCGGTTGCCAATTATTATTTTAAATGTAGAGTCAAACATCATCACCAACATATCTGGTCTTAGGGATTGTTTGAAATTTTGTTCTAATTTTACTTGCTTTTTTCTAGAGAGAAAGACATTGATGAGGTATTACAAACTCATACAGTATTCACAAATGTGTCTAAAGGTCAAGTGGCAAAAAAAGATGATTTAGTCAAAATATTTGGTAAAGATGAGCAAACAGAAATATGTAAAGAGATTCTTGAAAAAGGTGAGTTGCAGGTCTCTGACAAAGAGAGACACTCACAGATAGATTCCTTATTCAAAGACATTGCAACAACTGTAGCAGACAAATGTGTCAATCCAGAGACAAAGAGGCCTTACCCAGTCTCCATCATAGAAAAAGCCATGAAGGATATACATTTCTCTGTAAATGTTAACAAGAGTGCCAAACAGCAATCTCTTGATGTAATACAACTGTTAAAGAATGAAATACCCCTAGAGAGGGCACAGATGAGGGTAAGAATTTTATTGACTGGGAAGGATGCAAGGAAAACAAAAGATAAAGTTGTCAAACTCGCTATGAGTGTTGAGGAAGAGAATTGGGACTCTGGAACAGCAAATATTATATGTCTCATAGACCCTGGAAACTTCCGGAATTTGGATGAAATGATAAGAACAGAGACCAAGGGTACTGGACAGTTTGAACTGTTAAATTTGAAAGAAATGGTTGAAGGTGAACAAGCTTTATAAATTTAAATATAAGTTAATTGCCAACCATTGAATGAATAAATGTGAAAACACAGTATATGTATGTATACACAATAAAATGTTTTGTCGTATGGATTTTTCATTTATTTTTTCAAACAGTGATTTTCGCATTGTGTTATCACGTTTTTAGTTTTATTTCTCACTGGGATCTAAATTATCATTATTTTCTGAAATATCATATTTTATTGTATAAAAGTGATATTGGATAATATACACTCCTTTGCAAAAAAAACGGGCGGGTTTGATTTTTTAACATTATTGGTAATAATTTAGTTCTTCAGAGGTTTTAATAGCCAAACTATGTTACTGGCACTTAATAAAGAGTCTGGGTATGAAAAAAAGTTCATTCCAAATTCAAAACTTTTGTTTTTTAAATTATTAATCCGAGAGTTTTGGCGGGAATTCTGACAGTGCAGTTCATCTGTTATTTTAATTTATTTCATAAACTAGTTTAGAGTTGTGTTTGTTGTATAAAAGTGGTGTGGATTTGTTCAATAAACATTGACGGTGATGAACAGTATATGGAAACATTGAAATAAGTGAATTAAGAATCGTACTGAAAGGAGTTAACACCAAAACTCCAACAAGACCTTGAAATCGACCGCACCCGTGTTTCATCGTTCTTGTAAAAATAACTTGAGAATATATTAAACTTGACACTGGCTAAATGCATAATACTGCGAAAGCCATAAATAAAAAGAAGAAGAAGAATTATTAATCCCTTTTTCATTTTGTGACACTTTTCGCGGGTTTGCGGTTAAAAGGTTATCAAGCAACTAAAAGTAACTTTTCGTTATTTTTAGTACAACAATTTATGTTTATCGCATAATTCTGCCTTATTGTGACTTAAAACAGATATCTTTGTGTCTATCGTAATGGCAGAAAAAGCAATGAGAGCTAGTAAAATTATAGCGCTGCTGGAAGAGGGGTGTAGCCAATGTTACGTCTCACAGCGGTTAAACGTGAGTCGTTCAACCGTACAAAGAACCTGGACTCGATACCAAGAGACAGGTTCCGTTCAGAGAAGGCAAGGTTCTGGGAGAAAACGTTGCACACAGCCGCGAGACGATCGCTTTTTAGTGACTCAGGCGCTGAGGAACCGCAAATGCAGTTACATAGACCTCAAAAGAAACCTTGAAGAGGTACGACGAGCACAAGTTAGCCTATGGACTGTGAGGAGAAGACTTTTAGCTGCTGATATACGTAGTCGACGACCAGCGCGGGCCCCCAAGTTACTCCGTGAGCACCGGATTGCGCGGTTGAGGTTCGCTAGAAATTGCCTATCTTGGACACCAGGTAACTGGAGTAGCGTACTCTTCTCCGATGAGGCTCGAATTTGTCTGCATGGTGAGGACCGACGTCGGCGAGTGTTACGAAGACCAGGGGAACGCTATGCCGATGTGTGTTTTGAAGAAATCACCCCTTATGGTGGAGGGTCCGTTATGTTTTGGGCGGGCGTAACTTCCAACTATCGTACCGAGATAGTATTCATAGAAAATGGCTCACTAAATGCGCATAGGTACATAACAGAAATCCTTTCTCAAAATGCACAACCCGCACTGACTGTAATTGGTGAAGATGCCATTTACATGGACGATAATGCTCGGGCCCACCGTTCTGGCGACGTAGATGCTTATATGCAAGAGGTCGGTATTCGTCGTTTGGATTGGCCAGCGCGGAGCCCCGACCTTAACCCCATTGAGCACGTTTGGGACCTCCTAAAAAGGCGAGTACGATCTGTCCAACCACCTCCACAAAACATCAGAGAGCTTAAACGTGTAATCTCGACTGAGTGGGAACACATTCCACAGGACACCATCAAAAGCCTGGTGGGAAGCATGCCAAGACGATTACATGCCGTAATCGCTGCAAGAGGAGGTCATACTCGTTATTAATTTTTATTTTTTAATGTCTCTTTTATTAAAATACCATAAAAATACTCGTAGTCTTAATTTCATTATACCCATAAAAATGTCCATTTTAACACGGCTCTCTGTTTACATTGACTAAAACACCGATACCAGGATAAAAGTGTTAAAAAACTAGATTCTCATTGATAATAAGAAATTTCTAGTCATCCAAGCTAATGACATACTAAAAATATAATAATATTTACCCATAGAAAAGCTAAGGTAAAGTGTGTGTGTAAGGTGCCCGTTTTTTTTGCAAAGGAGTTTATAAATTGATGAATCCTTTCCAGCCTGCTCTGTATATTTTGAAGCTTAATTCCCAGAGAGACTGATTAAATTTCCCCTGGAAAACGTAGTATGTACATATGCGGAAAATAACTAGCTACAAAGAGTTCTATTTATAAATAAAAAACCCCTTCATCAAAATTTTCCATCAAAACAGTGTAATCATTATTTTCCTACGAGACAGCTTTTAATTACTTTTAAAGGGCACTCTAAAATCACCGCCGCGAATAACATTTAACAACATTTTTAGTTAAAAGAAAAGAATCGGTTTGCTACCTTGGGCTAGTTTTAGAACGAAATTTTTCTTTTCTGGAGCATATTAAAAACGTGGGGGAAAAGTCTAAACTACTAGCTAGTGGGAGGATACTTGTATTCGACCGGATAGCGACCACCGTACACTGGTGCTAAAACCTGCCATAGGGGCCCACCTTGTGTGGTTCGCGTTCCAGGGTCAGCCAGTGTATATCCGGTTCTCCCTAGGGGGCTTGCCCCGTGATCCTAACCCTTTTCCCATCCCTTCTTCCTTTCCCTCCCCCTCGGCCTTTGGCAGGCCGGCATGATCTTGCCGACCTACGATGGACACATTGTTTATCGTTGATCGACACTATTCCTGGATTGCGCTACACTTACCATCAGGTGTAGCGTAGTCACTTTGCCGAGCCAGGATAATAATAAAAAACGTAATTTTTATGCCTTGACAAGGATATCAACTTTGACGTGGGGTCTATCATTTAGCACATTAAAAGTCATCTATGGAACTACTTACTTGGGATGTATTTGCTATGGATCACCTGTATGGGCTGATAGGGCTACTATCGGTGCCGTACGAAGAAAACTGCTCCAAAGCCAACGCCTGGCGTTGATATTCTTGTGTAAGGCGTATAGAACAGTTAGCACCGAAGCTTTGCCTGTCCTTGCGGGTGTACTTCCAGTCGATTTGGAGGTGCAGCGTCGTGCCGCTATGTATTACTCTACTAAAGAAAATATGGACAAAAGTTTTGTTACGTCGCGGGAGCTATTAAGAATCAGTAGACTTTTCAAATCGTGCTCCGAAAATTACAACGATCTACTAAACGATGCAATCGTGATGGGATAATTCTAATAAAGGACGGCATCTGTATCAGTACTTTCCGTCGGTTCGCGATCGTCTAACAAAAACTTGGCTAGAAGTTAATCATTGTGTTTCCCAATTTCTCACGGGTCATGGCAACTTTAAGTTAAAACTGTTTTCATTTAGGTTGGTTGATTCGCCTGTGTGCCCATGCTCTACACTTAACTGCCGGTACGAGCAATCTGCACATCATATTCTTTGGGAGTGTAGTCTCTGGCAACATGAGCGCAACATTATGTTAGATAGTATGCAAATAACAACTGGAGTTGTATACTATAAGGATCTTGTGGAGACTAGAAAGAATTTCCGTGCTTTCCGGCGTTTTTGCCATACCTACCTATTATTGGAATCAAGTATAACAGCTCGCGTGATAGGACCCACTTAATGACATCCGTGGTGCTTTACATCTGGCTTCTCCAGTTGTAAATGTCCATACACTTGAGGTTAATACTTCCTCAATTCTTTATTTTGTCTCCCGCTTGCTATGGAGGGAAGTGGACAATTAATATTTCCAACTCCTCCCTAACCTTCTATCTGATTAATTTCGTTGCGGGACGAAGACATTTAGGCATTCCCAGAGACTCGCCGAGCTTCACTGCTCGGTGTCAACAAAAATGCGTGCCACTGTTCATCCTGGTGCACAGGAGTTACAGTGGCGGGTGTGTGGGCGGGATAGTCTCTGTACCTATGTATATAAGTAAATTAACAAAGTCTAATAACTATATTTCGAATTAATAGGTATCTTTTTTTTACTAGCTTGAATTACGTAACAAACAGTTTGATCGCTTCATTGTACGTGCGACGCCTGCACATAAACAGACAACTAACTACACCACAGTGTGCAGAATTGCAAAGCACTGCACGGCACTGGATTACGTTTGTCACCCCGAGACAACGGCGCGGCGTAGCTATATCATTCACAATGTCTATGGCTTAAAAAAATTACATTTTTCTCATGACTTCACGCAGAAATTGGCAGAACAGCAGAACTAAACTCCAATCTCAGTTAGAAATTATATCAATAAAGTACACACAAGTTAAGCTGCGGGCAAACTATACTTAGGTTACTCTACTACTGAACCCCTCCCCTTACATACGTCCATGCCCCATAAGTTACTAAGTTTCATAATGCCCAGTAATTCCACTGGATTCCATTTGCTTCAACCCGAGTCAGAGCAGTGGTTACTGCTGTTAGCGGCAGAAATAGGCAAAGCGGTGGTACCAATTCGAACGGCTGCGGCCTGTGGTACCTATGCGAGGGACCTATCACCTAGTAAAAACTACATATTTTGTAGTACCCTACATTTTTTTTTTTGAAGTGATAACTTCTTATGGGAGGGTGAACCGAAACGTTCCGTAACGCGAGCGGTCCATTGACCAGCCAGCGTTAGCCGACCTCCCTGAAACATTGATAATTTCTAAGTACCAGGTGGAGTCACACAGTGACCAGTCGGCTTGGACCGGACTTTAACACGACTTTGACAGGACTTTGACACGACTTTGACCGGACTTCGTAACGTAACGCGTTAAGGCGCCACTCTGTCTGGCTTCCCTTTCTCTCACGCATACGGTAGCAGTAGGCAGGCTCCTTCCGCTCTCACTTTAACCCACATTAGTTTAAGTTATCACTTCTGTCGAGCGTCCCGAACGCACACTTTTTTTTTTTTTTTTGCGGTTTGGCGTTGTACTGTTAGCCTGACGCGGCTTTCTACAGCTTCACCGGACTTTCGGGCGAACGCTTTAGGCGCTCTCAACCCTTACATTTAAGCGACCTCGCTGAGGGCACCCCCTGTGGGGTACGGACCTCGGCTCAGGGCGGTCACTGGGGGAGGGCAGAGACATCTGCGATTATCATTTTTGGGGAGGTTTAAAACTACTGGTTGTTATCATCATCGGCTCGCGGGCCGGTACTAGGGTCAGGGGGGTTGCGGGGAACGCGGCGCGGTCCTCGGCGGCGAGGACGGTAAGTCGGTCTTGTGGAGTGTGCTTTCATGTATTCCTCTCTTCTTCGGATGGCCAGAGTGGTCGCATCGTCGGGATTGGAGAGGACGCTACGCGGTCGGTACCCTACATAAACGACATAGCACCCTACATAAATCATATAAGGTCAAACGTCGATGAACGTTGAATATTATTTATTGACCAGGTCAGTAAGTTCATGATATGATAAATTTTGTGGTTTGGTCATTTAACAGTATAATATTTAGGCATTAATATTAGTAATTTAATAAAACCGGACGTGTATTGTGAGAATGTTATCAAATAGTGTAACGGGTTGTGACGCGCGTAGACCATGGGAAACAAAATCAGATAGTCTATTAATGTTGAAGTCTGGGTCAACACTGCCGAGTCCGATAGTAAATTTTCTTGATTTTCAATGCTGAGAACGTGACTGCGATTTGTATACAATAAATACAGTGACATTTGTCGCATATGTCATATGTAAAGAAAATCTCGCACTGGGCAGGTACACAATTTTAGCACTTTTTGACTACCAAAAGTGCTGTTCACAGAACAATACTACTCCTAGGTGCTGTTGTGCCCACTTTACAAACATGTAGAAAATAACACTTCAGTAATTGATACGTAACTTGCGCTCTGCAGTTGAATAAATAAACGATTAATATTCAGTCAAACAAGCTAAAAATGTTCATTTAAATCGATAATGATATAGAGTATCGAATCAAAACCTCCCTCTCTTAACGCCATTACAATTTACAAGGCGAGCAACATGTGAACGTGTGGCAAGTCAAGCTGTTCCGTTCAACGCTATGTAAAAGATTAAATCCTAGAATAAAACAGTCATTTCAACTCGCAACAAACAGTCGTGCTAAAAACCGGTAACGAATCGCAAAGCTTAACGGAACGTCAAAGTGAATGTACCATCCAAATGACAAATTAAAAAGTTTTTATTTTTCTTATATTGGTACGAGATTTTATTGATTGTTTTCTTTCATAAGATTTTCGGCCAGACGGCGACTGAAATTGCAAGTTACTGTGATATATTTATTTTCAATAATTAACTATTCTTATCAACCAATTAAATGAGCAGGGATATCGAGTTATGTCTATAAGTAATGGAAGGTACAGAAGTGGGTGGCGACCAGCAATTTTGTTTGAGATGGAACAATTTTCAAGCGAATATAACATCTCAATTCGAGGCGCTGCGCGATGATGAGGACTTCGTCGATGTCACCCTGGCGTGCGAGGGACACAGGTTGGAGGCTCACAAAGTGGTTCTTTCGGCTTGCAGTCCATATTTCAAGGAGTTATTTAAAGTAAGTGGATGTTTCACTCGCCACACTTTGATGTGTCACCATTACAATGACTGTAGTGAAAGTTGTTATGTATAAAACACTTGATCTACTTACAAATGCCATGTCTCGCGTTCCGGTTAAGTACTCGTGATTTCATTTATTTGTACCTACTTTATAATTCTGTTTCACAATTTCTAATTAACTCATTACCATTGAAGCTATAGATTTCATGCTTTGAAAGCACATAATGTATTCCTTTTAACATTTAGACAACCATTGCAATAAATGCTAATGCACTGATCTGCTACATTTTTAATTTATTAATTTTGCAACATTTGTCTGAATATGTATAAGTCACAAACTTTGGTGTAAGGTTGACCAGTTGTATGGGTTTTATTTTAGATATCAAGTGCTATTTATATAAAATATGCAGAGATGTATAAATTATTTATATAATTTATTAGACCAGTTTGTTTGTTATTCTAAAAATAACTCAGCAAAATAATTTCAATGTTTTTGACTGTTAATAAACATGTACATACATAATTAAATGTTTAGTTGATATGATTAGTATGTATTATAACAATCAATAAATAATTTCACATACAACATATTTAGATGAGAAATGGGGAAACCCATTAGTACTTCCATGATAATTCCCCTGCATGTATTTACTTCACAAAGCTAATTAACTTAATCACCAAATATGACTAACCAATCACATTCAACTTATTCTATGGGAGTCATAGTTTTATGAATTGAATAATATTCAATGAGCATGAACTAATAATGATTTCCTACGGTCTCGATAAATCATCCAAAAATTCTAGTATATGTGAAAAAGATATTAATAAGTAGGCATAATTCTTATAGAGTATTTTATTTAGTAAGAAATCTGTTATGTTCAGAGTAATAAGAGACTAAAAACATTACTCTATTAATGGAACACAGGGACTAAACTATATGCACGTTTGAGGCATTTTAAATTATGTGTAGTGTAACAAGTTATAACAAAAAAATAACCACATTGTTCTGATGATTCATTATGTTTTCCAACCTACACCGTTTTGTTTAATAACATTAAACAAAGGTTTGTAACAAAAACTGTATGTTTCTTACATACATAATGTATTAATTGACTGTGATTATTCAGTAAACTATATAACTGATTAACTAATGTGTAAACTACAATTGACTCAATTCTTTTTATTTTTTGTTTATAATGGATTTTTGTCTACTCCGAAAGGATTATGAAATCAAAATAATCATCACCACATCATCACAGACACACATTGACTATATTGAGCATTAGTGATGTGATTATAGTTTTCTGACATAGTCATTGAACAATAGATTTCAAATTATTTATTCACTACATATTGACATTATTGAATGTTACTGCCCTTGGCCACATTTATTTGTTATTTTACTAATTGTTTACACTATGATAAGGGATTCTATTTCTCACTGATACACATAATTGAATAACTTTTTGGAGTATCAATTTACAAATACTTACTTTCCTCACTTTTATTTACAGTTTAAAGTGAGTTGATTTTTTTACATTAAATACATAATTAAGATAACATTGGGTTGGTTATTATTATGACCTGTAAGTGTTCACTTAGATATATGTGAATGCCACATTATAGTGAATTGACATAAAAAATATACATTACATTTACCAACAGTATATGTTGTCAGTGTTTCATAATTATCATAATTTTATCAGATAGTAGGAAAGGACCTGAACATTCATCTAGCTTGTCAACAAATATAATATGACGTCATAGTCATGGCAGCCATTATAGTGGCTTGTGTCTTAATGGGTTATCTGCAGGATAAGAATGTCGTCAATTTAGTTTAAATGGATAAAAATACACTAACCTCCAGCTGGACCCAAAAAAATAATTTAATATAAAACAGCTATAAATACATTGTGAAACAAGTTTTTTTATCAAAACCTATTCGAATTCTAATGTTCATTAGTTTCCTTGCATCTTGAATTATTGCTCTTATATTTTATTCTATTTTTAGCAACATTTACTACAAACGAAACCGTTTATATAGTTTGTTCCGTTGTGTATTTATTGTTATTTTATTCAAATGTAATTGAATGAATCTCTACTTGTTTTGTGCAAAAAGTTGAAAAAATATTGATAACTTATTGATTCATTCACACAAGACAAAGATGATTGATTCTTGTTTACATTAAAATGCTTGTTTAATTATGTAATGATTTTTTGTATTATTTTTATTGCTAAGTATTTCAATATTTATCAGATTTTTTGTTAATTGTTTTTATTTGTTTATATTTATTTACATGTTAATTTTTTGCATATAAGTTCATAATAATATTTTCAAATATTTACTAATGATGAGTAATTTATTCATTTGTAGTTTAAATTGAGGTATATTTTTTATAGATGTTTGTTTTTAATTTATTTAAACACTAGCTGTTGCCCGCGAAACCGCCCGCGTGAATGTTTTTTCTGGGATAAAAAGTATCCTATGCTCATCAGGGATAATGTAGGATTCTAATGATGAATGAATTTTTTAAATCGGTCCAGTAGTTTCAGAGCCTATTCAATGCAAACAATCAAATCTTTCGTCTTTATAATATTACTTCAAATAGTTACATAAAGTATTTGGTTAAATTGTAGTGTATATTTCCTATTTATCACTATTAGGCTAAGTGTATCCTGCATGGGTTTATGCCTTAAACTGGAGAACTTGCTGAAATATTGGTAACTAGTTTTTACTCGCGACTTTGCCCGCGTGATTGTCTATCCGGAACAAACCCCGCCGACTATAAAGCATTTCACCCCCTAAAGGGTTAATTTAAAAAAAAAACTCGAAATACAATACGTATGGCCGTCTGGGTTGATACCACCGCTTTGTACATTTTAATATACTGTACTTATTTTTCTCTTGGGTAATCGACCCATCTGTCAATGTGCGATGGGTGAAGATTGATTGCATATGCATACTAATTCGTAAAATCCAAAGATTTCCGAAGCTCATAACTTTAATTGTGGTACTGTAATTCAAGGTTATACGTGGCTTAGGTCCACTTTATTCTATTTTCTCATCCCCAATGTTTTTCCATGTTTCATTTTACCGTTTCATATATTAATACATATATCGCGCTGAATAAAACAGTTTCCAGTAAGATTATGTTTGATAACATAAAACCCTGTGTCATGGGTGTGATTATGATTACACAAATACACCAAAAAATATGACATTCATATACCATACTGACGTATTATTTTATAAAATAGTATTTATTATCGTTTCATGGACAGTACATACATGATGCTTCAAAAATCTTCGTTGTTTTGCGAGTTAGTACGATAATAAACCAATGTCTGGTCTTCCGAGTCTACTCTGTCATTCAAAATAAAATTAAAATAAATATAAAATATAATGTCACTCATCAGTATTAGAGCATCACCACACGTTCATATTTCTGAAGTAAACTATGATTCCCGAAGCGCTTAATTTTGATCGGTGTATTGTACATATGACTAATATGTCTTGAACTTTTAAGTGATCGAAAAATAATTAGTAAGAATGTGTGGAATATTTGAGTCCCGCTGCTCTATATAAATTGTATGATCAGCTTCAGTCACAAAATAGGTAGCCCTCAAGTAGTGGACCCGCGGTATAGGTTCTCGGTGTAGGTTAGATAATATTTTCTAGTTGTTTGTAGCCTATAAATACCATAGCTTAGACCACCACAGCTACAGCTATGTAAACTAAACTAAAGCTACTAGCTCTGTGCCGACACAAAGCTTTGAAAGTCATATCTTACTTAACTATTAGACAGGTGGACGTCTGCATTTTTATCTAGCAATAATTACGTAATAATAATCTCCATAGACGATACGATGCATCAAGCATATCACCCCCTTTTTGGACCCGGATATGGATCGTTACACAATGTCGCCAAACCGGTATTACGCGATTATTGCATTTTCAAATGTTTTGATACATTATCAATCATGCTAAGATACTGTATGTCTTATTATGGCCTTATGAATTTTATGTGACATTTGACTGATAAAACATTTGTTGCGAAACGGAGTGATATAACTGTATAACACACACATGGATATAATATGCCACATAAATAAATATGCCACCGACTCGGCAAGGATAATGGCGAAAGATCACATGTGTTGCAATTTTTGTATGAATTATGTAAATATGCAGTTTATTGCCATAGCTGTAAAATTTTCACAATGTTTAGTTTATAGTGTTATACAAACAGAAGTTTTGTTGTTTTCTACAAATACAAGATTTATTTTGGTGTTTTTAAAGGACTTGCAATATGTGATGTATTACCTTATGGATACCTACCTCCCCACCCTCGGGGGTGGAGGAATGGTTATGCGATACTCACCGGCCTGCCGACCAAATTCACATCGGAATGACTGCTAGAGCAGACACTGACCAATTTGCCCACGCCGCTGCACCGGCTAAAATCCTTTAGACGCAAGTGGGAAGGTCCCGGGGGATCCTGGTATGTCTGGATTGCTGATCTGGATGTCGAGGTGCCGTCTATTTGAGGATAACCTATATACTTATGCGTATGCGTATGACACCTGTGACTGAGTTGTCAGGAGATCGTTATTTCCTAGGAACTCGGTGACAGATTTGTCATTTTATTGTACCTTTGTGTACAAAGCCCATAGTCTTGAACCTATACTTAACTACTACCCATGCGCGGGTTTGCCGATAGTCAATCCTCATTTCCACCGACCTCATCCCGCGCTAGTTGGATTATTACCGCTGATTCGGTAGCAACCTCAAAGTCTAAGTGTGACGTCATGACGCCGACGGCAAACCAGTGCTGCGTCCGGCTTTGTCAAGGGTACTAGGAACTGTTAGAGATGATGCCATAACAGACCCCAAACTTTTTTGCATTCATAAAAGATCTATCAACCTCGCTATCTCCCTCTTATTAGTTAGGTACTTACTCGCCCACAACGCCACGGAGGAGATCGTCGTTATAATAAACTCAATCCGTAGTAATTTCTATTCGTCTTCGCGATCTCGGCGTAACAAAGACCAACTACCCGTAGCTCTATGACCTACATATTTGTGTTTACGTACATTATACAATTAGTTCCCTAGCCAAGTGGCAATCGTTCCGAAGCTACCCTTCGAAATTTTATAACTTGAGAGCATAGTAAAAAATGACCAGAACTGAAGTAATTAATAATCACATTAATTTGCGGAGTAATGCATCATTTGACGACAACATTTATTAATTTAAGAGACGTTTCTACGACACTTTATGTTCACTTTTGTATCACGAGATCGTGGACTTCGAGAGTAAAACCGCCTCCTTTTTTGAAGTTGATTAAAAATGAAATCGTTTCATATCGATACAATACCGGTTTATCTGATCGCATATCTTTAGCTGATCGAAAAAAATATTTAACTAAATTTGCGCGTATTAATAAAATCTGCATTTTATAGTACTGTTTCTCACTCATTTCATGTAGATATGCACGCGGGTATGCGAGAACTCATTAGTATGAGTTTGGATTTGCGTGTACATCTCAGCGTTCACTACACACTGATTTATCCATTCCACTGCCGAATCATATACATTATACAGTAGTCTACACTCTACAAACGAGTTGCACATACTTTCTAGCAAAACGAAATTATTTCGTTTTGTGTTTAAAATGCACATAAAGGTTTAGAGGAAAACTAATGCAAGCATGGTGTTGAATAGTAATATTTACATCATGGGTATGGGTAAGATGCATAGATTTTTTTAATGTCGGCGCTGCATTATTTTTAAATTCTATGAAATGTCCGAAAATATCATATTTGTATTTGGAAGTGGAGAAGGCATATGTTCGAATGGGTTGCCTATAGACACTGTCAATATCGAAGGAAGAATACTTGGTGCTGTGCCAATTTTGAGAAAAGCGACGAGAACAGGGTATTAGACAAGCCAGCCCACTCGCCCGCCTTTATAACTCCTGTAAGCCATGATCGACAATACCACACATTTTTCCACACCAAGCGTTGAATCTCTATTAGATTAATTCGTAACGAAATTAATGAATTTATAATTAAAATCATTCTTTTAAGAATTTGGTTAAAAATAGGGTAGAGATGGAAATAGAAAGTGGTGTTTTTCCTTTTTTTATATACATCAGGACCATCAACGTAGATTACACTATTATTCATATCATTAAATATTTTCCATATATTAAACTTGTTGCATCTTTGATAACATATTATGGTCCCAGCATGAGCAGAATAAAAATACAAAAGCAAAGAAGTTTTTATCAGAATAACAACTATTTTATAATAATTTGCTTTTTTTATGATTTGAAAGTTATTTCTTTTGTTTTGTTTTATTTTAAAAAATAAGTGTAATGTTGAGATAAATTCCTCCGAAACAAACCGGGACTCAACATAATTAAATAAAGATGTTCAGTTTTCCCGCATAAATTCATTGACCGTACGAAGCCCAACAGCATAGCTGATACTTAATGTTGGTTTTCTTAAATCGATGGTACCATCTTCACCTTGTGTCTACACCATCTACATTGTATACACAATACATGTTACAGTCTATGTAAGAACATCGTTTGTTTGCAGAACAATCCATGTCCTCATCCCATAATATTCATGCGCGACTGCGAGGTGTCGCACGTGCGCGCGCTGCTGCAGTTCATGTACGTGGGCCAGGTGAACATCGCGCAGGCGCAGCTCAGCGCGTTCCTGCGCACCGCCGACGCGTTGCAGATACGAGGTCTCACAGACTGCTCGCAACACAACGACAAAGTAAACTCACACCACGTATCTATGGTACCTATGGACCTACCTACATTTTTACAATACTCACTTGATGTTTCAATTCCTTTGCAGAAAGTGAATCGAAAATCGCCCCCTTCCCAATTACGCAATTTGCTCAGCGCCAAGCCGTCACATTCTACCTCCTCCTCCAAAGCCGCAAGCCAAAATGTAGAAACGACCTCTGCCGACGACCAAGAACAGACGACTACTCGTCGCTCAACGAGAAATTCTCCCGATGTTGCCAGAAACAATCTCAACGAAGAAGCTACTTTTCAAACTTCTAGTCATACATGGCCTAAGAACGATGACTATAGAGAGATTTGCAACCATCCGCCCTTACGGGTCAAAACTGATCTCGAAGCGCAAGAGGTAAAAAACGAGGAGAGCGACATACTAATGGACCCCGGTGACTCCGAGAAAACGGATAAAAGTCAAGAGTTCACCGCTTCTGATCTCCTAGAACCAAAAATGGAGGTCATGGAACAGGAGGCTAGCGACGAGGAGCGATCAAGTTTCCCGCAAATGTATTACAACGAAAACAATGCTCTGGCGAACCCATTCGCCGCTTTACCAAGTGAGTGCCCGTTAACAATATTTACTACATTATAATTCATTATATGCATTTAAATTCTTTGTTCTACGAGTCCCTAACATTTGATTTTATTTATACAGGTAACATGGACATCATGGCCGGAATGACGACGGAGCTCAGGGACGAGACCGCGGAAGGTAATTATTCTCCATTGTATCACTCTGTCACGTCATCGTCACACGCACACGTCGACTCGGACAGCCGCGCCCCCGGCGTACCTCTAGCACGTTACAGAACGTTGTCGTTCGCATAAGATCACGCGCGGTGTTATTTTGATCGCGTTGATTAGGGCCATGAGTCGGGTGGCGACACGCGGCACCGCACCGTCCTCACGCCCGGTCGCCTGTGGCCGCCCGTGGCCGCGCCCGTTCGCACGCCGGCCACGCGCCGCCAACATCATGTTACATCGGCAATGGATCCGTTCGAATGCTAATAGACGCGTCTCATCTAGATGCGTCGCGAGGCATAAAGCGTCGAAACGGTTCTCGCCAGATGCACCACGATCGAATGTTCGTCTGCGCTAGCGTTCTCGTCCCGCGGTAACGGTACTCGGACGCCTCTATTAGCATCGGATATGGTCGCGGTGTGAGGTCGGAAGACGCTGGTGACGGGCGGGGGTGCGCCGGTGGCGCGGGCCGCGGCGGCGTGTGGCGGCGCAGTGCGAACGTGGTGTTGTTGGCAGCGGGCGGCACGGGCGCAGGCGCGGGCGTGGCTGCGGGGGGCGGCGTGCAGTGCGCGGTGTGCGGCCGTCGGTACAGCAACGCGTCCAACCTGCGCCAACACGTGCGACTCATCCACGAGGCGCAGCCGGTGGCGTGCGCGACGTGCGGCCGCAGTTTCAAGACGCCGCTGTACTTGCGCCGGCACACGCTGGCGCAGCACCCGCCCGCGCGGCTGCGTCTCAAACCTCCGCCGCCGCTGCCCGCGCTGCGGCCCGCCCACCACTTCCAACAGTAGCTGCGCCCCCCGCACACCGCCGCACACCGCCGCACCCCACCGCATCCCGACGAGACGCGATCGATTCCGAGCCGATCCATCCTTGAAGCGGATCCGTCGCCGACCACTCACGCTGATACTATCATAGTTCCGATCGTAACGCTTCATTGATTTTTAAACGCTCTTTTCATGAACAAGTATAGTTAGAAAACTGAATGATCGTAACCGTAGATCTGTTTTAGGAAAAAATCTTTATCACAATTGTTAACCCTTAAAAGTACACAAATATTGGCTTCTGACCGTGGTCCGGTGGAGACCGGTGGAACTATATTGCGTCTTTGATGCGGTGAATTCGCGAAGATGTGGCTTATAAGTCGTAATAAAGACTGTCAATAGAAATATCTAGTCTGTGATCGGAGTGTCGCCGGGGGCCTATCTGCCGTCACACCTCTCCGCTTATTGTGTGCCTTTCTACAATATACCGAGTGCTATATGATGCCCATTTAATGAGATCCCTTGCGTCAATACACTTTTGAATATGATCGTTGTCCACATAGTTGTAGGTCTAAGGTTGCGTATACATCGGGAACAGCGTAGAATACGTATCGGCACTTTACCGATATCGGGTACAACGCATAGACGCATGTACTTTTCACAACTTAGGCAAAAGGGTCATGAAATGGGAGTGTGGAGTTTACACTCAATTATGCGAGGCTGACAAGTGGTTGCATCCAACCATATTAAAGTATAATCTGTAAGTTTCCCTATTTTGTTGCAATGGAATATGGAACAGTAAACCGTGCATACACCACGCAAATGATTCAGCCCGAGGCCCGCAAACACGTGAACGGGAAAACTGATTTTAAAATGACGTCTAGTGAGTTGGACGCGTCACACGATTCCGTCTGGACGGCGGTGCAGCGTCGACAATAGTATGAGACATTGCGTTGACTCGTCAATAAGTTAAGGGGTCCCGTCAGGTGAGTAATGGGATCTCGTTAAAGGCATCACAAGAGTACCTTCCTTTCTGACAATAGACTGATTGTTGTTAAAGCATTTGTTGCGACCGGTGCTGATTTTACATGACATAAAATAGGTTATTTACTGGGGTTACATAATAATTATACATACACATACATTATACACGTTATCCACATGTGATCGACTCTTGCCGTCGCGGCTATAGATTAAAGAAGTTAAGGTGTATTTTCATAATAGAGTATAATGTTTATTGTACTGAAGACGCGACGTAGAGTGTCGATCGCGACCGTTTTATTTGTCGAGCGCTCGGCACTGTGCGACTGAGTCGCGCCGTGAGTCGCGGACGTCGCGTGCGCACAGTTCCGAGACAACTAATTACAATAGTGATATTTTTATATGCAATAGTTTTTATCTTTACACAGTGTTATTGTTGAATGATAGGACGGCTCCCGGTATAGAATAGTTTGTACAAAATCTCAGATGTATCGAAGATTTATTATGTCTTCAGAAATCATATTATATTGAATAATTTTATTCACGTAATGTTAAATGTTTAAGGTGAAACACAATGATTACTTTACACACAGTCCTACGACCGTTGTTTTTGCTAATTTTAATCATTTTACTCTGAAGAATCGAGTTGAATATTATGTGAAAATGTGTAGTACAGTTACAGGTTTTATTTACAGTCGATAAGAAATATAAATAATCACAATGCACGTACCGCATCGGTGATCGGATACAAAAGTAAATGTTGCGGTTCACCTTAATTTTGGTTCTGTTGTGCCATGCATCGCACGTGGCACGTCGAACAAACCACTTGCCATAGAACACACTAGCCCAGTGGTGTACACTGCATTTGCATTACAATTTAGATATTAAGCAGGAAATGTACCTACGTTTCTATTAGTTATATTTTTATACATGTTTATTTTTTAATCGATTAAATACGTGTGTGTGACGTTTGATTATACACGTAAACAAACGAACGATTGCCATGATAGAAGCGCATCTAGTCATTTTGTAACAAAAGCATTTAGAAGAAGGGACGCTATTGGAGTATGTATGATTAGGGTTGTGAATTACAATATTAGTTTATCATTTGGAAATTGTCATGTGTGTCGATAAATGTGTGATCTCAACATTTATAAAATGATCTCTAAATTTTGTTTGTTGCATTTATTTTGTATAACGTTTATAATACGACGAACTAAAATTAATTGCAATAATGATTACTATTTGAAAAGTGACAGCTTATACGTATTTGTAATTATATTATAAGTGATTTATAAAAAAAGCACTTTCCTTACAATAATAATTTTAAAGCCAATTACTAATTTAAGGCGCAGCTTTCATTATCAACATATTTAAATTAAGCATAAATATAAATATATAGGGGAAAACATTGAATCTCTTCTCACTGCTGAAATTAAATAAAAAAATATAAATTTAGAAATTTCGTAATTACGGTTAATAATGTTTATGGATGTATCAAAAAAAAAATATGCTTACTTATTGTTTGGTATTTTAGCAGGAGAATAATAATTGTGAACAATTTATCGGGTATTCGTATAGGTTTAGTTGATAGCAGTCCCACCACGTACCACGATGGTTAGCTGCCGTCGTGTCAATCTCCACAAGTGACTTCATTTCAAACAATAGTACAATAGCCAGTTACATAGACAATTTGTTGTCGTTGACCGTTGTTTAGCTGTTCAGGCTCCCAGGTGCTCATTACTGATAACGCCCTTTAAATGTATGTTTTTATTATAAACTTGTTTCTCTGTGCAATTGCTTTGCGCAGTATTTGTATGTACATACATCAATGTAATTTTTTACTAAATATCAAAAAATAAAGTATTTCGACTAATCTGTGATCTATTAATGTCTGTCTTAAAATAATGACCATGAGGTCAGTAAATCTCGTCTATATTCTATAAATAGTACAATGTTAAATGCAAATCTCATTATCAGAAGTATGTTATAATTCAATGACATTTTTTTATTTTTGAGAAGGATATCAAGATATTTTATTGCGTTTAAATATCATATGTCAGGGTTCATCAGTTTGTTTTTAAATATATTTCAATTAAATTATTTTGTCTAATATGCGATGGTAGTACACTTAAAATACTAAAAAATACTTAAAAAGCTAAAAGCATAAAAATTACTTGTCATATGTATCCAATTGATGATCTAGTTCAAATTTAACTTAAAAATAGAATGATTATTACTTACTGGCAAAAATAATAAAACAAAATTGCATTTAGGTAGATATTTTTAATAATAATAACTTTGTATTGAGAATATTGTCATTTTCCCAAAACCAAATTGTGACCTGCAAATATGTTGACACAATATTAATCATACGTTTATGACGTGAGCATACTTAATAATTGCGTATTATATAGGTAGAATGTCAACATTTACCAGCCGAATGTATCGTCATAAGATAATAATATATGTACTTGCATTGCAACTTGGCTATCACTAAGTTAAGTACATGCCACAGTTCAAATGTATTCTTTATGCGCGGCTAATATGCCGTACAAAAGTTAAACTGAGGATAAAGGTTGGTGGTTTGGATTAAAGACATTTTACATAACTGACCAACTTGATGGGGTCTTTATTATGTATTGTTTTTTTTTTATGTTGGTGTGGCAATGGGGAGATGGGACGGGCGACGCAACCGTCCGGTGCCGGACGCCGTGTGGCTCGAACAACACCGCCGCGCGCTGCCCTTCGTGCTCAAACGGGAGAACGAACGGGGAGGCGCCACGGCACCTAGACTGGTACGTGTTTTATGGACCATACCTCGCATTTAACAGCCTCCGTGGCGCAGCGGGCGAGTAGCTGGCTGTGAAGCGAGAGGCCGCGGGTTCGATCCCCGCACCGAGACAAATGTTTGTGTGATCCACAAATATTTGTTTCGGGGTTCGGGTGTTGTGAGACCGAAAGTCTCTCGTAGTTCCTGATACCTACGACACAAGACTCGTATCTTACTGTGGGGTCAGGACTATGTGTGTGACTGTTGGGTGTATTTATTTAGTACAGTACAATATTTTTTTTATGAAAACATCAAGAGTCGCGTCCAATGTGCAGCCGACCTTAGGCCATGACAAAGGAAACATAATATATAAAAATCATTGGTGTATCACATGGGCTATGCAAGTTTATTCGGTTTTGATGACTTTCACTACAATGGAGGTACTTTCAAAAAGATGATTATTCCACATTGAAATAAAACTAATTTAAACGGATTTTATCGCGGTTTTTTAATAATTTTGTCAACTCCGTGACCACGAAGCCTGAAAAGCTTTCGAAACGTCAGATACAAAATTAATAAAAAACCGCGATAAAATCCGTTTAAATTAGTTTTATTTTAATGTGTAATATTTGCGTAGACATAAGAAATTATTGTGATCAGTCCACTTTGTGTGTTGACAGACATTCGAGAAAGTTTAATTGACGTAGTACTAAACAATTAAAATAATGAATTTATGTACTTCCAAGTGCTAGTTATAATATGTTATAATTCGTGAGTAACCCACAAACTCAATACTTTTGGTATAAAGCTAGGTACATATGGATTAATTAAGTTTCGTTTTGAAGCAATGAAATGACCCATGTTTTGAAACATTTCATAGGAATAGTTAGGTCTTGATTGTACAGTTCGTGGATTATTAATAGTTGACATATTAGGATACTGTCACGACGACCTCGCCGGAAGTAATGGCAGACATATAGCATCCACAGTCAGCCAACATTATTTGCGTCAAACTTTAAAAAAAAAAAACGTATTATTTAGTTATATTTTAATAAAATTACTTGAAGGGCTCATAGATTTCAATGTTCTTCGTCAAATAACAAATAGTTTAAAAATATGGTATATTTTAAATAAAAAAAAATAAATATGTTTTGGGAAGAGTTAAAACTTCCGCCTCAATTGTACAATTTATCGGGGGTATCATTATAAAAAGAAGGATACCCAGTGGGCATTAGTATCAATGAAAACTGCCGTTAGTTTCTTGGAACTGTTTAGCCCGTTAGTATCGTTACGGTGTTGGGTCAATTTAGTCTCTCTCATTGTTAATCACAATGCGGGCCGTCGACCTATTAAATAACGTGTTTTGACATGAAACATGTACATAGAAAATGTTCAGTTAGATATATCTAAAGAGTGGTGGGAGCTGTCGCGTCTGGATTTCACGACTGAAGCCAATAACACAATTGGAGGGCATCATGCGATAGCAATAGCAGTTTTACGGACGAAACAAAAAATATATATTTTTACTTGAAGAAATATCGAACTGAAATATTTCTCAAATTATGATGGAATGTAATTTCGTCTCATCATTAAGTGCATCCGTTTTTCCACAGTTGAAAATTACTTAATTTCGACTAGTACTGAATTCACTTTTAGTTACTTGCTATTTTCGTGGATTAATAACAAAAATAATGGTATAATAAATATCTCCATATGTCATGTCATGAGAAATCGTTATAAGTATAATATAGCCTGTTTATTGGACAATATTACTCACACGCCTCATAAAAAAACCATTACCTACGTGTAGTTTCGAATATGACGTTATCGGGCATACATACACACCCTTTTTCATGTGATTGTAAACGAATGATGATGTATGAACCCTGCCATGTAATAAGCATGAACGTTTTAAAAACATAATTCCATGTTTATTATAAAATACCATAATATAGAAGATATATATACATATATGCAGTAATCAACTTTTTTCACTTGTAATTGAAGTTATCTACAATCTGTTAGATAGTAGTAAAATGCGAATGATGGTTGCTAAGTGGACGATTCAGATTTTTGCCGAGTGACTTTTCTATGGTTATCGCCATTTATCATGTGAATGGGTTATCTCGGCACAATGTGATGAAGGAAAAAATGCTTTAGTGCTGATAAACGTCACCGGCGCAGCATGACGATAAATTGGATTGAAATTGGGAGGGACCGCGGTCAATCACACTCGCCAATTCTAGCACATTAAAATCTGTCCTTGACCCTATCTATAAATAAACACTTAAAAATGTATACTTGGCACAAAAATCCTTCGTTTAATGATTGTATTGGTTTTTTTTGTCGTCAAGATGACCTTGATGTATTTAAAAAAATGTAGTTATTGCGCCTCCCATGAATTAATACAGTAAGTTGTACAGATAAGGGTATCAGATAATAAATTGTCAGCGCTAGCAATTTGAAGCCATTTATTTATATCGTCCGTAGGGTCGTCTAAACGCACTGCTTCATCGGGTTTCAATCCCGTCACAGATTTGAATTAAGCATAATTATCATTATATGGTAAAGGCTAAATAAATTTTCCATAAAACAAATACTCTGTCACCAGTCATATGACTGAGTACTGGTATGACTACTTGAGTGTGTCTACAGCATGAATGGGCTGGCTCGACCGGGTCGTTACCACTGTCTCACAGACAACCGACGTAAAGCAGTGGCATGCTGCTGCGTTTCGTACGGCGAGTGAGATATCCGGAAGCCCAAATCCCCTCCCCTTCCCAATCCCTAATTATCCCTTTCCTTTAAGGTCGGCAACGCGCCCATGATTCTTCTGGTGTTGGGCGTACATGGGCGGTGGAGATCACTTACCAAGTGGGTAGTGGTTCGTTTGCCGGGCTATGCTATAAAAAAAAATATACTCAAATTCCAGATAAAACTAGGCGAGGGCGTGGAGATACGCGAGGAGTTGCTCCGCGGCGTGAAGTGGGGCGACTACCGTAAGGTGACGCGCGGGCTGGCGGCGGCGCTGTTCTCGCCGATCGAGCTGGCCACGTGCTCGGTGACGGGGCAGCGCTGGTCGCGCGCGGGCCAGGAGTCGCGCCCCACCAAGCCGCCGCTCGACAGGCGCCGCGTGCACGCGCTCATCTCATACGTCAGCAGGCACTTCCCCGACGTAGAGGTCAGCCGCATCAAACAGGTGCTCGCCTACAAGTGCAAGGAGAACTGCGCCGCGCTCAGGATGAGGACCGCCAGGTGACCACTTCACACTTCACACCATACTAACAGTCACATACATAGTCCTGACCCCACACTAAGATACGTCTTGTGTCGTGGGTATCAGGAACTACGAGAGGCTTTCGGTCTCACAACACCCAGACCCCGAGACAAATATCTGTGGATCACACAAATGTTTGTCTCGGTGCGGGGATCGAACCCGCGGCCTCTCGTTTCACAGCCGGCTACTCGCCCGCTGCGCCACGGAGGCTGTCTAAACTCTCCTGAACTTCGCTCACCACACTGGTCCAAGTTGGTAGACTTTACATAATATGTACCTTTAAAATTCTTATATATGCAGGTTCCCTCGCTGTGTTTTCCTTCATCGTTAACAAGCGATAAGTAACAATAAATATACAAGTAACTTCTAAAAGTCATCCTGGAAACTGGAATGGAACCAGCTATCTCTTTCCGAGATACTATAGCTTGTCTAATTTCAAATGATTTCCTCATTAGAGAATCAACCCGATTTTTTATAAGGCTGCCATCTCCCACTTTAGGGCAAAGGCGTCACTTATCTATGAAAGATAGGGACCGCACTAGTAATGTTCTGTGCTGGTATAAAGCGTCTACATACGCTGGTCGCTAGTGGTACCTGATATTTTTGTATGCCGACTGGATAGCGAGCACTATATGGTGAAAAGCCGGCCATAGTGGCTCGTTCGTTAGTCACTCGTTAGTCGCTTTCCGTGGTCTAATTTAAAAAATCTCTGCCTACTTTAATGATATTCAACATTTTTTGTCGTATCATTGTCTAGTTGTTAGGTTTACCTTGTGGCTTGCAACCGCAGTTAGGGAAAACATACTAAAAATTCATTTATGAATAATATTTGTATTCATGAATCAATAAGTTGAGGAAGGAATGTAATGCGATTATATACATTTCCATGACGGAAATAAGCTCGGCACAACATGGGTGCAGAATAAGTTGCATCTGTGCCTACCCCTTCGGGGATAAAGGCGTGAACTCATGTATGTTTGTATGTAAAGCACCGTGAATTTCCATAATGGAATTATTATCAAGTTTACACGAACATATTTTATTAAAGAAGAGGTCATGTGAAAATGTCCCGCACAATATGATGATAATTATGTTTTTAATGGTTATCTTGAGACATGACACACACACATATACATACAACTCAAGAAATGTCACGGGTCACATATATTCCTAATTAAATATTCGCTTAAAAATATGAATCAAGGGTTATCAATACCATATACATATGCCATGTTTATCACCATAAGTGTTCGCTGAGTGATAGGAATGTGTGTGAAAAAACGTTCTATAATAAATAAATTATATCGTTGATTCATTATCTTTAAAAGGAGGCCTTTTGGCATAATAATTGTTTTATTACTGTAATTGACTACTTTAAATATCAATTTATTGAATACTTGTACGTATTTTACTTGATTTAAACATATGGCGGTAGCGAATATTTTTTTGCAAATGGCTTACCTTCTTCAGTTTTCGTGTATTTTAATAATGAAAACATGCTTTATAAACTTTATTTTGACAGGGCAGTATTCAACAGATGGAAGCATACATTGTAATATGCCATTATAATAAGTCTTATAGACAAATTCAACAAAATAGCTTTACTTATGATTAGGCGTACCAATCACACAACTTACAGAGTACAATTACAGATAAAAATACGAAATACTTAGACCGCAATGAAGAAGTAGTTTGTGTATGGCTTTTATAATTAAATTGTACTCTCCACCATCGGAGTCATCCTTATACAGCGCCATGAATCATTAAAAACCTTGGAACTACCAAGCCTACACAGCACCTTACAAATACTATTAGGATTGTAAGGAAGTTCCTACAGGCGAATTAATTAGAAATGCGTAAATGATTCATACTTGGCCTTGTGTCTGTCATTCTTTACCGGTATCCGTAACGAGACTTGGAAAAAGTATTAACATATTTTTTTTTGGAATTTACAATAATAAGAATATAGAAACGATATTGTTACGAATTAAAAGCTACTCAGCTTATTTCATTTTGGTCTTGCTAACAGGATTTATACTTTTTAAAATACATTTCCCCATTTTTTGTCAAGGTGACCATCAGCTTTCTACTGAATACGTTTTATAAACGCATACGACTTTTGTCTCATAACGGGCTGCCTTCGCTTCGCCGCATCAATTGCACATCTAGTTACTTTATTAGTGAGTTTAGTGACATAATGCCCATATTATTGATCGTATGTCTCACAATAAATGTAATAACAGATGCTTGAGCTTCATCAGTCATCGGTCACAATAGATTCTTTTTTTTTTTTAAACAGTCACACACATAGTTCTCACCCCACAGTAAGATACAAGTCTTGTGTCGTGGGTATCAGGAACTACGAGAGACTTTCGGTCTCACAACACCCAGACCCCGAGACAAATATTTGTGGATCACACAAACACTTGTTTCGGTGCGGGGATCGAACCCGCGGCTTCTCGCTTCACAGCCGGCTACTCGCCCGCTGCGCCACGGAGGCTGTCAAGCCGGCCGCGATTGTGGCGGCCCCGCACCGCGAGACCTGAGACAGTAATACAATTTGAAGTAGGCTGTCGAACTGTTTCAGTGACTCGACCAACTACCTGCTGAGTGCGGCGGCGCGACCCGCCGTAGATGACGCGCCGCCCTCCACCGCTCGCTCCGCATATCACAACTTGTGAGTACGCACCGTCTGTCTTCATAATGATGTTTGTCGACGATAGAACAACTTGGTCTAAGATCCCGCGGAACATTGACCTTCACCCATCTGTTTACCGGATGAAAATAATATTAAAGGTGTTGCTGAACACATACCAATAGGGTTGCCTAAAAAAATATGGTCAAGGATAGGTTTTGCGAATTTAAGAAAAAAAAAAGAAGATATTATTTCACTGACTTGCTCACCAAATAAATAAACCTTCAATGAAAACCTACAATGCATATACTACCTGCAAAAGCTAGGAGCTAGATGAGCGCAATTACTACTTTTTAGTAACCTGTTTGCACACGGCAACCAGGTAGTAGTAGCCAGAAAAAGGTAGGCAACCTATTTTTTGCAGATAGTATACATTGGTTAAATTTTTTTGGTAAGTAAGTCAGGGAAATTATAAAAAAAAAATATTTTTTTAATTGTTAATTAATCATATCCTTGACCATATTTTTTTAGGCAACCCTATTGGTATGTGTTCAGCAACACATTTTATACCCTAAAATGTTATTTTGATCCGATAAACAGATAGGTGAAGGTCAATGTTCCCCGGGATCTTGTACTAACTAGTTAACTGTTCGTGTTTGGTTTTCAGCGACACGTCGAAGGGTCCCGGCGGCGGGGGAGGCGGGGGCGGCGGGGGTGTTGCGGGTAATGCGAGTAATGCGGGTAACGCGACAGGTTCTGGTGTGAGCGTGGAGTTTGCCCGCGCTCCCCCCGACGACGGTGAGGGTGAAGGGGAGGGTGAGCCGCAGTGATGCTCTCTCCGTGCCGCGTTGCATATCACTTTCGTAATCTTGTTATTTTTTACCAAAAAAGAGAAAATGTATAAGTGTAGGTCGCGTCGCCGGCCGCGACCGCCCCGGCGCGAGTGGTGGAGTGGCGGATATTCATATTTATTTAGTGATATTTTTCTATTGGCTACTGATAAGATTTTATCTCGTTACGAGTGCGTCGGTCGCGTGCGCAGGAGTGTTGGCGTCGGTTGCGACCGAGCTCTAGCAATAATTTATCAGGTTCCTAAGACGTGTTTTGTAGTTAGGTTCTATTGCACGAATTTTCGCGAACACTGCCGCTTTGTTTCTAAATAGGTCGACGGACGCGCGCCGTCCGTCGCTCCCTTGGTTTACTCTCCGGACGACCGCGACCGCGACCGCGACCGTGTCGCTCGTTCGGTCGTCTGGTCGCCGGATCGTTTTGTCGTTACGTTGAAATTTGTATATGAGGCATTTAAGTGCTGTACGAGGGACCGTTGCAATTGCAAAATAAATATATCAAGATGGCATAATTTTTAGAGCTAACGTAGAGATATTATAGTCATTTCGTTTTATAGGTGTAAATGATAAAGAATTTATTTTGGAGCGTCAGGTTTGGATAATGTAAAGTCTTTGGAGAGCTGTGATCGTGATGGATATAAAGCAGTCATATTTTTAAAATATACTTATAAGAGTTATTACGTAATTATACAGTGGGTACGCAGTACACAGTACGCAGTACGCAGTATCGCGTGTACGAGCCGCAGAATGGCGGTCCGTCCGCGGCACATCTGCGCACAGATGTATTTATCATATCAAAAAAGCAATAACTATTATTTGATAAAGAACGATTTTTCATTTTTAAATAATATTTTAACCAAGTTGTTATAAATGTAGTTAGTAAATTGGATAAAAAATAATTATTTGAGGAGTCCGGTGGTCATTTACAGCGTTCTTTTGAACAATTCTCTCGTAATTATAATAATTCACATTGAATACGTCATATCAATATATAGTTATTTTTCACGGTTTATATTTTGTACGCTTTGTACGAATGACGTGACCACGTAACATCAGATCGTGCACACAGACCGGCCTTGTGTTTATCGTCTATGGTCTACAGTTTGCCCGAACCGTTGGATGACATGTGACGGTTTATCAATTATTGGGTTATTGGTTGCAGACCAGACGGGCGACAATAATATTACCATTGTTATTATGTGTTGTGTCGAACAAAGTATATTTAACAATATAATACTCACGGGTGTAATGGCCTTCTTTGCTAAGCAAAACTTCTATATTAAATTAGGTTTTAAATAATTAGAATTGTTATACATTTGGTATCGTACGTATGTACACACAACTGCGTCAGGCAATGCGAGTGGATGCGATGTTTAGTGAAAACCGACTTACCAATACTCAAAAGCTAATTTGCGTGAATTGTTAGTTCCTAGTCGACATGTTACAAATGTACATACTATCTGGAACGTGTTTAATTTTGTTTTGAAAAGTTTGATTATGTATTATTTTAAGAGGCTCGATAACTGAACGGCTATTAGTTGAGTTGTTATTTATATTGTGCGTGCATAGATGAGGGGTGTGTATATCGAGTATCGATTGTCGACTATCGAGTATCGATTAAGGCGGCTCTGTGGCACCGGTCTGATCGTACGCTACGTGTACGTACAGAGTACACTGTCGCACTTCCTTAGCAGTCAACTTGAGATATTGGTGTATACCTACCTATAAATAAGTTACAGTTACCAGAGTTAGGATATATAAGTAATCACTCAGTGCTACATAGTGAAATCTTACTGTTTTGTAATATTTTACGATGCCAATTGAATGTCTTAATGCTCAATTTTGCCAAATTTTACTTGCCGTTAATGCGTCTTGTCTATTTTTTTCGTGTTGAAAGTCAGATAAATGCAAACATTCCCGTCACTAATGTCGCCTTTATATACTCGAAGACTCTGAAACTAAAAGGGAATGAATAGATTGCTCAATGTAAGAAATGTATTTCTTTTGTAGCTCATAACAATATAACACATTCGCATTGAACGTGAAACGTTTCGGCCCAAACAAAATTATATCATTAGAAATTTATTACAAAAATTTAATCGTAATTTAGAAACGATAAATTGAGAGTTAAATGAATTCGCAAGTATAAATACTTTGAGGCGAATGCTCGAGATGCAATATGTTAATTTAGTGCCAAATGATAAGTTAACTTGTAGCAATATATTGTATCCTAATGCTCTTGTGTAATTTCTCACGTAGTGTTAATGACCTATGAGGTTTCAAAGGTTTCTTTTACAAGACTATAATATATTTATACAGGGAAAGTGTTAGATATGTACTGTTGTTTGGATTTAAGAGTGTTGTTGAGGTATAATACTCATTGTGGCAGGGTGTAAAAATAAACATTACCTCTGGAGTACCAATATTCGTATATGATACGGATACCATTTTGGCCGTCTTTTCTATCTTAGAATAGTTTTGATACGTACAAGTATATTCTGTGAACTGTTATTTATAAAGATCAAATCGCCAAAAGAGACTCGGTACCTCCGCTGCAGGATGCGTCATGCTATTGGCGACGAGTGGTGACCACGTTCAAAACGGAATGTTTCCTTTGCTGTCACACTTATTTATTTTTACACTCTGTTCTCTATGCACTGAATGAGCAATGGAACAAGAGAATTTATTTACTCAAATAAGTTTTTTTTTATTAATTATTTACTATAATTTTTTTTACTAAATTTTAATATACATTATTTTGCATTTTATGATTGTAATGGCAGCTGTCCATGGAGCGGCGGGCGATGGTATCGCCCGTTGCATTTAGGGTTTCATAAATAAATTAGAAACGATACATCGAACATGACACATTGGGCACAAAATAATGATAAAACGCTTAAGTTATCTTCGCTTGCTATTTGTAATATAATCGAAATCTAAATAACATTGATCGTTCCTGATATTAGTGTCGGTCGAAGTGAGCCGTTGTGAAACCCTAATCGAGGAATAATCAAAGAGATACGGGCAGCTTGCGAACATTGTAGGCGGCGATCGTCTTGTCCGATCTCTTAGTAATAAGATCGCCATATTATGTAACCAAGTTGTGCATTTGCATCACCTAGTCCTGCCCGCGTCTGTTTGGATGAACCTTACATTTTCACTGAGCGGATAAATTCTACCTATATATACATAATATATGTAAATGTGTAAAGAGAACAACATCGATGCCACTGTGCTCTGAGAAGACACAGCGTTGTGCCAAAATTACGTGCTAGTCTTTAAAAACAAATGTTGTTATCATTTTCAGATTTTATTTAGTCCAGAATGTGTTTGTTCCTGTGCTGTGAAAAATATTATCTTAACAAACCAACACTTGACTCCAGTCTGTCAGGTGATGGTGTGAGACATAGTGTGATGGGGCTTATGCGGGGTGGTTGGGAATATCGTAACGTAAACATTTATTAGGCTATTCTTATTTAAACCAAACATATCTGTTAGGTAAATACTATTATTTTAAGTCATTCAAAATTAAGTATGTGATCATTACATTTTCTATGGAAGCTGCATAATAGTTTACACTTGTGTAGCATAGTTTGTAAAATGTTTCATATCACGTCAATTGGTCGCGCTTGATCGACAGCCACGAGCCGGGAGCAAAAGACTGAAGCATTAAAAGACTTTGTGGTCTGATCTCATGCCGTAATGCCGACTTGGTCTATAATAAATGTGTGAATACAATGCAACGGACGATTTGTAATTTGTTTACAATTTAAGAATGTACATATCAATCTCATTGAATATACATAATCAAACAAAGGCTCATACTTATTGTAATAAAATAAATATTAGCCGTAGAAATGTCCATTCAAGAATTTGCTTGAACACTTGCTTGTGGTTGTCTATCAAACACATGGTGATAGATTGAGTCATTAAATATTGTCCTGTTTAATGAAGAGCTGTGTTGGTTTGTTACAATGTCTATAGTATTTATGAAAATGCACATAATAATTTAGCTTTGAGCTCGTGCAATATTATTCCAAATTGTTTATAAATAAAACTGTTATAATTATTTCTAAATTGTTATATAAATATTTTTATAAACGTAAAAGACAAAGGCAACTTAAATTATATTTTTGTTGTGCATTTATTATCAAATTTTATCAAATACTAAACCACAAACTCATTGTGGACTGTAATGTCTGCACATGTGAAAACTGTTAATTAGGTACAGTAGATGGTTTTTATGTATTGCTAATATTGTGAGTCAATTCTAGTAATGTTAATGTTCCCTTTTTATTTAGAATAATTTTACTTTTATTACAAATTAATATCGTAAGATTGCTCAACAGAGAGATGCAATGCTAACTGCAATATAGACGGAATAATTTGTTCTTTATATATGATTTATTTATCTGATGTATCAGTTTATTCATTTGTGAGTTACGGCAGCGCATGTTAGTCTTATGTTACGATTAAGAGAGGCCAAATGTTGACTTGCTTATGTGAGACTGTTTTGCCAAGAATCCGAAAGTATATTACCTACATTGTTTTAAAATAAATGCTTTTATATAAAATTATTGTTGTTTTATATTACATAAATACTACAAATCGCAGTAATTAATATGTATACATACATATTCCTATATGTAAACAAAAAATAATAGCAATAATATTAATTCCTTTCTGCCTTCTCGCAATGCTCCTGTTTGTGGGGATAGAAACTGCAGTTGCAAAACCCGTCAAGTGCAAGTTGCAGTCGCGTACTGAACGTTCTGTACCCATACTCTTAACTCTTGGTCTAAGATCCCGAGTAACATCGACCTTCACCCGATGTTCTGGTGATTCTGTTTACCGAATGAAAAATATATTTTAGGGTATAAAATGTGTTGCTGAACACATACCAATAGGGTTGCCTAAAAAAATATGGCCAAGGATATTTTTTATTAATATTTAAAGAAAATATATAATTATATAATTTCACTGACTTGCTTACCAAAAAATGAACCTTCAATGAGAAGTATACAGTGTATACTACCATGCATGCATCCCTATTCACCTCGTTTTACAGAGTTCCCGTCTATTCAACGTACACATTGGCGTGGGCAGTGGCTAGTATCGCGGCATCCATTTTTCCATGATTTTCAATTTGCCAAGTACCAACAACCTAATAACAGAAACCGGTAAAAGTATTAATATTTTTATAGGATGCGAGAACTTCTCTATTTTGTTGTATTCCGTAACCTGAATATTAATTTATTCAACATAACCAAGGCATGTTGAAAGTATATCGATTTATATCGTATCGATAATTTTAAAACGTATCAATATTAATTTTAATTTGATTAATTTCGTTAATCGTGGAACAATATCGATATATCGGCTTGATATTTGCATGGCCTATTTGACATCTTAAAAAAATGTTTAGTTCACATTTCATGGCATCTTATTTCAATATATATCGATTTAGATATGATTTCGATACTCAATAAAAGGTATCAATAGGTAAAGGTAAAGGTAAAGGTAAAGGTCAATACAGGCTCTGTGGCGCACCAATAAACCCAGATTTAGCCGAGCTTATTTGCGACCCAGGATATGATAGGGGGCGAGCCTATCAACATACCGGGGACAATTCCAGACTCCGGGCTGATACTTAGCATTTCGAGAACGAAGAACCCATATTTGACAGCCTCCGTGGCGCAGCGGCCGCCGCTGAAGCGAGGGGCCGCGGGTCGATCCCCGCACCGAGACAAATGTTTGTGTCATCCATAAATATTTGTTTCGGAGTGTTGTGAAACCAAAAGTATTCGTATTCCCTGATACCCACGACACAAGACGTAACCGTGGGGTCAGAGCTATGTGTGTGACTGTTTGGTGTATTTATTTGTTTATCGATATATGAACATTTTTCAACATCCCTAATAACCTATTTGATTTTTTTAAAGAATCTCAATGATTTTTGGTTGATTTCTTTATTTTCGTCAGTGTTGTGACTGGTGAAATGAATGTCAATAAACTTCAACGTAGTAATTAAATTCTCTTTGATAAATTTCAATAGCTTTCCTCGCTCCATTTTTACCGTTGTTCAATGTTGATATTGATTTTAGTTAGACAAATTAAAACAAATATTAATAGAAAATTAGTTTACTAAATAGTGATTAGTTATAATTATTAGGGTTTTACTATTTTCAATTGTTTGATTTTTTTATAAAGATAATATATATTTGTACATTATTAGATGGCGTTTCCTCAGCCGAATGCACAAAGAGGTTAATTTTTCATTAATTTTTGAATAAAAGTCTTTATAATTTAGCTTAAATCAAAGTTCAACAATACTAGTTTTTAATTTTAGAGTTGACTAATAGGAAAATTTTGGAAGAATTGCAATTGAAGAAACAGATGCTTTTGAAGCAAGGTGCTGTGGCTCCGTTGACTGCCACCTCAATATCTCTCACTCAGCCCAACCCTGTCAGCCAGCTTCCTATGTGTTCTATCCCACCAGTCTCTGCAACTGCTGTACGTATATAATCATAGACCCCTGTTTAAAGTTTTACATTGTGTAGGTAGTGTATAGTGTAGTCCGTAAATGATGGAGTAGTATTTTATTAAATGTAAATAAATTACGATAGCATTATAGAATGTCTAGCCAGATTCACAACTTAAATAAGGACCAATAATTGTTGGTATTTTTATATAAAAGCCCTATTATTGTGGGCATGTTATAGGGATTTCCACAACTACCCGAAGCTAATATAGTGAACACAAGTCATCGAGCAGCATTGCAGCACGCCAACGCCACCTCCTGTGGATACTTCGTTTCACAAGACTCATCATTTGGTAACCAGATTCTGCCAGTGCTTCCTCGATTTGATAATAAATGAAAATGGGTGCCATAATGAAACTAAAAGTCCTGCAGGGACACTTGCAGGAGGTGAATGGGTTTGAAAAACCTAAGATTGTATATGAACAGTATGAAACTCCACCGCATATTGCAGCTGTGGCCCTTTACACTATACAGGTGGGTTATATAATGTTTTGAAGACTTTCTTAAATTATTGATGATTTTAGCAGAAACCATAACATTTTGTTTTCATAGTTCAAAGAGTAAATCTCTCTCCACACACTCACTGTATGTCATTACTACATTTGCATACCTTGTGCAACTTATTGCAGAATGCACTAAGGTGAACTATATTTTCTATACAAACCATAGTGACTGTCAGTTTATAATTTACAGAAAAATATATCAACAAGCTTGTTCACATGGTACCAGGTACATATTAATTTTCATGTCTGTGTTATACAAAAATGCACCTGTTACAGACTCAATATGGTGATATAGAAGACAAAATAGTATTAGATGCAGGCTGTGGACCTGGCATACTAGGCATTGGGACAGCATTGCTGGGTGCTGGCAGTGTCACAGCAGTGGATATAGACCGCGATGCACTGGACATTCTCCATGATAATGTAACTGAAATGGAGCTCACCACTATTGATGCTGTACAATGTAATTTTCTTAGTGCTGAAACTTGCAGGTAAATATTAATATGGCCTGCAAGTCTAAAAAGGCCATTATAGTTTATTTTTACAGCACTAAATAACGAGACAAGTGATGAAATTGTTGCCTTATAAATAGATTAATCCTGGGTTATATCCAGAGTTTGCATACTTTGATTTATTGAGTTTGAGTTTCAACAATATTTTTCATCAATACTTCTAGTAGGTACATAAAATGTGCTACATTTGGTATGTATACAGAATGAATCACTGTGTCATCTATTTAATTAAATTAATTATAATATTGTGATAATCTTATGTATAATAATAATAATTTTAACTTTCCATAAAATTATATTCTGTCTTTAGATAATTTAAATATGGTTTATTTCAGATGGGAAAATTATTTTGACACAGTGCTTATGAATCCACCTTTTGGCACAAAAAATAATTTGGGTATGGACATGAAGTTTCTGCAGATGGGCATCCACTGCAGCAGTAATGCTGTTTACTCTTTGCACAAGTCTTCTACAAGGTTGAATGAACACTAATATACTTATTTATTTATAATAACTGTAATAGTCAACTTAACTTGCAGTCAGTTTACTAGGTGGTAGGTCTTTTGTATGCAAGTCTGTCTGGATAGAAGGTGCCACTGCTTTTACTATGTTTGTGACCAAGCAGTGTAAGCACTATTGTATTTTTATAAGAAATAGAAACCAGTTATGTTACTGGGTTTCATGTGAACTCATGTAACTGCGTGCGAAAACCCTAAATCTTAAATAGCTACTGATCTATGTTAGGCATAGTCGCTCATGACTAAATGCTATAATAACTTGTTATTCAGTGTGGCCACTAATAAGCTGCTGAGCCCACCTTCCAGCTAACACCCGCCATTTTACTATGGTCACGGCCTTAGACTTTTTTGCCATGATTGAAATGAAAATTATAAGGCGTGGCATTCGTCAATAATGTTAATTGTTTTGAATAGACGTGATAAATAAAATATTATTTGTAAACATAATTGTCGTCTAGAATAATATGTTTACTAGATATGTGTATCTGTTAGTTTGTTCTAACACTGACCTCGTCTTTATCACAGGTCACATATAGAAAAGAAAGTGAAGGAATGGGGGTTAAATGGCAGTGTGATAGCCGAACTTCGGTACGACCTTCCAGCTACTTACAAATTTCATCGCAAACAATCGCAAGATATCGCCGTGGATCTGTGGCGATTACATCACCCACACAAATAGAACTATATACATAATTATACAACTATAAACATATACATGTTTATTTTGTACAGAAAAACATCATAAAATGAACTTGTAAAATAGTATCAAAATAAATGTAATGTTGAATGAGTTATAAAATTTACATTAAACACTGCAAAATGGGAAGAAGTAAATTAAAATCAGATTGATTGTAAAAACGTTTAATTTTTTCTTCAGTCTTCCAGTTTACAAGAGTTTATTGGCGTGATACAACAAAACGAAATTTCGAATATTGCCAAAGCTTCTAGCACCCCCTCCATCCATATGGTGTGTTAGCGCAAATATTTACGTTATACAGGGTTATTTTTAAAACACTGACAACTTCGCAGGAGTAGATTCCTAAGGTCATTTGCTAGTACTTTTGTTCTACGACTTTTCATAATTTGTTAGATTTTATTCTCATACAAAAATAATTAGGTATGAATTTAATTTCCGTCTTGAATGTTGCATCGCAGATTACGTAATACACGCGGGCGCGCGCGTCAGTTCAATGATCGTAGCCGGCCGCGCCGCGCCGTATCGATCGATAATATATACACCCAGCCGTCAGCTGATTTCACTATTGCACGCGCGCGAGTGCGCGTCGGGTCGTTCGTTTATGACTGAAACGTAGAGTGTAGACAAACGAACACAAACACTACACAACAAAAACTTATAAAAACATTTTTTTTCTTATGTATTGAGTTATGTCCAAACTCGTAGAACAAAAGTTGTTCCTTATGGGGTCAGCTATATGGCCCTGCGAGGTTGTCAGTGTTTTAAAAATAACCCTGTATATATCAAATGCACTGTGAGATTTATTATATAATTTTTATATAATGGTAATGAAAAAAATATTTTATGTGTGTTTGCCTAAATGTGGTACAGTAGTTAAAGTCTTGATACCTATACTTCATTTAACGCTTTCTTTTATATGAAATAGCATATTTGAATAAACTTGTAAAAACAACATTCAATTGGTGCGCAATGGGAACATATAACTGCCACGCAAGGCGCACCGTGACGTCATGGTTATAGTAATGGCATCCTTTTTTAATTCAATCTTGAATTTGAAACTTTAATTGAATCTTGCATTCGAAATATAGTAATAAGTATGTAATAGTAGTAGAGTATATTGGTGTAGTAGTGTAGTATTTAGTAATAAGTTTTACAGAACACTGCACAAATAATGCAAATATTCGCAATTACTGAAGTGGGTGTAACGAAGCAGTTTTAGAAACATAATAGGTTGGTTATATTTATTGGTCGCCGAACTTGATGTTCTGCGCGAGTTTGATGGTGCCGGAGTAGTTGACGGTGACGGTGGAGCGGCGCATGTAGTTCTTCCAGGCGTCGGAGCCGCACTCGCGGCCGCCGCCGGTGTGCTTCTCGCCGCCGAACGCGCCCCCCACCTCCGCGCCGTTCGTCGGGATGTTCACGTTCACTATGCCGCAGTCGGACCCGTGCGGCCCGATCCACTACAACATACCACAAATGTGCATTCAATTGTATCATACATCATCATCATCTTCAGCCACAAGACGTCCACTGCTGAACATAGGCCTCTCCCAAAGATTTCCAGACCGACCTGTTGGAAGCGGCCTCCATCCAGCGACTTCCTGCGATCTTTATCAGGTCGTCTGTCCACCTTGTAGGTGGACGTCCAACGATATATATACACTTCGTCTCAATTATTGATCGCTATTGATATCCGCGCTTCAAAGGCAAAAATATCTAAGCGACATTGAGTAAAGTCTATGGAAAAGTGATTTATATATATTGATGTATTATTTCCTGGGATCCTTAGCACATTACGTGTGCACGAATAAAAAACTCAGTGTGTACAATTCCCAGACTTTAATCCAGATAACTGATATGTACCACATCAGGCATATTTGCTTTTATCGACTCCTATTTACTATTGGACGGTGAAAAAAAATAGCATGTGCCAGTTCAACGATCAGGCGTCATAGACGTTAATATGCTCCAAAACGAACTATTATTTGAGCGCGTTGCTAATAACTCCGAGCAACTGACATCATTATCCCTCTTCAAAAAACCATCCCGGAATTACATTTTCTGAAACTAATTACCCTCAGCAATATTTATAATGGCGCGTCTTGCCGCAACGCATAACGGCAGTCCTACGACCTAGAAAAACAGGCCATCTGGTTATGCAATGTTTTATAGAAAATATATCGATTTTGTTTTCGATGCAATGCAGGTCGTCTAAATATGTGTTCCGCTTTATAAATCAGTTTACCTGGAATATATCTCCCAGACTTTCAGTGAAGAGGCTAGAGGAAAGACCCTGGTTGACTTCATTGTTGTATTTGATGCCAGTTTCAAGATCTGGGATTTCTATGCAGTAGACGATGGGCGCGAAACACTCATTCTTTACCAGCGGCGAGTCGTGAGGCAAGCCTGTGATTATGGTCGGCTCCACGAAGTATCCTTCACGATCGATAACCTGATAACAAATTATGTATTTTACTTTAGATTCAATATAATCGGTCGCTGTCGTAGCAAATAGGTAGGTAGTTATTATAATTTATTTAAAAATCCCAGTATATTTTATAGTGTGGTCATCAAATTTTGTCTACAAACAATAATTATGACACCGATTGGTGATTAATATAAATTAAATTACGTCTAGTGAAAATATACTGCGAAAAACACGCCGGAGTGGTTTTTTCAGTTCCGGGGTCAGTCAATGTATACTTATCTAGTAACTTAAAGCCGGCATAATTGTGCCGACTGTCGAAGGACGGAATGTCTCTTAGCGGTCGCCATTATAGTTGGACCGCACTGTACTTAACATCAAGTCCAGTGTAGTCACGTTACCATGTCAGGAGAAATTTTATGTGCTTGCGGGGCCGACCTCTGAGGAAAGGATTCAGACATAGTTGGGAGAAAACGGATAATTATCGGGCCATAGTATACAGTAAACAAAACTGGCGCCATCGTAGCTCTACCACATATAAATGCACTCAGATAAATTATAAGTTAATATACGAAGTATTGTATATTATCAATAGGTATTTTTTCTTTACAAACCTTTCCTCCGAACTCAATCTTCCCTCCCTGTTTGACCGCGGCGGCAACAGTTTTGTTGTACGCTTCAACAGCAGCGGGTGTGTGTAGAGGTCCGATCAAGCTCTCCGGCAGCAGCGGGTCTCCGATCTTACTGACCACCCCGGCGTACGCCTTCTTGAGACGTTCCACCACTTCACTATACACCTACAAATAAACAATTCAGAAATGTCCATTAGAGATTTCCAAAATGCAGTGGTGGTTTGGTTATGACATTTAAGTAGGGAGAGGACACGATATAGGACACGATAACAGCAAAAGGTAAGAAAAGTTATTGTTTTTTATGTTATTATAATAATTATTAATAAATAATAATAATAAATAAATAACACCCAACAGTCACACGCATAGCCCTGATCCCACAGTAAGATACGACTCTTGTGTCGTGGGCATCAGGAACTACGAGAGACTTTCGGTCTCACAACACCCAGACCCGAAACAAGTATTTGTGGATTAGACAAATATTTGCTCGGTGCTGGAATCGAACCCACGGCCTCACGTTTCACAGTCAGCTACTCGCCCACTGCGCCACGGAGGCTGTAATTAATAGATAGGTGTAATTACTATGTAATTAATAGGTATATCTGACCTTCTTATGAATAAGTAGTCGCCTGGTGGTGGTGCATCGTTGTCCTGCAGTGCCAGCGCATGCGAACAGCGCCGCAGACAGCAAAAGATCCAGGTTCGCGTCTGCGTTCACTATTATCGCATTGTTACCGCCCAGCTCCAGTAGGTGCCGACCGAAACGCTTTTGTACCTCCACACCCACCTTTATTTGTTAAAATTGTTATTAAGTTTACGTACCGAAATGTATCGTGACCACAAACATCACCTGCGCAGTAGTTATTTTTTATTCTGTCACGGCAAAGTGACTACTTTGGACCGTTGGTACAGTGCAGTCCAAATATGCCAAGATGCTAGTAAGTCTCACCATATTGGGCATACATTCAAATCTAAACTAACGCAAATTTTATTTGTTTGACCTGGACAAACCCAGCACCTCACTTCTTGATAACTGAAGAACGATGCCTATGGGAACACCCAAATATTCCGAAATATTTTATTCCGAATTTCGATATTCCGATGTTCAAAAGTCCGAATTTCGTAATACCTAAAAATTATAATGTCTATTATTCAAATTTACGAAAATGATTTTACCGAAAGTTGTAAATACGATCTGTTTGTTTTCCGATTTTTATATGTTCGAAGAGTCAAATGCTCGATGGGTCCTCGGTCCGAAAAACGACATTCCGATTTTCAATATTCCGAATAAATTGCTAAAATTAGAATTTTGATTCAGTTAGTATAATCATTACATACATTTGGGTTAGGTTAGGTTAGAACTGTGACCATTAAAGCGCGAAGGCGAGCGAGCGAAGCGAGCGTGCCGCGGCAGCGGCCGTCGAGCGCCAGATCCTCTCTATTGTTTGTGAATCATTTGGGTTAGGTTAGAATTGTGACCAGCGAAAAAAAACTTTTTATTGGAAAGAAGATATTTTTAAAACGCATTGTGTCATTAGTTTTTTAATTCTACCTCCTCATACTATTATACTTCTCTTTGAAAAGCAATTATGTGTTGATTTGTCTTTCTATTCAGTTTTACAAGGCGTTTAGATTTCGGAATTTTAATTAATAGGTATTTTTATAATCGGAATTCGTATTTTTGATGTTTCGAATTATCATTAATTCGGATTTTTTGTTATTCGATCTAGTGAAACTCGGTATTTTGAGAATCGTAATTATATACGTTAGGAATTTTGAAATTTTGGAATTATAAAAATAGGATAAATGATACATCGGAGTTGTTATATTCGGAATTTTAAACCATTCGGAATTATGAAAATCGGTATTTTGAAATTCGTATTTGTGACTGTCGGAATAAAGTTTGTCGTATTATTGTAGTGTACCCGATGCCTATATCGATGAAGCGATTTAGAGTTGTCGATTATTATTGACGACAAGAACCTACTGTGCTATCGTTTCACAGGTATTTGAGCGGATTTACATGAAGTACTATAATATATACCTATCACTACAGAAGCAATTCTACCTGTTGTCCCACAGCTGTGCTGCCAGTGAAGGAGACCAATTTCATTCTCTCATCTTTAACAAGTTGTTGGCCGATGTCTTTCCCGCCAACGCACAAGGCCGCAACAGCTCCAGGGATGTTGTTCTTTTGTAGTACACTTTCCACGATCTTCGTAACAGCTACTGCGGTGAGCGGAGTGGTGTCTGACGGCTTCCATACGCTCACGTCTCCACAAACCTAAAACATTCCAAACCTTACGCTAACATCAATTGTCGAAGAATAAGTTTGAAAATAAGAAATTAAAATCCGAAATTTATAATTTAGCAAGTTATTCTATATGTATGTATGCATAACTTTTATCAACAAATACTTATTGCATAATATATTGTTATGATACCTTTAGAGAAGTTTCACAATACTTTAGGATTAGAACACAATAAGAGATTTTTCGTGTTCGGTTGAGATCACAATACGGTAATGTCGAGTGGCGACTAAATCAGATTACGCGTGCGCAAGATCTCATATTCGTCTCTGCACGCGATTCTTGTTACATGAAGTACATACACTTGCGATGTATATTATATCTTTAGTTGGTATTAAATACATCAATTACCATAGCGATTGCGCTGTTCCATCCAAACACAGCGACCGGGAAGTTGAAGGCAGTGATAATACCTATCGTGCCCAGTGGGTTCCATTTCTCAATGAGCACGTGACCGGGCCGCTCTGATGGCAGGATAGTGCCTGGCAGGGTACGGGACAGGCCCAGAGCCAAGTCGCACACATGAATATACTCCACCACCTCACCTACAGCTTCTGGCAGGATTTTACCTGAGGATTGAATAGTACCTACATTTTTATAGCTGTAAGGAAAATCACTATATTCTAAATCAGATCTGAGAAGACTGTAAAAGAGTAGAAGCAAAAGATAAATTCAAGTAGTTTACTCGGTTAATTAATAATGTAGTTGTAATGGTCACAAAAATTCAAATGTTCATGAAATATAATTCCAAGGTCGTTATTTTATTGTGCTTCTTTCCAAAAAAGATAGCGAAGAATTTATAGACATTGAGTATTTAAGCCAAATGGGGTTTAAAGCACAGCAGTCATTCACTCTTTTGATATTATCCTGCAGACGCAATGCATCTTCGGTAGAATCAACTTTTGCATATATTTTTAAATCATCAGCGTATATTAAGCACGGGCATGTTAATGTGTCAATTAAATCGTTAAAGAAAACAACCAAAAATAATTATCGTAAATGAGACCCCTGAGGTATTCCAGAAGGAATTAATGATTTAGATGATAAAAAGCCCTTAACTGTTACTAGCTGCCTTCTAAGTGACAGGTTTTATGTGACTCAACGCAACAAATCTTTGCTAATTCTAAATGCAATTAGTTTGTTACAAAGAAGGATGTGGTTAACCTTATCAAACGCCTTATAAAAGGATTGAAACAACTTGACGGCTAGCAAGGCAACGCTTAAGTATTTTTTTTTATTAATAGATTACTGATAGTTCATCTACTCTCCATAAATCCATGCTGCCTGACTGAAATAAATGAAGATACATAGTTGTAGATGAAGTCGTATACCTACGAACGATTCGAATACTTCCGCAGTCGGCGAGGGAATACTAATCTGCTGATAATTTTCGCAATGAGACTTTTCACCTGACCTATAAATGAATATTATAATAACCCTCATCTAAAGAGGTAGAGCTCCACTCATGAGAAATTTGTACAATGTGCCAAGGTGTACAAAGTACAAATTCAGCACAAGTCTTTAGCAATAAAGAGGGATTCCATCTCGCCCTACACATTCAAGAGATTTAAACTTACTCTGTACTTCTCTAACGGTTATGAAACTTTTAAGTTTTAGATAATGTATGGTTAAACACATTCTGTACATTCGGTGACGATCTATCGAAAACTGATCCAGAGAAATAGGAAAATATTTCACATATTTATCTGACGTTACGACCACCAAAGCTCATCTGAAAGGTGTTTTAGTAGGCCAACAAAAACTATACGGTGGGCCAGTACTCCTACGTGCACCTACTTAACGCAGGGAGGATCCGCACGAGCTGGCTGGAATTTTATTTTGGAAGTATTAAGAGATAAGAACTGTGTAATACTTATAGATATCTCATTGTTTATTAGTGGTAGAGCCACGCTTTAGACAGTTTTGTCCACAGCACAAATGGGCCGGCTCGACCGCGTCCACAGTCTCACAGAAAACCGATGTAAAATAGCGGCTTGCTGCTGCGTTTCGTATGGTGAGTGAGATATCCGGGGCCCAAGTCCCCTTCCCAATCCCTTAATTATCCCTTCCCTTTAATTGTGGTAATTATGGTCCCCTTGTATTGTGGGCGTACATGGACGTTGCAGATCACTTACCATCAGGTGACACATTTGCTCGTTTGCCCGTCCATGATGTAAAAAAACAGTCGCGAAGAGGATAGTACCAACAGCAGAAGAGAAACGGTTTGCATAAAAAATACGTAGATATACAACATGGGATAATAGAGTAAACTTACCCATTTCCAAGGATACTAGCTGACCCAATGGCTGCAGTTTTTCTCTCAGCGCATCTCCAATTTGTCTGACAATTTCCCCTCTGGCCGGGACAGGTAGTTCTGCCCACGTGTGCCAAGCCTCTTCGGCTGCCACCGCACATGCCTCATAATCCGATGGACTGGCACCTTGAACTTCTGCTATGATTTTTCCATTTGCCGGACTGTATGATTGTATTATCTAGAGCGTAATAAACGCAATAGCGATAAATATACTTCATGTATTATATTGTTTTCCCTACTTAATTGTGGATACAATAACGTTACTGATAACGTAATATCCCGCCTACATTTTTGAAGGGGCGGGCACTTAACAAATAACAGACGATGCAAACTTTGACGTCACTGTGTAAAATGGCCATTACCGTGCGAGCGAAATAGTCAGATGTCCCCATTACGCGCCCACGTTTGCTAATAGCAGTATTTAAAAAAATCATAATTGCGGGCTCATATTTAACTGATTTGCCCTATTTTTTAACAAAAGGGTATCTTATTCATATTATTCTACTCTGTTGCATATAAAATAATGAATAATTTTCCCCTATAATTACGACTTTCGCGTCGAGAGATGCAATGACTCGACGCATGGTAATCATTATATTTCGACTGCAATGTAGGTACATACTATAAAAAAAAAATGTGTGCCTGTACTAGTGTACACACGTAGGAAGTGAAACCTTTTTATGACCTTATTTTTCGAAAAATGATCTACTATAATATGCAACTTTACAGAAATTGGTTAAACAAAGTTAAATTAGGTAAAGTTTAAACAAATGTCCGTCAAAGTCCAGTCAAAGTCCGGTCAAAGTCTGGTCAAAGTCGGATCAAAGTCGGGTCAAAGTCGGGTCAAAGTCCGGTCAAAGTCGGGTCAGAGTCCGGTCAAAGTCCGGTTAATGTCCAGTCAAAGCCCGGTCAAAGTCCGATGAAAGTCCTGTCAAGTTTAGTCAAAGTCTGGTCAAAATCCAGTCAAAGTCAAAAATGTGACGCGTTCCGCGTAACGGAAAAATGTGAAGATTTTATTTTTCTAACGCCGATAAAGAAGTTTCACTTCAAAAACTAAACATCTCAATGTAAAACTTTGTCGTGTCAGGATAAAATAGTACAAGATCCCGGGGAACATTGACCTTCACCCATCTGTTTGCCGGATCAAAATAACATTTTAGGGTATAAAATGTGTTGCTGAACACATACCAATAGGGTTGCCTAAAAAAATATGTTCCGCGGGATCTTAGACCATTAGAGCAGTTTTAGACAAAGCATCGAAATTCAAAGACAAATATGACGGAAAGTATCCACTGGACGACCGAGTATAGCAAAAAAATAAATAATTTCTTAGCTTATAGGTACCTGCCTAAAGCGTTTCCCGAACTGGATATTCGTTATATTCAATGCTCTGTTCTGTGCTGGATATGAATAGGTACATTTACAGTACAATAAACTTGTGGAATGAAATGAATGATGACTAAATGACCCCATTTGAACTCGATTTTATTGTTTTATCAAACAATATTGTGATAAGACCCCGATAAAGCTTAATTAGGTGTACATATACTGTTATGTATATTTTGTGTAACTTCTGTCTATAAATAAGATGTAGCATGATTTAAAGATACCTCGGCCTTTATAGACGCAACCAATGGAAATAATACGTTAAAAATAATTACTAGTAGGTAAATACAATATGTCATTTAGGTAGGTCTCGTTTGTAATTAGTATTATGTTATGTATTGCATCTTTGCGCCAGTTTCTATAATATCTATTTTTGTAACATGTAAGTACAAGTACTTAGTTAACGAAGTAGGCTTAGTTACCACTTATTATTTGTTGCGTACAATGTATTATTACGCAGAATTTGCAAACATTACTGTATACATAGTTTTTGTAGGTATTAGTTGTTAGTATGACAATTCTCCGTCTGCGACTGACATATAAATATTTACAACAGTTATTGTCTATTTATGCTGCAATACCTAGGTACCTATTTATTTTAAAACATTATGTCATACGCTTTAACCTTACCTGTCCATTAGCCTCCCATTTTCCATTGAACACACCAATATTTTTTTCCTTCAAGCCTAATTCTTTTAAAAACCCATATTTAGGATCTTCAATGAGAAAGGCGGTGGACGCGTTGCGAGCCATCGGTACTCTGATGTATCGGAGGGACAACACAGTTCTACACAAGACACCACTCATCTGTGCAACGCGTATCGAGGCTCACATTAAAATACTGTGTAAATGAAGTAAACAGACAGTTTTATCTTATTTATGACAATTAAAGGCACTGTATGCACGGTTCTTATCGCCCTGATAACGAGTTAAACTTAGTTGCTGGGTCAATTATATAAATCTCTTTATTTCATTTGCACAAAGCATATTATATCACAATTACTATTGATGAAATATATAGCAACAATTACTGTGTAGTCCAGTTTTTAGTGTTTTTTATAAAATAGGTATTAGATATATTATTTTTCTATCCTGTCGTAACAATATGGACAGGCACATTGCCATTATAAAAGTTTCAAGATTTCCGTGGTGTAATAAAACAACAGATTCTATCACATAAATTAACTATAATATCATTAAATCCTATATCACATTACAGAACAAAAACTTTTGTCATCATCTATTTTCCCTTCTCTCATCTCTTTTGCTTTAACTGCTAAGTATGTGTTTTCATCTCTTTTGGCCATCCACTCGGGAAGGGGCTTATCCCAATCCTCTGGCGGCGAGTCCCGTTTCTTCCAAGTATCGTTTCTGTAGTGTGCCCTTAACCTTTCCATCCGTCGCGCTCTTTCACTATTGATAACAGCTTCCTAGAAAAGAAATATTCCGTATATTAAAGGTGGTAGGAGATTCTCATATGCGTGAGTCCGTCTGGGTAGTTCACTGTCTTGCCTACTTCTGTCGCCAAGCAACAATTGACACATGAGATTATGAAGGCCTTTGTAAGATTTAACATCTTTTGTATCGGGATGACGAGCGCAATGAAGTGGCATGCAGTACTTATTTTAAAAGTCAAAGTTTTGTTCACTGTTGTTTATGGGCAGACCGCGGCGCTTATTATCATGCAAATATAAACTTTAACTCAATCGAAACATAACTCTTATAAGCCAAGTGGGAATCGGTAGGCTGTCCTAAATCTTTATCGTAATTGAGTTGGATCGCTTTTCGGGCCACTTTTTTATCAAGACCTTTAATTCGTAGCAAAGCCTAGTGCCTACTGAGTCCTTGAAATTATGGGGCTTATAGCAAAACCGCTCTAGCCACGTTCGGGCTTGGTACTCCTCCACCTCCCAAGTCCCAGCTTCAAGCGGCATTTACAACCGGTGTTACTGTCTGTTCTTTCCAAGAATGCGCGATTCTGCAAAGGTTACGTACGTCCACTAGTAAATAAGCTTCAGTGGCTGAGTCCATGGAGAAATACCCCTCTCTAGTTAATTCATTCTGGGTTTAACCATTGTCATAAAAAATCTCCGTAAAAGGTGAATTGATTTGGGTGATATAAATCACTCCCAATACTCTTCGACTATTGTAGTTCGGCATATTGTAAAAATTCCACAATAAAAGTGCGTGTCTACCTCTGCCTTGTCATCCCTTGAACACGATTTTCAGTTATGCGTAATATTGATTTATCTTGTTATAATAGATGTGTTATTATTACTATAAGTATGCTTATACGTACACAGAATTGTAAAATAAATACTGATTAGAAAATTATGGCCTAAATATCAGCAGTAATTTTCAGGTAATTTTGGGCGTAAATTAATAACATACGATTATGAAATCTCTAAAACTAATTTCGCACGGGCATAGTGTCCTTTTACTTTGTATCGGTCCTACATTTAATGGTATTTTCATAAAACACTTCTCCCAAAGTCAAAAATATTTCCTCTTTTTTATTTATTACCCGCTCTTACACGCATGACCTACGCCAACGGCATTATCTTGTGAAAATAGTCATAGGTAACATGTTGTTACACAATTTTCTTAATATATTAGGTCCAACGTGATACTAGCTCTACGTTTCCTAACTCTATTGCTTAGTATCGTTTTACCTATAGGTAGCTTCGTGTTCGATGGTTCAATATTTTTTATGTTTCCTCAGGTATCTCTAACATACATTTTCGTATTTAAAGATACTGTCTACAAACTAACCGAACATTTTGAATGTACCGCTTATCACCCAATTCTTTGTTTTACTGCATGAGCAGGTCAATTCCTGATAATAAGCGCCACTGCTGCCCATAGCAACGCCATCCAGAACTTCGGCAGAAAGGTTGGGCTCATAATGCCTAGTAACTTCACTGGCTTGATTCTCCATAGTACAAAAACACAACAGGCTTAAATGCTGCTGCTTGGCGACAGCAACTGACAAAGCTGTGGTACCTACCTAAATGCACACGCGAGACCTACTACCAGTTAGTAGTGGGTCTAGTGGTCTTGAACTTACTGGGCATGCACACAAGAGAAGAATATTTCATGTTTGTTTCATATTTCCATATTACAAGTCCTCATTTTTGATGGACCTTATCATTTTTGTACCCGTCTAGTTGGCGACCACCATACCAATCAGCAATGGTGAAAATTACGCCTTAGTGGCTCGTTCAGGCGAGTGACATTTCAAGGTCATCCAATGTATATCCAGTAATTTCAGGACTACATAAACCTGCCGACTACTGAAGAGACATTGCGTCTCTTGACATTATATTTGGACTGCACTGTACCTAACATCAGGACCATTGTACTTTGCTGCGCTAGGACAAAAAAGCACTATAAATGTCTTGAAAATGAAATCTAATGTGATGTGATGTGTAATCTCATCTTCGATTTAGTCATGTCATTTATTTCTATGAGCAACACCTTTAAGGAGTTGTTTGATAAACTATTTAGAAATTGCTGAAGATATAATTATTATTATTATTATTTATGTTAACGTTATTCTCCCATGCGAATGGGGTAAAGCCGTTTTCTGCGGGCTTTTGGGCCAAGCAAAAAATCATTGGGTGTACTGGTTTTTTTTTTAATATATAATTGGACGTAGCTACGCAAAAAGGACCCAACCCACATCAGATTTAAATGGAGATACCGATCCCGTTCCGATAAATTCATTAATTTAAACCGATCTTAATACCACATTGTTTAACAAAATCGTACATGGAATATATTTCACGCACGAATTTCCAAAAAACTACGAGATAAAATCAGTTTCAACTATTGGTTCTAGCAAAACAATATCAGTATCCCAATTCCAACCCGCTGCGGGCCGGATCCCCCTCACGCAACTAGGTCCAATTATGCTACATCTATGGATAAAAATTTTCTTACAATTCTGCAAGTATTCAAAATTGTTGCTTTTTTAAGTAGAGTGTACAACAATTTATGCATAACAAGAGTTTGAAGACTGGTGTGTAGGGTATAAGGTATGACACCCGTTGAAGAAATAATTATAGGATTTGTTTTCACTGTATGTACTTTCCATTGGTTCTTAAGTTCTATTATAATTATAATGTTTATAATAAGAAAAAAATTGCAAATAATCACAATGAAAATAATATTTTTAGAAAAATATATTATTTGCACATGTAAAAATTATTTTATTTTCTAAATTTAAAAATCATAATTTGTACTTACCGCAGCTTTTAGATCACGTGAGCTCTCCCATTTACAACAGTTATCATAGTCTTTCTTCCACTGATTACAGTCAAGTGTTTCGCCGAATATGAAGTACTGGTGGAACCTACCTCTGAAGCTTGTGCACTCTTTGTACTCATCTTTATACACATCACAATCTCGAATCTGAAAAATTATACAATTTTTCTTTTAGTTTCTTTAAAGTTTGTTATTCGTCGGAGGAGACTTGTCAATGCCGGCCATAGTCAGCAGTCGGTGGTCATGGCGAGTGATGGTCTCCTTTCGGAAGTGCGTCAATACTTTATATTGTGATGTACAATAAAGTTATAAATAAAATAAATAAATACATAGTTATACATACCAACCACTTGTCTTCGGGTTCATTGTCTTGTAATTCCTCATTAATAATCTCCTCTTTCGTGGTATTACTATTATTGTTTTCTGCCATTGTTTTAAGTTATAATCTTTAAAATCTAGTAGCACGTAACCTAAAACTGTTTCTTACATAACATTGGGTATATATTTCTGTGTTACTATGAAAATGGAATATCAGATAAAGACGTTATAAATTAGTATATTCATTTATAACTCAGTTTAGTTATTGTGTAATTTAACAAAATTTAATTTATCATAACCTTTCAAAATCGGGCTGGAAATATTTTGACAATCAGCTGATTTTTTTTTTTTGGTTTATTAATTGTCCCTTACTGGAACCGGCTAAGGTCGTAGACCATGCTGTCAAGTATTCAGTCATTTAATTTCATAAGTAACATATCTAATGTAAGAACGATGAAACACGGGTGCGGTTCAAGGTCTTGTCGGAGTTTTGGTGTTAACTCCTTTCAGTACGATGCTTAATTCACTGATTTCAATGTTTCCATACACTGTTCATCACCGTCAATGTTTATTGAACAAATCCACACCACTTTTATACAACTCTAAACAAGTTTATGAAATAAATTAAAATAAGCGATGAACTGCACTGTCAGAATTCCCGCCAAAACTCCGACAATCAGCTGATCTTTTCACAAAGATATTACAACAATCATCTCTCAATGTTTTTTTAGATATTTTTTGGTAAGTACAGTCAACCTGGGTAATTTTGGCTCACTTTAGAGGTAATTTATAATAGTACGGATTTACTTTTATTGTTATTTGTCATAAATGAGTGTTTCTAGTGGGATATTGACCTTTATAATCTAAATTCCTGTGTTATTTATCAAAACGATAAATAAAAGACCCTTAAATTACCAAAAATTTGGTGAGCCAAAGTTACACTGACATTTGGGTAACATTAATAAGTATGAGGAGTTGATGAAGAAAATCTCTAATTTATGTAGTTTTTTTTACTCCTCGGTAAGATTAGCTTGTCATATTGATAAAAAAAATACATTTCGTTTATATCACTATCTCCTTTTTAGTGGCAACGTAGGGTTGCCATATTAATACAATATTAAACTGCCTGGTTTATCGAAATCAACTTCTATTTTATGGACCTCTTAAATCAAGTTATTATTGTATTAATCAGGTTTTGAAGTACTTATAATTATTGAGCAATGCCTAAAATAATAAAAAATAATAAAACAAACTCAATCACATATAAAAAAGAAACATAATATCGGCTCTCAATTCCCCCATACCATGTATAGAAATTGATCATCAATCGCATAAGAATCGCCTCGTTTTGTGATTTTAGATCCTCCAAATCGACTAACTATATTTCGGGGGTGACAATTAAATATGTCAAGCTTTGATGGCCACTTCCACCCTTCAAAACTTTTATGCATAATTGAAATTTTCACGCATTGTCTGTCCTCGCCCCGAGCTAATGTTACCCCAAATGGTCTGAAAATGAAACGGCTCGAAGATTAATTAAAGTTTTATTAAAAAATCTATCAATATCGCGGGATATTTCAGTGTTATTACATAAAAAACATATGATTCTTCAACATAAAACTGAACTCGCCTTCTGTAGTTCTTCGGTAGTAATTGCTATACACAACTTTTTAGCAAGTATATTTCTAACTCTGTTTACCGCCCAAATTTTGAATGGTGAGAAAAAAATATATATTTGATAAATATCAATTGTCACTGCAGGTTTCGTTTAAAAACACTTTTTACTTTCGTAAATTAAACAACTTATTATTATACAGTGTATCAGTAAGAAGAGAAAAAATTAAACGTTCAAATACAAGTTAGTGAGTCAATGTTACATTGAAAGCTTAAGGTACCCAGGTTGACTGTAGCTTTGTCTATAACGTCTGTTCAACCATAGAATATTCAAGGTTGATAGATAAAGTTTTCCTGAACGGTTTTCCTTAGTGCCGATTATGCTTATAAATTTCAATTAATTAAATTTTCAAAGTAAACGGGGCTGTATGACATAACTACTTTGGCCAATTTACAGAAATAAAAAGTAACAATATAGGAAAACATTTGACGTATGTAAGACTAGTGCTGCCAATCAGAAGGGAATTCCGAAAATTGCAGGGAATTGGAAGTATAATGTGGGATATGTTTGTTACCGGGGATTTACGGGGAATACGCAATAACGATCTCGCCTTCAATGTAGTCGCAGCTTATATAGCGGATATTCATGAACGGATGCTTTTACGAAATTTTATATTCATAATATTAAAGGACGATGAAAAGGAATAAATACTACATTTATATTTATTTATTTATTTACAAGGTGGCAGGTCCCTCGTATGTGAGGCCGTTTGTGTTGGTACCACCACTTTGTCTATTTCTGCCGCCAAGCAACAGTGTGTAAGCACTGTTGTGTTTCGAATTGAAGGTCATTGAAGCCAGTGAAATTACTGGGCCAAACTGCCCCCCTGAGGGGCGTGGGCCCCACGTTGGGAAACACTGGTCTAACCCTTCTGATGCAGTAGATGAGGCCTGTGTTCGGCAGTGGGACATAAAATATTTTTTGTCTTTAGTAACAAATATACACAACTAAATAAAATATTATTAAAAATTACCTTTCGGCAAATGGGACATGAATTATCTGGAGAAATTGGTGATTACAGCCCAGTGCAATCTCTTTTTTTAGATTGGCACTGGCACGACCAAGAACTTGTTTTTGACATTTGTTTGACGTAAAATAGTTTATTTGGCTCTGTGTAAAATTACGAATTTATTTGTTCTTGGAGCCCTTGGAGGAGTTTGTTTTTGATTATTGACTGAATCAAAATAATTAATACAAAAGTCATCAAGCAAAAACTTTTTTAGAAATCGGATATATAATTTTAACCTTTCTCTAACAACAAGTAAATAATACTCATTGAGGCATTATTATCTTGAAGATATATGTGTTGGTATATCGTTGACCTTTGTACACTGTGCTATAAAAACACTGGACTCGTTAAGTTGACTTTGTGATTGAAATAATTCTAATAAATTAAAATAAACAAATAAAAAATGTCTCTAAATAAGCTTGTGGGTGGTGACTGTGGTGGTAATAACGCTCTTGTACAGTTATCTAAAATAGTAAGTCGAGATGCGTCTATATCTCAGCAACATACACAAGCGGACAAATTCGTTATGGAATTCATGAGTCAAAATCCACAAGCAACACAAACTTTCAATATGAATGCATTGCTTGGCAATTTGCCAAAACCAGAAAACAAAAATGCTGTTCCAGTTTCACAGATGGCTCAAGTGCCTACTGCAAGCTTCAAAACTAATAGCCATTGGAGTGCTGGCCCTTCAACATCCTACATTCCTTCACAACCACTTGTGAGGCCATTTTTTATGGCACAGCAATCTCTATTAAGGCCTCAGACATCATCTAATGTTCAGATAAAATATGTAAATGAGTCAGAAATCACCACTAATAGTGATGTAAGAGCAAAAGCTCAAGAGTATGTAAACACTGTTAAGGATGATGATGAACTGGCTTACAATCAATTCATGTCATTTATGAAAAGAATCAGTGCAGGTGAACTAAATCTAGGAGAGGCCACAGAAGGAACTAATAAAAAACTTAGTAAAGATGAAATGTTTACAGAAATGACAGAAAAATTCAGAGAAGATTGGGATCGGCTCAGTGATGTTACTGATTATTGGAGCTCTGAAACTGCCAATGGTATTCCAAAAGAATATGTATTCACTGAAGGGAATATTATGTTGGAAAATAAAAGTGCTCTGGAAATTGGTAAAGAAAAGTTGAAAATGGGGGATGTCCCTGGAGCATCATTGTGTTTTGAGGCAGCTTGCCAACAACAACCAGACTCTGCTGAGGCATGGTTTCTTTTAGGGACAACACAAGCTGAAAATGAACAGGATCCTTTGGCTATTACTGCCTTGAAAAAGTCATTAGAAATTGACCCTAGACAATTAGAAGCATACATTACTTTAGCTGCATCATATACAAATGAAAACTTACCAAAATTTGCATTTACTTCATTGCTGGATTGGTTAAAAGCTAGTCCTAAGTACAATGATTTGATGCCCCTAGATATAGATCCTAAGAAAATGGATTTAAAAGAACTGGAAAATTATGTAAAGTCTTTGTATATGAAAGCAGTGCAACTACAGCCAACTCATATTGATCCCGATGTTCAAAATGCTCTTGGTGTAGTTTTTAACATTAGTCAAGAATATGACAAGGCAGTTGATTGTTTTAAAACTGCATTAATGGTGGCAGCTGATAATGCAAAATTGTGGAACCGGCTGGGTGCCACATTAGCAAACAGTGATAGATCAGAGGAAGCAGTGGAAGCATACCATGAAGCTCTTAATTTAGAGCCTGGATTCATTAGAGCTAGGTATAATGTTGGTATCACTTGTATGAACCTAAGAGCTTACAGACAAGCAGCAGAACATTTTCTGGTGGCATTAAATCAGCAGTACAAAGCCAAGAATATGTTCCCTGAAGCAACATCAACTGATACAAGCTCTTCAACAATATGGACAACGTTGAGAATGGTCTGCTCTTTTATGGGAGAACATGATGTAGCAAAATTAGTTGATGAAAGAAACTTATCTGAACTCAAAAAGTTTTTTGAAATAGAATAAGGTTTATTGTGCCTATTTAAATAATTGGGATATATGCTATCTTAAAGGAACTAGGTGTTTGTTGAATTGGGAAGGGACTGGGAACTGGAAGGGTTATGATAGGTTTCAATTTCAAATACAATATATTTTTTTTATATTAATCTTTTATTGTATAGTCTAATCACCCTATCTGTTCAAGGAGCCTAAACAAATATCTATCAACTTTTCAAATAATTCTTTTGCAAGACCTGTTTATTAAAGATATTTGAAAAGTGGGAAAACATTTGTTTACTTTTCAGGAACAGGTATGGCAAGTTTGATCTTACATAAATTATCTTTTAATATGTAAGAAACTGCAATTATTGTCTTTTAAGGGGCACCCTTGCGGGTGATTATTGTAAAACCAACAGGGCTTCTCTTGTATTTTTATGTTGGATAATTTATTTTTGTTTTTCTTAGAATTAGAGTTTACTTCATCTATTGTTTTAGGATATCTTAATTGCACTCTTCCTTGTTGTACTTGAAATATATGGTGGTTATTTTTCATAAGAGTTTGAAGTCCACCACATTCTGATTTTAATTGCTTTAGTTGTTCATGTGGTATCAGTTTTACTAACTCATTGATATCTACCACCTTTCCTATCAACCATTTACTATCATGCTGTGAACAACATTCTTCTAACAAGTAATTAGTTATAGTATTGACAATTGAGTCAATGAGACTTTTTTCTATTCTAGTACAATTTCGTACTCTTTCTTCTGTCTCTCTGGGCTTAAAATCTTGTATCCACATATTGGAGTCTTCTTGACTCAAAGTTGAGCCTCTTGCTATAATATTTTGAGTTATCTCACAATAATTTTGATATTCATCTGATTTATATATCCTGCCTTTACTTACAATGCATATTCTTTTAGTACTCGGAATTTTGAGTCTATCAATTTTGGTATTAAATCCACATTCTTCACACAACTGTTTGATATATTCCAAATATTCTGTATACTGGCTTTTATTTGAGTTTTTTCGTTGATATTTAGTGCCATCGAAGTTGTATGCACAACAAGGAAGCACAAAGAAATTGCATTTGTATGAACTTTTTGAAGCTATGACTGGTATCCAAGGAGTTAATTCATCTGAATGATTACCAATAATCCAGTCAGCATCTGCATATAGACATATTTCAGATGGTGTAATCAGTTTCTCCTGAAAGAAACATCTTCATTAGTAAATACTGCATTTTATGTAAAAGACTTATATTACTTTCACATTACTATTACATGTGTAAAACAACATATTTGCGTTTACACATCAATTAAGAAAAGTATGTGTCGAAATTGACAATAAGTCAATAATCAACGTATGACATAATTTTATCAGGTTACATTGAGGCAATGTTATCATGATAGATGCCATACATAATCTTACTAATATAATGATAACATCTAAAAAGTACAATTACAGTATGTAGAGAGCTGTGAACAAATATGGAATATGTGTACATGCTTGTTTATTGATATGAGATAGGCTATCTTTATCAGCACAAAATATAAATAAACTATATCAACTTATATACAAAGACCTACTTATAATCAATTTTGCTGAAATGAAAGTCAGGAAAATGTAGCATCTCAACAAAAATGCAAGCACTAGTTTTCATCTAATGGAGAAGTAATGGTGGATTAATATGAGTAATAAAATTCATATAACACAAAGGCTGCATAGTGAAAACTTACTTCCAGTTTGACTCCACTAGGGTACATATCCCAAATTTGTCTCTTTCTTATATCAATGCCCAAGCCATCGTGCCCTTCTTGAGATAAGATGTAAACTAATAAACCATTGCCACAACCAAGATCAACAAATTTCTGCTTCTTTTTATCTTCACCATGTTCATCCTCCCAAAGCAATAGTAAATATGTTGCAATAGCAACATCTTCATAAACAAATTTGGATGGATCTGTACACTCTGGCCAAATCTGCAAATACATGAAGTGTTATGCATTTTTAGTACATCTGCCTACCCCTTTATGGATATAGAATACATTATATTTCATTAAATTGAAATACACAATATGAAAGTAATTGTTGGTAGGATAATATTTGGTGCCCTTGTATGTAGAATTTTAATTTACTATTTCCAAAGGATAACAATGTGCAAATTGGGTTTGTTTTTCACCTTGACCATCTCTTTGCCATATTTAATTTTGAGTTCATTATATTTTTGATAATATCTGGTCTTGGATACTAAAGCCAGTGATTCAATGCAGATCCTTTGTTTAACATTGTCAATCTGCAATTCATTGCCCCATTTTATGAACTGTGGTACTACAGTGTTTATAATCCATGAGTATGATTTTGAAAGGCCATCTGAAATAAATAATGGTTATTAAAACTTACTGTACTGTGTTAAGTTATAGGTTTGTAAGTAGTATGTTAGTTCTGGAACTTGAATGATTTGTCCATACGGGTGTGTGTAAATAATCTACAATAATTGATGCCTGTTTCACTGCCTCTGAGTAAATGCTTCATGTTAATGTCAAATGTTGAGAGCCTTTAATTATTAACATACCATCATATGCACATAATACAACTTGGTTGTCATCTAAAGATAATGTGTATGTAAACTCAGGGCACACATTCTGAATGAACTTCTCAGGCGTAATATTGTAAAATATTGCAGTTGACTCGCATTTATTTATACAAATCAATTGGTATGCATGAGTGTCGGTATAACTTTTTGGTAGAAGTTCAGTTAATATAATAACAACACTATATTTTTCACTTTCTTCAATTGTTGCATCACATTTATTAATTCCTAGCTCTTTAAAAATGGTCTCAGTGTGTTCTTCTAAGGTTTCTTTAGAGACTATACTTTCTAGTTTACTACAATATACTGAGGGATTACTGAAGGATTTATGGTAGTATTGAAACCATATTTTACTTCCCCATAACCTTTTATTTATAACATGGGGTTTATTTACTAAAATACAAACTGACTGATAAAAAGAGCTCGCAGTTAAAGCATGAGAACTATAAAACCTATGTTTAATCATGTCTCAAATAATTGGTTTTTGCTATATAAATAAATTTCTTTCTGTTTGTGTACTTCGGCGTTTAATTTCCTGTCAATTTAATTAATTTTGATTGAGTAAACTTGGCGTAAACAGAGAAGTGTCAAGCAGAGACAAATAAGGTGCAGTGATGCCAACTTGGAGAAAAAATAAATCACTAGATTTGGTCTCAAAAGTCACTAGATACCGGGTTATTTGGAACTAAAAAAGATCACTAGAAATCACTAAATAGTTTAAAAGGAAATTACACGATAAGTATAACAAAATAATGTAATTGCGAAAATAATTAACATAAATAATATCGAATAGCTAAAATAAAAACACAATATCCAATTCTTCGATCAGTTTCATTAGATTTATTTGGTTTGAATCGCCAAATATCACTAGAAATCACTAAATATTGTTTTAGCGATTTTTTTTTCAAAAAATCACTGTCGTACCCCAAAAAGTCACTAATACTAGAATCCCGTAAAATTCTGAAATCTTCCCTTAGTAATCTGTGATCCTGAATGATTCTTATCAGAGACAAATAAACTAATTCTTATTTTATCTGACGTCTGTGAAGTATGACATTTTGTGACAGTTTGTGATACATACTTTATTATTTTTATTTACATATGTTTTCAATTTATTTTTGTGATATATGAATCAAAGTAGTGTATCGCGCGACGCTCTGATTATAAAACTAAAATACTGTGAACGTATGTGATGTCATACACAGAGCTTGAACATGGATATCAAGGATTACGGCAGGCTGCTCAGCCACAATTTTATGTTGGTGATGATGGAAATCTGGTACCTATAAGATCATCTGTAAGTAAATCTTTATAAAAATCACCGACTTTAGTTTTGCTGTCAATGGAAAGGCTTCGTGTTTTCTACTTGGGTGTGCAATTAAAACGTAGGTATTTTGGAGGAGCAATGACCTTTATTGTTCTTGAACGGTCGAAATCTTTACATTAAAAAGGTTTTAATATGATCGCAGCACCACAGTCCAAAACACAGCTTACTTTATTCAGTCGAAATAAAAAGCGTAGAAAATCACATGTAATGGGTAATAACTTTCATGTTTATGTATCTACTTAGCAATTAAAACCATTACCCACTTATGTATTCACCTTACCCTCGCTAAATATTACTATAATCATAGACCACACAATTTGCATAAAGATAAATATACACATCTTTATATATCATGATGTTAAACACAACCATATAGTCTATTCAATGTATGCTACATATATTAATTATGCACAACACTATGTATGGAAAAATCTAGCCACTCGATTTTTTTTTCATTTTGTAGTTAAAATGTTGCTAGCTTGAATGTGTATTTTCTAGTAAACAAATAGTTGTGTTATCTAAACAATGAACTTACAGCAATACACACTTCCCTGATAATGCAGTGTGAGGTAATACAGTGTTAATGTGTCAAGTTTATCTCATTTATCAGATGGTAATGTGACCAATAATAAGCAAGGCTGAATGTGAAGTGTTATCATTAAATTAGATATTAATTTGATAGTGTGGTGTTGTGTAGTTAGTGATAATGGAGTGGCAGTGGTTGAAGGATTGGTGGCGCCTCAAAAGATGGAGGAAAGGAAAAAAACAAGTTGACGATTCTGATGATATATGTTACTGTGATGAGTGTTTAACTGAAGTAAGCTTTGAAATTCTATATTTTTATGAATTTTACATGAGCAAGATTTAAAGTCTTGGCTATGAATATATTTGCATGTCTGGATTAAAACATAATTGATATATTTTTTCCTATATATTACAAAAGTGTGCCTATAACAATTATCTGATGGTATTGTACTGTGTATTATTTTTGTAAAAAATATTTGCAATTTGAAAAATTACTTATATTTATTGACTTTGTATTATATAATAAGATAATGTTTATATTAATGAGAGTACTAAAATGTGTGGTGTGGTAAATCATTATTTTTATGAATGTACAGAATATTGCACTAAGAACAACCTCATGTGCACACTGGTTTGTGACAAACTCCAAAATCCATAATTTACTAGCTATAAAAGTACTAGCTTTTTCCAGGATAAAAAGTATCCTATAACTGTCTCTAAGTGTCTCTGTCCCATCTATCACTGTAGGTACCAAAATTCATCAAAATCGGTTCATCGATTTAGGAGTGAAAGCTTAACAAACAAACAAAATCACTTTCGTATTTATAATATTAGTTACGATATACAGAGGTACATTGTTATTGTTACTTTAATTTATTTTTAAGTTGCTAGCATTTAGAAGAGTACTATTATATTTGTGAACTGATGGTCCTTAATACAGGTTACTGCATAACCTAGCTAGGAAATCAGCCACTATTTATATTATGTATGCACTGTTTTATACCCAAATAAATATTATTATTATTATGTTCTTTTAATGGATATTGTGTATTTTTAATGACATTAGGGAGAGTTGGACCTGTGCGAGTCACTGGACTGCGATGGCGGCGGTAAAAAAGTGGTGGTGGGCGTGTGCGCCATGGCCAAGAAGTCGCAGTCGAAGCCCATGAAGGAGATCCTCACAAGGCTGGATGAGTTTGAATACATCAAGATGCTCGTCTTCCCTGAGGAGGTTATCCTTAAGGTTCTCTTTATTGTCTAACACTAGCAGTGGAACAAAATATAGCAAGCTGTAAGGGTTTCGTCAAACAACGGACGGGGCGGGACGGCAACGCGACGCTGACGGGACGTGAGCAGTTGTAATGCATTACTCAATATAGAAAATATCACACAGAATCGTCGCGCTCGACGCTCGACTAGCTGAGTGTAGTCCCGTCGGCGTCGCGTTACCGTCCCGCCCCGTCCGCTGTTTGACGAAACCATTAGGTTTCATTAAACACTATCTTGCAAAAAAACTGTATTGCTCATTAATTAAAAATGCCTGAATAATATAATTTTGTTTTTAATAAACAATTTGGAATGTTAACTAGACATTTTAGATGGCTTTAATGCGGAGCAGCTTTTTTGTGAGGAGCGCATAATTTTGCCCCCAATTTAGAAAGGAAAGAAGTGTGTATTTTGTTTCACTAATGGCCAATATCAATAATTTATCTCAATCTGCATCTATAGTTCGATTCCGTAATTAAATCAATGAAACTATGCAATGAATTATATTGAAAGATTGTTTTTTTTTAACTTATTGTGTGGAGTGCGTATTTTTAGTGGAAATGATCTGTGGTTTCGGATTGAGATTGTTTTTTGAAATTGGCTGAACATATTGTTTTCGTAATAACACACATGATATCCTCATTTTGCCTGACATCTAAATAGCATGACAGCTTATGTTGTGACAGTACTAATGTAAAAGGGATGGTTCTTTTGTATGGCCACAGTAATTAACACTTGCTTTGCTTCGCTTGGAAGCGGTATCAAGTTGCCAGTTACTCAGTATTGTATTCTGTGGTATTGTTTTCTTAAGACTTGTTCCATACAAGGTCTCTCGTATGCGAGAAGCCGTCTGGGTTGATACCACCGCTTTGTCTATTTCTGCCGCCAAGCTGTTGCTTGTTTGTGTGAAAACTGTTGTTTCTATTTGAAGGACATTGAAGCCAGTGAAATTACTGGGCATTATGAGATTTAACATCTTATGTCTCGAAGTGACGAGCGCAGTTCAGTGGCATGCAGTGCTTTGTAATTCAAAGTTCTGTCTGGTGTTGCTTCTATTTATAGGTAGGCGTGGCGCTTACCATCAGGCGAGCGCTTGTTCGTCTCGTCATTCAATAAAAGTAAAAAAAATGCTATAGTTATCGTTTATCGTGTCTGTCAGTGATAATGTCATAATAATGTTACTTTTCTCGAATGGTCATTATAGTTGCAACATATAGAAGAAGTAGCCTAAATAAATAATACATGAAATGAAGAAGTTAAGTCAAATCTCCATATTCATAAATAAACCTTAAGTTTCTATCATAGTTTACCACTTTTAGACACTAGTGGAAAAACCATAATTTTAACCGACTTAATTGTTATGAGTGACTGAGAGAAAAACTAAATAATCATTAGGGACATAACAAAACACTTAAATAAAGGTTTTGCATTATAACGTCGCGTCATAGTATGTGTCCTTCGCAACGCATCATCTATAGTGGTGTAAATTGTGTGTAACCATCTTTATACATATCAATGTACCATGAACCGACTCATACTGACACTGTATTACTAAATTTCATTCCCTGCTCAACCATCGTTATATGAAGGTACCGACTCGCATAGAGACTATTACAAAATTTCATTCACTGCTCTATTTTGGGTTAAAATTGAATTATAAATTGCAGAAACCAGTGGAGGAGTGGCCTATCTGCGATTGTTTAATCTCCTTTCATTCAAAAGGTTTCCCATTAGACAAAGCTATTCAATATGAGAAGCTAAGGAAGCCTTATGTTATAAACAATCTTCACATGCAGTATGATATACAGGTATGTTGTAGAAATCATTATTTTCTATTAATGTGCTGTATATGTTTTAGTAGTGAATATAACGCATGATAGAATTTTTATTCTCTTCAAAAGTATAATAAATTTTAGGATCGTCGAAGAGTCTATGCCATATTAGAGGGTGAAGGTATAGAAATACCGAGGTACGCAGTTTTAGACAGAGATTCGCCAGATCCGAAACGTAAGTATGAGGAAAAAATTGCAAAAAAATACAGATTTCCTACTTAGTATTTTCGAAATGGACGAAGCGTCGTCGTTAGAGTGTAGTTACAAATATATTTATTTTAGCGTAACATTATAAAACTTGTAATAATCATTATTATGGATTGCTTTGTTCACAAAATGTAACTGAATTTTGTTTTGTTCAATACAGAATTGTTTGGTTCGAATACTTTTAAATTTCATTGTTAAAAGTAAAGACATTATTATTAAGGCCCTACATTGAAAAAAATGGGACATTTCTATCTCGTGTATATAATTGTGTACGTGGAATAGAGATTTAATATTTTGGTATACGTTTTTTGACTTTCTGCTCTAGGATCGTTCAAAAGGAATACACGATTCAATGAAATTTTCTCGATAGAAAAAAATCGCAAAGTTGTATCTATTTTTTTACGTTTTTGGCTGCCGAAGCGTTACCCTCATAAATAAGACAATTAAATTTACTTTAAAACATGGAGAATTATCGTATGAAAGTTTGGTCAAAGCAGTTTTAGATTTAATAATGAGTTTTATTAGAAAACAAGAAAAATCGTTTTGGCACATACGTTGTTTTATTCTGAAAGTACACTCAATATAGCCATCTCTTATTTTGCATTTCAAAAGTAATTGCGTCACTTTCATTCCCTCAATAGATCAGTCGGCGGGAGCGCCTTATCGTGGACGGACCTATGCCGTTTTTTTGCAGATCGGATTTTCGTGATTTCATGCATTAATATGATTTTATTTACCCTCAAAGTCAATTTATATTTAATAATGCAAATAGTTATAGGATGTACGCATACATTATATTATTTTCACTTGTTAGATCTCATAATATCTTCAACCAAGCCACTTCCATTAATAGACTCATTTAACATAAATGAGTATCCATAGATGATGAGCGTAATGTCACAGTGTAAGTACATAATAAATATTTTTTCGTCCTAATATGCGTATATTTCTGTACCCTCTGTGAAAAGTGATACAAGTCTGAAAACCGAATTTTGAGAAAAAGCTATTTAATGATATGATGCTATTTTAAAAATTCGACAACTTTTTTTTACTCTATTCTATTCTCAGGATGTTTTAACTTTGATGGATTGGGATTACTTGCTATTAACATAAATGTACTATGATTTTTGTTTATAGTAACAACAATAATATGAGATAATAAAAAGAAACTAAATTTATATCATTAGCCATATGTTATAGTAGTTAATATGTGTATAATGATAAATGCATGTGTTAAATGGCACAAGTTTTTTTAAAACTTCTATCTGATAGGGTTGGAGTTAAAATAATTAAAATGCTGGAAGTAAGTCTGTTTAGAAAATATTAAGATTTGATGGATATTATGTATTTTGGATGAGTTAAAAAAATCTAACTTGTATCAATTAACACCCATTAATTCACTCAGTGTTAATGGATTCATATTTAGTTATATTACATAAAATAGAAATATTTCCAGGTTTAAAGTAATATAAGTTTTAGTCAGGGATCCCGGGTCCATTTTTGCACTTGATTACTATCAAGCTAATTTTCCGTGAGTAGCTTCGTTTCAATGAGACGCCCAACAATTTCCTGTGCGAAAATTCTTGATTGTGGTAGCTAACGGAGGTATCAAGGATAAAATATGTCGATTTGATGATTCTAAAAAAATTGTGTATTTGCATATTAAAAAAAAATAATTTTCATCAGATTCATCTGATAAATCTTCATTATCTACGCTTCTAACATAGCTGTCATCTTCATCTATTTCATTTTCCTCATTCGTCATATCTGACTTTGTAATAACATGAAAAAATTAAGTAAACTATATAATAATGAATACATGGTTAATTTTAAAACACCAGTAACCTCGCAGGACCAGATAGCTGACCCCATACGGAACAACTTTTGTTTTACGAGTTTGGATATAACTCAATATATTTAAAAAAAATGATTTTACAAGTTTTTGTTGTGTTGTGTTTTTCTTCGTAGACTGCGGCGCGGCGCGGCTTGCGCGCACGACATCAAAGGCGCCGGTCAGCTGCTCGGGAATTCAAGGTCAAATGCGCTAGCCCGGTTCCCCACGCTTCGCGTGTTTGTTTACGTAATCTGCGATGCGCGTTGTAACATTCAAGACAGAAATTAAATGAATACTTATTTTTGTATGAAAATAAAATCTAACAAATTATCAAAAGTCGTAGAACAAAAGTAGTAGCTTATAACCTTAGGAACCTACCCCTGCGAGGTTGCTGGTGTTTTAAAAATAACCCTGTATAATCAATCAATAAATAAAAATTGGTGTGTGTCGTGGGACACCAGGTAGGAACGAAGTTCCTTCGGCTAATGTAGAATCGACACAAATTGTAAAAAATACAAATTATCAACTAAAATAACAAAATAAAAAAAAGACGTGTAGCACTCGGAGACTACCGCGGTAAAGCCATTGTATAGCATTTTTTATCAACTTATGTAATTATAAATAATAACGAGCTAGCGTAATCTTTTAAAAATCGAAGGAGATATAAAAATACTTCAAGTATAACTGGCTGAATGAATTTAATTTTAAAAACTGATTGAGCTGAAATTCGCACACAATTTTGGTGCAGGCAAAAAGGAACTAACGCTGGCTGGTTATGCAGCGCTTTTAACGCTTTTTTCTTACGCTGTTTTCTTACGCTTTTACTATCACATTTTTTTCAGTTCGGTCACGTAGCAAAATCCCTGTCCCCTCCAAGCCTGCCGTAAGGAACTTCGTTCCAACAATATTTTTAATAGGGTACCTTGTATGTCAGAAGATAATTATTCAAAACATGGACTTAGGGGGCCATCAAACCAATAATATATGAATATTATATTTGTCATCAATTATTGTCTATCTGAAATTTTCTGGCAATTTTTCCGTGGGGCATGTGTACATTACACCATACATTACAAATGAATGCAGTTCTTTTAATTTGTTGCTACAATTCTTGTTTTGTTGGTGGCAAACTAATTTTCATTTTTGAAGTGATAACTTCTTATGGGAGGGTGAACCGATGCGTTCCGTAACACCAGCGGTCCATCGATCAACGGAAGGTTCGAGAATATTCGAGAACATTCCATGAGACGTCACGCGGGCCAGTTGACCAGCCAGCGTTAGCCGATCTCCCTGGATCTTTGAGAATTTTCGAAGCCTAAGGTGGTGTCACACGGTGACCAGTCTGCTTTGACCGGACTGTGACTGGACTTTGACCGGACTTTGACAGAACTATGACAGGACTTTGAACGGAATTCGACCGGACTTTAACTGGAGTTGACCGGACTTTGACCGGACTGTGACAGGACTATGACTGGAATGTGACCGGACTTTGACTGGACTTTGACAAGACTGACAGGACATTGACAGGACTGTGACCGGACTTCAACTGGTTTTGACCAGACTGTGGAAGGACTTTGATCGGACTGTGACCGGACTTAACTGGATTTGACCGGACTATGACCGGACTTTGACCGGATTTTGAAAGGACTTTGACCGGACTTTGACACAACTTTGACCGGACTTTGACAAGACATTGACAGGACTCTGACCAGACTTTGACACGACTTTGACCGGACTTCGACCGGTCTTTGACCGCACTTTGACAGGATTTTATCAGGACTTTGACAGGACTTTGACAGGACTTTGACCGGACTTTGACCCGACTTTGACCGGACTTTGACCGGACTTTGACAAGACTATGAGCGAACTGTGACCGGACTTTGAACAGTATTGTGACCGGACTTAGAGTGGACTTTGACCGAACTTTAACAGGACTTTGACCGAACTTTAACAGGACTTTGACCGGAATGTGACCGGATTGTGACCGGACTTTGACTGGACTTTGACTGGGCTTTGACCGGACTTTGACCGGACTTTGACAGGACTTTGACCGAACATTGACAGACCTATGAACGGATTTTGACAGGACTTTGACCGGACTGCAATCCAATGAAGTGATAACTTATTATGGGAGGGTAAACCGCTTTGTAACAACGCGTTACGGACCCACTCTGTCTGGCTTGCCTTTCTCTCACGCATACGGCAGCAGTAAGCAGGCTTCTCCTCTCTAAATTCAACCCATATTAGTTTAAGTTATCACTTCTGTCGTGCGTCCCGAGACGCACACTTTTTTTTATTTATTCCCTTATTCAAATCTATAAATCCTGGAACGGTCCTTGATCAAACCATACATTTTGTAGGAAAAATATTTTTTCAAATAATTTAGATAATTATCTTGAAATGTAACAAAAAAACCAGTTAGTATTAATTTTTTGAGTATCATCAAATCAACATATATTTATCCTTGCTACCTCTGTTACCACAATCGAGAATTTTCGCACAGGAAATTGTTATGCGTCTCATCAAAACGAAGCAACTCACGGAAAATTAGCTTGATAGTAATCAAGTGCAAAAATGGACCCGGATACCTGACTATTTCATTTTCATTTCAAATGTATGAAAATGACAAAATTTTGTCTGTCATTCCATTATCCTTCAAAACCAACGAAGTGTGTGTTTTACTTAAAAAACAAACTTAGGATTCCATAGTAAAGAATAAATGTATATACAAAAGTGGAAACTATTATACTGGTGGTAGGATATCCATATCCGCCCGGATAGCGACCACCGTACACGTAGTGTTAAAACCTGCCATAGCGACTCACACCTTGTGTGGATCGTGTTCCAGGATCAGCCAGTGTATATCCAGTTCTACCGAGAGGCTTGCGACACGAGTTGATAGTTGTTTGAGGTGCGTATAAGGGTCCAACATTGTATCCCTGTGCCTGCATTGGTCATCCGCCTGTCCTATCGCAGGGTCCTCGATTTGCTTCTTCCCGCTTTAGAGTATGAAGAAGCATTACCACCCATAAACTTATTGTATGTCGATGGTCGCTGGTTTTTTGGACTGGACTGCGCTTCCCATCAGATATAGTTTAGTCACTTTGCCGTGATCGGATAAAAAAAAATATCTTATGAACACATTTTGTTGGATTAATATTACACTTTTTATACCTTTGAAAGCGATTATCTCTCCATCTATTAAAAAAAAATTAATAGATGGTGATTGATTTTTGAACATCTATCCGTAACGTGAGGTATACACGCTTCTATCTATACGATTTTTTAAATGTTAGTGATCCAGTTGCATAATTTCTCTGGAAGCCCAGAAGAAGATAGCTTTAAGGAAGTGCTTTGTGCCATACCCGATAAAAGGTCTTCGCTAAGCCCCAATTGGCTGCAAGCGCCTCCCCCTTGGTCTCAGTTGCTTCTGTCCATCTATATGTCAGGTAAATTAGAAGATTACCAGCGAGCGACTCCGACGAAAGACGTACTGGCGGTCGCTAATCAATCGGTACTCCTCTAGGTACAGCAGGTGCTGACAGTTGATAATTCCATTATCGTAAAGAACAAGGAGGCGATGGTTATAGGCCTGTAATTGGACGGATCCTAGCGGTTGCCTTTTTTAGGATCGGGTGCACTAAACACTTGAAAATAGCGGACAGAAATGTGGTGGAAACCAAATTTATGGCCTACGGGAGTACGTGTCCATAACGTGCCAGGTAAACTCCAGTAAGGTCGCTTAAGGTAATATTTTTACGTTTTAGAGAATCACAAAAGTATGTGGGTCACAAACACCCATGCTAAATCGTACCAAAGGTACGTTCGTGCCGATGGCCAAAAAATCGATGTGTTGATATACTAGAGAAAGCTATGAGAGTCAATTGTCTTTATAAAAAGGATATTTAAGATACGGTGAAGTGGAAACATTCGTAAGTACTAGTCTAAGATCAACCCAGGCAGAACTGCTGGTGTCACTGGTGAGAGGGTAACCGATACATTTGGGTATCGATTGAATAGCGAAAACCGTACATATGGCGAAAAACTCACCATAGTGGTCTAATCAGACATGTCACACTTCGGGACTAGCCACTGTATATCCAGTAGCTTCGGGCCCACATAATGCCGATGATTAATAAAATTAATCTTGTTGGTCACAAATATATTTGAACTAGACTGTACTTAATACCAAGTCACTTTACTGTGTCAAGTTAAAAAAACTTCAATATCACCATTTTGCTTTGCTTTAATTGTATTATTGCGCACAAATCTGACGTAATTAATTGTAAGTACACACATACAATGTTACAAATTGAGATATAACAAATTAAACATATTTGCTTTAAAATAAGGCCTTAGTTCAATTTAATATTCCTAAAGTAATATCAGCATACACAATTTTTTTATAAAAATTGACCAAAGGTGGTCCTTATATCATTGCGAACGAATTTTATTTTCCGTTCTATATTAGATACAGGAATACCGACTAGACCGAAAAAATATGCTTTTAGACTTATATCACTTTGCGCAGAGTGTACAGCTTTGTAATACGAGTCGAACGCCCGACGACAGCTCCCCGCGAGCGGGTGCAAGCCCCGCCCACCAAACTACGGATTATTTTCGCTGTAGCCTCTTAACACTACGGACACTATAATCATAATATGTTCCAAGTTAATGCGTAGGTAACAAGCGAGGATGTTTGCCAAGATTCATAATTGTTAGTATAGTCATGTGATTTATATCCCCATGTATACATATAATAGTGTATGTTTGTATAAATGACGTCACGGAATATCTTTTGTTCATAAAATTGTGTTTTATTTTTCTTCAGACCATGAGCTAGTTGAATCCGAAGATCATGTTGAGGTGAATGGTGTGGTTTTCAATAAGCCGTTTGTAGAGAAGCCAGTGTCTGCGGAAGATCACAACATATACATATACTATCCAACCTCCGCCGGCGGGGGGAGCCAACGACTGTTCAGAAAGGTAACATGTTATAAGCAATTGCCAACATATATTATGTACGTGCCAAACTAAATGTATGTAGATATAAGAATAAACTATTCTGTTTTCATGAATTAAGTAGCTAATGTCGTTACTTTGCAGATTGGCAGCCGCAGCAGTATTTACTCGCCGGAGTCGCGAGTCCGTAAGACTGGATCGTTTATCTATGAAGATTTTATGCCCACTGATGGTGAGTTTTAAGTTGTTGTGTTGAAGTGTTATTGAAGATATTAAATATTTAAATAAATTAATAGTTTTTTTTTCAATAAATATATATGGGTTCTCGGTTATTTGAATTTGTAATCGATATGATGATAGACTCGTGACCACACATATCACAATATGAGACATAAATAAGCGACGACGAACCGTAGATGCGCTAGTTGTCCTCTGTCTATCTCTACGGAAATATGTGCGTGAGCTTGTTATTATAATAAAACATATGTGTCGTAAGGTTTATAGATCTTGGTTTTACGAAAATTATACTTTGGGATTTCGATTTATTTGACGAAGGATATAAATTGTAAACATCATTATCATCATCAGCCTCAGGACGTCCACTGCTGAACATAGGCCTCTCCCAAAGATTTCCAGACCGACCTGTTGGAAGCGGCCTGCATACTTTTCTGTCCCATCGGTTATCGATAAATATTTCTAAATGGTAAACACAGATTACTTATTTTGTTTGAAAGGCACGGATGTGAAAGTGTACACGGTGGGTCCAGACTACGCACACGCGGAGGCGCGCAAGAGTCCCGCGCTCGACGGCAAGGTGGAGCGGGACTCGGAGGGCAAGGAGATACGGTACCCCGTCATACTCTCCAACCAAGAGAAACTCATATCCAGGAAGGTCTGCCTCGCCTTCAAACAGACCGTGTGTGGGTTCGACTTGTTGCGGTATGTATTTCTTTATTTAGCATTTTTAATCGGGTCTTTGTCGCTTGCTAGAAACTCACTCGTCAACAGCAGTGGTCAAAATGAAATATAAGTATCCATAACTAACTAATTAACAAATAAAAATAGATGTTTATATATCTCCTACCAGCATGTGAGTATTTAAAGACATTATATTTTATCTTCCGACACGACATGTATCTAAACGTGTGCAGAGTTAATTTATTATCGATTAATGACAACGTTGCATATTCATGCTTTGTTTCAACATACTTAGTAGAATTACTTCAAACCTGTATTAGTAATAAAGTAATAATTAAATACATGAATATTCTTTCACAGAGCAAACGGCAAATCGTTCGTGTGCGACGTGAACGGATTTTCGTTCGTGAAGAACTCGAACAAGTACTACGACGACTGTGCCAAGATACTGGGCAACATGATCCTGCGCGAGCTGGCTCCGACGCTGCACATACCGTGGTCGGTGCCGTTCCAGCTCGACGACCCGCCCATCGTGCCCACCACCTTCGGCAAGATGATGGAGCTGCGCTGCGTGGTGGCCGTCATCAGGCACGGGGACAGGACGCCCAAACAGAAGATGAAGGTTGAGGTGCGCCATCCGAGGTTCGTGTTCTCTTCCCTTTTCTCTTTTGAGTAGCCCTTGATAGATGCGGACCATGACCGATCAACAGCCCTTGATAGATTCGGACCATGACCGATCAACAGCCCCTGCCTGATTACAGATTGAAGTTGTAATATTTTCTCTTGGTAGTAATGAAATTGTTTACGGAAAATGTTTATGCAGGTTCTTCGAGATATTCGAGAAGTATGACGGGTACAAGCGCGGGCATGTGAAGCTGAAGAAGCCCAAGCAACTGCAGGAGATCCTGGACATCTCCCGCGCGCTGCTCTCCGACATCCACACGCGACACGCCGACCCTGAGATAGAGGAGAAGCAGGGCAAGCTGGAGCAACTCAAGAGTGTGCTCGAGATGTAAGTGTTGTTAAAAACACCTTGGGCATTTTGGGGCAGCAGAGAAAGCAACAACGTTCCTCGACTTTACAAATATCAGACCCCCTAAAATGGAGTGCAGTTACAGGATCTCACTAGGGTTCGCGTATGTTTACCTTACCGGCTCAATATCTATGGATCAGTCTGCCTACTATCGATATTTTCGATAGGTAGGTATGTAAAAATGTAATCTGATAATATTTCGATTTGTTCAAGTGCCTTGCATGTTTTAGTTTAATTAAAGTTGGTAATGTTGATTCTAAATGTATACAGGGTTACTTTTAAAACACCAACAACCTCGCAGGACTAGATAGCTGACCCCATAAGGAACAACTTTTGTTCTACGACTTGATAATTTGTTAGATGTTATTTTCATACAAAAATAATTATCAATTTAATTTCCGGCTTAAATGTTTATATATCAAGCGCATCGCAAAGATTACGTAAACAAACCCCTTTACCTAGCCGCCAGTCGTCTGTCATTCAATAATTTTTTTTCATGTATTCAGTTATGTGCGAACTCGTAGAACAAAAGTTGTTCCTTATGGGGTTAGCTATCTAGTCCTGTGAGGTTGTTGGTGTTTTAAAAGTAACCCGTATAAAAACAGTTGATCCCATTTTATTTGATTGGTTGATGTTAGTGATAAGTACATTATCGTCAGGTACGGCCACTTCTCCGGCATCAACCGCAAGGTGCAGATGAAGTATCAACCGCGCGGACGGCCTCGCGGCTCCAGCTCGGACGACGGTAACCACCGACCACCACACCCACCACACACACACGGTCGGCCTCACGCTCACGCTCTACACCCTACCCCACCCCACCCCACCCCACCATCCTACCAACCCAACAACACTCCAAACAATGCACTGTGACATACATCATAATATACCTCGTGTGAACCTAAGGCGGAGTTTCAGTTGTCATGGAATTTATATTCACTACAGCTGTCAACGCTAAATTACATTGATTTCGCCGACAAGAAACGTTCAAGCATTCAATTGTGTATACACCCAAGTTAATAGTCGGTCTACACAGTACGACTACTTTAACTGTTAGAATCTAGAAAACTCACAGATAACACGGGTCAACACAAAATTTGACCTTGACTTTAAAACATATTATTTCGATGTTTTAGGTCGTAATTAGACGAAAAAAATATATACGACATGAAAAAGTTTGCTTTAGTATTAAGGAGGCCGATTTAAAGATATCTTTCAAAATATTTGGCTTTAATTTTTTATTGAAGATGAAACGTTTCAAATAAATATTTTTATTATTATTTATTAAGTTTTACTATCAAAATAACTTACAATAAGTGGCAAATAATTTAAAAGTGCACGCTTTTACTTTTTATTTTATGTTCATAAGTACTTTATCTCACTAAACCCCAAATCTATTCTCCCATCATCTTTTCATTGTATTGGCCTTGATAACGTTGCTCAAAGCTCATAATGTCCTCATGAAAACGTTCTCCTTGCTTTTCTGAATACGCTCTCATGTTGTTTTTAAATGTATCTAATTGATAATTCAGCATATATACTTTTAATGACATCCTGCAGCCCATGGCCTTATTTTTTTTTAGCATATCAACGTCAATAAACGTCGTAGTTTTTATCTTTGTTATTTCCTAAAAATCCAGAAACTACTGCTTTAAAACTGTTCCAGCTCGCTTCTTGAATACGATTCAGCAACGTTGGAAATTCTTCATCGGCGAAAATCTGTCTAATTTGCGGACCAACAAAAACCCCAACTTTAACAAAAGTTGAAGCAAAAGCTTCTGACTTGTAATCTATCTCATTCTCTCGCAGGCTAAATCCTATTTATAAATATGTTTGTCTTTGTCGTGACGCATTTTCGTTTCATCGAGATTCAAATCACAAAAATTCTAAAGAAGTTTCACTTCAATAAAAATTTATATATCTATTATATTTGATTCACTGCTTAATTAACATTTGCTTGCCTTCCAAACATCTTTTACAATGCAAGCAAGCAACATGTGAAGCCCATGGCTTGTCTTGATGCCGAACAGGGCAGTCAAAATATGCTTTGTAGGCTTCACAGAGAACGTGAGATATCTTTAGTTCGTATTTTACATCGCAAACTTTAATAAATTGACCATATAGTAAATTTATTATATAAACAATGTTATCAAGTTTAATGTTAAATGCATCAGCATCATTATTTACAGTTTCGCGCCGAAATTTTAAGTTTTTCTAGTCTTGTACAAAACACCTGATCGTTGTTTATCACTCGAGTGCCATCTAGCGGCACTATGTAAACGTAAAAACCCCACTCTGATCGCGCGGTATTTTTGAATGTATTAAAATTTACAAAAAAATCAAAAATGAGTATTATTACTACAACTATCACAAAAGCAAACTTTATAACAAAAAAAGATATTTTCTTTTCGTTTTTGTACGTAATTAACCGAAAAATCATAAATTAAACTTTAGGACAAAGAACAATTTTTTTTTTGTTGACCCCTGTAATTATAACTCTTTGTCATAAAATAAACAAATAATTTGCAATAAAAAAATATTGCGACTATAAATTGAGATATAAACCATCCTATCTCTTAAGTTGGATCAAACCGCACACAGTTTGCAAAATTTGATTAAAATCGGTTCGGTAGTTTAGGAGTTCATCGCGGACAAACAACGTGACACGAAATGTTTATATATAAAGATAGTAGTATACTTTTATCATATTGCATTGTTTGGATTGATGGCACAGCTATAGGTAAACGATTCAGGTTCAACATATTACAATAGTGTTTTACTTGATTGCCTTCACATATACTCAGCCACTTGACCTAAGCCTGTAAAATAGGCGTGCTGGTTTTGCAATCGCCATGCTTTTAGTTACAAAGCTTACACAGGCAATTAGATACAGAATGAGTGAAAATAATCTAATTAACACAGAGTTTTTTCACGTGAGTGGTTTGAATTTAATAGAATTGTTATATTTGCAATTAGATTAAATATAATAGTAGTACGCTATTATTTTATTTTAGCTAATTTATTAAAAAGAACAGCGTAATATGTATGTATGAACTTACCATTGTTGAAATTAAAATTCGCTTAAAGTATGTATTAATATAGTGTAGTGTATATATTAATTAGTCGAGTATTGAGAGTGCACATCCTTGGCGGGTCGCTAACTGCAAATTCGTGGCGGGTATGAATGGCGCATATAGTAGATGTAATTCTTCATCTCAGAAGCATATGGGCGAAAGTCACATAAAGTTGGTAAAGTTATGTATGGCCGTATGCTTGAGCGATGAAGATTTAAGTCTCGTTTGTTTTGCATGTCTTTGCTATGACACTACAGTGCTCGTGTCTCTACTTCAAATTTGGTAGCGTACTCTCTCGTTGCTACAGAATAATTAACATATGTACGCACGACCTCGAGTAAGTAAAATGAGTGTTAGCGACTCGCCTCAATCCTTAAATGTAGTATTGATATAAGTTTGTAGATGTACTATGTAGTATGTCATGTTATGTGGTGTCGTGTCGTGTCGTGTTGCAGTAGAGAACGGCGGCGAGCCGTCGCTGGTGCTGATCCTGAAGTGGGGCGGCGAGCTGACGCCGGCGGGCCGCATCCAGGCGGAGGAGCTCGGCCGCATGTTCCGCTGTATGTACCCCGGCGGGCAGGGGCGGCACATTCCCGGTCAGTGTGCACTCCCCTCCTCACTCACCCGCTCACTCACTCACTCACTCACTCACTCACTCATCCACTCAGCATTCAGCACTCGCCACGCTGTGGGTCTGCCCCGCACTTTTTTTTTTTTTTTTTTTTTTATAGCATACGCCGGCAAGTGGGTCACCTGATGGTAAGTGATCTCCACCGCCCATGTACGCCCACCACCAGAAGAACCATGAGCGCTTTGCCGAACTTAAAGGATAGGGATAATTAGGGATTGGGAAGGGGAGGGGATTTGGGCTTCCGGATATCTCACTCACCGTACGAAACGCAGCAGCAAGCCGCTACTTTACGTCGGTTTTCTGTGAGACAGTGGTAACGACCCGGTCGAGCCAGCCCATTCATGCTGTAGACAAAACTGTCTACAGCGTGACTCTACCACTCATAAAATTCATCTTATTGGAGGTCTTGGCCTCCTGAAATATGATACGTTTGATTTACCGATACAGGTGTTTTTTTAACCTATATTGTTCTACTGCTGGGCACAAGACTCCCTAAACTCTTTCCAGAGTGATACCTAACTGTTGTGACCCAAAACTAGGTGTAGTTAAGGGGTACCTGACTGTTTTAGAGGATGGATGTGTAATAGAAGCGTTAGGAACCCTAAAGTATTTTAACACATCTTAAAAGACCATATTATGAAAGACCAAAATAATGTTTTCTTTACTTTGCTTTTTAAAGTAAAGTTTTTTTATCCGGCAACTAACTGCATTTTTAAATAAAACTTTGTGATGCCGAAATATAATTGATGACGTACCTAATGTAGTTAACAAATAATTGTGTAAATGAATATTGTTTTTCAAGACTCTGTAATTTTGTTTATCATTGTTTTAATATATTTGTAATTGATTTGAATTTGAATTTATTTATTTATCATCATCATAGATCTAATTTTGGAATTTGAAAATATTACCGCCTTTTTTTTCTTTCTTTTGAGGTCGACCTCAATATCGATATTTAGGGTGTGCGTAGTAATGGATGACAGTTCCAATATTGGAAAGTGGCCACCATTTTTTAGGTTGTATGTTTTCAAACATTATGTTAACATCAAAATATGAGTTAAAAAGGTTACGAAGTATGAGTGATTCTACTATTTTTGAAGTTATACTTCTTTAGGCGCGTTATGAAAAAATGATGAGAGTGAAATTTTAAGATGCGCGCGCACCTGTGACACAAAAAATTAACAGTATGAAGTTAGGCGCGTTAAGAAAAAATGATGAGAGTGAAAGTAGCCGTAATTAATAAACAAATGACGATTTAGACAAAGAAAAACTCTTTAGGTTTTTTCTTATTCGGAACATGTTGCCGTAAAAAGTACCAGGCTCGCATAAACGCAAAGAGAGTAGAATGTACTTCTATCATGTCGAGTGGATATGTTGATATAAATTAAAATACTTTTATTGAAGTTATACTTCTTTAGGCGCGTTATGAAAAAATGATGAGAGTGAAATTTTAAGATGCGCGCGCACCTGTGACACAAAAAATTAACAGTATGAAGTTAGGCGCGTTAAGAAAAAATGATGAGAGTGAAAGTAGCCGTAATTAATAAACAAATGACGATTTAGACAAAGAAAAACTCTTTAGGTTTTTTCTTATTCGGAACATGTTGCCGTAAAAAGTACCAGGCTCGCATAAACGCAAAGAGAGTAGAATGTACTTCTATCATGTCGAGTGGATATGTTGATATAAATTAAAATACTTTTATTTAATATAATTAACACTAAATATTATTAAATTATTAATGTTACGATATTTCATCGTTGTTGTGAAGACTTGAGAATAAATTACACTTGTCTTTGGCGAAATGCATAACAATGCGAAGCTTAAGAGTGTTGTTACAAAGACTTGGCTGTATGAGCTACAATACCTTTGCCTATTAAAAACCCGAATTTGAACCAAAAATTATAATACCGAGGACTATGACGGAAGTGAATACTTTTTAAATTGTTTTCGAAATTAATAAGTGTCCGTTCTATTGAAACTATGAATCAACACGCATGAAACATTTACTATAATAATAATTATAATGTACATTATAAATAATAATTATTATTATAGTAAATGTTTCATGCGTGTTGATTCATAGGCCATTTTTGACAATGTCCTTTATAATTTATATATGTGCTAATAAATTATATTCAGTAGTGATTTAAATTGAATATTTTGATTGATATTACTTACTATTTGTGAATATTAGTGAAAAAAATTGTGCTTATATACTTTTTCAAGTGCTCCAATATAATTGAGGTTAACTATCCGTATGTATTATTTATTGATATAAATTAAAATACTTTTATTTAATATAATTAACACTAAATATTATTAAATTATTAATGTTAAATACTTATTATTGGTTATTTAATATTCACAAAATAAAGAAATAAATTTAAAAAACATTTAATAAAAAGTTTGTGATAAAAATTAAAATTGAACATCAAATAATAATATTAATTTTTAATATTTGCTATTAAATTGAATAAATAACAAAGAAGTATAACTTCTCACGCGCGTACATAAGTACACGCACCCATTTTTTTCTTTACCTCTCTCTTTTTAAACTAATAATGTCAATATAATGGCAGTTCTCAACTGCAGGAATTTATAATTCAATCTGTGTTATAAGATTCAGGAGGCCAAGCTGGCTGTATTATCTTATGCTGATTGTGGCTCATTAAACGTTATCAATTCTTCGCAGTACTGCTAAAACAACAGAGATCGCGCGATGTTATAAATGTCTTTAACCAAGCTTGTTTTTTTCAAGACGTTCAAGGTAAATCAACAGCTTAACTCCCTTTTATCATACTAAAACAATGTATAATGATAATTAAATAGTGGATGTTAATAATACGTGGGTTGTTTCAATTAGTTAACTATTGTAACAGAAGGCGCAATGGTTAACGAAGTCTACTTATTTTGACGTATTTTTATACTGAATACAAATAATTCCATTACGTCTTCTGTTACAATTACAATACCCAATGGTTGAAATAACTCACCACAAATCTCGGTTTTATTGGGAATGACACCGAATGCTTAATAGGAATTTAATATTGCGCGTACCATTTAAAGAACATTTTGATTTTTTTTCTTTCACTAACCTATCATTGTGAGTATTCACGCTGACTCGATGAGACAGTATTAACTAAAGTGGTTCTTTCGCATGTGGTACAGGCGAGGCAGGCACGCAGGGTCTTGGACTCCTGCGTCTCCACTCAACGTTCCGTCACGACTTGAAGATCTATGCCTCGGATGAAGGTCGGGTGCAGATGACTGCAGCAGCCTTCGCAAAGGGCCTGCTCGCGTTGGAGGGAGAGTTGACACCCATACTGGTGCAGATGGTCAAGTCTGCCAACACTAATGGATTGTTGGACAATGATTGTGACTCCTCGAAGGTGCAGAACATGTACGTGCATTGCATATTATCGGTAATATAATCTCTCCTAAGTTCCTCTTCTCTTAAAGGTCACGATTTGTGCTTTCGTATTGTGCGTGTTTATGGTTGGCGGCCTTACAATTGTTAACCAAAAGAGGGGCGGCATCACGCTCAAATCTTGAACAAAAAAGTTAGCCAGTGAGTCGGTGGGAGGCTTCATACACCTACTAACAAACAAACGTCATTAATGCAAATGTAATTTTGAATGTCATTTGATATTCCTACTGTAATATAGAGGCTTTGTAGTGACCACTGCGTAAACAACAATAGGGGCGAGAGCAATGTCTATATGAAATATCGATAACATTGTCTTTTTTATCGATTTGAAAAACAATTATTATTTTTGAAAATATATTTCGCACGTTATTACGCTTTAAAAATTGGGATGATGATCTATTAAGGAACTTTTACAACATTAGATTATATACTTATTTTGCGCTAGTGCGACTAACAGTACATTGCCAAAATGCATCAACGTAATAAACACACACCCTGAAAGTAGTTTGTTCAGAATCAACTACACAATCGACTCCAGCCATTTTTAATATGGGTAATATTTTTCATTACATTTATTCAGTGGTTTACAATGACTCTAAGGCCGCGGACTCTAAGTCAGCGGGTGCGGCGCGGGTGCGGCGGTGGCGCAGGCGCGTCGTACACCCGGTCTCGAAGTCAGCGGGCAGATCGCGCGGCGCGACGAGCGGCGTTGTGTTGTGCTATGAGAAATTAGTGTCTGTTTGCGAACGAAATTGATGTGAATATGATGTTCCATATAAAAAATAATTGAAATAATTTGCTCCACCACGTCGGCGGGCATTTTTGAAAATACACAGCACTACGTCAATGCAGACGCGCAGTTGCCGCTCATTTGGCGCGCGCCGCCCGTACGTCGCTCCTCGCGCCCGCGCCGCGCCGCTGCTTTCGAGACCGGGTCCATTTAAATCTATGCATTTGAACGCGCCGCACCCGCGCCGCCGCCGCTTGCTGCTGACTTCGAGTCCGCGGCCTAACACCCATATTTACAAATATCACCTTGAAGTAATAAGACGTGTAAAATCTGCATAAACTGTTTAGCAAATACGTCGGTAATTTTCGTGCACGATGTCTTTTCAATAGGTACTCTAATATACTATGTACTGAAATTTCACAATATTTGAGCAAGATTTTACTACCAATTAACATAGATGATAGATATTTTTTAAAATACTCCATACACAGTCATTTTTACTAAAAGCTAAGTAATATACATTTTGCTTTCAGTAAAAATGTCAGGGTGTGATTTTAGCATTTGAATGTGTCGTATTTTATTTGGATAGTAGCATTATTCAGAGGTGATGCAACAGGGGCTTGTGATGGTAGAAATTTCAACTTATGTATTGTGGCCAGAGCTGAATGTTCTAATTAGGGTCTTTGAGGATGTGCGTTAACTGTATCATGTTACGTTCTATCTATATATATAAAAGAAAGTGGTGTTAGTTTGAACGGATTTAACTGAAAATTGCTGAAGAGGTAGCTTAGAACCAGGAGATGGACATAGGATACTTTTTATCCCGTTCGACCGCGTTTCAGTCAAGTCACTATAAAACGTGGTATAACAAAAACACATCTGACATGACACAAAACGCAAATGACAGTGGAATAACAAAAATTAAATGACAGCTAAACATAATTTTGTCTTTGGTTAAGTATGGTAAAAAATTTGACAATTATAAAAATGATAGTTAAACGTAATTGATAATATCATCAGTAATTTGTTTTCTCTTTGAATCATCACTAACAATGCCGCGACCAAGACGATCAAATCTTTCCCGACAAAACTATGCATTTGATCATGTGATGATCTTAAGCAAAGTTGTTGTGCATGAGCCCACGAAGGTTTCTGAGAGGGTACGATCAATTTTCGACACATGGCACCACTGTTAGGCTACTTTTATCCCGGAAAAAGCAGATCACGCGGGCGGAGCCGCGAGGGACAGCTAGTATATAAATAAAATGTGATACGAGGAAATTTAACATAACTAAAAAAAACAAATATTATTATGTCTTATAAACTCAGATTTTGTGGTGTTAGTTATGATATCCGATATAAATTTTAGTCAGCTTTATGAATACCTATTAACAGCAACACCACGTAGAACTCTGAATTACAAACTGCGCTCGTCACTCCGTGATATATCATGATAAGTATTATAATGCCTTGTAATTTTACTGGCTTTTAAATCCTCTAATCAATATGCAATAGTGTTTATAAGCTTGAAATTTAGAATTGAGCAAAGTGTTATATGGAGGTTTTTGTTGAATATATTTTTAAATGCGATATCCCTTGTGTGTATATGATAACGTTAAACGAAATGGTAAACTTACAATTTGTACTCGATATGCCAACTATTCTTACACTTTTGAAGTTTAAATGTAAGTTAAGAAAAAATAAATTATGCCTTATACAATGTAAATGTAACTTTTTAATGTAACATTGATGAACGACTTACAAAATAACTGTATAATTGTAATTGTAATCCATTGAAATAATATTCACTTCAATTAATAGAAATAATAATCAGAAACATAATGAATTAAACAAAATATCTTGCGTTTTAGCTATTGAATGAAAATTAATTTCGCACAACACAGCACAACTTGCGGCTAATAGTTAAGCTATTAATATCCGGTAATATTTATTGGAAAATATATAATTTTGGTGTTTTTAGTGATAATATTTTTTGCAAAAAATACTTACAGATGATAAGTAACGTTGTATTTTTGTAAGTTTGATATCGCGGATGTATTTATACACGAAATTACAGTACTGGCGGGCATGTTCACGGAGCTCAATTCGCACGTAATGTGACTTTTGAATGGCAGATCACGCAGCGCAACTAGATTTATATACCGCGAATGCACATAGTGTTCGTTCTTTGCCACAGGGCCGCATGGGTAAGCGCCTTAATGACTTCGCTTCGATTCGTTTTATTATCGATCGAATCATATGCCCAGTGTCAATCTTGCGTTTACTAAGGTACTAAGGAGTATGCTTATCGACTCGTGCATTCAGAAAACGCTCCAGTAGTTCAGTGTTTCAGCCAGTTTCCAAAGCCCGGGATCTAAAGATGCGACAGTATGTCCGACTTTGCGGTGCTGAAACAGTTCACCATTGTTGATTGTCACTGACTCCAAACAAAAGAACGCCCATCTGGCGCTCTTTGCTGACGATATCGCGATCTATGCATCGCGTCAACATCCGGTTGATGTGGTTCGCGTTTTTGCAAGCCGCTGCCGACAAACTCGGCCAGTGGTGCCGCAAATGGCGAATCACCATCAACCCATCCAGGGCCGCGATCCTCTTTAACCGATATCCGGCTCGTTTTGGCGATTCAGTCCCGAATGTGTCCTTGTATAACATGCGCATTCCCTGAACCAAAACAGTAAAATATCTGGGAGTGACCCTTGACCAGAGGCTTACATTCAGGCCACACTTAGCTGCGGTACGTGCGCGAGCCGCATTCGCGATAGGCCAGCTTTACTGGCTATTAAACAGAAAAAGCTAACTCTCGATCCGCAAGAAGATTAGGATATACACGTGCGTTAGGCCGATCATGACGTACGCATCGCCTGCGTTCGCTCATGTACCCGAATGTCGTTATAGACGCTTGCAAACTCTGCAGAATCGGTTTCTACGTAAGATTACTGGGGTCCAGTGGTATGTGAGAAATCATCTATTTTGATCGCGCCGCCCACTATCCGAATACGCTTGTCTGCCAAGCGTGAATATACACTCCCTTTGACCGTGCAAAGTGGAGAAGACCGCGTAGCGTCCTCACAGATCCGGACGATGCGACCACTTTGGCCATCTGAAGGAGGGAGGAAGTCATGTCAAAGTACACTCCACAAAACCGAAATATCGTCCTCGCCGCCGAGGACCGCGCCGCGTTCCCCGCAACCCCGACCCTAGTACCGGCTCGCGAGCCGATGATGATAACTAGTAGTTTTAAAACCCCCCTAAACCAACAATCGCTGATGTCTCTGCCCCCCACCAGTGACCGCCCTGAGTCGAGGTTCGTACTCCAAAGAGGGTGCCCTCAGCGAGGTCACTTAAATGTAAGGGTTGAGAGCGCCTAAAGCGTTCGCCCGAAAGTCCAGTGAAGCTGGAGAAAGCCGACTCTCGTCAGGCTAACAGCATAACGCCAAACAGCAAAAAAAAAGTCACAGACTTCTCAGCGTTATTATTCAGTGTTACTCAATATACTTAGCGTTACACATACAAAATATGTATGAATATACGATCAGTACAAGAAGAGGACTAATTTAAGATTTGGGAAATGACAGAGGGAGTGAAGGTCACAAAACTTGTGCGACGTTGTTGTCAGGGCAAAGGCGCGTTTACACGAGGCGATGCAGGTGGACCGCGAGTTCACCGAGGAGGACCGATGGCGCATCAACCCGTGCGCGTCGCTCAGCATCAGCGCCGCCATGGAGTTCGTGAAGAACCCCGTGCGGTGCTGCGCGCACGTGCACGCGCTCATACAGCAGCTCGTGCACATCGTGCTCACCAAGAAGGACGACCCCAAGACTAAAGGTAACTAGTCACTACAGTACGGACACACCAACACTAAACGTACATCAGCGCCGCCATGGAGTTCGTGAAGAACCCCGTGCGGTGCTGCGCGCACGTGCACGCGCTCATACAGCAGCTCGTGCACATCGTGCTCACCAAGAAGGACGACCCCAAGACTAAAGGTAACTAGTCACTACAGTACGGACACACCAACACTAAACGTACATCAGCGCCGCCATGGAGTTCGTGAAGAACCCCGTGCGGTGCTGCGCGCACGTGCACGCGCTCATACAGCAGCTCGTGCACATCGTGCTCACCAAGAAGGACGACCCCAAGACTAAAGGTAACTAGTCACTACAGTACGGACACACCAACACTAAACGTACATCAGCGCCGCCATGGAGTTCGTGAAGAACCCCGTGCGGTGCTGCGCGCACGTGCACGCGCTCATACAGCAGCTCGTGCACATCGTGCTCACCAAGAAGGACGACCCCAAGACTAAAGGTAACTAGTCACTACAGTACGGACACACCAACACTAAACGTACATCAGCGCCGCCATGGAGTTCGTGAAGAACCCCGTGCGGTGCTGCGCGCACGTGCACGCGCTCATACAGCAGCTCGTGCACATCGTGCTCACCAAGAAGGACGACCCCAAGACTAAAGGTAACTAGTCACTACAGTACGGACACACCAACACTAAACGTACATCAGCGCCGCCATGGAGTTCGTGAAGAACCCCGTGCGGTGCTGCGCGCACGTGCACGCGCTCATACAGCAGCTCGTGCACATCGTGCTCACCAAGAAGGACGACCCCAAGACTAAAGGTAACTAGTCACTACAGTACGGACACACCAACACTAAACGTACATCAGCGCCGCCATGGAGTTCGTGAAGAACCCCGTGCGGTGCTGCGCGCACGTGCACGCGCTCATACAGCAGCTCGTGCACATCGTGCTCACCAAGAAGGACGACCCCAAGACTAAAGGTAACTAGTCACTACAGTACGGACACACCAACACTAAACGTACATCAGCGCCGCCATGGAGTTCGTGAAGAACCCCGTGCGGTGCTGCGCGCACGTGCACGCGCTCATACAGCAGCTCGTGCACATCGTGCTCACCAAGAAGGACGACCCCAAGACTAAAGGTAACTAGTCACTACAGTACGGACACACCAACACTAAACGTAACATATTATTAACAAAGGTAATTGATAATTCAAACCTTTTTTTATAGGATTTTAAATATAACTTTTGCGAGGACTTTGTCATCGAAAACGTTCACTTATAATAAGTAATTTTATATTTAATTTGTTTTAGATACAATACTATACCACGGTGAGACATGGGAGCTAATGGGGCGGCGATGGGGTAAGATTGAGAAGGATTTCTGCACAAAGAACAAAACGTATGACATATCGAAGATCCCGGACATCTACGACTGCATTAAGTACGACCTGCAACACAACCAACACACGCTGCAGTTCGACTTGGCCGAAGAATTGTACATGTATGCTAAGTATTTGGCGGATATTGTTATACCACAGGTAAGTGTCACTTTAATAATGATTACATGTAGTCGTTAATTTCGTGTAGTTTTAAAATTTTAACATCATCGTCATCAGCCAGGGAACGTCCACTGCTGAACATAGGCCTCCCCCAAAGTTTTCCAGACTGACCTGTTGGAAGCGGCCGGCATCCAGCAACTTCCTGCTACCTTTATCAGGTCGTTTGTCCACCTTGTAAGTGGACGTCCAACGCTGCGCTTGCCAGTATGTGGCCTCTATTCCAGAACCTTTCTGCCCCATCGGTTATCGGTTCTGCGAGCTAATGAACTAAAAAATAAATATTAATAAGTTTTAACAGATAATTATTATACTTTAATTAAGGCATGGTTTCGTATTACTATTTCTCTTTTTCAACGCTTCGATTAGAGATTATAATCGATTTAAAAGTGCATTGTTCTTTAGGAATATGGTTTAACAGTCCAAGAAAAATTGACGATAGGACAAGGGATTTGTACACCGCTTCTAAAAAAGATAAGGGCGGATCTGCAGAGGAACATTGAAGAGTCTGGCGAGGAGACTGTCAACAGGCTAAATCCGAGGTAGTTACGTGCAATATTCTTAATCGTTTGTTTTAAAAATTAATTAGGTATAGGAAGTAGAAGCAAATATGATATGTTCTATGAACGAAATAATTGTTACTGTTGTATAAGTGGTATAAAAGTTAATTATTTATTTAGTTATGAGCCAGCAGTATGTTAAGATATTTTATTACCATAAAAGCCTACGGTTTTGATAAAATTGATATAAATTCATTTAAATTTTGAATTTAATTATTGATACACATTTCATTGTTTTTGTTAACAAATACACGGTAACGCCTTGTTAATCTGGTTCAGCAAAAGGGCTACATTGCACCTGATGGTAAGTGCAAAACTAAGCCGTCCGTCGAGAGACTGCTTTCTGCGACGGTCGTAACAATAAAGCCTGCCAGGATTAGGTGGAAGCATTGATATACAAAAAAACCTAGATGCACGGTCCCGTAGAAAACTAACTCTCGAAACTGTCCCCAAACACTCAACAATTATACCTATATAACACATATGTGTATGTTAACATACATTATTGCAAATTCAACCTTACGCGCTTTGTTTTAAACTTGGTTTACAAAGCAGTGTACGAAAAGCAATAAAATTTTACGACCGACGGGTGGTCGGTAGGACAAGGCATGGAGTGGAGACGAACATTATAATTTTTTATAAACTATTGCTTAAATTTTGTGTTTTGAAGTTCATAATTATACTTTAGTGGAGTGCCTGGAGCATTCAAAACCGTAAAACCTCGGATTAGAGTTACAGTGAATGAATTAATATGATCGATGCGGGATATTGTTTTTTAAACTATAAATTGCAATGTTTACCCAAAAAAAAATTGTGCAATCCATTGTTTCATTGTTTAAAAAAAATTATTATGAAAAATTAATGTTTGACCATATATTTTCACTTTAAACAATTTTTTTTTATTTATATGTTAAATCTTACCTGAGTATTCTTATCTTATCTTATCTTGTCTTTTTACGGATTGATTTACACGACTCAGTAAAATAATTTAAAAATATCAATGAAGACCCCAATAATATATTGCAAGCAGGTGTAGCATGTATTTTGAGTTTATATGGAGCTCCGTCTAAAACTTATGATTCAAATACATTGAGGTTCAATTCTTTTATAAAAGCAACAGCCAAAAATACGAGTGTTCTTTTGTCATCACTGCCTCTAACAACTGATGCAGCGTTTGAGCACCTTTAAAAGAGTGTACCTACAAATTCAGATATGGCTAGGAATTGACGTAGTTATTGAAAATTGGGGATGGAAGTATTCCAATAACATGTACATCCCAATAACAATGAATCTATTACCTGCTCCGGATAATTTATTGCAAACGTTATTTTGTAATTGCAAAAAGGGATGTGGAGCTGCGTGTGGATGCCGAAAAAGTGGTTTATACTGCAGTGTAGCATGTTTACAGTACAGCGGAAATAGTTGTTCCAATACTTCACATATTATACAGATAGATGAAGTAGAAGAAAATATTTGATGTAGACAACAATCTATAATTATAAAATAACATGTCCTGACTGACTGACTGATTCATCATCGCCGAGCGCAAACTATCAAGGCTACAAGCATGAAATTCGGACTGTATATTCATTTTGTTATGTAGGCATCCACTAAGAAAGGATTTTAGAAAATTCCACCCCTAAGGGGTCAAAATAGGGGATGATAATATGTATGAAAGTCCGTCATTTTGAAAGTTACATAAACAAAATTTTGTATTTCGTTTATTGACGTAAAAAAAAATAGGTGTTTCAGGAATTTTGGAAATTTTATTTATTAAGGGATGAAAAAGGGGGTGAAAGTAAATGCGGAAGTGAGTTTGTTTGTTACGCTTTCACGCCTAAATCACTGAACCGATTTTGATGAATTTATCTACATAGACCGATGGGATCCTGGAGACGGTTACAGGCTACTTTTATGCCGGAAAATGCTGTTCACGCGGGCGGAGCCGCGAGCAAAAGCTAGTTGTAATATATTTAAATAAACTGATTTTGTACTATTTTTTTTTTCTTTTCATTAGTCGTAATTAATTACCTTATTTTTTAAATGTACACAATAGAGTACGTTTCATTTATAATTAAACTGGCCGAGAAATTCCATTGTACATAGCAGCTGTCGCTCCGCTCTCCCCTCCACGTTTTTCTACCTGTTCGAGATCCCTACTGCTATTTTTATACACAGGTATCTTTGAAAAATGTTCCTATATGTCTACTCAGGTAAGATTCAACATATAAATAAAAAAAAATACTGTTTAAAGTGAAAATATAGGGTCAAACATTAATTTTTCATAATATTTTTTTTAAACAATGAAACAATGGTTTGCACAAATTTTTTTTGGGTAAACATTGCAATTTATAGTTTAAAAAACAATATCCCACATCGATCATATTAATTCATTCACTGTAACTCTAATCCGAGGTGAAAACCCCCAGGCGCTCCACTACTTTTATCTAAGCGTAAATAGATTTTGGTAAGACATGGGTAAATGAATGAAACAAATATTAACTGTTAAAATGGTATGTTTAAAACTCAAAGTTAAAGTGATTTATTCTGCACATACATAGGTTATGAAAACTCTTTTATAGGTATGTAGTGTTTAGGGCTAGATTGGAGCCAGTATTTCGAAGTGACATACATATCTTTGTCCAAAAAATGCTCAGACCAAACGACGCTTGATTTATTTGGCTTAAAAAAAAATCAGGCCTTTGTTGACTGACGATTGATATCCATTCTAGAACTCGTATCAGATCACAAGGAAAACTAAAATAAAAAAGCGTGTTAAAAAGAAGTTGGTCCATAATTAATCAATATACATTATATATTAATATTTAAGCACATTAAAAAATACAACAAATTGACTACTTCTTCTCTTATATCATATTATATAACACAAACATATTTGTCAATAACTAAATACATAAAAGTTTTAAAGTACATGAATTTATTAATAAATAAAATATAAACACAATAAAAAAAATCGACTCCATTAAAAACAGAACAGAGTCTTATTATTATGTGACTAAAATAAAAAGATGGCTGTAATTAATGCTCATAAACTATAAAAGCGGCCATTGAAATTAGCCGTGTTATACTTCGACTGCTGAGAGTAATTTTTAGACAAATTAAATCAAAATCACATATTGCTTCCTATATTCAGTCATAAAAACAACATAAACTAATCAATAAACTTTTCTACTTACCGAAAATACGATATCCCATCTTTTTTTAACCTTATTAACGTGATATTTCTACAATTTCTCAAAGAGCACTTTGGCATTTTTGACGTGTGTGTCTAGACGAGAGCGACGCGAGACTATTTGAAATGAGCGCACATTTTAGAATTGTGCGCTCATTTTTTGCGGACGTTTTTCAGACACTGATTGTGCATCTTGGGATTTTTTGTATATCAATGGGTGGAAGTAATTAAAACACCGGTTGGCTCTCGTAGGAGTCCCTATTAGTACTAGTACAAGCATTTCATTATATACAATGTAATGTGTGGCGGTAAGACCTTATGGTGCTGCCACACCGATGTTATAAAATGTTAACAAAACCATTTTCTAACATTTTTTAACATTTTATAACATTTGAAAACATGACATCGGCCCTTCTTTGACGGCTTCTTTGACGGCGCCGCTCTCAAAAGTTAAAAAATGTTACAAAATGTTACAAATTGTTAAGAAATGTTTACTAAATGATGCTGCCACACCGCTGTTATAAAATGTTATATAACATTTTCTAACACCGGTGTGGCAGCACCATTAGGTTTTTTTTAATTTTTTATCCTAGCATGGCAAAGTGACTGCACTACACCTGATGGTAAGCGTAGTGCAATCCAAAAAACCAGTGACCACCAACAAACAATGAGTTTATTGGTGGTCACCAGAGTCATGCCGACCTGTATAAATGCTTCTTCCCTCATCGGAGAGGAAATAAGCAAATCGAGGGGCCTGTGACTGGACAGACGGATGACCGATGCAGGCACAGTAATACAAGTATATACCCGCCCCAATCAACCATCAAGTCATGTCGCAAGCCCCTCGGGAAAACCGGATATACAGGGTTATTTTTAAAACACCAGCAACCTCGCAGGGGTAGATACCTAAGGTTATAAGCTACTACTTTTGTTCTACGACTTTTGATAATTTGTTAGATTTTATTTTCATACAAAAATAAGTATTCATTTAATTTCCGTCTTGAATGTTACCTACACGCATCGCAGATTACGTAAGCAAACACGCGAAGCGTGGGGAACCGGGCTAGCGTTGAAGGTCATCGCCCGAGCCAGCTGAGCGGCGCCTTTGAGTCGCGCGCGCACGCCGAACGCTACGAAGAAAAATACGACACAACAAAAACTTGTAAAATCATTTTTTATTAAATATATTGAGTTATATACAAACTCGTAGAACAAAAGTTGTTCCGTATGGGGTCAGCTATCTGGTCCTGCGAGGTTGCTGGTGTTTTAAAATTAACCCTGTATACTAGCGGATCCTGGAAAAAGTTTTAACACTATGTGTATGGGCCTACCACCAGGTTTTACTCAATCCCAATGTAGATATTTTGAAAGGCATCGTGTAGAGAGATAACGGTGTGTGTGGTCAGATACAGTCACGGCGTGTCGAGTCCTGGCCGGCACGTGCGCACGCGGCTGTACTTCACGAGCGAGTCGCACGTGCACTCGCTGCTCACGGTGCTGCGCTTCGGCGGGCTGCTAGACGTAAATATACACATACATACTCTTCTTCTTCTTTTTGAAGTGATAACTTCTTATGGGAGGGTGAACCGAAACGTTCCGTAACGCGAGCGGTCCATCGACCAGCCAGCGTTAACCGACCTCCCTGGAACAGCGATAATTTCGAAGTCCTAGGTTGCGGCACACAGTGACCAGTCGGCTTGGACCGGACATCGACCGGACTTTCACAGGACTTTAACCGGTCTTCGACCGGACTTCGACCGGACTTTGACACGACTTTGCCACGACTTTGACACGACTTTGACACGACTTTGACACGACTCTGACACGATTTTGACACGACTTTGACACGATTTTGACACGACTTTGCCACGATTTTGTAACGACTTTGACACGACTTTGACACGACTCTGACACGACTCTGACATGACTCTGACACGACTTTGCCACGACTTTGTCACGATTCAGACACGACTTTGACACGACTCTGACACGACTTTGACAGGACTTTGACACGACTTTGACACGATTTTGACATGACTCTGACAAGACTCTGACACGATGTTGACACGACTTTGACACGACATTGCTACGATTTTGACACGACTTTGACACGACTTTGACACGATTTTGACACGAATTTGACACGACTTTGCCACGATTTTGTAACGACTTTGACACGACTTTGACACGACTTTGATACGACTTTGACACGACTTTGACACGATTTTGACACGACTTTGACACGACTCTGACACGATTTTGTCACGACTTTGACATGACTGACACGACTTTGACACGACTCTGACACGATTTTGACACGACTGTGATACGACTGTGTCAGGCTCCTCCGCTCTCACTTTAACCCACATTAGTTTAAGTTATCACTTCTGTCGAGCGTCCCGGGACGCACACTTTTTTTTTTTATTTATGGCTTTCGCAGTATTATGCATTTAGCCAGTGTCAAGTATAAATTATTCTCAAGTTATTTTGCAAGAACGATGAAACACGGGTGCGGTCGATTTCAAGGTCTTGTCGGAGTTTTGGTGTTAACTCCTTTCAGTACGATGCTTAATTCACTTATTTCAATGTTTCCATACACTGTTCATCACCGTCAATGTTTATTGAACAAATCCACACCACTTTTATACAACAAACACAACTAGTTTATGAAATAAATTAAAATAAGCGATGAACTGCACTGTCAGAATTCCCACGAAAACCCCCACATACATACTCGTATACGCACACTACCATACATAGGGATGTTATAAAATATCGATATGTTATATCAAAATCGATATTTTTAAAATAGGATGTTATGAAATGTAAACTTAAATATTAGTTGCCAATAAAGGTCATCCAAATGTCTAGCCGATATATCGATATGTCCTTATTTTTATTTCGATATATACATATAAATTTATATTGATCGTCTTTAAAGATATCGATTTACGCACAGATGCACGAACAAACGGACCGCCCGATACACCGATGGTCGGGAGGGTGTGGGGAGAAGGGAGGCAAGGAGGGAGAGAGAAAGAGGGACGCATATTTTTTTCAAATGAGATGGCATTTGTATTCAGTGGTCATAGTACTTATGCATTAATAACAATTCAGCCACGAACTGACATTAATTTGCCTAACCGACAAATAATAATTATAATAATATTAGTCATTAAACTGAGACACAGACTTACCTAGCCACATTGTTTCAAAGTTTATTCAACATAATCACAAATATATTTTGGTTCACAAATATATTTTAGTACACTTTTACTCTTTTGTCATTTAATACTCCTTTCTTTGTAAGTCATAATATTGCAATAGGCTAAACAATAATAAATAAGAATACTTTATGGTTTTAAAGATCCAGTAACATTGATTATCATTAAATAGGTGGTAAAAGATGAGCAATGGCGGCGGGCGATGGAGTACGTATCGATGGTGTCGGAGCTGAACTACATGTCGCAGATCGTGGTGATGCTGTATGAAGACCCCACCAAGGACCCCTTCTCAGAGGAGAGGTATTTCTATTGAAATAAAAGTAATATAAACGGATTTTATCGCGGTTTTTTATTTTAATTTTGATCCCGACGTTTCGAAAGCTTCGTGGTCACGGGGTGGACTGAAGTAATCCGTTTAAATTAGTTTTATTTCAATGAGTAACATTGCGTAAATGTAAGAAATCATTAAGTAGTTCTATTATTTAGATGTATATAATAGTACATGCAGAAGCAGTTATAGCTCAGCGGGGAGTGGTACCGACTGTGGAGGCTACCGTCGTAGGTTCAAAACCTGTAGCATGTACCTTTAATTTTTCTAAATTACGTGTATATTAAATGTTAAAATACCGCTTGTTAAAATGGTGATGGAAATATTGTGAGCAATCCTGCAAACCTTAGAAGTTCTCTATAAGAATTTCGCAGGTATATGAACCCTGCCAACTCGCATTAGCCCAGGGGTAATGGGCTAAGGTCTAATCCCTCTCATTGCATGCATCCTCTGAAGGTAAATATCTCCCGTATATGTTTTTAATTTTGATGTGTGTTTCCATAGGGCAAAATTTGTCCGGGCTGAAGTTAGAAACTCCACCCGCCCTCAATACCTCCCGTCACTATGTATGGTGTTACCGTTAAAAAATCCAGCCTACCAAGTTGATTTGATATGTGTGTGTGTGTGTGTGTGTGTTTGCAGATTCCACGTGGAGTTGCACTTCAGTCCGGGCGTGAACTGCTGCGTGCAGAAGAACTTGCCGCCCGGGCCCGGGTTCAGGCCGCACAGTCGCAACCACTCTACCACTAACAATTCGGTAAGTAATTATATACGATGCTCGTTACATCACATCGCCTTTAGTATTAAGATACTTATAAGGTACAGTAATACCTCGACTTACGCTACCCCGTTTTACGCGAATTCGGAGATACGCGGTTATTCTTTTTGATGGCCGAGCGCGTCAGCTCTCCTATTTCGCCATGTTAGTGGTCCGTTTACGACAGGTTCGAACGTGTTCCGCGTTGAATTGTTTTACGTACGTTGTGTTTTATTGATAACCTCAAATTATGTCACTCAAAAGTGCATGCAAAGTCGTACCCCGACTTACGCGAATTCGACTTACACGGTTATAGATCGGTCCCACCTATCGCGTAAGTCCGGGGTATTACTGTATATTCACACTGTAATATAGGGGGCTTTGAAGTGACCACTGGTTAAACAATAAACATAGATACATTTACAAGGTAGGTCCCTCGTATGCGAGAGGCCGAGTGGGTTAGTACCACCGTCTATTTCTGCCGCCAAGCAACAGTGTGTAAGCACTGTTGTGTTTCGGTTTGAAGGACATTTAAGCCAGTGGAATTACAGGGAAAATTTAAAAAAAGTAGCAAAATCGATCCAACTTTCCGCAACTGCGGCCGTTACCAACGAACAGCATTCAATTTTTAGTTATATAGATTTTGCAATGCGGTAATAAAATATGAATATCCATTTAAATTAGTTTAATTTCAATAAAATATAAGTAATATTAATATAAATAATGTTCGCGTAAACATAAGAAATCATTTTTAAATAAAATACGGTTTTCAATATGTAGATGTTATTACATTACATTAATTCTAAAACATAATAACCAACTGCTTGTACACTGCAGAGCTCATCAGATGAAGTGAAATGCATCGAAGAGGAAGGGGAAGAGTATAATATGGCGAGCCAAGAGACCTTGCAGCCGGTGAGTCCATTGAATAAATATTTACCTTCCCCAGGTTTTACGATATAGTAGGATATCCAGACTAGCAGGATCAGAGCGGGTGCTAAACCTCATATACATGGTAATAAAATACAAGTTGGTCCAGGGTCTAATACACTACGCACAATTTAACGGACAGAAGTTGGTCAATTCACCTGTGCTCTACTCACGTCATTCTTTGGTCTCTGAAAACAACAGCTGTGCCGCCCCGCCACTCGTGACTAACTTCAAGATGACTAAGTTAAAATGCTCGTGTTGTCCCCTTAGACTCGATTAATTTTGTATATTATGCTATAACCAACACAGCAAATAGAATGAAAAAGAAACTGGGCGCCTATTGTATAAAACGTCACGAAGCGTCGAAGTTCGAAAACGTAGACCTAATGTAACATAGAATGTCCGTCACGAGAATATTTCTAATTTAAAATACTGTGACTAAAATAAAGCGGTCAGTAAAATATGTTTAGGTTTATAGGGGAATATATTTTATTATTGCAACATGCTATGTTAGAATTTTTATGTATTTTTTTATTTTTTTTTACCCCTTAAGAAAAAAGTACTCTAGAAAACAATAAATAGGTAAAATCAATACAATTTTCATATGTATCGACTTAAAAATTTCGTAGTAATTTGTGTCCAACATTTTATTAATGTAATGTCTACTCTATACCTACTTTACTCTTTGTATGTTCCGAATTTTGTTGCTTCGTTTCAGAATTATAGAATAGGTGCCCTGGTGTAAAACAGCCTCAACTTGTTTGTAAATTAAGGCAAAAGTTACAATTTTAAAGACGGCTCATGTGGCATTTACCTTATTATTTATAAGCGTCATATGTTTCCAGGACACGCCTGATGAATTAGACAGTACATTCTCACCGAAGAAAAAATCCAAATCCAAAATAAAACCGTCTGATCCAATACCTATTTGGTAAGTTTTTTTTATGATTAACTTTTAGTGTAATGTGTGAGATATTTAATGACGATTCATGGATTTAAATTAATTGTAATAGCATTTTTTTCCAATTGTTTTATTTGATTATGATATGTAACAATGTATCCTTCTAAAGCTACTGTACTGCTATATTTAATTAATTACGCGCCGGCCACATGACCGTCATCATACCTACATAGGTATGATGAAATTATTATTAAAAATGTATAAATAAATGCTGGTATAAGTAAAATTTATTTTGGTACATATTCGAAGTATGTTAAAGATATCGGGTGTAAGGGAAACGCTTCGGAAGACAGCTAGTAGTGCTGATGATTACAGACACGATACCATTAAAAAAGTCCCGAAACAAGTTGACTTAGTTTTCTTTTTATTTTTCACACAAAGTTTTGCTTCGATCGATAAAGAAAATGATGCCTCATTCAAAAAATGAATTAAATCGTTATTTTATAATGTAAAGCCAATAAAAATCACGTCCCACTATGCGACGTGCTGTACGTACTGAGTATTAGAGCGTGGTAATCATTGACCGCCGACTTTAACATTAGTAACGCTTTACATTGTTGGCATTTGTAAATTCGATGAAACGAAAAAAAGACAGTAAAAAGAGATAACCATATTCATAAATAGGATTTAGCCTGCGAGAGAATGATATAGATTACAACTATCCTATCAAGTGATACCTGCGTACAACGAAGCCTTCGGAAAATGTGTCATAAACAACGTGGTGTGTCATTCATATGTTTTATTTTTTGCATTTTCGTATTACAATTCGGTAGTTAATTAATTTATGTTTAATTATTTAACACATCCGTGTTAATTTGACCAATAATTATTATCTTTATATATATAATTCTTCTGTGAGTGTGTATGTTCCTGAACTTCTCTTAAACGACTGGACCGATTTTGATGAAATTTTTTGTGTGTGTTCAAGGGGATCTGAGAATGGTTTAGATTCACAATTTTGTCCGCTGGACAATGTTTTTTTTATTAATTTTTAATTTATTAGTAGTTGTTGAGTTGTCGTTGCGAAGCTTGCCGTGATGACGGGTCGTATAGCGTCTAGACTGGACAGGGACAGGACAGGGACAGGACAGGGACAGGACAGTGAGACAGGACAGTGAGACAGGAAAGTGAGACAGGACAGTGAGACAGGACAGTGAGACAGGACAGTGAAACAGGACAGAGAGACATGACAGAGAGACAGGACAGTGAGACAGGACAGTGAGACAGGACATTGAGACAGGACAGTGAGACAGGACAGTGAGACAGGCCAGTGAGACAGGATAGTGAGACAGGACAGTGAGACAGGACAGTGAGACAGGACAGTGAGACAGGACAGTGAGACAGGACAGAGAGACAGGACAGAGAGACATGACAGAGAGACAGGACAGTGAGACAGGACAGTGAGACAGGACAGTGAGACAGGACAGGACAGGGACAGGACAAGACGGGGACAGGACGGGGACGGGACGGGACGGGGAAAGGACGGGGACGGGACGCGGACAGGACGCGGACAGGACGGGGACAGGACGGGGACGGGACGGGGACAGGACTGTCCAACCGGAGGGAGGTGGGAGACGACCTGACTTAGGTCGTCGAAGTCAATTAAATGTGCGACGGGCTACCTCACGTGCAATGGCGCAGTACCTCACTTAATTGCATTTAATGTAAATAAAACATTTGTATTAAGTTTTGACCACATTTTACACAAATATATTATGTAGGTGATACGAAGTTCACCGGGTCATCTAGTGTATATATAAATGATGATGCAGGCCGCTTCCAACAGGTTGGTCTGGAAATCTTTGGGGGAGGCCTACGTTCAGCAGTGGACGTCTTGTGGCTGATGATGATGATATAAATGATCTAAAACTAAATGTATTCTCAAGTGTTACTTGTGCCGTGTGTAGATTGCATACACACACAGTAGGTTATTGTTTGTGTGTACCGCAGTAACCTGCACTACACTGTGAGCGGTCACGAGGCGTCAGCGCTGGCGGCGCGGCTCACCGCCGAGCTGCGCGCGCATGGCTCACAAGCAGACCAAGAACACCAGGGACAGGTACATCACACACTAACTATCGACAGCCTCCGTGTCGCTGGGTAGCCGGCTGTGAAGCAAGAAGGCCGCGGGTTCGATCCCCGCACACAGACAAATGTTTGTGTCAGCCACATATATTTGTTTCGGAGTCTGGGTGTTGTGAGACCGAAAGTCTCTCGTAGTTCCTGATACCCACGACACTAGACTCGTACCTTACTATGGGGTCAGGACTATGTATGTGACTGTTGTGTTGGGTGTTTTTGTTTTTTTTATCCTGGCTCGACAAAATGACTACGCTACACCTAATGGTAAGTGTAGCGCAATCCAAGAATAATGTTGACCAACGACAAACAATCAACATCGTAAGTCGGCAAGATCATGCCGGCCTGCCTAACTGCTTCTTCACACTCCGTTTAAAGGACCCTATATTATAGGAAGGAAGGCCGGCAAACTATTCCACAGCTTAATGGTCCGGCAGAAGTAAGATTTCGCGAACTTTTTTAGTTCGAGCCATGATCGAGGAGACCACGAAGTTATTAAATAAATGATTTAAATTTGACTTTACTACTGTACTTGCAGAGCGACGAGCCGTGTGCCAAAGAGCCTGACGAGGCTCCACCTCGAGCTCGCTCGTACGACCAACAGAAACAAAACCACGACAACGGTACGTACACGTACACAGACACACAAACACACACACCACCATCATCATCACGGTACACCGCATGCGCGGCTGTCAATAACCACAACACATTGCGAATAGTGTTAGTTATCACTTGAACGCCTGACGCCGCGATCAGATGTTTCGTTTCGCCCTCATAACAATGATTATGAGTATTATAATAATCAAACAAACGGAATTTGTAATGATTTCTTACGTTTACGCGAATATTACTCATTGAAATAAAACTAGTTTAAACGGATTTTATCGCGTTTTTTTATTTAAAAAACCCCGTGATCACGAAGGCTGAAAAGTCTTCGAAACATCGGGATCAAAATTAATAAAAAAACCGCGATAAAATCCGTTTAAATTAGTTTTATTTCAAACGGAATTTGTTTAATGAATCGCATTGAATAAATGTTTTCTTCGAGTGAACTCTGATCACGTTTTTAATGGTGCGTGTACAGTGTACATACGTGTCAGGAACTCATTAGAACAATGTGTACAAAGAGAAAGGCATTTTCATTTCAGAAAAAATGTACTTTGTCATATAATAATGACACAATGAGAACTCGATTTATCCCTTAATTTCGATAATAGTGTTGTGCCAAAACCCTTCATGGACCTGTTTTTGTATTTTTATAATATTAATCTAATATCACTGTTACAGGTTTTAATATTCTAATATTAATATTTTTACCATAAAAATGTTACTCGCGTTGATCCGCTTAACAGAACTTTCTAAAATATTAATAACTCATCAAATAATTATGAAAGACATTAATGTTCCAAGTGTTTGGTTTCTACTTTTGTTTATTTTTCTCTCTAGTAGTAAATTTTGATTATTAGGCCTTCAGGTTATTTTTCTCATCACGCAATTGCGGTTAACATTTAGCGATTATTGTTTATGCCTGAATTTTGCTTGTATCCTGAGTTACAGTAAAACTTTTGAGTGTATGTAAACATTAATTTATGAATGTTGTGATGCAGGTGTGGAATGAAATCATAAATCATTTCTTATAGAGCACCGCGTTGTCAGTTTAATCATTTATTGATTTATAAAAAAAACAACTAGTAATAGTACTTTAGGATTCGAGACTACGATCGGAAAAGATGAAGGTGAGTGCAGGTTAAAGTATCTCAAGGATTTGATATTTCAAGAAAACTTTATAAAATAACTATATTTTCAAGTGAGAGTTGATAGATCGAGTTTTAGCATCGTAGAATAGAAATATCGATAACGCGGCGTCTATTGGAGGTGATTTATGTACTGGTAGTGTGAGTGTGAAGTGGTTTACTGTAATGTTCACTAACTGGGCCGTGTAGTGGCAGAGCTTCGTGACGAGCTGCCGCCCGCCGCCTGTCTGCGGTACCAGAGTCTGCAGGTCGTCGACAAACAAGGTCAGTGACACGCATATAGCCGCACGCCCTGTGGTATCGACGGAGAGCAACTGTTTAAAGCTCCGCGCAGACGGATTGGCAGCAAAGACTACATTCGATATATTCAAATTCAATCTTATTTGCTTTCTCATATGGTCTATTTTAGTATAACAAAAAATCACCTACGGATATGATGTGCTTAGTGTTTTGTTTCGTGATACTAATATCGGCCGTATGGGATAGGATATAAGATTATTTCAGATGTTATCGAGTTCAGTCACTATGTCGCATATCTGTCCGCCTGTGCTTTCCTTAGGGGCACGAAGAGATCAAAAAGGCCTCATATTTGAAGGTGACTAAAAAAAGGGGTTGATAAAGGAAAATATAGGGTCATCCCAATAGAGCACAAAATTGCATTGTTTGATGTTATAACACATCGAGCATCGTTCGGCTGATCTTCGATAACAGACGATGAAATAATAATAATTTTGAATTTGTTTTATGGGTAACGCGTGAAGGGTAATAACGGTAGTCAATCAATAGTAATTACAGCTGGAGGATCAGGATGCGGTTTCAACTTATGCGTAGAAACTATTCCAGAGAATTACCTGTGTTGATATTAAGCTACTGAACACAGGTAAGCGGTGCATGCTTGCATGATTAAAAACTGGCGGAATTTAGTTTAGCATAGCAACTTATTAATTTGTCATAATATTATACCATGTTAGATGATCACATCTCATCGATTATGTTGTTAAATACATGCAACATGGTTTCGGTCATTACACGCGTCCGTTAAATGCGTAAGTCCATGTTCCATGTGTTTTCTGTGATGTGTGTGCGGTTTTGACCTTTGTTTGGAGTTGTAGAGAGATTCGCCGCGCGCCGCCACACCGCGCCGCCACTCTTGAGCTCATTCTGGCCGGCGATCTTGTGTGTGTTTGCGTTGCATTGTTGCCCCAAATGCGTGTGTTTGTGTGTGCGTTTGACTATTGTTTGCCGCGAGCATGACACTAATAATAAAATATGTTTAAATATTAATATGATTAGAGTTTAAGATTGAATGAACTCGTAATTTTCGGTCCCATCTTTCTCCTCCGACCACATGTATATGTGTACGCTGGAGTAACTGACGACCTCGAGACTTACGTTTCTCAAGAGCCCGGAGACAGTCGTCAAACAGCCGCACGGTCTACCCACGGGATACCTATCATACTGCGATGTCGAACGCGACTTTTTTGTCGAAACTACTTATCATCATACGAGCACGCTTCGACGCACAATATCTTTACTTACTTATCTCTGTCTGACCTATATTATTTTATATTTATTTATTTTATATAATATATTAATTATTTTTTGTTTCTATCACCCTGTGTCCTAACACTCGCTCGGACATCACGTAACCCCCGTAACCGTCCCGTTGTCGCGTAACTCCGTAACGCCACACTAACCCGGCGGGCGGCAGCCGCGAGACCCGCCGCGCTCCCCGCGCTCCCCGCGCTCCCCGCACTAACCGTGACGACGCCGTCCGGCCTCCCCTCGAGCCCGAGCCCGAGCCCGAGCGAGGACCCCCCCACTCCCCTCATTAACGTGGACGGCGTCGAGTCCTCCACTAACGAGCTGCCGCTGTCCGCCATCACATTCGGGAGCCGCGGTGCCTCGTGGCCGCGGCTGGACGGCGACTGTAGCGTGTCGGCCGCAGGGCGGCGCCAGCGGCACAGCATCGCCGGCCAGATGAGCTACCTCAAGATGCTGGGCCTCGCGCGCGGCAAGCTGCCCGGCGCCGCGGGTCTCTTCAGCACCGCCGTCATCTCCGGGTCCAGCTCGGCGCCCAACCTGCGCGTCATGATCCCCTCCGCCTCCGCCACCAACGGTGAGTGTCGGCTCGAGTGTCGTGCCGTGATCCGCACGTCGCGTGAACTCGCCCACCTCAGCAGCATTGTGTTGTGTGTTGGTGCAGCGGCGCTGGAGGGGTTCGGCGGCGTGCCGGCCATCCGTCCGCTGGAGACGCTGCACAACGCGTTGTCGCTGCGCCAGCTGGACGTGTTCCTGGAGCGCGTGACGGCGGCGCCGGTGGTGGCGTCGCGCGGTGCCTCCGCCCCCGCCTCCGCCCCCCCCGCCTCCGCCGCCGCCACACCCGCCACTCCCGCGCACGACATCAACTCCGCGCTACACAAGCAGCCCTCGCCTACTAACAGTGAGTGTCTCTCCGTGTCACCATGCCGGTTTGATTCAAGTATAATCGAGAAATGTATATTATGTTGTACGTAACAATGTCACTGGTGTGTGTATCAGGCGTGGGTTGGAGCGGTCCGTCGTCGCTGATGTCGTCATCGGGCGAGCTGCCGAGCGGTCTCTCCTCGGCCGGCCCCTCCTCGCCCAACTCCAACTACGCATCCAACTCGGAAAACAAAAATTCGTCAGAGAGGTATGCTCGACTACACGAAATGTCTGTTTAGCGTAAGATATAGATTTCTGAGTAATTCTGACTAGCTTGAATGTGTCTTCCGAACTATCTAATATGCTCTCGTAAGCGTGATCGATACTTACTCTTCTTTTTCAGTAAGTCAGTTTGGTCTACTCATTCAGCCAGTTTTGTGAAAAGCCGACAGACACTTGTCACTAGAATTGCTAATGTTGCTTGGTTTTTAGTTTTATTTTTGTTTTTATTTGTTGGTCACCGATATACATACCTGTCGCACTAATAATATTCGACATGGCGGTTCTCAGTGCTCATTATTCGTTATAGATGTGTTATTCGTGATTACGAACTTCGGGGCTATTAATATACATATTGTAAATTTTATTCAGTAAATGTTTACTAAATCACGCTTGTTGCATTACAAAGCCTTGCGGAAATGTTTCAATCACAAATTGAATTGTGTTATTTTATGTTCTAAATTTAATTTTATATTTTACAATGGCAAATATGTGTGAGCCATTTCCGCATAAGTGTGGGGATAATCATGTCACGACTGGCCAACGGCTGGTACACTGAAACGTTATGGATTCCAGTAGCAATTGGAGTAAAAATGTACCAAGCAAGCTCCCTCAGTGGGACGGCGAGGCGGCCACCTTGTGCGCGCTGCACTCCAGCCTGCACACATTCATGCCGCACGACAACCGACCAGGTACTCACCACCCACCACCCGCCACTCACCACTCAACACTCAACACTCAACACTCAACACTCAACACTCGACAACGACCATCGACCCTGCCCCAACACTACTCTGTACCTATACCTAAGCGTTCGATAACAGATTTTGTTCAAGTTGGTCTCTAAAGCCAGAATTTTTTAAATGTAAATTCTTTTATTATTTTGAAAATTGGCTATGTAAATTCTTTTATTATTTTAAAAATTGGCTATGTAAATTCTTTTGATTTACCAAATATGTCAAATATTTTATGTTTTCAAAATTGCTTACGATTTTTATGGCTTTTTATACACATGCACACATAAATAAATAAAAATAAAATACATGCACTCTAGTAGTGAAATAGTGATGTATGTGAATTTTTGTCATGAATTTAAACAATAACTATTCTTGTCACGATTATTTCATTGTACACTTATGGACGTCGAATGCTAATTTTTTAAAATAAAATTACCTTTGCACAATATCGTCGCTTATCAAAACAGGCATTATTATAGAAATACGTTAGTAAGGATCAGTTGGAATGTTACTTATGCATTTGCTATGTACAGAACATGTTTCCACTAATCAACTTTTGCATGCATGCATGAACTGCACGCGCCGTGAAATTCTTTGCATGTTGATACAATATTCCAACATTTATGCTTAAATGAATGAAAATAAAACACGTTTATTGATATATGTAATATATCGACTTATGCAAATGTATTATGCTATTACTTCTATTAACACAAACAATATTTTGTTAGGCTGGTTATTATGGTGGAAGTTATATTTGAGCTTGCAACTTGTTTGCAGGTTCGTCTATTAGCGGCGACGTAACGCCAGTGTCTCTCGCCTCAGAGCTGGAGTTCAACAGCAATGAAGCCACAGCCGGCTCTATCACCGACCATGATCTACTGGTACTATACAGTTTTTTCTCAACTAAGGTTTATTTTAATGTCATTGACCGACCATACTAAATGCAAAATCAAAAGTGCCAATTTCTGACGTTCTTTTGTGGTAATAACAGCAACTCGGTCAAGCCCCCGGCCCTTAGGTGCTCTACAGTTTAGAGTCTAGTAGTAGTTTCACCAGGTTTTCTCAGGCTCGTTTTGATCCGGTGGTTGTTTTAAAACACGTGCCGTTTATAATTTATTTTAAATGATTATAATTGTTTACAGAGTGCTGAAGGTGAAGACGACGAAGAGACACTTTCTGTAGATCCGTGCGGGTCCCCCGTGAAAATAATAAAAAACGATCTCAGCCCGCAGACGTACAGTGGAATTGCAACTCTGAGGCCCGACAACTGCCAACCGTCGACAAGCAAAATATCGGCAGACTTCTACGGACTCAACCTGCAACAGACTAAAGAAAACTTGTACAAAGACATACCGTCTAGTAGTAAAAACTTTAATGTAGACAACTTTAACGACGTTAAATATAAGTGTTCTAAAGGAGAGTCTCCATGTCAGTCCAACATAGATTCATTAAATTTACAGAACAAAGACACCAGCAAAAATAAACATAGGAAAAATGAATTCCTCAACAACGGTAGCAGAAGATATAGTGATAGTAGTGCACAAAAAGGTAATTTGAATGCACAAACTGTGTTGGGCACTCGGTTTACCACCACGTTAGTTTCAGAGGATTTATTGAGAGCCGGTCCGGCAACTGATACAAGGTCCAGCAACAACTTGCATCTGTCGAGTACAGAACACGCGGGACCATCAGTCACCAAGGCGAACAACACCAACGTCAAGCCGGGATTCAAAATAGCCGATGGTGTCTAACATTATTTGGTCACAAGTCATTTCACGTCAAATGTTAGCAATATTAATAATGTACTTTTCAACAGATCAATTGAAAAATAATTTTTAAGTGACTTTATTACTTAACATCAAAGTGTTTTTATATGTTAATGTAGACTCAATTGTGTTGCATCATATATTTTATAAAAGGATTTTTTATGATTTTAAACAAAATATCAATGAATTTTATTATGATTTTTATTGATAACATATAGGATGTTAGCAATAAACGTTATTTAAGCATTGCTTAGTTTAACACTCTTTTGTCTTTCTCTGTTAACATGATTTATAAAATGGGTAGAAAGAGACGAAAATAGTGTTTTAACGAAGCAGTGCTAAGAAGTTTATAAGGCCGTAAGCTAACTTGAAGACTTTTGATATAATAATCTTTCTGGGTGAAGTATATAGGTGGTATACAAGCATTTGTAAGCCTACCTACATTTACTTATTCGTTATTTGATCGGTGCTAACGGTTAGGATAAGTTTGCGTCGCATCGTGGCTAAGAGATCAATTAACTTTCGTATTCATAAACGTTAGTATGAGCTATAAATTCACTTATTTCAATGTTCCATCACCGTAAATTTAATGTTGAGTGCACAAATCATCACTTTTGTACAACAAACAAAACTTTCAACTACATAGTTATTTTATTTTATATCTTTGAATGACGAGACGAGCAAGTCGCTCGCCTGATGGTAAGTACCATGCCTGCTCATAAACAGAAGCACCACACAAAACATTATTATGTTATTTATTAAATTACAAAGCTCTGCATGGCACTGAACTGCGCTCGGCACCCCGAGATATAAGATGTTTTTTTTTTTTTTTTTTTTATTGCCTTGATAGGCAGACGAGCAAGCGGCCCGCCTGATGGTAAGCGGTCACCGCCGCTCATGGACATCGGCAATGCCAGGGGCACAGCCAAGCCGCTGCCTACCACTGAAGGGATACTCTTTTTAAACCTCGTTTAAAGAAGGACATGTCATAGCGCTCGGGAAACACCGAGGCAGGGAGTTCATTCCAGAGCTTGCACGTGCGTGGTATAAATGAACGCTGGAAACGTACGGTACTAGACCGTATTGTTTCCAGGTGGTATGGATGAACTCTACTGCGGTGTCGGGTGGTGCGATGGTAGAATGGTGACGTTGGCACCATCTTAAACAGTTCCTCAGAGCACTCTCCATGGAACAGCCGATAGAACACGCAGAGAGAACCAAAGTCTCTCCGCAGTCCCAACGGTTCCAGGCTATCCGTGAGATCAGGATCATCGACGATTCGAACAGCTCGCCTTTGCAAGGAGTCAAGTGGGTTGAGCAGGTATTTGGGGGCTCCTGCCCAGAGGTGGGAGCAGTACTCCACGTGGGGCCGTACCTGAGCTTTATAGAGCATCAATCTCTGGCCCGGCGTGAAGTACCGCCCCGCTCTGTTCAGGATACCCAGCTTTTTACTAGCCAATTTGGCTTTGTCCTCCAAATGACTCCTAAACTGGACTGTGCTCGAGATTTCGACGCCGAGAATCCCAATACTCTCGGAAACCCGAAGAGGTACTCCTTGGAACTGAGGCGCTATGACAAATGGGTCCTTCTTCGCAGTGAACGCGCAAACTTGTGTCTTCGTGGGGTTGAACTGAACTAAGTTCATTTCACCCCATTTGGAGGCTCGCCCCAGAGAGCTCTCGATTTCAGACACAAGTTGTGACCGTCTTTCCTCTACGGTGCACCGAGGAACATTCTGGTGGCCGATGTATCGCGCATCACTCGTGCTGTCATCTGCATAGCAATGCATGCTGTCAATAGACAGCATGTCATTGATATGCAAGATGAAGAGTGTCGGCGACAACACCGAGCCCTGTGGAACGCCAGCATTGACTGATAAAGTCTCGGAGCAACAGCCGTCAACGACGACTTTAATGCTCCGGCCTTCCAGGTAGCTAGCGATCCACTTGCAGAGTTCCTCGGGGATTCCGTAAGATGGTAGCTTCGATAGAAGGGCTCTATGCCATACCCGATCGAACGCCTTCGCGATGTCTAGGCCAACAGCCATAGCCTCACCCTTGCCCTCCAAAGCTTCTGCCCAGCGATGTGTGAGGTAAACAAGAAGATCACCAGCTGATCGACCGTGACGGAAACCGTACTGACGATCACTGATCAGCTGGTGCTCCTCAAGGTACCGCATCAGCTGGGCATTTATTATTCGTTCCATGACTTTGGAGAGCAAAGATGTGACCGCTATCGGCCTATAACTCGAAGGGTCCGACCGGTCACCTTTTTTAGGGATCGGATGGACATGAGACACCTTCCATGAAGTGGGAACCCTGTTAGTAGAATAGGAAAGACGGTAAAGGCGCGTTAGAACGGGGGTCAACTCAGGGGCGCACGTTTTAAGAACCACCGCGGGGATACAGTCAGGCCCACTCGACTTACGGATGTCGAGAAGCCTTAGTTCCCTCCTGACCGCACGCTGGCTTATGCGGATTTTGGGCAGGGAGAACTCGCACCGGGGGATGTTTGGCGGTGTGGCTCCTCGATCATCCAGAGTCGAGTTCGAGGCAAAGGATTGAGCGAGAAGATCGGCCTTTTCCTTTGCACTATGGGCCAGACTGTCATCAGGCTTACGCAGTGGCGGGAGACTAGACTGGCAGAAGTTACCTTGGACAGCTTTGGCAAGCGACCAGAAAGCACGGCTTCCAGAAGGGTAGCTCTTCAGTCGCTCGCCAATTCTGCCAATGTGTTCCGCCTTGGCCTTGACTATAGCCCTCTTGTTGAATCTAGAAGCAGCATTATATTTCCGCTTCTCCTCTTTGACATTCGGATCTTGACGCTTTCTGGCATCGACCCACGCCTCGTATGCGGACCGCTTTAGGCGCGCAGCTTCGGCACAAGTATTATCATACCAGGGCCGGCTGCGACGCCCGACGGGTATTTTAGTGTTGGGGATAAATATATCCATCCCCAAGAGTACCACGTCCCTAACCGAGTCCGCACAAACGTCAAGATCTTCCGAGGAGAAGCAGAGCTGCTTCCATGGGAAGGACGCATAGAATTCACGAAGTCCATCCCAATCTGCTGACCCATACCGCCAGACCCTGCGAGTCCCAGTAGCTGAGACACGACTGCGATACATAGCAGGGGCTGACGAACGGATCAGGCAGTGGTCAGACGACCCAAGAGGGGCGTCGACCACCACTCTGTATCCGTCGGGGTGTGTAGTCAGCAGAAGATCCAACAAGGAAGGCTCGTGGGTCTCAACATCTGGAACACGGGTGGGCTGCGCTACCAGTTGTGTGAGACCATAAGCCAAGGCCATTTCGTAAACAGTCCGACCCGGAAGGTCGGTGGTCCGCGACCCCAGCCACTCTACGTGATGAGCATTGAAGTCGCCAAGGACCACCACCTCCGCGGATGGGAACTGTTCAAGAATTTGGTCAGTCCCCACTTGAACGTTCTCAAATAGGAATGTTGACCCCACTTCACTGGCATGGGACCTGTAGAGGCATGCGTAGATTCGGGTACGACCCCCATAGTCTACACAAAGCCACAAGATCGACAGGTCCCGATGCTCGAGGCCTCGAAGGCGGCGACAACAGATATCACCCCTAACGAAAACGCACACCCCGGCCTTACGCTGGAACGAATGCTCCAATACGTAGCCGGGGTAGTTTAAGTACGATGTATCGTCAGGGGTAGATATCTGAGTCTCCGTTAAAAAGAGCAGGGCAGGCCGTGCCGTCTCAAGGTGGTGATGTACGGCATCGAGGTTGCTGTGTAGACCCCTGACATTGCAGAAGTCCACTTCTAGTGTGGATGTAGTTTCCGCCGAGTAGCTTCTGTTCTTTTTATTTTTGGCCTTCTTCATATTTTTTATTTTTTATTTTATTAGAGTAGGAAGGGAGAAGGATGTGTGCAGTGGGCTCAGAATGATACCCGAATAAAAGGCGGAGCGTGGTGCGAGGTGGGCACGTGGGTAATGTGAGGAGCTGGCACGGCGCACGGAAGGGCCCCCGATGCCCCCCCGTGTACAGACGCCGGGATCCACTCCAGTCTCCCACTCTGGCACGACGACTGTACAACGGGATTTTCGCCGGTTGGTGGGACAGCTTCCCGGGAAGGGAGTTTGAAAGTGTGAATTCCCGGGTTCAGGTCCCCTACTGACCGGCAGGCGGCCGGCGGCGACCGTTCCCATCGGGTCTCCCTGTACCCCGCGTCAGCCCCTCACGCCCATCGTGCCGACCAGGCCTTTAGCACCGCATGTTCCGGGTACCGTGTGAAACCACCAACACGGAGAGGAAAGGACAGGGCAGGAACGGCTATCCAACCCTTCCACCGAAACGCATTACTGCTTGGCGGCAGAAATAGGCAGGACGGTGGTACCAATCCGCTCGGGCCAAGCGCCGAGCAAAATACACATTCACTCAGTGCTTAGCCCTACCACCAGTGACGGGAGAGAAGGGGTGGGACTAGGACACCATGACCGCGGAGAGAGGGGAAGGTATGCGGCAATGGAGGCTCGAGGGGCCAGGGTCGCGTACCCAATCATTCTATGTGGCAACCGGACAGATTAACACAAGAATGACCCTCTGACCATAATGACTGATTGCACTGGTGGAATAATCTCTGTCACAAGATTATCCCACCAGCGGGCGGTGGGGTCGTCACGTCCCTACGTGGGGTCGTTAAGTCCCATAATGCCCAGCCCCCACAACAATGCTTAAACACTATTGCTTGGCGGCAGAAATAGACAAAGCGGTGGTACCAACCCCGATGGCCTCGCATACGAGGGACCTACCACCATGTAAAGCCGACCTTGTAAAACCTTGTAACGCACTCTTATGTATTAGGCGTAGTCCCGAAATGCTGGAAGACCGGTTTAGTGCACCCGATCCCTAAAAAAGGCAACCGCTCGGATCCGTCCAATTATAGGACTATAGCCATCACCTTGTTCTCCAAGATAATGGAGTCCATTATCAACTGCCAGCTCTTGCGGTACCTAGAGGAGAACCGGCTGATTAGCGACCGGCAGTACGGCTTTCCTCGGGATCGCTCAGCCGGTGATCTAGTTTACCTAACACATAAATGGGTAAAGCTGGGACCAAGGGGGAAGTGCTTGCAGCCAGTCTGGACATCGCGAAGGCCTTTGATCGGCTATGGCACAAAGCGGTGGTACCAACCCAGACGGTCTCTCGCATACGAGGGACCTACAACCTTGTTAGTTTAAAACCCCGCCATAACTCGCGTCAGTGGCTACATTACGAAGCCATAAAAAAGAAAAAACATAATGGGTTTTTGTATTTTCGAAGAGACAAATCACATCTAATGGCACAATCACAATATTCTGATAAGTGTTTTTGTTGTTGTCATCTTTAAAACTGTATGCAAAATGGAAATACTTTTAATTGAGGCCGGGACCGCAACAACGTCCTAAGCAATAATTTATCGAGTATGAGTTAGTATATCTGGGAAAAATATACTTCCAAACTGGCCCTAAAAAGGCTTTGTAAATAGTCTAGATTCTGGTATTAACAGAAGCTAATTTTTTTGGAAATTATTTTGGTTTGCCCACGCAGCGTCATTTGAATCTGCTATTTACCGACACTGTCCGTTAGCGTTAACCCAAGATATAATAGGTACAACTTGTACGACAATCCTTGAAATTATATTTACCCTTTTTATACGATTTGAAATTTCTAAAACACGATTAGTGGCTAAATACACAAAAATCCTAAAATCAGGTTCGTTGTGTAAGAAGACCTTAGTATACGTAAATTCGAACTTCAATCATTGAATTGAATTAATATCGTGGACCGTATATGCATAAGTATGGAGACGACCACATATTGTGCACCGGATTTATTAATGTTTAAGTTTTCATGAAGTTTGAATATTCTGTATCTAAATGACATTGAGTAATTTTTTGGCAATTTTATACAATGAAATGCGTTAGGTACCAGTTAAATCAATATTTTGTATGAACCCTTCTCTGTATAGCTATGTTGTCCCGTAAAAGCTAATATTATTTGACTTTATCAAATAAACCAATTGCAATTAAACAAGTAGATATCATAATAAAAAAACATTTATTTTAACTGTTATGAGCATTCTACATAATCAAATAGTTTTTTAACAATTATTTAGGAGGTGATTACCAAAACGTAACATGTCCAGCATTACCTTATTATAGAAAACAAATACCTCGTTCTTAGAGTTGGCTTGAAACAAAATTGTAGCTATCAGATTGAATATTTAGAGAAACACTGAAAATAGTTCAATTTTGTGAAGAATTTTGATAATCACATCCTCAATAAAATTATCATGTCTTTACACTTGCCTTGCTAAAATGCTTCAAAAGTAAATGTTCATGAAGAACCTAAATGAGCATCTTTTATTTCAAATAACATAATATAGGCAATGAAACAGACTATGTAGACATCATGCAGTAGGTACAATAAAATTGAGATCAATATGTTGACTTATAAATTAATTGATTAATTACTATGTAATTTCATTTCCTCTCCAACACAGTTTATTGTTATACCCACCTACAAATCAATTGTGAAAATTATGTTTACTACATAATAGAAATATTATATTTTAGCCAGTTAATATGCCAAGGGAATGAAATTTATCCAGCTTAACATAAAAATATAAGTAGACAAATCTTCTTTAGGTACTGTATCAAAAGCATAAACATAAATTTCTCCATTATTTAAACCAAGCAAACATTCCCAATTGGGATCACTCAACTAATAATACAAAAGTAAAACTTAAAAATCATCTCCACATTTTATGGTTTTATCGTTCTAAGGAATCAACTTATGTGTCTACTCTATATCCTAGACTCTAAAGCTAGCCGACACTCAAGCAAAAAATATAGACTTAACACCTTTATACCAAAGTAACATCTCACATCACATTAATTTAAAGCTCATATGACAAGCTAAGCTTAACTTAAACATTATGACCAGACCAATTTATGACAGAACTGCAGACTCCATTAGTCAGATTTGATGTATGACATTTTTGGTGCCATGTTAATCATAGAGAGTAATGTGTTGAAGATCCCTCGATGCTGGATGCCGGGCCACAGGAGCAGCACTGTAGACATGATGTACAGCAGGAATATGTTGTTGATAGAGGATGCAATCCATGCCATTGTGCATAACATACTGATGGAAATTATGTAGTACTGTGAACAAACAAGTATTATTTTGAATGTGTACCTATACATTTTGATTGTATATCATTCAAATTCTGTTATTTCTAAAATCGACTTTGGTTCCAGAGTATGGTAATATACTTGTCATAACTCACGACACCCAAAAAAAAAAACATCTATATAGTAAAAAAAATATACAAGTATAAACACTAAGTTGGTGCATTTTAATAAAAAGAGATGTTTCATTTAGGGACAACACATGGTACAGTATACTGAAAAATTGAGGTGGTCTTAGAAAAAATACAGCTGAATGTACTGGACAACAAATTCAAACTTTCATTAGGAACAATTTTAAGGATGACACCATTCATTTTTAGTGCTTTATGACAGCCATGACTGTCGATTGGCCTATCACCCCAAAACTCACAGTTTTAACTCATAGACACAATGTTATCAAATATTTTTTATTTTACTTTTTTTTTATTAAAATATGATTTTAATAAAAATTACTAGTAATCTGACTATCAGCAGTTTTTAGGTATTAATAATACTTAAACATCGGAGTATATGTATTAACAAAATGGCAAGATGTGTACGCAATATGCTCTAATAAAAAGGTTAAATATGCATGAAACATTTTAATTGCTATTTTTGTTATTTTTCAATCAATTACACTATTGCACGCAATATAATAATGAATCAATTATGTATTGGTTTTGGGTCGGAAGTCAGATTCAGAAGGTGGCATTATTAGATATGGCACACATTGTGAGGATGTTCCTTAATCCTAATCACCAGTACCTTAGGTCCTATGCCTCGCCTTTGGAGGGGGGTGATAGTTTATTACATTTATTTAAAAAGATATATTAAAAGTGAAAATAACTTTTTAAAATAATGGGTATTGTATTTACTAAAAGCTAACAAAGTATTTAATGTGGCAAGTTAACATGTCTAGTGAAATCAGATATTTATCTAGATTTTTGTAAAGCTTACAATGTTTGTCACTTCAAATCAATAATTTGTAGGCCTAAAATGACATCTCCACATCAACCAACAAATCAATAACTTGACAGATTAATCTGGCACTAACTGCAATTTGTCACTGTTCCTGCTAAACAATAAAGTCCTGTATATCTCACTATCTATCGAATTATGCAATATTGTCGAGAAAGTATTAAATTATGCAATAAAGCTATAAATATAGTGTTATATGCACTTGTAAAATGCAAACATACAAATGCATCTAATCCAGTGTCTAGTATTAATGCATTTTATGTATTTAGTCCTCTATACTTTATTGTTTTGTTGCAATCCTTGTTCAAATTACATTGATTGTCCATAAAGTTAAGCAATATAAAAGAAATAAGGGTTCTACATATTTTAACTATATTTTTATGCTGTGTACAATGTCCTGGCCCAGGCTCCATACATTCCTGAACAATCTTTTTCAAAAAATTATCTTAGACCTAAATTAAAAAAATATATTTTGCAATCTAACTCACCATGAAAGGGCTAGTCTCCCTCAGAGCATAAAATGAGCTAATTTTAAACAGGGCTTTATTGTAATTGGTAACAATATTTCTGCAGATTTCTTCAAACATTTTTTCTTGCTGACCTGTCCACGAGCTGGGCCCATACAGAGAGTTACATATCACAGGAACAATAAAGTCAATAAAATTCAATATGAGGCCCATGATGGCGAATGATGCCAGTGTATTCAAATCTAATAACCATATTAGCAAATAGAACAAAGATAATGCTCCGACTATAGCACAAGGATGCCATTGTTGTTCCCAAAGAATCACAGACTTGAGTGGTAAAAGTGCTACACGCCACCCTTCTAATAATCTCTTCAGCTTTTTTATCTGCTGCTCCTGAAAGCATAAAATTTGTTTGAAACCTACCCCCACGAATAGGCGGTCGACGGAAAATAATGTGGCCATTATTTTTTTAACTGTGTAATTTGTGTTCTTTTATTTGCTTAAAATCTTGAAACCGAGATGTAACAGTTTTGTAGGTGGTGATGGTAAAAGGAACACAAATATTATTATATGACGCATATTAAATTAATATATTACCTGATCTTGAGGTGTAATTTGCTCAACCATTTTTGTACTTTAGTTCCGCACTCACGCACGTAATGCACTCTTGTGAATATTAGCGAATCAGTAGACAATCGAACAATAGGACATAAAATGACATTCAAAACAACGAAATCAATATCTAAAAAATTTGTCTATTAGAGATGGACGATAAACATCGATTTATTAAAAATACTCGATGTAGAGAAATCATCCATCAAATTTAACCGATGTAATGTTAGCAATTAATACAGGCGGTAGTATATTCATATCCGCCCCGAATAGCGACCACCGACAGTTGCAACATAACTTGATGATAGGTTGGGGTGGGTATAGGCCCAAGGCAGTTTTTCAATATTTAAATCAACAACGATGACATAAATTGCACTGTTTTAACTCCAAATTATCGTTCACGTTTGTATAGCATTTCTCTATTATTTTTTTGTAGGTACTCACCTAATATTCACTTCAAAACATGTTAAATCCTGTAATTACTCCAATAAAATAGTATTTCTGTTTCACGGCCGAAATAAACAATAAATGAATTGAATTTGTTCTAAAAAAAATTGGTTTGAATTTGAATTGTTGGTTCTAGTGGTGTCATCTAGTATTAAGTAGATAAACTACGATGTATTTAAGTATTGTTCTAAAAAAAGAAATTGATTTGAGTTTTAATTGTTGTTATTGTTGATTCTAGTAGTGTCATCTAGTATTAAGTAGATTAATTACGATGTATGACGTTGTGTTCGGTTTCTAACAGATGGCGTTAATATTACAATAACACCAATGCATACTAAATTGTTAATATTCATTTTTTTAATGGTTATAAAATTACATTTTTTTACATGTTACACATCTAGATATGAAGTTAAATTACTATGTTAAAGCACAAATCTATAGGTGTGATAGTTTTTCAGTAAAGTGTATAACAAAAAAAAGCTGCCCAGAATGTGGGATAGTGATAGGGCTCACTTTGCTCGCCCTAATAACGAGGATTGCCGATGTTGGACCAACAACGCAGTAGATTGAAGGGATAAAGAATATGTAAAATATCATTTTTGCGACGCATTGTAAAACAAATACTAGGATTTTAAAACTGTATTTTTATTATAATTTATAATAAAAGTTTGGAAGTTAACGAAACTGTTTTAATTTAATATACATTACCTCTGGTATTAAAAACATCGTTGTAGTTAATACGTCATTGTTATATCGATTTAACCGTGGAAAAATATAAATCGATATAGTTATTTAATGTCCATCCTTAATGTCATCTGTCACGCCCGGTTTTTATAAGTATATTACGGATCAGAATACCTGTCGTTTGAGCACATTTGAGACATTTTTTGCTATTTTATAAGTACTACGAAACACAGATATGGCTGCTACTGCTGCTTTCCGTGCGGTAAGTGAGATATCCGGAGGCCCAAATCCTCATTCCTTTCCCTATCCTTAATTATGCGTTTCATTTAAGTCGGCAACACGCTCAAAATTCTTCTGATATTGTGGACGTACATGGGCGGTGGAGATCACTTTCCATCAGGTGAACCATTTGCTTGATTGCCGGCCTATGTTATAAAAAAGTGAGTGATGGCTAATGCGCGTATTCGCGTTTTGTTCGGTGGAGTTCCTATCATCATCAGCCACAGGACGTCCTTTGCTCAACTCCAGGTCGTCTGTCTATCTTGTAAGCGGACGTCCAACGCTGCGCTTGCCAATACGTGGCCTCCATAAAATATGGAGGTCCTATATGAAGAAATAATTCTACCCCTAACGGGTGAAATTACAAGATGAACTTCGACATTTATGCACCGATTTTGAAGGCAGACGTGTAACTAGTACATCAACATTTCGCCGAGAGTATCTCTATTCCAAGACACCATGGGTCGTCGTCGTGACTCGCCCCCTAACCATGTAGTAGGGGGAGCCTATCGCCATAGCGGGCTGATACTGAGCATTTCGAGATAGAATAACTAACATTACTTTTACCCGACCGGGCATCGAACCCGAGACCTCAGCACAGCAATCGTACCGCGTACGCAAATACAACTGCGCCACCGATGCAATCGTTAAGTGTAATTCAGTACAATCATTTAAACAAACAAGATTATTTAAAGTTTTGTGTTGATTCTCTTTTTTATATTTTTAGCTTTAGTATTTTTATATTCCTACGTACAATAATAAAAATAACTTGAAACTAATTAACCGTGTAATCAATTAAATTTTATCGCATTATGATAAAATCACTCAATCAGCCTCATGGCCGTAGCTAGGGGGAAGGCATTGTGGGGCAATGACCTACCTTAAAAATACTATCAACTTACGTCTATTATAAAGTAAATTCAGTCTCATAGTATGAAATGATAAAAAATGTACTATTAATTTACTAGCGACTAGCAACTTTTGCTGCAGCACTGCTGTATGCGGATCTTCGTTTCCCACATTGACTTCAATTATTCGGCCTAAGAGGCTGTCAATGGGTCATGAGAGAATGGCAGGCATGGTATTTCTGGCCTTCGAAAGGAAAAAAACTATGTCTGTTGATGTGAATTAGAGGTTCCCAGACTTTTTTTCTTATAGACCACTTTCAAAATTTTGCTGGTTCCGGTGGGCCCCCTGAAGCTAAATTTCTACCATATCCCCAAAACTCGACAAAAAAAATGTGAAAGTTAGCAAAAGCAGATAAGTTTTCGTGGTCCCGCTAACGAATTGTGAACCCCTATTTTTTTGTCACGCCATCGTAGATCCCCGCCGAGTTTCCCGTGGACCCCTGAGGCTGACCACCTGAACCACTTTGAGAACTGATTTTGGGTGATACTTGACCGTCAAAATCTACTCACGCCAGGTCTACTGCTCATGTTTCGGTTACACATTACATAAGAATTCATACACCAAACTTTGTTCTCTATAAGGTTAGTAGGAAGGACTACATAATTATATGAACTCTATCAAACGCTGTTTTTAACAAAATCGGTAATAGAATGAATTTTCACGAAACTAACGGACTTAAAAACAGGGAAAAAGTCACCAATAAGAACTTCTAGTCGTCTTTTTGGAGTTGGAAACGGCGTTGCGTGGGCGGCAAGGGTACTAAACTGTATCGAATGAATATTTTTCTAATAAAACTAGATTAAAAGAAATCAATGTAAACATATTAGAAATGCCAAACAGTGCGCCAAATTGAGAGCCTCCTTCTTTTCTTGAAGTCGGTAAAATATAATGCCCGAAAATTTAGAACCCCCTTCACTTTTGAAATTTCTAACAAACATTAAAATATTATTTTGCCACCCGTGCTAACTACGCCACTGCTTGGAATATAAATACTTATTCAATTTTCTTCTCTTTTGTAATTTATAGCAGAAGAGTTACAGTTAAACACCATTCATAAAGAATATTATCAACAAATAAAATAAAATCTAGATATTTATTTTCGAACACCTTTTACCAAATTGTAATTTAAAATGTTAGTGCTATGATAATCTTCTAAAATAACGTTTTCCTGCAGTCTCAGCCTTTTCATGAGTCAGCGTCTGCAACATAATATTACATAAATAGTAACAAACACATCGAATCCAATTCTATTATTTCCAACTTTTTAATAGGTACATTACATAAACAACTAACAATTATGCATTCATCGTCCGTAAATAAATAATGTCTGGAACACTTTTCTTTTGTATCCGGTATTACCGACTTTGTTTCCATTTCATTGTCATTAAGAAATGTAGTTATGCTCTGAAAACAATATTATTATGGTTAACAAAATATTTTATCAGCTAACATTGTAGATTGAAATGAGACATTACTTATGTAATATTGAGATAACCTTATCAGTAATACGAATGAGCGGTTTAGGCATTAGAATTTGGAAAACTCAAACCCTGCTTCAACAGTATCTACAATTTAGACTAATCAATTTAAAACTTACTTTTATGGTTTTCCCGGGCATATGTTCGTCAAATTCAATGCCAATTTTAAATGTACTTTCCGTTGTTCTCATTAGGGAAGTATTTTTTATCGTCATCGTCTCGCCATCGTAAGTTATTTCCATTAGCGGTGAAGACATACCAATCATTTTACGAGCTACATACGGAACGCCTATAAGAGATATTAATTTATAGGTACATGTTTTAACCCTCTATAACAAATATTCTTAATTAACTGTAAGAAAGTACTATACTTTACCTACGACTCGGAAATATTCATCGATATCTTCATTTTTATAATGTTGATATTTACCGGCAACAGAAGGCATTTTCCTAATGATTTACACAACACTATAATATTTTATACAGTGTATTATATTAATACTGAAGTACCTACAATAATTAAAGCACACAAACTTTTGAAACGAGCTATAATTTCAATACCATCTTATAAGATATCAAGCCAACCAACTTGTGTAAACTATTACATAAGATTGCCAAATATGTGGCTGCGAAAAAATGTTGCGATGTTAAAATTAAGTATGATTTTATTTGGCAAAGTAATATGTATGTATCTGTTTAATACCGATATGAACATTAAAAATCATCATTTATTTCTTAAATTTTGAAATCATACGTATCTTTTTACGAACATTTCGCACTACTAAAATGCTACGATAATAAATATCAACTTATTAATATTATCCTGCAAGCAGGATGTAGAAGAAGAATGCAGGGTATTTCGTATTCCGAATAAAAGATTAGAATAAAATTCAATTCAATAAAAAAAAACAATAATACAGCTTGCACTGAAAAAGAATTGTTATTTAGAAATATGAAAAATACAAAATAATTTTTTATCATATAAACACATATAAATTATATCACATTTATATAAAATTAATAAAAGTTAAATAATATATTAAGTACATACTACACCAGTTCATGATAAGCATATCAATTACATTGATTTATGTATACAGCATGTAATAATTCCATTACATAGTACAATAACTGCAAAAGTGATGTTTATTGTAGTAAACATCATTTACGGAACTCTGCGGAAATAACGCTTTCCAGGAACAGCCGCCTTTTCATGAGTCAACGTCTAAAACAATATCAAATATTAAACTTTGGAAAACAAATTATTTAACCCTATAAAATGCACGACAGTACATAGTTTACAAGTTTTTTATTATTTATCACCCGTTAGGGTTTATAGTAGATAACAGTACGGCGGGTCGGTTTAAAGGAAACGCTTCCGTTAAGGAAGACAGGTGGTAGTGCTGGTGATTACAAACACGATACCACTAAAAAAATTGCGAATTACGTAGCCATTTTTTTCAGCAGTCTTATTTAGGTCAATAAATACAACGTTTTATTTAAATAATAATTAATAGTATTTTTCTTATTATCGAAATGCAAAGCCAATAAAATTATCAGCTGACGCGTGGACAGTCGAGAAGTGTGACGCATGGCGCGATAGACCAATGAGGTGACTTTCGCAGACCAATATTCAAAATACTAATCTATGTCTCACTCTATTACTAATTTGTAGTGTAGTGGCAGAAATGTTGGAGTTGAATGTTATTGTTATGTATGTTATTTTACTTTTAGTACTAAGGCCGCGGACTCGAAATCAGCGGCAAGTGGCGGCGGCGCGGGAGCGGCGGACACCCGGTCTCGAAGTCAGCGGGCAGATCGCGCGGCGCTAGAGCGGCATAGTGTTGTGCTATGAGAAATTAGTGTCTGTTCGCGAACGAAATAGACGTGAATATGATGTTCCATATAAAAAATCATTGAAATAATTTGCTCCACCACGTTGGCGGGCATTTTTGAAAATACACAACACTAAGTGAATGCAGACGCGCAAGCGCCGCTCGACTGACGCGCGCCGCCCGTACGTCGCTCCTCGCGCCCGCGCCGCTCCGCTGCTTTCGAGGCCAGGTCCATTTAAATCTATGCATTGAAACGCGCCGCTCCCGCGCCGCTGCCGCTTGCCGCTGACTTCGAGTCCGCGGCCTAACACTCACACTACACTCATAAAATAATTCAGGCTAGTTAATAATACAGGGTTAATTTTAAAACACCAGCAACCTCGCAGGACCAGATAGCTGACCCCATACGGAACACTTTTGTTCTACGAGTTTGGATATAACTCAATATATTAAAAAAAAAATGATTTTACAAGTTTTTGTTGTGTCGTGTTTTTCTTCGTAGAGTGCGGCGCGGCGCGGCGCGCGCGCGCGACATCAAACGCGCCGCTCAGCTGCTCGGGCGTTGACCTTCAAAGGAGCTAGCCCGGTTCCCCACGCTTCGCGTATTTGTTTACGTAATCTGCGATGCGCGTTGTAACGTTCAAGACGGAAATTAAATGAATACTTATTTTTGTATGAAAATAAAATCTAACAAATTATCAAAAGTCGTAGAACAAAAGTAGTAGCTTATAACCTTAGGAATCTACCCCTGCGAGGTTGCTGGTGTTTTAAAAATAACCCTGTATAAGCTCATGGTTATATCCCCAAAGTGGTAGAGTTGCAACTAATGCAGTCATGGTCAGCCAAATATATTTCGTTCTATGATGTGACGGCGGTGATCCTATCGCCACAGTCATGGGCATCTCGGGATTTCGACGAATCAAATACTCAAACACAATTTGTGGTTGTGTGGCGTTTACACCCAGGGTCTTATGCCAATGAGGCCAGTTCTTATACAAGTGTAAAAACAAATTTTTTTGTTATTATAATACAGAAAATTTACATACATCTGACCAAATAAATACATACCACAATGCATTCTTCATCAGTGAACAGATAATGTCGTCCAGATTTTTCTCCACTTTCAGGTATTATGGATATTGTTTCAAATTCACTATCATTTATAATAGTTGTTACACTCTGAAAATGTATTACACATTATTGTTGTCTTGCTGTTTTTATTCCAATGTATTTAATTTATTTAATATAAAAAAATATCAGCCCTGAATCACAGTGTTCCACTGCTGGTGGCGGGCCTCATCTATTTGTGAATTACTCTATCACACTGGCATAACCTGGTTTGATAAGACTTCATTCAAGTTTGCAAGGCCTATCTATGAGATCAGCAGTCTCATATGAAAACTACACATTGTTGTACAAGCAGTAATCTCAACACTACTTATGAAACAAATCAATTGATTACTCATCTATTATTTTTGATAGTAATACAAATAAAGTGTTAGGTAATCTTTCTAATACAAACTAGATTCCATTAGAGTATGAATTTATTTATCGTAACTGAACCTGGAGGGCTGGACTTTATATTGAATATCAAAATATTCATAAAAAATATGTATGTATTATGTTATAAATATATAAAGCACATATTTGTGTGTACATAACAATGAACATATAAAGTGTCGTACTGTATCTTAATCTGACCCAGTAATTAACACATCTTTCATTGATATCATCTACCTGTTCATTATCATAACATAAGCTCGCCTTAATCCATTGGGGGTTAAGCAGTGGTGCAACTAGTGCACCAATGTTTCGCTGAGCTAATTCCCATCCCATGTAGTAATAGGGGCCATACTAGGCACAAATTTCAATCTCGGGCGATTCATGTATGATTTTTTAATCGAAAAATTGTGATTGCCTAATCTAGGAATTGAACTGAGGATGGAACAGTTCCCAGCCTTAGTATGCTGCCACTATATCCACAGGGCAATTTAATGTGCCCCTTTCAATGTGTTATGTTAATTCTGAATTTTAGAACTCCCTTGTCTTAAGGTGCGTACAAACTATATAACATATTATATAACTTGTGTTTTATAACATGTCCAAATTATGTAACCTTGTTATTTAACATTGCAACATAAAATAATACTGTACACATTAGAATAACAATGTTATGTAACCATATTTTTCGTATGTCGCTCTTCAGTCGTAAGTTATATAACATTGTTGTACATATCAATAACATGTTATTGTACATGTTTTATAACATTCAGTGTCCACATTATCTGAAACATGTTATATAGCAATGTTGTATAATACGTTGTTATATAGTTTGTACAAGCCTTTATAGTTTCTTTATTCTTTACTTTTAAAAACCCATTATTATAAGGAGGCAACATGGACATTGGTAAACTTTTCCACAGCTTAATGGTAGAACAATAGCTATGTTGTATGCTACCATTTTGTGTTCAAGCCTAGGTGTGGAAATAATTAAGCAATCTATGGTCTTAAGTATAGTTAATAATTATATTGACCTTGCATTGATTATAATACCTGTTTTAAGTAGATAAAAATGTTCATTTACTTTAATGACACTGTTGGGCATCTTCTCTTCATACTCCTCTCCAAGTTTGAATGTGTATTCCACAGTTCTCAGTAGGGATGAGTTCTTTATGGTCATAGTATCTCCATCCATTGTTATTTCCATTAAAGGAGAGGACATAGACATCATTTTACGTCCCATAAATGGTACACCTAATATAAAACAGATTGGTGTGATACAAGGAATGTATTTATGGTGATAATATTTTGTTATTTACCTAATGAATACTCTGATATATATATACTCCATAATGAACTCTTTTATAAAACCAGAAATCATCTATATCTATACATATAATAAAAATGTAACGGATTGCTGTCTGTATATGGAAGATATATGAGAAAAAATGTTATAAGGGACCTTTATCAACGCAAAAGCACCACATACAATGATTTTTAATTATTTTTTTTCTGTTTGTCTGTGCATTTGTGCACAATGTTCTCAGAAACGGCTTATCCGATTTAGACGTAATTTTCACTAATATATTGTGGTAAGCTTCACTTAACATTTCTTGTTTATTCATATCAATCGGTTCATAAATAAAAAAAGGTATATCAATTTAATGATGTCTATATATAATATAACAGTGCAGAACTTCACGAGGGCGGAGCTGCGAGCGAATGCTAGTAGTTAATAAAATAGATGCATGCTAAACTACATAGTATGCCAATATTTAACACAAAATACCATCACCAGCATGTGCTTTAATTTGTTCAACTTTGGATGAAATGGTAACATGTGATAATTACACAACTACACCAATATCATGTAGTCAGAATCTAAATGATGAAGGTTGACCAGTGTAAAACTCACAATCAGTTCTGCTAGAGATGACCAGTGAAATTTTATATCCAAGCAGATGTGCTTTAATAATTTTTACATACTATATTTGGTACATTTGGTTTATATTCATTTAGTCTCACACATATTGTAGTACTTACATCATCTAAAATCTTATTTTTGTTCTGTGGATAAAACCTACCAGAATAAATTGTGCATCAGATAATTTTGGAGCTTTGTTTATAAGAAGCATCTCAATTAAAGTTACTGGATAATTTAAAAACTAGTGTTAATAATGTCTAAAATATTGCAATAAAGTAAATAGAACAAGTACATACCCACTGCAATGAAATAATCTTCAATGTTTTCATTTTTGTAGTGCTGATATTTTCCTACAATTGATGGCATTTTGAAGTTTTTAGATACTCCTAATAAAAGACCTGTTGAATGTCACCAATTATTACTAAACCGTTGCTTGAAACGAACGATTGCATTTTATGGTCTAATTTTTATTATCTTATCACTATACTTTATGTATTATCAATCACGTATTAGTATTTATAGATTATAAGTACTTTAAAAGATAATCAAATTTTATGATTAGTCATCTCTAAGCTGTTGAAAGTTCTGTTACAATTAGCGGAGTTTTGATATAGTAGGTACAAGTTCTATGAATATGTATATTTCTTTTTTTATTTCGCTACATCTTACCTACAGTTAATATAAGAAACTATGATTTATCACAAAGAATAAAATACAATTACAATACGATCACAAATTAGGTATGTATATAAGTCGTCTCTTTTTTACTGTAAATTACATTTTCTTTTTGAATTGATTGACGAATCCAAACAAATTTAAACAAATCCAAATGACAGAAAACAGACCAGTGTTGCCAAATAAACAAAACAATATTACGGTTTACAGTCTCAGTCAAGGCATAATTTGCTTTATTGAAGCTATGTATTTTGCTACATGGGTGTCACTCCGGTTGATCTCAGACTCAGATCTTCAGTAAAGCACCTTGTGAAATACGACATTTTTCGTTTTGTTATCAGGTGCAAGAAAACTTAAAAATCGACAACAAAAAATATATACTGAAAAGTATAAAATAACAATTTTAGCTTTTAATGTCAAGCGAGAGGACGCGGCCCGGGTCCGTTTCTCGCACCGAGATAAATGTTTGTGTGATCCACAAATATGTGTTTCGGGTCTTGGTTTTGTAGGAACGTAAGTCATTCGTAGTTCCTATTACCCACGATACAGGTTTAATGTAGTGTGGGGTCGGGATTATGTGTGTGACTGCTGGGTGTATTTATTTATTTATTATTACGGTCAGGACTATTGTTGCCAATAAGCCTGATATTATAGTAATATATCGATTGTCTCACTATTCCGCATAACGAGAATCTCGTTAAAGCGATAAAAACGATAAAATGACCAAATATCACACGAGGATATGTGGAATGTGAACTGGACTATCATTGTCGTGATAGTTGTTTCTGCTAATGGGTTAATTGCCAAACCAAGTTAATTACACTGTCAAACAAGCATGCGAACTTGGAAACCATTTCAACCAAAAATTGTGTAAACCATCCGGACCGGGCAGTATCCTGTTATAGGTCAGACGTATCACTGACAATACATCTTCGGGGTGGATTGAAATGGCCTCCATAGACAGAATATTGTTGGGAGTTCGTATAACAACACCGAACCAAGTGACTTCCATATGATTAACTGGTAACGACCAGATGCTTGTCCAATATGAGTGTTATCTTATGAAAACAATGCGACTTTTTTTTATAGAAATCGGACTTTTCGTCAGGGCTTAAAGAACTACCTAGTAACCCTATCATGAACAGTGATAAGACATTTTGAAATTATGTCATTTGGGTCAATTCACCATTAAGAGAAAGCAGCAATGGTGCAGTTGTATTGCGCACGCGGTACGACTGCTGTCCTGAGGTCTCGGGTTCGGTCCCCGGTTTGAGTAAAGGCGATATTGGGTTTTTCTATCACACAATGCTCACTCGCACATCATGGTACGGAAATAAGTTCGGCAAAATGTAGGTGTACTAGTTACACCTCTACTTACTCGTTTGGGGATTATCACGATTATTAAGAGAAGCTACCGCTTGGGATTACAGGCTTGAGTGCGTATATGTATTTATTTTTTGTGCAGAGTAAAAAATATATTTAAAGAGTACTTGTTTGATTCTTTGGTCATTAGCTGGGCGCTAGCTATTAAAAAAATTAAACAGCCATCTTATTTTTTATAATTCACTTATTTGTTTATGTAATAAGTATTTTAAAGTGTACCTATGCTATAATGGGTGGTAACTATACAAATACTTTTTGTTGGTAACTCTGTCACCATCTGACGTCAGATACAGAGTTGCCAGATCTCTGGATTTTCTTGTAGATCTACTAATTTTCTTTAAAAATCTTGATATCGATAAGGATTTTATAATAATCCTTATAATTCTACTGATTGTCTTATTGGTCTAGTAGCAGCCTACTTATGCTAAGAAGCCGTGGCGTTCTGAGTTGGAGTCCTAGATCGGGAAATCACAAATTGTGTTTGTGTGGTCATTTTATAATAATCACATAGGTGTTGCTGGGATTGGAATTTGTGCTCGTTATAGTGATAAACTCACCCTATATCGAATTATGTGACTGAAATATGCTCGGCGAATTGTCGCGGTCGCTGCAGCACTCTGCCAGAGCTGCGCTTCTGCCTAAATCATCGGGGGTTTCATGCAGGCGCTATGCGTGAGCTTAGCCTATGTAATCCTACTGACCTTTATTGCTTTATATATATGTGCACTAGTTGTATATATTAGTGCTGTGCCAACTTTGCCTCCGGACCCGTAAAAGCTAATAAAAATATATAAAACTTTTATGAATATTTGTATGTTTCCTCGTCCAAATTTTAAATCATATTTTTTATGGTATTCCTGAAATATCAGGAACACGTCTTAATGATATTTTGAGGCTTGAAAAAATCTACAGGGTTTTGGTCCGGTGCACCGCCGTGGTTTGATTTTGAGGCCAAATAATATTTCTTGAATCTTGATATTTTTAAATTGCGTCTGGCAATTCTGACCAGACATGACGAGAGTCGGTTTATCAATGAGGGCGATGTATTCTTTATGTTTTGATTTTTATAAAATTTCTTACAATTAAAAGTGGGTGTTACTTGATAAGATTATGTAATTTTATTTTAATTGTAAGTGAAAAAGTGCTTAATTGTTAAGATAATTACTTATAAGTGCTACAATTATTAAAGTCTGGTTTTGTTGTTAACAAGTAATTGCTCATTGATTAATCACAAAATATTCCATTAAAATTAGACAAATATAAGTAAAAATTCGAATATGGGTGATAAAGAAGATTATTTGACGTCGTATCGAGTGTTTTTCGAGAACTTTGCTGCTACCGTGAACCCTGAGGATCAGCTACCGGTTCACATCGCTGGTTACACCATCACCGAAGCTGAACTCCCTGGCGAAGTACTCTATTGGACCACTCAATATTTGACAGAAAAGTAAGTCTAGTATTGTTTAAAAATAGGTTTAATTCAATGACTGACTAACATAGAACAAGTTGTTTGATAAACACAAATGGAGTTGATATGTGATAACTGATAAGCCAGGTAGGTATATTTTGCATGATCGCAAGTTTTTGCAATTATGTTATGATTGTTTAATATGAAATTAAAACAGTTATGTTAAAAAAAAACATTTATCTTAAACAACAGTGGACCTGTTAGATCTGATGGATAAAAGTAGTTATACATATTTTAAATTTAAAGTAACAATTAAATTTGAAGTGAATAGGTATTTGTTGTATTTATGATGAGACATCTGCAAATTGCACACATGCTTCATCAGCTTACATTTGTGGAATCATTACATGTTAAGTGAATAGATAGGTACATTGTTTCTTTTTTCTTATTTGTTATACTGCTATTATTAATGGATTTAGAGCCAGTAGTGTCTTAGACCATTTAACCAAAAGATCTGCCTCATATGATCTTCCCCTCAGCCAAGGTATGAGATCAAAAAATCTTGTGGGTTTATTAAAACTGTATATGGAATTGATTTTCCTCAAAGTAAGAATTGTTTATGCTCTGTGAGGTGCCTTGCAATTGCCCACCTGTGTAACATGTGCAAATAGAGGTCAAATACATCTAATCTACAAAACGATTGTTACATTTTATATGTTAGTATTTTTGGTCTATTTACTGCCATTTTTATAAGAAAATTAGTATAACACAATAACTAGAATCAAGTTTGGATCAATATCAGTGAAATAAAAAATAATTGATGTAGTCTCATGAGGAGTACACTTATGTCATCAAACAGTATGCACATCCCACAAAGACTACCTACATATTTTAGACCTTATTTCTACAAAATTATGTTATTTATTTAAATAGTCATCAATCCATAATTTATTATTATAATATGAGACAAAATGCAAAATAATATGAAATTAATAAAAATACAAGAAAAAAAATCAAAAATTGATTTTTAAAATGGAATTAATTCATTTTAAAATCCATTAATTAACCTTTCTCTTCTTATTATCTTCACATGGCCGGTCAGGAAACAATGTTCTCCCAATGAATGTTTTTTTTTTTATTTTGGTGTATTGTCTAAGGTAATAACTAACAATATAGCTAATTAAAGGAAATTTTTGAGGCAATGTGCATATTTACAATGTAATATTTACCTCAGCCTCCTTGATAAATTACAGAATTTTTTATTACTACTTGTCCATTAGTTGAATGGTCTAATTGTAGTGTTTTCTTATTGCTTCCTCTATTGTGTGAAATAGTACATATATGCCACACAGACACTATGATATTAGCCAAGAAGGTGTGTAAGGATCCTAGTAAGTGGAAATCTATGGTCTTTGCCTACTTATATGGGAAACATGCGTGGGTCTATGTATGTATGTATTACATACCATTAAGATTATATTATATTCTATAAATTATATTATTCAAATGTAAGATGATGCCATAGTATGATGTAGAGAAATTTTCAACATTTAAAATCTGTGTAATCATAAATTCTGATAAAATGAGATAAACATGAACTATGCAACAGCATGGCAAAAACCAGATGAAAAAGAGACAAGCTCCAAGAAGCAAGATCAAGAGTTTGTTTATCATCTTGATCATATATAACCTTTGAAATATTTTGGATGCCTAGTTATGAAGGATTATATAGTTGTTGAGACGTGCCACTTGTCGCGTCTCGTCGTGTACGATGAGATGCGGTATGATGCAGCCTGTGCTTCATCCATTGTTAGGTTTCTGCTTATCATATGCAGTCATGTCTAAGTGCACAATTATATTATTCCATTATTGCAGCTTCAACTATTATTGTATTCTTATGTTTTATCTGATGAAACAACTCAAAGGGGTTTTTTCTCCAGAGTCGTTAATGTCACGCAGGCGGCTGGTCGTAAAACTACAAGCCAAGTCCAACTCCACTGGAAAAAAAGTTGACGCGATTGGCGTCCAAGTTCTAGGGTAGAGCACCGGCAGAGGCCGTGCTTTAGCTTCTGACGATACGCTACGCCACGCGTTTCAGGATCAGCCAGTGTATATCTGGTTCTCCCGAAGGTGACCGAAAGTGACCACCGATAAACAAATTGTTCGTCGGTGGTTACTGGTTTTTTGGACTGCACTACGCTTACCATCAGGTGTAATGCAGTTACTCTGCCGTGCTCGGATAAAGAAAAGTTTATTATATAGGTACAATGGCGTCTAATACGGTCATCTTTAGGTTCTGTAATTGAGACGCGGAGTTTAGTTAGTGCATCCATTCCGTTTTTATGGGAACTTCTAAAAACATTTGCTATATTACCAACTGCATAACATTAATCTATGAAATTGTTGAACTAAATTCCAGAATTAAAATATAAACATACGAATTTAAATATAAATTGTAAACGTTATAGCAATGGTTTTTTAAAGACGTTGCAAACCGCACACAAGCAACTGTAAATAATATAGATAATATAGTTTTTTTTTTTACCTGATGGTAAGTGATCTCCACCGCCCATGTACGCCCACAATACCAAAAGAATCATAGGCGCGTTGCCGACCTTAAAGGAAAGGGATAATTAGGGATTGGTAAGGGGAGAGGGATTTGGGCTTCCGGATATTTAAGTTCGTTTCGTTCGTTCGTCCGGATATTTAAGTTTATAAGTTCGTTCGATTAAACTAGACACGTGCAATCAAAAGCCAACTTCTAATACAGTGAACCCTGGCTAAGCGGGCCCTGGATATGTAAGAACCAGAGATGTGACGGATTGTTAAAAATGTATATCCGCTGATACAGATACGGACCTCAACTTTCGAGGTCAGTCGGCGTCACTACTTGACCTTGAATCGATAGTTGATGCTTTGTGTTACTACTATACCCTCAATGGAAAGCCAAAAATACTAAATCGTCAAAATGTTTTTTATGATAAATATGCATATAAATTTACTTACTCGATAATTTTAGTAAAAGTTATATTTTCTAATATCATTATTATTAATTTTAATAATTTTTGTGCTCACTGCTCCCACGGGTCTCCGCGTGATACATATATAAAACTTTCGGAATAAATTCTCTAAATGATAGTGAAATCGGCATCTAAATCCGTTGCATAGTTTAGAAGTAAGCGGACAAACAGACAAACGCAGACTTTTTTATAATGTGTATTGAAGATCTCTATAAAGTTATTAATGTGATTATTGATAATAGCCATTTATTTTTGCAATTATAAACATTTTACAAATAAATTGCCAAATAGAGCATTTAACCCCTATTGGTGTTTTCACTCTTTAAGTTAACTGGAGTGGAAAGATTTTATAATCACATCGAATGTAGTAACTGCAAAGCAACATTACAAAATGAGCTGATTTTTTTAAATCCCTCTTATCTGATATTCAAGATATAACCACAGTTGGTTTACGTCATCCTTATGGCATTTTAAATTCGTGGAAATGCGTGAGACATCAGACAGCACACCGAATAGGTGATGCCTATATTTCAAAGAATCTTGGCTATATTAGCCAGTTCAGTTCTCGTATAGGGATCTTTCTTTACTTTTCTATTCATTGTTGGATGTTGCTGATGATAGTGGGCTTTTAAAATTGCTCAAATAACAAGACGAGATGTCGATGGCGTAATAGCAAGTGTTACGCCTGCCCATAAACACAACTGATATAGCTTAGAACAGCTGGCATTGAATTGTGCTTGTCATGCCGAGACGTAGGGTGTTAAGCCTCATAATATCCAGTAATATCACTGGCTTCAATATCGTGGTTCGTGGCAGAAATGAACAATGCGTCGAGACGAACTCGAGGGGACCTACTACCTAATAACTTCATTTGGTAACATGCAGTGCTAAGTGGTGAGATGTTGACATTGCCCTTTATTAACATTTTATTTGTAAGGTGCTCCATTTGCTTCAAATGTTGTAAGAGCGTAAACTTTTTGGTACTATGCCGATGCCCGATGAATTTCATTTTGGGTTGCGACACCTTTATTGCTGGAAATTACGGTATTTTGCAATTCATTTACAAAGGCGAAATTAGTTTACATTCAGAAGGGATTAATTTATTGAAACATTTTTTTTTGTTATTGATTTTTAGTCAATAGCAACTCTCATTAGACGAAAGAATTATTCGAAAATTCCTATAGGACTGGAAACAATATTTTATAATTGCTCAGCTCCGTGCTATAGGATATATATAATACTAGATGACCCGGTGAACTTCGTATCACCTACATAATATATTTGTGTAAAATGTGGTCAAAACTTAATACAAATGTTTTATTTACATTGAATGCAATTAAGTGAGGTACTGCGCCATTGCACGTGAGGTAGCCCGTCGCACATTTAATTGACTTCGACGACCTAAGTCAGGTCATCTCCCACCTCCCTCCGGTTGGACAGTCCTGTCCCCGTCCCGTCCCCGTCCTGTCCCCGTCCTGTCCGCGTCCCGTCCCCGTCCTGTCCCCGTCCCGTCCCGTCCCCGTCCCGTCCCCGTCCCGTCCCCGTCCTGTCCCCGTCTTGTCCTGTCCCTGTCCTGTCCTGTCTCACTGTCCTGTCCTGTCTCACTGTCCTGTCCTGTCTCACTGTCCTGTCTCTCTGTCATGTCTCTCTGTCCTGTCTCACTGTCCTGTCTCACTGTCCTGTCTCACTGTCCTGTCTCACTATCCTGTCTCACTGGCCTGTCTCACTGTCCTGTCTCACTGTCCTGTCTCTCTGTCATGTCTCTCTGTCCTGTCTCACTGTCCTGTCTCACTGTCCTGTCTCACTGTCCTGTCTCACTATCCTGTCTCACTGGCCTGTCTCACTGTCCTGTCTCAATGTCCTGTCTCACTGTCCTGTCTCACTGTCCTGTCTCACTGTCCTGTCTCACTGTCCTGTCTCACTGTCCTGTCTCACTGGCCTGTCTCACTGTCCTGTCTCACTGTCCTGTCTCAATGTCCTGTCTCACTGTCCTGTCTCACTGTCCTGTCTCACTGTCCGATCTCACTGTCCTGTCTCACTGTCCTCTCTCACTGTCCTGTCTCACTGTCCTGTCTCACTGTCCTGTCTCACTGTCCTGTATCACTGTCCTGTCTCACTGTCCTGTCTCACTGTCCTGTCTCACTGTCCTGTCTCACTGTCCTGTCTCACTGTCCTGTCTCACTGTCCTGTCCCTGTCCAGTCTAGACGCTATACGACCCGTCATCACGGCAAGCTTCGCAACGACAACCATCCGGTTTATACCTGCGCTTATAGTACCCAGGAACAGTTTGTACTGGATAATGAACATTCCAAAATCAACAACTACTAATAAATAAAAAATTAATTAAAAAAACATTGTCCAGCGGACAAAATTGTGAATCTAAACCATTCTCAGATCCCCTTGAACACACACAAAAAATTTCATCAAAATCGGTCCAGTCGTTTAAGAGAAGTTCAGTGACATACACACTCACAGAAGAATTATATATATAAAGATACTCGACATTGCTAAGAAATTTCTGGAAATGCAAATATTTAAATAAAAGTAGCTTGTTTTAAAATTAAAAAAAGCTACTTTTATTTAAATATTTTTTAATAAATATTTTGTGCCAATGCACATACTAGAAAAAAAATGTCTTCTTTTACTTGCAGGAAGATAGAAGAAAAAATATTTTTATGTACGACAAAAAAATATATTTTTATGTACCAGCTAGTCTTCTCTACAGCGTTGAAAACAGGTTCTCTAATGCACGAGAATAAATATGTCCAGTGATGTGCAGTGTCAATTTTTAACCACCCACGTACAAGTACGTGGTATTAGTATCGATTACACTAATATCTTAGCACCAAACAATCTTAAAATAGACTTGCGAAACTTGGCAGTCCGCGATGGCTGAGGTCATCTAATGCAGTCATCTATGATTGCATTGGAGTTTGTGTGATACAATACACAATCTCATTGACATGCGTACTTTCTATTTTTCTTTGAATTGAAAACAATTCCTTTAAGGTCTGTGGGTTGAGGTCGTAGGATGGTACGGTGCACGTATAAATTGGCGCGAGAAATCGCGTGGGATGATACGGATGCTCCTGATAGTAATGGCGAGAGGAGTCAACGCACTGTGACATTGCCGTACTGCTCCAATATTCACAGCTAATTATCCTACGTACTTTACCATACAGTAACAAGCTCTAATCTGCTTTATCTAGTAATTGTCGGAGTGTTTATAGCCCATGAATGCAATTTGCCTTTCATTAGCGTACATTATCTAATACTACGCATTGTACAATCTTAGAAAATGCATTTGTCTCATTACCATTCCAAGAGACGAAATGTGCTTTAACTATTCATGTAAAATAAGGAAGTTTAAAATGCTCGTGTCAATATCGCCATAGATGTTTGCTTTCTTTTTCAGAGCGGGAGCAGTGACCCCTTTATATATCGTACAGACAGACAGACGTGCACGTCCGCATTTTGTTTTATAACTATTCCACTGCCGAAAGACAAATAATGTAACACATGTTCTATTACACTAAGTAGGTAAATGTGGACGTCCGCTTGAGTTTTCCTTTGAATGAAAATGCATATTCTTCTATCCAACGTATAATATCGATTTTTGAATTCTTCGATTTTTGATTTTTGCTTCGGCAATTTTCGTTTACCATTGAAATTATGTAGGGTGATGATGTTGAAGCTATATAGAGTAGTTATAATAATAGACTGAGAAATCACTTATTTTTCTAAGTACTTGACGAAGCTTTTGGACCCTACCAGTTTTAGTTTGATAGGACTGAGATCAAGTTAGATGCATAAATTGTTAAAATTCATAGGTTTAGAAATAATTTAAGTGCTTTTTATACCAATAATATTCATTCATTCCTAATTCTGTTAGGGTCTTAATTTTATTAGTCAGATCAGTGAAAGTAGTAATTATTAACTTAGGACTCGAATTTAGTATGTATTTAGTATGTAGGTAAATAAGTGTTCACCAAACAGCGAATCTCAGATGCTTTCTTATGAATTGTATTAATAAAATTATTTTATCAACCTCAAATACTATAATGCGGTATATATTATTAGCAACTTGCGGAATGAATAAACATTTTGGCGTGTTCATTTTTGTGTGATGCTCCGAGAGGTTTTATCGCGTGTAAGTCGACCCTCCAGCTTTAGTATTTCAGATGCGATCGATGCCAAACCCGTCGTCAAGCGCTCTGTACGTATCTTTTCCCTTGCTGGATTATCTTGTAGATATATGGCCTTGTAAGTTTTTATGTTATTGAACACAAACGGCATAAAAAGAAGTAAGACATTTTTTTTCTTTCTTATACAGTGCATCGACCTATATGTTACTGCTGATGTTAAAATTTTTACGAGTGGTAGAGCCAAGCTGTAGACAGTTTTGTCTACAGCATGAATGGGCTGGCTCGACCGGATCGTTACCACTGTCTCACAGAAAACCGACATAAAGTAGCGGCTTGCTGCTGCGTTTCGTACGGTGAGTGAGATATCCGGAAGCCGAAATCCCCTCCCCTTCCCAATCCCTAATTATCCCTTTCCTTTAAGGTCGGCAACGCACCCATGATTCTTCTGGTGATGGGCGTACATGGGCAGTGGAGATCACTTACCATCAGGTGACCCACTTGCTCGTTTGCCGGCCTATGCTATAAAAAAAAAAAAAAAAAAATAATAATGGGTAAATGTAGGTTTACCCGAGAAATCCTGAGATAACACTTTGGGTAAAGTCCAAATGATGTTTCAATTGGGTAAACTTAGGTTTATCTAATATCGGGTTGGTCTGGTGGGACGATACTTGTATCTGACCGGATAGCGACCACCGTACACTGGTGCTAAAACCTGCCCTAGTGACCCACCTTGTGTGTGTCGCGTTCTAGGGTCAGACAGTGTATATTCGGTTCTCCCGGGGGAGCTTGCTCCCAGTCCTATACCTTTCCCGTCCCTTTATCCTTCCCCTTCCCCTCCCTGATAGGGACCCCTGCAGTATCTCATCCCAAGAGTCAAAAAAATACCGGGTTGGTAGTGTTAGACGAGTTGTTCAAACGAGGCTATAAAAGGTATTTTCATGGTAGGCAGCGGATTGGATGTGCCTCCGACGTTGCTAATATCTATGGGCGACGCTAACCACTTACTATCAGGTGGGCCGTCAATTCGTCTGCCTTCGTAGGAAAATAAAAAAAAGTTGGTTATCATTCGAACGCCCGCGGCACGGCGGGCGGCGAGCGACTTTTTAACTTCATTTAACTTTAGGTCGGCCAAGTTAAAGTGCGTATATTATAACTAATTGTATTCATGCTAATTACGTGATTTATAATGTACTACAATAATTATGTACAGTTTGACATCCAAATACAAAATATCTGTAGTAATCTGATTACTATTTTTTCAATTCCATTTTCAGACAATGCCCACAAACACTGATGACTCCGCTGCGGCGGATAATACTTGACGAGGTGCGAGCAGCATCGAAGAAGCAACCTAACGAGTTCGGATACAAATCCGACGAATCAGGTACGTAATTGGTTTGTTAGTCCACATGTTATCTTCCATATTATTATACTCCGTAGTATCTATATTGAAAACATGATATGTTACTATTCAAGTAGTATCGCAAAATATGTATTCTCGGATTTTTTATTGCAAGAAAACTGATCCTGAAAGTATCAAGTTATATGTGTAAAAGGTTTATCATTCGAGTATACTGAATGAATGAATGATATTTTTTATTATTATGTCTTTCAATCACATCTACAGCCATTTATGTAAATTGCTATCCCAAGTATTTATAGAACTCAGCGAAGCCACTACAAAGCTTGCTTCTAATTATAGTCTTCAACAATTTCGCCCCACTACAATTTTATTATTAAATAAATACACCCAATAGTCTCATACATAGTCCTGACCCCACAGTAAGATACGAGTCTTGTGTCGTGGGTATCAGGAACTACGAGAGACTTCGGTCTCACAATATCCAGACCCCGAAGCAAATATTTGTGGATCGCACAAACATTTGTCTCGGTGCGGGGATCGAACCCGCGGCCTCTCGCTTTACAGCTGGCTACTCGTCCGCTGCGCCACTGAGGCTGTCATTTTTTATTACATTATCAATATATTACCATTATATTACATTACAAAATAATTACATGTAGAGTGTACAGAGAAATAACATACCGCGTGTTATATTTCAATCCATCATAATATTGTTTGTGACCTCCAATAAAAATTTGATTGTATTGATTGACATTAGCAATTGGATGGTTGACGCACGCACTTTTATTGCTTGCTAAAGGATCGCGGGAGTCCCGTGTACATACAATGAATGGCGAACGGTCATTCATTGCATGATATCGCTATGTCACGTTATCGTGTCAATATTACACAATGTGTCAGTCGTACATATAGTCCTGGCCCCGCAATAAGATACGATTCTTGTCTGGAGGATATCAGGAAATACAAGAGACTACAAGATACTTGTGGATCACACAAATATTTGTCTCGGTGCGAGGATCGAACCCGCGACATCTCGTTTCATTGCCGGCTACTCGACCGCCGCGCCGCGCCGCTGTTGCTCTCACTATTACGAAAATTACTCTGTCTGTCTGTTACGTATTGACGGCTAAGGGATTGAACGGACTTTAATTAAATTAGCTAAGGAGATAGTTTATATCCTGTGCCTTCCCCAGCGTATCGGGTAGTTTTTGTCCTGGAAAAAGATATACACGCGGGCGAAGCCACGAGCAAAACCTAGTAGTATTTTTTGTATTTATTGAATGACAAGACGAGAAAGGCGCTCACCTAATGGTAATCTGGCCATAAACAGAAGCAACACCACACAGACCTTTCAATTACAAAGCACTGCATGGCACTGAACCGCGCTCGTAACCCAGAGACATAAGATATGTTAAGTCTCGTATTGCCCAGTAATTTCACCGGCTTCAATGTCCTTCGAACCAAAATACACCTTACACACTGTTGCTTGGCCGAAGAAATTGACAAAGCGGTGGTACCAACCCAGACGGCTTCTCGCATACGAGGGACCTACCTCATTGTAAAGATAAAAATTGTGATCGGAACGAAAGTCAAAAGTTTTATCTTTTCAATCTAACCTTATTATATGTGAAGATGCAATGATCCTTACGTATTATTTCAAAAATGTCACATAGGTACTCGTATATTAAAACGAATATCAATAAATAATAGTTTAAAAAAACTAAAAACACGCTTTTATAGAAAGTCTAACTAAAAAATAGAAAATAATTTTGAATAAAACAATGTATTTTATTGTAAAAAAAAGCGTGGGGTGCATGGTGTCCATAGTTATAATTTTATTATTGTATGCACCCCACGCTTTTTTTTACAATAAAATACATTGTTTTATTCAAATTTATTTTCTATTTTTTAGTTAGACTTTCTATAAAAGCGTGTTTTTAGTTTTTTTTAAACTATTATTTATTGTTCATTTTTTAGTTAAAATAAAAATATATTGTAGCAGAGAGTATAATTTTAATTTTAAACCCGAATATCAAAAAAGCGCCATCTATTGTCGCTCTTAGATACTACGATATTCCCTATAATTAACGAAGATCCAGAGAATATAATTGTAATTCCTAACCCGAATATCAATAATTAGTTAAATTAAATTAAATTAAATTATTATTATTATTATTATTATTTTTTTTTCAAATTAGTCTAATGTCATTGGCCCTCGATAAATCTACAAAGTTTGAACGAAATCTGGCCGTTTAAAGTGGGTCAAAATCGCGCCCAAAGGAGTCGGTTACAAACATACAAGTGAAGCTAATATAAAGCGTGTAAAAAGATTTCAATTCTATGTTTCTTTACACATATTGTATGTATGTGACTGTTGGGTGTATTTTTTTTTTATTTATTTATTTACACATCCAGTATTTTCTGTCAGAGATAAACCTTATATGTGTTCTATAGAACCGTCATTATTATGGTGTTCGCATCAAGACTTTCATATAAAAAACCGTCGAACACGGTTCTCGGTACTAAGCAGTCGGCAGTACTGTAAGTAGGTACGTTTTTTCGTAACACTATTACATTTGTTACGGGCGAAATGGTCTGCAGAGATATGATATCATGCAATCTCGGCCTGTTTGTTCAGTTACATCATCCTCGCTGCCCGCCAGTCGTTTGTACATCATCGCTGGCCCACGAACTGGCTTTTATGTAGTTCACTTCAATTCAGTTACGATATTATAATACCAGAATTGTATTGTCTCTATATTATTGTTTAATATGTTTTTTCGAGAGGCCGTCTGGGTTGGTACCACCGCTTTGTCTATTTATGCCGCCAAGCAACAGTGTGTAAGCACTGTTGTGTTCCGGTTTGAAGAACTTTGAAGCCAGTGAAATTACTGGGCATTATGAGACTTAACATCTTATGTCTCAGGGTGACGAGCACAGTTCAGTGTCATGCAGTGCTTGGTTATTCAAAGTTCTGTATGCTGTTGCTTGACACAAGGCAAATATCGTTTAAAAGGAGGGGCCTACGCCCAGCAGTGGGATGAAGAGGGCTGTTAAACATGTATGCCACATGTATGTTATTATAGTTATATGAGAATATAATCCGTGTGTCATTTTTGGAATGGGTGTCTGCTTCGTTGCGTTACGAAAGTTGTTACGTGTTATCTTAACTCGAAAATCAAGACATTTGTTCGTATCCTTCACTATTAATATCGTGAGAATTAAAAAAATAATGCTGAATGTAAGTGAAACTGTTTGCTTCCGTACACAGAAATGTGATATTGTATTTTTTTATTACATATATAGAATAGGGTCAGGTATTCCCTCATTGGTCAATAATGTCTTTGTGCAATAAATAAATAAATAAATAACACCCAACAGTCACACACATAGTCCTGACCCCACAGTAAGATACGAGTCTTGTGTCGTGGGTATCAGGAACTACGAGAGACTTTCGGTCTCACAACACCCAGACCCCGGACAAACATTTGTGCATCACACTGCCGGACCATTAAGCTGTGGAATAGTTTGCCGGCACACGTGTTCCCTCCTTCCTATAATATTGGGTCCTTTAAACGGAGTGTGAAGAAGCAGTTAGGCAGGCCGGCATGATCGTGCCGACCAACGATAGATACACTGTTTGTCTTTGGTCGACACTATTCCTGGATTGCGCTACACTTACCATCAGGTGTGGCGTAGTCATTCTGCCGAGCCAGGATAAAAAAAAAAACACAAACATTTGTCTCGGTGCGGGGATCGAACCCGCGGCCTCTCGCTTCACAGCCGGCTACTCGCCCGCTGCGCCACGGAGGCTGTCAATAACAACAACTACAATTACTATTAATAAATTTTACATAAAACAATTACTCTTAACAAATTTTATTAGGCCAGCGTGGTGGACTAAGGCCTAATCCCTCTCATTCAGTAGAGGAGGCCCGTGCCCAGCAGTGGGATGTATAATAATACAGGGCTAGTAAAAAAAAAAATTATTATTCGAATGGAGAGCCACGTTGTAGAGAGTTTTGTCTATAGCATGACCGTGCCGGCTTATAGAGAGAAATACAGTGGATTTCGGTTATAACGACGGCTGAGGGACCACTTTAATTCGTCGCTATATCCGGAGGTCGCTATATCCGAAATAAAAACACACACACATTTCCACAATGTTGATATTGTAGAATGAGAATCTCCAAATTTTTTACACCGATCAACATTGTTTTCACCATTTTTCAGTCTCGAAATGATGTCCACTTTTTCTTTAACAGTTAATGTACATCTAGGAACTATATTGACGAGGATTTTATCGCGGTTTTTATTAATTTTGATCCCGACGTTTCGAAGACTTTTCAGCCTTCGTGGTCACGGGGGGGACTGAGGTGTAGGTTGTCCAAAAATTATAATGTTACTTTATCTACCGTCAGTTTACAATTATAAAATGTTTATGGTTTGGTCCGATCTACGCAGAAGGAGCTCACAGTGTCTTGAGGTCTGGCAGTTGGTTTCAATGAGTAACATTCGCGTAAACATAAGAAATAATTAAATATTCACAAGGTTAAAAAACACTGTTCACTCACTGGAAATTGCTACGTAACTGATTCATAAGTTTAACTTCATACACGTGCTAAGTAGTCCTACATAACAAACAAAGCATTTGACCATCTGTGAATGTAAACAAAGGATAAGAAAGCTTAATAGTTTTATGAATGAGTCTTTGGGCCTTTGCCTGCCGCCTCAGGATTTCTAGGAATCTGTCACAAATGGTTCATAAAAACAAGTCGCTATATCCGAAATTGACGCTATATCCGAAGTCGCTATAGCCGAATGAATTTCCTACGAAAGTATGTTTTAAATTCAAGGGACGTAAGCTTAACGTCGCTATATCCGAAAAGTCGTTACAACCGAGGTCGTTATAAATGAAATCCACTGTATTTAATTACCCAAGGGTTGACTGGTAAAGAATGCCTCATGCATTAAGTCCGCCTGTACATACTTTATGTATAAAGTGTAAATAAATAAATTTCCCCAACAAACTTTAGGGATGGAATAAAAAAAATCTATATGGTTACAGCTATTAGGAATTTACCATTAGGAAAATGCTGTCAAAATGTCAGCCTTTTGAGTAACTGCGGCGGTTTGACCGCGTGGCCACTGATGAATCAGTTAGTCAGTACATGCCATTTTATATTATTGAATAAATAGAATGTTCATTCATATACTGTTATGTATAAAATGTGTTGTCTATCTAAATAATATGAGTTTATGACTGAGATACGTTGTTAAGATTAAATTGTGTGAATATGATTTCGTGTAACAGACTGTATGACATAAGAGTGTGTTGTGATTTGTGATTCATGCAGTGCGCAATAATGATTGATTTGGTACACAGGTGCATATTTGTTATTGTGATAAGAAACAGAAATGGTCACGTGATCACCGATGGTTGTTGATTACTGACGAGTGTCGCGTGAACATTGTCAAGTTTACTGACCTCCCGATTCATCAACGTAGTTTATCTCTACAATTATCAATCAAAACTGATGGTACTGATGTTAGGGTTAACTTTCATGGTGTTATGTTCGGGCTTTACGTTTAGAACTCTTTGTTTAGGTCTCATTTTTTTTAAATAGTAACATTCGATAATATTTTTTGACAGGCCGTGGGTTCGCTTCCCGCACTGATGGTTTCGGGTCCGGTTCCGGTTGTGGAACCGCAAGTCCCTCATAGTTCCTGATACCCAAGATATAGGTTTAACCTAGTCTGGGATCAGCTATGTGTATGTCAATCTGCACTTATTCTTAGAACAGAATTGTTTAAAGGAATTTTAAGTCAGTGAAATTACTAGGCATTATGGGGCATAACATCCTATGTCTCAAGGTGACGAGCGCGGTTCAGTGCCATTCAGAATTCGAAGTTCTGATTTGGGTTACTTTTGTTTATAGGCAGGTGTCACGCTTACCAACAGGCGAGCGACCTGCTCGCTTCGTTGTTCAGGCAAAGAAAAAATAACGGTTCTACACGAAAAAACATTGATAATTCTAAACTATTCTACACTAAACAGCGTGCCAGAGTATATCTGTGCGAAATATAACCTTAATAATTATGCAGCCATATTTTTATCTTGTGTGTAAACATTACACAATGATTGTTTTTTTATTTACAGTGTACATAGCCCTCCGATTGATGCAAGCGGTGACTGCGCGCGTGAACAACGTGTGTCTGCGTTATCTGGACAACTCGCGACTGGACACACTGCCCCCTCCCCCGCCGCTCCCCCAGAGAGATCTCAAGACTGTGTCATGTGCTACGAAGAATTCCAGACGAGTGATGGAGGATCGACACGTCGAGATTGGAAACTTGGAGTCGTTGTTCGGTATCGAGGTGGTTATGCTTTTAGTGTGCTCTATTTGTTAAGCAGGGAAGCGTGTTCTTTTATTTTTATGTGATTGAATGACGAGACGAGCCAGACGCTCGCCTGATGGTAAGCGCTACGCCTGCCCATAAACAGAAGGAACACCACACAGAACTTTGAATTACAAAGCACTGAATGCCACTGAACTGCGCTCGTCACTCCGAGACATAAGATGTTAAGTCTCATAATGCCCAGTAATTTGCCTGGCTTCTATGTCCTTCAAACCGAAACACAACAGTTCTTACACACTGTTGCTTGGCGGCAGAAATAGAAAGCGGTGGTTCCAACCCAGACGGCCTCTCGCAAACGAGGGACTTACGACCTTGTCGTGTTGTGTTTAGTTAAACCCTACTGCCTACTATGACCAATGTGAAAGTTTGGATGTTTATGAGTCAGTCACGTCATGGTTTGGATGAAGTTTGGGACATAGATAGACCTACCTGGGAATTTAATTGCAGACATTATACATAATCTGTAGATTAATTAGATACCGCAGATGTATCCACTTTGTGAGCCGAAAGCGAACGAACTTTTGGACACAAAACCTTCGCAATGCGTACTGTAATTTAATTTGCATTCTATATTACCGCAATAATTCGTCAGCCGAACTATAGATGAATTAAAGAAGGAAAGATTGCTCACGCCTAAATACATTCATACACCTATCACGTTAGGAAGTTGTATTGCTTCTGTTTATGGACAGGCGTGGCGCTTATCATCAGGCGAGCGACCTGCTCTATTCGTCATGCAGGCTAATAAAACAAAAAAGAATGTGATTGCAAAAATGCCTTTGGATCTGGAAACCCTCCTGATTAGAATTGGAATTTTTGAAATCCTATCCTACTAATATTATAAACGCGAAAGTTCGTAAGTATGGATGGATGGATGTATGTTTGTTACTCTTTCACATAAAAACTACTGAATGGATTTTAATAATCTTTACAATAATATAGCTTATACATCAGAATAAGACATAGGCTACTATGTTATTCAAAAATCAACCCCTGAAGGGTTTAAATAAGGGATGAAAGTTTGTATGAAAGCTTTTTGATGGCGAAACGGGCACAGCTAGTATGTTATAGGTACGGGACAGAAGTAGGGTGAAACTCTATTATATTTTTGTTTACGAGAAAGATGTTTTATATAGCCAGAGAATATTGTAATACTGCGATGTACGGTATGACAAATGTTTGTCCTTGCGTCACCATTATCATTGCAGTCTACCAATTCGGTGCAGTGATGTAACGCTTATTCAAATGCGAGCATGTCCTGTATACCTATTTGTATAAATTTCCATACATCTATGGGTATACAAATTATTTATTTATACATGTTATGTTTCGAACAGATTATCAATGAGTAGGTTGTATTGTACAGTAGTGATGTTCATGTACAAAAAATATCGATATTTTTTCCGATATAATATATCGAAATATTGTATCGATATTTAGCGAAATATCGGTCAAAAATATCGATATATTCGATATATCGAATTGTAGGAAGGAAAAGACTTTATTAGAAAATGATTAACAAAAATAATATCGAATAGCTAAAAAAAACAACATTCAATACTTATTCTGGTATTTGATGTTGTTTTTTTTTTTTTAGCTACGTCTGATACATTTTTCCTAAATATTCTACGAGATATCCTTATTTCGATATATCGGATAAAATATATCGATATTATATATCGACATCAATGATTCGATAATATCGCATTGATTCGATATATCGGATAAAATATATCGATATTATATATCGACTTCAATGATTCGATAATATCGCATTGAATCGATATATCAAATAAATGTATCGATATTTTATCACATATCGATACATATCGAGCACCCCTATTGTACAGTATACATGTACATGTTTGTGTGATCAATAAATATTTGTTTCGGATCTAGGCTTTTGTGAGGCAGTAAGTCTCTTAATTCCTGACACGCTCGATACAGGTTAACCTAGTGTGGGGTCAGGTCTATGTGTATGACTTATCGCCAGTCTAATTATCAAGAGTCATAACTCCTTTTGGGCAAAATTTTCAAATAATATTTAAGTTTTAAATAATTTTTTATCGGTGAAGGTTAGCTTTCGTTTTATAAGTAACTAGGAGACCCGGCCACGCGTTGCTGTGGCTAAGGTATATGTTAAATTATATTGTAGTAATCTATTCAATACAGTATGCGCCATCTATTGGATATTTACCCAATCCAGCCAATAAATTACCCTACACCGCCATCTGTTAGAATCTTATGGTACTTACAGATAATTATAACTCTTTCTCATATAATAAACAAATAATATGCAATAAAAAAATATTGCGACTATGAATGGAGATATAAACTATACTATCTCTTAAGTTAGATCAAACTACACACAGTTTGCAAAATTCAATTAAAATTGGTTCAGTAGTTTAGGAGTTCATCGAGGACAAACAACGTGACACGAAATATTTATAGCAACATTGGAGTTATTTTGCTGGAAAAAGGAACTCCATCAATACCACATCAATAAGAAACATCAATAAACCAATACCTTTCTTTTGGAATTACGCATTTTGATAATTAGGCCAACAACGTTATGGATGTTTTTATTTATTGAAATAAAACTAATTTAACTCCACACCGTGACCACGAAGGCTGAAAATCTTTCGAAATGTCGGGCTCAAAGTTTATAAAAAAAACCGCGATAAAATCCGTTTAAATTAGTTTTATTTCAATGAGTAATATTCAGGAAGTAATTAAATAATTTAATATAAGGTGGACAGACGACCTGATGAGGGTCGCAGGATGTCGCTGGATGCAGGCCGCTTCCAACAGGTCGGTCTGGAAATCTTTGGGGGAGGCCTATGTTCAGCAGTGGACGTCTTGTGGCTGATGATGATGAGTAATATTCGCGTAAACATAAGAAATCATTATGTATTTATTTATTTAAATGTATCGTGGTGTTTGCATGTTGCAGACGACAGAGCCGACGAGTTTCTACGCGGTGTACGACGGGCACGCTGGCTCAGCGGCTGCTACTTACTGCGCGGCGCATCTGCACCAGTACCTGGTTGAGAGTCCACACTTCACCGCCGACCTCAGGAGGGCGATGCGCGACGCCTTCCTGCGGACAGATGCAGAGTTTATAAGGAAAAGTAATCAAGAGGTAAAGATATAATAAAAAAAAAAGGTAAGATAAAGGTCGCAGGATGTCGCTGGATGCAGGCCGCTTCCAACAGGTTGGTCTGGAAATCTTTGGGGGAGGCCTATGTTCAGCAGTGGACGTCTTGTGGCTGATGATGATGATGATGATGATGATGAAAGATATAATTGTACCGAATTGAACTGTGAAAGATGAAGACGATCCGAAGATCTGAAGATGCTGGTGGTAGGATAGCGACCACCGTACACATGGTGCTAAAGTCTGCCATAGTGAAACCATACCTTGTGTGGATCGCGTTCCAAGATCAGCCAGTGTATATCCGGTTCTTTCGAGGGGCTTGCCACATGACTTGATGGTTCGTTTGGGCGGGTATAGTCTACAGGGGTACATCCTTGTAACCTTGTTGAAGCGGTATAGTCTACAGAGGTAAATCCTTGTATCCTTGTGCCTGCATCGGTGATTCGCCTGTCCTGTCACAGACCCTTCGATTTGCTTCTTCCTTCTTCAGATACCCATACATGTTAGAGTTGGTATGCACGGGTTTACCATAATCTGAGCTACGGTGGTGGTATTCATAGGACATCCCCGTTTTGTAGTTATAATAGACAACGATGATGTGAAGTCTTTAATTTGCCTTATTGAGAACTGTGCATGCACGAGCGCTATAAACGCTCTGTTTTGCCTGCATGCAAGCGTTACCGAGCGACAAAGATATTAAGTATGATGTTCCTAAGGTTGCATGTACAGCAGAGGACAAGGTTTTGCCTGTCGGCTGTGCTTGTAAGGTTTTAGCTATCATGTAAACCCTACCGTGTATGGCCACCTTAACAGTAGTGTGCGAGTTATTCAACTAAAGTGTAACGGACGTGAAGGGAGCGATGCGCACACGTGTGTAAATTGTATACGTAATTGAAATAAAACTAATTTAAACGTGTTTTATAGCAGCATTTTATTAATTTAAAAAAATGTATAAAAAAACCGCGATAAAACACGTTTAAATTAGTTTTATTTCAATGTGTAATATTCGCGTAAATATAAGAAATGATTGTGTATACGTAACCGGTAACACGTGTGTCGATCGACGTGTGTATGTGCAGCGTGCATGCGGCGGCAGCACGGCGGTGTGCGTGTGCGTGCGCGCGCGGCGCCTGCTGGCGGCCTGGGCGGGCGACTCGCAGGCGCTGCTCGCCAAGCGCATGCGCCTCATGCAACTCGTGCACCCGCACAAGCCCGACCGACAGGTACCACACATGTACATACATAATATATTAACATAATAATAATATATTACTTAATAATAAGTATTACACAGTAGTGGCTTGTTTTGACGTGTCGTGTTCCGGGTTAGCTGATGTATATCCAATTAATGCATGCCGGCACAATTCTTGCAACTGTCAGGAGACGCAATGACTTTTGGCGGTTAATACGTTACTGACTGTATACGTTATATTGGACTACACTGTACATACCATCACGTGTGGGGCAGTCACTTTGCCACTAAGTGGGTCAGGGCGGGAGAGTATACATACATTCTGTATCAACACTGTATCAACTACGAGGGACTTTCGATCTCATAACACCGATATCTGAAACAAATATTTGAGGATCACACAAACATTAGTTTCAGTGTGGGAATTGAACCCGCCTTTTTTATTTGATTGAATGATGACACGTGCAAGACGCTCGCCTGATGGTAAGCGACACGCCTGCCCATAAACAGAAGCAACACTACTCAGAACTTTGAATTACAAAGCACTGAACACTGGCTGGGACGGAACTGCGCTCTTCACCCCGAGACATGACATGTTACGTCTCATAATGCCCAGTAATTTCACTGGCTGCAAAGTCCTTTAAACCGAAACACAACAGCGCTTACACACTGTTGCTTTGCAAAGCTATGGTACTAACTCAGACGGCCTCTCACATACGAGGGACCTACCACCTTGTAGAATGTCTTATGTCTTAAAAGAAAACTGTAGCTATGTATAAAGAACGAGTATTTAAATATATATTATTTGCAGGACGAAAAGGCACGAATAGAATCATCCGGTGGTACGGTGATGTACTGGGGCACGTGGCGAGTTAACGGACAACTAGCCGTCTCTAGAGCTATCGGTGAGTCAGTTCATATGTGTGCTATCAAATGAATGTGTGAATCAAATAAGAATAGGTGTAACTTTTATGTCATCTTGTTAAATTAAGGTAAGATTAAATTATTTGTAAAACCAATGACAGCTATAATAGATTTTATAATGCTAATTAAAATATTTTTCCATGTTTACTTTAAAAAGCCCCGATCTTTTCAAGTGACTGTTAACAGGTTTAGTTTCTTATTCTTTGAAACGCATACTAGCTAGTGTATAAATAAGCAGAAACGGGCTAAAGACCGCTTTTACTTATTTATACACAATAAAATATTACTGTAGTAACATTTTTCTGCAGCATGAATGTCTACGGTTCCATCGCTGTGATATAGATAATGCAACTTATACTTGCAAGTTTTCTTATGTTTGCTTGATGTGTATACAGGGTTATTTTTAAAACACTGACAACCTCGCAGGGCCATATAGCTGACCCCATAAGGAACAACTTTTGTTCTACGAGTTTGGACATAACTCAATACATAAGAAAAAAAATGATTTTACAAGTTTTTGTTATGTAGTGTTTTTGTTCGTACGTCTGAGTGTAGGTATTATCGATCGAGACGGCGCGGCCGGTCATTGAACTGACGCGTATTACGTAATCTGCGCGTAGGTAAAATTCAAGACGGAAATTAAATTCATAATTATTTTAGTATGAGAATAAAATCTAACAAATTATGAAAAGTCGTAGAACAAAAGTAGTAGCAAATGACCTTAGGAATCTACTCCTGCGAGGTTGTCAGTGTTTTAAAAATAACCCTGTATAGTAACTGCTACAGTTGAGTTTTTTATAAGATTACGACTGACACGTCACTAATCACATAAAACAAAACTACCAATTTATAAGGTAGTTCAAGATCTGTAAAAATGAACCGATCTGTCTATTATACCATACTCCTCCTACCTAAAAAAGACGAAGTGATTTGCTGTTGCGTTTCGTACGGCCAGTGAGATTGGTGTCCACTTTCTCATTATTTTGTTTAGGTTATTTAAAGGTTTCTTTTGCTTTTTCATTAAAAAAAGACGTTTTCCATGCTTCGAAACAAATCTATGGGGCTCGTGTCGACTCCCGGACCGAGAGAATCTAACATATTATGGCTAGAAATAAATTAAAATTACAGAAACTATTTTTTTTGTAATATTTAAAGTGGGCACTTAATTCATGTGAAGTGCTCGGGTATAATGTGCTAACAGGGTCGGGTAATGTAAGCTTTGGAAGTATTAGTTACTCACATTTTATTTAATCTAAAAGTCGAAGGTTTTACAGGGTGGTTATCACATTGATGCCCATAACGCAGCTTATGGTACGAAAGATTTTTATATTCACTTGGTTCAAATAGGGAAGAAGAAATCATTGTTTGACCCTTGTTGTTTATTGTTTTTTGAACATGAACATTACCTGACCGCTTAAAATTTAGTAGCGGTAACCGAAGTGGGTGATAATATAGTTTTTCCTGTTTGTAATAATTATTTAAGTTAATATGTAATTTATCACTGTTTGTTTAACCTAATAATTTTGCTGATGGTAGGATATTCATATGCGCCCGGATAGCGACCACCACACACATGGTGTTAAAAATTGCCATAGTCATCCACACACCTTGTATGGATCGCGATCCAGGATCAGCTAGTGTATATCCGGTTCTCCCGAGGGGCTTGCGACATGACTTGATAGTTGATTGGGCCGGATATACGAGTACATCCTTGTATTACTGTGCCTGTATCGGGCATCCGCCTGTACTGTCGCAGGCCCCTCGATTTGCGTCTTTCCTCTACAAAGAAGAAAAAGCATTTATTCAGGCCGGCATGACTCTGGGAACTACCGATAAACTTATTGATTGTTGGTGGTCGCTGCTTCTTAGGATTGCACTACGCTTACCATCAGGTGTTGTGCAGTCTCTTTGTCGTGCTCGTATAAAAAAAGGACTATAAAATATTGAATACAGTAATATCGAGATGTTTGATGAAGATGGGACCTTTAATATTTTCCACAATTGCGATAAATATTTGGCATTCAACAAAATTAAACCAAGGACAACTGCCACAGGTCGAATTAACAGTTGTAAATATTTTCCTGCAGTTTCCTTATAACCCGGAAAGTGGAACTAATGTGTACCACATTCGACATTACCACTTGCATATAAATGTTAACAATTAAATTGCATAATATTTACACAAACTTTAGTCATCAGGTTATTTATATACGCTTTATATAGGTACTTTAATGCGTGTAGCAAATAAGACACGATGCATGTTAAAGTAATTATAAAATCCTGTGAAAAAGATATTTTGTGTGCAAAATCGCGAGTCATACATGGCCGTAGTCATCACACGTACCGACCGTCATACGAGATTTGCTTTTATTGTGGCCATAAAGTTATACAGCTTCGTACAGGTTTTAAAAGTTCCAAACATGAAAAATTAGGTTGCCGACCCGAACATTATTTGTTTACATACTTTTATTTGACCACATAAAATTGGTCCAAACCCCACAAAACGTGTAAAATTGTGTATTGTATGTCTAACAAAATCTGTTTAACTGCGAGAGAATGCTTACGGAATTAAGTCCGCTTATATCTACTGTATAAATAAGTCAACATAATTATCACAAACTAAACTTCTATTTTGGGTGATCATAATTTCCACGTATAATTCTTTTTGAAATAAGTGATTTTGCAAGCTTTAGAGAAATGACTACAATTCATTTTGAAGCGTCTTTTGGTTTATCCGAGCACGGCAAAGTGACTGCACTACACCTGATGGTAAGCACAGTGCAGTCCAAACAACCAGCGACCACCGAAAAGCAATGAATTTATCGGTGGTGACCAGAGTCATGCTGGCCTATATAAATGAATGCCCTCTTTGAAGAGGGAAGAGGCATATTAAGGGGCCTGCGACAGGACAAGCGGATGACCGATGCAGGCACAGTAATACAAGGATGTACCCCTATACCTCCTTTAATCAACCATCAAGTCATGTCGCAAGCCCCTCGGATGAACCGGATATACACTGGCTGATCCTGGAACGCGATCCACACAAGGCGTGTGGATCACTATGCCAGGTTTTAACACCATGTGTACGGTGGTCGCTATCTGGGTGGATATGAATATCCTACCACCAGCAGTATGTCTGATGATTTCGACGTTAAAGGGATGCGGATTAAATACATTGGTTTTGACATCTTAATATTTTCCTAAGTGACGTCGTGATTTTCTGACCCCACATTTATTAAGGCGTGACGTGATATCTATGAATAAATCAGAGAAGCAACATCTATGAATGCAAAACGCTAGGTCATTGCAAGGGAGTTAAAACTACAAAACACCCCATTCCCCGTACGACATTGTGTGGCCCAATCGAATACTTGACCTTGATACGAAAAGGCGGGCCCCCCACCCTAACCTATCATCCGTTATGAAAGTCGTGGGGTTAGTTTAATAGGGTGGCTTTTCTTATTAATTTACGCTAGAATTTTCTACAATTAGACATCTTAGATGGCGGAAAATCCGCCACCCATCTTAAGCTCGGCAGGGCGTTTAACATTGGAGTTAATCGGTCGTTATATTGTTATTGCGGGTGCGCTCAGTCATTTTTCACAAGGAGCCGTCAGCCGGAGTCATTAAAGTCGTGTGCCGACCATTAAATCGTTAGTAGTATCCTGCCCTTCAGGGGGCTGTATCTCATGCTGCGATATGATGTTTAATAATTTTAACATGATATGCTGTTTATTTTGGTGCTATAGGGAAAGAATGATTCCATATGAAGTTTACGTCTTATAGAAAACGAAGTTAATTTTATCTGCTGAGTTCGTGCAACATAAGTTTTGGATTTGCCTATGTACTTGTCGCTTTTGTTATCATAAGGTAAACTTTTCTTCTTAACCGATGTTTAAATATGGTTAAGCTTTTAGTCGCCACGTTTTAAAGAAAAATATTTGTTTAGCTATACCATTTTTTTTAATTTTATTTGATTGAATGACGAGACGATCAATGTGCTTGCCTGATGGTAAGTGTTACGCCTGCTTATAAAGAGAAGTAACACCACACAGAACTTTGAATTACAAAGCATTTCATGGTACTGAATTGCGCTCGTCACTCCGAGACATAAGATGTTAAGTCTCATGCCCAGTAATTTCACTAGCTTCAATGTCCTTTAAACCGAAATACAGCAGTGCTTACACACTGTTGCTTGGAGGCGGAAATAGACAAAGCGGTGGTACCAACCCCGACTGGGTTGGACCTCTCGCATACGAGGGATCTACCACCTTGTAAAATGTATAAAATACAAATATAAGGTATTGGTGCTGGTGGGAGGATATTTGTATCCGACCGTATAGCGACCACCGTACACTGGTGCTAAAACCTGCCATAGTGGCCCACCTTGTGTGGGTCGCGTTCCAGGGTCAGCCAGATAAAAAACATAAGAATATTCTCTATGACTAAGGCTGCATAATTAGATCTTCAAGTGTTGTCTTTGTCAGTGCTATTAATAAAAATCACAATGTATATTATTGTGTCGCGTACAGTGTTTGAAACAATGGTGGAAGTGCATTCATTAGGAGTGCGAGCGCGGGCGCCGCAGTGTCGCGTGTCGCGTCACCCTCCGCCGCGAGCCCTCCTGTTGCTACAACCCCACTGTACGCCACGCACTAATATCGATCACTTGGACACTCGCTCGGTGCACTCTAGTGACGCGAATTTATTTTCATATCGATGATCTGTATCGTGATTGAGAACAATGACAACTTTACTTAGAGTCATACTTTAATTGGTTTCGTATCAACCACGCTTTTATATTGTAATTTCATACATGAAAGTTGTTTCACATCACTGTCCTTTTGCCGAGTTGTTAAACAATGTTGGCGTTAAATTATGTTTTTGTAAATTATACAGTGTCATTTTGACACCCTATACTTAAATGAAACCATGTGTAGTGTTCGTTAATATAAGTACTTTGAGCTAAGACACTTTCTTATTAAAGGCAAAATAAAAAAATAATATTTCCTAACAAATTAAATGCCATTAACATTAGATTAATTTTAAACAGTCTGTATACGCGCGCACACACATATACAACTCAACACATCGTACACAGTACACAGTACACACCCGTCATCGAATGAATGAGACACACACACATACATTACCATTAGATACATGCATAAGCAACTACGGCGAATAATATTAATTCAGATCCTGCCCGTAAGATTACGCCCCGGATGTAAAGTAATAGCTTATAATTTATCAAAAGCAGCAAATAAACGACAGTGTAGTAGTGCAGTATCGCTGAGCCGGAAGTAAACTTAATTTTTAATAAAACTCTATAAAATGTTATTGTCTCCCTCAGATTTCTAAAGAAGTCACCTACATTAAAATCTGTAGCGCGCAGTTAATTTCTCAATTTCCGAACAACTTTTATTAAATACTAGCGCGGCCTACATAATGCTGCAATGTAGGTTAAATGATGTAGAATACTTACTAAATCGACAAATACGGCATGCGGGAACCCCCTCGTGTGCAAGTCTTGGACATGTACAATTATACATAATACCATGATACCATGTTTATACTTCAGTATACATGTAGTATGTACTTAACACAAACACTTAGGCATTATTCTAAACTTGATAAACCGGTAGTGTCAATTTCACTTCAATACGAATAATTATTACACACTTAAAACATTACACAAACGTTTGTGAAAACAGTATCAATTTCACCAAGATCGCCGCACTAATAAAAATTACGAAATATGTACCGTAATCATCATTAATTACTAATAAAAACTAAATACTGAGCAAAATGGCGGTTTGAAAAAAATACGTGCACATCAAACGAAACGACCCGAAGCGAACTAAGAATACCTAGTTTGTTTTAAACTTGTGAGTGTAGGTATAAGTCCGTATTGAATGCACGCATACCAAGGAATAAGGAATGCCTAAATGATACATTTTAGTGTTGTCCTAATGTGATTATGTATGATTCGATCCGCGAATCTATGATCGAATAAAAAATACCGATTCTTGGAATTGCGATAAACATATCGATAATCTCATTGATGTAGCAGCAATGTAGTAGTACATTGCAGGCTGAGACCGATGAGGTATTGGTTCAAAAATGTATGTAAGTACTACGGTTCGAAAACATGTATTTTATTATGAATTTGTATTTTACTTAACGATACGTGAATTATGTGTATAATTATGGTGCTGCTTAGGTAACTTGTACGGGTGGTTTGGCATGCATTTCCAAGCTTAATTGATATCGCGACATGAGCCCACGTAAATGATAGGCCATCACACGAAATATTTTGCCTTTACGCTATAATAATCGTCATAAATATTCTTCACTAAAAACATTTCAAGAAACTTATTAAACCTATAATGTATCAATATTAATTGAAACCTAGCGACTATATCTAGCGACATTAAATAATCGTAAGGTTAAGATTAAGTTCGATTTGAAGGATCTATTAACAGAAGATTGCAACGCATGAATAGCAATGAATCCAGCACTAGCGTTACACGTGTATTGGGAGAAAGTGACAGCTATTGTATTTACTCTAATGCGAAAAGAGTCCCGATAATAGTTTATTTGTGTGCATTTATTATACCATCAAGGTCATTGTACCCGATTTATAAAAACGCCAAGCGTACAGAAGGCAAACGGCGCATTAGATAAGTTAAAAACTATTTTGGAAATGACGGCTCAAAATAGTAATTTAGGAATAGAAATAAATATTAGATTACCCTATGAAATGTAATAAAATCCTAAGTAAAATAGAATCTTGTAACTTTTGCAATGATTATTTGTATTTAGTCAAATTTGTGATACCTATTTATTGTTGAATAACGTTATGTACTCCTCGCAAACACATTTTTTTTACGTTTTATCAATTAACAAAGTAATACTGTCGCAACTTTTTCAGGTAATGTGTCAAGAGCGTCTTTGTGAGCCTGAAACGTATTTTCATATGTATGGAGTTGCCCTTCTTAAGCGTTTGTGTTTTATAATTACATCGTCAGCTGTGACATTTTATTCAATAGATTTTAGTGCAAAAACCGTACAGCGTGATTTAAAAGGCTCAAAACTTAAATCACGTTTTTTGCCAAAACTACTACAAGCTCAAGCCTCATGTTTGGTACAAGGTAAGCAGAGGCGATGACGAATATGTGGTTTCATTTAGTAACAGGGTGTCAAAATAACACTGTATTATAATTAATTAGGTTTTCGCAGCAAGTCCTCTGGAATTAAAAACTGATTATCAATTTATTAGTCTAAGTAGATATAGGTGACGAGCGCAGTTCAGTGCCAATCAGTATTTTATAATTCGAAGTTCTGATTGCCGTTGCTTTTGTTTATGGACAAGCGTGACGCTTACCATCAGGCGAACGATCCGCTCGTCTCGTCATCTAAAGCAAATAAATAAACCTTAATCCTGAATTAAGTACGTTTAGCAAAAATTATCCAATCTCTAATCGATTCTTTCGCATCTCTAATCCCATATCGGAATCCCATATCGGAGGGTGCCGACGGGACAGTAACAACATAATGTTGACGTTTTCTCACAGCTCGATGCACGGCCCCGCGCGACGCGACCCGATAGCACGCTTACCCCAACTATCGGATCACGGGAATGCATCGATTTCGTTTTCCAACCAAGATTAAGTTGAATCGCTCCCCCTCGGATGCTTTAAGTTATTGCGGTGTGAATATCCCCGTAATCTTTCGATAGTACGATAATAGAACCTGCGAGTATATTGCAATTACAAATAACATTAGGTACGCATTGAGAAGTCAAGATTTTCATAAGTTTCTATACAATTTTGCTAATGATATATCACATTGATATTATTAACACTTGAAATAAAACGAATAAAGACGGATTTTTACGAGGTGGACTGACGACGAAGGCTGAAAAGCCTTCGAAACGACGGGACCAAAATAAAATAAAAAAACTGCTATAAAATCCGTTTAAATTCGCTTTAAATCAATGTGTAACATTCGCGTAACCGTAAGCAATCATACACTTTCATCTTACTAGTGATTAATATTGCTCATAAAATATTTAATTTTCAGTAAAAGGACATTGTGAAGCAATTCGTTGAGTCACTTCGCGATGGATGTTAAATTTAAAAGAGCAAGGGCACATGAATCATTTCTCTACTCTTAGATGGAAACGGTGACCGTACATTTCTATAATTGCAATATGAATGTCAAGGTTCTGAGTTGCATTTGTTAAGCTATATTTTACGGCTTCTAAATAAATAATCAAATTAAAATATTGTCTTTAAATAAATGATAATAAATAAAAAATCTAATTAGTTATAGGGGTTAACCATAACTCTTCAAGACTAAGCGTCTAAATAAGAAAGCGGACCCCGGCACTAAACAAGTATAACAGAAAGAATAAAGTCAACACTATTTGTTCTTGGTTGAATTTAGCGTTAGCAATAAATAAATGTGTAATTTAAATACATACATACACATATGCACTCATGCCTGTAATCCACGAAGGGATAAGCAGAGATGTAACCCGTACACCCATATTTCGCCGAGCTTATTTAAATCCCATGATGTGATAGTGGCAAACCTATACCTACCGGGTACATTTTCCGTAAACCAGGCTGATATTGAGTGTTTCGTCATAGAAAAACCCAAAATTACTTTTACTCGACCCGGGAATCGAATGCGAGAACTCGGTACAGCGGTCGTACCGCCTATGCAAAACAACTTTGCCATTGAGACAGGCAGTTGTTATTTAAATTATATTGATAATTAGATTAAAATTTATGTTATGACTTTTTTAATCTTTCGTCTCGGCTGTAATATATTTTGTGTGTAATATATTTGTCATAATGAAGTCGTTCATTTTATAATAAAGAACAAAAAAATACCCAAGTTTCCTGTCAATACCACTTGGTTTTTTATCATTTTGAACGGAAGTATACATTATTATATCCCATGTGGAGAGATTAATTTTAAACAAAATCTCTACTTATCCGTTTTTCATCCGGTTGGCATGATTATTTCTAAGAGTTTATTTCCTTTGTATTTTTTTAATTCGATATTATATTTAAATACATTCAATCTAAACTTATATAGAGGAAAGATTTGATTGCATTTACATTAAATAGGCTCTAAAACTACTGGACTGATTTGAAAATTAATTATTCCGATTTGAATTAATCCGTCGGTCGTCGGCCATGGGTGGTGGACGTCGTCAGTCGCGTTCAACGTGTGGGCAGACAGACCACAACCTTAGATTATTACCAACACATGTTCTATCGCTATGTCTATTCGGTGAACCTATTCCAGAAATGTAAACGGATATCTACCCACTTAACAAACAATTCCTTTGTTTGGACCGTCAATAAACCAAATGCAATACATACGGTGAATGCAAAAACATATTTCCGAAATTAACGACGATTGTCGACGCGCATAATTTGAATCGAAGGACTATACGTACATCTATTATTTATTATAAGTTTTTTTTTATATACATAAAATCATAGGCCGGCAAACGAGCAAGTGGGTCACCCGATGGTAAGTGATCTCCACCGCCCATGTACGCCTACCACCACATGAATCATGGGCGCGTCGCCGACCTTAAAGGAAAGGGACAACTAGGGATTGGGAAGGGGAGGGGATTTGGGCTTCCGGTTATGTCACTCACCGTACGAAACACAGCAGCAAGCCGCTACTTTACGTCGGCTTTCTGTGAAACAGTGGCAACGACCTGGTCGAGCCAGCCCATTCATGCTATAGACGAAACTGTCCACAGTGTGGCTCTACCACTCAAAAGTTCAATGTTCAATCTATTTTGCATTATGTTTAGTCATCTTTAGACAATTTGTTGAATCATAATATTTGGCACGTAGGTGACGCACAATACAAGCCGTACGTGACGGCGCGGCCCGAGATCGCCACCGTGGACTTGGACGGCGATGAAGATTTCGTGGTGGTGGCGTGCGACGGACTGTGGGACTTCGTCAGCGAAGACGATATCGCGCTTGCTGTCTACAGGCAGCTGGCTGCTGACCCTGGTGAGTGCTGTACTGTAATGTCATGTTTTGTGTACAGTGGTCAAGGAATACTGATTGTGTATCAGATAAGAAGAAATGTCAGAAAAAAAACTCGTGTTTAGGGATTATGTCAAAGTTGTCTATTTACAGAACATGTTTATAGTGGTCTAGGAATATTGATTGTGTATCAGATAAGAAGAAATATCAGACAAAAAAATATCGTATTTAACGATTATGTCAAAGTCGTCTGTTTGTTTAGTTGCGGTTGAATCTTCATTTTTATCAGAAACTTAAACTTTTGAACTTAAATTGATACATTTTGATTTACGATAGGACTTGAAGCACAATTAAGAGATTTCTTCTGTCTCATAGACCTCTCCATCTATGGAATAATAAAAATACTAGGGAAGATTGAAATATTCTTAGCCTAGCAAGCCAGCCTTATTTTTTTTTATTTATTTTGATCAACAAACACAAGTACAGTGTGTCTTAAATATAATTACAATTATTAAACATATATAAATAACTGTACGACCCACACCGTTGTTCCCAGATTAATTAATAAGTAGTAGGTACTACTACCTACTACCAATACTTATGCTAAGTTTATGATTGTAAATTTAGAACGTGGTCGCGGAACCCGATCAGACCGTGTCCGATATACCCATGACTGATATTTGACCGCTTTAAAATTCAACTGTAAAAGGTGGTAAGTTTCAAAAGTGTGTATGAAGTTCTAAGTTTAGGTTACGTTATGATACATGATTTATTATATTATACGTTACATATGAAATGATATGTCCTAAAAATAAGACTAAGGTGAATGTGTTCTGGTAACTTTTGGTGAAATAAAACCTGTACGGAGATAACATTAACTACCTTGTTCTATTTAACTGCGGTTGCAGTAATTGAATTTATTACTTAATGTCGTTTCCGTGATAAAACGCAGTCACATAAATATTATCTTAATATATGTTTAAAATACAGCACATATACCTACGTTGTATATGTATGTACATATAAATGTAACGTTTACAACACGGGAGTGTTTCGTAAAGTTATCTACACTGATGTTTGTGTTGTTAATTGGTGTTGCGAGCGGAATGCAGTCTGGTTAAATTATCTACGTTTGTAACAACTAATTGAGTTGTCGGTTCATGAAATTAAAACGCACTACTTTTTTTTATCGAGCAATCGTTTGACAACTTATGTTTTATTTACCCGATTTTACATGGTATTTTTTTTGTACCCAACTTTGATAACAACGGTATTTTTTTTCCTTGTAATTGGCTATCAGTTTTATTTAAAACATGCTTTGATTACGCAAAAAAAATAACACAATCACCTGGCTATGTCATGGTCGGAGCAAAAACATGAAAAATGTAATCAGTTATTTTTAAAACTAGTTGTGCAAGGTAGAAATGAGTTACAATTAGCGGCATTTACAACTCTACATAATGATCAAGGAAGAGCTAGCATGAAAAGCGTCCTAAACTATTAGGGATCACTTTTTGCGATATTACACACAGGGTTCGAGGATGTATATCAATTGATATATATCAAGATATATATCCGATATATATCTGATATATATCAAGCTGGGTTCGACGATATATATCAATTTGTTTTTAATAATATATTGCAATACAAAAATGGTTTAGAAAATTAATATTATTATGTAATTTTTAGAGTTTGTTACTGTATTTCTATTTCCAAATGTAGATGGCTTGGGAGTAGAGTTAAAACATACTCCGTAATGGTAAGTTCTAATCCATAAATGGCAACACTTCTGCCCTAAAAGAAGATTTTATGCTTTTTAGTTGATTATGCCTTATCTAAAAGTAGATTTTGTAATATGCAAACAGTATTCATAAATAATACAATAAAATAATAATATGACTTTCATACAAAATTGATTGTATATCAAACTTGATATATATTATATCGGATATATATCATAAATATCCGATATTTTGATATTTATAATAAATATCGGATATTTTCGAACCCTGATTACACAGAATATTATCCTTCATTGAAACGTTCTTAGCAGAATCTTTCTTTCGTTCTGCTTGGAGTTATCCCGGCTCGTTGCCAGGGACAATATTTTAAATAAGAGTATACACGTGTAGTGTGGATTTTGGTCTGTTAACTCTTATTTTATACGAGCACGATAAAGTGACTGCACTACATTTGACGCTGTGCAATCCAAAACAACCAGCAAACACTGACAAACAATGATTTTATCCGTGGTCACAAGAATCTTGCCGAACTTTATAAATGCTTCTTCACACTCCGAAGAGGGAAGAAGCAAATCGAAGGGCCTGCGACAGGACACGCATATGACCAATGCAGGCACAGGGATACAAGGATGTACCCCTATATCCGCCCCAATATATACCCGCCTAACCCTGAAACACGATCCACACAAGGTGTATGGGTCACACAGACAACTCAACCTGTTCAACTAGGTTACATTGTCTGTGATGGGTCACTATGACAGTATGGCAGGTTTTGTGTACATGTGTACGGTGGTCGCTATCCAGACGGATATGAATATCCTACCACAAACTGCACCAGCACCTCTTGTAAAGAGTCTCAGTATAATCTCTTTCGATTGATCTTTAGTAGATAGCAGGCACCCGTTAAATATCCATAAATCGTCGTATGCCACGTTGACCTTGTCGTTGATTACACAATGCGTGACTCACTGCGAGCTGTGACCTGCCATTGCCAGACAAACAGGCTAAATTGCATTGCGTCGTACATGACAAACTATTCTGTTTATTTACATTTCAAACTACATCATTATGAATAGGTTTCGATTAGACCGTTTGTTAACATAGTGATGTGAAAACTGTTAACAAACGGTTCGAGTATAGTAATCCTTAAAACTTTACAAAAGCTGTCGACAATGTAGCACAAACGTACAATCAAAGTAATAGTCATTGTTCTTTAAACTATTTAAACTCAGCTGTGGAAATAATGGGAAGTGATGAAATGTTATTATAAGGGTCCCAATGTCAACAACTAAATATATAAATGTTATGTGGTGAATTACTGGTTTATTTAAAGTATTTAAAAGTATTTAAAGTATTTATTTAGAAACACACAAATAGAAATGTTACAGTATTACATTAAACAATCTTTGTACACCATATCTGGGTCCCAAAGTAGGCAACGCCCGTATCTTGGGCACCCATCCTTGAATAATAACTGCCAATGTAAACATAGTAAAAACAACGGATAAAATAAACAACAGTAACAATACAATAAAATTAAATGAAATTTTAACACCATTAAGTGGGTTAGCAAATAGTTTTGACATAAAAGTAAGAGTAATAATTATAACAGAAAATAATAAAATTAGGTAATTTAAAAATTAAAGTGAACATTGTGTGTGTGTGTGTGTGTGTGCGCGCGTGTGTGTATGTGTGTGGGTGGGTGTAGGTGCGTGCGCGCTCTTGCGTGTGTGTGTGTGTGTGTGTGTGTGTGTGCATTACTTTATCTGACAATTTTTAGCATGTCTTCTATTTGATCATAGGTTAGTTTTAGAAGCATATTTTTAACTTTGTATCTTGCCTCTTTACGTGAACAATTGCTTATGACACATTTCTTCAATACAATATTATAAACACGGGACTGAAGGTGGTGTGGATGTCGTTGTGCGAAGACGGTGCTGACAGCTGGTGTTGGCACTCTAATACTACGTTTATTTTGCATTGCTGTCATTGCAATCGGATTGTTTTGAATACTGTTATTCTAATATTATGATTTTACATATTAGATATAATTAATTTTCGTTAACTTAGCTTCACATGATACTTCTGGTATCGTGGTTGATCGTGTGTGGTGAAGATCACTTAACTTCAGGAGACTTCATTTGCTCGTTTGTCGAACTTTGTTATAACAAATATATGTCAATAATCACTAAGTACTCATTTTTGTATCAAATCATCATACATAATTTACCTTTCGTGTTGTTGACAGAGCACTTTATTTAAGATCATACTTTGGTAATGTAATAAAGTGATAATTTGTCCGACACCAATGATTGGCACGCGACCAGTTCCAATGATAATGTGTTGCGGATCACACGATTATGATTTATGACGCAAAACGCGGTCCCGTGTCAGAGTGTGCACCCGTGTTCAATCAGTCGGCGCGGCGGTCGACGCAGGCTTTTGAGTGATAAAACGCCACCGAGTCTGTGTGGTTCACATTGTTGCGACTCTCACATTGTCCGGCTGACTCTATATAATCTCACTAAAGTGTCTTTGATACCACCCAATACACAGCGAGTGGAGCTTTCACATTGTAAACGATGATTGCCTGTGTAAATATTAATGGGTTTTTTCATCTATTTTATAGCATAGGCCGGCAAACGAGCAAGTGGGTCACCTGATGGCAAGTGATCTCCACCGCCCATGTACGCCCACCACCAAAAGAATCATGGATTTTATTTGCGACATTATCAGATAAAGGAAATGTGTGAAGTACGTCATACGTGAGGTTTGCCTCCATTTGTTTCGAGTTAGCTTTAGGTACATGTGAAAATGAAATTGCAGTATACATGAGCGAGCGACAGGTGGACTAACACCGTTGCGGATATTGTAATCCGGGGTTTTGACACATCGCGTATAATGGATCCGCCGCGGCCGGCTGTCGCGCCGCGTGGACACGCCGAAGTAAATCCCACGCTATTGTCCTATGCTGACAATTGACTGACGTATTATTAATTTATAAATGTCAATGTTTATTGAAAGTTGCTGTCAATTATATTGCCAATTGGGTGCTGCATAATAATTGCTCAGTGGAAAGGCAAAATTACTTAAGCGCCAATACGTGAACTTTACGGTAGGGCGTTTTAAAGTTATTTTGAAGTCAAAATAAGTAGATAACGTAACGTAAAAGGACTTTATTATGCTATCTCATGATATCCAAATGCCCACTAATTAAAAATCTGAAGATTGCTAAAGCGACTTATTGTATATGCATATAACGAAGACGCGTGGAGTTCCGGTTGGAGGGCATACGCATATATCATTACTTACATGTTTGTACTATTGCTATAGGGCCTTATTTATAAACTTTACTTAAAAACTTTTAAATAAGGCCTATAATATACATAGTTAGTGTTAATACTCCTTAGTACAATATATTGTAATACATAGCAATACGAAATTAGGAACAATACAGGGTGTCGAAGAAGCAGAGTGGAGATTAGAATCCTAATTACGAGCTTTTCCTTAAAATGCACAAACTAATTTTTCATTAGAGTTATTGGTTTACTTGACGTCTATCGGGAAAATAATTAGGTTGAATTGGCTGGTCAATTGATTGTTTTCTAGACCAGCATTCTAGATATTGCGAAAAAAACCACGCAGACAATGCGACGGTATTTTATGTTCCGTAACGAGATTTCTGTGGTGCGTCGATTTCAATAGGAGTGCGGTGAGGCCGCCACAACACCACAGTTACAGCCCCACAACATTGTGTCGTAATTGTGTCGGAAGTGGGGAAGTGGAGAAATTGATACTTTGTTGCCCTCTCTCGCCGCGGCCGCCGACGCCGCGCCTCGCCCCCGCTCACCGCACTATACTGTGAAGCCTTTCTAATTGCGCTCTGTGTAAGCACTAAACTCTAAATGAACACATTATTTTTTATATCATTAAGCTGATTACAGAAGGCTTAGTATAGAATAGGCTTTTGGGCTGCATATTGATTAATGAAATCAGAAATATGTTTCTACGTTTCTACTAAAAGCGTACAGAGCGTACAGTAGTGTATATCCTATTTTTTGAAAGGTTCTGTCTGTTTAATTCGTTTAAAATTTATTTGGAATATAAATTCCTAAATCTCGTTAAATCCCTCAGGATACTTCAGTCACATGCTCTAACGAATCTGGACCGGTTTTATTGGATTATGCGATTTAAAATGTTAAACTGTCGTGAGCGAGAATTCAAACAAGGGTGCTCAGTCGCCAGTCGTGAATAATGCGCCCGCGGGCCATTCTGGATTATACATCAACATTCTTGATGTGTTAATATCATTTCTAAACACAGGGGTGATAAGGATCATTTCCGCTCAAGTGTTCGATCGGCCAGGTGAAATGGCTGTGTGTCATCGGCCATCGGTCAGGTGTCCTCTTACTTAACATTTTCTTGACTATTTGTTACTCACGGTAAATCCGGCAGGCTGTGTCTGGGCGTAGCTTGTATATTGACACGAGTTATTATCTTGTTGAGCGAGTGACTCACGCGTTTTGTAACTTTCATGTACTTTAAATCGGTTTGGTATCACGAACACGTGCGGTTTTTACTTGCGAGTACGTTTTAGATGATATTTTATGTTTCTTTTGTAGAGTTCAATTCACCCTTTACTGTTTATATTTGCTGGAATCGCTATGTAAATCCGGTGCTGCCTTGTTTATTTGAACAAACTATGTTTTATCAAATGTTTATTACTAAGTGCATTGTAACACACAAATGTTTTGTTAATGTTGTTTTTGTTGTCGTTGATCGATCGATAGATATTCCGTTGGCCGATAAATTCCGTGTAGTGACGGGCGGCGTGGCGTGTTTGTCGGACACCCCCTGTCTGGTGATGTACCGCGATTCACAAACATTCCGGTTTATACATTGCTGGAAGTCTAGTTATGGTGTTACTTGTTTCGCCATCTTGATGTTTAGTTTACGATTATATGCATCAATTATTGGAAAGTTATGCTTGGTTTTAAATAATGCAATGTATTGTTTTGGGACTCTACATCTCTACACGTTTGGTTCTTATATATTCGGTGAATTCTCGTTTGAAGATTTCACATTATGTATTTTCAAGTCCCAGATACAATCCAGACTTAATTATAATAATATTTTTTGTGATATAAATTCTATTAAAAATGGAATTGTCCAACTTTATACTTTAATATTGGTTCTATTGTAGAGAATTCGTTAGCATGAGTAATAGTTTTGCATCTTGTCTCCGGCTAATGATAAATGCACACATATCAAAAGCATGCGGCTAGTTAAACTGGACGTGGCCACATTAGTTGGCACCGCTAGTCACAACAAACGCGTTTTTGTGACCTTGACTCTGTTGGACACCGCTCGTTATCTGCCAACTTTCATTCATTGCTTATCGCATCACTGTGCTAATGTGCTATGTAGTATGTGTGACTCTAGCCTCTGTCCACTGTCCGCTACCCGATTCAACACACGTATCGTTTGCTATCGTTATAGTTTCGATCAATAAATCGCCACCAATCTACATTCCAGTAGCTAGAGTAAAATCAAACACCGTTAAAGCTGTGTTAAAAGGAGTCAGATTTCAGTATCCACAGTACTCAACTAAATTCTATATGTTGTATGAACTTAATTTTACATACATCGCCTCGAGTGATAAGACTATCAATTTTACGTTTCTTATAAAATGTTCAGCGCCTGTTTCACCACCTCTGAGTAAATTCTACGTTTACCAAATAAATTATGACAACGTTCAAACACAAAATCATACTCTGACCAATCGACTTTTTGAAGTCGATGTTCTGACATGTATATGCTGAAAGAAATACGTCTATTTGGTATTTAAAAATTGCTGTCTCATACGTTAATTAATGGTTAAATCTTACTCGAATATTGTGAAAATCCCTAAGTTTTATCACTGTGTTTTATAGTAGTCAGTAATTAATATACCTCTCGAAATAAAAATAATTGGTTGTCATTTTTCTTGGGCATTATAAAACAGGCTCTTAGACTTCTAAGTTGTATATATTGCGTGCAATAAACTTAAAATAAATACATTTTAAGTGGTTAATTAACTCCTAGTAGAGCGAATGTATATTACGGGCATTTATGAGAGTTTTAATTATTCCTAGTAGAAAATATGATGTAAAAGTATTCATGAAAGTTGCGGAAGTGTTAGTCAAGTAACCAGATAATAGTAATATGTTAATTACAACACTGAATAAGTACGTTCCATGAAGAGTTCAGTGTATTTGAACAATTAAGTCGCACTAAGAGACTGTTAAATGTAAGCCGAACAAAATGATTGTTTCAAAAAGTGAATGTATATTGATTAATGGGAGACGAGTGGAGCCCTAGTTAGTAAATAAGCCGTGGACTATTGCGGACTTATTAGTATGCATGGCCCGGAGATTGTAGACCAGTGACGAGGGCTCTTTCCTCCGCGCGATAAACGCTCCGTGTCTCGGACCGGAATGCGTTCGATACGCCTCGAGTGCTCAGATGAAGGGATACCAATAAATATTGCCATTCTGTAACATCCTGCTCGTAAATAGTTCGCTGCATACTGATAGTTTATAACCAAACGTTCCTTTTCTTGGTTGATAATTACTTACGAGGAACTCTCTATTATGGATGTTGCTATTCGTGTACTAGCCGCTAACTTTATTGATCCAAAATGATTTCCGAGTTATATTCATAATTTTTGTACTGAATGCCAAAAATGAAATCTGTTTGTCCATTATATTATTGGTGCCTTTCTTAACACTATTCACCGTGATTTTCTCAGTCGCTTCAAGTATGATTTACGTTTCATTACGGCTTACTATGCTCGCAGCCAGCAACAAAGATTGTTGAACGTACACGAGTTACCCTAAGAAAGTATAATTGTAGTCGCGCTCCACATGACATGTTGGGCGATTAGAGCGCGCCTGCGCGGGCGGTGCTCTATGAATTTGCATTGTAAACATGCGGTCACCAACGCGCTGCGTGCATGTCTTGATTAGCCAATACAATGCCTCACCACTTGCACCTAGTACCTACTCCTTGTGTAGCTCTGTCGTTTTGTACACTTTGACATTCGTATTATTGACTTTATGTGCTCCTTACAGTAAACTTGTACATCGGTATGTATTGATAACTATTTCGAAAGGAAACGTTTGATAGTTATTGTTAGTATGCTTTGGTTTGCAGCTCTTGAACTTGGAAGTTAACAATAATAAAACAGTAAAATGAAAGTTTTTTAACATCTTACAGTTTGAGATCGGTTAACATATTATGTCGATCTCTCTCAAAGAAGTGACAGGCATTATGAATTTCTACCACCTGTGTGCATTGAAATGTGTAAATGTAGCAATTTTAAATTTCTGCACGAGTTGCCTCCTCAGTGTGCAACACCGAGAGGGTGGTTTCCCAATAAAAGTATAGACTTTGTGTCGGGGGGGTGCGCTCGTTAGGTCGTCGGAGGACAGAGTCAGCCCGCCGCGCGGCTTTCCCATCGATATATTTATTGCATCGTCCCTGCTCGCAAAACCCCCTGAACTTGTGATCTCGAAATTACGCTCGCTCTTATTTATCCCATCAAATCTGTAACGATAGGTTCTCGTATCTTGCAGTTTATATAAGTAACATATTTCGAAAGAAAACCCCCAAACTTGGCTCGCGAAGTCTTTGTTATGTTGAGAGCGTTAAGATATACAATATGATAAAACTTCTTAACAAAAGTTTGGCTTGATTTATGATTATTGTATTATTTATACATTTTAGGTATTTTCTGAATAATCGTGTCTGAATAACGTGGACGTAAAATGATATAGTTATGATCAGTCAAAAACTACAAAACAATTACTATAAAACATCCGTAAAGTCGAAATTCCTGGTCGAAGTCCCATATGGATATTGTTAGTCTATTTTAATATAATTCCTATTTTAATTTCTTGCTTATTTAGTTCATACTTTTCACGATATGTTTATGAAACTGGGTGACAGTTTTATTTGAGATCTGTGTAGGTTTATTTATTTATTAAGATTTTAATCTGGTCACAAAACAAAGATAGACCGTGTAAACTATAATGGTTTTGTGTTTAAGTAGTAGTTATTGTTCTTAATAGTACTATAACTTTCAACTCGATAACTTTTTATTACTATTTGTTTCGCGTTCCACTTAATTTTGATTTAGTGTTATTTTATTAACGCAATATTATAATTTCTAGGCCGTTCATCGAGACAAACAATAAATAGCGTATTGTAAATGTAATTCTCTTAAGTACCATACCTATCACAATAAATTTTAATACTCCTTGCAGTAAATGTGTTAAATCAGCAAAGTATACAAGAGGAATTAATTCCTAATAGTCAGCGTCTGCTCATATTTAACGTTGATTCGGCGGGCCGGGTTAACATCCACAATTTGTCTCTTTTGTGTCGTCTCTTACACTAGCCCTTTTCGCGAGGGCTGATAAAGAACACCATAATCCTTTCAATCGAATGGGGGAGATTATACAAGTGCAATTTATGCAGGCCTCTTTCAAGCCTAAGTTCGCTGTCTGCATCATTTGATTCCTCAAAATAAAAATGCGAAATCACTGTACGCGTAGTATTTGATGACGTCGACGTTATGCGCATAGTGTATTTTAAATATATCCCGTCATAAATCGTGTATTGGACATCGTCCAGATCTAGTTAAAGACGGACACGGTCGCGTCCGCGTCCACACGATTACTGACCACGTGGGTGGCACCACGCTTCTTTATTTCACATATCAACAGTAACAAGATTATTTGTTATTACACTTGATTTATGTAAATATTACTCTTGTACTCTTCTACTACATTAGTTATTTATTTTGAATCCATTTTTATAAATTATTTAACTATCAGATTTATAGATAGATAGATAAAATATTCTTTATTGCACACCAAATAAAGTAACTTATACAATACAATAACGGTCGGTCGGTCTTTTCGCGACCGGTGATTTCTTCCCGACAATCTTAAAAACATACTCCAAGGAGTATTCTCGTCCTAGAATTTTGTCTTGGCTTTCCATATAACAAAACTTGTGTCGAAGACGTTGAATAGTTGCAACTTTTTATTCTCATCGTCTTTAATGTCTGCTTTTTCAATGTCTTCCGAAATGTGGCTGATATATAAGCGCACTGAGTGAAATGTTAAGTGATTCTTATATAAAAATTTCTCCACATGTTCCGTTTGGCGTTAATGTAATATTTTGCTAGCATGTGGGATTATTGCGTTAGGTTAGATTATTGAAATATTTTAACATAATATAATCTATGTAACCGTTGCATCGCAGCAACATTATAGTATGACATGGTCTGGTTGTTTTTTAATGATTCAACCAGGAAACTTAGTGATATAACTTTAAACTTGTGCCGGTAAGACCGCGCCGCGCCGAGCCGCCGCCGGCCGGCGCGTTGCCTGCACATCGTTGATTGACACTCGGTTGTATTATAGCAGATAATGTAAACTGAATTGTATAAAGGTTAACGACATGTGTTGAAATGTAGCGTAAGCTCGACTAAGAGTCGCGGGAGAAAGTGGGCGGGCGCCTGGCGCTGGCGCAGTTCACGGTGTGTTATCGCCGATGTTATCGCGCTGCGATTATACATTGCCAATTAATTCTATTGCACTGACATCGGCTGCAAATTGCGAACACGCCACCATTTGTCACGATACGTAGCAAAGATTTTATACGTAGCAAAATTACCTAATAGGGAACATGCACGTGTAGGTGGCAGCTCAAACTCGACTCAAGAGATAGTTTTATAATATGATAAAAATTATAAAATATTTTTAATAAACCATGAATGAATCTGCTTGACCGGGCCGTTATATCACAGAAAACAGACGTAAGATAGCATCTTGCTTCTGCGTGTCGTACGGTGAGGTCCAAAGCCTCTTCCCCTTCCCAACTCTTCAATTATCCCTTACCCTTAATGTTGGTAACGTGCTCATAGTTCTTCTGGTATTGAGAGCGAACATGGGCGTTGCAGATCGTCCATCAGGTTATCCACATCATCATGATCATTGCATCAGGCGATCGACTTGATCTTTTGCTGGCCTATGCTATAAAATTAATTATGAATAGTTTAATAACGTGAAGTTATGATGTCAAGTATTAATAGGGTAAATGATTCAGATTTGCGCCGCCAGGTGATAAAGTCTTCGTCGTGCACGTTCCCACATATGAACAGTGCTGCAGTTTATTGACTGGATCTTCAACTCTCTAAGCCTTAATTCGAGCATGTGTTTAGTAGGTGTACACTTAGTTATTAAACTCAATTTATATTTGTCGACTTGGGCGGCGCAGCGGTACATATTATGCTGCTTGCGGAGGCGCATGTCATTTCATAACTGATTCATACTGGAATGTAGCGTGGCCACGTCCTACGTGCTCATCTGATACATGCAGAACTGAAAACCTTATTCTCGGACGTATTTGCTTCTTTAATACTACTGTAGCATAAATAAAAAGTAAAAAAAATAGCAGTGATAGCTCAGCGGGGAGTGGTATGGACTGTCGAGACGAAAGTCGCAGGTTCGAAACCAGTCCTAAGAGCATACACCAATGACTTTTCTAAGTTACGTGTATATTAATTGTTAATTATCCCTTGCTTTAACGGTGAAGGAAACATCGTGAGGAAACCTGCATACCTGAGAAGTCGATAAGATTTTTCGAAGGTATGTATTATTATTGAAAAAAAAAAAAGGAATTTGACATTTCATAATACCAAGTTTACGAGTCTCCTGGACGAAGCGTATTTTAATAAACATCTAAAAATATTTAGTCCAGAATTGTAAACATAAAATATCATTTCCTCTTTGTGACTGCTAAAATAGTGTTAGGAAAATTTTAAATTTCTGAAACACATGCGCCATAAATGTTTTTACGCTAGCTTTTAAACAACTACGGTTACGCTATCGGGAAATTTAACATCTCGGAAGGCAGTTAATGTCTATTTTACGTTCGCACAACCGCTCAATACCGTGCAACTAATCTTTGGCTATAGGAGTTGGGTTGGGGGTTTAGGTTTAATTTCTGAACTATTTGAAATGTTAAATCTAATGTAATTTATGTTAGATTCTTTCAAAAATACAAAATAAACATTTGGTATAAACTTATCGTTTACTTCCATATTTGTAAATTATGTTGGTTGATCGCCGTGTACATTGCCTACTTATATAGATGTACTAGTTTGCACTATGCAATAAAAGTTGTTACTGTGGCCACAGTGTAGCTGTTATAAACAGTTGCAGTTTGTTCACATTTAAGTCTAACTAGCCTACATTTTTAATTATAAAGCAAAATCACAAAAGTTCAATAACTTGTGACACGCCTGCAGCCAACCTGTTTCCATATAGGGAAGTTATTTTTGAAATTTAAATCCGCTTTACATTTTTTTGCAGCGAGTATTTGCATTGAGGATTGTGAGGCGCCATTTTTTCCTGTCCTTGTTTTATTTTGTACTGTATTTGCTTTTCATCATTGTTCTGTCTGCTGACATATTATGTGGAAGTTGGAATGTTTGGTTCTGTAAAATAAATTGTATTTAAGGCACTTTCGATATATACCGTTGATACACGGTTTATATTAATGATTGTTTTTTATGTTTACTCGAATATTCCATATTGAAATAAAACTAATTTAAACTGATTTTATCGCGGTTTTTTATTAATTTTGATCCTGACGTTTCGAATGCTTTTCAACCTTCGTGGTCCATCCCAGAGTCCAGAGTCCACCCCGTGACCTCGAAGGCTGAAAAGCATTCGAAATGTCGGGGATCAAAGTTAATAAAAAAACCTTGATAAAATACGTTAAATTAGTTTTATTTCAACAATTTATTTTATCGCTAAAATCAAACTCTCAGAAATATTCATCGCTCGTTATCAAACTGAAATTCATAAAGCCTACTTGTGTTATAGCTATGTGTAGACGTGATGTATTTACAATAAAGCATGTTTTAAAGCATGTATGAAACTTCAATTGTCTGAAAAGATGACGCATGATGGAGATAAACACATGGTTAATCAGGATTAGGTCACTCTATCGTTTGGGACGCTGGAAATAATAATTTGAAGACGAGGCGTTGTCTCTATGTATAAATGAATCTTTATTATCACGTAAATGGGATAGTGAAAGAAAATGACTTGTAATATGTATAACAATCTAAAGTTTTACGGTAAACATAGAATCTACTCGTAAAGTAGTTCCTAAATGACTTTCTCTGTGCTGTACATTGTTACTTAGTCTTCTTTTTTGGTTTTTAGAGTTTTCTTAACACAGCAGTCCAACGTTCATCGAAATCTGGTCAGCCATGTTACGACATATTCGGCTTAATTAACAAACATAGACACAGCGTAGAGTAAACCAGTAGAATTAATCATAAATATAGATTAGACTTATTTCTTTCTATTGTTGTGCTGGAACGGAATATATATTGTGATGGCGGTATAGCTTTAGTCTAAAACATGTCACATAAAGTGTAAGCCAGATTAAATCTAATCAGATATATAAACACAATATTTTTGTATTTATAATGGCACATCTGCGCATGTGACCGCGAAGCGTCAATTTGCCTGACGCACCAATACAATAAACAGAGTTATTTATTCAAACACAAATTTTATACACCCGGCCTCCAAATTAAGGATGGTCAGATTATGAACACTTTCGGCTTAGAACAATAGGGAGTATTAGGAAAAAAAAACATTATGATGTTTACTTATGAATATGTTGTATTAGTAATACGAATTAATGTGAACGTCTTTATTTAACAATATTCTTATTTCAAGCTTAACATTACGCAGTGGAATACAATGCTTTTTCTGACTTCAACTTTACACGACATTAAATAATAAACAGCTGAGATTATGTCCCACTCCGGCATGGTATTCTCGCTCACGCATTTCAATTTATTCAAAGGAATGTAACCGATCTTAATGATCGTAATATTGAGTGATTAAATTTTAGGGTGTCTCGATTTTGTTGAGATCCAGCACCATAAACACTCCACATAAAGTAGGTATATGTAACTTAAATATGACTACACCTTTGTGTAACATGTCGTATATCAAAGTTTGACTTTTGTATTTGGACGTGCCATATTTTATTTGGTAAGTAATATTTACTCATAGGTAAGCCATGAGTGGTAGAGCCACGCTGTAGACAGTTTTGTCAACAGCACAAATGGGTACGCTCGACCGAGTTACCACTGTCACACAGCAAAACGTAATGTAGCGGCTTGCTGCTGCGTTTCGTACGGTGAGTGAGATAACCGGAAGCCCAAATCCCGTCCCCTTCCCAATCCCTAATTATCCCTTTCCTTTAAGGTCGGCAAAGCGCCCATGACTCTTCTGGTGGTGGGCGTACATGGGCGGTTGAGATCACTTACCATCAGGTGACCCACTTGCTCGTTTGCCGGCCTATACAATAAATAAAAAAAAAAGGTTCGCAACGCGCCTATTATTCTTCTGGTATTGTGGGCGTACATGGACGGTGGAGATCACTTATCATCAAGTAACTCACTAGCTTGTTTGGCCTATGTTATAAAACAGGTCGCGAAACAAGCGTCTAGCCCAGTAAACAGTGGTTACATCTTGTTGTAAGGTTTTTTTTCACAAAAGTCACAAGGCTATATATTCGTTTTATTGGTCTTCGAATTTAGACAAGCTACGACCCACCCGATGGTTAATACACTCGCCCATAGACATCAGTTACGCCACAGCCAAGTAACTTTCTACTTGGAAATGTATTTTAAGCCTCGTTTGAAGACAGAACATGAAATACATTAAATTTCCATCTTCTATATTTATTTTATATCAATTATTAACATAAATGTTCTCCTGTCTTTTACACTTTATATCCTTGGGCCATTTATTAAAAAGATATATTATGTTGTCTACCGTTATATGGTCGCGGTCTTTTCTGCCATAACAAGTATAATATACTATTCTACATTGGATTCGATATCAGCAATTTTTATCGAAGTTTCAATTAAACATTATCTGCATAGGTTTTATAGCTGGAATATTTTGTTATCCCGATATCGTCTTATTTTTATATCCACTGCAAATGTGTTTGCTATGGTTTAATATTTCATTAGCTATACTTATTAATAAATGCGCCACGCATGAGTAATGGCTCCGTAATTGGCGACAGAGCCTATCGCCATTAAATAAAGACGCCGTGACATCCGCTAGCTAACTGTGAACGCTATCGCTATATATCCCGATACTTATGTCATTGCCTAAAGTAATGACGAGCACTTTGCTCATATATTGTGTTGTATGTAGTGAAGGGTTTTGGACGGAAAATAAAAAAAAAATTAATAAATATCATCGGATGACTTCATTTGTGTAGCATACACCGTGGCAAACAGAGAGACGTCAAAAATAGACAATTAATATTGAATTTGTTTATATTTTACATTTGTTTTATTTTTACGTTCAGAAACACAAACATGTAGTGCTTCTACAATATTTGTAAGTGGTAGAGCTGCTAGAGCCATTTTGTCGGTAACGCACCTGCGATTCATTTGCCATTGTGGATATCCGTGAGCGATGGCTGTCGCTAAACATCAGGTGATCCACTTGCGCGTTTGCTTGCATAAGAAAGATTGGTATAATACAATACATTTTTATGTCCATGTCGAGCTGTTGATTGGATATTTTTTCAAAGAAATTTTAAAATCGTCGGTGTTTTCTCTGATTTCAATGTATGTATTTTCGTATACGATGCGGTCCCTGTATTTCCAACCAAAACTCGCAGTACAACATACGCCCTGTGTGGAGTAATGACACTCGTTTTAGACCGCATGAGTCATCCGTGCGGTGCAATATTTCGTACTAGACGTTTATGAGGCGTGGGGCCGTGTCAGCCTCGTGCCCGCGAGATACACCGCCTCATTGGGATTCAACACGATTTAGCGTGGACTAAACTTCACCTTATTGGGATGTCTTGTAATGTCTCCATTGTTCACCACATTCGATAACCCACCAATTGTTCATGATGCTTCAATACATTCTATAAGCGTGCACAATGTATTTATATTTGCTTATGGCCACGGTGTTATAGACGTTGTTAAATGTTTTATATTAGGAGAATGTTGTAGATACTGTGAGGAAGAATCCCTCAAGCTCGTTAGGCTTCAGCGTTACTTCAGCAGAATTTATTCTCGTGCTGTTCACAATGTCTTGTACCGACAAACTGTACTCATACACAATAAAAGTATTGAATATGGAAGGCCTCTTAATTTTTTTGGAAGTTGGCAAAGGACACCAAAACGCATGTAATAGCGCAAAATAAGCTTAAAAAAACCTTACATTTGAACTTTATTGGAGAAGTTTTTGAGAGTCCGGTTTTTGGCAAAATGGTGCTACTTGTGTCTAATCAAGAAATCACCCGTATCAAAACGAAATTTTATGCTTGTGCAACAAACTATTACCATTTACGTTTTTGGATTTGGCGAAAGCAAGGCTGTATTAGAAAGGCTATTGCTCCATTAGACCTGCCTGTAATTTTACTCAAGCTGAACACGACATCTAGTCATTTTCAAAATTTTGAGGAATCAATGAGCTTGTACAATTTTGACTTTAACTTTGTGTGAAGTTTTTGGCGTTTATGTTTGATTGATTAAAACAAGACTTGAACTGTATTGTTTAATCCTTGAAGCAATGTTATGTACTTGTTATAAGTTATGTTTATTAGTTTGCGCAGTATTGTGTAACAATATAAGCTTTCAATCTGATAGAACTGTAGGTTCTAAATATATTATTATTTTTAAATCTAAATGTATTTTGTATCTCGGTTTTTATGGTTTTACAAACAAGGGTTTGATTGACGGCTGGTCGTTACGTCAGTTTTGCGGTAATTTCACGGCTGGTGCGCCTTTGAACTGTTCCTAGTGGAAAAGTGAAGTGCGAAGTTTCGGCGAGGCGGCGCGGCGCACGGCGCGGTGGAGCGTGGCAGCGGCGGGGTCGTCGGCTCATCTTCCTCCACCACTCCTCTAATACTACTAATGTTCGCTGATTCATTCAACACTAAATTTTATTTGCCAAAACGCACCCTACACAAAAACGTCATCGTGGGCGGCGTATTCGGATCTGTCTGAATGGTTGCGGCTGAAAGCGAGTCGCGTTCGTAAAGGTACATAGGTGGTGATTCTGGAGGTTTCTGCGAATGGCGAATGGCGACAGCCGGTAACATCTGGAGGGCGAATTGCGCGGGCGGCGGCGGGGCGAGAACGGGGCCCGCGGTCGGCGCACGGTCGGCGCGCGGCGGGGCTCGCGGGGTGCGCTCGGGCGCTGCACCGGGCTCCACTCGCCAGTCCCCGAGACACCGGCCGTGCGAACGGCCACCGCGATAACGCTTATTGCGAACCCGCGCTCTGTTCAGTGAGTGACTCCGCCGCCCGCCCAGGACCAGCGGCGCTCGCACCCCTGCGTGCTGCACACGTGTGAGTCCATGCACTGCGTTTATATACAACACCTACGCGGGCGGCAAGTGCCGGCCGGCGCCGCGCCGCACATCTATACATACCTACATTATGTACTCATAAAGCCGGCCGGCCGGCTTTTCCACATAACCTCTTTGTGGTGCATATTTAATGAAAATACGTGTGCTTGGTGACTAATGAATGGACCTATGACTAAATATATTTATACTGCTGTGGTAGATTAATAATCGCTTAAGATTACTCATTTGGGGTAGGTAATAATTATGTTTTGTGTATTTTTATTATAAAGATGTGCATCAAGAACTCTACACAAATCATATTTTTATATAAATTCTATCCATTTAAATTGTTTAAATGATACCCACCGCCTCATTACAAACAACATCTTCTCTGGTTCTAGTCTAGGACGTATTGTAATTACACGACTACTTATAATTTTTCATGAGTAATATTGCTAGCCAATCACTATGATTGCCAGCCCGTTAATGTAACTGTACCTATGCAGTAAAATGTAGAGTTTTATTATGGAAAGCTAATTAATTATCAGATAATCCCAAAGCGCACGTTATGTCCAATAAAGAGACAACGGGGCGGTGGTGAACGCATGCAATTTTCAATTAAATAAATGAAGTGAAGGCGCTCCTGGTTGGGTGCCAACACGCGAGCGCAAGCGGGCACACCGTCAGGCGGGCAGCGCGGCGCAGCACAGAGCGAGCCATTCGCCGGACCATGTTCCGATTGGCCGTCGGAACTCGGAGGTCTACGAACCTCTACCGTGGAAATGGGATTATTGCACGATGGCCTTAGATGCTATTTTGCGCTCGTTTTACTCGGTAATAAATAACAGTCTCGACGCTCAGTTGAGAATTTATATTTCATAGGTATATTTTTTTTAATGTCTATTGTACTTTATCACAGCATAACTAGAACAAAATCATTTTGTTAGAGCTTCCCATTAGTATAGAGTTAATTGATACATGTTATCATCCGCGACGTTGTACCTATTAAAAATACCTTGTTGGTTTGCATAAAAGTTTAATTATGCATAAGAGTACAAAAGAATATACCCACATTACATTATACGTAGGTGTAAAGCACTCTATTGTTTTTACCGTTGACACAATTCAAAGGCGCCAAGAAGTGTGTGCCGCTTGTACACTTCTTATGTGGAACTTTATAATGGAATTGAGAAAAAGTTGCTTTAAAGGCCTTTAAAATAACACAAATAAATGCAGTTAAAGTAAAGATATTTAAATGAAAAAAATATCCGAACAGACGAAATGAACTGGTCGCTCGCCTGATGGTAAGCGCCACACCTGCCCATAAACAAAAGCAACACCACACAACTTTAAATTACAAAGCACTGCATGAAATTGGACTGCGATCGTCACCCCGAGACATAAGATGTTAATTCTAATAATTAGGGTTCGGTTTTCCTTCAGACATTGCACGGGCGTTTTCTCCTTCATAAGTACCTGGAAAAAGTGTGTGCAATTATTATTAATTCAGTTATATGTAAACATGCATAGTTTAAATGGCGGAAGTGTCTGCACCGTTACAATGGTTCGCGTAACTACTTCATACATGCGATTTATTGGGGATTTGGACACATACCTACTTGAACTTATGTTGTCAATCTGAAGTCGTATTATATTATAAAACATTTACATTTTAGTTGTAGTTGGATGAAGAGAGAGCCGAGGATCGGGCTCAGTGGTGTACTTTAGGAGAGTCCAGCTTTGAACTTAAATACAGGCATATAATGATGTAACATCAATGATTTGATGAATAATACCATACGATGTGTGACGGGCCCTTCTGGTTAGTTATTGTACTCTTACTCAGTTGGAGAGGATTACACACTAAACAGAAATGTAGAGTACCTACTTTGCAGTAGAACTAGCTTATCAAAGTCTAAACAAACATTTGATCTATAAATCATAATCAGTTTTCATTATTTCATGGTCAATAAAGATTTTGGTTTATTTTGTCCTGAAAATTTAAACACATGATACTTTATGCAAAGAACAGATCAGTATACAAACATACTGTTGTAAGTAATTTCTATTGAAAAATACTCTACTTAGTTCTTAATGAAAATACACAAAAATTGACTGTCATTTGATTATCTTAATGTTTTGTAATTATTAATATATGCTCACATTTTATGAAACTTCGTATTCGTCAAACTATTATTATCGCATTTGAAAACATCTGAGATGTTCGCCATATAGTATACTGTGGTTATACATTACATATTACATGCAGTATCCTCGCAGATGTTCACATTTAGCCGCTGAGCATGTTGTCCAAGAGGTTTCCGCAACAGCTGGCTGTATAATGTCTGCAGCTTTGATAAACTTTGATTAAAATTTTGTTCTTTATTATTTTAACTTTATTACGTTGTGCATAAATATTAAAATGCGTTTCGTTGCTTGATACAAAAGAGTATTCCCTCAATCAGAGATGAATAGATAAGGCATATGCGATTCCTATTCAAATGTCGTAATTGAGAAGTTCTCAGTGAGAACAACATCCAGAGGGATTGAGCTTTGATATTATATGAAATGGCTAACATGTAATTGCAATGATTATATTACATATTGAAGAAAACTTGTTGGATAAAATTTTTGGTTATTGGAATTTATTGGAAATAATTCCTTAATTTTTAACTGACTTGTTTATGTTTTTGAGACGATGTTAAGGTAGCGCAATATATTCGAGGCATTTATGAATGGTGATCGTCGTAATCGTAACCTGTTTTAAAAGTAAAAATCAACATTGCTTTGGGTCATAAAAGTGAATTATTTTAAGTGAATGACTGTCGTACGAAATTTTTTAGGCAATTGATTGTATGGGTCTTTATAAATGTTGCAAAAAGCTATTTGAATAGTCATCCATGAATCAATTCTCGAGTCTCAATTTATCTGTGGGGCTGCCGGAACACTTTCATAAAAACGCGACTCGTGCGAACGTTCCTCGGTTTATGGTTTTTGCAACATGTGTTCTATTTGCATATTATAGTTGGTGCAGTCATTGTTTAGGCTATCTGTTCGTTCTAATCTAGTATCGGGTTGTGTAGTTCGTTCACGAGCTGAATTCTCAGACTATTACCGTTCGTACAGTCATTAAGTACAGTTGTACGTGAAATATTCTTGCGTTGCGCGAGAGCCAGCAGCACAATTTTGAGAGTTAGTGGCCGCCGCCCGCGCCGCAGCCGCGTCTGGCGGCTCAGCCGTCGTGTTATGATGAGAAATCACGGCAATCCCGCTACTCACCGCTACGGTACTTTCTATGGCTTATGATCTTCTCTTAATGCGTTTTGTCTTACCAATGCGGTCAATTAATCACTCGCACAATATATTACTTACTGCGTTTTGCTTTATTGTTTCGAAACAATAAAATCTTTTGTGGCCATTATGTTGATCTAGGTTTACGGTCTTAGTACGGTTTTCTAATAGTAGTCAGCTCTTATAGCATTCTGAGTTATTATAAATTGTCGTTCTTCAAAATGACGAGCATCTGGAACTATGTAGTTCTATTTCGTCAGCTGCCGAAATTGATCCTAATAAAGTTCACATTGGTTCACAAGTGTTCATTTACGTCAAATGACCGAATAACCACACGATATCAAATGTTTTAATATCATATGCGGGGACATGTGGTAACCACATTGGGACGCCGACGAAGTATTGAATCTTAAGTTTAGATGACTAGGGCACCTTATGTTTTGACTTGACTTGTGTTCGAGGGCGTTGTGATGACGTCATATCCAGCTGAGGGGCGAATGACGTCACGTCTCGACGCGGTCATTGACCTGCTTCAACCCTCGAGCGCTCGTCGGCCGCCGCGCAGACCGTACCTACAATCATGAATAAGTTATTGTATCATACAACCTGAACGCCGACGCCGACCTGGGGTAACCTGCAACTGAAAGACAATAATGTAGCCTTTGCCGTGTTCTTCTATCTGAAGTTTTGTTATTGTGTTGTTATCCAAAACATAAATCTTAACAAATTTTGAATATTTTTTTTTATTCCAATACACTACTTGTAAATATATTTCTGCTCGTAATCATGCTAGGGAAAATAAACATAAAAAACTTATGTTTTTCTTCTTATTAAGTAACACCACGGTATTGTTTCATAAAAATAATTCGTTGCTCGGCTATTATAATAAGTGGCGATTTAGTCATTGGCAAACCACATTTGCATAAAGTTGCAAATGAAATTGCTGAGATTTGTGTAACATTTAACGCTTATTGTGTCTTTATAAGACAAGCAACGTGTAGTAAGGCTGTGCCAGTATTAAATACTCAGACGTAAATTTTTAAAAGGCATTATTTTGTTATTACTTTAATCATGCATTTGCAATTAGAATTAAAGATTACATATTAAAGTAAGTTACGATTGTTGAATTTCAAAATGAATCCGTGCCGAGTGCAGTTTCCCGTTTTTTATTACAAAAATATATTTAAAGTGTGTAGGAATCGACGGCGCTTTTGTGCTTGCGGTATATTCCCCGACCCTAACGCATTCGGCACCCCACCACCCACCTGAATCCGGTTATTTCTCGCGGGAGTTGTGTACACTAGTTTATTAAGTGTGAAAATATCCCCACAATCAGAACGCCTCACGACTTCAAGCTTTTACTAAAATAATAAATGACTCGCTGAAGCTACGTGACGCGCGACATTCGTTTACTCATAACGTGTACAAACTACTCAGTCGCCCTTGGAACAAATACTTTAAAAAATAATATAGCGCGCAATGGATTTCTATATTTTATATACATGCGTTATTGTTTTGTTTGCTCTGAAATCGCCCTTGCAAAAATATTTTCAAAAATAATATAGCGCGCAATAGATTTGTATATTTGATATACATGCGTTATTGTTTTGTTTGCTCTGAAATATTCTCATATACCTATGTCGTTAAAATAAACTGTGACAACACGAAAAATAAATTAGCCGTTAGTTTTTCCTGTCAAGACGTGTTTTTTTGGATGGCACGTTCCCATTGGTGGGTTTTGATGAAGCATGTTTTTAACTAGCTGGGAGCATCCAAATGGTGTGTGTCATCACTTGGTAATGCGAGGGAAGTGAGTAACACGATGTATGAGCTCTAGCCTCGATGACCGCTTTTAATTAAACTCAAAGATTTGAACACACAGTGGCGCTGTTAAAGCGTACCAGTTTATGCGAACACAACCGACGGTAAACGTTATACATAAATGCTCTAGAAAGTTTTAACGGTGTTGTTTCACAAGACGTACGAACGCAATTTTTATTAATTTCCGAGTTCTCTTTTAAAAGTATACGATGTCGAAAAACGGAGTTAGTACTGAAACAATCAAATTAAAATACATATTACTTTACCGTAAATAATATGATCTTTTGTAATGTAAGATTAAACATTGCCTATACCGCACCGCGGCGTTTTATTTTTCATTAATTTTTACCGATGTTTATCAGCATTGGTACTTGCTTGTCTTTATCAACTTTATATATCGATAATAATAACAGTAATCGGCGCATCTTGAGACTTTTACTATGCTCTGTGTCGGAGAGTGAGCGTCACGCGAAATAATTCGCGCTGTGCACCCACACACGTTTCTAATTTAACCAACTATGTAAAAACAGTTAATTACTAAGGCACTTTCGATTTTTTATTTCCCTACATACACCTTACTTAATAAACTTTCGTCTTACTAATTTGTGTGTTTTCATGTTTAAAACATGGCGATGTAATGGTATTTTCTTATATGTTGAACTAGCTTTTGCTCGCGGCTCCGCCCACGTGATCAAACAAACAAACAAACAATCAAACTGTACAGCTTTATAATATTAGTATAGATTTGGGTAGCTTAGCAACGGAAGCCTTCAAATAATATTATTTCGGTAGCTTAGCAACGGAAGCCTTCAAATATGAATAATTTCCCCCGTTTTTGCAACATTTTTCACTGATGCTTCGCTTCTAATGGTCGCAGCGTAATGTTATATATCCTAAAGCCTTCCTCGATAAATGGACTATCCAACACAAAAAGAATTTTTCAATTCGAACCAGTAGTTCCTGAGATTAGCGCGTTCAAACAAACAAACAAACAATCAAACTCTACAGCTTTATTATTAGTATAGACGAGAGATTTTTTGTTGTTATGGTTTTGGTGTTTAGGGCTTCTTCGGTCAATATCGTTTTCTCACTAATAACAATATTATACACGTTTATAGTTTTATACTTGATATGCTTTTCTGAGAAAATTGTCGTCTTCCGGAATTTTTTGCTTGAACTAAGTAGTTTTGTGGTAAGATTTATTGTTTATTTATAATAATTGTTATGTTTTATTGTCAACTCTAGATCCTGTATCCTTTATTTATTTTGTTATGTTAAGTTATCCGTAGCCAGTTCGTATTTGCATACACTGTCGATTCATTAAAGTGTAAGATACACTCCAACACTGATTGTGGATTGCACGCACGTATCCACTGTTCCCTGAATGAAGAAGACTGGCAATCGATGCGTTACGTGAGGCAATGTCCCCCGGCGCGAACTCCTATTTCTATCGATCATTGGCTCCTGGCTGTAGTGAGGAGTGCTGAAGTAGTACACCTGAGAGTTGCTACTTTAATACTCCGATAAACAACTCTGTCAAAATGACTAAATGACTTCACATCATTCAGATGTGTTATCTACAGTGAAGTGCAGCGGTTCATATCAATAACCTAATTACTAACAGAAACAGCTTGTTATATAAATATAATCTCGAGTCATCGATAAACAATGAGCGAAATGACTGAGCTTTCTCGGGTACGTTAATAAAAGTGGAAAGTAACTGTTAAAAGTGCTACCGTTTTATATTAATTGGTTTTTATGGTTACTGACACACAGCAGGCATTATATCGAGTGCGGAAAGAAATCTCGACTCATTAGTATTATACAGATTTTTTTTTAAATTATGACCACGACATGCCTCAGCAATTTAAGTGCTAACACCTTTGTACTGAAAGGAGAAAATATTTCGACATGAATATTTACTTTGTGTTTCGTAAGTGACTTTTTGAATTAATTCATAATAATAATGTTAATTTAAATGTAGTTAAAATATGCGTATAATTTTACCTCAAGAAGTAAGAGTAAACTGTGCTAATTACGCCATAAATATTCTAATAAGCGACGCAATGTGCGTAAAGTAATGGTAAATGGTTTTTGTATTATCGTATGGTTTGAGTGGAACTTTCAGAAAAGGTAAGATAAATTGTATTTAACTTATATTTATTTCCTTTTGTGATTATCGACTAATCTACTCGTGCCACCGTCAGTTCTAAAATAAACGCTTTCGTTTCTCCTTAACAACATTTCATCGTTGTCTCAGTCGGTTAATATAAATCTTGCCATATATTATTTTTCTATTCCCGTCCGGACACGACACGAGTGTACGGCTGCGCGATGGAGCCGGATCGCGACCGCCCTGCCTCAAGAATAACACATTTTGATTTACTATATATAGACGTTTTATGTTTGAATTTATACTATACTTGTATTTCCTTTAGACACGTTTCACAGTTCGACTCGTGTACTCAGTAGAAAGTATTAGTTATAATCATATTTAAAGTTCATAATGTTACAGGAAACCATTTAAAGCGAGCTTAAGGTCAGCTAAGTTTAATCGTATTATAAGAGAGTTAAGACACTTTAAAATTTTCTGATCTATTATTGTTTCTTTCAGTACGATAGGTTAACGTCCCATTGATACATTTGGTAACACAGTCACGTTTGATTGTCTTTAGGTAGAGTAATAAAAAAAACGGTGCCAGAGAGAAATGCTTCCGATTTTGAGGCCAAAAGTGGCAATTAAATACGACTACCGTATAGCGGACCTTAGTAAAAATAAATTCCCTAACACGTGCCTTGGCCACGGCCCTTTCATGGCAGGCCTCTTCATTTGCCTGTACGCCAGATGGCGGAGCCGTAATTATTCACGTGAAGTGATTTGATTCCACACACCGCTTTTGCTTTACATTTTTCTACCTACACTTGAATCTCAATGTGGTATATATACCTAAGGGCTCTAAATTTTAGGTACGCAACTAAAATGCTACATGTTTACTTATGTAAACGTCTAGACTAGAGATTTGTTTATTACTTTAATGAAGGCTGTATTCGTTTTACATATTATCGTATCGTAAGTTTTTGTTGTAATTTTCAGTCTTTATTACATTTCATTATTTCATTTAAGTATGAATAGCGAAATCGATGTTTCCGTAATTGGTTTTTATACTGATACATAATATTTTACATTGTTAGTAAACATTTTACGGTTGTGTTTTTAATATTGCAGATTTAGTCCCCTAACGCGATATTCTAAATTTTTAGGGGACAAATTGCGTGTTTTTAAAATGATGGATATTAATATTCATGTGTTGGTTTATTAAAAACACGAGAAGTGTCGCGAGGTCGCCACTCGCCGTACGTTGGGCGTGCTCACCCATAGCCGTATTTACATTGGGCGTACAGGAGTTAGGAGCGGCTTGATTTACACACCCGCTGGCTTCACGCGAGGGATTTAAATTAGTGTTCTGTCATATGTCACACGTTATTTTATTTTGTTTCTCCCGCCCTGTACGCCTGTGCGGCCGCGCTAGCTTATTTCGCTTGAAACCTCCATTCTTGCATCGTCACAGGTTATTTATAAACGCGTCTTATTTAGAAGATGTTTCTCAACGCCCTGCTTTTATGTCGGCGCACTCGTGCAGTTGCATTTTTGGGTCATATTCAATGTTAAAAAACGATTCGATGGAAGTAAAAAGAAAAACGATCTCGACTCTTTGTGCATTGGTTTCTATCAAAGAGGCGTGATTTCATTTTGACGCGACACACAAGACATTATTAGGAAGAGAAGCGACAAGATTGATAGTAGGCTGGCCAGTAACGGACGGCGCGGCACTACCAAAGGCATGTCTGAGATTGATATATATACCAAATCACCGTGACAAAACACAGAATCCGATTGAAACTTATTTTAAATTCGTGAACTCGGCAAAGGTTGCCTTTCTAACATGTTAATGTAATGGGCGCACTTAAATTACGTGTCTGGACGCCGGTAAATCAATTACATGTTAACTTTAAGTTAAAACAGTTAAGTTTAGGTGCGGCTTAAGGTAACAGGATGATTGGTTAAATTGCATTTGACAACCTCCATGGCGCAGTGGGCGTGTAGCTGACTGTGATACGTGAGGCGGCGGGTTCGATCCCCGCACCGAAATAAATATTTGTTTGATCCACAAATATTTGTTTCGGATCTGGGTGTTGTGAAGCGAAAGTCTCTCATAGTTTCTGATACCCGGGACACAAGATAATCTTATATTTCAGTGGGTTCGGGGTTATAGGAGTGATTGTTGGGTGTTATTTATTTATATATTATTGCTATTTATATCCACGCATAAATTTATAAGTAACGTAAACTTTCTTTTGCAATCTGTCAATCTGCAAAGGTATATTAAGGAGCCGTATTTACAAAATATTCGTTTATCTATTCTTGTGATCATTGAATAATATATCATTGTTATTCGTATATGGCACTAATATTATGTATTTGTATTGTATGTAAAATTGCGTACATACGGATGAGGTGTCATTACCAAATCTGTCGAATGAGACATGCGCCGGCACATCGCTCGCCCGCGCCATTCGCCGCTTATGTTTCGTGATTCGTTTTGTACACGGGGTGCAATACATAACATAAAACATCGTCCTCGTCGCAATTTATATTAACTTTACACAGAATTAATTGCTCAAGAGTGAAACATCATAATTTTGCATAGATTGGTTTAGTCTATTTATGGTATGACAATATTCGGATATAATTGACGAGTGCGGATCACGTAGGAAGATGATGTAAGCGGCGATTTCCTGTGGGCTTTGCAAAGCGGTGAGGTGCGAGCGTGCGGCGCACGCTTGCCTGCTAATTAGCACCACTGACGTCACTCTTGGGGAGCGCGGCTTCGACCCGCCATTACTAGAAGCCTTCGCGCGGAAACGAAAACGACCGACGCTTTCTCTGGCGCGGCTGCAGCGACGCACCGTGCCGCCTGCTCACCAGGTGCCCTTCAAGGTCGCCCATTTCTACGTACTTCTATTTCACGTCTATCAATATGAGAACTAATTGTTATAATGTTTTACAAAAAGATCTATCCTTGTTATATTGTATTTGACGCAACGCCTGAAGGATTATTGTTTCGTTTTCGAGTGTTGAAGCAAGAGCTCCGTAGAGCCATCTAGTCCGACGATCGCAATTGCTAAGACAGTTGGAACTTAGGCGCGTCGCTAAGCGTGACTCATCTTAATGGCTGCAATTACGGCAGCGAGCGGCGCGACCGGCTGCGGCTCGGAAGAAACGTGCCACGTGCTGCACCACACTCTGAGTCGGATTGGAATTAAACGGAATCACAAATCGAGACCGTGGAAATTGATATGGAATACGAACATTCAAAGTATGCCACGTTAAATGAACTTGGACTATTTATTTCGAGTTAGTTCGAGGCGGAAGCTCTCGCGCCCTTGTTGGCGCCCCTGCCGAACGGCCGACACTCTGAGCCATTGTCAACCAAAATTAGTTTTTGCAACAGTCGAAGGTCAGTCTCAATTGTTATTTCGATGCAGTTGCACGTTTAAACTCATGATTGAGCTGAAGAAATTGTTTTCAATCTGTTAACTAATGAGGTCACTAAATATTGTAAAAAGTAAGACAAAAAGCTTATTACCACTCAACTGACTGACAGTAATTGCTTATAAATCCAGAAGATAGTACAGTTTGACTTAATTCCATTTTCTTAACAACTTCAAGGCTAGATTTAGTAATGAGTAAGCTAGATTAGTGCTATGTAGATCTTTAAATAAGTGCGTTGCAAATCGTTCTAGTCAAAGAAATAAATAAAATAGCCATTGTTATTTGTGCAAAGATATAACTTGTTCTTTATAAGTCTGATGAAGATCTATACAAAACACGCCAAATTCAGCATAAAACTTTTCATAGATATTTTCGTGAATACTGCAACTGATTATTATTATTGGTGTGATTCAGAATGATGTGTAGTTGTTGTTCATCGTGAATCATGATTCCTTGGAACGTTTCTTATTGCTCACTTTCATATTGAAAGGAATAGAATGTATACATATTTCGCTTCATTTGTGCACGTCTTCCTATGTATGATATAGACACAATAACTATGAACATCTAGGAATGTAGGACGATGATTGAGACATCACTGTCAAATGAATCAAAATATTCTTACGAGATCACGTACATATAGCCAGACTAGCAAAAATGAACAGAAATATCCATATCGTGTCACGTATTTATTTGAGTGTTAGTTACAAGTTGAAAGCCCGATAAGTACATCTAAAGTACACATAAAAACATTTTGAATTGTAATTGAGGCACTGTGGTTGATGCAGAGTGAATCGACTTTTCAAGTGTATTAAATGGCATGCGCTATGTGAAAGGGAGACCCTTCTCCGTTGTAAATGCCATCACGATTGTGTTTTCGATTGTAATAAAAAGTGGATTGCCTGTTGTTATTGTTTCATTATAGATTAAATGCGATATAGTTAACACGTTAAAAAAAATACTCCAATATTCGTCACGAATGTGAACATTTTAAGATATACGGCCTAAATGTCAATTGCAATCGCAATTAATTTTGTGAAACGCATGGTATAGGTTTGTACATTAGTACCTATTCAAAATAATATTTAGGTGGGAGAATATTGTTAAATTTGTTGTTCTTCCAAATCAAACATCGAGTGTTAGAGCCACGCTGTAGAGCCAGTTTTGTCTACAACATGAATGGGCTGGCTCGACCGGGTCATTACCACTGTCTCACAGAAAACCGACGTATAGTAGCGGCTTGCTGCTGCGTTTCGAAGCCCAAATCCCCTCCCCTCCCCTATCCCTAATTATCCCTTTCCTTTATGGTCGGCAACGCGCCCATGATTCTTCTAGTGGTGGGCGTACATGGGCGGTGGAGATTACTTACCATCAGGTGATCCACTTGCTCGTTTGCCATTAAAAAAAAAACGTCTGTTATATCCAAATTATATCGATGTAATTGATAGAACAGTATATAGTCAGGCTATCTGTGGATGTTGCGAGCAAACCGCGTCTCGCTACCACAGGCCGACGCGACCGCGCCGACGCGGGAATGTAACGTTTTTAGGAGCAAGTTTAATTGTGTACGCGCGTTGGTATTTCGTGTCATGTTCTAAAAACGGATCCTGGAAATGGTGGATGTGCACAATAATGCGGCTGAACAGATATGCGTTACATAAATGTATGCGTGCGATACTTACGGAAATATGAATTGCTTCTGTTAGTTTATTTTCATTTTATCAATGTAATGCCTATAATATAAATCACCATTTTGTTAAAGAAATAATCGAGAAGTCTGTGTAGTTTTTTTTAAATCTTGGCATGACAAAGTGATTATACTGGCCGTCAAACAAGCAATTGGGTGATGGTAAGTGATCTCGACCGCCCATGAACATCCACAATACCTGAGGATGGATGCGTTGTCGACCTGCGTTGTCGGTCAACAAAATTATGTCGGCCTAAAATTGCTGAAAATATGGTTTACTTTTATCTTAAACTAGCTTTTGCTCGCGGCTCCGCCCACGTGATCAAACAAACAAACAAACAATCAAACTCTACAGCTTTATAATATTAGTATAGATTTGGGTAGCTTAGCAACGGAAGCCTTCAAATAATATTATTCGGGTAGCTTAGCAACGGAAGCCTTCAAATATGAATAATTTTCCCCGTTTTTGCAACATTTTTCACTGATGCTTCGCTTCTAATGGTCGCAGCGTAATGTTATATATCCTAAAGCCTTCCTCGATAAATGGACTATCCAACACAAAAAGAATTTTTCAATTCGAACCAGTAGTTCCTGAGATTAGCCCGTTCAAACAAACAAACAAACAATCAAACTCTACAGCTTTATTATTAGTATAGATAATAAATTGTCATTTGACGTGCTGTAAATGTCTATGACTTAAAAACTATAAAATAGTAGTAATATAGTAAAATAGTAAACAATCTCTATTATCTAACAAGTCTATAATGTCTACATGAATAAAAGAAAACACCAAAGTGCTCCCGAAGCAAGTAAAACTGTTAAAAGTTTTACTTTAAAAGCTATGTTAAGATAAAATCATTGGGAAACGACTGTTGATATCAAACAACTGGGAACGATTTATAAATAGTAAAAACGACTTCACCACAATCCACATGACACTCCATCACGGTTCCGACACAGTGGAGCAATAAAGCTTTTCCGAAGAACAATAGAGTACTTAATAACGCCTGCTGCTTAACGGTACGGAACGAGAGACACGGAATGTGTCAATTCCGATACTCCCACACAACATCAAACAGCTGGCATATTTTATTGTACATTCAAATGTTTTGACACGACTAATAACGATCTATTTTTTTTTCTTACGAATTGTCTTCGCCGGTATGTTATCCGAACATAATTATTTTAAATACAGTCGATTATTATTATTTCTTCAATCAACAGTGTTTAAGCACTGTTGTGTTTCGGTTTGAAGGACATTGATGCCAGTGAAATTACTGGGCATTGTGAGACTTAACATCTTCTGTCTCGGGATGACGAGCGCAGTTGAGTTCCATGCAGTGCTTTGTAATTCAAAGTTCTGTGTGGTGTTGCTTCTGTTTATTGGCAGGCGCGCCTTGCTCGTCTCGCCATTCAATCAAATAAAAAAATGACTAATTTCAGTGTAATGTCATTATTTAAAGTTGCTTTTATAAGCTGATACAAGTTGTGCGTAAGAAATTGTATAGGCTTTGGTGCAGTACGTTACTCTACAGACTCGAGACCACAGGATAAGTCGGCCTGTCCGCCCACGCGGGCGCAACTTCGCCATAAAGCCGGGTGCAGCCATGTAAGCCGCTCCGCTAATATCATTCATTGCTGCTCGTTAATTATAATTTTTTATTTTTAAACGAAAACTTTTTATTACCGTTTATAATTCAATTTAGGTATCTACTATATGGGTAAAGGAGAACATCGTGAGGAAACCTTAATTTAATTTTATCAACGCGTATTAAGCCAGGGTAGTGGACTAAGGCCTGATCCCTCTCATTAATAGAGGAGACCCATACTTAGCAGTGTGACGTATATCATTCAGAGTTGGTATTATATTCTAATATTATACATACATACGCAACACACGCCTGTAATACCCGAAGGGGTAGATAGAGGTTTAACCGGTACACCCATATTTCGCCGAGCATATCTCCTTCCCCTAATGTTATAGGGGGCGAGCCTATCGCCATGTCGGGCACAGTTCCAGATTCCGGGCTGATACTAAGCATTTCGTGATAGAAAAACCCAATAGCACTTTTAGCCGACCCGGGGATGGAACCCGAGACTTCAGCATAGCAGTCATTCTAATATTATTATCAATTATTTCAGCAATTGGTAACATAATGTGATTTCAGTCAATATAGAGCCGTTAATAATGCAGGGCAATAATCGCCTATAAATATCCGAAGGCCGTCTCGTGTCTCACTTGCACCTATGTTTGGCCGATTGCAGAAAAGGCTTGGGATTTAAATAGAAAGGCATGAGTTGCATGACCCAAACAGGTTCCTGTTACAAGTTAGCTCCACGCCTACACGGCGAGCCATCATCCTGACCCTGCGGCCTGTGCCCAGACCGCGTTGATTCACTTCTACCAACATAGGCATTTATCCGCTAATTTTAATAGAACAACCTTTTCTCCACTTTAAATACATGTCTATCCTACTTCCTATCCTATCCTACTAATATTATAAACGCGAAAGTTTGTAATTATGGATGGATGGATGGATGTATGTTTGTTACTCTTTCACGTAAAAACTACTGAATGCATTTTAATGAAACTTTACAATAATATAGCTTATACATCAGAATAAGACATAGGCTACTTTTTATCCCGGGTAAAGCAGATCACGCGGGCGGAGCTGCGTGCAAAAGCTAGTACTTAATAATATAACGAGAACAATGCATCATTCAACGACTGTGAATCAACAAATTGAGACGCGTGGCATAATGACTCAACCGCAACTTTGGTCCGTTAATGTCGGTGGGAAAAACACTGTTTGTAAACTACATTAGATCTTTAAATTATACGAGTAGATAGCAAGCCAACACTTGAAAGTGTTCGCAATATTGCATGTATTCTCACGCTCTCGACCAGACTGTCCCGAGCCTGGTATGGATATATTATGTGACAGTGTAAGCCGGTAGATACTGAACTTAAACGTGCTTATATTTTTGCATTGACTTAGTCGGATAAACTAGTCCGTCGCGTTGCCTCCCACAGTAAAATTCCTTTAATTAACTATGACATCACCCCACGAGTTATACGTCCACAAATGCAGTGAAATGCAATGAGAGACGCATGTTTTATATACATTTATACAACCCTATATTCTTCAGCCGTTTTCAAGTACTGTTTTGAAATACTGCTCGTGTGTGTGTGTATGCGCGGAATGTGTTGTAATGGGTTCTATAATTTATAGCAGTAATAGAGATATCTGCATAGGACATGCGCGGCGCGGCGTTGCCGTCGTCGAGCGGTGCGGCGGCGGTGCATTCTTCCGTGATAGCTGCGGTCTTTTTTCATTCCAAGCATTTATACTCGAGTAGAGGCGAGCATTGAGGCACGCTCCATTTGTGTTGCCCTCCTCGCGTTAAAACGTTACATAGCAAGAACTAGTACCTATACGCTTTAATATTGTCTTCACGTAACTTACCCGCTTGCGTACTATTACGTCTTATTTTTCGCCAAGTATCTACTCAAGTGTTGTGTGCGTCTTTCGACGATTTCTCGTTTATAATCCATATAAATAAAATCTGTATGCGCATAAATTCTTTTGATGTTTGGAGTGCCACATGTTGTCGCGATATGCTTAAGCCGTTTCGAATACTTTCTCGAGTATATATTTATTTATACAAGCAATCGGTTGATGTTTCACAGTTCTTAAAAAGGTAATGATTTTCCTGATAGGGCACTACCTGTTGAACAGCTTTTGGCAGAAAGTTTTTGTCCGTTCGGCGTTGCGTACTGATTTCGCAATGGACATACAACCATGTATAGTACATCGCCAGTGAAACTTTAGTAATTGCAATAACTTGTCCTTTATTTATGAGACAGCTGCAATGTTTATGCAAATCTTGGTGCAGTAAAAATTGGGAAAGAAACACAGAGGCGTCAACACGAAAACGCATTGGCAGTTTTTGGTCGAATTTCCTTAACTCAATCACTGCTTAAGTGCACTACTCACATTGTTTTAGTTTGCAGGATGCTGGTAGGCATTTGATAGATGAAACAAAAACTCGTAATCGTCAAACGTTTATGAGATGTCTATTTCTAAACGTTCAAAGTGAGCCATAAAACCTCTCTTTGATGTCCTGGGGCATGGTGCTTGTCATTTGGTATTTTAAGCTACATATAGCGCGCAGAACACAGATAGGATCGGACAAATGATTTTTATTTGCGATACATGTCACGATAGAAAGTCCCTATTTAAAACGACTATCGTGTACTGTCAATCTGTAGCGGAGTATGTGAAGCGTCTCTCATAACATAGTAAATTGTGCCTTATATTAGAAACTAAAACAACAATATCTATCGTGTTGACGAGCGCGTGAAAGGTGGTCGCGATGGTCGCATGGTAACCATCTGGAGCGTTGGCCGCTGTCCGGTGCGCGGCCGACGCGACGTTCCGCAAGTTATGCCGGCCATAATATCTTGGATGTTAACGACAGTTCTCGCAAAACGTACAGAAATAACCACTTCCCCACACCACGAACACTCCGATAATTCTGTCAGTGCACTTCGCTGTTCGTGGTGCCGGCGCACTATTTTATTTAAATACTATACTTTCAATATCTACTGTGCGTACTGCGTACTCTTATGTTATGCGAACACTTTCTTCAGTAATCTAATAGTTACAACCGTTATCGTCTTACAAATATGTTTCTCTCTTAATGAAGTTTATAAAGACACGCTCAATTGAACATGGATGTCAATGTGATCAGTTCACTCGAGTGAAATGTAGGACTTATGTTACGAGACAGTGTTATTATTATATTTTGTATGAACAATTAATTATAGATAATGTAAGCCGTCTTAGTGTAATCGAAAAATTGGACATGATATTATTCAAAAAATGGAACAGTGAGCTTAATGAGACTAAGATTTACAGTCAGGCTATTGAAATTTTCGATATTCACTAATACGAGTCTTCATTGATATGAAATGGGTTTACTGACTTAACGGAGGTTGCACCCACAGCCACTCCTACGTATACATTTCTCTTCCGTACAAGCAGGACGTTGCAGCCAATAGTTGTTAAATAAATGCCACTGCAAAATATTGTTGCTTTGGCCGTTAAGATATATTTATTACTGTATAAGCGACGCAACTTTTTGTGTAACATTTTCTTATATAGATTTGTTTTCTAAAGCAGAACAGATAAATAATTATTTATTGTTGGATTAGATACTTCTGATACTATGTTTTATAGCCTTTCACTTAGACGCATTTCAGGACATGGATCATCAGGATTAACATCTGAACTAGTCAAATTCACTTGACTAGTTCAGATGTTAAAAAAAATTAATAACACATAAAATGCTTAGATACAGTATGTCGTTGTCTACACTTGTGTCTTTTTATATCAGAGTTTAGCAAACAAGTAAGAGACTCACCTAATGGAAAGTTATTTCCACCGATCACGCAGATCTACAATACCAAAAGAATCATGGATGCATTGCCGACCAAAAAGGATAGGATTTACGGGAATTTGGAAGGGATCATCGGTAATCGCATTCACTCTCCAAAACGCAACAGCAAGATGCCATGTCACGTCGGTTTTTTGGAAGACAGTGGTAATAACTGTAGGATATTCATATCCGCCCGGTTAGCGACTACCGTACAAATGGTGTTAACATCTGCCATTGTGACCCACACACCTTGTGTGCATCTCGTTCCAGGATCAGCCCGTGCATATGCGGTTCTCCCGAGGGGCTTGCGGCATGACTTGTATCCTTGTGCCGGCATCCGTCATCGACCCATCCTGTCGCAGGCTCCTCGATTTGCTTCTTGTCTCTTCGAAGCGTGAAGAAGCATTTATACAGGACTTATGATTCTAGTGACTACCGATAAACTCATTACGACGACGACGCTAGTTGAACATGAAAGCGGACGAGTGTGTACATAGCTTATTTGCACGTCATTAGCGCTGCGTATCGTTCACATTACACAGCTTTTTGGTTGCACCGTTTTTTAAGTATCATTTTAATATTGAGCATAATTTTCATTTAATTTAAATATATCCATAAATAATTTTAGATCCTTTTTTATTTCGTTTTAAAAATTACTTTCGCAAACCCACTGACAACTGCTACTGATGTGCTACTAAAGTATAATCTCTGTTCATTACGCGTGCTGCTATCGACTTCACTAGTAACAACTCGTACTCCGCATCAAGTGAATAATAATATACTTGAAATGAAAGAGTATTGTAATAGGTACATTGAAATACATATTATATGCGTATTCACGTATTTATGAGTAGATTGACCGTGTTATTGGTTTGTTTCGATTTCTCTCGGCCTCGGCCTCTAACGCGGCACGCAAAAAACGCATTCGTGTACCGAACTGTTAAAATTAACCGCATTACATCGAAGCAGTACTGAGGTCTGAGATATAATCCAATTATAACCAATATTTTATACAATTTAATCGTCTTATTGGTGTTGCGGCAACATACCTACATAGGATCTGAAAACAGAGGCGATTCGCTTCCAAGTTATTAATAAAAAAATTGACAATTTTTTTAACGAAATTTACCTTGCGATGGAATTTGTGTGAGATATGGCGATAGGTTTGTCTCCCATCACATCATGGGACGGAAATAAGCCCGGCGAAGTGTGGGTTCACTAATTATGCCTTCCTCTTTGGGGATATGGTCGAGGTTTTACAAGCTTATGATTGAGCAAACAAATGCTGAGGTATCTTTCTTTAACAAATTTCGCTGTCCCACATGACTTATTTCAATTGAATAGTTTGGATATGGCCCGTCATTCCGCGACGGTGGTATAACAAGAATGGGTGGGTTGTCATTGCTCGCATGTGGATCGGCAGGGTATGCATTCCATTAGCAACCACGGGACAGTAAGTTGGTCACCTGAGCAACGAAAAACGTTGACTACTCGAAAACTATCAAAAATCACGGAACATACGTCGTGATGATTCTAGTAGGTCTAAGACTGCTCTAAACCTGGCATCTCGCAATCTTCTTGACCGTACTTCCAGGGGCATATGTGCTCTACCATGATTTTTTTTTATTCATATGTTATAGAAATTATATTGACAAAGGAACTTCTGATAAAAATTCGGCCGCTCTTAAATTAAAGTAAGGGGTATCGAATTCTTTTAAACAAGCCGTTACATCTGTAATAATACAAGTTCCGCGTACATTTATAGTCCATTACACGTGCTGTTGTGTGCACCATGTTTTATCTCACGGCTAATGGTTTCCGTCGCACGGCCGGTGTTATCATAACATTCCACAGATTCTCACATTCGTTCCTGATGCCTTGATTTGATGATTATTATTGTTTTCCTCCGCTATGCATTAAAAGTACTAAAATATGCGTAACGTCTGCTTAAATACTATTCAATAATTATCACATAAATTTTCCCGCTCCGAAAAGGGAAGAAGCATTTATACAGGCCGGCACGACTCTGGTGACCACCGATAAACTCATTGTTTGTTGGTGGTCGCTGGTTTTTTGGATTGCACTACGCTTACCATAGCAGGTGCAGTGCAGTCACTTTGCCGTGCCCGGATAAAAAAATAAATACATAATTTGTTGTTTAATATTTATGTTAAGATGTTTATATACTTATCGATATCTCCTAAAACCGACCTGTCTTGGAAATAATTTGTTCGGTTATTTGACTTGTCGATATCTCCTTAACTATCTCTACCTGTCTTTTTTTCGGTTATTTGAGCGTTAAAAATTATTTTTTATTTGTTGCATTGAAACGAGATGAGTCACCGCCAGCTGACTACGCAACAACGTTCCTTTCAGCAAAAACATTTGTTGTGTAACATAACAGCCTGCGTGCTTTTAATACTCGCAGTTACTTCATTCCATCATAGCTCGTTTAATACACATTCTTGCTTCACTGGGTCTTAAATAAAATAGGGGCTCTTTATTCGATAATATGTATACCAAAAGCCTGACAATTCAAAAACATCATTTGATCGTTCATTTAGTTAGCACGAGTGAATTTACAAGGATTCATCAAACCGCAAACTGACGTATGTAATTACAAAACACATCGTATGTAATGTGTAGGTCTCTGCATATAGCTTACTTACTGTTCTTATATTGTAATACAATTTTGACGCAAACCATTTTGAAATCGTTCACAGGCAATAATGTTTTCAACATTTGCAATTTCGCTTCACATAAATATGAATCCCTTTAGATGGGTGGCGTTAGTGATTGTTATTAATCGGTTCATGTGTAAACAAGCCCGTATGCGTCTCCGGCGCCGCTTCGCCGCTGAGTCAGACAGTCGCGAAGTGGGACGCTGCGGGCCATTGTGTTGCGTCCTGCGCGCTAGCTTGTGTGCTTGTGCGACTGTGTGCTCTACCGCTGCGTCGCGTCATCGCGCCGCACTCTACGATTGTATGTAAAGGAGGCGAAGGCGATCGCCCTCACACCCGCCGCGCGGCGCCACAGCTGCAACATGTATACGCTGAAATTCGTATGCCGTCCTAGTGACAGTTTTGCAGATTTATGAAATGTAACAAATATACAAGGATTTTTTAAGGGCTGCTCATAAGTCTATTTTTGTTTAACAAAACTCAAAAACTGACTTCATAAAGATAACACTGAAAAGTCGAAAATAATATTGGGTCTGTTTGGAGCCTGTATCGCTGTCAACTGAAATTGCATCGACTCCAAAGAGACCTGAAATTGTTATTTTTGATAAGTACAGCTATAGTATGTCAAATCCAATTCGATCGCGACGACTGAGCTGTTGTCCGTTAAGGAGTTTCATTCTTTTACTCCGTACTCCATCATGAGATCTAAACCAAATTTATATGGAACTACATCGCAGCTAAACTGTAAATTTCCGTCAAAATCGGTCCATAATTGGCGGAGAAATCGATGCTCATAGAAAAAGCAAAAAAAAAACTCCCGCATACAGAACCTTCTTCTTTTTCGAAGTCGGTCAAAACCATTTTTCATGGGAACACATACACATAAACAAACATTCGCATAAACGCAAGTATATGTTATAGTATCACACGTGAAATATATGTATACTCATAAGAAGCTTGTTGTGCGCTTGCCGCTTAATCATCGGGAACACAACGCTACTTGTTTGTTTATCTGCAGCTTGTGTCTTTCTCTCACGATTTATGTCGTGATCAAGAGTCTCGCAGATTCACGAAACGATAACTTGTGAGTCGATGGTAACTTTAAAGCCACTGGCGGCAATGAAATGCGTGAATGATGCATTGTTTTCAGTTTCTGTTGTTTATTCAAGTAGTTGTTTACTTTCTAAAGTGTATTGGGACAGCTGTTCTGTACAAATATTTGGTTAATATAAATAACTCACAGAAGATTGATAAGGAAACTATATTTACGCGGCAATCGATGTTTGCCGAATAATTTAATTACCCTAGTTATGCAACTTTAAACAATGTTTCAGCGTTTGTTTAGACTTGCAATATCGTTTTATATATTGAGATATGCCAGACAATATAGGAATCAAGGCAGAAAGTCGGATTACTTTTATCTTCCCTCTTCGGAGAGGAAAGAAGCAAATCGAGGGGCCTGAGACAGGACAGGCGGATGACCGATGCAGGCATAGTAATACAAGGATGTACGCCTATTCCCCCCTAATCAACCGTCATGTCGCAAGCCCTTCGGGAGAACCGGATATACACTAGCACTAGGTAGCTGATCCTGGAACGCGATCCACACAAGGCGTGTGGATCATTATGGCAGGTATTAACACCATGTGTACGGTGGTATTGTAGTATGCATCCAAGTCATTGTTACTAAAGTAGTTTACATAGTGACGTGTTTCGTAATTATAAGTAGTGATAAGGTTTATACTGGAAGTAATACCTTGTGCCGTGTGCGTTGTGCGAGCGTCCGGTAAGCTAATAATCATGCAGTGTAATACCCTTGACCCGGCGTGGGAGGGAGACGCACAGCATATTTTTAACTGAACGGGTCGTTAACCGCAAGACTTCATCGCTGTAAGATTGCAAGTAGCAGCTGGCTATCATTTTGCCACAAAGATGTTCACTTTGCTTCTTTACCTACATGGACATATACAGCATGAAATATTATGAAATGTTTTATTTCGTATTAAGATCGTATAAGAATTTGTAGGCAATTCGTAGACCTCGCTGAGACAGCATTCATAATCCGTGGTCAAAGAGCTCCGCTGTTGTCAGTTTTGTGTAATCTCTTATCTCTATATTTTAACCACCAACATACAAATTGGGGTTATAAACTTCTTATAAATTTGACCCCTTAATCTGTTTGCTTATTTTTCTGTGGCATCGTAGTGCCTAAACAACTGTACTGATTTGAAACGCGGGTTTTTTTTTATTTGAGAGCTGGTTTCAATGAAATAGTCATTAGATATTTTTGAATAGAATCTGTTTAGCCATTAAGAAAATCTTTTTCTAATTCATATCAGGGGTTCCTAATGGCAGATTTACGGCGTTTTATGGTGTACTTACCGAAAGGTGGCACGGTCGCAATCTGGGCTTCCGGAAAGCACCCGATAAAATCGCCGAGAGTGGCTACATACATATTACATAAAGATTAATTTTTATATCATGTGTTTGCTTTGATCGGGTCGGCCTTGCGGGTTTATACAAACACTCTTTTCTCGCCAACGGAAATTAAAATTTGTATGGAATTGAAATTTCTTGAGAAACGACACGTGACTATTGCAAAGTTGTCGACGCCATACTTGGTTTTTGGTCTAGAGCCTTCCATAATGACATCTAAAAAAAATCCTTAATTAGATCCTGACAATCATCGAACTTGCGCGTCCGTTTATTTTGAGAGTGCATTTGTTTACATTCAGCGAGTGTTCCGTACGCGTCAACATGGTTACTTACTTCTATCAAGTAACAACGTTCTTATTTTAGATGCATTATAAACTATTCGTATCGCGGCGTTGAGTTAAAGTTTCCTTTGTACATCCTCGTACTTGACAGTTCGTCTTACTCGATCTATTTGTGTGTGCAAGTACAGTGTTTGATACAGATTTAGTTTCAGGCAACTTAGCTTCAATATATTGACTTAAAATTACGATAATCCGTAAAATAAAACCTTTTCTTGGTCACTCGAATTCTTAGTTTCAACCTTCCAGTCTTGTGAAACTAGCAGCTAGCAATACTGTTGTGTTTCCTAAAATACTTAATTTAAGGAGGTTCCAAGTGATTTCTAAATATATGACATTGCATGATGTATTTGTCGTAAATGTTTATTGGATTTCCACCGATAGTCATAGTGTGCCTACTACCTGTTTTCGGGTAGTATTACTACTTGTCTTCGGAAATTGCCAATGATTGCGTCGCGTACGTACCGGGTCAAGCAGATGAGGTGACGCTGAACCGCGTTGCGTCGCGTCGCGTTTCGTCGGGAGTATGCACTCCGTATTGGCAATACAATTACCGGCACAGGGCGGCAAACTACGTCGCGTCCTTGCTACAGCCAACTCAATATACATTAGGTATAGTGCACTCCTACAGGAAAATCACATTTATTTAACAAAAGTGTTATTAATAGGCTTTACGGAAAAGATAATTCAATTAATTCTTGCATCTCTTGCAATGGATGCGTAATGTGTTTGTGTATGGACTACGACTGTGTATGTCAGTCACTATTGACTTAAATGTATAGAACGACGACTGGCGTCTCAGTGTCAAAACTGCGTATAATTACAAGCGATAGGTTTAATGGATTCTCGAAAGATTTATTGTACGTCAGTCACATGAAAGTAATTTTGAGTTTCTTAATTAAAATTACGTTCACAATGACTATGGTGATAAATAACATAGAAACTCAGTGTGTGTAGGTGTACAACATGAACAATGAACTTATTTTCGGTTAGAGATTGGATCAACCGAACTGTTAAAATGTTACAACTGGCTCATCTGTCCCTTTTCACCTCGTAAATCGATTAGTTCTATATACCTAGCGCCATTATATAACATTGTCATCAATGCTCCTCCCTTAGCGTTGGTGGCACGCCTCCGCCTTCACAAATATTTGTGGCTGTACATGGATTTTGCATTAACACCTGCCGCCTACCGGATTGACTGCTGGAACGATTATTGAACTGCACTTGTATATGTATATGTTTCTGGTGGTTCTGTTCGTTCGGCTCGCCTGTACCGGTTTCAAAATCCATTTTAATTGAAAACTTTACATTTTACATTGCAAGTTACACTTAGCTCACAGGTAACTCGAACGATAGTTGTATTTCCTTCGAGAGTCGGAGCCAGGAGTCCGGCAGGATACGTATACGTGTACGTGTGATCAGTAGGCCACCGTATGAATCATGCATGACAAACAAGAGATAACCTCGACGGTACAATTGGACGGACGAGTGATCGTCTTCACGTGTTATGAGCGTATTGTTTTTTCCTACTCAGTCCTAATAAGTTTGTTTCATGTCATGGATATAACTTAATTTGGTTTAGTATGATTTGGAAAAGAAGCAAATTCTGAATACTGTGATAATAAATAATTCTATGTTCTATGTACACAGTAAGCAAATAATTGAGATACAATAGTGGTTATTGCTTACTTCAGTTTCTACACGCGCCACAACCTTTATAAAGTGTCCCAAAATAATATTTGATCATATCTATTTGTATGCATCAGGAGGCATCAGGTTATGAATAATATAACAAATGATTCTAAAGCTATTTGTGTTTAAACAGCACTAAAGCCATCTCTAATTGTGGAATATTTTAGTTAATCGTGAGGTCGATGCCCCGCGTTCGTGATTAGAGACTAGTGCAATTTTCCCCCAAATCGATTGTGTGCGCGGACTTCCTCAGTCATGATCATGTATCGTGGTGAAATCACATCGAAACGATGAAATGACGGCCAGATGACATGACATGTGAATATTTCGGTTGTTCCGTACGTGGCTTGTGGCGTGCAAAAGCGGACTTCTTCGTCGGGATCATTGACACTTGGCGGATGGTGGGACTCGGACGACGTCGTTGCTATTATTTTAACTAACTATTTAATCCAAATACGAACTAAAATCTTTAACGGAAATGATTACGTTATTGTTTTTATTATACTTGGTCGGCAACATACTTTAGTTAAAAATTGTTTTAAAACTTAGTTGACACAGAATCAACAGATGTATAAATACTAGTAAGTAATACATGACGCCGCCAAAATAAGAAATTAGAATTGGAGATTTTTCTTACTTTCAAATCTGTTTGTTCGTAGTGATTAGTGAAGATCATAGTCATGGTGTTTAAGCAGCCTAGAATTCACGATCTATCTTCACTTGTCCACCTTATTGATAAAATTGCGAAGTAAAAAACACTAGTCACAAAAAATACCTTTCTCCGATATGATCGTATCATTATAGTAATAATATTACCAGTCAGGCCTGTACCTATTTACGATCCACTGCTGGACACGGGCCTTCTCCACTAAATAAGGGGGATTAGGTGTAAGGATTGTTTTATTTTGCCGAGGAACTCAAGACCGTGTTAAACACAGGAGTTTCAGTTCAGTCAGAGTTCAGTTTGTTTATGGTGTTAGCCTATAAAATGGCAAGTAAGCAACTTAAAATTAATACATAATATTACTTTGTTAGTATTTTTACGTCATATTTCTATGTATAGTACTCTGTATTACAAAAAGGATAAATTTGCATATTTAGTTGTACCTATATCATTAACAACAATACATTTAATAACATAAAAAAACGACACCCTCCGATGGCGGGGCCCAGGACCCAAGCAACATGAGGTTAGGGCCCCAGAGTGAGGAACCGCCTCACAATGCGTGCCGTGTCCAATAATATTGCCTTCTGCATCTGACTTAGCCCAACCAATTGAAAGCCTCTCAATTAACATATTTCTTATTATAAGAATGTTGAAGGGTAACATTCTGTCATATATTGTAACAATAAGTACTTACTAAACTTAAATTAGACTGGTGCTTATATTGTGCTACAATTGCTTATCGCCTTAATTTATCTCGACAAGCCACTAGGTGCCCATGTTGTTTTCATTGTAATAGACAAGATAAAACCACTGCGTTAATATGTTTTTTTTTGCAGCTAAAAACAATGATAAAATTACTAGCAGATATATACTTATGTATTATTTTTATATTGTACGTCGCAATAGTATTAAATTAGGTGTCCATGACGCTATCGCGCAGGACAAATTGTAGGTACTGGCCACTGGGTGCGTGGGATCGATCGGTATGCATACAAATGCGAACTGCAGGCGTGATTTGTCGCTTACAACAAGTTACAGTCGCTTACACCTAAATACCAAAATGAGCCTTAGCTCTTTTAAAACGGCATGTTTATTTACGTCGTTTGAATAAAGCCTCAAGGTAATATTCAGTGTGTCTATTTTTTATTACGTAGTAGGTAGGTATACTCACTTGCAATGTAGTGCTTCCCGGAACAGTGCATTCAACAATAAAATTAGAGTCATCTTTCACGCGCTTCACGTTTATTTTACTGGGTTGGAATTAAGGTCGATTTGCATGTGAATTTATGCAACATGTTAATCTAAATATCCTCTTCGACATACTGACATCATGCGTTAGGTACCTACCTAAAAAAACAATACAGATATATAAAACACGCAACCCTAAAATTATCTAACATAATCTGTTGCTCGGAGATGGAATATGTAGCTTTCCACTGTACAAAATATCTATTTTGAAAATATTGTTTTGGTTAACTGACTTCAAAAAAAGGAGATATTTTAATTTCTCCGCCAGTTGTCAGATAGCTGTGGACGAATAGCCGATTTATTTATTTATTTATTGGTACAATTACAGACAACAGACACCATTTTATATAAAGTTACACTTATAGAAGACATGATATAAATCTGGCGTCTATTAACTACTGTACACAGCATTCAAAATACACAGATTCGTAATAAAATAAGAGAAAAAAAAACAATAGATTGTATTATATTTAACAATAAGATGTAAGTTAAGTATCATAATTGTTAATCGTGAACCGCGGATTCGATCCCCACATCGGAACAAATATTTGCCTGATCCACAAATATTTGTTACGGGTCTGGATGTTTTGACACGTAGTCCCTGATACCTACGACACAAGATGCTTACTATGGGGTCAGGGCTATGTGTTGCAACTTTGTTGGAAAACAATAATTCGATGGAGTTTATATGCTATGTGATCCCATATAAATAATCATTTTGTTAATATTTGATGACGAATATACAAAAATAAAACTCAAAGAATAACAGCACATTCGTCGTGATTGTGCTATTGTGTTGGAATTTACATATCATAGCTGTACCTACCACAAAAAAAAATAGTTTTTTGAGTCGTTATATTTTTCGTTACTTTTGTCATTTCATGTTGTACGCATTAGTTTGGCAATTAAAAAGTTTTGTACGGACAACCTAGTAGTACACCGAGCGCGACACAAAGCGTCGTGGAAAGCGCGAATACAGAGGAGAGAGCAACGGGCAGCCTTCCAATTACGAAGTCATTGGGGATGGCGCGGGGGCTCCCAGCCAGCCACCGCCGCACCGCCCGGCGACTACTGACTGCGTTAATTAGAACGATTCCCGGTGGCGCTTCGTATACTGTGCACTTCCTACTAGTTCCGAGCCATATTCAGCCCGCTCGCAAACCAATTACCGGTCCGCTGATGAACGCAGAGCGTGCATGAAAGTTCCCACTCAATTTCATTACGCTTCGCTGTGCGCACTAACAATTAAACGAGTTTCTATAAAATAGCGATTAATTCATTGATTAGAATCGCCTATTATTATAGGATGATGATAAAATGCAGGGTGTATCTAGATAATTTAGATGATATTGTTAGCGTATGTGGGTTAATTATAGTCACGTATTCGAGTGAGCGTTTTACTAGATAACTATCAACGTAAACAAATACACTGTATTCACCATAAACAATATAATTCAAAATAATATCCATCGTAGTATTTCACTAATCTAACAATACAACTATTTGGCAATAGATGCAATTATTATCTCTTCATTACTATACCGATTATAATGGCAAAAAGTATAGCAGTGTTAATGTGTGGTAACCAACGTGTTATGTTAATAAAAATGTAACTAAAATCGAAAATTTATAATGAGTGTAATGTTACCTATCTAATCAAATCAATTTATTTTTTGCATATGTAAAATGTTACACATGATTTACATCATTTAGCGCAAACAAAAATTTTGATTATTACAGTATGCCCAAATTTTCGGACTTTTCCTTAAAATTCATAAACAAATCCCCGTAAGTGCTTTGTGTATAGGATTATGTATACACATAGCACTTTCAGTTTTTCACAGATTTAAATATTTTCAGGGCACCTTTTAATATTTTCCTTTCCATATAAGTCCTATTCAGATTATTACGAAAATAAAAAAAATATAGCCAAATCAGTCCAGCCGTTCTCAAGTTATACCTTTATCATCGAACAGCATTTTATTGGAACGAAGTTCCTTACGGCAGGCTTGGAGGGGATAGGGATTTCGCTGCGTGACCGAACTGAAAAAATGTGATAGTAAAACCGTAAGAAAAATGCGTGGAAAAAATGCGTGGAATAAAAGCGTTAAATGAGAAGTGCGCAGGCGCGACAGTCGCATAACCAGCCAGTGTTAGTTCCTTTTTTAATATGAAATTCATTCAGCCAGTTATAGTTGAAGTATTTTTATATCTCCTTCGATTTTTAAAAGATTACGCTAGCTCGTTATCTATACTAATAATAAAGCTGTAGAGTTTGATTGTTTGTTTGTTTGTTTGAACGCGCTAATCTCAGGAACTACTGGTTCGAATTGAAAAATTCTTTTTGTGTTGGATAGTACATTTATCGAGGAAGGCTTTAGGATATATAACATTACGCTGAGACCATTAGAAGCGAAGCATCAGTGAAAAATGTTTGATAAAACGGGGAAAATTATTCATATTTGAAGGCTTCCGTTGCTAAGCTACCGAAATAATATTATTTGAAGGCTTCCGTTGCTAAGCTACCCAAATCTATACTAATATTATAAAGCTGTAGAGTTTGATTGTTTGTTTGTTTGTTTGATCACGTGGGCTGAGCCGCGAGCAAAAGCTAGTTATTTATAATTACATAAGTTGATAAAAAATGCTATACAATAGCTTTACCGCGGCAGTCTCTGAGTGCCACACGTCTTTTTTTATTTCTATTCTATTTCTATGTAATTTTATGTTGTCAAACAAAAATAAAGAGACATATTATTTTGTTATTTTAGTTGATAATTTGAATTTTTTGCAATTTGTGTCGATTCTACATTAGCCGAAGGAACTTCGTTCCTACCTGGTGTCCCACGACACACACCAATTTTTTTTTTATAGATTAGCATTCATGTAAAATAGAAAACGAAAGCACAGTTAAAATACTAAGGTTGTTACGATAAAAGAAAATCTTATAAAGACAGGACCCTTCACTGCAGCAGTTGTGTAGTTAATTTTTTGTTGTGATTCTTAAATTGCAATGTAAAAGTTGCCTTAGCCTGAAAATTAAAAAAAAACCTTAGGTTATCTTCACTTAAAACTTGAATCCCAAATAACAAATTTGACGGACAAAACTCAAAAGTAATAAATACGCTAAATTACTTTAACGCTAAAAAATCAATCCACTTACATTTCTACATACGGGTGGCTATAAAACCATTAAAAGGACGGCTCGTATTTCGTTTCGGCATAATGTTGACGCTGAATCGGTAAACCTTTTAGCTGGAAGTAGTTTGATGTTTGTCGTCTGTCGCGTCGCCTGCGAGGCTGCCCGTCAGCTTGGCCAGCCGAAGTGGGCGAGCCAGCCGTCCATGTCGATCCGAGATCTCAGCTAAGTACTGCCGTCAAGATTGTTTCTGTAACATTGTGTGTGTAAATAAACTGTACCCACTGCTTCCCGCCCGCCTATTTTATTTGCCCGTACGTTTAATTAACACTTCAGACTATTGAGTGGATGTAAATACTGCTCGTTGGATAAGAGCCCGATATGAGTTTTACAGCTGTTGATATCTTTCGCAGAACTTATCTATAGTGGTTAGTAATATAGAGGCCCTATAAATAGTTGTGATGTAACAATGAATATAGGCATCTCAGCGTACAGTTTAACCGCAGACTCTGTGTCTGCCGACTCAGGTTCGGTTCCTGCTTGCACAACATGCGGTGCACATACCGGGCCGCTCCACGCCCGCTCCTCGTGTCATGATTGAGACGGGACGTGTATGACGGTATTTCGTGGCAATAATAAATTATTACACATACATTGATAATAAAATGAACGCACTATACACTTAATTAATTAAAGTCGGTCGTAACACATTTCGTCTGTACATAAAATCCGTCATCGCCATTATAAATAGGCACAATAGCGCCAGACATTTTGTAAACTTCAATCAATATTGTGATGCAAATGGTATATTTTTAAAAATAGAGCCTGTGTGTGGCAATGTTCATAGATAGCTAGCATATAGTAAAAATCGAAGTGACGTATTGCATTTTGCATCCTATTTCCCGGTGTGTATGAAAGTGTTTCCTGTAAAAGTGACTGAAGGCGGCCATGTTGAATAGGAGGTTACCTCCCCATGCCTACTCACCCGGTCCTATCCCAACACAATTTTGATGCAGCTGCTTATAACACGTTCTACAGAGATATAGCTTGGCTGCCTTTATATTATTTTTTAGTTATACTGACTAGGTCTGAACATCTTAAATTATGTAAGTGTTCCTTTTTCATAAGAACGTAAGAATTCATTGATGTTTAGCAATTACTCATAGTGGTCTGCTCAGTGCAAAAGTCTGGCCTAGAATTGAAAATTGCTTCACATCTAATACCTGATATAATTTATTTTATCGATATTATTATTTATTAACACAGTTAATCAACATTGTTGTCTAGATATATTAACTTACTTATTTTTATGATTAAAATTAATAGTTTTATATGGATAGTGTGTATGATGGCAATTTCCTACGCGTATTAAAATATTTCTCTGCCGTCTAGTCTGCGACAGCGCTGTGTACACTGTCGGGCCGGACGAACTTGCTGGAAAATTGCACTTAATCCGGCATCCTACGCCACCCTTTCCCCCTTCCCCCCATCCCGTAGTCTCAACCTATAGATTCGAATCCCGACCTACTACAATTACCCAGCCATACTATTAATATGTATGAGAAAGCAAACTGATACAGCCTCGCTTCGAATACAATGCACTGCTATTTGAATATAACTTAAAAATTCATATCGCACGATACGAAACCGCCATGCCAGGTGGCTTATATTTCAAGGCAACGCAAGAGGTAGTAGTTTTAAATGTTTCAACAAACAATCGGAGTGCAGAAAGCAAGTGTTTGCGGTTGCGTCGAAAGACTGGCGCCAATGGAGCGTGGTTCGTTTTTGCTTGGTGTCGTAGAAAACAATGGTCACCGTACATTCCATGCGCATCACCGTTAACGTCCAGCAATAGTGGTCGCAATGACTGGTTGCATACGTCGCCTCGTCACTATGAGTGTAGTCACTGGCCTTTGTCACTTCCGACATGTCTTCTTTTACGAAAGGCGGCCGAAGGGCGATACTTTTATGTTATATTTAATTTGGTAGAGTCGGTTGACTCTCCCGATTAAATGGTCAACAAGTTGTTCAATCACACAATATATCGATCTAAATGCACAATTAAGTGTTTTATCGTTTACAATTATTATTATCGAGAGATGTTTGTTCATTCGAGACATATTCGAGAAAATTAATAACAAGCCGTGTTGAGAATATATTTTGGAATATTCGAGTTCGTCAGTTCGTATTTAAAACATAAATCAATTTATTCACTATCTTCATGGTTATATTTGAAAGTAGACAGGGCGCGGTTGGCCGGGAGCCAGACCAAACAGGGTAAAAAGTAAGGGCGGCGGCGACGACCGCGCCCCGAAATAGCGAGCAAAGTCAAGGCGTGCGCTTAGACTACGTGGCAATGTTCGGTTTGTAATAACTTAACAAGTAACAACCCAGCAACGAATGTGCCGCGCGAGCTTAAATACCAGTCTGACACGCCCTGCATGCAGGACAGGGTGTGTCCGACAAACGGCCTGTCTATGAAAGCGTTCACGACCTTATTTGGTTTAATTATATTATTGTGAGTGTAAATATACTTAGCTATGATATTATAGAGTTAACATTGCATGTAAAGGGTTTGGTTGAACATTCTATGTTAATTACAAAAAAAATGTGTTTGCCACACCTAATTAATTTCGTAGACATGTCATTTGTTCACACACGACGATTGCCCTATGAAATATACGAAATAGGTGTGAATTGGACGCTAATTACAATGGTTTTTACTCATGTCACACGGGTATAACATATTCAAGGCCACCTGGACAACGTGTGTGTGCTTTTCCATATTATTTGGAAAGATATTCGGGATTGCTATTTTAATAACCGAGTCACATCACGTCTCTACGCAAATAGTGGGGCATAATAGCGGTGCCGCGGTCTGTGACTCACGGCCCCTCAGACTTGAGACAGAACAAGGACATCCTCACATACAACCGGCGCTGTGGCGAACCGAAACATAAACATCGTTACTCCATATCCGTCGGTACTGTTCACCATTGTGCCACAACAAATTACACACATAATACAGTTTGCAACACTGTCTGCGCTGTGTGCTAGATGTCACAGATATTTTAAGGGTAATGACTCTGAAGACATACAGCCGGCCGGACGGCGCCCGCCGGACCATTGTCTAATAACATTTTAATTGCACTCGCCTATCTTAAAAGTAACATCGTTATGTAGAAACTTATACTTGAGATTAAATCTAGATAGTCATTAGGCAGTGGTTTTGTTTTAGTCATGTCTTGACGTCAGCAGGCACAATATTTTAAATGATCCCGTGTAAGACATTGCTATTACAATCTGAGTTGTTTCAGTATTTTAACACTAACTGCGGTAAATCAACTCATTCTTGCACATCTTCTGTGCGTGATATGTTTGTATAGAAATGTAGACAAGACGTGCAAATGTGAAACATTGGATATATAATCAGGTTATAAACCTACGATTCTGATATTTATGCCCGTTTTGGACGATCTATGCATAACTTTAGTTGACCCCAACCCAACACACAGCAGCGGTGCGACATTAGCCTATATTTAAGTTGCGTATTACGTAACTGGTATTAGACAATTATCCTGTACATATAGTTTCTGATAGATTATCAACTTCATCACTACCAGCGCTCACTGATTGTTGTGGTAAAATTTTAAAAACTATAAGACTTATTACTAACCGATGAAGTGATATGATGATAAAAGGTGTCCTGACTACTAATAAATACTATTTTTAAATGTTAAATGATTAAATTTTTACACAAACATTATGAATGATGGGGATTTTTTGTTGGCAGATGACTTGAAGGCAGTGACGAAGCGCCTTATCGTGCAAGCAAAGCGGCAGGGTTCCGCAGACAATATCTCTATAATCGTGGTGTTCCTGAAGGACCCGCGTGACATCGTCGCAGATAACTGCCCGCCCATGGAGCTTGGGTAAACACCTTTATATTTAGTTTAATATTAAACTACTTAGACACACTATTTGGGAAAAGGCCTGCTATTCGTAGCTTGCTTCTTGATCACAATGATACCTACCATTTACCAGTCAACTGTCTTAATTGCGAATGCACCTTTTATGGAGATTTGGTTTGATTTAAATTATTTAATTCTCTCGAAAACATTGTGGCCAGGGATCAAAACTCTACCAATTTTAGCCTTTTATGTTTCAAACTGCGAAGTTTTAGCAAACAGCCTAACTACGGCGGGTTTTTCCCCGTGCGTACGGTGGTCACTATCTAGTCGGGTACAAAAATATCGGCTACTTTCCTACCAGCAAGCAGTTACAGATGTTTATATAATTGATGGGAGTTTGAACGGTTAGTCGTTAGGTTATACTATTCTCCCCAGAGTGGTTGACATCAGGTAGGCTAAAACAACCGGTTGTAAAAACTACAAGCCAAAATATTATTAATTTGTAAGTTGTGTAAAAAAGTATAGTCGTTAGGTTATACTGTGATGGTAAATCTGGCAAAGGAAGTAGATGTCAGTCTCTTGAATCATGATAAAAAAAATGGGTGCGTGTACTTATGTACGCGCGTGAGAAGTTATACTTCTTTTGCATCATTAAATAACCAATAATAAGTATTTAACATTAATAATTTAATAATATTTAGTGTTAATTATATTAAATAAAAGTATTTTAATTTATATCAACATATCCACTCGACATGATAGAAGTACATTCTACTCTCTTCGCGTTTATGCGAGCCTGGTACTTTTGACGGCAACATGTTCCGAATAAGAAAAAACCTAAAGAGTTTTTCTTTGTCCAAATCGTCATTTGTTTATTAATTACGGCTACTCGCCATGTAAAATGGACATTCTACTCTCTTCGCGTTTATGCGAACCTGGTACTTTTTTTACTGCACCATGTTCCAAATTATAAAATAAAAACCGCATCTATATATAATTATATATATATATATATATATATATATATATATATATATTTATATTTATTTATTTATATTTATTTATTATTTTTTTATTTCACTCTCATCATTTTTTCATAACGCGCCTAACTTCATACTGCTCTCATCATTTTTTCTTAACGCGCCTAACTTCATACTGTTAATTTTTTGTGTCACAGGTGCGCGCGCATCTTAAAATTTCACTCTCATCATTTTTTCATAACGCGCCTAAAGAAGTATAACTTCAACAAAACTATAGAATTTTAGAACATCGTCGCGTTGACTTTAATAATAATTACTATAAATATAGCGTACTTAATGATATTGCCTCAATAATTTGATAGCATTCTGTATAATTTACTCACGCTATCACAGTATGACGTAATTTTGAACGACTAATGATATTCGTAATCGTTATTTTAAAAAGTGGTTTATCGTGCCACCTTTGTACAAGCCTGTATTCCGCGTATATATTGTGTTTTTCGACGGTTAACCGGTTCTCATAACATAGTATAAATTAATACAAAAAAAATTGTACCTACTGAATAACCTTGAACGATGAGTCCATAATATTTTTTTAAGATGATTATTAGAAATCGAAAGTACATTTATCAATACGAGTATGCTAATTTCAAAAATATGTCAGTGTGATAGGTATTTAAAAAAATCGTTATGTATGAAATCCTTTTTTATTAAGTTGGTATATCTTCAAAATCGATATATTGACTAGTGATGTGAATGTGACCAGTATTACAATTTCGTTAACCGTCAATGCAACTTTGATGTATCTAAATGGAAGTACATTTTGGCTCTGGCTCCAAGATTCAATTATTATTAACTTTTTCGTCGGTCAGGCGTAAACAATAGAAAGTATGCAAACATTACGATTAGGTACGACCATTTGCTAAAATAACCGACCGATAGAAATGATTGCTTAGCAGAATAGAGTCGGAGGTTTTTCAGACCAAAATATTTTACTCAGGCTGGACAACGCGTTGGCGAATGCGCCGCCATTCGCCGTGGACGCCGAGGCGTGCAAGCGGCAAGTAGACGCCGCTGCCGCCGCTGCCGTCGCTGCCGCTACAGCCACCGCCGGCGAGTGTAATGACGCCGATGCTGACGCAGACGCGGACGCCGGCGACAACGGCGTCGATAACTTCGACAGCGATAGTGAAGACCTCGGCCCTGAGACTGCCGTCGACGCAGATGACATCGACGCAGAGGCTAGGAACCACGAGCCGGCACCTCCGACGCCACCTGCTCATACAGGTATGTACAACAACTTCAGACGAAATATAACAACAAGCCAGCTTACTCGTGGCCTTCGAACTGCGTTGTGATTACCATCAGGTGCAGATCCTAAATAATTATCATCACCGCCACAATTTCGGCTACGTGGAAAATATGAAAACAGTTAAGCCAGACATAGACTTGTTACACGACGTATGCAACGCATTATGACATCTGGACACTTGATTTTATTTATTTATTTACAGCATGGAAAACTTACAGCTGATAATTAAAATAGGAATAGCAACAGTTTAAGTGACAAAAAGCCAATATCAAGTTCTCACTTTTAGAAAATGACAATTTATACGAAACATTTTATACTAAAATGTCTTATCGTATGCAATATGGGATACGATAGGTATGTAGGTATACTTAGACATTTATGTAAAATCAAGTGTTTAGATGTCATAATGCGTTACTATGCTTTGTTTGCTTTCTGTGGGTTCTGGTGGGGTCTGTCTGTTTCTGTCTTTAATTTCTGTCTTTAAAACCTAGCAACAATCTTTTTTTTTTTCATAAATTCAGTCACGCAAATAGTTCTAACCCCACACTAGCATAATAATCTAAGAATCAGAAGTCAAATTTAAGCATAATTTTGTCGAAATCAATACAATGTGACTTAATACGTTTTCGAAGAACTAAATCCAATTATTATATCTAGTCCTTTCTTATATAAATGTCACGTCTGTTCGTCGTCGAGTTATTGATCTACTTTCATCTCGTTTACACTGGGTGTTATGTTATCCTCTTTATTTCTAGTGTACTTTGCTTATTTCATTATTTATAAGACTAATACCATGAAATCTATTGTATTAGTGGTTATTTTAGATAACATTTTTCTGCTACTTTTATGTTTGAAGTAGATATTTTGTTTTGGGCCAACACATTATACAGGGTTAATTTTAAAACACCAGCAACCTCGCAGGACCAGATAGCTGACCCCATACGGAACAACTTTTGTTCTACGAGTTTGTATATAACTCAATATATTAAAAAAAAAATGATTTTACAAGTTTTTGTTGTGTCGTATTTTTCTTCGTAGCGTTCGGCGTGCGAGCGCGACTCAAAGAAGCCGCTCAGCTGGCTCGGGCGATGACCTTCAACGCTAGCCCCGTTCCCCACGCTTCGCGTGTTTGCTTACGTAATCTGCGATGCGTGTAGGTAACATTCAAGACGGAAATTAAATGAATACTTATTTTTGTATGAAAATAAAATCTAACAAATTATCAAAAGTCGTAGAACAAAAGTAGTAGCTTATAACCTTAGGTATCTACCCCTGCGAGGTTGCTGGTGTTTTAAAAATAACCCTGTATATTGTGTCTAGTCCTTTCTTATATAAATGTCACGTCTGTTCGTCGTCGAGTTATTGATCTACTTTCATCTCGTTTACACTGGGTGTTATGTTATCCTCTTTATTTCTAGTGTACTTTGCTTATTTCATTATTTATAAGACTAATACCATGAAATCTATTGTATTAGTGGTTATTTTAGATAACATTTTTCTGCTACTTTTATGTTTGAAGTAGATATTTTGTTTTGGGCCAACACATTATATATTGTGTCTAGTCCTTTCTTATATAAATGTCACGTCTTTTCGTCGTCGAGTTATTGATCTACTTTCATCTCGGTTACACTGGGTGTTATGTTATCCTCTTTATTTCTAGTGTATTTTGCTTATTTCATTATTTATAAGATTAATACCATGAAATCTATTGTATTCGTGGTTATTTTAGACAGAATTTTTCTGCTTCTTTATTTTTGATGGAGATGTTTTGTTTTGGGCCAACACATTATATATTATGTCTAGTCCTTTCTTACATAAATGTCACGTCTGATCGTTGTCGAGTTATTGATCTACTTTCATCTCGGTTACACTGGGTGTTATGTCCATCCTCTTTATTTCTAGTGTACTTTGCTTATTTCATTATTTATTTATTATTATTAACATTAATACGATGAAATCTATTGTATTCGTGGTTATTTTAGACAGAATCTTTCTGCTACTTTTATGTTTGAAGATGTTTTGTTTCGGTCCAACACATTATACAATTCAACGAAAAACAGGAACATTTAGACGGCCTCTCGCATACGAGGGACCTACCACCTTGTAAACTATTGTGTAAAACCCTAATCCTATAATAAACCTGTCACGTCAGAGGAGCTGTGAGCAAAAGCTAGTAAATTAGGTATAAACAATATGTATATGCTTGCAAGTGATTGGTACGAGTTTTTACAGCGTGGGTATTTACTGTACTATGTACTCGGTGATATTTTTGTGAAATGTATATACCCAATGTACATTTGATAAAAACACTGTTTGAACACAATAATTTCTTTGAAAAATGTCGGTCAACAATGTGGCGACGAGACGGGACGAGAATAGTTACAGACATATATAAATAAAACTTAACCACAAACAAATTTTTTGAGTGGTAGAGCCACGCTGTAGACAATTTTGTCTACAGCATGAATGGGCTGGCTCGACCGGATCGCTACCACTGTCTCACAGAAAACCGACGTAAAGCGGCTTGCTGCTGCGTTTCGTACGGTGAGTGAGATATCCGGAAGCCCAAATCCCCTCCCCTTCCCAATCCCTAATTATCCCTTTCCTTAAAGGTCGGCAACGCGCCCATGATTCTTATGGTGGTGGGTGTACATGGGCAGTGGAGATCACTTACCATCAGGTGACCCACTTGCTCGTTTGCCAGCCTATGCTATAAAAAAAAAAAAAAAAAAAAAAAAATTATACTAAAAGGTATTTACTAAAAGTAACGTGTTCTTTTAGTAATATCAATTTTGTTACTTAAGTCGTACAATGAGTAAGTACCCTAATACCTAAATAAGTAGATACTAAAGTTCATAAACAGAATAATTTTCCTTTTTTAAATACTTGTAACTGCAAAAAAATCTTGTAGGTTTGTGTTTGTGTGGCTGATTTGTAATGTTAAATATTCACATTGCGTATTTCCACCGCGAACAAGGAATACATTAATACATTCTCATATGGGTATATATCTAAATATAGCATACTATAAATTTGTTATAATATGGTTGATGCATTTTACATATACGGAATGGAATACCCACGTAGATTTTTGGGTTCCGTGCCTCAATATGGAACACGGAACTCATAAAGAAATTGTTTTTCGCTTGTCTGTCTGCCCTTGTATCCGCGTTTCTCAGAAAACTGCTTGATGTTTGGAGTTGAACCCAATATTATGGTATACTAAAATCATCACTAAAATATTGTTTTCGCCTCAGAAAAAATAAGGTTCCTGGTGTAATGCAATTAAAATTACAAACTGATTTATTTGTCAAGTAGACACGTTTTTTAACCGACTTTTTACTACTGAAATGCCTATCATAAGTTTTGGGTTCCTTACTCAAAAGCCGTCTGTCTATCCCACCTATAAAGGGCTCGTAACAAGATCGTTATAATAGCCAAACGGATGATGTTTTTACAGAATAGTTGTGTTAGTAAATAAGTTGTATTATTAACGATATTATAAGTTGTGACATATTATAGTATTAATAATTAACCGGATTCTTTTCATTTTAAGATGACCAAAGTAAAAAAAGTTATGTGTGTACGGAACCCTTAGTTTGTGCAAGTGCGAGTTGAACTTGCACTTGCCGGTTTTTACAATCCTAGCTCCAACAGTCCTAATAAACATTACAATATCAGTAGTATAGCCTGTAGAAAAGTAAATAATAATTTACATAACATTTTATTAAAATGGTAGGAACATCCCTGAGCCCGTTAGTGCCCGTGCCCCGACACAGTGGCGGCGCACCGGCCGCGGCCGCGCTCCCTCACCGCCGCAGTCGGCCGCGCCGCGCGCCGTCCCGCTCGTCCCGCACGATCCTCTCGCAGTCGCTCATTGAACGTCGACCGATCTGTGCCACTCTCTGCACTCGCTACGCTATTGTATTCGGGGCTTTGTCTACATTTTACGGCTCAAATATTACACCGCCAGTGAAGATAACAATCTGTGTAGTGAAATTTCCGTTCACGGTATGTGGATTTTGGCGAATGTTGTTGATTATTTTCACATACCGAACGGTTTGTGAAAGGTTATTTCTGTGTTGATTCATGCATAGCGGTGTGCTGGAAATAGAACGGGCCGTCGTAAGACGCATCCCTGTGTCGTCGCAGGCGAACGAAGGATTCTCACAGGTTCTGTTTAACTTCTCTCTACCGTTTGATTCACCGTCGGGCGTGTCTTTGCAGTCCGTTCTCGAAATGGCGTCCGCAAATGTCTCGCGAGTTTGAATTCGCGACCGGTAAAAGGTACCGGCTCGAACGCGGTAGGTAGATTATCGGCCTGAGTTATTTATTTCTACATAGCTTATTGTTTTGTGTGGTATCGAACGTATGACTTTTTCTGATAAGGGTGTGTCACCTGTTGATATCGACGTGTTCGAGGGGGCTGGGGGACGCTCAACTCCGTTTAAGTTGCGTGCTCGCCAGGTGTTCCGCGATACACGTTCGGACGAGTTCGTAGTGGTATATAAATCATATAAACATCGACATTACATTAAAGATATTTCTGTGGTGGTGTGTGCAGTGGAAGAGGCCCACGTCGACGGCGCTCTGGTGGATAATGTAGCTGAGAGCGGTGAGGAGTCTGAAGACGAGTGGAACTATTTCAAAGGCGAGGGCGAGCGTGACGAGCACAATACCAGCGACGGGCCCGACGAACCGCCTCACTCGGAGACACCCTGCCAGGACAATGTAAGTGAACGTTTAAAATGTTATTGTTGAAGAGTTGTGGCAGACGGAAAAACACAATATTACGTGTCATAATACGAACTAATTTTAATTTATCCCCTAACTACTCTATTGGCCTTCAAGTTTGTGCATGAGTCAGAATACCAAACACTCTTATCTCGTATATTTATGAACGTGAATGCATTTCTATTGTTTATTACCTACTTGAATAGATGTGACATTCCTTACAAAAGTTCATAGGTACTTGACCAATGAAAACATCATAAATAATTAGGATATGTACACATTTAGATTAAATAATAAGTACCTAGATACATTCAACCACTCAGGCAAACATAACAATATTTCGTTTGTTAGAAACCGACCAATTTGATACATTTTTTAATCAGGGAATTCGTAATGCAGTTTTTTTGTTTGTAGTGTGAAATAGTAGTTTTGTGAGCATGTATTTATGATTTTTTTCAATCTCCAAGTAGTTAATCATTATTTGTTGGATAAAATATAAGAAGGCAACAACCAAAATTATCACCATGTCGATATACATCTTTTGTACCATTGTGTGTGGAGGTGTATGTCTACCACACAACTAGTAAAAAAATAAAATGTATAATAAGTAATACTAACCTGTTACTAACATAGCCTTTAAGTAAAAAAACTGATACTAACTTACTAACATGATATAGATGTAAATTAAGTTAACTTCCAATTGTTTAAAATACTAACCTGTTACTAATATAACCTTTAAGTAAAAATTACTTAAACATACTAACATCACTATGGACTCTGGTCTGAAATAAAATATATATTATTATTATTATAAAGAAGCATATTATGTCAAATGATTACTTCCTAAATTAGTTGTTTGTTGTCTTATAAAATTGAAATATATAATTTATTCAGGCATTGAAAAAAGATCCATTCAATGATAAAAACAAATATAACATGATGAAGTTATAATCAAAGGCCATACGGTTCTCACAACTTACAACAACATAAAAGTTATTTCAAGTTAGGTAGTAATAGGTAATTAGGTACATTAATGTTACATACCTAATCTTCTAACTATTATTTCACACTGCTTTGAAATTTGTGTTAACCTATTTTCTGACATCCAAAAGCTACATATCAAACCATTTTTAGTAGTTTGCAAAATAAAATGTTCTCCAGTTTGTATGGGCCATGACATTTATTTTTCAACAAACTAGTGCCAGTGTAGTGTGGAAGTGGAACTGATGTGACAATAGTCTTGCCCATAAAATAATAATTTCTCAATCTTGAATAAAATACATCCTATTAGTTCATCTGCGAAATACATAGTTGTACTTGATTAGAACTGGTACTGCTAGCAGAAATATTAAAAGATACAGTTTTATCACTATGAGATTTTTGCTCATCTGAAATTGACTGTTATATGCTACAATGGATGCATTCAAAAATTTACTGACAGCACTTTCATTATGCTCTTGTGCTATGAAATTACTGAGTTAGGTTTTTACAAGTAGAGGCAACACTGTCGATAAAATTGGACACATTTTCTAGTAAAACCAGCATTAGTACTGATAGTGCTGTTTGTCAATTGCTGAGTCTACAGTATATAATCTTTAAACAGTTTAAAGATTATATACTATAGATATTTGTGTCAAAATACTATACATAGAATAAATAATTATATATTTTATGAATATAATTTTGAGTACTCATACAACACATAGTGAGAGTTATCTGTCAGTTATAGGGTTATATTTTGTTTTGACTCACTTGAGGTCTTATTTGCCTAGTATCAGTAGCAGCACAAGCTGTAATGATCCAGTAAATCATAGTAATATCCATAAAACATAGTATTGTTCTACCCTGGAAAAATAGTAATTGCTCACACATTGCAGTAATAGTGTAATATAACATTTTATAAATAACATGCATGACACAACACACATAGGTATGGCAACAAAATGTGTGGTTAAAATTATGTATTAATATATAAATTATAATATAAAATATAGTAAATTATTTATAATAACATAACTCTTGTCATAAGCATCATAATATTTCTTTTAAGCTTAATTCTATTCATTAAAATTTACATCTTTGACAATAAAATTAAACATGGAAATAATAATATTTCAGTCGGCTTGGGAAAGCAGCTCAGTAGACATGAACAGTTCACCATTAAACCCCGATGCACCGGTGTTTGTACCGGGCTCGGTTGCTGGTTCCGACGTGCTGTTGGCAGAGTCTCCGCGCAAACCACTCCCTATGGACGATATAGAGCTTCCTGACGTAGCACAGTTTGAAACGGAGGCTGACATCAGGCCAGCAGAACTATTAGACTTAGACAACTGTGATCAACTTAACGGCCATCATGTAAGTTTAGTCTACTTCTTATACTATATAATAATCAATGTAGAAATCAATTTAATTTCGGTTGCAAGTACTTTATTTAATGTAGTTTTAAAAGTATTATTTGGTTATGAAAATAAATTAAAATTTTTGCATATGTTTTGTCCTTTGGCTTATGCTATACAATGATACATGTACCTAATAAAAACATCATCAGACACCAAAGCCATGACACCGAAACAATAAATAAATTTTATCAATTGCACTTCCAGAATGTATCACTAGATGAAGCTATTAAGGAACCACTAAATGGTAATGACGATGGGTGCAACATGGATAGTTTGGGCTTTGGATTCAATGTGGGCATTGAACCGGACAAAGTCAAGGACACAGGGCTTATACAAGACTTTGAAAGAATACAGAAGGACACAACAGATTTCTGTAACATACAGGTAAAAAGATTATTGAATACTAGTTGCTATATATATTTTTGGAGAGTATGAATAAACAATAAATTTCCTTAAATTTGAATCATATGAGGATTTTTAATTTTATTTTGGTATTTCACAGGTATTTCAAACACACACTGAAACAAATCCTTTTGATGATGAAGGTAATGATGAATTATTTGAAAGACTGAAAAATAAAGAGAGGGACCCAATGAGCATGAGCTTTTATCAGGAGAAAGATGATGACACATGTGAAAGAATTTCTAAAAATGAATCACATGTTGATCTTAATGCTGTTCAGCCATTACCTGATAGTGATGATGAGGACATACAACAAAATGGAGTATGTGAAAATGTGAAAGAATTTGATAAAGAAAATATTAATCCAGTTCCACATGGAGACTTATATGATACGGAATCCAATATGCTAGAGCCCAACAATGACATTATGATTTTAAGTGATAAAACAGATGCCCTTTCAAACAATTTGTGTAATCTTCGTCAAGAGGATAATTTTGTAGACTATAATATTACTAGTTCAGACAATGCCCAGTCCTTTTCTAATATGGAGTTCGAAAGCAGTAATATTGCTCAAAATACAGTATTGCAAACAGATACTCCTGAATCTCATAAATTATTATTTGAACAAATTCCTGAAATACCCGATGGAAAAAGTTCTGAACTAGGTTTTACAAATGATGATATTCAGGATCCTTTAGAAAGAGAGAAAGATACTAGGGTTATTACACCACAAGATGAAATGTCACATGAAGAAATGCAGTCCAAAGTTGAATCAGCCACAGAGGAACAAAGCCAAATTAAAGACGAAGTACATGAATCCTTAGAAACAGAACATGTCAAACCTGAATTCAGTGTTGAGTCTGAACAAGTTGATTTTAAAGTAGACAAGAAAGATGATTTACCATTAGAGAGTCCTTCTGATGATCAGCACACTGAAGATGGACATTCTCAAGAAGTAATTTCGTCTGAATTAAAACAAGAAATACAGGAAAACTATAAATTTGATATGCATCATCACATTGAAATGACTAATAATATAACTTCAGAAGGTGAATATGTGTCAGGTTTACCTGAAATAAAATTAGATGCAGATATACCAGAAGTGCAAATAAATACAGTTTCCAGTGAAAATACATATCTTGACGAGCAATTAGTATCTGATGATGTTTGGGAATCACATGAGCTTCTTCAATCAGAATCATTGGCACAGGAGGAATCTCTAATTTTGAAAGAATCTACTCCAAGTCAGTCACCATTACCTACTGAGTCGCCATTACCTGATGATCATACTCTTCAATCCAACGAGGTTCCTGTTTCTCGTGCATCACCACTACCAATGGAAGACATAACAGCTACTGAGTTGTCTATGTCCAAAGAGGCTTTTACTGAAGATATTTCTATATGTCAAAAGTCACCACTGCATACAGACATTGAAAGAGAGCCTTTACATGCCCAATCTCCCTTGCCTGGTCAAACAGAGTTTCAGACAAATGAGACACCAGTCAGTAGCACACATCTTTCTGAAGATAATACTACATTTATAGATAATGCTGTAATAATGAAGCAAGCTGAGTCTTTGACAGAGGCAACAGAATCTTTAGTACCAAGTGAACCATCAAATCCAGCAAAATCACCAATTCCTCAAGAATATGACCCACAGAATGGTTTACCAGAACAAATGGCTCTACCTACAGAGGTTTCAGAACCTACAGTGGTACTGGAGGAACCCAATCTTACTGAACTGTCATCAACAATGCAGGATGTTCAAGAAGCTCTTGAGGACATTGTTGCAGATGATATATCCACAGAACTTCGAAATAAATCACCTTTACCTGCTGAAGTGCCTTTGCCCAGAGAATCACCAATTCCGACCGAATCGCCGGCTCCTGCTGATTCACCTGCTTTGACGGCATCACCTATCCCAATTGAATGTGAAATCCGAGACCAGTCTACTTTAGCTATGGAGAATAGTGCTCTGTACGATACTATGATTGTGACAGAATCTCCATTGCCGACGGAGTCTCCTGTCCCTGCAGTATCTCTCATTCAGACAGAGTCTCCCATTCCGGCCAAATCGCCAATTCCAATGGAGCCTCTTGTTTTGAGGGAGTCGCCTATTCCAGCCGAGTCACCCATTCCGATCGAATGTCCCGCCCCTGCTGAGTCACCCATTCCGGCCGAGTGTCACACTCTTGTCCAGTCGCCCATTCCGGTCGAGTGTCCCGCCCCTGCCAAGTCGCCCATTCCGGTCGAGTCACTGGAGCCGGCTGAAGCTCTCGTGTCGGTTGATTCTGCGTTGATCATTGAGTCTTCTCAAAGTCATACGGAACCGACTGTTGCGGCTGAGGAATCTGTCGAAGTGGAAGTTTCCGTGCCAGCGAAATCTCCCATTCCTGCTGAAACATTAGATCCAGTAGACCAACCTGCACCAATTGAAGCTGCCTCGCAACTTACGTCTTTCACTGATGAATTTGTTTTACAAACTGAATTGGAACCTGTCGTCGTATCACATTCTCTGCTGTCGGAGACGTCGACCGGTCCCGCTCCGGATGTGGTGCCTGACGAGTCCGCAGACCATGTACATCCACCGCGCTCCGAGCTTGTAACCGATATTGACATCGGCATTCCAGAGTCGCACGCACAGGAAATATGCGTACCCGTCACGAGCGAAATACATCTCGACGAAACAGTGCAACCACCCGCCGCAGCCACTCCACCGCCGACACCTGCCGTCGACCCAGTGCAGACTGCCGTCAGTGAAGCACCCCTCGCCGCCGACACCGCTGTTCCCGCAGCCGCGGTCGCAGCTGTAGCCGCTGCCGCCACCGGGGCGGTCGTCGCTGGTGCCGTAGTCGCCTCTAAGACAAAAACTACCGCGTCGGCCAAGAAGTCTCCCACGACACCGACGGCCAAGCCCGACACGCGAACACCAAAGTCCGCACCCAAAACTTCCACAACGTCGCGGACGTCCACCGCGGCGACCAAAAAGCCGGAAGCCGCGCGACCGGCGCCCGCCTCGACTCGACTGTCAGCCACGAAAACGCCTACGTCCTCGGCGAAACCTTCGACACCGGTGACAAAAACGGCAACCGCCACCTCTAAGTCGACAACACCCGTCTCGAAGCCGTCGACACCGGCGGTTAAATCGACCACAACGGCCGCCAGAACGACATCGGCTACGAAACAGGTCATCTCCGCCACGAAGACGACGACGACGTCTTCGAAACCCACGACTCCCGCCGCCGCTGCGGCGAGTCGCACCGGTGCTCCCAAACCAGCATCGCCGATCACGAAACCGGCCGTCCGTGACGCTCCCGCTACAGCCCGCGCTATCCCCAAGTCATCGGCGGCTCCGCGTGCGGCAGCGCCGCGACCCGCCACCAAGACCGCGCCGGCGCCTCGAGCCGCGCCCGCGCCCGCGCGCGCCGCGTCCGCCGCTGCGTCCGCCGCCAGGCCTGCTGCCGCTAAGCCGAAGCCCAAGCCCGCGGATAAGCCGCTGACCAATGGTGAAGCGAAGGAGTGTAAGCCCGCCGTGAAGTCCGCGCCGCGCCCCGCCACTGCGGCCAGTCGGGCCGCACCCCGCGCGCCCGCTGCCCCCACATCAGCGCCGCCCAAGTGAGTCGTTTACTCATATACCTACTGTTGACATAAGGATTTTTATTTGTTAGTGGACTTCAAGTTTTTTAATTTAAAATTATTATTATTGTAATATAGCTATGTACTAGTGAAGTTGATAATCGACTGTCAATGATCGATTACTTTATTTATTTGTATGCAGAGGGCAATTTTTGGAAATACTAAACCAATAAAAAAAGTATCATTATTATTTATTAGAAACTTTTAACGTGATTTGCAGATATTGATTGTGTAAGTCAGTGGGCACTAAAATGATCTTTAGTGTAGTAATCTAACCTTTGCCCCTTTTTTTAATGACTAGGTCTATGATATATGAGCAATGGGAACCCACATATCGACCCTAAAACAAAAAAAAAACAATTTTGGCGGCAACTTTATTGGATTGTAACAATGGTAGCACTCATGATTTGTGACTCTATTTTGAAATTTCTCAAATTTTTTTAAGGAGGGAAAATATTTTAAGGAGTCAAAGTTTGGGTGTACTCACTTATTTATTATATGAGTACAGAGCTTTCGAGGCTCTCAGGTCTAAGGCACGAATAAACTTATCACGTAAACGGAGCTGCAGACAATAGCTGGTTTTCTAATAAAAATATTTACTATGTAGATTTGTATTATGATGTATGATTGTGCTTGGGGATTATCTAATCATTTTTTGTTTTCTTAGGAGTTCCACTGCCAAACCGGCACCTCGAGCAACTGCTCCCCTCGACAAGCACAGCAAAGATCTCGCAAATAAACGCATCACAGCCAAAACCGCGCCTCCTAGGACTGCCTTAACTAAGGTGAGATATTTCAATGAGTATATCTGGTGTAAGGAGACCGTTTCTGAAGCCGAAACGGTAATAAAATATGAACGGAAAATGCTGTTCCTTTGCTGATTACTTGTCATTTTAGAAACATAAGCCCGCAATGTAAAGCGTACTAATACTAAAGGGATCAATGACCCGCGCGCCAATATTTCGAAGTAGTAACACAGCGCGCGTCGAGTCATACAGCTGATTCCGAGCATCACCTAATCATTTTATTCGCTTTCCATTGCGTTATTATGAAAAAATACAATTTTATTTCAAAAGGTGTCATTGTACTTATCGGTCTAAACAAGATTGTGCAAGTTATTTGTATGCGTGACCTTCAAACTGTACTTTGTAGTGTATCGAACTAAGATTGATTATTGTAACCGGCCGTTAGTCGTATCGTATCTGTAATCGCCAGCACTACCACTTGTCCCCGTTTTCGAAGCTTTTAGCTTACACCCGGTATGGTGTCTGATATTGAATTGACAGCCTCCGTGGGCGTGGCCTTTTGCTTCACTGACTGCCTCGCCCACTCCGCCATGAACGCTGTCTCGGGTGTATTTATTATTATTAAATGATTGTCTGTTAACTCGTTTTGTATTTCTATTTGTAGACGGCACCGGGAACCAAGAATAACGCTATGAAATGTGTTCCGAGGAAGGTAGAGTTACCGGTGAAGGAGGTTGTTGTGAAGAGTCCGTTGCCGAACGGCGCGGAGTCCCCGCTGAAGTCTCCGCCTAGTCCGGCGACGCCTGACAACGCGACGCTGCCAGACGTGATCGCGTGAATGCGCTCTCGTCCACACGGATTCCGATTCCTAGTATTTCTGCTTGAATTTTGTGATTTTCTGTAATTGTACGATAGTTTTACGAGTCGCTCGCGGCGACGAGTCGTTAGGTGCGGGAGAGATCCCAGTTTTATATGATAGAGTCGCTTTTGTGGAGCAGAGGAGTTCGGTCCGCGTCCGTTTTCGGCGTCGCGGCGGCGAGCCCGACTAACGGCGCGTCCACATCCCGAACTCGCGCGAACCTTTATTATCCATTATTATAAGTCTGTTTTAGAATTTTATATTACCAACGAATGATTGATCAAATCTGGCTTTTAATTTATTTTCTTTGTATAACCGTATTATTATTTAAATAAATGTGAGGAAGGACTGACGTATTGTTTTATTTATGCAGAAATTGTAAAGTCATGATGAGTTCCGCTGGAGTGATTAAAACGCAAATTTAAGATTTAATTGTTTACTTATTCTATAGTTCTTATAAAAGTTCACATTGTATCGATGTAAACTAAAAATATGGTGTTACAAAGAAATATTAAAATATAGAGCATATTATTGGAATAAATGTTTATCACCATTTTTTGTTTTTCTTTTTAACTTTCGTTTTTTTTTTGGAAATTATTGGTTTTCTAGATGTGGGAAACGCATGTCCGTGTCACGTAGATTGTCTGCGATCCAAAGTTCTGCTTGCTTGGTCATTTCTTCGTCAAAGTAATCTCGCCAGCCGCCAGCTTTGCCTGTAACGCAAAATAAATAAAACTTTAAAACATAACCATTTTGGTGTGAATTATTGCAATTAAAAATATCCCCGTAATTAGTGATAATAGCCATATCCATACGCAAGAAATACTATTACTAATATACACGTAAACAGTAGCACACACTTGTAGAAGTGCGATAATGCATGCAACTGGCATGTATTTTAGGTACTTTATTTATTTACCATCACAGACAGATCTAATGAACAAAGCAAGCTCAGCCACAGACTGGACGCCCTGCGGCCTTCTCATATACCTACACTACATACGCCGTATATTATTATTTATTCGTAGGGACTTGTCAAATCTGGATCCTTGTTCTTATGACCCGATGGGTTCGTAACGTGCCCGCATTACGTTGCCTTCGTGAAATTCGAATTGAGTGGTGTCCTCTAAGCCTATGTCTTATTCCATAAATGCGTCGAGAATTAACATTTGACATTTGCTTAAAATTGCCATTTGATTCTGATATTCGGAGTTACCATATCGCGGACGCATTACGTGTTAATACGGTTATGGGGAATTAGATCCCCGAATTTACGCAGTTAACGTAACGCGGCCATGTTACGAATTGCTGCGGTCACATAGATAGCCAATCGTCGTGTTATCGAATATCTTGCGCCATTCTGTGGCTCGGCTTACATTAACACGGCGTCGTTTAACTATAACACTGAAGATGACGCAAGTGTGCCTAGTCGGACGAAATCGTTACATATTCTAAAGAACCTATTCTGATATTAACTACCAAATAAAGTTTAAGACAGTTATATTTGAAAGTAGTAGACATCTTTCTCCCGGTACCGTAAACTGGTCCTACTTTGCTCCAATATTTGCTCCAAATGTTGAAAATTATGAATATTTTTAAAACAATCAACTATTAAATATATTTTATGTATTATTATAAAGAAACAATGCTTATTTGACATGTATTTATAGAGAAATTAATATTATGAAGTATATTATTAATTTATTTTTGGCAAAGAATAATGAGCAAAATTACCCACATTGTTGGGTATCTTTGCTCCTAGAAATAACTTATAAACAATCTCCACTGTTAATGCTGTTGGAGTAAGGTAATGTTTTCCTAATTCAAACTCCCATCCAGTTATAATATTTTCTGCTATTATTGATGATATAAATTGATGTGATATGGGTAAAAATGAACAAAACTGTCTTTTGTTAACATAATTAAGTGTATTCGTAAATTTAGTTACTAAATCACCTTATTTTATTGGCTTTGCCATTTTATATTTTCAATATATCAAATACGGTTATCTTTCTGCAAAACCATAAAAATTAAAACAAAATCTCACCAAATACAACAAAAAATACAATCCACAAACAAGGCTTCTTCGTCCGAAAATGTCGTCGGAGCTCCTGGCGGTAGATATGGCATTTTAGATCGTAGGAGTCTCAGCTGATTAATAATAGTCCTTCGTGGGATGCCATATTTTTCACTGGCTTTCCTTTGATTGAGCTCTTTGTTTTCTATAGAAGCCAAACATTCTCGTAAAGATTCGGAGGTATAATTTTTATAAATTCTAGAGCCTAAGTTACGTTTTCTTATAATCTCTTGGCATCTTTGTTGGAAATAAATAGCAAAAAAAATTGATTTCAAAGTGTATTGAATATCATTTCCAAAAAAGTGTTCAATTTATTAATGAACGGTATAATTTTTATTAACAGCTCTAGGCGCAAAGTTACCCCATTGTGTTCAAAAAATAGGAGCATGCCCAAAAATAGAGGTTGGGTTTATAGGCAAGTAACAATCCAATAACATATTTACGTTTCCGCATATCTGAATACATAAATAATAACATGAAAACATATTTATCATAATCCGCTGTGCTATTTTCGAGATGGAAGTGACTTTTTCGGAACTAAAAAATTTATAAATATTTGAGCTCTCACGAAAGTGGCATCTGTCATTGAAAAGAAATGGCGGTAGAATAGTTTGTCAATTTAGAGTTTTCACTTAAACGTCAAATGTTTCGAATGTGTTTACAATTTAACGAATTGTTGCAAATTTTTTTATGTAGAATAGGCGAAAACATTTTACAGAACAGGAGCATAATTACCTGTAAAGGAGCAAAGTAGGACCAGTTTACGGTACCTATAATGTCAGAGTGGCACTTTTCTATTTGGACGTGTCATATTTTATTTGGTATAGTATTCATTTATAGTTTTTTTACGGCATAAGCCGACATACGAGCAAGTGGAACAACTGATGGTAAGTGATTCCACCACCCATATACGCCCAAAATTCCAGAAGAATCATGATTGCATTTGAGAAGGGGAGGGGGATTTGGGCATCCGTATATCTCACTACACCCCTCTCAATCGGATTGCTAGGACATGAACAAAGCATTTTTTGTAACGAATGTAACACTAAATGATAAACTGCTGATACGAATAAAGCAGTTACCTACCTTTTCTTATAAAAGACTGTTCACCCGGTATGAGTATACCAAGTTCTCTCATCACGTCGTAGTTGACAGACTTATTGTTCTTAAAACTGTCTATACTGAGATGATCACACAGCTGAGCCACATCCTCCTCTGAGAATTTCTTGTTAAAAAAATCCGCAACGCGACGCACTGTCGCTGGTAAATCCTTGTAAAACAAAACATATAAAAGTTATAGTAACTAAACTACATACAGTGTCGTATTTTAATATTTTGCCCCGTCGGCCTTATAGGCATGCCGCCCCCGTTGATGCGTTATGTAATACAATCCATGGCCGCCCCGTAAATTTCACTCGCTTGCCTTTTTTATATGAACAGAAACGAAAGTCCAAAATTGTCAGGTATACCTGTGCCTATGGTTTCCTCACGATGTTTTCCTTCTTTGTTAAAGCAAGCAACATTTCAACGATGAATATACATGTACCTAAATTTGAAAAGTAAGAGGAGCATGGCATTAAGGTTCGTTTCGAACCTGCGACTTTCTCCTCTGCGTTCCATACCTAGTTACTAGTACCTAGTACCTAATAACCACTTTTCTGAGTAAAGTATTTTTTTGAAGATTTGAATCAAAATTCACCTTGGAAAGTTCTTCATAGAACAGGAACAACAGATTGGGATGATGCCTTTTAGCCCATGCTTCTTTTAAATGTGCAAAATAGGGGGTCCAGTGATCTGGAAGGATAATAATTTTATTAATTGAATTCTAGATAATTTTAAATAATATAAAAACATAAGCTCACACGTCTGTCTCTGAAAGTAGGTATAATATGTAGAGTTGGAACTAGTGTATCCAGTCGCCGAGATAATATCCGTCTCAGGCGAGTGTGTGATATTTTTGGCATCGAAAAACCTAACCACAAATAATTGTGTTGACCGATCCGGGATTTGATTTGGGATACTCAGAACCTCACCGGTGACTGAGCGTAAATACGCTGCCACTAAACTAATGAAGCGAACGATAAAGTTGTTTATTGTAATCAATATCTAAAAGGACTTACGTAAATCATTCACGAAGTAATACCAATAAGTTTTGAAATCGCCGACATATCCTTGCGTCCTTATGAGTCTGTTGAGATGATAGAAGGAGACTACAACGTCTCTGGGGTCGCGAGCAACGTATACCACTTTTGCTGTATCGAGGACCTTCGGTGGTAATAAGGAAAGCGGCAGGTGAGTTTTGACAAACCGAGGCGAAGGTGTTTCAGCCAGTTGTTTCGTTGCTGGTTCAGTAACGATTTCAAGAAGTTTTAATTTGAGCTCGCAATCGCTGTTCTCTGATCTAAATCTTTCCATCATAATTGGGTGAACGAAAACTGAAAATCTGTAAGAGCACAATAATAAGTAAGTATGTACCGTATTATCAATATGTCCCCCAACCGGTTCTCGAAAATAAATATGCAATGCTGTATGGCTGTCGATCTATCATCACAGACAGGACTGTTGTTGCCAATAAGCCTGATATTGTGGTTGGAGATCGATTAGCGCGACGGGCAATACTTGTCGATGTCACCAAAACCTCGTCAAAGACAAACTGTCCGAATATTTAGACCTGGCACACAAGGTTACTGACATGTGAGATATGGATTCGACAATTATTGTCCAGAGAGTCGTTTCTGCTAATGGATACAAAAGAGCCTCGGCCACACCTTCAGAGGCTCTTGATTGGTCGTTGGGTCAAAAGCCAGATTCAGAAAGCGGTGTCATTTGATTCGGTACGCATTGTGAGGAGGTTCCTCACTCAGGGATCCTCACCACCGGTGTTTTGGAGCCTCGCCCTTGGAGGGTGATATGTTTTTATATTTTTAAATTATTTATTTTTTACAAATGTTATACATATTTAAAAATTTATTTGAGTGGTAGAGCCACGCTGTAGACAGTTTTGTCTACAGCGTGAATGGGCTGGCTCGCCCGGGTCATTACCACTGTCTCACAGAAAACCGACGTAAAGTAGCGGCTTGCTGCTGCGTTTCGTACGGTGAGTGAGTTATCCGGAAGCCCAAATCCCCTCCTCTTCCCTATCCCTAATTATCCCTTTCCTTTATGGTCGGCAACGCGCCCATGATTCTCTGGTGGTGGGCGTACATGGGCGGTGGAGATCACTTACCATCAGGTGACCCACTTGCTCGTTTGCCGGCCTATGCAATGCGGCAAGGCTATTGATTTCAGAGACTAAATGGTAATAGGTGATGTAAGGACAGGTCAAGTGCCTGACTTCAACCCGGCCAAGTTATCTTACGCGTACCTTAATATTCACCGTTTCTATTCTTATACAATTGGGCATCGAAATAAACTTACTCCAAAAATGGATATCTTTCTGTGAGTGGCGTCGCAGCGGATTTTTTATAGTCCAAATCGTTTGCTATCATCCAAACTAATTCTTGAGTCCAAGTTGTTCCTATGAATTTTTAATAATTATTATTATAACGAGCCACGTAAAAAAGACAATATTAATTCTGCAACAATAATAATTTAATACTAATTCATAAGTATAGTGGAATATAGAAACCTGAGCGCGGATAGCTAGCCACGAAAACATCGTCGGGTCTCAATGGCATGTTATAAATTCTGGCGGCTTCCAGTTTGTATTTGTTGGGTAAAAAGTATCCACTGGGCCCGACTCGAACGAAGCCTGTGTGTTCACCTGGAAATTAAATAAGACTAAAGAAAGTATTTGCGTAAAATTAACTAAAACTTCATAATACAGTATTATATCATCATGTATCAGTTGTCAACATTCAATGATTTTTATATCCTTTTCACTTTTTGTTTTATTCGTTTTCGCTATTACCTAATATAACCAACTCAGCAAATGATAACATTAAAATGACGTAAGCAACGATCAATAAGGAATCCCTATTGAAACTGTTTGTAACAACATAGATCAGCGTGGTAAGTAGGGAAAACAATCATTAGAACTTGAATCGTTTACGACGTTGAGAACCCAATTTTTACATTTTAATTGTTTTAGTAATTTAAGTTTTATTATAGTGTGTCGAATTGATAGATTTGTTAAAGACCTTGATAGTTAGTAATTTAATTTCTATAGATTGTGTTGACGTGCGGGAGAACTAATTTCCTGGTTTCGAGAAACCTTGATTATATTTCCGCTTTAAAAACGTTTGGATGGAGTAACATTTTGTTCTTGCCGTCGAAGCTTCTAGCAAGGTCTGAAACATGATTGCGATAAAGGAATGGAACAAACAATCTTAATATTTAGGTATGGGAAGAAAATGAGCGGAACGAAAAAAAATTCAAATCCCCAGAGTTGTTGAACTAATTTGTTAGTAATGAGCCGCGTGGCGCGTCACTCAGCTGTACGTCTACCATGAAACACAATGCCGAAATTTCCTATAGCACGAATCGTTTCATTTTTCTAAACACTACTATGAAGTGGTACGGACTGACGAAATTACTATTTGATAGCACATCTTAGCAGATAATGCAGAGATGAACAAAGTAGTTGCAAAATTAAAAAAACTAAAAACACGCTTTTATAGAAAGTCTAACTAAAAAATTGAAAATAAATTTGAAGAAAACAATGTATTTTATTGTAAAAAAAAGCGTGCGGTGCATGGTGTCAATAGTAATCAATATTACATTGACACATATGAGTAGAAGGATTATCATTTAGATAGTATCTTAAAAAGCACCCCACGCTTTTTTTTACAATAAAATACATTGTTTTCTTCAAATTTATTTTCAATTTTTTAGTTAGACTTTCTATAAAAGCGTGTTTTTAGTTTTTTTAAACTATTATTTATTTTTCATTTTTTAGTTAAAATATAAATATATTGTAGCAGAGAGTATAATTTTAATTTTAAACCCGAACATCAAAAAAGCGCCATCTATTGACACTATTAGATACTACGATATTCCCTATAATTAACGAAGATCCAGAGAGTACAATTTTAATTCCTAACCCGAATATCAATAATTAATTAAATTAAATTATTATTTTATTATTATTATTATTAAATTATTATTTTTTTTTTTATCAAATTATTGTATTGTCATCGGTCCTCGATAAATCTACAAAGTTTGAACGAAATCGGGCCGTTTAAAGTGGGTCAAAATCGCGCCCAAAGGAGTCGGTTACAAACAAACAAACATACAGGTGAAGTTAATAAAAAGCGTGTAAAAAGAAACGAAGATAGATAATGAAAAAATATTAAACATTAAAGTACCGAATTAAATATAGAGGAGAAGGTGGTAATGTGACCCCCGCAGGTATTGTGGCCCCCCTCGATATTTCTAGTTTAGAATCACGTCATCAAGCTAAACTTTTTTGTAACGGGGAGTATCAATGACAATTTCGATTTAATGCACAAAAAAAATATGACAGGTCAACACATGCGTTTATTATTCGAGCCAGTTTGAACTTGCACTCGCAAAAACTTTGTTATTGTTTTGCATTTAATTGCATATTTCTGGAAATACCGAGTTTACGCATCTGAGATTTGGATATTGTGTTCGATTAACGTTTTCCTATTGGATTTTGAAGGTACGTACGCAAAATATTTGATGTTACATATTTTTAGAGGTTGGTTTGTAGAATCCACAGTACTGGTAATTTGGCCCCCTAATATTGGTTGTATTATGGTCCCGGTCATATAACATACATGAATGATATTTTTTTTTATTTACTTATAGATGCCGCGACAAAGTGTAGTGTCTCCAGCTTCTAAGAATGTGATATGCACAAGGCATAAGCCTCTTGGTAGAAAACCAATACTTCAGCAGCAAAGGTGCTCTCATCGTCACCTTACAAAAACCAATTGTACAAATCTTTGCGCTCAGCAGATACTCGTGGACGTGGACGCAGTCGGAATGATAGAGAGGATAGCTCCGGTGGTTTTAATTGGCAACAAAGAGACGTAACATCCAGCAGTAGCTCCGATAATGAAGAAATAGTAGAAAGTGACTCATCGGGATGTGATGAAAATTTCTCTCCATCTGTAGTACCTGAAGACTCAGATACGAATTATATATTTTGTGTCAACAATTACTCCAGCGACAGACGTGGTGAGGAGTGGATTCAGTGCCAAAGCTGCAACTTATGGGGTCATAATGACTGCGCGGGCCCTGAAGGCGAATGTTATATTTGCGATTTTTGTCGTTGAGTATAATACATTTAATTTGGCCCCCTGGTGGCCATATAACCCTCACTTGATCTCAAATTGTAAAATTTCCATTTTTTTTAATAAATTTATTTCAGATTTATCTGTTGCATTTCTATTTGTTCCGTATTATGTAGTGTATTGGCAAGTAAATAAGGAAACTAATGATGTATTCATTACATATGTTTTCCTTTTATTTTTCACATGAGACCTCAAAAACAAAGTGGGGGCCACATTACCACCTTTTCCTCTACTAATATATACGTAAATACAATATAATACAATCTAATGTGATTCTGCCACTCCGTCTAACTATAGTTGACGAACTCTTACTTTGAAAGCTACTCGTGTAGTGCACGACCTGATTTCGAGTGGGAGTACGTTCCAGAGAAGTATAGATAGTATAGCGATAGAAGAGTGGGTAAAGTCAGAGGTATGAGGGGGACATTTAAGGAGAAGATTACTAGAATCCTCGCGGAAGGATTTCTATTGGGAGAACCAGAATCGTAGAAGAATGAATAAAATAAAAAAGTCGTAATACAAAACCAATTTTAACAAATCAATTAAAAAATAATAGTTTAAAAAAAACTAAAAAACACGCTTTTATAGAAAGTCTAACTAAAAAATTGAAAATAAATTTGAAGAAAACAATGTATTCATGTAGTAGCAGAGAGTATAATTTTAATTTTAAACCCGAATATCAAAAAAGCGCCATCTATTGACACTATTAGATACTACGATATTCCCTATAATTAACGAAGATCCAGAGAGTACAATTTCAATTCCTAACCCGAATATCAATAATTAATTAAATTAAATTATTATTTTATTATTAAATTATTATTATTTATTTTATCAAATTAGTGTATTGTCATCGGTCCTCGATAAATCTACCAAGTTTGAACGAAATCTGGCCGTTTAAAATGGGTCAAAATCGCGCCCAAAGGAGTCGGTTACAAACATACAAACAAACATACAGGTGAAGTTAATAAAAAGCGTGTAAAAAACTCGCCGAATTGGAACTCCTCCTTATTTGAAGTCGGTTAAAAATGTATAAGTTGTTTGTTTGTATGATTTTTACATTAATTGTATAGTTAAAAACAACTTTTCAATGCGTCCATACCGACTTGAATACACATCGGTTTAAAATAGCACAAATGAATCTCATTTGAACTTTTCATAGTACTACTAGTACTAGTGTACTAATTTATGATTCTTTAGACACTGTGGGCACATCAGGTACCTACTTAATATTAATTATCAATAACTAGCTGCCCCTCGCGGTTTCACCAGCATGTTACTACCCTGCTCCCATGGGTCATAGCGTGATATACATATAAGCCTTCCTCATGAACTACTCTATCTATTGCTGAAAACTTCATTAAAATCCGTTGAATAGTTTAAAAGATCTAACCGAACACAGACAGCGGAAGCGACTTTATTTTATACTATGTAAAAAAGATAATATTTGTGAAAAATAATTTACCTAGGTAAGGTATACAGGGATCGGATAAATGATAAACAATCACCCATCTATTTTTGGAACGAGACAAATATATATTTAAAATAAACTTAAATACTACACTAACTGTTTATAATATAGGTCAAGATAATTATCCAACAGTAACTACCTGCATAGAATTATAAGCTTACCTGTAAACAACTTCATCATTTTTTTTGCCAGCTCATGATCCACGTCCACAATGTCCAAGGGGAAGTTATTATTTTTGCAATCCATTTCTCACTAAAACACGAAAATAATTTCAATTTCTCAAACAAAGGTTCGAGTGAAAGTGCGCGCGCTCTGAGCGACGCAACGTTATAAACCGGAGTGCGAGCAGTTAATGCGAACACTGTGATTGCGTTTGCGATACAAACAAACCTACTGGAAGTATAATGTCTACATAATAATACAGTCAACAAAATAATACATCAACAAAGTAGGTAATTAATAATAATACGACTCTGTGTTACAATAGATAAGATATAGTTTAGGTTATACTCTAGTTTACACTCGAAAAGTCATTGAACTTTCACAAGCTAAAGGAAAGGGAAGGAAGAATACCATAAAAATACCTACTATTGCTTTAAGTGTTTCTAGTTGCAAACTCCTAGATATGTTTTTCTTATTGAATATGATGAATATTTAGTTAATGGACCTTTTAATGTAATTGTATTTTTATTTTTTATTTATGGCTCTTGCAGTACTATGCATTTAGCCAGTGTCAAGTACAATTCATTCTCAAGTTATTTTTACAAGAACGATGAAACACGGGTGCGGTCGATTTCAAGGTCTTGTGGGAGTTTAGGTGTTAACTCCTTTCAGTACGATTCTTAATTCACTTATTTCAATGTTTCCATACAACTGTTCACCACCGTCAATGTTTATTGAACAAATCCACACCACTTTTATACAACAAACACAACTCTAAACTAGTTCATGAAATAAATTAAAATAAGAGATGGACTGCACTGTCAGAATTCCCGCCAAAACTCTCCAATGTAATTGTAGTCCGTATATCTATCCACACCGCATGAACCACAGGCGCCGCAGTCATCGAAATTTAGAATTTGTCAAATGATATTTATTACACGTGCCTCCACCTATGGGCGCCAGGTGATGCGGTTCCGTATAACACGTTCACTGCGTTACGGGAAGTATTTGGTTGTAATTGAGTTCTGCTCTGTGCGGCAGCTAGTTATCCTAGTTTTCCACTCCGTGCGGACGTGATTTTTTCAAGTATTCGTACAAGCAAAAATGGCCTTTCCATGTCTCTGTGGAGGGTTCAGGTCAGGACTACGTACGGGAAAATAGACGTCGTATCGCATATCAGGCATTCTTGATACGGGAAGTATGTGACTCGTACAGCACTGGAAGTAAGTTTTAATCTAGCGCCGCCGCAGTGAACGTGATAATTACATACACGTAGGCGAAAAAAGATTTGGCCGACCTGAAGTTAGGCACGGGCGCTGTCGCGACTAGTGTTTTGAGAATTCAGAGACCAAAAGGCGACATGACACGGGAGGCGTAGAAGGTAGATGATGAGATCAACATCAGCCCGACCGAGTTATTTCACACCAGGACCAGTATAGTCACTACTGTGCCAAAATAAAAAAAAGTTAATAATAGTCATAAATAATTACTTTTAATATTTAATATACGGGTCAATTATTCATTAGCTACTATAAATCACCTACTTAACTATAGACACATTTTATTGTGTACCACGAAGTACTGACCAGGTATATATAGGTCGAGTCCCAATCAAGAACGTAGATTGTATTCAATTTTTAATATTTTAACTTACATGTTAAGTTTGCATAATGTATTCACATTTTCTATCCCTACTCGGTAGTCAGTGGGTTAGTACCCAACCCAGTTGCTTAACTATGTAGAGTTTGGAATAAGTTACAATATGTAGACTTATTAATACAATTACAACTTAATGTAAACATGGAATTCCTTTAGTACAACTTTTTATATAAACGATAATAAAGAACGGAAAATAAACTTATAATAGTATTTACCGAAAATTATGACAATTATCCACAACAATGATTAAAGGAGCACTAAAATAGCAACGAGCAAATTGTTTTCACTAAAGAGATTGTATCTATATTGCATATAACAGGAGTTTGGGTTTATTTATAAACTTACTGGTCATAATAACTTGGGGGTATGATCAAGGTTATGCCCCACAGTTACCGTACATAATATTTCCTTGTCGTATTTCTTTATGAATTGTAAAAGCATTTTGTTCTATACGAATAGTATGTGGTATATTATTTTTTAGCGAATTTCACTTTCCTATTTACTAATTTGGCCTCTCTCAAGACGCAAGTCTCGTCTAAATTGAGAACTCCTGGAAATTGTTCCAAATGTTTGAATATTGGAATTGTATGTGCTTACCTTCTTTTATTTAAGTAAAGATTTAAATTTTTCTTTTAATGTGCAATATATTCCTACCTAGTAGGTACTAGGTGCCTTTTGTTCATGCTCTACGAAATTACGTTCTAGTATGCAAGGCATTCAATTTTCCGTTCCTTTGAAGAAGTAAAAGATGGAAACGTGTAAAAAGCAAATAGTTATAAATAATAAATACACTAAATTAAATAAAATAAAACATTCATTGCTACAGTTGCACGGATTAGATGAGGTAGTAGACAAAAAAATAATAAAAAATATGGTTCTAGATGTATATTCGTTTACCAAAGAATCTCAATAACCCGTAACGTTTGTCATCATCCATATTCCTTTTTGAAATAGTCCCTAAAAATCGCTACTATTTGCCGCTTATTGTTAAACAATTGGTACCTACTTATGTATTTTAAGAGTTCACCACTTTTTGAAGTGACCAGCCATCTTAATATCAGAATGGTTGATCACTTACGTAGCTACTTACGGAGTACACAAACTACGAGGAATTAACGGAAATGTTTTTTGACCAATAGTTGCTACCCCTTTGGAAACTACGTAATCTGTATCGAAAAAAAAATCGAATTTCAAAGGCTAAAATACATTATCAATCTTATTCTATGAAACCATCGTGACGTCTGCAAAACTATAATAACAAGTAATGCGTACTGTCAAGTACGTCGAGCATAATAAATATTAAATAGAGTACTTTGATCCGTAGATGTAAGATATTATCATAGATGGAAAAGTTGCGATTTAATGGTTTTTTTTTATAGCATAGGCCGGCAAACGAGCAAGTGGGTCACCTGATGGTAAGTGATCTCCACCGCCCATATACGCCCACCACCAGAAGAATCATGGGCGCGTTGCCGACCTTAAAGGAAAGGGATAATTAGGGATTAGGAAGGGGAGGGGATTTGGGCTTCCGGATATCTCACTCACCGTACGAAACGCAGTAGCAAGCCGCTACTTTACGTTGGTTTTCTGTGAGACAGTGGTAACGACCCGGTCGAGCCAGACCATTCATGCTGTAGACAAAACTGTCTATAGCGTGGCTCTAACACTCAAATGGTGCTAATGTTTTATTAGCTCCATTAATCGAGGTATCACGACGCATAGCTACTCACACAGTGATCCGATTTTAATTATTCTATTTTTTCATAAAACGGTGTAGCTCAAAGTTGATCTCATTTAAAGGCTAAAGATTATTGTACATACAATACTAGCCCTGTATTATACATGTCCCACTGCTGGGCACGGGCCTTCTCTACTGAATGAGAGGGGTTATGCCTTAGTCCACCACGATGGCCTAATGCGGGCTAGCAGACTTTACATACCTTCTTAAAATCTTATCGAGTTCTCATGTATGCAGGTTTCCTCACGATATTTCAGGTCTCTTTGGAGTCGAAATATATTATTATTATTATTTTTATTAATGTTAACGTTATTCTCCCATGCGAATGGGGTAAAGCCATTTTCTGCGGGCTTTTGGGCCAAGCAAAAAATCATTGGGTGTACTGTTTTTTTATTATTGGACGTAGCTACGCAAAAAGGACCCAACCCACATCAGATTCAAATGGAGATACCGATCCCGTTTCGATAAATTCATCAATTTAAACCGATCTTAATACCGCATTGTTTTACATTATTATTATTAATATTATTCGAATACATAAGAAAAGCAAATAATTCGCCTATTGAGAACCTCCTCCTTTTCTGAGGTTGGTTAAAAATTATTAAAACTCGATAAAATTAAAGTATGATTTTATCCGATTTCAAAAAAAGGGGTAGGTTAGGTAGGTACGTGACACATTATAATGGTAATATTATCATTATTTATTTCCATCTATCCATCTATCAAATATTGCCCATTTATACATGATATACTATAAAGCAAAGGTACGGCTTTATATGGAACACTGTTCTTACCTCTGTGCAGCCCAGTACCAGCTACTTCCTTTTGATGGCATCCAACATAGAGCGACTCGATTAGTCGATAGCCGGACCCTATCCGATTGGCTCGACTCACAGGTACTACGAAGCGACGTTGCGTCTCTTTGTATCTTCTATCGTACAAATCATGGAGAATGTTCCGAGGAATTGTCTGCAGACGAGTTTCACAATCGACTAACACGCCACAAGTTGGGATGCCACCCCCACCATCTAGATGTTTGGCGTTTCTCAACGGTGCGCTTTAGGCGAAGTTTCCTTCCTCGTTCGGCGTCCTCGTGGAATCAGCTATCAGTTGCGGTATTTCCAGACCGATATGATTTAGCAACCTTTAAGAAAAGAGCCTATTCTTTCCTCAAAGGCTGGCAGCGACAACTCCTTTAGTATAGATGCAGTCAACAGTGACCACTTACCAACAGGTGAGACTGTTGCCCTTTCGCCTTCTCTCATAAAAAAAGTATTTGACAGTACGCATTATTTGCTATTTTAGTTTTGCAGGCGTCTTGAAAGCATAAAATAAAATTGTTAATTTAGATTACTTCATCTATACAGGCCGGCATAATTCTGGTGACTATCGATAAACTCATTGTCGCTGATTTTTACGGACTGCGCTGCGCTTACCATCAAGTGTAGTGGTCACTTTGTCGTGCTCGGATAAAGAAATTATATATAATAATAATAATAAAATAAATAAATACTAATAAAACTAATAATACTGCTTTATATAAAGCAGCGCTAAGTAATTTAAAATTTGTTAATGACCATAAAAAAAAGAAAATAAGACTGATTTCGAAACTTGTAATTCATCAGACTTATTTCATTAGATACTAATAAAAAAATATTAAAATGCTCGATTTCGTTGTTTTCTTTATCTCGCTGTGGAATAGTCATAACATTTCCTTGTTGTTGTTTTTTGTGACGCTCTTCTTTTTTGTAACGGTAGATATTTATTTATGTTTCACTTTGGTAAAGTAACAATAAAAATTAAATTCACTCAGGTATGTACCGTCCACATAGGTACTTACATTATAATTTTTAAATAATTTTCAAATTTGCTGCATGTAGAACTAATTACTTGAACACAAATGATATTCCGACACAGATACGTCTCTTGAATCCCGAGCCGCGTACAACACTTTTGCAGTATCCAGAAGTTTAGGGGGCAGCAATTACCATATTGACCAAGCGAGGATCGGAGGTCCAGCCAGGGGGCAGGATATATGTGATTGCTCAAATTCTTTCAACATTTCAAATATACTCGTGATTCCATAATTTCTAATTTTGGTACTATACCTACTATTTTTTTACACTTATCATCCTATGTTGAACGATAATGTGAATTTACATACACAATGTCACAGATACAGTGCTCTAAAATAAAGCTATTTCACAAATATAACACATATAACATATTATTATTCTTAAACAAGTAGATATTTACGAGTATTCATATATGATCGACTGAGCTTTGGTCTCTTCAAATATATCAGAAGGTTCTTTGATCACAATTTTCCACCATTTCATGTGTATGTTGTTGAGGTGAATATAATACTATACAAAAAAATAGGAGTAAACGCTAATGTAAATAACCAACTGTAATATAAAGGTCTACAATTATACTTTTTTAAATATTGAATTTGATAAATATACACATTTTTAAGAAAGAAACAGTCTGTGATAAGTAAAATAGTTTTAAATTTAAATAAGTATGTCTTGCATGCTGGGGAATCTCAAATCGGTGTCTCGTAGGTTATCCATTATCCATTTCTCGGCCTGTTTTCTCATTTCCTCGTCGAAATAATCGCGCCAAGCCCCTGTTATACCTGAAAAAAGTCACAATATGCTACCTAAAAATAATTTGCTGCTGAATTAAAGAAAAGTCAATGCATTCGGTGTGGCTTGAATAAAACTCGCGTGTAATGAAATTAGCGTAGAATTCTTATATTCTGTTGATTTATAACGTGTACGGGTGTAAAGTATAACGTGTTTTGGAAACGCTGCCACTGAGATCGTTGACTATTTTCCAAAAGGTCGCAACTCTAGTGGGCGTGGCCGTATATACAGGGTTATTTTTAAAACACTGACAACCTCGCAGGGCCATATAGCTGACCCCATAAGGAACAACTTTTGTTCTACGAGTTTGGACATAACTCAATACAAAAGAAAAAACATGATTTTACAAGTTTTTGTTGTGTAGTGTTTGTGTTCGTACGTCTACACTCTACGTTTCAGTCATAAACGAACGACCCTACGCACGCTCGCGCGCTTGCAATAGTGAAATCAGCTGACGACTGGGTGTAGGTATTATCGATCGATACGGCGCGGCCGGTCATTGAACTGACGCGCGCGCGTGTATTACGTAATGCGCGCAGAGCGTAGGCAACATTCAAGACGGAAGTTAAATTCATAATTATTTTTGTATGAGAATAAAATCTAACAAATTATGAAAAGTCGTAGAACAAAAGTAGTAGCAAATGACCTTAGGAATCTACTCCTGCGAGGTTGTCAGTGTTTTAAAAATAACCCTGTATATAAAAGAATAAGTAGAATCGCGAAATACGCGATTTATTTAGTGGTATCATGCCCGTCATCACCAGCATTACCATCTGTCGTTAGTTTTAGGAAGCGTTTCCTTTACACCCTTTATTACTATTCAGGTATGTAGCTATTTTGCTGCTAGCTCTATCAAATATCCTCGGAGTGTGCCGTTGCCTATCAACTCAAATTACACCGACTTCCGAAAGATCTCTACCATTGTTTATGTATGAAATTAATGTAATATTTAGACACATTAAATATCTGTAATTGTAAGTTATTGTAAACTTGCAACTTTTTGTGTTACCATTTTATGCAATACAGTATATAAATTTCTTATTATAACAGAAACCTCAGTCTTCCTCGACGATGATGATACGAGATAACCATTAAAAATCGTGACTTTTATAACATGACCAAAAAGTTTTTTTTTTATTGTTTGTAATAACTTATTACTAACCCTTCCTAATAAATTGTTCGTTCTCAGCGAGTAGGCCGACCTTTCGCATTTGTTCATAATTTACTGATTTGTTGTTTCTGAAGTTGTCGATATTCAGATGATCACAGAGGCCATTTATTTGTTCTTCCGTTGGTTCTTTGCCGAGAAATTTCGCAATACGACGTATATTTGTAGGAAGGTCCTAGAAATAATACATTTATGTGTGTAACTAAGCACTGGCTCTCCATTTTACAACAGAAAATTATAGGATAAAAAAACTTTGTTATTACCTTTCTAAGATCTTCATAGAACAAAAACAACATATTCGGATGATTTCTTTGTGCCCAAGCCTCTTTAACATGTTCGAAATAAGGTGTAGATGTAACTGAAAAAAATGAGCTGCTCTAATTCAAATAAATAATATTTTAATGTAGTGCAAATACTATAAATCAGTCTAGAATAGATCTTCGTTAGAGTTTCTTGTCCGTTCTTCTTTAACGAAACAGCATTCCGAACTAGCGGTAGAGATAAACATTGACGGAATCTAAATTACGTTTGACATTTTAAAGATTCAATTATAAAACAATTATATAACAATTATAAAAGAAGTGTAGCTAAACTAAAGGTACTGTGCTGTAAATGTGCATAAAATCGTTAGTTACAGTTCTAATTAGTGAAACGAATACATATAATTTATACTAATTCGTAAAAACCAAACGTTTTTCTAAGCGGGTAAATAATGCCCCATACATAGAACGATAACGTGCAACCAATAAGTGACTTTGACCAAAGAGTAAGTAATATAGACTTTGACTTAGTATGACAAAACGTGAGCTGCAATAATAACGCGACTATGTCAGATTTTAGCCTTGTTAAATGCTACAATACACTGGCACTTCCCTGATACGACACTGATTTGTGTGACAATGATTATCTGAATAATAACATGTAACAATACCCAGAATACAGGCGAAACAAAACAGGCGAAAATTAGATACTACTTACATAAAGCATTTCTAAATAAATTCCAGAATTGCTTAAAATCTCCTTGCAGACCCAGTTGAACAAAAAGTTTTGCTTGATGATATGAAGACACAGCCACGTCTCTCGGATCCCGCGCCACGTATACCACTTTCACAGTATCCAGAAGTTTAGGAGGCAGCAATGACAGCGGTAAATGGGTTTTGACGAAGCGAGGGTCGGGGGTCTCGGCCAAGATATCAACTGGCAATTGCTCAAATTCTTTTAAAATTTCCTTTCCTAGTTCAGAGTCACCAAATTGATTCGCAAATATTTGTTTATTGTTATCGTCCAAGAACATTGGCGTTCTGAAAAATTTAAATAGGCATTGAATTAAATTGTCATTTATCCAAGGTTACGTCACAACAGTAGGTACATGATAACTAACAAGTCATAAAATGTTTTATATTTAACTAGCTGTCCCGCGCGGTTTCACCACGAACATACATATAATTAAAAGTTACGATTCAAATATTGTGGGGGTGTGGGTGATTGCGAAAAATGTTATAAAAATAAATAAGCACCTAAAATACATGTGCAGCGCCACATACCGGCTCTAATTGTGATTCTAAACCATCCAATGACCCAATCAAATACACACAAAATTCATCGAAATCGGTCCAACCGATTAGTTTTTGCGAGATTAACGAACGGCAATTGATTTTATATATAAGATGGAAGAAGATTCCTTAATGTATTGAGCTATATTCCATTACTTACTCTAAAAACGGATATCGCTGTGTGAGCAGAGTCGACATTGCAGTCTTATAATCAAAGTCCTTTACCAACAACCACACCATCTCCTGAGTTAATGTGGTACCTGACAAACAAAATTTGTTATTAAATTCCATATTAGCATGGTTTAAAAATAATGGTTCATGGTTCCAAAATACCTCAGTGCCTGAAGACTAAAGTCTTCGATCAATGTGTGTTACCAGTGATGACATACGGCACTGAGACGTGGCCTCTAAATATGGGCCGTATAAGACGGCTCACAGTCACTCAGCGAGCTATGGAGAGAGCTATGCTCGGTGTTTCTCTGCGTGATCAAATCAGAATTGAGGAGATCCGTAGAAGAACGAAAGTCACCGACATAGCTCAGCGGATTAGCAAGCTCAAGTGGCAGTGGGCAGGCCACATAGCTCGCAGAACCGATAACCGATGGGACAGAAAGGTTCTGGAATGGAGGCCACGTACTGGCAAGCGCAGCGTTGGACGTCCACCTACAAGGTGGACAGACGACCTGATAAAGATCGCAGGAAGTCGCTGGATGGAGGCCGCTTCCAACAGGTCGGTCTGGAAATCTTTGGGAGAGGCCTATGTTCAGCAGTGGACGTCTTATGGCTGATGATGATGATGATGATGATGATGGTTTACATGAATTTGGGTCACCTAGTGTTAAGCGTCGCCACCGCCCATAAATACCCTTTAAACCACAAAAAATATGATTATATTAACGAAAGGAAGGGATTGGGAAAAGGTAGAAGATTAGACCTTCAGAAATTTCACTGACATCATTAAACGCAACAAACACCTGTCACTTTGGTCAACATTCTCTGAGATACTGGTACATATACCATCCCGGCCGCAGCGTGGCCCGTTGATTTTGGTATGCTGTTGTCAAAACTGTATACAATCTCTGTGACTTCGTTTGTTTTTTATTTGATAGAAGAAAGGTGTAGTTATTAGGTGACCGTAACAGACTAAAGTTATTACTTTTTATCGTAAACACAGTAACAGTACAGTGCTCTAGAAATAAAATTCTATATTGTGTCGTTACGGATGGCAACTAGTAAATATACAGGAGAGCCATTACATAGAACATATCAATATTGTGCTATAAAAATTAAGACCAATTTATTTTCACCTATTGTTTATTGACGGATTTTGTTTATCTGAAATTTAAAATAATTTAAAATACTATATTTAACCTGATCTTAGAAAGGTCACGACGAAGATGTCCCTTGGTCTTAACGGCATATTGTAAATACTGGATGCATGCCTGGCGTATTCCTTAGGTGCGAAATAGCCTTTTGGACCCACGTGGACGAATTCATTCGGAGTTCCTTTAAAATATTTTAAAAACTTAAGTACCAGAACCAATTTTGAAGTGTGCTATAAAAAAATCTAAATCTTACCATTAAAACATTTTGCCACTTCGTCCAATTCTTTTAGATTAAGAGTTCGGAATTCGTACGGAAAGCAATTGTCATTTTCCATGTTAGCAAAGTGCACACTCTCGGCGCGAACTATCAACTGACTTCAAACGACCAAATCTATTTCACAACCTATAATTATTATTATCATTAAGCTTATCAATGAATATACAATATCGCGGTAAATAAATAAAAAATGAACTTATCATGCTATCTAATCAAGAATATTATTGAGTTGGGATGTTAAAAGGTGGATTTACTGGAAGCGGAGTCAAAGCCGAAGTTTTTAAATTTGACTTATCAGAGTCGGAGTCAGAGATAGAGTAGAAAAGAAATGTGTTAGTTAACTAACGGTTGTTAGTCAAATTTCAGTGACTAATTAATACTAACGCATTGCTAATAATTTTAATTCACAAGTTCTATAGAAATTCGAAATACGTCTAACACACAAATGACCAATGAGAACATACACACTTGACAAATGATAAAATCAACAACTGATGGGGAGACGCGAGTGGAATTTGCCGGGCGACAAGTAAAATCTTGGGGCCATAGCACACACGACACTTAAAGCAATGGCGATGATGTTGTTGGCTTTATAGAAGCTCGATATCGCGTCCGAACGCTCCACATTGCACATATAAAACGCCATTCGCAGCGATCAAATTGCTTTTTGGAAGCGCGATGTAGCGACTGATTGCTACGCACCGCAAACATTCGGATGCCAGTCGCACCAATTTAGGCCCGTATTAATAAACCTATCTCAGTCTTGAGTCCGACCTTAAGTAAATACTCAAGATGCTGAACTATATAATAAACAAAACTTTATTTCTTATTTTAGTATCCTTTATCAGCTGAGTTCATATTGTTCAATAAACTAGATTCAGATCGTCTTTATATATAGCTACCACGATAATACCAGTAGACTGTAGTTCCATATTGTAAGAGCAGATTACTGATTCTTTTATTTCTTCTAGTCTGATGTATTCCTTTGCACCGAAACATAGACTTAGACGTTTCCATCTGTGAAACAAAATTAATTCTGTTGAAATAAAACCAAGTAATTTAAATGAGTTTTGTCGCGGATAATTTTTACTATTGGTGCTGACGTTCAACCTGTGACCACGAAGGCCTAAAGGCTTTCCAAATATTGGGATCAAAATTAAAAATAAACCGCGATATAATCCGTTTATATTAGTTTTATTTCAATGCGTAATATTCGCGTAAACATAACAAATCACGCCAATGCAACGCTACAGTAGTACCAAATGCATTTCATTATATAAAGCTAGCTGTATATAATCAGTAGTATCAGGCCCATAATTATGCAAATAGTTATGAGATACAATTGTATCTCACATACTACCGTGTGTTAGGTATTTCTCAAGTAAGGTACCATGTAGAGATCGTTAAATTAGCATTAAAGGTAAACATTTTTGGTGGTAGAGCCACGCTGTAGACAGTTTTGTCTACAGCATGAATGGGCTGGCTCGACCGGGTCATTACCACTGTCTCACAGAAAACCGACGTAAAGTAGCGGCTGCTGCGTTTCGTACGGTGAGTGAGATATCCGGAAGCCCAAAACCCCTCCCCTTCCCAATCCCTAATTATCCCTTTCCTTTAAGGTCGGCAACGCGCCCACGATTCTTCTGGTGGTGGGCGTACATGGGCGGTGGAGATCACTTACCATCAGGTGACCCACTTCCTCGTTTGCCGGCCAATGCTATAAAAAAAAATATATATTTAATTCGTTTTAATTCGTGTTCACCTAGAGATATAATTAATATAATAGGGAAAACTTAAACGAACATAAATCGAAATACAATTTACATTAAACGATTAAGTATGTATATCTACTTCATCGTGCCTCTAATGGTCTCGTGCTGCGTTTTGGCAAATGACAAAATATCCTTTTGTTATGATTACCATTACTTAAATGAAGTTACACCGAGGAAGTAAGATAAAAGATATATGTAAGTCCGTTAGTTATGTCCAGCCCGTGTAGAATAGGCCCACGAGGTATCTTGCAAACTCTTATATCTCTGAAACGGAAAACTAGTGCCAATTAGTCTCCAGTCTTTTATTTGTACCGTAACGTACACTCCACGACATAATGATAGAAACAGTGCGACATTTTTTCGTGGTGTGAATACCACCAGATCATCGTATTACCTTCGTTAAACATGTAGATATACTACGAGGAACCGAGCCCACAAAAAAATACGACGCCTAAACTAATGGAATTTAAGAGCGCTGAATGCCTCATAAAATAATGTAAGCAATAGTTTAGGACCTAGGTCTAACTATAATAAACTGCTACCTTTTTTTCTACATCCAAATATTCACTTTTATAACGTTAATAGGATGTAGGATTAGAAGGACTGACTGCCGCACTCAGAGACTCACATTAACATTAACTCTAATTGTCATTAAATAATTTATTACGATTCAATTTTTTCCGCACTTAGTCAGCTCATACTTTATGCTTCTTAACTGGGTACAGAAACAATCTTAATTGGCGTTTCTGGGTGCCGCAGTAATACAGATATGTAAAGCTAAAAGTATAAACTATAGGGTACTTAGTACATAGTACCTAAAATTTCAGCTAGCTGTTCTGCTTCTTGCGGTGTGACATTTTAAATTTCAAACATAGTATATTCCTTCGTATTTTATGTATTCATCTGAACCAATGTAGGCAAACAACTAAATGATAATTGGTTTAATATTGCCGTTACACTTTACTTTTTGTTTTCGTTTTTATACCTTGGCAGATAATGTACCTATCTACCTATGCTAAGTATTTTTTTTGCATTCCTCGTTGAAAAATATAAACCACCCACTGTACATATTAACCTGACGTTTTAGAGTATTATACGAGTTTTATTCATAATTTAATAAAAACAATTGATCTCCATTAATTATTGTCGATACAAAAAAAATTGTCAACGACATAGGAAGTCTTTAAAATTGGACACTGATTAATTGTATTGTGGAATTTCAAACTCTACAAACTCGTAGAGATGACTCACAATAAAACCTACAACTAAACTATAAAGACGGTTTCAAAGGTTATATTACAAGTTTCAACCTCAAATTATTACAACCTCCTTCTCTTCTTCTACCTGCACTTATCCCACTCATAGTGGGGTCGGCGCAATATGCTTTTTTTAACACATATTACAAGATTTAGCTTGTAGTTTTTACGACCGGCCGCCTGCCTGACATCAACCCCTCTGGGGAGTCCCACCTTTGTAATACTATTAGCATATTATAAAATTAGTACTACAACTCGTTTACTTAAGGCAGAAACATAATTTCACCAATTTGTCACCAATTAAACTAAAACTAAATTGATTTTTTTATTCAAAGTCCATCTAGTGTCCTGTGTGTATCAATCTAATTCTAAAGTAAATATCAGTATTGTCAAACTGAAATTAGAAACTCCTTGACCTTTTAGTTCTTTGTACCCATTTGCCAAGAGTACAATCTAGTTTAACAATAGAATACTGATACTGTTATATTAATTAACCACCTAAATCCCAGTCCACCCGGCCCCGTGAACCACAATTGCACACCTCACGTGTAACAGCAATACAATAGCGTATTTAAGTGTATTGTTTACAGGTATTCGAAAATACACTCCCAGACTCGGATAATTGATGCCATCGCCCATGAAGCAACTTAACAGAAGTGGGATTGGGTTGTCTCGCATTTGTGACGAGGGATCGGCTAAAATCGCCACAGAATGGGTTAAAAGGACCTCGATCACACGTTAGGCCAAGACGATGACAAAAATGCGCAGTTATGATAAAAATAACTGCAGCGGGTATGCAAATTCGATATTTAAATCAGTATTCTTTACTGATCAATGCCATTTAAAAAATAACTAATCTATCTTTATATATATAATTCTTCTGTGAGTGTGTATGTCACTGAACTTCTCTTAAACGACAGGACCGATTTTGATGAAATTTTTTGTGTGTGTTCAAGGGGATCTGAGAATGGTTTAGATTCACAATTTTGTCCGCTGGACAATGTTTTTTTAATTAATTTTTAATTTATTAGTAGTAGTTGAGTTGTCGTTGCAAAGCTTGCCGTGATGACGGGTCGTATAGCGTCTATACTGGACAGGGACAGGACAGGGACAGGACAGTGAGACAGGACAGTGAGACAGGAAAGTGAGACAGGACAGTGAGACAGGACAGTGAGACAGGACAGTGAGACAGGACAGTGAGACAGGACAGTGAGACAGGACAGTGAGACAGGACAGTGAGACAGGACAGAGAGACATGACAGAGAGACAGGACAGTGAGACAGGACAGTGAGACAGGACAGTGAGACAGGACAGGACAGGGACAGGACAAGACGGGGACAGGACGGGGACGGGACGGGGACGGGACGGGGACGGGACGGGACGGGGACAGGACGGGGACGGGACGCGGACAGGACGGGGACAGGACGGGGACGGGACGGGGACAGGACTGTCCAACCGGAGGGAGGTGGGAGACGACCTGACTTAGGTCGTCGAAGTCAATTAAATGTGCGACGGGCTACCTCACGTGCAATGGCGCAGTACCTCACTTAATTGCATTTAATGTAAATAAAACATTTGTATTAAGTTTTGACCACATTTTACACAAATATATTATGTAGGTGATACGAAGTTCACCGGGTCATCTAGTCTATCTATATATATAAAAATGAATCGCTGTGCGTGTGTCTCGCAAAAACTCGAGACTGGCTGTACCGATTTGGCTAATTCTGATCTTGAAATTTTTGTAGAAGTTCAGGGAAGGTTTACCCGGTGAGAAAAAATGAGTAACATAAATAATAAGTAAAGGAAAACACTAAAAGCAACAACTTAATTTTCCAGTACAAACTGTTCCTGGGTATGATAATAAGTAAAGGAAAACACTAAAAACGACAACTTAATTTTCCAGTACAAACTGTTCCTGGGTATGAAGCACTTGATGTCTTTGTGACAGGACAGGGACAGGGACAGGGACAGGGACAGGGACAGGGACAGGGACAGGGACAGGGACAGGGACAGGGACAGGGACAGGGACAGGGACAGGGACAGGGACAGGGACAGGGACAGGGACAGGGACAGGGACAGGGACAGGGACAGGGACAGGGACAGGGACAGGGACAGGGACAGGGACAGGGACAGGGACAGGGACAGGGACAGGGACAGGGACAGGGACAGGGACAGGGACAGGGACAGGGACAGGGACAGGGACAGGGACAGGGACAGGGACAGGGACAGGGACAGGGACAGGGACAGGGACAGGGACAGGGACAGGGACAGGGACAGGGACAGGGACAGGGACAGGGACAGGGACAGGGACAGGGACAGGGACAGGGACAGGGACAGGGACAGGGACAGGGACAGGGACAGGGACAGGGACAGGGACAGGGACAGGGACAGGGACAGGGACAGGGACAGGGACAGGGACAGGGACAGGGACAGGGACAGGGACAGGGACAGGGACAGGGACAGGGACACGGACAGCGACAGCGACAGCGACAGCGACAGCGACAGCGACAGCGACAGCGACAGCGACAGCGACAGCGACAGCGACAGCGACAGGACAGCGACAGGACAGCGACAGGACAGCGACAGGACAGCGACAGGACAGCGACAGGACAGCGACAGGACAGCGACAGGACAGGACAGGACAGGACAGGACAGGACAGGACAGGACACGACAGGACACGACAGGACAGGACAGGACAGGACAGGACAGGACAGGACAGGACAGGACAGGACAGGACAGGACAGGACAGGACAGGACAGGACAGGACAGGAACAGGACAAGGACAGGACAAGGACAGGACAGGACAGGAGAGGGACAGGATAGGACAGGACAGGACAGGGACAGGACAGGGACAGGGACAGGGACAGGGACAGGGACAGGGACAGGGACAGGGACAGGGACAGGGACAGGGACAGGGACAGGGACAGGGACAGGGACAGGGACAGGGACAGGGACAGGGACAGGGACAGGGACAGGGACAGGGACAGGGACAGGGACAGGGACAGGGACAGGGACAGGGACAGGGACAGGGACAGGGACAGGGACAGGGACAGGGACAGGGACAGGGACAGGGACAGGGACAGGGACAGGGACAGGGACAGGGACAGGGACAGGGACAGGGACAGGGACAGGGACAGGGACAGGGACAGGGACAGGGACAGGGACAGGGACAGGGACAGGGACAGGGACAGGGACAGGGACAGGGACAGGGACAGGGACAGGGACAGGGACAGGGACAGGGACAGGGACAGGGACAGGGACAGGGACAGGGACAGGGACAGGGACAGGGACAGGGACAGGGACAGGGACAGGGACAGGGACAGGGACAGGGACAGGGACAGGGACACGGACAGCGACAGCGACAGCGACAGCGACAGCGACAGCGACAGCGACAGCGACAGCGACAGCGACAGCGACAGGACAGCGACAGGACAGCGACAGGACAGCGACAGGACAGCGACAGGACAGCGACAGGACAGCGACAGGACAGCGACAGGACAGCGACAGGACAGCGACAGGACAGGACAGGACAGGACAGGACAGGACACGACAGGACACGACAGGACAGGACAGGACAGGACAGGACAGGACAGGACAGGACAGGACAGGACAGGACAGGACAGGACAGGACAGGACAGGACAGGAACAGGACAAGGACAGGACAAGGACAGGACAGGACAGGAGAGGGACAGGATAGGACAGGACAGGACAGGGACAGGACAGGGAAAGGACAGGGAAAGGACAGGGACAGGACAGGACAGGACAGGACAGGGACAGGACAGGGACAGGGACAGGGACAGGCACAGGGACAGGGACAGGGCAGGGACAGGACAGGGACAGGGACAGGACTGTCCCACCGGGGGGAGGTGGAAGACGACCTGACTTAGGTCGTCGAAGTCAATTAAATGTGCGACGGGCTACCTCACGTGCAATGGTGCAGTACCTCACTTAATTGCATTTAATGTAAATGAAACATTTGTATTAAATTTTGACCACATTTTACACAAATATAATATGTAGGTGATACGAAGTTCACCGGGTCATCTAGTATATCTATATATATAAAAATGAATCGCTGTGCGTGTGTCTCGCAAAAACTCGAGACTGGCTGTACCGATTTGGCTAATTCTGATATTGAAATATCTGTGGAAGTTCAGGGAAGGTTTACCCGGTGAGAAAAAATGAGTAACATAAATAATAAGTAACGGAAAACACTAAAAACGATAACTTAATTTTACCATACAAATTGTTCCTGGGTATGAAACATTTGACATCTTTTTGATGTGAAACATCTATAAGCGCAGGTATAAACCGGATTGTTGGCATTGCGAAGCTTGCAGTGGTGACGGGTCGCCACGCTATACTAGACAGGACAGGGACAGGGACAGGACAGGACAGGACAGGACAGGGACAGGATAAAACTAAATGCGTTAGATTTTTGACACCTAACGTTAGAACTATTAAGACCTGCGTTAGTTTAAATGGAGAAGAATTGGATCTTGTGGACACCACCAAGTTCTTGGGTATAACTTTAGACTCTAATATAAAACAGTTGTCGAAAAGGCTCACCTCTGCAGCTTACGCAGTTTACAAAATTCGCCAGCTAACTGATGTAGAAACAGCGCGATTAGTTTATTTTAGTTATTTTCATAGTGTAATGTCGTATGGCATTCTATTATGGGGAAATGCTGCCGACATTCAAACTATTTTTGTGCTGCAGAAAAGAGCTATTCGAGCTATTTTCAATCTGAAACGTGGGCAATCTCTAAAAGATTTATTCAAAGAAATAAATATTTTGACTGTCGCTTCTCAATACATATATGAGAACCTAATGTATGTAAAAAAAAATATTAATGTTTTTACAAAAACCAGCGACATTCATATGTTAAATACTAGAAATAAGAATAAACTGATATTGCCCAAGACCAGACTTCAAAAAATTAGTAAATCATTTAAATGTCAAAGTATACGTTTCTACAATAAAATTCCTAGCCATATTCAACAATTAAGTCTAAATAAATTTAAAGTTTATATTAAACAGAACCTTTGCCGAAAAGGTTACTATAATGTTATAGATTATTTGGAAGACAAAACGGCTTGGAATTGAGCCGCTCGCTCCATACAAAATATGGCTGTCCATAGTCCTCTAATATATTGTACTATGTGAAAATATAATAATTTATTATACTTGACTGCCCTATTGGCGCATTACTAGTATTTAAGGCTTATATCGTTGACATTTTTAATATTTTTTAAGAAAAAATAATTTTTAAAATTGTTAATTTTATTATTATTATATATTTAATAGAAAGTCAATGTCTGGACATTAAAAGAGGCCATAACCCATGAGTTTGTTTCGGCATTTCTTCTCATGGCTAGCCACGAAATGCCGATAAAAGAAAAAAATACAATAAACTAGTGTAAAGAATTTTGACATGTAAAAGTGATATTTATGATCCAATTTGCAGAATAAATGATTTGAATTTGAATTTGATAGGGATAGGGACAGGGACAGGGACAGGGACAGGGACAGGGACAGGGACAGGGACAGGGACAGGGACAGGGACAGGGACAGGGACAGGACTGTCCCACCGGGGGAGGTGGAAGGCGACCTGACTTAGGTCATCGAAGTCAATTAAATGTGCGACGGGCTACCTCACGTACAATGGTGCAGTACCTCACTTAATTGCATTTAATGTAAATGAAACATTTGTATTAAGTTTTGACCACATTTTACACAAATATAATATGTAGGTGATACGAAGTTCACCGGGTCATCTAGTATATCTATATATATAAAAATGAATCGCTGTGCGTGTGTCTCGCCAAAACTCGAGACTGGCTGTACCGATTTGGCTAATTCTGATCTTGAAATATTTGTGGAAGTTCAGGGAAGGTTTACCCGGTGAGAAAAAATGAGTAACATAAATAATAAGTAAAGGAAAACACTAAAAACGACAACTTAATTTTCCAGTACAAACTGTTCCTGGGTATGAAACACTTGATGTCTTTTTGATGTGAAACATCTATAAGCGCAGGTATAAACCGGATTGTTGGCGTTGCGAAGCTTGCCGTGATGACGGGTCGGACAGGACAGGACAGGGACAGGGACAGGGACAGGGACAGGACAGGGACAGGGCAGGGACGGGACAGGGACGGGACAGGGACGGGACAGGGACGGGACAGGGACGAGACAGGGACGGGACAGGGACGGGACAGGGACGGTACAGGGACGGTACAGGGACGGGACAGGGACGGGACAGGGACGGGACAGGGACAAGACGGGACAGGGACAGGGATAGAACAGGATAGGACAGGACAGGACAGGACAGGGACAGGACAGTGACAGTGACAGTGACAGTGACAGTGACAGTGACAGTGACAGGGATAGGATAGGACAGGGACAGGACAGGACAGGGTCAGGACAGGACAGGACAGGCCAGGCCAGGACAGGGACAGGACAGGATAGAGGCAGGACAGGGACAGGACAGGGACAGGACAGGACAGGGACAGAGCAGGGACAGGACAGTGACAGAGGACAGTGACAGGACAGGGACAGGACAGGGACGGGGACAGGGACAGGATGGGGACAGGGACAGGACGGGGTCAGGACGGGGACAGGACGGGGACAGAACGGGGACAGGACGGGGACAGGACAGGGACAGGACAAATTTTACACAAATATACAGGGTTAATTTTAAAACACCAGCAACCTCGCAGGACCAGATAGCTGACCTCATACGGAACAACTTTTGTTCTACGAGTTTGGATATAACTCAAAAAATATTTATAAAAAATGATTTTACAAGTTTTTGTTGTGTCGTATTTTTCTTCGTAGACTGCGGCGCGGCGCGGCGTGCGCGCGCGACTCAAAGGCGCTGCTCAGCTGCTCGAGCGTTGACCTTCAAAGGCGCTAGCCCGGTTCCCCACGCTTCGCGTATTTGTTTACGTAATCTGCGATGCGCGTTGTTAATATTCAAGACGGAAATTAAATAAATACTTATTTTTGTATGAAAATAAAATCTAACAAATTATCAAAAGTCGTAGAACAAAAGTAGTAGCTTATAACCTTAGGAATCTACCCCTGCGAGGTTGCTGGTGTTTTAAAAATAACCCTGTATGTAGGTGATACGAAGTCCACCGGGTCATCTAGTATGTATATATTTTTTTAATCTATGTATCACCACTCGCTTAGTAGCTCATTTAGGCCAGTTGCGTGGAGCTCCATGTCATGGAGCGATCCGCTCTGAGACATTACACTGTGAAATGTAATTTAAGGTTTTTTATTGTCACAACCCCTCAAAGTGACGTAGCATATTAGCGTAACAAGGACGTGTGAGAGCCAAGCCTCTCAGTGCGGGGAAATGTCACAAAAGCGTGAACGCACCTTTGCAAACTTTGGATGGTCGATCTGATGCAGATCTTATAACTATAATAGAATTTTTGATTTAATTAATTTTATTGAATGACAAGACGAGCAAGTTGCTCGCCTAATGATAAACGTCACATCTGCTCATAAACAGGAACAAGTAATTCAAATTCTTTGAAATCTTTACCAAACACAATATTAATTAAATAATATAGTTGTGAATTATTGTATATCTAGTGTAAAAGTAGCATCACAAACATAACCGGGAATTACGTTGACTAATCTCTGAACAAGTATGATTAATATTTGTTAAAAATAAATTTAATTTATGCAGATATTAACATTAAGGTTATCAAGCGTCAAGTCCGAAGTATGACGTGTGTGAAACATTAGAATTTCTACAATATATAAAAATAAAAATAAAAAACTGACGTGTGCGACAGTACAAGAGACGAAAACTTGTTAAAATATTCGTTAGTGACACTGTCATTGTCTCAAGGAACACATTACGCACACATGAATACGTGCAAGGATGAACCGAAATAAGGATAATTCAATTAAATGTAGTATGTCTGTTGATGCCTCTTTAAAATACGCCTGGAATAGAGAGAAAGTTTCATTAAGACCATATTAAAAATCCTTTCTAAGAATTTTGACATTATAAAGATATTTTACCTACATTTAGAATTAAGCTCTGAGAACTTTTTATGTTTTCACTACTTTCACTGCATATAAACAAAACGTTATGTTAAACTGCTGATAATGGAGTCCAAGACGACTTGGAGTGTGAAAAGAGATACCGGATATCGATTAATAAAAAATTGTTTTCGAAATCCACGCGGAGAAAATCGGTAGATAAACAGTCAAATTTGGCAAAATCGCTACCTTTCAAACTAAGGTAATTGTAGAGAAAGAATTTAAAACTTCTACTTACACACCTTTTGTTGTATGCTAGAACATATTTGAAAACTCATTGTTTATTTAATTTTACGAAAGCGACAAGATATAAGCCCGTTTAAAATCTTATCAAATATAGGTCGATCGATCTACATAATATACTTAATTGTGCATCATAAGTGAATAGTATATAAACGAAGATACACATCGCGCTTCGTAACTCAATTTGTTTATAATTTAGCATACGTATGTAAAAGTCCTATGTTAAATATGTCCATGCTCTATGGCGGTTGAATAGTGTTTGGTCACTGCATAGGTACACATTCTATTTATGGGTCATTCTACTTTTAGGGCCGAAAAAAAAAATAAAAAAAAATTACGCATTGCATATTCTTTAAAGTTGCATTGTATTTATTAGTGTAACCAATCAACGAAAAAAATAGTAAACGAGGTCGTTTCCTTTTTTAAACCCGAAAATAGGGTCATAAACGTAAAATGCTGGTAACAGAAGTGATGCTCAACATAACAGAAATGACGATATTCTAAATAGTTCTTGTTTACAAACAGCAAAACGTACATTATAGACTATATTTTAATAATAAACATGGTCACTGGACTCAAAAATAATTATCTTAAAACGAATAACAGGTAAACATAAAAAAAATCTTAAAGATATGATCACAGAAGTGACATGTCTTTACTGTTAACTTCTAACAACAATGGCGTTACATATTATTAGAGATCAATTACTTATCAGGTACATACATACCGTTTACAATAATTTTTTAATCAGAATTATCTCTCAGTTTTATGATTTTAAAATATATTTTCATCGGCAGAGTCAGATGCCACTATTTTGTGACAATCTAGTATTTTTTAAAACTTCGAACGTTTACTGTATACCCAACCAACATAACGATTCTTCTTAATTTCTTCGTCAGCACTCTCTTCTGAGGAAGATACATAACAGGGTTTATAATAGAAGTCACACCTACGTTTGGACAGAACCGACATTATAACACAGTCTTCATGGTCAGATTCTCTACTGCACGTAAAATATTCATTTCTAGCAGGCGAAAGAAGGCTTGATGGGCCAGGATCCTCGAATAACTTTATATCAGATATAGAATTACGATGGGATGATGGAGTAAGAGCTTGGATTTCTTCAGAATAGATTTATAATCGAATAAAATCGAAAGTACAAATGGTACACGACTGCTGTGTGAAGTATTATCTGAGGTTTGGATGCCCCAAAGTTTACAACTTGTACTTTTTCCGCATATTTTACAAATATATTTTTCTGCAAAATCTATGTGTAATATAACAGTTTCTTCATCAATTTGCCTCTTTCCATAGTTGATAGCCCGGTACTGTAGGTAAATATATTTAAACGTTTCATAAAACCTGGTAACTTTGAAAACAAGTAGTCGGTTAAATCTTTACGTCATAGATCTATTATAATGCATTTTGTACGAGTGAGTGAAAGATCACTCTATTGTCTAAAAGATGTAGTTTTTCTTTCAGTCAAATATTCTCCATCTTTAGATGTCTTCTGTTTTTAACACGCTCTTATTAGCTTCAGACGTATGTTTAATGTAACGGGATCTTTGAACATGATTTTGACCTCCTTCAAAACGTCGGATTTAATCGAAATTTGGCATACTTATCAAGGACCAGTGACAATTCAATATTGTAAAGAAAAAAAGAAAAAAAAATATATATTTTTTCTATAAAATGAAAATTAAATAAAAACAGTAAATAAACATAACAGTTGTGACGATCACAGAAATGAAAAACTTTAAGACGAGTGACCACAATTTCTTGTAATTCAAGTTTAAACTTTTTGTTGCACTCAATCGTATTAACTGACATGAAACACATACAGGCTAAGTGATTTTATATTTTAATTTGAAAATCTTACCTTAATACAGCTTGAACAGATGTGATGCACGAACTTTTACACTATGAAAATTGCATGGAAAATAGTTTTTCATTAAAAAAATCTAAAAACTTCCCACACTTTGAAGCCGGCATGCGAATGACAAGTAGGTGGTTTTGCAAAATTATAAAATTGAACGGACTACAACTAATGTTACTAGTCAATTCTTTCCTATTTACACTTGATAACATAAGTGATGATTAATTTGTAACAAGAGTAGAATCAAGTACAGTTACAAGTGAACTTCACTGAATTTAATTTACTTTACGGACCACCATTACGACTGTATTTTAGAGATAATCAAGAAGGGAAAATGTATTTCGTTAACTATTTATATCTTTTAATGATGTCTAAAGCCAACAATATACGAAATACACACATAACAGAACGTGACAACTACTACGTAAATCACAGTTTTTTTATTTTGTATTTTATTTTTGTGTTTGATTGATTATAACCGATTAAACTTAAGGTCGATTGCAATCGAAAGAGCTAAAAATGAGTTCACCAAGTAAATATAATTCATTTATATTCTTTATGCACACTTTTTTGGCTGTAGAATAGAATCACCCTTATAAACAATTCAGTGTCTGTGTGAGAATACCTATTCAGCGATCAGGATAAATATAATACTCTACTACTGTCCACTGTGGTTCAGGGAACCTCTTGCTATCAAACAAATTTAAAAGTAAACTTCCTTTCATATCGTTATTATTTAAGCCTCATAATAGAAGGGAAAATGTTATTCGTGTTTGATAAATTAACTATACCATGAAGTTATGTAAAAATCTGTTTCGACATCTCATGATATAAAAAATACTAAGTAGATGACATTGTTATTAAAATTGGTATTTGAATATGTTCTAGAAAATTTAATAAATTAAACAAAAGGTCAAGTCTATTTTTTTACTTATTATAAATATGTTACACATTAGATAATTTAACTACAAACTATAACTGCGCAATTATTACAATTCGAAATAATTTAACTTAAATAATAAGGGTCAAGGATCTGTAGTTACGAAGAGATCACTTCTGGGGTGGGTTGTGACGAGATATTGTCGTTTTTGTTGTTTTCCTCTGGTTCCACTTCCGCACTGGGTGAAGGCTGCGATCGCTGTCGGCAGATGAGGGTGACAGGATCACGTTCCCTGTCCGGTCCACATTGCTCAGTCGCGCCCAATAGTTTCAGTTCATCCTTTTCGGAATCAGGGTTGGGGTCAAGATGGCGTCTGCCAGCGATGATAACTTCCACAGCTCGCCCGTCACCTTCAGCATTTCGGCTACCAGTTCCGATTTCTACACTATATGGAGTGCTCGGCTCTACAAAAGCTTCCATAATTTGCACATCCGCTCTGTCCTGTATATTAGGCTGAATGGCGTGTCGTTTACCAGTTTTCATAAAGTCTTCCAGGATATCCAAGGGAAAATTTACTTTTTGTGGATAAGCGACAACAAAAAGTATATTTTCAACGTCAGCGCGCAAGTTGAAATCACCGTCTTGTCGTTGGTCGTATGTGGCCGGCGCTGCGGCTGCAGACACAAGCAGGCACGTTAGTACAAGGAACATGATGCGTGCGGCTGAGAGATCTTCTATGCGCTGACTGCCGGCCGCATACTCCCGCACCGCTTTTACCGGCTATCCGCGAACCAGTCTGACGCTCGAATCGAGCACACTGTAACGGTTAACACGACACGAATAATGTGTGGACCTTTAATACTCTGATCTGGACCTATCCATTCATATGCATTCACATATAAATATGTAGGTACCGAAACATATACGGCATGTGTAATTATCTATCCGTCTATAAATATTTTTGCAATATTGCACAAAAAGGTAAATGTGGGATGTTCAAGCTATTGTCGCGGGGATAGTAAAGATCGCGTTTGCTTGTGCTGATATTGGTGCAGCGGATGAGCGCGCAGACGTGCGAATACATGAAAGTTGCATTGTCTAGATAATATAGCGGAAAATATCGTTAGCGTTTTCATTTGTTTCCGTATCCAATAAATTCGGTTGATTATAAATTACCTGCTATATGAAATATAAAGCATCGTCTCGTGACTCGAAGTGCGATGGGTCCAGTGCGGCGACCGGCGGTGGCGTGTTGTGTCTGACAGTGAACGCGGGTCATCGATACGATAACCGAGTTTTACCGACGCACATGCATCGGCAATCGGCATAATCTTAGTATTGGTATGACTGTGTTGTGTGTATCTTTACGGCCATTGTGTTCTGGACAAAAAGTAGATATTTCCATCCCATGTCTGTATAAAATCATATTTTAATTGTAATCGAAATATAAAAGCAGTCCTACTAATATTATAAACGCGAAAGTTTGTAAGTATGGATGGAAGAGGAGAGAAGGAAGAGTAACAAACATACATCCAATGTTTGTTACTCTTTCACGTAAAAACTACTGAATGGATTTTAATAAAACTTTACAATAATATAGCTTATACATCAGAATAAGACATAGGCTACTTTTTATCCCGGGAAAAGCAGATCACGCGGGCGGAGCCGCGAGCAAAAGCTAGTAATTATATAAATTCTCTAGTGTTCGTTATTGACTTACGTACGTTTTATGTACATACCTCATAATAAGTTTGGTTTAGTCTCTTATTATTTATAATCGGTACTAAATAAATATGAATGAATGCACCTAATACGAGAATATACGAGTGGTAGAGCCACGCTATAGACAGTTTTGTCTACAGCATGAATGGGCTGGCTCGACCGGGTCGTTACCACTGTCTCACAGGAAACCGACGTAAAGCGTTGCTGCTGCGTTTCGAACGTTGAGTGAGATATCCGGAAGCCCAAATCCCCTCCCCTTCCCAATCCCTTATTATCCCTTTTCTTTAAGGTCGGCAGCGCGCCCATGATTCTTCTGGTGGTGGGCGTATATGAGCGGTGGAGATCACTTACCATCAGGTGACCCACTTGCTCGTTTGCCGGCCTATACTATAAAAAAACTCATGTGATAAAAAAATAAATAATTAAAAAAATATTTAAAAAAGATATCCTTTAACTACCTGAGATAACTCAACTGTACCTACTTAGTATATTTTATTATAACTTTGATTTGGATTCACACGCTCAAATAGTTACAACGGCAGTAAGTACTACATTAACGTAGTTTCTTTTTTTCTTATTATATTCATAAGCCAGAAAATTGAATCCGTCTGTAACGTGATGTTATATTATTATAATAATACCGAGTGTAAAGGAAACACTCCGAAAACGAAAACAGCTGGTAGTGCTGGTGATAGACACGACACCATTAAAAAAAAATTGCGAAATTAGTTTTTATTATTTGCTTATATTGGCCGCTTGGCACAGCGCACAAGCAATCTAGCGCGCGAAAAAGAACACTTTGTGGATATCGTTTAGTATCGGGTTTCTACTGAAATAGCGCCTTAAGCGCTCGACCGAAAGTCCGGTGAAGCTGTAGAAAGCCGACTCGCGTCAAGGTAACAGCATAACGTCAAACCGAAAAAAAACGAAATACTTAAGTATCCAACGCACGCCCGTAAGTATTTATTATTTGTTATTCTCCAGTGAAGTCCAGTGGTAAATATTTCTATAACAGTTATACATTAAAGTTTTTACTTTATTTGTACCATATCATGCAGAGACTGGTAATATGTAAGTACTTATAAAGACAGCACGCGAAAACAACATTTTCTTCTGGCGAGAATACCGGACTGTTAGCTTCATTAGACATTTAGAGATAACCAAATAAAAAACTGATTTTAAGGAAAAACGAATCGACAAAATAAGTTCCTCGAAAAATTCCTTTACGAGGGCGCAACGTATGATTCTTGATGTCAAATTTGAAGATGCGGCCTCTTCGTTGACAACTTTTTGTTTAACACGTTCACTGCGGCTGCGCTGGATTAAAACTTACTTCCAGTGCTGTACAAGTCACATACTTCCCGTATCAAGAATGCCTGATATGCGATACGACGTCTATTTTCCCGTACGTAGTCCTGGCTTCAACCCTCCACAGAGACATGGAAAGGCCATTTTTGCTTGTTCGAATACTTGAAAAAATCACCACCGCACGGAGTGGAAAACTAGGATTCTAGCTGCCGCACAGAGCAGAACTCAATTACAACCAAATACTTCCCGTAACGCAGTGAACGTGTTAAATGGGGCTTTAGTGTCGATGAAAAGGTTACTTTCTTTAGCTCTGTACGACTGTTTATTTAACGGGAAATTGTCTATCAGCTGATAAAAGTAAACTGGCTAAGATAGAGATCGAACTGTTAATACCTCGTTCGCTGTCGGCATTGTTAATGGTTGTTAGTCATTGTTTTGATAGCGAACAAGATATCATATTTCACTTGCACAAAAGTGAAAGTAATTTTTTTTCTTGCATTAAATCAGTACATTCATCAACGAATGTAAGGATTAACATTAATTTTATTGAAAAAAATAGTTTTCTTATAGCATAGGCCGGTAATCGAGCAAGTGAGTCACCTAATGGTAATGTTTTCACCGCCCACGGACGCGTTGCCGACCCTATAGGAAAGGGATAATTATGGGATTGGGAAGGGGAGACGGGACTTTCGACCTCTGGATATCTATCTCACTCACCGTACGAAACACAGCCGCAAGTTGACACTTTACCTCGGCCTACTGTAGTAACAACCTAGGCGAGTCGGCCCATTCATGCGGTAGACAGAACTGTACAGTATGGCTCTACCACTAAAAGTAAGAGATATCTTTAATAGGAAACATAATGTTTTGATTACGGAAAATGGCAAATTGATAATATAATGATAATTTTATTAAATGTAACTAAAAGCTGTTTGTATAAACAGGAAAACTTTTACCATAGACAAGTTATAACTAGTCTCTGCTTTTACTAAACTTTATAGAAATTCCTATTTTACACAAAATATTATTATTAAGGGCTATTAAATCGATATCAATAAGATAAGTTATGTATCTATTTATTAATTATTTATTTATTTTATATACGAAAAAGCAAAATGGAAAATAAAACAAGCTTTTATGGGTTTTTCAATAAGAATCACAATTTTATTTTCAACGAAACAATTTACAAATCTTACATAACTAATTTATTGTACTAGAATAAATGCATTTGTTGGCTCTCACAGACATATTATAAATATTATCTAAGTACTAAAAAAAATTAAGGCAGTTGTCGCCATCGTATTGGTAGGAATAGTAGCTACTCCTTCCTCGTTAGTAATCCTCGTTAGTTAGTATTCTTCAATGGTGGCGGTTTTTTCTCAGCAGGGGTATTAGAAAGCTTGCCAAATAATTCTTCACTCTGGGGGAAAAATATCACCATATTAATTTTATGCAATAAGAATACTTTGCTACGTTAATTGGAATCTAAATAGTGAGATTGACACAGATTGTTGACCTCTTAAAAATTGTTGCAATTAAAACTACGTTGGCATCGATTTTATTGCGGAAATAATTATCGAGGTAATATTTTATTTTCTCTCATTATACGAATTTTGACAAGTACTCTAAGTACATAAGTACTTTAGTATAGTGTTTTTAATGAACCATGAAATACCTTTGAGCTTTTCTTTGTTTGAGATATTGCTCCTTTTTCTGATTTTTTGCCGGCTGTGAAGTCGAACCGGCTTCTGAGGTAGACGCTTCGGTGGGTTTTATAGGCAAAGACTCGGGAGCCTCGTCCTTATCGGGGTTAGCTTGAGGTTTTTCTTCAGGCTTAGACGGCGCGACTGGATTACTAGGAGGGCTCTGAACTTCACTTTGTGGTGGCTTGGGTTTTTGTATTTCGAAGTCATCTTCTTCTAATAATTCGGACAAGTCAGGTAATGCCGATAGTAAAGATTCAGCGAAAGATTCCGCCGGCATCACGGCGACAACGACGCCGTCAACGTGGACCCTGACGTTCTCGCTACCATTCTGCCGCTGGTCGTAGTGCGTGGAGTGCTTGCAGTCGGGGGCGGGCGCAGCGAGCGTCGCTACCACGAGCGCGGCCAGCGTCGCCACTTCACACACCACTCGCCTGTAGTTGACCATCCCGGAAGGTGTCTACAAACGCACTGAGCCTCAGCCACGGACGCGGGACCCGCTATGTCGCCACTCTCCGTTGCATCTTTTATTTATTTGCCCAGATAGCGGTACAGCCAGAGTAGCTTCCACTAACCGCATCATCCGCATCAACAAACTGGAATCTATACACCAGAACTGTATATTAATCAATCATAATTAATATATTTTTAATAGTCTAAGTAAAGGGCCTATGCTACACGTGTGTCCATCTTCTTAAGAATGGGTCAAATTATTAGGTATAGCGATTATCGCACACTTAATCGTTTTAAAAGCTAGTTGTGTATTACTAGTTTTATAGGATAGGTATTTGTATTTTTAGTGTAGGTACGCATTAAGATAAATAAAATAGTTACGAATCCAAATACTGCTCATGTCGATTTGTTAAATATCATTCTTTTAATAGCTCGCGCGTGTACCAAATAGTAGAGCCTGGGGTCAGATCTGATCAACACACTGACCCGGTAACCCGTTCGCGAAACATGGAGCTCCACCACTCGACATACATCTGTTTATTTTTGGCTCCATGATATCAGAATCATATAGGAGTTATTTGTTTTATTTTTAACAGTTAAATGTTGATCAATTCTGATGTACAAACATTAAGAAAAAATTATTGTGTAGTAAAACATTAGTTAGTTAGTTAGTTAGTAACTCAATATTGTAGATACACACATAAAAAAGAAAACAATAATAGACAAAAAACAAAAAGTAAATAAATGTGCCACAAGTGGCGGCCTTATCACTAAAAGCGATCTCTTTCAGGCAACCATTATTTATTATTCATTTAAGTAGGTATCTGATAAACAAACGTTAATTTATTGCACAAATACAGGATTTGCCCACACTACAATGTCTGTAAGAGTAGTAAACAGAAGTCCAAAACAAGCTGTCATTTATGTCGATGCGCCTGCGCCGAGCTTTCAACTAACTGTACTGCGCACTTGTAAACGACTCTGTTAAACGGTACACAACGGAACAGTTTTATTTGCCCTTATTCGCGGAATATGCAATTATCCACCTAGACTAACAAAAAGAGGATAACTATATAAAAGTGACAACTATGTTTAATGGGTAGATTTTCTTTTAAGTAAGAGCATAGCAATAAAGCATTATTGATGCAAAATATTTAATGACTTTTTATTTTTTATGTGTTTGAATCACGAGACGTGCAGTCCGCTCGCCAGAAGGTAACTGCCACACCTGTCCATAAACAGAAGCAACACCACCCAGCACTTTGAATTACAATGTCACCGACACATCAAAGTTAAGCCTCATAATGCTCAGTAATTTCACAGAGCAGAAAGAACCACTTACACACTGCTGCTTGGTGAGTGAAATAGATAAAGCTATGGTACTGACCCAGACGGCCTCTCGCATGCAGTACAATACGACACAATAAGATGATGAACTATATAATTGGCAGCCCAAGGAAGATTAAAATCAAATTATGTCACGAGGTTTATTCCATTTGAAGAATTTTTACGCGCAAATTGTCGCAAATTTTATTATTGTGCCAGCAAATAAGGAAGTGGTGGTAATTGAGACAGATGTTAAATAATTTTCACAGAATAATTTCAATAGAATGGATGCTGATGATGTTATCGGGAGAGGAGTATTTCGGCCAGCAAGCCGATGTAAACTACCACTTTACGTCAGTTTCAAGTACATGACAAAAATGACTATAGCGAAGCTCTAACACTTACAAGTTACACTACAGTTAGCCTGAAACTCTCATTGCAGCTAATATATCATTATTTTAGCAGATATGATTTAGTAATCGGTTGGGCTACTGCTACTGCTTATTTACATAAAGGTAGGAATATCCCTCTGTCACCTATTAATACTGAATTTACGATATTCGATTTCTGACCTAGAACTCTGGTTGAATTATCTAAATATAAAATTAATTAGACGTGTATTAGCCATCCTACCCTGATTAGCTGTCTTTGGACATCGATATTTCGTACGATTAATAAGTAAATCATTAAAACTGAACTGTGGTACCCTATTAGAGTTCGCCAACGTCGCGGCGCGCTGCGTCGGGCGCTGTGTCTACTGACAATAACTTTGTGTATCAATTATACAGCTTTCTATTAAGAAGTTACTGTGTTAGCTTTTTCTAAACATGTATCAACCGCTTTCTTAGATCACCTACTTTTCTGGACTTTTAAAATCAAACAAGTATAGGTTGTCTACTATACTTTATGAAACAAGTTCTCAAAGCCATAAAGCCATAAAAAAAAATGTAAAAGAAGCAAGTGTAACTTACTTTAACAAGTAAATAGGTACTGGGAATTAAAGTCGGAATTGAACATTAAACCGAATGCAAATCGAAAACAAGTAAAGTAGAACACGAAACGAAAGCTGTTTCTTCAACTTAAAATTAGCCGAATTCCTTAAATGTCGATGAGCTATCAAAAACCTGATGAGTAAACAAGCCGAAATTTGAAAATGATTTTGTATTTGCATTGATGTAGATTTTACGAAATGGGAATTTTACGCCACTACATCTTTACTAGTAAGCGCGTTTTTATGAAACAATAGGTATAACTACCATCTGCAGCTTATTCTTTATATTATGTTTATATAAAAAAAGGGTTTGTCATACGTGTTCGTCTTATATGCCGTTGCAGAGTGTTCATCCGATCGATTTTTCAGTTTCAACTTTGTACAGTTCCTGTTACCTACTTGGTAGTTGCGTGAAAGTTTCTGACATAAGTAGATAAAAATTAGGCACGTACATAGCTTGGCCAGTTTGTCACTGACAAGCATTGTAGGGACTTATTTATTGTATAGGATACAAGAATAACCCTAATCGCCGCAAGCGGAGCAGCGGTAAAAAATAGTACCTAAATCAAAGTAGTACATACCTATTCACAAAAACAAAAGAATGAAGTATTCGCTGTGCCAAACCTTGCACAGCTTTCTAATAAGGAAAGTGAGTGATGATTTACTCTGAATCTGCTTAGGAGATTGAATATGATTCCCTGAATGAATTTACCATTTTACCAAAATATCAGAATTGCTTTTTGGTGAATTGTCCGCTATTCTTGCCGATGCAAATCACATACCTTCATTGCTTTTAATCGCAGAGGTCGGCAAACGAGCACGTGGGATGTCTGATGACGTTTCCACCGCTCATAATACTATAAGATATAATATGGATCGGGAAGGGGAGAGGGGATTTGGGCTTTCAATAGTCTCACTCACCATACAAAACATAACAGAAAGCTGCTGCTTCACGCCGCGCCGGTCTTCACTGAAACAATGGTGTTAAAACGGTAGAGTCTGCCCATTCATGATATATAGAGTCTATATTATAGACAAAAGAACCTATCTAGTGTGGCTCTAACACTTTTAATATACCATAAAACAATTGCAATCTAAAAATTATTCCCGTACCGGGAATCGAACCCGAGCCTCCTGGGTGAAAGCCAGGTATCCTAGCCACTAGACCATACGGGAGTTGTCAATTGTTTTCATATGTAGTAATAGGTTTTGATTGTTATACTGAATTAAAATAATTTTAAATGTCCTATAATTTGTCAATTCCATACGTTTAGCATGACTAATGGCTCTATAACGCTTTATTCCTAAATTGGACGTAGTTACGCAAATTCGAACCAACCCACAGCAAGTCCAAATGGAGATACTGATTTTGTTTTGCTATATTCATTTATTACAAAAAAAACGTAGTAACAACTTGATTATGCATTTCATATGCTGAGTGAGATATCCCCACTCCGCTTCACAATAATTGTATTATACATTGTTGGTGTTCGTATGCCGTGGATCTTTACCATCAACTTAAAATTTACTTCGAACACATTGTCGTTTAATTTAGTACAATATTGTAGTTAACAGCAGCAGTCGTCTGCGCCGCAGTGTGTTTGTATTATTTACCTACCGTTCACGTCATGGCACATAGGCGTTTCCCAGGTTTATACGAGTATAACAGGAAGCCGATGGAAACTAGGCCGCTTGGCACACTTAAGACGCCTTTCGCTTCGAACTAGCACGATGTCAGCCCATCCATCGACACTAATTAAGACTTGACCGGTGAATAAATGTAAATGTTTAATTTTTCAACCGCCTTCAAATAGGAGATTTGAGAATTGAAAACAATTAGTATGCAATTTTTTTATATGTTAGGTATTAGATATTTGAATTTTATTATTGTTTTAGCGTATTGGTAGATATTTAATTAGTTACTTTTATTTTATTGTTGTTCTCGAAGGTATCTTTGTCAGAGTCCCGAATTATGAGTGCCTAAGGAGTCTTCGACGGCACTGTCTCCTCTTTTATTTCGGTTATACGATTGTTTTATACATAGCAGAAATGATTTCAAATTAAAAACACGATGTTAATAATCACATATTCTTTATTACACAGTACACATCAGTCAAGTTTTAACGTATTTTAACGAGTTTTTATTATCTTTGGAAGAAACGACAAAACATTTATTAATATTGGAAGACTTCTAAGAGTCCATGTTTTATCAATAAAGATAGTATATGTTTGGACCACAGACTACGAATAATATTATGTAGAACCTTGTGTGCACTTCCGTCGTGCACTATAAAATGAATTCACACCTCGATGACGTCATTTATAGTATACTAGCACGCTTAATCAACACCTTTTTTTATAGCATAGGCCGGCAAACGAGCAAGTGGGTCACCTGATGGTAAGTGATCTCCATCGCCCATGTACGCCAACCACCAGAAGAATCGTGGGCGCGTTGCCGACCATAAAGGAAAGGGATAATTTGGAAGGGAAGGGAATTTGGGCCTCTGGATATCTCACTCACCGTACGAAACGCAGCAGCAAGCAGCTACTTTACGTCGGTTTTCTGTGAGACAGTGGTAACGACCCGGTCCATCCAGCCCATTCATGCTGTAGATAAAACTGTCTACAGCGTGGCTCTACCACTCAAAAGGCTCTTAATTAGTCATAGGGTTAGGAGTCAGATTCAGAAGGCGGTGTTATTAGCCACGGCATGCTATGCGAGGTTCCTCACTCTGGTGTCCTAATCACCGATGGCTTAAATTCTAGGGCTCATCATTTGAGGGTGATATTTTTATTTATCTTATTTAATATATTATAAAAATATAAGAATGACCTTTTAACCTAAATAGTATAATACTGCCCATGTATTATACACACTTCCCACTGCCGGGCACGGGCCTCTTCTACTGAATGAGAGAGGTTAGGGCCTTAGTCCACCACGCTGGCCTAGTGTAGGTTGGTAGACTACATACCTTCGAAATTCTTATCGGGAATTTCTCATATCATTTATCATGGGGTATCCTCACGATGTTTCCTTCGCCGTTAAAGCAAGCGATAATTACCAATGAATACACAAGTAACCTAGAAAAGTCAAAGGTGCATGCTTCTCGGGCTTATCTCGAACCTGCGATACGTCTCAACAGTACCGACCTTACCGCTCCCCGCTGAGCTATCGCCGCTATACATATCGATGTAGGTATATGTCATATTTATTATACCTTTTTGTGGCTCGCACCATAGTTAATCAATTTGGATTCTATTGAACAACAAAAAACTATTTATTTTTCTTTTCAATAATCTTTCAACCTTAACAAATAACAAAAATATTTGACATCCTTAAATGTTAACAAAAACAATACGATTAAAATAATATCATGGCCAAAATATCAGAAAGTAATTCGGAAGACAATGTTCAATGTAAGGCACTCATTTTGCAATATTCTAATATTTTCACATTTGATAATGATACCAACCAACAATCAACATTATAAAACATTCGTAAAAATACACAAGAAACATTTTTTTCTCAACATGGAAATAAATCTCATCACGCTCCTGCCATTATCTCCACTCCAATGTCGGCATACAATGGTTTTTAGGGTAAATTGGAGTAAATATACAGAATTTACAATTTCTCCACTGCTTTTCTTGCAAATTTTGTAAGCAAGGTGTTAATAAACAGTTCCATTGTTGGTCTTAGGCCAAGATCTATACCCGACTGAAGTCCAGAAAATCAGTATCCGTTGTAAACTTCGATATGAACTCACCAAAGACAACGTAAGAATGTTTATTTAACGTAGTTATTTTTTTAAAAAGCCAACATAAATCTTTTAAATGGTACTCGCCAGGGAAGCAACGACAGTAAACATTTTTACTAATCTACAAAAATCCAAATATTTTGTAATATGATGATAATTTATAATCATTGTGAATCGAACTCATGAGGCGATAGAGTCACCGTATTGTTAGTGGTGACTTAGCGAAGTCATTTTCTATAAAACGACTTGACTTAAATTGAAGTTTGTTCTATAGATCTCAGCCTTAATCTCGATTCTGGAGTCTCAGGACCCTAGGCTATACAGTACAGTGTTGAGAATGGTAGCTGAATTGGATGAAAATACGCAATAACAATTCAACCCATATCAACTAAAAATTGAGATATTGATTTAATTTTGCTTAAATTATTAAATTTAAGTAAGGCCTTTTTTTTTAATCCAAAGTTGAACATTCCCCGCGTACTATTATATAAAATAGAGCTTTGAATTATTGATTTAAGATAACAAAATCTAATTTTTTTTATGTAGGTTCCAATCTTATTGCATACTAGCATCCAATTGCTCGCAGTAATATGGGAATGTCAACACATGTTGGCACTGCTTGGCGCTGTGTTAATCTCTATTTATCCGTAAAGTGATCCCCTATAACAGTGAGTATGTGATGGTAGAACCCGTCGCCATGTCGCAGACGGTACAGCGCGGTGTTGAGGTATCGCTGCACGATGGTAGCACAATTGCTTGAATTATTTTGCGAGTTTGAGCACAAGTCCCGAGACGCGCTGCACAATGAGACCGCTTGCCGCCATATACGGGTTGTTACTGAAAATTATTAATGTTCTTGTTATTCTTTTCTATACACAGGCCGGCAAACGAGCAAGTGGGTCTCACGATAAGTGATCTCCACTTCCCATATACGCCAACAATACCAGAAGAATCAGGCGCATTGCCGACCTTAAAGGAAAGGGATAATTAAGAGATCGGGACGTGGAGGGGGATTCACTTCGTTTATCTCACACACCGTACGAAATGCAGCCGCTACTTTACGTTAGTTTTCTGTGAGACAGTGGTAACAACTCGGTCGAGCCGGCCCGTTCATGCTGTAGACAACACTGTCTACAGCCAGCTCTGCTGCTTTTTTCCACCTGCCCTTATCCCACTCACAGTGGGGTCGCCGTAACATGTTTTTTGAAGCATGTTACAGTAAGATTTGAGTTATTGCTTTTATGAGCGGTAGCATGCGCCTGACAACCCCTCTCGGGAGAAAACACACCAAGACCCGATAAAAATATTTGTGGATCACTCATTTGCATCGGTGCGGGACTCGCACCCGCGGCCTTTCGCTTTACACTCGGCTACTCGCCCGCTGCGCCACGAAGGCTGTTCTTGTTATAGGCAGGCAAAGATAATAATAACATATCACTGGGTAACATATTACTGGGTAATGACTGCAATTATTTTTTCGCAAGTATCAAGAAAAAAACCACTTACAGAAATGTTGCATATCAACATCACAGTGTTGAACAAGTTGATGTATTGACGATGCTCCTTCAATGGTCGGCAAGTTATTTCCCGTAACCACCATTGAATTTTGTATCACACAGCCTGATATTATATGTTCCACTTCGGATTTAAATGTCTGAAAAAAAATTATTACGTATTTGATTAATTATCTATAGACTATAGTAGTTAACTTTGAAAAATATATGATTTTGTTTGATAAAATCTAAGTAAGCTAATCAATAAACATTAAATGTGCTGTTACCTCAATATCTAATCTATTTGATTTTTTAGAATCTTCCTTTAGGACGTGTAGACGGTAGTTGGTTGGGATGTGCTGCAACATGAACAACAAAAATATTAAGGGGAACACGTCATAAATAAGATAGGTTTCTATTTCTTCTACACTGTTCTGTTCTATTTAAGATGATACATCTTTAAAAATCATTTTAAGGATAATTGGAATGAAAAATCATTTTTATCCCACGTTGGGCGCCATTTCATATCGAACACAATTATATTCATCATCATCATCAGTCACAAGACGTCCACTGCTGAACATAGGCCTCCCCCAAAGATTTCCAGACCGACCTATTGGAAGCGGCCTGCATCCAGCGACTTCCTGCAATCTTTATCAGGTCGTCTGTCCACCTTGTAGGTGGACGTCCAACGCTGCGCTTGCCAGTACGTGGCCTCCATTTCAGAATCCTTTCTGTCCCATTGTATTAATTAATAGATAATTGTATTAATAGATAAAAATATTTTATTGTGCATTAAATATGATAATTGATGCAATTTAACCGAAAACTAAAACTTACGTTAGTGTCAGCTATCATCAGAATTCTGTGCACATGTGGCTGATCCGTTGTATCCGGAGAAAATCTATTGAGACAATCCGGATACATTTCAGCTAAGACGACACAATTCTCACCGCCAAGGCGACATTTACCATGCTCGGTGATAGCTAAGTCATCTAGTCTGTCAAATATCTGGGTGGCTATTTTAGTTTTCACACCTGTAATTTTGACCACATGTATTTTTTACACTATCTGTGTGTATACAGTACTACGAATAATGCTATGCGCTTCGGAAACTTTGGATTTTTAAAAATTTTCCCAATTTGCAACCAATCAAATTCAAAATTGAGCGTCGAGGCGAGTTATTGCAGATTAGATAAACTCTTACATTTAAAGATGCAAAAAAGATTTAAAAATGTAACTACTAAGGCCTACTGATTCTTAATATATTTAACCACTAAATATTTAGAGACTATCTCGTCCACACACCCACCGCATTAAATATGTTAACTAATGTCAAATTTTCAAACGAGCAAATGGGTCACTTGATGGTAACTGATCTCAAATGTACGCCCACAATACTAGAAGAATCATAGGCGCGTTGCCCACCTTAAAGCCCCTCCCTTTAAGGGATTGTGAAGGGGCTGAGGTTTTGAGCCTCCGGATATCTCACTCACCCTACGAAACGGAGCAGCAAGCTTTACTTTATTTTAAGTCGGTTTTCTGTGAGACAGTGGTAAGGACTGCTGACTGTCGAGCGGGCCCATTCATGCTGTAGACAAAACTGTCTACAGCGTGGCTCTACCACTATAAAATTATGCACACATAAAATATAATATGTTTAGTAATATAATTAATAAAAAGTGCAGCAAACTCTAATTTTACTTACCAAACTACACTTAGTGAGAGCATGAAAAAATTAAAATGTAATAAATTTTACACTCCATTAGAGATGTTTATTTGTAAAAGTATAGTCAGAACTGGTTATAACAACTTTTCTTTGAATTCAGTTCCAGGTTATTTCGATATCATGTCGGCTTCGTTATATTATTATGTACATTGTGAAATTGAATTGGCTATTTTACCGAAACATACATAAATAATCAGTCCATGTTATAGAATTACCTACCATACATGGGCTGCAAATAAATTCTCAAAATTAGGCATTTCAACGTTTACCAAAACACATTTTAAGTTTTTATTTGGTAGTGTAGAAAGGTTCATTTATGACCCTAGGCAGCAGGCACTGAACGTGGGTTACGAAGGATGAGTCCGCACAATGTGTTACCAGTAAAAAATGCCATTATTGTAAACAGCAAGCTTACTTAATCACTTTTATTCTCTTTTTTAAAATAAATGGCATAGTAAGAATCGGGAGTGTAAAAATAAACTTTTTCAAAAATATGATTTCAATTTCAACATGTATAAACACTGACTAATAACAAAAATGGGATGTAGTTTCCGTATTGTATTTTCCTTTCACTAGAATAGCAATTGTAACCATATGTCAGATATGCATTTTACATACCAAAGTGTTGTACTGCTAAATTAATATCTGCATCCTCACACCAAGCCAGGACAAGTTGCAATGTTTGGAGGATAGAACACTGCAGTCTGAAGAAAAAAGAGCCTGTTCTGATTGGCTGCCTCTTGCCACATCCCTCGCACACCCATTGAACTCTGTAAAAACAATTATATGGCTTTTCATACAGTTTGACCACCAGTGTAAGGGTTGCACAGAAATAACACTTATACACACAATTTGATGATCTTTCGTGTGTTTTGACAGTGTAATAAAATTGTATTCTTATACCCCATATTTATCTGTTAAATAACATTTACTTGGACATTATAATACAGATTGTTTAATAATTAATAATATGAAGGTTATTTACCTGTCTATGACCCTAGCAGTTTTCCAAATTAATTTACAATCAGGTTGATTTGAAGGACATTTAATACATTTAGGTAATAAGCCATAAGACTGTAATCTTTCTATTAGCTTGATTTCTAAAAGTTTTTCTTCAGTGTGGTTAATCAATTCTTTGTAAAACTTAAAATTGCTGAAAAAAATATAATTTTCATTGACAATTCAAATTATATTGATATGATGATGATGATCATGACAATGTGTGTAACAAAAGAAAATGTGATTATAATTTATAAGGCTGTAATATGTAGTACCTCAAGAATAAAATTATTATGTATTACAAACTTTGAAGAAAAGAGATAATAAAGGAATTGGAAAGGGGAAGGGTAATTGGGCCTTCAGATATCATTCAAACAAACAGTAACTTCTACTTCACGTCGATTTTATGTGAGTCAGTAATAACAACCCAATGAGCCAATCCAAATCATTCTGTAGACAAAACTATTTATGTACAATGGAGGTCTACTACCTGAAGCCCAAGCCACAAATAAAGCCTGAAGTAAACGCTGCTCAAGGACTAAACAACTAATGATACAACCCTATGTGACAAAATATTGAACATACCCTGGTCGTACACTGAATGGCAAATGTGGCTCATTGGTCAACTTAGAGTTATCTTGTGTCGTAGAATCTGCTTCCATTTTTTCAAGAAATTGTAATTTTCTTTCGGTATGAATTAAAACATGTCTTATTATTCTTTTTATCTGATCAAACTGCACTCTGCAGCGACCAGTAGCAAAGTGCGTTTTGTGTATTTTTGGTAAAATATTATTATAAACTTCGGTTCTAAAATACAATAGATCAATGTCAGGCTTGTATTTCGGGGAAATTGTATGTGGCGTGTAATAGTTAATCCAGATTTATTACAGAAACTCAAACATTAAAAAAAATTGAGAGCAATGTCAAAATGTCGACACTTGATTTTTTTTTGTTTTATTTGTTCCTTACTGGAACCGGCTAAGGTCGTAGACCATGCTGCCAAGTCTTCAGTCATTTAATTTCATAAGTAACTTATATATCTAATGTAAGAACGATGAAACACGGGTGCGATCGATTTCAAGGTCTTGTCGGAGCTTTGGTGTTAACTCCTTTCAGTATGATGCTTAATTCACTTATTTCAATGTTTCCATACACTGTTCATCACCGTCAAGGTTTATTGAACAAATCCACACCACTTTTATACAACAAACACAACTCTAAACAAGTTTATGAAATAATTTAAAATAAGCGATGAACTGCACTGTTAGAATTCCCGCCAAAACTCTGTCGACACTTGACTTATCAAAAGTCAAAACACTAGAGGTGAGGGCGAGGTGTTTAAACTGCAACCTGCAACAAGTTTTATAAATGTATGATTGTTCAATAATAACGCGACACGAAGGTAGCCATGCGATTTCTCGTATTTCATATCGGAGTAAGAAGGCGTAACGATATTTGGAAGTATCGAGACGCATAAACTAAAAAATAAACGTACGATATAGATTATATCCAACTTTCGTAAATAAAACTTAAAATATTATAGATGCATAGGAATCGGCGTTAAAACACGTTTTTTTAACAGCATCAAGCGCGGGTATCAAGGCTGTCTTGTAAATAAGACTATCTCTGTAATAAGCCTGCATCCTAATAGACATTTCCGAGCTCGATTAATTGTAATCTCGATCAGAGAAAATTTACATTTATTAATTTAGCTGTACTACAACTTGTCCTTGGACAATAAAATTAGCCCTTCTGTCCTATATTTTTATAGAATTCTTTCGTTAATAGTTTTTGCGTATCGTAAGTATAATAATATTTAAAAAAATAGAGTCCTAGTAGACTTTGGCAGATTTTGCAATTTTTTAGTAGAAGTAAGGCAGGATTCTTGATTTTAAGCTGGTCAGAATATAAACCGCCAGCCTTGCCAGGTCTACAGATTTTTCCATAGATCTAGAGAATATTGGTATCACCTACGGAAATACCGACCCAGGTCAGCAGTCGTACTGCGTACAAAATATAACTGCGCCACCGAGGCAATCGGAACGCTTATAATTTCAAAATCGGGATCACTCGGAAGAAGTAAAACTGTTAGTCAAATCTAGGTCTCTCCAGTCTAGTCAGTGTCTATTGTAGTTTATATGAGCTATTGTATAGCCCTAAAAATAGTCCGTAATCTACGGATTTTTTTAGAGACAATTGATGAATTCTATGGTTTTTGCATCATCCTACGGATTTTTGAAAATCTGACCTGGCAACATTGGCAACCGCGTTAAATGTCTTTTGATTGATTTGTTTGTAGTCGCTCAAATTTCTTTTGAATTTTCATTTTGCTGTGTTTTTATTCAACAATTTATTTTCACTGTGCGGAACCGCAATAGAACTATTACTCTACGCTATTAATGTAAGTACATTACTTTATGTTAAACTTTTATGTCAGAATATGATAAAAGTTCATATCGGTACTTCACGTTTCTTTTTCCTACACGATATTTATACGATTTAAGCGTTACTTTCATGTATCTGTACTTTTTGCAAACTTAAACTGGTAGCTAAACGTATTAAAACTAAATATTCTAACCATCGATACAAATTATATGTACTTACCACACTTACACATCGCGCTTCGTGATTTTTTGCCCATAAAATTGCAACGATGTAGCCGCACATGACTGAATCACTTCCAACTACTAATTTTGAGTGGTCATGTTTGTTGTTGATTGCGAATATTGATCTGCATTATTCATAAACTGCTTGAATAAGCACTAACACACAACACAAATAATTTGTAAAATACACAGAACCAACTTTTTCACTTTAATGTAAGATGTGTAATAAGTAGTCACAAGAAGCCTTTAATTTTTGATCTGAAATGGTAGATTAAATATATAAATCCAGAAGAACAGTGTCATAGGTTGCTTTTTATGACTAACTGATTCATCAATACCCAGACCTATTTGCTGGACCCTAAAAGTGTTTTAAGCTTTAAAAACAATATATCAAGAGACAAGCATAGTCCAGTGCCATGTTTCTAATTCAGAGTTCTGTGTGGTGTTGCTTCTGTTTATGGGCAGGTGTGGCCTTTACAATGAATGTGAGCATAATAAAGTATTAATGCCCTTTTAAACAATAAAGTGTGTATTTTGGCATTGGAGAGAAAAGGGTGGTTAAGTTCATGTGGTAAAACCCAGACCCTCTTTTTTATCACAGCAAAGATTTATGTATGGCCAAAGCTGTAAGCAAAATGAAGTAGCATTTAATTCAGGGTTCGAAAATATCCGATATTTATTATAAATATCAAAATATCCGATATTTATGATATATATCTGATATATATCAAGTTTGATATATATCCATTTTGTATGAAAGCCATATTATTATTTTATTGTATTATTTATGAATACTGTTTGCATATGTGTTACATAAACATACTAAAATTATAAAATAAAAAACTCATGTTTGGATAAGGCAAAACCAACTAAAAACCATAAACTCTTCTTTTAGGGCAGAAGTGTTGGCATTTATGGATTAGAAATTACCATTAGGGAGTATGTTTTAACACTACTCCCACGCCATCTATATTTGGGAAGTAGAAATACAGTAACAAACTCTAAAAATTACTTAATAACATTAATTTTTTAAACCATTTTTGTATTGCAATATGATATAAAAAAAATATTGATATATATCGTCAAACCCAGCTTGATATATATCGGATATATATCATGATATATATCCATTGATATATATCCTCGAACCCTGATTTAATTTATCCTGTTTTTTAGAATTGTAAGGAATTGCACTATAATTATTCAATTGCCTTCATTCTCTGTTACTTCACAGTAAATATGCCAAAGTAATTGTCTACCAATTTTTCAATTCAGTTTAATTTGTTGATAATTATCATGATTGCAGTGTGCATCATTATATATCTGCCCAATTAAGTTGAAAAGTTTCCCTAACAATTGGTGAAATATTACTGGCTCAGTGCCAGATTCTTGCTTTAAAGCATAGAAAACCTAAATATGGAAAGCTGTAAAAACTTTGCAAGGTCTTGACAGTAAGACATAAAGGTTTTTTTTAAGGATATTAATATTTTTTTCTAAAGAAATCGAACTCTAGCATCATTTTATTCCATAGTAAGAATACAATACATACAAAATAACTTGGCTAGAATGGGTTATAGGCAGCCTCACAGAGATTGTTATCATTGGCATTTCTTTGGGATTGTAAGTTTTTAAGTTTTCATTTAAAGATGTTTGCAATTGTATGTTTTACTCACACATGCAGATTATATAAGTCTACTTACGCAGAAATTACTTATTTAAACAGTATTGTATGTTGCTTGCTGTCTTTCTTCCTGCCTGACATTATCCTGGTTTAGTACTAGGGTCACTTCAATCGATCTTGACAACCTCCGTTGCTTACTGTAATGTCATAAATTTAGAGTAAGTTTAGAAACTTGTCAGATCTAGAATTTGGCCCAGGTGTAAACGTATCAGCTACTTAGGCAAGTCTTACGTAAGCATGTAAGTAAAACTTACAAATGAAGTTCCTGGTTATGTTATGAGTAGGGGATGAAATTAAAACGTTTTATACTAATTTGATAACATCGAATGCAATAAACCCAGTTGACAGGCGCGCCATCGCTCGGTATCGCATACGCATATCTATTAATAGTCTTGAAATAAAACGAATTTAAACGGATTTTATCGCGGTATAATCCGTTTAAATTCGTATTATTTCAATGTGTAATATTCGCGTAAACGTAAGAAATCATTATTAACAATCTGTCGATAGCGAAATACTTTCGAGCAACGATACGTTTCAACAGTATATTTTATATCATACTTTGCTTTTGCACGCGGCTCCGCCCGCTTGATCTGCTTTTTCCGGGATAAAAAGTAGCCTATCACCCAAGTTAGCTCATACCCTGTCTGTATACCAAATTTCATCAAAATCCGTTCAGTAGTTTCAGCGTGATTAACGGACAAACATCCAAACAAACAAACTTTCACATTTATAATATTAGTGGGATAAAATAAACCCCAGTAAAGAGTAAATTATGCAACAGATATCATAATAAAAGTTGGTAAATATTTTTTAAAAGCTGGTCCAACGTTTACGCTTTTATTACATAAAAGTAATCCCAATTTTGTGTAAACTTATGGTACACACATAAAAGGCCCAGGCCGTTATGGACGTTAATAAACACCATACACGGATTGGCTAAATTAGGCTAGAATATTAAGTTTAAAATACATATTCCGCGTGTAACTTCCGCATCCCGCGCGTGATTAAGGGCAATAGCTAGGCCGATGACGCAACACACGCACGTATTTTAGTCGTCAATGGAGCACATTTAGTCCGTTGCCACGTTCCCGAATGCAAGTGAAATAGTGAAATGACAACGATTTATGCTCTCACTTCTCGTTCGCTTGATTATTGAACATATAATTAATTACTACATTTCTCTTGAATTCCTTAACAACGGCCAATTTGCTTAAGCCGCGCGGTGGACGAATAAGTATCGATATAGTTTTTTTTTTATTATAACCAGCTAATTAATTTTGGTTCGTTTGTACTTAAATGTAAGTCCCTGGCTGACCGAGCATACTCGGCGTTTTTAAATTATGGAGTAGATAATTATTGCATTTGCTTATTATTATTGGAAAACTGAAAAACGTTATAGCGTCCTTAAATATGATAACCGTATGAGTTCTTTTGTTAAGATGAAAAAGTACCCCAAAAATGTACGAGATGGCGCTGAAATTGTTAGCGTTCTATCAATCCGTAATATATATTTTTCTCTTTTGTGTAAAATACCGTTTTTTCAGGAAAGACTTAAAGATAGATAAAATTGAAAATAAAAAAAACCTTATTGATACAACATTTTCAATACAAATCGCTAGCATGGTATTAGCAACGATGCACCTACCTAATGCAAGTACCTAAAAAAATACGAGATGACGCTATATCATCGTAATGGTGCTGCCACACCGGTGTTATAAAATGTTTACAAATATTTTCTAACATTTTATAACAGCGGTGTGGCAGCACCATAATAGAAAAAGTATATTTTTTCTTTAATGGAAAATCGCGTTTTCTTAGGTAAAATGCTTATACAGATAAACTTAGCAAGCAAATCCTTATCTAAATACAACATTTCATCGAAATTGTTAGAGCCGTTTCCGAGATACACAAAATATACAATTATTGCTCGTTTAAATATATAGGATTTACTAGTAATTTTTTAAAAATATTTAATTTTTTAAGTTTTGCAGTAGACCTGTGTAAGAACAAATGTGAATGTAACTGGTTGGTAATAATGTGTCACCGCCCATAAATACCCACATTGCCAGAAGAATCCTGGAGATGTTGTCGACCTTAAGAAATTCTCATTTGGGGGATTTTGTTCTGCCTTCAGCATTTTCACCAGCTTTTGTTTATTTGCTTGGATAACGAGACGGGCAGGTGAGCAAGTGTGTCACCAGATTGTAAAGTCGCCCATGAACGCCCAACGGATTAGGAAGGGTAGGAGGATTTGACCAAAACCAAAATAATCGCCTGAATGAATACCATCCAACAGTTGTAATTCTAGTTCTCTTCATTAATTTCACAGTACGCACTTTCATTCTTACGTCACGGTTATTAGGTACGTGCTCTGTACATATAAAAATAGTTATGCAGTTTAAGAAAACCAGTAAACACGAACGTGTTTATAATCAGGTTCTAGCTGACATTCGTATGATACAATATTACGATGGAAAGTGAGCGATATTACCCCCACTCAGCTTTCATTCTCTGACTATCTTTCTTACTGGCGTTACCCCGGCTTAATGCCAGGGTCTGCCTTCCCATCATGATTTAACGGTGAATTTGGTATTATGTGGGGTGACCCGCCTTCTGATCTCCACAACCCGCAACGGAAATCTAGTTTCGCCACTGCCTCCTGCGACGTAAAATGTGTTTACAACATTTAATAGATTTGATTATGTCCAAAACCAAGACCCAAAATGGAATGTATTATTGATTGCTGAAGCAAGAAATAACGTCGTAGGTATGTTCTAGCGGACAATGTCTATCCTGTCGGATATAGATATTATCGATGGTGAATACATTCCTATTTCCATGCGAGCGAACGTAGACACGGTAACGGCTAGTAAAATATAAAACGTGGCGGGATGGTTACATCGACATGTAATCAACTATATTCATAATCACATGTTCCGTGTAATTTATGTTCGCAAGCAAAAGTGATGTAGAATATACATGTCACCGGTGCAATTATATACAACACCAGGCACTTGAGATGCGACGGGTTACTTCACGCTTTCGTTATGCGTGGTGTCGCAAAAGCAATTTGGTAAAAAATTATGATTTAAAATTTGCATCTTTATTGGAATTGAAATTATCGCTGTCTGCAACTGCTGAACAGTCTAAAGTGGATACTAACTAGTTGATAAAAGTAGGCCTAATTGGCAGTGGCAGACTCACATAAACACGATAAATAAAAGGATATGCAAAATTATATCAGAATTTACCAAAGGTTGTAACGCAAAATCCGTAATGAATGAGATTATCCTAAATTCCTGTTATACGATAAGTTTTTTGTTTTGAATCGATATCTTCTGCTTTATAAAACTCTACCGACAAACCGCCAACGCACAACCTGCATCGGCGGCTCTAGACAAAATTTTGCGCCTTCTATAACACTGTATATAAGCCTTAAATATTCATCTCCTTTAGGGGTAAAATAAGAAACACAAGTTTGTATGCGAAGTGCGACATTTTCGGAGTTAGAAATATGGAGGTCAGTATTTAGGGTAAAAAAAAGGGTTACAGAAAATCCCAAACATTTTCGAAAAGTCGGATTAGTTCTGAGATATTGAAGATGACATCGAGTAGATCATCAGCAGTACAGTCATCGAGTAGATTAGTGATTCATTATTATCAACGGACTTGTACTTATTGGTAATAAAAACATTTTCTATCCTTTCAAATAATAAAGGCCATATTTTTTTTTCATTGTGTCGTATGTTGTAACTGGTATTCAAAACGACTGATTAGAAAGCTGCATCCATTCCTTTGATCCCGGTATTACGTTAATCTGTAACGTATATAAAATCTGCATAATGTTTGGATATGTTCGCGTAAAGCTAGCGAGAGTAACGACGCGACATGACGACTCGTCAAGTGGCACACTCGTATGCGACCTAATTAGATTTTTTTTTTGTTGTGAATCATCGATATATAAAATAAAAAAAACGAGTGCGTCTCGGGACGCTCGACAGAAGTGATAACTTAAACTAATGTGGGTTAAAGTGAGAACGGAGGAGTCTGCCTACTGCTGCCGTATGCGTGAGAGAAAGGGAAGCCAGAGTGGCGCCGTAACGCGTTACGTTACGAAGTCCGGTCAAAGTCATGTCAAAGCCCTGTCAAACTTCTGTCAAAGTCATGTCAAAGTCCGGTCAAATTCCGGTCAAAGTCCGGTCGAAGTCCTGTCAAAGTCCGGTCAAAGTCCGGTCAAAGTCCGGTCAAAGTCCTGTAAAAGTCCCGTCAAAGTGCAGTCAAAGTCCTGTCAAAGTCCGGTCATGGTCTTGTCAAAGTTTGTTAAAATCCGGTCAAAGCCCTATCAAAGTCCTGTCAAAGTCCGGTCGAAGTCCGGTCAAATACCGGTCAAAATCCTGTCAAAGTCTAGTCAAAGTCCTGTCAAAATCCGGTCAAAGTCCGGTTAAATACCGGTCAAAGTTCTGCCAAAATCCGGTTAAAGCCTAGTCAAAGTCCTATCAGTCTTGTCAAAATCCGGTCAAAAACCTATCAAAGTCCGGTCGAAGTCCGGTTAAAGTCCAGTCGAAGTTCGGTCAAGTACCGGTCAAAGTCCCGTCAAAATCCGGTCAAAGTCCTGTCAAAGTTTGTCAAAATCCGGTCAAAGCCCTATCAAGGCCGGTCGAAGTCCGGTCAAGTACCGGTTAAAGTCCAGTTAAAGTCCTGTCGAATATTGTCATAATCCGGTCAAAGCCCTATCAAAGTCCTGTCAAAGTCCGGTCGAAGTCCGGTCAAAGGCCGGTGAAAGTCCGGTCAAATACCGGTCGAAGTCCTGTCAAAATCCGGTCAAAGTCCGGTCAAATACCAGTCAAAGTCCTGCCAAAAACCGGTTAAAGTCTTGTCAAAATCCGTTCAAAGCCCGGTCAATCCCCGGTCAAAGACGTGTCAAAATCCGGTCGAAGTCCGGTTAAAGTCCTGTCGAAGTTTGTCATAATCCGGTCAACGTCCTGTGAAAATCCGGTCAAAGTCCGGTCAAATACCGGTCAAAGCCCTGCCAAAATCCGGTTAAAGTCCAGTCAAAGTCCTGTCAAAATCCGGTCAAAGCCCTATCAAAGTCCGGTCGAAGTCCGGTTAAAGTCCGGACAAAGTTCGGTCGAAGTCCGGTCAAATACCGGTCAAAATCCTGTCAAAGTCTAGTCAAAGTCCTGTCAAAATCCGGTCAAAGTCCGGTTAAATACCGGTCAAAGTTCTGCCAAAATCCGGTTAAAGCCTAGTCAAAGTCCTATCAGTCTTGTCAAAATCCGGTCAAAGACCTATCAAAGTCCGGTCGAAGTCCGGTTAAAGTCCAGTCGAAGTTCGGTCAAGTACCGGTCAAAGTCCTGTCAAAATCCGGTCAAAGTCCTGTCAATGTTTGTCAAAATCCGGTCAAAGCCCTATCAAAGTCCGGTCGAAGTCCGGACAAGTACCGGTTAAAGTCCAGTTAAAGTCCTGTCGAATATTGTCATAATCCGGTCAAAGCCCTATCAAAGTCCTGTCAAAGTCCGGTCGAAGTCCGGTCAAAGGCCGGTGAAAGTCCGGTCAAATACCGGTCGAAGTCCTGTCAAAATCCGGTCAAAGTCCGGTCAAATACCAGTCAAAGTCCTGCCAAAAACCGGTTAAAGTCTTGTCAAAATCCGTTCAAAGCCCGGTCAATCCCCGGTCAAAGACGTGTCAAAATCCGGTCGAAGTCCGGTTAAAGTCCTGTCGAAGTTTGTCATAATCCGGTCAACGTCCTGTGAAAATCCGGTCAAAGCCCAGCCAAAGTCCGGTCAAATACCGGTCAAAGCCCTGCCAAAATCCGGTTAAAGTCCAGTCAAAGTCCTGTCAAAATCCGGTCAAAGCCCTATCAAAGTCCGGTCGAAGTCCGGTTAAAGTCCGGACAAAGTCCGGTCAAATACCAGTCAAAGTCCTGCCAAAAACCGGTTAAAGTCGTCAAAATCCGTTTAAAGTCCGGTCAATCCCCGGCCAAAGTCGTGTCAAAATCCGGTCGAAGTCCGGTTAAAGCCCTGTCGAAGTTTGTCATAATCCGATCAAAGTCCGGTCGAAGTCCGGTTAAAGTCCGGTCAAATACCGGTCAAAGTCCTGTGAAAATCCGGTCAAAGCCCGGTCAAAGTCCGGTCAAATACCGGTCAAAGCCCTGCCAAAATCCGATTAAAGTCCAGTCAAAGTCCTGTCAAAATCCGATCAAAGTCCGGTCGAAGTCCGGTTAAAGTCCGGTCAAATACCGGTCAAAGTCCTGTCCAAATCCGGTCAAAGTCCAGTCAAAGCCCTGTCAAAATTCGGTCCCGGTCAAAGTCCGGTCAAATACCGGACAAAGTCCTGCTAAAATCCGGTTAAAGCCCTGTCAGTCTTGTCAAAATCCGGTCAAAGACCTATCAAAGTCCGGTCGAAGTCCAGTCGAAGTCCGGTCAAGTACCAGTCAAAGTCCTGTCAAAATCCGGTCAAAGTCCTGTCAAAGTTTGTCCAAATCCGGTCAAAGCCCTATCAAAGTCCGGTCGAAGTCCGGTTAAAGTCCGGTTGAAGTCCGGTCAAATACCGGTCAAAGTCTTGTCAAAATCCGGTCAAAGCCCGGTCAAAGTCCTGTCAAAATCCGGTCGAAGTCCGGTTAAAGTCCAGTTAAAGTCCTGTCGAAGTTTGTCATAATCCGGTCAAAGCCCTATCAAAGTCCTGTCCAAGTCCGGTCGAAGTCTGGTTAAAGTCCGGTGAAAGTCCGGTCGAAGTCCGGTCAAATACCGGTCGAAGTCCGTTCGAAGTCCGGTCAAAGTCCGGCCAAAGACCTGTCAAAGGCCGGTCATAGCCCGGTCAAAGTCCGGTTTAAGTCCGGTTTAAGTCCGGTTGAAGTCCGGTCAAAGTCCGGTTGAAGTGTGGTGAAAGTCCGGTCCAAGCTGACTGTTCACTGTGTGACGCCACCTGGGACTTCGTAGTAATCGATGTTCCACGGAGGTCGGCTAACACTGGCTGGTCGATAGAGCGCTCGCGTTACGGAACGTTTCGGTTCACCCTCCCATAAGAAGTTATCACTTCAAAAAGGAGGATAGAACGCTACTAATATCGTCAGTGATGCAGGTTTATGATATATGTGTGCGAAAGTTGAGGGATACCAGATAAATGAAAATTTTCCCCAGTTTTAACCAACTCCTAAGAGGAGGTATTATATTCGGCCCGTGTTTATTGGAATAAAGTATGTAGATAGTAATTAAGTACTTAGTTCAAACAATTAATTGTTTCGTGTAATAATGGGGTAGGTATATAAAAAATTAAAAAATAAGTTAAAAGCCTTTAAAATTATTTAATTTTCTATACACATGCCTCTTACTTTGCACGGACCGTTCAATACTTTCTAATTTAGAAATGTGGTGGAAACGAATGCTCAAATATTTTGTAAGATACATTTAATTAAATTGATCTTATGTTCGGCGCCTGCTAGAGTGTGTTCTAGTTCCAAATTAAAAAAAATATTATTATTCGCTATAAAAGAATCCAATATTTTTTATATTATGTACGTATGTTGTTTTTCATTAGAAATTATGTTTTCTTTTATGAGACTCCTGGCTGCCATCTCGCAAATGTGACATACTTTGTATAAATCTTCAGCCGGGAAATGTAGGCCCCCTTTAGATTAGACAGAGACACAGCACGCATTGTGAGAAGGTTTCTCTCTCTTAGGTCCTAACCGCCGGTGGCTTGGGTCATAGGCCTCGTCATTGGAGGGTTATGATATTTATTTTTAAATGTTTTGTTTTTTTTTGTGACTAATATTTAAAAATGTAAAAAATCCTTTTAAAGAAATTATTATCATTATTTTTAATTATTATTTTCAATTATTATTATTTTTAATTATTATTTATAATAATTATTATTTTTAAATAAAGAGTACTGTACAAAACACAGTTTAAAACGCACTGAAAAATAAAAAAGTCAGGGGCTTGTGCCGCTGCCGCACAACACAAATTTTACCGAATCCAAAAACACCTCTGGAAATTAATGTTATTATTTACTTATCAATGAGTTTCTGAAGATATATTTTATGTTTTGGTAATCTCGATGATATGAAGCCGGTTAAGCTTTAAAAAAGGAGGTTCTCAATTCGGCGAGTTATTTTTTAATTTATTTGTTTGTTTGAGGAGTTTAATATCTTCTTTACTCCATATTCCGTTATCAGATTTTAAGAAAATCTATATGCAGTAGCTTAGCTAGGACCGGAGGGGGGGGGGGGAGCACTGCACCCAGGTTGTCACCGGTTTTGGGAAGACACTCGACCTGATATAACTACCACTACACACACCACTGTATATAGGAGACCGCATAGTACCTAAACTTTATCGAACATCAACATATTTCAAATTCGGTCCATATTTGATGGGGAAATTTATGTCCATACATTAAAGATAAAATATAAGCTTAATTGACAACCTCCTCCAGTTTTAAAGTCGGTTAGTAATGTTTGAACTAATGTTCTTAATCACAACGGAATACTCACACTTTGGGGAAAAAACCTCATTTATTTTCTGGCAACACATGCACGTGTAGTTGACGTTTTGTGTTCCGAATATTTACATAAATATTTTTACCAAAAACATTATAAAAGTGATTATAAATTCGTATCTTCCCTGTGATAAGTAATTCCTTGATATTTCTTTTTCGATGTGGAATTGTTTTTACAGTGTTTTATAACATATGTCGGCATTATTATAACACTAGTTGGAATGAACTTTTCACAAGGAGGTCGTGTCGCGTAATGGCGGGAAATGGTGTACTATGATGAGAGTGTGTGCGTGTGGTCCCTATACGTACAGAATTCTGGCACACTATAGGTCACTTCACTTTCGATGTATGGGAAGTGGCGTCCCCCTTTTTTTATATGTCGATGTTGTGAATATACATAAACCATACATCAATAATATTCAACTGACACTGGCATTTATAAACAAAGATTAGGCAATAATACGGGATTGTTATTGCTACATGTTTCACTTATTTAACCTTTTCGATTCGGAACGCTTAATATACCATTTGTGAAGTGTATCTTATTTTGATGCCGTCTCAATGTCAGTGCAGTGTGAGGAATTAGTTAACCATTAAATGAATAATTGCCCGATGATGAAGCAATCCGTGTTAATATTGTCCACAAATGTATATAGAAAAACCGTGTTAATTTCGTATATTTATTTACCCACAACTTTCAGTCATAACTTTAGTGTAATGTTGTAAATTTTAATGTGTCTTAAATTTTAGCCAAAGAACTTCATTTGTAATTGTGATTTATTCATATGTATTGATTGTGAAACAATAAATTATATTGGATGCATTGTTCCTAATATGGTATGAGCAGTCTAAGTCAGAGTGCGTGGGTGCACTGAGCATTGTGTGTTTTAACTTGCGACTTGCCAGTTGCTACCAAGAAGAGGGTGCCTGCTCCGTCCGCGCCCGCGACATGTCGACGCACTTTCTACCATACAATCTATACAAACGTAAATATAAATCAACATATTGATATAACGCTCTCTCTATTAATATTGTGCTTTTTTGTACTATCGAAACACATTGTTTTCGCCTTTTCGGAACCAGAAGTTTCTATCCAAAAAGTATCGTTACATTATTAAATTTGGGTAATTATTATCATTAGAATATAATGGATTGAAGGGAATTTATTTTAATAAACCCGTATAGTAGAGCTTTCATAATAATTTATTAAAAAATATATTCATTTCTGGCTCCCCACACGTCTGACCTTTGGTGTCTTTGTTTTAGAAATATGGTTTTATTGCATTTGTTTTCAAGTTACTACGTGCCACCAAATCAAATCGTTTGTAAGTAGATCAAAAAGATACAACGCAACTGGTTTTGCAATGTAATCACAAGTACAATTTACTCCCTTCAACGAGTAACCTTGGTCACAAACTGAACATTTGTACGAAATAAATACATTTTCTCAAAACAGACATTTCTTGTCTCCGAGTCATCCGTGTAATTTATGACGCTACGGAATTGTGTTTGTTCCACCAAGTCATTACATGGCTCCTGGAAAAGAGTTTACGTACCGAAATAAGCATGACTTCTCGCTTCTTTCAGCCAACATGAAACATACCATATTTTATTTTTTTAAATAGAGCGATCAGAACTTTAAAATAGATCCTGAGAAATGTGGCTGATATGCGATTGGTCTACTTTTATAGTAAGGAATGTAAAACCATATTCCTTAGATATCGTCAAATTGTATCTTGTCACTATGTTTGTAAAAGAGTTTCATATATTTTATTTTTTTCGATTTCGTAACGAAATAAACATCAGTGGGCATTAGTGGCAACTTTATGTTTGTAATTTAGTGTAATTTGTAATGGTGTGTAAAACATAAATACAAAGTAAGGATGTTCAGATTTACACTCAGCCGAAGATCCTCCATGACTATAATTTTTATGTTTTGTAGTCGCAACTCACACAGAGGTAAACCCATCATATTAGTAAGTTATAATATCAGTGTCAGTACGATGTGAGGATTTTAAAATCTCTTTGGGTGCTAACCATTTAAAACTCGACATTGTAACTCATTCCCGAATAGCATGTCGAGACCAATGTCTCTATATTTCTACGTTGTAGTAAGTGAATCTCTAGTTGTACCTTGCAGTATACGTGGGCACCAACATCTTTGACCAAAGCCAACCTCAACTGCACGTTGTACACTCTGCTGATTGATGGAAGAGGTAATTAGGAAACCTACATCATGATGAGAAGGAGGACCTTAGAATTAAGCCCGGATAACGGCAAGCAGAAAGACAGTCAGTAGACAGTAAGACAAGAAAGACAGAATACTGTTTGAAGGTGATGCGTACACATTACTTAGATTGCTTGATTTCCGTAATATATCCGGATTAACTAAGATTGTTTATTAACATCGGCCTTATATCTCTAGTTACTTTAGATACCAGTATAGCTTCAGGTGGGAAACTTTCGGTTTAGACATTTTGTTGAACCATAATAAAACAAAAATAGATTAAATTTTGTCGACCTTTGTCGAAATAGAAATTGTGTTCAAGTTGACAAACAAATTTTAGGTACATCGGGTAGGGGCATATTAACCTTTATCGACGTAACCTTTAGTGCACGGGCACCTGTCGTCGCTACGAGCTACCATTGTTGACCTGATTTATGACTTATTGTTGGAAACTATGAAGTTTACGGGTTCGTCGGCCTTCTGTTTTGCTCCTTTGATATTTTCTTAAGTCGAGAAACAGTTGCTGTTAGTAGTACAGCCGTGCCACTTACTTATACCACAGACTGAATTACCAATACGAGGTATAAAAGCAGAGAGAGAGGAGACCAGCCAGATAAGGCTAAAAAATGCATCATTTCAAAACTGACTTTCATGGAACCAAAATTTGGAACTTTGAAATTTGCAGACTTTAATAAAAACAAATATCTTTCTAGATCCAAGTTAAAGCTTGGCAATCCAAAAAAACGTGAAATATATCAATAAAAAAATCAGTAAATTTCTTTAGGAACCATTAGATCAGTAGAATTTTACGCAAATTAAGACATCGGGCAATAGTGACCACAGAGTACTACTTACGTATACTTACCTGTTTTGTGTGCTTTAATTAAATAGAGTTTATATTGAGCGTTAATTGGTATAGCCTTGCTTTTCCATTCGCTTAGTAAATCCCAACATCGTTTTTGTATTTAGACTCATTAATCGTACATCACGCACGCATAAATAACCGTTTGTGTTGGCATAAATACGATGAATCCGGTCGTCGGATGGATCTCATCACGAAATGTTTTGAACAAGTTACGCGGATGTACGTTTCTGATTTTCGGCTGTACGCTGATTTAAACAATGCGTGGATTTCATCAGGCATTTATTGGATCAAAATTAGGACATCAAAGTATATCAAAGTAGTCATCAAAGTAAATCATTTAGATCAGGGTTCGAGGATATATATCAATGGATATATATCAAGATATATATCCGATATATATCCGATATATATCAAGCTGGGTTCGTTGATATATATCAATATTTTTTTTATAATATATTGCAATACAAAAATGGTTGAAAAATGTATGTTATTAAGTATTTTTTAGACTTTGTTACTGTATTTCTACTTCCCAAACATAGATGGCGTGGGAGTAGAGTTAAAACATACTCCCTAATGGTAAGTTCTAATCCATAAATGGCAACACTTCTGCCCTAAAAGAAGAGTTTATGGTTTTTAGTTGATTTTATAATTTTAGTATGTGTATGTAGCACATATGCAAACAGTATTCATAAATAATACAATAAAATAATAATATGGCTTTCATACAAAATGGATATATATCAAACTTGATATATATCGGATATATATCATAAATATCCGATATTTTGATATTTATAATAAATATCGGATATTTTCGAACCCTGATTTAGATGTATTATAGTACAAGCCAGGAACCGAGCAAGTGGGTCACCTGATGGTGAGAGTTCACCGCCCATGACCATCTACAATACCAGCTAAATTATGGATGCGTTGCCGACCTCTTAGGAAAGGGATAATCACGGTATTGGGCAGGGGGACGGGGAATCTAGACCTCGTATCTCACTCACCATACGAAACCCAACAGCAAGCGGCTACTACTTCACGTCGGTTTTCAGTGAGACAGTTTTAATAACCCGGTACAGCCGGCCAATTCTGTACATAAAAATGACTTCACGCTGTAAACGCCACCACTTGTACTAAATGTAAAACAATTTGTTGATAGAGCACACAATTTCTGATCACTTTCCCCTAAGACCAATAATTTCTCCTTCCAATATTAGCTGACATTTTTTTCTTGAAATATCCAAATCTCATCAACATTCTACCACATATAGTATACGTTGATGCAAACTCGAGAAGTCATTCGTTTCCTCTCACATCGTTTGGTCTTAAAACGAGGTGTCAATGGATTCGACTCAGTTCCGTGAGTGCGTAGGTGTAAAGTACCTAGTAACTATTTGCATATAAGTTTAAAAGAACCCACTTCTTAACTGCCACCAACTACAAGTACAATTACTGTACCAAGTACAGAGCGAACAGCTTTAACAATCAGTGCTTTAGTATATTTAGTCGTTTCTAATAACCAGACCTAGTATGTTTTGTTCATATTTGAGTGAACTTTGATTTACTATGTAGTTTTGATTTGTTTGACTCATCAGCTGTCGACCGTCTTTCTATGAAATTATTGGGCATTACGAAACTTAACATTTTATGTCTCGGGGTGACGAGCGCAGTTCGGTGCCATGCAGTGCTTTGTAATTTAAAGTTATGTGTGGTTTTGCTTCTGTTTACGGGCAGGCGTGACGCTTACCATCAGGCGAGCGCTTTGCTCGTCCCGTTATTCTAATAAAAAAAACTATAAATTATTTTAAATAAATATGAACTGCAATATCTTTAAATACTTTACTGTGTGTATATGCAGATTATAGGTTTGGGTATATTAATAGGGAATATTTTCTCGTTACTGTAGTCGTTTTCTAAATTCCTCGGAATCTGAATCGTCCAGGGTAAGTTAAGTTGGTTTAAGCGCATACTTGAAGTGGTTATAAATCATGAAATAAGTATATGAGTAGCACTTCAGATTTCGCTTGCTGAAATAGAACGCGGCAATACGAAGACGTTTTATTTACTGTTGTCTAAGGAGCAATTTATTTGTTTGAAATATGCCCAAATAATATGTATGAAATAAAAATGCGACACGCTGTTGATTGATGCTAAACATACACATCAATCAGTCAGTGATCTATCATCAAAGTTGGCTATAATTTTGCGATTATAAACTTATAAATAAAATTTGTAAACAAAATGCCCTCCAGTACGCTTTTTGGGCTGTCCGTGGGATGGTACCCCTGCCTGGTAAGATCTGGCACATGTATTTGCGACCGACATACTCTTTCGATTCATGATCCACTTGAGCTTTGAACGAATCTCAGAGATATGAGTGATATGATTGGTGATGAATGATATGGTGATATTTTAGTGGACACTTTTCCTAAAAGAGCCATATACATTACTCCTTACCTCTACACTTCTCTAACACAAGTTTCTGAGTGGTACAACCACGCTCTACAAAGTTATGCCTACAGCATATGGGGATCAGCTCGACTTGGTCGATGTTGCAGCTTGCTCCTGCGTTTCGTTTGATGACTTAGATTTTCGGGAGCCCAAATCCCTCCTTTCCAATCCCTATTCCCTTTCTTTAAGAAGTTCAATGCCATGATTGTTTTGGTATCGTAAGTGTTTATGGGACGTGGAGTTCACTAACCGTCAGGTGACCCACTTGCTCGTTGCCAGCTTATGCTATAAAAATGTGTGTAGTGGAAGGGGTGGTATGCACGGAACGCGGAGTCGTCAGCTCAGTTATAATTAGTAACACTGTCCTTTGTCACACAGAGTCTACACCGCTGCCTTCCACACTACTTATCAACTGACTTCAAAAAGGTGGAAGCTTTCAACTCGTCGATATTTTATTTTTCATGTATGTTACGTGATTTCTTCGCCAAATGTGAACCCATTTTGTTAGTATGCGATCAATCAAACACCAGAGTAAATCGTAATTTATTCTGAGCGTGGCCCCATATAAATTTTGTTAACTTCCGATAACGGAGTACAAGTGTAAATCGGAAACTCTATAACGGCAAACGCATCGCGATTCGTAGTTTCAAACTGCTCGATTAATAACTCTTATACAATTTAACATAATAATATGAAGACTATGCGTAAAGTTGTCTTGTGACCGTTTGTTTTAAACTCTAGTTAAGAAAGAGAGATATTATAAGTCTGATCCCTTTGTTTGTCTGTGAATTTGTAGCGTTGACGAATAGGCCAATTTGAATGCGGGTTTTATATGGTTCTTAATTGTTTTCAAGAATATCTATTCAGCCATTTAGAAATTACAATTTTTTTCTGATAGTTCAGAGATTTTAGGTGATCTAGATTATTATAATTATTATTATTTATTTATACATATTTATATTCAGCATGAGTCATTTTGTTAGGGCTAATGTTTAAATCAGTTCAAATACAATACACACTACTCATGCAAATATACATTTTACTGTCGTTGTGTTCCTTTTCTCCCTCCCCTTCTCTCATTCCTTAAACGACAAAGCAAGTAGCAACGTGCGAACACATATTTCTTAGAAAGTAACCATTTTGATACACATTTTGTCAGCTGCATTAAAATTGAGGTATGAATCAGACATATTTTCGCGTCGCAATAGGTATTTAGGAGAATTATAAATAAATCTAAAATGATTATGTATCACGTCAGGCTACAGCTATTCCGTACCTCTATCTAATAATCTTTATTGTATCGTACGATTGTCTGATATTGTTTTGCCTTTGTTATATTTTGTCGATCAATCGTTACACAAATGTAAACACACCTTGAAGCAATAAACAGCTAGGATTGTTTATTGTCATTTACTTGCACTCGAACCGTTGAGTGAGGTCGAATGATGGCTATGTGCCAGTATATCCTAATTCTAATAGTCCGGCAAACAAGCAAGTGGGTCACCTGATGGTAAGTGATCCCCACCGCCCATGTAGGTACGCCCATAATATCAGAAGAATAATGAGCGTGTGGCCGACCTTAAAGGAAAGGGAAGGGGAGGAGGATTTGGGCCTCCGGAAATCTCACACACCGTACGAAACGCAGCAGTAAGCTATTACATTACGGTTTTCAGTGAGACAGTGTAACGAGCCGGCCAATTCATACTGTAGACGAAACTGTCTACAGTGTGGCTCTACACTCATTATGAATGTGTAATGAATGGTTAGTCAAAAAAGAGAAAAATAAGTACATAATGTTATGTCATAAGAGGTCATTAGATTAATATCATCACGCTTTCATATTTCCGATTACCGAAGCGCATAACTTGTATTATTGTACATACTTATTGAGCGTCCAATTTCGAATTTAATCGAACGTATCTATGTTCTACAAGCTTTACAATATTTCTGTACTAAAAACCTCCAAAGAATTTCCACATGGCTATGACTATTTCCAGGCGGAACCGCACTTCCGTACATTTATGATATGTCAGTACAAAGATTGTTTGTGTAGATTTCCTTGTGCAGGAAATGTTTATAATTGGATATTAAGGAATGCTGACTATTTTCCCCGTAATATTCATAGATAATAGTATAACTATTTACGTACATATTGCAGTTTAAATAATATTTCATATACTTTTTCCAAGTTTATTTTTATTCACAAACAGGCTTTACAATAATAATATAATACCAGCCTTGTACCATACACGTCCCACTACCTGGCACGGGCCTCCTCTACTGAATGAAAGGGGTTAGGCCTCGGTCCACCACCTATATCAGGCCCATTGCGGTTTGGCAGACTTCTTGACAGATTCTTTTTGAGAATTTCTCAAGTATGCAGGTTTCCTCACGATGTTTCTTTCACCGTTAAATGAAGCGATAATTAACAACGAAAACGTAACTTAGAGAAGTCAGAGGTACATGCTCTTGGGGCTGGTTTCGAATCTGCGACTTTCGACTTGACAGTCCGTAGCACTCCGCGCTGCGCTATCGCTGTTATATTTACAATAGTTACATTAAATTAAAGTATCCAAATGATTGAGCATTAATCTTGTCCGAAGTGGGCCAATACTGAATGCGATGCTATTTCTGCCTGCCATTACTAACAGATAGTCCTAGTCGGCTTGGAACATATGTACTAATATATTTTTACTAATAGACCCACGGTTGTTCGTACTAGAACAAGATTGATTCTAATGTAATCGACCTATTAGCACAGCTTAAATTGACTTAAAAATAAATGATATTTTTATAGCATAGGTCGGCAAACGAGCAAGTAGGTGACCTGAGGAATTCGAGCCTCCAGATACCTTACTCATAGTAAGAAACGCAACAGCAAGTCGCTACTTACCGTCAGTTTTCTGTGATGGTAACGATCCGGTTAAGCCGCCTATTCATAATGTAGACAAAACAGTCTACAGCGTGTCTCTACCACTCTAAAGTAAAAATTAAATTATTTCTGATCCCACCCAATTCCGTAATTTTCCAAATAATGTGTACTTTATAAAGAACATGTGAGATATATTTCACATAAAAATGTTTTATAAGATAACTACATGTTATGTACAATACGTGAACTCGTATAACTCTATTCACACGTAGTAAACATAATGAGTTCATTGTACCCCACCAATACGCGAAATTTCATGAACATTGCTATTGCTAATATTATAAACATAAGCTCTGGCCTTTATCCCTGGAGAGCTATAGGTGTAACTAGTGCATTCACGTTTCGCCGAACATATTTCCCATGATGAAATAAGGGGCGATTTATCGCCATACTGGACGCAAATTGCAACTCCGGGGCAATTAATGTGTAAATGTTTTTAGAATCAAAAATTCATACACTAAATTGAGAATGCTCAAACCGGGAATTGAACTCGGGACCTCACGGCAGCCTTAGTACGCTGCTACAACGAGGCCGGTATATCTACGAGACGAAGGGATGAATACAATTTGAATATTGTCATGAAATATTTATATTCACCCAAGTATGTTCATTATTTTGAGAACATTTCTCATCCCTACTTCGGTGAATATATTTTTGGGTTTTAATATCGATGACGCACGAATGTGTTATTATTTTAAGACTAATGCTAATGTTCGGCATCATCTCGATACGCTTGAACGCGATACAAAATATATTAGGTCAACTTTCAAAATAAACTTATATACAGATTGATGACTGTAAGATTGCAGGGAGATGATAATTGAGATGCCAGTAGCACAAAAGACATAGCAAAAGGCTCAACGAATTAAGACTGAAAAAAATTATTCCCGTCTATTACTTATTGTTATTATTATTGCAATTCGCACAAAATAATTTGGTCGTGTCGAAGTTAGTTATTTCACCCGTTTTGATCCATCATCTCCCATCACGTATTTAAAAACAGTACGCCGCTATGCCCACCGTGAATAAATCCAGGCCGGCAAATTTATATGGCATATAACGTACGCGATAAACATAATTTTTCAAAGTATATTAACAAGATTATTGAACGTGAAATTATGCCAAATAATTTAAGTAAGAAACGTGTTTAAATCACAACAAACACATGCATCAACATAAATACAACTTGACAAATCATCGTGACACATAAAAACACGCAATAATGTGGTAGCAAATAAATCGATCGATTGGACAGCAGGATTCTTTCGCACGAACGTTGTAGGTACTACTAGCGTGGTCGTAGTTAGGGATTGCAATCCGGCGTCATTTTCAATCCGGCCGGATCCGACCGGATTTTCACTGATCCGGCCGGATCCGACCGGATCCGGCCGGATTGATCAAGTCAGGGTGATTTTCGCTTTTCGGTTCAAAATGAACTGTTAGTAAGTTAATCAAGTGTTATTGTGCTTAATATAGGTAGTTTATAAAAAATAAAACATATAAAAAATTTGTTTCCAATCTAATGTTAAGGTTAGACAACGAGCAAACAAATAAAATTTAGTAGTGTAGGTAACTAGTAAAATTTTAACGATACAACAAGTAGCTCAATTTTCATAGATTTCACTTTCACATATAGATCAATTATTTTAGTAAGTAAAATTATAAAATCGAATATAATTAACCTTACGTAATTTATTGCAATGAGATCACAATAATTAATAAAGTATTTGAGAATGTTAACTATTGCAACAAACAAGTCTTATATTTATGACAGGCACCATCATGATTTGATGAATCTTTGTAATGAATGGCACAATTATCACAATAATGAGTTTGTCTTATAATTTCAACTTTTTAGTTTAATCAACTTACGAAAAATAATTATTTTCAGTAGCATTTTAAGTAATAATTGTCTTAGTATTCATTATACATAGAAAATCAATGTTGATTTTGAAAAAAGGATCGTAGAAAACAAATATTGTTAATTGTGTCATCTGCTAGTCGACTTTTAATAGAGCTGCAAATATAGCCTGCGGCCAAAAAGGCCCTTTCAGTTTCTACACTTGTCGGCTTTATTGTCAGCAAATAGTCATAAATAGCAGACAAGTATTCTCTTCAAACTCCGTCAAAACTTCGTGACCTTTCAAATGTAGTCATTTACTTTTTAGTACTTTATGAAAATCTTTCTCTTGTTTAGTATGTAAGCTATAACACATGGTTTCTTGCTGGATTTGTAATTGTAATTCTTCCTGTAATGTCAAATATTTATTTAGTGATGGTGAATCTAAGTTCTCTTCTACTATTTCTTCCAAATTTTTCTTTAGTTTAGTTTTTCGGCTCGAACTAAAAAGTTCGCTAAATCTTACTTCTGCCGGACCATTAAGCTGTGGAACAGTTTGCCGGCGCACGTGTTCCCTCCTTCCTATAATATGGGGTCCTTTAAACGGAGTGTGAAGAAGCAGTTAGGCAGGCCGGCATGATCGTGCCGACCAACGATAGACACACTGTTTGTCGTTGGTCGACACTATTCCTGGATTGCGCTACACTTACCATCAGGTGTGGCGTAGTCATTTTGCCGAGCCAGGATAAAAAAAAAAAAAAAAAAAAAAAAATCATGAACAACTCTTTCCAAGATTTTTGTCATTTCTGATCGTATGGCTTTTTTCTTTGGCATAGTAAAGTATCTAATAATGCGACAACTCTATTTAAATATCTAAAAATTGTAGCACCGGATCCGGTCGCCGGATCCGGTATATGGGTACCGGATCCGGTGGACGTAAAATGATGCCGGATCCGCCGGATTACCGGATCCGGTTTTCCGGATTGCAATCCCTAGTCGTAGTGTTATCGCTCCATGTTTGTGCAACTACGACTGATAAGCACGACCCTGTTGCATCTTCAGACCCTTCGCTATATTTACTACACGAAAGCTTCCTCATTACAAAATTGCGATAAGAGCCTAGTCTATAAAAAAAAATATGTATTGAACGCGTGTAGTCGGCTCATTTCCTCAATGGCAGGAAGCTGCGCGCACACTACACTCCGCTTAATTGATCGACATAAGTACATGATACCTCGTCAATTTGCAAAGAGTGAAAGTATGGCAAAATATATATGACGCAGCAAAAAGTATCACAGCAACCAAGAGTAATATTGGGCCAACAGGTCGTCGTTGATGATTCTTCGATTTGAGTATGTTTATTATAGGATATTTTTAAATGTAGATTTACTATGTTATGAGTTTTAAGTAATTAGCCCAATGCAGGATGTATTCTTCTTCTTCCACCTGCCCTTATCTCATTAGGAGTGGGGGTGGGGTTTTTAACACATGTTACAGTAAGATTTGGCCTGTAGTTTTTACAACCGGCCGCCTGCCTGACGTCAACCCTTCTGGGGAGAATGCAGGGTGTATTGTTTTTTCATAATATTAATAATCTACGCATGTTGTCTTTAATTCAATAGCTGAGTAAATTATTGTTATAGAATAGAATTTTCAGAATCAAAACCTGGCCGAAGTTCGTTTATATATCTACTGCTTACGTTGTGCTAGAAATATTCCTTATCGAGCTTCCCAATTAAGTATTTCTACCGGAAATCCAATTTTCGTCCCATGTCAAAAAGATTGGTTAATAAATCTTTACATTATGGGGTAAGGCCTAGTAAAAGCTTCACCGAAACTAAATCCAACATCAAATTAATCCAAGGGATAGTGGTATTCAATAAAAAAAAAGGTTTTATGAAATCTACAGTTGTAAACTTGGTGCAAGTGGCGAATGAATTAAAAAAAATTATATAAGTTAATTAAACATATTTTTTTTAATGTTATCTGATTTGAACAATCTAATTGGAATTTGAACAACATGCATATATGTATGTTGTAAATTGAGAAATAAAATCTGTAATTTAATGCACTTGTGTAAAAAAATAGTTGACCAATAAAAAAAATAACGAAACATAATTAAGAGAATGCATAATGGGGTATGTCAGAATCGGTTACGAAACTCCGTAACACTGCATTACGCGTCTATTCATTTAGATACGGAACGAGTCACGAGAGGTTTTTCGATCTGAACTTTCACCTACACAATGGCAGTCTGGTAACAATGTAGATAAGGCTGTTATATGCATCGATTCTGTCGGTTGCCGCACGTGGGAACGATCAATTACATGTCTCTTTCAATCAATATCACGTAACGCTAAGTACAAACCAGACCATTAGTCTATGGTACGATTATAATCGTAACTAGGGTTCCGTGGCAAGAGTTCGTTAAAGAGCTCAATCTTTTTAACCGTAATCAATAGCCGGTTGAATTTTATAGAATTTGTGCGGATAGCAATTAATTATAAAAAATGAGGAGGGGTATGGAACCCTCGGTGCGCGAGTCGGCCTAGCACATGCCCGGTTTTTTCGAAAACTCAATAATTTCTAGATTTGTCGTAGATTAGTTGTTGGAACCGTGTAATGGCGCGGTAAAACGTTTGGCGCAGTTGTTTGGATGGTTGACCGCTTAATAGTATATTTATTATCCTACCACGCCCCTAAGTGTCCTTTGAGTCGTAACTCGCAAGTCCCGTTGGCTTCCAAACGACAATAGTTGAAACGTGTAGCGAAGCTTCAGTTTCCAACCCACGTCGACCCGACTAAGTAGCTTTCGAATCCCGTCGATATAAATACATCCATTGGCCCATATTTTGGTACAAACAAACCAATAATATTACGTAAAACAATCTCAAATTTTGTGGTTTCTATTCAATATCTTCCCACGTTAGAAGTTAATTGTACAAAATTAAAATGAATTTTAATGATTAAAATCAAAATGTTTATTTTGAAAAAATAGATGCAAAAGAATGTTTTACGCGACAATAATATTAATTACTTTAAAACGTGTTAATTTGTGCTTCAGAAATGCTCACGGGTCTGAGAAGAAGCTACAAAAAACCGAGACGCTGGTTTTTTGAGTATATCATTTAATTGTATTTTGTTTTTCTTATTCCTTATCAAATCATCTTTTTACACGTCATATTGTAATAACATGATAAAGGATCTAATATTTGTTGTGCAATCAGGCGCTGCACCGTCATGGTCGGCTGTGTGCAAGTGTTATTTATATGTAATTATACTAGTACATGTTGTTTTCGTGTCACGGATAGTGCGTACAACGCTGACCTCTCGCTTACTGTACGCAGACTCCGGCAGAGCCTCGAAACTGGGTCACTCGCTGGCGGCGCCACCCAAAAACGCCATTCAAATATTATCCCATTTTATTGTGACAACAGAAAACTGAACAGCATCGGCTATTTTTATTTTAAAAACCATTTTAACCACTGAAACGGCCTCATTTCAGCTCGTTTTTAGGGTTTTCTTTTTTTTAGTCCTCTTAATGTCTTCATTGTTGGGAATATTTGCTCCCCTTCTTACAATCGATATTGTCCTTCATATCCGATTTGTAGTTCGAATTTTCGCCTATTTTAGTCACAAGCCAATGTGTTTTTAGCGTTAATTCTTTTGGGTTGTATTCTTATGGGAATAATCTAAATATGAGGGTCCTTTAAGAAGAAAATTTTGTACAAAATTATCTACACATACTTAAATTATATTTCATTGAGCTTTTGCTTGGGACTACATATTCTACATTAGTATTTAGGTCTTATTTGTTTTTTTAAATTATCTAAAGAAAACGAAATTATTTATCGGCCCTTCTCGTAAATGAGATATACGCCGCATAGTACAAAGAACTCTTATTGTATTAGCCGTTTAAATCTGCTGGAAGGGGTAGTTGTCAAATGATGGAAAAAGGATGCACGACATGGCACATTACGTCACGTAGCAGATACGCGAGAGAAATAGTGAAATTTTCCCACTACACTCCCGCCTTCACTCATACCAATATTTAAAACATGAACTGCACCCTTGTATCTTACCCAATTTTAATGCCGTTTTCGAATTTTTTGTCGTATTTATAAGTACATATAAAAAACATAGTCAAATATCCTATTTCACTGTCTTGAAGTTAGTTACATACGCATGTCCATATTGTGCCGGTATGAACGCGTGTGCAATTTCCTGTCATACACCACGTGTAACGTGTTGCTCAGAAGCGCAACGCGTCACGGCGCTGCTTCGACGTGGCGTCGCGTCGCGTCGGTTACTCACTATCCTTATTCAACATTTCAATACTCATACCCAGAAATCTACTACATTGTAAAGTTTAATAGGTCCTGTTTCGCAAATCTGTGCTTATCTTTTTTTGGCAGTTACATTTCTATCTAGATCAGATCTGTGACACGAGGCAATTACATTTTTTCGTTTAGTAATACGTTTGCATTGTGTCAAAGTTTTTGCTCTTCTATAAAGTCAATTACAATGACACAGTGGTACCATACGCTTGGATCTTATGATACGAAAACTAGCTTTAAGAATACACACGACCCCTGTTGTGAAATCAACTAACTTTAACAAATAATCACAATCACTTGAAATGTGTTGCGAATAAAAACAAAATAATGAGAGGTGGTAATCACTAGGTCTCTCGTATGCGAGAGGTCGCTAGGTTGTAATAAGGGCTGTTGTGTTTCGGTTGGAAGGACTTTGCAACCCATGAAATTACTGGGCATTATGAGAATTAACTTCTTGTCTCGCAGTGACAAACGCAGGTCAGTGCAGTGCTTTGTAATTCAGAGTTCTTTGTGGTGATACTTAAGTTTATGGGTAGGCGAGGCGCTGACCAGCAGGCGAGCGACCTGTTCGTCTCGTCATTTAAACTCATAAAAAAGAAGGTGATAATGGAGGTACCGCAATAAATAAAATTATTGGTTATCAATTAGACTATGAAAAAGCATTTTCCTCCAAATAATTCCACAGGAAATATACTAAAGTTATTATTCTGAAGATGTTTATAAATCTAGCAAAGTAAGACTTTATATATACAACCAACACTGCAAAATGTTGTAACAGTTAATAACAATCGATCAAAATAATAGCCATGAAAATAATTTACTTTATCTACATCATCAAACGGTATACAAGCAAAACAGATTGCAAATATTTATACCTCTGCAAACAGATCGATTGCGTGCTCCTTTGCGGGGTGGTCTAACGATGTGAAATTAACCTGAGGTAACTCCAGCTATCACTCTGGTTGGATAAATGTTTGTCAGCTGTTCTTGATTCCTAACTATTTTGATACATACGAATACGGCGGATAATCGCTGCCTCTAGTATGTGGTTACCTCATTATTATTTCTCTTGCTCTGTAAATGATTGTGTTTTTATTATCGACGCTTGTAAAGGCTTTCCTGTTCACTTTTCTTAAGCCGTAGTCACTTTGTTTATTAATACCATTTTCAATATCTATTACTTAGATATGCTTGGTAAGTTAATGTGAATTCTAAAAGAAAGTTTTCATTCTTATCTTGGCTGAAATCTATTCTAACCACGTTAAATTGGAGAAATAATTAGAAAAATAATGCTAAAAGAAATTGCTTTCAATTTATTGTGAAAATATAAAAATCAATGTTGCACGCTGCGTCAGAGGCGGTCCGCAGGGAGTAGGGAGCCGTGTTGATCTGAATCATACTGTATCAAAATAGTATTTGAAATGAGTTTTGTGCGAGTTAGCTTAGCATGTCACTGTTGGTTACAGTCTAACACTTTTTGGTTGCATTGCCGGTTCAGCAGTCATACAGTCACGTTCACCCCCGCGTCAGTGCTGGACGCGTGTGTTGTGATTCCGCTTCATGTTTTTATTGTTTTCCAACTGTGAACTTCGAGTTTTTAACGGACCTGTAGCGCAGCGACATTGATGCATTTAGTTGCGATTCACTTGGACTTGAACTCTCGACTGCTGTTTCATTTTTGATTCGATGTGTGAGTGTCTTTTTTATTACTTTGTAATTATCAAATTCGGAATTCACAATAATAATTACTAAAATACCGTCATACTAATTGGATTCATACAAAACTTGATTTGAGACCGGTTCGAAAGTGGAGTTTTGTTTACGAAACCGGATCGGCAAATAATAATAGATGTAGCAAATCAAATCAAATCTTCTTAATACTTCAGACATTTGGGTCACGTTACTACTTCAGGAGATACATACTGGTAAAATTGAAAAAATAAATACAGTTTCCACACCGCTAGCGGTATAATTATAAACAAATACTACTTTAACAAAATTAAACAATATCGCATCACTATTAGACTATTATTAATTGTAAACGAATAGCATAAAGAAACTAAACGAGATCTATATCTATGATGTAATACATCTATTATAATTTCAACCCAATTTTCATTCCACATCGACGGAAGCGTATTAACGTTATAGTTGTTTCTTTTTATAGTAGCGTAAAAAAGTTTGTAAACGAACAGTGGCAAGACAACACTGGGCATCGGGCATCGAACCCGTTACTTTGTATTTAGAGCGACGACCTTGCAATCTTAGCTTAGCTTAGTTTAAACCGAATTATACCCTGTACAGTGTACACACTGTACTTATCACAATACCATAACGGCTACGCGTATGTACGAGTTGGTAATGTTACCATTGAATAAATATTATTTCATTTTAAAAATAACGTACTAATGAGGAAAATCAATTTTAACTTCCTCATATAGATTATTTGAATACAAAAGCTATGTACAAAAAATAGTCTCCTGATTTGAAGCATTACGTAATATGTTAGCGTTGAGATAAAATGTAGTCTGAAATGTAGAATTTTTTGCTCTTCAGAATTAACAATAGTACGAAATCTATTCTACTAATATTTCAATAGATGTAATTGTATGTTTGTTTTTTACTTAAAAATCTTTTAACTATTTGTTTGGAGGACCGAAATAGAATTTATTATCTTCGGATCCAAATATTATAATTGTCATACTGTGCACATATCATTTATCAAAATATCTATTGCTCATAATACTTAAGATGATACTTATTAATATTTTTACGACTTATGGAAGGAAGGACGTTTTAATGACGGATATCCTGTGATTTAATCCTTCACACACAGAATACTAGTCTGTCGTTGCTCTGGTGCAAAATGAAGACTATGTTACTGTAACTTCGCTACTAATTAGACTTCATTAAACAAGAGAAAAATAAGAAAAAATATCTGCGACGGGTTTTGTGCCCGTGTTCATTGTCTTTGGACTGTGTCCCTTATACAAAGAATATATGCGGTATAAGAACTTATGAGTGCATAAAATAGCTAGATATTACACAAAAAGTGTTATTATTCTGCTAGCTCTTTCCTTGCAATTTCATAGAGGGTCGTTTTTCTCTCATTTCGCGGTGGCCTATTTTCTATTGAAGTGGTGTGACAGCCTGCGGATATTGTAGCTCGAAAGTCTACAGTTTGTTCAACATTTATAAATGTAGTCTATCATATTTAACCAACTCATTATAAAAAAAAGTAATTAATAACTGAAACCCATTTTCAATTACTGAATCATTATAGTAACTATAACATTTAGTTTGATTAACTACTCTGCGTTTTGTTGAATGATTCTAATCAAGATAGTTAATATTGTGGCAACCCAAACTAGCAATTTGCCTAACAAAAAAGTAACAATCAATAATTATAAGTTTATTGATTTTGTTGCAATTGTTAACGAGAAGTCTGCAGAATAAATGGAACAATACAATTTTTTGTATAATGATCAATGCAGATTTTTATACTGGACCCCTGCCAAAGCATAGAAATGAGTTCTTTCTTCGATAATTCCAGGTTTTCTTCACATGAGGCGGTTTACAGAGATCTTTTGTTTATTTACCGATGGATATTTCGGTGCACATCTCGTTTTCCAGACGTACGAACATGTTTATTGCCTAGCAATCGTAAAACGATAGTGGTTTACGGTCGGGCCTGAGGCATGTTCTGTTTCAATATGGAATACACCGGTCGCAGTGGTATCGTGCATAACATTTATGGACTCATACTAAATTATAAGACCTATTTATTGACTTCAGTTAGTACTACAAATACCGGATGCAGCAGCATCGCATATTCCATAATCGTTTTCTGTGCGTTTATGTACATTTGGTATTATCTTTCTTATAATTGCTTCTATAAAGACACAGATTGGTTTAAGGCCTTTCTAGGTTACCATGTATATTGTGGCGAAGCGGCGCGGCGCGCCGACTAATCGGCTTATTTTCAGCAGCCGCGGGTTCAATTTCAGACTTGCGCAAACACTTGTGGGGTCTAATAGGTACTTATTTCAATTTTTGTGGGTCCGATAGTCTCTATTATACAGGTTATCCTAACAACGCGTTCAAGATTATGTACATGGTTAACTGTAAAAATATTGTTTAAGAATGGTGTATAGTTATCATTCGAAATAATTTTACTAACTCAATTTCTAAAAGTATCGATACTAAGTACTATTCCATCCAATAAATGCAGATTAGCAGAAAGCTGTATATCCAGTTTTATCACAACAAAGTCCCTCTTTATGATTACCAAGCTCAATCAGTTTAATGTACGCTATTGTAGATATCTTAAAGCTAGGTGCGTATCTTGAATAAAAAAAATTACTAATCCTGAGATATATTCCCATAACACACATCGCAATTCGACACCAACTATTGTAGACGTGTGTACATACTTCAAGTGGTGGTTTCTTGTCAAAGTAGCGTCGGATTGTCGCGCCGAGGTAGTGTGTTACGAAAACTCGTCCCACCTCATTGTACGTATAGCCTGTTGTTTCGTGACCTTTTGCGTTGACTCTCAGGGGATTTTATTCGGTTAACCTTCGATTAAAAGCACAAAGGTCTATTCATGGATAAGATTTACGAGCATGGCATTTATTGGATTCATTGCGAAATATTTGTCACAAAGATTCCCTCATATCTCATACCCTAGATAAAGTTATGGTATTACATTTATTTTGTGGTTCCGAAGTTCAGATTGCCAAACTCTTTTCTATACAAGAAGTTTATTTATTTAAAATGCCTAAAACATTTTCCTTAACAACGAGCCCTACTTAATAGCAAGGTCTCGGACCACAGGACCACGGACCCCTATTCTGTAAATCCGTGTATATACGTGTGTGTATGTTTGTATACGTGTCACAGTATTTTATTAGAAATATTAATATTATGATGGATATTCTATGTTACATTAGGTCTACGTTTACGAACTTCGTTGCTTCGTATCATCTTATAGAAGGCCCAGGTACCATCAGATTCTATGCACATTGTAGGAAAGCAATTCTCACTCAATCCCCCTCATCAAGTACAAAACGAACCGCCACTAACTATTTATAATTGTAGAAACAGGTGGTTTATACCTGTGTACGGAACTAGTATAGATAGTTTAGTTACGCCGTGGTCGTAGCGTTGTCCACTACATCCTACATCCATTACCTATCGACACGGCTAATTCCCCGCCATTGTTTTCAAACTACTGATGTAACGTGAATGATAGAGACGCCCGTTGGGTTGACTGAATCGTTTCCTCACAATACTTTCCCGGATGTTGTAGACGATTCTGCGCATTCAGCGCTTAAATTGTACACGATGGTAATCATCGATCACTGATGTAACATAACGAGCACTGTAAACGACTGCGTAGGAAAAAACAAATGACTATATCCACCTTTTTTGTATTGTAGAAACGAATGTTATTAATTTTGAAAGTGACTCAATTCCTTTGGATGGATAAAATCATATTATATTATGTAAGTTGCAATCAAGTGCAGTTACTCGTAGCTATTCGTATGTAGTGATGGGACTTGATCAATATGCAGACGCTGTAGCGATACAATGCAAAATCACGGGCAATGAACTCGGAGGAAGAGTCCTTGCCATATCTGTTACACCAGGACACCGTATTTGTACAGTCGGAAAATGAATCACGTGTTGGATATTCTATTTTAAGTACCTATAAACCGCACATGGAAACAGAAAGGTAGTATTGACGAATATAAAACTATTGATAGATATGCGTGAGCGTTCTATCATGGTCATTGTCGTTTTGTATATTTTCACCTGACTTATTAACGAGGAAGGTTCTTTAGAAGGAAGTTTCTTTATGTATGTAGCGCGATATCTCCGCCAAATCTGGATCGAATTGAACTATTATCTTTGTATTACTTTCTCCTTTTTTGGTTTACTCCGAGGGTGATCCCATGTAAATATAGTTAAGACCTTATGACGTAGTACGAGGCAAAATAAGTAACTCTTCAACCGATCAAAGCAAACGCATCTTGCTATAGGATTTGAAGTCTGTTCTTGAAGTTCTTAACTTGATTGATGTTAATCTTTGAAATTGGTTTTTAAGTATTAGTTAAGCTTTTGTTTCTAATTAATGTACTTAGTGGGCCAACCTGCTACCACTGGTGTGATGAAGTAAAAAAATACTTCTACAAACACCAATCTTATAAATGGGGAAAGATAGAGATGTAGCTGCACAAGAAACGGTTGCAAGTCGCAATTTACATCTTGTGTCCATGGAGAGGTACTTCGCTAATATTTCGATATAAATTATAAACTTACTAGTTTTTGTAAACTCCGCTCGCACGAATGTCTAGTCATACCTTCAAATTCTGATAGAGATATCCCAAATGAACTACCGACTGCGAAACGCGATGCGGCGTTTTTGTGTTCCACTAATATTTGTTTTGGATCTGGGTGCTTTAAGTACGAAAGTTTTTTGCAGTCTCGTATCTTCTATCGTGTAAGGTTAGGACTATGTATATGATTGTTAGGTATATTTACTTAATCGCAGAATTGTTACATAACGAAAACTGTTTCAATAAGTTAATTAATTGAATGTAACCCCGCATGTGCAGAGAGCTCCCCCATGTTTCTGGCGTGAGAGGCGCACGTGTACACATATAGTGGCGTACAAAACGTACACACGTGCTCTTGACACATCTGCTTTGTGTCTTATTCCTGATACCTACCAACTACTGCCAACATTGTGTTAACTTTTACATTTTATCATCACAAACATGTTTCTTAACATCTGACAATGTTTTTTATCAGCAATACAGGCATGAACATCATCAAATAATTGCTGTTGAATTATTTGTACATTATGAATATTCGGTTCAATGAGTATGTAACCACGATACACATTTATATATTTTGTGAACTACTAGGTGGTAGGTTCTTCGTAATTGAGTCGCTTTGTTTATTGCTGCCACCAAGTAGAGTGAGATCATTGTTGTGTTTGAAGTCAGTGAAATTGATTCCAGTACAGTGTCATGGAGTGTTTTGTTATTCAAACTTTTTTATAGAATAGTCTGGCGAGCAAGCCATGAGGGATATACACCGCCCACAATACCAGAAGAATCGTGGGCGCATTGAGCGTTAAGCATAAGTTATACGTGGTATAACTATATATACAGTAAACATATAATATACGTGTCAAATTAAGAACCATTGCCGTTTGGTGTTTTCCGGTTAAAAAGACTACAACTGCCTGAAGTTCTACCGATACATTTAACACAGTCGCCCGTACTAACCTTACGCGAATATTACACATTGAAATAAAACTAATTTAAACGGATTTTATCGCCGTGTTTTGTTTTGCAGTTTTACTGTTTTTCTTTTTGGAATTGGGAATTGTCCACCCAGTGACCACGAAAGCAGAAAAACTTTCGAAACGTTGGGACCAAAATTAAAATAAACCACGATAAAATCCGTTTAAATTAGTTTTATTTCAATACTCTTACAACGTTTGCGTTTTCCAACTGGTCTGGTTAACTTGGGCATCACTATGTAACTCCCACACGGTGATTGACCCGCAGCTGTGCAGCGCCGTGGGAGAGGACTCTGCCAGCAATTGACCGACATACAATCGATATAATGATTCATGTTACACGATATAGTTCAATACATTCGATAAAATCGATATAACGTATAACGATCGCGATTATTGATTGTTTCCACGTTAACGTTGCCGTTTTTGGACAACGTCGCATCGTTGGCGCCATCAGATTGTGTGCGATGTGATTATGATGTGATGTGCGATATGTGTAATTTATTTTAATAAGCTTTTTAAAAAATACATCACACATTTTCAATAGCATTATTCTATCCTATTCTTCTTTTCTTTCTATTCTAGTATGTCGAGTGTAAAATAACAATAACTGTAAATTAAAGATCTAAACGAAGACTTAAGATATTTAAGGCATATAATATTTTTAAAGGGAAATCGAATATGTAATGGAATTGTTTTATAAAGTTAATTATATGTGTTACGAAATACACTATACTTTTTTGTTTTTTATTTGATTGAATGACGAGACGAGCAAGGCGCTCGCCTGATGGTTAGCGCCACGCCTGCCTATAAACAGAAGCAACACCACACATAACTTTTAATTACAAAGCACTGCATGGCATTGAACTGCGCTCGTCACCCCGAGGCATAAAATGTTAAGTCTCATAATGCCCAATAATTTCACTGGCTTCAATGTCCTTCAAACCGAAATACAACAGCGTTACACAACATATACTTGAAATAGCGATACATTTTCCATTTATTCTTAAGATCAATATTTACAGGAATATGTATTGTTATGTGAGAGGTTGATGAACGTTACGTTTATCACAGGGTTCGAGGATATATATCAATGGATATATATCAAGATATATATCCGATATATATCCGATATATATCAAGCTGGGTTTGACGATATATATCAATATTTTTTTTATATTATATTGCAATACAAAAATGGTTTAAAAAATTAATGTTATTAAGTAATTTTTAGAATTTGTTTCTGTATTTCTACTTCCCAAATATAGATGGCGTGGGAGTAGTGTTAAAACATACTCCCTAATGGTAAGTTCTAATCCATAAATGGCAACACTTCTGCCCTAAAAGAAGAGTTTATGGTTTTTAGTTGATTTTGCCTTATCCAAACACTAGTTTTTTATTTTATAATTTTAGTATGTGTATGTAACACGTATGCAAACAGTATTCATAAATAATACAATAAAATAATAATATGGCTTTCATACAAAATGGATATATATCAAACTTGATATATATCGGATATATATCATAAATATCCGATATTTTGATATTTATAATAAATATCGGATATTTTCGAACCCTGGTTTATCATATTGACCATAGACATTACGTTTAAGGTGGTCGCTAATCATTTGGTGGCTGCTGGACAATTTGATGGCTGCTGTAAATGTTATGAATAAACACGTTATGACGCGTATATCCTGTTATTCGCAATTTAGTAAGTCGCTTACTTGTAAGTATTTTCTTTATCACCCTCTTTTATTGGTGTATGAAATCTTGTACGAATATGATACAATTTTTGAGTGGTAGGGCCACGCTGTAGACAGTTTTGCCTACAGCATGAATGGGCCGGCTCGAACGGGTCGTTACCACTGTCACAGTAAACCGACGTAAAGTAGCATCTTGCTGCTGCGTTACGTACTGTAAGTGAGATAACTGGGGGTCTCCCCCTTCCCAATCCCTTAATTATACCTTCCCCACGCGCCTGTGATTCTTCTATTATTGTGGGCGTACATCAGCGTTGGAAATAACTTACCATCAGGTGACCCATTTCGTCTGCTGGTCTATGCCATAAAAAATGATTTATCAGCATAATTTGCTTATTTTAAAAATATTTTTATTATATACTTAATAAGCTAATTAAAACACCATTTGTAAACCTACACTGCAGTACCCACTGTAATGTGTCACGATTCTTGACCTAGTATTTCTAATTATTAACTTTTATCTCGGCACACTACGAAAATGTCGTAAGTCGACATCCATTAGCCTGTGCCGGCGGCTGTCGACGGAAACCACTTATTTAGCGAGTCGTGTTCGACCACATTGTGCAGTTTGTGTACATTTACTTATTAGTTGGCTGGGTGAGCGGCCTTCACTCGTCCGTCACACCGGGCAGCTTTCATTGTCCCATTATGAAGCTCGTATCTATTCTCATCGGTCTTGACTATTCATTCATGATGATGTACAAACAGTTGACATTGTAGTGATTCGTACGGCAAACAAACATTTAGTGGAGCATCAGCAGCGGTAAGACTGTGACCTTGACGATTAGGATCTTATTCTCTTTTTTACATAAGTTCAGCGATCTTATACAAATTGTGTTACGACCGAAAGTTCTATACTTAATAAAACATATATTACATATATATTTTTGTACAGTGATTAGTTTAGCAGGTTTTTCAGAATTGTCTTGTAATTGAACGTCATAATTACGATTTAGTCTTAGTAGACCTTTAACAAGCCTCATAAATCTTACCTAATGTCAACCAACGTCTTATATTTCATATCAATGCGGAAATGCACCGACGCGCAGCGCGGCGCACGGCATCAAATCTATGTTTGAAGATTGCCTTTTAAAAGTCCAATTCAAACATGCCGAAATGAAATATCGCTGGAGTCCAAATCCTCGACGCATTCGATGGAAGTCGAATGCAATATTCATATTTTATTAGTTGGCGTGTTTGTTCTAAAAAGATTCTCGTAATAAAATACACGAGTTATACGAAAAATCCAGCAATTTGTCACCCTTTTAAGTTTATTATATCTAATAACGGATCGCATTAAAATACTTCGGCAGGAGACAGTAGAAAAAGAACTTATAGGATACCTTAAACGTTAAAATATATATGTATGACTTGTCTAATTACTCTCCAGAAGAAATTCATAATCTGTTTTAGATGAACATCATGAAAAGTTTCGTCATTTCCTAGATTTTATTCATAGTGCACTCATTTCATTTTCATTCATACCTGATTTTATGCCTTTTGCATATGCTTGCAAAGTTTATTATACATACATATACCTACTATAGTTTTCTTTAATCCATATAATCGTTTGTGATTGTCTGGGACTCATTTGAGTATTACGTTTATCATACTGTCAATCACGATTAACGATTATTTTACAAGGTATCGTTTAAAATCATATTTATATCATGATTTTCATATACTACATTATTTTATGATTCATTTATTCAGCTTTCACATATACATACTATTTCAATATAGTCTCAAATATTATTCAAATAAAATTAACACCCTCAAATGTCCGGCCGTCTGAATTCTTCAGATCCAGTTTTAGCCACATTTGCAAGACAACTTCAGAGATATGCTATATTCATAAGTTTTCCCCTAAGTGGCATGTCGGTGTGTGGAACGTATGGCGCGCGAATGGGGACGTCGCGATATAATTAGACATCAGCAGATCTTGCAGCTTGCAGTCCTGGATTAAACGGCAGTCTCTGTGTTTTATGGGCTAAATTATTTACGCACCGTCAAACTGAATTAGATTCTTTCATGTGTTTTACACAAATAGTGTGCTGAATATTTTAAATCTGCTATAATGTTGTATCTGAACTGATTTATATTAATTAAGTAACTATTATTATAATCAGGACTGGGACTGATAATAAAATTAATATCATCTCATACATTTTCTTCTTTTTTTCTTGCCTTGTCTTTATGTATCGTTATAACTAAGTGCAATTTGACACTGATATATCTGATAAAGCCATTGTTTTACAAAGTTGCACGCTGAGGGCTTCTTTGCGCAAGCCGCCTTAAGCTACAAGCACCCCCCACCTGCTAAGCTTTTAATAAAAGGATTGTGTGGGATTTTTGTAAGGTTTAATTTTGTAATGTTAACTGTAGGGTTGCCAGAGGGCATTGTTAAATAGAATAATTATTTCTTACAACACATTAAGGAGCAGGTGTTTTAAACCTGCTAACATTATTTACTTTCAAGTTACGAATGCGAGCGAGTATCTTTGTGTGTGTTATATTCATCCCATGAGTAGCATGTACCAGTCTTCCTATATGACTAGCCATGCCGTGCATGATCATAATACAAATTAATCACCAAAATCAGTGTTTTATCTGGTTAATTTAGTTCAGACAGCTATGTATTTTTCAACGCGTATTCTTTTAGGGTTGTAAAAAGTCACTCAAAGAGCATAGATGTTGTTGGCCGTGAAATGCTCAAGTTTAATCATATTAGTACATGTCGTATCTTCTTCATATCGCCGGACACCTTATAAGTGCCTCTAAGTATTCTCGTGTGAAACAAACCATCCGTTGTAGTGTATGAATCAATAGTTGTATAGTTTTGAACTCGATATCCGTGGCTGTGCGTCGACGCGACGGTTCCACCGCTGTGCTCAGAGCCTCAGAGGATCTGGTTGCAGGCCCAATACGCGGCCCGAGCGACTCAGGTCACTAGACGCAATGACACGGATGCAATCTCGCTGTAACCAGATTAAAGTCTACGTAGCTTGTGCATTAAGTCGTTTGTTGGAGCCAGTATAGAGGCACTGAATTGACGCACTCGCGCGCGGCGCAGCATGCCGCGGCCGGTTACGCTCGCGTGGTCACCGGACACCGTGACTCACACTGTTAATTAATTGTTCGGATATTTTTTTTGAAATGCTTATTTAACTACATATTTAGAATCGTCTCAAGCGGCTGTGTTCATAGTGGCACTTCATGTTACTACTGTTATGCATTTCGCTGCCCATTTACAATAAACAACCATGGCATTGCGCTACCATTTCTCAGTCTTTATTATAACTTAATAAGATCGATACTGTTATGTGTTTGTTGACACTGATATTGTAATATTGAATTACTACTAACACTCGGTTTTTGTGTTGCGGCTGCAGCAACACTTGCACGAACAACGAATTAACCCAAAAACCAAACTGTTGCTAGAAATTACACGCATGACATGATCTCAATTTTTTCCCCCAAATTACTACACGAGACAGCTGATTATCGCTGTAATTTTACAATCGCAAATGTATTGGCATTTTGTTAATACATTTTAAAAGGTAAGAAATTTTTGACGTTAACAATACAAAATGTTCCATTAACACAGATGTTCAGTGTTATGTAAGATGAGGTGAATAATTAACTGTTGTAATATTTTATGCGGGTGTTAATTGCATCACTGTCGAAAACATAACATCATGCAGCTGCACTTCCTTCGCCCACGTGTCATTCTACCCATAACAATAGTGCCTAAAGATAATTAGGTAGACCATTTTCTATGACTTGTATTCTGAGATGTGAACGTCGAAGCATACTCAAATCCATTGTTCGCGTCCAGACTATGCCTGAACAACATTATTACCCGTTTAAAAGCAATTTGATTTGAATTTATGAGTTTAATTACACGTGTTTCTAGACATCTTAATTAATTCATCTTTAATTGTTGGATCGGCTTATCACCAACATTAGATTTATTGATGATGGTACTTTTTATCATTTCGTATTGATGTCACTGTTCCACACCATTTCGTGTTCTGCTTTAAATAATACAAGACGCCACGGCCTTCACCATTTGCATGTTACCAGTCAAAGCGTATCTTTCTCGTTCGGCATTAACCGTTAGTGGCATTCATATGAATGATCGACTGTTCACGTTCTTATACATTGTGACCCTATTTTTGGTTCGATTTCACATGCATACCGCAAGGTCATGCTGGATGGTCACGAACGTGGTACCGTATAGGGCACTCATCTCACCAGTCAAGATTCAAAGTGTTTGCACCACCATATGGCCAGTACACAAGTCAAGGCCGCGTGTTCATTGCGCGATACTTGAGAAGTTCAAAGGAAAATTATATCTCCTTGGAGTAAACGTTATGGCCTAGATTGTAAATGCAAGCGACAATGAAACTGCGCTGATCGCTTTTACGTACTTTGTAATACCATGCATAAATCTAAATCTATGCATAGAATATAATATTGATCAAGATTATAAATGTGAAAGCTTGGATTTTTGTGCGTCTGTGATTCCGTGAATTTATATGTTTGTTTATCAATCACGTTAAGCTGGCTTAACAGATTTGGGTGAAATTTGTCACAGACAATAACCTGGATTAGGACATAGGCTATTTTTTTTAGCCTGGCATGTGACTTTCACGCGGGCGGTGCTGCAAGGAAAAGTTTGTATTCAGTATGAATAACTACCAATATTTATTTTTTTATAACAAACGCCAGGAAACGAGCAAATGGGTCACCTGACGATAATAATACTAAACAAATTGTATTATGTGCGCGTTGCCGACGTTAAAGGACATGAATCGGAATAAGGGAAGGGTGTTATTGTTTTCAGTGGAACAGTGGTAATACCGCGATCGATCTGGCACATGCATGCTATAGACAAATGCGTCTATCTACAACGTGACTCTACCACTCGCAATCCTGCTTAATATTATTCTGAAAGTTTGGATATCTGTGAATTTGGATGTTTGTTAATAAATCACACCTTAACGGCTGAACGGGTTTGGATAAAATTTCTCATACATATAGACAACGAGATGGATTAATCCATAAGCTAATTTGTATCCGGCAAAAAGACATAAACGCGTGCGGAATCGCGAACAAAAGCCAGTAAACGAGAAATTTTATAGAAGTGCAAGCCAGAATTCCAGAAAAACAGTGATCGGTTCACTGGCGGCGATCTAATTTGCTTGTTATTAAAAAGATCAACAAACTGAAAGTGCTGTCGACTACACTCTGATCCAATCAGCAGGGATAGCCCCCGGGTACAAATAGGCAAGGAGAATTAAATTAACGATTCCACTTTATTTGCCTGGGCTTGAGTGGACAGGATATTGCTGTCTGGACAACTTAATTGCCCTGTTTTTATTTATCATCCAAGGTAAAAATAGAATCTAATGACAAATTTCACTTTCGCCATATTACCTTACAGCAAATTATCGGTGAAATACAACGAACTATGATTGGTGTTTTGTTAGATTGAATTAGATGTACAAAAGCGATATTATTATCTGTTCACACATTACTAAACTTTCTAACCTTTTTTATGAGTTGTTTAAGGTTTAATATGTTTAAATAGACAGTCAGTTAGTCTTCGAAACTATCCTCCATTCTCACGGTCACGGTTTTATGTTTGGTCGTGTACTTTTTTTTTACAAGTGACTTGTTACTTTCATCATAATTAGTGTTCGTAACGATCTATTATGAACTGTTCGGTTGATCTAGCGCGTCTGTTAGCGTAATTTCGTCGATGATTGTGTTTAACGAACCGGAAAATGGTACAACTCGTATATTATATGCAAATGAGAAATCTAGCGGCAAATCTGTTCGTTGCATCCATTCGATGGTTAGTGCAAGCTGATTCTGCGCATCCGATCAATCGGCTTATTGCACGCAATTGAATTGGTCAAGCAAATCGGATTGCCAATTTGAGATCATTATGGATTTGATACAATTGTTCTTTACGTAATGAGCATGCGTTCGCAAGTTTACAACTCGTGCAACAGAATGCTTTTGTAAATTTTAATAATAAAAACCCCGATTTACTTACGTCTGAAAATTCCACAAGTAAAAGTCGAGCGAAAGTCTTTTCAAATAACTTCTCAGGGTTTATTTCCATCTTATTAAATAAAGTATATTATATGATACAAACAACACAAGTAGTATTGCCTTGACGAGCTTCAAGCACTTCAGTATCTTGATCGAATGTTGTTTTTGTATGCGTTTGATATCCACATCTGCACACTTGATGTTCCAGTGTAAGGCGTGCAGTTAAGCTTATAATGTTGTCATGTTGGGGCTACAGCTCACTCGTAGAAAATTTGCTACAGCGAAAGGCATGTACGAATTGTTGGGTTGTTAATAGGTACACATGGTGACGCTCCGGTGCGCCCCTCCGCCCGCGCCCTCGCCGATGGGCCTTTTATTTGGTAGTTTCATCCGCGCCCGTCTCGGATATTGACGTGTCTGCGTAAAAATCTCTATCAAGTTGTTTTCATATTTTACACACGGTCTTGTTTTTGTGAGAATAAAGTGATAAGTTTTTTTATTATTTAAATCGCATCAGATACATTGCATCGGTTCTATAAACTTTCAGGTACAGATTTTACGTATTTTGTTTAACATCTTCTATAATATTTTTTATATTAATCACCTTGGCCTTTTATTCTATAATACATCTATGGTAAATTATAATTCAAACGCATTTTCAACAAGTTTTCAAAAATGATTTTTTAATACAATCTTGATTAATATTATTTTTCTTTTATGACATAAAACCGTATACCAATTTAGTCTTATCCATATCGTTATCGGTAAAATGTTGATCGGTATTCTGGTTAATTATTATCAGAATTAACAATCGCCGAGTAGTTTTTTTTTATAAGAAAGTATACACATGTTTACGTACAATAAATGAAACTATACTTCATGGAAGACGCGCACATGTATTGCAATTCATATGGAGATAAGCAAAATACAATGATGGATATGCTATTATTAGTTCTGATATAAACACAAGTTGATAAAGAAAGTATAATATCTCTGACCAATGTTAATTCTCAAAACCCTTTAAACATTTTTAATAAGTAATTAAACATAGTTTTACTCATATATAATTTTCTCGAAATATTTTGCGTTGGTCTTATCGGGACATTCCTTGTTCGAGACAAAGTGCGTGTTGAAAAATCAATGGTACACCCGTAATTTAGCATTCCAATCTCGCAGCACAAACCGAGGGTGCCGATGTGGGGGAGACAAATGTTTATTGGAATAATAACAATAGTGTTTACTATGACAACATGACCTCGCTCAATCAAAGTTTTCATACTGTTGGAAATTGTTACTTGATTTATAGAAACCACAATTCGGATGTACTGTCTGGTATACATTTCAAGTCTAAGTGGCTCTATGAAATAGATACGATATAGTCCGCTATACCAAATGCCGTCCAAATACATTATATGAACTAAACATTCCACGCCAGATGTAATTGCTATGCTGGCCCGCAGAAATGTTAATTCACACGTCCTTTAAAGAATGCGTTATGACTGAGGGTTACATTCCGATGGTACGTACGAACTTTACGATTCATGTCGTTTTAATACGTCCTGTCGAACTCGGAATGTTATTCTACATACATAAGCCAAAGAGGTAAGCAGGGATGCACTGCACACCCACTGTTCTTCGAGCTTGTTTTCATTCCAAAACGTGAAATGGGACAATATTTTCGCTATATCGGGAATCATCTCCAACATCGGGTCACTCACGTCATTTTCGAAGAGAAAAAAAAACAACAAATATTGACTGCCCCACCTTAGCATCGGACCCAATTCCTCACCGGTTTTACAACTTTAAAAACTACTTCATCAATGAATCGTTTATTTCATATCGTCCATTACGTTTTTGATAGTCAGGATTTGTGGCCAAATTATAGTTATCCATTATCACAATAAGGGTCGCCATCACGGAGCTGCCATATTTCGTCCAGGGGTGCGGTGCCCACGGGGCGGTCCTTTGCCAACGAAAGTAGGGCGCGTTAGAATAATTTTATGTTAAAACATTACACAGAGAGAGGTGTGCTTCTTTTTATGTCGTCTATCTTCTTTATTATTATCCTTTCAGGATTATCTTCATGCGTTTTTTCGGATAAAATATCACATTAATCATGCGTATAAACATGTCATTCAATGAAAAGATTAGGTTTTCGATTAATATTTGCAGAAATGACTAAGCCAGTTTGAAATATTTCAGGGTCGCATTGTCAATGCTTAAATGTATTTAGCAAAATGTTTTTATATTGAATTTTGTTTTTTCAGACATAATATAAACCTCTCAGTTTATGCTAACTTTTATAATATTAGTGGATTCAAGAGAATCGATTGATCTACATACTGAAATGATTTATTTTTTTGTAAATTGCCAACGACAGAACTCCTTTCATATTGTTTATCCTGCATTATATGTAATTACAAATGTAAATCGAGTAGATTATATTAATTACTATAATAGCTGTGAAACAAGTTATTAGCACGCACATAGATACAAAATAATAATTTGTACTGGAGAAATTACAGAAATTAGAAATTACAGAAATGACATCCTTTCGGTTTACGTATCATACTTTTTTTATAAATAATGTATAATTGTTATTAAATGAGACTGTTTGCCGGTATGCAGAGAGTATTTATATAAAATGAGCCACATAAGTTTATAACAAAATTGAACTAAGGTATAAAGAGATATCTTGAAAAGAGTTCGCTAAAAGCTCTATCGTAGTGTTTGTTTATAATAAATACACGTAATAGTCACACACATAGTCCTGACTCCACACTAGGTTAACCTGTGTCGTGAGTATCAGGAACCACGAGGGACTTCCGGTCCCACAACACCCAGACCCGAAACAAATATTTGTGGATCACACAAACATTTTTTGGTGCCTTTGTATACCCGTCGAATTTTCATATATTTGGAAACAATGCAGCAACAATATCATAGTGATGCATAAACTCAATTTATAATTATTTACTTACTAAGTTTTAAATTAAATGACGTTAGGTAGTACTAGTCAAACCTTTATTATTTGTTTCGGTGCGCCTCACCGTGACCTGTCCGCGCGAAACTACGACATAATGTCACGACTAACATTCATACAGGTTTTTATTCTAAGTCCGTATAAAGCCTAGGTAGCAAGCCACCAAGCCCTCGACATCCGGTCCCGCCCTGTCTGTTCCGCTAATGGCAAAGCAAAGGGGTTAACGACAATCAGCCTTATTGTTGCGCCCTTTCTAAATACAATGTTCTTTGAAACGCATTATAGACCACTTGTTTTGTTTTTACAAGCAGACGATAACAAAATAATGTAATTCGATAATAGCTTGTTTTAATGCTTATCGCCATTTGTATTGCACTTTAATAACTGTTTTTGCGAACGACTTAACGTAATTATATAAATTAACTATAATAACATAATAACTCCATCCTGTTAAAGTCCTTTGCACAATAAACTAAAAGTGATATTAAGTTTAAAACAACTAAAGGATATTACGTACATTATTATTTTAAGTAAAATGACTTATCAATAATCTACTGCTGTAAGCTTTCGCGACACTCTTCTAAAAAGTAGCGATTTTGCAAAATGCCACTTTGTTCGAGGATAGTGTCGACATAATAAATATTTCATTATATATTACGAATTAATAATTGTCATTTTATAATTTAGAATCAGTATAAATATTCGAATGATAAATAAAAGCGTGTTAAAAATAGATTTTCGAATGATAATGAACAAAACTCAATCTTTTGCATTATTTATACGATAAACATGAGGACGCTATTTTATTAAGAAGTATTGCAAATAATAAAAATATAACAGTATAAATCTACATCTAAATTAAGCTAAAACCTCAAAGTTTCAATTCTCGCCAAAGCAAGTCACCTCACCCGCCTTCTATACGCATGCTATCTTTTGGCTGAAAACAAGCGGCGACGACGTCGACGCTTTCGTGAGTAATTTCAGACCAGCCTTATTTTGCGCGTTTATAGGCATTTTCAATTTCCATACGTAAATAACGATATATACATAATGTGGCGATATATTTTATTAAAATATCGACATCCAATATATTTGTAATACCTACGAGGATATTTATTTGTAATATTAATTTGTACATAACGCTAACTATAGCCGCTATTATTACTGTTTAGGTATTATTAGCGCGTTAATCATTGGTGAGATAACAAATATATTTCAATATAAAAACAGTATTGTTTTGGATTACCAATTGATTTTGCACCACCTACTCATTACAGTGGGTACTGCATTTTCCCGTTGTGACGATTTAATTTAACTGAGAACATTTTTATATTATTCCAGATTATAATAATTACATAAAAAAATGTAAATGTAAGACTATAAAATCAATAAAATTATACCTTGTAGTTTTACAAGCTTAACATTTAACACTAAAAAAATTATTAGTAAAGTTTAAATACTTATTAATTAATTATCAGACAGATGAAAATGAAGCACTTAAGAACTCTAATGATTAGACATTATAACGGATCCTAAGAACGATATTCAGTCAGTACGTCCGTTAAATTAAATTATTACACATTTAAACCGCGTTTACGTCATTAACTAGTGGTCAAGGAAAACTGTGTAGTTGAACTTGCATGATAATAATGTTATTATACTTTATGTCTAACATAATGGAATTTATGTTTAACGATATTTAATTTTGTCGGTGTTGTACATATGCTATTCTGTGGCATTTCTTACAGCTGTGATCAAGCCATCACATTGCCCATTGTTTAACAGTGTTTATAAATAACAAAGGTCGGTTGACTTTCTTATTATCTTAATGAATAAGTTACAGTACCCAAAATCTGCGATGGAAATAATTTTATAAATATGATCAGTAAAAAATAATTAATAATTCATGATAGTCTGGCGGAAGGGGCAATAATTATTGTCAAAATGACAAAAAAGGATGTACAGCTAGATTGTGACGTCAATATTCGCAATGGCCATTACGGCGCATGCGTGCGAGCGAGATGTTACTATAAAGCGTCCACCTTTAAACCTATATTTAAAATAATAATAGCGGCCTCATTTTTTTAACTAATTTTGAATCTCACAATAGGATTTCTTTTGAACCGACTTAATTTGTATTTTTTCTGTTGCGTATTCATTCAAGCAGAGGTAACCTTATTGTACAAGGAAAACACATTGGCATAAATATGCTCAAGTAACCAATATTGCCACACCGGCTTTAAATCGGACCGAGGTACGGCTTAATGTTTTAAATTGTTGAGAGTGAAAATCAATGATGATTGTAGTCTTTACCGTTACATATCCACATATTCGCTTACACATGAACCACGCGATTCGGTGCAACGACCTTATTTGCCCGTGACATGAGAATATAGGATGTGTGGTATACACAAATGACTAATTTTTATGTTACGACCATCTATATATATATATATTTTTTTATGGCATAGGCCGGCAAACGAGCAAGTGGGTCACCTGATGGTAAGTGATCTCCACTGCCCATGTACGTCCATCACCAGAAGAATCATGGGCGCGTTGCCGACCATAAAGGAAAGGGATAATTAGGGATAGGGAAGGGGAGGGGATTTGGGCTTCCGGATATCTCACTCACCGTACGAAACGCAGCAGCAAGCCGCTACTTTACGTCGGTTTTCTGTGAGACAGTGGTAATGACCCGGGCGAGCCAGCCCATTCATGCTGTAGACAAAACTGTCTACAGCGTGGCTCTACCACTCATAATGTTTAGTTAAAGCAAAATACCGGTTTACATGTTTTTCTTTTACATATAATTACTAAAAACGAAAAAGTTATCTTGCACTAATCTTAATTATGGTCTTTGAAATAACTTGATACTAAACCAAGCTTTGTGTATCGAAGTGTATATGTGTCACTACAGAAACCAGTCATGAGTTTTCGCTGTCCAGTGTCAAAAACTGGGGTGACAAGTGCTCGAAATCCCTCGATCGGTCCTGACTGATCTTTAGGAAAGAGTAACAGCAAAAGCCTATTCTTGGATTGCTGTTAAAGGACAAACGCCATGTAGCGTAAAATATTCATTCAGTAACATGGCTTAATTGAATTAATACGCATAATTTCCTCTTTACTAGTTGAGTAAAATCCACGTCTCTCTTCATTACTCGGAAATAAGCCTCGTTGTTACAGACAAATTGACGAAACTGACAGCACAAGCCTACAGACCTTGGTACGTACCTCAGAGGGTCGCCCTTGAGCTAGTTGTCCCATCTTTTTCTGGTTTGAGTGCCTACGCTTCAACCTTCTGGCAAACGTCGTCTGACTAACCAACCACTGTAGTGATTGTTCCTATTTAAAGAATCCCTTTGAATCTTGAATTTGAAATCGCTGAAACACCGCCATAGCATTTCTTTCACACACTATACTGCGCTCGTCACTCCGATACATAAGAAGTTGATTTGTTTGTTTGATTTTTTGTGTCTCATAATGCCCAGATAGGGCTAATAAAAAAAAAATGCCCAGTAATTTCACTGTCTTCAATGTCTTTCAAATTGAAACAGTGCTTAGTCAGCGTCAGAAATAGACAAATTGGTTTCTCGCATACGAGGGACCAACCAGCTAATATTTTTTTTTTTAATATTTTCATGTGTAAGTTTTATAAAAGATTTTGAATTGCCTTTTTTGCACTGCACAGTTTTTGCCCGCGTTCTAGCTTACGCAGTTGGACCTATCGTTAATCTAAATCGAGAGATGATGGTGGTCTGTACGACTATCCAAGGCAAAATTTTGCCTCTGTATAATATTTCTACACCATAAGGATCATTCTCCCGTACCTCACGTGGAATCGTTTTGTTTTTGATACCATATAATTTAATAATATTGGATTTTTTGTTAATTGTTTTTATTGAACTAAACACGTCATACCGTAATGTAATTTTGTAACTAATTGTAAGGTTTGTTGATCGTAAAACCATTTAATTATATTGCTAAAAGCTTGGATAAATATTCGAAGCATTGGTTATTTAGTCTGCGAGGTCACTGTACGCATTACTAAAATCTTTTTGTGTATTTGACCTGACGTTCTTTACTCTCCGTTAAGGTGAACAATGCCGAAATTTCATTAACATTCCACTTTCATTGTAGTACTGAATACCCGAGCGTAATGTTAAGCAGATTTGTTTTCTTTGATATTACTTAAAACATTATTATCTACCCACTTTAAATACAGGAGGTTCTCAATTCGTCTATATTACTTTGTAGTTGACGTGATATCTGAGCTGAATGATTAATGATTATTTTTGTAAACAAAAACTGTAATGATTATGTTTGTATTCCAAAGGAGTTATCCGGAAAGTAGTCTTTATTTGGTTAAGATATGACGGAATACGAGGGTGAAAGGGACACTCCCCCACAGAAAACAGCAAACGCGCCGCGATTTGGGTTTTTATTTTTTTTACCTACTAAAACAAATAGTTTTAAAAAACGATGTCCCGATGTTTACATACACCATGACCGGTGCCAGCCTGTTTACCTCGACGTCAATCAACGGAGACATGTTTGGAACCCATTCGTCGGACGGCATGCAGGATTATCAATATGTCAACGACAGATTTCACCATGCCGTTTTGTTTTGTGTTCGCTGAACGACCGTCAAGCTTCCTTTGCCTTTGCAAGACTAACGATGTGCGTAATGTAAACGTAAACAAACTGCTTTTTATGGTTTTAGCAATGCATGATTTTGAAATCCCCACCCGTGATGTAAGAGTAAGCGTGTGCTAAGAGGAGGCTTAAAATGAAAAGTAGGCCAAAAGCGGGCCTGTAATGTACAGTAACAGCTAATTGGGTGCCAAACATGGTGGCAACGCTCGTTTTACTTTTAAACGTTAGCTGATTATAAACACCGGTTATACAAAACAGATTGAAATAGCACGTTACAGTGAACCGTATCGGTAAGTAATGTAAATATTTATTTAAGCTGAAGTTGAAGTTATACATTAAACAGTTGAAAGGGTAATGAAAAGGAAGACTTATTTTTAACAAAAATCTTTGAAACTGAGCCACGTCCGTCCATAGAGATAAAAGTTTTTAATAGAATGTTACACGGCATTCAGAATGCCATATAGAGTAAAATGATATAGAAGAAGCGGATATTAATATAATAATAACTAAATACATCCAACAGTCACACACATAGTCCTGACCCAATAAGATACGAGTCTTGTGTAGTGGGTATCAGGAACTAACTTTTAGGAACGATTTTCGACCTTTCGGCCCCGAAACAAATACTTATGGATCACACAAACTGTTGTCTCGGTGTGGGGATCGAACCCGCGGCCTCGCTTTACAGCCGGATCGCCTGCTGCGCCACGGAGGCAGTCAATACGTTTTGGTAGTTGTGCACATTAAGGCAAATTTTATGAGCCAATTAAGACACACCCACACGGCTTCAGTTTACCCGCCAGCAATTCCGAAGAAAGTTCACATCCGCCTTCCGATGCAATCATAAAGAACAAATTGCTATTCTTTTAATTATGGGCAATATGCTATTAGCGCTCGCCCACATACACGCTGACGCCTAAGAGTTAGAGCCCACGGGTGACTTTTGTCACGGTGACAAAAAAGTTTTCGTCACTTTAAAATATTTCGATTTGAAGGCCATTAAAGGCAGTGCATTATGAGACTTAACATCTTGTATCGGGGTTACGAACGCAGTCTCATACCATGCAGTGCTTTGTAATTCAAAGTTGCGTGTAGTGTTGCTTCTAACGCTAGGTGTGTCGCTTACCATCGGGCAAGCGACCTTCCCATTTCGTCATTTAGGCAAATAAAAAAAAGCTTCATACATAAACCATTTTATTGTTTTGCTAGACAAGAATAATAAGTATATTAAGTAATATTATGCCTTGTGTACATTCACATGAAGCTATTGTATAAGTAATTGTGTTTATTAACCAGTTAAATATTCACAAATTATACCATAAATTAACCCTATCTACTGACGCACTTCGTCGCACAAAAAAGCCTCAACTTGTAGATAAAGCTACTATCCAAAAAATCGGTTGAAGGTTAAAAGATGACTTTGAATTCGTTTAAAAACATTAGATATGTAATGTATACGTTAACCTAGATAGAGAGGTTCAATTATATCTACAATGTGACGCAGCAGATGGAGACTTGCCAAATACCTCGAATGCATCGTCTGGAAGCCATGGGCCGCTGGAACTCTATGCTGATTTGTCCTTTTTTATACCGACATCTATTTAAAGCAAAACCGCCGTCTCCATGCAGAGAAAGTTCACATTATAACTGACCTGCTTTATGAGGTTTGCATAAGTATGCCTAAACAAACTTTCGGTGACATTCTGTAAGTGCTTTTATGGGACAAGTCTTGACAGGCTTTAGTTCCAAATAAGCATGCGTGGACATGACCTTTATCTTTGTAACAAATTGTTGTCGTACAAGGTTTTTGGCTTACTCAGGGGAATAATTCTAAGTTATTCTGATGATTCGAAATGAGATCGTGACTTAAAGCGTGGTGAAATTGTAACAGATACTGATATATAATTAAAAAAATAAATATGCATTTTTTATCTTTTCAATCAAATTGCGACCCCGTTACTTATCCACCTACTGCAGTTCAATGAACGATGATTAACGATGTTCAACAACATGCTCATGTCGGTGCCAACTAAACTAGGATTATAGCCTCTGCTTGCCAGACACATAGAATATTATCGCATAAAACCTAGGCACTATTGAAACGATTCGGCCTCGTCAGATGTAGAAATTTATCTCACGACTGTGTGAATTGTGATATATGGCGCCAGACCCGTTATATTTCGGTGATTGTCAATTATGTACGCGTGTATTATACCAGCTGTAACTACTTATAATAAAGATAACTCCCACCTTTTATGGCTGGAATCATCATAAATATTTGTTGCATATCAAAGGTTCTTTGATGCACAAATAAATTTCAATAAAGCCGCGATAATCTCGTCGTAAAGTCTATGCTTTCTTGTACACTTCAAAGAAACGCGTAGTTCCATAAAGTAAAATCGGTAGGTTCTGTACGAGGTTCGAATTACAAATTACTTGTTTGAATCCTATTAAAAATATTAAGTAAGACGATGTGTAGCGTGTTCCATAGTTTAACATGAGAAAGTTTGTAAAGCACGTATTTGTTTTGCAATTTTGATGAAAGTTTGTTGCCTGTGGACTGTGGGTAACGACTCCGTGTTGAAACCCACGCACTAACAATATATAGTGTCACTGCCCGCAGCTCTTTTGTATCCTTTTCAATGCCATCTGCCAGTGTATTTTGTTCTCACAGTTGTTAATTAACATTTGGAAATATTTATTACATTAATGATGAATATAATAATTTATAAGTGGGATGTATTTATTGTTACTCAAAATTACACAATTACAATTTAACAATGTATAATTTGAAATTAGTAACACATGAATACGTATAATAGAAAAATGTTCCATTATTTATACAATTAAAAGTATTACTTACCATATATACTATATATAAACTTACGATTCTTAACATACAACTCAAACAAGAAAGGCAGCATGTGAGATAATTCATGATGCACACTTGCGATCTTCTCCCTAACCCCTGTAAATAGTTTAATTAACTAGCCCCACACGTTCTTGAACCGTCGATAAAAATAAACCGTATAATCATTAGAGGCCGCGAGTGCAGACGGCGCGTCGCGACACACGCTCTATAACCGTGACAAATTGAGCACCCACCCTGTATAATGGAAATTTCAAAGCGCAGACAACTATTTCAATAGTACGCCGAGTGATGACCCTCGCTAAATCTCTGTACGATGACCCCACTATAGCTTCAGTCCATTTGAAAGTAGGTGTTATCATGCCGTGTTTGTTCTGTTTTCGTATCGATATTCCTAAGATAATACACACTTGAAGCTTTTTCATTAGATAGTGTAAGAATTTATTGCATAGAATGTTTTCCTATTAACTAATAAAGACTTTATATAACTGCCCATTGTTCCAGTTACAGGTGTAGTTTTGCAACGTGACTGTAATAAAAATGTTATTACAGGAAAAATATTTCTTTTTTAAATAGGTAGAACATTTTATAGTTCGATAAACAGTTGCCACAGTGTAGCAAAGAGCGTTCGAGCCATGAGAACTCGTTCAAACGATTCTATACACCTAGAAAATGATGCATGTCAATAACTTTTCCTTATGGTTATACGTTTTGCTTTCATTTTACTGCTTGAGGTTCGGAATGCATTTTTTTAAACAACATTTATTTATTTACAACTACTTTGTATTCTAATATGCATTGCGACAAAGTTATGTGTAGTAAGAACGGGTCACTCTATATGATGCAATGTTGTTGATGCAAAACATATTGCACCAATAAAAAGCGTTTGTAAGACTAATACGCGAACGAAGACGAAACGAAACGATGACGTTTTAATTTCCGCCGACATGCTTGTTTACACGCTATAAAGACCATATACAATAATGGATGTTTGCAAGTTTAGCAGTTAGGTGTAGTTGGTATTCTGTGGTATAGGCGCGACCGACAACAATAGCGCAGTGTTCCCCAGAGATTGCAACAGTGATGCGTCAGTGGCAGCCTGACCCGGAGGCCACTCGCACAATGAATATTATACTCACAATATTGCTGCACTGAACTGATTGCTTTGCAATAGACCGCTCTTCGCATAGGTCATTATTTTAACCCAATCTATTGTTTTGGTTACAGAACATGTGACTTATATTCGACATGGAAGAAGAAGATAAAACTTGTGTCGCCGAAACCGGTTCACCGACAATCGTCACAGATGCCGATGATAGTGGCAACGTTCCTGAACAAGAAACAAAGGTTGAAAGCGACGCTCTGTCAAGCAGTGACTGTACAGTCATACACAAAGATGACAGCGAAAATAAGGACCAAAGCGCCGGCAACAATGACGAGAGCGGAGTCGTTACGGACGCGCCGGAGGAAGAACAATCTCCAGCCGCCACGTGCAAAGAGCCGTTTATAGAGCAGGAACCTTGTGAAATGTATGACGACGCCCGATCGTTCGGAGACATGGACAGCTTGCCGGCGGGAGACGAGCTGGTACTCGGCGCCGCCGGCAGCGACAGCGGAGTGGAGGGGTGCGGGCGGGCGCTCAGTAGTGGCGGCGGATCCAGGTCGTGCGCTTCTAGTGTAGTATCATGCGGCTCCGGGTGCGGTTCTGAGAGCTCGTCGCTGGCCGGCGCGCCGCCGCGGCCCCGACGCCGCGTCAACGTGAACGTCGCCGAGCCCAAACGTTGTTCTCCCGTCGGATCATCCACACCGCGACCGGTGACGGCACCGCGCGGACCCAATTTAGCTACACGCGAACGAGCTCGCAGTCGAGAAAAACCAACTCCACCAGAAAAGCCGCGCCCATTGACACCAAAGCCACGCATCAGACCGACCGCCGACCTGCCCAACATCATCCGTGAGAGCCCGGCGTTGCGCGCCAAGCCTACCAAGACATCCGCGGCGCGGTGTCGCACGCCCAACTCACCGAGCGAGGAAAAGAGGTGGCCGGCGTGCGGACCGCGACTGACGACCACCACCGACGCGGGCGCCACGCGAGTCGCCGCCGATAAATACGGGACTCTGCCGCGGAGGAGGCGCGACGCCGAACCCGAAGGCTCACCGAAGCACGAGGGCACGCCGCCCTCTTCGAGACGACCGACCGTGTCGCGATCGTTGTCGTCGCGGTCTACGATCAAAACGCGAGTGCGAATATACGCCGAAAAGACATCGCAGACGGTGCTCGTCGGTGCGGACATCGAGTCGGCGTTCGCCGGCGTCGTGCCCAACATCGACAGGTGAGGCGTCGTCAGGTCAGGTTAGGGAGCATCACGTGTCATATTGTGTGTGTGTATGTGACGGTGGTGTGGTGTGCGTGCAGATGTGTGGAGGTGAGCCGGTGTCACCGCGGCGTGCAGGCGAGCGCGCGGGACGTGGAGACGGCGCGCCTGACGGCGGCGCTGGGTGCGGCGCAGGCGGAGGCGGCGGAGGAGCGAGCTCGCCGCGCGCTGTCCGACGCGCAGCTGCAGGCCGAGCGCGCCGCTCGTCTCGCCGCACTCGCGGAGCTCGACCGCAACTCACGCAGACTGCTCGACCTAGCTGGCGCAGGTATGCATATTGTATACTTGACTAGCTGTCCCGTGCGGTTTCACACGCAACACGCAATAGATAATTACAAGTTTTGCAGCACCACTTACCGAGGCTAATTGTGAATCTAAACCATCCCGGGACCCACACAAACGCACAGAAAAAATTCGTCGAAATCTGTCCAACTGTTTAAGAGTTTTTGCAAGACTAACAACAGCAATTGATTTTTATATTTAAGAAGAAGAAGATAGAGACGTCCCATCAAACCTCTTAATTCATCATCTATCTACATCTGTCGGCTGCGGGGCATAAGCCTCTCTCAATGCACACTATAGATTCAAATGTTTGGCTCTGTATCCAATCATTGCTCTTCGCTTTCCGTAAGTCATCACTCCAACTGGTCAACGTTTGCTAAAACACGGTCTCCAAAAGAACAAGTATACCCCATCGGTTATCGGTTCTTTGTGGTATATTACCAGCCCACTGCGATTACAGCTTGCTTATTGTAATATGGAATTGTCTAATCTAAAATACCACACCACAGATTCGAGTCTAATTTACGATCCTATCAGCTGTGTCCGATACCGAAAAATCTTTCATTTCTATAAACGTCTATTGCTGAAATTCGCTAAATATACATCATGATATTATCGGAGCAAATTTGAAGCGACTTTATCATCCATTGTTAAAAGTGATTAAAGTATAATGTCTGTGATAGTCGTTTTATAGCTCGATCACTTTCGTTGACGAGATAAAAAAATAAATGTGGGCAGAGCGGTTATTGAAAATCACTTTCTCCTTTTTTATTTACAATGGGTCTGAATATTGACAAATAGAAAGTACTCGATGTCCCGGTTGATGTATTGCGAAATGGAAATGATTAGTATTTACCTACTTAGATTTGTTTTAAGATCAAATGTAAATAACCTTTTAATATGTATTAAGAAAAATCAAGGTATTAGCTGTAGCCATCTCCCATTTTAATCAGAAAATTCGAAACAGTACACCTCTGCCTACCCCTTCGGGGATTCCAGGCGTGAGTGCATATATATCATGTCAATATACACGTACATTGTTATTATACATTCATAAAGCGTGTCGGTCCGATGATGTATAGCTGACATATTGCTGTTAATCGTGGCTCAGGTGCTGGTGGCGGTGGCGGTGCGGACGCATGCCTCCGTGCACTCGAAGAGCAGCTGCGTGCAGCGGGGGAGCTCGCGGCCAGACAACGCGCCGAGATCGACTCGCTGAGGGATACCTGCAATACTCTGCACGCGGTCAGTTTTTTTTTATCCGAGCACGGCAGTGACTGCACTACACCTAGTGGTTAAGCATAATGCAGTCCAAAAAACCAGCGACCACTGACAAAAAATTAGTTTTTCGGTAGTCACTAGAGGCATGCCGGTCTGTATAAATGCCTCTTCCCTTTTAACACCATGATATGAATATCCTGCCGCTAGTACTCGTTACCACTCTCTTTTTTTATAACACAGAGCGGCAAACAGGTCACTTGACGCTAAGCGATCTCCACCGCCCATGAGCACCTACGGCACCAGAAGAATCTTGGATATATTGCCGATGTTAGTTTCTCTTAAATCTTAAAAAAATGCTCCTCTCAACTGCCCCCAGTATTTCCTAATGGTCACAATACGTGCTGTGAATTATAATACTCAACTGTGCATTAGGATTTTTAACTGCAGGCGAATTTTATTTCAGCCTATCTGTCCCTCGCGGTTTCACCTGCATGTTACTGCCTTGTTCTCATGGATCATACATATAAACCTACCTTATGAATCACTCTATCTATTGCTGAAAACTGCATTAAAATCCATTGAATACTTTAAAAAATTTGAGCGGTCATACAGTGGAAGAGACTTCATTTTATATTATGTTAAGATTAAAACATAAGCCCACTTGCACAACAATGCTTAATCGTATTTAGCTTCTAAACATGTTTAAGAGATGTGTAATCGTATGAAAAATTTACATAAGTAAACATGTTAAGTTCTTAATTACGATTAAGTATCGTCGTGCGAGTCGGCGTTAATGTCTATATTAACATTTTTGGTTAGATAACGTTATAATTACAGGACTGTCTCGGTAGCGCAGTTATATTGTGTAGACGGTACGACTGCTAGGCTGAGGTCTCGGGTTTGATCCCCGGGTAGGGTCGAATGATATTGGGTTGTCTATTACGAAACTCAGTATCGGACCGGAGTCTGGAATTGTGCTCGATATGGCGTTAGGCTCACCCCCTATTGTTCGCTCGGCGAAGTGTGACTGTACTGGTTACATCTCTGCCTACCCGTGTGTGTTCAGTGAACGATAATTAATTAATATTCCCAAGTCTTCCCTAACCTTCTATCTGCTTAATTTAATTGCGGGACAAAGACATTTAGGCATTCCCAGTGACTCGCCGAGCTTCAATGCTCGGTGTCGACAAAAAAAATGTGCCAATTTTGATCCTGGTGCACATGAGTTATAGTGGCGGGTGTGTGTATTTGGACACTTGACACAATATATTTTATAAAATTGGTTCACGAGACACGTACGCTTCACTCAGTTCAACGGCCATACTTTTTTCTTGCCGTTCACTGTCATACTCCCCTCCCACTCAGTGCCACGTTCATTCCTATCCATGCAAAGTTCACCCATTAATTTTTTTTTGTTTGGGGCTCTATGCCCCACTCTCGTCCCTCTGATATTATTTTTCAGAGATGTTACCCAGCAAGAAAAATTCTCAACATCTTTTATTATAAAAACCCCGTAATAACGTCACTCAATCACGTTAGTTATGTATCATTCTGTTACACACTCGATCCTACATGTATGCATACGTTATATGCATGCATTGCATACGTCCAACTTAAATAAATTATGTTTTTGTGTATTTTTAGATATGTATATAACTGATATGTTAATCACTATTAATTTAGTACTTTATTGGAGGTTTCACTGATACCTATAACACAGGTTCTCCTAGCGTAGGTATCAGTAGACCATTACAAATGTACTGCCCGTAAGTTGGTTGTCTTTACATAGAAATAACTTTTAATATTTCTAGTTTCAAATGTGATTGTGAGTTAGTAAGAAGGGAATGTACATTTTGATAATAAAAAAATGTGTGCGTGTACTAGTGTACACACGTAGGAAGCGAAACTTCTTTATGACCTTATTTTTCAAAAAATGATCTACTATATGCAACTTTACAGAAATTGGTCTAATAAAGTTAAATTAGATAAAGTTTAAACAAAAGGCTTTTATTATTATAGATATGAATACAAAAAAAAGTGTGCGTCTCGGGACGCTCGACAGAAGTCCGGTCAAAATCCGGTCAAAGTCCGATCAAAGTCCGGTCAAAGTCCTGTGAAAGTCCGTCAAAGTCCGGTCAAAGTCCGGTCAAAGTCCGGTCAAAGTCGGGTCAAAGTCCGGTCAAAGTCCGGTCTATATCCGGTCAACGTCCGGTCAACGTCCGGTCAAAATCCGGTCAAAGTCCGGTCTATATCCGGTCAAAGTCGGGTCAACATCCGATCAAAGTCCGGTCAGCCCGGTTAAAGTCCGGCCAGAGTCTGGTCAAAGCCCGGTCAAAGTCCGGTCATAATCCGGTCAAAGCCCGGCCTATGTCCGGTCAAAGTCGGGTTAACGTCCGGTCAAAGTCCGGTCAGCCCGGTTAAAGTCCGGTCAGAGTCTGGTCAAAGCCCGGTCAAAGTTAGGTCAAAGCCCGGTTAAAGTCCGGTCAAAGCCCAGTCAAAGTCCGGTCAACGTCCGGTCAAAGTCCGGTCAGCACGGTTAAAGTCCGGTCAGCACGGTTAAAGTCCGGTCAGAGTCTGGTCAAAGACCGGTCAAAGTCGGGTCAAAGTCCGGTCAAAGTCCGGTTAAAGTCCGGTCTGTGTCCGGTCTATGTCCGGTCTATGTCCGGTCTGTGTCCGATCTATGTCCGGTCTATGTCCGGTCAAAGTTGGGTCAAAGTCGGGTCAAAGTCCGGTCAAAGTCCGGTCAAAATCCGGTCAAAGTCCGGTCAAAGTCGGGTCAAAGTCCGATGAAAGTCCTGTCAAGTCCAGTGAAAGTCTCACTGGTCAAAATCCAGTCAAAGTCAAAAACGTGACGCGTGCCGCGTAATGGAAAAATGTGACGATTTAATTTTTCTAACGCCGATAAAGAAGTTTCACTTCAAAAAGTAAAATGTGGATGGGGTAAATGTTGACATTTACCCTTACGACGACGACTTGAGTCGTATGTTAGTCTTAAGTTATATTATACTCATGGTTTTGGGTACTCATAAGTGTTATAAATGAAATATATACATACATTCCTTTCTTACATTGAGGGTTACATAGCTTCAATTCTATGCGTTTTGAATTTACATATTTATGTTTTGTAGTTTTATAGGTAAAATAAATAAATAAATAAAATAAAAATTAAGACGTAGAGCGTATGTATACAGGAGGCGTGTAGCGCGCGTGAGTCGGCTCGCATGGCGGAGGCGCGGCTGGCGGAGGCGGAGCGCGAGGCCGCCGAGATGCAGGACTTCCTCGCCGCCGAGACCGGCGCGCTCAGCGACTCGCTGCGCGACGCGGAGGCAGAACTCACCAGGCTCAATGCAGACCTCGACAAGAGGTACACACACACAACACTTTCTACAACCTGTTACAGAAACGTGTGCTCAAATCAAAACAACGTATAGTGCACGATATATAAATATTTCACTTTCTTTCATTTATATTTCATGTCGATACGATATTATATCGATTTAAATAAACTTTTACCAAATTAAACCTTGTGATCGAATAAAAAATGTGACTTATAATTTTCATGACATTCGAAATAAATAAAAATCATTAATGACGTAAGTCGCGTCGTATTTTTGTCACGCGAAACGTCCATTCTAGTATATTTATGCATTATTGTATAGCGTAAATGGTGAAGTTGGTCGTCGTGAGGTACAATTTTAATGTCGGTACTGTACGTCTATGTAACAAGATGGTAGGTTCATCGTATGCGAGAGACCGTCTTGCTTGGTACCATCGTGGCGTCTATTTCTGCCGGCAAGGAACAGTATGTAAGCACTATTGTGTTTCGGTTTGAAGGACATTGAAGCCAGTGAAATTATTGGGCATTATGATGGACTTAACATCTTATTTCTCGGGGTGACGAGCGCAGTTCGGGCTGTGTAGTGTTTTGTAATTCAACGTTCTGTGTGGTGTTGCTTCTGTTTATGGGTAGGCGTGGCGCTTATCATCAGGCCAGCACCTTGCTCGTCTCGTCATTCGATAAAATAAAATAAAAAGGTTATCGTCGTTGGGTACAATGTTAATTGTTACTGTATGTGTTGCAGGCGCGCGGAGTGCCGTCAGCTGGTGCGCATGTGCGAGCAGCGTCGTCAGGAGGCGCTGGGCTGGGCGGCGCGCGCGCGGGGCGGGGCGGGCGGCGCGGGCGCGGCGGGCGCGGGGAGGGCGCTCGACGCGCTCGCCCACCGCCTGCGCGCGCTCACCGCCGCCGTCGCCGCCGCGTACGCGCTGCCGCCGGACGCGCTGCACCCCACCGTCTACCACAACGATGTCTACAGGTCACACATACATACACACTATACTATAACGATGTCTACAGGTCACACACACTATACTATTGTCCCCACATCATTTCTATGCGTAAGAGAAAGAGAAGCTAGACAGAGTGGCGCCGTAACGCATTCATTACATTGCGTACCATCCCATAAGAAGTTATCACTTCATTGGTTTGCTCTGCACTGCACTCAAATCCGGTCAAAGTCCGGTTAAAGCCTGGCAAAGTCCGGCCAAAGCCCGGTTGAAGTCCGGTCAAGGTCCGTTTGAAGTCCAGTCAAAGTCCGGTCAAAGTTCGGTAAAAGTCCGACCAAAGCCCAGTCAAAATCCGGTTATAGTCCGGTCAATGTCCAGTCGAAGTCCGGTTAAAGTCCGTTCAATGTCCTGTCAAAGTCCGGTCAAAATCCTGTAACAGCCCGGTCAAAGTTTTGTCAAAGTCCTATCATAGTCCGACAAAGTCCTGTCCTAGTCCTTTCAAAGTCCGGTCTAAGCCGGTTGAAGTCCGGTCAAGGTCCGTTTGAAGTCCAGTCAAAGTCCGGTCAAAGTCCAGTCAAAGTTCAGTAAAAGTCCGATCGAAGTCCGGTCAAAGTCCGGTTAAAATCCGGTTACAGTCCGGTCAATGTCCAGTCAAAGTCCGTTTGTAGTCCTGCCAAAATCCAGTTACAGTCCGGTCAAAGCCCTGTCATAGTCCGGTCAAAGTCCTATCAAAGTCCTGTCAAAGTCTGATCACAGTCCGGTCAAAGTCCCGTCAAAGTCCGGTCAAAATCCGGTTACAGTCCGGTCAATGTACAGTCAAAGTCCTGTCAAAATCTAGTCACAGTCCGGTCAAAGCCTTGTCAAAGTTCTATCAAAGTCCGGTCAATGTCCTGTCAAAGTCCGGTCACAGTCCGGTCAAAGTCCTGTCACAGTCATGTCAAAGTCCGGTCAAAGTCCGGCAAAGTCCTGTCAAAGTCCTGTCCTAGTCCTTTCAAAGCCCGGTTGAAGTCCGTTCAAGGTCTGGTTGAAGTCCTTTCAAAGTCCAGTCAAAGTCCGTTCAAAGTCCGGTCAAAATCCAGTCACAGTCCGGTCAAAGTCCTGTCAAGGGCCGATCAAAGTCCTGTCCAAGGTCCGGTCAAAGTCCTGGCATAGTCCGGTCAAAATCCGGTCATAGTCCGGTCAAAGCCCTGTCAAAGTCTTGTCAAAGATACTGGTCACTGTGTGACGCCACTTGACAATTCTCGAAGTTCCAGGGAGGTAGACTAACGCTGGCTGGTAAACTGGCCCGCGTGACGTCTCACGGAAGGTTCTCGAATATTCTCGAACTTTCCGTTTATCGATGGAATGGAATGCGTTACGGAACGAATCGGATCGCCCTCTTATAAGAAGTTATCACTACAAAAAAATACCTAAAAGATTTCCCAAGTATGATTTATGTATGCAAAATAGAATTTTAAATTATTTAAGGTAATGAATTTAGCAAAATAAAATAAGTATGTAAATTTTTGCTCTGCACTTACCATTAAGTATAACATAGTCTAGAGTCCTAGCCTCTGTCCAGGATAAAAAAACACAATTATATTTAATTAACAATTAATATTAATATGAATTAACAATTAATAATACCCGTTTCGACTCAATCCATAACAATAACATTAATCAACTAAACAATATATTTATTAAATGGTATCATGAATTTACGATGTAACTGGAGGTACATTACCCAACAGCAGTCGCAGTGACAGCGGCGAGGCGGCCACCCCCGAGGAGGAGACGCGCGCCCCCCGACCCTCGCACCCGCCCCCGCAGCCCCCGCCCCCGCCCCCGCCGCACGACGACCGCTCGCGCATCTCCGACGACAACGACAACTCCGCCGACCTGCTCGACTCGGAGACTGAGCCGTGTCTCGTCACCGACCCAGGTATATACACATTACATATGGCCGCATCGATTTAATGACAAAAAACAACGTGTGCAGAAGTGATAACTTAAACTAATTTAGGTTAAAGTGAGAGAGGTTCCTACCTACCTACTGCCGCCGTATGCGTATCAGAAAGGAAAGCCAGACAGAGTGGCGTCGTAACGTGTTACGTTACGAAGCGGTTTACCCTCCCATAAGAAGTTATCACTTCATTGCATTGCTCTGCACTGCACTGCACTCCAGTCTAGTCCAGTCCAGTCAAAAGTCCGGTCAAAGTCCTGTGAAAGTCAGGTCAAAATCCTGTCAAAGTGCGGTCAAAGCCGACTGGTCACCGTGTGTCGTCACCTGGGACTTGGTAACTTGACAAGTCCGTGGTAACGCTGGCTGGTCAACCAGCCCGCGTTACGTCCCACAGAAGGTTCTCGAATATTCTCTAACCTTCCGTTGACCGATGGTCCGCTCGCGTTACGTTATCACTTCAAACATCAAAACAATGGATTTCTGGTGGCCCCACAAAGGATGGTTTATTGATACAAGAAATTGTAATGTTGCAGAATACGCGGAGGAGTGGTGGTCGGGCGCCGAAGGTGCGGGCGCGTGGAGCGGCGACGAACTCTCGCCTGAGCGGGATTACGCGGGTGAAATCGACAAAGGTCGGTACCTAGCAGAAGCGATTGAATAAAGTAATATTATATTTTTTCAAACCCTCGAAAGGATAGGTAGAAATGCAATTAATACACACCACCATGTTTCGCGGAGCGTATCCTCGTCCCATGATGTGATAGGGGACGAGCTTATCGTTATACCGGGCATAATTCCAGACCCGGGGTTGTAAAGAATTCAATATTTACCAACAATTTTTGCTCGCGTGAACAGCCTTTTCGGGGATATAAAGCATATAACCGTCTGTAGGATTTTATTTATCTCTATACCAAAATTAATCAAAATTGGTTCAGCGATTTAGACGTGAAAGCATAACAAACGAATACGTGCTTTCGCATTTATAATATTAGTTAGGTTATGTGATGTTTATAATATCGATAAGTTTTGGTGATGTATCGAGTTAGCCAAGTGTTTTGTTGTGGGTAGGTGAGACGCCGTGTGCGTCGGAGCGCGAGTCGCTGCGCAACCTGTCAGCGGCTATAGCGCTGCGTCAGCGGTCGGAGGCGGAGGACGCGGAGCGCGGCTGGCTGCTGCAGCGCGCGCTGGCGCTGGACGCGCGCCTCTCCGAGCTGCTGCTGGCGCTGCGCCTGGCCGCCGCCGCCGCCGCCGCCACCGGGCACGACGACCCTGACGCCGCCAGGCTCGCGCACGCGCTCAGGTACACTCACCACCTGCACCGCCTGCCACCTACACCTGCAGCGGTCGGAGGCGGAGGCGGGGGACGAGGAGCGCGGCTGGCTGCTGCAGCGTAACCTCCACTCCTTATCATATTAATTACTTCCACGCACACACTACACGTGTTGACACTACTACATATATATGGAGATATTTATAACGACGGAAACCGTACTCGCGTGAACACCGTACTCGGTATATTTTATTAGAAATAGGTTAAGAAATTAATCCATACAATCTATATGTGCTATGAAAAGTAATAGAGCCACGCTGTAGACAATTTGTCTGCAGCGTGAATAAGCCGGTTCATCAGAGTCCTTACCACTGTCTCGCAGAAAACCGACATAAAGTAGCGGCTTGCTGCTCCGCTTCATAAGATGAATGAAACATGCGGGGGCCCAAATCACCCCATCCCCTTTATTTTCCTTTTGCTTTAAAATCAATTATATCGATAATTTACGAGGCATTTATCTTCGATATATCGATTTTTATAGAACAACAAAAAGACCAAATTCCAAATGTCAAGTCAATGTATCGATACTTTTGTATTAATATATCGAAATCAATATCGATGCTTTTTGAAAATGTCGATGAGATAAGTATCAATTCTATTTTGCACTTTCGTAGCCTCGATTATTTAAAACCTTGTATGGATACTTACGCATTTTTCATATCAGTAAATAGGGCCAATAAGGAAATGGATTACTCAATATTTGGTGGTCACCGCCACCTATGAACACATAACGCCAATTAACCACATAACTAGGTTGCGATACCGAATTTTGGAGAAAGAATAAAGGATTGGAGCACAGGGCGGATTTTTAGAGATTCTACGGTAAACACAAAACAACAGCAAAATTGTTGCTCCAGTTTTCTGTCATAAAGTTCGAAGCGGTCCATTCATGCTGCATATAAAAGTAGTCGTAACGCAGCACTCTACGCGTTTCTGTAGCTTTAGTTTGTCTAGAAGCACTAAATACCATCACTAAAATCTAGGCACAGGCATTCTTTTGCACAATGCCAGCAACATACTAGAAATCTAAAGCTTCGATGGTGATTTCTTATAGACAATGTAAATCAGCCATACTCACCGTTTCTTTAATTACTATAGAGGACCTTCTGGCAGTATTGTCTTGTCCTCGGCAGTCGACTGTAACGACCGTCAGTTGTAAGATGAATTGTTTGCGCTATCTCCAGGTACATGGGTCTCGACCTCGACGAACGGAATCGCGTAAGCTAACAGGAAATCGACGCTTTAACTCATGCGTAGACCTGCTGATGTCACGTGTCGGTGTCATAACACACTATATATGTATATATTGCGACTGTATGGAGCTACTGTCAATATTCGTAGTGTCGATATATCGATAAATAGTGTTGTACCCGCATTTGCGAATAGTTAAGCTATCGACTTATGGCTATAGTTAAAACATTAAATTCCCGTAGATAGTAGTGTTTTGTAGCGTGTCCCAGATGTTTGTGATAATTGCAGAGACAGGATAGACAGCACGGAAAAGAACGCCGCAGACGTGGTGTTAAAAAAACTTGCCGAACTGGACGCCAGTAAGAACATGATGGATCAATACAGGCAGTCCGTCGAAGTGAGTACCTTTCATATTGTTACACTTTCCCCTGTATGGTAAACTGATGGAGAGGCGGCGAAGAGACTACTTCCATGGCAATTGAAACTCGTATTAATTATACCCGTTTGCATCGAGTTATTTATAACGAGGTAATTGCACATTGCTTTATGACAATCGGTATTGTTTCCATATTCTAATAACATCTATATGCGAAGGATCTAAAGGTTGGACAGCAATTGCTGGCTAATTTAGCCTATTCGCCGCCACTGACACTGTTTACTTACGTATAGAAGATACTACAAGCATAAACCTTGATTTGTTATTTAAATCTTGCTCACATTCCATAGTGCATTATAGAGTCGTTATAAATGAAAAATTCTATTTCATACTTCGTGTGTACTGAACTGCCGAGACGAAGGCTGATAGGAATAATTAGGAAAGGGCAATTTTAAAAAATATTTATAATTAATTATTAACCATTATTTATATTATCATGTAAAATTAAAATCAAATTATATTATTTAATTGTCGATTAGACTCAAAACTATAACCGACTTGAGTAGTCGACAGTAACTTTGTCAGTTCCGTTTAACTCGTGCGATACTCGTATGAAACAGGTATTTACACCATTCAGGCCCTGCTTGGCGATCTCGAGTCAAGAATAAAACGACAAGGTCAATATGCATTGAAAAGCTTTAAATTTTGCTTTTTAGATGCACCGGTCCTCATGTTCTCTCGGTACAAAGTTCTTTGTTGTAATACACTCTCTCCTGTTTACAAAAAAATACATAGGAATTTTTTTTATTATGCGTGGATTTCTGTATACATAATTGAAGCGTTTTATTTAACTTCAAACCAATCACGTGTACAGAAATCTATTCATATTTAAGCGCTCATTTAAGTTTTGTTCTTGATTAGGGGTGTATATCTACTATTAAGGGTAATATTTTTTTTTATACCGTGTGGCGATTAGGTTATCACATTAAACGATACCACGTATACTCCATATTATACTTTAATCATACACAAAAAAAAATGAAATACCAACGATACCTTAGTCAAGGGACATTTTTTTCTGAATTAACATTTGAGAACATTATGTAAATACATAAAGATATCACCAGACAAATAATGCTAGGTCACCCACGAGCGGCGATCCGACGCGGACATGCGTGAGACGAAGTACTTATCACTGCGATGTCGCCGCTTTTACGGGTCATTGAACTACTATTTAACAAGGTGTTTTATTTCGTGGCAATTCTTAAGGTACTTATTTTGTTTGACAGTTGCGTAATTTTATTTTTGGTATGAATGTTTATTTTATTCTTTGACAAACTTAAATCAACTAGTTTTAACCACTGTATCATTTAATGTGATAACCAAATCGCCACTCCGTATTCTCTTGTATTGTTATATAAAAACACTTTAATAAAAATTGGTTTAATAGATAATTAATTTTCTTTTACAAAATTACTGTTAGTCTTTTTTTTTGTTTTTATTTTATTTTCAATAATGGAATAGCACAGGAGCACGACAAATTATTAGTAGTTTTAGATTTTTTCACATGGTAAAGTACCGATAGCTCTGGTTATCACTTTTTCTGCTATCTTTACCTCTTGAATACATTAATTTCAAATAGTAAATTGCTAATGTTTATGTGAAAACACATAGAGAGAACATAATGACTTCACACCTACGGCTTTTGCGTTGACTCGCGACGTTGGTGCACTTACTGTAAATACGTAGTAATTTGTACATATATATTTTTTGTTTATAATAATTATAATGATTTTTAACACGTTGAAACGCTAGAACAGTATTACAGCTATATATTTTGATGGCCAAGTATACCGCAAGTGGCAGCGTCGTTATATAATTTTAATTTAATCTATTTTTGCTAATTTATTTGAATTCATGAGGTTTTGTTTTCCTTTCAGTCACATAATCACACGGGCGAAATCTTTTCAGACGCTCAAAAGGCGGCCGCCACAGTGCGATGAGCAGGACAACATAGAATTTATCGAGCAGGTGAATATTTATGTATTTCATTAACATGAAAAAAAAATCGTTATTTTATGAGCATTCAACTCATTTTCTCTTTCGACAAAATGTATTGTTTAATAAACATAAAAAATAGATTTTCAATTAGCTTGTATTTTTATTTATATTATTGCGCGATATCGTCGCAAAATGTGCACAGATTTTGGTGAATATTTTTAAATTAGATTTTTTAGTTAATACAGTCGGATCGTTCCATTCTGTTCCAGGAGGGTGTATCCGCATCCGCGAGTCGCAGCGCGCTGCAGTCTGCCGCCTAGCCGCGGCCGCATCGCTCCTGACCACTTCACTACAACCTCACTGTAACAAAATCTCCATAACAACCTGCCGACACTCCAAACTACGCAGATCTCAATATCATACTGGTTCCGAGTTATTCATCTAGTTGTAAGCCAAACATTTCAACGGCCGTGGCGCCGCGAACACATTTTGTTAAGTCAACGACATTGTCGCGCTACACATCCCGTCATTATCATCCGTCCGCGCGTTGTCGATGGAAGCCAAATTAAGTGACAAATGTAGGATGTCAACTGCTCTACTTTAAAATACCTGTTGAAAAGAGAAAATTCCAACCTGTCGGATTATAGTAGTAATTTTTAAAACGTGGAAAATTCAATAATAATGTTTGAATCCGTCGTTGTATCACCACTCGTCCGATCCGAATTGCAGTAGCGTTAGAGTACAAGTGTTTGAATAAATTGTCTAGAAGAGTTGTATTGTACGTAGAAAATTTTAGATGAATGTGAATGTCGCGTCGTTTGTAAGTAAAGTGTTTCGTGGTCGGAAATGTCTTGTGGGTAAAAATGCTACTGATATTAATTCGATGGATCTCGCTCGTAATGAAACTTTCAAATACTAATTTTCTTGACCTTATCTCTAAAATTCCAATCTTCTATTTTTGTTACTTCTAACATTATCATTCCTGAATGCATTTAACAAGTTTTCTATTTTTTCGGCGCCAGTTCTAGAACGTTTCCTTTTTTCGATGTTCTATCCGTCGATAATGTTAATTAAATTCTATACGAGCATGAAACTAACTTTCATGATTTTTAATATTGTCTACGATCCAGTCGAGTAAGAATTCGGTGATATAAAAATGTTTGTCGTTATGTTCCTTTGACTTGTTAATGTAGACCAAGGTAGGTCACATTTCTGACAGTTCACTTAGTTTATGTACTTTATATCGGGCACAATGTCCTGGCAATACATAAAGCGACATTTATTCATCAATTCATTCCAATATTATGCGATCATTGCGCAATTAACAACTGTCAGAAGTGTCGTCATCTCGGTATGTTGAAGTATTTTAAGTGCCATTAGTGCTAGCTATTGTAATTATCGTGACTGACCTGGGAATCGAACGAGTTCCGACCGTCATCGACTCGCAACCATGACACGCTTTTGTAAACACATTGTAAGGCACAAAATCGGAAATATTTATTTTTGTAATCTAGTCAATTCGATATATTAATAATACAATAATACAAAATGTTTGATCCAATTCGATTATAATTATTTACCTGTACAGTTCACTCGAGTGTATTCTTTGGTACATTGGTTTTCTTTGCGTATTTGAGAATACTTGAATATATATATTTTTGTATTTAACAATGCAGTAAACAGGAAATTGAGTAAAAGTGACAATATGTTTCCTTCCGCCTGTATGTTTATGTTCATATAAAATTGCAAGTAAAGAGGAATATTTAAGAATGAGACTGAAGTTATAATTACGTTTATTGTAAGTGTTGAGGTTAGAATACGTTTTCGTTACATGAACAATGAACACGTAACGTGGCTAGAGCATCGCAATTGATATGTATGTAGATAGTACAAAAGTATTTCGCTTCGTCCATTCGCATCGCTTGCTTCAGGTGCTAACCGTTAGTTTTAACGTTTAGGCGAAACCGGAGTTTAACATCCCATATCCCACGTCAGTGAATTTATTATAAGCAATGTACTTGGTATCGTTTCAATTGTAAAATCATGTTATGTAAATACATAGAAAGTATGTAAATAGAATAAATATACTGAAAAATCATGGGAAATGTTTTGTTTCATTTATTACATGAAATAACTGCATATTACTGTGGTTACACGTAGTACAAACAAGGAGGACAAGGTTGTGCAGAAATGTTCCAACCCATAACTAGTTCTCTGTGTTGGATAATTACTGCACAATACTGTCCCATTGTGCTCATGCCCAAAGTTTTGCCCAGGATTTCGTTTCGATTACAGCATGCGAATGAGGTACACTTACGACATCTAATAACTGTGCCAATCACATTCCAGCCAATTAAAAGAAATAAATTTAATTTGAGACATTTATTTGACATACTTCATTACAATATTACATTTTCGATTTGTTTCATATTTTTACAGTTTGACTTTTTGAACAAATTCTAGAGCAGTTCTCCGAATATTTTGAACTTTTAAGAAATGGTTATTGCACATATCGACATATATAATAATTACAAGACTCTAGAAGTATCTCAGGAACTTACCAAGCTAGTGGTAAAATTTTTTGCTATAATAATAACAATGGAGTTTTATTGTAGTCCTTTTGCTATACACATATTAATTAAAGTTATCAGTATTCAAATTCGAAGAACTTCCACGTCGGGCTAGTGAATACATTAGTCAAAAATGATACACCTATGCCTACCAACAAAAGGTACCTTATCGATAATATGAAAACTTAACAAAGCTTCTAGTAGATATATATTCATTTACTTCATAAATACTGTCAAATAAATTGATCCCCCGATATTTTACAGCAGATAACTCTTCACCTACCCGATGTAATTACACCAACTAAATGAAACATTGTTAATATGGTAAATACAATAAATTTCCAAATATAGTAACAATTACAGCAGTATAACAGTTACTAATACAAGATATAGGCGTTATTTATTGCTATCAAACTACAGTTCTGCCATATGCTTACCTGGAGTATTCACTTTCATTCATCATGCCAAACAAGTACAAGTTGTAAGCCCAGTGAAAAAATTAACCTAAAATATATAAATAGTACATCAGTCAGTGGGCTGCGTGCTTACTACTGAACGAATACAAAGATATTTTAATGTCACCTTCATTGCTTTTATGTCGCGCAAATTCTAAACAAAAATGATTTGATTTCTCGAAATTGTGGTCAAAATATTAACATAACTGTAACAGTACCATACGAGTACGATTATAGTGGGTAGCACGGTTCGATTTTAGTTGATCAAGTTCTCAATCGTAGGCGATTGGAGCAGTCTGAACAGAACTGATCAACAAAAAGCGTACTTTTGTTTATTGATTTAAATAAAATGGAACCATGTGCACCCGCTATCGGACATTACTTGCGAACACATACTAAATATCGTGATAGTATAGTGCTTCGCTAAGTTAGGGGTTTCACCAAACTTCGTTTATTTTACGAAGCCAGATGGCGTCATGTTCTTGAAAAGAATTTAGAAAATTGCCGAAGCGTATAATATTAACCGTAGAACAGTAAACACATTTTGAAACTAAAATATTTTTTCTATGACCATCCATGCCTCCTTACAAGAAAAATAGAGTATATTTAAAAATATATAATATGATATTTCAAATGAGTTAACATATTAAACATGTGCAGCTATATGATCAAATGTTACAAAATTACCTACTAGAGATGTACCCAATATCATAATTTATTAAAATTCTCTGAATGTTATCTATCTACAACTCTCTGCTTATTTTTATAAATAGTGCTACAACATTTGAATTGAAATCTATTAACTACATATACAACATTAATGGCCGAATTTTCTATGTTCCGAATCTTATCTGCCAGATAAAATATTCGATAAATAGCCAATGTAGGCAGTACTAATTCGACATTCGCTTCCCCGTATATTATATCGACAGCGTTGTAGTTTTGTATTTTGCAATTTTACAATTTAAATTACAAATAACGTTTAATTGGAGAATGAAATATCGATTCTAAGTAATTTACGATTTCAAATTTTATCAAAATTTGCGTGACAGAAAAACTTAATTTAATTCACTCTAACGAGTTCGTTTTATTTCCTATACAATATAAATCTTAATAAGCTAAAATACAGATTGACATCGACTTGTTCGATTCCATGATAATAATATAATTATTATACATCAATATAAAAGTGTAACCAATATACAAGTCTACGAAATGCATTAAACTTACATATTTAGACACAAAAATGATAATTTGCGGTCGTATTATAACTTTATGCTAATTAGGAATGAGAAAAAGTATTTGCAAATGATTCTCAATCAAACCATTGCGTCTAAGAAATGTCGTACGTCGTGAAACGCACATTATTGTTTGTACAGATTTGTTGTTTCGGTACGTACAACGAACAAACACTTTTACACGCACTTCAAATTACTTAGTGCAGCATTTACATTAAATTCGTTATTAATAAATTCAATCTGAATTGCATTATTACTTAAAAATATTAGCAAATTGATCTTTGAAATGAAAACTAGAGTTATGTTTTCGATAGGAAAACTTTTAACGCAAACGTCAACTGTAAAGGCAGACTTCCGATAGTCGCGTCACTAGCGTCACTGGCGTCAGTGTCGCCGCGTCTGCGCACTACGCACGATGTAAATCACCGGGAGATCATTCGACGGTAGCATTACGCAAGCTAACATTTAGTAGGCCCCTACTAAATGTTAGCTACTAATTAGGATAAATGTATATAACTACTATTATTGTATCTACATACAATATGTACATGTACATGTATTTGACAGACGAGAGATAATTGACTCCAGCGTGACGGTTGACGCGACCATTGAAAGTCGACCTTAATGTGGAACATTACAGCTTTAAGACTAATCTCACTGCACAAATTCCACAGGAGATCCAACAATACTTGACAATGTGAACATTCGCCTACATAATTACACAGATTTGGGTCATGTGGTGCCCTCATGTGACTTTATATACCCTTGCACGACATAAGCGACCAATAACTACTACAATAACTTCCTATATTGTGATATGTCGTAGAAAAATAAATCAGAGTAATCGACATCTGTAGTCTCTGGTCGTCTTCACTATCTTTGTATAGCTGTATTAATGTATGATAGGTTCGTGATAATTATAACTCAATAACTAACTCAAAACCGCTCTGCGTTTGCTGTTAAGGGTCCATAATACTTCAAAAGGCTTAGCATGATCCTATATAATATGAAAATACACACAAATTCATGATGAAAGTAAAGTTGCGGGTTAATACTAAGTACTGTTTGCCGAAATTACGATTCCATAAAATTTTCTCGAGAAATAAATACTGATGTAAAACCCATAATATACATTAAATAAGATTGTGAAATTTCGAATAGTAACTGAACTAAATATTATGTAGACGATGTTTTTTTCAATTTTGATATTAATGTATATTTTTCGTTGTTAGAAGAAATTATCTAAATTCCCGCGTTTGGATGCCATTCGTGGCCAGTCCGTCCTGCCCCGTGGAGTGAATGGTGACTGGTGACCGGTGAGCGGACCCATTCACTCGCTACTCACTCACTCGCTTCCGCTTCACACTTGTGTGCGAGTGGAATGAGTTCCGTAACGAGGGAGAATTTAACTGCAAGCTGAAGTATTATGGACTCATAAACGTTGAATAGTTTGTCGATTTATTTTGTACTCCGACATCAGATATTAACCAAAACTTATGTGCCGACACTAGGGGTAAACCCTATAAAATACAAAAAGGATCCTCAAAATCGGTTCACATTTATCAGAGACATCTCGGAACATACAAAATGACAATTCGATTCGAATTCCTTTTTGTAGTCGGTTGAAAAAAAATATAGCGGACCAACATACTGAAGTAGATTTTGAGATCCTGCATGTACAGCACGGTATAAAGTTTTATTTACAGGAGAGGTGAACCATCGCAATTGTGGGCGCGATGATGTTACTATTGAGAGATCCGGCCCGCGTAGAGGTGGCAAAAACACGACTTCATCTACATGACGTCATCAACGACATGAAATCATTATCAAAATGAAGTCATCATCGACATGAAGCCATGATCAACATGAAGTCATCATCGACATGAAGCCATGATCAACATGAAGCCATCATCGACATGAAGCCATGATCAACATGAAGTCATCATCGACATGAAGCCATGATCAACATGAAGCCATCATCGACATGAAGCCATGATCAACATGAAGTCATCATCGACATGAAGCCATGATCAACATGAAGCTATCATCGACATGAAGCCATGATCAACATGAAGTCAACATCGACAAAACGCGTTTCGAGAACACCGTTCTTGCACGCATATAGCGCGACCTCTCGTGTATACGTAAGGGTAAGCCAGTGGTGGCTAGGATGGCATTCGGTGATGGTGGCGGTGGTCCCCTATGTGGAGAGGTATAATCGGTGGTAGTCGTTGGCTCCGAAGGCCGCGTTACATTTGGGACACTTGCGTTGCCGCGTTTCGTATCTCGTGCGCAGACAATCCCAACAGAACACGTGGAAACATTTCGTCAGCACAGCATCCTTACGTTTCACCTGTGGAACAAGCACGCGTATATCATTAGGCGATACAGGTGGTAATATAAAGTAGATAATTTTGGTAATATGTTGCTATTTCAATTGTATAGACAACTAGCTTTTGCTCGTGGCTCCGCCCGCGTGATCTGCTTTTTCCGGGATAAAAAGTAGCCTATGTATTATTGTGATGTATAAGCTTATTGTAAAGTTTCAATAAAATCCATTCTGTAGTTTTTACGTGGACGAGTAACAAACATCCATCCCATACTTACAAACTTTCGCGTTTATAATATTAGCAGGATATCTATAAAACAATGTGTTTTATTATGGAAGGTCGGTAAATAAAATTGTCCCCATCCTTGATCTGCTCGTTTCGTTATTCAAGCAAATAAAAGAAATAAAACAAAACGTAGTAAGTAAGTGACATACCTTGCAAGATGGACAAGTGAGCGTCTCCTTGTATTCTCTGATCTCCTCGAGCAGTACTTCGTCCATACTGCTACCGGCTTGCTCCATTTTCTTCATTCTCTCCGCCTTACGCCGCAGTATTGCCAGTTCCTCCTGTTCATTTTAATTTTTTTTCCAAAAAGAATTACAATAATTCACTTTAATCAGAAAATTAAAAATAATAAAGCCACATCATCACAACTGTATATTACATTAGTACATGTGCGTACCTAACTACCTATAACTTACAATAAAAAACTAGTAATTAAAAATACATTTTCACCACAAATTATAGGAAGTTTTATCGACAAATAACTGAGCTAGAAGTTCATTTTATACATTTTTTTTATTGCCTTAATAGGCAGACGAGCAAGCGGCCCGCCTGATGGTAAGCGGTGACCGCCGCTCATGGACATCGGCGATGCCAGGGGCACGGCCAAGCCGCTTCCTACCGCTGAAGGAATACTGTTTTTAAGCCTCATTTAAACAAGGACATTATATGAAGTTACTTTTCGATGTTTTATTTAATGTTTAAAATACCAAAAGGAATAATCTGTGATAATAATATTATGATTAAAAATGTGTTTCAACTCACGTGAAGACGTTTTGTTTTATACGCCTCCGCTTCCAATGCACTTGTCTTCTCAGCGACAACTTGTTGTGCTTCTTTCATTTGCGCGTGGTATTTTTCTACAAACAAATTATAAAGTTATCCATGATACATGTTTGCAGTTGACACGTAAAGTTATGATAACAGGCACCAGAAAAGTACTACCAAGCTAACTGATTCCTTATCCCCTGTTGTCTTTCGGACTTTAAGCAGGGTGTAGCAGTATGTAGCGTTATTATTAAGTATAACGTATAGCTATGTTCCTGATATACATTTAGGAACGGCGGCTGCGCATAAGCATGTAATTATACGGGAAAAGTCCATACTACTACTCAGACCGCGGTGAAGTTATTTCTTGTTGTTTATTGGTTGACACACCGCACTGAACATAGCCACGTGATACATTGGCGCCTATCTTTATATATATAATTCTTCTGTGAGTGTGTATGTCACTGAACTTCTCTTAAACGACTGGACCGATTTTGATGAAATTTTTTGTGTGTGTTCAAGGGGATCTGAGAATGGTTAAGATTCACAATTTTGTCCGCTGGACAATGTTTTTTTAATTAATTTTTAATTTATTAGTAGTTGTTGATTTTGGAGTGTTCATTTTCCAGTACAAACTGTTCCTGGGTACTATAAGCGCAGGTATAAACCGGATGGTTGTCGTTGCGAAGCTTGCCGTGATGATGGGTCGTATAGCGTCTAGACTGGACAGGGACAGGACAGGGACAGGACAGTGAGACAGGACAGTGAGACAGGACAGTGAGACAGGAAAGTGAGACAGGACAGTGAGACAGGACAGTGAGACAGGAAAGTGAGACAGGACAGTGAGACAGGACAGTGAGACAGGACAGTAAGACAGGACAGGACGGGGACGGGACGGGACGGGGACGGGACGGGGACAGGACGGGGACGGGACGCGGACAGGACGGGGACAGGACGGGGACGGGACGGGGACAGGACTGTCCAACCGGAGGGAGGTGGGAGACGACCTGACTTAGGTCGTCGAAGTCAATTAAATGTGCGACGGGCTACCTCACGTGCAATGGCGCAGTACCTCACTTAATTGCATTTAATGTAAATAAAACATTTGTATTAATTTTTGACCACATTTTACACAAATATATTATGTAGGTGATACGAAGTTCACCGGGTCATCTAGTATATAGTATAAAACAGCAGCGCAGGAGTGTTCCTCTGCTCCTTCTCCTCCAGCCGCCGCGCCACCGCGCCCATCGACTCGATCTGCTGGTCGCGCGTCACCACCTGCCACCTGCCACCTGCCACCTGCCGACCCATACATACATACCGAGATGCAGCTTGAGGTCGGCGGCGGACTGCGCGGACTCGATGGCCTTGCGCTTGTGTCTCGTGTGGTAGTGTTAGTGTAGAAGTGTGCGTGGGTACCGAGATGCAGCTTGAGGTCGGCGGCGGACTGCGCGGACTCGATGGCCTTGCGCTTGTGCATCTCCATGGCCTGCTGGCGCAGCAGCAGCTCCTTCTCGACGGCGGACAGCGTGGCCTGCAGCAGCCGCTCCTTCTCCTCCAGCCGCCGCGCCACCGCGCCCATCGACTCGATCTGCTGGTCGCGCGTCACCACCTGCCACATCCCACACATGCCATGATCACTTCGTTCAGCCGCTCAAAAGTGCACGCAAAGTTGTACCCCGACTTACGCGAATTCGACTTACACGGTTATAGCTCGGTCCCACCTATCGCGTAAGTCCGGGGTATCACTGTACTCATATCCTTGGCCATATTTTTTTAGGCAACCCTATTGATATGTGTTCAGCAACACATTTTATACCCTAAAATATATTTTTCATCCGGTAAACAGATGGGTGAAGGACTGAAGGTTAATGTTAACCGGGATCCTATACTAACTTGACAACAGCTCTAAAAAATGCTATCCTGGAAATGAAAATCGTCGTGTTTTTCCCACGACTATTATATAAGCCGCGAGTTCTGTTCCCGTACTCGGGCTCATGTTCCGACCTGTTCCTGCAGCAGCTGCTTCTCCTCGCGCAGCAGCTTGTGCAGCGAGTTGGCCTTGATCCGCTCCGACATCAGCTTGAAGTTGGCGTCGTCCTTCTCCCGGAGCTGCTGTATGAGCCGCGAGTTCTGTTCCTGCATGTCCTCGAACGCCTGTCCTGTCACTTCCATCTCGTTTAACAGCGCCTCTTCTTCCTGAAAACGGATCAGAATTTATAACCACATTTAGCTTGTAGACCAGTCTCCGTGGCTTGTCGGGCGAGTAGCCGGCTGTAAAGCGAGAGGTCGCGGGCTCGATCCCCGCACCGAGACAAATGTTTTTGTGATCCACATACATTTATTTCGGGGTCTGGGTGTTGTGAGACTGAAAGTCCCACCCAAGACTCGTATCTTACTGTGGGGTCAGGACTCTGTATGTGACTGTTGGGTGTATTTATTATTACTAACAACTGCCATTAGTTACTGTACCAACTTTCAGAAGAATAGACTGTAACCGAGTATATCAGATTGATATTTTTGAGCTTACAACGTGTGACATTGTTATTTTCCTCGAAAAAAGCGTAATTCTAACAGTATAAAATGCCAGAATATGGCAGCGTTGCTACCTATGTAACTTTGGACAAAATTAACATTGTCAAATTGTTGTCTCATAGTATCAACATGTTTTAAGGAGCAGTTCTAGACAGAATTGGACCACCTGATGTGAACTTCAGTTTTAAAGGTTACATATCAAATAATACTAAAAATACAGCAAGTAATCTCACCGGTGAGCCAGCAAACGGCCTGGAGAAACCATGCAGTGGGTCAGCGTTGGGCCTGGCACAGGACAGCTGCTTCTGGAGCTCGTACTTCTGCTCCTCGAGCTGTTTGATTTTGCGCAGCGCGTCCTCGTCCGCCAGCCGCCGCTCACGTTTACTCTCCTGTAGAAACATTCATACACACAGTTATTCAGCTCATAGAACGAATACAGAATCGAGCTATTACGTACATTATTGTATTATAAGTATTCAGTTTTGTTTATGGGATTTTATTATCGCTTAGACATAAATGGCATAATGGCTGGTGGCAGGATATTCATATCTCCCCGGATAGCAACCGGCGTACACATGGCGTTAAAACCTGCCATAATGAGCCACACACCTTTGTGGATCGCGTTCCAGGGTCAGCCAGTGTATATTCGGTTCTCCCGAGCGGCTTGCGACATGATGGTTGGTTGGAGCAGGTATAGTGCTACATCATTGTATACCACTTTCTACATCGGTCATCAGCCTGTCCTGTCGCAGGCCTTCGATTTACTTTTTCCCTCTTTGGAGTGTGAAGAAGCATTTATACAGGCCGTCATGATTCTGGTGACCACCGATATACTCATTATTTGTCGGTGGTCGCTGGATTTTTTTAACTGCACTGCGTTTACCATCTGTTGTAGTGCAGTCAGATTGCCATGCTCGGACAAAAAAAATCCTACCATCACTTAACACGTTCATCGCCATGGTGGGTCAAAATGACCGGCACTTGATCTACCCATTGGGGCCATGGGGGGTCAAAATGACCGGCACGCCAGACCCTACTTTGCGAAGGCCGTTCGCGCCGCAAAATGCAAAAGCTGTATATTCAACCATACAATATGACCGGCGCGGCCCCAATGAACACCCGTAACCACTTGGTTTTTTGATTATTGAAAATTTAGTGGCATTTGTCAAAACATTGACGACATAAATGGGGATATACATAAGTACGCTGACCGGCACGGCCTGAATGTAATCATTTGTAAAATATTAGTCGGCGATGAACGTGTTAAATTGCTGAATAAACCCCAGATATTAGATATTTGATTGAAATTAAATGTGAAAATAGACATATTTTCTTTGTTTTTATAGTTTCTGATTTTCCTGTACTAAAAAAAGCGGTAGACAACCGAAAAAAAGGTGTTCCAAGACGTGCGATACGAAATTTTGATAACGCTGTTTTGAAGTTTTTTGGATTTATAGATGTTAGCTATTCGGATTATTAGACAAGTTGGGAGGACCGCGCTAACTCATAACAGAACTCGGCAATAGAACTGCCAGAGATTTGGAGGGTCATTGACTTGCTGACTTGGAAGGACTTCAGATCTAAATATCTGTGAATTGTGATAATCAAAGATAATTTATCTACTATCTAAATATATAAAACTCAACGGTGACTGACTGACTGGCTGACATAGTGATCTATCAACGCACAGCCCAAACCACTGGAGGGATAGGGCTGAAATTTGACATGCAGGTAGATGTTATGACGTAGGCATCCGCTAAGAAAGGATTTTGATAAATTCTACCCCAAAGGGGTCAAAATAGGGGATGATAATATTTAAATGCTGTTCACGCGGGCGGAGCCGCGAGCAAAAGCTAGTGTTGAATAATATTATGGAATTTTTATATTTGATGGCTAATTCATGTCTAGAGTGTACTCAACAATTTTATTATAATGTTTTGTTTTACTAAAACTAACAATAGTTGTTCCATATCACAATTTTACTCGAATGGATATAGAGTAGTCCCCAACAACGTAACCTGCAAATGGTAGCTAGACACAGAGACGATTCATATAGCGCATTCATATTAATCAATGTTATGTTTAGGTTAGTAGTTTTGCTATATTCAAAATAATATTGAACGATACTAACACTGACCTGCGCCATCTTGGCTTTCTGTCGATGGTCTTCTAGTTCCTGCCTCGCCTTCCGTTCCGCGGCCATCAACTGGACCTTATCGCGTTGCTCCTTGCTGACCCCTTTGTACATGTCCAGAAGAAGCTTCAACTCTTTCTGTTCGTTCACTGCCTTTCTATCGATGTAAAATAATATGATCCAACTGTCTGTGCGTATAATTAACAACTTTATTAATCATGTTTTTAAAATCCATAGACGAGAATTGAGAAAGTAATAAGTCATGATTTTTTGTGTATTTATTTTAAAGTTTTAGGAAAGCTTACACACTAATGGAAAGATAAACAGCATGTTGTTCGATGTGATAAATTGTGAACGCAAAGATCTCAAAGTTGAGAATAAAATGGTCGCAAGCAAAGTGCTTAGTAGTGCCGAGTGTCGATTACTGACAACTAAGTACATATTTACAAGAGCTGAATGCTTAGTCATGACTATTAAGTTCTCTATACTGAGTTATGAGTGTTAATTGCTGAGTTATGAGTCTTAATTTCTGAGTTATGAGTGTTAATTGCTGAGTTATGACTGTTAGTTTCTGAGTTATGAGTGTTAATTGCTGAGTTATGAGGGGTAATTTCTGAGTTATGAGTATTAATTTCTGAGTTATGAGTGTTAATTTCTGAGTTATGAGTGTTAATTTCTGAGTTATGAGTGTTAATTTCTGAGTTATGAGTGTTAATTGCTAAGTTATGAATTCAAAGTGCTAAGTAATGATTGCTGAGCGATAAACTCGAAATGCTGAGTGGCGTTTGTGAGTGTCCAACTAACTTGAGCTGTTGCTTGAGATCCTTGATGATCTGGTCCTGCTCCTGTATTTTGGCGCGTCCGTGTTCCTTGGCTTGCGCGGGCTTCACATCCCCGCACAGACCCTCCTCGCCCTGCACAATCACGACAACCATCAACATACATCTCTTACTGCTAGACTACTAGTCCTACACTCTATTCACATTATGTGCTGCATACCTCTGGGTCGGGCTCTTCTTTCTTCACGGTGAGAGGTTTTTCATCAGTCTGATCGCTTGTGGCAGCGCCGCCAGTCCTAGCGTTCACCTCTTCTAGTTCCTTACGTACCTGAAAACAATGTTATTAAAAATGCAAGTGAACAATTTACACCGTGAAAGCAAGTAAAAAAACTAGCGAGATGTGATTGCTGGAGGACTAACAAATGCCTAGTGCTTTTCTTCAAGGTTTGCAAACCCACCTACGTATTCTCTAGCATTATAATCATGACTTACCACGAATTTGCTCATTTGCTTGTCTTATGTAATAGAAAAGATCATGTAACTCTTAGCAACTATACCTTATTTAATTCCTGACTAGTATCCTTATACTTCCGTTTATATCTGTGCACTTCACCCTTCAGTTGTTGGTTATGATTCTGTAGCGATGTGATCAAATGTCTCATTTCCCTGTTGATGGGCCCCGTCTGTTCATTCGCCGCTAGATTCTGCTCAAACTCTATGCGTAACATTTCATACTCTTTCCTAAGTTGACCTAACACGTCTTCCAGTTGAATCATTTCCGCTCTGAGTGCTTTTTGCCTGGCTAGTTCTTCACTCTGAAAATTGGTTATGTGAATGAATGAATCAGTTAGAAAGTTTTCACTTAAGGCCGATATAAATAAACAATCCTAGATCGATTATCGGGATAAATTATGGAAATCAACCAATTAAAATAAGTAATTTGTACGCATCACCTTCAAACTGTATTCTGATTGGCTCATTTGTGCTATCTAAATTACGTCTCTATTACGGTTCCTACAACAATGAAGCACGACTGTTGTCCTTTCACACATAATTGTCAATGTTTAATCACCTCCATCATCTCAATCTGTCGCATGTGCAAGTTCTTGGCGTTCTGTAACTGCAGCCGCGTCTCGTCCAACGCAGTTTTCATCTGCATCGACTCGTTGTACAACACTGAGAACTGACTCTGCAGACATTTGTACTCCGTCGTCTCTACTATCACAGACTCAGGCAGCTGACGGATCTGCAATAATGTTGGTATATTGTTATTTTTGAAGTGATAACTTCTTATGGGAGGGTGAACCGAAACGTTCCGTAACGCGAGCGGTCCATCGATAAACGGAAGGTTCGAGAATATTCGAGAACCTTCCGTGAGACGTCACGCGGGCCAGTTGACCAGCCAGCGTTAGCCGACCTCCCTCGAACTTCGATAATTTCTAAGTCCTAGGTGGCGTCACACAGTGACCAGTCGGCCTGGACCGGAGTTTCACAGGACTTTGACCGGACTTTCACAGGACTTTTATCCTACTTTGACAAGAATTTGACCGAACTTTGACCGGACTTCCACAAGACTTTGATCAGACTTTGATAGGACTTTGATCGGACTTTGACCGGACTTTGACAGGCCTTTGACCGGACTTTGACTAGACTTTGACTAGATTTTGACCGGACTTTGACAGGACTTTGACCGGACTTCAACCGGTCTTTGACAGGACTTTGATCGGACTTCGACTTGACATTGACAGGACTTGGACAGGTGTTTGACCGGGCTTTGACTGGACTTTGACAGGACTTTACTGGACTTTGACTTGACTTTGACAGGTGTTTGACAGGCCTTTGACTAGATTTTGACCGGACTTTGACGGGACTTTGAGCGGACTTCAACCGGTCTTTGACAGGACTTTGATCGGACTTCGACTGGACATTGACAGGAATTGGACAGGCGTTTGACCGGACTTTGACTGGACTTCGATAGGTGTTTGACAGGACTTTGGCCGGATAGATGTATGTATGTATACTGACGTCCATCTTGAGTTTCTCGACCTCCTTGAGCGTGTCGCGATGCTGGCGGTGCAGGCGGTCGAGCTCGGCGAGGCGGTTGTTGGCGAGCTCGCGCTGCTCCTCGAGCTCGGCGGCTATGTAGACACACTAGACTAGATGTATGTATGTATGTATGTATGTATACTGACGTCCATCTTGAGTTTCTCGACCTCCTTGAGCGTGTCGCGATGCTGGCGGTGCAGGCGGTCGAGCTCGGCGAGGCGGTTGTTGGCGAGCTCGCGCTGCTCCTCGAGCTCGGCGGCTATGTAGACACACTAGACTAGATGTATGTATGTATGTATGTATGTATACTGACGTCCATCTTGAGTTTCTCGACCTCCTTGAGCGTGTCGCGATGCTGGCGGTGCAGGCGGTCGAGCTCGGCGAGGCGGTTGTTGGCGAGCTCGCGCTGCTCCTCGAGCTCGGCGGCTATGTAGACACACTAGACTAGATGTATGTATGTATGTATGTATGTATACTGACGTCCATCTTGAGTTTCTCGACCTCCTTGAGCGTGTCGCGATGCTGGCGGTGCAGGCGGTCGAGCTCGGCGAGGCGGTTGTTGGCGAGCTCGCGCTGCTCCTCGAGCTCGGCGGCGACGTCCTCGAGCTTGGCGTTGGCGGCGCCGTGCGCAGGCGCCGGCACGGCACCCATCACGGCGCCACCGCCACCACCGCCACCACTCGCGCCGCCGGACTGGTGATAGCTCTTCAGCTTCTCGATCGCCTCCGCCAGGTGGTTCTCTAGTTTGTCATTGCGCGACCGCACCTGGACAAATCAGATCATACACATAGAAATCATAATGGTTTACATTCTAACAGTTTGTATTATTATTATAAATACAGTCAGATTAACTGTTACTCAAGAAAAACAGCAGTATGAGTTTATTCAACTTTCTGTAGACACATAGAGCATGTACTGAAAGTAGTGGTTTGTGTAAAAAATCATGTTATTCCTCACCTTCATGAGCTCATATTGTAAGTCATCAATCTGATTCTTGAGCTCCGCATTCTCCGTGTCCCGACTGTTGACCGCATCCTGCAGGCGCGCGACTCGCAGCGTCATGGCGTGATGGCTCTCGTGCAGAGTGGTGCATAACGCCTGCAGTCGACAGTTTTCCGCAGTCACCTCCTCGTTGGTAGCTCGCACCACTTCGTCCAACGACGGCGCGGGCGCACCTTCTGTAACACACACCAATTATGAAAAACTAGCTTTTGCTCGCGGTTCCGCCCGCCTGTTATGTCTTCTTTAGTAGAATCTATATATATATATAAAAGAAAGTGGTGTTAGTTACACCACTTATAACTCAAGAACGGCTGAACAGATTTAGCTGAAAATTGGTGGAGAGGTAGCTTAGAACCAGGAGACGGACATAGGATACTTTTTATCCCGTTCGACAGCGTTTCAGTCAAGTCACTATAAAACGTGGTAATAACAAAAACACATTTGACATGACACAAAACGCAAATGACAGTGGAATAACAAAACTTAAATGACAGCTAAACGTAATTTTGTCTTTGGTTAAGTATGGTAAAAAAATTGTCAATTATAAAAATGATAGCTAAACGTAATTGATAATATCATCAGTAATTTGTTTTCTCTTTGAATCATCATTAACAATGCCGCGACCAAGACGATCAAATCTTTCCCGACAAAACTATGCATTTGATCATGTGATGATCTTTAGCAAAGTTGTTGTGCATGAGCCCACGAAGGTTTCTGAGAGGGTACGATAAATTTTCGACACATGGCGCCACTGTTAGGCTACTTTTATCCCGGAGAAAGCAGATCACGCGGGCAGAGCCGCGAGGGACAGCTAGTATATGATAAATCTGTCTGCCGTTAGGGTGTGATTGATTATCAAACATTTTAGATACTATACTGTATAATCGCCCTTTTCACTTGTATCTTTATTTACTATTATGTTTTAACATTCTTTAATTATTTGTAGTCTACAGAAAATAAAAAAATGTGGGCGTTTACTGGTGTACATGTAAGAAGTGAAACTTCTTTATGACCTTATTTTTCGAAAATGATCTACTATATGCAACTTTACAGAAATTGGTTAAATAAATTTAAATTAGATAAAGTTTAAACAAAAGTCTTTTATTATCATAGACATGAATAGAAAAAAAAGTGTGCGTATCGGGACGGTCGATAGAAGTCCGGTCAAAATCCGGTCAAAGTCCGATCAAAGTCCAGTCAAAGTCCGGTCAAAGTCCGTCAAAGTTATGTCAAGGTCCTGTCAAGGTCCTGTCAAAGTCCGGTCAAGGTCCTGTCAAAGTCCGGTCAAAATCCGGTCAAAGTCCTGTCAGTCTGGTCATAGTCCGGTTAAAGACCTGTCAAAGTCCGATCAAAGTCCGGTCAAGTCCTGCCAAAGGCCTTTCAAAGTCCGGTCAAACTCCTGTCAAGTCCGGTAAAAGTCCGGTCAAAGTCCAGTCAAAATCCAGTCAAAGTCCGGTCAAAATCCTGTCGAGGTCTCGTCAAAGTCCGGTCAAAATCCAGTCAAAGTTCGGTCAAAGTCCGGTTAAAGATCTGTCAAAGTCCGGGTAGTCTTGTCAAAAATTACAAAGTCTAAATGTGACGCGTGACGCGTAACGAAAAATTGTGGCGATTTTATTTTTCTAACGCCGATAAAAGAAGTTTCACTTCAATAATATATACCATGGAAAACTATGTAACTCCATACTTGTGTTAAATTCAATCGCTATTGCGACAAAAATGTTCGAATTTAGATTGAATCACCTATTTTATTTTTATTTTACGATCGTGTGTAAACCATTTATTGAATACTTTCCATAATAAGGCAACTTCTTTTGTACCATAGTTTAAGCCAGCACACACACATATCCACCTACCATGTTCACTCACACCTCATTAATACCGTACACTGCACATATCGGCGGAAAGGCGAGATGACGTATCAAATAGGGAATCTCTGCCTTTCCGCCAGCTCTCACCACACTTGCACATCACACGCTGTAATGACCTATAATGAGTATAAAAATTTACTGACCTTCCCCTTCGCCCTTGATAGCACGCCATATTTTATCATTTCTTTGTTGCAATCTGTCAAAGGCTTGTAACACTTTGGCAACAGCTCGTTTGCTTACTTGGACCCTGTTTGCAAGTTGTGCGTCCAACTCTTCTTTGTCCCACGTCGACAACTGCATTAGGAATGATGTGGTTGCTTCATTCTCATCTGATGAGTAAAAACAAAATTGTAAAGTCAGAGGGGCAATTAATTACTTACTGGCAAATGACTACTATAAATGTGACCATTTATAGTATAACAAAAACCAACACTGAATTTACATTATATTTCCTACAAAATTAGTAGCTATATAGATAAATAATACAAAACAAAGTCTGACTTTCTTCTTCTTCATTTTGTTGGGTATGGCTCCACTGTGTATCGGCGATTTCGCCAATATCAATAGTAAAAATTGAACTTCGCATTTGATAAAAGAATCGTCAAAATGGACTCACACTGTGAATAGTTTTGCATAGCTACACTAACAAAAATTACAAATACACGAATCGAACCTCGTTTTTTTTTCATGAGTTTAAAAAAATATTAAGAACTTGAGGGATCAATAACTCACTTTTGTTCTCAGACTCATCCGCAGTCTCTGCATCAAACCTTTGCAGCAAAACTCTTATGTCTTCATTGAGAAGGTTCCAGTATCTGTTTACTACACACAGTACAGCATCATCCTGAGTCTGTCTCTTTTCAAGTTGTTCAATACGTGCCCGTAACTCTGCCTCGCATCTATGACGTTGTTCTATTCTCTGAAAAAAAAAAATTGTATTTTATTATTCAGTTTGAAACAACATTAGCTTACTCCTGTATCAAAGAGAGATGGCAGAGATGCAACTATTGCTGCAAGGTCTATCAGCCTCAATATTCTGCCACTAGACCAATGGAACAATATTTCCTATTATACTTTGTTAATCAGTTTCAAATGTGACCTAAAATGTGACCTTTATTTCAAGTCTTCATTTTACATCCCTGTGGTGAAAAACAGGGAATTGTGGTTCCAGAATATAAATTGTAACCCTTAGAGTTAGACCCACATCTCAGCCATTGAGTGGTTATTGTTTGACCATCAGTATTAGGTTAATTAATTGAGCGCTCATTATAGTTTTACTTCAAAAGATATGTTAATTTTCATGTAACAATTCAATAAACTGATTTTTTTAGTTTAGACAGTGGTACATTCAATGTTAGGAAGCAACCCTAAAATGACAGTACTTAAACATATCCTTTTATATCCAGATCTGGCTGAACAGATGATTTCAGCACAATCATTGAATAGTCATTGTGGTGAAAACCACAAATATGCCATTTTCATAGATCTATATAGAAGTTTCTTTAGGTTATTTAGAATTAATAACGTGTGGCATTTCTTTCTATTCAGGCTGACGCTTTTGCCATACTGAATATTGTTGTTAATTGAAGCTTGGTTGTAAAGTAAACATTTATATGTTTATAAGTCTATGTAATATGTGGTTCATGGTCTGTTTTGACCACGTCAATCATTTATTAGTGATGCCACTTATACTCAAACACTGTATTAATAGATACATATTAAGTGGTATTAGTTAGATAATTTAATTTTACTTTCTCTTTAAACTATTTTCTTACGAGTTTCACTGCTTAACTAACTCATACAACTATTCGTAAGATGGCATATATGGCAAAGAAGATTATTTAAAAAGAATAATATCAAATATATTGGAAACAAAATAGAAAAATCAGATATGTTGTTCTTGACAAATAAGTTAAACAAATGCAATGAATGTGTCATAACATTTGGTCCTGAATGATTAAGGTGATTTCAGTTTTATACCCAGTAGTCATAAAATTAGGGAAATATGTTGAAATGGGTTGAATACATAACAAACATTAAACAGCTGATCATGACATGAAACAATAAACTGGGATTTCGACAGTGACAATGTAATAAATACAAATTTCCAGTTAACCGCGTACCTGAGCCAACTTCTTATTTTGGAATTGTAATACTTTTATGTCCATTTCCTCTAAAGTGGACACTGGCCCAATGAGATGAGGCTCGAAGTGAACCTTTTTGATTGGTGGCTGGCTGCTGCCATTACCGCTTTCTTCTGCAGCACGCTTCGACATTATGATCTAAAAATGAATTTAAACGATAAAGATCAACTACATTGAAAATAAAACCCACAATTTTGTTACGAAAACTTTCAATGCTATTGATCTGACCAATCCGGACAATTTTAAAAACCACCTAGTGACGTTTATGGGTCATTAAACCACATACATTCTACATTGGTAGGTTTATACATACCTGCTTGTCAATATTGACAATTTAGGATTCGTTGTAGCTTTACATAAAAAGATTAATCAAGCTATGTATCCTTTGCATATTACTGTTTAGGAAAGCCATTTCTAGGTAAAATTGTATACCACAAGCCTGCAAAATTACATAAAATAAATTAAAACTCGCTCCGCCCTAAAAACTACGGTCTAACGGAAGGGTTGCCAATTGACAATACAATCAGAGACAACTACTACAATTATTTTCAAATAAAAAAAAATGCTCTGTGAAATCGATCCCTGTTTTCCAATTACAGCACTAGAGCGCATTATGCGGCATAATGCTCAACGTTGAATGTTTCAACTACAGCAACGCTTCGCACAATCAAGCACTCTCAAAAGTACTGCTTTCGGGTGATACATACAATCGATAGCAACTCAGTAACAGAAAATTAACAAGTGTTTTTTCTTTAAGTTGGCATTGATCGAAATTTTATTTATATTATCGTTTGTAATTAATATTGTTTATTGTTGAGAAAATTTTCCTGTTAAAAAGTAAATGTAAGGGTATTCACGTTCCAATTAGCATTAGCACACTTCGGCATTGTGCGCCACTGAGTCGCATTATGCTCTGTAATTGGAAAACAGGGGATATTGCAAGTCTCAGATCAAATATGAACAGTTGCAAGTCTAGTTTATTTGTCTCTGATTGCAAGTATACCTTAGATTATCTATTCCATAGATAGGACCATCACAGAATGATTTCCCTGCAAAACGAGATAGTTATATAAGTAATTTAACGTGTTAAACAAAGATGCCTATATAATATTGCTGTCACTTTCAGCGTAGCCTATAATTTCTTGTTTGTCACGGTTCGAAGTTTGCCAAACAAACCATAGCGTGATTGTTTTCTGGACTTCCTGGCGTTTTTAAGGTGTTTATAGCGATTATTATTAGTGTTTGTATTAGAATAGTAATCAAATCGTATTCGAATGATGGTTGGGTGTAGTATCTTTGAGTGTAAAAGCCGTAGCGAGCGAAAAAATCCTGGTGTCTCATTTCACATGTAAGTACCTTATAAAATCTGTTTCTGGGAATTAAAATAGTTTCAGATTGTTGTATTGGCGAGTATTTTCACAAGATTTTGGTAAAATTGTTACGAAAATCTTATTTTAATGCATTAATCTAACTTTATAACCTAAAAATAGTGTTGCCGGTTACTAAAGCTAAATGCCGATAAATTATTATTAAAGTAGATAATACATTTTTATAATATGTTATATAATACTCAATACTTATTTCCTGAAAGAAGTGAAATTTATCTTCCGTTTTGTCTTATTTGCAGGTTTCCTAAAGATCCATCACAAAGAAATCGGTGGATCTAAGCGACCGGTGGAATCAATTGGATACCAACTAAAAATGCTAAGATGTGTTACCTGCATTTTTCAAGGAGTATGCAAGTCACCAATGATTTCGCAAAAGATAGAACGTATCAGAAATTTTCATACAAAATTAGTTAAATTTAAAGGTCAATGAAGGGGCGTGTTAGCAAAACGATGCGCTATTACTCTCTCTATCACCGAGGGTCGCAATAGAGCATAACAGGAGCTTCGCTTCCGGGTGTCATTAAATACTAGACATCATATAATATCACGTTAATGCCGACATGTTACTCATTAAAGGAAAAAGAAAATGCTCTATTTATGTCCTAGCAATGCATTGACATGATTTGGTACTACAGTTGAAATACTTATATCATACACTAGTACTTATATTTGTTTCAATTTGACCACACCTTAAAAAGTTAATAGCCCGTGTATCATAATTTGTGTTAATAAAGAAATTAACCATTCACATCTTTTTATTACAAAAATTAAGTGAAACCTAACATTTAAGTCACTATCCCGTAATTTTAATGACACTAATTGGTATTATGTATAATAGGATATTCACACTATTCGTAGGGTACACGCGATTTTTTTAATTATTTTAATATTTTAATTAATGTTGCATATAAAATAATGTGTAAATAAGGATATAGGGCAATATACTATACATTCAATATGTATTCAAATCGACAAAGAAAATTTTTGTTACAGGAAGACGATATTTTCGAAGTCTTGATGGTTGACACCAGTGACGACGAGAATGGTTTGCGCCTTGATGAAGAGGACCAAACTTGTTTAGCGCAGGATATGAATGCTGGAATGTCGACTATTGAAATTGAAACAAGCTAAGCGCTTCTAGAAGAGACCACAATGGAAAATCAACAGCTTGGCATTACTGTTTCTTCTTTCAACTGGCGAAAAAATTCATATCTACCACACAATTTTCGTGAGATCAGAGCGTACAACTTTGGTGATGTACATATTTTAGATAACACCTACACCTATGATATCGAATTAACTCCTATAACTCGTAGATGAGCTTATTGTTCGTCAATCATTACGTTATGCTGAATAAAACGGCCGATCTTTTACCAAGACTAATGAAGAAGCCAAAACTTTCCTCGGCCTGAACTTTTTTATGGGATATCATTGTTTACCTACATAGAGGAGCTATTGTTCTACAGATTCTGATATGGGAGTTCCATACATTGCTAATTAATTAATTAAGTAATTGTTTTATTGATTACTATTACATTTTACATTCTGTATTGTAAATAAGTTTTTGCATTAAATATTTTATATTTACTACTGTAGTGTGTGTTTATTTCGCAGTAAAAGTGTAGTAATTTTTTGCGATACTTTTAAAAATGTATACCTTAACGCATATAGGGACAAATATGTCCCCTTCTCAAAATCACTAAAATATACATATTTTCTGTTTTATATATTAATTTTATTTTAAATTAGACCAAAATAAATAGAAATAAATAAACAAAATCTTTTTTACTGCCTTGGTATAGTTATAAACGTGAAAGGGTTAAGAATCTTCACTAAAATATAATAAAAAAATAAAATAATTATGGATTTTCTTTTACATTCTGACAACACAAGCGCTGGGTCTCTCTGTCTCACCACAGGCTACGCTATGGCCGTATCTTGTTCATATTTGATCTGAGAAGTATACACAAACCATAGATCACATAGAGATATATGGGATCTATGACACAAATCAATTCAAACACCGAGACTACATATTAAAATCAACTTGGCACCTCAGTGGAATGCGCGTCCCCTCCCACCACACCCTACCGCCTACCGCTCTCGCCATCGACGCGTCATTACGGTCAGTAAATTAAATACTACCGTTACGGCACGCGCCTCCTTCGTGTTTTTTTCGTTGTTATTGTTGGACGGATTTTTGAGTGATTGATTATGGGGAAAACTATTCACAGTAGGGAAAGAAACATTATCTTGAAACTGATGCAGTTTTTTGAAAATGCAAAAAAGAATAAACGTTTCGTCATTCCTGTTAAATTATCTACACCGGGTAAAAAGAGGAAATCGAGTCTTTCACTAATGACTTTTACAATCTCATCAATAAAATAAATAATATATAAAATATATTTCACACCTGGTACTTGAATTTTTTATGCAGTTAGTACATTCCTATGACGTCATTACACCGAGGTGCCTAGTTAACTTCTGTGTGTAGTACGTGACTTGGCAAGCGCCAAGCTTCTGGAATCCACGACATACCAAATCACCCGAGCCAAACACCCAATCTATGCCGTAGATTAGGTTGCAATCTGTGATTTATGAACGCTTCACAGGCGTGTGGAACCCATACTTATCCACATAATAATATAGCAAAGAGAATAAAATGTCCAATACGTTGGTGTTAAGGTAGAGCCAATATTAAATAGCAATAACAAACAAAACATCAATTTTAATAATGAATATTAGTCCATTGAAAAGTTACATTTTGGTTGCGTTTCTTAGAGGAGTCAATTTTATTTTTTTGATGTGTAGGGGGGGTAAGTGTAAAGCTAAAATCAAGTTTGTGGGGTCGCCACCCTTGTCCCACGGCCGCCATCTTGAAAATAGGGGTTGAAACGGTTTTTACGATATATCTCTTAAACTATTTATCTGATAAAAAAAAATTGTTAACGTTTTTTGTTGCTAATTAAATTCTCTATAACTTTGGTCCAGTAACTTTTTGTCGTAAAACTATAAATAAAAAAGTTATAAGTGAAAATGTAATAAAGAAAAAAATAAAGATGATAATTCTCTTGACAGCCTAAGATACAAACAATTCGCCAAGGCAGTGACAAAAAGTACATTTAATTTATCTTCACTTCCTCCAACACAAGACACAGCTCGCTTTCATACTTTCCGAGTCTACCATCAGGTCCAGTCGTGGCTTGGTAATAATAATGATCCTGAAGACTGGGGCTGGAAAAAATGTGGAAAATTATTGATGCCAGTGCAGAGCTCTAAACCTCCAGCACCCCCTGAGCTTCTTAAATTGATCTTTTGTAAATGCAAAGGAAACTGTGGAGCGATGTGTGGATGTCGAAAAGCAGGGCTAAAATGTTCCGCAGTGTGCTTCCATTGTTCTGGAGAACTGTGTTCTGTGTCTTGTGTTGGAGGAAGTACTTTTTATCACTGCCTTGGCGAATTGTTTGTATCTTAGGCTGTCAAGAGAATTATCATCTTTATTTTTTTCTTTATTACATTTTCACTTATAACTTTTTTATTTATAGTTTTACGACAAAAAGTTACTGGACCAAAGTTATAGAGAATTTAATTAGCAACAAAAAACGTTAACAATTTTTTTTTATCAGATAAATAGTTTAAGAGATATATCGTAAAAACCGTTTCAACCCCTATTTTCAAGATGGCGGCCGTGGGACAAGGGTGGCGACCCCACAAACTTGATTTTAGCTTTACACTACACATCAAAAAAATAAAATTGACTCCTCTAAGAAACGCAAGGTGAGGCCTAAAAAATGTAACATTTCAATGGACTATATCAATTATTGATAATTTTCATAGCCGCTGAACGACATAAACACACACTGGCAAATAAACATGGTTGGTATGGTGCTGCCACACCGATGTTATAAAATGTTTACAAACATTAAACATTTACAAACAAATGTTAGGAATTGTTACATTTTGTTAGGAATTGTTAGATGTTTTAAGTGCTCCCACACCGACGGAATATGTTTGCAAACATTTTCTAACATTTTATAACCTTTGAAAACATGACATCGGCTCGCAGTTTGGATTTACGTTCCGAGGTGACTACATGAAAATGGAAGATTTGCTCATTGGATTAGCTTTTATTTTTTGGATGCGCCAAACACTAAGGTTAAGGCGCCTGGAGTCTTTAAACCTCAAATGAGGTCTCCCGATAGGTCGTTTTGCGTTGGCAATTTCACCGAGGAGAATCTGACGTGGCATGCTAGAACTGAAATAAGGAAAATGTTTGTGTGATCCACAAATATTTGTTCGGGGTCTGGGTGTTGTGAGACCGAAAGTCTCTCGTAGTTCCTGATACCCACGACACAAGACTCGTACCTTGCTGTGGGGTCAGGACTATGTGTGTGACTGTTGGGTGTTATTTATTATTATTATTTAATATCGTTAAAGATGAAAATCTATATAAAATCTATAAATCCTATATCTCGCAAAGAGCAAACCGGGCGCACCTAGTCTCAACTGTCTATTAAAGCTATACACGAACCTTGTACGATACAAAAAACCGCATCTGAAAAACCGTAGAAAATTTCGAGAAATAGAGCTTTGAACTTTCATATCCATACAAAATCGACATAAATATGGACAATATCTTGAATAGTTGCATAATTATACAAGATACACAAAAAATATAAAGAATAAAACATGATAAGAACTACTAGTAAAATACGATTACATCAAAAAAATACACTATTTTGAGAAATAAATAGTTCAAGTGCCTATGTCCGCTCTTTTTGAAATCGGGACCACTGCGCCGGCACGTGTAAGTCGGCTATCCCAACCTTGAACAGCGCTTCTTTGACGGCGCCGCTCTCAAAAGTACCGCCGCCCGCCGCGGCACGGAGCACGTTAGAACGGGCCCCGCACTCTCCGCTTACCCTGCTGTCGCCTGGACACATGTTTACAAACAAATGTTAAAAATTGTTATCTAACAATTTTGTTAAGAAATATTTACTAACATTACCTAACATGAAAACATTATCTAACATTGTGATAAAATGATATCAAATGTTTGTTAATAAATGTTTAATAATGTTTGTTAACATTTTATAACATCGGTGTGGCAGCACCACTTGAGTTTTTTCGTGATTTTGGGATAAAAATCATTGTCAGCGAAGGAAATTTAATGTGAGGATCTTTTTTGGGGGAAAAAAGGGGGAAAGAGGTTATTTTGAACGTTAGAGATATTATATTTCTGATAAGGTTCTTTTAATTCTCAATATTCTGTTTACGTGGTCAGAGACGGTTCTACTAATATTTCGATATTCGATACATAGCAATATCGTATATCGTAATAGGTAATTTCTGTCTGTCAGAGAGCTACCGGTACTCTTCGCGCTCTGTACCGCCTAAAGAACTTCCTCCCGCCTAAGACCTAAGGCTATGCTTGTGCAAGCCTTAATCCTTCCTATAATCAACTATGGTGACGTGTGCTATTTTGACCAGAATACAGACCAACTCGATAAACTCGACCGCATTCTAAATAATTGCATTCGATTCGTGATCTTAGTAAGTATGATCACATTTCCTCCCATCGTACACAATTAAAATGGCTTCCCATACGCAAGCGCCGTTCTTTGCGAGCAATTACCACTCTATTCTCTTTACTTACCTCCCCAACCCCTCCTACTTACTTATCTTCAAATTTAAACCTCCCTGGAATTTCGAGAATTTTCGAAGTCCCAGATGGTGTCACACAGTGACCAGTAGACTTTGACAGGCCTTTCATCGGACTTTGGTATGACTTTGACCGGATTTTGATAGGACTTTGACCGGACCTTGACAGGACTTTGACCGGATTTTGAAAGGACTTTGACCAGAGTGTGATCGGACTGTGAACAGATTTTGCCGGACTTTGAAAGTATTTTTTTTATAGCATAGACCGGCAAACGAGCAAGTCACCTGATGGTAAGTGATCTCCACCGCCCATGTACGCCCACCACCAGAAGAATCATGGGCGCCTTGCCGACTTTAAAGGAAAGGGATAATGAGGGATTGGGAACGGGAGGGGATTTGGGCTTCCAGATATCTCACCACACCACCCACAATACCAGAATAATTATGAGGATGAGAGGATGTGCGTCCGAAAATATCACCATACTAAAGACGATATTATAGTTACTTTACATAGTACCTTACATACATAAATACTTACATAGTCCACAGTAAAATTAAATGGTATCTGTTCCTATTTCATAAATTATATTTATTTGTATTTCCTAGTGAAAGATTTGGTAGATACATACACAAAACCAATTTCCGTCTGGGTCCCATACCCATCTTCATATTTTCTCCGCATACATCATCTAAACTAATGCGACATAAATACATCTAAAAAACACAAGGGAGACTTCTATGTATAAAGTTTTATTTTTCATTTTCATTTTAGATTTTCATAGTTTCAAAGCATAAGTGTTCTATATTTCAGTTGATCTTGGTACATATTCAGGAAAACCCTGTATTTTTTCTCATGGAATGACTTTGTGTTTACTAAGGGTTGTATAACCTCTGCCATTCCACCCATATTTACGATAGCATCATGCATTGTATTGAAATATTTGGATGCACAAGCTCCTAGAATTGCTGCACCAACTAACACCGAGTCCTTTTCATGTGGTTTGAGAATTGGCAAGTATACAGCATCAGCTTGAGTTTGTACAAAAAGTGGATCCTTTGATAATCCTCCACATATTAATAAGGACTTGAAAGGTTCATATCCGGCTGAAAGCAATGCATCAATGATGTGCCTTGTGCCATACTGAAATGAGAAAAATATATATTATTTTGATGCACAGCAAATGTTTTAATCATAAATCCGGCCAAGTACGCGTAGGATTCGCACGCCAAGTATTATGTACCACCACAACCTTAAATATTTTCAATTTTTTATTTGTTGTGATTTCTGTCACAATAACACATTTTGTAAAAAAAATCATGAGGCTATTTATTACAGGTCAAAATATAGATCCTTAAATAGGTAGAACAAATAGCCGGCATAGACTTAATAAGATGATTCTGTTTAAATCTTTTGGGTATGGAATATAGCAATAGTTCAAATTACATCAAATGACAACATTTATTTTATTACCGATAAGGCCTGCAAAGTGGCTAGATACAGCAATGCCAAGTTCTCAACACTGTGGTCAATACATAATCCTGTAATCATGCCTCTCAGTGTAGGATCAGCCAATGGTGATCTATTTCCATGGAAATCTGGCCACATGTGTATATCTTTTGTTAAATAATTAACATCTGGTAAACCTTCTCTTTTCGCCATTGTCGAAAGTATGTTTCTTAAATAATGTCTGATGCTGAAATCATATTTTAATACAATTATGACAACACATTATATGATAACTGTTATGATTTATTAGAAAGAGTTTTGCCAACAAAAGAATATAATCAATTTTTCAAAGTACATTATGCCCAGAACTTGTTTTGTCAAAATCAGTGAAAGGCATGTACTAGAAATAAAGGAATTAGTTAAAGTATGAAAAAGTGCTTTGCCCATAAGGTGCATATACCAAGCTTGAACTACAGTGATGATAAAAAGAAATCATTTTATTTTTAAACTTACTCTCCAGTTGATTTTGTTTTCAACAAACCAATACCAGCTGGATGACTGGACACAATATGGTCTAGTAACATTCCTGATGCACTCTGTCCCGCTTCATTTAACCATAATCCTGGCACCATAGCACTGTAATAAGGCCCCCACACTCCTTGTGCCATCACAGCTTTCCGGTTAACAGCCATGTGGCATGTTGATGTGCCACAAATCAACCCTAAGCGTGTTGACATTTCTTTGTCAATGCCTTCTCCATGAGATCCAATCATACCAAGCCCTCCTGCATGTGCGTCTATTATTGAGGCAGCAACTGGTATACCAGGTTGTAATCCAAGTTCATTAGCAACATCAGCAGAAAGACCTCCACAGGATTCCCCAGGAGGCAATACCATATTACCAATTTTACTAAAGTTATTATCTGATAAATCTTCTAAACCAATCTCATGTAGAAACTGTAAATTCCAACCCAGTTTTCCATCACTGGAATATTCATAATTCCATTTACAAACTAAAGAACATAATGATCTACTCTTTGATCCTGTAGCTTTCCAAGTCAGAAAATCAGGTAGATCAAAGAAGTATCCAAATTCAGCCCATTTATTTGATAGATGCTTTTTAAGCCAAAGTAGTTTAGGCATTTCCATTTCTAAACTGACTTTACCACCAACATATTTGAGTATTTCATGATTGGTTTTGTTTATAATATCTGCTTCAGCTTGTGCTCTGTGGTCCATCCACATAATGATATTTTGTTCATCATTATTGGACTCACTAACAGCTATTGGATTACCATTCTTATCCATCGCCACTAATGAGCATGTAGCATCAAAACCAATGCCTCGTACACTACTTGAATCAACATTGGCAAGTATGTCCTGGTAAATTTAATAAAAATTAGAAGCAATTTATTCAATGTTTTATATCTTTAATTGTATTACTATATCACCAATGACTTACTTTCATAACAGTGAGACAAGAAATCCAAATGTTGTTTGAAGATTGTTCATAAAAGTCAACTCTTGGCTTCCATGTTTTGATTTCTTGCACAGAGGTCTTAAATATATGGCCTTTACTGTCTACAAGGGCAGCTCGAACACTTCCAGAGCCCACGTCGACTCCAATGAAATATACATCGGTATTCATTTCACAATAATATTAGGATACCAGTTACACAAATAACATAAACAACTTATTTATTGTGTAAAATATATCTTACAAGTAATTATAATGACCAAATATGAGTACCTTCTGTAATAATTAATACGAATGCAGACTTTTGTACTTGGGATATATTATTAGCCTTCACTTCGCGATTTAGTAAATAGGTAGGTACTTGTTTCTCACAACTATCAAATACATAGCACTTTGCATTATCTTGTATAATAAAAAAATGAGATAAAATGACCTTGATGAAGTTATGATAGCAAATAATAGCGCAATACGCAATAAATATATACATTAGCAAAAAGATAACCATAACCCCGACGGTTAACCGTATGTATGGTACTGAACAATACATGAACGTTAACATTTACATAAATGGGAAACTAAATATATCTGTAATTTATTATCCTACTATTTTCGCACATTAATGAACAGAATTTTGTATAAATAAAGAATTTATTTTACAGATACCACGCATCGTTTAAAATCACATTTAAAATTGGCGGTATTTTTTTTTTTATTAAAATTTTCCCTTTTATTGGAAAGGCTCAAGGTTCTAGCCTATACAGCCGTATATGTCATAGGTATTTCAAGAAAGATGAAACCCGGGTGTGATCGATTTCAAGCTTTTGCTGGAGTTTTGTTGTTAATTACTTTCAGAATATAAATTTATAGACGACTTTCTTTAAAGATAGGTTAATACCAATATTTTTCGGTATTAGCTAACATTAATATATTCTTTAAGTAATATTAGATTACTGATACATGAATACATTGAATATTACTAATATCATAACGAGTATTGTTATTATGGTTTCAACTGTCATCTCTAAATCGGACGCACGAAGTCGTTCAAATCAATACATTTTGTCAAAAGTCACATATTCACCTAATTCAATGCTTTCATACCAATTTCTATACATTGTTCAATAATAGTGGAAGGGCTTTACTTTATCTCACGTCAAATTTTAAAATGGAAACGAGCAGGAGGGGACGTTTCGCACCACCCTCCGTAAAAAGGAAAAATAGCGAATCTTTCCCTTCCCTTTATAAGATATGGTTGTTTTTCAAACCTAACCTTACTTTCGAAATTATGTATGTGGGAAACAATTTTTATTATGTAGTGAAAATACCCTCCGGGTTCGACGGACAACACCTCCCCTGTAATAGGAACGTTATACCATTACCCTCTTAATCTCAAAATTTAGATTTGACACTACGATTATTCAAAAGAAAAATTTAGCTGTAATATTAGGATTGAAACATCTCCAGTGCTGCGGAAAGCTGAAGCCTCATCGCCCTTGTGTAATAAAATATAGGCATCCATACTCGTCTCCGCAGCTTCGGCTTCCTGTAGGCGATCAGCCTCAGCCGCTATGGCTCGCATGGTGCCTGTGATTTGTTACAGCGGGTGGAGGCTCCTCTCCTTCCACACCTTCGGCTTTTATAAGCACTAGGAGTAGAACAAACAAGTACCACGTTAAATAGGGGTTGGCCAAATCGATTCTGCCATAATATTTGACCAAACTGATCCTATTTGCAGTTGGTACAGGAGTACTGAGTAGGGAATCGGTCTCAACTGCAAGGAACATAAAAGATGACTCGCGCATGGACGCCACTTCACATTTTGTCATCGTAAACATGGTGTTACGTTATATGCAAACATTCGGTACGACACTACTCGTTAATTTTCGTATAACTATTCAAAAACAGTTTAAACTAATACAGTCAACCTGGGTAACTTTAGCTTTCAATGTAACATTGGCTCACTAACTTGTATTTGAACGTTTAATTTTTTCTCTGCTTATTGAATCACTGTATAATAATAAGTTGTTTAATCTATGAAAGTAAAAAGTGTTTTTGAACGAAACCTGCAGTGACATTTGACATTTGTCAAATATATATTTATTTCTCATCATTCAAAAATTTGGCGGTAAATAGAGTTAAAAATAAACTTGCTAAAAAGTTGTGTATAGCAGTTACTACAGAAGAAAAAACTACATAAATTAGAGATTTTCTTCATCAACTCCTCATACTTATTAATGTTACCCAAATGTCAGTGTAACTTTGGCTCACCAAATTTTTGGTAATTTAAGGGTCTTTTATTTATCGTTTTGATAAATAACACAGAAATTTAGATTATAAAGGCCAATATCCCACTAGAAACACTCATTTATGACAAATAACAATAAAAGTAAATCCGTACTACTATAAATTACCTCTAAAGTGAGCCAAAATTACCCAGGTTGACTGTACATTTTAATACACGTGTTTTTTTGTTAAAATATTTATAAAATCATGTCATTATTAAATATGCATTGCAATACGTCCGCAAGTTGGTCGTACGTGAAACGGAACGTTCAGACACAAAAATTTGTTTAATCTATACTAGTGTTGCTTAAACATCGATTGTTTGAGATTCCGATAGTATCGATTGTTTTCTATTAATCGATTAACTATCGATTTTTAAGCAACAATAATCTATACGGTGGAATATTGAATATAACCTAAACTCGGTACATTTTTGAAATATTGAATTGTTTTTCTCTAAAACGATTTATTTTATTAAGATTTTACATGAGTACTTCATATAATATGACCATTCTGTAAAAAAATATGGAACTCTCAAGTTTTCAACTCGACGTCAGATAATGTACAGTCAGACATCAGTTTATTTGTCTCTGGACATCATCGTCAATGTTTAATGCACAAATCGACACCACGCGTAGGTACTAGGTGCGGTTACTTACACAAATAAACAAGTTGTCAAAGTAAAATTGGTCTGTGAATTGATGTGAATAAAACAACTCAGCAAAGACATGTATTGTATTGACATATGACAATGTTATTCAAAAATACATAATTTCTTTAGATTCTTATTGCGAAGCAGAATGGTTCGTTTTAAAAATAGGTAAGGTTATGTTCATATGGTTATTTTATTCTTAATGCTCAGCAAAGTTGTAAAAAAGTATTGATTTTCAGGTACGTTACGGTGGAAATATTGTCTCCGATTGTTTCCGATGATCTACCATTAAAATTGAAATCAAAAATGTTTTATGAGACAATACTGAACAAAGTTCAACAGTTACATGGTGATTACGGAGTAGCCGCTATTAAAGCTGGATTTTTAACTAGATATTGTAATGAATACACCAGAGTGGCAATATTACGAGTGAGACATGGACCACATATATTTGTTACCAGTTGTATACCATTCATTACAAAGATTGGTACATTGGATGTGCGACTGAATACCCTACATGTTAGTGCTACGTTAAAACACAGTTTCAAATTCATTCAGAAGCATCAAAGGACATATCTTATTAATAAATGGTCAAAACTGAAATCTGATGTGGAGAGAAAATATATGGAGCGGGTTGTGATGGACTTTACAGACATAGATGTTGCAATAAATTTAGAGAAATTTTCATAGATGTCATTTTATTATGTAAATAAATGAAATGGTAAAAATATGTAAATATTTCTAGATTTCTCAATCTTTATGGGCACTCTAAAGTTAGCCATGCCTGTTGTATTAGTTATTGTTTTGTAGACACTAAGTCCTAATGGGTGAGGAGTAGATGACAGGCAAAGAGAAAACTTTAGAAGAGCCAAAAAGATTGACAAGTCTACTGCATAGTCTGACTATTATAATTGTTTAACATAGCATATTTGTTTAATTGACACATTGACAACAAAAAAATCAACGGTTTGACCTTCAGAGATATCAGGAGAGAATTCAGTTCTTTTTCTCATGGTATTGCACTTTTTGTAATTATGAAGTTGTCCTTGTTCCTGTCCAACAACATGTTAATAATTTATTATACACTGGGATTAAGGGTAAAATGGTTCCACTAATGTGAACTGATCACCCTTCTTTGCAACTTGCAGACATCCCCAATGTAAATACAATAATATGAAGGCCAAGCTTTTTCCCTTATTTATAAACAATATCACTAAAGGTTAGAAGTAGTATTATGCATTATTTATTTAAACATAATAAAATACCATACATTTTCAATAGAGCTTACAGGCACTGTAAACAAACATTTTAAAACAATATTTTGCCATAATATGCTTTCATAATACAGCAATAATTATTTTAGTTCCTGGAATATAATTTCTCTTATCCTAAACTGGACACTGATCATAACATCTACACAAACCTAGATCTTGACAATTCTATATTCATGCTGAAGACCTGTTATAGTGGCTTGTTCCAGGGCTAGCCTGTGTTTAGCCAATTACTATTATGGGCAGAGATAATTTTAAAAACATCAACTCAGTTTATTTACAATGCAGGTAAGTTTTATTGAAAATACTTAATAAAAATTTGTTCTTTCACTGTAAATACAATTTTTCCGTTAAAGTACTTTTAAATTCAGGAACTTGGGCACGTTTCAACTGAGTGCACAAGCTGGTTACTCTGTTATTGACTTTTGTAAAGATTTCATATAAATCATCATGTTTAGCTCTTTGTTGTAACACTTTACACAGAGCTTGGATGAATAGTGATCCTGCTTTTTCATGTCTAAAGGCTTCATATTCAGGTGCAGTGGCCCAGTAAATAAGGAAATCTGTTTTTCCTAAGTGATACTTTGATTGGTTGCTATCAGTAGCAAGTGGGGATTGAGAAGTCTCATCCACTTGACAAGCTTGTATTATAAATACCTTTGGTATTTCTCGCAAGTGGCTCATTTCTTCAGAATCTAACATGTTTTGTATAGATTCAACTTTAATTTTCACGGAGTCAGCAGCGTACACATGGTCTCTTACTCCATGAGATAATATACACAACACAAATATGCTATCATCTGAGGTAACACATGTATGAATTTTCTTTTTAATGAACTCTATCATTTCTATGTGGTTCAAATCAGAGCAACTGTGAACTTGGAAATTTAGTGATGTCATGGTTTTTTCCAATGTTCTTTTGTCCACAGTAGAGCCTTTCCTCTCTTCTAAGGGTATTGCCTGATGGTCATCTTCAATGCTATTTTTAGATGGATAAAAATTCTCTTGGTTTATTATTAAACAGACTCCTAGTTGTTGAGGATTTTTTATGACATATCTATTTTGTTTTACAGACAATGTATCAGATTTGAAATTATTTTCAGGTGGCTCTGACATATTATTGATCATTTCAAACAAATCTGAGAAATCTTCAGCACCAAAATTTATCTCATCTTGTTTTAATTTTTCATCAGCAGTGGTTGGGGGAAGTGATGTTTTGTCAAGTCCACTGCTACACTCAAAACCATCCTCCTCTTCATTATTATCTTTACTACTTTGTAAATATGTCAGATAAATAGCTATTTTTTTTAGGCCATGTATATTGTTCATGATCTTCACTAGATTTTCTACATTACACACAGTTTCCAGCTTTGATTTATTGTTATGAGCAAAATTATTGACTGTAATAAATTTCTTGGAGAGGAGCTCTAAAAATACAAGTTCACAAGCTGTATGCTCCATTACATTAATGTCATATGAAAGAAGAGATTTCTTCAATTTCTTAAGATTCTCTGAGTTGATGCTTTCACAGGCATGATATAGAACTTTTTTTACAGGATTAATATATTTGCTGACAGTGGGAGTACTTGATTCATAATATTTTTTCATTGTGGGTATGTGAAAGCCGAGGCTCTTTACAATGCTGTTTAGTTGACATATCAACATTGCCTCTAGCAACTCATGCTGCCAGTTAGGTCTGCAGCTGGCGTGACGATACCATTCGTGTAACAAATTCATATTGGTTTCACTGGCATCACTAATCACTCGTTGGTATACGATCAATCGCTGTAGCGCTGTATCCGGCACTTCGTACAACAAAAACACTAAAGAAATCACATCGTAAGGATTATCTTGTAATTGCCGTTCGATTTTTGCGATCGACTCTAAATTTAATTTGTAAGTATCACTATCAGCACAGTTTAAATTTGAGGAACCTCTTGCATCCGAACGCAACATTGTCACGGTTAACGTATACCTAATCACTAATACTCCACAAACTCTGAGTTAATTCCTTTGTTCATATGGATATGATAAAAGTAATTACGAGTAATTATATCCAAAGAGAATATTAACAACCCGTGGACGTTGGGACGTATCACGTAGTTATTTTTTTTATTAATATTAGGGACTTCCCATCAGAGACAAATAAACTCTTCCCATTTCCTTCAATCATTAATTTCAATATGTCAACTAGTGTTGTGATTCGAATTTTAATTGTTCGTTGAAGTCCGAGGAATATTCTTATGAGGAAAAACGATGCAAAAGTTGCCCAGAAAAATGGAAAATTCGGGAAAATCTGAACGTACTTTTTTCTATGGAATTTTTGTATGAATAAATATTAACTTACAAGCAGGGTTGGATTTAGGTACGTTGAAAAAGATAGTACAAAAAATGAAAAGGATAGTATTTATAACAAAATTATAGTACACTTTCATTATTTTTAATTTAACTTATTATGTAGTCATTAAAATCAACAGCAGGTATGGCAAAATATACTCCTCTTCTAAGTTTATCAGTTCTTGAATATTACTATTAGCTAGATCTTCATCCTTGGCATTTAATCTCATCAAAATATCCTCTGTAGGAATAAAATCAGTACAATTCCCACTTTTGCTACCGCTTTTGATAGCGTCACAAGACAATAATATAGCGTCTATGGATTGTGTTGCCAGTTTGTTTCGTATTTCTTGGTAAGGTTCACTTCGCTGTCGAAGCTGTCGCTTTCGCTGAATATTCGCAGTCGGCATTTGAATGTGGAAGTATTAAACAATCTAGGACATTATCACATAATCGGGGAATCCCCAGCCATCAACACAGAAAACATCGCAAGATCAGAATTCGGTCGGATACACGCACCGTCGAAATATTCATATGGCGTAAAACTAAGCATTCGGGAAAAAACTTTAAATTATAGTACTTTAGCGTACTATCCTTAGATGTGGATAGTATATAGTACAAAGAGTGAAATTATAGTACAAATACTATAATTATAGTACAAAATCCAACCCTGCTTACAAGTTTACATTTTCTGAGCACATTTACCATAGTAATGTATATATTTTTTTACACCATCAGAAAGTAGAGACTTTTTTAAAAAAGCTGATATTTTAACGTGAGAATTTTCATTTGAAAATTAGGGTGCTTTTTCGATATTAAGTGAATATAAATTGCAAAAATAAATATTTTAAATAAAAAAAATTACAGTGTGTTTGGGATACAAAAAGGTAAGTTTTCACCAAGTTTCGTGAAAAACAATTCTATTTTCTAAAAGATAAAAATAAAAAACAAAAAAGTGGTTATTTGAATTTTTCACATAAATTTTGAGGTTATGTGAAAAAAGTGTGTATACAAAAGTTGTAGATCTTTTTATTACCTACAACTTTGCGATTCAACTTTTTTCCATAGGACTTGCAGTTTTTCCGGAAATCGAGATAAAACGTTTTTTACCCTTAAAAGCCCCCCCCCCCCTTCCCACGTCCCGACCTCAGATAGCCCGTAATTTATTTTTCCTATCATTTTTGTTGTATTCTCTTCCTTTTCCAATGGGTTTCATCCTACTATAATTTATTTTTGTATCAAAAGGGATCGGCACTGGTCTATTATGGTTATGCGTAATTTCTTTTTTTGTTAGTAAAACTTCTTTTGGCGCGATTAGGGGGTTACTGTAAAAGTTGGGGCCGGAATTCAGACGATTTTCGTTATTATATCAAGATGGCGATTATTTTGAAGTGATAACTTATTATGGGAGGGTGAACCGATTCGTTTCGTAACGCGAGCGGTCCATCGATCAACGGAAGGTTCGAGAATATTCGGGAACAATGTCCGGTCATCCGACCGACTCCTGACATAGAACAGTGATGAACAGTTTATGGATACATTGAAATAAGTGAATTAAGCATCGTGCTGAAAGGAGTTAACACCAAAACTCCGGCAAGACCTTGAAATCGACCGCACCCGTGTTTCATCGTTCTTGTAAAAATAACTTGAAAATAAATATACTTGACACTGGCAAAATGCATAATAATGCGAAAGCCATAGATTAAAAAGAAGAAGAATAATGTAACATACCCTGTTATCCAATTACAGAGCATAATGCGACTCAGTGGCGCACAATACCGAAAAAACACTTGATAAATTTCTGTTACTGAGTTGGTATCGATTGCATGTATCACCCGAAAGCAGTACTTTTGAGAGTGCTTGATTGTGCGTAGCGTTGCTGTAGTTGAAACATTCAACGTTGAGCATTATGCCGCATAATGCGCTTTAGTGCTGTAATTGGAAAACAGGGATAGTTTATTTGTCTCTGATATGACGGTGATGAACATTGTATGGAAACATTGAAATAAGTGAATTAAGAATCGTACTGAAAGTAGTTAGCACCTGAACTCCGACAGGACCTTGAAATCGACCACACCCGTGTTTCATCGTTCTTACATTAGATATATATTATAAAATAACATGTCCTGACTGACTGACTGATTCATCATCGCCGAGCGCAAACTATTAAGGCTACAAGCATGAAATTCGGAATGTATATTCATTTTGTTATGTAGGCACCCACTAAGAAAGAATTTTAGAAAATTCCACCCTAAAGGGGTCAAAATAGGGGATGATAATATGTATGAAAGTCCGTCATTTTGAAAGTTACATAAACAAAATTTTGTATTTCGGTTATTGACGTAAAACAAATAAATATGTGTTTCAGGAATTTTGGAAATTTTAGTTAAGGAGGTATTCTAGTCTAGAAATTTGAAAAAATCGATTTTTTTTTTTATATATTTTCAAAGTTTAACTATTCAAGAATATGTCTACCAGAGGATTTTTCAAAATTCGAATTATTTTCGGAGATATAGCTATTTTGCTGACCCGGCGTCCAATTCATTCCGGACCTCAGATAATTGAAATAGCGACATTTATTGCTGTTTGTATTTTTAATGAAGGCTTTATTCCTATTTTAAAAATGATGGAGCTTATGGGAATAAAGATTGGCCCGGAAGCTCATTCATTTGCTGTGAAAAGAGACAACGCCCGGATTGACCGCTCCGAGATACGAGCATCCTTTGCATCAAAAGAGGCCAGAACTGCTCGATTGGAAGAGAGAAACGCAGAAAATAGTTTTTTTGAAGTAGAAGAAGGTCTGATGTATGAAGCAGGAATGGCAGATTGAATAAAAGTAAGTATAATATATCATTTCATAACTTTGACAGCGAAAAACTTTACGCGAAACTTTAAATGCGTTTTTCTCAGAACAGACTTTTTCAATATATTTGTCACGATTTCTCGAGTTCTACTGGACCGATTCACTTGAAATTTTCAGGGAATCTTCTTTATAGACCTCTCAAGAATTGGAACTAGCCTTATCCCCAAATTTCAATTTTGACTATTTTTAAAAAATTCGAGAAACTCAAAAAAATGGTAAAAAATCGTCTTTTTTTCAAACAGTCGCCATTTTGTCAAAAAAAATTTTTTTCACTCATCGCTAGTTCTGATTCTTGCGACATCATTGTAGATAAATAATCTTTTTTATTTTATCATTTCAGATGACTAGGAGGGTAGAAATCATGTCAAAACTCATCTGCCAATTTTTTGACGCCCCCCACTTCATCGGCTGCCAGTTTTTTAAATTTTTGACTTTTTTTTTTTTAATTTTTTTCTGTACTCTTGAAACATTAATAAATAACTGATAAAAAAATGGATACTAAAAATATTGATTGCTTTTTTTTTACGACACTTTCAAAATGACCTAAAATTCATGTCTCTACACTAGAATACCCCCTTAATAAGAGATAAAAAGGGGGGTGAAAGTTAATGCGAAAGTGAGTTTGTTTGTTACGCTTTCACGCCTAAATCACTGAACCGATTTTGATGAATTTATCTATAGAGACATATGGGACCCTGAAGACGGTTACAGGCTACTTTTATCCCGGGAAATGCTGTTCACGCGGGCGGAGCCGCGACCAAAAGCTAGTTAGATATAAGTTACTTATGAAATTAAATGACTGAAGACTTGGCAGCATGGTCTACGACCTTAGCCGGTTCTAGTAAGGAACAAATAAAACAAAAAAAAATGTCTCTGATATGTAACCTCAAAAGTCAAAGTTACTAACAGCCCCTGTCGACTCAGCCCAAAAAAGTAACACGATAGCGCTAGGCAGCTATCTCATGTTTCAAAATTTTTCCATACATTTTATGAATGGATTTTCTTGCATCCCTTTCTACACTCTGTCCTTTATTAGTGTGTGTGATGCAGTGTAAGCTGTCATTTGAACGTCAGATTGAAATAAGGTTTTGAAACAATTCGTAACGCCATTTTGTACTGTGGTCAACGGTTGCTCTGAATTACCGCGTCGTGTATTTTGTTCTGCATTTCACAATTTTGATTGGGAGGCGGTTTTTACTTATTTGTTATCTAATTAATCTACTTTATTGTGTGCGAATGTTTTTGTAATCAACCTTTCTACCGGTCAAACGTGTAATCCTTATCTTTGTACTTACGTGTAGTGTAGTTTGATTTATTTTCATACATAATTCAACATGGTTCGTAAGTGTTCTGTTCCCGGGTGCAGTACTCGAGGCCCGGATATTAAATATTTTTGTGTGCCTTACACAATCAAATCAAGGTAGGAAATGTGGTTGAGGTTATGCCCTTTTTTACAAAAGTATCCTTTCACTAAACGCGGAAGTATACGTTTTTGTACTAAACATTTTATTCCCGAACATATTAATGACAAACTAAAATTAACGCCTAATGCAATTCCCTTATTAAACCTAGAAACTTCAGATAATCAAAGATATTCAGATTTGAAACTAGAAATTACACCCACTAATAGTGTTCCTGAACCCTATACTTTTAAAGTAGTTAGCTCTTCTGACGTTAATCAAAATAGTTCAATAGATGTAAGTTCTCAATTGTCTAGAACGGCATTTCATGCTTCATTGAATGAAGCAAATTGTAGCACTGTACCTCACCTCTCTCCGAATATACCATACAATAAGGAACCTCTTGCTATATGTGTAGCCCCATTCACATCACCAACCACTGCTGGTTGTAATACACAAAATAGTGCTCCCCTTCACCTCATTCCTAGTATATCACACAGTATGGAAAATCTTCCAGTTTGTGTAACCCCATCCACATCAACCACCACTGCTGGTTGTAATACACAAAATAGTGCTCCCCTGCACCTCATTCCTTGTATATCACACAGTATGGAAAATCTTCCAGTTTGTGTAACCCCATCCACATCAACCACCACTGCTGGTTGTAATACACAAAATAGTGCTCCCCTTCACCTCATTCCTTGTATATCACACAGTATGGAAAATCTTCCAGTTTGTGTAACCCCATCCACATCAACCACCACTGCTGGTTGTAATACACAAAATAGTGCTCCCCTGCACCTCATTCCTTGTATATCACACAGTATGGAAAATCTTCCAGTTTGTGTAACCCCATCCACATCAACCACCACTGCTGGTTGTAATACACAAAATAGTGCTCCCCTTCACCTCATTCCTTGTATATCACACAGTATGGAAAATCTTCCAGTTTGTGTAACCCCATCCACATCAACCACCACTGCTGGTTGTAATACACAAAATAGTGCTCCCCTTCACCTCATTCCTTGTATATCACACAGTATGGAAAATCTTCCAGTTTGTGTAACCCCATCCACATCAACCACCACTGCTTTATGTAATGCACAAAAATTAAAAACTCGTAACCTGATAAAATGTAAGTTAATTAATCGCATTAGATTAAATCCTAGTGAAACTACCCCTCGTAAACAAGTTTTACACACTTCCATTAACATTTTGAAAAATAAATTACGTCTCTTGCAATCACGATATAAAAAATTAAAGACTAGACTTGACCTTCAAGCTCCAAAAACAAAGATGTTTTTGAACATAACATTATGAGTACATTTGGAAAGTTATTAGTAGATTCACAATTACGTTTGACTGGTAATTCATTAAAAGGTCGCCGTTACACTGATGCAGAAAAAGTCTTTGCTTTGTCACTATACAAGTTAAGCCCTAAGTGCTATGGATTTTTACGAAAACATTTAGCACTGCCATGTAAATCTCGAATTAATTCGCTCCTTAGCAATATACCTCTGAGACCTGGTATTAATGACTTCATATTCCAACATTTGGCAGATGCTGCCTTGGATAAACCCATAATAGACAGCCAATGCACATTAATTTTTGATGAGATATCCATTAAAAAGCACTTAAATTTCAACTTCTTTACTGGGGTCATCGAGCGTTTTGAGGATATAGGTTCTGGTAAACGTACAAACAATGTAGCTGATAAAGCCTTAGTTTTTATGTTAAGGGGGTTGTTTTCTCCTTGGAAAATTCCAATTGCATTTTATTTTGCTCGAGATGGAGTTAAAACATTTGTTTTAAAGAATATTATTAAAGAAATAGTATCTGCAGTTTTTAAAGCTGGATTTATAGTAAGAGCTACAATCAGTGACCTAGGTTCTGCCAATGTTGCTGCTATTAGGTCATTAATATCAGAATCGAATGCTGAACTGTTACGTAGTAACAGATGTACAAGTGATATCTCCTATAAAATCGGTCCTAACCAATTATATCATATCTATGATGTACCTCATTTATTGAAATGTTTTCGCAATAATTTTCAGAAAAAAAATCTTCTTATTGGCAACCAAAGGGCAAAGTGGGAGTATATTGAGACTCTTTACAAAGTGGATGGCTTTGGTGGCAGAGCAAGAAGCACCAAACTTACTGAGAAACACATAAATCCAACTTCATATGATAAAATGAAGGTAAATGAATCAACAATCATACACACACACACACACACACATATATATATGTACGTGTGTGTGTGTGTATATGCATATTAATATATAGTACAAAACAAAGTCGCTTCCCGCTGTCTGTCTGTCTGTTAAAAAGGTCTACAAAAAGTCCACGATGGTATATGTCTATGTCTTAGGGATAACCCACAATAACCATTTTTTATCCTTTTTACAAGGAATAATGGCTTATTTACGAAGCGATTTTAAGCCATACGGCATTAATTATCCAATTAAGTACCTTAAATACATTGTGCATCTAATATAGATCAATATGACCCTTTACAGCATGTAATTTAAATAAACATTTTCGAAGATATTACATATTTAATTTTTTTGAAGTGAAACTTCTTTATCTGCGTTAGAAAAATAAAATCGTCACATTTTTCCGTTACGCGGCACTCGTAACATTTTTGACTTTGACTGGATTTTGACCAGACTTTGATTGGACTACAGGACTTTCATCGGACTTTGACAATACTTTGACCGGACTTTGACCGGACTTTGACTGGACTTTGATTGGACTTTGACTGGACTTTGACAGGACTTTGACCGGATCTTGACTGGATTTTACAGGACTTTGACTGGATTTTGACCAGACTTCGACCGGACTTTGACAGGACTTTGACAAGACTTTGACCGGACTTTGACCGGACCTTGACTGGACTTTACAGGACTTTGACTGGATTTTGACCAGACTTCGACCGGACTTTGACCTTACTTTGACTGTACTTTGACAGTACTTTGACAGTACTTTGACAGGACTTTGACCGGACTTTGACAAGACTTTGACCGGACTTTGACTGGGCTTCGACCGGACTTTCACCGGATGTAATAGGACTTTGACTGGACTTTCACAAGACTTTGACCGGGCTTTGACCGGACTTTTACCGGATTTAACCGGGCTTTGACCGGGCTATGACCGGACTTTGACCGGATTTAACAGGACTTTGACCGGACTTTGACCGTACTTAGAATAAAACTTCATTTATTGTTATTCTTAACAGAATAACAATGAATTTCCTACTCATGTTCATATTCTCAAACCACGGATAACGAGGTATCTGATACTGAATGGTTTTATACCATATACCCATATGCCCATGATCCCGACATGCGAAGGAAGCCAATGAATAATAACCTGTTTGTTCATAAACCGATTTGAAAAATTCTTTTATCATTAGAATCCTACATTATCCCTGATGAGCATAGGCTACTTTTTGTCCCAGAAAAAGCAAATCACGCGGGCGGGGCCGTGAAGAACAGCTAGTATAATATAAAAATATATTTAAAATAGTTTACTTATTTATTACTAATGTGTTATAAATATATTATGTAAATTTCAGGTCAAATTGGCAGCCCAAGTTTTCAGCAGGCAAGTGGCTACATCACTGGAAGTGCACATGAAGTCTCTGCTATTTATTCAGGACCATGATTACTTAACTTTAAACCCAAACATTGATAATGGCTTATTCACAGCAGAAATTCTTCTTTTTATAAATAATTTGTTTGACAGTTTAAATGGATTTGGCCATTATGGTAATAAGTTAAAACATGCTCTTTCCCGTAATTCAGAACACATCACTTTCTGGAATGATGCTGTAAAAAAGCTAGCATCAATGCGCTTTGACGCTTCCAATGAAAGGGAAGCAAAGCCTTTATCTTTGAAGCACTTTGTGCATAATATTAAAACAATAAAACATTTGTGGTCAGATCTGCTAAGAATTGATGGTGTAAAGTTTTTAAGTCTTAGACGTCTTAACCAAGATCCATTAGAAAACTTTTTTGGTCAAATAAGGGCACATGGTTCTTGTAGTACAAATCCTAATTGTTCTCACTTCGTATCTGCTTTTAAAACCTTGTTGATTAACAACATAACTACCGGTAAATCTTTATATACTAATTGTTCTGAGGATGATGACAAAATGTTGGGTACATTAAAAAACTTAGTCAGCCAACAAAAATATAGTTCATACACTGAAAATTTTCCTGGTAATGATACTAACATTATGGAGTCTATACCTCACGAAAATATTTTGCAAAATAAGGCTGTACCATATATTGCAGGTGCAATTTGTCGTTTTTTAGTGCCCAAATCGAACTGCAAAGATTGTGATAACTGTACAAAAGCACTATTATCTCAGACTGAGTCATTTCACGAATTAATTCGTTTAAGAGAGTATAGCCCTGATATAGATAGGTTATATTATCCTTCTAGGGATTTTAGTCAAATCGTCTGGCAGAGTATTTTTATTATTGATAAAATACTTCATGGTATACCTGTAATATACATAAAACTGATCTCATTAAAGCTTTTTGGCTATATGTCATTCGGATGCAAGTTAAGCAATGGTGCATTAATTTTAATAATAGAATAAATAATATTGATTTTAGACCTAAACATTTAGAAATGGAAACTCTAATCCGAGAAAAAGTTACAAAAGGATTGAGTTATAGATCAGGAAGAAGGCGTAGTACTTAATCACGCATAATTTATTTATTTAATATTAGTATCTTCATAGTATTTTGTCTACAGTTATTATGATTGTTGCAAATAAAATTGTTCTTTTTTAAAGTGTATTAGCCATATTTTTGTGCTTTTAGTTTATTATGCATTCTGTATAGTAGCTTAGGACAGCTCCTTGTATTATATAAAAAACATAATTATAGTCTTCTTTACCACCCTTTTATTTACTGTATTTACATTTCGTTACAACGATTAAACTCTGTACTATTTACACTGATTCTTGCAAATTCATAAGTAATAATTAAATCATAAGTAATTGTTGTTGAGTACGTATTATATTTATTATCACCTTAGTCCAAAAAGTTGTAATTTTTTGAGGGTTTCCATAATTGTTCATATTTTTATTGATATACCAATCTGTAAAATAGGAATTTTTCCTTTTATTTAAATATTGTGTTTTGGTTATAGTGTACCCAACATTTTCTGATTTTTGTAGCATTTTTTGTTGAAAATGTGCCATTACATGATACATATTGCAAAATATTACGTTATGCACGGAATGCTTTTTGCGAGGCGATAATTTGTAAATGTATTATTATTTTTAAGTTTAATTAAACATGTTAGGTTTTAAATTAAGCTGTATACAAATAAATTTCAGTAGTTATATTGTTAACCCATTTATAACAACAATAATTTCTTAAAATTGTTCTTTTTTAAAGTGTATTAGCCATATTTTTGTGCTTTTAGTTTATTATGCATTCTGTATAGTAGCTTAGGACAGCTCCTTGTATTATATAAAAAACATAGTTATAGTCTTCTTTACCACCCTTTTATTTACTGTTAACCATAAATAATGTAAAATCCCATATGTATAAGTATATAGGATCAGACAGCATCCTAATTAATTACGCATTAGATTCAATTTCATTCCTTTCAATCCGAATAGTAATTAGCATTATCGTAAATGTATTTTTATAGTTATATGATGTTCAATTACAATATGTGTATATGTATAAATGTTTAAACAGATTATAATATAGAGGTAGAAACCGACTAAAATAAATTTGAAAATGTTATTGCTATTAGATAAGTGATGGTTTAAGCTTAAAAATATTAAGGACATGGGTAAGACTGTAAATATCCTACCATATCTCGGGACTATAGAGTCCCGGACCCTTGGTAGGCGTGCGTGGGGCCGAAGCCAACACGTAGAGGCCCGTTAGAAAAATTTAATGTAATAATGTGATGTGACACCGCCCGGCGGCTATCCCTGTATACACTATATAAGTGTACCCAAATAAATATTATTCTATAAGTATATACTGTAAATATTATTCTTATTGTTTGTCACCTATATATTATTTACATTTCGTTACAACGATTAAACTCTGTACTATTTACACTGATTCTTGCAAATTCATAAGTACTAATAAAATCATTAGTAATTGTTATTGAGTACACATTGTATGTATTATCACCTTAGTCCAAAAAGTTGTAATTTTTTGAGGGTTTCCATAATTGTTCATATTTTTATTGATATACCAATCTGTAAAATAGGAATTTTTCCTTTTATTTAAATATTGTGTTTTGGTTATAGTGTACCCAACATTTTCTGATTTTTGTAGCATTTTTTGTTGAAAATGTGCCATTACATGATACATATTGCAAAATATTACGTTATGCACGGAATGCTTTTTGCGAGGCGATAATTTGTAAATGTATTATTATTTTTAAGTTTAATTAAGCATGTTAAGGTTTTAAATTAAGCTGTATACAATTAAGTTTAAATGGTTTCTTGGTGCTTCTTCTCAGACCAGTGGGCATTTCCGAAGCACCGGTAGAGACATTTCAAAAAATAAACGTCTTAATTTTTGAATTTAGTTTTATTATTATTATTTAAGAGGTTGGTATTCTACAAGGTTCATATGACGCTTTAGCCGTGTATTCGCTTCAGAAACCGGTATTTTATTACGGTTTTAGTATGAAACCGTCCTTAAAGTCATCCCTATTTTTTTTAATGATCGGTATTTTCAGAGGTTTACCGATTGCCGATACGGCACGTCTCTAGTATACAATATCCGTGCAAAAGAGAAAAAAGAAAAACACAGATCAATTCACACGGGAAAGAAAGAGAGATCCGACTTCTCTTATGAATGAATTGTATAACATGTACAGTATAAAAATTTATGCATGTAGGTGTGAGCTTATCGTGTTAAAAAATTTGTATGAAGATAACCGTCTCTCTAGTTTATTTGTCTCTGGTTACTAACATTTATAGATGAACTTAATAAATGAACTTAATAAATGTTTAACCTTTTTTATCTGTGCAACTGAAACAGTATTCCATTCAGAAACCAATCATTTTTACTATCGACATTGGCGAAATCACCGATACCCGGTGGAGCCATACCCAACAAAAAAAAGAAGAAAAGAAGAAGAACTTAATAAAAATTATTTAGTTTAGTTCTTATTTATAGAATGTAATATTGATACTATTTATAAAGATGCATGTGTCGAGATCTGAGGTTTTAAAACTTTACAGAAATTTAATTATCTATTCCAAGACATTGAAATTAACAGACCCAGTTTACTTTAGAAGGAGAATTTCTGAAGAGTTTAAAAGCAACAAATTATTGACTAAAAGTCAAGACATTTCTTTCGCTTATCAGGTAAACACTATTATGTACATTAGAAATATATGAGTACAATAAGCTAAGTTAAATCAATAATTATCTTTGTCTAAAGCAATTTACCTCCAATAGTGCGGTTAATTTATTATTGGTATATCTATTTATGTGAGTGCATGTTTCACACCGTCGAAGTAAATGTCAATAACACAGCAAAATACAAAACTATCCCATACATTGTAAAATGATTACTTTCTAAAATAGCTGTCTAATATATGGATGCAAATATGCAATAACATTTCAGCCCACATCAATAAAAAAATAGAGAAATCAATTTTATTTTGCTAAATTCAATAATTTATAGTTCTGTTTTGCATAATTGTTCATGGGAAATGTTCAATTTGCAATTTTATTTATATAGAATTTAACCTACTTTAATAAATTTATTAATCAACATCTCAATTTTTATTTGACATAGGTTGTAATGTTATTGAATATTTGCATCCATATATGGTAGTTAAAATTTAACTGTACATTGTAAATTAGGCCTTAACTGCCAACGAGTCATTACCTGTTTAACCTATTTCTTAGTATTCGATATTCTACACTGAAAGCCAATCGATGCTCCGTTACTGGGTACATAAATTATCCTAGTTAATCTTAGATTAATAATTGAATTCTAAGCGATAGCTAAAGAATACTTAAACTTAATTGATGTCCTAATCAAAATGTAGTGTCTTATATACTGCTTCTAAATTTCAGAAAGGTGAAGCTTTACTTCGAAGAGGTTCTGTTGTGTAGGATGATCCCGAATATGATATGTCGCTTCCGAACCTTTCGGCCAGGCATACTTACAGCCCTTAAACACACCATTGACTACTCTAAAGTGCCAAAGATAAATGAAAATGACTTGTCTGAACAGTTTGTCAGAGGAGGTGGTCCGGGTGGCTCAGCTGTCAACAAAAATGCTAATTGTGTGGTGCTCACACATATACCAACAGGTGATTATATATTATTTATATATACTGTTTATTTGTGAAATCCAAAATGGATAATGTTTTATAGTCTATGCTACACTATATCTCCACTAAGTGTGGACTAAATTTTGTATCTTACAAGGTTTATCACCTGGTTGTAGTGCCATATAAATTATGCAACAATCTGAGGCAAAATTGGAAAGTTCTCAATTGATAGTGGCAATGGACTTTGAAGTTAGTCCTTAATGTTTTCAACTTATGATTTGTTCAGTAAATAAATCAACTGTGGCTCTGTAATAAAAATAACCTTTATTACAATGACTTAACAATGTTAGTGAACATTATTTGGCATACATCATCCATACTGACAAACCAGTACTATCTAATTTTCTTATATATTATACTAGACGTGTTTTCTGCATTGCTATGATAAAAATGTTGCCTATGCCAGTCTCATTTATTTGGCTTCAAGCTTTTAAAAATACAGCACCTGTTTAAGGCCATGGTCAATGTGTTATAGAGATTTTAAGCAAAGCGAAGAATGAAATTGATCACACAATTCGTCAGTTTTGTGTGTTAAGTAGCTAGCTGTGAAATGGGAGGTGGTGGAGTGTATTTATTTATTTTTCACACTTATCAGTGGTAGAAGTGAAGCTGAATCTATTTCTGTAGACCACAGCATCTGTAATACTGGTTTTTTTATGTGCTAGAAGATTTTAAAAGTTAATTCATAATGCATAAAAACATTTATTATTATTAAACATTTATTGGTCTAAAAAAGTAATAGAAGAATATTATGGGCATTTCAGGTACAGTAATTAAATGTCACACAAGCAGATGTCAGGATGAGAACAGGAAAACTGCTAGAGAGTTATTAGTTACGAAATTGGACGAAATCATGAATGGTGAAGAGAGTGTGACAGCACAAAAGAAACAACTTGAAGGGAAGAAATTTAAAAGGGCTGAGTACAAAAAAAAGAAAAGAGCAAAACTAAAGGACGAATGGAGAAAACGCGAAGGATTAGTTTAGTATTTAAGTATTGTTGAACATAATTATAGCTTGCACAAATAATAATTAAATAATTCAAAACCACGGTATACATTTTCATATTAGTACATAATTATGTTTCATATGTATGAAAAAGCTCACACTGGGGGAGTTCATGTGAACAATTTTTTGAGTAGCTAGGTTAACCACTCAACAGAATGGTTATCGACATATACCTGCAGTATAGTCAGTTTGACTATTGACATTAGTTGTTTATTGGTTGAATAATTACCATTAAAGACAATATTAAGCATGATAATGTGGCACAAATTAAAACTAAGTTCATGTTCTGAGAGTCGTAACTTGATTACTGACACCTTGTTTGTCTGAACACTGATATTGTCTATATGCGATTAAAACGGGTGGCACTGATAGTTCAATTCATTTGTGTATGCAGTGCTATGTGGTCATAACTTTATAAATATAAGTATGCTTTTGATTTATGTGGTAATAACTCCTTAGTCAGTTGTACAGTGTACACCGCGCGTACAAATGGGTTGAATTATTTATGTCAATGTTACCAGAGTAACAGACTCAAATATTTTCTTGTTGCATGCTTTTTAGTTCTCATGATAAAAAGTAGCGTTTTGTGGAAGAAGTTTTTTTTCTTCAATCCTTGAATTTGGCACCCCTGAGATTGGCGCCCAGGGCAGACGTCCCGGGTGCGCCCTCAACATCCCTGACTGGGTGATGAACTGTTTTACTGTGGGTGTAAAAGCACCCACATCAAGTATTGTTGCAAGCATTTTTAAACTTCATTTTTAATTTTGCTGGTGGGAGGATATCCATATCCATCATTGTTTATCGGTGGTTGCTGGTTTTTTAGGCTGCACTACGCTTATCATCAGGTGTAGTGCAGTAACTTTGCCGTGCTCGGATAAAAAAAAAACTTGCTAATACGTACTTGCTAGAAAATCTGAACAGGGTAGGTCTGGAGTAGATACCATAGTAGGGAAATAAACCCTTATATTATTTTACCTATATAAAAATCAGAGTTCAAAAAGTAAAGGATACAATGCGTCCCAATAAAAAATGGTTAGCCATTTTGAACTGTTCTCGAGGGCTTTGTTAGAAATGCTTTGTTTCATACCCGAGGCTGGGCACAAAACCGACACACATTATTTGGTTCTATCGGTATTCGTATCGGTGTTCCTAGAATGTACATATTAGATCCTGTACGTAAGATTCCGTTATGTTTCGAATATAATTTGAACTAATCTGCCTTAAGTATTGATTTGATTAGTAAATTGGTGAAGAGTGGAAATATGAGAATATTTTGTCATTTGTTAATGCCCATTTCGTATTATATTAATACATCATTCGTTCATACATAGGTCCTTGAATACGAATTTGATAGAGTATCCTATTATTTCCTGAAAGGTTTGCTACGGATCGACCGCGACGGTTCCTCTGTTATAGTGACCGTTCCTGGCGGGTTTTTTAACAGCATAGGCCAGCAAACGAGCAAGTCGGTCACCTGATGGTAAGTGATCTCCACCACCCATGTACACCCACCACCAGAAGAATCATGGGCGCGTTGCCGACCTTAAAGGAAAGGGATAATTAGGAATTGGGAAGGGAAGGTGATTTGGGCTACCGGATATCTCACTCACCGTACGAAACGCAGCGGCCAGCCGCTACTTTACGTCGGTTTTCTGTGAGACAGTGGTAATGACCCGGTCGAGCCAACCCATTCATGCTGTATACAAAACTGTCTACAGCGTGGCTCTACCTGAGTAAAGTGCATTCCAAATATATTTTCGATCTAAACCGTCAAGAGACATTGCGTCCCACGACGGTTGGCAGAATTATGCCGGACTGCAGTTATTGGATATACAACTCCGGGAACTCCTAACCGGGAATGCGACTCGCCTGAACGAGCCACTGTGGCGGATTTTTTGTCGCTATCTAGTCGGGTACAAAATGATAAGGTAGATACCCACCATCGAATCAAGATAACACGATAACAGTGCTTACACATCACTGCTTGGCGGCAGAAATAGACAAAGTGCTGGTATCAACCAAGACGGCCTCTCCATACGAGAGACCTCTTAGTTCACACATGACAATATTATGCTTCCAAAGGACCTACATCATGAACCTTCAATAACTGACTGATGTCCGTAAGGTATACGTAAGTAATAAAATGCCCTACCTGTCTAGAACAAAATTATTATGAATTTTACGATCGACCTTATGGCGTTTTATGAAGCAGATATTGAAATGAATGATAGGTATCGCCCGCCAGTAATATAAGATAACTCGACGGGGCGCTTTTGTGGTAAGTGGTTTTCGCTAACGGTCATGATTATAAATAAATGGTATGAAGTTTATACGTACTTTTCAATCAATTTACTTGTATGCCTGTTTTATAGTAGTAAAAGGGCAGATGGGGTCAACCGATGGCAGTGGCGTAACTATTGCAAAATGCCAAGGGCCCCCAGCCCGACGGGGCCCCAAGCCCGTGACGCCACGAGCTCAGAATTAACGTAACATTTTAACAAAATTTAGTAAAACTTATAATTTTCTATAAGTACTTAAAGTCAGTTAGACACAACTAAAGACCTTATACAAATTCAAATAAATTACTAAGATTTTAAACGCATTAATAAGAAAAGGATCAATTTTAGAATGCGGGCATTGGTTGCTTACATGTGTAAACTCTAACAATAAGCTTTTGAACACGAACATTTCATCAAAATCAGTCCAGTAGGTTTCGCGCGATTCTTGAAGAAGCAGTAGAGTTCATAGGCGCCGGCAGCATGGTGCAAGGGGGTGCAGTTGCAGCGGGCAGCGGGGATTCTCCGAGCAATAATGCCAACCATTGAAAAAAAAACAGAAATTAAGTATACTTAATGTTTTCAATTACCGAAACATATTCAATCAAAAACCCGCGCAACTTGAATTTAACATTACATTTGTTGACATAATATACATATAATTCTATATTTTATATTAGTTCATAGTATAATGTGTAGATGCAGATGCAGCGGCGCCCATGGTAGAGTTATATAATATCTAGTTAATTATTTATTAAAAATCATTTAAATGTCCCCACGAACCAACAACGACAACACGTATTATCATTAGAAAACTCTTCTCATACCTACTTGTTATTTGTTGCTATGGCAGACTCGTCGAAATCGTTCTGAGGAAGAAGATAAAATATTATGCTAATCAAAAAGTATGTGATGCTCATCAATAAGGAAATATCTACAGCAATAAACACATTTTTCGTGAAAGTTGCGCGGCACTAGGGGCCCGCCTTTAAAAGGCTGGTCCAGACCAGCGATCCTTTAGTGGGTTCCGCAGAACTCAAGGATTCCGTGGAAAAGCCACAAAGGTTCCGCGAATTAGATATATTTATCATTGAATTGCGGCGAAATATCCAACCACATTAAAGATGACCTCATACACAGATTAAATGCTTTTGATATGTTTGCAATTCAACGTGATGAAAGTACAGATGTTGCTGATCTATCAATAAAAAGGAATTGTTGTGGGAACCGCTGGTATAGTGTAATAGTGTAATTATAGTGTAATTTATTTGCACATTACAGCACTATTGTACTGAACAAACATATAGACTATTAGTGTCTGAGTTTTATCTCTTGAAAGCGAGAGTTTGTAGTACGTATATATGGGTATGGAGAGGGTTAAAACTAAGTCAACATAATCAGGTTAGAACAAGCCACTTGTGTGCCGCGCGTTGTTTCTAGCCTCGTAAAAACTGTTGCCGCACCAAACATCGCCTTATTATGTTTACATAGCCCTAAATATTGAACCAGTATGTATACTTATCGATTCCTAGTTAATTATCGCTCCTTTTAGCAGTGAAGGCAAATGTGAAGAAACCTGCATACTTACCTACCTATAATTTTCCATTATGAATTTCGAAGATGTAAAGTCGCATTGGCAGCGTAGTTGACTAAGGCCTAAACCCTATCATTAGTAGAGACGGTCCGTGCACAGCAGTGAAAATAATATATTATAAGGCTGGTATTATTATAATTATAGATATTATATATTAATAGAAAGCTTTATAATATTATTTGAAATCCGTATAAAATATATTGTACCTTTTATGTAAATTTCGTAGCCACGTGAGTGGAAAAAGGGTATAGAGACAAATTGTTGATCGTTTACGGTCCAATAATGTAATTTTCTTTTTTATAGAAGAAATAATGGAGGCATATTTCATTGCCATCAGTTTTACATTTAATATAAGTACTTATTTCTTTTCTATTAAGGTCAGCCATATTATGTATTTCCATTTACAGTAACGTAGATTTTTTTTTATCATGTCACGGCAAAGTGACTATACCGATCCTGATGTTGTGTAGGTACATTGCAGTGCAAATATAATGCCGACCGTCAAGACAATGCGTCTCTCGGCCGTCGGCAGAATTATGCCGGTCAGACGTTATTTGATATACACTGTCTGACTCCAGAATGTGATTCGCCTGAACGAGCCACTATGGGGGGTTCTGCACCATGTCAAGTGGTCGCTGTCCAGTCCGATACAAAAATTATCTAGATACCCTACCAGCAGCAATAATTGATATTCATTATTATTTTATTACGTTCCACTATCATTATTGTTATCAAATAGGAGATATCTCGCAACATTTATTGTATTTATAAAATGTCACGCTTTAGGCAGGAGGTGGGCAGAAGTACAACTAGTGTAGATATGATTCGCCTAGCCTATCTCTGTAGGAGGCAAGACTATTGCCATACCGGGCACGATTTACAATTCCGGGAAACTCGTGTGAATTTTCGAATCAAAGACCTTCAGAAATACATGCATATATATAATTAGAAACTCACCGAAACATGTTTAGTAATTAATTTTGTATACAATCAACAGTATAATCACGCAGTATTGTTAAGTATTCTCTGATATTATTATAACAAGATTGAATAACAATTGGAAAACTATAAAAAGGTTTCATTTCATATTGATAAATAATGGTCTTGTACCAGTATTAGTTCTTATTTTCTGCGCGCTGTTCGCAAATGAAACCAATATTAAATTTAATCTCTTTAACAGACTGAGTTTTTGCTTTACAAGTACCTATATTTCTATCGTGAGCGAGCAGTTATATTACCTACGTCATTTAGTTTTGCATTGAACGTTTAACCCATAAAGCCAGCATAATTTATCCGACCATCGAGATACGCATGTCTTTTGACGGCCGAAATAATTTTGTAATGCTTTACACATACTATCACCTCCAATGTAGTTAGTTATTGTGCCTGGGTAAATCATTCATAGCTTCGAGAAATAACAACAGTGTGGAGCGTGGACAATAGTTGTTACTGGAAACCAAACGCTCACCGCGAGATTGGACTCGTTTTGAATAGCTTGAAGGTATTTCCGAACATTTGGCCATCCATTGCGACCTTTCAGGTTGTTTTTTAACAACGGTGTAGCGGAGACTGTAGGTTTTTTTTTTATGGCATAGGCCGGCAAACGAGCAAGTGGGTCACCTGATGGTAAGTGATCTCCACCACCCATGTACGCCCACAATATCAGAATCATGGGCGCGTTGCCGACCTTAAAGGAAAGGGATAATTTGGGATTGGGAAGGGGAGGGGATTTGGGCTTCCGGATATCTCACTCACCGTACGAAACGCAGCAGCGAGCCGCTACTTTACGTCGGTTTTCTGTGAGACAGTGGTAACGACCCGGTCGAGCCAGCCCATTCATGCTGTAGACAAAACAGTCTACAGCGTGGCTCTACCACTCAAGGCTATCGAAAGGCTGCTCAGCCGGCTCACATGGATGGAATGATCTTCTTCCGTCGAGCCTTGGGTCTTTAAAACTTAGTGTCCATACACAGCATAATCTATCTGGATATCATTAAAAATGGGCTGATTCACTCTACCGGACACCCCCGGGATTGTATTGACAATAGACATAAATTTCGGCTCTCATTAATTAGTCTACCGTTATGTCATCAGCAAATAACTGTTATTCAAGCGAAATTTTACGTGAATGTCCAGTGATTAAAATTTTATTCTCCAATTCTGCGAGCATAATGGAACAGGGCAGAAACATGAACAAAATAAATAACCAAAACAATGGACTTTTCTAATTTAACTTTAAACACATCGACACGCGTGTGAAGAAGTTTTAACGAACTGGAATATGTACATTGTTACATTAAAGTAACCTATATATTTATTTTATGCTCCTTTATTTATAAAGTTCTTTTATGTTATAGGAGTGCATACTTTTGCCTTGGTACTTTTATAATTTGATGAGACAAAAATCTTTAACAATAAATACCATATAAAATAAATGGTATATTTTGCTCGTTTGTTCGTGGCTTCGCGCACATGAAAGTTTTATTCTAACTGAAAACATACGAAAAAATACCTCACGCTTGTATTCCGGAACAAAAGGGGATAGGTAGGGGCTAGGATAGGTAGGATAAGCATTGCCACGGAGCTTCATCCAATATACTTATTATGGTGCTCAGTAATGATGTAGCTTTTAATGAATAAGGAATTTTCAGAATCAGAGTTTACAATCTACAAATAGTTACAAACTGTCTTTCATATGACATTAAAATTAGTATTGTATAATTTGAGATAACCCGAAACCCTATTAACGGGCCCAGTAGCGTACACGTACAATAAGGTTTTCCTTCAGGCGGGTACTGAATAGGTACTATGTACAAAATGTGGTACAGTTTTCTGTCATATTTTAGCCTATGTCGTACAGGAAACTCTCTTCGTATAAATGGAGCCTAATTATTAACAGTTTATCATAACAATGGTACCTATTTTCCCTACTTTTCTCTTACAAGATATGAAATATTCGTAGAGTTATGAAAAACTCGACGACCGGGTCAATAATGTTTAAACTTGAACAAAGAGGAAAGTTGTAATGGTTCACCATTACCCATTATTCGTACGAACTTATAGCCCGAGTTCTATTACTGCGGAGAATAGATGGATTAAATTATGCAGTTCGGAACTTCGTTAATTTTGGGAAGCGTAATGGCACGACCATGATCAAACAATATAAACAAAAAAAAAAGTGTTTTTTTATTGCCTTAATAGGTAGACGAGCAAGCGGCCCGCCTGATGGTAAGCGATTAACGCCGCTCATGGACATCGGCACTGCCAAGGGCACAACGAAGTCGCCGCACACCTTTATTTATCTCTTGAGTGGCTGACGAGACATGAAAGGCTAGACATTATTTACTGCTAATATATGTAAAATACCGGTCAAGTGTGGGTTAATATCGTGTACGAAGGGTTGCGTACCACACGCTTAAAATCTTACCTTTTTATTTTAATAATTTGTTAGCATATGCATCATAATACAACATTTGTGAAATTTTCTGCCGGCTATGTATTACGGTTCAAAAGATAAAGCCCGTAAAATGTAGGATAGACAGACTATGTAGGCTCTGTAATAGGGTTCGTAGCCTTTGTGCACGGAATGATAAATACGAAGTTATCGAAGCGCATAACTTTAAGCGACGTAATGTGTTTATGTTGACTAATTAAATGACGACTGCAGTCTTGAAGTTGTTAAACTTTGCAGACTAGATTAATCCCTACGTAAAGGAGAAAGTATTTGTACAATTAGCGATCTAACTTTTTCCCTACTAGAAGGTTTTTTATTTAACTCCTTGGTAAAATTGTTTTTGTTTTTAATATAATAATAATAAAAAATAAACAGATACACCAACAGTCACACTCATATATCCCACAATAAGCAAACCTGTATCGTAGGTAACTACGAGGGACTTGCGGTCCCATAACACCCAGACTCGAAACATATATTTGTTGATGACACGCACATTTACCTCGGTGCGGGAATTGAACCCACGGCCTTTCGCTTCACAGTCTGCTACACGCCTACTGCGGCACGGAGACTCTCAATATATATGGAACTTATTCATACTTACGTGTACTAGCGTGCTATTATAGTGAAATTAAGTGTGAAAAAGACGTTTTAGTGGATTTGAATACGCCTTTACTTCTGGTTCACTGAATTCCTCCCAAAATGCACATAAGATAAGAGACATTTACGTCACTTTGTCGAAGTTGTTTAAAGTTTTTTCTGCTCCCTGAAATTTCCTCGTAACTCGTAGCACTCGATGAGACTCTGTGCGACTATAAAACCTTCACAAAAAAATCTGGTAATGATTAAATCCGTCTTCGCCATTGTTTTCGGCACCCAATGGACATTACTAAAATACAAATTGAGAACAAAATCCTTTCAAGATATTAAGGGTCTATTTCACATTATTCAAGTCATATAATATGTTACCGCCAATTAACGTTTAGGACCAACACTGGCTGATCTTGGAACGCGATTCACCAAGAAGTGTGATAAGGCTCGATTCATAAACACTCACTGTAAGGTGTATGTAACGATTCTTAAACATGACTGTAAAGTGTTTTAAATGTCGAAGTATGACTTATCTGTTTTATTTCATTTGTAGCATTTACTTAGGGTGGTGAAACAGGCGCTCAAATTGTTTTTGAGGTCGGATTCAATGTACCGCCTTTGTCAAAGTAGATTAGTGTTAATTAATATTGTACCGTAGGACTGTTGATCGTTATTTTCCTTGACAAACAGTGTTATTTTATCTTCATGAAACAGACACCATTGCCTCAGTAGAAATGTCCCTTGTTGCTAAGGGAATCGAGTAAATATAATTCAGGTACATTATTTGAGTGTGGAAGACGACAAACTACCTTGAACAATGTAAGAACAGAGAGGGGTCGACAAAAATATGTTAAGGCTATCTTTGTTGCTGTGTGGTATATCTACCATTTTCAAATGCCGTGCATCATGTTTTTATGTAACATATGTTTATAATTCGTGCAAAAATCATATCATTTAGTTATGCAGCCATTTGATTGTCAGTTAATACCTTATTTTATTATGTAACTAGCTTTTGCTCGCAGCTCCGCCCGCGTGATCTGCTTTTCCGGGATAAAAAGTAGCCTATCACCCAAGTCAGCTCATACCCTGTCTGTATACCAAATTTCATCAAAATCCGTTCAGTAGTTTCAGCGTGATTGACGGACAAACATCCAAACAAACAAACTTTCACATTTATAATATATTAGTAGGATATACATTAATGATTGAACAAAGTAGAGTTACAAAGCAAAGTAACAAAGCTGTTAAACTTTAACTTAGGATACGTGACGGAGTAAACCCTCGGTTGAGACGGGGAGTTGACGCACATCATACCTTCATACGTTTTTCTTTTGACAACACTTTTCTGGTATCGAGTTCGATTCTCGCGTCTGGAAAAATATTTTTGTGGGGATATATTAGCTGATGCTGATTGTGAAGGGCACAGTTCCCAAAGATACTGATAAAGTTTTAATTACACAAGCGGAGCTGCGGGAAAATTCTAGTTGGTTATATGATTGAATTGCCACTCTTTCGAAGGCTGACATTTACCATATAGCCATAAGGCTGTAAAGGCAAGGTACGTGTATAGTAAGATATCACTATTCACTACCCGCTAAGGAGCCTTCTCAGTTTTTTATGGTTCTCCTCGGACGACTTCGATCTGCACTAACACTTTTATGACTTTATTATAGCGATGGGAACCTTCCTTTTTAGTTTCTTTTTCCTTTAAAGCTCAGAAATACTGGTAGAATGTATTTCCAATATAACTTACGCCAGTATTTCAAAAGGGGAGGCGGAGGTTAAACTAGTGCATCCACAGTTCGCGGATTATTTTCGTCTCCTGGGGGCAAACCTATCGGACATAAATTCCAATTCCGGGTATAAACGTGATACGTTTACTTGTATAATAATAATATCTGCCTTGTATTATATGGCCCATTGTCGGGCACCGGTCTCCCCTACGGTAAGAGGCCTTAGTTCACTACCCTGTCCTAATACGGGCTGATCGCCTTTACAACGATTGTTTAAATTATGAAGTACTAGCTGTTGCCCGCGACTCCACCCGCGTGAATGTCTTTTTCTGGGATAAAGAGAGGTCATCTAGTTCATGGTCTAATTTTATCCCAAATTTTATTTAAATCCGTTCAGCTGTGATGGCGTGATTAATCTACAAACATCCAAACTTTCATATTCATCATATTTATAATATATTTCTAAACTTTAAACCCCCCTCCCCCTCTCTTTGGCGAGCGGAATGAATTTTAGAGAAATGTGAAACAAGTATTTCATTATTTTTAATGAACAATATTCAATACAAATGTACTCAATTTCACAGCTATATTCCGTTCCATAAAAAGTTTCATACAAAGTTCAACCTCCCTTTTTCCCCCATAAAATTTAAGTTTCCAAAAATCCTTTCTTATTTGATACCTATAGTACATAAACTATCATCTGACCAAATTTCATGATCTTAGCTTTAGTAGTTTTTGAGAATTCGTGATTAATCAGTGAGTGAGTGGTATTTCGCTTTTATTTATGTATGTACCTATATAGATAGAGTTAACTTTCAAAGAAAACTTTGTATCGAAATCAGATCAGCTGTTTTTACGTAATACGAGAATAACAAAATTAAATTGAATGTTCTAATTGAGATTTTATATTTAAAATAACAATATTAATTAAAGTTGTTTTGGTTTCCAAACCAGCGGGTACAGTTGTCGAGCTTCAGTACCCTCGGGCTCTTGATTGTATTATATCGCTTACCGTGGTATAACCACGGTAACGGTGGCCCAGAAATAAGTTGACAATGTTTTTATTTTCAATATTTGTAATATAATTTATCTGTTATATAATTTCCAAAATAAATAGCTGGTCTTGATACAAGGCAGCAAACGTTTATTTAAATCTTCGATGTATTTCCGCACTTCTTTTGTAGTTATTTTATTCCATTCCTGGATATGTTTTCACTTTTACATATGTCGAGTAGCACAGACCCTTATCTCTAATACAGACAACACACTATAATCCATTGGGTATGGGAGAATAGTGGCCATTCCATATACTCTAAGGTTTAGAGCTTATGGATCCAGGAAAAGTGTCTTTATACTTTGTTGTTTAAAGCTCTGTGAGATGAAGCAGAATTTTGCTAGAATATTGTTCGTTTTTAAAGTGCTGTTGGCTCCAAGGAATAGTTACTAGCTCAAGAATAACTTTACGATACATATTAGTTCATTAAATTTTAACTCTAAATCGCCATTGAAACATAGTATCATTAACTGGATCATTCTAATAAAGGACTCAGAACCAACAAGTCATGTTTTAATATCAAGCCTTTTATTACACTTTACATATCTTCGCAATCCTTATGTTTTATTTTCACGATGTTTTCTTTACCGTTAATGCAAGCAATAATAACAGTTAATATAATTCGAACCCGCGACTTGTCTCGACATGACAGTCCGTACAACTCTCCACTGTGCTGTCGCTACTTTTATACTTACCTATTGTTGTATTAGTGAAAGTAAACAGGGCGCTTAAATAATGATTGTATCTCTTTTTAGCTATCGGCAAGACATAACATACATTTGTTGTAATTTCTAGGTTGTGGACGTAAATATGGCACATTTAGTAAAACATGTTTGGTAAAACAAATCGTCTGAAATAGGTCTTATCATAATAAAAAAATAACAATAATCATTTGTTACCCAAAAACACATATTTAACAATTTTCATATGTCCTACACAAATAAGTAACAACTCATAGGCAACGGGGAAGGCTTATGAAAATAAATTAAATATACGTATTATTTACGTTAGTTTGTTTACTCAGTTACATGATGAGATGATGATGAGCGTCACGTCTGCCAATGGACAGAAAGAATACCACAGAGAAGATTGAATTACAAACCACTGCATGACACTACAGTTACTGGCGCTCGATAGCGGGAAACATAAGTGACGACGTGTAAGACTTTACCTCAATGGACATTGGACATATGATAAAGATTTTTTTTAAAGATACATTTTATGTTTATTAGAGAGACATTATGTTTGACCCTCCTGGTTGTTGCTATAAAATACAGGTTTTTTCTCGTTAAATTTAATTCCTAGTTGAAACAAGCGACGTCTTACTTTTAGAAAAAGAAAGAATAGGTATGTATTGTAATTTCACTTTGAATAAACATTAATGCCAACATTATTTTAAACTATTTTCCTTCAATACACATGAACTATGTGTATTCCGATCTGTATATTATGTTTATTTCCCTTAAACAAATTCAATTATTGGCATCTGTCGTACGTTTGTTGCAACAAAAGAATAATGAATAAACGATTAATACAAACGCGCTGGACGTCTGCAAATATCACCAGCTGGCATCTGGATTACTATTGTTTTTAGGGTACCTACATGTCGCGTTGCGCCTCCGTTTATCCTTCTGTCTTCCCTACTTTTATCAGGCTCTATCTTCTTAAAGCGTAATAGGTAGTTGGCTATAATTCCCACAGAATATTATGGCGGATTCACGAAAAAAACAAAAGTTAAAATTTAAGTTTTTGGGTATGAATCCTACCCGTGGTGGGTAGGTGCGTGAGTCCGACTCACATTTAACCGGTTTATGCGTGCACTTTGTACGCAGAACATTGAACATTTTATGATTATATAACATTGTGCAATGCTCATTGAGGATTCATCTGGGTCGGTGCGATTGCGGGACATATGGCCGCGCGCTCGACATATTTGACTTGGTAATTCCCGCTCAACTTGGTAATTCATGCATTCTAAATTGTCCATTTGTCCAGTTTTACATACCAATTTGCAGCAACGGAATATGTAGTCGGCTTACCTCTACATTGTAGATTACGATTGTAGTCATACCTATGCCAAGTAATTAATTAATATACCTACGTCTCGTTCCGAGCCAAACAATAATTTTGGGTATTGTGATTTGTAAATTGCTCGTAAACATGATTGTTTTGTGCCTGCCTGATGATTGATGACTTTAGTACAAGTTTTGATAGTTTTCTAAAACGATGACACTTCGTTTTCTTCTCTATCGAGAAGCAGTATCCACTATTGGAAACTATGATGAATTGAAATCGATATTTGATTTATTTAGTCAAGTACGAAATTTCTTTTTGACCGGTTCTTTGCTATTTTACAGTATGATTTACTAATCTGACACTTTAACAATAATAACATTATACGAATTCGACGACTTTGAACTTATTTGTTACTCGTACTAGACCTACTGGAGTATGTTTAATCTTTGTCTACTTAAGCCTTCACTTTACGGTCAGTTTTATTACATACTAGCTTTTGCTCGCGGCTCCGCCCACGTGATCAAACAAACAAACAAACAATCAAACTCTACAGCTTTATAATATTAGTATAGATTTGGGTAGCTTAGCAACGGAAGCCTTCAAATAATATTATTTGGGTAGCTTAGCAACGGAAGCCTTCAAATATGAATAATTTTCCCCGTTTTTGCAACATTTTTCACTGATGCTTCGCTTCTAATGGTCGCAACGTAATGTTATATATCCTAAAGCCTTCCTCGATAAATGGACTATCCAACACAAAAAGAATTTTTCAATTCGAACCAGTAGTTCCTGAGATTAGCGCGTTCAAACAAACAAACAATCAAACTCTACAGCTTTATTATTAGTATAGATAGATTTTTTTCATCTACAAAAGTACCTAAGTGATAATACTAAATATTAGCCATGTGGCCTGCATCACACACTGTCTCATCGAGTAAGAAATCGCCGACTTGGAAAATTAATTTTATTTTTTTACAATTGATAACAAATCTTCATCGCCACCTCATATTCCAACAGTCACGTAAGTCTTTATACATAAGCATTAGACAAAATTGTCATCTAAATATATTATGTACTATCTATTACATATTTCCTGGATGTAGGATTTTTCCAGGGTTTAGGCCGGCTTGCACAACAATCCTTAATTGTATCTAGGCACTAAACATGTAGTATTTTATTTTATTTAATGTAAAATTTGACGTTTGTTAAATACGTTTAGTGGCTAAATACGATTAAAGGATCGTCTCGCAAGTCGGTCTAAGCCATTGAACCAGATAATGGGTTCGTCGCATCCATTTACTGTCAGCCCTATTTCACAAGTTGCTCCGTTTGACCAGGGCCGAACGCTTTTGACCTACTTATACTTTCATCGAGGTAAATAAAAAAATTGTTTTTTATAACATAGGCCGGCAAACGAGCAAGTGGGTCACCTGATGGAAAATGATCTCCACAGCCCATGTACGCCCACAATACCAAAAAAAAATGGGTGGGTTTCTTAAAGGAAAGCGATAATTAAGGGATTGGAAGGGTGATTTGGGCTTCCGGATATATCACTCACCGTACAACACGCAGCAGCAAGCCGCTTCTTTATGTCGGAAACTAAGTCCCATAACTTTCTTTCGGTAGGTACCATTACTTACCGATAGAAATAATTATCTTAGCAAATAATCTCCTTTTATTTGTAAACAATATCTATACGGTAGATTTAAGGACTCTAATTAAAATGTAAATTTAATTTTCCAGAAATAATAAATGTTATAATCGGAGCGAAATAAACTTCATTAGGATACCTATGCATTAATAATATTAAACATAGTTCCATTTAAATGTAGTAATTAAAGAGGAATGCCCAAATTCCCTATGTCGTTGGGTGGACACTAATTTCGCTAAAATCGCTGCGATTACATACTATGATTTTTTGACGCATTGGAGCGATAGATTATTTACAATTTATTTCAGTATAAAATATAATAATTCATCGACTTTTTGTTATTAAATTTATAATATCTGTACAAACTTTTTCACACGAACGGTATTCGAAAGAAGGCAAAGATGAAGTTTGTATTACCGCGATTTAACATTTTTCTTCAATTCCTCATAAAGTTGCGGAAAGTTTTTGTAAATTCTGAAACAAAGAATGTAGCTGAAACAGAATTCTTGAAATAAATTTATTTTTAGTACAGTTTGTTGCTTGGTTGTTCGTTTCTTGCGATCCTAATCAAGAGCAATACTTAAGTAAGCTCTTTCCTATATCCGCAAGAAACGGACCAATCACTTATCTACCTATACAGTAATCTACGCATTGCAAAGAGTTCGCTAAGTTTTGTACATCGTTCATCGCATTATTGCAGTATTATCGCAGTATTGTGGGCGTACCAGAATCATAGGCGCGTTGCTGACCTTAAAGCGAACGAATAATTAAGGGATTGGGAAGGGGAGGAGAATTTGTGTATTCGGATATCTCACTCACCGTACGAAACGCACCAGCAAGCCGCTACTTTACATGCATTTTCTGTGAGACAGTGGTAACGACTTGGTCGAGCCCGCACATTCACGCCACACTGTAGACAGTTTTGTCTACAGTGTGGCTCTACTACTCAATAAAAGTAGTAAGCCACAATTATAAGTAGTAGTACATAATTTTCCATTATATACTACAATACAATAAGTACAATACAGATGTAGTACATTTTCCACTTGGATATTCATTCCGTTCTGGATAGTAGCCAGTTAATTTTAAAACCAAGACTTGTAATCTTAGTTGATTTTAATTTTCTTTTGTAATCTTGTTATGCCAGAAAAAAAGGAGAATACAAAGCCGAGTCAAAAACAGACGGACCGTTACGAAAATTAAATAAATTTTGTTTAATCTTTTCTAAATTCTCTTGGCTCTTACGATAGGTGAACAAAAAATAAAAAATAGATACCGATAGATTTTACTCGGCTTGTGTGTTAAGTTGAAAATCTGTTCACACTTCACATGTGAGTGAGCATGAATGGCCCGCGGTGTGGTGTTTACTCCCCTCGCTCGACCTACCTAGGCATTTTGTCTGCTTTCTTGAAGTTTGCGTCTTCAACATACATTGAGATGGAATGGAATATGAGCACGATTTTTGTTTACCATTATAAGTATATGTATCCTAGTTTATCTGTTATATACTATGCATTTCTATCATTTCGTTTTAATTGATTTTGATTTTGTGTGATAAAAAAATATATGAAGCATGGACATACCGTGTAATCTGGAAGTTAGTTTTTTGGGTTCCGATTTAATTAAATGTTTAATTGATTCCCAGGCTTGTTCTAGCTTACAACCATCTTCTCTATTGAAATACTTTTAATTTCAAGACTTGCGAATATTTTTTTGTTCTAACTCTGCGAAAATCTGTTTAAATTACTTTTATTTCAATGGTAGAATTTATTTAAATAAAAACGTAAGTACTTATAACAATCTTGAATTTATTTATACATACTGTATTTAATACTGTATTTTGGATTATAAATAGATCCGATGTGTAGCACGACAAGCAGAATTTTCTCTAAGCATTTTAAAGTCTTGATTGTCTTGCTAATCAGAGTCAATGTGTATAAGTTTTACCATCGCCAGGTAATGGAATATTTAATAAATGCAGATATCAAATTATTCATAAGCTGAACATGTAAGCCATTTCGCACGTGTAAGTTATATATTGATTAAATGTAATTAATTTTAGAGCGCTCTCATCAAATAGATACATGTTCAAACGTTCATAACATAATTGTTATCAATATCGATCATGTTGTGATTAACATTATTATTATTAGCTTTGACTCGCGGCTCTGCCCGCATGCTCCGTCCCCGTAAAAATCTACTCTCACACATATTGAATAGAATGATAGAATTACTCCTGGGAAGGAAGCAGGATAATATATTATGATTTTAATAAATTAATTAATCAGTACGTAGTATAAAATCAAGTTATCTGCGTCTGTCTGTTTGTCCGCTTATTTTTCCTTAACTATGCAACGGATTTTTTTACATGCCGTTTTCACTTTCATTCAGAAAGTTTTTTCCGGAAGGTTATTGTAACACGCTATGACCCATGGGAGTAAGGCAGTGACATGCCTGCGGTGAAACCGAAAGGGTACGCTAGTATTTTAATATAGGTACTAGAAATACATAAGTAATTGTATTGGGTTTTCAATAGGTACATCTATCTAACACGTACAAGCAACATCGATTAAACTGGATCGCTTTATATTCAAATCAGTTTCAACATTTTGAAACACAAAACATAAACCACGATTCCACGATCGTATTTTGTTAATTAGCTTGATAACAACTTAACTCTATGTAGGTATATAGATAATAGGGTCTAGACTCTAGACGGGCTAATTACAGATTTGATATTTTTTTTCGGACAGCAATCTAAAGTTCGACAAATCATCATAAAAATAATTGAGAAATGTCAAAAACAATAATAAATAAAAGGTTAGTTTTTCTGTAGTGAATTGTGATTTTTAAGGTTTTTAATTACATTTTGCAATCTGCATTATGTAAGTATTGTAGCAATAATTTACTGTTATTGGTTTGTTTTCATGTCACTAATTATAAATAGACGGCTACGATTATTGAAGAAAGAAATAATAAATAGCATTCAGGTAAGTGCATATAACTAGGTACATATAGGTATACAATAGGTATTATGAAAGATTTTCAATAATATCAATGTCTAAATCGGTGAAAAGGGATGGGAAAGTTTGTATGGGAAATAATACATCAAGTAAAAACAGATAATTGGATTTTGATACAGGTTTTAGTATTATGTTAAGCGAAACTCCAGTAAAATGTATAAAATTAAAGAAATATAATAATATGTGGAAGTTGTAAATAATAAAAAACACCTTTCCCCAAGCACTGTTGTGTTTTTTTATTTGATTCAATGATGAGACGAGCAAGGCTCTCGCCTGATGGTAAGCGCCACGCCTGCCCATAAACAGAAGCAACACCACATATAACTTTGAATTACAAAGCACTGCATGGTTTGAAGGACATTGGAGCCAGTGAAATTATTGGGCATTATGAGACTTGGCATTTTGTCTCGGGTGATGAGCCATAAGTCCAGTGCCATGTCGTGTTCTGTAATTCAAAGGTATGTGTGGTGTTGCTTTTGTTTATCGGCGGGCATGACGCTTACCAGCAGGTTTAACCTTACTTTGTAACTGTGGTATAATGTATATGGCCTAAACTTATGTTTTTATAAAATAAAACCTATTGATGGGTGGGTGTCACTGTGACGGCTCTGATGGATATACAATTTTCGATTGTTGGAAAAATTGTTAATTGTTTTTGTGAGATAATAATATTATTTAAATTGTTAATCGTTGTTGTGAGGTGTTGTTTCCTTTTTCAAAATCCAAAATAACATCATATAAACCCAAAATTTGCAGTGAAACTACCATTGTACTGAAAGCTATAGTATTTTTATTTAAATAAAAGGGGATCACATAAATTACTGCGTTTCAACTCCGTCCATTTCTTTCTTTCTTTTTTATTAATGGCTTTCGCAGTATTATGCATTTAGCCAGTGTCAAGTATAATGTATTCTCAAGTATTTTAACAAGAACGATGAAACACGGGTGCGGACGATTTCAAGGTCTTGTCGGAGTTATGGTGTTAACTCCTTTCAGTACGATTCTTAATTTACTTATTTCAATGTTTCCATATACTGTTCATCACCGTCAATGTTTATTGAACAAATCCACATCACTTTTATACAACAAACACAACTCTAAACTATTTTATGAAATAAATTAAAATAAGCAATAAACTGCACTGTCAGAATTCCCGCCAAAACTCCTCCGTCCATTTCGTTGTCGTGTTCTGAAATACCGCAATTACGGCCAGCATTTTGTTACACGAGCGCTGTGAAGAATAAAACTGATTTTCGAAAAAGGAAATGCATTTTAAACATTCAAATCGGAACTACCGCACCTACAAGCATAAAAGCACAGTGACAGTATTTTTATTTCGGATATCCGATAGTTTCGGTTACGGTTATGATCATTACCATTATACATACATACATTTTAGATTCATTAAAAGAAAACATCTAATAAAAGGGGTTTTCCTATCCTATTTATAAAAAGAAAACTGCAGATAACTAAAAATATTATTTTCTGTAATAAAGGTTCTTAATATATTAAATGTAAATCCTGACTCATGTCCTCTTTTCGTAGTCAACCGCAATTTGTCTGAATTATATATTGATATATGCACTAATTCACATGATTTTATGCTGTCATTGCATGGCAATATATGTACTAGAGTTGATTAAGAATGAAACTAATGCTTACTTATTTAAAATTGTTAAAGAAATTATTTTTAAATATTTTGTTGTTATCGAACACATTTATTTTAGTCTACAGTTATTATTATTTTTTGTATCTGAGAACGCAAAGTAAGCAACGCAAGCGTAGTGCCGTCCAAAAAACTAGCGACCACACAAACGAGTTGAGTTCATCGGCGATCACCAGAATCATGCCGGCCTGTATAAATGCTTCTTCCCTCTCCGAAGAGGGAAGAAGCAAATCGAGGGGCCTGCGACAGGACAGGCGGATGACCGATGCAGACACATGTATATAAGGATGTCCCCGTATACCCGCCCCAACTAACCACCAAGTCAAGTCACAAGCCCCTCGCGAGAACTGGATATACACTGGATGATTCTGGAATGCGATCCACACAAGGTGTGTGGGTCACTATGGTAGGTATTAACACCATGTGTACGGTGGTCGCTATCCGGATGGATATGAATATCCTACCACCAGCAGTGTAGACTGAACGTGTTCGATAACAACACACACTAAAAGTACATATAGCAAGTCATGCAAATACTAACTGAAATATCTATATTAAATACATTGTTATTCTTGACGCATAAGACGAATTCTGCAAAACCTATAAGTAACAATAAACAATTTATATTAGATGTATAATGCTGCCCTGATAACGAAGAATGCAGTAATCGACATTTTTGTGATTTTCACTTTTTTCCAGAAATGGCATCCCTAGAGGTTCATGTACATGAGAAAAATATATTTTCATAAAAAAATTCACTCGAAGTATGTTTTTTATGTAATGATTTTCGCCGCACTTGCATAAAAACTGCTTCAATGATAAGAAAAAACGCAGTATTAAACATTACCTACTGGGTTACAGGTTAAGTCAACCTAGATCCGTTAAGAGATTATAGTTTCCATCATTCCTGACTGATTTTACTATGAAACACCCTATCCCAAACCTAACGTTCTCAAAATATTCGACTTTGAAGATTTTCGTAAAAAAAGTACCGATTTTTTGCCTATTCTCTTCTTTATTTTGTGTTTTGTGTTTCAAATTTCTTTGTTTATGCGATTTTTGTATAGTAAATAAGTTTGTTCATTACTTTCAACACAAAAACCACATGTAAATTTCCCAACTGGGTCGCAATGGACGATTGATAATTTAAAAAAAGAAATTAATTTGTAAAAACTTTTTGTTCTTGTACAAATATTTCAAAAAAAGTCTATGACAGCCATGCTGCAGATGCGCTAAATAATATCTACGTTTCTTTAGCTATCCAATAAGGTATAACAAGCTAGGGTGATATCACAATTCTTAGAAAAAAACCTTGATATAATGCTTCCGGGAAGTAGTAAAAAATAACAGTCCTTAACCATGAAACTAACATAAACTAACTTAACCTACCACTTGGGTATAAAAACAAAATAGATCTAGGTCGACTTAACCTGTAACCCGTATAAGTCCTTGAGAAGACACAGTACACTCCAACTTAGTTCCGAGCATATAATAATGGCTATAATTATTAAAAAATAATGCAGTAATCGACTTGTGCTAAGACAAAATGCAGTAATACGCGCAAATGCTGCATTTAGTTTTAGTATCCTGTGACTCGGAAACGACCTGATACTAAACCAAAACGCAGTAATACGTATTATAATTGCATATATTAGTAAATTAAATAAAGGAAAATTATCTTGTAAAAGCTTGATTTTTTTCCGAATTTTTAGATATATATTATGACCAATAAAATACGAACATCTTGCTCAGGTGATATGAAATATGTTTTTTGCGTTTATCTCGTAACCGCCATTTTGCGATTACTGCATTCTTAGTTATGACGGCAGAATGTAATCCTTGAAAAGCCTGTGGCATAGAAGTCTCCATTAGAACATGACAGCCGTTTCAGTGGATTTTCTCATGTACGTCAATTACAAAGATCTTGAACGAGTCTAATCTTTCTTTTTGTGAAGCTCTCTGACGTGTACAACCTTGCATATCCGTAGAACAAAAACACGTTTACGATTTTGTTCATCGAATTCCTTTTTTTTGTTAGCTTGAATGACGAGGCGGCAAAGCGCTCGCTTGATGGTGAGCGTCATGCCTGGCCATAAGCAGACGCAACACTACACAGAACTTTGGCGTGTTGCGCTCGTCAGCCCGAGACATAAGATTTTAAGTCTTAGAATATTTCACTGCGGTTTGAAGGGCATTAAGCCAAAATAGTGCTAACACACTGAAATAGACAAAGCGGCGCTACCAACCCAGACGGAGCCCCGGACCATTGAAATATAGAAGACATCTTTCATAATATATTTTATCCAAATTAAAGATAATTGTAAAAATACAAAATTGGTGTGTATCATTGTAATCAAAAACACACACAAATTCAACTTTGATGAGATACAAATGTTCAACAGCATAGCTTCTCAAATAAACTATTTAAGAGAGGTTAGTTGATGGACAATTTCAGTTTCCCAGGATATTCGTCGTTTTAATAACCGTGAAACTTTGTTCGCACGAGTACATAGTAACGTATGTGCCCTAACTCTTAAGCTATAAACTACAAAGTAACAATCTCAGCAGTGAACATTGTATCTCCTGCCTATAAGTAAACATCGGTTGCCGTCTAATCGAATATTAAATCGAGTCACTGTTAACCATTGTTGACGTAGGTTTCCATTTTATTAAAAGCCTACAGCTGTATCGGGTTCATACCGATCGATTTGTGTATCAAATGACTTGAATCAATAAAATCTGCATGGGCTTTGTTAAACGATTCGATTGAAAGTCTGTTCAGACGGTTCAGCAGTTGAACGTTCTAAATTCGTAATTGTGAGTGTTCCAAATTTGAATAATGCCGTTTTGATTAAATTACTTGTTATATCATGATTAACAAGTCTACGTCAGCCATATTTAGCTCATCTATCATTTTGCAAATTGTATTAAAAAATAATCAAATTGTAGCCTACTATTTAGCGAGCCAAGTTGTTTATTGTATAAACAATTATTTTGTAACCGAAACAAAAAAAAATTTTGCAATTTTTGTTTCCCGGAACTAGCACCGACTCCGGAAAGACCACTATATTACTATACCTGTATACCAATATGGTTAGTGTATGAAATTATTATTATTTATGACTATTCAACTTCATTTTTTAATTTGTGAGATTACTTAAACTTATTTCCAGTATTTTTTTTTTTAATTACGATATAACAAGTTACTAAAATAGTTTTTAAAATATAGAAGGATGCAAAGAATGAGAATTTTATTTTTAATAAGCTACTTCCCCGCTCTCGTGGGTAATATGTGATATGATGTACGATGTTAAAACCTCTATATACCAACGTTTCGACGAAACAAATATTTGGTGTGAACGTGACTCCAATCTAATGATTTTTTATATTTACGCGAATATTACTCATTGAAATAAAACTAATTTAAACGGATTTTATCGCGGTTTTTTATTAATTTTGATCCCGACGCGACGTTTCGAAAGCTTTTCTGCCTTCGTGTTCATGGGATGGACTGACCACGAATGACCACGAAGGCTGAAAAGCTTTCGGAAACGTCGGGATCAAAATTAATAAAAAACCGCTATAAAATCTGTTTAAATTAGTTTTATTTCAATGACTCTAATCGTTCTAGGCGTTCAAAAGTTTCCCATTGGTTACATAGTGTCAAAAATTTATTCAGTTGTTTATTTTCAGTTTAATTGTGATTGTCCCGAATTTGATTTATCTGAAAACTTTTCCAGAATCATAACGAATAAAACAAAAAGGAATTTCAAATCGCGAGTTAGTCTTAAGTTCATAAAATCCCTTAGTTAGCTATGGGATTTTTTAGTTTATCGCGTATTTAAAGATAATCGAGGCATATTTTCCATTTTTTTTTCCATATTAAGATCATTCCGATTTTAGGAACAATAAAAAAATAGCAAAATCGCTTCAGCCGTTCTCAAGTGATGCTGTTTCAATGAACAGCATTTCATTTTTATTATTGATAGATTTTCAAGTGAATATTGCTTTTTTATTGAACTCGCCGTTGTTCTTAATTTGGTCGATATTGTATTTTCCAATAACAAGCCGTCACGTGATAAATGGCTGCGTCCAATTTGTCATCGTTATTTATGATCAATTCCATATCATGTTGTGATTTATTCAGCCCGTTAGCATATTTATATTGTTTTATATAAATAGTTAATCGTATATTTTTAGGTAATATTTATTGACTTTTGTATTTTTAGATCAACTAGCGAGTACCTAAGGCCCTATTTAATTTAATTATTAACATAAGCTCACGCCTAATCCACGACAGCTTAGGCAGAGATGCACCGTGCTAGTAGTGCACCCGATGTTTGCCAAAGTTATTTTAATTCCATAGTGTAATGGGTGGCCAGCCTATTGCCATGTTGGACACGAATTCCAATCACATGTGTGATTTTATCGAATCGAAAGGTTCTTACGACAATTTTTTATAGCCCCACCCAGGATCTCACCGATTTCTCATAGGTAGACTGTGATTACCTATACTTGATTATAGCTACATATAATAAGGCGGTTATTAATTTTAATTTGATAATCTCGATACTTATATTTTTGATTTATAATATTTATTTATTGTTACTTTCGTGTTTTTAGTCGACCTTTTTTTAATAAAAATATAGTACTCACTTATGAGTACGTACTACCTATTATTTATCCGATAGTAAGTAAAAGAAAAACTGTTTAGTTTTATGTAACGCGGGTGGCAGGCAACTTGTGTATACAAATTTCTTCAGATCCCTTCTCGAGATAATTGCAACATATAAGAGACAATCTTTCGTAGATCGTCGTTGGAATATACTGAACAAACAAACTCAGTATAGTTTGTCAATTCAGTATCTAAAAAAGTAAATCCAGCTGTCGGACACTTTTAAGGACATTGTAATAGAGTTTGTCATGTCTACGCAGAAGGCAGACTTAGTGATTGTGACACTGTTGAATGGTTTCCGCTTTGAATTCATGCTATGTCTTGGGTGAGAGACAACACTAATTATGTTACTTGCACTAACATCTGTCTTTGTGTTGTGTTTAAGTGCTCAACTTGTAAGTCCTATTAGAAAAAATAAATAAAAAGTGTCTAGAGTGCATTTATTTATTACTAGATTTTCCTCGCGGCTCCGCCCGCGTGATCTGCTTTTTCCGAGATAAAAAGTAGGCTATGTTTCTCAGTGATAATGTAGCTTTCTAACGGCAAAAGAATTTTTGAAATCGGGCCAGTAGTTTTCAGGTTTATTCGATATATATATACAATAATACAAATCTTTCCTCTTTATAATATTAGTGTAGATGTAGGTTTTTAAACTATTTTGTTAATCCAACGCGAATTTTGATACCTTATAATATTACACTCATGAATAGTAATAACACATAATCCGTAAGTTCAACCCTGCTCGGTAAATAAAGCGAGATAAGCGAATAAATTAAGCATTTAAATCGAACGTGAAACTGCTATGAGATTCCTAAACAAAGCTATTAAAACAGGAAATCCCAAGCTTACTATTGTATGTTTAATTCTAGATACGATAAGCTCGGTAATTTTGTGTGTTCTATTTACCTACATTATTCATTTCTGTTTATAAATGATATATTATGTTATATAACTTTAAACAGAATATGGGATTTATTGTGTTAGAGGTCGTCGTAACATCTTAGTTCGTTCACATTTATTATTTACTGATAGATTTTTAGTATTTTTTTTTGTTACGGATACATCCCATTAGTAAAATAACTGTCAAGATTACATGTTTGTGGCCTTTTAGTTAATGAATTTCCTGGCGACTGGTTTCTCGCTTTTATATATTAAAGTACCTACTACTTGATGTTGCTCGCGGGATTTGGGCCTCCGGATATCTCACTCACCGTACGAAACGCAGCAGCAAGCCGATACTTTATGTCGGTTTTCTGTGACACAGTGGTAACGACCCGGTCGAGCCGACCCATTCATGCTGTTAACAAAACTGTCTACAGCGCGGCTCTACCACTCATATATTTTTTATTATATTATTTAAATTTTCATGGGAAATACGGCTTACGGTTCATTGTTATCAATCTGACAGTAATGGAAGTCAAACCATTACTCTTGCAATTTTAAGTTAGACAGTTCATTCGCAATTTTGCGAGTGAATAAACCTCTGTAAATCTTCAGTTCTTTGTTTCGTTCTTCATTTGGAACAAAATAATATAAAAATTTTACCTTCCAATAAAATTTGTATTATGTTTCCTAAGACGTCTGAAGTCCATATTATGAGAGTACATCGCTTCCTTCCGTCGGTTTTCGGCTAGGTGTCGCTACTTTCCGTACGCTTCCGGCCTAAGCGCCCTCTGCTGGCCCTAGCTGTAAACTAATTTACACGAGACAAGCCACAATTTTGTTTCGTCATTGTTGGGCTCATAATGCATTGATGGATGTAATATTCACCAGGAAGACATCACTTGGACTTCAGACGTCTTAGGAAACATAATACAAATTTTATTGGAAGGTAAAATTTTTATATTATGTGTTCCGTTTGACGTCTGAAGTCCATATTATGAGAGATCTGTTTGTTATCTCCTGGTGGCTTGTATGTAAAGACGCAATAATGTGATCTACTGTAGTGTAAATTTAAATGAAGCTTTAATGGAATTACCAATAATTTACTTTGATGTGCATTAGATAAATGTACTGCATTTAACAAAAAATAGTTTTGTTAATCAGCAAAACAATATACTTATACTTTAACTAAGAATCAAGGTACAGAAACATATTGAGATAGCGATTTCTCCGAATTATTTGGAATATTAGAATCAAGTATATGCCTTTGGTAATATTTTCGGAACGTTGAACGTTCGTGCATCCAATTCGATTTAGCAAATATTTCATTGATAGGATAGTTTTTAATCCAATTCAAAGAAGATACAGCTGCTCGAAAGCTGCCCGGTGAGGCTTCTATTCCGGCTTCTATTGACAGAAGTCGTTTCACCCAGTCACCAATTATAGTGGGTGAGGCAGGTTTGTAAGGTGCTTTGGTTGTAAGAAACAAATTCAATACAGAGTCCCTGATGTCTCGAGTCAAGTTTAAAAGCCTCTTTAGCCAATAGACAGGGTCAATATTTCGATCTGGCTATACTGGTTACTGTTTTACTATATCAGGGCAGTCCTGGATTTGTTAATAGGCCGTATAGGCCGCGGCCTATGGGTGGCAGTGTCATAGGGGCGGCAGATTTCAGAGGACGCTCACTCGATTTAAGTATAAAAGTACTAATTATCTTTAAATAATTAATAATTTTATAAATAACTTTCTAACTCATTCGTTTATTTAACTTTAGTGCCTTCCCTAATATTTGTATTATGGAAGGAAATGGAAAATTATTAAGTATTTTAGAAACCTACATACACACATATATAAACTGTTTACATGGGGCGGCGGAAATAAAGTGGCAAACTCAACTCAAAAAATATAAATCCGGCACTGTGTCAGGGGGAGCTATTTCATGGGAGAGTAGAAAGCAGAGGACAGTACTCTCTCCAGCATGAAGCATGGAGGCCGAGTACATGTCTATGGCAGATGCTTGCAAAGAAGCAATCTCAAAGCTCTGCAATATGAAATTACTAATCACATGTACCCCATAGTGTTATATAATGATTGTCAGAGTGCACAAAAGCTAGTAGATAATTGTTCTTTACATAAAAGAAGTAAACATATTGATTTCCATTATCATTTTTTAAAAGATGCTGTTAAAGAAAAAAAATATTATTATAAAGTATTTGCAAACTGATAACCTGCCCGCTGATGTACTTACTGAAGCTCTCAGTCCCAGAAAGCATCATAACTGTGTTAAAAGCTTAGGACTTGTAGAAAAATAACTATTTATGGTTGCATATTGTGCAATTATAGTTTCATTTGATGTGGATGAGATTATTAAAAAGTTACAATACATCAAGGACACGAACGCCATCTATTACCTATATTATGTACTAACTTTACAAGTAATTGCCACTGTCTATGATCCCAGATCTGAATTGTCTTTTTATATGTAATAAAGTCAGTTGTTCGCCGCAATTGCAGCCATGTGTTTAAATAATATCCAAGCGAGATCGTAATGCCAACCCCTGCTGAACGCGTCGTGAAAGCAAGCGTTCGAGTCTGACAAGTTTCGAGAAACAAATGGGAACGACATGAGCGTTCTGCGAGGCAAACAGTTCTATAACCGGAGTTCCCCAATGTTTGTAGATTTCTTCGGTTGCCTCGCTTACCAAGTACCATTCTGCGATGCTTAGATCTCTTGACAAGTGGTCTGCCTCTGTATTGTACACTCCTGGTAGGTGGTGAGGTTGTGATGTGATCGTCCACCAGTGTCAGTAGTTTCATGGTCAAGTCCAATAGTTTTTTGTGATCTGGTCCTGGTTCTTTATATAGGCCACCACAGTCTTGTTGTCGCTCTGTAATAAAACTTCCGAGTCATTTAGAGCTGTGGCTTTGGCTGATAAAGCCGCACACACAGCGTACATCTACTTTAAGTTGCAATGCCAGTTTATTTGATGGTGTCCCCAGGTACCTTGAATTCTCTGGTTGTTCAGCACAGCACCCCATTCGTATGTCCGAGGCATCCGTGATCAAATAGTTTGTTGGTCTTGGACTTGGGTGAATCTCTGTTCCCAGGGAGATATTGTCTACCACCATTGTATCTCGCGCCGCACTTCCATCGAAAATGGTTTGCTGGCGCGAGGAAACTTGCGAAGTTGACTGCTGTGTCTCTGCAGCGTGCGGCAATGCAACCTTCCCCGGTGGGTGATGAAGGTCGCAGAGTTGACATACCCTAAGAGGCGTTGCGCCTGCTTGAGGGTCCAACTGCCGGCTGTGAGACGATCCACTAAATACTGGCAGACCTTATTTAATTTGTCTAACGGCAGGGACTTTATATTTGTTTGTGTGTCCTCTAGAACGCCTAGAAATTCGACCGTCCTTGTTGGAGTGATGCTGTGTCTCTGCAGCGTGCGGAAATGCAACCTTCCCCAGTGGGTGATGAAGGTCGGAAAGTTGACATACCCTAAGAGGCGTTGCGCCTGCTTTAGGGTCCGACTGCCGGCTGTGAGACGATCCACTAAATACTGGCAAACGTTGTTTACTTTGTCTAACGGCAGGGACTTTGTATTTGTTTGTGTGTCCCCTAGAATGCCTAGAAATTCGACCGTCCTTGTTGGAGTGATGCTGTCTCTGCAGCGTGCGGCAATGCAACCTTCCCCGGTGGGTGATGAAGGTCGCAAAGTTAACATACCCTAAGAGACGTTGCGCATGCTTGAGGGCCCAACTGGCGGCTGCGAGACGATCCAATAATGATGACGGATTTTTCTAGATTGACGCACCAACCCAAAGTTTCTAGTAGGTGAAGTGCTAAGGTTATTTGGGTGGCGAGAGTGCTCTGTGATTGGTGAGCAATCAAAAAATCGTCGAGGTATACTACGACACGTAGAGCCTTGGATTGTAAAACCTCTGCTATCCAGTTTGTCACTGTTGTGAACCTCTTTGGAGCTGCTGCCAAACCGAAAGGAAGGCATCTGCAGCAGCTGGCCCATGTAATTGAATCGGAGAAAGCGCCTGTGCTCCGGTTTTATGGGCAGATGATAATAAGCTTGGGAATATCGAGCTATTTATCTCTACGGTTAGTTCTACTACCCGACTTCTCCTTTCGCCCACCCTTTCTTTTTGAAATGGTATTTTCGAAATTTTTAGACATAGATGGCTCTGGAGAATTAGCTTTAGGCCGTCCAGAATTGGTTTGCTTTGCAATTCCAACGACCCCACCAATCTTTTGAATAAATGAGCCTAGCCATCAGGATTGAACATATATTCTTCCGAAGGGGGAATTCTAGCCAAGTCTTCTTATATAAACTTATCTTTTACAGCTTTTAACAAGGACCGAAGACGTTGTCCTGAGATATAAATTTATAATCTGAGCCATTACCGACCAAATCTTTAAGTTTATTGGAAATTGCAGATGAGTTTATAGCAGTATCCGACTTTGCTGACCAATCAATAAAAGTTTGCAAAGCAATATTAACCAATTCGTTTTGAGCCAAAAAAGCATTTGAAAGCGTTGCCAAACTACGTTACATTTGAAACCAACGCAGTGGGGCGAAAGGATCTTCGAACCGTCTCAATTCTTCATTTACTCTTAACTCAGTAAATGTTGGAAATGCCACGTACTCTTTCTGGGTATCTGAGTAACGTACTGCATTCCATTACGGCGAGTCAAATCGTTGTATGGAAGAAATTTAAGCTATAAGGTCAGGAATCGCTTTAGAGACCGCTGGGTCTTTAATAGTAACATCTAAATTAGCAATATAATCAAACGTATTAGTATCTGAGGGTAGACGCAAAAAACTCCTCATTTTGAATTTGAGAAGAAGCTGATGGCTCCACACTCATAGTACTAGAATGAAAATGTCTAGAAGCCGATGACTGAGCCCTCGTATTGAATTAATTTGACAATAAAATTCGCACACAAAATATTATTTACATGACTCACCAGCTGTTGAAAAAGAATTTCAAACCTCCTTTCCAAGCTACGTTCCCGCTGTTATACTTACGAGCCGGAGGGCTATGTCACTGCTTGATGACAATGATAAACCGCTATGCTCCTCGGATGCTCCATCCAAATCCGTAGGTGGTGGTGAGGCCGGCCGTTTTCTTGAAGAACCCGAACACGCGATACTTTTTTCACCCTTATCACTATTTTTATCCATATTGGAATAAATGCGTACGGAAAACCAAAATATTCAAAAATCTTATCGAAATTTCTACTTTATTCTCGAAATATCGAAGATTTAATTATTCTTAATACTTAAGATCACCTAACCGTCACGACTGTTTGAAAAACGACGCAACAATGACGAAACAAAATTGTGGCTTGTCTCGTGTAAATTAGTTTACAGCTAGGGCCAGCAGAGGGCGCTTAGGCCGGAAGCGTACGGAAAGTAGCGACACCTAGCCGAAAACCGACGGAAGGAAGCGATGTACTCTCATAATATGGACTTCAGACGTCAAACGGAACACATAATAAATATACAGGGTTATTTTTAAAACACCAGCAACCTCGCAGGGGTAGATTCCTAAGGTTATAAGCTACTACTTTTGTTCTACGACTTTTGATAATTTGTTAGATTTTATTTTCATACAAAAATAAGTATTCATTTAATTTCCGTCTTGAATGTTACAACGCGCTTCGCAGATTACGTAAACAAACACGCGAAGCGTGGGGAACCGGGCTAGCGGCTTTGACGGTCAACGCCCGAGCAGCTGACGGCCGCTTTGATGTCGTGCGCGCACGCCGCGCAGCGCCGCAGTCTACGAAGTAAAACACGACACAACAAAAACTTGTAAAATCATTTTTTTTTAAATATATTGAGTTATATCCAAACTCGTAGAACAAAAGTTGTTCCGTATGGGGTCAGCTATCTGGTCCTGCGAGGTTGCTGGTGTTTTAAAATTAACCCTGTATAAACACCTTATAGGGTGTAAAAACCGTTGCTCAAAAAAACAAATATTTTATATTAGTTTCTTCTGTGCCCTAATTTCATCCACTATTAACCTGGATATCCAGAAAGTTATTTCGAAATATCTGTTATATTAAAATCATAAACTTAAGCAAAGAATAATGAAATCATTATTTTTTGCGAAAATTTACAATCTAACGCAAAGGGCTTATTTAATTTTTACGGTACAAGATGTAAGTTAATTGCGAATGTACCTAAATAGTTAAACAGAAATTGATTATGGATATTTTTTTAATACACCCAACAGTCACATACATAGTCTTGTCCCCACAGTAAGCTATACGAGTCTTGTGTCGTCGGTATCAGGAACTACGAGAGAATTTCGGTCTCACAACACCCAGACCCCGAAACAAATATTTGTGGATCACATAAGCATTTGTCTCGGTGCGGGGATCGAACCCGCGGCCTCTCGCTTCTCAGCCGGTTACTCGCCCGCTACACCACGCAGGCTGTCATATTATCATCGCTTTGTTGAGTCATCCTAACTTGCGTACGTTTTTATTGCAGAGCCACGAAACGAGACGGTGGAAATCGGTTTAGGCCGATTGCTGACGTAATGTCACGCGTTAGTGTCACTCTCATGTGTCAACACTGTTCAATTCTAGTTTGACAGGTAGTGATGCCGTGTGTATTGATGGTACCGTCGAATGGTCTCCCATAGTATTTTTTTATTGTGTCATTGTTGACAAGGTCAGAGACCATGCTGCCAAGTCATAAGTTTTTTATTTCTTGTGCCGGCTTGCACAACGATCCATAATTGTATTTAGCCACTAAACATGTTCCGTACATATGTAACGTATTTTTTTTATACCATTTGACGTTTCTTATACACGTTTAGTGGCCTAATACGATTTAAGGACCATGGTGATGGTCTAAGATCCCGCGGTACATTGACCTTCACCCATCTGTTTACCGGATGAAAATAATAATTTAGGGTATAAAAGGTGTTGCTGAACACATACCAATAGGGTTGCCTAAAGAAATATGGTCAAGGATAGGTTTTGCCAATTTCAAAAAAAAAAAAAGATATTATTTCACTGACTTGCTTACCAAATAAATGAACCTTCAATGAAAACCTACAATGTATACTACCTGCAAAAGCTAGGAGCTAGATGAGCGCAATTACCACTTTTTAGTTACCTGTTTGCACACGGCAACCAGGTAGTAGTAGCCAGAAAAAGGTAGGCAACCTATTTTTTACAGATAGTATACATTGTACACTTTTCATTGAAGGTTAAATTTTTTTGGTAAGTAAGTCAGGGAAATTATAAAAAAAAAATTGGTGTGTGTCGTGGGACACCAGGTAGGAACGAAGTTCCTTCGGCTAATGTAGAATCGACACAAATTGCAAAAAATTCAAATGATCAACTAAAATAACAAAATATGTCTCTTTATTTTTGTTTGACAACATAAAATTACATAGAAATAGAATAGAAAAATAGAAATAAAAAAAAGACGTGTGGCACTCGGAGACTGCCGCGGTAAAGCTATTGTATAGCATTTTTTATCAACTTATGTAATTATAAATAATAACGAGCTAGCGTAATCTTTTAAAAATCGAAGGAGATATAAAAATACTTCAAATATACCTGGCTGAATGAATTTCATTTTAAAAAAGGAACTAACGCTGGCTGGTTATGCGACTGTCGCGCCTGCGCACTTCTCATTTAACGCTTTTATTCCACGCATTTTTTCCACGCATTTTTCTTACGGTTTTACTATCACATTTTTTTCAGTTCGGTCACGCAGCGAAATCCCTATCCCCTCCAAGCCTGCCGTAAGGAACTTCGTTCCAAAAAATTTTTTTTTTAATGTTAATTAATCATATCCTTGACCATATTTTTTTAGGCAACCCTATTGGTATGTGTTCAGCAACACATTTTATACCCTAAAATGTTATTTTGATCCGGTAAACAGATGGGTGAAGGTCAATGTTCCCCGGGATCTTGTACTATGAAAGTCGACCTTACTTTCCAAAAAACGATAAATCACGGGTGCGATCAATTTCAACTTTTGGCAGGAGATCTGACAGTTGACCTCTTATTTTAATTAATTCCTAACCTAGTTTAAAGTAATATTTCTTGTATAAAAGTGGTGTAGATTCGTGCAATAAACATTTTAACGGTGATGAGCAGTGTATAAAAACACTGAAATAAATGAATTCAGGTGATTTTAAACCAAGAGTACAATCGATCATCGATCAGGCATTTCAATTTTTTTTTTTTTATCCGAGCACGGCAAAGTGACTGCACTACACCTGATGGGAAGCGTAGTGGCAAATCGAGGGGCCTACGACAGGACAGGCGGATGACCGATGCAGGCACAATAATACAAGAATGTACGACTCTACCCGCCCTAACCAACCATCAAGTCATGTCGCAAGGCCCTCGGGAGAACCGGATATACACTGGAACGCGACCCACATAAGGTGAGTCACTATGGCAGGTTTTAACACCAGTGTACGGTGGTCGCTATCCGGTCGGATACGAATATCCTCCCACCAGCAAAGTGTTTACTTTGCCAGGCAATCTTCTGCAAGTATTTATGAAAATCCGTTAATATTGTCATTGGTACGTGTGGGTTACAACACTATTGTAAGTTGTTGTAAGTGCCATCTCACAGTACTGCCGCGATAGGAAATGAGGCCTCTCTACTATTTTGCCTGTATCACGGAGTGATATCTAGTGTTACATGCTTGCTCCATTTTATAGCTTGAGTGTGCTCGGTTTACAGACATCACTCTGCCAACCGCGTGTAGGTATATCGATCCATGTTACATTGAATCAACCGAAACTGGTATACACTACTCACTTAGTGAAATTGTATTTTTGCGGTTTCAATGCCAATATCTATCTTAGTGTATTTTGTTATTCTATTATACTAAGACTTTACCCACGCCAGTGACGATGATTTGCGTACAAAAACTAGCGGAATGGATGTTTCGCACGACCGAGATGCAGCCGCGGGACAACAAAAGTTCAGTATAAATATAACAGTATATATAACAGTATAAAACAGGGCTAGTAAAAAAAAATCACATAATGGGATGGAAATACGCTCGGCGAAGTGTGGATGTACTGGTTACACCTCTGCCTACCCTTCCGGGGATTACAGGCGTCAGTGTGTATGTTTTGATTGTTAATTAGGATATTCGACATAATATAATAATACATTATCTGTGAAAATTTCCGTCAGTTTACAGTTTGATTAATTACAGTTTAAAAGCTCTGCAAATGTAAATAGACTGACATACGGCGCGGTTAATTGGGGATTTGTGGGAACGGCACCCTACAACGAAGATTATCATCATGCATTAAAGTTACTCTAGTCGTAGTCTACAACTCCAGTATTCTTATAAGTTAGGTGTTTAAATTGAAACTTAAGGTCCTTAGTTAAGTTTATAATACAGTCATCGTGTGTGGCGGCTGCAAGTCGCCGACAAATCTGGATTGTGTCATTCAGTTTCGACACAATTGTAACTGATGACGACTGCGACATTGTAAAACTGTCAACTTTACAAGCCACCTAGGGTTGCCAGACGTCCGCGACATCCGGGATTGTCCCGGAATGGGCTGCCTTGTCCCGTGTCCAGTAATTTCACTTTACTGACTCGGAATTGCTGGTGGTAGGATATTCATATCAGCCCGGATAGCGACCACCGTACACGTGGTGTTAAAACCTGCAATAGTGATCCACACGCCTTGTGTGGATCGCGTTCCAGAATCAGCCAGTATATATCGAGTGGTATTGCAACATGACTTGATGGTTGGTTGGGGTGGGTATAGGAGTACATTCTTGTATTACTGTGCCTGCATCGGTCATGCGGCTGTACTGTCGCAGGCCCCTACAGGCCGGCATGACTCTGTTGACCAACGATAAACTCATTGTTTATTGGTGGTCGCTGGTTTTTTGGATTGCTTACAATAAGGTGTAGTGCAGTCACGTTACCGAGCACAGATAAAAAAAATACGGGTTGCACTCCGGGAGTGCCGACAGAAGTGAAAACTTACCAAACAAGACGCGAGAATACAAAATTACGGCAACATGTCCACTCGACATGATAAAAGTACATTCTACTCTCTTCGCGTTTATGCGAGCCTGGTACTTTTTACGGCAACATGTTCCAAATAAGAAAAAACCTAAAAAGTTTTTCTTTGTCCTAATCGTCATTTGTTTATTAATTACGGTTACTCGCTATGAAAAAAGGACATTCTACTCTCTTCGCGTTTATGCGAGCCTGGTACTTTTTTTACGGCACCATGTTCCAAATTATAAGTATTTCTTTATCGATCGTAATTTTTTTATCAATATCAAAAACAAAATTACGGTAGCATGTCTATTCGCCATAAAAAAAAAACGAACACAGTCCGGTCAAAGTCCTATGAAAGTCCGGTCCAATCCGACTGGTCACTGTGTGACGCCACCTGGGACTTGGTAATTATCGAAGTTCCAGGGAAGTCGGCTAGCGCTGGCTGGTCAACTGGCCCGCGTGACGTCTCACGGAACGTTCTCGAATATTCTGGAACCTTCCGCTCGCCGCCGCTCGCGTTACGGAACGTTTCGGTTCACCCTCCCATAAGAAGTTATCACTTCAAAAAAATCGCGATTACTAGGTTTTGTCACAAGGTTACGGACACGGTAGTAGAAGTATTTTTATTTGAATATTGACACCAACTTTCGATATGCCTCGTTCAGTATTGTTGAGTATTTTAGGCAAACCTATTACCAGTACTATTTTTTTTTTTTTATGGAAATAGGTGGCAAACGGGCAGGAGGCTCACCTGATGGAAAGTGATCACCGCCGCCCATGAACACCTGCAACACCGGAGGGCTTGCAAATGCGTTGCCGGCCTTTCAGGAAAGAATATAGAGGTAATTATTTTTGAAGTGATAACTTCTTATGGGAGGGTGAACCGAAACGTTCCGTAACGCGAGCGCTCCATCGACCAGCCAGTGTTAGCCGACCTCCCTGGAACATCGATAATTTCGAAGTCCCAGGTGGCGTCACACAGTGACCAGTCGGCTTGGACCGGACTTTGACCGGACTTCAACCGGGCTTTGACCGGGGTTTAACCGGACTTTGACCGAGCTATGACCGGGGTTTGACCGGACTTTGACAGGTCTTTGGCCGAACTTGGACCGGACTTTGACCGGACTTTGACCGGGCTTTAACCAGACTTCCACCGGACTTTGACTGGACTGATAGGGCTTTGACCGGATTTTGACAAACTTTGACAGGCCTTTAACCGGACTTTGACAGGACTTTGACCGGGCTTTGACCGGATTTTGACAAGACTTTGACAGGACTTTGACTGGACTTTAACCGGATTTTGGCAGGACTGACCGGTATTTGACCGGATTTTGACAGGACTGTGACCGGTATTTGACCGAACTTGCACCGGACTTTGACCGGACTTTAACCGGACTACGGCCGGACTTTGATAGGTCTTTGACAGGATTTTGACAAACTTTGACAAGACTTTGATCAGTATTTGACCGGACTTCGACTGGTTTTGACCGGTCTTTAACCGGACTTTGATAGGACTTTGACCGGGCTTTCACCGGATTTTGACAAGACTTTGACAGGACTTTGACCGGACTTTGACAGAAGTTTGACAGGGCTTTGACATGACTTTGACCGGACTTCGTAACGTAACGCGTTACGGCGCCACTCTGGCTTCCCTTTCTCTCACGCATACGGCAGCAGTAGGCAGGCTCCTCCGCTCTCAATTTAACCCACATTAGTTTCAGTTATCACTTCTGTCGAGCGTCCCGAGACGCACACTTTTTTTTATTTTTCTAATAGATATTTTTATTATGTAGGTTTTGTTTTTATCTCCCGGAATTCATGCACGCAAATCTGACAACCCTAGAGCCACTACTGATCCAAGATACGTGAACTCGGGTCAATTGTCGCTTCTTTCAATTGCTTGTTCGATCGGAATAAGACACGGTTTCTTTATACTTGTTACAACTGGAAAGCATTTCAATTCCGAGTTGATTCAGTTTATTTGCTGGACAAACATAATTGCGATAGAGAATTATTGGCTAGCATTTGCAACCGTATTATGTTGTCAATCGTTGCAACTTGCAACCGATACGTGTGGTTTTTTTAATCATCTTCGAAAATGTATATATTTTGTAATAGCACGAGATCCGGCAGTAGAATCTATACGTTCATCACGTAGATGCTCAAGCTCAAATTTTTACATTCATTTTCGAATAGGACAATACATTGATAATAGGGTGCCAGTCAAAAAGTGCCCGCATATATTTTTAATAAAAAAAAATTGTGTGTGTCGTGGGACACCAGGTAGGAACGAAGTTCCTTCGGCTAATGTACAATCGACACAAATTGCAAAAAAATCAAATTATCAACTAAAATAACAAAATATGTCTCTTTATTTTTGTTTGACAACATAAAATTACATAGAAATAGAATAGAAAAATAGAAATAAAAAAAGACGTGTGGCGCTCGGAGACTGCCGCGGTAAAGCTATTGTATAGCATTTTTTATCAACTTATGTAATTATAAATAACTAGATGACCCGGTGAACTTCGTATCACCTACATATATTTGTGTAAAATGTGGTAAAAACTAATACAAATGTTTCATTTACATTAAATGCAATTAAGTGAGGTACTGCACCATTGCACGTGAGGTAACCCGTCGCACATTTAATTGACTTCGACGACCTAAGACAGGTCGTCTTCCACCTCCCCCCGGTGGGACAGTCCTGTCCCTGTCCTGTCCTGTCACTGTCCTGTCCCTGCCCTGTCCTGTCCCTGTCCTGTCCTGTGCCTGTCCCTGTCCTGTCCTGTCCCTGTCCTGTCCCTGTCCTGCCCTGTCCCTGTCCTGGCCTGGCCTGTCCTGTCCTGACCTGTCCCTGTCCCTGTCCCTGTCCCTGTCCCTGTCCCTGTCCCTGTCCCTGTCCCTGTCCCTGTCCCTGTCCCTGTCCCTGTCCCTGTCCCTGTCCCTGTCCCTGTCCCTGTCCCTGTCCCTGTCCCTGTCCCTGTCCCTGTCCCTGTCCCTGTCCCTGTCCCTGTCCCTGTCCCTGTCCCTGTCCCTGTCCTGTCCCTTTCCTGTCCTGTCCCTGTCCCTGTCCCTGTCCCTGTCCCTGTCCCTGTCCCTGTCCCTGTCCCTGTCCCTGTCCCTGTCCCTGTCCCTGTCCCTGTCCCTGTCCCTGTCCCTGTCCCTGTCCCTGTCCCTGTCCCTGTCCCTGTCCCTGTCCCTGTCCCTGTCCCTGTCCCTGTCCCTGTCCCTGTCCCTGTCCCTGTCCCTGTCCCTGTCCCTGTCCCTGTCCCTGTCCCTGTCCCTGTCCCTGTCCCTGTCCCTGTCCCTGTCCCTGTCCCTGTCCCTGTCCCTGTCCCTGTCCCTGTCCCTGTCCCTGTCCCTGTCCCTGTCCCTGTCCCTGTCCTGTCCCTTTCCTGTCCTGTCCCTGTCCCTGTCCCTGTCCCTGTCCCTGTCCCTGTCCCTGTCCCTGTCCCTGTCCCTGTCCCTGTCCCTGTCCCTGTCCCTGTCCCTGTCCCTGTCCCTGTCCCTGTCCCTGTCCCTGTCCCTGTCCCTGTCCCTGTCCCTGTCCCTGTCCCTGTCCCTGTCCCTGTCCCTGTCCCTGTCCCTGTCCCTGTCCCTGTCCCTGTCCCTGTCCCTGTCCCTGTCCCTGTCCCTGTCCCTGTCCCTGTCCCTGTCCCTGTCCCTGTCCCTGTCCCTGTCCCTGTCCCTGTCCCTGTCCCTGTCCCTGTCCCTGTCCCTGTCCCTGTCCCTGTCCCTGTCCCTGTCCCTGTCCCTGTCCCTGTCCCTGTCCCTGTCCCTGTCCCTGTCCCTGTCCCTGTCCCTGTCCCTGTCCCTGTCCCTGTCCCTGTCCCTGTCCCTGTCCCTGTCCCTGTCCCTGTCCCTGTCCCTGTCCCTGTCCCTGTCCCTGTCCCTGTCCCTGTCCCTGTCCTGTACTGTCCTGTCCTGTCCTGTCCTGTCCTGTCCTGTCCTGTCCTGTCCTGTCCTGTCCTGTCCTGTCCTGTCCTGTCCTGTCCTAGCCCTGTCCCTGTCCCTGTCCTGTCCCTTTCCTGTCCTGTCCCTGTCCCTGTCCCTGTCCCTGTCCTGTCCTGTCCTGTCCTGTCCTGTCCTGTCATCAAAAAGACATCAAGTGTTAGTGTGTTAGGAACAGTTTGTACTGGAAAATTAATTTGTCGTTTTTAGTGTTTTCCTTTACTTATTATCATACCCAGGAACAGTTTGTACTGGAAAATTAAGTTGTCGTTTTTAGTGTTTTCCTTTACTTATTATTTATGTTACTCATTTTTTCTCACCGGGTAAACCTTCCCTGAACTTCCACAAATATTTCAAGATCAGAATTAGCCAAATCGGTACAGCCAGTCTCGAGTTTTTGCGAGACACACGCACAGCGATTCATTTTTATATATATAGATAACGAGCTAGCGTAATCTTTTAAAAATCGAAGGAGTATTTTTATATACTTCAATTATAACTGGCTGAATGAATTTCATTTTAAATATGTCTCTTTATTTTTGTTTGACAACATAAAATTACATAGAAATGACTGACATTAAAATTGACACATTGACTGTCGCGCCTGCGCACGTCTCATTTAACGCTTTTATTCCACGCATTTTTTCCACGCATTTTTCTTACGGTTTTACTATCACATTTTTTTCAGTTCGGTCACGCAGCGAAATCCCTATCCCCTCCAAGCCTGCCGTAAGGAACTTCGTTCCAAAAATATAATTAATTTTCGGAAAAAAAAATCGTTCATGGTGTAGTTAAATAAAACATTGTTCCTATTACAGCTATGTATGTAGAGAATTCAAAAAGCCATGGGTGCCGTTGCCTACTCGGCCGCAACTACTTGGCAGCCAGGTGTAAACAGGTAATACTTTGTTGTATTTATACGTTCATGACGTATATTCATGTTTTATACATCAAATTAAAGCTTTTTTTTTTATTATCATGACATACCGCTGGCTGTGAAAAAATCACCGCAAATAAGGGGTTGCCAGCCGTTAAAAATACTAGGTATCAAAGATAAAATGAGAGAGAGTTATCGCGCAATGCTACTTGTTAGACGAGGATGGCGAGTGTCAGCTGTAAGAATTTTTTAAGCCATTTTTTTTAAACAATACAGAATAATACATACTTATATAAATCTAATAATTTTAGCAAAATAAAATCAGTACAGTCAACCTGGATAACTTTAGCTTTCAATGTAACATTGACTCACTAACTTGTATTTGAACGTTTAATTTTTGGAACGAAGTTCCTTACGGCAGGCTTGGAGGGGATAGGGATTTCGCTGCGTGACTGAACTGAAAAAAATGTGATAGTAAAACCGTAAGAAAAATGCGTGGAAAAAATGCGTGGAATAAAAGCGTTAAATGAGACGTGCGCAGGCGCGACAGTCAATGTGTCAATTTTAATGTCAGTCATTTCTATGTAATTTTATGTTGTCAAACAAAAATAAAGAGACATATTTAAAATGAAATTCATTCAGCCAGTTATAATTGAAGTATATAAAAATACTCCTTCGATTTTTAAAAGATTACGCTAGCTCGTTATTATTTATAATTACATAAGTTGATAAAAAATGCTATACAATAGCTTTACCGCGGCAGTCTCCGAGCGCCACACGTCTTTTTTTATTTCTATTTTTCTATTCTATTTCTATGTAATTTTATGTTGTCAAACAAAAATAAAGAGACATATTTTGTTATTTTAGTTGATAATTTGAATTTTTTGCAATTTGTGTCGATTGTACATTAGCCGAAGGAACTTCGTTCCTACCTGGTGTCCCACGACACACACCAATTTTTTTTTTCTCTGCTTACTGAATCACTGTATAATAATAAGTTGTTTAATCTATGAAGGTAAAAAGTGTTTTTAACGAAACCTGCAGTGACATTTGACATTTGTCAAATATATATTTATTTCTCATCATTCAAAATTTTGGCGGTAAATAGAGCTAAAAATAAACTTGCTAAAAAGTTGTGTATAGCAGTTACTACAGAAGGCGAGTTCAGTTTTATGTTGAAGAATCATATGTTTTTTATGTAATAACACTGAAATATCCCGCGATATTGATAGATTTTTTAAAAAATCTTTAATTAATCTTCGATCCGTTTCATTTTCAGACCATTTGGGGTAACATTAGCTCGGGGCGAGGACAGACAATGCGTGAAAATTTAAATTATGCAAAAAAGTTTTGAAGGCTGGAAGTGGCCATCAAAGCTTGACATATTTAATTGTCACCCCCGAAATATAGTTAGTCGATTTGGAGGATCTAAAATCACAAAACGAGGCGATTCTTATGCGATTGATGATCAATTTCTATACATGGTATGGGGGAATTGAGAGCCGATATTATGTTTCTTTTTTATATGTGATTGAGTTTGTTTTATTATTTTAGACATTGCTCAATGATTATAAGTACATCAAAACCTGATTAATACAATAATAACTTGATTTAAGAGGTCCATTAAATAGAAGTTGATTTCGATAAACCAGGCAGTTTAATATTGTATTAATATGGCAACCCTACGTTGCCACTAAAAAGGAGATAGTGATATAAACGAAATGTATTTTTTTATCAATATGACAAGCTAATCTTACCGAGGAGTAAAAAAAACTACATAAATTAGAGATTTTCTTCATCAACTCCTCATACTTATGAATGTTACCCAAATGTCAGTGTAACTTTGGCTCACCAAATTTTTGGTAATTTAAGGGTCTTTTATTTATCGTTTTGATAAATAACACAGAAATTTAGATTATAAAGGCCAATATCCCACTAGAAACACTCATTTATGACAAATAACATTAAAAGTAAATCCGTACTACTATAAATTGCCTCTAAAGTGAGCCAAAATTACCCAGGTTGACTGTATCTCAATTTTTACTTGATGTGGATTGAAATGTTATTGCATTTTAGCATCCATATAGTAATAGCAAATATATAGTAATTAGATAATCATTTTTATAAAAATAAAAATTGAAACCTGGAATTAGAGCCCAGAACCTTACCGGATTTCCCAGCTTAAGTATGCTGCGACTAAACAACCGAGGCTACAATTAAGGTGATACGGATGTTATATCTCTATTAGCTCTATCGGCGTCGGAACATTCAATCAAATAAAAAATAAATGTACAGAAGACCTTAAAATACAGTGTTCATACAAATTAAAGAGATTTCATTAACCGTCAGGAAAAATCTCCTTTGATAAAATCTAATTCGGGTACATTATGATCGATACGATATTATTACATAGCTTAGCTAGTTTACAGATAATTTCAAAGACAATAAAATTGTGTGGGCCGTCTAGTACTTACGAGGATATTGCTCTCAACTGATATTTTTTCTGTTAAGTGGTAGAGCCACGGTGTAAAAAGTTTTGTCAACAGCATAAATGAGCCTTCTCAATGAGGATGGTATCACTGTTTCACAGAAAACCGACGTGAAAATGAAGATTTCCAGAAGATTAAAGACACTCCTCTAATCCACATTTCTTTTCTGTGGGGTAGGAAAATTTTCCATGACCGGTGTTATGGGCGAAGGTGGTCACTTACCATCAGATAACTCGTCTACTGGCCTATCCACCTCTGCTGAAAAGAAGGCTATATCGAATAAATTAATACTTACCTATTAATACAATCTGCTTTTAAATATTTAATTAAATACCAACCTAAAGATCCTTTGTGTAGGTACATAATCTGTTCTGTGAAATATTTAATTTCATTTCACAATTTAACAGTTACATGGAAAAAACAACTTTGGGACTGGTTTCTTTTCTGACAACTCAATTATAAATGTGATACGAATGTCACGGTTTTTTCTAATACACAACATGGCTTTTATAAAAATATTACATATATTTGGTAGTTATTTTTGAGGTAGATAAAATCTATTGTTTTCTTCATTTTATGCAAAAAGATGTTTTTTTATTAGCGTTAATGCCGAGCAGGTCGTTCACCTGATAGTAAGCGTCACCCCCGGCAGGTCGATCGCGTGATGGCAAGCGTCATACGTCATAACTGCCTGTCAGCACCAATTAATCAACTATGAATTATGAAGTACTGCATTGGTCACCCCGAGATGATTGTGTTCAAGATGTTAAGTGTCATAATGCCCAGTAATTTCATTGACGCTAAGTTATATTTCTTATTTAGATAAGTTTATTTAACTACTTCAATCCTAATGCTGTTTTATGAGTCTAGAATGTGCGTCCAGGCAGACTAATGTAGAAATAGTTCTGCGACGACCTTTTCGTTTGCGTTTTATCTTAGCAGTGTTCTGTACGCCCACTACACAGATTTATTATCTTTATTGTCTGCTCCGTCCTACATAGGTTGATAGAATACCTTTGTAATGGAAGAGCGGGCAAAAGAATTAATTGAGTACAGGCGTTTATGCAATGCGAACCCGAGACAAATTATAGGATAAGTTATCAAAATATTGAAACCCTTGTCCATTGTTAGGTGTAAATAAAACCTGTACTCCGAGAATAAACATGCAGTGGCACCTAGAGGTGCCTGGTTTGAAACAGGTGTGGGTGCTTCTGTCCCGGTTCGGCGCATGGAGCGACCGATTCGTTCGCTATTTGGTAGAGCCGGCTCTGCGTCTGCTGATTCTTTAAGAGACTATCCCGCCTACACACCCGCCACTGTAACTCCTTTGCACCAGGATCAACAGTGGCACGCATTTTTGTTGACACCGAGCAGTGAAGCTCGGCGAGTCTAAGCGAATGCCTAAATGATTGATTCTGATGATGCTGATTCTCTAGTATAGTTTTAGGTAAATACCACGCGGACGAAGTCGCAGGTAACAGTTAGTTATCAAATAAAGTTTAATCTATGCTGAATTCGGCCCGAAACTAATTAACTTACTGTTAAGATGGTTTAACAAAGCACGCTAAGCTTATTAAATGTAAGATCTCAGAGATAAAAAAGAAAACATTGGATTAGCTATGTCTATTAATTTTAGCAAACGCAATTTTTTATGTCAAAGTAATTTTATATGGCTACAAAGACAAAGAAAAATGAACATAGGCTTAATTACGGAGCATAAAGCTGGAAAATGAGCAAGAAGACCACGTCATAAGTGATCTTCACCGGCCATGAATTCCTACGATCAAATCAATCAACAGACATGAGTGTGTTGTCGACCAATGGGGATTGGGATGGTCCCCTTTTTCACGTCATCTCCTAACCCTATTGGTCTAGTCAACTCTAGTTCATTGGAACTAGGTCTCACTCAACGTAATTGCTAAACGCAACACTAAGCAGTTACTTCACGTAGGTGTTTTGAGAGACAGTTGTAGATAGCACCTCGGATGAGTCGGCCTATTAACACTCCAGAGAAAACTGTCTACAACGGGCTCTGTCATTATAAAACCAACTAAGTTCGCAATCATCAACTTACAAATAAATAAATACTTAAGTAAATACACCCAACATTCACACACATAGTCCCGACCCCAGCATAGGCTTAACTTGTATCGTGAGTATCAGGAACTACGAGGCACTTGTGGTCCCACAACGCCCAGAATTAGACATTTGTGGACGACACAAACATTTGTCTCAGTCGGGAATCGAAACCACAGTTTCTCTCGCTTCGCAGCTGGCTACTAGTCCATTGCGCTACGGAGGCTGTCGGCGTTTAGTGTTGAGGTCTGAGAATTAATGAGATATTGCTGCGGACATCTAAATATATAAAACTCAACGGTGACTGACTGACAACATAGTGATCTATCAACGCACAGCCCAAACCACTGGAGGGATCGGGCTGAAATTTGGCATGCAGGTAGATGTTATGACGTAGGCATCCGCGAAGAAAGGATTTTGATAAATTCTACCCCCAAGGGGATAAAATAGGGGATGAAAGTTTTTATGAAACTTTGTCAATTTTAAACGTTCACGCGGGCGGAGCCGCGAGCAAAAGCTAGTTACTTCAATAAATTACAAAGACATTTCTATTATGTAGTCCAAGTATATATAATATAAATAAACATATCCTCCCGAGGGTGGGACAGCGTCATTACGGTTCATTTATCGGTGTCGTGCGGAGACGTGATGTCTGAGAAATTGGGCGAGTTTGAAGACTCAAACTAATACATTTAAGCTATTATTCTGTTGAAACGTTCATAACAGATGGATGACTATCGTAAATACGAAAAACGCGTAGCGTATACGTTTTAACGACAAAGTATTTACATTTTCTCAAAACCTTATCTATATAAAACCACCGATTGTAAGTAGGTTTACTTATTTATAGGAAAAGTAACTTGTTTAAAAAAAAAAGGGGGTGGAAATAGTGGTATTTTATCGAATCGACCGATTTGAATGCGGTTTTTACTGAAAATAAGAAGAAGAGTAAGAACTCTCATAATTAAATTAGGTTTCAAACATATTCAATGATTTTTAACACGATGCTATTAATTATCCATTACATTATAGATAACCAAATATATTTTGGTCGGCATATGTTAGAAATAATATTAGATCGACCTAATTGACTTTTACTAATAGGCATAACATAGATTAATTGGAAGATAAAACCATAGTATTAAGAGAAATGCAAAAATATTTTATTTTATAAGTACTAGGTAACTTAATAATTTAAAAAATAATAATACATTTTTAAGTCGGTTCAGAACCGGCCGCGCCGCGCCGCGCCGTACCGCAAGGATTTAACTTTAAAGCATAAATAAGAAAGATGGTTCCTAATTTTTTTCTTTTTGTAGATTCTTGTAGGTAAAAAATGTTTAATGTATCCTTTCCTACTTTGTTTTAAAGCCTTAATGGATGGACTCGCTCGCTAGCGAGTGCGTTGTTTTAATCATTTGTAAATTTTCTATATGCCTCGGACTTTAGATCTAATGTCTTGTCATCATTATAATATCGAATAGTATCGATACAATGGTACTGATGCATTTATTCATTAATTGCCTACAGCGCGTAGCAGCCAAATACCGGACTGCATTTGTCAGAAAAAGAAAATATTAGTCAACTGGTATATTTATGTACATGATATAAAAATATGTACTAGTTACCTTTTTCAGTAGGATTGAAAATAATTAAAGAGATTACTTAGTTGTATTTTATTTGGTCCACCGAATATATTTTGTCAAATATGTTTATCAGAAATACATTTTAGCTTAACATTACTTAGATGTCCTTTACGTATGGGTAAGTAAATGGTGAACATAAATAAAAAAATACAAAGTTTCGTCGAATCGGATAGTCGCTTCATCAGACAGAATAATAAAATAAGATATTATTTTATTTACGAAAAAAGAATATTATCCCGAATGAGGGTAATGATAATTCTCAGTAAAGAAAATTAGATGAATTTTAGAAAGAATAAATTACTAACACACACACATATGATAAAATGAACTGTAGTAAGGTAATGAACTGTGTACTGAGTTTCTTCATCTCAGTGCTTGCCTCGTCTCACGTAGATACTGCCTCACGTTTTCATTTTAAGGACTTAAAGGGCACTTGTAAGCCATAAGTTTTATAAATTCAGTGTATCTAGTGCGCAAATAAGATTTGATGTTTTTAACTATATAATATATGTCATTCTCCACGTTTTTGCAAATCAGAATGTAATACAACGCTAATCACGATTTAGAAACTTAAAGGGGTCTTACCGTTCTGGAATCGGCCTAGCTAAGAATTTTCCCTAGGCGGCAATCAGGTTTCTAGGGTGGGTAGTGCCCACTCTTGCCCCTACCTAACTACACCCATGCATCCTGCTAGTTGGATATGCTACTGGAAGTTCACTGACCTTGGGCCTACGTTTAATTAGGCCTACGTAGAGTTTATATTGAGTAAGTATACAAATATGTACAAAGTAAGACATACAAAGTCGTACGAAGAAAATTCGGTATAAAGTTTTTCAGCATAAATTATAATTACAGCGAAGTTATTGAACGTTTTTGGATTGAATTTATATATATATATTTTTTTATTGCCTTTATAGGCAGACGAGCAAGCGGCCCGCCTGATGGTAAGCGGTCACCGCCGCTCATGGACATCGGCAATGCCAGGGGCACAGCCAAGCCGCTGCCTACCACTAATATATATAGTGTATATTGGTCATACACATTAATAAAACCTATTCTATAAAGTTCGTACAAGTAAATAGCATCTACACGAGATGTACTTTATTCTCCTTCCATACAATGACCGTTTTATAAACCGATTACGACTTATATAAGTGTATTGGTTGGCGAGTCACAACTAACGTGGGAGTGCACACGTTAGATTTTTATATTTCTGTGGAATATAATACTTGGTTGGAAAAAGAAAAGTTTTAAACATTGTCCGTGTCCGGTAGAATTACTAAAACTATAGATTTAGAATTGAGTATTTTTTATAGTATTTCTATTATTTAGTCTGGATCTCAATGCAAAACGCAGTCTGAGCAATTTTCTTCGCTTGCGGTTGCCATACATAAATAACTACATACTGGGCCAGCAGTATACTAATTATTAGTACCTATGCGCCAAAAACGGATCAACTGGGATATTATATTACTGGGACTATGCGTTAAAACGTATCAACTGGGAATTCTATCCAGATAGATCTATTACTTCGTTCGTACTTTCTGTATCATTCATAATGAAAAAATGATAAATCAAAATTGCATTTACGAAAATTATCCGATAAGCCGTTAGCGGGCGAGTTTAAACCCCAGTTACTTTAATTATCTACAGCCTACGCTGTAGATAAAATATAACTGGGATTAATCCTTTTAAAATAACGTATAATGTTGGTAAGCTTACAAATGGAGACACCGACGTGAAAACGGTAAGAATTATGATGACTCATGATCGTGACTGTCCAAAGTTGATATAAAACTCAGCAAAATTTTCCTGGTGTAATAAATAACAAGAAAATTAAAATACAACACTTGGATGCCCGATCGGTATAGATAAAGGCGAAGTCCTGACTCATCATCCTCAGCGATAAGAATTTAAAATTTTGGAAGGGTGGCGATTTTATATAAGGCATCGCTGAAGATAGGTTTTCTTGAAATTCAAAAAAAGAGAACGGGGATCGCAATATCTGTATGGGAAATATAGTTTAGTTAAATTTACTGGAATTTTCAGGAATCTCTATCTAATCAGTCAGGGAAGCTAGTTTGTTGTCACATTACAAAATATTATATTTGCTATTAAATACCTATAACAAAGTATAGATTTTTTACTTACATAGCATTTAGTGACTGCAACCGCATGTTAGAGCTATTGCTTAAAACATTTATACTCTTTACTCGCCAGTAGACAGTTACAGTGTCCTTCTTATGTAGAATGGCTCAAAATGCGATTAGTGAGTTTACTATGAGAATTCAAGAATGAAGCTTTAGGCTCCTATCTCACTCAGTATTGAACGGAAATGAAGTCGGTGAACCGTAGCTTCACCAGTTGTACGTCTACCCCTTAGAGATAAGGGCGTAAGCTTATGTTACGTTATTAAACTCCAAAGTAAATAGATTATGTGGTAGTCCATGAAAGGGCGCAAATACACAGCCTTAAGAAAATAAAGGGTATATTCCTACTCTTTTAGCTTGAATGACGAAACGAACAGGTCACTTGCCTGATGGTAAGCACCGTACATACCTATAAATAGAAAAATCAGCACACAGAACTTTGAATTACAAAGTTCTGCCTGGCAAGTCTCAGTGTGCCCAGTAGTTTCATTGGGCCGATATCTTTCAAATTGAAACATAAGAGTGTTTAGACACTGCTGCTTGGTATCAACCCAGACCGCCTCTCACTTACGAGGAACCTACCACCTCGTGACTACTTACTTACTTTAAGCCGATAAATGTTATCGAAGCAGTTTAAACGCGCGTAAATATATATTTTAAGTATAATTTAGCAGCAACGCTTTGTGCGTCTTAAGCGTATTTATTGAGAAAATAAAATTCTATAAATTCCACCGGGACGATGAGAAGCATAAAATAGCTTTTAACAAACGAGCTCACCACTACACTAAGCCAATTAAAATAGTAATTAATTAAACTACAAACTAGCTCCACTCCTCTTTAGCGGCGCTCCCTCCATGAAATACTATTATTTTTACATTATTATCAACCTGTATATTATGCTGAAATTCGAATTCAAAACTTTTTATCTATTTTGCCATGGCAAAACTAAAAGTGACTAGAATGCACCTAGTGGTAAGTACAACGAAGTCTAAATAAGTATAATGTCGATCTTCGAAAGACATTGCGTCATGAAAATACCAATTTAAAAGAAATCAGTCATTTCATTTAGGTAATTCTGACTTCATCGTCGACGTCTTTCTCATTTTCATATAATTTCAAATGATTTGCCTGAATCATGTAAGAAATGTAAATACGTAACATGAATGATAGATTTTAAGGTTCATTTCAGAATTTACAAGTCGTTTCGTTCGGATAACGCATTTCTAATGAGAAGATTTTATATTGTCATTTTCAAGAGGCATTGCATAAAATGGCACTTCATGATTTGTATAATTTTACAATCCAGCTACGAAAGAGCTAGTACAAACAAAAGAAACCGTGAGATTAAAGAGATATTGAGAAATACTAATGCGTCATAATAATGACCCAATACACACTTGTTATAACACTAGATAACTACATGCCCAATGTATTTATTTTTCTCTTGAATGACTAGCTCATATTGTCGGACTTATATGCATATGATATTCTTGCTTTTTCGTGAAAAACGATAATTGTCGAAGCGAATAACTTTAATCATAGGTAGTTATTTGAAAACTCTACACTGCTTCGTTCGCTACCAGCCCGAAGTTTGTAGGTACCTATTTGTAAAATATTCATGAAATTTTAATTGAATCACACTCCGTCTCTGATAAATTAGTTAACACGTGGAAGTCCCATGCAGTCAAAAACACAGGCTACCATAACAAGTTTAATGGCAACTTCTGGTGTTTGTAATTGACATAACGAACCTCTTTGCTTCGCGGCTCGGGTGTAAAGTGAACACTCGACTCGGTTGATTGAGTTTTAGCGACTGCTATAACCCGGGACATGCCGAGAGCCGTGACTGTAACAAACACGCGATACAAACTCTTGGAACATTGTCAAATGTAACTGCTGAATGTTACGGAGCGAGCCCCTCTGACATACGACACCGTAACATTTCGCCGTGACACGGTATTTAATGTTTTATCGTTTTTTGTTTTAACTTACGACAAACTTACATAGTGCATGTTACGATAACCGTCCACATTATCGTAACAAGTACGTGTGACAGCCATGCTTCTGGGACAGCCGGTGTAGTGAAATACATATATTACGGATATATGTATTTCTCTACACTGCTGGTGGGACGATACTTGTATCCGACCGGATAGCGACCGCCGTACACTGGTGCTAAAACCTGCCAAGTGGCCCACCTAGTGTGGGTCGCGTTCCAGGGTCAGCCAGTGTATATCCGGTTCTCCCCTTGCCCCCTGATCCTAACCCTTTTCCCATGCCTTTTTCCTTCCCTTCCCCCTTGGCCCTTTGGCAGGCCGGCATGATCTTGCCGACCTACGATGGACACATTGTTTACCGTTGGTCGACACTATTCTTGGATTGTGCTACACTTACCATCAGGTGTAGCGTAGTCACTTTGCCGAGCCAGGATAAAAAAAAATATGAGGAGGCACTTTTACACGGTAGTAAAAAAAATACAGCTTTCAGACAGTAAGCAATCAATTTAATTAATATTTTATTCATGAATTTTCTTAGTGCGTCGTCTACAGTTGTTTCAATCCACATGGATTTGAATACACTTAATACAATCCTTATGCACCTATAACTTGAAAATACAAAACTTAAGTAGGTAATAATCGATTAAAGTAGCAAAGCAGTTTATTTACACTGTCTGTAAATTCTTTTGAAAATTACGGCACGTACAGCAAAAATAAAAGTAATAGGCAATTTAAATAGAAAAAAGAATATGGAATGTAATTCAGACGTATTCATATCAGACATATCAGTATCAGAGTATTCAAATAAGAAGATAAAAAATAACAAAGTACGTGTATAGTTATAGTAGTTTAATAAAGCAAAAATAAGCACCGCTTTTTTGTTGCAAGGTGAAACCCAATTTGACAAAGAAATTTGTCGCTCGACAGAGGCAAGAATTTACCAGACAAATGTCATCCACGAGACCGCGTTATGCAATTTGAAAATAAGAATCTTATACGTGTCTTAGTAAATGCCAGTTTTTGTGCCTGTGTCTTACAATTACATATAAACATTTTCCCATCTGAATGCCGACTAACAACACACTGAACATTACGCCCGTTGTACTCATCCGAGCCAACCAATATAATATCAAATCAAATCCAATCCAGCTAACCAACCGACCATGTGACCTAGGATTCGTGTAATATTTTTATAGAAACATTTTCTTTTTGGGTATTTTTATAAGAATTATATTATATTACTAATGTGTTCTTAAGTTTATTAAAGAAATAATGTCCCTAGATACGGGCATAGTTATAAAACTACATGTGAATGTAAAAGGTAAGTGGTGTTACGTTTCTCGAGTTCGATATTTTTTGATATAATGTACTAAAACAAACAGTTCGGTCAAGGACGATTTAGGTGGGTGATTCATAAGGCCGTGACAAGTCATCCATCTTTCCGCTTCATGTTGCAACCACAAGTTTCTGTTTGATTAATAATAAAACAATGGCGTTTCGACCAAAATCTTTCAAATATCGCAGAAACCAAGTTTATCCTCGTGAGATATCTCACTAACCGTACGAAATGCAACAGCAGGCTATGACGTGGGACTGTGACTTGTGAGGCAGTGGTACTTCCCCGGTCGAGTTGGCCCATTCAAACTGTAGACAAAACTGTCTACCACTTACAGACAATTTCAGTTCTCCTTGGCTGCACGAACTCCTATTTGCCATGAGCTTTGAAGTTAATGACTTTGAACTTTGTGTAATTAAATTTGAACAAAATATTACAATGAAGTTATAATAACTTTCAAAGGGAAAGTTTCATGTTACTTTCTCTTTAAAATTGGAATGGACCCATTTTTACTTTTATATTACAAAAGCAACATTTAATTTTCATAGAATATTGGAATAGACGGGATAAGACCATCCCATTAGCAGAGCAGGTATCTACGGCTCAGCAGTAAAAACAATATACCGACGCGACGCCGGGGCAAAGGCAAAAATGCTAAAACGCCAATACGTCAACTTTACAGTAGAGCATTTACAATTTATTTGTGTATTATGAAAATTCATAATAATTTTATTTAAAAAATTATTAATAAAAAAAAAGTGTGCGTCTCGGGACGCTCAACAGAAGTGATAACTTAAACTATTGTGGGTTAAAGTGAGAGCGGAGGAGCCTGCCTACTGCTACCGTATGCGTGAGAGAAATAAAAGTTACGTAAAGTGTTACGTTACGGCGCCACTCTGTCTGGCTTCCCTTAAGGCGTTACGTTACGAAGTCCGGTCAAAGCCCGGTCAAAGTCGTGTCAAAGTCGTGTCAAAGTCGTGTCAAAGTCGTGTCAAAGTCGTGTCAAAGTCGTGTCAAAGTCGTGTCAAAGTCGTGTCAAAGTCGTGTCAAAGTCGTGTCAAAGTCGTGTCAAAGTCGTGTCAAAGTCGTGTCAAAGTCGTGTCAAAGTCGTGTCAAAGTCGTGTCAAAGTCGTGTCAAAGTCGTGTCAAAGTCGTGTCAAAGTCGTGTCAAAGTCGTGTCAAAGTCGTGTCAAAGTCGTGTCAAAGCCGTGTCAAAGTCGTGTCAAAGCCGTGACAAAGTCGTGTCAGAGCCGTGTCAAAGCCGTGTCAAAGTCGTGCCAAAGTCGTGTCAAAGCCGTGTCAAAGTCGTGTCAAAGTCGTGTCAAAGTCGTGTCAAAGCCGTGTCAAAGTCGTGTCAAAGCCGTGTCAAAGCCGTGCCAAAGTCGTGTCAAAGCCGTGCCAAAGTCGTGTCAAAGCCGTGCCAAAGTCGTGTCAAAGTCGTGTCAAAGTCGTGTCAAAGCCGTGTCTAAGTCCAGTCAAAGTCCGGTCGAAGTCCTGTCAAAGTCCGGTAAAAGTCGTTTCAAAGTCCGGTCAAAGTCTTGTGAAAGTCCGCTCCAAGCCGACTGGTCACTGTGTGGCGCCACTTGGGACTTCGAAATTATCGATGTTCCAGGGAGGCCAGCTAACGCTGGCTGGTCGATGGACTGCTCGCGTTACGGAACGTTTCGGTTCACCCTCCGTCCATAAGAAGTTATCACTTCAAAAAAACCGCGATTAAATCCGTTTAAATTAGTTTTATTTCAATGAAAACATTTACATTCGCGTAAACGTAAGAAATCATTAATTTTATTAATGTTGTAATTATATATGTCTATAATTATAGGTACTATTTATAACGTGAAAGTTATGTTATGTAAGTTCTTCGCAACTCATACACTTTATTATAGTCTCGTGCACATATGAATAAAAATGTATTACGCTTATATTATATTTTACTTTGAGAACTGAATTTTGCTTTTGCCAACGTGTATTGTGAAATTATCCAGTAGGTAAATTTATATGAATATTTAAATTAAAAAATAACTTTTAAAATGTTCTACCGTAATATTGACGTATTGGCGCTTTAGCATTTTTGCCTTTCCAATGACAATATAAAATAGGACTGATATGGATATATTGTATAACAAGTAATTTATAAGAAATGTGATATGAATTACGCTCGAAAATTTCTATTACCATTTCAAGACGTATATGATATGATCTGACGAAATAACCTACTTTTCATAACTTAGACGGTATGACCTTAGGCACGGATAATAGCACTCAACATTATTACTTTTCTTCGTAGGTATTTTATAAACGCTAGCAGTGATGGCATGGATATTAATCTCAGAAGATGGTATATATTATAATCACAATTTAGGTAGATATCGGAAGGTCGTCTTGAGCGTTAGGCCGTGGACTCGAAGTCAGCGGGTGCGGGGCGGCGGCGGCGGCGGCGCGGCTGCGGCGGACACCCGGTCTCGAAGTCAGCGAGCAGATCGCGCGGCGCTAGAGCGGCGTAGTGTTGTACTATGAGAAATTAGTGTTTGTTCGCGAACGAAATTGATGTGAATATGATGTTCCATATAAAAAAATCATTGAAATAATTTGCTCCACCACGTCGGCGGGCATTTTTGAAAATACACAGCACTATGTCAATGCAGACGCGCAGTTGCCGCTCGATTAGCGCGCGCCGCTCGTACGTCGCTCCTCGCGCCGCACCCGCGCCGCCGCCGCTTGCCGCTGACTTCGAGTCCGCGGCCTTAATGATGCTGCGTTTGCGGGTTTAGACTGTAATAATAACAGCTCTATACTGATTACTGTCCCTTTGCTGGACACGGGTCGTCATTAAAAACGAGAGGGGTTTCGCCTTGCTGTGTGTTTGTATTGTGAACTATATGTTAGTATAGATTAGATAAATATATCAATTAGATTATATATCTTTTCTATCCTACAGAAATAGTTTAGAAAACAGATATATTGCAATAGATCAATTCTTCCTTCCTTCCATCTACCCTTATCCCATTTGTATTGTGGAGTCGGCGCAACATGATTTTTAATGAATGTAAAAAAATGGCTTACAGTTTTTACGACCGACCGCCTACCTGACGTCAATCCCTCTGGGGAGACATCTATTGCAATCGTCTCTGGGATTGCAGTAGATCAAACGTTACAATATTCATTTATATCTTGGAAAAACTTCATAATGTGGTTTGTGAGTAATTTTAAGGTTATATTCAAAATAACATTTATTAATGGCGTGTGACTGGATAGAATGCGAAGGTGAAGCCATTTTTCAAACGCTTATAAATCTTCAAGGAACGCGTCAGCTTTGTGTACTATTTACACAAGATTGAACATGAAAATAGATACACTCTTTCTTTTCATGTTACGAAAATATAAATACTTATAATGTGTTTTATCAACTTGTATCTTCAATTTTTTAATACAGGAAATAACCTAACAGTATAAACACTCGACATTAATTAAAAATTATCTGTTACTTTACTAACCAACCATCCCGATTAAATTCGAATTAAAACGAAAAAAACCATTTATATTGGTCCATTCGCCATAGACAGACAAAGGAGTCAAATTTATAACAGCCCTCGTTTTGTCGATGGGTAATGTATGTTTTTTGTCTCTTTTTAAGCGTTTAATAGTAATAATCGAGCCATGGTTCTCTACATTTATTTTAAATGTCTCCTAGTTTAGATATGCGGTTATAAAAATGCATGTTTTAATTCTAGCTATTTCAAATATCACTAGAAAAGTGTCAATTTGTTTAGGTACCTATGTTCCTAAGTAATCTCAACTCAAGAATACGATCATAAGCTTCAATAAAAATGTTGCCTGACAATATCTGAAGTGTAGACACATGGAGAACATATTAATAAAAGTAAAGTAAAAATAAAAGGAAAGTCACGTTGGAGCGTTTCCAAACAAGGAGCACTTTCATTAAACCGTGTTCGAGTACGCGGCACAAGGGAATTGGAATACCCACGTCCGTAATCTTGTTTAATTATGTTACGCTATATAAATTACTAGCTTTTCCTCGCGGCTCCGCCAGCTTGATCTGGTTTTTCCGGGATAAAAAGTAGCCTATGTTCATCAGGGATAATGTAGGATTCTAATGGGGAAAGAATTTTTAACATCGGTCCAGTAGTTTTTAAGTTTATTCGTTACATACAAAAATACAAATCTTTCCTCTTTATAATATTATTGTAGATTAGGCAATTTTTTTAGCTATAAAGCTCCTAATATATTTGGATATTTCTGAATTTGTGAACTTGGATGATGTTTGCTAATAAATCACGCCTTAACGGCTGAACGGATATAGATGCTATTACACACCTAATTTAATTTTTCCCACTGGATGTCCATGAGAATACTTTGATTACCTCATTATAGAGCGCAAACCTTGAAAAACAAACATTGCATCGCCCAACGTTTGTCGTCCATTGTTTGCTGGAAAGGTTTCCCGTAAATGGTCGGTCATACGGCGATATTGCATTATAGCAAAGTTTATTTTCTCTACCCTAGTTTCATCGACAACTTGAAGTGCTACGGAAAACTAGTTATATAAGAAAACTCGTGGTTTACATAACTAAAGATTCATAAAGTCCTAACCCCACACTAGCATAACATGCAATCATAGGAATCATAAACTACGAGGAGCTTATTGTGTCCCACAGCACAACACACAAACCCAAAACATATACAGGATTTTTCTTAAACCTTAAGCTTTTAACTCAGTAAGTTTGATACCTCTTTAAAAACGTATATTGTGTTAATAGTAAGTAGTAATGGTAATAGTAATAAAAGGCACTTTACCGGAAGAGTGTGCATAATTAATGCACATTTGACTAATATATTACATTTTGTCACGTACAGTACAAGTCTGACAAACGTGAACAAGGGGACCCACTATGCTGTTAATCTAAAGATAAAAGTAGTCTGAGCTCACAGCTTACATTTCTGATCATTCATACGCAAAGCTCGATACATAATACCTATACAAAGATGAGTGTTGCATTTCAAAGCGATTTGTATGACTTCGAAGCGGCGGCGCTGTTATGCTTTGTTTCATTATTTATATTTAAAGTGCTTGTACTTTTATGGGAGAATGGCTTTGATTGAAGCCAGCCGCACTTATTACTGCATTTGTAGATAAAAAAAAGAAAAACTTAAAGATATAAAAACATATACCCTGATTTGTTTATGATTTACACAAAATCTCATTAGATAGATTCGAAAATAAGATAATTATTGAATCACATAATAACATCAAAAAGGTAAAAGAAATACTAAAAATAAAAAGTATAATGAAAGACTTGTAAAAAAGGATTCTACTCTAACAACTGTGGCGAGGCTAAATGCTGTTTTTATCTGTTCACGCTACACGCTGAGTTATTAGGGTACACTGCTAAAATGCCTGAAAGAAATTGTTATTCTTATGAAATGAATCAATATGAAAATATGTTAGATACCAGTATTATTTCATTCTGTAATTAATAGATAAATTATTTTTTCTGGGAAAAAATTTAAATAACCTTTTTACAAATGAATTATGCGCATAAATTAAAGGAAATTACGGAAGGGAAAGGTTTCCGTTGGTTGTGTAGTAAACGTATAATGTGGTGATGATCGTACTTTAGACATTTAAAAATATATTAATATACTCGTATATCACTAAACCTTACAATAGCTGCCTCTGTTATAGTTTAATATAGCAGACTATATACATATTTTAATCCTTAATATTTTTCGATTCTTAATTTAATAATTTACTTTTTTCAATAACAGACCTCTTATATAAAGTAATTACTTATCCCATCAACCACTTGTTTAATATTGTGGAAATTACCTATTATATTTCATAACAAAACACGCCGCTAATGTATTTAAAATGTGCATACATTTCAGGAAAATTCAAGCTGCAAAATGGAACTATTTATCACATTAAAGTAATTATGAGCAAGCCAAGCGATAAATGAACGCAGAGCGACGAGTCCGCCTAACAAGCGAAGTGATCGCTCTGCGAGTTCTACGACGCACTTTAAATGCTACGAGGCTACAGAAAATAGCCCGTAGCACCCGCCAACGGATCTCAGCGATATTGAAAATTCAATCCGAGTGTGAAAGTGTACGGTCGAGGTAATACGAGATATAAAGGAAAGCAATATATCAACGTTTTACTAGATTCCATGACTGAATAAATAAAATGTATTTTTCGAAATAACACGTCGTGTTATGTTAAAGCAACCGCTTCGTCTCATGTTGCGCTACATAAAACAAAGGAATTTGCGAGGTTGGTTTTATTGTACGTTACAAAGGTGCTAGATTTGTAAATGAATATTTAATATCAGCAATTTATTAAAGATATTTATCCATTCTAATATTCAAAACGTAGCATGATGGTTTATTTTTGGGAACACCCAAATACTCCGAAATATTTTATTCCGAATTTCGATGTTCCGATGTTCAAAAGTCCGAATTTCATAATACCTAAAAATTATAATGTCTATTATTCAAATTTACGAAAATTATTTAACCGAAAGTTGTAAATACGATCTGTTTGTTTTCCGATTTTTATATGTTCGAAGAGTCAAATTCTCGATGGGTTCTCGGTCCGAAAAACGACATTCCGATTTTCAATATTCCGAAGAAATTGCTAAAATTAGGATTTTGATTCAGTTAGTATAATCATTACATACATTTGGGTTAGGTTAGGTTAGAACTGTGACAATTAAAGCGCGAAGGCGAGCGAGCGCAGCGAGCGTGCCGCGGCAGCGGCCGCCGAGCGCCAGATCCCCTCTATTGATGGTGAATCATTTGGGTTAGGTTAGAATTGTGACCAGTGAAAAAAATATTTTTATAGGAAAGAAAATATTTTTAAAACGCATTTGATATGAGTTTTTTAATTCTACCTCCTCATACTATCATACTTCTCTTTGACAAGCAATTATGTGTTGATTTGTAGTTCTATTCAGTTTTACAAGGCGCTTTTATTTCGGAATTTTAATTAATAGGTATTTTAATAATCGGAATTCGTATTTTTGATGTTTCGAATTATCATTAATTCGGACTTTTTGTTATTCGATCTATTGAAACTCGGTATTTTGAGAATCGTATTAATATACGTTAGGAATATTGAAATTTCGGAATTATAAAAATAGGATAAATGATACATCGGAGTTGTTATATTCGGAATTTTAAACCATTCGGAATTATGAAAATCGGTATTTTGCAATTCGTATTTGTGAATGTCGGAATAAAGTTTGTCGTATTATTGTAGTGTACCCTTTATTTTTATAATTCCCTTATAAACGATATTACATCGTAAAAAAAGATATTTCACAGGTTGTAAGGTGACACGAAACATTTGCATATATAGGTTAGACTATAATTATAATATATTCATACTCATTCACGCCTGTAATCCTCGAAGGGGTAGGCAGAGGTGTAACTAGTACACACACATTTCGCCGACCGTATTTCGGTCCCATGATGTGATAGGGGTATTTCGTGGTAGAAAACCCCAATAACACTTTACCCTACACGGAGATCGAATCCGAGACCTCAGCTCAGCAGTTGTACCGCGTACGTAATACAACTCCGCTACCGACGGCAGTCAAACATAATAATGTTTTAATGAACATTATTTCGTAATATTTTACAAGGACGTACGAGGCCCTTAGAGAGATATACATGGATCCTTTTTGTTACCTACCTTAATGATCACGCCGCGGTGTGACTGTCCGCAGTGACTTGGTCTTCTCACACAGTAATTTTATAACGATTTATCATTTCAAAGTATTTTTATTAAAATGTTAATATATTCCTTTAAGTTATATAAAGTATGCAAGTATTTAAAGTACGTTTTTTTTATAGCATTGACCGGTAAACGAGCAAGTGGGTCACCTGATGGTAAGTGATCTCCACCGCTCATGTACCCCATAATACCAGTAGAATCATGGGCGCGTTGCCAATCTTAAAGGAAAGGGATAATTAGGGAAGGGGAGGGGATTTGGGCTTCCGGATATCTCACTCACCGTACGAAACGTAGCAGCAAGCCGCTACTTTACGTTGGTTTTCTGTGAGACAGTGGTAACGACCCGGTCGAGCCAGCCCATTCATGCTGTAGACAAAACTATCTACAACGTGGCTCTACCACTCTTAAAGTCTCACTCTTTACTATTTTGTCACTCTTTAGTTATATAAATAATGCCCTACTCAATCCTACCCAGCGTTTCTGAAATAACAATTTATTACTAGTTAATTGACGGGGCAGCGATAACGGACCGAAAGTTCGGTAAATCAGGAGTCGAATAACAAAGCTATAAATTTTGTCATTAGCTGTTCCAAAATAGTTAAACAAAATCATGCCAAATTTCACTAATTGTCCCACATCTAATAATCTGTATCATTAATCATTTAATTATCTCTTTCATATTGGTTTTGTCAATCATCTCATTCAATCGTGTGTAATAAATCGCAGTGTATTTTTGAAGATCAGAATTTTCATGTAGTTACATGTGTCGCCTACAATATAAATGTTTTGTAAAGAAACACGTCACCAACGTTAAAAATAAATCCGTAGACACATTCTAGGTAACAATGGAAAATACTGAATCATTTTCAAACGATGCATATAACATCCCCTTTTTGTATAGTAACGTATATCGGTGTGGCGCGGCGTGTGGGAAAGAATATTCCATTTTAGAAGATATTTTATAAGGAAATCTTGTTTACCATCACATAGAGCGAAAGTAAAGGGAAATAACTTTTAATAAACACCGTGTGTTGTGCTATATTTTCCACTCTTGCCGATAATAAAGTTGCTAAAATATTTCAGTTTAATAAACAACTTTCGTCGTTACAAAGCGTTTTGCATAAATTAATTTTAATGGAAATTTTAATGTATTAAGCAATTATTGTCGAATTCAAATTTTATTAACGAAACAAAGGCTGGCGGCAGATGCTCCAATTGCCTAATGACGCGCCTAAAATGTAAACACTAATGACGACCGTGATTCCTTTTACCACGTTGAATTTTCCTTTAGAGCTTTATTTTCTAATGCTTATCAAGATTTGTTTAAAATTATGGTCAATTACTAAGAAATATTTTCCTTTCAATAACTTATAGTTATTTGCTGACATACGTACTCGTATTATGTGTCAAAATTGGTGTGATTTAATTATTCTTTTTTTTTATAGCATAGGCCGGCAAACGAGCAAGTGGGTCACCTGATGGTAAGTGATCTCCACCGCCCATGTACGCCCACAATACCAGAAGAATCATGGACGCGTTGCCGACATTAAAGGAAAGGGATAATTAGGGATTGGGAAGAGGAGGGGGATTTGGGCCGCCGGATATCTCACTCACCGTACAAAACGCACCAGCATTCGTAATGACGTATTTAATTTTGTAATTTCGGTCCCATTTCAAGGGGATTAACGTACAACGTAGTTTTTTTTTAAATTGCCGCCTAATCCTTCGATATAATATCGATAAACGTCCAGACAGACCTGTTGGAAGCGACTTCCTGCGATCTTTATCATCGTAGCAATGGCGTAGCTAAATGCAACAGGCTGATGATGGGCAGCAGCATCATCAGCGCGAGAAGCTACGCTCCTGCGCTCGCCAACCCGCCTGCCAAGCGTGGCGAGTAATGGCAAAACCTCTCAAATGATACCACAGACGAAAAATACAAGTCACACTCTGATAAATGTGTTATACATACATATACAGCTAAAAGGGGTCTTCTATTTAAATGGCAATTTTTTTAATAAAACACGTATTTCGGAGTTTTTCAAAACCATCCCCTAGGGAAAGGAGTGGCAAAGTTTGTATACAAAAATTATTTTTTATCCCAGAAGACTTACACGCTGCCGAATCGGCGAATGAAACTAGTGGATGTTTGACCTCGTCTGGACCTCGAGTCTGATCTCATTTTACCACGAAATCCCGCAGCGCTCCTACGTTTACCTATCTTTTATTAAGGAAATTATTTATTAAATATTTCCATACCTTGTTCAAGTTTCCCGTATTTCTCTAATTTTATAAGTAAATAAACAATAATAAGGAAAGGCGAGTACATAAACGAACCATACAACTAACTGATTGTTGAAACGAACTAGTTGGCTCAAGACGATGGTTTACGAAATTATTTTCTCATTTTCTAGTAGCCTGTTTTATGAGCCCAATAACATTTCGTCCTCTTTTTCCATATCTCGTAATGCGATATTAACGTACCTAAATAGATTGCTCTGCAAGATAGTATTCATAAAAGTATTATTCGCTTTTATGACTAGACGAGCAGATCGCGGGCCTGGTAAACACCACGCCTGTTCATAAACAATAGACACCACTCAGACCTTCGAATTATAAAATATTGCCACTGCATTTGCACTCACCGCCCCGAAACAACTTGTTTAGTCTCACAATGTTCGAGAATCAGATAGTCCATTGAAATGTTACATTTTTTAGGCCTCACCTTGCGTTTCTTAGAGGAGTCAATTTTATTTTTTTGATGTGTAGTGTAAAGCTAATATCAAGTTTGTGGGGTCGCCACCCTTGTCCCACAGCCGCCATCTTGAAAATAGGGGTTGAAACGGTTTTTACGATATATCTCTTAAACTATTTATCTGATAAAAAAAAATTGTTAACGTTTTTTGTTGCTAATTAAATTCTCTATAACTTTGGTCCAGTAACTTTTTGTCGTAAAACTATAAATAAAAAAGTTATAAGTGAAAATGTAATAAAGAAAAAAATAAAGATGATAATTCTCTTGACAGCCTAAGATACAAACAATTCGCCAAGGCAGTGACAAAAAGTACTTCCTCCAACACAAGACACAGAACACAGTTCTCCAGAACAATGGAAGCACACTGCGGAACATTTTAGCCCTGCTTTTCGACATCCACACATCGCTCCACAGTTTCCTTTGCATTTACAAAAGATCAATTTAAGAAGCTCAGGGGGTGCTGGAGGTTTAGAGCTCTGCACTGGCATCAATAATTTTCCACATTTTTTCCAGCCCCAGTCTTCAGGATCATTATTATTACCAAGCCACGACTGGACCTGATGGTAGACTCGGAAAGTATGAAAGCGAGCTGTGTCTTGTGTTGGAGGAAGTGAAGATAAATTAAATGTACTTTTTGTCACTGCCTTGGCGAATTGTTTGTATCTTAGGCTGTCAAGAGAATTATCATCTTTATTTTTTTCTTTATTACATTTTCACTTATAACTTTTTTATTTATAGTTTTACGACAAAAAGTTACTGGACCAAAGTTATAGAGAATTTAATTAGCAACAAAAAACGTTAACAAATTTTTTTTATCAGATAAATAGTTTAAGAGATATATCGTAAAAACCGTTTCAACCCCTATTTTCAAGATGGCGGCCGTGGGACAAGGGTGGCGACCCCACAAACTTGATTTTAGCTTTACACTTACCCCCCCTACACATCAAAAAAATAAAATTGACTCCTCTAAGAAACGCAACCACAAATGTAACTTTTCAATGGACTAAGAAGTTTTTTATTGCTCTGTGATTTCACTGCCTTCAACGTCCTTTAAATAACAACACGTATACAGTACCAACACTCGATAGTAACCAAAGCTCTGGTCCTTACTACCTATCCTGACGACCTCTTGCATATGCGGGACCTACCACCCTGCAAAGTCCACCGTCCATATAAAACTTCGTCGCAGACAGGGTCATTACGTGCTATTTGCTCCCAAGGGTGTCATGCTACATAACAAACGTTCAATTAATTAAAGAACAAACTCTAGTTTTATACAATCGTGCTATCTTCTTATTCTACATACGCACATAGCATACGCATTCACGACTGTAATCCCCGAAGGGGTAGGTAGAGGTGTAACTAGTACACATTTGGCAAAGCTTATTTCCGGCCCATGATGTGATATCGCCAAGCGGCAAGCCTATCGCCAAACCCAGCATAATTCCAGACTCCGGCTGTTACTGAACATGTCGTGATAGAAAAACCCAGTATCACTTTTACCCGACCCGGGGATCGAACCCGAGACCTCAGCACAGAAGTCGTACTGGGAATACGAATTTCAACTGCGCCACCGAGGCAGACATAAGCATTTTATGATTGTATTGTGCATATTGTTAAATATTCAATATTGGAGCAGACCATTTTTTAAGAACGCCAGAATGACCGATTATTAAGGCCTAAACCCTCTCATTCGTAGAAGAGACCCGTAGGCAACACAGTAAAATACAGGCTTAGAGTAAATACAGGTCTGATATTATGAGTGACCGAATCCGAAATTACAAGAAATAAAGATAAATCCTCAAAGAAGCCAGTGTCCAACTACCAATATCGACAGTGGGCTCAACAAACACAGGAATGTCATCTCACGTTATGTGTCTCATGCCGGAAGAGCTTTTATAAAGTATTGAAAAATACACGATCTTATTATAAAACGTAGCCTGGCTTTAAACTACGTTTATATCAACAAATTACTATAGGTTAACGTAGCTACCTGTAGACTACGTTTTGTAATAAGGCCTATATTTAAAAAAAAATACTTGAAATTTTTTGCAATATTAATATCATAACGTGAAAACTGGTTTAAGAATTCGCTTCAGCAATGTTCGTTCTTTTGCACGATTCGATACGAATATAATAATACTACTACTACTATATCTTCTATTTTATCATTATAAAATTTGATAAACCATAACATTATTATATTGTAAAATAAAAATAATTTTACATTTTTGAATGTTTGAAGGACATTAAAGCCAGTGAAATTGCTGGGTATCATGAGACTTAAAATCTTGTCTGGGGATGACGAACTCTGTCTAATTCCATGTAGTACTTCATAATTCGAAGTTATAATTTGTATTGCTTCTGTGTATGGGCATGCGTGACGTCTACAATCAGGGGAGCGACCTGCCCGTCTCATCTAAAGGTATATTTATTATATTTTTTTAAATTGTATCGTCCAGAATTGCATTTCCATCAACCAAAAGAGTGGAACGATGCGTCGAATATGATAGTTTAAATTTTTTATATTCAATACATATAAACAATATAAACCATATTAAGCCCTCTCAAAGGAATTGCAAGGATATTAAAGACTAATTGAAACCTTAAATTTCTTTGGTTTAAAGCCCTTTTGTAAAGCGTCGGACATGGCAATCTAAAACAACATTCCAACCTCGGTTAAATCCCTATTCCATTATAAATCACATAAAAATTAATCGAAATTCCAGTGGGGCTGTAATCGCGTGGGATTGTTCAATAAATTAAACCAAGCACCTCTTTGATTTGATTTATTTTCGTAATATTCAACTGTTGACAGATAACAAATGATCTTACAATATCCAATTTGTACATAATGACTTAAGAAAATATGGCAACACTCATACTTTAACAATAAATACGTGGCGGTACTGATGTGTTACGGATTTAGAGGTACGGGCGAGTCGCGAACGACCGCCGAAGGAAGTATCGTGTTGTACTAAAACTACAAGGAACCCACATTTCAACCACTGTTTAACAAGTTATTAATGAACATACTGCTATATGACGTATTTAACATTAGTTAAATTAAACTGTGGTTGAATGAACGGCGATACAGAAAAAGTTTTAAAGCAAGTGGCCAAAATCGATTACAATTACATTAAGACATGACATTCTTAAAGAATAATTTTATAATAAAACGTAAACAATTATGACGTAAACTTAATTTTAATCCAAGCCAAAACACTGTTTTAACACTTAGAAAACACTGTTTTAAAGCAAATTAAAAAGGAGCGTAGTGTACGCTGTAAATAGCTCGAGAACACAACTGACTCAAAAGTTCTCAAAACTAAAAGTGCTATTGCAATGTGCTATGTCAATTATTTGTAGTTTGGTTTAGTTTTTTAGACTTTTAACGTCGATTTTGTTTTAGTCTTTTATCCCCAACTTCACACCCCTCGGAATGGAAGTTCTTCTTGAATTTGAAATGGTAACTTTGGTCTATACACTTTCGAATTAAAAGACTCAGGTTTTGCACAGACAGTACAGTGTATATGGTATCCATATACTGGCTCTATTAGCGTATAAATAAGGAGTGACTAACAAAGGGTCTTATTGAGTTTACTTCCTGTGAATGGATTGAAACAACCTTGAGTTCAGTCAAAAGAGAATTCAACAACAATTTTGTAACAAAATTATTTTTTACAGAAAAAATTGTATGTTAAATTAAAATAAGGTGGAATATATTCCCTTTGAATATCCACACCTCAATGAACGTGGCGGCTAATACACGGTGGCTGCACACCGCACGGCTACGTTTCACTGAGCCACGTGCATTACCGCGATTACTCTGGCTTACGGAATATACCGAGTACGGATGTAGCGATGGAACTCTGAAAACCACACTCCATCACAGTATTTTGTGCTTCACTTTTACGTTACGTTATGTGAAATATCAGTGACTAGGCTCGTTCGAATCGTACCAACTCTAAATCTACCCGAATACATGATCACAAAAAGATCTACGAATCAATAGCAATGAGTGAAACTTCTGAATAGGTAAGCAGACGGTATACAAATATAGTCGATGGCGTTATTTTTATACAACTTTTGTTTCATTATTGTAAATTATCGTTATTTTTCGTTGAATAATGTTAATAATACATAGCGTACTTTTGGTCAGCCAATATGTACTCGTAAGCTAAGTACTCTACATTAGTGTCGTTGAGGAAAATTACATCGAAATATATTAAGCGTGAATTGCACCGTCTGTCGGTTAGTCATTGTAACAAGCGACAAAGTGAGAAATTTCAATCATAAAACGCACTGCGATCTGGATTTTGAAGTCTGTTATTAAATACATATTAGTTAATATTATAACAATATATAATAGCTTATTTTGGCCACTCGTTTTACTAGACCGACGCCCGTTTTCACCAATTTTATCTTAACTTAAATTCTTGACGTAAGTACAACATACATCAAAGCAGCATCGGCCTATTTTTGCGTAGCAACGTAGCATTTTGATTTGTGTAATCCATTAGTGATCCGCTAAAGTTAAGAGCAGGTTGGTGAAAACGGGCATAGAAAGGATATAAATTATACAAACTAATCAACAAGCCACTTTACCGCATACAATGACACTAGCTTACAAAACACGTAAACACTACGACGAAATAAATAAGCTTTTGTCTTTTGTATTAAGTAGTCGTTGACTCCACAGATTACAGTTGAATTTACAAATGTCACAAGCGATGAAAAACTTAAAATAAACTGTACAGAAGGCGTGTTTCCCGAAACCAAGGTACCGAACATGTTGAGAGGTACAAACACATTGGATGTAGAAACGTTAATATTCAATGTATTGCAAACAATAGTGTCAATCTTGTGGCCACCACGTAAACTGAAATTCAAAGTACCAGAAGAATTATGGTTGCATTGCCGATGTTAAAGCAAAGGAATGGGATTCGAGCCCCCGGAGTATTTTATTCAGTTTTAATTCAAAGTCTATTTACTGTGTCCTGTGTATGGTGATCTATAAGGCATGCCAGTTCTATATTAAAATTAGTTAAGTCTTTAGTTAAGTATTTCATATGTGTAAACTGTATTTTTGTTATGATTTCTATGTTTACGCGAATATTACTTATTGAAATAAAACTAATTTAAACAAATGATAAAATAATAATAAAATTGGTGGGGTGGACAATCCACCCCGTGACCACGAAGGCTAAAAAGCTTTCGAAACGTCGGGATCAAAATTAATAAAAAACCGCGATATAATCCGTTTAAATTAGTTTTATTTCAATGTTGTTTAACTAATTTCGTGACAACAAAATTGACACCAATTTAAATAAGCATTACAATTTCACATAATATTTCAGCACAAGCGTTCATAGAATACCAACAATGGTTCTAGTCATTGTGATTTCTTTATCCTGAACTGAACATTATACAGCACGAGCAATTCATACAAATTGCAGTTTGTTTACATTGTCTACAACATTTATTGCAAATACTAGAGTGACAATGTTGTGAACGTGTTACAAAGTATAAGGACACTTTCACACATACCACATTAAAACCGCAGACAGTGTACAGTACCCATTACGTAGTAGTTTGAAGTTACGGGATTTACGCTGCCTTGCACGACGATCCTTAAACATATTGAGCTACTAAACATGTTTATGAAACGTCAAATCGTATGAAAATTTGATATAAGTAAATATCTGTTTGCTGGTGGGAGGATACTTGTATCTGACCGGATAGCGACCACCGTACACTGGTGCTAAAACCTGCCACAGTGGCCCACCTTGCGTGGATCGCGTTCCAGGGTCAGCCAGTGTATATCCGGTTCTCCCCAGGGGGCTTGCCCCCTGATCCTAACCCTTTTCCCATCCCTTTTTCCTTCCTCTCCCCCTTGGCCCTTTGGCAGGCCGGCATGATCTTGCCGACCTACGATGGACACATTGTTTATCGTTGATCGACACTATTCTTGGATTGCGCTACACTTACCATCAGGTGTAGCGTAGTCACTTTGCCGAGGAAGGATAAAAAAAATGTTTAATGATTAAATACGATTAAAGATTGTCGTGCACGTCGTCCGTAGCAGTTATCGACCATTTCAGAAATACGAACGAGCGATGATAACCTAATTCCTGTGAATGAATTAATAAATCATGAAACCTGCTACAACATTCGTTTATGTAATTATTTATCTCTCTATTGATAAGGCTCGAATGTCCGGACATGATATGCTTTAACGTACTAATTGGTATAAAACCGAAAACTGTCGAAGCGCATAACAAATGCAAATTTTTGCGAGTGCTGCAAAGGTTTCATACAAAGTTTTGCTAGTTTGATGTGGTCACAGTATGAAAGTGTCTTCAGATTGCAAAATGTTACAACATAATAAAATGTCGTCTACAATTTATTTTCGAAAGCCGTTACCAACATTAATATTGTATCAAACTGCAGCCTCAAATAGAAAGCCATAACGTTCAGTACATTTTTACACTTACAACCAACCCGAGAGAGATCTCGAAACGTTTCAATAGTACCTTTGAATCTAAAGGAAAACACGTAATGTTAAAATCGAATGACAAACTCCTATTTACCATCAACAAACAACGTTATTCAAGTCTTAGTACAGTAATAGATCAAATATTCCCACTAGATACGACACCGGGAACGTGAGCTTACATGCTAACAACATCTCGTAGACATATGAAGTAACAACAGGTTAGACCGTGTCACGTGGCGCGACCCCGCGCGCTACACTATCCACCCCTCCCTCCCTAGCCATCACCCATACACTCCCCCACGGACCAAATGTCTAAATACACCGAATGTTTATGTACCTACATCGCGTGTCGACATCTTCGGTAACTTTTTGATCGACGCGTACTATGATAGTGCGCGATACAGTGACGTCAGTGTAGCCAAACTTAACATGTTTGGTTCTCTATTAAAGTACTTACGTCGTCTATTTAGATGTTTGGCCCTTGCTCTTCCCTCTAGCCCCCTCCTCCACTTCCCCGCCCCAGAACCGGCGCGTCCGCTGAAAAACTTGACACTACCACACCGATAGCCGCACAACTATACCAACGAAATTTTTATAATCTATAAACACCACATTAAACATTTGATATGAAGTATCAACTATACTAAAATAGTATTGTGCGCTAACATGCAAATGTAAGGAAGACGAGAATTTGACCGTTACACGAAAACATTGCGAGGCTCAAGTTTTCCAACGCGCGCCGCTCGCACTTCTACAGAAATTACATATACGAGTATTAAACACGTCGGAATCAATGAATAGAGTGCTTGACATTATAATCGGTGACACTTCAAAATACATTAATTCGAAATGTAAGAATATTTACATCATAAATTTGGTCTGTAATGGCGCCCAGACGTGGTGTCGTCACCCGTCACTGTCGATAAGTTGTTGAAGTGGCGTGCGTCTGGTAAGTGCCAAGTGATCGGCCGAGTTCACGGATAAACGCAGAGCTCGCACGACCGCAAACTTTTCACTGTTAAAGGCCGTCAATAAACAATTTTAGATTAATTATCCGGATAGATCACGGAAATCAACCAATCAAACTAAGTAATTCGTACGCATCACCTTCAAACTGTATTCTGATTGGCTCATTTGTCCGAAGATTCAATTTGAGATCGTTTATTAACATCGCCCTTAAATGACATTCCTCGGTGGCTCGAAATTTCTATTACTCGTGCCTCATAGCCACAAATACGCCGTTCATATTCGTCGCATATATTCATATTTTCCATTTGACATGTGGGTGATAGCGTACACCGTGCGCCCGACAGATGCGAGATCGCAAGTAATTACATCATCTTCACGTACGTCGACGCGCTCCCTAATACTGTGAAATTGATACGACATTCGTGCAAACTTTTATGAACGCATTCGAACATTTCATATCAGAAATTGTTAGACTAGGTATGTTTAACATTTATAAATTTCAGAAAAAACCTATCTATCATACTATACCACACTACGCATCAATGAATCTATACTGCTATTCATCTCTCTAAATTCTGATCCAGTCGTACCGTTAATGTATTTTATATATAAATAATTCATAGATAATTACATAATACATAGATAATGTTCAACACAATACATTTATGAATGGGTTTACCGTAATTCAAAATTGTCAAAATCAGAACACAAAAGGACACTTCTATTGCCGATTTCGATAACTCTGGCCGCGTTCGGCAAAAAATAATCTTTAAGCGCTCACGGCGAACGTGATTCAATGAAAATGCATAGAGTTTTAGCTCCAGTCCCTTACACGTACATTTTAAAATGAAAACAAACATCGGAGCCGTCGCTCCGTCAATACTTAATGAATACATCATGGTTAACTACTAACTTTGGTTAACCGACTACATGCACCGAATACGTGACAACTAAGACCCAACGATAAGACCAGCAGAGGTGGGACCGCGTGCGAGCGTCTGTTCCTATTATTTTCTGTCATTACTATATAGATTTATCAATAACATGAATGAACTATTTAAAAATTACTCATATCCTGCTAATCACGAAGCAAATTTGATTAGATAAAACACTGACAAGGAACAGGGGTATTACGTAATCGTTGAAAATATCACAAAACTATCGACTAATGAATGTTTTCAAAAATGTGTTGTTCGCGCACGCGGCACGCAGGTCCCCGCGGACCCGAGATGTTACAGAAACAATATCGACGCAGTATCTACGCGCCTTCGTTCAACTGTTTGAAAAGTAATGTCTCCTCGAATATGTACTTCTTGAGGGTCTCCTTCGGTAGGTCGTCCAGCTCCATGGCAAAGCGGAACGGCTCCTCTGCCACCGGCTGCGAACAAATTACACTTCTCAGTCTTAAACCGGGTTAATATACGCTCGCGTTACCGACAAAGTGCGCCCATTAGAATTGCCTTTCAACCATCCAACGCGTTATCATGAATATGGAAAGTATGCAAAAACATGCTCCTTAATTTATGAATATATTTTGAAGTTGTTGAAAATGTAAGCTGTGTTCCCGCATCTCCACAAAGCAACATTTTACGTTTGTGTTATTACCATAAGTTGCAATCCAAATTTTACTTTTTTGGTGGCCTTACGCATTATGAGCAACACGAGAATTGCGAGTGAACATATCCCGTGAAATATATTAAAAAAATACACCCAAAAATCACATCATAGTCCTGACTCCATAAAAAGAGTCTTCTATCGAGGGCATTAGCAACTATAAGAGATGTGTGGTCGACCTCACAACATCCAGACACGATATAAATATTTGTAGACTACACGAACTGTTCCGTAACCGTAATCCTTTTCAAATAATTTTATAAAGATGAACTCGCGTGATGTTGGTATGTGTGTAAGAGCGAACGTTGTTCAATTTCGCATTTTTTCCCTGTGTGCCATCACGGTACACGAACATTTGTCTCGGTCCCGTACCGAAATCGAAACCTCGGCCTCTCGTGTCACAAACAGCTACTCGACAGCTACGCCACGGATGCTGACATACTTCACTTCAATAAAGTTAATGAAATATACAGAGCCTCACCAACTGCTACAAATGTATAGCTATTTCGAGGGAAATTCCAAAGGTATTTTTATTTTAACGCTCAATATTAAAGCTCAATTTAAAAATTGCTGATTATGCGTGCGACAGGTCGGTCTGGCCACACCACAGGTAATATTTAAGCTCTAATTTACATTCTAGAGGATTCTTAAAATTGCTCCCTTTTGGAGCTTGCTCTATACATAATAATTAAGGTGCGACGGACATTACAAGCATAATATCCATGTATACTACTTTATAAACATATTAATTATGTTTGTGACTGTTGGGTGTATTTATTTATTTAATTTGCAAGGAATTCTTAGTTGAATGAAATACAGTAGTATTAGTATGCACTTGAAAACTATATTTGTGTTCTATACTGTAAAGTTTTAGAATTTCTTTGTGTACAATATAAAAAAGCAAGGTTTCACATTTCAAATTCACTCAGTGTGTCTTTTATAATAATGTCAGATACGTCGTCGTACATACGTCGATCATTATTAGCTGTAATCATCAATTAGCTGATCGGGATTTATAGTGACATTTATTTATTTATTAAAATTTATTTTAAATTTAATAATTTGGATATATAGAGGTTGCTAAATGACTATGTTATATAAGTTTATGCGAAATGCGAGTCCAAACTCGTGAGGAATGTGGTCTCCTCCTTTAACTTTTAAACTACGAAGTGGAAAATTCATTGTAGTATAGCTGAAAAGATACTACTAACGAAAATTAGTTTCAATAAGCTAGGTGTTTGAGATATGGGATTTTTTTCGGTTACACTACAGACCCCTTCACTTGGTCCGAAATACACGTAGCCTGTTATTTTTTGCTGTCTATTGTACCGGATAATATCGCCGCGCCGGTGAAATTCCAAAAGTGCCAAACTACAAAAAAATCTAATTTACAAAAAACTAATAACACTGCAGGTTTTCAACAGCAAACAAAAAATACATCCCTTTCAAGCTTGACTGCGTTTTTTTACTTTCGCACTTTTATAGCTTCGCCGATGGCATGTGAGCGACAGAAAATAATTTTAGGCATAAAAATATGTTTGTAGTTTATGTAGATATTGTATTTATTTATATAGATTATGTATATACGTATATAGTATTATTATATTGGTAAATAGTAAAATATGTACATCTATTCTCTGTAAGTTTCGTTTATATGTTGACCGGCCGTTCATTTACCTAGCAATCCAGTCCATCCAATGGTTGCCTGGAAGAATTTGCCGTTAGCAATAAGGCCGCCAATTGTACTTCTTTTTATTATTTTTAGATGTCTTTTGTGTATTATCAATACTTTTTGTTGTTATGTACAATAAAGTTATAAATAAATAAATAATAAATAGAGAGGTTGGCAAGCGCAGCGTTGGACGTCCACCTACAAGATAGACAGACGACCTGATAAAGGTCGCAGGATGTCGCTGGATGCAGGCCGCTTCCAACAGGTCGGTCTGGAAATCTTTGGGCGAGGCCTATGTTCAGCAGTGGACATCTTGTGGCTGATGATGATGATGATGAAATAGAGAGGTTAAAAAACATTACCTCATCGTTGGGATCGTAGTACTGCTCTAGATAGGGATGCGCCAACGCCTCCTCGACGGTGATCCGCTTGTGCGGGTTGAAGGTGAGCATGCGGTGCAGTAGGTCGAGCGCGCGCGCGTCCGCGCCCGGGAACAGTTCCGTCCACGGCACGCGCGGCTTGTACGGCAGCGACTCCAGGTACCCGCGCGCCTACAACAAACAAAACATTACGTACGGTTACAATATTCCTCTGGAAAGTTCTTTCAGGTACCTAATTGCCGTATAACATATATAATCGCACCCGGGAACAGTTCCGTCCACGGCACGCGCGGCTTGTACGGCAGCGACTCCAGGTACCCGCGCGCCTACCGCAAACAAAACATTACACTATAACATTGCTCTTCTGGACAGTTCTTTCAAGTAATTGCCGTATCTAAATATATAAAACTCAAAGGTGACTGACTGACATAGTGATCTGTCAACGCACAGCCCAAACCACTGGAGGGATCGGGCTGAAATTTGGCATGCAGGTAAATGTTATGACGTAGGCATCCGCTAAGAAAGGATTTTGATTAATTCTAGCCCCAAGGGGATAAAATAGGGGATGAAAGTTTGTATGAAACGTTGTCAATTTTAAACGTTCACGCGGGCGGAGCCGCGAGCAAAAGCTAGTAAATATATAATTATGTGAAAAACTTATGTTTTGTTGGGACAATTATAATTTTGGTATTCTTGTGAAGAACTTTTCAGTTACGCAGGTTTCCTCACGACGACGTTTCCTTCATCGTTAAAGCAAACAATAATAAAAAATTGATACCCATATAAGTTTAGAAACCTGCGGCTTTTGTCTTGACAGTCCGTGCCACTTTTCGCTGAGCTATCACTGTTTTTAGTGAGCAATAACTATATTACATTGTCATATACATACATACGCACTCACTCCAGTAATCCCTGAAGGGATAGGCAGAGGTGTAACAAGTATAATTTCGCCGGGCTATTTTTGTCCTATGGTGTGATAGGGCCCTATCATAGGAAGCGAGCCTATCATCATACCGTTCCAAGTTACAAACTCCAAGTTGATACTGAGCATTTAGTATAGAATAGAAATTCATAGATAAACATAATATCACTTTTATCCCACGCGGGATCGAACTCGAGACCTCAGCATAGTAGTCGTACCGCGTACGTACAACTGCGCCACCGTGGAAATATTGAATATGTAAAAAGTATTAGCAAGAAATAAAAATATTTTATTAGGCAGGTAGCTATTACGGGGCAATTAAAAAGGCAAATAGAATTTACAACATTCACTATGTTAACAAGTACTCCAGTAATAACAGTGGCGAAGTTTTCGATTAAACGGTATTTACTAAGACAATTGGAAGGTATTCAAATTAAACAGTGGAATAACGAAACAAGCCCGGGCGAAAACCATTATAAAGTTTTCCATTAACTGGAGCGAGGAAGATGCCATTAAGACAATTCCTTTACTCATCCACTATTCACTTAATCTATAGTCGAACTTCGTATTTTATTCATACAACTAGATGGACGGAAAGGACTTGGGTAATACGGCCTTCAGATATTTCACTATGTAAGAAGTCGTCAGGGTAGGTTGGAAGCCTGCCCATAAAAATTGAGTTCAATGCATGAAACCGAAACACGAAGTGCTTACACAGAAATAGACTAAGCGGTTGTACCAACCCAGGCGGGCTCTTGCATACGATGGGTCTACCATCTAGAAAACAATCGTACTACTACGGTAAATCTAAAAGTTTGGATGTTTGTGAATTTGGACGTTTGAGATTGACTAAATCAGACCTTAACGGCTTATTTTTTTTGGATTAAATTTCGCACACAGGTAAACCATGACCTGGTTGATGACATAGGCTACATTTTATCACGGAAAAGTCCGTTCACGAGGGCGGAGCCACAAGCAAAAGCTAGTAATGTATGTGTACACTAAAATGTATGTAGCAAAACAAGAGTATCTCAAATCTAAACCAATCTCAGCAATAACGTGAGATAGGCAATTTGAACAGAACAAATTTAAACTTATTCCAAGTGGCAATCTCGCAAGTCATCATGAAAGCAGTCCTAAATACACAGAATGAATAGGTACCGAAAACTTTTAACACGAACCAATTCGTTTCCCCGAAGCGACTCGACGCGACCGGGCAAACTTCGATAAGTCCACACACGCGTGTCCACACGGTGATTGATTGCCGAGTTAGTCAATTTTAAATTGCAAACTTCTCACACACGCGTGCTATATAATTAACTAGCTTTTCCTCGCGGCTCCGCCCGCGTGATCTACCCTGTCTCTATACCAATTTTCAACAAAATCCGTTCAGAAGTTTCGGTGTGATTGATGAATATCAAGATTCCTGTTTTATCCCAAGGGAGCATTTAATCGGGATAAAAAGTATCCTATCACCCAAGTCAGCTCATACCCTGTCTGTATACCAAATTTCATCAAAATCCGTTCAGTAGTTTCAGCGTGATTGACGGACAAACATACAAACAAACAAACTTTCACATTTATAATATTAGTGTTATAGTGTGATATCACCAACTAAACAGTTTGTTGATGACAATTCCAATAGAGTTTCTCACGCGATTAATCCTTATTATAATAGTCATTATAAAGTTAAGTATTTGTAACAATGATGTCCTACGGATTGACGTCATAAAAAATTTACGTTGTTAAATTTAATAACCCCAGTACACGTCCTAAATCTAAACATTACGGCTGAACTTATGAAATATTCGCCCGTAACGTGATACCACGTTGTTACTTTAAACTGCTGTTTTGAAGAAATTGTTGTAGAATTTAAAACGCTATTGAAATAAAAGTAATTTAAACGGATTTTATCGAGGTATTTTGGTCCTGATGTTTAAATAAAAAACGATAAAATCCATTTAAATTAGTTTTGTTTCAATGTGTAATATTCGCGTAAACATAAGAAATCATCATTAAAACGCTGTTTTTACAATTTCTAGAAGTTGAGCAACGTACGGAATAGTTTCTACGTGTTCAGATTCAGTTCGTATGTTGGTTTATGTAGAAATGGTTTAGAAGCATTCTTTGTATGAGGATATTGGAACCAACTATCACTAACCAAATGCCAAACTAGTATTAAAAATCAAATACTGACATTTACTATACGTGCGGAGTAGAATAGTACATCGTCACTGGAAAGACATAAAAACTAAAACGCCAATAAGTGAACTTTACGGTAGAGCATTAAAAAGTTGTTGTGTAGTGATGATACAAATACCAATTAGAAGCCGTTTGTGTAAAAGAAAAATAACTAAAAAAAATAGTTTTGACATCAAATTACTAGAAATAATATTCATTAATGATAGTACAGTAGAAGTCATACAGGAATCGGTGAAAGCGCCAGTGGAGGTCTACTGAAAACTGCTTCTAAAAATACCTATTTTTTTGAAGCCGAGTAAATTTACCTTTTCATTGATAATGCAGTCGAGGTCCTCCTGGCTGGGGGACCCTAGCACGCCCAGAATGTGGTTCAGTTGGTCCAGGTAGTGCTTCCCGGGGAAGATCGGCCGGTTGGACAGCATCTCCGCCAGGATGCAGCCCACTGACCAAATGTCTATTGATTTGGTGTAGCCCTGTAGATAAAGGTTCCTTGTAAGACATAATATGTATTCTGAGACTTTGTTTGCAGGGTGTAATCACCGAAAATAATAATACCATTCTGTAAATTCTATCACCAATAAGAAACTACATAATCCCAGAATGCTACATCATATTTTTCATTGTGATAGTGAGTTCTCAGTAAAAAATCAGGCCGACTTGCACAACAATCCTTAAATCGTATTTAATCACTAAACACATTTAATGAACGTTAAATCGAAATGAAAATTTGACACTAATAAACATAGTGGTTAAATACAATAAGATTACAACGGGAGGCGGCGGCGAGGTAAAATCAGTTGAAGTAAATGGTGATACGAACCAAATCACTAAGTAAATGACAATCAATCCATGATACAGGCGATTGGATTAAATCTTGAACCCTTTTCGCTTAAAAGTGCCTGAGATATGTAGCCTGAGTTAGAGCAAACCTCATAATAATGCAATTAACAACAATAATCCGTAACGCGTAAATGTAAACATCCCACGCGCGTCATATTTAATGAGCACTCAAAAAAGCTATTTGAACAAAACAAACAAAGAATAATATGAAAATTAATCCCGGGACACAAAAGGTACTGGTATCTAATGTAAGCAATAGACGCATTGTTTAGCCGGGCGGGTTCAAAGATCTGTACATGGCTGAGATTCCTCAGCGTATTGTAGGCTTGCCGAGGGGTGGGTATCAGAATGCCGTAAATAATAGTCGTCGAGTCGAGATACGAGACTTGCCTTGATCCCCTGCCCACGTATATGTACTGTATGTCTATGTTCATTATAGACTGATTTTGTTTCGCGTGTTGTTGTTGTTTTGTTCCGTGTTGAATTTTATTTCGGTAACAAAGTTTATTACAAATGTTATTTGTATACAATAATATGATGAACGTAGCGTAACTTTCCGCACAATTTAACTTGGACAGTTTAAATTTAGTCACGAGCAGCTTAGGAGCTCTTGTTTTTAGAGACTAAAGGCTTCAGGGAAATAAGAGTGCGGTTGAAGTTAGTAATCTCAAGTCGGCCAAGTTATATTGCGTGTAATGTATTATTGGAGGCAAAGATGTGAACAGTGATCAGTTAAAAACATGTGTTTAGTTTCTAAAAATTCTAAAGCACTTTTGATTTTAATTTTCATTAACGACTTTAAAATTTTTGCTCAATAGTTCACCAGTCTAGCTTGACAATAAAGAATAAGGAAGCATCCCTCACAAATCTCGTAAGAGAACAATTAAATGGCGTCGGGAGCGCAAACGGCTTGTAACTCGAAAGATTACATCAAATAAATAATCAGGGACGTAATGGCGAATACCTTTGTAAACAGTGAGAGCATGGACAAAGATCTAATAGATGTCACAAATGTATCTTTTTAGTTCCTCGTGTGCAGAGACGATGTATGAGAATCTCAGCACGCGTACCCTACAAGTTTTTGAGAGTAATTGGTAGCTGTCACATCATTCAAATACAAGTAATATACATTATCTTAGATTAGTAACGCCTTTGACTATAATAAAGTATTATAATAAAATACGTTTCCAATACAATCCGTTAGTGTCGAAGTACCGATTTTCTTAAATACAGATGACGTGACATCTATCGAAAAACTAGTAAAAACTTACACTAAGAACCACTTACATTTATTTCAATAATCGATCTTAGCTAGATTATCCAGATCGATCTTGGAAATCAACTGATCAAACTCAGTGATTTATATGCACGACGTTTAAACTGTATTCTGATTGGCTCATTTGTGCGAATTATCCGGAGAATCAAACTAAAATCGTTTATAGAAACTGGCGCTAGAGATCGCAGTATGTCTCACAGAAAACCGACTCCACGTAAAGTAGCGGCTTGCTGCTGAGTTTCGTAAGGTGAGTGAGATATCCGGAGGCCTAAATCCCCTCCTCTTCCCAAACCCTTAATTATTCCTTTCCATTAAGGACGGCAACGCCATTCCATTAACGTCTCACCGTCAGCCAAACATATAAAAATGCCGTTTATTGCTGTAAAGTATTTTAAAAACTCCTCTTAGTGTTTCTCATTACTGCAATGCATTTATAACGTTACATGAGGTATTAAAACTGTGATACCTTTGTTTTAATACAGAGTGAAGTACTTGCGACATTTATTCAGATCTACATCTGTGACTGTGAGTAATATTACACTGCCGACTGCTCGTGTTTAAGGGGCGTCGGATAAAAATGGTTTTAGGATGCCTTTATGCGGGCCGTATATTTACACCCTTTGGGAGTAATACGGTTGATGTGGACTTTATGAATATTATACAATTTTCCAGCTTCACTACTACTATAACTTTTGTCGTTAAACTTTGTTTATTAGAGCAAAAATTTCAAATAATACATACATTTATAAGATGAAATTGTCTAGGATCACAGTTTAATTAAATTTGAAACAAAAGTTTCTTAATCCGCTGTGTGGTTACGTTAAGACAGTTACGCTGTCATTTCACAGCCACATTACATTGGTTTAGGAACTATTCCGATAATAAGGTGCGAAGTTCTGTCATATGTCAGGCACTTGAAAATATCTGGCTGTGTGGAACTGTTTTATGTCCTGTATTTATAGACGATACAAGTTACGCTATATATGTATTATACTTTTTAACTCTTTTTTTGTTGCGGGGAAATTTATTACTACCATACTTTAGACGAACGGTTATGCTAGATTGGCGCTTGCGGGACGGCGCGGGGTATTTTTTTTAATTCTGGCACATTAAAGCAATGTGACTGATAGGTATTGCACATAATGGGAAGTTCATTACAATAAAATAAAAATGGCGATATATTATAAAAAATGTTTCTTACGGCAATCAGCCTGCCTTGACTTGACGTACACTAGCTGAGCCTAGAACGTGATTCTTTGGTGAGAGCAACCATGGCAGTTTTTTCAGCAGGTCTATCTATCTACTTATGTGTTACTCGGGGACACATGACATAGAGTCTATTCGTCATAGCTATACCAGAAATGATATGATGATGATGAGTAACAGACAAATATGTGCCTAGTTTTCATTCCTTTGCGCGAACCTGTTAATTACGCCAAATACATACTATAGATATAATTGAATAGTGCGTTTGCTCTTCTGGGACAAGTATAGCGATAAGACCTTACCTTGGAGTTGAGCATGATCTCTGGCGCGCGGTACCAGCGCGTAGCCACGTACTCTGTGAGGAAGCCCGTGTGGTCGTGGTCAGGATCCGCGACGCGCGCCAGACCGAAGTCGCAAATCTAAACAACACACAGTGTTATAAATAATAAGATATATTAGAAAGTATATCGTCGATGAAATACCAATACCTCCTAACTGACAATTTAGTCCAAAATTACTTTTTTATTACAATAGGCTTAAACATAAACCACATATTAGTAACTAATAAAAAGGTAATGTATTGGAAACTATTTTACTATCAATAGTTGATCAAAATAAATAAAACATTATTTTAAACAGTTTTTGTAAAAAAAAAACCTTATTTTAAACAGTCTGGTGTAAAATTAGATTCTCAACACTTAGGAGGTATTGGTACTTCATCGACGATATAAGATTCTCCTTCAAGAACCTCCATGAAGTGTTATCGGACCACAAATATCTTGTCCAAAGCCAACCTCATCTGTAGGTCAGGTGGTGGTCTGGTACACATTGCTGATTAATAGGTGAAATTTGGTTCCCGTTGCGGGTTATGGGATCGCCCCACGTAATACCAGATCCACCGTCAAATCGTGGGCTAAGAAAGGTGGACCTTGTCATTAAGCCGGGATAACGGCAGACAGAAAGAAAGAATTAAAGATCTCCTTGGAATCCTATTAGACACAGCGGGCAAGTAGAATCGCCTGTAAATGTAATTCGCATTAGAATAATTTTCAACGTCTAATTTTGTAAATTAATTTATATGCAACAGAAAATAATACATCAAAAACCCTTTTGCAAAAGCAGAATCAAAATATGTAATAAAAGTTTTTAGAGCTGGGTTCCACTCAATGCTTGGTCACAGTTAAGCTATCGCATGTAGGTTCGTTATACTTAACCATGATTTAGTCGAGGTAAAAGTACGAACGGATTTATTCGCTCCTTGTAAGGGTTCCGGCCGAATAATTTTCAAGGCCCAATTTGCGTAGATTTACAATTCGAGCCGTTTCCTTAAATTGTTACGTCTAGTGTGCAATAAAAAGGCTCGCGCCATACTGCGACTTAAGCGTCCCCGGAGACTATTCTATTTTCAAACATTTTTATGGGAAAATTTACCAAATTTGAAAATAGATCATCGGTATTTAATATGCGTTAAAGAAGGTCCAACCGTACATTTAACAATGAGCAAGAAATAACAAATCTGCAGTATTCTTCAATAGAACTGGCCCAAATCTTCCCCTCCTCTTTCCAGTCCCTTAATTATTCCTTTCCTTTTCGGTCAGCAACGCGGTCATGATTCTGATATTGTTCAATATTTAGCGGAGATCAGTTACCAACAAGTGACCCACTTGCTTTATTGCCGCCCTCGCTTTATCTTTCAGCTGCCCTTATCACACTTGTAGTGAGGTCGGCGCAATATGCTTTTTAACACAGGTTACAGAAATATTTGGCTTGTAGCTTTTACGATCGGCCACCTGCCTGATCCAACCTCTCTAAGAAGATAACATCCAGGTCCGAAACAAATATTTGTAAACTACGCAAATATTTATCTCGGTGCTGGAACGGACCCTGCGACCTATCTCGTTTCACAGCTGGCTACTCGCACACTGCGGCATGGATGCCGTTTGCCACCCTCTGCTAAAATGTCTCAGTCATCAAACGAAACTGAACAGCAAGCTAGCAGTTCACCTCGGTTTCCTTTGAGACAGTGGCACCGCCTCGGTCGAGTCAGCCTATCTATGCTGTAGACAAGACTGTTAACAACGTGGCTCTATTATTTCGAAAATATTATTCACATTCTCAATTAATTGCTCAAGAACCAAACAATCTTATCACTATATCATTTTGATAATTATCCCCTTTGTAACCGAAGAGTTGGTACTGGCATAGGCAATTACATTTCAAAGTATTGCCCACGGGAGTAAGCGAAATTGGATATCAAAGCGTTTATCAGATAAAATAATTCTCATATAGTTTAGGAACGTTTTTCTTGATAACATTAACGTTTTCACTGTTTTTCTTCCACCTACCCTCATCCCATTCTCAGTCGGGCTGGCGCAATATACATTTTAAAACATGTTACAAAAAGATTTGGCTTGTAGTTTATATGAACGGCCGCCTGCCTGACGTCAACCGGTCTGGGGAGAATTAACATTTTCACTATATACATAATAACACAAATATTTGTTGAATTTCGTGATTTATATACATGCCATTATGTTTAAAACGTATCTAATAATAAGTGTAATATATATTTGAAGGTATTGGACAGGGAGCCCTCGGGTAGCTGATCCACTTGAATCATTCTTATGACCTCGTTATCGATACCTATTGGAAGCCCCTCCTTCCAATAGGTATGATTACTAACCAGCTGATTTTTTTGTTTTTACTTAGTTAATATTTATATAATTTAACTGTCATATTGTCCTACAAATAAAATAATATTTTTTTGAGTATCATCAAATCGAAATATTCTATCCTTGCTACCTCTGTTAGCTACCACAATAGAGAATTTTCGCATAGGGAATAGTTGGTCGTCTCATCGAAACGAAGCTACTCACGGAAAATGAGCTTGATAGTAGTCAAGTGGATCAGCTACCCGAGGGCTCCCTGTCTATATTATTTATACCTAATTATATAAATTTGAACATAGGCCTCCCCCAAAGATTTCCAGACCGACTTGTTGGAAGCAGCCTGCATCCAGCGACTTCCTGCGATCTTTATCAGGTCGTCTGTCCACCTTGTAGGTGGACGTCCAAGGCTGCGCTTGCCAGTATGGCAGTAAGGCCTATGTTCAGCAGTGGACGTCTTGTGGCTGATGATGATGATTATATAAATTTATTTATTTCCCAACGCTTCGACGGAGTTGCATTGGCCGTGGTCACGGGTTGACTAGGCTATATAGACTGATATTTATACCTTCAAATATTACGCGATCAAGATCTATGATAACATATTCAATTATGAAAAAATGACAATGTAATAAAGGTTTAGTTAACCGATGCGTAAAAGCGCGATCTGAGTAACAGACGGGGCGCAACCCAATCGTATATATTACGCTGCCTACCGTTTATTCATCATGTCAATTTGTCAAAACTTCTACTACGCGGTAGGGCCCTCGATTTTTCATAAAAAAGGTATGTAGTGGATTTAGAGGATAAATTTAGTTAAAGCGAATTTAATTACATTTTGCGAACATTCATTTTGTTTTTTATTGATTTTAGGTGGTATCCAGTTCTCCGGGTTACTAGTTACTTATAATAATCCATCCGCCTCATCCGTCTATTGGGATATTTAGAGTGAGAAACCGTGACGTACTGGGATCCCAGATCAGGAATCACAATTTCTATTTGAATTTTCAATAAGAGATGCTCAAAATTGAAATTTGTGCCCGGCATGGCGATAGGCTAGCCCGCTATCACACGACGAAACGGCAAAAAGCTCGACACACTGTTGATATAGCACTTGCACCTCTACCTACCCTTGCGAGGAAAAGGGCGTGAGCTTCTATTATTATTCATAACACACCATTTACTAAAATAGGTTTTGCGCGTCAAACAACAACGTAACGTAACGGTTGTTTACATTACTTGGGTGAACGCTAATATCGTTCTTGTATGCGACATAGCAGAATTGCCGTATCGATCGAGAATACGGATGACGTAGTAAAAGCTTAGCACAGCAGTTTGTCGCGCGTCGCTGCGTTGCATTTACCCAAATTCAGCCACGAGCACAAATGAGGCGACTGTTTATACAATAATAATGTCACGACAGCGTACCGTTGCTACTGCGTATTTCATATAAACATCTATAGTGACGCACATCGTGAGACCGCAATATTTTTTTTACTTAATTAATAAACATGGAATGACATCGGAAAAGAACTTTTAATTTAAATTCAAATACTACAACCCGTGATCCCGTAGTGAGCTTATATGTAAATACATGTAAAAAGTTCATTCGGATTGTAGGTGTACATGCGTTTATACTTTTATATTGCGTACTTTGGAAGTCCTGCCGCGGCTGTTACTGCCACTCCGTAATTTAATGAGCTTCTTGCCACAAAATTTATGCCATCATTAACTTCAACACAACCTTGAATGTTTTAATGGGACATTGTAAATTTGAACGACAGTTTGGAGTCATTTGATTCTATTTAAATTCTCAATCATAAATAAGTAAATGACACACGCAACTGTCAAACACTGTGAGATGTTGAAACTTTTGTCATGGTTATCAGGAACTACGAGTGACTTTCGATCTCACACCATCCTAACCCGAAGAAATATTCGTATACCATACAAATATTTGTTCGAGACAAATATTGTGCAGGAATTAAACCCGCGGCTTCTCGTTTCGCAGTCGTATACTCCAACTGCGCCATGAAGGCTGTCACAGTAACGTACAATACAAATAATATTTGGACTAAAATTAATTATGTATAAACACATACCTTCAAATCACACGTGGTATTAAGTAATAGGTTAGACGGCTTTAGATCTCTATGGAGAACGTTCGCCGAATGAATGTACTTTAATCCTCGCAGAATTTGATACAGGAAGTAGCAAATGTGATCGTTACTTAATTTCTGAAACCAAATAATACATATTAAACACTCGGTTACGTTATTCGATGTTAGAAAAACATTACAAATAATTTAACACGTTCAACTCATTACCAAGTACCGTAAACATTAAACAGTGAAATGGTATTTTAATGAGGCACGATACAAATTGCGCGGATACCGCGGAGAGCTTTAAATGAATAAATTGCCCAATGAAACAATATAATAATAGTATTTACATAAATACCTGTGTTTTCAGCAATTTGTAAAGATCAGTTTCCATTAAGCACTGAACGATGTAAACGTCCTTCATTTGATCAATAGTTTCAGCTCTTAAAATGTCTCGAATGTCGATTATCTGAAAAGAAATGAATCTATCAAATCATTGCGTCGAACATTCAAGGCCTCATTGAAACAGACAACAATTCTTACGTTTTCATGCTTAAACCGAGTTAGGATTTTGATTTCCCTTAATGTCCTCTGGCAGTAGGTCTGATGCTCGAACGGCGATATTTTCTTAATAGCAACTTTCGTTTTCTTGACGTTGTCGAAGGCAGATCTGCAAAAATATCGTAATGTCATAAATCATTCCATTTGACGCGCATTGTGCCTACCAATATCGAGACCTACTTACTTACGGAAAGAACATTATATGGAAAAGCGATAAATAATAACATAACAACAGCGTTTTAGGCTATACATTCGATCTACTTTCGATTTATATTCGAGATGGGACCACCCACCGCCACCCTTATGGAAATATCGTGTATGCTTTGAAAGGTTAAGAGAAAACATTTTTAGTTCAATAATGTATCATAGTTTCAAGTGTATGTTTTTATAAACGTTTTAATATATTATATGTGCCACAACATACAGGGCGTAGAGCACGGCGCAGATTTAAATTAAAATATCTTCTTTAATTTTCGCTGTATAATTTAACTTCAGCGAGGAGCCTTTGTGGGCAATTAGATTTTTATTATTATGAATTTCATCATGAGTTTCATTTCGTAGATAGAAAATTATTCCAATTCTAATTTTATATTCTGGCCCTGTCGTAGCAAACGACAATTTCGCCAATGTTAAAGTGTTAGGAGTCAACATAGGTAGAACGCAAACGTTCGTGACAAAAAAATGAGACGTAATAATTGTAATAAAATTAAATATACATATAAAACGATAACATTAGTTTTATCAATGAGGATTCCCAATAAAAATAAAAAAAAAACAGGACTACAATGCTTTATATATACTTGACGCCATTGACAACACAAATAATTGACAACCCTCGAGACATTGGAATCAATGTTTTGGAAATGTACATTTACGAACATTACATTACATAAGCGAATATTGTTAACTTCTATGTATTTTGTTAGTACATAAATGAAAGAATGATCGGCTAAAGTTAGCAGGAAAAACATATTAACTGGTCTCGGGATGTTGGATGGAAGACAGTTGTATAAAGAACGAAGGTCCGTACAGTTAAAAAACAAATAGTCCACTATACCCTCCTCTAAACCACACTCATAGAAAGTGTGATCCCGTATTTTTAGCGAAAATCCTTCAATTTTGGGTAAAAATACGGGGTAACAAATGTGTCCAAGTCGTAATGGGATCATTATTGCCGCACTGCGTTTTGACAATCCACGGAATTTGAAGAACCATGGCTTAGACGGAATTCTTCGTTAAATGTCAAAGTAATGTTTACCCTTATAAATAGAGGACCTATCCCAAATTATTAATGGAAAAATGTAAGAGGGATTACATTATAATTGACATTATAATATTAATAATTTGTTGCATTTGCTTGTTGCTCCCTTTATCTATAATTTTTAGGTATAGATAAAGAGAGTCCATGGTTTGGAAGTAGTATAGCATAAGTATCATATTTATGAAGAGCAGAGGTAAGGGAATTTGCGGCATCAAAGAAGGGATACTCAGATATTGCAACTTTTGACTGATTACTGGAAGTTGTACATAGTCATATGCTGAGGCAAAATTTAGAAAGACACCTACCAAGTTTCGTAAATTATAAATTATACAAAATAGTTTACTGAATTATAGCGCATTTAGTTATGAAGTAAAAATGTATAACGTCTATTTTCAGGAGTTAAATCGCAACAGAAGGTTATTTGAATCGTGCCCGCAGACTTTCTTATAGTGTTATTACATTCGTAATAGTTCACAGACTTAGAAACGACTATCCTAAGTATACTTTATTCACGAGAATAATGCCAGCGAGGCACAAGAACATAAAAAACTACTTAACAATAATGTTAAGACTTCTCTAGGGTTCAGATAAATTTGTTACCGGGGACGCAAGACCTAATATAAATCTGAAGAGACGCCATAAGATCCAGCGCAAAAAAGGGCTTAACAAAATAGGAAAAATATGAAGGTCTCACCGATCCGAGGAAGCGTCTGGGTAGAAATAGTCCTACCGCTTAACAACAATGTGGGTACATCGTCGTGTTCCACTTTGAAGGGCATTATGCCAGCGAAGTTACTAGGTTGTTGGACATCATGAGACTTTAGAACTTATGTACTTATAATGGTGATGAAGGTAATAGTAGTGCCATGTAGTGATCTGCAATTCAACGTCTTGTGTGTTATAGGTACTGTTTATGGGCAGGCGTGGCATTTACCATCAGTCCAGCTACTCGTCTCATTATACTAGGTTACTCAAAGATTTTACGACCTAATCACACTTCATATCAGTTCCTATGAAACCATTCCTAACAGAGAAAAATAACGAAAACATTTTTCCGTCAAAGCGTCGATGTAAAATTCATTGAAATTATTGAATGACGACAGATATCCGACGAAATAAATCTATGGGAATATGAGAGGTAAGAAGTATTCAATACCAAATAAACCAGTCGTAAATAATCATGTTCAAGGTAAGAACATGAACATTTCATTCACATGTCGAACCATTAAGGTACCGATAAAAATAAGGATACTGAGAACAATTTTGTGATATAAAGTAAAGTACAGTGAGCAGAACAGCTATAAATCTATTTTAGCAACTTTTATGTATTTTATTGGTGAAAACGAACAGTTAAACATCTTTAAAATTAATGGGTACTGTAATACAATTTCAATTACGCGCATTATCAATTTCACTTAAAAAAAATATGATCGATCGTACATTTAGTACGATGACGATGACTTGTAAAGCTGTCACAACATTACATTATGTACTTATTTTTCTATTGAGTAGCTGACATGATAGGCCAGCCATACATTGCATATTCATACCAATTCGTAAAAATCTAATACCTATAACCGACACGCAGAATGTATGTCGTCGCGTCGTAATGTACGTAATATTTTTACATAAACAGTAAAATAGCGCAGCTTACAACAGTTACAACAATATCCACATAATATGTTTTCTTTTCTAACATATATTCAGAAATAATATGAAAGATTATGTTTATATTAAAGTAGGACGAGATGGCACGACATCTACACTCGTGGTGCGATTCATTAGTATTATAAGAAATATATTTAAGAAGCCAATACGTTTCCAATATAATCCGTAAGGGACGCTGTACGGATCTACATACATATTTTCGTAAACAAGTATGACGTGACAGCTATTGAATAACTCGCAATAACTTAAACGAAGGGCAGTGACCTAAGCCAGAGTCGAATGGTACACTCGTCGATTGTACAAATATTTGTCGTGATTCTTAATCCATCCCGCCTGTTTGACGTCACATCCTCGTCCTGCCCTCTAAGCTTTACGGTTTTTCTAAGCCAGTTGATGCGGTTAGAATGTATACGCATATAAATTGTGTACAAACGACATATATGACGGTATCTTTTTTTTTTTATTCTGGCTCGGCAAAGTGACTACGCTACACCTGGTGGTAAGTGTAGCGCAATCCAAGAATAGTGTCGACCAACGATAAACAATGTGTCCATCGTAGGTCGGAAGTCGGCAAGATCATGCCGGCCTGCCAAAGGGCCAAGGGGGAGGGGAAGGAAAAAGGGATGGGAAAAGGGTTAGGATCAGAGGGCAAGCCCCCTGGGGAGAACCGGATATACACTGGCTGACCCTGGAACGTGACCCACGCAAGGTGGGCCACTGTGGCAGGTTTTAGCACCAGTGCACGGTGGTCGCTATCCGGTCGGGTACAAGTATCCTCCCACCAGCACCAGCTTAAATTAACGATTATTAATTGTCCTGGTAGAGTACATTTATTTTTTATTATATAAATATATTAACATAAAAACCCACCATATGTGTTATTTTTAAGGTTCCATAGCTAACAGAACCGGTATAATTTCGTCATATCCGTTTGTCCGTCTTTATGTCACAGCCTTTTACTCGGAGACATTTATCACTATACGGATGAAATTTGGCTGTTAGGTGTATTCTATGAACCGCTACCTACGCAAAGGTGAAGTGAAATTAAGAAAAATATTTTTATGGAGACCCCATACATGTAACGGTTGATACATACGGTTGATTTTTTCCGTTGCATATAAGACTATCGTTGGACAGGACCTTAAAAATGATAATAGAGGTTGCTAAATGACTTGTTTGTGACACATGCGTGTCCAAAGTCGTGAAAAATGTCCATTTAACATTTAAACAACATGGTGGAAAATATAGAAAAATGTCATGAGAGTATAACTCAAAAGGAACGAAAATTAGTTTCAAAAAGCTTGCATAGAGATATGGGATATAATCGGTTACATTACAGAACCCTTTACTGAGCGTATTTCGCCACGCACTTGACCGGTTTTTATAAATAATAATGAGTAATATATGAACGAAATTATTACAGGAAATATTGTACCAATATCGGAAATTCCTTTCGTTTAAATATAATTTAAGTACATTTAATCAGCCTTTAACGGATAATTGGCAAACAACCACTCGCATAATAAAAAGCATGTGAAATACATCATTCAGTCAGTTTTGAAGCTTCATAATCACATTAAAATACAGCTGTGGAATAGTTTGCCGGCACACGTGTTCCCTCCTTCCTATAATATAGGGTCCTTTAAACCGAGTGTGAAGAAGCAGTTAGGCAGGCCGGCATGATCTTGCCGACCTACGATGGACACATTGTTTGTCGTTGGTCGACACTATTCTTGGATTGCGCTACACTTACCATCAGGTGTAGCGTAGTCACTTTGCCGAGCCAGAATAAAAAAAAGCCCCGCAAAGTGTTATGAAACGTTCGTCGAAAGTCATTTTCATGAGCTTTACGCAAAATTCACTTGAGGAACCCTCCGAATCATTTCAATTGTAATAAAAGGGGATTCTATAAACCGAGGCCATAGGATGGTCGAAAAGGTAAGAAATTTAATCTTGCAAATATAATTACGCAAATCGCTGGCAAGGCGCAAGTTAATTTAATTTTTAGGTTTTTACTTTTTTTACTCGGTTTTATTTTTTTATAAAAAAGTCTTTATTTTACTACAAAACAAAATGCCAGCGATTAAAAGATAATATTATTTCTCACATTTCTTAACAAATTTAAACTTGTCCTTAATAAATACAGTAATTTAAAGATCATCCGAGTGGCTCTAATATTAAGTAAATTAAAACAAATAGTAGGTTATTTAATATTCATTTTTGAACAAAGTTTGTTCACGTACAGAATTAATATCGAGCCTGTTAGCTCGACAGGCGAATAGAATAAGATAATATTAGGTCCCAGTGGACCCGACGAGGCGCGCCTGAACCATCCAACACAACTTACTTAAAGACGTTCAGCAAATATTGTAAATGTAAAAGTAGACTGAACTGCCTACTTATACATTTACAATTTAATGGAACCGTGTAAACCTGCTGTACTATCAATATGGCTGGAAATATAAATGTTTCAATTATTACTTAGAATAACTTTCAGGTTTTTGGTCTTTTGGTTTTATATTTTACTCGTGTTAAATGTGCCAATAAAACAAAAATGGTGAAGTGTAGTCAACTACGTGTGGCAACTCTGCATAAGGGAAAACACTAAAATTAATTGAATTCTCAATGTCTACGCCAGTTATGTACACTTCCACCTATACCTACGTTTGAGTTTATTAGTGGCTCATCAATAAATAGAATTACATAGTAAGAGGTTATTTGTTACGTCACATCAGAGCCTTGGTAAGCTTTGTTGATATTGCGGCCCGGACGGAACTTGCTATATGAATAATAATTTATTAAACAAAACCAATATTATTTATGGAAGTTACAAAACAAAATAGTTGTTGTAAAACGTTGGAAACGCCACATTGGTTTCGTAGCAGTCTACATAGGCTGATAAAGCCTAAGGTCCTAGATTGAAATCCCAAGCCCTTACAATCATAATATACAAATTTGTTTGTATGAGTTTACGATCCCCAAAATCACACATGAGTGTTCCGGGATTAGAATTTGTGTCCTTTATGACGATGATCTTGTCCTCTATCGTGATCATAGGACGGAAATAACCTTGGCGAGGGTTGGATGCAGCATTAGTGACACCGCTACCTACCCCGTTGGGGATACTGGCGTTACCAATGTATTGTATGTATAATATTCATAGTAATAGTATGTTGCAATATTTATGTTTATTAGTTTGATGATTTGCAATATTACAGTATCCATTAGCGCTATATCGCTATGAGTGGTCGTAAACAGATATCATGGAATTTGATTAGATCGTGTTACTGCGATATTGACAAATTTTCATCGTTTTGTTTGGCGCTATTATGTTTTGCATTAGCAGCTGTTTCATAACTACTCGATACAAGAGATATCAAACACTCAGCAAAGTTATACCGTAAAAGCAACGACCAAAGCACATGTTGCCAAGTAGATCTCGACTGATACTCATATAAATATATACATAGCATATTTTTTTACGACTTTTGTCCCAATTTGCTACATGGACCATGCGTCTGCTGCTCATACATATTAAAATATTCCACAAAATAGTAGAAAGTATTTGCAAAATTTATTTAACATTTTCTCGAATCAAATTTTCTTAACAATACGTTGTTCTGTTAACCTTCGCTGGATATCACAGTTGCCTATTCAAGGTTGACAATTCAATCGGCAACATGTTTGTATAAGATTATGTATCGTCGACAAATACTAACGTATCATTCTATTTCAGATTATGACAACACATTTTATGTGGAATGTAATAGCTGTATTGTTGCGAGAAATCCAAATCAGACCGTTTGTGACTCAACTGAATTATATTATCTTAACGTCATGTGGTTTTGTTGAATCAACACTCATTATAAGAAATGCGGGGTGTAGCATGTAATACAGAAAATCTAAAGCAATATTTTGTGAAGAGGACAAATTAGCACAACTCGCGACATCCGCTCACAGGTCGACATCTGCTCCAGTAACCGCACTCGCGTCACAACTCACACGGCACTGCGTGTAGTGTACACAACGAATAGGGTTTCCACACATACCGGTAAACTTGGAATAGTATTTTACTTTATTGTTGATCCATATTACTGTTTAATCTATACTTATAAAATAACATGTCCTGACTGACTGACTTATTCATCATCGCCGAGCGCAAACTATCAAGGCTACAAGCATGAAATTCGGACTGTATATTCATTTTGTTATGTAGGCACCCACTAAGAAAGGATTTTAGAAAATTCCAACCCAAAGGGGTCAAAATAGGGAGTGATAATATGTATGAAAGTCCGTCATTTTGAAAGTTACATAAACAAAATTTTGTATTTCGGTTATTGACGTAAAACAAATAAATACGTGGTTGAGGAATTTTGGAAATTTTATTTAATAAGGGATGAAAAAGAGAGTGAAAGTAAATGCGAAAGTGAGTTTGTTTGTTACGCGTTCACGCCTAACTCACTGAACCGATTTTAATGAATTTATCTACAGAGACAGATGGGACCCTGGAGATGGTTACAGGCTACTTTTATCCCGGAAAATGCTGTACACGCGGGCGGAGCCGCGAGCAAAAGCTAGTGTTCAATAAAAATAGAGTGTACTAAATGCAATTTTTATCATTATTGGTATGCAGAACTAATTTCATCATTGGGTCCACGCCGCTGCCCTGTCGCAAAGCATACAGATATAAGTATGTAGGTATTCAAAATCATTAAAACATATCATGTTTATTTTTTCCAGAATATTAATCCTTTTTTTCTTTGACACCAATATATTTTATTGCATATACGAAAAGTTGGCAACCCTAACAAGGAACGACATGCGCACGATATTTTTACTCGCCTAATAGCAATAGTGTTCTTTCTATTGTCACGAACTAAACAAAACGCATACACAATATGGGCAAAATAACTTGGCAGTTGGCCGGCGTCATAGCCATTGTTTCCATGTTAAAGAGTGGTGCAAGTGACTAAAAGTGACTTAAGCCCGGCAAAGTTATTTTACGTGTATTGTAATTTACCCCTTTCGAACAGGTGGCAACGTTATAAATTGGCATAGGAACTAACCTAACTCATTTTAGTTTTCCAGAACTGACATCAGTGTGGGCACACCCAGGACATTATAATTTGACTCTGAATTAAAACTGGACTGAATTAAAAATATTTAAGTTTCATTTTAGTTTAGTCAGTGGCAATAGTTTCGACGTTGATATCACAATTCAACGCTATAATAAACAAAGAATATAATATTATGCAAGTGACAATTTCATCGCTAAACATTGACCTTGTTCTCGCAGGTCGCCTCTCAACTCGCAGTTGTGATTTTACTTAGGTATTTTATAAAGATTTCTCATATTCCCGGGAACGTGATTATTTGTTCCGGGAATCCCGGGAAAGCCAAAAAGCCGGGTAACTAAAACCCTACTGCAAATACTCTAAGTTTTATCTCTAGCTGTTTCATTATGTGTGTATTGTCAAGGATTGCTCGCTTTAACACTGAAGGACAACATTATGAGAAAATCTACAATCTAATCGAAAATTCCTATTCACTCCTTTTTACGGTAGAGTTTCAAATAAATTGTTAATAATTTGAATATGTGTATGTCATTACGCGAAATACGTTGTGTAAAATTGTTACCGCCGTTAATTAAGTTTAAATACAATTACTTGGTAAATGAATTATTAATTAATACGATGTTGCCATGAACAATGTGCAATTACTTTAGTAAAATGTGCGTATATTTATTAATTTTGTAAAATATACCCGTAAGCTACGATATTAAAGCTTAGTGTTATATTAAAATTTTTAATTAAAACTTAGTTATTATGAAATAAAAATTATAACTTCTATATGCGATAAGCTCGCCCCCATTACATAACGGGATGGAAATAAGCGAAAACCGAGTACAGCACTAGTTGCACGTCTGCTTACCCTTTCGGAGATACAGAGGTATAATATGTCGTTATGTTTTTATTTATTTAAACACAAAACAGGTTACAATCCGAATATAAAAGACAGTAATTACCAAAAAGTTGTTTGTACATAATTGCAACTCAAAACACATGTGTTCCAAGAATTACTATGACCTGTTTTAATATAGACAGATATACATATAAAACAAATAAAATATGTAAATTTTAAGTCATTGAGGATATTACGAATCTGCTTCTTGTATGCCATTATTGAATTATGTCTATTGAAGAATTTTTGTTAGATAATTCATTGAACTGTCGACACTTCCAAGCAATGGGATTGAAATAAGAAAGAAAAATGTTTTTTTGTGGGAAGTTCAGAAAATTTTCCTAAACGAATCGATCATTTACTTCAGAAATACGAAAACGATTATGTACTATATCATCATCATCATCATCATCTTCAGCCACAAGACGTCCACTGCTGAACATAGGCCTCTCCCAAAGATTTCCAGACCGACCTGTTGGAAGCGGCCTCCATCCAGCGACTTCCTGCGATCTTTATCAGGTCGTCTGTCCACCTTGTAGGTGGACGTCCAACGCTGCGCTTGCCAGTACGTGGCCTCCATTCCAGAACCTTTCTGTCTTTTTTCTGTCTTTCTTTTCTGTTTCTTTCTTTCTTTCTGTACTATATAATCAAACTATATTAAAATTTACAGCGAACGCTTTAACTAGTTACTTGAGCGCCAAACAATTATTAGCAACACATTTATACTGCACAGAAAATTGTACTCGGAACATTCGGCACTGGGCTTTTCTCTGCCACAAATGGGAAAAGACTCAATAAACAAAAATAAATCACTCTCCATTACGCGATAATAACAGTTTTGTAACATCCATTTTCTAACCCCTCACGGCGTGGATAATACACGAATCCCACAGGAAAATCATTTTACCACTCACTGTGTTTCGGCCAAAATGATATTACTCCGCAAGTGAAATCAGCCAATAAATACATAACCTAGCCGTTAAACCCCCTGGCGTCAATTAGATTAGATCTGTGTCATTACTCTAAGGTCGACTTACACGACGACCCTTAATCGTATGAACCGCTAAACATGTTTAGTAATAATGATTTCTTAAGTTACGCGATCGTTGCAATAAAACTAAATTAAACCGGATTTTATCGCGGTTTTCTATTCAGTCCACCCCGTGACCACGAATGTTGAAAAGTCTTCGAAACGTGGGGACCAAAATTAAAATAAAAAACCGCGATAAAATCCGTTTAAATTAGTTTTATATTTTATTCGTCATACAATTTGACGTATCGTACACATGCTTAGTGACGTAAATATGTTTAAGCATTGTTGTGCAAGTCGACCTAAGAGATCTGTAATTTCCAAATGGCTGAACAGTATTTTCAAACATAACTAAGAACTTCGTCGAACGTCTCAATTAAACTAGATACATAAACAGACAAAGAGGCCAAATTAACACATCTCTTTTTGTAAGAGGTTAATAAAACTAATTGTGAACAAATTAAGTAAAAAGCTGAATTTGATTGAAAACTGGCTTATGCATCAAATACGCCTTAGATCATTAAACACAAATAAAAGGCCTTCAAGAAATCCCATTACAGAGAATCGACTTAAACTAAGTAATTGAACAAAAGCGAATTCCCAGAACGCTAAACCCTGTCTAACGATTATCCCACGAGTTTGTCCATATTGTTTATTGGGTAAATTTAAGTTTATATATAAGTTAATTTATGGTAAAGAAAAAAAAATATATTTTAAAATGGGTTACTAATTATTACTGTTAGGAAAATGAGAGTCCCTCAGAGGGGCCAACATACGCATAATGTGCTAATAGACATTAAGCGATTATTAATTTCTTAAAGTAAAAAAATATAGTAAATAAAAATTCCTCATTTTATAGCATTTTTCACACAGCTGTACTACAAAGATGAACGTTTTAAATTATGTATGTTGAAATCAGTCTCGCAGTTTGATTAAATTTTATTAATTTTTTGTAATGTGTAACCATTTAAAACCATCTTGAAATGCGTAACCGGATTAACAACCTTTTAAACGAATAATCTATGATTTTGAACGATAACTTCACCATCTTTGGAAACACATACAAACAGACTTTGAGTACATGCTAAAAAAAGACGAATACTTCGTATTTACTTTTAATATTTTAATAATTTTAATTTTTAGGGCTCTTTTAGTTCAGCTTTGCAGTACCGTTAGCAAAATATTACAACTCGAGTTGTTCCAACTTTCTTATGAACTAATTTAAATATGCGTAGTCCAACACGCACTTGGGCGGTTTTTTTATTTTATTCTACAATGTTAACAAAGAAAAGAAAAAGTCGCCTGTTGAATTAGTAACACAAAAATAAGAAAGAAAATTCTTTTGCTCAGTTTATTACCTTTTACAATATATATTTGATATTCGTAATAATGATATTGTGAATATTTTAAGTTATTCGATTTATGAACTTGGTTCCTAGATTAAACGTTATCGTTTTATGTTCAAAAGGTATTTCATGAATGGTAAAGCACCGCTGTAGACAGTTTTGTCTACAGCATGAATAGGTCGGGGAGCTTATTTAAATAACAATTTTACTTGCCCTGTATTATACATGCCCCTCTGTTGGGCACGGGCCTCTACTACTGAATGAGAGGGGTTAGGCCTTAGTCCTTTAGGACTTTAGGCTTCCTTTACCTCGTCTAAAAAAAAATAATGTACCAAACAAATACAAGATTTGTAGGAGTTACACTAACTTGTTAAAAGACAAACCACGGAATGTTCTTATAGCCAAGTAACATTGAAAATTCTTTACAAAAAAATATAACACCTACAAAAAAATTCAAGATGAAAAACATCTTTTGGGTGCCACGTCTTTACTCGGTTTCCTCGTCTTAGTCATGATATTTTATGTTTTATAATTAAGATGTTTATTTTCCAAGTTTATTTGCATCTTATTCACGTCGGAACGAGTTGCGAGTTGCTCATTAACGTGAGAACTGAGAGCCCGTGTTTCATCCAACGCAACCGAGCCGTAAGCGACCAGCGTCAGAATGCTTTCATTCGCCCTTATTAATTAAAATATTATACCAAATAAACTTTTGTATGTTAGTAAATAGATACTGAGTTCATTTTCATCATCTTTATTGATAAGTCAAGCTCTTTGAGTTTTGCTTCGGACTATTGAGCATGATAGAAATTAACACCAAAAGATGTTTTGTCTATATAACAAGCTACAATTTCACCGTGTTTAGAAAATATAATTACACACTTTTGACGCTTTATAAAGTACAATTCATAAATTGTAAGCACAAAGCGCTTGTAAAAACTACTTTGTTAGAGCAAGAGTATCAAAAAGCTGTCTAGGGTTTACAAATGAACTCGTAAAATGTTAAAAGCCCGTTTCGACGAGATAACTAGAGCCGTAAGAAAATTGCAGGATAGTCTCATTTATTTATAAGTATAAATAAGGCGTTCGTTACGGTATTTTTTATGAGGCGGTCATAAAAATAACGGTCTTCTGTTGAGCCTTTAATGGCTCGTTATTTTCCAGAGCCACACCTCTGAATGCTTGTTTCTCTACCACACGATACATAAAATAATCGCGAAGTTATTACGTCAGTAATATCTTATCTCGTCAATCCCGCAAACAATGAAGATAACGTTGGGATTTGCTGGTAAGTAATGCATCGTAGCCTCATTTATAAAATATCGCTTTACAATGCTTGATGAATTTAGAAAATTTTAACATTATGTCAAAATACCCAACGAATTCCCAAGTGATAATGTACATTAAACTAATACTGCGATAAAGAAACGGTGAATAGTTCTCATCAATTACAGTTAACAAGCCAGTATAAAAGATATTAGATAACAGGAAAAAGATATAATACTCTCTGATATGACTCACTCAATACATTCGAGTCATTGCAGCGCTGCAGCGGGTTTTCCACAATGTCTAAAATGTATATCTACTACCTATATGGAACCATAATATAACATGTTAAATGTTAATATGACGCACATCGGCTCGCATCGGCGAGAGTTTCATAACACTAAAATGTAGATTTTGGGAAATCGTATGTAAAAATTGCATTCACAATTGTCTAATGAAATGGTCAGTGTTTTTTCAATATATCATCTCAGAGCTAAGGTTAATTTATTTATTAATTTATGCAGTGCCCGTGGCATAGTGGGCGAGTAGCTGGCTAAAACGAGAGGCCACGGATTTGATCCGCGCACCGAGATAAGTGTTTATGTGGTCCACAAATATCTGTTTCAGGTCTGGGTTCCTCTTTGAGACGTTCGGTCTCACATAGTTAATGATACCCACGATACAAGACTCGTAGCTTACCGTGGCGTACGGCTGTATATGTGAATGTTAGGTGTATTTATTTGAAAAAAAAACAGCGCTTATTTTAATGTCCAAGTAAACGTAGAAAATAAAATATAAAACTGCCGAAATGCAAAATTATCACGCTTTCAGGGATTTCACAGACACGAGACGGAGAAATTGCCAATTTTCCGTACGAGAAAGACATTTATAAAGGATGGGTAAACACAGTGAATAACTACTGTAAAAACATGGTTGCACTAGTAAAATTGTGTAGACTGTCTATTTCTATAAAACTGAGTACATACACAACTGAACGCTTGAACGTTTTTTTTTTTTTTTTTTTATCCTGGCTCGGCAAAGTGACTACACTACACCTGATGGTAAGTGTAGCGCAATCCAAGAATAGTGTCGACCAACGATAAACAACGTGTCCATCGTAGGTCGGCAAGATCATGCCGGCCTGTCAAAGGGCCAAGGGGGAGGGGAAGGAAAAGGGACGGGAAAAGGGTTAGGATCAGGGGGCAAGCCCCCTGGGGAGAACCGGATATACACTGGCTGACCCTGGAACGCGACCCACACAAGGCGAGCCACTATGGCAGGTTTTAGCACCAGTGTACGGTGGTCGCTATCCGGTCGGATACAAGTATCCTCCCACCATCGTGTGATCGCTTCCTGTCTCATCCCATCTCTATACATATTATGTATACGTGGAGGAACGTATATCAAATTGCTACCATCGAACTACCTTCTAAATTGGCTATCTTATGTGTTATCTGGCAAGTATTTATACATCGTATTATTTTTGGGGAAAAAATAATACATTTGAAAAGAAACACCGTGAACGTCTTATATGTCACGTACGCAAGCCTTATATTTACATACCAGATCAATAAATGAACACATTCATTAAACTGGGATAACTTGGTAATACCGGTTTATTCGTTTGTTGATAAAACGTTATTCAATTAAATATTTTATTCTGTAAATTACGTAAAATTTTCCGATTAATTAGTGGCTGTCCTAAATGTCCCCTTAAATTAACTAAACTCAAGATTACCCTAACTAAGGTTCAACACAGATCTCACATCACAATGTGACCTTTACGTCGCGTTTGCATCAGTTTTACCAATGTTGGTGGACAATGAAGTGCGTTTACAAGGCCTACAGAAGAAAAATAACAAAAGCTTTATTTTGATAAAAATATTTGTTTTTATAAAGAGCATCGAGCAACAGCTAGGTTATATGCGGCCGTGGATTGGTTATTGCGACTGCGTGACAAGTTTACAACGTATTAGTTTTAAAAGATCATAAAACCTTCCTAAGAGCTGTGTAAAAGAAATATGTTGTACCGTCGTCGCATACACTAAACATAGATCTAAATGGAGGCTTTAGCTCGTAAATCGTAGCGGGTACTAAGTGATGGAGTGCGCGGTAAGTGAACGCCTAATGGTTTTCCTTGATTCAAAAATAGTGTTTATTGCCCATGGGTAAATTGTAGTAAACTATATATTCGTTATTTTTTAAATTGTCATTGTAAATGTACCTGTTGAATGCTGTGTATACCTATAATGGGCATATATATCGGCCATATGGCCTTATATATTATCTAGTATTAAAATTGTAGAACTTGTATGCTGTTGGTGTAGGTACCTAAATAAATAAATAATACGCTCAACTTCGACTAAATAACATAGTTTAATTATCCTCCAATAAATATATTTTCCAATAGATCAATAGATTTATTATACTCAATTATGCTCAAATGGGGTGTAAGGGGATCCAACCACCATCTTTCGGAATCCAAGCCAACCTCACCTGCCCGTGGTGCACCCTGCTGGTTAACGGACGAGGCTCTGGCGACCGGCTGATGGCGGTATAACCATCGTATTCAAGGCGTAGCTAAATGCAACAGGCTGATGATGGGCAGCAGCATCATCAGCGCCAGAAGCTACGCCTCTGCGCTCGCCAACCCGCCTGCCAAGCGTGGCGAGTAATGGCAAAACCTCCCAGATGATAGGACAGAAAAGAACCAGGCCCCCAGTCCCCGGCAGCCCCGCTATTCCTAGTTCCGGTAGCAGCTACGGTAACGGCGGGGCAGGGGGTGCTAAGAATCCCCGGGTAAGATCCCGCTACCACCCCCGACGACAACTGGCCCTGGTAACACACAACATTCGCACTATGAGGACTGACGAGAAGATCCTTGAGCTGGAAGAAGAAATGAGTAGGTTACGATGGGACATCTTGGGATTATCAGAAGTCCGAAGGAACGGGGAGGACACGATAATCCTCAAGTCTGGTAACCTACTCTACTACCGGGGTGGCGATCAACCATCTCGAGGTGGTGTCGGATTTCTCGTCCACAAGTCCCTCGTTAACAACATCGTTACCATCGAAAGTGTGTCGAGCAGGGTAGTATACCTTATACTCAGAATATGTAAGAGATATTCGTTGAAGGTCATACAGGTATATGCGCCGACCTCGACACACCCAGATGAGGAAGTAGAGGAGATGTATGACGACATTAGTCGGGCCATACACACCTCCGAAACCTACTTCAATGTTGTTATGGGGGATTTTAACGCAAAACTAGGCAAGAGAAGAGATGAGGAGCTGAGAGTGGGGCAATTTGGATATGGGCAACGAAACCCCAGGGGACAAAGGCTGGCCGACTTTCTGGAGAAAGAGGGACTCTTTGCGATGAACTCTTTCTTTCAGAAGCCGCCTCACAGGAAATGGACCTGGATGAGCCCGGATGGTTCTACGAGGAACGAGATAGACTTCATCTTGACGACGAAGAGACGGATACTCAATGATGTCTCTGTGATCAACAGGGTGAAAACCGGAAGTGATCACCGAATGGTAAGGGGCACATTGAGTATTGACGTCAAGGTAGAAAGACGTCGCTTGATGAAGTCTATGCTCCGCCCTACTCGCGCCCATATTCAATACCCCGAGTGCTTTCAGCTCGAGCTGGAAAACCGCTTCGCTTGCCTAGATAACTGCGTAACTGTGGACGATATCAATGACGGGTTGGTAGAAGCTGTCCACACGGCGGGTTCTAAATTCTTTAGACCCCGTCGTAAAAATCGACCTCAGAAACTCTCGGTCTCGACGCTCGAGCTCATGGCCGAACGTCGATCTATGGCGCTGCGGTCTTCCGATGACGCTGAGGCATATCGGCAGCTCAATAGACGGATATGGAAATCCTTGCGACACGACGTCCGCGCTCACAACACTGCGAGCATAAAGGAGACGATCGAGCAGAACAAAGGCTCCAAAGTGTTTGCAAAGGACCTGTCTATTGGGCAAAGCCGAATGACAAAGCTGAAGACGGAAGATGGCAGTGTAGCATCGACCAAGGCAGAGGTGTTGAGAGAGATCGAGAGCTTCTACGGACAGCTTTATACCTCGGTTGCCAAACCCGTTACCTGCTCGGCTAAAGACCCAAGAGCTGAGCTGGTCCGGCACTACAGCGATGACATCCCGGACATCAGCTTGTGCGAGATTCGAATGGCCCTCGGACAGCTCAAAAACAACAAGGCGCCGGGCGAGGACGGAATTACTGCGGAGCTTCTGAAAGCGGGCGGAGCGCCGGTACTGAAAGTCCTTCAGAGGCTCTTTAATTTCGTTCTGCTCGAGGGCGTAACGCCTGAGGCATGGAACAGGAGTGCGGTGGTACTGTTCTTCAAGAAAGGTGACAATACCTTGTTGAAGAATTACAGGCCCATCTCACTCCTGAGCCATGTCTATAAGCTGTTTTCGAGGGTTATCACGAATCGTCTCGAGCGCAAGTTAGATGACTTCCAGCCTCCCGAACAAGCCGGTTTCCGAAAAGGCTATAGTAACATAGACCACATTCATACGCTGCGGCAAGTTATACAAAAAACCGAGGAGTATAACTTGCCACTTTGCTTAGCGTTTGTGGACTATGAGAAAGCCTTTGATTCGATCGAGACCTGGGCAGTGCTGCAGGCTCTCCAGCGGTGCCACATTGACTATCGGTATATCGAAGTGTTGAGGTGCTTGTACAACAACGCCACCATGTCGGTCCGAGTACAAGAACAGAGTACGAAGGCTATTCCACTACAGAGAGGCGTGAGACAGGGAGATGTTATTTCTCCTAAACTCTTCACTGCCGCGCTGGAAGATGCCTTCAAGCTCTTGAACTGGAAAGGATTCGGCATCAACATAAATGGCGAGTACATGACTCACCTCCGCTTTGCCGACGATATCGTGGTCCTTGCGGAATCGCTGGAAGACCTGAGTACAATGCTCGAAGACCTCAACAGAGTTTCTCAACGGGTGGGCCTCAGAATGAACATGGACAAGACGAAGGTCATGTCGAATGTCCATGTTGTGCCCACCCCGATTACTGTTGGAAGCTCATCTCTTGAAGTTGTCGACGAATATGTCTATCTAGGACAAGTAGTCCAATTAGGCAGGTCCAACTTCGAGAGAGAGGTCAATCGTCGAATCCAGCTCGGCTGGGCAACGTTCGGGAAACTTGGCAAGGTCTTCTCGTCCAAAATACCTCAGTGCCTGAAGACTAAAGTCTTCGATCAATGTGTGTTACCAGTGATGACATACGGCACTGAGACGTGGCCTCTAAATATGGGCCGTATAAGACGGCTCACAGTCACTCAGCGAGCTATGGAGAGAGCTATGCTCGGTGTTTCTCTGCGTGATCAAATCAGAAATGAGGAGATCCGTAGAAGAACGAAAGTCACCGACATAGCTCAGCGGATTAGCAAGCTAAAGTGGCAGTGGGCAGGCCACATAGCTCGCAGAACCGATAACCGCTGGGACAGAAAGGTTCTGGAATGGAGGCCACGTACTGGCAAGCGCAGCGTTGGACGTCCACCTACAAGGTGGACAGACGACCTGATAAAGATCGCAGGAAGTCGCTGGATGGAGGCCGCTTCCAACAGGTCGGTCTGGAAATCTTTGGGAGAGGCCTATGTTCAGCAGTGGACGTCTTGTGGCTGAAGATGATGATGATGATACTCAAATGACATGCATGACATGCGTTAAGGAATATCTATATATATATCAATATATCGATTTATTTGTGATATAAATATTTATTAGCAATAAACCGTAATTTTTTATTAAGTATTCAAATCATATCAAAAACTATACTAATAACAATATACGGAATCGGTGTCGACGGATTTTAAAAATATCGATATTTTTGCACTTCCGACATAGGTCCTTTTTCCATCGACTTTAATAACATTAACTACGCTTTCATATCAAATCACGCAGCTTCATTAAGCAAATATGTAATACATAAAAATGAACATCAAACACGAAGCAATAAGCAAATGTTTTCCTCAAGTCTTATGTGGAGCTCGCTTGCTTAAGTTCTTTTTTATCCCGGCAGGGTCATATGACTACACTGGACCTCATATTAAATACAGTGCATTTCAAATATAATGTAGACTGCCAATAGACTTTGCGTTCATCGGCTGACGGCAGAATTATGCCGGCCTGAAGTTACTGGATACGTGTACTGGCTGACACCGGAACGCGATTCGCCTGAACGAGGTTTTTCACCATGTGTACGGTGGTCGGCAGGTCGATCGTTCGTGTACAAAAATGTTCAAATATCATCCCACCGGCCAGATGTTTTTCATTTTCGATTAGCAAAAAGGTCGGAATCAGCTAATGTTACCTGTAACGGTTGTGACATTCATAGTATATTTGCTAGGAGACTGTCGGTAGTCACCAGACCCTTATAAGATCGATGTCTCGAATTGAATAGACATCCCCAAAATATTAGACTGCTCACAAAATTAATAGAGAATAATATTCAGGGACTGAAACCAAAGTATGTCTGATAATAATCATTCATTATGTAGCTTCACAATTCTGACACCTACAAAATACCTATAATTTTATAGTAGTCTAGCTCCCTAACGATTTATGATATATGGTTCTCCGCTCGGCTTCCGTGATTCGTAGCCGTGAACCATCGCGATCGCCTGGACAAACAAATTATGCGGTGTGACCTCATCAATCAAGTCGTTCAAAAGTTACATGGTAACAGTTGGCAACACACAAATGCACCAACGATTAAATATATAAAGATTTAGGTAAGATAAGTAGGCAAAAATATTATCATGACACGTAATTATTATGATTATGGGGTTTGGAGTGATTCATCATTGAACCTGCATGCCTTAAAAGTAAATCGAAACCTCATGTTGGATTTCATTGTTTGGCTGTCTATGTGTGTTACATAATAAGTTCTTGTTGATTAATAATAAAATATTAGACACTGCAGACCACGAATCCTTGATCGTATTTGTTTTTATTTTTTATCTTTTTTATTCTTTAATTACAATTTAAGATGCGAATCAGATATTTAGCTTAGTTACGTATTATATATAGTGCCTATAAATTCTGCTCGCACTCACTAGGTGGTCTCTCATATGGAGAGTCCATCTGAGTAAGTACACCGCAGCATCGATCACCGCCAAGCAACAGTGATGACGAGTGTATTGCAGTACCATGCATTACTTTGTAATACTAAGTTCCGGCTGGTGTTACTAATATTTAAGTACAGGCATGGTGCAGCCAAATGATCTGTTCTTCTTTCTGCTAAAACCCATTTGTTAATGTTAGCTATATCAGTTACATTGTTTTATGTCATCACAAAAACCTACTTCTGAGTGTTGAGGATTGTTCTCTGACAATAGAAATAGAGGAATCTATTGTTATTGTTCGAAGCACGTAGTTCACATCCGCAAAACGAGAAAAATCGATTGGCCGTCGACGAAGAGCCTGCGCCTCGGCACATCGTCAACCACACACGCGAATGCGACACACGTTGATGACGTAACCACACCGCACAGCGCACACGGCATAAGTGGAAACCAATACTAACAGTAGTGTAAACTCTGAGTCACAGCGTTCACTAGCAGACGCACATTTCCCTATACGGCGGAGACACATCTAAATATATGTGCGACGCCCACGCCGCAGTAATAACACGTTAACTACGATATAGTAAACATGACCTCGTTATTTCAGCGTCGTTATCATAAAACATCGGCATTGTCGTGGATGGCAATTAATTAAATGTCACTGGTTGCGATGCTCGGCGCTAGGGGGCTCGCAGCGATGCCGCCTGCTCGTCAATTTACCGGAGAACAAAAGCCTCGGACTCATGGCGACGGGCGAGCCTTTCATGGACTTAATAACAAGCCATCAGGTTCTATGTGGCGCGGCTGTGGCGTCACACTGACGGGTGAACCGGCCGACGACTCGCCGCGATTAGTTTAATTCGGGTTAATTATAGTTGTGATACAATGGAGGTCACAATTGTAAATGCTTGTTTTCCCAGGAGACGCACTTCTGAATACTGTAAAGAATCTTTGGGGTTGAAATTTTCAAATAACAGAAAGGAAGATTCGGTATTACTTACTATTTTTATTCAATACGCGTAACGCGTGAGAGCTGTTATTTGAATTATTATTCACTAGGTATGGGTTGGTACCACCGCGCCGCTTTGTTTATTTCTGCCGGCAAGCAACAGCGTGTAAGCATTTCTAAGTTATGTGTGTATTCACGGTTAATTATCGGTTGCTTGCTATTAATTAACCGTGAATACTTAACATATTTGAACACATACTTGAAAAGGGTAAAGGTTTCCTCCCGTCTATGAAATGTCTTTGAAATATAATACTGTATAACAAGAAGGCCGTTTGACCCATCAATTGTCCCGGACGTCAGCCTAGACCCGTGTCCTCAATCGAAAGGCGCGCCGCAAAAGCACCATTAACCCTTCCAACCACTTCGCCCAATTGCAATCTGACACTGTGAAATCAACGCGATGCTCTGAATTTTAAGTTAACCCTCGAGAACTACTCATTTGTAGTATAGGCAGTTAGTGATCAGGATGCCGAATGATTTCGTCTAAACAAAGTATCAGTGGATAAGAATAACAATTAATTTTGTTAACATTCGAAGAATCTATAGCAATCTTTAGTTATAGTCGATGCTATTAAAAAGTATGTTATGATATTTATAATCAGTTGATCAAAATGAATTATCTGTCACATGCAAAAAACATTTGTAGGCCATTACAGCAGCGTATGTATCAACAGTGCAGCTAGTAACAATATCATGTAATATCCATAAAAGTGATAAGCTAATGGCAACGTTCGGTACATTATTAAAGGTAACATCTGCAATAGGACACCAGGTCCCGAAGCCAACCAAGTGACAAATTAATAATAACAGTTCACGCTCCGTTGGACACTGCAAGCCTCAGGTAGCACGGGCTCAGAGGCGCGACGGAGACCACTGCTGTGGAATAAATAATGAACGCCCGATGAGACGAGACGCATCACTAGACAGTCGTCCGCTTTGCAATGGTTCCATCGTTCATTAATATTATCGCAAGACCACGCCTGTATCCCCGAAAGGGTGGTAAGACAACTAATACATCGACACACTTCGCATTTCGATCCCATGATGTGATAGGAAGCGGCTAGCGATCCCATCGTCATGTCGACAAATTCCAATCCCGGATCAAATTCCAATGCACGTGTTTCTTTCGAATCAATAAATTTACATAAGTCAATGCTTATTTTGACAATTGAATCACTAGATGAAGTACTAACTTCATCTGTTTCACAGCATTTGTACGCTGCCAATAAACTACCAGTAACATCCGTTTGTATTGCCATCACGTCAATTATATTACTAGACTCGATTGTCCCTTTCTCATTGGAGGATAGACTCGTTTCTATTGAATTTCGTTCACTGAAAAATGTAGAGCAGTCGACGTACTCTTTGAATCCTATTCAGTTGCCAAGTACAGTTATTTTTGTATTGTAGACTTTACAGTTATCTTAGTAATTTACTACTGTCTATTGTGATCTATTTTAAATTACGACCTAAAGACCAGATAAAGGTAATAAATAGTACAACTGAGATAATGAGTGTTTCTTATTTTTGATAAAATCTCGGTTCAAATAATACATTTTTATAATAACGGTAAAAGGAAAGAGAAAAAGGTTCCCTTTGAAAGAAATTGTACGAGGTTACTCGACGGAATAAATTACATTGTACGTAAAGTGTGTGCACGCAAGTCAATTACAGTTTCACTAAGGGGAGAAGTTCGAAAGAAAAGTAATGAAACTTTATGCATTCGCTTTGTTTGTAACGCCGGGCCACGCCGCCCCGATGAGCAGAAAACTGTGGCCGTCAAGCTCACTGAAAACTTTGTAAACTTCCACTTGTCAAGTTACAATGCTGTCCAAAGTAATCAAAGTAACTTTGGCCGCTTAATGAAATTAACATTTCCCAAAACCGCCGAAATATCACTACATCTGGATGAAAATCAACGCCAACCAATTTATTGTTTGGCATTCATCATCATCATCATCATCAGCCACAAGACGTCTACTGCTGAACATAGGCCTCCCCCAAAGATTTCCAGACCAACCTGTTGGAAGCGGCCTGCATCCAGCGACATCCTGTGACCTTTATCAGGTCGTCTGTCCACCTTGCAGGTGGACGTCCAACGCTGCGCTTGCTAGTACGTGGCCTCCATTCCAGAACCTTTCTGCCCCATCGGTTATCGGTTCTGCGAGCTATGTGGCCTGCCCACTGCCATTTCAGCTTGCTAATCCGCTGGGCTATGTCGGCGACTTTCGTTTGGCATTACGCTGATCTAAATCCTCTTGACACTGTTGTGGTGGGACATACACCGTCCACACTTGTTCTGTTTTTATTTGTCTCTTTATTGATTTGTTATAATATATTGTAAAAGTGTTACCACCCAATGGTTTCCAATAAATGTTTCTTTCTTTGCTTTCTTCATATATAATAATATGTCGCAGTCGGATTGTATAAATCGCCGTATTACATTACGGCTAGCCGTTTCCAAAAACAGGGCGGTTTTGTATTGCGGCGGTTCAACGATTAGCCGGATTGTCATTGCGAAACGTTCTCCGGTCGGAGGGAGGTTTTGGGTTGTTAAAAAAAAAAACCACGAACCCTAAAGTGTGTGACTGTTGGGTGTATTTATTTATTTATCATAAACAAACGTTACCGGTGTTATTACACAAAGTATTCTAAGTTTAATCTAGGTGTCTAACAACTACTAACTATGGTAACCCATACAAACTGGCCAATATATACCTAGTTTAAAGTTAGAATCGTTTCGTAATAAGACCGTAATATTGTCTTCTAATTCTATGTAGGTGCCAACTGCCAAGTGATCAAAATTATTCACGGAGTTTTAGTTTTAAACCCCATGTAGTTAACGAATAGCAAGGAAACTCAATTTAAACCGACAGACAGATATTAATGACAAGGGTCGTAACAAATTCGGGCTACGGTAAATTATTGCTACATTCAAAAATTTCCTAAATTATTATTCGACAGAGCCGTTTCAGCGAATCTTGCGTTATTGGTTTCCTATTTAATGAAAGACCGTACTTTTTTCCAAGTTATATCAAACCTTTTATGATGATTGGACATGATGTATTGAGCAAGTATGGAAAAATATTGGATTCGCGTTAAAATCCGCCTCGGGGGACTTAGGATAAATCATACATTACTTACATGAGTTGCCGCGATATGATTTTTTTGCCCAGTATTGTGATGGGATCGTCCCCTATTCATCATGGGCTGAATATGAGCTCGTTGAACTCTCGGTGGAATAGTTGCACTTTGCCCGCCCTTTCGGGGATACAAGCATGCCCTTAATGTATGTATGGATTGGAATTTGAATCCATATGTGCCATATGTTTACCATCTATCATGAGAAGGATAAAAACAATGAGTTTATCAGTGTTCATTAGAAGCATGCCGGCAACGATAAATGCTTCTTCACACTCCGAAGAGGGAAGAAGCAAATCGAAGGGCCTGCGACAGGACAGGCAGATGACCCATGCAGGTACAAGGGTACAATGTTGTACCCCTATACTGGCCCCAATCAACCATCAAGTCATGTCGCAAGCCCCTCGGGAGAAATGGACATACACTGGCTGATCCTGGAACACGTTCCATATAATATGGCAGGATTTAACACCATGTGCACGGGGGTGGCTATCCAGGCAGATATGAATATCCAACCACCAGCCAATTAGTTTTCCCAGATGACAGAAATTCAATTGAAACTACGGAGCTTTTTAAGATAAAAGATTCTGAAGAACCCCTAGCTCTATTTAAATGACATAACGTTAGTATGCTTAGTAGTAGCATCAGAGCAGGCCCGGCGTCGATCATAACCAACTCATTATTTAATTAAATTATGATGTTAGACAGTTAGCGCACGACATCAGTGGCGCGATACGGTATATAAAATGGCAGCTCGGGGCAATAAAGGCGTTAATATAACACGATTAACAATAGGACGTAAGCGACACATTACGTCGTATCAGACGCCGCCGATCATTATTCGGGCACATAATTTCATACAAAAGGCACCTTTTGATCATGACTGAGATACGTAGCGTAATTCACACACAATAATTTGAAAATAGAAGATCGAAATCTACACAGGAATTTGGAAGCTATGTGAAATCTACCAACCTACATTAAGGAAGTGACGTGGACCAAGGCCTACTAAGCCTTCTCATAAATAGTGAAGGCCTGCGTCTATCAGTGGAAACAGTGCATAGTCTAGGGCTGATAATCTTAGTATAGATCTATACCAAAATGTAATTTAATAGGAACAATATTAAAAGATGCAAAAAATTATATTAAAATATCTTTCTTGGTGCTTATTCTTTGATCTGTATTATTCTTAGATTCTGAGTCTGCCAACCCGCATTAGGCCAGCGTGGTGGACTAAGGCCTAATCCCTCTCATTCAGTAGAGGAGGCCCGTGCCCAGCAGTGGGACGTATATAATACAGGGCTAGTAAAAAAAAATCTTAGATCAGGCAGCATTTTCGACATACCGGTAGATCTTTAACATGACGTGTATCCAACAATAGTGCCCTTGGTGGCCTAGTTACTACACAAACTATTTAAGTTTGTAAAATAATGGAATTTGTTACGTCCGCAGGTCAGGTCTTTTCCCTATGGTGTGATGTTTTATAATACGCCCGTGTTGTAATTAGATCTTGTAACTACATTTATGAACTTAAATATGCTTTTACCGTGGCGTTATCCCAGTTCCAAAACTACATTAAACCTTCATATATTTTACAAAGTATGTGGAAAAGACTCTCATTAAGTATAATGTCGTACGGGTTTATGAGCTGGTAAAATACCAAGTGTTCAGGGCAAGTCCAAACACAGATATTTGAATCTAGGGTTTATTTCGTAGGTTACAGTTCTAGGCACAGGTTTACAAGAAAAATGCGACGTTAGTCGTTCACACTAGCTGTCGGTGGTTCTGATGCTCGCGCGGCGGTCTGCCTGCGCGCCGGCCATCTCCCCTCGGTGTGTAGGCGCCCCCGCGCTTGGAACTGGTTTGCGGCGCAAACATCCTCCACGGCGTTGAAGGAATCTTCTACATCTCTCTTCCTCTTCTTCTTATTTTAATTTATTTGGCAGTAGTTGGCATAGGTTGGTTGGCAGACATCGGCAGAAGACAAAGTTTGTTTACAGCTCGTCTGATGGTTCCCTTGGCTACATAGACGTCCGCCACTCTGGATATGCCGTCTTGTCCTGGATATAGTTTAGTAACTCTCCCCATTCTCCATTGCAGAGGCATCAGGTTGTCCTCCTTTACGACGACCAGGTCTCCTACTTGCAGGGGCGGACAGGGTTTCTTCCATTTGCCTCGCTGTTGGAGCTCAGCCATGTACTCCCGGCGCCATCGGTCCCAGAATTGCTGCCTAATTTGTGCAATGCGTTGGTATCTAGTCGGGCTCTTAGTGTTGATAGGCGGTGACGGAAGCGATATCAATGGTCGACCAATCAGAAAGTGCCCTGGAGTGAGAGGGTTTAAGTCCAGGGGATGGGATGAAAGCGGGGTGAGCTCTATTTGTGCAAAAAGTGTAGCCAACTCCTCAAAGGTAAGATAGGCATTTCCAGCTGCGCGTTTTAAAAGGTTCTTTGAGGAACGGACTCCGCACTCCCAAATACCTCCGAAGTGGGGTGAGTAGGCCGGACTAAAAATGAATTGTATGCCTTCATTCGCTGCGAAGTCTGAGACTGACTGACTACTGGATCGCAACATTTTGCCCAACTCATTGTTTGCGCCGACAAAGTTTTTGCCATTGTCGCAATAGATAATGTTAGGCTTGCCTCGACGTGACGTGAACCTGCGTAGACACATAATAAACGCCGCGGTTGAAAGGTCGCTTACTACCTCAAGATGCAAGGCTTTGACGGAAAAACAAACAAAAATGCATAAATAGGCTTTTGTGACACGGTTTCCTTTACCTTTTGGAAGAGATCATGAAAGGACCCGCGAAATCGATCCCGCAGGCATTGAAGGGGAAATTTTCTTTTACCCTAACATCCGGTAAGTTACCCATAATAGGCTGTATTGTTTTGCTCCTCATACGGGTACAGATAGTACACTGTTTACTGATAGCGCGAGCCAAGTTTCTGCCTCCTAAAGGCCAGAAATTCTCACGAAAAGAAGAAAGGAGGAGCTGGGGACCAGCATGACATAGTTTATTATGTTCATGTTGCAACATTAATTTAGTAAGATGATGCTTCGCATCAAGTACGATAGGATGTTTCTTATTGTAGTCGAAAGCAGATTGTTCTAACCTACCCCCTACCCTAATTAGACCGTTGTCATCAACAAACGGATTCAAAGGTAATAGTCTACTTTTGTTTTGAAGCGGTTTACCTTGTTTGAGATAGGCTATATCATTTGGGAAAGTTGCTAACTGACTAAACTTAAGTAATAGCGTCAGTGATGATTCTAGTTCGTCTGTTGTTAAGGGACCGCTAAGCTTGTCCGTGTTTGGTGTGCTATTATTAATGAAACGTAGAACGTATGCATAAGTTCTTTTTAATTTCAGGTAGTTTGAGTGATCTTCAAACTTGATTATACTCAGCTTATTAGAAGTGTCATCTACCGTCAAATGAACTTTAATTCCACCTTCAGGTAAGTCATGAGGGCTGAGATGAGGTTGGGTAGGCCAATCCGAAGAGTCTTTCTTTAAGAAGGAAGGACCCTCCCACCACAACAAGCACGAACGCAGCTGCTGTGGCTGAACTCCCCTTGAGCCTAAATCGGCTGGATTTAAATTGGTAGGAGTATGCTTCCATTGAAAGCCCTGAGTAAGTATGTTTATTTTATTTACTCTATTGCGTACGAAAACTGGTAGTGTTTTGCTTTGTGATTTTAGCCAGCAAAGCACCACCGTGGAATCGGTCCATAAGAAGGTATATCTGACACTGAGCGGTATTGCTTCTAAAACTCTTGCGCATAGCTGACCACCAAGTAACGCCGCACACAGCTCTAAGCGCGGAATCGTCAGGCTTTTAATAGGTGCTACTCTCGTTTTGGCACACAGCAACGTTACATTGATACTGTCATCTGCATTGTAAGATCGCACGTAACAACAAGCAGCGCAAGCGTTCTGAGAAGCATCGACAAAGATATGCAAGTCTACTGGCTTCGCGGAGCAGTCACTCAACACATGTCGAGGTAAGGATAATTGTGAGATATGATGCAAGTTATTTATAAAATCGAACCATTGCTTTACGTACGGCTGCGGAACTGGATCATCCCAGTCCAATTTCGCATTCCATAAGCCTTGCATGAGAATTTTTGGCAGAATGATACAGCACGACACCAAGCCTAAAGGGTCGAACAGTTTGCATGTAGTAGAAATAATTATTCTTTTAGTTACATTTGGATTAACCTCAATACTACTAGGGAATTGAAGACTATCTTCTTTTGGTGCCCATTTCAAACCTAACACCTTAGCTTCCGTACAAAAATCAAGTGGCGATGGGTTGGTTTTAAATTCAAGGGGGCTGTTTGAAGCATCAAATAATTGTGGGCAATTAGTCTTGAACTTTCTCAACGAAAAGCCTGCCGAGGCTAAGACTTTGGTTACATTTGTGTAAATATGTATTAATTCTTTCTCAGTGAAACTACCAGTATTTAGATCGTCAATATAAAAATGCGATTTGATAGCGTTGGACACAATCGGATCTTTACATTCGAGTGCAAGCTGAACAAGACATCTCGTACTCAAGAACGGAGCCGATGCCATGCCATAAGTGACTGTGTTCAATTGTTTTATTTTTATACGTTCATGCGCATGTTCTCGCCACAATATAAGTTGTAGATGGTGCTGCGATTCACCTAAACTGATTTGCCGGTACATTTTCTCTATGTCTGCCGTCAGTATAAACGGATAAACACGAAAGCGAATAAGAATTGAAAACAAATCACTTTGTATTACTGGGCCCACAGCTTGAATGTCATTTAAAGATTTTGATGAGCTAGTCTTAGCGGACGCGTCGAAAACTACTCTCAATTTAGTAGTTTCATGATTTTCTCGAACCACGCCGTGATGGGGTAAGTAACAGCCAAATGGAGGTCTATCAATTTCCCGTAAGTGACCTAAGTCTTCATATTCTCTCAAAAATTCCGAATATTGTTGTTTTAAAGTAGGATTTTTATCTAATTTCTTTTCTAGCGATAAAAACCGTTTCATAGCCATTGAAAATGAACTACCTAGAGTCTCATTAGCGGACTCTTTAAGGGGCATCATGACGGAAAATCGACCATCTGGTAAGCGATGGGTATTGGTTACGAAATGTGATTCACAAAACTGTTCATCTATTGAAGAAGTACTATTTTCTGAGGGTAGCTCTTCTACCTCCCAAAACCTTTGTATAGAATTATGGATGTCTTGAAGTGACGATTGGGTTTGCACAAAATTGCATTTTATGTTGTTGTTATTGGAACTATGACCTGTTGGACCAGCTACTAGCCATCCAAAGACGCTTTCTAGCAAGATAGGCTTATTTGGGCCTAGTGTAATTCTGTTAGACGAAACCATGTCGAAGAAATGATCAGCGCCTAGCAAAATATCTATCTCCGAGGATTTATAAAACGTTGGATCGGCTAAAGTTACATTATCGGGTAGGCCTAATTTCTTAACATCAACTTGAACATTAGGTAAGTGGTCAGTCACCTTCGGAATAACAAAACAATTGACATTTCTAACGAATGAGCTAGTGCGTGACTTAATGTTCATCTGACACCGCTGTTTAATAGGACAAGCCACTCCGTTAATGCCTGATACATTTAGTATATCTATATTTTCAGTTGATAGGTCCAATTTCTGTTTTAGGTTTTTAGTGATGAATGACGACTGGCTGCCAGTATCTAGCAACGCGCGAGCAAGGTAAGTAGTTTTGTATTGTTTATCACTAACTTCTATTTTTGCAGTACACAGGAGGACTTGACCGTAGGAGACCGCAGCTAAGCTAACAGGAAGACTAGATAACTCGCGACCCTCGGTAAGTTCTTTATTTGTGTCACCTCTGTGTACTAATGTGTTATGTTTTTCCTTACAGGAACGACAAGACCCCTTTAAAGTACACTGGTCATTGGAATGTCCAGTTCGCAAACAATTTGTACACAACTTGTATTTTGAAACCTCGCTTAACCTGTCCTCAACACTCAGCTCTTTAAATTTGTTACATTGGTGCACGAGATGAGGCTGATCACAAACGGGACAGGTTCTGTGTCGCTGCTTGCCCTTAACATTTGTGACGGTGGCAAAGGATTTAGTGGTCCTGCTTTCTTTGTTATTATTGTTACCTTGAGTAGACTTGTTTTCTAAATTACGACAGTTAGCAGTTTCTAAAACATTCGCCCTGTTTTCTATGAAATTCTTAAAATCATCTAAAGTGGGTGAGTTAGACAATCTGCCCTTGTATTCTTCCCATTTACTGCTAGTACTAGAATCTAGCTTGGCTGACACCAAGAATATCACCAGCGGGTCCCAATTTTCGGTGGAGACCTCCAACGTATTTAAAGCATTTATGTTTTTAGACACCTGATCAATTAAATACCGCAAAGCCTTGAACGATTCCTTTTGTATAGTGTTACAATTAACTAATGCGTTCAAATGATTATTGATAAGAATATTTTTATTGTTGTATCGATTGCACAATGTATCCCACGCAAGTTCATAATTCCTCGCGACAAATTCCAACGACCTAATTACGACACTGGCACTCGATTGTAAAGAAGTTCTCAAATAGTGAAATTTATTGATGGGCGCAATCGAGTCATTGTCATGGATAAGAGTTTTAAAAGTATCCCTAAATTCAAGCCATTTTGTATAACTACCATCAAAAGTGGGTAGATTAATAATTGGAAGCCGAATTGAATCATGATTATGACCATGACAACAACCCGAGGCTGCTCCGTTAGCGGCGGGACTTTCTTTACTTTTAGTTGAAAACGAATCGACCAACTCTTGAGCAAAAGCTATTTGTGTGAAAAATACACTTTCGGTAATGTCTCGCTCTGAAATCTGATCATCCAAATTATCAGAATATTCTTCAATCTCTGATTGTACGCGGTCAAAGTTAGACATTAGTTCATTTAATTGATTTAATCTTAAAGAAATTTCTTTCACCTCCAAGTTTGATAATTCGGTAATGGAAGAAACTTTATATTTTTCCATAAACACTTTCAAAACTGTTAGCCGACTTCGAAATCCCGCACGTTTTTTAATTAACGACTTTAAATAATCTTTAACATCGGGCTTACCGGTTGAATCTATTTTTAATAGTGGGAGCGGACTTTTGGGTTTAGAGGTCGTTTCCTTTTCAGCCATTTTAATACTTAAATAAGTTGAACAAAATTAAAAGTAACAAACAACAATAAAACCAATCCAGTAGACAGTAGTCCAAACCATACAGCCACTGCCGAGCCCGTCAACCGGGAGCAGCGCACAAGAAAACCGGCGCGGTGCGTGGGTGCAGGCAGAGGCGCCGAGCGCGCCAACACCGGCTGCGCTAGGGAACCCAGGCGCGAAAGCGCAGTGACGCACCGACACAGCGCAGCGCGGGCAGCGGGCACCCGCCCGAGCGCGGACACGTAAGGTCGGCAGTGCCGTGGCCCCCCCGAATTTCGTAGAATTTTCTAGGTTTAACACACACAATTTTATATTTTAACTAGGGTAGGTGATTTTATTACAATAGCTATAACAAAGACAGATAAGATAGGCAGAGAACAATAGAAACAAAGACAGCCAAAGCTTGTTGCCAAATGAGTGAGGTAGGTTCAGCAAATAGGCACTGTATTAACAGCAAAATAGGCTGCAAAATAAATGCAAATGGGGTGTGAACGTGAATCGCCGGGCCTGTATTAATAGTTAATAAATTTCTAATCGAAATTATTACGATCGCTGTTTATTAAGCGTGAATTACCGTTTCTTTATGTACAATAGGAAGATACGCGTTAAGCTAGATACCTTCTAACACTTTAAACGGTTAGCATTCACTTAGCACAACAAATAGAAGTTTATAAAATAGGAAGTAGGTGTATGGAAATATTTGGAAGGAATGTAAGTGTTTTAAAGGAACGGGCTTACTTCCTTCTGGTGATGACCTCTGGACGCTTTGCAAGCCCTCGAAGTCCTGTCACGGTCGCCAATTATGTTCAGGGCAAGTCCAAACACAGATATTTGAATCTAGGGTTTATTTCGTAGGTTACAGTTCTAGGCACAGGTTTACAAGAAAAATGCGACGTTAGTCGTTCACACTAGCTGTCGGTGGTTCTGATGCTCGCGCGGCGGTCTGCCTGCGCGCCGGCCATCTCCCCTCGGTGTGTAGGCGCCCCCGCGCTTGGAACTGGTTTGCGGCGCAAACACCAAGTGAAATTAATATTATGTCTAACATACGTGCCACTGTTGGACATAGGGCTCCTTTACGAATGAGAGGGATTAGGCCTTAATCTACCACGCTGTTACACCCTTAAATTATACCCTTCAGCTATCTCTTGATATTTTACAAATACAGTTATAATATGATAAGGGTGGTCTCACATATATGTGTTCGAACATTCGATTATGTACTTATTGTTCTGTTAAGGGATTTGACCAGACCCGGCCATCTATTGCATATTCGTACCAATTTGTTAAATCAATAATTCTCAATTATAAGTATATTATGTTATTTATGTTATAATGCAAGGCCGTTATACACGTATAGGAAGGAGACAAAGCTCCGATATTCTTTGGTAGAAACAATTTAATTGAATTAGTCATGTCAAAAACATGAACCTCATGCTTTTTTCTTGCACACATGCCTGTGCGTTTATGGTAATACAAATTATGTTTATTCATCAAGTTACGAGAATTTTAAGTTGGAATTATTCGAAATCAAATATCTTTGTCCAACGAGTTATAATTTTAAATGTATTGATATACATAATAAGGAAAACGATACCGGTTTAAGGTAAAAGGGACAAAAATCTATTTTCGCTAAGGAAATTAATCTTGCAGTGTATTTCAAAAAAACCAGCGACCACCGACAAACAATGAGTTTATTTGTGATCAGAATCATACCGGCCTGTATAAATGCTTCTTCAAACTCCGTAGAGGGAAGAAGCAAATCGAGGAGCCCGCGATGGTATAGGCCGATGACCGATGCAGACACAGGGATACAAGGATGAATCTTTATACTCGCCCCAACCATCAAGTCGTGTCGCAAGCCCTTCGGGAGAACCGGACACAGGCTGATCCTGGAACGCAATCCACACAAGGCACAGATCACATGGCAGGTTTTAACACCATGTGTTCAGTGGTCGCTATCCTTGGGATGAATCCTATCATTACCAATTTTGTAGGGTTGTGCAATCGCTAAAGCACAAGCAACTATTTTATCTACAGTAAGTAATTTAGGTAACGACCCGCAGCAGCCCTTCAAAAGATCGATCGACGCACGAACGGGCAGACCGCTGCCAAATAACTCTTATGGAATTGCAAATGAGTCCAAAGTTTGGAACGCTTTGAACTCAACCGTCTTTACACACAAAGATAAACATTGGATTATACATATTTCCAAAGTTACTGTTTTAATGGCATTTACCAAGCTTGTTAGGCACGTGCTGAATTACAAATAAATTCGAAATCGCTTTGTTTACACGTGGATGCTGACTGCATTAAAATCAAAGCGATGACTAAACTTTCAGTCGGAACATGATTTGATCGTCTACAAATACAAAAACTCTTTATTGTATAACCAATAATCACATAAATTAATTTAGCATAGGACTACTTAATGGTTTTACAATGGGCGGTCTTATCGCTACGAGCGATCTCTGCCAGACAACCTTTGGATGGACAGAAGCTGAAGTAAAAGAAGTCACGGTGGTGTACAATAAAGAGATATAGAAAGAGAGAGTGAGAGACAGGGATATAGTAATAGTAATAAATTAAATTAAATAAATGTATAGTAAACTAAAATACTAATACATATATAAACTATCATATATATACTAATACATATAACTAATATTACAGAAAAACAATGTCTACTTTCAATAATATTGAAATAAAACTAATTTAAGCGGATTTTATCGCGGTTTTTTATTTAATTTTCACCGTCACGGGGGTGGACGGGGCCACGTGACCACGAAGGCTGAAAAACTTTGGAAACGTCGGGACCAAAATTAAATAAAAAACCGCGATAAAATCCGTTTAAATTAGTTTTATTTTAATGTGTAACATTCTCTTAAACATAAGAAATCATTTTCAATAATATTTTTATTGTTTTGATAACAGTTATAAAACTGTTAGTTAATTAGTTAATTTAATTTGTTAATTAGTTAATAGGAGTTACATTTTAATCACAGATCATGGACAATAAAATATCATCTTTTTTTTCAATGTGTCAGTGAGCACCAACATCTTAAAACCAAAGCCAACCACATCTGCACATGGTATATTCCACTGATTAAAGGATGAAGCAATGGCAAAGCTTGGTTCCCGTTGCGGGTTGTGGGAGTCAGTCGGCGGGTCACCCCACATAATACCAAGTGAAGACGTACGCGGGGAGCCAGGATAACGCCAGGCAGAAAGACAGAACTCTTTTCAATATACCTTCATTTTCAACAAGTTTAACTGCACAACATGAAAGCAACTACGTTATATAAGTACTTATAAAATTGGTCCCCGCCTGCGACATAACATGTTTCAGCACTTAGCGCAATCGAGCTTCTTTTATTATTTTCAGTTTTAGCTAAATGTTAGTTATTGCTCGCTTTAACGATAAATTAAAAACATTGCAAGGAAACCTCTATACCAAGAGTTTTCGATAAGTATTTCGAAGTGTGTGTATTGTAAGAGTGATAGAGGCACGCTGTAGACAGTTTTGTCTACAGCATGAATGGGCCGGCTTGACCGAGTCGTTACCGCTGTCTCACAGAAAACCGACTCAAAGTAGCGGCTTGCTGCTGCGTTTTGTACGGTGAGTGAGATATCCGGAAGCCCAAATCTCTATCCCTTTCCCAAACCCTTAATTATACCTTCTCTTTAATGTCGGTAACGCGCCTATGATTCTTCTAGTATTGTGTGCATACATGAGCGGTGGAGATCACTTATCATCAAGTGACACACTTGCTCATTTGCCGGTCTATGCTATAAAAAAAATGTGCAGTCTATCGATGCGCATTAGGCCGGTGCCAGTCATTAGTAGAGAATAACTGTGCTCAGTAGTGGTAGTATAGTGTATACAGAATAGTTTATAATGATTTGGTATATTATGTTTTAAAGCAGAGTACCGATGGTTGAATCACTAATGTCAGTGACGCTACGTCTGCGCGTTTAAGTAATATCCACTATGGAAATGCATGGGAGACAATTTGACTAATGCACGGCATCACTGGCTGCCTAGCTGAAATTTAGTATAGAGTTGACTGACGAGACCGTTACTGACGCGAGAGGCTGACGCTTTATGCGCCAATCTGAAGTCGGCCTTTGTGGTGGCTAGCGTCCGACATATAAATACAACCCAGTACCATTCAACAAGACAATTCTAACACCTCCTTTATTAAAACATGTCAACTCGTTTAAGCTTACAGACTGTGCCAAAGGAATTGACTTATATTCATCTGAAAACCCTATCTACATTGGTGTAATAAATAGGAATGTACGGTATTAATTTAATCTAATGTATTATTCAAAGCTATTAAAGCTCTAGTTTATCGTATTAATTTCGCATAAACATAATGAAACGCCTATCCAATTTACACGAACTCTATAATTTATTACAAAATATGAAAGCTCGCCTCGATAATTTATAGCTTTAGCATAACACGGTGGAGCTGGGAGTTTATAGTCGCATGGCTTGGTGGCAACCTATAGAACCAAATATAATATATACGTATTAATAATTCACTTAATATTCCTTACTCAAGCTGTCGTGGATAGAGCAAACAATGGAATTCGTTATTTAGAAGATGATTACTGTATAGGGATGAGCGAAGCGTTTCCGCACGTGACCGGGGAGCCAAGATGAATGTACGTAGTCTAGGGGATATCGCCCGCCATATCCGCTGTATACGAACGACATCGTCCGATATTTTTGTAATATCTACGGCTTTGTTAATGTTTAGCAGGATATTGAGTATTGACATGGCTTTACCCAGTCGTCAGTCGTCACTCATCTATTATGACTTTTGTTCAATATTCATTCCTTTTTACAAGTTTTTATTTAAGTTCATCTGTTGGTATGTGTAGGTGAAACCTTATAGCTGAATTGTAAGCTCTTTGATCATTAATTCTATTTAAACCAGTAATCCCACTCAAACGATTGAACTGAAATTTTGCACACACTTTGCTAGTGACGTACAATCTATGTACACTCAACACAATTATGTATTTTCTTAACGGATGCTGCTACAACGTGCCTGATATAACTTTTGTTTCTTTACAACCCCTTGATGTGGATATCAAATGACATAGTATAATGAGTAAACAACGATAAAATGAGTGACGTCATACTAAAACCAATATGGAGGCCGACAAGTGTTTTTAGAAAAGTTTTTGAAAAAATACTTAAATATCTAAATATTTTTGTGGTACGCGCTTTTACCACTCTCGCGATATATGCATATATATCTTTATCTAGCTTGAAGCAACTGTACCCAGAAGTGATAATGCTATTACTTAAGCTTAATTTCGTAACATAAAATTATGTATGAATGAATAAATACCTATCCATATATTATATTTATTATTCAGGATAGAATAATTTTCAAATTACCTTCATCAATCCCTAATATTATATTGTTCTAAACAAATTTATCATATGGGTAATGAATTATAAAAGAAAATATTTACAATGTTTTAACCCTATTACGTATACAAAGTTTTGTAAGCAAGCCGTTGTAATCATGAGCCCGGCAGACATTTTCTCGGAGCCCCCGCCCGAAGCCTTTTGTTTTCAGAGTACAGATGTACACGAAATACGGATTCTTACTGATGAGTTTTAGTAAAAGTTTACAAACGATTGTATTAACATATAGGTTATATTTTTATTCTTGTTAAACATACAGTTAGGCCGCGGACTCGAAGTCAGCGGCAAGCGGCGGCGGCGCGGGTGCGGTGCGTTCAAATGCATTGATTTAAATGGACCCGGTCTCGAAAGCCGCGGCGCGGCGCGGGCGCGTTGAGCGACGTACGAGCGGCGCTCGTTAGTCGAGCGGCGCCCGCGCATCTGCATTGACGTAGTGTTGTGCATTATCAAAAATGCCCGCCGACGTGATGGAGCAAATGATTTCATTGATTTTTGATAGGACACCAATTATATGGAACAGCAAAGATAGAAATCATAAAAATAGGAGGGTAATTAACAAGTTATGGGAAGAAATAAAAAACGAACTGAATATTGGAGGTAAGTGAATATAAAAAAGTTCTATTGTCAATAAAGTAATTATTGTTTTGTTCATGTCTACGTAAATAAATAATTAAGCCTGATTAGTGGGTCCAATAAAAAGTAATCCATAAAAATTACGATGTCTGGGAACTCAACTGTTGTAAAATAATTAAATTAATGCATAGATAGTTATGCATCCTCCACCTGTTTGTGAAGTAATAAAAACTTGTTGACTAATATTTTTGCAGATGTTTTTGTTGTGATTAAAGTTCATTCAAAAACATATTTACAATAAATGACCCGAAGGCGTGTTTCGCAGGTGCGCTTATTTTGATCAGAATTCCTAGAACTGAATACCGATGGTAAACAAGTATAGAGTATAAATAATAAATAATAAAGCTTCATTGCGAAGATTTGTATTCTTTTTAAAAATCTTCGGCGCTCCTATATAACTTATCTAGGTACAGAATTAATTGTGCACACTCATTCGGGTATAGTCATAGAATTTATAGGGATATTGTCTCTGTTTTTCATAATTCCGATGAAACTCGCCTTTTTGTTACCTTGCCTGGTTGTAGAAATTCACATCTTCTTTTGCCCACAATAAATCTAAGTTAAGTTACGAATAAATTTGTATCAAAAAGATATTGTCGTCGCTGTTTAGATATTTCGTTCGCGAACATTAATTTCTCACAGCACAACACTACGCCGCTCTAGCGCCGCGCGATCTGCCCGCTGACTTCGAGAACGGGTGTCCGCCGCGCCCGCGCCGCCGCCGCACCCGCGCCGCACCCGCTGAGTTCGAGACCGTGGCCTTAGAGTTTAATAATATTTAGTTAGCAATATAAAAATATTCATCATCATCATCAGCCACAAGACGTCCACTGCTGAATATAGGCCTCCCCCAAAGATTTCCAGACCGACCTGTTGGAAGCGGCCTGCATCCAGCGACTTTATCAGGTCGTCTGTCCACCTTGTAGGTGGACGTCCAACGCTATTGAAATATCGGTATAGACTTATTGAATATAGTTATTTAAGTATAAGTGTGTGGAGTGATAAGTTAACCACCAACATCATCAAATTAAGCCAACCTCACCTGCACATGGTCGGCTGGTGGTAGAATATTCATATCCGCCCGGATAGTGACCGCCGTACACATGGTTTTATACAGGTCAGCATGACTCTGGTGACCACCAATAAACTCATTGTTTGTCAGTGGTCGCTGGTTTTTTGGTCTGCACTACGCTTACCATCAGGTGTGCTCGGATAAAAAAAAAACACTTTTCTGATTAATGGACAAGGCAATGGCGAAACTTGGTTCCTGTTGCAGTTTGAGGGAGTCAGACAGCGGATCGCCGTACATAATACCAAATCCACCGTCAAATTATATTAGGAAGGCGGACACAAGCAGTAAGCCGGGATAACGCCAGGTAGAAAGAAAATTGTAGAATATAGTTGCATTATCTATACAGTCATTCCGGGTAACTTTGGACCAGATATCAGACAGTTGTCTAAATTTTATGATTAATTTGTATGAATCATTATGCAATACATTGTAATTTTCGTGATCTTTTGTTCCTGTAAATACCACTTACATCGAAAAATACATGCATTATGTGCAAATCCTGAGAAAAAGGCAGAAATAGTGATGGTCCAAAGTTAACCGGACTTTTGGGTAACATTGGACCATTCTTTATTTTCCTCTTAAAAATCCATTTTATTGCGTTTTTCTTCATATTGGGTAACATTAAGCCATAGTAAATGAAATTATAATTTAGAATAAAATAAATATATCAATGTTTTATGTAGAAAAATATATATTTTTATGGCTTTATAACAATATCAGTTTTATCACTTACAAACTTAACATAGGAACAGACATATTGAGATCAATTAGGTACAAATCACTACAAATATTCGGTAACAGGAATTAATTCTCATACAAAAATATTAAAAATAATAAAATAAGCAATTACTCCCCCCACTCTAGGCATAGAAAGTCATCTTGTATACAGGGTTAATTTTAAAACACCAGCAACCTCGCAGGACCAGATAGCTGACCCCATACGGAACAACTTTTGTTCTACGAGTTTGTATATAACTCAATATATTTAAAAAAAAATGATTTTACAAGTTTTTGTTGTGTCGTATTTTTCTTCGTAGCGTTCGGCGTGCGCGCGCGACTCAAAGAAGCCGCTCAGCTGGCTCGGGCGATGACCTTCAACGCTAGCTCGGTTCCCCACGCTTCGCGTGTTTGCTTACGTAATCTGCGATGCGTGTAGGTAACATTCAAGACGGAAATTAAATGAATACTTATTTTTGTATGAAAATAAAATCTAACAAATTATCAAAAGTCGTAGAACAAAAGTAGTAGCTTATAACCTTAGGTATCTACCCCTGCGAGGTTGCTGGTGTTTTAAAAATAACCCTGTATATAACGTTTCCGTGTCGAGTGATATTTTCATCCGCTATCGGCTTTTTCAACATCTTCGAATCGGTAATTTAAGTCACACATAAATTTGTTAGCCACGTCCAGCCTCCTTCATACCTTTTATTCAGAGTACTCACCCACACTGAATATGGTGATTGGAAGATTTTCGTGATGCGTCCTGGAAAAAGACTTCCTTCTTCTTGAAAAAGCAATGAGAAAAATATATATAGATGGTATTATAACATTATTATCGAGTATTAATTCATTGTACAAAGATAACCATATTTATTTATGCACTTTTATACATAATGTAGGATTAATATAGAATTGGACCGGTCCAATGTTACCCCAAATTTCTAACTATTTTGGATGCAACAATTATTTGAGTAATTACGAAATAACTAAGTGTGAAACAGTTAAAACAAATCATTCAAATAAAAAAAAACAAACACTTTAGATCATAAAAATACTATCACTTACCGGTTTTTATCGTAAAACACAAAATTATTGCAAATTGAATACTGCACTTTTTTATCAGTCAGCTGCAAGGCGGGAAAAAAACAGTTGTTTCTTTTGACACTTGACATCATGTAACTGTCAATATTCTTATTTTTAGTCTTTGAACCAATAAGTTCACGTTGGCATACACAGATTTACCAAATTTATGTTCGGTATTTAAATAAAAAAATTAGAATTGTTTCAGCAGGGTGTGGTCCAATGTTACACAAGTGGTCTAAAGTTACCCGGAATGACTGTATTCTATACTAATATTATTATAATATCGTAACTAAATATTATTCAAACTGAGTTTTTCTCAGAATTAATTTCAAAGGTATGTGAAGTCTGCCAACCCATGGCCAATTAGGCCAGCGTGGTGGCTTAAGACTAAGGCCTAACCCCTCTAAATCCGTAGAGGCTCTATTCCAGCAATATTTTTTTGTTCCAGTATCAAGCTAAAAATACTAGACCGATGATGCGGTGACTAATTATCACTATGGGAATTTTAAATGTGGATGATTTTATAGGAGTCACTAAAAACTGATATTTACTGATATTTTCAAAAATACAAATTAGCTAAAATTTTATCTCTTTTCCTTCTAAAATAAAGTATGTGATTTCGTTTAATACACCTCTTTTATCTACTTTAAGTGCACCATGTAAAATAACAGTAGCCTATAAAACCCTCAGTTCTTACCTAAACATGCATATATGTACACTACTCCAACAGTACCGTGACCCTCCGAAAGTCTAAACCTGAATAAGGACCGTGACCCACGTCGTTCATTACACGTAATGTATAAATCTGACATTAACATAAATATATCAGAATGATGTTTATTGTATATAATAAACAACAGTAATTAAGTCCGTACCGAGAGTGGTACAATACCATAAGCGCCCATTAACATTCTAATAAACGTACACCTCATGGAGTATAAACATAGTAATCAGCACAGATACTGTAATCAACACAATAATCTTCACATAACGAGTACAATAACAGTGGTGTTCGAGTTTCACTGGAACTTTCATGCATGATAACGGACACAACAGCTAGCCGTGATAAGATAATTTGTGAACAATAGGAACTCGATTAGAAGAATTCGTATTATGTTTATTTTGTACGGGCATGAATGCAGTTGCGTCCTTGTCACTTCGTCTATTGTGTGTTAACCTTGGTGCGCCCCGACCGCAACACGCCTTTCAGAATACCAGAGAACCGATAACTGTAGTGTTTTTTCTATGAAATTTGAAGGAAGGGAGGCCAATAGTCTACAACGTTTGTGGAGTGAATGCAGTAATCCCTATAACCACGTATCAGCAACCACAAACAGGTGCAGTAGTCGCGGGCTTTGGTAGATATTGTTGCAGATTTGCATGTCGCCGGTCACCAATTCTCTTTTCCACAGAACATTTATATATAAGGTGGTCTGTCTAAAAAAATGTACGCAGCAAGCCCGCACCCGCATTCGCTTAAACAGGGGCCTAAACAAATCTCGATCAATTTGCCTAGCTACTAATTCCGGTTCTGACCGTGGTGGACACATATTACCGTTATATTTATGCGATACGCTAGATATTATTCGCCACTTATACATATATACCCGCTGCGGCTAATTTACTTTATATTTAACGTGACGTATCTTACTTTCACCGAGACCATATATACATAAAAGTTCATGCATTTCACGATGTGCCTACTTGGATTTCTGCTAAGTCCTTTTTTATTTGCTTGAATGATGAGACGAGCAGGTTGCTGGCCCTGATCATAAGCGTCACGCCTGCCCATAAACAAAAGCAACACGACATAGAACTATAAATTTCAAAGCACTCCATGACATAAGATTTTAAGTCTCATAATGGCCAGTAATTTCAATGGTTTCAGTGTGCTTCAAACCGAAACATTGATTGCTGGCAGAAATAGACGTAGATCAGAATATAGGAATAGATTAAACGCAACTATTTTCTAAAGCAAATTACAGATGGTGAAAATATTAATTATTGTACTCGATATTCCATTACGTACACATTACGATCTTTCGTAGTACTTAAATTACCAACGTTTTCAGCCGAAACGTGGATTTTAATTCCCTTTATCATGAACTCCACTTTTACATATATAAAAACGCAGGTAATTAATTTATAGGAATGTAAACAAATGCATTGTTATCGATAGTTAAATATTTTTAGTATAATATTTTGTATGGTGACGCGTGCGATCATATACACCGGTGCGTCAATGCGTCCCTATACTTTGGTATTAAAGGACGCGGGATGCAATATTTAACGCATAATGTGGAATATGTAGATTACATATAAGTTCTATTGAAAAATACTCTACATCTAATTCAGGTAGCCTGCAAATCGTTGTAATGACATTGCATGAACACAATGCGTTTGATATGTTATGGAAGTGGAACTATTTATCATTTCACAGAATTCAGTTTGACTGTGTAAGCGACTATCACCCGGTTTCTGAAAGCCGGATCAAACCAACATTCAACTAACAGAACCTTGATTTTGACAGCGCTGTCAAATCAATTCGAGTTTCTGAAACGTTGTTTAGTGAAAATTTTATAATTCTCTGATTTAATTTGCGAACAATCGCTTGTTAGTAATTGTACACTACTCGACGACAAAATTGTCTATGAATCTACCATAAACCCAAAATAGCGTTTCACATAGGATTTTTTCATATTAATTTTAAAGCCTTGGTTACATCAGTTGTTCTAGAAACTCAATTTTGACTTAACATGAGATTAGACAGGTGATACGTTAATTTCAACATTGATCAGCTTTTCAGAAACCGGGCGTATATCTAATAGTAGGTATTTATTTACCTACAACAAAAAAATATGATGGAATTTGCTGACCCATTTAATATCTAATTTCCTATGTTTCTATTTTATGTAAAACCAATAATATAATAATTGCGAGAGTCCGTCACGTACCAACGCTTTGTTCTATCTATGCCGCCGTGTAAGTATCGTTTTGTTTCTGCTTTGAAAGAAATTGAGGTCAACGATTAGTGATATACTGGGCATTATGAGACTTAACGTCTTATGTGTTAGGATGACGTGCACATTACGGCGCCATGCAGTACCTACTTTGTAATTAAAATTAAGAGCAGGTAAACTGGTTATTGCACTTTTTAGTGATGTAATAAGATAAGCTTCGGCTTACACATAAGGTACTTTTTATCCCGATAGCGGTTTTGTTTCTAGAGTCGGCGAAAATATTTTCTTGAAAGAAAATTAATAGTAATTATTTTATTGTGTAGGTTTTTACGACAAAATCGTTTTAAGCAATATACTGTAAATAAATATGATAATAGTACTTTTAATACTGCTGTTTCCTTATGTTATTTTCCGTAAGTATTCTTGTATTGTTTTTTGCACATTATAACTGGCAACTACATACAATACTAATCTATTGATTGGAGTTTTATATATTTTTTATCCTGGTATGGCAGTGACTTGCACCCGACATTGAGTGCAGTCAGGGCCGTATCAGACCATGCGGAGTCCTGTCAGCACAGATTGGGGGATTTAGAAATGCTTTTTTTAACTGGGACGTTTTTTTATTTAATTTGAATAAGAGTTACTGCGTTTTGGTATTTAGGGCCATCAGGTCAGAGACCCTGTAAATAAGCAGTATATATTACATTATAGTATTAATACAAGTACCCAATTAAGTATTATAGTGTACTTGATGTACCTGATAAGTTATTGGACAACTATATTTTGACAATTGATTATTAAATTGTTAAAGCCTCAATTCAAATTCATGAAGTTATATACATATTACATATGTAAGCCTGTATGCCCAAAGAGGTAGGCATAGGTACAAAATACTAATACACTAACAGCTTCCTGAGTTTAAATCTGTCCCATGAAGTGGTAGGTGACGAGATTATCCCCATATTGTATGGGTGCAGTCAATCACTCAAGGGTGAAATAAATAAATAACTGAATGTTGTATCAGGTTTGTTACTTTAATAGGTACTAGATTATCATCTTCACATTTCTCAAATGTAATTTAGCATACATAAGCCCACGCCTTTATCCCCGAAGAGGTAAGCAGAGGTGAAACTAGTGTTGCAGCAACATGCCAACTCTAAGCTTATCACCTTACCCACATTCGAATCCCAAATAATTCTCGAGTCAAAAACTCAAACACAACTTATGATTCCCAATCTGGAAATTAAATCCAGGACCTTAGTGCTATTCACCTTAGTATGCTTCCACTAGACCAGAAGTTCCCAGACTTTTTTTACATTTCTACCATATTCCCTACATTTTTGTGATCCACTGCCTATGAATTGTGAACCCATTTTTTTGTCACACAACCATAGACCCCGTTGAGTCTCTCATGGACCTCTGGGGGTCCACCTGGACCACTTTGGAACGAAGGCATTAGACCAATAAGGTAAAATGAATAATAATTTAAGTCCATTTTTTTACTTCAATTCACGTTATCAATATGCTCCACTTCTTCAGACATATAGTGGTTGTAAACTTAAACCTCAACAACATAAGCAGTTTATTACTTTTTTAGATGCTGACATTTAAATAAATATTCCCATAATTATATTTGTTGCGAAAATGACTAATCCCTTGCCATATGTAATGAATTAAAAATAAACTTTTAATTATGGAACATAATTTTTTTTTATGAAATGTTTACACAGATGTCAATTGAAACCACCAACATACATTTTCATATTAAATACTAATGAATAGGGAAATGCAATTTTAATAATAATTTTAATTCCTTTAATAATAACAATTACCACACACAACATACCACAGTTGCAAAATATAATTATTATTCATACATAACATGTAAATAAATTTTCACTGTTCCGAAACATAATTTAATTATCATCATATTACATTCAAGTTGATCATAACTCAAATATAACGTTTTAGTTCACAGGCATTTAAAGAAATGCTATAGGTTTTGTTACAATCATTGATCAGAACATAAAGATAAATTACATTTAACCACAAGGGACACCTCCTTGTGGTTTCTCTGGCATCTTACTTCCCTGTTCCCATGGGTCATGATGTTAAAAACATAAGCCTTTGGGAATAAACAAAAACAGCATTTAAATCTATTGCATAGTTTAGGCAAAATAAGAGAAAAAACAGTCAGATGCAGATAGCGACCTTGTTCTACACTATGTATTGACAATAAAAAAAATTGGTAATTTTGCTTAATATGACTGTGGTGTAAAATGTAATATTTGAGTTAAATAGTTTAAGCTGCTAGTATCTACTACTATTTGTTTTTTTTTTTTTTTACTAGCCCTGTATTATATACGTCCCATTGCTGGGCACGGGCCTCCTCTACTGAATGAGAGGGGGTAGGCCTTAGTCCACCACGCTGGCCTAATGCGGGTTGGCAGACTTCACATACCTCCGAAAAATCTTATCGAGTTCTCAGGTATGCAGGTTTCCTCGCAATGTTTCCTTCACCGTTAAAGCAAGCGATAACTTAGAAAAGTCAGTGGTGTATGCTCTTGGGGCTGGTTTCGAACCTGCGACTTTCGTCTCGCCAGTCCGTACCACTCCTCGCTCAGCTATCGCTGCTATCACTATTTGTTATTAACATAGACAAATACTCCAATTTTATATTCCAATTTTATTACATTTTTCAATTAAAAGAATCTAAAGAAAGTATCTCGATAATGGATAATTATTGGATTACATTATTAGATTTACATTTCACATTATAAAATTCTTGCTGTTCATCAATAAACATAGCTCCTATTTAAAGTTAGGTCTTAATACAGAGATGCTCAAGATCAGGTGAGGTGGAGGTGTCTTAGTAGGAAGACGGACCCTGGCACTAGCCAGGATAACACCAGGTAGAAAGAAAGAAAAAGACTGTATAAATTAAGGAATAAGTACTTAAGTGTTGGATGTGTAGCCTACATTATAAAGTTATAACAAACACTAAATTAGGTATTACATATATTCCTTTGTGCCAGTACTTTGATTTTACCATAAAATAATTAAACAGGTCTTATAGAAACACATCCTGCTATGACATAATACAGCAAAATAACAGGAAAAATAACGACAAAGCTTTGACCGGCTTCACATTTCAACATACATAGTTGGTGGCAATATGAAAGTTTTTCAAGTTGATATATACTTACACAACCATGCCATAAGCGCCTTCTCCGATGTATTGCAGGTTAGTGTACCTGGGGCCCACTTCGAAAACTTGCCCGCGAATGATCTCCGCGTTGGGATTGGTACTCGCGGCACCTGCAGCCTCGGCCATCGCGACGCACTCCAGAATCACTTTTCAACACTAATCTTTAAACCACCGGTATCGCCAGCATAAACTCCTCACAGTATTTAACCAAACGCGAGTTTCTGTATAATTCACATTAAATTTCAAAACAAACTACTGTTCGACCTACATTATCCATAGAACAAACGTCCACTTGTCACTCGCTTATCATTCTCGTTGTTGCCTGACTTGTCATGGACACTCCCGTACAGACGCAGTACCGTTACGAAAATGAACTCATTTTTTTTTCTGCAGTACTACAGTCTACAACACTATGTACGTAACGGGTAATCACGTTCCAGATTTGGCGCTTTTTTTATAAGTCCTACGGCCTGCTCCTTTTCTCTTTTCACTAGATAGACAAGGAAAACAAACCTACGTCTTCAGAGCTCAAATTATTAATCTATGCCTACGTCACTGTCACTCCCATACTATGTCCACACACTTGCCTTGTCGCCAAGGTCTCGCTTTTGCATGCATGAATGCTGTTATTTCTGCGATATTTTACTACGATATGTTTTAATTTTAAATCAATGTATATACAATTCTTCTAACAAACTTTAAAATCTTGTAAAAAATTAAAAAAATGGTGTTTTTAAAAGATGCCACAAGTTGTCGATGAAATCTTATGGCAATACTAGCTTTTGCTCGCGGCTCCGCCCGCGTGAACAGCATTTTCCGGGATAAAAGTAGCATGTAACCGTCTCCAGGGTCCCATATATCCCTGTAGATAAATTCATCAAAATCGGTTCAGTGATTTAGGCGTGAAAGTGTAACAAACAAACTCACTTTCGCATTAACTTTCACCCCCCTTTTCATCTCTTATTAACTAAAATTCCTGAAATACGTATTTATTTGTTTTACGTCAATAACCAAAATACAAAATTTTGTTTATGTAACTTTCAAAATGACGGACTTTCATACATATTATCATCCCCTATTTTGACCCCTTTAGGTTGGAATTTTCTAAAATCCTTTCTTAGTGGGTGCCTACATAACAAAATGAATATACAGTCCGAATTTCATGCTTGTAGCCTTGATAGTTTGCGCTCCGCGATGATGAATCAATCAGTCAGTCAGGACATGTTATTTTATAAGTATAGATTTCGATATATTGGGATGTTAATTATAGTCGTCCAAATTGGGAGGCTAATCTTTAAATTTCTTTTTGCCTGGCATTATCCTGACTTAATGCCAGGATCTGCCTTCCTGCCATGATTTGATGGTGGTTTTGGTATATAATAACGATAAGACATATTACATAATCTATCCTAATCTAACGTGCCCTTCTAATCTCACTGTTGGTCAAAAGCTTCCCCTTTTTCTGTAGTCAGTCCTTAATAAACTCCTATTGTCTTCGATGATGACATCAAATTATGCGGCCTTACTTAATAAATGTTTACGTCAACCGGTTCGTATAAATTATCATGATAATCACTGGATATAAAGCCAGTATATGGTTGGTCTTAGGTCTACGTTATAAACTTGTTTGTTAGGAACGATAGTTAAGAAGGCCGATGTTTTATATGAATGGTAAAGCGTCACTGTAGACAGTTTTAAATTCCTAATTCACATCTTCGAATCTGTGAAAACTACTCTAGCAAGCATGTAATGTTAAACACGACGTTCTAACTTCTATACTAGTCACAAAAATGTTCACAAGCGTGTAGGTCCGTTACAGTAATCATTGTTTGTACATTTATTTTAGGGATGACATTCTCGTCAACTTCAATTATTTGTCAAAATCTTAAAACAACTGAGTTAAAATTTCAATGAACAGAATTACGTTTTTGAACAGAGGTGCCAGGTTAAGTGTTTAGATATAAAAACTATAAGCTATACAATTGTTGGCTGATTGTATCCCCTTTGTACTCTATAACTTATTTTTAACTTGTTTAAGTTGACATAATACATATCAATGGCTAAATTAGTGTTAATGTTAAAAATATTGCTATATTTATTTATTACATAAATAAATATTATGAACTATTATGCGCTTACACATATAGTTACATTTTGTTAGTGTTTTTAAAATAACGCCTTATATTAACGGCCTTCCACAGCCACGATCCTGCAATCTGCGATCTTTACACTATTGCAATGTGTCTAGCGTCCGCTAATTATGGCCCTGCAGTACCCGTCTGTGAGTTAAGGTAGGGTTGCTAAATTTTTGAAGTTATACTTCTTTAGGCGCGTTATGAAAAAATGATGAGAGTGAAATTTTAAGATGCGCGCGCACCTGTGACACAAAAAATTAACAGTATGAAGTTAGGCGCGTTAAGAAAAAATGATGAGAGTGAAAGTAGCCGTAATTAATAAACAAATGACGATTTAGACAAAGAAAAACTCTTTAGGTTTTTTCTTATTCGGAACATGTTGCCGTAAAAAGTACCAGGCTCGCATAAACGCGAAGAGAGTAGAATGTACTTCTATCATGTCGAGTGGATATGTTGATATAAATTAAAATACTTTTATTTAATATAATTAACACTAAATATTATTAAATTATTAATGTTACGATATTTCATCGTTGTTGTGAAGACTTGAGAATAAATTACACTTGTCTTTGGCGAAATGCATAACAATGCGAAGCTTAAGAGTGTTGTTACAAAGACTTGGCTGTATGAGCTACAATACCTTTGCCTATTAAAAACCCGAATTTGAACCAAAAATTATAATACCGAGGACTATGACGGAAGTGAATACTTTTTAAATTGTTTTCGAAATTAATAAGTGTCCGTTCTATTGAAACTATGAATCAACACGCATGAAACATTTACTATAATAATAATTATAATGTACATTATAAATAATAATTATTATTATAGTAAATGTTTCATGCGTGTTGATTCATAGGCCATTTTTGACAATGTCCTTTATATATGTGCTAATAAATTATATTCAGTAGTGATTTAAATTGAATATTTTGATTGATATTACTTACTATTTGTGAATATTAGTGAAAAAAATTGTGCTTATATACTTTTTCAAGTGCTCCAATATAATTGAGGTTAACTATTCGTATGTATTATTTATTTATTTATATTTTGATTGATATTACTTACTATTTGTGAATATTAGTGAAAAAAATTGTGCTTATATACTTTTTCAAGTGCTCCAATATGATTGAGGTTAACTATCCGTATGTATTATTTATTGATATAAATTAAAATACTTTTATTTAATATAATTAACACTAAAAATTATTAAATTATTAATGTTAAATACTTATTATTGGTTATTTAATATTCACAAAATAAAGAAATAAATTTAAAAAACATTTAATAAAAAGTTTGTGATAAAAATTAAAATTGAACATCAAATAATAATATTAATTTTTAATATTTGCTATTAAATTGAATAAATAACAAAGAAGTATAACTTCTCACGCGCGTACATAAGTACACGCACCCATTTTTTTTTTTTGGGTAGTTAACATTTTGAGGTAAGAATAAAAATAAATTGAAAGTATTTATCCATCAGACTCCACGATAGAAGGAGCAAGCAGTTTGCAGTTTTTGCATCCAATTAAAAAAGCTAAAAACGTAACTCTATAGACCACAGTGTGGGAGTTTTGGCGAGAATTCTGACAGTGCGGTTCATGTCTTATTTTAATTTATTTCTTATACAACTTTAGACAAAATTTATGATTATGGTATAAAAGTCGTGTGGATTAGTGCAATAATTTACACCACTTTGTGTAAAGAGCAGTGTATGGAAACATTGAATTACGTGCTTTAAGGTGATTTTTAACCAAATATATTGATCGACCTTGTGCATTCGATTATAACGAAAAAAATCGTATATGAAGCATCGTATAGAAATGAATTAACACAAAAACTCCAGTAAGATTTTGAAATAGAAACAGCAAAAAATATCTAAGGCGGGCTCAAAGAACAAGTATTCAGAGCCGTAAAACTATTTTGTATATAAAAGACCGCAGTGTGGCTCGCAGTAATGATAGGAATAACGGCTGTTTTTCAATAATTATTTATGCTGTTGCGTTATTCATTCTTCAACAACTTTTTTTATTAACATTTATTCGGTTGTGGTGTAATTTGCTGTTTTTTACGTTTGTAAGTATAACATGATACGATAATGAATTATAACTATAATCTCTATAGTCCGTTTATAATTAACGAATAAACGAAAACGAATCATATACTAATAATATTGAACCGTTTTAAAAATAAAACAGAAAGTTATTAAGTATGTCCTTGACTGAGCAACGGGCATCAAGAATCCCCTTTCAATACAATTTGTTTTTAAGTAAGGCTTGCTTGCTGGCACAGTGCGATAAAACAAACGTAGCAATATGTTATATCGAAATACGCATAATTGACAACAGTATAATGACATCTTGCATAAAAATAATGCATTATATTATCGGTTGCTATAATAATGGGCATATCTAGCTTGCAGAAGTGTGTAAAATTGACTTTAATCAAAATGTACTAAAATCAAATTAATTTCTTATGATCCCGAATCGCACGATAGCAATTAGCAATGCGTGTCACTGGAATCGCTGGGGTCTATATCGTACCAGTGTTTAACATTGCGCGAGTTATGCGTACAAAGCCCATACAAAATGTTCGAGAAAAAATTATCACTGAAGAGATCTCGATTGCGAGACCGTGGTGCCGCGGTGCTCGGCGATCGTTATTTTGGAGGTTTTAATCAGCGGACGATGATCAATGTTGTGTAATTTGAGCAGTGTACCTAATTGTTTAATGTATAAATAAACAACATTTTTCGGCAACCCGAATTTGAATAGCATGACGTTGACAGGTGACACTTGACACTTGACGTCTACTTCATTCAATATCAAAAAAAGTACTGTGGGTTATGAATCAATGAAAATTCGGGATTTGTAATTATCAATGCTATGTTATTTAAGCGATTATTAAATGTAGTCAAGAAATCACTAATGATTACATTTCCCGATTTCATGGATTATTAAACGAAATTGAACGAACAGTGACAGCGACGCTTCGAACTGAGGGACTGTGGTGCAAACACATTTAGGTATGTCGGTTTGGTCGGCCAGTACTGGTGGCAATAATTACCACTGCGTATTGCCAGGCGGCCGATACCCCTCTAGTAACTGGTGTCCAAAATTGAGCAAGGTATGACATAACATAACACGTTACTAGTACTTGTTTGTGCCATCAGCCACCTCTAATTGCAAATGTCAAGTTTAATTATTAATTACTCAGTCGGCATTGTGTTCACTTATCCGTTGCGCAGATTACACTATCAAGTTGCGAGTAAGAATTATTGCATTTATATTACATTAAGCTGATTGTTATTTAGTTGTGCACCTTTTGTTTTTTCTTATGAAGGAATTACTTTCTTAGGACTAGGTGTTTTTTAATTATTCTCACGTAGAATATAGAACGTATATATTTTTTTCCTTGTACATTAGATTTTTTGTACCATTAATAGGTCTCATTTGTTTTATGTTTGACATGAAGGACAGTTGCATCATAGTGGCTAGGTAATTAAGATTTATCTTTGTAATGCCCCATAAAGGCCAACAATAATTAAACAAAAAAAATAGCTGTAAAAAAAGGTTGTCTTGAATGACATCATGTTGAGAAGAATTGTTCTTTAAAATGGATTGTTTAATTACACATTTTTGTATTATTTCAATTTATGATTTGATGTGTAAATATTAATATCATGTAGGTAATTTGTTTTTTATAGTTGGGAAGAAGATAAAAAGTTCAAAGTTGTTAGATAAACTTCTATGATTTTTATAAATCGTTGGCTTCTGGGTTCTACAACCAAGTAATTTGTTCACCTGACATACATCTGGGAATAGAATAGATAATGGAAAATGTTGAAATATTATTGTTGTTGAGTTGACTGGCCTTTTTTTAATACTATGATAAAGTTAAATGTCCCAAACCTGTTATACTAATACTGCTAATGAGTCTTGTTGAAGTTGTTTTATATAGATAGTAATGTAAATGTGAAGATAAAAGCAAAACATAAAAATAATTTTAGAGGGAATACTTAGTAATTATTATATGATGTATACAATTTTATAATAAAAAAATTCTATAACATATAAAACTGCTATTAAATTGAAACTATAATATATGGTTGTATTTTTTAAAAATATAGTTTATAGAATATGCTAGGTTATACTAGTTGATTGAAAAGATAAATAAAAATGTTAATTCTTTATATATGGTGCCACATAATTAACTATAAATAATTTTGGAAAGTGAAAACAAGTACTTTTGTTTTTTTTTTACAGTTACCAAATTTTTCTGTTACTTTATTTTTAGTAAAGTACAATAACATGTTTTAGTATGGTTTACACTTTAAAGTCTTTTTGTCAAGGTTTGATACATTAATAATCATTTTCTAATTTGTTAAGGAATCAATGAGTAGCAAGGCCTTTTCACACGGTTTTGTGATCACTGAGGCAGAAGATATTGCATCTGTCCTTTTCTAACAGCAGTGAGTTGAATATTGGTTGCAACTTGGGGCTTGTGGTTATATCTTGTCAATAATTGTACATATTAGTGTCATACATCATACATGTGGTGGTTATGGTATAAGTAAGCTTTTTGTCATATGTGATACATGATCATAGCCAAGTGGATCTTTTTTTAACTTAAATAAATATCTAACAATATAGTTTCTCACTTGAGATGAATGTACACTTATGTGCACCACATAAACTGCAGGTATCAAATTATAGTATATGTTATATGAAATTGTATTATAATAATAGCCCAAAAGGATTGATGTCAGGCAGGCAGTCAGTCATTAAAAACTACAAGCCAAATTTTTCCCTAAAACCATGTGGCAGGTGGAAGAAAGGAAGGTTATGTAAAATGATATGCATCCTTACTCCTATCCACTCCACAAGAACCACATCAACCTGCACAGATAGGTGCATAAGCAAGTAATATTCTATTATGAATTTTACCATGGACTGTGCATTACGCAGATCATTATGTACAAACAGGTGTATGTTCTCCTTTGTAAATCTATGACAACATTCATAAAAGTTTTTTGATTTAAAAAAGATGCAAAAAGATTTGGTTTTGATTAAATATATAAATAAATATTGGCTATGTCCATGTTTTGCTGAAGTTTACATTCTAGTTTATTGAATCACATCTGTTACGATTTCGTCGCCATCATCATTTTCTTTTGAGGATATTTTTGAGGCTTTGATATTGCAATTTCAATTTAGCAGAACTTCTTATTCTTCCAGCTTGTGTCACTGTGAGTCATGTTTAGCCTTATTCTGCTTTTCTGTTTTAAAGAAAAGATTCAAAAGGGGTAAAGGATTTGTATTGTAGTGTAGACACTGATACAAATGTTTGTTTGGTGCTTTGGTGTAGTATGTAAACATATTGTATACATTAATTCTTATAAAATAAGTAATTAATACAATTTAAAATACTTAACCATAAGAAAAATCCAACAGCCCTTTAATTTATTCAATTTTTCTGTGCTGTTGTATATAAAACATAATTTCTTCGTTGTTCATAAAATATTAGGATAGGAATGTTAGGATGTGCGTTTGGACATTTATTATAATACGCGCGCGATAACTTGACTGGACTGAAGTTGGTCACGAGCCGGGTCGTAGCTATTGTGTTTAGTTACGAAGGGTGGCGGGAGGCGTAGGGAGCGGGTGATGTGTCTAACTTCAGTCCGGCCACGTTATTTCATGCGTAATGTAATTGTATAGACAAACTTGGTAATGAAACATCAATATTATGCATGTCCCTACTTCCAAACTCTTTACTCATCACCTTATTTGCGAAAAAATGCAGGTCACACACGCCAGCGTGCGTCCAGATCGTAGTCGCATGCAGATGGCCATATTGTTGAGCGCGAATTAAGACTAAGGCCAACTTGCACGATGATCCTTAATCGTATTTAACTACTAAACTCAATATTTATCATAAAATTTTCATACGATTTGACATTTCTTAAACATGTTTAGTGCTTAAATACAATTTAAGAACCGTTGTGCAAGTCGGCCTTAAAGTGAAATTTTCGCCGCATATTTATAATAAGTAGGTACATATGTATGGGTATGCACTACATTGACCACATTTTTAATGAAATTTACCGTTATAGTGTAGTTACTTTGTCTTGCCAGAATTAAAAAAAGTTTTGTAAATTTCTACATCCGGAGTTCCTGTTGTGCGGGGACCATAGGGGGTCGCAAAAGTGTTTCTGTCAAAACCGCGTGCGTTTGGCTTGAGCCGTGACGTCGCACTGTGGGGCCGATGCCCCAAAACGTGGTCATAACCCCAAAATGACGTTTAATTGACACAAAACTCATCACTCGGGGGTTTTTGGGGTCGCTGATTACGAATTTGAAGTTAAAAATTGTCCAAACAAAATGGCGGATCCAATATAGCAACAAGACGCATGAAAACCCGTCATAATTTATGATTGGAAGCATATATATAGAGAGTTGGAGATCAATAACTACAACAATTAACATACATGATGATGATGCTGATAATAATAATAATAATAAAAAAAAGCCTTTTAGAATAAAGAGTAGTGTATAATAATAAAAATAATAAAATCCGCTATTGAAGGAAATCGGTCTTTAATCTTAACAAATTACAACTTAAAAACTTAATCAGATTAACCTTATGCGCTATCCGAATGAGTATCGCTCTCGAAGTCCTCAGAGTCAGAATCCACATCAGAGTCTTCCATGTTCAGTCGTGGTGCGATTGGAATTTCAGGGGAAAGTAATAATCCTATTGCCTCCTTTGATAAACTTTTCATTTTCCTCTGTGGTAGTTTTCTGATGCTGGAAATGTATGGATCGGAAGTTAACAGAAGCCGCTTGAAAACGTCTTCCATTGTTTTTACTCGCGAAATCTTTCTGGAAAAGTCTTCACGATATCTTTTAATGTCCTTGTTCCTCGCTTCTTGTGCTTCTTCGGATAGCTGACCGATCGGTAGCAATGCGTGAGCTAAGATTTGTGGACTGTGAATCAATAACTTATGCACCGAAGTAGGCATATAATACCATGGATACAGCTCAACGAATTTCCTCGCAGTTGTTAGCGTATAATTATGGAACTTATCAGTATTGATTTCATGTCCACTCGAAATGACTTGTAAGATGACGTGAAACCGTTCTATCAAATCTATGTCCAATGATGTTATGAGAGCAGATGTTTTCGAATTTTCAAAAAAGCGTCGAGCTGTATTTCCATCGTTGGTATTTCCGTAACCAGGTTTCGGACGATCGACAATAAGTCCCAGTTTTGACCTGAATTCCTTTTGAATTATCTTCTTGCGCGTGTCTACCATCTCTTTTTCTTCGGCACTGCGTGCTTGCCATTTTTTGATGCCAAGTTTGTATGACAAATGCAAGCAGCATTCAAAAAACCTTATCCAAGCATGTAATATTGAAAGTCCAAACTTCAGATTCTCTTCGTTGACTTCTTTTAGCAAAACAGCATCGATGTTATTGAAATCTTTGCTAGTACTTCCACATAAATAGCATCGTTGCGTAGAGTTTATGGATGCGACTGCGTTGCATACTTTGCCATCGATCATTGTAAACGCCATATTGTACGAAACCGAGATTTCTTTCCCATGCATTATATTCTCAAAGGGAACAAGTGACTTTATCTGCTCTTCAATATATTGCACCTCACTGACCGTAGATTCTGCACTTTCGTGCAAAAATTGTAGTCTCAGTGGTCTACAAAATCGAGGAGACGATGGTCTAGGATTCTTCCAAATCACGACTACTGCCTCTGATTGTGGATCCACAGAAATGAGTTGTAAGGGTACTACCGATGTAAAAAATACATTCGCATCTGATACGCGTTCATCCTCAAATGTTTGTTTATATTCACTTTGTCCTGAACTTCCGTCGCAACCCCATTTAAAAATGAATTTCATGTGGCTAACATTCGCTTGATCCAAACTGCGAATTAAGTCTTCTTGGCATAATAAAATACGGTCGGTTGTATGATCCAATAAAGCTTGTAGCTGAACTTCAGCCATGCTTTCTGTGATGGTGAGAGCAGTATTAGGTGGATAGCAACGGTTTTTCGCTTCTGCCAGTTTCTTGTAGGAAGGATACAGCTTGCAGTTATTCTCTTTACTTGTTGTTCTCAATCCCTGATATTGATTCCTTGTCAATTTGTACTCAACATATAGCGAAAGTGCGGCTTCGGCGGACAAAGTTTTCTCGCTTGTCGTGGTCGATTGCAAAGCCCGTCGATACTTCGAAGCTCTCGATGGACTTGTCATTGTTATTTCATAAACAACCTTCGAAGCATCCAATTTACCTGCAGTGCGCAGGCTCATTTGAGTAGCATAAGCTAACTCTTGTGGCGTCAAAGTTTCGCGAACTGATTGGGTTCTTCTGCGTTTCGACCTCTTGCTCAATGAATCAAAATCCTCTAAAGGACGTCCAGTGTAGGTACTAGTTGATGGCAGATCATAATCAGCTTGATTATTGCCACTAATAATAGGTGCCGGAAATGAAACTGGTGCATTCAGCCATTCATTATTCCGTTTTAAAAAGGGATCCTCTGTCCTGTTAGCCTTTTGCCACCTTTTTCTCATTTGACTAAACAATGAGGACAGCGAGGCTCTCATATCCTCAGGTACCTGCAACGGTCGACCAATTTTCCCGGAAAGTTGTTCCTCCAGGTAAGGGATTATTTCGAGTAGGCCATCATTCAACCGGTGTTTAACGATGTTGAATATTTCTTGCCGAGTGAATTTCACACATTCTTCATCCGAACCTGTGTGAAGAATATTACTTTAGCATTAGCAACAAATTAATTACAGAAAAATAGTCAAATATCGTAAGCGTGCTGCATGTCAAAATAGTTCTGAAGCCTGCCGCACCGCGCGCTACATCGACCGCGGCGCGCCGCCATTTTGTGATACGTTATTTGGGACGCACAAGCTCGAAGAAAAATTCATTATACAAGAGAATAGGCAAATTTAGGCAGCTGATTTTTCTCAATTCCGTCAGATAATTGATCAATCTATAGTCTGGAAGTTGTTATTCCGCGTCATATTGCGTTATATACTACTTTTGCTCTAGTTTAAAATACAAGTCCAGAAAATCATGCTATTTTTGTACACGCTTCGAAAGAGGTGTAATATAAATAGTATAACCATGTGATTTAAACCTTATTAGTTTATGGATATTTTCTACACACCTGTAGCAATCGTTTCCATTTTGTAGAATTGTAATTCTTCACTTCACTACTTAATTATCAACTCACAAACCGAGCGTAAATTTCACTAGTTTCGACAGCGACACGTGTGCTCTTAACAAAGGTCAACTTCGAACTGAAATAAATCGACAGGTATCGAAGCTAGGGACCTATCCTTTCGCGGTGAGATGCACGAACCCTTCCCCTACCCGACCCACCCCTTCAAATACCCCGAATCGAAAATTCATTTATCGGAGTTATGACCACGTTTCGGGGAATCGGCCCCATAGTGCGTCGTATCAAAAATCCTATAGAATAGCACAGTTTTGTTACCAACTCTCGGGACATTGTAGCCTGCATTACATTTGTATATATCTTATGGTCATTAACCCCATAAATATTTTCAATTTCCCATAGTAACCATTCCATAGTAGTTTGTTGTAATGAATTTTGTCTTTCAAACTTTTAAATAACGTAGTTACTATTATAGTATTTTACATAACTCGTTTTTATTAACAAAACATCATAATGTTCTATCACGTCGAATCATTATAGATTATATAATATCGATAGATCTAAAATGCTTTGCAAAGTACTCGCTTTTTTGGATTTGGGTAAATAAGTGTTGTTATAATATAGTTATTGTGTATTGTATTCGAAGATAAAGAGTACCGACCCTTTACATTTTGTGAATTTCTAAAAATAACTAATGTGCTGTTATCAATATGTGATGTGTTGTGAATTGTGTGGTAATGGTATAATTGTCGGTGCCCCGAAATATCACAATTTGAATGCTTGACAAAGTATAAATATCATCGTGTTTTAAATTTAAAGTCGTGCTTTAAATGTCACAATATGTACAGTTCTGTGATTAAAATTATACATTTCGGTATTCTTAGTTTTTTTTACTTATTATTACGAATAAAAAGGTATGGGCATCATATGGAACACATAGGAATAACATACATGGAACAACCTTGTCAGATATTCAAAGGAAAACCTAAATTAACCTAACCTAATTCAAAATTTGTAATCGAATTGTTTATAAATTACTTTAAAATACTAATCAACAATAAATCGAGCCACTGGTACGTTTCAAGCACAAAAATGATTATTATGAATATATTTTTTAGTAAAAGTGACCTGATCCGATATGCATTCTGTTATTTTAGGTAAAATTAATATGTACCTAACTTTATAGAAAAAAAAGTTCAGTGGCTCGGTTTAAGTGTCTATTGTTATTATTTGCTTCTAGAATGTACATACAATTGATCCGAGAATCCCTATCAATATATGTAGATTGATCTATGTTTTGCATTTTCTACACCAGCACAAGTGCGTGATGTCGGGCGAAACTCCGATCCAGTCTGGCGACGAGCTGCACACGCCCGCTTACTTGTCCTGGAGGAAACTGCAGCTCAGTCGGGCCAAACTGAAAGCGTCCAGCAAAACTTCCGCCTTACTATCTGGTTTCGCTATGGTGAGTTGTTAAATTTATTCGCCATTTCTTTTTTATTTTCATTGATTGACGAGATGAACAAGGCGCTCGCCTGATGGTAAGCGCCACGCCTGCCCATAAACGCCACTCAGAACTTTGAATTACAAAGCGCTGCATGACACTGAACTGCGCTCGTCACTCCGAGACATAAGATGTTAAGTCTCATAATGCCCACTGGATTCAATGTCCTTCAAACCGAAACACAGTTGCACAAGTGCTTCCACACTGTTGCTTGGCGGCAGAAATAGACACAGCGATGGTACTAACCCAGACGGCCACTCGCATACGAGGGACCAATACCTATCGCCTGTATGACGAGAAGAGCTGGTCGCTCGCTTGATGATAAGCGCTACACGTGCCCGTGAGCAGTAACAACACCACTCATGTTAAATCTCGTAGCTCACTAATTTCATTGGCTTCAATGTCTTTTAATCTTGATCACAACGGTACCTTACTATATTTCTTAGCAGCAGAAATAGACAAAGCCGTGGTATCTGTGTCTATATGATATCTATATTGGATAGCCAAATGAACTCGCATAGAAGAGACTACCATGTATTATTAAAGTTGGATATTATTTTTAAGTCGTTATTTAGCAATCCTAGGTACAATAGTGTTTTTTTAATTCTGTGTCTTATACGAATGGCATATACGAGTCTTCACTTTGTCTCTCTGTTCTTCAGACTTTAAATGAATGATCTTTAAAACATGTAGGGTGCCAATTATAATAATTTACAATCTTTAAATTCACTACAAAGGGACTTCCTTAGACGCCATAATCATAAATTTTAAAATCTGTGTGAAATTATCACGAGTGTAACTTTATTGATGTTTGAGCTTCCATAAGACCATAGACCACTATACTATTACTATACTAGCTTTTCCTCGCGGCTCCGCCCGCATGATCTGCTTTTTCCGGCATAAAAAGTAGCCTATGTTACTTCTAATACATCCAAGAATATGTGTACAAAGTTACATGATGATCGGTTAAGTAGTTTTCGCGTGAAAGCGTAACAAACAAACTTACATTCACTTTGATAATATTAGTAGGGATATTACTATATAGATGCCGCAAGGCTCACAAGTAATCCAGTAAGACTCTCTCACAAGTAAGACAGTTTTGTCTACAGCTTTGTGTTTGTCGACCGAAGTCTCACTAGTCGCGTCAAATGCAGAGAAAATGAGTCATCTCATCACCAAGTATGCCACGGTTGACAGTGCACTTGTGGCATCTATTAGATCTCTAAGAGTATGACACGCGCAAATCCTTGCACTAAACCGGTTTTGGAGAAAACTATTTTTCATTAAGTACATAGGTAATTATCAATTGAAATTATCATTAATATCGCATTAAAATATTTGCCAACAGGTAGCCATGGTCGAAGTGCAACTTAACCCTCCAAATGAGACCGCGGTGCCCAACGAAATGCTCGTCGCCTTCACTGTTTGCACGACCTTGCTGGTCGCGGTCCACATGTTGGCTTTAATGATAAGCACATGCATATTGCCGAATATAGAAGCCGTCGGCAACCTCCACAGTATATCGCTCGTTCACGAATCGCCACATGAGAGACTCCATTGGTATATAGAAATAGCGTGGGCCTTTTCAACCCTGTTAGGTTTAATATTGTTCCTGATAGAGATAGCAATATTGTGTTGGGTGAAGTTCTACGACTTGAGCCCGACGGCCGCGTGGTCGGCCTGCGTGGTCCTTATACCCGTTATGATAGTGTTCCTAGCGTTTGCCATACATTTCTATTTGTCACTGGCGACGCACAAATACGAAGTCACCGTGACTGGCATTAAGGAATTAGAATTGCTCAAAGAACAGATCGAGATGGGCGACGCGGACGGGCGGATGAATAATTTAACGTTACTAGACCAGAGTCGCATCGTGTGATTCAATTAATTTCCGACGTTGTGATGTTTTTAAATGAATATATGCGTAACTATCGTAATGTACTTAGTTGTGGTAAGTTTGTACTTATAGCGCCAACATGGGTTGCAGGATGTGTCACGATAGTTTGTGAGCACGGCGCTATACGGATGAATAGATCTGGGCTATGTTTACAATATCGAATATAGATAGTGTGGCTCATTTGTGCACGTTCTGTTGCGTGCATGAGTTTTAAAATATTTAGTTTCTATTTGTGTGGCATTGAGGCATTAGCCGTCGTTTTATGCCTAATTACTGGTACGGTCAACACTATAAGTTGAACATGCTCAGGTTTCCAAAAAGCCTAAATACACCGTAGGATACATGTCGCTTAAGAAGACTAGTACCAAAATTGGATGATCTAAAACCTCAAAATTTGCTGAACATCAGATTGTTAAAAGTACAACGCTATAATATTGCATTGAATTTGAAAATCTAATTTAATTATTAATCTTTACGTAGTATAAAATGAAGTCGCTTCCGCTGTGTGTTCGCTTAGATCTTTTAAACTATTAAACGTGATTCATGAGGAAGGTTTATACGTATATCACGCTATGACCCATGGGAGCAGGGCAGTAATAAGATGCAGGTGAAACCGCGAGGGACAGCAAAATTATTTTTTCCTCAAAACACAACATCAACTATAGATATATTTAACTGCAGCTTATGCTCGTAAGTGTAAAGTTCAGCTACTTTTGACAGTCTGGTGTCCAGCTAATTTCTACATTTTACGATGTTCATCCATATACCGCTAATATTGTTGAACTGCACGTTTATACATCTTACACTCTTTAGGAGTTTTGGTTTGGATGTGTAACGTGTTCATCGATTTTTGTTGTTGACTGTACACACAGCCATTAACAAACTCATCACGAATACTGAATAGATAACTAGACGTTCACAAATGAGCCGAAATATCTATACTTGATGACAATATTAGGTAATTGTTTTGAGCCTCTGATCTGTCACCACGACCCTTGCACAGTATTTCATCTGTGAAAGATATAAAACAAAGTTGGAGTTCCAATGTTGTGTACATTAGACCAATGATTTAAAGCTCAAATGATTATATAAAATCTCTATAAACTTGTGACATACGACGAGATTGTGAATAATGGATTAATGAATCTCTGAAAATCCGATCGGGTTGAAGATTCTCGCTTAATTATCAAACTTATATTTTTATATTGTACGTTATATTCGATTATTTTTTATAAAATAAACAGTGTGATATGATATTGCTAATGTGTACTTTACGATTACTTCCGAATTTCAGTGTGTGGGCGTGTGTTTTATCGATTGATTCCGATAAAAATCGGTTGTGAATAAGGAATGTTATTAGGATTTCGTCCACATCTCCCTGTCAGTGCCTTTACAGATATCGACAAGACTCGTAAGCATAAACTACACCTGTGTAGAAGCTCATTTATGGCAGAATAAAGGAGCGTGGAGCACCGTCGCTGCATGCGGTTGATTCATCAGTCGATGTTCGTGGAATATTGGAATCTTAACTGCTCCCACTACTGGCGCTGGACTGCGGTCGTCACCCCGCGATATTACCTTAAGTTTCATTATGCCCAATAGTTTCATCGAATTCCCTAATAATGTCATTGAATTGAATTTCTTTTACATCGGAATATAACAGTGTTTAGACACTGTTGCTTGGCGGTAGAAATCACCAAAGCCGTGGTACGCAGCTTCTCGTATACCAGAGACCTACCACCTAGTAAACCACTGTGCTCAGGACTCGTACTGGTAATTATAGGTACTTAATTTTTTTTATGCGAAAACCCTTAGTCCCACTTGCACAACAATGCAAAAACATATTTAGCTAATAAACATGTTTACGATATGTCAAATCGTATGAAAAGTTAACATTACTAAACATGTTTATCGGTTAAACACGACTAAGGGACATCGTGCAAGTAAAGTGGCTTTTTTTTGTATACATAATTCTGAGTAATATAATATTGTGAAATTATTTGCCAGACTTCTTATATTTTATTGAGGCAAAATATTTATCTACATGCAGCTTTTTTAGTGACTGATATTGCCCACGCACACAGAAAGGGTTAATTTATTTATTATGTCAATTTGACATTTCATTTTATCTCGTAATTAGTAGATTAAATTTAATTAGGTAGATCCAAATTAAAGAGGCCCATTTCTTTCCTTTATTTCGGAAATCGACTGTTTTCGTTAATGATTTATCCTTTGAATTATATTTTATTCTAAACAGATATAAACGCCAAAGGTCGTCATATAAACGGCATAAGTGTGTTTATGCCTTTGCTTTGTCTTTAAACAAAACTGTTAGAGATTTAGTTGTTGTTTTTAAAAATGACATTTGTGACATTGTCAAGTAATGTCAATGTAGTTTTATTTTTAACTTATGGACAAAGGACAAACATCATTCAACCGTATATGTGACGTCATCACACGTTTTTTGGTTTTTATTTCTTTTCTCACAAATTAACTAGTGATAAAAAAAAATGTAATCGATCTTAAGATAGCAAAACAAATAAACGTATTTTTGTTTAAGGCACGTTAGGTTTTAAAAATGATGTCAATTGTACGGGTGCATGATAAAATGTACCTATGAATTATTATCTTAAAGTATACGATTTGTTGCATTAGTTATGGGTACGTCCACGGACAACAATGTAGATTTCATTTATGTATTCCCTTGATGCAACAATCAGCTCAACGCGCCCTATATAATCTATAAGTAAATACGTACCGCGATGACGTTAGTCTACGTAAGTGTTTCCCAACCTTTTTTAGGCCATGCCCCACCTTAACATTTTTTTGTTAAATGTGTCACCGATATCTAGCATTGCATTTAAATAAACCAAAGCGAAAGGGTTAAAGTCGTGTTGAGTCCATTTTTAAATTGCCCCCCTTAACTATCAAATTGCCCCCCCCCCCCCTGTGGGGCGTGGGCCCCACGTTGGGAAACACTGATCTACGTAGTAAAAATTGGCACGCTTGGTTTCTATACAAATAGATGTTTGTGTCATGTTTATTATTCGCGATCTGTGGTTACAGTCGTCTTTTTCTCAAATATTCTTTGTTCAAATTAAACTTAAATACCCGTATTTTTTTGTAACTGTAAGCACTAACATTGATGGAAATCACTAGAAATGAGGCGCAATAAAAAAGTGCCTGCATCTACTTAATCCATAAAATAAGTTTAGTAAGCTGTGATATAGCAATGACATTTTATTATTAGAATTTTATAAAATAAACATGTAGAGTTTTGTATAAAGAAAATAATTTACAATGTTACATTTGTTTTTTGTATACTATTGACATCTAATACATTTGATCGATACAGTATTTCAAGTTGTTGTCAATTTCACCTATTTTCTGGTTTAACCACAACCTGCTGTTCTCCAAAATGTTTCTTGCATTTTTTAGTTCCACCTGAAATTTTAATTAATCTGTAATATGTGTAAATGTCTAAGCACCATTTACATGTTTATTTATTTTAAACTTCATAATATACATAACATGTACAATTAAAGCCGCATTTAATGTCATAAGGCATTATCTACCAGCCTACCTTTGAGCGATGCAGAGACGTGATGTGGGTGTATATAACTCATAAATAAGAAAAGTGGTAATAGGAAAAAGGTAGACAAGATACTTACTAATAACTACATAAATTTTTATACAAATAATTTTCCTGATACCCACGACACAAGACTCATTTACTTAAAAATAATAATATAAATAATAAATACACCTAACAGTCACACACATAGTCCTGACCCCACAGTAAGATACGAGTCTTGTGTCGTGGGTATAAGGAACCACGAGAGACTTTAGGTCTCACAACACCCAGACCTCGAAACCAATGTTTGTGGATTTGTGTCGGTTGGGGGATCGAACCCGCGGCCTCTCGCTTCACAGCCGGCTACTCGTCCGCTGCGCCACGGAGGTTGTATATATGGTACACATATAAGTACACGATATATACTTACATAATATACGTATTCTGTATAACATAATATTTAAGGTTGGGATCCCGCCACTCCATCAGACAACGTTTATCGCATGACAGAGGCGAGGGCAAAACAGAGACTTGTGTACAGAACTTTATATTACAAAGCACTGCATGGCACTGGACTGCACTCTTCACCCCGAGACACAAGATGTTAAGTCTCATATTGCCCGAGATTTTCACATGCTTTAATACCCTTCAAAACGAAACAACAGTGCTTACATACTTCTAATTGGTGGCAGAAATAAATAAAGCATTGGTACCAACCCAAACGGCCTCTAGCATACCAGGGATCTAGTAAAATTCAAAGTGACTATAAAATTTGCACAGCCAAGACCTATACCTTGTGGATTATAAATGCTTTTGTTGATTGAGTAATTAATTAAGACTACCACACGCGAATGACCTTGACTATGCGCCATACAAATATCTACAAGATTGGCGTTCGCGCGGCGCATGCAACCGCTGCCTTCGCAGCGTTTTACTTGTTTTTTCAACTTCTTGTTTAAAATTTTGTATAAGTAATAAGTCCCGTTTTTAATTCGATCACAAGGATTACATTGTTAATTCACTAGAAAGTTTGCGTCAAAAATTATAAATGAAACAACACTGATTAAAACATTTTTTACATGAGTTTAGCGCAAATTTCAGTAAGTAAATTATATTACACATAATATATTTTTTGTACTGCGATTAGTTCATCAGGTTATTTTAGAATCTAGTAACACAATGCCACATTTACAATTTAGCTTTTGTTACAACCTTAACTGCGTGTAGTTAATCGCAGTCGTAGCGCGACCTCGATCGTCATTATAAAGAGCTGGTAGATGATATATTGCGGTTCTTTCCACTAATATAAAATCCGTCATAAATTAATATTGATCTTATTATTTTTTGATAACAAGAACGTCGACAGCATAATATTACGAAGATTAAGCTAAACGTCTTAAAAACACTTTCAGTTTTTCACAAATTTAAATATTTTCAGAGCAACTTTTCCAATTTTTCTTTCCATACAAACCTTATTCGGATTATTACGAATAAATAAAAGAAATAGCCATATCGGTCCAGCCATTCTCACCTGATGCCATTACTAACAAACAGCATTTCATTTTCTTTATATAGATAACTTTATTAATATAATATGTAGGAATTCCTTATTTTTATTGACAGGATAAACTTTCAAAAACGGATTCTAATTAATTAGTTAATCAGTGCGACAAATAGTTGTACGTTTACGTAGACGTTGGCCAAATAAGTGGCGCTGTCATCAAATGCTTACTGGACGATTACCAATTTTAGATTATCTTTACATAGTATAAAACAAAGTCGCTTCCTGCGTCTGTCTGTCTGTATATCTGCTAAGTCCCCCTAAACCACGCAACGGATTTTTAAGCGTCACCATCATTTATTCACCATCAGCTAGCTCATTTTTCACTGAAAGTTTATACGCTATGAACTACGGGGGCAGGGCAGAAACATGTCTGCGGTGAAACCGCGAGAGACAGGTAGTTTATTATAAACCTTATCAAGTAGTTCCGACGATGACGATTAAGTATCGTATAATTTGCAATGCATCAAGGTAAGTTTCTATAAACAGTAAACTGCAGTTTCTAGTATTTGTCGTACAGGGTACTCAAGGGCTTTATCGTTCTGCGTCCATAATATGAACTCTTATTTAATTTGCCACCTAACAAGTGTACACACTTGCGTATTCGTATTAGGTACTTATACTTAATTTCAGCCTGCACGTGTGAAAGGTTGTATTAATACAAGTTCAGTTAATGCCTGGGAACAAAAGTTCTGACGGGCCCCTTAGGGACTCGTCACTCGGAACGCTATAGGTGTCCCTATAAATAATTCCCCACCAAGGTTTAAAAAAAAAAGGTTGTGAAAAGTATCCAAGGCAATAAAAACCACCAAAAGTAAACAGTTATTATCATTGTTTAAAGCATATTCATTATTTTAGGGCTTATGCGTTATGTTTTCAAGGTGGTAGGTCCCCCGTATGCGAGAGGCCGTTTGGGTTGGTACCACCGCTACGTCTCTGCCGCCAAACAATCGTGTGTAAGCACATTGAAGCCAGTGATAGTGATTACAGGGCATAATGGGACTTAACATCCTATGTCTCTGAGTGACGAGCGCAGTTCAGTGCTTTGTACCTAATTCAAAATTCTGTGTAGTGTTGCTTCTGGTTATGGGCAGGCGTGGCACTTACCATCAGGCGAGTGCTTTGCGCGTATCGTCATTCGATTAAATAAAAAAGAATGGAGGATAAAGCATGGTGTAGGTACTATTATTCAAATATATGTATAGTATTTCAGAAATAGAAAATGATTACTAGAGAGCTGTATTAAAGGGTGGGACAAGACCAGCCATGAAACATCAAAGCGTGTACACTGTATTTCACGCCTGTATCTCCGAAAGGGTAGGTACAGGCGTAATTTATATCACAATCGCAAATTGTGTTTACTCGACCTGGGTTTGAACCCTGGGCGACACAGTTTCTTTGTGTACGCTGCCACTAGACCAAAGAGGTCTTTGAAAAAACGCGGCGAATTGAGAGCCTCCTTCTTTTTTGAATCGGTTAAAAATAAAGAGGCTCTTTATACTGTGGTGATTCCCAAAAATCCGAGTATTTATATTCAGCAGTTTTTTTTTGGATAGAACTGAATACCTATGTACGGGTATTTGATTTTGAAGCCATGTTACAATTTGCAATATTTTGGACACATTTTAGAGAAGTTCTTGTAATTTGTTTGGACAGTTTTTATTTCAAACAATCGTTGAATAATTTCCCCTTTGCCTTTCACTCATGCCCTTTTCATACAGAAACTACCTACCTTGCATACAACTTGTCATTTTAAACGCGTTAGAAGAAATCGTGCTACATGGCAGTAATCGTAAAAGCGACTAGCGTTATAGTGTTGTTAAAAAGCGTTTTATGTTCGTTCAAATGAGGGCACGTTGTTTTTTTATCGTTTTATGCAAATAAAACATTATCTAAGCGAATGACGTTCTCAATTGTCGTACCTTATCTGGAATTCTAACTGAGGGGAAATGATTGTGCCGCTGTTTTAATCGAACTAACGCGGATAAATGCTTGTGTGATCCACAATAATTGTTACGGGTCTGTGTTGTGCGACCGAAAATCTCGTACTTCCTGACACTCATGACATAAAACTAGTAGCCTTTGGTTATTGTGGGAATAAGACTATTACCCAAGTATATAGTCTATCACTTGTTTAAGGCTTGGCAGATCACACACTACATTAATTTCTTTATTTCGTAATGAACGGCGATATTCAATAAGGGAGTGGAACGGACTATTTAGAAAGGTCGTGGGTTTGAATCCAGCCCCTGGGACCCACACCCCTGACTGTTTGTATGTCAATACTTTGTTAGTTATCGTTCGCTTTAACAGTGAAGGAAAACATTTTGAGGACACCAGAGAAGTCTGCATATATAAAATGTAACGAATAAAATCATAATAAGTATCATAGGATTTCAACACTAATCTACACAATATGGCAAAAATCATAATACACTATTAGGTAATATAGGTTCCTATAAAATAATATACAAGCATAATCTTGTATTTCCGCCGCAATCTTTAGATGACCCCATTTACATTACATTTATATACATTTTGTTATACAAAAGGAAACTTATCCCAAAAGATCTTGCAAGAGCGGCAAAAACAGAGACCAGCGCGGCGGGATTAGCAAAAGACGATGTGATAAGGGTTAATGAATGCGGAGATTATGGCCAACCCATTTAACTTATATCTATATATATAAAAATGAATCGCTGTGCGTGTGTCTCGCAAAAACTCGAGACTGGCTGTACCGATTTGGCTAATTCTGATCTTGAAATATTTGTGAAAGTTCAGGGAAGGTTTACCCGGTGAGAAAAAATAAGTAACATAAATAATAAGTAAAGGAAAACACTAAAAACGACAACTTAATTTTCCAGTACAAACTGTTCCTGGGTATGAAACACTTGATGTCTTTTTGATGTGAAACATCTATAAGCGCAGGTATAAACCGGATTGTTGGCGTTGCGAAGCTTGCCGTGATGACGGGTCGGACAGGACAGGACAGGGACAGGTCAGGGACGGGACAGGGACGGGACAGGGACGGGACAGGGACGGGACAGGGACGGGACAGGGACGGGACAGGGACGGGACAGGGACGGGACAGAACAGAACAGGACAGGACAGGGACGGGACAGGACAGGACAGGGACAGGCAGGACAGGGACAGGACAGGGACAGGACAGGGACAGGACAGGGACAGGACAGGGACAGGACGGACAGGACAGGACAGGGACAGGACAGGGACAGGACAGGGACAGGACAGGACAGGGACAGGACAGGGACAGGACAGGGACAGGACAGGGACAGGACAGGGACAGGACAGGGACAGGACAGGGACAGGACAGGGACAGGACAGGGACAGGACAGGGACAGGACAGGGACAGGACAGGGACAGGACAGGACAGGGACAGGACAGGGACAGGACAGGGACAGGACAGGGACAGGACAGGGACAGGACAGGGACAGGACAGGGACAGGACAGGGACAGGACAGGGACAGGACAGGGACAGGACAGGGACAGGACAGGGACAGGACAGGGACAGGACAGGGACAGGACAGGGACAGGACAGGGACAGGACAGGGACAGGACAGGGACAGGACAGGGACAGGACAGGGACAGGACAGGACGGGGACAGGACAGGACAGGGACAGAACAGGACAGGACTGGGACAGGACAGGGCAGGGACAGGATAGGATAGGACAGGACAGGGCCGGGACAGGGCAGGGCCAGGAGAGGGACAGGACAGGGACAAGACAGGGACGAGGACGGGGACAGGACGGGGACAGGATGGGGACAGGACGGGGACAGGACGGGGACAGGACGGGGACAGGACGGGGACAGGACGGGGACAGGACAGGGACAGGACAGGGCCAGGACAGGGACAGGGACGGGACAGGGACGGTACAGGGACGGGACAGGGACAGGACAGGACAGAGGCAGGACAGGGACAGGACAGGACAGGACAGGACAGGGACAGGGCAGAGACAGGACAGGACAGGGACAGGACAGTGACAGGACAGTGACAGGACAGGGACAGGGCCGGGACAGGGCAGGGCCAGGAGAGGGACAGGACAGTGACAGGACAGGGAAAGGACAGGGACAGGACAGTGACGAGGACAGGGACAGGACAGGGACAGGACGGGGACAGGGACAGGACGGGGACAGGATGGGGACAGGATGGGGACAGGACGGGGACAGGACGGGGACAGGACGGGGGCAGGACAGGGACTGGACAAATTTTACACAAATATATGTAGGTGATACGAAGTCCACCGGGTCATCTAGTAAGTTTATAAAGATTGATCTGTTTTATCTAGGCTTATTTGTTGTTTAATTATAAACTATCAATAAAATTATAATATTTATTGATGGGAAATGTAGATTAATATAGTATTATGTCTTTTGCAGAAATTAATTTAATTAAAGTTTATTTTTTATCCTGGTACGACAAATTATATTAAATTACACTAGACCTTAAGTACAGTGCAGCCCAAACATATGTGTTACAAAGCATTTAGCTTCTGCCGACTCTACTACGAATGGGATAAGGGAGGTAGAAAGTCAGCAGTTCTAACTTACCGATGGCAAAGGGTACTGTGTGGGCAAATCGCAGAATTGTCGTATAATAATATCAGTCACTTTGGACCTGACACAGACATCACGTATCCAGCAGCCTTCCTGCAGCTGACCTGTATGCATGTGGTAGAACCGACCCAAGCCGCTCTTCTTGTCGTTCTCCCAGTGGCCTTCGTATCGATTGCCGTTTACTGCAATAGTAGGAACTTTTTTATAGCATAGGCTGGCAAACGAGCGACTGCGTCACCTCATTGGTGATCTCTATCATATGAAGTGATCTCTACCGCCTATGAATGCCTACAATATCAGCAGAATTTTGGACGTGTTTCCAACCTGAAAGGTACTGTAACTAATTAGCAGCAGACTGCTCTCTCTCTTATCTTATCCTTATGTCCATCCCATGGTTGCCAGTCTAATGGATTCCCAATATTCAGTCATTCATTTTTCAAAACACTATTGAGAGTGAGCAATCTATAAATAGAATATAGGAAACGCCCATAAGCCTGTAAGAGATTGCCTTGACCGATAAGACCGCCAATAGTATGTATTTATTGTCTGACTCTCTAAATTTGTCTATTTTACAATGAAGCATTATAAAAAATACCTAATTGTGAAGGGAAGGGATTGGGAAGGGAAGGCGGGATTTGGGCCTCCAGATATCCCACTCACCCTACAATATGCAACAGCAGGCTGCTAATTCATCTCGGTTTTTGGGAGATAGTGATAACAACCGGTCGAGTTAGTCGGTTAACTTTATTTAGAATTAACAAAAAACTATACTTACTTATTTCAATAATATACGACATTCGATTACTCGATGGTGTAGGTACCTAGTCTTATTTATTACATGCTAAGCTCACGTTTTCGGTGTTAAAATATATAGTATGCCCGGTAATAATAAATAGATATATCTAGATAAACACGTAGCATACCAAACAAAAGACTAGTTTATTGCTTATGACTATATTTAAAAAAGATTTAAAAAACCTAGATTTAAAAAATAATTTCTCGAAAATCCTTTGGTTCGAAACGCCAATCGACCTTAAACAGCTCATAAGTACCTACTTGGGTATAGTGAAGGCCCTGTAGCGTATTTATTTTTATAACAGACTAGATTTGGTTTCGGCTCCGCTCACGTTAAACGTTTATCCAAATCCGTTCAGGCGTAATTGATTCACAATTATTAAATTCCATATTCACATTTATAATATTACTAGCTTTTGCTCGCGGCTCCGCCCGCGTGATCTGCTTTTTCCGAGATAAAAAGTAGCACCAAAGGCAGCTCATACCCTGTCTGTATACCAAATTTCATCAAAATCCGTTCAGTAGTTTCAGCGTGATTTACGGACAAACATCCCAAACTAACAAACTTTCACATTTATAATATTAGTGGAATAAGTAGGGAATAAGACAGGTACTTCTTTTTCGACATAATTATGACGATTCAACCTTAAACATTAAACTCTAAGCAAACCTATCCAATGGATATTTTTTGGTAGAAGGTTCCGAGTTAGGCAGTAAAGTAATGGCATTAATCCCTAGCAAGGCTGTTGGCTGTTGCTTTAAGGCCTGTTGGTCATGTATGTGTAGGAATATCCCGGCAATTCAGGCTATTACCTCTGGGATCAGCTCGAGAAACCCTTTGAGTCCTCTCAAAAAGTATCCCATTGGGCCTTCCCCAACGATATGCCATGCCGGTTGGTTTGACAGCGGGCCCCACAATCGTCGTCAGGCGAATCAGTTGAATTAACCTCATACATACAAGCTGCACCTCTAAAAGGTTGAAAGCCATAACTCACCCTGGACAAACATACCCAGCCCTGATTTCTCGCTCATACTCCAGTATCCCACGTAGAATGTTCCGTTGGCGTACCACATTTTGCCATAGCCGTGTCGATGGCCCGTCTTCCAGAAGCCGAAATATATGTCCCCATTGTCATAGTATCGCCAGCCGATACCTTCAGGCTTGCCTCGCACCCACTCGCCGCGGTATTCCAGACTGTACGTACCACTAGGCATTCGATTGCTAAGCGTACCGAAACCATGCCTGAAAAATTGAAGTTTCTCTTATTCACAAAAACGAATGTCTATTAAAGGTAGGTACTTTGTGGTAGGTCCTTTATATAATTATGCGAGGCCGTCTGGGTTGGTACCGCCGATTTGTTTATTTCTGCCGCCAAGTAGCTAGGTGATCGCACTGTCGTGTTTTGATTTCAAGGGCATTGAAGCCAGTGAAATTGCTGGGTATTATGAGACATAACATCTTATGTCTCGGGGTGACAATTGCAGCCTAATGGCATTAATAATTTAATAATTGACGTCGGGCGTTTTTAACAGCTAGGTTGAATGACTAAAACCAATAAACGAGCAAGTGGGTCATCTGATGGTAAGTGTTCTCCACCGACCATGAACATCCACAATTTTAAAATCAATGATGGATGCGTTGCCGAAAGGAATAAGGATTGGGATGGGGAGGTGGGATTTGGGCCTCCGGTAATCATATCAATACATACAAAACAATACGCTTGATGATAAACTATGATCGTCAGTTGAATGCCTACCTGAAACCTCTGTACCAATCGCCTTCGTATAATTTTCCAGTTATTGTTTGGAACAGACCTTTTCCTGTTAAAAAAAGTTTTAGTTCAGTTTGATATCTCACTCACCGTACGAAACGCAGCAGCAAGCCGCTACTTTACGTAGGTTTTCTGTGAAATCGTGGTAACGACCCGGTTGAGCCGGCCAATCCGGATAAAAAGTAGCCTATGTTCACCAGGGATAATGTAAGATTCTAATGGTGAAAGAATTTTTAAAATTGGTCCAGTAGTTTTTAAGTTTATTCGTTACATACAAAAATACAATTCATAATATTAGTGTAGATAATGAAATGCTACATGAAATACCACCTTCTTTTAAGTCATTTTTCCAATCCCCAACGTATTTATCGAACCTAGAAGTAAATATTGAATGATGTACACCGTTCTTTATTGCTTTTTTCTCGGCTGCTATCAGCAATGGGGTAAAATTTCGTGGTTTTTGATAAAATGGCATGACTACAAAAAAGTATATTAATAAACATGTCAAATGTAAAAAGCTAAGAGCAAAGAGGTCAAAAGTTGCTGTCGAATTTGGCATTTGTTGGAACTGTTCTAAAATACTCTTTGCTTTTAAGGGCGCCATCAATAGACTTTGACCATAACCGTATCTAGCAATTACATTGCGACAGCCAAAATATATCTTAGCCAAACGAGTGATGCTGTTGACAGATTATTATGTGTATTTCCAATTAGATAATCCAAAAAAAAAATTACGCACCTTACGTTGTATGATCTTCGATATACATAGAATAAACTCTGGGAAGCCCATGTATAAAACCTTATTACATTTTTTTGTAAACAAATTAAATGGCAATATCAGTAAATAAAACAAAAATTACTTGTCTAAATAATTATAATTTAAAATACATTTAGTAAATTAGTTTACGCCTGTCCATGGGCTTTCTTCAGGCCGCGGCTAAGTTCTATGCGTTGTTGATAGTCTTCCCTGAACCCTTGCAGTGCTAACTCCTGCTGGCTCTTCATTGCTGAGTTGCTCTTTATGTACTTCTCTATGCACTGGACACATTTGTTGTCTATCTGTATATCTTCCTCGGTGATCAGATCAGGTTTGGTTAGTTGCACCGGTGTTGGTATAATCTAGAAGAAAGACATTGGTCATTATATTACAGATCACCGAATGAAATATAAAAAGAATGTTGCTACAGAAAATAATTATTATAATCATTAAAGCTAATTATATTCATTTAATGCGAAAATAATATTTTTTATGTAAGTATTTCATTTTTTATTGTTTAATGATCTATGATCGTTTGTTTATTGAAACCGACTGTAAGTAATTAGTGCGTTAATGTATATGCCGATTAGTTTTACCGACATATAAAAAGTCAATGACGGCGCGATCTGGAAATGGTATAAGTTCACTAAAGTATCCCTCATACCATAAAATGGATGGACCCAATAATTAAATCGAAATTTTTGGAAACTAAGATATAAATGGAACTATAGGATTTTTTTACCATATAATATGATAACTTCAAGGAAATAGTAAAAAATTTAAAACTGACTGACATATTTAAAAAAAACATCTACGCCACTCGATAATTTTTATTTTCGAATAAAATTCGGTCCATATTTTGTTCTCCTACACGCAATAACTTGATATAGCGTAGACATCAACAAAAAATCCAGTAAAATTGAGAACTCATTTTATTGAAGAATAAAAAGCTCATCGCCATCAAACAAAGAAGAAGAATAAAAATACAGGAAACGAAATGTGATTTGATTTTTGAAGTTATACTTCTTTAGGCGCGTTATGAAAAAATGATGAGAGTGAAATTTTAAGATGCGCGCGCACCTGTGACACAAAAAATTAACAGTATGAAGTTAGGCGCGTTAAGAAAAAATGATGAGAGTGAAAGTAGCCGTAATTAATAAACAAATGACGATTTGGACAAAGAAAAACTCTTTAGGTTTTTTCTTATTCGGAACATGTTGCCGTAAAAAGTACCAGGCTCGCATAAACGCGAAGAGAGTAGAATGTAGGTACTTCTATCATGTCGAGTGGATATGTTGATATAAATTAAAATACTTTTATTTAATATAATTAACACTAAATATTATTAAATTATTAATGTTACGATATTTCATCGTTGTTGTGAAGACTTGAGAATAAATTACACTTGTCTTTGGCGAAATGCATAACAATGCGAAGCTTAAGAGTGTTGTTACAAAGACTTGGCTGTATGAGCTACAATACCTTTGCCTATTTTGAACCAAAAATTATAATACCGAGGACTATGACGGAAGTGAATACTTTTTAAATTGTTTTCGAAATTAATAAGTGTCCGTTCTATTGAAACTATGAATCAACACGCATGAAACATTTACTATAATAATAATTATAATGTACATTATAAATAATAATTATTATTATAGTAAATGTTATTGAATTATATGAATGTGTGGGCAATGAAAAGCAGATTATAAGTATTTAAAATTATATATTAGACTTTCATATTACAAGGAAGCAATGCGTCTGACACCTAGTTCGAAACAAGAACAGAGAGGAAAACAAAATGCAGTGGTGACAAATACTTATTTTAAAATCATAAGCGAACCATACAGTATTATAATAAAGAGGTTCATTAATTTTTGCAATTCAAATATAATAAACCAACACGCCCCCTCAAAAATTAATCAATAATTATACAAATTTAATACACATTTCAAATAACTAAACAGAACACATTGACTTCCAAGTATTTGCTGGGAGAATACAATAATGGTCCAACATTCGTTGCATGGATTAGGGAAAACCCAGAAAAACCTAATCAGACCATTTCATTTCAATAATCAATTAATTTATATACATTGCATTAAAATCATTAGGTAGTATGTACTGTTATTTTAGACCCATTTTCTGTCTCATAGTTATAAAGGTTATTCCAGGCAGCGGTTTCGTCAGAACATCGGCCAGCTGTTCACCTGTGGGAATGTAATTCAATTTTATTACATTTTTCTCTATTTGTTCCCTAGAGAAACGATATTTAATATCCATATGTTTTGACCGCTTATGACTCGTCGGATTATTAGCAATACTAATGCAGCCATTGTTATCTTCATAAATTATTATAGGTTTATCTAAGTTTAATTTTATACTGTTCGCTAAAGACTTTAGCCACAATGCTTCCCTGACTGATTCATACAATGCCATGTATTCAGCCTCTGTGGACGAAGCTGCTACTGACATTTGTTTTCTAGTACTCCAGATGATTGTACATTGCTCAAAAAGTTTAAATAAATACCCGGTTGTACTCTTTCTGTCTCTTATATCACTACCGCCCCAATCTGAGTCTACGTACCCACACAAGATATCATCGTAGTTGCTCCTTACATAACATAGTTTCAAATCAACTGTGCCTTTTAAGTACCTAAGTACACGTTTAAGACATTGCCATAGTTCTTTATTATTTTTGTTTGTGTACCTACTCAGTATGTTTACACTGACGCTTAAGTCAGGCCGAGTACATAGCATGATATACATCAGGCAGCCTATAACGTTTCGGCACGGAGCATTATACGACACCTCAGAGTTCAAAGCGTCATAATCTACTTTCTTTTCTAAAGGGGTAGTGACCGGTTTACAGTCGTGCATATTAAATTTAGTCAGAACTGCTTGTATGTATGCACTTTGATCTAAAGTCATTTGACCACCATCTCTAGTGACTTTTATACCGAGAAACATTTTTATTTCATTTAAATCAGTCATTTCAAATTTAGTCATTAAATATCTTTTGAAATTATTCATCATTTCGAGCTCAGCACATGCTATTACTAAATCGTCAACATATAGTACCACGTATATATTTTTACGCATATCTCCATTATCTAGCATGTAAATACATCTATCAACTGGTGAATTTTGAAATCCTTTAGCTTTAAGTGATTTTTCAAATACTTCAAACCAGCATCTGGCCGCTTGTTTTCGTCCATACAATGATCTTTGTAATTTACAAACATAGCCCTCTTTACTTATAACGCCATCAGGAACTTTCATATAGATCTCTTCTTTTAATTTGCCATTTAAAAAGGCTGTTTTAACGTCTAAATGATGAACCAACAAATTAAATTGATTCGCGAAACTAATTATGAACCTGAAACTAGCTATCCTGGCGACAGGTGCAAATGTTTCATTATAGTCAGTCAAGTATTCTTGGCTAAAACCTCTGGCAACCAGACGCGCCTTGAATCTTTGAGGATTTCCAAATTCATCATTTTTAACCTTAAAAATCCACTTACAGTCTACAATATTTTTATTTGCTGGTCGCGGTACTAATACCCATGTTTTATTTTTATGTAATGAATGGAGTTCATCCCTTATTGCGCTTTCCCACTGAGCTCTATCGTCTCGAGTTTTAATTTCAACAAATGACTTTGGTACTTTGCATACAATAGACTGAGCACACATTAAATAATCATCACAATCATCAATTTCACTATAAGATACTGGGGCACGATCTTTGATCCTATCACTCCTTCTAAGTTCAGTACTTTTACCTGTGTTTTTACTTTGCAAAGAATCCTTTAAATGCATATGGTCTGACTCAACAGCGATATCATGGTTTACTTTGCGAGCTTTAACTGGACATTCACCTTGTCCATCAGATTTATCAATATCTGATTTAGTACCGTCAGAGTTCCGAGACTTGGACACTGATTTCAAAGTATAGTCATTATCAGTTTTGTCCTGAGATTTTTACTAATCTCTTCAGGCTTTAAACACGGCCTGGACTGAAGAAAATTAGTCTCGTCCACAATAACATCTCTGACTACTACAAATTTCTCGCAATTAGGATTCCAAACTTTATAACCGTTTGGTTCATAACCCATAAGAATACCTTTCCATGATTTATCATCAAATTTCGCTTTAGCAGTTTTGTTATGCACGTACACTGTTGAGCCAAAAACCTTTAAATATTTTATTTGTGGTTTTGTTTTATGCCACAGCTCGAATGGTGTTTGTGAAAGTTTCAAGGACCTAGTCGGTGTCAAATTTATCAAATATACAGCAGTCAAGACTGCTTGACCCCAGAAAACTTTATCTAATTGAGCACCGTTTATCATAGCACGAGCTTTTTCAGTAATAGTTCTTATCATTCGTTCAGAAACGCCATTTTGCTGTGGAGTCCTCGGAACTGTTAAATGATAAGTGATTCCCTTTTCAGTACAGAAGTTTTTTATCTCTGTAAATAGATACTCTCCACCATTATCACAATATAAGTTAACCACTTTTGTATTAAAGTGTACCTCACTTTTAGCAACAAAGTCTTTGAATGCAGCGAATACATCTGACTTGTAAGATAATAGGTATGTAACACAGTAATGAGTGTATTGATCAATAAAAATCACAAAATAGTTCTTATTATCGATAGTAGATGGAGTGATAGGTCCACAGACATCGGAATGAACAACCAACAATGGTCGGTTAATATGTTAAAAATTTACTTTTGCTAATATGTCCCAAACGTTGATGCCATAGTTTGTATTTATTCTCACTACTGCATGATTGGGAAACAGGGTGTGTGTAGTTTACAGCAGTTATAAAATCTACAGCAAATAAATGATTATTGGTGAGCTTACCTCGAATGATGTTTTTACCGTTTTTATATACGTGAGCGCCATATTCATTGAAAATAATTATATATCCGGCCCGCTGCATCTTGGAAACCGACAATAAATTGTAGGGAACATCAGGGCAAAGCAGCACATCCTCTAAAACGTCTCGAACGCCCAAATTGCTGGTCACCTCTAAAGAACCCTTTTTCGTAGCTGAAATAAATTCACCATTTTGAGCAACTGAAATTTTTAGTGGTGTAGGTAAAGTAATAAATTTTATAAATAAATCTTCTCTGTTTGTAATATGTTCTGAGGCACCAGAGTCCAACAGAAAAGTTATTTTATTATTTTTGTCATTTTGTTGGTAATCTCCGGTCAAAAAGGCAAATCCAGATGCAAGATTTGATGTCAATGGTTTTTCCGAATTAATCTCAATTGCTTGAACTGTTCTTGTCCTTTTTGTATTATACCGATTAGCTGTCTTATAATAGTAACAGTCATTCTTTTTATGTCCCATGCGTCCACAATAATGACATTTTAAAAACTGTAAATTTTTCATCCTTTGTTTATTATTCTGAATATTTTTATTGTAATGTTGATATTTATTAAATTTTCTTTTCTTTGAAATATCATGGGACATTTCTGCTTGCAACACTTTTAAGCTGGTATCACTTGATTCATTTTTCAATTTCACTTCATGATCTAGAAGTCGTGTTTTTACGAAAGCTAACGTCAAATTATCCTCCGATAAAGTCTCGATGGCAGTTATCACTCCGTCGTACGTTGTGGGTAAAGTGAGCAATAGATGGGCCACTTTGTCCATCTCTTCTAACTTTGCTCCAGCAGCAAATAATTCCGATATGAGGTCATCAAATATAGAAAAATGTTTTATAAGTGCAACATCACTTTGTAGTTTTAGTCCCAACAATTTTTTTCGTAATGCTAATTGCGTTGCAATACTCTTACGTTCATACAGCGCATCTAAACTTTTTAAAATTTCTTTCGCTGAAATATCTTCTTTTGCTAAATAAAGATAGGAATCAGTTAAGTACTCGACGATAATGCCTTTTGCAATCCGGTTATTTTTCTCCCAAACTTCGCAACCATCAACCAACGGATCTTCGTCAATTACATTTATCACGTCCATTTCGTTTAGCAAAGCACGTATTCTAAACTTCCACACGCTATATTTTTCACCATCGAAAGGCTTTATGTTACGTTTTACTCTAGACTTTTCAATTTTGAAAAATGCAAATATCTTTAAATAGTGAACACTGGGCCCATAACCTATTGAATTATATGAATGTGTGGGCAATGAAAAGCAGATTATAAGTATTTAAAATTATATATTAGACTTTCATATTACAAGGAAGCAATGCGTCTGACACCTAGTTCGAAACAAGAACAGAGAGGAAAACAAAATGCAGTGGTGACAAATACTTATTTTAAAATCATAAGCGAACCATACAGTATTATAATAAAGAGGTTCATTAATTTTTGCAATTCAAATATAATAAACCAACAAATGTTTCATGCGTGTTGATTCATAGGCCATTTTTGACAATGTCCTTTATAATTTATATATGTGCTAATAAATTATATTCAGTAGTGATTTAAATTGAATATTTTGATTGATATTACTTACTATTTGTGAATATTAGTGAAAAAAATTGTGCTTATATACTTTTTCAAGTGCTCCAATATAATTGAGGTTAACTATCCGTATGTATTATTTATTTATTTATATTTTGATTGATATTACTTACTATTTCTGAATATTAGTGAAAAAAATTGTGCTTATATACTTTTTCAAGTGCTCCAATATAATTGAGGTTAACTATCCGTATGTATTATTTATTGATATAAATTAAAATACTTTTATTTAATATAATTAACACTAAATATTATTAAATTATTAATGTTAAATACTTATTATTGGTTATTTAATATTCACAAAATAAAGAAATAAATTTAAAAAACATTTAATAAAAAGTTTGTGATAAAAATTAAAATTGAACATCAAATAATAATATTAATTTTTAATATTTGCTATTAAATTGAATAAATAACAAAGAAGTATAACTTCTCACGCGCGTACATAAGTACACGCACCCATTTTTTTTCTTGTTAATCTGATAAACATTAATTGATATTAAATGCATTATATACGTCCCACTGCTGGGCACAGACCTCCTCTATTGAATGAGAGGGATTAGGCTTTAGTCCACCACGCTGGCCTAATGCGGGTTGACAGACTTCACATACCTTCGAAATATTTTCGATCTTCGAACTCGATTCAATGCATATAGTTTTTTTTTCTTTAGCGAAGGCAACTGACCTGTTGAGCCAAGGCATGTGCGGCGTCACCTTCGGCCACGTCTCCGAGTATTGCGTGCCGCAGGGCCGTCAACACCACGGCGTCCCTGATGATGCCGCTCTGCAGGATCTCCAGCACCAGATTGTCTATGTTCTGGTGCCATGTCAGGTAGAATGTCATCGGCCCGAAGTGTCTTGTTGATCTATTTATAGAGGGGGATATAAATTGTTTATTAATTGAAATACGAAAGCCTCCGTGGCGCATTGGGGGACTAGCCGGCTGTGAAGTGAAAGGCCATGTTTTCAATTCCCGCCCCGAGACAAATGTTTGTGTGATCTACAAATATCCGAAACAAATATTTGTAGATCATACATTGATTGTCTGGGTGTGTTTTCTCCCTAGAAGGGGTTGACGTCAGGCAAGCGGCTGGTCGTAAGAACTACAAGTCAAATCTTTCTGTAACATGTGTTAAAAAGCAGGTTGCACCGACAGCACTGCGAGTGGGATAAAAGCATTTGCCAGGATATTAATTGAAATACATAATCATATTGAAAAAAACACAATAGTAATAGGTAATTAAATAGTATTACTTTTATCATAGGTGTTTTTTTACGCCGAACATTACCTTAATAAGTCATAGCCTTTATTCATATCAATATGTTGGTACGTTATGCTGGTGATTTTTTGGTAAGTTTCTTCATCAGGTTCATACTGTATACACGCTCTGTCGAGGATAAACTCGTACTTCTGTCGCTGCAGCAGACTGTCGAATTTCTCCTGATCAGTAAACATAAGCGGTTCTTTTAATTTTCGACCGTTCAACGGAAAGTATACCTGAAATTATAAAGTTAAAATTGCAGATAATAATGTTATTCACATTTACTAATAATATATAAAATATATTATTTTTTATTGAAGGAATAATATAAAATATAATATAATAAAAAATATAAAATGTTTATTTCATTGAAATAAAACTAATTAAAACGGATTTTATCGCGGTTTTTTATTAATTTTGCTCCCGATTCTGACCACGAAGGATGAAAAACTTTCGAAACGTCGGGATCAAAATTAATAAAAAACCGCGATAAAATCCGTTTAAATTAGTTTTATTTCAATGAGTGAAATTCGCATAAACATAAGAATTCATTAAGTTTATTTCATGTTTATAAAAAAGACCATAGTTTCCATATCTTTATTTTTTACCAAAATCTCTTTACTGTGAACAAATAAGTTAGGACCAATAATTGATCATGCTAATCCAGTATGTGTTGGTGGACCTCCATAACCTTGTCATTTAGATCAACATGGAAAAATCCCAAGTAGCTGGATATGGTTCCAAAAGATATAATATATACACTTTTCAATTAATTATTAAAAATACCATAAAATACCTGGTTTAGTCTTTTCCTGACGTCATGATCACAGCTTCGTAATGTGCCATCTGGGTCTCTAGACATAAAAATAATCGTTTTTGAAGTGAATATAAAATGTTGTATGTTCTATATATGTATGTTGTGACCACTGAAAAACAGGGCTGTGTTGTGTACGCGCCACAGCACAGCAGTACGCTGAGTGGTCACCTACCTGTCACAGTCACGAAACGCAAATGCCAAAACCATCAATGGTTTTTACTGTAAAATTAGTTGTGATCTATGACTAATAAATTGACTTTCTTTCTTTTTCTTTATTATACTGCTTTACAGGTGGGCACATGCCTTCTCTACTAATGAAAGAGGTTGGGCCTTGACCCACCACACTCGCCTAATGCAGATGGGCAAACCTTACACCTTCAGAATTCTTCAAAATAATTCCAGAACTATGCAGATTTTCTCATGATGTCCTTCACTGTTAATGCTAGTGATCCACCAATCCATTAGTTGCTGCTACACATACATACATATGTAGGTACATAGTTTCCACAATATGTTTTCAAACATTTTTTGGGAGTATGTGATGCCCAATGCCCACTGCAGCCAACCAACCTATTTTACTAATAAAGTACTGGTTGATCATAATTATTTTAAGCCAGTACAATATACCACAGGCAGTTTAAATTTGGAAGTTGGAGAGATTTTGTTGCCCTTAAACTATGAGAATACAAAAATACAGATACCTTTCTACAATGAGTCTGTGCTCATTAGCAACACCAAATGTGATGTCAGTGAACAGGTATTTGGACGTGTCATATCCCACCAGAGCTGGATCTCTTGATAAAACATCATCTATTGGTGTTTGTATCTAAAAAAAAATATATATTTTTTATTTTTATCTATACTGTAGAATGTAGATGAACTGTACTGCTATCACTGAGTACTTCTAGGGTCTTACTTTTCCACTCAGCCTTGTTTTGACAAATAAATACAATGACTGTTTGGTTAAACAATAATTGAAATAGCATTTTTCATAATAACATAATGTAGAGCTAATAAAAATAAGTTGATGCTCGGGGTCAACGGCGCGGCCGAGTGCACGCGCATTTTAACTTATTTTTCTTTGAACTATAGAGGTAATAAGTTTCAAATAAACGAGTTGTAAAGGTCGTAAAATAAAACATTTAAACATTTTTCAAGAGAGGGAAAATATGTACCAAAACGGCTTGCAGGGACTCACTTATTATTTCGATTAATAGAGGATTAAGATTTCGAGTAATGGAGGTTTTGGGGCTTGAAGTCAAGGGAACAAAAGATTTTTTCGAGTTTTGGAGGTTTTCGAAGGTTCGACTTAGAGAGGTTCTACTGTACAGTGTGTGTCCAGTGGTAATCAAACTGCAGCCCTGCTGCGACAATATTTGTTCAGAATATTATTAAAACTACTTTGCACATTAAGTTTTGCATATAAACTCCAATAATATGCCAATTGATTGGTGAAGTCAACTACCAACCCACCAATTTGTGGCCTGCAATGATTTTATTTTTATTCGGAAAACTTACAGCTAGCATAAATACAATGTTACAGAAATGTGAATAGGTATGAGAAGGCCATTTAAAAGTTTTCACAGATAGAAAAATGATACCTCACATTGTACTATGTTAACTAGAAAAGTGTGAAGACCACTGCTATAGCCTATTATGTATATTTCAGTACAAATTTCTATATAATATCAGCATAAATAGTGGCATTATCACAAGAGAGTGAGCTTTATTCTGGGTCTTACTAATATTATGAATATGAAAATTCAGATTCTATTTTAATTTTTAACTGCCTGATGGGCAGTTGAGCAAGCAATCTATTTTATGGTGGTATTTTAAGTGGTCACCTTATGGATATTTGCACAGCCAAAAAACTGCCAAGCTTTTTTTATAAGTCTCATTTAAAGGGCATGTCTCAGGAAACAACGACCCAGGGAGATTTATTTATTTGAAAGAAATAAGTGCTGGAAACAGTGCTAGATGGGATCATTTCCAGATGGTATGGATGAAGTTTACTACTACTCTACTGTGTCTGAGTTTGTGAATGTGAATATTTGTGAATACTTAGTTAAAAAATCCTGACTTGATGGCTAAATAGATTTAATGTGAAATTTGGCACACAATGGATCATGACTGGATTAAGACATAGGTTACTTCCTAACTCAGAAAAAAAAACAATAACACGGGCTGAATTGCGAACACAATCTTGCAGAATATATACCGATAATCATGTTAAAAGTGATGAGTTTTACCTTAACAACGGGTGGCATTTGCAATAACCTGCTCGCGTTTGCATTAGCCTTTCCGATTTCCGCTTCCAGTTCCGCATTTGTTAAGAATTTATATGTCGGAGTTCGAAGTACATTTAAGCCTTGATTAGTTCTCTTGCGAAACACTTTTGTGAAGTCAACCCTTGTCAACCTTTTTAGCAAAGTTTGCACATTGGATGAAAAAAACTTAGGTGCTGGGTCTTCTTCTCCATCTAAAGAAATTTTAATAAAATGTTAATTTTTTTATTAACACATAGATTCAAGCCGATTTTGAATGTTTATTATACGAAACTTACTGTACAGAGATGGTACAATACTTAATTTACGACATGGAATCACAACAACCTGTATTTCATTTTGTCTTATAGTTATGTTTTTGTAATAGATTGGAGAGAATTTTCGAAATAATTGCGACATTGTTGTTCTAAAATTGAATAACCTAAAAACATTTGACTGCATTTGACAATATTCAAGCAGATAATAAAATAGAAAATAATAAATATTCTATCGGTCATTCATTCAGTAACAGATTAAAATATACTAGAGCTGGGCCTGGCTATTAAAATATTTATTCAGGGTTAAAACCGGTAACATGTCTCAAAGGACAATATTGTACAAGTTGTATGAAAGGACTTGTATCAATAGACAATAATAAAATAAAAAAGGCATTGCGGACAAGAATCATCAATCCACAATCCACATTCCGCAGTCGTAGTTTAATTGTCTCTGATTGGGGGATTCACCGAGTAACTTTGACCCTGTACTAAGGTATTTAATGATTAAAAGTGTGCACGTAATTATTTTTGAAATTCAAATAAATATTCTTTTTCAATTCAAACATACTTTGGCACATAATTTAGGGTTTTTATCTTCGTTATAACAATCAATTGCGCATTAAGTTGTGACAAAATAATGAAACATGTACCTACCCGCTATTTAGAATTATAACGTGACTTGTCAGGAGTTAATTAATCTTTAATAGCTAGAGTGCTACCGTTTCATATTCAGCGTGATAACCAGAGTATGCTGATTATTGCTGATTGAGGTAAGGTTTCATTTTTATTTCTGTATCTGCCTTTGGAGATGATGATAGTTTTGTATTTCTGTGCCAAATGCTAATGAAAAACCCTTTCTTTATACCTCATCCTACCTCTTGTTTCACTAGACACTATAAAGATACCCCTAAAAATCTTTCTTTCTATAAAGTCTTATTTATAAAAAGAAAGATTTTAAATTCTGAGTACATAATATTTTTTGTAGGGGTTAATCTGTAAATTAATTTATTTAATGGATTTTTTTTATTGATGTCATTAGTCTCACTTAAACAATACTACTCAGAGATTACAATGCATGGCACTGTGCTTGTCATATTGAGGCAAAAATAAAGTTTGGTATAAAGTTGGACACTGCTGTTGTAAACACTAGGGCATCAATTGTAGGATATCATAAGTTTCTCATGCATTACATTTTCTTAACATAATTAACTCACATACATAAGTTCACACCTTTTCCCTCAAGAGGTAGGCACAGGTGCAACTAATGCTACACCCTCATTTTGCTGAGCTTCTTATGATGTTGTAGGGGGGTGAATACTAGATATACACATATATTATGATGAATGGATATAATATAATAAGCTTCCTCCTTTCTGTTTTGGTACCAATGGCACCTACTATGCAAGTGCGAAAATATTATGAAATAAATTTAAAAATTTTGATCAGATTTATAAAATCCCTTTGATATTACAGTTTGGTTATGGTGCTGCCACACCGATGTTATGAAATGTTTACAAACATTTTCTAACATTAAAATTGTTACATTTTGTTAGGAATTGTTAGATGTTTTAAGTGCTCCCACACTGATGGAAAATGTTTGCAAACATTTTCTAACATTTGAAAACATGACATCGGCCCTTCTTCTTTGACGGCTTCTTTGACGGCGCCGCTCTCAAAAGTACCGTCGCCCGCGGTTAAAAAATGTTACAAATTGTTAAGAAATGTTTACTAAATGGTGCTGTCACACCGCTGTTTTAAAATGTTATATAACACTAGATGACCCGGTGAACTTCGTATCACCTACATAATATATTTATGTAAAATGTGGTCAAAACTTAATACAAATGTTTTATTTACATTAAATGCAATTAAGTGAGGTACTGCGCCATTGCACGTGAGGTAGCCCGTCGCACATTTAATTGACTTCGACGACCTAAGTCAGGTCGTCTCCCACCTCCCTCCGGTTGGACAGTCCTGTCCCCGTCCCGTCCCCGTCCTGTCCCCGTCCTGTCCGCGTCCTGTCCGCGTCCCGTCCCCGTCCTTTCCCCGTCCCGTCCCGTCCCCGTCCCGTCCCCGTCCTGTCCCCGTCTTGTCCTGTCCCTGTCCTGTCCTGTCTCACTGTCCTGTCTCACTGTCCTGTCTCACTGTCCTGTCTCTCTGTCATGTCTCACTGTCCTGTCTCACTGTCCTGTCTCACTGTCCTGTCTCTCTGTCATGTCTCTCTGTCCTGTTTCACTGTCCTGTCTCACTGTCCTGTCTCAATGTCCTGTCTCACTGTCCTGTCTCACTGTCCTGTCTCACTGTCCTGTCTCACTGTCCTGTCTCACTGTCCTGTCTCACTTTCCTGTCTCACTGTCCTGTCTCTCTGTCATGTCTCTCTGTCCTGTTTCACTGTCCTGTCTCACTGTTCTGTCTCACTGTCCTGTCTCACTTTCCTGTCTCACTGTCCTGTCTCACTGTCCTGTCTCACTGTCCTGTCTCACTGTCCTGTCTCACTGTCCTGTCTCACTGTCCTGTCTCACTTTCCTGTCTCACTGTCCTGTCTCACTGTCCTGTCTCTCTGTCATGTCTCTCTGTCCTGTTTCACTGTCCTGTCTCACTGTCCTGTCTCACTGTCCTGTCTCACTTTCCTGTCTCACTGTCCTGTCTCACTGTCCTGTCCCTGTCCTGTCCCTGTCCAGTCTAGACGCTATACGACCCGTCATCACGGCAAGCTTCGCAACGACAACTCAACAACTACTAATAAATTAAAAATTAATAAAAAAAACATTGTCCAGCGGACAAAATTGTGAATCTAAACCATTCTCAGATCCCCTTGAACACACACAAAAAATTTCATCAAAATCGGTCCAGTCGTTTAAGAGAAGTTCAGGAACATACACACTCACAGAAGAATTATATATATAAAGATATCGTCGAAGAAGTACCAATACCTCCTAAGTGTTGAGAATCTAATTTTACACCAGCCTGTTTAAAATAAGGTTTTAGTTTACAAAAACTGTTTAAAATAAGGTTTTAGTTTACAAAAACTGTTTAAAATAAGGTTTTAGTTTACAAAAACTGTTTAAAATAAGGTTTTAGTTTACAAAAACTGTTTAAAATAAGGTTTTATTTATTTTGATCAACTATTGATAGTATATAGTTTCCAATACATTACCTTTTTATTAGTTACTAAGGGATGTGGTTTATGTTTACGCCTATTGTAATAAAAAAGTAATTTTGGACTAAATTGTCAGTTAGGAGATATTGGTACTTCATCAACGATATTCTAACATTTGTCAACAAACATTTTCTAACATTTTATCATAATGTTATATAATGTTAGTAAAGGTTTAATGTTAGAAAATGTTATATAACATTTTATAACAGCGGTGTGGCAGCACCATTACACAACATAACTTATTGATAAAATTATTAAAATATATATCAAGTTATACCCAAGTTATACCCATTTTCTCAAATTTAGTTTATGTTTATTTTTATAATAAAATAAGTGCTACCCAATATGTTCTATATCAATAGCCTCAGTGGCGCTATGGCTGCGATGTGAGAGGCTGTGTGTTCGATTCCCACATAGAGACTAATGTTTGTGTTATCCACAAATATTTTTTTTGGGTCTCGGTGATGTGGGACTACAAGTCCCTAATATCCGCAATACAGGTTTACCTAATGTGGGATCAGGGCTTTGTATTTTACTATTCAGCATATTTATTAAAATGTTGAATGGCCCGAAGGCTCTGACTTGGCTTAATAACTAGTGTCAGTTGGTAACAGCTGGGACCCACTCATTACTTGCCCTCTGAAGCATGCACACATTCAGTTGAAATACCAATAAGCAGTAAACGGTTACCCAGTTCTATTTTTACTGTGCAAATGCAAGGGTTGCCTATTTCGCTATTCGTTTACTACTAGAAGCATTCTATCTGAGCCTTATTCCCATGCTGCCTATTTATTGTTAAAGTGCCTATTGGGAGTAACACCAAAATAGGGCTGGCATGGTCCACGGAGACCAAAAGTCCCTAAAAAATTAACAATAAAAAAAAAGTTTACCACTAGTGAGTGCAGTTGGCTATGCGCGCCTATCTACAAAAAGTAACTTTTACATACAGATTTTTTATGTCTTGTTACGAGTGCGTTAGTGAGTGAGTTAGTAGATATAAAACATTGTTTTATATGTATTTAATATTACATAATGCTTACGATAGTATTATTAATTAAATAGGTACTACACACAGAAATTAACTAGGCACCTCGGTGTAATGACGTCATAGGAATGTACTAACTGCATAAAAAATTCAAGTACCAGGTGTGAAATATATTTTATATATTATTTATTTTATTGATGAGATTGTAAAAGTCATAGTGAAAGACCATAATTCTATTGTTTTTTTATTACGAAAGGTTGAGATTAGTGTTTACTTGATTATTAATAAATATTTACAACACGCAGAAGTTAACTAGGCACCTCGGTGTAATGACGTCATAGGAATGTACTAACTGCATAAAAAATTCAAGTACCCTTATAAGACCCATCGATACAAGTGATTATGACTGCGAATGTGGATGGGCACGTTTTCAAGCGAAGTTCACGGTCGCGTGTTCGCGTGCGTACCTACTAAATTGGCTACTAAAATATGTTTTGTCTCATTCTCACTTTGACAGATGACAAATGTGTGACTGACGCTAAACATATAATAATTAATCAATAGATACCTATTCAGCGTATATCAATAAGGGGGTTAAATGTAGGTATATTTTTTGGTAACAGTTCTATATCCATAAAAATAACAATAATAACAACGAAAAAATCACGGAGGCGCGTGTATAACGGTATTTAATTTACTGACCGTAATGACGCGTCGAGGGCGAGAGCGGTAGGCGGTGGGGTGTGGTGGGAGGGGACGCGCATTCCACTGAGGTGCCAAGTTGATTTCTGTGTGTTATAGGTATAAAATTACATTTATTAAATTTCATTGGCTAAAAGTATAGAAGTGCGAGGTGAATAAAATGGGGCGGCAAAAATGTAGCTTGACAGTTGACAATTGTGACTTGTCTGTTGTCGTTTTGTTAAAATGTTTCGGTTTGTGTAATTTTTTAATATCTTTAAATATTTTGTAATAAACAAATGTGCATGCAGTTAATTATAAAAAGGCATATGTATAAGCTAGTTTTATTACAATGGCTAAAAGAAAGGCTGGGGTAAACGATATAATATATGAATTAGATAATGAGGACATTGAGTCTAGTAGTGACGATGAGGTTACAGAACCCAAAATCGTTCGTTTGGAGGCTGGTGTAATCCCAAAAACACCCCAGAGTGATCTGGTTATTGAGGAAAGTTGTACTGATGTTATTAATATTGATAGCTCCTTGGACGATGTGACGGAAACGCCGCCAAGTAAAAACTTAGATAATGGAGGGAAAACTATAGATGACTTGGATAATAACGGTGAAAGAATTAATCCAAAACAGACTGAATTAGACGATAAGAAGGTAGCTGCTGTTAAGAAAAGTACATTAATATCTAAGGAAGTTGTAATACAGGATCTGCCGCCTTCAAACTGTGAACCAAGTGACGCCAAACGAGGTGACAGAATTCCATTGTTAACAGTACATATTAGAGATAGCAAACTGGCTGGTTATAAGAAAGAAATAAAAAAGTTCTTATTGAACTTAATAAAACTCCATGATAGTGAAGCGTTGGATGAATATGAAAATGACACAGATTTAGAGCTAGATATTTGGCCAGAGGATCTTCAAGATGGGCAGGAAGGGAATGCTGAAACTGAGGGTGATAGTATATTTTTTGTGGATACTCAGCCCAGTTCATCTAGTTGTCATGATGTACCGACCTACAAACAGGTATGTTTTATTAATACACCAATATAGGTGAAACCAATATACATATTAGTATTCAATAAGATATAGTTATTTTGAATGTATCAGTAATCCGAAGAATCATGATGTCCTTATATTCCATATTCACTATTATTCATATATTGGTTGTATTCATGTATCGGCAATTCGATGAATAGTGATATATTGATATTCTGTATTCATAAATATTGGTCTCATAATATAACTCAATGGATATGTGATGATACAAGCAATAATATGATATTAGAGATATTCAAATATTAGTTAAAATATAATATTATATAACAATATATCAATCCCCAGGTTGTTTAAAAGTGATATTGGGATTTTCTATAATTAAATACTTAGTATCATCCTGGAGTTTGGAATTATGCCTGGTATGCTCATATATAAGTTCATGATATCATAATCTATTCTATTTTATAGGCATCAACATTAATTTCAAATGCACCACAGAAGAAACCCTCACCACCTCCAACAAACAGAAGGCCATTTGTTTGCTTCAACTGTGATGGCAATCACAATTTGAGAGATTGTGTTTTGCCTAGAAACAGTGCAAGAATAGCTGAAAAAAGGAAATTCATGATTAAACCTGGGTAAGTATACTATCTTCAAGTGATGTTTTGGTTGGCTGTGTTGCAATCCCTGGGCGAATTCTAAATAAACATAAAGCCTTATCCTTCTACATAAACATAAAGCATTTTCTTAGAAAATAGGATACTACATATTATATATATGATTGCTCACTTTCGTAAATGTAAACTACCTATGTGCGATCCAACAGAATTGGCACCAATTCCGCAATAATTCAGCGGGATTAAAAATATGGTGGGATTGCAGTGCTTAATTGGCTGCCAGATGACATATTTTCATCAGTATGGAAATAAATATTGTAGAACATAACTATATTTCTCAACTATAACAGGCAACTTTACACTCATAGTTTTCGGAGTCGGAAAGTACTAGGGCCGTAATGGTTCACTACACCCATACAAATGTTTGTCATAGAATATGGCGATTAATCTGTGGCCTTTTGTTTTATATTTGGCTACTTACGATAATTATTTATACTGGATGTAAGAAAACGTTTCCGAAAACGAAAACGGATGGTACTGCTGGTGATTACAAACACGATGCTACTAAAAAGGTCGCGAATTAAGTCAACATGTTTTTTCATGTTGCGCACATACTTGTTTGGACAGATGAATACAATGACTTTATTCAAATAGTAATTAAAAAGTATTATATAGTATATTTTTCTTAATAACGTAATTTAAAACTAACAAACAATTTGCTGACGCTCAGTGTCAGACGCTGCGCGCAAGCTGTACGCGAGCTACATGCACCCATTGAATTTACTACTAAGTACTACTAACTATATAGTGAATACTTCCGGGGATGTGCGCGCTCATTGACACAAAGTTCAGCACGCTTTATATTGCGCGTTTATGCAATATAAAATTTCCCAGATGACACTTTATTTAAAAGTGCTTTCCTTTGCTTTTTCCTTGTTCAAAATTGCTTCTTTTACTCTTTCGGCTTCGCCTTACACCCAGATATCATTGATGTCAATGTTGCAGACGGTATCATGTTGAAGATGAACAGAAGTATGGTCACCTGGTACCTGGCAGGATATCTGGTCAGTTGCGATATGCACTCGGACTTAGTAGGCATGAGTTACCATTACACATTTATCGTATGAGACTACTTGGCTATCCGCCTGGCTGGCTGGAGGAAGCCAGGATATCACACTCAGGGATATCAATGTTTGGTTCCACGGTAAGTTTGTTAATAGTGTTCACATACTAAACTTAAATATATTTACTCCTGTCAAATGGTTTGTGACAAACTAATACGAAAGTCAATTGACTTTATTCATTCAACTCATTTCAGTTTGACTCTGCTGATGCCTGACACACACTGAAGAATGTAAATAGAATTTAAGCTAAAACTGGACTAAATTAGATAGGGCATAGAAGCAAGATTAGCATTTGTTACGATCCTGGATCACTTCTTTAGCCTAGTTCACTCTTATCACATTCTTCATACACGCATGTTGGTTTAGAGTACTTCTGACCTGGTCTTTCTCAAGAATTTCTTGATCTGTGAACGTTTTTTTTATGTGATTGAATGAAGAGACGAGCAAGGCGGTCGCCTGATGGTAAGCGCTACGCCTGCCCATAAACAGAAGCAACACCACACAGAACTTATGCCGAGATCTCCCCACCACCCCTACTATTCACTGCCATGTATATTTGTTTCTTCAATCTTTTATCCATCTTCTCTACATGCTCAAATCATCTCAGTATTGCATTCTTGATCCTTGTTTCATATCGCACCACTGTCGCTTTATTTCTTGTTCCATGGTATGGCACTTAACATAAGGGCAATGGCATTGTGTACTATAATGCATTTTTCTCATGTTTCAGGGAAATGCAATTCTAGAACCAGATGAAGAAGAGGGTGAGATTTGTGAAATAGGCTCTAAAGACAAGTTTGATATTAAGAAGATATTGGACTTTCCTGGATTCAATGTGCCAGCTAGTCCACAATACATAGAGGTGAGCACTACTTTATATTTATTGTGGTTCAATAATATAATTAACAGTCAAAAACATATTTCTCCACACTTAATTTTTTATTAGTTTGAATGATAGTAGGTTGCTCTTCTGATGGTAAGCGCTATGCCTATCTATAAACATAAGCAACACCACAGATAACTTTAAATTATAAAGTAAACAAACTTGTAAGTCACCTGATGGTAAATGATATCCACTATCCATGAACATCCACAATACATTCTACTGACCAACATTTGATGACATGTACATGTTAATGATAAAATTATTTTCAAACTGAAAGTTGTTTTGGCAGTAGGTAATATCTCAATTTCCTTTGTCTCTTAGGAAGCCCATTTATATGATTTACCACCAATGTCTGATCAAGACAGCAAACTGGCGATGTTGCAAATGTTGGCGCCCAACGCTATGAAGGCTTATAAACGCAAGAAGCTTACATTATCTATGGTCGGTGCTACTAATGTCTCTATCGAAGGTGCATCAGAGATGGATGTTGATAATGAAGATGGTATGTATTTTTTTATAAGACTGATTGTATGATGTTATGCACTTGTTTTTCTTCTACTTATCGTTATTTAAGGCTACGATACATAGCGTCTGAAAATTCAACTATTCAATCATTTAATTATTAGGATATTTGAACTGGTTTGTTTCACAGAGATGGCAGAGTTCCCTTCAGTTCCGCCATTGCCAGACGAAGCTCCGCCTCCACCGCCCCCACCTCCTCCACCCCTACCGGAATCATGCCCGCCCCCTCCCCCGCCGTCGTCCCCTCCCCCACTGCCCCAACAACTCATATCTCCCGCGTCCCCCGATGTTCCCCTCCCGGCGACGCGCTCGCCCGCCATTCCGGCTAAGGAAGCTAACACGAACAATGCACTCGTCAATACAGATGACTCGGCAGATGATGACATTGAAGTAGTAGAAGTCATGCAAGTCCAAGATATACCATTACCGTTATCTGACCTTCTCGTTGTTGACGAAATCGTAAGTATTGATATAAAATATGTGTTTAATAATGTTGAATTGTGGACTATTAGTTTAGCAGGCTAAAAGTCCGGCTCGTTATTATGTGGGATTTTATACATTCATATACATACGCACTCACGCTTGTAATCCCCGAAGGGATAAGCAAGCGCAGCGTTGGACATCCACCTAGATCCTTAAAATGTTATACAGTTCGAAAATTCGATGGACTCGGGTATTTCGGCTTTCGACTCATGTCAATGGCTCCAAATTTTTATTTAAACGTGAATTTGTGCGAAATATACTCATCATATTTTACAGACAAAATCACAATCAAGTAGTTGTCGTGGTAGTCCCAGTCTTGACGATCTTGAAGCTAAGAAACGGTTGCTGTTGGACGCGTTGGAAGGTGACGGAGAATCTGAGACCACTGCACTTGTGATCGACAGCGATATATCTCAAGAAGCCAATGACGTTGATAATGGTTTAGGAAAGGATAATGACAAGGCGAATGATTGCGCTGAAAATAAAATGGACATGGACAACAGCGATGTCCTCGAAATTCATAATATTTCGAATATGTCGGATGGTATTTTGACTCCTTGTGAAAAAAGCCCGAATACTTCGCAGACGAACAATGACGAAAAGAATAGTAGTAACGCAGACATTACTAAAACATTAAATAAATCGACAGGGAACGTAAAAGCCACGCAATACGGTACCCCAGTTATGAACATTGCGTCTCCTTACGAGAAACTACCGAGTGATGTTAAATTCGCAAAGGATATCTGTGACGTTATTAACTTTGAAAACTTACCGAATTCCACAGGAAATTATCAAAAGATGTGTTCACTGTTGAAGAAGGTTAAAAGTGAAGTGGATAGGATACAGGATTCCTGATCCAGAGACACCTCTTTCGAGAGGTGATGCGACTTTGACATTTTGTAATATATTTATATCGGACATTGAACAGTGACATTGTATTTTTGTACTTTTACTGATAACATATTAGTGTACATTAAATAATTTTAAAGCCATTCTTTTAGTATACATATATTATATTCAATATAGTATAAAATATCAATACTATTTTATGTACATGGTTACGTTTTCAATGAGTTAGTAGAGGAAGAGTATAATAATTATTGTATAGATATCTCGGTTCATTTTCCACACACATTTCTATGTGACAGTATTGGATTTTTCTTCTAAAACCTTACATGCATCTGGGGCTACTGAAAAGTATTGGGTCTACAGAATTACTAAGTTCGGCTTCCACAAGCAGAAGCAGCACTCATCAGTTGGAAAGCATTCCCGTTTTAATAAAACCAGCATCAGCAGAGTGGCGTTAATTATAAATTGTTGGTGGTAGGTTTTGGAACTAATGGAAAATGTATAGAAAAATCGAACCATGAGCGTTTACAATTATGGTAGTTGCATTGTACTCCTAGTATGGTGGCATGCATATAAGAATTGAATGCTCTAAAGTAGAGGTACTAAGCACAAAACAAAAAAAAAATATTTGCCAGATTAAGCCTTATCAATACCAACATATTATTTACAATTAATATAAGGGGTTCTATTATTAGACAGGAATGAGACAGTTTAATGTCGCTTTAATATTTATTATCTGCTTATAGAAAGTATGGTAGGCCCCTCATAAACTAGAGGCCGCCTGGGTTGGTGACACCGCTTTCTCTGTGTGTCGGTGTGAAGGACATGGAAGCCAGTCAGGTGGCGAGCATAGTCTAGTCATGGAGTGCTTTGGAATTAAAGGTTATGTGTGGCGTTGCTTCTGTTAGGCGAATGACCTAATCGTTGCATCTTTCAGGTAAAAAAATTGGCAGTCATAAGGACTACCGATAGAAGTGAAAACGTATAACTTAAGTATATTTATTTAGTACTTACTCTCAACTCAACTCCACTCCATCCACACCACTGCCCTGCACTCCACTCCACACATATACCTATATCTGTATAGCTACAGATATTCAGAGCTTACAAGATTTAACCCATCCAAAAAGCGTCTAACGCACACATCACTAGGTCAGGTATATACGATGTCTTACCATGTCGGTGGCGCGAAACCAAAAGTTTATCCCCTAACAAAAAGTGCTCAACGCGGCTAAAGTTTTCACCTAAAAAAAAATACAATCTCGAATGGTTATCTTTATTTTTATGTATAATACAAGATGCAATATATAAAATAAAAATCGCTAAATCAACCCAACCCCAAGGCGTGAAATTATATTCTAATGGAATATCAATTATGATCTGAAAAATAAACAATAATGTCAACGCAATACGGTAACGCATCTCGACCACTTATTTGAATATTATTTGAGTCAAGATCACATTATAATCTTAGACACAAGACAGAAGACACGTAAAACGAGGACGCATCGCGGAGCGGAGCTCGCAAGCGAGCCGCGGGCGCGACTACTCCGAACTGGAGACATTGTGGTTTTCGGCAAGGAACCACCTCATTTTAACGCGTCGAATATGCACTAGCACTGGTAATAGGGGGCTAGGCATTTTATCACAGTAACGTTCGTCTACTCAAAACACGTCGCAACCATTCGAGGATGGGCACAGGACAGCGAGCGCTGCGAGATAGTGGGAGTGAAGTCTTACAAGCACAGTATGTGCCCCGCACCCGTCTCTTCTGCATGTTTTACAAATGGGGCGGAGACGACAAAGTGCCGCTTTCTCGTCCCGTCTCTGAACGTTTTACGGCGTGACGTTTCCATACATTTTGTATGGAAAAGCAGTAAAGGGGCGCCACTTCCGCGTTGCGTTCTCGTCTTAAGACTCTTCTTGTCTGGCTTGAGTACTATTTTTCTAATCACATATCATTTTATCCTAAGTGTAAATGAGCGAAAACAAAAAGCATAAATACAAGACATAAAGAAGAGAAGAAAAAAATAAATTTTCATATTTGAAACATTCAAGAGAAATTTAATTTCCCTAAAATAAAACAGCGTCGTGTTATTGTTTTAGTGAACTATCACATAGAAATATATTATTGCCAAGTAATACATACCAAATAAGATTAATTAACTTGGCATATTTGATTTATGCATATATATTTTCAGATCTTTGTTGTATAATACACTATTGTACTACATATTTTATCACAAGGAGATGAGACTGTTTAGTGTTTACACTAAAGTAATATTCTAATAAATAAAAAAGAATATTAATGATTGCAGATTTTTGATAGGGGGGCCGGCCAGCCATACATAAAATGTGTGGTCCAAAATGTCCTCTACTAATTTCGTCACAAAAGCTTGACACCTCCGCCACTCTATAATAACCGAAATTAAAACTGAACTAAAATGAAAAAGCCAACAATTAGAAAAAATAAACTGCGGCCGTCACGTTTTCTTAGACCCCTTCCGATCTTGTTACATGTCGTCATGCTAAGCAATACCACTCGCTCCACTGTTCGCGAAAATATTTTATTTATGAAAGGCCCCTAACTAGTGTGACACAGGCAATGATACATCGAAACCCCGCAAATGTAGCTAAATGATAAGTATGGAAGATTTAGTGCCACAAATGCGGAATCTATACTAGATATGGTAATAAAAACAAAACCAGACAATATAAAGGTAGGTAAAATATTTCACTAAGGGCTGATTTTAATGTCCGAATAAATTTTATCTGGCAGATAACGCACAAAACAACCAATGTAGGAAGTACCATTTTGACACATGCTTCTTCTCTGTGTTTATTGACAGCGTGATAATTTAGTACTTTGCTGTCTTATATTTTATCTGATACACAAAGTTTCGTTGGAGATTGAAAAATCGTCCATAAATTATCTACTACTTGTGCCATAGGCGTTAGGGACATAAGGTTCATGACTCACGATCCAACAGGATAAAATACGAAATTTAACATTTGTATCGCAACATTGCATTGTTGGTATATCACACGTCCACTTATGAGAAATATTTAATACCTATACACATGATCTTATACACCTAACGGTCAGTGCCGACGGATGGAGTAATTGCGAAGATGTTTAATAGTATAGGTAATGTTTAACCATTGTAATACGGGCAAAATAATATCTTGGGCGACGTCGCAGCTATTCTTTTTGAGAAGGTCAGTCAAGTTACTTTGAGCGTATTGTTACGACTGAACATATGTACAAAAATATTTGGCGCGCAACTTTGGGTTGCGCTTCGCTGCGCTCGGTGTGTTTTACCAATATCAATCTCACAAACTCTTCAATTGTCAGAGTTTGATCACTTCGCCGCCACTCCGTCCGTCGCCGCTGATCCTAAATGTCATCGCATTGGTGTTCACAAGTTGCATTAATGCCTTGCTTTAACTTTTATAATATAAATTACTGGAATTCAAAGTTATCATGACCGTTGAGCTCGCAGTGGTCGCGTTACATCGCGGATTAAATTCTCGGCGGTGTCGGTGGCGCGCCGTCGCGGTCCTGCAAACAATACCAACTCGTTTCGTTATTCTTCATGGCATTGCCTTTCTTGGTACAACTGTCTATCGTTGCTTAACAGTTATCTTAAAAGTTGCAGGCCGGTGACGTGGATGATAAATTATAATCATACTAGGAGACTCGGCCACGCGTTGCTGTAGCTAAAGGTATATGTTAAATTATACTGTAGTAAACTATTCAATACAGTATGCGCCATCTATTGGGTACTTACTAAATCCAGCCGATAAATTACCTTACATCGCCATCGGTTAGAATCTTAATAATTGCAATAAAAAATATTGCGACTATAAATTAAGATATAAACTATCCTATCTCTCAAGTTGGATCAAACTGCACGCGGTTTGCCAAATTTGATTAAAATCCGTTCAGTAGTTTAGGAGTTCATCGCGGACAAACAATGTGACACGAGTTTTTTATATATAGCGCATCTGTGCTCGTGTGAGATTGATGCCATGGTATTCGCTACAATAAAACCGAATAGGTATCAAAAGTACAAAAAAAAATAGTTTCTCACATGGGGTTCGTGCGCCGCTGGCTTCGCGGCGTCCTGGATCTGGTTGCGCCTCGGTCTCATCATGTACATGGCGACAGCGAGCGCCATCATCAGGAACATCACCAGGAAGCTGTTGCCGGCGGACTCCGGCCGCGACAGCCCCGGCAAGTCCTGTTCCAGGCACTCGCTGTCCGTGCAGTACGACTGACCTTGGCGCAACTGCAAAGTTATCACACATGACATGTAATTTGGAACACAGTAGATACATTGCGTTTAATGTTGACCAAAAAGTCGATGTTCAGTGAGTACCGCCCGCGTGTCATCACGCATAGATTACTAACTGTAAGAGAGTCGCCAACTGCAAGCGAAACCGCTCGATTTTTAGAAAAACTTTCGAATACTGCTTTGCATCGCTGTCGCATTTCCAACGCCTCATACATTTGCAGACTGTTGTGATTGGCTTGTTTGGAATGGTACCTTATCAAAACATTCAGTTAATCCAAATAAGTAAATACAAAAAAGAACTTGCTCATCTATAATAGACATGACGTGTTTGTTTACTCGTATTAATTAACTTTGCCATAATCATCCTTTTCCTTGAAACGTCAGCAACGCGTCCATTATTTTTAAGGTATTATGGATGTTCACGGATGGTGAACACTTACCATCAGATGACCCACTTACTAGTTTGCCACTTAATAGTGATATGATTTTATAATTAAAAACAAACTATGTTTAATCGTTTATTTTGTACGTGTTACCTAGTAGACTTAGTTAAAAGATACTCTACGTGTTATAATAATTAGGCCCATTCTTAATAGTTACAAATATGATAAAAATAGCATAATAATGTAAATTAATGTACGACTTTTAGCATTTATAACAGCGGAGGAGTGCGAAGATTGTACCGATGTGTCCCAATATGCGAACGATGTTATCATAATGCGTCACGTCGTGGGAGGCTGCAGCATGCGGCGCAAGACTATTTATTTCAATCTGACTAAACTACTGGACAATACCTAAAATAGTGCAGTGCTACGATTATTTATATTTAGGCAACTAGTAGAAAAGCCTTTTAATTTATAATAAAATTAAGTGTAAATCGTAGTACTGTGTCGCAATTCACACCTATTTATTTATCCCTTGGGCAAAAATTACATATGTTCAATAAAAGACCACATCAAAAAGTTAGGTTTACAATATTGCTGAATACATCACGGACCAACTAATTTAATATGACGCGCATCGCCAATCGATTTTCAATCTTAATGCACAGTGAATTGAGTGGTGTACTGGTGCGAGTCAAGAGACCTAAACAGTCCGCAAAATTATTGTTCGAAGGCCTCTTTTTTAGAAGTCAACACACATTTTTCCGAGTGCAGTAACTGAATGTGAAGAAAATTTACATCCACACAACATTTACCACTTGGTGGGTACATTTTATAGAAATTAAATGACCCCATTTAGTATGTTTTAAAAATAATGCGGTTAACACGATACGCTGGTAAAAACCGCTGCTGAACATTCAGTGAGATATTTATGAAAATGTTTAAAACTTCGATGATTGTTTGTAAACTACCATTGGATGGGCGGTCGGTTATGTTTGATAGTGTGTGGTTTAATAATTATAGTTGTATGGAATAAACAACATCCTTCTTGTTAACAGGACGTATATCGTATACGAGATAATTATTATTGTAATAAATAGTTCAAGGCATACTAAGTATACCACGCCTTATACATGATACAGGATATTTAGACATCATAAATTAGATCCATCTCTAGTCCAATGTGTTGATTATTATTTGACTTGACCACTGTTTATCAAACGCGATCAAGGCCGAAATATATAAGTTTAGACATAATAAAATTATCATTTAACATTCTATGAATTAATCTTTGCCTAACAGACTTGCACTTTGCGGTTAGCACTGTCCTTTATTAATAATGAATAATATGTCTGGTGTCGGGGACGCCCCCTTGGCCATTGAATCATAATGGTGCTGCCACACCGATGTTATAAAATGTTTACAAACATTTTCTAACATTAAATCTAACATTTTATAACATTTTATAACATTTCTTAACATTTTCTAACATTTCTGAACATTCTTCTTTGACGGCTTCTTTGACGGCGCCGCTCTCAAAAGTACCGCCGCCTGCGGTTATAAAATGTTAAGAAATGTTACAAAATGTTACAAATTGTTAAGAAATGTTTACTAAATGATGCTGCCACACCGGTGTTATAAAATGTTATATAACATTTTCTAACACCGGTGTGGCAGCACCATAAGGTTGCACGATTACGGGAGATAAACATTTTAGCTTTTTGTAATTTTAACCTGTGTGAGCGTAAATAAATTCATGGCAAGCGAATGGCCCAATTTAAATGTGGTTTTTTGTTTGAAAGCAGGTTAAACCGGGTGGTTCTTAGCTATGTTCATAAGAAATCAGTTCATTGTCAGAGTAGCTAATAGATAAATTTGTCAAAACATATTAAGTTTTATTGACTTCTTTATTATTTTTGTGCTACTCGCGGCTCCGCCCGCGTGAACAGCCTTTTCCGGGATAAAAAGTAGTCTTTAACCGTATCCAGGGACCCATCTATCTCTGTACTAATATTTGTCAAAATCGGTAAGTGATTAACTTTCACTTTCGCATTTATAATATTAGGATAAGTTTTAATTATTGCACTCAGTTAATTATTATTGTTGCGAAATAAGGTCACGTTTTATTATAAAATATGCTGATAGCGACCTACCTACTTAACTTTTATTAAGAAGATAACTTGTTGAGCGCATTCACCTTCAAAACACACGTACTGCAATGTAACTAATTAGTATGACTCTCTTTTATTAATGCAAATTTAAATATATTATGTATAAATACAAAGTACAGAGAATATGACCTAGAGATTATTATTTTGTATCGCATGCACGTTTCAAATAGAAATTTATGGAGTTTGCTACTCATCCTTAAGAACGTTAATACGTTTTCAAGCAAATACTACTAGTCGGCTCCTACGGTATGAGAGGCAGGGGGCTTAATGCAGCATTGCAAGCATTAAGATCGAATGCACTATACGCGCAATTTAACTTAGCCGTTAGATCACCAGCCCTCTACACCTGCTGTAGCCTTGGTCTCTAGTCCGTGATAAGATAGGGGGCGAGCCCATCGCAATATCAGATACAATTCTGTATCAGAACAACTTTACAAGGTGGTAGGTCCCTCGTATGCGAGAGGCCGTCTGGGTTGGTAACACCGCTATGTCTATTTCTGCCGCCAAGCAACAGTGTGTAAGCACTGTTGTGTTTCAGTTTGAAGGCCATTGAAGTCAGCGAAATTACTGGGCATTATGAGACTTAACATCTTATGTCTCAGGGTGACGAGCGCAGTTCAGTGCAATGCAGTGCTTTGTAATTCAAAGTTCTGTGAGGTATTGCTTCTGTTTATGAGCAGGCGTGGCACTTAGGCTGCGGTTAGACGACGCGAAAAATTTCGTGCGGCCGACCGCGTGCGGTGACCGCGTACTAACTGTTCAGTTATAGCAAATGTATGTTTTATTAACTAGGACTTAACGTTGAAATTCTTTGTGAATAACTAACCGCGCGGCGGCCGCGGTCGTGTAAACGCGCCCGTACGGCGACCGCGCGGCCGCCGCGCGGTTGGAGCGTTGCGAAGAATTAAACATTATGGCTTAGTCAATAGAGTTTACATTAGTTTTTCGATTGATTCGAGCGAGGCGCCCGCGCGCCTCCGCGCGATCGCCACGCGGCCGCAACGCGGTGGGATTCCGTGTCATATAAACGCGCCCTTACCATCGCCGAGCGCCTTGATCGTCTCGTCATTCATTGAAATAAAAAAAAATAGTTTTTTCTATGGATAACTCAAGCAGTTTGTAATAGGGAGAAACCGGGATTCGAAAAAATATATTTTGATCATTATAGTTACAAATAGAAAGGTAAGGATTAGATATTTCAAAGAGTTTAAGAAAAATGTTAGCAGTTTATATCGTTGTATGTTGAACTATAAACACTATCGCGTACAATTACAACCATGGAATAATTGGAATATTGGTCACTGATAACATTTTAGTTGCGAGCCTGTAATTGCTGTGCGAATTTTAGTTTGTTTTTATTTGATTAAATGACGAGACGAGCAAGGCCTCACCTGATGGTAAGCACCACGCCCATAAACAGAAGCAACACCACACAGAACTTTGAATTACAATGGCACTGAACTGTGCTCGTCACTTTGAGACATAAGATGATAAGTCTCATAACGCCCATTAATTTCACTGGCTTCAATGTCCTTCAAACCGAAACACAACATATACTGTTGCTTGGCAGCAGAAATAGACAAAGCGGTGGTACCAACCCAGACGTCTTCTCGCATATGAGGGACCTACCACCTTGAAACCTACAATTTCATTTCTCTTCTACAATATCAATACAATTACTTTTACATATCTAATTAGTCTTCAATGATAAAGATTAAGGACGCCCTCAATGTCACCTTATTGGTACAAACTTGTCATTATGAATTTCAATATTCTTTGGGGTGCATAATAATTTTTCATATGTGTACCATAATGTCCCTTTTGGTAAAGCCTCTCAGGTGGTATATTTTTTTAGTTCTGGGCCCCTACTCTTTAAAACAATACAATATCCTACCATCATCTTTTACCGGATCCAGAATATTGTTGTGTATGTGTGAACTCTATCACATTAATGTGTTACCACTGAAATAGAAAACTGATCTGCTATAACTGGTGAAGTAACAGTTCCAGTTTAAAGGGTCTTTAACATATAGGTACTTTTGGGTAATTTAGTATTAAATTGCACTAATTTTATTCAAAACTCTGAACATGTGTATGAAACATAATATAAGATCTACAATACAACCTAGAATTTTTACAGAAATGGTCTAATAATGTAACTGTACTACACACTATAACAAATTTACCCCTATTAGTGCTACCTATAATTTGAAAGATAATGCTTCAAGATCTCGATCTAGATCTTGTAACATATAATACCGTGTTTTTGCGAAGGGGGTTAAGGAATTCTTTATGTGATATTTAAAATTAATGTACATTTATATCTCTTTCATATTCCTAAAGTAACAATGCCAAAATTATGTACAATATTAAAAAGTTCATAAAGAAGTAATATTTTTATGATAACATCCAACTATTAGCATGCCTGAGTTTCTTCTTTTAATTGTTTCACAATTGTTTATGTGTATGTGTGTTAACCACTAATTGTTCAGTTAATATGTATATAATTGGTATCTGAATTAATTTTTTGTGATATTTTTATTAAATCCATTTAAATTGTTATTATTGTTATGTTCGGCTGGTCATAAAACCTACAAGCCCAGTAGTTCTATTACATGTGTTAAAAAGCACCAACCCCACTGAGTGGGATAAGGGCATGTGGAAGATTATTAGGGGAGAAATCAATCTCCATATTGGCAACTCATTTCAATTTATTTATAGGTGTGTGATGGGAAAATTAAAATGAAGGGAGGCCTTAGTTCAGAAACAAGACAGATTATTCTTTGTAATATACTTTTTTTATTAGATAGACAGCAACATATACACAGATATAATTGTGTGTAGCGATAATATTAAGAGATCTGTTTGTGGTATCATTTGATTTTACTTCTATGACCAGTTTGTTTAAACATGTTCACAATTGTTTTTGTTCCATATTTTGTTAAAGCGATAATATAATGGAAATCTCATAATTCGTAGGTATCGGCATACACCCACTTGCACAAACACGAAGAAAGGTCACTGAGATAATAGCTCAATTAGTACTCACCAGCGATATGAGACGCCGCATCGCCAGCTCATGATTCCACAGGCACTCGCACGGGTCCATCTCGTCGGCCATGTCTGTAACAAATGTTGCAAAACCGCAACCTTAGTTTTGCACACTATTCACTCGTAGACTTCACTTTCCAAACGAGTGACACAGATTAACTGGTAAAACAGTTTTCGTATTACAAAGTATTAGCAAGAATTTAACTAAACAGTCACGTCACCTATCTTTGATTGCTTTTGTATACGTGTTGTTTTACTTTATTATTTTTGTGTTTATTTACAAATACAAAAAACACAGGACAATGATCATCTGTCACATAACAGGAAGGGAAAGTAAAAACGGATAAATAACGGAGCGCACCTGAAATTTAAGTTGTTATAAAAATTAAGAACGCACAAAACTCAAATGATATTTATTGTAGCGAGTGCACTTGCGTTCGAGTTGTTAAATTAAAACGAAAACGTTCAGCAATTATCTACACTCGCGACGACATTTTTTGATGTGTGCTTGGAGGTGTAGGATTGGTTGATCTAATAAATTTTTATCCAATCAACGGTCGGGGTGACCAATACATGGAAAAATATTTCTATAGTGCGTTTAAAATCCCATTACAGTAGAAATTTGCACTAAAGTTGGCCGTTTCTAATAATTTTGAAAAATAACATTCCGACTGTAATTCCCACCAGTCTCAGTAGTATAATAAAAAAAAAGTAATATAGCGCTGGTGGTAGAATATTCATATCCGCCCTGTGTGCTTTAGCGAATGCACGACCCTACAAAATTGCTAATGATAGGATTCATACCCTCCCGGATACGATGGTTTTAAAACCTGCCATAGTGACCCACACCTTGTGTGTATCGCGTTTCAGGATCAGCCAGCATATATCCGGCTCTTCTGAGGGGCTTACGACATGCCTCGATGGTTGGTTGGTTGGGGTGGGAATAAGGGTACATTCATATATCCCTGGTGCCGCCTGTGCCAGTCGCCTGTTGCTCTTTCCCTCTTCGGTGTGTGAAGGAGTATATAGCCTTTATATAGGTACAGGCCGGCATGATTCTGGTGATCACCGATGAACTCATTGTTTGTCAGTGGTCGCTGGTATTTTGGACTGCACTGCACTTACGATCATGTGTAGTCAGTCACATTGCCGTGCTCGGAAAAATAAAAAAGTTAAAGGGTCGTGTCAGTGAATGAGAACAAAAGACTCATATGCCACCACTGTGTCTGTCCGGTTCTCCCCAGGGGGCTTGCCCCTGATCCTAACCCTTTTCCCATCCCTTTTTCCTTCCCCTCCCCCTTGACCCTTTGGCAGGCCGGCATGATCTTGCCGACCTACGATGGACACATTGTTTATCGTTGGTCGACACTATTCTTGGATTGCGCTACACTTACCATCAGGTGTAGCGTAGTCACTTTGCCGAGCCAGGATAAAAAAAAAAAAAAAATTGGTTGTCTGTAAAGTCGGTTTACTGACGATAGTTGAACGTGACAACGTCTTAAGAAAATACTGATGGAATGGTAGCATTTTCCAAAAGAAAATTTTAATGTCATTTGTTTAATAGATTTGTATGTATATAGAGAAGGAGGTAATTGGAAATCACAATGAAATTGATCAAGTTAGATTTATTTGTACGCATAAATACAATTATGTCAATTTTTTTTTACAATTTAATAGTTTTTACAAGTATACATGTGCGTTGAGCAATAGCAGCTGTCCACGCAGACGCATCGCTCACTCAAGTAGGAGAGAGACGGATGTCGAACGCTGCCGAACGCAAAGGCCGATTGTGCTTCTTTGTCGCTCGTTCCGCGCTCTCGCTTGCACTTCAAGCCTTACATGGAACGCCTCAGACCGAGGTAACGCCGCATGAGTCATGTTTTTTCGTGCGTGCAGCCGGCTCTATCGAATTATAAGACGTTGTCACGTCAAAAAACGAAGTGATAAAACCATTTGAACTTTTTATTTTTCTAAACACACACCTACTTTATAGATTGAAGGCGAGCAGTAACAGCAAGTAAGGATCATGGGCGCGTTGCTGACCTCAAAGGGAGGAGATAATTAGGGCATTGGGAAGAAAAGGGGGATTTGACCATCCGGATATCATAATCACCATACTAGACTTTTGTCTCAACAGTCCGTAACACTCCGCGCAGGTTGGGCTATTGCTGCTTCGTATTTAATTAAATTAAATTATATTCAAAAAAATGTGTCTGAACTCTGGAGATAAATGTATTTTTTTATTTATTAAATTACCATCGCAATAATTAACTACGGTTTCGAATCTTCTGAAATTTACGGTTGCCCAGTTGTGGCCTACCTTTATGAAATATTTAGACCATGGAGATGTGTAATATTTGTTTACACAAGCCATAAAACTGGTTACATACACAACATAATATAAAAAATAAAATATCACCTAATAATAATTCTCCGAATAATTCCTTTGCTCTCGTCAGAAGAAATCGTTAAGAAAAAATATTTATGGAAGTAATTAAACTTTAAAAATTCATTTGGTGGCTGAAGTCTCACCTATCTGCCACTTAAAAATTACACTAGGTTCGCCTTTATTGTGGCTATCAGAAGCTATGAAGAATTTGCGGTCTCACAACACCGAAACTCGAAACAAATATTTCTGGTTCATAAAATTCACATTTGTCTTGGTGCCGGATTTGAAACCCGCAGCTACCCACTCGCCCACTGGGTCACGGAGGCTGTCTTTGTTAAGTAATTGAATAAAAAAAATATAAAAATAAAATTAAAGAAATAATACAAGGTGGTAGGTCCCTCGTATGCGAGAGGCCGTCTGGGTTGGTACCACCGCTTTGACTATTTCTGCCGTCAAGCAACAGTGTGTAAACATTGGTGTGTTTCGGCTTGAAGGACATTGAAGCCAGTGAAATTACTGGGCATTATGAGACTCAACATCTCATGTCTCGAGATGACGAGCGCGGTTCAGTGCCATGCAGTGCTTTGTAATTTAAAGTTCTGTGTGGTGTTGCTTCTGTTTATGGGCAGGCGTGGCTCTTACCATCAGGCGAGCGAACAGACAAAACGATAACAAGGCGAAACAGGCGAAAATTGCCGAAGTATGCATATAATCCTGTCATAATGCCTTTAAGGGCAATATACATTATGTAAAGATTATAATGTGATAAACAGAGAACGGGGAAAGCTTCAGTAGCATATTTGATCTAAGAATTGATAGCGATTTATTCTGTAATCCGGGGATTCCCAAACTATTTAAAGCAAGATACCACTTTTCCAAAATGAAATGATACCTCAGACCCCCATAGCCAAAATACTTTAAATATCTTATCTCTAGTTTTTTCCTATTGACACAAAATACTTATCAATTTAAAAACTTTGCGGTTTTCGTTTATGTTGACCCCAAGGAAACGGATTTCGACCCGAAGGGATCGATATCGGCCACTTTGGGAGTCCCTGCTGTAATCGACATAGAAATTCAATGTAACATAAACATAGATAAGCTATAATTTATTTTTGTGGGTAGATAGTCAATTTGTAGCTTAAAGGAATTAAAGCTTTTGCTCGCGGCATCACCCTCGTTAGACAATCTTTTCTACGCTCTTTCTCCCTTAAGATTTGAAATACCAAAATACGTTTTGCATTAAATGTGCCAAGGTGTATCAAAAATATTATTTCTTAAGCAAATTTTCTCACCCCTTTAGGAATAGAATATAAAAAAAAGCTTAAAGTGATCTTTGAACCTTTGTCGATACAGGAATGTGATGTCAAAATCTCAGCTTCATAGGTTTAGCGGTTGGGTCTGGGCGTTGATGAATTAATGAGTCAGTCAGGATAACAAATTATCTAGGTGTAAATATTATGTTTTTTTATAAGAATAAATTACGAAACGAGCAGGTCGCTCGCCTGATAGTTAGCGCCATGCTGCCCGTAAACAGAAGCGGCACCCTACAGAACCCCAAATCACAGAGCACTGTGTTACAATGGATGCGTTCGTCACCCCGAGACATGTTGTTTTTGTATCCAGTAATTTCACAGGCTTCATATTAAAATGCAACAGTGCATACACACTGATGTTTGGCGGCAGAAATAGACATAACTGTGGTATCAACCCAGACGGCTTCTCGTATAGGAGGGACCTATCACTAAGTAGAAAGATTATAATACGATTCACAGTAATGATAAATCCACAGTTCGAGATATTCCAGTAATTGTGGTGATCGAGGCCGCGAGGTCATGGCGAGGCGTGGCGTGGCCCCGCCCAATGCGCAGGGCGGCCCGCCCGCCCACGATTAATTGATTATTTTAACTGCCGCTGAAAGTACATATTATGTATTATATTATATATTAATAGCCATAGAAACATGACCTGTGTTTGTATTAAATGTGATATGTAATATATTTTATTTCGTATTAACTGATTTTTTAAATAAATAAGTCTTTATTTATGGTGTCTACCCAATATGTTATATATTATTATGTTATTTATAAGGTGTCTACCCAACAGTCACTCACATAGTTCGCCCGACATGTGGTTGTGGCCGCGAATACTTTTAAAATGAAACGAGAGCATAATATGGCGCCCCTTGTTGATGGTTTGGTGGTATACACCTGATGGTAAGCGTAGTGAAGTCCCAAAAACTAGCGACCACTGACAAACAATGAATTTATCGGTGGTTACCAGAATCATGTCGGCCTGTATAAATGCTTCTTCCCTCTTCAGAGAGGAAAGAAGCAAGGACAGGCGGATAACCGATACAGGCACAAGATGTACTCCTATACCCGCCCCAACCAACTATCAAGTCATATCGCAAGCCCCTCGGAAGAACCGGATATACATTTGCTGATCATGGAACTCGATCTACACAAGGTGTGTGGATCACTATGGCAGGTTTTAACACCATGTGTACGGTGGTCGCTATCCGGGTGGATATGAATATCCTATCACAAATGTCTTTCCATATGACCTATGTAATAAATTTCATGAAGAGAAAATACACGTGTCCCAGCAGTAGAACGTGTGTAATAGAGGGCTAGTATTAATAATGTAAAAAATAGATACATCAAAGTCACACTGATAGTCCCAAATCCACACTAGCTTAATGGAACTAGGAGGAACTTACGCTCAATCCACACATAACGAGAACCTACAGAATCTAGATGTTAGGTATAGAAAGAACCTACAATACAGTTTATTTCAAAGCATTTAGTACTAATATTCAAATTATATTTTTGTCAGCCTCTGTAGCGCAGTGGGTGAATAGCCGACTGTGAAGCGTAAGACTGCGGGTTCGATTCCGAGACAGAATATTAGTGCGACCCAGAAATATTTGTTTCAGGTTTGGGTGTGTTACCTCCCAAGAGGAGGTGACGTTAGTCAGGCGTCAGGTCATAAAAACTACAAGCCAAATCTTTCTGTAACATGTGTTAAAAGGCATAGTACGCCGACCTTACTGCGAGTTTGATAAGGCCAGGTGGAAAAAAAGGAGATGCAAACGATATCTACCTTTATTAATGGTAGAGCTACGCTGTAGACACTTTTGTATATAGCATGAATGAGCCGGCTCGACCAGGTCATTACAACTGTCTCACAGGAAACCGACGTAAAATAGCGGCTTGCTGCTGCGTTTCGTATAGTGAGTGAGACATCCGGAGGCCCAAATCCCTCTTCCCTTCGCTATCCCTTAATTATCCCTTCCCTTTAAGGTCGGCAACGCGCCTATGATTCTTTGTTATATTCTCTTGTAGGCGTACACGGGCGGTGGAGATCACTTACTAACAACTTACACTTGCTCGTTTGAAAAAAAAGCTTTTCGAACCACGTCAGGCACATATGTGAGAGCTCTATATTGGATCATCATCGACATATTTCGCGCTTCCTAAGATAAGTTGGTCGCAGTGTATAATTTAGATTTTATGTAGGTAGTACTGTACTTAGTTCTATCACTACTGAATAATATGTACAGCACAACAAATATTAAGCAACATTATCAAAAGTAATTTAAAGGGTGTGGTCGCAAAGATTTATCCTTTACAAAGAATATAAAGGCCTACTCTCATGTTAGTAAAGTTCTAGAAGATGCAATGTGATTGCGCACTGCGCGGGTTTTGCTGGGAGTGGCGTGGGCTTGGCTGGGACCCGCCCGCCTGGCGCGGCGACGCTCGCGCTCCGACCGCCACTCTCTCCCGGACACCGCGCCGCGCGGTCATGGCGCCACTTCTGCGCCCGCCGTGCCGCACGTGAGAATCACTTAATTATATTTTTTTAAATTTTATGGAACTTATATATTCTTTACATTTTTTTTAATCTATGGAAATCATATTTTGTTGTAAATAAGTAATGGACAATGCTCTGTATATTTTTTATATGCCTAAAATTTTCACTTTTTGTATCTTTAAATATTTTTTCATTTGCTAGTATAGAATTGATTTAGTCCAATTATTTTTAATGGTACGATAAAAAAGGTGAATAACATTCGTAGGTAATTATTTTAAAATTTATCTTTCTAATTATATTCACTATGTAAAAATGGCTTTACAGAATTAACAATAAATTTATTAAACAACACAATTTACTGTTAAAACTTTGTCATAGAAAACCTCAGAATACTAAACAGGAACTAGGGGGGTGAAAAAAATATACTATCCACGAAATATTTACTGTTGTCTGTCGTTCGTTTTTTAATAAAATGTTTATGATTATTAATATTTATAAAGCAAAAATGTACAAGTTAAAATAGAAAAGTCTTGACATATGTACTTCATTTAATTCAATAATATTTCCTTGTATATTGATACGAGAAAAATGTTAAGTCACATAAGGAATTTTTTAACATAAGTCTACTGGGATAAAATTCGTAGCATCAATCTATTTGTTTTCTTTGTATAAAATATACGTATCTAAGTCTATATGGATATGACAAAGGTCCCCGTCGCTATTTATGTTGCATTTTTCCCATTGCAAAATTTAAAAGTAAATATTAAAAAGCCTGATATGTCCCACTGCAAGGCAAAGGCATCCCTATCATTCTTCCAATCATCCTTATCAAGTGCTTTTATTGGGCAGTCTAATCTAGAGGAATCTAGTTCATCCCTCCATCTAAGGCTCGGTTTGTCACGTTATATTTTGTCGTATTTGTGGCCCACTCTGTGGTTGTTCTTGCCCACAGGTCTTCCGACACGCGGCAGACATGGCCCGCCCAATCCCACTTGAGATTGGCAGCTTGTTGTCCGACATCAGTGTTGTGCATTTTAGAGATTTTCTGTATGTGCAGATCTTATCGGAATTTGATACACAAAGAAACATCTCAAAAACGATCCACATTTGGTGGAGTTGTGCTTGAACATACTAAGAGACGAATAGACGAAATGAAAACTTCCTTTTTGAAATGGGTTAAAACTGCCGCCAAGCAACAGTGTGTAAGCACTGTTGTTTTTCGGTTTGAAGGACATTGAAACCAGTGAAATTACTGGGCATTATGAGACTTAACATCTTATGTATCAGGGTGACGAGCGCAGTTCAATGCCATGCAGTGCTTTGTAATTCAAAGTTATGTGTGGTGTTGCTTCTATTTAGGGGCAGGCGTGGCGTTTACCATCAGGCGAGCACCTTGATCGTCGGGTCATTCAATCAAATAAAAAAAAAGATGAATATTTTCGGTTACACTACGGAATCCTTTTATGTGCGTGCGCATCTAATCGGTTCTATATGAATTAAAAGTCGGTTAAAAACGGAGGTTTAAACATTTATTTTGTTATATTGAGACATGTACCTTTATAAAGAATGTGCAGACTAACTTTTTTTATTGCAATAAGCTTTGTTTAATCCACGGATATTTCACACCAGTAGTCACGGGCTGGCAAACCGCCCCGTGGCTCGCGGACCACATGTGGTTCTTTGGCCTCTTGAATGTGGCGGTACCACAAACAACAATTTTAGAAATAAAGTATGTCAGTATGGCAAACTTTGAAACTGCGAGAAATAGCGATGAATAATATTTTTATTTTGACTCTTAAAATGTATTTAAACTCCTATTGACATTTGGCTCGTTTATGAAATTAGGTGCCGGTCACTGTGATATTTCCTCAATTTCTATGCTTTTTTGGCATTTAGCCTTGCATCGAAGTACCTTCACAATACAGTCATGTATGCAAGTCATGCAAAAATGTGGAAATGATTTTTTTATTAGCCTAAATCAAAAGGGGCAGGTCGCTCGCTCGATTCGCCGTTCCATGCCTGCCCATAAACAGACACAACAGCACTCAGAACTTTGAAACACTGCATGGAAATTATATACTTACTTACTTACATAAATTGTTAATTCTCTTAATGTCTAGTAATTTAACTGGCTTTAGTATCCTTCAAACCGAAACAACAAAGTGCTTACACATTGCTGCTTAGCGCCTTAAACAAGATATTGATTATAATTTATCTGTCACTAACTCACTCGTCCCACGGCAACTCCACGGTGCCTTGCAGAACAGAACAATGCTCCTCTCTTTTTAGGAATACGTACCAAAAGAATATCAACCGAACTCTATTATAGAGCTAACACACTTCCGTCTATCAATTTATCTCTCCGTCGGTCTGTAATACATTTGAAATCTATTGAACCACATTATGTAGCCAGTTGAAATCACAGAACATGTGTTATTATATGTCTATACTGTAATTAAATGGAAAAGGCACTTTTACGAATGGCACAATTTATTTCATGCGGCAATTCCTGACCTTTATAAATCTTATTGTTTTTGATGCCTATAAGGCGGAACAAGCCGTAAAGTAGGGTTAATTATGGACCTAGATTTTTCTTAAAAAAAGGCACAGGCCAGCAAACGAGCAAGTGGTTTACCTAATGATAAGTGATTATGAACAAAAATACCTGAGGAATCATGGATACGTTGCCGACCTTAAAGTAAAAGGATAATTAAGACATTGGGAAGGGGAGGGGTTTTCACTCATCGTACCTGCGTCCCGTCCCGTCAACGGTGTGAGAAACTGACTTGAATTTATTTTGCGCGCGTTAATTTTGTGCGATAACTCCTAAGATATTCATTTAAATTATATGGTGTAAAAGATTATAATATAGTGCATCAAATGCTTAAGGTAACTAACGACAAACGCGGCCGAGGACTTTGTTTTATAATATGTAGTGCACCCTATTATTCAAAAACATGCTTCACACACCTCAGATAGGTGTAAAACTAAAGAAACGTGTAATATAAAGTAATCATGAATCAGATTCTTCTGGTATTGTGGGCATACATGGGTGGTGGAGATCACTTACTATTAGATGATGACATCATCATTGTTCGTTTGCTAGTCAATGCTATAAGAATATATCACAATAATCTTGCACAGAATCCCTTATAAATCTTATATTTCAATATTTCAAAAACTGGTTTCATACACAATTTACTTTCGGAGTACGTTCGCGTTGTGATAGGTTTAAATCGGGAATTGGAATTGGTGTGCGAGTGCTGTAGGGGTGACGTAGAGGTTTTTCGCGATGAAATCAGTGCGACGCTGGGTCTGACAGCCACTCCGCCTCGCCGCGCCGGACCGGCTCTGATCAAGAGCTCAGTGCAGGGCTGTCGCTTTGCGTGATTGCAATTTTATGTTAAAAGTGGTATTAAAAATTAACCCTAATTTAGTGAATATAGTAATAATGAATATATAATAAATAATATAATGAAGTACCTGGGCGACCGAGCTTTGCTCGGGTGAAAAAAAAAAAAGTAGTATTATTATTCGCCAATAGATGTCAGGAATTAAGTCTAACCTCAAAGCAAACACTCATTGACTTAATCAATTAATTACTAATCTTAATCTAGATGACCCGGTGAACTTCGTATCACCTAGATATAATTGTGTAAAATGTGGTCAAAACTTAATACAAAATATGTTTCTTTTACATTAAATGCAATTAAGTGAGGTACTGCACCATTGCACGTGAGGTAGCCCGTCGCACATTTAATTGACTTCGACGACCTAAGTCAGGTCCCTGTCCTGTCCTATCCTGTTCTGTCCCGTCCCTGTCCTGTCCTGTCCTATCCTGTTCTGTCCCGTCCCTGTCCTGTCCTGTCCTGTCCTGTCCCTGCCCTGTCCCTGTCCTGTCCTGTCCCTGTCCTGTTTAGTATAGCGTGGCGACCCGTCACCACGGCAAGCTTCGCAACGCCAACAATCCCGTTTATACCTGTGCTTATAGATGTTTCACATCAAAAAGACATCAAGTGTTTCATACCCAGGAACAGTTTGTATTGGAAAATTAAGTTGTCGTTTTTAGTGTTTTCCTTTACTTATTATTTATGTTACTCATTTTTTCTCACCGGGTAAACCTTCCCTGAACTTCCACAAATATTTCAAGATCAGAATTAGCCAAATCGGTACAGCTAGTCTCGAGTTTTATATATAGAGTCATATTTTTCAGTTTTAATTGGGACTACTTTAAGTTGATAAAACACGAATAAAATGACATTTTCTAAAAATGATTCCTAGCTAGATCGATTTATCGCCCCCGAAACCCTATATACATACTAAATTTCATGAAAATCGTTGGAGCCGATTCCGAGATTCCAATTATATAGGTATATATATAAATATATACAAGAATTGCTCATTTAAAGATATAAGATATATATTTTGAAAAATTAGAATGCTCTTTGAACTGGTACTTTCTTAAAATTAGTCAAAAGTTATGGACAATATTTCACACATATACGTATATGTCGCTCTGGTCATAAATATAAACGTGTATAAATATTTATATTTACATATTAGTTTACACTCTCACAATTTGTTTATGAATTGCCAATGGAACCCCTTTTTATTCTAAACTAACCTTTCTTTCACTCCAAATAACCGTTCATGTAGCCGGGTTAAAAGTATTTCCTAACAATTTATTGAAATTAAGTTTCAGTCTGTTGGACGTAGGTCTGTCTAAATGAGCCTCAATCATCCCGTTCTTATATAAACTCGTATTGAAATAAAATTGAGCGCTTAATCGCGTTAGCACAGCCCTACATTTATCCGGTCGGTTGAGCGTGTCCAGTGTGATGTCAAGAGGCAGTTCTCCGTCACGACGCGGCGCGCGGTTATAACATTTGTCACTTCATTATACGAGCCGGTCGCACGGCTGTCCACCGGTTCGGGCTCGGGCCCACACTCGAGACCCACTACACGCACTGCGATTATTTCTCACCGGTTAATTAACCGGCCACAGGTCAAGTGATTGCACTTCTTTATTCGTCGGCCCCAATGTTTGGCGAACACATTTGTGTTTGGGATGTTGTAGTATACATTTAGTGTTTTGGTATTGCTATCGCTTTAGGTTTTGTAAGTGGTTCGAAAGTGTCTAAACTGATTTGTATGTAGTTTTAAGATTTATTTTGTCGTAAATTAACAAAGTCTCTTTTCTGGAACAAACCCGAAAAATGTGTGATGATTAGTAATTCGAGGGCAAAGCCGAGGTACTATTGTTGTAATAGTGTCTATATAAGTAAATTAATACTTTTAATTCATATATTAATAATAACAGGACATCGGGGGTTCCGAGAAACTATTGGCATAGTTGTGGTAGAGCAATGCCTAGTGAGTGACATATGAAGTGGTTAGCGAAGTTCTGGGTTAGGCCAGGCACACTGGGCTACCCCCTAATTGCCGTTGTGTATGGGCATATATGGCACTTATCATCAGACAAGTAACTTACGCCTCTCGTCATTCTGGCGTATAAAAATTATTGAATTCATAAAACGCTCTACATTATTTTACATTATTTATTTTATGAGACTTAACATCTTATGTCTCGGGGCGACGAGCGCAGTTCAGTGCCATGCAGTGCTTTGTAATTCAAAGTTATGTGTGGTGTTGCTTCTGCTTATGGGCAGGCGTGGCGCTTGGCTCGTGTGGCCATTCAATCAAATAATAATCATCATCATCTCAGCTTATTGCTGTCCACTGTTGAACTTAAGCCTCCCCAAGTGAGCGCCAACCATCCCGGTCTTGGGCAGCCCGCATCCATCCGTTACCTGCAATCTTTTTCAAGTCGTCGGTCCACCGTGTAGCCGGGCGCCCTACACTAAAATAATAATAAAAAAATTATCGATGTTCCAGGGAGGTCAGCTAACGCTGGCTGGTCGGAGTGGAGGGGTGTTAGGTTTTTTCGTTACGGAATTTCTGTATTCGGTCTCGCCGCTCAAGGCCTGCGATAAAATCTATGCAATAGCTTAAAAATACAATGATCTGCACCAGGGAGTGGCGGCTGCGCGTCGGTAGGCAGTAGGATGGCGCTGAAGACCCCGACGCCGGCCGTCGGCGAGCGCGAGACATGGGGCAAGAAGGTGGACTTCCTGCTCTCTGTCATCGGGTTCGCGGTCGACCTCGCTAACGTGTGGCGCTTCCCTTATCTCTGTTACAAGAATGGAGGAGGTAAGTGCATTTTATTGTATTGCTTTTTTTACTAGCCCTGTATTAAATACCTTCCACTGCTGGGCACGGGCCTCTTCTAATGAATGAGAGGGATTAAGCCTTAGCCTTAATTAAGCCTTATTGCTTCTACTTGTGCTAATATTTTTTTTCTAGGTTTATGGTGTAGAGGTTCAAGCAAGTAGAGTACACTTTCTGTTTTTCTTATAAGCCGTTTATATTTTACGGTTTCGTTTTCCTTTAAGATTTACATACTAAGTACATATAATGACTGCCTCGGTGGCACAGTTGTAATGTGTACGCGGTACGATTATTGTGCTGAAGTCTAGGGTTCGATTCCAGGGTCGGGTAAAAGTGTTTTTGGGTTTTTCTATCACGAAATGCTCAATATCATTCTGGAGTCTGGCATGGCGATAGGATTGCTTTCTATCACATTATGCGACGGAAACAAGTTCGTCAATATGTGGTTATACTTCTGCCTATCCCTTGGGGGATTACGCGCGTTAGTACATATATATGTACTAATGTAATTTATGCATATCCATATACCTACTTATAACGCTGTCACTTTTTAAGCAATTTTAAAAAAGAGTAGGTTCTTGACTCGATTTGTATATCTTTTGTATACACATAATTTTTCACAACAAATTTTATTTTGATGATTGTTTATTTTTTCATTCAAATGGTAGGTATAGTTCAAAGTCGATCTCATTGAAACAAGAGGAAATTCTAACTCGTAAGGTGATGAAAACAATGATGATAGACTAAAGAACGAAATATGCATCGAATATTCTTTTACATAAGAGTAAAATAGTAATTTTATAGCAATAATAAATCGCTAAAAATAAATTTAACCAATTCCAAATCGTGTACATACCTTCTTGATTTAAACGACTTCAAAAAAGAGGAAGGTCTCAAATCGGCGCGTTTTTAGTCCATAGGTATATAGTCCACGATTGCTCCGCCAATTGTGGGCCGAATTTATTGGAAAATATTCACTCGATAGAATTTAGATGCGATGTAGTCATAGGAAGTCAATTTTTTTTATGATCCTAGACAATCCAGCATTTAGAAAAATCTCTTTGTCCACTAACGGATTGCTAACTGATAGTTTTGATAGTTTTACGAGTATCGCAAAAAGTCAATTACAATTTACCTCTAAACTGCGCATCGTCAGTTCTCTATAAAATCGGTTACCCATATCGCCTTAATACATTTAAATGTTATCGTCAAAGGGTGCATTTATCACGTAACTTTATAGGAGTTAATCACATTTGGTACGTGCTCGGTAGTGGGTAGTTACGAAGACGTGTCGTCGGCGCTTGTGGTAGCACTAAGTGCCTCTCGCCTCGCTAATTGTCGCCTCGCCTCGCTGCTTCCGCCTCACATGCACCGCCAAAGACTAAATGCACTCACTCTTCACACGGGCACGAGTCGGTGAGCTATTTTGTTCCCGAACTTATATGTGAAATAGTGCGAAAAATGTGAGAATAAATAGTATAATAGGATGTTAATACGCAAAAACGTTCCAAACTAAAATTGAGTTATTGATTTTATTTTTATGAAATTACTTTTTATTAATTTTGCTTCTGTTAGTTTTTCCTATCAAAAATGTGGGCATTTTTCATGTATGTACGATTTTGCAAGAAAAAAACTATAAATTATCAATTTAAATAAAATATGAATAATAATTTAGCAAAATAAAATCGATATCTCTATTTATAGAAAGGATCCCGGGTAACATCGACCTTCACCCATCTGTTTACCGAATGAAAAATATATTTTAGGGTATAAAATGTGTTGCTGTACACATACCAATAGGGTTGCCTAAAAAAATATGGTCACAATGTTAAAAAATATGCATGGTAGTATGTAGTTTACCGAAACTATTGAAATGCTCGAGAAAATCCAAGATTTCTTGAAGCACCAGGTCAATTGTGTTCGGTACGTCGGCGGAGTCATGAATGTGCGCTAACTCGCGTGTAGAGTCCTCGAGGCATAATGGGTGGTTAACAATCGTGCGCCTTGTGGCTCGGCCTCTGCAGCCTCGAGTGGCCGCAACCCGCACTGGGCTTACACCCACCCTTTACTAATTGAACACATTGTACTCCACGTACTACCACTGTACTATTACACGTATAGAATTAAAATATTTTTGATTGCAATTGTTCTGTGCGCGAGTGATTTGTAATCTTCATGTAAATATTTTAGTGAGGTATTTGAAGAAAAAATAACTATTTTCTTTAAAATACATGAGGTGAATGCATAATATGCATATAGAGTGAATACTTATAATGAAATAAGTAAGTCGTTTGTGTGTATGACAGACCGTGCAGTCCAGTGTGGTTACTGGTAGCGGAAATGACTAGCTTCAGGCGAGCATGGCGGTGGCGTTTGTCGAGAAATCTACCGGAAACGGCTCAAATGAGATTTGTTTGATCCAGCTTAGTTTATGGATAGACTTCGTACGCATAAAGTATGATTTTATGCTCATTTTAATTTTTTAGCTGTTATTTATTTATTATTTTATTAGTTATTTAATTATTTTAAAAAACATTGTAATGTCTTTTTAGCTGGCACATTAAAGTGACTACATTGATCCAAATGGTGTATAATGCACAAATATAATGTCTAGTCGAGCGCTAGACTTACCGCCTAACTAAGGTAACTGGGTATAGTCTGACCCCAGAACTCGATTTACTGGTACGAGCTACAACTGAGGAATTTTCACCATGTGTACGGTGGCAGCTACCCAGTCGGTAATAATCTATTAATTACTGACAGTGATATACCTATATATTCCGCGTAGGGATTGGTGATTTGGTTCCAATGTGCTGTCTAGGAATCTTTTGATTTAGCAGAGATTAAGCTATAATAAATTTCGTAATTTTTTGTGTCTGCTTTGAATACCTAGTTAACAAATTAAAAATACCGAACGTTTTGTAAGTATTGCAATTCACAAATTAATATAATAGTATCATAAATCCCTAAATTTAAAAATACGAAATATATAATTCTAAAACATAAAATTCCTTACGTAATAAAATTTACAATATAAAAATAAACGCCTATAAACATTACTAAAATAAACTATAAAGAGATTATTTTTTTCCTTTGCCTTTCTTTGGCGGCGGCGGTGGGGGTGGGGGTGGTTCTTATATGATCTCCGGCTCTGGTTCCGGAGGCGGAGTCGGTGGCAGCGTCCTATCAGGCCATATGCGTTTCATGAAATCACAGATCAATTGCAGGCTAACGTACTTTGTCTTAACTGATTTAGGTCCAGGGAATATCACGCACAACTCGTTCACAATACCCTCGTCTAACGGCACATTCTCCAATTCGATCCTCTCTAATAGTTCTTTCATACTCATTGGTCTCGGAAACTCCTTATTTAATCGCAAGAAGAAATGCGCCATGTTGACCTTATGTTTCTTCCTTGATTTTCCGAGGTAATCGGCTCTTTGCAATATTAACTGTCTGGGATCAGGACCTTGCACAGACCAGTTCTGCAGCACTTTGCCATGCTGTACCATGAAGTTCTTTCTGGACTTCATTCTCATGACTCTATTCAAAGTGATCAAAAACCTTTTATTAACGCAAATATTTTCAAGAAATAAATTTTCGATTTTAACTCGTGGCCTTAACATTTTTTCAATCGTGGCCTGGGCGTCCTCGGGTGACATTGGATTGAACGAAAGATGCAAAGTTGTTAATTTCTTTGCTCTGAATAGATTAGATAAAATAAGTTGTATAGCCTCACCTTGAAGCCTGTTGTTACTCAGATTTAATGTAGTGAGTGTAGGAACTAATAATATATTTTTAATTCCTTCCGCTACCCGTTCCCCTTCAAGTGAATTCCAAGCTAGATTTAATTCCTGCAACACTTTGCTTTGTGCTAGAACGTCCAACATTTTAACAGTAGTTGCAGCATGAAAAAAGTTATTTCGCGAAAAATCTATGTGTGTGAGTTTATTGTTGTACTCAAAAACCTCTGCTAACGCTACGGCAGTCTGTTTGCCAAGATGATTATAACTTAAATTAACACACTTAACGCTAGCACTAAACATCTGCTTCGCAAAGTGTAAGCCGCCAGCTTCCCCAATGAAATTTCTGGTTAGATTCAGCATCGTCAGTGTGCGATTGAATGCCAATGCATTCCCTAGACGGAGCATCCCTGAGGCGCCTATACGACATCCTGTTAGGTTGAGCTCTTTTAATGTAACGTTCGATCCTAGCATTTGCCCCAAATGATAGCATGAATCATCGTTTAGAAAATTATCAGTGAGATTGAATCGCTGGACATACTTATTGTATTGTAATGCCATTGCCATTGGACGCACTCCCGTTGGATTTACTCCATAAAAACTAAGATCGATCTCATCATTGAGTAAATTCCTGTGAAAGAGCCTAACTGGACATATGTTCATATCTTCGCATAGGAATAAATAAAGGGCTTGTCCGTCGTCCGGGTATATCACAGGCTTTTCAGGCGCCAGTAGTGCAGCTTTTATTCCCGGATCAGACACAGCCGGGTAGTTGTAGTACGGGTGTAGAGCAATTTGGCTATCGGACATAGCTACATACTTGGTGCATAGTTCACCGCTGCCCGGAGAATATAAGTTTTGGGAAAATAGTAACTTTTTCTTATTTTCTTCAGGCATTTCCATTTCAAGAGATGACCGTTCGCTCATAGGGGGGTCTTCTCCAGAACTCTGTTCTTCTGCCATAAACAGAACCTCCGTTTCATCTTTTTCTACAGAGCTTTCGTCTGACATCTTAAAGTAAACCGCCGAAAAGCGTCGGGAATCAAAATAATAAAAGAACTAATAAGCTGAATAGTAAAAAAAAATAAAAATATAAAATGTAGATAACAAAATGCTAATATCAAATTATGAAGATGGCATTTTGACATGACAGCTATTTATTTTTTGGCTGTCAGACATATACAGATACTGAAAAGGTTTTTGTAAGCTTTGTGTGGAGTAAAGCAATGGTAACAATAGAAAAAGTTTCAGCAATTTTGTTGCGTAGATGACGTCCTGTATAACTTGCGGGTTTATGTAGTGGTGTGTCCCTACATAAAGTTTCACCCGCACGCTAATTGCATCCTGATCTTTGCTTTGAACGTCCTCAGCTACCCTTTACCGTCCAAGAGCCAGTAATTGACAATCAAAACGCGCCTTTTACGCTGTGAGAAACTTCGTTAGTTCGTCGATGTGCAGGAAAATTAGTAACGCAATAATAGGAGAGGGTAATAAGCTAATGGAGAGGGGTGGAGGTCATCCGGCCCGAGAGGCCGATCGTGTCTGCCTCTGATCTAATTATATGGCAATTCTCGTGAACTGTTGAAATGTGATCTTGTCCTTGGACCGTCTGTGTCGCGAGATTGCTTCGGGAAATTTATTTAGCGCTGAAAGGCTTTTAACTTTTACGTACATTATATCCTCCTAATTTTTAATTAGCACACACATTAAACAGTACTCCGTTTAAAAATGTTGTGCGATTCACCAGTCTTCATCTATTTCAAAAATACCGACATAATTATAATGATGATGTTGATTACAAATTATTCTTCAGAGTGACTGACCAGGTGCCGACCATCGTGGCGGCCGGAAATTGGTAGCGGATTCGTTTATGAAAAATTCGGACTAAAGCGAGTCCGATCGCGCACGGCGCATTCCGCATCTTTCATTCACACTCAAAATTTTAATTTTTTGGTCTTTTTATTATTTGTTACGATATTCCTCATAATACATATAACAACATATTCAAGAAAATAAGATAACAATGGGTCGGCTCGACCGGGGATCATTGTCTCACAGAAAAGACGAGACGAACTAGAGACGAAGTAGTAGCAATGGCTTGCTGTTGCATTTCGTACCGTGATTAAGATATCCTGAGGCGCAAATCCCGGCTTCCCTTCCCAATCCCCTAATTATTATTCCCTTAATTTTAAGGTCGCCAACGCGTTTGGTATTGTGGCTGTTCATATGCGTGGAGTTCATTTACCATCACATGAGGAGCTTGTTCGCCACCTAAGCTATAACAAAAAACAAAAAATGTAAAAGTAATTTACAAGGTTTATCGAACAACGTATAATTTTATGAATTTTTCGGAACTTTAGAGGATAAAGTCCTTACGAAATAAAACCAGTAATATAAACCTCTCATGCCCATCACAAACCCCCAGTCATAAATAATAAAGCGTATCTTGAATTGATTTATTAGGCGAAGTACACAGCGTTAATAGTGATTTCCCTTACTAATTGATTGGGGCGCACTTCATCATGCGACCCGGCCATCCATCATGCCGGCGACGTGTAGGGCTCGTGGCTTGTGCCATACGCCCCGACCTCAGCATGTTTATCATATTATTATTAATTGACAAATATACAGGTTTCAGTACTTAGTAAAAACACAGTAAACAATATTATTTTGTTTGTTGCATGTTGCTTATATGAATATGAAATATACACATTCCATAGTCGGGTATATTCGTCTACATGTTTCGTATTTTGAGTGTAATTTTCGAAGTTCTCTTTCACTTCTCAAGCTCTCTTACTTTCTTCAAAACTTTCCCGTTGGAAACAAATTGCAGATGCGTTAATCTATGATCTTCATATATACGTTACTTACTCCCATATGACCTACGTAATTTTATATACGTACAGTATACATCCATACGCACTCACACCTGTAATCTCCGAAATGGTAGGTAGGGGTGTAAGCCGTACACCCACATTGCCAAGCCTTTTTCCGTCCCGTGATGTGATAGAGGACGAGCCTATCGCTATACCGGACATAAATTGCAGACTCCGGGCTGATGCTGAGGATTTCGTGACAGAAACACCTAATGACTGCCCGACCCGGGATCGAGCCCGAGACCTCAAAACAGCAGTCGCAATACAACTGCTCCACTGAGACAGTCTTTACTTTATAATAGTATTTAGTTTTAGTCGATACGTTTTTTACGAGAAACGTGTGAGGTGTTTGGAGCAGCAACATAAAATGAATGCGATATTAATATTTGTTTTTGAAGTAAAAACTTCTTTAGCGGGGTTGAGCATTTTTCTTGGGATGAGTATAAAATGTTAAAATCGCGTCAGGACACGTGACCTGATCGAAAATTCGTAAGACGGATGGAGAGTAGACCGCCGGCTCTGCGTTTTTATGTAATATAAATTGTCATTTTTGTGAATGATGGCGCAATAAATGAATATTGTATTTAACCACATAAATTATAGTACTTTTATACTTATAAATAAAGCAATTCGTGCGAAATTATTCCCTAACCATTCCAAAATATTCAAAAATGCACAACCTTAATCTTCAAGTTTTCACTTCTGCCTGCACTCCCAGAGTGCAACCCGTTGTTTTTTTTTTTATGTTATAACAAGAATACCCGTCGTCATAAATCAAAGTTATAGTCGAATGCGATAAATTGTCACGGTACACGAGCCCATAAATACGTTTCCAGCATTTGATCGGAACAATTCCGGTAAAGATCCGTTTGCCGATGATTTAATGCGTACCTATCTTGTAATCTCGTAATACCCAATCATCCGGGGCGTCCGTCGGGAGAGGATCGTATCGGGATCTGAGGCGATTCGATTACCAGCTCACTACACCGTAGTCAATATTTCAATTGTGAAAATAAATTATTTTAATGAAGCAGTGATAAATCCGATTAGTGGTGATTGTTCTTAATGAACTGTTCATTTCCTAAGCCTGCAGAAGGTCCCATTAAAATATTTCTTTCGTTTCTTTATTTAATTTTAATTGATCCATGGTCAAGTGGTAGCCGACATCAGCTGATAGATCGTGAAGTCGTAGGTTCAATTCGGGCTGTTACAACCTGTGTTAATTTTTTTATGATTCGAAAAAATCGAACATACATCATGGGTGTCCATAGATTAGCCACCCATCATATCATGGGAAGATTAGCTCTGCAAATATGTGGCATTTCTGCCTACACCTGCAGCGCTACAGGCGTGAGCTTATTTTATTAATTATGAAGTCTTTTGTAGAAAATATCATTGAAAGGAGCATCCATTTTACAAAGGCCTATTATCATCTATCTAAGGAGCGCGAACTCTCAAGTGTCTTAAGCGATTTCCGCCAACTTAGGGGAAGTTCGTCTTGGATCGCCTCCTTTCGCTTTATCCCCGACCTGTTGCGTCTGGCAATAAAATAAATCCGGACCATCCCCGTCTCCCCTTCTTGAGATATTTCATCGCGCAATAAGAGAGTGAATTCTCCCGATTTAGATAGTTATTTTATTATGATTTATAATGTTTGAGGGCCTTTCGCAATAAAAAAAATGTGTTGTGCCAATAAATGCGAATCCTCGATATAAAATCACTTAATGACTTCTTATGTTTACGCGAATATTACTCATTGCAATAAAACTAATTTAAACGGATTTTATCGCAGTTTTTTATTAATTTTGATCCCGATGTTTCGAAAGCTTTTCAGTCTTCGTGGTCACGGGGTGGACTAACCGCGATAAAATCCGTGACTTCCACGCGGGCAGAGTCGCGAGCTAGAGCTAGTAAAATTAATATTAGCTACGGAAGAGTCTTGTTTATCAATTGTGCCACATTCATTAGGACGAACAAGTTTACTTGAAGTAGATGTGGAACAGATGTGGCGATAGGCAACTCACTAAATTACATTAAACGGTGTTGTGGGAGTTCGAACCTCGCAAACTGCAAAGCATCTTGATTCCAAAAAAAACTAATTTATAACAATAAAATTGATAGTGGTTCACAAGGTGGCAGATCTCTCGTATGCGAGAGGCTGTCTGGGATGGTACCACCGCTTTGTCTATTTCTGCCGCTAAGCAACAGTGTGTAAGCAATGTTGTGTTTCATTGCTGTGGTAGGGGTCGAGCCTATCGCCATATCGGGCACAATTCCAAATTCCGGGTTCATATCGAGGATTCGACCCGGGATCGAACCCAAGACCTAAGCACAGCAGTCGTGCGCCACCGAGGAAGTCATTCAATACAGGTGTAAATTTCTTGTAAAGGATCTTGCAAAAGAAATCTTGTTCAAAAAGTCTTTTACTGATTATTTCTGAGATATTTCATCGTATTGTCTCGACTTTCTTAAAAGCATATCGAAATTCGAAAGTAAATGCGAGCGACTTAAAAGGCCAATTACGGTACAATCAGCTACGCCAACCGCCTGTGCCACCCTCGGGAATAAAATATAAAATTATTCGACTATTACGATTTGCGAACTAAAATCGTTACGTTTCATCGAAAATTTTAAAAGAATATTACAGTAGAATGTTATTTATTGGCCGAACAGATTTTCTTCAAGCATACCTAATAAAACATCTCCATTTTGAAATAAAACTAATTTAAACGGATTTTATCGCGTTTATTTATTTTAGTTTTGGTCCCGACGTTTCAAAAGCTTTTCAGCCTTCGTGGTCACAGGGTGGACTGAATAATATCACAGATCATCATCAAGAATCATCAAAATAAAATTGAATAAAAAAATTAATCGCATTGGAAACAGTTAATTCGTAAAGGCGATACGATATCATAGACGCATTTTTTTATTTTTTTTTTGTTTTGACGCTTGCTGTAAGCCTGACGCTAGTCGGCTGTATACAGCTTCACCGGACTTTCGGGTGAGCGCTTTAGGCGCTCTCAACCCTTACATTTAAGTGACCACGCTGAAGGCACCCCCTTTGGGGTACGGACCTCGGCTCAGGACGTCCACTGCGGGAGGGCAGACACATCGGCTCGCTTGCCGGTACTAGGGTCGGGGGGGGCATAGACAGAAAGATATAATGGTGAATTTAGGAAGCATTAAGTCCCTTGGTAAGATTATCTAATATAACCACAAAATAAATTTAATGATCATGCGGACTTGTGCAGGTGCGTTCCTGGTTCCATATTGCATTATGTTGGTGGTGGGTGGCATTCCTCTCTTCTACATGGAGTTGGCTCTCGGACAGTACCATCGGAAAGGCGCCATCACCTGCTGGGGCAGGCTCGTTCCGTTATTCAAAGGTACGTAGACACAACAGCGAGAAACATTCTGTATTTCATATTATAGTTTCATTAAATGATTTATTTATGTATTATTTCTAGGATAATTTATTGTACACCATCTCCGTCTCTGATATTGAACATATGTATACATGTTATGATATGTATACATGTTATGATATGTATACATAAAACATACAGAGTAGGACAAAAACTCAGGGTTTTACAAACTACTCATATGGGATAATGTTCTATGGCCACCACACACAAATAAAGTTAATTAATTTCCTAATTACAAAACATGCTAACTAGATAAATTTGATGGCATATCTATTAAACAGCATTGATTTTATAAAAAAAATATATAGCTTAATCATTATATGTAAAGAGAGTATGAGTAAATTGTATACTTAGTTTTCGATAAGGGGTTTATCACATTACTATAACATTCGGGGACAATAGGCAGCGGAGCTTCAATTGTAGACCTTACTTACTAGACTTAATACTACTTACTAGATTAATACAAATCCTTAAAGAACTGAAACACTAGAAAAGTACACTACGGAATAGTTGGAGTATTAAAGTGTTGAGTGGCTCACGTACTAAGCTCTGGCGGCAGATTTATGGGATCTAGTCAGTCACGTAGCCGATGGTAATGTACTCGTAGTTGGAATGGACACTCGCGGGCTCAAAGCTGAGTGCTGATGTCTTCGCGATCTTGAATTATTGCCACGATGCATTTACAGATCTGAGACTTCTTATTGTTAAACTAGTCAAGGATTTTTGATAATTTTTTAAGAATTTTCAAGACATACAATTTATTGTCATTACCATTATTTGGTGTGTCATTCTTTTAATTATCTACAGTTTTGTAAAATTATGGGCTATAATCTCCTCAATCTGTGTCTGTAACAATTTTTTTTCGAAACTATAACGGGAGACTTGGAGTGCTCGAAAGTCGGTCGCAACGTCGCGGCGCGGCGCGAGCTCAGGACTCACTTAGCGTCCATAATTGACACCATTTGGAAGGCTCCCCTTAAGTGCTCGCCCCATACGGCGGACGTTCTCAAAAGGCTCCGCTAGATTTGCGAGGCTTATGCTCGTTGATTTCATTTCACTCGATTGTCACGTCGCGCCGCTGAGTGCCCGCGATTTTTTCAACTGAAATAAAATTGGTAATGGAGTGGAAAGGTTGCGGGTGACACGACTCTACTTTTATCTGAATTTATATCGATGTTGAAGATTGGACGATTTAGGTCTGAATAATTTTCCAGTTATGAAAATAGAATTGTCTTTTTTCGGAATCATGATATTGAATAATTAACTTTAAGTTGAAAACTTATTGAGAATAGAGTTAGATTTTGTCCACACTCATACGTGCGTATAATGAAAATTGAAATAATTTTAACGTTATTTTAGTTACTAGAGCATATAAAGATACACATGCAGATCCACACTTCCGTGATTTTCGCCACAAAAACAGGTTCGGCGTGCCTTTCATACGTATTTGTTACGCCAATTTGGACAATAGTTCTCGTAACATGCATTGCATAATATGCATTATGCATGCATAGTGTCATTTTGCCGCGACTTAAATGAAAATGACAAAACTTTAAAATGCGACTACATTTTCTTGACGTTTCCCTGCACCGAGAGGTGTAGCTGTCACACTTACTTTTTTACGCTAATATGGACGGGCGCATATCATGCACCGTCGCACATTTTGCCATGATTTAAGACAATAAATTACATGACACGGCGATAGGTTACTAGGCTCTCAGAGCGGATCACTCTGTAATATTAGGTTGTGCCATTTGACAACCATGGATACAGTTAAGGGCTTTTCACGTATTTCTGTCACAGCCACGCCTATCAGTGTGGCGAAATGTCACAAGTAGAGGCGCACTTTAAGAACAATGTTTGTGTTACTGCAAAGGTATCGGATACGCCGTGGTTCTGATAGCTTTCTACGTGGACTTCTATTACAACGTGATCATCGCGTGGGCTCTCCGCTTCTTCTTCGCTTCCTTCACCACTATGCTCCCCTGGACCAACTGCGATAACGAATGGAACACCCCTTCTTGCCGACCGGTCAGTTTTAATTAGTAGTTTTATCGTGTTAATTTAGATTATTTTAGATTCGTTTGGTAAGTATAATTTAAGTACTTCAACAAAATTTAGAAAATATGCGTTTTGTTCGTCGTATCACTTAAATACACCAATGTAGGTCAATATGGTTATTATTTAATCTTTTTAAACAATTGATAATTTTATAGATACCTCTTACCTTAAAATTATTAACACTAATAAATTATTATGATCAATAAAGTTTATCACTGCCACAACGTATCCAAGGGTGTATGTATGTGTCCTGATTGCAGTTCGAAGCCGTATGGGAAACAAATTCAACCAATCGTTCCCGTCCTCATATCAACTCTACCGCGCTGGGACTCGCTCAAACAACTCCCTTCACTTCGGCTGCCTCTGAATACTTTAAGTGAGTGTATTGCATCATTGTTTTTCTTAGTTTTAATTTCAATTGTTTCACTATTCTGTTTTTAGAAATTATTTTACTACAGTTATGATGTTTGCTATCTGCTAGTAAATCCATAAATATCAACAGATTCGATTTGGATTCATGTTTAATTTCATAGGGTATGCTTTTAGAATTGTTGATGTACTAAGTGTTTAAATTTTAGACCATTGTCCTCTTCTTTTAAACTAATAATGGTATCTAATGTCGCAAATCTTATGGCTATGATATTCATCGCAGCCGAGCCATTCTGGAGCTGCAAGGTAGCGAGGGTCTACATGACCTGGGCGCAATCAAGTGGGACATGGCGCTGTGTCTGCTTGCTGTTTACATCATCTGCTACTTCTCGCTTTGGAAAGGGATCAGTACCTCTGGCAAAGTATGTATAAAAGCATGCTTAATTTATGTCGAGATTATTGATTACGTATTCATTTTTGGTTAAAATATGTCTTAGTATAGTTCTCGTCAATTTTTATAGCAGAAGTTAATCATGAGTGGGATAGAAGTTATTGTTTTCAAGAAACCAAGGGGTGACGGGAGTTGTAGAGGGCGGATGACGTGACAATCATCAGAACTAACATAAAGTTTGACGACAATTATATTCATCTTAATCAAGCTTGAAATACCATTGACAAATTAGTTAAACATATCTACACTGGAAAGGTAAAATTACTAAAACGCCACTACGTGCACATTGCGGTAGAGCATTTTATAGTTGTTTTTATACAATAAAAATCGTATAAATTTACTTATTGTATAATTTTCAGCCTAACTTATATTTAAGTTCCCTTGTTGGCGCTTTAGTATTTTTGCCTTTCCACTGACGATATGGAATACCTATAGTCAAATGGTGGTAGGTATGCGATAGGCCGTCTGGGTTTCATCACCGCTGCTGTGTTGCTTCTGTTTATTGGCAGGCGTGGCGCATACCATTAGGCGACGTAACTCCTCGTCTCGTAATTTTAGTAGATATAAAAAAAATCTTTATACGAACCACAAATCTTCGAATTTTTAAAATCTAAACTATACTTTCTTTTCCGGATCCAGACCTTGTACTTATTAAATAATTTGATTTTGTCATTTTATAGGTCGTTTGGTTCACTGCTCTGTTTCCTTACGCCGTCCTGCTGATATTATTGGTCCGTGGCATCACACTCCCCGGCTCTGCTACCGGTATTCAGTACTACCTCAGTCCTAACTTCGAGGCTATCACGCAACCGCAGGTGATATTTTAGAGTAATAGAATAATTTATAATTTATTTTTTTAGAACAAGCACAGAATGTTATAAAACAATATTTCAATTTGTTTTTTTTTACATGTATACTTCTTTTGGATTGTAGGTGTGGGTTGATGCTGCAACTCAAGTGTTTTTCTCTCTCGGACCTGGCTTTGGAGTGCTCTTGGCTTACGCATCTTACAACAAGTATCACAACAATGTTTACAAGTAAGTGACGTGGAATTAGAATTTCATCATAGTTATCAATTTTACGGTTGTATTATTATTGTCGCCAAAGAATTTATTTATACCAAAATGCAATTATGAAACCTTCGGGAATCGGGACAAGTGAGTATGAGTTATGAGCATTGTCACACCGGTATGTTAAAAAAGTCACTTGCAAAACTACACAGTTCCAACTAAAAATCCAAATTCTTCATCATTACCGATATTAACACGCTTTTATTAGCTTCATACGTATGTTTGTATGTTAGTATGTAACGGAAACTTTGAACATGATTTTGACCTCCTTCAAACGTTGGATTAAATTTTACAATAAAACACACTTTTTTACAATAAAATAATTTTTTTCTTCAAATTTATTTTCTATTTTTAGTTGGATTTTCTATAAAAGCCTGTTTTTTAGTTTTCTTTCACTATTATTTATTTTTTTATAATTAGGTAATGTCATTAATTATAACCTGAATGATAATGTGATAATTAATACTATTACTTTTTATAGGGACGCGATACTAACAAGCGTGATCAACTCGGCAACATCGTTTGTGGCGGGGTTCGTGATCTTCAGCGTGTTGGGGTACATGGCGCACGCGTCCGGGAGACACATCCGGGATGTGGCCGCTGAAGGACCCGGCCTCGTGTTCGTGGTGTATCCCGCCGCCATCGCCACCATGCCTGGCTCCACCTTCTGGGCGCTTATCTTCTTCATGATGCTGCTTACGTTAGGACTCGACAGCTCAGTGAGTCTTAGTATCTAGAGTATTGGGTTACATAACTCGGGGATCTGTTAGAAATCTCCGGGACGTGACTGCCGAGGGGCCCGGCCTCGTGTTCGTGGTGTATCCCGCCGCCATCGCCACCATGCCTGGCTCCACCTTCTGGGCGCTTATCTTCTTCATGATGCTGCTTACATTAGGACTCGACAGCTCAGTGAGTCTTAGTATCTAAAGAGTATTGGGTTACATAACTTGCGGATCCGTGAGTAATCTCCGGGACGTGGCAGCTGAAGGACCCGGCCTCGTGTTCGTGGTGTATCCCGCCGCCATCGCCACCATGCCTGGCTCCACCTTCTGGGCGCTTATCTTCTTCATGATGCTGCTTACATTAGGACTCGACAGCTCAGTGAGTCTTAGTATCTAAAGAGTATTGGGTTACATAACTTGCGGATCCGTGAGTAATCTCCGGGACGTGGCCGCCGAGGGGCCCGGCCTCGTGTTCGTGGTGTACCCCGCCGCCATCGCCACCATGCCTGGCTCCACCTTCTGGGCGCTTATCTTCTTCATGATGCTGCTCACATTAGGACTCGACAGCTCAGTGAGTCTTAGTATCTAGAGTATTGGGTTACATAACTCGCGGACCCGTGAGTAATCTCCGGGACGTGGCCGCCGAGGGGCCCGGTCTCGTGTTCGTGGTGTATCCCACCGCCATCGCCACCATGCCTGGCTCCACCTTCTGGGCGCTTATCTTCTTCATAATGCTGCTTACGTTAGGACTCGACAGCTCAGTGAGTCTTAGTATCTAAGGAGTATTGGGTTACATAACTTGCGGGTCCGTGAGAAATTTCCGAGATGTGACTGCCGAGGGGCCTAGACTTATTTTTTTAGTCTGCTCCGCCGCTATCACTACCATGCCCGATTCCACTTTCTGGACGCTCATCTTCTTTATGATTCTGCTTATAATGGGACTCGACAGATGGATGAGGCTTCTAGAATTATGATATACGATTTATCATGGTGCTTTAAGGGTCGAGGTAAATTTTTATGCAATTTTCACGAAGTAAAACTTTTATGTGGATTTAGGTAAAGCAAACTAGTACCTATAGTGACAACTAAATATACTACTACTATATGAATCCAGCCTTATTTTTGGCATTAATTGCCGCGCAAACATATTTTATTTCGATAGCAATTTTATGCCCCCTTTATTAAAAATAATCTTATTATTTCAGTTCGGTGGTTCAGAAGCAATAATAACGGCTCTAAGCGACGAGTTTCCCCCCATCGGCCGTCACCGTGAGTTGTTCGTCGCCGGTCTATTCACATTGTATTTCTTTGTGGGTCTTGCGTCTTGCACCAAGGGAGGCTTCTACTTCTTCCAACTTCTGGACCGATACGCTGCCGGATACTCCATACTGATCGCTGTGTTCTTTGAGGCTATTGCTGTATCTTGGATTTATGGTAAGTAAAGCTGTTTAGCAGGATGACCAACTCATTTATGGATCTCAGGGATTTCAGCCAGAACGGAGGAAAAAGTTTAATAATTCTGTTGTGATTTTGAGGAACTTAAAGTACCGACTACTCTTCTCTGTACTTGTAATAATTTGGTCTAATCGACATTTCTCATGTTTTTCATAGGCATCCCATGAGCTAAACATGAGCCAAGGATACTAAAACATCTGGCATTTATTACCTCCAACAACCCTTTTATCAAAGCACTAACTACTGTTTTCTTCCATTCAGGTACGGAACGCTTCTGCGAGGACATCCGCGACATGATCGGTTTTCGTCCGGGCTTGTACTGGCGTGTGTGCTGGCGGTTCGCTGCACCCGCTTTCCTTCTGTTTATCATCGCGTACGGACTCTTGGACTATGAGCCGCTGCGATACGAAGACTATGTGTACCCGGGCTGGGCTAATGCGTTGGGCTGGGCTATAGCAGGATCCAGTGTAGTGTGTATACCCGCTGTGGCTATCTACAAATTGATCACTACTAAGGGAACTTTCTTTGAGGTAAGGGTTGGCTTGAAACGTGAGTATGGATTCGAAAGAGGATTTGATTCTGGAATACGAGCGTCTGCGATACAAAGACTACGTGCACCAAAATTTTGATTAACGTGCTGGGTTAGACCATCCCGTGGTCAACATACTGTTTCTTTGAGATGAGCTAGATGGAATTTGGATTCACTAATAAAATTACCCAGAAACAGAAAGTTGAAGGTGTAAAGGAACAATACAGGTTGTTTATAAACTCTAGCGTAAAAAGTTGTGATGGGTTTTCATACCAAACAGACAGATTTGCTGGTGGGAGGATACTTGTATCCGGCCGGATAGCGACCACCGTACACTGGTGCTAAAACCTGCCATAGTGGCCCAACTTGCGTGGGTCGCGTTCCAGGGTCAGCTAGTGTATATCCGGTTCTCCCCAGGGGGCTTGCCCCCTGATCCTATCCCTTTTCCCATCCCTTTTTCCTTGCACTCCCCCTTGGCCCTTTGGCAGGCCGGCATGATCTTGCCGACCTACGATGGACACATTGTTTATCGTTGGTCGACACTATTCTTGGATTGCGCTACACTTACCATCAGGTGTAACGTAGTCACTTTGCCGAGCCAGGATAAAAAAAAAGACCTGCTAAACTGTCTTTCAATGTAAGGCAGATACAATTTGTCTTAATTTTCTAATGATTGTTATCAATAATCATGATATATATTATATTCCAGCGTCTCCAGGTCCTTACCACCCCGTACGCAGACAGCGAAGGTAACGGAACAGTCCACAACGGTATGGTAGTATCTGAGAGTGGAGGAGTACGGCTGGCTTCAGCAACGCAGACCCCGAGCAGTCCCACCGCACCCAATGTCACCACCCCCCCTGCGAGCGGGGCCCCTCCCTTCCCCGCTGCCACCGCACCCGCGCTCGTCTGAGCACAACTCTCCTTCGACGTCTACTACGTCTAAGCACATCGGCTGTCACTCCGAAGTCTACTCATTGTATCATTTCCTTAGCGCTTAGTTTTACAAATATCATAACTTATGGAAATACATGAAACTTACACCTGTATTAATAAAATATGACTACTGTTTATTAGGCGATTAATCGATTCTTAGATAAAATTATGTAGGTACATAATTAGACGATTATGCTAACCATTTTCAATAATGATTATTTTTTGCTTAGCCTTTGGTTTACGTATATTACGATGCTTCGTAAATGTTAAACGAATGACTTATGAAGGAACGAATGGACTGGGAAGCGTGTGAAGGCATTTTAGTCGTAGTTGATTATTGATAAATGAATGTATTAATCTTGTAAGATATTTATATTAGTGTATTTATTCCATAATTTTAAGTACTAAATAATGATCATATTTATCGAGAATTATTTTACTGGTTGTAAACACTATCGATACTGCGCTTATACAAGTTTTACCGCTGTCATATTAATTTTGTATATTAATATCATTTTATAAACAAGTAAACTTATTATTCTACAATTATGCACATTGAAAATGTTATAATATGAAAGAATTTTTAGTTAATTTTGTCAAAGTAAGTAGTATAATTGTAACTTATATATAGCTTAAAGCTTTTATTATCTTAATATTGCATCTATATTTGTAATACGTAGTGTTTCTTTAACAAACTTAATATAAGTGTAAAAGTATATCATATTCAGAAAACCGTCGATGTTCTTTAGCTGTAGTCTAGTAATATCCATTGAGCATTAAAGGTTGACACAGGAACAATTAATAAGTACACAGAGGAAAGTCACATAAACCCCTGGTTTTAGGTCCATCTTTAATTTATTTCTAGTTTTTACACAATTATTTTATTTATTGCAATAAAATCCCGATTCGGTTATTGTTAGGATAAAATCCGTATTTAACCCGTCATGTAGCGAAATAGACATCGAGCTTTATATGTTGTAGTGAAAAGTTTATCCTAATGTAGTCTAAAATGTTATTGTAGCTCATATTCATGAATATAAGAGAAAAAGCGTGTATTGTAGCATTAATAATGTAGTATTTTCTCTCTTATTATAGATTTAAAATGTAATCTCATAAAGTATATTATCAAATAATATAATTACATGAACAATATACGATTTGACGTTGTCGTTATAATATGTAGTGATATACTTATTGCTCTTATGAAGCAAGATCATATATAAATATTTTAAAATCATACGTCTATAAATATTGTCACGATATATAAAAGTAATATCTTCTTTAAATCTATTTCAGATGTATTATGAAAAATATATCTTATACGAATATATTGTAATTTATATTTAACTAAACATATACAATTTATTGGCATGTCATTACGCTGCGATGATATAGTAAGGATAATATATTATTATAAGAAAAATGAAATGCTGTGTAGATAATAGAAACAATAGAGAATAATTCACAATATATTATTATCGATTCGTGTATGTAGAGTTCATATACCCACTTAACTATATTTCACTCTTTTTGCCTTCCTGTGTCTATTTACATGCATTTTAATATTCAATCTTAATGTTAATCTGAATGTTGTAAGATTCATGTTTTGGGTGCTCCATACTACTTTAAATTCATTATTTTATTTGTTAAGTAATTATTTTAATGCTACTATTCATCACTCCGTCCAGGGCAATGCGGACTGATGAATTGTGCAAAGAAATGATAAAGAACATCAAACGTTCTTCCATTTGAACTAAGATTGGTACGCATCACACACGCCAACCATTCTTAAGATCAATGTGTAGAGTAGAGTAGGATTTTTCTCAGCCTTTATTACACATGTTAGTCAAAATACCTACTTATCGATTGTGATTGTACGTAGACATCTATGTAATCAATTTTATGAATAACAATGTATCGATCTCTATTAGGTACCTTATTGTGTAGATGTGGCAAATATATCTCATTAGCTGTTGATGTTATGTAATCAATAGTCATATCAGCCATTATGACTGTTGGTTTTTAGAATAAATTTATACTTGATGTATATGTGTGTTTCATTTAAATCAATGAATTAATATAACTAGTCCACACACCTGTAATCCCGGAGGGTAAATCACAGATGGTAAGAGTATTTCCCCATTTTGAAAATATGCATTTTCCCCTTAGGTACAATTTGATTATACTGAAAAAATATTTTTCGAAATTGAAATCTCGCACTTATTGGAGACTGATCCGGATTTGAATCTCATGAAAAAGAACTCATAATTTTCAGTTCACTTAAGCTCTTATTAGGCTGTAGGCTAATAGATCTTATAACTTACTAACTTTTACTCGTGTCTCCGCGGTACCTACGTAAATACCTTCGTTACAAAAAAAACTCACTTTTATTACAGTAAAAAAATGACATAGAGGACTCGGGGATAACATACAGACTTTTCTATTAGTGAAAGAATCTTAAAAATCAGTTTCATAAACTTTAAAATATTGGTCTAAAATATGTGTAGTACAAGTTAAATTATCGTTAGGGCTTAGGACTAGGCTTATTGTCGTCTGTATTAATCACGACGTAAGTACTTACAGAGTAAGAGCGTGATCTACATCAGCACTCATATAGCATGGACATTGTACTATATGCAACATGCATTTTACAATTTTTCATACACAAGAATCACCTGTCCATTCACCCATGGATCGGTTAGACTGGGTGCAGAGGCGTCTTTACCGGGTGTGCAGGGTGTGCAGTGCATACGGGCGCAGCGTTCTAGTGGGCACCGGCCGAGCTCCACTCACACGCTGGTCGGGCATTGAAAATGCACCTGCGCCCGTGTTATATGTTCTGTTTAAAATATCACTTACTAGAGGGTGCTAGGGTAATGATTGCACACGGGCGCTACATGGGCTAGAGACGCCACTGACTGGGTGGTTACCAATGTAGGAAATTGATATTGCATTCGTACGACGAGTAAGATTATCCGGAGGCACAATTCCCCCTGTCCTTTCTAATCCCTTAATTAATCCATTACTTTAAGGTCGGCAACGCGGGTATGATTTTTCTATCATGAGTGTACAGGGGCGGTGGGTATCACTTACCATCGGGTGACTAACTTGCACGATTACTGGTTTATGCTATTTGAAAAATCATATGGAGCTTTTTTTTTATCCGAGCACGGCAAAGTGCCTGCACTATACCTGATGGTAAGCGTAGTGCAATCCAAAAAACCAGCGACACCAACAAACAATGAATTTATCGGTGTTAACCAGTCATGCCGGCCTGTATAAAAACTTCTTCCCTCTTCGGAGAGGAAAGAAGCAAATCGAGGGATCTGCGACAGGACAGGCGGATGACCGATGCAGACACAGTAATACAAGGATGTACCCCTATATCCGCCCCAATCAACCATCAAGTCATGTCGCAAGCCCCTCGGGAGAACCGGATATACACTAGCTGATCCTGGAACGTGATCCACACATGGCGTGTGGATCACTATAGCAGGTTCTAACACCAAGTGTACGGTGGTCGCTATCCGGGCGGATATGAATATCCTACCACCAGCAATGATCAGGTATGCACGTTTTCTGACGATGTTTTCCTCCACCGTTATAGAGACTCGCCTACACAGCAGCCACTACAACTCCTGTGCACCAGGAATAACACTGGCGCGCATTTAACTTGACACCGAGCAGCGAAGCTCGGCGAGTCTCTGGGAATGCCTAATTGTCTTTGTCCCGCAACGAAATTAATCAGATAGAAGGTTAGGGAGGAGTTGGATATATTCTTATATACTTACTCCACCTTAATAGTGAGTGATAATTAATAATGAATGCAGACTACTGCTGCAGATAACTTCGCAAAGCCCGTGTGTGCCTTCCAGCTAGTTTCAAACTCGCAACAGCTCCCCGTACTAATCTGTGCTCGCAACTTTCATCTTGACAGATCATTTCACGTTTTAACTAATAAGTATTCTAGCTTTATAGTCATTTTATTCTTTAAATTTTACTAAGGATTTATGTTTTGAGAAAAAACAGAGCTGTCGCCATGGAAAGCCGTTTGAATTATTTATTTACCGTTCATAAGACTATGGCAAACTCTCGTATTAGTCGATTACAAATTAATTTGACGGCCATAAAATAGCATCACTATAAGTGAACGTCACTTTGACATTGACAGTCAGCTTTAGAGGTTGTTTGCTTCGTATCTTTTCGTTCAATATTTTATTTATTGTACAGGGAAAAATCGATATGGAAAACAAAAGTGACGATAATAATGCCCCGGAGAAGACAATTTTCGATGCTATCGGCCAGGGAGATTTCGCTGAGTTCAAGAACATTCTCGCCCAACATAAGGGCGACGTTAATTTCTTTGATGAAAATGGTATGACCGCGCTCCAGCACGCCGCATATAAGGGGAACAAGGATATGGTGCAATTATTGCTCGATAGGGTAAGTGTTATTAATACTTTTGTCACGTATGTGTCATTGTTTGTAGCTAAATGTTGCAATACGACTGTTTTACAGGGAGCAGACGTAAATTCTGGCAAACATGAGTACAACTACACGGCGCTGCACTTCGGAGCGTTATCAGGCAGCTCTGAGGTGTGCAAGCTACTGCTAGACGCTGGGGCCAAGCCTACAGCCACCAACTCTGTAGGGCGGACTGCTTCGCAAATGGCTGCGTTTGTTGGTAACCACCACACTGTGGCCACCATCAACAATTACATACCGAGAAGTGAGATTGCCTACTATTCATTACCTAGAGGTCAACAAACAGAGCCCTACTTACCTCCTATCTTAGTAGACCCTCTTCATAAGTTTGTTCTTGGTGTAAACATTCATCCTGTTAGGTTAGCGCTCAATTTGCAGCACATTCCTGGTTTGTTAGAGAATGCTGATAAAGCCAGCAATGTGCTGGAAATGTTGTCCAAAAAGGAGATGACTAGAGGTAGTGACACTAATGAGGTAATGGCATTCAAATATCACTACATGTCTTATATACTTAGAGAAATTCATAATATAAAAGATAAGCAAAAACCAGTCGAGAAAGAAGAAAAGAAACATGACATCATAGAGATATTCTCTAAAAAACTTTTGAAGCCTGGAAAAGACGGTGTTTCTTTGGATCTGATGGATGCTTTCCTTAAAGATTGTGTGCGGGAATTTCCTTATAGAGAATGCACAACATTCCACCAAATGGTCACATCCTTGACTAGTAAAGACCCGCATCCTGCACTCACTGTTATAAACTGCACAATTAACGGTCAGAGAGGGTTTGTCGATGCCATACCCTACTGTAGTACGTGTGCGGAAGAGAAACCTGCAAAAAAATGTTCTAAATGTAAGTCAGTGCAGTATTGTGACCGAGAGTGCCAGCGTCTTCACTGGTTTGTTCATAAAAAGGCTTGCAACAGAGAATCTAGTGCTCCTACAACTACACCAGTTGCTAAAGTTAACATTGATGCTAATGAGCTGAGCTCTGAGCTCCAAAACCTAATAGCCGGGTAAAGGAATATTCTAGTTAAATCTAATGACCATCAACATTGATCCTGCACAGATCAAAGGCTAATGACATTTTTAAATATTTCACATTGTAGAATGCTTCATGTGTATGATGTAATTTAGTTGAAATTAAATTAAACAACATTACAGTATGTGTTTATTGTTTTGTGGACCAATTATAATGTATTGGTGCAATATTTTTTCTATTTAGGTGGAAGCTATGTCCAATAAGAATTGAATAATTCGTGAATTCTATTCATTATTGGCATTATGTCTGCATAATTGATGTCTGTATTTTTTATAATGTCACATTCAACATGGTAGAACAATATTGTTATGTGAAATAACACCAAGTTAACATTTTTGTATGTAATTATTAAGATTTTTTTGTGTATTATTGGTTAGTCAAGAAGTGTAATAATCTAAGTAAATTAAACAATTTGACCGTAATTAAATGTCTCAGTAAAGAATCATTATTTTGTTTTATTGTTCCATTTGTTTAAGGTTTTTTTTATTATATTTGCTTGAATGCCATGATGAGCAACGCCCTCGCCTGATGGTAAAGGCCATAAATGGAAACAACACCATGCAGAATTCAAACTACAAAGTACTGTTATTATTTTAAATTAATTCAGTATTGCATAGGCACTGACACAAGATATTAAAGTCTCATAATGCCCAGTATTTTCACTGGCTTCATTAGCCTATCACATTGAACAACAGAGATTAGACAACGCTGCTTGAAATGCAGAAATAGATAAAGTAGTGGTACCAACCCCGATGATTCGCATACCCCTTGTATATCATCTAGTATAAGGTTTGAGAATAAATACAACTTTATTTTGTAACCATACACATTTATTTCCAATATAATACTTGTATTTTACTGGTTTAATTTATTTACAATATCTACAATGTTGCTTGATAATGTATAGCCAATTAATATGGTATTTACTGTACTCTTATAAAGTAATATCTGCATAATTAAATATGCACGTAAAAGATATCATGAGAGATTTTGGAATAGTGTTCCCCTTAAAGATAACAAGATTACAAGACACAGAAAAATAAAATAATTACTCTTAAGGCACAGCTATCACAATAATAAAACATCTATGTATATGTAACGAGGTAGTTATGTTTTATAAAATATGTATAATACATCAAATTCCTTATTACTAAAACAATATTTACAATTTATAACATAAACATGTTATTGCAGAGACATTGACTCGTCTAGTATAAGAATTTAAAGAATAGGTCTAAAGGTCTATTTATAATAACAAAATAATAAGTAGCTGATAAAAATCATAATAAATTATGAATTTATTTGATGGGTAGGTAGGTATACGTATACACTTATGCAATTAAAAACTGTATAATACATTTAATTCTTAATAAAAATTGTATACTATCAACCTTCGCCCAGAAGAGCACTGATTGTAAAGCTTTTGACGCGGCGGCAGGGGGCGGGCTCGGCGGCAGGAGGGGAAGGCAATTTCGGTGGCGGCGGCGGCGCAGGTGGGCCCCACGCGAATCCACCCGGCATCGGACTGTTAGGCCATATGCCCAGGGACATTGGCATATGTAAATGACCTAGGTATGGCAGCTCGGGAGGATAGAAGGCCGCGGGTGGAGGAGTGATGTTCTCAGGCGGGGCCACCAGTGGTGCCGGAGACTCCACGAGCGGTGGCGACCGCGGCGACGATGATCTCAAACTGCCTTCTTCGGAGCAAGATGACGCCGCATCTGAACAAGGTCGTTTAGCTTCACTAGATTCGCTACTAGATGGCTCTGGGTTGTCCCCGCTATCTATGTTCTTCCGTTTGCATTTCGATTGACCGCAGGCCCGAAATCCTTTAGCGAATGGATTATTGTCGATCTTAAGTTTTGTGATGCGATCATTCTGTGAACAAAGAAAAATGACTGTTTAACATTTTGTAACTCATTATTCGGTGTAAGGCCTCAACGTCGCAACAATTATATGAGAACTGTGAAAATGGTCTCAAATTTGAAATGTCCATATTGTGCATCAAACGGAAATTTTGTTATCTTGTTTCGAGAATGCAATTTAAACATCCGTTTCCGCATACATCCCTCGTGTCGCTAATAGTTTTAAGGGCTAATTGTTGCACATGTGGCGTGCCGCAATGTAGGCGACAGGCCAATTAGCATGGCATGTATGCATGTCTCCGAAGTCGTCGCTTCGTCGGCCGCCCGTCGCGCTGTGTGCTACATCGCGGCGCCACCCGACGGCTTGCGGATGCTTCTAAAGGCACACCGTAACAAGATATTCGATACTTATTAGCCCATAGTTTGTGTAAATGACTGTGACATTTTTGAGAGAAGCGTGTTAGCAGATAAGTTCGTTCGTAAGTTGATTTGAGTTTAGCATTTCAACCCTTGTTTGCAGTAAAAGCTTTTCAACAGTCCCTAGTCAAATGCGAAATGCAAATATTACCGTTGCGAGTTGCGACACGTGAAATCACTTGTAAATGATTGTTTACATGAGGTGATAAGGCGGCGCCGGCGGGTGCCGTATGCTCACTCCACAGCAGATAACGGGCAACGCGCGGAGATAACAACCAGTGCTAAAAGCCTGTTATTAGTATCGCGAAGTGGACTTTTTGACTCAGTCGGTTAGTAAGGGCTCGATGTTAAAGAAGCGACGCGACGGGCGCCGCCCTGGGCCCGCCCTGTCGCCTGTGACGTCACGCGACAAACATGCCGTCTCTTCTACTTTTTGCATGACTATTTCACATATTGAGACTGTCGCCAGTTTTTTTGGAATTATGTAATTGGGGTGCAAATAAAAGCTTATCGACGTGACTTCGCATGCCAGAGTGACACGGCAGTTAACTAATAACATGTTTACTGAAATACGATACACAACTTTTTGAACATGTTTATGTGTAAGCTCCGTGTTGTTATAATAATTGTAGTGCCACCTAGTTACGCTCTGTAATAGGCGGCAGGGTCCACAAAAGATTTTCTAATTCGTCGGTAATTCGCGACAATAGACGTGCCGGCAAGCGGTCGCCTGGCCAGGGATAATGCGCAATGATACACCGCCGGTCTCTGTACAGACAATAGTCCCGTTAGACGGACAATATAGAGATAATCCTACAAAGCTTCCGATGAAATGGATGCGAGAAAACTTTCGCGCCTCGCTGCAGTCAAACGCCGCAAGAGCAAAGAAGCCGCTGCATCCTAATTATGGACGGGGTGGATTATGCAAGGGGACCGTACGCTGCGCTGACCGTCAAAGAGACATTATAACATTGGAAAACAAACAGCGGGAGGGCTCCATTACTGGCTGACTATTTAATAACTACTGGTTGACGCGACACGGCGTAATAATAATTGAATCATAAGATTATTGTAAACTACATGAGTACCTACAATTTATGTCTTTGTAATGTGCCGGTATGTAGTCGAATAGTCCTACGCCGGAGACACCTACATAAAGGCTGTGAAGGTAGTTAAAACTGTATTTATGAGAACAGGCAGTAAGGAACTCACGAATAAAATGTATAACCGGTAATTAAAAAGTATCTGAGGAGAAATATTTTAATTTCAATTAATTACCCACTACAGCAATAAGATTTATAAATCGTAAAATTTATCTTATCGGTACTTTTATGATCCTTGGGCAATTTTATATGTCGATAAGTGAGTAGAATAGGTAATCTAGCCTGTTTGGTATTTAGGAAATGACGAAACCTTTATATCTATCTAGCTTCTCGTATATTCACAAGCTGCCGAATAACATTCTAGTCATTCAGGGATCGTGTAGGCAATTAAAATAGCATTTATGACAAATTAGTACAAAAATGAAAGATATGATGAAGAGAGAGAAAAACTATAGCACCAAGAATACTAGGCAATATACTACTAAATCAGTGTATTTTTATACATTATAGAATGTTTTATTAAGGCACAATCCCAGTATTGTAACATGTGAGGGGTGAGGGTAAAATATGGACGATGGGCATAACGGAAACGGCTCGTGGTTTAGAACTACTAACTTTAGAATATCTGTAGAGCAAATATACCGCTCGAACAAAAACATCAAATTACTTGCTATTGTTTTGTTAAAGAGCTTTTCATAATGACCACTCGTGTCGCCGCTGCACTGGTCGCAATCTGCGTTTTTTGTGCGGGTCCGTTACGCATACGCTCGTAAAAGCTTTGGCGCCTTGGATGTCGTGCGTCATTGCGAAAAAAAGCGGACTTCATAAGTGCGAATCACGGAGCGTTCCGGGAAACGTACTACGTTTTCTGGGAACTTACGGTTTTGTGTTAAAATCACGATTGTATCTTTTGGGACTGCCTTTGATTATAATCGAGATTTGTAATAAAATCGATGTGGTCCTTAGTTATGTATGAGAAACATCTGTTCATTCTTTTTTTTTGTTTTATTTGATTGAATGACGAGACGAGCAAGGTGCTCGCCTGATGGTAAGCGCCACGCCTGCCCGTAAACAGAAGCAACACCACACAGAACTTTGAATTACAAAGCACTGCATAGCACTGAACTGCGCTCGTCAGCCCGAGACATAAGATGTTAACTCTCGTAATTCCCAGTAATTTCACTGGCTTCAATGTCCTCCAAACCGAAACACAACAGTGCTTAAACACTGTTGCTTGACGGCAGAAATAGACAAAGCGGTGTTTTTTTTTGTAGCATAGGCCGGCAAACGAGCAAGTGGGTCACCTGATGGTAAGTGATCTCCACCGCCCATGTACGCCACCAGAAGAATCATGGGCACGTTGCCGACCTTAAAGGAAAGGGATAATTAGGGATTGGGAAGGGGAGGGGATTTGGGCTTCCGGATATCTCACTCACCGTACGACACGCAGCAGCAAGCCGCTACGTTACGTCGGATTTCTGTGAGAGTGGTAACGACCCGGTTGAGCCAGCCCATTCATGCTGTAGACAAAACTGTCTACAGCGTGGCTCTACCACTCAATGGTACCAACCCAGACGGTCTCTCGCATACGAGGGACCTACCACCTTGTATGAAGGGAGTGAACAAACCTGGTAAGCGGTGACGGCGATGAATTCAGTCTCTGGGAAGGAGAAAGCGGCATGAGGCGCGCCCCACGCGAGTGCCGCTGCGTCGCGCGCCCTTACTATGAGCACACGGGGGCGGTACTTATGCATAGATGTCAGTACCATCTGAAACAAAAATGACATATATTTAATTTTCTGCCTGCTTTGTATATAATAATAAGTTAGAATGAATGCTTAGGTAAATGAAAATGATAAATACCGACATATAATCTAAATAATGTTCTTTAACAGTCGATATAATTTTTTGTTCATATTTTTTATAATTAACGCAATTTATCATGGTATGATTAAATATTTTAGATTGGTATACAACGTCTTAAATGTAGTCAAATCTTAATCACTTGTAGTGTATGATACAAATATTTAACTCCTAGTACCGAATCTGATTGCATATTGCTATTGCTGATATAGAGCATTTTCCTTTTATCGAACGATTCCTTTTATCGATCTTTATCGGGTAAGATATCGATATTCGACTTGCAACTTTAGACAACACTAAATAATAAACAGCTGAGCATTTTCACGCTCCCGCATTCTTATTACTGCCCACGCACTTCACTTAATTTATAGGGTTGTGATCTATCTAATCGATCGTAATAAACTAGTGTTTAGATTAGCGTAAATTTTTAGGATGTCTAGATTGTGATAAGATCCGATACATAAACACTGTCAAGTGTACTTCTATAACGACCTTAAATATACCACACCTTTCTGTAACACGTTGTAAAAATAAAGTTTTAAGTGACTGAACTCAAATAAACATATCCTTATTACGCAATGAAATTATGAACATTATGAAAAGAAAATTATTCGGCACCAAAAGTTAATTAGGTACGCCATAAAAATTATAGCGGCTTCTTAATGTAATATAGCTGGGACGTGAATTATCCATATTTATATTCAAATGTGTATGCTTCGATCCTGCTAGATAAGCTAAATTTCTTAGTGACGCGTTAAAAGAGCAAAAAATGAGTTACATAGTAAATAATATAATGATATAGTTTATCACCTCATTGACCTAGTGTTTGCGTACTGGGTTCAAGACACAGTTCAAGCAATCCCAATTTGAGTATAAGATTTTGATATGAAAAATCACACCTAAATGGCCTGGGATCGGAATTTGTGCTTGTTAATCATTAGACAGAAACGAGCTCGGCGAAACCTGGGTGCAGCACAAGTTGCACCTCTGCCTACCCTTATTCGGTGATAAACAACAGTTTATAAAAAAAATACACTTCAACAAGTGGTTAAAAAACCAATGCATAGATGGCGTCGAGCGGGTGTACGGGCGGGCCGCCGCAGCGCTGCACCGACGACGGTCTGTGTGCATTGTACGAGAGCCCTTATCTGCGGTACTTGACGCGCGAATACAGGCTACCTGCGGGCGCCGCCGCCGCCAAGCATAAGTGCAACCACTTCAACTGTGAAGGGGTTTGATACCATTGTTTTACTTGTCTTTATCGTATACAAATAGTACACTAAGCTCAAGTAACGGTTAAACATTTTTAAATTCACCGAGGTATGAGTAATTCTGAAGTCCGCTATTAAAAAAAATATAGCGCTGATTGTAATGTATGTATATTATACTGTGAACTTCAATATACGATTTATAGATAAAGTTTCACAAAAAAATATAGTTTTAGAATACACGTAGAAACGTACGGTTAAAATAACCGCAAAAGTTAACCGTTTCGATGCTTCTCTAAAAATGATAATATTCTAATTAGTTTAAAGCTATGAGGCATTTCGCACCGCGTTGTCCGCCAGAGCGTAAACACACGAGCAACATGTTTGTTGAAAGATAAAGCCGTCTAGACACTGGCCAACTGTCAGATTTTTCTTGCCTCAGTCAATCGTCATTTCGATAACTGCCGCGTTTTGTCAACAAGTGTGGACGCAAATTTTCGTCGATCACACTCACAAAGTGATAATTACTATAGGCCTACAAATGTATGTTTATTAAATTATAGTACAGTATGTAATTTAACTACTGAAATGTAAATAACGTTGTGTACAACATTTTGCACTCCATCGCGACATCGATAATAAAGAAGAAATTATCTACAGTAGGATGTTTGTCCACGTGGGAGTAGTAAATTTTCACATTCATATTTTTAATAATAAAAGCTTTACGACTAGTGATGTATTTTTCGTGATCTAACAAGATCACGCATGCACCCCAACTTTTTATTTAATAAATAATCACAGACAAACAACTGTAAAGCGATAAAGGCCGGTGTACGTTCGTTTCAGAGGTGTGTGACACGGACAGTTTGACAGATAGACAGGGCAAATGTATCGGCGCTTTCGGAAGCTCGATCAATCACGCACCCGCTCCTAGCTGACGAGATCCTACTGATTGTGCGGCCGAACGATTAGATAGCGACGATGTTTTTTGCATGAATTTATATCTGACCTGAATCAATTCCTTTTCTATATTTTATTATACAATTCGACATGATTTGAAATAAATTGTTTTACAATGCTACGTTTTAGACATTCCGAAAATAGTCTGATCAAATTACCTCTAGGGATACGGACACTAGTAATGTGAATATTCCACTCCAATATATAATAAATGATATATAATAAATATATATAACATTGTTCAATTATTTATCTCTGTTCCAAATATTATAATTAAATTTAAGTACAACATCAAATTAACTTTTGCTTATGCTATACTAGTTCATCCGTTAAAGAGCAATGGATAACGAATGACCAAGACGTATCAGTGCTCAATAATTACAAGCTATAATGATGTTGTGACTCTTGTAGAGTCACAACTCATATGGCTAAAATACATATAATTTAATTTAAAAACAATTATTCTTTTGATTTCTTACGTTTACGCGAGTGTTACTCATTGAAATAAAACTAATTTAAACAGATTTTATCGCGGTCTTTTATTTTAATTTGCGCGACGTTTCGAAAGCTTTCAGCCTTCGTGGTCACGGGGTGGACTCAATCCACTCCAAATTAAAATAAAAAACCGCGATAAAATCCGTTTAAATTAGTTTTAATTCAATTATTCTTTTGTAATTTAATAGCATTGCTCTTGTCGGTAGAGAAATCGCCACTCCTCTCTGTTTTCTGCTTTACTTTTAACCTCCTGATACGATACTACACCTTCTTTCATCTTATGGATGGGGTTAATGGAGCAATGGAAAGGTACAAAAATTAGATTAAAACCAATTGCCTACTGAAAATTCGCCGGCGAGGTGGTAGAGCTGTTTAATGTTTAGCAGTTATTATTAATTTTAATTACGGCTTTACCATATTATTCGTGACCTTTGTGGACAGGATGCACGTCCATGTGTACGTTTATGCAGATGATAATAATTTGCGAAACCTCACTATTATTAACTTGTCTCTTTTGATATAATAATCAATGACTGCACGGCTTTATATAGTATCAGTATTTTACATAAATTATAGCATGTTTATACATGCATCTTTAAGTCCTTTTTATTCCGTTTTAATAATATACAGTATTTTTTAATAATTGCACAACCTGGATAAAATTTAAGTTATGTTAAATATAAAATAAATTCCCTCCTCATTTGTTGAAGTCAGTTAAAAAAGAGCCATTATTCATTATTTTTTAAAATCTGTTATATAGATTATATCTCTGAAAATCAATGACATATATCTTAATGCAACATGTTTTAATATAAAATCAAGAACCTATAAAGTAAAACAACAGTATAATGATTATTTCACGTGTCCACATTTCCGTCGTTACGCGTCCGTCAGCTTTATCTACGATCGGGAGTGGCTGAAGGCTTATGTTACACGCGTTTTTATTCCTTAATTAATACTAAAAACAATCACAGTGGCGTGGCAAGATGTGTGAGATAAGAGTTGTATCTTGTGCCACATATTGCCAGACAGGGAAGGATACCGCCCTTCCGCACCGGTGCGCCTTACCGATCGAAATCAACGATTACTATAATGTGTCGTAAAGCCTTGCCATACATGTGTTTTTTGACATATACACGGTTCTATTTTGTAGGCTAAATGGTTTTTGTGCTTGTATTTTTGGTTTTGCGATCGTTTTTTGTCGTCGATGCTATCTATCGCGGAGATATTATACAATATTGTGTTATTGACTTTTATTTCTTGGTTCAATAGGACAACTTTTCGAGTATCTATAAATGTTAATTTTATATGAGTTTAAACTCTCCGCTACCATTATATATTTTACGTCTTCTGTCTTCGTTCCAATCCAATGTGAGGTCGGCGCAACATGCTTTTCGCAAATGTAGCGGATGACCCATTTCCGACCAATTTATATTATAAAATTCATAAGTACAACAATTAGTGTTGCCTAACCAGAGGTTTACCAGAGGTTTGAAGCGAAGATGTTTGTTTGGTAGTACTGGGTTTAAGCCTTTATATAGACCAAAAGGGACGGTTAAAGAACAATGGGAAAGTCAATAAACATAGTATTCCATGCAGATGACTCTAACATTTTTATTTAAATATTATAGAAAGTTTGTGCATTTCATGAATTCTACAAGTTATGTAATGGTGCTGCCACACCGCTGTTATAAAATGTTTACAAAACATTATTAAACATTTGTTAACAACAATTTGATACATTTTATCACATTGTTAGATAATGTTAGTAAATGTTTAATGTTAGAAATTGTTTGTAAACATTTTATAACACCGGTGTGGCAGCACCGTACGGTAGGTCCCTCATATGCGAGAGATCGTCTGGGTTGGTATCCTCTCATCTTATCCCTTGAGGTGACAAGCGAAGTCGAGTGCCATGCAATGCTTTGTAATGCAAAGTTCTATATGTAGTGTTGCTTCCTGCGTCAAGACAATCGTGACGCTTATTATCAGGCAAGCGACATGCTCGCCTCGTCATTTAAGCAAATAAAAAAAAAGTTCAGCGCGTTTCGAATTCTAAGTTCTTCTCTGCTTATGTGTTATTCGTTTTACTATGTAACACAATACCACTGAATACTACTGGCTATACATATAGGGCCCTACTTATTAATGTTACTTAAACATTGCTTAGTTAAACACTCTTTTGTCTTTCTCTGTCAAAGCGATTTATAAAGTAGTTGCAAAGAGATGAAAATATTATATTAGATGAAAATATTATATACTATTTTAAGACACAATCAACAGTGTTTTTCAACAAGGTTGATTGTGTCTTAAAATAGAAAAAGATACGAGTATTATTAGCCAAGTAAGGAGTTTAAGAAATACATCCCAAACTACACGCTTCTTCATAAAATACATAAATTATACCCATATTATAATAATAATTAATTATACTCAGTTATATTTTAAATATCCTTTTGCTTAATATTTTTTTAGCATTAATTGGCTAAATTTGTTATGCGTATAATTTTAAATCTCTCTATTAAATTATCTCTAATTGACCTGCATAACAGAATTATAATTATCGAGATTTGCATAATGTCCGCATAGCGGGGGCGCTCCTTTCATCTCAGATAGATGAAATACCAAGCTTATAAACAGTGTTATTCTAGGATTTCGAATGACTGTTAATTGCATGAGTTGTCTGTAATCCTTTTCTTAATTAACGTAATCGTTTCTCACTTACAAATCGACAAGGGTATTTGTAATCCTTTCACTGTAATAGCCTTTCACTTAACTCACTAATCCGTTCCGTAATTACTCGCTCTTTTCTCACACGAAAATCTCTAGGCACCCTTTTGATGCGATGTTAAAAAATCCTCAAAAAGGGTGAACAAAGCGCTGAATGCAGGCTTTTTATCGCAGGTGGTAAGCTCTCAAGTGTACAACAAATGAACATTTTCCGTGCGAATTGACCCGCTCCCTGAATCCCGGTAGCGCGGCGCATTGTTAAGGAGCATGCACAAAGGTGCCGCCCGTCGCGCTGTTCGAAGCCTGCGCCTTGTTCGCGGCGCGTCGAGTCCTATGCAGTGAAGCGTACCCACCGACAGTTTTTGCCGTCTCTACCCATCAACAATAAATGTTATGACGTTGGTAACATGTCTGATAGCCATAAACTAACGCTGTTGTGATAGGTGAACGATGTGTGTCTAAAAATCAGTTTCTTATTATGAGAGGTTATGTAGAGTTCAAAGACTTTAAGTTCATGTTAGTAAAAAATCTAAATCTTTGCTAAATATACAAGCCATATTTTTCACGGTGTCTAAACATACGATTTATATATCCTTGCAAATAATATTAAAATTATAAACTTAATGATTAAATGATAAATCAAATCTGCATATTTTGTATCCGTTAAAGTTTTTAAAAGTCGGCGTTTGATAACTGTGTGTAGATATAAAGTATACATTTCTGTGAACGCCATTAATCGAGGCGTCAACCGCCCTGTCCAAACACACCGCCCGAATAAAGAAGTACAGTTACACGCCGGCAGTCGGCACAAAGCCTTCGTACAATGCTTTCAGCATATTTGTTCAAGTGACGAAGTGCTTATAGACGTCTTTGTGCTCGCGTGACTCCTGCGGCGCGATACTCGTGCGTGTTCGCGCCAATGTAATCTCACCTCTATATAAACTCATTACGGTTTATATTGGCATGAAATGTAGAACAGCGCGTTGCTTTACATCTGTATGTTATCTATATTTAATTTCTGTGTATAAGTATATAACGTTCATAATAGAATGTGCGGTTAATGTATTATGGGAAGTTCTGCAAGGTAGGCGTTCCCGCTCAAATTTATACTGCACAGTCACGACGTGATATCTTCGATTGTAATATCATAACTTTTACCAATATCTTTGGGTGAATATATTATACACTATAAATTCTTTGAAAATATTAGGTCATATTTGTCATGACTAAATTGATTCCAATCTGTAATAATTCGAATTCTATCGATATATGCATACTTGATTGTAACATTGACATTTCTAAAATCTAATACTTTACAGTTTACAGCCATAGTCCAGTGGGCAAGTAACTCTCTATAAACGAGAGGAAGCAGGTTCGATCCCTGCCCCGAGACAAATGTTTATCATGATCCATAAATATTTGTTTCTGGTCTAGATGTTGTGAGACCGAAAGCCTAGCCTATCTAGTAGTTTCTGATGCCACGACATAAGACTCGTATCTTACTGTGGGTGACTGTAGGACTGTATTCATTTATTTATTATTATCAATATGATTTTAGTCATGCCCTTCAACAATCTTAGTTTATCTTGAAATACACATAATTTGAATTAGGTAAATCACCAAAAACCGAAAATTACCGAAGCGTTTAATTTCAATCGTAGTATCAACTGTTTATTAAATACTTACGTAGGCAGAAGTAAGGCTTATATAAAAAAACTTGTTTGATTAAATACAAAAAGTCATTAAGTATTGTGACTACAAAAATTGTCAGAAGGCAACAAGTTAAGGGGATATGCATAAATAAAATATAAATTATGTATATTCACATTTGAAGTAAAGTGTTTAATGAAGTTAAATATTAGTTTCAGACAAGCATTGTTATTAACAGCCAGTGGGTAGGTAGACGGCCGGATATAATCAATTTGTACCTACTTAGGTGATGGGAATGTAAACTTAGATAACTGCTTATTTCCCACTTAGTGTGGACACGGTATATACGAATAAGCATAATGCAGAAACATTTGTAAAAATAAATATAGCAGGAAACTAACGTTTTCATCCTTATGATGTGACTCAATAGACTTTATTATTCAATTAAATACGCAGAATGAATATAGAAGCTCTATGATATCGCCAACTATAATTAACGTTAAGCATATTATTATCATTACCTGGCAATATTTTAGATTAAAACTCCAGTTTCAATTTTACTCTTATTTATACTTTTCCTATTTTTATATAATTATAAAATTTGATAGTTTTTTTTTATCCGAGCACTCCACCTGATGGGAAGCGTAGTGCAGTCCAAAAACCAGCACCCACCGACAAACATATCGGTGGTCATCGGAATCATGTCCGCCTATATTAATACTTCTTCATACTCCGAAGAGCGAAGAAGCAAATCGAGGGGCCTGTGACAGGAGAGGTGGATGACTCATGCAGGCAGAGGGATACAAAGATGTAACTCTATCGCTCAACCAACCATCAAGTCATGTCGCAAGCCCCTCGGGAGAACCTGATATACAATGGCTGATCCTGGAACGCGATCCACACAAGATGTTTTAACATCATGTGTACGGTGGGCGCTATCCGGGCGGATATGAATATCCTACCACCCGCCGAAATGTAATTATATTTTTAACTAACAATTAAAACTCTTTTTTACTTGTCAAATTTAAAATCAGCTGTAATACATACATTTTATACATCTATAATTTTCCAATTTTCTGAAGTTTAATCGTAAAAACGTGACTTACATTCGTGACACAGAGTCCGTTTCCTGCACTGATAATAATACCTTTTGTACCAAAAATCCTTTGTGTGTTTATCCGTCTAAAACAATAGTGTCACGATAAGGTACTAGACTAGTCACATACCAACGTGCCAAAGTCGCAAATCACCCTTATCTTCAAGGTGTTTGAAACGTGCGTGTTCGGGTAAAGCTGAGGCTACACGGGCGTTATTTTGTGAGTAGAGGTGCGTTTTTTGAGTCGCGTAATTTACGTTTGTTATTGTTTAAGGTATATACATATATTGTGAGTGGTACAGCCACGCTGTAGACAGTTTTGTCTACAGCATGAATGGGCTGGCTCGACCGGATCGTTATCACTGTCTCACAGAAAACCGACGTAAAGTAGCGGCTTGCTGCTGCGTTTCGTGAGTGAGGTGAGTGAGATAACCGGAAGCCCAAATCCCCTCCCCTTCCCAATCCCTAATTATCCCTTTTCTTTAAGGTCAGCAACGCGCCCATGACTCTTCTGGTGGTGGGCGGCGGTGGAGATCACTTACCATCAGGTGACCCACTTGCTCGTTTGCCGGCCTATGCTATAAAATATATATATATATATATATATATATATATATATATATATATATATATATATATATATATATATATATATATATATATATACGTATTGTTTAAGGTACACGATGATGCAATATGAATGCTGATGCAACTGTGTTTATGTGCGTAAATTTGCAGACCAGTATTAGTGTTCATTGATTCTTCTCAGCTCGTTTCAGTAATATATGTACCAAATGCACCATAAATTACGCGACAGAAAAAACGCGATTTATGATAACGCCCGTCTGACTTCAGTCTTAAGCCTCACTACTGAACATATTATGTCAACACGGCCGTATCTAGCCCCTAATGCTCCTGCTTCATGTAATGACGTTTTTATCGCTACCAAATATTTACGAAGTAATAAACATCCACACGTGCGGTGTGCAATTCATAAAGATAAGTGTGTCGTGTGTTGAGTTTTGAATGACAGAAAAAAAATTATGTGAAAGTTTTTTACGTAATATATTGTATTTTTCTATAGGTCCGAACCGAACCCTTTACGGTATCAATAACATCCCATAACTGGCAATAGTACGTATATTATATCTGTATTTGTTAATTTGTTGCTATCACCATAGCCTTTACTTTATGATAAGACACAAAAGTCTTAAAAACGACGAACTAAACTGCAATGAAAATGTTCATCGTCTCATATATTTATAATAAAATGCGCAGTTTTAAAAGTTCGTTAATGCAAAAGGTTTTTATTATGTTACATTTAATTTCACCATTATGACGGCGTTACGTTTTGAAATGATTTTGTAAGTGGCTATAAAACTTAACTTTTTTATTTACCTGACGTTAGAAATAAAAGCGATTACACCTCCCATCGATCGTCGGCGATCTCAATCAACAACGTACATTGGGAAAAACAATAATTGTTTTGATTTCCCACATTCATTACGGGTTAATCGATGAACACATAAAACGTTAGTTACACCGCAACAATTTCTATGAATTCTAGCGATGATAACTGTACTCCACTACACTACAACTACCTAACAATCAATGTAATAACATATCAATTCATTAGACGTTTTTGTTTATTGTTTACATTACTTGACGTTGATACAGGACGTATTTTTAATTTTGGTATTTTTCTAAATATTGAGCAAGACATGAAAAAAAAAGATATTCCAATACCATCGTAGAAAAGTCTTACTTGCAATCTCGCTACTTTTCAACAAAATATTTATTATCTTAATAATTATGTATATACTTTTTCAATTTAATTACTCTAATAAAATTATACACTTAATAATTGATAAAATATATAAGTTATAGTAAGTAATTAACACACAACGTGTAGAAAAACAATATTAAGAAAAAATCTCAAACGCTCTACTGAAAAGCAGCCAATTTGCAAACACGATTTAGTTCTAACGCCGATTTAACAATACCAAAAGTACTTACATGCCCCTGTGCATCCATGGTATTATTGGTCAGCTTCAGTTTACTAAATGATACGGGGTTGGCAGTCCAGTGGTGTCCTGGAGCCGGGGAGTCAGGATGCAACATCAGTCTCCTGGGCGACTGGGGCTCCGCGCCGCCCGCCGCTGCCCAAGCACCGCCCGCCCACCGCCAGCGACGTCGCCCCACTAGCGACAGCTCGAGGAGCACGCAATACTCCTCGCGAGGGTCCAGCCCGGCCAGTGAGATGCGGAGAGAGGGGAACATGCGCCTGTAATAAATATAGGTGTTTAATCTTAGCCATAGTATATAATCAGAGATTAGAGATATCGATTATGATATAGAGTTATCGAAGGTTTAATTTTATTCGTGATTTAGAATAGAGATGTTTTGGAGACTATTCCGCACACACACCCGTAACTCCTATAGTCCAGGATCAATGCACATTTTTATGACATTATGCAGTAGTACTTAGTGAATCTTTGGGAATGCGAACCATTCTTCATCCTACATCGAATTAATCGAATAGATAGATAGGAAAGAGTAAAAAATATCATTTATTCACTTTCCTCCATTACAAAGCGAGATATAAAATATTGAACTAAGGAATGGTATTCAGCTGAAGCATACGGACATTTACAGGTTGAGAAAGCAGGAGAAGGCAGATTTAACGCCCAACGGAGTAATTTGTATCCATAATAATATTATATATGCCGTGAAATAATTGACTAAATATGTCCGTATCTAATCATTACCTAAATATCGCATAGGATTAAGCCAAGTCTGGATTGAGTTATTCCGGTTATTCCAAAGTTCCCTTAATTTTAAAGTTAGTCTTATTAATAACAAATGTCCTGTACTTGACCAGAAGAAGCGCTTTCTTAGCCTACATGATTAATAAAAATTTTGATTTGAGATGATGATTGAGCCATGTATTATCATGTAGAGTCGTAGCGAAACTTAAAACTTCATTGAACTATTCAAATCTAATTTAGCTTATCATCTAGTGCCATTGCAAATTCCGATCTCATATTTATGATTCTTTACTGCAGTTACTATTTTTTTTGCTTTTTTAGCCAAATCTAGATATACTTACACATAACAAATTGATTGATGGAAACTTTAATTACTCGTCCATGAACCAGAAGCGTTTACCGCAGCAATCTATAAGACGACGAGAGCAATAAAACAAGTTGAAACGTCCAACCGCTAATAAATAATTCTGCAATACATCACAATGCTGTCCACGGCGCATTAAACGAATGCCTCGGTATCATTTGCGTTCCGCTCAATTCCCGTTTTGGTGGGGCGGCGCCTTAACAATGTCGCTTACAAAAACTTACATGTATATTGAAACAAAGAAGGTGATAATAAAATTACGTACAATAGAGCGGGTTGGTTTCTTTCAACGTTTTATCGTGATTATAAAAGAATGCGATAGGAAGGAATGTGTTGACCAACGAGGGGCTTTTGGCACCCGTGCGCTGGTGGGTCATGTGATAGCGTCGTAAATATGTGAGATACATCTGGCGCCGCTTCGCTTATCGACATGCGTGATGCGTTGGTGGCGGTGGGTGACGGTGACCGCCGGGGTGGCATAGCGGCCGCCTCTGTACAATTCACGTCGATTAATACAATTAGGACGCGGTTTTACGCCTCGGACTTTTGTCGCGCTGGGTTTACGCTTTTGTATTGTATTTTTTTCACTTTGATTAGCAAAATGCTATCACATATTTTGGTGTCGTAATTTTGTTACGTAAGTGCAAGTTATTAAATAATAATTAAAATAAATATAACTTTGTATGAATCGTAAATAAGTTTATATTGTGTATCACGGTCTATTGTTTGTAAAATAACTTGGCTAGGCTAAAGTTAGTCACTTTTTCTGCTATCTACGATTCCCTTCAGTCTCTAGAACTACAGCCGTAATTAAGTCGTGACTAAGTCAAGTTGGCCAAATTATTTTGTTGCATAGCGTTATTTTGGCTTAGTTCCAGGATCCGCCTTTCTACTTAAACGCTTTCACTTAACTCGATTTGAGCAGCCTTCGTAGTATGCATTAAACAAACAACATCTTTTTAAAATGAGGATAGAATAAAGTAAGTTCACAATTCGATGCTTTTTTTCATATTTTTAACTACACAACTTAATGACAGAAATATACGATTTTGATAATTTTTGTTTTTGATAGAATATAGCTCAAAATTTTACAATTTAAATTTCAAGATGAAACTACATCTCCAAGGGGGTGAAATCGGAGATGAAAGAATAAACTTGACATTTATGCATAGATCTTAATGTTTCTGTCACTTTCTGCCTGAATTATCTTGGCTTAAAGCCAGGGCATTATCCGCCTTCTTCCATCGTGATTTGTCGATGGATCCGCCCGACAATTCGCAATGGGAAATGTCCATTTCACCATTAATAATCGCCTCAAACAAAAACTAAAATGCTAAAATTAAGCTATTTTATGAACGTGCTTTCTACCATTAATTGACCATCAAATTGAAATAGCACCGACTTAATATTGGTTATTTTATTTTCAATGTTTATAGTTGGTTATATTTTTGTTAAAAAAAAATCCAAATGCAAGAGTTCCTTTTAGTCCATTAACATTCAACGTTTCATAAAGTCTCTGCTGATACAACTTCAGCGAGGAATTTCTCATAGATTATAAAAGCAGAGAGGCCAACGCATAAATCTCGGTGTGGTATCGAGTGAGTGTCAGGTAGGCGATCAGTCATAATAGAATTTGTTGTTATCAGAGTGGCGGTGGCGCGGGTGGCGCGGGTGGCGGGGGCGGTGCCTCCGCCGGGAGGGCGCGCTAATGCAGCCTCCAGATAAGACGGCCGACAGGAGCTCAATTAACAACAAACTAAATTAGCCTCCATTTAAACTTTACGATGCCCGCTACCGCCTTACGTGAGCCGCGAATGAAGTACCGACAGAAAAATCAATTTTGAGGTGGGTATCGTAGTCCGTTGTCAAGTGCATATATAAACACATAGATAAGCACGCTCACCGTCACGCCTTTATTCCGAAGGGGTAGGCAGAGGTGCAACTAGTGCTGCTCCCAGGTTTTGATTGCCATACCAGCAACAAATTCCAATCCAGGCATTTTATGTATCATTTTGAAAACTTGATTTTCCGACCTAGGCATTGAACCTACGACCTCACGGTTCTCTGCATTAATACGCTAATACTAGACGAATGGGTGCGATACTGTACTGTACTATAAAAATAAAGCTGAGGCTCCGTATCTCACAAACAGTGTCACCAGATCATCATCATCATCAGCCACAAGACGTCCACTGCTGAACATAGGCCTCCCCCAAAGATTTCCAGACCGACCTGTTGGAAGCGGCCTGCATCCAGCGACATCCTGCGACCTTTATCAGGTCGTCTTGTCACCAGATACATAGCACAAATTAACATCGTTAAATATATTTCACAAACCAAAATGTTTGTAGGGATTTTGACTCGATGATTTATTGATTTAAATTTGACTGTTACAACACTATACATATTTTTTTGATAACTGTTATTACGAATAAAACTTATTTTACGAATTCTGCTCAATTATTTTTTTAATTACTAACGTATACGAAGGTAACAATGCCTACATACCTATAAACATAAGAGTAGGTGTAGCCAATAAAATATCAATAAAAAATTATTTAGAAAGTTGATATCATTAAAATAACACGGTTTCGTTTGTTCTCTATGTCCCGAAATAGCTAATTTAAATAAGCCTTAAAATTAGAATAGTAATAAATAAGAATGTAGTAAAACCAAATTTGATTTCTGAAATAAGAGAAATCCACTGTCGGAAAATAAAGTAACAAAATTGTATAGCCACATCAATAGAATTGAAACAATATTCCATTCACAAATTTTTCAATTCAAAGTGTGTATGAAGTTGAATAGAAGAGTAAATACCTAAAGTTCATACGCTGCTCACGAGTTACTCAATGACAGAGTAAACATAAGTTGTGTACACAAACACAAGTGTTAGAATAGTACACGCTCAATCGATTGTGTGTTGGGGACTGGCATGCTGACGGTACTTTGACAAATCCCTTCACTCAGCTACCGTTCGGTCGGCGCCCATTATCAGCGCTCGTCCACTTATCGGCCCGTTTGAGTTCATAGCCCGTGCCGACAAAGAGGTGACGATCGACGTGCAAAAATGCATTATAATGCAAAATTTACCGCCGACCGCCTCCGATCACTCCGTATCTAAACTGTGTGACTACTTTCAAAGAGAGTGAATAATATCAAAAGATACTTTTATAGCTGCAATAATGTTTTGAACAGAAAGTCGTGTCAAAAATTTAATTTCGGCTTTTTAATTCAAAATAAAAGAATTTTGTTTACGATATCGTTTAAACGAGAATGCAAATGAAACAAAGATACAATAAAAATGCGCCGCCATAAAAGGCCTCTTGAGAGCGCGCTAAGCCGCTGATACTCGGCCCTCGGCCGCGACGGTGTGCGGTGGGAAGGGACTTAGCGAACACAATGGGACCACCAAAATCGCGTTGAATAAACTTTAGAGTGGGTCGTAAATCGGTAACAACTCGCCAATTGCCGCACGGAGGCGCTAACAGCTACACACCGAGCCAAGAAACTGTCATATCCGCTCTAGCATCCGCACTCGAAATGTTGAAACGGACCGATTCGATACGCGTTCCGTTTACGATTACAAATTTTATATTTGCACCGTTTTGCATCCTGTCAGGAATGCTATGTAAATACCGCGGCTCGCAATCACGAAGAATGAGAGAACACGTTAGACGTTCCGCTCATGGAATTAGTTTTCATTGAATCGGCGCCTTTCATGATGCGTTCTTTACCGACCGCAGTCGAGCTTACTCGTACATTCCCCAAACGTCTGAACGCAGAAATGATCTCGGTACACTTCACACATAAATAAACATGAATGACAGATAATGAGCGTTATTTAGTACCGTTTAACGTTCTCTTGTAACATAACCTACCCCTCTAGACGGGCAGTTATCTTTACTGCTAATTTCATTGGCTTTTTATCGTCAAGTTCAACGTCGAGGAGACAGTCGTTAAGAGGACAGACGTGGCCTTGTCCTGCGTGACATCTGTGTTCCCTCACACAAGCGGGCTGTAACTCGCTAGATAAACAGTCGAGGGCCAGGCTGTGCGAGCTGGTGCGGCGGGGTACCGCGCTCATTAGCGCTCATACGAGAGGTCCGGCCGGTTTTTTCCTCCGCCCAGATGTGGGCCAGTGTAAACACCGCCGCCATTGTCTGCTTCCATAAAAAATCGTACACCTGTAAGTGTCAAATTGTTCACTCCGACTGTGAGAGCGGGCCGTGAGAATCGCGGTCCTTACGTGCATACAAATATTTGTATGTTTATATACGTATCTAAAAGGTTCACCAGACCTTTGCGGTGATAAAAAACGTGACTCCATTCCAATTAAAGTTTTACCTTAACGCGTATCTCAATTACATTACGCTAATCTGCATCGAATCTCGTTAATTCCGAGTTCATTGGATACAAGAATTATTTTTGCGTGGTTCCGCTTTCCGCGTTGAAAAATTTTAATGGCTGAACTTTTAGGAAACAGTTACTTGTATGTATATGCTCTTTAATAGCGCACATGCATACCTCAAACAATAATGTCGTATGTTTAAAAAACTACGCACTATGCATTTGAAACTCAATAAGCAATAGACAAAATCTTGGGATTCAATATAAATGAATTCTAATACTAGATTCTTAAATTTAATACATTTATAAAAGTGAATACATGAATAATAAACAAAGATTTTTATAAAAAAAATGTTTATGTTTTCAATAAGTATGGCATTCTTTAAATCATACCAAACATATTCTATCCATGCTTTCGTCCGCAAACCAAACAAACAACGCTCATAAAGGGATATGCTCGTAACTAAATAAATAAACCAATTTGGTGATTCCTTCGACGAGCACAAAAAACAACTTGGAATCGTCTCTTGAGATGTAAACTGGTATTAGCATATTGATGGGTGCCTCGTATCTGTTGTCCTTTGTTTAAAATCAGCGACAATACCCTCAATCATAACGATGGATACAAAAAGTTTTATTTTATTGGGTCGTTTTTGCCCAAGCCGCAGGTGGCGGTAAAAACTGCGTAACCTGTGCCCGTCGAAGGGTGTCAAGCAAAAAAAACTACACGCAAGTAGCGAATGGAAAATGAGTACAACTTTTTTCACGGGCAAAAGAAAATTGTATGCTATAAAGCTAGTGATGTGAAATATTTACATCGAAAATAAGTCATTTAAGTATGTTATCTATACATATAATAAAAATCTAACGGATCGCTGTCTGTACATGGAAGATATATGAGAAAAAATATTATTGGAGACCTTTATCAACGCAATAGCACTCCATATAATGATTGTTAGAATTTTTTGTTATATATTGTAGTAAGCTTCATGTAACATTTAGCATTTGTTTCATGTCAATCGGTTCATAAATAAAAAAGTTATGCCAATTTAAAGATATCGATAATATAACAGTGCAGTACTTCACGCGGGCGGAGCCGCGAGCGAAAGCTAGTTAGTTATAAATTAACAGTTTAATGTTGTCACATCAAGGTTTTTGAATGATTTAACTTCGTATGTAATTCGGGGTAAAGAGGAGACCCAGTTTTATATTTAACCAAAATTCTGCTCGGCGATCTCTTGTCACCAATTTACATTTCTATTCATCACGTGAATACTTAGATCCACAATTATTACAGTACTCTAATATGAATTCGGCATACCTGATAATAATCTAATTAAAAACGTGGACTCAAAGAAGGCGGTGTCATTCGGATCTCAAAGCATATTGGTGAAAGCATCTAAGAGTTAAGAGAAAGGCGCCGCGAGGCAGACGTCTCGTACAAAGGACGGGGTCTGTGCAAGCGCACCTGCGCGACATGTTTATGCGCATCGCCAAATTTACAACTGCCCCAAACAGCGCCGCCCGCTCTTGCGGAAATTGGAAATTTTTAATCACCGTGTCGGCGCCCCTTTACTCGATAAAGACAGCGTTGCATTTCAATTGCGCATGCCGCTTGTGACTGCGGATATATCTACTTTAGGAAAAGTCTAGTATGTATGTTTCATTTTTTTATTACCTTTAACCACAAGACTTGCAGGTCTTGCTTCACGCTTGCGCATAAACAAAAGCTACATCGATCGGAGCTCTGAATTACAAAACACTGCATGGTACTGGACTCCCCTCGTCACCCCGAGACATGTTAAGTCTTATAATACCCAGTAATTTCACTGGTTTCAATGTCCTTCAAACCGGAAAACTACAGAGCTTACATACTGTTGCTTGGCCATAGAAAAGTGTTGGTACTTACTCAGACGGCTTCTCACTTACCAGGGTTTCAGTAAGTCATTTAAATATTCATGAGATTATCACAGTCTTAGCTTTTAATTTACAATATGAAAATGCATTGTTTGATATCTAAATCATTTTAAGTTATTCTTTAATTGAGAAAAAAGAAGTTTAATTTAAATGTAATTTTAATGCGCATTTATGTTTCAATACTCAATTATACCGCAAACTTAGTTCGTAATGATAAAATTAATTGCTCTAAAAGTATTTTTATCTTCTGTAACTCTATAATAAATCTTCGATTATTTTTATAAAGTCCAGTCACTTTGCAGAAAGTCAATTCACGCAATGAAGTCGCAACAGTAGCATTAAGTTGAACAAGTTGGTTCGCAGATTGTAAGCTATCTTTAAAGGTAACCGCCTCAATTAATTTCTGATCTTACGCTGACCGTTGATTGGTTTTATTAATAGGTACGTAAATAATTCAGTACAATGTCGTTACGGTAGTAGGTAATTATAAGTAAGAAATATTAATAACATTAAATAAATATGTAAAGTTGCATGTACATATACCATTAGGTTCGGGGTAGTGATGTATGAGTAATTACGATGATCATATATGCAAAGTTGTTTTTCTTTGAATGGTCAAAGCAAGACATATTTGCAATAACCGGTAGGTGATTATTGATTATATGCTAAAGATTTTCCGTGATACCTACGCTGTGAGCAAATGACTAATTTTTGTATTAACAACTAGCGACCTAAAAAAAAACCTTGACATATTATATACCTAAACCTTCCTCGTGGATCACTCTATCTATTGCTGAAAACTGCATTAAGATCTGTTTAATAGTTTAAAAATCCTAAGCGAACAGACAGCGGAAGCGACTTGATTCCATACTATGTAAAGACAATTCTTTATATTTTTATAGCATAGGCCGGCAAATGAGTAAGTGGCATACCTTATAGTACGTGATCTCCACCAGCCAACATATATAATATCCAATGAATCAGAGATGCGTTGCCGACCCTGAAGGAAAATGATAATTACAGGATTGGGAAGGGGAGGAGGTCTTAGGCCTTCAGATATCTCACTCATTGTACGAAACGCAACAGTAAGCTCCTACTTATTTCACGTCTGTTTTCTGTGAGACCGTGATAATAACCCGGTCGAACCGGCCCATTCATGCTGTAGACAATAGCGTGGCTCTACCACTTTATACAAGATTAACCATATAAAAAGATTATATACTGTATAATATAAATAAGTTTAATATATCCACCGTGCCTTAATTCGAAGGGGTTAAACATTTTATAAAGTTCCCAGATTATAATCTACAAGTAGGAGCCATGTCGGAAATGTTTGTCTTACACAATAGCAGTCCACCTCGGCGACTTTTCGATTTTATTTTTTAAGCATTTTTCTCGTTGTTTTGCATAATACAGGGTCATACGGAATACTGACAGTATCAGATTCTATCTTATAATCACACGGAAATAAAATATAAATAGTATACTTGGGCTCTAATATGAAGAACGTAACATAAATATACATCAATGTGCAAGATTTCGCCCAAGCTAAAGGCTTTCATATGCAAATATAAATCCTAATGCATTTAAAGGAGAAAGTGTGAAATTAATTCAATGCTTTTAGGCGCCGGCGCTGCGGCATAGCGCGTGGCTCAAAGCTCGTTGCTCGTAAATTGCAAACGTAGGGTCCGACAAACGCGGTGTAATTTAGTTGACAGTTGGTGTAGCGGCCGGGACTGCGCCGGCTCTGTCCCCGCTCTCCCGCCAGCATGCGGCCGCACCACAAAGCTTATCTACCGGCCCCATCTACACCCTATTATGAGCTTGACGCCGGCCAAAAACAACAGATCGTTAACGCTGCGCACTCATCCGATCACAAGATTTTGCCGAATGCGAAACTCGATAATTAAAAATTAACGACATACATTACGGTAACATTGTTGCATCGACATGAGAGCATCTCATCACAGCGGATCGACAGTCGGCTCTGTTGCATACCGAGACCAATTGAGCATTATTGATTCTATCATCTTTGCGAAATTGTAAAGTAACGTTTATCAATTCAAAAATATACACCGAATAGAGTGTTATATCGCGTGAAGGAGTTAATTGCCCGATCAATCGGCTCACTATGAATAAACGTTTTTAAAAACCGCCGTGCTAATGTAAATCTTATGTAAATGTGATAAGGATAACGCGGTGCGGCGCGGCGAGGTGGTGACGGCGAGGGTCGAGCCGCGCCGACCAGTGGCTATCGCTCGTTAGCTCCCGACCCGACATAAATCACGCCGTTTTATGAGAAACTCCCAATTTTTTAACATTTGAGTTAATGAAATGCGAGCGCAGTATGGGACCGACTAGCGACATTAAAAACGACAACCCATAAGGACGGACAGTTTCTAATTATAATCCTGTCAAAGCTGCGACATAAGCAAAGAATTGATGATCGTCTGAAAAGCGGTGATTTTTATCTAAGATAAAAGATCGAGTCGATAGTAGCCGTAGAATTTTAATAAGTCATATTTTTATTTGTCTTTAGTGGTATGATACATTCGTGAGGTGCGGCGAGATAACAAAGCTTTATAACGTTCAACAGTCGTTTGCTTAACATCTTTACGTAATGATTAGCGCGGGACGTACACTGTTGTGAAAGTAATTAATTGCGTTGCAAAATAGCAGAGCCGCAAGTCTCGATCCCGAGTCACTATGATTCGCGAGGTAGCTACTAATCTCATACATTGCAATCGGTAGCAGACTCGAACGTTCAATCAATCAAGTACAGGATATTCGCTCATCGTACCGTGATACCGCGATCCCTAGAAGCGACTATCATCATTCATAGTTAAGTAATTGCAAACGTATGTCGCGGCAATATAGCCGAGTATCGGGCGACTGCGGGAAATGAACGGCGCTTGTATTTTAGGAAGCTTTTCGAGGAAGGGTTAAGATACGGCCGCGAATTAAAGCTGCGCGCACGCAGGAGGCTCTGTGGTGCCGACAAAGAGGCCGCCGCACGCGAACCGCGCCCGATTCACAATTAAGCCCGCGTGTGTTAATTGATATTAATTCTGTGTGCGTGGTGTAAGCAAAGAACCGCTAGCGTGCGACGTGGCGTCATAGCTTGATCACACTGCACGTTACTACAACACTGATCGCGTTAGAACATTGTTTACTAACATATGACAACTCAGTGTCGTGCTTCCACGAAAACACTTCCCACAGTTTTCTTTCTTGGAATTACAGCAAGAATGACGACTTTAATTACCTAGGTATGTGCAGTATAAGTCTTAGCGATGAAAGATATATGATATCCGATATGAGGTTAGGGCGTTTAAATAGTAAAAATCAAATTTATTTCGCCACGTTCCAAGAAGTTGTCTTCTTAAATGCAATATTTATCTGATGTATTGTAATTTTCAAAATAGCACATTAAATTATGTTTTAATAATTTAAACAGCTATTTTGAAAATAAATGTCAAAAGATCTATTTTATCCTCACAGACAAATTGTCGTACGAATATTTTCTAGTTAATTTGTTTATTTGACGAAGATCCAGGTCGTTGACAATGATTTAATACAAGCTTTTGTTCGCTGCTCTGCCAGTGAGAAAGGTTTCCCCGTCATTTTTCCAGGATAAAAGTAGCCCAAGTCATCCGGCCATAAATTAGCTCCATACAAAAATCTTATTAATTCATTGTTCCACTGCTATGTAAAAGGTTAAACGAACATACTTTCGTAGTTATAATGTTACTGGTATGGATTTAGATTATTATGAACTTCAAAGGACTTTCTGTTCAGTTGAAGTGTACAAGATACATTCGTCAACACGGTACAAAACCCAGAGTCACAGTAGGCGAGACGATTGCGAGCGATGTCACTCTTTGGCGAGCAAGGATAAAAAAACAGGCAAGTGTGATCATGGACAGCGCGTGAGCCACGTCAGCGGTACGAGGAATCGTGTCGAGGCAGTAAAGGCATGTATTCACAAATCAACAAAATGAGACGCAACACTGATGATGCTCAACGCAGTTATCAGGGAACGCGTTTCATCTTGATAACGATTTCTTACGATTACGCGAATGTTACTCATTGAAATAAAACTACGAAGGGATTTTTTCGCGTCTTTTTATTTTAATTTTGGACACGAGACGTTTCGAAAACTTTTCAGCCTTCGTGGTCACGGGGTGGACTGTAAAAATTAAAGTAAAAAACTGCGATAAAATCCATTTAAATTAGTTTTATTTCATTTCATCACGATGTTTTTCTTCACCGTTCAAAACCTTTCTTCTTGGATAGACAATATTAGTAAGCCAAATTTTTACATCGTTGCTTAAAATGCTCATAGATTGCAAGTCAATTGTTGCCTAGTGAATACACGGGTTTAATGTGCACATCAAACGCGCCGCCTCTCGCCATCCGTCGCCCACATCAACGCAATTAGTGGGCGTCGCGAGTTGCCAGTTGCCACTTGCCACGCTTGCGACATCGCATCGCTATTGACATTGAACTGTTGTTACATATTTCAAGGAAATGTGTTTTGATGTTTCGTCGCCGCGTCTCCGCTTATTTGCGTGTTCTTTAATCAATGTCGTATCGTTTTGATTGCTTGTGTGCTCGTGTATGGTGGTTTAAATTAACGTAAAGCCAGCTTTTTCAATTGCAGTTTTTTGAAAAAAGAACATTAGGTTTATCCGTGAAGTCATGGATCAGAGCTCAGGTCATACAATCATAATCTGTGTTTGAGTTTTTAATTCGAACACAATCGTGAATCACACATGAGATGCCTGGGATTAGGTGAGCAATGCGATGGGTTCTCTTATCTTATCATGGGATGGAAATAAGCTCGGCGAACTGTGGGAGAATTAATTGCAACTCTGCCTGACGTGAGCTTATGTTATGTATTTTCTCGAATCACCCACATATTACGAAAAGCACTGGTTCTTGTTATCGGGTAGTTTGAAGCTAACTAACGGCTTATTAAGTCGATGATTCAATTCGGTTTAACTTATTACATGTCTCAAATGACAGTCGATTAAATTTCTAGTCTATAAAACGGGTTACTATCAAATATTACGTATGTTGCAACACTTCGATGTTGTAAAATGTAATTTTCCATATTTACCTTATCTATTTCACCCTATTATGGCAGTTTCGATGCGTCAGTAATCTGATTCTCACAAGCGGCAAACAATGTCACAGGGAGGTCAGTTTTATTAGAGAATCGTGCGTCAGGTACGGGTAGGCACCCTGGGAGTGCGGGAGTGCTTATCGTTGTTTCGGTAGCGAGTCGACGCGATACCATCGGCGCGTGATGTCGCGATGCACTGCGATGGTATCGGCGCACGAGCGCGGGTGGTGACTTGCGTCTGCAACGATCGTCAACCATCGTCACCGCGCCCACGCCGCGTCAACCTCTCACACGTGATTGTCACCCTAATGTCATCTGTAGTTGTTATAATTCGGTACCGATCTCAGATATTTTATAATCCCTCTACGTTATACTAAAAGTTGCGCCCTTTACATTTGACCCAAAATGGGCCCTGAATATAATTTGTAGGTCAAAAACTACCAGTAGTAATTTTATTTTATTTTTAGGAAAAACGCATAACACAATACAATCAGTTACAATTATTAATACTCAAATATTAAAATGTAATGTTCTAGATCTTGTTCCTAAATATATGTCCTAATAGAATTAAGTATTAATTTCTTAGTAATTAAGAAGACTATTAAGGGTAGGTAGTTTGTGTTTATCGTATCGAGTACGATATACGAACATCAAATTCGATTCGCGTAAGACAATACAATGAACAGCCGTTTCACAGGATTTAATTACTGGTGATTAAGTGGTATAAAGCTATGAGTACACGGTTAATTAGTGAGGAGCGTTGCGTGAAATGTAACAAATCCTTAGTTTTTTGTCCGTCGCTACCACTCGTGGCTTTACGAGCGTTGTGATGGACACACCCGTCCCTAGACGCCACCACTAACGATCATAGTTCCCGGAGACACGATATGGACACGAGGGAATATGAGCACGTACGCACTGAATGCAGTTATGAGATCGCATCTCAGCCTCTACCAGCGATCTTACGCCACATTTTTTCATGCTCATTATATTAATGAATGATTTATGAATTTTTACATCTTACAGTCACACATAGTCCTGACTCCACACTAGGTTAAACCTATTTTGTGGGTATCAGGAACTATGAGAGACTTGCGGTCCCACAATATCCAGACCCGAAAAAAATACTTTTGAATCAGACAAACATTTGTTTCGGTGCCGGAATCGAACCCGCGGCCTCTTGTTTCACAGTCGGCTACTGACTCACTGCGTGACGGAGGCTGTTCAAACACGTTGATCGTAATGCCAAAATTACACAGTGATCTATATTGCACATTACAAGAATTCAGTAAAGTATGGTCGGTTCGTTGAGATCACAATTTGTTTTGTGGCGAACCGGAGAGGAGCCCGTGAGAATAATTCCCGAGTTCCGAGTAACATGGGTTAAACGTTTGTATCGGTAGATACCGATCTAACCCGAGCTGCTCGTTGGCGCCATAAAAACAAAACATCTTCAACACAACCACTTTCTTTACTAAATTATTCGTGGAATTTACGACGTTTAGACCGACAAAAATGTTATAACCAAATGAGAAATTATCATCAGACCTCTGTCGTGCGGCAAAAAACGAGTCGTGCGCCACTCCACCACTCCACGGAGCCGAGCGCGTATTTTTTATTATCCAAATTGGAATTATTGTGGCGGTGTTTGTTTTTTCCACGATCGTCGATTGTTTTAGTTTGGGCGGGACGCGAAGGCGCGGGAGTCGCCGATGACTGTGCGATTTCGATGATCGCTCAACTCAGCCTGTAATCCAAACGAATGGCTGTTTCGTACAGCCGATAATACATCGAATGTTTTCCGGTATAATCTTTACTTGAGTGTGACTTGAACGCTGCAATGGAGAACGAACAGGCCTTACGTAAACGCATCGCGCGTGAGCGACGGGCTATTCCCTGGAGATATTGCGATATGATCACGGTTCGCCGCGGTGAAGCGGCGACCATTCGGCGCGTGCTTCGGATTCCCGGGACCCTCCTCTCCGGAATTACCCATTACAATCGATGACATTACATTTTTAAACACATGACATTAAAGATTTCATCTAAGCTCTCATTAAATTAAACGTTTTCTATCAACTACAAATTGTATAAACAAGTTTGCTCCCCTACCGCCCACTAGACGAGTGCCGGTGATGATGAGCGACGATAGCGTATAGAGTGAGGTATTGTGAGGTATTGCAAATACGGCACATGGTCATAGGCTCTTTAACAAACACGTGCGTGATAAAGCCACTGATTGCTAATTAGCATTCACAATCGACACGTCTCTTCGCATTATCGAACAACAAAAAGGCATTATGTCAGGTCCGATTTAAGGTTATCGTCATATCTATAACAGCGGAGAAATTCTAATGTCAAGTTAGCATATGACATTGAAGAGTGACGAGTGTAGTGGATGGAGTAGATGGAGTGGCCTCAGTGCGGAGCGGCTGGGGCCCGGGAGACGTCCGGCTGTCATAATCTGATTATTAGTGCTGCGTGGCCTGGGCGGGGCGCGCGGCGGGCGGCCGCCAGCACCGCAGGAGGTCGGCGCCCGCGCGCCTCCCTCTCGCTCGGGCGACGCAGCGCGCGCGAGCGACAGGGACGCGCGACAATCGCGCGCACCACGCAGGCGACAATCGACCCGTGGTAAAACAAAAGGAATGTTGGCGGCGAAGCTTTGAGGCGCCGGCGCCGGCCGCCGCTCCCCGCGCTCTAATCACCCATTTTAATTACTACACAGATCGAATCAATTAATCGGTATTTCTGTTAAAACAAGCGCCGGAATGGGCTTACGCTCGTTTATAAGAATCGTGCTCGTGACTGATTCGACATGTGATTGCGCTCCTTATCTCGTAAGTGGTGAGTTGCGACCGCGGGCTCGGCTCCGGGAGAACATCTCACACGCGTGTTTCTCGTCACGCGTGATTTACTCGTTCGTACGGCGAGTTTCCTCGCCAGAAATTCACCAGCGACGCAGCGCCGGCACCGGTACCTGGCTCATAGTCCGGATGGACGCAGACGTTTTTAATTATAACTTATGATTTTTTCGAGCGAATTCGGGCGCGCCCTTCCCATCGAATAACACGAGAATAAATAACGAGTTTTTGTGTAGTATGTTTGTTTTTAAAATGGCGGGAGGTCCGCGCGACGACACGCGAGCGCTGGAGCGCTGCGCCTGCGCACGTCGCCGCCGCGCCAGCCGGGCCTGCCGCGCCTCGCCCATTTGTCATATTTCGGTTTTGAGAAAAAATAAATAACGCACTCTATTCCGACCGTTGTTTGTTTGTACGTCGATTATTGAGGGTTAAGTATTATCTTGGAACACGGACTGGAACAGATGGAACGTGTCACAGTTTTGTTGCTGTTTGCTTTATTGTACGCGTGTGTTGAAACATTGTCGCGGGGAGGGGCCGGGGGGCTAGGTGACGGACCACGGCATTCTGGCATTATACAATGTAGAGACTTAATAAATGGGACAACAATGCCATTAATTGCGATAGTTTGCCCTAGTGTGTAGTGCCACGGATAAATTGAAATGTTCTTATTTAATGGACAATAATTGGTTTTAATACAAACTTGCTGCTACCTGCAGCTCCACCTGCGTGAACATTCCATTTCCCCTTAAAAAATAAAATTCCAAAAATCCTTTCTTAGCGGGCCCCTACATAATACAAACTATCGTCTAACAACATTTCATGATCCTAGCTTTAGTAGTTTTGAGATATCATGACCAATCAATGAGTGAGTGAATGGTATTTCGCTTTTATATTGATAAATAGATAAACTATATAAGGCTCGACAATGAGTAGATGTATCAATCATTCAGAAGAACCTTTTACCGCGCACTGTGTGGTACGGCCAATTAAAATATGTACTTAAAGACTTGTGTTGTTCACATGTGTATGCAAACAAAGGGAACCTGTTTAGTGCAGGCACCTAACACATGTCAGTGTGTACCTTTTCTATATAAGGGGCAATTTACACAGCCAAGCACAGGTGGGAAAATTGGGAAGAGTGTTACTACAAATCCCCGACTAACACATAAAGCAAGCGCATGGCCGCCGCGCCGCCGCGCAGGTGTTAACTCCAAGCGGCGCGCTGCCGGCCCTCCTGCACAAACGTACCGCCCAAATCTACTGTTTGCGCATACACTTCACCCACCAAACCTGCACCCGCTCCTCCTACGCACTCGGATAAAGAACACAGTCAGCAGTGGCTTTTAACACTGTTTAAACTGCAACTAAAAGCATCCAGTTATACTCTACAATTTGAGTAGTTAGAACTGCAGCGTGTGCCAGCGACGGCTCAAACAATGACTCAATTACAACACATACTCTACACTCTGCATAGGCTCAGCAGTGTAGTGCTCAATAAGCGAAATATTGTTGAGCTATTTGGTTCGGCGTGGCGCCGGGGTCGGCGCCGGCGCGCCCCCGGCTCTCGCGCGGCATCATTAATACAAAACAAACAAAAGTGACCCGTAGACGGGCGTGCGCGGGCCAAACTAACGAGATTCACCAAACGCTGGATAAAGCGGTAAATTATCGGAATGTAAGTCTGACGGGCGCACGGTCGCGGTGGTCCGCTCCGGCGGCCGCGCCAAAAAAACGTGTAGGAGATGACAGAAGCGTGGATGGACCTGCTTAATTACCCGCGAATCGTCGCAAAAACAGGACAGTGTGTAGGCGCGTCGCTACATCCATCGCGCACGACAGCCATCCGCCGCGCGTCCGCACTGCACCGCACTACACCGCACTACACCGCGCTGCGCCCTCCGCTTGCGCGCCGCGCCCGCTTTTTGCGCGCCCTTTAACGAGAGCGTGGCCTCTACACGATGCCACGATGCGATCCCGACGCTAATTACACGCCATTAATTACTAAATATTTTCATTTTTAATTCCGACAGAATTCGAACGGACGTGAGGTACATTAGCAATCACCCTTACTTCACCGCGTATTCGCCATGAAAATGTAACACGATGTCATGTCGGTTTTCTTCAAAAGACATTGTCAAAATGTTATTTTGTTTGGACAATTAACTATCGAAACGATCCGCCCGAGAAACAAATTCTGCAACATTCGATAATACATGTGCTATTTGACACATTAGGGATATTTTCACAAAAGTATTGAAAATGTTTTATATTGGAGCCTACATTAGAAAAAACGTATTATGGGAACTGATTGTCGTACACTACATAGTTAACTATAGGAATTAATGTAGTCACTACAGTAATAAGTAAAAATCAAATTGCTCTTTGTAATATAAATCTATAAATCTAATTCAAATTGTTAGAAGATATAAACGTGCTAGGAGGAAGCCAAAATGTCTCATTGCTAATGCTAAAGAGTTATAACCGCTTAACCACATACAACGCGACGCGACGTGGGGAATACGGCATAAAAGTTTTAATTACGTAGTTATTTTCCTTTTGTCGGTAAGTACATAGCAATTGTAATGAATGTTTCCTGAGTACATGAAGTACGGAGGCAAGTCGGGCAGTGAGTACGCCCCCGGGGTTGCCATCTGCTAATAACGAGGCGCGTTGCACAAGCGATGAGCGCGCGGTGGGTCGCTCTCGAGCGGTCGCGCTCGCGGGAAGGGCGGAGGCGCCGACGTCGCGGCCACTCTGTAATTTCTTCACTGCTCGCCCCACATTACCGATCACGAAAAAAATAATTGAAGGGGTACCGTCGTAAAGCAAACAAGCTTATAATAAGGTGTAATTTGTGCTCGGCCATTTAGAGAAATGCACAAATTGCCGTGGGGGCAGCTGTTTGTTTTGTCTATGACGGAGGTCCGGCCCGTCTCCAAATTATCCGTTAACAAGCCCCGCGTCAGATTCGGCAGCCCTAATGGGTTTTCGTTAACTTTTTGTTATTATTTTGTAATTTATTACGAGTAATGTGTTTTTGTAAAATTCGATTCCTGGATTCCGACAGGTGCGCAATTTAATTGAAATTATGGTTGGCGTAAAAACCTTTTTAGATATCAAACATGTAATTACTAACGTGCTCGATATACTTGTGTGACATAAACGTCTTCTTCTCAATGTACTTAATAAACTACTGTATCTTGTTATTCTATTGTGAGTGATTTAACTACTTACATTGTGTTTCAACACAACTAAAGATATATATAAACATTTCGTGTCACGTTGTTTTTCCTCGACAAAATTCTAAACTTCTCTTCTCATAAACCGGTTTTGATTAAATTTTGCAAACTGTTTGCAGTTTGATTCAACTTGAGAGATAGAATAATTTATATTTCAATTTCTAGTCGCAATATTTTTTTATTGCAAATTATTTGTTTTAATTGTATTGAATAGTTTGCTACAATATGATTTAACATATACCTAACCCAGTAACGCGTGGCCGCGTCTGCTAGTTTAAAAATAAAAACGTAACTGCAGATTTTAAAGCAACTAACATTTATACACACCAGACCACGATACTAACCGTGGGAATAGTTCATTGATATCTGCAACGATATGGCACACATATGATTATGTTAAAACGTAATTGTGCGAATTTGCATCGATGCGAAGAAAGAATTGCCTCTGTGCACAGTTTTATGAACTATGATTATTTTACGAGCACCATTCTCAACCAACCAGCCAGCATTCTGAGATAAACACAGTGTTCTCGCAGATTTTTTATAGCAGACGTCGGGAAACTAGTAAGTGTGTCACTTGATGGTAAGGGATCTCATGTATCTTAAAAGGAACGAAGAGAGATTAGGAATGGGATTTGAGTCTCCAAAATTTCATTCACTGTATGAAACGCAACAAGTTGATAATTTTCTATAAAGTTTGTAAATTACCTCTATCTTTTATTAGTTCGGTAGAGCAAAGTGGTTATACTGGGCCTGATGTTAGGTACCCAAATGTAATGTCGTCCGGCGAGAGACGCAATGACTCTCGCTTCAAAGCCGGCTACTCGCCACTTGCGACCTGCGCCATGAAGGCTGCCATATGTTCTAGATATTCTGTCCGATATGGGTTTAAAAATGGATAACTCACCGTCCTCCCTTAGTAATGATCATCTCAGTACCGATGTCGTGGAACCGCCGCCAGAGGTCCCCATTGAGTAGCCGAGCTTCGCACGCCGGCGGCTCTGCGTCCGCGCCCATACGATGTTCTGCGAACACATTTGCAATGTCTTATATGAATTTAAATATATTTCAATAGACCTTGTAAGTAATGTAAATAAACATTTTATTCAATATTTAGCCATGAGCTAAATTATTATATTATTATTTATTTTATAGTACCTCACTAATAGCTTTATCCATGTTTATTTAGATTCCTTTAATACTAAACTTTACCGCATAAATATAAATTGTAAACATATCTATTACGGATTAGTGTCCTCACAATGTGTATAACTTTTGGTGAGATATAATTTGGTTATTGGGTGAACGGTATAACGGAATTAGATTAGATATTCCTTATTCTAAAACTATGAACTAAACATTTATTTGAATGGTTGTTCAAAGAGAAAATTCTTTGCCGTTGTCTCAAGGAAGATAGGCTGTATATATATCCCAATTAGACTGTTTTATTTTATTTTATGAAAATGTGTTCTCTCATGACTGTAATAACTAATCAGTGTTTGATAGTTAAGATTAATAGTAATCCGTATAAAAGTCAGGGCCGACAGCATTGCATGATATCAAAATGGAACCTATCATATAATTACTGTCTACGGCGTTTATTTTACATGTGCTAAGAGTACCTAGTATATGTTTGTATAAAGCGAAGAATCAATGAATCAAAACATGATAATTACAACTAGACAACATTTTAAAACCACTTGCCGCCAAGTCGTAAATCAATATTTTATATCCCAAAACTGCACGTTCAGTTGCACGAAGATATCGCCAATAAAATGGTAAATAATGGCTCTAATGAAATTTAATTTCCTGTTGAAGACACCGTTACGCACGTCGATGGACACCTAACTGTTGATGCCGCAATAACTATATATTAAAAGGAATTAATTACAGGCGTTCGTTAGTCGAATTTCTCACTAGAACCCGCCGATTTTAATGAGACTATATTGTTCGTCGATTTGATGTTTAATATTGGTATTTTATAGGTTGTTGCGTTTTGCGAGGCGGGGCGTGACCGGCGCGATCAAAGCGTCGTCGATTTACTCGATTGTCCTTGTACACTCTGTATCAAAACGCATTGCACACTTTACAGTAATTAATGTATTACACCATTCACTTCTAGATGTAACTGTGTGCCTAGTTTGCATACATGCAGATTCTAGCGCACGATTTTTTTGTAATTGCACATAATGTGGTCGTATAAAAACCTGTGCCCTTACAAATAAGGAAAATCATGTCCGGACTTTTATGTTTTTATGATGAATATGTTACAACATTGATTCAACCACTTTAATTATTATGTCAAGTAAGGCAAAGTTAGATTGGTAAGGCAGGATGCAATTATTGTGCTTCCAGTGTTAGCAGAAATTTAAACTTATCTGACTCCCTATCTAGTACTTAGAGCGTTACTGTTGATATTTTAAGCTGTATTTTTAATACAGTGTTACAATCTTATAAATTACACCAAAGCAGAGACTTTTTGCTTTTCTCCATAACAGTACTCAGTATTAAAGTCAATTATGATTTTATATCTCAAAGCATAACCATAAAAAAGAGAATATACCAACTCATTATATAAATATACATTGCGAATGCATGGCAAATTTTATACCGTTATCCAATTCAAAAGTAATCTAGAATCTAGACAAGCTTCTTCATTTGTTTCTGGTAATGATGACTAGCTCGCCATCTAGACGGTGGGAAGGCAAAAAATACTAAATACAATTTCATGAAGCAAATCAACGCACATCAGTCATGGGCTAGAGCTCAATTACAAACACAGATGAATGTGCAATTTGACGCGGAAAATTGGGGTGACTTTTGATTGTCAATTCCTGAATATTATTACTTTAGATTTGTTTAATATCGAATTAAAGGAAAAATCATTATTACATTGCTTATGAAATAAAAGAGATTTTATCAAATTCGTACTTTATAAACGTTGTAAAAAATTATTGCTTAATTAAAATGAACAAAATTTAAACGAGTATATATGAAATGAACAGTCCGCTGTAAAATGGCAAAGTGTTAGCAAAACAGTTTATAGAATAATAACCTAGAAATTTTATAGTTCTAGCAAACTATCATGTTAGTTACGACACCATCTTATCCTTAATATCACGAAGCCAATATACCACGGAGTCATATAACCTTACTGTATAGTAGAAAGTGTACATTATAGTGTAGCTAATAGATTTAATAGGATCCGACCGAGTTCAAAGATAATTGGTGTGCGTATCCAATCAGACATGAATCGGTGATCGGCCGCTGATCTAGCTCGTGTACTCGGCCGCAAGATGCAAGTACAAACCACTGTGTGGAATTCAACACGCAGGATATGCTTAATCAACTAATGAAACCAGACTAATAAAACTTACGTAATTCAAAATGCCATAAACTGGGATCATTTGTTTAAGGTTTTCTCGTGCCCGGGTAAAACTATACTGTTACTAACTATGACTCAATTATGGGCAATGATTTCGCAAAATAACGGTTGATTATTGGCAAGAGATATATGAACCAATGGTCACATGATAGACCATAGAGGATGATGTAATGGAAGCGTCTATCTAATTACAAAAGATGGATCCTGCTAACAAAACTGATGTAGTTAAAATGAGAATTTTGCATTATATATGAACGCTTACTCAATTAAAATCGATAGGTGGTAAAATTAAAAGAAAAACAGTACCTACATCTACGGTGACAAAGTGGGCAAGACATAATGTGAAGGAGGACTTTGCTTAACCTAATGCATATCTGTGTCAGGTCGAAAGAGTTTATTGAATAAACTAATACTATTTATTGTAATTGTACATGACAGTAAAATCCAATGACACAGAATTAATATCAATAATAGTTAATAGCGTGACGTAAGCTCACGCCTTTGTCCTCAGAGGTGTACGCAGAAGTGCAAATAGTGCACCCACGTTTCTCCGAGCTGATTCCCTTTCTATGGTGTGAAAGGGGCGAGCCTATGGCCATGCCGGGCATATATTCCAATCCTGGCATATTCAGTTTTTCTAAACCCAAACGCAAAATGCGATTGCTCAACCTGGGAATTGTATACAAGACCTGAAGGTCCTAAGCTTTACTACGCTGCCACTAGATCAATGACAACTCAGCACTAATTAATTCGAGCCTATTTTACATTAAAACAAGTATACCCTTATGAATTTAGTCATTAATATTTGCATTAATGTGATTTGACAATGTAAGTCGTGTGGAAACCAGTGCGTAATTAAAATGCAATTGAACGTATTATATGTCTTGCCATATGTCACGTCTAAAATGACTAAACATGTTCACGTACTCAGTTTAAGCCTTTATAAGCCGGACATGAATAATGGCTGATAAATCAAACTCGTATAGGATTTTGTGAAACGTGAGTAGTTGCGTAGTTGTTAGCATTCCAAAGGAATGGAAGCACAGTCTAGAATTTACAAGGCTTTTAAAAATTAAATTTTAACTCTGTAACTGACATTTATTGCTCCTCTGATAACTTTACTTGGTGATGGGAAATTAACAATAAATTATTATGGAATTTGTCTTAAAGGAAGGGCGCCATAATTAGTAAGAGCATGTTTTTAAATGAAAGGAAAACTATCTCTAACCAATTATTTTCGGCCAGAATTAGGTATTTTTTGTATTCCAGCACGGCAAAGTACAGTCAATCGGGGTAACTTTGATTAACAATGGTAACTTTGACAGTCAAATCGCCAACTACTTTTTAATTTCTACGTTGACAACGTTAAGTGCAATAACATTGAATTTATGCAATGTGTGTACACAACAAACTTCGTAAATGAACTCTTAAAAAAAACGAAGCTGTTACACGAAGTTAATGTCAAAATCTTTCAAAAAGTTACTGCGCTCAACTGTTGTATTTTTTTAGTGGAAAACTTTCAAATAGCTCCTGAATCGTGCTGCTATCTTTAAATAAAGATAGAACTACAACTTTATGGTTTTATTGGCTTAACTATGACTCCATTGCATCTGACATTTGTTATAAATATAAAACAATGCTATCCTGAAGCCATAAAAGGTTTAAGATTTATGATTCCTATGATAATTAACATCTGTATCAAAGTTACCCATATAGGGGTTGTAACTTTGACACACAACAAAATTGCAAGTTTTTAATATAATTTACTATTTTTATAGGCCATAAATAATTTGAGAGTATGAAAACCAACCTGAGAGCACTGATTATGCTAACTCTTTTTTCTCATATTTACCATGAGTAAAAGTGAGCTATAAAATATAGTTTTGATCTGTCAAAGTTACCCTGATTGACTGTAATGGAAAGCGTAGTGCAGCCCAAAAAACCAGCGACCTTTGACAAATAATGAGTTCGGTAATCACCAGAGTCATGCCGGCCTGTAGTATAAATGCATGGAATACAAGGATGTACCCCTATACCCGCCTCAAACAACCATTAAGTCCTTTCGCAAACCTTTCGTGAGAACCGGATATACACTGGCTAATTCTGGAACGCGATCTACACAGCGTGTGTAGGTCACTATGGCAGGTTTTGACACGATGTGTACAGTGGGCGCTGTCCGGACGGATATGAATATCCTACCACCAGCAAAGGCATGTATTAAACTTCGATATAAAAACAAAATGCTAAAACGTTAACATGCACACACATTTCTTGATAACATTAATCGACCTTGTTAATACAATAAAAATATAAGTATAACATTTTCGCGTATTACTACTATAGAGGCTGTAGTAATCTAGATTTCCCACGCGTGTCTCAATTAGTCGCAGCCGCCGTTACCTACGTCAGATATTTATTAAGTGCAATTGAGTCAAGGACTTTAATCGTAAATTGCAAAAAGATTATTTCTCACAGTTTGAGATAAAACTTTACAATTCGATAACAAATGACATACGATGACACTTGCTCTAATTTTAAATTTATATTTAACTATACATATCTATTTAAATGTAAGCCATCCTTTCACGTCACAGGTATGGCGATCCCCCTAACCGTGCTGGACTAGCGTGGCAGATTATTGATTGGAACAACTAGCAATAGCCATTTTTTCCTGCAGAGCGACGTAATACATTAATAGTACTGTGAGTTTATTAATATAATAATTTGTAAGAGGACACGGTTAGAACTCTTTCCCATACTTACGCACACACGCCTGTAATCCCCGTTGGGGGAAGGCAGAGATGTAACCACATTTCAACGAACTAGACTAAATATAATCTTTGTCATTCATACGCTCTACTAATAAGTAGCGATAATGTAAATGCAACTTCGTACTACGCTAATACCGTATTTTTATTATAGACCATATTGCAAATATACTGAAGTTACTTTGTTCTTAAGTATTACTTTTTATACATTTCAAAATTATTAACTATAATCAGAGAGTACCAAACTCGAACAAATTAAAACCCTGCCTTAAAATGGTATCTCATTATACTTAATAAGATCACCCACATGTACGCGTTTTTGCTCAGTATACATTATTAACAATAACATGTTTCGCGAATTATGTTATTGTTCTACGAATTACATTTTAACGTTCCCGACCAATACAAAACGAACAAATTTCTAGTTTTTACTGTAAGACCTATTACACAAGCATTCTCGCGATGTCGCTTAACAAAATACAGAATTGTGGAGATGGAACAATTACTTGCCCGACCACCCGTAACTTTTGTATACATAAACATAAATAACCACTTATATGTACAGAGATCCGGCTATTAACCAATTACAAGAATGACTGTAATATATACGAAACATACAATAAATGTCACGGTGTTGACAAATTGATGCACGTTTTTGTTCTAACTACACTTTTTACTTGAATATTATAAAGGTATAATGTGCGGTGTGCCCCATTTTGCCGAGTTCTAGGGACGACCACATTGGTAAGGAATTAATTCAAACAAAAACTAAACGAATAGCGACGTAAAAATATCTATCAATACGCTTTCACTAACTTCTCAGAACGTTTAATGACACATATTAAAGTAAAATATAATGAACGTTACACCGTAACGAATAATTATACATTAATACTTACATTTCACCTTAAAGCTGTTAATGATATTCAATGTATTTATTTAGATAATTATACTGATTAATATCTTTACGTCGTGGTTAGTATTGAGAGAAATTACATTCGTAAAACCAATAGAAAATTGAGAAATAATGGTTTATATTGTGAATGGACGCCTGTATAATGAAAGTAAACTTAATTGTATGATAGATATAAAATCCTCATATATTTATAATGAATGCCATTGGAATTGCTTTATACATTTTTCTCACAATGGTCCGTAAAGATGACGTGTTCTGTGATGACCGTTAAAGTGTCCATGATTCTTCTGATATTATGAGCATTCGTGGTCAGTGAAAATAACTTATCATTAGTTAACTCACATGTTCGTTTACCATTAAAAGCAACCATCTAAAAAGAATAAATTTTGAACTTAAGCATCGTATGAATGAAAAAGGTAACTTGTGCTAATTAAATTATATCTACATGTAACTGATGTTTTTCCTAATGAAGCGAATTAATGCAATTAGACGGAATAAATGTCATGTTGTTTCGACACGTCTTGAACTTTTGCAGTTGTTATCGTTTTTCAATAATATTTCATGTAAAATTTGCCTGATGCTCCAAATAAATAAATATATAAATAAAGTAAGTAGCAAGTGTGCATAGCTTTCTCGTAGAAGCAGATATTCAAATTGGGAATAATAATTGTAATTTGAATTCATTTTGTGTGTACAATTAGAATAAAGCTATTATCAAGTATTAACATAAGGCTTGTTGGAATTACTAAACAACTAACAGTATTGAAAGTTAGTATTTGAATTTTTTCAATTACTAAATTTCAATACTTTTAGTTGTTTAGTAATTTGTTTTTTTAAACAAATTCAAAAATCTTAGACAAATTAATTCATTCATTTCATTTTATGGATAAAAAGTGTATATCATCAAGCTTCTATTCCAAATGTGTTAGCAGAGGGTGCACTCATATTTCACCAACGTATCCTATTATATGATATGTCAATAGAATATCTATATCATCTTTTTGCATAAACTGCGCGCAAAATTTATATTCATTGACTTCCAGAGGGGTAAAAAGTTTAGATGCCCGAAGATGCGTTGAAAAGACTTCAACGCGCTCATGATTACAATTCTCATGTACGCTACAGTGTTGAGGAATAAGACTTACAGGTGTTTAAGCCCAATATGTCTTATGCCTTGGTGTATCATACCATAAACGCACCCCTACACTATATGAATTACTAATGAAAATTGCTGTTTACTAAGTATTTTCATAATATTTTGTATCGAGTCAATTTTTTTTACTAAAGGCGGATGTATATTTATATTTGTTTATTTGTTATATATACCAAAACAATTTATTATAATTAACGTTGTTTAACATAATTGTCTCAGTTTAATGTGGTTAATTTAAGCGTGAAAAAAATACAAATAAATTTATGACAAGTGCTTTTTTTAACTGAAAATTACTCAGTTTGTTCTCAAAATTTAGGCCAATCATTTTTATATCTTATGCGTTCCTGAACCTGAACAAATTCTATTACTTTACATATTTACTTTTTTGAAGATTTAAATAATCTTTATATATATTTATTTAGCAATATTATACTACTAAGGTATGACTTAAAGAAGATAATGTATTACAAAACTTACATATAGCATTATCCCTTCATTAATAACCCATATATCAAATATGATGGGTAGGCTTAAATCTCATTAAATTTCTTCATACGACAAAAAGTTGTCAAACTAAAAACTACTCTTAAATAGGTACATTAAGGCAGTGTTCCATTTTTCCCATCTACTTCTTAGCATTTAGTTACTTATTCTATTTGCAGTTATACGTATTATTGTATTTAGTACAATATATTTTATATTATTATTTATATATTATCATTTAACAGTAAACACTTACTAAAAAAATATTAAGGAAACTTCCATACTAACCGCAGTGTGTATTTGTGTTATATATTCTTATTCTATGTGTGTTCTTTAGAATTATTTTTAAAAGCTTTATTATTGGTAACGTAAAGCACAATCAAATACTGTACAAAGCTTATAAGATGCATGCACAGGCGTATTTACAATTTCGTTTAGATGTTATTTAACAAGTGAGCTTGTAAACTCTACTAAACTATACGATAAGTTCTTTAAGTACATATGTAACATATTGTAAATATTTACTTATGACATTATTATTTGTTTCATAATTTGTGTAAATTTCTTTATTCAACGATTATTTTCTATAATAACGTTAAACACAATCAGTGTGAATAATATTTTGCAAGAAAAGTTTAGTAGAAGTTTTATGTACTTTGTGTACTTGAAACAATCATAATAATTAGAAAAATTAAAATCTTGACTAGTTACATGTAACATCTATATATACAACTTATTACACATTTTACTACATTTTACATGTTTAGTTATTTAGTTGTCAATAACATTTAAATACACCTGTGCATGTAACTTATAAACCTTAACTATCATTTTAGGGTTAAATAGTTACAGAGTTTACATAGAGGTGTACAACACCTCTATATCCACTAAATAATTGAGTAATATTAATAGCTAATCACCCAAATAATTGAGTAATATTAATAGCTTTAATGATGTAAGTTATTTTAAACACATATTATCATAATATCATTAATTATTATTAGTGCTTCACGTTACTCGTATCTACGAGTATTTGTTTGATATATTCTATGAATAGATAAAAAAACAAGAAAGTTCATAGTTCATAAAGATTTTTAGTATGATCGCTAATGACTTTACATATTTAATGCATAACAATTACAATGATTTATAAGAATAAAACAGGACTTACGTAATCCACTGAGCGACGCAGCGTGAAGCATTTGTTGCCTCAGCAGATACTCGCCAAAATGCGCCTGATCCATCATCATCCTTATGCTCTCTCAAGAAAACAACTAATCAAAATACCGGCCACAGTTAGAGTCACTTTACAACATTATTTAGCCGCAGAGTCAAGTGTGCGACCATACGTCTCAGGTACAACGTTCAAAATCGTCCAACACTAGTAACAAATACGAAGTTCACAATAAGTTCATAATTAAAAACAAACGTAAGAAAAAGTGGTGATGTACGTGACAACGGTACGACAGCTGCGTTTACACTGACGCAGTTTGTGATCGCAGGCGGCGCGTGCGCATGACCACGCCTCTCGACCTCAGCAAAGCTCCCATTGGGTAAAGCCTGACTAATGGCGGCGAGCGGCAAAGCCTTTGCGGGCTCAGCATATCTCGAAGCGCCTGCGATGCTTTCTCTAAGCTTTCAGTCCGCCTCCGTTCTTGACGGACCCGTTGTTACAATTGACGTTATATTTGGGCGCGTAGGCGAAGGTATCGATAAAAGCCTATTGTTACATTCGAATACAACCTGGTATGCTAGCATGATGTTACGAAATGTGCTTTATATATTATGCATTGAGTGGCAGCTTCGAACAACGCCTCCAGAGATGAGTAATGTCAATACAACAATTTGGAGCAGTCCATTTGATTTTTTCGGCGAAAATCACTTTTATGAATATAAATTACTGTGACATGTTAATGACAATACAGCATTGTAAGTACTAGTCATGCTGTAGGTTATTTTGTGCACAGCACAAATAGGCTGGATTGAAAGTTATACTAAGCAGTCTCATAGAAATCGATGTGAAGAAGCAGCTTACATTTTTCGTACGGTTAGTTTCAGATATTTTCGGAGGCCAAAATCACCAGTCGCACCTTTCCAATCCCTGTTTCTTTCATAAAGTCAAAGTTAAAGCAACGCATATTATATTATTTTAGTTGTACTGTGATTGTTCATGAGCTGTGGAAATTATAAATGATTTCGAGTGTTTTTCTGAATTGTGATGTTCTGAGTCGCTGTAGAGTGAGTTAGTGAGAAAAGTGCGTTTTTTGCAATTTGATACGAATCCCTCTTTTAATCTCCTATTATTAGGAGACTCGGTTATCGGCCTCCACTTTAGTTAGGGATCATAGCTTTTGATAGCGGCTTCGCCCGCGTCAATGTCTTCTTCCGCGATTAAAGCCTATGTCCTAATCAAGATCTTGATCTACCAGTTTCCTAATTTCATCCAAATTCGTTTAGCCGGTAAGGCGTGATTGATTGATAATATCATCAAAACTTTCACTTTTATAGTATAATTTTTAGTAGGTAAGATAATAATCAATTTACCGGAAAAAAAATACCGATTAATAAATTTTAAATATTTTAATTTTCATATGAAATCAGTTAAATGCAATCACCTGGTGGTAGGGTACCTGATATACTTTCATACTTTGGATAGGGAAAAACCCGCCATAATACCTCGTTTAGGCGATTTGTGTTCCGGGATCAGCCAAAATATATCCAGTAACTTCAAGTCAGCATAATTTTGCTGACCGCCGACTCAATATCTTCAAGGTTGCCATTATATTTGGACTGAATTGTACTTAATAACATGTCCAGTGTAGCTACTTTGCCGTGCACGATAAAAACAAAACGTCATCAAACATTTTCTAATAGCCATTACAAAATAATGAATAGACATTGCCAAAAATAGGCAAGTGATGACTGGCCGAAGATCCAATAATATTCAAATCATTTACTCTGTAAATTGGATCATAAATATCAGTTTTACATATCAATATTTTTTATACTAGATTAAATTCTTATTTGTAATATTATGAGATGAGAAGAAATGCCGAAACAAACTCATGGGTTATGGCCTCCTTTATATCTTTTTCAACGACTTTTCTTTTTCCTTAAAGTCTTTAACGCATCCAATATTCCATGGAATACCTAGTAAGTATTCATGGGATCACTTAACATAACGTGAACCACGCGGCATTTTGCCCTTACTTCCTATAAAAATGAAATATACGAGCGTTAAATAATTGTAGGAAAGACAGGTGTATTCTATATAACAGTAAGAACTTTGCAGCAAATTACATTATTGCAGGTATTTATATCGAGACTGGAGGCAAAAATACTAAAGCTCCAATACGTGAACTTTAAAGTTGTTTTTTTTTACGATAAACATTCATATAAGTTTATGTAGCCGGATAATATTAAGTAAAAGTTAATTTTATTGAATCATATTTTTTCCTAATGATTATTATGGATTTTTATTGTAAAAACAACTTTAAATGCTCGGCTGTAAAGTTCACGTATTTTGGCCTTTCCAGTGCCGACGTAATAATTATGCTTTTAATAAACTACAGTAGATTCCTCACTTAATTAACTATGTATTATAAGACATGCGCAATGTTTACAGTAATTAGTTTTAATAAAATAATTAATGACTTTTTAAAATTTTAAATCCCAATGCGGACTTCAGTTTTGAATGGTAGAGCCACGCTGTAGACAGTTGTCTACAGCAGGAATGGGCCGGGTTGACCGGGTCCTTGCCACTGTCTCACGGAAAACCAACGTAAAGTAGCGGCTTGCTGCTGCTTTTCGTACTGTGAGTTAGATATCCAGAGGCCAAAATCTCGCTCCCTTTCCGAATCTCTTTTAATTATCCCTTCAGGTCCCTTAATTATCTTTTAAGGTCGGCTACGCGCCCAAGATTCTTCTGGAATTATGAACGTATATGGGCGATGAAGATCACTTCACTATCAGGTAACTCACTAGCTCGTTTGCCAGCCTATGCTATTAATAAAAATCTACATGTAAATAAATAAGTATATAAAATATAGGTCATGAGTGAGGTGGCTTAATTTATAATGAACGGCTAATACATAATGCTTAATGAATTCATTACGGTCGTGTAATGAACTGCAGAGCTTCTATTTTAAAAGTACATTTAGCATCTAAATTATCGTCATGTGCAATAATGCGAAAAATTTTGGTAAGCCGTCGGAAAAGATTATTTGGAAACGGATCTGTATCCGTAAGCTTAAGCCCTGAAAAGCGGCGTTACAAAAACATAATATAAATAAACCATACAAACAACACAGGACACACAGTCTCAACATTATACCTTACAAGTCCTATGTTATGGGTATACCTATGAGGGACATGAACAATCCAAATCTGGAATTGAATATTTGTGGATGACAAGACTCTAGGTTCCTATGAAGATCGAATGTGTGTTAAGAAGGATAGAGAATTTTCAGTTTAAACAAAAAAAAATAAATGCATATAAGGCATGGGAGTTCTAAGACCTTTTTATGAATATTTTAATATAACAAATTTAGTTTCATTAACCGACTCCAAAAAAAGAGGAGGTTCTCAATTCGGAGCGTATTTTTTTACAATATGACCCCGTTGAGATGGAGAGTTTCTCATATGAATAAACAACATTATTACAGAAAACAGTAGTTTACGAGACCACGTCATACCATACTTTTTTCAATCTGTATAACACGGTCTTGTAAACAAGAGTTTTCTGTTATAAACTCACGACATCTAAATGGGGCTTTAGGTATTAATACACAGACTTTTAGGTTGCTTTAGTCAACTGATCTACTTTAAGCAATCGACTCCATTACTGTTAATGGATTTTGATGTAAAAGTTACTTTTATTTAATATCAGGAAATAGTTACGCTACGGCCTAATGATAACTTGCGCCGAAATTTTAGGCGGGGTGGGCCGGCCACCTTAATGTGACCCTTCGTCACACCTGTCAAATAATGTTTAGATTTATATCGGCACTTTCATGGTTGTTTATTTCAGAGGTGAACGAATCAATTTAGATTTCAAAGCAAAATTTAACGATATTTATTTTAAAAGGAATTTTATCTTAGTTTCCTATTATAAGTGTTTTTTTTTTAATATGTTTAACCATTAACATTATTTGAATATTTACATGAATGCCACAATTATTAGCAATAAGTTATAAAAGTTACGTATGACTATAATGAACTTGCAATACAAATAAAATGTGCCTCTATTAAATATTACATTACAGGTAACATATATATTTAATTTTGTATCAGGATATATGTTATTTATTCAAAATTTAATTCCTTCATGACTTTGTCATACTTTGCAAATGATGCATGTACTTCCAAGTATTCTCTTATGTGTTTACTATCTTATCATTAGAAAAACGGTGACTAAGTAACTCTTAAAAGAATTTAAAACAATTGCAGTACACAATACAAAGTAAAAAAAATGATAAGATGTATTGAAAATAGGTAGTTCATTTTTCACATACCTACGCATCGTGACTGTGGACATTTATCATCAGGTTATCATTAGAAATGCGCAAGTGGCTATTGTCACACGTTATCGCCACTACAAAATAAATAACCTAGTATGACCCGCGTTATACAGTTGTAGTTCAGTACATATTATTACAACGTTCCAGAGTTGAGAGTATAGCCGCGTAACGGCAGATGCACTTTATCCTTAAGATATTTCCTCTCAGTAAATAAGTGTGCCTTTTATTTATAGAAAAATATAATAGGAATTCGAGAGGAACTGATGCCCAATATTAAGACGTCAACACGTTACCTTGATATATTAATGTAATAATAAATGGTTGAGAAGGTGCAATATTTCTATTAATATATTATGCTCTAGGAAGTTATAATTAGTATTATAGTAGTATAGTACTATATACTACCCTGGGCATCTCATATGTGATTTTGAATCGAAAAAGAAATTTAAATGCATACCTTTTTTCAACGCATACAATACAGATATCATGCAATTAAAGCCTCACTTAAATAGTTTATTGCTTGAAATATATGATGTGAATATAATATGTAACAAAAAGCTCTTGTTTACGAGGCCGCGTCACACAGTTTGAAAAAAGAATCGTATGACGCGTCCTCGTGATTAGGATTACATTTTTCTCCATGGGGTTCTCTGCATTATCAACGGATCTTCAAAAGTCTTCATCACTAGTACCTACACAGTGCACAATGGTCAGTAATGTTGGTATTCGCTTACTCACGCCAACGTTAATCATCGGATGCTAATGACTTGGCTACAATACTGCCATAATTACTTATTAGGAATCTATATATTAAGCTTACACGGATAATAATTATGTTCACATGAAATAAGGACTAACTGCGTGGGAGAATCAATTTAGTTACGTAACCGCGAATTACTTATAAGCGGTGGGGGATGTATTGATAGGTACTAACCGCTTCCTTTATCCTAGGGAGCCATAGATAGGGTCTCCTGTATAGGAGAATCCAGCTGGGTATGTATTACCTCTTTATCTATATTTCCTCTCAAGTCATAGTGTGTGAGCACTTTTGTGTTCCAATTTGAAAGATATTGAAGCAATGAAATTATTGCGTATTAAGAGGTTTATCGTCTTATATGTCTGTGTGACGACCGCATTGCACTAACTGTGTACACTGTAACTTGTTAGAGGTCCTCTACTAGAGGGTTTCTGTACTAGCCTGAATAGCCATCATCGTGTACGTGATAAGAAGCTGGAAAATATTTAGGTGAATCCCGTTTCGGCACCTGTAAGTTTACATGAAGTTACATATGGAGCCGATATGGCAAAATGTGTTCTATTAAAAACGTCTGTTCGTTGACCATTGTCGTTGTTTTAACCATTAGTCTCAATAAGCAAATAGACGACACACTAAGGAATCTAACTTTAAGCACCCCACTTTTTTTCGGGGCTTAAAATTACCTTTTCGACTACAGTGTGCCGAGTGTATGTTTTAACACAATTTTAACGTCACTACAGCGTTTGCGTTTTTTCAACAAAATGTATGCAAACGTGAAAAGCGCCTCCTGGTGGCAAGTTTAGTAAACTGGAGACGTGAGTGTAAGTTTTACAACGTTTAACGCAGAAGTGACGTTTTTCAAACGTGAGTTAACGCAACTTTTGCGTTACCATTTATCACGTTTTTGCGAGTGTATGTTCACATTTTGACAGCTACAAACGTTTTTAAACGTAAACGCGTATGTTAAGTATTTCACTTGTTATTTCCTTGGTGAAAGACATTGTTTACAGTGTTTAAACTTTTTATTTCTATATTAAATAAGTATTACAAAACATTATATAATTAAAATGATGTCAGCGCGCAATTTTTTCGCTTGGAGAATGTTAGTAAATGCTCAATTATAAGATGAGCGAAATAATTTACGGAGACAACGAGCCATTTCTCGGGCGTCCTTTAATCCATTGGAGAATCTAAGTGATATTGAATTTAGAAGTAGGTATCGCTTAACGGAGGAAGCTTTTCTATTTTCATGCAAAGAACTGCAAGACTTGGCAAACTTCAAATCAAGGTTAGTACGAGTGCATACCAAGTTAAACACTTTAGCGGTACCTATAAACATGCTTTTAATATGTTCTCTCTGTCGAGGTTCTTGTTGCATTGTTATTTTATGCAACAGGGAGCTACCAACGTCCTGTAGGGCTTGCTAAGAGTATATCTTAGAAAATGTGTAGTGTATATATCTATGAAGTAACCCAGGCACTCGCAAGCATTGAGATGCTCAACAAACATATACAATTTCCCATACAATAGTTGCTAGGCAAGCTGTTAGTCACAAATGTGTTGGTATCTACTTAAAATATATAGGTATTAAACTTAAAAAGTCCTCTCCTTATTGTTAAAGAATTTTAGGATATTATATAACATTTTGATAACATTATTGTTTTAGGTTTTATACAAAATATGGCTTACGAGGTTCAATTGGATGCATTGATGGAAGTCATTTTAGAATTCATGGACCACCAAGAGCCTAAGAACATTTATGTTATTGTTGAAAACATCATTCATTAAATGTTCAAATGGTATGTATGCAGAGATATTTCTCTTTTTAATTGATTGTATTAATGTGCATCAAGATGCTCTGCATGTACTAATCACTAAACTGATTTCTTATTTTACAGGTCCTTGATAGTGACAATTGAATATGAAGTATAAATTAAAAATTGGTGGAGCAACCATGACTCATTTGTTTGGAATAATAGGAATATAAATAACTACATACAAAGCCTACACACTAGTGGAGAAATATGTTGGCCTTTAGGTACATATATAATTAATTAATTAAATACATAATAAATTTACAGATTTTTATATAAAATTAAACAAACATAATAAAATATAAGCCATTTATTACTCATAATTTTTACTTCTGTAGAGTTGTACCTATTTGTGAAAATGTTTGTATATATGTTTTTAATATATCATTATAATCTCATAACTTTATTTACAGAACAAAGTACCTAGGTTGAAGCAACAATCTCAATTATTAGAGAACAAGAAGAAGGTACATTTTCAGCTGATTTCATAAGAGGAAGAGCCTATAGGGACCAATTGGTTCAATGATTACAGATTTAATTAATAAATTAACTTGTTTTATTGAAATGTTAGATATATCACCTGGTTTATTGTGTAGAAGAGCTTTATGTACTCATTTACTGGTACATTTTTATGGTTGAAATTGTCTACACAGCTAGCTGACCCACATATTCATGGCATTAAAGAGGTACACAGGCACAATGAGTCACAGTCCCATAATCCCCACACAAATCCCTACAATATATTCCAACCAGAGAATCGAACTCTTAGGTTGAAGCTTAATACCACTAAACCATGAGGCAATTACATAATATTAATTATAAATAATACAAGTAACTGCAATATAAACAATTTATATTATTTGAATATATACAAGTAATATCCACATTTTGCATAATCTTAAAACTAATTTTCTAAACAGACATTAATACAATTGTAAATAATATTAGTTACATATCCATAAACACATCAGAAAATAACAGTATTAATTCTAAACTAAATAATAAAAAAATTACTTTTTGAACGATTAGGAATTGATAATTTTATTGAATGATTCTAGCCTTTCCTTTTCTAAATGTACTTGATCTTCATGTTTTTTGGTCTAATCTTCTCCATTCCTCTTGAGAGAAAATGGAGAAAATTTTGTGCAGCTTTGTCTATATGTGATGGCTGCCTAACAATTATTCTTGATGCAATCAACATGCCATGGTTCTTATATGTTGACCGTGATGTCACGTCACCACATGTGTCCCTGGGAGGCTTGGTTGAGAGTGGCTGCAAGGGGGGCAGCATGTTCGTATACTGTATGGGGTGACTGGACTGTGGTGCAGTGGTCATCTGGTGTTGCTGGCGGAGCTGGTGTAGTGTATGAGGAGCCTGGCTTAGCAGAAAACAAAATAGATTAGAAATACAATTATATTGTTTTTTTTTATAGCTATAAAAAAAAATATTGTGTTCAAAAACAGCTATGAAATTTAAAGTTTACTATGGTAAAGAATTTAATAGAATCTGTCTGGTCACTCATCTGGTAGTGTCATGCCTGCCTATAAATATAAGTATACCACTCAGAACTTCTAATTAAGAAATACTATATTGCATTTGGCTCTGCTCATTGTCCTGAGACAATTAGATTTGAGGAATAATTTTAGATAATATTAATTAAGATTTTAATAATATTAATATAAATACCTGAAGTAAACCAACTTCAATCTCATTCAATAAGCCAATAGCAGCTTGTGGTCCAACAATGTTGAGGACATGTCAACTCAAAATCAGTCAGCTTTGCCTGGAAAGCAGGCCACCAGCACCTGAAGCTGGTTTATAAACTTTAGCTGCCTTCTTTTTTGTATTATTCTTAAGGTCACTCCACACCTAAAAAAGAAAATAATGCTTAATGGCTGTAATACACACAGTACCTACATTATGTGTTCATTGGCTAGCTAAGATCATAATATAATAATGATAGGTGCATAATGTGAAAACATGAAAGTAAAAAAAAGTAATATAAAACAAATTTAAACAAATGCATATTTTGTGTTAATGTTTTATGTAAACAAAGTGAATTATTTGTCAATAGTTTAAGATTGGTCAGGAAAACAAATCATAGTGGCATACACTAACCTTCTTCCACTTGTCTGTAGACTGTACTTTTCCTGTGGGGACTACTCCATGAAATTAACCATAATTTCAATCTGCGTCGCACTTATATTGTTCACTGTCGCTTTTTATAATTGATCGAGGCCTCGTGATTTTAATGAATCACTAGATAGGTAGAACAAAGACTATGTCTTGCAAGGTTTCTCTTCGAAATTTCTTTAGCTAATAATATACATTCTGTTCCATCATTTTGCGTCTTATTTATACAATTCTGTTACAGCTTGCTCTTTCATACAATCCCTTTAACCAGTAAATAATAAAACAAAAGCTTATCACAGCCGTAGATCACAATAATTGAGCGTAGAACGATTGTACAAAACACCACAATGCAACTCAAGTTCCTTGCCATATTATGTGCGAAAGACAGTTTAGGAAAGAACTTTCTAAATTAACATCTGCGACCGTCGTGTCTGCCCTTGTTTTTAACAAAAAACACTTTGTAATTAACTAATAAACACTTAATAAATGAAATTCTTAAAGGCGATTGTAAAACAATGTTGCGACGACATATTTTTGTTTATATTCATTGCCAATAGAAAGAAATAGCATTCGTTTTATTTCATTCGCGTATAACATTATACGTATTATTTAAATCTAACGAATAATAAGGAGCCGTTGATAGATTCAATGACATCTTAATTCAGTAGCATTACTTTATGAAATAAAGAGATTAAAGCACGTTTGGCTGCTTGATGACGTCACACACCATCAGTCAAGTGAGCAAACGTAAACTTTGTAGTACAAATAGACAATAACATACACTCGCACGTTTCACATAAACTAAAAAGTATTTGTGTGCTCGATTAACGTGATCGTCGCGTATCGCTATTTTACGTGTGAACTTACACTCAGGGTACTGGTCAACATCGGGTATGCGGTTTTACAAATTACGAAGTTATTTTAAAAATGTCTGCAATAAATGACTACTGCGTGGGCGATCTAAGATCAAGACAAGCCATTTATCCGATTCGAACCAAATCATTACAATAAAGTATAGCACTACACCAGACTACAGTAGGTCTAGTACGAGTTACGAATACGTTCGCTGTATCGTATTCGTATTTTATTTTATACCATAGTCCGGCAAATGAGCAAATGGATCACCGGATTGTAAGTGATCTCTACTACCTATGTATGCACACAATACCAGAAGAATCATGGGCTCGTTGCTGATTTTAAATGACAATTAAGGGATTTGGACCTGCGGATATCTCACTAACTGTACGAAGCGCAGCAATAAGACGCTATTTTACGTCTGTTTTCTGCGAGACGATGGAACGAATCGGTTGAGCGGGCTAATTCATGCTGTAGACAAAACTATGTGCAGCGTGGTTCTACCTTAGTCAATGGTCAATTTTGAGTGGTAGAGACTCTAACTTTCTACTCTCTCTCTCTCTACTATTAACTAAATGTCAAACTAGTAATTCATATGTACTGTAAAAAAAGGAAAGAATCGCTCGAAAACTATTATTATACTATTTCGTATCCGACTAATATTATATAAAATTAATCACACCATTAATTTTAATTAATCATAGTTCCCACTAGTGGCTACTGCTACTTCACGTATGGAGAGTAAACGAAAATTGTCATCGTTTTAGAAAAATATCAAAACTTGTACCAGGCCTACAGGTAAGATAAGCGACAATCACATTATAAATTAATTGATACTTATTTTCGTTAAAATCCCGTAAAGAAACATAACACAGTTTACTTTGGACTTAAAACTTTTTATAGCCCATAACAATTAAAATAAATACCTTTATGTACAAACATGGTCTCGTGAGTTTTATATTGGTATAGATTATTAGTTATAAAATGATCCGATAACGTGTTTAGGTAATCGGCCCGCCCAGATATCGCCACAACCTTGCTCACCGTTAGTTACCGCCTTATTTTATATGGAGGCTGTATTTTCTCACAAATCACATTAATTTTACATCAATTATTCAGCTTTTTTTTTTCAATAATTTAATATTGCATTGTCCTACTTGGTTACTACTAATAAAGATATTTCGATATTAGTGAGTTTGTGAATGTGGATGTTTGTTATTTAATGACACTTTAACGGCTGATCGGTTTTGGATGAAATTTAGTACACAGTTAGACCATAACCAGGATTGGGATATAGATTACTTTTTATTCTGCAAAAGGCCTTTTACGCGGACCGAGTCGCGAGCCAAAGCTAGTGTATTAATTAGATATGACGGGTGCAGATGAATATGAATGATCTAGTACAAACTTAGATTACATTAGTTTTATACAACATACATTTTTCTCGGACGGACGGACCCGACTCATTTTCTCTACAGCATGGATGGGCCGGCTTAACTGGGTTATTACCAGCGTCTTACGGAAACGACAGCCTCTTGCTTCACAGCCGGCCACTCGCCCATCGGAGGCTGTCACAGCTCTGCTTTATTGCAGGAAGCCTTTCCCTACAGTTTAGGGACTATACAATATATACACAAATATTTTTTATATCCAAGAAAAATAAACAAAAAAGATTTTCAATTCGATACGTAACTTTACTTATTTGTTTTTTTCGTCATAATAATTCTTACAACTACTTACACTAAGTTCGTCTTATACAGAGTCTACTGCTTAATTTTATTTGCCAAATTTATAAAGGACTTATATCGATTTATGTTCTTCTTTGTCTTTATTTTCCTTTATAAATAAAAATTGTTCTTCTTATTGTTAGTTCTCTACGCGTGCATATACAATTTATCTGATGTAATGTGAAACTTTGGTGGGCTTTTGAGCGCAGTACACAAACACACGGAGTACAAACCCACCAACGATAACTTACATAGAGATACGACTGAAACAAACTGACAAGGAAAAACGGGGGCTTCATGCAGCCTCCATGGCGCAATAGGCGAGTAGCCGACTGTGAAACGTTAGGCTGTGGGACCATTCCTCGCACCCGAGACAAATATTTGTCTCATCCACAAATATTATTATTATTAAAAATAATTAATATTATATGAATTTCACATGGCATGTTAACCTGTACCGTGGGCATCAGAAGCAACAAAGGACTATCAGTCCCACAACACCCAAAACTGAAACATGACATTTTTAGATAACACACAATAAATGTTTGCATCAAACCGGTCTCATTTCGCATCCGGATACTGGCTCGCTGAGGTGCGCCACTGAGTGCGGAAGCTGTCCGAACTGGTCCGTAGGTATTCAACGTCTCTATAGGATCATGGGGTACTGTATGTTACTGTAGGATGAGCCATAGCAATTCGAGTTTAATTTTAGTTTAAAACGAGATTACAAGATGGCATTCTTTGCACATGATTTATAAGTACACAATGTAATACCTGAACTCAGAGACTCTCCATAAAAAGTAGTATGTTCTTTGTCAGAGGATAGACGTGTTGAGCGCCCCAACCATGGATCGGCGCCTAGAGCGATATGGATATTATTTTTTTATAGAAATACCCCCAACAGGCAACAATCGCATACATTTTATTTTATACCATACATGGTGGCCCTGAAACGCAACTCGCCTGAATGAGCCACTTTGGCAGGTTTTCACTATGTGAATTCTTTCCAGAGTTCGAAGCTTTTTAGACTATTTTCATAAAGCGGACAAAACTCCTCGACATTCGATCATATCAATGTCTCCGTAGACTGTTTATCATCTTTATTGTATAGTGTACAAAACCTGATGTGGGTATTGTGCATTAAACATTTATATAATAAACACAACTTAAAATTATTATAAGAAATATTTAGAAGATCAAATTTTATATTAAAAACTAGATGACCCGGTGAACTTCGTATCACCTACATAATATATTTGTGTAAAATGTGGTCAAAACTTAATACAAATGTTTTATTTACATTAAATGCAATTAAGTGAGGTACTGCGCCATTGCATGTGAGGTAGCCCGTCGCACATTTAATTGACTTCGACGACCTAAGTCAGGTCGTCTCCCACCTCCCTCCGGTTGGACAGTCCTGTCCCCGTCCCGTCCCCGTCCTGTCCCCGTCCTGTCCGCGTCCTGTCCGCGTCCCGTCCCCGTCCTTTCCCCGTCCCGTCCCGTCCCCGTCCTGTCCCCGTCTTGTCCTGTCCCTGTCCTGTCCTGTCTCACTGTCCTGTCTCACTGTCCTGTCTCTCTGTCATGTCTCTCTGTCCTGTCTCTCTGTCCTGTCTCACTGTCCTGTCTCACTGTCCTGTCTCACTGTCCTGTCTCACTGTCCTGTCTCACTATCCTGTCTCACTGGCCTGTCTCACTGTCCTGTCTCACTGTCCTGTCTCACTGTCCTGTCTCACTGTCCTGTCTCACTGTCCGGTCTCACTGTCCTGTCTCACTGTCCTCTCACTGTCCTGTCTCACTGTCCTGTCTCACTGTCCTGTCTCACTGTCCTGTCTCACTGTCCTGTCTCACTGTCCTGTCTCACTGTCCTGTCTCACTTTCCTGTCTCACTGTCCTGTCTCACTGTCCTGTCTCACTGTCCTGTCTCACTGTCCTGTCTCACTGTCCTGTCTCACTGTCCTGTCTCTCTGTCATGTCTCTCTGTCCTGTTTCACTGTCCTGTCTCACTGTCCTGTCTCACTGTCCTGTCTCACTGTCCTGTCTCACTGTCCTGTCTCACTGTCCTGTCTCACTGTCCTGTCTCACTGTCCTGTCTCACTGTCCTGTCTCACTTTCCTGTCTCACTGTCCTGTCTCACTGTCCTGTCTCTCTGTCATGTCTCTCTGTCCTGTTTCACTGTCCTGTCTCACTGTCCTGTCTCACTGTCCTGTCTCACTTTCCTGTCTCACTGTCCTGTCTCACTGTCCTGTCCCTGTCCTGTCCCTGTCCAGTCTAGACGCTATACGACCCGTCATCACGGCAAGCTTCGCAACGACAACTCAACAACTACTAATAAATTAAAAATTAATAAAAAAAACATTGTCCAGCGGACAAAATTGTGAATCTAAACCATTCTCAGATCCCCTTGAACACACACAAAAAAATTCATCAAAATCGGTCCAGTCGTTTAAGAGAAGTTCAGGAACATACACACTCACAGAAGAATTATATATATAAAGATAAGTGGCCGTAGTGAATTAGGGTGAATTTGTGAAATAATCGACTAAGTAATGTTTTTTGTAATGGCAATTAATTTGTCACGACAAATGTCAATTTTATAATTTTCGTTACTAGTAACACCAAAAATGTCAAAATTATTGTATGTGAAGGGCTAATAAAATTAATAAAAATTCATTAAACAAATAGCCATAATCATCTAATCATGGAGTGATGTGCATTAATTTCGTTAATATAGTCTTTCTTAGAAGTGGACGATGGTATTGCTACGTTAAACTAGGTGTAACACAGTTAGAAGCGTATACTTGACAGCCGAGGAAAACAAAGCATTATCTGAGAGTCCAGTAGTATATGCTGAATATGTTTTCTAAAGGCTTAAGAAGTAAGGATACTTTCCTAGAGCAAACGAAGGCTGCTCGCGAGGAGCGTGCGCTTGAGAAAAAGCGCGAACAATCTGCGATACAAATTCAAGCATACGTCCGAGGTTGGCTCGCCAGAAAGAGTTTCATCAAGCTAATTATGTGAGTAACGAGTCCTATTTATAAATGTGTATAGTTAGTCGTATATTAAAGAAACTGCTGCAACGATGCACGCATTCCCCGTCTAGCGGATGCACTCGATAAGTAGAGTGCAACACTATACCTATTTGATTGTACATTATGATAAAATACCAACTATGAAATGGATTTTGTGAACGCAGTTTAAACGCATTTAACGCAACGATTATAGTTGAGCTGTATAGTATAATGGAATTCAGGAATTCAATGTAACATATTTTAAATGATTATTTTTCTACAACCTTCTTCCACTTGTCCTTATCCCATGCCCCATTGGCACTGGAGTTGGCAGACATGTTTTCTAACGCATATTACAGAAAGATTTGACTTAATGATTTCTTATGTTTACGCGAATGAAGCAATTGTCAAAGAAAATTCACTTCTTTTATGTGCATTAAATTGCACCTAAAAAAATTAATTAAAGGTGCATTTATGAGTTTTTCAATAATTTGGGCGTTTAGTATAAAATAATCTGTATGTAACCTTATTATAGTTTAGATCTCATAGTAATAGATAAATAATTGAAACAAAAACAAACTAAAAAAATTGCTCTAGCTCCTTACTCATTTAAACCAGGCTTAGGGTTTCTTTTTCCCTGTATCAAGATATGTTGGGGTATTGAATTGCTGTGGAGTATGGTGGCATAAAAAGGGTGGGACACAGCAAGGAAAGCAGGGCTTCTAATTATTTCTGTAAAACTCAAAAAAAAAAAAAATAGTTTTCACCATTTTTCACACTTAAACATACCACCCTCCTTTGTTTGTTTTCACCCTTCATTTGACATTGGCTTGATGTCATTCCACCAAGAAAAATCAAGAATCAATGCCACTCTCATGCCACTAATGAAATGAAATGTGTGGGTACACCATTGTCGCAAGAATGAAGATTGTTAAATATGTAACTTATGTGGGATAAAACCTCATGAGTAAAAAAGTGTCACTCATTGGTAATAAAAAAACATCATACCCCATCCTCTCTGTGTTCCCCATCTCATATATTTCAATATTATACTGTAACTTTGTCAAAAACATATCTCATTCCATCAGAAGAAAAATCTGGTGAAAAGACCCTCCATAGTGGTGAGATATGCTGTATTTATTCACATTTAAATGTATGCCATAGTATGTTTATTACATGGGTTGTAGTGAGACATGTGATGATATTGGTCTGATTTATTGTATGTACAAATAGTACAAATGATGGTGCGTGACATACGTGACTGATCTTGATGATGTGATCATGACGACTTGTTACTAACTATATGACTTATCCTAAGTATGTGAAATTATGTACAGCTTTGTCACTACAAATCTTAAATGACATTATGTAGCGACTGTGGAGACTGTAAAGTGTTAGGATTAACATGCTTAGAAATATAATTAATTACATGTGATTAGGGAAAATAGGATTTCCTTATACTATATCGCTTATAGAATCTCATATGATACAGCCTTGTAGGATGTTTGTAAACAGATTGGTTGTATCATTATTGCAATCTCTGTGACATTAACTAATATAAACAAATTTTATGACATGATTTTATCTTATAGATATGTCTATTTAATGTAAACATCTAGATATGATCAGAAACATGTTATAACTCCCATATACTAGAATTTTCTGCTATATTTTCATACATGAAATATATACAAGACACTGATTTTTTTTATTGACATATACTTACATCTCTACATGTAAGTATTTTTTTCTTATTGGAATTTAATCTACACTGATCTGGGACGTATAGTCGAAAGTATTGCTATATACCTTTTTGCACTATTTAACATTTTCGTTCTAACATTGTATATTTTGGCACTCATAGTAATTAGCAAGCAGTTATTTATAACAGCTTGTTCATGTAGGAATAACTTTCCTCTTGTCTATTTGTACACACTGAGCTAGAATATAAATTATTTAGAGACAGAATTTTCTAGATTATTACAGAGTTCAGCTTGAAATAATACTTATAAGTTGTACCTAAGTATACTATTTTTTTTCAGAGATGAATTTGATCGAATACTGCCAGAAGCATCGGGCCATGGCTCTCAAGAAGAACCCCCACCACCTCTGGAGTCACCTTTAATACCAGCTCTAGATGTGTACCGAGTCACATGCAGACTGTTCTTGATATTCAACCAACAAAGAGATAGGAAAAGATTTGAGAAACTCTGTAAATATATTGTGCAGAGTCTTCACTCTGATTCTGTTAAACTTTCTTATGTTGGTGTCTTCTTAAACAAGGAATACAGGTGATTAGTAAATGTTTTTTTTTTAATTTTGTCTACAATTCGACTCCTGCTGTATGTGATGGGTGAGCTAAGGTATAACCCATTGAATTGTTGCTTACGTGGCTCTTTCTGCTACCTTTTCATTATGAATATAAAAGTGTCATTATTGACTCCCACTGTTGACATACCGTGAGGTGTGTGGAAGTTGTAGATGATCTGTATATTAAAATTTAACTATTGCTTAAGAGATATATCTATTGATTTCTTAAATTAAATTGACAAAATACTTAAATTCTCAACCAATACCTTTGAAAATTAAAGACAAAATGTGGAATTCTTTTACAGTCTACGATGGATAGCCCACATAAAAGATCTTCTATACAAATGCTGTCTCTATCTAGAAGAATTGAAACCAGAATCCCCAAATGACATGCAAAGCATTCTGATCCATCTCCACACATTAGTAGCATTCACGTCCACCAACACATGGGCCCTGACACGGTTGAAAAACTTCGAAAAGTTGCGAGGCGGCATGATGCAGTTGTGTGCCAATATCATGGGTTCCTTGTTCCATAGGGGATACTATTTAACATTAAAAGTAAGTTATATTAATACTTTATATTATTGTTATAATTGAATAAAGCTAACAGCGACAGCTTCCGTGGTGCAGTGGGCGAGTAGCCGGCTGTGAAGCGAAATATCGCGGGTTCGATTCCCGCATCGAGGCAAAATGTTTGTTTGATCTATATAGGCTACTTTTCATCTCGAAAAGGCTGTTCACGCGGGCGGAGCCGCGTGCAAAGTCCGGTATAATCGTAATAACTAGAACAAATAACAATGTAGTATAACCTATTGTTGTGTAAAGCCATTAGGCACTCCTATAGCGTAATTTCATTAACTGAAACAATGCCTTTGGGATGGTTTAATTTGTGTGATGACACACTGTATTTAGTCAACAACGAATTGCTAATTTGGCTTTCATTGGCCAAGTAGTTTTGTTAGAAAAACAGATCATATGCGATGTTCATGTTTTAAATAATATCGCTTCATTAGCTTAGTGGCAGTATATTTACGCCGTGACTCCGTTTAGTTGTTTCGAGGCCCAAAGTGGGACAGCGTAATTCATGTGAGATTTTCTTTTCTAAAAGACGTAAATTCGATGAATATTCGTTATGGTCCGGGTTCCCTGGGCCATTTTTCCACTTGATTACTATCAAGGTAATTTTCCGTGAGTAGCTTCGTTTCGATGAGACGCCCAACAATTCCCTATGCGAAAATTCTCTATTGTGGTAGCTAACAGAGGTAGCAAGGATAGAATATTTCGATTTGATGATACTCAAAAATGTATTATTTTATTTGTAGGACAATGTGACTGTTAAATTATATAAATATTAACTAAGTAAAAACAAAAAAATCAGCTGGTTAGTAATCACACCTATTGGAAGGAGGGGCTTCCAATAGGTATCGATAACGAGGTCATAAAAAATGATTACTAAATATTCTATCCTTGCTACCTCTGTTAGCTACCACAATAGAGAATTTTCGCATAGGGAATTGTTGGGCGTCTCATCGAAACGAAGCTACTCACGGAAAATTAGCTTGATAGTAATCAAGTGGAAAAATGGCTCAGGGAACCCGGCCCATTAGCGTATTACAGGGGAATGACCATATCATATCGCGAGCCGGAAATATATTCGTCGATAAATGGGTTGCATTAGTTGCAACTTCTGCTTACCAAGGATTCAGGCGTGAACATATTATGAATGATTCAATGCTTTCTATTGAAATAGTTTTGCTGATCACAGCTAAAGATCTATGTATAAAAAATTCTTATTCCATCCCATTGTTTTACAAGGCAGAGGTAGACATTACTATGATCGATAATAAATTTTTTTACGAATTTCATTCTTACTGCATACAAAAGTGACTGTTGCGAGGGTTGTCACAACACGTCATTTTAGATTATCACCTTTACTAAAGGTTGTTCAAGGACTAATTAATCAAATACTCTGTCTTTCTTTGTCAATGCCAATTATAAACTTACTAGAAATAAACAAAACATTTTTTTAACTGATCAGTGCTTGAATAACGTTTGTAATAAATAGAAAGGTAGGTAAGGTTAAATATGTTCCCCGGCAGTCCCTGTTCCTCCGAGGCCTGTGTCGTGAGAAGGTGTTCTTGAAGAATGTGTCGCTGACAGCTGTGGTGACGCTCTCCCTGCGTCCGTTGATCTCAGCGCAGTTCTCAGAGAAGCTTCTCACCATGTACATCATACAGATACTGTCGGTGCCCACGCTCGTTTATCACATGCAGCAGATATCGCCTGAGGTAACTCGTAGTAAATTTGAATTTATTGAAATTAACATCATAACACATAGGTAATAATAATGAATTGGTTTTTGCTAAGCAAGCGTGCTTCATCTTAGGCCTCATTGTCGCTCACCATCAGGCGAGATAGTGGCCAAACGCCAAACTATTTGGAATAAAAAAAAATATTAACAAAATAACAAAGGTTATATTAGTTCGTTGAAAATAATAACATCTATTAATAATTTGGTGACGAGCGCAGTTCAGTGCCATGCAGTGCTTTATAACTCAAAGTTCTGTGTGGTGTAGCTTTTGTTTATGGGCAGGCATGGCGCTTACCATCAGGCGAGGGACTTGCTCGTCTCGTCATTCAATTAAATAAAATAATATGGAATAATAATGATTCAGAAATCTTGGTGACATTTTCATAAAAATTAGAAATAGCTTTGTGATATTTTTCTTTGCAGTCGATAACGGCTTTCCGTTCATACTCGATGTTCGACAAGTGCATAGAGTTCCTGAGTATGGATCAGAACATGCGCATAGTGTTCAACACGCTGGAGGGCAACTACGCGCTGTGCTTACTGGGGAACCTCATACAAATGGCGCATATAGAGCGAGAACATGCCATGCAGGACACATTCTATCCTACATTCGTGGTAGGTAAAACTATGTAACGTATAATATGGCTATTTTTAAAAGTATTAAATTTAACAATATATTATAATATGTCAGAGAGTGACTTTGATGTACATAAATATTATTAATTATATTGAATTAATTTCGCAATTTAAAAATTAAATATTATGCATAACAATCCTTAATCGTATTTAACCGCTAAACATGTTTAGAAATGTCAAATTTTCATACGATTTGACGTTTTTTTTAAACATGTTTAACAACTGAATGTTTAGACATTGGAGTGCAAGTGGGTCTAAAAGTGTCATATCTACACTTATTATGTAAAGAGGTAAAACTTGTGACTGTTACTTTATTTGTAAAGGCTTATCTCTGGAACTACTGATCCGATTATGAACATGTTTTTACAATAGTTAGCTTCATTATCCCTCAATAATATTAGTGATTTTTTGTCCTTTAAATAAAAAAAAAACACGTGTTCAATAGCAATAGCTTAGTAGTCTGATAAAAGTAGGAAGATTGATTAATATTTTTTTTTTATTCCTTGACAGTTGGTAGTGACCCGCTTTTTGGACTCGTGTCAGCAATACGTGGTATGCAAGAAGGGCAACCTAAGCAACTGGCATCCAGTACTCGGCTGGTTCTCGCAGAGCTTCGACTCGTACCTCCCTCCCGCCATGGGAAACTTACGTACACAGCTGTCATTGCTATGGGGCAGTCCGTTGTTGAAAAAATTATTGGCGAATCCTTTGAAAGAGATGATAGATGCTGGAGTGACTGGTGAAGAGGGGGCGGGACCCTCGCAGCCTTCCACCCCCGTGCAGAGTAACAATCCTGCAGCTATAATACGGAGAGCCATAGAGGCTAGGACTAATAGGTATGTATTCTACGATACACGCAGAATATCTTGGCCGGGCTGAAGTTAGCTACAAGCGGTGTCGCGGCTAATGTTTTCAAAGACTAAACAGTGATGTGAGGCATAGAGGACGGGTGAAGTGACTAACTTCCGCCCGGTCAAGTTATTTTGCTGGTATTGTATTTAACTGATTATTAATTTACTTGCGGATTACTTATAAAAATTACTTAAGCATTGATTAGTTAAACACCCTCTCGTATTTCTCTGTCAACGTCATTTATGAAGTAGCTAGAAAGAGACTAAAATAGCGTTTAACTAAGCAGTGCTTAAAATATATAAACAAAGTACACATTAACTGTGGTTATTGCAGATCAAATACAAACAAAAACTATAGGAAGTTGGGTTCTCCGGATTGCACCAAGGCGGCTCTGATATGTTCCATGTACCACACGGCACTGCAGACTATGACGCAAGTTAAACTTGATATACTCACAGGTGAGAGAGCGTCCACATGATCTATTTGTGGGCATCAGTAATTTTCAAACTGTTGACTGCGACTTTGTGAATTTATTGCGGTGTAATGTCTGGAACTACTCTTTCAATTTTCAAAATGTTTGAATAGGAAGGTACATATATATAACATGTGAAACATATCATATTGCTAATGCTATATGCTATGTTTGATTTTGATAAATTTCCTGTAAGAAGCCAAGAAATTTGTAAAAAAGAAAATTAGGAAATTGATAAAAAACAGTCACGCATGCTGGACCGCGAGCAAAAGCCAAAATACCATATAATGTTACACATGGTATTAGATATACTTCAAATTAATTGTGCGATATTCCCGGAATATACTGGAACAACCATAATTCAGGTCTCAAATGAAATGGCAATGTTAAGAAAAAAGTGTTGTTGTAAAACTTCATTGTGTAACAAAAAAAGGATGTATAAAATGGATTATTTCATCGCTGACTTCGCTATACTATTATAATATTATAAATGCAAAAGTAACACTGTATGTCTGTCTGATACGTTTTGATGGCTAAACAGCTGAACGCATTTTAATGAAATTTGGTAAGGAGATATATCCTGGGCAAGGACATATAGATTTTTGTCCAGGGAAAGAGATTCATATGGGCGGAGCCGCCAACAAAAGCTAGTTAAAAATAAAGATCAAATATAGATAGACATATTAAAAGTACCGATAGATATTTATCTATTTGGTAATTTTTTATTTTTTTTATTAGCCCTTGGGATGAACTACAGGGGTCCCTAGTAATGGGATACTGGCGAACCCCTGCAGTATCTCACCCCAGGACTAAGTGGGAAGGGAAGGATATAAGGATGGGAAAGTTATAGGAAGAATTTGCTAAATTGGGTGATACGAAACACCTATCGTTTAAGAATAATTTCAAATTTCTGTTACATTTATGTGAAAACTCTATACTCCTCATCAGGGCTAAGCAATCAAGAGAATATACTATATTCGCTATGGCAATTCCTCTGCACATTGGGACCAAACTGTGGATTGAAATCGTTCCTCGATCTCTTAGCTGTTAACACGAAGACGTCGGCGCCTGAGTTTCAGATGCTAATACTGTTCGCCGATTGTATGACGCATTATGTCACGTAAGTTGTACTTTAATAATAGTCATGAGGAAGGAAAACGACATAAGTCGAAAAACTGTTGTCTATGGAAAATTTTAACTCTATTAATGGGGAGGTTGAAAACATCATTAATATTTTCGATATTTTATCGTCAAATATAAAGAATTCGAAGAAAAATAATTCCATTTTATTATCAAGTTTTTTGTAATTTTTGTCCCGTTATGCCATTAAGACCTTATTCTTAGAAAATATTTTTACGCCTGTGTTTATCATAGATACAGTTCGCCTCTTTCACTAGACCTAATCTAGTTCTTTTCAATATTTACGTTTTGAATAGTATTATAATATGATTGAGAAATGCAATATCATCAATTATTATCAATCAATTATAAACTTTGTCGGTATTACGATTGACTTTTTTTTGAAATATATAGTTTTTTATATTAAATAGTAGCAAGTAAAGTTAATTACCAGAAGAATTATGAATGGGTTGCTGACCTTTAAGGGAAGGGATAATTAAGGGATTGGGATGGCGACTGGTTTTGGGCCTCTGGATATCTCACTCACAGTATGAAACGCAAAAATAAGCTGCTAGTTCACGTTGGTTGTCTGTGACACAGTCGTAACGACCCGGTCGAGCCGGCTCATTCATGTTATAAACAAAACTGTCTGCGGCGTGACCTACCACTTACAAGATTACGATGCGAATCATCTGGTTTAATTAATTGAATATTTTCAGTATATTGGACGACATGGAGATGTATGAGAAACAAGAACCGTTCAGATTGCAAGACTTCGTAAATATGTCACAGTTTCTGAACATGTTCGTGTACAAGTCCATTATGGGGCAGTTGTTTGGTAAGTAATATATTATACAACTTATATAATATGGATGCCAATACGTAATAACATTTCAACTCACATCAGGTAATAATTGATATTGAAATAAAACTAATTTAAACGGATTTTATCGCGGTTTTTTATTCATTTTGATCCCGACGTTTCGAAGACTTTTCAGCCTTCGTGGTCACGGGGAGGACGAGGACGAGGAGGAAATTAATAAAAAACCGCGATAAAATCCGTTTAAATTAGTTTTATTTCAATGAGTAACATTCGCGTAAACGTAAGAAATCATAATAATTGATATATTGATTTTATTTTGATAACTTCATTAGATAAGTATTATTATTTTGTATTATTAAGTACAGTGGAATCCGTTTATAATGACATCGAAGGGATGGACGATGACTGACAAACACGTCATAATAAGCAGACGTCATACAAGGCATTTTGTAGAAACAAACAACCTCTTGTTTTTGTTAGGTATATATTATATAGATATGTATGTATTTGTTTTAATAGAGAGTAACAGGGCATATTGAATCAAAATATATAAAAAAACTGCGTAATAAGTATATTATATATTTGTAAGTAAGCGTAGGGCGGTGGAGATCACTCAGGTGACCCACTTGTACGTTTGCTGACCTATGCAATAAAAATTATACATTTTTCAGATCTCAAAACAATCCAAAGCAACGAGTTGTTCAGCTCTCTGCACACGTTACTGCTAGTTCTGTACAGACGCGACTGTCGGCGGTCGTACACGCCGACGAACCACTGGCTCGTCAAGGAGATACGCGAGGGACAGTTCATGGCTGATTTGGAGAAGGGCAAGAAGCCGCAACAGGTATACAATGTATTATAGATTACAAGTAAAATTGTTGTACGATGTAAACGGGTGTTTGACGACAAGGTGGGGTAGCGGGAGAGGGGAAGTACTGCACTGACTAACTTAATTCTAGTTAAGAGTAAGCGAAAGATAGTATCACAAAATTAAGAAAAAAATATAGATGCCTAAAATGACATCAATTCAATTGTTATAAAATGTTTACAAACATTTTATAACATTTGTTAACAAACATTTGCTAACATTTTATCACAATGTTAGATAATGTTAGTAAATGTTTAATGTTAGAAAATGTTTGTAAACATTTTATAACACCGGTGTGGCAGCACCATAATTAATGAACGTTCCGCGGCTATTCGACATAACTGATTCTGTCCCTCACTCGCTGTCGACTAAATAAGTTGCGGTGAATTGATACAGAGCTTAACAGTGTAGCTACTTCTAATTGTAATATATTTTGTGTATGTTATCAGGTGTTAGTACAGAAGACACCGCACATGATAGCTCACGGCGAGCGGGTTCGATTGTTCAGACGGGCTGTTGCTGATGAGAAGGTATTGTCATTTTAGTTACTATTTTTATGAATATTCATAATAGATGTGAAATAATGGATATGATGCCGGCCGCGAAGTAAAGGTACAATTAAGGAATTGGGAAGGGAAGACGAATTTGCGTATATCTCATTTATCGCACGAAACGCAACAGCCAGTTGTCATTTCACGTTGATTTACTGTGAGACAGTGGTAACGAATCGGCCCACTCATGCTATAAACAAAACTGTCTACAGTAGGTTTAATCTCATTTTATAACAGAAAATATAAATGGAATATTTCCCACGCACAATTATGCAGATTTTTAATTATTGGTTTAAAGATAATGAATTTATCAAAATAAAACTAACATTAAAATATTTATTTGTTGTGAGTTAAGATGTTTTTTTTTATCTGAGCACGGCAAAGTGATTGCTCTACACCTGATGGAAAGCGTAGTGCAGTAAAAAATAGTAGCGATCACTGATAAACAATGAGTTTGGTATTGGTATTCGTCGTGAGCTCCTTTTCCTGCACTTGGCCTGTAAAAGTATCAGGCCATTGTGCGTGATATGCATGCCAGCTATAGGACAAGCCAGCCTAACTCCGACCAGAAGTGCAGGATCTTCCTGGTTTCTCCACAGGCTTCTCGGAGTGACCCCGGTGAGTCGAGGATTTCTGCCCGTTGTCCAGCTACACCTTCACATTCCAGGATGACATGGGCAGCTGTTTCATCGACCAACAGACATCCCCTACATAGGGGGCTGTCAGTCATACCTAAAACATATAAATGTTTGTTTATTGAGCAATGGCCAGTGATGATACCAACAACTATGCGTAGGGATGCCCTGTCCAAAGATAGGAGCCGATTAGTCAGACGTAGATCCGGGTGTGGCACAGCTTCCCGGGATTGTCTACAATTCTACATGTACTGATATCTGCCCATTGATCCGCGTGTTGTTTTTGCGTTCTGTGACGCAGCCATGCCCTCAGCTGATTAAAGGCCAGCGGAAATATTGGGTTGGAACCCATTAATACCTGGTCTGACCCTCTTTTAGCCAGCTCATCAGCTGCGTCGTTTCCTAGAGAGCCACTGTGCCCTTTTAGCCACTGTAGGGTAACTGAGTTTGTTTTCCCTATACCCTCCAGTGCCTGGTGGCACTCTAGTATAAGCCCTTACTGGATAACTTTTCTGTCTGGGGTTCGTAATACTGCAGCGCTATCGGATACAACTCTTATTTTATAGCCTGTAACACCCCTGTTTTTCCACTGCTTTGGCAGCCTGTGTGATGGCGACACATTCACATTGATAGATGGAACTGTATTCGCCCAAGGCCATTGATATCTTGATGTTCAATTCTGGTGAAAAGACTCCTGCTCCCGATCCTGTCCTTGACAATGAGTTTACCGGTGGTCACCAGGGTCAAGACGGCTTGTATAAATGCTTCTTCCTTTTTCGGAGAGGGAAGAAGTAAATCAAGGGACTTGCAAAAGGACAGGCGGATGACCGATAAAGGCACAGGTATATAAGGATGTACCTTTATACCCTTTTTTTGTCGCGGGGATAAAGGTTTAACACTACCACCCCGCCCCGGGGGAAGCGGGACGTTTATGTTGGGCTCTGTCGGCCTTACAACGTAGCGTTGAGCCACCCGGGAGAGATGGAAAACATCCGGGTAACACTATATACACCCTATGCCTACAAATATCAACTAAAAACCTCGCGGTGGCCTTCTTCGGCGCATGTGGGGCGGCCCCGAGGCATCCTTGTATAAGCCGAGGATTGCTACCGGAACTGCCCTGCGCGGTGCCGCCTTGCGGCGGCCCGTCTCCTTGTGGGAGGGCTCAGAAGCCCCCGCACACCGAAAGACGCCCTCGGCGTTAAGGACAGCATGAGGCCTACCACCCGTGCTGCCGTCCATCCTGGGGTCGCAGGTACAACAATACAATTGGGCGCTTGGGCTGTCGCCCCCGCTGCGCGTCCCCTATTAGTCGCCTCTTACGACAGGCAGGGGATACCGTGGTGGAATTCTCCAAACGCCCCCAGAGCGGGAGACGCCGGTCAGGCGTCCACCCGGCGCCTCCTACGTCTCCTTCGGCGGCGAGCGGGATCGGTCCGCTCATGATCCCGCTCTGCGCTCTCCTTCTGCGAGATAACGCACTCGCAGAAGGAGGCCATCGCACGCTATGACCTCCGGCTGCCATGTACCAGTGGTACATGAGTGCTAGAGCCACGCTGTAGACAGTTTTGTCTACAGCATGAATGGGCTGGCTTGACCGGGTCGTTACCACTGTCTCACAGAAAACCGACGTCGAATAGCGGCTTGCTGCTGCCTTTCGTACGGTGAGTGAGATATCCGGAAGCCCAAATCTCGTCCCCTTCCCAATCCTTAATTATCCCTTTCCTTTAAGGTCGGCAACGCGCCCATGATTCTTATGGTGGTGGGCGTACTTGGGCGGTGGAGATCACTTACCATCAGGTGACCCACTTGCTCGTTTGTCGGCCTATGCTATAAAAAAAACCTATATACCCGCCCCAACCAACCATCAAGTCATGTCGCAAGTTTCTTGGAAGAATTGGATATTATACATTGCATATTTGTAGTGACATAGGATAAGGACATAGGATTGGAAGTGTAGAGTAGAGGTTCCCAGATTTTTTTCTCATAGACCACTTTCAAAATTTAGCTGGTTCTGGTGGACCTCGTGCAGCTATATTTCTACCATATTTCCAAAACTCGACAATAATGTGAAGATTAGATCTAATTATGGAACTATTTTTAAAAAATAAATGAAATACACTAAAATACACATGTTCACTGTCGAAAGCAGATAAATTATCGTGGTTCCCAGCTTATGAATTGTGAACCCCCATTTTTTTGTGACGCCATCTTAGGCTCCCGTCGAGTTTCCCGTGGAGTCCTGGGGGCCACCAGGACCAGTTTGGGAACTAAGAGTGTAGAGTGTATTGTGCGCAGGTGGTGCTCGGTCTGACGGAGCGCGTGTGCGTGGGCCGGTCTACACTGGTGTCGGTGCGTCGCGCCCGGCTGGTGGAGGACGGGTACCGGCAGCTGGCCGCGCTGCCGCCGCGCGCGCTCAAGGGCTGCGTGCGCGTGCGCTTCGTCAACGAGCAGGGGCTCGACGAGGCGGGCATCGACCAGGACGGCGTGTTCAAAGGTACCACCACCTCCTCACACACAGTATAGTGGAGGACGGGTACCGGCAGCTGGCCGCGCTGCCGCCGCGCGCGCTCAAGGGCTGCGTGCGCGTGCGCTTCGTCAACGAGCAGGGGCTCGACGAGGCGGGCATCGACCAGGACGGCGTGTTCAAAGGTACCACCACCTCCTCACACACAGTATAGTGGAGGACGGGTACCGGCAGCTGGCCGCGCTGCCGCCGCGCGCGCTCAAGGGCTGCGTGCGCGTGCGCTTCGTCAACGAGCAGGGGCTCGACGAGGCGGGCATCGACCAGGACGGCGTGTTCAAAGGTACCACCACCTCCTCACACACAGTATAGTGGAGGACGGGTACCGGCAGCTGGCCGCGCTGCCGCCGCGCGCGCTCAAGGGCTGCGTGCGCGTGCGCTTCGTCAACGAGCAGGGGCTCGACGAGGCGGGCATCGACCAGGACGGCGTGTTCAAAGGTACCACCACCTCCTCACACACAGTATAGTGGAGGACGGGTACCGGCAGCTGGCCGCGCTGCCGCCGCGCGCGCTCAAGGGCTGCGTGCGCGTGCGCTTCGTCAACGAGCAGGGGCTCGACGAGGCGGGCATCGACCAGGACGGCGTGTTCAAAGGTACCACCACCTCCTCACACACAGTATAGTGGAGGACGGGTACCGGCAGCTGGCCGCGCTGCCGCCGCGCGCGCTCAAGGGCTGCGTGCGCGTGCGCTTCGTCAACGAGCAGGGGCTCGACGAGGCGGGCATCGACCAGGACGGCGTGTTCAAAGGTACCACCACCTCCTCACACACAGTATAGTGGAGGACGGGTACCGGCAGCTGGCCGCGCTGCCGCCGCGCGCGCTCAAGGGCTGCGTGCGCGTGCGCTTCGTCAACGAGCAGGGGCTCGACGAGGCGGGCATCGACCAGGACGGCGTGTTCAAAGGTACCACCACCTCCTCACACACAGTATAGTGGAGGACGGGTACCGGCAGCTGGCCGCGCTGCCGCCGCGCGCGCTCAAGGGCTGCGTGCGCGTGCGCTTCGTCAACGAGCAGGGGCTCGACGAGGCGGGCATCGACCAGGACGGCGTGTTCAAAGGTACCACCACCTCCTCACACACAGTATAGTGGAGGACGGGTACCGGCAGCTGGCCGCGCTGCCGCCGCGCGCGCTCAAGGGCTGCGTGCGCGTGCGCTTCGTCAACGAGCAGGGGCTCGACGAGGCGGGCATCGACCAGGACGGCGTGTTCAAAGGTACCACCACCTCCTCACACACAGTATAGTGGAGGACGGGTACCGGCAGCTGGCCGCGCTGCCGCCGCGCGCGCTCAAGGGCTGCGTGCGCGTGCGCTTCGTCAACGAGCAGGGGCTCGACGAGGCGGGCATCGACCAGGACGGCGTGTTCAAAGGTACCACCACCTCCTCACACACAGTATAGTGGAGGACGGGTACCGGCAGCTGGCCGCGCTGCCGCCGCGCGCGCTCAAGGGCTGCGTGCGCGTGCGCTTCGTCAACGAGCAGGGGCTCGACGAGGCGGGCATCGACCAGGACGGCGTGTTCAAAGGTACCACCACCTCCTCACACACAGTATAGTGGAGGACGGGTACCGGCAGCTGGCCGCGCTGCCGCCGCGCGCGCTCAAGGGCTGCGTGCGCGTGCGCTTCGTCAACGAGCAGGGGCTCGACGAGGCGGGCATCGACCAGGACGGCGTGTTCAAAGGTACCACCACCTCCTCACACACAGTATAGTGGAGGACGGGTACCGGCAGCTGGCCGCGCTGCCGCCGCGCGCGCTCAAGGGCTGCGTGCGCGTGCGCTTCGTCAACGAGCAGGGGCTCGACGAGGCGGGCATCGACCAGGACGGCGTGTTCAAAGGTACCACCACCTCCTCACACACAGTATAGTGGAGGACGGGTACCGGCAGCTGGCCGCGCTGCCGCCGCGCGCGCTCAAGGGCTGCGTGCGCGTGCGCTTCGTCAACGAGCAGGGGCTCGACGAGGCGGGCATCGACCAGGACGGCGTGTTCAAAGGTACCACCACCTCCTCACACACAGTATAGTGGAGGACGGGTACCGGCAGCTGGCCGCGCTGCCGCCGCGCGCGCTCAAGGGCTGCGTGCGCGTGCGCTTCGTCAACGAGCAGGGGCTCGACGAGGCGGGCATCGACCAGGACGGCGTGTTCAAAGGTACCACCACCTCCTCACACACAGTATAGTGGAGGACGGGTACCGGCAGCTGGCCGCGCTGTGTACAATAATCAACTTAGTCAAGACAGTTGAGTGGTAGAGCCACGCTGTAGACAGTTTTGTCTACAGCTTGAATGGGCTGGCTCGACCGGGTCTTTACCACTGTCTCACAGAAAACCGACGTAAAGTAGCGGGCGGCTTGCTGCTGCGTTTCGTATGGTGAGTGAGATATCCGGAAGCCCAAATCCCCTCGCCTTCCCAATCCCTAATTATCCCTTTCCTTTAAAGTCGGCAACGCGCCCATCATTCTTCTGGTGGTGGCGTACATAGGGGGTAGAGGTCACTTACCATCAGGTGACCTACTTGCTCGTTTGCCGGCCTATGCTATTAAAAATATGTACACTTAAAAATTGACTCCTCATACAACCAATTTTTCCAATGACAGAATTCCTCGAGGAAACAATAAAACGCGTGTTCGACCCGTCACTGAACCTGTTCCGGGTGACGAGCGAAGAGCGATTGTATCCGTCGCCGACGTCCTGCCTGCAGGAGAACCACCTACAGTTGTTTGAGTTCATCGGCAGAATGCTCGGAAAGGCTGTCTATGAGGTAAGTAGAATTTGTGAAACGATGCCAAATTGTTACAAGGTCATGAAATTTAAATATTTCAATTAAATTCTTTTATGTGTCTTTTATAAATTAAATGGCAACATTTTCTAAATATTTGTGCATTTTTATAGTTTAATATTGTTCGTTTGCACTTTCTACATATATCATCATAATTGCTACTCAAATTCTTTATACTACGCACTGGTAACTTTGATTGCCTTTATAAATTCGTGTTTCTTTGATTGTCCTAAAAAATCAATGACCAAATTATTATTTCCATAACAATAGTTTTAAAGATCGACAGAAATATGTAAAACAACCCGCAACCCTGTTGTCTATTTTTGCCATCAAGCAATAGTGTGTGCGCACTGTTGTGTGTCGTTTTGAAGGACATTGCAGCCAGCGAAATTACTGGGCATTATGATACTTAAATTTTTATGTCTCAGTATGACGAGCGCAGTTCAGTGTCATGCAGTGCCTTGTAATTCATAGTTCTGTGTGGTGTTGCTTCTGTTTATGTGCAGGCGTGGCGCTTACCATCAATAGAGCGCCTTGCTAACCTAAATAAAAAATACCCTCGCGCCAACTACGTGTACGGTCTAACTTTCAAGTAAACACGTTTCTATAGTTTGATACCTATCTGGTATTGTTGACCCACGTTTCGACAACAGATGGCGCTATTCCCAAGTGTTATGTGCAGGGTATCGTGGTGGACGTGCCATTCGCGTCGTTCTTCCTGAGTCAGGTGCTCGGACAGACTCAACAAGCTCTGTACAGTTGGATCGATGAACTGCCCTCACTGGACCGCGACCTCTACCGGAGTCTTACGTACATTAAACATTTTCAGGTGAGATTCATTTACTTATTTTAGTTAGAGGATTTGATAATTTTTTTTGAAGTGATAACTTCTTATGGGAGGATAAACCGCTTCGTGACGTAACGCGTTACGGCGCCACTCTGTCTGGCTTCCCTTTTTCTCACGCATACGGCAGCAGTAGGCAGGCTCCTCTCTCATTTTAACCTACATTAGTTTATATTATCACTTCTGTCGAGCGTCCCGAGACGTACATGTTTATTTTTTTATAACAGGATAGTTAAATTGACTTTAAAATGAAGAATAATTCCCGTTGTCGCCGACCTGATGGGACCTTATATTTTTGTACCTGACATGATGAAAATCCCGCCATGCTGGCTCGGTTCCGGTATCAGCCACTTTATATCCATTAATTGAAATTGCATGAATGCCGGCATCATTCTGTCGACCGCCAGGGACGCAATGTCTCTTCACGGTTGATATTATATCTGGACTGCACTGTACTTACATCGGGTCCAGTGTAGTTATCTTGCTAGGATAAATAAAAACTATCGTTACGCCTACTACAGTCCAACGTTCATCAAAGCGGTGTGACATCAATGTATTTTTACGTTCATCGTCTCACCGGTTTGATGTGTATAATATGGCATTAGGTGTCAATTAAAGGTAACATACATAAGTCGACGAACACCAGTACATCCCCATTTCGCCGACCTTATTTCCGTCCCACGATGCGATAGGCGGCGATCCTATCGCCATACCAGGCATAATTCCAGTCTCCGGACTGATACTGAGCATTTCGTGATAGAAAAACGCAATATCACTTACCCGACCTGGCGATCGAACTCGAGGCCTCAGCACAGCAGTCGTACCATGACACAATACAACTACACCACCCAGGCAGTAATATTTTAGGTATGTCATTTCATTTCAGGGTGATATATCCTCTTTGGAGCTAACGTTTTCCGTAGACGAGGAGAGGTTAGGTGAAATCGTCACTCATGAACTGGTGCCAGGAGGCAAGGCGATACCCGTCACCAACGAAAATAGGTAAATAATGTACATTGTAATAATAAATGTAATGTACAGTCATAGCCAGTTATCGCTTTACACTCTATTACTTAGTACAGAAAAATCTTAATTGCCGTCTCTGAGAAATTGACCGAGTTCTAAGAAATTCCTTAATCATAATTAAAGTTTAATGACGCGTCTGAGCGGAACAGTAAGTATTTTGTTATAGCTATTTAAACTCGACATTGGCGAAATCATCGAGAATCAATGGAGTCATAATCTAAAATTAGAATAGAATATTTAAGTGTTATGACATCATTGGACGCAGAATTTGTGGTAATATCTCGATTTCATTATGTAATTGGTTTCAGAATAAATTACATTCATTTGATGGCCCACTTCCGAATGCATATGCAGATCAAAGACCAAACAAACGCATTTATTAAAGGGTTTAGGACTATTATAAATCCTGAATGGCTGTCATTGTTTTCAACTCCTGAGGTTAGTACTGCTTTAATAATAAATTGATACATGTCATTGTATGAACGTATACGTTGTGATTCCTTTTTTAAGTACTAATAATAAAACATTTTGATTAAAAAATAAAATCAACTCAAAGAAACTAAAAAAATAAAATTGAGTTTAATGGTCAATGATTTGATACCATGGACTCAAAATTGTTAATGGATTTTTTCTTTAAATTTAAATGGGGCCACCACTGAACTCTATCGAGGGTAGGATTCCTACCCTAAGAAGGAAATAAAACTCATATCATTTGAAAGTTTTTTTATACTAAACATTCTGACCAATCAAAGGCAAAATGCCTTAGTTTTACGGGGGGAAAGTTGCAAAGATATATGTGTGAAAAAATGAACTTTCTTATTTTATACCGTCTAGCTCAATTTAGATGAAACTCTTATGTATAGTAGTAATGTAATTTGCTTGACAACAGCTTCACTTCTTTTCCTCTGTGGTCACAATTTATATAGTTTCCTTCGCACTCAATCATCGCAATAATGATTTGTCATCTTAATTCTTGGACGTGAAACCGCGGACCAAATCGTTTTAGAACTATCAACATGACAACTTGATCATAACATTTTCGGAGCTAAAAATGTGATTGAGATAGGCTTGATTCAATTCAGTGTCTCAAATCATTAAAAAATCGATGTTAGATTTATCCTAATCAAAATATGTTTAAGTGTGCGTGCGTGCGTGCATGAGTAAGTGCGCGCGTTCGTGTATGAATGCGTGCTAGCCTACTTTGTTTCTATTGGTCTCTGACCAGAAAAGTTAATGTATCTACGCCCCAAAATTGTAATCTTGCAGTGTTTTGACGTCACGTTCACGTCTTTGTATTTATAACGCAGCTCCAGCGTCTGATAAGCGGTGACAACGTGCCACTAGACCTGCGCGACCTGCGTCGTCACACGCAGTACTACGGCGGGTTCCACGACTCGCACCGCGTCGTGTGCTGGCTGTGGGACGTGCTGCAGAGGGACTTCACTGAACACGAGCGCGCCATGTTCCTCAAGGTATGGAGCACGCAGTACTCACACACTACTGTCACAACGTGCCACTACACCTGCGCGACCTACACTGTAATGAGCCATGGATACAGTCACTTAACGCTTACATCACGCAGGATTTCGATACCACACTCAAGCGGTAGCGAATCTCCAAAACGCGAAGTGATATTGAAGCAATAGCACCAAGGCTGCGGACTCAAAGCCAGCGGGCGCTCGCGCGGCGGTGGCGGCGGCGCGGGAGCGGCGCGTTGCAATGCATAGACTTATATGGAGCTGGCCTCGAAGGCCAGGCGTGGCGCGAGGAGCGGCGTACGAGCGATGCGCGTCTGTCGAGCGGTGCCCGCGCGTCTGCATTGACGTAGTGCTGTGTATTTTCAAAAATGCCCGCCGACGTGGTGGAGCAAATTATTTAAATGATTTTTTATAAGGAACATCATATTGACATCAATTTCGTTCGAGAACAGACACTAATTTCTCATAGTACAACACTACGCCGTTCTAGCGCCACGCGATCTGCCCGCTGACTTCGAGACCGGGTCTCCGCCGCACCCGCGCCGTCGCCGCCGCCGCCCCGCACCCAACGACGCAGAGTCCGCAGCCTAAGTCGCAATATCGATACAATGTTACAATTAGAAAAAATAGGCTACCATTTTTTTCCTTCCTTTTAAAACCGATTGAGTTGATACATTTCAACATCAAAATATATTAAGTTGAATTGTGTTATTTCTACCGCGCATAAAGGTTACATGCACGTATACTTTATTATTTTAGTTCGTGACGTCATGCTCCAAGCCGCCAGTGCTGGGGTTTGCTCATCTGAAGCCACCGTTTTCAATACGATGCGTCGAGGTTGGTGACGACGAAGACACCGGAGACACGATAGGTAAAGATGGCTAGCATTTTAATTCGTAGTACACAAGCTATAATATGACATTTATTTTATTGTTATTAGAAAACTTATCGATACAACACTTGTTGAAATAGAAACACATATAGAACCCCTTGTTAATAATTAGGGCAAACCTGCCATAGTGGCCCACCTTGTGTGGGCTGCGTTCCAGGGTCAGCCAGTGTATATCCGGTTCTCCCTAGGGGGCTTGTCCCCTGATCCTAATCCTTTTCCCCATCCCTTTTTCCTTCCCCTCCCCCTTGGCCCTTTGGCAAGCCGGCATGATATTGCCGACCAACGATGGACACATTGTTTATCGTTGGTCGACACTATTCTTGGATTGCGCTACACTTACCATCAGGTGTAGCGTAGTCACTTTGCCGAGCCAGGATAAAAAAAAAGATACATAGACACTTTACTTTCTTCGTTACAAAATGGCAAAAATTAATATTATGCAGTACGCTACATAGAAAAGCCACGACCCCCGACAAAAATGGCCGCATTCATGTGCCGCGCGCACCGCCCCAACTCCCTCACCCCCGCACCCCTGCGCTCCTCGCACTCGCACTCGCACTTGCACTCTCACTCGCTCTCCGTCCCGTCGCTCGCGCGTCCTTGGACTACAGTGTGCTAACGTTTTCGAGGAGCGCAAGGATGTTACGCAACTTACTTAATAGATGGCGCGAATAGTCCCACTTCACCCCCGATATCTATAAGAAAAAAATCAGTAATTTCGAAATGTTTGAATAGAGATTCTTCAAACATGACTAAGAACTGTCTTGGTTAAGATACATTAAAATCGGTCCGTTCGTTGTCGATGCGCACGCGCTGTTCATACAACATGTTACAGAAAGGTGGTCATATTTGGATGCAAATATGCAATGACATTTCAACCCATATCAATTTAAAATTAGGATATAGATTTTATTTTGCTAAATTAATTAGATATCATCATCACCATTAACCACAAGACGTCCACTGCTGAACATAGGCCTCCCCCCAAGATTTCCATGCTGACCTGTTGGAAGCGGCCTGCATCCAGCGACTTCCTGCGACCTTTATCAGGTCGTCTGTCCACCTTGTAGGCGGATGTCCAACGCTGCGCTTGCCAGTATGTGGCCTCCATTCCAGAACCTTTCTGTCCCATCGGTTATCGGTTCTGCGAGCTATGTGGCCATACCTCGCTGAGTGACTGTAAGCCGTCTTATACGGCCCATATTTAGAAGCCACGTCTCAGTGCCGTATGTCATCACTGGTACCACACATTGATCGAAGACTTTAATTAGATATAAGTAGGTTAAATTCCGTATTTCATAAAAACAATCATAAATTAAACATTTCCCGTGTACAATTATGCAAAATAGAACTTTAAATTATTGAAATAGACAAAGCGGTGGTACCAATCCCGATGGCCTCTCGCATATGAGGGACCTACCACCTCATACATATAATATCAATAAAACACTCGCGTAACTTCCCTTTTCAGGTAGCGTGATTCGCGGTTTCTTCACGATCAGAAAGAAGGACCCACTGAACCGTCTGCCGACGTCGTCGACATGTTTCAACTTGCTCAAGTTGCCGAATTACCAGAAACGAAGCACGTTACGCGACAAGTTGCGATACGCTGTCAACAGCAACACCGGGTTTGAACTGTCGTAAATTAACAGGACAAATTTAGGCATTTATTTGATCAAGCCGGGTGCTTTTTATGGTCCGTGAGTTCAAAGGGTGCTATATAAATGACTTTGCTCATTTGTGCACGTCTTTCTATGTGGACGTGAACTTGTAAATACAATAGTTTTTATTTATGTGACAGTGACGCGTTTGCTGTATCGTGCTATAGTCTTTAACCTGTCATTATAACATAAACAAATCACGCATACATAGCACCGCATGCACAAATGAGTTGATTTGTCTATAAATACCAACAAGGTGCACTTTGGCTAATGCGTTCCCCCATTTCCCTATTTAAAATTTGAACTCATTAACATTTAAAATAAGTTCTCTTATATACAATTTTTTTTATAAAATCTGCCTCGTTGCGTATTGCGCATGGGGTACGACTGCTATGCTGAGGTCTTGGGTTGGATGCCCGGGTCGGGTAAAAGTGATATTGGGTGTTTCTATCATGAAATGCTCAGTATCACCCCGGAATCTGGAATTGTGGCCGGTATGTCGATAGATGCGCCACCTGTGACATCATGGCATGGAGCTAAGCTTGGAGAAAGGTGGGTCTCTGGTTAAATCTCTGCCCACCCTTTCTGGGATTACAGGCGTGAGTGCGTATACCTATATATATATTTTATAAAAAGATTTTCGACTTGTAAATTCAGTCAAATATCGATGAAATTAGGATTTTTTCGAATTTACTTTCATATTTTTTTGTATATTTTTTTTAAATCGCTTTAAATAAAAATCAACTTCATTAATTAGAGAACAATAAATCATAATCTATTCGTAAGTTGCCATACATTAGGTGAAGTGATTCCAAATGATTATGTCCCGAGATACATAAAGTTTTACAGTGGCACCGTACAATGTCACTTGGGACATCTTACAATAGTGTTGTAACTGCGGTTTCGATATGTTACATCGACAGCAGTTTAGTATTGTACTTTCTTACATAGTTGTAGATATTGATACACTTAGCACTTCTAGTTGCCCCTATATATGGCGATATAATTATACTTAGCTCCACCGGTGGGGATATCTAGTAGGGTTAAGTATAACGGAACTTCTTGAAGGTGTATTCGTCCGAAGAGCCATTGTACGGTGCCGATGTGATTGCTTAATGATTAACTAACACTTGTGTAGCGGAATTATGGACTGAAAAAGTTATTTAATATCGATATATAATACATTTGAACTGTAAGTCAAATCATAATAGATTACGAAATGTCGATGACGCCATTACATTAAAAACATCACAAGAATTAGGTATACATAATACGATAGCTACTTACCAAGGGTGTAGAAATATTTTATCTATTGTGTTGGGCAAGATATCAAATTATTGCTCCCGGTTTCGAAAAATAAATATAGGTGGTTAGCGGGAATTTCGCGTGGGCCAGCAAGATTCTAGTGTGGGTCATGCCCACACGGACCTTGCTATGCCTATGCCTAGGTCACTTTCATAAGTAAGATTAAGTTTCATATCGATATTGTTTTAATCGATATACAAAATGATTCAACAGTATAATGATTTCTTATGTTTACGCGAATATTACACATTGAAATAAAACTAATTTAAACGGATTTTTATTTATTAATTTTGATCCCGACGTTTCGAAATCTTTTCAGCCTTCGTGGTCACGGGGTGGACAGCACACCACGTTTAAATTAGTTTTATTTCAATGATTTAACAATACTCAAATTTAACGTTAGCTATTCGATGAAAACTGATTCTCTAAACTAAGACCTAACTAAGAACTATATTAATGGTAAAGACTGGATACATGGATAGTAAAACATGTGAGCGAAACAGAGTATATTATGTGTTCTGTTTCGCATTCGGATATATGTATTACCATCGCCAGTCACGTGAATAAAGTTTGGGCACACATTTTCAAAACATTGGAATACCTTTGGTATTCTAGACCTATGAGAGCGAGCGGGAAAACATATGCTCTGTTTCGCTCCCACGTTTTAGAATCCTGTCGGAAACTAGTTTTATCACTATTACATGAAGTATTGAAATAGTTTCGAAGTAATATAATTTATAGTTTTATAATGTTAAGCGCCTGTTTCACGACCTCTGACTAAATGTTACATCCGCAACAAAATATGACAAGTTCAAATACATAAATGACTGCCTCGGTGGCCAAGTTGTATTGCGCACGCGATACGACTGCTGTGCTGAGGTCTCGGGTTCGATCCCTGAGTCGGATTAAAGTGATATTGGGTTTTTCTATCATGAAATGCTCAGTATCAGGCCAGAGTTTGGAATTGTGCCCGGTATGGCGATAGGCTTGTCCCCTATCACATCATGGGACGGATACGCTCGGCGAAATGTGTGTGTACTTGTCACACCTCTGCCTACCCCTTCAGGGATTACAGGCGTGAGTGCCTAAGTATAAAATACAAAAGTCACGCTCTGACATACAGAATATCAAAACCGAAAGAAAGATGCGTATTGGATAGTTTCAAAAATAGCCGTCTTTTATGCTAAATTGGTACTCAGATATTGTGAAACAGGCCTTAAAAATCACTCAAGGCCAGTAACTTAATGCAACTTCTTCTGTTGGTTATTATCCATCATATTTATAACATATATGGCATACATTACTTTTGAACATATGTATATGAAATTTGTTTGGATATTTGCTTACAAATTTTGAGATTTTAATAATAACATGGCTGCACTGTGTGATTCAAAGTTCTGTGTGGTGTAGGGTCTGTTAATGGGCGGGAGTAGCGCTTACCATCAGGCGACTTGCTTTTTTTTATAGCACAGGCCGGCCAACGAGCAAGTGGGTCACCTGATGGTAAGTGATCTCCACCGCCCATGTACGCCCACCACTAGAAGAATCATGGGCGCGTTGCCGACCTTAAAGGAAACGGATAATTAGGGAGTGGGAAGGCGAGGGGATTTGGGCTTCCGGATATCTCACTCACCGTACGAAACGCAGCAGCAAGCCGCTACTTTACATCGGTTTTCTGTGAGACAGTGGTAACGATCCGGACGAGCCAGCCCATTCATGCTGTAGACAAAACTGTCTACAGCGTGGCTCTACCACTCTGTAAATTGCTTGCTTGTCTCGTTTCGTTAGTCAGGCTACTAAAATATATTTGACAAGAAGCATTCTATCCAAAGATTGTTTGTTGTTATGATGATGGCTTGGCATTGTGAACGCAGAAGCCCTCCTAAACCGTGTTCACACGGGTCAATTATTTGATCAAATACTAAATTGCATGCGATTAGAACCATTTGAACGGACTTAATCGGGTCGATACAAAAAAAGCATAATTTTTGTCGGTTCGAGTCGTTTGATGAAATTAAATCGAACCATTAGCCATCATAGTATTGCTGTTTACTTACGCAACTATAAATATTGTTTGTGAATATGAATGTATACGTTTATTACCGTATTATTTGAAACAATATTAAAATCATTTATGATACACTAGCTGTCCCTCGCGGTTTCACCTGCATGTTACTGCCCTGCTCCCATGGGTCATAGCGTGGTATACATATAAATCTTCCTCATGAATCACGCTATCTATTGCTGAAAACTGCATTAAAATCCGTTGAAAAGTTTAAAAGATCTAAGCGAACAGACAGCGGAAGCGACTTCATTTTATACTAGGGCATTTCACGTCAAACGGACAACGAAAAAAAAGGGAGGTCGTGAATTTTGTTTATACTTTGGTCAGTTATACTTCTAGTAGACATGGATGTGTACACACAATTTTTTTTATGTTGAAAATCTCACTCTTGTTCAATACTTTCCTTCGAGCAGTAGTAAATAGAAGTCTCAGTTAATGATGACTTGGCCCATTCATATAATCTTGTAGGTGTCTGGTGTAGTGATAGCGTTATTCGCAGACCGTACACTTGCACGGGTTGCCAAATTTTTGAGGTTTCCCCCAAGACCATCACATGGCCCTATGTAAAGAAGCTTATTCCCTTTTTGGCCTAAACACAGAGTGACATACAAAAACGTGTGCGTCTCGACACGCACGACAGAAGTGATAACTTAAACTAATGTGGGTTAAAGTGAGAGAGGAGGAGCCTGCCTACTGCTGCCGTATGCGTGAGAGAAAGGAAAGTCAGACAGAATGGCGCCGTAACGCGTTACGTTACGAAGCGGTTTACCCTCCCATAAGAAGTTATCACTTCAACAACGTATACAATCATTAACAATAATGTGAAACGTAATATACTGGAACGAATTATTTATCATCTATATATATTAATGTGTAGAAATGTATGTTAGTTCACTAGATCTCATCGTCTGTTTAGGATGTATCGTAAGAACGTGAGTGGGGTATTGTTTCATCTTTCAACTAGTTTAAAAATGATGCTATTTAGAATTCTGACATGAAATTATATAAGTTCGTTTGTGTAAAGATTACAACATCATGCCTTTGTTAGATGTTTGTTAAATCTCATATTTGGTGCTCTTTGTTTGTAATATATTCTGACACTTTGCCAATATTTCACTATTTTCTTTGTATATCATGTCATAATGCGATATCTATGGTTTCCAAGAAGTAATTGTAACTCGACGATTAATAGTATAAAAAGTTTTGTAAGTTTATGAGTCCTAAAGGGATTATGATTTGTGAAACTACTGGTCCGATTCAGAATAATCCTTAACTGGTAAAAATCTACATTATGAGTTCTATAGGTTTTTTTTTTTTGTGACAAAAGTAAATTTTGAATAAGAATAAAAATTTAAATATGCGTAATCACACTCGTTCTTTTAATTCTCTAAAAACACGAGGGAAAAGCTGCAAGCAAAATGTAGTAATTTATAAAATAAACAATTTACGAATTAAAAAATGCATATTATTATATTATTTCCTTTGATAGTAACTCACTACACTTACGATATGTCCATAGTATATAATAATATGCTGTCGTTATAATTATTGTGTAAAAGAACATCCAAAACGAATTCTAAATGATTAATACCTGTCCGAGTTATAAATAGGTGTACATAGACAATAATGTGTTAGTTTATATATAAACATTGCATTAATTTTATCCTCTATTTGTGTGGTACAAAATGTTTGCACCGTCATTACGATCGTTTTGCAAGGATATGTGTATTATATATGTATGTATGTAGTTTTAGCACCCGTTTAGTCACGTTCTTATTCTATTGTTAGTATTGTACGTTTTATCACGAGACAATGGAGTTATTTTTCATTTGCAAATGCAACATCACTGAATTTTCACCAATGAATTTACAGAAATTCGATTAAGTTATGCGCTTCGGCAATTTGCGTTTTTCATGAATTCTCACGAATATGCAACTAAAACCGTGATTATTCGTTCTAATCACTCATCAGAGAAAAGGATCATAATTTAGGTTTATAACAGGTTTTTAATGGGTCATTATTATTACGTGTATTGGCCCAATAGACAAAAATTCCCGAAGCACATAACTAATTATGCCTAATGTACATATATTTAATATTGTTTGTGCATACCAACTTTCAACCTTCATTTTACCCCTTTATATGTTGAATTTTGATATTTTCTTTCTTATTCTTTGTCATAAAGGGAACCTCTGTGCAAAACTTTAACTTTCTTGGTAAATGGGTTTGGACTGGGCCCTGTATGCTTCTATTTATGTATGTATTTTTATATAAATGTATAGGTTTTTATATATGATATGGATTTACTTACAATTTTATATGATTTATTATTATAATTTATTTTCCTTACTTTAAACTTTCGTTTCCGTTGTACTTGCATATACAAAGATCATAAGTATTAAATGTTAATTCGAGGAAACATACAATAATGTAACATAGGTACACTTTATTAGTGGGGGTCATAAATGTATAACTCTTTCATATGTAGTAAATGCAATAATAATTGAGTCAAAGCAACATGTGTGTCAACAATCTGTGTTCACTATTCCGGTATATTATGGATTTTAAAATAATTAATAATTAACTATGCTACTGACAATTTGACCTCTGATGAGTATTTCCTTTACTATCCATAAATATTATCGCGGGAATTAAAATCATGTATCATGTGCATCACAAGCGATGCTGAAACCTCTGTAGCACACAGGTCAACCTCCTTATTATTTTTTATACGGGAAATTTTAAATAATTTGCCGGTATTACTATGATTGCAATATAAAAGTCATTACGCAAATAATTAGTCTTATCATTATGTATGCATAATAAAGGACCCGGTTTTGTGTTCCATTGATGTATCCTCCTATAGTTTATATACAAAATATTTTATTGGTAAAAAATTTATTTTGTTGTTAAGTTAGTGCAATTTCTATCACGCTAGTTTATAACCTAATATAATATTATCGTGTCTGAACGAATCGTAGTGTCGAACAAAGATAATATTTTGTAGTAATGTTCCCATTTTAATAGTGAACTTTTAATAAACAAGTATACCAACGCGGCAACGTCTAAATGGATGAATGTAAAAATATTTTGTACTAGCCACCTAAATATGTTGTATAACACAATGTGATTCTCTGTGATAATATAATTGATATTTATTATTAATGTGTTTTATTTATTTATTGGAACCTGCCAGAACAAGTTATTTCAGAATTTTAAAATATAAGTAGATATAATGCATATTATTATGCAGTGTGAATAGGCAGGTAGTGGCTTCTATTTCCAGCCATGTACATCGCTAAAAAAGATGAGGTTCTAGGTTATAGCCCTTGGTCGGACAATAACAATTTATACTTTAGTTTTCAATGCATAAAATCAAACATGAACTGCCCCATTGAATGGGGTTGGAATTTGTGCAAAATATGATAGGTTCGGCTTGGGCACCTAACAATCACGTTATGGAATGGAAGTATTAAGCTCAGAGACTTGCCTACTACACCGAGGACACATCAGCATTTTTAATTTTTAGTTTAGTAAGTTTAATTTTTAGTCAGACGCTAGGTAGACAGTCTGTCTCAAATATATTTTTAAAAACTGCAAGAAAAATTATATTCTGCGACACCCACGCCCTCTTTTATTAAAACTTATATTGTGTGAGCGGCGTATAAAATATAGCAAATATCTTTAGGATAAAATATGTATGTATTAGAAGCCAAAAATATTGTTACATTTATTCAACACGTAAATTAATTTAAAGCAATATGTACCTAATGAAATAGTTGTGAGTACATATGTTTTACAAACTCCATTATTTTAGTACATTTTTGAATCTGGCTGCTACAAACTTGCAATTATAGATTATTATGAAACAAAAATTATTATGAGTAAAATAATTTATTAATTTATTTATTATTAATTTAATAAAAATTATGAGTAAAAAAGTTTTCTGACTAACGCTAGATGGCGGAAATCAACGAGAGTTTTATTAACTTAATATTTTTTATAGAATTTAGGACGAATTTAATATTTTTTTTACTATTGTGAAAGCATTTTTAAATTATAGGTTTTACGACACTTTAGTTTTGCTCGTCATGATGTAGCTATAAATTCAGAGCACAGCTGTTCAAGGCATCGCCGCCATTGTTATTTGTTGTCTCGTTCTGCCATCGCGTCCTCCGGGCTTCCCTCCCCCGTCCCGTTCCTTTGCCAGTTTCGCTCGATTTCCGTGGTGTGCGGACGGATCGTCGTACGTGCCGCGATAATAAATTCACGGTCTCTTCCTTTGTCCAGGAAGAACCAAAGGCCGAAGAAACAATAAAATATAACTTTAACAATCAAAAACTTCCTACAAATTCGTGAGAGCTGGTGAATACGACCCGTGTATCTCGAAGTTTCGTGTGTTTTGAAGTGATTCCCGCAGTTGTTCGAGCATCCGAGCATGAATAATAAAGAAGTAACCGGTGATATTGTCGTGTGTCCACTGGGAGGCGAAGTGTGGTGACCGGGCGAGCTGTCCGAGCTGTCCCGAGCTGTTGAGGCCGTGGTGTTCACCGTGTGATGAGTCTGCGGTGACAGCTCGCCGCTGAGCGGTTGGATGGCGGCAGTAAGCGGCCCCGCGCGGCACTCTCGCGTTTCCATGAGTGTGTCCATGTCGCTGATGCAGGGCGGTACGCAGAGCGCGCCGCAGGGCGCCATCCTGGCGGCAGCGGCGCCCTACTACCAGACGCCGGCCATCCCCACTGACGTGCAGCCTGATCGTCCCATCGGATACGGTGCCTTCGGTGTTGTGTGGTGAGTACATAACTCATTGTTGTATGTTTTTGTATCATTGTTCCTGTGATTTTACCATCGAATCTGCTTCTACTGCAGCGATGTATTGACGCCGTTAAAACTTTACCGCAACGCAACTATAAACTTTGAATGAATAACTTTTACCGCGTGGATAGTTTTAAAACTTTTTGCGTAAAAACCATTGGGTGTTATCCAGTGCAATGTATTTAACAATAATATCAGTTGCTGTTAATTGAAATGATAATCAATTTGAAAACTATGTAAAGTATCAGTATATTTCGAAGATGAAAATACTATGTATGTATGTGATTTAATATACAAATTGTTGATAGGGAGTTGTGTCTAAAATGATTATAATTCTTTAATATTACAGCCTTTAAAGTAAAGTAAACAATAACAATAAAGTGAAATTGCACATTTTAACAATGTAATTTGTATAGTATTCAAATTAACACTGTGAACAAGTGGGAAAGTCAAAGTCCGATGGGATCTTTAAGTCAAAACTTCAGGTGAGACTGACATGTGTACATTGATACATAATGAGGATGAGTACATATTCCTATGAGTATACATATTGAGGCATATGATTTTCAATTATTGACGTCAGGTATTAAATACATTTAAGGATATTCAATAGTTATGGATTGGTGGCACAATGTATTGCGGGTATAATTAATGATTTTGTTATCCTTGGATTTAATTATGATTTATACATGAATGGAAACTGCTTACTATATTTATTTTAAATGTTTTTGTAAATCATATAAAATTTGTAATGATCCTGCTAAAAACATTGTTGGAAAATTAATTAAATAAATATGATACTTATTAATATAAATATAGGTTGATAATGAATAAATTTATAATAAGCATAAATAAAGCATTTACATTCAGAAAGATCTGATAGTATAACTTCTTGTCAATGCAGTTGAGGAGTATGAAGGATGATTTTGTTTCATTTCATATGTTTAAATCCAAATATTGCAGCCAACTAGATAATTACCTTCATAGTTGAATGGATATAAAACTGCTTATTATAATTATCATATTATGAAACATACTTATCTTGATAATTCTGAACACTGACAAAAAGAAAACAAAATTATTAAGTAGAATAGGTACACAAAAAAATTAAAGGTTCATCATAGTATTGGTATGTTTTCCCCACATTTATTTTATTTGGAAAATGAAAGCTCATGGTGAAACGTTTGTTAACATGGTTGTTTACTCTATCTGCAAGTAATGTTACAACTAGCTTTTGCTCGCGTTTCCGCCCGCGTGTATTTCCGGCATTTAAAAACTAGCCTATGTCCTAATCAGGATTATGGTCTACTTGTGTGGCAAATTTCGTTCAAATCCATTCACCCATTGAGGTGTGATTTTTGAATAAACATCCAAATTAAAACTCAAACATACAAACTTTTAATAATTTATAATGTAATTAATATTATAAAGGTAGGATTGTAGAATGAGTAGAACATTGTTTATCAAAAACATTGACTGAAGTAGAGGTGGGTGATCATGTATGATGAACATAATAGAAAGATTTACTGCTATTGTCAGCACTGGCAATAATTGATAACTATTTTAAAGTGTGAATAATTATAATGGTAATAATCTGACTCAGTTGTAAGACCAAGAACAATCACATGGTGCATGTGGCACAGTCTCTCACAAACATATTACCTATAATTAGGGTTACCAGATGATTTTTTTTAAAGTCCTGACAAGAAATGTGATTTCTGTAATAGTCCTGGCTTTTGCCTTAGGCGTGCGTGCGTGTTATCATATGTAATGTACATATACATTTGGTTGATTATTTTTAGTCACATTATTTATTTTCCAAAAGAAAATAAATAAATAAATAATAAATAAATACACCCAACAGTCACATACATAGTCCTGACCCCACACTAAGATACGAGTCTTGTGTCGTGGGTATCAGGAACTACGAGAGACTTGCGGTCTCACAACACCCAGACCCCGAGACAAATATCTGTGGATCACACAAATGTTTGTCTCGGTGCGGGGATCGAACCCACGGCCTCTCGTTTCACAGCCGGCTACTCGCCCGCTGCGCCACGGAGGCTGTCAAATAATAAAGAATAATCATTTTTTTCATTATAAGCGTTTATTATTAAACAATCCTGATGTTTTCAAAGTACGACCGGAATCCTGACTAGTGTATGAAAACCCTGACATCTGGTGACCCTACCTATGTTGCAATTACTGAACAAACAATGTAGTTTCTTATCGAGCTGGTAAAGTTTTACGACGCACTACCAAATCCCGATGTAAGCTGCACAGCGCTGTTAGATAATGTTGCTTTACAAAATATTTTCATTTTACAACGATACGCCAAAAAGTATGGTAAACTTCCATTTTTAGGTCGAAAGAAATTCGTAAATTATTAGTTCGCGTATTGATAGTTCATCGAAAACTTTTTTCTATGATAATTAATATTAAACATGTTCGTTTGTGGGATAACAAGTTAACTAACTAGAGAATTCTCGTAAAGTCGATACTGAACAGTTTTTTTTACAACAGGCACTCCTGAATTCAATACAAACTCCATCGTAGCTTAGGTCTTCCAACGATCGCCACACGAATGCGCGTTTTAACAACCTCTGAACACGAGTTGCTCGTTAAACAGAGAGAAAGCCTCGATACCGCTTTATTATCTTACTTTATTTAATTTTTAACTGTCTTTATCCGTTTTACTGCGAAACAGTTTCTACTTTTACGCCCGGGTTTTACCGAATAAGTCACGAGGGCTTCTCTAAAGTTTTACATGTGCCGAAGCTAGGCAGCAGCACGCCGGTATAATCTGCACTAGTTGCCAACTGTAAACACGTGGAGTTTGCGTCCATCGCTGTCGCGTATTCGATCCACCGTAAAAGGCATAAGAGTGATTTTCAATATTCACCGAGCTAACAGTCTACTGTACATTGCGTAGTCAGCCCGCGGCGCCCGCCGTCCAATTATGTTCTTTATTACTGTATTGTTGGGTCGATTTTATTTTGGCGAACGTGTCCCTTTTGAAATAGATGCAGTAAGTACGTGATCGTCGATACTGAACTGTATCGTGTTCTGTATTCGTGCAGTACGGTTCAAATTTTGCAGTATGCGTCTTGAAGTAGTGCACTGTGCAGCGTTCATGCGGGGTAGGGGGAAGGTTTAGACATGGGTGGATGCTTTGTGTCGAGTTGTCGTGCGTAGGTAGGACCCTCCTGGCGCTTGCCGCGTCGATTGTGTGTGAACGACCGCGATGAGGGGAGGCGCGCCTGATTATTCCGAGGCCGCGCTGATCGCCGGTCGAGAGCCCTAAAACTCGTAGTCTGCCCCGCTCCAGCGGTTCCTCGTGTGCTCGCTCGTCGAATGCAAATAAGGACGCTTTAAACATTAACCTTTTAGTTATTTTCTTTTTAAGGCGCGGCAATTTATTCCGGTTCGTCTGCGATGCACTTCTTTATGTTCAGATTAAAGAAACAATGGATAGAAATCTATTTAACGCTCCTTACCATAAAGTTTCACTCTGTGTTCGTCATTGCGGTTAATAACGGTTTCATCATTGCCTACCAGTAACACTAGCAACATAATTACGATATTGTTTCCGTCATTAGTTAAACCATCCAACAACATTTCGCCTGCGATGTAAATAATCGTAAAACTTATGTTAACGCAACCATGGTCTATACTTAGCAGCGTAATTGAAATATCAATCATCATAAAATGCATGTTTATCAAAAAAAATGTATGACAAGTTGTTATGTATCGATTAATGACAACCATCTGTTTAGCGCAGGTGCAATGATTCTGACGTCGCGTTGGTTTAATCACGAGGGACAAACCCGTATTCTATCATTAATCGCATTCGCCTATGATATGATCTTTAATCATGTATTTTAAAACAGCGTACTGGAAATTAATTGCGTATTCGCATTATTCATATATGCAAAAGCAGATATGATTTATGAGAACGCCAATCACAGAAGAATTAAAAAGAAATAGTTATTAGCATTTTTTTTATAGTATATTTATATCAATTATTAAATTGTTTCTATGTTATCGCGTCACTTCACCACTCACTAACGAATTGTTAAAGGTTTACACAATATACGAAATAATGTTTACCCCAGCACCTTCAAACGTTGTCGCACCTGAAGTTATGGGTTATATATCTCATTAAATGTTTTTTTTTTTTAATTTCCTGTCTCGACTACTATTATACACTAAATTTGATGTTAAGTACAGTGTAGTTCAAATATAATGGTAGAGGAGCCCAAGAGGGGATTTCGGGATTTACTAAAGCGCGACAGATTAATATACAGGGGGATACCTTGTACCCGGTTAAGTACCTCCACAAAACATGAGGCCCATATATAAGGCCGCCCGTGAAGGATACAGGATCAGATTAGTAAAAAAAAATTGACCATCAGAAATTCTCGAGCGCGTCAGATTAAGGTAGGGTGAGTTAATTACATCCTAAAAAGTGTATATTCCACTAATCTGACAATTTGAGAGTGACGTAAAAAAAGCGGAGGGCAACAAAGTTGTAAAAAAAAAACGTCATCTCGACATTCTCGAGCGTAGCTAAATTTTTTTTTATTTTGAAGGAAATATTTCAAGAATAATGAAAAATATATAATCTGACGATTTCCGCAAGCCGAAATAACAAAAATTCGTCGATAAAGTTAAATGCGTGCAGTTGCGTGATGCCTACATTTCCTTCTCCGCGTTTCTATTCCTCTCTCACTCTTTCTCTATCTATTACTCTCTCACTCCGTCCCCACTCTGGTTTCTGTTGCCATGACGCCATCATTGATCATAAAGACTCGTGGCATACTGTTTACAACGTGTTTGCAATATAATTTTTGGAATAACTTTTAACCGGCTTTATCGATCAACTTCAAAAACTAATCCGCCTTTGAGCTTGAAAAACCACGTCGATCGCCACCAAGCTGGTCAAAAGCGGTTGATTCGTTCGAGAGATATCTTGAATGAAAGAAACCCGAAAAAGTGTTTTTTCGGGATTACTCCGAAATTTGTGGTTCGATCAATTAAAATTGCAAAATTACTTATGAGGATGATAAAACTGCGTCGAATGCCGCCAACCGCGTGAAAATCGGTTGATCCATTCAAAAGTTATTGCGGTTTGAAAATTCCAAAAATAGTGTTCTATGAAACTTCTATCAGACTTTCGAGCTGGGAGAGCTCAAATGCATAGAAATATTATTTCTTTGAACTCAGCAAGCTCAAAATATCACATAAATTATATTTTGAGCTCAAAAACGTCATAAGTACAATTTTAAGAGCCCAGGAATGGAATTAGCGGGAAGTTGCAGGGATGGCCTTTAAGGTGAACCGTTTTTCTAATTTTTTTTTGTCAGATCAGGCCAATCCCTCTAGATAATCGTCAGATTATGAGACAGTACGTTTAGAACATAAAGATGAACTATATATATCTTAATCTGACGCGCTTGAGTATTTCAAAATGGCGATTTTTTTTTTGCACATTATGAAAATGGCCGCGAGCTTGCGTCCCATCGAAATCATCAGATTAGTGAATGAGAGCTTTTTTTTGGTGCACTTAACACTCCCTTAGAAAATCTGACGCGCTCGATAAATTTTTTTTTTTTTTCATTTTCAACTCTTAAATACAACCACCCGCATCATGCAAACGATCAGATTAACATACGTACATTATTAAAAATACGTAGGGCATTGATGCTATCAATATCTGACGCGCTCGAGGATGTCCATGCAACAGTTTTTTTTTACATATTTAAAAATCTATAGCCGCTTCCCCCACCGATGTAAAGGTATATATCATAATATAACATTTTTTTCTTCATATCATCTAAGCTTTGCATCCCAATAGGTCTCTACGACGCTCGAGTAAATCCCCATTTAGCATCGTGGGCTCCTCTACCATAATGTCGAATGTCAAGAGATATTGCGTCCCTCGACAGTCGGCAGAACTATACCGAACAGAAGTTACTAGATATACACGGGCTGACCCCGGAACGAGCCACCATGGTGGGTTTTTCACTTTGTACAACGGTGGTTTATTAGATATCCCTTCCAAAATATAATCATCAGTGACTAGTTATAACTATGAATAGGTATCGCAAAATTATGATAATAATATCGTAGTACTAGCACATGAAAAATTTAACAAGCAGCGATAACCTTCAAACATATGGAACCTATGATCGTCATAGATTTATTACACGCCCTGTGGCTACGTGCTAATTCAGGACAATCGATCACACGGAGCTTCAAGTCGTCACATAGGTCGGCACAGATAAATCTAGACCGTCCTATAGTAAATTAATTAATCGCAGGGTGCGGGTTGATTGATCGAGGTGCGCGGGCTGGCCGCGGCACCGCGCCTCAGTCGCGCCTACATTCGGATCCACCAAGCACCGTATCTAATTGCTCAGAGCTATGTTGAAAAACCGCCAGACGCCTTTATGGCGAACGCGGCACCCGAAGTCGAATGGAGTTTTAAACGCTTTTTGCGCCAACACCGCTGATTAAAACTGCCTCTTCAAAGTTTCACACCAATTTTGTTGTATGCATTTTAAAACCGAATCGACTATAATAGATTTTGTATTAGCGGCATTGAATTCCGTGCGATGGATTGCCATTGTTTTCGTGTCTAAACTTTACGGTTCTCAAAGAAATATATTTCTTCTACCTGCTATTTGAATGGATCAAGTATCATTTTACTTTTAAGTATTGTGAGTAATCCCGGTTGTTATTTATGTACTTTTAGCATAATAGGTAGTTTTTTTTTATCCGGCTGAGCTCTCAGGCTGTGACGTAAGTAATTACGATCGTTTGTCTGTCGTCGAGTAGGCATTTACCTAGGTCAAGAAAGCATGACGACGAACTCGTAGTAATTTGAAATAACTTATTCTAAAACCGTTTTGCTGGAGTCGACGATATTTCTTAAACACAAGTTTCACGCTTCATCATTACTTAACTAGATTTTCAATTAGGTATCCCCCCCTGAATTTGGACTGTAAGATATTTCCCGATATTTCTTATAGGACTTTTTATTAACGCTCAATAAAACGATAACGTTTAGGCGCTTATTGCATAATATTCAAGTAAATGTTATTTGTCAAGTTAAGTGTAAGACTGCAAAACAAAGGATATGATGGCCGAATCCCGTCCTCAAAATCGAACTTAAATATTATTACTATTGATATGTTAAAATTTATATTAAAATAAACTAGAAATTTTCATATCAGTTAGATTTCTTTAGAACTAGCGATAAAAAATGTTGACAAAAATATGTATGCTGATTGCTTACGTAGGATTTGTGTAGTTTTCCATTTCTTTTGACATTTGCGTGTGTTTTCATTCACACATAAGAACGACACTAGGTATGTACCATATTGACCATATTATAGACGCTTCTTGACGCAGTTGGCGAGTAGCAGCCTGGGCGCGGCATCGATCCCTGCACCCGAGACAAATGTTTGGTTGATCAACAAATATTTGTTCCGGATCTGGGCGTTGAGAGAGCTGAACTCTCTCGTAGTTCCTGATACTTACGACACAAGATTTGTATCTTGTGTATTCTGTGGGGTCAGGACAGGCTGTTGGGTATATTTATACATATTCCACGATAGAGATCTGTATATAATTAGCTTACCACTGAAGTGCAGACTAAACTAAAAGGATCATATTGGTTAGGTAAATATAAAAGTCAACGGTCTCACGATTAACGCTAATACAATTTCCCGTGCTGTCACGCCGCATGGTGGCGATGACGTTACGTATTATTGGTCTAAGATCCCGGGTAACATCGACCTTCACCCATCTGTTTACCGAATAAAAAATATATTTTAGGGTATAAAATGTGTTGCTGCACACATACCAATAGGTAAAAAATATGGTCAAGGATATGTTTAATTAATATTTAAAAAAAATATATATATACAATTTCACTGACTTGCTTACCAAAAAAATTAACCTTAAATGAAAAGTATACAATGTATACTACCTGCAAAAGCTAGGAGCTAGATGAGCGCAATAATCACTTTTTAGTTACCTGTTTGCACACGGCAACCAGGTAGTAGTGGCCAGAAAAAGGTAGGCAACCCATATACCGTATCCCTGCTATGCATGACAATTTTTTGCTCCTACATTTCAAGGTTGTCCTGTCGCTACTTGTTCGGCAGATGGATCGTCCATATTCCGGTCGTAGCGCGCAATTATAAGGAGTAACAGAGTTCTAACAGTATCTAGGAAAATTGACTCGTCTATAAAATTCTGAATTTTTGATAATTATTGCTATTAAAAGCTTTAGGCATATATGTGTACCCTATTTATATCGCCTATCTATCTGATAGTAAAACTCGAGTTATTGTAAGTGCATACTAGCTTTGATAATGGAGTGAATGGTCGGTATACATGAATATTTTTGTTAGGGCACAGCTTTATACGAATTCTGTCCATATTCTTTATCACACTATCAGCACACACGGAGAAGCGTACATGTAAAATCTTCCTTAATGGGCTGTTTAAGTTATTTGGCGTATAAAATTTAAATGTAAAGTATGGCACAGGCCATAAGGCTAATGATCCTTAAATCGTACCACTAAACATGTTTAAGAAACGTCTAATCGAATGAAAATTTGACATTTACAAACATGTTTAGTGGTTAATTACGATTGAAGATCGTCGTGCGGCTTGCCCTTAATATAGTAAAGTTGAGCAGTCCAAAAAAGACGACATTCAACAAATATCAATTTTATTCTTGGGTCGCAAATTAGAATCCTAACGCTAATTTCATCATGCGTGATGTAGACATTATCAAAACAGATAAAAAACAATGTTTAATGTATCAGATTGTACTTACTAATAACCATACGACTTATCTTTGTATCACGCTATTAGAGAGAGTTGATCATTATGAACAACATCAATAGAAATCTGAAACATTCCAACTGAAGGCAACGTAGGCAGTAGGCAGCTGTGCCGTTCGCAAGTTACATCACAATGGGTTGCGTGATCCAATATTAATGAGCTCGACGTGGATCTGCTAATTATTTGTGCCAATCTCGTTTGTGCCAAATCCGATTCCAATATTTATGGCCATTAGCGGTACACGTGTGGCTATAGGCGCAGATGTTCGAAGTGGACGAGATAACGGAGTGGCGCGACGGTGCAACATGATCGTCGAACGGGTACACACGTCGGACTGGCCCGGTTACCGTTAACCAGGTCACGAGGTGCGTATCGGTTGCTCGTCGACTTATCGTGCGTACTTTATGTGACATAACTAATTTAATTATTGGATTTGTGAGGTAGATAAAAAATGTAAGTGGTCACACGGTATAGTGTACGACCTAATTTGAAACCCTTTGTTGTTACTCCCATTATACTTAGTTTTATAACACTTCGTTATGATAGTAGATTCTTTCGTTCAGTACATAATTGTTTAAGTAATTATGTAATGTATAATTGTTATTATTAGTAGATTCTTTCGTTCAGTACATAATTGTTTAAGTAATTATGTAATGTATAATTGTTATTATTCTAAGTGTATGGTACGCGTGAAGTTATGCGCTTCGGCTATCTTCGCCCGGTCAGTCGCTCAAATGAAAAATAAGCTCAATATAACACTGTAACAGGTCTATTATTAGGTCATCATATTCACGCGTTTGTATTTATTTAATATACGATGATTGCTGAAACGCATTACTTCAATCGTAGTATCTACTATAAGTTTATATACACACTCTAGCCTACGTTAACACAAAAAGCAAAAAAAAGAGATTTTTTCCGTTTCTAATTCGACTCGAGTTCATTTGAACCCTCTTGGTCTTTATATGCATTCTTATATCTAAAGTAACATTTTAAAGAGAAAAGATTTGATTGTTTGCATTGATTAGGCACTGAAACTACTGGACCGATTTGAATTTTTTTTCAGAATTAGAGCCCTACATTACCCCTGATGAACATAGTCGATATTGATAGTATAACGGTGCAGAAATTCACGCAGGCGGAGCCGCGAGCGAACGCTACTTTCTGGATAAATTGAATGTGTGACAGTGGGTAGTAATCTGAGATGATGTGAACTAAGAAACCACTTAACTGCAAGTCATTAAGCACGAATATTTTTTGCTCCATCACCGCAGTCCGATAATGATTACTGGCGTGAGGAAGGTGCTGCATTGATTGACCGACTTCGGAATAAAGATTTTTCTAAAAGCAGTTTCCATACATTTCTCTCTAGTATCGGTATAACAAAATGATGCCAAGAGTAGCTAGCTGTAAATGTACTATTTAAAAAAAAAATTGAATTCGTTATTTGAATTTACGAACTTTTTTGTATGTACGTTTTGAATTAAAAGAAAGTAGTAACTTAGACACACTCGATATTTGCAATTTGAACCTAAACAGCATTGTGCTTGAAGCATATTAAATAATGGTGGGTGGTTTTTTTTTTAAATATATATTAATAAGTCCATCAGTTAGTCTCTTCTTAATTTTTATGTGACGTTTTATCCTTAAAGCCAATACGTAGGTGTAGGTCTATATACTCTATTTGTTATGGTTACATTTGACATTCAAATGTTGAATCGCAAATGACCTACCACAATTTCTTTGTAAACGTTAGTATACGTACTTGTAATCGCACTATTTCTTTTATCAACATAATATTTAATCCCATTTAATAACGCATTGATACGAGTCATAGATGTCGAGATAAATATAGAAATGTTATGCGTTTGTAGTCGCAGAGCGTGGAGCCCATTGAGTTGCAGATGTTTTTCATTTAAAAGATCCAGCACTGCTTATCTGTTTAGTCTAATCTGGACTGTTTGCCGTTATCTAGCGTTTTAATATCTAGTTTATTTGCGACTACCTCTCCGTTCTCTCTATTTCTAGCATAATGTGTTGCATAGTACTTTTCTATTTTACTTAGCATATGCTGTTTATAAAATAGGTTTTACCGAAACTTTACAAAATTGACACTGAAGTAAAAATAACAATTTCTAGAAGTCTCTTTCGGGTCGCTGCAAAGAGACATAAGAAATAAATTGTTATTCTTACTTATGAATGTTAATTTTTAAAATCGGTTTTTAAATTTTGTTAAAACTTATTAAATAAAAAAATAACAAATAACAATTTTTAATGGTAGGCTGGCTGGCTTCGGTAAGTAAATACAAAAAAAATCAATAGCGATTATTGTGTATGTATTATTCTTTGAGGAGTTTCATTTTATCCGTACTCTGTCGTTAGATCTTCACGTTTATATGGGATTGCAGCTTAACACTATCTAATGTTTTCTTTTTCATTAAAAAGGGTGGCCAATTGTTTCTTTCTTTCTGCCTGGCGTTATTTCGGCTTAAGGCCATGGTCCGCCTTCCCATCATTGACGGTGGATTTGGTATTATGTCGGGCAACCTGTCATCTGACCCCCACTACCCGCAACCAGAATCAAGTTTCACCAATTGCGTCGTCTACTAAACAGCAGTAGTCAGTCCAGGAATAAAACTACTCTTTGCTTGGTGGATTCCAGAAATGTGTTGACAATTAGTTATGATATTCAACAATATCGTTTATAATCTCGTCATTGTCGTTAGACATTGTGTGGTAAACCAATGCCAGGTATAAACTACCTGGCAATAGTTTTACATCAAGGCATATTCGCTTTTTAGTCGTATTTAAATCATTTTTTATTTATAATTCTTTATTGTACATTGGGATAAATACATGCAAGTAAAACGGTTAACGATACAAAAATACAATTGGCGGTCTTATCGCTCAAGGCAATCTCTGCCAGGCAACCATGGGATGGAGTATCATCATATAATCATATATGGGTATTAGAATTGATTGTGTTGGTATAAAACTAACATGAACTTTTAAGCTGTAAGCCGCTGTAATTGTCAAACTAAGTAAAAAATAACAAAATAACTTATCAACTGGGATGTTTTGGAAGATATTTCATATTTCTCATTGTACAGATACAGTTTTAATTCGTTCTTCAAAGCGATCGATTCTTACTTGACTCAAACACGTTTTTGTAGGCAAGCAAGGTAATGTTGTTTTCGTTTTTCCTAGCGTTGTCGGTTGGTTCCGATTTTCTTTTTTTGTTCTGTCGCTTGTTTGCCGCCTGCTTTATCAGAGCGATTGTTTTATTTCTTTTGGCTTGTTTTTTTTGTATAAATTAAGTAGTAATGATTTCCAGATTGGCCACCGATAGGTCACATATTTATGCATATTGACATTTTATACATACATACGCACTCACGCCTGTAATCCAAGAAGGGGTAGACAGAGGTGTAACAAGTACCAACTTCGGCGAGCGTATCTCCTTCCTATGATGTGAGCCTACCACCATACCGGGAACAATACCAGACTCCGGGCTAATACTAAGCATTACATGATAGAAAAACCTAATAACACTTCCCGACCCGGGGATCGAACCCGAGACATCATCACAGCAGTCGTACCGCGTACGCAATACAATAGCGCCACCGATGCAGTGCATCGACATTATATATATGTAATAGGTATGTTATTTACACTATATTATATTGTAACTGCAGCGATAGCTCAGCGGGGAGTGGTATGGACTGTCAGACGAAAGTCGCAGGTTCGAAACCAGCCCCAAGAGCATACACCACTGACTTTTCTAAGTTACGTGTATATTAATTGTTAATTATCGCTTGCTTTAACGGTGAAGGAAACATCGTGAGGAAACCTGCATACCTGAGAACTCGATAAGATTTTTCGAAGGTGTGTGAAGTCTGCCAACCTGCATTAGGCCAGCGTGGTGGACTAAGGCCTAATCCCTCTCATTCAGTAGAGGAGGCCTTGGCCCAGCAGTGGGACGCATATATTACAGGGCTAGTAAAAAAATAATTGTATGTTCAATCTAGATCTAGCTGCAGTTAATCGGTTATTAATGAAGAAATAAGTAGGCGTACTGTAGTTGTGTGTATTCAAGTGTGTGTGTAGAGGTAATCAGTACAAAAACAATGGATTGTGTTCACCAAATCGGCAAAAGACACGTGTGAATGCATTGATTGATCATTTGAAGTCACGTTTCATACAAACCTCCATTTTTGTGCGTACGTTTAATTGTATTGGCCACATTGTTCAATCGCTCTTTATAAAGTAGCTATAGGTGAACGGACTACTTAATATTTTGTTGTCATTCATTTTAACCTCGGCCAAAAAAGAGAGGTGTTATACGACTTGACCCCTTCGTGTGTATGTCTGTCTGTGGCATCGTAGCGCGTAAACGAATGAACAGATTTGAATGCGTTTTTTTTTTTGGAAGACTTTATAGCCATGGTTTTATAAAAAATATAATATTTTCTAAAATAAGACCTGTCGATTAGACTTACAGACGTTTTTCTTATTGATGTCAGGGGTTTCTAACAGTTAGGTGGTCTTATGCAAAATACTCATGTTAGCTATTTTTTTTAGTAAACCTGCAGAGACAGGTTTTCTAAAAAAAGTAATTCCATCGAACTAATTATTTCCCGTCTATTCCCTTATTTTTCATAGGAATTATTGCAGAATCATTCCTATAGCTCAATTAATTATTGTAGGAATTATTTCAGAGTATTTCCTATAGCAACTAATTGACTTACATACAGGAATAAAAGACGACATTTAAGAAATAAAAATGTTTTCGCATACAGTCATATACACTTGGCTATGCGCGTCCAGGGATATTTTGATGTGCATGTAAGGAATGGCTTAGTTTGAATCTCCGCGTGAGTCCACGTGACGTCGTGGCAATGGGGACCAATTATTGTATAACAACGGAGGGTGCTCAAGATCCAGTGATATTCAAGCGTCTGAGTAGGAAGGTGCACCCCGACACTGAACTGGAATAACGCTAGTTAGAAGAAACATGTGGACAAGAAAACAAACCTCTTTTAATACTCCCAAAGATAATAGCACCTACTAAATATACACATGCACAATATACAGTTATCGTTTTCGTGGGCATTTGTTAACATGGACCAATTTACCCACGAAAATGGGTATACGTCGCTTTCCAAAACTAACATAAATCGCAATTGTTGCAAAGGTTTTCCAGCAAGCACCAATCAAGTAGCTTGAAATCAATCGTGTTAAGCTAATTTTAATTAGTCGAAAAATAAGTGTACCTTGTAGGCGGACGTCCAACGCTGCGCAAAAAAAGATAAAGGAAATGATAAAGGTCGCAAAAAGTAGCTGGATACAGGCCGCTTCCAACAGGTCGGTCTGGAAATCTTTGGGGGAGGCCGATGTTTAGCAGTGGACGTCCTGTGGCTGATGATAATGATGAAAAATAAGTCCACGTTGTTACATATAATCGCAAAAAAAGAGTTACGTGCCCTGTAATTTATTAATGGGTATGAACACATTCCTTGATTGGTCGCTCAGATTGCCGCTGAATATATTCGTAACATCTTGAGTAAACCTGTATACCTCAGTATTTTCCATAAGAATTTGGAAGGTTCTCGACGTCCACCAACTCATACTATGCCAGGTGTACTGAAGCCTATTCCCCTCTCATTAGTAGAGGAAGCCCGTGCCCAACAATGGAACAGTATATTAATCAGGCTGTTAATGACTTGTCCCGCTGGGGGAACAGAGAGGGGTTGAACTGGGATCATTTCTGAGAATTCGGAAATTGTTTTTGATTCCTTTTTGTCCTCCAGGTGACAAGGTTCAGGTGATTAAAGGAATATTCGTGAAATAAAATTATGTTTTATAGTACAAGTTGAGGTATTAATTTCTGCCGTTTAGCCGTCTGACTGCTGCGGACATGACAAATCTGAACATAAATCCGGAACAACGATTGCTTATCGTTACAAAGAAAAGTTATATAAAGTTGTTAAACGCTGGTGTAGTTTCAAACTCACATTACCGCTGTACTCAACAAGTTCTTTTTATTTTGGAGTTTAAGCCGGAGATAGAAAGCCTCTCGGGTTCTATTAGAACAACGAGTTACTAGGAATACATAAGTAGGTATGGAAATATCGCGTTACTGTTTGCATGAATCGTTCTTAGTAAATAAGTAAATATAATATTTACAGACTCATACATTATTGCTACTGTAATACTAATATCAACCCTGTACTATGTGTCCACTACAGCTGCTGGACCCCGGCCTCTACTAACAATAGGGGTTTGGTCTTAGTCCACCACGCCGGCCTAATGCGGGTTGGTAGTCTGCGTATATTTTCAAAACTCTTACGAAGAATTCGGTATACGGTATCGGTATCCGATATGCTGGCTATTATATTGTAGCTAACATAATATTTTATTAGAAAACATATTCTATCATGTTATTATTCTATAGCCTCGAAATTACATTTTTTCTAAACGAATAAAGCTTGTAACTGGCAGTTTTAATACAACTAGCCCCAGACGCAGTCGTAATTTACATAAAATAAACAATTTCTTAATAGTTTCGTTCTATCAAAGATAGATAAGAAATGCATTTACGGTTTTGTTTATTGTTCCAACATGTCTTAATCGCTTAACTGATTTCGATGAAACTCGAAACGGAGATAAATTGTATTAATTAAATGTGCGATTACTTTGAGAGTTGTTTATTTTATTTATACGGCAGCAGCTGTGCATATAGTTAATATTATGGTCAAGTGTACAAAGTTAGTTAGTCAGTTAAGAATAAAATAATATGTACCCATATTATTTGTACGATCAACCTAAAAATTCCTTGAACACAACCAGTTTTCCAAAAACCCTACACGTCGTAGCATACATAAATCGCTTAAGTGTCAAATTGTACTGGCTGGTTTTTGACAATGTATTTTTACGACGTTCAACCTATTTGGCGCTAATCTTGTCTAGCGACTTGTCTTAGGTTTTGGTTCGATTGTGTTCATCAACTTGATGTTGACTGTACAAATAGTTTAAGATAGTTTATCTTATCAGATGCTTACGAATCGAGACAGTCGCGTCGTTAACAGATCTATATCTATGTAAAAGCGAAAAAATGGATAAAATGCGACATACGGTACATGTGTATGAATATGGTATTAATAAGGCAACATGTACCGGATCCTTCACGATAACTCGCATCTATGGGTTCAATCAACCTCACGATTTCGTTTATCGTCCTGTACGTACGTTCTGTGTGCGTACAGACATACAAACGTAACTATACGCATGCGAACTCGTTTACGTGCCATTGACATTCAGAATTGCAACGTAGTAGCTTCGAAATAGCGCGCGCCAAATATTAATTCAAAATGCGTTATTTTTGTATTTATAGCACCCTCATATGAAGTCGTACGCTATGAAGCGATCTAAACGCCTTTGTGCCACATTCACGCATGCTTTATTACTGGCTGTAAAACGCGCAATGTTATGGTTACGATTAGAATTGCCTTAAAAAAAAAATAACGCTTCCCGCGCTCTCGTTCTGGCGCGCTATCAATATGCCAGCATTATTTTTTTAATGTTTAGCTTTCGATTCAGGTTGTTGACACTGAAGCCGCAGATGTTTAAGCTATTTTCGCGGTGTGTTCGGTGATAAGATAATGCGTACGCGTGTGTCGTACGTAATTTTGATGTTCTTTTAAATTGACATTGTCTGGTGTGGAGGTGTTTCGCAGAACAATTTATCGTTGCTTCACATCGATAATAGCTTTGTCGAGTAGGTATTTTTTTTCGTTTTAAACTATTTACGATTAGACAATGGAAAATGCCTGTACAGCAATTTATGTGAATTTCACGCACGTATGCAAATTAACTCTACGATATTTGAAAACTAGTTCGTAAAAGCATGTTTTATTTTATATCTATTAGGATATAAAACCCGTTATAGAGTTCTGGTGATCTGACATACAAAAGTTACAGTTAAACGGGGTTTAATTATAAAGATTTTTGTTCCTCTTTATCTGGACTTTAAAGCAGTTGAATTATATATAACAAAATAAGTTTGGTTATATATAATTCAACTGATTTAATTAATACCTACATGTGACGTAACGTGACATGTCGTGATAAAGTAATGACTTACCGATTCGAATGACATGAGCGGTGAATAGGTGCATTTGTTTTTGTCTTTTTAATTTTATCGAAAACTTCGATCTATTATCGTGAGTTTGTCATATTAATATTGAAAGTGATGGAAAATGGTACAAATATAATGTTTCTGTTTCTATGATTCCTTCATTTTCAACATTATGTAGTTTCTGTAAATAACCATTTGGTTGCGTCGAGTATCTTCAGTTGCAAAATTCAAACACGACTTTCGCGATTCGCGAATCGAAGTAAGTATACGGAAGAACTTAAACTGTACTAAGTACAATTTAATGTATAATTCTGTTATATCTCCCGAATTTGCCGTTGCCTTGCGGCGGAAGGGTGGGTCTTGGATGGTGCAGTAAGGAGACGCTATGCTATAATTTTTGCTTCCACTCACACCCTGGGGGCTTTAAAGATCCGTGCCCGGGATTGTTCCGTCGGTTTTATGCCCTTTAGACTGGAGTTTATGTGCTAACTAGTAATGGGCCGTGACTTCCTTTGCAACTCCCAGTTTGGAAAAGTTTATGATAAACGATAATGGAACGTAGCTAGAATCGAATTATTTTAAACTGCGCAGTATTTAATGTTTTAAAAGCAGAGGCTTTGTCATGGGCGTAAAATTATTGAGGTCAGATTTTCAATGTACGAATGTATTAATGTATGTAATGAATAACGTTTATTTGGAGATCCAATTCCGTCCCTTAAAAACATAAATTATACAGTCATCGACCGTACTTCTGAGTACTGGTATAAAACAAGACATTTGCCAATGGGAGAGGATATATTCAAGTCCGAGGAATGTCATTTCATATTAAATACGTGTGCAATTTATATGAATGACATTTCATATTAAATACGTGTGCAATTTATATCCAATTGCGTGATAGCTCGGCGATCTATCACGTATGGCAAAGAGATTACACTCCACACTACTGGCTGATCTCTAGATTGTAATCTTTATGGTTGTGTTTATTTGGAACTCGCTCTAACGATGTGACCATGAATTCCCACGGGTAGGTCTCGCGGTCGTGGATTGTTTGGTGTTGCTGTTAACGATATTTTAATTTTTATTTTGTTTGCCAGTTGTAATATCTATTAACCCAGCGAATTATTTACATTGACCTATTAGAATACACATCTGCAGCGATAGCTCAGCGGGGAGTGGTATGGACTGTTGAGACGAAAGTCGCGGGTTCGAAACCAGCCCCAAAAGCATACACCACTAACTTTTCTAAGTTACGTGTATATTAATTGTTAATTATCGCTTGCTTTAACGGTTAAGGAAACATCGTGAGGAAACCTGCATACCTAAGAACTCGAAGGTATGTGAAGTCTGCCAACCCGCATTAGGCCAGCGTGGTGGACTAAGGCCTAATCCCTCTCATTCAGTGGAGGAGGCCCGTGTCCAGCAGTGGGACGTATATATTACAGGGCTACTAAAATTAAAACACGTTAACAGGATTTGGAAATAGAAAATTGAAACATAAACAAGACCACGATCACGTGACATAAAATTGTGCAAGTACAATATGTTTTTATTGTGGCTCACGTGTCGGTCGTCGTGGGGCGCAACGAGCACGTTGCTTTTAAGCCAGCACTGGCAGTAGGCGGCGCGGCGCTGAGCTCCGGCTGGGCTGACCCCTCCCCGCCTGTATTGCGCAGTTTTTATGTACCGAAGCTACGTAAAATATACAGAGGCAAAGCGACGCATGGCTCCGAAGATGCTTGCATAAAACTGTCAAGCGTGGTTCTTGACCGTCGCGACTTTGCGTCATTGGATTGCACTGTACTTGCCATCAGGGCAGTGTAGTCATATTGCCGTGATGGGATAAAAATACAAACATTTTAAAACTACCATGAACATCATCAATGATTTTGATCCACAAATAATAATTTCTTTATTTTTCGTTATCTTAAATGTAAGTTACATATGCGACGTCTGGAGTCTCCTTTTAAGCATGCAATGTCTGTATTAGGAGACTCCGCTCTTCCATATTTAAAACATTACAGTTACAAATTATTAAGTTGTTTTTAAATTCCGATCCTGAAGTGATCGTGTGCGTCTGTAACGTGGATGCAGGGGACCGCACACGGCGGGGCCGCGTCTCCCCCGTGCCCTCGGTCCTTCGCTCCATCAATCACTTCCTAATCTAATTTATGTACGAACGTTTTAACGTTCGAACACCGATTGCTGCCCCTTGCAGTTCTGTTTTGCTTATTGATGGAATTGTTATTGAAAGTTTAATGATGACGTGGAGTATGCGAAGTAGTGGGGAAAGATTGGAAAACAAAGTGTTAGATATGAACGAAATTATTCGATACTAGTTTTCCTCGCGGCTCCGCCTGCGTGATTTGCTTTTTCCGTGATAAAAAGTAGCCTATGTTCATAAAGTATAATGTAGGATTCTAATGGTGAAAGAATTTTTCAAATCGGTCCAGTAGTTTCAGAGCCTATTCAATGCAAACAAACAATCGAATCTTTCCGCTTTATAATATTAGTTTAGATACATTTTTTCTGTATTCTGTATATTTTATTCGCACAAGGAACTAAATGCTATTTGAATTTTGCCTAAAATATTAACTGCCTACTAACAAATTACATATATGTCGGGTTTTATAATTATTTATATTATACTAGATGACCCGGTGAACTTCGTATCACCTACATATATTTGTGTAAAATGTGGTCAAAACTTAATACAAATGTTTCATTTACATTAAATGCAATTAAGTGAGGTACTGCACCATTGCACGTGAGGTAGCCCGTCGCACATTTAATTGACTTCGACGACCTAAGCCAGGTCGTCTTCCACCTCCCCCCGGTGGGACAGTCCTGTCCCTGTCCCTGTCCCTGTCCTGTCCCTGTACTGTCCCTGTCCTGCCCCGTCCCTATCCTGTCCCTGTCCTGTCCCGTCCCTATCCTGTCCCGTCCCTGTCCCTGTCCCTGTCCTTGTCCCTGTCCCTGTCCCTGTCCCTGTCCCTGTCCCTGTCCCTGTCCCTGTCCCTGTCCCTGTCCCTGTCCCTGTCCCTGTCCCTGTCCCTGTCCCTGTCCCTGTCCCTGTCCCTGTCCCTGTCCCTGTCCCTGTCCCTGTCCCTGTCCCTGTCCCTGTCCCTGTCCCTGTCCCTGTCCCTGTCCCTGTCCCTGTCCCTGTCCCTGTCCCTGACCCTGACCCTGACCCTGTCCCTGTCCCTGTCCCTGTCCCTGTCCCTGTCGCTGTCCCTGTCCTGTCCTGTCCCTATCCTGTCCTGTCCCTGTCCTGTCTAGTATAGCGTGGCGACCCGTCACCACTGCAAGCTTCGCCACGCCAACAATCCGGTTTATACCTGCGCTTATAGATGATTCACATCAAAAAGATGTCAAATGTTTCATACCCAGGAACAGTTTGTATGGTAAAATTAAGTTGTCGTTTTTAGTGTTTTCAGTTACTTATTATTTATGTTACTCATTTTTTCTCACCGGGTAAACCTTCCCTGAACTTCCACAGATATTTCAAGATCAGAATGAGCCAAATCGGTACAGCCAGTCTCGAGTTTTTGCGAGACACACGCACAGCGATTCATTTTTATATATATAGATTACTGTATATTGTTTTAATGTAGATCACGGTCAAGAAATATATTACGTAAAAACGTAGGTATTCTATAAACAACATTTCCACTCACATTTTCAAGTTGATGGCGAAAAAAAACTTCAGTTACGAGTATTAATTGAAAAAGGAAAGTGAAAAATAAAACGATCGGCATTGCGAGTGTCGGATTTATGAACACACTCACCAGTATTTACGATAAAATAATTGTTTCGTTGGGGAAAGTGAACTGATTGAAAAAATAATTTCATTATAACACCCGTGTGAAATGCACGAGTTGATTAAAAGAGGAAATCCGGATCCTATTTTGTATACACTGCATTGGTTAAGTGGATTTTCTGAGTTGACGTAATTAATGTTATTCGTTATTTCAACGTGGCTAAGAGTTATGAGAGAATTATTAATAATTCTAAAGTGATCGCGACTCCCATTTTAGAAATAAAGGTATCTTTGCCTTACACGCGTTAATGGCACCTATTAAGGATTCTAGAAATAGGGAATATAACCTCAACATTAAGAATATTTTAGACGTTTTTAATGACTACACTGCATCTAAGGTAAGTACAATATCGTCCAAATATAATATCGACCTGCGCGGCGGGATACATTGCGACCCTTCATGGTCGGCAGAATAATGCCCGCCTGAAGTTATTTGATATACGACATTAAAGATACATAGACGCTTTGTCTATTTCTACCGCCAAGCAACAGTGTGTAAGCCAGTGCTTTCAAACTTTCAAACCGAAACACAACAGTTTGTGTTTCGGTTTGAAGGACATTGAAGCCAGTGAAATTACTGGGCATTATTTGACTTAACACCTTATGTCTCGGGGTGACGAGGGCAGATCAGAGCCATGCAGTGCTTTGTAATTCAAAGTTCTGTGTGGTGTTGCTTCTGTTTATGAGCAGGCGTGGCGCTTACCATCAGGCAAGCGCTTTGCTCGTCTCGTCATTCAATCAAATAAAAAAAAGATATATAATATCATTCATTCAATTAATTTTATGAGGCTGGCAAGGGAATGTTATTATGTAAACAAATGATGGTGGTCGAAACTTCCCGGTGATGGAAACCCCTATAGCAGCAATGGTATTCTTTGCTTTAGTTGCGATCGTTCTCCGGCACGTTTGTTTTGTATGCAAGGAGCGTGACCCGAGTTTCCGTTTTGCGCCCCCATGTGAAAACGTTTACACAATGTCAAATTGTGTGCCGGCAGCGTTGCAAAATACGACCTCCGTGCGTTGCGCGTCGACTGTTCGGCATTCGCTATCAATATCGCAGATAACTGTATACAGTGACAGTATTTTATAATTACGGGTTTATATTCACCGTAACAATTAAAAAGTGGATGCTACCCGTATTGTTGGTATTTTATAAATATAGACTGCGTCGGTGGTGCAGTTGTGTTGCGGGCGCGGTACGACTGCTGAACTAAGCTGTCACGGATCCGATCCCCGGATCGGGTAAAGTGATATTGGGTTTTCTATCACGCAATGCTTAATGTAATGGAATTATGCCCGGTATGGCGATAGGCTCGCGCACTATCACATCATGTGACGAAGATATGCTTGGCGGAATTTGGATGTACTTGTTACACCTCTGCCTTACCGTTCGGGGTTTACAGACGTGAGTGCATCATATAAATATAGGATGTTCATATTCGCATTACTGTTTTGATCCAAACCATTCACAGCTCACACCTTCACGGCGATATTTTCGATCCATTGTATATGTATTTATTTAGTATTATTAACTCAAAATAACCAACAAGAATAATGTAGGATACATTTCAAATAACAGTAAATAAAAAACAATTCGATTACAATGATACATTGACTCCACTTTGAGAGGTACGACGTCATCCACCTGCGACTCGGCAGATCTCGCGATGTCTCTTTTTACCATCTCCCGAAGGATTTATAAACTAGAGTTTGCAGGTGTCGGAAAAATTCGTCGAGTAGCCATTTCACATTTTTTTTTTATCCTGGCTCGGCAAAGTGACTACGCTACACCTGATGGTAAGTGTAGCGCAATCCAAGAATAGAGTCGACCAACGATAAACAATGTGTCCATCGTAGGTCGGCAAGATCATGCTGGCCTGCCAAAGGGCCCAGGGGGGAGGGGAAGGAAAAAGGGATGGGAAAAGGGTTAGGATCAGGGGGCAAGCCCCCTGGGGAGAACCGGACATTCTTGTTTATAATTTATTTTGAGTTTTACTTTAGTCCAGTACTTACACTTACAATGTCACTTTACTAACAAAGTGGTTAGGTTTTAGTCTTTCACGCTGGCTTAATGTGGATTGGTAGACTTCGCGTACTTTCGAATTTGTTTTGGAGAATTCTCAAGTATGTCGGTTTCCTCACGATACTTTCCTTTGCCGTTAAAGCGACCAATGTATACACTCATACTGTCTCGAAAACCTGCGATATTCGTCTTGGCAGTCTGTTCTACTCCCCGCTTAGTTATCGTTGTTTGTATATTCGTGTTTCACTGTGGTAGGTCAAATTAAATCTCCATTTTGTTTTCGGACATTTTTCCCGTAAGCTTAAAATGTTTAGCCGGAACTTTGTCATTGCGGTAATTTTATACAATGACATCATTCCAACTCGCCACTATCTACAAATTATAGTGATTAGGTCGGCCGTTGACCCACATCGGGTTACCTCCCAGGGTTTCGCTCAGGGTCTGAATTAGGTGAATTAGATCTATCCACGGCCTCTCCGGTTCGATCCGTGGCCGAATAACAAAATATACCGTAGATTACGTGACCACGTCGAGCGTAGCCTCGTCATGTTTAGAATTTTCCCTGAACCACTAGTATATATATACGATGGTGTTAGAATCGTGAGTGAATTATACCAAACTAGCTTTTGCTCGCGGCTCCGTCCGCGTGAACGTTTAAAATTGACAAAGTTTCATACAAACTTTCATCCCCTATTTTATCCCCTTGGGGGTAGAATTTATCAAAATCCTCTCTTAGCGGATGCCTACGTCATAAAATCTACCTGCATGTCAAATTTCAGCCCGATCCCTCCAGAGTTTTGGGCTGAGCGTTGATAGATCACTATGTCAGTCAGTCAGTCAGTCACCTTTGAGTTTTATATATTTAGACTAGCTTGTATAATGAAATGCATTAAAAGCGGGGAAAAGGCCAGCGTCGCTGTAGATTGAATATTCCATGCGCACCATTGCTTTGCTCTCTTTTTCTCGCCAGCGACGACTATAAAAGTGACTTTATCCGCGTTTTATGACCTCTGTGTGGCTTTCATTACTTACTGCAATTAATATTACTCATAGTGTGTTGATATTATGAAATGGGAGCCATAATTCGCTCCAATAATTCACTTCATTTGTAAGCATTAAGGCCCCGTGCGACGTAATCAACTTGATTTAGTTGTACCAGAACCAATGAGACGGATATGATTTGTGGAATTGAATTTAAACGAGTCAAGTTTTGGGATTATTATTAAAGTTATTAGTGTAAGTCTTGCGTAAATAAAATGCATTACTTTTATTTTACTGGATGACGAAACAAGCAAGGCCTGATGGTAAGCGCCACGCCTGCCCATAAACAGAAGCAATACCACACAGAACGTTTAATTACAAAGCACTGCATGGTACTGAACTGCGCTCGTCACTCTGAGATCTCTCTCTAATGTTAAGTCTCATCATGCCCAGTAATTTCACTGGCTTCAATGTCCTTCAAACCGAAACACAGCAGTGATTACACACTGTCGCTTGGCGGCAGAAATAGACAAAGCGGTGGTATCAACCCAGACGGCCTCTCGCATACGAGGGACCTACCTTTTATTTAAGCGATCTAAGTGTTATAATTGGTTGCTCCAGCTTTTGAATACGCTTCGAGAAATTTAAATGATATAATATAGCAGCAAGTTGCAAGCTGTACAAAGGCGCAGTGGACGGGGAGTCTGTGCTAGTCGTTAGAAGCATGTGCATGTCGGCCGGCTCGACTCTCGGCGCCGTACACACTGTCCAACCCCGTCTAAGTATAGCGGCACGTTCCGACGCGTCGCACAGTCGTACTCGTATACTCGGTACAGTACGTTCGGAATCCTTAATTTAACTGCTCTCGATGCTCGTAGCTCCCGGAGATGCACCCGGAATGAGCTTCCCGCCGGTGATTGCATTCGCGCCCCGCTTCGTGACTGCGAATTAATGCCACGTCTAACGTCTCCGCGCTTCTATTGCGCTACTTATCAGTATTAGACAGATTTGGCTAGATATTTTTGTCAATCAATTTCCAAATTTAATGAGTTGGTTAGAATATTAGTACAATATACGACCGTCATATACTTCCCTCAAATCTCCATCAAATTTAAAATTTCGCTTTCATTATTATTCATTAAAATTGTTTCAATTCTGATCCGAAACACCGAGTAATTATTTTTATATTTAATAACTATGAAAAAATCATAATTTTGTTCATCACACAAAACTTAATTCATTGCAAAAATAAAGTCCGTGACCTCTCGTTATTTGCTCGCCGTGCTGCAGAGGACTTGAAATAAAAAAAGGACTAATAAGATTAAGATAATAAAAATCTTGGCCAGATAATAAAAATCACGCACAGGAAGTCTCGAATAAGAATATTTTTGGAACGAAGTTCCTTACGGCAGGCTTGGAGGGGATAGGGATTTCGCTGCGTGACCGAACTGAAAAAAATGTGATAGTAAAACCGTAAGAAAAATGCGTGGAATAAAAGCGTTAAATGAGACGTGCGCAGGCGCGACAGTCAATGTGTCAATTTTAATGTCAGTCATTTCTATGTAATTTTATGTTGTCAAACAAAAATAAAGAGACATATTTAAAATTAAATTCATTCAGCCAGTTATAATTGAAGTATATAAAAATACTCCTTCGATTTTTAAAAGATTACGCTAGCTCGTTATTATTTATAATTACACTAGATGACCCGGTGAACTTCGTATCACCTACATAATATATTTGTGTAAAATGTGGTCAAAACTTAATACAAATGTTTTATTTACATTAAATGCAATTAAGTGAGGTACTGCGCCATTGCACGTGAGGTAGCCCGTCGCACATTTAATTGACTTCGACGACCTAAGTCAGGTCGTCTCCCACCTCCCTCCGGTTGGACAGTCCTGTCCCCGTCCCGTCCCCGTCCTGTCCCCGTCCTGTCCGCGTCCTGTCCGCGTCCCGTCCCCGTCCTTTCCCCGTCCCGTCCCGTCCCCGTCCCGTCCCCGTCCTGTCCCCGTCTTGTCCTGTCCCTGTCCTGTCCTGTCTCACTGTCCTGTCTCACTGTCCTGTCTCTCTGTCATGTCTCTCTGTCCTGTCTCTCTGTCCTGTCTCACTGTCCTGTCTCACTGTCCTGTCTCACTGTCCTGTCTCACTGTCCTGTCTCACTGTCCTGTCTCACTATCCTGTCTCACTGGCCTGTCTCACTGTCCTGTCTCACTGTCCTGTCTCAATGTCCTGTCTCACTGTCCTGTCTCACTGTCCTGTCTCACTGTCCGGTCTCACTGTCCTGTCTCACTGTCCTCTCACTGTCCTGTCTCACTGTCCTGTCTCACTATCCTGTCTCACTGTCCTGTCTCACTGTCCTGTCTCACTGTCCTGTCTCACTGTCCTGTCTCACTGTCCTGTCTCACTTTCCTGTCTCACTGTCCTGTCTCACTGTCCTGTCTCACTGTCCTGTCTCACTGTCCTGTCTCACTGTCCTGTCTCTCTGTCATGTCTCTCTGTCCTGTTTCACTGTCCTGTCTCACTGTCCTGTCTCACTGTCCTGTCTCACTGTCCTGTCTCACTGTCCTGTCTCACTGTCCTGTCTCACTGTCCTGTCTCACTTTCCTGTCTCACTGTCCTGTCTCACTGTCCTGTCCCTGTCCTGTCCCTGTCCAGTCTAGACGCTATACGACCCGTCATCACGGCAAGCTTGGCAACGACAACTCAACAACTACTAATAAATTAAAAATTAATAAAAAAAACATTGTCCAGCGGACAAAATTGTGAATCTAAACCATTCTCAGATCCCCTTGAACACACACAAAAAATTTCATCAAAATCGGTCCAGTCGTTTAAGAGAAGTTCAGGAACATACACACTCACAGAAGAATTATATATATAAAGATAAGTTGATAAAAAATGCTATACAATAGCTTTACCGCGGCAGTCTCCGAGCGCCACACGTCTTTTTTTTATTTCTATTTTTCTATTCTATTTCTATGTAATTTTATGTTGTCAAACAAAAATAAAGAGATATATTTTGTTATTTTAGTTGATAATTTGAATTTTTTGCAATTTGTGTCGATTGTACATTAGCCGAAGGAACTTCGTTCCTACCTGGTGTCCCACGACACACACCAATTTTTTTTTATTATAGAATCTTTGGTGTGCGAATCGAACTTGCACTTTGCACTTTTTTAAGGTCCCTACTAAACCCTATCTGCCGTACCTTTCCTTAAAGTATATATATTTTTTTACGTAGGTTGCCGGCTGAAATGCTGAAAAATATATTATGGTGGATATCGTCCATCTTTTTGACATCCTCCGTGGTGCTGTCGACTAGCCGACTGTGAAACGGGAGGCCGCGGGTTCGATTTCCGCACCCATACAAATATTTGTTTCGGGACGGTGTGTTGTGGAAGCTCCCTCGTAGCTCCTGATACAGGTTCACCCAGTATGAAATAACAAAAACATGTTAAAAAGTTTAGAGCGTGGGCGCGCGAATACGAAACTTAGAATGAACGAAAAGACAGACCGACAGGCATACAGGCGGACCTTACAGAACTCTAAAACTTTGATGTAACGTCTTAAAAGTCTAGTTTAGATATTCAAAGTTCTAAGTAAAAAAAAACACTAATACAAACTACCCCCACGATAAATCTCATTCGCTAGGCCTTACGTTAAGCAGCAAATTGCCAAGACCATTGACGCGGGAAACAATATTTGACAAAGTTCCTATTACATTATATATTATTACAAGTCACTGAGGCAAGTGAACGATTTATTCATACAAAAATAAAACATTATGGACGGCCAGGAATAAAAGCGAATGATCTCATAAAAATGTATTTGTATAGGTAAGGGAAATGTGATTGTTAAAATCACGACCTACATAAGAAAGGTAACGACTGTGAAGGTTTTGCTCTCTATTTGTGCTTAACTAAGAGTATAAAACGTTAATTAAACTGATACTTTATACATCCAAAACGTCCCACGCACAAAATAATCACTAGAGGCGCGTTTTTATTATCCCGCTATAAGGAATTAAAACCCTTTTAACTCAACCTAATTTAACACCAGGGCGGGTGCTTCATTAATCGTAGTACCTTCGAAGTGAACAGGTCGCTGTGTGAAATTGCGCAGTATCTTAGAATCAGGTCCGACGCCGCCTAGAGAATAGTGGAACCGGCCTGATCAATTCCGGATCTCGGTGCCCTGCCACCTTGGTGTTCAGTTACGAAGGGTGTAATGTTTCGGCGTCTATATGACGCGCCACACAATGAAACTTACAATCTAGTACTGGATGAAACGTATACGACGCGTTATAAAGCGCGGTTGTGAAATGTATTGCGCTTATACATGTCATCTAGACGTCGAAACTATGTGTCCACATTATCGAGATTAAAGACTTATGAATCGTCAGTTGCTTCATCTTACATTACGCGGTCCAAAAATAATTGTGGAATTTTTGTTAGCTTTTCACATGGCTGACTTACACATTCCGACACAAATGGTCCATCCGTAGAAATATTTTGATAGGAACCACTGTGGCGGTCATTGGTAATAATAATAGAGCTGAGATGGTCGGAGGATCATCTGTGCGTTTATGATTGATCGATGCTGAAACACGCTACCAAAGGGGGTCGCTTGAGATTAGAGGTTACGTTCAACGAGCCATTCAGTTTAAGATTTAAATGTTGTCTAACAACCAATCCGGTGCATTGACAATATCCCACTAATCCCCATCTACATGAACGAACTTGATAGTATATTACATTTGAATGTTGTAGGGCATATATTATTTGAATTGCATGATTCTGTTTTATTTCTTCCAATAGTGAGGCAACCTACTTTTATTACTTATTTTTTATCTTATAAAATAAAAATAGAAATGAGTGAAACAAAGACACACGTTGGTAGATTTGTGGTTGTTGTGTGAAGTGAAGCCAGGCAGCGGCGCGGTGGCGCGGCAGATGCGGCCGAGGTCACCGCACCCGGGACCGACGCAGCTGGGTATTAACTCCGACACTCGCTTTTTGTGCTGTTCGCGTTCTCCTCCCGGGAATGCCATGAATTTTATCTTATACCTGCGCTCTACGATGAACTTTTCTTAGAAAAACACATACATAACATTAATCCAAGCAATATAGTCGAGGGGAAACGGTTTGATTTTCACGTGTCTGTGACACGTTTAACGAATTAAACGTAATGGTTTCTATGCGCCCTGAACGGTTGCTTCGTGACTCGTCCAGTGCATGCGGTCGACGGCGCGCAGTAATTTTCTCGTTTTGAGTGGTCATTAGTTCCACAGGGACAGGACTTTGTCACACGGCCATTAACCATGCCCGCGTCGGAGCGGTTGCGCCGAACAACTCTAAAACTACTTTACGTGAGACGACCGCCATTTTTTTAACAGTTCAAAGGTTTCTAATGTTCTCCAATGTTGATGCTCTAAAGATTTTTTGCGAGGCGTAAAACGTGCCCCTAAGCGGCAGGCCGGGTGTCGCCGGGTTCGGAGTTTGGGGTGCGTTCACCGCAGCCGTGCGATCGATGCCCGGCCCCAGGGTGTGCGAGTACAAAGACCCACCTAACCGAGTGTTTTCATTCGAATGCCTCGAGCAAGGGGTTGTCGCTATCGACCATGACCGTGCACTTATGTGACGCTCGTCCTAATCGTTCCGAGAGACCATGTAGCACGAACGCAACTATAAACAATTGTGAATGAATTTATATTTCCGGCTCGGTTAAGTGATAGCTGTGAAATAGTTTCCACTGACGTTTTCCCACACTCGTCGCTCCACACATGCAGCACGTTATTGTCGATCAACTTGTGGTTTCGAATCGTAGTATATAAAGTCGTAAGTGCGTTCCGTCACGCCACACCGGCCACTCACTAAATTTCCTTTTCAACACTCCTCGCGTGCAACATGATTTAATGATCCCCGAAATTGCTTACTCATCGATCCGTCGGCACAAGATCATAGTCGGCAGAGGTGTGAACATGTCTATTGTGTATTGTAATTTGTGGTAATTATTTTATATATGGTACTTTACACATATTGATTGGTACGATCTCGGAATATTCGAACTAAATTGAACTTAAAAGAAAAACGACACCCGTCGACTACTGACAACTTCTTTGAACGGCCAGCCTACAAACTGGTTTACCACAGGTACCCGGCTAAAAATTATACGTAGACGAAACCCGAACCCAAATTTCGATACCGCAGAATAGTCCTTTGACAAAGGCGCATTCCGTCTGTCTTTGAACATAAAGAAAGAAGATCGGTATGTGTTTGTAATAATAATGCCGAGCCTTATGCCGAATTTGGAATAGGACATTCGTGAATTGTTCTGAGGAAATAAAAGAACTTTCTCTTATATTGCAATCCTTTTTTTATGTAATACTATAATATGTATACCAGCATACAGCGTGGTTGACCAGTTCTTCCATTGTGCTTGGGTCCAGGAATCGATAACGCTCGTCGTGTCCCGCGAGTCACGGCTCACCGCGCCTACAGTATTCTTATTTTCAAGCTTGGTTTTGTTTTATTTTATATCCTCGAGTCGCACAGTTAACGTGTAAAGTTTGTTACAAATAACGGTAGTCTACATTAAGTTTTAAAAGTAGCGATAAGAGCCAAGCGTTCCCCAACTTAACGTCCAAACTTATGTTCAGACAGAATCCCATACACGCGATAAAATCTCGCCTCACCATAGGGATGTTTATAAAGATGTTTTCTAATTTCCAAATAGTGAGGATACCATAAAGGTTGCCGGTCATAACCTTTCAAGCGCTAGTTTTGTGTATTAGTTTTCTTTTCCATCATGCTCGCTCGTAAATTTTTTTCTAGGCCGCTGTCGATTTAACGTCTTTTAGCGCTTGTGCCCGAGAAAAATGCTATCGTACTTAACCACTGGCCCATGTCGCAGTTCATAAGTTAGGAAAGTGTATTGTTTTTGGTCGTAATATGTGACCAAAGGTGTCGGAAATAATCAAATATCACATTGTACTACAACATACGGTTAGGCTTGTGCCCTAGAATAGTATAATACATAATGCACCCAATGTGCTCATGTTTCGTCCACTGTATAGCGAGTCTATTGTATATCGGGCACAAAATAAATTTTGACCACTTCAACTTAGAACAAAGGCTCTCTGGAATCGAACAGATTCACGGATGACTAACGCCACTAATCCAATGCAGAGATGAAATTATTTTCTATACTAAAATTTCGCTCAAGGATCTAGCCGATGCAAGGAGCGATCGGAATGCGCGCCGGAAACCGCATCAGGTAAAACGATTCGATGAACCCGAGCCTTTAAAGCTGTGTTCACCCGACGCCGCGGTCTTTCGTCTCGACCGCGACCGTGCGTTGCCAAAAACACACATTAGAATAAATTAACCCAAAATGATGACGAACCGGCGCGTCCGGTTGTATATTTTTCTGATACAGTCTCGTGCAATTAATATAGGTACGCACATGCCGCACGGCGACGGATAAATTTAATGTTTACAGAACGGAAGCGAGATTTACCGTCACGGTCCCGACGACGTTGTTAATGACACTGACATGTTGGAGAGGTTTTTGCCCGCTCGGCTTGTTTGAGCACACGATAAGTGCCACGCTGAAGGTGTATGCCGTGACGTCGGTCAGATTTGAACGTCTCCATTTTATTATTTTATACAAAGATAAAAGCAGATATATGTTGGTTAGCAAACATGCACATTTTATACTCCGTCGGACACCATTTGCTAATTAAAATTTGTTCACTTGCAAACCTTATTCGGTGTCCGCTCAGCTTATCTTGATTAAGGTTTCGGGGTTGTTGATCTGCGAAGTGGGGTGTAAGTGTTCCCCCCGCCCCCGTCCTCTGCCTTCGTCCCGCTCGTCCGTGCCTGCATCCCCCGCCCGGGCTAGCTTCTCCTCATTCATCCGTAACTGCGCCCTTCAAGTTCGCGACCTTTAACTAAGAATGGAAGGGAAGGCAGGCAGATGCTTGCTCAGAATTGAGTACGCGCAAATATTTATCGTGGACCTATTTCGCCTTTAATATTATTTAAAAATTAATAATAATAGTCTGCCTCACTGTACTTATTTTGTTTTCATTATTTTACAGAAACGATGTTGATGATGTTATTCAGCTTGATGCGCATACTGTGTAATGTCTCTTTCGTGATGCTTAATTTAATATGCTTTGAGGAATATTATTTATTGTGTTGTTTACCAAATTTAATGCGGAGATAGCAATTTAAACATGTTTATAAAATCAAATATTACTTTAAAGAAACTCATGAACTTCCGAAAAACTGAATGTGACATTAAATCTGAAATCCGATTAATGTAATGTAACGAAGACTTTAATGCTAATTATAGAATTCGATTACGTATTATGATAACGTCCCTGTCACTGTACTGTATTGTAACTCAGCTGAATTTTAGAAATAAATGCCTACAGCCGCGCGGTACGTAAACATGCGATAGGGCTGCCCGCCTCCAGCATTTTAATTACATTTGCCTACTTTGTGATTCCATTTAGTTTTGTGATTATAAAATACTTTTTTATGGATTCAGTTAGAGCATTACACCCATTCTAAATAACGACAACAACTAAGTAATAAAAAGTACCTTTTAAGTTGCCATAACACAAGCGTACCTACCGTACCTCATCAACAGCCTATACAACACGCAGAAGTTAACTAGGCACCTCGGTGTAATGACGTCATAGGAATGTACTTCTGCATAAAAAAATCAAGTACCCTTATGAGACCTATCAATACAAGTGATTGTGACTGCGAATGTGGATGGGCATGTTTTTAAGCGAAGTTCATGGGCGTGGGTTCGCGTGTGTACCTACTAAATTGGTTACTAAAATATGTTTTGTCTCATTCTCACTCTCACAGATGACAATTAATGTGTGATTGACGCTAAACATATAATAATTAATCAATAGATACCTATTCAGCGTTTATCAATAAGGGGGTTAAATGTAGATATATTTTTTGGTAACAGTTCTATATCCATAAAAATAACAATAACAACGAAAAAATCACGAAGGAGGCGCGTGCGTAACGGTAGTATTTAATTTACTGACCGTAATGACGCGTCGAGGGCGAGAGCGGTAGGCGGTGGGGTGTGGTGGGAGGGGACGCGCATTCCACTGAGGTGCCAAGTTGATTTCTGCGTGTTATAACTACCTATTTCACTCGTGCCCATCACTTTCATTTAATCTATTTACTTTATTTATTAATTCAGACATTTATTTTCGGGAGTTAAAAAGAAATACTTATCCATTAAAAAAACATACATTATGTACCTACCTACTAGTAAGTAAAATTATTTTATAGTCTTACCTTTCACAGTTTCCAGGTAATGTAAAAAAAGTTATCCCTGGATGCGTTATTGACGAATTCATACAACCAAAAACAGCACAATACATCCTACTCGTCATTATAAATATGTACTTAATCTTATTTTTAGTGAAAAAATTGCGTGGTTATTGTTAAAAAAAACACACCGTCCGTTCGTCACTGCGGCACAGTCGGGACTGTCTGCACACTGAACGCACACGTATATCGAGTCACGTGGGCATAGCTCGCGATTCATCCTTTTCTATGAAGATGGAATACTGTAGATAATTATACTGTGTCCCTGTATTCCTTACGCCTTATTAATATGTAATTCTTTTACCTATTTAAAACATTTTTCATTACACCAACAAAAACATTCCTGTATGAGAGTGTTCACAGTATTATTTTCTAGATGGAAAACTTATACTATTCTTTTTAATCATAATAATTTTAAGGGTGTTTTTCTATGGTGGTGGATTAGTATAAAACCCAATAGCAGTTATTTACATACAGTTTACTATTGTATTCGTCATAACGAGTTGCTTTTAGTACTTTTTGTGGCGTTCCCAAATTAAATAGACGTTTTGAAGGATTAAATGTCCCAAGGCATTTGTAAATTCATGGATTAAGAGCCACGAATGTGCCGTTAAAGTAAGTTATAAAATGTTCGGAACGACTTTCAATTTTTAACAGTCTGCTGCTCAGTAAAAGTAGTATTCACTTAATTGAGGCGAAAAAATTGATTTGGCTTACACGACTGTGAGACCGTATTTGTATCGTGAGACGTTTTTGAAAAAAAAAAAAACAATTATATTTGCAGTAGTTGTAGTATTTTTGTTTTAATTTTCAATAATTACTTTCAACGAGATTATGAGAGTTATTTGTTCGTTTATTTTTTAAATTTTATGTTCACAAAGAGTTGTTTTCAACAAAACTGTGTTAAAACTTACGCTGTCTGTATGTCTGCTTTCCTATCTTTCAAAGGCTCAATCTGCTGATCTGAATATAGGCTAAAATTTCCACAGAATATGTGTTAAGTGCGTGTGTTAATTTTAAGTTGTAGTTTTTTGGAAATAAATATATTCCATGTACGATTTTGTAAAAAAATACGGTATTAAAATCAATTTAAATTAATTAATTAAGCAAAACAAAATCAGTGTCTCCATTTGATCTTGCTGTGGGTTGGTTCCTTTTTGCGTAACTGGGTCCAATCATAGTACATTGAATCACATTCGCTAAAAATACTTTAGGAAAGTCGCGAAATACCTGTCGCCTTTATCCACAACAATAAACATAAATGGGTTTTCTCTATAATAGCTGTGAGTAAGAAACATTAATAAATTTAAGTACTTTTCCAGGAAAATGGTTGTTATTTTCGCAATGAATAAAGTTTGCGTGGTTTCGTGGAATAAATCCACGATCAAACACAAGCCAATGAATGAATTGCTATTTTTTCTTTTCGTTCACCAAATGCTGCTTGATAAAGCCCCGGACCAAGGTTGTAAATATACGCCGTATCTCCCTCTATTTCGAGTCCTGACATCTTGGGCAGTGCACATTCCTGGACTACACCGCACGGGACTCCGGTGACTGTGTAAAAATTGGCACGCTGGGTTTTCACACAGATTAAAGTACTAGGCACCGGTTAACCTAATCATGCAAGCAACGTTGCATGCTAAAGCTAGTTTATAATGATTAGTAATGTGCTAAATACGTCAAAACGGCCCAACAATAAATAGCCTGGCCAATGGCCACCAATATGAGTTTCTGACGTATCGATAAGTTAACCTATATTAACAGCGAAATTGGACGGGCCCGATCAAGATACGCATCAAAACGACACGTAACCTTTGTCTGTTCCTTTAAATGTCCTAGATATTAATTAATATTAATGTGTTTTTTATAGCATAGACCGGCAAGAGGTGGTCACCTGATGGTAAGTGATCTCCACCGCCCATGTACACCCACAATACTAGAACAATCATAGGCGCGTTGCCGACCGAAGTATAATTAAGGGATTGAGAAGGGGTGGGGGCATTTGGGCCTCCGGATATCACATTCACCGTACGAAACGCAGCAGTAAGCCAATACTTTACGTCGGTTTTCTGTGCGACATTGATAAAGACCCGGTCGTGTCGCCCCATTCATGATGTAGACAAAATTGTCTACAACGTGGCTCTAACACTCATAAATTATTAAAGTATTCATAGTAATTAAATTATAAGGAATAATTAACATATATTTTAAATAGTATTTACGTAAGACGTGACGTCAGTTATTTGTTAAATGGTCTTCAAAGTCGTACGTTTGTACTTGAACTTTAGTCACGAAAAAAACGATGACTAAATCCCAGTTGTATCAGTCTTGGTCATATTGGACTGTAGTTAAAGTTTTATGTTCGCAAGCAAACTTAATATCATCGCGTTGTTCATTATTTATAGCCCTCGGTCCATATAGTAATAAATATGGTTCGAAATTATTAAGATAAACATGTCTCGTGATAATTTCTTAATTTGCTGGTGGTAGGGTATTCATATCCGCCCGGATAGCGAGCACAGTACACAAGGTGTTAAATTATGCCATAGTGACCTACTTATATTGTGTGAATCGCGTTTCAGGCTCAGCCAGTGTATATCCGGTTCTCCCGAGGGTCTTGCGACCAGGGTTCGAGGATATATATCAATGGATATATATCAAGATATATATCCGATATATATCCGATATATATAACTGGTTTTGACGATATATATCCATGGATATACTTATCAAATGTTTTATAATATATTGCAATACAAAAATGGTTTAATAAATTAAAAAACATACTCCCTAAAGGTAAGTTACAATCCATTAATGGCAACACTTCTGCCGTAAAAGAAGATTTTATGTTTTTTAGTTGATTATGCCTTATCTAAAAGTAGATTTTGCAATATGCAAACAGTATTCATAAATAATACAATAAAATAATAATACAACTTTCATACAAAATGGATATATATCAAACTTGATATATATCGGATATATATCATAAATATCCGATATTTTGATATTTATAATAAATATCGGATATTTTCGAACCCTGCTTGCGACATTACTTGATGATTGGTTGGGGCGGGTATGGGAGTACATCCTTGTATTCCTGTGCCTGCATCGGTCATCCGCTTATCTTGCGCAGGCCCCTCGATCTGCTTCTTCCTTCTTCGGAGCGTGAAGAAGCATTTGCATAGGCCAGCATGATTCTGACCATCGATAAACTCATTGTTTGTCGGTGGTGTTTTGGTCAGCACGGTGCTTGCCATCAGGTATAGTGCAGTCACTTTGCCGTGCTAGGAAAAATATATATATGATAATAATCATGATCGGTATGTTGATAATTATCTTCTTGTCAAATATAGTATTGAATTTTGGATTTGCCTCGTCAAATACCTAATCCGGGACCAGTGGATGAGAATGATGTTCGATTGAAATAATTTATTCAATGGTCCACTTTGTTCGCAGTGTTTTTTTTTGTTTATAAAATTGATATTATAAGTTGTGAATCGTGATATTGTGGCCAAATAAATTAGTAATAGTTTACCTTGGTAGTTAAATAAGTATATTTATTATTGTTTATCAACTTGCCTCAAAATGTATATTGAACGATATACCTAAATAAAACCTATGCTTGATAATTATCGGATAAATATCATTGCAAGAAATATTTATCTTCATAATATCGATTCATGAAGAAATACATTATACATATTGGATTTTTTTATTAAGCACTCTGTGAGTCATGGTTTCCTTTGCAGTCGTCTCGATGTAGCAAATTTTAGCCTTTATAAAGTAACCGATCCCTCTATTTCTGAATATAGATCATAGTTTACGTTGGCAAAGAGGTATGGCAGCCAGTTCTGGGATCAATTAAAATATATTCAAACTGAGTCATGGCATCAACGGTACGATAACAATAAGTTATACAGTTTTACGAGTTTAGATTTCGAAATACAGTAAAGTACGTATAACGGACATTGCTCGATAAATTAATGCTCTTAATTACGTATTGTTCTACTTAGCCTCTTAAATTTAGCATTTTAATCAATTTATAATTTCAATTGTATTTGATAACCGCTGTTAATGTATTTTCGGAAACTAGCAAAATCTAAATATATAAAACTCAAAGGTGCCTGACTGACATAGTGATCTATTAACGCACAGCCCAAACCACTGGAGGGATCGGGCTGCAATTTGGCATGCAGGTAGATGTTATGACGTAGGCATCCGCTAAGAAAGGATTTTGATAAATTCTACCTCCAAGGGGATAAAATAGGGGATGAAAGTTTGTATGAAACTTTGTCAATTTTAAACGTTCACGCGGGCGGAGCCGCGAGCAAAAGCTAGCAATGAAAATATATTCCAATTACATGCCAATCAAAATGTTAATAAATAAGATTGATTTAATCGGAGTGACATTATCACGAGTGCATTAATTTAGACCGTGTCAATACCGTCACTCTTCACTCTGCAAGAATTGGTCCATGAGGCTAAATATAGCGGCGAGTAAGGAATGGAAGACCTTTGATTCGTTTTATAGCATAGGCCGGCAAATGAGTAAGTGGGTCATCTGACGGTAAGTGATCTCCATTAAAGCTCACAATAAACTTACATACAATACTAGAAGAGTCGAAGTTGCCGACCTAAAAGAAAAGGAATAATTAAGGAATTTGGAAGGGGAGGTGGATTTGGACCTCCGGATATCTCACTCACCATATAAAAAGAAGCAGTAAGTCGCTACTTCCGGTTGTCTGTGACACAGTGGTAACAACCCGCTTGAGCCGGCCTATTCATGCTGTAGACAAAACTGTCTATAGCGTGGGTCTTCCATTAAACGAAGCTCTACTGAGACATTTAAGGTTTCATCCATTGACATCTATAAATATCTTCCTCACCGCTGTGTACTAATATCTCTCCCTACCAAATGGTTAAAAGCATTTGACATGGGCGGTCTGTACATACGTCCTTCAGGCAGGCTTACTTCCCCGACGTCATGGATTTTAATTTTGTTGCTATATAGGTTTGTGGAATTTTATTCTAATGGCTAGATGTGTTTCGGAATTTCCAGCTAGTAGATATCATGGTTTAATATTGTTTGCATTAAAATTCATATTACAACGGGAATTGAATACCGTGTACAAATCCAGTTTGAAAAAATATTTATGTTGAATTAAAACTTTCAGCATTCACAATCTACGAGCTGTGTCAGTTAGGCTTCGCAGTATTATCGTTATATATCCTGCATTATAATTATTAATCTGTTTATCGATGCGCACACACGCGTCCGATTGTTTGTCATGACTTCCGCATAAGAAGCTGGCAGCATTATGTAGGTTAACTACTATCCAGCCTGGCACCAATGAGTATTAGCTTACAATGTCGTTTGGGCGTGTGCTTTTAGCTCCTGTGCTCGCTGCCGTTCACGTTTCAAAGTAAACCTTTAATTGTTTGCTGTTAATGTAGCAACATTTGCTCGTGCTATAATTCGTTAGAATTAAATTACATAGCTGTGTACTACTGTTCAGTTCTTGGTTACAAAGTGGAATCGGGTAACTTTATTAACAGCGTTAATATGTTACAGATTGATAAAAACTATCGTTCGTGTTTTTAAATTGCCGAGGCAACAATTTTACAGTAGAGTTTATGTGGATTTGTATTCGTAAACAAATTATATGTATTTTAAAACACTTGAAATGTAATGACGCTTTTCTATTTTACAATTCGTTTCGAATCGCGAATAAATTTAAAGTCACAGTATTCAGTAGTTTCGTTTATTTGAAAGAATTTTACCAAGTACGTGTCTACGTAGATTTTTATTACGAAGTTATTTCGAGACACCGTCGCGTCGTCGAGTATCCCTGCCTTGGCAGGTAGCGGGATTTGGGATCCAGAGGCAAAAAAGTTTCAATAACCTTGATGGGGCGTGCCCATGCAGATCCTTTACCTCGGACGCTTTTATTACCTGCTTTAATGGAGATATTCTAGTTTCGAACTATAGATGTCGTGACCTTTAAGTAGGACTGTGAAAGTAAAAAAGATACTGTTTTAAACATTTTAACAGCATTTTTAGTCTTTAGAAACTTAACATCAATAAAAATGAATTAACGAGTCGATCATCTGAAGTTAATGGCATTGAAGTGTGATTACTCACTATTTTAATAGAATCAACAACTAACAAGTTGACGTGAGATCATAAGGATAAATAGTTAATCTCTTTAGTTAATCTGCTTTTTCCGTGATAAAAAGTAGCCTATGTTCATCAGGGATAATGTAGGATTCTAATGGTGAAATAATTTTTCAAATTGGCCCAGTAGTCTTTAACTTTATTGGTTACATACAAAAACACAAATCTTTCATCTTTATAATTAAGTGTAGATATGGTTTTTTGTTTCTATTTCCACACATATCACAAGTAATATTAGTGGTATAGCGAGTACAGTGTGCTCGAATGGTTGGTGCTTCAGCGAAGTGGTGCGATGTAGGTCGCGGCGACTGCAAGACTGCGGCGCTGTCATGGCGCCAAGTTGCGGACGCCAAGTACGCCGGCCGGCTCAGCTGATCGCTATACCGCGCGCAAAGGTCTCTGGGTTAATCGTTCACCACGCCACCATTGCATATTTAATTATACGCACACGCTTGCCTAACGCTTCTTTGTGTTTTATGTAAACAAAGGTCGTGTGGCAGTGGCCTAAAATTACCATTTCCGCGTTGGAGGACGTCGTGTTGTCAATCGTCGGCTTAACTTGGTGTTACGGTACTTGCACTCCCCTGGACAATGAACTCCATGATGTATCGTGATATGGGATTATTTTATTATTGTATAGATCGTCCAACGAGCAAGTGGGTCGTTAGATGTTATGTCTCCACCGCCCATTAACACCCAAAATGTCAGAAGAGTCATGGAAGCGTTGCCGACATTAAACGGAAGGGATTGGGAAGCGAAGGAGCAATTTGGGCGTCCGAAAATCTCACTCAGCGTACGAAACGCTACAGTAAGCTGATACTTCGTCAGTTTTCTTTTAGACATAATTGTAACTACCCGTGTTGATCTGACCATTCATGCTGTAGACAAAACTTGTAAACTGTAGTCTTCAGCATGGGTCTGCTTGTGATTTCGGCCAACGACATTCCCCCTCTTGATTGTTTTTTTGAATGCGGTGAACTTATATCTACCTTTTAATGTTCGTGGTGTATAGTTGGAGGTTGCAGGTTTTAAAAAATGATCAAAGAGCACAAATCCGGTGATGCGGTTTTGAGCATTAGTAACAACGAAGAGAATCCTTTAAAACATCAAAAGATAGAGGTAATTTATTATTCCAAACCTATGGTTTGGCCCATGTACTTAACCGTCGTACGAACTTGAAACCGACTAAAACGGGACGGCATGTAGTTTGTTGCAATGTGGACCTTATAAATGTAATTGCGAAACATTGTGACTGAATTAGGCCGTTGCGTTGTTTCGCTTTACCAGTTCATAAGCGGATCATTTCACTTTGCAGCAGGGTTCGAGGATATATATCAAGATATATATCCGATATATATCAAGATATATACAAGATATATATCCGATATATATCAAGATATATATCCGATATATATCAAACTAGGTACGATGATATACATCAATGGATATATATATCAAATGTTTTATAATATATTGCAATAGAAAAATGGTTCAATAAATTAATATTAAGTAATTTTTAGCGTTTGTTACTGTATTTCTACATCCCAAATGTAGATGCGTGGGAGTAGAGTTAAAACATACTCCCTAATGGTAAGTTCTAATCCATTAATGGCAACACTTCTGCCCTAAAAAAACATTTTATGTTTTTTAGTTGATTATGCCTTATCTAAAAGTAGATTTTGCAATATGCAAACAGTATTCATAAATAATACAATAAAATAATAATATGGATTTCATACAAAATCGATATATATCAAACTTGATATATATCATATATATATCCGATATTTTGAAATTTATAATAAACATCGGATATTTTCGAACCCTGCTTTGCAGCATTAACTTGGTGAAAATACGGAACTTGCGATTCGTTTCGACGTTGTCAAGTTTCAAGGAGAAAGTGTTGACATGTTCCTTTCGCAAACTATTCGATGAACGTGATCGTTATAATACGAATTGGTTCGATTATCCGCTTGATTTTGCACAGTTGTGGTCGAATTAAGTGAAGGTGGGTTTTTGCATTGTTAAAAAAGGCAAACTAGTTTGGCGGACGCGAATCATTTCTCATCTTAAAATGGACGCTGTTAAATGACTGTATTTGACCTTAGCAAGTTCGTACCATTTTTTTTAATATTTATTACGTGGGTTATGTTTCTTCAATGGTAGTATACAGTGCAGTCCAATTATAATAGCGACCGTCAAAAGACATAGCATCTCTTTCTCTCTCTCTCTCGCCACTATGGCCACGATTATGCCGGCTTGAATGAAACTCGCCGGAACGATCCACAAATTTTGTATCGTGTACGCTCCTCGCTACTCAGTCAGGCACAAAAATATCGTATATCCTCCCACCAGCAAACACAACTGAATTATTATCATTGCTAGTCCCTCGCGTTATTTACGGCAGCGTGGCATAATCTCTAATTAACTGAACATCAAAATTAAAGTTTGCGAACATCTGCAAGCGATTAGCAAACAAACGGACCCGGGAGGGAGTGGGGCTCTTGAAAATATCTCTAGGATTCCCTGGAGCGGGGTGGGGTGCGCGCATTAAGGGAGGGGGGAGACGATGATTGATAACACCCGGCCGTGTCAGTGGAGCCACTCGTAACATAATGAACTATTTGTCTTTGTGTGTAACATATAATTTTCTTGTACGTTACTATCCTGCACCGAGACAAATATTTGTTTGATCCACAGATATTTGTTTCGGGTCTGTGTGATGTGGGACCGTAAGTCCCTCGTAGTTGCTGATACTATACAGGTTTAAACTAGTGTGGGGTCAGGACTGTGTGTCACTGTTGGTGTATTTATTTATTATTATATTTGCATCCATTTAAAATTCGCTTGCAACCTTTTGTCTCCATAGGTACTGGTACAAACATTCCACCAATAGTAAATAAATCTCCGTCAATGTAAACATCCACTATTTAAATTAGTAACGTCATTACGAGCCATCAATCTTGGATAGATTAAAAATGAAATACCTAAGCAGCAGTTTCGCAGGTTCGGGATACGGCATAATTATATTTCGTCTTATAAATAGCTCTTCGTTTTCATAAATAATTAATCAGACGCGTACTGAAAAAAAACCACCGCCGCTTCGTTAATTTTAACCTTGCCTTCTCTTTAGAAAAGAAGTCTCAAAGAGCTGTATATACAAAACACGGCTTTGGAAAAATAATATGCAACGTTATTTTCAATGTATTAATATATTTTGACATTTACTTATGTATTTAAAAAAATATGTGAATTCATACCGATTTTATTTCTTGTGCGTGTTAACTGATTTACAATTAAGCGATTATTCAAAATCGGGTGTAACCGAACCGTCAATTCAATTGTCACAGTTTAAATACACACACAACTGAATGGAGTTTTAATTCACGGAACGATTATTATGGACCGGTTCTAAAACTACATATTGGCGTAACATCAGTCGGGCCGGTCGCGGGGCGGCTCAGCGCAGTTTGTTAATAACTAGGTAACATGTTTATGGCGAACTTTAATGATCGCGGTCTTACGTGCTGGGCTTGTTTGCATTTTGGATTTTGTGTGTTTTATTTTAAAAATTAACGCATTTAATCTGTGGATGTGTGAATCTTGTTTGAAAAATAATTCGCAGGACCAGCCTATAGTTTTCACATTATGGACATTACTTATTAAACGTTACTTAAGCATTGTTTAGTTTAACACTCTTTTGTCTTTTTATGTCAACGCGATTCATGAAAAGTCTAGAAGGAGAGAAATATGTGTGGTGTGACTATGAGAGATAGAGTAAGGAATAGGGAGGTAAGAAAAAGGTGTGATGTGAGAGATGTAGTAACAAAGATTGAGAAAGGAATACTGAGATGGTTTGAGCATGTAGAGAGGATAGATGAAAGAAGATTGACGAAACAAATATAAATGACGAGTGTGAATGGTACAGTTGGGAGGAGTAGGCCTCTGCGAACGTTCTTAGATAAAGTCGGAGATATTCTCGAGAAAGGTCAAGTCAAAAGTACCCTAAAACGACGTGCATGCATGAAGAATATAATGAGAGTGAAAGAGGCCAAAATGGTGTTTAAGGATCGTAGCAGGTGGAAGTCCGTTGTCTCCCCCTATCCCTTTAGGAAAGAGAAAGAGACGAAAACACTGTGTAACTTATCATTGCTTAAGAAAGTTTATAAATAAGGTCATAAGTATGCAGCTTAAGATTTCCTCTCATACTAGTGGACTTGAGTTGTATTACACCACTTAGAGATTACTCTAGTAAGTTGGTCGCAAATTGAGTATTTTTGACTAAACTGCAATCAAATACCACAAGCCAGAGCACAGTTCATAAGTATATACAGTAGTTCACTTACGCAGTCTACGTATGAGCGGCGAATATAAAAATACAGACCCCAACATTCATATCAGTTTGGTTAAAACGTAAGACATATTTTTATGTGTTTGAGTGTTGTTTTTATTGCGTCATCGGTCATTTATGCATTTGATATCGGTCTATAAAAATTTCCGGTAAAGTGCCATCGCATCGGCGTGCCTTTGAAAGATAGCGGCCATAGAAATGCGACTTGGTACCCGATTCCGGATAGAGTCGCTCGTGAATCAATGGCAGGCAATTCGTAACGAGATTTCTACCTGTATCAATCAATTATGCAATACGTTTCAACGGGACAATAAATTAAATAATTTTATAGGATAACACCTGCATGGTGAGTGATCTCCACCGCCCATGAACGCCTACAACATCAGAAGAATCATGGACTCGTTGCCGCACTTACAAGGAGGAAATAATTAAGAGTAGCAAAGGGAGGGGATTTGGGCCTCCGGCTATCTAACCGTACGAAACTCAATAGCAAGCCGTTAGTTTCCGTCGGTTTTCTGTGAGACATTGGTGGTAACCTGGTCGAGCTGGCCCATTCAGGCTATAAACAAAACTGTCTACAGCCTCCCTCTATCGATCAAAAGGAATTAGATAGATAAAATGGCTCTGCAAAATGTGTCTTCGTGACTTATGATAGGTCTCGCGTATGTGAGAGTTCGTCTCAGCAGTGGGTAATCACTGTTGTGTTCCGGTTTAAAGGATATTGAAGTCGGGATGATGAGCTCAGTGCACCGAGTCATGCAGTGCTTTGTAAATTTTGTAATACAAATTTCAGAGTGGAGTTGCTATTTATTGTTTATAAGGAGGCAACCGGTCGGTTGGAGCAACCGATCTCGTCTTGTCATTCAGTTGTAAAAAACCTCTGTTTCTGAGCGTTGTACACAAGGAGTATATTGTATATGTGTATTGCTTAGTGTTTACGGATTTGCCATTAGTCTTATCAACAATTATATCAATTTGAGGTTACTGCAATTTGAAAAAAGAATCGACATAATTACGCATCGGACCGTCACTCCCGCAAATCACAATCTCCAACAAAGGCTAAATCCAAGGTCTGCGCCATCTAAAAAGCGCCCGTTAGTTATGTACTCGTTGAGAATATATATTATTCTGGCTAGAACGCTGAAAGCGCTTGCCAACTTATCTGGCGCAGCAGTTAAACCCATCGGACCTAAAAGCAAAGGACCATTGGGAAAAAAATAAGCGGACGGATCTCATTCCTCCGGTGCAATGTTTTATTTTATAAATGTACGCCATGGACGAGGTTTAATATCCAGCTCAGGCAATTATTTGTGTACGTTTTTCTTCTTCGGAATTATTTGCATAATATGGGCTACTTCCCATCATAATGCACCATGAAAACAAAACTGACACTAAACGAAAATTGACGATTTTTAATTATGAACGCTATTTTATGAGACACTAGCACACCCGGCGAACTCCGTTTCGCCACCAGATGGCTTCGTTTTATGTAACATTTCTCTACTTAAAATATTGGTTTGTAGTACATGCTATGTATCAGAGATGGCGCTGTATTTAAAAAATGATTTTCCCTATTTTCCCGCTTTTCTATTGAAATTTTTCCTAGATTTTCGTTGCTATAAACCTCACGGAGCCCGAGACCTTTCCAACGAATGCAAAACCGTGGAAATCGGTTCGTGCGTTCTGGAGTTATATCGTCAGGAAGGAAAACCCGACTTATTTTTATACAGGGTTATTTTGACACCCTGTTACTAAATGAAACCACATATTCGTCATCGCCTCTGCTTACCTTGTACCAAACATGAGGCTTGAGCTTGTAGTAGTTTTGCCAAAAAACGTGATTTAAGTTTTGAGCCTTTTAAATCACGCTGTACGGTTTTTGCACTAAAATCTATTGAATAAAATGTCACAGCTGACGATGTAATTATAAAACACAAACGCTTAAGAAGGGCAACTCCATACATATGAAAATACGTCTCAGGCTCACAAAGACGCTCTTGACACATTCCCGGAAAAAGTTGCGACAGTATTACTTTGTTCAGTGACAAAACGTAAAAAAATTGTGTTTGCGAGGAGTAGGTAACGTTATTCAACAATAAATAGGTATCACAAATTTGACTAAAAACAAATAATCATTGCAAAAGTTACAAGATTCGATTTTACTTAGGATTTTATTACATTTCATAGGGTAATCTAATATTTATTTCTATTCCTAAATTACAATTTTGAGCCGTCATTTCCAAAACGTTTAACTTATCTAATGCGCCGTTTGCCTTCTGTGCGCTTGGCGTTTTTATAAAGCAGGTACATTGAACTTGCCGGTATAATAAATGCACACAAATAAACTATTATCGGGACTCTTTTCGCATTCCAGTAATTGCAATAGCTGTCACTGTCTCGCAATAACACGGGTAACGCTAGTGCTGGATTCATTGCTATACATGCGTTGCAATCTTCTGTTAATCGATCCTTCAAATCGAAAATCTTAATCTTACGAATATTTAATGTCGCTGTAAAGGTTTCAATTAATTATACATTATAGGTTTAATAAGTTTCTTGAAATGTTTTTAGTAAAGAATATTTATGACGATTATTATAGCGTAAAGGCAAAATATTTCGTGTGATGGCCTATCATTTACGTGTGCTCATGTCGCGATATTAATTAAGCTTGAAAATTGATTTTTTTTTATAGCATAGGCCAGCAAACGAGCAAGTGGGTCACCTGATGGTAAGTGATCTCCACCGCCCATGTACGCCCACCACCAGAAGAGTCATGAGCGCGTTGCCGACCTTAAAGGAAAGGGATAATTAGGGATTGGGAAGGGGAGGGGATTTGGGCTTCCGGTTATCTCACTCACTGTACGAAACGCAGCAGCAAGCCACTACTTTACGTCGGTTTTCTGTGAGACAGTGATAACGATCCGGTCGAGTCAGCCCATTCATGCTGTAGATAAAACTGTCTACAGCGTGGCTCTACCACTCTAAATGTTATAACCACCCGTACAAGTTACCTAAGCAGCACCATAATTATACACATAATTCGCGTATCGTTATGTAAAATACAAATTCATAATAAAATACATGTTTTGGAACCGTAGAACTTACATACATTTTTGAACCAATAGCTCATCGGTCTCAGCCTGCAATGTACTGACATTGCTGCTACATCAATGAGAATATCGATATGTTTATCGCAATTCCAAGAATCGGTATTTTTTATTCGATCATAGATTCGCGGATCGAATCATACACACATTAGGACAACACTAAAATTTATGATTTACTGCATTCCTAATTCCTTGGTGTGCGTGCATTCAAAGTCGTAATTGGTCAACTTGTAACGCGTAATAATTCGTAATGTTTTTGTATTCGCCAACCCCGGCTTAGTATTTCTATGTTATTAATCCATTAGCCAACCTGATCACGGTATTTAATTGTTCCCGCCAAATCAGTTGATCTTTTGATGAATCAGTACCTAAAATTTAATTTTCGTAAATACGGCACTATACCTTACACTCACAAGTTTAAAACAAACTAGGTATTCTAGTTTAGTTCACTTCGGGTCGTTTCGTTTGATGTGCATGTTTTTTTTTCATATTCCGCCATTTTGCTCAGTATTTAGTTTTTATTAGTATTTCGTAATTTTTATTAGTGCGGCGATCTTGGTGAAATTGATACTGTTTTCACAAACGTTTGTGTAATGTTTTAAGTGTGTAATAATTATTCGTATTGAAGTGAAATTGACACTAACCGGTTTATCAAGTTTAGAATAATGCCTAAGTGTTTGTGTAGTGTTTGTGTTAAGTACATACTACATGTATACTGCCGGGAGTATCACCGCGAAGTATTTGGTATACTTCGCGGTATTATGGTATTATGTATAATTGTTTAGAAATCTCAGGGAGACAATAACATTTTATAGGGTTTTATTAAAATTTAAGTTTACTTCCGGCTCAGCGATACTGCACTACTACACAGTCGTTTATTTGCTGCTTTTGATAAATTATAAGCTATTACTTTACATCCGGGGCGCAATCTTATGGGCAGGGTCCGATTAATATTATTCGCCGTAGTTGCTTATAAGATACGGTAATGTATGTGTGTGTGTCTCATTCATTCGATGACGGGTGTGTAGTGTGTACTGTGTACGATGTGTTGAGTTGTATATGTGTGTACGCGCGTATACAGACTGTTTAAAATTAATCTAATGTTAATGGCATTTAATTTGTTAGGAAATATTATTTTTTTATTTTGCCTTTAATAAGAAAGTGTCTTAGCTCAAAGTACTTATATTAACGAACACTACACATGGTTTCATTTAAGTATAGGGTGTCAAAATGACACTGTATAGTAGATTTAAATTTAATTTCCCATAAACATATTTTTCGTTTAGTGTCAGTTTTATTTTCAAGGTACGATATCGTGTGCCAGAAATCCCATTGGGCAAGTGTAGCTCGTCTTCTCCATCGAGATATGAACCTGTAGGTGTAATACTGATACATTTATAGTTGTTGTGTGTTCGATGTGGCATGCGGAGTGCAGCGAGTGCGGAGTCCGCCCCCGGCGCGCTTCCGTCGCGGGTGCGATGAACCCCGCGCTCCCTTGGTTACACTATTGTATCGCCATCGTTAATTACCTTATTAACAAATGAATGCGCTATATGCTGCCGGCAAGCATTGCGTACGATCTATACATTGTACATGGAGCAAATGGTTATATTCGCTATATTTATAATTTAAAAAAAAAATCGTTTGGATTAGTATGTGATTTTTGAGACACAGGTATCGCTGAAATATTATTTAATAAATTGGAATTGTCATAACTGTTTTTGAATAATATCTAATTCCATTAAAGAATCCGGACGTCATAATAGCGAGCCTAAGGATTTTTTAACATGAAAAGACCTAATTTCATCATACTCTGTTAGTTAAATAAATGTCCTGTTACATATTTTGATTATTGAGGTTTTGTGACAGTTTCATAATGTGCTAAGTGACCTTTGATTTTCTTAATCGGTCATCACTGCTCCGCAGGCCCGTTTCATTTGTGACAGATGATTAGATTACTGTCAATTATTAAGAGGAGGCTCCCTAAATTGTACGTTAGTTTCGATGACCATACTGCGTCAATTATATATCCAAGGAATATAAAACTTTAATATATGATTTTTCAGTCCTATTTCTTTCCGTTAATAAGACAGTTACACAATTGTGTTATTTTCCCTCGATACATTTTTATTCCGAAAACGATGTATTTTTGGTAGAATTTTTGCTGTTTCTAATAAATGGCTTGAGTTATATGTCTAAAATAAATATTCACAGTTAGTAAATATTGTTTATTATCCACTGCTAAGATATAAATTACCTAGATCAATTAAAACTCATAATATAAATTATAATAGATTTGCGACTTACGTCATTTACTTCTGTGCATTGATAAACGTCCGACGATGTGCGCAATATTCAACCTTATGTCATTTCTCATAGTGTGTTGAGTAGTGCACGGTAACTAATAATTAAAGCTATTTATCGTTAGTACAGCGCCGTGCTTCAAGGAAAGACTACGTGTTTTATGCCGCGCGAACGCTCTGCCCGAGTGTTGAATCAGTTTATTATATTTGACAAACTATGCGAAACAGACAATAAATAATTTGTGCAAAAAAGAAAGAAAGTGAATCGTTTCAAAAACTTTGCAATGATTATTAGAGAAGCAAAAGCGTAAGTATTTTGTTAGAATGTTATTTGTACATTTTGAAATTAAAAGTATTATTATATATAATATAACATATTTTAATAATATTATTTCTAAAATAGAATTTAACTATTTACATTATTACATACATAATAATGCCTCGGTCGCGTAGTTATATTTCGTACGCGGTATTGCTATGCTGAGGTCTCGGGTTCGATCCCCGGGTCGGGTCAAATGATATTGGGTTTTTCTATCATGAAATGCTCAGTATCGGTCCGGAGTTTGATCCCGAATTGTGCCCGGTATGGCGATAGGATCGCCCGCTGTCACATCATGGGATGGAAATACACTTTGCGAAATGTGGGTGCACTAGTTACATCTCTGCCTATCCCTTCGGGGATTACAGTCGTGAGTATGTATAAACAATCATTATAATGACTTATATACCCTATCTTTTTTAGAAAAAGAAATAAAGAAAATCGAATGATGGTTATCCGGAACAAAGAGTCAGTGGAGTCGCCTCGGCAATTATTTGATTTAGTTTCTACTTTTGTGATGCATGAAGAGTGAGTTACTCTAACATTATATTGTACTATACTAATAATAAGATTATAAGCAAGTATGCATCTAATCGTCATGTATAATTACTAACTTGATATTGTAAGTAATATTTACTTTATCTTCTTCTTCACTAGGTGGTCGGTCCCTCGTATGCGAGAGACCAACTAGGTTGGTACCACCGCTTCGTTTATTTGTCCTACCATGTAGCAGTGTGTAAGTACTGTTGTGTTTCGGTTTGAAGCTAGTGACATTACTGGGCATTATGAGACTGCAAAATTTGTGTCTCGGAGTAAATATCGCAATCCAATATCACGCAGTGCGTTGTAATCTAAAGTTCTGTGTAATATTGTCTGTTTATGGTCAGATGTGGCGCTTACCATCAGGCTAGCAAAACGTTATTCATGCTAATAAAACAAACTATTACATATTTTATTGGCATTATTATATGATAATGGGTAATAACTACTAACTATGTATGTAATTATTTACATTAAATCTAATCTATGTTCTTTTTATTATCATGGAGAAACAAAATGACGATTATTTTGCTATGTAAAGAACCATGCTGTAGACACTTTTGTGATTTATCTACAATCTGAATAAGCCGGCTCGACTGTTATTCATACTTAAGTGATCTCCACTCATTGATGATTTATTTACATAATTACCTAAATCATTGTTACATTATTATTTAATCTATTTACATAAATCACCAATGAGTGGAGATCACTTACCATCAGCTTACCTACTTTTTGTCCTAGCACGGCAAAATGACTGCGCTATACCTGATGGTAAGCGCAGTGTAGACCAAAAACTCCAGCGACCATCGATGAACAACGAGATTATCGGTGGTCACCAGAATCATGCCGGCCTAAAATAATGCTTCTTCACACTCTGGAAGAGGAAAGAGGCAAATCGAAGAGCCTGCGACAGGATAGGCGGATGGCTGATGAAGGCACAGGGATACAAGGATGTATCCCTATACCCGTCTCAACCAACCATCGAGTCATGTCGCAAACTCCTCGGGAGAACCAATTATACACTGGCTGATCCTGGAATGCGATCCACACAAGGTGTGTGGGATCATTATGACGGGTTCTTACACCGTGTGTATGGTTGTCGCTATCCGAGCGATAAGGAATATCCTACCAATAGCCAATTCCTCAATTGATTACATAAATGGGTAAGGATGAAAATGATGATGATCCTGAGCTCTAACTTCTAGTGATGTTAAAAAATATGATTTGATTATATGATGATGATTGTTGATGATGTTTTTGCAGACTAAACTTGATAAACCTTGAATCTAGCGAGAACACTGAAAACATAACAGCTATTCATCGTGCATATATTTCGCCACCATCAACTCTCGGGGACAAACCTCCCATACGATGTCAAAGAGAACATTTCTCATAATATTTGTTCCATGAAAGCAAATATGACAATATATAGCCCTTACTTGATGCAACTGACATTGTATGGAACGTACTGTTATGTTGTTTAATTTACGATATTTTTTTTTATATAACAAAATGTATATTATTATGATGTCTTTCAGATTGATGTTGATCATGAAAAAATCCTTACGAGGTACAAAATATAAGGTGAAGATGTAAGATTTTGTTGTTTTATTTCGACCTTAAACCATTCTATAGACACATGAGTATCATCCTAATAAATAAATACACAGTATTTATTCCTTCTTTTTTGCACTTTTCGTTATTTCCTTTTGAATACACGTTCTAATGGGTAGACGTATCATCGACGTACAGTCATTTTTTGAAAAACAAAAGAAAATTAAACTATAGTCTATTTTAAAGAAAATTCATTTATTTTTTGTTTTATATACACATGGTCTGGGTTCCCTGGGCCATTTTTCCACTTGATTACTATCAAGCTAATTTTCCGTGAGTAGCTTCGTTTCGATGAGACGCCCAATAATTCCCTATGCGAAAATTCTCTATTGTGATAGCTAACAGACGTAGCAAGGATAGAATATTTCGATTTGATGATACCTAAAAATTTATAATTTTATTTGTAGGACAATATGACTGTTTAATTATATAAATATTAACTAAGTAAAAACAAAAAAATCAGCTGGTTAGTAATCATACCTATTGGAAGGAGGGGCTTCCAATAGGTATCGCAAACGAGGTCATAAAAAATTATTACTAACCAGCTGATTTTTTTGTTTTTACTTAGTTCATATTTATATAATTTAACAGTCATATTGTCCTACAAATAAAATAAAAAAAATTTGAGTATCATCAAATCGAAATATTCTATCCTTGCTACCTCTGTTAGCTACCACAATAGAGAATTTTCGCATAGGGAATTGTTGGGCGTCTCATCGAAACGAAGCTACTCACGGAAAATTAGCTTGATAGTAATCAAGTGGATCAGCTGGCCCAGGGAACTCGGACCATGTGTATATAAAACAAAAAATAAATGAATTTTCTTTAAAATAGCACCAACACATTTGTTCAAACGAAAATATATTTCATTTAAATTTTGAAGAAGAAAAAAAGAAAAAACACTCAAAAGGCGCAAATAACATTAATTTCTTTCATGAAACTACTAGAATATGTTTTTGTAACCAGTCTACATTTAGCGGCATTATGCGTGAACATATAATAAACAAATATATTGTACTTTTTTTTTATAGCTTAGGCCGGCAAACGATCAAGTGTGTCACCTAATGGTAAGTGATCTCCACCGCCCAAGTACGCCCACCACCAGAAGAATGAATCATGGGCGCGTTGCCGACCTGAAAGGTAAGGGATAATTAGGGATAGGGAAGGGGAGGGGATTTGGGCTTCCGGATATCTCACTCACCGTGCGAAACGCAGCAGCAAGCCCCTACTTTACGTCGGTTTTCTGTGAGACAGTGGTAACGACCCGGTCGAGCCAGCCCATTCATGCTGTAGACAAAACTGTCTTCAGCGTGGCTCTACCACTCAAAATGTAATGTAAATGTATGTTCGCAATTCGTCTGTATATATATATACCTCCTCTGTTTTTCCATTGGTTAAAAAATGTGAAAAAAGCATCAAAGATTCTAAGTTTGGAAATATGCATACAAACTGCGATAATCCTGTTCATATTTCCATTCAGTGGGTTTTCGTGTACAATACACGCACAAACATACAGACAAGATAATTAAAAATATATATTTCTGTAATCGAATATGTTTATCATTACTTTTTAAACATATCAAATGTACAGACACAGCTCTGATACAATTTTGTTATATTATATCAACAAAACATTTGTCTTTCAAAACAAAATATATTATTAAAAAAATATTTATGTACAGAAGTCTCCGTGTATTTATGCCCACTACTATAACGTCAAGCGACGGGCGAAACGACGCGTTGCGTACAAGTGCAGAGGGTAGCGGGGTGGATGGGCGGAGCTAACGCACGAAATATTTTAGGCAGCATGCTCTTAATGTCAAATGCGTAAACAAATCAAATCGATATCTCGACGATGACAACGCGCGAAATTATATTCCCAGTTAAATAATGTCGCTCATGTCCACATCAATGAATTAAAACAATCACATTTTATTTTGGTCGTTTTAAATGTGAATGAATTTTTCGAGTCACTCGAAAAGGTTTGATTTATTAATGGACTGTTATAATTTCGTAACAACGTCATTTGTAAACATAACTGTTGATATTAAACACTGATTGACTGATGCTTAATAAAAAATTTGGTGAAATTGGTGCTTAACGTAGTACGTTGTTAAAAATCTCGCGCGTTTTTTTGTTCTTTTGTTTTTTAAGTAATTTGAATTTTAACATAATCTTTCAAAGATTTTGGTAATAGACAAAAGAAAAAATTGGTGTATGTCGTGGGACACCAGGTAGGAACGAAGTTCCTTCGGCTAATGTACAATCGACACAAATTGCAAAAAATTCAAATTATCAACTAAAATAACAAAATATGTCTCTTTATTTTTGTTTGACAACATAAAATTACATAGAAATAGAATAGAAAAATAGAAATAAAAAAAAGACGTGTGGCGCTCGGAGACTGCCGCGGTAAAGCTATTGTATAGCATTTTTTATCAACTTATGTAATTATAAATAATAACGAGCTAGCGTAATCTTTTAAAAATCGAAGGAGTATTTTTATATACTTCAATTATAACTGGCTGAATGAATTTCATTTTAAATATGTCTCTTTATTTTTGTTTGACAACATAAAATTACATAGAAATGACTGACAATAAAATTGACACATTGACTGTCGCGCCTGCGCACGTCTCATTTAACGCTTTTATTCCACGCATTTTTTCCACGCATTTTTCTTACGGTTTTACTATCACATTTTTTTCAGTTCGGTCACGCAGCGAAATCCCTATCCCCTCCAAGCCTGCCGTAAGGAACTTCGTTCCAAAAGGAACTAACGCTGGCTGGTTATGGGACTGTCGCGCCTGCGCGCGTCTCATTTAACGCTTTTATTCCACGCATTTTTTCCACGCATTTTTCTTACGGTTTTACTATCACATTTTTTTCAGTTCGGTCACGCAGCGAAATCCCTATCCCCTCCAAGCCTGCCGTAAGGAACTTCGTTCCAATAATAAACAGTACGAGTATATTGTTATATATAGGCTATATTAAATGGTGTCAGTCATTCTTCAAAGAAAGTTAATTAGAATACTGCCAAATATTGGATGAGCCCCTTAATTAGGGAATTAGGGATGTATATTAAATAATTTTCTTGTATCTTAAACTCTGCTTGACGTACACGTGTCTAGTTTTGTCTGCGTTAGATATTATGTAAATAAAATTTATTATTAAGTTATTTAACTACAACTGATGGTTATTATTTAATTATGTTAATAATGATTTTTTTGTTACAGGTAATTGGTTTTCTGCGTATTTCATCATATTGTTATATTCCGCAGTAAGTTACTAATAAACCATTAAAATCTATGCTCTTACTTCACGTTACGTATTTTGACCACAATTAATACTTATTAATATCGAGTATTCATATTGTTTATTTAACTTGAATTGACTATTACGCACTTGCCACTAGTTGATACAATTTTGATATTTGTTGTTTAGATAATTAGATGTAGATTCAAATGATCTGTAACTCAATTATATTATGTTTTAAACATGAAATATTATGCCATAAAATATAAACAATTTTACTATTACTAATTTTTATCCTCAAACGAAAGTTAGACTAAATTAAATGACTAAATAAAAATATACAAGTTTTTTTTTATTTAATTAAGCCGCTATACATAATAATAGCGCAGATGCTATTCTGCCTAAAATGGAAAAAATAACTAAGCAATAAACTACCAACGCATCATGTGGACGTTGTAGACTGAATTTAAACCATATGCCGTAGACATTCTGTGCAATGTATTATTGAATGGAGACAGGGCACAGGTGATATAGGTACTGGGCGCGATAGTCAACGGCAGCTGGCACGCGTACCACCTGTGCATCTGGCATCGGCCCTCGGTTAATGCATCCTGTGGGGACTCGACGCGACCGCGCCATGGCACAGTGTCTGCCTACCTAGCCCAATAGCTCTACGCTCATCTGAATAAAATTATTTGAAAGTTGCATAATTTTGAATTGAGGCACGCTTGTCTAAAACTTTTAAGATAGGAGTAAGATTCTTCTTCATGTGCATGTATTCATATTCATTGTTGCAAGTAATTTTAGCTACAGCCTATTTCGAGAAATGGTGAATTAAATTTCATTCAATATTTAACTTTGGAATCTCAAATAAATATTGTAACATTTCAAGATATATTTATCAATTAGGCTAACCTTTACTCGTTTTTGTTGATCTCCGAAATATATGTGAAATGTAACATCACATAATAGGTAAGCGGTAACTTTGTTCTCAGTTAGTTGGTTGCTCGTAGAACGACAGTAATCTATTGATAATACACCATCATCGGAAAGTTTTACATTCTACGGCTCTCTTACGGAATTTAATAAGACAGTCGTTAAGTATTCGCTTTAGTGATTATTTATTTACTAAAATAGTCTTAAAGTAAAGAACTTAAGATTCGTAGCACGCTAATTATACTAATCACATAACTAAACGATAAAATGCTTGAACGAAATCGATTTTATGTAAAATTTACCGTAATAACTCGTTTACCGAATTTCTTTTTGATGATTCTGTAACTGGGTGTCTAAATGTCGAGTATTTAACTGGTGCTTTTACTGTTAGTGTAATATTATCTTCGTCAGCCGAGTCTCGTTTCAATATCAATATTAACAACGGTCCAGGCAGTGCTGCAGCGGTTGCGATGTCTCGCAAACGATCGTTAAGAAAATTTTGAAGCGCTTATTTCGCCACGGCCCCTAACGCCTGAGTTGCCGTTCTCACGGGTTCTTATGGCCACCCACACGACAATCGGGATTTGCAGATTTGCCTACATTACCTTCGATGCTTCTTGGCGGTGCTCCATTGTGGGGTTTCCGAAGCAAATTGTGTCTTATCACATTAGCTATAAAGCTCAGCGTTAAACTGCACACGCTGACAAAAAGGGATAACAAGTAGCGGCGCCGACAACGCTGCCTTGTCGAAAATGTATTGGTTAAGTACATCCTCGCGTGAGGAAATATAATGTAGAGGAAATATTGATATTGCTATTGTTCCGCGAATTATATATGGTTGTTACTTTATTTGATGATTTTTCCAAATTCTCGCTAAATGTATTTGTGGCCCAGATTGATTTATACCCGAAAAGTTTTACTTGGCGAAATGCAGACAGTCAGTTTTTCGTGCCATGTGGCCCAAGGCACGAACATAATACAATGTCAGTGACTCAACTGCAGAAACTGTATACCTTAAAGGCATTGTAATATCTTTTAATATTCACATTTCATTCAATTTCATACAGATGTAGGTCTATAAAAATACTATTTGAAGCTATAAACTCCAAACCGTAATGGATGCAAGAATATTACATTAACATTTTGCAGTTTTATAACTTTAAACGGGCCTTAGAAATCGCTTAAATGGATATTATTGTTCAGGATCGTCGTTTATTATTTTTACAAAGCTTAAGTTGACCAAGAATCCGGGATCAGAAAAGCTTAACTTTTAGGAGAACGCTTTACTTAGCAATTTATGAAAGCTCAACAATTTTTTTACTTAAACCGCCCACCCTTCCGCTGTTGTTGAATCGCATAAATAACTAATTTATAAAACACGAATATATAAAATGCGAATTGAATGTAAAAATATAAATTGAAATGCTCGGAGAAGCCAAAGCAGGAAGTAAAATATTCAAGAATGGAGGAGCATGCATCGCGACTCCATCAAGTTCACTCCGGATGCGTGTCGTTATTGCGCAAGTAAATGTGTTCAATATAAAATGGCATTTTGTTTGCATTAATAAAGTTTAAATCAATGCCGTGCCGGTGTAATCGGCATGCCATGTCCCCACAACACGTAACAATCCCGTTACGTAAAGCTGTTTTATCCGCTTATGTGCACTCGCACAGGGGCCGCACTGTCCTGTCTATTGTGTAACCAGATAGGCGAATTTCGTATATATCGATAAATATTCATACCGCAAAACTATCGAAACGCGCTAAAGATGTCATTTTTTTATTTCTTTTTCAGCTGAAATCGAAGTTCAATTTTCTCCTTCGCAGAGTTTCGATTTTCCACGGAGGAACGTTTCGAACGTTATATTGATATTGGTGATAGATACGTCTTGCCTTATGTGATATTGGAGTGTTGTTACAAATCAGTTTTATTGGTTGATAGAACTTTTATACATTTTATTAGTTTTTTATGTATTGTTTACTTATAGAGATGATTTCGTTTATACCACTTCTATTGGTATAGTTATTAATCCGTCATGTCATTGAAACGAATATGAAAATACTGTGGTATTAACAGTATATAAAAGCGAAATGTTTAATGTACCAGTTTAAAAATCGTGAGCAGAATTTCGTGTTTGTGGCGCCGAGAGTTTGCAAAAAGAGTTTCCTTCGCTGACCTCAGCAAACGTGATGATGGCAGGCACAGCGGTCCGTGTTGTAGTTTTTCGACGTTTATCGGTGGCGCCGGCCGGCGACGCGGCGCGGCGGTCCGTTACATGCTCACAAAAACGCCATTTAATTGCTCTGTAACATAACAGTTCATTTTGAAACCTTGACGGATGTGCTTCCTTGAATGGAGAAAAAATAAATGTGCAAAAACACTTCAAGGTTTAGACTTTGTTACATTGTTATCACGGTTCCTATTAGAGTAAGTAGATCATATCTTTTCATCATTGACTATTTATAATATAAACATTCATTGCTAATATAATCATTGTATTAGTTTGTTGATTGATGATAACGTTTACGTAGTATTTAAGCAATAGTGATAACTAATAAAATTATACAAAAAAGGAAATACAGTATGTAGTTGGCGCGGCATGTCTAGAATGAGATGGCGTGACGCCTATGATACCATGTGATAAATAAAAGCTCACGTCGGAGAGCAGCTCTTTGTCTAGCAGTGGGACATAACTACACAATAGGATAAAAAAAGATGAAAAATTTTGCAAATAGGCATATTCCGCGTATTTGCATAACTTTTCTCCTTTTTTATCCTATTGTGTAGAAGAATCAACCTGTAAAAAGCGGATAAAATCGAGTCTGAAATGCCGTATCTTAAAAATTGAAACTCAAGCAGGTCTGTATCATTTCAAATACATCGAACAATGGAAACTATTTACGTGACGTTAAGTGAAAGTGTCTCCGGAATGCTAAATCCGTTCCCTACATTGTGTGGAAGATTATCGAGGTAGGCTAAATATATACGGCGCCTCTATTTTCTACCGCTTCACGTCTATTTCCCATCGAAATGCTTGATTTGATAATTTGTGTTGTGGCCTCATCTATAATGGTTATTAAACAATGATTGAGTTATCCTTGATTATCGAGTTTCGAATAAAAGGACGGCTAATGATTTATAAATTTGTAATTTATTTGGAAATAATAATGATATTGTGTTGTCAATTTATTTTAGCAGTCGAGTTTTAGTCGTATTCCTAGTTAAAAATAAAAATGAAACATTATTCCATCAATCAGTTTATGTTGCTACAACAGATATAAATGTATCTGCATTTTCAGTTATTATAAACCTTCCGTTTTTAAAACGTAATCTTTGCATCCATTTAGACGAAACCTTTACATGGATATCATCGTGTCACGGCACCAGTTCCCTTGATCTTTTGTCTTAATTATGAAACCGTTTTTATCTCGGCCCTACTTCGCCTCGTCCTTATCACAACGCGCCCGGCGCGACTCCACGAGCTCGTTATCTTTAAGGAAACGTTAAATTTCTTTCTAGGACAAATAAAGGGCACAGGCGCTATAAAAGAGAAAACTATTCCGCCTTTTTTTGTTCGCTTGTCACAAGTTGTAGAACTGTGCCCTTATTTTGTAGTTTTTCAAAGGAATTTAGTTAATCATCAAAGTTATGGAATGGTTTCACCTTAAATAAAAAGCCGTGATTAGTTCGGCATGGGTCTTTTACTAAAACGAATCTTTTCCATCGCCAAATTCAAAATTTAGGTAGTTAATGCATTCATTTGCTTAAATGTTCACTTCAAAGTTAACTCCCGGACATTTTAGTCATTGGACGTTCATAATTAATTCAAATTTGATAATTTAGACATCGTAACTTCACGTTATCGTTTCCCGTGAGAATGTTTCAGCGATTATCTCTTTATTCAAATGTCACTCGTGTGATAATTTGCATGCATTAGTTTCGAAGTCGAATAAAACTATTCGTCCAATGCCTAGAATTTGTAAATTCTGTGAGCACAACGTAGGTAGGTACATCATACATCAGGAATAAATTATATGAAATAAATTAACAAACTAAACGACTTTTCCAAATAAAAATATTATTTTTTTATGATGCTGGTTTGAAGTCTGTTTTAAGCTACTCACGCTTTTTAATAATGACACTAATAACTAATGACTTTCATATGGATGCAAATATGCAATAAGATTTCAAACCGCATCAAGTAAATATTGAGATATTAATTTTATTTTGCTAAATTCATTAACTTAAATCAGTAATTTAAAGATCTATTTTGCATAATCATACAAGGAAAATGTTTCATTTATGATGATTTTATAAATTAAGGAAGTTAATCTATTTATTTGATTTAATCTAATGCATTTAGCAAAATAAATTAAGTATCTCGCTTTTTACTTGTTGTAGTTTGAAATTTTATTGCGTATTTGCATCTATTTGAGCCTAACACTCGTTGGTGGCGCGTATAACCTAATTCCTAGTTAATAACGTTTTATTGTAGTTTCGACGGTGTAAATATTATGCAAATGCTGACACGCTTATTATGGATAAATTCGGTCGGTAATGAACTTTCAAAGCGGGTGCGCTGCGAAATGAGCACCACCAAATTTATTTATCGATTTCCCCGATTAGGTGGCGTGCGTCCCAGCCGGCTGGATGTTATGGCGCCGAGGTTGCAAATTTCACGGCGCCTCTGCTTCGTTCCTCGTGGCTTGTTTGTGAAAATGTCACGTCGCTGAGAGTATCACCCCCCCTCGCGCACCCTCCTCCACCTCGTCCCTGTCCCGCCGAGTCCGCGCGCTCCGCAATGTGTTCTTCTGTCGGTAATTCGACTCCGCTTTAGGAGTCGACAAGCGGTTGAGTACATGCGCTACAAACTTATAGTTCTGCTCGCCATCTCTCAATGGCACCGTCCATTGGCGTCCCCGTCGCAAACATTAAACACTCGGATCGGTTGCAGCGTTACGTCGCCGTTAACATTTTATGGATATGACGTTTTTTCATTTCGTCAGTAAGGATCGCTTATGATACATGGTGCTATGAAAATAAGTTTTATAAAGGTCACTTTATTGCCTCACGGTAATGCGAGGCATGTGGCTTACGCCTTACCGTTACGTAAGACGCAATACCTATTCGAAGGATATATATTACAAAAAGGGATAGGCATGTTGGCAACTAAAGTTATGGGTGTTGTATTATAGAACGTCCCCTCTAAAAGGCGTCGAGCGAGCGAGCCGTGTCACTCAAAGCCCCAAAATTCCTCGCACCCTTATATTTCGGAAAGAGGGCACGACTCGCAAAGACGTAGAATTTTGACTCGAGCAATTTTATCGAGAATACGCGCCCTTGGGAAATAAAGTTGACCACCCCTGTGATGTACAAGGACTTCGTAATTATTAATTTCGTGTTGCTTCGATCCTTAAGTTATTAGCGTGAGCATCGAGCGCCATTTGCGACGGTACATAGTCTCGAATAAATATGTTTAAGTCAACGTGCTAGTACATATTTAAACACAACGAGAGCGAAAACACGTTTGCGCGTGTAAATAATGATATATTACCAAAATAAACACATATCGGCCGGCCAGGCGTGGTTTATCGAATGTCCTGGCTTACACATGCCGGCCCGTTTAAAATTTAAGCTCGTCTGTCGAAATTCGCTCGCTACTATTCTTTTGTGCCAACTAGGCCTAAGCCTCACTTTGAGCCGTCGAATCGCAAAGAGCATCCGTCCGGACTGCCGACCCTCGTCGAAAAGTACCCTCCCTATCTCTGACGGGCAACGGCTTGCGGATTATCAAACTTGAATCGAACTCCCTCTCACATTGCTTATATTAAAAATAAGAATAAGTTTTATGCCTCCATGTACATAAGTTCTATTAGTTCGGTTACCCGTGCGTGTTGATTTAATTAACTGCTTGCTCATTATTTTGAGTCACGAACACACCCCAAATTAGGGAAAACCGTCATCCCTTCCCGAAGAATTGATATTAATTTTGTAGGTAAGTTGGGTTCTATTCCCACATGTACCGACTAATCGCAGAATATGCTCTATACATACGCTTTTTCCTTTTTTTTTATCCATAATAAGTAGCTGACAGAAATTTAAACGGACTATGTATTGTATGTAAAAAATGAAAATGTAAAAAATAAAAAGTAACGATTTAACTGTATGGGAACGGAACCATGCGTGCGCAATTCCGACTCGCACTGAACCGTTTCTTTATGTGCCGTAGGACATATATTTATTTCGATATGTTTGTTTTCGTCGGTCGGGAAGTCGGCACCGCGCTGTGCGCACTTTACGTAAGAGGGGCCTAACGATGCGATGTTTGTAGATTATTACGGTGAAGCGGGCGAATGACGCCTAGGGGCGTTCATAAACGCGATACGCTCCGGTTCCTTATCTGGACTTGCAATTTCTTTGTTTGCTGTATACGCAATTTCCCAAAGAGCGTCGTCATGCGACTGGCGGCGAGATAAACCGCAGAAGGCCTAGGCGGCAGGCGCGGCCTGTAGATGACAGATAACTTGGTTGCGTAGCTCGCTCTGCCTTAGCGCGAAACGGGCAATATTTCTTGCGAGCGTGTCGCCTCGCCTTACCCGGACGCCACTGGTATCCGCCTACACTGAAATATCATTTTGATTATGAAATATGACGGTGAAATTCTCCAGATAGGCGTTCACCAATTTACTCGCACGCTCTGGTTACATTTTAGTGTGAAATTGGAATCATATTTTTTATATATACACGCTATACATGTAATTATTTCTTTTTTCGATCTCGACGACGCGACGGTTGGCAAAAATTTTAACGGCCTGAAATTACCGGATATACACTGGTTGGCTCCGGACCGCGACTTGCTTTGACGAGCCACTATGGCAGTTTTATTTGATCGCACACCCTATTTTTTGCTAGATCGCGTGGTTACTGTATCGCAGGTGTGCCGGCGAATGACCAAAATGGTAGGTGTGACGGTATTGCTCCGCCCGCGTAATGCTTTGTGTGTTTTTAATTCTCATCTTGTGATCGTAATCACTATAAATTTCATAAAGTTGTTATAACTAGTGGGCGCGTAGTGTTTGAAATTCGACATAGTTTTATATGGATGCAAATATGCAATAACATTTCAAGCCACATCAAATTGAGATGGCAATTTTATTTTGCTAAATTAATTAACTTAAATCAATAATGTAAAGTTATAATTTGCAGAATTCTACATGGGAAATGTTCAATTTATGTTTTTTGGAACGAAGTTCCTTACGGCAGGCTTGGAGGGGATAGGGATTTCGCTGCGTGACCGAACTGAAAAAAATGTGATAGTAAAACCGTAAGAAAAATGCGTGGAAAAAATGCGTGGAATAAAAGCGTTAAATGAGACGTGCGCATGCGCGACAGTCGCATAACCAGCCAGCGTTAGTTCCTTTTTTAAAATGAAATTCATTCAGCCAGTTATTGAAGTATTTTTATATCTCCTTCGATTTTTAAAAGATTACGCTAGCTCGTTATTATTGGAACGAAGTTCCTTACGGCAGGCTTGGAGGGGATAGGGATTTCGCTGCGTGACCGAACTGAAAAAAATGTGATAGTAAAACAGTAAGAAAAATGCGTGGAAAAAATGCGTGGAATAAAAGCGTTAAATGAGAAGTGCGCAGGCGCGACAGTCGCATAACCAGCCAGCGTTAGTTCCTTTTTTAAAATGAAATTCATTCAGCCAGTTATAGTTGAAGTATATAAAAATACTCCTTCGATTTTTAAAAGATTACGCTAGGTCGTTATCTATATATATAAAAATGAATCGCTGTGCGTGTGTCTCGCAAAAACTCGAGACTGGCTGTACCGATTTGGCTAATTCTGATCTTGAAATATTTGTGGAAGTTCAGGGAAGGTTTACCCGGTGAGAAAAAATGAGTAACATAAATAATAAGTAAAGGAAAACACTAAAAACGACAACTTAATTTTCCAGTACAAACTGTTCCTGGGTATGATAATAAGTAAAGAAAACACTAAAAACGACAACTTAATTTTCCAGTACAAACTGTTCCTGGGTATGAAACACTTGATGTTTTTTTGAGGACAGGACAGGACGGGACGGGACGGGACGGGACGGGACGGGACGGGACGGGACGGGACGGGACGGGACGGGCAGAGACACGGACAGGACACGGACAGGACACGGACAGGACACGGACAGGACACGGACAGGACACGGACAGGACACGGACAGGACACGGACAGGACACGGACAGGACACGGACAGGACACGGACAGGACACGGACAGGACACGGACAGGACACGGACAGGACACGGACAGGACACGGACAGGACACGGACAGGACACGGACAGGACACGGACAGGACACGGACAGGACACGGACAGGACACGGACAGGACACGGACAGGACACGGACAGGACACGGACAGGACACGGACAGGACACGGACAGGACACGGACAGGACACGGACAGGACACGGACAGGACACGGACAGGACACGGACAGGACACGGACAGGACACGGACAGGACACGGACAGGACACGGACAGGACACGGACAGGACACGGACAGGACACGGACAGGACACGGACAGGACACGGACAGGACACGGACAGGACACGGACAGGACACGGACAGGACACGGACAGGACACGGACAGGACACGGACAGGACACGGACAGGACACGGACAGGACACGGACAGGACACGGACAGGACACGGACAGGACACGGACAGGACACGGACAGGACACGGACAGGACACGGACAGGACACGGACAGGACACGGACAGGACACGGACAGGACACGGGCAGGACACGGGCAGGACACGGGCAGGACACGGGCAGGACACGGGCAGGACACGGGCAGGACACGGGCAGGACACGGACAGGACACGGACAGGACACGGACAGGATACGGACAGGACACGGGCAGGACACGGGCAGGACACGGACAGGACACGGACTGTCCCACCGGGGGAGGTGGAAGACGATTAAATGTGCGACGGGCCACCTCACGTGCAATGGTGCAGTACCTCACTTAATTGGATTTAATGTAAATGAAACATTTGTATTAAGTTTTGACCACATTTTACACAAATATATTATGTAGGTGATACGAAGTTCACCGGGTCATCTAGTTATTTATAATTACATAAGTTGATAAAAAATGCTATACAATAGCTTTACCGCGGCAGTCTCCGAGTGCCACACGTCTTTTTTTTATTTCTATTCTTGTATTCTATTTTCTATTTCTATGTAATTTTATGTTGTCAAACAAAAATAAAGAGACATATTTTGTTATTTTAGTTGATAATTTGAATTTTTTGCAATTTGTGTCGATTCTACATTAGCCGAAGGAACTTCGTTCCTACCTGGTGTCCCACGACACACACCAATTTTTTTTTTGTAAAATACGGAATTTAACCTACTTAGATCTAATTAATTTAGCAAAATAGTGACAAATCTCTGACTTAAATAGGGGTCTGAGAATTCTCTTCTCGTAATAATGTTATATTGATTAGTAACAAAATTATAGAGGGCATAGAGTAATTTCATAGGATTTTTTACTCACTTATTGAAATTAATCCATGTTTACAATCGTTATTACGATTATTAAATAAATTACATTACCATTTTAATTACGTAGACTGCATTTGTTGTGATTGGTAAATGTATATGAGCCCGCTGCACATTTCTGTTTGTGTACGAATGTATCGAGATGCATAGCTTGAGTTCATGAGAAGTGGTATTAAATTCTTAACGTGTCGACTGTCGTGGATGTTTGTATGCAAATGTGTGTTCACGCCTTTGGTTCACGCATGAAAAGTTCACTTCGCGAATTGATTTCATTACTATTGCGACTATTTACAATAAATTTAGTTTTCGTATGAATAATAATCGCTTCAATCTATGAATGGCAGGGTTCGAAAATATCCGATATCTATACTAATATAATAAAGCTGTAGAGTTTGATTGTTTGTTTGTTTGTTTGAACGCGCTAATCTCAGGAACTACTGGTTCGAATTGAAAAATTCTTTTTGTGTTGGATAGTCCATTTATCGAGGAAGGCTTTAGGCTATATAACATTACGCTGCGACCATTAGGAGCGAAGCATCAGTGAAAAATGTTGCAAAAACGGGGAAAATTATTCATATTTGAAGGCTTCCGTTGCTAAGCTACCCAAATAATATTATTTGAAGGCTTCCGTTGCTAAGCTACCCAAATCTATACTAATATTATAAAGCTGTAGAGTTTGATTGTTTGTTTGTTTGTTTGATCACGTGGGCGGAGCCGCGAGCAAAAGCTAGTTTATTATAAATATCAAAATATCGGATATTTATGATATATATCCGATATACAGTAATACCCCGGACTTACGCGATAGGTGGGACCTAGCTATAACCGTGTAAGTCGAATTCGCGTAAGTCGGGGTACAAATTTGCATGCACTTTTGAGCGACATTATTTGAGGTTATCAATAAAACACAACGTACGTAAAACAATTCAACGTGTAACACGTTCGAACCTGTCGTAATCGGACCACTAACATGGCGGAATAGGAGAGCTGACGCGCGCGGCCATCAAAAAGAGTAACCGCGTATCTCCGAATTCGCGTAAAACGGGGTAGCGTAAGTCGGGGTATTACTGTATATCAAGTTTGATATATATATCAATTTTGAATGAAAGTCATATTATTATTTTATTGTATTATTTATGAATACTGTTTGCATATTGCAAAATCTACTTTTAGATAGGCATAATCAACTAAAAAACATAAAATCTTCTTTTACGGCAGAAGTGTTGCCATTAATGGATTAGAACTTACCATTAGGGAGTATGTTTTAACTCTACTCCCACGCTATCTACATTTGGGAAGTAGAAATACAGTAACAAACGCAAAAAATTACTTACTATTAATTTATTAAACCATTTTTGTATTGCAATATATTATAAAACATTTCATAAGTATATCCATTGATATATATCGTCAAACCCAGTTTGATATACATCGGATATATATCGGATATATATCGGATATATATCTTGATATATATCCATTGATATATATCCGTTGATATATATCCTCGAACCCTGATGAATGGAAAGTTATTTATGAATACTTTACAGCTCCATGAATTATGTTGGATTTAAATTAAGAACTTGTGTATCGTGTCGTGAGTCTGGCGGTAGCGTCACGTCCATTTTGTATGAATTTGTATGGTAATCATAAGGTATGTCGCATACTTGAAAGCGTACAAATACAATTGCGTACAAAGCGGACGCGTCGCGGTCTCTTGTTTTAGTCGCGCACTTCAAAACAGGCCTTAATACTGTTTAAAACACATGATCTCATCTATACTAATAATAAAGCTGTAGAGTTTGATTGTTTGTTTGTTTGTTTGTTTGTTTGTTTGTTTGAACGCGCTAATCTCAGGAATTACTGGTTCGAATTAAAAAATTCTTTTTGTGTTGGATAGTCCATTTATCGAGGAAGGCTTTAGGATATATAACATTACGCTGCGACCATTAGAAGCGAAGCATCAGTGAAAAATGTTGCAAAAACGGGGAAAATTATTCATATTTGAAGGCTTCCGTTGCTAAGCTACCAAAATAATATTATTTGAAGGCTTCCGTTGTCAAATCAAAATCAAATCTATACTAATATTATAAAGCTGTAGAGTTTGATTGTTTGTTTGTTTATTTGATCACGTGGGCGGAGCCGCGAGCAAAAGCTAGTAAATAATAAACAAAATTCGCGGTGTTGTAATAAACACATTTGATTGATACATGTTTAATTAATTGCTTTGTTTTATTGACACTTCCAGTTTATCCGATGTGTGCGACGGCCGACGGGCGAGCTACTTTGACCCCGTTATTAATGACGCTAATGACGACATTTTCGCCGGCAGCCCGGTAATTGACGCGGCCATGACCAGCTTCTACTATCGCTTTTTGATAAAGTTATCGCGGGCAGTGTCATATTCCGACAAAAAAAACCTCCGCGCAACCATGGAACCGTTTAATTTTTGATATTTTGAATAATTCTTCTACACTATGTGAGCAATTTCGCGGCATATTTTTTATAGGGCGTGGCACAAAATTCTTATTATCAGCCTCCGTGGCGCAGCGGGCGAGTAGCCGGCTGTGAAGCGAGAGGCCGCGGATTCGATCCCCGCACCGAAACAAATGTTTGTGTGATCCACAAATATTTGTTTCGTGGTCTGGGTGTTGTGAGACCGAAAGTCTCTCGTTGTTCCTGACACCCACGACACAAGACTCGCATCTTACTGTGGGGTCAGGACTATGTATGTGACGTGTGGTGTGTATTTATTATTTATTTATTCATTAGTTCTCCAAATCATCAATTATTCAATGAGTCTACGATGTGATGATGATGAGAAGGACCTTGTAAATTTTGAATCTACCTCATCTGATGAAATAATTAACTAATGGGGGAATGGATGGAAACAGTGATGTTTACAGTGAAAAGTATGGTATGTGTTATTGGAAATTATGACCTCTAGCGCAGAAACTGTTAGGTTTATATAATACTAGCTTTTGCTCGCGGCTCCGCCCACGTGATCAAACAAACAAACAAACAATCAAACTCTACAGCTTTATAATATTAGTATAGATTAGGGTAGCTTAGCAACGGAAGCCTTCAAATAATATTATTTCGGTAGCTTAGCAACGGAAGCCTTCAAATATGAATAATTTTCCCCGTTTTTGCAACATTTTTCACTGATGCTTCGCTTCTAATGGTCGCAGCGTAATGTTATATAGCCTAAAGCCTTCCTCGATAAATGGACTATCCAACACAAAAAGAATTTTTCAATTCAAACCAGTAGTTCCTGAGATTAGCCCGTTCAAACAAACAAACAATCAAACTCTACAGCTTTATCTATACTAATAATAAAGCTGTAGAGTTTGATTGTTTGATTGTTTGTTTGTTTGTTTGTTTGTTTGTTTGTTTGAACGCGCTAATCTCAGGAATTACTGGTTCGATTTAAAAAATTCTTTTTGTGTTGGATAGTCCATTTATCGAGGAAGGCTTTAGGATATATAACATTACGCTGCGACCATTAGAAGCGAAGCATCAGTGAAAAATGTTGCAAAAACGGGGAAAATTATTCATATTTGAAGGCTTCCGTTGCTAAGCTACCAAAATAATATTATTTGAAGGCTTCCGTTGTCAAATCAAAATCAAATCTATACTAATATTATAAAGCTGTAGAGTTTGATTGTTTGTTTGTTTATTTGATCACGTGGGCGGAGCCGCGAGCAAAAGCTAGTTATTAGTATAGATTTATTTCACTCATAAGAACAATTCAGTTCGATGGTAAATACTGTTTGCCTAGTGAGAGATATTTTACACATTCGATTCCAAGTACGGTGACTGCGATGTGTATAGAATACTAGCTTTTGCTCGCGGCTCCGCCCACGTGATCAAACAAACAAACAAACAATCAAACTCTACAGCTTTATAATATTAGTATAGATTTGGGTAGCTTAGCAACGGAAGCCTTCAAATAATATTATTTCGGTAGCTTAGCAACGGAAGCCTTCAAATATGAATAATTTTCCCCGTTTTTGCAACATTTTTCACTGATGCTTCGCTTCTAATGGTCGCAGCGTAATGTTATATATCCTATAGCCTTCCTCGATAAATGGACTATCCAACACAAAAAGAATTTTTCAATTCGAACCAGTAGTTCCTGAGATTAGCGCGTTCAAACAAACAAACAAACAAACAAACAATCAAACAATCAAACTCTACAGCTTTATTATTAGTATATAGAAATATAGCGGTATCTAGTGTCAATTCAAGTAATTTGTATGTCATTTACAGTCCGTTCAGCGGCCCCCGTATATTTATAAAATTAAACAGGCAAAGGAGTTTATCTGAACGATTGTTGGCATATTTTTTTCAGATTACGTATTGGGATGATAATGGAATTGGTGATAAGTGGTAAATAAGATACTATCCTTGCAATCCCTAGTGGAGAGCATTCAATAACATTCAGGTATCTAATTAAAGTAGTCTACGAAATGTAAAAAAACGTGATTTAAGTCAATAATTCACTAGTATAATTATGAGAATTTTTTCGACCGACCCAGCGGGATCGGGTTACTGCGCGCGTCACGCGTGTATGCAAAGTTTCTAGAATAATTTCACAGTTTTTGTACATAATTGGTTAAAAATGTAAAATAATTTCGAAGGGTACACACGAAACGTAAATGTACTCGTGGGAACCACACGTTTTCACATGTGCTTATCAAAACACCGGACCCGGTTTAATACCTTCGAATATACGAGTGTTAATGTTGATAAATGTTAATGTGTGCGTTAACGAAGAGCCGTAGCCATGGCACGTGTAGGGTATGAGCGTTTTCCAATTTCAAAATATTGGACTTGCAGAAGCCGGCAAACGAGCAAGTGGGCCACCTGATGATAAGAGTAGTAAGTACCTGGAGTAAGTGTGTGCAAAGAGCGTCACTGACGGATGGGTAATCATTTCAGTTTCAGGCGATGAGATGACACATGGTCATATTTAACGAAGATTAAAGGGAATCGAATTATGAGTTCATTATTGCCCTTAAACATGTAATTGATAAATGATTTGATGATGAAGTCCTCAATTAAAGTATCATAACGCTTAGTCTATTCTAAACGTAATCCTTTTATCAGTTAATCTTATATCATTCGTTGTCCCGTATATTACTAAATTACAAAGTCGTTTATCAAACAAGCCGGGTGTCTAGTGTGGTGATCGTCAGTCGTGAGCGAGCGTGGGAGCGTTACTATGATTTGTTTACGCGGCGGCCGCGGCATGGCAGCACGGCGCACGGCGGTAGAGGCGCGTTCGATCAGCTGTGCGCGTGACGTGGCACGGGGCGTGCGCGCGCGCACTCCGCGTCATTGTGACGCGCGCAGCTCTATCTCACCGCGTCGCGACTTGCCATTCTAATATGCCTAGGGTTGGCATGTTATCTTTAAGAATATAAATGAATGTCGGAGTTTAGACAGTTTTATCTTTTTTGCTTTCTGTCATAATATGCCTAGGGTTGGCATGATATCTTTAAGTAAATATGAATATCGGAGTTTTGACAGTTTTATCTTTTTTGTTTTCTGTCAGGCTTTATCCCAGCATACTATCATGGTCCACCTTCCTACCTAGACTTCTCAATTACACCCGATTTTGAGAATCCACCTTAGTTTTATAATTTTCAGTAATTTATATGTATGCGTTCTATTACTATTATAACATATTGTATCAAACAAACTCATGATTACCGGGGTTGGGAATCGAACCCACGGACTCGGAATTTAGCAGTCTTTGTAGCTAAGATTACTGTTATCAGACCGATCAAGTACTTTCAGATCATAGAAAGCTTTAAATTAACGATTTATTGACGCCGCTCTCCTCAAGTTACTCTGGCTCGTGGTTAAATGATAATGAACAGAACGTGTTTTATCTAACTTAATACAAAAACATTGTGCGTAATCTTATGAATACAATATTTTTAATAAGAAAATATTGCAAAACAAAACCGTATATTTTTTAAAAGCTACACAGTATCCGATGAAATATGAAAATCCATTAAAAACGAGCAAAAAAATTGTAATACGAATTTCGTAATGATTGTGGTAACCGGAGACCTTAATACGACACTTTACGGTTGCCACTGTGGTATAATTCGCCACCCGTGTTGATACCTTATTTACTCATAAATAAACGTGATCTCGATTACTTAGCTTGCTAATTACAATTTTCGCGAATCAATTTTGGCGAAGGTTGTCATGGACCGATTTGGAATAATCCAAACATAAGGCTTACTAATATACCCGTCGAGTCGCATTGCTTATATTCAACGAGCTGATGCCCGCGGCTCTGATCGCATGAATATTTTTTTCTGAGATAAAAATATTCCATAAAAAAGGTTCATACAATACTCCACGGCCTTCAAATTAAAATGTCCAATAATATTTTTTTTCGGGCCTTAAACGGGCTTTAAACTATCATCTGACCGAACTACAGGCTTCTATCTTTAGTAGTTCTTGAGATATGTTTAATCAGTGAAGTTGTATTTCGCTTTAAGATTATATAAAACTAGCTTTTGGTCGCGGCTCCGCCCGCCTGATCTACCCTGTCTCTATACCAATTTTCAACAAAATCCGTTCAGAATTTTCGATGTGATTGATGAATATCAAGATTCCTGTTTTATCCCATTTTATAGCACTTAATCGGGATAAAAGTATCCTATCACCCAAGTCAGCTCATACCCTGTCTGTATACCAAATTTCATCAAAATCCGTTCAGTAGTTTCAGCGTGATTGACGGACAAAAATCCAAACAAACAAACTTTCACATTTATAATATTAGTGTGATGTGGCCCTTTTGATTTTTTTATTATCATAAGATAAAAGTAACATCAAACATTGTTTGTGTCACCGAAACCGTGATGTAGCTTAGCTATATAACATAGCTACTTCACGGTTTGTAAAGGAAAGATTTTTAGTGGTCCCGATATAATAATCATTTGACGACTTCCATAATTGTATCGACGTTTGTGAATTTCACATAGAATAATAATTTCGTATACATATAAAATATTTTCTTATATGTAGTTCATTAGCTGTCCCTCGCGATTTCACCTGCACGTTACTGCCCTGCTCCCATGGGTCATAGTGATACATATGAACCTTCTTCATGGATCACTCTATCTATTGCAGAAAACTGCATTAAAATCCGTTGAATAGTTCAAAAGATCTAAGCGCACAGCGGAGGCGACTTCATTTTATCTTTATATATATAATTCTTCTGTGAGTGTGTATGTTCCTGAACTTCTCTTAAACGACTGGACCGATTTTGATGAAATTTTTTGTGTGTGTTCAAGGGGATCTGAGAATGGTTTAGATTCACAATTTTGTCCGCTGGACAATGTTTTTTTTATTAATTTTTAATTTATTAGTAGTTGTTGATTTTGGAATGTTCATTTTCCAGTACAAACTGTTCCTGGGTACTATAAGCGCAGGTATAAACCGGATGGTTGTCGTTGCGAAGCTTGCCGTGATGACGGGTCGTATAGCGTCTAGAATGGACAGGGACAGGACAGGGACAGGACAGTGAGACAGGACAGTGAGACAGGAAAGTGAGACAGGACAGTGAGACAGGACAGTGAGACAGGACAGTGAGACAGGACAGTGAGACAGGACAGTGAGACAGGACAGTGAGACAGGACAGTGAGACAGGACAGTGAGACAGGACAGTGAGACAGGACAGTGAGACAGGACAGTAAGAGGACAGTGAGACAGGACAGTGAGACAGGACAGTGAGACAGGACAGTGAGACAGGACAGTGAGACAGGACAGTGAGAAAGGACAGTGAGACAGGACAGTGAGACAGGACAGTGAGACAGGACAGAAAGACATGACTGAGAGACAGGACAGTGAGACAGGACAGTGAGACAGGACAGTGAGACAGGACAGTGAGACAGGCCAGTGAGACAGGATAGTGAGACAGGACAGTGAGACAGGACAGTGAGACAGGACAGTGAGACAGGACAGTGAGACAGGACAGTGAGACAGGACAGTGAGACAGGACAGTGAGACAGGACAGTGAGACAGGACAGTGAGACAGGACAGTGAGACAGGACAGAGAGACAGGACAGTGAGACAGGACAGTGAGACAGGACAGTGAGACAGGACAGAGAGACATGACAGAGAGACAGGACAGTGAGACAGGACAGTGAGACAGGACAGTGAGACAGGACAGTGAGACAGGACAGTGAGACAGGACAGGACAGGGACAGGACAAGACGGGGACAGGACGGGGACGGGACGGGGACGGGACGGGACGGGGACAGGACGGGGACGGGACGCGGACAGGACGGGGACAGGACGGGGACGGGACGGGGACAGGACTGTCCAACCGGAGGGAGGTGGGAGACGACCTGACTTAGGTCGTCGAAGTCAATTAAATGTGCGACGGGCTACCTCACGTGCAATGGCGCAGTACCTCACTTAATTGCATTTAATGTAAATAAAACATTTGTATTAAGTTTTGACCACATTTTACACAAATATATTATGTAGGTGATACGAAGTTCACCGGGTCATCTAGTACTATGTAAAGATTTGATTACTTAGTTGTTTATGGTATATTTATGTCTCTTCCATGATCTATATCCAGGCTATTGCAAAAAATGCATTCTTCACCGGTGTTAATTAAATTGCAATAGAGTAGTTGAAATGTAATTCTGGTTAACGCTTGTTTTGAATTAACCTCGCAAGTAATGGATCAACGGGAAGAGGAAATGAGATTTTCCATTAAACTCGCATTTCCCCTTTTAAAAGGGGCATTACTATAATTATATGTGGATTGTTTTTCGGACATACTATTCATTAAATTAACGTATGGTTGTAGAAGTTGAACATTTTAATCAACTGAAAAATAGGAGTTTCTGTATGTATGTATTCAAATTGTCCGCGAGTTTTTAAGTTTATATAATATTCTTATGTATTGAGTTTCATATTAATGTACATGTCGATCATCAATATTTTGTATATTTTACCGTGTATCTCGGGCATTTCTTAAAATATTCATTTAATTATTTTTTATTCGACACTTCAGTACCCGAGGAATTAAGATTTAAACAACAAATTTTACATTTATGCACCGATTTTCATAACTCCTAACTAAAAAACTTTTAACAAAAATAAAACCGAATTACAAAGAATGAGAAACAAAATGCGACGTATATGCGCGAATAAAAAGGTTAACTGTTTGTCTGAGTGCTGTCAATCATTGACGTACAATAAATTAGCTATAAATGCTATAGCTTTTTATTTTTTGCTTTTATTTTTTTAAGGCTGTTTCATTTTATTTCAAAAGTTTTCTTTAGCCTAATCTTCTATAAAATAAGAACATGATGGTATAACGAAAATAATTAGCACAAAAAAATATCGTATTCATACCCATTCTTATTCGCAATTTAATAACAAAAACAGAATTAAGTTATTCATGGCATGAGGTCGGTAACCTCGTAATACGGCATAATTTATTTTGAGAAAAACAAACATGGCGAACTAAGAATAAGAAATACCTGTCTCATAATACCGAAACTATTCCAATTTCGTATATTCAGAAATAATATGATTCAGTCATCTTTATAAGTATATCAAAGCGTCGCGTTGGTTTGTAATCGTGTTTTGAATATCTTGACCATTTTAAGGTTCTTGTCGAGACGCTGTCAATAGTTTTATGACGTCATGCTACAACCCACACGGGTAAACCGCGAGGGACAGTTAGTTTTTTTTTTATATGACTAACCCACGCCAATTACCTTGACGACGTAGCGTTTTTAGTGTTTCTTTTAATTCGTTATTTTACTATTTGTTTAGAATGAATTAAAAATAGATAATACACGCTTACGTCGTAATTAATACTTATTAAAATATAACTAATTTAAACGGATTTTATCGCGGTTTTTTATTCATTTTGATCCCGACGTTTCGAAGACTTTTCAGCCTTCGTAGAGTCACGAGGGGGACTGAGGTGTAGGTTGTCCCAAAATGTTAACATTTTAAAATCAGTTTAAATTAGTTTTATTTCAATGAGTAACATTCGCGTAAACGTAAGAAATCATTAATTAATACTTTTTTTTTACAAAAGTTGAGCGTAGTTAAACAAAATCTGCTTCGGCAGAAATTTCCGTAACGAATCTTTAATCATATTTTTGTACAGCGAATTAGTTCCGCAAGTTTCCCAAAATTTATAACTCAGCGTCATTTTTACGAAAGCCTAAAGCCTTAGTGACAGCCTTAATAAGCTTTGCTGAATCTATTTACAGAAAACTAATATTCCCTAAATTTAATCGACGGTACGTCGACGAAACTAAATTCTATCAAACTTCTCATTTACGCCAATATGGCCGTACGTCCAAAAATACATGCTTTTTAACCGACGAAGAAAATGGAGGATGTTCTCAATTCGACGCGTTTCTTTAATGTATAACCACGCGTAAGTCCGTCAAATGTAGACGGATTTGGCCGATTCGTTTTTCACAAAATAAATGAAACAGCTCAAAGTTAGTCCCATATCAATTTCAAGAAGAAATTGGGATAGATGATTATTCGTCATGTATTTATAACCCGATTTTCATAATTCTTTTCGATAAGAACTATTTAACAAAAATAAAACCAACTCGAAAAGACTTATCTCCTTCTGCCTGGTGTTGTTATACCGGCTTAAGCCTGCACGTCCATCTATTTCAGGACTGATGTTTCCTACACACCTCTCTAGTTATAATCCAATTGTCGACTGAGTTTTTACCGACGCAAAAAAAGGAAAAGGTTCTCAATTCGACGTGTAATTTATTGTTCCGTTTCTGGTCGTGAGTTCGAAGTGCAGCATTGAAATAAAATCAACCAAACAACCGGTTTACAAACATAAGGGCTAATCGTAAAATTAATTGAATTAAATTAGTAGTAACATATAACCGGTTGCGAGCGCATAACGTGTACAAGCGAACTCGTGCGATAATATCAACTACACGTTTCAGTATCAGTGGGTATCATTACATCCTGCATCGTTAGACTTGATTGAGTATCCACCTTGAATTTGATATTAACACTGAATGTCAGCGTTATCTCGCCTTCGCTCTATACAGGTGTAGCTAATGTTGCTAAATTGAAAACCATACGGTACAGACTAAATTGCTATGATTTTCATCTGAATATGTGTACGTTATACGCAGGCGTTCAAAAGGGATTTATTCATGTTGGAATAATTTACTGCATTATATTGTGAGAGCTGAAATATAAGTACTTGGAAAAAAAATATTCGAGCTGAAGTTGTTGTAATATCTGGTCGTTATTTGGCAACAACTTTTTATTATTAATAAATAATAGTTTAAAAAAACTAAGAAACACGCTTTTACATAAAATCCAACTAAAAAATAAAAAATAAATTTTAATGAATTCGAATTAGGAATAGTGTACAAAATTTAAAAATATATATAAATTAAGAATAGTGTAAATAAGAAAAAATATATGTATTTTATTGTAAAAAAAACGTGGGGTGCTTTTTAAGACATTATCAAAATGATGATCCTTCTACTCATATCTGTCAATAAAATATTTTTATAACTATTGACACCATGCACCCCACGCTTTTTTTACAATAAAATACATATTTTTTCTTATTTACACTATTCTTAATTTATATATATTTTTAAATTTTGTACACTATTCCTAATTCGAATTCATTAAAATTTATTTTTTATTTTTTAGTTGGATTGGATACCAGTGATTGGAAAATTCGCTGAAACGTAAAAATGTCACGAAGGAGGTAGGAAAGAAACAAGTTTTACGAATGGCTTGTTAAACAAGCCATTTGTAAAACTGTACCCGATCAATCGGACAACACCCATGGTTCATACAAAGCGTCGGAGGTAATGATTCGCTGGAGAATCTTGACATCGCGATGTAGATTTGCCAGTGGCGCCATCTCTTATTTTTTTTCTTGTTTTATTTTAATGTGTCATGTAGACTATAATCCAATGTTCTATTATATTGCTGCCACTAATTGTAAATAATTGTAGGGGCACACATGTAACCTAGTTAGCGTGAAGCGTGCGTGAGTGACGTATGTAATATATGCTTAGTATGTAAGATTTCTAGATACATATAGTAGCGGCTGCGCCGCGGATAAGTAGTTCTCAGTTAGTTCTTATACAGTCGCGATTAAACCATGGTACTCAACACTTGCGTATAATTGTCCATCCTCATCTTAGGTAATAGACGCCACTCTATCATTACCTAAACTGGTGACCCCGACATTTACCGAGTTTGGACAATGGTCAAGTAAAGTGTTGGACAATGTACCATAAAAGTGTTGTTTGTAAAGGCGTTCATCAGCGATCGGTTTCCGCCATTTACACGGAAACACGGTCGACGAGATGGAGGTTGGCGCGACGGGAACACCATGTGGAATAGGCACCTTCCGTCAGCAGTGATGGAGGCGTCCAGGCCACCGGAGGTGATGGAGCTCGCGAGGCACATATCGCGGATCCCCAGCACCACAGAAGAACTCATAGCCGCATTGGAGGAATTGAGTCTCGAAGTTGCCGAGTTACGGCAATCAAGACATCAATTCACAGGTCGCGGCGGGGCAAGAGGACACCTTAACCGCTCAAGATCGCGGACGCGGGACTTCAGCAAGAATCGGAAACACCTAGAATGGCTTTGCTTTTATCATTACCGGTATGGACTTAAGGCCGAAAAATGCATCCAACCGTGTAACTGGAAGAAAGGCAAGGCCTCACCGCGTCCGGCGGGAAACTGAAGGCGATACAACCGAGGGCGGAGGCTTGTATCGATAACATCAATCACCGCCTATGCGTAACCGATAGGAAAACAGGACTTAATTTTTTAATTGACACGGGCGCCGACGTTTCTGTTCTCCCTGTGTCAAAAGTGTGCGTGTCCGGGAAATTCGCGAGTGATACCTCATATAAGGTTTATGCGGCAAACGGCACGGAAATTAAGACCTACGGTACGCGTACGTTAGTGTTAGATTTAAATTTAAGGAGGGCATTTAGATGGACGTTTATCATAGCCGCTGTTAAACAACCCATAATCGGTGCCGACTTTTTAGGCCATTATGGTTTGTTAGTTGATTTAAGCGCGCGGAGATTGAGAGATCAAATTACGCAACTAAATGTCCTCACTTCAGTTGTTAGAAATATTAGCTGTGAGTCATTAATTAAGACTATAGATTGTAACAATACATGGCATGAACTTTTAGGTAATTACCCGGAACTGACTAGGCCTGTATCATACAAAGATACTCCTAAGCATTCCGTGTATCATGTGATCGAGACCACCGGACCCCCGGTGTATGCGAAAGCAAGACCTTTACCGCCCGATAGGTACGCTAAAGTCAAGGAGGAATTCCGGATAATGACCGAGTTAGGTATCTGCCGACCGTCTAAGAGCGCATGGGCAAGCCCTTTGCACGTGGTACCCAAGAAAAACGGGGAACTGCGGCCATGCGGCGATTATAGACGCTTAAACGCGATGACTAAGCCCGATCGTTATCCGATTCCCAGGTTGCACGATTTTAAATATTTATTAGCTGGTAAGAAGACTATATTTACTAGGCTAGACTTAAATCGTGCATATCATTTTATTCCAGTTGCTCCCGAAGACGTCGAGAAAACTGCGATCATAACGCCATTTGGGTTGTTCGAGTTCCCACGGATGATTTTTGGGTTGCGCAACGCTGCACAGTCATTCCAAAGATTTATGGACAGCGTAGTACTACGAGGACTAGATTTTTTATTTAACTACATCGATGACGTCATCATTGCCAGTGAGACTCTCGAACAGCACAAAGAGCATTTGAACACAGTTTTTAAACGGTTCAACGAATATGGTATCACGATTAATGTGTCTAAATGTGCTTTTGGTAAATCTAGTCTTGAGTTTTTAGGTTTCGAAGTGTCAACGAACGGGCTCCGACCACTTGACGACAAAGTGCAAGCCATCATTAATTTTCCGAGACCCGATACAGTGGCGCAACTGCGACGATTTCTAGGTATGTTAAATTTTTACAGATCGCATATACCTAGGGCTGTCGCATATCAGTTAGAATTAAATAAATATTTGCATAACACTAAGAAAAATGATAAGACCATTATAGAGTGGACCGATACAGCAATCGAGGCATTTAAGAAATGTAAGGAAAGCTTACAAAGCGCCGCTACATTATCTTATCCTTTGCCTGACACCAATTTAGCGCTGATGACAGATGCATCAGATACTTGTATTGGTGCAGTTTTGCAACAATATGTTGACAATGTTTGGCAACCACTCGGATATTTTTCTAAGAAATTAACGCAAACGGAGAATAAGTACTCTACGTATGACAGAGAGTTGTTGGCAATATTTTTTTTTTTTTTTTTTTTATCCTGGCCCCGCAAAATGACTACGCCACACCTGATGGTAAGTGTAGCGCAATCCAAGAATAGTGTCGACCAACGATAAACAGTGTGTCTATCGTTGGTCGGCACGATCATGCCGGCCTGCTAAGAGTCAAAGGGGAGGGGAAGGAAAATGGGATTTATGGCTATTAAGCATTTTAAAAGCTTAATAGAGGGTCGATCATTGACAATTTTTACAGATCACAAACCCCTTATTTTTGCGTTTTCGAAAATTAATAGTGATAAAGAGAGCCCTAGAAGAATACGACAACTGTCATACATCAGTGAATTTACCACTGATATAAAATATGTGAGTGGCAACCATAACGTTGTGGCTGACGCGCTGTCTCGCGTTGAGACCATTTATTGCGCTACCGTGTTAGATTTCACTGAGGTAGCAAAACAACAGACTCGTGACACATATTTACAGCACGAGTTAGGCTCATCAAGCAGTAATTTGCAATTTAAGCAAATATGTTTCCCAAACACTGGTGTAAATATTTATTGCGAAACTTCCACAAAAAATATAAGGCCATATTTACCGCCATCATTTAGGGAAATAGCATTTCGTTCTGTCCACGACCTTAGTCATCCAGGCATTAGAAGTAGTAAACTGTTAGTTAAGCAGAAATTTTTCTGGCCGGACATGGATAGGGATATTGCGAAATGGGCAAGATCGTGTATGCAGTGTCAAAAGACAAAAATCACAAGACACACGATAACCGGTCTAGGAGAATTTGAGCGATCTGACAAATTTTCACATGTGCACATTGATATAGTGGGCCCACTCAGTACATCAGTTGATGGCTATCGATATTGTGTAACAATGATAGACCGTTTTACTGGATGGCCTGAATGTTATCCTGTACGAAATATTACAGCGGAGACGGTAGCTAGGGTAGTGTTTGAAGGATGGATTTCTCGTTTTGGATGCCCTGAGAAGCTAACGAGCGACCAAGGCAGACAATTCGAGAGTGATCTATTTCATCATTTAATGAAATACTTAGGCATCCATAAATTACGTACTACACCTTATCACCCACAAAGCAATGGCATGATCGAACGATGGCATAGGGCACTGAAAGTGGCTCTTATGGCACGTTTAAATTGCAACACGTCATGGGTTGACGAACTGCCAGCCGCGTTACTAGGTTTGCGAGCGGCACCTAGAAGTGACAGTGGCGTGAGCGCAGCTGAGTTGACCTATGGAAAAACACTTAGACTACCAGGTGATTTTTATGACAATGCAAGGTTTTGTGGTTCGGACTCTGAGTATTTGAGTAAGCTCAGAGACACCATCTCTAAATTGAAACCTAGGCCACCTAGTCATAAGAATTCACGCTCTCTATTCCTTCCCAGCGATCTCGCCACGTGCAAAAGTGTTTTTGTGAGAAGCGAGGTAATGCGAAAGTCTCTACAACCTCCTTATGATGGCCCGTACAGCGTCATAAGAAGGCAGGGCAAGACTTTCGTCATAAAGGTAGGGGATAAAGAGACAACCATTTCGGTAGATAGGATTAAGCCGGCGTATGTAATTAACGACTCACAGGCTACAAATATGTGTGATAATGATATTATTGTTAGAGATAGTAATTTTTGTTCCGATAACGCAGACACTTCTAGCAAAGTTTTCCATCCGAAAACAACGCGAAGTGGACGCATTATCAAATCGCCCATACGTTTTGCGCTGTAAGCAAAACAGTGCATGTGATAGGTATATATAAATGTATGTTAGTAATGTAATGTATGTTAGTAGGTCACCTACTGGTCACATTTTGTAAACAGTGTAATTTGCTTTTATTTTCGTTTATGTGTTTTAATATTTCTATGTGTTGTGTATTTTGTTTATCTTGTGGTGTGTTCCCGTAATTTGTATAAGTTTTTGTACCCCATATCTGTGCAGTTTGTTTATTTTTTGTAAGAGGGGGAGTACTGTAGGGGCACACATGTAACCTAGTTAGCGTGAAGCGTGCGTGAGTGACGTATGTAATATATGCTTAGTATGTAAGATTTCTAGATACATATAGTAGCGGCTGCGCCGCGGATAAGTAGTTCTTAGTTAGTTCTTATACAGTCGCGATTAAACCATGGTACTCAACACTTGCGTATAATTGTCCATCCTCATCTTAGGTAATAGACGCCACCACCTCTATTATTACCTAAAATAATATAAAAAAGCGTGTTAAAAAAAGTGTTTTGCGAACATCCCTTACTACTTAAGTAATTTTAATAACAGTTGTAGGTAATAAATTTGTAATTTATAACAATTATTCAATGAAATATTTAAGGAAGTTTTAATTTTTACAATATTTATTTATTTTGTTCTAAACTCGTATCAAAATAACACAACAAAACAACCAGCGCCACCTTTATTGCATTTAAGCTACAAGTTGACAAGAAAAAATCATGAGATGGCGCCACTGGACATTTACATCGCGCTGTCAAGATTTTATCCGACGTTTTGAAGTAGGTCAAAATCACGTTCTAAGACAAGTTACAGACAAACCTACCAACATTCAAACATACAAACATACCAACATATCAACATATCAACATACCAACATACCAACATACATACGTCTGAAGCTAATAAAAGCGTGTTAAAAAGATCAATAAATACAATAATATTATGTAAATTAAGCGCTTCGGCCATCTTCATTTATGTTGGAAAACATGAAGGGCGATGATCCAATTACCAATTTATACCAATTTTAACATTATACTATAACTCGTGTAGTTATTTTTCTCTGAGGCCTGAAAAGCCGAACATTGTTTGTATTTTCGTACTAAATTCTAAAAGAAATGACGATTTCTAAAGCGCTTTCATCGTGGCATTGTATTTTGCAATTTCTATTATAGTTAACTAATAATTTTTGAGCTGTTCTAAGGTATTACGAGTATATACATGTCGATAGTGTCGTCGACACGGTGGGTAACAAGGCAGCTGTGACCGCACACTAGATATCGTGTTTCCGGCCAACTCCTCAACCGTGGGGCTTCCAAGCATTAACCTAATGCTATGCCAAGTACCATTATTGATGAACATTTTGAACCGATGAAAAAAACAGGAGGTTGTTTATTAGTCCCGTATATTTTTTGCTTTTGTTGGAAGCCAAGCTTTTTTACACGACGGATTTAACTTGTCCCAACTAAATGATATCTACACTAATATTATAAAGAGGAGAGATTTGTATTTTTGTATGTAACGAATAAACTTAAAAACTACTGGACCGATTCCAAAATGAATGGGCTGGCTCGTCCGGATCGTTACCACTGTCTCACAGAAAACCGACGTAAAGTAGCGGCTTGCTGCTGCGTTTCGTACGGTGAGTGAGATAACCGGAAGCCCAAATCCCCTCCCCTTCCCAATCCCTTATTATCCCTTTCCTTTAAGGTCGGCAACGCGCCCATGACTCTTCTGGTGGTGGGCGTACATGGGCGGTGGAGATCACTTACCATCAGGTGACCCACTTGCTCGTTTGCTGGCCTACGCTATAAAAAAAAAAAATCTTTTTCCATTACAAAGCTACATTATAACTGAGTAACATATTAGGCTACTTTTTATCCCGGAAAAAGCAGATCACGCGGGCGGAGCCGCGAGGAAAAGCTAGTCTGAAATAAATTCACAGATTATAAACAAATGTAATTGTCGCCGAATGAATATGAATATGAAAAGTAATTCAATAATTACATCCAAAGCAGCATACGTTTACCACTTTCTTGTGTTTGTTGTTGATTGTGATGATTCTTCTTTAGTAGGTACCTCAATGTTGGTCCCATTTTAATTTTAATCGAACCCCTCCCCTCTAAGAGGATGGAATTGTATATGAAAGACTAAAGCTTCGAAATTTATGCTCCGATTTTGATGACGCTTTCGCCACAAGTTTTTAAATAAAAACTTTTTAACATAAATTAAATTTAGTAAAAATGCTAAATATACCGTATTAAATAAACTTTTTATCATTGACTCATAAACCTGCAATAGCACAGCCTCAAAATTGGTTTATTTTATTTTTAGCTTTTAAGTTTTTGGTTAAGTTAAGTTTAAGTTAGCGGTAAAACCGATTTTTATAGCCGACTGTAAAAAAGAAGGAGGTTGCCCAATTCGGCGAGTTTTATTTTATTTTTTATTTGTTCCTGTCTAGATTATGTTTTACTGTATCTATCCTAACGGAAATTAAATTATAATGTTAAATGAAGGCGGCTTTTTTATTAACAGCATTTAATGTGCGGAATAATTATTGATTTCGATTACGTAACCTTGATGTGTTTAGGTGCTTAGTTATTAATTTAACGCGTTAACGAACATATTATGTTGTTACAAGTTTTGTGTTATTATCTTTATTTTTGATATGTGACTAAGGACAACTAATAATTAAATTAGTTCACGCTCGCATTATACATTTAATTTAGGTTCATTGTAAATGTCATCTGTTTGTTAGTGCTTACGACATTTTGAGTTGCGACTTGTTTGTTTTAATGTTATCCTGTGGTTGGTTGTTTTACTGCCTCACTCAGAAATGTAAATTCCGATTATTTGTGTCTACAGTAATAGAGCATAATGCATTATTTATTAATAAATACACACAGTTTTTAACCCACACTAGGTTAACTTGTACCGTGAGTATCAGGAACTACGAGGTACTTGCGGTCCTGTAGGACGAAACAAATATTTCTAGCACACATACATTTGTCTCGGTTTGAGAATCGAACCCGCAGCCTCTTGTTTTACACCGGCTACTCGCCCGCTGCGCCACCGTTGCTGTCCAACTGGGTCTAAATGTGAAATAACGTAATCCTGAGAAATTACTAATTAGCATCTCTGAGTGTGATAGTTTTAAGACCCACAATTTTTTTATTAAACCACGTGTACTTATAACTTGATTAAACACTTATAATTAATTCGTTTGTATTACTTAGTAGACGTTATTGGCCGCATGAAGTCTTAATAATAACAAATAAAAGAGCCATGAAAAACATACAATTGGGGGAAAAAATATACCATGTTATACTCCCATATAAAGCAATTACATAGAATCATGAGATTTTGATAGAATACGTTAAAAAAGGGAAAAGTTTGTTTTATACGACGTATGATGAGATGGGTGGGTGAAACGAATATAATTTTCTTAAAAAAATAAGGTGTAATAACACATCACTAAAGTACACGTACATATTTAATATACCGCTGTATGCGTGCTTGTTTACAGCGTGTGTATAGCTTCACTACTTGTGCTTCGTACAAAGTCGGCTCGTTTGAACCGCGAAGCCCCACGTAGAGGCGAAATGAGGCCGTGCCGGGGTCCCCAGTCGCAGCTACTTGCGTCAGCTTGTCTCCGGCTGAAGTATATGAAATAAAATACGTATTCGAACTTTTCTACATTGTAACAGTCTTAAAGGCGCTGGCATTGGTGTTTTGTTGTTTTTTATTCTTTTATCTAGGAAGTACGAAGGCAAGGTGAAAAGTTGCAACCAATACTTAATATCTGCAAAACCCAAGTTTGTAGGTATCATTGGTGTGGAAGTTTCATTGATTTGATGCAATCCATAAAATTTACGTCTTAACGTATCCTAAATACCATTCGTAACCTAGCGAGCAAATAGAATTATCTAATTTTGGTCGGACTCCATTTATGGTGCGTTTAGCTGATTTAAAATCATAATTTATATTTAAAAAAATATATAATTACCTCTTTTAATTACATCGAATCATTAGGTAGCTCTGTGTCTCTTGTAATGTCTCGGCAGCCGTCCATCCTTAAAATAAAAGAAATAAAACGAAATGTCTGTAATAAAGTGCTAAATGATGATAATATTTGCCAGCATATAAGTCCACAAGAAAATTATAAATATTGAATCTAAATAAAAAGGAATACTTTTCAGCGTCTTTCGATTTAAATCGAATATACAACTAAATCGAATATTAAACTGGTTTTTGAGTTTATTCCATTTAAATATAAAATGCTAGTTTTTTCATCAAAAGCTAGCACGCAATCGATAATGGTACGAATAAATAGTCATTGCCTGCAACATAAATAACATTACAAGAAAAACTGCTTTCTAAGGCACAATCAACTGTCTCGTATTATCGAAGTATTAATTTATTGGTTCGTTCATTGTTTTCAAGCAATTAATTTCTGTATAATAGGACAAGCACCGACTGCCTAATGACTTCCGGACGGTACCAGGTTCGAGTGCTGAGTTGCTCTCTCTAACTTAATATGCTCAATTAGTAATTATATTGTATAGTTTTAATTGACTACATTATATAGTATATTTTAATGGTGAAACTAATAGAGTTTCCTTATTTTGCTATTTGTGATAGAAAACGAATTAATTAAATGTTGTAAAGTATTAGAATTTCACATCACATTAGTCACATCGCCATTTCAAGAATTGCCACCAGCTATTTTCAATGTTGAGAAGAAGCACAGAAAGAAATAAACGAAGTATGTAAGTAGTGTAAATGTTAATTCAGATCGCTATAATAATATTCTTAATAAATATTTCATAAAGGATGAAGCGGAAATGTTATAATTAGCTTTGTATTTATTAAAAATAATGCCTGAAGCAATATCATTGAATAAGTTCTTCTTTTATACGTTTTTATTTGTTTTACTATTCCTTCCTATATATAGGTACTGCTGAATAAATAAATGAACAAACAACTAAGACTTTATAGTAATTTTCTCCTATTTTTTATAGGTTAGTTTACCCTTCATTGTTTACTAGTGCTAAAGAAATATATTCTGTTAAGAAACTAAAAGGAGTTGTAGTGGCGGCATGGTTATTGGCAGATATTAATTAGTAGCCGACTGTGCTGTTTCTGTGCTGTGCTATATCTCTACTCTAATATAGAGTTTAAGTTAAATAATAGAATAGAGTTTAAGTTTGTAAGATTCTAACTTTGTAAGTATTAGTGTTTAGAACTACTGATACGATTCTGAAAATTCTTTCACCAATAGAAGGATAGATCATCCTTAAGTGTTATAGATTGTTTTTCGTTCAGTCTCCAGGTAGAGCTGTCAGTAAACCCTAGTCGGTTTGGTACACTACTGAGCTGAACCCTATGGTACAGTAATATTTCGGAAGAGTTTGCCTATTGCCAAATAAAACATTAATGCGATCACCTATCCGACGTGTCACCGGTGAAGATAAGTACCAAATATATTTTTAGACCTCCCTCCGGTCAGTTTTATGTTCCTCTCATAAAGTATACTTACCGTCTCTGGACTGTTAAATAAACTTTCACAGCGCAGCGGTCTTTTTATTATTTTACATTGGCAGTAAGTTTGTGCAGCCGATACTGACCAATGGTATTTATTTCGTTAGTAGTCTTTTTTTATTTGATAGAATGACTAGACGAGCAAGGCGCTCGCCTGATGGTAAGCGCCACGCCTGCCCATAGAAGCAATACCACACACAACTTTGAATTACAAAGCACTGCATGGCATTGAACTGCGCTCGTCATTTAGTCTCATAATGCCCAGTAATTTCACTAGCTTCAATGTCCTTCTAACCGAAACACAACAGTGCTTATGCACTGAAGCGTGGTGGCAGAAATAGACAAAGTGGTGGTACCAACCCAGACAGCCTTTCGCATACGAGGGACCTACCACCATGTATTGTATTGGCTTGCGGAATTCTCTATAATAAGTGTAACTTAATCAAAATCCCCTCATTCGTCCAGTGACTGCGTATTTTAGCTGCCTAGAACCAATGAGGCCCTCCCTGTCTACAAATTCTAAGTCGGGCAACCACAATATGCTATTGATTTGAAGATAATATTCAGATTTGTCAATTTAACGGCTAAATGTTTCACTAAAATAGTTAGTATTACTAATAGATATTCAGAAGTTTGACACCATTTATTGGTTTAAAAAGTTTTTTAGACTTCGCAGTAGTATTATATTAGTAACACGGTTAATGTTATTTATTATCTATACTAATATTATAAAGCTGTAGAGTTTGATTGTTTGTTTGAACGCGCTAATCTCAGGAACTACTGGTTGGAATTGAAAAATTCTTTTTGTGTTGTGTGTTGTGTGTGTGTTCTTTTTGTCCATTTATCGAGGAAGGCTTTAGGCTATATAACATTACGCTACGACCATTAGGAGCGAAGCATCAGTGAAAAATGTTGCAAAATCGGGGAAAATTATTTATATTTGAAGGCTTCCGTTGCTATGGTAATCAAATTGTTTGATTCCAAAGCGTTATCAACATAATATTATTATTTATCCAAATAAATGTATTGTTGATTTAGAGTATTTCATTGTAAACAATAATTTATAAAGAAGAAATATTTGTATTTTTGTATGTAACGAATTAAGTTAAAAACTACTGGACCGATTTGAAAAATTCTTCCACCATTAGAATCCTACATTATCCCTGATATACATAGGCTACTTTTTATGCCGGAAAAAGCAGATCACGCGTGCGGAGCCGCGAGGAAAAGCTAGTTGAAGTATAAACGTATTTTATACAGTGCACGCGATTGTGTTCGCGGGGCTTTGAAATCATACTTTGAAGCATCGCAATAAAATAGGGTATAACTTAATCTAGGTCTTTCCATGTAAAAACTGTATTTTAAGATATTATGTATTACTAGCTTTTCCTCGCGACTCCGCCCGCGTGATCTGCTTTTTCCGGGATAAAAAGTAGCCCATGCTACATAGTGATAATGTAGCTTTCTAACGGTAGAAGAATTTTTGACATTGGTCCAGTACTTTTTAAGTTTATTTGTTACATACAACCATACAAATAGTTCTTCTTTATAATATTAATAAATGTAAAATATGCCTATTGTACACCCATTTTTGGCATTGAATATCATTAAACATGCATTTTATTATTTGTATCTTTGAATGAAACCGCTTAATTTGTTTGTATTGTTGATTTCGTTGTTCGCAACAGTTAGCAACAATTATATTTAATTATTTTATCGCCTTTATTTTCTCACGATATTAACCATTAAGCCCAGGCGCGGCCTTCAATACCCACGCGGCGGGTTTCTGGTACTAGTTATCTTGAAACTTGGCCTAGTGTACTTTATATATATTTTTCATATTGAGGTCGCACTCTGCGTTAAAGCAAGCCTCGCGTCACATATATTACTCGTTGTATTTTAATGTCTGGCCTTGTCCAGCCCTCAATATCAACAATAATCATTCACTTTACACGGTTAGTGTTAACAACCGGCTAAGGGATCACGGTTGCCGAAGGTTTCATGTAATTGAGCCATAAATATGCTATTTACAATTATTATTTTCCAGATTCACAGACGTTGTTCAAAAGAAATGTTTCTTTTTTTATCTTAATTGATATTTTCGGTTTATTCTTTAAATTAGAATTTAAATATGTATTCATGGAATAAAAAACTAAATAGAAACCGTATACTTACTTCGCGTGCCAACATTGTGGGCAACTTTTTGGGTGCGTGCACTGTAATATATAGATCGCAGTTGACATTATCGCAGTGACAACGGACCTATTGTTTTGACATTTTGAGATATGCGCCCGTGACAGGACACCGCGACACGCTAAGGTTTTATCTATATATTTTCTGTTGCATATAAAATAATTTAAACACAGTGTGATACCCTAATACACATATCCTAAACTTCTAAAGCAACAGAACACTCAATAGATCTCTTTTATATTTGGGAACTCTACGTTTAATGATAAAAATTTCAATTAGAGTAAAAAGTAGTGATTTTTCCACCAAACCCACTTCAGGAATCGCTGCCCTAATAGGCGGACTTGTCGCTATTATCTGACCCGTGTCACGCGTTTCGGTCTCCTTGTCTCGATCGCATACTTAAAAAAACGTGCCTTTAATGTTAGTAGTTATAGTTAGCTGAAGTTAGATAAAACACAATAATTGTATTCCACACGGTAGTGTGACGGTTGTAAGGTATTCTGATTTTATGCGGAACCCTAAGCCGCCGATGCCCTGACATTGACATACATCCTGCGCTCATCCTCTAAATACCATTTGTTTTTGTTTCGTCGCGTACTTACCGAGTGGCCAGTGCGCGTCCGATCCTGTTTCGGCAGCATGTTGTGGCCGTTTCAATATTCGTTTTGTTGCCGGTTTATTCGTCGCTCTACCGGCGCATTTGAATAGATGCCGTTTTCAAGTTTTTATTTGATCCACAATTCACAGATTGAAAAGTGTTTTGCTTGCTGTATGTATACTGTTGCGTGTTTTTGCACTTCGTAATAGGATATTGATGTTATTCCTTTTGCGAGTCTCTTTCCCGTCGTGGAATTATTTTCATCAGTCACATCAGTCACAGTTGGCGGTTGATGTTTTGATATATTTTTTCATTGTTTTTTTTTTCACATATGATGTGAATCTTTGTCTATCGAATCTATGTGGTCTGGTTTATTTTTATGACTGAGAAACCGGTGATTGAGTTCAGATTCCAGGTCAGACAAAATTTGCGTCTGATATCTATATTGGCATCTATGTAGGCATAAATCTGTATAGGCATGTCACCTTTCACATCATGAGACGAACAGGAGCTCGGTGAACTATGCCACTACTATTTGCACCTAGGCCTATCCTTTCGAGAATACCGGCATCAGCTCATGTGTGTTTTCAAAAAACATGTCCCCAATTAAGGTGTACCGTTTGAGGCGGACATGCCGTGAGATAAGGCATGTGCTCGCGTGTGCAGGTCGTTTAACAGTGTTCTACCAGCGCTATAAATATTGCACGCCTGATCATCATGCCGCCCACGGGAAATTGGGTCCTGCCCGCCTCGTGTAATGTAATTCCCTTACACCTTTCAATGTTGTTTCATTACACGTGCCGATCACACGGTCTTGGCGTTTACGACTTTTGCAACAAGTTTCTCGTGTAAAAAATATTTAATACATGTTACCGGGAAAAGTGAAATTGTTAAGCTATGTGCTTTGGTAATAATGTGCATATGTTTATCACATTCACACATTGTTAGGGATTAAAATCTTAGCGGTTATATTTCAGGACCTTAATATAAATAATTAAAAGTTTATTTTTATGTCACGGTACCTATCTATAAAAGGTATTTCATATTTTCTTAAACTTTTTTAATATGACTTTTGCCAAATAATACCCCAGAAAGACATGATGAAAAAATGACAGCCTCCGTGGCGCAGCGGGCGAGTAGCCGGTTGTGAAGCGGGAGCCCGCGGGTTCGATCCTCGCACCGAGACAAATGTTTGTGTGATCCACAAATATTCGTTTTGGGGTCTGGGTGTTGTGAGACCGAAAGTCTCTCATAGTTCCTGATACCAACGACACAAGACTCGTATCTTACTGTGGGGTTAGGACTATGTATGTGACTGTTGGGTGTATTTATTAAAAAACAAAGATACAAAATGTAGGTATATATTGTATATATTCACCTATCGCCGACGCCGTAATTCGACGTAGGGTGTGTTGAAGCCTGCAGCTCTACGAGTTATGTTGCGGAAACGAAAGTTTCGGCAGCCCGAATCTACTCCCCAGTCACTACGCCATTGCCAAACGTACCTATCCTCACTATTATCTGTAACTACTTTTGAGGTATAGTCGGACATTATGAATTCTGATGTTGTTTATGTTTGTAAAACAAAATCAGTATCTCCATTTGAACTTGCTGTGGGTTGGTTCCTGTTTACGAAAGTAGGTCCATTTTTGATACTTAACTTTCTTATATTTATTTTCTTGTACTAACTTGCCATAAGCGCTAGTTTAATTGCCTACATGACCAATAAACTATTTTATTTCGTGTCATTTTATGGGATGTTCGGTAGTTTAAGGCATTTCATGTAGTTCAAAAGGGTGCGGTATACATTAATTAATATTTATGTTCCGACTGAGTTAACTTTGGTCTCGAAGCTTGGTCGACGGGGGTTCGATTCCCCGCAGTTTTGATTGTACGGCGTGAGCATATTAGATTAATATTCAAATTCGACATGAGTCCAGCATGGTGGCCAAAGCCCTCTCAGAAACAGTGGAGATCCCACCGGCATGATCTTGCCGACCTACGATGGACAGATTGTTTGTCGTTGGTCGACACTAGATATGGATGTGTGGATAGTGTAATACAGCGATTTGGTGGATTTGATTTGATACTGCCGGTGTCTTTACATATATGCAATTTATCAATTACCTTTTTTATATATTAGTACCTGGGCGACCAAGCTCTGCTCGGGAGAAATTGTTTTTTTTCGTTTTCTAATAATGAAACCTAGCTAGAAGATATTATTCGCCAATAGTTGTCAGGAATTAAGTCTAACCTCAAAGCAAACACTCATTGACTTCGTGTTACTTAACAACGCCATCTGCTGTGGTGCTCACAAAAAAGTAGTATCATTATTCGCCAATAGATGTCAGGAATTAAGTCTAACCTCAAAGCAAACACTCATTGACTTCGTGTTACTTAACAACGCCATCTGCTGTGGTGCTCACAAAAAAGTAGTATCATTATTCGCCAATAGATGTCAGGAATTAAGTCTAACCTCAAAGCAAACACTCATTGACTTCGTGTTACTTAACAACGCCATCTGCTGTGGTGCTCACAAAAAAGTAGTATTATTATTCGCCAATAGATGTCAGGAAGAGTCATATTTTTCTTCCAAGTTTATGTTTAAGTTGATAAAACACGAATAAAATGACATTTTCTAAAAATGATTCCTAGCTAGATCGAGTTATCGCCCCCGAAACCCCCTATCTACTAAATTTCATGAAAATCGTTGGAGCCGATTCCGAGATTCCAACTATATATAATATACAAGAATTGCTCATTTAAAGATATTAGATTAGATATGTAGCCATGTTAACTTATCGTTATTGTCATAAAGGCTTTTGTATTGTGTCTTGAGTAGGGATTGCAATCCGGAAAACCGGATCCGGTAATCCGGCGGATCCGGCATCATTTTACGTCCACCGGATCCGGTACCAATATACCGGATCCGGCGACCGGATCCGGTGCTACAATTTTTAGATATTTAAATAGAGTTGTCGCATTATTAGGTACTTTATTATGCCAAAGAAAAAAGGCATACGATCAGAAATGACAAAAATCTTGGAAAGAGTTGTTCAAGATGATAACTCTAAAGAAAAATTTGTAAGAAATAGTAGAAGAGAACTTAGATTCACCCTCACTAAATAAATATTTGACATTACAGGAAGAATTACAATTACAAATCCAGCAAGAAACCAAGTGTTATAGCTTACATACTAAACAAGAGAAAGATTTTCATAAAGTACTAAAAAAGTAAATGACTACATTTGAAAGGTCACGAAGTTTTGACGGAGTTCGAAGAGAATACTTGTCTGCTATTTATGACTATTTGCTGACAATAAAGCCGACAAGTGTAGAAACTGAAAGGGCCTTTTTGGCCGCAGGCTATATTTGCAGCTCTATTAAAAGTCGACTAGCAGATGACACAATTAACAATATTTGTTTTCTACGATCCTTTTTTCAAAATCAACATTGATTTTCTATGTATAATGAATACTAAGACAATTATTACTTAAAATTCTACTGAAAATAATTATTTTTCGTAAGTTGATTAAACTAAAAAGTTGAAATTATAAGACAAACTCATTATTGTGATAATTGTGCCATTCATTACAAAGATTCATCAAATCATGATAGTGCCTGTCATAAATATAAGACTTGTTTGTTGCAATAGTTAGCATTCTCAAATACTTTATTAATTATTGTGATCTCATTTCAATAAATTACGTAAGGTTAATTATATTCGATTTTATAATTTTACTTACTAAAATAATTGATCTATATGTGAAAGTGAAATCTATGAAAATTGAGCTACTTGTTTTATCGTTAAAATTTTACTAGTTACCTACACTAATAAATTTTATTTGTTTGCTCGTTGTCTAACCTTAACATTAGATTGGAAATAAATTTTTTATATGTTTTATTTTTTATAAACTACCTATATAAAGCACAATAACACTTGATTAACTTACTAACAGTTCATTTTGAACCGAAAAGCGAAAATCACCCTGACTTGATCAATCCGGCCGGATCCGGTCGGATCCGGCCGGATCAGTGGAAATTCGGTCGGATCCGGCCGGATTGAAAATGACGCCGGATTGCAATCCCTAGTCTTGAGTAATGTGATCTCATTTGCTTTTATGTTTCCTCTTTCCTCTATACGCCTAGATGACTGGATGGATCAAATGTTTGTGTAAACCACAAATATTTGTTTCGGGACTGGGTGTTGTGGGACCGCTAGTCTCTCGTAGTTCCTGATACCCACGATACAGGCTAACCTAGTGGGGTCAGCTTTATATGTGTGACTGTTGGAAAAATAATTATGTACACCCAACTTTCGTGTTCATATTTATTCTATTGAATATTTATGAAATAGCATTTCAAAGGCACGCTTGAAGCCATACAATAACCATGTTCCGGAGTCTTGAACATCCATGATGTTATCAAATCTTGAAGTACATCATTATTATAGGCAATAGCGGTCTTGCCTAGTGCTTCATTTTCAATGGAAAACATGTTGATTCTAATCAAGTTTATGGATGAATCATGTTTAATATGAATATAATTGTAATAAAATGAACTTGTAAACAATTTAACGATGCACCAATATTACTGTAAAATTATATTACGTGATTAAGATTTGCTCTACCATGGTTGTCTCGGCTTTAGAATTTTTGCGGTAAATGGTGTACTAAAAATTTATGAAATTCCAATGAAATACAAAAAAATAATCATAGAAGTCGTATAATTTTATTATAAATTAATCTAAATTGTAAATATTAATTGAAGATCATTGAACCAAAATGTAAACTAAACAGTTAAATTCCAGTGCATAAATAATAACCTGGTATGAGCTGGTAACACTCCGAGATGCCAGATATGTCCTCCGGTGATAGTCTTTTTTGATTTGGGCTTGTACTTGTAGTACACAGTACAACAATTTTGGTCATAATTGGTTTTGTATTAATTTTGTTACTTTATTTACACGCCTAATTAGACAATAATCACATATTTCCAAGCCAGATAAATCATTTACATATTTGTAGAAAAATAATACAATGAAAAAACATACATATAAATCCATATCTGCCTTAAGTACATAGTGTAGTAGCGTAAGTAGTATTTTCTGTCTATCTGCGGAACCAGCAGACTAACATTAGCGAACACACGAGTCGACTTATCTCGCAGTCTCTAAGCACAGGATGTGCCCGCAAAAATGAATGAACGCATTCAACAATGTCTGTTGCACTGCTTTACACACTAGGTAGGTACTGCGTGGTGCACTAATGCGCTCGCCCGGCTTGTATAAATTAAGCTTCCGCGGTATTTTTATACAGAAATATTTTAAGGATATTTCCATTTTTTTCCGTCGGTGGCTGATGTATCGTTCTCAAGCTACAAATGCCAATGTTGGCGAAAATCATTCAAATTAAGAATGCTTTAGATAGCTTCGAATATCGCGCTTCGGTAATGGCTAACAGAGCTGCTAGAGCACAAGTATCTTATCCACACAACAACGGGGGTTGGTGTGAAATATCGATAATTATGAAATTCGATTAATTAGTAATTCTCGCTTCAGAAGGCGGAGCGGATCGGTCGTCTTGTCTTTAATGAATAGTTGATGAGACTCAATTTAGAAAGTTTACAAAGATAACAAATTAAGTAAAATTATATTGTTCATCTTTTAAACACATCTATTTGCGTAAACAATGATTGGATATGTTTTACGATTTTAATTTGTGCATAGCTGTAGTTATAGCCGATTGGATACTGCATTGTTTGCAATTAATTACCTTCAACGTTTAGATTTGCATTTGGTTTTGATAAGCTTTGTTTCAATTATATTATTTTCATTGTTTTTTTTTTATTTGATTGAATTACGTTTATTCCTACAAGACATACATCCATTGGGTGTCGTGTCATTATGTCCCATATCACATTAATATTCAACAGCGCCCCTCTGCCACATACGAATGTAACATGTATTTAAGTCATTTCTTGTCACATTATTCTGTAATATATTTTAGATGGGAAATCTAATTACTAAAAGAGTTTTTCTTCCAAGCTCATATATTTATTTCAGCAGAGTTTTATGTTCACAATAGAAAGTCTTCAGTATATAATATATTTATTAGGTTCACACTTGAGCACTGCACAAACTAGACTGACCGGAGACCAACAGATATCTGCTTTTTATAACAAAATGTCAATCACCCTTCCATTTTTAAAGTAATCAATACAACTGCTTCATTATTTGGAATATTAATTTTACAATGATGAATATGGATTAAAATATTGTCAAAAATTGAATAACGCCTAAAGTTAAATAGATACAATTATCTAATAAGTTTTAGTGTGAAGTAATACAATAGTTTGCAGATATCTGTTCTCGATTAATTCCAGCTTCTTACAAGTCAATACAATTGCTATTTTTCTAACAAAATGTTTACTATAATGATTCTTGATCCTTAATATCTAACATTCGGCCATCCTGACAACATCAAGTTTGTCCTCAAACTTATGCGAAATAATAATAATGTATGTAAATAGTAGACATTTTAATTAGTGTTCATGAAAATAATCAAATTAATTTACTCGGGTCAAAATACACCATATATATATGTACAAGCTAGCACGTGTACAAGTAGTCAAGTAAGTCGTATCGTCAGCATTTTACGCCATAGCACATTATTGTATTAACATATCAAATCAGTTCGCATTCATTCATCAATCGTTCCGAGCGTACTCATTATATCATAGTAGTGTCTCAATATAATTATATCAATTTTATATCAAAAAAGACGCTCTTATTTATCATCTATCATTATAATATCATAAAGGTTCTGTACGCACTGTACACCATACATACTAATAATTTAATATAATTAATTATATAATGCTCTCTTGACATCATGAATTGCATCGAGGACTTCATCTCATGCGTTCTGAGATCACCCTCGCCTTCCAATTCAGTTCAATTGTTTTTATTTTGTCATCATTTCCATCTGCAACGGACCCCTCGTACATAGTACCGTGTCGCGTCTTCCAGATGACTTGGATATGAGCTACATCATGAATTTCACTCCACTCTAGTGGAGCTACTCACGCCTTCCAGCTCAACCAGATCACCTGCAACGGACCCCTCGTACATAGTACCGTGCCACGTCTTCCAGATGACTTCCCTATCACCTGCAACGGACCCCTCGTACATAGTACCGTGTCACATCTTCCAGATGACTTAGATATGAGCTACATCGTGAATTTCACTCCACCCTAGTGGAGCTACTCACGCCTTCCAGCTCAACCCGATCACCTGCAACGGACCCCTCGTGCATAGTACCGTGTCACGTCTTCCAGATGATTTATATATGAGCTGCATCGTGAACTTCACTCCACCCTTGTGGGGCCACTCACGCCTTCCAGCTTTACAATATATCTCATAATCATCAGTTTAGAATCACTTCACCAAATTTCTAAGCACTACTAGTATATAATGAATAGTAATAAAGTATACAAAACAAATAATCTCGTCACAATCATTCTATCCTATTGTAAACAGTTTTAATGACATATTAAATGATTTTGCGTATTCGTTTTGCGTTCATCATCAGAGCTTTCATTCCAATTATATATCACGGAGAGCGCTGGGGTGACTTATCAGATTGTTCGGACATTGTGGAGATTCAATACAAAAGTCTTTTAATTCAGTAGTGCAAAATTATTTTGAATACAATCTTAAAACGAAAGATTAATTGAGACTGGAAACGTGGTAATGTATCTGTAAACAAGGGATAACTTTGCACAGAAAAACTTTTTCACTCGGCCTTCCTGCCCCACTTATAAAATCTAAAAGATCAAAACATTATTTCCATACACACAATTTGATTCATATTCGGTATCAATAACAACAATTTACTTTATATTACAAACAACAAAATTCTCAATAGTCTGTTTTCATCAACCAGTTAGTGTTAGTCGTCAGTGTTGTGTCAGTATGCAATATTCTAAATCATTACAACCAATCCAACCAATCGGGCTACCTCCATCCGGTACCCAGTTCACAACAGCGACTGCTTAAATCTCCAAGCGGCCGCACTGCGACGGGAAATCAGGCCTGATTTTACGCCTACGCCTACGACTGACTGGAGGTGCAAGCTATTTGAGCGACTTGCGATCTTCTCCAAGATATTTGAGAAAGCAATAATTAATCAACTCACTGTATACTTCGAGAACAATAAGTTACTTGTTGATAACCAAAAAGGTTTCAGGAAAACAAGTCAATTGATATGGCTATTTATGATTTCCTGCATATGGTTAGCAGTAGAGTAAATAAGAGATTACCAGCTATTGCACTCTAAATGGACATGTCAAAGGCTTTCGATCGCGTAGATCACAAAATACGTAGGAAATGTGTCGCTCTTAATTGAATCATATCTTCACAACAGACAGCAGAAAAAACAATCAGTTGAATAATAAAATAATGTAAAAGTCTAACCGGAGAACTGTAAACTGTAACAGATTATTATTGTTGGTTAAAAAAATCAAATAATCTGGTTATAAATTTAAACAAAACAGTGATAATGAAATTTCAACAACGACTAAATCGAAGTTTGAATTTAACTATTGAATACAACGGCAAAATTATGAATGAAACTAATGTAACAAAATTTCTAGGATTAAATATAGAAAATACGCTAAAAGGGAATGTGCATATAGACAAAGTATGCAATAAACTAAATCAATAATCCTATGCTCTGCTTATGTTAAATAAAACGGTAAACCGAAAAACAGTCTTAACGGCATATCATGGTCTAGTAGCGTCAACATTGCGGTACGGAATTGTGTTTTTGGAGAAACGCAATGGGTAAAGAAATGGTATTCAAATGTAAAGAAAAGGTGCATTCGAGCTATCTGTATTTTATAAATTACCGACGGTTGCTTCACGTACTTCAAAAATATGAAAATATTAACGATGCCCTTATTATAACATTTACGAAATGACTATGTTTGTCAAGAATATTAAAATAAATTTTACCAAGTAACCAGTCAGCGTCGTTGCGACCAGTTAGTTACATGTTATAAAATCTAAAACTGCATTATTCAAGAACAGTTTTTTCGCAATGGCTCCAAAAAAAATCTAATAAACTACCTAAACGTATAAGAAATGAACAGGATATCTGTATTTTTAACCGCAAATTGATTTCATTTTTAATAGATAAGATATATTACTTTGTTGACTTTTTTGAATGAAGAAATTGCTAAATTATAACTTTTATAGAATATTTCTACTGTATTTAATAAATTCATCTCTTTATTGTAACTCCAAACTTATTAAAACTATTGGTACACCAATCCATTGGTAGAACATAGAGCCCCTACATGTATATTTTTTTTAAGACCTTTCTGTATACCTATGTTTACAAATAAATATATTGATATTGCACACTACACCACACTCAACACTTTAGTCATCGTTTAGTGTTTTCTATCAGTGAGAGTCAATGGAGTCTTTGTCGTCGATACTTGTCACAGTCAATGAGTTTAGAAGAATACAATGCAAATGATTCGTTTCTAGGCGGAGCCGGCACTTAATACCACTCCGCACCACCCACGCTTGTGCCGCATTCTTTATTATTTTTTTTATTTTTTTATTATTGATTACCAATACAATGTACCCTGATACAATTTCGCCAACAAATGCTAAAGAAACAAGTTTAATGCCATTGTATTCTTCACAAGAACCTCTCAGTCGCTGCACTTCACAGCCTTTGTGAAGGTTTCAAATTAAAAGGCTTAATATGAATTCTAGTTTGGGATTCAAATTAATTTTACTCTTAGAATCAACATAAAAGAGAATTAGTTCATATGGATACTCATCAGTCCTTAGGTGTCTTCAGCAGGGTGTGCAGACAAAGGACTGGGCAATTCCTCTGGACAGACCTCTTCATCATCATCAGCACCAGGCTCACTAGAGTAATCCGTTTAAACACATCAGCTTCTCAAGAATGATCTAAAACACAAGGAGAACATTAAAAATGGTTACTACAGGTTCGTGTGGTTCTGAAGCACAACTTCCTTAATATTTTTATCTTTTCAAAAAAATCAAATGAGTTGAGAAACTGTACTATAGGCGCAAGTGTGCATTAAAGGGCCCACAGACAAGGGTCTTGTAAGTAATAAAGTGATTGATTTAACATTTAGTGTCTTCCGAATCACCTAGTGACTCAGGTATCAAGCTGCGAAGTTGTAAGTGCGCGTGGAACTCAAATAACGGGTGCACTCCTTGCCTGCGCCGCCAGCACGGAAGGTGTCTTTGAGGGGATGACGTACGTTTGTCACCCACAAAACCTTAAGACCAGCTCACAACATCCAAGAACTAAGAGTGTACTCTCTAAACAAACCGATTCGAACCGTGTAACCGGGCTATAGTATCTATTCACTGTCCCAGACCCAGCCGTCAGAGAGCCAGGTCCGATTGATCGCCACGAGTACTAAACAAGAAGGCAGGCGATTATCTTATTATAAGTTTTATAAAATTCTCTCTACACTAAAGTGTGCCAGGTAGAAGCCCGATACGTATTGGGAAATAAGTCTGCCAGAACAGGCACCCGAAAGGCAAAAAGTTGAAAAAAACTGTTTCGAGTTCAGCAGTTACGCACAACGATCGCAAGTGATAAACTTTACTGGAATACGATTGTACTACATGAATTACAGTTTTTGTAATTATGACAATAAGGAACAGAATAACTTTTCGGTTTTAGAATTTCTCAATGCGATATGCAAGAACAGTTATGAAAATTATCATATGAACAAATAAAGCATCTTTTTTTTTTTTTGCTATAAAATCATTTGGCATTTAGCGGAAAGTTTTGACTACAAAATTAAGAAATCTTCACACCGTCATCTTCACAGATAGGCAGAAGCTAAAAAGGCTTCTTTTCAAAAACGAATGTAGCGAAGATCTAATTCAGTTAATCACACATCGTAGTCAAATACAATTGTAAATTTAATGGATTGTCTAAGCAAATCAATATTATTATAATGGAATCGGGCTCGCGTTTCTAGTGTAATTGGTGCAATCGTCAATACTTAAGTACTTTTAAACTTTTATTCTACAAAACATTGGTTCATAACAAATCAAATAGAAATTATCGTTCACATCTGCAACGACAATTATATCGGGATGGATTGATGTAAAATGTAATAAAATAAATTCCTTGCATTAGGTATTTAGTGAATTCAGCTTTGCTCGATAGTGAAAACCGTATTGATTTCGGTAGGCAATCGCTACACACAGACTACACATTTTAACACTTCTACAAAACCTGTAGGCACTTCAAATTACTTTTTATACGCGATCTACATAAAATGGAACGGACTCACCAAATCGTTGTTAGTTTCTCGACGTATACTTAACCCTCGTAAATGCGTTCCATCACAGTCGTCCAGTAAAGCCACTCTGTGAGCTGTACGGATGTGGGTACAGCGTTTATGGTTCAACGATCGGGAACTCTTGCGCGCCAATATCTTGCACTCAACGCCAGCGCCGGTGCTACATTCAGTCCAACTCCTCCATTATAGTCCAAATTACTCGTAGACAGTCGCAGTTCATCGCGTAGTGTTTCCACTGGTTCCATTGTTTTCTTGGCCGTTGCGATGAGTTTGACTTTTTTCGACCCATCATGAAGAAATATATATGCAGGCGCCATTTATCCCGCTTCTGATAAAAGAGTTTTTCTTCCAAGCTCATATATTTATTTCAGCAGAGTTTTATGTTCACAATAGAAAGTCTTCAGTATATAATATATTTATTAGGTTCACACTTGAGCACTGCACAAACTAGACTGACCGGAGACCAACAGATATCTGCTTTTTATAACAAAATGTCAATCACCCTTCCATTTTTAAAGTAATCAATACAACTGCTTCATTATTTGGAATATTAATTTTACAATGATGAATATGGATTAAAATATTGTCAAAAATTGAATAACGCCTAAAGTTAAATAGATACAATTATCTAATAAGTTTTAGTGTGAAGTAATACAATAGTTTGCAGATATCTGTTCTCGATTAATTCCAGCTTCTTACAAGTCAATACAATTGCTATTTTTCTAACAAAATGTTTACTATAATGATTCTTGATCCTTAATATCTAACATTACGATGTCTATATATGTGTGTAACATGTTGCAGTCATTCGTACACGAGACATGTGTAAGAATATAATATGTTTCCAATACGCATTACATACATATTTTCGTGAAGACGGATGACGTGACAGGTATTAAAAAAAAAAGTGCTAGGCACTCTATATAAATAATAATAATAAATAAATACATACAACGTTAACACACATAGTCCTCGGACCCCACAGTAAGATACCTACGAGTTTTGTATTATGGGTATAAGAACTGAAAGAGACTACTCCGAAACAAATATTTGTAAATCACAAAAACAATTGCCGCGGTGCGGCGATCGAACCCGCGGTCTCTCGTTTCACAGGCGGCTTACTCACCCGATGCGCTACGGAGGCTGTCAAAACCACGAAGGCTGAAAAGATATCGAAACGGGACCAAAAACAAAATAAAAACCGCAGTAAAATCCGTATAAATTTGTTTTATTTCAATGTGAAAAATTCATGTAAACGTAAGTAATGAATAAATATTATTATTCACTTTTACGTTTTATAAATTAATACGTGGCTAATATGCATAACCACATGCAGCTGATTGGTTGCTAAACGTTGTTTTTGTGAGTTACACCGGCGCATTATCACTCTCGCACTCGCGACCGTTCCACCATTCCTCCCGTAATGTTTGCTCGCAGGTGTTACCGTGGAATATTAAACTTTACACGTCGCACGTTTGTTTGAAGACTCGTTTCTTCACGCCATATAAAGTCTGAGCGTATATTACGACAGGCCCGTAGGTATACCACTTTTTTACGTGTTACCAGGCTATTCTCGTGTTTATAGCGTAGCATAGGCGGGGTACGAAAAAAACACGAAGCTTATATGTTCTATCGTCTGTGTCAGTTACTCGTTATAATATATAATCTCGTCTCACCCTCTCTACTTCAGAACCTACCTTCATTCCTTCTATTCGCGTTTCGGGATCACCTAGTGACTAGTCTATACTTAATAATTTCGGAATAATTCTGCCGACTGTCGAGGTACGCAATTTCTCTTAACGGTCTACATTGTATTTAGACTACAGTATACTTGCCACCAGATGCAATATATTCATTTTGCTGAATATAACAAAACCTGACTAGATCTGAACAAAAAAAACTTGGCATAAATACCATGGATCAGTCGGACCAACTTACATGTAGGGAACACTTAGGTCCTTAAAATATTGAGTCCTTTAATTGAACCATCGGAAATTAGGCAGAACTGCTCAAATATGGTGGCTGTTGAGAGTTAACAACGATCAACATTACTTGAATAATACGTACTATCAATAAACGTAAGAGGCTACTGCTATACAAACACAGACAAAAAAGGCAAATGTTGAAATACTGAGGATGAAAACAGTTTATTTTTCAATATCATTGAAATGATTGATAGTTTTTTCATATATATGTTTTCATGTTATCGAATTGTAAAATATTGGAATTGTATATAAATTCCGGGGTTATTTTGCCGGTTATCTAGATGCGAATATCTCAATAAGGTAAAACGATGAATTTATATATCATGCGAATGTTGAAAATTAATTATGTTTGAGATATGCATACGACTGTTATTTACATAGTATTCAATGTCACTAATTCGCCTTGTACATTTATTGATAAATAATCAGCCTTTATACATATTATATATGAAGTTTGTAATAAAAAAAAAACAAATAAATAATTGCAAGTATCAGGTTTGTTACTTAGGCCCCTATTAACATACAAAACTTAAGTAAGATCTATGCCAAGTGTCGAATTCTGTGTACATGATTGGTTTGTTGTTATTTAGCGCCAAAAACTAACCAATGAAGTTTAGGGAAATCGTCACTATACGTTCGCGCTCTCTATGAGGCTAGGCACTGGTTTATTCTACATAATTTAAGCTAATGATTTCTTATGTTTACGCGATTTTTTATTAATTTTGATCCCGACGTTTCGAAAGCTTTTCAGCCTTCGTGGTCACGGGGTGGTCACAGTCTACCCCGCTTCATTTTACACACATTTTTATATAATATTTCACTGCTTATTTTATTTCAATAATATAACCTGTGTAGTATATAGGTCACAGATACAGCTTAAATTCTATAAAATTTAAGGTCATCGTCCCCTCAACGCAGAACATAATATCTTTGGGTATTCAAACTCATAAATCACTAATATTGCAAATCGCGACTGAAACTATTGCAACTGTACCCTAAATCGTTCAGTTTAATTGACATCTTTATTGGAGTCCGAGTAAAGTGTTATTGCTCAGCATCTCCATATAATAGTACAGTTTAACCGTTGTAAAACCATACTGATATGATCGTAACAGCCGCTTGCTGTATCTTACAGTTGAAGGTAGACATGTATATTGAAGCAAGCAATTTATATGTATGGTATTTGAATATGAATTATTTGTTTATTGCTCACGCCTGTATCTCCAATGGGGGTAGGCAGATATAGCACGGTTCGCCAAACTGATATCTGTCCCATGTTGTGATAGGAAGCAAGACTATTGTCATATTGTGCACAAATAGCAAATCCGAGCAACTTGTGTTTTTTCAAAACCCCAAACTCAAAACACAAGTTGTGACTGTCCGACCTGGGGTTCGAATCCAGGACCTGAGTGTATTTGTGTAAGTACCCTACTACTAGACTAATGACGCGATGGTTTCTTCATTAGAAATTTTGCAGTAAATATTTCTTGCACGATAATAAACAATTTATGGTAGTTTGTGTGATTGTTTTTATGTAACAAAATCAGCTTTTTTTAAATTAGTAAACATTGTTTTATAAAATCATTTTGTGAAATATGTAAAGTTTACGGTTTTATTATACGTCCAGTGGTCAAAAGATTAGAGGATAAAAAGTGTACGGGTTGGGTTGTGTGCGGCTTATCGCTACAAGTTATTTCCTTCAGATAACCTTTTGTGTGAGAGAGGCGTTATTCTGATACTCTACGAGGGTTTCTGAAAGCACACGTAACACTAAATTTAGTTCAGAACCTAAATTGCGGTTTGATAAGCGAATGTCGAATTATGAAGGGAATTTTTACAATATATATTATCTTTTGCGAGACGCTTTCCTTGCTCTCTGATTTGATAATGCAATTCAGAATTCTACCAGACACCTTTGAGTGACTTTTGTCGCGGGGAAAAGCGTTTTATCGCAACCGCCTCATCGGGGGGAGGTGGAACTGTTATTTTGGACTCTACCGGCCTTACGACCCAGCGTTGAGCCGCCCGGGAAAGGTGGAAAACATCCGGACGACCGCTGCGCCGAGTTCTTAAAACTGTATACACCCTAAGCCGGCAAAACCAACTACAAACTCCGCGGTGGTCATTTTGGCGCATTAGGGACGGGTTCTCGAGACGACAAGCGCCCCGGCTTCAGCTGCACTGACCGGAACCGGAAGGCCAATCATTTGTTGCATATTCGTACTTATTGGTAAAAAGCGAACACAACCGAAGTGCATAATTTATGTCGTCTTGTCCGTTACTGATTTTTTTGCATGCTATTATTATTCGATCTATAATCTATAATTGATTTAAAAAATATTATGTATCTTAATGACTTATTTGGAACGAGGTAGGTTGTTTCTTCAGTGGAATTCATTAATGTAATATTAGAGGGATTATTATTTTACCTTCACTTTGCTAATGTAAGGTTTTCGCTCTATGCCGTAAAGTAGTAAGAATGAAAGCTCAGAAATGCATTAAGAGAGCTTTGCATTTATTACGTCATTTTCATTCGAACCCCTCGACATGTTATTAATTTACGTAATTTTCTCAACTAGTACACATAAAAACATATTGAAGACGTCCGGTTGATTTCATAATGATGATCGTTACGGGACCCGACCGTTCATTATCAGTGTCGCCACCTGTGCAGGAGTTACGACGACGCTTCGCGGAACGCACACCTTGTGGGGCGCCTAATGAGCTCGAGAATTTGATAAAACGCCACGTGTGTGCACCACCTAATTTAATTTAACTCCGTGAGCAGTTTCCGGTAATTCCGAGATCGTTGGGTGGCCTTTAAGAACGTACGAGTTTACTGAGCCTTTGATGTATGTTGCTTCGGTTAGACCTTCGAATATCGTTCCTAGTTAGGCTGCTACTTCTATTCTTGGTGCTGTAACACCTTTTTGTTTGTTAAATATTCAATCGGAACTGATTGTGCTCAAAATGTGTAAAATGTTCATGGCTTACAAATTTGCTCACATATTGAGTGTTTTCTTCTAAATTGAACCATATGTCAAGACAAGTATTATGTTTCTTTTCAATCGTATGACGTGCGTCCAGTGTGTGTTTTTCGATACTTGTCACAAATCACGATGAAACGGGTCTTTAAAACGTGATAAATATCAAAAAATACTTTACGCATATTTGACAAGACAAACCACAACCACACCACGAAATTCTATATCATCTGTCATCCTACAAGCAGCAATCATTCATTTATCTAATGGGGGGAGGAGGGGCATTAATCAATATTGATTACTGTTGTATTGCTACTTATGAAAGGTGCTGGCATCGAATGATGTCAATAATGGTTACCTTTTTTACATAATTGCCTAAGGCTCATATTTATCTAATTTGTAAGCCTTAGTTAGTCATTCGCTTCAACGCCGGTTATTAAGTTGATTAAGTAGCTGGAAGATTCTATAGGAAGATAGGCTAGCACTTGGTATTTTTTTAAGAATTCCAGTGAGTCCATAGTTTTATGTAAATCAATTACATACATAACACTATTAACTCCGGCTTAATTTTGGCGTCCGTCAGAAGATTCCGTGGAGAGGTATTTTTTCTCGCTGGTTATAATTTTTTACCTGTACTGCATTTACTATCCTGTGCTATGTACAAATAGTAATAAAAACAAAACGTACTATTCCCGTCTCTTGTACCAACATTATTTCAATAGCTATGAATATGAAAAATAAAATATGAACCAAAGGGGATCAAAGGCGTGACCTTTTGCTGTGCAAACAACCACGGCGCTGTTGATCAATTCCTTCTTTAAATGTCGAGTGAAATGAAAAATAAGGGAAATGTTTACGTTCGTAGAAATGTTTGTTGACTAAAGCATATAGATTTTTGCGGTACAAAAACAGGGTTGGATTCTTATGAATTCACGAAAACAATGCCTTTTTGATATACTAAAAATGATAAATTATACGATTAATATTTCGGCTTGTGGACATCCACGCTGAACGACTAACAGTCAAATGTAAAATAATGTATTGTATGCACCGATATTACCATAATGTTATTCTTCTAATAATGAATAAAGAAAACTTAAGATCGTATTTAACGTGTGAGAAATATCGTGACAAATCTAGACATTTGCATTGTTCGATTAAAATATTGCTTGAATTTCATACATTAAAACAATATTTAATTGCAGGTAGTTCGAGGTGATAAACTTTGACATCGGAATAATTGTATCGCTGAAGTTGTCGGTAGCCTCGTCCCAATTGAATAGTAATTATATAATAGACAAAGTATAATAAAGAAGGCAACACTAAATAGCCATATTATATTTTTATGTCGTGAGTTCGAGATGTTATTGTAATCGCTGAGACAAGGTGATTTAGTAGTTAGTACAATAATTAATTGACTATTTGAATCATCATCATCATCATCATCATCATCATCTCAGCTATTGAACTGCCGTCCACTGTTGAACGTAAGCCTCCCCAAGTGAGCGCCAACCATCCCGGTCTTTGGCAACCCGCATCCATCCGTTACCTGTCATCTTTTTCTATTTGAATACATATTAAGAATTCAAAAGTGAATCCCCTGAGTTTGTAACCCTAAAGGTATCGCTATATTTATGAATGTTTACGCAACTTCAGTTTGTGCCGACGTGTGCAATTCAATATTTTTTAAGTAAATATATGTATGCTTGTATCCGACCGGATAGCGACCACCGTACACTGGTGCTAAAACCTGCCATAGTGGCCCACCTTGTGTGGGTCGCGTTCCAGGGTCAACCAGTGTATATCCGGATCTCCCCAGGGGGCTTGCCCCCTGATCCTAACCCTTTTCCCATCCCTTTTTCCTTCCCCTCCCCCTTGGCGCTTTGGCAGGCCGGCATGATCTTGCCGACCTACGATGGACACATTCTTTATCGTTGGTCGACACTATTCTTGGATTGCGCTACACTTACCATCAGGTGTAGCGTAGTCACTTTGCCGAGCCAGGATAAAAAAAATGTAAATAAACATCTGTGAACAAAATTTAACTTAAAATGGCATATACCAATTTCATTATGTATGTTTTATATCTATTTTTTCGTAAATTATTTCATTTCTGTCTAGACATTTTGTGATATTTATTATTTAGATAGGTAATTATTCGTTATTAAAGATGATATTGACCTTCTATATCAATTAGGTATTTCCCGTAACCAAAACGTATTCGTGAATTGTTTATTTTATTGAATTGTTCTTTATGTTGAAACTTGTATTATACGGCGTCTCATTTTAGGATCAGTGCTTTGATTATTTACATACCATGGTTTAATTATATGGGAAATATCTCAGCTGGGAAAGCAGAACGTCATTGGTATGGTATTTTTAAGTGTGCCGGACTCGTATATAATTTTATCGTAAGATTATTATTTGGAATGAAAACAAACTACAATAAAAATGACTAGTGCACTATTCTAGCTTCGTTGTACCTTTTTTTTATAAGTTTAGAGCCTTACTTATAAACGTTATTTAAGCATTATTTAACACTGTTGTCTTTCTCTGTCAACGAGTTTTATAAAGTGGCTAGAAAGAGACCAAAATAGTGTGGCCCATAGTGTTTATGAACTACATACGAATCCAAGAAATGTCGGTACAAGGTACCCGTATTCTTATTTGTATGAGGTATCTTTACGAGGTCCGAATTCGTTTTCCGAAGTAGATTATATTATTATCCATCAATTCGGATCATAATCCTAGGTTTCGGATCGGATGCAGTACGTAAACACTTTTTTCTCGTCAGCGGTTAAGTTTTTAAGATAGAGTTAGTAAAAAGTCTCCATCTTTTGTTAAGATAAAACTTATTACCTATGCTCCACGTTAGGACATTTGATTTCTTTATTGTATATTCATGACTACTTTCAATTTCACACCCAAATATTCTTCAAAATTATCTTCTTTAAATAATATAAAATGAAGTCGCTTCCGTTGTCTGTTCGCTTAGATCTTTTAAACTATTCAACGGGTTTTAATGCAGTTTTCAACAATAGATAGAGTGATTCAACAGAAATGTTTATGTATATAATTTGTCAAGGTTTTACCCGTCCGAAGCCGGAACGGGTCGCTAGTAAGTAATAATATTATAAACTACTAGCTTTTGCTCGCGGCTCCGCCCACGTGATCAAACAAACAAACAAACAATCAAACTCTACAGCTTTATAATATTAGTATAGATTTGGGTAGCTTAGCAACGGAAGCCTTCAAATAATATTATTTGGGTAGCTTAGCAACGGAAGCCTTCAAATATGAATAATTTTCGCCGTTTTTGCAACATTTTTCACTGATGCTTCGCTTCTAATGGTCGCAGCGTAATGTTATATATCCTAAAGCCTTCTTCGATAAATGGACTATCCAACACAAAAAGAATTTTTCAATTCGAACCAGTAGTTCCTGAGATTAGCGCGTTCAAACAAACAAACAATCAAACTCTAGAGCTTTATTATTAGTATAGATTATATTCTACTTCGATATTTCAATTGTAATAATTGATGTTTTCTATATCGTTTATAACGGCAATGACGTAGACTGATGCTCCGAGAATGATGGTTAATCACGTCCGCCCGTGTCACCATTATCAATGTACGTGCAGTACCCTAATTAAATTTGTTCGCTGTCTTTAATCAGAAGTCCTCGCGATTGTGCAACTGTTCCGTGTAATCTCTTTGTCTCAACTTATTTGTCAGTACGGAACTCGATGGACTTATTAAATGTTCTCGTATTAGGACATATCTGGTTACTGCTAATGCAATCAGTGACCATATTTATAATGGTATCCCTTTAATTATTGCAATATGTAATGACCAATGACGATTGCGAGGTATTTGAAAAAAATATGAATGCGCACAAATGAATCCTGATATACCTTTCCTGATTAAAATACCTCAGAAATGTTTGTATAACAGGTGCAGTGTAATTAATTCAAAGTTAAATATTGTCCATATTTAATATATTATTTGTAGGAACAACAATGTTAATTAAAAAAATGTCCCCGGCACCAAAACACTTACCAGTTTTAAAGTCAATTGTACGATGACTTTTGTAAGCCGGACCAATGCTAAAGTATTTAATTTGTATAACTGTAAATATCACAATTTAATTGTTCATAAAGTACTACCGTCCGGCTACATCAAAAATGACACACCGAGGCGAATATTTCACCGTGAACATTTGCAATTACCTTGAATCAAGTATTATTTCGCTGGGCCGTGTGACGCCCGACGCGACGAGGGAAACGTTCAAACCAGTTGCACAAATGACACATTGTAAACGTCGAGTGTCATGTCCAAATTGTATTATTTTAATGGCCCTGTACCGAGCACACAAAAAGCGACAAGTTAAATGGCTAATTAGTGAATCACCAACGATTACGAGCCAAGTGTAACACCGGTTCAGTGCCAATGTGTCAGAACTCCCAAGAATCTGTTGACCCGACAGAAATGTCACAGTTTGAATAATGAGCGACTTTTTAATGGCCAACCGTATAACATTATATTATCAAGGATATTGCCTGCCATTGTTTGCTTATTTGAATCGCTTATTCAGCTTGCCAAAATGGGAACTTCATTGTTAATTGCGTTTCTTTTGAGTGAAAATATATTAGCTTAGTAAAATGGGGAAACTGCTCTTAGTCTTTGACGATTTATATCTACGATTAAGGTGTAATTAGTATTTAACGCGTATCGATACGTATTTGGTTAGGTTTACGACTAGAATTAGCCTCACATTTTAATAATGAATTAACTTTTAATTAATTACTTTGATGTTCATTGCCTTCTTTAATTATCTAGTCTAGTTCATGTTAAATGTTAATGTTGCCATTGAGCATGCAAATGGTCTTTGAAACTACTAAACACATATTATTTTTGCCAGTAAACTTTAATATAACAGTCAATATCGCACGGTTTGTAAATTAGCTGTTACCCTGCTTATTTACTACATTAGTAGAACGCCACGTCACCAACGCGATGAATTTCATCGATAAAACTTAGGGCACTTTGTACCCATTCATTAATCGATTGTAGCATTGAAACTGAACAAAAACACTTTTGTATTTATGAAGTTAATTCACTGTAAATTTAATGTAGTAATTTCATGCAAACAGCATCTAACATTGCTTTAATACGTCTAAGGTAGGTAAATCACGACATTGATGAAGGTGAAGCTATGCGCAGAATATTAATTTCGTTCACCAAACATTGTATACTGTTGTATATTGTTGGGAATAATGTATTATGAACATCCCTAATTCCAAATGTTCCCCCCGGCGGTAGCTCGGCAGCGTGTCACGTCGGGTGCTTCGGTCGTTGCTCTCTCACGTTGCTTCGAGGGCCCAGTTGGCATCCCCATTTCCCTTTGAGATGGATATTATCGGTCCCGCGCTCTTCGGCACGATAATAATCGCGAGGGCAGACCTAACGGTCCTTTTAATACAAGGGAGCGCTCCGGTACCTCGTCGTTCCGGAGCCTCCACTGTGCCCGAATGCATTATCCGCACGTTTTTGTGTGCTGGACAAGTTTTTAGCTTTATTCAAATCTATGAAAGGTTCTTCGTATAATTCTAGTTTGATATTTTTCTCGCTTTGTGTATTCAGTTGTATTTTTTTACAAATTGATGTTTAAAATTACTTTTTTTTGTGAGAACTGTGAGTATGACTAGCAGGAGATTTAATTGTCATTTTTTTTTCATTAGGAATTCCTCAGATGATTCTAATTTTCATAGAAATGTGACGTGGCAACTTTCTTACGGTGACCAAGATTTTAAGATACCCAAAAAGTACTACTTACGCCTCACAATGCCCAATGCATCCTTCTAGTAACCAGCTTGGTCGTCTGTCGGCATTTTGGTCAAAAAAGTAGTTAAGGATAATTCAAAGTAACTATACAATATTATTAACCTTAGGAACCTAAGCCTATCGTCTATCGATAGGAACACAGGAAAATGTTCTTAAACTATAATAATATTAAAATATTTCATGATTACTTTGCAGGAATTATTATTAAGTTACATAAGTGCTGGCCATAGCTTCGTGGTCTCCTCCATCTCGGCTCGAACTAAAAAGTTTGTTAAATCTTACTTCTGCGGGACCATTAGCTTTGGAATAGTTTGCCGGCACACGTGTTCCCTTCGTCCTATAATAATATTCGTCCTTTAAACGGAGTGTGAAGAAGCAGTTAGGCAGGCCGGGATGATCTTGCCGACCTACGATAAACACATTGTTTGTCGTTGGTCGACACCATTCCTGGATTGCGCTACACTTACCATCAGGTGTAGCGTAGTCACTCTGCCGAGCCAGGATGAAAGAAAGTTCCGAACTTAGAATTCAGATACATATGTGACATTTCACAACTCACCACGCATCGCGATGTGACGTCACGAAGCTAAACACCCGTTGAACTTGCACTGTAGTATATAACCAACTGTATATTGTGATGTTAATAGGCCATTGTTGGAAACAACACGATACACACACTAATGCAATATCGGAATATTAATGATCACGGCCCCTTTTTTCTCGTTCTAAGTTAATGCAAATTAATGACTGACACGCATATACACTGTGTAGTTTTAGCAGTAAACGTGATATTTGAATCGATTTTTGTTTATAATTTCATATTGTTATGTATTAAATGATTAATGTAGAAAAAGTTAAGATGTTGAATAATTTTTGAGTTCTCGCATTTTTTTCTTCGATTACGATTGATTCTTTCAAGCAGCAACGGACTGACATCATTGTTTGGATACGGTTTATGGGTCAGAGAGACCCTATAGCTACTTTTCATCCCGGAAATATGATGAGAAATCCTTCTACGCGGGCTGCACCGCGAGGTAAAGCTAGTACAACATAAGATTATATATAAACAAAATATAAACAATTTCATAATAAATAATAATTCAATGGACTTATTGTAGTCATATTGCAACGAAGATTGTTGAATGAATGAACACGAGAGTGTAACAATTTATTTAATAATTGTATTTTTCTAAATATATTAGTTTAACGATTATGACATTTATGAATAATGTTGTCTACAGGGCTGTGACGGACCCGCGCGATGGCCGGCGTGTGGCACTCAAGAAACTGCCCAACGTGTTTCAATCGCTCGTCTCATCCAAGCGCGTCTTCCGCGAGCTCAAGATGCTCTGTTTCTTCAAACACGAAAACGTGAGTACTAACTAATAAGTCTTATCTCCTCGTCATCTTATCTATTCTTTTAAATTATCCCGCTGATACTTCCACCAGTTTGTAAGGCAGGTTCGGAGGCGATTTAAATGCATTGAGTGATATGCAATAGCAAGTCCTATCCACGCGAACCAGTTTGTCGGATGAACCACACACGCCACAGATAATGACAATTTTGAACCTAAATTTACAGAGTTTAACTGCTGTTCAGTGAGATCAGTTCTCTTAAACGTAAAAGATATACGAAATAATTTAATTGTATACATGTTAATTAGGATCGTTCAGTGAACTCAGCAATTAAACTCACGGTTGCTGAGGCTAAATATTCAATTCTATCTGTAATAATTCGATGCTGTTCGGTAGGTACATAAATTTATATCTGAAACCTCTTTTATTATGATAATAGGGTTTGGATTGTACATTATCACGAAATAATTATAATGCAGCGTGCGGCTCTCATCATAATTTATTCATTTTCACTGTGTTTTATCGAACGACTTTGTATTGTCTGCGGTTTGTGCACATTTGTCGTTTCGCACAAACATAGCTTTGCATTGAAACGAGAAAATTGGATGCGCACTCATCGAGGCTATGCTAATGACGTGTCAAACTGACATTCGGTGGGAGCTCAGCTATTATCGCGGACCGAGCTCGCCTCTCGCCACTGCTGGCCGGCTAATGACACCTTTTACCATTTCAGGTACTATCGGCGTTAGACATCCTGCAGCCGCCTAGCCTCGACTTCTTCCAGGAAATGTATCCTTTTTATCTTGTATGTTTCCAAATGAATTGTGCTGTGAACGGATACTGCGGTTGGTTGTTTTAACGGTGCGTGGAAGGCGCGTTGACCCTCCGAGTGACGAGCACCGCGCCGCACCGAGCTGCACAATTTTAAACTCATGTGAGCTGAGAGCTCACAGCGATATTTTTACTTACTACCGATTTCAATAAACGACTTTAGATTAGATCTCCCGATCGATCCCAGAAATGAGTATTCGTAAGTGACGCGTTCAAATTCCTTAGTTTGATTGGTCGATTTTCGAGATCGATCTGGGGAATCACACCAAGATCATTGCAATCGGCCAAGATCAACACCAAGATCATTGCAATCGGCCATTAGACTCTACATAACTATTAAGCCCTAAACGGTTCGGCGTTTTTTTTATATCATCCTATTTGAGCTGCAGCGTTATTGGATTTAGTTTTCGTAACTGTCATCGGTCTGGACGCTCTTTTGTTGATTGATTATCTCTGCTTAATTTATCTGTTTTTAATACCCTTCACGGCGAATTATTGAAAGTTATGCCTATATTGTCTTACTTTTATTTTATGCGAATATTATTTTACTTTTTTTTTCTGCTAATGCTTGTGCATTATTTCATCAGTTTATTATCCTACACAGTTTGTTTTAAGTCGCTTATTATCTGCTTATAATAATAGCAAAGGCCAGGTCAGAAGTACCCTAAACCGACGTGCATGCATGAAGAATTTAATGAAAGTGAAGGAGGTTAAAGAGGTGTGTAAGGAACGTAGCAGGTGGAAGTCGGTTGTCTCTGCCTACCCTTTTGGGAAACAGGCGTGAGTCTATGTATGTATGTCTAGCAACCCTGAACAAAAACTCTCCGTCCTATATTATGTACTTCCTTTTCTACGTATGATTATGTATATTGATGCTTCTCTTAATTATATATTTTCTATTTACCAACATTACTCTGCAAATGTTTTTAATTTTTTAAATTTATTGCTAATGTTCAAAATTGATCAGAATCTAATTGAAATTCCATTTAGTATCCAATTTAAATGTATCCACATTTTTGTAATACATATTTCGGTTATGTCCGCACAGTCCTTCAATTTCACGCTGTCTGATCGAATGACGGCCAAGTGTGATCTCGCTAAGTTTCCGAACTAAATTCTGATCGGTTCTCGACATCCGTCGGACCGATTTTGTGACACCGACGCGGCACATCACGCGGCGTCACCGACCACCGTTGCCTGTCGCAGTTTATCTCTTTGACCGTCGTATAAATATTCATGTGGGTATAACAGACAGTTTTATGTTACAAATTTTATTTAGCTTAGTGTATTGTGATTTTTATTGCCACATGTGACCTTTACGGCTGCATAAATTTCATTATGGTTATGGTTTAGAAATGATTGATTCGGTGATGTAAATCATTTGTGTTTTTAAAGCGACATTCGGTGTTAATTTTTGGAACGAAGTTCCTTACGGCAGGCTTGGAGGGGATAGGGATTTCGCTGCGTGACCGAACTGAAAAAAATGTGATAGTAAAACCGTAAGAAATATGCGTGGAAAAAATGCGTGGAAAAAATGCGTGGAATAAAACCGTTAAATGAGACTTTTTTTAAACTTAATTTGATATCTAGCACACAAAGTTAAAGTCGAAATTCCGTTAATAAAACAGATAGGTGTGAAACTTAAGACATTTGGAAATGTAGACGCGGTTTGAAATTTGAATTTGAATTTTTGATTATAGAACACGGCCGTCCACCGTTTAGTAGCCAGTCTAAGTCTAAATTAATAAGTTTTTATTTATAATTACATAAGTTGATAAAAAATGCTATACAATAGCTTTACCGCGGCAGTCTCCGAGTGCTACACGTCTTTTTTTTATTTCTATTTTTCTATTCTATTTCTATGTAATTTTATGTTGTCAAACAAAAATAAAGAGACATATTTTGTTATTTTAGTTGATAATTTGTATTTTTTACAATTTGTGTCGATTCTACATTAGCCGAAGGAACTTCGTTCCTACCTGGTGTCCCACGACACACACCAATTTTTTTTTTATGTTATATTTTTCTTTCTACGAACTGTATCGGCTACAACATATCTTTTTTTATATTGATTATCATTAATGTTTAAATCTGTCGTATAGTCTTGATTAATAGTAACATGACGCTGTAATTTCTATCTTTCTGCTTGGTGTTAGCCCTTGCCAAGGTTCGTCTTCCCATCATGATTTGAATTTGGTATTATGTGGGGCGACCCGCCGTCTGAGCGAAGTTTCGCTATTGCCTCGTCCGTTAATTAGCAAAGTGTACCACGTAAAGGTGCGGTTGGTTTCGAACTAAAGATGTTGATGACCCACTTTTATATAAATCAATATATTATATATTTTTTATTTGTTAGAATGACTGATGGTAAGCGCCACGACAGCCCATACACAGAAGCAACACCACACAGAACTTTGAATTACAAAGCACTGCATAGCGCTGAATTGCGCTCGTCACCCCGAGACATAAGATGTAAAGTCTCATAATGCCCAGTAATTTCACCGGCTTCAATGTCCTTCAAACCGAAACACAACAGTGCTGCATATAGTGGCTCACTAGAAAATTAAATGAGCGTTGGAATGATTCGTTCCGTGACTGTGAAATGTTGTCTACGTTGTTTTCAAAAACAAAATATATCAATAACGCATCGCCGTCAACGAGCGTGAGAGTTTGATTGATTTATTTGAAATCACATACATAACCGGTGAAATAAACTTGAGTGCGCGGCACAACATTGAAAGCACGCGTGTTCAACACGGTATACGATTTCGAATATTATCGAATAATGACCGGTGATTGTATTAATAGATGTTACAATTGATTTTAATGGCCAATTTCTGAGTGGCAGATGTGTGTACATCAGTTTCGATTGTGTTGTGCAATTAGTACGATAATGTTGTTTATTATGTTCGTGACGTGCGCGACGCTCGACCTTTTATAAACATTTTTGGGAACGGAAGTGTGGTATTATTGGAACGAAGTTCCTTACGGCAGGCCTGGAGGGGATAGGGATTTCGCTGCGTGACCGAACTGAAAAAAATGTGATAGTAAAACCGTAAGAAAAATGCGTGGAAAAAATGCGTGGAATAAAACCGTTAAATGAGTCTTTTTTTAACTTAATTTGATATCTAGCACACAAAGTTAAAGTCGAAATTCCGTTAATAAAACAGATAGGTGTGAAACTTAAGACATTTGGAAATGTAGACGCGGTTTGAAATTTGAATTTGAATTTTTGATTATAGAACACGGCCGTCCACCGTTTAGTAGCCAGTCTAAGTCTAAATTAATAAGTTTTTATTTATAATTACATAAGTTGATAAAAAATGCTATACAATAGCTTTACCGCGGCAGTCTCCGAGTGCTACACGTCTTTTTTTTATTTCTATTTTTCTATTCTATTTCTATGTAATTTTATGTTGTCAAACAAAAATAAAGAGACATATTTTGTTATTTTAGTTGATAATTTGTATTTTTTACAATTTGTGTCGATTCTACATTAGCCGAAGGAACTTCGTTCCTACCTGGTGTCCCACGACACACACCATTTTTCTTAAATATCACACGGGGTTTCTATTACATTACAATTATGAAGACATACGGAGTACCTGTATATAACATGTTTTAAGAATGCAGATTCCTTTCACGAAACTATATAATAATACTAGCCCTGTATTATACATGTCCCACTGCTGGGCACGGGCCTCCTCTACTGAATGAGAGGGGTTAGGCCTTGGTCAACCACGCTGGCCTAATGCGGGTTGGCAGACTTCACATACCTTCGAAAAATCTTATCGAGTTCTCAGGTACGCAGGTTTTCCTCACGATGTTTCCTTCACCGTTAAAGCAAGCGATAATTAAAAATTAATATAAACGTAACTCCGAAAAGTCAGAGGTGTATGCTCTTGGGGCTGGTTTCGAACGCCGCTGAGCTATCGCTGCTTCTAGCTATACTAAAACCAAACTATCCTATAACTTTAATACGTTTATTAGTCGAAAATAAACGTCTCGCATAAGGAATTTAGCCAAATCCACTATTCCGGCAAAACACGTGTTTTTGATATGTCGAGCAAAACTACACTCAGTTGAATTATTGCACATTATTTTTAATGACCGTCATTAAACATAACGACCGAAGTTAATAAAATGAATTTTACACTTTATTGAGGGTTGTGCTAACGTTTGACTACTTTTTGTAATTGTATTTTTTTATATAACAGGCCGGCAAACGAGCAAGTGGGTCACCTGATGGTAAGTGATCTCCACTGCCCATGTACGCCCACAATACCAGAGGAATCATGGGCGTGTTGCTGACCTTTAAGGAAAGGGATAATTGGGGATTGGGAACGGGAGCGGGATATGGGCCTCCGGATATCTCACTCACCGTACGAAACGCAGCAGCAAGCCGCTACTTTACGTTGGTTTTCTGTGAGACAGTGGTAACGACCCGATCGAGCCCATTCATGCTATAGACAAAACTGTCTACAGCGTGGCTCTACCACTCGTAAATTACCGTGTACCGGGGTTTATTGTGAATTAGGATGTATCACCGCGTCGGCGGGAGCGCGGCGGTGCGGTGCGGCGGTGCAGGCCCGATAGGCGGAGGGCAGGGGCGGCGTCAGCTGCCGCCTGCTGCCAACACAATACCCGGCGCGCTGCCCTGCCGACGATTTATTCCCCTTCAAGTTTTATTGAAAACGGAATGGCACTCATCCGCGTCCGCTTTGCTAACTAAAACGAGATCAAGAGTAAAAGAAAAACTCAGCGCTCGGTCCGAAGCCATTCACTAGTCTCGTATTGGTTTGTTTTCAACGTCTTATGGTGATTGATAGACGATTAGTTCGGTACGGAATACAGATGTTTGAATCGGATGGACGTTTTCGCGTTTCTTAGACAAATTAACAACAATTATCTCTCAAGAAAACTCGTTAACGCTAAAATGCAAATATAAATACGAACGAAATTTGTGCCATGGCATTCTTACAGTTACATTTCATAAATACAATTACATTTACATTATTTTTAGATACCCATGATCCACTTGTTACATTACTCATAACTGTGCTAGTTAATTAACGAATGACTAATTAACATTTTCTACAATTATTTTTAATTCGATATTGCATATCATATACTAAATAATATTTTACACAGATTATAAGCTAATTTATTTATTTAATGTTTTCTGAAAGTGCTGTCCAAAAGACAGTCTACTATAACAACATAGTTTATATACAAACAATTCAAGCTGCGTTAATTTACAAATGAACTTAACTATGAAACATATCAAATAGCATTTTTACTTTATTGTAATTTCCTCACAATATAACCTATCAATTAATGAAAGCGTTCACACAGTATTTAACTAATTTTATTAGAGATGTCCGTAACTTTCAGATAGCAATAAGCCGTCTCGCGTTGACATGTTAGCTTATAATTTGTTGATCTATTAAAGTTCCCCGAAGCGTTGTTTACGTTCCGCGCGGATCGGAGCTTTCACATCAGCGCCGAAACAAAAATAGAACTAAGTGCTTCCGCCAAATAAAATGATCGGTCTCTCTTTGTGTTCATTGCATGACGTTTTTACGCAGTGTTTGATAAAGCTGGGTTGGTGTTGATTCATCATCCTCGGCATAAAGATGTATACAGTTCTACGATTTTAATTATACGCTTTGATTTTTACGAATATGTACGAATGCACAGCCTCAGTGGTGCAGTGGGCGAGTAGCAGGTTGTGGAGCGAGAGGCCGCGGGTTCGATTCCCACACTGAGACAAATAATCTTGCCACAAATATTTGTTTCGGGTTAGGATGTGTTTTCTCCCCAGGGTTGGATGTCCGGCAAATTGTAAAAACTACAAGCCAAATCTTTCTGTAACATATTTTAAAAGCCACCTATGAAGAACACACATTGTATGCTATCTGGTCCCGCTCAACGAATTTAAAATGTACATAATCTAATATTGTATAGGTTATTACATTTCATCATCATTACGCGTATATATTCCGAAATAGATGAAGATTGCCGAAGCGCATAATTGAATCTCAATATTGTATATATAATTATATGAATTCAGTTCTCGTAGCACACAACTTATGCGATTACATAACAATATTATGTAAGTAGGAGAGGAATGTTTTGAATAATGAATTTACAAACGAGTATTGAAAATTCATCCTCCTTGGAAAGATGTCAAGTATATCATCCATTAAAGATATCCCTATAATCTTTTTAACATTGAATTTACTAGTTTTTGAAATATATTATGTATTCATTTGTATCAATTCTATAATCACGTAATATATAGCATTTTTTTATATTAGCTTGGATGACTACGATAACGGTAAGCGCGACGCCTGCCCATTAACAGACGTAAATAAAACCACACAGAGCTTTGAATTACAAAGCTCTGCATGGCACTAGATTTCGCTCGTCATCCCGAGACTCGAGATATTAAGTCTCATAATGCCCTAACTTCACCGGCTTCAATGGCCTTCAAACCGAAACACAACAGTGTTTACATACTTCTGCACGTAGACTAAGTGGTGGTGGATGGTACCAACCCAGATGGCTGGGCTCATCGGTTACGAGGGACCCACCACCTGTAAATTATAGAACATAATATTACATATTGCAGGATACAGGCACTATCAGTTGCAAGACAACTGCCTGCCTGATTAATAAATAAATAAAATAAAATTTAAAAATAATATAAGCTCACGCTGCGGCGCTGGTAGCTTCAACTACAACTCTTGTTCGTCGACCTTAATTCTATACCTGATGGATTAGATTAGAAAATAATCTTAGCCATATTGGACACAAATTCCTCTTTTTTATTACAATTGAAACTCTTTAACAAATAATTGCGCGCTCTGTGGAGTAGCACCTTGCCGGTTTTTAATCTTTTTTTTTGTATCCTGGCTAGACAAAGTGGCTACACCGCACACAGTGTAATCAAAATATGGCAACCATCGATAGCTAAAAACCAAAAGGTAATTTCCCGTTAATACCAATGGAATTATTCCAAATATCGTAGTCAAAACGGTTTTTCGTATCGGTATAAAGACTTTCCGAAAGCTTCCAAGCGCTTTTATAAACACACCTGCTCACCAATGCTAATTTCATCGGAACTATTTTATATTTTTTGTGACTTTGTAAAAACTTTCAAAGTGTATAAGCAAGAAGTTGTAAAATGGTTTCATAGTAAGTATTGTCAATTACTATGAATTTACTTCTACATTATTAATTATTATCTGTTTTACATTGTGAATTATCTAAGTATGCTATACTACTGAAATTCAAGTGTTTATTGGTTTGCCATTTTATTATCTACTTCTTCTCTTATCTATATCTATCTCTTATCGCAGAGATATATTTACTAGGTGGCACTTGCCTCGTATGCGGGAGGCCGTCTATACTGGCACCACCGCTTTGTCTATTTCTGCCGCCAAGCAGCGATGTGTGCACTGTTACGATTTGAAGGACATTGAAGCCAGTGAAATTATTGGTATTATGAGACTACATATTCTATGTCTAGTGGTGACGAGAATAAATACTATGCAATGCTTTGAAACACAAAGTTCTGTGTGGTGTTGTTTCTGTTTATGGACAGGCGTGGCGTTTACCAGATAGTCGATCGTTCTATTATTCACGCTAATAAAAAAAACACGGGAGAGACTTCTACGCGGGTGGAGTCGTGGGCAAAAGTTAGTAAGCGAATAAATGGAGCTAATCATAAATGCAGTAATTAATAAGTCGGTGGCTTGGCTTAGCTTATGTTTTTATATGTTTGAATGTTTTATTTTTATACATGAAACCTTTTTAAATTGAAGAGTGCTGTATGTAGCGCAGTAATTAGACCGATACTGTTGCGAGATATACCTAAAATAAGTTGAGACAAATGGAAAAACTTTGGGTAATAATTCAGTGTTTGCAACACAAAGCAAAAAGAACCACTGTTCGCTTGCTTTAAAAATATATTCGTAGTTCATAACAAAGCGAGCGTTATTTGCATTACGCGACATATACATTAATTTCCTGAAAACTTTACGAGCATTTCTCGTTAAGTTAATTAAACGAATTGTTTAAATGAACAATTGTTGAATGGCCATTTCAATGTTTAGTGCAATTTGGCAGTATTTGGAATAGCTGGATGGCGTTCGCGGAAATGTACGCTGCACGCAATTAGGTGCATGTATATGCACATCGCATCACGAACGGCGAACAAAGATGTATCCTTGGCACTCCTCGCGATGGCGGATACGTCACAGTTCACAACTAACAAAACATAATTTCACACAACACCCTTTGTGGGTAAGACAACGCTCCGCCGCTCCTCCGGCTGGCGCGCCATTGTTTTTGTTCTCTTGGCCATTTCTTTTGTTTCGATGCTTGTTCCTTTTGTCCGGTGGCGATGTGTCTTTGTTCGGTGAGGGGGTTGCGGGGAGGCGGAGGGGGGTAAGGTGGTCTTGCGCCTGCGCGGTGCAGCGTCCTTGCGCGTGCGCTTCCTAATTAGCGCTTTTGCGTGGGCCGCTTGGCCTACTGTAACCCGACCACATGGCATCGCACCATGCGTCGCCTTTGATACAGGCACTAATCAAATTTAGTAATGGGAAATGTCGCTGCAAGATATTAAAAACAGTGTCGCCAAAGATCGTTATTCGTTTCCGCTAGTCTCGTATTCCTATTTTGTTAATGGAGTTTTGGTATCGTGCATCGAAATTAAACCCTTTTTTGAAGTTTTAATTGATACTATATTTTCATTTTATTAAGGAAATCTCGTATAGCGCATATTGTATATCAGAGAAATATAATTTATAATGTAATCCGTGATGTAGTAACCTATTCACAATGTCCTGTCCGAGCCCATTTTACCGCCAATATTTACCGTATTTTACGCACACCACAATTTCAAACCCAAATAAATTTTGAATAAATTTGTTTAAGTTAAACAACGTGTACAATAATAGTAACATAACATTTATACAGAACTCAAATTTTTTGTAATACAAACGGTACGGAGGCACTCAAATCTGAATACGAGATTTTACATACGTATTGAAAAAATCTACCCAAGATATGTGTGAGAAGTCCCCGGCGACGCAGTACGTAGGCGAAAGAGAATTGATTGAAAGTCAATAGGTCGGCTCTCGTCACGCGATGTGACTCACAAAGGTTTCCAACGATATTATGTTACATTAAAATAGATATTTTGAGTAGTAAAGCCACGCTGTAGACAGTTTTGTCTATAGTACGAATGGGCCGGCTCGACCGGATTGTTACTATATCGTAGAATACTTATGTAAAGTAGCGGCTTGCTGCTGCGTACGGTGATAATAATAAACACACATGGGCTACACTGCAAATACGTTACATTACCCTCTTAAATAAGGATATAGGGATATTAAGCATCGAGTTAAAAATGGCGACGTTAAATATGACTAGGGACTGATTTTAATCTCAGTTACCAGTGTGAATCTTAATAATAATCAAAATCTTTACTCATGATGTAGGGTAAGAAAGCGCTTTTGACAGGTCAAATACAGAACATTTGTAATTAATAAGACTAACTTAAAATAAATGGAACTTTGGAATAACCGCCGCGTTAAAGGCTGGCAGGAAAAGACACACCAACAAGCAGGAGAAGAGGGAGGGGATCCTTAAATGAAGGGATTCACGAACTAGGAGGACATGAAAATCGGGACAAGGGCAGGAAGGAGTAGGGCATATTAACAATAAATCTGTAAGGGTTTTAAAGGTAAGATGTGTCGTAGACCTTACTGGCGGGAATATCCCTAGCCTAGCTAACCTACTAACTCTGTCTATGTATCGTTGATTTAGTTCTCTTTAACCTTTTGTCTTAGCTCCATTTAGATAGACAGTTCCTCGTACGACACGGTAGAATATAACGTAAAACTGCAAATTACCAGACCTCGTCATACGATTGATTTTTCAAACTGTATGACGCGGTCTCGTAAACGAGATTTTACTGATATAGAGATTCTCGTCTGTTTCGTGCAATAAACTCTACCCATCTAAATGAAGCGTAAAACATAATATGTTGTATATCTATGTAAGGCAATGAGGTTTTCAACGTCATAATCATGTCTACCATGAACTTGATATTCAATGGTATTATCCTCCTTCGTGACGCACTGGGCGTGTAGCCGGCTGCGAAGCGAGAGGCCGTGGGTTCGATTCCCGCACCGAGACAAATGATTGTGTGATCCACAGATATTTGTTTCGGATCTGGGTGTTGTGGGACCGTAAGTCCTCCGTAGTTCCTGATACCTATGATACAGGATAACCGAGTTTGGGGTCAGGATTATGTGTGTGACTGTTGAGTGTATTTATTCTTATTATTAATAAAGGGTCACGTCATTGTTAATATAGCATGTAACCCTCGCAATAAGCGCTGCCCTTCTACATAATCCCGATGAGATCGTTCTATAGACTTGTAAGACCTGTATCAAACCTAATTCATAGGCTTGAGAGGCTTTGTGCAGAATTCCATTGTGGTCGTTGGTCCGTTAATAGCATTCACAATATTTCCATTTGTCAATGTATCTTTTTGGAACGAAGTTCCTTACGGCAGGCTTGGAGGGGATAGGGATTTTGCTGCGTGACCGAATTGAAAAAAATGTGATAGTAAAACCGTAAGAAAAATGCGTGGAATAAAAACCGTTAAATGAGACTTTTTTTAACTTAATTTGATATCTAGCACACAAAGTTAAAGTCGAAATTCCGTTAATAAAACAGATGGTTGTGAAACTTATGACATTTGGAAATGTAGACGCGGTTTGAAATTTGAATTTGAATTTTTGATTATAGAACACGGCCGTCCGTTATTTTTAAGTTGATAAAAAATGCTATACAATAGCTTTACCACACGTCTTTTTTTTATTTCTATTTTTCTATTCTATTTCTATGTAATTTTATGTTGTCAAACAAAAATAAAGACACCTATTTTGTTATTTCAGTTGATAATTTGATTTTTTTGCAATTTGTGTCGATTCTACATTAGCCGAAGGAACTTCGTTCCTACCTGGTGTCCCACGACACACACCAATTTTTTTATCTATTCCAATAAAACATTGTTTCGCTTTGATATTAAAATTGAATAGCGTGCGCATTAGAATATGATAACAAAAAAAATTGCGCTTTATTTCTTGTTTTAAAAGACGTTGTTGTGAATATAAGAAAGTAAAACTGTTACCGCATTTCTGTTCTTGTAGGAAGTATAGTATATACATGCTTAGACAATTACATGTTGTTTATTTATCAAATGTCTCAAAAATAACATTGAAAATTATCCTTAGTATTTCATTTTGCTTATTTAGCCTACAAGGTGGACAGACGACCTGATAAAGGTCGCAGGAAGTCGCTGTATGCAGGCCGCTTCCAACAGGTCGGACTGGAAATCTTTGGGGGAGGCCTATGTTTAGCAGTGGGCGTCCTGTGGCTGATGATGATTTAATTTTGCTTCCTTATAAAGTTATATTTCATGTCATTTGTAAACTGAGATTATGGCGATACCAAAGATAAATGCACACACGCTCGCGTAATAGCTTAGTTTTCTTAAAACACACGCTCGCGTAAATTCGCAAATGGTACAGGAAATTACAGCACTTTTGTCTCAAATTTCGCCATTACATAACAGAGCTACGTGCAGATTCGTCGAACGTCTCGGCGTCATTTTCTCCGACGGTCTGTGAGAAATTGTGGCTTTTCCGACGATCATTTTTTATTGACACACGAGACGGTCGTCAGTCGTCATGCGCCCGGCGTGATTCACACATAACTCGCTCGCTACGATGAAACATTGACATTTGTGACGTCAGGCGTCCAAGTATCCTTGTGCGGTGCCGTGTCGGTGCACCACCGTCATTGCTTTGTCTTCCTTTGAAGTATTTGTGAACGAAAGTTTAAAATTAGACACGTTGGCCCTTGCTTTTCTGTTTACTTGAAACGTCTCGGTAATTAGTTGCTCTGACTCGCTACTGTCTTTGTTTTAGAAAGGTCCTTTAAAAATACCTTGACATTAATATCATTTTTATTGATCACTAGCTTTTGCTCGCGGCTCCGCCCGCGTGATCTGCTGTTCCCGGGATAAAAAGTAGCCTATGTCCTATTCTGATGTATAAGCTATATTATTGTAAAGTTTCATTAAAATCCATCCAGTAGTTTTTACGTGAAAGAGTAACAAACATACATCCATTCTTACAAACTTTCGCGTTTATAATATAAGTAGGATTATTATCATGAAAATGACTTTTTTTGTCTCGCCATCTGTTAATTTTAAATCTACTTCATAGTCCATATCATTATGGTTTCAATAAGAACTGTATGAAACTTACAGACCGAACGTATGAATTATTTATAGGCTATATAATATTATGATAGACGTATTGAAATATCTACATTAACACTGTTGAATAGTAATGCGGAGTGTAAAGGACGTCTTATGTCGTCACTGTGAAAACAGCTCCATTCACTTGCATTGTATACTCATATTGGGGTCGGTTCTTGAAACAGCGACTGTGATTGTAGGCGAATATTACTCGTGACAACTGAATAGATTCGTGTCCCTTTGAAATATTAATTTCATATTACCTTGATTGATTACAAGGTGGTAGGTCCCTGGCATGCGAGAGGCCGCCGCCGGGTTGGTACCACCGCTTTGTCTATTTCTCCCGCCAAGCAACAGTGTGTAAGCACTGTCGTGCTTCGGTTTGAAGGGCACTGAAGCCATTATGAGACTTAACATCTTATGTCTCGGGGGGATGAGCGCAGTTCAGTGCTATGCAGTGCTTTGTAATTAAAAGTTCTGTATGGTGTTGCTTCTGTTTATGAGCAGGAGTGGCGCTTACCATAAGGCGAGCGCCTAGCTCGTCTCGTCATTCAATCTAATAAAAAAATATTCTTTCTAATGTGGTGAATTTGTCAATTTGGGTATACAAGTTTTTGATGTGGATTCCGGCATGCACCGCAGGTACTTGCCAGCTTCATTGGTCGAACTAAAGACGTACAAAAAGACTTCTTGGTGGAATAAGTTACGATCACATTTTCCATTCAGCCATCTCATGGTACAGTCGTGTACAGTTAAGTTTATTCGCACACGTTCCCCCTTTTTTTTTACACAAAATCACACGCGTGGGATTATAACATTATTTGTACAATTTATGACAGCTCTAGGATGTTGGCATTGCTTTCAGCGTGTAATGTGTCTTCCACGTCCCGTCGCCAGTACACTGTACAGTGGTGGACATAAATATTCGGATGTTGACAAGGGTCCTTAAAATGTGAACGCTAGCACTTTTATGTGTTTCATGATGTTTTTACTTTGATATACGTTTGTTATATATAAATTACTAGCTTTTGCTCGCGGTTCCGCCCGCGTGAACGTTTAAAATTGACAAAGTTTCATACAAATTTTCATCCCCTATTTTATCCCCTTGGGGGTAGAATTTATCAAAATCCTTTCTTTTTTTTTTTTTTTTATCCTGGCTCGGCAAAATGACTACGCCACACCTGATGGTAAGTGTAACGCAATCCAGGAATAGTGTCGACCAAAGACAAACAGTGTGTCTATCGTTGGTCGGCACAATCATGCCGGCCTGCCTAACTGCTTCTTCACACTCCGTTTAAAGGACCCAATATTATAGGAAGGAGGGAACACGTGTGCCGGCAAACTATTCCACAGCTTAATGGTCCGGCAGAAGTACGAATTTGCGAACTTTTTAGTTCGAGCCGAGATGGAGGAGACCACGAAGCTGTGGCTCCGCAAGCCAGCACGCGTGGTTCTGTTAAGGAAAGGCGAGGATGGGATAAGGTCAAACAATTCTTCGGAGCATTCACCGTGATACAGACGGTACAAGACGCTCAGTGAGGCATTTCTTAGCGGATGCCTACGTCATAACATCTACCTGCATGCCAAATTTCAGCCCGATCCCTCCAGTGGTTTGGGCTGTGCGTTGATAGATCACTATATCAGTCAGTCACCTTTGAGTTGTGTATATTTAGATTTTGTGGCATTGGGGTATTTTAACTTTCTAGCCACTGGCTGATACCTTGTTGACTTGTTCTCTCCATCCAATGTTTGACTGGAAGAGATCGTTTTTAGGGATAAGGCCGCCATATGTGGCACATTTGTATCTTTTTTTTATGTGTGTGTCTACAATGAAGAGTTACTATCTAACTATCTATCTTGTTTATAAGCTAATGGTTGTTTATGGCCAAAATTCATCTAGAGGTAGGTAGGTATTACAAAGACAGTATGTCTGTGACTTTACTAGTAATCTATGGAACTATTGATTCGATTCCGGGAATTCTTTATTTTTCCGGGAAATTTTCTATGTTACCGAGAGAGGTTTGAGTAAAAAGGGCTTTTCACTCTGATAAGTATTCAGTAAGAACTATATGCTTTAGTGGCTAAAGAAATATATAATTTGTTAATTAATATGAATGGATTAACTTTAATATCAAGTTAGAATAAGCGAGATGGATTGAAATCGAAACTATTCATTTCAGTGTTTCTATTCGATTTATGTATTATGTGCCTACGTCTTTTACTTTATCGATGTGTTTATTAATAAGGTTATAGTTAATAATACAAACATAATACATTTGTGAGTATACACAAGAGGCTCTGTTACTCAGCAATGTCGTAACTATAGAACCCATTGAAACCATACTCGAACAAGGTTATTGAAAACAACTATGTTGGACTTTTTGTTCTTTCCTATTGAATTATGTCAAACGTAAGTTATTTACTTTGTACGCGTAGATTCCTTTGTTTTATAATTCGTAGAAATTGTAAGCGTCGTAACGTGTTATTGAAATAGTAAATAAGTATATATGTAAATAGTATAGGTAAATACAAGGTGGACAGACGACCTGATAAAGGTCGCAGGAAGTCGCTGGATGCAGGCCGCTTCCAACAGGTCGGTCTGGAAATCTTTGGGGGAGGCCTATGTTCAGCAATGGACGTCCTGTGGCTGATGATGATGATGATATGTAAATTAGTAATTTACGACTTATATTAATTACATAGATGTTTTGTCAGTTATAACATAAACATACATATTGGAGTAAACGCAATCGAAATCCACACGGATTAAAACCGTTGTTTTAATTTTGTGTTCTATGAAAGGTTGTGGTGAATATTATTTGTTTCACCATAATTATATATAATCATCACCGAACTGCACTACCGACTGGGATATACATTCTCAAATATATTTATACACTAAACTCTAGTTTTCAAGAGCACCACAGACTTTTATAAGTTACGTGTATATATTAATTGTTAATTATCGCTTGCTTTAACGGTGAAGGAAACATCGTGAGGAAACCTGCAGACCTGAGAACTCGATTAGATTTTTCGAAGGTATGTGAAGTCTGCCAATCCGCATTAGGCCAGCGTGGTGGACTAAGGCCTAATCCCTCTCATTCAGTAGAGGAGGCCCGTGCCCAGTAGTGGGACATATATAATACAGGGCTAGTAAAATAACTAGTTTACTATTTTCTACATGTAACATGCTATGCTATTTGATCCCAACACTTCAACTAAATGTGCCACGGTCGCTTCAGCTGACATATTAGAATTCATGTAATCCAACAATGTTTATATTTTTACAAGGCGATATAAGTCAAAGTAAAGATTAAATTTGTACCGAAGATAAGAAGAGCTTTTCCGCGTCAGCTTGTTAAGCCAGGTCTATGTCAAGAATACTTCTCGGATAAGACCTTTATGGATCCGATCCAAGCTTGCATAACTCTTTCTACAGCTCCCTGAGCGAATATATGCTCATCACTAGTGGCTTAAAAATGACACACATAGTGGTAAATATAATCTGTCCTGGGTCCCCAATATCAAGAACTACGGGAGACTTTGATCTGCGTGATCTAGTTTTACTTAACTCTTTATTTCATCAATACCTATTTAAAGTTGAAGATGTTACAACTATGGTCACCATAAAACTTCGCCTGAGGTCTATAATCCCGACTTTAGTAGAACTGAAACTCTCGCGTTTTTTTTTGTTTTGCCATTTGGATACGGAATGCATTGGATGCGGATTAAATTAAACCCATACAGGTTTTCGAGTCCATTTAGTTGTACTAAATTGAGCCGTGTGAACCTCCTATTAGTCGAAGTCGGCTTTACAGATACACATACATTCATGGATACACCATGACTAATTAACACACCATACACGAGGTGAACTTTCCATATGTAACATTTAACACGATTATATTTACGTTGCCATGCCCATAATTTGCGGCTCGTCACCGCGCCTTGTTCAAGGGTCGGCCTTGCCGAATGTGTAGCGAGGAGCATGTTAAACACACTTCTACTCATATTATTTCCACGTAAGGACACATAAAGTGCCGATGTTTAATGTTACACTTAACCCCATTAGCATCCTATATAACTTCCACATGTACATATGGAATGATACCTGAATGGACCTGATATTAAGTTCAGTGCAGTCTAAACATAATGTTGAATGTCAAGAGAGATTGGGTCGTCCGATGGTCGGCAGAATCATGGCCAGAAATTACCGGATATACACTGGTTGATCCCCGAACGTGACTCGCCTGAACAAGCCAGTGTGGTGGGTTTTTCACTGTGTTTTCTCTAATCGACAGATATAACATACTGGTTGTTCATAATATTCCATCGTTAAAATCGGTGACAGAGAATCTAATTCGACTAAGATTATGATACTATTCCGTCGCAATCCCGATTCGCACGACCTTATCTCTTAAGTCTAAAAAGTACCAAAGTCTTTTGATTTATGATCCGTTTAAAACTTAGAACACGAGCACGAGAAAGTAAAATGTATGTATCAGAATGCCGGTAGAGGCTAACATAAATAGCTGTGGCTATGGTTAAATCTCTGAGTCAGGAGTTTACACAGGAAGATGCGTCTTTCAGCTTAATCTGTGCAACGAGAATTGGTCCAATATCTTTACATTGATAATATATTATTTCCCATTGCAAAGTTCGTGATTCATTACCGAAACTACGTTGTGAGTACATACATTCGATTCCAACGTACGTTGCTTTTCACACGGCCATACGTGAATCCGGTCGGCATTCAAGAATTTATTGCGCTTACGAGATAACAGCTTATGGTGTCACCGACGGTCCCCTGGCCGCCATTACGCTCCGCCGGTCCGCTTTAATTACCGCCGATCGATCGGCCGGCCCCATATGCCGCCTATAATGCTCAGATTAGCTATGTATTCATTAAAAAATCATCAAGCTCAAATCAGAAATAAGCAGCGCTTTCAGCGCAAAATCCGACGCGTCGGCTATTTTGTATGACCTGATTGAGTTACCCGGTCCTAATCAATTGCTAGTGCTGATTGTTGTTCGATTTACGGATAACAACAGCTGTCTCGTTTGTGTTGTTGTAAAACAGGTTTTGTTTGTTTGTACACAATATGTTCTAGGTTTCTGTTTACACAATTGTGTAGAACTTAGCTGTAGGTACGACGTAGTTTAGTTAATAGTTGAAGAGTGGTCTTAACATCATGTTCCATGTGATAGTCCAATCTCAAATAATCTATTAATTTGAATTCAAGCGAGGTCTTTTTTATCGCAATTAGAAATAACTACACATCTGTAGAGAATTAAATAAAAAACCTTTATATACATGTACGCTTTTATTGAGATGAACCGGTAATTCTGTTTGCTCCCAAGCGAGCGAACCAAGCTCTCACGGGCCCATAGCATCAGGTAGACGGGTAATATCATTTCTGTTCGCTTCCCAAACTTCAGCCAAAACTCTTGATCTCATTTAGATAGACTGGAATGACTCGGCGACCGTGTTCTCTGCAAGTAGAATTAAGTAAATTAGAATTGGTATTTGTACGGCTTTCGATATCGATCGCCGCCATTTTAATTGCAACTAATAAACGACGCTTTTTATAACATTTATAACCCAATTAAGATAACACGGCTCACTGTTTCTTTATTTTTCTCTGTTGAATCGCGCTTGGATGCAAATTCCTTGTTTGTTTTTTTTCTGTTTGTAAGACACAGTCCTAAGTGTATTAAACTTGGGTACTTATTCTACATACCACTTACAAATCTGTATTCATTGGTTTAGAGAAGGGATGCCTACATTCTAATGTTTTTTATAGTGTGGCGATAATGGATTGAATCCCATTTCACACTTTTACGTTAGGTACATACATACGCTCACGTCTGTATCCACGAAGGGTTAGGCAGAGGTGCAATTAGTGCTGCATCCGCGGTTCCCCGATGTTATTTCCGTCCCATGATGGGATAGGGACGACCCTGCCGACATCGAATGTTATAGTCATATCGGGCATAAATTCAAATCGCGGGAAACTTGTGTGATTTTTTGCATCAAAACTCATACCCAAATTAAGAATTCCTGTCTTGGAATTTATACCTATTTATGAATTTATAAAGGCCTCACAATTTCTTAGCTTAAATAGGCTGCCATTAAACTAATGAGGCGAACTTAGTCAATGAATATAAATTGTGAGATAGGCTGTTAGTAAAATTATCTTTCGAATAATTCAAGTAATCTTTTTATCAATGCAAATATTGGCATGGTTTCGGTTTACTCGAACGTTTTTCAGACAGTTCATGATTTCAACAACAAATAACCAATTTACCGTTACTTGTGACCGTTATTCTGTAACAATTATAAAGTAGAAAGGGTACAAGCACAAAAGAATAGTTGGAATTCATTTCCACGACCTTAGTTTGTAATGTAAGAGCGGGCGAAGGAGCGGAGGCACCTAATCAAATAAATGCCGGCCGAGTGTTTGCATTCCTATAACAATATAAAAGGAAAGTTGGTTCGTCCAAAGCCTGGTTAGCCTGAAACGAGAGGCCGCGGGTTCGATTCCCGCACCGAGACAAATGTGTGCACAAGTTTGGTTCGGTGCTAGGTGTTGTGAGACCGAAGTCTCTCGTAGTTTCTGATACCCACGACACGAGACTCGTATCTTACTGTGAGGTCAGGGCTATATGTGTGACTGTTAAAAAAAATATATATATATTTGGCCACCCAGATCGACTCTTACTACAAAATATATTTTTATCCGCGGGGATTGGACCAGCCTGGTAAACTGTACGTGGTTTTATGTTTATGGAGTATCATGCCACGCGCCAGGGTATTTACGCAACGCATTTCATATTTACATGGTTTTGAAAGCGCTCGCATAAGGTCGGGGACCTGAAATGAGATGTTTGAAATATACGCCAGATATCGTAAAAATGGTTGTTAACGGTTGTAAAACTTTAAGTATAATCCGATGACTGAACACGGGTGGAATCTGCAAGGATATATATTTTCTGTAGATGGTAAAATGAACAGCTAAAACATCGACGGTTTTAAAGGAAGAATTACGCAGCTGTGGGGAATTTATGGAATTAAATAAACAAGTTGGCACGTTGGTAACTCATTTGTCCTACTTGTAGCATCGTACGCCGGGTTTTGTACTATCCTGTATTCGAATACCTTCTTTTATTTTTATTTGTAGGTATATTTTGATTAAAGATTTTGCTCGTTGTAGCGCCCTCGTGAAATCGTTTTATTAACGAAATCTTAATCAAAAAGAAACTTAGACTTATAGTATTCACGGATAGGGTGATATCTTGTTGATTTTTTGGAGTCAGAGCATGTATATTTAATTTTTATGACAGAGAATATCCTCATACAAACAAACTTGAATGTTGGTCCTAATTGGATTGTACTTACAATTATAAATTAAAAGCCAGGACTTTCTTCATCGTGTACTAGAACATATTATGCCGACTCTATATTATTATATTGTAGGGCGTAAAAGGTTATAAAAAAAAGAACCTAAATACCAAAAAAGAACATTATTCGGTATACTTTTTAACCAATCTCATAAATAGTAATTTGGTCGCACAAATACGTCACTCCACAGTATGTGATGCAATAATACCAAACATTGTAAGCTATCGAAGCACAATGAACAATGAGAAATGCCAATAGAGGCATGATAAAAATGACGTTACGCGCATAACAACTCCAAGACCTTCGTGTAACGTTAAACCTTCGTTTTATTTACTGCCCGTTTAAGGCAGAAGAATCCCGCTGTAAATATACCACTTTTATGATATTTCCACGACTTCATTAAGTGTTTCAATGGTGTTGCCAAGTGTAACGACTGTGTAAAAATATTACCTGTACGTACTATGTAAAAAACAAGTGAGAAATGTGAATATTAATATGCCCGATGATATTAGTTATGTGTTCCATGGTATTAGATTTTTTGGTTTTTCTAGACATATACGGCCTTATAAACTTTCTTAGCACTGCTTAGTTAAAACACTACTTTGGTCTGTTTCTACCCACTTTAAAAGAGTGTTTAACTAAGCAATACTTAAGTAACGTTTATAAGTAAGTGGTTTGTAAATATATTTTAATTTATTTTTTAATAACTCCATAAAATTAACATGCTATTATAGCTTCTTCTTCTTCGTTTTTATTAATTAATACGAATATGCAACCAATCGTGGGAAAACCGCATTCGGTTAGTTACACAGGAGAAAAATAAGTGCATAATGTGATGTAACAGGTACGGTATTAGTGGGTGACAACTATACCTGGCCGTATATATCCGAAATTTAGTAAGATTCACTTAATCGTAGTACGTACTGTAATATGAATGCGTCATATACATTCTGCTGGAAAGCGGTAATAAATTGGAAATACCATTGAATTCATAAATACAAAGTATACATTCGGGTACAGTTTAACCCATAGCTCAGTACACAGGCTGTTGAGATAGGGCGAGGAGCGACCCTTCCCGCGTTCCCGTTAATGTATTCCGACAATTTTGCGAACGCTGCCGTCTCCACCCGCGGGCCCGTGCCGCCCCTCTCCCCGGGAACTTGAGCCCAGGCACGGCCCTAGATTACTAACCGTACGTTTTTTTTTTTATAACAGATCGGCAAACGAGCAAGTGGGTCACGTGATGGTAAGTGATCTCCACCGCCCATGTATGCCCACAATATCAGAAGAATTATGGGCACGTTGCCGACCGTAAAGGAAAGGGATAATTAGGGATTGGGAAGGGGAGGGGTATATGGGCCTCCGGATATCTCACTCACCGTACGAAACGCAGCAGCAAGCCGCTACTTTACGTCGGTTTTCGTCGGTCGTTTATAATTACTTTTTGTTACTTATCATATTGGGGCCATCCGTGACGTTTCGATTGTTAGAGGCCCTTTGGCATGCTCGGCTAGCTGCATGTTACATTATCAGTGTAGCTCTAGCCGTGAAATTGATAATTTGTGTGATATGGAACTGATTCTAAACTGATATATGGAGTTGGTCACTTAATTATACATTCCCATTATTCCATATAAATAAGTTATGCCCAATGAGTTCAATGTAATAATTGTCATCCTACCGATTATGGACAGGTTAGGCTTATTATCAGGCATGATCATGTAATAAACATGACACTGTACCAAGCTAATCATCATTAAAACATAATATTATGTAAAATGTCACAATGCCCAGTAACTTCAGTGTTTTCAATATCTTGAACATAATAGTGCTTATACGCTGTTGTTTGGTAGTAGAAATAAATTTTGGGCTCTGTGTTAGTGATTTGGTCTATGGCCATAGTGATTCTACATCCATGACAATTATATAAATTGTTGGGAATAACTTAAGACTTACTTACTTAGATGTCTACTACTAGACGGGCTGTTTCAAGTATTTTTGTTACATAACGCAGGAGTTTGTCAGCTAATAAACATTCAGTGGGAGAGTGGTTCTAGTTAAGAGTAAACGAGATGATAATATTGAGTTACGGTCAATTGACCGTAACTTAGTGTCTCAATGTCTATGTACCGCACAGCCGGTCTAGTGGTACATAGTACATACTTTATAGTCATTCGGCACAACTTGTTATTTTTATGGAATAATGAACATGTTAGAGGAAAATTGTTGAAAAAAGCATTGCCTCATTCGGCCTTCAGGGGTACAAACGTGTGCTTATGTATGTCAAGAATAAAAATGTAACTGAATTTAAAATAAAGATTACTTATTTGAATTGTTAATTTAATGTATTTTTATGTAGTAAATTAGTACGCATCGGTTTCAGCTTCTAGTAGTAAATATCCCATGCGTGTGGATCGATGTAGGAAAAGTTGGGTAAGTAGTTAATGACTTAGGGTTTGGTCAAACAGCGGACGAGGCGGGACGACAACGCGACGCTGACGGGACATGAGCAGTTGTAATGCATTAGTCAGTATAGAAAATGTCACACAGAACCGTCGCGTTCGAATCTCGACTCCCGCCGCACAAAGGTGAAATTTACACAAAAGCTGGCCAATTTTGCGTGAAGTGTGTTTACGCTTATATATTGGTTTATTTTGTCAAATATAATAGTTGTAGTAAATGTGTATTATGATAAATAAAGCTTTATTGATAACATTATTTACGAAAAAAAAAGCAAATAATAATATTATTTATTGTACAACAAACAAAAAATAGCAATACCCTGCGACAACTCACACAAGACCATTTGATGTTAAACTAGGCAGAGTTTGTATTATAGTATCCAGATAACTGATAATTATCATACTTATATATTTCTAAATACGAGAGATGCTTAAAAAATAATGTACAATGGACTGCACTCTACCTAAGATTAGGTTCAGTGTAGTTCACTTTGTCGCTATAAAGTGTTTTTTTTTCTTCTACGAGAAACCATGTTCTAGAATTAGAAATGACACTCCTTGCCCAAAGCTATTGTACGAATTCCGACGAAAATAATGTTTGTAAGTAGGCAGACGGAATCATTTGTGTCCATGACAAATTATTCGATGATGTCCTATGCTATATTTGGAAATTCTGACAGTTAAATTCACTTGCACCTGTATTTCTTTGCAGGCAAACTATATTATTTTGTTCTATTTTATTCGTTATTACTAAGGATTTTAAACTATACCGTTAAATATCGACCAACCCAAGCTTGTTCTTCCTGAGTAATTTTTTATAAGAACGGGTAATGGACGTAAATCAAAAAGTTAAAATGGAAGTCTCTAGAAGTTTTGTTAAGTGCTGCACAATCCGTGGATTGTGTGCAAATACTTGTAGGTGGTGTAAATATTTATTTGAAGCCGGAATCGAATGCAAACAGGACATTGCTGCCAATGTCGATGTCGATTTACTTCAAACTCGCTTGAGAAATACGAAAATTACATACTTTAAAAATGTAGGCTAGAAATGTAAAATGACCATTGTTGAGTGAAAACAGGTTTTTTATTACGTGCGTTTATGACAGAATGGCCCGGTAATAATGCTTTACTCTTAAGGACCAATATACAAATTATATATTAGCCATTATTCACGGCACTTATCTTGCCGGAATCAACCGGTCTCTTCTGCAAATACGTGACTCAGGCTGTACACCGCTTGGGAATTTACATTTAAGAGAGCATGGACGCGAGGATTTTGTAAAACGCGTCGAAACTATACTATGTTGAAAAATATATTGCGAAGTTGGAAGTTAATTTCGAGTTTTAGTATTTGTAGTGTAATTAAGCCTTGAAACAGAATTCCGCTTACATGCTACTACTTCTTTCTTTAGCTGTTCAATGAGTTAATAGTTCAAGAGTTTTACTCTTATAAATAATCGTAGTTAAATATTTTCTTACATACGCTGTGAAATGGTTAAACCTTGCCTTTGATTCTCAGAATTGGTAATCAAAAGTGTTTCGATTTAGAAAAACACCAATTGCGCGAAATAGGAATTTATACCCGGTATGGTTAAACGCTTGAGCTTCTATCTGTTCATGGGAGTGAAATAATCTCCAGGAGTCGCGGGTACAACTCTGCCTACGTGGATACAGCAATGAGATTATTTTAACTTACTGTTTTTTTATCTTCATTTTAGAAGTTTTATTTTGTAGATATAAAACTTGTATTAAGACTTGTATTATTAATCCCTCTCATTCAGTAGAGGAGACCTGTGCCCAGCCGTGGGACGTGTATAATACAGGGCTAGTATTATTAAAATTTGTGTGCACTGTACATTATGAATGTATTTTTGAAACAATTTACACAGAGCACCTAGCATGCGAGGCCCATGAAGTAAAGGCACTTGCCAAGAAGTGGCCGAAGGGGTTTCTTGGCTCGGGGTCTCGAGACTGCTGGCGTGGGCCCTTGTGTCCCTCCGCTTGTCTCGATGACGGCTTGGAACCTTGCCCGATACGCTTTAGATAAAGTTTACCGTATTGCGGTTCTCGAATTAGAATTCCTTTTCTATCCCTTTCACTTAACCATTAAGAATGGTTTTCTTTGTTTATTGCAGTGCTTTTATCAGTTCTTTGAATATTTTTCCCTCAGGGAAAACTGCAGATCATGGCAGCTACCACGGCTTTCGGAAAGAAATATTTACCGTCGACTGTTTTGAGAGCGCTGCTCAGGCTGGCCACTCTTCAAGGGTAAGTTGGGTCCGGTCCTAGTGAAAGTTGCCACAATGGTGGCACACAGTAGACTGCCCGATCGCTCCGCAAACTCGCACTCGGGCGCTCCAGCTTAGCTAACATTCCTCTATAATGGCACTGGGAAGGGAGTCTAGTCGAATCTTAATTTTCCCGGGGGCCAGTGTCAACCCGCGACTGGATGTCTCCTCCCGCCAGAAAAAAAGCGGACGATACGAAAGTGGCGTCCAAGCACTTTTAACACCTACTTATTACCTAGTGTTAAGGAGATTTAGGTGTTATTACATTACTGTCATATTTCCATCGTATTATGTAATTGATAACTATAATTATTGGTATTAACTGAAATTCGGTCAATTGTGTGTTATATAACATGCATGAAGGGCCACTGATCAGGCAATGTGTATTGGCTTATCTAATATTATTAGTTGTGACAATTTCCACATTATGGGAATTCGAACAATACTGTCTATTTGAATATTGACCAATCAATAAAAGTAATTTTAATGTAGGTATATCTCGTATTGTATAATAGATTTTCCGCGGTTCAATGATGAAAACATATGTCGAAAATGTTAAATTTGAAACGTTAAGCGGGATATTTGATCGTAGGCCGGGCCTCGATTGTGGCACACGGGATTATTGCGGCTTGACAAATTTCGATGTATAAGTCTAATGTATAATACTGGTAGGTGGTTCATATTTGCCAGTACTTACTAATGGTTGAAACAGATTTACGAATTACTCGTTGATATTATATGAATTTTGTGACGCTTTTGCTCTGCATCAAGCAATATGTCGTTTAAAATATTCTGATATTATTTATTATAATGGTGTTCATGCATTTTATTAGAGATCGAGTTCTATAAATTGTGGTTGAGATTTGAGACAATAAAGACAAATAACCATTATAGAAGTAGACTTAAATAATTTCGAAACATTGAGCCATACCTCGTCAGATTGCGAAGTTCCCTGACGAACATTTGGGAAATTGTTATCGTCCTTTGAATATTTAGAGTTGGAGTATAAGATATTTGTTGTAGACTTCCAAATTACTTTTATACGTATTCAGGGAGCGGGCGTGGAGATATTGTTTAAGCGGATCGCCATGTTGGAGCAATCGTAATCTTATTCCGCGCCATCCGTGGAAGTTTCTACTGAAAACTTTTAAGGTTAAGTTTGTAACCAGCTTTCTCATCGCATTATGGAAGTTTCTCAGTGTTTATAAACGTCAATGTGATCCAGAATGTGAGTGGTTTTTCTTTCTCCAGTTAATTTTCATTGTGAAGATTAGCGTCCTGCGAAAAATCCCGTAGAGAGAGAAATAAAGAAAAGCAAACGGAAATTTGCCAAGACGGTCGATCGGCGCCGCCCGAGCTGCCTTCACCCGTCCGCCCCTCGCCGGTTTATGGCTGTGCTTCTACTGGAGATTATATTAGTGTCATAGCTTATTAGTACAACGATTAAAATTGTGCGCTACGACAATCTTCGTTTTTATGAATGAGTAGGAACATGCAAACAGTGTTTCCCACCGAAGCCTATTGTCACATAAGAGAAAAATAATGACAATCTAATTTTGAAATAGGTTCGTATTATATCATCATCATTGCACATTCGCACAAAATGGACGAAGATCGCCGATGCGCATAACTTTATTACTAGTAATTTAAGTCGTTGTAATTGTTTCTGTTTATTATGAGCTCTTGTGAAATTGATCTTTTAAACATAAATCCTCAATAACGTTAAAATTCTAAAATTAATTAATTGAATTTCGATCACTGGACTAGACCAGCACACTAGTTAATATAAATATGTTAGCGCAAGATAGCAGGTTTAAGTTGAGGAGGTTAAAGGTAATAAAGGGTTAATCAAAGAATAATATACGAGTATATTCTAGACGTATAAAGCTATTCAAGAATTTTGGAAAAAAGGCACGACACCTGAGCAGCAATTACGCGAGCTAGTTTTGTATTATTAAGGGGATCGTCGAGACATGCTTTTACGGTTCTCGTTAGTCACCATTTACTTTGAATGAAATCCTACATACCAGATGCCTCCACGTGTAGCCAGGTAGCCACTTTGTTTTTCTTGTATGGTATATATAACCTTAATTCTTTTCAGCTAGGATAGGTACAGATATTTCTTACTTCAGCACCTGTATCTTTATGCGTAGGTGCTTATGTATAAGTAGCTGAACCGAATATTTATTACTTGTATAAGTAGTCGACCCGATTTATTTTTACATAACTACTGCACATCAGTGGCTCAAACCGTTGAGTTCAATGCGATCAGCATCTTTATCTAAGCTTCACGGCACATAGTTATTGTGGTAAGCAAAAATAAATAATGAAGGTTTACCTCAAACGAACAGCATAATCCGACCGCATGCTCGGAGAGGCAAAGGCGAGCATCTCTGGTAATCCGCGATTCATCAACGTCTGGCCTCGGCTCTGTGCCGTTTCATTCACCTGCCTTGCCCTCAGAGTTAGATGCCTTTTAATATGCATTCGATATTTTGTGCACCATACTGAGTTATTATTATTTTCGATCAGGAACCTAGAAAGAAGATTTTTTTTTTTTTGGAATGCAATGAAATTAGTTTATTGATAGCGGCTACTGTGTACCTGTTCTACCTATAAAAGGCTTGACCGGCCAGTGTTCAATCAGGTCTTTACAGATGGGTTTCTGTTTTCAATCTAAAATTATTTAAAGTTTGAATTGAAATTTAAGATATGTCTTAATTTTACATGGCTTTCTTTTTCTTGCTTATTTATAATTTGATAGTAAAAACTTTAAATATACCCTTTGCTTTAGTTAAAACATTTTCTAATTATAACTCAAGTATGAACACAAAACATTGTGTTTTTGACCTAGCACGTACATACGAATTTGACAGACCGATATATTTTGTTATTATCGCACGCACGTTTATATAAATAAAAATATCCTGCTCGCGTTGTCGGTTATCGTCCTATGAGTAGGCGATATCGTTAAAAATAAATAGCTTTAACACAACTACGCATTTATAGTCTTTTGTACGATACGACACGACTTTGAAAATACTCCATAGAAAGAAGAAAATATTTAATATAATATTATGAGCAAGCCTTGCGGGGTGTCATTTAAATTGAAAAAGCTTGTAACGTTCTATTTTTTTATTGTGTTTGAATCTTGGAAATTTGCTACATCGTGGTTATACCGCATAAAGTATAATAAGTAAGACATACGTTGATAAAGTTATTTTTTTTCTATCTAAGTTGATGATTGTTGGGACTTAAATGACATACAGATTTTCGTAAGTTTAACGATTTGTTTAGATCTAAGTTTTAGTAATGACTTACTTTTCATATAATAACGTTATTTTTTAACAAGTTCTTATTGCATTTGCACCTTGATGGTTTTCATCTTACTTGTATGTGGTTTTAGGCAAGGTCTGTCACAATGAACAATGCCTATAGCTAATATATATCTAATAATATAATTGCATCAACAAAAATAATCCCCGGACCTCTTTGACCCGTCGGACATTGACGAATCATCTCGCTACAATCCTGACAGATAGCTGGTTGACACGTGGCAGCCTTACTTAGGCACCAACCATCTATGTCACTGAAAAAACTAGTTCGTCTTGCTAGATACGTGGGTGGAAATTTTGCAGTATTCAATGTTGGATAACGTTTTAAGGCTAATTACAAATCTCTCACTCATATATTATTATTTAAAAAAGAAAGATCTAATTATGCATGTTGGAAATAATGGCAATAATGTGAAATAATGTGCTAGCTTGGCGGGGAGTGGTTGGGACTGCTCATACGAAAGTCGCAAATTATTTTTTAGCTCGACATAGCGCTAGTAATTCTTTGGAATTATTAGAGCCTATAGAATCTGTGTATTATATGGATCTTGTGGAGATTAGGAGGATATTTTGTGCATTCCGGCTTTTTTGCCATACCTACTACTGGAATCGAGTTCGAGAGCCCGCACGATAGTACTATTTAAAAAACAACCGTGGTGCTTTACATCAGGCTTCTCCCGTTGTAAATGTCTATTATTTACAGTATTTTGTCTTTCGTTTTGCTATGAATGGAAAATGTATTACTTCCACTGCTCTCTATCTTTTATTTGATTAATTTTGTTGCGGGATGGCGATAGCTTCGCATTCCCAGAGACGCGTCGAGCTTCAATGTTCGGTGTCGAAATATGCGGGCCCCTGTCGATCCTGGCTTATAGGAGTTACAGTGGCGGGTGTGTGGGCGAGATAGTCACGTAGCTTAAAGAATCTCATTGAACGTCAACATTTGCGGGCAAACGCCCGTAATCAAGAATAAAACGTGGTGAGCTCTTTACCACTATTATACAGCATATACAGAAATCACCCATACCTACGCATTCTCGAGCACTATAAGACATCATAAAGGGTTTACGAATTCGGATGCAAATTATTCAACTTGGGTGTGTTCTAATACTTTTGGAAGTGGACCAAAAACGTCCAAGCCAGCTGAATTAAATTATATAAAAACTACTGTGCTGCAGATAGATTGCTTAAAAATGGGAAAGATATTGTAATGCTAAACTGTTTCCAAGCATAGTAACATAATAAAACATGTTGTCAAACATGGCATTGAAATGAGAACGCGAATTTACATTGCGTACATACTTTTGCAAAGTAATTTAGTTGTTCTGCCTTTTCGCAAACATGTTATCATATATCTTGGACTTATTCCCGTTTCCCTTATGTTTGTCCAACGGTCGGCGGGATAGTGGACGATTTATCAACGTCGCCCTTCCGCGTACCTCCTCTTCAAAGGCGCTCATTTGTACTGCCTTCGTGGAATATCTTTTATCGCCTGCTAAATATTGCTGATTTACCGCAACGCGACGTATTAACGGTCTTATCTTCGCTATATATTTGTTTATTCGCTTAACTTACTCATGGGATATGCGAGATCGGTTTTATTTTTAAATAAATTGTTGACGACATTTTATGGGCTTTCAATTTGATTCAGTTATCTTACTTATACTCATTTTTTCATAATTAATCGCCTTACTCGATCTGACATTACTTTGCCTGGATGTATCCTTCGTCGAATTACCATACTGTGAACTTGGTCTTGAAGTTTGATGCACAAACATGGAGCGCTCTTTGGCTCTGTGTGCCACACTTCTTCTAATTTAATAAAAACTACCCTTTAAATATTACTTCATCATAACTTATGCCTTAATTTATGCCTTAGTTTCAAATGACTTAACATTCACCATATTTCATTTTCTATGCAAATATGGAGGACGAGTAACGTACCGTCGACCGGTTCTTTGCAACCTCGTCGCTCTGTCGATGATCCATCAACGTCTACTTCTTGTCTTGGATCTATAGAAGAATTGAAAAGAAGGCGACGAGAAAAGTGGCCGAATGACGTGTGATGGAAGTTTTAAATCTGCGCTTTTTAGTCACGACAATAGATACGTGTGCTTAGGTTATTTTCAAAACTTTTTCTCGGCAAGTAAAGGTATGACAAACTATACTATACTTACTATCTCATATTTATATATCAATATTCGTTTGAATTGTATCTGTAATAAAATTTCTTTTTATTCGATAATAATATTAGTTGTATAGTATAAAAACAATATATTATTGATCAGTTGACTGTGTTACAAGGAAACGATGAAACTAGAGATTTGGTGACATCCCTGGAAAGTGACATAAAACGTAAGCCGAGATTAGTGTATAATGAATACTAAGAAAACACGACGTTTTATGGGCTTAAGTTACATAGTAAACAAGTGTATTCACTCTCCCCATGAAAACATAGCATTATTTTTGTTGTAGTGGTTTTTCAGCTCACCTATAATTGTCGTTAATGCGTTTCTGTTGTAGTTTTGCAGCAATTTTGTGTATTTCAAATGATTGTGACCAAGTGACAAAATCTTTAGCGATAATAGTTTTACTGTTTTTAATTTTCTTTGGATTGTTATGTTTGCTTAAAGGGTTCTACTCCGATTTCGCAGGCAAAACGACTGTGGCAGGTTTTTTTAGTCTAAATATTTCACCTGCTTGATGATAAAGTTTTACTACATAAATTTTATATTTAGTTATTTTATTTAAATAAATCTGTTCTCATTACGAGTACATCGTAAGGAGGTCGCGTCTGCTTAATTATTCGGTCGCGCGTGGACCATTGTTAAATTAAATTACACGCGTGTGGAGAGAATGTTCATATTATGGACATGGGGATTAGAGCGAAGAAAAACTGAAGTGCATATTGTATGGAGTGTTGGCCTTCAACCAGCGCTAGTTGCCTGGTTACGAAACGTTTGCTATATCTTGCTAATAACTATGACTGACGCACTGATGGTTTCCAACTGTTTTTGAGGGTTATGCAAGCTCCTGTAGATATTTTTATTAGAAAGGCGTTGTGAGTAACGTGGGCATAAAAATAATATGAGATTTTCTAAGTGTGATTATTCGTATACGGTCTTATACATAGTGATTTTACAAATTACAAATACTAAGGAAGTAGCCGTCCCTGAAAGGCCACTTAAAATGTCCAGCATTGCGGCTTCATATACAATAACAGATATATCTAGTGAGTTGGCCGTGTCGGTCTGTGTGTAAGTTGGCGTGAATTAATGCACGTTCAACTTTGCAATTTCAAAGGCTTTGCAAAACTGAAGGCAAATCTGCCCGAACAGGTGGTATAAACGAACAAGTGGCAATGTAACTTGTGAGAACGCATAATTGTCGTTGTTTGTTGGAATTCGTATTTCAAGTTTAATAAACTTTTGAAAGAAGCTTTCCGTTGGTCATAATTTATCTTGTTTATACATTCGCGTACTGGTGTGTTCAGAGTTCATTTCCTTTGGGATTATTGTTTGAACGGTATTGTCGTTTTTTTTAATATAAACGTTTCTGTATTTTAAATTGCTGCCTTTTTTATGATATCCTTAATTTATGCAACATAAACGTAATATGTACAGTAATTTGTATTATCCAGCCAGATGTTACTTAAGTTTAATGTGTCTGCTGAGGTAAATTCAGTGGTACAAAAACAAATTAACTTGCAAACAGTGCTTTCAAGCTGACAAAATGTTTAATAACACATTAAAAAAAAGTAACGACATCATTATACATCACTGTACAGCCTTTTATCCTCGATCAACAACGTTTTTTACACTACACTAATTCACTATTATAAAATATAAAAATAGGGTTGTCACACTTTATCGGTAAAAAAAAGTCCGATAGCGCTTAACTAATCGAAATTCCGATAAGTTGTTGGCTGGCCCACATTGTTTCTAAATCGGTGCTCGGTTTATGGGCAGTAAAGGATTTTTTTGTATTAAACAAACCGATGCCGTGACGGTGCGTCGGGGCTACAGCTGCACAACATCCGGCGGGCTCGGCTTTATCTATTCTGTATTCGGGGTCTACGAGCGTGTATGAATTCTCTGAACTTGCTTTGAAGGATTGTTTGAAGCGTTCGTTCCTAGTTTTACCTTTAGGCGTAGTAATTGCTCGGTTGGTTAGCTGTAGTTTGAAAAGTGTTACTCAATTTGATGTAATTACTTTGCTGTTATCAGGTCTATGTCGCAGTTAATTCACGCATCAAGGATGTTTGATGCGATGGTTCCGTTAAATATGTTTTACAATATTTTACAAAACGACTAAGTCTGACTAATTAATAACAATAATTTATCACTACAGCTTAATGATTTCTTACGTTTACGCGAATATCACTCATCGAAATAAAACTAATTTAAACGGATTTTATCGCGGTTTTTTATTAATTTTGGTCCCGACGTTTCGAAGACTTTTAAGCCTTCGTGGTCCAATACAGCTTACATAAATGCACTGTCCCGGTTTCCGTCGTAGTTTCTGATACATGATAAACTTAGTATACGGTCAGAATTATGGGTATGTTTGTTAGATCTTTTTATTTAAAATCACTTTCTCTATACATCTCTAATTTTAGCAAGGAATTATTCATATATCCCACAATGAGGACGTGTGTATTTAATGTTCAAATAAATACTTCTGTGTCAATGTTGGACTTTGGTCCTGAATAATTCAATTTCAGCCTAATCTGCCTGTCGAGTTGTGCGGTCGAGTGACGAAACAGCCACTGAAATAGATTGTCACATTAAATAATTGTGTACAAGGTTGTTTTATCAGAACTCCACGTGAACCGTTGTTTAAATTCTAAACCCAATGTAGGGATTGTAGGAAGTCGCTGGATGCAGGCCGCTTCCAACAGGTCGGTCTGGAAATCTTTGGGGGAGGCCTATGTTCAGTAGTGGACGTCCTGTGGCTGATGATGATGTAGGGATTGTAGGAATGGAGAGGGGGAAAGTGTTGTTAAGCTATTTTTCATAACGGATCAAATGCTTGAATAAATAAACGTTACCACTAGAAATCCCCCTATATGAATTATATTAACACTTATCTCCCGTAGCCACGTTCCTACTTTATTATCAGGGCTTAATCACCATTTGTAAGCCAACTACTCACCGAAACCTATTAAATGAGGTCAAACCATAAACTATTAATTTATCGATGAATTGCAAGCTGCAGACGCTTAGTTGCAGCTTCAGGTAAGGTAACCTAGTAATACTCTATTAATTCCACTTTCAAATAAGAAACCACATCTAAATTGGTCCATTCGCTTAAGCGCTACGATAACAGATGGAAACACACAGACAGACAAAATACACGCCTATAACTCTTTTCTGGGGCTAAAGAAGTATGTGGGATAAATACTTTCGCTTTAAACAGTTCAATTTTACACTTTAGTAAATTGTATGTGTTAACTATATTTATGTCTTTCTTTTTGTCTGGCGTTATCCTGGCCTTACGCCCGGGTCTTTCCATTATGTTTTGACGGTAATTGGTATTATATGGGGCGACCCACCGTCTGACCCCTACAACCGGTGATGGCAATCTAGTTTTACCATTGCCTCGTTCGTTAGTCAGCTGAGTGTACCTCGAGCCAGTGAGCTTAACTTTCAGTCTAAGATGGATGTCCACTTATAGTCCAATTTCCATATACATTTAAGTAATAAACATCATTTTCATTTGAATTAAATAATTCAGAAAATGAAAGTTAGCAAATTCCAAGGATATATTTGATGATAAATCTGATTGATTAACCATTTCAGTCTTACAAACACTGAAATTACAATTTGACGTACTATCAGAAACGTGCCATCAAATAAGCCCTAATTTTGATTTGTGACGTAAGACTGTGAGTCAGCATTTAATGGCAACTATTATGATCTCGAGGTAGCTATGTGTCGTGACTGTCTGTCACCGTTGGGATTACGGACACGTTGTATGCGGGCGTAAAGGCACACATAACAGTTTCTTGTAAGGGATTTCGTGTACATAATAAGGTTCCAGTATTGGGAAGTTTGCTACCCGCATTGCGTCTGTGTGTGTAGCCCAAATTCTTGTAAGGAAGGCTTATGCACGTATAATAAAAAGGTATTAAGACGTTTTTGCCTACTTGGATGACTCTCGTTTATTTATCGTGTGTGGTACACCTGCTTTCAACGTTTGGTGTCAAGTGTCTCGATTGTGATCGATATCTAGATAAAAGATATTTGTATATTCAAGCGTCAATCCATGTCAGTCGTTAGGATTGCTTAAGTGTTTCGTTGGTTGATCAGTTTACCTTTTCATTTCACATTTTACATCGCTGTTATGTCATTGGCTTGACTCAAAATTGTTTGCGTTCGACGTGAGGCTCACAGTATCTCATACGTTTTGTTTGAACATCCATTACGGCAACCAGATATAAAGGAACCTAATATTTACAAATTCTATATGTCAGGGGATCAAATCAAGGGCCGTTTTATATTACCGCGTTGGATGTGCGAGACGGGGGGTTTGGGACCGACCGGTCGGGGGCGGAATCTCGGCGCCTTGGTAAATAATTACCGCGTCGCGTGTAGGGGTGCGGCCCCCCCGTAAAACCGGCTCTGGCGAGCTTTGCGACGCGGATTACTCGAATGTTAACAATTCTTTTTGTTCCCCGCGCGCGTCGTCTAGCTAGGCGGCCATTGAAAAGTTTATAAAGGAATCATGAAACAAGTCGTCTGCGTTTGCTTTGTGGAGCGAAACTGAGGGCACGGTTTAATGGTACGTATGTGTCAGTGCGACTGTACAAAAATGTGCCAGCATATTATGAAATTATTTATCATTATTGCATATTACGAAAGAGTCAATATATTAAATTTATAAAAAGACAGTTTGATGGACGCATTGACAGACAATACTTTACGAAACACATCACACATTGAGTATGTAATGTTTCATTATGTTTAAATGCCATCATTCATTGTCAAAAGGCTGAGTTCTGACAGTATATTCCATTATTGGAATACAGTAATTTATAGGTTTTCCACGTCTCGAGTAATGGGAATGAACTCGTACACATCATGCATATATTAACTCGCACTAAGGGATTGGGAATTTGATTTGGGCCTCCGGATATCTCATTCACCGTGCGAAACGCAAGCAGTAAGCCACTATTTTACGTCGGTTTTCTGTTAGACAGTGGTAACGACCCGGTACATTCATGCTGTAGACGAAACTGTCCACAGCGTGGTTCTGCCACTCATAATACAATTTGCATTGTGTTACAAAACTGAAATCCTTTTGTGACATTCTCAGTATGAAGAAATAGTTGGCGCCTGACCTTTAATCATTCAAAATAGCTCGGCGACATGTACGTGATGCAGGTTAAGCGAACTTTGTTATAACGGGGTTACACTTTACACCTCTAAATTACACCGAGTAGATTCTGTTAATATAGTTCACTTGAATGACAAATTATATTTTTTGTGGTTACTTTATATCAGAGGTTCCCAGACTTTTTCTCATAGAACACTTTCAAAATTTAGCTGAATCCGGTGGACAAGTCTCGACACGTTGTACTGAATATGGAATATGCAATTTTTACAAGTAATAGTCGCTGAACTTCTTAAAATTTTATCTGCCTCCTTGATAGGTGAAGTCAAGCCAACATTTTCGTTCTTCACTATCGAAAGCAGATAAGTTTTCGAATCTCGCTCTCTTTAAGAAAATTCTTAAATCGCTTACGAATTTTGAACCTCCATTTTTTTTGTCACGCCAATGTAGACCCCGTCGAGTCTGACCCCTGGGGGTACACCTGGACCATTTTGAGAACTAGGGGTTTATATCATGAAAAACAATTATTTTGATATAACAGACGTAAATGTCAACGCAAGTTGTAACAACCCGCAGTACATGTGTTGTTCTTGTATAATAGCAATGGAATATATGTATAAGTTGATGCTTTTGATCAATGCTTGATGGTACTCAACAAGTACTCCTCATATCCAATTAGCATTGTAGGTCGTCAAACGTAGTCAGTGTTCAGTATTTCCTATTGCACTACAGAGTAAAAAAATGAAACGGACAACAGCTCAGTTGTCGCAATTGTGATATTGGATTGAATTTTACATATCATTGCTTTATAATTTTAATTAACACTGAACATTGAAAAATAAAATAAGTTTAAACAAAACTTAAAAACCCACTTCAAAAAAATTACATTGAAAAGTCAAAAATAACTATTTCTATAGGTTCAGGCAGCCTCCGTGGCACAGCGGGCGAGTAGCCGGCTGTGAAGCGAGAGGCCGCGGGTTCGATCCCTGCACCAAGACAAACATTCCTGTGATCCACAAAGATTTGTGTCGGGGTCTCGGTGTTGTGGGACCGAAAGTCTCTCGTAGTTTCTGATACCCACGACACAAGACTCGTATCTTAGTGTGGGGTCAGGACTATGTGTGTGACTGTTGAGTGTATTTATTTATATTATTTGAGGCTGCTAGAACCCGAGTGGCCTAACTGCATTTTGATGACTTTTGACCTATTTGAATTTTCGTCAATTTAAACCACGGCCGAAATGGACTTGTACTGCCATCTATGTCAAGATGATGTTACCAATTTTAGCCCGGTGTGGTCTTGTAGATTAAGATCTTTAAATCACAAAATTCAAATAGGTCAAAAATCATCAAAATGCAGTTAGGCCATTCTGGTTCTAGCAGCCTCATTTATTTTGTGGAAGTCTTGATATCAGTTACAAATAGTTCAAGGACGACAATACCTTCATTGTGCGCACGAATCGAGCTCAAGGACTGCTTTAGGAGCAGGATCCATCTAGAATCTAGATCTTATTGCCACCCACACAGCTGTTCCATTTAATATCCTTGTAACATGTTAATAAAGTTGCTCCACTAAAAACTAATAGCTATATGAAAAATGTGGAAAGTACAATGCAATACAATAATAATAATAATCTGCCTTATAAAACGTAGCTTTAATGTAGGTTTAAATCGACTAGTTTGTATGAATTACGATGCTTACCGGTTGTTGTAGTGTTTTAAACTAAGGCCGCATAAGTTTAACTTAGACTTAAAAATCGCTAAATGTGGCACATTAAGTGGTATTCGAGAAGTTTCCCGTATTTTACCCCGTCATCATTAGATCTTAAGCAAATTTATATTAGGTCCTTACATATGAAATTGGCGTTTTGTATGGGAGGAACAAAAAGTCGAATATTTTTTAATATAATATATTTAATTAATCAAAGTATGAACCATTATTTTCTATGCACTTTTGCCATCTCATAGGTAGTTCATTGATGCCTTTACTAAAAAAACCAGTCGGACGGGAATCAATAAAATCTTTGAAGGCGATTTGGACTGCCCCATCGGAGTTGAATTTTTTCCCTTGCAAGAAGTTATCCAAATTTCGAAAAAAATGGTAATCTGTTGGAGCAAGGTCCGGGGAGTACGGAGGATGTCTTAGACTTTCCAATTGAAGCTCTTCTAATTTAGTAGCCGTCTGTTGCGCAGTGTGTGGTCTAGCGTTGTCGTGAAGCAGCAGTGGCGTGGAGCGATTGACCAGCCTAGGTTGTTTAGCCGCTAGCTTTTCCATCATGGTTTGCAATTGCTGACAATAGACATCAGCCGTAATAGTCTGGCCAGATTTGAGAAAACTGTAATGAACAATACCGGCACTAGTCCACCAAACGCTTACAAGTAACTTTTTTGGGGTTAATTTTCGCTTGGGGCAAGATTTGGCTGGCTGGCCAGGATCCAACCATTGCGCTGAGCGCTTCCGATTATCGTAAAGAACCCATTTTTCATCACAGGTAATGATTCGGTTTAAAATACCTTCATTATTGTGCCGATTTAGTAATGTAACGCAGCAGTCGACGCGCATTTGCCGGTTTGCTTCAGTCAATTCGTGAGGTACCCACCTTCCAAGCTTTTTAATCTTCCCAATTTGCTTCAAGTGAATTAAAACAGTTTTATCACTAACATCGCAGCCTGCAGCTAACTCGCACGTGGTTTGCGATGGATCCGCTTCCACAATAGCCTTCAACTCTTCATTATCAACTTGAGTCTCAGGCCGTCACGGGGCTTGTTCTGCAGGTCGAAATTTCCAGAACGAAAACGTTGGAACCAAAAACGAACTGTGTTTTCTTTTGCAACACGACCGCCATACACATCATTCACCCTTCGAGTTGTTTCCGCAGCACTAGTGCCACGGCGGAACTCGTACTCGTAAATAATGCGATATTTTAAGTTTTCCATTTTGTAAAATGAGTGACGCAAACAGAAAAAAACAGAAGAAAAAAACAAATGAATGACGATCATCGAAGCACAAATACATGAGTCTATAGCTGTACAAATTTGAATTTGGAATTCCTTACCAAAGAGGAGAAATTTGTGATTAAAGTGGCCAGTACGAAAAACGCCAATTTCATATGTAAGGACCTAATATGTAACCATCGTTGGGGTAATTCGCTTTAGACCTTTGTGTCTAATATATAAAGAAGTCGATAAAAGGGATAAATGCCAACTTATTACTATTATTACTAGCTTTAATAACGAAACGAGCGTTACTGTTCCTTATATATTTGGGATTAGCGATGAAATGGTCCCAGTAATGTGAGCTGACCACTCATCTGTACAATTCGCAGATGTTCTCAAAATAAATGCAAGTACAGTTCCTTATACAGTATGAAGGAACTCAATACGATGCGATGTTATTAATCCCATCAAAATGTCACTACATTGTCACTTTATTCTCGAAGTCAATTACTGAGGGATCTTGTTAACAATATCGGTAAATATGTTTTTCTTACCACTCGTCAAGAATTTCGCCGATATAATTTAAATATCGAATGTGTTCGCAGTAAAATAACGGTTCCACAAATTTGAAGTTCGAACATCGTTTTCTGAAATCGCGAATATAATAACGGTTACAGAGCGAATATCGTGTTTGGTTTAATACCGGCTACTGTTACATTCGGTTACCGTTGGTAAGAAGAGAACTCGCGGTTCACCAGAGCAATGTTGATACAATACTGTATGTAAGTTTTACACTGCATTCTATTGGCAAAATGGCGTATATGGCAATGTGCCTGTAACCAATCCCGCGAACATAATATGTGGTAGTGTAAGGGTAACTGAACCATGTTTGTGCCTGACTGGATATCGACCATCGTATACGTGGTGAAAAACCTTGTGATTCTTTCGGCCGAGTTACGTTCCCAAATCCGTTGTATATCCAGTTAGTACAGGCTGTCATAGTGACTGACTAACGAGGAACACCATTTCTCGACGATCGACATTATATATGGACTGCACCGTACTTACCATCAGATGAGTTTTTTTTAACAAAAATAGTGAGTGGCCACGTCTATTGGTTAATTATTGTCGGGATTGGATAATTTTCCATGAAACATGTTTAGTTAGTTTTGTTTTATTTAGTTTTGTTTTTTTTTTCGAGCGGAAGTCGGCTGTATAGTCTTTTGTAGATTTTTCCCTTTTATCTAACACCAAAATGCTTTAGTAGAAGTAGTTATAATTTACCAGCCTCGTTGATGTAAGGGAGGGTATGTGAGCTATGAATTGTGAGGTCTGATTTAATATCTTGTTTCGGAACTGCTTCTACTCGGGCTTTCGGACCGAATATACGATTTGGCTGAAACTTATTTTTGTCCGATAATGATGGTAGGATATTTAACGGGTTAAATATTTACTTTCTACCCCTTAAGGGTTGAGAAGAGAGGTGGTTATTTTGAAAACGTATTAAGTCAGCGTGGTACACTAAAGCCTAATCATTCTTATTCAGTTGAAGAGGACCGTGCCCAGCAGTGGGGCGTATATAATACAGGGCTAGTATTTCATATACAAAATCTGAAATCGGTGAATGGGTTTTCGCTTTTATATAAAAAAAATACGAGGACACGGGATTTTGCACAACATTCCGTTATTTTCCCAACAGATGTTCGTGAGATGAATTACCGCACAGTTGGTAGAGTAAAATAAACATGAAGCTAACAAGGCTTCGCTATCCAAATTATAAATTCCTTGAAACTCGCCAGCCGGCGACCGGCAGTCGGTCCTTCAGAGAATTGCGTCGTGAGCCACACCATAGCAACAAGTGAGCGGGCGCAGCGTCCGTGTCCTGTAATTTTGATAATGGCCACCAGGGGCTGTGAGCGCGTGCTGCAGATAAGCGAGATAACGGGCGACAGGCCCGAGGGCCTTCCCCCACCCCTCCCCTAGGGGAGGTCGGTCTAAATGAAACCACCCTCTCGTGCGTGGGCGGTTAAATTACGGCCTATGTCTGTCACGCACCCATACAGCTCAATGAGATGAAGGCCCAGTTTTTATTGTTGTAGGTGGCGTGTTTTGTATGGGTATTTACGGAAGCGGCTATTGCCAGTCTTCCTCGGGACGTTAAATTCCCATTTGCATTACAGTGAAATTAAAAATGTTCCGTCATTATTCAAAACATTACACAATATTGTCAACCCTTTTGTGTAATTGTTTGGTTTTGGGTTATGTACTTGCAAGTTTATATTATCATGTCATGTTTAAGTATGAATTAATAGAACACATATAACAAAATTGCTGTGTCATTTCAGCAGTGTGTATGCACTATTGTGTTTCGGTTTGAAGGTATTAAAGGTAGTGATATTATTGAAGGTGACGAGCGCAGACCAATGCATTGGATTTCAAGGCCATTGAAGGTTATGTGAGGTGTTATATGAAAAAATATCACAACTAGGTATTAGGTAGATTAATTTGCCGCTACAAATCTCCTGCTTTACAAAAACTTATAATTTAATATTCTTTGTGATGCAACTGGCGCCTTTAACTTAAACGTTTTAAATTTTATGCCAACAGTCACCGGCATGATTCTGCGGACCACCAATAAACTTATTGTTTGTCGGTGGCCGCTGGTTTTTTTTTTTACACTGCGCTTACCATCAGGTATAGTGCAGTGACTTTGCCGTGCTCGGGTAAAACAAAAATCATATATTATTGTCAGATAATTTAACGTTATAGATCTAAATGTTTCGAAATCCAACTTGCAATTTGACGTAGCTACGCAAAAAGGAACCAACCCACAGTAAGTTCAAATGAAGATACTGATTTTGTTTTGCTAAACTCGTTAATTTAAACTGATTTTAATACCGTATTTTGCAAAATCGTACGTAGAATATATTTCATGCCCGATTTTCCAAAAAAACTATGAGCTAAATATAATTAAATTAATTGAATTTAGTAAAACAAAATCAGTATCTCCATTTGAACTTGCTGTGGGTTGGTTCCTTTTTGCGTAACTAAGTCCAATGTGAGAAAGTCAGTCGCCACGTATGAATGGACATTATTCGTATGTAGCTCCGCATGTGTAATTTCCTTGACCGTGACACGCCAGTTACGTGATCACAGAGCTGCTTCAGAGTGACTTGCACAAGATCATCGTGTCGCCGCAACACCTCTCCGCCGACCACATCAAAGTCTTCCTCTACCAGATATTACGAGGTGAGTCCATTACAATATTATTTTTTGTATGGAATTGAGGCCAGGTACTGGCAAGCGCAGCGTTGGACGTCCACCTACAAGGTGGACAAACGATCTGATAAAGGTCGCAGGAAGTCGGTCTGAAAATATTTGGTGGAAGCCTATGTTCAGTAGAGGACGTCTTGTGGCTGATGATGATAATGATGTTCCGTTTAGCAAGTGTAAAATATATATAAAAGAACACTTACAGTTACATTATAACTGAACATTCTATGTTATGTTATTTGTAGCCTGTTCTGTTATCTTTGCCCCCAAGAACATTAATATTTTGTCATAAATAATATATTCTGAAAATAGATGTGACTATGTGCTCGCGTGAGTTCAACTGCACTCACTAATAGGTTAACGATTAGCGTGTTTAGCAACTTAACGCTTAGTCTTATTTTAACTGAGCGTCTTCATGTTTCGGAAGACACGTCAAGTCTGTCCTGGCTGTTATCAACAGAGAACAGTCGTTAAGCTAACGCGGAGGCCTCTGGGCGGCTTGAAAATACAATGTTGACCATATCACATACATTGCCCACTGACCATATCATGTACACTAGTGAAAATATTCTCCAAATCGATAAAAAACTGTCAAAGATTCTATCCTCGATTTCATCGTCTTAGTAGTAGAAATTATTTTTGAAATTTGAATGGAAACTAATTTGAGCTATACCCCTTCGAATGAAGAAAGAATCTTCAAAATATGATAATTCAGAAATGTAATGCGTAATAGTTTTTTCGTCGATTAATTACGCTAATACAACAACAAGCTCAAGATAACGGGAATAAACAGCCGAGGTAGCAAAAACGAAGCATTCTTTTTATATAGTCGTAAGGGAGAATTGTTCAAATGGTAATACATACTTATTCACTTGTCTAACGGTCTTAGAGGTTCACATGTAAACTGTTATTACTCTGTGGTGGCGGAAGTCAGCGAATATTCTCTTCTCATGTACCGCTACCAGTTTTCCAACTTGTTTACTTACGAATCAGTTCATATAATATTGGTAAATTTGAGTAGAAATTAAAATTGTTTTGATTTTAGAAAATGGCTGAATGTGTCAGCTTATTGTTCCCAATAACAATCTTCTATATTTTTTTCTATTATTATTATGATGGGTATTAGAAAAAAAAACGTCGATATTACACTTTGCAAAAAAAGTAACTTTGACAAATATAGATTAGATTAACTAGTCATTAAGGATAATATCGATGTTACGATATTATTCTCATACAATCGATGTATCGATGATTTAGAGAACTTAACGATAATGTTTTCCACTAAACATAGCTGTTTATGTCACATCAATTAATATCGATGGTCCCTAGCGGAACTGCGAGCACTTTCTATTTCTTCTATATTATTCTATATTATGGTAGTATGCCCATTAATTTGATGGCGCATCCTGTAAATACTGCTGAACGGATTTTGTTGCATGATTTACTATTGTGTTAAGCGAAACCCCAGACTTTATATAGTATATAAAAATATATTTTTTATCCCAGAAGATATAAATGAGAGAAGAAGATATGGGAATGTAGTAATAGCCATTATATTCTGTCCCATGAAACTATAATAGTGTAGATTAATTCTGTTTAACATTATAATCTATGTTTAACGTTCATTAACTCAATTTACTATAACGGTGTATGCAATCAGGAGAGCTTCATTTCGCACGTTTAAACGGTGAATGAGATATTTAAGTTTATAACAAAGAGTCCGTAAGACCGGCGTCGCGTCCGGTGGAGCCAGCGCACGGTTTCAAGTTGAAACGTTTGTCCTCGATGACACCTCACAACTCCCGTCCCTCGCCCAGTGCCCACTCCTATCTGTAAATCAATTAAAACTCACAAATGCGAGTCCGCAATTAAAAAGTATATGTAAGCATTACGATAAACTTGCAGTACGTATAAGTTTGAACAGGGTAGGCTAATGCTATGATGTTTGTGAATTATGTATAATATTCATAATCAGTCACGACTTACCCCTGCATGTATCTCACGCAACCTTTCCCCGCAGCGAAAATTTTAATTATCTAATTTGTCATGGCAACCTTACTTACGAGTGTGATGTTATATAATTGTTTTGTTTATTGTGCTTTCGTTTTCATCTAACACAATGCTACCGCTATAATCACTAGTTCTGCACAAAAAGGGCACACCGACTCATAGTTCATTTTAAAATTATACAACCCTGCTTACTTAAGAATAATATTTTAGCAGGTGAAAAGCACCCCTCCAGCCGTGTCTACTGATTTCGTATTATTAATTTACGCAATTATTCGTACAGCGCCAAGAGATTTCCCGGGAGCGAAAGCGTGAAGGGAATCTAGAAAAATGCGGTCGTTAAGTTCCGACCGCTCCGGCTCCGCCTGCCGCTTTTAATTAAAAACTTTATAGTTGCACTGCCTTGATATCTCTCCGCTCAGTACTGAAAACACATAGACGGCCGGTGAAACTATTCTGAATGAAACTGAATTTCTACCGTCCCTGTAAAAATACGATCCCTTTTAATTGTTCCACGTGAATTCCTAGCGACAATGTACATTACTATAGCGTCGTCGCTAATAAGCATTCTCTACGTGGAAGGGAATGCATCGCGATTAGGGGTGTCACGCGAAGCTCGCCCATTTTAATATTCCGTGCGCTCTTTTAGATTAAACTTGGCCGTTGATTTTGTCTCGGTTTAGTTACCAACCACTGGGGGAAGCCAATGAAAAATCGTATAACTATAAGCCAAAAATGAATGCGGAATTTGAAAAAACTTGTGCATTATACATCGATTCACATCGGATGACAAATGCGTATTACGCACTGTTCTTGAAGGCACTTAGGCGAGTCGCATGACTCAAGCGGTATTCCGACAAAAAGGCAATGGATTCTGGAGAATGCAACTCGACTGGTCCATAACAAAGTGAGCTAGTTCACGTGCGCTCGACTCGCGTCACTAATATGACCACCGGTGGACACCTGAGATCGTAAACACGCTGCTTGTAACCACCAATCGGCAGACGTGGATGACTTCAATAATGTAGGGATAGTCTTAGGCTAAGCCAATACTTCGACACATTTACTTACTTTATTTATAGAATGCCTTCATTAAGGTTTTTAGATTCTGTAATTTTGCTTTTAAATTACAAAGGGAAGTATACGTGATTTTGTGTATTCAAACTGTAGAGTATTTGGATTAACAAAGCTGCATTCGATTGTTTATGCGAATATTGTTTGTTTTATAGATTGTTTAATCATGATGTGCTGTTTGTTGAGTGAATAACATTTCAGTTTGCTCAATTGACCTATTTGGATTTTCAACGTTTTGTTCTTTTGTTTTAATATTTATATTTATTTGTTTGTTTATTTTTGTGTTCTAATTCTATTTCATACGCCTTTAATAAATTCTATATTTGAACTCATGAACCTAATTCTGAACTTTGCAAATAAAATAAACAATAACCTCGCCGTGAGAACCGATTCCGTGAAATTGTTTTGTATACTGTTGTTTATAAAGAAACTAAAGAAATAATTATGGAAATTGTTCTAAAACAGCAACAATGATTTTAAAATAAATAAATACACCCAACAGTCACACACGTAGTCCTCACCCCACATTGAGATGAGATGATGAGATGTCTGGTGTCGTGGCTATCTGGAACTACGAGACACTTTCGGTCTCATAACACCCAGACCCAAAACAAATATTTGTGGATCACAAAAATATGTATTTCGGTTCGGAAACTGAACCCGCGACCTTTCGTTTCAAAGCCAGCTTTTCCACCACGGTGGCACCAAAATATTTGTTGTCTGTTTAAGTTTTGGATGATAATCATTCCTGTTTTAGACGTACCATTAAAGGGAGAAAAATTGACATCTCATTTCACACCCATCGAAGCGAACAGTTCAGAGAAATTTCAATTTCAGTTCATGGAAACGGTTATTAAGAAAAAAACTATTACTTTTTGTGAAGTTCTGATTTTGCTTGAATTATTTATTATTCGATTTTATGATGTGCATTTGGATTGAAAATAATTAGCAGAACTAGTAATGATATGATCAGTTGCGGTAGAGTAATCTGTGATTATTTCAGTTATCATAATTACGTAAATATTGGCCAAATATATGTTTCTGATATACAATTGGACATTTGATAGAAATTATGCAGAGATATTAATATTGCGCCAATTAGCAATAAACAACAGTATACTCAGGCATACACGCTGTCAGAACACGCCACAATATATTAATTAATATGATCAATGTGCAAATGCAGGGTAGTGCAAGCTTAGTACGCAACACGGGCTCGGCGGCAGCGGTAACGAGGGGAATTATGGTAATGTGGCCCGCCTCTGCCTCACTGTACCGTTTATATTTATGTGAGAGGTTTTTCGTGGAGCTAACCATCGCGTCTCTACGCACCACACCGCCGATACTGCCTGCCCGGGATTTGTTTTGATAAATGAGATGTTCCGTTTTGTTTTAACTCGATCGATCCCTCTGAACGGTGTGATGTTTTGAAGTGATAACTTCTTATGGGAGGGTGAACCGAAACGTTCCGTAACGCGAGCGGTCCATTGACCAGCCAGCGTTAGCCGACCTCCCTGGAACATCGATAATTTCGATTTCCCAGGTGGCGACCAGTCAGCTTGGACCGGACTTTGACCGGACTTCAACCGGACTTTAACCGGACTTTGACCGGACTTTGTCCGGACTTTAACCGGACTTTGACCGGGTTATGACCGGAGTTTGACTGGACTTTGACAGGTCTTTGGCCGGACTTAGACCGCACTTCGACCGGTATTTGACCGGACACTTTGACTGGACTATAACCGGACTTTGACTGGACTTTAACCGGGCTTTAACCGGACTTCGACCGGACTTTGATAGGGCTTTGACCGGATTTTAACAAACTTTGGAAGGGCTTTAACCGGACTTCGACCGCACTTTGATAGGACTTTGACCGGGCTTTGACTGGACTTTAACCGGATTTTGGCAGGACTCTGACCGGTATTTGACCGGTCTTTGACCGGACCTTGACAGGACTTTGATAGGGCTTTGACCGGGCTTTGACCGGACTTCAACCGGACTTTGACCGGACTTTAACCGGACTTTGACCGGACTTTAACCGGACTTCGACCGGACTTTGATAGGGCTTTGACCGGATTTTGACAAACTTTGGAAAAACTTTACCCGGACTTCGACGGACTTCGACCGTACTTTGATAGGACTTTGACCGGGCTTTGACCGGATTTTGACAAGACTTTGACAGGACTTTGACTGGACTTTAACCGGATTTTGGCAGGACTCTGACCGGTATTTGACCGGACTTTGACAGGACTTTGACCGGGCTTCAACCGGACTTTGACCGGACTTTAACCGGACTTTGACCGGACTTTAACCGGACTTCGACCGGACTTTGATAGGGCTTTGACAGGGTTTTGACAAACTTTGGAAAAACTTTACCCGGACTTCGACGGACTTCGACCGTACTTTGATAGGACTTTGACCGGGCTTTGACCGGATTTTGACAAGACTTTGACAGGACTTTGACTGGACTTTAACCGGATTTTGGCAGGACTCTGACCGGTATTTGACCGGACTTTGACAGGACTTTGACCGGGCTTTAACCGGATTTTGACCGGTATTTGACCGGACTTTAAACGGACTTTGACCGGGCTATGACCGGAATTTGACTGGACTTTGGAAGGACTTTAACCGGACTTCGACCGGACTTTGACCGGGCTTTGACCGGGCTTTGACCGGATTTTGACAAGACTTTGACAGGACTTTGACTGGACTTTAACCGGATTTTGGCAGGACTCTGACCGGTATTTGACCGGACTTTGACCGGACTTTGACAGGACTTTGATAGGGCTTTGACCGGATCTTGACCGGACTTCAACCGGACTTTGACTGGATTTTGGCAGGACTCTGACCGGTATTTGACCGGACTTTGACCGGACCTTGACAGGACTTTGATAGGGCTTTGACCGGATCTTGACCGGACTTCAACCGGACTTTGACCGGGCTTTGACCGGACTTTAACCGGACTTTGACCGGGCTATGACCGGAGTTTGACTGGACTTTGGCAGGGCTTTGACCGGATCTTGACCGGACTTCAACCGGACTTTGACCGGGCTTTGACCGGACTTTAACCGGACCTTGACCGGGCTATGACCGGAGTTTGACTGGACTTTGACCGGATTTAAACCGGACTTCGACCGGACTTTGATAGGGCTTTGACCGGATTTTGACAAACTTTGGAAGGACTTTAACCGGACTTCGACAGGACTTTGACCGGGCTTTGACCGGATTTTGACAGGACTTCGACCGGACTTTGACTGGACTTCGACCGGACTTTGACAGGACCTTGACCGGACTTTGATAGGACTTTGACCGGACTTTTACAGGACTTTGACCGAACTTCGACCGGACTTTGATCGGGTTTTGACCGGACTTTGGTAGGACTGACCGGACTTTGACAGAAGTTTGACAGGGACTTGACATGACTTTGACCGAACGTCGTAACGTAACGCGTTACGGCGCCCCTCTGGCTTCCCTTTCTCTCATGCATACGGCAGCAGTAGGCAGGCTCTTCCGCTCTCACTTTAACCCACATTAGTTTAAGTTATCACTTCTGTCGAGCGTCCCGAGACGCACATTTTTTTTTTGTTTTTTGTTGTTTTGTGTGTTTGGATGCGATTCAACAAATGTTTGGGTGTTTTTCATGTTTTTTGTTATTTCAAAGTTTCCAAAGATTTGTTGTGATTATCCTTTCAATACTTACTTTTATTAATTTGTATTTACTTCAATGTATATTTCTATTTAATTCTCTTCTTTTTCAATATCATACAACCAGTGAAACATTAGTTGAAATTGATCTAAAGTATTAGCAAATTGCATAGCAGTACAAAAATAACTTTTAGAGTATCTGTATAAGTAAATAATTTATTAAGTGAATGAGCTCGTGCTAACGGAAAAACCGCTAAGTGGAGAGGTCTGGCTGTCTCCTCCGTCGCCATTAATGGAATTTGCTCCGGGACGTCTTGTCGCTTTCCGCCGAATATCTCATTCATATAGTTATATATACTACAGTCACGTTTTACCACAAACACACTCTTTATATTATAGGATCTAGTAGACAATATTATCTTGGAATACGAGCCATCGCATTAGAGTAAGGGCGACAATTTACAATCATAGTTAAATTGATTTAGTTAGATGGATTTTCTTTAATTTTTATCTAACTTGTGTTTAGGAATAATTCATTCTATTATTTATCTCCTTCATTAGAGTTGTTTCACATTAGGTCGGACCGATAGTTTTATCGTGGGCCGACAGTCGGGTTTTGCTGTTCACACTATACCAACGATCAATCGACGCCGGGCCAGGTATGCGTTTGTGCACAAGCACAAGTCACTGCTCTTCGGCAAGTATCAACCGTTTACTACAAAGCCGATACGGCAATAATATCCAACCCGACCGTAAATCGTGGTCGAACGTCCGGTAAATGTGTCGTTGCCGACAGTTTTATCGGGTCGCTCGAATGTGAACGGTGCTATTGAAATACATTTGCCACCATGCATCCAACGCATTTATCGTCCCGGTAAAACTGTTATTATGACCTTAGTGTGAACCAGCTCTCACGTTATTGGCAGGTATGATGTTCAATATAAATGCGGTCGTAGAACCGGCAATATTTCTAGAAACAATGGAGAATCTCGTGATTTTACCCCTAAATGGCCGTGCACATAACCTCTATTATTAAAAATGGAGATCACGCCAATCGCTTTAATCAAAAATGGCTAACGAATCAAGGAAAAAGACAAGCTTGTTTTGAAGGAAAACTGACGTTTGGCATTAATATTTCTTATTTTTTCATTTGTTTGTTGTTTTGTTTTCTTTCGACTCTTAAACGACTTTTGTAGTTTTTGCCACGGTTATTACGAACAATTGAATGTAAATCATTCATGTCAGTTTTGGTCCCGAACAGGCTGTGGAGTCCAATATTGAATGTGACTTCTTGGCGTTTCTGTAATCTTCGATGATAGTATTTCACTACAATAACATAGTAATGAGATTGTAAATCAAAAAGACAATATCTCTTCGATTTTTGGTGATGTATCCGAAATACGAATGCCCACTTAGGTTCGATATACTTTCTTTATTTCATAAAGTATATTGGAAGATTGCGATGTCTATCTCGCAAAGACCTCCTGCCTCGATAAGGGATGTAGGTACATAGAATGTTAATCATAAATACACAAATGCCGGCTTCTCAACGCAAATCCACTAGAAGCAGGATGTGACGTTACTCCACTCCGAGCGTGTCTCTACGAATCCCCGAGTCAACTTCGCGATCCTTATAATACGATGTACGGGACGGTTAATTTGTTGGCAACATTGTTATACTTGTCGCGCGGTATGGCGCGGCGTCATAAACTGTTAACTCTCAGCTACGTTGGCACGTAGGAAATGAGGCCACCCATGTTTCAGCTGTATTTTTTTTGTTGCGAATCGTGGTTGGTGTAAAATACTTGTCATCGTATAAAAAGCATGTAGTAATTATTTACAGTTTACTATTTGACGGTTTTTACTTGACTGTCTCTTATAGATATCTTTTTGTTGCGTATCTAAAATAAGTGAAATGATTGTTAACATTTTAAGTCTGATGAGGAATAATAATAGATTAATCATAAAAAAATTATCATGGATGGACAATTAGTAGAATATAGAAAAAGAAAATGTCCTTAAACTGAACACACTGCTACTGACTGATAAACAAAGACAATAAACCCAGCTAACTAATGATGTATCTTATAACATACGATAAATTGTGTTCACTAAAAGATATTATTAAATTTCGATTACACGAAGCTCCCACGAGAAATAAAGCAATAACCCTCCGCTCTATATTAGTTAGTAGGACGTACTTCACGACGCGTGGTCTTGATAGCAGGCTGCGACAAATCGATCATTAATAAAGCAAATTGGATGATTTGGGTCGAAGTAGAAGATGCACGTGGTTTTAATTTGGCGTTCATAGTTTCGTATTCGTATAATTATAACCTTTTTTAAGTTTATTCATCTATGGCGACATTAGGACTGTTAAATACTCTGCCGTTTTTAAATGAAGAACAATCTATATATTTTCATTTTCAGACCATGTTAGTTTAATGTATTCTGATTTCACTATACCGTAACTTATTCGCTGCAGAACAGTGCTGCTCCGCTTTTTTGAATTATTGTTCACATTGCGATTTACTTGAACAACTGTCTTCTGCAATGCAATATTTCCCGCTTCTTGTTCGTTAATGCAAATCGTAACGAAACATTTAATTGTCTTCTAGTAGGTAAACCTATACGATCATTACAAAACGTTGTCTAACTTTAAACTAGGTTTATATGTACTGGTTGCTATGGGATCCTATAATAATTTCTTGATATAAACCTATTTTAAAATTGGACGACGTCTTGTAAATAGACCGATAGAGTTTGGGCTCTTTATTTTTAAAGTCGGGATTACCCGACTAGCTATTAAGCTAGGTTTGGTTATTTCTATACGTTGTTTCATCGACAGCAGTAGTTGTTTATTCCCTCAAATAAACTCTAATTGCGTTTCTGGAGTTTCACCTTCCACGAACTTAGTTTGAACCGTTGACAAAGCTAAGACTTTCGACTTCGAGAATATTGTATTGAATATGTAAATCTCTATATGTAAAATCTATTCTTGTTTGCAACAAATCTGATTATATTAGAATTCCTAGTTTGTATTTCTGTAGTGACACATTGTTCTATATTTATGTTTATTTTCGACGATGTTTACAGCTTTGATTTCAAAAAGAATTTCGTCCCTAGGGGGTGAAATCGGAATGAAAACTAAAACTTTGACACCACTCTTAAAGATAAATATAAAATTGACCCATTTTGTCAGTGCTATTGCAATTTAATGGTCGATGATTAGTAGAAAACATAGACTCAAAATTACTAAATTTTATTTTTAGTTTCTTAGTTCTTTTTGAATATGTTATTTTTTTATTAAAATGTTTTTATGGAAACGTGAACTAATTTGAATTGGCCAATAATGTACAGTATTATCCGTCAGTCCGACTGTTAGTTAACGGTGTGAAGTAGAAGCGTTAATTATAAAAGTACCGTCGCCACCGGTCGGGACCGTGGGACCGTAGACTTACGCTCATGCATTGATACCTGGGTGTCTATTCCGAAAACATTCGGGCTTCGTTTTGTGTGAATTCTAATACGAATGACTTGTGTTTCTCTTTTTGATAGCCTAATCGATGTTTATGAGTCTATAACTTATCTATAAATTCGAATGATTTTGAAAAAAAATTAGTTTCTTGACTAGCCTTTTGATATTACTTGGTTCATGCTTCGTTCGTTATTTCGATTTTCGGAATGGAGACCCTGTACATACCGTAGGCATGCGCGAGAGCAAACATTACGTTGTGAATACAGTTTTACTGTTGTGGCCTTTGAAACCTCGGACTTCGAGTTTGTTATTTCTATGCAGTTCCCAATGAGGCGTCGTTGAGAGTAGGATTTTTTACTTTATTTGTATAACATTGTAGGTTGCAGAAGCGAATAGTAGGGAATAACTATTAAATATAAGAACGATTTAAAAATCCTTGGAACTTAATGTGCTTTTGAAAATGGGTATAGAACTTTTTGATATAGAATTACTATCTGTTATTGGAAATTAGTTATATAATTTAGAAGATCATTTTAATGTAATAGTAACAATTAACTTTAAAATGCTCTATGAACTAGTACACAAAGATATATAACGCTAGTTCTCAAAGAAAAAATCCCTCCATTCAAAATTATCGAAGTAACAACGTAATAAGTTCGAAGTACAAACGGGTGCTTATGCTGACCCCATACTTAGAATTAGTGAAGGGCGAAAAAAGTGGCATTTGGAAATAAGTAGCGGAAACTAGAGTCGGAAAATTCTTGAAATAAAGCCGCCAAGAAAAGGCGGGAACAATGGAGTAGACTCTGCACTCTTCTTAGATTGCTGTACAAGAGGCATTGGCATAGTTTGACTAGCGAATACTTATGTCGTTTGATGAAATTGATTTTTAATGACATGTAATTAGATTAAATTGAAATGTAGATACCACTTTCCATTCATTTACAGGGCGTTCGATGTGTGCATTTGCAATATCCCTTGTTGATCTAAAGCTATGGTTTTGTTTATATGAAAATGTATTTTCTGTTATGATTATCGGCTATCACTTTATCTAGTTTACTTTTAAATCTCTGGACGTCAAAATCAGAGTGTTAAAAAATTAAAAATTGGTGTGTGTCGTGGGACACCAGGTAGGAACGAAGTTCCTTCGGCTAATGTAGAATCGACACAAATTGCAAAAAATTCAAATTATCAACTAAAATAACAAAATATGTCTCTTTATTTTTGTTTGACAACATAAAATTACATAGAAATAGGATAGAAAAATAGAAATAAAAAAAAGACGTGTGGCACTCGGAGACTGCCGCGGTAAAGCTATTGTATAGCATTTTTTATCAACTTATGTAATTATAAATAATAACGAGCTAGCGTAATCTTTTAAAAATCGAAGGCGATATAAAAATACTTCAAATATAACTGGCTGAATGAATTTCATTTTAAAAAAGGAACTAACGCTGGTTGGTTATGCGACTGTCGCGCCTGCGCACTTCTCATTTAACGCTTTTATTCCACGCATTTTTCTTACGGTTTTACTATCACATTTTTTTCAGTTCGGTCACGCAGCGAAATCCCTATCCCCTCCAAGCCTGCCGTAAGGAACTTCGTTCCAATATATTTCCTTCTACGAGACGTTTGACTGCGATCCGTTACAATTGTAACGGTTCATTCAAGTTGACAAACTGTCAGATAAGTATCTTCACAGTTTACTGTTTTTGTTTCTAATTTCCTCCTAACGTCTTCAATTGGGTGAGATCAAATTCGACGTACAGCTATTTATGTGAAAGAAGTTCTTGCAGGTCTCTTGTCGTTTTCTGTGGAACTAGGTCGCGTCGGTATGGAAGACTATTGGCATGCTTTGTTGCCACCGCAACAGCAACAATATAGTCTGATTTCATGTTTTGTTTTCAAAGCATCAAATAATTACGGTAATGATCAGGTATTGTTATATTGGTTGGTGTAGATTTCAAAAGGAAAAACCTTTGACAAAAAAAATAGCTGTACCATTACGTATTTTGTGTAAAAAAGGCACATTAAATAGTAGATTTTGGGTATCAAAGCACGGATAATATAAATTTACTCGTGTAAATTGTAAAGGCTTGTAATTATTTACATAGGATTACTCGCAAGGGTGAGTGAGTTCACTGCGAAAACGAAAACCTATGATGTCGACTTCGGTTCTTATTGTGTGACGGATACGATTAATCAAAGGTAAACACCGACTTTGTATTTAGCTGTTTCTTAAAAAAGAAACTTTGAAGAATCAAGATAAAATTGGATTGTTTAGTAATTATTTACTTTAGCTTAATAAATACAGCCACGGGGACATCACAAAATATATTGTTTATTTGGTGAAATTAGCAAAGAAGGTAGGCAGCATTACACACGCAGGTACTATGCATCATAATGAAGGTCCACATTTACGTCTAGACGTAAATTGCAAAACATTCTCTAGAGACGTATCGAATGCACGATACCCTGACCGCGTAATAAATAATCGCGAATATTACTGACTTGGCTCCCACCGCGTATCACCTTCAAATGGGGCGAATGTTACGGTATTTTATAACGAAACTAAAGTGAAGTTGCGTGTGGGTGAAAACTGCGGCACACCCGTTGGGAAATTAAACTCAACGCGACGTGCTGAGGTGGCGTTAATTTGTTTTGGCGTCAGAGATAGACAGTGCCTCGCCTTACGACGCTCCAGCGTTGTTAGCCGCGATCCTAAATTGCCTAAATAGCCTTTACCAACCAACTTTCATATTATATAGGTACTAAAAACGTTTGGTGTTGAGAACTGTCTGCTGTCACACATATGCCTCCGCAAGGTCGAAGATAACACTCCAATGTCAAGCAAGTCATGCTCTCGCTATTTAACTCTATATTTTGTTGAATTGGGAAATGTTTTAACCAGTGTTTTTCAAGAATTAAAATTCTAACTTATTATGGAGATTTCTTTTACTATTTGCTATGACATAATTCATACATGGTTGTATGTCTGAGATTTCACTTAATATTCAAGGTTCGCTATTCATTATATTTGCACTATACAAAAGAAATTATTTTAGGTTTCTGTTGTTCTTTTATCCTGGTACGGCAAAGTGACTACAATGGACCTGATGTTGAGTACATTGCAGTCCAACAACAAAAGCCTTAGGAATTAATCAGCTAAAACTAAAAATACTAACTGAAGCAATAAAAAATACACCATCGAAATCTGACTTCAGTAAACATATTCAGTCCCTTTTTATAAATCGAATCACAATGGGCGTTTCAGTATTCGGCTGATGTATCTATTATTTACGAACTCCCGACCGTCTTAATTTATAACTAATACCGTTACGGAAAAACCTTCGGCGCTATGTTTTCTATGAAACGAATTTACTTTCTAAGCACAATCTGGTTTTATTACGGCTAAATTTAGTCTTAAAACGTTGATTTATATGTAATGAAGTCTAATTTCTTACATATGTTTTGAGATATTTTGTAACATAGGCCGACAAATTAGCAGGTCCGTAATATGATGGTAAATGACCTCCATCGCTCCCGAACACCCACGATATCAGAGAATCATGGATGCGTTGCTGGCCTTAAAAAAATGATGATTTGGAAATGCGACAGCAAGCTGTCACATCATGTCTTATTTCGTTGAGACAGTTAATACTAAGTCGGTCGAGTTGGCACATTAATGCTGTGAAATATTGTATCAAAAGTGTCTACATTGTCTACCACTTAAAAATCTAGGTGTATTAATGATGGTGAAGAGTCTGGTAAATGTGCATTTAAGTACTTAGTTGTGAAGTAAAGAGTAATTGATGAGAGACTTTACCAACTCATCGTATGTGTTTAGGTATATTGCTCCGCTCATCCCATATCCATTAGTGCCTTGGAATGGTGCTGTCTCCTGTCATTGTATGTGTGACAGATGCCTTGCCATCATGAAGCTGAAAATAGAAAACTTCGCGCAACTCACACGAACTAGAACAAATCAGATTTGAAATTGACGAAACCGGATTATTAGAACTGGCTAGGTTTGGCGCCGGTTCAGTTTGCGCCAGTTTTGATCTTCACATCGCCACGACTTCTGCACATATGCCAATACAATGAACAATAAATTAATTGATCCACCAGAGTGCTATAAATTTCCAATGATGTTTACATTATGTGTGGATATCTATCGCATTCGTACGATGCTTATTAATTGATGTGTTGTTGGACATATCTGTTTGCGAACCGCACCTATCAACCAACAAATCGGAATGAGAGACTGTTAAATATAAATAAATTATACGCGCGATGTTTAGACGGGTGTTATGAACAATAATTAATAATTATTATATAAAGTTATTATTCATATTTTATTAAACTTCAATTATCTACATGCTTTGTGATTTATACTTTCATAAGCCTCATTTACGCTTGCAGCTGGACGAAGTTTTAAATCTGACATGACAGCTTATGTAATTTAATGTCAATCGTAAGTCAACTTACATAAAATTAACTTATATGAGTAAAAATCACAAATGTCATTGGAGCCTCCTCATACATGTAGCTGTTATTTTTATGGCTAGTTTATTATGAAAACCATTTTAAAATCACAACAGAAGAGCCACTAGTTGCTGCAAAAAGCTGCAAAAAGTCGTAAATTATTTTTCAATTCAACTCGCAGACAACATAAAACAAACTGTTCTGGTATTTTACGAATCGCCTAGATTTTGTTTAATTGTGCTAATCGGGGTAAAGAAAACTAAAATCTGTATGGATTAAAAATGTTATTGAAGTTTATAGGATTATGAAAGCTTGTGAAATATTGGATAATATGGAAGTGTTTGTTTATAGTGTCTACAAGCTTTGTTAAATAATTCTAATAACAGTATACATGTGTGTTATTCACAATTATTTATGTAGAGTTAGCTGTGTCAAAACTTGTGTGTTTTTTTGTCAGTTTGCAAGTTAAAAGCGCACGAGTGTGGACGACCTCTGTCACAATTTTATTTTTAGTTTATTTTAACTCACGGTCTTTAATAATGAAAACTGTGTTTCAGGTCTGAAATACTTGCACTCGGCGCGCATCCTACATCGCGACATCAAGCCGGGCAACCTGCTCGTCAACAGCAACTGCGTGCTGAAGATATGCGACTTCGGACTGGCGCGCGTCGAGGAGCCTGACTCCAGCAAGAACATGACGCAGGAAGTCGTCACGCAGTATTATAGGTGAGACTATACTGTCTACACACGCGCCACTGTGACTATACTGTCTACACATCCTGTGACTTCTGTTAGCCAGGGTCGACGGTCGGAAGTATTTAGATAATATTGAGCATTGAGTCCAGCGAGTTTCTAATGAAATTAATCAAATGGTAATAGGAGGCGTTGGAGGTAAATTATTGTAGTTTTGAAGTATTATGAGTATTGAGAGTTAATAAAAATAAGGTTAGTGGGTCGATTTGTCGCTCTAGGGATATATTATATAAAAAATAATAGATTTGAGAAAAAAGGAAACAATGAGTAAAAATGAAGAGAACACGAGTAGATACTCGTTTACAGCTGCAAGCAACTATCTTCAAACAATATAGGTAGCTGTATCGTTACCGACTATCACTACTGTAACATTGTATATATTTATGGAATTCAAAAATATGTATGATTCACTTAAAAGGCACAGTCTGCCTTCCATTATGCCATAAACATCTGATAAATTGCTTGGCGCCGGCGATATAATACTAGTTTTCGTCGCTGACTTATTTTGGTGCGAATGACTAATTCACGTGGGGAGTGAATATGTCCTCCGTGTTTCGAAATAAAAACAATGTCTTTCAAACAAGTCATTAGCGAAGCGCTGACCTCGACCCTGGACTGTTAAAAACGAGGACACACCTACTTCAAAGTCGTCTGCGTAATGTAATACCGTTATTTTGTTTTTATTTTTTATTTTGTGTAATGATTTGGCCATGGTCACGTGTCTAAGAATACCGACCACCCTTACTTATCGCAGGGAGTGATGAATGAATGAAAGAATGTCTTTGTTTGGGCTGCTTTGAAATTAGAATGCATCAACTTTGCAAACTTGTTTGTTCAGTACGAGTTTCAGATTGAACAGCAACTACCAAACATACTTTGATGTCTCTATAGTATTTGAATTACTGAATCTGTCTCTGACTAAAATTAATAAATAATGCGTCCTTACACAATCTATGAAATGAAATTAATATTATATTAATCATGTAGGCAATTAAAACAGCGGGTATGACAAGTCAGTAAAAAAAAGAAACTTAGGTATATGAATCAATATCAACTAATACATACATAGCATCATCAAAATATACTAAAAGAACTATCCAAGTAAAGCATTCCGTCGAGCCTTCTACGATTTTGAATAAACAAAAAATGAATGAATGACTGACCTTTGCTCCGTTAGTCGCAGTTTGGAAAGTAGGGCGCGGCGCGCGGCTGTCCCGCTAGGTCGCTACCAACCGAAACCATCACCAAATGCTGCTCAGTGCTCCCGCTTACAATCAGCGAAAATATCCCCAACCACCATGTACTGTGTCATACATGTCGCTCATTTTTCATTCCCATTGAGACAGAGTCAGTTTCGTGAATTCCCCCGCATTTCTCAATCCCGGGGTTTTTTGTTCTCAAACGCTGTCGGAATATTTTTCCTTCGATTACGGTTCACTTGAGAATTTTGTTTTTCAATTTAAAAGACTGCCTCCTGTTCGGGAGCTGAGGGCATCAATGTATGTAAATTTGTATGAATCCGTGACCTTTTGTTTTCTGTTCGTTTGTTTTTATTATATCTACGTAACCGACGAGTGGCGAATAGATAATATTTTAAATTAAATTTTTATTCTGCGTAACTGTACCGAGCTTTATATATTTAAGCTGTAAAAGGGAGCGTTGTTTATTCGTGTTTCGGATACTGATTTTTGTAGAGTTCATTGGTTAATGTTTATTTTAAGTTAAATTCAATTTTCTTTGGTATATTTTAGTGCTTGACTAATAGCGGATTCACACGGTTCGCTTTTGATTAGTAGGGTATGATTCTGGTGACCACTGATGAACTCCTTGTTTGTCCGCTTGTTTTTTTGGACTGCACTGCACTTGCCATCAGGTGCTGTGCAGTCACTTTGCTGTGCTCGGATAAAACAAATTATTTCAAATAGACCAAGGGTTTCATCATCATCATCATTATTGTCCTATGTCCCCTCGATGGGGCAGAGGGCAAAAATAAATAATAATAAATAATAATACCCTTATATTATTAATAATAATATAAGGGTTAAATTTACCTATACTCTAGCAGTAGTATTATCACATTACGAGCAACTTTTTCTTCTGATTCTTCGTAAGATATTACTATTCTAAAGAAGCACGGCCACCCCGTTTCATATACATAACAAAACAATGTTCACATATACAGCGGACAGTTTCCCGATATTTGTATGCATATGTTTTCGCCATGGATAAAACGTAGGTACCTTAAAAATTTCGATACGCGGAAACTGTATTACACGGTATGTGTATTAAGCTGTGTATCCTGTGCGGTTTTTTCCTTATACACATTACACAAAACATATTTTTGCTACACATTTTGTAAACGTATTAAGTTTATGTAAGCAAAACATTGTCAAGGTTTCCGTTTTCCATGCCTGGCGGAAAACATCCTATACATTATGCCCCTGCGCGGGTGGAGGGAGCGGAGTATCTAAATATATAAAACTCAAAGGTGACTGACTGACATAGTGATCTACCAACGCACAGCCCAAACCACTGTAGGGATCGGGCTGAAATTTGGCATGTAGGTAGATGTTATAACGTAGGCATCCGCTAAGAAAGGATTTTGATAAATTCTACCCCCAAGGGGATAAAATAGGGGATGAAAGTTGGGATGGGCATGGACGGAGCCGCGAGCAAAAGCTAGTAATTATATATTTGTCAACAACGAGAGCATGTCTTCTACGTCTGCAACCATTTTTGAAGCAGATGTTTTATGAAACATCAAATAAAAATCCCCGCTTAGGAGACGACGCGCGATTTCTCGGGGGAAATCACGGATGCCTTACTGGCCTTGAAGGAAAGGGATACTTAAGGCATAGGGAAAGGGAGGGAGATTTGGGCTCCGGATACCTCACTCACCATACGAAACACAACAGCAAGCTGTTACTCTACGTCGATTTTCTGTTAGACTCCGGTGACAACCCGGTCGAGCCGGCTCATACATATTGTAGACGAGCAAGGCTCTACTATTCTATTATATATTCGAATAATTGGTGGCCAACCTAATGTCAACGTTATTCAAGCCGCCCGAAGGCCTCCGGCTTGGTATTGGACTATCAGTTGTTAACAGCCAGGACCTATCTTGTACGTGCCCTCCGAAGCACGGAGGCGCTCAGTTGAAATACCGCTCAGCGGTCACCCATCTATCGACTGACCGCGCCAAAGGATGCTTAACTCATAATGATTTCTTATTTTTACGCGAATATATACTCATTCAAATAAAACTAATTTAAACGGATTTTATCGCGGTTTTTAATTTATTTTGATTCCGATGTTTTGAAGGCTTTTCATCAGCCTTCTTGATCACGGGGTGAAAGCTTAACTCGTTAATCGTTTACCGATCAGTGAGTGCAACTGGCTACGAGCGCCTTATAAATCTTCTACTTAATACATTAGCTACGAATCTGCCAATCAATTGATATCTCTTATTTCGAATTAGTTTTTTTTTATGCGAGCACGGCAAAGTAATTGCACTACACCTGATAGTAAGCGTAGTGCAGTCCAAAAACTAGCGACCACCGACAATCAATGAAGTTCATCGGTGGTCACCAGAATCATGCTGGCCTGTATAAATGCTTCTTCCCTCTTCGGTCCTCCGACAGGACAGGCAGATCACCGATGCAAGTACAGTGATACAAGGATGTACCCCCTGTAGCCGACCCAATCAATCATCAAGTCATGTCGCAAGCCCCTCGGCACAACCGCATAGTTTATAATATTATATTGACGTTGTTTACAGGGCGCCTGAGATCCTGATGGGAGCGAATCACTACACAGCTGCGGTGGACGTGTGGTCTGTCGGCTGTATATTCGGCGAGCTGCTCGGCAGGCGGATCCTGTTCCAGGCTCAGAGTCCAGTACAACAGGTAACAGTCTAAATCTTCGACGTGGTTTTTCCAGTGCGGTTAATGAAGATGCTAAAGTCCTGGGCCCCTATGCTATAAAACGATACGAAGCGACGAAGTTTGTAAACGTAGATGTAATGTAACATAGAATATCCATTAGAATAGAAATATTCCTAATATAAAATACTGTGACTAAACTAAAGCAGTCGGTAAAAACATGTTTATAAAGGGGTATATGTTTTGTCATTGCAAGATGCTATTTTGGAATTTTGATGTATTTTTCACTTATTTTTTTGACACTTAAACGAAAATATTCTAGGACAATAATAGGAAAAAGCAATCATCCGTCAAATACGTTTTTACAAATAGATCTTTCGGTACATATTATAATATTTCTGTAATTTATATTAAAAAAATATAACGCCTGTTCGCATTGTGAATGATGCAGACGTTACAAGACACTTAGAACCGCTACAATTGCGGAGGGACATTGCCTCACTGAGCGTCTTGTACCGTCTGTATCACGGTGAATGCTCCGAGGAATTGTTTAACCTTATCACATCTTCACCTTTCCTTAACAAAACCACGCGTTCTGGCTTGCGTTACCACAGCTTCGTGGTCTCTTCCATCTGGGCTCGAACTAAAAAGTTCGCGAAATCTTACTTCTGCCGGACCATTAAGGTGTGGAATAGTTTGCCGGCACACGTGTTCTTTCTATAATGTAGGGTCCTTTGAACGGAGTGTGAAGAAGCAGTTGGCAGGCCGGCATGATCTTGCCGACCTACGATGGTCACATTGTTTGTCGTTGATCGACACTATTCTTGGATTGCGCTACACGTACCATCAGGTGTAGCGTAGTCACTTTGCCGAGCCAGGATAAAAACACATAGTAAAGTACCACTTGCCACTAGTTGTGGGGTATAATATTATGCTAAGCGAGTATCTGTGTGTGGGGTACAGCTGGAGTTGATCACGGAGCTGCTGGGCACGCCGTCGCTGGAGGACATGCGGCACGCGTGCACGGGCGCGCGCACCCACATGCTGCGCCGCGCGCCGCGCCCGCCCGCGCTCGCCGCGCTCTACACGCTGTCCGTGCAGGCCACGCACGAGGCGGTGCATCTGCTCGCGCAGGTCGGTTGCGTCTCATACTTATCTTGTTTTTTTGAAGTGATAACTTCTTATGGGAGAGTGAACCGAAACGTTCCGTAACGCGAGCGGTCCATCGACCAGCCAGTGTTAGCTGACCTCCCTGGAACAATCGATAATTTCGAAGTCCCAGGTGGTGTCACCTACATGATGACATGATTTTGATCGGACTTTGAGCGGATTTTGAATGGACTTTGAGAGGACTTTGACCGGACTTTGACAGGACTTTGACGGACTTTGACAGGACATTAATCAGACTTAGACAGGACTTTGACCGGACTTTAACCGGACTTTGACCGGACTTTGACCAGACTTTGACAGGACCTTGACCGGACTTTGACATGACCTTGACCGGACTTTGACATGATTTTGACCGGACTTCGTAACGTAACGCGTTACGGCGCTACTCTGTCTGGCTTCCCTTTCTCTCAAGCATACGGTAGCAGTAGGCAGGCTCGTCCGCTCTCACTTTAACCCACATTAGTTTAAGTTATCACTTCTGTCGAGCGTCCCTAGACGCACACTTATTTTTATTTTTTTATTATTTGATTGAATGACCAACCCGCATTAGGCCAGCGTGGTGGACTAAGGCCTAACCCTTCTCATTCAGTGGAGGAGCCCGTGCCCAGCAGTGGGACATATATAATACAGGGCTAGTACAAACAAACATTGATTGAATGACGAGACGAGCAAGGCGCTCGCCTGATGGTAAGCGCCACGTCTACCCAAAAACAAAAGCAACACTACACAGAACTTTGAATTACAATGCATGGCAATGAACTGCGCTCGTCACGCCGAGACATAAGATGTTAAGTCTGATAATGCCCAATAATTTCACTATCTTCAATGTCCTTCAAACCGAAACACAACAGTGCTTACACACTCTGCTTGGCGGCAGAAATAGACAAAGCGGTGGTACCAACCCAGACGGCCTCTCGCATACACGGGATTTACCACCTTGTGAAATCTCACCTAGGTTCAGTTCTCATGTTGGATAATCACAGTTTGTGTTTGAGTTTTCCTATTCGAAAAATTACACCTGGATTGGAATTAGACAATTAGCCTCCGTGGCGCAGCGGGCGAGTAGTCGGCTGTGAAGCAAGAGGCCGCGGGTTCGATCCCCGGACCGAGACAAATGTTTGTGTGATCCACAAATATTTGTCTCGGGGTCTGGGTGTTGTGAGACCGAAAGTCTCTCGTAGTTCCTGATACCCACGACACAAGACTCGTATCTTACTGTGGGGTAAGGACTACGTGTGTGACTGTTTAAAAAAATGTGACGCGTGACGCGTAACCGAAAAATGTGACGCGTGACGCCTAACCGAAAAATGTGACGCGTGACGCCTAACCGAAAAATGTGACGCGTGACGCCTAACCGAAAAATGTGACGCGTGACGCCTAACCGAAAAATGTGACGCGTGACGCCTAACCGAAAAATGTGACGCGTGACGCCTTACCGAAAAATGTGACGCGTGACGCCTAACCGAAAAATGTGACGCGTGACGCCTAACCGAAAAATGTGACGCGTGACGCCTAACCGAAAAATGTGACGCGTGACGCCTAACCGAAAAACGTGACGCGTGACGCGTAACCGAAAAAATCTGACGATTTTATTTCTCTAACGCCGATAAAGAAGTTACACTTCAAAAACAAAACTGTTCACGTGTTAATTCCGTGTCCCAGATGCTAGTGTTCGACCCGGCGAAGCGTATATCTGTGGTGGACGCGCTCGCGCACCCGTACCTGGAGGAGGGCCGGCTGCGCTACCACTCGTGCATGTGCAAGTGCTGCTACAGCGCGCCGCCCGCCGCCAGACACTACTCGCCCGACCTCGAGCCGGTCGCGCCGCACCCCTTCCACGACGGCTGGGAACGGAAGCTGACGTCTGTGCATCAAGTCAAAGGTAGCTAATGACAAGATTACTTGTTTTTCTCTGTTTATCCGTGCTGCTACAGCGCGCCGCCCGCCGCCAGACACTACTCGCCCGACCTCGAGCCGGTCGCGCCGCACCCCTTCCACGACGGCTGGGAACGGAAGCTCACGTCTGTGCATCAAGTCAAAGGTAGCTAATGACAAGATTACTTGTTTTTCTCTGTTTATCCGTGCTGCTACAGCGCGCCGCCCGCCGCCAGACACTACTCGCCCGACCTCGAGCCGGTCGCGCCGCACCCCTTCCACGACGGCTGGGAACGGAAGCTCACGTCCGTGCACCAAGTCAAAGGTAGCAAGTGATTAGATCACTTGTTTGTCTTTGTTTATCCGTGCTGCTACAGCGCGCCGCCCGCCGCCAGACACTACTCGCCCGACCTCGAGCCGGTCGCGCCGCACCCCTTCCACGACGGCTGGGAACGGAAGCTCACGTCCGTGCACCAAGTCAAAGGTAGCAAGTGATTAGATCACTTGTTTGTCTTTGTTTATCCGTGCTGCTACAGCGCGCCGCCCGCCGCCAGACACTACTCGCCCGACCTCGAGCCGGTCGCGCCGCACCCCTTCCACGACGGCTGGGAACGGAAGCTGACGTCCGTGCATCAAGTCAAAGGTACCGGGTGACAACATTACTTGTTTTTGACAGCCTCTGTGGCGCAGCGGGCGAGTAGCCGGCTGTGAAGCGAGAGGTCGCGGGTTCGATCCCCGCACCGAGACAAATGTTTGTGTGATCCACAAATATTTGTTTCGGGGTCTGGGTGTTCGTAGTTCCAGATACCCACGACACAAGACTCGTATCTTACTGTCGGGTCAGGACTATGTGTGTGACTGTTGGGTGTATTTTTTTTTTTTCTTTGTTTAATATCAGTTGATTACAAAATCGATATTTGATACGCCTCGTAGTTTCTAGAGCCGATAATAGAATTGAAAAAAAATATTCTTAATTTTATTCTTCTTTGTTTCAAGGGCTACTGGCTTTAAAACCGGCATCCTAGTCGAATACTTAATGTTGTTTCTAATTTTGAACTTGAGGGCGCCATTTGGTTTTTAATGTCGAAATGGTTATACGGTTTAGAAGATTAAAATTATGGGAAAATGCACAATAGGTACATAAAATAACTGGTGCCGTATAACTAAGGCTGCGGCTGCGCTGGTAGAACCGCAGGCAAAAGTTACAGTGTTACAGTGCAGTGTTAACTCTGATATCATTAAATTGAATTGATTATAGTTTAAACTAATTAATAACAAAAATATCAATACTCATATTGCAATATCGATTGGTAACCGATCCCGCTTATGATGTCCGCAGAGGAGATACACAAGTTCATAGCAGAGCAGCTGCAGACGTCGCGCGTGCCGCTGTGCATCAACCCGCAGTCCGCCGCGTTCAAGAGCTTCGCAAGGTAAGGCGCCGCCACCAACCACCAACCGCAACCAACCGCAACCAACCGACACTAGGTGATTTCTTTGCGATACGTAACCTTACATTGTCGACGGATGATAACCGACGCTCCGGTTGGCATGCTCGCTGATATTTACATTTTTTAATGCCTATTTCTCAATACTTCACGCGTGTTTGTGTTACAAAAAAAATAGTAGGTACTTTTACCCGTTTCACTAATTTCAAACTAGATGGCGTTGTTGCGAAGCGCGACACAAGCGCGCGTCGATCCATTGAGGAATACGTAATGAGAATGTTCGTATCAAAGAATGTACCGGCCTGAAGTGTGGTGATCATTCCTTCGCTAATGAGCTAACACTATACAGCGACCACCCGCACCCATGATGGGCCACGCCGTTCTACCCCCAGACGTGTAGACAACGCTGCTTCCTATCGTTTAGTATCGTAGTAGAGTCATATAGTATTCGATAGAATGTTCTAGACGTGTGATGTTTGGCTCGTATATCAAAATGGCGGTAATTGAAATTCGTGCCAGTATTTTTGACGCTTATAAAATAATGATACAATAGTTGAGTAAAATATCGCGTTTTTTTAATGGAGTTAATTAACAGTGTTGTCTCCATGGCTTAATGTAAGCAAAGATAATAAATCAGAGAAAGCAAACGGTCATCACAACTAGGTGTGGCACGGTGCGATCTGTTTTTTGTGTGCACGTTGTGTCATCACCGTGTACATAATGTTTACAATATATATGTGTCTAAGTGTCGCTAAATGAAATGGAACATCAGGCACTTCATATGTCAATCCGGTGGTCGCGAGATATATCGCCATCCCTGTCTTCCCCATCCGTCCGTCCCTCTCCCACCATGTAGTTTTGCAGTTGTGTAGGTCGACTTTGTGCCTTTTGTACAGTAACAGTAAAAACGGGTCGATTTTGCGATTACCCGCATTGTGCATGGGATTTTAATTGTTTTTTTCAACGCTTCCCGAGCGCTAGTCCTTTCTCTGTACATATTTTAACGTACCGCTGTTTTCAAGCAAAATCAACCCTCTTGAAATAGTGGTGTTTTATTTTTGGAAGCTTTCGTTTAGTGCAACACCGCTGTTTAACATTTTTAGTTTGATTGTGCTAGAGTCTGATTGAATATAAACTCAGGTTACTATTCAAAATCTTATTGTTTATTGTAACGAAATTTTTATGACATTAAAATATTTTATACTGTCGAACAAAATACGTATTTTATTTTATGACTTGCCATCGATCGACAAGAACTATATAATCGATATAATCGAGTAATTAAAACAAAATTAATTGTCGTCATTATTCCGTCTGACTCTAGTGGTAACGGCTTTTTTCTGTGTGTTTTACGACAGCTCTAGAGCGGGTACGAAAGCAAAAGTTTGTTCCCCTTTCAAGACGGCGGCAAAAATACTACTACTGTCGCCAGTGATATTTCTGTGCGCGGCGTAGTCGGCCCCGAGTCTGTCCCAGTAAGCGCCCAATCCGCACGCTATATACCTGTCATGTCCATTCAACACCCCCCCTTACTTGTAAACGTTGTTCAACTCGATACAACCAATCTTAATGTGAAACAGTTGAAACGCGGCTATTAACAGTGACAAAGAATTATAATTTATTCGAGAACTTAATTTGAATATAAAATCGATTGATTAATACATATATTGGTCTTGAAAGCTGTTCTATTCGTGCTTGTTTGCAAGCAATGAAGATAATAATTGGATGTAATTATGCAAAAAAGAACCAACCCGCAAGTTCAAATGGAGATACTGTTTTTGTTTTACTAAATTCAATAATTTAAACTAATTTTATCTCGTAGTTTTATTGTAAATTCGGACATGTAATATATTCCATGTACGTTTTTGCATAAAAATACGGTATTAAATCCTATTTAAATTAATGAATGTATCTAAACAAAATCATTTTCTCCACATGAACTTGCTGTGGGTTGGTTCCCTTTTGCATATTTACGTCCAATACGTGTTTAATAACATTCATTATTTTGGATAACAGCAATACTTATGGTTTTTAAAATCCCATAATGATATAGCATGAAATAGAAACGTGGAGACTGTTTCATATAATTACAACAACGTTTAACAGTAAAGGTTACCGTGGTATGCGCGTACGATGTTCGACAAGGCAGTAGACACCCGTGTAACGTAGTGGTTTCTACGCCTCACGGTCGATCATCGTTATTTCAAAAGGGTTGATTGTTAGATATTGTTCGTTCTTTCTGTCCGTATGTGGGTACAAGTGCATGCATTGGTTGATTTGAGAAACGGTACTTCTGTATCGGAGTTTGTTATTGAAGCAAGTAATTGCCCTTTAACATTGATGATCTGTTACGCATGCAGCGAACATATCAAATGAGTTACTATCGGAATATAGAAATTTATTTATGTAGGGATAAATTTTCGTCAATTTAAATTGGTGACTACCTTGAAAATTTTAGGTTTTAGGTATTTGAATCCATAATTTTAATGATTAAATTAAAAAGTTGATGATTTTATACTATTTTTTATTCAATAAAATATTAGATTTTGAGAAGGTTATTCTTTTGACTTTGGCATATTTTATAGTATATATAAAACACACCTTTTGACAATTTTTTTTAAGAACGTTAGGAGCAAAAATAAAAGTATGAGTTTAGATGTACGTTTGAACGAGCCTCTTATATTACTTGTGTTTATACCTACTACCTAGATAGGACCGCTTCGTAGTGCATGAGTAGATATGAGAGCACAGCGCCGTGCACTTGGTTGTGGTGATTTTTGTTATTTTTATATACAAGTAGATAAAGTGTAGTTTGATTTGTGATGCAGTTTTGCTATTCAAGTTCTCTTTTATTATCATATAGAGAATTGAAACATTCTCAGATGAATCTTATAATAAAGAATTTTATATACTTTTGCATGATACGACGTTTGCTGGATTTATAACAGTTACATTTGTGAATTTAAACAAAATTAAATGATTAATATAAATGAACCTGGTGAAATCAATAAATATAAATCCAGCAATGTGTATGTGGCGTGGGTGTGGGTAATGGCACACGTTGTCGACACATGAGTAACCGCGCGCGACACTTGGCAACATTGCAGCTCGACAGTGGCGCACCCGTCCGAGCTGCCGCCGTCGCCTCATCAGTGGGAATGACGCGAGAGCAAGCGCGGCTTCGATAAACGACGCGCCGCCCTCTACACGCTCGGTAGTCGGTAGACATCCGGGTATCTACCACGCGCCACCAATCTACCTCTGTGCTCCTTCCCACTCGAATATGATGCTGCTGGAACCAGAGTGGCCTAACTGCATTTTGATGACTTTTGACCTATTTGTCTTTTCGTATTTTAAAAATGTTAATCTATAAAATCCGACTGGCCTAAAATTGGTAACATCATCTTGACATAGATGGCAGTACAATTCCTTTTCGGTCGTGGTTTAAATTGACGAAAATACAAATAGGCCAAGTCACCAAAATGCAGTTAGGCCACTCTGGTTCTAGCAGCATCATATATATTTACTACATGACTAGATATGACGGACCGCAACAGTACTTGTTTTGATAGACTTCGCTCGTTTACAATTAGATATACACAATTAAACTTTATTTACCGAATTAGAGTTGTATAATTCTTCCATATTCCCGGTAGAGCATTCGAACATAGTTCTTATTAATGCATACGTAGTTTCGATGAGCACAGAAGTAGGTTGCATTTGATATAACTTTTTGTCTTCATAGTATGCGTTATTGATCTAAAGAAAATGCAATAAATTGTAATGTAAAAAATACCGCACCATACCTCATTGTCGTAACAATTTAAAATGCAAATGTTTTGGTAAAATCTTGCACGTGTTCCTTTATACACGAATATTTTGTGAAGAAATTTCTATGTAACACTTAACCGCCATTTTATAAGAATCTAAAACAAGATGGCGGCACGACTTTTTAAGTAATCTGTGGCACTGTGAAGTATTATGGTAATAACAGAAATGCATTTATTATTTCTCTCACAAAATAATCGCTTTTCTAACGACGCAAAAACGGCGGTGTAGCTATTTATGACGTCATTACCAAAAAAATATTATTTTCGGTTATTTACATATAGCGTAGCTGTAGCAGAGTAGGTAGGTAGCATAGAATAGGTATGATTAAATGTGAATATATCGTAACAGTGAAGTGGAGGGCAGCATTAATATTATTATGTAGTTTAATAAACGTTGCCAGAGCAACATACAGTTTTATACAACGAAACACTGAATGCTCATGCGGCAGGTAACGTCGTGAAACTAAACATGTATAATGGACGGAATAGGAGTGGACAAGAAAGTACCTCAGAATTGCGTACTCGCCAAATACGAGCGCAACGTAGACAATTTAAACACTCTGTGTGCTTAGTTACGTGACATGAATATGCTTCGTGTAGGTACATAGGTATAGGTTATTATTTCATTTGTATTCGGGATTCCATATATTTACTCAACTATATAAATGTGTATGTGATCGTAGGGGTTTATAACGTGTGCCTGACTGTGTTTCTTACGATTGCAAGCAATAAACGTTGCAATATTATTAATTCATATGGAAAGTTTTCAATTCGATTTTATATTGCGAAAACTATTTTTGATTTGTGTATTAATCGATGCGAGGAGAGGCGCGCGGCCGATCGTTTCGTACTTAAGTAGATTGCAGTTGTTTTATTTTTTGACGGCTCGGGAATGGGGAGTGAATCTCCGAGGCCAAAGCCATTCTGGTGGTGGCAAAAGTAGCAAGAGGTAACTTGACTCATTATAATGTATAATGTAAGTAATATAATGTGTTATGGACGCGATCACACAGCTCTCTTTCCTCCGTGTTCATAAACATTACTATGAGACCTCATTGTGAGTGCGAACGCATAGTGACGATTTCTCTAAACGTCATTGGTTAGTTTTTGATGCTCAATAAAAACAGACCAATCATGTACACAGAATTCGACTCTTCGCAAAGAGCTTAGTTAAGGGGGACGCTTATGTACTGCCAACTAAGAGGTGACAGGTGAGACCGCGTCCATGACATTTGACGGTTGACATAAGGCTGAGTTATCTCAGCCATCATCAACTCTCTTGCTAACAAGCGTGCCACCTACGGTGTGGCTGTGGCCTAAACGACTGTCTGTGCGCCGTCGCCATGTCCTGTAATATATTACTAAGCTTAATCCTAAACACCATTGTTTGTAACATCGACTGAACATTTCTACGTATATTTAGTATATCGACATACTGTAGTATTAGAAGTATTAAATGATACTAATTTACTGGAAATTGTAATTAATAAATGAAACGTATAAGTGACTATCGTTGCAGTAGTGAGATAATGTATAGCGAAATAACTGTTTGTAAATGTAAACGATACATTATTATGTGTATTTGAAGCATTTAATAGTTTAATTAGACGTTTGACATTAATGTACTGTACATGTGTTAGTGTGCGTGCGTGTTTAAAATTAACTATATTATTGGCATTGAATAAACTTTCGTACTGTTTATATTTTCCAAAATTGATGTTTCCAATTTTAGTTTTTAGATAGATTCATAATCGCCACGCTGCTAACATGTAACAAAATATATAGCATAGGAAGACTTTGTGTGAGTGTCATGAGACGTCGTAGCCTTAAAACTAGTTCAAAACTATAAAAGATAAAAAATGTAAATAAAACAAAAATGCTAAGTATTAACGTTAGACTCTAGTTCGGTATGGGAAGTATAGTAAGCTGATGCGAATTCTTCAACACACGTAGGTCAGCCTTGTGGTGTGCCATTGCACGATTACCTAACTAAAACACCGATTATAATCTCATTTTTATATATATTTTTTAGAAGGCGTGGTATACGTAGTGTTGGATTAGGAGTTACTCTCATATTGTGCAGGTTTCATACAATTTAGTATAATCACGCAATGGCGCAAATAAGGCTTCGATTGTACAAAGGAGACGTGCTTGAGTCCATGTGTTTAGTTGTCACTTTTACGCTTATGACATTGATTGACAGTTTTCTTTTATAACGATTTTGTGAGCCTATTACTAAGTTTCAATTACAGACTCATGCCTAATACATCTATTCTGAACCGTAAAGCCTACTGAGCCGATAATTGAGACGCAACACGTGACGCACAACATGTATGGCAACAATGCACCGTGCGGAAAATGTATCACGTGTCGTTAATTACTGTACCGACATTGTTAAATAAAAGTGATCAGAGTGCTTAGTCACAGGAACATATTGCGTGTCAATTGCTGCCTAACATGCCTTCAATATGCTTACTGAATTTGAGATGTATGAATATATAATATACAACGTGTTACATAAATGTGTAGTCAAATTTAATCAACGTGTGTAGTGTACGATATGTGTATTTCACCTCACGTAGTACCAAAACCGATTGCATTGCTGGGACATAAAATAAAGCATTTTCTTTTTTATCGAATGAGACACATGTTGCTATTCGATAAGTAACTTTGGACAGCATTAAATAAATAGCTAAGCTTTTATGTGTTGTTATTCTCGCTCACACACTTCATTTAATTTATAGTGATGTGATCGATCGTAATAAACGAGTGATTATACATTTTAATAAGATCCGGTACACTCCTTAACTGTCATAATATGACAAACACCTTTCTGTAAAATGTTGAATACTTACTGACACCTGTCAGGTGATGTCTCTATCGACATTATATTATTTTTACAGTCAGTTACTATAGAATTATACCGTGTCAAGAAAAGAAATAAAGTGATAAAATAAGCACATGGCAAGCCGCGACAGACCCCACCTTGCCTTATCTCAGATAACTGTCACTGTGATCCGTTAGGCGTAATAATATATCCTCAAATCCCTCACACCCACTCGCTATGTGGTGGCATTATGTATATAGACAGGTTAGGTCACACTTCAATTACGTCTAAACAGGGATTATACTGAGTTAAATTATTTATATTATAACAAATTCATTTAATTATCATGAATTGTGTTATATTTTTACGAAATTAATTAATTTTATTCTTTTTATTAGCCGAATAAATTTTACAAAATCGCGCCATTCGATATTTGGATTTTTCTTGTATAGACTTAATTGAAGTTTGCTTAATTATTGTAACTGTTGATACACTTCCTCTTATATAAAGCCGACAACGTAGGTGTTTGTAAATAAGTATATGCATAGTGTAACTTTATTTGTGGGTAATGTTACAGTCGCAGCCACAAGTGGCTCAAACAACAACAATAATAAATATCTTTATTTCGTAAAGTTGGTAGATAATTTTTTTAATTTTAAATAAAGACGATGCACATTGCTTTCGCTTTTTGCAATATCGCGTACGTCACGTATCTTGCAAATTGCTTTGATCTCTAATTTAGCTTTTTTTCTGTAAATATTTTTTATGGTTCGCGGAGTGCGCCGCGACTGTGACGTCACTCGACGGTACAGTCGTGCAAGCGAGTCGCGCACGGAATTGCAACGCCTAACTGTACTTTTATTATGTAAATGTACGTATTGCGTTTCCAGACTTTCAAGAGATCTCGTTATATTTTTTTAAGATTTAAGTACACGACTGTTCATTTGACACACAAGTGATGTTTAGCGTTTAGTTAGTTACGCCACTATCGTATTCTTTGTCTCATCGTACGGCCAGTCAGCCAACGTGTTTCTTTTAACTTTTAAGTTTTTTTTTTAATCGCACACGAATGCTTATGGAGGCAAAGGGTTCCCACGCATTAGTTTTTTTTTTAATGTAAATATTAGCATTAATGTGGTAAGACTTAGGTTTCGTGTTGTGACATTAGTTGCATCTGTTCTTAGTTTGTGTTCAATAATCACCCAAAATTTTGTATCATAATTTACGATTATATACAAAAAGTAAAAAAAAAATGATAAATATAATTAATGAGAAAATAATTGTATTCTTCGTGTTTACTACAATGATTAATTTTAATATTACCAATAGTAAATGTATATAGGTAGATATTTTGTGCACTGATAGTCGTTTTTAAGTTACTCGTTTAATGTTAGTTGTAAAAAAAAAATGTCTGTATTGATTCTCGTATAATGACGGCGTAGGACATTAAGAGGGTAGGCAGCAAGGTTGTGCGGTCCTTCGCCTCAATCGCAACCTGTCTGTAAAGACGGAGACATTGTACGCCATAATATTTATACGAGCATCAAACACGCAATGTTTAAATGTAAATATAATTGATAAATGTATCTGTCGTGTACGGTACCGAGTTAGTTGCATTTTACCATTATTGCGAACTGCCAAAACTATCGTAATGATATTGTAGCGTTTTGTATGGTTCCACTACACGGACAAGTCTCTCTCAAACGTGTACAATTTAAACATGTCTGATAAAATATGCACTACCGGGTGTAAGCGGACCACTTCCGAAGCCGAAACGGTAATAAAACACTACCATTATATAATTAAAAACGCAATTCCTTTGCTTTTTACTTGCCATTTTGGAAACTTAAGCCCGCAATGTAAAGTGTACTAATGTTAAACACGGAGTCAATAACTGGCGCGCCAATATTCAATAGGTAGTTCGTGCTACGCGCCTAGTCTCACAGCTGATTTCGAGCGTCATCTGATTTTTTCATTAGCTATACATTGCGTTATTAAGAAAATTAAGATTTTTATTATCATTCCTAATTAAAAACACGACATTGATCCAATCAAGACTGCGTGAAAAAGGAAAAAAATATGAAGATTAATTCGTGATATTTTTTTGTGGTGTGTCTATAATCAACAGCATTACCACCTGTCTTCGTTTTTGGAAGCGTTTCCCTAACACCCTGTATTGTCATTATAATTGATACCTTTAATTTTCGTTTATAATTTGTATATGAAAATGAGTTTTACAGACAGATATTGTTTTTATAGTGTTACAATATGTAAATCGCTGTATACCTCTGAACTGGATGCAATAATATTTCATAAAAAACAAGTATGTATGTAAAAAAATTATTAATATTAAAGTTGATAATTGTTTTCGCGGTGACTGTCACTTCGATTCGCATCGTCGGCCGGACTATGTGATTAATTTTAATAATTTATTTTCAGAAATAAAATCATTGCCTTAAACAGCTTTGACTATGGTTCAGAAATATCTAGTGATTTAAATTTGACCACAGATAGGAATATATTCAACCGATTATTTTGATACAAGTGCAGTAAAGTAAGCAGTTTGTATGAATTGTACTTTTGTTAGTACAACGTTGTTCGTGTGGTGGGGCGCGCATGCGTAGAGCGGCTCTCAACGTAGCATCCGAGGACGAGGCCGCGACACTGTGTAACAATAAACTACTGCATAATTACAAATATGTGTTTTATTTATTCTTCCCCTCTCACCTAACTGAACTCTACTTCTTATAAAAAAAGTGTGTGTGTGCACACACGGCAGAAGTGAAACTTCGGAATTATTAAAATAAATTAACTTATTTCACTGTCTTCAATGTCCTTCAAATCGAAACACAACAATGCTCACACTATTGCTTGGCGGCAGAAATAGACAAAGCTGGGTGGTACCAATCCAGACGGCCTCTCGCATACGAGTGACTTACCAACTTTTGAAAATACAAAAGATCAAGTAAATTGTGTTTCAATTCATCACATTTTAACCGAAAATACTCGTATATTGTATTTTATCCTTTTATTTTCTATTTTAAGGTGAGGAATCTACGAACCTAATCACTTATATTAGAGTACTCGTCAGAATATCCATCTAATATTGTTTCTAAAATCACCACCATCACTCGGCATGATGCTGTGCTGTGACAGGAACCAAAACACAGCGCTGATTTTCAGTGGTCACCCTAAGTGGTATGCGGACGCAAGCCAGCCAGTACAGTTAATCTAGTAATAATAAATAAATAAATAACACCCAACAGTCGCACACATAGTCCTGACCCCACAGTAAGATACGAGTCTTGTGTCGTGGGTATCAGAAACTACGAGAGACTTTCGGTCTCACAACACCCAGACCCCGAAACAAATATTTGTGGATCACACAAACATTTGTCTCGGTGCGGGGATCGAACCCGCGGCCTCACGCTTCACAGCCGGCTACTCGCCCGCTGCGCCACGGAGGCTGTCAAATAAAATAAGGACACATGAAATGGCTTTATGGATGGAGGGAATCTATTTGAATGCATATAAACATCTCATACTATTATTTATTTTATTCATAATTGTAGAGATGATATAAGTATATATATTTTATTATTATTGGTTTGCTCTTGACCTCATACTAGCCGCATGGACAACGATGAGGTCGACCATGGAGCGAGCTTACCCAGAAGATGCCGATTCACACTAGTCTTAAATAGATTCGGGTTGTACGCTAGAAAAGACAGACGCAATTAGGGAATTCCACTCCTTGGCTGTGCGCATTATAAAGGTGATTTATAGCATTGGGTGCATGCATATCCTGCGGTGCGTCTGGTGCTCCGATGGTAGAAGGGGGAAGGCAGGATGAGCTCATATAGCTCTCGTGCACACTCACCGAAGTACAGTCTATAACTTCAGTGTTTCCCAACCTTTTTTAGGCCATAACCTTAAACCTTAACATTGTTTTGTTAAATTTGTCACCGATATCTAGCATTGCATTTAAATAACCCAAAGCGAAAAGGTTAAAGTCGTGTCGAGTCCATTTTTAAATTGCCCCCCTTAACTATCAAATTGCCCCCCTGTGGGGCATGGGCTCCACGTTGGGAAACACTGGTCTATAATAAACCGACAAGCAGGCAACCTTACGGCGGTGTCCAGGCTGTGGACCCTTCACCAGCTATTCATCCCGTATCATTGTCTTGGCTCGGCGTTCAATCGAGTCCAGTACAGCAAGTTGAAATTTTGCCCATCCCAAAGATGGCTGCAATACTTCATGTAAAAACAGACTTGTGTTTTCGCTGTACCTTGTTTAGGATTTCTAATTTTTTGGCCGCTGTTTGGGCTTTTTTTATAGCATAAGCCGGCAAACAAGCAAGTGGGTCACCTGATGGTAAGTGATCTCCACCGCCCATGTCCGCCCACCACCAGAAGAGCCATGGGCGCGTTGCCCACCGTAAAGGAAGGGGATAATAAGGGATTGGGAAGGGGAGGGGATTTGGGCTTCCGGTTATCTCACTCACCGTACGAAATGCTTACGTCGACTACTTTACGTCGGTTTTCTGTGAGACAGTGGTAACGAACCGGTCGAGCCAGCCCATTCATGCTGTAGATAAAACTGTCTACATTGTGGCTATCACCCAAATACTTACACTTTTTATACATAAAACAAACAAATAAATATATTCATATACAATTGTCAATAATAATTAAAATAAATAAATAATATGACCTAATACTCATACATACTTCGTGTCGTTTCCACTCAGATTCCACGCGTACGCTTCTAACTTATATAATGTAAAATATATATTGATGCAAAACGTATTTTAAATAATCAAAACACAGTTTATCAACCGGTTGTACGTAAAAACTGACCTAAATAATTTGTACAAGCATTATCCGTAGAGTCATGTTGTTGTGGTATAAAATAAAGAACACGAGATAAAGCCCATTATATTAATATACACATATGTACCTATCCGCAGATCAGATTTACAAGGTGGTAGGTCCCTCGTATGCGAGAGACCGTCTGGGTTGGTATCACTGCTATGTATATTTATGTCGCCAAGCAACCGCGTGTAAGCACTGCATTGCGATTCGGTTTGAAGGACATTGAAGCCAGTGAAATTACTGGGCATTGTGAGACTTAACATCTTATGTCTCGGGATGACGAGCCCAGTTCAGTGCCGTGCAGTGGTTAGTAATCAAAGTTCTGTGTGGTGTTGCTTCTGTTTATGAGCAGGCGTGGCGCTTACCATCAGGCGAGCACCTTGCTCGTCTCGACATACAATCAAATAAAAATAAAAATCCTCTTATTTATCAATCATGTACTAATGAGGTAAATTCCGTTAGTGATGACACGGAGTTGATATAATTATTATAATTACTTGGAATTTTATATGATAACGTTATTTCCTAGAAACCATTTTCCCTGTAAACAGATGATACAGTGAAACTTGGATAAGTGGACCCTGGATATGTGAGCGACCTCTGTTATTGATAATAAGAATGAGAATGTTACTGAGAATTTTCAATACTTTTGAACCGAGACTTGATTTTTTAGATTTTTTCGATGTTTAGAAGATCCCGCGGAACATTGACCTTCACCCATCTGCTTACCGGATGAGAATAATATTTTAGGGTATAAAAGGTGTTGCTGAACACATACCAATAGGGTTGCCTAAAAAAATATGGTCAAGGATAGGTTTTGCGAATAAAAAAAAAAAGAAGATATTATTTCACTGACTTGCTCACCAAATAAATGAACCTTCAATGAAAACCTACAATGTATATGTACTACCTGCAAAAGCTAGGAGCTAGATGAGCGCAATTACCTCTTTTTAGTTACCTGTTTGCAGACGGCAACCAGGTAGTAGTGGCCAGAAAAAGGTAGGCAACCTATTTTTTGCAGATAGTCTACATTGTGCACTTTTTATTGAAGGTAACATTTTTTTGGTAAGCAAGTAAGGGAAATTATAAAAAAAAAATTTTTTTTTAATGTTAATTAATCATATCCTTGACCATATTTTTTTAGGCAACCCTATTGGTATGTGATCAGCAACACATTTTATACCCTAAAATGTTATTTTGATCCGGTAAACAATGGGTGAAGGTCAATGTCCCCGGGATCTTGTACTATCTATAACTGGAACTTTATAGCTCAATAGCCCGTATAAGTGGGGCAATTAGGGGTATAGACAAGTTATGACGCGTTTGTTTTGTTTTCTTTATATGAAAAATGGTGCATTTCGAACGGTCATGGTGGGACCCTTTATAAATAAGACAACTGTCATGTTAACATGCGCATTTGGGAAATTGGGTAAATGATAATTCCCTAATAAGTGATAAAACAACGTAGGGTCATTCCCACTTACCCAGGTTTCACTGTACAAAGGAAAACCCAAATTATCTTAATTAATGAATACAAACAGTCATACACTTTGATTTACAAGGTTTATCGGTTTAACTTAAGATAAAATGTAATAAACAATAAATTATCATCGGACTGCGTCTTGCAGACTCGAATAAATATAGCTGTTTGTGAAGTGATCTTGTGTAGTAAGGACATCCATTCAGAATATTCTGTCACAACATGGAGATATACGAATTGTTTGTGTTATTTATTTTATGCGGTAAGTAACATATTAATTAAACGTGTAAGCTATTTTATGACTTACAAATGTTTATTACGTGTAATATTTATTTTTGTTAGAATTCAGATTTATTATTCTTTTGTGGCTCAAATCAGAATTTTTACTTTTTGTTATTTTTAATATACATTTATTTTGAGCCGTGTTATGGCAGATTTTTCAACAAATAATTCCTTAAATATACGATAAACAAACACACGGCGTAGGTTCTGTAATAAGGTTTCGTTAGCACCCTTTGAGTATGGAACCCTAAAAAGAAATGCCTGCACAGAATACTATGCCGGCATAAATATATGACGAAATAAAATTAAAAACGTTGGAAGCAAAAACTTTGGAAGGAGTAAAAGTTGAAGAAGTATGCTCGCTGTTAAACATTTCATTTCCGATGTGGATAGTTTTTAGGGTGTCGAAGAATGAAATAGAATATGACTGGATTGCACCATAATAGCAGTTATATTTAAGGTTTATGTCAAATTTGACGATAACAGTAACGCTGACTTTACATTGACTGCGGAACGTGTTACACCATCGTATGCCAATACTACTAGATTCCTCGATTAATTCTAAAAGCAGGCACATGATATTATTTTGGAGCACAGACGCTTTAGGAAATATATCGGTTTGGAGGTTATAATTTGAACCATATGACAGCTATTACCTGTAACTAGCGAATCTTCGGCGGTTACGGTTAACGGCTAAACTTATGACGTCATCTAACATTTTTCAAATGGTACAACTGATATTTTACTTAACCAGTACCTTAACAAATTTGTCATTGTTAAAGTAAGTTGGTGCAACCCAGCATACGATTGATAAGGATTGTTTATTCAATGGATATCAAACTAACCGCTCTAAAAAACTACAGATAGTAAATAAATACAATGATAACTAAATTAGTTCATCTAATATTTCCATAGAAAACTTTGATTTAAATGTATACCTACATGCATAAAAGCCTAGATAATACGATCTAATTCAAGGCTACCCAACCTTTATAACCGTCTGGCCATATTTGATGATCCAATTTCTCTGGAGGGCCGCTGACCACTGACCGTTCTTATTTATTATTATTTATTTTTATTATTTACTCTATAAGTACCTTTTCAAACTAAAAGCTTTTTATGAGTAGTAGAGCCATGCTATAGACAGTTTTGTCTATAGTATTAATTGGCCGGCTCGTGAGTGAGATATCCGGAGGTCCAAATCCCTCTCCCCTTCCCAATCCCTAATTATTCCTTTCCTTTAAGGTCGGCAACACACCCATGATTCTTCTGGTGTTGAGGGCGTACGTGGACAGTGGAGATTGCTTACCATCAGATTGATACAGGACGGTCTTTAAAACTACAAATTAACGACGATAGATCCGTCGTAGGGCATGAATTCCAATTCCGAGCAAGGCTCGCCTCGAAATGCTCATATTTTATAGTCCAGGGATTAAACCCACACCGCTGTCACAGCCTTAGTACACTACCATTACACTATTATAAAACTTCCATTCCTTCCACAACAGGGTCTGCAACAGCTCCACCGCCAAGCCAGACGAAGCAATACCGCTCGGACTACGTTTACAACAAGAAAACAGATGCGTTTTACAAATTGCACATAGAAAGTAGGAGAGGATGGGACGTAAATGACATTTGCGAGGTGGAAGGCGCGAAACTAATGGTTCCGGCGAATAGTTTTGACATAAAGCAACTGCATTCGATGTTCAAAAGGTTCCCAGATTTGGGGAACTACGTATGGGTGGGTGACGACAGCTTGAGCCACGAGTCTGCCGAGGAACAACCGCTGATTGATTGTAAGTCATAACTAGAAAATATTATATATGTAACATAATTTTAAAGTTCCGGACAAGGGTATTGTCAAATAAATAAAATCGACCAAGTTAAACAAATTGTAATAACCCATATAAGTATTATTCATTAATAAGTTAATGACATAAAACTGATCAAAATGAGAATCACATGTGAAATAATAAAATGAACCAACGCACTCCATAGACTTTCTTTAAGTCGTTGACGTACTCATATATAATCTTTTTTATTTCTTTCTGTCTGGCGTTATCCAGATTAAAGCCAGGGTACGCTTACCTCGTCCCTCGTCTCGTCCAAAAAATAGAAAATAATAACTTTTTAATTAAATTCAACCGACGAAAAAACTGAAAAGCAAAAAATAAAAAACCGCATTGCAACCGCAATTGCAGGTCTCTTTGGAGTCGGTGCAATTTCAGTTGACTGGCAGCGACAAAGGCATATTCTGTTACTTTTAACTTACTGCTACTTACTTTATTTGTTACAGTGACACCATCTACAGAAGATAAGGCACCGTTGGCTAGATTTGCACAATGTGACGTAGTGACGCGGAATGGGGAGATAGAAACATATCCCTGCTATAGAACGCTACCTTTTATTTGCAAAGTCGACGCAAGGGACGCACCCTACGACAGTCATTGCGGGGTATATGCACGAGGTGAGTTATATATAATCACACCTCTTTAAAATAATCAAGAAATTCATTTATCAAGCCCGCTGACTGCGAATACTGTTTTTAAAATCGTAAAACTAATAAAGATTGCCAGAAACGAAAATTTCGGAAAACAGTGGAACTGCATATCCATAGAACACTATTACTCTGATGAGTGCATATTTGTTAATATTGTGTCGAGGTTATACGAAATGTATGTGTGTAAAAGTACGTAGCTAGTTTCTAGATAATCTTGTTTTATCAAACATAATTAAAGGGAAATTGGGTATATTTTTCAGATTATAAATACGTTGCTAATGTCGGCAGCTGCTATAAGATTCCACGAATAGCGTATATTTGGAACCAGGCGTACGCAGAGTGTGAAGCGGAAGGCGCTCACTTAGTTGTCATCAACTCGGAGGCGGAGATGCTAGCTGTAAAGAATATTACAAATTCAGAGCCTAGCATTCGTGGCGCTACTACCACGTACTTCTTTTACGCTGGTTTTAGAACTGAACACGCTACGGATAACAAACCGCGAGTCTTCAAAACTATTTATAGTAAGTATGACTTTTTTGTTGAGCAACGATAGGATGACTCAGTAATATGTTCTTGACAATATGTAGCTCAGTGATAAATTTCGGCAGGTATCTCAAAACTCTTTCTAGCAGCTATTTGTTTTAGCAGCCAAAAATATACCACATACATAATAATAATACCACTTCTCTACAAAATAATATATGTATAAATTATCTAATTCGCTTGTATTTAGATAAATATAGGAATGTGGTATGTAAAATAACTGTTTCCAATCCACAGATGAGACTCTGGAGCAGGCGGGATACAGTGAGTGGTCTCCAAATGAACCGAACAACTATCTCACCAATGAAGACTGCGGCACAGTGTTCAAAAACGACGGGAAATTCAATGATGTCACCTGTACTCACCCATACGCGTTTATATGTGAGAAAGAGATTCACCTGTAGAAATCGTAATTTAAATAAAATTTAATTTTCTTTATCCGACACGTCTTTCCCATTAAATAATTTGTAGTTATAACTACTTTTCTCCGTTATTCACAAAAAACAATCACATTTATTTTCTTTGATTTATTTAATGCATTTTTCTGTTGCAAAATCATCGTCATTTCAGCCTATTGCCGTCGACTGCTAGACGTAAGCCTCCTCAAGTGAGCGCTAACCACCCCGGTCTTGGGCAGCCCGCATCCATCCGCTACCTGCCATTTTTTTCATGTCGTCGGTCCACCGTGTAACATGGCGCCCTACACTACGTCTGCCTTAGCGTGGTCTCCACTCCAGCACGTATCTGCTTCACCGACCATCTGTCGGTCTGCAGACACAACCGGCCCACATCCACTTCAACGAGCTAATTTTGCGAGCAATATCGATGACTTTGGTTCTCTGGCGGATAACTTAATTTCGGATTCTATCTACCAAAAAAATTCCAAGCATTGCTCGCTGAGCGACTTTGAACTTGTGGACCAGTCCACGTTTCAGCTCCGTAGGTAATTTCGAGTAGGACGTACTGGTTAAAAACTGTAGTTTTTAAATACTGAGGGATCGACGACTCGAAAATTTTACGTAAGTCTGTCGATAGGACGGCTGCCAGGAATTTAGTTGCTAGCATCTCTTATAGTCGGAGTTTTTCTTGGGAGCGGACAGTGCGATATGTGAGCGAGAATATTACTTAATAGATAGTAGATCTCTAATATTACCGGCCTGTAAGCCTTCTATCCTCGTATATAAATTTTTGCTAAAATTCTATGTAACAGATTAACCCGGAAGCTTACCGAGTATTAACCAGTTGATCAGGCCAGTTTTTAAAGTGGGTTCTCTACTATCGGCTATATTCATACAGTCAAGTGGTTGATGGAGAAAAGTTACGAATGTCACTGCCTGAGCCCCCTTTGCATGACTTTTATCGAATTTGAAAAGGCCTTCGATACGTACGGCCTTAAAACTATGATACATTCGGCTGTCTTATCGCTGCGATCTCTTATAGTAAACCTTTAGATAGATTGGATTAAAAAGAAAGGAAAAGTAATGGGTGGTCAAGGAAAGGAAATTAGATAACGATGTACAGCTTGATGTTTTTTTCTTTACAGCAAAATACATAGGCTTTATGTATTTTTTTTATCCGACAGGTCCGATACAGGTACAGGAGTACAAGGATGTAGCCTGATGTATGTAGGATGTATTTGTATATTTTAAAAGACGATAGCGTAATCTAATTTGTAATGTTATATTTATTACGTACTTATATTTTAATAATATTTTTTTAGAATTAAATTTACAATTGGTATATTATTCTGGCCTCTTGTGAAGCTAATTAAACATAAATAAAGTTTACTATTACCTAAGTTGTAATGTACATAAAAATATATAAAGTGATACGTAACAATACATTATCATCATCTGATTCTTTAATGTTTTTAATTGTTTCATAATGTACAGTACTCTTTATTCCAAAAGGTTATTTTTACATTTTTAAATATAGGATTTTTAAAAAATAAAACATTTAAAAATATAAAAAATATCACCCTCCAGTGGCGAGGCCTAGGACCCAAGCCACCGGCGGTTAGGACCCCAGTGTGAGGAACCTCCTCACAATGCGTGCCGTGTCCAATAACACTGCTTTCTGAATCTGGCCCTTGACCCAACGACCAATCGAGAGCCTTTGAAGGTGTTGGTCAAGGCTCTTTGGTATCAACCCATTAGCAGTAACGACTATCGGAACAATAATTGTCGAGTCCACATCCCACATGTCAGCAACCTCGTGTGCCAGGTCTAAATATTTGGACAGTTTGTCTTTTTCTGCTTTCACGAGGTTTTCGTCATGCGGAATGGTGACATCGACAAGTATTGCCCGGCGCGCTAATCGATCTATCACCACAATATCAGGCTTATTGGCAACAATAGTCCTGTCCGTGATGATAGATCGATCCCAATACAGCGTTGCATGTCCATTTTCGAGAACCGGTTGGGGGACATATTGATAATATGGTACCTCAGTGATCACAAGGTGATATTGAAGAGCAAGTTGTTGGTGTATGATCTTGGCTACTAAGTTATGTCTATGCAAGTACTCGCCGTTAGCAAGATACGAACAACCCGAAATAATATGCCTGATTGACTCTCCGGGACGGTGGCATGCCCGACAAATGTCGACCGTACCATCCTTCAGGATATATTTTCTGTAGTTGTTCGTCTTGATAACTTCGTCCATAATTGCAAAGACAAAACCCTCAGTTTCCCCGAAAAGATCACCGAAACGTAGCCAAGATACAGAAGCCACTTGGTCCACATCGGGCCCATTTAGGGCTTGATAGAAACGCCCATGGAGTGCCTTGCTCTTCCATACCTCCCTGCGTTCACCAGTACTCAGTACCATAGGGACCCGCCAGTTCTCATTTGCCAGGGAGAGCGGAGTAAACCCTTTATCCATTGCGGCCACATCTCTATGCACATCCACTCCGCTGTGAAGGAAATAATCCCTGAGATTGCATATCTCGCGGTTATGCAGGTCCTTAGCATTAAGTAAGCCTCGACCCCCACATTTCCGCGGGATATACAATCTCATCACAGACGATCGTGGATGGTGCATACGGTGCGCCGTCAATTGGGTTCGGACCTTCCGATCCAGGGCATCTAATTCGGTCTGAGTCCATTTGAGTATGCCGAAGGAATACATGAGTACAGGCATAACCCAACCGTTAAAAGCACGAATTTTGTTACCACCTGACAAAAAACTGTTAAGTACTTTTGTCAGACGGCCAAAGAAACGATCCTTCACCGATTGTTTTACGTCTGCACCCATTATACCTAACGCTTCGGACATACCCAAATATTTATAGGTCTCCGTCTCAGAGAGGGATCGAAGCCGTACAGTCTCTGAAAGGTGGATATCATCAGAGACTATAACCTCACCTCGGCCCACATGAATGACCGCACATTTATCTACACCAAACTCCATATTGATTGAGTCGCTAAAACTTTTAGTTATTTTCAGCAACTCAATCAAATCAGTTTTTTTTGGTGCAAATAACTTGAGATCATCCATGTAGAGCAAGTGGGATATGGGCTTGCTCCCTCTACGAAGACGGTATCCTAACCCCGAATCTAACAACAAAGTGCTGAGAGGATTCAGGGCCAGGCAAAACCACAAGGGACTCAGACTGTCACCCTGGAATATACCCCGCTCAATCTTAATTGGCTCATCGCAATCAGAAGGAGCCGCACCACCTGGATATTTTAAGACAGTGGTCCACTGCCCCATACATGCCCCAAGAAAGGTGCATAGATTTGTATCAACCTTATACAAATCCAGCACTCTCATGAGCCAAGTATGGGGCACCGAATCATATGCCTTTTTATAGTCAATCCAGGCAGCCGATAAGTTCCTCCGACTACGACGAACCTGCTGACAAATGGACATGTCTATGAGAAGGAGTTCCTTCGTACCACGTGACCCAGCTTTGCAACCTGTTTGACCAGGAAACAAGATATTATTATTGTGGATATGAATTTCAATTTTTGATCTTAAAATAGAGGTGAAAAGTTTGTAAATTGTGGGTAAACAGGTAATTGGTCTATAATTTTTTGGGTCCGTGGTACTACCAGACTTAAAGAGGAGGTGTGTGACACCTGTTGTCATAAATGCTGGGAGAGATCCATACTCAAGAGCGTCCTGGAATTGTGTGGCCAAACGAGCATGCGAACTTGGAAGCCATTTCAACCAAAAATTATGCAAACCGTCCGGGCCAGGAGACTTCCAATTTTGGGTTGGACGGATTGCAGCCAGAACATCATTTGGGCTGATTGAAATGGCCTCCATAGTTGGTAATGTATCGCACTCCCGCTCCACAACACCAAACCAGGCGCCCTCAGTGTGGGTGACTGGCGACGACCAGATATTTGCCCAATATGCACGCATATCACGCGCATCCGGCGGCCGCCCATCACCCACACCCTGTTGCTCCCAGCACCTATAAACCCTCTTTTGGTCGCTTTGGAAAGTGCGATTCTGTTGGAATCTATCCCATCGCCTCCTATAGCGACGAATCCGGTTTGCCCACGCATAAACTTTCTGCTTCAGGAAGTCTATACGTTCTGTAACACAGAGCCTATAATCCTGAGGTCTAACGTTGCACCCAGCAAAGGCCTGTGACACAAAACGCATGACTTTCGGCCGATTGTTGCCTTCCCTGAAGCAGATTAGCTTGCCGATGAGAGTTCGAGCCCTGTTGATACGGTCCTCGATCCTACACTGCCAAGCAGGTTTAGTCACAGCATCCCGTGCGGCTCTATGTTCATTTGGAAAATTCACATTCGCCACACGACATGCTGCGACGGCCGCACAGTATAGGATCGAATGTGTATCAACAAGATCCCGACTAGACTCCATGTAACTAGGTAATATGGAGTCCAGTGCTCCCATCAGTGCCAAATTTCGTTTATGAGTTGACAAACGCGGTACACGCGGTCTACAGGATGCGGAAACAGATTTGAATTCCGAAATCGCACTCTCCAAAGCCCCTCTCAAACGCTGTATATCATGGGGACTTACTGTATTGTCCAAGTTGTCCACCAATTCATTTTCGGTTGCAGGTGTAGGTGGCATATTCGTTGTTCGTAAGTTTGGAACAGGTATAACATCATGGACAATGTGTAAATCTGCGCGCAAACGTTCAAGTACTGCATCATCCAACAACTTACGCCGTTGGATGTACCGCACTTGATCCGACAATCGTTGAGCTGATACTTCGATCGTTGGTTCAAAGACCTGAAACAGAGCAAGCATTTTAGAACGATACGCCGTGAGGTTGGTTCCCCCCTCTGTTGCCCCAAAGTAGGCCCGCATGACATTCTCATTAATATTTTGTGTCCATCTCATGCGGCGCACTACTCCACCGGCAGCGGGGGCCGAAGGCGGGACACATGGCCCCACAGGTCCCAAACCGACCGGAGGAGGGGGTTGTCGCCCTCTTCGTCGCGCAGGTCTTCGTGGCGGCGGGGGCGATTGCAGCTCGTCGCGTTGGCTCAACACGTCGATGTCCGGCGGTACCTCGGGTGCTTCCGAGGCTGATGCCCACGACGTGGAGCTCGACGAGCTGGAGAGTGGTGTTGGGCGTGCGCTTAGTGTTGCTCTGGCGCGTGTCCTCATTTTATTTCCATTTTGCTGCTTCGTATAATTTTGCTTTTGACATTAGATGTCGTTGTCATAAAAATATATGTAAGAAAAATATGTTTATATACAAATAAGCCATAAATATTGATTAAAATTTTACAAATAGTTTGAATTATCACGTAGAATATGTTTTTAATAAACTTTTCGGTTATTTCAGCATTTAAAACTTTTAAACAAATATTTTTGTACGAGCAAATTGGTTAGTTAGAGTGTTGCCAAAGTATTATATAATATTATTATTGTTTCATAATTATTGTTACTGATCACATGTAAGGCCCACTTGCACGACAATATTAAATTGGATCCAAAACACTAAATCTGTTTAAGAAACGTCATATTCTGTGAACATTGTAAATAAGTAAACAAGTTTAGTGGTAAATTCCGATTTGTGATCGTCGTGCAAGTCGGCTTAAATGGATAAAACTTAAACCAACTTCGTAAAAAGATTCTTATGAAAAGGTGGAGAAATAAAGTTTTTGAGAGAAGTGCTCTCGAGATTTACTTTGGCTGTTATTAAAGTTCAGTCAAGCAATGTTCACTGCGTTCCTGTGTGCGTTTTGCGTTATAATCAAACCTTTTTCAACTTTATTATTTTACGGCCCTTTTCAGTAAACAATCTTAGTTTGGCTATCCAGGTAGATCTCAAAAATCATCCAATCAATCTAATTAATTTGTAGGCATGACCTTCAAACTGCATTTCTATGGTGCGGAGCGTCCTGTCGACCTGTTTCTTTCATATTCTGGCGCGGCAAAGTAATATCTAAGTAAGTAGTAACTTCACTGGACGATGTTCAGTACAGTGCAATTAAAATATAATGACCACCGATGAGACATTGCGTCCCTCGACGATCAGCAAAATCATGCCGGCCAGTTACACAGTTACTGTATATACACTGGCTGACCCCGGAACACAACTCGCCTGAACGAGTCACTATGTTGGGTTTTTCATCATATTCAGTAGTCCCTATTTAGCCGAGTACAAAAATATTAGGTACCTTCCCACCAGCATCAACAGTTCGTCCGAACACACCAAACAACACCAAACAAATGCCTGCCTCTTGCCGGATGAGTTATATAACTCCGGTATTAAGGGTAAGGGTTTAGGTTTAAGAGACACGTCGCGGGAATGAAGATGTTGCGGGGGATGCAGCATTACACGACTAAATCGTAAACGTAACAAGTATATCCGCGACAGCCTTGGAATCTGTAACGTGGCAAATAAACTTCAGCAATGAGATATTTTGTCCAAACCACACAGTATGTCGGTCGCAAACGCCTAGGTCAGGTCGTACTAGGGGCACGATCCTACGGATGGCCGAGAAAGAGCTGGCTTTATGTATTAGAGGGAGACATGAAATCCAACGGCCTCAGTACAGAGAATCTCAAGGTCAGACGAAGTGGAGGCGTCTTAATAAGGACGACCACTAACTCGGGATAGTGCCGGGCAGAAAGAGAAGATATTCAAACTGTACTCTGATTGGTTAATTTATGATATCTATCTGGCGAATCAAACTAAAATCGTTTATTGAAAAGCCGTTAGTTATGAAAAGTCCTCACACCACGTTTATCATTAACGGCCTCTCCCGCAACTACCTTTTTTGTTTTGTGAACGAAATTTAACAGAAATTAATGAGTTTCCTTAATTTCTATTCTATTATCTGCTCCTGGACTGCATATGGGCACCACTTCTTCTACTTCTGCCGGCACTCCGGTTAATCTTCGACGGTCATCTGAATGTTGAATCCTCATAGAACGTGCCTAAAAAGGACAATTAATATTCTAAATACAGATATTTGAGATTGTTTCATCCGTCACACACAACACTGATCTCTGTCCAAGGGTACCTTGTAAGTTAGTTAAGATTAAGGATTTTAACGTTTCGTAAATCTCCACAACTATAATTTAGCAATTGAGTTCTAACAAAAATATAAAAAATATTATTAAATTAAACGTAACATTTTGTTGTGAGTACTTACGACAGTCTGCCTCCTTACGCTCCTTCTTAAATTTTCTAATTTTTTCTTTTCTTTTCTTTTAAGGAAACCACACTGAAATGCAAATGCTGTATTAAAATTCTGTTGTTGCAAAGCCATAGAAAATCTATAATTGCATGTTTAGTACTTTCTTAACGTAAGCCGATACAAAAATAAAATAACGTAAGTCTGAGGAAAATGACCAAATGGGAAGATGGCCAACAAAACAAAAATATGGCTATATCGAGGGTTGAGTTCTAGAACCAAACTAGTAGCAAAAAAGAAACCTGGAAAATCCTGGCATGCCTGGCCGGAAGGTCTATTATAGAGTCGTGTAGTCCATGAACCATGGATTACTTACAGTCCCATTTGGCACTAATACCTAAAAGTACTGGCGCTGCCCCACCGGTGTTATAAAATATTTACAAACATTTTCTAACATTAAACATTTAGTAACATTATCTAACATTGTGATAAAACGTATCAAATTTTTGTTAACAAATGTTTAATAATGTTTTGTAAACATTTTATAACAGCGGTGTGGCAGCACCATACCAGTGCAGCGCTCTCCAGCGTAAGCTACAGGAAGTAGTAACAAAGCGAGCGATCGGGGCCTAATGCTCGTTTTCCCTCGGCGGTTGGCAGAATTAAGCTGACTTAAGGCATTGCAAATCCAGTGTATAACACTAGCTTATCCCGGAATACGACTTGCTTTGCAAGCCACTATGGTGCGTTTTTCACCTTGTTACTGCACGGTGGTTGCTATTCAGTCGGGTAAAAAATATCAGATAACTTCCAACCAGCATGGCATGACCATAAGTAATTAGCTGACCTTACATGACATATGATAATGTGTCATGATCAGTATGCCTTAAAAATAATTACCTGACGAAGAATAAGAACGATGATGAATAGTATTATGAGGCCAATTATCGATGCTATCAATATTATCCACCATGGAACAGTGACATCTCTTAGCATCAATTCGGTAACCACGCTGTGGAGAACAAATGGTTATTATGATTTTTTTTTTATTTGATTGAATGACGAGACGAGCAAGGTGACCTACGAGGGACCATGTAAAACACCGTGTAATAAAGATTTAAAGTATTTCTCAATATTTAAGATAGATTATAAGTTTTACAAACTGTAATCAAACTGATTTACCACCGACTCAAATTTGTTCAGTTTTATTTCAGATTTTTTGATTTTTTTGAGACGGTTCTATTTTTTGTAAATATTGTTTACTATTTTAGCGAAAGAGTCATCAAAATCGGTGCATAAATGACGAAGTTAGAGTCTTTCAGCCCCAATTTTACCTCTTAGGGATGGTATTTCTTCTTGAAATTAAAATGAAACCAACTTTGAGCTATATTTGTTCGAATAAAAAAAGAATCATCCAATACAGTCCACATTTGGCGAAGTTATGCGTGGTTAATGATAATACATGCCAAACGCGTCGCACTGAGAAGCTCCTCCGCTTATTCGGCGATTAAAAAGCGTAATTCAGGACAGAGGGAATTAAAATTATGAACTTTATAAAATTCCTGTAATATATTGGGGAAAAGTTTTATTTACATTGTATGTGAATTCCATTAAGAGATACTCTACTTAGTTGTAAGTAGTTAATAATATAAGCATTCTAATCTGTATACGGATACCATGGCAATAATAAATTTCGGCTTAAATAATTGTCTTGACTTACCTTTGTGTTATAGTATTGTCATCGAAATACATCTTTAACTCTGTTTTTATCGTTACATTTTGCTTATAGATTATGTCGCCTGAAAAACGATAAATTCATGTATAGAAATTGTAATGAGTGAGTTATGGATAATCAACGGCTTGTAAGTTGTTATTTTTTTATCCCAGCTTGGCAAAGTGATCACTTTCCATCAGGTGAGCCTCCTGCCCTTTTGCCACCTTTATCCAAAACAAGATTTACAGACCCATAATTTTTGTCTGTTTTACGTGATTAATTGATAAATAAATCCAAAAGTATCGTGTAGTACAACTAAAGTGTTTCGACTCAGGCTTCCTTGCTTGAATTTTTCGATATTTTGAAATTGATTAAAATAGAAACAAGATGTTAATATATACTTGTTAATTTTAATATATATTTGGTTAATATCATAAAATATAATGCGAACCGAAAAGGTCAGGATGTGACTTAATCATTGAAAGATTTTTGAGAAATGTGCAGTACATCGATATTTGATCTTTACTACTCATGACATTCACAATTTCAAAAGAATTTACAGCATGAATGGGCCGGCTCGACCGGGTCGTTACCACTGTCTCACAGAAAACCGACGTAAAGTAGCGGCTTGCTGGTGCGCTAGGTGCGGTGAGTCAGATATCCGGAGGCCCAAATCCCCCACCTTTTCCCAATCCTTAATTATACCTTCCCTTTAAGGTCGGCAATGGGCTTATGATTCTTCTAGTATTGTAGGCGTACATGAGCGGTGGAGATCACTTACTATCAGGTGAACCACTGGCTCATCTGCCGGTCTATGCTTAAAAAAATGCCCCATATAAACAAACTCACAAACTATCTTTTTGTTATACTACTGTAGATATTAATACCTAGATAGAGTCGATTTAAACTAGTACCAAAATCAGACTCACCAAGGGTATTTGGCTTCACTTTTAAAGAGACCTGTATTTTAGAGCCTATGTCTTTTGTTATGCTGTTCAGGCTGCATTTTGCTACCATAACGTGTTCTCGCTCGACGCTTTCCCTTATCATACACACAGAATTTGATGACTTCGTAATGACCTGGATAGAAATTTTATATAAAAAAATATAAATATTTTCATCGAACAGTTAGCCACAACCTAGGGGAACCTGTGTCGTAGTTATCAGAAACCACGAAGGACTTACGATACCACCACACCTAAACCCAAAACAGATATATGTGGGTCACATAAACAATTCTCGAAGCATGAATAGAATCTGTGGCCTCTCGCTTCGCAGCCGGCTACACGCCCACTGCGCCACGGAGGCTGTCATATCATATCAATCATATAATCATCATAATATATAATTTAGTCAAATATCGTAGAATTCCATCACCTAATTGTCTTTAATTATTTATTTCTATTAAAGAACGCAATACTCGTCCAATTAGCGACATTAAGTAATAAACTGGGCTCCTATTTTATAAATCCGAAATGAAGAAACGAAGTTCAGAACATACATAGAGTGCGCTACGTATAGAATAGCCATTACAATAATAATATTTTTGATCTATATTACCATCACAAAGATTAATTTTTGAGTAAAAACGTATGTGAAAATTATTGTTTTTTTCCTATTTATTGTTGTTTCTTAGAATATTTTTACTTAAGTTATAATAAAGAATTAAAAAATACACAAAAATTCCAGCATAACACGTTGGAATAATACAACATATTCCCGTTTATAAACATGTTTTTAACGACTTTTTTATTTTAGTCACAATATTTTATATTAGAAATATTATTTTTGTGATGGATATTCTAGGGTACATTGGGTCTAAGTTTTCGAACTTCATTGCCCCCGCTCTTATTCATTTTTTTAAGCTGTATGCAATGGTGTGGGTTGTACGTCTACTTATTTTTTTTTAATGTTTTTGTGCATTCTTAACGTGTAACTGTTTATGCTCCAAATAAATAAATAAATTAATAGCGTGGCAAATAACTTAAAGCCCTTTACTTACAACAACGGCATTGTTATCATATTCAATGTACGGCAACTTGGGCAATTCCAGTTCATAAGGCACGTCCACCCAGTTAGGATATCCATTGCTTGTTATCTAAAATCATAATTAAAAGTTAAAAATTAGGCTTTAATAGACCAATTAAAAGAAATGCGATAAATACAATTAAAGTTTCACACGGTCACTCCAGTGAGTGAGTCGGTCGCTTCAGTCAGTACTAACCCATTTACTGATTAATCACGATATCTCAAAACTACTAAAGCTACGATTATAACATTTGGTCATGACAGTTTGTGTCATGTAGAGGCCATAATATATCTTTGGATATTTACATTTAAAGGCGTAAAACCCGCTTTCACTTTGTATGTATTTGCGTACACTGGTGCTAAAACCTGCCATAGTGGCCCACCTTGTGTGGGTCGCGTTCCAGGGTCAGCCAGTGTATATCCGGTTCTCCCCAGGGGGCTTGCCCCCTGATCCTAACCCTTTTTCCCCTCCTCCTTGGCCCTTTGGCAGGCCGGCATGATCTTGCCGACCTAAGATGGACACATTGTTTATCGTTGGTTGACACTATTCTTGGATTGCGCTACACTTACCATCAGGTGCAGCGTAGTCGCTTTGCCGAGCCAGGATAAAAAAAAACAATATATAATGGGACATGTGCTTCACATTTTTGTATAATTCTACTCGCCAATGAGAAGGTGGAATTTAATTTTGTATAATATTATTGTGAAAGTTTTGATGATAAGGATTTGAATTAAATTTGTGCACACATTTAGAGCAAGACATTGATTAAAATATAGGCTGCTTATCCAAGAAAGACTTACGCAGGCGGAGCCGCGGGTAACAGATATTTATATCGACAAACATATTAATAATTCGAAGAAAAAATATCAATAAATATATCTACAGATATACATGGACCTACAATCCACGAGTCTGTCTTATCAGTAATTAAAATCGCGTTATTGTTAAATTGTTACAATTTTGTTAAGCAACATACAAAAAATACTCACTGTGTAAACTTGTTGAAACTGTTTTCCAGTTCTAGTAATTTCTGTTGGGGTGACGGTAACTAACTCACCCATAGTTGTTTTTCTGTAAAAGAATAGTTGAAGGTTTAAAATGACTCATTAGTCAAAAAAATAATAATTAGGTGATACATGTAGGAATATTTAACAATAATATTAGATTCAAATAATTGCTTATCAGGATCGCATGCTCATAGCATAGGTGCTAACGTGAGAAGATCCGTTTTATTTTTTTTACTTTTCCATATTTAAATTTGAAAATGGAATATCGTCGGCGTCTAATACGTCATAGTTAAAGTACTTCCTTGTAGAGCTTGCAAATTCAAAAAAATATTTTAGTTATAACAGTTGACAGCTCTGTGGCGCAGCGGGTGAATAGCCGGTTTAGAAACGACACTGTACTTCTTATATTTTAATGAGATAATCTAATGAACATTTCCGAGCAGGACAAATGTGGCAAAATCGGTGGCTTTTCCTACATAGTTAAACCTATTAACTTTTTTTTATTTGATTATGTGACGAGACGAGCAAGGTGCTCGCCTGACGGTAAACGCCACGCCTGCCCATATACAGAAGCACCACCACACAGAACTTTGAATTACAAAGCAGTGCATGGCACTGAACTGCGCTCGTCACTCTGAGACATAAGATGTTAAGTCTCATAATGCCCAGTAATTTCATTGGCTTCAATGTCTTTCAAACAGAAACACAACAATGTTTATACATTTGGCAGAAATAGACAGCGGTGGTACCAACCCAAACGGCCTCTCGCAAACAAGGGACCTACCAGCTTGTAAACTTGTTACTTCCAGTACTTTTTTATTCTGTCACAACAACGTGACTACACTGGACGTTATTAATAAGTGCAGTCTAAATATAATATCGACCGTCAAACGCATTGCGTTCCTCGACGGTCGACAGAATTATGCCAGCCTGAAATATCTGAATACACATGCCACAGAACACGACGAGCGACAATAGCAGGTTTTTACCATGTGACCTACAATGCGATCAAAATAATTTAGCCCGCCTGATGTTAGGTCGCAGCTCTTGTCTTCAGTGACTTAACGATGACGAAATTGCTGGTGGGAGGATACCTACTTGTATCCGACCGGATAGCGACCACCGTACACTGGTGCTAAACCTGCCATAGTGGCCCACCTTGTGTGGGTCGCGTTCCAGGGTCAGCCAGTGTATATCCGGTTCTCCCCAGGGGGCTTGCTCCCTGATCCTAACCCTTTTCCCATCCCTTTTTCCTTCCTCTCCTCTTTGGCCCTTTGGCAGGCCGGCATAATCTTGCCGACCTACGATGGACACATTGTTTATCGTTGGTCGACACTATTCTTAGATTGCGCTACACTTACCATCAGGTGTAGCGTAGTCACTTTGCCGAGCCAGGATAAAAAAAAATCAGCTCTTTCATATTATTTATTATCATCAGTTTTAAAAATTTCTTTACTTACCCAGTAATAACGATGTTGCTGGAAACCGCTTTTAGTTTTATAATTTCTGCGTAGTCTTTGAACTGTGTGAGATCTGTGCAGTGGTCATATACGCGTGCGGTTATATTAATGTATTTATCTTTATTGGTTAATGTTTCAGTGTCAAGTTTTATTTCTTTAATCTCCTACAAAAGAAAATTTGGCCCATTAATTGCGTTTAGTCACTACAGTGCCGGCTTAAAAATACAACTGCCTTGTAGGCAGGTCCTACAGATTAAACACGATATTCTCGACTGTTTTTACAAATAGACACGCTGTAAATATTAGTAAACATGTATGAGTTAGAGTCATGATGTAGACAGTTTTATCTCACGGTCAGCTTAACCACTGTGTCACAGAAAACCGACGTAAAGTAGCGGTTTGCTGCTGCGTTTCGTACTGTGAGTGAGATATTCGGAGGCCCTTTACAATGCCTTATCCCTCTCTTGTAAGGTTGGCAACGCGCTCATGATTATTCTGGTACTGTGGGTGTACACGGTTGAGATCACTTACCATTTGGTCACCGACTTGCCCGTTTGCTGGCTTATGCTATAAAAACAATTTACTTTCTTTTCTTTTCAATCTACTACTAGTCTTTTGAAAACACAGATTATGATTGCCCAGGTAGGATTAAAATCTGGGAACTAGCATTTTTTCATCTTAAGGTGTTTGCTAACTACAGCTTACCCAAGTTGTATTAGTCGGCAGTGCAAAAGTTGGGGCACATTTCAGCTCATTTGCATCTGATTTGGAAGTGCAAGAGGTAGTCGGCGTCTTTTTCAACGGAGCTCCCTCCAACCGCACGGTCATACATGAGTCGTACGCTATTTCACCTTCGTTATTTAGTTTTAACCTCACTTCTATAGGTTCATCAGACGACATCACGTGATTTGTCCTGAAATTGAATCGCTGGTTTAAACCAAAGTACTTTTTCTCCCATAGCATAGTCCGGCAAATGATTTACTCAAATTGCTTCTTCCCTCTCTGGAATGTGAAAAAGCCGGCAATATTTTTGGTGACCTTTCACCTGGCGACATTGCGCTTACTTTTAGGTGTAGTGCAGTCGTTGTCGGACTTGGATAAAAAAAAGATTAATCTTATCATGGAAGCCATATTTGTTATAGAACAGCGACATGAGGACAAGTCACTCATCTGGTGGTAAGCGTAACACCTGCCAATAAATACAAGTAATTTTCTCAAACTTTAATGTTCTTAAACTGGAACATAACAGTGCTTACACAATGCTGTTTTTTTAATTTGATTTAATGACGAGACGAGCAAGGCGCTCGACTGATGGTAACCCCACGCCTGCCCATAAACAGAAGCAACACCGCACAGAGCGTGGAATTACAAAGCACTACATGGCATTGAACTGCGCTCGTCACTCCAAGACATAAAATGTTAAGTCTCAAAATGCCCAGTAATTTCACTGGCTTCAATGTCCTTCAGACCGAAACACAAAAGCGCGTACACACTGTTGCTTGGCGGCAGAAAAATAGACAAAGCGGTGGTACCAACCCAGACGGCCTCTCGCATACGAGGGACCTACCACCTTGTGAAGATAAAGCGGTGGACGTACCCAGACGAGTTACTCTTGCAAAGAAGAGTACTCTTCCTCCTAGAACTACCTCCTCTTCTTCTTCTTCCACCTGCCCCTATCCCACATACGGACGTCGCAACATGCTTTTAACAAATGTTACAGAAAGATTTGGCTTGCAATTATTACGACTGGCCGCCTGCCTAACGGCAACCCCTCCAGGGAGTAAGCACACCCAGACCCAAAATAAATATCTATGTATCACACAAACATTTGTCATAGGAGAGAACTACCACCGTAAAATGAATAACATATGTTAAACAAAATTATAAATATTAAAATTCAAAGTATGGATTACTTACTTCGACGAATACCAAATAGTTAGATTCAATTTCGGCATACAAGCCTCCACGCTCTTACATTCTGTGGCTGATACAGAACTAGAATCAGTTAATTTACTAAGATCGCTTAGAAGGACGCGTCGAGCATCGAATTCTGTCCGTTCAATCGGTGACTCGAGCAATCGAGCTTCTATTTTGGTGATAATTTTGAGGTTGTAGTTGCCGTGCTGTAAAATGAGTGGTTGAATTAAAATACAACTAGAATCTCGCCACAGTGACTCATCATTAAGCGATTGTGAAACAAGTGACAACTCTAAGAACATTATTTATTTTGAAAGAGTAATATACGTCACTCTTGTCGACAAGCTGGTGTGACAACGAGTCGGCCGTCAAAGGGCATCATTTCATAATTACAAATATTTTACGACTATAGATTTTTCCATGGTAAAAATATTGTAAAATTAATAGATAAATATATATGTTATGTATACATTAATTTATATTGATCACTATACCTAAATCTAGCTATCTAGCTGGTCGGAGGATTCTTGTATCCGACCGGATAGCGACCACCGTACACTGGTGCTAAAACCTGTCATAGTGGCCCACCTCGTGTGGGTTGCGTTCCAGGGTCAGCCAGTGTATATCCGGTTCTCCCCAGGGGGCTTGCCTCCTGATCCTAACCCTTTTCCCATCCCTTTTTCATTCCCCTCCCCGTTGGCCCTTTGGCAGGCCGGCATGATCTTGCCGACCGACGATGGGCACATTGTTTATCGTTGGTCGACACTATTCTCGGATTGCGCTACACTTACCATCAGGTGTAGCGTAGTCAGTAGTCACTTTGCCGAGCCAGGATAAAAAAAAAAAAACATAAGTTTCTTTTATTTCTGTACTGACTTGTCATAAGCTCTATTTTATTTGCCTACATGATTAATAAACTATTTCATTTGATTCACTCCTATCAGAAATATTATATTGTGTCTAAAAGTACATTGACTTTTGGTAAATTTCGACACACCGAGGGTCTGTGGCTGTCGCACGTACTCGCTAGCGCAATGTGGACGAAATGTGACATAATACAGATTAACTTTCCTTTAATTGCTATTTCTTTTACACAACACAATTTCTCGGGCTATGGCTCTCGGGTCGGGGTGCTGTAATAAGATACAGGGAGTAAGGCTCCCTAACTAGGGTAACCGAGTAATTCCGATCTCCCTAGGTATCTTGTCGACAGCGTGGTGTAATTCGAAACAGGGATGTCAGTACAACAGTGTTACTTTAGCATTTTATATGGTCAATTTGGCATGTTTTCAACATATTACATATGTTTATAATGTGTAAAGAAAATGAAATTTAGATATTTTAATGAAATTAGGCTTATTTGGAGAGAACGAACTGGTTGCAGTGAAAACTATTTCCGGACACCGTTTCTGTAAAGTGACGTCGACATGGGCTGTAGGAAAGCAGCAAATGGAAATATATTCCATTTGTAACTACAGTGTTCAGCGATAAAGTATAATACTCCAACTCGTAATACTCGTATGTAATTTAAATTATTTTATGAGGGTGTTATTTGTTTTGTAATAAGATCTGTTAAACAGTACGGACTAAAAATTATATTCCTCGATGGTTAACAGCACACTTGTCGCGATTGTCTAAGAAAGAATCATCTATGAATCTTCCAGAAACCAAAATAGCATTTGACATACGATTACTCATATTAGTTTTAAAGCCTTGTTAACTAACAAGCGTGTCAAGTCAAAAGCGTTGACCACGCTTCTTTTACATCATGGAATCAGTCAATGATTATGAGCAATTGTGATGAGGGCTTTAGCACAGTATTATTATCTATGCTTTAGTTCGTGCCCACCGGGACATCTTTTAAGGTGTCATAGGCTGATACCTAATTCTATAATATGTCGTCTTTAATCTGTTAAATGTGTGACCACGATTTTAGCAACGCAATTTGACTTGTCATAACTTGATAGATGGTTAGTTAATTTAAAGATTGATAGGCCTTTCAGAAACTGGACGTCAGTCGTATCATTTGACAACGTGTGTCTTTGTTCACGGAATCTCGATGCGTCGATATGTCAAAGAAGAAAAAGAGGGTATTCACCTTTGGCACGTTTACACCAACATTCTCACAATACTGCTCTTTTTTTGTGTGTAAGGAGACACTATACTTGCCGTCTTGGTGCGGCATCGCCAAAGTCGCATGCGGATGAATAATTCGAACGTTCACTTCGATATCTGGAAATGATCAATCAATTTTACCTGGATTGAACGAAGCTGGGCGCCTATTCTATAAATCCGAAACGAAGAAACGACGTGCGGAACATACATAGAATGCACTACGTATAGAATAGCCATTACAATAATAATATTTTTGATCTATATTACTAACACAAAGATTAATTTGTAACTAAAAACGTAGTGAAATATGATTGATTGTTCCTATTTATTGTTGTTTCCTAGAATACTTTGATATGAATATTCTGCCACCAGAAAAAAATATATTTTAAAACCATGATACGTGTCTTTTAAGACGACTCGTTTACTCGTTTGTCTGCTTTCTGCTATAATATAATGACTCTGAAATCAATTCTCATGGCATAAAACTAATGTTTGGTGTTAGACCATAAAACATACTCTTTTTAACACGCTTTTATTAGCTTAGCTTTTACTAGCTACGTATGTATGTTGGTATGTTTGTCTGTACACGCTTTTTTACAATAAAATAATTTTTTTTTAAATTTTGTACACTATTCCTAATTCGAATTATTTAAAATTTATTTTCTATTTTTTAGTTGGATTTTCTATAAAAGCATGTTTTTTAGGTTTTTAATTTTATTTTATTTTATAGCATAGGCCGGCAAACAAACAAGTGGGTCACCTGATGATAAGTGATCTCCACCGCCCATGTACGCCTACAATACTAGAAGAATCCTGGGCGCGTTGCGGAACTTAAAGGGAAAGGATAATTAAGGGATTTTGGATTTGGCCTCCGGATATCTCACTCACCGTACGAAACGGTTTTCTGTGAGACAGTGGTAACGACCCGGTCGAGCCGGCCCATTCATGCTGTAGACAAAACTGTTTACAGCGTGACTCTACCACTCAAAAAGAAAAAAAATATCTGTAGAGTATTTAAACTATTAGCGCACTCACTTGCTATAATGTCTTTTAATACTTTTGGGTATGTTACGTTCATACATGATTGGAAAATAAAGTAAGTTTCGTTTTTATCGGGATACGTTGTGTTGTGGCTGCGATCCTGTAACAATATAAATAATAATTGTCAATAATATAGAAATTGTAGAAAAGTATCGGTTGACTTGTAAAGAAATATCATAAGTAGTCATTAGTCAATATGACTAAATGTAAGTGACATACATATCCAATAGCTGAAAACAACATCTGAGACGTGATCTCTACATAAAAAGTAAAATTATAATCTTATATATAAAATTCTCGTGTCACAATGTTAGTTACTTTACTACTCCGAAACGGCTTTATCTACTGATTTTTACCAAATTTCAGTAGGTCTGAGAATCGGCTACTAACTATTTTTCATACCCCTAAGTGATAGGACAAAAATTTTTGTTTTTATTTTTCTATAATGTGGCATTAAAAAATACATACAATCCTAAATTTTTACCCTTTTATCACTAACCCCTATTTTTTAATAGCCATTTTAGTAATTTCATCATTCTTTATTGAATCGTTAACTATGCATTTGATCATATGATGATCTTTAGCAAAGTTGTTGTGCATGAGCCCACGAAGGTTTCTGAGAGGGTTCGATAAATTTTCGACAGATGGCGCCACTGGTAGGCTACTTTTATCCCGGAAAAAGCAGATCACGCGGGCGGAGCCGCGAGGGACAGCTAGTATAATTATAATTATAAGTCTATAAAACTGGACGAGAATTGATATCCGATTTTCTGATTAGGCAAGGAAGCAAAATCGGACGTAAATTCCCGATAAAGAATTAGCTTTATAATTATGTTGAAATAAAACTAATTTAGTCGGATTTTATCGCGGTTTTTTTATCCGGGATAAAATCAATTTAAATTAGTTTTATTTCAATGTGTAACATTCGCGTAAACGTAAGATCTTTATATATTCACCTGCAGATTTGACACATACCTGTAAATTAGGGAATTTGGCGAAAACGTCCACCTTGACGGAAGCCATGCATTTATATAATACCACTGTATTATTGTCCGGAGCACCGACGGCTAGTTCTGTGTTAGAAACATAACAAATTCAAATAAATCAAAATGTCTGACCCTTAGACCCTTAGGTTGTCATGTGTGTCTGTGAATAATATTTTACTAGCCATTGCATCCATTTTCGTCGTAGTCCTTGAGGGCCGATAAGCTCAAACCGAAGGTGCGAAGGTCCTCTGACTGGATTCGCTGCAACCAGGGTGTGTTCTTCTCCTCGTTGAGAAATTGGGTGCCGCAGTACAAATACACGACGCCTTTGCCATCATTCTCATATGGTGCGGCTATTGCTATTTCTGAGGAAAAAAAACTGGTCAGAAACTGGTCACTCGGCACAGTGAACGATTTCTAAAGCTAGCGACAGACTGAGCCGGTACGCTACGTATGCAATACCTTATGGCATTTGGAGTTGTACGGATTAGTAAAATACCACTAAGTGTTAAAACGCATTTTTTTTATATATTACTAGCTTTTGCTTGCGGCTCCGCCCGCGTGAACAGCATTTTCCGGGATAAAAGTTGCCTGTAACCGTCTCCAGGGTCCCATCTGTCTTTGTAGATAAATTCATCAAAATCAGTTCTGTGATTTAGGCGTGAAAGCGTAACAAATAATCTCACTTCCGCATTTACTTTCACCCCCCTTTTCATCCCTTATTAAAAAAAAAATCCAAAATTCCTGAAACACGTATTTATTTGTTTTACGTCAATAATCGAAATACGAAATTTTGTTAATGTAACTTTCAAAATGACGGACTTTCATACATATTATCATCCCCTATTTTGACCCCTTTGGGGTGGAATTTTCTAAAATCCTTTCATAGTGGGTGCCTACATAACAAAATGAATATACAGTCCGAATTTCATGCTTGTAGCCTTGATAGTTTGCGCTCGGCGATGATGAATCAGTCAGTCAGTCAGGACATGTTATTTTATAAGTATAGATAAACAGAGTTGGTTTAATATAGTGATGAGTTTTTCATTACATACCGATAGTTGAATATCATTACAATTTTGGACGACGCTAGTAGATTTTCCCAACAAAAATGAATTTAAAAGTAGTAGCCTGTCAGACGTCATGTCCTCTATAGTGTTATAAATTTTTCATGTCACCAGTTAAGGGTAAATGTAAAAATAAGATTAGAAATGTAATAGAGTTAAGGAATATAAAAAAATAAAAACAAGAGCGTAGGAGAATAGGAAAATAAAAGAGAACAGAAGACCAAACTATAATCCCAAAGTCCTTGATCCAAAAATTAGGGGTATGAGAGTGAGGCATAGAGCACACGTAATAAAAAAGAAAAAGAAAACCTGGCCAACGCAGCTTCGATCCGTGAAGTCCAGAGAGTTTAGACAAAAACTAAGGCCGATTTGCACAATAACCCATAATATATGTATTTAAAACGGGCAAGTGGGTCACCTGATGGTAAGTGATCTCTACCGCCCATTTACGCCCACAATACCAGAAGAATCATGGGCGCGTTTCTGACCTTAAAGGAAAGGGATAATTAAGGAATTGGGAAGGGGAGGAGTTTGGGCCTCCGGATATCTAACTCACCGTACGAAACGCAGCAGCAAGCTGCTTCTTTACATCGGTTTTCTGTGAGACAGCGGTAACGATCTAATCGAGCCGGCTCATTCATGTTGTAGACAAAATGTAATTTTATGTAACATGTTTATTAATGGACTTTTGAAGTGAAAACTTCTTTAGCGGCGTTGAGCACTTTTCTTGGGATGGTAAAATGTTAAACTCGCGTCAGGACACGTGACCTGATCGAAAATTCGTAAGTCGACGCAACATGCTTGTTCACAGCTAGTCCCAAATATTTGTAGTACACACAAAAATTTGCCTCGGCGCGGGATCGAACCCACGGCCTCTCGCTACACAGGCGGCTACACGCTCACTGAGCCATGGAGGCTGTTAATGTCTGTTATAATTCTTTTACTAAAAGAAGCAAATTAAAAATTTCAATAAAAATAAAACCGACATAAATCTAAAAATAAAAAATAATCCGACATTGAGTCTGTACTTTCTATCATTAATTGACCGTTAAATTTCAATAGCACCCACTTAAAATTGGTTATATTTAGATTTTTTTAAGTCGATTTCGAATTTATTGAAAAGTTTTTATATCCCATCTTACCGTCTCTCCCGTCGTTATTCAAGTCGCCGACACTCACGATGGCACTGCCGAACATTGATCCCTTTTTTTGCCCAACAATTATTTTTTTAGGTGGGATGGTCAAATCGCTTCGCTGAAATAAACGATTCTTATCAAACATTTCGGCAAAAGTTCAGACTTGAGTATACTTAAATTGCATACAAATTAGGAATAAGAATAAGTAAATACATTCAATATTAGTAAAGATATTACAGAAGAGTGAAGTCATATTTAAGGGTCGTTGCATGCCTATCACCTATCAGGTAGGTATTTATGTACTGGATTTTATCAAAATCTAAACATTCTTATATTATTTATGTTTCTCCGTGCCTACTGTCAGCTGTTTATAACTTAGTATTGTTCAAACTTATACTACGGGGTGTGAAATACTTTTATTGTACATATATGTTGCTTAAATTTCACCACACCGCTCCGAAACACGGTGTATATATTGCAGTCGGATTGTATAAATCGCCGTATTACATTACGGCTAGCCGTTTGCAAAAACAGGGCCGTTTTGTATTGCGGCGGTTCAACGATTAGCCGGATTGTCATTGCGAGACGTTTTTCAATATGGCGGCTCACGTTTAGCCTCATTATACTACAACGCAAATTCAACCGGACCGGTTAGGTTAGAACGCTAAGGCAAGGTTATTTTTTTTTTTATAACAATCTAAAGTCTTAATTAATTAAACGAATTACGATACGAATAACTAACGAATTAGCGTTCTAACCTAACCGGGCCGAGTCGGATCAATGCGTACTGGCAAACTTTCTGGCGGACTTTGACTCAGCTGTTTTCAATCCGGCTAATCGTTGACCCGCCGCGCCGCGCCGCAATACAAAACGGCCCTGTTTTTGGAAACGGCTAGCCGTAATGTAATACGGAGATTTATACAATGCGACTGCGACATATACATACCATATACTTAAATTTAATTAATATATAAATGCCTATTATACATAAAATATTATACTTATACAATAATCATAAGGTGATTATGTAATATCATAAGACATACTAGTGGGAGAGACCTTACACCATCTTTTTTAGAATAACTAGTGATGGAGCACATTTTATATCAAACAGGAATGCATTCCACAACCGAATAGGTTGAATATTAAGAGGCATTTCCATAAAAGAAGCGGAATGCGTCGGCATTTAAAAAAGATCATGATAGTATGCAAATTTTCTCACAATGTCTCCTCCAACATAAAATCAAGTGATTATTATCAATTAATACAAACGTAACTTTAAGTCAGAGGTGCATGTTCTTGAGGCTGGTTTCGAACCGGTGACTTTCGTCTTGACAGCCCGTGTTACTCTCCACGGCGCTATCGCTGCTATACGGGTTAAATAAGGGTGGAAATAGAAAAAAAGAAAAAAAAAGTTATTTGCCTTTTTTTCTACAATTTGGTAATAGTAGACAGCGCCGCCATCGTAGTGTTGCTTGCCGTAAGTCGGCGCACCCACCAGCAAGTCATCCCAATAGCCAGTCAGTCCACTGCTAATGCGTGCAGCCGCTAGCACCGCTCCAAACCTTGTGCCAACATTTTCATGTTTCAAAGAAAATGGTAGTACTTTCCAATTTTTCGTAAAGAACACCACCTGTGTAAAAGTGAAATAAAAAAAACATAGGTTATTTAGCACGAACCCGACACCAAGCCTCCAACAGTGATGAAACCTATGTCATAGGAAACATTTGGCGTATACTTTATTTCGTTCTATGGTAGGTTCGAATGCAGAGCAAAAATGGTGTTTATAAAAAAATATCCCATTACGGATACGAATGTATAGACACTACCAATTCTCCATCAGGGATGAAAATATTCCGTACGAAAGCATTTTATGTGTATTTTAATTCATTTATCGTCAGTAATGTGAAGAAAAAGATCACACTATAGACCGATGATTATCCGGTTGAAAATGGTAAAAATAGAAATAAATTTATAGTAGAATGAAACCCATTGTAAAAGGAAGAGAATACAACAAAATTGATAGGAAAAATAAATTACGGGCGATCTGAGGTCGGGAAGTGGGAAGGGGGGGGGGGCTTTTAAGGGTAAAAAACGGTTTATCTCGATTTCCGGAAAAACTACAAGTCCTATGGAAAAAAGTTAAATCGCAAAGTTGTAGGTAATAAAAAGATCTACAACTTTTGTATACACACTTTCTTCACATAACCTCAAAATATATGTGAAAAATTCTAATAACCAAGTTTTTTGTTTTTATTTTTATCTATTATAATAAATCATTTTTTTTCACGAAATTTGGTGAAAACTTACCTTTTTGTATCCCAAATACACTGTAATTTTTTTGATTTAAAATATTTATTTTTGCACCTTATTTTGACTTAATATCGAAAAAGCAGCCTAATTTTCAAACGAAAATTCTCACGTCAAAATATGAGCTTTTTTAAAAAAGTCTGTTGGTTTCTTGTTCATTAAATTCTCTACTTTCTGATGGTGTCAAAAAATATATATGTCGCGGTATACTCCATGTAGATGTGTCAGAGAGGAGGGTTTTACAACCCTTGGCTCTTCATTTGATGTAATCAGGATGTAAGGCGTACGAGAGGTCCCAATAATTACGCAGGATTAGCACATTATTGTTTATTCACTCTTTTAAGTTACTACCGGCTCGGAAAACAATCATAGGTGGCAAAAAGAACCGGCGACAGAAAAATCCACCCGTAACAATGCTGAGAATACACAGACATTTTAACCCGACACACTTCGCGGTTATAAATCACAATATTTACACTCAATTAATTATTCACATTAACACTGTACTTAAATGACCCTAGTTTGCCATAGTTTTAGCAATTTCCTACTGTTACGACTCACGGACCGAACTCAACTGATCTTGAAATGGCAAGACGCCACTTTATATAGAGGGATTTTCACTATCCCTACTTCTAAAGTAGAATTACTTGGTAAACAACACAAACCACCCTCAAATTATCAATATGAGTGGCGGTACCGACAATTGACGTTATTTAAACAGGTCAATTCAGTGTCCGTACTCTTCTTGATCCGACATATACATTGCTATGGTAAATGTGCTCAGAAAATGTAAAGTTATAAGTTAATATTTAATAAGACATATCTACAATATTTTGAGAAAGTCGTAGAATCTTCTTTAAATTATATGCTCTTTATTGTTATTTTAATATAACTTATATACCTGAGTGATCTACGGAAAATTTTAGCCCATCATAAAGAAGTGGGGAAGGGACTAGGTGGGTCTGGGCCTTACTACCTGTTATTTAGTAGTTCGTTTCTTTGCATTTTCTGAGCACATTTACCATAGTAATGTATATTTTTTTTTACACCATCAGAAAGTAGAGAATTACCAGCCGCAGCATACCGTATGTATACCAGCGGTCGATATAGCGACCGGATAGCGACCACCGTACACTGGTGCTAAAACCTGCCACAGTGGCCCACCTTGTGTGGGTCGCGTTCCAGGGTCAGCCAGTGTATATCCGGTTCTCCCCAGGGGGCTTGCCCCCTGATCCTCACCCTTTTCCCATCCCTTTATCCTTCCCCTCCCCCTAGGCCCTTTGGCAGGCCGGCATGATCTTGCCGACCAATGATGGACACATTGTTTATCATTGGTCGACAATATTCTTGGATTGCGCTACACTTACCATCAGGTGTAGCGTAGTCACTTTGCCGAGCCAGAATAAAAAAAAAAAAAAAAAAAAAAAATATACATTTTACCTTTCCGTGACCGTCTTCTCCATATGGGGATGCAAAGGCATAGCTACCATCCCGATTAAAAAAATTTCCACTTGCGACACTGTAACCTGAAACAATCAATATATGAAACCTAAAAGTAAGAATAATAAAAGAATAGTAAAATTTTACCTCAAATTACATGAGTAAATATTTCAACGTAAGTGCCCTTAGTTTTTTGTGTAAGTATTTTTTTTTCGAGCACGGCAAAGTGTCTGCACTGTACATGATGGTAAGCGTGGTAGCAGTCCAAAAAACCAGCGACCACCGACAAACAATCGTTTAAAGGTGGTCATCAGAGTCATTCCGACCTGTATAAATACTTCTTCGGAGAGGGAAGAAGCAAATCGAGAGGCCAGCGACAAGATAGGTGGATGACCGATGCAGGCACAGGGATACAAGGACGTAACCTATACACACCCCAACCAATCATCAAGTCGTGTCGCAAGCCCCTCGGAAGAACCCACTATAAACTGCCTGATCCTGGAATGCGATCCTCGCAAGGTGTGTGGGTCACTATGGCAGGTTTTAAAACCATGTGTACACGGTGGTCGCTATCCGGGCGGATATGAATATCCTACCACCAGTAAAGTATATTTGAACAGTGCTAAAGTCACCCTGTAGACGACACTTTTGTGTCACACACACTATGTTAGCGGTAGGCAAAACGAGCTGCGAGGCTTCTCCTTGCATTTCGCGAGGCCGCCATTCTTTTTGAACGTCCAAAAAAAACTGAGCTCCTCATTTCCTCGGTATATGTATACCTATATATTTGTTTTTTTAATCTTCACGCTTAAGTCCGCCAAATGGATGATTATTTTGATATTCAAAATGGTTTACTGCGGTGATCTCATTTAAATTTGAAGAAGCCATTTGACCCCTAAAGAGTCCTTAAGGGGTTCTTAAGGGGAGATTTAAGAAATCGGAGATTAAAGATTAAAATATTTTTATGCACCGCTCCGACTCAAACTAGTGGAAGAAGCCGTCGTAGATTTTGTTGCTGCTGACTGAGGATACCAGTCAACCATGACCTCCGAAATAGAGAGCAGCGCGAAAACCGCGTGCTGCGCTTGACATTGAAGGCGTCACTATTATGACTGGCCTTCTAAGCCTCAAAGAAACGAACAGCAGACAGCGCGCACAAGTGGCACAGACAGCAATCCAAGTATACCGGGATCCGGGTTCGTTCCATTGGCGTCGAAGGTGCCCACCGCATAGTAAAACACATAGTTTTCGGTCGGTATATTTTGAATCGCTTTTATTATCAACCGACTTCAAAAAAGGAGGAGGTTCTCAATTCGGTGTTTTTTATTATAATGTTTTTTTTTATGTACATTGATTTCCTCTAATTGTAAACAGATTTTGACGGAAAAAGTCATTCGATAGTTTAACTGCGATGTGATTCATATAATTTGGTTACGATTTGATGATGGAGTCCGGAATAAAAAAAATGAAACTCTTCAACATATAACAGCTCAGTCATCGCGATTGTGATATTGAGTTGGATTTTACATACCATAACTGTACTTAACAATGAAAAGTGAAAAATAAAATTAGTTTTAACAAAACATAAAATAAGTCTAAGTCGGCGCAATTTCAGTTGACTAACAGCGACACAGGCACCGACTCCAAAGAAACTTAAAATTGTTATTTTTTACTTTGCAGTGTTATTTGTTTGAAGTCCGTTTTTAAGTTTTATTAAAACGATTTTTCTTTATAATGATTTCTTACGTTCACTCGAATGTTACTCATTGAAATAAAACTAATTTAAACGGATTTTATCGACGGCCGACGGGAACGTAGGGATCAAAATTAAAAACCGCGATAAAATCCGTTTAAATTAGTTTTATTTCAACGATTTTTTTTTTAATGTTTTTTCAGATGCGTGATGATTAATCATAAGACAGTGAGATAGCATGCTTACCAAAATTGTATTTGACATTTACATCGTCTTCATGACCACTAGTGGATGATACTGCATTTTTTTTTATTTTCATGACACGTCCTGAAACGTTTAAATATCAAATGAAACCGTTATTGCAAGTTTTTTTTTTAAATTAAAATATGAGCAGGCCTGTTGTTAGGTGGAGGACTCACCGCATAGTCTATTTTTGCCGCTAAGCAGCAGTATGCAAACATACATAGTTGAGTTCCGGTTGAAGGACATTAACCAGTGTAATCGGTCATTTGGTTATATAAAAAAAATGTACTCAGAGTGTAAGGAGTAACTACATAGAGTACAAATATAGGAATGTCCGTCTGGGTAGTACCACTTTGTCTATGAGTGGTAGAGCCACGCTGTAGACAGTTTTGTCTACAGCATGAATGGGCCGGCTCGACCGGCTCGTTACCACTGTCTCACAGAAAACCGACGTAAAGTAGCGGCTCGCTGCTGCGTTTCGTACGGTGAGTGAGATAACCAGAAGCCCAAATCCCCTCCCCTTCCCAATCCCTAATTATCCCTTTCCTTTAAGGTCAGCAACGCGCCCATGATTCTTCTGGTGGTGGACGTACATGGGCGGTGGAGATCACTTACCATGAAGTGACGCACTTGCTCGTTTGCAGGCCTATGCTATAAAAAAAAAACATAAATTTTATAAATAATATGCATTTATTCACCTGAGAACATAGCAGGTCCTCCAATGAGAATACTGTCATCTTTTTCTATATCCATACTCCATCCGAAAGAATCCATTTTTTCCTCTAGAATAAAAAATTAAGCCATTAGTCAAACTGTTTTTTTTTTTAAATTGGTGCTGATAGTAAGTACAGTGCAGTCCATACAAGTACAATTTTTGATATCTGTAGGCCCAAATCACTCTCCCCTTCCAAATCCCTAATTAACCCTTTCCTTTAAGGTCGGCACCGCGCCCATGATTCTTCTGGTATTGTGGGCGTACATGGGCGGTGGAGATCAGGTGACCCACTTGCTCGTTTGTCGGCTTATGTTATAAAAAAATCCACATATCATGACGAACGTAGCCATATCAATAGTGCAAAAAAGTATTTTTATATATGGATATATCGACTTGACATTTAAATTACCTTTTTTATCATCATAGAAAATTTCACGGCGTAATTTTAAAAAATTTCGCAGTAGACATGATTTCGATATTTCGTTATTTACATTTTAAATACATGGAATATAAAGGCGGACTTAATGCTATAAGCTTTCTCTCCCAGTCAACCTTAGGGTGATGCAGAGATGTACATGGCAAGTGTAAAGATGACAAAAGGAAAATATACACTAAAGAGACATATTTGAATAAAAAAATCGATAAATCGAATTAAAATATATCGCCAAAAAATATGAATGTACCATATAATGTAAATCGATATTTGAATATTTTTTCAACGTCCCTAGTCGACTGTCCAAAGTAGCGTCCCGCGACGGTCGCTAGAATGATACTGGTCTGAAGTGACTGGATGTACTCTGGGTGACCCCAGAACTTACACATTCACTCACGCCTGTAATCCTCAAAGGGATGGGCTGAGGTGTAACCAGAACACACACATTTAATCCTACTAATATTATAAATGTGAAAGTTTGTTTGTTTGGATATTTGTCCGTCAATCACGCTGAAACTACTGAACGGATTTTGATGAAATTTGGTATACAGACAGGGTATGAGCTGACTTGGGTGATAGGCTACTTTTTATCCCGAAAAAGCAAATCACGCGGGCGGAGCCGCGAGCAAAAGCTAGTATTATATAATGTAATAAGGGGAAACCCATCGCAATACCGGATACAATTCTAGCCTCTCACTGATAGTACAAGATCCCGGGGAACATTGACCTTCACCCATCTGTTTACCGGATCAAAATAACATTTTAGGGTATAAAATGTGTTGCTAACCACATACCAATAGGGTTGCTAAAAAAATACTATAATATTATTAATTTATTACTAAATATAATATTAATTAACATATTTTTTTTTTTTTATAATTTCCCTGACTTGCTTACCAAAAAAATTTAACCTTCAATGAAAAGTGTACAATGTATACTATCTGGTTTGGCAGACTTCATCTCACAGTTTCCTTCATCTTTAAAGCAAAATTAATTTACAATGAATACACACGGAACTAAGTAGAGTCCTAGGTTCATGCTGTTGGGTTTGGTTTCGAACCTGAGACTTTTGTTTTAACTGTCCGTGACACTCGAACTGCGATCTGACGTTGTTTATATGAGATTGCTGATATTTTGGGCAAACTTAAATAGATTTTTTTTGGGGTGATTATTTGACGGTCGCAATAATTAAATGAATAAAGCTAAAGTTCTTTAATATTATAAATAAATAAATAAATACACCCAACAGTCACATACATAGTCCTGACCCCACAGTAAGATACGAGTCTTGTGTCGTGGGTATCAGGAACTACGAGAGACTTTCGGTCTCACAATACCCAGACCCCGAAACAAGAATTTGTGGATCACACAAACATTTGTCTCGGTGCGGGGATCGAACCCGCGGCCTCTCGCTTCACAGCCGGCTATTCGCCCGCTGCGCCACGGAGGCTGTCAAATGTTATAAGTCATATTTAAGAATATCTTACGATACAGTGATGCGTATCTATTTCTGTCCAGTGTAGATATCTGGCTGAGCGGGCGCAGTTGGTCTCCATTTGTTGATTTGTAACAAGAGCCAAATTCGCCGTATAGGCCATATTCTATAAAAATACGAAAGAATAATGATTGAAATAAAAATAATTAATGTAAATGGGTATAATAAACAATAAAAAATGGGTAATTAAAGTTTATATGGGCTGTGAGTTAGAGTTATCCATTTGAAAAGTAACTTAACGTAAACTTTGTGATGCGCGTAGAGTTATAAACATTCAAGACGAAAATTAATACTTATTTTTATATGAAAATAAAATCTAACAAATGATCAAAAGTCGTAGAACAAAAGTTGTTCCTTATGGGGCTAGCTATCTAGTCCTGCGAGGTTGTTGGTGTTTTAAAAGTAACCCTGTAATACTGGAAAAAATATTTCGACAACGCACTTTCATAAACATCTTAAACATTAATTGGTGTTTAAACCTAACTCGAACATTGTGAAATAAGCATTTAGTATTTTTTAATAAATATAACTTACTTTTTTCGACGTAGCGCGGAGCACACGTCTGAAAATTAAATAAGAAACATGTATGTATTTTGTTACATAAATATTTATTCAATACACCCAACAGTCACACACATAGTCCTGACCCCACACTAGATTAAATTAGGTCCGAACCTACTGTGATTAGGTGGAAAAGATAGCATCATCATTTCTGAGTGGTAGAGCCACGCTGTAGACAGTTTTGTCTACAGCAAGAATGGGCTGGCTCGACCGGGTCGTTACTACTGTCTCATAGAAAACCGACGTAACGTAGCGGCTTACTACTGCGTTTCGTACGGTGAGTGAGATATCCGGAAGCCCACATCCCCTCCCCTTCCCAATCCCTAAATATCCCTTTCGTTTAAGGTCGGAAACGCGCCCATGATTCTTCTGGTGGTGGGCGTACATGGACGGTGGAGATCACTTACCATCAGGTGACCCACTTGCTCCTTTGCTGGCCTATGCTATAAAAAAAATCATTAAGAAAGCATACACGTGCTGTTAGTGTTGTGTTGTACAAGTAAGCGAATAGGCTATTATCTATACTTATAAACAACAATAACATGTCCTGACTGACTGACTGATTCATCATCGCCGAGCGCAAACTATCAAGGCTACAAGCATGAAATTCGGACTGTATATTCATTTTGTTATGTAGCACCCATTAAGAAACGATTTTAGAAAATTCCACCCCTAAGGGGTCACAATAGGGGATGATAATATGTATGAAAGTCCGTCATTTTGAAAATTACATAAACAAAATTTTGTATTTCGGTTAGTGACGTAAAAAAAAAATACATGTTTCAGGAATTTTGTAAATTTTATTTATTAAGGGATGAAAAAGCGGGTGAAAGTAAATGCGAAAGTGAGTTTGTTTGTTACGCTTTCACGCCTAAATCACTGAACCGATTTTGATGAATTTATCTACGGAGATAGATGGGACCCTGGAGACGGTTACAGGGTACTTTTTATCCCGGAAAATGCTGTTCACGCGGGTGGAGCCGCGAGCAAAAGCTAGTTGTTAATATAATCTGGTGTTTGGCTCACTTACGACAAAAAAATTGGACCCCGCCTTCACCGTTGCTCCAAACCAGTAATCGTGTTTGTACTCCTTGCTTACTGGAACGGACACATTGTATGATTTTGTTTATATTATTTGATTGAATGACGAGACGAGCAATACGCTCGCCTGATGGTAAGCGCTACGCTCATAAACAGAAGCAAAAGCACACAGAACTTTGAATTACAAAGCACTGCATGGCACTGAACAGCGCTCGTCACCCCAAGACATAAGACGCTTAGTCTCATAATGCCCAGTAATTCCAATGGCTTCAATGCCCTCCAAATCGAAACACAACAGTGATTACACGCTATTGCTTGGCGGTAGAAATAGACAAAGCGGTGGTACCAACCCAGACGGCCTCTCGTATACGACGCACCTACCACCTCGTAAAACATGTATTGTAAAATACATTTAATATGGACAACAGGAAAATATATCACCATAGATTAGCGCAATTGTTTTGTTGACATGAATAATGAAATGAGCTCGTCACTCGTCTGATGGTAAGTGCCACGCCTGCCCATAAACAGTACTACTACAAAGCACTGCATGGCACTGAACTGCGCTCGTCACCCCGAGACATAAGATGTTAAGTCTCATAATGCCCAGTAATTTCATTGGCTTCAATGTCCTTCAAACCGAAACACAACAGTGCTTACACACTGTTGCTTGGCGGCTGAAATAGACAAAGCGATAGTACCAACCCAGACGGCCTCGCATACCCTAACGCATAACCTACCAACTTTTAATAAAAAGAGAAAATTATTAAGGTGACTTTACAAATCTTACTTTGGTGAGTTTATTTCAATGTCACAGTCACTTTCTAGAAGATTTAAGTCGGGGTTGTAGATCTCAGCATAAGAGTTTTGCGAATATTTCTTACTAAGTAGTATTAAGGTAAAGTAAGGAATAGCCGTTTGGGTTAGTACCACCGCTTTATTTATTTCTGCCGCCAAGCAGGAATGGGTGAGCAATGTTGAGTTTGCTTTAAAGGACATTAAAGCCATGGAAATTACTGGTCATTATGAAATATAACAATTTAGGTGAGCGCTTGGCTCGCCTTGTTATTCAATCAATTAAATAAAAAAAAATATACACTTTACATCACGATAAACAACATTTTATCATAATTATTTTATGCATTATTTGCGAGGAAAGAAACTAAAGTGAGAATACAACAAGGATCGGCAGAATTATAAATACTTTGATACCGATGTCATTGTGCGTCGAATTCATGAAACAACTTCCTCATCGTATTGTTAATTCAGGCTTGGTGAAGTTATTTTCTTTGAAAATGACATACAAAGCGAAGTTTGCTTTACAGATCTCGGCCTTAGCATCTTAACAGCAATACAATTTATCGCTTTCTTATATCGATTTCCAATATTATTTGGATTTATAAAAGTCGAAATACATGAAAAAGAAGCATTTATACAGTCCGGTATGATTTTGGTGACCACCGATAAACTCATTGTTAGTCGGTAGTTTTTTGGATTGCACTATGCTTACCATCAGGTTTAGTGCAGTCCTTTGCCGTGCTCGGATAAAAAAAATATCTATATGGGTTACCTCTTTTGACTTCATTTTCTACAACAGTGCAATTATTTTTCCGGTCGATATCGCAAGAATAAATTCTGCCGATGGTGTCTGCCCGTGGCGCGCTTATGATTAAACTAAAAACAAACATGAAAATTAATTAAATTATAACCCACCAGGGTGATAGGATATTCATATCCGTCCGGAAAGCGACCACCGTACGTATGGTGTAAAAACCTGCCATAGTAAATAAATAATAAATAAATAATAAATAACACCCAACAGTCACACACATAGTCCTGACCCCACAGTAAGATACGAGTCTTGTGTCGTGGGTATCAGGAACTACGAGAGACTTTCGGTCTCACAACACCCAGACCCCGAAACAAATATATGTAGATCACACAAATATTTGTCTCGGTGCGGGGATCGAACCCGCGGCCTCTCGCTTCACAGCCGGCTACTCGCCCGCTGCGCCACGGAGGCTGTCAAATAGTGACCCACATATCTGGTGATCGCGTTCCAGGAGCAGCCAGTGTATATCCGTTTCCCCAGAGGAGCTTGCGACGTGACTAAATGGTTGGTTGGGGCGAGTATAGGGTACATCCTTGTGTCCCTGTGCCTGCATCGGTCATCCGCCTGTCCTGTCGCAGGCCCCTCGATTTGCTTCTTCTCTCTTCGGAGTGTGAAGAAGCAGTTACACAGGCCGGCATGATTCTGGTGACTATCGATAACCTCATTGTTTTTCGGTGGTCGCTGTTTTTTTTTGGACTGCTCTACGCTTAACACCAGGTATATTGCAGTCACCTTGACGTGCTCGGATAAAAAAATACAAACAAGCCTGCGAGCTGATCGTAGGTGAGAAGTTAAAAGTGGTAGAGCAACGCTGTAGACAGTTTTGTGTACAGAATGAATTTGCTGGCTCGACTGGGTTGTTACCACCATCTCATAGGAAAACGACGTGAGGACGCAGCTTGCTGTTGCGTTTTGTAAGGTGAGTGATATATGTGGAGGCTGAAATCTGCCTTCTCCTTTCCCATTTATGAATATGTATACCTTTCCTTTAAGGTCGGTAACGCGTCCATGATTCTGTTGGTATTGTGGGTACATGGGCGGTTGAGATTAGCATCGCGTGACCCACTTATACATTTTTATGGCATAGGCTGGCAACCGCGCAAGTGGGTCACCTCATGGTAAGCTACCTCGGTATACTGTATTGTAACGCACAACTGATTATGTGGCCTTGTGGTAGTGGAGTGGTGCAGGAGGAGTGACATAAGACATAACAGCAGTGTAGCGCTGATGCCACCATCTCCTCTCTCCTGCACCACTACATTACCGCCTGACCTATTAGTTTACGCGCTGCCCCTGTAATGATGAAGGTAGCCAATATATTCTTACGATCTATTATAGGATTGGTATGCAAAACTGTATCCGAAGACCGAGTCCTGCTTAAGTTCTTCTAGCGGTAGGAAACGTTTCGAAGATATCTCGTGGTATTGCGCTGATGTTAGCCAAGTCGCCTCCATCATCAACAATATCCATACTGGAATGGAAATAAATTGTTAGAACCATATACTAATAAAATTATTATCACCACAATGGGTAATGACAGTTTATATGGGCTGTGAGGGTGGTGAGAGGTGAAGTTTGGTGGAAGGGGGGAGGTGGGACGAGTCACGGTCTACTGCCGGTCGGTTAAGGGGCCAACGTTTGCCGACTGGTCACTATGTGACATTCCCTGGGACTTCGAAAATTCTCGAAGTTCCAGGGAGGTCGGCTAACGCTGCCTGGTCAACCGGCCCGCGTGACGTCTCACGGAAGGTTCTTGAATATTCTCGAACCTTCCGTTGATCGATGGACCGCTCGCGTTACGTTACGAATCGGTTTACCCTCCCATAAGAAGTTATCACTTCAAAACCATTACATGTCACTGTACTGCGCTTATCATTATCACACATAAGATTTTAAGTCTTATAAATGTCCAGTAAAATAAAACTAATTTACACGGATTTTATCGCGGTTTTTTTATTAATTTTGATCCCGCCGTTTCGAAGACAGCCTTCGTGGTCACGGGGTGGACAGTCCAGTTTTATTTCAATGAGTAATATTCGCGTAAACATAAAAAATCATTAAATGTCCAGTAGTTCAATGTCCTTCAAACATACAGTGCTTACACACACATGCTTGACGGTAGAAATAGACAAAGCGATGGTAGCCATAGAAATGGGTCTGTCGCGAGAGACCTACCAGCTTATAATGGATTTTTTAAACATGATTCATCCGGGATTGGATTTTCCAGTAAGCTATGCGCAAATGTGTGTAACTCATACTAGAATATCCGTGACGCAATTTGCAACTATGTAGGTATTTGTGTATTTAATGCAAAGCAGCAGCGATAGCTCAGCGGGGAATGGTACGGACTGTCGAGACGAAAGTCGCAGGTTCGAAAACAGCTCCAAGAGCATACAACTCGGCCTTTTCTAAGTTACGTGTATATTCATTGTTATATATCGCTTGCTTTAACGGTGAAGGAAACATCGTGAGGAAACCTGCATACCTCAGAACTCGATAATATTTTCGAAGGTATGTGAAGTCTGCCAACCCGCATTAGGCCAGCGTGGTGGACTAAGGCCTAACCCTTCTCATTCAGTAGAGGAGGCCCGTGCCCAGCAGTGGGATATATAATACAAAGCTAGTAAAAAAAAATGCAAAGTGTGCTCTAGGCTTCATATTTTAAAATAGCATTATTATTTTATTAAATTATGTGATGTCATGAAAAAAATGATATAAAATGAATTACAAACAACAATCTATTAAAATAAAAATGTAATGTTCGTTTGTTCAAAATCTCAAAACTCAAGATCCGTATTTTTTGTATGAACTGACGATACGAATGATGGATAGACTTGATTCCTTTTTTTAGTAAAACTTCTTAGAGGTAATATAACATCCGGCCAATATAACAACTCAGCCATAGGTCCTTTTAATCTCAGACTGAGTACATAAGTTTCAGGAAAATAGACTATTCAAATTTACCGTGTATTAACAATGACCTGCCTCAGGTTTAATACATTTATGAAATTTCTTTAATAGAATAGATATGGAAGATCTGTGTAACATCCGCTACGAATACAGATATTGAGTTTGAAGCGCCCACTGAAAAATCATAATAAATAAATACACCCAACAATCACACACATCCTCGACCCCACACTAGATTAACGTGTATCGTGGGTATCAGGAACTAAGAGGGACTTGCGGTCCCACAACACTAGTGTGTTTTACAAGGTAGGTCCTTCGTATATGAGAGACTGCCTGGTAACACCGGTGTGTAAGTACTGTTGGGTTTGAAGGACATTGAAGCCAGTGAAATTACTGGGCATTAGTATCTTAACATCTGTCTCAGGGCGACGAAGTCCAGTGCCATACAGTGCTTTGTAATTCAAAGTTCTGTGTGGTGTTACGACTGTTTATGGGTAGGCGTGTCGAATACCATTAGACGAGTAACCTGCTCGTCTTGTGATTCAAGCAAATAAAAAAGACCCGAAAAAAATATTTGTCGATCACAAAAAAGGGTTTGAGTTTTAAATACCGTCTTAAGTGAAAAAAGAATTATTAAAAGCATAGCACTCTATGAAAAATATGCATGGTTATACATGGAAGATCATTTATACGTTGAATTGAGAATCTAATTCGTTTATTTGTCGATTAAAAAGAATGATTCGGTTTATGTTCAGCAAATATAATAGTTTTTAAGATAAATAATAGTTGCCCACGATATCGCTTAATACAGAAAAGACATACTAAGCCGTAATTCTTAAAACACATTAAGTATTTACAACATTCTCATAAAATCCAGGAACATCAGAAAATATTTTATTTTACACACTTCATACATAGGCGGACTTAATGCCGGGGGCATTCCCTGCCAGTTAACCTAATATAAATATATTGTTGTTCAAAGGTTTTATAAAAAATATTCAGAGTTAACCTTACGATTAGCTGTGTTTAGCTTGAGGTCATAAACTCTTACAAGAAAAAGCTAGCCGATATAAGGCGAGAGGTGATTGAAAAAAAAAAATGTTGTGATTATGTTTTGTATGAAATAAAACAAAAACCTTTTTTGAGAACAGTTTTAAACAAATCAGGGTTCATTACAACCCTGACAAAGTTTTACTAACCTTGTATTTTAATAGAAATCATTGTGTAATTAGTTAATTAGGGCATTTAAGTATTACACAAAATCACTTTTACAGAATACTTCATGGAAATTATACAAAAATTCAATAATAAAATAATCACTCACATAATTTCATGGTTGTCACACGAGTACTACACAATCACTGTCCGCTACAAATGAGGAAATGTACGAATTAAATTATATTATCGTAGTTATAAATAACCAATATTAATTACTGTACATATCATTATTATTAAAATGCTAGGTTTATCCTATCTTTTTTTTTATCGTGGCTCGGCAAAGTGACTACGCTACACCTGATGGTAAGTGTAGCGCAATCCAAGAATAGTGTCGACCAACGATAAACAATGTGTCCATCGTCGGTCGGCAAGATCATGCCGGCCTGCCAAAGGGCCAAGGGGAAGGGAAGGAAAAAGGGATGGGAATAGGGTTAGGATCAGGAGGCAAGCCCCCTGGAGAGATCCGGATATACACTGGCTGACCCTGGAACGCGAGCCACACGAGGTGGGCCACTATGGCAGGTTTTAGCACCAGTGTACGGTGGTCGCTATCCGGTCGGATACAAGTATCCTCCCACCAGCGAATCAATCTTGGCAATAGTTCAAATATTCAAAAATGCGTTTTATTTCTCATAGGACATAGCATTTTTAACAGAATGATGGCAAAGAACTGAGTGGGTCATCTGATAGTGAGTGATTACTAGAAGTAGGTTGGTAGCAGAAGGGACATGGGTTTATTACCGGTATTAGAGAAATTAATTGAGAAGAATTAGAAACTAGAAGTAGTAAGTAATAAACCCAGAGAGTTATTTTTCATTAAATTTAAAATAAATGAAAAATAACTCTCTGTGTTTATGTAACTGCCTATTGATGAAATATTTTTAGAATCGGATCATTTAATTAAATTATTTCCTCATGATTTTTCCTTTACCTGTGGAGTCGCGGATGCGTTCCCGACCATAAAGGAAAGGGATATTTAAGGAATTGGGAAGGTGGGGGGTGTACGGTCCTCAGGATATCTCACTCACTGTAAGAACACTGAGACAGTGTTAACAAACTCGGTCGAGCTGGCACATTCAACATAACAAGGTGGTAGGTCCCTCGTATGCGAGAGGCCGTCTGGGTTGGTACCACCACTTTGTCTATTTCTGCCGCCAAGCAACAGTGTGTAACTGTTGTGTTTGTAGTGTTGCTTCTGTTTATGGGCAGGCGTGGCGTTTACCATCAAGCGAGCGCCTTGCTCGTCTCGTCATTCAATCAAATTAAATAAAAAGCTGAGAACGTTCTCCTTTTTTGTAGTTGGTTACAAATATATCATCATTATCATCAGCCATAGGACGTGCACTGGTGAACATAGGCCTCCCCCAAAGATTTCCAGACCGACCTATAATATAATATCTATTTATTACTCAGGGAAGGAAAATGTTAGGAATAAGTTACTCTGACTCATAAGAATAATATTCAAATGCTAACAACAACGGATTTGACCAGTTATTTGCAAAATTATACGGTAATAAAGTTTCATTTTAATATACGAGTTCACTCCTTTATTTACTAAGGGGTAGGCAAATTTGCAACTAACGCATGCATGCATCGACGGTGTTTTTTTTTATATTCTCCTATTCGCTTGATCGTATCGTAAAATACCTCTTGCTGCCGATAATGTTGCTATTGATTGATTGATTGATAACTCTTTATTGTAGACCACTCATAAGCATTACAATAGGTAACAAAATAATTACAAAGATATGTGTAACAATCGGCGGTCTTATCGCTGAAAGCGATCTCTTCCAGACAACCTTTGGATGGAACACTGGCAAAAGAGAGGTATCTGAAAGTGCTGTATATAAAGTGTGATTGCTATCTATAGTCGCTAGCCCGAGGTCGTGGTGTACTGAGGCCCACATCCACATCAAAGGATAATCTCATAAAAAGAGAGTCCCTCAAGGGATCCGGAAGAATCAGATTCCTCCAAGGTACCGGAGGCATCTTATCCTGTGGACTAGGGGCGTTTGGAGAGTTCCAACACAGTGTCCTATCTTTGGCATGAGAGTCTGTTGGGGCCATCAGCGGTCGCAAGTGTTCAGTAGAAGCCAATTGTAGCGCCCTTTGTGACTACTATGTTAGAGTATGTTAGAACATCGAACGATCCCGAGGTGAAGGGCAACGCGAGTGGATGGCATCATTACAGTCGTAGGTACACTTTGAGAATGCACTGGGAATCGAACTGATAGACGGCATAATGCAGTGGCGGTTCCGGTACTTCTTCGCTTCTCACCTTGGGAATCCGCTACCATTCTTAATGCGTCGAAAAGTGTCGGTATGAAGTTTTGTTTGGAATGTCGTAGAATTTTGGGAAGGACTTGGCATAATGATCGTTTAGTTTACGAATGGTACCACCTTTCTCTGGCGGCTTAATGTTGTGTCGGAACACAATTGTGTGTGGTGGGCCCAACTTAGTCGTATCTCAACCCCCTAGGGTGATAGCCTTAATTTGTTTTCCCCGCAACAGTAGAACCTTTTCTGACAGTTTATTGCAATATCAGACACAACATCTATTCCAGACAAATTACTTATATTTTTGATTCGAGTATTCATCAGAGTAGTATCATTCAGCGACATGTTCCCACTTCTGTTTTAGATATTTCTATTTATACCAGCGTTTCCTTTTGGCTCCAATCGTGAAGGCGTTCTTATTACTTACTGAACGATTATTCAGACTACAGAAAATGATCGTTTAAAGTCGCATGTTTACTGTTATTAAGGTAAGGACTAACTTCGACATTAATTCCACTTTAAACAATTTGTTGTTTCGGAAAATATATCAATTTCCCCTTTGCATATTTATTTTATATGGGATACATATTTGAATCAAGTTTTAATTAATAATAAAGATCCGTAGGTCCATGATGTGTGCCATATAATTAATATAATTTTGTATTTACCTGTTAAAGTGATGTTTCATTAAATCATTTTCCTAGTGTTGTTTGTGCCTTTCAAGCGTGCGTGTTGAAATAATATAATATATTGTACATTTACAGCAAGTAAATAATATAAGGAAATAATAATGGATGGTACGTATGTACTATTTTTTAATTAGTCATTGTGGAGTTTTCTATTTATACTAGTTGTCCCTTGTGGTTTCACCTGCATGCATATTGCTGCTCTACTCCCGTAGATCGTAGCATGATGTTATATATATATGAACCAGCGTCGCAACAAAACGAACAATTACCAATGAAATCACCGATTCTCAATACTGGATTCGTTGGACTTTGATATATTTTTTTTACAATTCCATATTAAAATTAATTTTGAATTAAAAAACAACTTAACTAAAAGTTCTGTATTCAAATTAGTTATTTATTATTTTTTTCGGAAAATGTTTGATTTAGCTGCAACATTTTTTTTCACGACTATTCGTTCCGGTACCAGTTCTACTTATTTCCACGTCTTTTGGAAATCAGTCAACTTCCTGTTAGGAAAAAAAATAAATTCCGTTAAGGCAGTCAAAACTGCCTCCAGAAAAATTATTGATTCTCACTCCCAGAATTTTAAAGCAAAGGAATCAATGAAATTCCCATAAAATGCCGGAAGTGCATCGATAACAATGTTATATACTTTGATTGATTAAACATTATTACCTATTAGATTTAAAAAAACATTTTCCTCTTTTGAAATAGAACGGCAATTTCAGAAGTAATATGGTGCGATTAATATGACCTCAATCGGTAGTCGTCCAGAAGTTACACGAACGATAGACGTATCGACGATATTAGTAACATATTTATAGACATGAGGCATTAAATACATTACCTACGTTAGTAAATTCTGTTTACCTTAAAGCAAAACTCAGAAACTATTTAACAATGTCCAGTACCAATTTGCCATACACCTTCTAAGTTATCGATAGATTTTCGATAGATCGATAGAAAAGGAAATGCTTAAATTATATTCTAACAATCGGATATGGTACTACTGGTGGTGAAATACTTCTATCCAAAATTTGACCACACGTCCGTAACAAATTGTACATGAATAAAAGCGTTGTCAAAATTACTTTCGCGCGTAAATATTATTGTCCCTATTAAAACGATATCTGCTATCTCCTACCTTGATGCTTCAGATGTTATAATAGGTATGACCTTAATCGGTCTACTCATTCAAAGTTGATCACAAACAGACGCACCAACGACTTTGTATCATCATCATCTTCATCAACAGCAACAGGACGTCCACTGCTGAACATAGGCCTCCCCCAAAGATTTCCAGACCGAACCGACCTGTTGGAAGCGGCCTGTATCCAGCGACTTCCTGCGACCTTTATCAGGTCGTCTGTCCACCTTGTAGACGGAGGTCCAACGCTGCGCTTGCCAGTACGTGGCCTCCATTCTAGAACCTTTCTGCCCCATCGGTTATCGATTCTGCTACTTTGTATAAAAAAAAATATTTTTGTTACAGACCGAATTATACTATGCATACTGGGGTTAGCTACGGGAAATGTCGCGAGCATGTACTTACACCGGTTGTCTCCTGTCTTGTTAAAGCCTTCACTTAACGAAACCGAGTGTGATTTTGGATTTTCAATGGGTTTCCAAGATACTGAACCTGCAAAATTGAGTAAGTTGATTATTCGAATATTACGGATTTACATATTTAAAAAAATCATCATTTCATAATTGATAACAAATTGCTTCCAAGCGGATAGGTTCAGAGGAAAAGAACGGGGTTACACAGGGTTTTACAAGGTGGTAGGTCCCTCGTATGCGAGAGGCCGTCTGGGTTGGTACCACCGCTTTGTCTATTTCTGCCGCCAAGCAACAGTGTGTAGTCGGCACTGTTCTGTTTCGGTTTGAAGGACATTGAAGCCAGTGAAATTAATGGGCATTATGAGACTTAACATCTTATGTCTCGGGGTGACAAGCGCAGTTCAGTGTCATACAGAGCTTTGTAGATCAAAGTTCTGTGTGGTGTTGCTACTATTTATGGGCAGACGTAGCGCTTACCATCGTCATTATATTCAGAAGTTTAAAGAATTATTATCATAAAACTAATCAATTAATTACAGTATGTACAGTACTCTTTATTTTCAAAGGATTTTTTTTACATTTTGAAATATAATTTACAAAAAAAAACATTTAAAAATACGAGTATAAACAACATTAGCCTCCAATGGCGAGGCCTAGGACCCAAGCCACCGGCGGTTAGGACCCAAGAAAGAGAAACCTCCAATTAATTACTTATTATTAATCTTATTTGTTGCAGTAATCGGTGCACCTCGATCGGATTTCATTGGCAAAGTCTACAAGTGTTCAATCGATGGCATTGAAAAACCTATTTCTTGTCAAAAACTAAATATTGACATGGAAAAGCTTGCTAATTACTCTCTAGGTAATATATAAATAAATTCACCCAACAGTCACACACATAGTCCTGACCCCACAGTAAGATGCGAGTCTTGTGTCGTGGGAATCAGGAACTATGAGAGACTTTCGGTCTCACAACACCCAGACCCCGAGACAAATATTTGTGGATCACACAAATGTTTGTCTTGGTGCGGGAATCGGACCCACGGCCACTCGCATTGCAGCCGGCTACTCGCCCGCTGCGCCACGGAGGCTGTGTCTGGAGGGTGTATATTCATTAGTTATCAATAACTTCTATTACAAATCTAAACTCCTTTGCAAAAAAAACGGGCACCTTACACACACACTTTACCTTAGCTTTTCTATGGGTAAATATTATTATATTTTTAGTATGTCATTAGCTTGGATGACTAGAAATTTCTTATTATCAATGAGAATCTAGTTTTTTAACACTTTTATCCTGGTATCGGTGTTTTAGTCAATGTAAACAGAGAGCCGTGTTAAAATGGACATTTTTATGGGTATAATGAAATTAAGACTACGAGTATTTTTATGGTATTTTAATAAAAGAGACATTAAAAAATAAAAATTAATAACGAGTATGACCTCCTCTTGCAGCGATTACGGCATGTAATCGTCTTGGCATGCTTCCCACCAGGCTTTTGATGGTGTCCTGTGGAATGTGTTCCCACTCAGTCGAGATTACACGTTTAAGCTCTCTGATGTTTTGTGGAGGTGGTTGGACAGATCGTACTCGCCTTTTTAGGAGGTCCCAAACGTGCTCAATGGGGTTAAGGTCGGGGCTCCGCGCTGGCCAATCCAAACGACGAATACCGACCTCTTGCATATAAGCATCTACGTCGCCAGAACGGTGGGCCCGAGCATTATCGTCCATGTAAATGGCATCTTCACCAATTACAGTCAGTGCGGGTTGTGCATTTTGAGAAAGGATTTCTGTTATGTACCTATGCGCATTTAGTGAGCCATTTTCTATGAATACTATCTCGGTACGATAGTTGGAAGTTACGCCCGCCCAAAACATAACGGACCCTCCACCATAAGGGGTGATTTCTTCAAAACACACATCGGCATAGCGTTCCCCTGGTCTTCGTAACACTCGCCGACGTCGGTCCTCACCATGCAGACAAATTCGAGCCTCATCGGAGAAGAGTACGCTACTCCAGTTACCTGGTGTCCAAGATAGGCAATTTCTAGCGAACCTCAACCGCGCAATCCGGTGCTCACGGAGTAACTTGGGGGCCCGCGCTGGTCGTCAACTACGTATATCAGCAGCTAAAAGTCTTCTCCTCACAGTCCATAGGCTAACTTGTGCTCCTCGTACCTCTTCAAGGTTTCTTTTGAGGTCTATGTAACTGCATTTGCGGTTCCTCAGCGCCTGAGTCACTAAAAAGCGATCGTCTCGCGGCTGTGTGCAACGTTTTCTCCCAGAACCTTGCCTTCTCTGAACGGAACCTGTCTCTTGGTATCGAGTCCAGGTTCTTTGTACGGTTGAACGACTCACGTTTAACCGCTGTGAGACGTAACATTGGCTACACCCCTCTTCCAGCAGCGCTATAATTTTACTAGCTCTCATTGCTTTTTCTGCCATTACGATAGACACAAAAATATCTGTTTTAAGTCACAATAAGGCAGAATTATGCGATAAACATAAATTGTTGTACTAAAAATAACGAAAAGTTACTTTTAGTTGCTTGATAACCTTTTAACCGCAAACCCGCGAAAAGTGTCACAAAATGAAAAAGGGATTAATAATTTAAAAAACAAAAGTTTTGAATTTGGAATGAACTTTTTTTCATACCCAGACTCTTTATTAAGTGCCAGTAACATAGTTTGGCTATTAAAACCTCTGAAGAACTAAATTATTACCAATAATGTTAAAAAATCAAACCCGCCCGTTTTTTTTGCAAAGGAGTGTATATTACAAGACCAGAGATAAATAACATGGAAATGTTATTTTTTATATATTTCTGCCTGGTGTTATCCCGGATTAGTGCCAGGATCCATCTTTCTGCTCAAACGTCGCCATTTCGCGCACTTGAGCATCCTCCACAGTGAAATCATGGCTCTCATGTCTGCCTTCTACCAACGTTTTTTGGGTCGCCTACTATTTCTTTTTATTTTGCTAAATTCATTAGATCTTAGTAGGTTAAATTGCGTATTTAAAAAAAAAATCTGACATAAACTCAACTCAACGCAACAACAGCAAGTTTTTGTGTCACGTCAGTTTTCTGTGAGACACTGGTAATAACCCCGTCGAGCCGGCCCATTCAGCATGACAAAACTACAGCGTGTCCCTGCCATTTACATCTATTTAATAATTTGTTAATGGGAGGGCAGAATTTTCTAGAACATGTAGTGGAGTAGGTATTTTAAATGCTTCTAAAGTAATGAATTATTGTTTTCAGAAATCAGTCCAGATCAATATTTCTACTTGGGTGCTTCTATAGCCGCAACTCCGGACTATTTTTTGGTAATTTATTTTATTATTGACAGTTGTAATACTTAACGGATTGTTGATATGATAAATATTTGGAACATTGGACCGTTTGATAAAATACTCTTATCTGCTAGTTTACACCTTATTCTTTTTCTTTTGTTTCTCTATCTTTGTCTGTGGCATCGTAGCGCGTAAAGGAATGGACCAATTAGAATGTGTTCTTTTTATGAAAGCTGGTTTAATAGAGATGGTTCTCAAGCTTGAATGTTCGAAAAAAACTTAGATATATCTTAGTGTTTTGACGAGAAACCTGTGGCGCTTAAGGCCTGGGTCTCTATCTTATGATACGATACGAAGCGACGAAGATCGGGAAAGTAGACCTTGACATAGAATATCCATCAGAATGATAATATTTGTAATCTAAGATACTCTCAGGGCTGGGTCGCGCCGCGTTGGATCCAGCGGTAAAGGAAGCCCACTTGTGTTTGTTTCGCCGGGTCTGCTCGAGGTGCGTCGTTTTGGATCCGGTGGTAGTTTTAAAACACGTGCCGTTTCGATAATGCCTATGATCCATATCGACGACCCTCCCAATATATAACGATTCTGGACTATTCCATAGTAAAAGTATGGAAAAATAATAATAATAGAAAAATACATAGATTTAGTGTATTTCGATGATGCTATGCTATGTATACATTAGTTGATACTGATTTCTATATACCTATAAGTTTCTTTTACTTTTGTTATTACTTGTCATAAGCGCATTTCAATTGCCTACATGATTAATAAACTATTTCATTTCATTTTATTTCATTATGATTAAATTTATAGGTGTGGTTAAGAACCTGTATAAAAAGGGGAATATGTTTTATTATTGCAACGTGTTATGTTGGATTTTTTAACTATTATTTCAGTTTGTCACTTAAAAATAATCTAGAATACAACAATAAATAGGAAAAAGCCATTATGTTTCATATACGTTTTAACTTAATAAATGTTGTAGTAATTTGTATCAAAAATATTATTACTGTAATGGCTATTCCATACCTATTTTACTGTAAGTATGTTCCAAATTTCGTTGCTTCATTTTGGATTTATAGAAGAGAGAGCTTGTTTTGAGGTGTGTTATCGAGACAAAGGATGATGTGTACTACATGTCCGATTTGTACATAATAATTTTTTAATTTAGAATTAAGTTTTAATAATTTGTAGTTTCCGGGTATAAACGACCAGTTGCCAATTTTTATTATAGTTAAATAATGTATTTTACTAATATAGGCTAGAATGTATACTAACAAATATGTAATGGATTTAAAATATCTGAAATAAATAAATTGAATTGAATTGAATAACACAGATATAGGAAACCGCACCGCGCGACCGTTTCTGTATAGTTTCATACATAGCGAAATCGAATGTGTCAAATTAAACAAATCCGGTTATAGGACTATCTGCCTCCGTGTATTTTTTCCTTGTACTTTGTTTTAATTTTCCTTGTATAGTACTCTATATGTAGTGTATTAAAACACTCGTAGTATTCTGGATTTCGGACTTTTAATATTATATCTTTTTTCTCCTACCATTTAGTTTATAACCCTAACTCACTATACCGACTATGCTGGTCACATTTTACGAGTGACAGTGCTATAAACAGTTAACAAAAACTGTTAAAATGAACTCTAAAGTTTATATCAAAAGCAATAAATTTCGTTTTAGACTTGCGCACCACTCTGGATAGGAAAGAAAGGGAAAAAATCCGACGCGTATGGTACCTGCTTCATAAACAACGGTACTTTCCACCGGTACAAGGGGTCGTATGAAAGATATCTATCAAGAGTGATTAATAACGTAGGTGAGTAACAATAGATTGTATGATTTTCAGCGTGTTTGTAGTCGGTTTTAAAGATTTTTATGTGAAAGGCTTACTTTTAACAACCTTTAATCCCTTATTTCATGTGTCCATCCATAAAATTGACGAAGTATCATACAAACTTGCGACCCCTATTTCACCCCCTTAGAAATGGAATTTCCAAAAATCCTCTCTTAGTGCTCCCCTACACTCCCTGAGAAACCAAAACTAAATTTCATCTTTCTACACTCAGTAGTTTCGGCTGTGCGTTGTCCGTCAGTCACAGTAACGGAAGAGTTTTATATATTTTGATTTTTCTACATCTTTAATGCATAGTCGCCACATTGGTCTAGTGGAATCGTTCTTATAATTATGAAATGTGAGATCTGAAGTCTTAAATCCCACGTCCAGCAATCGTCATTCACATTTGAGTTTTTCGATTCGAAAAATTATACACGAGTGGCGCCGAACTAAATTTTTGTCCGATATGGCGGTGAATTGCCCATTATCTTTTTATTATTCTTCCTATCCCTGTGAGCATAAGATTTTTTATGTAAATGCTTAATCATGGCTCGTAAATAGCAAATAAAATAAATATTATATAGCGCCTACTTAACTAACAATTGTTTGTTGTTTGCAGACATTGTAACAGGCGGGACAGGCTGGAACACCTTATTTGATACCACCAACAAACTGATTATGGTCGCCAAAACGTCTCTCCAAGGTGATATAGTGTATGTGTCATCAGACAGTCCTCTAAAATCTTCGACATCAATAGCATTCCTGCTGAAGCACAAGTCACCATTGCAGTCATTTACAAATGTTGGTTAGTTAATTCATCTACTAAATAAATGTGACACATGATATGCATCGCGTTGCAAGCCTATTTGAAATCATTCTATTTTTAGGTTACGGTCTGGCTGCCGGTAATTTTTTTTCTAACTCAACAGTCTACGCTTTTAGTGTTACTACTAAAAGAATGACATCACAGGTAAGACACTACGGTATACAGATTATTAAAGATTAAACGACCTTTGATTAATTAAAATTACGTTTAGGATTCAGTTAACGGAAATTATTAATTTATGAGGAAAAAAAATAAGTTAAAACAAAATAATTAATATCGTTCATTCATTTACATAAATATCAATATATATCTTCTTTATATTATGTATAAATTAAACCGTTCGTACGTACGTTTGCCTTGGACTTCTCATTGAAAACCATCGCAGCAGAATTGCATAAGTAGCAGCATGCAGCTGAATGAGAAGCTCATTGTTGGCCTAATAATTGCGTAGTACTTAATAGTTATTAATTTTTTTTCACTTTGTTGTAACCCTGTAGTTATTGCTCCAGTAATACATGCAATAATCATGATATTTTTTGCTGGTGGTAGGATATCCATATCCGCCCGGATAGCGACCACCGTACACATGGTGATATAACCTGCCATAGTGATCCACACACCTTGTGCGGATCGTGTTTCTGGATCAGCCAGTGTACATCCGGTTCTCCCGAGGGGCTTGCAACATGAGTTGATGGTTGGTTAGGGCGGGTATAGCGGTACATCCTTGTATCCCTGTGCCTAAATTGGTCATTCGCCTGTCCTGTCACTGGTCCCGCGAGGCTAAGCCGGCATGACTCTGGTGACCACCGATGCACTACGCTTACCGTCAGGTGTAGTGTAGTCACTTTGTCGTCATCGAATTAAAAAAACTTTTTTTTTTCTTTAAAATAGTATCCACAATTTACAATAAATCCCGCTATTTCCATAATCATGAACACCACATATATGTACAATGCGTTACAGAAAGGTGACGTCACTGAACACTCGGTGCGCACACTCGGACTGGAACTTAGCCGTTTTTGTTACAGATTATGTTCTTCAAATATACTGGACACAGGGGCATGCCAGTGGAATTTATAAAGAACGAAAATGAAAATACATATTTTTTTATAACAAATAATCTGATTGGATCTATGTTCGGGGTTGTACTTTGTGCTACAGATCTTAATAGAGATGGATATTCAGAGTTAATAATAGGAGCTCCTGCGGAACACGACAATGATGATGTAATGAGATATGAACAGGGTGCAGTGTATATATACATAGGCGGCGATATGGTAAGCCGTGTTAGTTTTCAAGGTTTATTTTTTATTTGATAAACTACAAAGTCTGAATTTGTTGTTTATATATCATATACAACATATAAGTTCATTTATGTATATGACATTTCGTAGTTCGTGAGACAGCCACATACTCTCGGTACGTCGAAATGACACAAATGTGGACGCACCTTTATTATATGTGCAATTCATGAAGACGCGCACATTCCAAATGTGGAAATGTTTCAAAAATATTCATTTACCTATTTTATTTTAATACGAATTAATTTACTAGTGATTAAATTAATTATACTATGATTACAGAAAATAAACGCCAATACAAGAATGCGTACAATACTGGGCACTAAAGACGGTGGTCGCTTTGGTTCTCCCATAACTACAAATGATTTGAACGGAGATGGAATACCAGGTGGGATAGCGTATTCTTTTTGTGTAAATCTACGAAGCAGTATCTTTCTTATGATATAAGTTTCAATCTCCTCTTTTCAATACTAAACAATACTTTAAAGATTACTTACCCTCGTATGCGACAGGCCGTCTGGGTTGGTAAGCAACAGTATGTAAGCACTGTTGTGTTTCGGTTTGAAGGACATTGAAACCAGTGAAATTACTGGGCATTATGTGACTTTAGATGTTATGACTCAGGGTGACGAGCGCAGTTAAGTGCCATGCAGTGCTCTGTAATTCAAAGTTCTGTGTGGTGTTGTTTCTGTTTATGGGCAGGCGTATTATTATATTATTATTATATTTATTTTACGCGCACATCTTTAGGCGAGCCCGCCTTGCTCGTCTCGTCATTCAATAAAATAAAAAAAAACATAATATTTGAGATTATATATTTTTTTATATTATTCATTATTTTTTACTTCCCAGAAGGGTTGATGTCAGGCAGGCGGCCGGTCGTAAAATCTAGAAACCATATCTTACTGTTATGTATTAAAAAGCGTGTTGCACCAACCCCACTGCCTTTGGGATAAGGGCTGATGGAAGAAAATGTTTTTAAATTAAATTTTTACAGAAAACTTACAGACTTATAAAATAAAATTAATAGCATAAATAATTGTAAAGATAGTCTCTAATTAAAAGCTTCCGCACATTTATAGTTTACTATTTATAATTTTAAAGTGTTAGGATTTTGATTATAAGTATGTGTCGATTTTTTTTTTCATATATTATTGTACATCGCTGTCTACTCTTGTTAATTGTTTCCATACTACGGTTGTCTGGAAGAGATTGCTTCTAGCAATAAGACCGCTCATTGTCTTCCATAGGTTTAGCACCAGCTTTTTAGTTTTAGTTACTTGTATTGTAAATTTCAATAGGGAGTTTTGTATTGTATTGCATTAAAGTAAGAACATTTACTATATTTAATGAAAGTTTTAACAACAGAAAGTGATTTGTATGCAGAAATATTCGTCAGTTCGCCATACGAAGACGGTGGGCTGGGTGCGGTTTATATTCTTTCCGGGCGTGAAGTAAAGGAAACTCTGTTAGAACAAGGCACAAATCAGCAAATTTTATTATCAGACTTGAAGTTCTCGCAAAGGTTGCAACCGGAAGGATTTCGAACCCTTGGATACAGCCTCCAGATTTTGTCGGATCTTGACCATAATGGATGTAATGGTATGTTGGTTATACATTTATGACAACCGCCAGCCAGCTTCATGACAGCCTCCGTGGTACAGCGGCCAGTAGCCGGCTGTGAAGCGAGAGGCCGCGGGTTCGATCCCCGCACCGAGACAAATGTTTGTGTGATCCACATATATTTGTCCCGGGGTCTGGGTGTTGTGAGACCGAAAGTCTCTCGTAGTTCCTGATACCCACGATACAAGACCCATATCTTACTGTGGGGTCAGGACTATGTGTGTGACTGTTGGATGTATTTATTTATGCAATAAATATGATGATTATTGATGTTCTGATTTCTCATTATCTATGTATTGACTTTCTCTTTTTAAATTATTTTGAACAGAGATTTGTGTACTGCAGATGAAATATATATATTTATCATAAAATGTACATACATTGTTCAAGTTGACAAAATTTGGTACCAAATAATATTAAAATAAAACTAATTGAAACGGATTTTATCGCGGTTTTTTTTTCCATTAATTTTGATCTCGACGTTTCGAAAGCTGGGGTAGACTCCACCCCGTGACCACAAATACTGAAAAGCTTTTCAAAATTAATAAAAAACCGCGATAAAACCAGTTTAAATTTGTTTTATTTCAATGAGTAATATTCGCGTAAACATAAGAAATCATTGTATCAAATAACATTACTAATAAATCCGTCTATTTCAGAAATAGCTGTAGGATCACCGGGCAGCGACAATGTGATGTTGTTTCGGTGTATACCGACAATATTTGTTACTCTATCGACGCATTTACTCGGAGCTAAGGTCAGAACTGAAACCCTTACTAGCTTTTTTACTCCTCTCCACCCGTACTTTTTGTACCCGAAAATAATCCTGTAAAAAAAGTACCTTAAGTTTTCTACGAATTTGCAATTTTCCGGGCTACTTTTCCAATTTTTCTCCTCATAAAAACCTTTATCAGACTCCAAAGAATAATTTTTAAAAAAATACCGAATTGATACAGCCGTTCTCGAGTTTTGCGATTTTGAACAAATGAACATTACATTTTTATTTAAATAGATTACGCCACCAAGGGCACTTTTACGCATCAAGTTTAGAATCTACAGGTAATTCGGAAAAGATCACTGGTTAGTTAAGTAGAACTAAGACTCTCAGCCGTAGATCTTTTGTTTGTTTGCTTTGTTTTGTGTTTTTTTTTATTCAATTTAGTTTTTGGTGGGGATACAAAGCATACATTATTTACATAATTAGTTCTAGGGAAAAACTAAATCAAATTATTGATTGATCTTCTTGTTCACTTAATTTAATATTAGTAGGATAACTTATACGCTTATTTCAATGTTGGATTCTTATTAATTTGTAAGAAAAAAAAATGTGATCATCTTGATTAGTTGCTAAAGGGTCAATATCAGTGAATATCGTGCACTACTTAAGATTGGCGATACAAGGAACGATCTACTTCCAAAATCTTTAAAGATTCTGCAAAGTAATGATATACTTAGCAAAGAAATGAATCCTAACACGTCAAGTAGATGAAGAGCAGTTTTTCTTCAATGTATCATTTGGTTATCTAGGACATATTTTAACAATGAAGACCATGCAGCGTTTAGCAATTAAGTATTTTAAGGTTGCCAAGACAATCATGGTGTGAAGTGTAAACGAACAAGCAACCAAAAATAAAGTGTACAATATTAAATCACTTTTCACGCTTGTTTTGTTAACACAACAATATTCCCTTAAAATGCAAAGATTCAAAAACAGAACGTTCCATCGCGTCGTCTCAGATTTGTATCGCAAAGGTCACAGGTTGGTCTCTCACACGGTGGTTGGTCACACGGCACGAACCTTCGTGTCGTGTTTTGACGTCACATTATAACCCCGCTGAAGGAGTTCATCGCTTATTTTAATTTATTTCATAAACTAGTTTAGAGTTGTGTTTGTTGTATAAAAGTGGTATGGATTTGTTCAATAAACATTGACGGTGATGAACAGTGTATGGAAACAGTGAAATAAGTGAATTAAGAATCGTACTGAAAGGAGTTAACACCAAAACTCCGACAAGACCTTGAAATCGACCGCACCCGTGTTTCATCGTTCTTGTAAAAATAACTTGAGAATAAATTATACTTGACACTGGCTAAATGCATAATACTGCGAAAGCCATAAATAAAAAATAAAAAAAAGAAGAAAAAACCTTCGTGTCGTGTTTTGACGTCACATTCTAACCCCGCTGAACTTTGAATTTACTTGCCTTAGTTTGTGAAAGAGCGAGCCGATGACTTCGTGGTGGCGGTGTGCGTCAACATCACGTATCAGTCGGAGAGTTCAGACATCGCAGGAAGTAAGTTTGGTCAAGTAATCATTTTTTTTTTTTTTTTAGTAGTCCTGTATTATATATGTCCCACTGCTGGGCACGGGCCTCCTCTACTGAATGAGAGGGATTAGGCCTTAGTCATATTATATCATATTATAAACTTTAATTAAAAGTATCTAAGTCTTTCGTATGCGAGAGGCCATCTGGATAAAAAAATATATTTTGATTTATAATATGAAATCTATTTTTTTTATAAGTCGTAGAACTAAAGTTGTCCAGTATGATGTTAATCATTATTTCTTTCGGCCATTCAAAAAAAAAAAGTTTAAAAGAAATCCAAAGTTAATAATTAACCATATAGAGTCACAAAAATTCATGGCTGGCGTACGCGCTGTCTATCTCCACTTCGATCCTTCTACAGCAACTATGACGTCACAGTAGACCAAGCCTCCGTAAAGTTTGCACCTTATTAAGTATATTTTATTATTTCAGATCTGATTGTGACAACGGATATTCGCGGAAATGATGCTGATATCCCAGAATCAGTATATAAATTAAATCTATCTGACAAAAAACATATACATTGTAACAATGTTACTGTAATGTTGGTGAGTTTAATTATAATAATACTAGCGCTGTTTGAATACCAGTCCCACTTCTCCTCTACGAATAGGTGTTTAGGTCCACGCTGGCCTAATCCGGGCTGATAAAGACAGCATGCCCTAGAAAGGGGAGAGTTGCCTTAGGGACATGGAACTGAATATTATTATATAACTTGTAGGGAGACCGAAGAGCTCGCGCTATTGAGTGCAAATTGCTTGCAGGCGCAATATCTGCGCGAGAGTGTCCTAAGATTAGGCCCCATATAACCAGAAGGTTGGTTGGGCCATGGGAGGTGGTGGGTTTGACCTTCACTACTGGAATATTACTACTCAATATGCTACTCAATATACTATGCTTCGGTATCCTAGACACATTTATAAATGAATTTTGAAAGTTTTTAAATCAGTGTCTTGGTGTCAACTTATAAATTTTTGTGAATAATAATTATTTATTAATAAAGAAAATATTCTTTCGTAGAAACGTAAAGGCCCAGGAATATACAATTTCAAGGCTCGGGCTGAACTGGACTTAATAAAGGATAATACAATATTGGCAACAAAAGGTAAGCTAAAGGCGCGTCCAACCAATGGTACCTACCACGTTTCGACGCATCGAGAGTCTGTGGTTGTCTCATGCACTCACTTGCAACGCTTAATGATGGCGAGGGTTGTAACATAACATGTCAAAAAGTTTATTAGTTCACCATTAGCGGTATGATTCTGGTGACCACCGATAAATTTATTGCTTGTCGGTGGTTGTTGGTTTTTAGACTGCACAGCGCTTACCATCAGGTGTAGTGCAGTCACATTGCCGTGTTCGGTTAAAAAAATGTACTAAGGGGCGACTTCTATACCAATATTTTCCTTCGGTTCACGATCGCCGAACAAAAACTTGGCTAGAAATTGATCACTGTGTTTCACAATTTCTCACGGGCCATAGCAACTTTAAGTAAAAACTATTCTCATTTAAGTTGGTTGATTCGCCTGCGTGCCTATGAAAAGAAAGAAATGAGCACAAACATTCCGCACATTATATTCTTTGGGAGTGTGGTCTCTGGCATGATGAGCGCAACAATACATATTCTGTTATTTTTGTAACCTAGAAACAAAGCAATTATGCTTATATATGTACAAAAGTGTATATTGTGTTATAACTAGTCCTATTATTTCCTGATACCCACGACACAAGACTCGTATCTTACTGTGGGGTCAGGGCTATATGTGTGTAAAAAAAAAAACTAGTACTAATTGTGTCACGGGAAGAAGCTGGCGTCTAAGGCACAGGCGTAGTTTAGACGCCAGTGCCAATCTTATTACAAACCAAGGCAAAGATTGTAAGGTAACATAAGTTTAGATATGAGATTAAAATGTACTCTTGTTTTATTCCAATAAAGTTATCATTATTATTATGTTAGATGGCATGCATCTGGAGTTGTATATTACATCTCCCGATGTATCTAGTGGATACTAAAAGGAATTTCCGTGCATTCCGGCGTTTTTGCCATACTTATTACTGGAATCAATTTTAACAGCTCCTATGATAGGACCCATTAAATAACATCCGTGGTGCTTTACATCTGGCTTCTTCAGTTGTAAATTTATACTTGAGGTTAATACCTCCTTAGTTCATTCGATTTGTTGACGTTTTTAAAAAGCGATTTCATAAAATTCGATATAGTTTAGCGATTATATAAACATTCGTGTGACAGATGACCTTTATGTTACAGTTTTCAATACAACTTGGGTTACTTTAAGAGAAGACAGCGAGACTGAAAAGAGTTTAAAGATAGTCAGGCGTTGTGAGGCCGAGAACTGTGACCCGAAGTTATCTATGACACTGGAAGGCTTTAGGTATTTTTTTTTATCCTGGCATGGTATAGTGCACTTAGTGGTAAGTACAGTGCAGTCTTAGATAAAATGTCGACCTTCGAGACATTGCGTTGGTAGAATTATGCCGGCCTGAAATTACTGGAATACACTGCCTGACCTCGGGATGCGAACAGAAGGACCGAGCCCCTATGGCCCCCTATTGCTAATTTATTGCCGCTTTATTTTATTTTATTAGTGTGGTACATTTTCGCCCTATTCCGTAATATAATAACTGTGTGATATTTTTGTGAACGCTTCACGGATGAATTGGTGGTGGTCCCTATGCACTTATATCCATTTCAAATAAATAATCATAGTTTGATTATCGAGATATATTCCGAAAATCAACCAATCAATCTAAATAACTTTCACGCGTGACCTTCAGAATTTATTCTGTTTGGCTTATTTATACAATCTATCTGGAGAAACAAACTAAGATAGTTTATGGAAAATGTCCCTTATAGATCATTAAACGTTGGTGGCGGAGGATTCCTTAGAATGTACAATATGGATTGCATAATAATAATAATAAAAACGTTCTACTTAGAGCCGATTTTTCAACGAATCACTTTATCTGTCAGATAACGCAAAAAATAACCAATTTAACAGAAGCGTCTTCGATAATTTTCTATCTTGCCTCCAAATTTTTCTGGTACAAAACCTTTAATTGGAGATTGAAAAATCAGTCCTTAGATTGTAATAACCTTATTGTTATATATCAGTGGTTAATAAAAACTTTTTAAAATGTAGAGTCATATTAGGAAGTATTAATCTACCAAAATTAAACTTACACGCCTTTTATTTCAGATCTGAAATCTATACGCTAGGTTCATCTAAAAATGAGAGGGTGACAGTAATGGTAACGAACGAGGGCCACGACTCTTATGCCAGTTGTGTAAAGGTAAATATAACAGGAGCGAGAGTCAGACAGGCCTCTGCATGTTCCCAAGATAAAGACGCAAGATACAAGTGCCCGCTACCAAGTCCTCTGGAAAGCAATAAGACTGTAAGTTAATTAGTTTTATTTTTATTAGATAAAAGGCATAAAACAGAAAACAATCAATTAAAATTATTAATACTTAAATTCTAAAAACTTAATACTCTAGATCAGTGTTCCCCAACGTGGGGCCACGCTCCACAGGGGGACAATTTGATAGTTAAAGGGGGCAATTTAAAAATGGACTCTACACGACTTTAACTCTTTCGTTTTGGGTTATTTAAATGCAATGCTAGATATCGGTGACAAATTTAACAAAAAAATGTTAAGGGTCCCACTTTATGGCCTAAAAAAGGTTGGGAAACACTGCTCTAGATCGTGTTCCTAAGTATATGACCTAATAAAAACAATGCGGCACTGTACCACTAAGAAAGAATTACGGCTAAAGCGCAAAGTTTTGTTATAGCATATGCCGGCAGACGAGTAATTGGGTTGTCGATGGTAAGTGATCTCCACCGCCTATGAACGCCCACAATATTAATAGAATCATAGATTCGATGCTACCCTCAATTTAAGAAATAATTAAGGAATGAGAAAGAGGTGGGGGAATTAGGCTTTCGGATATCTTATTCACCATACGAAACGCAACAGCAAGCAGGTATTTTACGTCGTTTTGGAGACAGTGGTAATAACCCAGTCGAGCCGGCCTCATTCAATACTGTGTACAGCGTTGCTCTACCACTCAGAATTAATGTGGTGTGCAGTCTTAACATGACCATATATGTTTTGTACAGGAATCTATCCACATCGAGTTGGACATGAGCGAACCGCTGAGCACAAATAAAGAACTGGCCGTGACAGTTGATCTTTACGAGATATGCGACCAATCTGAGAACATCACTAGAAATTTAAATATACCATATGTATTGACGACTGATCGAATTCAGGTCAACGGGTGAGTTTTTATTACTTCTTAACCCTAGACCAAAAAGAAGTGCGAACGTTGTATGTGTTGAAATTGCAAGTTCGAGCCTTAAAGGCTAGTTTCGCCGAGTCACTTTCTTCTGGTCTCTGGGGCTAGCTCAGCTAGTGTATATATATATATATTTTATTTAACACTTTATATACAAGGTGTATAAAGGCGGACTTAATGCTATAAGCATTATCTCCCAGTCAACCTTAGGGTGATGCAGAGATGTACATGGCAGGTGTAAAGGTAACAAAGAAAAATAAACAGAAAAGAGATATATATATACAAAAAGAAAAAATAATAATAATATATACATACACATAATATATATATATAATAAATACCTCAAGAATATAAATAAATAACTATAAATACATAATGAAATATATTAGTCAAATATATAATACATATAATATAATACAATAATATAACATAGTAACTAATGTGAGTTAATTTAGTACCAAACGTTAGGTATAATTCTGGACACAGTTGTCTTGACACAGGCTTCCTAATTTAAACTGTAAATCGATATATATATTTTTATATTTACGAGTAATTGAATGACGAGACGAGCAACGCGCTCACCTGATGGTAAGCGCCACGCCTGCCCATAAACAGAAGCAAAAGCACAGAACTTTGAATTATAAAGCACTGCATAGCTTAACTGCGCTCGTCACCTTAAGACATAAGATGTCTCATAATGCCCAGTAATTTCACTGGCTTCAATGTCCTTCGAACCGAAACACAACAGTGCTCACACACTGTTGCTTGGCGGCAGAAATAGAGAAAGCCGTGGTACCAACCCAAACGGGCTCTCGCGTACGAGGGACCTCCCACCTTGTAAATAATACTTTATTTACTTTTAGATTCACCAAGGATCGAAATGTCACTGATGTAGAGATACTAGACGAAGGTAGCGAATTAATAAACGATGACCATGAATATGAGGTAAGAAATCTAATTCTATACATCATTACAACCATAACATCACATTTGTTTTTTTTTTATCCTGGCTCGGCAAAATGACTACGCCACACCTGATGGTAAGTGTAGCGCAATCCAGGAATAGTGTCGACCAGCGACAAACAGTGTGTCTATCGTTGGTCGGCACGATCATGCCGGCCTGAAAACTTTCCCCGCACGGGTTGGCAGAGGTACAACTAGTGGTGCACCCACAGTGCTGGTTGCTGCGGCGGCAGTTGTTGCGGCCCCTGCTGCCCCTGTATCACCATTTACACTTGTTGTACCAAGATTTGCTAGTCTGGATGCCGGGGCTCTAGCCCCTACGACGAACAATGACGTTGCGGAAGTGATGGAGCGCAGCGGCTCATACGATTCCATGTTTGTTCAGTACAATAGTGCTGTAATGTGCAAATAAATTACACTATAAGCTTATTTTCGTCCCATCATGTGATTGAGGGTGAGCCTATCGCCATATCGGGCACAAATTCAAAAATAGTAAACTGAAGACAGGTTGGGATTGCCCGACCAGGGATTTAAACCCAAAGTCAGCCTGAGAGTAAACCCTATCGATTAAAAAAAACATCTAAATCCGTTGAAATTTAGTGAAGTTAAGCGTGAACATATCGATACCCGTAATTTGTCGTAATATCTTATTATATCCTATAGAAAAGTTACTTAAAAATAAAGTTATGGTTATTTTTTTTTACTAGTCCTGTATTCTATACGTCCCACTGCTGGGCACGGGCCTCCTCTACTAAAATGAGAGGGATTAGACCTTAGTCCACCACGCTGCCCTAATACGAGTTGGCAGAATTCACTTACCTTCGAAAAATCTTATTGAGTTCTCAGGTATGCAGGTTTCCTCACGATGTTTCCTTCACCGTTAATGCATATGGTTAATTGGATGTTCATACAGAATTTTGCGTTTACAGATAATGAATACCGGTTCAGTGACGTGGGTATACGTATCCGCTGAAATCACCATTGAAAAGAGGCCATTTATCAAAACTTATGATATTGTAAGTAAAAACACATAAAATCAAATGATTTCTTATGTTTACGCGAATATTACTCATTGAAATAAAACTAATTTAAACGGATTTTATCGCGGTTTTTTATTAATTTAATTTAATTAAACTTGCAGCCGTGACCACAAAGGCTGAAAAGTCTTCGAAATATCGGGATCAAAATTAATAAAAACCGCGATTAGATCCGTTTAAATTAGTTTTACATAAAATCAAGTCATTCGTATTAAAAATAACAGAGAAAATCCAGAGACCAGAGTTCAAGAAACAACGTAACACTAGCTGTGCCTCGTGGATTCACCACAGGCATAGTGTTGGCGGTCATAGCTTGATATACTTTTCTTTTTATTGCATAGGCCGGCAAACGAGCAACTTGGTCACCTGATGGTAAGTGATCTCCACCGCCCATGTACGCCTACTATACCAGAAGAATCATGGGCGCGTTGCCGACCTTAAAGGAAAGGGATAATTAGGGATTGGGAAGGGGAGGGGAATTTGGGCCTCCGGAAATCTCACTCACCGAACGAAACGCAGCAGCAAGCCGTTACTTTACGCCGCTTTTCTGTGGGACAGTGGTAACAACCCAGTCGAGCCGGCCCATTCATGCTATAGACAAAACTGTCTGTTATTGTTGTTGTTCTGCGCGACTTGTTAGCACCACTGTCTCATAGACAAGAAGCAACTTGATGTTATTCGTACAGTAAGGCTCCTTCCGAATCCCCATTCCTTTTCCCTAAGGTCTCTTCTCTTTTCGCATGTTTTGATAGTGTAGGTTTTCTTGGGCATGTGTGATTACTTTTTTTACAGCACACAAGCAAGTGGATCATCTTCTGGTAAGTGATCGCCACCGTCCATACCAAAAAAAAAATCATCAATCAACGTCTTGTCGATCTTCAAGGAAAGGGTCAATTAAGGGATGGGAACAGTAAATAAAATACAGCTATTTTATTTACTGCTCCCATCCCATATAAGAATATAGTACAAACATCCTGCGCTGATGGGGCTATATTTTTATACAGTGATTTTAATTTGATATCTAATTTGTCGAAAAATATGTCTATTGATAACTTATTTACTAAATAGTTTAAATCGTGTTCTAGAGTTCACTTACAGAAAAGATTTGTACAAGGAACGATACAATTAGTAAAATTCTGTTCGCGTGTAATTTTACATTGATGGCTAATTCGACCCGAAAAGTAATTGTGGCTATGAGGATTCAAAAAGATAAGATAAGTGAGTTATTTTGAACTTGAAACTATTAAAACTTCCGCCTCCGTGGCGCAGTGGGCGAGTAGCCGGCTGCGAAGCTAGTCGTGGGTTCGATTCCCGCATCGAGACAAATGTCTTAAATTAAAATTGTCTCAAAATTAGCTGGTGGGAGAATACCTACTTGTATCCGACCGGATAGCGACCACCGTACACTGGTGCTAAAACCTGCCATAGTGGCCCACCTTGTGTGGGTCGCGTTCCAGGGTCAGCCAGTGTATATCCGGTTCTCCCCAGGGGGCTTACTCACTGATCCCTTTTCCCATCCTTTTTCCTTCCCCTCCCCCTTGGCCCTTTGGCAGGCCGGCATGATCTTGCCGATCTACGATGGACACATTGTTTGTCGTTGGTCGGCACTATTCTTGGATTGCGCTACACTTACCATCAGGTGTAGCGTAGGTGTACCGCAAGAACCTCGTAGTTCCTTTCTCACTGTTCCTTTCTCACTTCACAAGCGGCCTGCATCCAGCGACTTCCTGCGACCTTTGTCAGGTGGAAAAAAATATATGGCATTAATATTTATCTTTATATACGCAAGACTTTTTTTGAATCGCTGTCACTTTAATGTAATTATATGGAAGAAATCAAAATCTAATCATCATTTAGAATATTCCCTTTTCAAAATTGTTATTTTTTTCAGCAAGCAACCTAATTGATGGCAAGCTAAATACAACGTCTGAAATGTTATTATATCTAAACCCAGATTTGCCGCCAAAAAGTAAAAGGTACGTATTGTTATAATAATGAGTAAGTATACTCTTTTATACCGAATCCCCCACAATGTTTAATATATATGGATTTAAACCGGCTGATTACAAAATTAGATTCGCCCGGCATGATCAATTAAAGCGGTTGTACGGTGGTCGCTGTCCATTCGGGTACCAGAGTACATTTTTGAAGTGATAACTTCTTATGGGAGGGTGAACCGAAACGTTCCGTAACGCGAGCGGTCCATCGACCAGCCAGGGTAAGCTGACCTCCCTGGAACATCGATAATTTCGAAGCCCATAATTCTTCTGATATTGTGGGCATACATGGGCGGTGGAGATCACTTACCATCAGGTGACCCACTTGCTCGTTTGCCGATCTATGCTATAAAAAAAAAGTCCCAGGTGGCGTCACATAGTGATCAGTTGGCTTGGACCGGACTTTAACCGGACTTTCACAAGACTTTGACAGGACTTTAACCGGACTTTGACCGGACTTCGACAGGGCTTTGACCGGACTTAGACATGATTTTGTCCGGACTTAGACATGATTTTGACCGGACTTTGACTGGACTTTGACCGGACTTTGACCGGACTTTGACCGGACTTTGACCGGACTTCGACCGGACTTTGACCGGAATTCTACAGGACTTTGACTAGACTTTAACCGGACTTCGACCGGACTGTGACAGGACCTTGACCGGATAGAAGGCCAAGTTATAATCATAGTTTGTATAGACAGCCACTGTCACGTCGGTAGCCGAGATGAGAGACATGGTATTAATGGCAGTAAAGTGAAATGAAAGACTGCGAATTCGATCCCCGCACCGAGACAAAAGTTTGTGTGATCCACAAATTTTTGTTTCGAGCCTGGATGTTGTGGGACCGCAAATCCATCAACTCCCTCGTAGTTCCTGACACCCATAATACAGGTTAACCTAGTGTGGGGTCAGGACCATGATACTGAAAATAGGGTGACCACTAAAATCGGTACTGTCCTGGGGTTCGCGCTACAGCACCGAAATATGCTGAGTGCTCACCCACCTGTCGAGGCCACGACATGCAATTGCGTAAATAATGTTATTCTTGTTTTTTTTTCATATTGATTTTTACCTGCATAAGTAGTTGTATACATATACAAGTGTATGTATGTCGTTGTCCGTGATAAATAAATTGTTTTTCTTTCTTATTGTTGGTTAAAGAAACTTCGCCTCCTGACATTTCACGGGTGGTTGTACCTACTGGTTGCCCCTCTATCTACCTTTTTAATGTGCATACCGTTTTTGTGTTTTAATTTAAATATTTTTGACATTTTAGTGTAACAACGGTTATTACGTATTTAAAAGACCGTTCAATACTAAATAACCTGACAGCGATCATACTTGGCGCGATTGGATTGGTGATAATTGTACTTTCTGTATTTATTTTCATTCTGTACAAGGTAAGGCATAATGCTTTTAACATTATCGTCTATCTATCTAAATATATAAAACTCAAAGGTGACTGACTGACATAGTGATCTATCAACGCACAGCCCAAACCACTGGAGGGATCGGGCTGAAATTTGGCATGCAGGTAGATGTTATGTCGTAGGCATCCGCTAAGAAAGGATTTTGATAAATTCTATCCCCAAGGGGATAAAATAGGGGATGAGAGTTTGTATGAAAATCACGCGGGCGGAGCCGCGAGCAAAAGCTAGTTATATAACTGTTATTGAACTTAAAAAAGTCTATTTGATACGTAAAATAAATTATTTATTCAAGAAATTGTTTTCACCACATTTTGTTACACGTTTATGACTTAGCACTTAATATGATTTATGTTCACAACAAAGGAATACCCCGACATGAAGCCTAGCAAAGTTTTTAAGTAGGATATCAATTCCATCTCCAAACTTTGGAATTGTACTCTGGGGAAATTTACGTTTTATGTAGGCCATATTACTTAGGAATCGCTTGGTTATTTCCAAATTCAAGATAACCGTGGCTGTGTTACATTGCAGTAGGGACTAGTGGCGAAGGATGGACGAAGCCAAAGTTATTTATTCCTTGACTTATTAATTTGTCTATTTAACAGAAGTAAACCTGAAAATTAAGTTAACTAGTTTGCAGTTGGTGCCATGGCAATTTATTGGTGATTCATTGATAGCATCGACTAAAAAATTATTAATTTAATTTTTTGAGTCGGTTTTATTTCTGTTAAAAAAACGCCTTCTCCTATATCTATATCGCACCCCAGTCTACCTTAATTACTTTTGCTCGAGGCTTTGCGATCGCGAACGTTTTATTTGCTGAAAACTCACTTTTATTACAAAAAATTATGTAACCTATAGTGCCTATAGCATGCAGGAATCATGTGGATTCATATTAGTGAAAGAATACTCCTATATATCCCTATATCCCTAATACTTGGATCGGGTTATTAGTTCCCCCGACAAACAACATAAACTTTACATTTAAAATATGTACATACGTACACAACATAAATAGTATAGGTAATCAAATTAAATGTAAAACATATTTTTTCAGGCTAATTTCTTTAAACGGAAACAAAAGCAAAGATTAAATGAGCTGAGGGAAACTGTAAGAAGGAAAAGTTTGGTAAGTGGTTACTTACTAGTACGAGGTGACGTTAAATTACTTTTTAACCACCGTCATAAAAAAAGAGTCTACAACGAGAAAGCATAACTTCCCTAATTGTATAAAATGAAGTTAAAGTTTAGTTTGCAACGCGTAATTTGCGATCTTGGGGATCAAGACGCAATAAAATTGTCTATTAATATTAAGATTTTGTTATATATAGGTATATTGTTTTATTAACCCGAATGATGAATCGAGTGGCCTTTTATTCAAATACTCTTTAAAATTGTATTTTTTGTATAACGTACGTAATTTAGAGCCAATAAAAAAATCGGAATGCTCGGAATCATTTGTGCCGCGATGTACTTATTGAGTAATATGCGCGTAATTGACCCCGAGTTAAGCATTAGTACGCTTTACATTGCAGGATTAAGTTTTAGAAATGGCAATTAAATAACAAAGGAATAGAGTTTTCCGTTTATGCTAAGATAGTGTTTTGTTTCACTTTCGGCTTCGGATGCGAATTACACCCCGTACCGTAAATTGTATGAAATATTATCTGAATAATACGAATTACAAAAAAGCAAACAACTTATAAAGTAAAATAAACAAATTCAATAAAGTTTCGATTATAAAACTAACTACGTAACTCATTGACTAAATTTATGATGTTATTTTTTCCAGAAACGAAGCAATTCGGAGGCCAATGAACATAATAAAAGCGATGACGATGCGGATGTAAGTTAAATTATTTTAGTGGTGTAGTTGTGATTTGCCACTGCTATGCTGAGGTTTCGGGTTCGATCTCCGGGTCGAGTAAAAGTGATATTACTCGTTTGTAACATCCGACTGAAGTATTTTTTTTTATTTCATTGAATGACGAGACGAGCAAGTCGCTCGCATGATGGTAAGCGCCACGCCTGCTCATAAACAGAAGCAACATCACACAGAACTTTGAACTACAAAGCACTGCATGGCACTAAACTGCGCTCGTCACCCCGAGACATAAGATGTTAAGTCTCATAATGCCCAGTAATTTCACTGGCTTCAATGACCTTCAAACCGAAACACAAACACACTGTTGCTTGGCGGCAGAAATAGACAAAGCGGTGGTCCCAACCCAGACGGCCTCTCGCTTACGAGGGACCTACAACCATTCTTACATAAAATTGAGAGTAAAAGATCGGTGTTGATTTTTCCGTCATGGGAACCCTTAGGAATATAGTGCCTTTGACTCTCTTTTTTTCGGCCGATAATATCAACATTCTTTTTTTTTAGGCGGGATCTATTGAAGTGGTTGATGAGTCACCGTTAAGGATATCACCAACGACATCCGACGATGTTGTGTTAATAGAGGAACAGAAGTAAGGGAGATAGCACTTGCAACTTCGATTAATTATTGGTATGAATTTTTAATCGTAGGACTTGTTTTTGAGTGTAATATAAATAAGTGACATGAAAGAGGTTGTTCGTATTTTTATGACACTTAAGTTCCAAGAAATTAATATATTTTTACGTATTTGATAATTGTTTTTAATTTCACTGCAAAAATTGCTATGGCTAATATGTTTATTGTGACCTGATATATATTTATATCTAAATGCGTTCATCATTATTAAATTGTAATAAATAAATGCGTAACGTACCAGAGTTTTATTTACGTGCCTGTAGAAAATAAGCACAGAGTTTGCTACAAATAAAGAAAAAAATGTTTAATAGTGTATAATGATCGTAATTAAGTCGTGAAACTTGAAAAAAATATGTAAATACTAATAAATCCAATAACTGTTTTATATTAAAAAGTGAGGAGAAATATGTGTAACCCTTTTTATATTGTGAGATTTTACACAGTTAAAATTGATATGATATAGGAGTTGAGCAGCAATCATTCTCCAACGGAACTGAAGCGTATGCAGCAGTGAACCGAAGTACTTAATACTCTTGTATCATCACCTTATTTAAATCATAATATCTATGTAAGGTATGAACAGTATATAAATATGAAACGACTATTTATTTTATAAAAATAGTATATTTTATTTTATTTATTCCAGAATAAAATCCATATTCATACAAGTTAAACATTTATTTATTAATCAAAATAAATCTATATATATTCTTAATTAAGTCTTGGTGTTGTGATTTTTCACTTGGTTCTCAATCCACCTGTCAAGTAACGCTCCCTGAGTTTATAGGAGTGCGTCGAGCACTGTGTTTTCAGATCCATAGAACCGCTATCTCGTGTTTGGAACTCTTTGTCTTATTAATGCGACGTAACCAGGGAGTCTTCCCTCCGTAAACGTATTGGAATCACTGCAAAACTTCGGCAACCTTATCATTATACATAATGCTTTATTATACTGTACCTAAGTGCTTAACTGAGATATATTATTCAAATGGCACATAATGTTTTTTAAATTTGTAGATAGACTTAAACTTTAAGTAATTCTTGGAGAAATAAATTCTTTCACATGCATCTTTTTATCGTTTTTTTTAAAAACAGATATTATCTTCATTTATAAAATTTTATTAGATATAAAATCTCTAAATTACAGAAAATATATTTAATAGCGTATGGTTTAAAAGTATCCCAAATTCTTAGCTTCGGTGGCAAGGCCCAGCAACATTTGGGTGACCTCGTCTCCTTGTTCGTGAATTCTGTTCGCAGGCCAGTGGAAGTATGTTCCCCTTAGCTCGTAGGTGAACGCGAGTGGCGTGCCTAGAGCGTTGCGTACCCAGTCCATACTGCCGCCTGACGCTTTGTCTGTAATTTTCACAACAGAATAAAATATTGTTAGATGTAATTTTTTATTAAGTTATGCGAACGGTGTTTATAAAATTGTCGTCGGGTAGATCCGCCTAAAATAATGTATAAAAGAGTGGCGCACGACTTGACAGGGACAGTTCGCATTCAGTCGTCGCGTAGTAAGGACCTTAGCACCAGTCGTAGTCGTTATTATAGTAGCCAGCATTCTGCTTGGCTGACCGTTACGGTAGTGGTAATTCCGTCGTGGTTAATCATACTAAGCGTGTATACAAGTGCAGTTAAAGTAAAGCCTACAATTGGTTACTCCTGACTCGGGTTTGTTCTCTGTGAATAGAGTAAATTGGTTTAAAGTGATCATGTTATTTGTGTCCTATTATTTTTTATAACTCATCTCACATTAAATTCCTAATTTCAGAAGTGGGATGGGCTCCGCAGCCCATCATCATCTTCTTGACAGTTAAATTTTCAAGGCATTACTTAATAACTAATGCTAGAACTTTAAATGCACTTGTGTCGGTAACTACGCGACATATCTATAACTGCGCGATGACTGCGACTGTCTACGAGGTATTTGGTGAGTCTGTTCCAATTTTATTGGATTTTTGTTAAAGCAAAAATTGCCAATAAAATTGACATGTGGCGAGTTGGTTAGATCATCAAGATGACCCATGGTGCAGCAGTGTCATAGAATAATTCATTCAGTGTAAAATCATTGTACTGCTAAATTTGATCGTGTTCAGAAATATAAATGAATAATTATCTACCCGATAATTATCAACAAATCATTATACTGCTAAATTTGATGGTGTTCAGAAATGTAAATGAATAATTATCTACCTGATAATTATTAACAATTCTATGCCTTTTACATTTTACAAGATATTTTGAAAATAACTTGTTGGCAGTAATAAATTTATTGTGAACATGTTAGTTTGCTGCTTATGGATACGAAAAGTCTTACATATTGTGTTCAAGTCTAAAGACAGAATGCCCCAGCATTCATGGTTGTCTACGAAGTTAATAATTGTGTGCCAATTGTTGTCAGAATTTATCTAGGACTATAATGGACGAGTTCTACTGATGTGGCATCGGCACTGGCATTTGGACCATATCGCCGTGTCCACGGTGTGATGGTTCACCCATACGGCTCACATAGCGGTTTTGTGGGACGACTGTGATAAGTATACATCGGGAAACTAACAAGAATTTGGTGAGTTCATTCCAGTTTATGCGTAGATCTGGTATAAAAGTAATTTGCAGTACCTACAGGTCTTATACACACACGGATTTCTCTATAGAGCAATGCTGTGTACCCACCATGCGCTAAATGCCTAATAAAAGGGATTCGCTATTTTGTTGTAGATATGAACGATGATGTTCAAATGACGTTTACTGCAAATTACTGTAACCGTAAGAGGTTGAACACTGGCTGCAATGCTGCCTGATATCCTGGAGAAGGACTTATGATGCCCTTGGATTCTGACCATGTTTGTTTTGCGAACTCACTGAGGGCGTATACCCCGTGGACATATTCTGCTATAGGATATGTCACACATCATCATCATATTATGCGGAACTGCTGGACTCGAAACAGTCCAACCTTTTAACGAAATGCCTTTCGGGTCCCTGACCTAGCAGACTTATTCCCCAATATGTATCAGGCTTCTGTCTGGCACACTTTAGTGTGGGGAGAGTTTTATAAAACTTATTTTCATGATAATCGCGTGCCTTGTGCCATGGAAGGGAGATTGGTGTCCTGAAACCTGTGCTCTCTTCTTTGAGAGTGAGTAACATGCAGTTCTGTTTCAGATATAGGCTGATGCGTGTGTCGTCAGTCATGAGGTGTGTCCTCTGGCGCGGATGGCGCCATGATGAGGTGTGTCCTCTGGCGCGGATGGCGCCATGATGAGGTGTGTCCTCAACAAGGGGGTGTGTCCCCCAACGATGGGGTGTGTCCCCCAACGATGGGGTGTGTCCCCCAACGATGGGGTGTGTCCCCCAACGATGGGGTGTGTCCCCCAACGATGGGGTGTGTCCCCCAACGATGGGGTGTGTCCCCCAACAATGGGGTGTGTCCCCCCACAATGAGCTCCAACAATGAGGTGTGTCCTCCACCAATGGCGTTAGTCGCCCAACGATGAGTATTTTGAGGCGATGTGCGCTTGCCTCCGGGCAGCTAACTAATGGCATCAGCCCATACACGCGCGCTCGCAATTTTGCAGCTACTATAGTGTGTCATGTGGCAGTGTGTGGGGAGTGACGGAAGTCCGGATTCTGTCATTCACGATACACTGAGAGTTATTTGTGTTATGTCCGAAGCCATTAGATGTTTAATCAATTACATTTGTTACTCACAAAACCCTTTTCTGTGGACGCTTGAGTGCACGCTTGCGCCCATAGTAACAGTTTGTTACTTCATAAAGAAGTTATGCTTCGGACACACACGAACCTGTATAACCATTTTTCTCCGTGTGTTTTTCTTTATGTTGCAAATACGAGGTTTAAGGCCGGCTTGAGGAGCTCGCTTTGTACATCTAGTGCTGGGCGCCGGATATCGCGACGCGCAGTAGCCGTCTGTTGGCAACGCGCAGCAGCCGTCTGCCAGCGTCGGGCAGCAGCCGTCTGCCTGTGACGGGCAGCAGCCGTCTGCCAGCGTCGGGCAGCAGCCGTCTGCCTGTGACGGGCAGCAGCCGTCTGCCTGTGACGGGCAGCAGCATCGGGCAGCAGCCGTCTGCCAGCGTCGGGCAGCAGCCGTCTGCCAGCGTCGGGCAGCAGCCGTCTGCCAGCGTCGGGCAGCAGCCGTCTGCCAGCGTCGGGCAGCAGCCGTCTGCCAGCGTCGGGCAGCAGCCGTCTGCCAGCGTCGGGCAGCAGCCGTCTGCCAGCGTCGGGCAGCAGCCGTCTGCCAGCATCGGGCAGCAACAGTCTGCCAGCATCAGGCAGCAGCCCGCTGCACACCATGCTGAAGACATCTAAGGACTGATGCGTATCCATGGTGAACCAATTCTCGCTTGTTTTATTTCTAAAAGTAAAAGTAATGTGGAATCCCAAGCTAGGATTCACACTAAGCTTTTTAAACTTGAAACCTTCACAAGGGCTACCCCAAAAGTGATTGTTTCAATTAGTCAGGATTGGTCGAAGCGGTGCATAAAGCGCAGCTAATGTGTTCCTGAAATTTTGTAATATAAGAAAGTGTCACATGGGTATAGCCATAGTGGCGGGTAACAGTCAGCTTCCGCAACATAGCGGATAGGCATCAGGCTGCGGGTTCGATTCCCGCACCTAAGATAAAATGTGATTATACCCATGGTGCCAGATGACGGTCAGCATCCGCAACATAGCGGATAGGCATCAGGCTGCGGGTTCGATTCCCGCACCCAAGACAACTGTTTTGTTGTGTGACTATGAGCTATGTGATTCTGCCGTGTATTTTTGTTACCCAGGAGGTGTAAGATGCTCGTGGGGTGCATCATGCAGGCAGACGAAAGCTGAGAAGTAAGACGACAGCGGTTCTGATGAAGAATACGGCACGGCGTGCGTGGTGCGGAGTGGCATTGAATAACGGCTCCGCCTAGAAACGACTCTTTTGCATTGTATTCTTCTAAACTCATTGTCCGTTCTGTAAACACCTAATGTGCTCGGGACGCGCACGTGTCAGGAGAGGCCGTGTTAGATGTAATTTTTTATTAAGTTATGCGAACGGTGTTTATAAAATTGTCGTCGGGTAGATCCGCCTAAAATAATGTATAAAAGAGTGGCGCACGACTTGACAGGGACAGTTCGCATTCAGTCGTCGCGTAGTAAGGACCTTAGCACCAGTCGTAGTCGTTATTATAGTAGCCAGCATTCTGCTTGGCTGACCGTTACGGTAGTGGTAATTCCGTCGTGGTTAATCATACTAAGCGTGTATACAAGTGCAGTTAAAGTAAAGCCTACAATTGGTTACTCCTGACTCGGGTTTGTTCTCTGTGAATAGAGTAAATTGGTTTAAAGTGATCATGTTATTTGTGTCCTATTATTTTTTATAACTCATCTCACATTAAATTCCTAATTATATAATATCAAGCTTGTATCCTCGAAAGCATAGATAGAGCTGCAAGGACTACGTCCATTTTTCTATGCTGTGTAATATTATAAAGAGGAAAGATTTATATTTTTGTATGTAACGAATAAACTTAAAAGCTACTGGACCGATTTGAAAAACTTTTTCACCATTAGAATCCTACATTATCCCTGATGAACATAGGCTACTTTTTATCGCGGAAAAAGCATATCACGCGGGCGGAGACGCGAGGAAAAGCTAGTTAGTAATATATCATAGCCGCCCGCTATAGTATACATATATTATTATTATTTTTAATTCGCAATAATAAGTAACGGAAATTAATTAAAATTAAAGAGAAGGCAAAAATCATTTACTATGGAAGTTGGAATGCAAAACGTTAATGATCATTAATTTAAATTAATTGTTAATTACAAATTTTAATGGGTGTATCAACAATAAATTGTATTAACCGTAAGTTATTGCCTGGAAACATTTTCTGACTATTAAAGCATCGTAAAAAGTAATTTAATTTTTTATCTACCAACAAGCGACCTGCGCCGGCTTCGCACGGTTAAAAATATGTTTGTTACGACATCACATTACAAATCTTTGATTTTTTCGGCTTTTCTGTACTATAATATGTATGTATTATACATATAAACCTTCCTCCTGATTCACTATCTATTGCTGAAAACTGCATTAAAATCCATTGAATAGTTTAAAAGATCTAAGCGAACAGACAGCGGAAGCGACTTCCTTTTATACTATGTAAAGATATTATACTAACTCATTGCTGGACACGGGCTATCTGTACTAATACTAACGCTATAGTTTCGCTGGTTTAATACAGGTTAGCAAACTTCACATACCCGAAAAAATCCTATGAAGAATTTTCAAGTATGCAGGTTTCCTTGCGATGTTTTCCTTGACTTTTAAAGCAAGTCATGAATACGAAATTTCGAAATCTCAAGAAAGTATAACCAGGAAGTTGGTTATCCACGGATTTGTTTTTTTTATAGCATTGACCGGGAAACGAGCAAGTGTGTCATCTAATGTTAAGTGATCTCCACCGCCCATGTACGCCAACAATACTAGAAGAATCATAGGCGCGTTGCCGACCTTAAGACGGAAGACGGGATTGGGAAAAAGAATTAATTAGTTTACTCTGTAAAAAGTTATGCATGGTCTAAAATAAAAATAACCTACCAACATACATACATCTGAAGCTAATAAAAGCGTGTTAAAAATATACGTGTCGAAATGAGAAACTCCTCCGTTTTTTTCGTCGGTTAAAAAATTGCATTTTAGTTTTCATAATGTGGATTGAACTACTTACGATGTCTCATAAGTTTTTTGTTCCGTTTAAATTTAATATTTAACATTAGATATGATAATACTCACACAAAATCTCAGCTGCTGTGGCAGGCCCACGGTAAATTTTTCCATTGACAAGTCGTCCGTAGTTTAAAGATGTTTTACCGACAGTTACCTGGTAAAGTATATAATTATTATTTCACCTGAGGCTGACTAATACTGCTTCGGGCCTCCGGAACTTCACTCATAGTACGAAACACAACAGCAAGCCGCTAATTCACGTCGGAAACCGGCGCGAATCACTGGTATATTATAAAAGACTTCTGCGAGTGAAGCCGCAAACAAGATCTAGTATTGAGTTTATCAAAATATTCACCAAGTCATCGTAATTATCCACATGAGTCGTAGAGTCGGAGTACGGCAGCAGAAGCATTTGAGCATCGGAGTGGAAAGCCACGTAAGCCTGTAAGTTTTCGATGCTCGCGATGTATGCAGACAAGGTCTTAGTCTCAACTTCCGAGAATGGCTTTGACCCCGCGTACGTTTGATAGTCGCATGGGTTGTCAGAAGCACCGTATTCTGTGAAACGGAAAATTGAATAATTCATTGGATTGCAGATGAATTATGTAGTTAGTTAATTTACTTTTACGATACCTTTTTGGCAAAATAGAACAATACCTTTGCTCATACATAAATAAAATAAAAGATAGATTTTTTTATTTGCTTTAATGACAAGACTAGCAGGTCGCGATTTGCTCGTCTCGTCATTCAATTAAATTAAAAAATATATTAGTAAGTGTATGGGGAAGTTATTTTTTTGACAGCCTCCGTGCCGCAATGGGTAAGTCACCGACTGTGACTCGAGACGCCACAGGACTAATCCCAGAGTGCCCAGAAATATTTGTTTCGGGTCTGGGTGTAAAGACCGATAGTCTCTCGTAGTTCTTAATACCAAAGACACAAGACTATTATTCTACTATTCTATTCTAGGAGTATTAGTGGAACTGTTGGGTATTATTTATTTATTTTATATCAAAAACTTCGAAAAACTTTCCACCCCACAGTAGCATTTGACTCGGTGCGGGAACCACCCGTAATGTAATCACCCGTTACGGTGGTAATCACACGTTACGTCACAAAGGCAGTTAAAATATCGTACCCAGCCAGTTGTAGTCCCAGTTCCGGTTAGGATCAGCACCGATGCACCCGTTGGGGGACTTTGATCTAGTTTTCCGCCACATACGCTCCTAGAAACATTGTTTATTTACTATGGCATTTTATTATACCCAGGTCATACTGCTGGGCAGGGGTCGCCTCTACTTACTGCGGCTGACTAAGGGTTTAGGCCTGAGTCCACCACGTTGGCCTAAAGCGGATTGGTAGGTGAATTACCTCCGAAAATCTTATGGAAAACTCACGTATGCAGGTTTCCTCACGATCTTTCCTTTTGTGTTAAAGCAAGCGATAATTAACAATGAATATACACGTAAGTTAGAAAAATCAGAGGTGCATGCCCTTCGGGCTAGTGTCGACCTTGCGACTTTCATCTCAAAATCTATGCCATTCCCCGCTGAGCTTTAGCTAAGATATGTAACTTCTAAATTACTGATCAGCTTTTATTCCAAAAGAGCTAAAAGCTTGATCCTGATGAAACCAGGCAAATAAAAACCGCATTGAAAATCTTTCCTTAGACCTTATGATACTACAAGTACCTACACACACGCACAGAAAATGATTTGACCCTCAATAACAGCTCTCTTTTAGGCAGTGGTTCAAAATATTAAATGCAGCCTTTGTGTATTCGTATAAAATAATTTAAAATAGGAAAATACCTTATAATAACTGAAATGATACCCGTCAGGATTGACAGTTGGGAAGATACGCCAGTCAAATTGATTTCTCAGCGCAGTTATGTTCGGATTATTGCTCGTTACCAGCTGGTTGATGAAGTATGTGGTTGTGGCAGGAGTGATCCATTCCCGGGCGTGTATACCTAAAAAATAAAAAAATATATTATGTCAAAATAAAATTACATGCGGTCGTTGAAAAAAGAAAGCTGAATGCTCTTGATTCCTTTGTTTGTTCCTTGAGGAATAGGCATTAAAAATTTAAATATTTGTTGTCAGTATTATTAAGATTTAGCTTATTATTATTATTTACTGTTTGCTAGTTAAAATAACATTGGCATCATAGACTAGTGGCATTTAGAGTTACTTAAAAAATAAATACCATCACGTGTCTACGACAATAAAAATGTTTAAACTAATGCACCGCCCGTCACGTCGGTTTTAATAAACTAATCTGAACATAATTATATTTTTTTTTGCATATTTTCAAAATACCGTCTTTCATAAAGAATTTTTTAGGTGCTTTTTTATTATGGCACTGCGTATTTTGACAAATATAGAGGTTTGTGTATTCCTTATGTTTTGTCTGGTTTAAAAACATAATATACATTTCAATTTTCGAATCCGAACAAAAATAAACTCATAGAAGTGGGGTTTGGGTAATAAAATAAAAGTGAATGTGAAGTGAAACGATTGTGTTAGCCAGGGTCAACAACCATCAAGATATCTTATGGCGTCTCATATGCGATATCGGATTCCTACCTATTGTCTCTGGTCACCAAAACCGTACTATTGTAATCTTATTAATAAACCCTCAAGCTCAAATACGGATTGTTCATCGGTCATCGGCCTGTCCTGTAGCAGGCCCCTTGATTTGCTTCTTACCTCTTCCGAAAAAAATAGCATTTATATAGGCCGGCATGATACTGGTGACCACTGATAAACATATTGCTTGTTGGAGGTCACTGGTTTTTTTGGACTGCACTGCGCTTACCATCAGGTGGAGTGCAATCACTTTGGCGTGCCCAGATAAAAAAATACTCGAACAAATATTAAGATGACGAGAAATTCGTGCTAATGTGTAACGACTATGGGCGAATAAACCGCCAAATTCCATAATATATAAATAGTTTCTAACTTATGAATTTTAAAATGAATTTATAAAATTCATTCTGCAATAAGTTTTGAGCGAAGTAACTTATTGATTTCAATAATATAATTAAGTGAACTAATCACATATTATGTACTGTATTGTTTTTATTATTTGTAACAAACCTGACTCGATAAAAATAACTGGCTTGTTCTCATCTCCGCTAGGGGTGTTGACCCTGATCCCTTGGATTTTACGACCTTCATAACTCTCGCCGCCCACGATTACTTGTGTCCAGTTTGGATGGGCTTTGTTTACATTTTCAATAAAGTTGTAAATCTAAAAAAAAAAGACTGCATTTTTGTCGTTTAAATAGCTTGATGCCTAGCGGGGAGTGTAATATGCTATCGAGATGAACATCGCAGGTTCGAATCCAGCTCTCAGGTCTGTTCCATGTTAGTGTGTATTCGTCATGAATGATCATTCCGCTTGACGGTGAAGGAAAACCTCGTGAGGAAATCTGCATACTTTTTATATGCCTGAATGACGAACGTCGCTCGTCTGATAGTAAGCATCACACTTGCCCTAAAATACGACACAACCCCACAAAGAACTTTGAATTACAAAGCACTACATGGTCATTGCGTTCATCATCCCGAGAAAGAAGATATTAAGTCTCATAATTCCCAATAATTTCACTGACTTCAATATCCTTCAATGCGAAACAAAATATCGCTTGTATATTGCTGCTTGGCAGCAAAAATAGACAAAGCGGTGGTACCAAACCAGACGGCCCCTTGCATACAAGGGGCCTATCACCTAGTGAAATACCATAAAATACCAAAGTATAGTAGTAATAAGTAGTAGAAAATAGTAATGTAAACTCTAGCCACCCACACCAGGCCTTCGTGGTGAACAATTCTAAATCTCCCAATAGAGTGGAATATAGAATATAGGGCTTATAAAAAAATGTGTAACTTACGTCATCTATATCGTGGTAAGCAGTCCATGAGAATTCTTTATTGCGGCTTAAACTACTTTTTTCATCGCTGATTATTCTGACAAGAAAATATAAAGATTTGAATTAAATGTTCAATAAGAACTTGAGTGGTAGAGCCACGCTGTAGACAGTTTTGTCTACAGCATGAATGGGCTGGCTCGACCGGGTCGCTACCACTGTCTCACAGAAAACCGACGTAAAGTAGCGGCTTGCTGCGTTTCGTACGGTGAGTGAGATATCCGGAAGGCCAAATCCCCTCCCCTTCCTAATCCCTAATTATCCCTTTCCTTTAAGGTCGGCAACACGCCCATGATTCTTCTGGTGGTGGGCGTACATGGGCGGTGGAGATCACTTACCATCAGGTGACCCACTTGCTCGTTTGCCGGGCTTTGCTATAAAAAAAAAAAGAACTATACAATCGTCAATAATTATTTTTTTAATTCTGGCACATTAAAGTGACTGCTGTAAATCTAATTATACAGTGTATATTAATTATGCACTGTCTAAATTTAATGGTGGCCGTCCAAAGGCATTGCATTTCTCCACGGTCGGCAGAATTATGCCGGCCCGACCTGTATAGGCTAGCTGACATCGGAATGCGACTTGCCGGAAGAAGCCACTGTGACGGATTTTTCAGCATGTGTATAGCGACCTTTTCCAGTCTGACACAAAAATATCAGGGTACCCCTAACCGAAAAATATTTATTATGATTAATTTTCACCTCGTGATTACGAAGGCTGAATTTTCACCTCGTGATTTCGAAACGTCGCGTCGGGATGAAAATTAATAAAAAGCCGCGATAAAATCCGTTTAAATTAGTTTCATTTCAATGTGTAATATTCGCGTAAATATAAGAAGTCATTAAAGTTTATTACTTACTTTGAGTAATCTTCGACTAAAACCTTGGTGTTCAGATTTTCATTTTCCGTAATTTGTTCCAACATTGTAATCCATTCTGGTGCGACAAGTATTTCAACTTTGCTTTTTGTCATTTGGTAAAACGGCACCTCCTAAAACAATAGAGTCCTGGTGAAATTGACTGGTCTACTGATTGGTGTAATAATAGCACAGCGATACTTATTTACTATAAATATATATACATAATTATATACATAATATATATACAGACGGACTTAATGCAGGCGACAGTCCCACCAGTCAAGCTTTAGGTTTGCAGAGAATAAACAAGGCAGTTAAAACAAGAAGATAATGATTATGAGAAATGTTGAATACAATATATTAATACATTATAAAAATATGGTAATAATTTATAATAATGTAATATATCTCACATAATCGGTTAAAGATAAAGTTATAACAAGCGAATTAGTATATGACATCTACAGATTTTGATAATATTGAAAAAACTACAAAATTATAAATTGCCTACGTGAATCATTGTTTGGTACAATAACTCAACTTTTGTCGATGGCCGATACACTCCACTCTTAATACTTGTAAATACTACTCAATTTTTTTACCCTTTGGGATAAACTGCAGGGCCCTTGCTAATGGGATATTGGCGACACATGCAGTTTCTCATCCCAGGGTCAAGGGATTTTGGGATATTTTTTAGTACCCTATTACAAAATTAAATTGGAATACCACTGCAATGTACTTAATCAAAACTAACTAGTCAGGAATTGAATATTCACTTCAACTCAAGCATAACATAAATCAACTGAGCTACCGGAACACTACTAGATGTGGTCACTAGACTGCCTGGGAATCAGGGCGTGTCTGAAACGTTTCAGAACTGTTCTAATTACATTGTGTGTCTTCAGAAGAGAACAAAGGAGTATCTTAAACTTCATTTGATAACCTAATTATACATTTATGATTTAACGTATGCAAATCAAATCAAAACCAAATCGTTTATTAATCATGTAGGCAATTGAAATAGCGTTTATGACAAGTCAGTACAAAAGTAAAAGAAATATATATAGAAATCAGTATCAACTAATGTATACATACATACATAGCATCATCAAGATACACTCGGCAATTACACTAAACATATTTATTATTATTATTTCTCCGTATATTTACTATGGAATAGTCCAGAATCGATATATATTTTGGGGTCGTCGATATGGTACATAGGCATTTTTATAGAAATAGCGCGCTGTTGGAAACATATATTCTTATAGTATGAGCCCACGATGTTTTTCCTCATAAATGTATTAGCACTTACATAATACTCCGTCATCAGCTTCATCAAGTTCCTCAACTGTTCCTCATCACCCAATACTTCGTACACCTTGTAGTTTTTATACGTTTTATACGTATCAACATTGGCCGCGTAAAGCGAATTTATAAAAAATAAAATTATTGTTATTGGCAACATTGTGAACACTAGACAATGACTAAATAATGTTGACGTTCACAGGCGCTTATAAAATCATGTCGAAGATAATGGAGTGCATAATCTTTACATAGTATAAAATGAATACGCTTCCGCTGTCTGTTCGCTTAGATCTTTTAAACTATTCAACGGATTTTAATGAAGTTTTCAGCAATAAATAGAGTGATTCATGGAGAAGGTTTATATGTATATATGTAATACATACATATTATAGTACAGAAAACCGAAAAATTTAAGATTTGCAATGTGATTACGTAACAAACATATTTTTACCCGTGCGAAGCCGGTGCGGGTCGCTAGTTATGTTAATAAAAGTGGAAGGCACACGTGTTTGTATGTTTATTGCCATGTTAATTTACGTATACGGTGTAATGTTAACTTGAGTCGATTCCTCATGCATATGCGCCTCATTAATTTGCTTAAAGACTTTGTAATGTGGGTGACGTACATAGGAACCTGTTGTGGCAACAGTGTAATGTATATTGTTCATCGTATAATCTATCTATGTATCTGTTGCTTGGCGGCAGAAATAGACAAAGTGGTGGTACCAATCCAGACGGCCTCTCGCGTATGAGTGACATAACACCTTGTATAACATCTTGGGACGGAACATGAAACGAAATTCAGTGTTAGTTATACCTCTTCTTGTTCTTTGGAAATTCAAGCGTGAACTTTTTAACTGCTGGTCAATTCATGCTGTAGACTAAACTGTCTAATACTATATAACCTATTCGTCAAAAACCCTTTGACATTTATTACAAAAATATTTTAAACTAGCTGTGCCCGCGAACTTCGTTTCGCCATCTTCATACAAACTTTCATCCCCTTTTTAAACCCTTCAGGGGTTGATTTTTGAAAAACATGTTTTATTCTGATGTATAAGCTATATTATTGTAAAGTTTAATTAAAATCCATTCAGTAGTTTTTACGTGAAAGAGTAACAAACATCCATACTTACAAACTTTCGTGTTTATAATATTAGTAGGATGGCTGACTGAAATTTTCTTCAAACATAGTAAACCATTTTTCATAAAAATAATAAATACACGGGTCTCCTTTTCTTAATGAGAGGGGTTAAGCCTTAGTCCACCACGCTAATATAATGCAGATTGATACACTTCACATATCTTCGAAATTTTTATGGAGAACATCTCAAGCATGGAGGTTTACATGTTTCCTTCACCGTTAAAGCAAGCGATAATTAACAATTAATACTCATGGAATTTTTGAAAAGTCAGAGTTGCATGTCATGCCATTTCTTTTGAACCTGTGACTTTTGTCTCGAACAACATATTAATCATTGCTGAGCTACCATTGCTTTTAAAAGCTATAAAAAGTCGCCTTTAAATCGTTTTTTTTAACAGGGATCAAACTTATAACACATCCTTTTTTTAGGGCGTTAAAAGGGCATACGAAGTCAGCATTTATCGATGTATGTGGTAAATGCTGCTAGCATAGAAAAAATGTTTACCTAAATACCTATGCGATGTCTAGGTCACTCGTACGCTAATCTGAAGTATGTGTAACGGGTTTGAGTGCGGGTACTCATCGGTTCTCTATCTAAATGACGCAATAGCAACATTTTATTTACTGATAATATTATATAAAAATAAAAATAAATAATACCCAAGAGTCTTGCTGGTGGTAGGATATTCTTATTCGCCCGGATAGCGACCACCGTACACTGGTGCTCAAACCTGCCGTACTGGCCCACCTTGTGTGGGTCGCGTTCCAGGGTCAGCCAGTGTATATCCGGTTCTCGCGAGGGGTTTGCGACATGACTTGATGGTTGAATGGTTATAGGCATACATCCTTGTATCACTGTGCCTGCATGCCTGGACAGGCGGATGACCGCATCCGCCTGTCCTGTCACAGGCTCCTCGATTTACTTTTTTCCTTTCCGAAGAGGGAAGAAGCATTTATACAGGCCGGCATGACTCTGGTGACCACCGATAAACTCATTGTTTGTCGGTGATCGCTGGTTTTACATGGCACTGAACTGCGCTCGTCATCTCGAGATATAAGATGTTAAGTCTAATATATTATAGATATCAGTAAAACTGTAGTTCCTTTATGAATTTACGCAATATAATAAAATATGATAAAAACTTTGAATTAATAATGTAATGTAATACAAAACGTCAAACATATTCATAATTTGCGCAAAATTTTGCAAAACTTCGCTAAAGAAACAATTAAAGACACGTACTTGTATTTGTTACAAATTTGTTAACACATCAATGAAGTTGGGTGGGGCTGTTCAAGTTTTATTATCGTTAACAAGTTTCCACTTGGCACTGGCGCTGACAAGTCCTTTAAACTCCCAAAACAGTTTGTTTTAAAGCTAACATACGTATATAATGGAATTTTTATTTTAAGTAGGCTCTTGAAACTTAAAATAAAATATCTTATAATGATTTCTTACATTTACGCGAATATTACACACTAGCTTTTGCTCGCGGCTCCACCCGCGTGATCTGCTTTTTCCGGGATAAAAAGTAGCATGTCTTATTCTGATGTATAAGCTATATTATTGTAAAGTTTTATTAAAATCCATTCAGTAGTTTTTACGTGAAAGAGTAACAAACATACATCCATCCATCCATCCATACTTACAAACTTTCTTCAGCCGTAATTGACCATTGAGTGGGGGTCCACATATAAAAGTGCATGCACACTTCCCTGATATTTCGCTGCACCGTGAGACGTGGCTATCACACTTGTGATGCGAATGTGGACGACTGTCGGAACATGCACTGTACCATTTTGTCGTTACTTAAAACAAAAAAGAACAAAACCTTATATGACAATACACGGTAAAAATTTACGGAGTCTCAGAGCTGATCGCCACGTAAGATTATATCGTAAGATTTGACAACCGTTCCACCTGGGGTGTCTCGCGCCTGCATGCCACAGGTAAACCACTCGGTGCAACAGTCTCTGACAAGTGGCGATGCACCTTTAATTGTCTTCAAGCATAGAGCAGGTACTAGGTTTGTTTTTAATCAACGGATAAAAATCGAGGAGGTTCTCAATTCGAAGCATTTTTTTGTATGTATAACCACCTATAACTCGGCCAAATGTTGAATAGATTTGTATGATTTCTACCCAGACCGCCCAAGGGAGATACGCGGCAGATTCTTAAACCGCGTACAATACACGTAAAGCTAACTAGACCTATCTGAAAAAGCCTTGAGTGGCTTCGTGGCTGTTGTATTTATAGGCTAAAGAGGGACAGGAGGAATAGATGGCAAGTGAAGTAACTAACTACAAAATTCTTATGGAGAACTTCTCAGGTATGTCTATTCCCTCACGATGCTTCGTTCACCGTTAAAGCAAGCTATAATTAACGATAAACGCGTATCCATTGCTAATTATCGTAATTGAGAAAAGTCAGAGGTGCACGCTCTTGGGGCTGGTTTCATACATCTCGATAGTCCGTATCACTCCCCACTGCTATCGTTCAATTTATACCAAGTAAATTTTTTTGTGGATATTAAAAATGTAACAAAATCTATTGGCCACGTAAATTATGTATCCAATTTTATTGAACAATTCATAATAATTAAACAAGCAATATTTCAAACAATTTAATTTACCGATTCAATAAAGGGAAGCCGTTAATAAAAAAGGTTATTATTTGTACTAAAGAATGATTTACACAAAGAGTTTCGTACATTAACCTGCTGGTTCAGGCTGTAATGGCTTCCAGATGGGTATTAAAGAAATATAAGTCTGTAATTTCTGGAGTCGAGATCAAAGATAACTTTGTCTATTGTTCAAATAGAAAAGGCTCTTAGACATATTAGCTCGAGTGTCGCGTGTCATTACTACGACAAATATTGGAGCATTGTCCTGTGGACTCTCGAGATAACAGCCTTTTCAAGAGGATTACTTGTATAGATATGCCAATGAACAGACAGCAGTCGCACTGTGGTTTCGCCCGTGAAAATCTGTATAAGATGGAAACCTAAATTTAAACAAATTAAATATGAATCAGTTAGGATTTAATATCGTTAATAATTTTAGTTTGTCACAAACTCCATGTTAAAACTCTTTTCATTGTTGCTATGTTATATATTTTTTTACATTTTGGGTAAGAACTAAAAATAGAACGGTAGAAACAATTTCCGATATTCGAATTTCAAATTGTCCATATAAAAATTCATATGGACAATTCCGTTCCGTTCCGTCGTAGTAACTCTTTGATATTAAATAAAAAACAAAAAATGTGCATATCTATGTAGTACCAACATAACAGTATAACTTTTCCACAATACTTGAGTTTGATGCTCCTGTGTTTACAAAGCTGTTTATCGCACAATGATCTTTTTTATGTTTGGCTTCACCATTCAATTAGTTTCTGTTATTTTATTCAATTGATATAATTACATAATGTCGTAGTAATGTTGATTTTTTTGTTCAATTAAAGGTGTCTATTGTTTTAATTGGCAGTAATTATATGTTATACTATTGTAACAAATGATAATTCTGCCTTATAACTTTTTGATAGTACAAAAGCAGTTACAATTTTAATTTACTTCTCTGAGTTATTTGGGCTTGCGACTTATGCGTTTTTTACATGACGCGACCATCGGAAGTCTCTCTTTAATATCAAATATATTATTCAATCACATACTCTACATATTTGATTCTTCCTCCATTAACCTTTAGTTGGTATATGGTTTGTACTTTGTATGATATATTATTACGATCGATCGAACGATCTTCAATAATTTCGGAATATGAGCTTATGATATGACCATTTTATGTATTTTTCTCTTGAGTGAATGACGACACCGAGCATTAATTGATTAATTATACTGATTCTTAAAAAACGGATATTACCGAAGTGCATAAATTATGTCCTTATACGTAGTTCAATGTTGGAAAAATATTTGCGTATTTCTCGGGAATTTTAACATTATAAGGCTACCACATGAGCTGACAATTCTTGATATTATAAGCGTTGGTTTTATCAAATCGTATCCTGTGAATAGAATCTTTACATAGTATAAAATTAAGTCGCTTCCGCTGTCTGTTCGCTAAGATCTTTTATACTATTCAACGGATTTTAATGTAATTTGCAGCAATAGATAGAGTGATTCATGAGGAAGGTTTATATGTATATCACGCTATGACCCATGGGGACAGAGCAGTAACATGCAGGTGAAACCGCGAGGGACAGCTAGTATTACATTAACTTATGAAACACTTCAAGAAAATATGATCACCGTCGTATAATAAAGAATCGCTTTCGTAACAATCGTCCATTTTAACAAAACGATTTATATTCAAAGTCACGTCTGCTCCAACAATTCATGAAAAACTGTAAAAGCTGTTCGCTGTAATTCGATAATAGCCTATCCGCACGATATAGAAATAATTGCCACTAAAATTGTAATATATCCTGTTTACAACCGATGAAATATAGAACAGTAATAAAAAGTCTTTTAACAATCCTACTTCGCTGGTAGGTCCCTCGTATGTGAGAGGCCGTCTGGTTGGTACCACCGCTTTGTCTATTTCTGGCACTAAGCTACAGTGTGTAAGCACTCTTGTGTTTCGGTTTGAAGGACATTGAAGCCAGTGAAATGACTGGACATTATGAGACTTATCATCTTATGTCTCGGGGTGATGAGCACAGTTGAATTCCATGCAGTGCTTTGTAATTCAAAGTTCTGCGCGGTGTTGCTTCTGTTTATGAGCAGGCGTGGCGCTTACCATCAGGCGAGCGCTATGCTCGTCTCGTCAGTCAGTCAAATAAAAAAAACTTCAGACAGTCTGAAAAATTAAATATCCTTTCGTAATGAGAGAATAAGTGATTTGTGTCATAGTTTTAATAAATACGATATTTGGCTTTATTTGGTTCACTCTACTGTTATTCATCCGTCGAGGTTTATTGTAATCGTAAAAGCACATAGACTTCAGATCGTTGCGTCAAGCGTCTGTGACGTCATTTGCTGTCAACGGCACTGGTGTTGCGTCACTGTTTGACTCTTTGAGTAGGCTGTTAACCTACGTTTACTTATAGACATAAGACTTACATTTACTTATAGACTTACCTGTATCCCCACTGGGATAGGCAGAGGCGCAATTAGTGCTGCACCCACGTATAACGTATAACACTGAAGTAACAATACCAAGTCGTAGTTTTCCAAAAACAAATACAACAGCATCCAGCGCGAGAAGCATCTTGAATCTTGAATAAATTATGGGAAGTTAACTGTGTACTCGGTGCAATGCTCTTACTTGCCGTGACAGTTAACACTAGAAATATATAGAGCATTAATATTTCAAATTTATTCGAGGTGCTTTGTAATAATATTTAAAATAATCAGAATGTATGGTCATAGAAAAATAGTCTTACATACTAAAAATAGAACTGATAACTAATAAAACTAAAAATGATATATTTATATTTTTCTTTATTTAAAATATTGCCGGTCTATGCTATAAAAAAAAAAACAACATTGACTAATACTCGAATTAATGATTGTTCGTCGAAATAGAATCTATCTGTGTAAAGTTATACGTTACGTGTACGGTTGTATATAAAAAAACATACGCGCCGAACTTAGAATCTCGTCCTTTAAAACACCTACACACATACAGCAAACATCTTTATTTCCAGTCTCCTCGCATTAAAGATTTTTTTACTATAATTCACTACAATATTTCGACGTGGCGCCTAATAACAATACTCTCGAGACGGGTTTAGTTACATTAATAAACGTTGAGAATGTACCCGAGTGAGGATAATGACCGAGTCACACATTGATACCAAACAGACGCCGCGTCGTGTCACAGCGTTTTTTCGTCGAAAAATATTTTCTCCCCGACTTTATTTCACGCTAGGGATATGGCGAACACCGCTGCAAAATTGCTTTGCGACAAATTTTTACGACACTTCATTTTTTTAAGTGAAACGTTTCAATGACACGCCCGCATACCTTGTACATAATTGTGGCTGTTTTTATGCTTCTAAAATGGTGTTTGTTTATCGTGAGAGGGAATGTTTGCAGTAAACATTGTATATTAGGTAGTATGTTATAGTTATGCACCCTGCACCTGTTCATACATGATAACAATTTGCTGACGATTACACATGAGCTTTTAACGAACATAAAGACTTTATGTAACTCTATCATGACAACTCATCTATGAAAACATGATAATGATTAGCTGACCAATGTATTTTGCATGTGTTCTTGTTTTGATTAAAGTTCTTGGAACTAAATCAAAACATATTGGCAATAAATGTGCTGACCACTGAGTTTAGCAGGTGTTCTTATTATGATTAAATTATCAAATTATGGAAAAACTCCTGGAACTGAACATTGGCACTGTAAAGCCACTGGCATTGTAAATAAGTTAAGGGTAAAAATTAAGATTATTATTAGATTTTAATCAGTCCGAAATAAATCTTCATTGTGAAGAGTTTGACTCTACAACTTTTTATTTAAAAAACCTACTGACGCTCCCGCGTAACTTTTGTCTATGTTTTAAAAAGGTTCGCCAATGCATGTTTTGCGTCTGTTGCACTATGTCTGAGTAAGTGCTTCTCATCGAATATAACCCAACGTCGGATTTAACTCTACGTCAATTATAAACAAATCTACAAGACTTAAATATCTGAACCAATTTTCTTCAAATATATAAATATCTCATTTAAACCAGCTTTCAAACAAAAAACGCATATTCAAATCGGTCCATAACTTTAGGTGCTCCATGCCTCAGACAGGTATATTGGCAAAATTTTTAATGTTATGTAATAGATACATTCAAAAGTAGTATTCTTATAATTTATTTGGTGGTTAAACTTTACTCGAATGTCAAGAAATAGGTCCCTAATTTATCAAACATTACATAAGTTATTGCTCGTCTTTGTAAATTCTATAATTTCCTAACAATGATTATGAATTACATTAAGTTTTACGGTCATTATATGATTTAATTATGTATTGTGAGCAAACATTGTAACTTGTTAATCAAATAACCATTTATGTTAGTAATTTAATTATATTTGTATTGGTCTAGCCAAGACTAATTGATTTCATAATTGGGTAATGAATAGTGTTGAATTAAAATAACACGGGAATCTTAACTTTAACGTTGGATTGCACTATAATAGCAGCTATAGTTAAGGTTTATGTCAAATTTGACGATAACAGTAACGCTGACTTAAACATTGACTGCGGAATGTGTTGCACTATGTTGTATCGTATTCCGATACTACTAGATTCCTCAATTAATACTAGAAGCAGGGACATGATATTATTTTAGAACACAGACGCTTTAGGAGATATATCGGTTTGGAGGTTATAAATGAACCATCTGACAGCTATTTAACTTAAACAATAGCTTTAACTAGCGAATCTTGGGCGTTTACGGTTAGCAGCTAAAGTTATGACGACATCTAACATTTGCCAATGGTGCATCTCATGTTTTGCTTAACCGGTACTTTAACATGTTTGTCATTGCTAAAGTAAGTTGGTGCAACCCAGCATAAATGTTTCAGTTTCAAATAACTTAACTGAAATACGATAAAATACCACACAGATTATATATTTTGTTCCCGATCGGGAACAGAACAGGGACAGGGACAGGGACAGGGACAGGGACAGGGACAGGGACAGGGACAGGGACAGGGACAGGGACAGGGACAGGGACAGGGACAGGGACAGGGACAGGGACAGGGACAGGGACAGGGACAGGGACAGGGACAGGGACAGGGACAGGGACAGGGACAGGGACAGGGACAGGGACAGGGACAGGGACAGGGACAGGGACAGGGACAGGGACAGGGACAGGGACAGGGACAGGGACAGGGACAGGGACAGGGACAGGGACAGGGACAGGGACAGGGACAGGGACAGGGACAGGGACAGGGACAGGGACAGGGACAGGGACAGGGACAGGGACAGGGACAGGGACAGGGACAGGGACAGGGACAGGGACAGGGACAGGGACAGGGACAGGGACAGGGACAGGGACAGGGACAGGGACAGGGACAGGGACAGGGACAGGGACAGGGACAGGGACAGGGACAGGGACAGGGACAGGGACAGGGACAGGGACAGGGACAGGGACAGGGACAGGGACAGGGACAGGGACAGGGACAGGGACAGGGACAGGGACAGGGACAGGGACAGGGACAGGGACAGGGACAGGGACAGGGACAGGGACAGGGACAGGGACAGGGACAGGGACAGGGACAGGGACAGGGACAGGGACAGGGACAGGGACAGGGACAGGGACAGGGACAGGGACAGGGACAGGGACAGGGACAGGGACGCTTCCAAGTTATCCACATGATTTTGATCACCTTATATTCTAGTATAGAAACATAATACTCAAAAGCCCAAAATATATGTTAATAGTTAAAATATCTGCATAGCGCTCTGGCTCAGCCATATACACTAAGCCACTTATCGGAATCAGATATTTTGTCTGCACTACTACGAATCTACTTTATCGATTCGGGCGCTCTCATGAATTCTTTTTGGTACATTAACATAGATATCTCACATCGGATCCGGGAAGCTTCTGCATCGATTCCTAATGGAAATAAGCCGGGACAATGCGATACTGTTTCTTGAAAGATTCTTGATTAAGTTGTCTAAACAGCTTTTGGAGATATAAATAACTAAAGTGATTAAAAAAGAGAAGTGGAGATGTAAAAATCTGTTATAATTTTATTTTGAGCGTTTCTTTTTATATTGTCTCGATATAATGGATACAACGCAAGCATTGCAATTAAAAAGATAAAGGTCGCAGGAAGTCGCTGGATGCAGGCCGCTTCCAACAGGTCGGTCTGGAAATCTTTGGGGGAGGCCTATGTTCAGCAATGGACGTCCTGTGGCTGATGATGATGATGATTGCAATTGCCGTGTTTCAAAAATTAGATACTCAAATAATTGTTTTGTGTCTAGTGCGAAGTCTTCGACACCTATCACATCTTGTATACAAAAAATATGTGTTAATTAATTTCCAATATGCTGTAGATAGTTTTGTCTACAGCATGAATGGGCCGGCTCGAACGGGTCACTGTCTCAGAGAAACCGACGTAAAGTAGCGGCTTGCTGCTGCGTTTCGTACGGTGAGTGAGATATCCGGAAGCCCAAATCCCCTCCCCTTCCCAATACTTAATTATCCCTTTCTTTTAAGGTCGGTAACGTGCCCATGATTCTACTGGTATTGTGGACATATGGGCGGTGGAGATCACTTACCATCAGGTGACCCACTTGTATGCCGACCTATGCAATAAAGAAAACAAATATAAAGCCAAAAACCAGAAAAATAAACGAAACGTCAGTTCGGTGCGGCGCTAATTTAAAAAAATCAGAATTTTAAAATACAAGTTTATTTACAGAAGAGTCGCGACCTCGAGGGTCGCGGGTTATGGAACGCTGCGCTACTGTCATTCGATTCGATGACACGACACGATGCTATTATTTGCCTATGAAAATAGAATATCATATTATTAAGCCCTCATGTCTGTTTACTCACAGTGCGGCGTCGAATGAGAATCAAATTGTTTCTGAAAAATCTAGTTTAATCCGTTGCTATATATTTTTTGTTATAAGATTTTCTTGTATAAGGTTTCGAAATAAATGCTTACTGTGTTCGATATCTAATAACAGGCATGTCTTATAAAATGCGTCGTGCAAGTAAATTAAGTTGTTAGCATTTTAGTTTTCTCTTTAGATATTGTTACTTAAATAAAATAAAAAACTAGCATCGGATTTTTTATACCATATCTCGACAATTGGCCTTGAACTTCCACAATACTTGAACACTCAGTTCTGGAACATTACGGATACGATATCCGCATTAGTTGGATATTTTCTTTTTTTACACCGCATTTCTGGCTCAGTCAAAGTAGATATAGATATTTTGAGTGGTAGAGCCACGCTGTAGACAGTTTTGTCTACAGGATGAATGTGCCGGCTCGGACGGGTTGTTACCACACCATAGAAAACCGACGTAATATAGCGGCTTGCTGCTGCGTTTCGTACGGTGACTGAGATCTCCGGAGGCCCGAATACCCTCCCCGTCCCAATCCCTTAATTATTCCCTTTCAGCTCGGCAACGCGCCTATAATTCATCTAGGGTTATGGGCATGCATGGGCGATAGAGATCTCTTACCATTAGGGTACCCACTTGCTAGTTTGCCGGTCTATGCCACAAAAAAGATATCAATGAAGATTTAACAAAACCAAAAAATCTGCCTTATCCGCCGTTTAGTGAGGACAGTTTATACATTCTTTATCAGCTAACTAAATAAGGTTTTCCGGGTCACGCACACCTGAGTTTCAAAAACTTTTTGCATAAGTTGTTAGAATCGAATGCTGCCCGAGGGAGGGCGGGAACTTGGCACGGCAGCGCCACCGCGAGATATAAATGTTTGTATTAACACTTCACTTTAAAGTACGTATATTTTCCCCTTATTGTATTCTAAAGCAAAATTACCTATGTTCGAAGTAATTTCAACCTACTTCTTTATTTACAAAAGTAAGCATAGGTTGTTTTAACTTATTCATGTGTTGGTTGTGGTATATTTTGTTTATTTTCCAACAGGAAGCTAGGTTTTTTTTTAATAAATACACCTAATAGTCACACATATAGTCCTGACCCCACAGTAAGACACGAGTCTTGTGTCGTGGGTATCAGGAACTATGAGAGACTTTCGGTCTCACAACACCTAGACACCGAAACAAATATTTGTGGATCACACAAACATTTGTCTCGGTGCGGAGATCGAACCCGTGGCCTCTCGCTTCACAACCGCTACTCGCCCGCTGCGTTACGTAGGCTTTGTACAAGTAAGTCGTTAGAAATGTAATACACACTGTAACTTTAATTTGGGTGTAATCAGCACACCCACATACCCAGCACAACAAATCATAAAATATTAAATACTAGCTTTTGCTCGCGGCTCCGCTCGCGTGATCAAACAAACAAACAAACAATCAAACTCTACAGCTTTATAATATTAGTATAGATTTGGGTAGCTTAGCAACGGAAGCCTTCAAATAATATTATTTGGGTAGCTTAGCAACGGAAGCCTTCAAATATGAATAATTTCCCCGTTTTCGCAACATTTTTCACTGATTCTTCGCTTCTAATGGTCGCAGCGTAATATTATATACCCTAAAGCCTTCCTCGATAAATGGACTATCCAACACAAAAAGATTTTTTCAATTCGAACCAGTAGTTACTGAGATTAGCGCGTTCAAACAAACAAACAAACAATCAAACTCTACAGCTTTATTATATTAGTATAGATATATACATTTATAAAATACATATATACATTTTCTATAATATATGCGGTAGAAAATCAATAATATTAATTACCACAACATCGACATCAAACTAAAGGGATAATTAGGGCTTGGTAAAGGTAGGGGGGATATTTGAGCCTCCGGATATTATTCATCGTATGAAACGCAACAGCAAGCTAAATATTACTATTATATAGGTAAAGAATTAATACTATAAAATATTATCATTGGGAACTTTTCATGAAATATCAACGCGACACTAAAATAAAAATATGAGATTTATATTATGCATAATGGGCTTTTGGAGACTTAGAGACTTGATAGAATAATAAGTGAAAAACAATGTCATCTCAGAAATTATGGTAATAAGTTATCGAAATAAGGCTTTAGTGCTTTATAACATTGAATATTTTATGGTACTTAGTTGTAAAGTAAAATAAATTTATTATTTTTAATAATGTTTTAAATCCTCATATTTATATTTAGCATTATTACACAGTAATACTGAAATGATTAGAATAATAAATGTCTGGACAGATTTCAAAAAAACTAAATATATAAAAATCCCTTTTTTTCTCCGGGGTTAATAAATGGAGAGAAAACGGTAGAGTTACTCTCTTGTAAACCCAACAACTTTATGTGGGCAGGGCACCCGCACCTACTATCTAGTTTTTTAGCGGTTTTTTTCCCTTAAACTTATTTTTAACCTTTTTAAAGCATGAGCCAGCAAACGAGGAAGTGGGTCAGTAGATGGTAAGTGATCTCTGCCAACCATGAATATCCACAATACCCGAAGAATCATAGGCTGATCGTTGCGGACCTTAAAGGAAAGGAATAATTAAGAGGCTGGGAAGGGGTAGGGATTTAGGCCTCACTCACCGTACGGGAGGGTAAACCGCTTCGTAACGTAACGTGTTACGGCGTCACTCTGGCTTCCCTTTCACTCACGCATACAACAGCAGTAGGCAGGCTCCTCTTCTCTCACTTTTACCCACATTAGTTTAAGTTATCACTTCTGTTGAGCGTCCCGAGACACACACGATTTTTATTTTATTTTAAACACACGAAATTGTTTTAAAATCACGACAAGTTCGGGTCGTTTTCGAAAGTCGCGTCGGATTGACGTGCGTATACGTAGGTACGACTAACTCTCAAGCAGTCTGCGCCCTCCTATAGTACTAGGAAGGTCGGGTTTCGTGCATGGTCGTACGTTTCCGCAAGAGTTAAATTCGTACAAAACGCGTCCAAAGTGTGGGTGGCCTTATTCTCTACATAGATGTATTTTCTCTGAAAGCTTTTTTTTTCAGTTCAGCTGATTTATAAGAAGGCGGGTATTAGCGATTAGTTTGGAAGCAATAATACTAAAGTACTGGTAAAAACACCCACGTAGGCTGCCAGGCTTTTAAAACGACAGTGGGAGGTTGTAAAACTGATTAATGGTATTTGCTAAGTTAAACTAAAATAACAATTTACGTTTATTTTAGACATAGCAGAAGTATTTCCAAGTTTAAGTAATCCGACTAATATTATAAGCGCGAAAGTTTGTAAGTATGGATGTTTGTTACTCTTTCACGTAAAAATTACTGAATGGATTTTAATGAAACTTTACAATAATATAGCTTATACATCAGAATAAGACATAGTCTACTATGTTTTTCAAAAATCAACCCCTGGAGGGTTTAAAAAGGGGATGAAAGTTTGTATAAAAAATCTAAACCGCTGAACCGATTTCAATAAATTTTGGCACAAATATAGTTGATGATCCAGGGTTAAACATAGGGTATTTTTTTTTTAAATGTCACCTCCTAAAGGGCCCAAATAGGGGATGAAAGTTTGAATGAAAGCTTTTTGATGACGAAACGAAGTTCGCGGGCACAGCTAGTCGTACATAAACAAAAACATTTACGTAACAGTCTCGGGAAAAATAATCAAATTCTGTTTATAAGGAGACAAACTACCTTTCAACTATCATGTCTCATTTAATATGAATAACGTAATGCATTTGTCGTGAAAGCAAGCAATGTACTTAGCATAAGTATAATATATATTTTTATCGTCCTACACTAAACATAACAACGCAACGTACCGAGATATTGCGTCCTTTAATCTTGATTACATTTTATTTAGATTTTTATGAAACTATATTCTAGTATATGTAACGAGAAATGATGATAATATGATAAGGCAATTTGAAGTTACGTATAAAATATATGATAAAAATATGTTTTAGACTCTCATAACACAATTGGCAATGGGGTCTTACTGGAAACGTGTATAAGTAAATACATGTGAAAATTATATATTATCACAATTAAATAAATCAATACATCCAACAGTCACACACATAGTTCTGACAGTAAGATATGAGTCTCTTGGGGCTGGTTTCAAACCTGCGACTTTCGTCTCGACAGTCCATACCACTCCCCGCTGAGCTATCGCTGCTTAAAGGAACTTACAGAGACTATTTAATCAGAACCCAAGACAGTAGTTGGTAGACTTTGTTACATTCTAGGCAGTGATGCACAAGAAACCAGTTCAAAGAGTGTACTCAAAGACCTAGACCGTCTAGCTTTCTGGAGAAACTAATTAAGCTCCACTGGAGCTTCGGTGCAAGAGATTTTAGACTTTTTGTAACGACAAAGCGACTGCATCAAACATAATTTATTTATTTTATTTATGGCTCTTGCAGTACTATGCATTTAGCCAGTGTCAAGTACAATTCATTCTCAAGTTATTTTTACAAGAACGATGAAACACGGGTGCGGTCGATTTCAAGGCCTTGTCGGAGTTTTGGTGTTAACTCCTTTCAGTACGATTCTTAATTCACTTATTTCAATGTTTCCATACACTGTTCATCACCGTCAATGTTTATTGAACAAATCCATACCACTTTTATACAATACACACAACTCTAAACTAGTTTATGAAATAAATTAAAATAAGCGATAAACTGCACTGTCAGAATTCCCGCCAAAACTCCATCAAACATAATTGTAAGTGCATTCCAAAGACAAAGTTGACGGACAAGAGCATAGATAAGCCATTTTTCTGCCATCGGTATGTTTTACAAAGTCACAGTGGTAAAACATAATTAGAGACCTTTGTGCAAGGACAGCCTCCGTGGCGCAGCGGGCGAGTAGCCGGCTGTAAAGCGAGAGGCCGCGGGTTCGATCCCCGCACCGAGACAAATTTTTGTGTGATCCACAAATACTTGTTGCGGGGTCTGGGTGTTGTGAGACCGAAAGTCTCTCGTGGTTCCTTGTACCCATAACACAAAACTCGTATCTTACTGTGGGGTCATGGCTATGTATGTGACTGGGTGAGATTGGGTGTATTTAATTATTTAAAGTTAGTCTAAACTAACTGAGAGGGATAGTTATAGAAATCCGTTAATAAAACAAAAAAAATAAATATACATTGATTTTCTCGCTGTGCATTTTGTGTTCATGAAAGGTGATGGTTTTAAAAGTATGGCATCCGGGCTAGGTTTTTAACCACTTAAAAAAAGGAGTATGTTTCAAATCAGAGGGTTTTTTACTTGTCTCTTAATGTGTTTACATCGATTTCTCAGCTAAATGTAGAACGATTTTGATGAGAGATATTTTTTCCATAGAGTTTCGAGAGTGATATGATTTCGAGATTGATATGAATATGTAATGAATAAAGATAGTGGGCTGGAGAGTGACAAAGGGTACTTTTAAATCAGTAATATGAAAGACTTCCACGAAGGCGGAGCCGCGAGCATAATCTAGCAAATTACAAATGATAAGTTCTATTTTTTTGAGTAGTAGAACCATGCTGTTGATAGCTGTGTCTATAGCATGAATGGGCCGGCTCGACCGAATCATTACCACTGTCTCACAGAAAACTGTCGTAAAGTAGAGGGTTGCTATATTTCGTACAGTGAGTGAGATATCCGACGGCCCAGATCCCCCTCTCTAGCCTCCCTCCCTCCCTCCCAATTCCTTAATTATCCCTTACCTTTAAAATCGGCAACGCCCCTATGTTCTTTTAGTATTGTAGGCGTACATGGGCGGTGGAGATGACTTACCATCAGGTGACCCACATGCTCGTTTGGCCGTCTATGCTATAAAAAAGAACATCAATGATTTGTGTAACATTTTATCTCATATTTTTGTAAACCACTAGCTATGTAATTGTGCCCTACATAAAATCTGCATACTAACTAAACTAAACTAGAATACAATGGTCAAAAACTCGTTTTTTTTTGTAAATTCTCGTTTGCCTAGTTACTTTCCACCGTTGACATTTTGCGACGTACGTTTGAATACAATATGGCTGACAGCAGATGAGATAACATTTGCCGCGCGTGGTTGTCACAAAACATTTCCATGGAACAGAAGACCAACACGTTCTAAGAGCCTGAAATCTGTTGCGAAATCTAATAAATGCTATCAAAAATAATACAACGAAAACAGATTTTGAAAATTAATGGAGAGTATATTTTTTAGCTTTATTATTGTATTGAATTTAAATTTTACTCATGCACTTTTTATTGGTACATCTACTGCTGCACAGATATTGCTACAAGATTGTAGGATGTTTGTTTTTTTCTGAAAAATATTTCAGTAATTCAGGAACGGTTAAACGAATTAATTTAGCTCCTTAAAGATATTAATCGGATCTACCGTTGGACCTTTTCAATTTTACAATTGTATTTTTAATAAAAACAACAATTTAGTCTAATTTGGGTCCAAATTTATGAATTTGTAATCAAAATTTGTAATCTGTACCTTTTTATGCTGTGGTGCAGTGCAATCATCACAAAAGCGCGCCAATTCGTATATGAACGCCAAATGGCGCCTGAACAATTTGCAACGGATTTTTAAAAAGAAAATTATGTAAGCTGCGACGTTACTCAACGGCTCACTTCATTATATTAGATTTTATTATATAGTATAAATATAAGCAGACATTTACTTTTTTCAGTAAAAAAACACAGTATCTACTCAGTACAGTGAATTAATTCCATATTCTGCGAGAAAAAAAAAAGACTACGTCGTAATAAGAAAGTATTTTTTTTTTTATAGCATAGGCCAGCAAACGAGCAAGTGGGTCACCTGATGGTAAGTGATCTCCACTGCCCATGTACGCCCACAATACCAGAAGAATCATGGGCGCGTTACCGACCTTAAAGGAAAGGGATAATTAGGGATTGGGAAGGGGAGATTTGGGCCTCCGGATCTCTCACTCACCGGACGAAACGCAGCAGCAAGCCGCTACTTTACATCGGTTTCCTGTGAGACAGTGGTAACGACCCGGTCGAGGCGGCCCATTCATGCTGTAGACAAACCGTCTACAGCGTGGCTCTACAACTCGTTATTCTAATGTGTAATAATTGTACACACATACGTATGAACATTTGTTTCCAATTAAATAGTGTGTGAGAGGTTATTTTGGTCGAGAAAATTACTACAACTATATAATTTAGTCGATATATGACGAAACATAGAGTTGTCGACGATCTTTTTTATCTATAACTGCGCTACATATATCAAAAACGTTGATTAGCGAAGTTACTCTACTCAGTTAGCTACTGGAGCACTCTCGAACTCCTAACTTTTCCTTTTGATAATAATATTAATTTTACCCATTTTCATTATTCGACAGATGTAACAATTTCGGTTTGCACAGTAATTGTGTTATTCTAACCAACTCGTGAACATCACATTAATTATAAACTGACATTACGTCTTGTCAAATTCCGTACCTAATTACTATTGACTGCCTCGGGGGCGCGGTTGTAATGCTGTGAGTTGAAGTCTCGAGTTCGATCCCCGGGTCGTTAAGTTATATTGAGTTTCTATCACGAAATGTTCAGTAATCAGTCCGGAGTCTAGAATTGGGCCTGATATGCCGATAGGCTCGCCTCTACCCATTTGGGTGGCTCCCGAATGCAATAACCTATATTGCTACTGTCTCACAGAAAACCGACATGAAGTAGCAGGTTGCTTGTTGCATTTTGTGCGGTAAGTTAGATATCCGGAGGCCCAAATTCCCTTCCCTTTCCTAATGCCTTAATCATACCTATCCATTTAAGTTGGCAATGCGATGATTATTCAGGTATTGTGGATATTCATGGGCGGAGTACTTCACTTACCATCGGGTGACCCATTTGCTCGTTTACCGGTTTCTGCTGTAAACATAACTTGAAAAATCACATGCGTATTTCCAATAACTGGAACTGAATCGGCGACCCCTGCCTCAGTAGCCGGTTCCCCTCCCCGCTAGGCAATCGTCGTTTTGAAACATAAAAGTTCTAATATCATTAGATAGCGTATTTCCTGGTGGTAAGATATTCATATCCGTCCGAATAGCGACCACCGTACACATGGTGTTAAAACCTGCCATAGTGATTCACACGTTAATAAAGTATTTAAAAGCAGTATTTTGTTGGCTCCCCGCATACGGTTCCTGTAAGCTCAAGGAAACATTAAGCCGAAATCGTTACGCACTAATTCCCATGAGAAAACATTTCGTGTGCGGTAGAGCAAGTAGACAAACGCTGCATGAAATGTTTGTAATATTTCCTATAAAATATTATAAGGAATTTAATGTGAGATGAATAATAAAAAAATAATAGGACACAAATAACATGATCACTTTACACCAATTTATTCTATTTCACAGAGAACAAACCCGTGTCAGGAGTAACCAATTGTAGGCTTTCCTATAACTGCACTTGTATACACGCTCAGTACGATTAACTACGACAGAATAACCACTACTGTAACGGTCAGCGAAGTAAAAGGCTTGACTACGATAATAACGACCACGACGGTCCTTACTACGCGACGTCTGAATGCGAACTGTCCCTGTCGAGTCGTGCGCCACTCTTTTATACATTATTTTAGGCGTATCTACCCGACAATAATTTTATAAACACTGTTCGCATAAATTAATAAAAATTAACACCTATCAATATATTATTATAATCTGATTACACAATGCGTATACAAGAAAAAATATATAAAAAAGGAAAGAAGGAAAAACATTTAGGGCCTTACTTATAAACTAAGTTGAGTTGAGTGGTAGAGCCACGCTGTAGACTGTTTTGTCTACAGCATGAATGGGCTGGCTCGACCGGGTCGTTACCACTGTCTCACAGAAAACCGACGTAAAGTAGCGGCTCGCTGCTGCGTTTCGTACGGTGAGTGAGATATCCGGAAGCCCAAATCCCCTCCCCTTCCCAATCCCAAATTATCCCTTTCCTTTAAGGTCGGCAACGCCCCCATGATTCTGATATTGTGGGCGTACATGGGTGGTGGAGATCACTTACCATCAGGTGACCCACTTGCTCGTTTGCCGGCCTATGCCATAAAAAAAAAACTGTTTTTAAGCACTGCTTAGTTAAACACTATTTTCATCTCTTTCTAGCCAATTTATAAATCGCGTTGGCGGAGAAAGACAGAAGAGTGATTATTTATTTTTTTTATGATAAACTAGCTTTTGCTCGCGGCTCCGCCCGCGTGAACAGCATTTTCCGGGGTAAAAGTAGCCTGTAACCGTCTACAGGGTCCCAACTATCCCTGTAGATAAATTCATCAAAATCGGTTCAGTAATTTAGGCGTGAAAGCGTAACAAACAAACTCACTTTCGCTTTAACTTTCACCCCCCTTTTCATCTCTTATTAACTAAAATTTCCAAAGTTCCTGAAACACGTATTTATTTGTTTTACGTCAATAACCGAAATACAAAATTTTGTTTATGTAACTTTCAAAATGACGGACTTTCATACATATTATCATCCCCTATTTTGCCCCCTTTGGGGTGGAATTTTCTAAAATCCTTTCTTAGTGGGTGCCTACATAACAAAATGAATATACAGTCCGAATTTCATGCTTGTAGCCTTGATAGTTTGCGCTCGGCGATGATGAATCAGTCAGTCAGTCAGGACATGTTATTTTATAAGTATAGATAAAGTAATGTTTATAAGTAAAGCCAGTTATCATGTCGTTATCATGTACTTTTGTTTAATTTTTTTTTAATTTGCCTAATTTTCGAAAGGAGCAAGTCGCTCGCCAGATGGGAAGCGCTACACCTGCCCATAAGCAGAAGCAACACCAATCTGGACCTTGACTGCAAAGCACTGCAATGGCATTGGACTGCGTTCTTCACCCCGAGACAGGATATTTAGTCTCATAACGCCGAGTAATTTTAATGGATTTGAAACACCATAGTGCTTGCCTACACACTGTTGCTTGTATAAAATATGTATACAGGGTTATTTTTAAAACACCAGCAATCTCGCAGGACCAGATAGCTGACCCCATACGGAACAACTTTTGTTCTACGAGTTTGGATATAACTCAATATATTTAAAAAAAAATGATTTTTATTACACTTATACACCCACCCGCGCTCCAATTACAAGGACATAATAATTTGAGGCCTATATTCTGTGAATAATTGGATAGTTACAATCAACAATTCCCGAAATTACGTTCGGTGTAACGGAAATTTAACAGCAATTTACAATACCGGGTTAAACTAATGCCAATTGCTGGCACTTGTGTATATTACAGAGAAAATAGATAGGTAGCGGCTTGGCTGTGACCCCGGTATTGCCGATGTCCATGAGCGGCAGTGACCGCTTACCATCAGGCGGGCTGCTTGCTCGTCAGCCTATCAAGGCAATAAAAAAAGCATGATTTTCATGCACGAATAAGCACAATGACACGAGATTTGACAGATGATTAGTTAATTTTTACATTGCTCAGCCTTTCAGAGACCGGGTTAGTCTGTCATGAAATTTTCTATCAAATAAAAAGGAAATCAGACATTTGTGGGTCGGATTCGCACCCCAAGAGTTTCCTTCGTTTTACTTTTGTTATTTTTAATAATTTACACAATAACACATTCTGTAAAAAGCCGGTTAGCAATTAAGGTTCTAAGCGTTTAAAAGTATAACTGACAGATAGATACATATATGGCGGATCTGTCTGTTTTAGAATTCCATTTGTACAAATTGGGTGCAGAGCCTTTTATAGTAAAAAATTAAGGAGGGTGGTATGGAACTGAGGTACACAACAACGATAAGAACATGACTGGTTTTTTTACTAATATTTAGAGAATTTCTTGACGAATTTTTATTAAAGTATTTCATTGAATGACGAGACGAGCAAGGCGCTCGCCTAATGATAAGCGTCACGCCCATAAACAGAAGCAACACCACACGGTACTTTGAATTACTAAGCACTGCATGGCACTGAACTGCGCTCATCACTCCGAGACATAAGATGTTAAGTCTCATAATTCTCAGTAATTTCACTGGATTCAGTGTCCTTCAAACCGAAACACAACAGTGCTTACATACTGTTGCTTGGCGGCAAAAATAGACGGCGTGGTGGTACCAACTCAGACGGCCTCTCGCATACGAGGGACCTACCACCTTGTAAACTTGTTATGTATGCTCGCAAAGCCGGGCGGATAAATTCTATAATTGAAATACTAATGAAACTATAAAGGTCAGCACCTGCTTAAAACTTACATAACATCAAAAGTTTATAATTAAAACGGCTTTAATGAGTGCTCTTGACTAATTGATTTTGTGATGGGATATTAACCAATGTATTTGCATAAACATTATAGTTGGCACCGAGTTCCAACAATGTAAACTAACTTATAATTACGTCATTTAAAACTATCGTTTGAGTTTCCAAAGTAGACATTGTAGAACTAAAACTGGAAAAGTTTCCAATGGTCGTTAAAGTTTCTTACAAAGTTAAACCACGATTCATTTTTCCTGGTGAGTTGAACCTTTGTACAAGCCTTGTATTGTACTGTCCCACTCGGCACGGACCTTCTCTACGAATGAGTGGAGTTTGGTGTTAGTCTACTACGCTGGACTAATGCGGGTTGGTAGACTTCACATACATATACACATATACACGTATATAGTAAAAAGTTACAAATTAACGCATATTTCACATGTGGGAAATCATAGATGCGTTATCAACCTTAAAGGGAAGGCATAGGATTATGAAATTGAAGCGGATTTTTGGAAAACTGTGTTACCACCCCGGTCGAGCCTATTCGTGCTGTATACAAAACTGTCTACAGCGTGACTCTAGAACTTACACAGAGTACTTTGTAATTTTTTATAGGCAGGCGTGACTCTTACCATGATTCACGATCTACTCGTTACGTCAAAGCGAATAACAAAAAAAGTGGAGGCTTTTCATCATATTACAATCAACCAATGATTAAACCATCCGTTCTTTATTTTAATCAGTAAATTTAATAAATCACTCGTTAAGTTGTGAAATTTGATAAATGAGTTATGGATTGACTTTGATTTAAATTAAAACTGAACACAATTACACTAAGAAAACTTACTAAGTGATAGAACCACGCTGTAGACAGTTTCTACAGACAGTCTACAGTATGAATAGTCTGGCTCGACCGGGTTATTACCACAATTTCACTGAAAACTGACGTGAAATAGCAGCTTGCTGTTACGTTTTGTACGGTGAGTGAGATATCGGGAACTTTAACTATCCCTTTCCTTTATGGTCGGGGACGCATCCATAATTCCTCAGGTGTTATATATGTTAGTGGGCGGCGGAGATAACCTGATGGTATATGAACAACCCACAATATCAGAATATATACATTAATACATACAATAACTCCAGCCGTACGATACAGTTATCTGTTACTTCGTCGGTTTTCTGTGAGAAAGTGGTAACAACCCGGTCGAGCCTGCCTATTCATGCTGTAGACAAAACTGTCGCTCAACTAGTTATAAATCCATGTAGAATTAAAATCTACTTCGAGTTTAGAACCACAGAACGTCTCCTGTAGACGTGTGTATTATTCTAAACGGCACTTAAAAAACCAATTAATGTATAAGCGATTTATCAAAGCATTGTTCCGAAGTTGACGGGCCCTGTGAAATTAGTTTTTGTTCTAAAATGCTTACTCACTCATAATTAAGTTTGTTATAAGTTATCCTATAGAGTATTGGCTTATAAGATTGGTTGTAGCACGTGCAATCTGTTTTAAACAGATCGATTCTTGGATTTTATAAGACTGTACTGTTAGATAAGTTTTTTAAGCATATGTAGACATGTGTATAATTTTAATTAAATCATGTGTATCAATTATTACAAACAACTTTTTGGTAATTATTTTTTTTTCTGATTGTAACCCGTTTTGTGTTAAAATAAATAAATGAAAATAAAATATACCGGCAAACGAGAAAGTAGGTCACCTAATGGTAAGTGATCTCTACCGTCCATGAACACCCACAACACCAGAAAAATCATGGGTGCGCTGCCGACTTTAATGAAAGGAATAATTAAAGGACTGGTCGTTACCACGGTCTCACAGAAAACCGACGTAAAATAGCGGCGTGCTGCTGCGTTTTGTACGGTGAGTGAAATATTCGGAGGCCCAAATATCCCTCCCCTTCCCAATCCCTAATTATCCCTTTCCTTTGTCGGCAACGCGCCTATGATTCTTCTGGTATTGTGGGCAATGAGCGGTGGAGATGACTTACCATCAGGTGACCCACTTGCTCGATTGCCGATCTATGCAATAAAAATAAAGATTATATTCATTATATTTCGTACACCGTGTAATTTTCCTCAACACCCATCCAACAAAGGAGCTTTCACTCAAGAACTTTTACAATAAATTATGAAATAACGGGTTTGTACAAGGAATTACAAAATCGCTTTTTAAATTACTGTGTAATTTTCGTGTCCGAAACGAATCCGCCCGCTACCCTTGTTGATTGGCGTAATAATAATTAGGATTTATTATAAAAAAGGAGAAGAAAAGAATCGGCCTTGAAACTTAGCGCTGTTCTTTGTATTTATCTAACTATACCTACAAGAATATTAGTAGAAAAAGAAAGCTGGCGAAAGAAATCTTTTGCTGGTGATAGGATATTCATATATACCCAGATAGCGACCATCGTACACATGGTGTTAAAACCTGCCATAGTAATCCACACGCCTTGTGTGGACGGATTCCAGGATCAGCCAGTGTATATCCGGTTCTCCTGAGTAGCTTGCGACATGATTTGATGGTTGATTGGGGCGGGTATAGGGGTACATCCTTGTATTACTGTGCCTGCATCGGTCATCCGCCTGTCCTGCCGCAGGCTCATCAATTTGCTTCTTCCCTCTCCGAAGAGGGAAGAAGCATTTATACAGGCCGGCATGACTCTGGTGACTACCGATAAACTCATTGTTTGTCGGTGGTTGAGGGTTTTTTGGACTGCACTACGCTTAACATCAGGTGTAGCGCAGTCACTTTGCCCTGCTCGGCAAAACAAATATACCTATATTATAATGAACATACAATTTAGTTATTAATTAAAACACCCAACAGTCATACACATAGTCCTGACCCCACAACAACATACGAGTCTTGTGACTTATCAGGAACCACTATAGACTTATGGTCTCACAACACGCAGACCCGAAACATATCTGTGGATCACACAAACATCTGATACACTGTGTTCAACAGCCGGCTACTCGCCCATTGCGCCATAAAGGTTGTGTTAGTAGCACACAGTAGTTATAGTTTCAGTACAAAGTTTCAACTCTAATTATAATTAATTAGTAGTAGTCTAGTTCGTAAACCCAAACCGAACTTTCTTAGTTGTGTATAGAAACAACTTCTTAGTGTGCAAGTTCTGCAAGTAACTTAATTTTGCTGAGGAATCTGTACTCTTAGTAATAAACTTACTTTTGCTATACTGATGAGTGAAAAGTCAGTTTTTAATTAATTATATATCATGATTGAAAAACAGGACATTCTTTTACAAAGGACTTTTTTATAAGGTGGTAGGTCACTCGTATTCGAGAGGCCATCTGGGTTGGTACCACTGCTTTGTCTATTTCTGCCGCATAGCAACGGTATGTAAGCACTGTTGTGTTTCGGTTAGAAGGACATTGGGGACAGTGAAATTACTGGGCATTGTGAACCTTAACATCTTATGTCTCTTTATGGGCAGGCGTGGCGCTTACCATCAGGCGAGCGACTTCCTCGTTTCATCATTCAATTAAATAAAAAAAGTTGAATTTCTAATTATACCTACATATTTTATTAATGGATTTATTATTTTCTACTCAAAGTGAATAAATTTCTTTATTACACAATATTTTAATTTCTTATATACATGGAACCCTAAGATATTTTTTTGTCTCATACTAATCCACGGCGTTCCTCGTGATAATTATATTTGAAAATATTTTTACCCGTATCGTCGGATTAAAATGAACAAAATTGTGTTTAATTAATACCCGGAAGCCCTTGATACCTTTTTTTAGGTTAACGACCGGATAACACAGCTCTGCCATTGTTGCCGGATTATGACGTAAATATAAAACGTGTTATAAAAATGGTTGGTCAAATTAAGCAATGTATAGTGTACGATATTATGTCTCCCGTAGTACTTCCGATTGCATTGCTAGGACATAAATATTTTTTGAAGTGAAAACTTCGTTAGCCGCGTTTATCACCTTGTGGTAGAGGATAAACTTTTGGTTTCGTGTTGAGTCGAGATGGGTCGAGTAGAGTCGAGTCGAGTTGAGTCATTTTGATCCCGACGTTTAGAAAGCTTTTCAGCCTCCGGTTTTCTTTAATGACGAGACGAGTAAGGTGCTCGACTGATGGTAAGCGCTATGCCTGCCCATAAATAGAAGCAACACCACACAGAACTTTGAATTTCAATGCACTGCATGGCACTGAACTGCGCTTGTTACTCCGAGACATAAGTTATTAAGTCTCATAATACTCAGTAATGCCACTGGCTTCAATGTCCTTCAAACCGAAACACAACAGTGCTTATACACTGTTGTTTGGCGGCAGAAATAGAAAAAGCGGTGCTGCCAACCCAGGCGGTCTCTCGCATACGACGGACGTACCACCTTCATGATCACGGGGTGTACCACGAAGGCTGAAAAGCTTTCGAAACATCGGGACCAAAATTAAAATAAAAAACCGCGATAAAATCCATTTAAATTAATTTTATTTCAAAGTAACTTTGCGTTACGAACGTCTGGTACAAAACGCTACATGATGAATGAGATATCCGGGATGTACCTTGCATGTGAGGTTGCCTTTGGTCCTAGGATGTTATTAGGCGCCCTTACTCTTACACTGAGGCAAAGCAACATATTATATAATTATATTGTTGAAGTTGTTTAAAATACACGCGTCGAAATAAAAAATCTCGACGTGAAAGTAAAAAACAAACACTGAATAAAATGTTCTCATTTCTCGTCTGCAAAGTTTGAATACTTGTGTTTTATTTGGATCGACTTTATTTTAATTTCATTCAGGGTAAAAGCTAAAGGAATTTTCATGTTTGTAACTTCTTCTGAAATGTTATTCGTCATTCTATTCTTTAAATAATTTTTGAAGTATTCTTACCTCATGCATGCATGCGTGCATTTCGGTCAAGTCTTAACGTCTCTTGATGGTCGATATTATGTTTGGTCTTATGTTTGGTCTGTTATACTTAAGATCAGAATCCAATATAGTCACTATGCCATACCAGGGAAAAAAGAGAAATAGTCATTTGTAAAAACAAAAGTTCCTTTGGGCACGAAACCTTAAAAAATAATTTAACTCAAAGAGAATATTATTAGTCGTATAAATGTAAATCTCTAATGACTATTACATTTGTTTTATTGTTTATTTTAAAGTTAAAGGGACGTTCGAAGGTCAGTTTGGGATATTAAACATTTATTGAATGTCATAAATGTGTGGGTTTATGAGAAGTTTGAAATGTTACCCTAATATTTTATCTCGCAGTAAACCTTAAATAGTTTGCAAGAGATTTTTTTTTTAATAGCAGAGGCCGGCAACCTTACATATGGGTCACCTGATAAGTAATCTTCACCGCCCGGTAACACTCACAATACCAAAAGTATCAGGGACGCGCCTTTGACCTTAACCTTAAAGATATTTAAGGAATTGGGAAGAAGACGAGAATTTTTGGTCTCCGGGTATTTTTTTTTATAGCATAGGCCGGCAAACGAGCAAGTGGGTCACCTGATGGTAAGTGATCTCCACCGCCCATGTACGCCCACCACCAGAAGAATGATGGGTGTGTTGTCGACCTTAAAGGAAAGGGATAATTAGGGATTGGGAAGGGAAGGGAAATGTGGGCCTCTGGATATCTCACTCACCGTACAAAACGCAACAGCAAGCCGCTACTTTACATAGGTTTTTTGTGAGACAGTGGTAACGACCTGGTCGAGCTGGCCCATTCATGCTGCAGAAAAATATTTGTGTGATCCACCAATATTTGTTTCCGGGTCGAGGTTTTGTGAGACTAAAAGTCTCTCGTAGTTCCTGATACCCACGACACAAGACTCGTATCTTATTGTGGGGTTAGGACTCTGTGTGTTGGGGTGTATTTATTTATTAATCTTATCCACGCCCGTGGAATCAGGTAAAAGTTTTTTTTTTGTGTTGACGCTTGCTGTAAGCCTGACACTAGTCGGGTTCACCGGACTTTCGGGTGAGCGCTTTAGGCGCTCTCAACCCTTAAAGTAAAAGAGTAAAATGTTTAGCAGTGTATGCTTACGATTTTTAGCTGAGCATTTTTTCAATTTTTTTGTTACTCCATTGAGATAAATAGTTACGTAAAAATCGCCATGTTCTGTTTATTCTTTCTACATCTATTAAAAAAGGGAAAAATAAACATTTAAATTCTACTCTGTATTCCAACGATAACATCAACTGTCCTCTGTTATGGAGATTGAACAACCCTAATAAACATTTTTACGGACTCAACTAGGCGAGAGCAAACAATTTCCTGTAACGAACCTGTCGCTAAGTGTTCGCTCGGTTTAACATTCGTAAGCGGTTTCGCGCTCAGTTCGCTTATTATAGCGAATATAGATTCGCTGCTAGAGATTCGGAAAGCATACGCTAAATTAAACGTTTGTAATTGGCTAAGTAAAACAAATCGAAGAATAAATATTTGTTTGGAAATAAAAATATATAATTTCGGTAGAAAAATTAATGGTACTTAGAAATACATAGCTTCAAATTGTGGGTATTTAATTTACAAATAATTTTTTTTTACATTTCATAAACCTGACTAACAACTGACTTTTTCCACCAAAAGGCGATTGATTTTCCGATTGGCGTGTTTCCCATTTTCTCTTGTTCCGCGTTATTTAAAAATTAAGATCACGATTTTTATTTTATAAAAATCATACATAGTACAGATATACACACCTGTACTTTAGCATTTCCATTCTCCTAGTTTAATTATTTAAAAAGTTTAATCAAGCTGAAGATAATTTAAATTAAGTAGACACGATTGGCTTTTTCGATGTGTTATAGTAGCCTGTTAAAATGTATCCGAGTTTCTTTTTAAAAGATAAATGAAACGAATATAAAACTTTAACGGAGCAGTTGACTGATCTAGGATGAACTTTACTCGTTTATTTCTTTTAAAAACTCTGAGTTAACAGTGGTCTGACTTTGTTCTTTAAAAAACTTTCAGTACAAAAAGGGTGGTTGGCGATGTGCATTCTGTTAAAGGAGTTTTATTGATCACTGCAAATTACTTTGTATGTAGATATCGTTTTTTTTGTTTTTGTTTATTAATTTAATCAAATGTATTATGTATTATATATTGCCACGTACTGCCAAGCGCAGCGTTGGACGTCTGCCTACAAGGTGGACAGACGACCTGATAAAGATCGCAGGAAGTCGCTGAATGCAGGTCGCTTCCAACAGGTCGGTCTGGAAATCTTTGGGGGAGGCCTATGTTCAGCAGTGGATGTCCTGTGGCTGATGATGATAATCATGATGATGTATTTATTTTATATTACGATTATGAGGATTTTTTGCCTATATTGAAATTAGATTTCTAATTTGGAATATAATTTTATCGAAATGGTATGGATACTTAAAATCGAATGTGTTTATAGTAGTTTTTAACGGGTTTTAAACACAGATTGTGAAATATACTTTGTGTTAATGTGATTATATTAGACTCTATAATATTTAGGCAATTTTCTTGTATATATATTTAAATAACCTTTGTTTGCCATAACGTAAAAAGATGACTAAACAAAATCGATAGCCACTTTTTTTAAACATAAATTAGCAAACGAGCAATCAGGTCACCTAATATTATGTGATATACATTGGCCATGAACGGCCTTAAAGGAGAATAATGATAATTATAGTATTGGCAAGGCGAGGGAGGATTAAGGCCTCCGGATATCTCACTCACCGTAAAAAGGTGACCGTTTACACCGGTTTACAACGTGGTAGGTCCCTCGTATGCGAGAGACCGTCTGGGTTGGTACCACCGCTTTGTCTATTCCTGCCGCCAAGCGTGTAAACTTTTGTGTTTCGGTTTGAAGTACATTGAAGTCAGTGAAATTACTGGGCATTATGAGATTTAACATCTTATGTCTCGGGGTGACGAGCGCAGTTCAGGGCCATGCATTGCTTTGTATTTCAAAGTTCTGTGTGGTTTTGCTTTTGTTTATGAGCAGGCGTGGCGCTTACCATCAGGCGAGCGCCTTGCGCGTCTCGTCATTCAATCAAATAAAAAAAAACGCTGTAGCAAACTGCCATTTCACGTCGATCCGGCCATTACTGGCATTAATGCTGTAGACAAAAGTGTCAATAGCGTGGCTCTGCCATTTGAAAACTTTTACACTTTTATTAAACCGTTTCATTGATATGACGTCAAAAACCGCGTTATTAAAAGACAAAACAAAACGACCACAACTTCAATAGCGCAACGGAAGCGTGACGGAACGGCTTCTAATCACCATCCAAATTCGGTTCAATAGCTTCATTACCGCTACCGTTGAACATTTAATTGAATTCGCTTTATAAAACAGTGCCGTGGTTCGATACCGCAGTCACTTTGCAAACAAAAGTTAGATTAGTTTACCCAGTGGGCGCTCTACTCTTAAAGCCCGGGATATGTTACAGGTGGTTTTAATTACTGGTTTTTTTATAGCATAGTCCGGCTAACGAGCAAGTGGGTCACCTGATAGTAAGTGATCTCCACCGCCCATGTACGCCTACAATACTAGAAGAATCATAAGCCGTTGCCGACCTTAAAGGGAAGGGATAATTAAGGGATTGGGAAGGGGGGATTTGGACCTCCGGATACTCACTCACCGTACGAGACGCAGCAGTTAGCCGCTAATTTACTTCGGTTTTCTGTGAGATAGTGGCAACGACCCGGTCGAGTCGACCCATTCATGCTGTAGACAAAACTGTCTACAGCGTGGCACCACAAGTCACCAATACTTAAAGTCAGTTCAGTTACATCATTTTTAATATAATTGGTGGTAGGATATAAATATCCGCCCGGATAGCGACCGTCGTACACATTGTTTTAAAACCTGCCATAGTGACCCACACACCTCGTTTGCGTTCCAGGATCAGCTAGTATATATCTGGTTGTCCCGAGGGGCTTGCGACATTGCTTGATTATATAGTGGTACATCCTTGTATCCTTGTATCTCCGTGCCTGCATCAGTCCTGATAGATCGACTGTACAAACATTTATTGCCGCTAATATATTGCCGCTATACATTGCCGCCAAACAACAGTGTGTAAGCACTGTTGTGTTTCGGTTATATCATTATGAAACTAAACATTTAATGTCTCGGGGTGACGAGCGCAGTTCAGTGCCATGCAGTGCTTTGTAATTAAAAGTATGTGCGGTGTTGCTTCTGTTTATGGGCAGGCGTGACGCTTACCATCAGGCGAGCGCCTTGCTCGTCTCGTCATTCAATGAAATTAAAAAAATGTAAATTCACAAATGTACAAGCTCATGAACTCACTAAATTACGAATTCAAAAGCACATAAACTCACCAACAAATATATTGGCCTTCATAATGGCCATTAAGATAAATCGTGGTTGGTCGTTAAAAACGTGTTTCAAATATTAGTATAAATTTTAAGTAACTTTCTCCATCCTGCAGTAGTTTGATAAAACTATGGTGTAACTGCCGTGGCTGACAACTAACTGGAAAACAGACCGTAGTAAGACCTTCATTAGTGATTCTCATAAGCTGGTGGAATAGCCGGCTTTATCGCGAGCCCTTAACCCGCCATAAGGAAATTGCAATTCGGATTTCCCTAGAATTACATACTTTCGAGTCAATTACTAGGATTTTAAAACATACTTTAATATACATCAGATTGCACCTTTTATTTGGCCCTCAATTATTAGGTAACAAATAATAAACAATGAATAAAAGTATATTTTAAAATTGAGGAATTAGAAATTTTTAACAAAAAGCAAAAGCATCTATTGACAAAAACCTTTTTTTTAAATAATAGAAAAGCAAACTCTTTTACGAAGTACTTAAATAAATAGATAAGTAATTTATGTTTTATTAAAAAAATGTTAATTCAATTTTATTGTAGCGCATAAACAGGAGTCTACATAAAACATTAAAGTGTTTTATAAATGTAAGCGGCACGAAGTAGACAAGTCACACAGCATGAATGAGCCAGCTCTACCGAGCAAGTACCACTGTCTATCACAAAAAATTTACGTAGAATGACAGCTTGCTGTTGCGTTTCATACGATGACCCAAATCTCCCCTCCCCTTCCCAATATCTCAATTTTTCCTTCCCTTAAAGCGGCCATAATCCTTTTAATATCATGGTTGTTCATGGGCTATTTACATTATTTACTACTGGTGACCTTCTTGCTCGTTAGCTGATTTATGCTATAAAAAAAAAAAATTCGAAAATTAATTAATAACAACGTATAATTATATCAGGTTGCGATACGATCAGTAATCACAGAAGTTGTCTGCACATAACGATCGCCGAGCGAAAAGTTGGTACAACCGGTCGTAGCATTTCGGAATTTTGGAAAGTTTAATACGGAAACCCTCACATGCTTCGTATCCATTTAGCAACTTTTGCTACTTGCGACGTTCAGATTGTCGTGAAATAAGATACAATGATACATATGGCTTCATTGTAAATTGTTGTTTTGGACTTAGTCATTCTATAGTAATTAGTGAATAATATTATAATCACTGAAATCGCAGTGGGCAGGCCACATAGCTCGCAGAACCGATAACCAATGGGGCAGAAAGGTTCTGGAATGGAGGCCACGTACTGGCAAGCGCAGCGTTGGACGTCCACCTACAAGGTCTAAAGGTCGCAGGATATCGCTGGATGCAGGTCGCTTCCAACAGGTCGGTCTGGAAAGCTTTGGGGGAGGCCTATGTTCAACAGTGGACGTATTGTGGCTGATGATGATGATTGTCACATGGTTTTGAATTATCTATTCATGTTTTTTTATAGTGTGGGGTGCTATATCTGCTCTCGGTCTCCTTATCATAATCAGGGCGGTTGTCTTTTCATATTAAATAACTATGCCCGTTTTGGAACTCCTATTCTTATTCCCTTTTTATTTATTTACTTTATTTCAATTTAATTGCATACATATCTATTACAATCATATTCTTACATTTATTAAAATCTTACATTATTCTTAAAATAAATAAATAAATAATAAATACACCCAACAGTCACGTACATAGTCCTGACCCCACAGTAAGATACGAGTCTTGTGTCGTGCGTATCAGGAACTACGAGAGACTTTCGGTCTCACAACACCCAGTCCCCAAAGCAAATGATTGTGGATCACACCAACATTTATTTCGGTGCGGGGATCGAACCCGCGGCCTCTCACAGCCGGCTACTGGCCCGCTGCGTCACGGAGGTTGTCAAAGATAATCGTAATAATATATCGTAAGAAAGATGTCTATAAGCTACTATAAAAATAGCTGTTATTACAGTGAAACCTGGGTAAGTGGGCCCTTGATATGTGCGAAACCTGTTATTAATAATTACAATGAGATCCCGACACTATTATATTGAAATACCTCTTTTACTGGGAATTTTCAAACCTTTGTAACTGAGACTTGATTTCTTAGATTATTTGGATGTTTACCTCTGTAATTGAAACTTTGTAGCTCAATACCCCGTATAAGTGACACAATTCATTAGATTAGACAAGTTATAACGCGTTTGTTTTGAGAAGGTATTAGGACTGTTTAACTAACTGACGGAATACTGGGATAAATAAGACAACTGTCATGTTAACCTGCCTATTTGGGATACTGAACTGATAAATACAACTTAGAGATTGAAAAATCAGTCTTAAATAAATAACATTTGTAAACAACGGGTCTGAAACAAATGAAAGTCCTAAACATTGCTCGTAATCTGATGTACTTCGTTTAAAAGTTCCTGCACTACTGCAGATTAGTCTATTCCGTGCCCACATTGGAGTGGTCGAGGAAGTAAAGAGCGAGTTTTACAACTCAAGATCACGATTGTACTGTCAAAAGTATTGTAGTAGGAACGAGCGACCTTACAATTACGATTCTGGTTGCTTCCGTGATTTTACAGAGAAAATTTAAAATTCGTTTAATGTTCAATACTAATTTGGATTACTTTGTGTATATCGTATATATGGCGTATAAACATAATATGAGTAATCGCAAAAAAATGGTATAGTATTTGTTTAGAGTTTTCTATGAACTTATACAACATAACTGAACTGACAATGACTGGCTGAACAATTCTCTTCAAATAAAGAACCATCTTGATTTAACGACCTTTCAAATTCATTTTACAAGATTTTTTTATAGCATAGACCGGAAAACGAGCAATTGGGTCGATCACTCGATGGTAAGTGATCTCCACCGCCCATGTACGCCCACAATACTAAAAGAATCGGTACGTTGCCGACAGTAAAGGGAAGGGATAATTAAGGGATTGGGAAAGGGAGGGGATTTGCTCCTCCGGATAACTCACTCGCCGTACGAAATGCAGCAGCAAGCCGCTACTTTACGTCGGGTGTCTCAGAGACAGTGGTAACAACCCGGTCGAGCCGGCCCATTCATGTTGTAGACAGAACTGTACACCGTGGCTCTACCACTCAAATTAATAAATGTAACTTACTCGTAAGCAAAAGGCCGTCTGGGTTGGTCTCACCAATTCTTTAATCATTGGTTTCATGGTTGGTTTAAAGGATACTCCGTGAAAGACAAATCCTATGTTTATCATATAACTTTCTAAAGTTATTCGTATTTTTTTATTTGATTAAATGACGAGACGAGTAAGGCGCTCACCTGATGGTAAGCGACACGCCTGCCCATAAACAGAAGCAACACCACACAGAACTTTGACTTAAAAGCACGGTATGGCACTGGACTGCGCTCGTCACCCTGCGACATAAGTAAATCAGTCTCACAATGCCCAGTAATTTCACTGGCTGAAATGTCCTTCAAACCGAAACACAATAGTGCTTATACACTGTTGCTTGGCGGCACAATTACTTTTAAATGCATACATTATAAATACTTTTAGCATATCAAAATTAGTTTCCGCAAATACTATTTATTTAACCTTTAAAGTTATGAGCCAAGCTTATCCTGTATTTCAGTGCATTCCAGGCTCATAAATATGGAAATCCACCAGACCTCATCCATTATTCTAACGTAGTTCTAGTGTGAAATTTCAAAATTTCCCTTTGAGTTATGCGAATGGATTTAATTGCGTCTGTCTATTTGCAATATTATCAATGCGTAGTGGTTTGTTGAACTCATTCTATGTCTTTGGGTTATTTTAATAATGTATGAGAAGGTTTTATAGCATAGGCCGGCAAACGAGCAAGTGGGTCACCTGATGGTGAGTGACCTCCACTGCCCATGTACGTCAACGATACGAGATGAATCATGGGCGCGTTTCGACCTTAAAGGACAGGGCTAATTAGGGGATTGGAAAGGGGAGAGGGATTTGGGCCTCCGGATATCTCACTCACCGTATAAAACGCAGCAGCAAGCCGCTACTTTACATTTGCTTATACTTTACATGGCTGATTGGGGCGGATCTATAACCCTACGGGTACATCCTTGTATCACTGTGCCTGCATCGGTCATCCGCCTGTCCTGTCGCAGACCCTCGATTTGCTTCCTCCCTCTCCGAAAAGGGATAAAACATTGATACAGACCGACATGACTTTAATGACCACCGATAAACTCATTGTTTGTTTGTGATCGCTGGTTTTTTGGATTGCACTACGCTTACCATTAGGTGTAGTGCAGTCACTTTACTGCGCTCGGATAAAAAAAAATCAAATGATACAAATCCGAATCGACACTCCGTTTCTAATCATTATCAACATTAACTCCTGACGTACTATAAATTGACACACGGTCACAAGTGACAATGGCTATATGGACTGTATGCCAGTGTTGCCAAATTGCCGCGCGCTAATAAATGACATTAATGGATATCAGTCGGCGCGGCGTGTTGACTTGCCAAATCGTATTGTGACCGTCTGTTTAGGGACAAGCAGATGTGGTTTATGTTCTGTTATTGCATATTCAGGAATTTCATTTGCGTGCATGTCAGTTGAGTTAGAGTTTCGTGTTTTGGAATATGATGTTTAGAAAACTACGTTTGTAGCGGGCGTGCTATTAGGCTTAAAAGATTATATGTTAACTGACTCGGTGGCGCAGTTGTATTGCGTATGCGGTACGATTGCTGTGTTAAAGTCTCGGGATCGATCCCCGCTACGGGTAAAAGTGTTATTAGGTGTTCTATCACGAAATGCTCAGTATCAGCTTGTATTCGGTCGTTTATTGCATTTATGATATAAAAAAGCAATATTTAAATGTGTCATTGCTGAGATAGAGAATCTCTTCTGAATAGCATTAAAGTTTTTGTAAATAGTACAACCACGCTGTAGAATTTATGTCTACAGCATAAATGGACCGGGTTATTACCACAGTCTCATAGAAAATCGACGTGATATAGCTAGTTTTTGTGACGTTTTGTACGGTGTGTAATATCCGGAGGTACAAATCTCCGTTCCCTTCCCAATCCCTTAATTATCCCCTTTCTTTAATGTCGGCAACTCATCCATAATTCCACATGTTTTATGGAGGCTCAAGGGCGGTGGAGATCACTTACCATCAGGTGACCCACTTGCCCGTTAGTCAGCCACTGCTATAAAAAAGAAGTTACTCTCCGTCCGGGAACCGAACTTGGTAAAGCAAATGTTGTGTAACTAACTGATCTAACATACATTTCATTTATTCATGTTGTAGACATGTTAAAGACACGTCAAAATGACTAAAATACCTTTGTGCGAATAATGTTGGCAAAGTTTGTCGGATTTGATGAGGGTTTTATTTATACAGGTAGTATTGTATAATACAAAAAGTAGTCCTCTATTAGGGTCAGACCTACCTTAAAATCGTTGTAATCACAAAGATACTTGTTATATAGAATCTTTTTAAATATAAATACACCCAACAGTTACAAACATAGTCCTTACCCCACAGTAAGATTCGAGTCTTGTGTCGTATCAGTATCAGTAATTATGAGAAACTTTCGGTCTGACATCATCCAGACCCCGAAACAAATATTTGTGGATCACACAAACATTTAGCACGTCAACATCAAAATGCAAGCTTATGAGCAACACAAATTATATAATATGACTAGCTCTTCCTCGCGGCTCCACCCCATCTCATTTTTCCGGGATAAAAAGTTACCTATGTTACTCAGTGATAATGTAGCTTACTAACGGCATAAGAATTTTTGAAATAGGTCCAGTAATTTTTAAGTTTATTCGTTACATACAAAAATACAAATCTTTCCTCTTTATAATAGTAGTGTAGAATACTTACAGAAGCTCATTTCTGTATCCCCGAAGAGATACTTTTTTGTATTAAAAATGTATTTTTTCAATAAGTACCTTGTTATGTAACCTGCGGAAGAGCGGGGTCTCCTGCTACAAGTGTTTTCATACTTACTAGGAGACCTTCATCTCATTTGTATAATTGTACTTATCGTAACGAAATAAAATATTTTTTCATTTTTTCATTTTTTCATAGGCAGAAGTGTAATCAGTACCCGCTCGGCTCGTTGAGCTTATTTCCGTCCCATGATATGATACAATACTCGATGCGATTTTTCAAATCGATAACTCAAATGCAAAATGTAATTGTCTGACCTGATATTTCAACCTGAGTCCTCACGGTGTCTTAGTGTAGGAACTCTGCATATTGACCAATGGCACGATACTGTCAGCAACATAAATCCATAATCGAGTAAATAACATTTAAATTCTCATGAATATTCATAAGGTTGTAAAAAAAATCGTTCATCTGATGGAAAAAAAATCCAACACAAAAATGAAAGGATTATCTATTGTGTACAATCTAATTACATTTATTATTCATGGCACCTCAACTTAATAAATCTTTTCAGGAAAAATAGGGTGGTAATAAATTTTTATTCTTGAATTATTTATTATTTATATTCTTTTGGAATAGCTATCTCAGAAAAAATCTAATCTCAAAATGGCTGACAAATGTATAGGTATTTCTCACAGATATATTCTTTAGAGGCTAAAGTTTAGAGTAGCGATTAGCCTATAGTGGGTTCCGTCGAAAATTTACTAGGGTTCCGCGAATAAGTCACATTTGTCTGAATGTCTGATTGGATATTACAAAATATCAAAACATATTGAAAGAGAACTCAAACACAGATTAAATAAATGCTTTCGATATGTTTTTTGATTAAATGTCGGGTAATGATCATTTAATGTCGGGTGTGTGTGTTCCCTATTTTTTTAACTTTTCCAACCACTGGTTTAAAAGATCTTCGTATCCTAGATGACCTAGATAGTTTTCGAGATACTAACCATTACTGTCAATTCATAGGCTAATTGAATTTCGACAATCATTACATAACTTAAATTTTGTTTGATGATAAAAACTTTCAACTTTTAATATATGTATTATCAAAATAAAAAAATGAAATAGCCGCTTAAAATGTGAACAATTTATTAATAAATTTATGATAATAATTGTAAAATAGCACACAACGCCACAATGATAATCCATTTCCGAACTGCACACGATACCGATTCGCCGCCCTGGTGCAACTCCGCCAGGCTTTCACCTGTGAAATTAAAAACACGTGTTACGCAGTACTTCTCGTTCATACACCTATGAAATTATACAGGGAATGTGTTAAACATTTTCAAAAAATGGAAAAGGTGCAAACAGTACACTCATACTTCGCCGAGCGCTTTTCCGCCTCATGATGAGATAGGGGGAGCCTATCGCTATACGGGTCACAATCCCAGACTCCGGGCCGATACTGAGCATTTCATGATAGAAAAACCCAATATCATTTGACCCGACCCGGGGATCGAACCCGAGACCTCAGCATAGCAGTCGCACCGCATACGTAATACAGCTGCGCCGTCGAGGCAGCCAAAAACATAGAATATGCTAATAAAAGCAATAATTCGACCAAATTATTAAAAGAGCGGGCTCATAACAATGCAATAATACAAAAAATATATACAATTATTTATCAAATTAGATCTGAAGATTGGATTAATTTATTAAACAATATATAAATATATAATAAATAATACCAAACAGTCACCCACGTAGTCCTGATTATGATACGAATATCTTGTGTCGTGGGACACAACTACGAGAGACTATAAATAGGTGATACAACACACAAACCTGATACAATCATTTAAAGCATTAATTTGCCATAATACATAAAAAAACACATTTTTGACAGATAGTACTACATTATGTGATAATGTACATATTTTATTATGTATGTGGCGAGTGTCAGCTAGTTCCTCCCAAATTAGTACAGACATTTAATTATTGCACGACACTTAGAATTAAAAAATGAATTTAAAAGTAACATCCAAAGGAACAGCAGAAAACAAAATTAGGGATAAAATAAGTAAAAAAAAGACAATAAAAATAAACGGTATATCGTACATACAAAATAAAATTAAGTAAATGCTATATTATTTATTATATGATCGTACCAAAAACATAACGGTGACATTTACTGATCACGCACACATTTAATTTTCTATCGATGCGGGATTCGAACCCGCAGCCATTCATTTCACTGCGCCTTGGAGTCTGCTATATACATAAACTGAAACTTGACAGATATAGGAGATCTATAATTCCTTTAATACAGTAAAATAATTCTAAGTTGGAGGAACCGTCTCCCGGGCCACATCTCATTCCGCATAATATAATCACTTTGATCCGTCTAATTTTATCTAATGACGACTAGTACGCGAGCAGGTATTCGACGTCAAATACCGTTTAATTCGGCCATTTGCAGTAATTCGTGAAATTGCTTTCCACAGGGGAACTGCCCAAATCCCATTGACATTTATATAAGTGGGCGTGCCGTTTTGATGATCGTATTTGAAAAGTTTGGAGTTAAAATCTCTTGTTATTTTTTTCTGTTAGAGCCATTTTTAGCGTTCCGTGTCCAAAGAATGCTAGTTCGATGTTATATTTTTTTGTCAAGTTTCTTTTCTCTTTTGGCCCTTATTTTTTTTTAGAATACGTGTCATTATAGCGGGTATCTTAACACACAAACACTGATAAAAAAGAAAAAAATCAAGAAGTTGGTACAGATCCCTCTGTGCTCAAGTCCGACCTAACTTGGCCATTTTTTTATTATCACTGCAGTGTGCTGAGATCACTATTAAGAAAACTATGATGCGTATACGTACCTATACAACTCTTGCAAAGAATACATCAATCCTATTTATAAGTATAATAGCAAATACAAAAATGTGATACAATACCCTTGATGACATGTAGAATGACATGAGCAGGCGGTGGGGCAGGCGGTGGGGCTCGTGCCACAGTGCACGTGTACCGACCAGCGTCGTCACCCCTCACGCGAGCCACGCGGAGAACAGAACTGGCTCCGTTTGAACCAAACTCGGTGCGGACGCTGGCATAAAAAGAATGAAATGTGAAGGCAAAGATCTGATGGTCGCGTCGAGAGTTATATCTGGTGTCAGTGATGCTATCGTCTGTTAATACCATAGGCACTTTTTTTTACTAGCCCTGTATTATATACGTCCCACTGCTGGGCACAGGCCTCCTCTACTGAATGAGAGGGATTAGGTTTTAGTCCACCACGCTGGCCTAATGCGGGTTGGCAGACTTCACATACCTTCAAAAAATCTTATCGAGTTCTCAGGTATGCAAGTTTCCTCACGATGTTTCCTTCACCGTTAAAGCAAGCGATAACTAATAATTAATATATACGTTACTTAGAAAAGTCAATGGTATATGCTCTGGGGCTGGTTTCGAACTTGCGACTTTTGTCTCGACAGTCCATACAACTCCCCGCTGAGCTATTACTGCTTTTTAGGTACTTAAATTCAGCTAATAGCCAGTCATGAAGTGCATTAGTAACACTCCCTTCGAATGGTTTTCATAAAGGGCGTAGTACTAATGCGCAAACATAGTTTCCTTGACTCCGATGTCGTGACTTTTCGAAGTCTGCGTTTAGGGATTCTCGAAGCGGTCAATTTTGTAGCGATTGACAATTGATTCTTTCTTTTTGGTGTTATAGCGTCTTAAGCAGGTCCGCCATTTCTACTCAGACGTTTCACATATTTCAGTAACAGTTTTAAATGATAACACATCATTTGTACAATGCCGTACTTTATAGTACGAATCTATATTCAAATTTGCCATCATATCAATCAAATGCATAATCCTTTGTTGTCAATACAATAGTAATAACAGACAATCGCGTCGAACCATCAAACTATCATAACTATCATTTGAACTTCGATAACCAACAATCATACTAGTCGGTGGGTACCTGATATATTTAATACCCAACTTGATGCTGGCTACACCAGCATAAATATGGTGGAATTTCCACTATAGTGTTTTCCTTCAAGCGAGTTCGTTGCGGGGTCGGCAGTAACTACAAGCTGACATAATTCTGGCAACTGTCGAGGGATGCAAATTCTATCGACCGTACTGAACTTATCATCAGGTAATGGTAAGGTAATGTAATTGTTTTGCTATGTTATTGTTTTGACCCTTTATAATAAGGAGTTCGATGTGCAGGTTTCATTAATTATTCATTATTGTATTCAGATTATTCTAAGTTTTGTAAATAATTTACTATATAAAAAAAATAACAATCCTGTTCTTAATATTTATCATGGTGGTTGGGTATGTTCTCTTATTATCTACCAACATATGTACATACCTGATACCTCCTCTAGTGGTGTCATCATTCAGCAGATCATTCTTCCTGTACCACAAGAGTGAAGGTCCTCCCTCCATCCGCAGCCCCTTCACCTCGCACCGCAGCGCCACCGTGCTGCCCACTTCACAAACTTGTTCTGACACTGCCGCTCCAGCACCGTCGACTATTGCCACAGACACTTCTGTAAAATGTCACCAAACGTCGTTATCATTGTTCCTGTTAACTGGTACCGCAACATAATTATCCTGTTACCATTAGATGACTCACGTTTTTTTAAGCACGGCAAAGTGATTACACTACACCTGATGGTAAGCGTAGTGCAGTCTAAAACACTAGCGATCATGCCGGCCTGTATAAATGCTTTTTCCCTCTTCGGATAGGGAAGAAGCAAATCGAGGGGCCTGGACAGGACAGGCGGAAGACCGATGCAGGCACAAGAATACAAGGGTGTAACCATAGGGCATAGAACCGCCCTAACCAACCATTAAGTCATGTCGCAAGCCCCTCGAGAGAACCGGATATACACTGGCTGATCCTGGAACGCGATCGCTACGCGACGTGGTCGCTATACGGGCCGGCTATCCGGTCACTTGCTTCCTTGTCAGCCTCAGCTATAAAAAATAGTAATATAAACTCACCAGGCACCCTGAGCGTAACTCTAGCAGTACGCGGCGGATGGGCCGACAGCTGGCAGTCGTAATGGGCGGCATCAGAGGGACGGACCTCTTTCACTTCTAATCTCCAAATGTCTGGTGGTATGAAGCGCGCAGAATACCTGTATGGGCAACATATTACGTTGTTTGTAATTATTTGTAGTTTATGGGAGATAAATTTTTTCTATACAATGGTTCGAAATGTATTAAGGCACTTTTTTATGTACGCCACAGAGACAGAGGGAACGTGATGCATGACGCGAATCAGGCGATAGCGACACGTCTGCTTTGTGTGAAATTATATAGCAACCAATGACAAGCAATACGATTACAAATATACGAATTTGCACAAAAATAACGCGACCATAAAAAGCACCCAAAAACTCTCAGCACGAAATAATTTAATTATCATTTGTTATTTTTTCGCAGGAATAAAAAACATAATTTAATCAATTCCATACACGAGCTATGAGTTTTTAAACTAGCCTATTTATACGCATAGGGGACCGACATGAGCCGAATAATCTACAGCGGGTCTTTGTTCAAAACTTTATGCATTTAAAGCTTACATCGCCGAAACAACTTTCCACAAACAACATTATCTTAACCTTGTGTCTAAAACGCCCTTGCGTCCTGTCCCATATTCACAGCCACTGAACCCTCAAAGAAAGTCTTGTTTTTTCTTTTAAGAATATCGCTCTACAGAAAATAACATTGGCTTTACAGGATAAAACTCGCCGCAAAGTCCTTCAAGGCTGGCCGTATAAGTATAATCCAAAACATTGGCTTTTACGCTTTGATACTTTAACGTTAAACGGTGGCTTAGGTCCACCTGATATCCAAGGACCGGAGTGTTAAAATTCCATAACGTGTTTTGTTTAGAAATCGTTTAGAATTTTAATGTAATAATATTCCTCAAACTTCCCGATGTGAACTGGATGTGTGGTTTACATCTAAGTTACTGGGATTATGTCTCTTCGATGTTAATTTCACGAATGTATAAAATTATAGTGCAGTTTTCATTTACGTATAGTTGATACTAAATAAATCTATATCGCATGTAGTGTAGTCATATTATATATTTACGTAGCTTTTGGTTCTGTGTGGTTCTGTGTCACATCGTGGTGTCCTGTACCGTTAGCAAAATATGCTCTCATTGCGATGTCAGTAAGTGATTCTGTGATAAAAGCGTACAGTAGTTTAACTGCTTACCTGGAATCAGCTGTATATTGTTGAGTACCAGTTGTGAGCAACTCCATTGGCTGTTCATCGTTTTTCCGTCGCACCCACGATACCTAAGAATTTGTAATTTTTTGCAACAGCCATAAAATTATCACCAAACAATTACATAACCGATGTGAAAATAATTATTGATACAAAAGAAAGAAAACTTTATTTCAATTAAATGCAAAAACTATTTTACGATGCCGAAATGCTTGCGGTCATGCCTATGTCAGATACCGCAGACCATTAAATATTCACAATGTTTTATGACAGGAAACATACAAAACTGACCAAGCGTGAAGTAATTCCAAGTTTCAATTAGTCCACAACCACAGTGTCGATATAATATAACGATATATATTATGCGCTTCGGCAATGTTAATGGAATAATAAGGCAATTTTACAAATTATTGCGAATATGCTATAAAGATGTCCAGAGTTCCACAACAGTGCGATTTTTAAGGCATTTTCTGCCTCGCACAACCATTCTGTAGAAACAGTTGTCGTCGGCGGTCTTTCCGGTCTTTCCGTCTTTGCCGGTCTATGATTTAAAAAAATATATATATTCAATACCAGTTTATCGTGAAGCGCATCCACCTTGCAGTCAAGGTGTGCTGTGGAACCCACCAGCGCCTCGATCTCCGGTGCTGCTGCCGCATAGATGCTGTTGCCAGTACCGGCTCTAAATGTAAAATAAAATCTAACTAGTCTCAGAACCGTCAGTCAACCTTAATAATTGACATTAATGGTTGTACTAACAGACGTCAATTGTACGTAGTTACGCAAAAGGAACCAATCCACAGCAAGTTCAAATGGAGATACTGATTTTGTTTGGCTAAATTCATTAATTCAAATAGATTTTAATACATATCGTATTTTTTTGCAAAATCATACGTGGAATATATTTCATGCCCGATTTTTTTTTTAATTTCGAGGTAAAATTAGTTTATATTATTGAATGTAGTAAAACAAAATCAGTATCTCCATTTGAATGTTCTGTGGGTTGGTTTCTTTTTGCGTAACTAGGTCAAATATTATGCTTATATATTCATTATCGATTTTTAAGATTAAACTATTTCTCCGTGCCGTTAAGATTATTTCTGTACTCGGTTACGCGGCATAAAACATTTTTGTATTTAGTAACGGATATAATCGCCTACTATGAGGCCTCATAGATTTTTTATCTGTTGTAAAGGTTTTGATAAAATAGACAGGGTTTAAAAAAAAGAAAGGGTAAGTAAGTACAATCTCGAATAGAGTTATGAAATCAACATTGTCAATTTTGTCGTTAGTATCATTAGCATTGCATGAAAATATTTCCTTTAGTAAATTCTTCCTTAAACTAAAACCGGACGCTGATCGCTTCACTGGCGTTTTAAGTTTTTATTTTGTTTATCACAAATCAAATTTTCAGACTTGTTCCAACAATTTTAGATGTTCTTCAAAACTTTCGTTCCAGTTCGTTTACGGCTGTTTGTGTTGAAACTGTTTGAGAAATTATTGTGAATGCTTCAAAAATTCCTTGGTATATCGCAAAGATTAATAACAAGGAATTCGTTAAAGAGAATTTCGCCCCAATCGAAAGATCGTTGGAACTCCACTTCGAACTCTAAGTTAACAAACTAAGTGAATTAAATTAAAAGTTGTTGTTTACTCTTGATTGTTTAAATAACCATCGTCATTCGTATTCGTCATTGTTTACTGATAAAATAAATTGTATATCACAAAAGCTTTTCGAAAAATTTTAATGGGATACTTTCAAAAGCACTCCAATTATTTTGGAACAAAATGTTAGCTTCACTTGTAATAATCTACCATTTGCATAAATCATAAAAATGGTGTACCTTTTCTAAATTGATTTCTATGCATCATACGTGTGCATGTCATAAGGACTAGAATAAATAAAAAAATAATAGAGCAGGGTTGGCAGACTTCACATACGGTTTTAAAATTCTCATGGGGAACTTCTCAGATATGGAGATATACTTACGATGTTTGCTTCCCTATTAAAGCGAGCAACCATTAACAATTAATAGAAACGTAATTTAGAAAAATCAGAGGTGCATGCTCTTGGGTATGATTTCGAAACTGCGACTTTCGTCTCGACAGACCGTACCTATTTCCGCTACGATATCGCTGCATTATAAAAACATACATATAAAAAATCTAATTTAGTTTTCCCTAGTAAACAGGCAACCACAACTTACAAATCATTCATTACACACAGCGAAGAACCACTGTTTATTTGCATGGAAGGGGCCAAATTATGTTTGTTTCTGTTATGAAAAAACTTTGTCAGCAATAGCTTTTCCATTTCCAAGAATCTTTGCGTCTAGAAAAGTTATTATTATATTATATGACTCATATGTACTGAAACTCATCATGTTATATTTTTCTCTGTTTTAGAAACTTCACATCTTTTTCAATTAATTTGACGCAGGAATATTTTTCCTCGAATATACTTCTATCTTAACAAACTACGCAGAGTTCAAAATATTTGAAACTTTACTTTCGTATTTATTCAACCTGTTCATAATAATGTTAATGAAAAATAGAAAAAAATCCAAAATATGCAAGTAAAATACTTTTAAATTTGCATAGAAAAATACACATAATAATACATATATAATATACTCACTTCTCATTTCTATGTTGATGTGTATTAGTATATGTATCGAATATATAATTAAGGAGCGGTGCACTTGAACCGGTCTCTCCTGGTTTCTTCCTCCTTTCCATCACTACTGGTGTAACACTTGCCACATATGCCACAGTCGTAGCTTCACCACTAGCATCACTAGGAGTGACTTCAATTGTCCTCACAACATTAACAACACGCCGCCGTCTGTTCCTATTGTTATCTTCATCTTCATTCACAATTACATTAACATCAGTTAACAAACTTCCATTATTGACATCGGCTCCAACGTCATTAATATTCAGACAACATTCAACACGATTCTTAACCGTTGGAGAGGGATTCTCGAAATTGTTGTAAGAGTTAAAACTATGTATTGGATTAAGACTGGAGTAATTAAAGTTTTCGATAAGTTTAGTTTGATTATGTAAGTCTTGGTTGTGTAACATTTCGTAAAGTTTGTTTATCGTAGGCGGGACGTTGGTGTTTTGAAAACTGTTGGTTTCGTTTAAACCACTCGACGTGACGTCGGCGTCGGTACCTGAAAATGAAAATGTAAATGTTAAAGTCAATAAACGGTGGCACAGCGAGACCTGTTTAGTTTTCTTGGAAAATTGGATGCCGCATGGCTCCAATGTATCTCGAAGGAAATCAAAGCGAGCATTGGTGTATTTCGTCCTATTTATATTTTTGGTTTATTGTTTAATTTTTTTTCGAGACTTTAAAAGACACTTTTGGATTAATTATGTTTACAATACTTTATTCAGTAATCTTTGTGTTAAATGAAATTTACTAGTTTTTCATTTTCTCATCTCTTGTATTGTACATAAACCTGATTTATATACATGAACTGTCTGGCATGCATACTTGTGCATTGTAACGTGTGCACATAGTCACCATAACTAATGTCACGTATTAATTGGGATTAATCGGACTGGATCAGCCATAAATCTATGCGTTAGATCATCATTGACGATACTTAGAGTTGACATGCTTTAAGAGATTTACGTGATCCCTATAAATAAACGAATAAATTGTTTTCTTTCTGAAATAGCAAAGGTTCATCACAAAGGAATAATAGTTATAATAATAATCCTGTTACAAACTAACTTAACTAAGATGTAGTTTACTCTAGTCAAATAAAAAAAAATGTAACAAAAAACATGAAAATTACAAAACTTAACTAATAGATAATTAGTTCGACCGAACTGACATACTCTAACTTGACACACATAAGACATTGTAAAGTGAATTAGAACTAAAACTAGACTAAATTGAAAACAATTTCGATTTTCAGTTGGTTGACAATAGAATTGACACTAACTAAAATTATTAACTAATAAACACTGACTAATTTTACCGCAACTAATCATTTTTATTCATAATCATATTATCTATTAATCGATAAAGAAACATATGATGACGAAATATAGAAAGAACTTCGAAAAGGCATGCATAAAATCGCTTAATTTTAAGAATAAAATTTTATAATATGTACCACTAAAAACACAAGTTCAACTCTGTCAGTACTTGTAATTAAATTCGCAACGAGCGCGTTATGGAAATATTTGGAAATGTTCCATCGTTCAACAAACCCTTTTGCGGAATGCTTAAAGAAAATGCAAACTGAGAACAATTTTAAAATATGTTTTTAGAGGGTTTCGTGGCTCGTTGAGTTTTAAATGTAAACAAAAGAGCATACTTTATTTGCTATTTCAATCATTAATTAAATCTCGACCATGCTTTTTAACAAAAAGATAACTCTCTAAATAATAAAAACATGATTCAAATCACAGAATATAATTCGTCGATGATAACTTAATCCAAATCATGAATTGTTTACTTATAACAATTTTAAATTATATTTATAAGAAAATATTTTTATGTGGGTATTCTATCTATAGTTCTATACTAACTTATGTTTTCTTTAAATATTATAAAATATCGGTTAACATAACTATACATGTATATATACCCCATTTATATTACTAAAATTCAATTACACGTGAGCTGCGATATCTACTTCATTAAGAATATTAATGTTAACAAACATAAAAAAAAATGCTTATACTTGCTTTTTTTAACCAAATTATCATTCTAGTAACTGTGGCGGAATTAAGAGTACTTCCCTTATTATTAATGATATCATACATGCTGATGTCGAAAGTATAATTAACTATAAATGTAATTTTAAGATGGTAATCAAATTGCACATTCACCGGGAAATTGAGAGTGATAAAATCTTTATAAGTTGCCTACCAACCAGTTTGCAAATTGCTAAAACTTCGTTCATTTTCACAAATAGATAAATTGTCTCTGATAAAGAAGGTAAATAAGTTGTACGTTTATTGCATTTTTTATGTAAGTCGTTTTAATTTCAAAAAATCAAGATCAAATCGTTTATTTTCCGAGACGGCCACAAACGGCTAACACGTCAATAATAGATAATTGACATTGGTATGTCTCTACCGGTGCTTCGGAAATGCCCACTGGTCTGAGAAAAAGCACCAAGAAATCCAGCCGTAGGTCTTTTGAATATTAGCATTACATTGTAATTCTTTTTTCAGCCCAATAATTTAGTAGAATATAATTAACCTATTTATAGTCACAGATAATTAGCACTAATTATCGTGATTCTTAATATGCTACTCAGCGATTTAGACTAAAGTAAATAGTTTATCAAAATCGTATTTTCAGTTTTTTTAGTTTGTGTCTCATTAATTCTTATCTACACAAAGTATACAAATAGTTTGCAAACTTTTGTAAATAATTATGTAAATAAAATGGTTTTACATCAAGTTTTGTCCGAATGAAAGGTAGACAAAAGTTACGCGGGAGCGCTATGAGGTTTTAAATCTAAAATGTAGAGTCCAACTCTTCATGATGAAGATTTATTTGAGACTGAATTAAAATTAACAATAATTCTTATTTATACTCTTAACTTATTTACAAGGCGTATTCAGTTCTAGGAATTTTGATCATAACAAGGCCACCTTCCAGACACCAGGTCAGCACTTTAACTGTCAACATGTTTTCATATAGTTCCAAGAACTTTAATCTAAACAAGAACACGTGCAAAATTCATTGGTCAGCGAAATATGATTATGTTTTCAACGGATAGAGTTACATAAAGTCCTTACGTTCGAAAAAAGCTTATTTGAACGGTCAGCAAATATTTATCATGTTATGAACAGGTGCTGGATGCATAACTAGGTTATTATTATATTTACAAAGCATAAGAAAGAATAAGCAAAAACGTACAATAAAAACATGTACCTCTGCAAGGCAGTGCGGTTAGGGCCGCAAGCACAAGCGCCGCTGCTGCCGGCGCGCGCATCGCTCCTACATCATCATTTACTCTGGAACAAATAAAAGCCTAAATAAATAATAATAATAAATACACCCAACAGTCACGTACATAGTCCTGACCCCACAGTAAGATACGAGTCTTGTGTCGTAGGTATCAGGAACTACGAGAGACTTTCGGTCTCACAACACTCAGACCCCGCAACAAATATTTGTGGCTCACACAAACATTTGTCTCGGTGCGGGGATCGAACCCGCGGCCTCTCGCTTCACAGCTGGCTACTGGCCCGCTGCGCCACGGAGGCTGTCAAATGATAATTATTTATTTGACTGCCTCGGTGGCATAGTTGTATTGTAGCGGTATAACTGCTATGCTGTCTCTGGTTCGATTTCGGGGCCGGGTCAAATTATATTGAGTTTTTCTATCATGAAATGCTCAGTCGGCTCGGAGTCTGGAATTGTGCCCGGTATGGCGATTGGATGGCTCCTCTAACATTATGGGACGGAAATACGTTCGGTGAAATACTGGTTACACCTCTGCCTACCCCTTCGGGTATTACCGGTGTGTGTGCGTATGTAATTTAGCAACATATTAAAGTAATAAAAAAAATAGTTATCTTTAAGACTCTCAATGTGATTTCGCTAATAGTATTACAGATTTTGTGCGATGTGATAAAGGCCTAGCTCCTTGACAAATTGTGCTTGGATGTAATCATAGAACTTATTTTCCGAATGAAATAACTTGTACAAAGGATCATTCAGTGTGGAAACCAGACTATTCTTAGTATCTGTTTATCATACATCGCTGTTCACAGCTCATCGACTGTGACTGCAGAGTCGATCACCACTAGGACAAGGGCAATTATTTTTATAATCTGAGTAATAGACATAGACAAAGACGGAATAATAAAGTTAATATTACTGAAATCACTAATCAAGTTTGTGAGTTATACTGTCTCGGATGGACTGATGCGTGCTATAGCTCGTTTTTTTAAAGCCTAAAAGAAATGAGCAAGCAGGTCATTCGCCTTAATATGGCAAGCGCCACGTCTTTTTTTTTTTTTTTTAATAGCATAGACCGGCAAACGAGTAAGTGGGTCACCTGATGGTAAGTGATCTCCACCGCCCATGTACGCCCACAATACCAAAAGAATCATGGGCGCGTTGCCGACCTTAAAGGAAAGGGATAATTAGGGATTGGGAAGGGGAGAGGGATTTGGGCTTCCGGATATCTCACTCACCGTACGAAACGCAGCAGCAAGCCGCTACTTTACGTCGGTTTTCTGCGAGACAGTGGTTACGACCCGGTCGAGCCAGCCCATTCATGCTGTAGACATTACTGTCTACAGCGTGGCTCTACCACTCATAAACAACAACAACAACTGCCCATTAACAAGTAATGCCACACATAATTGCGAATTACGAAGACGTTCGTCACCATCTATCTGGTATGCAAGAGGCCGTCTGGGGATGTACCACCGCTTTGTCTATTTCTGCCGCCAAGCAACAGTGTGTAAGCAGTGATGTGTTTCGCTTTGAAGGACATTAAAGCCAGTGAAATAACTGGACATTATGAGACTTAACATCTTATGTCTCGGGGTGACGAGCGCAGTTCAGTGCCATGCAGTGCTTTGTAATTCAAAGTTCTGTATGGTGTTGCTTCTGTTTATGAGCAGGTGTGGCGCTAACCATCAGGCGAGCGTCTTGCTCGTCTCGTCATTTAATAAAATAAAAATAAATCTAGTAATTTTACTGCCTTAATTACGTATCAATATTCACTACTGATACTGGAAAATAACCATTCTTTTTTATAGAGCAAAAAGATACAATGAGGCCAGTATGGTTGACCTACTTTCTTTTTACAAACTAGAAAGCACTTTCATAAAAAAATATATTTGAACTAGAAAGGCGACTAAAAAATAGATAGACAGTTTTAACGAAAACACAACTGACAAGTGTCCTTTTATAAAAAATGAGGACAGATTTTAAAATTACATGAAAGTGGTTATTCTGTTTCTACTAACTAATCTGTTACATCTATTTATTTTAAAAGAATAGTCTTGACTCATTAACTCATCAAACCCAAATCCTTGGAACTACAAAAATGAAGTTTTTTATAGAGCTTCTCTTTATGATTTCCACACGGAATAAGAAAGGATATTTCGATATTTATCTTCTAAAGGAGTAAAATGGGGGCAAAGTTTATACATTTTATAACTTGGTAGGTAAAAACCACAGTCCAGTGCCATGCAGTGCTTTGTAATTCAAAGTTCTGTGTGATGTTGCTTCTGTTTATGGGCTGGCGTGGTGCTTACCATCAGACGAGCAACCTGCTCGTTTCGTCATTTATGCAAGTAAAAAAATATTTAGGTTGATATTTTGAATATCACATTAGAATAAATTATTACGGACGATTCTATTCGTTCTTTGTTAACTTAAATGTGAATTTAATTAACTTTATCGTGTTAATAGGTTGACATTGAACTAATACCGGACCCTTAAATCGAGCTAAAACAAGATTCACACAGCTCTTGAAACCTTTGATTTATTTCTATTCCTTTTTTCCTGAAATGATTTGAAGCTAATTCCCACGACACTAAAATAAGGAAATATCGTTGACGAATTGTGAGTACAGCCTTCGCACGTGTGTTCACCCACTTGGGAATAACCGTGTATTGTATGCTACGTATAATATACTGTAGCAATGGATTGTGTTCTGTCATTTGTAATAAACGTGGGTTTTGCTTTGTCAGTTGTGATTCTAAAGCGTGACACGCAGATTTAACGCTCCAAATGTCCTGACATTATTCTTCTTGTTTACATTTTCGACTTCACGATTGTGTTAAGCGCTTTTAAACATGCATAAACGTAATAGTACAAGATCCCGGGGAACATTCCCGTCACCCATCTGTTTACCGGATGAAAATAATATTTTAGGGTATAAAATGTGTTGCTGAACACATACCAATAGGGTTGCCTAAAAAAATATGGTCTAGCGTCTTGCTCATTGCGTCATTCAATCCAATAAAAATAAATACCTTCTAGTGGTATCGTTTTAGTATGTAGAAGTATAAGTATCAAGTGAGAACTTAATTGAATTAACTTTGTATTTTGATTTTAAACCGACTTAAAAAAGGTGGATGTTCTTATTTCCTTTTTGGAACGAAGTTCCTTACGGCAGGCTTGGAGGGGATAGGGATTTTGCTGCGTGACCGAACTGAAAAAAATGTGATAGTAAAACCGTAAGAAAAATGCGTGGAATAAAAACCGTTAAATGAGACTTTTATTTTAACTTAATTTGATATCTAGCACACAAAGTTAAAGTCGAAATTCCGTTAATAAAACAGATGGTTGTGAAACTTATGACATTTGGAAATGTAGACGCGGTTTGAAATTTGAATTCGAATTTTTGATTATAGAACACGGCCGTCCGTTATTTTTAAGTTGATAAAAAATGCTATACAATAGCTTTACCGCGGCAGTCTCCGAGTGCCACACGTCTTTTTTTTATTTCTATTTTTCTATTCTATTTCTATGTAATTTTATGTTGTCAAACAAAAATAAAGAGACCTATTTTGTTATTTCAGTTGATAATTTGAATTTTTTGCAATTTGTGTCGATTCTACATTAGCCGAAGGAACTTCGTTCCTACCTGGTGTCCCACGACACACACCAATTTTTTTTTAATGTTATTATTTGTGATATTTTAGAGAAATGTGAACCTTGATGATTATTTTTGTTGTTTTTTTTATTTAGGTATTGAGGAAAACTTACAGCTATGACACTTATTGAGAACAAAAAATACAGTGGCTAATAACAAGTTTTCACAATTAGTACAGGTATAATTTGTGGCTGTACCCTAAAAATGTATATTAAATAATAATAAATGGCATTGTTGAAGTTACTTGCTCGAATACATTATGAATTAAAAAAGGCATCGCTCATTTTCTTTTTAAACTTGTGCGGCTTTTAATACGGTTAACTTCAAGTGTGACGTCATATTTGGTTACTTTTGATGACGTATTACAAAGGCAAATGGCGTACCTCCTTGGCCTCCTTCACTTTAATAACTCAACTTTTTAACATTTCCTCCATCACCATAAATTTTAATAATTACATGATTATATATTGCTACAAATGTACAACTTTTTTCCATAATAACTCTAACACTCAACAATTACATTGTTATTATAATATTACCTAATAATTGGTTAAAGAACTATATGCAAATGTGATAGAAGTGTAAGCGTTGGTAATGTGGGATAATAACTAGGAAAATAATGGCCAATAATATCCTCGAGGCAATTACGTTCTATTCCGACAAAATAATAATATTTTTAATAAGCAAGCACAACTGAACTACTTTAGAATAATAAGCAGCGATAACTCAGCAGGGAGTGGTACGGACTGTCAAGATGAAAGTCGCCGGTTCGAAACCAGCCCCAAGAATTTACACCTCTGACTCCTGACTGATTTAAACTCATTACTTTGACCTAGCCTTTCTGGAGAATATCTGCAACTTGATCTAAGAGAGTTTACCAAGGTCTTTCCGCCCAACTGTACAATTCACACTCGTTATGTATATTTGTTTTGTCAATCTTCTTTCATCCATCCTCTATACATGCCCAAACCATCTCAGTACTCCTTTCTCAATCTTCGTCACTACATCTTCTCTCACACCACATCCCTTTCTTACCCCACTATTTTATACTCTATCTCTCTTAGTCACACCACACACACTTCTCAAAGCTCTTATTTCTACAGCATTAATACTACCCATCTTTCTGTAACACGGTGTATACATGTTACATTTTTAATGACTACTAAAATCTGTACTCCAGTATATTCACAGCCTGACTTAGCCGTAAAGCTGGCTTATACATGAAAATCTCGTACATCATCGCAGTCTTAGGCTGGATTGTACCATCTTACTTTAGCAATTACAAACATGTTAAAGTACCGGTTAAGCAAAAAATTTGTTGCACCATTTGAAAAATGTTAGATGACGGTGTATCTTTAGCTGTTAACCATAACCGCCCAAGATTCGCTGGTTAAAGCTATTGTTTAAGTAAAATATCTGTCAGATAGTTCAATTATAACTTCCAAACTGATATATCTCCTAAAGCGTCGGTGCTCTTAAACAATATCATATCCCTGCTTTTAGAATTAATCGAGGAATCTAGTAGTATCGGAATACGATGGAATACATTCCGTAGTCAATGTTAAAGTCAGCGTTATCGTCAAATTTCATATAAACCTTAACTATAACTGTTGTTATGGTGCAATCCAGCCTTAGTTCTTAATTTTCAAACCGGTAATCCCAATGGTAAATCTCGAGTCTAGCTAAATAAAATCGCAACAACAATCCGTATAAATTACTCATTCAAAACATAACTCAGCCTCATAAAACTGAGGGAGCCCGAGACTCACGGCTCCGTAAGCATTATGCCTTCAGTAATCCCATTTACTTCCTATGCATAATGAGGCCTTATCTGCCACGTGCCCAGAGGGACTAAGTTTCAACATTTTTAAGTAGTCACGTAGCAAACTGTGCCAAATGCGGAAATGTGCGACTGCGAAATGCGTAATTGGCGCTAGCGTATTTTGCCGCAAGCGTATTTTGTAACAATATGATCTAGTTGCCGATCGATTTTTTGTCGGGACAAATTGTCACGAGAATAATTTTAATGTGGCTTTGGTATTTTTTTTATAGTACAGGCCGGCAAACGAGCAAGTGGGTCACTTAATGGTAAGTGATCTCCACAACCCATATACGCCCAAAATACCAGAAGAATCATGGGCGCGTTGCCGACCTTAAAGGTAAGGGGTAATTAAGAAATTGGGAAGGGGAGGGGGATTTGGGCCTCCGGATATGTCACTCATCGTACGAAACGCAGCAGCAATCGCTTCTTTATTTCGGTTTTCTGTGAGATAATGTTAACGACTCGGTGGAGCCGGGCCATTCATGCTGTAAACAAAACTGTCTACAGCTTGGCTCTACCACGCATATAATTGTCCACGGACGTCTTCTGTGAAATACGTTCTGGGTTTGATGCCCATGTTAGACTATTTTTCTTCATGGAAATACACTCATTAAAACCTGGGTTACGTGTATTTATCCACATTTGCCTACCCTTTTTATATATACTTTGGTATATATGACATTCAGTTTTAAATGAAATTTAAATTAGAGACAAGTTTAATATAGAAGAACTATTAGATATCATCTTATAAAACTAAGTCCTTATAGATGCAGTCAAGCAGAATATACAAGGTGGTAGGTCCCTCGTATGCGAGAGGTTGTCTGGGTTGGTACCACCGCGTTGTCTATTTCTGACGCCTAGCAACAGTGTGTAAGCATTGTTGTGTTTCGGTTTGAAGGACATTGAAGCCAGTAAAATTACTGGGCATTATGAGACTTAACATCTTATGTCTCGGGGTGACGACCGCAGTCCAGTGCCATGCAGTGCTTTGTAATTCAAAGTTCTGTGTGGTGTTGCTTCTGTTTATGGGCAGGCGTGGCGCTTACCTGATGGTAAGCGCCACGCCTGCCCGCCTGCCACTCGTCTGATGACGAGTGTCTTGCTCGTCTTGTCATTCAATTAAATTAAAAAAATACCACCATCGTGTCATTGTATACTAAGCCAATGAAAAAGAAATTGAAGTACGTTTAAGAAGAATTAATGGAAGAATAAACCCAAAACAAGTTAGTGGCATAAATTAATATCAAGGAATACTAAGTAGTGCCTTCTGCTCGGCGATAGGCCCGAAAGTAACTTCACTATGGATTCCAACTTCCAAGGAAGTTGCCGTTTTATGGCCATGTCAAGCAACTTTAGTTTATTGCGCTTGAAGAAACAATTAAGTGTCTTCTGTGTCTTATAAATTAGTTAAAGCATTCTGAGAACACTTTGACGCGTACTAACTTAGTCACTGCATCTGCATTGCGACGTTACAACTACAGTATGAGTGCTGTTATATATTCCGCATTAAGTTTTACCTTTGATTCTAGGATTCGTTATTGATAACCCACTTAAAAAAAAGAGGAGCTACTCAATTCGGCGAGTTTTTTTTTATTTTTACATCGATTTCGTTGCCAATTTTGTTGGAAAAAAGTCTTTCAAAACTAGACTATGTGGCCATGTCTGAGTCTTCTTTTATAACATAGGTTGACTAACAAGCAACTGGATTACATAGTCTTCACCGTCTATGAACATTCACAATACCCAAAGGATAGGGTCTTAAAGCGAAGGGAAAATTCAGAGATAAGGAAGGGGAGCAGGGCCTCCGGATATCTCACTCACCGTACTAAACACAACATCAAACTGTCTACGTAGCTCTACCATGCAATATTTATATCTATGCCGAATTTTTGGACGCCTGACGTTATTAAAATCTGCCTTTGTGTCAATAGTTAAATGGAATTTGAAATGGAGTCACAGCTAATGGAATTTCGATGTAAGAAATTCAAGGATTAGCCGCAGACGCTTCTTGTGGCTTGGTGATGTTTACGTGAATCCCTTTTACATTTGTTATCTCTAACGCTCTTGTTCGTGAATTTGTATTCTTGTGTTTACGGATTTGTACGTATAACGTTTTTTTTCGAGTGGTAGAGCCGCGCTGTAGACAGTTTTGACTACATCATGAATGGGCCGGCTCGACTGGTTACTACTGTCTCACAGGAGACCGAAGTAAAGTAGCAACTTGCTGGTGTGTTTCGTACGGTGAGTGAAATATCCCGAGGCCCAAATCTCACTCCCCTTTCCAATCCCCAGTTATCCCCTTCCTTTAAAGCCAGCAACGCGCCCATGATTCTTCTGGTATTGTGAGCGTACATGGGTGACGGAGATCACTTACAATCAGGTAACCCAATTGCTCGTTTGCCGGCCTTTGCTATAAATTATGTATGTTGTTTCTGCATGTTAATAGTTTTAGTTCATAAATTCATTTATTCACTAACTGTTCTACACCCCTTGTATAAATTTAAATGGATTACCATTTCCATGTCCATACATTTGTCGACAGATTTATATCGTTCGTTTTGTTAAGGATATGGACGATTTTTGTATTTTTTATCCTAGCATATATCCTACTAATATTATAAACGCGAAAGTTTGTAAGTATGGATGGATGGATGTATGTTTGTTACTCTTTCACGTTAAAACTACTGTTAGGTGTTAATTTTTATTAATTTATGCGAACGGTGTTTATAAAATTGTTGTCGGGTAAATACGCCTAAAATAACGTATAAAAGAGTGGCGCACGACTTGACAGGGACAGTTCACATTCAGACGTCGCGTGGTAAGGACCGTCGTGGTCGTTATTATCGTAGTCGAGCCTTTTGCTGGGCTGACCTTTACATTAGTGGTAATTCTGTCGTAATTAATCATACTACGCGTGTATACAAGTGCAGTTAAAGTAAAGCCTACAATTGGTTAATCCTGACACGGGTTTGTTCTCTGTGAATAGAAATAATTAGTTTGAAAGTGATCATGTTATTTGTGCCCTATTATTTTTTTAAAGTCATTTCTCATTAAATTTCTAAGACTACTGAATGGATTTTTATTAAACTTTACAATAATATAGCTTATACATCAGAATAAGACATAGGCTACTTTTTATCCCGGAAAAAGCAGATCACGCGGGCGGAGCCGCGAGCAAAAGCTAGTCAATAAATATATTATCGTCCGTATGTAATCTTAAGAACGTGCTACTATGGGGTCGTATGTACAACGGTCGCTATCCAATTCGCTAAAAATATATATTTTAAGTTCTAGGATAATAAAGAATATTGCGTTACCTATTTATAAGTAGACAATGATAGACTTTTTATAACGTGGGGAAGCCTTTGAGGTTCACTCGGGAACACCGTGCGAGTCACCTCGAACCTTTACGGTTGGAGGATGGACTTCCACGTGTCCACCGCCCAGGCCTCTGGGGGGTTGGGAGTGCCTTCTGCAACCTCCTACGCGTGCCCCTTCAACGAGAGCTGAGATAGTATGCTCATGTGCCTATTTCAACCAGTATCTGTGCATAAACGAATATGATACGAACATAATGAATATGATATGAAATGGAATATCCAAATATAAATTTTATTTTTAATATATGCACTCACGCCCTCTCACTCCCCGATGGGGTAGGTAGAGGAGTTAACAGTACACCCACATCACGCCGAGCGTAGTCTCCATTCCATGATTTAATAGGGGACGAGCCTATCGCCATACCGGGCATAAATGCAGACTCCGGGCTGACACTAAGCATTTCTTAATAGAAACCAATATCACTTTTAACCGACCCGCGGATCGAACCTGAGACCTCAGCACAGCAGTCGTACCGCATACACAATACAACTGCGCTACCGAGTCATCGAGGCAGTTTTTTATTTATTTTTAATTATATTATATTTTCAATAATTTCGAAGAGAAAGTACCGGTTAAATTTTCAGGTAGTTTAAATTAGATAACTAATTTACGTTATTAACTAAAGTTTAAAGTATTTCGCGCACTCCCAATGGACCTGGTGTTCAGTAATAAATTAACCGCAAAAAACAAACTCCAAGTAATCGATTTGAAGTTTTGAAATTGGTGAAAAGTTTGAAATGTTGTTTCGAATTTAAAATTTGTTTTGTTCTACCCGCAGCAGATTACGATCGTAAGCCGAGAGGCAATATAGAGCAAAGTTCACCACTTAACTCTGTTTTGTTTTGGAATCATTTGAGGTAAATTGAGTGGCATTAGGGCACTTATCGAACTGAGCAATCGTGTTAAGCGATGTTGGGGGTAATCGGCGGTAAGAATCAGAATAGCTAGGAAGGCGCGATTCTAGTTGTTATCAAATAATTAAGTGCAAGTATTAAGTGCCTGTTTCACCACCCGTTTTATAGCAAAGTTCGGCAAACGAGCAAGTGGGTCACCTGATTGGAAATCATCTCCATAAGACTCGAAGAATCATGGACTCGTGGTCGACCTTAAAAGAAAAGGATGATTAAGGGATAGAAAGAGGATATTTGGGCCTCCGGATATTTCACTCACCGTTTGAAACGTAGCAGCAAGCTGTTACTTTACGTTAGTTCTCTCTGTGATAGTAGTCGACCGGGCGACCCGGTTGAGCTATTCATGCTGTAGACAAAACTGTCTACGGCGTGGCTCTACCACTCATATTTCGCATCGGTAATATATCGGCAATATAAAACACTAGGTGAAATTTAAATATGTTTTTTTGGAATTACAGAGTTTTTTTTAAACGATGTCGGAGGTTTAATTTTAAATAGATATTTCTATAATAACATACAAATTCAATACAGTGAATTCTTACAAAGAGTGTTAACATGCCCTAATTACTTTGTCAGAATAGACGCTTTTCACAATTAGCATAAATGGCTTCTATACATTCAGACAATTGGCCTTCAATGACTCTTTAAATAGCTGGAATAACGACTACAAATAAGGTTTCCTATTCGCCCCGTTTTTTACTTTATACTTTTTACTTTTGTTTATTCATTCTTATTTATGGTTTCTCCCCAAAGGGATCGACTCAGGCAAACAGCAGGTCGCCAAAACTACGAGTCAAGTCTTGCTGTGACATATGTGTTAAAAAGCATGTTACGCCGACTTCACAGCAAGTGGGATAAGTGCAGGTGAAGGCAGATTCATATTTATAGTTGCCCGGAATTCCGTAGTCGCCTTTTACAACCTAGCAATAGACATAGAAAAACTAATTGCATTGCCCTTGAAGCAGCGTTTATTGAGTGGTACAGCGTTTGTGCCGTGGGAATCAGAAACTACGAAATACTTTCGGTCTCACAACACCCAGACTCCGAAACAAATATTTGTGGATCACACAAACATTTGTCTCGGTGCGGGGATCGAACCCGCGGCCTCTCGCTTCACAGCCGGCTATTCATCCGCTGCGCCACGGAGGATATTTACTCAGGATATTTGAACACGATGATGCTAACAAACCTCCTTAGTCTTTGTCTCGCAACGGAAGTGAACAAGAGCGTGAGATACAATCGCCTTCACACACAACTCGTTCTATTAGTTTACGAAACCTACAAACGAAAATCAATCTTAACTTTAAAAACTTAAGATCTTAATCCCATTCTCTGTTCTTTGTTTTCTTTACCAACTGAGCTGGTGTTATTATGTAATAACTTGTCTTTGATGTTAAATTTAAGTTAAATTAGGCTTTAATAAGGAATAAACTTTAAAAATTTGCAATGCCGCTTTAAAACACTTGATCCGAAATTTATTTTTGTTAATATAAGTTTGTAGTAAGAGTCAATATAAGTCTGTAGTAATGAAGAGAAAAGTGGCAGGAACACTTTTCTTTCTTGCGTGAAAAATACTGTTTATGTTAATAAATCTTCAATCTCTATCCTCGTTCACTATGGCACGTTTTAATACCATGTATACGGTGGTCGCTATCCAGGCGGATATGTATATCCTACCACCAGTAAATGTGTCGCTGGTGGGAGGATACTTGTATCCGACCGGATAGCGACCACCATACACTGGTGCTAAAACCTGCCATAGTGGCCCACCTTGTGTGGGTCGCGTTCCAGGGTCAGCCAGTGTATATCCGGTTCTCCCCAGGGGACTTGCCCTCTGATCCTAATCCTTTTTCCTCCTTCCCCTCCTTTTTGACCCTTTGCAGGCCGGCATGATCGTGCCGACCAACGATAGACACACTGTTTATCGTTAGTCGGCACTATTCTTGGATTGCGCTACACTTACCATCAGGTGTAGCGTAGTCATTTGCCGGGCCAGGATAAAAAAAAAAGATGTGTCGAGAATCCCTCTATTATATTAAAGACTGAAATGATGTGGGTAACGATTTTGTGTCCAAACCATTAAATGAAATAGAATCAGAAGAGGAATACGGACACATTTTGCGTCTCTCATACGTCTCTAGAAAAGTGGCTTAAGATTAACCCAGCTAGGTGCACTACCCAAATGTGTATTGTGTATAATCCAAAAGGTCAAACGTTATTTATGAACTAACAGAAAATGGAACGCGCATTTCGGGGTAAATGTTCCAATACAATTTTATGGTTCCATTTTTTTTTATCGAACAAGCCGTCCACTCAGCTAAATAAAAGCTCATTTTTGCCAAAATAAATCAACCAATTGCCGTTCCCTTCTCGTGCGTGTCTCGTAAACGTCACCTGCCAATAATGGGGTCGGTTTGTGAAATATACGTTTTGTAGGGCTCGAATTATATTTTTTAAATGGCTTTGTAATAAAAACGATTGATTTTGTTGCACTAACTTTTGCCCGCGGCTCCAGCCGCTTGAGCGGTCTTCTATGGGTAAAAAAGTTTATGTCCTAATCCAGGTCATGGTCTATCTATGTGTCAAATTTTATTCAAAACCGTTTAGCCATTGAGGCGTGAAACGCTGACAAATATCCCAACTTTCACATTTGTAATAGTGGTAAGATTATTTATGCGTCAAACATTTATTATCACAGCTATAGATTATACCTGTCTTATAAATTTTCTAAATGTATTACTCTAAATGAGGTTTACCATTGGAACGACCTTTTCGTCTCATCATGATGTTAATTAAAAAAAAACTCTATTCAATACAAGGACCATGGTTTTTTGTTCTTTAAAAACTGTTAGCTCCTTAGCTTTAATGTATTTTAAAAACAATCTGGTAAATAGCTGCGCGTTATCTCAAGATCTTTTAGAATGTAAATATACATTCATATCAGATAGCTCGTGTTTATTCAGATATTTACAAAAGAAAGTCTTGCTTGAGACCTGAGGGAGTGTTCTGAAATGAAAACTCGAATAGACAAACAACTGAGGTTTTATTTAAAAGCCCTATAGATATTATAACGGGTAAGAGATAACAATACTTTCTCAGATAAGAATTAACTTTTTTTTTAAATCGTAACAGTTATTATTCACAACATAAGCCTGTGTCCCTGAAGGAGTAGGCACAGGTATAACCCACAGTTCGTCGATCTTATTTTCTTCTCATGAGGTGTGATAGGAGATAAGCCTATAGCCCCATCACACATTCCAATCGCAGTCAACTTATGTTTTTTTATTTATTCGATCACAGCAAGGTGATTGCACTACACCTGGTGGAAAGCACAGTGCAGTCCAAAAAACCAGCGACCACCGACAATAAATTAGTTTAGCGAAGGTCACCAGACTCATGCCGGCCTGTGTAAACGCTTCTTCACACTCCGAAGAAGGAAGAAGCGAATCGAGGGGCCTGCGATAAGACAGGTGGAAGATCGATGCAGGTACAGGGATACAAGGATGTACCCCTAGAGCCGCCCCAACCAACCATTAAGTCATTGTCGCAAGCCCCTCGGGAGAATCGAATATACACTGGCTGATCCTGGACCGAGATCCACACAAGGCGTATGGATCACTGTGGTAGGTTTTAACACGGTGTGTACGGTGATCGCTATCCGGGCGGATATGAATAAAACCGGCAAACTCTTCCGATTCCAATTTCCGTGCCATATTATCAATATGTCCACCAACAAGTTCTCGAATATAGAGATGCAACGGTCTATTGGAATCGATTGATCGACCCCACTGCGAGTGTGATAAGGACAGGCGGATCAAGAAGACGAAAATCATAATTGAATAAAATATTGATCAAAGGTTTTGGATGAATTTATCATTTATTGACAGTATTTTGACTCATGACAGAATACTCAAGTATTATTTATGAATTGGGTTTATCATCTTATGCGCTTACATACAATGAGTCTTTATATTATAATTTTTTATAGCAACATTTATGAATACCATTTTAATTAACTGGATTCCCGGATGTTGTCTATAAATAAATATATATATTTATGACTTCACCCTACACATTATGTGTTCCATATAATCTCTACCACAGTATCAGCATCCATCACAGCGTAGATCATTTACAAGATGCGCCATTAAACCTGTTTGTCACCCAAGATTAAACAGTAAGCCAGATACACACATACAAGTTTTAGTGTATCGATTATCGTACACACACAAGAACGCTGATCCTTCATAAACTAACTATTAAGCCTGTTTAGATGCAAAGATAGTTTCTTATATGAATGAAGCGATAATATATCAGAAAATAGTATGTAACCGCGTTAGGCGATTCATTTTTCAAACTTTTTTAATTACCTACTTTATTTAATTGAATGACGAGACGAGCAAGTCGCTCATCTGATGGTAAGCGCCACACCTGCCCATAAACAGAAGCGACACCACACAGAACTTTGAATTATAAAGCACTGCTTGGCACTTAACTGCGCTCGTCACCACGAAACATAAGATGTTAAGTCTCATAATGCCTAGTAATTTCACTGGCTTCAGTGTCCTTCGATCTCATTAAATCTGTCAAATGTCATTTATTTTTATTACAGCATATATACAAGATTGACTTAGGTTTCCCAGTTTAGTTTGAATAATATGATTAAATTATAATATCTACGATATACGATCGTCCTGCCATAACAATAGAAATGCGTTAATAGAATTAAACAAACGGTCACTATACCCGCCAGTTAAAATTCAAATAAGTAATCTCAATAGCCATTCATTTGAACCCACCCTTTGAGAGCAAGATACGTGAGTACACAGTAACATAAAATTATGCAAACCGCCCGTCTATATGAAATAATAATTTCTTATCACGTATATATTCGTTCAATTTGATATCGATGGTACGTGTTCGAGAGGTAGTAATTACGCACATATTGCTGATTCTGTATTCAAGATTCGTCAGCCCTCATGTGTTCATAGTTAGAGCAAGCAAGTTTGATGCTGTGCCGATGTGTTATTAATGGCTGAGTGTTTCCACACTTTATGTATTTCATGTCGTCTATCCGATATTCAGCAGTGAAGTCCGGAGATACTCCAATTTTCGGCAGTGTAGGGGATAATTTATCGATGGGAATACTAATTGGGAACATGTGTTCGACGATAAATCGGAATGTCTGGTTCGATTTTCATCATTCATATGAGGAGTACTGATGAAACTGAACTAGGTCGTAATGGTTTTGATAACACAATTGTGCTGACTGTTTTAATTAAAATACGAAACACGATATACCAGTTTCAAACGCTTTCATAAAGGGTTAATATTTAATAATAGTTACATGTTATATGAAAATTATTTTCAATGTATTTCAATATTATATTACTTTACGGTGCTATCGGAAGGACTATACGTGACTTTGGCACGACGATGATAACTGTATGCGATTCAACATAAGGCAGTCGTGATTACAACTTCTGGAGAGAATGGAAAAGTCAACAGAGATACTTAAATCAATTTCAAAAAGGAAATTGGAATATTTTGGCCACATACTGAAATAACAAACATGAACTCCAACGAATCATTCAAAATAAAGAGCAGGAGGAGGCCCGGTTGTATCTTCGCTAATGGTTTAACATGAGATTGACATGAGATGACATTTAAGGAGATATCCATTAAAAATAAATAAATAAATAAATTGATCCTACTCTTTTATAATTAGACTAGCTGTCCCGCGCGGCTCCGCCCGCGTGATCTGTATTTTCCGGGATAAAAGTAGCCTAACAGTGGCGCCATCTGTCAGCAATGTGTCACGCACCGACGCCATCTACTTAAAATATTGGTTTGTAGTACATGCTATGTATCAGAGATGGCGCTGTATTTAAAAAATGATTTTCCCTATTTTCCCGCTTTTCTATTGAAATTTTTCCTAGATTTTCGTTGCTATAAACCTCACGGAGCCCGAGACCTTTCCAACGAATGCAAAACCGTGGAAATCGGTTCGTGCGTTCTGGAGTTATATCGTCAGGAAGGAAAACCCGACTTATTTTTATATATAAGATAAATTTAAATTTATTTATGTTTTTAAAACAATAAAAGACAATGATACAAATGGGAATGTTTTCTAATTTGTTAAAACATTTTATTGGTTTTTGTTACGGATAGTAATAAAAAATAAATACATTTACCAAAACCAATTACTCGTTTAACAAGCCTCAACCCAAGTTTTTTACGTGTGTTTTATATTTCTGTGATGTTTTTACAGTCGGGGTCATATAGAGTGAAACATGCCCACTGTTAAGTTTATAGCGGGTTGCCGACCAAAACCTAGACTATGTCGAAGAGGTTTTTTTATTAACCTTAAATACGGACGAACAGGTTGTTCACCTGAACTTGTTCTAACGGAGGAATGCGCAGTTTCAGTACATAATGTATATTTCAGGGTTCAATGGATGGCAATACGAAATATCGTGCTGCCGGAGACGTCGAATGACTTCTTTATTTCACAGGCTCCTTGGCCCTCTAAGAAGTTGGGGCGTAAAGCGGCACAGCACAGAGGTAGTTCCGGCAATCCAGAGAACACATAGGACCATCTCACAAACGCCAAAGAAGTTCATGACGCAGTATTGAGTCGGTATAACGCGTAACATGTTGTCCTGGTTAAAAAATGTGTGGTCGTACATACAAAAAAAAAAAACAAGTATACGGGTCGAATTGATTAATTAATTAATTAACCCCATTTTTAAAGTCAGCAACGCGCCCATGATCCGACGGGTATTGTGGGCGTATATGAGCGGTGGAGATCACTTACCATCTGGTGACCTAATTGCTCGTTTTCCGGCGTACCAAAAAAAGAATTCGAACTTCCTTTGTTTTATCTCGTTGATTAAAAATCTGCTCTCAAATATGTGGGTGTTGAGATCGAGTGGAAGAGGTCTACGTGGGTGTTGAATCTTACAGCGAGGCGGAATATATTGTGTCAAACTTATCTTACGATATTACTGGCATAGGGTTACGCTAACGCCCTACCGCACACTATCTCGGACGTTGCACGTATGTAAGTGGGTTAGTACTTTACAGACAGGGCCGTAATTAAGCCCTGAAATAATGAAATTGGGGTTGTTTCGTGCGTTATAGTTTGAATTACGTTTGGGATATGTTGCTTTTATATGCGTGGGTGTGGTTGAGTTTATATTACAAAATAAAATATGCTTTAACAAACTTCATCCTTGGAATTCAAGTCTTAAAGTCAATTTAAACAAAAAATATTTAATCCATATTACTTTAACATTTTCAATAAAATTATATGTACACAAGCTAATATTTTATTAGTCTGTTTTAATAAACAATTAGTTATAATTATCTGTGAGTTCCATAAGTTTCTAACAGATGACGATGTAAGGTAATTTATCGGCTGGATTGAGTATATATGATAGATGGCGCATACTGTATTGAATAGCTTACTACAATATAATTTAACATATTATACTTTAGCCACAGGACAGACACTTTACTTTAGGAACAGAGTTGCTAGAAAAAGGTAAACATAAGTGCATACATTTACTATGTAGTTCTCGTATGGAAGAGGACATCTTCACTGGTACCACCGCTTTGTCGATTTCTGCTACCACGCACTAGTCTGTAAGCACTATTATTTCGGTTTGATGCATATAAAGCAGCAAAAACATTAGTGACTTTGGTAAGAAGTATCAGTTAATACATAACAGTAAAACAATAAGCTGTAAAATAAGTACATTATCGGAGCACCCCAGTACGTCCCCAGTTACAGTGTGTTTAACACATTTAGTTGCGTTCACGTATATGTAAAACTAGCTTCCCTCGCTCGGACTTTGCAAGTTCTTGATAAGACTTCGCATATATTACACGTACATTGTCTTTATATCCGCTCGTATGTCGTTTGAGTTCCTTCTCAAATTCATTTATATTACTTCATGGTTATGTTGTACATGGATTCCATTTCTTTTATAGTTTTTAATTGCAATAGAAGAGATATCCTTTTTATTGTTTATTTAAAATAAAAAGCAAATATTAATTGAATTTTTAAAATGTCTAACATAATTTAGTTTCAAAATTGATTTCTACAGCCATGTTCGGAATGCTGTTAAAGAAGAACGGGCAAGAAACTCTCACGTTGCTCTTTTTTTCTAAACTGAATTACAATATTTGCACTACATTGAAATACCGACCATTAATAAAGGTTGCCTGGAAGAAATTGCCGTTAGCAATAAGGCCGCCAATTGTACTTCTTTTTTATTATTTTTAGATGTCTTTTGTGTATTATTAATACTTTTTGTTGTGATGTACAATAAAGTTATAAATAAATAAATAAATACTATTTGTTTAAATTAGAGCAACTATTATGTTATTTTAATTCCTCGGGGTTTCATAAAAAAAAATTACATTGTTCATTGTTGGCCAAATCACTTGCCAATGTCTTTATCATGAGTTATTCCGGCGGTATTCAGCAAGTCTGAATAGAGCTGTGGAACTTGTCAACGAGTTTGACAGCTATTCTAATACTTAGAAGGTATTGACCGTACGACGTGTATTATAAACGGTTGAAACGAAATGAAATGATATAGTTTATTAATCATGTAGATGATTAAAATAGCGCTTATGACAAGTCACAACAAAAATAAAAGAAACTTATAATAGCATCATCAAAATTCACTTAAACTTACCATAAATATATTTTTTTATTTATTAATCTATTTATCTATTAATTTTACAATGTTTTGATTATGGAAAAGTCCAGAATTGTTGTTGAATATTAGGGGGAAGGGGTCGATATGGACCATAGGTATTAAATAGCAGTTAAGTATATACTTCGAAAATTTTAGTATAGTGTTTTCAATGTCAACTTTATACATGTAAATTGATATAAACATATTGCGATCAATGAGAAAAAAAATCTCTATTTCGTCGAAATAGTCTTTTCGCACTAGAACATTTAAATTAAATAAGAAACTAATATATTATATACATATTTCATAACAACGGACTGGCTCGGTGGTACAGTTGTGATGCGTACGCGGTACGACTACTGTACTGAGGTTCCAGGTTCGATCGAGGTCGGGTTAAAATAGTATTGGGTTTTTCTATCACGAGATGCTCAATATCAGTCCGGAGTATTGAACAAACACAACACAGCATAATATTATAATTTCTAATGAAAACGGTTTAAAATAGCAGTTTGGCGAGAATTGTCGTTGTCAAAATTTAACCCGCGTCTGTCATTTGAAATATTAGTAGTGGCTTCGACCGTAATTTTAGATAACGAAAGTTATTTGACGAGTTGGGTCGTAAATAATTAATGCGAATCTCCAAGTGTTTATTTTAATGGAATAGAGGCAGTTTCCCAAAGTTACAGATTATATCACCGTTGTGTCTATTTAACTGAAAACTATGAATCACTAACTACTTTTAAGATAGAGCTAAAATCTGTTTTAGTGGTAGAGTCATGCTGTAGACAGTTTCTTTTTTAACTTTACTTCTACAAGTTTATGAATAGATAATTATTAATTATATTAATATTAACTGACTTCAAAATGTGAATCGCGGTGCATTTGCTGTTATCCGCTGAGGCTTTTCCCATTCTTCCTAGTACTTCGTCATAAAATCTTAACCATTCATGCGACCACCATCGGAATAAATCCTCTCTAATACAAAAAAGAATCATGAAAAACAGTCCACATTTCACAGTATACCCGTGAACATACATAAAAAAACGAATTTAAAGTCGGTTAAAACTTAGTTTTAAAAGAGCATATGCTATGCTATGCATCAAGTACACACTATGAATAGAATAATTATAGACACGCGGCTGCAATATACTCTGAAATTGCACTGCACTTGACGTTCGCGAATATAGTCCAGGATAATTACTCCAATCAATACGCTTGCGTACTTAAAATATTTACTACACATATTTTAATTGGCTCAACTCTTTCAGCTATAAATCAGATAGATAATGTTAATGGTTCGTGCAGAATTTAGGTCGTCCGTGGCGGGTTTGTGGGTATGATTAAAGTTTGCAACGATGGCTATTAAACGCTATTATAATGCGGACGCGGATCGTTTTTAATTTTTACGAGAGTTGAACAGAGAAATTATTATCGTCATATTCTTGTTACTTTGTTGAACGTAATGATTTAAAATTTTAATTTAACCACCGCCGCATTATTGCAGAAGTATAGAATTCTGAGTGGTAGTCACGCTGTAGATATTAAATATTACAATATTACACATTGAAATAAAACTAATTTAAACGGATTTTATCACGGTTTTTTATTAATATTGATCCCGACGTTTCGAAAGCTTTTCAGCCTTCGTGGTCACGGGGTGGACCACGTAGACACATAATTAGTTTTATTTCAACACATTATAGACAGTTTTGTCTACAGCATGAATGGGAAGCCTCGACCGGGTCGTTACCGCTGTCTTTTAGAAAACCGATGTAAAGCTTGCTGGTGCATTTCGTATGGTTAGTGAGATATCCGGAGGCCCAAATTAAAATATGATATGCCGCACATTATCACAGATTTGTCTCAAAATATAAACAAACTTTCGGTACAAGGATGAAAGCTATACACTTCGGCAACCTTATTTTTTTACAATATACTACAATTATACAATCGATTTTTAACTTTACATACCTTTTAGGTACTTAAGAGCAACACAAATACGTAATATAATGTCTTAAATGCTTTTCACTGGATCATTATGTCTTTCGCATTCCCCTAGATTATTCCCAAAGAGTATAATTTAAATCCTAGTACTGTACATAGATACGGTCTTTCATATAGAACTAGATTCAACTACGCTACAAGTATCGTATTAAACAAGAGTTGCACTACTTCTTGAAAGTTGCCAACAATCTTTACAAAGTACTTAGCTTTGCACAAACAAGAATACTTAAGTATTTTTCTTTTGAGAACATTTTCTTTCTGAGTTTTTACTTAAATCACATAACATATGTATCCTCGAAAGAATGAGAATAAATAAAAGAGAATAAATAATTATAATAAAATAATAAAGAGGTGAATGTATCAATGGTTCAGCTCATTTTCGTCCTATGATGTGATAAGCGCGAGCAAATCGCCGTACCGGTCAGAAATTCAAACCCCGGTCAACTCATGTGTTGTTAGTTGTTTCGAAAACACAATCACAGCTTGTGGGATTCGGATTTGAACCTAGTATCTTATCGAAATCTCACGTACCTAACTACGCCGCTACTTACCCAGTGAGGTGACCATAATAATTCTATAACACGCTCCTTAAATTAGCACGACTGACTGCCTCGGTGGCGCAGTTGTTGACGCACTGAGATCTCGGGTTCGATTCGGTACCCGGGTCGGGTAAAAGTGATATTAGGTTTTTCTATAACGAAATGCTCAGTATCAACCCGGAGTCTTTAATTTGTGCCCGGTATGGCGATAGGCTCGCCCCCTTTCACATTATGGGACGGAAATAAGTTCTGCATATTGTGAATGTACGGGAGTTACACCTCCGCCTACCCTTCGAGGAATACACGCGTATGTACACATTCATAAACAAATAAAATTCAGACATCCACAAACCCGACATAAATACAAAATATACCGTACAACGAACAAATAACTCACCGAGTACGCTGCGGTGAAGCAACCGAGATTTACTGCAAAACGGATAGGAAGGCCCACGGTGCGTACAAGCCATTTGCAGCTCGGCAACAGTGTCGCCACAGGGGAATTACAACAATAGGACAGGGATTTCGATCCTAACATAAATACAGGAATACATCAGAGAAGATTTATGGTGATCGTAAAGGTACAAGTGCAAATAATAATAACAGCCATATATTATATACATCTCCCTGCTGGGGTACAGGCCTCCTCTACGAATAAAGAGGCCTTAGTACACTGGCCTAGTGTGCTAAATAGCGTATGAAACTAATTACGACCGTTTTTACAAAGAGTAGTCTTCCGAAATAATATCAACATTCCAACGGATAATTTTTTATTTAATTGAATGACGAGACCAGCAAGGCGCTCGCCTGATAGTAAGCGCCACGCCTGCCCATAAACAGAAGCAACACCACACAGAACTTTGTATTACAAAGCACTGCATGGCACTGAACTGCGCTCGTCACCCCGAGACATAGGATGTTAAGTCTCATACTGTCCAGTTATTTCACTGGCTTCAATGTCCTTCAAACCGAAACACAACAGTGCTTATACACAGTTGCTTGTCGGCAGAAATAGACAAAGCGGTGGTACCAACCCAGACGGCCTCTTCCATACGAGGGACCTACCAACTTGTAACCTTGTATACTTACTTTTTCCGTGTTAGTAATTCTTTTCGTCGATTTATATACCCCCATATTATCTCTGCATCACTCATGGGTAGACTGGTAGTAAATGCCATCGGTATTAAGTCCGCTTTTTACATGTTATGTCTATGATGTATAAATAAACACACAACATTTAGGTCACTACACATGATTTTATATCCATACCACCCCATTACCCAAAGATATAAAAACCTCGTATCATATAATGCTATACGATTTTATGTTATATTTTATAGATACATTTAACTACACGATTCTCGTTCCAATGTGTTCCTTGTATGCACACCAAGTAAACTATATAAATCGATACACTCGCTCGTCTCGCGGTCATTAATGACTCATTTTGTACAAGGAAATAGCGTCCGAAACTGTTATTGTAGTAGCAATTCAATATGTAACGTTATTTTATAGCATTGCCGTTGTTAGATATTAATGTTAATTAGACAGTTCTAAAACAATCAGGGCCTTATTACAAAATGTATTCTAATTTTAAATTAGGTTTATTTTGACAAATTTGTATGGGTTACCATAGTTACTAGTTAGAAACCTAGTTTAAATTTAGAATACGTTTTGAAATACGACCGTCATTTTTCAAACTATGAATATTACAGTATTAACGGATTTCTTGTTACGGGTTTCATTTTATTTATTTTATTGTACAGGAATAGTAACAGCTTTTTATAAATTAAACTTAAATTTAGGAAAAAAAAATTTTGGCAGCCAATAACAACTATCCTCGTTTTACCACAATTACAAACAGTCTGTACGAGCGGAATAACAAAACAAAACACCAACCTACTCTAATAAGGCAAGATGAGATGCAGCTAAATGTTTATATCCTTACATAATATAATAATAATAAATAATTTATATGAACATAATAACATATTATACATATAATGTATACATATACACACATACTAATATAACCATATATACTTATATCGAATATGTAATAGTATATTATACTATATAGTACAATAACATATGTAATAATAATGATTAATTGATATAATTTAATTTAATGTAACGTTACACTGTCTGTCTGTCATGAAATATTTTATATGTTTTATCTATATACAATTGATGTACAGATAGATACACTTAATGCCCGCTGTACCACCTCTGAGTCAATGCTACGACTTACCAAATAAAATAAAATATAAAATATAACCGACACATGACTTAATTGATTATAAGTGTATTACCTGTGAAATGCTTATTGGTTACTGAGTTATGTTATTCGGTGATTAAAACTGTACTACGACACTGCGTATAGGCCCTTAGATACCAAAAAAAAAAATCCGTTAGGATGTTCTATCATTACAACTCGGGTCGTAAAAATGACATTTTACCTTACTTTTGAAACTGTGTTTAGATCCTATAAAAATGTCAACGTCGGAGAAGTATTTATTGTAGGTATCTGGTAATCTGGCAAATACAGAGTTTTGACCGTAATTCGTGGTATGTGGTGGAACTCGCAATAAGGGTGTATGCCTAGTGCGGCGCTTCGGTGCAGCTAAAGATATAAGTTCAATCAGATCTGGACAATCCAAACGACCGCGGATCACATCAAACAACAGACCCATGTCAAGTACCTGACGACGCTCTCTCAGTGTGAGAAGACCGTAATTACGACAAACATTCTCATAATCCTTCCTCCTGTTAGTTTTTCTACATTTAAAGTTGAGGTAACGTATGAATTTCTTTTGAATGTTCTCGATGCGGTTTATGTAGGTTGTATAATATGGAGACCAAATTGGACTTGCATATTCTAAAATGCTGCGCACATAAGCATAATACACAATTTTAATACTAATGGGATCTGAAAAAGGACGACAAGTTCTTATCAAAAAAATTTATATCTCATGACGTCGTGAACGACAACGATTTATCGTTCCTTTTGTGATTTTTACGAGTAAAAGACGTTATTCTACCTGCTCAGTGGGCGACCTTTCAAATCCCTATCAATATCCTCGTGATTATACAAAAGATGTTGTGAACATAATATTTTTGATAGTATTTATATTGAATTATTTTTTATCAATACGGGTAATTTTACAAGAACGATTCTCCTCATCCAAGAATTATCCTAGCTTTACCCGTAGTATAAATACATAATTGTTTAATTGACAACCTCATTGGCGCAGCGGGCGAGTAGTCGGCCGTGAAACGAGAGACCGCGGGTTCGATCCCCGCACCGAGACAAAAGTTTGTGTGATCGACAAATTTGTTTCGGGGTCTAGGTGTTGTGAGACCAAAAGTCTCTCGTAGTTCCTGATAGCCACGTCATAAGACTCGTATCTTACTGTGGGGTCAGGACTATGTATGTGACTGTTGGGTGTATTTATTTATTTCTTATAGTATATTTAATCATAGGTTTACTTTTCTTTTTAGAGTGGTAGAGCCACGCTGTAGATAGTTTTGTCTACAGCACGAATGGGCTGGCTCGACCGGGTGGTTACCACTGTCTCACAGAAAACCGACGTAAAGTAGCGGCTTGCTGCTGCGTTTCGTACGGTGAGTGAGATATCCGGAAGCCCAAATCCCCTCCCCTTCCCAATCCTTAATTATCCCTTTCCTTTAAGGTCGGCAACGCGCCCATGATTATTTTGGTGGTGGGCGTACATGGGCGGTGGAGATCACTTACCATCAGGTGACCCACTTGCTCGTTTGCCGGCCTATGCTATAAAAAAAAAATATCTTTAAGTAAAGTCCAAATAACGTAACATTTTAGGAGTTACTCAACTAACCATAAGTTTATCCAATGCCGGCAGGATTATGTTACACGTTGCATCATCATTTTTGGTTTAGTCGTTAGATATACAATAGGCTAGGTTACATTAGAATTGTAAAAATTAATCCGCCGAGTCAAGCAAGAGATGCGATCGCCATTGGCGAGCGCCTAAACCAATATATATTTTTTTTCACTTAACAAGCTAACATTAACATAAACCTAGGTTTAACTAATGCTGACTGAATAATGTCTGAATTTTAAACCTTCAAATACTTGGATAGACATAAGACGACCCGAGTGAACCTAGGTTCACCCGGTCTAAAAATATCCATAACTTATTATAAGGTAATTCTGACGCTATACCTCTAACGTTATTATCCCACGGTACTCCCACATTGAGTATTGATTGGTTTTTAGGAATCACCGTACGTTGAAGTTAATTTCGTTTTACATAGAAAAACTTCTAATACTGTATAAAATAACAAGAAATAAAAGTTTATATAACAGAGTTTGATTCTTAGCGCTTTCTTCTGTGGGCGTTTTGATAAAATTTTATGGATCTACTGTTTATATTTCTTCGATATCAATACTTTCGTCCTCTATGTATACATAAGCGGAGGAGGATGATACAAAAGGTGGACGCAGAGGTACGACTATTGAGAGTGCTTTGATGAGTTTATTTTTCACGTATATTTCATAGCAGGGGCGAGCTTATCGCCAATGTGAGTGCAAATACATATACCGGCAAACGGGCGTAAATCTATGTATCATAATATATTATTTATTATCATAGCAGATGACAGTAATAAATACAGTATTTCGATTACTCGATATCCGACATATTTCGACGAGCATTAATTGATTAACGCGGCAATCAAGATCTCGATTAAATATTGTAATTAACGAAAATCACTCATCCCTATTAATTTCGTACTTTACATCAAAATGTTCTCTTATCTTTATACTAATTATCAATCGTATGAATTGATAGAACACGTTTCTGCTCATTCAAGTTTGTTTTTCAATTAATTTCTTTTGGGTTATTTAATAATTATATGCTTTTCATATAATAAAGAAAGACATTAAACAAGTGACCACTACAAAGATACAAAAACAGAACCAGAAAATAATAATGTTTCCATATTTAAAAATATTCAAACTAGTAAACACTTTATGTGGCCAGCATTAAATTTTCTACAAAGTTTATATTATGTCAATAATTTTAAAAGAGACAATGAATTTTTTCCTTTTTTTTTACCCTCGCATTGCAAAGTGACTAGACTGGACTTGATGTTTAGTTCAGTGCAGCTCAAACATAATGTCGACCTTCAAGAGAAATTTCTCCCCTCGACAATCGGCAGGATTATGCCGCATGAAGTTACCGGATATACAGTGGCTGACCCCGGAACTTGACTCGCCTGAATGAACAACTATAGGTTTTTCTCCCACCAGTACAGCTTGCTAGTTGGAGGTACTATACTTAATATCCGGTCCAGTGTAGTTGCTTATTGCAACCCTGCTGACCCACTTTCTCATTTGCCAGCCTCTGCTATAAAAAACAAAAAGTCAAGAATCTTGAGACTGTGTCCTTATAAATTAAGGACATCCACGTTAGTTTTCTATCCTTATCGTATTATCGTAGCTCGATATTTGGTTGAAAATACGTAATGACATAACGCCCTAGCAGCCTCATTATGGAAATAGGAAAATGTTTTAATATATCGTCATCCGAGTGGAGTACTTGTGTACACGAGCCAATTTACATAATAGAGTCGGCTTGTAACAACATCCAATGTTTTGCCAACAACTTGTAACTCAAAATTACGTCTACACTTAACGTAAACAGCGGTTTTGTGCAAACAGATGTCTGGTCCCTAGAGAGGCTTCACACTGGCACGTAAAACATGCTGGAAACACACCACGCGATGCTACGTTAGGTTTGGACGTGAGCCTTGTGTGGTTAGATTCTTTGTGGCTTAGGGACATGACAAATTTTTTATGTGAATGTCGGATGTACCTATTGTAAATATGTAATATAAACTCTTATTTATTTTATAAGATTGAGCAAGAAGATTAATGGGTTCCTAGCCGGATGGTCAACGCTATGATACACAATATCAACCAGAATTTAGAAGTATAAAGTACTCTAGGTAATGCATTTTTATAAAGTACTCTAGGTAAAGCATTCGCTCGTCAACCCAAGACATAATATTGTGTTTAGTTTCATAATAACCAATTAAAGGCTTTTGTTTAAATCCCAGGTTGGGCAATCACAATCTGTGATTGAATTTTCGATCCGAAAAATTTCACGGGTGTTGCCTGGAGTTGGAATTTGTGCTCACGAGCCGGAAATAAGTTCGGCGAAACGTGGTTGCAGTACTAGATGCAACTTAGCCTACTCTTTCGAGGATACAAGAATAAGCTTATATTTTGCTATGTAAAATAACGTATAATTATTGAAATAGTGATACTCAACTGCGTCTTTACGTAGCGTATATAAAGTGTGCCCTCTAGAAACCTCTTAGACATATTAACTAATTACAACATAAGTGTGCTCAATCTAAAACACAATTAGTAGTATAATTGCAGCCACGTAGTTTCAGAGAGCGTACGACATGTGTGCCCGTTTTAATTCGTATTTGCTTATGTCTTTCAGTAACACAATATTCAAATTTTGATAGACTCTCAAATATTATGTCACGAGGATTCAGTGTTGATTTTATCATTTTCAACTATAGAAGTTTTGGCACGCTACACTGTTTGGGGATTTGGATATTTACGGTGGTTATTGAGATATATTTTAAATAAAAAAGTGTAATTCATTGTACGAGAGCAGCGATAGTTAAGCGGAGAGCGGTACGGACTGTCGCGACGATAGTCGCAAGTTCGAAACCAACTCCAAGAGTATACACTTCTGACTTTTCTAAGTTACGTGTATATTAATTGTTAATTATCGCTTGCTTTAACGGTGAAGTAAACATCGTGAGGAAACCTGCATACCTGAGAACTCAATGAGATTTTCGAAGGTACGTGAAATCTGCCAACCCGCATTAGACTATCGTGGTAGACCCTAACCCCTCTCATTCAGTACCTTTGCCTAGTCTAAGATGAAGACGTAAGCATATGTACGTTGTACTTATTAGATTCCCACATATCAGAAACAATTGACAGCAAAATTAGTACGAATCAACAACAATCAGAAACAGACTAAATTAGTCAATATTCGAAGTGTAGACTAAATTAATCAATATTTGAAGTACAGGCTAAATTAGTCAATATTTGAAGTGTAAACGGTAAATAATATGCAAATTGCTAAGCAAGTTTAAAGTTTAAATTACGAGCTCCGAATTCCGACGAGAAATCTATCAGCCGTCGTCTTCGCTCAAAACACACGGAACGAAGAATTAATCAGAAAGTTTTGTTTTAACTAAAATCCGTCGTGGAAATGGGAATTTCTTTTATTTTACGATGAGATTTTTTTGCTTGTATTCCAATGGTATATATAAATGTTATATGGATTATGACATTATTTTCTTATAAAGAATTACAATATAATTTATTTGCATGAGAAATGCAAAATTATAATATAAACAATAGTCGTAATATTCGAACGTACATGCGACCGAACAGTTTGTTATTTATTTACAAATATACATTCCATCTATGTGTCCAAAATTGCCTACACTTGTGGGACTGATAAAAATAATTCGGAGTGGATATTGACTGGGCGACCTAGCGTTAACTTAGGTAGGGTAAAATTTAGTTTGTGTAAGTTTTTCTGACAAGATTTCTCGAGAAATCCTTTTGAGAAGGCTGACGTCACGGCGGCGATCGCAATAACTAAATCCAATCCTTTCTACAACATGTGTATATTGCGCAATTCCACTTTAAAGTAGGGTAGGAGAACATAATTTTTCAACCAACTGAGACATTTTCGCCTGTACTTTTTACCCTGGCTGGGCAAAGGAACTACAGAAAACCTGGTTTTAAGTACTGTGCAGTTAAAATCCTACTAATATTATAAACGCGAAAGTTTGTAAGTATGGATGTAAGTTGTGTAAGTTACTCTTTCACGTAAAAACTACTGGATGGATTTTAATGAAACTTTACAATAATATAGCTTATACATCGAAATAGAACATAGGCTACTTTTTATCCCGGTAAAAGCAGATCACGCGGGCGGAGCCGCGAGCATAAGCTAGTATAATATAATGACAACTGTCAAGAGACACTGCGTCTCTCAACGGTCGGCAGGATTATGCTTTTGTTATTTATTTTTGGCTAAAGATTTGATGACAGAGTACTACGGGAAAAGATAGCTCCTCAATGAATAACATCGCAAATCTGAGTTTACAGTTTCTAACTTTTTATAGAACATGTATTCACATAAATATTAAATTTTATCACTTTAAACAGCAATGTATGTGAAACAACCGAGTAGATACTATTTCCAGATTTTACTAAAAAAAATTGACTGTTTTTGAATTTACTTCTTCATTAGCAACTGTAGCAATTTCTCTTTTAGTCAAAATGTAACGCCAATCAACTAGAAAAGAATATCTCTTGACTGTCACTATACTTATGCCATCATGGAATATTGCTTCTTCACGCTTCGCTTAAATGAAGGAGGGAATGCGTGAGGTATATATTTCCACAAGTTAATGGTGCGGCAAAGGTACGAACTAACTCTAAAACTATTCATTATAGTTTTTTTTATCTACACGCAGAAATTCAGAATTAACTTTTAGATTCAAATGTAAGAATTTTCCACAATTTCGTTATAATATTGATAATACATTTTACTCAAATACTGTTTTATGTTGTATTGTGTATAAAACGTGGTACATATTCATCTTCTATTATGTTCTATCTCATTTAATAAATTAATGACAGTTGATAAAAACAATTGATATGCTATTTTATTGTTATGTTATAAATGTGTCTTCTACAATATGTAACAAAAACCCTGTTGAACGTTTTAACTGTGATATCAGAATAAATATTCAAACCTAAGATAATAACTCGCATACGAAGATAGTTCTATAAAAATAATCGTATTTTTTTTTTTTACTTTAATAAATTTATTGTTTGTAAAGCGTATTTCCATTGATTACCTCTGCACGTGCGAGACAAAGCGAGATTGCAAGTTGCGGCGTCCGCGTAGTATGTAGTCATCTACATGAAACAAGCAGATGTAAATAACATTTTCTAAAATGTGTTCATTTTTCTAGGCTACTGTGTAAGGATAATATCTCGCTTATGATTTTTATTTCTTTAATTTCACCTATTTTATTATGCTACCTATATGTCTTTCTTCACGATCCAAAAAGGTCCAACGAGGTTTTTGTGACATACCTACTGTATAAACATTTCATATTTATTTTTGTGTAGACTTCAAATATAGAGATGGCTGAATATTGTCTTATAAGTTTTGTACGATGTATAATAAAATAAGCAGCGATAGCTCGGCGGAGAGTGGTACAGACTGTCGAGACAAAGTCGCATGTTTGAAACCAGTCTAACCTCTGACTTTTCTAAGTTACGTGTATGTTAATTGTTAATTATCGCTTGCTTTAACGATAAAGAAAACTTTGTGAGCAATCTTGCATACTTGAGAAATTCTGCATAAGAAATTCGAAGGTATGTGAAATCTGCCAACCCGTATCAGGCCAGCGTAGTTGACTACAGCCTTACCCCTCTCATTCAATAGAAGAGGCCCGTGCCAAGTCATTACAAGGCTGATAATTATTGTTATCATTAATTAAGTAGCATTTACTTAGAGGTGGTGAATGAGGCGATAAACATTTCGTTTCTTTAATATACTGACAGCCTAATAATCAGTATATGAACGTTATTAGTACACAAAAATATATTTCGCAATTTTAGATTTCATAAACTTCAAGAAAATCTGCTTGCACCAAGTGAAAAAGGGATGTAAAATAGATAAACTTATAATCCACTGTCTCTCGTAGTCGTTCATAAATAAAACTTTGCTTAAGATTTTTTGTATTAGCTTTTGTTAAAATTTTACAAAAACAATTTAGGCAGTATATGCAATCAGTGCAGGCCTCTTGGGAAATCTTTGTTTCGGGTGTATTGTTTTATTTAATATATTGGGGTTTATTTATTTCTCTATGGGCCTATATTAACATATAAACATTATTAAGTATATTGATACCACGCTATCATCAAAAATCGTAGCCGACACGTCGCCGTGACGCTGCCGTTAATAAATCATGGCGACTGATTGTGTCGAGTAAAATATTGACGCGAATGGCTTTGGTTGATTCAATGCAATTACAGTTCATTTGTAATGAATGATTCGTGCCTTCCATGTTTAATTTATTTAAATCGTAATTAGGTGCGGCTGTCATTGTTTTGTCAGGCCGAGACTTTCCGTATCAAAAATTGGTAAATATTGTTAACATTTGGAAGTAATTAAATTTAAATACGTATATTATTTTTTAAATTAAATGTAAAATACGTAATTAACATCACTACTATTATAAATGTGAAATTTTGGATGTTTATAAAATTGGATGTTTATTAGTCAATCACGCCTTAACATAACGGCTGAACGGTTTTGAATGAAATTTGGCACACAGATAGATTATGACCTGGATTAGTACGTAGCATACTTTTATTCCTGAAAGAGGCCACTATATAGGCGGTGCCGCGGGCAAAAGTTAGTAATTTATAAAATGTCATTTTGTCGAGTTCTTCTTGTATTTTTTGTAAGGCCGGCAACGCATTTGCAAGCCCTCCGGTGTTCATGGGTGGCGGTGATCTCTTTCGATCAGATGAGCCTCCTGCCCATTTGCCCCTTTTTTCTATAAAAAAAACATAACACCAGGTAACCTACTTGCTCGTTTGGCGGCCTAAAAAATCCTGATTTTTTTTTACCCGACTAGATAGCGACCACCATACCCATTGTAAAAAGCTTGCCGTAGTGGCTTGTTGAGTTAAGTCACGTTCCGGGATCAGCCAGTGTATATCCAGTTAGTTCAGGCTGACACAATTTTTAAGTTAACTCTTGACCATCAACGTTATATTTGGACTGCATTGTACTTGACATCAGGTCCACTGCAGTCACTTTGGCGTGCCAGGATAAAAATAAATAAAATACCAACAATTAGCATGTAACTAAAATTTCTGGCCTACCGCATATTAAAAAAAACATAATATCATTTATGAATTTAAAAATATTGCCTGCTTACTAGCATTATTTCATTACTTTTTAATAATATTTGTTAAAGAATTATGTATGCCGCAAAAATATATTACACCGCGTTAAATGTGAATGAAAAATAACCAATTTTATAAATTTTAATATTGCAGCATATACGATGTAAAAACCGAACGGGTGAAAATTTTATAGAGCTTTATTACACGTGAAAGATTTAATGGAAAGCTTTTGTTATAACGCCCAGTCCGAAAGCAATTTCAAAATGACATCCACGCATTCTATTTTTATGAAAGGGCACTCCAATCTATAATTATGACAGCTCATTTTCATATGCCATATAAGATAGTATATTCTAATCCTCCAAATCGGCGAGGCTATTTAAAATTACTATAATATAGATATTTTGGAAATATTGAAGTTGCTATGTATGAATTTCTATTAGAAAAATATAAAATATTTTTAGGATCTATGCATTTTTCTTCTACTCTTATGTTATGTTTTTAAATAAACTTGAATGAGATGACGACGAATAAGATGAGCATACGATTATTATTTATATTATTGTATTTTCAGTAACTTTTGAGTTATCCGTATCCATGTAATAATACAATGACATCGTCATACTATGAAATTTTAGAATTCGATAATGTTTCATTTACATATTTTTATTTTATAGCATAGACCGGCAAACGAGCAAGTTGGTCGCCTGATGGTAAGTGATCTCCACCGCCCATGTACGCCTACAATATAAGAGAATCATAGACGCGTTGCCGACCTTAAATGGAAGGTATAACTAAGGGATTGGGAAAGGGAGGCGTTGAGGCCTCCAGATATCTCACTAACCATACGAAATGCAGCAGCAAGCCGCTACTTTACGTCGGTTTTCTGTGAGACAGTGATTACGACCCGGTCGAGCCGGCTCATTCGTACTGTAGACATAACTATCTATAGCGTGGCTTTACCACTCAAAAATTTTAAATCGATTGTAAAATTTAATATCGGTATATTTTAAAATCTAACATCGGTATTTAATTAATTTGTTTTAGACTGGCGCAACCATAGGCACGAGTAGTTTATGTAGGAAAAATGTAGCGTCTTTAAATTGAGTAGAATAACAAAAAAAGTCTATATTCCCGGTTGAAGATAACGGGTAAAGCGTAAAAAATCATTGGACCGAATTTAAGCAGGAAAAGCTGGCGTTTTCTTTAATACCTTACAGGAGATTAAGTTACGACAAGATGATTGATTGAAAAAAGTTTTAATATTTTTGCTCGAGGCTTTGTTTAAAGCTTTACTATATTTTGCTTCGGTGGCTGGAACTAATTATTTCATCATTCTTGTTTTTCGTTTAAAAATCCTTTGTAAGGAGTAGTGTATTTTATAGCCAGTTTTAAGAATGGGTCAACACATTTTTTGTAGTAAGTACTACGCATGTAAAAGAATCTCTAAGTAAATTATATAATTTGTGTATTAATTTTTTTGAAAACAGTCGTATATTTCATGTTAATTCTCTCCGTTATTTGAGTATAGGTTTCGAATGAAGCATAAAGCTTTTCGAATAGACAAGAAAAAACAAACCGGCATATTATTAAGTACCGCTAATTAACTATTAATATTGAAAACTAAGATTTAAGCTTTTGCTCATCTTAGCTGTGGCAGGTGTGTGTATACAGGTTTATTATTTTTTTATACTGTTAATAGGCAGCGACTTGGCTGTACCTTGGTATTGCCGATAACCATGAGCGGCGATCTACGGTCGGCGCTTACCATCAGGCTGCTTGCTCGTCTGCCTATCAAGGCAATACAAAGACGCTTATTAATAACGCATTATTATGCTATTTAATAGTTTGCGTAACGGTAATCGTGGTTTTAATTTTTGTAAACTTAAATATAGTTCATAAATTATTTTAAGAAATTATTCTACATAAGCTTATCCTACCACCTGCTTTTATCCCACTCGCAGTGGGGTTGGCATAACATGCTTTTTAATACACGTTACAGATCGATTTGGCTCCTAGTTTTTACGACCGGTAACCAACACCGTAAAAGAGCTTAAAATGTATATTATATATATATATATATTTATTATTCTAATTCTAGATATTAAAACATCTCTAAATAGATTTATAATAGAAAAAAAAAATAATTTGTCCAACCAAAATGATTATAAAATGCAAATTATTAGTTATGTACTGCTTTAAAATATTCTGAGTATTTAATTGAATCGAACACAAGTTTATTCCAAATGATCAATGTTAATTGCTTATTGATTAATTTATATAATAACACTTACCGCTAAAATAATAAAATAAAACTGTGCTATCACTAACACTTTAATTTCACTAAATAAAGTCCGTTAAATCCGCGATCACGGTAACTTCGTAGCATCTACGGCGCTACGCTTCTACGTTGCACGCTACGTCGCTACGTGCAGTCCGCTACGGGGCCAGCCCTAGACTGGTTACCGGCGCGCTGTACCACCCACGTAACTTGAGTATTACTTAATGAAACTATTACATTCATAACTTTTTGAATACATAATAATATAGTGTGGAAGTAAGGCGTCACCTCTGAGTTTGTTTCGTTTTCTCGTCACTCAAAGTTTTCGTGTGTTCGTTAAAATTCATGAAGAACTTCGTGATGTTACCGCCGCATAACATTTTTAGTAGATAAAGTTTAATTAATGTTGTTATATATTCAAGATTAATGTTGTGCGGACACTAACTATTTTTATGAGAATTGTGTTGTAAAGAAATGGCGACCTCGTTTTGTCACACAAAGAAACATTCATCTAAATTTTATATAAATGAAAAAAAAAGCCTTTTCCTAAGGTAATGAGGAGATTTCTAATTCATGTATTTTTTGTGTATAAACATAATTTTATGCCAATTTCCAATATAATGAACATAATTGATTAATGAATATAATTTGACAGCATTCGTGGCGCAGCGGGCGAGTAGCCGGCTGTGAAGCGAGAAAGTCTCTCGTAGTTCCTGATACCCACAACACAAGACTCGTATCTTACTGTGGGGTCAGGACTATGTATGTGACTGTTGGGTATATTTATTTATTTATTTGATGAACAATAAATAATCAATCTAGACATGAATAATCAATCTAGACATGAATAATCAATCTCGACATGATTAATATAACTGTTTTCTTATTAGCTTGAATTAGCGTGGTCACTTGCCTCGTGGTAAGCTCCACGCCTATCCGTAAGGTGATACAGCACATCACAGAGCTTTGAATTGCAATCACTGCATGGCACTGTTCTATGTTCATCGCCCCAAGACTTAAGTTATTAAATCTCATAAAGCCCAGTGGTTTTACTGACTTCAACATCCTTTAAACCGATACTCAATAGTGCTTACGCACTGCTGCTTGGCTGCAGAAATAGACAAATCGATAGTACCAATCTAGGCGGACTCTCGCATAAAAGACAGGGATTTGCGGTCATACAACACCCACATCCGAAACAAACATTTATGGATCATACAAATATTGGTCTCGGAATCGAATCAACGGCCTCTCGTATCGTAACCAGCTATCTAGCGGACAGCTGCTCGCCCACTGCACAAGTTAGTAAGGATAGTTGTTATTGGCTGCCTAATTCTTTTTTTTCTAAATTTAAGTTCAGTATGTAAAGAGCTGTTACTATTCCTGTAAAATAAAATAAAAAGGAAATTGAAAAATAAAAGTAGGTAAAGAATAGCATGCAACTTCTGATGTACAAAAGCTCATAGGGAGGGATGAAACCAGCAGCAGTCCAGGTATACCAGGACTTCCGCGAAACTACCCCTCTTGCACTGAAGAAGGCCACCGTGAGATTTCTAGCTAGTCCACCGGCATAGAAAATTTATTAGGGTCCCGACAGTCACTCGGGCGTATTAGGTCGAAAGGATAATGAATCCGACGGAACCGTCCCTCCACTCCAGGGTTGGGAAGAAAAAGGCTTTGAAAATCCATATAAATATACAGTTTCTCATCAAACTATGATGAACTTTGCCAGAAAAGTTTTTATTGACTCTATGAGATAAATAAGTTATAGTTCGTCCCGTCGAACTAATAATAATGACCTATACGCCCCGACACAACATTTTCAGCCCTATTTCTTCACGCAAGAACCAATAATGAAACTAATTTAACCAAACCCGACAAAATTTCATTACAGAATGTTGTTTTCGAAGGTACAGCATGGTGAGGGCCCTCGGTCGTCGAAGTACAGTCTTAAGTTATAGGCAAACAATTCACTTACTTGACCTTTCATTTATGTGTTTCGTTTATGTGTTCAAGGGACTATAAAATGTAATACATTGTGTTAAGAAATAAAATTGAATGGAGACGTTTTATAGAAACGGTCAAGACGTGGCCGAGTTTCTTTTATATTTGGATGGACAAGCAATAGCGGTGTATATTTCGAAAATATATTTACTCAACCTGGATATTGCTTTCATTGATTTAATGAAATCGTAGAGATTCCTCTGCTATTTTCATCGACCTATGCATAACTTAAGTAGACCCTAAAGAAACAACACATCAAAGTGGTATACTGTTAACCTAACAGACAAAGGTTAGTGAAAATTTATATTGTTTATAATTGGAACAAATAAACTATAAGCCAAATCTTTTTGTATTAAAAAGCATGTTGCGTCGACGACACTGTGAGTGGGATAAGATCGGGTGAAAAAAAAGATTTTACTTTTTAAAACAAGTAATATTTCGCTGACTGCTTGATATTTTGTTCCCGTCTTTATAGCGACCACCATTCACATATTGACCCGACATATTCGCTCGTTCATGCGACTTGCGTTTCGGGATCAGCCATTGTATATCCAGTAACTTTATGCCGGTATAACTCTGCCGACTATCGAGGGACTTAATATTTTTTGACGGTCGACGTCATATTTATTTCAAGGTGGTAGGTCCCTCGTATGCGAGAGGCCGTCTGGACTCGTACCACCGCCACCTACCAACAGTGTGTAAGCACTGTTGTGTTTCGGTTAGAAGGACATTAAAGCCAGTAAAATTACTGGGCATTATGAGACTTAACATCTTATGCATCGGGGTGACAAGCGCAGTTTAGTGCCATGCGATGCTTTGTAATTCAAAATTCTGTGTGGTGTTGCTCCTGCTTATGGGCAAGCGTGGCGCTTACTATGAGGCGACCGCCTTGCTCGTCTCGTCAATCAACTAAAAAAATAATATTTGGACTGCATTGTAACTAACAGGTCCAGTATAGCCACTTTGCCGTGGTGAATGTACATAATTCCTAACACCATTTTAGTCACGTATTTTCTTCATGTAAGTTATAACATCGTAATAAATCATGATGTATGCTAAGAATTGTTTAATCCCAAATATGTATACACAGTGTAGGCCCTCCAAAAATGTCTACTGTGTGTGTAATACATCATCTGAGATAACGTAATATACGTAATAAGCCAAATTCCTTCTGTCACGCACAGTAAGGAATATGTTACAATTTTGCTATGCCCATTGCGTATATACATACACAATAAAGTTCTGTTTGGAACTAGCATTTGTTCGCGGCTCTGCCCGCGTAAAATTCTGCACTGTTATATTTCAGGTATACTTCCGTACAACCTTTCATGCCTTATTTTACACCCGCAAGGGTGGAATTTCCAAAAATCCTTTAATGAATGCTTACAATATAAAGGCATCAACTGTCAATATTTCAAGTTTGTAGCCCCAGCGTTTTAGACTCTACGATGATTAATCAGTCAGTCATTCAGGACAATTAATTGTTTATATTATTATATAGATAACATGGTTAAGGTGAAAATACTAGTTAAAATATAATCGTATTTTTTTTAAATATAAACCCGCCATAGTGGCTTGTTCCGGTGATGCGCGTGTCCGGGTCAGCCAGTGTATAAGCAGTAACTTCAATCCGCCATAATTCTGCCGACCGTCGCAGGACGCAATATTTCTTGACGGTCAACATTATATTTGCACTGTGCTTAAGATCAGCTCCAGTGTAGTCACTTTGCGTGCCAGAATAAAAAAAAACGTGTGCGTCTCGGGACGCTCGACAGAAGTGATAACTTAAACTAATATGGGTTAAAGTGAAAAAAGAGGAGCCTGCCTACTGCTGCCGTATGCGTGAGAGAAAGGGAAGCCAGACAGAGTGGCGCCGTAACGCGTTACGTTACGAAGCGGATTACCTTCCCATAAGAAGCTATCACTTCAAAAATATCGATTCACTCATATTATAGGTATACAGGGTTGGTGCTCGTTTGCCTACCGTTTGCTAAAAAAAAACACTATATCAATTCCACATAAACCTCACATTACGCCATAAAAATATCAGTAACTGTTATATGCAAATGGATTCAGCCATTACTCAGATTATCATGGACATCCACGCTTCGAATTTAATTTCCTTTTTAATATGAAAACAATGACTGGCCGACCATCATAGGACGACCTCAACCCTAAAACGTATATTCATATATATTAGGTCCTTACATATGAAATTGGCGTTTTGTATGGGAGGAACAAAAAGTCGAATATTTTTTAATAAATATATTTAATTAATCAAAGTATGAACCATTATTTTCTATGCACTTTTGCCATCTCATAGGTCATTGTTCATTGATCCCTTTACTAAAAAAACCATTCGGACGGGAATCAATAAAATCTTTGAAGGCGATTTGGACTGCCCCATCGGAGTTGAATTTTTTCCCTTGCAAGAAGTTATCCAAATTTCGAAAAAAATGGTAATCTGTTGGAGCAAGGTCCGGGGAGTACGGAGGATGTCTTAGACTTTCCAATTGAAGCTCTTCTAATTTAGTAGCCGTCTGTTGCGCAGTGTGTGGTCTAGCGTTGTCGTGAAGCAGCAGTGGCGTGGAGCGATTGACCAGCCTAGGTTGTTTAGCCGCTAGCTTTTCCATCATGGTTTGCAATTGCTGACAATAGACATCAGCCGTAATAGTCTGGCCAGATTTGAGAAAACTGTAATGATTATCGTAAAGAACCCATTTTTCATCACAGGTAATGATTCGGTTTAAAATACCTTCATTATTGTGCCGGTTTAGTAATGTAACGCAGCAGTCGACGCGCGTTTGCTGGTTTGCTTCAATCAATTCGTGAGGTACCCACCTTTCAAGCTTTTTAATCTTCCCAATTTGCTTCAAGTGAATTAAAACAGTTTTATCACTAACATCGCAGCCTGCAGCTAACTCGGACGTGGTTTGCGATGGATCCGCTTCCACAATAGCCTTCAACTCTTCATTATCAACTTGAGTCTCAGGCCGTCCACGGGGCTTGCTCTGCAGGTCGAAATTTCCAGAACGAAAACGTTGGAACCAAAAACGAACTGTGTTTTCTTTTGCAACACGACCGCCATACACATCATTCACCCTTCGAGTTGTTTCCGCAGCACTAGTGCCACGGCGGAACTCGTACTCGTAAATAATGCGATATTTTAAGTTTTCCATTTTGTAAAATGAGTGACGCAAACAGAAAAAAACAGAAGAAAAAAAACAAATGAATGACGATCATCGAAGCACAAATACATGAGTCTATAGCTGTACAAATTTGAATTTGGAATTCCTTACCAAAGAGGAGAAATTTGTGATTAAAGTGGCCAGTACGAAAAACGCCAATTTCATATGTAAGGACCTAATATTAGACGTAGTTAAGCAAAAAGAAACCAACCTGTAGGTTGAACTTGAAACTCCATTTGAACTTGCTATAGATACCGATTTTGTTTTGGTAAATTAATTAATTTAAATTGATTTTAGTAGCGTATTTTTTGCAAAATCGTATGTAGAACATATTTCATGCCCGATTTACCAAAAAAAATACGAGATAAAATTAGTCTAAATTAATGAATTTAGTAAAACAAAATTGGTATCTCTATTTGAACTTGCTGTGGGTCAGTTCCTTTTTGCGTAACTAGGTCCAATTTACATAGTGATAATTTCCATTAAATTGAATCATATTTTTTCCTAACATATCATCTTTATATAAAAAGGTTATTTTTAAATAGTTAAAAAGAAAAAACAAACATTAAAACTATCACCCTCCAATGGCGAGGCCTAGGATCCTCACATAATTATTATGAATTTTATCATACACAAACGACTTTAAACTATTCTACCGTATAGTTCACGTAGTAGCGCTCTAGCCATTGTGCCTGGTTACTCGTAGAATGTTATCATAATTTTTCGAATGACACTAGACAGTGATCCCCGCTTGATTTATATCCATACGCGTGTCGTTATTGAAAAACACTTCTATAAATATGGGTCTCTATTGCATAAGCCTGATTTATATGTTACGTGTCGGAAACCACTGCAGCTAGAATACGTTATACACCAAAATGTTGTTATGTAACAAAGAGATCATTCTGTATGCATTACACTCTCATCTGATGCTTGAGGTTTAGCTCTATTTTGGGTGATCTGTGCTATAGATTTAATAAGGTATATCACAACGATTTATGAAAGGCGTCTTGATTAAGGATTGATGCTTAAAAATACTACTAACCTTTGGTCTTAGCTCCATCAGTGCAGTCTTTTCTGGGATTAAAATTAGTTTTTAGTAGGCGGGCCCTATATTCCTTAAGCGATGGATTTTTAAAAAAAGTCCAGAAAAATATTATTTCCCATACAAACTTTACCACCCCTTTTCATCCCTTGAGGGGTAGATTTTTTTTATAACATAGGCTAGTAAACGAGCATGTGGGTCACCCGAATGTAAGTGACCGCCCACAATACCATAAGTATCCCGTCAGTTTCCTGTAAGCAGAGGTAACGACCCGGTCTAGCGGGACTATTCACGTTGTAGACAAAACTGGCTACCACTCATTTACTAGGTGAAAAATAAAGTCTAGGTTTGACTTGGTACCACCGCCGCACAATACCAGAAAAATCACTGGCTCGTTGCAGACCTTAAAGGAAAGGGATAATATAATAAATATAAGGTATTATGTAATTTATATTATATTATTTAGGTATATCTATTATTCTAGAAAATACTAAATAAAGCAAATATAAATACATTAAAAAAATTATACATTATAATCAAAGTAAATATTACGTAATCTGGAATCCACTGTTTATTTTACTATTTCTAAAATCCCTTAGAGTGTTCCACGAAGAGAATCTACTTAGTTTTATTTATTAAAATACCTGATAAGAGGATAAGTCTAAAACAATATGAATTGTTTTGTTTTACTCAGAATTCTTGTTTTCGTTTTGATGATACCTGTTGAGTATTATATTGAAGAGTATTTTCATTTTGAATAGGACTATTCGACAAATAGCTATATTATTATGGACTTTTCTGGAATATTAGTAGGTATTTTAACTAAATAAAAATAAATATGACACGTCAAGTGATATAAAATTACAAGTACTTATTGTATAATATCGGCCCTGTATATACGTGCAACTACTGGGCACAGGGCTTCTCAACTAAGACAGGCCTTAGTCTACCACGCTGGCCTAATTCGGGCTAGCAGAAATCATATATCTTCGACGTTTTTATGGGAAACTTCTCAGGTTTGCAGGTTTCCTCACAATGTGTTCTTCACCGATAATGCAAGCAACTATTAACAATGAATGAAATCAGAAACAAACTTATTAAAACAGGTCAAAAGGATATCTTCTTAAATTAGAATATTCAATTATAAAAAAACAGACACAATGTAAGTAACTGTTATGATATAAAATGAATAATTGGCATCATTACGAAAACAGTGTGTTATCTATTTATTTATTTTATTTTACTCTTTATATACAAAATGTATAAAGACGGACTTAATGCCAAAGGCATTCTCTCCCGGTCAACCTTATGGTAATGCAGAGATGAACAAAGTAGGTGCAAAAAAAGAAGAGAAGATACATAATATAGAAACATCTGGAATGTTCGAGACATTTGAAATATCACACTGTTTTCGCAAATAAGTCAAATAAATAATGCGTACTAACTAATGAACCTTGATTCTTTCCAACATAAGGGCTGTCGCAAACTCGCAACAAACTTCGTAACTCGACCCTGTCGTAGCAGGGACCTTTGTGTTTGTGATATATGGCCAGTAAATTTTGCGCCAACAATAAGTATTGGCAGCCCCCGAATAATCTCAAGCCGCACAACCCTAGCGTGCTAAGTGACCTATGAAATTCATTAAGCCAGCGAAATCAAGATTACAAGTGGCTACGAAAAATTAAATCGCTCCATCATTTCAGCGAAACATTTGTTGTTTAGTGAGCGGAAAGATAATAAAGTAGAAACAAACCGCTGACATTTAACAGACATTAGACTTCTATAGATTCTTTAATCGTTGTTAGAGTTCCGATGGTTGAGTCAATGTCAGACGCTGACGTCGTGACGCTCTCATTTGTCAACTCTATACCAAATTTCAGTATGACAGTTAGTGATGAAATGAGTAGTATAGTATCCCGTAGATGTAGTACTAACACGCAGGCGTGGCGACAATAATATTACGTTTTGAATCTCTGTCCTGTATTTATTGCTTAACATATTACTCCTCTTGGAATCTTCAATGCATTCATAGCATGCACTAGCTTATTGAATTAAAATTAAATACGCTCAACAGTCATACACATAGTCCTGACTTCACAGTAAGATACAAGTCTTGTGTCGTGGGTATCAGGAACTACGAGAGACTTTCGGTCTCACAACACCCAGACCCCGAAATTTTTGTGGATCACACAAACCTTTGTCTCCGTGCGGGGATCGACCCCGCGGCCTCTCGCTTCACAGCCGACGACTCGCCCGCTGCGCCACGGAGGCTGTCACAATATTATAATATAACTATACATTTTAAACATAATAAATTGCAAGTAACAAAATAAGTGGTTTATAAATATACATAACTCATTTACAAAATACACTATTAATAATCAAATATTACATATTTAACAATCTCCCACACTGCAATAAATTCAAAGTTTACAGTTGAATGAGCCTTATCCACCCACATCCAACCGACGAGCCATTAATCATATTTCTTATCGCCATAAGATAACGGCGGTTTACATTCTGCATCTTAATTGTTATTATGTCTTGACATCTTTTATCCATTTAATATTAAATACAATAGAGACTTCTATAATTTGAAACACAATACTTGGCAGGTTATTTAATGATGGAGTGGGCGGACACCTGGCAAACGACCTTTTTATAATTGTAGGTGTGCGTATTGTAAATTATTGTTTATGCACCCATTCAAATGCTCCAGAACAACAGCAGTTCAATAGAAGTGGGGACGAATTGTTGGGATTTCTTTTTTATAACATAGGCCGGCAAACGAGCAAGTGGATCACCTGATAGAAAGTGATCTCCACCGCCCATGTACGCCCACCATCAGAAGAATCAAGGGCGCGTTGCCGACCTTAAAGGAAAGGGATAATTATGGATTGGGAAGGGGAAGGGATTTGGGCTTCCGGATGTCTCACTCACCGTACGAAACGCAGCAGCAAAGCCGCTACTTTACGTTGGCTTGTTGTCAACTTAGACCTTAAGGTACGTTATGAGGTATAGGGAGACAGGGACACCTGAACGCGTGGCGTGAGTCAGGCGATAGCGACACGTCCTATCGCCTTCCCGTGTATCTTTTCCTTCTTTAAACGAGGCTTGAAAAGAGTGTTCTTTCAGTCAGGCAGTGCCTCTGGCATTGCTGATGTCCATCAGTGGCAGTGGCTATTCATCATCAAGCAGGCCGCGTGCTCGTCTGCCTATCAAGGCAATAAAAAAACGTCCGCTATGCAAGAAATTCCTGTCTCATTTCAGTACGCCAAAACGGACCTTTATATTTGCATACAAAGAGGGCATGCTATCTTAAAACGTAGCTTTATTATAACGACTAGACAGAAGAAATGGCAAAATCAATTTATTGTAGTTCCTGATTAACAAAATATTGGAAATGATATTATGTTTATGCGAATGTTACACATTGAAATAAAACTAATTTAAACGGATTTTATCGCAATATTTTATTTCATTTTGGTCCCGACTTTTCTGGATAACCTACACCTCAGTCCACCCCATGACCATGAAGGCTAAAAAGCTTTCGAGACATAATGGTCCGGAGTCCCTCGGCCAGCTGATCCACTTGATTACTATCAAGCTAATTTTCCGAGAGTAGCTTCGTTTCGATGAGACGCCCAACAATTCCCTATGCGAAAATTCTCTATTGTGGTAGCTAACAGAGGTAGCAAGGATAGAATATTTCGATTTGATGATACTCAAAAATTTATTATTTTATTTGTAGGACAATATGACTGTTAAATCATATGAATATTAACTAAGTAAAAACAAAAAAATCAGCTGGTTAGTAATCATACCTATTGGAAGGAGGGGCTTCCAATAGGTATCGATAACGAGGTCATAAAAAATGATTTGAATGAGCTGATTTTTTTGTTTTTACTTAGTTAATATTCATATAATTTAACAGTCATATTGTCCTACAAATAAAATCAAATCGAAATATTCTATCCTTGCTACCTCTGTTAGCTACCACAATAGAGCATTTTCGCATAGGGAATCGTTGGGCGTCTCATCGAAACGAAGCTACTCACGGAAAATTAGCTTGATAGTAATCAAGTGGATCAGCTGGCCGAGGGACTCCGGACCATAAAGAATAATTATAAAATTAAATAAAAAAACCACCATAAAATCCGTTTAAATTAGTTTTATTTCAAAATATTGGAACTCAAATTTTAACGTTTGAGCATTTAGATATGATTGTTGTGTATAAAAATATACGTATTGTCCAACAGCATAGATTAATCACAAAACAGGCGTAAATAGTAAACTGTTTATATATTGTGAAAAACCCATTGATGCATTACCTCATTACCCTGACACGACCCAAATCAATGGCTTAAAGTCATAAGTCCGTACCCTTAACCGAAGCGTGAAATTAATTAAGAAATAACTTCGTTTACCCTCTAATAAAGCAAGGTGACCGGTTAAATATCGAAGTCTATTGTTTACTTCGTGATCTAGGTTTTGAATAATCGGATTTCATCTTGAGAGCCTTCTAGTTTTGTTGGTATAGGACATGCAATTAATGTGAATTAGGACTCTGTCTCACAAAGATGCTGTGCGCAAACAAGGTACATAGCGGTGCCAATGAATTTTGAGTACCTATTTGTAAAACTTGCAGACAATGTATGCAAACTTATTATAAAGCATAGGCTCATGCCTTTATCCCCATAGGGGTAGGCAAGGTGAAATTAATGCACCCCCGTTTCGCCGAGCTTTACTTCCGTCCCATGATGTGATAGAAGATGAGCCTATTACCATACTAGCCACAAATTCCAATCCCGTAAAAAACATATGTGATTTTACGAATCGAATATTCAAACACATTGTGTTTGCCCGACCTGAACCCAGAACTTGTTCTCTCAGTTCCCAGTTGCCTTACGCTGCCACTAGACCAATAAAGCGATAACACATACAAACTGTTTTATAAATTACCTAGACCCTTTTGAAGTTATGAAGTTTCAGTGGTAGAGCCACGCTGTAGATAGTTTTGTTTACAGAGCATGAATGGGCCGGCTCGAGCGGGTCGTTACCACTGTCTCACAGAAGCCCGACGTAAAGTAGCGGGTTGCTGCCTCGTTTTATACAGTAAGTGAGAATCCGGAGGCCCAAGTCCCCATCACCTTCCCAATCTCTTAATAGGGTATTTGACTATGTTTAATTTTATACATTGTTTTATTTGTATTGGACAATAATACGAAAAAGAAAATATTTTGCGAAAACAGAATGAAAATTGAGTACAATATGAAGCTGCAGTTCATGTTTTAAATATTGGTATGAGCAAATGTGGGCGTGTAGTGGGAAACTCTCATTATCTCCCTCGCACTCGTGCATCATAATGGCGAGACCTGTCTTGGAACGTTTTTTTTTCCTTTTTACGTCATTTTTGCGGGAAGTATATCCTGGTTGCGCCGCTATTGCCGCTCAGTGTGACAGGGGCCTTAGTTATTATGAAATAAGTCTTCAATGCACCTCATATTTGAAATTGCGAGTCTTTATATTAATATCTTTAAGAGAAAATGAAACAGTGATTATTTTCATATCAGAAATTATATCTAGATTTTCTATTAGTGGCATGTGAAAGGACTTAATATTAATATACTGGATAAGTAATTTCAGTCTACATTCTAAAATCAAAGAATGATTTACTGTTTTCTCTCCTGTGAATAAAAATACAAAATAAACTTCGTAAATAGTTTAATTTGTTTAATACCAAGCGTGGCACATTTTAAACATTTTAGAGGAGTTTTGACAACACTTTATGACACAAAAACGCATTTACTATGTGTGTTCGGTTGAGTTTTTACCAACGTCGATTGAAGACTAAACCAAATTACATGTGTCCAACATTTTACGAAGATCTCATACTTCACAAAGTCCCTCGTATGCGAGAGGCCGTCTGGGTTGGTACCACCGCTTTGTCTATTTCTACCGTCAAGCAACAGTGTGTAAGCACTGTTGTGTTTCGGTTTGAAGGACATTGAAGCCAGTGAAATTACTGGGCATTATGAGACTTAACATCTTATGTCCCAGGGTGCCGAGCGCAGCTCAATGCCATGCGCTGCTTTGTAATTCAAATTTCTGTGTGGTGTTGCTTCTGTTTATGGTCAGGCGTGGCGGTTACCATCAGGCGAGCGCCTTAGTTGTCTCGTAATTCAATCCAATTTAATTAAAAAAAAAACCTCTTCTCGAGACACGAAGTAAGTACATTTGCGTTATCTATTAATTTGGTCTGTGATTCTCCCTAATTTCTCGAAATATTTCAGGTTAGTTTTAGATCTCTCACATTTTTGTTTAAACGCACTTGTTATAACCTGTCAAAGTCACGTCTGGACTTAATCGAATATACTAGCTAAATTAAACCTAAAAAGAACACATTTTTATAAACAAACCCCATTACGTAATATAGCACACACCGCAGTCGTATTCATTTTCTACTACATCAAAGAGTAGTTGGAGCGGTGGCAAAAGAAAGAAAAAAAATAAACACAATTTGTATGAGAGCCGTCGTAGTCTTGGCACCGAATTTAGTTAGGGACCTTAAGGCCCTTCCGTGAGCAAATGACCTTGACTGACTCGCGGCATACTGACTCGTGTACTTGGCGTGTGAGTTTTCGTGCAGAATATGCACGTATTTAGGGAATAATTGATTTAAAAAATCAGGTTTTGGTCTTTTCGAAAATTTAAAACGGGCAAAATATTCGTTATTAAATTGCCTATATAGTAATGTTAATCTCATATGAAAACAATCTGTACTTTAAAAGGAGACGCACGGAATCTTTGCATTTTTCTCATTTTTATGGTTCATTTATAACGACAATAAAAAAATATATATCAACATTAACATGAATTTGAATCGAAAAAAGTAAATCTGACAGATTGTAGAAATATATTGTATATTTTTTTAATCAATATTTATTTTAAGTAATGACTAGATAGCCTCTAAAAATCTCGATCGCGCGGCGTTTTGCTGGGGGTATGGCCTTAATGCAAACACGGCACAGTACTCGTTAGCCACGTCACCCATTTCGGGTATACATTTTGTGGATGAATATGGAGAGATTTCATTTGTAGGTCCCTCGTATGCGAGAGGTCGTCTGGGTTGGTAACCGTTTTGACTATTTCTGCCCGCAAGTAACAGTGTGTAAGCACTGTTGTGTTTCGGTTTGAAGGACACTGAAGTCAGTGAAATTACTGGGTATTATGAGACTTAATATATTATGTCTCCGGATGACGAACGCAGCTCAATGCCATGCAGTGCTTTGTAATTCAAAGTTCTGTGTGGTGTTGTAGTTAATATATAATAATAAGTTCTGTGTGGTGTTGCTTCTGTTTATGGGCAGACGTTTACCATCAGGCGAGCGCCTTGCTCATCTAGTCATTCAATCAATTAAAAAAAACAGCAAAAATTCGATCTCATCCAACAAAACTAAGTAACTGCTCCAGTGAGAGTCTATCGGCCGATTTCATCAAAGGATTTAGTTTGAGTCTCCGGACCCGTCCACAAATGAGCCTATAAGAATGCAGTTGAAAGATTCATGTGTACAAATCGCTTAGATTGATTGTTTGATTTCGACGATCGACGTGGAGATTCCGATTCAAATAGTTAAATGAAATTGGCCGTAAATAGGTACTCATCTTAATTTCAATTACAGTTTATTTTATAGTAATTAAAATTAATGGTAAATACAATTTACAACGACAGCCTCCGTAGCGCATCGAGCGAGTAGCCCGCTGTGAAGCGAGATGCCGCGGGTTCGATCCCCGCACATTTGTTTCGGAGTATGGGTGTTGTGAGACCGAAAGTCTCTCGTAGTTCCTGATACCCACGACACAAGACTCATATCTTACTGTGGGGTCAGGCCTATGTATGTGACTGTTGGGTGTATTTATTTATTTAATGAATTTATTTCAACTTAAAGACTTATCTCTGCCTAGTGACAATGAATACAAGGTGACGAGAGCCACCTCGGCAATTTAATGATCCGCAGTATTCCACTAAACTCCACCAATTTATCCTTAAATTCGAATCAAACAGACCAATTTGTAGATGGAGCGAAGCTAAAGCCACGGCCATAATGATTCGCCATTGAGGGCATAGCTAAATAATCACTGCGACTAAGCACAGTACAGTACAGTGAAAGGAAACTAAGTCAACGGGCTTAGGTTCTGTTTGCACTTTGCTGTCACAGTGTATTACAATATTTAAACGTCTCTAGTCGCAAAAAAATCTATACTTATAAGTTTCTTTTCTATTTGATTGAATGGCGAGATGAGCAAGGCGCTCGCCTTAAACACAAAAGCAACACCACACAGAGCTTTGAATTACAAAGCACTGCATTACACTGAACTGCGTCGTCACCCCGAGACATAAGTTGTTAAGTCTCATAATGCCAATAATTTAACTGACTTCAAGCTTCAGTAGTAACTGTCTGTTGCATTTCGTACTGTGATAAAATTTTCCGGAGGCCCAAACAACATTCCCCAGTCCCATTTCTTTCCTTTAAAGTCGGTTTCATATCCATGATTCATCAGGTATTATCGATGTTCATGAACGGTGGATTTACTTATCATCAGGTGACCCACCAGTAAAATTACAGATGGTTAAATATTTTTCGCAGTGGGCTACTTTCAAAATAAATTACAACAATAAAAAAATCTGGAAAAAAGATTATAATCTAATTCTGGGTTAGAAATAATAGGTTAAAAAATGTTCGTTGCAGGAATTAAGTAAGATATAAATATTGTAGTTAGATTGAATGAAAAGTAAATAAAGTTGGTACTCGGATGCCAAGTTCCATGAGTTTTCCAACACAAAGAAATATACTGAAATATAATAAGAGAAAAAGAATGACTCCGTTTCTTTTAATGTTTAATTTTATACATCTTTGATTTTCTTGAGGGTAAATTCGCCAAGATAAATAGTAATAAACCAATGACTCTTTTTATTTTCACGCTAGAACCCTTTTCGTCCCAAGAGGCTATCGTGGTATATCGAAAAAGTTTATGCATTTATTTCGTCACATATACGAGTTTCTTCAAAAGTTGTCATATTTCAATATTTGCCTTGGTGTCACATTAATGATTTTTTTTTATTTATTTGATTAAATGACGAGATGAGCTATGCGTTCGCCTGATGGTAGGCTGCCCCTAAACAGAAGCAACACCACACAGAACTTAGAATTACAAAGAATTATTTTATGGCCAAAAATTAAATATATATTAAGCCATCAGCTGCATAAGGATAGTCATAAAAACACATCAAAACATTCAATAAACCACTACAACCCAAAAACGTACGACAAAATCATTTAACGAGTTCAACTTATCTCGGCATTAACCGTAATCTGCGACGGACGAGTCGGACAAACGCGGCCCATAACGACATATAAACGAATAAACAACAAGTTATTCCGACCACGCACACAAGACCATTACAGTGTCATTACTACGACATGGAAAGTCCACTACGTGATTTTCATATCAACCGCGGAACCATTTAAATATTCAAATCGAGAAAAAAGCAATTTCGTTTTAGTTGTGCATTTATTATAACTAGCGGTCGCGTAGTGGTGGAAACTCGACCTAGTTTTTGAACATTTTGACATGTCAGACATTTTCAGTGTGTGCGTAAACAATGAATGTATTATTTTTGCTGCCCATTAGACATCGGCTTATTTACGAAAGTAAGGGATCTATGTAACTCTATCCGTTGAAAACATGATAATGAATTATCTGACCTATGTATTTTACAGGTGGTCTTGTTTTAATTAAAGTTCTTGGAACTGAATCAAAACATATTGATAATAAATGATCTGACCATTGAGTTTAGCAGGTGGGCTTGTTATGATCAAAACTCCTGTAACTGAACACGCATTGTAAATAAATTAAAGGTGTAAATAAGGATCAGTGTTGTGATTTAAGCTAGTCCGAAATAAACCTTCATTGAGAAGAGTTCGACTATGACATTTTTTTAAAAGAACCTCCGGAGGCTCCCGCGTAATTTTTTTCTATGTACCAGTATTACAGATAGTATATATAAATAGTTTACTGCGTTGTTTGTGCACATAATCTTTATGTATGCCAAATTTCACACTCCTTGCGCGCAATATTCTTTTGTAGGATTTCAAGAGCGCGCGTGTGCGTGCATTCCCGCGCCTGCTTACGTGTTGTGTATGCGTGCATGCTTGGGTGGGTGTGTGAGTACGTACGTGCTTGGCAAAGTGACTACCCTGCACTTGATGGTAAATACACTGAAATATAACACTGGTTAATTCCTTTTGGAACGAACTTCTAATAAGTCACGCGTTGTGAAAGGGGGCTAGACGGAAAAAAATATCACGAAAAGTTGTCACGACACTTTTTTAAAGTGATAACTTAATTTGATATCTAGCACACAAAGTTAAAGTCGAAATTCCGTTAATACAAGTAAAAGGATATAATCCCATTCAGACGGGTGTGAAACTTATGACATTTGTTTAAATAATTTGATATCTATTACATAAAGTTAAAGTCAAAATTCCGTTAATAAAAGTAAAAGGACTTAATCCCATCCAGACGGGTGTGAAACTTATGACATTTAGAAATGTAGACGCGGTTCGAAATTTGCATTTGAATTTTTTTTGAATATCGAACATGATTTACGGGTTGGGCGACGTAGCAGCCGGTGTATTTCATTTCTATTTCGCATTCATGTGTCGCGACGATGATTTTTGTTGAGTGTATACAGGTTTTTTGTAAATAATATTATTACGAAAATTGAGCCTACTGATTAAGTTTATATAACATTATATTTGTTAATAATAAAAAAAATATTATTATAACTTAAAAAAAATAAAATTTTATTACAATTCCTTCACTAATTAATCGAAAGGAACTTCGTTCCATCCGGGTATCCCTTGACACCTCTAATTTTTTTTCTTTTTTACGATGGTCGTTATCCAGTCGCGTAAAAATATATTTCAGGTACCCTCCCAACAGCAAAATTAAACTCGGCCAATTAAGTTTTTGTGAAACTCGGCCAATGTTGATATTGAGATTAAATTATTATTAGCAATTCATGTTGACTACATAGATAAGTTACGCGGGAGCGCCCGGAGGTTTTTAAAAAAAGACAAGTCTTCACAATGAAGCTTTATTGCGAACTAACAAACCTGAGACAGGAAATGTAAAGAGGTCTACTTACAATCCGCTCGATCCCATGCCTTCTCGTAAAGCTGACTTCGTGGGCGACGACCTTCGGTTCCCGCCGTTTATCGAATTTATTTGGTTCGAGGATACCCGGAGCTATGCCGCAAGACCGATGCTTGTGTACTCGCTGACAGAGCTTACAGTCGCGGATATCCTACCGGCTGCGCCAGATAAGTTACGCGGGAGCGCCCGGAGGTTCTTAAAAAAAGACAAGTCTTCACAATGAAGCTTTATTGCGAACTGGATTATAATTGTCAAATTTCCTTATTTATACCTGTTCATCTGTTGACAATGAATGCTTAGATCTACGCATTATGATCATAACAAGATCACCGTCTAGACACCAGGCTAGCAGTTTTTATGGTCAACATAATTTGATATTAAGAGCTTTAGCCAAAACAAGAATGGATAGAATGGATAGAATTACATCTGAGTACCTGTGTCAGCAATTGTAATGCCCTTCCTATAGTAAATAAGGTTACAACACATTAGCATGCGGTTATAATGTCATGAGCGGGAGCGGGGTGCATAACTCCTCCCCCCATAGCTTCGAAATTATCAGAGGGATGTATATTTCTCTGATTATTTCGATACACAATATATTTTAAAAAGTTATACTTATACCCTATACACACAAAAAGGAACAGAAATATGATTACATATAATAACAGAGTAGCTGCGCTAACACTTTTCACAAAAATGCCTTTTTCACGAATTTCCACTTCACTTTCACTGTTCTTCAACAATTCATTTAGATTCTGTAGATTTTTCAATTCAGCAGCATCCAAATTTATTGGTTTCCATCCTGTTTGTGGCTCTATAGTCGTTATTTCTGGAAGATCAATAATTGGCAGTTTTCTGAAGTCCATTGTGCTTCAAGTCCATTCCCGCATAGTGGGATTTCAGGGTAACGTTGTCTATTTTGGCGTCACAGTGATCGTCAAGTGTGAGGAGGTAAGTCCCTTTTATACTTTCTTTTGTCATTTCATTATGACAGCTTTTTGTAAATATAGTTTCCGCTTTGCTGTAGAGAATCCATCTTCGTTTCTCTATTGGCTCTATTTTTATAGAGTTTATTTCAACTGGTATGGGTTGACAAGAACTGGTGTTGTGCGAAAATTTCATCAATGATGTTATACATGTGTCTTCTAATGGTAATTGAGTTTCATCTTCATAACATAGGAACGTCGCCTCATAGAGTTCGCTGCACGGCTGGGAGAGCGAGACCATATTTGACCCTCTTACTAGGAGGTAGGGATATTTTGGGATTATGATAATTGTTTTACCAAAGGAATTGGTGATGGGTATTGGAATGATTTTGTAATAAATGTATATTTCATCTTTAATTATAGGTATGTCCAAAATGAATGTTATTTGACTTCCTTTTGAATAAACTTTTATCTTAATACATAATTCTAACTTAATTAAATTATCATAGTTTACTGTGTAAATGAGTTTATTAGATTTCTCTATTTCTTTTAACAAAATTAATAATTCGTCTGAATTTAAAAGTGACTGTAAATTTAATTTACTAAAAGTAATACAAGTTTCAATCTCTTCCAACCGAATGTACCATAATTGGAAATTGTGCAAAAATAAATTATAAAAATTAATAAAGTTATGAATTGTTATATTAACATTACTCTGGTTTATTAATTTTCTCATTTCCCATAATTCTTTATCTATGTTAATAAAATTATTGGTTGTTGAGTTATTTATTTTCAAAAGTGATTCAGACATTTCCGATATCAAAGTTATCAAAATTATTCAATTGTAGAGTTCATAATATAATTTATTTGGAGCTTAATATTAAGTAGTTGATGGTTAGGTGTACTATTCTTAAAATATTTTCCAACATGATCATTTAAATTAGCATATCAATTGATATTAATTTCTAATTCCTCTTTTGTGATACCTAAATCTAAAGTCTTAATTATAGTTCATTATGATAACTTACTTATCTATCATCATTACTTATCTATCTCTTAACTATCTTTTAAAGTTGAAGGGTGTAACTCGTGATCAGCAGCACGAGCTCGAGGAGGTACCTGTGAAGGTCGTTTTACGTCCTTAATAGGTACAGTTGTATACTTTTTTTTTTTTTTAAATACCGTTTATTCCTGTTAATGTGACCAGTGGCTGTAGGTTTGTGGAAACGAGGTTTATTTTTACTTCGCTTCATATTTACAGCTTCAATTGTGTCACCTTCTCGAATATCAAGGGAGGCTTTACCTCCACGTTTATCCGCGGTCAAATACCTATAAGGGTATATCATATTATGTTCTATGTGGTCTGGTACCAATGGTGGTGTATAACGTCTGTTCAAGTCAACTTCAAATTTGCTGTTGGAATAAATATCGTCAGCAATGTCAATTATTTCGGGTAATGAACTAACTGTAATTGTACTGGATGAGGGAGAATGAACTGAAAAATTCATACTATTTTCTGATATTGAAGGGGCATATAATGTTTCAGATGAGTCTGATATCACGATTGATTTTTCAGTATCATCTGTATTTACTTCCATTGATGTATTACCGCTTTTATTGGTAAAAGCATCCAATGTTATATTTGTAAGAGCATCTGCATTACTATTATTTATGCTGGTGGTTATTTTGATGCATGGTTCAGTTCGGGGTTCTAAGGTAATTTCGTGTTCCTGAAAACGTTCACTGCCATCATCAGTGAGTTTCATATTTTCAGTATAAAAAATTTCGCAATCATTTTGTCCATTATTATCGGAAAAATTTACATTTGGGAAATCACTGTACTGTTCATCAGAGTCTTGTATAATCTCAGCATCGCTATCCCAATAAAACAAATTGTTATAATCATTATCAGATTCATGCGTGATTATATTTTGTCTAAGAGGATGGGCAGTACGCCTAAAAACATCAGTATCATGTACATTATATTGAGGTTGGCTTTGAGGTGGAATCGTGATCATAGTTTGTCTAAGGGGACGGGCAGTACGCATAGATACATCAGTATCTTGAACATTACGTTGAGGTTGGCTTTGAGTTGGAATACCAAACTTAAACTGTTGGTTTGGTGCATTGTTAAATGGTCTCATTTGAGCATTGTTAAATTGTGGCCTATATCCCTGTTGGGGCACTATGCCAAACTTAAAATTGTTTTGGGGATAGTTGACATTCGGTCTAAACCCTTGTTGATTCGGTAAACCAAATTTAAAATTGCTTTGGGGCTGTGGATAATTCGGTTTGGAATTAAAGCCCTGATTTGGAAGACCAAATTTAAATCCATTTGAAACAACAGGCCTGTAATTATTGGATAATTGATTTGGCATTCCAAATTTAAATTGTTGATTTAAATTATTTAAAGGGTTTGGTCCGAATGACGGCTGAAAGTGAGCTCTATTCAAATGGGAATTAGTAGAGTTAGGTGGGTAAGAATGCTGAGGTGGTTTTACAGCACCTCTATTTTTATTTTTCGCATTGTATTGCATTTGGAAGTTTACTTCTTCCATTACAACACTAAGTGCGCTTTCAAGTCTTGTGCAATCTTTCAATCTTACAATTCGAATTAAATCTTCTGTAAGGTTGTACATGAACACGTTCAGAGACAAATTATTATAAATTATCATTTTTGCTGCTTTAATATTTTCATCCAATAATAAGTTTATCTTAGAAAGAAGAGCGCTGCGTATTTGTTGGATGCGATTGCAAAATTGCAAGTAGCTTTCGCCAGAATTGATTTTTAAATTTTCTAATTCAATAGCTATGCACTCTTCAGATCTAGGATCTCCAAAATGTTGGATAAGAACAGATCTGAGCTGTTCCCATGTGGTTATGTCTTCGCGTTCACTCAATAAACCGGCGGCTCTACCACACAATCTACTAGTAATACAATGAAAAACGTATGTGGATTGAACCGGATTATTCACTTCACCAAAATTTCTCAAAATATACTCACATTTTCTTATGTATAAATTCAATATAGTTTGATCTCCATCGAATTTTGGTATTAAGTTTATAAATTCTTTAGGTATCAATTGGAATTCACCGTAGCGCGACATATTTTCACACTCATATATAACACACAGTCAATCAGATAAAAATAAAAATTAACACACAGTTATACACATAGTAAATTAAAAAACTAAAAATCAACACACAGTTATACACACAGTAAATTAAAAATAAAAATTAACACAAGTAAACACAATTAACACAAGTAAGTAAATTAGAACTCTCTATTAATATATCAAAATTGAAATATTTCAATAAAAAATTCAAATATTTCAATCAAAAATTCTTATTTCTTAAAATTAGCCTGCCTATTTTTGTGCAGAAGTCAAATAACTTTCGACTATTTTTGTTCAAAAGTTACGGAGTTCACCTTTTTTTTTTAAATTGTGTCGTACAAAATCAACCACAGGAAAAATAGCAAGGATGAGACAGGAAATGTAAAGAGGTCTACTTACAATCCGCTCGATCCCATGCCTTCTCGTAAAGCTGACTTCGTGGGCGACGACCTTCGGTTCCCGCCGTTTATCGAATTTATTTGGTTCGAGGATACCCGGAGCTATGCCGCAAGACCGATGCTTGTGTACTCGCTGACAGAGCTTACAGTCGCGGATATCCTACCGGCTGCGCCAGATAAGTTACGCGGGAGCGCCCGGAGGTTCTTAAAAAAAGACAAGTCTTCACAATGAAGCTTTATTGCGAACTGGATTATAATTGTCAAATTTCCTTATTTATACCTGTTCATCTGTTGACAATGAATGCTTAGATCTACGCATTATGATCATAACAAGATCACCGTCTAGACACCAGGCTAGCAGTTTTTATGGTCAACATAATTTGATATTAAGAGCTTTAGCCAAAACAAGAATATCATATTACAAATGGATAGAATTACATCTGAGTACCTGTGTCAGCAATTGTAATGCCCTTCCTATAGTAAATAAGGTTACAACACATTAGCATGCGGTTATAATGTCATGAGCGGGAGCAGGGTGCATAACTACATACATTAATTACCAAATAATTTTGGGTTTTTTAACGTCATCAAATAAAATATTGCATTCTAACATTAAAGATATGTCCATACATTAAAGATTTTTAGCGATGTTAACCCATATGTTTTTGAGAAAAGTGGGAAATTACAAACCTATTGTTTGGGTCTGGGTATTGTAAGTACGAAAGTTTCCCATGCCGACACCTTCGATAGAAACATATAGATAACATTTTAACGTGGAGTGGTAGAGCCACGCTGTAGACAGTTTTACACAGTTCTACAGCATGAATGGGCTGACAGTTTTATAGCATGAATGGGCTGGCTCGACCGGGTCGTTACCACTGTCTCACAGAAAACCGATATAAAGTAGCGGCTTGCTGCTGCGTTTCATACGATGAGTGAGATATTCGGAAGCCCAAATCCCCTCCACTTCCCAATCCCTAATTATCCCTTTCCTTTAAGGTCAGCAACGCGCCCATGACTCTTCTGGTGGTGGGCGTACATGGGCTGTGGAGATGACTTACCATCAGGTGACCCACTTGCTCGTTTGCCGGCCTATGCTATTAAAAAAAACCTATAAGTATCATTAAAGAAGTTATAAGGCACATCTTTAACGTACCAGTATCGTGCCTAAAATCGGCAATTTTTCCTGCAAATTAAAGACCGTACAGTCCATTATCTGATCGAGATAACGAGACCCCTTTGTTGACATCCAACGCTAATCTCCACCCAAAATTTAATTATTAAACTCCGCCAAGGGTTTTAAGGGCCATGTTTTTAATTAAACTGCGAATCGAATCTGACGAAAATGTAACTCTATTGTGCCAAATAAATTCTCTTTCTATAACCTAATGATACTTAAGTAGGGCGATAAAAAATTTACAGCTTTTGTTTGGCGATGCGAAACTGTTTGCAGTAAAATTTATCAGTGTATAAAAGCTTTAACGGGCTGTTTAGTCACTGACTATTATTTGAACATTATATGCTATGTAGATTTAACCCGCGACTCTCCTTGCCTTAAAATATCGTCTCCGGAAAAAGTGGGGTGAAGGTTTAAACGTACTAGATTTTATAGGGCTTTTCAACTTATAAAACTAACAATAAAGTAAAAAAAAAAATAAGATAGTGATATATCAATTTAATTGTCAATGATTCATATTGCCGCCTCTAAATATTTTTGAATTTTATTGTGAGGTTTTTATTTTTTTTATGGGTTTTATTTTTTGTGTAAAAAATATTTAACTATTATTATGATCATTAAAATAAAAAGTAAAATTCAAAATATTTGCCTTTTATTCCCGATTTCACCCCCTTAGGGTTAGGTTATACCCATTCGAATATAAAAAAACAATCATCAAAATCCGTCTACATTTGGTAAAGTGATTTTATACATAAAATTATATAATTATAGATGAATTGAAAACCTGCCTCCGTTTGTTTCGTCAATTAAAAACGAACATTACGTTGTGTTAACGTCTTGACGGAAATTAAGTACGTCAACTCTTCTAAGGAGAAAACACACCCGAACCCGAAACAAATATTTGTGGATCACACAAACATTTGTCTCGGACCGGGAATCGGACTCGCGGTCTCTCGCTTCACAGCTCACTATGCCACAGAGGCTGTGATACCCCTCTTGTTAGGAGGGATTGAAAATAATATCGTAATCTCTACACAAATATTAAAAAACAGACAGACATATTGTACCGGAGCCAGTATAAATATTGCATTCTACTAATGGAAATCTCTGAAATTTGTATTCTGCTATAGAGTAGATATATTTGTGTCGTGAGTAATAAAACAGTTTACTAACTAAAAGACTAGGGATTTCATTTAAACTCTTAATTTTATAGACTGGCTTATTTTATTAGTCTTTGCTACATAATTACAGAACGTAGCTAGAAACAAATTTTGTTACTATAAGGTTTATTTTCGGATGAGTCTACTTGTAGAAGCAGTAATTTAAATTTAAATTTTTAAAAGATCGGCATATATTAACATTATTATTAATTATAATATTATTATTATTATTTGTACCTACACTAAGTAAGACGAAGTTATGGTGATAGAAAGAGAGGATGCTACTACATGTAACATCAGTATAGAAGGCGAGAGGGTGGAAGAATTAAATGAATTTGTGTATCTGGGTAACTTAATAACCATTATGCAGAATTACAAACTGTACGATTGGCTGTTCACAACGGTGTGCAGGTACCAAAATGTATATTGAGTGAATATTGGGTTTAGAAGAAGAAACATGAAAGTCGAATAAATGCGGTAGAAATCGGCGCTCGAATCGAATTTGTGATAAGAGATAGCTGTAAGTTAGAGAATCATGTGGTGACTAGCATAGAAAAGGGTATGTTGAAATGGTTTGGGCATATAGAGAGGATAGATGAAAGACAACTTACGAAAGTTATTTAAAGTGTGTATGTGAATGTGAAGACCGGAAGACGGTGCTCGGGAGAACGAATGCCACTCGAGTAAATAATTTAAAAATAAAAATAAACGATAGCTGTCTATTAAGTATAATATTATAACCACCAGCCTTATACATTTAAAAACTACTTAAAAAGCATAAATTGAGTTATAAAACCCACCTTTACTATCCGGGATAAAATCACCTCATCATTTCAGCTTAAAGCCACTTTTTTCTCAAGTATATACCAAGCTAGGATTTAGGCACCCAATTTTTTTTCAAGTCGTTGGTCTATAGAACAGAGCATCCCACATTAGGTTCCATTAACCATCTTCCAAGATTTTCTGCAAACAAGACCTTCCCACTTCCACATATTATGTTGGTATACCACCTTTTCTAGAACAATAAACTAGATTCATCTTTACGAAACAGCAAATTATATTAATATACAAGAGAATCATATCTGTACTTATAACTATATTCATAATTATGTATTAAACATTATTATACGGCTTCTAATCATTGTAGAATCATCGTGTCAGACCGGGCCTGATACTATTTAAGCCGGCATTACGTCGGCATTGTTTTGTTTGAGCCGGACGATAACACTAAATAACGACAATCGCCCACAAGGGATTTGGGATAAGGGTTAAATTCCGATGTAAACATTTAAAAAATTGTGTACATATTTTTATTTGATTACATATATTTTTTAAATTATTGCGTGAGAGATGAGATTACACTCTTTTTCTTTCATTTAATGAATAGATCAATATATAGAAAAAAAATAAACACACTTTTTACAAATAATAACATTTTTTTACATGCCAACTTTAAATATAGAGCTCTATCCTTTATATTAGAGTCTTTTAGTACAGAAGGTCATAACAAGAAATGTTATTAATAGTTAATTAGTTTTTATTTATTTATTTAATATCAAATTCAGAATGACAATTCAATTTAATGAGATATCGAGAATCGTTTTCTTTATTAATCGAGCTAATATACAAAAATTACTACCGTAATGCAGAAGTCGTATTTACATATACCGTGAACGAAAACAACCGACCTCACAGCTTTGACTTAGCATTGTATTTGAGGACAAGAATGAAGATGTATGGTATATAATGGATCAATAGGCAATATTGGGCTTGGAATATAAAGGAGCTTCGGCAGCGACTTATTCTGATACATCCGTGACGGAAATACCAGTTGGCACTCGAGATAATGTAATTATTAGCACGAAATTTCGTTTCAGATGTTTAAATTACATCTATATTTCCAAAGATGGTGAATATTACAACATTTGATGATAATGTTAATGAATATACGAGTAATAATTTACGAGTGGTAGAGCCACGCTGTAGACAGTTTTGTCTATAGCATGAATGGACCGGCTCGACTGGGTCGTTACCACTGTCTCACAGAAAACCGACGTAAAGTAGCGGCTTGCTGCTGCGTTTCGTATGGTGAGTGAAATATCCGGAGGCCCAAATCCCCCTCCCCTTCCCAATCCTCAATTATCCCTTTCCTTTAAGGTCGGCAACGCGCCCATGATTCCTCTGGTACTGTGGGTGTATATGGGCAGTGGTGATCACTTACCATTAGGTGACCCACTTGCTCGTTTGCCGGCCTGTGCTATATAAAAAAAAATAAGAATATTAATAAATATACTACGTTATCGAATTTTAAGCGTCATAAAAAGAAATCAAATATTTGTATTACACATACATACGAAGCTTGAACGGGTTCGATGTATAAGATATGTAGATTTGTAAGAAGGTTTATAACAAAGCCACAGAATAACACCGTGTCGCTCTCATTCGAGGCATTACGAAGAATATGGAATTCTCTATACGTGTTCCGTTTGTGTTTAAATATTTTATTGAATTTTTATAAAAGTTTCCCGACGTGTAATGTGTTTAATAAAACGTCAGACCAAGTTGATTCGTACTACACATAGTATTCAAATATTAAATGTTTGATAATTTCATATTATTTAATTACGTACAAAGGTCATATTTTGTATGAATCTATGTAAAAATAAATGCTAGCTAGCGTTATGGTTTACTTAAGTTATGGTTTTAAATCACAAGTTATAAGGTGGTAGGTCCCTCGTAAGCGAGAGGTGGTCTGGGTTGGTACCACCGCGTTGTCTATTTCTACCGCCAAGCAACAGTGTGTAAGCATTACAGTTACAGTTATATTATCGATATCGCCCATAGGCGATAATGCAGGATTCTAGTGGTGAAAGAATTTTTCAAATCGGTCAAATAGTTTCAGGGCCTATTCAATGCAAACAATCAAATCTATCCTCTTTGTAATATTAGTTTAGATCTTTAATGTATACTATTTCCGAAAACTAAAAAACTGGCACCTCGGATCTCATTATACACTGACATACGTAGTGTTGCGATAAAAATCATTTTTATTTCAACTCTGAAAAACGGTGTGCATCTCCATTAGGCAAAAAGCTATGCTAAAGTTTAGGTCACACTACTGCCTCGGTTTTAATGAATACTCTGGAACAATACTCTGGATTCTTCTGGTGGTGGGCGTACATGGGCGGTGGAGACCACTTACCATCAGGTGACCCACTAGCTCGTTTGCCGGCCTATGGTATAAAAAAAAATCCGACGTAGAGAACGCGTCAATATTAATTAGAACAGCCTCTCAAATTCACTTTGCCGGGACACCATTTTTTTTTATTCGTATTTGGATTCGATTTCGCTGCCATCTCACCTGATAGTGAGAGATGATGCGGTCTAACATAAACGTTTGCCTATCAAAAATCGATTCACTCGCGACTTGAAGACACCAAGATTATATTAATCGGGGAACATAGATTCCGGCATGTACCCCTATAACAATCATGTCATATCACCCCTCTGAAGAACTGGATACACACTGGCTGATCCTGAAACACGATTCAGATAAGGTATTTGGGTCACTATGGCAAATTTAACATCGTGTGTACGGTGGTCGCTATCCGGGCGGATATGAAAATCTTACCACCAGCCTTTAATACTCAATGTCATTATAATTCGTGAAAAAGTGCGATAAATATTTTTTACTACGTCCTAAATAAATGTGCTCTCAACTCACGTTTTGGCCAGCACTTATGCATTTTAATGATGTCGCCACAATGCAGTCTCGACGGTGCAGTGTTGTCGCAAATTTATATAACACGTTTTTGTTTATATGAAACAGGCATATGTTAGCCTGGATATTACATCAACACGAGTACAGTTCGTTTCAGTTATTATAAAATTTTGGCTATAGTTTTTGTCTGTAATTTTACAGCAAGCCACTACTTTACGTCGAAAACCGGCGTAAAGTAGTGGCTTGCTGCTGCGTTTCGTACGGTGAGTGAGATAACCGGAAGCCCAAATCCTGTCCCCTTCCCAATCCCTAATTATCCCTTTCCTTTAAGGTCGGCAACGCGCCCATGACTCTTCTGGTGGTGGGCGTACATGGGCGGTGGAGATCACTTACCATCAGGTGGCCCACTTGCTCGTTTGACGGCCTATGCAATAAAAAAAAAACATAATAATTGTTTCCACACTTTTCAGAAATTTGATAAATCTAAGCTCAATTTTTTATAAAATACTAGCTTTTCCTCGCGGCTCCACCCGCGTGATTTGCTTTTTACGGGATAAAAATTGGCCTATGTTCATCAAGGGGTAATGTAGGATTCTAATGGTGAAAGATTTTTTTTTATCGGTCCAGTAGTTGTTAGGTATATTCGTTACATACAAAAATACAAATCTGTCCTCTTTATAATATTAATGTAGATGATAATTAAAATTTCCAAAAATAATTTACTCGAAATTTTAATATAAACAAAGGTGAAAATTTCTGATAACAAAAAGGGTTTGTTCCGTCAAGTTAATGGTGAAAAGGTTTTACTCAATAATACGTGAGCAATAAGATCACATACTGTATTCAAGTACGTTGATGACAAAACACGTCACGCCGTAATCGAGTACATATCGTGTGTCTATTGCCAAAACGCCTGAACGGAAATAACGTTGAGGCCTTATTTCCTCTGTATAAAATTATACTACTTACACTCAGAGAGGTGCTTTTGCTCCGAAAATAAACTGTGTGTTATTACATTTTTATGAAAAGCGTTAAAATATGTTTTTTTTCATCCGAGCACGGCAAAGTGACTGCACTACACCTGATGTTAAGCGCAGTGCAGTCAAATAATAGTTTAAAAAAACTAAAAACACGCTTTTATAGAAAGTCTAACTAAAAAATAGAAAATAAAGTTGAATAAAACAATGTATTTTATTGTAAAAAAAAAGCGTGGGGTGCATGGTGTCCATAGTTATAATTTTATTTACATTGTTTTATTCAAATTTATTTTCTATTTTTTAGTTAGACTTTCTATAAAAGCGTGTTTTTAGTTTTTTTAAACTATTATTTATTTTTCATTTTTTAGTTAAAATAAAAATATATTGTAGCAGAGAGTATAATTTTAATTTTAAACCCGAATATCAAAAAAGCGCCATCTATTGTCGCTCTTAGATACTACGATATTCCCTATAATTAACGAAGATCCAGAGAATATAATTGTAATTCCTAACCCGAATATCAATAATTAATTAAATTAAATTAAATTATTATTATTATTTTTTTTTTTTTCAAATTAGTGTAATGTCATCGGCCCTCGATAAATCTACAAAGTTTGAACGAAATCTGGCCGTTTAAAGTGGGTCAAAATCGCGCCCAAAGGAGTCGGTTACAAACATACAAGTGAAGCTAATATAAAGCGTGTAAAAATACAAGCGACTACCGACCGACAAACAATAAGTTTATCGGCAGTGACCAGAATCATGCCGGCCTGTAGAAACTTCTTCACACTCCGAAGAGGGAAGAAGCAAATCGAGGGTCCTGCCACAGTTCATCGTGTAATGCAGTACTTTATATTTTAAAAATTCTGTAAGGGGTGGCTTGCATAAAGACAGGCGTGATGCTTAACATCAGGCAAGCCAAGTGGCTTATCGTCGCTGTCTTTAGGCTAATTATTCCTTAGTAGAAAAGTCAAGATCAACTCAATTAAAACATTTATTTAAAGTACGAAAATAAAACGTAATAGCACATTCACAAATTGTCATAAATCGAAATAAGGGATATGATACATTTTGACGACTCCCATCGTACTAAAGCGTGTTAGTAAAATTTTATATTTTGCGAACGTCTGACGGCGGCAACTTGCGAAATAAAAACGTCAATAAATTCTCTGTCAAAAGCATAACGTAAAAGTAAAAGGCCGTGAAAGATCTTTTAGAGACTGCTTAAAATATAAAAGTACGGGAAATTACTGATAATTTACATACAAAAGAGGTTGAAAAATTATAAATTAGTTTATCATTTTTGCGCACACAATATATACCTAAGAGAAATTGAAAATGGGAACCTAGCATAAAATTGTATTATAAGTTACATTAAGTTCGATGACTATGGCTGTTGTGTTTCGGTTTGAAGGACATTGAAGCCAGTGAAATTACTGGGCATTAAGGGAGTTAACAACTTATGTCTCGGAGTGATGAGCGCAGTTCCATACAATCATTTGTTATTCAAGTTCTCTGTGGTGTTTTTTTCTGTTTATAGGCAGGCGTGGTGCTTTCCATCAGGCGAGCGCCTTGCGCGTCTCGACGTTCCATCAAATAAAAAATATTTGGAAAATTCTTGTGAAGGATTGCTCCAAGTATGCAGGTTTCCTCAGGATATTTCAAGCAAAGGTGTCACATTTGCGACTAGTTTCGAACCTATGACTATCAGCGCGACAGTCCGCGCCACACCCCACTGAGTTATCGCTATTTTTTTTACTAACGCAACTACTAACCTATCAGGAAAAAACAAATCCGAAGTTCTTTATATAAGCATACAAACAGTTTCATGAACCTCAATGTCAAGTGAGTAATAATATAAATGATGAAGTATTCGAAAAACAAATAGAAGCTGTTCTACATGTCTTCTCAAAATATCTACGTAGATTTTCTAGGCTTTCTGGATTGAATACATTATCGGCCTTACTTATAAACTTTCTTAGCACTGCTTAGTTAGAACACAATTTTAATCTCTTTCTACCCTCTTTATAAATACTAATCACACCAATAATAATCACGTGCCTGTAATCCCCAAAAGGGTAGGCAGAAGTGTAATCAGTACATCCACATTTCGGCTAGGTACTTTATTTCGAACTCATGATGTGATAGTTTTCGAGTCTAATGTCACATCGAACCCAATTTCAGATTTGGGGTTAATACTAAGCATTTCGGGCACATTCCAGGCAGATTCCGGGCTAATACTAAGCATTTCGTTATAGAAAACCCCAATATAACTTTTACTCGAGCCGGGAATAGTACCCGAGACCTCAGCACAGCACTCGTACCTATTAGCAACAGTCACCAACATCGACGCCAACATAGTCCTGCGTCGAAACGCCTCGATCGATTTGAAAATGTCTTTTTTAATCTGCATTTACACACAACACCCCAAAACGCAAACGCATAACACCCTTTTTTTCTCGGGGTTAAAAATTTGAGATAGAATCGGAAAACTGAGATTGGAATTGTACCCATCATAGGACAATAATTACGCTGCTAATCTATAATTACACTTGCAACACTCCTGTCCACCACGTTGGGGATACAGGCGTGATGGTGTACTTTACGTACTTTATTTAGGTCGGTTACATAAGCACTTTGTAAATAATATATTCTATTCGTGACCTTACCCAGTCTAGAGCCAAATCTAATTCTTTACAAAGTTTAATTTGGTTTATTTCAACATTATTACGATAGCGGATTACCCTTGTACATTCAGACTTTTGTTATTTTAGCTATATAATAGGATTTCAAACGATTTGATAAATGAAACACAGAAACTAAGTTTACATTTTATTTTATTACATTTTAAATTATAAACTTTACAAGACAAGGTAATTATAAATGAATTGGGTTTTGAAGGCATCTTGATATTGAGTTGTTTCAAAAAAATATTTTACTAGGTGGTACATTCATTGTCTGCAAAAGAACGTCTCTAGGTTTTCTGTTGAAACCTGAACCAGGTTTGATTGACATTAAAATCAATAAATTTAATGCGAATTATAAGCCTTAAAAGTTAATAAAGCTAAGACTGGCAACTACAGTACCTATAGTAATTTGTCAGTAAATAACATTAGTGAGCCGCTCGTTTCCCCGTTCACTAAAATAAAATATATAGACTATGTTGTGAAAGTATAAGTAAGGACATCGGATTTAAAGCCTGTTTCAACTGACGCAGTGCGATTTAGGGTTTAGCGTTAAACAATAATTATTTAATGCTGACTAGGCTATTAAAATCAATTTTTAATAAAATCTGTGAGTTTATAAATTAACAAGCGAGTTATTGAAATTGGGAACCTAGCAATAAATAAATATTATATAAATTGTGTTTTTATTTTATTATTATCGCATATACTATAAATTGTATTATAAGATACGTTGAGTTCGCTGGCTACAGAATAGATCTTGGTTCTTTAAAACAATCTCTTATGCACCACATCAGTTTTAAAAATATTATGCTAAAAATAAAACCGAACTGCACTTCGCTATAGTCTTGAATTTTTGCTGTTCTCAGAGTTTTTCAATTCAATTTTTCTATAAAGGTCTGATATTCCAAAATTAATTCATAAATAAAAACAATCTCTTTCTAATAACATTTCTTAGGTCCGATGTTAAAATGTAAATCTATTCAGCTACACATGTGTTTTAGAAAATCAAGCAGACTAACACTTCGAATACTTGACCTAAAATGGTGGCATCTACCTCAAGTACTACTACAGATAAAAGCTCATGGGCGCTGCGAAAAATAAGAAAAACTTGATATACCTTATTATACAGAAAGATCACGTATCAAATTGTGGTGCTGTTTAAATTTTGTGGATCCACTTGCTCATCTATGTTGCTAGAATTATGACGTGGTTTTTTAATGAATGTAATGAATTTGTCAGATATAAATGTTTCATAAATAAGGATTTTAATTTACGAAACTGAATATTAGAATTTATTGTGATGAGATTTTTAATAGAATAATTGTTTACATTTTTAGTGTGCCACCAGAATAGCAACATTATAACACTATCATTTTTAATTTTAAATAAAAATTTAGATTACAAGCAAATTTTTAATCGTATTCAAAAGCAGCAATAAATAATAAATAAAAATTTAAAATAATACACCCAACAGTCACATACATAGTCCTGAACCCACAGTAAGATTCTTGTGCCGTGGGAATCAGGAACTACGAGAGACTTTCGGTCTCACTGTTGTGAGACCCAGACCCCCAAACAAATATTTGTGGATCACACAAACATTTGTCTCGGTGCGGGGATCGAACCCGCGGCCTCTCGCTTCACAGCCGGCTACTCGCCCGCTGCGCCACGGAGGCTGGCTTATAAAACCAAAATCGAAATCTGATACAATACAAATCGAAAAAAGAACAGATAGTACAAGATCCCGGGGAACATTGACCTTCACCCATCTGTTTACCGGATCAAAATAACATTTTAGGGTATAAAATGTGTTGCTGAACACATACCAATAGGGTTGCCTAAAAAAATATGGTCAAGGATATGATTAATCAACATTTAAAAAAAAGATTTTTGTTTTATAATTTCCCTGACTTACTTACCAAAAAAATTTAACCTTCAATGAAAAGTGTACAATTTATACTATCTGTAAAAAATAGGTTGCCTTCGTTTTTCTGGCTACTACTACCTGGTTGCCGTGTGCAAACAGGTAACTAAAAAGTGGTCATTGCGCTCATCTAGCTCCTAGCTTTTGCAGGTAGTATACATTGTAGGTTTTCATTGAAGGTTCATTTATTTGGTAAGCAAGTCAGTGAAATAATATCCTCTTTTTTTTTTTTTAATTGGCAAAACCTATCCTTGACCATATTTTTTTAGGCAACCCTATTTGTATGTGTTCAGCAACACCTTTTATACCCTAAATTATTATTTTCATCCGGTAAACAGATGGGTGAAGGTCAATGTTCCGCGGGATCTTAGACCAAGACAAACGACATTTCAAAGAATACAAAACTACACACGAATAATTCAAACATCCCTTCCATAGTTCAAGCATTATGAATAAACTTTCGGGCGGTCCGTGACTGGTCTAACAAAAAGTATGAATTATTTGGTACAATACGGAAGTAGTCGGCTTAGTTAGGATTCAGGAGTCAATTTATCCGAAACGAGACGACATAGCGCGTGCCCCGAATCCCAGTGTGTGGGAACCCTTTCTCGGGAATGCATTGCAACTCAATATCCTTGAAGGCTTTAGCAATTTATTTTGTTGGATAACAAAACGGTTTATGTGCAACTTGGAACAGTTTTGTGGTCATTTATTTAGCTAGATTGACTTTGTATTTACAGATGAGGATTTAGACATGCTTAGTTAGATACGATATATATCTAATTAAATCTTAAGTGTCTGTGTCAATTTTGAGAAACACTAGTAATTTTTTTTAGTAAAGAGCGGCAAACCAGCAAGTGGTCCACCTGATGGTAAGTGATCTCCAGTGGGTCGACCCCGTCGAGTCGGCCCATTCATACTGTAGACAAAACTGTTTACAACGTGGCTCTATCACTCATAAGAACACTCATACGGATTTGAGGGTGTTTTTTTTATAGCATAGGCCGGCAAACGAGCAAGTGGGTCACCTGATGGTAAGTGATCTCCACCACCCATGTACGCCCACCACCAGAAGAATAATGGGCGCGTTGCCTTCTCTCTAACTCCTGTCCCTAATAGTTTGAGCTCGGCGATGATGATTCTTATGATCGTACCCTTTACTTATAGAAATTCTAAACTATAGACTAACAAAACCATATACAAAACCCTTGAATAAAGTCGGGTAAGCAACTAGAGCAGTGTTTCGCAACGTGGGGCCCACGCCCCACAGGGGGGGGCAATTTGATAGTTAAGGGGGGCAATTTTTTTTTTTTATTGCCTTAATAGGCAGACGAGCAAGCGGTTCCACCTGATGGTAAGCGGTTACCGCCGCTCAATTTAAAAATGGACTAGACAAGACTTTAACCCTTTCACTTTGGGTTATTTAAATGCAATGCTAGATATTGGTGAAAAATTTAACAAAAAAATGTTAAGGTGGGGCATGGCCTAAAAAAGGTTGGGAAACACTGAACTAGAGTGATATCGGGGATTATGGATAAATCTCCCAATCTGTATAGTGCGGTGCAGGGGTAATCAACTATTCAGCGCGGGATAACACGGAACAGGAAAGGGAAAAGCACGAACGAGGAAATGTTACGCGCAAATGTATCACGGAAGTGACAGTTAATGCTTTGTAGATGACAATTTCCATACTTTATGAGTTGAGGTTGGAGAAATTGAAACGGATTTTTTATTTTTATTTGATCGAATAACGAGACGAGCAAGGCGCTTGCCTGATGCTAAGCTCCACGCCTGCCCACAAACAGAAGCAACACCACATAGAACATTGAATACAAAGCACTGAACTGCGCTCGTCACCCCGAGACATAAGATGTTATGTCTCATAATGCCCAGTAATTACTCTCGCTTCAATCTCCTTCAAACCGAAACACAACAGTACTTACACAGTGTTGCTTAGCGGCAGAAATAAACTAACCCAGACAGACTCTCGCATACGAGGGACCTACCACCTTGTAGTAAACAAACTAAAACCTAACCAAACCAACCAAAACTGAAACGGAATGTGGGAGAGATGCTGAAGAAACTACTTACATCGTTTAGAAGTGTCTGTTTTTATGTATGGCAGCCTCCGTGGCGCAGTGCGCGAGCAACCGGCTGCGAACAAATGGTCGTGGGTTCGATTCTGCCATGAGATAAATGTGTGATTCACAAATATTTGTTACGGGTCTGGGTGTTGTGGGACCGCAATTCCCTCATAGTTCCTGATGCTCATGATACAAGTTAACGTAGTGTAAGGTCAAGACTACGTGTGTGACTGTTAGGTGTATTTTTTATTGTATTTACTTTATTAAGTTTCAATCCTAAAATATTTTTTTAGGTTTTAGTTTTTTTCCTAATTAAAACAAATGACTATTTTTTTTTTTTATTTAAGTTACGTTACGTTAATTTTAAATTATCATAGAATACTGTTATGTTCTCGTAATATATTGTAATAGAAAACAAATCAAGCGTTCCTGTTTGTAACACAAAAACTGAAAGCAATTTGCAACAGGACCGTAAATAAGCCGTAAAAATGTACAACTAAAAAGGTAAACTGGCGAAATTGATGAAAGAGAAAAAAAAACATGTTTCCGAGCTCACGTTTCCGATCGACCTCACAAATAAAGCGTTGATATAGAGTCACTTTCACATACACTTCGTAACAACGCTTAAACTGGCTTAACTTTTGCAGGAAAAATTGCTCGGCCATAACCTCCAAAGTTAGTACCCGACATGACTAACAATATAAATTATGTACTCGTAGTGGAAAAACAAGTTGAACTTTGTGTACGACCATCTACGCATAAACTTAAGCGAGTTTCCTGGGAGTAATAAAATTCAATAATTTAGTTATATTTCACATAATAAAATTATTTAATAAATTAGCCATACTACTATAATTTCTCAAATGTGTTTTTTGTCGTTTCGCCATAACTTTCTATTTTTTTATTTAATTAAATAACGAGACGAGCAAGTCGCTCGCCAGATGGTAAGCGCCACGCCTGCCCATAAACAGAAGCAACACCACGTACAACTTTGGATTACAAAGCACTGAATTGCGTTCGTCACCTCGAGACATTAGATGTGAGGTCTCACAATGCCCAGTAATTTTACTGGCTTCGATGTCCTTCAAACCGAAACACAACAGTGCTTACACATTAGGTTGGCGACGGAAATAGACAAAGCGGTGGTACCAACCCAGACGGCCTCCCGCATACGAGGGAGCTACCACCTTGTGTACTACTTATGTGAGTGTGTGTGTGTGTGTATACGTGTAAATACATGTTTTATTTGTGTGGAAGCCAATTTAGTCTTCTTGCACAGATGGATTTAAATCAATAAGAGAACACACCACATGGCACTTTATTAAGAATTCAGGTCTAGAATTTGATTCAGACTTTTGTAATCTGGACCGGTGTAAGGTTAGTTCGGTTTCCGAATTTCTGTTCGCAGAAAGTAAAATCCACTTTGGTATTATCTAAAAGTAGTTATTTTTATATACATTGATAAACTGTAAATTTATGTAAGCCTATTTATTTACATTGTTATCCTAATGAGATGACGGGCGAGCAGCTCGCTGCGAAGCGAGAGGCTGTGGGTTCGATTCTCACACCGAGGCAATGTTTGTCTGATCCATGAATATTTGTTTCGGTTCTGGGTGTTGTGGGACCGCAAATCCCTCCTAGTTCCTGATACCCACGATACAGGTAAAATCTAGTGTGGGGTCAGGACTATCTGGGTAACTGTTGGGTGTGTATATTATTATTTATTGTAAATGCAAAAGTGTACATATTTGTTGTCGGTTAGTTTTTAAGAACGAACTTGCCAGGAAGGTATAACCCCTATACAATTTTACGTTAACACGTTTGGTGATTAAACATGATTAAATATTGTTGAGTGTTTTTTGTTCGGCCATATTCTTTTATTCTCCTATGTTTGTTTATGTGTAATGCCTTATAATCAACTATCTATTCGTATGGATCTATAAATAGCTTATTCTATTGTAGTACACTGATATGTATTTTGTAATATAGCTGTAGATCTATTCAATAAAAAAAAAGTGGGCCTCAGAATACATTTTTTAACAGAAAATTCCATGTTTAGAACCGACTAACTTGTAGTGTTTTTTGTTTAAACAGCATGGTTCAGCTGTAGCATCGTGATCACGTAAGTAGCGGATAAAGAAACACACGTAGGCAGTAATGGCATACCTATACCCATTTCCGGCACTATATTTATTTCCACTGGATTCTTCGACACCATCCGACAGAAGTTTCTGATTTTCTTCAGCTCCGGTAGGTTTGGATCTGCAAAATTACATAACCATTTCTAGCGTAGTTTTCTGTCAGACAATTCTGTCTACAGTATGAATGGACCGGCTCGACCTGGTCATTACCACTAACTTACTGAAAATCTACGTGAAGTTTTTTTTTTTTTTTTTTTATCCTGTCTTGGCAAAGTGACTACGCTACACCTGATGGTAAGTGTAGCGTAATCCAAGAATAGTGTCGACCAACGATAAACAATGTGTCCATCGTAGGTCGGCAAGATTATGCCGGCCTGCCAAAGGGTCAAGGGGGAAGGGAAGGAAAAGGGATGGGAAAAGGATTAGGATCAGGGGGCAAGCCCCCTGCGGAGAACCGGATATACACTGGCTGACCCTGGAACGCGACCCACACAAGGTGGGCCGCTGTGGCAGGTTTTAGCACCAGTGTACGGTGGTCGCTATCCGGTCGGATACATGTATCCTCCCACCAGCATAACTAAGCAACATAAGTAGCAGCTTGCTCTCATTTCATACTGTAAGTGATAGAGCCAAAATCCCTCCCCTTCCCCAATCCCTTAATAATCCATTTCCATTAAAGTCGGTAACGCGCCTTCGATTGTTCTGGATTGTGGATGTTCTTGGGCAATTGGGAGAACCCTAGCTCATTTGCCGGCCTTGGCAATAAAAAAAATCTGTGCAGCGAACCCGCGGCCTCTATAGTCGGCCGCTCGCCCACTGCACTACCTAAGCATTTTTTTTAATGCATACACTGACAAACCAGCAAGTAGTCAGTCATACAAGATAATAAGATTATTAAAAATATACTCACAAGCCGATAAAGTATAATATAGCCTCGCTAAGTATATCCTTAACACACGGTTTTCGTTTTGAACTCTTTGGGCGGCCACAATCGCTATCATTATGGCGAACATGTAGTAAACAATTGAGAATACCAGGTTAAATAACACCGTGACTCTGTGTACGTCTTGAATAGCAATGTCTCCCTAGAAAACGAACCGCAGTCATTGACATATTTTACAAGGTAGGTCCCTTGTATGCGAGAGGCCGTCTAGGTTGGCACCACCGCTTTGACTATTTCTGCCGCCACGCAACAGTGTGTAAGCAATGTTGTATTTCGGTTTGAAGGACATTGAAGCCAGTGAAATTACTGGGCATAATGAGACCTAACATCTTATGTCTCGGGGTGACGAGCGCAGTTCAGTGCAATGCAGTGCTTTGTAATTCAAAGTTCTGTGTGGTGTTGCTTCTTTTTATGGGCAGGCGTGGCGCTTACCATCAGGCAAGCGCTTGGCTCGTCTCGTTATTCAATCAAATAAAATAATAAAACAAAATAAACAAAAATAATGATTTGTGACAATTACATTGTCGTCAACTCACACTTAAGACTTTACAAAAACCTTAACCAGCGAAAGTGTTTTGACTCTGTTGCTCTTCAATTACTAGTAAGGTTATAAGGTTTTTTTTTATCCAAGTACGGCAAAGTGACCGCACTACCTACCTGATGGTAAGCGTAGTGCAATCCAAAAAACCAGCGACCACCAACAATGAGTTTATCGGCGGTCACCAAAATAATGCCGGCCTGTATAAATTCTTCTTCATTCTGCGAAGAGGCGTGCCCCTATACCCGCCCCAATCAACCATCAAGTCATGTCACAAGCGCCTCGGGAGAACCAGATGTCACTGGCTGATCCTGCAACGCGATCCACACAAGGTATGTGGATCACTATGACAGGTTTTAACACCATGTGTAAGGGTTGGTTTCGAATATGCTACTTTCGTGTCGGCACCCCTTACCACTCAGCTATCACAGCTACTATGGATGTGTTATGTGAAAAATAAAATGATGATTTTGAGAAACTTACATTAAGTAAAATATTCCATATATAATACAAATTTATTATATAATATATTATACCCACATCAGTGGCAATAATGATCTGAAAATAAAATAATATTTATTTATTCAGGAAGACTCAGGCACAGACTAGTCTTTCACAAAATCACTGAGTGGTAGAGCCACGCTGTAGACAGTTTGGCTACAGCATGAATGGGTCGACTCAACAGAGTCGTTACCACCGTCTCATAGAAAACCGACGTAAAGTACCGGCTTACTGCTGCGTTTCATACGATGAGTGAGATATCCGGAGGTCCAAATCCTCCTTCCCAATCCCTCAATTATCCCTTCCCTTTAAGGTCGGCAACACGCCTATGATTCTTCTAGTATTTTGCGCGTACATGGGCGGTGGAGATCACTTACCATCAGATGGCCCACTTGCTCGTTTGTTGGTGAATGCTATAAAAAATTAAAAAACTTACTTGTGTACCAAAACACTTGGTAAATGCTCTACTGATCTTCAGAATATCCCCGTACATCTCAGCCCATCTTTCTATGATTTTCAAATCGATTTGAGCAGAAATATTTTCATCTTCCTTTATCTTATCCATTAGTTTCTGCTGCGTTACTTCCAACATTAAGTTAAAGCGCTTAAATATTTTGTGTAAAATTATCATATAGAATGAATACACCAAGTATTCCATCAGGTATCGGTATTCTCTAAAAATCCTCACATAGTGCAGCAAAATATCTAAAATGATGTAACGACGGAGGAACTTGTAATTTAATCTCTCATGAATAATGTCCACTGTCGTCAGGATCAAATACACTATGGACGCCAATATACATTTTAAATTTAGATTTTTCATAGATTTATTAAATGACATGTCTTTATCTATTCTATTTTTCATAAGTATCTTGTTAAAAGAATCGAGGAGTTCTTTGAAGGTATCAGATCGGTACATGCCTTCTATTATACATAGTACCGAATGACTAAGGAACATTAGGTTGTACACAATAATTAAGCAAAATGAGGTGAAGTTCCTATGAAAATAACTGCTCAAGATATACAAGTCATTGACAGTGATGACAACGTAAGCACATATTTCTATAATAACACGGGCGAGAATCATTTTCTTTGCTGTTTCGTTAAAAAAATGATAAATTTCGATATACACATAACATGTTTTCAACGAAAATCATTGTTTTTATTGGTTTTATATCACACATTTCGGAAAAAATACGTGTCGCTACAATATAATTTGATGAAATGATTGTGCCACGGAAGGTACTTCTTCCTTTTATAGGCTATTAAATAAATTAAACATTATCTATGTCCATTATCAAAGATTAACATTGTTCTATAAGGCTAGAGTTTAATAAATGATAGTACTTGAGTTGCTACTACTGATAAAAAATAATTATCTAAAAGCTTTGAACTTGTCATACCAACAAAAACGACTTAACATATATACACTAATACGCCTATTATATTAATGTTCCATATTGTTTGTTAATCTTTCATTGTCTGGCGTTATTCCAGCACGATTATATTTAAGTATGTTACACACTTATTAGAATCAAAGCCAAGGTCTCCTGCACCTGGTACACTCCACTGGTTAACAATCGAAAAAGCAATTAAACTTGATTAAATCATAATGGCGAACCCTGACATTAAGCCGGGATAACGCCAGAAAGAAAGACAAAAATAATGAATTTAAATGTTCTCATACTTTCGCTATTTGTATGCAGATTATAACATTCGAAACGGATCTTTATCGCATAATATTAAAATATAAATTTACCAATTCCTTTATTTCTTTGTCAAATAAATATCACATAGACATATTGCTCGTGACCTCGCCTGCGTGAAGTATTACGGTAAAAAAGTAGTTTTCCATAGTTTTTTTCCCCATCTTATATCTCTGGTATAGAGATGGAGTGTAGGGCGATATGTCAGAGCAAATTTGTATACCTTTTTGTGCGTCCTTTTACGCGTGCAGCCTGCAGATGAATTATACGTAAAAACAACACAGCGCCTTAGGCATCCAATTAATTAATGCGTTTAAGGCGCTGCTGGGGCTGCACCGGTACTGTAGTGCATGGACGATGTTTGTAGATTGGCGAGTCGACTGTTTTTATGCCACCGTGAGAAAACGTTGCACGTCCTTTGTCCGGCGGGTTCCGGTCAGCCCCAAAACCATCCTGAAGATATTTGTGTCGAGGTTCGATTGTGAGTTCCCTTATTCACTGCTGTATTGTAGTTTTGAATAATAATGAATAGATATAATAAATTTTATTAGTAAGACGGATTGTCACCTTATTGTTCTTAATGTAAATAAAATAATAATTATAATTTAGCTATATTATGTAAATAAATGAATTTGTGAGAGAGTATTTCCTTTAATTTTTTAAATTATTAAATGTGTCTGATATCCGTTTTCCGTTTATAAAATAAGTATTATATTTGACTTGTCGTTGCCCCGCATTACCCCCACTTTACAATTATAATATAAAGGGGGGCGCGCAACTGTCGACAGGTTTAAGGGTTGAGAGCGCCTAAAGCGTTCGCCCGAAAGTCCGGTGAAGCTGTAGAAAGCCGACTCGCGTCAGGCTAACAGTACTACGCCAAATCGAAAAAAAGAAAAAAAGAAAAAAAAAATGTCGACAGGTCAGAAGTTGTCCAACTGTGGACACGGCACGGTGGTGCTCTGAGCTGTCTGGTAACGTAAAGTTAATATTATTACCTTGTTACTATGTTCATTTGCTATTGCTAAATTCATTGTAGTTTGTACGATTAATTTTTTATACTTTTCTTTAAATAGTCCATAGGTGTTTAATTTATGCCTAATAATATATTAAATCTAACTTTTTATTGTGTTGATTGTTCTGCCGTCTCCTACATATTATATTAAAATAAAGAAAATATTATTATCATTAATATGTCGAATTAGGGCTAGAATTATGAAAATCGTCCAAATACGTGTTCCAACAATTGTCTTAAACAGTATAATGCCAACATGCTACAACCTCTGGCTATAACAAACAGAAAGCAAAACAAAAAAATCCTAACAAAAATTTCCTTCATAACACAAAGCTCTCCTTTACAGCCTTCGTTAGTTCCCAAAGTAAACTCTGTACACATTTACAGAAGGAACATGTCAAATTAAGGTATTATAGGATTACATGATGCCTGCCAGAGCCTTGACGTACGCCAAATCGATATTACACGTGAATGTATGTAGCCTGTTATCCATTAGCAACAAACTGTTCAAACAGCAATTTAGATTTACATTTATATTAGTGATTACAAACAATGCGTTGAATCATTAGTTGATTAATGGGGGACTAAACTACAAGTGGACTTTCGAGTGATAGAGCCACCATGTGGACAGTTTTGTCTACAGACAAAACAGGCAGTTTTGTCTGACCGGGTTCGTTACCATTGTCTCACTGTGAACGGCGTAGCCCTCACAAAACCTTGACGCTTGGTTTTGATAATAAAACACCGTCTTGATATAAAAAACAATACTGTATTTCCACTGGTTGACATACATATACACTGTTTCTTACTTCTATTTCTTACTTCTATTTCTTATTCCTATTTCTTGCTTCTATGTTTTTCTTGCTGGCCGGATCGTAACGCTTTGACAAATTGGCCCTTCTTTTATTCAATTGAGATATGTACAACTATTTCTAAGTGCGAGACCTAACCTATGAACTTTAACCTATCATACAATTTTCACATAATATTTCAAATAACAATAATAATGGTGACACGTGTAAGCTACGTACTCTAAAACGGCGGCGCGCTCTTATTGGATGAATTCTTATTAGAATATGGCATACCTTTAGTCGTTAGCCATAGCGTGACCTAAATTGATGCTTAGTCCGATATTCCAATATGAACGTTTAGCCGGCGATATACCTATCAGAGTTATTCTTATACAATTACTACAAACATATTAACAGACATATTAACATACATATTAACATTAATGAATGCGAACCATTAATCGGCTCGTCATCCGCAACACTCACAGAAAACCGACGTAAAGTAGCGGCTTGCTGCAGCGTTTCGTACGGTGAGTGGATCAAGGAGGCCTAAATCCCCCTCCCCTTCCCAATCCCTAATTATCCCGTTCCTTTAAGATCGGCAACGCGCTTATGATTCTTGTGGTATTGTGGGCGTACATAGATGGTGAAGATCACTTACCATCAGGTGACCCATTTGCTCGTTTGTCGTTATGCTATATTAAAAAAACGTCAATCATTGATTTGTATCGTTAATTAACTATTGCTCGTTACTTTGCCTGCGTGAAATTTATTAGGATAAAAGCAGGCAAAAAAACTTAATGGCATATTTTAATTTACACATAACAATGCTATTTATCATTGCCTTATATATTATATAGATTTCGAATTTATACAGACATATATCAGCTTTAAATACAATATTATTCAAAGATGAGGTCAAGAGAATCTCTTCGACCCAACTTCTTTACCTACATCAAGTCTTGCATTAACATAAATTATTTGTAGGCTGCAATTCATTCCAAGCCAAATCCTTTGATATAGTGCGCGAAATCCTAAAGAAAAATTGCCATTTTTCATTCGGGGCGTGGATTTAGACCTGCTTCATTGTATTGCTAGGACTTTTTTTGACAACATAAGCTAGTTAAAGTACATCTTACATCGTATTACAGCTATCCTAAAATCCACAATTTATTTAATAAGGGTTTGATTCAAAAAATCATGTAATATTCAACATTTGGACTTTTAGTGTGTAAGGTTCATCATATTATGGGACAAAATAATAAAGTATAATAAATAATCTTTACATAGTATAAAATGAAGTCGCTTCAGCTGTCTGTTCGCTTAGATCTTTTAAACTATTCAATAGATTTTAATGCAGTTTTCTGCAATAGATGGAGTGGTTCATGAGGTATTTATATGTGTATCACGCTATGACTCATGGGAGCAGGGCACTAACATGCAGGTGAAACCGCAAAGGACAGCTAGCAAGATTTAAATAATAAGGTCGGCGACCGCTCGGTACATTAGTTGGATTCCCTCCTACCCCTTCAGAGATACAGTCGTGATGTTATAGTTTTACACTGTACACAAAATCCGATAAACAGTCAGTACAAGTGTCACATTCGCAGTCAGTATTTCGACATCGTAAACGAACATCAACACTCTATTTTTATGTTATTTTTTGAGCCATCTATTGTGACTCCGAGGTACAGTTAGAGAATATTGCCAAGCGCAGGCAGTCTGGCACATTCGACCGGTCCCGTATTTCGTAGTTTTATTGCACATTGTCATGGAGATAATATCCGGACGACCAGAGCGGAGCAGTTAAGCTTCTTACGGATATGTTATAGCGCTCTTAGAGACACGATCGGGCAATTGACATTTATTGCGCATGTATCGGGATTAAATCTTGGAAGCATTATAAATAGGCTATTTAAACGACTGCTCTAAGTATTTTCTGAGAAACTGCGTCTCTAATTGTGACATTTAGCCGCACTGAGAGGCGTGACTGTGGCAAACATGCATGTCAAAAGTTATGACAAGGGTAATCGGCTCTATAGCCTCATAAAATAATTAAAATTTTGAAATAAAACTAATTTAAACGGATTTCATCGCTTTTTTTTTATTTGAAAGAAAGAAAATAAGTTTATTATAGCATCTCACACAAATAATAGTAATAAAATAAAAGCAATAACAAGCAAAACAACTATAGCCTAGTAGATATAATAGGTGCCTACTAGTCAGTTGTGTGAGGCCGTAAATGGTACCATCTCAGCTTAAAATGCTACAACGTGTAATACGTTGCAGCGCTGATTTTCAGATGGAACTCATTGTAATCTCACGGTCAACAGTACTTTTTAAAATTAATAAGAAGAGAAGTTTGCAAGTAAATAAAATAATAATAAAAAATTCGGAGCTTTGGCGGGAATTCTGACAGTGCAGTTCATCGCTTATTTTAATTTATTTCATAAACTAGTTTAGAGTTGTGTTTATTTGATTAAATGACGAGTCGAGCAACATCAATTTTACCCTAAACCTCCCTTCCCCTCCCCCGGGATCTAAGTCCTCAACACAGTAGTCGTACCGTGTACGCAATACAACTGTGCCACCGAGGCAGTAATAAAATATGTCAAAAATCTTAAACCCACCTGTTAAAGATTATACTAAATACAATAAAGTCATTTACCATAACAGCCTTTTAAACGCAAACAAATTTCATGATATCTTCAAACGGCATAAGGAAAGTAGAGAGGTAACCTTAAAAGAGGGGCAGAATGGGCAATTCCCGAAGCTGTTAGCGCCCTCAATAGCGTTGATCTCGACACAGGTTCACTCTATGACCTTGCTCAAATAGGATTTTTAAAAAACGTGGCGCTATTTTTTATCCCTGTGCTGCAAACAGAAATCCAGTTAAAAAGATATATGAAATGACATTAAATCAGGTAATATATCCAAACATGAACCACTCGCGACTAACAAACTACCGCCACCGAGCTGCGAACTGTGGTTTGCAATCATTTTGTATGAACAACTGTCGCCAGCAGTCGCTATACGCCCCAAGTCGCAATACTACAACAAAACGCTGCCACTCATAACGTCGGATACTGCAAGCAACAGATTTAAAAAGTAGCGGACAACCACCCCACTACTTGTGTCGACCCCTGTTACCGTCGCTTTCAGCTGCAGACGGCAGCGTCTTGTGATTGTCGTGAATGTCCCATATGGTGTGAGGCTAAAAGAGGCGACGTCTGAACTAGATATTTATGAATTATTTTCTGTTTCATATAAAATCTATACTTATAAAATAACATGTCCTGACTGACTGACTGATTCATCATCGCCGAGCGCAAACTATCAAGGCTACAAGCATGAAATTCGGACTGTATATTCATTTTGTTATGTAGGCACCCACTAAGAAAGGATTTTAGAAAATTTCACCCCAAAGGGGTCAAAATAGGGGATGATAATATGTATGAAAGTCCAAAGGCAGCGGCTTGGCTGTGCCCCTGGCATTGCCGATGTCCATGAGCGGCGGTGACCGCTTACCATCAGGCGGGCCACTTGCTCGTCTGCCTATCAAGGCAATAAAAAAAAAAGGTACATAAACAAAATTTTGTATTTCGGTTATTGACTTAAAACAAATAAATACGTGTTTCAGGAATTTTGGAAATTTTAGTTAATAAGAGATGAAAAGGGGAGTGAAAGTTAATGCGAAAGTAAGTTTTTTGTTACGCTTTCACGCCTAAATCACTGAACCGATTTTGATGAATTTATCTATAGGGATAGATGGGACCCTGGAGACGGTTACAGGCTACTTTATCCCGGAAAATGCTGTTCACGCGGGCGGAACCGCGAGCAAAAGCTAGTAATGTATACAATCAAGATAAGAATTTACCGCATTATTTTTCTATTCAAAATCTTAGTTTATATTGAATAACCATTGGATCGCTTCATCATCATCATCATTATCAGCCTGTGTTAGTCCACTACTGGACATAGGCCTCTCTTAAAGCACGCCATTGAGCCCGATCTTCGGCTCTACTCATCCAACTATTACCACCTACCTTGCGTATGTCATCGCTCCATCTAGCTGCAGGGCGTCCCACATTCCATTTACCGAGTCGTGGTCTCCATTCAAGAACGCGTCTACTCCAACGGTTGTCGATTCTACGGCTAGTATGACCAGCCCACTGCCACTTCAGCGTACTAATCCTGGATCGCTTATTCTCTTTAAATCATTCGTGACACGTCTAACAGACTCCTTAATTAATTTTACTTTGAAATACTTATAAATTCGTTATTATTTTATTAAACTACTATAAATTCAAGCAACTCTCCAGACATTTAAAGTAGTGCTTAACAATGAAATCTAATTATTTATTGAAAGAACCTTGAATTTGTTATACGCTTGTGTAATTTAGGCATTTTTGCCGCTTGAATTAAAGTAAATAGGTAATATGAATACATTAGTAATAAGTATAATCTTTGTTAATGTTCACGTCTATTATGAAACTCAAAGCGTTGTTTTTACTATCTGAGAGGTATTTAATACCTAAATAATAAAAAATACACCCAACAGTCACACACATAATACTGATTCACAACCCACACCAGGTTTAACTTGTATCGTGGGTATCAAGAACTTGGACTTGCGATCCCACAACACCAAACATTTGTCTCCGGGGTCACACGATGTATATCCATCCAGTAACTTGAAATCGGCATAATTTTGCTGATCATCGAAAGATGTAAAACCTCTCGACGGTTGACATTATGTATGAATTACACTGCGTTTACCATCAGGTAGAGTGTATTTATGAGTGGTAGAGCCAAGCTGTAGACAGTTTTGTCTATGGGCCGGCTCGACGTTATCACTGTCTCACAGAAAACCGACGTAAAGTAGCGGCTTGCTGCTGCATTTCGTACGGTGAGTTAGATATCCGGAGCCCCAAATCCCGGAGCCCCAAATCCCCTACCCTTTCCCAATCCGTTAATTTTATCTTTCCTTTAAAGTCGGCAACGCGCCCATGATTCTTCTGGTATTGTGGGCGTACATGGGCTGTGGAAATCACTTACCATCAGGTGACCCACTTGATTGTTTGCCAGACTATGCAATAAAAAAAATATATCGCGCCAAGAAAAAAAACGAAAGACTATCAGATTTTATTCATAATAATAAAAGAAGAAATAGCCTATTATGATATGTAAATGTTATTTAGTTATACAAAATCAACATTTGGCATCTAAACAAACAGGCGTACAATATAATCTCGACGGTTCTCGCGAAAGTGTGATTTTCCGTAGATTTACGGCACTAAGGCGTTTTAGCGAATTAATTAAGTCTCAAGTTATCCCGGCCTGGGCGTAAGGAAAGAAGATGGATTGCCCTTCCATCTTTAGCGGGTAAGCGGCCTTATCGTCGGCCCTGGCACGCGTAAGTCGGGCTTTCAGCGATTTACACAACGCAAATCTATTTTATCGCGAGCTCTATGTAAAGTGGTATTGAGGTCATAGTGATAAAACTTTATCCTTTCATTGGTTGAAGGGCCAAAGATTAGTTACGTATAATTTAAATTTTATAGGAATTTTATCCAAAACTTTAAAAAAAACTAAACAATTTTGAGGCAGTGGTATCAGTTAACTTTTTGCCTAGGTAATAAACTACAGTAACAACGACTCAAAATTGTTAAGTTTTATTTTAAGTTTTTTTTCTTTTACTTACTTTACAGTGCAACTAGCACTGACTTTTTTATATAGTGAAAGCCGACAGTCAAGCATTTGGATTACCATATAGTAAATGTGCTCTATCCCCCATCAACACTAATGATTCAGAAAGAACATGAAGCGAACTGCGTTCATCACCCCGAGACGTAAGTTGTTAAGTCTCATAATCCCTAGTAAGTTCACTAGCTTCTATATTTTCCGTAAGTCAGTGGTACTATGCTGGTTAGCATGGCTCATTCAAAATTTGTCTACTGCGTTACTCTATCACGTACTAATAATATAATAGTATGTTGTATTAAGTAATAAGTTATATATAACATTACGAGGTTTACTGAATCGAACAGTTTACAATAAATCGTTCACCTTGAGATTGAAAGTCTAACTATAAACAAACATTAACGCAAACTGCTACTAGATCCATGAACCTACAAGTAAAATAAACAAAAAATCGGTGACAGAACATCCGAACGGTTTTTTAATTTTGACTTTGGTACATTTACCCTAGCGTGGGAGTAGTTAGTACATACTATATTGCTTTACTAATTTAACACTGGTTAACATTATTCTATTAATGAAATAAACAGCTTTAGGTAATTATTGAGGGTTCTATCCCACTTTTGTGTCAAATATTTCACCAAAAATAATCAAATATCACCAATTTCTTTGATGAACCTTGGACGTTTAACGAAATGTATTATACTATACACTATTGTTTCTTAAATGGAGTGGCTGACCATTACGAACACGATGAAAAATGCCTTACTTATCATAATGTTGCTGTCTTACGCCCATATTCACAAACAACACTTGTGTTTACAAGGTGGTAGGTCCCTCGTATGCGAGAGGCCGTCTGGGTTGGTACCACCGCTTTGTCTATTTTTGCTCCAAGCAACCGTGTGTAAGCAATTTAGTGTTTCGGTTTGAAGGATATTGAAGCCAGCGAAATTACTGAGCATTATGACATCGTCACCCCGAGACATCTTATGTTATCTTACGAGCGCATATCAGTGCCATGCAGTGCTTTGTAATTCAAAGTTCTGTGTGGTGGTGCTTCTGTTTATGGGCAGGCGTGTGGCACTTACTTGGAGCGCCTTGCTCGTCTCGTCATTCAATCAAATAAAAAACAAATCTGAGCTCTTTGCTATGAGTAGATTTCTGTGCACATGATTGGTTAGTTTTTATTTAACTCAAAAATAAACCTACACAGACATCGCCTCTATTCGTTCGGTGGCATTATAAGATTACGTTACGTTTTGTATTCAACATGTTCATTACATATTTACATTTAAATTAAATTAAACGAAACTGAATACGATTAATTGATTACTCTTTGCTTTATATGCTGAATTTGCATATAGCTAGTATAAAGAGTAATCAATTATTCGTATACAGCTTACAACAATTACAATCATTAGACAAATATCGTGTACCGTCTGTTATTGTTAAGTCTTTTTTTTATCCCTAGCACGGCAAAGTGACTGCACTATACCTGATGGTAAGCACAGTGCAGTCGAAAAAACCAGCGACCACCCACAAACAATGAGTTTATAGTTTATCACCAGAATGTGTTGGCCTGTGCTTCTTCACACTTCGAAGAGGGCAGAAGCAAATCGAGGGGCCTGCGACAGGATAGGCGGATGACCGATGCAAACACAGGAATACAAATATGCACCCCTATACCCACCCCATCCAACCATCAAGTCATGTCGCAAGCTAACCGGAGTACCGGTTATATAAAAGCTGATCCTTGAACGCGATCCACACAAGATGTGTCACTATGGCTGTTTCAACACCATGTGTAATTGTGTACGGTGGTCGCTATCCGGGCGAATATTAACAGTAAGCTAACATGATTCTTCTATAATTCTAGTCGGTATAGTTTTGAAACTGTTCTATTCAGACTAACGATGAAAAAAACCTAACTGTTAACAGCCTCGACTAAAACAATTCTCGCTTACAAATTACTATAATAATACTTATACGAATTGCTCCATTGTTATTCGAAGTCAGAAATGATAGTTCCCTTAATTAAAACTTTCATTGAATATCTTGTATTCCCATTGGAGTTGCGAAAGATTTCGAAAATATTATGAGGACTTGATATTTGTCTTTTGTCCCGTATTTATTATATTGACTTGGTGTGTGCGAAATCTTGTTTGAATATAATTCTGGATCTGATGGATGTTTACAGTGTTAGTGGAGTAGAATTTATGACAACTGGGATAGACTGGAGGTCCCCAAAGTTGGTTATGTGAATACGCACTGTGTAAGAATTTATCAAATTATTTATTACTAGCTTTTGTTCGCGGCTCCGCCCGCGTGAGCTGCTTTGTCCGGGATAACTAGCCTATCACCCAGTCAGCTCGCGTTTCGAACGACACATAAAAGTTGGTCCCCGCTGTTATTAACTGACAGCAATCGTTAACCTAAGTTGGATGCTTTGGGGTGGCTTCGGAAATATTGACACTAGATTGGCCACTAACCTTTTGATATTTTATTATTTAATGATTTCTTATGTTTACGCGAATGTTACACATTGAAATAAAACTAATTTAAACGGATTTATCACGGTTTTTTATCAAAAATCCCGACGTTACCACCCCGTGACCATGAAGACTGAAAAGCTATCGAAACGTCGGCATCCAAATTAATAAAAAAAACCGCTATAAAATTCGTTTAAATTAGTTTTATTTCAATTTAATTATTTATTTGGTTATTATAACTCATGTAATCCGACCTTTAAAATCCTAATTTAAATTTAGTTCACGTTTTATTAAGATTGCCTAGGTTTTGAAAACTATTTAAAAGATAAAATCATATAGCAACTACTAAACCAAGATATTTTTTTTTTATTTAATTGAATTACGAGACAAGCAACTCGCTCGCGTGATGGTAAGCGCCACGCCTGCCCATAAACAGAATCAACACCATACAGATCTTTGAGCTATAAAGCGCTGCATGGCACTGAACTGCGCTAGTCACCCCGCGACATAAGATGTTAAGTCTCATAATGCCCAGTAATTTCACTGGCTTCAATGTCCTTCAAACCGAACACAGCAGTGCTTACACACTAGTGGCGGCGGAAATAGACAAAGAGGTGGTACCAACCCAAACGGCCTCTCGCATACGAGGGACTTACCACCTTTGTACCTACCAACATTATGTCTGCATGCATTTATAAGATATTCTTGCAGCAAATAAGTTTGGATAAATTGAATAAGGTATCTTACACAGGTAAACAACACCGACACGATCCCAGACACAGATCTGAAGAAATCTAGCTTACTTTTAAAGTGCAGCGTTCTAGTTTCGTAGTATTTGCCGACGTTCCTCGTAAGTCGTATTCCTTGGGGTTTCTCTTGCTAGTTGAATATCGGAATATCAAATCCCAGCCATCGGATACGGAAATCTATTTAAAAAGTACGGCGTTGCATAGATTTTTATATTATGCATATTACTGATAGTTTTTACTCACTCTTTGTCTATTGCTCGTTTCAAAGTAATAACAGTTGGGTAGCAGTGGGCAGTACAAAGCGATAAAATGTGGTAGGTCTCTCGTACGCGAGAGGCCGTCTGGGTTGGTACCACTGCTTTGTCTATTTCTGCCGCCAAGCAACAGTGTGTAAGCACTGTTGTGTTTCGGTTAGAAGGACATTGAAGCTAATTAAATTATGAGACTTAACATCCTAAGTCTCTGGGTGACGAGCGCAGTTCAGTGCCATGCAGTGCATTGTAATTCAAAGTTCTGTTTATGGGTAGGCGTAGCGCTTAACATCAGGCGAGCGCCTTGCTGGTCTCGTCATTCAATCAAATAAAAAAAAGATAAAAAATTGGTGTGTGTCACACACAGGTAGGACCGAAGTTCCTTCGGCTAATGTAGAAACGACACAAATTGCAAAAAATTCAAATTATCAACTAAAATAACAAAATATGTCTCTTTATTTTTGTTTGACAACATAAAATTACATAGAAATAGAATAGAAAAATAGAAATAAAAACTTATTAATTTAGACTTAGACTGGCTACTAAACGGTGGACGGCCGTGTTCTATAATCAAAAATTCAAATTCAAATTTCAAACCGCGTCTACATTTCCAAATGTCATAAGTTTCACACCCATCTGTTTTATTAACGGAATTTCGACTTTAACTTTGTGTGCTAGATATCAAACTGGTTATGCGACTGTCGCGCCTGCGCACGTCTCATTTAACGGTTTTATTCCACGCATTTTTTCCACGCATGTTTTCCACGCATTTTTCTTACGGTTTTACTATCACATTTTTTTCAGTTCGGTCACGCAGCGAAATCCCTATCCCCTCCAAGCCTGCCCTGCCGTAAGGAACTTCGTTCCAAAAATGTGTGACTTTTCATTTAGAAATAATCAATTTAAGCAGGAGCATTGTACAATTACAGTCGACTGTAAAACTATAGAAAAAAGCCAATTACAAATATCTAGGCTACGTACGCACGCTGAAAACGCTGGCTCCTAATTTCAACGTTAATAAATCAAGACGCCCCGCTGGTTGTACATAGAAAAATCTCCTTACATTTTAATTTTAAACTTAATCTCTTTTGCAGACAATTTAATATTGTCCGAGATATATTTAAACACCAGTCTTCGTACTGCTTCCGTTTATTTATTAACGTACACTATTTGAAGGCAAATTACGTCAAAGTGACTGCAACTAAAGCTGATGGTAAGCGCAGTGCAGTGCAAAAATCAGCGACCACTGACAAACTTGAAAGTTTATTGGTAGTCACAAGAATCATGGCGGCCTAAAGGCTTCTTTACACTCCGAAGAGGAAAGAAGCAAGTCGAGGTGCCTGCGACAGGATAGGTGGATGACCGATACAGGCATACAAAGATTTACCCATATAACCGCCCCAACCAACCATCAAGTCATTTCACAAGCCCTTCGGGAGATATGCACTGGCTGATCCTGGAACGCGATCCACACAAGGTGTGTGGGTCACCATGGCAAGTTTTAACACTGGTGATGGTCTGAACAGGACCATCTCTCTCACCACTCTATTATCCTACCACGTCTACGTGCCTGGCAATTATACCTTCCTTAACAACAAAAAGGAGAAGTAAATACCATCCAAAGGCAAAGGCAAATATCTATTATAAATATAAGAAATAAGTAGTTATAATATAAGCGGAAAGTTCTTAAAATCTATCACTTTGTATACAAGGTAAAGTTGTACTTGAATAGTGTCAAATTTCCCAAAGGCCCGCGCTCCATATACTACCTACATGTAACTGTTATATATTTATTACAAAGTTGTAAAGGTACTGTATCGATACTTTTTATTTACTGACTCTAATCGACCGTTAGTTTAGAATTACTACTCTTCGTAGCTCCACGATATTTGTTAAGGGGTGAGATGTCTCATGTAATTAGAATTTTCAGAAAATGTTTTTTTTTAATTTTATGTTTCGAGAATATTCGCGGCAAATTTTAAATTAATCCGATAATTCGTTTCCGAGATAACCCACGATTTATAATTTTTTCAAGTTGTTTAAAAAAGTGGATGTGCGCCACGGAGGCTGTCATAATAAAATTGTCATGTTTATCAAATTGCTGTCAGATATAAAGTTAACTCTTACTTATAACTCTTACAGATAACCAATCATGTCATACAATATTTTCGTATTTCGTACAAAATAGGACAGTAAAAGTAGCATTATTCGCACGATCCCCAATCTATCACACAAATAGGCGTTCACAGCAATAAAATAATGTGAGAGGCCCGATGCGTCTTACCTAATGATACTTTCCTTTGTACGTCGACATAAATCGCCTCTCAGATGCTCGTTCGAGCGAAATTCTCCAGATATTCTGCCTCTTAGTGAGGCGAAAGTGTTACAAACACCTATGAGAGGTAAATCTTACGGAATAATATATGGGTAGAGATGTTAGGTGCATATTATAGGCGAATTTTAAAAGGTGGTATTAACCTCAAACCGGCAAATCACATGTTTTCAAATCGAAAACACAAATATAAATTACGATTACCCCATTAAATTTGAACCTAGAACCCAGGGCACTGGGTTACTGCCCAGTTTCTTAGCCTATGTACACTACCACTAAACCTCGGAATAAAATATTTATAGTGTAGATATTCTGTAATAAAATAGCCCAAGTAGAGAAATCTGTAATTTATTTCCAGTCAGATTAGTCTTTCTCTTAAGCGGAAAATCCTTTACAACCAGTCAAATTCAACTTCAAACTACGTCTTTATCTTGCAATGCTGAACTACCTTCATCCAATTCTTACGATCTTTAAGCCAATAAATCCATCCATCTAATGACAGCTCCTCTTTCAATACGCCGTAACCTGTCTGGATTTTTTATATCGCAACGAAGATAGATCGATATTTGAGAAATAATTCTTGATTATATAAAATGTCTGTAATCATCTATAAGCCTGGCACCAGACTACGGCATATAAAACGCCGACGATATTATTTTCTTTTTTTATAAGTAAAAATATTTGAAAATGTAACATCGTGGGCATCTAATAGCGCGTTTGATATTCGTTGATTAACTAACCTAAGTCAGTAACAAGTGTAAGAATTTTATTGATTAAATCGATTGAAAATCTATTAAGAGAGTTCAAATCGCATGCGAACTAAAATTGAACCGTGTGAACCACCTTATAATCTAAATATATAAAACTCAAAGGTGACTGGCTGACATAGTGATCTATCAAACTACTGGGGGGATCGGGCTGAAATTTGGCATGCAGGTAGATGTTATGACGTAGGCATCCGCTAAGAAACGATTTTGATAAATTCTACACCCAAGGGGATAAAATAGGGGATGAAAGTTTGTATGAAACTTTGTCAATTTTAAACGTTCACGCGGGCGGAGCCTCGAGCAAAAGCTAGTATGACATGGTCCTGCGCGAACCATTGAACTTACTCTTACAGTTCCATTGTAAGGTAACCATGACCATAGGTTTACTAGTTTTTATAGTTAATGTGTCGTCCATACGTACATATTAAAAATATTATGTATGAAGTTAATATGGTTCCAATAAAAAAGGCTTTTCCGTGGATCTGCATAGATATTTTCGTAAATAAGATAACATGACAACTAACGAAAAACATGCATAACCTTATACTAAGGACTATCTATGTTCTATGGAGTCGCTACTTTCAATAGCGTAGGGGGCGGAGGGGTGTGTAGGGGGGTAGTCCGCCCCGTTTGTCACCAGTTTTGGGGTGACCCTCGACCTGAAATAATCCGAAATAAATACTCAAAAATTAGCAACCCTCTCCTTTATTGAAATCGTTTAAGTTAATCGTTTTTTAAAAATCTCGATCGCGCGGCGTTTTGCTGGGGGTATGGCCTTAAAATATAATTTTAAAATTGTCATACTTGAGGTGACACCTAAATCAAATATTCCCCAAGTGCCAGCCGTGCTAATTACACCACTAGCTACTTTTACTGCTAACTAAAGTAATTAACAAAACAGGTACACAAATATAAAATCCTGATCTCAAAATACAATGAGTTTGTAAAAGGAAAGGTCGCATTCAAATTCCAAGTTAAATTACAATAAGAATGTAATTGAGGCAAACACAAATAATACATAAATCATTGTGGAGCGACGCCGGGCGACGGTGTGATTGATGTCTCAAACCTTTGTACTCGGTAGCAATTACAAGGGAGCAGATACGAATCTGGAAAATTAAAATATACCTTAGTATATCTAGGTCTAGTGTTGTGCTAGTAATGAGTCACCAAGAGTAGCCTCTTTTTAATACTGAAATAGGATAATGTCCCACTTCAATTGAGGCGAAGCATTTTGAAGCTATTCAGTACATTTGAAGTACGCTGTAGTTTGTAATGCCCTACCTTAAAAATGTGACTTACGTAACACATAGTAAGATACAACTACTATTGAAATGAAGCTTGTGACTTGCTCGTTCACTCTTTCAAGCACACACACAGTCCGCGTCATGGAAAAAGTAAAAGAGTGACGAGATATAAGAGGTGAAATAATAAATGTCAATATTTCGAGGGCTCTTCCTTTATTTTGTCATATACGAAACAAATGTACTGCTTCTTGTATGACCTCCTCAACACTATGTAGGTCGAACCTACCGAAAAGAAAACCGCTGGGAAATTATAACTATGTGCTGAAGCAAGCGTGAGTAGAACTTTCAACAACCAAATGGATTACTTTTTAGGCAACACTGTTTATTTCATTCAAAATTAAAATGTTAGTAAAACAATTTCATAAAACTAATTTACAACAAAGCAAATTAATGGAAGTGTTTCGCACATTGGGCTCAAAGGATTAACACTTTATATGAACACATTTTGCTTTTGATAAATCCGTAAATACTTATCAGTTTATATTTTTACTTGTTATTCTAATAAAATATTTTTATTAGGGTCACTCGTCTCGTGGTAAGTAGAAAGTAGCCTATGTCCTATTCTGATGTATAAGCTATATTATTGTAAAGTTTCATTAAAATCCATTTAGTAGTTTTTACGTGAAAGAGTAACAAACATACATCCATCCATACTTACAAACTTTCGCGTTTATAATATTAGTAGGAAGTAGGATTAGTAGGACTAGATTTTGCTCGCGGCTCCGCCCGCGTGATCTGCTTTTCCCGGGGTAAAAAGTAGCCTATGTCTTATTCTGATGTATAAGCTATATTATTGTAAAGTTTCATTAAAATCCATTCAGTAGTTTTTACGTGAAAGAGTAACAAACATACATCCATCCATACTTACAAACTTTCGCGTTTATAATATTAGTAGGATTCGGAAATATGTTTGTTAAGTTGTTCTTTCACGCACCAACGGATCGATGTTATTTTTGCTTTAAGATTGCTTATGGGCCGGAAAGTGACATACGCTGCTTTTATCCCCGTATTAAGTGGAAGACTTCCAAGCTGGCGGTGCGTACTGTTGACGCTGGTGCCCAGGAGTTATAGTGGCGGGATAGTCACTATAGTATACCCACGGATATCCGACCTTATTTCCTAACCATGTTACGGTAGGGCTGAGCTTATCCACTTCCAACCACGAGCCAAATTGATGTCTGATTTTACGAATCAAAAACAAAAATTTTGCTGTTCCGCTCTGGGACTTGAACTCACCAGTTTCTTAGCCTAAGCACAACTGATTATAAATCAATGGGGCAATTAGCATTTGCAATGTACTTAACATAAAAAAGAAAAGTGAGAGAGGAGGAGACTGCCTAATGCTGCCGTATGCGTGAGAGAAAGGGAAGCCAGACAGAGTGGCGCCGTAACGCGTTACGTTTGGAAGCGGTTTACCATCTCATAAGAAGTTATCACTTAAAAAAAATCAGGGAAACCTCTTTTTTGAAAAATTACAACACTGAATCAGTACATCTGCATCTAGGACCCCCACATCTCTAATACGTGTCTGTCAAGGGTCTATTGTACTGAAAACCAATTATTTCGTACACAATGTGACAGAAATTACCAAGTTAGCATTGTTAGCATCCGCACGGCTGAATAATAATTGTTGAATACATAGTGATCCAACAGAAACGGGGTGTTAGTGAAATGTGACCCTGGTTCACGCTTCGTTACTACTTTGTGAGCGGTTGGTACTTCCCTGATGACTATATATACAAAGTTTAATGAGTTAATGTTTATGTATTTTGCTGAATTGGAAGTGGGCCGGTCATGTCTGCAGACGGACAGATGGTCGGTGGAGCAGACAGGTGCTGGAGTGGAGACTACGTTTAGGCAAACGTAGTGTAGGGCGCCCGGCTACACGGTAGACCGACGACTTGAAAAAGTTGGCAGGTAGCGGATGGATGCGGGTTGCCCAAGACCGGGAGGGTTGGCGCTCACTTGGGGAGGCTCACAGGTTCAGTAGTAGACGGCAATAAGCTGAGATGATGATTTTGCTTCTCCTTCTTTGTTCACATCTCCACTTACTAAAGGTTGGCTGGCAACTTGGAATAATTATAATACAGTAGAACCTCAAGTCGAACATCAAGGGAGACGCCAAAAAAATCGAGTTATAGAGCTTTCGACTTATGGAGACTTTCGACTTAGGTGGATTTTGATTCGTCTTGTAGAGGTTAAGATTCATTCTTACTAATTTTGAGTTAGAGAGGGGAAATAAATAAAAATTCAAGTTACAGAGGTAACAAACATATTTTTATTTATCATACATCAACATCCTTAAAATAAAGTAACTTAACTGTCAAATAATCGAGTTTTAAAGGTTGAGCAGTGATAGCTCAGCGGGGAGTGGTATGGACTGGTGAGACGAAAGTCGCAGGTTCGAAACCCCAAGAGCATACGCCACTAAGTTACGTATATATTAATTATTAATTATCGCTTGCTTTAACGGTGAAGGAAACATCATGAGGAAACCTGCATACCTGTGAACTCGATAAGATTTTTCAAGGTATGTAAAGTCTGCCAACCCGCATTAGGCCAGCGTGGTGGACTAAGACCTAATCCCTCTCATTCAGAGAGGGATTAGAGGAGGCTCGTGACCAGCAGTGGGACGTATATACTACAGGGCTAGTAAAAAAAGAAGCTCCTGTATAACGTTGAAGATAGCATCTTAAAAAAGAAATAAAGTGAAGTCGTCTTAACAACAACAAAATATATCCTACTTACCACACGAACCGAATACGAATCAGATCACAAACTAAAGTCACTTAAAAACTTAAAGCGAAACAGTGGCTTCACAAACAATTCCATATTTTAATATAAAAGTATAACAGGTTTTATCTTGAAGCGGATGAAAATGAAAATATTAAGCTCGTAACTATTTGAATGAAAGAAATCCGTGAAATGGAAACATATTTGTTGCGATGTAGTTGGAGTTCCGTAGCTATTTTTTTATTTTTTTTTATCCAAGCACGACAAAGTGACTTCACCTGTCGGTAAGCGTAGTGCAGTCCAAAAACTAGCGACCACCAACAAACAATGGGTTTATCGGTGGTCACCAGAGTCATGCCGGCCTGTATATATGCTTCTTCCCTCTTCGGAGACGAAAGAAGCAAATCGAGGGGCCTGCGACACGACAGGCGAATGAACGATGCAGGCACAGGGATACAAGGATGTACCCGAATACCCGCCCCAATCAACCATCAAGTCATGTCGCAAGCGCCTCGGGAGAACCGGATATACACTGGCTGATTCTGGAACGCGATCCACACAAGGCATGTGGATCACTATGGCACTATTGGCCTCGACTCGACACATTCTAATCAAACACCAACATGAAAATTATTGAAATCTGATTATAATCCAAAGAAAAAAAATACAGTCACGTTTAGTACGATTTCATGCGGAACACTAAAATCGAAATATGATGAGATATTCAAATGTTACGGAACTTGTAGGAACTGCATTAGGGAAATCTCTCCCGTGAGAGTCGCTGGATTTGTCGCCTCGAGATATAGATCCCACCAGCGACTGTTCCACCCGCTACAATATCGTCCACGGCCTATAGTTTCTTATTTGTGATAAATATTTTTATTTGTTGTGGGTGGGTCTCTCGCATGCGAGAGGCCGTCTGGGTTGGTACCACCGATTTTTCTATTTCTGCCGCCAAGCAACAGTGTGTAAGCACTGTTGTATTTTGGTTTGAAGAACATTGAAGCCAGTGAAATTACTGGGCATTACGAGATACCATATGTCTCGGAATGATGAGTGCAGTTCAGTGCGCCTTGCGCGTCTCGTCATTTAATAAATAAAAACACTTGATACTCACATAAAGACTTAAATATTCAGCCCCGAGTGTGGAAGTGTGTCCGGTATGGTGATAGGCTCGCCCCCTATCACAACGTTAACATTGGCATACATACATACATATGGCACGGCATATGTATATGCCATATGTGTTGCATATAATGACTAAATTTATAGAAAAGAATGTCTGACAAAAAAAGAGAATAATTTAAAAAATATGTCGTTATTTATTATTATTATTTATTGCGAAACCGCATACTAAAGCACTATTAAATATTCTGTTATACTAGCTATAAAATGCCTCTAGTGCTATCTAATGGCATATAAAAATAAGTTGAAAACCACATATTACTGTTAAATATAACCATATGTCATAAACAACACATGGCACCTACGTGCAGTGAAATGCAAATAAAAGTTTTGTATTATTATAAAACAAACCAAAAAAAAATAAATTGATTATGGTTTGCGTGGGACCATAAGTTTTTATTTATTACGATTAGCTAGTGATAGTCAGTTGGAGCCGGTTTGACTGGGTTATTACCACTGGCTTATAAGAAACCAGCGTGAAGTACCAAAAAGTCTAGTACGAGTTACAAATATGTTCACAGTTTTCGAATTCGTATCACATTACCATTGATAAAGCGTCAAACTAGTTCAAACTGTAAAAGAGAAAGAATCACTAAAAAAACTAATTTTGTATACGATTAAATATAATTACAATTTTAATTCATCAACTACCTACCTAATATCAACCCAGAACCCAACAAAAAATATCCTAAAACTATTAGTTGATTTTAAAACTCATAAATTTAGGAACCAAGCCACGTAAACAGCAAGCCGACCAAATCTCTTCATCCGCACAATATTTCAACCGTGACATATGAACTGGATTTACTCTACACTGTCACATTTTTCGCCTACAATAATATAATATACTGACTTTATGACAGTGGACTTGACGTAATGGCCGGCTGTGTTCATATGTCTTTATTAACAAGTTATTAACGGGATACATAAATCTAAATAAATATTAAATGGATGCGTCAAAATATACACAGTGTACCACCGACATATAGTTTGAAGAGAAATACTGTCCACAAGAGTCAGAGTAAATATAATAACAGTACAGATACGAGTATAATGGACACGCCACTATTTCCCCAAGCGTATTTACTTCTTATGATGAAGTATCTGGTTGAAGAGTAAAGAATGTCGCTTGAAGGGGTTTGGTCATATTATGAGGAAATTGCAGGAGTACGTCGGTCGCTGATGCCTGAGCCTCTCGCATGCGAGGGACCTACCACCTTGTATTACTTGTAACTAGTACTATCTCCTACTTTAGATGCTATATTTTCTTAAGCGTTCGTCCACACTTACGTGACACTCCGCCGCTTTACGCGTGGCTGTCACACGTACTTGTTTAGCTGATGTGGATGAGTGTCGTTATATGTACTATCTCATTTTATTGTGATCTAAAACAAACAATTAGAAAAACGTAATGACGTCATGAAGTAATGTTACCGGTCTCAGCGCGAATCGCTTTGTGTCATTATATCGTCCACACCTGAATCTGTTACAGGTGATTGTCACAGTCACGTCTCTCAGTGCAGCGAAATGTCACAAGTAGAGACGCACTTTATAAGTCTGGGAAACCTTTCACAACCCCAATATTGTTGCAAACGACTATCACTGAACATGCTCATACAAAATCTAAAAAAGAGTGTCTACCGCTTTTTTATGCAAAAAGTGTGCTAAAGCCCGACAGGACCCTCGGCGTCCACAAAGAAACAACGTGATCTTTCAATATCCCAGCGCTTTGTCGTTTGAAAAAAGGAAAATGTGAATTTAAGCACTAGAGCCATCTATTCGACAAGCTGTGCTGGGACATTTTAAACTCTCAATTTGAAAGAGTAAGGTCGAGACTGATGGTCATGTCAACATAAGCAATTGTGATTTTTTTAATATCAGCGTCCGACGCTACGAACAATGAGACAGACAAAGCGGGTGCCGCATCAATCTCATCATGTACCATCGAGCTGCGAGCTGTAAACAATGCGATCGACATTATGCTTTAGCAGTTTTTTTTTTCATTAAGGGATTTTGATGATGAGTTTAAATAAATAAATACACCCAACACTAGTCACATAGTCCTGACCCCACAGTAAGAAACGAGTCTTGAGTCGTGGGTATCAGGAGCTACGAGAGACTTTCGGTCCCACAACACCCATATCAAAAAAAAGTCTGGGTTAAGCATTTTGCTGTCGTATATTTATCGGATAAGTAACATTTGAAACATAAGCGCTTAGTGATGGAATACCTACCTAATAATCATCGCATCAACAGTTACACTACTTCATCGACTTTAACCATTACATATTATTCATTGTCTGCATGTTTCCTGCAATACCATTCTATTTTATTATAGAAGTCCACACGAACTAATCAAACTAGAATGGTGTTTTGTTAATAATTTGCATCTCTTCGCCTACGATATTGTCTGTATGAACGACGTTGACTGATGGCGCTTACGCTAAGCCAATATTAATATCACGCTCAGCGTCTTCATTTAATTATACTTTAACCAGCCGTCCCCGGGTGGTTTCACCACAGACATTCTCTTTCCTCAAAGGCAGGCAACGCACCGATGATTCCTCTGGTGTTGTAGATGGTGATGGTGATTACTTACCATCAGGTGACCCACTTGCTCATTTGAATCCTATTCCATAAAAAAGCCATGTCACTGCCCTGCTCCCGTAAGTCAGAGTGTAATATACAGATAAACGTTTCGCAATAAATTATTTAAAAGATAATGAAAGCATCATCTAAATCCATTGCATAGTTAAGAAGAAATAAGCGAAAGTCTGACTACGCTGCCACTACACTAATGTGGCGACTTAGTTTATATGCACTTAGAAAATACGACATACGACAGCACCATTCCAACAGAATAAAAGCGGTGGATATAAAAGTTATATATTTATATATAAATATTTTTAAGTGGTAGAGCTACGCTGTAGACAGTTTTGCCTGAATGAGCCGGTTCGATAGGGGCAATGCCACTGTTTCATAAAACTGACTTACGATAAGTGGAATTTTCCGAAATCCTTCTACCCTTCCCAATGCTATTCGTTGCTTTGAATCTTGAGTGACCACACTCGCTCACTCTCTCTCAATCTGGTGAACACTCGCTCGTTTGCCGACGTCTGTTGTTAAAAATGTATATTATATATATTTAACATTTTAAATGAACTTGATCATAACAGTTGGTAAAGACGGTGGATAATCGTAAATCCAGATCAGAGGCGTTTTACAACTAGCATCCTAATTACCCGAGTCGTGCAAAATTGACCCAAAATGTTATGTGCTCAAATGACACTTCACAACTTCGCTACCATTTGCTAAAACCCATTAACTAAAAACAAATACAAAATCCATCCATCACTTACATATACACAAAAACGCAGAACCTAAAACAACTTCTAAATTCAGATTTACATTCGAAACTTAGAGCATAAATTAGTTTTATAGCACCAAAGCGATTACGAAAGTAATTATAAATGAATATCGATAATGTGAGGCGTAGTTACATCGCTTTTAAATTAGAATAGTTCTCGTAATGGTCATTATTAGACGGTAAATGAGCCACTTAAAGTCAGTCTCGGAAGTTGCAAGCCACGGGTCTACTGCAAACTTATGTATAAAAGTATAAAACAGCAATTATGTACGGCTATCCGAGTTTTGTTAATTAATTTCGTTGTAACACGGAGTGGTCTTTAAGTGATTTTAAATTTTAGTGTCTCTTATTTAGTCGTAAGTGCTGAGTCGTAGTAACTGGGACACTTAGGTACTAAAAGTAAGTGGGTTTTCTAAGTACGCTCTAAAACTGTACATCTGATTTTTTTTACAGTTTAATCCACGTTGAAACAGAAAATCGACGTACATGAATTGCGTTCCGTACGATGAGTAGGATATCCGAAGGCCCAAATCCCTCTCTCCTTCCCAAACCCTTAATTATCTCTTTACTATAAGGTCGGCAACGCATCCATGACTCTTCTAATCGCTTACCATCAGGTGGCCCACTTGTTCGCTTGCCGGTCTCTGCAACAAATTAAATATTTAAAATAACATCTATTTACTACTCTTTGTATCCTGCGAGCAGTATCTTCGAGCCATAAACTGCTTTCTGGGTTTATACTGATATGATTTCTAAAATAACTCAAAATTGAACAAAAACATAACCATTTAAGTCCACACGCATTATAATGCTGTCGTATTGGGGCATCTGATTCAATTTCGATTTGATATTACGATTTATTTCTGCCGCTAAGCAACAGTGTGTAACACTGTTGTGTTTCAGTTTGAAGGACATTGAAGCCAGTAAAATTACTGGGCATCATGAGACTTTACATCTTATGTCTCGGAGTGACGAGCGTAGTTCAGTGCCATGCAGTGCTTTGTAATTTAAAGTTCTGTGTGGTGTTGTTTCTGTTTATGGGCTGGCGTTGCGTTTAATATCAGCCGAGCGCCTTGCTCGTCTCGTCATTCAATCATATAAAAAAAGGGTCTGGACTCTCGACAGACGTACAACACAATGATGTTTTAAGTGTTCCGGTTTTCCTGTAGAGGTACGGCACTCTATACCTGTACACTATCTTGTCGACATGATTTAATATAAGTTATTCTTTGTGAAGTTATGTTGCGTAGTGTGGACATACATTGAGAACAATCTGCCGCAGAATGATGATAATAAACTTGTAAGTAACTTGTACCTTGTAAGTATTGACTTATCGTTGCGATTTTAAAAAAATACGATTTTAATTACTATTTGAACAAGAATTCATTGTATTTAATGATCCAAACAAGACTGTGCGTGAAAAACATAAAAAATAGTGTAAATTTAATTACAACCTTTATATTAAAATAATACATTAAAGCTTCCATGATTAATATTAATATTTTATTTACCGCGAACCAATATAAACTCTTCCTTAATCAGGACCTTCATACATCATGTCGCTAAACAAAAATACGATATCCAAATAAGTTCTGATTCGAACCGATTTTATTTCCTGGCAGGATGCAAATTTACGGTGGGCCGGCTTTGGGTTCGCGGCAATATACGCAAATCCTTTGATATACCACTCGTCCGTCGTATTTCATCGGTTATAATCTACGCACGGCGCAGTAAATACGTCAATCCTCAAGTTTGATACCGTGTGAATTATTAGTTAATTTTGTGATAAAAATACATACAAAATAGCAATAAAACACTTTTTCGGATACATTTTAATTCACCTCCGTTATAAGGAGTGTTAGAAACGATCATAATAAAATCTATATGGAACTGCATTGTACCTAAACTCGATCGAATTCGGTCATAAAAATCATTTAAAATTTAAATGACGAACTCTTGTAACCGTTAGGTTCTTTATTCAAATAGTTAGTTTCATGGGACAATCACGTGGCGTAACTTTTTTTCTTCTCCACTACATAAGCCGTAGTTTGAGGCCAGAGCACTCTTTTGTTCTAGTAAAAGCGCCTTAAGGACTTACCCAATCAACTCAGTGAAGTAAGCGCAGCTCTCTCGATAGGAAGGATAATTGGGATACCAATTTGAAAATCCGGTGTACTTCCTTTTTGTTGCTAACCTACTTTATTAGTTGTTATTGTTAAGTATATTTTAGACTTATTGGTAGTGTACCTGGCCGGTTTGTATAAAAAATAAACGTCAGTGCGTAACCAACTGCCGACTGTTTGAACTGTACCATAAATTGCACTATACATTATATTGTATAATAATTATAATACGCGAATCCTATTATGTGCATTACAGGTGTGCAGCCTCCGTGGGGCAGTGGGCGAGTAGCCGGCTACCGGATTGAACCTCCAGATATCTCACCATTCGAACGCAACAGCAAATTGTTACTTCACGTCGGTTTTTAGCGAGATACTGGTAACAATATTGTCGAGTCGACCCATTGATGCTGAACGAGTATACAAAACTGTCAGTAGCGTGGCCATACCACATGTGACACTTGTACATACTTAATGTATTAGGTTATATTTCCCACGTCCGTATTTTCGAACGGAAATATTGTCGAAGCGCATAATTTAATCCGAGGTATTTATGTGTAAACAAATGAACGTGTTAAAACGTTCATCACTCGAATGCCAGTGTCCAGGTGATAAAGTATCAGCGCACATTAGTTTCGTGTGAGTCGCTTTTGTACCTTTTAAAACTCTCGTATATTGCCACGTTGCAATTTGCGAGCGTCCTCCTTTCCTGATTTATATACGTGGGACGTAGCGCCATGTTTCTTTTTTGTTCGTAGTGACGTTTGAATTTCGAATCTCATTTTGTTCATATTTTATAGCCAGTATTGTTGATTTGGATTGACCATAGATAGTTTTGTAAATAAAGACTGTATTTGGATTCTTTTTTATGTGGATGTAATATTTAAGCTTTTCGGATAAGTTTAGTTCCCCAATTTATTTATAATAATATTTATCTTATTGTAATGTTTAATAATTATACATTCTAATGCTTTAGAGTAATAAGTCCAAGTTATCTTTAATGATTTGGTATCTAGATGTTTTAAAGATTTATTTGTACAACCATAGTGCTGAAAAATATAAAGGATCAGTTTTTTTATCAAAATATATAATAGTAATATAATATTTAGGAAGTAATGGGCTAATTTGTGTTTTTTACCTTTTGTAGAAGTGATATATTAAGTCGATACGAGATTTTTATTGTCGGTATGTAAGCCGAGACATACATTATTTATTCGTTTCTACACATAAAAATATTGTCTTTGGAAGTAAGGAATTGGAATATTATGTTTTATGCCTCGTCAACAACCTGTATCGTGGGTATCAGGAACTATAAGGGACTTGCGGTCCCACAACACCCATACGTAAAACCAACATTTGTGGATCGCACAAACATTTTTCTCAGTGCGAGAATCGAACCCACGGCCTTTCGCTTTGTAGCCTGCTACTCGCCCGATGCGCCACGGAAGCTGTCATATAACTTTTGTTTACATTTCACTTCAACCCCACAGTTTTTAAATTATCAAATGATAGTCCCGGAACTACGGCCATAAATCTACTGCGGAGAATTTACCGAATATCAATATGACATCATGAACTTAGTGAGCCAAGTTTCTTCGACGTGCTCTATCCAACTTTACAGTAGTTTTTCTGTTTATTCCACAAGTTTCGCACATTGATTCCTAATGAATATTGTTTATAGTCATCGAGCAAGTGGGTACCTGATGGTAAGTGATCGCTACCGCCCATGTACGCCTACAATACCAGAAAAATCATGGGCGCGTTGCCGACTTTAAAGGAAAGGGATAATTAGGGATTGGGAAGGGGAGGGAAATTTGGGCCTCTGGATACCTCACTCACCGTACGAATGAGAGTAATAAAGAAAGGTTAGAACTGATCAGCATTATCGTCTTCGTGTTTTTTTTCATAAGCGTCACGCCTGCCCTGTTTCCTTCCCTGTTTGGATTGTACTTAACATCAAGTCCAGTGTAGTCACTTTGTCGTGCCAGGGCAAAACAATAAATATTGTAACTTTGTTTTTCTATTTTCTTGAATAAAATTTCCATTTCATTTTTTTTTTCATACATCGAACATGAATTGACTGAATTTCAAAAACCGACTTAAAATAAACTATAAACTTTACAATAATTAGTTACACTAAAAAATTATAAAATGTATCATGGTTGAATAATATATTCTTTTAACCTCATACTCCTTTAACAAATCTGGATAATAACATAACCTAAAAACGAAAAACACATTAAATAACATAACCTCATTTCAAAAACGGCAAAAATAATACAATATAATTTCCCCGATATTATAGAGCACGATAAATCTCTCAAAAGCAAACGGTAACCACAGGGAATAAGGAAGTAAAACGTGGCGTTGGAGCGTTCGGGAGCTACAACCTGGTAAATTCCCTACTTCCCTACACACTGCGGTTAGTCGAACGTCCGTCAATTTGTCGCTGGCGCTTGTGAATGCCCCTGCGAGCTAGATTTTCAGGGATTTGTATTATTCCGTTTATGTAGTGCCACAATTAATGTATGCGCTTCAGCAATCTTCATTTTTTGCGATTCAGTACGAATATGTGATGTCCGATCATCCGTAGTTAGTTAGTATTTTAATTTGTTGTTTTCCCGAAACATTTGTACTCAACCCGTGATATGGAATAATTATTTTTATATCATGGAATTAATTAACATCATTACAATATCGTCTGCACAAATCCTCAAAACTAGGCACTTCACAGTTTGCCACAAATATATTTTATGTTTTAATTTGGTACTTACAAAAAAATTATGATAGAAAGGATCATTTGCAGTAAACACTGAAGGGAAGGAACGCACGTTGCGTAAACACAATAAAATAGCATCATAGTAAATGTTCAGCCTGTATATTTTTTTTCCGATTTTTTTTTTATATCCATAGAAAGATTGGACAGCACGGTCTGTATAAATTCTTGGCAAAAATATGTCTAATCGATACTTTCAAAAATATTTATCTTGTATCTGAATTACTATTTATCTTACCAACATTTTATGCAAATAAAATGACATAGCAAACCATTTGCATACGTCTAGACGCTTTGAACAAATTCAGATGCATTCAAGAAGCTTCAAATCAATGTAAACAACAATCAAAACAATAAAAAACGTTCTTACAGTTGCAACGAACTCCTATCTTAAATCAAATTGCAAATGGAAAGTGGTTTTCTTCATTACTGTACTCTTTATTAAAGAAGCACTTTTTACATTTTTAATAATCATTTAAGAATAGATCTAGAATCATTTTAGAAAAGTGTTATCAACGGCGATGCCTAGGACCCAACCCACCGGTGGTTAGGACTCCGGAGTAAGGAACCTAGTCACAATGCGTGCCGTGGCTAAAACACCGCTTTCTGAATCTGACTCTTAACCCAAAAACCAATTGAGCCCCTTTTGAGGAGTTGTTGTTCGAGGTTCTTTGGTATCAACCCATTAGCAGAAACGACCACCGGGACAATAATTATCGAATCCTCATCCCACATATCAGCAATCTCGTGTGCCAGGTCTAAATATAAATAAATAATATTTGGACATTTTGTATTTTTCGGCTTTAACGAGGTTTTCATCTTACGGAATGGCACACTAATTGGTCTACTAATCATTACTAATTTTTGTTATCGTTTAGTGTTTCAAACTACTGCAATATTGTAACCCTCGAAAAAGGGGAGTTACATGTTTACACCCTTTGTCTATCTATCAGTTCGTCCGTCTGTTTATCTATCTGTAGCATAGTAGCATCAAATTAGTTAACTAATTTGAGTGCGTTTTTTTTTGCTGCATTAATCGAGACGGTTCTCAGCTAAGTTTAAAGAAAATCTGGGAAAATTTTAACCACTTTGCCTGTTTGTTATAGCACCTAAATGGCGATATGTATTTTTTGTTTGAAAGCTGGTGAGGTAATAAATAAACACAATGGCTTATTACTCCCAAAATGTCTAATTGAACGTCTATTTTACTCGAACGTTTTGCTAGAACGGTGGCAAAGGAAATTGTAATTAACTGCCAAATATTCAACGGACAACGGGTCAGTATTTTCATCCATGAATATAGCTCGCATGTTGTAAAATGAACAATGCATTTGTCATTTCAACAACTCACACCTAAAACTGTATATACATACGCAGTCACGCCTGTAAACCAAAAAGGGGTAGGCACAGTTGTAACCTGTACACCCATATTACACCGAGCGTATTTCCGTGCCATGTGATGTGGTAGGGGCCGAGCCTATTGCCATACCGGGCACAATTCCAGACTCCGGTCCGATACTGAGCATTTTGTGATAGAAAAACCCAATATCACTTGACCCGACCTGTGGATCCTACCAGAGACCTTAGCACAGCAGTCGTACCGCGTTCGCAATACAAGCCACCGAGGCAGTCTATTAAAACTGTATATTTATTAGCCTTTCAAATAGAACGAACGTATTGAAAAAACTGTTATTCGCATTTACATCCAATTGCATCAATGCAATTTTTTCTAATTATTCCCAAATTAAATTACTCACAAAAACCTTTTTCAATATAACCTAGCCATTAAACCAGTCCTGCCCCTTTCCACGTCATTTAGAAAAACATGTGTAGACTTTTAACAGCTGCACAAATTCTATTGAAACATAGCTAAGATTCCATGAAACCGAAACACAACAGTGCTTACACAGTGTTGCTTGGCGACCGAAATAGATGTTGGTACCAACACAGACGGCCTCTCGCATACGAGGGACCTACCAGCTTGTACCAATATTAATCCGAAACGACGCACACGTACACACACTGCGCAACGGATTTGCATTTATATCGGCCAATCTTAGCACACTAGTGTAATTACGCTATTGAATAGATTAGACTACAATTATCGTAATAGGGATGCCTATTAGGGATTATCGTTAGGCCTTTACATGTTTGACAAATTGGTAACAATCGATAATTGAAATTAAATGAAATAGTTGATTTATTAATCATGTAGACAATTAAAATAGCGCTCATGACAAGTCAGTACAAATGAAGAAACTTATATATAGAAATCAGTATCAACTAATGTATACATAGCAGACACAGCATTATCAAAATACAGTCGGCAATTACACTAAATCTATTTATTTATCCATTATTATTATTTTTCCATATTTTTACTATGGAAAGTCCAGAATTGTTAAATACTTGGGGGAGTCAATATGAACCATAGACATTACCGATGGCTAACATAGGTGTACTGGTTACACCTCTGCCTACCCCTTCGAGGATTACAGACGAGAGTGCGTATAAAAGAAGATCAAACTAAAATCCCAAAATACCCCGAGTGTAAATATTTATTTTCGTCCCCTCAACTCGCACTCATGCGTAACATACTATTTCATATCGATACTAAAACGATAATGTAAATATCGATATGGAATATCATACTACACTCTTGTTCACAGTAATACCAACTCAATTTCAACGCTCTTTGCTCCTGAAATTATCCGAACGAACTAGTACGAATAACTATATACACTTATACCCGTATATACAAAATGTATGCGTTATGTGCTTGGGTCATGTTCATTTATTACAGAGCCTACAACATTATTCGCATACATTGTGTGTGTGTGTGTGTGTGTGTGTGTGTGTGTGTGTGTGTGTGTGTGTGTGTGTGTGTGCGCGCGCGCGCATGTGTGTGTGTGTGTGCGTGTGTGTGTGTGTGTGTGTGCGTGCGTGCATGTGTGTCTGTCTTTGATGGCATTTTAGTGCTTAAACATGAACAAACATTTGAACATATTTTTTTGTTTCAAAGCTGGTTATGGTTTTTTTTACTTATTGAATGACGAGGTTGAATGTTGATAAGGTGCCACGCCTGTTCATAAACAGAAGCAACAACAGAAACACAAACAACAGAATTTTGTATTACAAAGTTTATTATATCTATGTACAAAGCCCTGCATGGCACTGAACTGCGCTCGTTACCCCGAGACATAAGATGTTAATTCTCATAATGCCAAGTAATTTCGCTGGCTTCAATGTCCTTCAAACCAAAACACAACAGTGCTTACAAACTGTTGCTTGGCGCCAGAAATAGACAAAACGGTGGCACCGACCCAGACGGCCTCTCGCATACGAGGGACCTACCACTTTTTAAAGAAAATCTGATGAACAAATCCCATTATAAAAATATATTATTGCTGCGCGTAAAACCACGTGTAACTTTTACCTTATACAATGTAATAATAGAGACCTTTTACGACAGGCACATTGCTCGGAAATAATGCGAGACCAATAATAATTCGACAAAGTAAACATCACAGGGAAAATATATTGTTACTGGCACGATCGGTATAAAAACGGTGAAACCGTATTTCGAAATGTCGATTGATGTAAAAATATAGACGCCTTTTGTAAGTGGTATAGCCGCGCTGTAGGCGGTTTTAACAGCCGAAAATATGAAGGAGGTTTTCACATTGAAGTATATATTTTTTAAAAACATAACCACGTTTTATATTATTAACGTTTCACAGAGTGATCCGATTTTGGTGATTCTATTTTTATTTGAAAGATATTACTCAAACCGATAGCCAATGGGGCAGAAAGGTTCTGGAATGGAGGCCACGTACCGGCGGGGCGGAGCGGAGCGGACTGGAGTGGAGCGGAGTGGAGTGGAGAGGAATGGAGTGGAATATTATTTTCTATAGCAACCTATCCATGATTCCTCCAATATTGTGGATGTTGTGTTGTAGATCACTCAATTGCTCATTTTGCCTCCGCATTAAAAAACTTAACATAAACCCAGGTCTGTGTCCCCGGAGCTGCATTCCACGAGTTCTCCCAAGGTTCATGGAGGTTGTTCCCATCCCATCCCATTTTAAGAATTCCAATGGAGCAAATATTACTCGTATAAACTATAAAGCCTACGCCGCGCCCGGCCGTCTGGCTCTGTCGGTTCTAACTTTAAAAGGCTCGATTTTTTTATCTCCGGTCTTAACTGTTTTTTTCATGGACCTTAATACATACGAAATTTACTAATAGGTCAAAAAACACTGAAAAGACTCCAACACATACAAACAAGCAATCAAATTTTATTACCCTCTTGTGATTTCTTCATTTTATACGTAATTTGTACGATCGTAAAACACATTGTTTTATTATGCCGGCGATCCGTCGATTGTGTGTTGTCCGGATAAATTGTTGGGTTTGATTAATTATCAAGATTACAATCAATAAAATATAATTAATCCCCTTACTTTTTTTGCCCTATTTGTATAATATTTTATACTAGCTGTTGCCCGCGACTCCGCTCACGGGGACCTCCGTTTTCCCCTTTAAAGTGTAAGTTTCCAATACTTTCTTAGCGGGAATATTATTATCTAGGTGCTTGTTTGCCGGCCTATACTACAAAAAAAGAAAAGCTCTTAAACATAGAAACTGATGAGGTTCTGGTATCAAACCTGTGACGGAAAAATTTACACTTTATAAATCGCGTTGACAGGAATCGACAACACAGGACCTTACTTACAAAAATTTTAATCACTACTATGTTAACACACTATTTTCATCTCTTTCTACAAGCTTTATAAACGCTGTCAGAGAAAGACAAAAGAGTATTTCACTAATGCTCAATAAACGTTTATAAGTAAGGTCCATATAAACTACCTTTCTTTATCTCCAAGCAAGGAGTCAACTACTTGGGTCTCGACATCGAGCGACGAGTTTATGCGAATATAACACGGACAAATGAGGAAAAACTGGAGCGGCCAAGGTCTGCTATAACAAACAGGGTCGACCCTTTCCAGCTGCATTTTCCATTTGACCGTGATAGCAAAGGCCCTCGCCCGTAATAATTTTATCGTCATTGCAAATCGCCTACATATTCGGCCAGCAAACTTTTCCTGACGAATATCGAAACACACGCTGGGAATTTGGAAAGGAAACTTTATTTTTCGACGGTACAGTAATTTCGTGAGTGGAAGTCTAATCCGGCCTACCATTAATGAGTTTTTGTAGGATACTTGCTCACAGGATATTTGCTCACAGCTTTAGTCATAGGAAAGCATTTACTGGGATAAAAAAAGGTTTTTTTTTTATTTGAGTGAGTGACGAGATGAGCAAGGCGCTCGCCTGATGGTAAGCGCCACGCCTGCCTATAAACAGAAGCAACACTGCATAGAACTTTGAATTGCAAAGCACTGCATGGCACTGACCTGCGCTCGTCACCCCAAGACATAAGATGTTAATTCTCATAATGCCCAGTAATTGTATGTACTGAGCTATAGTTTCACGCTGTAGAGCAGAGGTGCCCAGACAGTTTTCTCATAGACCACTTTCAAAATTTAGCTGGTTCCGGTAGACCCCCTGCAGCTACATTTCTACCATATTCCCAAAACTCGACAAAAAATGTAACGAGAAATTACAAGTCTCGACACGTTGTACTGATTATGGAATATCCAAGTTTTTACAAGTAACAGTCGCTGAGCTTCTTAAAATATTATCTGCCTACATTGATAGGCGACGTCAAGTCAACATTTTAGTTCTTCGCTATCAAAAGCAGATAAATTTTCGTGGTTCCCCACTTACGAATTGTGAACCCCCATTTTTTTGTCACGTCAACGTAGACACCCGTCGAGTCTCCCGTAGACCCCTGGGGGTCCACCTGAACCATTATGGGAACTAAGGCTGTAGAGCCTACAGGTCTACAATAGTGAAACGCGCTTTAATATACTAATTCCGCTATAAATTTTATTTTTGTGACAGTGAATCGACCTGGGGAGGTGAAATTTATCCCTTCATCCCTGCCACATATCATTAGGTATTAGCGATAATCCCCGTGAAATTTGAACATGTCCTTTGAAATTGTGTATGTATTAATTTTCCGGATTATGCATTCGTTTTGATTGGATATTTATTTATTTTCAGTAGGGGAGGAAGACGTGGATCACCTGATGATAAGTGTTCACAGTTCAGAAAATTCGGTGCATTACCGATTATTGCGAAAAGTAACAGGGATGTGGCGGACTGGTGGTAAGATAATTCAAATCCGTCAGTACATATCCGGTTTTCCTGAAGGGCTTGAAACATGACTTAATGGTTGGTTGGGCGGGTATAGGGTTACATCCTTGTATCCCTGTGCTTGTATCGATCATTTTTCTGTCCTGCCCAGGCCCCTCGATTTGCTTCTTCCCTCTTCGGAGTATGAAGAAGCATTTATACAGGCTGGCATGATTCTCGTGACCACCGATAAACTCATTGTTTGTCGCTGGTTTTTATTGGACTCCACAGCCCTTACCATCTGGTGCAGTGCAGTCACTTCTACTCCGTACTAATCGGTGGTCCGTACTCGAATAAAAAACACCTTATTCTTATTAAACAAAACGCAACAACAAAGGTGACATTTTTTGTGATTGGGGCTTTCTATACTAATATGTTCATTGATTGTGATTTTTTATTCGAGCACGGTAACGTGACTGCACTACACCTGAAGGTTAGCGTAATGCAGTCCAAAAAACCAGCAGCCACCGACAACAATTAATTTATTACTGGTCACCAGAGTCTGAAATGCTTCTTAAGAAGCAAATTGAGGAGCCTGCGACAGGACAGGCGGATGACTGATGCAAGCACAGCAATACAAAAACGATGACATACAGACTTATGAATATATTTTTATTATATCATTATACAAATTAATGTTTATCACCATAGTTTTTAAACTGCGTTAATTCCGTCCATACGGAACATAACGGATCAAAAAATTCACAATTTGGAACAACAAATTCGCATCACAACGCCATACAATCCCAACCAAACAGCGCTAAGTACATTCATAAAACGTTCGGCAAATAAAAAAAAAACAGCAAATACGAGCCAATTTCGACGATATTACCATAAAATGAGGACTGGCCGCAGATTAAATTCTTTATTACCACAGTTTTACGCAATAATTTATCGGTAAAACGAACCTAACCAAATAATAATGGCGGTCATCAATAAGCCGCGAGTCCGCCCCATCCGTTATTAGGGATTTTTCATCGCCTTCCTTGCCAGATAAATGAATATTGATTCCAGAGGACTTGATATGTCCAACCCTGAAGATGGATCAGGCAATTTGTAGATGTCTAGGCATTTTCTGTGAACAAGCAGACTTAACTTTTATTAAGATAAGGATAAATAAACATGGCGGATTACAAGTTTGTAAATTGCGTTACGTTTAGCGTATTTTGTAAGTGCTTTATAATTCGGCTTTTAGTACTTTGTAATACTTAATAATATTATCATTATAACTAAGTTACATTTATTTTAAAAGAGATTGTTAATTTTTGTATAGGAATTAACATTTTTATTGGGCAAATTAACTTTTCGGGTAAGGCAAAACTTAATAAAAGAAATTTATTTAAATACTTTTTAAGTATTCTGAATTATATTATTTGGAGTAAAAAAATATTGACTGCCTCGGTGGTACAGTGGCATTGCATATGCGGTACGACTGCTTTGTTGAGGTCTCCGGTTCGATCCCATATGGGGTAAAAGTAATATTGGGTTTTTCTATCACGAAATGCTCAGTATCAGCTCGGAGTTTGGAATTTGTGCCCGGTATAGGATTATAGGCTATAGGCTCGCCTCCTATCACATCATGGGACAGACACAACTCGACGAAATGTGGGTATACCGTGTACAGGTTACACCACTGCCTACCTCTTCGAGGATTATAGGCGTGAGTCCATATCATCATCAGCCACAGGATGTCCACTGCTGAATCTACGCCTCAAAGATATAAGACGGACCTGATGGAAGCTGCCTGCATCCAGCGACTTCCTGCTACCTTTATTAGGTAGTCTGTCCACCTTGTAGGTGGACGTCTAACCCTGCGCTTGCCGTCATGTGGCCGCCATTCTAGAACCTCTCTATCCCATCAGCTATCTCAGTACCTAATATATGATATTTGTAGGATATTCATATCCGCCCAGATAGCGACCACCGTACACATGGTGTTAAAACCTGCCATAGTGACCCACACATCTAGTGTGGATCGTATTCGAGGATTACCCAATGTATATTCGGTTCTCCCGTGGGGCTTACACCCTTTTCCTTCCTTAAATCCCTAAACCCCTAAACCCTGGGATGAAATACTGCAGGGATCGCCAGTATCCCATTACGGCCCCCACAGTTTACCCTAAGAGGTTAGAAAAAGATATAAATGATAAAGCACATCCTAAGCCTTCATACCGGCAACAATCAATCTTGATTGACTAGTATTACTTTTAATCTGTACTAATCTGCTAGCTGGTATAGAGACACTCGACCTTGATCTACGAACTCGGTATTACAGAAATCAATAAACCCAACATACTACGCATAAATACATGAAAGCAAAAAGTTTCACTATGAAACATTTATTATACTGCGGGTTTCGTAGAGATGGCGTGGTATATATAACAATGATACTAATAACTCTTGCAATGCACCGCAACATATTATGCAATTTGAGCAGAGTTTTTGACAGCGAATATGAATAAAATTACAGTTTGATTTGTCATTTTAAAGTGAATTAAATTATTATCATAAACAACAGCCACCATGGCGCAGTAAGCGAGTAGAAGACTGTGAAACGTGAGGCCGCGGGTTCGATCCCTGCACCTAGACAAATATTTGTCTGATCCACAAATACTTGTTTCGGATCTGGGTGTTGTGAGACCGAGATTCTCTCGTAGTTCCTGATAGCCACGACACAAGACTCGTATCTTACTGTGGGGTCAGGATTATGTGTGTGTCTGTTATTTATTTATTAATTATAGTGATCAAACGCTTATACTACCTACTGAACAGTAGAGACAGACTATCCCGCCCACACACCCGTCACTGTAACTCCTGTGGACCAGGATGGCAACAATGGTACGCATTTTTGTTGACACCGAGCAGTGAAGCGGCGAGTCTCTGGGAATGCCTAATATGTATTTGTCCCGCAACGAAATTAAACAGATAATAGGATAGGGAGGAGTTAGTACTGAACACGAGGTCCCTCATATGCGAGAGGCCATCTGGATTGGTACCACCGCTTTGTTTATTTCGGTCGCCAAGCATCAGTGTGTAATCACTGTTGTATTACGGTTTTAAGGACATTGAAGCCAGTGAAATTAATGGTCATTATTAGACTTGACATCTTATGTCTCGGGGTGACGAGCGCAGTTTAGTGCCATGCAGTAATTCAAAGTTCTGTGTGGTGTTGCTTCTGTTTATGGGCAGGCGTGGCGCTTACCATCAGGCGAGCGGCTTACTCATCTCGTCATTCGATCAAATAAAAATACGTGAACGACACGGCTACGTTACGGCAGCGTCGCGGTGTCACCGTGAAATTGGGTTCACTTCAAACAAAATAAATGGGATCAATAGCTATCAAACGCGTATATTTAATACAAATTAATATGTAGCACATTAATAAAACTCGATGAGCCGCGGTGTTAAATTCCTTTAATGTGATTTTACACCGATTTATATTTAAACAAACAAGTTCTGATGCTATTAATCGGTAGTCCCAATATTCTATTTACCGGCAGTAAATTTTTGACACATTTTGTATGGAAGATCTATTAAAACGCTATTGATGTCCCATGATGTCATAGGGCGCGTGCCTACCGCTACACCGCAATTCCAAAATATGAACAGATATTAAGTATTATGTGATAGAAAAACCCAATATCACTTTGATCCGACCAGGGGATCGAACCTGAGATATCAGCACAGCAGTTGCAACACGTAAGGCAGATGTTCAATTATATTATATACTAGCTTTTGCTCGCGGCTCCGCCCGCGTGATCTGCTTTTCCCGGGATAAAAAGTAGCCTCTGTCTTATTCTGATGTATAAGCTATATTATTGTAAAGTTTCATTAAAATCCATTCAGTAGTTTTTACGTGAAAGAGTAACAAACATACATCCATCCATCCATCCATACTTACAAACTTTCGCGTTTATAATATTAGTAGGACTAATATACTTCAATTTCTGTCCATCCAAAGGTTGTCTGGCAGAGATCGCTCGTAGCGATAAGACCGCCCATTGTAAAACCATTAAGTAGTCCTATGCTAATTTATTTTAAGTGATTAATGGTTATACAATAAAGAGTTTTTGTATTGTATTGTATTGTATTGTATTGTATACTATCCTACTGCTTGGCATGGGCCTTCTCTTTCTCATGAGAGATTAGGCTGCGGTTCATAACGCTGACCTAATGTGGCTTAGTAGACTTTACATATCTACCGCTGCATTATGGATAACCCCTTCAAATCTGTGATAGTTTCTTCACAATTATTTCAGCGCTAAAAGGAGCTATTAGTCGGATTTAATGGATAGGATTATCTCTCCCATTAGATGAAGAAGCGCATACCCAAAACTGGAAGATGGTATACATGCCTGACAAAATAGTATTTGACGTACATAATAAAGACTATTACTTAACATAACAAAGAAACCTTCATCAAAACCCGCTCAGCCGTTTAGCGCGACATCAATCATAATAAACAGAGGTGAAATTACCCACATTGCGGAATTATTACTTAACTTGTTAACCGATACTACCGTCGAAGTAACTTAGAACAACCCAACAGTTAACAAGTTCAAAACTAAACCGTTATTGATTTAATCGGAACTGACACAAAACCAAACAATAGTCCAATTATCTTGATCGTTTCACAAAGCCACGTCAGAATTGGTTAGGATTTTTTTCACTTTTATATCCAATCCTTTTTTTTTTGTTTTTTTTTTTATCCTGGCTCGGCAAAGTGGCTACGCTACACCTGATGGTAAGTGTAGCACAATCCAAGAATAGTGTCGACCAACGATAAACAATGTGTCTATTGTAGTTCGGCAAGATCATGCCGGCCTGCCATAGGGCCAAGGAGGAGGGAAAGGAAAAGGGATGGGAAAAAGGTTAGGATCAGGGGGCAAGCTCCCTGGGGAGAACCGGATATACACTGGCTGACCCTGGAACGCGACCCACACAAGGTAGGCCACTATGGCAGGTTTTAGCACCAGTGTACGGTGGTCGCTATCCGGTCGGATACAAGTATCCTCCCACCAGCCTATCCGGTCGGATACAAGTATCCTCTCACCAGCTTTCATTGGTTTAATTGTAGCGTACTTCGGCTACCGATGGGGGCCACAGTTCGATTCCGTTGTTGATTTTACATTGCCATTCATATCGTAAAATCCATATAGATATCAATTTTGGGATAACCAAGTTGGCAAGTTTGTATTATCTTAGAAACATCTGGTGTTTATCTGCACTATACTTGTAATACTATAAACACGAAAGTATGTGTTGAGTATTCAGAAGACGATGTTCTAAAAATAGTATAATTATTGTACAGTAGAGCACTAGAGTTTATTATGAATACTATGAATAGAAAGCTATATTATGTCTGGATGCTACAGGCTTTCATTCGTAGAAAAATTAGGTTTTATTTGAATCTTTTACACGGGCGGAGCCGTGAAAAAAAGCTATATTATTTAACGTTGAATCAGCGACTTCTTACCCAATATCCTGCAGTCGTCACGAATACCAGTAAAGCGAAATCCAAAGTTAATTAAATTAGGCTCGAACGCGTACAAAAAACTTTGAAAGAATTAATAAGGTGCTCAAAATTCCACTCTGCCCTATAAATTTACGGCATTCATTCATTACATAAGCGAAGCAGATGATTTCTTTGCATATAACCAGAAATTGTAGCCTTCATTTAATTAAACAATGTGGTGCTAATGTTAATTGGAGCCGTGAGTTGTGTAGAATATTTTTTTACTTTTATTCCTGTAGTACGTTCCCATGGGATGATTAGAATTACAACGTTGTTTTCTTTCTCAGTTTTTATCCAAGCGAATGACGAGAAGAGCTAGTCGCTCGCCTGATGGTAATAAGCCTGCCCATAAATATAAGCAACACCACACAGAACATTGAATTATTAAGCACTGCATGGCACGGCTGCGCTCTTCACCCCGAGACATAAAATATTAAGTCTCATAATGCCCAGTAATTTCACTAGCTTCAATGACCTTCAAACCGAAACACAAGGGTGCTTACACACTCTTGCCTGGCGGCAGAAATAGACAAAGCGATGCTACCAACACAGACGGCCTCTGGCATCCGAGGAACCTGCCACCTTGTATTTCTTTGTTTTTAAAAAAAAAACTACAGATTTTGTTGAGTCAGTTGTATGTTTTGTAAGTCAACGAACACATATCGCACGGGTCGCATATATTCGACCCTTTTTAAAGACGATTAAAAATAAAACATCTTCGGTTTTAACAACTTTATGACACAAGACTCTTTTTCACAAGATTATTTTGAGGATTTTACACCATAGTCCTTGGCGTGATTAATTACGAGTATACTTTATAGTTTATTTCGGACGCCTAGGCAACGCAATAAGTCGAGGCCCAAATGGTAAATAGTAGGCAATCAATCTAGATTCAGCCATGCCTGACAAGTAAACTCGTTAATCTTTGGCTAATTATTTACGTTGCGTTGTTCATAATAATATATCCGACACTTTTAAAAGAACATTATTTTTATGCTTAGTTTATTTCTAAAATACATACAAGATCACATGTAAAACCATTGAAAATCAGCACTGTGTTATGGTACGGGCCATTTTACCTACAGCAATACGCTAATGGCCGGTCCCTATATCCTGTTTACATATAGATTTGCTGACTATAAATACTGATTTGACAGATCCAGATACAGGCCTAAAAAAAAATGATTTTACAAGTTTTTGTTGTGTAGTGTTTGTGTTCGTACGTCAGCTGACGGCTGGATGTAGGTATTATCGATCGATACGGCGCGGCCGGTCATTGAACTGACGCGCGCGCTGCGTGTATTACGTAATCTACGATACGCGCAGAGCGTAGGTAACTTTCAAGACGGAAATTAAATTCATAATTATTTTTGTATGAGAATAAAATCTAACAAATTATGAAAAGTCGTAGAACAAAAGTAGTAGCAAATGACCTTAGGAATCTACTCCTGCGAGGTTGTCAGTGTTTTAAAAATAACCCTGTATATTATAACTCATAAAATATGTTACTATTCGTACTTTTGGTAAAATAAACATTTTATGTGTACTCACACATAATTGGGCCCACTTTTCACTGGCTTTAAAACCTGACGACAAAAAAAATTTCGTGCCAAAACCTACAGATGGAATACTTCATTATACTATACAAGCAATTCATTTTTCAGTAGTAAAATAACTTCAATTAGTGGATGTCTGGAACCTACAAGTGTTCAAATAGAGCGCCTTAGTGTTTTTACGACGTGACGCTTTTAAACTTAATGGTGGTTTTACTTTCGCACATTTATTTTTTAAGAACGCTTTAGATATGTTATGTTAACTTGAAAGGTAGGCAAAGGTAGGTAGGTAAGGTAAATTTATCGACAGATAATATATTATGTATATGTAGTATATGTATATTGAGTGGTAGAGCCACGCTGTAGACAGTTTTGTCTACAGCATGAATGGGCTGGCTCGACCGGGTCGTTAGCGACGTAAAGTAACGGCTTGCTGCTGCGTTTCGTACGGTGAGTGAGATATCCGGAAGCCCAAAGCTCCCCTTACCGATCCCTAATTATCCCTTTCCTTTAAGGTCGGCAACACGCCCATGATTCTTCTGGTGGTGGGCGTACATGGGCGGTGGAGATCACTTACCTGATGGTAAGTGATCTCCGAATCAGGATTTTATCGCGATAAAATCCGTTTAAATTAGTTTTATTTCAATGAGTAAGTAACATTCGCGTAAACGTAAGAAATCAGGTGACTCACTTGCTCGTTTGTTGGCCAATGCGATAAAAAAAATTGGTAACATAAGTATATGGCAATCTACTTAATATATCATATTGAATGTAATCAACAAAATGACTGTCACATTGTCAGCTAATACTGAATTATTGTGAAAATACTAATAAATCAAAACTTCTCAAGAACACTAGCCATATTTGAATTCTCAAAAAAAAACGGCTTTGTAAAGAAGACTTGGCCTTTTCGATTAAAATGAGATTCAGAGAAGTCTGGCAAAAGGATAATCTTATTAAAGCTGAGCTGATGAAAAACAAATTGTAATGGAAATAAGACAACGCATTACGTCTGTTACAATGTTATATTAAAAAATCTGACATGCGTTTGTCGTCAGCTCTGTTGCGTACGTGATATCTGTTTGAGCGGTGACTATGATTTTAGAAGAAAGAATAAACAGGGACGAAAATATATGTTACATGCATGTAACACTTACGTCTGTAATCCCCGAAGAGATGGGCGAAGGTGTAAAAAGTACACCTATATTTCGCCGAGTTTATTTCCGTCTATCACCATAACGGGCACATATCTCTGTTAATTTATACGTCATTTTTCGGATTGAAAACTCAAACACAAATTATAATTGCCTGACCTAGGAATTTAGCCCAGATTCTCATGGATCTTAGCGTTTGTACGAACTTCAGTGAACTAATAATTCTAAGTAGGGTGTAATCTTTTCTTAGATGTAATCTTACTATGTTAGATACACATTATTAATTAACTTGATTTAGTTTGTCATTTCCGCACCATATTTCTATTAAGGCATATATTGAGGAAGACGATCTAGAACATTAAATTATAATAATCAAATATTAGTATTTGTAACTCATTATATTCTGAGAAATGGCTTTTATTTAATAAAATAAAAAACTAGACCAATGATTTAATTAAAATATGTAACATTTTCCATTGTCCTAAAATAACACTGTGGTCACAATAACGTCAATCCATCATGTGCAAAAACAACGTGTTATGTTAACAAACACAAATGAAGTAGAGACGGTAGAGTGGTAGAGCGCCGAGTTGGTCCTCCGAACCAGTGGATTTAAAAATAAAACTCTGTAGAGATCGAAATTCAGTTAGTGCAAAAAGTTCTGTTTGGAAATCGAATTCACGTTACCTGATTCGATGTTTGGGTAAAGTTTGATTTTTTTAAAAACACACGTTAATATTGCTATTGATTTAAAGAATTGCTTTATGTTTTCATAGCTGTGAATGTATAATTGCTGCCGGATTTTTAGAAAGCAAATAATGTTAGCTTTACTTATAGTGTACAACTAGGCAGTTTTCTACTTGTACTACTATAGCCTACTTCTACTACTACAATAAATGTAAAACAAACATATATAAGCAAACATAAGCTTTAAAATGGTGTTTAAATAATATTTAATAATCAAATTCAATGGAATTTGATGAATAATTGTGGAAGTTATGGCGTTGCGACAACAAACACCTTTGAGAAAATACCCCTCAAATACCCAGAGACCCAAATCCCTCCTAGGGAGGAAGCGATGAATCAGGAGTATGGAAAAGGGTTTCCATACTCCTGATTCATCGCTTCCCTTAAAGGTCGACAACGCTTCCATGATTCTTCTAGTGTTATGGGTGTTAAAGAACACTCACCATCACGTGACTCACTTGCAAATTTGCCGGCCAATGTTATAAAAGTAACTTAGTATATAATTATTCAATGCTAATGTCTTTCCCCAAGAAAACAGAATCACTAATATAAAATATATGCCACGGGCAAAAAACTGATCAAGACACGTTCATATATCACCGAAGAGAACAGCTTTCTCTTTTTGCAATATTTCACTAATGAAACAGTAATAAAATTACTCTGATGAACAAATACGTTTGTTTGATCCCCTACCACAGATATTTTAGTTCTTTATTTTGTGAAATTCTTTATTTTTATGACGAAGTGTGGGCCTCTACGAAATAAAACGCAACACACGCGTGAATGTTTAAATTTTGGTAAACATTAACTAACTTTTATTTAATTAACTTTTACAATAAAATAATAGGGTTATATCTAAAGAAGCTGTAGTTTGTTACTATTACATAATTAACGCTATGTTAATGTTTAATAAATCGGTGTTTTACCAATACATTCCAGGATACTCGAATACCCGAATTTAGTAGTAAATGAGTTTGAAACCATTTAAATCTGATGGAAAGGTTGTCCAATGACGGAAAAAGGATTCACGACATGTAATGTTACGTCACATAACAGGTCACGCCTATACGGTACTAAGTACGAGAGAGATAATGATAATTTCTCACTACGCATCCATCTTTGTTTATACTAATATTAAAATCTGAACTGCAGCCTCATTATTTGTTAGTATTTGTTGCATATACATTAATGTATAAAATTAAACTTTGTCAAACCCTATTATACAGAGTTATTATAGAAAGAATGTTGAAAAGATATATTTTAACAGATAAATTGATTTTATGGCACAGCTTCTCCTATGTGATAGTGCGTAACTTTAGACTGCGCTCGTCACCTTGAAACATAAGATCTAAAGTCTTGTGAAACATAAGATCTAAAATGCTATTTTCACTGGTTTCAATGTCTTTCAAACCGAAATACAACACTTACACTGCTGCTTGGTGGCAGACAAAGAAACAGCGGTGGTATTAACCCTAACGGCTTCTCGTACAAGAGGGACTTACCACATAGTGAGTAATAGTTGTAGTTAGGACAATAAAGTAAAATTACTAGGTCATAATATCCATCTTATCATCTAATACATTAGGGTGCCGACCGCAGTCCAATACCGTAGTGCTTTGTAATTCAAGGTTTTGTGTGGTGATGCTTCTGTTTACGAGTAGGTGTGACCCTTAACATCAGGCGAGATCACTCAACTCGACATTAAGGCAAAGGTAAAAATCTCTGTTAATAATAGATGCAGACACTCTAAATTGTTTTTCTATCTCTAAGAGAGGATTGTATCAAACTGCCAATACCAACTGTGTAAAACGATTTTATTTTTACGATTTTTTCCATAATTTAATCTGAAGGTCAACTAAACGTTTGTCTACAGAATAATAACGAGAATCCATTATTTTTATACCCTTTAGACTACGATTATATTGCGTATTATATTCACGGTCTGTCGAGCAGATTTCGAGATTCGCAGAAAACGGTTTTAGAAATCCATAGCCTATTTCCAACAATATACTGTATATACATGTTCACTGAAACGCTATAATACATTATTATTAAAATAATCACAAATTATTGAAAAGGTAAAAAACACATAATAAAGCAGCTTTTTGTCACAACGCAATTAATCACAAGACACATAAGTCACATCCAGTGGTACGTGGTCACCAGTAGCGAATCAGAAGTAACCTAGCACGATTCCTTCCTTTTTTTGTAGAACATAGCCCGGCAAACTAGCAAGTGAAGCTGATATCCACCATGTCCATCCACAATTTTTACTATTTTAAATTTATACGCACAGCCACTGGTAGTAATTGTTGCTAGTGTATATCCATAATTCTTTATACTACTTCCGATTCCTAGAAAAGACCATAAAACTTATAGTAGTACCTCCGCAGCCAAATCAAAGATAAACAAAGAATAATATGAGGAATTACTGAAATGCGAAACGCGACGACGCAGCCCGCTCGGAATATTTATTTTGTTAATGTGATTTATTTGGCACTCCATATCGGTTTTCGTTGCTCCAGAGGCCTTAATGCAACACTCGGGGGAGTTCTCTGTATCATGTACAATCATATGAGTTTTTAAAGTGTGCTTTTACCCGCAAAAGGTGTAAATGTTTTTTCGTTGTTGGGGTTTTTTGGTTAAAAACGTTTAGGATATGTTATATTTCAACGTGTTAGTTTACATATTTAGATGCGTAAACTTCTTCTTGTATATAAAAATCAATTGCAGTTCGATAGTCTTGCAAAAACTCTTAAACGGTTAGACCGTTTTCTATGTGTTTTTTTTTTGTGTATGTTTCAATTGGTCCCTTGATGTCCCTTGAGTCTGATAGCTCATGTCCCCTAATAAGTACTGGGTTTTTATCACCGCCACTATTATGTGTGTAATCGGCTATTGCCTTAAGCGATGGCTATAAAGAGCACTCAAGGGGTACATTATCGGTACCTTCCGGCCGAGCGAGCCTCGCTTCAATAGATCATAGAACAGCGCCGAAAACGCCTTCCCGCTTCTTCATTTAATTTTTGTTTTTTTGTGTGAAAAAAAGCAGGGGTATTTAGCGGGAAGTGGCATGCACTACCGAAACTAAATTCGAATATTCGAAAAACCCAGAGGGCATGTATCTGACTTTTTAAAATTACGCATTTATCATCATCATCATCAGCCACAGGACGTCCACTGCTGAACATAGGCCTCCTCCAAAGATTTCCAGACCAACCTGTTGGAAGCGGTCTGCATCCAGCAGAAAATTTAAAAGAAAATTACGCATTAATTATTAATTAATCCGTTAAGAGACCGATATAATCTACCTCAATATTAATTATTGTTTGCTTTAACGGTGAAGGCAACATAGAGTAAAGAGTGGGTTGGTTCTTTTTGCGTAAGTAGGTCCAATTAAACATTAAATAGAAACAATATTTTAAGTTTTAACATCACTGGAAACACAATCTACATTTCACAACAACATTATACATGTATATTGTGTTTGCTAACATACCCTTCGGGACGACATTCGAAATGAGGTATCTAATAAATTAAATAAATAAATGGAAACAAGATTCTGCGTTTTATCGAGGTTATCAGTCAAATGTATTAGAATTGTTCGTTCTCGTGGGAGTTGACATTCGAGAATGTTGTTGTAATTTTAAAGTACGTATTTGGTTTTGGCGGACTGAGTTGCGAGTTCTGTCGTGAGAATAAATGAATTGAAGAAGTCAGTAAGTTAATATGTATAAGGACCCAGAATGTGTATTATATAGGGCTAGTATTATTCGACGCTTAAAATGGGCTATTATTATTTTCTTTTTTATTTTCTTGCAAAACATTTGAAAATAGAATGGCATTGAATATGTGGGGCCCTTAGATCGTCGGCAAAATAAACTTATTAAAAAAGAAACAATAAATGAACCTAAGCGAAAATAAGAAAACGGGAAATTCTTGCACCAATAAGGAATCCTAACGGAAAAGGAAATACGGAACATTGTAATTAGCGACGAGACAAGACTGGCTAACGATACCGCCTTTGTGAATGTCGGAGAACTCAAGTTCTAGCTTTTTAGCATTAGCTTCAAAGCTAATGTAATTATCGCTCTAAAATAGTACCGACCTGTTAAACACTCTACTTCCGCAAAATGTTGCTTTAAATTTTCAGAATATACGATGATCCTGAAGAAAAAAATATAATATTTAACGCTTATAATGATTGATTAAAATGTATCGCAAGGTGTCGTATTCACAAGGTGGTAGGTCCCTCGTATGCGAGAGGCCGTCTGGGTTGATACCACCACTTTGTCTATTTCTGCCGCCAAGGAACAGTGTGTAAGCACTGTTGGGTATCAGTCATTGAAGCCAGCGAAATTACTGGGTATTATGTGACTTAACATCTTAAGTCTCGAGGTGATGAGCGCATGTCAGTGCCATGCAGTGCATTGTAATTCAAAGTTCTATGCGGTGTTGCTTCTGTTTATAGGCAGGCGTGGCGCTTACCATCAAGCGACCGCCTTGCTCGTCTCGTCATTCAATTAAATAAAAAAAAGTCGCTTTTTAAACACTCTTTGTCATTTACTCAATAACCCTCAGATATGATTCAATTTTTTATTATATTGAGTTGAATGAAAATACTGGCTGGTCTCTCGCCTGATGATACATGCCACGCAACTCGTTAAGTACCAAATATTCTCAGAAATATACAGAGTGTGATAACAATCCAGACGGTCTCTTGCATACCAGGGACCTAACATCTGTTGGTGGTAGGATATTCATATATATCCCTGCATCGGTTATCCACTGGTTCTGTTGCAGGCCCCTCGATTTGCTTCTTCTCTCTTGGGAGTGTGAAGAAGCATTTATACAGGCCGGCATGATTCTGGTCACCACCGATAAACTCATTGTATGTGGGTGGTCGCTGGTTTTTTTGAACCGCACTGCACTTACCAGCAGGTGTAGTACAGTCACTTTGCTATTTGATACAAAAAATCTAGTAAGTATACAGATATATCATGAAAACTCAGGCTAAATCAATCCTAAATGCCTCCATCTTGAAAGAAACCGGAAACGTTCCCGCTTCCAACCCACGTACTCAGATAACAGAAATCATTATTCCACTGGATACATTTCCGGTGTCATTAGTGTTGCCTACTTAAAAATCGGTGTCTCAATGTCAACCACTGATTAGTTCAGAGATCGATAGCTTTATCTAACAATCTGAATTGTTAACAGAAATTACACAGAAGTTAGTAGCGATAGCTCAGCGGGTAGTGACTGTCAAGACGCAAGTTACAGGTTCGAAACTAGCTCCAAGATACATCTCTGACTTTTCTAAATTACGTGTATTTAATTTGCTGTTGCTTTAACGGTGATGGAAAAAATTCTCTTTAAATATTTCGAAGGTATGTGAAGTCTGCCAACTCGCATTAGGCCAGCTGGACAGGCCAGGTGGACTAAAGCCTAACCCCTCTCATTCAGTAGAGGAGGCCCATGCCCAGCTGTGAGACGTATATAAATACAAATTAGATAATTATAGATTAAGTTTCAATTAGTAGTGTAACTTGGTAGTGGTAGAGCCATGCTGCAGACACTTTGTTTACAGCATTAATGGGCCGGCTCGACTGGGTTGTTACCACTGATTCTTATCGAACCGACTTAAAGTAGCAGCTTGTTGTGTTTCGTACTTGAATGAGATCCAACCCCATCCCAATTAATCTCTTAATCATTCCTTACATTTATGGTCAGCAATGCGTCCATGATTCTTCAGGTATTGTAGATATTTATGGGCGGTGGAGATCGCTTACCATCAGTTGATTCACTTGCTCGTTTCGTTAATTACCTTCTTCGAAAGGACAACCTATTTGTTAAACAATTCGTATTTTTAAAATAAAGGTACCAAAAACACCTTAAATTAAATTTTATTTTCTTTATTTCGTCCGGTATCATCATTAAAATGAAAGCAATTAATGACTGAATGATGCATTTATCTAAAACACAATTATTTTTCGTCATTAAAATCAGACAATTGGCGAGTCTTAATTTTCCTATTCTTTTAAATAACAATGGACAACTTTTAACAGAGATTTACATAGACAATGAAGGAGTAAGAATATGATTGGTATACAATTAATGTCCACGACGTCGTATATGAACAATGCCTGCCAACCGACTGCCAACCGAATCAAAACTAAACATATTTAGAAAAAGCTTAGGTCATTAAGTATTTTCCTAAATATTGGTAGTTCCCATAGACTCCACACACAAAACGAATATACTATCATACCAATAACAAGCTTTGACGGTAGACTTCGGGGGTTGCAGTTGTATGGAAATAATCGCCTTATCATTTACCTACACAATTGTATACAAAGAGGACCTGTCGGTATCATCGGGCGTGTCTCCTGTTTAAGTAGAGCACTTCATGTCCCTATAATGTGTTCGCCAGTACTTCATTTTCTAAAGTGTTTTTTACCGGCACCGCCTGCTCACCCAAACCTCAAAAGTAATTCAAAGCAACTTCGACACAAACCCCATTCAAATTGAAAGATAAATGAAAAATTAATTTCCGAGTAAAACCATCTACGAATAACAAGGAAAAACCCAAATCGTAGCACAAAAAACTTACCAACTTCCGGCCAAAGCGGCAACACTTTAAGGAAATGTAGGAAAAAGCAGGGAGAAATTTGAAATTTGCATTGTAATCAAGTTGAAGTTCGCATTCGTATTAACGAACAATGAATCTGAACCAGTCGTCATTGTGGCTTAGCTTATGACTAAGTGAAACTCTTAACAACGATAATATTAGAACGCCACGCCGCTCGCCTGCTCATTGTCTTGGCGAAATCATTATACAAAGCGCCAGGCTAGTGTGATCTGCTCTATGGCTTGTACATCTTGTGTAAGCAATGGAATCGTGTGTCTTCTTATATTGGACAGTGCAGATTTGGCAAATATTACCGATTCCGTATTAGTACACCTTGGTAATAAATATTGTCTTCATGTTAGCACAACGTTAATTGAAAATTAACGGAATGAAACGAGCGTCAAGCAAAACTAAAATTTTGGCAATTTATAAATTATGTGCATAAATAAATCTATGAAATAATATCGCAATTACGAATTGGCTTTGGTTACACTGAAATTAAAATTACAAACACATAGTCCTAAACCCAGGGTAAGATAAGATTTTCTTGTGTCATCATCACTTACTACGAAAACCTTTCAGATGCGCACCAGTAATGAGCCAAAATAAGCCGTGTCGGACCATACAGAATTTTAATCACTAAACAGTCGCACTTCGTCCATCTCTATCTTTGGTCCAGTATTTACGGGCATCGAAACGAGTCGTGAGCCTACTCAATACATCAGGCGGATTCAAAAAACGCGGGCGCCGACGCTTTATACTGATTCGTCATTATACTCATCATCTAATATACTCTCACGTCATTCGTCTACAGTACATTTTCATTTAAACATAGAGTTATGCTTATGACTCGTGCCAGTAATTATCCCTTGTGGGATATCCATCATGATCCAATTGGCTAGTCTTTACTGTACAAATAATCAATATCAACAATACAATACAAAATAATTTTGAAGCTTAATTTCGCATTTTTTAGTAGTATCATGACCGTAATCACCAGCATAACCACCTTGCTTAGTTATACTCACAATAAATGTAACTCTTGATTGTGAAAATAAATAATTGAACATTCATTTATAGAATTAAATACTATTAAATAACACTTTCTAATTAAAGGGTTTTTTAAGTCGATATATAGTGCCGAATTTACATCATTACGTCGACGACGATCACACATAATGATGATATAGCGAACAATCTTATGACAATAACATAGAAATTGCCTCCACAAAACGAGGCAGTAATACGATATAATAATGAGATATTACTTATTTTTCCTCTATTTATTACTTGCCTTATCATTCGATTAACTTTATGACTTGTGTGTTTGGGAACGTTACATGAGAGTAAGGTATTCATACTGTAGACATTACTGTCTACAATCAAACACTAAAGGCCGTCACATACAATGAAGATACTATAACATTTATATTAAAATAAAATATTATATCAACTCAATCTATCACACGCGATTATGTTACGATAATATAAAAATATTCTCATCATTTGAAAGCCAGGCAAAGTAGCTAACGTGTATGTTATAAAATTTATATACAGAGTGATCTCTTCTAACAATGAGTACACAACTATTCAAATTATTAATAAATAGTACTTCGGAAGATGATTCCGATTTATAATGCGACATAAATGTTGTAACTGCAATTATATAAAGACACCGAATTTGGGTAGAACGTCATAGAGTACGAAAGTAGACGAAAGCGAGGTGAATTTCATTTATACACCGATCTTTCCCCTTAGCCCACGCTAGCGGCGCGGCGGAGTTTCAACTCCCAATCCCTCGCTCGAAAACACGTCACAACCTGTATTCATCTTATATTGAATTTATGTTTAAACAATAGTATATTTACATAAATTAGGATAGTAATCTTAACATAAACCTTCATATAGCTCATTAAATAATAAGCTGTGAGCACATACAATATTTATTATCTAAGTCGTGTTTTAACTTCATTCAAATGTAAGTTAAAGGTTTAAGACAATTTAAATATTATAGTATCTTCTTCATGTGTAACGGCCTTTACATATGATGAAAATTGTTTACATATGGATATAATGTATTGTAGAGTAGAATATTTAATATTTATTTTCCTACTTGCCAAAGCCGTGGCTGCAGCTGTAGCGGCTGTAGCTGCAGAGGCGTGTGCCGTCCGAGGCGAGCGATTTCTTTGGAAATTAAAAAAACTATAACAAATTTACATGGTAATACTTCGTCAAATTGCAAACTCTTGTTTTTATTAATACAAAGCAGATATTACAACCTCTTAAAGGGTATTTAAATACGCCTCTACCAACGTTTCAAGAGGAATTTCTGGCATAATAATATAATGTTCCCTAATTGAAGTCCAAACTCATTTAAAATTTTCAACATAGGAATTCCGAGAGTAATTAAATTAGAATTCAGTGTACATTTACATACACCGTTTCCCGGACAACATGAAGGAAATTCCAAGGGTCCAGCTAACTTTAAATCTTATTTCGTCGACACGTAAAGATTAACTGTTCGCCGAGCTCCAATTAGGACAGACCGCAGTCTAAAATGGGGCCAGACAGTGTTGATGGGTTTTCAATGTACTGCGGCTTAACGTGACACAATATGCTTATTGTTTGTAACAATTGGAACAAATATAAACCACCGATTTTGATGGTCTGCGACTATCTACTATTTTTGTATCTCAATGGATAGCGACCACCGTAACATGTTAAAACCCACTGAAGTGTCTATGTTCGACAGTATGCAAATCATATCTGGAGTTGTATCCTTTTTTTATAGCATAGACCGGCAAACGAGCAAGTGGGTCACCTGATGGTAAGTGATCTCCAACGCCCATGTACTCCCACAATAGCAAAAGAATCATGGGCGCGTTGCCGACCTTAATGGAAAGGGATAATTAGGGATTGGGATGGGGAAAGGGATTTGGGCTTCCGGATATCTCACTCACCGTACGAAACGAAGCAGCAACCCGCTACTTTACGTCGGTTTTCTGTGAGACAGTGGCAACGACCCGGTCGTGCCGGCCTCTATGGATCATGGTGACTAGAAAGATTTTCCGTGGTTTCCGGCGTTTTTGCCATACGTATTATTGTAATCAAGTTTGTCTGCTGCGTGATAGGACCCACTTTATAACATTTGTGGTGCCTTACATCTGGCTTCTCCAGTTGTAAATGTTCTTGTGGCTGAGGTTGAGACCTCCTTAGTTCATTATTTCACTCCGGCTTTACTATGGAGGCATGTGAACAATTATTATTTTCAACTCCTCCCTAATTCTATCTCATTAATTTCATTTCGAAACAAAGACATTTAGGCATTACCAGAGACTCACCAAGCTTCACTACTCGGTGTCGACAAAAATACGTGCCACTATTGATCCTGGTGCATAAGAATTACAATGGCGGGCGTGTGGGCGGGATAGTATTTTTAAAGAATTCAATGAAAATAAAACATTAACTTTTCGAGACAACCTACATCTGAGTCCACCCTGTGACTACGAATACTGAAAAGCTTAGATAATAGAATAAAAGAATAGATTAAAGATAATAAAAAATAACAACAGCACTTATGCTCACTTCGTAAACTTGTGCAGATAAAATATGATGAATGCCTTTACTGATTTATGGCAAAACTTGTATGTAGTCTTAAAGTAAAATAAAACAACGATTCCTAAAGTAGGTTCCGTGGAAAAGTCACTCGGATTCCGCCAACAACTTACATTTATGACTGAAATGCGACCAATGTCTGATCGTATTCACATAACATCCGACCATTGAAAAAGAAGGATTTGTGTGCTCATTTAATATAGCGTAATAATCATTTAATGTAGGGCTCTATTAAATAAAAGATATATGTTAATTGTTCCGTAGGTTCAAAGTTTTGGAAACTGCTGGTATAAGATGTCAGAAGAATTATGGTAACAAGAAATTATTTATATCACCATCACCATCGTGGTTTTGGGTGTGTTTGTTCGAAAAAGGAGGAGGTTGTCGATCCTCAATTTTTAAGTTTTGTTAAAACTTTTTTTTTTTTTTTTTTTTTTATCCTGGCTCGGCAAAGTGACTACGCTACACCTGATGGTGAGTGTAGCGCAATCCAAGAATAGTGTCGACCAATGATAAACAATGTGTCCATCGTAGGTCGGCAAGATTATGCCGGCCTGCCAAAGGGCCAAGGGGGAGGGGAAGGAAACAGGGATGGGAAAAGGATTAGGATCAGGGGGCAAGCCCCCTGGGGAGAACCGGATATACACTGGCTGACCCTGGAAGGCGACCCACACAAGGTGGCCCACTATGGCAGGTTTTAGCACCAGTGTACGGTGGTCGCTATCCGGTCGGATACAAGTATCCTCCCAGCAGCTTTTTATTGGTTTTCCTGTTTTTTGTTGTGTTTTGTGCTGTTTATTTTTTCTTCTTGTTGTATTAAAGTGTGTCTCAAATAAGAGGCCAAATAAATATTATTCTTTCAGATGGTAAGTGATCTCCACCGTCCACGAACTACGAAAACATTCAACACTAATAGTTGTAGGAAAAAACAAAGAGGTTTCAAACAACAAATTACAAATCAAGGATAAATACAAACTTTTACTAAATTGTTGTCAATAAAAACAATCGAGCGCGAGGGAGTGAACGCGCGGAACTAACCGTCATCAATCATGTTCAGAAAGTGTAAAGTTGCTTCCATTGTGGTGGAGCTATCCCGGGATTACCCTCTTGGTTATTGTTGAAAGTCTTTTGTCAACTTGGCCGAGGTTGCGATGTTCAATAAAGGACTGTGATGTAATAACGCTAATACTGCATGACGCTATTCAAAATGGCGTCCAATGGTTTGACGTGGGCGAGTTTGACTGTGTAGAATTTTCAATACTACATCTTGTTCAGGCTTCAAGAGGTATTCTGATATCTTTGCATGAAGAACATTGTAGGTATTAAAACTGAGTTACAAAATCATTATTATTGAGTAGGACTACATTACTTAAATATTTAATTATGCGTTAATTTTTACGCTTTGTTTTATTTCTTTTTGACTTTTATGTTTATTCTTTTTAGTTTTTTTTTATTTTATTTTTTTATTTCTTTTTTTGTGTTTTTTATATATTTATAGGGTTAACGTTTAGATAGTTTTCTCTACATCATATTGTGTTGGATTGACAGGGATAGTATCTACTACTGTCTCAGAGAAAACTGACTTGTGTGGTTTACTGTCGCTTTTCGTATAGTGAATGAGATTTACGGATGTCCAATTCCCTACCTTTCTTTCTCAATCCCTATTACTTACATTATTAATGTCGGTGACGCCCTCACGATTCTTCTGGTTTTGTGGATTATGAAGTGATTAAATCTTTACTATTATTGCAAACGCTATTTTTCGTTACAATCAATGCTACTGAATATATTTCGAAATAGTTTAAATAGCACATACTTACTTTAAGAAATATCTATGAAATGAGCAAGAAATATCTACAAAAATACAACTTTTCTGAAAATAGGGTATTATTAAATACGACGTCATTTTAATGGGCTTACTCCAATAATCTACTTTTAATTGATAAAATAAAATAAACAATACTCTCTACTTTAAAATTTATGCAATCAAACAATTATCACTTTACAAATATACATCGCAAATTGTCGATAAACTGAAATGGCGAAGTTGTAAAACATAACTCAGCTGTCCACCTGAGAAATAGCGTCGATTTCCCGCCATGTGGCTACTTTACGACGGCCATCAACCGCTGGACATCTCGTAAAATATTACACATACTTATTGGATCTCGTATGTCGTATACCACTCGTATAACTACAGTATCCTGTGTGCCATTTATTTTTAATTTCATTTTTAGTGTTGTACATATTGAATTCCCGGCTTTAAACAACTATGAAATCTTAGATGCCACTAAAATCATCATCAGCCACAAGACGGCCACTGCTGAACATAGGCCTCCCCCAAAGATTTCCAGTCCGACCTGTTGGAAGCGGCCTGCATCCAGCGACTTCCTGTGATCTTTATCAGATCGTCTGTCCACCTAAAAAAATAAAAAAAAATAGCAACTTTCAATAGGGTCTAACATCAGAATCATGCCATGGTTTAGAAGCCGGTCCACCGAAAGATGATTAGGAATAGACTAACATATGAAGCGAACAAAATAGGTTTAAAATTGTTATAATTTACTCGCAAAACCCAGCAGATCTTGTTCTTTCTGTGTATATTTATCACACTCGCAGGTTTTGTACTATTGCATCTCGCTCGTTAGATGTTTCAACAGTTCTAACAGTATACACTCTGATTTCTTCAGTATCCTGTCGCGCGTCTTACTCTTTAAATGTGTCAGCACTACTGGTTGACAGTTGCCACGCATGACTGGTTGATTATCCATGATTTTTTGGGTGGCAGTTCAAATAATTTATAGATCTTTTTTTATGCGAGTGGAAGCAACACAGGTGGGTCACCTGATGGCAAGTGATCACCGCCGTCCATAGACACCATTAATATCAGAGGAATTAACAGTGCGTTACCGGCCTTTGAGGAAAATGTAGGGTCTTATTGTTTGATGACAGATGAGGCGTCCAATCATTCCAATAAACCCAATTTAGCGGTTTGAATGCCTGACTTTAATGGGTCGTATTATATAACCATAATCAATATTGATTCTACAGCAGAAAGGATTCTTGCGGGTGTCATATTATCTGATGGTTTAATTACAATATTTATTTATTTATTTTATTTATTTATTTAAACTTTTTATACAAAACATGTATAAAGGCGGACTTAATGCCAGAGGCATTCTCTAACAGTCAACCTACGGGTGATGCAGAGACGAGACAATGTGGGTGTATAAAAGTTATAAAAGAAATTAATATAATATCAGATTTTAATACATATATCTACAGATATATACGATAATACTTAAATGTATAAACTAAAAATATAAATAAATATATAATATATAAATACATGTCATATAAATAAATATATATACATGATAATAAATATATATACATATATATACACGCGTTATGTATTAAGCGATGAATCTGCTAAACTTCAGATCTTCCTATACCATCAGCCATGAGCATCCGAACTTTTGTTTTAAAAGTGAACCTATTAGTGCACGTCCTGATTTCGAGGGGGAGCGCATTCCAAAGAAGTGTAGATTGGATAGTGAAGGAGGAGTGGATGAAGTCAGAATTGTGAGGGAGACAATGAAGAAAAAGACTGCCTGTAGAACGAAGGTTTCTGTCATGTTTAGATCCAAGGTATTGAAAGTTGGAAGTTAAGTAAGAGGGGGCATTAGGAGAGGTGAGAATAGAAAATAGTGTAGTAAGGGCGCGGAGATTACGGCGCTGGCGGATAGGTAACCATTTGAGTTGGGAGCGGTAAGAAGATACATGGTTGTACTTCCTGAGATTGAAAATGAATCGAATGCAGTTATTAAGAAGACGGTCAAGTTTGTTGAGGAGATCTGCATTCAGATCAAAATAGCACACGTCACCATAGTCGAGGATAGGGAAGATTAATAAATATATAATAATATTCAATGTCACAAACATTATTAATGCAAGTTTAGTATTATTATATTGAATGAATATGGATGGCTATTTCTTCGCAATTGACAAGAGACGTGATTAAAATTTACGAAAATAATAGGGCTGAATAATGTTTGCTGAGATTAAAATAAATGTTGGTAATTATAATAATATATTTCAAATGTTCTTGTTGAAAGTCTGTATCGAAGATAACATTGACTGCGGAATGTGTTGCACCATTGTATTCCGACTAATACACTTGATATGAGCATTTTGGAGCACAGACGCTTTAAGAGATATATCGGTCTGGAGGTTATAATTGAACCATGTGACAACTATTTAACTTATAGTAGCGCGGGCTTTAACTAGCGAACATTAGGCGGGTACGGTTATCAGCTAAAGTTATGACGTCATCTAACATTTGTCCAATGGTGCAACTCATACTTTGCTTAAGCAGTACCTTAACATGTTTGTCAATACTAAAGTAAGTTGGTGCAACCATTTATTACCTTTTGTATAAATCTGTGTTTAATCCCGAAATATTCAAGTTTGTTATCCCGCAGTACAACGATGTAACAGAGACAGTATATCCATTACCACAATCTATGAAGTCTTAACACACAATATAACTTACTGAAGACTGGTTTATATGCAAATGCGTGTTTGCAAGACTCATCAACATCGTAAAACGTGAGGTGTTTAGCATATCATATAGACGCTAATGTTTGAGTAAAATTGTATCGTATATTGCTATAATTTTGAATCATTGTTGTCGTCGCTGTGGCATCCTACATACTTTGTAATAACATTATGGTAGTGTATATTATATCAATGCCGCAAATTTGTGTATTATCAAACAAAATTTGATACAAGGATTAAACACATTTTTTTGAAGTGAAACTTCTTTAGAATCGATGTGATTTGAAACTCAATGAAAGGAAAATTCATCACGACAATGATAAACATATTCATAAATAGGATTTAGGCTGCGAGAGAATTATATATTACAAGTGGGCTATCACGTGTATTTGCGCCTGCGTACAACGAAGCCTTCGGAAAATCTGTCAAACAACGTGGTATATTCACGTGTTTTATTTTTTTGGATTTGCGTATTAAAATGCGTTGGTAAGTATTATTTCAATAATTCTGAAGTTTCACTTCTACCTTGTGTGAATTTTACACACATACTTTTTTTTTTTATTATCCGAGCACGTTCCTAGGACATAAATTATTTATCGAATGAACAACATGTCCATATTCGACTTACAACTTTAGATAATACGACAAGATAAGCAACTGATACAAATAAAGCCGTTATTAGCCACGTAGATAATGCAAATAAACGAATCATTAAAATCAGCGTGGAACTTTAGGTTATCTAGATTTTTATAAAACGCGGCACATAAAAACTGACTGCCAGGTGTATGTAACGACCCTTATATGTGAACAGACCTTTCTTTAGCACGTACAATAAAAAAACTGGTCCAAGAATAAGCCTATCGATTTACTATACCACGTTTCAATGAAACTTAATAAATAAAATAATGTCTTTATTTCAGGCAAAAGGACCCATAGTACAAATAAAATAAAAATAAGGTAGAACCTATAAAAATAAAATAAGTGTGTAATAATAGCAACAGTGTGTAAGCACTGTTGTGTTTCTGTTTGAAGGACATTGAAGCTAGTGAAATTAATGGGCATTATGAGACTGAACATCTTATGTTTTGGGGTGACGAGCGCAGTTCAGTGTCATATAGTGGTTTGTAATTCAAAGTTCTGTGTGGTGTTGCTTCTGTTTATGGGCAGGCGTGGCGCTTACCATCAGGCGAGCGCTTGGCTCCTTACGTCATTCAATCAAATAATAATAAAAAATTAAGAAGCAATGAGAGAAACAATTCGTCAAATGACTAGTCAGCAACAATACCAAAAAAATCTTTTAGCTTCGCTCTTTATATAAAGAACGTATTGTGTCACTGGATGTAGCAAATTGTTGGTAGCATCGTAAAAAGTTCATTATGGAAATGGGTCCCAGGTCGTAATGTAAATCTCAATTACAAGTACAAATAACTAAGTAGTGATTCTTTACTGGGTCTATTCAGGTAAATTACGTATCGCAAAAACTCTTATGGTCTCGTCAAACAGCGGACGGGGCGGGACGGCAACGCGACGCTGACGGGACTGTGTATAGATAATCGAGCGTCGCGTCGCGTCGAGCGCGACGGGTCTGTGTGACATTGTCTATATTGACTAATGCATTACAACTGCTGCATGTCCCGTCAGCGTCGCGTTGCCGTCACGCCCCGTCCGCTGTCTGGCGAAACCATTAGGGCCTGAGTTTTGTCTAAATTATAGTAAAAAGGCATGTAAATCCTTCGTCTAGTTTACAAACAGACAGACGTTGACGCTTATATTATGGTATTGATAATATTTATAGATTCTTTAATCATTGATAATATTATATATTGTATATTTACGTATAACACCTCGCTTGAAAAACGTTTAAAATTTAAATATGTGCCAATATTTAAAATGAAATCTACAAACACAATAACATTAATAAAATATATTGGGGCAGATCTAATAAAACATGAATGTCATAAGATTTCTTCGAAAACCTAACTTGTTTATAAAATATTAAAAACTAGCCAAGTTGATTTTAATAATGCAATATTACTCCGAATTCATCTTGTAAGAGGCACACGAGATAAAATTGTAAACAATCTAATAAAACTTCGACTTTAATTTCGGCCCACTCAATGTTTGCGAACGGTGCATAAAAGCAAATTACTTTAGCAATTTCTCTCAAATTGAGTACTGTTTGGGTTCATTGTTAGTAACTGGCAGACTGGATGCAAATAGAATTAAATTATTTTAAAAATACTTGTTTGTAGTTTCAATGATATAGTGAGGTCAAATGTCTTTTTAATGTTGTTCCACTAAAATCCTTCATAAAGAAAAATATCTATGTTAAGTTGAGAAATTCAATCAGCATGCTTAGCATTTTTTTTGTCTCTCGCCATCTTCTTTACTAATATTAATACTAATAATATTAATAATATTATTCTAATATAATTACTAATACTAATAATATTATTCTAACTTATTTACAGCTTCATTATCACCTATCATATTATCCTAACACCATTCCAATATGAGCCATTTTTTAACGTTCACGTAATTATGACCTTTAAAATTCGAACCTCGCCATATAATATTCAGCTGCAGAATATTCTCATTTGTCCTCCGTACTTTGCCCCGGGGTATAAATAGGAAATAAAATAATCGATATGTGCGTCTCGGGGACAACTTGAACTAAATATTTCCCGTTTGTGGCACTAATTTTTATAGCATATACCAGCAAACGAGCGAGTGGGTCACTTATTAGTAAATGCTTTCATCACTCATAAACGCGTTTCCGACCTTAAAAAAATAATATTGGGAAGGAGAGGGTGTTAGGGGCTCTGGATATCTCACTCACTGTACAAAAAATAGCAGCTAGCCACTACTTTACGTCTGTTTTCTGTAAGACAGTGGTAATAATCCGATCGATTGGGCCCATTCATGCTGGAGACAAAACTGTCTACAGTATGGCTCTACAACTCAAGCACTAAATTAACGAAAATTATATAGTAAAATAATATTATTATTATAATAAAATAAAATGCCTGTCAATGAAAATACTGAAAACCCACTAGAAAACAAAATATAATTCTAAGAATTTATAACACAAAGTTAATACCAAGAATAGCTTACATTAGCAATTCCTAAAGGCTCTACATCACCATAACAAGAAAGGATCGTTTAACTACGCATTAGGAAAATATAAGGCAATTCAGCGTGGAAAGAAAACTTTTATTGTGATTTCACATCGTTAAGTTCAATAAAATCCTGATGTTCCAGCCGTCAAAATAGGCCCTGAATATATTTCCAACTTTATGGCGATATTACGGAACTCCCTTCTGTATTTATATAGGTAATGCTCTGTATATTATGTACGCTCAGATACAAACCTATCAGCTTATGACAGATTTATTTTTCATTACTCATTAACAATTGTTAGCTTGAAGGAGATATATAATAGATATTTGCCCATATGGCAAATATTTATTAGATTAGTGGATCACACAAACATTTCTCTCGGTGCGGGAATCGAATCCACAACCTCTCACTTCGTGGCCGGATACTCGCTTGTGCCACAGAGGCTGTCGTATGTAATACAACTGCGTCTACTTAATATAAAATTACAGCAATGATCGGATGATTTTTTCTGCCAGTTATTACGTCTCGAAGGACGGGAAATGCGATAGTACTCGGTTCTGCCGCGACACCTTGTTATAAAATAAAGTCGCCTTTATAAATGTGGACATATTTCAGCGGAGCAGCCAGTTCCGCTGTACATTTTGGCTGAGGAGAGGCATAATTACATTGACAAATGCGGTGTGCGGCGCGCCACAGTAGACTGGGAATAGTGGTGTAAATGACCTACATTCGAAATAGGACAGTTGAATCGCCTTCAGGTTCTAGCCAGTTTACTCTACTAACCTCTTATCGAAGCAGTAGCGTAATTAAATAGGCTGAGAAAGCGAAATCCCATGTCCTGGAATGACAATTGAGTTTTTCGATTGTTTTAGTGCCCGATAATGGTATTTATCCCAGTTTAGCAATACACTCTACCACTTCTCTTTTTTTTTTGAAGTGATAACTTCTTATGGGAGGGTGAACTGAAACGTTCCGTAACGCGAGCGGTCCATCGACCAGCCAGCGTTAGCTGACCTCCCTGGAACATCGATAATTTCGAAGTCCCAGGTTGCGTCACACAGTGACCAGTCGGCTTGGACCGGACTTTCACAGGACTTTGACCGGACTGTGTTCGTTTTTTTTATGGCGAATAGACATGTTAACGTAATTTTGTTTTTGATATTGATAAAAAAATTACGATCGATAAAGAAATTCTTATAATTTGGAACATAAAAAAAAGTACCAGGTTCGCATAAACGCGAAGAGAGTAGAATGTCCTCTTTTCATGGAGAGTAGCCGTAATTAATAAACAAATGACGATTAGGACAAAGAAAAGCTTTTTAGGTTTTATCTTATTTATAACATGTTGCCTTAAAAAGTACCAGGCTCGCATAAACGCGAAGAGAGTAGAATTTACTTTTATCATGTCGAGTGGGCATGTTGCTGTAATTTTGTAATGTCGCATCTTGTTTGGTAAGTTTTCACTTCTGTCGGCACTCCCAGAGTGCAAACCGTTTTTTTTTTTTTTTTATAGCATAGGCCGGCAAACGAGCAAGTGGGTCACCTGATGGTAAGTGATCTCCACCGCCCATGTACGCCCACCACCAAAAGAATCATGGGCGCGTTGCCGACCTTAAAGGACAGGGATAATTAGGGATGGGGAAGGGGAGGGGATTTGGGCTTCCGGATATCTCACTCACCGTACGAAACGCAGCAGCAAGCCGCTACTTTACGCCGGTTTTCTCACCACTTATAAATTATTTATAAAGAAAAAATAGAGGTTACTTGGTATGCAGGCGCTGACTATCCAACAACCAGGGCGTGTGGAACGATACTTATTTTTTTTTACACCGCAGCAATACTTTAGTATGCAACGTCCCTACTGTTTCAACTTCGACTACGCTTTAATTTTGACGAGCACGTAGGTGTTTTTCAAACGACGCTAAGACTAAGAAAGTACTTTGCGTTCATCTACTAACACCCGCATTATGAGACTACGTCACGAGCCGCACGTTATGAAACACATAATTTGTCATGATTTACCACTGTAACTGTGGATACTTATTGTCATCACATTTTAAATGAAATGAAATAAGTTGTTAATCATGCAGGCAAATAAAGTTTAAATTTTATGAGGGAGCTGTAGACAGTTTTGTCTACAGTATGAATGGGCCGGCTCGACCGGGTCATTACCAGTGTCTCACAGAAAACCGACGTAAAGTAGCGTAAATGGAACATTTCCCATGTACGATTAAACAAAATAGAATTTTAAATTATTGATTTAAGATAATGAATTTATTAAAATTAAATTTATATCTAAATTTTTACTTGATGTGGGTTGAAATGCAATAGCATATTTGCATCCATTTATTGGATTTATTTTTATACATGACAAATTAAGAAATCCATATTATATTTTTCGTCGATTATAAACGTCGTCATTCACCATAATTACAATACTATTAAATAATAGCATTAAATAAAAGTCAAACATAGCGCAAATTATGTCGAATTAATAATATCAAGCCATATTTTCATTCTCTGCCAACAATGAACATCTCACAAATGGCACTATTATACCCTCACGTTCTGTCACAATAGCTATTTAGCCACTGCGTCTAATGTATAGACTAAAAGGATCGTCTAGACATGTAGATAAACGACCAATCCTGGGAGGATACACCGGTTTTTTGTCTCAAACAAATATGATGCTGTGAAATTAGATTCATTTATAATAAATACTAAGGGGATTTCATTTTACAGATTTATGACAGGAACTTTTTAAAGTTAATTTAAGCGTATCATCCAGATAAATAATATTCTTCTAACTACATCATATGTTTTACTAATCTTATGTGCAATTAAAAGATAATTCATAATGGCACGTTTAGCGCTTGTTTGAGTAAGATTTTACTATCCAAATAAAATAAAAAATGACACCATCCAATGGTGGGGTGTAGGACCTAAGCCACTGGTGGTTAGGACCCCAGAGTGAGAAAAAATCAAATAAACATATTGTTATTACATTTTATAATGCCATTGCCATGCCTTACTTATAATTTGAACTATTATAAGATGTCATGTACTCTCAAAACAACAATACTTAAGAATTTCTACTAGTTAACAGATTCATACAATTTATAACTTAACATCTGATGTAGCGAAAGACTTGTTCAAATTTGTAAATCTCTATAAGTAGATATTGTATAGAATAAGGTATTTTGAATCTATGTTGTTAAAGTGTTAGCAATATTATTAGAAAAAAAAAGTATAAAAACCCCTAATCAAAAAAATAGAATAAAAAAAACAATTTATAACTCCACGAATTGAAATATCGTTGAGATAAATAAATACGTAGATAAATAACGATAAAGCCGGGATATCTCCTCAATCCGGAGGTTTGCAATTAACATCCAAATAGCGTTCGTAGACTCTTTCAAGACTCGTTGTCGGGACAGTCTCGTCCTAATAAAATCACGAACTGTCTACAATGAAACTCGAGTACTTTAAAAAGTAACTGACTGGTCCGTAATAGAAAACTTTTGATGTGAATTGAAAATCAAGTAAAAATCTTCGCTTTTTGACATGAAATTGATTTACATGAGGAATTGTTCATACTGATATGGACTTGCTAATGTACTAACCTTTTTTATAGAGACCGGCAAACGAGCAAGTGGGTCACTTGATGGTAAGTGATTCCCATCGCCCATGTACGTCCACAATTTCAGAACATTTATGGGTGAGTTGTCGACCATTTCAGAAAGGGATAATTAAGGGGGTGAAGAGGGGGATTTGGGCCTCCGGATATCTCATCCACCGTAGGAAACGCAGCAGCAAGCCGCTATTTTACGTCGGTTCTCTGTGAGACAGTGGTAACACCCTGGTCGACCCGGCAGATTCATGCTGTAAATAAAACTATGAACAGCGTGGCTTTACCACTTAGAATAACATTATTCATATTTATTTAATATTATTAGCCTAAATTACGAAAAGAGCTCGTCTGATGTTAAGAGCCACGCCTGGCCTTAAACAGACAACAACACACATAGCTTTGAATTACAAAACACTATATATAACACTGGGTTGCTATCGTCACCCCGAGACATAATTTGTTAAGTCTCAAAATGACCGGTTATGTCACAGGTTTCAATGTCCTTTAAATCTAAACACAACAGTGATTACACTACTGCTTGGCGGCAGGAATATACAAAACGATGGCACCACACCAACCCAGACCACCTCTCATGTACGACGAATCTACAATCTTTATATTTTGGTTAAAATATGATATCAAGATTTTGACTAGATACTGATATAAATGACTGCCTCAGTGGCGCAGTTGTATTCTGTACGCGGTACGACTGCTTTGTTGAGGTCTTGGGTTCGATCCCCGGGTCAGGTAAACTGATATTGGGCTTTTCTATCACGAAATGCTCAGTATCACCCCGAATTCTAGAATTGTGTCCGGTATGACGATAGGCCCTTCCCCTATCACATGATGGAACAGAAATACTCTCGGCGAAATATGGGTGTACTGGTTGCACTTCTGCCTACCCCTTTAAGGATTACGGGCGTAAGAGCGTATGTATTTCCTCAAGAAAGGAAATTGCATTTAATTAAACGCCAAAGTGACTATACTTCTATGTAAGGACAATGCAGTCTGAACACAATGTCGACCATTGTGAAACTTTTCTTAGGTTTCCGTAATTACCCACTCACTTAATTGGTTTCGCTCCTCTTAAGGGACCAAGATATAGAAAACCATAATATAGAAAACGAACGCGTAGCATACCTAGTTGCTATGCGAAGCCAGGATAGAAAAGTAAATAAAGAATCGGTTTGCCTATTGCCGTTAAACTCTTATTCCGTAATTAATGTTTGTGTTAGAATTGTCTAAAAACTAAATTAATATCACTTTCCCTGTATTTAAAAATGTTACTTATAAGGCCTCATACGATATAAGCGCGGACGATTCCTCTAAACGCCATTGGTTAGTTTTTTGCGCTAAATAAAAACAGACCAATCATTTACACAGAATTCGACACTTGGTAAAGACGTTACTCAAGCGTTTTGTGAATACAGGTAATTCTATTACCTGACTATTTTTTAAACGGTAAAAATGTTACATCATAACAAAATCGTAAATCAAAAACAAAAGTACCAACACATTTATGCTCGAGAACATTAAATTATCGCATTGAAAGTGGAGCGTAAACTCCGATACGTTTTTTAGCCACATGTGATTCCAGTTCGGCTAATGGATAACAAATGGGGGTTTATGGGTCCCACGCCATTCGGTACGTGCCTGCCGACAAAGTTTAAAAGGTACTGACGACACCGGCTGCTAACGCTACGTGAGGTACTCTTTAAACTTATCACGTTTTACGTGGCAACTCTGTCCGAAGTGGATATGCTCTTTAAGGCTGGGTTGCACCATAATAGCAGTTAAGGTTAAGGTTTACGTCAAATTTGATGACAGTGCCGCTGACTTTAACATTGACTGCCTAATGTGTTGTACCATCGGATTCCGATACTACTAGATTCCCCGATTAATTCTAGAAGCAGGGACATGATATTATTTTGGAGCACAGACGCTTTAGGAGATATATCGGTTTGGAGGTTATAATTAAACCATCTGACAGCTATTTAACTTAAATAATAGCTTTGTAGTGCGACTAATCGCGCCATCTAGTAAGTAAGTTGCGTATCATCCGTGCGCTCCTCGAAAGCGTTAGCCACACCGTCGTCCGGGGGCGCGCGTGCGACGCGAGGGTGTGGGTGAGGAGCGCAGGGGTGAGACGGCGCGGGCGGTACGTGAAAGCGGCCATTTTGTCGTAGGTCGTGATGCTCGCATGTTTTTCCGTACCGCACCGGGCTGCGTAATTGTAAGTTTCTTGCCTGTAAAACAAGAAGTAAAGCGTCTATTTATCGTACCACGTGTGGCTTCATTTACCCCTGCCCTAATTAATAACAAGCTTTGACTAGCGAATCTTGGGCGGTTACGGTTAACAGCTAAATTTATGACGTCATCTAACATTTGTCAAATGGTGCAACTCATGTTTTGCTTAACCGGTACTTTAACATGTTTGCCATTGCTAAAGTAAGTTGGTGCAACCCAGCATAAGACTTCTTACTTTTCCCAGGTAACTCAGTATCTTGTTTGGCTGTGCGTGTTATAAATGGACTAATTTTGAAGACTAGAAATATTCAAACTAAGTGGTGGTGATGTTTTCTGATTAAGCTAGTGGGTACATCTAAAATATAACCTTCAAAAAAAAGAAAGATGTTATTAGCTTGATCTTTAGTTATTAGTTAGTTATTAGTTTTTTCTGTGTTATAAACTATCCTACCTCTCAAGTTGGATCAAACTGCACACAGTTTGCAAAATTTAATTATAATCGGTTCAGTAGTTTAGGAGTTCATCGCGGACAAACAACGTGACACGAAAATTTCATATATAAAGATTATTGCATATGTCGATGTGTGTGTCAAATATCTCTAAACAAATGTGCATTAGTAAGCTTATTACATAGCTGTAGAATGGATATTACTCCCACAATCATAATATTCTCGACGTTACAATGCAAACGACGCTTTTATGCCTTTATCGCCGTCTCGAAAATATTGTAGGGTCTTCCTCTTCAACCCCGTGCTTCCTTCGCGTAGCTTCAAACGATTTTAGTATTAAATATAAGAAAATGTAAAATAGGGTAGTATAAAAATATCCATCAATTTAAAAAATCTTGTTATAATAAAATACACCCAACAGTCACATACATAGCCCTGACCCCACAGTAAGATACGAATCTTGTGTCGTGGGTATCAGGAACTACGATAGACTTTCGGTCTCACAACACCCAGACCCCGAGACAAATATTTGTGGATCACACAAACATCTGTCTCGGTGCGGGGATCGAACCCGCGGCCTCTCGCTTCACAGCCGGCTACTCGCCCGCTGCGCCACGGAGGCTGTCTATATAGATGAAAAGATTTCAATCACATTTTATTATCCGTACTAGCCCGGTTATAAATTTTCCAATGGCCAGTTTCGAAATAAAGGAAAGTGAAGACCAGCTCTATATTTAAATTAAATTAAATGATAGAGCCACGCTATAGACAGTTATGTCTACAGCATGAATGAGACGGCTCGACCGGGTTGTTACCACTATCTCACATAAAACCGACGTAAACTAGCGGCTTGCTGCTGCGTTTCGTAAGGGGTTTTTTGTATTGACGCTTGCTGTGAGCCTGACGAGAGTCGGCTGTATACAGCTTCACCGGACTTTCGGGTGAGCGCTTTAGGCGCTCTCAACCCTTAAATTTTCGTAAGGTGACTGAGATATCCGGACACCCATATGCCCCTTCCCTTCCCAATCCTTTAATTATACCTTCCCTTTAAGGTCGGCAACGCGTCTATGATTCTTCTAGTATCGTGGGTGTACATGGGCGGTTGAGATCACTTACCATCAGGTGACCCACTTGCTCGTTTGCCGGTCAATGCGAAAAAAACCAGTCTAGATTAATAATCCTCATAAGTACACAGCACACATTTTAAATAATAAATATTATAAGACAACACTCACTATCTAGAACACACGCGTGACTGCCTTCGGGCTTAGGAAAGGAAATTACGGACCCTGAATCCCATTAGTTCACGACTATAGCGTTAATGAGCAAGTTTCCATTAAAATTGGTCAGTGGTCATTCTAGTTAATGTAAGGACTGAGGCCGAACCGAGACAATGGACAGAGTATTTCAATAGAAAATGTCGGTGTATTTTGTTTCTATGAATAATAGTTAACAGGCTATCCCTTACTTAGTTTGAGTATATAAATTTTTAGTTGTCAGCTTTCAAAGGTATTATTGTGTATTAAGATTATTTATATTTCATAATATTAACTCATAATGTGATATTATCTGAAGCTGGTAGGATATATATCCGCCCGGATAGCGACCACCGTACACATGGTGTTAAATCCTGCCATAGTGACCCACACACTGTGCAGATCGCATTTCAGGATCAGCCAGTGTATATACAGTTCTCCCGAGGGGCTTGCGACATGACTTGATGGTTGGTTAGGGCGGGTATATCCTTGTATTCCTGTGCCTGCATCGGTCATTAGCCTGTCCTGTCGCAAGCCCCTCGATTTGCTTCTTATACAGGCCGGCATGATTCTGGTGACCATCGATGAACTCATTGTTTGTCGTTGGTCGCTAGTTTTTTGGTCTGCACTACTGCTTACCATATGGTGTAATGCAGCCACTTTGCTGTGCTTGGATAAAAAAAAAATATAATAGTAACTGTTATTTGAATCAATCATAATAAATAAATAAATGACAAGGAACAAAACTTGAAACAGTCTAAATAATGGAGGTTTTAATTGCGTCCATTTTAATTTCAATGACACTTACCAAACAATATTTAAGCCTTTCGCTGGCTTGATCCAATACGAATGATAATGAATATTTATTGTTTAACTTTATTAACCCTTTTGGTTCAGGCAATTATGAAATAAATAGTGTTACGATTAAAATCATGCGCTTCGGCTATCTTCGGATATTTAAAAAAATATGTATATGACTATATCGATATATGACTGCCTCGGTGGCGCAGTAGTATTGCGTATGTGATACGATCGCTGTGCTGAGGTCTCGGATTCAATCCCCAGGTCGGGTAAAAGTGATATTGTGTTTTTCAATCACGAAATACTCAGTGTCAGCCCGGAGTCCGGAATTATGCCTGGTATGTCGATACCATCATTAATCACATCATGGGACGGGAATACGCTCAGCGAAAAGTGTACGAGTTACACCTCTGCCTCCTTCGGGGATTACAGGCGTGAGCATGTATGTTAATCTTTAATGGAATCGACCACTTAAACTAATACAAATATAGAATGTCAACTTCGATAATAATTCATTCCATTTTTCAAGTGGCAAAATTTAGGCACATTTTAAATTTGTGGTCTGACTGTACAATTGCACAGTAAAGTGCACGTTGGAACGCAAAAGCCGTAGAGTGCAACTCTCTATCAGCCTCAAACACTGCAGGCTTAATGCAATTTGCCGGCTAAATCTGGATTGAGGCCCGAAAGCCCAAACGGTGCACTCTCGCCGCGTGTAGAAACTAAGACATTCATAATTTGTAAGAACATAAAGGATTGTCTAAAATATAATTTCTACTTGGATGCTTCATTATTTTGCTATCATGGAAATATACCATCAATGGGAGCCAATAGACAGTTTTGTCTACAGCATAAAAGGGCCGGCTCAACCGGGTCGTTACCACTATATCACAGAAAACCGACGTAAAGTAGCGGCTTACTGCTGCGTTTCGTACAGTAAGTGAGATATCCGGATGACCACTCCGCCAGGAGTGTATGACTAAGAAGAAAGTACTTAACAGGTCCAATCCAGTCACATTGTTGTGCTAGAATAAAAGAACATGGTTAAGTTAGGTTACCTCTCTGTTCAATCTCTTTGTATGTTAAATTATACCAACTCGTAAGTTAAATACAAATTCTTAGTATGAGATGTAGTACATTATTCAAACAAACAATTAATATTTGATTTCAGCTGATTCAAAATTGGAACGCGTGGCGATAGCGAGTGCCAACATTAAAATCCGGTGTTAATCCTGCATAAAAATAAAAATAAAATTTAAAAGCCGTCTGTTTTTACTATGTACCTAAGTTATTTTTATATTTTTTATTAACTTTGTGTACGTTATAATAAGATTAAATGGAACGCATTTGCGCCACATTCAACGCTGTAGGATTTACAAAATATTTAATCAATACTCTGGTGAAGAATTGCTTTTATTTATAAATCTCATTTTGAACAAATATTCTATGAGTTGGCTTTGTGTAAATAAAGCCCGTATTTACACGAAGATAGTTTCTGATACATCAAAGGCGAGAAAACAACAAAAATCTCTGGTTTACGAGGCCGCATCATAACGCATACGAGTTACCTCGTATGCGAGAGGCCGTCTGGGTTGGTACTACCGCTTTATCTATTTCTGCCGCCAAACAACAGTGTGCACTGTTAGTCCTGGGCTAAACTATTATAATTTCAACTCTCCTATTATTATTCCAAAAACATTTCAACCCCGAGATGTTTTCGTAGCTCTGTAATCAAACCAATTATTTATTTACCAGCAAGAACCGAGCTCTCGAAAAACAAAACTTGGCACCGCACTTAAAATTCAGACAGGTGTTCCTGAAAGTTGGCATGAAACGTATAAAGCTGAACGGGTAAATTAACGGAATTGTCCTACGAGTGCCAGGAGTTGGGGAGTCAGATATAATCGGACTATTACATAAACGTCGAATTAAGAATCTCCTCTGTGTTTTTTCGTCCCATTAAAATACTTAGGTACCTCAAAACGTATACAGTTGAATATAAAGTAGACTTGTCACGCATCGCAGTCTCTATTCTCGTTCACGCACCTCAACACGTACTATTACGTATGGCTGCAGCCGAGGACACAAAAACTAATTTAATAGTCTCTGTGGAGCAAAGGGTGGGTTCAATTCCCGCACCGAGACAAATGTTTTTGTGATCCACAAATATTTATTTCGGGTCTAGGTGCTGTGGTAACGATAAATGTTAACCTTGTGTGGAGTCAGAACTATGTGTATGACTGTTGTATTTATTTAATTATTTATTTTTAAACTAATATTAAACTTTTTACTATGTACTATTACTAATAAAAATAAGAAAAATTGTTCGTGAGGACAGAGAATGATTTTAATGTTAAAAACTTCGCAGAAAAAACAAATACAATTTTCAAACGAAATAGATAACATCATACGCGACCTTAATATGGTCTTTATGCTGTTATTAAGACTATCATTACTTAATCTCCTTCAGTAATCAACAATCACATCTATGTTGCGTCTATATTGCCTACATATTCCAAATCTACACGTTTATGAGCTCTTGACATCCTCTGTATTATGCCCCCATCAACCAGTTATTGCTTTCCACCGTTTATGGCTTTCCATATTTATGGAGATTTTAGTGCGAAGGGATGTGGACTGTGGTTAGTGGATATCTAGTTTTATATTCCACAGATACTTTTGGACGGCCTTGGTTCATTACACATAAAAAAACTAATCGGGAATATATCTTCGGCTTGGTTGAAGACGCAACTTTATACATTAGTTGATATTGATTTCTATAATAAATATAAGCGGCTTTTATTTATGTACTGATTTGTCATGACAACCTCCGTGGCACAGTCGGCGAGTAGCCGATTATACGTAAAGTAGCGAAGCGAGAGGCCGTGGATTCGATTCCCGCATCGAGACAAATGTTTGTGCGATCCACAAATATTTGTTTCAGGTCTGGGTGCCGTGGGACAGTAAGTCCCTCGAAGTTTCTGATACCTGTTATATATAGTCTATTATCTATGCTGATACCCACGTTACAGGTAATCCTAGTGTAGAGTCAGGACTATTTATGTGACTGTTGAGTGTATTTATCTATTAATAAGCACTATTTTAATTGCCTACATGATTAATATACTATTTCATTTCAACCAAAAGTAGCCACGATGTAAACAATTTTGTTAACAGCGTGAATGGGCTGGTTCCATCGGGTTATTACTACTACCCCACAGAAAGACTTGAAGTAGTAACATGCTGTTATGTTTTGTACGGTGAGTGAGATATTCGGAGGCCTTATTCCCCCTCCCTTTTCCAAAACCTTAATTAACCGTTTCCATTGGTCTACAACCCGTCAATGTTTTTCCTAGTGTTATAAGCGATCGTTATTTAGATATTATTATATCCTTACCATCAGGTGACCTACTTACTCGTATTACCGCACTCAACTACTTTACTAGGTCGTGGGTGTAGACTCCGTCGGTGTAGGACCAAGCAGCAATGTGTAAGCAGTGTTATGTTTTTTTCACGGACATTGTGACGGTCAATGAAATGACTGGACATTTTTAATCAGTAATTGACCTTATCAATATTGTATCTCTTTTATTCTTTTTATGGCATAGATCGGCAAACGAGCAAGTGGGTCACCTGTTGGTAAGTGATCTCCACCGCCCATGTATGCCCACAATATCAGAAGAATTATGAGCGCGTTGCCGACCTTACAGGAAAGGGATAAGTAGGGATTGGGAAAGGGAGGGGTATTTGGGCCTCCGGATATCTCACTCACCGTACGAAACGCAGCAGCAAGTCGCTACTTTACGTCGGTTTTCTGTGAGACAGTGGTAATGACCATGATGAATGAGTGAGTTTCATTCTTTTGGTTTATTTTAATTAATTTGATTTCCACTACTTGCCTGGTTTTATAAATGTTTATCCTTCGCCACTGCTAGCAGCTATATAGTGTTCATTATATTATTACAACACTATTACAATACTTGAAATAAAACGAATTTAACCGGATTTTATCGCGGTTTCTTATTTTATTTTTGTCCAGACGTTTCGAAGGCTTTTCAGCCCTCGTGGTCACGGGGTGGGTGGTGGTTTAAATTAGTTTTATTTCAATGTGTAACATTCGCGTAAACGTATGAAACCATTATTACAATACTTATCAATAACACACGTCAGCATTACATTACAATTATATTATATTATTTGCAATTCTGAAAGCCATCGTAAAATCTTCGTAAAATGCACAAATAATATCTGTGTGTATTTCAGTATAATACTCGTATATATAATCGCACGTCGAACAATGACTGGATACTCACCTTTCACCAAATTACAAGTTTATTTGGCTTTTCGCCAATAATACTATCCATCCACTACTATGGGAAACGAAGTGCTTTCCCCTACTAGTTGCGGTATTATGCCTTCTACTTTTTATTTATATGTTTTTTCATTGAGAAACACAACTTTACGCAGCTACAGCTGCAGAGAATTCTTAAATTACTCGTAAACCAGGTTGATTTCTTGACGTATTTAAATTACATGCTAAACTAATAATTATACTTAAACACAATAAAGAAATCACTAATAATACCCTGTTGTTTCATTTTAGGTTTGCAACTTATTATTCTGATAGTGTGGAATGTTCAAAACCTTACTATCAGGTTGGTTACCCACTTGTTAGTTTGGCAGGCACTGCTATAGAAATATAATTAAGACGATGTCTACGATGATATCTTAGGCCCACTTGTACTAAAATGTATATACATATTTAGCCACAAAACGTGTTTAAAAAACATCAAATTGTATGAAAATTTCACTTCTGTGGTTTACTGATTTAATACGTTTAAAGATCGTCTTGCAAGTCGGACTTAATGTCTAAAAGCATATAAACTTCTAAACATTACACATCTCACTATACATTTATTTTATTTATAAAGCTTCAGTGTACATTAGTCTAATTTATAGCGACATAAAAAAGACACTTATATATTTAGGCATAGTACAATCAGCGACCTTATCGCAAGGCAATCTCTTACAGGTAATAAATGTGTGTTTAAGTGCTGTAAAATAACAGTTGTCGAGAGAAATATAAACAAACTAATTCCATCACCATAATAAACGAGAACCGGTGATAGCAAACAAAAGATCACAAAGATTTCGACGAACTAATTAGCTTGCTGAAGTCGCTCCAAATATTCAAGCTTGCGTTCCACAACTTGCAATCTGGCACCGCTTGCGAACTGAGAACTTAACTCCCAAGTAGTCTGGCTTTGAAACGTGTGGAAATCAGAGACAGCACTACCAATGAACCTTATTATTTTATCAGAATTATGTGTCTACAAAGTATTTATTTATTTATTAAAGTTCACCAACGGTTGTTTACACTAATACAACACAGAATAATATACAAAGAAAACTTATCTTAAGATCTAAGTGCCACAGCCATTTACTGGCAAACTATGATGGCCTCCACGACGTATCCGTCGACGACGAACCCTGTTGTTCCGAATTACGTCTTTCGCTGATGTGAGCGAATGTGGCTAGCTAACCCTAATTTGGACTTAAAAGTCCTGTCGCAGGACGCGCAGAAAAGTTGTCCTGACGGGTTATAAGTGTAGGTGTACACCACTTTAGGTCTTACTTTCTGCAGCTGGCGCTTACTGTCGAGGTGTTCAAGGCGGGATTCCTCAAAGCGTGCGCATGAATTACGCACAGTGCTCCGCCAGGTTGTTCGGTGATGCGCAAGTTCTTCCCAGTTGTCACACGATATGTTGCATGATGTTAGGTGGCGCTTGAGGACATCCTTGTATCGCAAGAACTGGCCTCCAGGTTTCCGCTTTCCCTTAGCGAGCTCCGAGAAAAACACTCGTTTTGGGAGCCTAGAGTCCTCCATACGTACAACATGGCCACACCACCTGAGTTGGCCCAGCACGAGCAGTGATTCCATGCCACTCAGCTTTGTGCGTCGCAGAATCTCCGAGTTGGAGATACGATCCTGCCACTTTATCCGGAGAATAGACCTAAGACAATTCATGTGGAATTTGTCTAGTCGCCTTATGTCACCCTTATAAAGGCACCAGGTTTCAGTGGCATAAAGCAAAATAGGCAGTATGATTGCTTTGTACACTGCGATCTTAGTATGAAGTTGCAAGTCGTGAGAATCCCAAACTCTTTTGCTGAGTCTTCCAAAAGATGCAGCCGCCCTTGCTATGCGTGAGGATATTTCTGTCACAAGTCGGTTATCATCACGAACAAAAGATCCCAGATAGCGGAAGGATGAGACTTTTTCGAGAGGTTTTCCGCTAAGAGTTATTACAGTGGGATTTTCTGCTTCACCCCTTGCTGGTTGTTCGAGCACTTGGGTTTTGGATACGCTGATGACTAAGCCAAATCTACGGCACGACTCGTCTAAGCTGTTTATATATTTCTGTAGACTATCGATGGTATCGGCCATTAAGCAGACGTCATCAGCATATAATATGTCCATGACAACGTGTTCCCGCAATTTGCTTTTCGCCCTAAAGCGTGAGGTGCCAAATATGCTTGTGTCAGTTCGGACGTTAAGTTTTATCTGGTCACTACACGATTTGTAAGAATCTTTCATTACAGCAGCAAAGTAGATGGCAAAGAGAGTGGGAGCCATAACACATCCCTGTTTGACGCCGCTAGTAACGTGGAACTGTTCGGTGAAGTCATTTTCGTGTTGAACACGTGCCATCATACCGTCATGGAAATCTCTTATGAGACCAATGAGCTTTTCCGGACAGCCCACACTCCTGAGCACAATCCACAAAGCATCTCTGGGTACACGGTCGAACGCCTTCTCGAGATCAATAAAGCACATGTATAGCGGACGTTGTTGCTCCAGATTCTTTTCTTGCAGCTGTTTCACTACAAAGATTGCATCGACCGTCCCTCTGTATGGCCTAAACCCGCATTGAGACTCAGGTAGGATTTTTTCCGCTAACGCAATCAAACGGTGGTTAATGATGTGCGCCAAAACTTTACCAGCTGTACTTAAGAGAGCTATACCTCTATAAGAACTACATTCAGATATACTGCCCTTTCCTTTATACAGTTTGCAGATAGACGCATTTTTCCAGTCTTGTGGTACTGTGCCTGCTTTTCGTGCATGTGGTGTTTGCTACTGGCAAACACCACATGCACGAAATAAATTGAACGGCTAACAGATATAATTACAATAAAAAAACTTAAAACTAACTTATACGCATAGACAAATTAAAACACAACACAAAACACTAAAAAAACAAAACTTAAACAAACTAAAACTCTAACAGTGTTGTTCTGCTGAGACTGCGATAAAAGAAAAATGTATATCTTATAAAAATATATTTATTATATCATACAATGGTATATACTATTTTTAAGGACTTACAACAGAAGTACGACTGTTTGATAAATACATTATTCAATTAATAAATCATTTAGTAACCAACCTTGATGGAGAGTAATTTGGTCTTTGGATTTATTAATGACGGTAATAGTAAGTAAGTCTTTGAGATCTCCTGGGAAGTACCTTTAATATAGGCAAGAATTATTGATTTAATAATTTATTTAAAAGATAAACTTATGATACTTTGTGAGTGGTAGAGCCACGCTGTAGACATTTATGTCTACAGCATGAATGGACTGGCTCGACCGGGTCGTTAGCGTTACCACTGTCTCGCAGAAAACCGATATAAAAAAAAGTAATAATAATGCTGTCCCCATTTTTATTACATTCACAGTTCACAGCTACTAAGAATATAAATGTGGCAGATATCAAAGTCTAGGATTATTTGAGTTATATTTTAGTGGTCCGACCGTCTAATTTTCCTTTTGAGTAACTTCTATCCAATTTGTACTAACTTCAGACATTTTTTGTACTAACCTAAAACATGAAAGTTTCATCTACGACGAAACTTTATTATCCAGTAGATATTGTCCGTGATTTTTTTATTTGAGTGATCATTTTATTTGTACCAAAGACCATTTTGGTTATTTGATTCTTACCCTTAAAATATAATTTTAAGGGCAAGAGCCAATGGGTCACCTGATGGTAAATGATCTCCACCGCCCATATACGCCCATAATAAAAGAATCATAGGTGTGTTGCCAACCTTAAAGGAAAGGGATAATTAAGGGATTGGGAAAGGGAAGGGGATTTGGGCCTCCAGATACGAACACTCACCGTACGAAACGCAGCAGCAAGCCACTAATTTACGTTGGTTTTCTGCGAGACAGTGGTAACTACCCAGTCGAGCCGGCCCATTCAGGCTGTAGATAAAAGTATCTACAGCGTGGCTGTACCACTCAAAAAAATCATTTTCACTATTCAATATCACTTGACTAAAATAAAATTGTCGTATACTAGGATATTATTATTATTAGTAAACCAATTACCATTCCCACTCAAATCATCAAATACTATTCAATTAATTACCCCATGAAACCCTTCAAATTCCCAACAGACAATACCCATGTTAAATCCATTTCAACTCAACCATATTGATCAAGAAATTCAATTAGACAACATTTCGTCGAAATCCCCACTTGAGTTTCGTACGGACTCCATAATTACGAGACGGGAGCAGAAATAAGTGGACTTATACCCTTACATCTCGTTTTAAAAGAATAAAGAGTATTCATTGTAGGCCCGCACAAATATTTAATTAAACCAACCCTTGCACGGTCACCCATAAAATGTTATAGGAGTTTTTCCTTCTCTCAAGGTCAATCGTGATGAAACAATAACGTAGGGTTTAAAACAAACGAGAATAATGTTTAATTTGTGCCTTTATATTTTAAAGTAGGTACTTCTTTCGAATAGAAGTATTATTTGTAGTAAGTAACTTACTAACTACTGGTTATATGTATTCAATTTAATTATTATATTCTGTATTTAATTGTATTATAACAGTATATTACGAATACTTAGGTATTTTAAGAACTTAAAAAAGAAAAATATTCTAGAACGAGCTACAAATATAATGTTTACATTTTTCGAATCTGTATTAAATTCCTTCATCAATATGAAGCGTCAAACTAGAAATTCAAAATACTCATACTACAAATTTTAGCTAATCATAATTTCCGCTGGTGGCTACTGCTAGTCGATGTAAGAATCCAAAACGGGAACTTTTTTTAAATAAAATATCAAAACTCGTACTATGCCTACAGATAATAAATTAGTCCAATATGACCTAAAAATTAATGAACAGTCTAAGACCAATGCAAATGTTAAGTTGTATTTTTTTTTTAATATTTTAACATTATGATTTAACTAATTGATTAACATATATTTAGTGACCAATAGTCAATTTGTCACCATAAACAGCAATCATGAACAACGGTATTGTTCCTCATGTAGCAATAATTATTTAACAGTGTTCAAACACTAAATAAAACAAATAGCCCAATAACGATCAGGGTTGCCAGGTCGTAACCACAAAATTTGTTTATTCTGTCAATACTAACAATAAATTTAATGTCTGGCAACAATAAATATTTACAGTCACTGAAAGGAATAATGATTAAAAAAAAACTGAAAGTTGCCATTGTTTTAAATAAAAACACCAGTTTTTTTTTTGCTTTTACTTCTAACTGTAAACATACCATACCATTTCATTCGTATGAAATTATTATGGCACCCCTCAGCGTTCATGAATCAAATTGGTACGTCGCGTCGAGAAGCGCTCTCCCCGTTCACACACTATTAATTTAATTGGGATGGTTTGGTCGCTTTAAATAATGTTTATTGCTTTGTACAGAACAAATAAAATTTAATGTAGCGATAAACAAAAACTATTACCTATATATTAAACCATGTCCCAATTATTTCGTATTGATAGCATACAAGGTGTAAAGGTGGTGATATATTTTTAATGAATTTTCCTTTGCTATTTATTGCTCTGCACCTTTTGGCCAAGAGCGTTATTAGCTACTAATAATCCATAAACATAAAAAAAGGAATTTTTAATGTTTTAAAAATGTTCACGAAAAATATCAAATATTCAGTTTTAGTTAGTTTAATTTGTTTTGAACAATTATTTTAGTCTTACGCCCACTTGCACAACAATGGTTAAAAACATGTTGCCACAAAATAAGAAACGTCAAATCATATGAAATTGTTGTTATTTTGTTTATAATTTAATTTTACATTTATAACGATGTTTAATGGTTAATTACGATAACGGATCGTCGTGCAAGTCACCCTTGACATTAATAATCATAATATTCACTTAATAACTTTAATAATTATAATTTATAATCAATCATGCTAAGCGGTTAAATACGATTATAAATTGTTATGGAAGTTGGACTTAAACGTTAAATACTGAATCTGTAACGTTTACAACTCATGAAGCAGTTACTTAGGTAGTCATCATCGTGAGTTGCTAGATTTACCCGAAACAACTGATCTCTCAAATATCAACATTAGGAGCATAATAATGCAAAACTACATTCCACAGGACTAAGCTGGAAGAGACTGTTAAATAAATACCGAGGCAGAATACCATCCCAGTGGCTTTTCGTGTTGTTATTTATTTGCCATTGGGATAGTATAAACAACGCCTTAACATTATTTACTGTATGTAGTCATGAGTACCAGGTAACACAATAGAAGTAACATTTACTTACTATATAGGTACACCCAACAGTCACACTCAGTTCTGATAGTTTACCAGGTTAACCTGTATCGTGGGTGTCAGAAACCACGAGGGGCTACAGTCCCACATTACCCAAAACCCGAAGCATGTATTTGAAGATCACACAAACACTTGTGTCAGTGCGGGAATGGAAACTGCAGAATCTCGTCTCGACTACACGTTTACTACGCCGTAGATGCTATCAAAATCCCCCTCAACCCCCACATGCAGTTAGAACACTTCCACTTTTGCGTTCTACCACATTATTCCCTCGGTAACGCGACCGAACTAATTAGGTCACAGCCCGAAAAATATAACAATAAAATTAATATAGTTTAGTTTTTTTAGTTTTTAACACACACACAAGCGGAGTTTCCCAAAATGGTATACGGTTTTGCAATTATTACCACTCATTTACTCACTTATCTTCCTTCATAATGCTGAGCCTATCCCAATTAAAGGCACAACCGGTAATAGTTTTAAGTCGAAAAACTCAATCTGGATTTGTGGTTTCACAACCCAGGATTTAAAACCCATGTCCTTACCGGTTCCTCAGCTTAAGCACGTTACCATTAAACCAGTGAAAACCTACATTTAACGCCGAACATACTGAACGAAATCAATTTACCTTTACAAATCAGCTCACATTCAAAAATACTTTTTTATGACAGGCAAAGGTATTCAAGTCATACATCCGTGACCTAAATGCCGCCAATCAATTCCGCTCACATAGTCCAACTACGTTTTGGCTGTACGATTAGTTTCGAAAACAGATGGCCGCACCAGCGATTACTGACAGCTGGAGTCGCGTTCGATCAAACACGTCCGTCAGCCGGACGAGGGTCGGACGACGTCTGGACAGGCTGAGCAAGAGAATTGGGAAGAATGCCCTATGAGATATGAGATATGATATCTATAAGATATGAATTTTAAGGTGATGCAATAAAACTCATGATGTAGTTGCTTACGGCGATTCGACCTGTGCCTCAATTGAAAGTTTTTCGATACGTATATCGCCATCCGTATTGAGAAAATATATGTATGAAATAAATTATTAGTAGGGCACCCCTACTGGATTATGTTAAAAAGAACTATTAAGTCCTGTACGGTTCTTAAAGGATATGCCGGCAAACAAACAAGCGGAGCACCTATTAGTAATTTATCTTTTTACCAACCATAAACACATACAATCAAAATAATCATGGTCGCGTTACCGACTTTAAAGGAAATCCCTTCCCTCGAAGACCTTTTATCAATCCTTTAACTATCCCTACTTACAGACTTGGGAAGAGGCCTTTGGATATCTCGCTCATCGTACGAATCGCTGTATAAGCTTCAAGTAGTTTTTGATCTGATTCTAACACATTCATTTCCTAGAAACCACTATGACTAGTGAATGTGATCTACATTTTTAGAGCCATATACCTAAAGTATTAACTAGGAAATTAAAAATTCGGTTCATTGACGTCGACAAGCGGCAAACACACCCATGATTTATTTTAGATATCTATAGGTAATCACATACTTGCTCATTTGCCGGTTTTCTGCAACAAATATAATGAAATTGCTGGTGGTAGGATATTCATATCCGCCCGAATAGCGACTACCGTACACATGGTGTTAAAATCTGCCATAGTGACCCACACACCTTCTGTGATCGCGTTCCAGGATCAGCCAGAGTATAACCGGTTGTTCCGTAGAGCTTGCGACATGATTTGATGGTTGATTGGAGCGGGTACATCTATGTATCCCTGTGCCTGCATCGGTCATCCTTGTCCTGTCGCAGGCCTTTGCTTCTTCCCTCACCCAAGATGGAAGAAGTATTTATACAGGCCGGCATGACTCTGGAGACCACCGATAAACTCATTGTTCGATTGTCAACCACCAGGTCGCTAGTTTTTTGGATTGTACTACGCTTACTATCAGGTGTAGTGCAATCACTTTGCCGAGCTCGGATAAAAAAAAAATGTTTATCCGTGACGACCAAAAAGCTTCGTTATAAAATCCATAAAACTTATTATGCCCTATCGGTAGTTCTAGCTACAGCCCTGTGTCTGTATGGGTAGGACGGTCCATCCACGCGTTATGTGAAATGGACCTGCGAATACAGGCCCAGCGAGATAACATAAGGGTCAGATAACTATGGACGGATGGATTACATTTTTGTAATGGAAATGTAGATGTTTAATTCTTATGTATAAAAATAAAAAGCTACTATTAGGATTTATACTGACCTTGCACTACGTTAAACTTGTGTCATAGGTATCTGGAACTACTACCCGAAACAAATATTTGTGGATCACACAAACAGCTGTCTCGGTGCGGGAATCCATCCATCCCACGGCCTCTCGCTTCACAGCCGACTACTCAAATACTGAGCCACTAAGGCTTTCTACAACTAGTTATGGAATGGATAAAAAAAGTTTTGAATTATTTATGTTTTATTACTTTATTTTATAATTGTGATAAAAAGATGCATACATACATTTTCTATTTTTTAGTTAATATTTACCTATCTCAAAGGATTAAATGAATCAAAAGCCTTTAAAATTTTATTTTGTATACAGCGTAAATTGTAATAAAAGGCTTGGATTAAAACATGACTTGTTGTTGGTTCGGAGTCCTTTATTTGAATGATCACTTATCTTATTGCCGAAAAACTTATTTATTCATATTATAAAACTGACGTTGCTTAACATACTTACTTTGGTGTAATATTCATCGAAGACATATTTAATCATAATTATTAAGAAGTCCTAAATACCAAAGGCTACGTTATAATACAAATGGTGCAATATTCATACACTCTTGAGTTTATTAACTTATTTCGCAATATTACCTTACAACTCCCCCGAAAAAGGGCCTGCTACCCCATTTAAGGAAAGAGAATTTTTTGAGAAAAAATTAAGAAAAAATTCAAAACTATTACAAACTGTTACGAAGTTTAGAATTTAACTTCACATATTTTTTTTAGAGTAACAAAGATAAACAAACATTTATAAAACATACAATAAAAGTACTTAATATTAACTAAATTATCTCTTAGTGTTATTCTTATGTATAACATATTCTTTATTATCCTTTAAAATCTTAACATTAGGAGAAACTTCCTCAATAACTTCGTAGGGGCCGTTATAGATGTTTTGAAGCTTAGATCCAGTTTGATTTTTTATAAGAATAAGGTCACCCTTTTTATAAGTTACGGAGTAAGTTTTCTTATCATACATTAATTTTCGTCTTAATTTACTTTTAACAAAACTGCTTGGCATCATACTGGGCTCGCTGTAAACGATAACGTTCAACCGCTGAGCTTGCAGTATTTGTTATTAAAATCGACTCTTTTACGATGCGATTAGTCATTTTTATTATATTGCCATTGTTGGCATTTCTTAACGTAGTTGATTACATCATTCGTCATACCTGGTATATACCAGTAATATAATATGATTATATTATCCTCGTGATCACTAATTCTTACAACATTGGTTGTAATTAAAATTCTAGGTACCTTTATATACCTTTATTACCTTTATATTTATAACCTTTATATATGCAACTTTTCATATGACTTGCAAGTATTTTATATTTGTTGCATTTTGCCTATTCTTTATAGGTAATTAATATTTCTTTTTCGCACATCAATCCTAAATCTCTCGCTAACTCCGTCGTGGTAGATTACGATCGAGTATTTAGGGAAATAGTACAACTTGAAGGTACATACGTGCATTTCATTTATATTTCTTTTCGAACATCAATCCTAAAACTCTCGCTAACTCCGTCGTGGTAGATTACGATCGAGTATGTATGTATATGTACTACGCGTACAGTATCCTCTATTCGAATAACGACAAATCAAATTCTTAAAATCTTTCGTCATTAATAAAAGTCAATTCTGTCACATCAGTCAGTTTTTTCAGAATTTCTACAGTCTCAGGTTGATCAGACCGGCTACTGGTAGAAGTCTGTTCTGTCAAATCATTGTTATCAGTCATGTATATCTCAGATTTCACACGTTTAGTTTTGTGCTCTCATCAATACAGAAACTACTTGTTCTCCAATATATTTTAAATCATCACACGTTATTGATACCGGGAGTCGGCTTAGTGCGTCTGCAGTTGCATTATTCCGATCCGGGATGTGCACGATCTCAAAATCATATCCTTCAAGGTATAGTCGAAACTTAGTTAGTCTACTGGAAAGATCTTTTAAACTAAATAAATATACTAATGGCTCATGATCTCTAAAGATTTTAAACTTTCTGCCATACAGATATGGTCTAAAATACCTTACTGCTCATACGATAGCTAGTAATTCTAAATCTATTATCTTCTAAAAATCTTCTAAATCTATTCTAAATCTATTTTCTGCGGGCGATAAGTTACGGCTCGCATAAGCAACTACGTGACAATTACTGTTAGACAAAATCACGTCTAATCCTAAAATCCTAATCCTGATTACAAGCGTCGGTTCGCAATTGAAAAAAAAATCGTCTCTGAACATATAAGTATAAACCGTTTATAATAATTTGCGAAATTAGCAGTATCGCTTTATGTCATCCGAGTTCATTGGCACTGCGCAATGTCTCGATTTTGGTAACGTCAGGAAAAATGCCATTCGATGTTATTCCATGACCTACATAAACCTTACATAACTTCGCACCGAGGCGGTATCGAATGTTTGTTACTCATCATTATATCTTATTTTAATGCAAATATTTTAATTATTCTTATTAAGTTATATTAAACTATCCTTACAATTAATAATTGCTTCATAACACGTTTTAAAAATTATCTCCTAAGATTCCGTTTGCAGTACATGACATATTCTTAAACACAAAAAAAAATTCACATAAATATTTCGTTAACAAAATTATGAAAGTTAATTAAAATAGATATTGAACATAAAAAAAAATATTACAAATTACATACTTTTAGTTATCCTTACTTCAAACTTTGTTGGTAAGAAGCGCGTTGACGATGATGTTGGCTGTTGATGATGGCTTAGGGGCGAGCGGCTGATGGCGGAGCTGGCGCAGATGTGGAGTTTGTACGGCATCGCTGCTGATGATTCTGGCCGTAGTTGGGTGGTTGGGCCGGGCTATACCCTGGACTCCTCCAAACCTTCTTTCTTCTCTCTTGTTAACTTCCAAAATAACCTCCAACGCTCTGTATGGTATTGCGTTGTCGTGGCCGAAAGCTGCTCCGTTGGCGTTGATTTTTCCATTATGTGATATTGATTTTGAATTTACTTTCTTCTAAGTTTATTTTGATTATTTTTTTCTTCTTTTCTTAATTTTCTTCCAAAATAGGTACCAAAATAGGTGGCCATGGCCATAAGGCCATGTGGTATCCCATAATGGATACCGCTGGCAGGGTCGCCATGTAATAAAACGTGGCGACTTGGATTAAAATAAGGCTTGATATTAAAACATGACTTGTTTGTTTGTTCTGTGTCCTTTATTTGAATGATCACTTATCTTATTGCCGAAAAACTTATTTATACATATTATAAAACTGACGTTGCTTAACATACTTACTTTGGTGTAATATTCATCGAAGACATATTTAATCATAATTATTAAGAAGTCCTAAATACCAAAGGCTACTTTATAATACAAATGGTGCAATATTCATACACTCTTGAGTTTATTAACTTATTTCGCAATATTACCTTACAAAATGGACCGGCTCGACCGGGTCGTTGTCACTGTCTCACAGAAAACCAACGCAAAGTAGCGGCTTGCTGCTGCGTTTCGTACTGTGAGTGAGATATCCGGAGGCCCAAATCTCGCTCCCCTTTCCTAATCCCTAATTATGTAAGGCCGACAACGCGGCCATGATTCTTCTGGTATTGTGGGCGTACATGGGCGGTGGAAACCACTTACAATCAGGCGACCCACTTGCTCGTTTGCAGGCCGATGCTATAAAAAATGTATGAATTAGCTTAAAGCTACGAAAGAAGTCAATATAATAGTAGTCTTTTATTCAGTTTAATAAATACTTAATAAATCATGGTACATTATTGTAGCGTATCTATACAATACCACGTGAAGTTACACGTACTCGTAGATAAGTAAAATTAATGGTCTATGCCAACAGCCGCCGGCAATTTTAAAGTTGTAACACACGCTTCCACGGGGAACAATGTAACGCAATTTTAAATTGTTGCCGCCACCAAGTGCTCTAATTTTGTTCCATTTTTAAAATTTGCTTTTTTTGTTGTAATAAAAAAATATATACGTACAATGCTGGCTGGAATAAAGCTATAATGTTATACAAAAACTAGTGAAGTCCATACATAGTTTTTTGGTACACTTAAATTATCTAATATTATGGAGTTTTGGTGGGAATTCTGACAGTGCGGTTCATCGATTATTTTAATTTATTTCAAAAACTAGTTTAAAGTTGTGTTTGTTGTTTAAAAGTGATGTAGATTTGTGTAATAAATATTGACGGTGATGTACAGTGTATGGGAACATTGAAATAAATGAATTAAGCACCTTACTGGAAGGAATCCACACCAAAACTCCAACAAGACTTTGAAAACGTCCACACCGTTATGTCATCGTTCTTGTGAAAACTTGAGAATACACTAAACTTGTCATTGGCGAAATGCCTAATAATGCCAAGCCATAAATTAAAAAATTGGTGTGTGTCGTGGGACACCAGGTAGGAACGAAGTTCCTTCGGCTAATGTAGAATCGACACAAATTGCAAAAAATTCAAATTATCAACTGAAATAACAAAATAGGTCTCTTTATTTTTGTTTGACAACATAAAATTACATAGAAATAGAATAGAAAAATAGAAATAAAAAAAAGACGTGTGGCACTCGGAGACTGCCGCGGTAAAGCTATTGTATAGCATTTTTTATCAACTTAAAAATAACGGACGGCCGTGTTCTATAATCAAAAATTCAAATTTCAAACCGCGTCTACATTTCCAAATGTCATAAGTTTCACAACCATCTGTTTTATTAACGGAATTTCGACTTTAACTTTGTGTGCTAGATATCAAATTAAGTTAAAAAAAATTATGTCGTGACAAATTTTTCGTGCCAACTTTTCGTACCAATTTTTTCCGTCTAGCCCCCTTTCGCAACGCGCGATAAGGAACTACGTTCCAAAAGTAAAAGAAGATTTTAATATTACGTACGTGAAGAATGTACTTTTTTACAGTTATTTTGATTACTTAAACTAGCTGCTAAAAGCGTTTAACGAAGAGTGAAAGACTTTGACTTTATTTCAAAACATGTTTACAGGCTATCTTGAAGACTGCATTAATTTTTGCATTTTCAGTGCAAAAATCAGAAAATTATTATTGACGCATTGACGGCGCTCAGCGCGGCGACATAACAATGTATCAAAAATCACTTTTTAAAAGCATGGTTTGAAATAATGCATCTATTAGATACTTTTTAAATACGAATAATAAAGAACGCAAATATTACGTTTCTACAGAACAGCAAATTACTTTCTTACAAAAAATAAATATCAAACATAAAGTAAAAAGGTTAAACTCATTCCCAAAACCTATTCGAACGGCCTCATTTCCGAAAAACAAAATATAAATGACAAAAACAAAGAATTTATTATGTCGTATCAGTGGAGTTAAAAAATATACGCGCGGACGTCACGAGGTGGTCGGTGGTGATAAAATGTTTATTTGATAAGGGTGGGATTACAGAGAAATTCAAACTTCACTTACCTGAGGCGATGGGCACTTGCTAAAAAAATATCTTCCTACACACTGCTGAGTAGGTAAGCGAAATGCGTTATATTTACTCGTATATTTTAATTGTATTTTTATCATTCTTAACTCCTTTTTTTTCTCGGTTTATACATACAATCAACATGTTAATTGCAACGAATATTATGATTGTATTGTATATTATTATAATTATCTGCGTAAGTGGGGCACCTTAGACACAAAGTTCACCTGCACGTAATGCACGACAATGATTGACCGACGAAGCAATGCAAAACTTGATTCCCGGTGCGTGTTGTGGGGGCCAGATGGCAAGTCGCCTTACAAAATACCAAGTCCTAGGTCAAAATATTTCGGAAAGTCAGGCAAAAAGAAAAAAAAAGAAAAGGTAATTTTGCAGCTAGTTCGCCAAGTTTATTTCCGCCACATAATGTCAGAGCGTGATACAATCGCCACACCGCGCACAAATTCCAATCCCGAGTAACCAAAATATGAATTTTTGAATTGAAATCATAAAGTATGAATGCTCGACCAGGATAGTAACAATAAAATGATAAACAATATTTTATTTTTTACTTTATAAACTCGTAACAATTCTATTAAATTCCATAGATATAGACGATTGAATCCACTAATGATAATAAAATAAGTAATAATAAAAGACGGTCACTTACCATCACGTTGCACTTTATCGGACTATCCTATTAAAAAAATCGGAACTTGTCAAGTCAGTTTATTTATATTTTTCCGGATGGCTGAAGAGAGCGGCGGTATGTGCCTACTAGAGTTCTTGAAAGGAACGCGCGACCATCGGAGTGGAAACCTCCGCTTTGTTATTGATACTTTTCACCAACAAATATTAACATGAAAGAGGAAATGTTTTTTTCCTTTGCGCAATAATTTTAAAACAGCCAAGCCTTAGGCGGTATTGAATATACCATAGATAACATTTACATTTCCCAGAAATTCAAAAACAAAATAAACGCCGCGCCTTGTTCAAAATATTCTTTTCACGATAAAAATTGTATTTGAAGTTGCATATTTTATAACATGGCGATGGCATGGACAAAGAGGAATTTAAAAAATCTTTTGAGCGTACGGAGAAATGAGCAGATTTTTCTTCTTGTATCTATTATGCATGTACTTCATTTAATATACCTACAAAGGTTAATATATCGCATAATGCAATGTATTATTATTACTATAAAACACTCTCACGTCATGTTTAACCTTGATTTTTAATGAAAACAGACTGGCTAGTTTTGCGCGGTGAGTGAAATTTCCGGGGGCCCACATCTGACGTTGTGATGTATGGGTATTAATGGAAAAGTAGAATTCGGTTATATAGATCATTTACAATTCATTTGACTAAGTTTTTAGTTACAACATCTAGTTACAATGTGTCCACGTTCGACCTGCTAAGAGTAGATATCTTAAAAAAACATTATCATTAGTTTAAAGCAGAGTGTCCCAGACTTTTTATCTCATAGACTTTAAAAATTTAGCTGGTTCCGGTGGACCTCCTGCAGCTACATTTCTACCATATTCCCAAAACTCGACAAAAAATATGCAAGATAACAGTCGTTGAGCTTCTTTAATTTAAAATATTTAATAATAAACTGAACTGATGTCCTCAATTATCAAGCTGCTAAAGCCCTACTTCCACTGGTAGGATATTCATATCCGCCCAGATAGCGAACACCGTACACATTGTGCTAAATCCAGCCATAATGATTCACACGCCTTGTGTGGATCGCGTTCCAGAATCAGCCAGTGTATATCCAGTTCTCCCGAGGGGCTTGCGACATGACTTGATGGTTGATTGGGGCGGGTATAGGCCTACATCCTTGTATTACTGGGCCTGCATCGGTCATTCGCCTGTCCTATCGCAGGCCCCTCGATTTCCATCTCCGAAAAGGGAAGAAACATTTATACAGGCCGGCACGACCCTGATGATCACCGATAAACTCATTGTTTGTCGGTGGTTGCTGGTCTTTGGACTGCACTACGCTTACTATCAGGTGCAGTGCAGTCACTTTGCCCTGCTTGGATAAAAAAAGCACATATTATTATTATTACGGTGGTCGGAACGTCGTTCGAGCGTCAAACTTTCTGACAGCAAATTATTGAAGAGATCAAATTCATGTCACGCATCTATTCAAGCCAGACTGACGCAGGTTTCTCGTTCAATTTGGCTTCTCCATGTACAGGCGTCTTTAACATATGGACAGAAGGACGCGCTATCAAATCACCACGGGATAAACTCTGGAATAATAATCGCAAACGTTTGTTGAACGAGTTTGCATATTTCGCAAAACGTTATGTTTTTATCCGGTTTGACAATTCGTGATAACATTTCTGTTTGTTTGCAGAGTGGTTCGAGAATTTTTTATATTTTAGTATGCAACCAGTGTTCAAAATAAATTGCAGCATGTACGTTTTTTTTTTAAAACATGCAATATAAGATCCCGAGGGATTTTTTGATGGATCGTGCTCAGTTTTGTGAAAGAGTGAACGCTTGGATAATGCCCCTATTTCCGGGGGTCATGACCGGGTACTGTATGTAACATTGTATGCTAGCATGGCAATTCTTAAGATAAACAACTAAATTTTCAATGTTTATTTTTTATAGTAGAGGCCGGCTTAAGAGTAAGTGGATCACCTGATGGTAAGTGAGCTCCACCGCCCATGAACATTCAAAATACCTGAGGAATCATAATTTGCCTGCCTTAAAGGAAACTGATTATTAAGCGATTGAGAAAGGGAGGGGATTATTGGCCTCTGGACATCTCTCTCCGTACAAAACGCTACAGCAAGCTGCCACTTTACGTTGATTTTCTGAGAGACAGTGGTAACAAACCAGTCAAGCCAGCCCATTCATGCTGTCGACAAAGTTGTCTACAGCGTGGCTTACCACTTAGCGAAGATGGTTGCGTCAAACGTTACACGCAAATGTCAGTAACGCAGTCATCTCTTAACAAATTAAAGGCGCCAGTGACGCCGTGTGTTACCGACGCTACCGTCAAAAGATCTTCCATATATTGGAGTGCACGGTACCAAAAAACACTCGCGTCATTTCTGACGCTGAGTCAATGACGCAAGCGTCTACAATGTGACACAAAGGAAGTTTGTCTTTACAGCGACTGATGAGAGTATATCTTTGTTTTGCCATTGTTTTAGGAATTTACGTAGAATTCAAAAATATTTCTTCTATTGTTTGTAAACATGCTTAAATAAGGCGTAATGCCAAGCCAGTGGTAACGAAGTCGGGGATTTAATTAAGTGAATAGGTTCCGTCGGCTTCTCGTATCTCTTTGTTTTCATTTTACTTAAATGTAGACTGAGTGCTTATTTAATTCGGTGGAAATAAAGACAGACCTTAAGGTGGCTTCACACTGGACATAAATGATAGATAAAAAAAAATTAAAAAACACGCTTTTACAGAAAATCTAACTAATAAATAAAAACGTGTTTTTAGTTCTTTTTTTACTATTATTTATTTTTCATATTAGTTTTTTTTTTATTAAATTGTTATCGGTCCTTGATAAGTATGCCAAATTTTAATTTAATCCGACATTTTGAAGGAAGACAAAATCATGTTCAAATTTTCCGTTACATGCAAACATACGTCTGAAGCTAACAAAAGCGTTAAAAACGTTCTTTATCACGTGTTAAATATAAAATGATTACATAATGTTATATTATAATTTAATTGTACATAAAAAATGTATATCCTGGATACAACGCGAATGCTTATTATTTGGTTATTACTTGCCATTAAACTCATTACTGGAGTTTTTTGCATTCGTTTCATAATATAGCACTCGGATTATTGGCGGGTAAGGAATTTTCCAGTCGGAAATATTTTAAACTAGCCTTTAGTCGTGGCTACGCCCAAGCGAAAGTCTTTCGGAGATAAAAAGTTCCCTATGTCCGAATCGAAAATTCGTCCAAATTCATTCAGCCGTCAAGCCGTGATTGGTTACATCTAAACTCACAAACATTCATACTAATGATACATATATTTTTTATTTGATTTTATTGCTGGTGGGCGGATACTTGTATCCGACCGGATAGCGACCACCGTACACTGGTGCTAAAACCTGCCATAGTGGCCCACCGTGTGTGGGTCGCGTTCCAGGGTCAGCCAGTGTATATCCGGTTCTCCCCAGGGGGCTTGCCCCCTGATCCTAACCCTTTTCTCATCCCTTTTTCCTTCCCCTCCCCCTTGGCCCTTTGGCAGGCCGGCATGATCTTGCCGACCTACGATGGACACATTGTTTATCGTTGGTCGACACTATTCTTGGATTGCGCTACACTTACCATCAGGTGTAGCGTAGTCACTTTGCCGAGCCCGGATTAAAAAAAAAAAAGACTGACGAAACGAGCAAGGCGCTCGCCTGATGGTAAGCGCCACGCCTGTCCATAAACAGAAGCAATACCACACCGAACTTTGAATTACAAAGCACTGCATGGCACTCGCTCGTCACCCCGAGACATAAGATGTTAAGTCTCATAATACCCAGTAATATCACTGCCTTCAATTTCCTTCAAACCAAACAACAGTGCTTACACACTACAGCTTGGCGGCAGAAATAGACAAAGCGGTGGTACCAACCCAGACGGCCTCTCGCATACGACCTACCACCTTGTCAATCATTATTAAAACCTTTCCCAAAACATAGGCAGAATTAATAATGTTGGCAGATGCACTAGTTGTATCTCTGTATACCCCTTTGGGGCCAGCGTGAGGGCATGTATTAATTTATATTCCAGAAGGTTCGCTCCAGTCAACAACTGGGACTTTGTCGTAACTAACATTTCAGTTTACAAACGGCAATCCAACACAAATTGCACTCTAGCGATTTGTACCGTATCTAAACTGTTTGTCTTCCACCGCTTTATAAATTACACAGTAATTGTTGTAATCTAGTCTAACACGGGCAAAATTGCTTTGTTTAACAATGTTGTTTGAGTTTAATACGGTAGCTGGTTTATTTTTTATTCGGTGGCGATTGTGTCCTTTTGCACTCAGTAAAATTAGTGCGATCAAAGATGATAAATACTTACATTAACTTAATGATGATTGAATCAACCTCGCAACGGAGGCTTATTATAATCTTGAATAACTTTTTTCACAATACTGAAGTAAATGCTACCAAAATAATTCTTACTTCTCAAATGTTTAATGCTATACCTTGCATAAAACATAACTATAGCGGAATAGGCCGTAAATATAATTTTAATTTCAACATAGGGTGTAGATTCATGTAGATGCCTCGTGGTTTTTTAATCCGATAATCCGACTGATTAAGTTCCCGATTTTACTCAAATTTAACAGAAAACTGTAATTTACGAGGCCCATGTAATTTGAAAATGTTTGATGCGTAAATAACAGTTTTCTATGATATTCTCAAGATTGTTACATCATACAAGAAATTCTATCTATTTAAATGCGACTTGAAGTAACAAAGCATTTCAAAAGTAACATATCCTATGACTTCATAATTACAACCACAGTTGCTCATTAACGGCAACTAAGGTTTGCATAATATCCAGTTTGTTAATCAGAAAACATAATTTAAGAATCATCAAATTGCACAAAGCTAGAAACATAAAAATACCTACCGAACACCTTTGTTTTATTTTACGAGTATAATTATGACAGAGACCTAACTTAGGGCAACATTCGATATGCTTCGAAAGGAAGGACAGTCGATAGATTCTGTTGCTGTCAACCAAAAACTCATGTTTCATTGAAAATAAACAGCGACCACACTAATTATAAGCGATTTAAAATGTCATTTACCAAGCTGAGACAAAACCATGAACATTATTAATACCAAATTATCCTTCATCTCAACAATGAAGCATAAAAGGGCTCTTCGATTCCGAAAAAATTAATGGCACCCAACCTCACTCGAAAAGTCAATAGCCTAAGCCCAACCTTACTCTTTGAACTCTGTCAAGATCCAATGAAAGATCCGGCATTATTCACAGATAAAAGATCTTACATATTTCAACGGACCATAAACCGTGACGAAGCGAGATCTAGAACTGAAAGGCTCTTCAATACCTTAATCCCGAGTCTTTGAACAGTCGCCGGTTCACATCCATCTTTCATCACCATTTCGTATATCGATGGGCATTTGTCCGGCGAGGCTGATAGTGTCGTTATATTACAAAAATACCTAGAACCCCATACTAAAACATACATCATAACATAACAGGCCTTCTTAACCTGGTCAGAGCATTTTAGGTGTAGGCTTAAGGGTCCGACTTCGGGCAGTTGGTATGAAATTATATTACGCTCTTTTGTTACAAAATTGTGGTCATTACTCAAAAGGAAAGGGTCGTGTATTAAATGCACTGGTTACTCCACCATGTGATGTCGCATTTGTTAAAGTTTATCTTTGTCATTTTTATCGCTGGATATCTTTTCTTTATTATGTTTATTTTTTATGGCAACCAGTGACAAACGAGCAAGTGGGTCACCCGATAGTAAGTGATTTTCACTGTCCATATGAACGCCCCCAATACCAAAAGAATCATAAACAGTAAAAGGATATCTAAAGGATTAGAAAGGAGAGGCGGATTTAGGCCCTTGGATACCTCAGTAACCGAATGAAACGCTACAGCAATCGGTCTTCAACTTTAGGTCGGTTTTGTGTGAAATATTGATAATGACCCCATCAAAAATAAAAATCCCTATCCTTTTGCTTTAAGGTTGACAACGCACTCATAACTCTGGACAGAGGTGTTCACTTACTATCAGGGAAATCATAATTAAATTAATTTTTAAATTTGCTTATTCATGCACGGGCTAGGAGAAACGCACTAGCCTGTGGCATAAAAAATAATTAAAAACCCAAAACTTAACCGATCGTAGCTACCACTAAGATATCACAATTTGTTACAGTGAAGATGACAATTCTTATAACTTGCAATTCAAATGAAATATTGACAGTGTGATTTTTTTTTTTATTGTGGTGCTCTATTTCCCACTCTCGTCCCTCTGATACTATTATTCAGAGTTTGTAAACACCTAGGAATTCACATGCCTTTATTAAAAAAAAATATATACAAAAGTACTCTGTTTAAAAAATCGCTTTACTTAATCTAAGTGTATCACAGTCAAAAACATACATTTAGCGATTATCATTTATATTTTAAAAACATTTAAAAAAAAATCTTTTAGATAGCTTTTTATATAACACTACTAATATTGCAACGTGTCTTCAACGCAAACCCATGGCACCCATGGCAACTAAAAGCTTATAATCTCATATTAGATGCTGTAGTTGCCCTTTTCAGTGGTTCCTCTTCACGCTACACGTTATTTGTCGGCAATATTTTAAAAACTTGGGTCTAACACACAGTGTGAATGTTGGGCGTGTTTAATTAAAGCTAGGTCTTCGTTGAAGACATGTGGCTAAATTCGGAAGCTATTTGTGCCCTCGACGTAGACGGGCGATGTCATGAATTATTCCGAACTCAGTTGAGACGAGACTTGGAGACTAACGTCCGATGAATCAGTTCGGTTTCTAAATTTAATATTGTGATTGAGTTATTTATAATTGTTTGAAGGTTTTCATCTATTGCATTAACTAGAATAAAAAAAGACTGTGAGTTCAATTCCCGACCCGGTTCCCGTTCCCATTCGAGACTGGGTGTTGTAGGACCGCAAATCCCTCGTAGTTCTTGATGCAGAACTGAAGAATATATAAGTGACTGTTGAATATATTTTATTTATTTCTTATTTACTGCATATTTTTTTAAAGCAATGTTTATTAGAGAACTATAGCTTTGAAATGCACAAGCCCCCTTATTGTTTTGTTTATTACAAAGGTTAGGACTAACTACTGATGACTAAAATACCTACTGGTGCTGCTGGTCCTATCTGATATCTGATATATATTTGTTCCCGACTACATTCACATGGTGAATAACCCACTATTGTGATTAATTCCGGAGATCATGTTGTGAGGTCAGCCAGTGTATATCTATTAACTTTAGGCCGGCATAATTCTAACGCCCGTGAGGGACATCTCTCAACCTACTATTACACTGTACTACTTACTACTGTACTACTTATCAGGTGCAGTGTAGTAACTTTTCAAAAATATTTCAGCGTACTTACACATAAAAAAATATTATTAAAGTATTTTCCTCTTTATAAATGCTAAAAACGTTACGAATACATCGGCAAATGTTTTTCTTCCGCGTCCTCCCCGATGATGAATGGCGGTTTTGTCTTTACAAATTGAGATCTTGTTGAACCGAGTTTCCTCGTCGGAAAATACAAATATCTGCTATTTACGTTGCGGAAGCATCTTTAATAAGTATATTAAATTACACAACCTATATTATAATATATGAGACAGAAAGGTTCTGGAATGGAGGCCACGTACTAGCAAGCGCAGCGTTGGACGTCCACCTACAAGGTGGACAGACGACCTGATAAAGATCGCAGGAAGTCGCTGGATGCAGGCCGCTTCCAACAGGTCGGTCTGGAAATCTTTGGGAGAGGCCTATGTTCAGCAGTGGACGTCTTGTGGCTGATGATGATGATGATGTATAATAAATATATTATTACATTATATCGTGCAGTGTATAAGACAAAAATCGCCAATACGTGAACTTTACGGTACAGCGGTATAAAGATTGTTGTACCATGAAAATTCATATAAATGTTCATACTGGAAATTTTCAGTAAAACCTATATTATTGAATCATATTTTCTCGTAATATACCGATTATTTTTATTGTAAAACTATTTTAAAATGCTCTACAAATTAAAATGGTCTTTAAATTTCACCCCTTAGGAGGGGTAAAATAAGGGATGAACGGTTGTATGGAAGTATGCCGGAAATATGACTATGCAGAATTTCACGCAAACAAAACCGCGAGCTAATGCTACTTATAGATATATATGCAAGTTTTTGCGTTTGGGAATCTGGATCTTCGTAAATGAATCATACCTCAATGGGAGATCCAATTTGAATGCAATTTTGCACACATATAGATCGACCCAGATTAGATAATCAAATAAATATTCCGAATAAAGATATTCACGTAGACAGAACCGCAAGCGGAAGCTAATGAAGTAATATTTTCTTTTTGCCGTACAGTGCCGTAAAAATGTTTCGTCTGACTTTCCATCGTATACTTTGTGCATTAGAACAAAAACTTACCTACAGGTATTTTACATTCAGCACCCGTCGACTCGATGAAAAAAACCGGAGCGCCGGCACGACTTTTAAATTGCAACATCCGTTCATAAAATTCATCTCACATTCCCGTGTTTCGAAACAAAAGCACACGTAACTTTGCTTTCATACGGCGAAAACAAAATAAATACAATCTAAATTCTGGCTCGCAGTCATCTCGCGCGCATCGCCTACTCCGGAAATTTTGCACCATTATTTTTTACACGTACTAAAACATACACGATGGCTCATTCAAATTGCCCCATCTGGATAAAGAGCGTTTAATTTTGTGACAGAGGGCAGAAAACAGTGCTGCACCCATAATTCGCCGAGGTCCATCCCCATAACGTGATAGGGATACAATACAATAAAATACAAAACTCTTTATTGTATAACCAATAATCACTTAACATAATTCACATAGGACTACTTAATGGTTTTACAATGGACGGTCTTATCGCTACGACCGATCTCTGCCAGACAACCTTTGGATGGACAGAAATTCAAGTAAAATAAGTCACGGTGGTGTACAATAAAGAGAGAGAGAGAGTGAGAGACAAGGACATCGTAAATTTAATACTTAGGGATGATCCTATCGCCATACATACATACATAGATTCACGCCTGTTTCCCATAGGGATAAGCAGAGACAACGGTCTTCCACGTGCTACGATCTTTACACAACTCTTTGGCTTCCTTCACTCTCATTAGATTCTTCATGCATGCACGTCTGTTTAGGGTACTTCTGACCTGGCCTTTCTCGATAATATCTCCGACTTGATCTTTCTATATCCGCCATATCCGGCAGAAATTCCTATTTTGGGCAACTCATGTGTGATTTTTTCAAATCTAAAAGTGGTGTCGGTTTCAAAAGTATTTATAAATCTATACTAATAATAAAGCTGTAGAGTTTGATTGTTTGATTGTTTGTTTGTTTGTTTGTTTGTTTGAACGCGCTAATCTCAGGAACTACTGGTTCGAATTGAAAAATTCTTTTTGTGTTGGATAGTCCATTTATCGAGGCAGGCTTTAGGATATATAACATTATGCTGCGACCATTAGGAGCGAAGCATGAGTGCAAAATGTTGGAAAAACGGGGAAAATTATTTATATTGAAGGCTTCCGTTGCTATGGTAATCAAATATGGTCGGAATTAATGCATTATTGTCAATTATTTTCCAAAGTGTTATCAACATAATATTATTACTGGACCGATTTGAAAAATCCTTCCACTATTAGAATCCTACATTATCCCTGATAAACATAGACTACTTTTTATGCCGGAAAAAGCAGATCACGCGTGCGGAGCCGCGAGGAAAAGCTAGTTCAATAATAAAGCTGAAAAGAAAAGGGAATGATCGTAATTATCATTATAGAAAACATGACATCTACATGAAAAAGTAATTTAGAAAATACTTTACTGATATTTTAACATCACAAAAGATTTTTTTGTCTGAGCAACAATTTTTCCAGTTATCACTGCCTCATCGTCTTAATCAAATTTCTCTTCAACTCCTAAAACATGTTTGGACTCGGAGTTTGGTCTTTTAACATATTTTGTCACGTTATTGATATATGTATATATTTGACTATTTTTATCAAATTAAAATCAATTTAAATCGATATAAATACGTCACATATTGTTTACATCACAGCATGAAGACAGGACTGGCAAGTTTCTTTTTGCCTGTGCCTCTTGCGACAAATTCGTGCAGCTACCTATAATTTAACCATTCAATAAACAACAGACTAAAACAGTGTTAACTTCAAATGGGCTTCCACTGCATCTGATAGCATATAACCTAACAGATTTCAAACAGCTGTGATTGAATGAGAGCCAAATCACTTCACAGTTCACAATGGTTTTAATAGGTCCATTTATTAAGTAACGGATAAAGATGATCGAATTACTTTATAAAATGTAACACCGGTGTTTGGGCTATTAAACCAATACAAACAATAAAATAAATTAAATACAAGTTTTACAAAGCGGCAGATCCCGCGTATGCGAGAGGTCCTCTGGGTTGGTACCACCACTTGTCTATTTCTGCCGCCAAGAAAGAGTGTGTAAGCACTATTGTGTTTCGGTTTGAAGGACATTGAAGCCAGTGAAATTACTCAACTTTATGAGAATTAACATCTTATGTCTCGGGGTGACGTGCTTAGTTCAGTGCCAGGCAGTAGCTTTAATTCAAAGTTCTGTGTGGTGAAACAGAAGCATGTTTATGGACAGGCGTGGCGTTTACCATCAGGCGAGTGGCTTGCTCGTCATTCAATCAAATAAAAAAGTAAAATAAAGATAAATTATGTAAAATAAAGGTTTCTAAGCTACCATCGTCAACTATAAAATATCAAAATTATAACAAACTGGCGAGAAGTGTATTCACAGCAACTAGAATATATTTCTTTCGTATTTTCGAAAGATGAAACGACGGGTGTGGTTTCGATTGCCGGTGCCACGTGTCTCGCTTAACGATACATCTGAATAACAAAAAGAGGAACGTTTATCGTGTCAGGTGTCACAGGCATAGAGTACGCTGGTTTTTTTTCGTGTATCATTTTTTTACCATATGTTTTGAATGCAATGCATGCTTTTGGTACTGGAAATTCTGACAAGCGTGAAACACGCTACCTTTCACGTTATTCCGAGATGGCTTTCGATTACCCTAGTATGGTAGTTATCGTATTGCGCATTGCTATTTAGAGTTCGGGCATCTATGGCAGCCGTGACGAGACTAGTTAATATTTCACTGTTTAATTTTTTTATCCGAGCACGGCAAAGTGACTGCACTGCACCTGATGGTAAGCGTAGTGCAATCCAAAAAACAACGACCATCCTTCCCTACCTTACCTTTCCTCTTCGGAGAGGGAAGGAGCAAATCGAGAGGCCTGCGACAATCGGATGACCGAAGCAGGTATATTGATACAAGGATGTACCCCTATACCCGCCCCGACACACCATCAAGTCATGTCGGAAGACCCTCGAGAGAACCGGATATACTCTGGCTAATCCTGGAACGCGATCCACACAAGGCGTGTGCACCATTATGGCTGGTTTTAACACCATGTGTACGATGGTCACTATCCGGGCGGATAATAATACCCTACCACCAGCAATTTCGGCATAAACACAAAAAAATCGAAATATTTCTCAATTCAAACAATCAAAATCAAACAATTGCCCTAACCTCTCCTAAGAAGGTCGTAAGAAACGATCAACTGAATCCGACAGCATTTTAGTGTAGGCATCTAATCATCATACTAACAAACCAAGTTACGTCGCTACTCTACTCCGAAATCCCAATTAATTTCATGTTCCCAATCAAAAACAGCAACGCTGTCTACGGCTAAGTTGTTAAATAAACACTGACAAGAAAATACTTCTGCTTAAACTTGAATTGTGCGTCTTGATGAAATAAAAAGTAGAACAGAGCTGCTATGATATTCAGAAGTCGTGGTATATATTGTATTACGTAAGTGCCTTTTTTTTGCTGAACAAATTGGCATGAAAGCTGATAGATCAAAGTATTCAAGAGATGTGACCGCCCGCGGGTGAACGTCGTACAACGCGGAATCATGTAAATTGTTCGTAAAAACATATTATATGTGCGCCTTTAGATCTTTTTCTTCAAGCAAAAGATGAAAAAAGGAAGCAACATCTCCATGATTGCGATATATATGGTTATGTTACAATATTTGAATGAATTTCTGTTAAAATCCAAACAGAAGGAGAATTTTATGGCAAAATATTAAATAATTATAAGTATTATTGATTTAATTAGGTGTTATAATTCATAATAGGGCTAAAGTTCAAACCAATTTAAATTATAATATTTTAATCCATATTTTATAATTTACATTACAAAATCTGAGTTTAGCGGCACTTTGCTCGACCGAATAATTACCTCATACAATTCCCTCAACAGCGTAACTCGAGTTAAAATATCTGAAAACTAAACTAAAAAGCAAAAACAACGCATAATCACGTGCAGCAAAATGTACACACTTGAAGTTCTCTTTTTGTTTTCCTTAACACAACACTAGTTAAACACGTTCTGAACGGGCTACCGTAAAACGTGATAAAAGTACACCGGAAATAGTCTATGTTATTAGCAAATAGAATCACAACCCTATTTCGTTGAATTAAGAGCTAAAGTAGTTTATGACAGCGGAAAATACAGTTGTGTAACAGAAAGTAAAGTCATCCATAGAGCAGCGACTCATGGCGGAGACATCTGGCAGTATGTCCAAGTCATTAGTTGAACACAGAGCCACTAAAACATGAACTTTCAGTCATACAGCGGCGTACGTTAGGTACTGTAGTCGAAATTGCCACCGCAATAGTTCAAGCTCATGTTTCGGGGATAGGAAATTAAGGATTAACTTATGTAACTTCGACCTAGTTTAGTAATGGAATTACGGCTTGTTGGTGGCGAAGAAAGGTGTCAAAACAATGTCCCAAATTAGTTTCGTTTCTGGTACTTCAGTGTTTGTACTATCGTAAAACTGTTTATCAGGAGTTTAACGATCATTTGGTTTCTGATTGCTGTCTAAGTTCTGAATTCTGACCATACCGGTGGAAAGACTTCAACAACATTATAAGACTATAAATATCGAATCCATTGCACGTTAATTGCATTTAAACATGAAATATGAACCTGTCCAACGTGTATGGCAAATGTAATTTTAAACACATTGTGATTTCTTGTGTTTATGCGAATATTACACATTGAAATAAAACTAATTCAAACGGTTTTTATCGCGGTTTTTATTTTATATATGGCCAGACATTCAGGTCAGTCCTCCCCGTGAGCACGAAGACTGAAGCGTTTTCTAAACGTCGCGTCGGGACAAATAAAATGAAAAGGGACTATTTTAATAACATTGACATTGCATTAAATATTACATACCTACTTTTAGGCAAATTGTGCTTATTGTTTATAAAATCTAGGTCATGTTGATTAAACTTCCGCATTGATTTCATTTGTTGTCTTCTTATATGTTTTTCAACGCCTCGGTGTAAGTGGGCCATCGCTCAGAGCTACTTAAGTAGTCTCGTTTTCTTGAAAAAGACCGTAGAAACAAAAACTGTATACTACAATTTTACTGTGGTTATATTTTATAGTCGCTTTATTTGTACATAGAACACAACCGTACTAGTCCGTATTAGTTTAACGACAGGATTTTTTTTTTATTCTGACTCGGCAAAGTGACTACGCTACACCTGATGGTAAGTGTAGCGTAATCCAAGAATAGTGTCGACCAACGATAAACAATGTGTCCATCGTAGGTCGGCAAGATCATGCCGGCCTGCCAAAGGGCCAAGGGGGAGGGGAAGGAAAAAGGGATGGGAAAAGGGTTAGGGTTAGGGGGCAAGCCCCCTAGGAAGAACCGGATAATACATACACTGGCTGACCCTGGAACGCGACCCACACAAGGTGGGCCACTATGGCAGGTTTTAGCACCAGTGTACGGTGGTCGCTATCCGGTCGGATACAAGTATCCTCCCACCAACCTACTGATACTTTCAATCACCCTAATACGAGGTTCGACCAAGTCTTTTGTTCATTCATTACTAATCGATTCGGTTGAATTCTACCACCGACTGTAATCATTGTGTAGCGACGTTAAACAAAAGATGTCTGTGAAACTATTACTTGTATTTAAATCAAAGTAATGCTGAGATAAATAAACAAATTTATTTTGTGGCTCTCCACTCCACTTATAAGCGACAACATAATATGATACATATGAGATTAGTTAACATATATAACTGGCCGTTTTGCATGCAATTAAGTATACATTTAAATAATACTCATTTATATTAATGTTCAATAATATAAAAAATATTATAATGACGGAAGCGATAGTCAACGTTTCTTCGAATGTTTTCTAGAGAGGCACACGAAGACACCAAGGCAAAATGCATTTTATAAATTAATTCCAAGCGCAGCGCCAGCGCGACGTATGAAATTCTGTCGTATTATTCTCGAGGTTTGCGTTTATATAATTTTTTAACAAACTATGCTAAAAATGAATATTGTTTACGTTTACAATTTTTTTTTTAAGACAATCATAATCACTAAGTTTTGAATAGACTGTATTTTTTCCAGGTATATATGAGTTAGGCTTTGATAGGGGTTTCCAGAATAATAGATGCAACTAGGACAAAGATGTACTTCTAACAGCTGTTTTTACTTCAAGGTTTAAGGAAGGGAACAGGCAGTCTAGTGAGCAGATTATTTACCAATGGGAGTCCATAAGCAGATGGACTGCAATAAACTTACCATTAAGTCTTAATAATTCTTTAATGACAGGATTAAAAATATTCGATTTAGTCCGAAGCCTAACTTATTATAACTTTGTTTCTTTATAAAATGGAATAAAGAGACGAGCAGTCGCTAACTTGATGATAAGCGCCACGCCTGTCCATAACCAGAAGCAACCCCAGACAAAATTTTAAATTACACATACACACCCATTCACTTCACGCACTCTTGCAAGCTGCTATGTGTGCGTCACTTATATAGATACAACGAATGTGTGTGCCTATCGCTATTGACTTATATGTGGAAGATGACGACTAACGCGTAGATCTGTCAAACAAATTAAAACTATATGTAAAGCCCACACACACGTACCTACTGACTTTTTTTATAGCGTAAGCCGGCAAACTAGCAAGTGGTATCCTGATGGTAAGTGATCTCCACCGCCCATGTACGCCCACAATACCAGAAGAATCATGGACACACTGCCGACCTTAAAGGAAAGGGATATGGGGATTGGGAAGAGGAGGGGGATTTGGGCCTCCAGATATCTCACTCACCGTACGTAACGCAGCAGCAAGCCGTTACTTTACGTCGGTGTTCTGTGAGACAGTAGTAACGACCCGGTCGAGCCGGCCCATTCATGCTGTAGACAAAAATATCTACAGCGTGGCTCTACTACTCGAAAAAATAAACCGCTCTATCTTTACTAACAGACATTATATTACGCACGCTCCACTAGAATCCATTATTCCAAATAACGTAGCCGCAGAGAATATTTTATTGCTCCAAATAGACTGAGCCACACACCTTTACCTAATACAATTGAATTTACTGAGCTCTGTTCCGGAACTATCCAGTGGATCTCGGCCTAATTTCATTTTAGTTGTTTTATGGACTTGGGGTTTTCTGTTATTTACATTAATATAGCTAGTATGATATGTTTATAATCCTACTAATCCTACTAATATTATAAACGCGAAAGTTTGTAAGTATGGACGGATGTTTGTTACTCTTTCACTTAAAAACTACTGAATGGATTTTAATGAAACTTTACAATAATATAGCTTATACATCAGAATAAGACATAGGCTACTTTTTATCCCGGAAAAAGCAGATCACGCGGGCGGAGCCTCGAGCAAAAGCTAGTAAATCTATATATTTCAAAACGGAATACCAGACACTGATTAATAACGACTGCCTCGGTGGCTTGTATTGCGTACCTATGACTGCTGTGCTGAGGTCTCGGGTTCGATCCCCGGTTCGGATAAGGATGATATTGGGTTTTATATAGTAGGCCGTAGGAAAAATGTATCATAATAATGAGCGGCATTCGGCCATCAGCCTGGACATAGGTCCAGTGGTGGACGGATACAAAACCCACAGTGGCTCGTTTAGGCGATTTGCGTTCCGGAATCAGTTAGTGCATATGCAGTAACTTGAGGCCGGCATAATTCTGCCGACCGTCGGGGGATCCAAAGCCATTTGACGGTCGACATTATGTTTGGACTGTATTGAAATTAACATCAGGTCCAGTGTAGTCATTGTCATAATTTACAAGGCGGTAGGTCCCTCGTATGCGAGAGGCTGTTTGGGTTGGTACCACCGCTTTGTCTATTTCTGCCGCCGCTAAGTGTGTAAGCACTGTTGTGTTTCGGTTTAAAGGTCATTGAAGCCAGTGAAATTACTAGGCATTATGAGACTTAACATCCTATTTCTCGGGGTGACGAGCGCAGTTCAGTGCAATGCAGTGCTTTGTAATTCAAAGTCCTGTGTGGTTATACTTCTGTTTATGGACAGCTGTGGCGCTTACCATCAAGTAAGAGCCTTGATCGTCTCGTCATTCAATCAAATAAAAAAAAATCACTTCGCCGTGCAAGTTTAAAAATAATATCATCGGCACAATCTACATGAAACACTATTAATTATAATAAATGTTTTTCATACAAAACCACACTTATTTGGTACAAACATAATACCCTACATAGAATTCGCGTAAAGCCTATTACGCAATAATTTAATACAAAATCATAAAACGGTGCCGTTTCGAAACACCCACGGAATCCCAAACAATGTGAAACTTAGTCAAAACGAAGCGAATTCCACGAGAGTTTCTAGTTTAGAACAATACAACATTATCTGGTTTGCGGTCCATATGGCTCGGGATTAGTTTTTAGAATGTGTTTATACTTACTTAAATGTTGGACAAATAGAAGGTACAAAAAGCAACTATTGTATGAACTATTATTTATATTATACTATATATTAATTCGTTTAAACATGAGTAAGTTAATATTTTAGACGATCATGATAAACCTTTAGTTTTGTTGGGATTTAAATCTAAATTATATAAATCAACACGTTAATTCAAATAGTGTTTATAATTTTAACTCACTGAATATCTCTGTAAATATATTGTATAAAATACCTAATTTTTGAAATAAAACTAATTTAAACGGATTTTACGCGGTTTTTTATTTGATTTTGGTCCCGACGTTTCGAAAGCTTTTCAGCCTTCGTGGTCACGGGGTGGACTAAACATACACGCGACAAAATCCATTTAAATTAATTTTATTTCAAATAGTAACATTCGCGTAAACATAAGAAATCTTTTAAATCTACTTTTTATTTATTCTTACGTGTCGAATAAACGTTATCAAACATTTAAGGCCTATTTCAAAACTCGAGTAAGATTTTTCTACCAATGAATGTTAACTTATAAGACAGCTATTTTTAGTAGACATTTTTCTTCGACCTATTGATTGAAAATTGTGAATTAGATGCTAAGATTAGAGTTGCCAGATGTCCTGTTATCAACTGTACAGTCGTCCAGCCAAGAAAGTGTAATACTTATTAATGACTGGTGCATTTGTGCTTTGAATCTTTGGCGACTTGGGAAATAAACCCATCATAAAAAATGTATATTAATAGTAAAGTACCACCTAGTACTACCGCAAAACCGATGCTTATAAGGGTGAAATTAATGTAAATATAAAAAATATCATGAAACAGTTTATGAATATTGGAAAAGGTATAACCGCAACATTTTATCTACTGTCCATTCTTGACTTGTCGACCCGTTCAAGCGGAAAATCAAAGCATGCACAACAAACATATTCATTCTTTTTCAGAAACTAAATTGACCTCTACGAAGTTCGATATAAGGTCATAAGTCGCGTGAACCGTGTTGAAGTGTTAGAATTTTTCCTTTGAATAGCGCTGATAAATAGTGGCCCTAAGCACGAGTAGTATGGCGGTCGTAGAAAGTTTCCTCTTTTAAGTGTCCTAGGAAATATTTAGGTATTGTTAGATACCCAAGTCTGTAACTTGTGCATCTCAATCGCCGAATATTACTGATATTGTTTGGAAGTACAGTGTGAAAATTTTGTTTTATTTGATTCGAGGACGAGACGAGCAAGGCGCTCGCCTGATGGTAAGCGCCACTCCTGTCTATAAACAGAAGCATCACCACACAGAACTTTGAATTACAAAGCACTGCATGGCACACGCTGTTGCTTGGCGGCAGAAATGGACAAAGCGGTGGGACCAACCCAGACGACCTCTCGCATACGAGGGATCTACCACCTTCTTGTAAACTTATGGATACAGGAAGCAGCAGTGGACGCTGTAATATTGAGTGAGAAAAAAAATAAAGGTTTTAATTTTTTTCACATATATTCACAAAGTAGTTGTTTAAAAAACATTTCAACCTTACGAGTATAAAACCATTTATTTTGTATAGCGCTCCACCTGCCATGTCCAGGAAAATAACGTCAAGAAACGAATTTTCGTTACATAAAAATATGTATTCATTCACATTTGATAGAACATCAGTAGAAAATATGATTTGTAATTCACTGTCTACACTATTATTGTTCCATATACCACTGGCAATTAAGTACGCAGTTTATAAAAGGTCTTGTATGAGACGAATATAATAGCTAAATGAAAAATAGCTTTATAAAACATTGAATCTCGTCAAAAGCTCCGAAGCGGGAATGTAACTGAAATTTAAGTAGAGGTCACGCGCACCGCATCCATTTTTGAAAAGCGCCGGCCGACTGCGACCCACATGGCCTGGACGTGATGCGACTAACGATCCGTGGCTTGGACATTTTTTTTAAATACCTCTCGAATGCCGCGGAGTGGAAGCGTTTTATATTGAATACAAGAATGTCTGCATTAGCATTATAAACGGCTGTATGACTCCTATTATGACTCTACTTAGGGATCACGCAGTCTTATTACATTTAATATTTCATTTTCTCCACTCAAACAACTCTCGTGAAAGATTATAAATCCGTCTGAAGAATCAGTAATCATCCAAATGTGATTTTAAAACCCCGAAAAAAGAGCGATGTTTTGTGTTTGACCCCTTTGTCTGTCTTTGTGTGGGCGTACGTGCGTAAATGCGTGCGTGCGTGCTTGCGTGCACGGAATCGTCGTAGACCGCGGGCGTGCGTGAGTGCACGTTGGCGTTTGTGCGTGCGTGCGCATGTGCATGCATATGTGTATGTGTGTGTGTGCGTGCGTGTGTATAATGCAACAAGCGCTTATATTATTATACGATCGCGTTTATCAAACTATTTACCTACGCATATATGACTAATCATTCGTTTTTCCAAACTTGACTTATAAAAATGTAAAGTAACATTTTATTTATTACATCGAAACCAAACTTCTATGTAATAAATTTGTATTATAAACTAGCTGTCCCTCGCGGCTCCGCCCGCGTGATCTGCTTTTTCCGGGATAAATTAGCCTAACAGTGGCGCCATCTGTCGAAAATTGATCGTACCTTCTCAGAAACCTTATGTTTTTTTTTACATCTTATACCGTAGTATTTTATAATTAATGTAATTTTTACGGGATATTCTGAGTTGTAAATTGATGAATTTTCATACTTAACCAAAGACAAAATTACGTTTAGCTGTCATTTAAGTTTTGTTATTCCACTGTCATTTGGGTTTTGTGTCATGTCAGATGTGTTTTTGTTATACCACGTTTTATAGTGACTTGACTGAAACGCGGTCGAACGGGATAAAAAGTATCCTATGTCCGTCTCCTGGTTCTAAGCTACCTCTCCACCAATTTTCAGCTAAATCCGTTCAGCCGTTCTTGAGTTATAAGTGGTGGAACTAACACCACTTTCTTTTATATATATAGATTACTTTTCCATACCATTTACTTTTCCAAAATATATATACCAGAGCGGTATGTCGTGAATGAGATACTGTACTAACAAAATACACATCTACATCACATTACCTAATCATAAACATTTACCCAATTGTCACTGACAGGACATAAAGGATGGTATAACAAAACTACAACGTTGAACATCTGGCGCACCGGCACATGAGTTGTTTGATCCCCATTGTCTAGATTGGCTCAATTTGTTCAAGTCTTTATTCGATAAACAAAACGATGACAAGTTGAAACAATATTTTCTGATTTATACATGGCGAATTTGGTTGATGCCTGAATGCCATTTTGTATTGTCAGGTACTAATTGAATACACATTTTTTAAAACAATATAATAATATTACTTTTCATTCGTCTTCCACCTTTGCCGTTATTCTCTTTACAGTCGGCGCAACATGCATTTATTTTTCATTAATAAAAACAATAATCAATCAATAGTGATTCGTAAACTATATTTCAAATATTCAGTGTATCTATAATATTAGATATTAAATTACAGCTAGTATGTACGACGTATTATTTAAATTAACTGTCAAAAAATTACCGTAAAATTAAATAACTTTCTTTTCTTCGAATTAGCTATTTCATTATAATGGGCAAAGATCTTAATCCCTACAGCCCCAGTTACCATAAAACATTTATTTAAACCTAGCAAGCTCAGCGTAACATCCTCGTAAACTTTAAGTAACAATATTTTTCCCTAGGCTATTTTCCTGAGTAGATATATCGCTCAAAAAACGACAACCAAATGTGTTTTTTTAAACACACCAGCTGAGGTTCCTTTATGGGCGCGGCAATTTCTTACCCAACATGCAATAACGTAATGCAGCCGTTATATCCACGCGTGTCACCGCATCTGCGCACGTAGATACCACATGAATATTATAGTTAATAAGCATCTTCCAAGTGCCGTAAAGCGAGCTAAGGGCTTCTGGGGCCATTATCTTTATACTTCAAATTGTACCGTAAGTATTCACTATACAAGTAACACGACATCTATATGCAATTTAGTTCTTGAAACGTATGAGGGCGGAGATCGCTTCTAAACTATTAGGTGTTTGGACACCTTAATTAATTTGCGTAAATAGTCCTTTCCAAACTAAGTTTAACCTCGTGACAGACACTTCAAATGAATTAGTCCCTTAAAAAATATTGTGTGTCTGCTTTTAGACTATCACAAAGGGTGCGGTTTGTTTTTATTAGCTTAAACGACAAGAGTTGGTCGCTCGCCCAATGTTGAGCGCAACGCCTGCTCATAAAAGACAACACTTTGAATTACGGGACTGCACTCGTCACCTCGAGATATATGATGATAAGTCTCATAATACTCAGTATTTTCACTGATGTCAATGTCCTTCTTCTTGTTAATTATCGCTTACTTTAGCGGTGAAGAATACATCGTGAGGAAACCTGCATACCTGAGAACTTCTTCATATGTTTTCGAATGTCGAAGGTATGTGAAGTCTGCCAATCCGCATTAGGTCAGCGTGGTGGATTAGAGCCTAACCCCTCCCATTTGTAGAGGAGGCTTCCGCTCGCAGTGGAACGTGTATAAAAGAGAGCTGTTTTTTAATCTTATAATGTAGTATTTGCTATTTCGTTAATTGACTTAATGTTAAGTAAGTAGTTTTCTTTCATATAAATAACAGTATTGGCAGTATCTTAGTTCAATTGTTTTTGTAAACGTGATCCTCCCAAGACCTTTTACGGATCACTGGTTAGATAAAATATGGGACACTTGCTAACCCAAGGGCTTTACTACCGATTATTTAGAAAAGTATCTAGGAATTTATTTTGTATACCAAAGCTTAAAAACATGCTGATATAGTTTTTATGAGAGAAGGCTCAGAAACGAGTAAGTGGGTCACCTAATGGTATGATATATCCACCATCCATAAAAACCCATAGCAAAGAACCGTAGCTGCTTGACGATGTTTGACATTTTATTGATTCAATAAGTGATTTGATTTGACCAGAACGCCAAACAATAATGTTATTAGTAGGAAGTAAGTTGCAAGACTGTCCGTCTAGATTCCATAAAGCAATAACTTAGAATTAAAAACCGCTACACATGCTACACCAGTGGAATATTTTCAGTAATGCAAAACCCTTTACGCTGTGTTTCACAGCTTTATTGAAGGAAAAACACAGGCAATGCCTTAGAGCTCTGCTTGTGGAAAGATAAGAAAATAAATCATTTCTTGCGCAACTTTTCCACCTCACATTTTAAATTCTTGGAAAATGCATTCTTGCAAAATATTGAAAAATGGTAATGCAACCTCATTGATTATCTGTAAGACACAAAGTTGGGTTCGTGTCTGAGCGTGAAATCAACCTTTTATGATTTCTATATGTATAAGATTTATATAATTCTTATATGATTCCTATATAGTCCCGGAAAACAAATTAAGCATTTTTGTCCCCCAAATAATATATTTAATTAAAATTTCATTAAATTACAAAAACTGCCTTAACAAACCTTCGAAGTCTGACAAGCTGACGACCCACCCGATGGTAAGTGGTTACCGTCGCCCATAGACATGAACAAAGGGGCATATTCAAGCTGCTGAATAAACCTACTTTTTTAAGGCTCGTTTTAAAAAGGGCATGCTAATTAATTGAGTGACTTGTGTAAGAGTGACTTGTACGTCGATTCTTAATCATTAGCCATTAACATGTTAGTAAAAACAAAATTTTTATACGATTTGACGTTTCGTGATGGGTTTCAGCTGTTGGATGTGCTTCTTCTTTTGTATACCAGGCATTAACCTGACCTTGTGCCAGGGTCCGCCTTTCAACTAAAAGAAATTTGTATTTTGAATTTATATTTTCGAGTAAAAACAAAGTGTTCATAATAGGCATATGAGATATTAAATTTTAAACATAAACCATAAACCGTCATACTGTAAATTGTAATTAACAAGCAATAACTACAGAGTCCAGGCCCCAGCCCGTCCTCAATCAAGGGCGGACAATATTAACACATCACAGTTCCAATTACGAAGGGTCTTAACATTAAATGCAGATTCCTCTTGTCATTGGACATTGTTTAATTAAATCACCCTGGGTGCAGTAGCCAGTGGGCGATGAGAGGCACGCTGGACGGTCGTTCCACATTATTGCCTCTTTATTAAACACCACACTGCGTGCTGCAATCCGCCAACACGTCTCAACGCAATTGCATTTACGAGTTTCTGGTGTAGATGATTTGTTGGCGGTCGTTGGTCAAGGAATGAGAGAATTGATAAAAAGTTTTATTGGCGAAACAAAATACGAGTAACTACGTTACTTAAACGACGAAAAAGAGATAAGGTACTAAATTTGAGACGTATGTATTATATGTATGTACGCATAACTTTCAACAATCTATAAAATAGCAGGGATTCAAAATAACTTGCATTAATTTTTAGCTTGTCAGTTTTTGAAACAACGAAAAAGAAGTTTTTACAGGTACAGTTAACATGTCTGGTATGGTCATGATCTGGTAGACCATGGTAAGTAGAGGTGACTGTATAGATTGTGTAATGATGCTGGATATAATATTACATGTTGCAAGTAAATTCTAAAGACGAATCTGAATTTCGATTAATTTACTATACTATATTATACTAGACTCTATCGTCAAACTAAAACCATCTTACAGAATAGCCGTCTTCACCATAACTCACAAAATAATTGTAGCTAACTACAACAACCGCAGTAAATTCTGTAACAACTATTATATTTCTGCAATAAAACACAAATTGAAAGAGTAATTTATCTCCATTCGTTTTCCGTTTGTTATGAATGAACTATTTGTCAAATATAAATTCATGAATAGCATGGAGTTAGATTCCGACCAAAGTTATATAAGTCAAACGGTCAAATATCAAAGCAACTGTTGTATAGATTTATGGAAGGAATATTTTCTTAAATGGAAAATAATATTTGTGTTTTGAACTGCTTTTTCTGCCGTAAAATGTCCATGTGTTACTTTATTTTAATTTGTGTTTGAATTATTTTTTTGTGCGTGTCGTTCACCATTGTAAACGTCCGTGTGTAGTATTAAAAGGAGTCTCAGAGGAATTCAAATTTACTCCTTAAGACATTAAGGAGCGATCGCTTAGACATGGACATTGCGAGGACTCATTAGACGTGTAACGCCATTCCTACAACGTATTATAGTAATACAGTTAAGTTTTATGTCTCTATTATTAGTCCTATAAGAAATTTCAGATCACCCATACTCGGAATAGTTTATTCAACATCATTTTCCAAATTGAACATATTTTTTATTTTGCGACCGCATACCAGATTATTTTTACAGGCTTATGGAAATAGGTATGGGTATATTTTGATAAAACTCCTACCTTAGAGCATTTCTGTGGATATAATGTATATTAAAACAGATGATTCGGAGTAAATTTACGTCAAAGATTACGAAATATCTGGTTTATTTGAAACAATCTGAGTGCTTTTATACAAATTAGGCATCGACAAAAATTTCCTTATTGAAACAATATTACACATTTTTTCAGGGTCCGCAGATTTCTCTGTAGGTATTATATTACGCTACTTGTAAGATTTAGTCACTTACATCCATTTGTTACTGAACACAGTAACATGTAACAACCGGAAAACAACCTGGCTAGGCCATCAATTGCTTTTACAGTCGGTATCCACTGATATTACAAACTAATACATATTTTATTGTTATTACCATTTCATTAAAATCCATCCAGTGGTTTAGTCGTGAAAACATTACAGACAGGCTCGCTTTTCTATCTATCGACAGCAATTGATTTGGAATTATATTTCTTTGAACTTATTCAGAACTGTTACACGCCTATTTGAACAGCTTGATATAAAAACATTTTTTATAACATCGTCGAACTCTGCTTCTCAAAAAATTCAATTGACTATCGTATTTATTTAAGAGTTTTTTCAAATAATAAAGAGAAATCCACCGCTGTCAAGTTTATAGTAAAGCAGTTTCATAATTGAACTAGCATTTGCTCGCGACTGCGCCCGCGTTAAATTCTGCAGCGTCATGTTTTCAGCAGACTTCCCTATAACCGTTCATAACTTATTTTACCCCCTTAGGGTTGAAATCTAAAATTCTTTTTTTTTTTTTTTTTCTAATTGCACTGCAAAGTGACTGCACCAAACAAATATTAAGCGTATTTCAGTTCAAAAAAACCAGCGACCACTGATATAATATGATTTTATCGGTGGTCACCAGAATCATGCCGGCATGTATAAATGCTTCTCCAAACTCCGAAGACAGAAGTAGCAAATCGAGGGGCCTGCGACAGGACAGACGGATGACCGATGCAGGCACAAGGATACAAGGATGTACCCTTATACCCGCACTAAACAACCATCAAGTTCTATCGCAAGCTCCTCGGGAGAACCGGATATACACTGATCCTGGAACGCGATCCACACAAGGTGAGTGGGTCACTATGGCAGGTTTTAACACCATGTGTACGATGGTTGCTATCCGGGCGGATATGAATATCCTACCACCAGCGATAGAGTCAATTCCGATATTACTAAAACTAAACAAACTGATTAAAATATAACTTAATCCAATTTACCAAAATAAGGTGTTAACTTACCAAAATTTCAAGACTTAACTAATTTTAGTTTCACAGGATTGATGTGAGATACTGTAGATCACGCACAGGATACTGTAGATTAACTTTAAACTAAATTAGTTTCAGTCTATTCATATGCCTAATTGACACTAGAGTCAAACATTTATAGCATATTGAATACTTATTCTGACCCAAATTTTAAAGCGAATGAACTGTAAGAGGATTCTAACGACATACACTTAGAGTACTTTATTCTTCGTTTTTCTCTGGCTCCAGGTATAATAAAATATAAATGTTTTACTTCACTGCTAGCTAGAAATACAAAAGAAGCATTTTAACGCCTTAAATGGAACTCATTAATATATAATATCGCAAAAAGCTGCCTCGATTTTATTTATTATCGTGTTAAACTAAGTTCACGACGACAACACCCCAAACAATATTGTCTGACAACTTGACAGCGGTATCCAATGAAAATTCCCCTCTACCACGAAAATATAAGGACAAAGAAATCGGTTAATAACAACGGCTCTATGTGATCCATTGCTGCCTATTATTGACTTGTATAGATTCAAACGCTATGCGCACTGGCAATGGAAGGATATGTCTTTAGAAATGCGTGTTATTGAAAATAGTATTTTGGTAACACAGTCACGATCAGTCATTCGTTCGAAACGACGAACTCATCCCGTGAAAATCTTCTTTTCTTATTCAATACTTGACGTTCACAGCTCTAACATTTTACTTTAATATCGCTAGTGGATCCGTGGACCTAATGTTATTGAATAAGTCTGTTTGAACAAAGAGATCACTATAAAATCGTCTATATTGCGATGGGATTCGGCCGGAATATTTTAACTTAGAAAATGCTTGTAGGCAATGAAGTGATTACATTATTGAAGTTGTGAATTTGTTAACATATCTTCGGCCATTTTTGTTATTTTAGAAACTAGTTGAGCAGGGCTGTCATCCAACTGATTGTCTCATATAGTTGCTTACATGAAAACTGATACAACACTTATTTTGGCATGGCCCATACGTTAATTAGAAGAAGTAAATTTGTTACTAAAACAAATGAATACAACCTATAAACTTTATTTTCTTTTTACTATATTTCTGATAAAATTCAATTACGAGTAGGTACATTGGATTGAAAACAGTCTCTTATAGCAATTTTTTATACAATCAAATTTAATATTGTTGTATCTGCATAAAATTATCAAAACTTTAGAATTATTCAATCTGCATAGCATTTTTGTTTTGGGCGCCAATATCCCAAATTCAAAAAAAAGATTGATTCAATTTTGATACCGTTACTTGACGGCGTTTATTAAATAAAAGTTAAATTTGTAAAAATAAATGTTTATTATATAATATTTAGCATAAACTAAAATACAATTTATGCTTCGACCAAAGAGCGCCGATAGACAATCTGGCTCTACCCTGATTATGGGCTAGCTAGGGTTGGCGCAGTGAATGAAACTTCCCCGAGAGAGGTGGACGCCAAACGTGGCTCCCTCCGCAGAGCCGCCGTGGAGGAGTGGCGTCTCAGGCTGGAGAACCCGACAGCGGGTATGAGGGCCGTCGCGGCAGTGCGCCCTGTCTTTGACCAATGGCTAGACAGGCGCCACGGCGCGGCGACGTTCCGACTGACACAGGTGCTCACCGGCCACGGGTGTTTCGGCCGGTACCTGTGTCAGATCGTAGGCAAGGAGTCGGCCGTGTGTCACCATTGTGACAACTGTCCGCAGGACACGGCCCAACACACTTTGGAAGAGTGTCCAGCCTGGGACGACGAGCGCAGCGCTCTCGTAGCAGTCGTCGGAGGTGACCTTTCGCTGCCGGCCGTGGTGTCCGCCATGGTCGACAGCCGGAGGTCCTGGCGTGCGGTGGCCCACTTCTGCGAGGCCGTAATCTCGCAGAAGGAGAGTGCCGAGAGGGATCGTGAGCACAGCGATCCCTCCCGCCGCCAGCGGAGACGAAGGAGGCGCCGGGGTGACGACTGACCGGCGTCTCCCGCCCTGTGGATTGGGGGCGTTTGGAGAATTCCACCACGGTATCCCCTGCCTGTCGTAAGAAGCGACTAATAGGGGCCATCGGGGGGTCGCGGGCGCGCAGCGGGGGGCTGTCGTAGCGCCCATCAGTACGCTTTTGTACACGTACTATTGTACGTGCGACCCCCGGGATGGACGGCAGCACGGGTGGTCGGCCTCGTGGCTGTCGTTGACGCCGAGGGCGTCCTTAGGTTTGCGGGGGCTTCTGAGCCCCCCCCAATTGGAGACGGGCCGCAAGGCGGCACCGCGCAGGGGCGGTTCCGGCTGAAACCGGGGTGCCTTTCGCCTCGGGAAACCCGGGGCCGTCCCTAATGCGCCGAAGATGGTCACCGCGGGGTTTTAGTTGGTAGTTACCGGCATAGGTTGTAAATATGGTTAGGGACTCGGCCCAGCGGTCGGGAGGCTGGGTCGTAAGGCCGGTAGAACCCAACATAACCGTTCCACCTTCCCTCCCGGTGGGGCGGTAGCAATAAACGGCTTTCCCCGCGTCAACAAAAAAAAAAAAAAGTGAATGAAACTTAAACATCGAAATATCCTAATATATCGAACACTTCTCGCGTGTTATTGCGATATTTGCTATCGACTTTCCGCTCGGATAGCTTTTACATCCTCATCAACTAACCAGCGCTTCGACTTGTTAACGATGGATAAGAAATACGGAAAATAAAAAATAAACACGCACTCACGCTTGTAATCCCCAAAGGGGTGGGCAGCGTATTTCCGTCCCATGATTTGATAAGGGCTAACCTGTCGCCATACCGGGCACAATTCCAGACTCCGGGCTGATACTGAGCTTTCGTGATAAAAAAACCCAATATTACTTTACCCGACCCTCGATGAACATAATAGGTACCTACAAACATACATAGACTCGCGCCTGTTTCCCATAGAGGTAGGCAGAGACAACGGATTTCCACCTGCTACGATCCTTACAGCTCTTCGGCCTCATTCACTCTCATTATATTCTTCATGCATGCACATCGGTTTAGAGTACCTACTTCTGACATGATATTAATATAATGGTACGTATGTACTTTCTAATTACCTAGGTCATATCATCACGTATCAATGTCATTATTTTTGGTGATCGCATGTTACAACTGATAAAATATATATTTATCAGAAAGCGTATGAAAGAACCTATCATTAATTTAAAGTTTTCGCCTCTTTGGTCTAATGACAATCAGTGAAATATGTACAGTGTAGTCATTTATATGTTGTACGATTCGAGAAACATGGATTTCTCCAATTAGAATGTGTGAGATATAGGCGTGTTTAAAAAATTCTGCGTTAAAGAATATAATATCCCAATCTTCTCCAATTTAAAAAAACAATCTTATCCAGTTGTCTGATAATCCACGCATGAACGCAATCTGACCGAAACATTGCGGTGACCACTCACACAGAGCCGTGACATCTGATTGACGCAGTCGTTTTGTTCTAATTGATGGGGTCATCGTAAGTTGGACATTTGTGGACCAGGCCAACAGCTCATTTGGAACGAGATGCGAAATAAAGGGTTTATTATCTAGGTTGGGATCTATATTATTGCATTATTATTTTATTATTATATTATTTTTATGAACACTTGTATTTTCAAATTCTCTGTAGTTGTCTAAAGTGTGGATCGCTTACAACTGACACCTATATATATAGTAGCTCACCTATATGTATAAAGGAATCTATATGAAAAAGAAAAAAAACAAGAAAAATCTGTATTTGAATACAAGCAAGACTCACAACCAGGGGTTCTCAAATTAGGCGGAGCTCGTGCCTTGAGAAACTAAATATGAGTACCAAATATGAATCCTGATAATGAGTCAGGTCAGTAATCAAGTGGGGTGTACATGATAAATTACATACATGATGAGAAAACTAATAATACTAGCACCTAGTTTCTAAGTTAAACTAACAAACTTTAACCACTGATAATATTTGAAATGTATCATAACGATATAGAAATAATTAGGATTTTTATATAACTACACCCGCATTATTTATCTTCGTCTCGTCCATTCTAATCGATGGCTTATTTTTTTATTTGATTTAATGACGAGACGAGCAAAACGCTCGCCCGATGGTAAGCGCCACGCCTGCCCATAAATATACAACACGACACAGAACTTTGAATTACAAAGAACCGCATGGCACTGAACTGCAATCGTCGCTCCGAGACATAAGATGTTAAGTCTCATAATGCCCAGTAATTTCACTGGCTTCAATGTCCTTCAAACCGAAACACAACAGTGCTTACACATTGTTGCTTGCAGAAATAGACAAAGCGGTGGTAGCAACCCAGACGGAGGGACCTACCTTAAAAATCAATAAATACGATTTACCGCAAACCATACAATACGACATCTCGGATACAGAACGGTGGCATATTAACAGTGTGGCCGGTATGCTATTCATTAATTGGTGGACAGTATCATTAGTAACTGTCAGTGCGGCGGTCGCCGACGCGGTAAATGAGATGCCGTCGACTGCCACCCTCACTAACAAATCAATTCAGTTTTATTATTTAGTACTTTTGTCACCCACTGATTACAAAGCATTTAATATAATCATTTTTTTAACCTGCCCTTATCCTACTCGTAGTGGGCGCAACATCCTTTTTTAAAATGTTTCAGTAGGATTTGGTTTGTAATTTTTACGACCGGTCGCCTGTTTGACGTCAACCCATCTGGGAAGAATACAAATTTAACCAAAATATTTTAATATAAATAAATGTTCCCTTTTTTGTATAAAATGGTAAATACGTCAATGTAAATAAACAACCTCTATGAAGGCATGAACCGTTTGAAAGGCATAATGATTGGGTAAGGGTATCTCACTGACTTTACGAAACGCAGCAGCAGAAGTGTTACTTCACATTAGCTTTCTGTGGTACTAACCCGATCGAACCGGTACATTGGTGTTGTAGACAAAACTGTACACATCATGGCTCTACCACGAAGAAAAAATTGAGAATTTCTCCGTAACGATGTACAGAAATTAAATATCTCATTAAACCTGTAACAAATTAACAAGATGCCAAAAACTCCATAATGGTGTGAACAAATAGTCGAATAAATCCCATTGGCACCGAACGAATTGAACTTATCCAACGACCGATCCATTGCATCTTTAATTACGTTTAAAATTTGTATAATGGACCCAATTTCGTGAGCAGAGTAAATAATTATATTATAAATTCCACCAAAGTCGCTTATGATGGGTTTACTATGTTTCAAACAACATACAAAGAGTAGATTACGCTTGTTATTTATGTACATACTAACAAACTAAAGAAGTTGGAGGGAAATTTTGAGCTCATACGTCAGTTCAGTCGGAAATTTCAAAAGTAGAGAAGATGAGTAGAGGTTGTTTCGAGATTTCATTTAGACCCTGTTTCATATTAATTATGTAAGTTTTGACTGCCAATTAACATTTAAGATTTATTAAACTTTTCATAGATATATTTTTACCAGTGTAATCTTTGTATTTGTGCGTGTCATAATTTATTTGGTTAGCTTAGTATTCACTCAGAGATGGTAAAGTCAGGCGCTAATTCTCATTCAATTATTGTGCACTGCATTACGTGTGTTGCATGCCTTATGATAATAAACTTTTCTTTCTTTCTTTCTAAAATCTCAAATTATAACGATTTATTTTTTGCATGCTTCTAATGTGTTCTGTTGATCAAATTAGAAAATAAATGATGAAAATAAACCACAGAATTAACCAACTCATTTTTAAAGATGGAAGATTATAAAAAATGGAACTAAATAATTAATACTAATGAAATTATGAAAAATATAAAGAAAGTAAAAAATACAGCTTCATTAAGTACAAAATTAAATATAAGCTTATTAAACCGCTAAAGCCCGGCGCGAACCCTGTGAAACATTATTTTGGATTTTTTTTTCACTCATTAATTATCAAACGGATGACAAGGCGATTTTAATTAATTTTTTGTAGGAGGCAACACTGTGGCTTATTTGTAAGGACTTCCGTTGGCAATCCTGTACAAGAATAAATTTATTTTTTATTTAAATAAAAGATACGTCATTTTGTCGCTTTCATTTCCAGCTATAAATGAATAGTCTTGAATTTCGGTAATATTACAAAATGTGGCAAAAATATTTTGTAAGTTATTTTCTTACACTATAGAAATCATGAAAATGTCTTTGTTACTTTATTTACCATTTTCTCATCCACCCATTTTACACGTAGCACGGAACGACTTATTAAAAGGTCGGGTATCCACAATGAACATCGTTTGTAATCCTTCATAGTTCCTGTGCTAGATATGACTCCTACTGCTCGTTACCGTAATGTTACAGCATACATAATAGTTATGTACGTTGTAATAGCTAGTACTTGGTCAACAATATACGAGTAAATATCTAATATATCTTTACTCTGATTTTTTTCTCGATAAAACTACCATTGGCCCATTTAACCCATAACTTACAAAAGGTTATTTAACTTTTAAATGACTCATTCCCCTGTCTTTCTGTCTGTAGCATCGTTGCGCCAATACTGGTGGACAGATTTTAATGTAGTGTATGTTTATTTAAAATCGGGTTTGATCGCGACGATTTTTAGTAATTTTTGAGTGAAATTTGTTCAGTCACTAATAATTACAGATCTTCTGATAATATTTACAGATGATCTGATAATTACAGATCCAATTGATGTCGGGGAATTTTGTCAGTTAGATTAAATCATTAACCGAATTATATCTATTTTGACGCTCATGTTATCACAGTATACTTAAGAATAATTTGCGATCTTTAATTTTTTTTTTTTTTTTTATAGCATAGGCCGGCAAACGAGCAAGTGGGTCACCTGATCGTAAGTGATCTCCACCGCCCATGTACGCCCACCACCAGAAGAGTCATGGGCGCGTTGCCGACCTTAAAGGAAAGGGATAATTAGGGATTGGGAAGGGGAGGGGATTTGGGCTTCCGGTTATCTCACTCACCGTACGAAACGCAGCAGCAAGCCACTACTTTACGTCGGTTTTCTGTGAGACAGTGGTAACGATCCGGTCGAGCCAGCCCATTCATGCTGTAGACAAAACTGTCTACAGCGTGGCTCTACCACTCTCAGCGTGGCTCTACCACTCTCAGCGTGGCTCTACCACTCTCTTTACTTTCTCTTTCTACTCTTTAATCAGATCAGTAAACACAAACACTCTTTTAATCACATATCAAGCATTTCCAAACAATTAACCAAATACCTTCGCCGAATTAATTGCAAAGCAAAAAGCAATTTTAGGTCGACGTTTAATTTGAGGTTCGGAGCAAGCAATGATTTATTTCTGCAATCAATGTGTCAAATGAACGTATATTGTCGGATTCCTTCAGCATTCGGCAACGAAGGTTATTTGTCATTTTGATATTTCAATAAGCGAAATTGAATATAAATCATCACTGATATCGCATTCGGTTTCTATATCTCAAAAAACCACAAAATCTTCGTGAGTTGAGATAAATTCATAGACCGAGGAAGCATACTTTTTGGTGCTACCTAGCCATTAAAAACCCCGTTATTATTAGAAAAGGATCAGTAATTATCAACATTCTGTTTAACATTTTTCAAACACATCTAAGAATCTCAATTAAACCTGCTTTCAAATAAAAAAAAGCGTATTCAAATCGGTCTACTCGTGTAGACGCTACTATGTCATTTATTGACATATCATTCAGCTTATAACACTCCTCTTTTTATCGGGGTTTAAAAAATAAGAAAAGAAAGGAACTTGGTTTTTGCACTTAATTAAGGAATAAATCAACGATGTCAGATTTTTGAAATCGTTGCCAAGTCACGTGATTCTATACTGCAATGTGATGACGTATTAAAACGGCATGATTGTTTTCCCCTTCTTTATTAATTTTATTCCCAAAGGCTTACACAACGTATGCAAATCTTTAGTATAATTATAAAATTTTATATACACTACATACTTTTTATTTTTACAGCAAGGCAGACTTGCACGACGATCACCAATCGTATGTAACTATTTAACAAGTTTAATAAACGTCCAATGAATATTTGACATTAGTAAACATGTTTAGCTGTTAAATACCATAAAGGAATGTTGTATAAGTCAGCCTCAATCTTACAAAAACAAAATATTTAAGAATACCCTGCCTTATGGTCCGGGTTCCCTGGGCCAGCTGATCAACTTGATTATTGATGATACTCAAAAATTTATTATTTTATTTGTAGGACATATGACTGTTAAATTATATAAATATTAACTAAGTAAAAACAAAAAAAATCAGCTGGTTAGTAATCATACCTATTGGAAGGAGGGGCTTCCAATAGGTATCGATAACGAGGTCATAAAAAATGATTTGAATGATCAAATCGAAATATTCTATCCTTGCTACCTCTGTTAGCTACCACAATCGAGAATTTTCGCATAGGGAATTGTTGGGCGTCTCATCGAAACGAAGCTACTCACGGAAAATTAGCTTGATAGTAATCAAGTGGATCAGCTGGCCCAGGGAACCCGGACCATTAGGTCGATGCCTGCCTGCCGAGGTGTAAGACCCCAAACCACCGGTTGTAACTGGAGTGAGGAACCCGAAATCACATGCCTGATTAATTTTCCGGAAAGCGCGGACGGTTGCATGCCCGATAGATATCGTCCGTACCAGACATTTTGTGAGGTCCGTACCATCCTTCAGAATGTATTTTCTGTAGTTGTTCGTCTTGAAATCTCGGCCATAATTGCAAAGATAAAACGGGATTTTTGTATATCAACCAGTGACTAGATTACTCTCTACTACTCGATTTGTGAGGAAAAATACATAAATAAATAAGACTACTTTCCGAAGCATGATAGTGTATTAAATAGACGTATACTGACGCCTGTAATCACTGAAAGGGTAGACAGAGGTGTAACCGGTACACCCACATTCTGCCGAGCGTATTTCTGCCCCATAATGTGATACGGGGCCAACGTTTCGCCATACCAAGCTTAATTCCAGACTCCAGGCTGATACTGAGCATTTCGTGATAATAAATTCAATATACCCGACCCGGGGATCGAACCTGAGACCTCAGCACAGCAGTCGTACCGAGTACGCAATACAACTACGCCACCGAGACGTAAATAGACGTAGAAAATAATACTTCAGACAATCTAAAGAGGTGTATTAATATCTGTTGGGCGTTATAAAGTAAGTAAGTAATAATAATAATATAACAGTTTATTTATCAGGATTATATGCTCAAACAATTTTCTTCTTCTTTATATGACGAAAATAATTCCGCTAAACATTTGAAAGCTCTTATATTGACAATGTCTTCGAGAAATTGATCTAATTGAGGTAAATTGAGCAAGTGTTCAGAACCTAGCATAGAAGCAACTTGTGGTCTCCACCGAAATTGCTACAAATAACCAAGTTTCGCTGAAGATTGCACCAAATTGGCCTCCATTCACTCGAAGTTTAAAGGAAAACTAATTTTCCTGAACACAGCGTTTCCTTTAGCTTTGAACAACGTATTTTAAAAACGTATGTTGCTTTGAAGCCAATTTTATGAATTATTATATTATTTCTATTTCTAATCTGATTTATTGAAAATAATAATTTATTTTATATGTTTATCAAATAAACCTTTTACCAAATAGGTACCTATTACTTAGAAAATAAATAAAGTCGGTTCTTGAGTCGCGATACCTTCTGAATCCATTCTCAACGGTTTTCAAAACAGAGAGTTCAATTTGACTCGTATATTTATTTGTATTAATACTAGATGACCCGGTGAACTTCGTATCACCTACATATATTTGTTTAAAATGTGGTCAAAACTTGATACAAATGTTTCATTTACATTAAATGCAATTAAGTGAGGTACTGCACCATAGCACGTGAGGTAGCCCGTCGCATATTTAATTGACTTCGACGACCTAAGTCAGGTCGTCTTCCACCTCCCCCCGGTGGGACAGTCCTGTCCCTGTCCCTGTCCTGTCCTGTCCTGTCCCTGTCCTGTCCTGTCCCTGTCCTGTCCTGTCCCTGTCCTGTCCTGTCCTGTCCTGTCCTGTCCTGTCCCTGTCCTGTCCTGTCCTGTCCTGTCCTGTCCTGTCCTGTACCTGCCCCTGCGCCTGCGCCTGCGCCTGCGCCTGCGCCTGCGCCTGCGCCTGCGCCTGTCCCCGTCCCCGTCCCCGTCCCCGTCCCCGTCCCCGTCCCCGTCCCCGTCCCCGTCCCCGTCCCCGTCCCCGTCCCCGTCCCCGTCCCCGTCCCCGTCCCCGTCCCCGTCCCCGTCCCCGTCCCCGTCCCCGTCCCCGTCCCCGTCCCCGTCCCCGTCCCCGTCCCCGTCCCCGTCCCCGTCCCCGTCCCCGTCCCCGTCCCCGTCCCCGTCCCCGTCCCCGTCCCCGTCCCCGTCCCCGTCCCCGTCCCCGTCCCCGTCCCCGTCCCCGTCCCCGTCCCCGTCCCCGTCCCCGTCCCCGTCCCCGTCCCCGTCCCCGTCCCCGTCCCCGTCCCCGTCCCCGTCCCCGTCCCCGTCCCCGTCCCCGTCCCCGTCCCCGTCCCCGTCCCCGTCCCCGTCCCCGTCCCCGTCCCCGTCCCCGTCCCCGTCCCCGTCCCCGTCCCCGTCCCCGTCCCCGTCCCCGTCCCCGTCCCCGTCCCCGTCCCCGTCCCCGTCCCCGTCCCCGTCCCCGTCCCCGTCCCCGTCCCCGTCCCCGTCCCCGTCCCCGTCCCCGTCCCCGTCCCCGTCCCCGTCCCCGTCCCCGTCCCCGTCCCCGTCCCCGTCCCCGTCCCCGTCCCCGTCCCCGTCCCCGTCCCCGTCCCCGTCCCCGTCCCCGTCCCCGTCCCCGTCCCCGTCCCCGTCCCCGTCCCCGTCCCCGTCCCCGTCCCCGTCCCCGTCCCCGTCCCCGTCCCCGTCCCCGTCCCCGTCCCTGTCCTGTCCTGTCCTGTCCTGTCCCTGTCCTGTCCTGTCCTGTCCTGTCCTGTCCTGTCCTGTCCCGTCCCTGTCCTGTCCTGTCCTGTCCTGTCCTGTCCTGTCCCGTCCCTGTCCCGTCCCTGTCCCGGCCTGTCCCGTCCCTGTCCCGTCCCTGTCCCGGCCTGTCCCGTCCTGTCCAAATCGGTACAGCCAGTCTCGAGTTTTGGCGAGACACACGCACAGAGCGATTCAATGTAAAACATTCCAAAATCAACAACTACTAATAAATTAAAAATTAATTAAAAAAACATTGCCAGCGGACAAAATTGTGAATCTAAACCATTCTCAGATCCCCTTGAACACACACAAAAAATTTCATCAAAATCGGTCCAGTCGTTTAAGAGAAGTTCAGGAACATACACACTCACAGAAGAATTATATATATAAAGATGTTTAAACTACACATATAAGTTTTAATGGAGTGGTCCGAATTTCATGATTCTTTTTCATTCGATAGAACTCCCAAGAAATTGATCCCATTTAAATTTCAAGAGGAATTTTCACTCCTAAAGAGTTGAAATCTGCGATGAAAGAATAAAACTTTATTTATGCAGCGATTTTGATGGTTAAACTAAAAATTATAAAAAAAAATTGGTGTGTGTCGTGGGACACCAGGTAGGAACGAAGTTCCTTCGGCTAATGTAGAATCGACACAAATTGTAAAAAATACAAATTATCAACTAAAATAACAAAATATGTCTCTTTATTTTTGTTTGACAACATAAAATTACATAGAAATAGAATAGAAAAATAGAAATAAAAAAAAGACGTGTAGCACTCGGAGACTGCCGCGGTAAAGCTATTGTATAGCATTTTTTATCAACTTATGTAATTATAAATAAAAACTTATTAATTTAGACTTAGACTGGCTACTAAACGGTGGACGGCCGTGTTCTATAATCAAAAATTCAAATTCCAAACCGCGTCTACATTTCCAAATGTCATAAGTTATCTATCTGTTTTATTAACGGAATTTCGACTTTAACTTTGTGTGCTAGATATCAAATTAAGTTTAAAAAAAAGTCTCATTTAACGGTTTTATTCCACGCATTTTTTCCACGCATTTTTTCCACGCATATTTCTTACGGTTTTACTATCACATTTTTTTCAGTTCGGTCACGCAGGGAAATCCCTATCCCCTCCAAGCCTGCCGTAAGGAACTTCGTTCCAATAACAAAATAAAAGTGACCTATAAAATTGGAAGTTATTGAGTAATTTTCAGCCATGGGTTAAAAAACGGGTAATGGATGGTAAAATAAAATTAAACAATTACTTAGTTTTTAATCGGTTATATTGTTATTTATTTAGTAGACAAAAAAAAACTTCACCACTTACAAACTCTATCTCCCATCATTATTAATATAAAAATATACAACTGTCCATAAATATATTTATTTCGTTCCGTTCATACCTACAGATATCTATATAGAGGATAGAATTTCAATTCATACTTCCTGTATTTTATCATACAAAAATAAGTTCTTGGAAAGTCCAGTAATGCTCTTGTTTATATGAAAATCACTGCTATTCCGCATTTTATCTCGGAATCCTTATGGTGCTGCCACACCGATGTTATAAAATGTTAACAAAAACATTTTCTAACATTTTCTAAAAAATTTTAACATTTTCTAACATTTTATAACATATGAAAACATGACATCGGCCCTTCTTTGACGGCTTCTTTGACGGCTTCTTTGTCGGCGCCGCTCTCAAAAGTACCGCCGCCCGCGGTTAAAAAATGCAAAAAAATGTTACAAAATGTTACAAATTGTTAAGAAATGTTTACTAAATGATGGCAGCACCATTACAGAGGCATGTTAATGTTTCCCTCACTTTACGTTACGAGTATATTTATAAATGGTTTTAGTAAGGTTTGTGATATATTACAGCGAGAAAGTAAATGCTCCTGAAAATAATCACGTACAATACTAAAGCAAAAGTAGTGTTGGATTGTACGGTGTAGTAATATCTCGGGACACCTATTACATCTATATTGATAGTATAAATAGTGGCGGAGCTAGTACGGTGGGCACCCGGGGCGGATTCCGGTGTCACCCCAAGAATGAAAATTTTAAAATTATTGTTTATAACCGATTTCTATAACGGGTTCTTAATTTTAGAGTGTTTATTTTAACCGACTACAAGAAAAGGAGGAGGTACTCAAATTAATGCGGTTTTTTTTTGCTTTTTTATGAATGTAAATGTACATTAACTTCTCCGTCAATTATAATATATCGTGTTTCATTAGAAAAATATATGTTCATTCGATAGAGTTTCGAGTTTAGTTTCTTTCCGATCGGCTTGGTCCTTTTTTCTGCGTAGAGATGTTGGGTCTGGAATGTATGATTAATGTTTTCAATCATTAAAATAATTAGCCAGATAGGTATATGGGTGATTATACAAAAGTTGGGTAACTTTTGAGGATATTTTGTTTACTATAGTTATTCAATCAAATCATTACAAATTCGGGTCTATATGATGGCTAATCTAATGATTATATTGTTCCAAATCGGGCCAGTCACTTTTCGGCTTCTCTCTTTTTTTTTAATATTTCTTCCCTAGTCAAATTGTTTTTAGCGTGCCGCATGATGTTTTTAACTGAAATATAAAATAGAAATGCTTACACACGGTAGCAATTACGATAAAAGTGCTCTAAAACAAAAAAAAAACATCAGTACCTGACAACGGACTGACGCCAACGGATTGACGAAATAGACATAATTTGAGGTTATAATCAAAACTAATGTTTTTTTTGGTAATTTCGAATATCAACAAACTACATTTTAACAAACCATAGTTAACTATGTATAAATGAAAATAAACCTCAGATTAACAAGAAAATAACGACTCACCATGGGACTGACATTTTGACTGGCTTCGCACGTGTATAGACGACAAACACAACCCAAACACTGGTACTATTATGGCGGCCGTCAAATTGTGCGGTCCGCAACTAACTTCATTACCAACATTAAAACTTAAACAGGGATTTGACCTTGACTCGGTGATATTCTCCGCGAATTTTAAATTTAAAGAACACACAACGGACTGACGAAAGAAACTAAACACAAAGTTTCTTATTTTTTATTAAATAAAATAGAGAACATTGCATTATGAAAGTTGTAGTATATAATACTATGTACATCACAGATTGTAGTAAATTAGTAAGTTTTCCTAAATCAATGATAATGTTTAATGGATAGTCACTTGATTGTTGGTTTTCGGGATTGTGACATGCCAACGGACTGACGTTTTGAGTATTAATTTTGTTTTTTTATTAACTTGTATTTAAAATGAAGAAGTGAAATTGGGTGACCAAATAAAGGACTTTTCATTGTTTTAAAATAAATTGTTATTTCAATACAATATAATAAGACTTTGTATATATTGGCTGGTGACATTGAGTTACCCAATTTTTGTAGAATCACCCATATATTTTATTTCTTATTAAAGTTCAAACACAGGGGAGAGCTAAAAAGTAAGGGGTATACTTTATTTTGAAAACGCCTAGATGCGTCGCAACCGCCGCACCCGCCATTTGATGGATTTTATTGATAACATCAGCTAGAATATTGCATTACAAGGCACTATAAGGCAGTGCACCGCCAGAGTCACCGCGAGACATAAAATTGGAAGCCAAGTCCTTAAATCTGGAACACAACGCTTCATCTCTACTATGTTATTTTTACGTTGCCTTACATTATACGTTATGAATAACAAAATATTATGTCCGAAATGTAAAAACCATTTCTTACGAGATATTATTGAATTCGTATTTGACTGCTCTTATCAAAATGAATAAAACATTATTTAAATACATTCCTTAGCTGAGTTTTTATTTTATCAAAATAAGGGACTTCTCTTAAAACAAATCTTCATTACAACTTCCTTATTGAATATTTAATGTACCTAAATACTTACATAAATAATTCATGCTGTAACACCTTGGCCGCATATTTTGCTTGTAGACAAAAGATTTTCGCATGCAAACAAAAGGTAGGTGTAGCTTTAACGTATGCGTTTAGTATTATGGTTTTCGCTAGACTGTGTAGTTTCCGCAAATAATAACAATAACATTGTCCTGATAGCGACAATAGTGAACCTCGTAATCATTTTAAAGGCTTTGTCGGGATTATTCAAAAACCAGGTGCATACCACACACCACAGAAACATACAATATGAAATATCCTACAATCTACATAATGTTGAAGCTAATAGTAATTTGATAATCAACGCAATACGCATCTACCTATATTCAGAGCGAAACAGTTTTATCACTACATAATAAGTTTTTTCAAGAATCATGTCGATTGAGGACAGATGATGTATCTGTCGTAGGTCGCCAGAATTATGCCGGTCTGCCTAATTGTTTCTTCATGAGCCGTTTAAAAGACCCCTTATTATAGGAGTTAGGAACAGGAGGGACATAATTGGCAAAGTGTTCCACAGCATAATGGTCCGGCAGAAATAAGTTTTACGAACTTCTTAGTTGGAACTGAGATGGATGAGAACACGAATATGTAGATTTGAGAGTGGTAGAGCCACGCTGTAGACAGTTTTGTCTACAGCATGAATGGGCTGGCTCGACCGGATCGTTACCACTGTCTCACAGAAAACCGACGTAAAGTAGTGGCTTGCTGCTGCGTTTCGTACGGTGAGTGAGATAACCGAAAGCCCAAATCCCCTCCCCTTCCCAATCCCTAATTATACCTTTCCTTTAAGGTCGGCAACGCGCCCATGACTCTTCTGGTGGTGGGCGTACATGGGCGGTGGTGATCACTTACCATCAGGTGACCCACTTGCTCGTTTGCCGGCCTATGCTATAAAAAAAAATGTAGTTCTGCAAACCAGCCATGCGTGGTTCTGCTAACGAAAGGTGGGGATGGGCTAAAGTCAAACAATTTTACTTTTCCCGGCAAACGAGCAAGTGGGTCACCTAATGGAAAGTGATCTCCACCGCCCATGCACGCCCACAATACCAGAAGAATCATAGGCGCGTTGCCGAGCTCAAAGGGAAGGGGATTTGGTCCTCTGGATATCTCACTCATCGTACGAAACGCAGCAGCAAGCCGCTACTTAAAGTCAGTTTTCTGTGAGACAGTGGTAACGACCCGGTCTAGCCGGCCCATTCATGCTGTAGACAAAACTGTCTACAGCGTAGCTGTAGTGAGTGGAAGACTCAACAAATCTAATGGAACGGGTGCTTGTCAAATGAAAGACGACACAAGCCTTGTCCTAACTGACTAAAATGTCCATTACGATGCATGCGTGCGAGCGAGATAGTGAGATATCCCAACTACGCGCTCGTTTTTATTCATCAATGTATATTTCACTAAATTTATGTGTTTACAATTCATCTTCTTATTACAGATACAAATGATCCAAGGCGATTAATTAGAGACATCTGCAAAATGTAGTTTCCTTTCATTATAATATCCTGCAGCTTTAATTACTTGATGACATAATTATATTCATTGCTCCTCTTTTTAGCACCCTATAACAAACGCTTACGATTACGCATTATGATTTCATTAGTCTTTCCTTAATTAACAACAATTTCTATTAACTCCTTGTTTTTGCCGCACGTCTCTCATCGACCTTGTTAATTTAAGCACATAATTTTATCACGTCGCTGTTTATACTTTAGTGAATAATTATCTTTAACGAAGTTTAAGTATTTAAGACTAGGCATTATAGTAATTATCTCATAAAAAAGTAGTTTAAATAATACACAGCTATATCTCATCTGGATAGCAGATATTAAATTAAAATGTTACGTGTATAATTCCGATACCGAGTTTAAAATGTTACCTACCTAGCCTACCTTTTTTTTATCCGAGCACGACAAAGTGACTGCACTACACCGGATGGTAAGCGTAGTGCAGCTCAAAAACCAGTGACCACCGACAAACTATGAGTTTATCCGTGGTCACCAGTCATGCCGACCTGTATAAATGTTTAAACAACCTAATTTCAATAGTTTAGTTCATCTTTGCACGTCTTGTTACGTCTGTGCGTTGTGCATGGATTATTCCACTTTGTGCACCTAATTGTATATAATCTTGATTTGTGTGGGAATGACGGGTCAGCCATCATCGTAAGTCTGTTATCTGTTAGTTTTGTTTGACCGGATCTTCAGAACCCGTAATATTTCTGCTACCAAGCAGCAGTACAAGGTGGTAGGTCCAGCGCTTTGTCTATTTCTGACGCCAAGCAACAGTGTGTAAGCACTGTTGTGTTTCGGTTTGAAGGACATTGAAGCCAGTGAAATTACTGGGCATTATGAGACTTAAAATCTACTATGTCACGGGGTGACGAGCGCAGTTCAGTGCCATGCAGTGCTTTGTAATTCAAAGTTCTGTGTGGTGTTGCTTATAAATAGAAATAGGCGCGGACAGGCGTGGCGACCTACTCATTTCGTCGTCACTAATAAAAAATATTTGTTTTCATTTCATACTTACTAAGACCACATAGCTCTCAGAACCGATAACCGATGGGGCAGAAAGGTTCTGGAATGGAGGCCACGTACTGGCAAGCGCAGCGTTGGACGTCCACCTACAAGGTGGACAGACGACCTGATAAAGGTCGCAGGAAGTCGCTGGATGCAGGCCGCTTCCAACAGGTCGGTCTGGAAATCTTTGGGAGAGTCCTATGTTCAGCAGTGGACGTCCTGTGGCTGATGATGATGATAAAGGGAACATAATAAAACATACAAATTATACATGCATTGTATTTTATTATAATGTACAATAAATATTGAGATGTATACAAAATATACATGGATTCAAAAAGATATTGTCAACACTCTAGCATACACAAGTTGAGTGTAAAAATGACATTTCTAACATTACTTTAACTCACTTACATATACCTACAATCACTGCTTGCACGCAGTGGGGGATATTATTTAATTTTTCTACAAAAAATATCCAATAGGCCTATGTGCCAGTGATATTTTACATAATGTACTTTATATTTTATATTTATTTGGGGACACGTACATAGCGCGATACAATTACTGTCACCCCTAATTTTTATTATCATTTAAGTTACGTGGAACATTCTTCGTTCATGTCAATGCATTTCGTAAATATGGCATTAGTTTTAAGTCATATGTATAACATTTTATAATATCTGAAATAACTAACAGCCTCCGTAAAACAAATGACGAGTAGCAGTTTTGACCTCGCACCGAGTCAAATATTTATTATATTTGTTTCAGGTCTGAGTGTTGTGAGACCGAAAGTCTCTCTTCCTGTGATACCCGAGGACACACGACTCGGTATCTTAGCGCGAAGTCAATATCGACTGTTAGGCGAGTTTTATTTATTTATAATCGAGATTCACAATTCACACCAAGACAATGGTATATAAAATTATAAGGTATTTATTTTTACTTAATTACAATGGATTAAAATATTTAATTTTAACATTAACGAATTTTACATAATTAGCAATCGCAAAATTGCAGTACAGTTACATTTCCATCAGACTTTTGCAAAGAATGCCCCACGTGCATATTTAATAACAGTATGTTATAATCACATTGAATCGACTTAGTCGGTACAATTTGAGACCCATGTTCCTCACTACACACTACCTACATTCTTCCTGATATCGTATTTATTTGAATACATGCATCACTAAGATTTTAATTAACTGTCAGTAATTATATATTCTGTTGTCTGGTCAGAAATTATTCCAATCATTTTGATGTAGAAAACTTTTAATTTCTGACCAAAGTATGAACACGGTCATTATACAGATGTTAGTTCGCCTTTGGTATCAAATAATTCAGATGTCGTGATTTTTTTTTCAATTAAATCAAATTTAATGGCAACATCTATTAAATTTGGAATACAATGTTGCCTAAAAATATAATGTGAACATCCAAGCATTCCTGAGCAAAATTATTTATTTTTTATTTCTAATTATTATATCTTAAGACGTTAATCGCGTGATTATTCATATTTATAATAATGTTGATATTCGATATCCAGCAATTTTTCCATTGGCAACACTGCAGACAAAATGGCGCTATTAAATGCATATTATCACCGTTTTTTCCTCGACTGAATGATCCATACAACCCTAACCGAACGTATTGTGACCTAACAAAACTAATTTAATTAAAATACCAAAAATAGGTACATATACGCAACAAAATTTTAATGTATTTACAGATCAAGCCTCAATAAAAGATTTATGTAAAATGTACACAGAATAAATACAGTATAAAATAAAAATTTGTAAATAAAAATGTGAAGTTAAAGAAGCAGCTCACATCTCGATTCTTCACACCACAATAAATACGCTAAAATCTAATTAACTTACGCAACTAAATGAGTATAATTATTATGATCGAAAGAAAATTATGCGCAATCGAATAATATATTTAAATCGAACCGATCCATTCACACTGTACCATAAACAACGATCAAAAATATACATTAAATAAAATTATCAAAAGAGGTCATACGCCTTTGTTGTGCCCATTTAAACATAATTATTTTTCGTGTCGTACAAAATCTGTATGGTAAATAAAAAAAAACAAAAATAGTAGCTAATGAGATTACGCGTCTTTGCGTTTTGTGCCAAGGGACGGATTATTTAGTAATGAGTTGAAAAAAACGACAAACTACATTGCAGCAGTGTGTATTGAGCTTAAAATTTCGTGTCAGACTTGTATCAAAAAGTAGCAGTGTAAATTTCCAATAAAAATTTCAATTTTTTTTCGTTGCCATTTACAACCTAACACTTTAAATCACAGTGTTTTACAAGCAATCTCTAAAAACCAATTTTATGTACAATTTTATTCCCGCTAAGGATAAATATTATCAAAAAATTGTCATACCGATACAAATTTTTTAGAACCACCGTCCACGCCTCAACTACAGCAACATACGACTAAAACTAACGCAAGTAGGATTTTAGTCGATACAGTTCGTGCATTTCACGAAGACACGAACACTCCGGTTCGCATCTTTTATGGACCATTTACACGAGACCATTTATTGAGACAAACACTCCGGGTAGCATCTTTTATGGACCATTTACACGAGGCCATTTATTGAGACAATCAATTAAGACAGTCATTTAATCATACATTCATTTATTGATCTAGTCTATCTCCGTTCACACCATGCTAACAATGGTTGGCCTTAATGATTTGGCCTCGTGTAAACGGTCCATTAAAGTGCATACGTGCGTTATTCCATGCCATGTACTAAATAGTCAATAATATTTAGTAATAGGAACAACACGCTAACTAGTGAAGTTCAGAGCTAGGAAGTGTGCGTGTCAGTATCATCGTGGAATACACAATTTATACAATGCTATCCAAATAAGAATAGGAATTACTTTCCACTATATTGTGCTTAGCTTACTTACTGCTGACTTAGCTGAATAACTTCAATAGATTTTAAAATTAAGCCATTGTTAAAGAATGTAGAGAGAAAAACGTTATGTTCGATCAATTTCATCGTAAATCGTACTTTTTTATTAGCCTGAATGAAGAGACAAGGTAGTGGCTCGCCCGATGGAAAACGCGAGCCCAATTAACAACTACACCAAGACCAAGTCCTGCAGAAATAAACAAAGCGGCATTACCTACCCAGACAACTTCTCATTTGCGCGACCTTGCACGATTTATACAACGTGTTTCAGAAATATATGGTCATATTTAAGCAAAGTACGATACAAGTATTCCACCTTCCGTAGTACCAAATCCGATTACATTGCCAGGACATAAATAAATCCATTTCTATTTTGTCGAATGGATAGTATGTCGATATTGACTTGCAACTTTAGACAACACTAAATGATAAACAGCTGAGCTTTTGTCTCTCTCTAGCATTATTCTCGGTGACGCACTTCACTTAATTTATAGGGATGTGATCGATCTTATCGATCGTAATAAAATTATCGTGAAATTTTAGGATAGATTTTGATAAGATCTGGTACATAAACACTCAGTAACAGATGTATGTAACGATCCTCAAATATGACCACACTTTTTTGTAACACCTTGTATTATACTATAATATTTAAAACTGGACTTAATCGCGTATTTCAGGTATAAATACCAAATTTATTTCCCGATGTTTCGACCGAGTTACATCGGCCGTGGTCACAGGTTGGCTCGACGACAGTCAATCGTCAAACCCGTTTTAAATATTATAGTAAGACCTACCTACCACCAATTACTGGTGACATCTGACAGGTCAAGGTCATTGAAATTCCTATTCTTTTGGATGGCATACGTGTTAATAGCGTGTCACATCTTGGCACTGCAATATTGAGATTCGAATAACGTCCAAGTACACAAGCGTTGGCAGAAAAGAATCAGTTTTGCGTTGTAACCTAATGGAACTTTACAAATACTATGGCAATTGCGTATCGCTTACAAAACCTTACTCTAACCGTAATGGTATGAAGACACGTGTACTTTTACAATGCAAACATTCGAAATTAGTCTGGTTTGTTTGAGAGCCGGTAGTTAGGGTGTATGAAGAACTTATGAAAGCTGTTTATATCTGTAAAGGGGTACACTAGATGTAAGTATTAATGCAGTGTTTCCTAGTGGGGCCCACGCCCCACAGGGGGGTAATTTAAAAATAGACTCAACACCACTTTAACCCTTTCTCTTTGGGTTATTTAAATTCAATGCTAGATATCGGTGACAAATTTAACAAAAAAATGTTAAGGTGAGGCATGGCTTAAAAAAGGTTGGGAAACACTGGATTAATGTGTATACTGCTGAAATATATTTAAATCAGTAAAATATAAATATGCAGACGAACTGCATTTGGACTGCAAGGTAGCTGCAGAAATTCAGATAAGATGCGGTTTGATGCAGTTATTGTATCGAAATTACTTAAAAACGGAGCAGTCTGCTTGCAGCTAGCATGGAGCCTAACTGCATTCACGCTAACAGCCTCCTCTACGAATAAGAGGGGTTAGGCCTTAGTCCACATCGTTGGCCTAATGCGACAGACATAGACAGAGCACACCACTCCTCGCTAAGCTCTCGCTGCGTAGGTTGACAAATTCATGGAAATTACAAGTTGCCCAGATTAAGAATTTTTTAAAAGGCCGATTGGCTGAAAACACATGTCCAATAACATAAGAAGCAATAACTACGCGCTATGTCATATGTCCAAAACGAAAAGAATCTTATCATAAACGGCTCAGCGTTTTAACACTTGAAAATCTTATAAAGATTTCAAATGTAAATATTGAATATCAAAGGCACATTCTATAGACATTTAAGCTCTTTTCAAGATAAAAATATTGTAATGTAAGGATTTTAATACGAAATTCAAAAGGATAATCATCCCGACCTGCGGGATTTGTCTAAGATTTTGACATACCTACATAAGTTCACGCCTGTATCCCAAAGGGTAGGCAGAAGTGCAACTACTTACTAGTGTGTAGTTATAATTGAGACAACGTAGGCGTAAAAAAAAGAAATGATTTATTTTTTCCAATCCAGTTATATTTTATGGCTTCATGGTGTTCGATTGATATTGCCTATTAATAATATTCGTATTGTAATTTATATATCAAATTGAATTGATTTTTCACTACGTGACGTCATTTTCATTGTAAATTCCTCTAATAGCGACTTAGGCATGTTGGAACTACTCTCAAAAGTGACAAAATATGTTTACAAGTAGACAGTAGAACTTTTTTTTTATACTGAATGACGAAATGAGCATGTCGCTCGGCTGTTTATAAAATAGTAACACCCGGCATTTTTCGACTTTTCTGTGCTATAATATGTACGTATTATACATATACATATTAACTTTCCTCATGAATCACTCTATATATTGCTGAAAACTGCATTAAGATCCGTTGAATAGTTTAAAAGATAGCGAACAGACAGCGGAAGCGACTTCATTTTATACTATGTAAAGAAGTGGCGATCAATAACAGGTAAAGCAAAGGTTCCAGTGAATAGAACATAAATGAAAAATGAATCCAGACTAATTTCAAACGCCGCATCATCGCCCAAACATATCCATACGCGCAATATATGCATAACAAATACATAGGTACGTAAAATTATCCAAAAACGTGATCATAATAATAGTTTATATATTATATGCAAAATCTACAATTTTTTGGTCATAAATATACTGCTTTATAAATTCAATAATACAGTTATTTTTCCATTTACACAATCACCCAACAATCAGCTGCGACGGACAGAGTCAGACTCCAGAGTGAACTCTATTACAATTAATTTCAACTTTACCTAGTTTGACATACGGCTTATATTAGCATCGCAAAACCTACATCGGTCGGTTCTATGCCATACTTAAATCAACCATATGCAATGGGAACATAAGGTCGAATTTAATTATTGAATTCAGTCTCAACATTGCCACTTCGTACGTCGGAGCTGATCCGTAGGTGCAATAAACTAAACATATACACATTTAATCCAACCAATGGACTGTCGATACAAACATCACATACCATGTCTTTTAAGTGTCACTCACATATAAGCCCGTGGTGAATAAGCCGGCCGCGGCATGCCAGATACTGGCATTGATAATGATACTGTTGAAGACATGCTTCTAAAAACAGCATAGAAGTTTGACTACCCACAAACTGCAGATGTGAGAATTAATCCCTTTGCGATTTTTTTGGTTGTAACTACTAGCAAAACGTTGTTAAAATAATTCAGCATCTTCCAAATACCAGTATTCGACATGATTCTGCGAGCAAATTATCACAGACCGTACGCGCGAGTGATACATGCGTGCAGTAGAAACTAAAAAAAGTGACAAATATTGCCAATATGTATCACAATTCAACAATTCCTTCACACATAGCTCAATCGGTCACTGCAGCATCAGAGATTGCAGGTTACGATTCAGTATTGTGTCTTTGACCGAGTTGAAAACCACCTCGATGTTGTGCGTGTCTATCGCTGTCGTGAAATGATGGTAGAGTGTCGTTTTCGGCTCCCTTCGAACGTTCGCGAACATGTTGAGCAGGAACATCTGCACGTCTCTCAGATTGTGGGGGTCACCTGCGAAATGCGGGTAGAACCAGCGTATGTCGGTCTCCTTGCTGGCGACCTTCTTCGCGAGCAGGTCCGACTTGTTCAGAAACAGTATTATTGAAATACCTTTGAAGTTCACGTTGTTCACGATGGTGTCGAAGATATTGAGGGCCTCTTCAAGGCGGTTTGTTTTCCTGTAACGAGAGATATATGTGCATTAATACATTATTCCAGCATAAATTTTACGTACACTGTTCGATGAAAGGTCTGCACTATAGCATCCTCATTTTTTACGATTTAATAAGAATATGCAAACAATGTCCCGCTTTACGGGCCTTATCAAGCATTTAGGAAAAACTTGCTGCATTTAAAGAATACGCGATAGCACAAGCCGAGCCACGGACGAGAACCCATCTGATCGTGATTCCAACAGATCGAGATCCCACGTGATACATATAAAACTTTTAAACATTTTAAGAGTGGTAGAGCCACGCTGTAGACAGTTTCGTCTACAGCATGAATGGGCCTGCTCGACCGGGTCGTTACCACTATCTCTACTTAAAACCGACGTAAAGTAGCGGCTTGCTGCTGCGTTTTCTATGGTGGGTGAGATATCCGGAGGCCCAAATCCCCCTCCCTATACCACTCCCTTCCCTTTAAGGACGGTAACGCTCCTATGATTCTTTTAGTATTGTAGGCGTACATGGGCGGTGGTGGTTTTTCGGTCTATGCTATAAAAAAACCTTACGGACTAAATTATTTAAATGATAGTGAAAACGGCATCTAAATCCATTGCATAGTTTAGGAGAAATTACCGGACAAACAAGCAGACAGACGTCTGCGTCTATATACGTTTAGATAATTTGTTTTATACTATGCATTGAAGTAACATTTACTTAGACAATAAGCGCTAAACCAATAATTTTGTTTTATACACGCCTAATAATACAATCGTTAACTATTTCGTGAATCCACAAAAAGAAAATTCCGTATGTGGATTAAATTAAAATTTACAATCAACAATTCTATTAACAACGCCATCTATCGTGTTGTTCCAAACGCACTCAGACATAACACGGTGCCAGATGTGATAAACGGAAGACAATTATCACAAGTGTACGCTGTCTCTAGATCTGGTGCGAAATGCAACAGGACACTCTAATTACGTGCCAGTTTTTTTCACGGTGTTTACTTTCACCGTAAAAGTGCTAAAAGTAAATATGTACCTAGCATTATATTTAAAAATATACTATCAGTTATCACAGTTCTTAACAGGTCTTCTACAATTCAAATGTTAATGTCGAATAGAACCTTAGGACGAGAAAAAAATCATTTTAACAAAAATAAAGTCTCAAAAACATATTAACTTTTTTGGCTGGTGGGAGAATACTTGTATCCAACCGTATAGCGACTACCGTACACGGGTGCTAAAACCTGCCATAGTGGCCCACGTTGTGTGGGTCGCGTTCCAGGGTCAGCCAGTGTATATCCGGTTCTCCCCAGGGGGCTTGCCCCCTGATCCTAACCCTTTTCCCATCCCTTTTTCCTTCCCCTCCCCCTTGGCCCATTGGCAGGCCGGCATGATCTTGCCGACCTACGATGGACACATTGTTTATCGTTGGTCGACACTATTCTTGGATTGCGCTACACTTACCATCAGGTGTAGCGTAGTCACTTTGCCGAGCCAGGATAAAAAAAAACTCTTAAAAAAATTCAATTAATTATGAGATACATATACCGATCAGATTTGTAGGCCAAACAACGTAAGAAACACAAAGCAGGAAGGCACTAATTATTGACGTTTGAAACAACCTCACACGACATATTATTGTTTTATAAACTTTTTTAATAGCGACCTCACACACCTTTTGTGGATCGCGTTCCAGGATCAGCCAGTATATATCCGGTTCTCCCGAGGGAATTGCGACATGACTTGCTGGTTGTTTGGGACAGGTATAGGGGTACATCCTTGTATCCCTCTGCCTGCATTGGTTATCCGCCTGTCCTGTCGTAGGTCCCTCGATTTGCTTCTTCCCTCTTCGGAGTGTGAAGAATCATATAGAGGCCGGCATGATTCTGGTGACCACCGATAGACTCGTTGGTTGTGGGTTTGGATTGCACTGCGCTTACCATCATGTGTAGTGCAAATTGACTGGCCGTGCCCGTATATAAAAAACAACTTTAATCATATTAATGTAATCGCAATAATAATTATAATCGCATCCAAACAAAAGTTACGGGCTGTTTTCCGATACCCGCACCGCCGCCACCGCCACGCCTGGCAGGGCTCCGCAACGCCACCGCTCCCACCTACCATTACGTGGCTCCACACCCATGCCAGTGTGTGCACAACTTTAGATACGTCATAAAAAATCCAATGTAATCCCACGTCATATTACAATTTACTCGTGTCTTTACGTTAATTGCGGAAGCCAAACAATTTCTCACAATCCGACGTGATTCAGTACAATCTACAAATTTATTAATAGCACGCTTTCGTCTTCATTCATACCGTTACGTAGAATCTAGACATAAAAAATCTGTTCACGGATTTAAAAAATAACATTATTCACGGATTATTTACTCCGGCATGCTCCGCTGTGTATAGGTAAAAAATAAATAACACGATACAAACTCCTAGTTTGGCCTTGGTCTAGACTAGAGCTGACTACAGCTCTAACCGATGAGTCATAAATATTTGACACAATATACAGGGTTATTTGGGCATACATGTATATCATAGAACTGGCAGTTTTGTTAATTATTATTTGTATGTAGAGAAGATTTGAGATTTATTTTTGTGTTAACGTATAGGACTGACATAATCATTGTTTAAAATTCCTCTAAATAAAAAGAAAAATAAACCAATAATTGTGAAACATTTCGCATTTTTAAACAAATTAATTTGAAATGTGCTGTGACTAATTGAAATGTGAATTTTTAATTTAGTGCATTAATGTGACAATATTTAAGCTATATTTAAATATGAATAAATCTTAATTTTCTCAGTTTTAAAATAACATAAATAGTAATATTTCAAAATCCATTCAGTAATTACATAAGTTAGAAACTCTTTAAGCAATAACCCTGAATATTTGGAAGATGCACAACAAAATTTAAATTCCTAAAATGTTGGCATAAGTAACGCCATAAAAAGGGATTATTGTAATGTCAAATGTACATACAATGATACATAATTATTTTTTCACTATAATAATAAAGTAAACACCGTTGTAATTCAACTCTTATATTGGTAACAGAGCTAAAATCTATTCACCAAACGTTTCCAGAAATGTAAAATATCTACCCACTTCATAAATAATTCCTTTGTTTGGATCTGTCAATAGACAAATACAATAGAGACAACTGAAAAGTGGGTAGATGTTTGTTTACATGTTTGGAACTGGCTGACGAAATACACTATACTTAGGGTCTTATTCATAACCTCTTATTATCAGCATTTTAACTATTTTGTGTTTTGTCTTTGTCGTTCTTATAGCATACGAACTAAGATGACAAGTGACAAAACATACAATAATACAAATGCAGTTAATAACCGTTCATGACCCAAAGTCTACTATGGCTTAAAAAACATAATCCTCTAGAGGGGTGTTAGTTTCCAATCAAATCCAGTGTCTTTGATTAATACACATTGACTAACGTTTATATGAAATAAGGATAAATATAAAAATACTAACTGTAAAATATAATACTCCGTACATAAACAAAATTTTATTAACAGTGGTATGTCTTTAAAAATCGCTTTAATGTCACTGGTTTACATTTTAAACATTTTCCATTAACAACTCCGTAGAGTTTTAAGTTATTAATATCGACTAAAAATACATAGCTATAACAGCACATTCTACAAGGCTACTATGAAGCCTTTACGAGTTTCGTAGGCAGTAAAATTGTCATTAATAAAATCTTAACGTGAATAAACATTCGTGCTGTGAGCGTAACCGCACGCCACGCCACGCTACATCCCGTACCATGTTTTATAATTAGCAAAATGTTATTATAGAACAATTTTTACGACATTACAAACTCAATATGCAGCTAATGGTAACAAAACCGACATATTTCAGTTACGTCGCGTCTTCATCCTCTAGTTTTTTGTTCATCAACGAAAATAAGTCTACTACGAGATGGTATTTTGTTTTGCTTGTGCGATGGAGTGTGGCTGAGTGTTTTCAGTTACTACAGAAGTGAGTTACAGCCGCAGTGCAAAACCTTTTCTATAGATGTCACGTCATTCGTATTCCAGATAGAATATGAAGCTTTTATTACGGTTCCAATACGATCTGCTATAACTGTTACATAGATATGTATACATATACTCAGTGCTCGTAGTTGGTTTTTGTGAATTGTTCAATAAATGTCTGTGTTTAAAAAATTTGTACTTATGCAGATCCGTACAACCGTTTTGAAAACTTATTAGCTTCATATAAATTTCTCGTATACGTATGACATAACAGCTATTGAAAAAACTCGCACTACAGTTAGATTAACGTACTTCAAAAATATACACAAAATTTTGAACTACGGGCACTGATTTGAAAAGTCGATCACAATTATTTATTTATCATACACATGTGTAAAGTATACATTATACAAATAAATCAGTGCTCTATGTATTTTCCTTGATAAATTGTAATTGTCGTCTGCCATAATATGTATATTTTTTAAAAACAATAAAGCCTTCTTGCTCAGTTTGTACGCAATTACAAACTGTTTAAGTTTTAATACCAGTGTCGGTTGATTCATTACAAAACCTTAAAAACTGCAATTATGTCAGATATACCACGAAACTGTAGTTATTAAATTATGACATCAATATTTTCAATGGTACGTACTACCTCGGTGGCGTAGTTATATTGCGTATGGGGTGGGATTGCTGTGCTGATGTCTCAGGTTCGATCCCCGAGGTTGGGTAAAAATTATATTAGGTTTTTGTATCGCCAAATGCTCGGTATCGACCCGGAGTCCGTAACTGTGCCCCGTCAAATCATGGGCTGGATGGTGGATGGGTGGTCAAAATGTGAGTGTTACTACTACTACTACCTAGTTGCACCTCTACTTACTCCTTCGGGGATAATGATTTCTTACGTTTACGCGAATATTACTCATTGAAGTAAAACTAATTTAAACGAATTTTATCGCGGTTTTTTATTAATTTTGATCCCGACGTTTCGAAGACTTTTCAGCCTTCGTGGTCACCCACCACCAGTCCACCCCCCGTAAAAAGCCGCGATAAAATCCGTTTAAATTAGTTCCTTCGGGGATTACAGGTGTAAGTATGATGTATATAGGTAAATTATTATTTCAATAAAAATGATATATGAAGACCAACGGTAATAAACATTATTAATGATTAAGTAGTTATTAACAAAAAATAAATACAAAAACGTTAACGTTATTCGTCAAATTGATTTCCGTGGTGATGCAACGTAAACCTCTTTTTTTTACAAAGATCAAGTTGCATCAAAAAAACACAATATCAAGGCAACTTTTGCCATTATAAAAATTAAAATTTTAAGGCATCACATAAAATTGGCTTCGCCCGCCATTTTATAACTTAATAACAGGTCAAGTTCACAAATGGCCGCATTACCTTGCCATTCTTCATAAATCAACGTAACGCGGTCACCGCTTTATAAATCTCTGATAAATGATAACTTCTGGTTTTGCAACAGGTAATCAGAAATGACGAAAACAATATTTTTGCGATCAAAATATAACCTACAGAGCGGGTATAAACAACGATGATCTTTTAAATACCAGCTAGCAATATTAAATTGTATGTGACTGAACATTTTTTTATAGCCGGAGCTGGCAATTAAGCAAGTGGGTCACCTGATGATAAGTCCATCGCCCATGAACACAGACGATACCAATATAATCATGGGTGCACTACCGACTTTGAAGACCTTTCCTTTAAGGGGAAATGGAAACGTGCATAGTTCAGGATTATTGCAACACTAGAGTAGGGTAGGGCGGGTCTAGTTGAGCAATTTTTCACTTGAGCCGATATAGCTCCTCAACGATTAGTCTCAATGGGTTGTTACGCAATCTGATAGATTAGTAATTTATCCTTTTCCAAAAAGTGTCATAGTAACTTATTTCTTATAAGTTGGATTTAAGAGCTACAGCGGTTTAAATGCAGAAAGTCAAGCATGCTCAACGTACCCCATAGGTGAGGTAAGTTGAGCAAGGGTATGGGGTAAGTTGAGCACTTAGAATTTCTAGCCAAACCATGGGTTTAATGTTAACTACAGATTAAATAAATTTTTTGTTTGACAGTCAACTCTTTATTTAAAATATTTTAGTGACAACACAACAAAACTTAAAGTAATTATTATAGCTGTAACATATAGCAGTTACTACTGTAACGTCGGCAATTACACTTTTTTGCTCATTATTGACAGCCTTTGCAGCATTATTGAAGTCTTGAGTAATGTAAGAACATCTGTAGTATTTCTTTTATAAGTCCGCATCCTTAAAAAAATAAAAACATGTAAAATGTATGTTACATTTCTTTTGTTCTAAGCCTAAGGCTAGTTGAGCTAAAGTTGCTCAACTAACCCTAACCCGAAATTTTAAAACAAAAGTGAGGTTATGAAAAAATGGTAAGAATTATATCCAGAACCTTTATACATATCAAAAGTACAGTAAATTTATGGAAGATTAACACTTACCTGATTGAAAACAGATAGAATTTGACTAATACAGACGAAAACTTGCGGTAAACGATTTTTTTACTTTTTGGTCACAAAATAAACAATGCACTCGTATGCTTCACTCACTCGTCGTGCCGCCACTGGCGGTTGCGCGATGCGTTCTCCTCCCGTGACCCCTTCTTTCCGCTATTTGATGCCTACGCCTGCGGTGAATAGTTTTCGAGATATTGCGATTGCCCAACTTGCCCCTATGCTCAACTAGACCCGCCCTACCCTACCGTCCGCACTAGCTATATTAGGTTGGCAAATATTTATGAATATCGGAATAACTTAAATACTCTCCGAATTGTCAAGAAATCGAGGATGCAAGCCAATAAATAAACCGTAGTGGGCCTTACTCAAAATATGACACATTGAAAATTGGTCCAATTAATCACCAAACGGAACGGAGTCAGCCATCAAGGTTTCTATAGCCACACACACCGATCATCAAAGCTGTTTCATGGTGAACAATAGATTGAAAACCCCTAACCAAATTTGCTTTAAGGAAAACATAAACGTGGTACAAAAGCACAATGTGCGGAAAATCAAGTCTCTTCTTGAAAGGCATCAACATCACACGAGAACTTATTGAAATATTGCAGATAATTCTATTTTAATAGGAGGATATACGAATATAATTCCACCATATTAATAAAACCTAAATTCGTCTTATTACGCAATTATTGTACATTGTAGGTATCACATAGATTTTTTTATCCGTCCGGCAAAGTGACTGCTCTACACCTGATGGTAAGCGCAGTGCAGTCCAAAAAAACTAGTGACCACCAAAAACAATGAATTTATCGGTGTTCACCAGAATCATGCCGCCCTATATAAATGCTTCTTCACACTGCGAAGAGGGAAGAAGCAAATCGAGGGGCCTGCGACAGGACAGGCGGATAACCAACGCAGGTACAGGGATACAAGGATGTACCCCTATACCCGCCCTAAACAACCATCAAGTCATGTCGCAATCCCCTCGGGAGAACAAGATATACACTGGCTGTACCTGAAACGTGATCCGCACAAGGTGTGTGGGTCACTATGGCAGGTTTTAACACCATGTGTACGGTGGTCGCTATTCACGCGCATATGTATTGCTGGTAGTAGTTAAGAAATGTCGAATCGTATAAAAAATTACATTCCTAGACACGATTAGCGATTATCCAGTTAAGACTTTCAGAATCCAAGTCAAAAAAGTCAAGTTACAAGATAATTCAAAAAAAAATCGTCGCTAATATCATCATGACAATGTATATTGTTAATCACAATTTCTCTTTAAATATATAAAACTAATACACCAAACTGTCTTAACGTCATTTTCCTGTTCATATAATGTACAAATGAATCACAATGTTTGCTCACTTGCCCGCGTACGTGCGCTACATTGATTACTGGATCATTATCATTTGATTGCAAGCCTTCCACAATAAGTACATACAATTACAACTCAAATTATTCTATGACATCAGCTGTTGCTAAAATATTATTACCTACGTTACGATCCACTTAGAAAAACGATACTTCCTATGTCTGCACTAAAGTAGGTTATAGTAGAAATATTATGATATAAACAGGAAGGGCAATTTTAGGATTGTATTAAAAGGACACGACATTGATTTTTTTTTACTTAAGAATAGTAAGTAATACTATCATATAAACACTGTATCACGATGTAATAATGAGTAACAAAATTATTTCAAAGCATTGGTAACAGAAATAGCATTAGGAAAATATTCGTCTTTTGACGAGGCTCCTACAAAAATGATGCGGTATTCCAGAAACACATAATATGTTTCCCGTGTTCAGTTTACCCCTAGGGAAATTATGTGCCGTCTCCGTACAATTCATCCCCGTTATAGAGAAATACCCTGAAATATGTGGATCGCAAAAGTTTCGAAATATGACGTAATATGGATATTCCAATCAACTCACCTGTCTTCCGATAAGACTTGATCGAACTCCGATGACGACACGAGAAACAATATTGACGTGACTGAGTCGAAGCACTGTGTCCATTTCTGTCGCTGCGTCCTCTGTCCACCCACATCGACGAACACGAAAGGTACGTTGTTAATGTTGATGGTGCACTCCGTGATGCCCTTCGTCGCCTTCCGGCAGTGGAGTATGTCCTGGTGAGACGGCACATAGTCGGGCCGGGCGATACGCTCCAGCTCATCGAAGAAATAACTCACTGAGTCACTCTGGAATTGACAAAACCGAAAATTATAATAAATTACTAGTAATCATACCTATTGGAAGGGGGGGCTTCCAATAGGTATCGATAACGAGGTCATAAAAATTATTACTAACCAGCTGATTTTTTTGTTTTTACTTAGTTAATATTTATATAATATAATAATAACAATATATAATAACAGTCATATTGTCCTACAAATAAAATAATAAATTGTTGAGTATCATCAAATCGAAATATTCTATCCTTGCTACCTCTGTTAGCTACCACAATAGAGAATTTTCGCATAGGGAATTGTTGGGCGTCTCATCGAAACGAAGCTACTCACGGAAAATTAGCTTGATAGTAATCAAGTGGATCAGCTGGCCCAGGGAATCCGGACCAAGATTTTTAGAACGTCGAAGATGTTATTTAGTTCGGTAACTTAAATTATACCCATGGAGGAGAAATGTTTTTCTCCCGCTTTCATATTTCAATTAAATACTGCTAGTCGATGTACGAAGAAAAACAGAAACTATTAAAACTTGTACTAGACCGACGAAGAAGACAAAATTAAACGTGATGACTGATTCCTCAGCATGGGTAAAAACAGTTAATTGACTCACCCCATGATAGCCAAAATTAACTGTTAAAGCATTGTTATTGTTTATCCCTATGATGCGGTGTTCGGGATGTTTCAACATGCCACTGAAGCCGACATTTAATGCGATACTTTGTTAGTTGAATATTTCATTACAAAGTAATTTGTATGTATTGTATACTATAATTTCACATATTACTCATGCTAAAACTATGTTACTGTAATAGGTAAATACAATGTGAGAATTTCAGACTGAATAGATTTGGATGGTACTTGGTGGATAGGATGTCTATTGTCTAAGCTTATCCTATTAACTAGTTCAATATAATTTATTTATATCTTTATTGTACATCACACAAAGTTTTATCAGTTCAGTTTATTAAATATGCATTTAAAACTAAACGGATAAAACTCATAAATAACTTTAAAAATTACAAATAAAACTTACACATGCGTGATGTGCAAATACAGAACGATTTTGTAGTATTCATTTGAAATAATTATTCAAAAATTATTTGCATTTTGTATTTAATTGCTTGTGTCCAACCATTTTGTGCATGTCTGCACATCGCCAACTATGGATACATTTTATTTATAATTTTACTAATCTATCTTCTAGGAAACGCGGCGGTGTGATTTTATTTCTAGGTCAAGGATGAAGGCACAGACAGTTCTGCATAGTTTTACATGCACTGTTTTCCCTGTTGCCATTATGATAACTAAGCATGAGCTTATAATATACATGTCAATGTCACATCCTGAGAACTCAGATAATGTTGACGCTTGAACTGTAAACAATTCTGTAAAAATAATATCCAATTGACAGTTTGATGCATTTTAACAATGTCGATCGACATTTTATTTTATTTATTTTATTTTACACTTTATATACAAAATGTATAAAGGCGGACTTAATGCCAAAGGCATTTTCTCACAAAGTTTTGTCGCTGTCGCACGCTGCAGTCTCTGTGTCTCGATTAGGTACCCCAAACCAGGTCTTTAGTCTCCAAAAGTAACAGCTGCGAAACTTGACTACTATATTCTGGTAGTTTTACGACTAGCCCTAATGACGTCATCGTCCTTCACAAAATTATAAATATATGAAACAATATTACTCTCATTCGAGGAATAACCTAGTTAGTAATAGATATATGCGTAATGTTTTAATAACATTTAGGCCGAAGCAAAAGGCTACCAGACTGTTGCCCTTAAAAACCTTACTATGCCTTTCATCTCGCAAAGGGCGTAGACAGGTTAAAGGGCAGGCGATCTAGACACCATACATACACGTTTAAAGTGAGTCTAGATTTAGGATTACTATAATACATATATAATACGCTCACTCCTGTATCCCCTCCGAAGGAGTAGGCAGAGGTGCAACTAGATTCATCAGCAACTACATCTACATTCTACACCGTTGGGTCGCTTCGCCAAGCTTATTTCCGTCTCATGAGAGATGGCTAGCTCATCAATTTGTCTAATCCAGGGATTCCCAAACTATTTTGGGCAAGAAACCCCTTTTACAAGATGAACTAATAACTCAGACTCCCATAGCCAATTACTTTAAAAATGCTATCTCTAGCTTTATTCCTATTGATAGAAAATATTAGCTTTTCCTCGCGGCTGCACCCGCTTGATCTGCTTTTTCCGGGGTAAAAAGTAGCCTGTGTTCATAGGGGACAATGTAGGATTATAATGGTGAAAGAATTTTTCAAATCGGTCCAGTAGTTTTTAAGTTTATTTGTTACATACAAAAATACAAATCTTTCCTCTTTATGATATTATTAGTGTAGACTTACCAATTTAAAAACTTTGCTGTTTTCGTCATATATCGACCCCTTTGGGAATCCCCGGTCTAGTCGATAACTCAAATACAAATTGTGTATGCTAGACTTGGTATTCGAACCAAGAACCTTAACGGTTTTTTAGCTCAATCCCACGGCCACTAAACCAATGAGACGATTAGTAAGATTAGTATGATTATAATGATAAACAGGATTTTTGCTAGCCGTTGCCCCTGCTTCCGGCCACATGGACGAAACGATCCCATAACACGTAACATTTTATTACTGATCTGCATAATGTCTTATTGCGATGAAAAACCTCAATTCAGTTTAAAATTGAATCTAGGCAACACAACTACGAAAACCCGACCGAATTCCACGCAATAGTCTTGGTATAATGCCGAAACGATCGAACAAAAATGTTTAATATTCGGAAACCACAAATATTTGTTTCCGCATCGGGTGATTTAGGACCAAATTCCTCATCGTTTTACCCACGAATTATAGTATTATAACGTGATATTACGTTTCCTTAAACCTATGTATGATCAGAAATATTATTTGCTACTGTAGATCGAATCACAGGTGAAATAATTTTACCCAAAAATGTTCATTGCAATATTGCCTGATAAAACACTTATATCTTTAATTACACTTAGCATCCCTCTAAGTGTCCGATAAAATTTTCTTCTCCGTATTTTTCATTATTGAAGTTCATACCCGCCTGGAAAGGCTTTAACATACCAATCTATCTTCAGCTTGCCTCTTTAAAAAAACTATCCCACCGAATTTTTACCACCGGTACCTATCAGCGTATATTATATCATAACAGATATTAGATATAAACACGGATATAAGAACCACACAGATTTTCATCAACAATGCACCGAGACCTTTACATTACAGAGTTCTTGAACACAGCGGTCACGGCAGTGCGTTGGTAATTGCTGTCCGGGACGCATTACACGCTAATATTAAAATATTTGATTTTAACAAGGCAATAACAGCAAGAAATTGATAACGGTGTATTCGTTTAGCAGGATAGGTCTATAGCACTAAAAGCTAAAGTACACAATTTGCGAAACCGTTGCGGAATTTACCTAACAATGCGAAAATACATCCTGTTTAATGACAATGTAGTGTCGGGGTTTATTCGAAACAATTTACAATATAATTATTAATGGTGGAAGAAATGAAGCCACATTGTAAAGCAAATGAATAAGAGCTAAATTACACTTGATTAATAGTGAACGTTATTAATATGAAAACTACTTGTATAATGGGATTTTAATTCTCGGCAGGAAGTTATAGTTACATATAATAGGAACGCCCGTTACTAAGAAGGTGAGAAGCTAACTTGTTGAAAAATAGAAAAGTAGAAGCAACCAAAGAAAATATAGAAAAAAATGCTTACATTAAAACATGAGCAGTGTATATAATATCTGCCGATAGGAAGGAATTGAAAATAAGTAAAAAATGTGGCGCCGACCAAAAACAGTCGGATTGAGCCGGAAAAATCATAATTTATAAAAAGGATTTTAAAAAAGAAGAAATAGCTAACACTTCGGCATTAATTATTTTATACTGAGTTATTGACCCTTCCTACAACTCATCCATCAATATATCGAGGCAAAGGCAATAAATAGCTTTAGATTAAATACAGACCGTTAAAATTTAAAATACGTTTTTTTGGTCAACAGGAAATGCGTTAAGGCTAAGTGTACCTTTTATATAAAAAGTGAGTGTTCTGAAATTGCTGCTGCATGGGTAATCCTGGTTTGGGTAGCAATCGTTAGGTATAATAGGGTTGTTTCCTATCTCGAATATTATTTTTCATGCAGAAAATAACACAAAAAAGGAAACTCTTTGTAAAAACACAATCAAAATTGGTTCAAAAATTCGCTCGCATGAGGCTCGCAATCATAATTTTAAATATTGGTATTAGCAAAGATGGGCGCGTAGTGGGGACATCACACTATCTCGCTCGCACAGGTGCACCGTAATGACCATTTTACACTGTGACGTCAAGGTTTGCGTCGTCTGTCATTTGACAAGTATCCCTTCTGTTTTTAATGGCTTTTAACTTATTTATTTTAGGTTTTGGGTAACGTAACTTATTAAAGTATCCAGTAATCTCATTGACTGATTATTCTTCGTGACAACATGAAAAAATATAAATACATTTGTGACCGTTTGCAAACCATTGATATTTCACTTGAAAAATTAAGTCTTCTGAATTCCCAAAGCAATTTATAAATGTAAGCACTGAATACCACAGAGATAGCATCGTAATATTAAATATTACTCCACAATTCGCTTTAAAAGAACAATAACTGTAATATTTTGACAAAATATGCTCCGACCGTACAGGTACAGTTAGTACACAATTTATTTGGGTAATAACACGCCATGCCTTGGAATCTAATACAGATTCAGAGGCGAAAGGTGGCGTGTACGTGCACATTTATTATACCTTAATACTATATCTTAATCTAAGATGTGGAAACCTATGCAAAATTTCAACAAAACCAGTTCAAACCACAACACAGTTATTTAGCAACATAAACCAAACGCATTTTCACATTCATGTTATAATTTTATTGCTAACAGAGTCTCTAGAGATCTAGAAAAGGTGCTTTTCTATTAGACACCAGACCGATATCATCTAGTAGATACATTATTTAGTATTAAAATCATATTTTTATGCATTATTAGATTTTCCTATGAATATTGTGGTCTTATTTTCATATGACCCAACATCATCACAATGTGACGCAAGAGAAATGACTAACGCGTAACAAAAACAAACCTGAATTGGAATTGTGTGAATTATGCAAAGACCGTATCTTTTGAGGTCATACAAAATACATATGCGTTTTTAGAGCCTGTTCCGATATTTAGGAAAGGGCGCGCATTGAACTAGCACCGCCGCGCCGCTGCAAGAAATCATTCTGGGCCAGACGTGCCATTAGGCCGACCGGAACTAGGCATTTAGCCGTATTAAAATTACAGCCGACGATAAGTCCAAGACGGGTCAAGCTAAATGAACGCCGCTGTTTTGTGGTCACTGGCATAGAACAAAGACTTTCTTGGTACACGTGATGACTTAACTCACTGTATTGTTTGTACGGATAAAAATTACAATTGAATTCAATTACGTACGCGAGCCAGCGGTAAACAAGAATATAATTGTCCAACAAAAGAACTGAAAACATAATCGATACGTATTAATAAACTCGACATGATTATGGAACTAAAATATTTCGATGTTTTTTCTGTTTTCTAAGAAATCTCTCTTCTCCGTACGTACCTTGTTTATTTATTATTATATCTCGCTGGCGGCGAGGTAATGGATTAGAGGAAATACGAAATTTTAACACCTAAGTATAGCAGATAGAGAACCTAAATACCTTCTATAAATAAACGTGTAGAATAACTGGTTCATATTGGTAATGGACATGTAGTAAAATTTATTAGTATGTGGAAAAATTGTTGTTTGGGTGGACTGAATTTAAGTCACTTTCTCCGCCATCTGCCTCTTGTCACCCCTTATCTTCTAAAAGCTATGACGTAAAATATGGAACAATCGACCAAACTTTACCAAAAAGCATTATTTTTTCGATCGATCGTCCATTTTCTGTATGGAAAAATACCCATCAATACAAGCCATGTAATTTTCTACAGTGGTACTTATAGAACATACCCTTCGTTGCAACATACGTCATTGTCCCAAAGGACATACTCGCTGGCAAATGTATAAAGCGTCATTAACGAATTGGGAGCGGTTTACTTAGTGTTTATTACCATCGAGGCTATTGTGTGCGTTAATAAATACCGATAATTAAACCCTACGCATCACAAAGCCTTCACTATTTCACGTGGAACGCGCCTGATAATGAGACGAACAAAAGGAAATTACACATAGGTTACACCACTATCGCTAGACCAGATAACACACACGAGTTTATCGTAATTTCTATCTTCAATATCATTCTATCGATTACAATTATGAAAACTTGTATCGATACATCCACGTATCGTGATTCAGAGCCCGTGATGTTCGGGTGCCCACAAGGAAAAAGAATGACGTCTGTTTTATACAATGTTGTCAGTTTTGTTCATTATTTTACCTTTTTATAATCGTATATGTTGTGAATAAGTTTCTAAGACACTAATGGCAGTCTTGTTAGCGCGGCGTGATACGCACAGTTTTCGCGGGAATTTATCGAGCGAGGTTTGTCGAGAAAAGAAATATATATTGGGAAATGAGCCACGGGGGATTATTAGTGGTGTTGCCAGATATCTAAATAGTTGCGAGAGGTCCAGGTTTTTGCAAACCATTAGCATGAGTTCCGCGTTAAATGTACGAAAAACATAAATTATACAAATGTTTTGGTAAAAAATATTAATATTTTGTTCATTATAGAACATTAGTCTTCAAGACAGGTGCTTCATCAACTTTATGCAAGTAAATTCAGTTATTATAGATGTCCCTCGGCGCTAACTAGTAAATAAAATTGGACAATGTAGCTACTGCTTTTTTCGCATTTTTAGCGAATTAATCCCGATCGTTTTTAAATTTTCCCCTGGAAACATTAGTCATTAGTGTATCTGGCAAACTAACTGGTGGTTTATTAATTAAAGCGACAGCACAAACTCGATACACGGTGGTTAAGTGAGTTTTTCGCAATCCACGTCTAAGGAGTCATAGAAGGTGCGCAGGAATGCGACCATACAACCTGTCCTACAGCCTACTGAAATGACGATAGGGAAAGCCCGATGTCGCAAATAAACATGCAAACAACGCCGTGTCAATAATAAACATGCGACAAGCCAACATTGTGACACATGTGTCACACGCGATTATCAGTTTAATGCAAACATCACAAACACCAAAACGGCGTAACAAACGCTGACGCATTACGGTACAAAGGTTATTGATATATCTTTGTTTGGTCGCGGTAAAAAAATAATTAAAGTAATAGCTTTAATCGTTTGGAAGCAATTCCCTTGATACTGCGCATTATAGGACTATTAATTTAAAAACATCTATTTAAATAAAAGGCCGACTGACTCATCACCTTCTAGTCGAAAGCATTAAGGATAAAATTGCACATTATGGTAGGATGTTATTTTATTATGTAGGCATCGTTTAAGGATAATTTTTTTTCTAAATTTAACCCTTAAGGGGAGGACGGGGATTACAAAGTTTGTTTTCTATAGGGTATCTAGGGAAACACCCCCCTCCCCCCCCCCCAAACTTACTACTTCTAAAAATGTTTAAACATCCATTGAAAATGTACCACCTAACACCTGCTAATGCTTTCTTTCTTTCAAATGTTATTTGGTCAACTATACTCAACACAGACGAAACGGCGAGCAAAAACTAATCGGATATATAAAGGACCCAATCTAATTATAATTTGTATTGCATCATACGAATGACGCACATTATTACTATTTGGGTAAATCAATTACAAAATACTTCGAAAGTCGGAAGATCCGGGTACCGGCCCTAGTACGTACATACGTGTGATGTAACACACACGTCATTAAAAGTTAAAATAAAACTTTTAACGTGTGATTTGTGATTGATGCAACACGTAATCACCATCAGCACAAAATTAAATGTAATCAAAATAAATCACAGAATAAAGTGTCTCTATTCGTGACACTTAGCAATTTAAATGTCTATCATTTTGACATTTAAGGGCCGCATTGGGACATGTTACACCTACTTGATTTATTTAGAACACGTTATTTGTCGTTGCATTCTCGAGTTTACCAAGCATTGAGCCGACGTAGGAAGTTCATTCATTAATTTCGTGGAACTAGGTTACTTGAAAAAAATAGCTGTACCGCTTAAGCTGTGCTGCAGCATGCAGCTGAATAACGGGACCCGCTGTTGAAGCAACATAATTTATTGTAGCATATCATTTAAGCCAGGGATTCCCAAAGTGGCCGATATCGTCGCCTTGGAATCGAAATCGGTTTCCCAGGGGTCGACATAAACGAAAACCGCAATATTTTGTAAATTGGTAAGTATTTTGTATCAATAGGAGAAAAACTAGAGATAGTATTTTTAAAGTAATTTGACCATGGGGGGTCGTCTGAGGTATCAGTTAATTTTGGAAAAGAGGCCTTTTGCCCAAAATAGTTTGGGAATCCGTGACTTATGGTTCCGATAATAAAAACATCCGTTTTTCTTCTTAATGACTAATCTCGTCTCAATTTTTTCTACGTAGTAATTACCCATCGAAGCCTATTAATAGGAAGATGATCAACACACTTAGTAGGTACAATGACCTCTTCACCGATACTGTCATAATTTAAATTGATCATGCCAATGTTCATGATCCTGTCTACGTAGCCAGCAATACAACAGACTAATTGCACAGACACAAAGATCATGACGGAGGGCTCGGCGATTTCATAAAGGTTTAACATACCAAAAATTAGGCAAAATAATATTTGCAGCCAGCATAATATTTTTTGTAACTAGGTAATAGCCATCACCCGTTCGTATTTCCGAAATAGACAAAGACTTAAAGATTGTCGTAGTACATATTTTAAAACTATATCCTGTACTTAGTTTAAACATACCTTATGCTACCGAATCAAGTCGCAAATATAGTTCTTGCCTGACAAACGCCAAAATATGTATTATGTATTGTATTTGTCTTCTTTGAAAATGATGGCAAGAAAAACATCAAGAAACAGTCGAAAAGAAAATGCTATTTTTATTATAGTTATCAGTGTCAATAGAAACAGCTAAGTCGTCTATTACACTTCGGTAAGAATGAAGGAGATTCTATTTATATCCATGCCTACGATACTAATAAAATAATGATTATTCATATTATCTACACAAATAAATAAAACTGTCTGTATGTCATTTCTAATAATTATTTTTTAATATTTTATTATAGTTGTTCGCATGATATAATCCCTCCATTCACTGAAGAGGTTAAGTCAACAATAAATACCTTTCATCGCCATAAAGTTGGTACTTAGGTATTATATAATTTAAAACCATTATAATACGAAGCCAGCTTCTAACGTTCCATCTAAACTGACAGGTTCCAAGAAACCTCGCCACACAAAGTGCTTAAAAATTTCAAAATGATGCCAGTCATTATAGATTACACAATATCCACATAACTTTAGTCTATATGAAAAAAATAACTGAAATTAAAACGTCGGTCATTATCAAATGACTGCCTTTAAAAGTGTTCTAAGAGTTAAAGCATTGCATCCGATTCAATTCAGAAGTTATGATCCAAAGCAAATTGACAGCCTCCGTGACACAGTGTAGTAGCTGGCTGCGAAGCGAGGCCGTGGGTTCGATTCCCGCACCGAGACAAATGTTTGAGATCCATGAATGAAATGTTTATTTCCTGTGTTTTGTCATGAATTGGGTGTAAGGAGTCACTGTATAATGTTATGTGTGTTTGTGGGGGGTGAGCTAACCAGAGGCGGATTCTCCTAGGAGGTCCTCGCTATTTGATCCACGAATATTGGTTTCAGATCTGGGTCTTGTAGGACCGTAAGTGCCTCGTAATTCCTGATACCCACGATAAAGGTTTAACCTACTGTGGGGTCAGAGACATGTGTGTATCTATTAGGTGTATTTATTTATTAAAACTGAGGATATTCACGATTTCGGAAAAAATCGGATCTAGTCGCAACCTCATACAAATAGTAATACAGCAACTTCGGGCCGACATATGAGATTCGAATCAAAAACTGTACGTAAACGCTCAGGAGTCAGAGCCTTATTTATAAACGTAGGTAAACAATGTTTATTATAAGTAAGGCCCTCATAGTAGCATTTAAAACTTCCAACATATATTTATACATCCACGCAAGCAGAGTCACGAGTAAAAGCTAATTACTATAATAATATAGTAGTAGCGTGCACCTTACGAGTTTCCAAAGAGCCTGCGGTATGACGCATGACGTAACTTAGCTGTGACTAATCAAATGAGATAAGGAATGCAATTACAATTATTTTATTTATGCCCCATACTGCGCGCTCAATGAACAAACTGCGCCAGTGTTGATTGAGATATCGATTTTGTCAGTATATTAATGCGTTTTATTGCATCAACTATTTGATGCAGTATTGAACTCTGCTCTGCATGAACACATCTCATGGGAAATATAATAAACTACATTCGCTCACGGCTCCGCCCGCGTGATTTGGTCTTTCCGGGATAAAAAGTAGCCTGTGTACATCAGAGATAATGTAACTTTCTAACGGCAAAAGAATTCCAGTCCAGTAGTTTTTAAGTTTATTCGTTGCATACAAATCTTTCAATTATATAATATTAGTGTAGATAGACTAACTTTTGCTCGCGGTTCCGGCCGCGCGGAGGTCTTTCCAGTTACTATTTCCGGAATAAAAAGTAGATTAAGGTCTATTCTAGGGTCCCCCTTTCCATTATGATTTGACCGTGTATTTGGTATTATACCCGCCTTCTGACCTCCACAAATCGCAACAGGAATCAAGATTCGCATTGTCTCGTCCGTTAATCAGAAAAGTGTACCACATGCAGGTGAGGTGGACTTTGGAACTAAGATGTTGGTGGCACACTACAATGTTATAATTTAACTAATTCAATTAGTTTAATGTCAATTCTATTTCCACCTGCCCTTATCCAACTCACAGTGAGGTCGGAGCTACATGCTTTTTAACACATGTTACAGATAGATTTGGCTTGTAGTTTATACGACCAGCCGCCTGTCTGGCGTCAACCACTCTGGGGACATCCAGACCCGAAAGAAATATCAGCGGATCACACAAATGTTTATGTCTCAGTGGGGGGGTCGCTTGGCCTCTCGCTTCACAGCCCACAATGCCACGGAGGCTCTCAATCGATATAATCTTTATATATATAATTCTTCTGTGAGTGTGTATGTTCCTGAACTTCTCTTAAACGACTGGACCGATTTTGATGAAATTTTTTGTGTGTGTTCAAGGGGATCTGAGAATGGTTTAGATTCACAATTTTGTCCGCTGGACAATGTTTTTTTTATTAATTTTTAATTTATTAGTAGTTGTTGATTTTGGAATGTTTTAGTATAAACCGGATGGTTGTCGTTGCGAAGCTTGCCGTGATGACGGGTCGTATAGCGTCTAGACTGGACAGGGACAGGACAGGGAGACAGGAAAGTGAGACAGGACAGTGAGACAGGACAGTGAGACAGGACAGTGAAACAGGACAGTGAGACAGGACAGTGAGACAGGACAGTGAGACAGGACAGTGAGACAGGACAGTGAGACAGGACAGTGAGACAGGACAGTGAGACAGGACAGAGAGACATGACAGAGAGACAGGACAGTGAGACAGGACAGTGAGACAGGACAGTGAGACAGGACAGTGAGACAGGACAGTGAGACAGGACAGTGAGACAGGACAGTGAGACAGGACAGTGAGAGGACAGTGAGACAGGACAGTGAGACCGGACAGTGAGACAGGACAGTGAGACAGGACAGTGAGACAGGACAGTGAGACAGGACATTGAGACAGGACAGTGAGACAGGACAGTGAGACAGGCCAGTGAGACAGGATAGTGAGACAGGACAGTGAGACAGGACAGTGAGACAGGACAGTGAGACATGACAGAGAGACAGGACAGTGAGACATGACAGTGAGACAGGACAGTGAGACAGGACAGTGAGACAGGACAGTGAGACAGGCCAGTGAGACAGGACAGTGAGACAGGACAGTGAGACAGGACAGTGAGACAGGACAAAGAGACATGACAGAGAGACAGGACAGTGAGACAGGACAGGACAGGGACAGGAGGCGGGACGGGGACAGGACGGGGACGGGACGCGGACAGGACGGGGACAGGACGGGGACAGGACGGGGACGGGACGGGGACAGGACTGTCCAACCGGAGGGAGGTGGGAGACGACCTGACTTAGGTCGTCGAAGTCAATTAAATGTGCGACGGGCTACCTCACGTGCAATGGCGCAGTACCTCACTTAATTGCATTTAATGTAAATAAAACATTTGTATTAAGTTTTGACCACATTTTACACAAATATATTATGTAGGTGATACGAAGTTCACCGGGTCATCTAGTATTATATAATATTTTATTAATACAATTGAATGGAAACTTATATTTTATATCATCTACTGTTCACAGAGATATTTAAATGTATACATTAGGAACAATGGTACCTATCACTGCCACCTTTTATTTTCCCACTATTCTTTAAAAAAAATTCTATTCTTTGGCCTTATAAGAAAATAATATTCCATCCAATCGTTAGTTATTAACACATCCATTAATTTTATAATTTATTGTACCACAAAATAGTGATCCTAAATGGGTTTAGATTTTCGTTTTTAAGTATAATACTCTCAACATCTAAAAATGTTAAACTCAAGTATGTGGAACTCATATAATATCAAATATATAAAAATGTAATTTGAAACTGCCAGTTATTTAAACAATACTTTACTCTTACTTTTCCACTGCGCCATGCACCTAAAGACACCTCACGTTAAGTGCAAAAATGATCACCTCAATATAGTATGAAATAACATAAGTTATTCAAGGATTTGTTTAAAAAGAGGACAGAGAGTGCGTCTAAAAACTAGTTTTGCAGAAAAAACTAGTCAAACAGGAAAACACTTAATTTATAAGTAATTAAATAAGTTATAAAAAAAAGATAACTGATTCATGCACATTCATTTTTCAACATCATACTATAATGACTGTATGTTAAAGGTATACAAACTTTAAAAAATACATTATATCAAATTTGTATGGCAAAATTAAAAAAAAAATGTAAGTCCAGTGCAACATAATGCAAAGCTATATCAACAAACAGTCTTTGTTTACATTTGTTTATCATAAGATACTTTTCCCACCAGAAGTTGACCATATGTTACAATATAGTTTATCAAGAACTGCATCTAAAGAAGATTAAATCTCAGATATCTTATAATCTTTTGAAAGTGTTAAACAGTACTATATAATAGATAATACTATATAATAGAAACCCATGCAACTGTTTGTGCATTTCATAATAAAATAACAATAACATAAAAAATATGACATATTGTATTAAAAATAATAACATTTGAGAATATAGCGTACATTTTGCTGGAAAATTTACAAAAAATATTATTTTTTATAGAACCAACCTTCCTTGTCTTGATTTAAGTACCTAACAGTGACAGAATGTTCCTCTAAGTACCATTTTTACCAAGATTTGTCATTTTTTATTCAGAACAATCTGCCTACAAATAGTTTCTATTACTGTTATTTTGATTGTTCAGGCTAAATCTACCTTTGTAGTTGTCAAATTAGTATCTCATATAAAAATTAAACATGTAATACAGTTTTAACTATACTTTCCTGTTGTATGTATATTATTCTGTGTATATTATGTAAATAATGCAATGCTCTCTATTCTTGCAACAAACATAAGTGTGATGACATGATTAGAAGGCAATAAATAAAAAATAATAATTGTCATAAGTACATATCGTCACTTTGGTTTAGTAACAGTCCACTTAGACTGAAAAACTCTGATGTCTTAAGTTCGATTCTCAGGTTAGGCTAATTTTTTTAGAAGTAAATTGAATCGAATTAAATTGTTTAGTGCTAGGTGTAACTCTAAACAATTAAGAAACAAGGTAACATGTTATTTTATTTATTTGGCAAAATTTCATGTGATATATACATACAATTAACAAAGTAAGTGCCAATTAAGTAAATTAATGAATGGAATATCTTTCTCATCCTGGTCAACTATAATTACTGTATTAAGATGATGTATTTGCTGCTATTAATATTTTTATATTTTTCCAGACATTTATTAATGGTAATGTGTAATATGAGTTAAAACCCTGGACCAATATCATGATATAAAAGGAATAGGTGTCCTTTGTTTATTAAATACATACTGACTTGCATTCATTCATTATCAGTAAAACATGAAGAATGCTCATAAAAAGTCCTTTGTGGAAACACAAAAGGTGTTTTATACTGAATAGGTACTTTGACACGAGTTCAATGCTTTCTACACATATTTATAGCCAAAAACGAAATGCTCAGTGAAGCATAGAGATACCACACAGCTACATTCAAAGACCTGTTTTTATACTTGAGATAAGTTCATTGATATAGTCCTTCTGAAAAGGGGAAATAATATTTTACTCCGTATAATATGCCAACAATTATTTTGTTGTGTGTTTTATATAATATTGTACTTGGTATTTTCTGCAGCACTGCTTGTATTATGTTTAACGGTACCATAAAAAGACAATGCTAGACACAATAAATGTGTTCTACCAACATTTTGCACTACAAAAATATTTTTCATGGGATAAGAATCAAACCTGCTGATGGGATAAAATATTTATTAGCTATTTAGTTAACCTACAAACCTTTAACCTATAATATTTTATTAAAATTGGTTGTGTTTGCATGAGGCTTAAATGAAAAGAAAGTTTCAAGACTCCATGACTCTAAACAAAATATTTTTTTTATTATTAAGAGTTTCTATTCTCATAGTTAAATTTTTTGAATAACAGTCAAACTTATAACATGTTTCCTCAATGACTATTTGATTGGATTACTTGAAACAAATTAAGCAATTACATTTAAAATATTGACAGCCTCCATTGTGCAGTGGGTGAATGTGCAAAGCGAGAGACCACTGGTTCTAATCCTGCATCGTCACAATTGTGTGCTCCATGTATACTTGTTTTATGTCTGGGTGTACTATGATACATGTATGATAAATAACAGTTCAATACAAAAAGCAAATTAATTGATTTATGAGTAGGGAAATTTAACTCTTGACTAGGTACATGGTTCAAAGTTAATAATCAAAAAAATAATAAAGTTATCTTCCATTATTGCAACCAGACATTAACAATGTTGTCAGAATGCAGCATGCATGTGTAAACCAGAGGAAAATCAATAAGGTCAACAAAGTTAACATCCTGATCGACACAATGTTCGCAAACTTAAAGACAATGTATGCAACTCACCAATTGAAATTCTCTTCGCCTGTCATAAGCCCTTTTTATGGCCCTATCGAGCCACAAAGAGTGTATGTGAGGCGCGTAGTGCATGAACAGCCGGTTGTCAAGCGAGGCCGTGCTGAAGTGCAGCGCCTGCTGGCCCACGTCCAAGTTACGAGGATTCTCCCACGGTATGGCGAGCTTGTCCCTCGCGTCCACTAACACTTGTATCCCCTTCACTATGTTCTGGTATATCACATGTTGGTACTCGCGCACCAGTTCCGGCTCAAACTTCACTTTGTGTATGATTCTCATCTGTTTGAGGAATGTTGACTTTCCGCTTTCACCCGCGCCGAGTAACAGCAGCTTTACCTGCCGCCGCAGTGTCTGCTTGTCCTTCTCCAATATTCTGTCTATCTCCTTGCTCCTGTACCGCTGCTCGATCTCCTCCGGCGATAGTTTCAGGCGCAGCCAACATGTCAGAGCCTCGGCACAACAGGTACATGACCACAAATCGTTGGCCATTTTGCATGATTATCGACGACCATATAAAAGAAAAAAACACAGCAAACTGTTTCACACAATATTTATGTTGTTCATTCTACACAAGTTTTTATAACGGCACTACGTACGCACTGCTAAATGATAATACATAATAAATTAAAGCCTAAATCCGGAATTCAGAAATACACACGCATTCCACCCCTCCCAAACTCATTCAGAAATGAAAAGCCACAGACTCAGATAGTGTTAAATAAATAGGTACTCCACAGACTCATAAACAGAAATGAAAATGGCTTCGATCACTCAAATGCCACAACGTCAGTTCATAAGTAGTAGGTATGTGAATGCAACCTTGCAACCAAAGAGAATTTAATGATTTTTTACATTTACGCGAATGTTACTCATTGAAATAAAACTAATTTAAACGGATTTTATCGCGGTTTTTTTTATTTTGATCCCCACGCGACGACGCGACGTTTCAATATTCAATCAATGATTAAACTCTATAAGCACAGATCACTAAGGGAAGTGTTTTTCTATTTTAATTTAGACTTTGTTGACTGTTTTCCAATTACAGCACTAGAGCGCATTATGCGGCATAATGCTCAACGTTGAATGTTTCAACTACAGCAACGCTACGCACAATCAAGCACTTTCAAAAGTACTGCTTTCGGGTGATACATGCAATCGATACCAACTCAGTAACAGAAAATTATTTTTTTTTAAGCTCTCGTCTTATCGTGCCCTGTTTTCCAATTACAGAGCATAATGCGACTCAGTGGCGCACAATGCCGAAGTGTGCTAATTGCTAATTGGAACGTGAATTAGTTTTCTAGTGCACCAGCAGAGTGCGCTAAGTTCAGTGTTGAGAATAAAAATATAAATCTGTCAATGTTTATACCTTCATACATCCTTACATTTACTTTTTAACAGGGTCTGAATTAACTTTTGAATATTTCGAAAACACTACGATAAGACGAAAGCTAAAAAAAATCTCAACAATAAACAATATTAATTACTAACGATAAAATAAATAAAATTTCGATCAATGCCAACTTAAAGAAAAAACACTTGTTAATTTTCTGTTACTGAGTTGGTATTGATTGCATGTATCACCCGAAAGCAGTACTTTTGAAAGTGCTTGATTGTGCGTAGCGTTGCTGTAGTTGAGACATTCAACGTTGAGCATTATGCCGCATAATGCGGGGTACGTGTTTTCGAAATATTCAAAAGTTAATTCAGACCCTGTTAAAAAGTAAATGTAAGGATGGATGAAGGTATAAACATTGACTATTTATATTTTTATTCTCAACACTGAACTTAGCGCACTCTGCTGGTGCACTAGAAAACTAATTCTCGTTCCAATTAGCAATGAGCACACTTCGGCATTGTGCGCCACTGAGTCGCATTATGCTCTGTAATTGGAAAACAGGGCGTGTGTTTACTGAAGACTTGGCAGCATGGTCTTCGACCTTAGCCGGTTCCAGGCGGAATAATTGAAAAAAAAATGAGAAGGCGTGAAGTGGTGTGAACTGTCAAATCCTGGCATAATGTATAACTCTTAGATTATCTATTCCATAGATAGGACCATCACAGAATGATTTCCCTGCAAAACGAGATAGTTATATAAGTAATTGAACGTGATAGACAAAGATGCCTATATAATATTGCTGTCACTTTCAGCGTAGCCTATAATTTTGTGTTTGTCACGCTGCGAAGTTTGCCAAACAAACCATAGCGTGATTGTTTTCTGGACTTCCTGGCGTTTTTAAGGTGTTTATAGCGATTATTATTAGTGTTTGTATTAAAATAGTAATCAAATCGTATTCTAATGATGGTTGGGTGTAGTATTTTGGAGTGTAAAAGCCGTAGCGAGCGAAAAAATCCTGGTGTCACATTTCACATGTAAGTACCTTATAAAATCTGTTTCTGGGAATTAAAATAGTTTCAGATTGTTGTATTGGCGAGTATTTTCACAAGATTTTGGTAAAATTGTTACGAAAATCTTATTTTAATGCATAAATCTAACTTTATAACCTTAAAAATAGTGTTGCCGGTTACTAAAGCTAAATGCCGATAAATTATTATTAAAGTAGATAATACATTTTTATAATATGTTATATAATACTCAATACTTATTTCCTGAAAGAAGTGAAATTTATCTTCCGTTTTGTCTTATTTGCAGGTTTCCTAAAGATCCATCACAAAGAAATCGGTGGATCCAAGCGACCGGTGGGATCAATTGGATACCAACTAAAAATGCTAAGATGTGTTACCTGCATTTTTCAAGGAGTATGCAAGTTACCAAAAAATAAAATTAAAAACTGATTTCGCAAAAGATAGAACGTATCAGAAATTTTCATACAAAATTAGTTAAATTTAAAGGTCAATGAAGGGGCGTGTTAGCAAAACGACGCGCTATTACTCTCTCTAACACCGAGGGTCGCAATAGAGCACAACAGGGGCTTCGCTTCCGGATGTCATTAAAAACTAGACATCATATAATATCACGTTAATGCCGACATGTTACTCATTAGAGGAAAAAGAAAATGCTCTATTTATGTCCTAGCAATGCATTCACATGATTTGGTACTACAGTTGAAATACTTATATCGTACACTAGTACTTATATTTGCTTCAATTTGACCACACCTTAGAAAGTTATTAGCCCGTGTATCATAATTTGTGTTAATAAAGAAATTAACCATTCACATCTTTTTATTACAAAAATTAAGTGAAACCTAACATTTAATTCACTATCCCGTAATTTCAATAACACTAATTATGTATCTAAGTATGTAATGTATGTAATTATGTATATAAGTATTATGAATAATAGGATATTCACACTGTTCGTAGGGTACACGCGATTTTTTTAATTATTTTGATATTTTAATTAATGTTGCATATAAAATAATGTGTAAATAAGGATATAGGGCAATATACTATAAATAGCCTTTAATAGTATTTTATTTTACTTTTAAGAATCTTCACTAAAATATAATAAAAAAATAAAATAATTATGGATTTTTTTTTACATTCTGACAACACAAGCGCTGGGTCTCTCTGTCTCACCACAGGCTACGCTATGGCCGTATCTTGTTCATATTTGATCTGAGGTATAACTTAAAAAAAAACTGTCAAATCAAATACCACTGTCACTGTCAAATTGTGAACATATCGCGCACATTGTACACGTGTTTTTCCAACTATTAAAAGATCTGAAATTCATGTAATTTTTGTGTTTTTATATTACCTCGTAATTTTTAATTCGTTCGTCTATATGTTCATTGCATATATGTTTCCATACACTACATACAGAATAATAACCATGTGAATATAAAAACAGCGATGTCCAGAGAAGGTTATAGTCCAGAGAAGAAAGAAAGTGACAACAAGGTAGTTTTAGAAAGATTACAAACATATTTAAAAGACAAGAGAACCAGCGAGTCATCGGAACCAAGTGCTGGGTACAGCAAACCAAGTACCAGTTACGAACCGAGTTCACACACGGTACCGAGTATAGAAGATAGCAGTAACATACTGCGCGAAGTTCTAAACCACAAAAAGGCCGAACTGCTCAGGCAACCAGAGATAATAGAGTTTCTAAAGTCTGTATCGTCTGACCTCAAGAAATAATGGCGGTGACGGCTCAGAAAAGCGTAGCATCTTTGATGCAAAAAGCTTTGGACCGGCAAGCGGCTCTGGCGCGTATGCGGTTAAAGTTCTCGAAAAACCAAATAGAACAGATACTGCTGAATTACTCTAGAAAGGGGAGTGTTGGCCCATATGGTGAATTGGTGAAAGTTTTGAGAAACTATCCACTGAATGATGATAACTATAGAATAGTGTTTGATGAGTGTTTGTCTTGTGTGGTGGTGCTCGGGAGGGACTTCAAGCAGCTTGTGGAGGTGGTGTGTGATGTTGAGTGGGCCAGTCGAAGTGAAGAGCTAGTGGAGCTATTCAGTAAGTTTGTGCTAAGTCTAGTGACTGCACACACTTACCACTGCCCACAAGTTATGACATGTTTAGTGAAGTTGTTCAAAGGTATGTGTTGTGTTCCTTAGTCATATTGGTTAGTATAATATTGTGCAATACTATGAAATGCAAAATATTAAGCCTTGCATATCTGATAACATATTATATTTGTTTTTACCACTGTTTATCATTTACAACACTATGTGAAAATAATATTCCTTAGTTTTGGTATAAAATCAGGATCCTTATTAATGTTGATCTTAAAGATCTTATAGTGCTTATTGTGACATTAAATACATCATGAACTATTTTCATTAACACATGTTTATTATTAAGCCTTATAATTGCTGTGATTATTATACTTTCCCAAGGAACTGGCAATAACTATGGCTTATATGTAGCCATTAATGCATTGTAACTTTGAGTTCCAAAGGTAAATAAAATAGATAGGACAATAAAACAAAAGAGATCTATAATTTGTGTATGTTTCTTTAGTATGTCTATATACAGCATGTTATGAAATATGTAGGTAACCTGGACATTTGAAAATTATGTTGACTTATTGTGCAATTTTTGATAAATAGTTCATATTTTGTGTTATGTTACAGCTGATGATGAAACCTGGGAGGACACACCACCACCTGAAAAAGTCCAGAGATGGTCTAATATTCATACAGTTATAGCCCAAATAGTAGCAATCATACCCATGTAAGTATGCTGAGAAATACATTAATATGATAAAGACATTAGACCTTCAATCTCAATGTGTAAGTGAGCCACAAACTTCTTAGGCCCAAAACCAACCTCAACTGCATGTGGTACACTCTGGTATTTAAAAAAACAAGGCATAATTTAGTTCCTGTTATGGGTTGTGGGGGTCAAACGGCAGTCACCCTGAGATAACAGTAGACAGAAAGAAAGAATTATCTTAGAGATTCCTTTAGGATAACTTTAGCAGACAACACTGATGTTAAATTTAAAATTGAATGTTGTCAAAATTCCTGTGTAAAAAAATATCAGAGCTTCGTCATGGAATTTTGTCAAGATTAAAACCAGCAATAACCCAGTAAGGAATGGTATGAAGTATTGAGACAGAGTCCCACATTTGAAACCATGCACCTCTTACTTTTCTAAATTATGCATAGTTAATTATCTTTTGCTTTAATGGTGAAGGCAACATCATTGTCAGGAAACCAGCGTACTTGTAAAATTCTCCATAAAAATTCTAAGCTATGTGAAGTCTGCAAACCTACATTAGGTCAGTGTGGTAAGCTAAGGACTAACAACTCTCATTTGGTAGAGGATGCCTGTGTCCAGCATTGGGGAGTGTAGAATACAGGACTACTATTATTACTATACACAGAATATAGTAGAATGTTGGTATACATAGGTAGGAGGTCCCTCGTTTGCGAGAGGCCGTCTAGGGTGGTACCACTGCTTCATGTATTTCTGCCGCCAAGCAACAGTGTGTAAGCACTGTTGTGTTTCGGCTTAAAGGACATTGAAGCCAGTGACGATCGTGATCGTGACGATCTCAGTTCAGTGCCATGAAGTGCTTTGTAATTCAAAGTACTGTGTGGTGTTGCTTCTGTTTATGGGCAGGCATGGCGCTTACCATCAGGCGAGCGCCTTGCTCGTCTCTTCATTCAATAAAAAAAACATAACAATAATTATAATCCTAGTTGGAATGTGATTCTTGTTGGCACCCAAACGAAGAAGCACTTTGTACTTCTCATAAATTTTGTCAACAGCCGCAATAGTCCAATTATAATTAACTGTCTATAATAAGTCAGAAGCCATAAGGCCCAGTGCCCATTAGGGTAAATATCTGACAATAGACTGGTTTCATCAATTGCCTATAACTTGTAACTCCTCGATGGCTCTATTCAAGCCACTCATAGGCACTCGTAGAAATGCCCATGGGTTGCTACAATCGATAGAGTACTCAAAAGTTATGTATTGGCAGAAAAAACCTGAAGAAACAGGCAATTTGCTGAGCCTTTATTTTTAATACATAATTTACACATATAACAAAGCTGTAATAAACAGCACAAAAAGGCGAAGTATTACGCTTCAATCAGCACCTCTCCATTTTAGGAGGGATGGAGAATTTTGGGAGCATATCTTCGAGTTGGGGTTCACTGACACTGGTCAATTAGCCAAAATGGTAAGAAATTTTACTAGATCAATTGCTTGACTTGGGCTTGCGACATGACATGGTTGGTTAGGGCGGGTATAGGAGTACATCCTTGTATCCCTGTGCCTGCATCGGTCTTCCGCCTGTCCTGTCGCAGGCCCCTCGATTTGCTTCTTCCCTCTCCGAAGAGGGACGAAGCATTCATACAGGCCGGCATGATTCTGGTGACCACCAATGAACTCATTGTTTGTCGGTGGTCGCTAGGTTTTAAGACTGCACTACGCTTACTATCAGGTGTAGTGCAGTCACTTTGCCGGGCTCGGATAAAAAAAAGTCACCGTATGGAGTTACTTACTATAAACTAGTACGTATACTCAACTTCTCGTCCTCATCTACTCTGTAAATAGATATGGCATATAGCCTACTAAGAAACAAGCCGCCATAATTGTAGCGATCGTTGCGAGATTTAATTTCGCTCGATAGTCGATTATTACATTTCGACTGCACTGCACTTGTCACCAGGAGCAGTGCAGTCACTTTGCCACACCAGGATAAAAGAGAGGTCATTATTATCAAAACAGATTTTACACATGTAGTTAACTAAATAGACGAATGCGAGACGAAACATGTGTAAAACTTTTGAAAAATATGTCAATTGATTGGTGGTGTTAACTACCCAACCCACGGACGTGAAGCCCGCAGTGATACCTCACATTGTACTATGTCGTCCTTGGCTAGAAAAGTGTGTCCACGTTGGCGTGACAAAAAAAGGGGGTTCACAATTATTCGTAAGCAGGGGACCACGAAAATGTATCTGCTTTCGATAGTGAAGAACTAAAATGTTGGCTTGACTTCACCTATCAATGTACGCAGATAATCTTTTAAGAAGCTCAGCGACTGTTACTTGTACAAACTTGCATATTCCATATTCATTACAACGTGTCGAGACTTGCAAAGCGCCGCAGGGGGTCTACCGGAACCAACTAAATCTTGAAAGTGTTCTATGAGACAAAAAGGTCTAGGAACCTCTCTCTGATTTAGTTGATTGGTTCGTCGATTTCTTGACAAATGATTTTTTTTTCTGAAAAGCTAAATGACGCAATTATTACTCAAAATGATTATATCATCTGCCACGATTTGGGTGTCACTATCAGCAAGTAATGTCCATGTACATTCTGATTATTTTATTGCGTGTTCACGATTTTCTGTATAAGAGCAATAAATTACCACATCACGCCATTTTAACATATATAAAAAATGTTACTGAATGTTAAGTGTGATGGTCGACCAAAGCCTTCTGAGAAAAATTTGAAACCTACTTTTATTATAGGTACTCACTACCTTTGGATACATATCCTTCACTAAAATGTCGTGAATGCGAACGAAACGATTGCGAATTTGTCTCGGTGCGGAGATCGAACCCGCGGCCTCTCGCTTCACAGGCTACTCGCCTGCTGCGCAACGGAGGCTGTTAAAATACATGGTCTATGGCTAAGGATTAAATTAGACTGCTAAGGCCCTTTTTCTTGCATAGTTTCTAATTTATTTGCGACATTTAGTTATTATCAAAGTATTGAAAAAAAATCTTTGTTTTTTTCAGGTGTAGCGATCTTCTAATGCACATAGTCATAGACCAATTCCCTTACTACAAAGCAGGATGCAATGCCAACAGAGCTTACATACACAACTTAATTTGGATGAGCAAATACATACCGTCGCTGAGGGAGCAGATAATGACTGCAATTATTAATAGGTAATAGACACACCACTACATTGGCAATTTCAAGAAACTTGAATTCTACAGTCATAAAACAATTTTCAAAATACAATTGCACTAAAAAAAATTGGAGATAAATAATTTTGATTTCTTACGTTTACGCGAATGTTACTCATTGAAATAAAACTAATTTAAACGGATTTTATCGCGGTTTTTTATTAATTTTGATCCCGACGTTTCGAAGACTTTTCAGCCTTCGTGGTCACGGGGAGGACGTGGTCCGCGGTGGTACCGCGATAAAATCCGTTTAAATTAGTTTTATTTCAATAAATATTTTTTGTGCTTTTTACTTTGACAGATTTACAAATTTCCCAATTTTATTGTATAGATCAGAAATATTGTATCAACTTTATACAACACTCTGTATATCGTATCCATAAATGGTTTCATATAATTTCTAGAGTGCTTAGATCAATGTTTCTAGTTGATTCCGATTATAGTGTTTATTTGCTTTCAGAATGATTATAATGGACGTAAACATAGTAGAACGCGAGAAAAACAAAGCACAAAACGAAACTATTTTCGAAATGGATGTTGAGGAACATGATGAAGTGTCCGATGCTTTGGACTATAGCATGTTGGAAGTGTTGCGGTGGTTAGAGGACGAACGAGATCCCGTATTGAATATGCTTTGCAATGTTTTCGAGAGGGTTGTGCTGCCCACTTATGGTATTAGGTGAGTGTGTGTTTTGGTTATTTTATATTAACATAACGTCTGTGCGTAAAAGTATACGTAAAAGTATACGCACCGCAGTCTACTATTTTTATAAACTTTTGTCATTTGGTCTTTAATAGCCGATTCCAATAAACTATCCTAACTAACTATCTTGGTTTTAATATCCCGTTATTCATTTAGTTATTCGTAGGTGTGAACTTTAAACTGCATTCTAAATTGTCTATTTTAGTGCTATATATTTAGATAATGTAACTAAGCTCATTTATTGGAATCATACATACTGAGTAATGTTTTTCGCTTAAGGCAGCAATGTTACTCAGTTTCTTATCTAACCAGCGACGCGAATGAGCGATGCTTCACAATTTCTGTATGTATTTTTCTAACGAGAAATACTTTATAAAATATATTTTAATTTATTAATCCTTCTTTACTTATAAATGTCGCTGGTGGTAGGATATTCTTATCCGCCCGGATAGCGACCACCGTACACATGGTGCCAAAACCTGCCATAGTAATCACAACCACGCCACCTTATGTGGATCGCGTTCCAGGATAAGCTAGTGTATATCCGGTTCTTCCGAGGGGCTTGCGACATGACTCGATGGTTGGTTGGGGCGGGGATAGGGTTACATATCCGCCTGTCCTGTCGCAGACCTCTCGATTTAGCATAAGCATTTATACAGGCCGACATGATTCTGGTGACCACCGACCACCGATAAATGTCTGGGTCTCTAGTTTTTTTGAACTGCGCTACGCTTACCATCAGGTGTAGTGCAGTGACTTTGCCGTGCTCGGATAAAAAAAATATTAAATTCTAAGTGGTGTCAGTAAACTTGGCCCTTATCAATTATCACATTATATGGTATAAATGCGTACTAAACATATATGGCCTTGGAGATAGTTATTTTAAGTGTTGATAGTGATACAGTGCGATAATTTATGTGTATTACGGAAGTATTTTTTTTGTAGTATCTGTTTTACATTTATAATGGGAATATGCTATGCTCAAAATAAATTCACCGACCTGAAATTACGAGGTCATAAAAAAGTCTCGAAAGGCATCGCGACTATTATTTTCTGCGACTAACTGCGGTAACGGAAGGCGTAGAGGGGGCGGGGGCTCTCTGAAGTTCCTGTTACCTGGCTGCCTGTTACGTGTAAATTACTGATCTCCTTTAAGTGCAGTTCTTATTGATGCTACATTTATAAAACATCCTGTATATTTAATGTGTCTAAAACTCTTGTAAATTTCCAAATGCATATTCATAGGGGCGTTGCCGACCTTCAAGAAAGGTATAATTAGGGATTGGGAAGGGGGAGGGGTATTTGGGCCTCTGGATATTCACTCACCGTACGATACGCAGTGGCAAGCCGCTACTTCGTCAGTTTTCTGTGAGACAGTGGTAACAACTCGGTCGAGCCGGCCCATTCATGTTGTAGACAGCCGTATTGTTGCCGTTGCTGTATACCGTGGCTCTACCACTCGCATCGAATTTTAAAGTAGATGCAACTAATGATATCAAAACACTTTTTTCCAGACACGTCCAATTCCTAATACTCTACACGATATCAATCAACCAGCAGTGTGCTGATCGTATCCTCAACAACTTGTGGGTGGTGGCGGCCGGTTTGCAAGGCCTGGGCCCTGGCGCCTTCGCCACCCGACGCACAGCCGCCAGCCACTTAGCTGGACTACTTGCCCGATGCGTCAGGGTTCCCAACACAAGATTAATACATTACCTGAAGACCATGGCCGAATGGTGTCATGCCTACATAACAGCAACTCAAGAGTCTACAACCGCCACTACAACGGATAATATGAAGGCACATGGAGCGTTTCATGCTATATGCCATGCGATATTTTATCTTGTTGCGTTTAAGAATCATCACCTGTTTATGAGTAAAGAAAGTGAGTTATATTTTATTTCTTTATTTATGTTTTAAGTCCTGGGGTCACATGCTAAGCTACACTATGTAGCATTAGCTATTGAAAGCAAAATTTTAAATTGGAAAAATATCAAGCTTGGTAAACAGCTGCAGGAGATTATATATTGATCTTTCCATAGTAAAGAAAAGCAAAAATACTATAGCGCTAGTACATGAATTTTATTAGAGCATTTTAAAGTTAATTTAATAATTGTATTTATAGTGAAGACATCTGAGAGTTGCACAGATGCATAATACTAACTGTTCATTGTACTTTAAAACCTCCATTAACTTAGTTTAAAACTTGCAATGGTGTCGAAAATTTTAATAATATAAAACACTTTCGTGGCTAATGAATTTAGTTCGAAAATATAAACATATTTCAGAGCCATAAATCCGTAAACTTGACGATTTGTTCAACGATATTTTTGGCCCTATTGCGTTAAGTATATTCGATTCAAAACCAAATATTTTCAACCTATCTACAATACAATAATGAGCCAATTTTGGAACATTTTCAGATGTAAACTTCGTGGAGTCCCTCAACCTGCCGCGTCTGGTAGCGTGCGCGTTGAACCCGCTGCGTTCGTGCCCGCCGGCGGTGGCGCGCGCGTTCGCGTCAGTGACGCGCGCGCACCAGCTCGTGTACTGCCAGCCGGTGATGGAGCGAAACGCACGACACTCGCTACATGCAGCCACGGCCATGCAGTATGATGAATGGTTCCCGTATGACCCGTATAGTTTACCCAGGTTGGTGTATTCTGTATCAATTTATTGCTAGCTGAAGGTTTTTTTTTTTTAATAGCGTATGTAAACGAGCAAGTGGGTCACCTGATGGTAAGTGATCTCCACCGCCCATGTACCCCCATAGTACCAGTAGAATCATGGGCGCGTTGCCGACCTTAAAGGAAAGGGATAATTAAGGCTTGGGAAGGGAAGGGGTTTTTGGGCTTCCGGATATCTCACTCACCGTACGAAACGCAGCAGCAAGCCGCTACTTTATGTCAGTTTTCTGTGAGACAGTGGTAACGACCCGGTCGAGCCAGCCCATTCATGCTGTAGACAAAACTATCTACAGTGTGGCTCTACCACTCTTAAATTATAGCTTTTGTAACTTAAAACTACTAGGCGACTAGGCCTAATATTGCTTTTAGTCTGATATTTCTTACTACTAATATTAAATTCTGAATACTGAAAATTATCATGATAATCATTTACATAAAATATAAATTTAATAACCATATTCATCAAGTTAAACCATATATTTAAATTAGCCAACACCTTTTCTATGAGTATGGATATCAATTTATTGATTTTATAGAGCGCATGTGCTAGGTAGTAGGTTTTTTTGGTAAATTTGGTTTATTTGGTAATGCCAGTAATTATTGTAGGAAAATTACATAACAATACAATATTTTTTCTCCAGATCCGGTAAAATAATATGGCCGCTGTGCATAGAATACAAAGATTTTCTAAAAGTAGGTGAGGACGAAACCCAATATACGTCCATGAAGAAAAAGCTAGACGGTGATGACGACGATTTTTTAATGTCGGCCAGTCCGTGTCAAAGACTGGCCAGTTCACTGTCAAATGGCGTGTCACCAGGTTTCAGAACTAGCGAGAATATATTAATTAATTAATTATAGATACCTATTTATTGAAATGAGTCATTTGCGTATATAGTATGAGAATCGGAATTAGATTTTGGATATTTGTTGTCCAACTTGTTAGAAGTGATTTATTTTTTGTCAGTTAACTAATTGACCGAGGGAATTAGTTTTTGGATATTTTCGATGGATTTATGACCAAGTTTCAGATTGTTTCCATGTTTATCCAAATTATTTGTGTATTTAATCTCATAGCACTACATCCACAAATGACTCGTTTTAATAAGGCTTGTTTCAAAACAACATTAATTGTTTAGATATTAACATTTTGATGTGTTAGTTTTGAATAAACAATGAAACAACTTTCAAATGAGACCATTGTTTGTTCGAATGCTTTAACTATTACCGATGGTTTGAAACAATCCATGCTATATGTATAATGCAAAGTACTGATAAATATTTTATTGTAGGTATGCCAATATACACTCAAGTATAAATAATATACTCTATAATCAGAATTTTATATGCATGTTAGGTAGGTTTAATTTGAAAAAGTCAGTCTTTTATTCTGTTGTTAATATAATGATCATGCACCTGTTACTAGTTTGTGTTATGGTTATATAACACATTTTTTTTCAATTTTTGTAAAATATATGTTGATATATTTTTATATTCACGTTTAATAGACTGACAGTAATTTCAATTATTTGTTTTTAGTATGAATGAAAAACGAGTTGTTTGTTTTGTTAAATATAAAAAAAACTATCCTCTCAAATATGTCATGAGATTTAGTTGAAATTATATGGTATCATCAGAGTTGATATCGTGAAAAAATTGCTATAATAAATAAGATTGATTAAACAATTATTATTTTTATTGTTAAAAATATCAACCTAATTATGTATTTATTTACTTTTAATACTTAGTTCTGCACTAGTTTGTCTATTACTGGGATTTATGTACGAAATGTATTTGTTCATGTAAATTACGGTAAAACGGGGTGAATTGAAACGAAACGGGTTTAGTTTGTTTATACATGTAAACTGAGATATATTATCTAGAAAAATAATAAAACTTCTATACAATTTGGATAAAAATTAAGCTTTCAATAACATTGTGGTCGATTCATCTATGTAATAATTTCAGCATGAGTTTGATCTTAATTCCCCCTCCATTCCTATTCACTACGCTTTACGGTACATAACATATATGCATTTTTATAGAAGTGAACAATTTAACCATAATCTTGTTTAGAATAAAGCTTATTTATTGCACTAAATTCTTTTTTTTTTCGAATGATACACAAATTTTCAAAAAACGTCTTTATTCACATTTAAAAAATGTAACTTTTAACCTTATATCAAACAAGAATTGATAACGTGACATAATATCATTGATTTTTTAAACAAGGGGTGACAACTGACAAGTTTAGTGTTTTAATAAAAAAAAATACATCAATTTACAAAAATTTAAAAAGCCAATCCTTACTGTTGTATCACCTGAAAAAAATATTGGTCACACAAACTGTTTCTTTTTAGTTTTTGATGCAGTCACATAGATTTCATACTTTATATAATTTCGATTTATTCTTTGCTAAACGAGACTTATTATGCAACGATATAAATCCTGAGATTACAAATTATTTGACATTAATATTATTTCACAACAAACTATAACTTACAATGAACACATGAATCCAACAAAATTACGCCTAAAGTTCTATTCATATCACACTTACTTAATTCTACGAGAGAGCATTAGGGGTTTGTGGACATATGGACTGCTAATTATTTAATTACCATAAGGAAATAACATATATTTTATTATTGCTAATATGACTGTTAAGTACATCAATATTAAGAGTTTATACCAGTACGTACTTAACATCTAAAATAGAACTTTAAACGCGATCTCACTGCACAGATCTTAAATAACGATACACTTAAAATCTAATGGCTCATTTAAATCAGACGATACAAGATTATATAAAACCAAAGGTATTTAACAAATTTGATTCACTTTCATTTAAGCACGAATTTCCTTACTATTCCACCCGCCCACGATCATGAGTCATACAATCATAGGCCTCACCACAAACTCTTGAGAGCATTATTTATTATAATCTTACTTTCACTCTCCATACCATGACATCCTTAAACTAAGCTTACAGCCGTATAGCTTTAGCTTATTCTTAGTATGAACTGTAATGAAATTTGAAGAACTTTTGACGTCACAGAACTGCTACAAAACCAATATTGTTATTTGACTATAATAAGCATACTTTAAGGACGTGGAACGGAAAGTTATATATAAGATTATATTATTACTATACTGATCTGAGAGGTTGTGGTATGGCGCCTAAGATAGAGACTGACTGATTCCGATATTGTTAGTGCAAAAGCTTTATTAAACTGACTTGAATCAACCAAAGCTGTATGTTTTTTGTTGATCAATTCGATTAAAGATCAGTTTGTCTGTTCAGAGGATTCCAATCACTAGTGATTTAGTAGTTGATCAACTAAAATCGAACCGTGTGAACCTACTAATAGGCATTGAATGGAAAGCAGAGTTGTCAGAATTTATAACCGGAAAGCCAGTTTCGTCACTTCATTAGCTGGATATTTTAATTAGATAGTAGTTGCAAATCAAGGGCTACTTTAGCTAGGAAAACATACACCTAGCAACATATATGGGACGGGGCACTAAAATTCGTTTTCGTCACATTCTTTTCGGTGGGGTACAGCAATTAACAAATGTTATCTAGAGAAAACCTGAATATAAAGTACCATTTACATGTGCTATGATGGATCCGCAAAATAATCTCAACCAGCAATTATTGACCAAATGAGCCATATTCTTCAAATACTGTTGAACCTATAAACTAATGATGAAAATGTGATTATCTCTTTTTGTGATACGGATGGCGTCGTCTAAACGTACTGATGGTCTTGTTCGGTGGTTGATGCTGTTTGTTCTGGTACTGTGCGATCACTGGTGTCTCATGCGCTGCCAATTTGTTCACCACAAAATCATCACCAGCGTTCATAGTTTCCATCATCTTCAGTTTTGCTTCTATTGACTGTATTGCTGTTTTTTTGCTAAGTTTAACTTCCGGTTTGGCACCGGCCAGAGCAGCGATACCCAACTCTGGTTTTGGTTTTTCTTGATCTTCCTAAAATTCAAGAATAACCATTAAATTAGGCTGAAGATATTCATCATAGTGTTTGATTTATTTTTTTCTTGGCAGCTTATATTGTGTACTACTGCTAAGTAAAGCCTCTATTTCTTTATTTTAGTTAAGACAAAACAAATTACAATCATTACAAAAAATCGTATATTTATATTTGTTTTCATGTATGATGACGAATTTTTTTTTTTGCACGAACAATATCAACAATGCAAAGCACATACCGAAATATTCTTTGCAAACTTAACGCAGATCCTCTTCGAGCCCAGAAGCTGTCCGTTGAGCGAGTTCATCGCATTTATAGCATCTTGCCTCATCTTATATGTGACGAACGCGAACCCGCGCGGTTGTCCTGCGTTGGGCCCGCTGCGATGGAACAACATGTCGAACTTCTCGATGTTGCCGTAGACGCGGACCAGTTTCAGTAATTGGTACCGGTAATAAGAAAAGTTTGGGTTAGCTTCATATGCTCAATTATAAAACTCAGATAAAACTCAGAAATTATAAAATCAGAACATTTATTTTACTAGTAGTACATAAAAGAGTACCAATCCAGACAACCTCTCTCATACAAGGCACCTATCACCTAGCCTTTGGGATTAATAATCATTTCTAAATGAGTTAATTAACTATAATTGAGGGCAAAATAACGCGTGCGTCTGAATGGCTGGTTGTCTGTGGCGTTGGTCCATGAGAGTTGATTCGAAAATTGCTACATAATTGCTTCTATTTGCTACATATAATAGATAATTGCTACATAGGATATATATTTAGAAATTAAATATTTTTTTTGACCAGCCATCCAAACGTTTGAATGGCTGGTCATCTTCTAGTTTAAAGTCAAGCATGCGGAATTTCCCGAAACGTATTGCGTCAATAATTGCTACATATTTGCTTAATTTATCTAATTTAATTGTAACTTCAAACATATGTTAAATAAAGCATGTAGCAATTATTTAAATTATCCCAAGGAAACATGCCTGATAAAATAATAAAGGCAAATAGTTGCAGTGTGTCTTCACTCAAGTTTATTGCTATTTTAGGAGAAAGGCGTTGTAGGACAATATGACTGTTAAATTATATGAATATTAACTAAGTAAAAACAAAAAAATCAGCTGGTTAGTAATCATACCTATTGGAAGGAGGGGCTTCCAATAGGTATCGATAACGAGGTCATAACAATGATTACTAATCAGCTGATTTTTTTGTTTTTACTTAGTTAATATTTATATAATTTAACTGCTATATTGTCCTACAAATAAAATAATATTTTTTTGAGTATCATCAAATTGAAATATTCTATCCTTGCTACCTCTGTTAGCTACCACAATAGAGAATTTTCGCATAGGGAATTGTTGGTCGTCTCATCGAAACGAAGCTACTCACGGAAAATGAGCTTGATAGTAGTCAAGTGGATCAGCTACCCGAGGGCTCCCTGACCATAATATTAAACTGAATCTTATGAACGACCTAAATTTTGTTTTTATTTACGACTAGCTTTTGCTCGCGGCTCCGCCCGCGTGATCTGCTTTTTCCGGGATAAAAAGTAGTCTATGTCCTATTCTGATGTATAAGCTATATTATTGTCAAAAAAAATATTTAATTTCTAAATATATATCCTATGTAGCAATTATCTATTATATGTAGCAAATAGAAGCAATTATGTAGCAATTTTCGAATCAACTCTCATGGACCAACGCCACAGACAACCAGCCATTCAGACGCACGCCAAAATAACTTAACATATGTGAGATCAACCTATCTGCAACTTGCAGACTTCCCCACTATAATTGCAATGTTATATAATACAAATAGATGCACTGCAAAAGCGGAGTAGGCCACAGTCGGTTGTCTGTTATTTGACAAGTATTTGTTAGATTCCATTTCATTTGAATGGTTTTTATCTTATTTACTTATAATGGATTTATAAAATTCTATCTGCAATAGGTTTTGTTTAATGTAACTTATCAGCTTAAATAAAAATTAAATATAAAAACAGGTAAATGTAAAAGTTTTGATGTTTGTAATTAATGGATAGAATGCCAAATTTGGCACATAGATAGACCATGACCTTGGTTATGATATAAGAACTTTTTATCTCAGAAAAAGATAACCACATGGGCAGAGCCATGAGCTAATGCTAGTAAAAGATAAAATAATCATACTCATTGACTCTTGGGTCAAGGTTGCCAATCCATAGTCTTTTGTCGCAAATGTCATTTTGCAGCACTGGCTCCAACTGCAACGGCACCTGGCATGATAAACAATAAAAATTTAGACAATAAATAACAACACTGTATTGCCTTGTTTTAATACACGGAAAACCGTAAACGGTTGTAAATACGCAGTAACATTTCAACCCACATCAAGTGAAAATTTATACACTGATTTAATTCTTTATTTTAGATTTAAGTAGGTTAAATTCTGTAATTTTTCTAAAACCCATAAATATATGTACTTCATGTACGATTATGCTAAAATATAACTACAGTAATACCCCGACTTACGCTACCCCGACTTACGCTACCCCGACTTACGCGAATTCGGAGATACGCGGTTTTTCTTTTTGATGGCCGCCAGCATCAGCTCTCCCATTCCGCTATGTTAGTGGTACGTTTACGACAGGTTCGAATGTGTTCCGCGTGGAATTGTTTTACGTACGGTTGCGTTTTATTGATAACCTCAAATTATGTCACCCAAAAGAACAAAAAATGTGTCATTTGAACCAACAAGAAAAGAAAAAACACTGTCTTTGGAGCGTAAACTGAATATTATGAAAGGCTTTGCAGCAAAAATAAAAATTTGTGATATTGGCAAAAAAAATGACCTACTGGAATCGACAGTCCGAACGGTTATAAAATGTAAAGAATAAAATATGGAAGCTGTGAAAGACTCTCAATTGTTGAATTCAAGCATCATTCATTCGTCTAAATTATTGTTTTCTTTAGACTCTGGTCCCGATTAAACATACTTTACATATATTTACATGTAAAGTTGTGCCCCGACTTACGCGAATTCGACTTACACGGATATCGCTCGGTCCCACCTATCGCGTAAGTGCGGGGTATTACTGTATAATTTAATGATTTAAGTTAATGAATTTAGCAAAATAAAATTAATATCCGAATTTTTACTCAATGTGGGTTGAAATGTTATTGCATATGGGGATTCAAATATGCCTTTGTACATGAGCATTTATTGGTAACATAGTACTGAGCACTAGTAATTGATTTTGTAAGCATTCAAAATGCAAGATATTTATAGCTCCAATACCCCAAACTGAGCAAAAATAAACAGACCATGGGGAGGAATACAAGGTATACTGTGGTATGTTTTGCAAATATATGTTTGGAGTCAAAGTATCTGTATTAAACAAATGTTTCGTAGCTTCTTACGGCTTACGCGACAACGGGGATTTTCGTCTTAGCTTTTAGGCTACAAGGTTGATTTAAGCGTTTATTACAGCAACAAAAAAATCCCAGGTCTATTTTACCTTCTGCATATCTATAGCACAACGCAACATTTGTAAAAGTATAGCTTGACCAAAACTCGATACAAACCGTCGCTGCTTCCATCTCCAGTAATAACACACACTATGATTATGTCTATTATAAATGCGTTGTTAAATCATTGTATGTTTGTTACTTATGAACACAGCACAACTTGATTTTGAACTTGATTATTACAAACAGTATAAATATAGTGATTAATTCAAGAATGACAGAAGTGAAGCCAGCAGTGATTTTTTTTTGTTTTTTTTTTGTTCCTTACTGGAATCGGCTAAGGTCGTAGACCATGCTGCCAAGTCTTCAGTCATTTAATTTCATAAGTAACTTATATCTAATGTAAGAACGATGAAACACGGGTGCGGTCGATTTCAAGGTCTTGTCGGAGTTTTGGTGTTAACTCCTTTCAGTACGATGCTTAATTCACTTATTTCAATGTTTCCATACACTGTTCATCACCGTCAATGTTTATTGAACAAATCCACACCACTTTTATACAACAAATACAACTCTAAAGAAGTTTATGAAATAAATTAAAATAAGCTATGAACTGCACTGTCAGAATTCCCGCCAAAACTCCGAAGCCAGCAGTGAGTAGTGATGGTCGTTTTCATAATATCGTTGTTGACATCCGATGCCAGCTGTATGTGATGTCGGCATCCGTTGGCGAATGGTTGAACATCGGTTACCAACGACAACGTTGTAACTAAGGCGAATATTATCGAATAACGTCGATTGCCGTACTAATGTTATCAACTAACAACTATACCTCTTTGCTAGCACGGAGCGAGCGGCGATAATATGCCGGGCGAGACAAACTGAGAGAAATAATAGAGCAAACTGCAGAATTCTAATAATTAGAAATGTCATGTATTGTGAGACTTTGACTTCTCTGTTTCGAAGCTTAAAATATTTGAATACACGAATTTAATGAACAATTTATTACAATATTCGGTAAATTTGTTAATAACCTATGCTATTTCTTGGAAAGGTAAATACCAATTTTCCACAACATTACCATCATAATTTATTATTGATTGAAAATAAACCATGGTGAGTCACGAACATTGACTTTCAGTTCTGAATTTTGTCTACATAATATAGTTTAAATGCTTACTCAAAGATTATTTATTATTTTCACGACTTTAGTTTAAAAGTAACATAGGAATCTCAGACGCGCTTAAGCTGCTGCTTCCTGTTGCCATTTGTCACTACCGAGAGGCCTTCTCTGTTGTAATTCAAAGTTCTATGTGGTTTTGCTTCTGTTTATAGGCAGGCGTAGCGCTTACCATCAGACCAGCGACCTGCACGTTACATCACTCAAATAAAATAAAAAAAGCGCCGAAAATAACCACCTCGGGTTTTTGATTGGCCATTGCTGATGTAGCGTGTTTAATGAATATAGAAGACCATTGAGTCCAACATAACCGTACCGCCTTCCTCCGGAGTGAGGCGGTAACGATAAATTCGTTTTCCCAGCGAAAACAAAAAAGGTAAGTATCAACGCACTAAAACGATATTTATACAACGCCATTTGTTAGTTGATCTTGGAGCTCACGGCACCGTTGACGAAAACAACGATGTTAATAACGGGTGTTATTTCAAAAACAACGATTTACATCGATGATGAAATCAACGACAACGCTCATGTCTAGCAGTGAGTAAAAGGCTAAAAGCCAGAAGTCAATACAACATTCGAATCAATCCCTGTTTTCCAATTACAGCACTAGAGCGCATTATGCTGCATAATGTTTCAACTACAGCAACGCTACGCCCAATCAAGCACTCTCAAAAGTACTGCTTTCGGGTGATACATGCAATCGATACCAACTCAGTAACAGAAAATTAACAAGTGTTTTTTCTTTAAGTTGGCATTGATCGAAATTTGATTTATATTATCGTTAGTAATTAATATTGTTTATTGTTGAGAATTTTTTTAAAGCTTTCGTCTTATCGTAGTGTTTTCGAAATATTCAAAAGTGATTTCAGACCCTGTTAAAAAGTAAATGTAAGGATGGATGAAGGTATAATAGACTGGTGATTATCCCGTTGAAAATGATAAAAATAGAAACAAATTTATAGTAGAATCAAACCCATTGTAAAAGGAAGAGAATACAACAAAATTGATAGGAAAAATAAATTAACGGCGATCTGAGGTCGGGAAGTGGGAAGGGGGGGGGCTTTTAAGGGTAAAAAACGGTTTATCTCGATTTCCGGAAAAACTACAAGTCCTATGGAAAAAATTTAAATCGCAAAGTTGTAGGTAATAAAAAGATCTACAACTTTTGTATACACACTCTCTTCACATAACCTCAAAATATATGTGAAAAATTCAAATAACCAAGTTTTTTGTTTTTATTTTTATCTATTATAATAAATCATTTTTTTTCACGAAATTTCGTGAAAACTTACCTTTTTATATCCCAAATACACTGTAATTTTTTTGATCTAAAATATTCATTGTTTCACCTTATTTTGACTTAATATCGAAAAAGCAGCCTAATTTTCAAACGAAAAATCTCACGTCAAAATATCAGCTTTTTTAAAAAAGTCTGTTGGTTTCTTGTTCATTGAATTCTCTACTTTCTGATGGTGTAAAAAAATATATACATTACTATGGTAAATGTGCTCAGAAAATGTAAAGTTATAAGTTAATATTTAATAAGACATATCTACAATATTTTGGGAAAGTTGTAGAATCTTCTTTAAATTATATGCGTAGATGCCTCTTTATTGTTATTTTAATATAACTTATATACCTGAGTGATCTACGGAAAATTTTAGCCCATCATAAAGAAGTGGGGAAGGGGCTAGGTGGGTCTTGTTATTTAGTAGTTCGTTTCTTTGCATTTTCTGAGCACATTTACCATAGTAATGTATATATTTTTTTACACCATCAGAAAGTAGAGAATTCAATGAACAAGAAACCAACAGACTTTTTTAAAAAAGCTGATATTTTGACGTGAGATTTTTCGTTTGAAAATTAGGCTGCTTTTTCGATATTAAGTCAAAATAAGGTGAAACAATGAATATTTTAGATCAAAAAAATTACAGTGTATTTGGGATATAAAAAGGTAAGTTTTCACGAAATTTCGTGAAAAAAAATTATGTTTTCTAAAAGATAAAAATAAAAAACTAAAAACTTGGTTTTTTAAATTTTTAACATAAATTTTGAGGTTATGTGAAAAAAGTACGTATACAAAAGTTGTAGATCTTTTTATTACCTACAACTTTGCTATTTAACTTTTTTCCATAGGACTTGTAGTTTTTCCGGAAATCGAGATAAACCGTTTTTTACCCTTAAAAGCCCCCCCCCTTCCCACTTCCCGACCTCAGATCGCCGTTAATTTATTTTTCCTATCAATTTTGTTGTATTCTCTTCCTTTTACAATGGGTTTAATTCTACTATAATTTATTTATGTTTCAAAATGGATAATCACCGGCCTATAAACATTGACTATTTATATTTTTATTCTCAACACTGAACTTAGCGCACTCTGGTGGTGCACTAGAAAACTAATTCACGTTCCAATTAGCATTAAGCACACTTCGGCATTGTGCGCCACTGAGTCGCATTATGCTCTGTAATTGGAAAATAATAATAATAGTTTTCTAGTGCACCAGCAGAGTGCGCTAAGTTCAGTGTTGAGAATAAAAATATAAATAGTCAATGTTTATACCTTCATCCATCCTTACATTTACTTTTTAACAGGGTCTGAATTAACTTTTGAATATTTCGAAAACACTACGATAAGACGAAAGCTTAAAAAAATTCTCAACAATAAACAATATCAATTACTAACGATAATATAAATAAAATTTCGATCAATGCCAACTTAAAGAAAAAACACTTGTTAATTTTCTGTTACTGAGTTGGTATCGATTGCATGTATCACCCGAAAGCAGTACTTTTGAGAGTGCTTGATTGGGCGTAGCGTTGCTGTAGTTGAAACATTCAACGTTGAGCATTATGCCGCATAATGCGCTTTAGTGCTGTAATTGGAAAACAGGGTGTGTGATCATGCCTTCCGTCTGAAAGACTCTGTATCCATGGGCACAAAACAAATTAAAAAAAATGATATGCCAAAAAAGTGCAAATCAAGCGAGAAGTCGAAAACAATCGAGAAATTCGCACTCTTTTATAAAGAATTCAATAAATAAAATGAGACTACGCTTGATTCAAATAAATGACAATGAAGAAAGTAAATAGCAAAATACCAGGTATACTTCCGCCACCTCCAAAAACCGAAGTTGACGGAAAAATTACAGATTTGTCATCTAAAACTTTACCTGAACTTCTAGAACTCAAAGATAGACAGGTTAAACTTTTGAACAATAAATCTTTCATATCAACACTTCCCGATAAAGGCGCCAAAATACAAGCATTCCATGACAAAATTATACATGAGATAAAAGCTAAACAGGAAGAGCTTGATGCTTGCCGCATGTTGGATAACTTAACTCTAAGTGGCGTTGACAAACAAACGGTACAAGAAGTCGAATGGACAGGGAAATTCGAAAATAATAGAAATACATACTTGGATTCCGACGACGATAGCGAGCCAGACGATGTTCTTCAAATATTAAGTCAAAATAGAGCCAAAGAGAAAAAAGTCAAGATCATAAAACCTGATAAACCTTTAGTGAGCCTCGAGGATCTGGTTAAAATAGGTGAGCTACCACATGTAAAATACATAGTTGATAAAACAGAACATAATCCCACACCAAAAGTAACTGGCCAGTTCAAGCCATACAGAACCACAAAAAGTGATGTGCATAACCCAGAAAAAGAAATGAACAGAAGTAGGAGTAAACATTGGGAAGTTACTGCGGCAACACCACCATCTATTGTTCATGGACCAGCCAAGGTACTATCAATAGAGGCTAGTTTAAAACTGCAACAGGATTATACTTTGAGGTTGAAAGAGATAAATGCACAACATGCTGCTGAAAAGCTGGCTGTACTGGCCGGTATCAGAATGGAGAAGCTTCCAGAAGACACATCTAAATTTGGCACATACCGTGAAGCTGATAGCGATGATTCCAATGCATCAGATCCTGAGGGTAGTGATAAGGATATCCATGACGAAGAACCAGAGAGAGGTGGAGTCGTTTTCACAGTAATGAAATAAACTTACATAGTTGAGTGTATTGAACTAAGCTTGGTTCCCAGATTACGCTCCCTCCTGTCTGGTCAGGGAACACTAATCTAAAATAAAGGTGATGAAGTCATATAATGACCACAGTTTTGTTGTCACCCATTAAAAGTACAATGAAATTGAAATAATTTTTAGTATGATTCCATTTTTGGTTGAAGTTAACTATTTACATTATGAACTAAAATGAAGACCAGTGACAACAAAAAAAATTCACTGATAAAAACAAAATATATTTTGGTGGATGAATATAAATATGAAGAGCACTTTAATTATAAATGTTAAATTATTTTTAGTTTAGTTTAGTTGAGAAAACAGAATAGGTACAAGAGCCAGACACAGTTATTAGATGTGTAAATCTTTATGTATTTTTACATTTACAAGTGCTAGTTGTTATAAAGATATTTTACACAAAAGATTCCATAAAAATATAACAATCAGAAGTATCATAAAATAATGTATTATCCTAAGTTTTATATATTTGATAATAACCTAATTAATATGTGAGACAATACAATAGTGATTTTTCATGTGTACAGTACTTTTATTGTAAATAATATTTAATGTTGTTGAAACATTGTACAGTCAGCATGAAAAATTTATTTTAAACTAAAATAATTTTGAGTTACTTTGTGTTTGGTAATTTAGTTTTTTGGCTCAGTTGGCTTTTAGACAACATAACTCAAAATGAGGAACGAACATGAGCTTGGGTATGTATTCACTTGTTATGTGACAAGTTAAGTTGGCCAGTGGCCTGATGGTATGCATCATGTGCATGCATACTAGCAGAGTAGACGTTTATAGAATATGTTATACCCATAAAATTATTTGGCTGTTCTGAAAATAATCACCACCCTCCCTCTACGTCTTTTATTGCTCAGTCTTAGACTGAGACTTGGTCTCAAAAACAACAGCTACGATGCTGTTTTTTTTTTAAATGTACGCATTTTTGTCTACTGCATGAATAGGCTCAACCACACTTTCAAATTCAAATCATTTATTCTGTAAATTGGATCATAAATATCACTTTTACATGTCGATAATTTTACATTAGTTTATATTTATTTATATATTTATCTTTTATCGGCATTTCGTGGCTAGCCATGAGAAGAAATGCCGAAACAAACTCATGGGTTATGGCCTCTTTTAAAGTCCAGACATTGATTGTCTATAATTGTGCGAGTATAATGTACAGGAATTCCTGGATTGACTTTCTTATAGAACAGCGACGTAAAGTAACGGCTTGCTGCTGCGTTTCATACGGTGAGTGAAATATGCGGAGGCGTAAATCTGTTGCTATTATGGGCGAACATGGGATCTCTTACCATTATGTGACCCACTTGCTCGTTTACCGGCCTATGCTATAAACGCTGTTTGTGACTAACTTCGGGCCGGTCAATTTAACGTCGCGTGTATACACTCTTGGTGTCGTTGGGTCTCGTGGTCTCTGCAGAGTAAAACTGTTCTGTGTACACGGTACTGTCATCACCAGTAGTAAGGTAGTTTCCTATACTGAATTTTATACATAATTTTATACACATTAAAAATAATACGAAAAGGAAACCCTTTTGTAAAAACAAAACAAAATTGTTTCAAGAACGAGCCCGCAATTAGGATTTTAAATATTGGTATGAACAATGGTAAATAATTCGCACGCGTGCACCGTCACGCCCATTTTACACGATGACGTCAAAGGTTGCGTCCTCTGTTATTTGACAAGTACCCCTTCCATCAGATTTGAATGGCTTTTAACTTATTTATTTGTGGACGGATTTATAAAATTCAATAGGTTTTACGATAGCATAACAGATTGATTTCAATACTAAAAAAAATCAAGTCTACTACCCTATTCTAACGTCCTGATAGACACTGGTGGATTCAGTTGGGGGTCTCTCGGGGGACCAACTTCCAAAATAATTTTGATAAACAAAATGGTATCGCAAAATGGTTTCAACCGTTTCAACTATCTTATAACAAACTTAACATATGTGTATTATTCTATATTTAGTTTCTACATATATTGGAGTTCCAGAAATTCCATTATGGAACCCGTGTTCTCCCGCTTTTCGCCAATAAATTCATAGATTCCACAATCGACACACTACTTTACGAGATATACATAAAATGATTTACATTATTTTTTGCTGATTAGAGTTTTTACCAACTGCACAAAAATTAAATCATGGGCATACACAGCGCAAAATATATACCTACTCAATCTACGCCGAACGTAGTGCGTCGACGCTCGTTCATCGTTGCTCAGTGAACGCCACATAGGATCGCAACGCAGTCGTTTCGCGTCACAAAGACCTTTCGATTTCAACTCGTAGAACCATTAACCAATCGCAAGTCACTGTTTATCGGTAGTGCACGCGTACGCGAGCACTTGGCGGGCAAGAAAACAAACGATTTCGATTATTATTTGTGAAAATGGCACCCGTTTCTAACACAGTGGTGGGAATTGACGATGATCAGCGTTTCGCGTTGATGAAGGTGCGTATGACGTCATTATAAATTGAAAATTAAAGCGTTGTTTATTTACACATAGCGCGTATGTGCCGTTATGGGTTAGTGCTAGTTTCTGTCTGGAATTTCGCCCAACGCAAGTTTAATTTGTGTAGTTAAAATATTCTCCGTGTTAAAATAACTATAGTTTGAATCGTTTTACTTTAAGTACATTATTAAAATAACTTTATAAACCTCAATTTCATAAACTAGAACACCCAAATAGTTTAAACAGATTATATACAATATATAGATCCACAATATTTTATTAAATATGAACTCATTATACTGTCTATTACAAAAAACATGAAACATGTACATTCCCAAAGATAAATCATTTCAAATGTAATTAATTTGATAGTTGGGATTATAACATGTTCGCCACAGATCATTCAATATGTGAAGCCGGTACCTACAACCTACATACTGTGTCCGATAAAGTTTACTTTATTAACACGCTTTTATTAGCTTCAGATGTTTTTAATATGACAAGCTAAAAAATAATTTCCTGGATATTTAGTCAATACATAAATTGAAGAGGTATATCATTGGAATAAAACGCAACTATCGACTAAAATGACAATAAACAAAAAACAACATAAACTATAATGTATTTTCGTATTTGTACTAATTATCAACACTATTTAATTTATATTTATCAACTGAATCCGATATTACCTTTGTTGGACAGTGTACTCGGCTAGAATTTAATTCGCCCATGATTAGATTATTTTTAATCTTTAATAATACTACAAAACAAATATTATTTATGTAGCAATAGTTCAGCGGAGAATGATACGGACTGTCGCGATGATAATCGCTTGTTCAAAACTAGTCCCAGGAGTATGCAACTCTGACTTATCTAAGTTACGTGTTTTAATTGATAATTATCGGTATAAATATCGATTACTTGCTTTAACGGTGAAGAAAACATCGTGAGAAAAACTGCATACCTGAAAAGTTCACCATATATTTTCGAAGGTATTTGAAGTCTGCCAACTCGCATTAGGGCAGCGTGGTGGAGTAAGGCCTAAACCCCTCAGTCAGTAGAGGAAGGAGGCTCAGCAGTGGGACGTGTATATAAAACAGGGCTGGTATATAATATTACAATACTATCGTTTACTATAACATTGTTTTATCAAAGCATTTGAAATTTTATTTTCACTATATTTTAGTGTTAGTTACTTCAGATATAGGTACCTACATAATATATCGTAATTAAGTATAATTTTAAATGTATTAAAGTAAATAACGCATTTAAACAATATCTAAAACCCTTATAATAGTATATTTTTCCAAATGGGGGTTTATTTTACGATAGTCTAAAGCCACAGAATAGTTAATGAAAATATACATTGTGTTTTTGTGGCTTTATAATATGTACTGATAATCCGTGTACTTAGTACTCCGAGAAGACAGCAAAACCGAAGGAAACTTAAACATTTTCTCAGATTTACTGAAATAGCCGTACCTCTATATAGCGATAGGCAGTTTCCTTCGATTATGTAATCATACTACTGGAAAACATCACAGTCACATTCGAGAAGATTTATTTTATTTACACGAAATCGGTAACTTTGTAATTTTGTAAATTATTATTCCGGCTATAGTTAGTAGTGCATTTCATTACTCCTACAAAGGCGTATTCTTAATTTGTCACCGTGTTTTAGTCTATCACGCCTATACTGCCTATACCTTTACCAATGTTGTTAAAATTTCAACATCGCGGTTAGAATATGTATGAGTTATTATCCGAAATCTAAAGAAGAGTATCCACATAGTACCAACTGCTTATGTATATTGGCATCGTTGAAATGTGTACGTCTAGATATTCGTTATAATATTCACTGATAAATTTTATCATGCTGACCAACCATGGGCAAAGTATTCTTTAATTTTGTTTATAACGATACGTGTATTTAGATAAGATAAAAATGAAACAAATTAATATTTCGTTAGTTGCGCATAAGGCATATCTAATGATCATCATTAAACTAACCATTAGGATAATAAGTGATGACGTCATTTAGGAAAGTCGGTGGTGCATTTTCACTCAGTAGAAATATTTGTAGACTAGCTTTTGCTCGCGGCTCCGCCCACGTGATCAAACAAACAAACAATCAAACTCTACAGCTTTATAATATTAGTATAGATTTAGGTAGCTTAGCAACGGAAGCCTTCAAATAATATTAATTGGGTAGCTTAGCAACGGAAGCCTTCAAATATGAATAATTTTCCCCGTTTTTGCAACATTTTTCACTGATGCTTCGCTCCTAATGGTCGCAGCGTAATGTTATATAGCCTAAAGCCTTCCTCGATAAATGGACTATCCAACACAAAAAGAATTTTTCAATTCGAACCAGTAGTTCCTGAGATTAGCGCGTTCAAACAAACAATCAAACTCTACAGCTTTATTATATTAGTATAGATATGCATTTAATTATCCTACTTATAATAATTATCATGACTTTCTCTATTTTTATTATTGTGAGGTATATGCAATACTATTACTTTGTTTTGTTACTATTGTTTTCTGTTTGTTGGATAAAAAGATATGAATCAAGAGTTTCGCATACCGGAGGACGACAACAGGATAACCACGAACTAGTCCTGTGGCAATCATTGATTCTCAATAACCCGTTCGTTCAACTATTGGTTTGTACCATGAACCGGATTAATTCAATCAATCATTTGATTGACGAGTCATGTGTATTGTTAGTCTAAGATCCCGGGTAACTTCGACCTTCACCCATGTGTTTACCGGATGAAAAATATATCTTAGGATATAAAATGTGTTGCTGAACACATACCAATAGGGTTGCCTAAAAAAATATGGTCAAGGATATGTATGTATGTAATATCCCACTGCAAGTGGGATAAGAGAAGGTGGATGAAGAATATAGAAGGAAGCTTCAGTGGTATATATCATTAGAAGAAAGGCGTTCCTCCTTTTTGAATAGTCTGATTAGTGATAACGCAATAGGCACTCATAGCGGTTTATTGAACTTTTAAATAAAATCCAGTGTTCTTTAAGAAAAATCAAGGTTTCGAATTAATTATTTTGGTCAAACTTGTTGGTCGACTAGTAAACCAATATTTTGTTACGCAAACGCCCTTTTGACACAGTTTCAAGAAATAGCTTTCGATTTTTAAACCATTCACGTAATATCACTTTGATTATAGAACTAGATTAGTTAAGTTGAGTACATAACTCAGTGCATTTCAAGTTCATATTTAATAATCATGTACGTATCCAATAAAAATATAAATGGCGCGTAATTCATACTTATTTTACGGTTCATAGATGAAAAATGTATAACTCCTAACAGGCTTTTTGCCTGGTTTCTACAAAAAGTAGTTCCTTTGCCATAAGTGTGCGTTTGTTTCTATCGCATGTATTCACTGGCTTGGTTTTTTTCAAAGAAGAGAATAATGCTTTAAATACACTATATTTTGTTCATCACAAGTGTTTATTGTTCAAAAATCCTGACATTTTCAACGTCATGCTGGAATCTCGACAAGTGCCTAAAATCCTGATGTTTGGTAACCCTCTTATCCTACGTGTAATAGAAGAATAGATCATAAGTTAAAAAATAAATTGTTATGGGATTGTGTGAAAGAAATATTGTAAAAGCCTTACCCAAGAGTAGACCCTTATGGCCCGAATAATAATAATAAATATCAACGCTTGAAAGGCAACAATATCTAAGCGACATTGAGTAAACTTTACAGGAGATTGATTTAAAGTTCAGATTAATAAAAAAAAACAAAGTTTTATGTTGCCCTATTCAAAATCGGTAAAATCATAGTTAAAATAGAAGCCTGATCTACGTAATGTAGATCAGGCGCTGGTACAGCTGGTGGTAGGATATTCATGTCCGCCCGGATAACGACCACCGTACACATGGTGTTAAAACCTGCCATAGTGATCCACACGTCTTGTATACATAGTGTTCCAGGATCAGCCCGTATATATCCGGTTCTCCCGAGGGGCTTGCGACATGACTTGATGGTTGATTGGGGCGGGTATAGGGGGACATCCTTGTTGTTACATGGGGGTTGTATCACTGTGCCTGCATCGGTCATCCGCCTGTCCTATCGCAGGCCCCTCGATTTGCTTCGTCCCTTTCCGAAGAGGGAAGAAGTATTTATACAAGCCGGCATGACTCCGGTGACCACCGATAAACTCAATGTTTATAATGTAATATTTCCAACTCCTCCCTAACCTTCTATCTGATTAATTTCGTTGCGGGACAAAGACATTTAGGCTTTCCCAGAGACTCGCCGAGCTTCACTGCTCGGTGTCAACAAAATGCGTGCCACTGTTGATCCTGGTTCACAGGAGTTACAGTGGCGTGTGTGTGGGCGGGATAGTCTCTGAAACTCAATGTTTGTTGGTGGTCGCTGGTTTATTGAATTGCACTACGCATACCATCACATGTAGTGCAGTCACTTTGCCGTGCTCGGATAATAAAAAGTGTTAGTATCTGAGTCTAGTGTTTTAGTTATTTTATGGCTGCTGTTTCTTGACCACAACCAGAACCGTATAATGAGCTTTCTAATGCAAACAAGTCTCCGTTTCAGCCAATAAACGTGGTTGCTCATCTGAGTCTAAATGCTATATCGCTCAAGTGTCCATTTACAAATGATAAATTATTTAAATATATTATGTAAGTAAAATTACGGCGACCCGAGATGGGTCGACGACTTGAAAAAATTATCTAAGAGCGGGATGGTAGGTCTTATCTTGTGGAGACATACATCTCATAAAGAAAAACTGTGTACCTACCTAAATAATTTTAACAATATAAAAGACTATTTTCATCCTTTTCATCCTATTCGACTATTAGTATGTTTACTTTCAACTCCATTAGATAGACATGCCTTCAAATAAGTAATGACTACTTATTCTTACTTAATGCGTTCCGATGAATATCGTAATTCGTAATCTAAGTATTCATTTACTCGGCTATTTGTACTGAAATTAACTCACAAAACGTTTATGTCATAAAATTGAGTCAGGCACATAAAGCCTAAACCGTATATTAAACTTGATTTACAATGTAAATTTTATATCAATGTTTTATTAGCCTTATCACATTTATAGTGTTGGCATATTTTATTTCATATTCCAACATAATTATTTAAATAAATAAATATAACCAACAGTGCAATACAGGTCACATGTATACATGACATTTGTTGTAAGTATGTGTAAATAAATGATACATTGCATTAAAATTGGTTACCAAACACGAATTTAATAAAAAAAAATGACATTTTCTTTTCATAATCATAATACCTACTAGCCCTGTATTATACACGTCCCACTGTTGGGCATAGGCCTCCTCTACTGAATGAGAGGGGTTGGGCCTTAGTCCACCATACTAGCCTATAGTGTGGGTTGACAGACTTTACATACCCTCGAAATTCATGTGGAGAAATTTTCTGTTATGCAGGTTTCCTCACAATGTTTCCTTGGCCGTTAAAGCAAGCCATAATTAACAATTAATACACACATAACTTAAAAAGTCAGAGGTCATTCACCGCTGTAGCTATCGTTGCTTTTCTATTAAAAATATAAAAATAAATAAGCAATTCTTCCCAGGTAAAACATAACAATCGAATTGAAATTACGTTTTATTATTGTTTCGATTATGTAAGAAGTGCTTTTATGAACCAATTGCATGAGAAAATATGTCAGTGAAATCGTTTGTCATACTAATTGATCTCTCAATAAAAAATCTTGCCATGAATATGTACATGGCGATGAAAAATATTAATAACAGCCTTTTCATCTGTCAGACAAATGTCAATCTCACTTAGAAATGTGTTAGTTTAGTCGGTTCGCGACTTGCCTGAATAAGCCACTGTGGTTTTTAGTCTAGCCTGGTACAAAAATGTATCACGTATCAGAATTTCATTGTATTTATTTTGCCATATCCTCATCACTGTATGGGTACAGAAGGCGCCAAATATGACATCAACATAAAACGACTCTATCCCCATTTGAATTTAAAGTTTTAACAATCAGTACAGACGGTTTATACTGGATATAACTAACTAAAAAAGCATTATAAAAAACATAACCGTGAGAAAATACTGAACAGTTTTTGTTATTTAATTTTTTTGCGTATCTAGGTATAATATATCTGTCAAGAATCATCATAAAACTTGCCAAAATAGATTTTTACTACACTCATAACAAAAAAATACATTGATAAAAACCTGTTGTTTTCGCCACTTCACACTCCTTCACTACAATATTTAAGACTTTAAGCGCCTAATTCACTACCTCTGAGTAAAATATGACACGCTCAAATATAAAAGTAAGGCTAAGTTTCACATCTGCCTACTCCTTCAGGAATAAATACGTAAACATATGTATGTATTTGTTATTGTCGCACATGTACGCCCACAATACCAGAGGAATCATGGACGCGATGCCAACCTGAAATGACAGACAAAATAAAGGGATTGAGATGGCAATTAGGCCTCCGGTTGAAAGGCAGCAGCAACCCGCTACTTTACGTCGGTTTCCTGTGAGACAGTGGCCACAGAGTACATTATTATATTGACAGTGGCACCCCGGTCAAGCCGCCTCCTTCGTGCTGTAGACAAAAAGTTTATAAATTGTTGTAGTCTCTACGAGTGTAATAAATAGGTACTACTAGTAAATAAAAACAAAACGGATTTATACATATAACATTATGGGGTCTTTGACTTCAATGTAATATATCTAGCTACCCATAAGAATACCCACTTGTCTGTACATTTGTGTGAAGTTAAAAAAACCTACGCAACCAATTTTATTGTTTCCGCAATTAAAAAGCTATACACTCGTAAGCGTAGTCAAACTGATACTGTGATAAATGTGATGGATATGGTTTGTGTAAATTCGGATATATATCATATGCTCATTCGTAGCATTAAAAAGGTCAGCTTGAAGACATGTCATGAACTGGACAACCAAGCGGACGAAATCGCGGGTAAGGGAGTAAAAGAATTTCAGATATGTGTCTTAACCATCGGTCTTAACAAAAAAAATAACATTAATCGTCCAACGTAAGAGATTGCAACACTCAAGGTCACGGAACTGCTACTTAAACGCAATCTCAATAAGCGTTTGCGCAATGATCGCTTACAAAACGCAAGCACTTTCATACATATGTATTTTTGTATGTAAAAGTGCATGGACATCATATCGGTCAAGGCCGCGCCGACCATAGAGTAACACGCTAATGTCAACAAAACTGTTCCAAGGTCCCAACATTCATTACAATTATTAATCGTGTGTAGGAAATAGGCGTGACGATAAAATTCGATAACTATGTAAATTTTTAAAGGATATTTACTATCGTGTTATATAACTATGTTAATCAGCAGTAGATATCTACTAATTTGTTTTTGTATAGGCTATAGATTTTGATTCACTGAATTTCATTCTTGAAAGATATAAATGTTATTTTATTTATAAATACAATGAAGAACATTTACTTCCCAAAGGGGTTTACCTGTTACCTGTACCTGTTTTACCTATGTACCTGGGTTTACCTGTACCTGTTTAGGCCGCCTGCAGGTATGCAGGCGGCCTAAAGTGCCCGAAGTGCCTGTAAACATACCTATGACTGTATATAAACATAAACATATATTTAATTATGAAAAAAGGAATAAATAATGAAAAACAACTAACAAAAACTTTAACCTGCTTCGGAAAGATAGTAGAGCCTGCAGCCAAAGATTAAGTAATTTCGTCTATGTTCACATAAGTATTTTTTAAAGTTGATGTCTGGGAAATTACACTAACATCAAACTTTTTCTGCCTTAATAATATCAGTAATATAATAACAATATTATTTTGTTAGTTTTTAGTGTATACGTTACGGGTCTAATTATAATAATTTCCTTACTGGAAATGGTCACATTCATATTTGATTGATGACATTAGCTATTAGCTTCATTTAATATACTAATGCTATAATAAAGGCGTTTACACTAATTTTCATTATTTAAAATGTATACTTTGCAAATAAGTAGATTTTTATATGGACCGCAACATTACTGTAAACAAGTAATAAATAAATAATAACTACACTCAACAGGCACACACATAGTCCGGACCCCACGCTAGGTCAAACCTGTATCGTGGGTATCAGGAACTACGAAGGACTTGTGGTCCAACAATACCCAGACCCGAAACCAATATTAGTGGAACACACAAACGTTTATCTCGGTGCGGGAATCGAACCCACTGCTTCTCGCTTCGTAGCCGGCTACTCTCCTGCTGCGCCACGGAGGCTGGCGCGTGAAGTTCTTGATACAAATTACATTTTGAATATACTAGCTTTTGCTCGCGGCTGCGCCCGCGTGAACGTTTAAAATTGACAAAGTTTCATATAAACTTTCATCCCCTATTTTATCCCCTTGGGGTAGAATTTATCAAAATCCTTTCTTAGCGGATGCCTACGTCATAACATCTACCTGCATGCCAAATTTCAGCTTGATCCCTCCAGTGGTTTGGGCTGTGCGTTGATAGATCACTATGTCAGTCAGTCACCTTTGAGTTTTATATACATATTTAGATTTGTATTTTTTATTTATTAGTGCAAAGTCTGAGAAACCGTTGAACTTCTGGGGCCAAATCCCAGGTTGATTAATCACAAATTTTGTGTTTGGGATTTCAAAAATTACGCATGAGATTTTCTAAGGGAGGCAAAGAAGTAAATAATACTATGTACCAATGATACACTTCTGTAAATGGCGCGAAGTGTTAGTATACGTGATAGAGCAGCACTGGAACCAGCAATATAAATATAATAAACCGAAATGGTGACACTGTCGTAGAGAAGAGACGTGAAGTGAATCGTGTAGGTAATGGTTTTTTTGGCCTTAAGTTCAGCAACCTGAACTACCCGAGAGCAACCAATACTCTACGCGCTCTTTATCGACTAAACAATATTCTCCCTTCTAAAACTCAGACGATGCTTGTATAATCCTTCTTCCTTCCTATGTCAACTATGGTGATGTATGCTATTTGGAGCCTGAATGCAGATCTACGTAATAACTACATACTCGACCTTCGAAAATATCATCACGCCTCTTATCGTTCTCATCTAAAATACTTACCCATCCGTCAACGCCGATATATGCGCACACTCACTGCATTCTTCTCTTTCATATCTCCCATTCTAACCTACGTGCTGCTCTTCCCACTTTCAGTAGCTAGACAGTAACCATAAAAGAATCATATGCTCTACAAAATCTTAACACGTTCACTGCGTTACGGGAAGTATTTGGTTGTAATTGAGTTCTGCTCTGTGCGGCAGCTAGAATCCTAGTTTTCCACTCCGTGCGGAGGTGATTTTTTCAAGTATTCGAACAAGCAAAAATGGCCTTTCCATATCTCTGTGGAGGGTTGAAGCCAGGACTACGTACGGGAAAATAGAGGTCGTATCGCATATCAGGCATTCTTGATACGGGAAGTATGTGACTCGTACAGCACTGGAAGTAAGTTTTAATTTAGCGCAGCCGCAGTGAACGTGTTAAGTTTTTATATTACCCACTCTCCTTTCGCAATACAATATATTCTTCGTTAAATAATACATCCCCTTGGTATTAGAACGTTTTTTTCTTGGTTAAAAGGTAATTCTGTCGTTTTTTTAGGTAATTTATTCAAGTGAAAAATATATATTTAGCTGATTGTGTGGTTAACGTCGGCAGCTTTTATTAACGGTTAGGTTCAATACGAACTATGATCCTCACCATCCGTATCTACCCTAATTATAATTACACATTATCCAGTGTACAGTCTCAGACACCTTTATAACAACCGACAAATAGAGAATACTCAACACTATATCGTCAGTTAAAAGGCGCTACTACTAGCACTACGCGCTAAATACGCACCAATACGTGAACTGTATGGTAGAGAATTCCAAAGTTGTTTTTACGGTAATATGTAGAATGTAGGTATTATATTTACTAAATAAATGTAATATTTATCTACTATAATGTTATTTTGTGATTGTTGTATGTGTATTTTTACCTACTTCATTCATGTCAGAATTACCCAGAGGTCGACAGGAAGAAAAAGCTTTAGGCACTATGTCTGCTTTTATACTCGTACAAACTTGTTTAAAAGTATACTTAAATAAAATAAATAAAACCACGATTACTTTGCACACTGGGTGTCCGTGGTCAGTTGTTATATTTTTTTTATTATTCAAAATAACGAGCTGCGGAATTCACTCACTTGATCTTAACTCCTACGCCTCCTCATAAACAGTAACAAGTAACACCAACGTACCCAGAAGGAATCTCACACCTAGTTGACCTACTTACTACTTATCAGTTACTTGTTTTATTGGATATTACGCTCTTTTGTAAAAATATTTATGTTCGCCTCAGTCATTATACACTGAAGTCTTTGAACGACTCATGTTAAATCAATGGAACACATAACATTAGCTGATCCGATTCCCCCACACAGACAAATCGTTGTGTGATCCACAATTATTTGTTTCGAGTCTGGGTGTTGTGGGACCGCAAGTCCCTCGTATTGCCTGATACTCATGATACAGCTAGCGTGGGGTCTGGACTATGTCTGTGACTGTTGTGTATATTTTGAAACCTTATATAAGCAGCGTTATAATTGTTCTTAGGTGTTATCGTCTTATCAACTATTTTGGGGACTTTACAATAAATATGTAAAAGCAATCTACAGTTAATAGGTCAATAATCTCACTAGGTGGTAGGTTCTTCGTATGCGAGAGGCCGTCTGGGTTGGTACCACCGCTTTGTCTATTTCTGCCGCCAAGCAACTGTTGTGTTTCGGTTTGAAGGACATTGAAGATGTGACTTAACATCTTATGTCTCGGAGTGTTGAGCGCAGTTCTGTGCCATGCAGTGCTTTGTAATTCAAAGTTCTGTGTGGTGTTGCTTCTGTTTATGGGCAGGCGTGACGCTTACCGTCAGGCGAGCGCCTTGCTCGTCTTGTCATTCAATGAAATATATAAAAAAAGTAATTTCATTCGCCCCACAATATTATGCAAGGAATATAATACTCTCTACATATTATGCAATTGAGAACATGCATATTCTTTTTAATTTGAATTTGAAGCGAACTTTTTTTATAATACTACTAGGTACATTTCATTAGCATGCCAGTAACATACTGAAATTAATAAAACCTCTTTCGTGTTGTAATTTTTACACACAGATAAAGAATTAACACCGCCCTGTTTTTTTGCAAATGACTATTTACTTTAGATGGCCGGCAAAAAACACACATGACTTTTACATATCTATGACACAATAACTCTCGAGTGATATAAGTTTCAATCCTAACAAAAAGAGGATTACCAATATTTGATGCTCACGTTTTGCACAGCAATTTTTTTTAAATAAGAAAATCTAATGAGCAAATGGGTGCCATGATGATATCGGATGTTCGTCATCCAGAAATATCCATATGACCAGAAAGATCAATGACGCAAGGTGAGGGGATATTAATTGGACTACCGGATAATCGGTTTTTAGTAAGATAGTGGTAAAGACCCAGTCGACCCGCCCAATTCCTGTTTAAACAAATCTGCCTACAGCGTGGCTGTACCACTTAAAAAATAAATTTAAATAGGCATGGTTTATTATGAAGCAGTCATAAAATATTATTAACATTATTAAAATCCGTCAGCACTTCTCAAGACACTGTGTGCTTTATAATGCCTGGCTAGAGGCTAGTTTCGTCTGTACCAAGATCAATAATCGCGTATATTCACATTGTCACGCTAATGAGGATATTCTTTATATTGCCCTTTATTGTAATAAAAATGTCACAACACATAAATTGCTATAATACAAAAGAAATAGAAGTTGGATAACATGCTTGTCTCAACAGTCATATCTTGCCATTCCAGAAAAAAAACAAAGTATAAAAGATTTATGATTAGTCCTAAAACTAGCCTCGGTCCGGCACTAATTATAGTGACAAAAGCAACAAGGATAGAACGATACCAAAAAAAAGTGACCAAAGCATTTATTATAACATTCGACTTTGATTTTCTATTTAAAAATATTATATATGGGTAAGGCCGTAGTTTTTTCCACTTTTTAACATAAAAGTAACATAAAAGCAACATAATTTATAATACAGGTGCGAACATAACGAAAGATTAAGATTAAGGTACTTTACCAAAAAATTAAACATAAGTTGTGCTACTGTAACGTAAAAGTTTATGTCAAAGGTAACATAAAAGTATCATAAAAGCGAAATATTTTTGATGTAATTAGCTTATAATTACAAAACTAAAAATATTTGCGACGTTATAGATGTTTTCTCGATAAATATAAGCTATGTCGCCTAAAAAAATAATACAATGAACATAAACAAGTGTCTACTTACCTTAAAAATATCACAAAACTGTTTCTGAATTTCACTGACGAAAAACTCGTGCACTGTTTGAAACAATCCATAGGCCACAATATGGCGACTTCTTTTTCTTTTTTTTATTGTTCTGCTTAGGATTGCCCGTCTAATTTTACATATTCATCGAATACTATTCAAAGACTTCAGTTACTTACCAATATTGGTAACATAAAATAGTAACATAAAAGTGTAAAAATTGATGACCAGTTTTAAAGCTGGAATAAAAAATAAATAAACGCTCTTTTAAAATAATGAAATATTGGATTTAATTGCTCAAACCTTGTAATTTTACATAAACTAAAAATTATATGGCTTACTTAACAAAATATTCGTAATTTTGTCAATTTACTATCTGATGAAATTTATGTTCATTTTATTTTTGTATGAAAACGTAAATCCTTAATATCGTTAAAATTAAATTATATAAAAACTGTTATAGTTACAGCTAATTCGTAAAAGTTGTTTTTACCCTAAAAACTAATCTACAGGATAAAATTATCAAAGCTGGTAAAAAGTGTTAATTGTTTATGATATTAATATGAATGTGACTGGTAATGAAAAAAGTGGAAAAATCTATGGCCTTACCCATATGCATTAGAACAGAATATTGTTTTTGTTATTTATGGTCAAACTGTCTTTCAAACGTAGATACGTTTATTTTATTATTTAACGTATAATGTAACCGATTCCAAAAAGGTCCTATCAAGTCGTCTTGGGTTTTATTTAGATCTTAGAGCAGACAGCCAAAACTATTACATAGATACCTATTTTAATATAAAAAATGGAATCACCAATACTTTTATTTTTATGTAATTTTATAACAATGAGGTACATAAAATAAAATCATGAAACATAAATATACGCCTAATTACGGGAGGAATTCGTAAATAAAGGACAATATTATGTTCCTATTTAATGGCTCATTTTTTGAATCAATTAAATATCTTATACTCTATTCATTATCATCATCATCATCAACCACAAGACGTCCACTGCTGAACATAGGCCTCCCCCAAAGATTTCCAGACCGACCTGTTGGAAGCGGCCTGCATCCAGCGCCTTCCTGCGATCTTTATCAGGTCGTTTGTCCACCTTGTAGGTGGACGTCCAACGCTGCGCTTGCCAGTACGTGGCCTCCATTCCAGAACCTTTCTGTCCCATCGGTTATCAGTTCTGCGAGCTATGTGGCCTGCCCACTGCCACTTGAGCTTGCTAATCCGCTGAGCTATGTCGGTGACATTCGTTCTTCTACGGATCTCCTCATTTCTGATTTACACTATTATTATTTATTTTTATTATTTCCTCATTTATGATATACTCTATTATGAAATGAAAATTATTTCCAACAAAAATTGTGTATTGCTACAGTGAAAGGAACAGCAATGCCATATTTAATTTTTATTTGACCATTAGCCACCAGCAACGCAACGGTGAAGATTAAAAAACTATTAACGTGAGCAACTGACGTAACCAAACTATAAAAATATAATGTAACATTCCATCAGCAATAAAATATCACAAATATAATCACACAAGCAATAAAATATTGCATTGCATGCATTTCCGCAATATGCGTCTATTTCGGAATTAATACGTAAGTAGATTCATTACGTACCTAATTGAATATGTTAAGGGCCTTCCGTGAGCAAACGACCTTGACTGACTCGCGCCATACTAAATCGTGTACTTGGTGTGTGAGTTTTCGTGCAGAATATGCACGTATTCAGCGAATAATTGATTTAAAAAATCGGGTTTTGGTTTTTTCGAAAATTTAAAACAGGCAAAATATTCGTTATAAAATAGCCTATCTAGTGATGTTAATCTCATTTGAAAACATTCTGTACTTTAAAAGGATACGCACGGAATCTTTGCATTTTTCTCATTTTTATGGTTCATTTATAACGACAATTTAAAAATATATATCAGCATTAACATGAATTTGAATCGAACAAAGTAAAGCTGACAGATTGTAGAAATATATTGTATATTTTTTTAATAAATATTTATTTTAAGTAATGACTAGATAGCCTCTAAAACATCGATCGCACGGCGTTTTGCTGGTGGCATGGCCTTAAATTATTACGTAGAATTGCCGTTTCAAGGTGCATATCTACTGAAAAAACTGTCAATTTAGGTCACTAGCGAAACCTCTTACTACCGGATTCCCCTAATTATCTTATGCTGGATTGCACCAACTTACTTTAGCAATAACAAACATGTTAAAGTATCGGTTAAGCAAAACATGAGTTGCAACATTTGACCAATGTTAGATGACGTCATAACTTTACCTGTTAATTGTATCCGCCCAATATTCGCTAGTTAAATCCTGCGCTAGTTTAAGTTAAATAGCTGTCAGATTCAATTATAACCTCCAAATCGATATATCTCCTAAAGCGTGTGTGGTCTAAAATAATATCATGTCATTGCTTCTAGAATTAAGAAGAATAAAGAGGCGTCTAATTTTTATTTTTATTTATTTCATTGAATGACGAGACGAGCAAGGCGCTCGCCTGATGGTAAGCGCCACGCCTGCTCATAAACAGAAGCAGCACCGCATAGAACTTTGAATTGCAAAGCACTGCATGGCACTGCGCTCGTCACTCCGAGACATAAGATGTTGTCTCATAATGCCCAGTAATTTCGCTGGCTTCGATGTCCTTCAAACCGAAATACGACAGTGCTTACACACTGTTGCTCGGCGGCAGTAGTCGGAGTACGATGGTACAACACATTCCGCAGTCAATGTTAAAGTCAACGTTACTGCTATCGTCAAATTTGACATAAACCTTAACTACTACTGATATTATGGTGCAATCCAGCCTTAGTAATTTAAATTAAGTAGTTATATGGTTTTACTGACTTTTTTCTAACAACTCTGTTCTTCTTTCACCTGCGCTTATCCCACTCACAGTAGGGTCGGCGCAACATGCGTTTTAACTCATGTTAGATAGATTTTGCTTGTAGTTTCTACGACCGAGCGCCTACTTGACGTCAACATTATTGATTTCTTTTTTTATTTATTTTCTTTATATTATACTTGCAGACCCGGCCACGCATTGTTGTGACTAAGGTATATGTTAAATTATATTGTAGTAAACTTATTGAATAGTTTACTACAATATAATTTATGGATACAGTATGCGACATCTATTGGATACTTACTCAATCGCTATCTGTTAGAATCTTATGGAACTCACAGATAATTTTAACTCTGTCATATAATAAACAAATAAATTGCAATTAAAAATATTGCGACTATAAATTGAGATATAAACTATCCTATGTCTGAAGTTGGATCAAATTGCACACAGTGTATAAAATTTTATTAAAATCGGTTCAGTAGTTTAGGAGTTCATCGCAGACAAACAACGTGACTCGAAATTTTTATATATAAAAATTATTTCATTTTAGTAGTTCGTTATATCGGATTCTGAGATAACGAGCAATTCATCGTTTACTTAACTCGTCATTCTTGTGTTGGTCTGGGTGTACCTATAAACCCATAACCAAAGTAAACAAGAATATGCATGTAGTTAACTACCATGTGTTAATGTCTGTTCTTAGTGTAATGCTATGTGGTTACACAGCGACCTTGGTTCAATGAGTTGCCGTTAAAACTTATATGATACACCCTATACTTTTAAAATTGTAATGTCTGCTTATTCGAGTTCCGTTATCTCTGCAAAATAGAGATTTTCAGATGGGGATTTCATTTAAACGCTAAATTGTAAATTATGTCATGAATAAATGCTTATTTTTTATAAAACTTCCGATGGTAACAACCCGGTCGAGCCAGCCCATTTGTGCTATAGACAAAACTGTCTGCAGCGTGACTCTTAACACTCAATTTTCCTTTATTCTAATATTCGACGTTGACAATATTTTTATAAACCAAACTGTCTTCATGAATAAATTGACATACTTTTTTAAATACTTCGCTGATACTATTTCATTTATTGTAAGATTATCTACAACTAAATTACAATAAAATTATTGTTTTAACTTGATTTTCTCGGTGGCCAGCGCTAATTTACGGATATTGCACAAGCATCCAGCCGATGCTTCCTGAAGTATGGGATCTTTTGAACCGATGGTCTCCAATAAGAACTGGACGACGCCCGCCTGCAAGATAATATTAATTATAATTGTATTATATCATAACATTCGTAAAGCATTGACTAAAACTTGGAAATAAAAATATGGCAATTGATTAAAATGTAACCATTGGGCACCGGTCATCTTTGTTGGAAAATTACCCATGCTGTTTAACAAATAGGTGCAATGTGTATAAAATATTGAAATTTTAAATGATTAGGTTTCTTTCAAAACTAACCAAAAATTTACGTGTTAAAAAATTATCATCTAAAATGATCTCGACATTTAAATAATTTTATTACTACTTCTCATGTTTTGTTGAATAAACAAATGAAAATAATTTAATGATTCGTTCTTTTTGTATGGCTAAAGAACTATGTAGTTGCTTGTCATTTTTTATGAATTTAATATAATGCTTTGTATTATTCACATCCATATCTACGTGTTATATATCTTAGCTTAAAATCTTGAGGTGTGGGGCATTTAGGACTTCCGTCGTCCATAATGAGGTATCGTAGCTAAGCGAGGTAGTGCTACTAAGTTCCCCATTCCGAATAATGGTAAATACGATTATCAACATTTTTGCCACCCATAAACATACCATCTTTAGACCACACAAACTACACCACACAGATTCTGTACCACATAGATTGCGATAGCATTGCAACAGAAGAAACAACCTGTTAATACAAAGTCCTTATTGCTGGTGCGCCACGTTCGCAAGAAAGGTACGAAGTGTCTATTGGAGCGCAAGTTTTATAACTTTATTTCATTTGAAACAAGGAATAATATGTTATCAACAACCCACACCCGCAGCAGCTAACTCCCCTTTACAAGCATTGTTGTCACTTTCAGATAAGAAAAGTTTGGAGGTCGAATCGTTGACTAGCAGTACCTGCTAAAAAGTTATGTTTAGCCACCATTCGCCACCACTCCTATTTACTTGTCATTCTTGTGGATTGTTCCGGTTAAATCGAGAGTACTTATAGTCCCCTCCCCTTCACAAACCCTTTCCTTTATGGTTAGCGACGCGTCCATTATTCGGTACTATTTCTGTATTGTAGTACTGTCTTACGCTATTTTCAACATATTCGTAGATACAGAACAAGCATGTCACCCTAGGTTACTTTACATGTGGCCTGCCGGTCGGCAAAGCAGTCGTATTAATAAATTCAACCTATGCTTGACCTATTATTTTTTGATAGCATAGCATAAAGTCCAATACACCAAGTTTTTGTAGTCAGATAAAAAAAAATATGAAGTATATCGAAACAACTTACATTAATTTGGCAGGTTTAATGGTGATATTACAAGCAAAAAAAAAATAAACAAACCTATGTAGAGGTTTTTGGAAATGTCTTGTAGCTTCTTATTATCATAAATACAAAACGTTTTGCTTTTCAAATAATAGTAAACTTTCAAGGTTAATTAATCATATGTCTCAATGTTTATAAAAGGTTATCTAGTACTTGCTAAAATAAATAAATATACGTGGTCATAGGACCCTTATAATTGCCGATTATTATTAGTGATTTCTTTTTTCAAATCCACCCGTGTTGCCATCAGAATTTCTGCCCAAAAGTGAATGGAATGTTACAATGTTAGCAATAATACTCACCGCATGCATGGTCACACAGTTAATAGAGTAGAAAGACAAGTGGTACAGAGCCAAGGCCGTGGCCCGGTGCACGTTGGGGTCGCGGGACGTCATATAATTAACTAAAGGCGTGATGGCACCACGTTTGCCGAACTCCTGTCGGTTTTGTGCCCAATCGCAACAGTACGCGATGGCGACTCCCAAGTTAGCCCGAAGATGATCGTCAGTCGTGCTCACTAGAAAAAAATAAGATAAGAAGATAATTGAAGGCAGGCAGGTTTTTGTGTGAACATCAAGAATGGTAGAAGCGGTAGGTATTTTATGTAATGGTATCTTAATGTTCTCTTCGCAGAAATAATCAAAAGGTTTTATTTCGATACACTTAGCAATATAATTTAAAAAAATATCTTAAGTTATCGTTGTTGCTTGTGGCTAAACTCGTGTGGAAGTTTCCTTAGTGAATACTCACTTTAATCACAAAAATTGCCTAGAGCACTGAAGGATAATGTAGCTATTGGTAAAAGGATTTTAAGAGTCGGATTAATAGTTTTAGTCTAGATATTACACCCTAAGAACAAAGTCAGACTTTATTAGTGTAGATATACACATAACAAATCTACCTATTGAACGCACATTAACATCACAAGAATACTTAACTTATCCCAAGTAAAAACATACGGCTACATCATGAACTCACCAAGTTTAGAAAGTTTTCCAACGACACCATGGTCGGAAATCACAGCTAAGTTCTCGTGATCTCTTGCAATAGTAGCTATAGCAGCGCAGATAGCTGACAGAACGTTATTGTCATCAGAATCTAGTAAATCGACTGTTAGATCCAGGGCTCCCACAAATGATCTAACCATTTCTCCAGAATCAGCCGCGTTTTGTACACAAGGACTCAAGGCCAGCGCGGCGTTTGTCTGGACCCTCTTTGATTCGTTTTTCAATAAAGACCAGATTAGTCTGACTCCGTCTAAATTATCAATCTCGGCCATTGAGTTTGGCTCTTTTGCGCATTCCATTAACACCAAGGGCACGTTTTCCAACAACGGCTTGTAAGTATTGTTCAAATGGTGAACTGTAACGCGAGTATGAATGTATTATTTAAAAGCAAGTGCTGTAATTTACGTGTTTATAATTAAACACGATGTTCTAGCGGTTAACATTTTCACGTGTTCAAATTATTTTGTAATTGCTATTCTATTTATTATCGAACAGATTGTTTGTTTTAAGACTTACGTCAATTGAAATTATATTTAAAACTTATGTATGATATGTAATAAACGATAGACACTTACTAAGCATAGGTATGCCACCGGTACTTCTAATTTTATCTCGATTAGGTGGATATTTAGCGCATTCTGCCAGTGCTCCTGCGACATTAGTTAATACCCCATCATTTTCATCATCCAGCAATCTCACGAGAATTGGCACTGCTCCGAGTGTGTCCAGTTTCTTCACACTTATGTCGCTATTAGCACATTTCCACAAGGCACCAGTGACTGCTGCCAGCAAGGGTTTATTAGGTCGATTGGTTGAGTCCTGGGCAGCTTCGACTAAGAGCTCCAATCCTCCAGCCTCGCGTATCATGTCTCTAGTAATAGGGTCGCTGGCACATTTGTAAATTGCCAAACTACAGTAAGTCTAAAACAAAACAAAAGGCGTAGCAAATATCGACAATTATGCATAGCGATTAGCGTGTCTAATGTTCAATAGTCAGCAGTCATACAAAAATAATGTTGCTTATGTACGATTACATTTAGGATCGCAAAAGTAGAACATGAGTAGCGTTATTAACCTCGCGTGACCCTCTGGCATTAAATATCTGCACATTTCATTACATACCTTCAAATCTTTGTCTTCATTAGCCAAATGTTTTATCAAATCGGTTACCATCTTCTCTGTTTGAATTGCTAGTTGGAAGGACGTTTCATTGGCGCACATTTGTAATAACCCAACCGCCGGCACTGCCACATCTAGATGTATGGTTTTTAATATTCTTGCCATAAGGGGTATCATACCGTATTTTCTCATTGCTTCACGATTTCTTTGAGATGCCGACATTGACCAGAGAGCTTTGGCCCCAGCCCGTGTAATATCTAGAAATTGTAGTTCATCTTGATTTAGTTCTTCTCGTGGTGTTACTAAAAATCTAAAACATAATAATGAATTATCTAATAAAAGTCTAATAAAAGACCTAATTAATAACTAACATTATGCATTTTATCTTACAAATTACTTACCGCTCTTTGATATCGAGGAGATCGATTAGTTTCGGCAATCCTCCAAATTTTCTACAAAACTTACGACTTTTGCGTATTCTTCCTAAATTGGCTATGGTCTCTGCAGCCAGTATTTGTACATCACGAGCTGGATCTGATAACAATCCTACGAGTAGAGGTATCGCACCCAAATCTGTGACTTTCTTCCTAATTTCGATGTTAGGAGTTATGTCTTTTAGAACAGCTAGTGCCCCCAAAATACAGCATAAATCTCTAGTTTCCAACAAATTAACTAGTAATTCTAGCCCACCTATTTCTTGGATTGCACGTTGGTTGACTTCTACAGTTAAATCGTGATCTTTCAAACACGATAACGCTACCATGGTGGCGGTTTGGTTACCAGCTTTCATATACTTCACCAGTTTCTGTATATGCCAGTACTCTGGTGGGATTTCCGACGATTTAATCAGATCTCCCCAGTTGTCTTCTGTGGACGAAGTTGACGAGGGTGACGATGCTGACGTATCCGAGCCTTCCGTGACCATGACGATACGAGGTAATCCCACAGTATCCTGCCCGCCATCAGCGCTGAACGTTGAAATATTATCGCCTTCCGCCATGATTTAATAACACAATTGAAAAGAAAACAAAATAAAAAAATCCTACGGACTATTATCGAGTTGTATTGTCAATAACGTTGCCTAGTTACAATGTAGTGCAAAGAATATTGTTTATGTATGTACCTACAGTTTTCGTTGAGTTTCTATGCCCTTGTTGCAAGGTGGTGAACCCAAATTACTCAATGTTTACTGTGACGAATTATATTAATCATTTAATAGAATTTCCACTACAATTAAAATATTGATAATTTAATCACATAGGGCTACAGTCGAAAATAACTAAAAAACTAAACTGCTTATAAAATAAGTAATAAGTAAAGTATTTAAAATAAACTTATTATAGTTAAATTGTTCGATGCGAGAACAGAATGTCAATTTTTAATTTTACAAATTTGCTGGCACTGTTGGATCATTAATTCTGGCTTCCATGGTGGCATCGTTCCACGTAATGGTTGGGTGGTGGGTAATAGACGTTGCAAAACGGCAGCTGAGCTCTCCCAGGCCATCACAGGCGCTGTTGGTATGTGTCATCGTGTCCCGTATTATATCGAACTTTCCATCAAACAGACCACTAAACCTGAAAAGAACACCTGTTTAAGGTAGAAGAGCGTAGAAGCAAACGTTTAAAATTCAATAACATAGTATTAGTTCGAAGGGTAGTTGGAACATGCCATGCAACACAATAAAATTAATATTAATGTTTGTTTCAGTTTCGAAGGAGTGTTAAAGATATTTTGAAACCAGAGCACAACGACCACTTCCTGCTAAGGTGGCTCAGAGGTGAGAGGATTTACTAATGTTAGGTAGATATATATTTCATAATTACCTTTCACACTTACTTGGGTTAACAAACTATTCATGAGTCTTTTAAGGAAATCGTCTATTTCATAAGACTGTGCTATTAGCATGTCTAGAAAGTGATGGTCATAATTTTTATCCTTTCCTAACTTTATGACCTGCATAGCATAATTTATATGATACCTAGTTACTAGAAAGTATTTAATATTTTAGCAACCACCTGTTGACACCACTACCACTGTACCTACCTAGAGTAGGTACAATACTGGATTACAATGGTGCTCTGTGTTTTCATTATGTAAAATTAAGTCGGTTAATATCTTAGCCGGCCTGTAGTTGTTTCCAGAGCCTAACTTGTAATGACTTATTAATAACCCACACATCTTGTGTGGATCGCGTTCCAGGATCAGCCAATATATATACGGTTCTCCCGAGGAGCTTGCGACATGACTTAATGGTTGGTTGGGGGCGGGTATAGGGGTACTCTTGTATCTCTGTGCCTGCAACGGTCATCCGCCTGTCATATACCCCTCGATTTGCTTCTTCCCTCTTCGGAGTGTGAAAAAGCATTTATAAAGGCTAGCATAATTCTGGTTACCACCGATAAACTAGTTGTTTGTCCGATAAACTAGTTTTTTGTCGGTGGTCGCTGGTTCTTTTTGGAATGCACTGTGCTTACCATCAGGTGTAATGCAGTCACTTTACCTTGCTCCGAAAATATATTATATACACATTAGTATATGTACACATATACTAGTGTATGTGTTTATATTAAATGATAGATTACTTAATTATCATAAATGACGAATCACGACGTGTAGCATTAAAATGAAATGTAACTTTCCATTCTTTATTTTTATTAGCATTTGAGTGCACACCTAACAAAAAATTGTGAGAATATGGGACTTTTACTTTTAAGTAAACCATTGAACGACGTACAAACGTTTGCTACATATGCTATTACATAAGGGCGAGCAATAAGGAAACATTTTGAACACATCAAAGCTTGAAGACGCAACTAATGGTATCAGTAGAAATTATGAACCATAAAGAAATAATATATTATGTATTAGTTAATTTTGCACCAGCGATAGAGGGAAATGGTACGGACTGTCGTAACGAAAATCACAGGTTCGAAAGCTGCCTTAAGAGCATACACCTCCGACTTTGCTAAGTTACGTGTGTATTTAATTTTAATTGTCGCTTGCTTTAACGGTGAAGGAAATATCGTTAGGAATCCTGCAAACCTGAAAGATTCTCCATAATAATTGTGAAGAAGTGAATTGTGAGTAAGAATAAGAATTGTGAGTGAAGTCTGCCAACCCGTATTGGGCCAGCGTGGTGGACTAGGGTCTAACCCTTCTCATTCAGGGGAGGAGGCCCGCGTCCAGCAGTGGGAAGTGTATAATACAGGGCTAGTATTGTAATATTCTTATAGTTCATTTTGCATCTAGTTGTTTTAACTAAAAAGATAAATCATTATAACTATATATAGTAGGGTTTTGTTTTTATGACCGGCCGCCTGCTTGACTCACTGCGCCACGGTGGTTGTCATAAATCATTATAAACAAAATCAGATTAATATTAATAACTTAATAGAATTTCGTAATCACTTGTTTCTTACCCTAATTCAAGATTTATTTTAAATATATCTATGTACAAATTGGACCTACTTACGCAAAAAGGAACCAACCCACAGCAAGGTAAAATGGAGATACGGATTTTGTTTTAAAAAATCTATAATTTAAACTAATTTTATCTCGTAGTTTTTTGGAAAATCAGGCGTGAAATATATTCCATGTACGATTTTGCACAAAAAATATGGTATTAAATTCGATTATTAATTAATTGAGTAATAATAAATTCGCATTTCCATTCTCCATCTATTCGTACGGATCTGTAAATGGCTTATTCTGTTGTACAGTGTACTATTCTGAATTCTGAAATATATTTTGTAATCTAGCTGTAATTTGACCTTGCTGTCAAATGGAGAAGTTGTCCAATTATAAATCATGTCTCGCACCACCGAAATTTGAAATTATCATACATGATACCGAATTTCGTATCTACTTTATTATATATATCTCATTATCGCGTGTCAGTTGCCATGAATTGTTGCAATGAATGCAGATTCTTGTGTTATATTAACATACTATTCTATCACACAGTTCACCTTACTAAGAATGTAAATAAGTTAGATACTATTGTATAAAATAAATTGATACTACGAATTTATTCGTTACACCAAAGTTTTGAATTTCCATTCCATTTCAATACAAGGTCCGTAGTCCGTACACATAGCAAGACGTACATAGATGAACTGAAATATCTATAATGGCGAACCTTTTATGAAACTTACATCACATGGAACTTTATTATCTTGACGCAATCTGTAGAATTCCTCTGAAATTGGCAGCCAATTTGATGCTTGATCGATTGCAAGAAGCTTAAGAAGCTTACATTAGCTGTTACAACTTTATTACGTTATGTGATTTATATTAATTTGAAATGTCTTAATAGAAATGAATCAACAGTTAAAAACTATGCATTTAAATGTTTATTACTGATCGCTTGACATGTTTATGCAATGTCGTCTATGCTATATTTAATTAATTCGGGCATATTACTTACGCCATGCAGTATGACACAACTAGATGTCTGTTTGGGTCTTTAAATTAAATTACTTCCAATGATTATAATATCACTAAAATGACTGAATGTGTGCGAAGATTATCCAGCCCGCATATAGCCTAATGTAGTTGTTTAAAAAACGTCATCAAAATTGGGCAAGGTATTGCAAAACAATGTAAATCCCGTTCCCAAATCAAAAATAAAACAAGCGGAATAACTTAGCCAGTAAAAAAGACGTTTGGTTTTGGTTGACATTATTCTTGGATTGCGCTGTATTTTTAATTCTGGTGTAGCATCGTCATTTTGTCGAGCCAGGGTAAGAAAAACTTTCATGCAAATTTAAACATAGAATAAGTATTTACTGATGCAATTCAATATACGGATACCGACAGTTAAAGAGGATATCCTGACAGATAATAAATAACCGATAATAACCTCTGACGTCAATTGGAAAAGCATGTCACTTCTGAATGTCTGAACATAGCTAAGAATCTTCTCGATACAGCTAGCTTTGAAACAAAAAAAACCCTATTCAAATCGATCGATTTGTTTAGGCGCTACGTTGCCACAGACAGATAAGATAAAGCGGTTACCGCTTATAACACCCCTCTTTTTATCGAGGTTTAAAAAGAAGACTATGCTATTATATTTTTTTTCTTTACTTAGTCGCCCAAATCATATCACAAAGTAGCTTGTAAATTAATATTAGTCAATTATTTCAACCGGATTGAGGCTACCCCTAATGGATTAAAATGTTTATATTATGAAAATAAACGCAATCAACCACTTGAATTCATTAAAATATTATTTTTTTGTTTTAGCAAGGCAATGGGACCCAGAGGCAGCAGAAAAAATGCTCAGAGACGTAAGTTGTATTGACCTAACTAATTGTACATTTATTATTAGCATATGTACAAGCATTTGTAATACAAGTTGTATTAAAAAAATATTTAACTACATAAAACATTAAAGTAGTTGTCGCCAAAAGATGAGTATCAAAGCAGAAAACTGATACGCAGTTTTTTACATTGCAATTCAGTTGATGAAGCCAATAATCAGTGTCCATGATTCATTCCCCTGGTATGGTTCATAGGTAGTGGAGATAGATTTACCATCTTGTGCTTCACTTGATGGTTTGAGGGCCTATACTATAACATTTTGCCACTTTTATATAAGGCTCGCAAGTGGATTATTGTGGCCGCTCTGAAGTAATTAGGTACATCATCGGCCCTTTACGCCTCCTGGCCACCCTTTAATATATTAAAATACAGTTAGTGCAATGCCACTGTACCACGGTGCGGTGCCTACTCTTGCGACTGGTCTCAAACCTGTGACTTGTCAGTCGTACCACTACCCGCTAAGATATCGCTGTTTTCAATAAAATAATGATCAATATAATATATTATTAAAAAACGCATGAAATGTGGCGAACTAATTATCAGACAGATGTGGCCACATATATATTAGTTCTTTTTAGTTTTGTTTTTTTTTTCCTTAGTTTATGATTCGTAATTATCCTTGCATTCTTTCGTTGCATTATTATAAAATTGGCCGTTAGTAAATTACGCTTGCATTAGCATGGAGAATAGATACAAATACCAAATCACGTTAATAATAGAAATAATCGTGTTTGAGCTATAAGAAAAAATTACAACATTGTAGTTACTACACAAATAAAATAAAAATCCATTGAGATCCTCATTTTCAATTGAATTCAAAAACAATGTTATTTTTGTATGTTTTGCAATGTTACGCGATATTTCTACCAAATGAGAATTAATGTTCTTATTTATATGATTCTTTTTATGTTCGATAAGGTTGTTCAAGGCTCCCATATTTTTTTTATAAGCCTAAATCACAAAACGCGCATTTCGTTCACTTGATAGTAAGTGCTAAGCCTGCCAATAAACAGAAACAACACCACACAGAATCTGGAATTACTAAGCATACATGCACGCGTTATGGCTCTGGAATGCTCTCATTATCCGAGTCCTGATACCCAGAAGTTTAACTATCTTCATGTCCTTCAAAACAAAACAGTCTTCACACTGCTACTTGACGGCATAAATAGACAAACGAAAGACCTCTCGCATACGGGACCTACCACCTATTATAAATTTGATTATGATCTGATGACAGAGTACGAGGGGAAAATGCAAAACTCCTCAACGGTAAATAACAATGCATACGTTTCAAGTATTGAAGACAGTTTTGGAGTTTTTAACTTACAGTTGTTTGTAGTTGGTTTAAAAATTGTTTTAATTTTAGTCCCAGAAATGGCGTGAGAAATGGGGCGTGGACACAACATTACACACATGGCAGCCTCCAGAAGTTTTGGAGAAACATTTCCCAAGCGGCAGCCCTGGATTCGACAAAGAAGGCTCACCAAGTAATATATTTTTACACGCTTTATATTAGCTTCACTTGTATGTTTGTTTGTAACCGACTCCTTTGGGCGCGATTTTGACCCACTTTAAACGGCCAGATTTCGTTCAAACTTTGTAGATTTATCGAGGGCCGATGACATTACACTAATTTGAAAAAAAAAAAAAAAAAAAATTAATTTAATTTAATTAATTATTGATATTCGGGTTAGGAATTACAATTATATTCTCTGGATCTTCGTTAATTATAGGGAATATCGTAGTATCTAAGAGCGACAATAGATGGCGCTTTTTTGATATTCGGGTTTAAAATTAAAATTATACTCTCTGCTACAATATATTTTTATTTTAACTAAAAAATGAAAAATAAATAATAGTTTAAAAAAACTAAAAACACGCTTTTATAGAAAGTCTAACTAAAAAATAGAAATGGTGTCCATAGTTATAATTTTATTATTGTATGCACCCCATGCTTTTTTTTACAATAAAATACATTGTTTTATTCAAATTTATTTTCTATTTTTTAGTTAGACTTTCTATAAAAGCGTGTTTTTAGTTATTTTAATTTATTATAGAAGTACTTTAGTCAATAAAAATGTATATCTTGATGAAATTAAATTAATTATTTTTATAGATTTCTATAAAAATAATTAATGTTAAACCGAAAATTGAATTCTGATGGGTCACAAATTACTTCATCTGTTGTCCGATTACTGTGGATAAATTAACTCATTCTAGCTCGTCTTGTAAGTGTGTGTGATGTATTTGCATGGAGAAAATGACCGATGTACCTATCACTATTGACTTGCCTAAATGTCATACAAATCAAAACTAATAATTTCCAGATTACGCACACATAGGAAGACGTGCAAAAATGAACTGCTCTATACCTATATATCACAGTAGTGGGATTGCTGGATTAGCTTGGGTTTCGAAAGATGTTGGCTGGACTTCAATACTGAATAGTCTTCCACTTGCCCTTATCCCACTCGCAGTGGGATCGGCGTAACAGGATTTTTAACACATATTACAGAAAGATTTGGCTCGTAGTTTTTGCGACCGGCCGCTTGCCTGACGTCAACTTCTTTGGTGGGACTCCTAAAGGGGAATGTATTCCTGAAGTGGAGGCAGAGGTGCACTAGTGCACCTACTATTCGCCAAGGTGATTTTAGTCCCATGATGTGACAGGTGAAGAGCTTATCGCCATATAGGTCACAAATTCCAATCTCGGCCAATAGGCCTGTTTTTCAAACCTAAAATTCAAACACAAATTGTTGACCTGGGATTTAAATTCAGCAAATCCCGATGTCTCCACTCTATATTTTTATGGCAGATACATACATACAGAATCCATCATGTGGGTCACCTGATGGTAAGTGATCTCTACCGCCCCAAACACCCTCAATACTAGAAGAGTCATGAATACGTTACGGATCTTAAAAGAAAATAATAGCTATTGGGGGGATTTGGGCCTCCGGAAATCTCACTCACTATCATACGAAACATACCAATCTGCCGCTTCACACTGGTTATTGAGACACCATGTTATCGCTGCGGATGAATTGGCCAGTTAATGCTTCAGATAAAATTGTCTACGCGTGGCTCTACCAATTTTGAACAGCCCAATAAGAATAAGGTCCGCAAAGCGCCGACGATTCATGTGGTACTTACGGTGTCCATGTGCGGCGGTGATAATTTACCATCAGGTGACCCACATGCTCGTTTGCCCACGCTTTGATAAAAAATAAAATACCACACTAAAAACACTAAAACAATATAAATGCTTTGATTGCAGTTATCGTCGTACCGTTCGTGGGTTTGGATGTATGGGGCTTGTTACACTCCCTAAGCAGATCAGACGTGATCAGAATGGTCCTGAAACACCTAGAGAATTACATTTCCACCGCTAGGAAGCAAGCGGAGACGCATGGACCAGCTGCATTGAAGGTAAGAGGCCATTATTAGAAACTTGAGTATTACCGCTGACACAAAATATGAAGGTGTCAAATATGAGGCCTTTATCAGTGCGAGGCTTTTTGGTTTTTGTCTTGGCTAGAAAAAATACGATGAATTTATTACTATAGTACTTACAACATAATAGGTATCTACTGCTAAAATATCAAGTTTGTAATCCCAGCGATTTAATTTCTGTGTGAATGAATCAGTGTCAATCAGGACAAATAATTATACATTTTTTTTTTTATTTGTATGTTTAAGGTGAACTAACAAAAAATATTTAAAAAAACACGATAAAAATACAGAGTCAGAGTGTATTTAGCCTCTGACGGATAAAACTATATCTATACATTTTAGATGTTAGTATAGGTACAGCAGATGGAACTGCTCCGTAGTGCTTTCTAATTCAAGGTGTATGTGTGGTGTTGCTTCTGTTTATGGGCAGGCGTAGTGCTTACCCTCCGGCAACCGCAGTGCTTGTTTCATCATTCAAGCTAATCAAAAACGAACTATCTGCTTACAGTTAACAGTAATTTTCGACCTAGAAGGGTTTAACATAAAACAATACGCGTGGAAGCCAGCCGCCGAGATGGTATTCACATTGCTACAGCTGTACGAGGCCAATTACCCGGAGATACTCAAGATTTGCTTCATTGTGAACGGTACAAAAACTATATATTTTATTTTCGCTTGTGCAACCAAGCTATTAGTATTGAGTATTGAGTCTTGAGAGTAATGACCGGTTTCATAATATTTTACCTTATACCGACTAGACGGTAGGTATATTATATTATATTAGACGTTAGTATTCGTACTGGCAGCTGATGTCTACGAACAATCAAAAGAGATTTGATTAACATTATAATGTATTTTAAAACTGTATTATACACATCCCACCGCTGGACACGGGCCTCCTCTACTGAATGAGAGGGGTTAGTCCTTAGTCCACAACACTGGGCTACTGGGTTGGCAGACTTCACATACCTTCGAAATGTTTTATGGAGAACTTCTCAGGCATGCAGGTTTCCTCACGATGTTTATTTCACAGATAAAGCAAGCGATATTTCATAAACACGTAAATTGGAAAAGTCAAAGGTGCATGCTGAGGTTGCTTTCGAACCTGTTACTTTCGTCGCGACAGTCGGTACTACTCCCAGCTGAACCATTGATGTTTAACATAAGTAGAGAAGAATTTACTTTAATGTTCACGAAAAGAAAAGTAGCTTTCCGACGGTCATGACACCGGTGTGAGTGACGCCATATCCGCGCTTTAATACTGTATGTACATTATGTAAATTTATTGGAGACCAATCAATCGGCAGTACTGTCACTAACCTGACTTATAGTTAGGAGTGCCGGGTCGGTTGCAGAACTTAGTTCTTGCTTAACCGAGGCCCGATTCCGAATGATCACGGAAGCGTATAAACTTATATATAGATATTCTTGGACACTAAAACCCGGTTCTCGAAGTCAAATCAAATCAACATTCAACTAACAGAACTTTGATTTTGACAGCACTGTCAAATCAATTCGAGTCTCTGAAACGATATTTAGTGAAAAAATTATTATTGTCTGATTTAATTTGCGAGCAATCACTTGTTAGTAATTGATACACCATTCGATGACAAAATTATATAAGAATCTTCCAGAAACTCAAAATACTGTTTAACATATGTTTTTTCATATTAGTTTTAACGCCTTGTTAAGTTTGATTTGTCATAATAAGTTTTAGACGGATTATATCGTAGTTTATTTTTAATGTTGGTCCCAACGTTTCGAACGATTTTCAGCCTTTGTAGTCACGGGATGGACTGAGATGTAGGTTGACCTGGAAAGTTAATGTTACATCGCCTGCCTTCAGTTAAAAAATAATGTTTATAATTTAAAAAAAATAATAGTTCCGCTTCTGAGCTTTCGAAACGTCGGGACCAAAATTAAAAACAAACTGCGATAAAATCCGTATAACTTAGTTTTATTTCAAAGTTACAGATGATTTATAACGGAAAGGTGATTTATGTTGCAGCCCCAAAAATATTCTCATTGGCGTTTTCCGTGGTCAAGAAATTCATGCACGAGTACACGATATCAAAGATCAAGATATATGGTACAGACTCGAAGAAATGGCAGTCGCAAGTGCTGACAATTGTGGACAAGGAACAATTGCCTGTCCATTACGGTGGCGACATGGTCGATGACAACGGAGATCCTAGATGTAGTTTAATTGTAAGTAGGTACATTGTATACGGCAACACGGTGGACCGACGACTTGAAAAAGATGGCAGGTAGCGGATGGATGCGGGTTGCCCAAGACCGGGATGGTTGGCGCTCACTTGGGGAGGCTTACGTCCAACAGTGGGCGGCAATAAGCTGAGATGATGATGATGACATTGTATACGCACTCACGTCTGTTATCCCTGAAGGGGTAAGCACAGGTGTAATCAGTACACATTTCGCCGAGCGTATCTCTGTCCTTTATTATAGGGGGCGAGCCTATCACCATCACGGGCATAATTTCAGACTCAGGGCTGATATTGAGCATATCGTGATATAAAAACCCAATGTCACTTTTACTCGACCTGAGGATCGAACCCGAGACCTCAGCAGTCGTATCGCGTACGCAATACAACTGCGCCACCAAAGCAGTCGTATACCTTAAGTAGGTACTTAATATTAAGTATACGATTGTATGTATCGCTTCATTGATCTAGTGGTAGCGTACTTACCGAGAAATTATGAGGTTCGGATCAAATCCCAGGGCGGGCGATCATAATTTGTCTTTGTTTTTTTATAGCATAAGCCGACAAACGAGCTAGTGGGTCATCTGATGGTAAGTGATCTCCACCGCCCATGTACGCCCACAATACCAGAAGAATCATGAACGCGTTGCCGACCTTAAATGAAAGGGATAATTAGGGATTGGGAAGACGAAGGGGATTTGGGCCTCCGGATATCTCACTCACCGTACGAAACGCAGCAGCAAGCCGCTATTTTACGTCGGTTTTCTGTGAGACGGCGGTAACGACCCGGTCGAGCCGGCCTATTCATGCTGTAGACAAAACTGTCTACAGCGTGGCTCTACCGCTCGGTAGTCCGTTTTCTGCACGAAAAAACGCACATATTGGTCATTTGCAGATCCCTGCTCTAAAAAATTACACCAGTTTATGGTCCTTCGACTCTTAAAATAAGACAATTATTATTTCACAGGTCAAGCCTGGCGGGAAAGTACCAAAATGTTATTACACTAAAAACGCAGGAACGGAATCAGAAAAACAGTACAAAAGGGTGACAATAAAGACTGGCGACAAACATACCGTGGATTTGCTGTGTATAGATAATGACAGTGTGTTAAAGTGAGTATATAATAATAAAAAGAAAGAAAGAAAACATTACACTACAAACTTATCACAAACAATGGCAGTATCTATATAAAAATATCTCCTATAATTACTTAACTAAAACTAAAATTTAAATTAAATAAATGGCAGCAAAGATACCTCTCATTCAGCTTGATGTTGCTGTACGACCTAAGTACCTTGATGGTAAATTATGTATGTGTGTAGTGATGGTAAGTGATCTCCACCACCCATAAACTCCCTCAATTCCAAAAGAATTATGGATGCAGTGCCAACCTTAAAGGAAAGGGATAATTAAGAGATTAGGAGGGGAGGGGGATTTAGGTCTTTAGATATTTCGCTTACCGTATGAAACGCACAGTACCAAAGCCGCTACTTTACGTCGGTTTATTGTGAGACTGATAACAACCCGGTCTAGCCGGCCTATTCATGTTGTAGACCATTTGGCTACAGCGTTGCTCTAGTGCTCGAAAGCCATATAGCTTGGGATCTGTCGATTGACACGTAATTGATGGCCAATCTAAATTTTCACAGAATGTGTGATATCTTAAAAAATATTAAAAAAATTAGGGGTGTGCACCGAACACTCTGTACGCTCATCCTTCCCACACTCGACAGATATTTTAACACCTTATCGAACTTAATTTGTGTGGCTTTCAGATGGGAATTTGGAATAGAAAGTCATGACATTAAGTTCTTAATAAAAAGGAAAGATGAAGAAGGTAATGAAGAAATTGTACACGGACCGAGGAAGGTTGGCGAGGGCCCCGTCGATGTTGGAGTGATGCCTGTAAAGGGACCTGCTACTTGTAAGTATTTTGTACTGCTGAACCTGCCAGACGATGAAATGGGTTACGCAGTTCCGTCTTTACGCTATGGGTTCTTCACTATGCGTGATACAAAATTATCAAATACCCTTGCACCATCTACCACGGAAGAGTGTATTTAGAATACTCTACTCCGTATTTATTGGCATTATGATTTATGATAATATATTATTTAGTTTTGTCACCTTATATAATAAGTGATAAATAACAGTAGGCTTTTGCTGATAATTAACAGATTAAAAAATTCTCCCTAATTATGTTTTTTATATAAAAAATAATGTAAATCGCACGGCTATAGTAAACTTCATTGTTGCAGAACATTTACATTGTAGGCTAAAACCAGTTTATTGACTTTATTCCCTAATTATCAGACAATTAGGTGTAATTTATGGACAAACGCTACAATTACAAAATGCATGATCAAACATAACCCGAAACACTTTGTATATAATCAGAGACAAATTATTTAAATAACTAGTCTCTGATATAACTTACTTTTTATTGCGATATAATTGTTCGTTTGCAACATTGCAGGAATATTAAAGTTTGATTATAGAGCCGTTTGGTATAATCACAGATAATTTCACCTCTACTGTCTTTGATTTAAAAGTAGTGTCTCATTGATCTATAAGTAGCGTGGTAGTAAAATCCAAGTTGGGCAAGCGCAATATGTGAGTCTTCAATTGGAAGCATCACAGATAACTTGCCCGGGACTGAAAATACACGATATAGGTATATATAATGCTATACAGTTATACATGCAATGCTATACAGTTATTCAAAATTTGAAGTTATGTACTGTTTATGCATAGACGTGCTAGCTAACCATGAAACGAACGACTTGCGCGTCGTGTAATTTACGCAAATAAAATTAATACTTAATACATATCTGCTTCGGTGGCGCAGGTATAATGCGTACACGGCACGACTCCTGTGCTGAGAATTTCGGTTCGATCCCGGGTCGTGTAAAAGTGAGTGCGTATGACTGTATATGAATCAATAACGAACTAATGCATGTATTAAGCTAAAGAGTGCAAGAATCGTAGCAAGTGTAAATTATATTTGTCTGCCGAACCCTATGGGAAATATATAGGTAATAAGTTTTTATACATATGTAACAAACTACTACTACTTTTTACTTACAGATTCGGTGATATTTGACAACAAGAACGCATTTTTAAGAAATAAGAAAGTTTACTACGACCTTCTCATTTCTATACCGACGAGAGATTTGAATATGAGCGACGAGCCAGATGACAGCACGGAGCCGGCTGCAGCGAGCGTCAAGTAACAAACACTACGTAGTGCAATTACACCCTGTGGGCGTAAGAACTAACCTTAAATGCGCTCTTTAACTATAGATTTTTGTACACGTGATTTGTTAGTTTTTGTTTGGCGCCAAAAATTCAAAATAGAATTCCTTTGCAATCGTGCGCACTATGGTATCTCATAGTAATGTTTATGAATACGCGCCGCTCACCGCATCACTGATCATCGTGCCAAATACATACATACTGGAAAGGCAAAAATACTAAAGTGGCCCATAAGTGAACTTTACGGTAGACAATTTTAAAGTTGTTTTTTTTACAATAATATTTAATAATCATTATATTAGGAAAAAAATATGATTAAGTAAAATATGTTTTACTGAAAATTATCCAATACGTAAATTTATATGAATTTCTATGGTCACAAACAACTTTCAAACGCTCTACCGTAAAGATCACGTATTGGCGCCTTATATTTTAGCCTTTCCAGTGACGATCATAAATATATTTCAAAATTAAAAAAGACTTTGTGTTTTGTATTGAAACAATAAAATAATGCGAAAACAAGCACATTTAAATGACTTACAAGGAAAAGTATAAAATAATAATCTTTATTGATTAGTATAAACCAATAAGTACATAATAAGTATGATATGGTAGGTACACTACCCTCCACACTAGGATGCCCTGTGTCGCGTAACCTAGACTATCTCGTCCTAATAAGCACCTATATGTCTATACAACAGAAAGACTTAAGTGTACAAGGTATCTACTTATAACTGTAACACGCACAGAATAACCTGCCGCTCGAAACTGACTTCAAGTCAGCCAGATTATTCTGCTCGTTTTGTAAATAGTTAGTCAGATTAAACATAAGTCTCTATCAAAATTACTATATATAGAAGTTTAATAAATAATATGTACTTATAAACCCCCAGTAACAATTTAATTGGGGCTATTTTTATAAAACAGTATTCAATTACATACTTGTATTTTATAAAACGTTGTAACAAATGTGTAAGTAAAGCATTTACATTAAGTGTGGGTTGCATCATGAGTCGGTAAAGGTTATTGAACAAACGATGATTGCAGAGATCTACTGACTTTGATAGTACTTAAAACAAACGATACCAAGGTTTAACATGAACCATTACTTGTTATAATAACTCTAACCGACGGGTAGAGCAATCCACAATTATTGAAGGTCGGATAATTTGTTTTCAGTACTATCAAAATGCCAAAATCTACAGATTTCGTAACGCAATTGCTTGTTACATATAACAATATTAACTTTATTCGACCGATGCAATCCACTCTTAGATTGTCGTTCACTGTGATAAAAATTGTTTCATTCAAACGTACAACGCAATGAGCTGTGAATATGTTAAAAAAATTATATCTACTTTTAGACATGTCTTGCAAATTTAAACCACGTTTTACGTTTGTCCAAAAATACATGATAATATTATTATTGAAACGTAAATAGTCTGGCATAATGCCCGAATATAACAGCTGTAAGAACTATTTAATGCACTTAAATAATATAGATATTTAATTGGATTTCAAAGCGGCGATGCGATGGTCTGCCGAGTGGTAGGGACTGTTGAGAAAGAAGTTGCGGAATTTCGATAGTATGTGAAGTCCGCCATCGTACAATATGCCAGCATGGTGGACTAAGGCCTTATCCCTCTTATTAGTAGATGAGGCCTGTGCCCAGCACTGGGACGTATATAATATGCAGGAATGCAGGTTTCCTCGTGATGTTTTCTTCCCGTTACAACAAATGATAATTAACGATGAATATGCATACAAGTAACTTAGAAACTTCAGGGGTGTGTCCTCTTGAGACTGATTTTAAACCTGCTACTTTCGTCACGGCAGTCCATATGACTCCCCGATGAGCTATCGCTGCTACAATAATATTCATAAATAATTATATTGATATATAAATAAATGATGATTCTAACATTGGGTTAGGTTGAAAATAATATAGTGGTCAAAGGTCTTTGCTTTATGTATTTTTATTTAGTTCATAAATGTATCGTAATTTTAATTGGTTGGTTAATTAAGTTAATAATAATTGGATGGTAGGCTTATATAAAACGCAATTTTTGTATGTTTTATTCTAGGTATATTGCATTAAATATTAGAATTATTATTTTCCTGTGATCCCTTTAGTTAGTACAATTTATCTTAGACAATGTAGGTATTATAAGCATAGACATTTTTTTTATTACGCGTGTAATATGTGCAGTTCATTCGCTATAGCACATCACAAGTAAACAAGAATGAGATAATATTTGACCTTGATTTTTTAACACTTCCCCGTGTTTTAAAAATATGACACGTAGCGCTGTGAGTATTTTTGGGTTTCGTACGGTCATAATTTATACGAATGCCTAATACTGAGGAGTAATAATGAATGACAGACTCCGTGGCGCAGCGGGCGGTTACTTAGCCATGAAATGAGACCGTGAGTTCAATTCCCGCACCGTGTTAAATGTTTGTGTACAGGTCCACAAATATTTGTTTCGGGTCTGGGTAGACCGCAAGACCCTCGTAGTTCCTGATACCCATGATACGGATTAACTTAGTAGTAGAACAACTAAATTGGTGTTTAGATAAAAATGCTCAAATAGTTTATCGGATAATAAATAGTGAAATAAATTAATTGTTTTATTTTTCTTGTCTATCTTGGTGCAGATACTCGTGACAATGAAACAACGTAGTCATGAAAAATATGTTTAATTAAAAATGCAAATTGCTTATGATTACCCGATATATACAAATTTTATAAAACATTACTTATGACACGCTTGTCAAAACCTCATTCCCATTTTACTATATAATTCATTGGGTCTTAGTACATACTTAGTTATCTTTTTTATTGTTGCTAGTGTATTGCTTTCTAGAGACCATACCTGTTAATAAATACCCACTATATCCCCATATAATCACAATGCGTAGCTAACCTTTCGGTAAATGGTAGTTAGAACGGATTTAAGACATTTGACAAGCACACCACTCTTTATAAACTTTTTGGCCTTATTTCAAAACGTATTCTAACTTTAAACTAGGCTTATATAGGCCAGTTTATTTGGGTTACTATAGTTACTAGTTGTTAGATAACTAGTAACCTTTCAGTCTTATTACAAAAACGTAGTCGTAACATTAAACTATGTTTATATAAACAAATTATTATAGGTTACCATGGCAACCTGTAGATATAAATAAACCCAGTTTAAAGTTAGACTACGTTTGTAATAAATCCTTTATATTTTATATACTTCATAGCACAGCTTGCAACCTAATCATCGTCTTCAAACAACATCTCCAATAGCTCTCTCTTGTTGCACTGGCTGCCCTCCAACCTTTGGACTCCCTTCCATTTCATAATGGTTGGTATCACCATCAACTTGCAACGTGGGTCAGTTCTGAATGGGCAGGCTTTGTCTTTCCAACTGTAAATATGAAACACATATTGACACTTGACAGTCTCAGTGGGCAAGTAGCCGACTGTGAAACGTGAGGCCGCGGCTTCGATCTCAAATGAGACAAATATTTGTCTGATGCACAAATATTTGTTTCGTGTCTGGGTGTTGTGAGACCGAAAGTCTCTCATGGTTCTTGATACCCATTTGATTAGTGTGGGATCAGGATTATGTGTAACTGTTGGGTGTTATTATTTATTTAGTCCTGGCAAACTTATTAGACTTTACACACCCTCGTAAGTATTCCGTCATCTTTAAAGCCCCATTTGATCCCCATGGAAAGATTTTATCGCAATTCATATGACTAAGACCTAACCCCTCTCATTCAGTAGAGCAGGCTCGTGCCCAGCTGTGGGATGTGTATAAAACAGGGCTAGTAAAAAAAATTATACGAATGAAAATTTTACAGAACATTTTTGTTTGATTTTTTGTTTGAACATTTCGTGAGACAAAGGCACCAACTCCATGAAGACAGTCCATTCATGCTGTGCACAGTGCCCATTGTGCATCACTTTAAGCTCAAATGTCATTGCCTTTTTTATAGCATAGACCGGCAAACAAGCCAATGGGTCACCCGAAGGTAAGTGATCGCCACGGCCCATGTGAGCCCACAATACTAGAATAATCATAGGTGCGTTGCCGACCGAAGGTATAATTGAGGGATATCTCATACACCGTAAACGCAACAGCAAGCCGCTACTTTGTGTCGGTTGTCTGCGAGACAGTGGTAACGACCCTGTTGAGCCGGTCCATTCATGCTGTAGACAAAATTGTCTACAGCATAGTTCTACCACTCAAAAAATTGCTACAAATAGGTAGGTACCCATTATCTACTATCTTCTTAGTACTGATATAAGTCATGATATAAAAATAGGGTCAGACGGATAAACTGTTGCATCACAATTTTATGACGTTTGCCTGTTTGTAACATTTTCTATGATAAACATCGGAGCCATGAGTACATGCAATATCTGATAACAGAGCAAATAAATTAATAAACGAGGTAATAAAAAAGCGAATACAATGGCCGAGTTGCGACAACCGTATCAAACAGCCAAGGGCGTCAATAATGCGCACTTCTGTAAAGTTGCTATAATTAAAGCATGAGACGTGCTTGTTAATGATACTTTATGTATAGCTGAGTGCGCAAGCGTACGCATCTGTCGCTTGAAGCGATTAATTCTATCTTAACGCTGGACTCTGTGTATGCTGTCACTAGGACAATGCACGTAAAAAAAAATTTAATGAAAATAAATTTCATACGACATAATATGTCAAAAGTTTACTCGTATACAGCGGCTTGCTGCTGCTTTTCGTATGGTGAGTGACATATTCCCCTCCCCTTCCCAATGCCTTAATTATCCCTTCCCCTTGTGCTTGGCAACACGCCTATGATTTTTCTATTGTGTGTGGTAGAGATCACTTACTATTAGATGACCCACTTGCTTGTTTGCCAGTGTATGCAAAAATATACATATATATTTTCGTCTGTGTCATGCCATAAACTATATCTAAATGGGGCAAAAGAAGGGCTTAATTCAAATTTTAACAATATATGAAAATGTATAGATACGTATGTACACAGCAATGCACAAGCATAGAATAGATGTATATTACAGTACAAAATGATAAATTGATAATTATCGCTGTTTTCAATTATACTGGATTGTTCCAGTGCAATGTGCAAAATGTTAAAAAATGTTTTTCATACTAGAAAGTTTTTTTTACCCTACAGGGGTCCCTGCTAATGCAGTATTTCATACCAGGGTGAAAGGGGAGGGGAAGGATAAAGGTATGGGAAAGGGATAGGATCTTCGTGAGATTCTGGTATATTCTGGCTGACTCTGGAATGTGACCCAAGCAGGAGTTAACACCGTGTATGATGGTCACTATTTAGACGGATACAAGTATCCTGCCACCAGCTAGAAAAAAGTTTCAAGTATATTTGACACCTGTTAGTGAATAAAGCTTCCCAGTACGAATTTTCAACACCACTTTGTCGCCCACAGGTCAGCATATGGCTAAAGTTATTATTCTTTAAAAAATACTTACTATTCTCGCTCTCCAACATCAACATAAACAAAGATAATTTCCTTTTGTAGTTCGCCAATGAATGCTTTAACTGTGGGTTCAGCTGGAAACAATACAGATTTGTTTACAATAATTCTGTCCCAAAATGTTTCTCTCTAATTCTGAATAACCATATCATTGGTTTACTTCAAGATCTTATTAATAGCAACAAACCATGAAAAACAGCAATATAATTTTTAATTCTGAAAAAAGACAGCTGCCCCTGAGGGAATAAATACTCTATTAAATATTAGAATAGAATAGATTATAGCTAAAATAGTGACACCATACAATAGGTGGTATGGCATGTATGCACTCTTATGAGTGAATTATAACCGTAGTTTATTGATAAAGAAACTACAAGAGTGATTTACTACTGACGCTAGAATATATTGATACTACAGTGTGTTATAGCTACGTTGTGTTTAATCTACGTTTGTCATTCTAAGGTGCTCATGCCGCCATGCCGATAAAAACTCATTTAATAATAATGGTGAAGGATTAAGAAGCAAAAAAGACTTATAGACAACAATTACCTTCAACACAGTCAGGACACCAACTATTTCCGTCCGGTAATTTAGAGCCGCTGAAATAAAATAGCACTGTAGGTCCATTAGGATCAATACTGTCGGTATACTTAGTAAACTCTTCAAATCCTTTGAGTTGCACGTTTGTAGCCATTTTATATAAATTAATGTATACAACGGCACAATGGTTTATTAAATACGCCTACGGAATTAAGGTGATAACCAAATAATTTATATTCTGTAGTGATATCGGTCATCGGATATCCAAACAACGTAGTGATTAAGTATCTTTGAAGTAGGGGTGCTCGATATATATCGATATGTGATAAAATATCGATACATTTATTCGATATATCGAATCAATGCGATACCATCGAATCATTGAAGTCGATATATTTTATCCGATATATCGAAATAAGGATATCGGAAAATAGAAAATCTATCGGATGTAGCTACAAAAAAAAAAAAAAACAACATCAAATACCAGAATGAGTATTGAATGTTGTTTTTTTTTTTTTGAAGTGATAACTTCTTATGGGAGGGTGAACCGAAACGTTCCGTAACGCGAGCTGTCCATCGACCAGCCAGCGTTAGCCGACCTCCCTGGAACATCGATTATTTCGGTATCCCAGGTTTCGTCACACAGTGACCAGTCAGCTTGGACTGGACTTTGACCGGACTTTCACAGGACTTTGACACGACTTTGACTGTGTCAGGCTCCTCCGCTCTCACTTTAACCTACATTAGTTTGAGTTATCACTTCTGTCGAGCGTCCCGGGACGGACACTTTTTTTTTTTAGCTCTTCGATATTATTTTTGGAAATCATTTTCTAAGATAGTCTTTTCCTTCCTACAATTCGATATATCGAAAATATCGATATTTTTGACCGATATATCGCTATATATCGATACAATATTTCGATATATTATATCGGAAAAAATATCGATATTTTTTGTACACGATATATTATATCGGAAAAAATATCGATGTTTTTTGTACATGAACATCACTACTTTGAAGTTTGATCCAAATAGTGCAGATAGGGCTGCCACTACTAACTTATTTTATAGCATTCTGAGCACTACCCACTAGGGGCCCTTAAAACGTTTTACTATAATCATTAGCAATATATAAACATTAGTAAAAATAAATAATTACGACAAAGAATATTATTTCATCATATCAAATTACGTCTTGTGTGGATCGCGTTCCAGGATCAGCCAGTGTATATCCGATTCTCCCGAGGGGCTTGTGACATGACTTGATGGTTGGTTGGGGCGGGTATAAGGGTACATCCTTGTATTGTATTACTGTGCCTGCATCGGTCATCCATCTATCCTGTCTCAGGCCCTTCGACTTGCTTCTTCCCTCTCCGAAAAGGGAAGAAGCATTTATACAGGACAGCACGAATCTGGTGACCACCGATAAACTCATTGTTTGTCGGTGGTTGCTTGTTTTTAAGAATGCACAACGCTTATCATCAGTTGTAGTGCAGTCAAAGTAGAAATTGACAGCCCTAACGATGATCTTCGGATCACGTTTGACAACTGTTTACAAATGTTGCCCGACACAATCCAAAAATATCGAATACTAGCCATCAAAGTGATCAAAACACTCAACACACACAAAACTGTCGAAATCAAAATCGACATGACCACAAGAGAGTCTTTCTGTAAAAAATAAAGGTTATCCGATTTTATACCCTATAAGATATTTGAAAGAATTTTAGATTTTAGTAGGTATTGCAGCCAATGAAATAAATATGAATAAAATACTCACTATTCACGCATAGAACTGTTTGAGGTCTCGTGTTCCTATTCTCTCTCCCTTTCTCTTATTTTATATACGACAAAGCAACGCTACGTCAAATGCGGACACAAATAAAGGCGATGCGGTGAACCGAGGGGATTGAAAACTGTAAATACATTGGACAATCTGCCACGCGGCGCAATAAACAACAGTCATATTTGGATAGCAGTCGGCCGACCTAGTGCGGATGGCAATCTCAAGGGCCCATAAACCATCCATCGATGTACGATAATATTCAAATTCATACTACTATATCGCTACCGACATAAAACGTCAGCGTGATCTGTGTAAGCTGTGGCGTGATCATAAATATTTCACATAAATTCTCGGGGATTCTGATTTTTTATATTGGCATTACTACCAGTCATAGACAGTACCCGACAGTACCAGTCACCAATGCGTGTCTCTCTTTATTCTGTATTTATTGTGTCTATTTACACTATGGTCACTAAATTTATTTGACAGTTTCTTCGGTTGACAATGTTTGTTTTGAATTTGAAATTTGAATATCTTTTCAACCTCTTCTTAAGATAATGATTAAAATATTTAAGTGTATTTACATGATTTCTGAGTGTATATGCAGCACAGAGTGAAGTAATTGCTAATACGTATGAAAATGGACACCACAACGTCATTGAAAGCAAGACCGTTAGCGGAATTGCTACCTTACCTAAACGGTGAGTAAATATATTAGATCATACAGAATTTTGGAATTTTCTGATCTAACATTCATAATCGATATTAACAGCCGTGACTTTCCCTTCGTCTAGTTCTTGTTTAGCCAATATAATTTTGAGTAACTTTGTAGGTATAATGTCGAAGGATAGTATGCAGACTTTAACGACTAGAAAACAGCCTCGACCGACGATAGCACAGACACGTACTGCCGAAAAAGTTGTAAAACCTGTCACAATAGCTGAATTGATGGCTGGAATACCAGGTATGCCTATAAACAGGGTTAACTTTATTTATTATTGTACTTAACTACCGTTCTAATAACATGTCTCCTACTTTACAACAACTTAATATTTGTTCTATATCATAATGTCTCATAATGTCACATAAAACAGAATCAATAGGAATGCAGAGGTGAATAAAGACAAACGTTTTACTAAGACTTATTATACAAGTGTATTGCATGCTGTTATTTCAAGCATACTATTTCCAAAATGTATACAAGTTTGTTTATTTTTTAGTTTCTAGCAGATAAGTCACTGTATATGTTTAAAAAATCTAAACCAGTTTAGTTCCTCCTCACTCCATTTTACTGTATGTTTATAAAGATTATAGATACCTAATTCAGATAATTCTTGCACATCTTAATATGCATATGTGCATGTCATAATTGATTTGATAATATAGACTGATGCACACATAACAGATATTAGAAATTGAACCACTCTATCTAAACACTAGGTTTTTGATTTTTTAATTCAGAATACTTGTGATGGAGAAAATTTTGTTTAATACTTAGGAAAGCCAATCAAACAAAGTTCACACTCCAGGCACAATAAAATTCTATTGCTGATCAAATATTACTTTACTGCTGTTAAAATGAAAAAAAAAATATTGTCAGCATATAATAAATGTTACATGAATTCTGCTATAAAATAAAACCTGTGGTTTGGCTTTGTAAGTGGTACCTTGTAGGTGGTAGCTATCACATATACAAGATGCCATCTGGATAGGTAACTCTGCTTTGTCTATTTTTGCCACTGAGCAGCAGTGTGTAAGCACTGTTGTGTTTCAGTGTTGAGGACATTGAAGCCAGTGAAATTACGGGGTATTATGGGACTCGACATCATATGTATCAGTGTGACGAGCGCTGTTCAGTGCCACGCCATTTTTTTTTATCCTGGCTCCGCAAAGTGACTATGCTACATCTGATGGTAAGTGTAGCGCAATCCAAGAATAGTATCGACCAACGATAAACAATGTGTCCATCGTAGGTCGGCAAGATCGTGCTGGCCTGCCATAGGGCCAAGGGGGAGGGGAAGGAAAATGGATGGGAAAAAGGTTAGAACCAGGGGGCAAGCCCCCTGAGGAGAACCGGATATATACTGGCTGACCCTGGAACGCGACCCACACAAAGTGGCACTATGGGAGGTTTTAGCACCAGTGTACGGTGGTCGCTATCCTGTCAGATACAAGTATCTTCCCACCAGCTAAATACGAAAAAAAAATACAAAAGCTTTTAAATAAAACATTCTGTGTGTTATTTCTATTTATGGGTAGATGTGGCGCTCACCATCAACAAGTGATCTGTTCATCTCATAATTCAATCAGAAACAAAATATGTTTCATATATAGCTTAAAACTAAGTAGTAAATAACATGTTACTGTAATATACTTCAGTGAATCATCTATACTAATATAATAAAGCTGTAGAGTTTGATTGTTTGTTTGTTTGTTTGTTTGAACGCGCTAATCTCAGGAACTACTGGTTCGAATTGAAAAATTCTTTTTGTGTTGGATAGTCCATTTATCGAGGAAGGCTTTAGGCTATATAACATTACGCTGCGACCATAAGAAGCGAAGCATCAGTGAAAAATGTTGCAAAAACGGGGAAAATTATTCATATTTGAAGGCTTCCGTTGCTAAGCTACCGAAATAATATTATTTGAAGGCTTCCGTTGCTAAGCTACCCAAATCTATACTAATATTATAAAGCTGTAGAGTTTGATTGTTTGTTTGTTTGTTTGATCACGTGGGCGGAGCCGCGAGCAAAAGCTAGTGTATAATATAAAAGAGATCACACATCTGTAAGGAAACCAAAGTGTGCTAATATTGACTACATAATATACTGACATCCTTGTGGTGCAAAAATTATAATAGCACTCAATGTACATACAACATCTGTTATTATATTATCCATAGTGTATTTCTGAGCATAAATAAATTTCCGTACATAACAGGATTAAGGAATATGTCTCCTAGAAGACAGAATCAAGCCTCAACATCAGTGAAGAAGAAAATTTGGAATTCATCAGTCAAGGTAGACAGTAAAAAGGTCAGTCACACAGCTGGCGGGCAAATGAAGAACAATCCAGTCAGAAAAGTGCTCAACTTTCAACCTAAACCCAGGGTGACTATGATTTCTCCATCTTAAATAACAGAAATCTAGGGTACAACTTAGTATGTAGCTAATTATATAATAAATGCATGAATTTCTATAATCTTGGAAGATTACGGTAGTTGACTCCATTGTTTTAATTTATTTTTATCATTAGGTAGTAATAATTGCTCATGACCAACATTGACCAATTTATGTTGCATGTATTGTATATGGATTGCTAGGAATACCAATTATACCGTTATTACTAAATAGTTTTGACTGGGAGGTCACTAGGGGCTAATTTCACTCTATAACAATAATATTATATACCTATAAAGCTATAATCAAGTGAACCATTCCATTCATTAGTTTGGATGACAATCCTGATTGCAATCCATTTGGCTAAGTACTAAGCATATTAGAACAGACATCAAGATATTAAACAATAAGTAAACTATTCATGATATCTTTTTGCAGAATACTTTAGCCCCAAGAATGACTATGATAAATGCAGAAACACCAAAGTTTCCTAAACCAGAATACAAAGCAAAGAAATCAATACTTGTACCAGGTAAAATACATGATTTTAAATTATAATGACGTAATATAACATAATTTAAATATGATTCGTAATAATATTTACATATTTTTTTAGCAAAAAACAATGTGAGAATAAGTGGAATATGCAAAATGCCAGAAACTCCAATCCTTGCCCAGCCTGCTAGACACAAGATGCCAACGGCCAATAAAGAAAATTTTGCAAACATACCAAGTAATTTAAAAAATATTGCAACACCAAAACTATCATCACCAAAGATTGCACCTCCAAAAAAATTTACTCCAAAAATACCTGACACACCATTGTCAAACCAATCATGGCAATCAAGTTGTGATGCTAGCTTTCTGCAAAAAGAAAAAGAAATTCGCGATATTGAAGAGAAAATTAAAAATGTATCAGAGGAAAAAACATTAGAAAGAATTGCAGAAGTGTCTCCACCTGCATCCACACCATTCAAAAATTATAGAAATATTCAAGAGTACTTCAATAATTCTAGTGACTTGGACAATTCAGCTCTAAATGATGATAACACAATCATGTGTTTTGACAAAACATTCCAACCAAAAGAAAATAGTAAAAGGGAGGAGAGTGTTATAACATCTCTCTGTGAAATGCTGAATAAAGCTTCGGTAACAAAAACTGAAGCCACAACCACAGAACTTGATGATTTAATAGAAGTTGAAAAACAAACATTGGCTAACATTAAAATTTTAGACAAAGTAAGAGAGCAGGAACTCAAATCTTTGCAGTATATAAGACAATTAATAGATGAGAAAAGAAAATGCCAAACAGCTTCAGAGAGTAAACATGAAAATAAAGTCATATTTGTTGCTGAAACCAAAGAAACAATGGATGGTATTAAAACTGAAAAGATTAATCTAGAAAATGACCCAGGTGTGACCAGAATGTCAGTAATCAAATCAAGTATTAAATCACCTATTTACAAAATACCTAAAAAGAATGCATGTTTAAGAAAAAAGGTGTTTTACAAATCAATGCCTAATGTAACAAATATATCACTGTCACCGAATAGAGATTTAAACGACAAGGCATTAAGTGTATACATGAATATGAAGAAACATATGAACTTCTTGAACACGCCAGCTAAGGAACGAACAACAGCAGTTCCTGATACGCCTTCCATCACATCACATAATCTGCAAAAGCAACTAGATAAACTTTATGACAACAATTAATGTGAAACTTATTATGGCTAAGCTAAAGGTAACAGGCATTACTATTGTCTATGGCCCATATAGCTTTTATGCTTGTTAACAGTTGAATGTATAGTATAGACTATTTATATTTATTGTTTTATAAATGTTGGCAGATTTTGTGTACATTTATGATTAATTAGTTAGAATTAACATTAATGTAATTTATATTATGACTTCATTATTTCTCTTTGAACATAGTACTTCTTCTATTAAATTAGGACATTTATTATGATAGACAAAATGTATTTGGGCATAATATATTTGTAAAAATGAAATGTATGTAATTTTGAAATATATCTATAAATAAAGTTTAATATAAGAATATTTTTTTAAAATAATTATCCCTAATCGTAAAACGGAATGATAAGTCAGATTCTGCGTGTTCGGTAAAAATATTCTGCACTGTGGCCTGTGGTTTGCCCATACTTCGTTTACGAGTTTGCTTCATTTCCATTTGCTTAAGTTGACATGACTTTTTAAGTTTATTCCTAGTCTGATTGTTTTTAGTTAAATGAACAGCAGGCATATTTTGATTACATCATCTGGCAGCCCTGTTTGTTTTGTTATCAGATTTATTACTGGTCACTTTTTATCAGATATATTATCTTAGAAAGAATAATTGATTATTACGTTAGTTATAAATTATCTAGACTGTAAAAAAATTGCTGTGACAAAATTAACTTTGAATACTGTTTATTGCAAATATGGCTTTATCAAAACCAATAATGAATTTAGTGGCATCATATTTACAAAATTTGTATTTACATCCAATCAAAACAAAAGCTATAACAAGGTAAGTGTACTTCTTAATACTATTAAATTATTCTATTTACAAACGATCAAAGATTAAGCCCCTACATTCCAAAGTTCATTTTGCAGGTAATTTAGAATGTCTTACTATTTATTTTTAATCGTTTGCATTTTGTTTTTGTGTAATTTTTGAAATATTACTAAGTAACAATTGGATGCAAATATGCAATAACATTTCAACCAAATCAAGTAAAAATTGAGATTTTAATTTTATTTTACTAAATTCATTAACATAAATCAATAACTTCAATAAGTTCTATTTTGCATAATCATACATGGGAAATGTTCCATTTAACTATTTTGTAAATTATATTATTTAAACTAATTAAATCTAATGAATTGAATGCAATTGTAAGTTGTATTGATTTCAGTTGTGTGGTCGGCACGGCAGGCAGTGTAGCCTCACAACTAGTTGCCGGGGAAAAACTGAGATTGGACCCTGTGCTAGCATTTGGTTTTTATGGGTGAGTTATTTTTTAATTTAATACCAGTTGACATATTTTATTAGTTCCAATAACAGCACACATTTTATAATTATATTGTATTGGAATTTATATGCAATAGCCATACAGAAACAAAAAAAATGTAAAATAATAACTTTAACAAAAAGCTCAACTTTAGCCCACTTCAAAACCTAACTCAAAAAAGTCACAAACAATCAATTCTCAAATGAAAAGAAATATATAAAAGTTTTTTTGATTCCCTTAAAACCTTTACATGTGTGGTCTTCTCATAAGAAAATATAGTCACTTGTGACTTTTCAGTGTTCATTTTGAAGTTGTTTTTTTTTTGTTACACTTATTATCTAAATAGTTTTACAGTTAAAGCCCCCAATGACAACATTTGTACCTTTTAAACGGCTAAATAAATTTTCTTCAATCATAGCTTCTATTAATCCAGCTTTCAACAAAAAGCACATTGGAATCATTTGATTCATGCGTGACACACACATAGACATACAAAGTTTTTTATGAGGGTTAAAAAGGATAATGTTATATAATCAACTCACACTTTCCAATTGCAGGTTAGTGTTTGGTGGTACCATACCCCATTATTTCTATGAGTTAGTAGAACGGCTATTCCCTGAAGACATGGTGGCTTTCTCCTTAGGGAAGAAGTTAATATTTGAGAGATTAGTGTTTGCACCATTCATGCAAGCCTTCTCACTGTATACATTAGCCAGGTTTGAAGGCAAGAATCACAAGGCAGCATTGAAACAGTTGTATGCATTATACTTGCCTGTTTTGGAGGCAAATTGGAAATGGCTGACATTGTTCCAAGTTATTAATTTGGCATTCATTCCACCGATGGTAAGTTATGAAATTTTACATTTATATATATTTTTTTTATATTTCTTTTTTTACTGGGCATTATAAGACTCAACATCTCAAGTCTCGGGGTGACGAACGCAGTCCAGTGCCATGTTTACTACAGTACTTTGTAATTCAAAATGATGTATGGTGTTGCTTCTGTTTATGGGCAGGCTTGCATTTTCCATCAGGCAAATAAAAAAAATTGATGTACCCAGGTAGCGCATGTTAGACTTATGTTTTGACGTGATTTGTGGGAATATGTTTTGGAGTCTAAGTGGGCCATGAATTTCTTAGGCCCAAAGCTAACTTCACCTGCACGTGATACACTCTGTTGATCAACGAACGAAGCAATGGCGAAACTTCGTTCCTGGTGCGGATTGTAGGGATCATACGGCGGGTCACGCCACTAAATATGAAATCCACCGTCGAATCATAATCGGAAGGTGGACCCTATTAAGCCGGAATAACGCCAAGTAGAAAGAAAATAAAAAAGATTCATGCGAGCAATCGCAAAGGTTCCCAGACTTCATAGACCACTTTCAAAATTTAGCTGGGTCCGGTGGATCCCCTGTGGCGCTTTGCAAGTCTCGACACATTGTACTGAATATGGAACAGTCGCTGAGCTTCTTAAAATATTAATTAATAATTTATTTCTTCACTATCGAAAGCAGATACATTTTCGTGGCCTGCTTACGAATTATGAGCCCCCATTTTTGTCACGCCTACTTAGACCCCCGTCGAATCTCCCGTGGATCCCCAGGGGGTCCACCTGGACCACTTTGGGAACTAAGGGCATAAACCAACTACTGTATACAATAAGTGCTTTATTATTTCAGCTGCGAGTGCTGTTTATGAACCTCGTCGGTTTTGGCTGGGCGATGTTCCTCGCGACTAAGAGACGCCAACAAAGCCAGAGGAAGACTGAATGAAAGTCTAATAATAATTTATAGGTGGTGGATAAGAGTTATATTATTATAATTCTGTGATGTTGGACGAGTCAATTATATTTTAATACTTAAACTATCTCTGGTGTGAGGTACATAACTGTATATATTTATTTATTTTTTATGAACAAAAGGTGTATCGTAGAAGAACAAATAGGTATTTTTAATACTTTGCGTCTGTGGAATTAAAATTTTAATTCTAGTTGTACAAGTACCTAATTCGGGTTCGAAAATTTCCAAACTATTCCAGCTATCGAAAGTCCTAACAGAGCTATGTGATTCGTTATCTAAATTCAGACGTGGACGAAACTATGAAGTAAAACTGGATGTAAATACGCAATACGCGTATTTGCATCCAACTAGGAACTGTAAGGCGGTACATTGCACGTTTATTTACCTTATAGCGTGTTCATACGGTTCGATTTTAGGGGATCAACTGAGTTGAATCAACAAATGCTGTACTTATAGTTTTAAAAAAGAAAGGAGAAAGAAAAGTCGTTTATTATTAGAGCAGCACACAACGATATATTACAGTTACATTAGAATATATAATAATATATTTATTTAATTTTTGTTGATTCATTCGATTGAAAGTCTGTTCAGTTTAAATCGCTTGCGGTTTAGCAGTTGATCAATTATAATCGAATCGTATAAACCTGCTAGTAGATTACCTAAATATTGGTTTTAATATTAATATTCACTATAAACACGTTTACATATTGCGTTTATGTTTTTTTAATTTTAAAGTCCTCAAAAGTCAAAAGGATATAATTCGGATGATTATTAAAATAATGTCATTCGGAGAATCAAAGGATATTTTTGAAGCTTCCATATATTGTTAAATACTGTAAAGCGTGCGGTGTACTGGCTTAAATAAAACTTTTTTTTGTGGTTACTAAAGCATTATGAATAACATTCCTAAAATATGGCTCAAATTGTACATAAACATAGTTCAAATTGATTAGTGAACAATTTTATATTTTTGTACAAAAAAATTGCGGTATACAGTTAATTTGGAAGGTAGTAGGAAATATTTAATGATAATGACAACGCTATGTTATTATTTGATTTATTTTCACAACAGCAAATTTAAGGTATATTTTATGCCGAAACTGTACCTACAGTGTACATATTTCTTCAGGTTCTAAATGTACATTAATCGTTACACCGAATTAATCAATTCTTCGTACGCAGTGCATTTACATTAAGTCTCGATTTTACAATAAATATGCAACACTTTGTTAAGTTTACAATAAACGTTTTCTACCGTTTGTATGAGTATCATTGAATATCATTATTCACAATTATTATTGCTTTATGTATTTATATTTTGTTCTCACTTTTGGAAATAGTTACCTAAGCCCAATCCTTAATTTATGCTATAAAATGTTACAAGTAGATACCTAAGTAACACTGGTATGTACTAATTTAATAAATATTAAATTATTATTTTCAAAGTGTTGTAAATGACTAATAAATATTACTGAGTAGTTGTATATATCAGTTTGTCTATAAATATATTGCACTAAACATTCTAAATTATTCACTTACATTCTCAGACTAGAGTATTCTTCAGTACTTATGCTAATTTCTCAATAAATAGAATTAAATAATTATATTAATATTATCAACAAATTAAAAGAGTAATAACAAAAAAGGTGTATAAATAAGAGATCATAAAATAATATTAAAATTGATTCGACTAGAGTTTTGACTAGTTAATTAACATACATATTATTTTGGCTTTTTAACCATTACTTCAGTGCATGTAATTTTTGAACATAAAAAATATCCATCAGCTACTGAAATATAGGTACATATTGACGTCGATCAACTTATTGTTCAACATATTCTGACAGAACGACAAAGGTAAAAAAAATATTCAATCTCCCAAAAATTGCCTTCCACATAGGGTTACATGTCATATAAACCATATTATTATAGTAAGTACAACGCGTCCATACCGTGTATGAACCATTTCACATCCACTTGTTCAAAATCAGATGTTCAGTACCGGGACGAGTACGCAAACTCATGGCACAGTAATTCATTTATAGTTCTAATTGGCGGGACAAGGAGTGCGGATAGCCGACGCGTCGTGCGATTGGTTAATCAATCGATGCACGTCACAAATATTGGACTCTCAACTTTTTTTAATTAAAGAGCGGCAAACTATTCCCACTACTGTGTATCTGTGAATCGTGTCTGTAATATGAGAGTGCTATAACATTTGTTATAGGTACCTACCCCATTTTGAAACTTAACAATAGCTTGTAATTTTCTTATGCTCATCGAATATTCTAATTGAAACGTTTATACATTTTGGTTCCAGTTAACTTAACGGTGTATCAGTTTTTAGTTTAACGGTCGAAATGAACGATTCTGAACCAAATCTCCAGATCGATTTCAAATAAAGAAATCAAATTGAGTAATATAATAATTGAACTAAGGAAAACTTTTTGATAGATTCATTTCCGGTATCGGTCTGGAAATTTAGAATAAGTAATATACAGAGTTACTTTTAAAATACCAGCAACCTCGCAGTACTAGATAGCTGACCCCATAAGGAACAAATTTTGGTCTAAGAAGTTTGGACATAACTCAATATATGAAAAAAATATATGACTGAATGACAGACGACTGGCGGCTAGCTAAATGGGTCAAATTCAAAGGCGCCAGCGCTGCACCCCCTTCCTCACGCATCGCAGGGGTTTATTTACGTAATCTTTGCGATGCGCATAGAGATATAAACATTCAAGCCGGAAATTAAATTAATACTTATTGTTATATGAAAATAAAATCAAACAAATTACCTAAAGTCGTAGAACAAAAGTTGTTCCTTATGGGTTCAGCTATCTAGTCCTGCGAGGTTGCTGGTGTTTTAAAAGTAACCCTGTATACATTTCGATCATAAAATGTAGTTTGTATATTATTCTCTTTCTGGTCTCGGCGATCTGGACCAGCTTCGTTGTGAGGAGGCGCTGCTGTGGTGGCTCAGTGTGGTCGGCGTCGAAGGAGTTGGTCTTCGGTAAGGGATCGGGCGTTTCCTTGCGCTATTCATTAGTTGTTGTTAGTAAACACAATAAAGTTAATAACATTAGTAATGTAAGTAATAATATCATGCATTATATGAGCATGCTCGTTGTGCATAATGGAAATTCATGGGTGGCAAAATATACTATTATGTAATTATATTTGTATAGTTAGATCAAATGATAGCTGGAATCTTAGAATATCGTCGAAGTTAACAGCATGCATAATACTATCCGAGGTAACATTAAAAACAATATCTTGTCTATAAATGTTATCGTTGAAGCCTGTATTGTATGTGGTATTAAGTATGCATGAAATGAATAATAATAACGGAACACTTACCGTATAATATTCTCGAATATGATAAGTAGTAGCCAGAAAATGAAAAAGAAAACTGCTATTTGTGTATATTTTATACAATTTGATATAGTGTTAATGCATGAGCTAGCTTAACTACCATGCAGCAAAAAAAAACAACAAAATTTTACAATAACATTTAATGTGGGAACTGAATCATTGTAACATAACACACTGTGGGAAAATGTTCTTTATACAAATAGCACTTCTGTCCGATGTCCTTATTACGAATTTCCTTTACATCCTGGTTTGACGCAATGCAAAAAAATCTTATCTCCTTCTGTATTTATATTTATTTGTCGAGTAAGTTAGATCTATAATGGGTGCGCTACGAAAGAAAAAATATATTAATTGCAATTGTACTTCATAAAAATGTCCCCAAAAATTTAGGTGTATTTCAGGTGGGGAAAAAATCTAGAATGTAGCCAAACAAAAATAATATAAACGAGCCAGTAATATCACAACCATCAATGTCCTAACTGAAACACAACAGTTATCACACACTCCGATTGAAGGTAGAATAAGTCAAAGCGTAGTACCAATCCAGTCGGCCTCTCGCAAACGAGAGACCTACCTAGTAGTAAAGTGTGTCTATAATAATTTTAAATTACGTGATGGTAATTGTGATGTAAAATTGTAAATATTATGTTGAACTGACTTTATTTTGTTTTTACTGTGGCGATGGTATCATTTGGGAATATTTGTGCCAACTGTTACCACTGGCAATAATTACGACATATCCCATTTGTTATGTTACCAGTGGCAACAAGGCAGGTGGCGACAACTGAGCAACTGTGTTGTCACCACCTGGCTACATTCGTGATTTTTTCCCATTCACCAGCGGCATCAAAGCCAGCGATAGCGACTGGGATACACAAAATGTTTTCTTTAAAGGATGTTATAAAGACCTTGGGTAATCATTACAAAAGGTAATGATTAAGTATTAATTTACTAACTTAAAAAACATGAGGTTAATTGCTAGTTGCAAGAACGTTGGTCCTTCTGATTGGTTTAATCGTGCATTAAATTCTCTAGTGCAAATTTCATTTTGTTATACACCAAAGTAACAATAGCACCGTCTTAATAAAACTGAATTAATTAAGTAGCACACCCTTGTTAGTATAAACACAATAATTACATATTTATGCTCACAGCCAGTGAGTAAACTATGTTAGTTAATGTTGGTTTCCCATTATCAAAATATAAACAGAAACAATATAAAGATTGTTAGCAATATATTACGTGAAAGTAAATCTTATGATGAAAATAATACAATACATATATCTTATGATCTATGGCTAATTTATTTCACACTAGCACAGTCACTTCACTAATCGGAGCTACTACTCGTCTCTTCGGAATCCGTGCTATACTTTCGTGACTTTTTTCTATAAAAGAAAAACAAAACAAAAATATATAAAATAAAAAAAAATACCAATATGCCATATCAAGATTAAACCTTATGTATGACATTGAATTAATTAAAAATATGAGCATGGATATTCTCAATTATTATTGTCTATGAATAATTATCCCCGAAAACAAAAATCTTGATATAGCACGTGAATGCAAAATAAAAAAAATACAAACATCTATATAATAAAGCAAGCAGCACACGACCAATGTTAAACATCTAACACACTGTGCGATACATAAGGGACGATTGCTTGGTATTAGTTATTACTCACAACAATAAAATTATAACCAAGACAATGTCACGTATGCATAATAAAAAAGAAATCCTACGTTGAGCGCCAATCGAAGCAGTGCCAAGGGGTAAAACTGATAATTATAACTTAAAACCAGTGTGAACCACAAGTCTATGGGTTGTCTATGGGCCTACCCAGGATGACATTAGTATAAAATATAAATAGGTATATAATGTTCTTAGGTCGCTAATTCTTGCCGTATTTATTTGAAATAGAAACCCTACATTTTTTATGTCGAATACGAATCAATAAAAATTTAACCATAAAACTGCATTTTACATCACACAAAGAATAAAATTACTTGATAAACCGATCGAACAGCGTTTAAGTAACCGGTTGCATGAATAATTTAGTAGAATAATATTTTAGTATTTCCAAATTATTCACGTAATACACTATAGGGGTGTTATTGCATTATAGATTTTGAGACAATAGTTAAACGAATCTGTTTGATTTTTTGAAAAATGACAAAATTGGTTGAAAAAATAGGTACTTGTAAAATATTTTATGGATGTAAAATATCAATAATAAAATAGGAGAAGCTTAGTATATGTTATTCTCCCAATGAATTCTAATCCCTAAGATCCTGGACACGCCCATGGACAGCTACGGATGTCGAAGGCATAGATCATCTCCCATAGATACCGCGTAAAGACGACCGTCACGCAGCCCTAATTGAAATGTCGGTCGAATTTTGACATCATACGACTTTTCAGTTACGACGGGACGTAAAAAATTTAGGTAGAGTCTTATTGAGTTTATAAAACAGCCATACAAATCCTATGCTTATTTTAATGCATTCGAAATTTTTTACTTCTATGCGAGATGATCTATATCGTCGGTTTGGGGATAGTGGGGATGTTGGGGATAGTGGTTGGTACACACAACGGGCACTCTGGCGCCGTACCTCGTGATGCGGCGCCTGTCGAGGAAGCTGGGCGAGCCGGCACGCCGCGGGATGGAGGGCGAGCGCGAGCCCGTGCGAGACCGAACCGAACGCACCGAGCGCGGCCGAGGCGACGCGGACCGACGGTACGACCCGTACACGCCCGTCATCGTTCTGAACCCCCACCGTCACGTCGAGTCACGCATGCGTGTTTTTAATTCGTTCGCACGTCAGCAAATAAATCACAGTTTAAAATTCATACAGTCTTACGTGTCGAATCAAAAAGTTAATCAAGAATAAATCGCACGTCGAAAACAAAAGTGACACTAAACGAAAATTGTCGATGTTTAATTATGAACGCTATTTTATGAAACATTTAAACTTAATCTCCCATAAACACATTTTTCGTTTAATGTCACTTGTTTTCAACGTGCGAAATATTTAATAACATCTAATGAAAGCATTTTCTATATTTCCCCAGCAGATTTATGGCGACTAGTGTCGATAAAGCGGATCAAGTGCGTGCTGCTTCATTTCACTTAGCACGGCACGGCTTACTCATGTAGAACTCTAGACGCTTTCGATGGCAGACTGAATGACATTTTAAACTGTGGCATTACTACAGCAACGACATCGTACGTACGTCACTTGGGACGAATGCACGCCCATGAGATTCCGCAAATATTGACAGTTAAATGAAAAAAAAAACAAAAGTCATAATTATTTTTTGTAGAAATAGAAATAGCGACATACACCTGGAGCTTATAATACAATACTACTCTAAGTTTCCCCATGTGACAGCGTACGGTACCGCTCCTGTATGTTATTTTATTCTAAGTATATTACTTACAAAAATACTATTGTCCGTATTCATAGACAACACTTATGTTAGCTTTTAGCCAAGTTGGATTCTGTGTACATGATTGGTCTGTTTTTATTTAGCGACAAAACTAACCAATAACGTTTAGAGAAATCGTCTCTATGTGTTCGCGTTTACTATGAAGCCTCATGGTAACGTTTATGAATACGGGGGTTAGTATTGTAGTCATATTTTCTATAAGACGTTCGAACAACGAAATGTGTAATTGGAATATAGGTATCACCTTATACCTATGTGATATTATTATGCTATGTTTAATGAAATATAGTATAAATACTTCGTTGTTAGAACGTTCCTGAATAAATGTAATATCGTTTATGTTTACCTAGACGAACGGGTCGACCGAGACGAGCTGCGCGACGATCTTGACGATGACCTGCTGCTGTACGAACTTGAACGACTTGAACGGGAACGTCTACAAAAATTTTATCGAATTTATTATATGTTTCAAGTTTACAAATTACAGACGACAAGACGAGAGTAAGAGTCTCAGTTGTAACAATTTTTTATCGATGATTAATAAGTGTTTTGTCTTTTTCACTCTCATATAATTTGACTTAATGAAGAAAGGTATAAAACAATGATTACTTAAAACATTGATAAATAATGATATGTTGAAGAAAAATAACTAACTTACCTTGAGGAGGAGTAAGAACGAGATCTGGAGCGCGATGTGCGCGAGCGAGAGCGTGATCGAGAACATGAGCGAGACCGCGAGCGCGACGACGAGCGCGACCAGCTGCGGCGTGAAGCACTCCTCTCTCGCTTCTTATCGACACTCTCTACTCGAGGACTTTGGTCTTTCTTGGGAGTCGGCACCTTCTCTACAACCTTCTCCACCTCCACGACCTGCGGCGATTTCTCCTTCTCTTTTACTGGACTAACCACAGCTGGTTTGTCTTCTTCGGGTTTTGATTCAGTTTGACGGACTTGCGATGTAGACGGACCATTCGTCTCCTCCATCCTTTTGCGCTCCATAGACTCTTTAGCCATCTGCGCCAGTTTTTCTTTCAGTCTGGTCAATTCTTTAATGTCTAACTCTTCCTGTCTCGCCCTGTCATCCAGTCTCAAGAAGTCATCTTCCGAATCGTCGTTTTCGCTCGACGAACTTCTCAAACAGACGGCTTTAGGTTTATAGCTTTCGACGACTTCTTTAATTTTAACGGGTAGAAGATCAGACGGCGATTTGATGTACTTGCGTTTATCTTTTTCTGGTAATTTCTCAATAATATCACGATACCTTTCGGGACTGCGGCGTGCTGGAGAGTAACTGAGACTCGACGTGCTCCGGCTTCTGCGTGACCGAGATCTTGACATTTCCTTATGAGATTCTCTACGCTCATGAATTCTGTCTTTCTCGTATCTGTCTACTTTCGGAGAAGACATCCGTCTCTCTGAAGATTTCTTCTTTTTCGCGTTTGGAGTTCGACTCTTTTGTCTTTCTTTTCTTGACCCTTTGCGTGGTGAAGGTGACTTGGATCTATCTGGTGAAGACCTATGATGTGGCTTTTCTACTGGCGTCGGCGACTTCCGCCGAGACCTGCTTCGTTCCCTTCTGCGCTCTAAAGATTTACGAACAGATTTACGTTTTTCAACTTTGTCTTTTTGCGGAGGCGATTCCTTCCTACGATATTCTGGCGAAAAACTTCTCCTTCTATCTTCTCTACGGCGAGGAGAGGGGCTACGATCTTTGTAATATTTAGCTTTATTATTCGATGGTTTCTCTGGTCTATTTTTCGGCCGTTCTGCTTCAGAGTCTGACGGTGAAGAGCGTCTCACAGACTTTGATTTATAACTATTGTCAATATCATTACGCGAAGTCTTATTTTTATGTGGCTTATAAGAAGGTGATCGTTCTTTGGATTTCGGCGAGGTATCCCGTTTTTCCATTGACGGACTTCTGTTTTTCCTTCGTTTTGGTTCGTCGTAACTGTCTCGACGCTCCCTACGTTTTGGTGGTTCTTCATACTTTTCTGGACTTCTGTTACGTTTTTCATGTCTGTTGTCTTTTTCCTTTCTATTGTACGATTCTTCTGTTTTCCTTTTTCTGTAATCTGGCGATTCGCTCCTCTTTGGAGGTCGTCTATCATCCCGGACTGGGCTCTCTCTTCGGTTCCTGCTGCTGTCACGCGGTATTTCCCTACGACCGTGATAACTCTCTTCCCTTTTACGGTAATCTGGCGAGGGACTTCTGCGTCGTCTCTTTTCCGGCGGTGGAGACAAGCTGACATCTTTATAGTTATTCTTGCTTCTCTTTTCTGATGTTCTTTTAGGTGGAAGTTCTTCGTCTGATACCGAAGAACGCCGATCCCGATCTCGCTGCAGACGCTTAGAACTCTTAGGTTTCTCTGAAACTTCTCGTGATGATTCTCTTTTCTTGTTTTCTATTTTGGTTATATAGGACCGCTGCCTGTACTCTGGGGAGGAGTCCCGCTCATCTTCTGAGACACTGCGCTGGCTGCGTCTCCGGTTTGGTTCATTATGCCGCGAGTCTTTATTGCGAGTTTCGTCGCGTTTGTCCCTTTTTTGACGCTCGTCGCGCTCTCGGTCAGACTTTCTGTGCTCCACATCTTTGCCTCTAACGTCATTAGAAACATCCCGCTTTTTGTCCTTTACGGGTTTTACTGGTGAACTGCAATAAAAATTAAATTATTGCCAAATGTACTTATGACTGATGACATAATAAACTAGACTCATATATTAGTACTGTGAATTTTAAGTCATCTTTATTTACAATAAATTCTGCACAAACCAATTATAGGTCATTGCTTTAGTGTGACATGATGTTATAATTACCTGTCACGGCTGGAGGGCTCGGTGCTGGCGCGTCGTTTGCTGCTCGACTTTTTCTGTTAAAGTTTAATAAAATGTCATAAAAACGAGCTCACGCGAGACGAACATAGAACACCAGTGCCAATACAATAAGACTATAGTGGTAATGGCAACTAAAATGTCGTTCACTAAATAAAATATATTAGAAATTCTTTAGAGCCCTATAAATTACGCATCAAACAAAATTACTCCATATATTGAGATGAAACATTTTTTTTATTAAACAACATAAATGTCTATATGCATGCATTCTATAAAAGATATAATTCGAAATCAATATAGGCGTTAAATTAATATAAGTAATATATCACTATAACAAAGATACTGAAAGCTATATTTGAGCAAATATATTTGTTGGTCATTTAGAATGTTATTTTATTATATCCATAACATTCTCTTGCACGAGAGAACATATATACAAGAAACATAACGTATTGGAGTCGGCTGGCACGTGGCACTAACGTACCGGCGTAATATGTTAGTAAAACATTACGACTCCATACATAAAAACATACAATTAATACATATTTATATAACACAAAAATAAAGTATAACAACACTGGCAAACGTACCTTATTTAACAAACGGTGGTGGGTATTGTATACCGTTTAAACATGTAGACCATCCTTAATTAGTTTTGGATAAATGAGAGAAGAGGGAGAATGTTATGGATTAGTTGTATTTTAAACAAATAAAATTAATCAGACTGGACATACAGCGATGTGTTGGAGAGAAACGTGCTTTTTTAATTAACATTTGTAAGAAGTTGTATTTATAAAAAAAAATGAGAATATTTCTACACGATTTTGCCAACCGTGCGTGTGTGTTTTTGCACGTTTCCCTGGAACACATCGAGCGACATAGCGTCACAATAACATTAACCACCATCTGTTCAAGGACTACAAACACCATGCATGTTAATAACTGTGCGCACATAGAGTATAGACCCTCACAATCGCCCGCCGTTCTCTCACTTCAGTTCGCCTGTCACATGTATGTCGCATGTGACATGACACGTCAACCGACAACCGGTTAGTAACAGTAGATACACGTTATGTCGTTAATAAATGCATTAACAAATGATCATACCGAGTACATGAGTATTATTCACCTAACATAAGTGTTCTTACTGAGTGTTATTGTTTTGTGATATACTTACAGTATACGTTATTTCTTCAGATAAAGATGGCTATCCTATGAAATGATGCACAGTTAAACAGATAATTTTTACTGTCTATTTTTTTTGTATTTACAGAGAACAGAAAAGTAATAAATAATAAAATGAAGGTAACAGAGGCAGTAAGTAATATGTATTAAATAATTTCAAAGTCCACCCCAGACGGTACACTAGATGCATAGGTACGACCGGATTCGTGGATATCAGCTGTAGAGTAAGCTCGGGAACTAATTAATGATCATGATAGGTGTACTAAGGAGGTTCCACAGCCGGCCGTCAATAGCAGAGGGATGGGAGTCGGGGCCGTGACGAATCAAATTCTCAAAAGCCTATGTCTGTATGCAAAGAACGGTGCCGAGATGTCAACATCAGCCCAATGTGTACGGAATACACGCGTCGTCAAACAAAAAAATAAAGAAAGCGTAGTGCTACTTGAACTATTATAAACTGTTGCATTTGTTCAATCTAATATATCTATGGAGGAGACGCCTGAGTCGGGGTGTGGAGTCGAGAGGTCGAGTGTAGCTGAAGCGCGACGGGTGAGTTCGTACAGAACTACTCGGCATTGTGACGTTTACCCAAAGAAAAACCCGATACCCGAGAAATATCGTTAGAACATCATCGTTCAAAGATCACGCTCGCATAGTATACAAACAATACTAAACATATGAACAAATATATCAGCAAGTTAACTGAAACATCTAAAAGTATTTCTGATTATTTTTGTATCTAAAATCCGAATTAATGGAACATAAATAAGACAATTGACAATAGAAAATTCAACAAATCTAAATGGAACGTAATCTTTGCACGACAACCAATCTTATCATGTTCAAGAACTATAGAATATGCCATCGACATGGAAACAAATAATGTAAATACGTAGAAAACAAAGATCAAATACCTTCTTTTTCTTCTTCTGCCGTTCGTCCTCCGACGACGAGTCGCTGTCTGGTGCCTCTGAACTGCTAGAACTATCGCTGTCCGTAGACTTGGAGCGTTTCTTCTTCTTCTTGGTAGATTCATGTCTAAATCAATGTTATTATGTTAATTTAGCGATCGAATTGTTTTTTGTGTACTTAACAAATCGTATTGAAATATTTTGGTAGAACAAACGGCTGGTTAGGTTTGGTTAAACAATGTATTATTAATAAATATACCCAACAAGCACACATAGTCCTGACCCCTCGCTAGGTTAAGGAATATCGTGGGTATGAGGAGCTGCGAAGGACTTGCAGTCCCACAACACTCAGACCTTAAACAAATATTTATAAATCGCACAAACATTTGTCTCGGTGCGGGAATCGAACCCACAGCCTTTCACTTCGCAGCCGGCTATTCGCCCACTGCGTCAACTGAGATATACTGATGACTTTAGACCAGGGGTTTGTCCCATCTACATTTGTAATGGTCCGATACTTAGTATATATCCCTGAAGAAATGAGCAGAAAGGCAATGAGTTATACGAAGTTAGAGACAATTTGTCCGTCCCATAACGTGATAGGGTGTGACCTTATCATGAAATCATGTTGGGTTGGTATGGTAATTATGGTGTACTAGTTTATAGAAGCGGATTCTAGTCTATCTATGGTTAATTGATGTCATACCTACGTATAAAATCCATTATCATTTCTTTCTCACTGAAATTATTAACAAAAAATGTCTTTGAGTGTTTTTTTTCTAAAGAGATCACATTAGGTAATCTAGCAAATGTGATGCATACTTGCCTCTTCGACAGTCGTAGTAACACCTGTCTGGGTTCAAAAGTAATCTATGAAATTTATGCCAATATTTACAGACAAATTAATGAGAAACCAATTAGAATCAAAAAAGTGAGAAGTTAATTCCGTACTTACTTATCTTTTTTATTCTTTTTTGACTTCTTCTTCTTTGTTTTCTTCACTTCTGGTGACGCACTGTAAATAAAAAGAAACATAAAATAATTAAGTTCCACGATGTAAAGATAAAAAATAAAAATAAATAAACATTGTACTGATGTTTTATGCCAGCCACACATGCACCATAATCGAGTCCAACATTTTTGCTCTATTTGACGATAAAGTATGAAAACCTTTACAAAATTACAGTATTATAAACACAAACCTACGATTTGAACTTATCCGTGCGATTCTAAAGATTTATCGAAGTGTGTGCAGCCCTCTGCTTGAGGTGGTATCTATGGCACCTCGTTTACCTGCTAGACCATAAAAAATGTGTGTGTACACTTACCTCCTTTTCTTCTTCTTCTTGGGCTGGTGTGCGTTGTCTTCGCGCTCGCGGCTCGGCGTGCGCACGAGCGGGTATCGCTGCGCGTGTTCGCGCGCGCGCTTCTCCGGGTCCAGACTTGTACCCTCCACGAACCGCGGCGATATGCCGAACGCATCGCGCAAGCGGGCGTTTTTCTCCTGCTGGGCCTCTGCAACCGCGTGCGTCTCGCGTACACTGAACGAGCAAACGCGAAATTTAGTTTAACGAGATCAATAATGAGCCGATTGATTTGCGAGTCGTGTGGTGACGCCATACAAGTTGTGAGACAATTCATACTTGTCGAGAAGTTGTTGGTTATAAAATAAATGTTAAGAGTATTTAAATTTTAGATTTAATTTTGTAATCTGCGTACTGAGTTCCACCTCTAGTTTAGAAGTTTCTAGTGATTTATATTGAATCCTGACTATGTTAAATGTTATATTTAATGTTGACCTACCGAGGAACGTAAATATTTACCTGAACGGCACTTACGTGCGCTAGAAGTGGGGAAAGAGTAAAATATTTTAGAAACATTCGTCTTATTCATTCAGATGTCTTTAATGGTTCGTTTTGTAAAACATTTATCGGCGTAATGCTGCACGCTCGGAGTCGGTGTGAAATCATTTAAGTTTCAATTAATGTAGTATAGTAAACTACAAGTTTGATTAAATTATTGTTTCCCCGAGCGGCTTCACAGCGCCGACCTACATATCTAGCGTGCGAGAAAAATAATCGATAAAACTTTGAGCGCACCTTATCACGGAACGCATAGATTTCCTTTCGTCATCGTTGGCGAGACAGACCTGCAAATTGTCGTTAAAATTTCGTTCCGTAGCGGAACAGTTACATCGACAGCAGAATGATTGTCTGAGGCCTTCGATGATGGTTCTGAGCGCTGGTTCGAGGGAGTCGGCGACGCTGGGTGCGGGTGGATGCGGCATGACGGTTGTGGCGGGTACCACTGACGCGTCTGGGTTAGGGTCATGCGAAGAAGCGCGCGGTCGCCGCTGCGGGCCCGCTAGCACAGCTTGGAACGTGCCGCGCCACAGACGTTCGAATACAACCCTATTGTTTTCTTCGCGACGCGTACCCCTGCCCCGTTGCATCTTATAACCTACTTACTTTGCTAATGGAAGACTTGGTTTCTTATGGCTAAATTACAAACTAATACATGGCGGTGTGACCGCTGGAAGACATTGTGAGAGGCGTGTTTATAGAGCGGGGCTACATGGCAGTGCGGCCGGCGACGGGCCGGCGACGCTACTGGGGGTTGTGTGACGCCGCCACCGCGCGCACCCTGCGCACCCTGCGCAAACAACGGAACTGCGCGACACCTCCCACAGACGGCTCGTTACCCGCGCCCTCTTTGTGCACAAAGAGGCTGAAATTAGCCGGATTATTTTATTTCGCTTCTATATAACCTAGCCATAATTTCAAGATTGGTATGTTTTTAATCAGAGGTCTAATTTAATAGATACAGTCATTTAAAACAGGTTTAATGAATGACAATTATAAAATGTACTTATGATCCGACTCGAAGGACCAAAAATTGCAGAGTCATCTTTGCAGATGACTTTGTTTATGAGATACTTTATATGGGGTTGTTTAAGAAACCACCTATATCGCTGTCTATGAAGGCGGCCGTATACTACAGCGTCAGCATAAAGTGTGCTTCTACGAGCTAATTAAGTATCTACTAATTTATTAATTCTGTAGTTTATAAAACGGCAAATTGAATAGTCGACGTAGACATCGAACTAGGAATAATTTATTAAGTATTTAAAAGTTACATTTCCACCAATTGGAAGCTTGGTGGTTTATAGCGACTAATTAATTAAGTATATTTGATAAGGTACATTTAACGGATTAATGGAAGTTTCGAATTGCTGCATTAATCCTTGGAATTACGAACAAAGAAAAATCAATATTCAGTATACTTGGTAGTTGTTACATAGGTTTAGAGTTCCCCCCAAAAAAAGTCGGACCCCAAGGCAACCTCAATCGGCAGAGGTACTCCTTGCCGACTAACTTATAAGATAATGGCGTCCCACGAAACCACGTTGGACCAGCGTTGTGGGATTACAACCCAAATTCCTACAACTAAAAAGCCGTTCGACCATTACCCATTACGGAGACAAAGAGGCCGATTAAGAACATTTGTTAGACCGTCGTGTTAAGACCCAATAAGCTGTAAATGTACACTACGCAATAAGTTGAGAAAATCTTTATATCCCATGATTAAAACATAAGTGCGTAATAATACGTGTAAGAATATATTATGTAAACTACGATTTAGTCCGGTCTTACGGAACTACATTATAATAACATCTCGAACCACACGTTCCCGTTCAGATTTCAACTAAATACAGTTTTGTCCACGGCATGAATAGGCCGGCTCGGCTTGTTGCTGCTGCGTTACGTACGGTGAATGAGATATTCAGAGGCCAAAATAGAATAATAACAAAATAAAATTTAGATTTTAGGTCCAAATCCTCTTGAATATAACCATAATTTCACGTTTAAAATGCTTCCTACATTGATAAATTTAAATTAATTTGTAATTGAATGTTATTTTCGCACCGTTACAATATGCCTACGGCCGTATTGGTGAGGACAGTGCAATTCATCACTCTGTTAATACGTTCTGGCACGAGAGAACCGCCTCCGCTCATTAATTACATTCTATTGTAGGTTTTACACGTGACTCCGGTTCCCTGGCAGTCCCAATTACATCGTAAGGGAACTTCCAGAAAGTTATTAAATTGCGTGCGTAAAAATTGACCCTGAGATGTATGGAGGCTTCCAAACATTTCCAGAACCTAAGGTAACTTTTACCTACATGTGATGCACCCTGCTGGGCGTTGTCTAACTGTTGTAGGACACCTTTTTGGAGAAGGGCAGTGTTGCGACATTAATGCGCTAGTAAAAATAGCTTCATTTAGTTTATCACAGCGCGTATGAAGAAGACAAGATGGATTTGATTTAAATTGAAGTTATTGCAATAATTGAGCCACATTATAGAACAATACTTACTACAACATCTTTAAAATCGATGGAATGATTTACCACACACGATACCAGAATAAACAAAAAAAAATACAAATACATATATGCGTCGAATTGAAAACCTTCTTCGATTTTGCGTGATTAAGAACCCAAGGTCGTACTTCAACTCTAGGCCACTAAATTCGCATTTAGAATTCACATATCGTGCATTTTGAAAATTACAGCTCGATCCTTCGACATAGTATCGACAAAAATAGTTTTGCAATAAACTATGTACTGCATTTGCCTAACAAATGTACACAATACCTAAAAAAAACAATTAACACCGCTTGTCTGCTACATTAAAAAATTACCCTTCAAATGAAAATTTGGGCTGTCACTCCCCGCGCTCATTACTTATCCGCTTGCGTGTCAGACAGTATTGCCAACGTTAAAATATGCGAACAGATTAAAAGATTTCCGTAACCAAATTTCATTCTATGTCGTGTGCCACGCTATTTAATTATGTAATTTACATTTTTTTAAATATGTAAAAGGGTGCCACGGTAATTATTTTTTGTTTCTAGAATTCGGGGTAACTCTGATCATTACGAGGGAGTGGTTAAAAGTTATTCTGTGACACGTTTATTCAGTCGCGTGCGAGACATGCCAATGTTTTTTAATCAATGTTTTGTACACATGTTCTCGGTTCGGCACGTTTTCTTTTTTTTTATGTAAATCATTTCTCTGTTAATCATGGATCGATTTTCTTTTCTTTCGACCTGGCACTATTCAAGCTTAGTGTCAGCGTCTGCCTTCCTACTCAAACCCTTCCACTCCGACCTATTTAAGGCATCTTCATCAGAGAGATGGCTGTCATGTCTACCTCTAAGATGTCTAGCTAACGCTTTTTGGCCTGTCCGCGACATCATACTTCTGGTACAATCTGGCTCAGGCATTTGACAAAACCACCTCGACGACAGTCTTGAAGAATGTCTTTTATTTTTATCCCGGCACGACATAGTGACTACACTCAACCTGATGTTAAGTACAGTGCAGTGCAAATATAATAACGACCGTCAAGGGATATCGGGTCTCTTGACTGTCGGCAGTATTATGCCAGCCTAAGTTACTAGATATACACTGCCTGAAAATATCAGGTACTCGCCCACCAGCCCAAAAGACTGTGCAAATGTTTGTGTGATCCACAAATATTTGTTTCGGGTCTGGGTGCTGTGAGACCAAAAGTCTCTCGTAGTTTCTGATACCCACGACACAAGACTTTGTATCTTACTGTGGGGTCAGGACGATGTGTGTGACTGTTGGGTGTATTTATTTATTTATTATATAATTTTTATTTTTCTTTCTTTCACACAAGCACATTCAACAGTCGTCACAGATCACATTTTAAACATCCGACATAACTTTGTTATTATGTTGGCGGGGCGGTCGCTGACGTCATGATGGAGTCCTGACACCCTTCCCCAGGGGCGTGAAGGGTGGCATTCAGAGATCGATATGCAAGGACCCCGGCCGCGGCACGCAGTAAACTTCCACGATAATATGCCGTGAAATAAGGCAAAGTTTTAGAGCACGTGTAAACAACTCAAGTGATATTTTTATAAGGTTTAATTATAAAATATATAGCACACGTAAATCGTGTTTATTGAAATAAATGGATTTTGTATTCATTAATGTCTTTGATTTGAGATTTTGAAATCAATGCTAGGTATCGATACACAATGGTAATATACGTAAGTTGTCATAACTGTCTCGATTGTCGTGATTACTTCGAATGTAGGTTTCCTTTATTTATGAAGACAGCTCTACCTTGGTCCTTGGTGGGTTGTGTAAATAAAGAAATTTATTTTCAACATTTTCAGGTTTACATGGCACCTTCCAATTACAACAATTTAAAAGAGCAGGGTTACAACTTCGTATTTTGACTAGCGATTATGAATACGAGTCTAAATGTATATCGCGAAGTCCGACGGCTTCTATTACGCGAAAGATCTCTCGGTTTACCGCCGAACCGGGGTTGATAATCTATCGATTTCCTATACTTTTATAGTTGTGTTCCAATGAATAAACAATAGGATTCTTCCATTATCTGGGGTACCTAATAGGTTATAATGTTTTTATTGCAAGGGTCTGTATTTTTATGCCTTTCAAATAAATGGCAGCATTTATTTTATCTAATGAGTTCTTACGGACGTGACTGACATGACTGAAATAAATTCTATATTAGTTGATAAAAACGTATACTGCTCGATTACGAGTCGATCTGCACAAATCGATTTACACAATTAAATCGCTACAACGTGTTACGTGTGTCACCAAAACTTTCACGCAAGCAAAAGCTATAAATATATAAAAAATCCCTTAAAGGGTATTAGTAGGATAGATCAATCAAGTTTTTTTTTAAACTCTTTCTAACCACACCTGTGACAGTGTGGGAATACCTATCTGTATATTTTTAAAAAGACTTGCCGCTTCCAACAAGCTTCAATGTCCCCGAGTAGGTGGGCGCTCCAGTGCAAATAAAAGTAGCAGTAATTAGATCAAGGGCATCTCTGTGACGTATGAAAAAAGTTTTGACCTATTAAACCGTGATTAGGAAATTAAAAATATAGGGCAGCATTTGCATCGTGCAGTAAAATGTCACGAGGGTCGAATTTTATGTACATATTATGGATTTACGAATATTTTTTTGGGTTTTCATTTTATATCTTTACATATTATAAAATGAAGTCGCTTCCGCTGTCTGTTTGCTTAGATCTTTTAGAGTATTCAACGGATTTTAATGCAGTTTTCAGCAATAGATTAAGTGATTCCATGAGGAAGGATTATTTAGGTTGTATAATACATAAATATTATAGTACATAAAAGCCGAAAAATTCAAAGATTTGTAATGTGATGTCGTAACAAACATATTTTTACCCATGCGAAGCCAGCGCGGGTCGCTAATATCGTATAGAATGCATATTTTTCGTGCATCCATTCATGCGAGCTATGACAATCCTTTATAGCTATGTCTTCGTATCCATTTTCATAAATTGCGTTTCCAGACTATCCAGTATGAGTTTAAAAGGAGGGTGTGATGTAACGACTAACAGTAGCAACAGATATAGTGGTACTATAGTTGATAAGTCGTTATGGTGTTGGATAAAAAAAATACGATTTTAATGCTTAAATGTAAAAAGGAATAATATATTTAAATTCAATATTTTAAAAAAATATTTTACTTCGAATAAAGCGCAACATCGATAAAAATAAATGACAATTTCTGAAAAAAATACGACGATTTTCCGGGATGACTCAACCGTCGAACAGAGTTGAAAATTGTACCACCAAAGAGGAAAATAAATAGAAGTAAAAACAACAACCGCTCACCACCCGCACGACCTGTTTGTATTGAACTATTGTAAAGGACATTTGAACGCCAAAACATGAAATACGTACCCTAACTTTACTTTAACTGAACTGTACTTACTATTATAGTAACGTAACACGTTGTACTGCCAGGTTAAAAAACCCAGAAAAAAATATTTGTGGATCAAACAAACATTTGTCTCGGTGCGGGGATCGAACTCGCGGCCTCTCGCTTTACAGGCGGCTACTCGCCCGCTGCGCCACGAAGGCTGTCAGTCAGTGTATTCGACTGATTCTACGATAATCACAAATTTTAGTAACATAGTAGCAATTATTACCCATTGATTTTCACATAATAGACCGGTGATTATCCGGTTGAAAATCGTAAAAATAGAAACAAATTTATAGTAGAATCAAACCCATTGTAAAAGGAAGAGAATACAACAAAATTGATAGGAAAAATAAATTAACGGCGATCTGAGGTCGGGAAGTGGGAAGGGGGGGGCTTTTAAGGGTAAAAAACGGTTTATCTCGATTTCCGGAAAAACTACAAGCCCTATGGAAAAAAGTTAAATCGCAAAGTTGTAGGTAATAAAAAGATCTACAACTTTTGTATACACACTTTCTTCACATAACCTCAAAATATATGTGAAAAATTCAAATAACCAAGTTTTTTGTTTTTATTTTTATCTATTATAATAAATCATTTTTTTTTTTCACGAAATTTGGTGAAAAGTTACCTTTTTGTATCCCAAATACAATGTAATTTTTGTGATTTAAAATATTTATTTTTGCACCTTATTTTGACTTAATATCGAAAAAGCAGCCTAATTTTCAAACGAAAATTCTCACGTCAAAATATGAGCTTTTTTAAAAAAGTCTGTTGGTTTCTTGTTCATTGAATTCCCTACTTTCTGATGGTGTAAAAAAATATATACATTACTATGGTAAATGTGCTCATGTGTGTGTGTGAACCTTCGTAATCTTTAAACATCCCATAAACATATCAAAACCTTTTTTAAACGTAACTAATTGATTTTAAGTGGAAGTAACAAGATACATTGTTTATGTCAATATCGTTGAAAGTGTGTCTAAACTTGAGATATCTATCGATGATAAGGCTATGAGTTTTAATTAAGTTGCGTCAGGATAATGAAACGCAATTCAAGCATTTAAGAGCGTTATCGACATGTTGAGGCCCTCTTAGCTGTCAAAATAGTATTTTTGGCTGCAATGTCCTTCAAACCGAAACACAACAGTGCTTCCACACTGTTGCTTGGCGGCAGAAATAGACAAAGCGGTGGTGCCAACCCAGTATGTATGAAAATAAGTAGCCGTTAACCATCAGCCACTAGGGTAGTATTGATAGTATTGATTTTTATTATTATTCAAATCAATAAGTTACGTTACCCAAAACCTATTGCAAAAATAGTTTCATTAAAAAATTAATGAGAAGCCATTCAAATCTGATGGAGGGGGCACTTGTAAAATAACAGACGACGCAAACTTTGACGTCACTGTGTAAAATTGCCTTTACGGTGCATGCGTGCGAGCGATATAGTGTGATATCCACATTACGCGCCCACCTTTGCACAAAATTTAAAACCATAACTGCAGGCTCATTTCAGAAACGATTGTGATTGTGTTTTAACAAAATAGTTTCTTTTTCGTATTATTTTCTGCTGCGTATAAATATTGTATAATATTCAACATAGAAAACTATCCTATTGATTACCGTTTCAGTAATCGGGCGAAAATCTTGTTCACAATGGAGTTAGTTGTTGCAGTTAAAAATATTATGTTTTGTGAGATATGACTGATGCCATAAAGGTTTCCATCGAAGATTTATTGCATAAGTTGCGTTTTAGGAACTAGGTTGCTACCTATGCATGACATCTTATGCTGAATATCAAAAACCGTAATCTTGCTTTGTGTGAATTAATAGTACAAACGGCTTTAGTCGCATGTGCGGATACCCAAATCAAATCAACATTTATGAGTAAATCCATTACATATAGGTCTATATAATTATTATTTGTCTATGACTTCCGCAATTGACACATTCGAATATTTTTTAAATTAGCTTATTCATCTTACTACATTAACACTACGTTCATTATTAAAATTTTAGGAGGACAACCTGAACTACCGGGCTAAAAAGGTAATAGCGTATCTAAACACTGTGTAAGTAGTGGTCATGGAGTAGCAAAGACATGGGGCAGCTGTTTTCCTTACCTTTTGTGATTTCAAACAAGAGGTATATTCTACCTATTAGATGTTATCAAAGTATTTACTGTAAGCTCGTTTGTATACATGTAGGTATTAATCAGTTCTCTCGCGATTAAGGAAAATTATATACGCCGGCAAATAGTATAAACACGTACATTTTCAGTTTAAATTTATGTACCACCTAACTTTTGTGACTGAAACTTTAATTACTTGATTTCACTTGAAACGTTCACTTGCGTACTTCCCCATATGACATCACTGAATATTCCACCATTATTATAGCGTTTTGTAGTCACGTGAGCAACGATGAAAAAAAATGATTTTTGTTTTATATTTTACACAAAATCATAACTATGTTTTTTTTATCAACACCAGCGTGCCCATATCTTAACCACAGTCAAACACATTCTCTGAACGCTGGAAATAGTTGATAAAAACATGAATGTGTACTTACGCCACCCTCCCGAACTCGTCTCTGGGCAGATCCTTCTCTTTGCCGCTGGTCTCTGAAAGCTTCGCCCGGAACGCAGCCACGCGCGCCGCTATCTCATCCTTCGCCAACCTACGCAACCATACCAAGGACACGCTCATTATTTATATTTTGGCAGCCTCCGTGGCGCAGTGGGCGAGTAGCCGGCTGTGAAGCGAGAGACCGCGGGTCCAATCCCCGCACCGAGAGAAATATTTGTCTGATCCACAAATATTTGTTTCGGGGTGTGGGAGTTGTGAGATTGAAAGTCTCTCGTAGTTCCCGATACCCACGACACAAGACTCGTATCTTACTGTGGGGTCAGGACTATGTATGTGACTGTTGGGTGTATTTATTTAATACAACCACGCGCGGACGGACCGCGCGACGCGACCAAGTCGAACGCAATGAAATCTTTTAATAAAACCGTGTGTCGCCCACGTAAACGTACCAATGCATGATACGCCGGCCAGCTATAAAACAAGAATTACTTTTCGAAAACAATAAAAACCGATAAGGCGCACTTGCCGTGCGAATGTACACTGGATGAGAATAGTAGGGACTCCATGTATTTTATACTGGCTCGAGGGGTGGTCGCGCTCCGTTGAACTATTGATTCGACTCCGGCGCAAGGGACAACAACCCCTGTAGGGGGCAAATCTATCGATATAATCACCGTACGTGGGGTGCACTATATTCTTTTGTTGGTGAAAATTAAACAAGGGGTAGTACTGTCAAATCGATAAGTATACGTGACTTGACATAACATGTGTAGAGGCAAAGCTTGCTGTTTTAGTCTCTACTATGCTGTAATAATGATGAGGCGAGCAAGGCGCTCGCCTGATGGTAAGCGCCACGCATGCCCATAAACAGAAACAACACCACACAGAACTTTGAATTACAAAGCAGTGCATGGCACTGAACTGCGCTCGTCACCCCGAGACATAAGATGTTAAGTCTCATAATGCCCAGTAATCTCACTGGCTTCAGTGCCCTTTAAACCGAAACACAACAATGCTTACACACTGTTGCTTGGCGGCAGAAATAGACAAAGCGTTGGTACCAACCCAGACGGCCTCTCGCATGCGAGGGACCTACCACCCATTGTTATTGATCAATAAGCAAATCAACCTTATCCGTAATACTCCCTTCGTGAATAATTTATCAGCATATTGGCGTGTATTTATTGGGACAAGAAATGCTTCATTTGTATTACAATCTTAACCTCTGTCACTGACTACGCACGTTCTAAACCGTTGCGTCTTAGTCATACATTTCTTCCCAGTAATAAGGTCTTAAGCAACGTAGATGAGCAGTAAGCTTTAAGAAAGGATTTAAAAATATATAAAGATTTTGAAGTTAGCAACGTGGATGTTGATTTTTTGTTATTGCTTGTTGATGCGCCTTTTCCTGTCAGACTATAGCGCGGCGGTTATTCTAAAGTTCCCTTAATTTTAAGTTAGTGTTATTAATGACAAATGTTCTGTACTTGACCTGTCATACGCGCTTTCTTAGCCTACATGATGAATAAATATTTTGATATTGATTTTGAATGATCTCCACCGTCGATAAACACCCACAATTCCAAGAATCAACACGGTGCTGCTATAATTAAGGGATGGTGAAAAGGTAATTGGGCACCCGGATATCCGGATTCATCGAACGAAACGCAAGCCGCTACTTCACTTCGGTTTTATATGAGGCAGCGGTACTTCCCCGGTCGATCCGGCCTGTTCTAGTTGTTAACAAAACGGTCTACAGCGTGGCTCTACTTTTTTGACGCTTTCGAAAATATTTTTTTTTTATTAGCCTTGTATTATACATGTCACACTGCTGCCCTAATGCGGATTGCTAGATTTCACATACCTTCGAAAAATTCAAGTTACTAAGCATCATGAGACTTATACATGGTAGTGACGTGTAATGCCATGCAGTACTTTGTAATTAAATTGTTTGTAAATAAATTATGTGTAGTGTAACTTTGTTTATGGGCAATCGTGGCGCTGACCATCAGTTGAGCGACCTGCTCTTTACGTCACCCAGTGGGACAGACGATAAAAAAAATGTTAAACTTCCCATGGCCACTGGGAATCTGTTTGCATAGGAATCCCATACATTTTTGGTAGTACAGCTATACAGGGTTATTTTTAAAACACTGACAACCTCGCAGGACTATATTCCTAAGGTCATTTGCTACTACTTTTGTTCTACGACTTTTCATAATTTGTTAGATTTTATTCTCATACAAAAATAATTATGAATTTAATTTCCGTCTTGAATTTTACCTACGCGCAGATTACGTAATACACGCGGGCGCGCGCGTCAGTTCAATGACCGGCCGCGCCGTCTCGATCGATAATACCTACACGTAGACGTACGAACAAAAACACTACAGAACAAAAACTTGTAAAATCATTTTTTTTCTTATGTATTGAGTTATGTCCAAACTCGTAGAACAAAAGTTGTTCCTTATGGGGTCAGCTATATGGCCCTGCGAGGTTGTCAGTGTTTTAAAAATAACCCTGTATATTTTGTCTGCAGCGTAAGTGGGCCGGCTCGAATGGGTTGTTAACACTGTCTCATAGATATTCCGCTTGCTGTTGCGTTTCATAAGGTGAACGAGATATTCGGAGGCGCAAGTCCCCTCCCCTCGGTCGGCCCGATCGACTCTTCTGATATTGTGTACATGGGCGGTAGAGGTCACTTACCAACAGATGACTCACGTGCTCGTTTGTCGGCGTATACAATAAAAAATAAAATTGCAATAAAAAATAATCTAGTTATAATAAATGAAATGCTGAACTAAATGCAGTTCAACTTCAGTAACAAAATTAATACAAATAAACTTTAAATGACATTAAAAGAGAAACGATAACTGGACTGGAGCCAAATTGGGTCCAACATAGAATGTATGCCAATTTATAGTTTGCATTGTTTGATACAATGTTGCCACAGTACTTCGGATGAACTTTTAATTGTTTCACTGGTTGAAATAACTTTTAAGACGCATGTTTAGTTATTAATTTTTCCATTATATTTCATCTTTTTTTATATAGCATAGTTCGGCAATCGAGCAAGTGGTTCACCTGATGGTAAATGATCTACCGCCCATGTATGCCCACAATATCAGAAGAAAGAAATTATGGGCGCGTTGCCGACCTTAAAGGAAAGGGATAATTAGGGATTGGGAAGGGGAGGGGTATTTGGGCCTCCGGATATCTCACTCACCGTACGAAACGCAGCAGCAAGCCGCTACTTTACGTCGGTTTTCTGTGAGACAGTGGTAATGACCCGGTTGAGCCGGCCCAATCATGCTGTAGACAAACTGTCTACAGCGTGGCTCTACCACTCATACACTCATCTGACGTAAACATGGAACAAATATGTAGACGCCGTATGTGTAGTGTGTATTATTTTTTTTTACACTCGCGGTAATAGATCTAGTGCGCAGTTGACTTTACTGGACATTGTGTTTAAAGCGAAAAAATACAATCCTAGTTATCATAAAGATTGAATTTTTTGCTGTGTCTATTTAGATCTTCGATCTGTGGTTGTTAATTTTTACTAGATAAAAACTACATTGATATAAAATAATGATGATCGTATCTTAGTTATACTTTGAGATTCAAATCATGACAAACTACCTACTACTACCTACTACCTTTTACCTATAAATATTATGATACATATTGATTTCTTACGTTTACGCGAATGTTACACATTGAAATAAAACTGATTTAAACGGATTTTATCGCGGTTTTTTATTTTAATTTTGTTCTTTACATAGTATAAAATGAAACCGCATCCGTTGTCTGTTCGCTTATATCTTTATTACTATTCAACGGATTTTGATGCAGTTTTCACGGTCATTTAGATAATTTATTCTGGAAGGTTTATATGTATGTCACGCTATGACCCATAAGAGCAGGGCTTAAATAAAAATTACATGCTGGTAATTAATTAATAATTAATTGGTAATGGCATCCCTTGAGATCGGCGGGAATGATTTGGCTTTTCTTTTTAATAGTTAGTAAAAGTACGAATTATGTTTTCATAGAAAGAATAATTGGATAGTAGTAGTAGTGTAGAGTAGAAGATGTAAAGCACCATGGATGTTAGGGCTTATTACTTTGGTCACTGATTAAAAAAGGTTAACATTATTCAAAACCCAACTGTCTGTCATGGTGTCATCCGCTTCCATGCTACTACTCAGCACTCATGTGTTAAAGCATGATATTATATATCTAGCGTTATCAGATAGCTATGAACTAATGTCTCAACAAAACAAATATTTTGTGTGAATATCTAATAATCTCATCTCTCTAATATCCGCAATAGTTCTAGGCTTTCAGTTATTTACCTGTAAACTGTACCAAAACCATAATGTACAAATCATAAAAGGCATTATAGTCATTCATCTTGAATTCATATGAAACTCTCATAAAAAAGGTATTTTCAGTTTGTCCAAAAATTTCAAATTTTCCAGGCAACTATCCAATTATTCTTTCCATGAAATCATAATTAGTATTTTTACGAACTATTAAAACAAATAGCCAAATCATTCCCGCCGATTTCAAGTGATGCCATTACCAACAAACAGCATTTAATTTTTATTTATAACTAGCTGTCCCTCGCGGTTTCACCTGCATGTTACTGCCCAGCTCCCATGGGTCATAGCGTGATATACACATAAACCTTGCGGAATAAATTACCGAAATGACAGTGAAAACTGCATTAAAATCCATTGAATAGTTTAAAAGATCTAAGTGAACAGACAGTGGAAGCAGTTTCATTTTAGACTATGTAAAGATATCAATGAGTTTATCTATTCCTAAGTTTAGTTCATATAAATATGTCATTCTTGAATTAGTCCAGCATGGTGCATACAGCAATCAAGGGTATTATAACTTTCCATTGATCAACTAATGTTGATGTTGTCACAATTGGACATTTAGTTCCAATAATAACCGTTACGAACAAAAGTGGTAGGTCCTTCATATGTGAGGCTGTCTAAATCTGTACCTTCGCTTTATCTATTTCTGTGGCCAAGCAGTAGTATATTATAAGCACTGATATGTTATAGTTTGAAGGTAATTGAATCCAGTAAAATTACTGGGCATAAAGAGGCAACAACTTATGTCTTGGGGTGACATATATTGCTATTGCAGTCCAAATTTCACAGATGGTTGAACAGCTCACATTTGTGTAATCCTTTTACCTGTTCCGTGCCATGCAGTGCTTTCTAATTCAAGGTTATGTGTGGCAATGCTTTTGTTTATAGGTGGGTGTGGTGCTTACCATCAGGCAAGTGACAGGCTCATCATCATCACCCTTCATCCAGGCTAGTAGAAAAAACAGACACTATTTTACAACCTTTATAAGATTATAAGGATCTTGTAGGTATTGATTTTATATTTTGAGCTGGTTTTCAATTTCCAAGTAAATGTTATTTATCAGATAAAATAAGATATGAAAAAAATTACATACAGTCCAATCTAATGTTGCAAAGAATATGTTCAAATATATACTTGGTAAATTGGCTAACTAACAATCTGGCAGATAATTAGGCATTGAAAAATTGGCCCCAAATTAAGTATATTATTAAACACAATTCTCTTGTATAGGTTCAAACAGAATTGGATAAAGATTGTAGTCATTTTGTTTACATCTACTACACAGAAACACAATCTCCCACATGTGCTATCTGTATTATTAGTAGACAACAAAGTGTTAAAGATTTTAAACTGCCTGAAGGCCTCCAACTTGGCTTAACAACTGCTGGTAGTCGATAACAGCCAGGCCTAATGTTTTACAGCGCCTTCTAGACTCTGGAGACTCTGCATTGAAAATACAATGGTCACCCGTCCATGGACTGATCGCTCAAGCAATTAGTAAGTGACTTTGACTTGTACTCAGTCTGTATGAGTGCCTCAAGTGTTTATAAAATGTTTCCAGTATTAAAACTTACTTACATTTGATACTGACATACTTTGAAAACCTAACCTTACCCAACTGTGAAAAGACGATATTTTAGTGCAGTCTACATAAATAAATTTTACTCCTAGAACATTTTGGCTAAATGGACTTTATCACCCAATTTAGGTGGTAATATGTTATCGCTTGGACATTTAGCTCTTTCTCTGCATGCTAATGACAACAAATGCTGATAAATAATATTACGTCACGAAAATAAGGTAAATCATAATCCTGCCATAATGATGAAGAAATGCCACTCACCCTTGCTCTTCAAGACTATCCTCAAGTTCTGCACACTTTACTTCGATCTTCCTCTTTCTCTCATGATCCAAAATTTCCCGATTAGGTTGTTTATTACACGCAGAATCTAGTTTAGCTATTTCTTCTTCAGTCCGGTAATTAACAGAATCTTTGGTTTTACGCACAGATGCCCAGTTTCGTTGTACGTAGCCGTTCGTGCCAGAGCCGCGAGGCGTCGTCAATCCAATACCATTATACATTCTACCGGTTATTTACCTAAAATCGTAATAAATTTTCAGTAACACATCAATATGCAGTCTAACAAGTGCAACGATACCATGCATTTTAGTATTATTCTAGTGCTTGCTTGTATTATACTTGAAATATATAATTTATACGCACTAAACATTATTTAGATCAAGCACATAAACATCTTACCATTTACAAGAGCCGCGTAATTAAATTTTATCCACTAAACATACGACACGACCATCTTGGTTGATTTTGATTTTATTTAAGGTCGACCGGAGTTTACCATTGTCTATGATATTATATTTGCGTTCAAGATATATTTTTTTGGCACAAATACTAAAAGATGTTATTCTCGTATACTTCACCAACCATATGGAGTGGAATTAGACTTTATCATTGAATACAAACTGTTTAATTGGAAATTGCACTCCTTTTGTATCCTAAATTCTTAATTATATGCATTACTTATGTATTAATTATATACAATAGCAAATGAAACCCAAATGATAACCTTATTTAAAAAATATTTTGTGAGACTTTACTGACTAATTAGAATACAATAACTGGCAAACCTAAAAACAAGTTTGAGGTTATGTTTATTTATTTACCGAAAGAAAATTTATTTAACAAAATTACGATTTAAGGGGTTTCAATTATAACAATTAACATTAAATATGATCGATAAAATGTTATATAATACAGTCCTCTGTCAAACGTTTTCGCCGTGTGGTAAATATTTAATAGCCGGTAATATTTACGGACAAATAGCAGTTTTTGAGTGAGTATCATCATAGTATCAATTTGTAAAAGGTTGTGTTGTGTTGTATGCAGCGATAGCTTAGTGGAGAAAGGTACGGACTGTAGAGCCGAAAGGCGTAGGTTCGAGATGAGCTCCAAGAGCAGCCGCTCTACCTTTTCTAAGTTATGTGCAATGACTTCAATGTATACTAATCGGCCGCCTGTGCGGCACGTAGAAATTGCGCCACTAAGTTAAGGTTAATTGACTGTAACTCAATATTGCTTACTCTTAACTTGTCCCGCGCTGTCAGCTGCATTATATGATACAATTTTACTTCTAAACAGCCTGTATATTCACTGTTAATTATCGCTTGCTTTAAACTGTAACGAAAAATCGTGAGGAAACCTGTATATTTGAGGAATACTTGAAAAAATTTCGAAAGTAATATATGAAGTCTGCCAACCTCCATTAGGCAAGCATGGTGGACTAACACCTAAACCCTCTCATTCATTAGAGGAGGCCTTTGCCTAGCAGTGAGATTTGTATAACACACCTAGTATTATCATACAACTGTTTATCTGTATGTATGTGTCACATATTTAATGTATTTTTTCTAGTCTCGGTAAAATTCTTAATCCTGTCATCGAGCTACTAACAGCAGATTATAACAAACCCAAACACATTCACACATTTGAATCTGATAAACAAATATGCAGTCTGGAGGCGACAGAAAAATTTCTTATTGTCGGTTCAGTTAACACAATCACTGGATGGGATTGGAAATCAGTGACTGGAGGAAAATTGAGTAAACCTTCCTGGACCATCAAAATATCTGCAAAATCTGCTATAGACCAGACTGACGTGAATAGTCTATGGTTGTCTGAGGATGAAGAGAAACTGTATGCAGGATGTGGGGATAATAATGTCTATGTGCATAATATGGAGGATGGTAGACTTGTGTCCACTTACAGTGGCCATGAGGATTTTATCCACTCTGTTCATGGAAAGTAAGTATATTATACATAAGTAAATAGTTCCATGGCTTAGATTTTCTATAATAATTATTCTTATAAAGTGCTGTGGGGATTTGTATGGATTAAAAACCTCAAAACGATCTGCACATAGTACATATTATATATTGGCAATTGAGTGCCCATGTGACTGAAAAAGAACCTTTAACTATTTTAAATCCAGACACCTAAATCCCCCTCCCCTCCCCAATCCCTTAATGTTCCTCGCTCTCCTTTAAGGTTGACAATACTTCCATGATACATCAGGTACTGTAGATGTTCAAGGGCAATGAAGTTCACTTATCATCAGGTGACCCACTTGAACATTTGTCAGTCTCTGCTATAAATAAAAACTACAAATAAACATTTATTAAGCTACTGATCACACCTTCACTCCCTTGACATTTTTTCCGGTGCATAAAGTAGCTTTTTTATGACTTATATAATCACTGGAGATATTCTTAACATACTAATAAAAACTGCATCAAAATGCATCATCATTCAGCAATTTCCAACAAACTAACAGACAGCAAGGATTCTTTTGTTTTATTATAAGTACAGATTAATTGAGTCACAGACTAACCGCCAATTTCAATAAACAATCTTATTTTGATACTCCAGATTGATTCCACAAATAAGCCAACCAGAATACAGTTTGAAAATCATCCATACCAATTACCTAGTTTGATTGGTTTCCAGGATCAATTTCAGAGAATCGAACTAAGATCATTTATTCAAATCTGCCACTATTGATGCATAACTATACAGGGTTATTTTTAAAACACCAGCAACCTCGCAGGGGTAGATTCCTAAGGTTATAAGCTACTACTTTTGTTCTACGACTTTTGATAATTTGTAAGATTTTATTTTCATACAAAAATAAGTATTAATTTAATTTCCGTCTTGAATATTAACAACGCGCATCGCAGATTACGTAAACAAATACGCGAAGCGTGGGGAACCGGGCTAGCGGCTTTGAAGGTCAACGCTCGAGCAGCTGAGCGGCGCCTTTGAGTCGCGCGCGCCGCAGTCTACGAAGTAAAACACGACACAACAAAAACTTGTAAAATCATTTTTTTTAAATATATTGAGTTATATCCAAACTCGTAGAACAAAAGTTGTTCCGTATGAGGTCAGCTATCTGGTCCTGCGAGGTTGCTGGTGTTTTAAAATTAACCCTGTATAATTGAAAAATAATAAATCATATTGAACAAAATTATATAATTCCCCTTTTATATTAGTGAATTCAATAGAGGAGGCCCGTGCCCAGCAGTGGGACGAATATAATATATAGGGCTGATAAAAAAAAAAAAAAAAAAATAGTGAAATATTTTTTTTCCCCAGGAATCAAACACTCGTAACTGCAGGAGAGGATGGAATGGTGCTAATATGGGATCTGAGGACAGGCAAATCCCATAATAAAATAGAACCGTACAAGAACGAAAAAGTTAGTCGGAGTGATGTTGGCAAGTGGGTTGGGTCTGCTTCCATTGGAGATGACTGGATTGTAAGTGATATTGTTTAAAACTCATATCATATCTCCTCATTGGTCTCGTGACAGTGTACTGGCTGCCAACTGTGAGGTCCTAGGTTCAATCCCCAGGTTGGGCAATTAGGCTGCGGTTAGACGACGCGAAAAATTTCGTGCGGCCGCACGATATTTTTCAGTCATAGCAAATGTATGTCTTATTAACTAGGACTTAACGTTGAAATTCTTTGTGAGTAACCAACCGCGCGGCGGCCGCGCGGTCGCGTTTACACGATCGCGCAGTCGCCGCGTGGTTGGATCGTTGCGAAGAATTAAACATTATGGCTTAGTCAATAGAGTTTACATTAGTTTTTCGAGTGATTCGAGCGAGGCGCCCGCGCGGCCGCCGCGCGGCCGCAACGCGGTGGCATCCCTTGTCATATAAACGCGCCCTTACAATTATTCTGAATTATAGACTGGAAAAATTACATTCATTGCCTGGGATTGAAGCGCCTCGAGATATTTTATCGACTCGTTTAATGATGAAAATCTGTTTTATCTGTTACTCTATATGCCTATTGAAGCTAATATGCCGGTATTAGGCCCGGTATTCTTGCCACGAGAAAATGTTGCAGTGCCCTTTTCTCACGCTATATCTATATCTCTTATCATGGTCTGTATGTCGATACGGTTTGCGGTATAAATATGGCACTAGCTGTTATCGACAAAGTTGTTTCTCTCTCGCGGGATATCTTGTGGGCTTATGCTAAGCGGTCAGATAGAGTTTGATAGCATAATCGAGCTAATTCGTAAAAAGTGGAGACGGTAACGCATAACATTAATTGTTGTATTGTATATGACGCGGCGAGCTCCAGGTAGATGCGTCACGGAGGACAGGTGTTACAATGTGTTCTTACTCACGGACGGAACTAGACTAATCTTTGAAATGGCAAGACGCCATCTTATATAGAGGAAGATTTTCATTCTCCCCACTTAGAAAGTGGAATTACTTGGTAAACAACACAAACCACCCTCAAATTATCAATATGACTGGCGGTACCGACAATTAACGTAGAATAACATTATTTAAATAGGTCAATTCAGTATCCGTACTCTTCATGCCCCGACATATACATTTTTTACTAATTTTGTCAGGTATGCGGCGGTGGTCCTCGTCTAGCACTCTACCATCTCCGGTCCCTCGACGCCGTCACAGTGTTCGACATCGCTGACCACGGCATTCATGTTGCATTCTTCCACGAAGACTGTATTTTTGCTGGAGGTGCAGCGAAACATCTATACCAACTCAGTTACTCTGGCGAAGTGAAGGTGGAACTACCTGTGTCAGCCACTACAGTGTACTCGGCAGTGTTAAGGACTACCCCGAATAATGTACTGTCCATTGCTGGGTCTAGTCCAGAAATAGATCTATGTACCACATTTAATTATAGAGATCAGGTTTTGCATTTTCGTTGAATGTTTTTTATGTTGTAGGGATTAATTAGGAGTTTAAGTATTATTGTAAATGTACTGTTTTGACTTGTGGATGTGTGATGTGGATGGAATAAATAATGAAAATATTGGCAACAATAATTTATTTTCCTTCCTTTGAGCTCTACACGTGCAGACAATCGTATCACAACAATCATATTTCTACGTATGTGCATGTTATTAGTTGTCACATTGTAATCAACATGCGTGATTAAATAAATAAATACATCGAACAGTGATCTATCTCACTAGTCCTATCGTGTTGTCCCATGATAAAAAAAAACATTGTTTTTATTGCCTTGATAGGCAGACGAGCAAGCGGTTCGCCTGATGGTAAGCGGTTACCGCCGCTCATGGACATCGGCAATGCTAGGGGCACGGCCATTTGTCTTATCGAGGGGCAATATGATGACTAGTGAGATAGATCCATCAATCACACACAAAGTCCCGTAACCGTAATGCGAGTCTTTTTAATAGCTGTCATGTCATTCATATACAAGTATGGAGCTTATACGTTTTCAATACAATCCGCGAGGGGCGCTGTACGGATCTTGATATGTATCGATCGCTAATACGGATCACGTGATAGCTATCGAGTACTGATTTAGGAGAGTCACTTGATCCAAAAACATTGCGTTTCCAGAGATCATTTCTTCCATGCACTTGCAGACTAGAATGAACTTCCCACGCTGTTTCGGCACGGCTATAACATATCATTCAAATGAGGCTTAAACTGGGATTTCACGATAGGCACTGACTTGGCTGCACGGGTAACCACTTTACCATTAGGTGAGCCGTCAGCTCGTCTGCCTTTGACGGTCAATAAAAACGCCTGGCAACCCTAGATAAATCCGTGGCCCGTTATAACCGCGGGTATATACCCTTGACTCCCATCCTTTTTCTTCACATAAAACCAGTCGGTATCATCAGTCGCCAGTCCTCGATCCTGTGCAAGTACCACTACATCACCTTGCTGCACACTCAACGTCTTCTCGAGCACATTGCCTATATAATCACTATTCACCACTAACAAAGTTTGTCTTTTAACATCACGTTCGTGCACCCTATCTACACTTGTCACTGATTTGGTCTTTAAGTACAGACTGTCGAAGTCCCTTTCGGGGCAGATGTCGGGTTTTCGCCTGATCCTCGGTTGGTATCGGCATTCTGAGCGTGTTCTGCCGCGTAATTGCTCCTTTTCGTTGTCGGTGAGGTTGCCGCAGGGTCGTGGGTAGATGTCGGTACTGCTTTCCCAACAAGGCGTTTTTTTCTGTGGTGATGTTCTGGAATAGAGTAATAAATATGGTTGATATATTTTTATTTAATGTTCCGATATCGTAAATAGGATAGTTACTTTTATCTCGTGGTCTATTTGGATAAAAACATGATAATTTCTTTCTTAATTCTTAAATCTAAATTTGTGTAATTTTTTCTTGTCACAACAATTTAGGTTGCCTGATCTAGGGCGCGAACCCATGACCTGCCGCTAGTCCAATGAGGCCAAGTTCATTCAACCCGACTCCTGACATAGCTATACCTTCCAAATATCTTTGCCACGTTTCTTTCATAATTTCATCTACTTTCATTAGTCTCATATTTTCTGTATTTAAACCACTCGTAAATGTAGGTATCATAATTTAACGTTCAATATTAGGCGTCGATAAAATTTTGTCGGCTACTTTTTCGTGCTAATTCTAAGTGACGTTTATAAGTAACGCCCTATACCACACTTAATGTCGTAGGGCGTATGTTACGGCAACAAACGAAAACCTAGTGAGTCTGCGTTTCGTACGGTGAGTGAGATATCCGGAAGCCCAAATCCCCTCCCCTTCCCAATCCCTAATTATCGCTTTCCTTTAAGGTAGACACCGCGCCCATGATTCTTCTGGTGGGAGGCGTACATGGGCGGTGGAGATCATTTACCAACAGGTGACCCACTTGCTCGTTTGCCGGCCTATGCTATGCAATAAAAAAAATAGTCTAGCGCGCGAATTTAACGTTTATAAGCATACCTATTCGGCAGTATCCCTAGAGGCAAACAAGCGCTGTACAGCACGTAGCCTTCGTGGCCGTGCGGCGTCTGCGCATACAGCCACTGGTCGTTCTTAAACACGGCGTTGACGACGGTGCCGAGTGGTAGCATTAACTCCTGCTGTCTCTCGCCCTGCGTCTGGTACAGTGTGCTCGGGTATGCGATCACTACCGGAATGTTGCCGGGACGGTCGATTGTTGCCTGAAAAAATAAATAAATAAACGTAATTATGGATAGTTCTGATAACTTGCTAAAAACCGATAAACTTATATATAAGTAACGTTATGGTAAGTGATCGCCACCGGCCGTGAGCACCCGCAATTCCATAGGTATCATGAGTCAGTCGAAATAATTGAAGGTCGAGGATGATAGCGAGGCGATAAAACAATACCGGCAAATTACCGGCTTGTCCCGCCTGAAGTTAACAACGAGCAGTGCATTGTTTTCACTAAAGGCAAATGCCGGTCTGCGTGGCGTAGTGGGCGAGAGGCCAGCCACGAAACGTGAGGCCGTAGGATCGATTCCCGCACTGAGACAAATGTTTGCGTGACCCATAAATATTTGTTCGGGTCTGGGAGTTATGGGATCGCAACTCATAGTTCCTGATACCCATGATAAAGATTAACCTGGTGTGGGGTGACGACTATGCGTATGACTGTTTGACTGTTATGACTGGTATATTTATTATTATGTATGTTTTACCATATCTCGGCACATATAGAGTCCTGTATCTTAGGTGCGTGGGGCCGAAGCGAACTAGTATCAGCTCGTATTACAGAGACTATCCCGCCCACACACCCGTCACTGTAAATCCTATAACTAGGATCGATAGTGGCACGCAGAGTTCGATTCCGAGCAATGAAGCCTGATGAGTCTCTGGGAACGCGAAGCTGTCTTTATCCCGAAACAAAATGAATCAATTAGAAAAATAGGTTAGAGTTGTAAATAACATTTTTTCCTCTTCTCTTTGCAGCAAAGCGAGAGGCAAAATAATGAACTTAGATGGACCTCAAGAAATCAGCCAGATCTAAGGCACCACGGTTGTTATTTAATGGGTCCTATCATGCGAGCTGTCAAACTTGATTTTCCGGAATGCACGGAAATGATTCGTTATCTCAACAAGATCCATATAGTATAAAAATTTAGATGTTATAAGAATACTGTTTTAGCATAATGTTGCGATTATCATGCCAGAAACGACACTCCCAAAGAATATGATGTGCGGACTGTTCGTACTCACAGTCAGGTGTGATGATGATGAGAGAGATTATGGGCACGCAGGCGAATCAACAACAAAATAGTTGAATGCAAATATGTAATAGCATTTCAACCCACATCAAGTTAAAATTCAGATATTGAGTATAATAATAAAAATATCATAAATGAAACATTTCCCATGTACGATTATGCAAATTAGAACTTTAAATTAATTATTGATTTAAGTTACATGGATTTAGCAAAATAAAATTATTATCTCAATTTTTATTTGTTGTGGGTTGAAATTTTATTGCATATTTGCATCCATTTACCGTTGCCATGGCCCATGAGAAATTGTGAAATAAAGTGATTAAATTCTAATCAAGTATTTGTTAGGCGATCGTGAACTGAAGGAAATTCAGATTTAGATGCCACCACTTACTAGAAGTACGTATGTCTCATCATTCAATCAAAAAAAAAAATGGAGGCGCTCATAGCCAGTTGCACTCGCTGATCGGTAAACGATTAGCGAGTTAAGTAAACTTTGGCGCGGTCTGCCTATGGATGGGTTACCGCTTTGTGATATTTCAACTGAGCGTCTCTGTGCTTCAAAGGATACATAAAAAGTTGGTTCCTGATGTTATTAATAGACAGCAATCGTTAAGACAAGTCAGAGGCCTTCCAGTAGCTTGAAAACTTGGACACTAGGCTGGCCACTAACTATTCGTTATAGAATAAAATAGTACAATGTAACCCTTGTCCCAACTCTTATAGTATTCTGTATATAGCATATATGTAACTATGGCCTTTATGAAAGGTTGTGTTCCCGCAATATCCAGATTTAGAATAAAGATAAATACACCCAACAGTCACACACATAGTACTGACCCCATAGTAAGATACGATCGTGGGTATCAGGAACTAAGAGAGACTTTTCGGTCTCACAACACCCAGACCCCGAAACAAATATTTGTGGATCACACAAACATTTGTCTCGGTGCGGGGATCGAACCCGCGGCCTCTAGCTGCACAGCTATTCGCCCGCTGCGTCACGGAGGCTGTCTATAATAACAAAAAAAATGGGAGTAGGTTCGGACCCTCAGTACGTGAGACCGACGCCTAATTGATCGGTTTCCGTGGTCTCTGCTGAAAGTATAATTCAAAATGTATTTTTTATATATAGATGGTAAAGGCTTAATAATTGAACCTCTGCTCTTTAAGCCAAATATATACCTATAAATGTTTGTTACCAATGGGTATTTTATAATAATCAGTGTTGATTGCAGAATAATCGCTAACAATTTCATCAAGATGATGAATGTGTAAAGAAGCAGTGGAAGTCGTTTATACGTAATCGGCTAAACCATCTCTCTACATTTTACACGTCGATCGTGGGAATAGGTACAACAATTTATGAGCTAAGGATATTTAAATCAAATTCTTATTTTTATTTCTTTGGTACTAGCTTTTATGAGTATTTTCGCCCGTGTCATTAACGCTAAAGACAATATCATATTTTATCGAAATAAGTTCAGCAGTTAGGGAGTGATAATAAATTCAAACTGAGCTTAGCAAACTGTGGGCTACATCTTTGCCCGCCCTGTCAGGAATGCAGACGTGAACTAGTGTTTCGCAAAAGTAGCTAAAATTGATTAATTGTGTTCAACATACAACACTAAACATTAAACAGGAAAGAACAATTATCGCTTTAGGCAATATCTTACAAGCAACCATTAGTTGCACATACAAAGATTAAATAAATATATATCTGTATTTAACTATAATACACAATACATATATACCTACAGACATGTAAACTTTATTTGCTATGTAGTCGACTATAATAGAGAGAGCAAACTTCAAAGTGTTTTATTGTATAAAATAAAATATTTCAACAAGCTGTAAAGAGCGGTCAAAGGTTAATGACAAATTATTGAAAGCTCATAATATTTTTAAATTCACCCATGAAATATCGCATTATCGGCCTCTTGAACGTAGGTCTGTACTCGAGACGCAAGTACTCTCGCAATTACACCATAACGTTTCACCTCTACACATACAAGATATATTGTTGTGTTAAATAAAACCCATTGATGAATGGGCCCGTCCACTCGCGCATTATTCTTTAGACATGCTTTGCCCTGACACATAACTCAAAATACAATACCCGGCCGATTATCTTGTACGTGTACGCCGAAGCTAAAAAATCCCTTTCGGTAATCGATCTTTTCCGAACGCAAAGCGAAAAAAACATTAAACCTCCGGAAAGAATTTCCAAAATTGTAAATGACGAGCAATTTGTGTTCAGTCCAATTTTGCGCCAATTTCGCGGCCTATAGGTTCGATCAGGTTGCGGGGTAAGGCACAAAAAGCTGAATAAACCATAATGTCATAATAACATCGGAGAAATGAATAATGATCGGCGTGTAGTGTGTACGTACATTGTGTAGGCATTTCTTTCATGTGAAAGACCCGCTAAGATCGCAATAACGCATGCCAAAGCATGATGAATGGTGCTTTCCGTAAATTAAAATTTGTTGCATTTAAATCAGTTGCGTTAATTATTTTTCACTTAGGAACGCTGTTTGTTTTTATGGGCATGTAATGCATAAATACCCACAACAAAGAGGTTTAATTAAGTACTTGTGAGTTTGTTTATATGGGGTAATCTCTGGAACTACTGATTCGATTCAGAAATTTCTTTCACCAATAATGCTCTTTTTAACCGTCTTCAAAAAAGGAGGAAGTTCTCAATTCGGAGGGTCCTTTTATTCAATATCAATTTGAATTATAATAGAATAAGAGTAAAAAAAATCCGACACAAGTGGACTCACAACAAAATGCTAGTTTGTAATAAGTCAGAACAACATAGCTTACCTCACTTAAAAAGCTATCCAAATCCCTGATGTCGTACCCGAAAGTTCCGTTTTGTTTAGTTTTCTTTCTCTTGTGCCGATGCCTGTGTTTTCTCCTCATGTATCCTTCATTGTCCACACTTGTGTCATCCGAGTACGTATCATGTCCATTCATGAACTCATCACAAGCACTCCTAAACCTAAGGTTATGGTAATACTCATTGCGACCCACTACCCTGTCTCTTACGTCCCTAGTCTTACACTTTCCGAGCCGTTCATTTTCATTGAATCTCTGGTTATGCCTCTGGCGTCTGTCGACATTATTGCCGGTTGTATGTTTTATCCTCTCCTCAGTTTGTATATTCTCTGTTGGAAAGTTTTTATTTTCTAAGTTCTCCTTGAGAACCCAAGTTAAGGATATTTTTGATTTATGCCGACGGGTCAAAGGTGTCGAATGCCACAGGCCCATATCATCGATCTCAGTATATTCTACTACGGTGTCTTCAAGATCATCCGGAATAGCTGCTATTTTACAATCCGCTAGCAAATCCAAGACTTTACACACTGGTGCTTCGTCCTAAAAAATAATGTCACTATGTTTAAATAGATCCAATAATTATGTAAATATATGAGTTCTTTTTGCAAAATCTTTCGTACCGGCTCATCCAAGCCAAGCTGCTCTGGTTCATTGTTGGCACCATCGTTCGCGCTGTACGGTGGCGGTAAATCTTTGTACGTAACCTCTGAAAGCACAATAATAATCAATTTACTTACAATCGGTCGTAACACAGCGGATGGGATTATTAACGAGGTTTATACCACAGTCAGCTGAGCGAATTATTGGGCATAAATAATGAACGCGTTGTAACAATGGACGTGGGCGGTGAAACAATGCCCTCCCGAGGGGATGCGCGCTCCCGAACTACCCGCGCGGCTCCCAGCTCGCCGGAGCACCACCGCGAAATTAGTTTAGAGTGCGCACTAGCCGCGTCGGTCGGAGTAGATCCCCGTGCGCGCCGCCACAGTCCACGGCTTCTCATCCAACACTGACCCTCGTGATACGCTATCGACGCCGCCCTCCTCTAAAAAATCTCGGAACGTTGCAGCGAACCCTCCGCGTGAGAGTGGAGTGCGACGATAATGCCTCAGGACACGGTTCGCAGCTGACACGAATCGTTTACATTCCGACAATTTTGAATTTAGATAGCTCAATGCAGACCGCTCACCTGTTCACGAGGGACATCCTGCCGATTTGTTAAATTAATGCTAAACGAGATCGTCTGTTGCAATCCAGTTTTTTGTACACATTATTTATCGCTCGCAAAATACCGACTTGTTATAAATTAAGCACAGAGATTGCTGTTGCTTTACCATCATTCATCTTTATAACAAGGTATCTATTAATTCAAATTAGATGAAATTCAAAATAGGTATTTATAAAAATGTATTGCGGTTTATAGCGTACAACATGCCGTATTGTGTACGAAACTGTTATTCTCAATTAAGTAACATATATCATTGGTTATTGTGCTTTTTATGCGTAAAGACTGTCTAATCTTATTGTAAATTATCTGTCGCGTTAATGTGAGCAGTTCCTAGACCATCCCTTAGATGTTCCTAATTGTAACGTCTTTATTATTACGTGTATTAATATATGTAGGTATATGTTTTGTGCAAATTATTACTGCCCCATGTTCTATTTTCTATTGCATTTCGTTTGTTTTACCGATGGGATGCAGCGTCGATATTACGATACCTAAAGACTTTTTTAGATTCGTCACAATATAAACTAAGTAAACTCAATCCTATAACGTTGCAACTAGGTATACCAACCTTTATCAACTTGATTAATTCATAAAACTATTCTAACTTCACAGACTGCACTAGATTATAAAATAACACCACACAAGGCCGAATGAAGCTCCGCATTTGCCGTGGTCAGTAATTACAAAGTGCTAAGAGTTCAAATAATACACAAACGTTACCGTCTGTTTGAACATTTTCTCACGCTTTTGTTTCGTTGTTGGCTTCGACTCAACACCTGTGTTTATATTTCGTTATCTCCTCGAAAGTTAGATTTATTTTTGTTACAATAAAACAAGACAGCTCTTCTAAGTTTTATGGATTGCTTTTGGAGGACATCCTAATCTCTAGGCTTTCAAGTTAAATCATTTAGAATATGAATTTATAGAAGATAAAAAAATATGGGACTAAAGCGACTGATGAAACTTGTATAAATCAAAGTATTACTACTTTAATATTGATTAAAAGGAATATATAAAAAGTAAACGAGAAATCATGAATTAGCATTATTATTCAACATTCGTCGTCAGCAAACACATAAAAGTAATAGAATTAGCAATATAAAAAAATTAAGTTACAACATCGTAAGTGAATCTACAGAAATGTATGAGATGCGGACTATTTTTTGCGTTTAATTTTATGCGGAGAGATGTAAGCTATAATATAAACGATTATTCAATGATCATTTCCTGTATTTGGTAAATTTTATAGAACTTGGTTATAGACTTTTTTATACTCTTACATAGTGTAGCGATTCACATTGTGGATAAATTGGTCAATGGTGCTTTTTCGGTCTCACAAATTGAGCTGGGGACTAGTATAAACTATTTACAGTACATCCTACTTTGGAGCCTAATTTAGGAAAAAAACTATTCACATCGGACCATTTATTTAGATGCTACATACAGGCATATGGCTCAAACTTATACAGAGTTATACAACCTCCTTTCGCGTTGGTAGTTAAAAATACAATAGAAGACTGATGAGTCAAAAGGTCAAGTTTAAGAGTGTAGGAATAATTTACAACTTACATTATTAATTGTACTAAATGAAAAATGACAACGCTATTATTAACGTGATATATTGAAAAACCGTAATTAAAGGAGTTAACAGCCGCTGTACATTAGCAGTTTTAATTGATTTTATTATACTCACACACGCCTGTAATCCCCGAAGAGGTAGGCAGAGATGTAACCATTAAACACATTTTAATTTTCATTTAAACACATTAACATTAACCACATTTCGCCGGGCGTATTTTCGTCCCGTGATGTGAGCCTATCGCCGTACCGGGCACAATTCCAGACTCCGGGCTGATACTGAGCATTTCGTGATAGGAAAACCCAATATAACCTTTACCCGTCCCGGGGATCGAACCCGAGACCACAACAGTCGTATCGCGTACGCAATACAACTGCGCCAGCGAAGCAATATATTGATATACAACTATTATGTTTGTTTACCTCTATGGAAGTGTTAACTGTTTGGTGATTACTTATATTAAGAAGTATTCTGTGCCCTGTCACAGATTGCTGAAATATAAATCTAGAAACAAGTGGCATTATACAAGTGTATAGTTTAATTTTTGACCATAGATTTAGTGTGGCTTTAGATTTTTAAACAGATACTAAGTCCAATATATTTTTATTGTCGTTTTATCTCTTTAGAATTAAAGTTAGGTAAGCAACTAATACCTATCTCAATTTAACGGGTCTAGTTTGGACATAAACCACACAGTTTTTGTGAGGATATAAAAATATTTTTAAAACCCACATTAAAAATTATAGCTTTTGCATTTATTTTATCTGGTTCGTAAATAAAGAATGTTATAAAATTGACAACGGTATGGCCGTGCCCGTGTCTCATCAAATGTGGTGTAGCGTGGCGTGGGTGGTATTTATCTATAACAGGATAATACAATGTACGATTCACACTTAACTTTGTGTTAAAAAGTATTCCATATCAAACCTATATTAAATTTTTTAATATTCCAGTAAATCGAGGTAGGTAGGTAAGTTGTCAAGTTGTTAAAAGGATCCAAATGCCAACCGACATTGAGGTTTTATAATATCACTTTTTCGACGTATAGATAATTACGGTCGGTCGTTAGAATCATATTCGAGAAATATACATTTTTGCAGTTATCAACACTATATCATCTTAATGTGCCAGGAATTTGCATTGGGTTGCATAGTTTTCATTTTCTCGAAGACCCCCAAGGCGGTTCCGTAATCCATTCTAGGAACCTGTTATTGCGTTCTCTTGTTTAAGTATTTTATTTCGTCAATAAAACTACAATATACTTTTTCTTTAAATAAAATTAACGATATGTCTTATTATTATCAAACGTTGTAAAATAAAACGGATAATCGCAGCGAATGCATGACGGAATGTAGAGGTAGATAGAGTCAATGAAAAAGCTGCGAATAAGACACCACGACGCGCGCGCCATCAACAGAGGCATTAGTCATTTACGTAACTTACGCATGTTTTACTACATCATTGTATTGTGCATGCGTAGTTGGTTTAAACTCTTGGCAATTGATTTTCTTTTTTATTCAACGTGGTTTTAAAAGTGCAAGAAAGTTAATATATGACCGTTACCGTAGCTTGACTTGTTCCGGAAAGGATTTCGAATATTTAAAGCGGCGTAAAAACTGAAGACAATGGTTTTTAAGTGGGACTCACGAGCATATCGCTATGAAGGGAATGTGTCCGCACAATGGGCGGGAATGCAGTGCGCGGATCACGGCACGGAGCACGACTGCCAAAAACGTGAGCACGCACTGCCGTGACACCGAGCTGCCGCCCATTGTTGTACGATGTGTATAATTGAGGACCTGTCCTTTACAACCGTACCGTAGATCTGTGGTCACTAAAGGTGTTTATACCTGAAAGCGTCTTCGCCTTCGTTTTTTGAATATAAATAATTTTAGGAATAACGAACAAATAAGTAGGAGTAACTACATGCAAAATTTAAATTATATTAGTATGGTTTCTTTTAATATTTTGAATAACATTAAAATAGTTATTATGTTAAATAAAAAACACAGCGTGTCTATTAAACTCCCTCATCAACAAGTGCTTCTGAGTATTTACCCAGACGCACCTGTTATCGGATCTAAGTTAAACGGAAGGGCTTAACTAAAGAATTCCGCACCCGCATTTACAATGGTGATTGTTCGTTGGATGATGCCTGTGATAGGGAGGCAAAAGTAATTGCTACTTAGGGTTCCTCCACATCAGCAGTTGTTTCAACTCGCTGGATTGATAATAATCAGCCTATACATATATGACATACTGGTCATGTATTGAGAACTTTTTATCGCAAAAAACAAAGATGCAAAAAAGGATATGATTAAATGCAGATGAAGACCATCATTAGATCTTTTAAGATTTATTGCCAATATTATATACCCTTGGACTACTAACTTAATGATACAAACAAATTGGCATCTACCCGGTGGCAAGCAAGTACCAACATTGCAGGAATCGGAAGTAAGTATCGCAAAAGCATCTTCATGGCCGATGCTGTGTGTTTTGTAAACACTTATTATTAAATTATTTCCAATTATTTTTATCACATAAATAGTTTTATTCTGTGACTTTATCATATTTTGCGCATTTTTAATTACCATAAAAAAATTACTTTATCTGGAATTTGATTTAGAATTTTACACAACTACGAAGGTACTAACCTTTATAATCAATATACAAAACACATAGTGTTCTATGACCTTTGATAACGGGTTTATGGTTTTGTGGATGGTCAATAATTATTAGTAACTTGTACGATAGAGTAGGCGTTTCTAAAAAATAATTCGTGGACCATTATAATGAGTTGCCGATAATAATCTACGTAATAATATGTTTAGTGTAAAGGCTAGTTTAGCGTTCGGTTTACGTGTTTGCATTTGAAGTTTTTGATAAAGATAGGTAGGTCCGGATGGACACACGGACTCGCATCCCTCGCGTAACGGATGGATGAGAAGTTTTTTATAAGTAAGTTTTTAAGTACCTACGTACTTATTTATTTATATAAGTCGCCTGATCGGTCTATTGGCAGCATAATAAGGCTGAGAAACCGATTAAATTATTATTAAATTATTTATTTTTAGTTTTAGTGATTATTAATCGTTGTTTATAAGATTTAAATTTTTATATATTTTTGTTGTACTTGCATTGCGTTCGCACGTCACACAGACTTCCCATTGAAAACCAGCGCTGAAGTACAGCTAAGGCTGTATTTCAGCATAAAGTTGAATGGGAAGTCCTGTTATTGGTCTAAGATAATACTGGTATGATGTACCTATGTAAAACTATTTTGTGTCTAGTCCAATAATAAATTTTTCTTTCTTTCTTTTCTTTCTTTCGATGAAGTCAATGATTCGAATACCAGGATTGGGCAATCACAATTTGTATTTGAGTTACAATATATTTGTACGATAAGCCTCATGGTTTTTTGTAAAGGATATAAGAATTTCTTTTGACAAAAAACCATTGATATACCTACCCGTTATTCAGTTATGAGGATCTTCAAAAGTAATTAAAAATATAGTTAAAATTCTACTATGGTGCATTTTTCATTAACACCATCTGTGCCAATGTTACGCTGTGACTTATCTAGTTAATCATTCGTATTCAATAAAGTGGTATTTAATTATACGTATTCAATGCTTGACAGAAAAACCATTCAACTGGCAACATAATTAATTAACTCGAACAAAATGTAGATAATATATGAGACGCGAGCGAACAGGCACGAACCAAATCTCGGGCGTATAGGTATCCGTGAGTGAAATTTGCAAATTCCTGGCAAGGATCATTGCAGGAACTGGTAGGAGGGCAGGGTGGAATTAAGGGTAAGTGTGGGCAACCGATTATTCCACCGTGAGAACGCGTTAGGCCGCAGCAGCGAGCTCGCGGTCCGCACAACCAGCGTCTGCAGCAAAACTAATTACGATACATTTGTTTCGTTAGTAATTTATGAATGAATGTTACGTTTTGTATTGTATTATTTATTACTAGATTTTGCTCGCGGCTCCGCCCGCGTGACTGCTTTTCCCGGGATAAAAAGTAGCCTATGTCTTATTCTGATGTATAAGCTATATTATTGTAAAGTTTCATTAAAATCCATTCAGTAGTTTTTACGTGAAAGAGTAACAAACATACATACATCCATCCATCCATACTTACAAACTTTCGCGTTTATAATATTAGTAGGATTTTGTTTCTGCGTGGCGTTACCTCAGCCTAATACCAAAGTCCGCTTTTCCATCACGATTTGACGGTGGATTTTGTATTATGTGGGGCGACCCGCCGTCTAACTCCAGCAACCCACTACAGGAGTAAAGTTTCGTCATTTCCTCATCCATTATTCAGCAGAGTGTACTATGTGCTGGTTAGATTGGCTTTGGGTTCATGATGGTGGGGGCCCACTTACACTCCTTTTAAACAATATTCCTCTTTCTATACACTCTATGAATAAATAGTAAAATGTAACGTATTCCTTGTCTTAGAAAAATAAATACAAATTCTTTATCGTAGCAGAATGAGATGCCAGCTCAACATTATTACTACGAGTTATTATTTTTTTGTTTTATTAATCACAAATAATTATATGCGTCGATTCAAATTTTAGAATAAAGACCATAATATTATTTTGTGGACGCTACCTCCCCTATGGGCCAATATAGCCCTACACGCAGCAATCAGTGAAAAGCAACAATTGCTGCGCGCATTATTCCGTCTCGGAGCGCGCAGCGATGGTCAGTGCATACTACATACTGCATATATCCATGTATCCACATTTACACGTGACGCCTCCCGCCCGAGTCCCGACCGCTAGGGATAGCACGAAGACAACATAGACTAATGAGCCTAAAGACGCCACATAGACTGAGTTTTACGTAAAAAAAAACACAATCGCAATATAATGCTTGAGGTGGAGGTGAGTGTAATTTTTTTGGGTTACCATTGGTTCTTTTAATAGCAGAGCCTTGAGAGGCACAAGAGGCACAAGAACAAGCCAGTGGGTAGCTGAAGATCAAGATCTACACTGCCACTATACCAGAAGAGTCATGCATACATTACCAATGTTAAAGAAGAGGAATAGTGCTTGGGAGTGGGAGGAGTCTTTTAGGCATCTGGAAATATCAGTCACGAAACCAAACGCAACAGCAAGCTGCCACTTCGTGTCGGTTTTTGTGAGACATTGGTATTACCTCGGTCGAGCTGTTCCATTCATGCTGAAGACAAAATTGTCTACACCGTGAGTCTAGCACTAATATATAATACATACCAAGTGTCGTAACTCCACAATAAGCACCAGATAGAGTAAATCAAACAACGGAGACGTATGATGAGGCGCATTACCATGTATGTATTAAGCCTAAACTCTGTCCATTACATGCTGTGATGCCTCTAGCCGGTTTGTCGCCATAACGTAGAGCCTGCCGCACCGTTCCTAGTATTTAGTGAGTGGCGTCTTGTAGGTTTATTTATCTGTGCGTCCTATACACTACGGTAATCATGGTGGAAAGCTACATGTCACGATATTTCTTTTGTTTTGGTATTCCTATTTGCATTTTACTACATTTGATCGACAGCTATAGGTTGTGCAAAAGGACTTTAGTGTGTGACTAGAATATAACAGCTTCTTTGTACTCTGTAATATTACATACGCACCCACACCTGTATTCCCTAGAGGGGTAGGCAGAGCTATAAACAGTACACTCACATTTCGCCAAGCGTATTTCCGTCCCATGATGTGATAGGGGGCGAGCCTATCCCCATATCGGGCACAGTTCCGAATAAAGAAAATCGCAATAAAACTTTTACCCGACCCGGGAATCGAACCCGAGACCGTAAGCGTACCGCGTACGCAATAGAACTGCGCCGCAATAAAATTTCAATCTCCGAATCGCGGTACGATTTCTGCTATCTATTGATAGTTTCCCATGTCCCTCGTACTCTGTTGTAAACCAAAATTAAATTACGCCACCTTCGTGAAACCTATCGAATACAAAAAGTGTGTAAAAACTGTTGTATTACGGCGTAAAGAACATTGCAGCCAATGAAATTACTAATTTTTTTTTGTGGGGCTCTATGCCCCACTCTCGTCCCTCTGATATTATTTTTCAGAGATGTTACCCAGCTAGAAAAATTCTCAACATCTTTTAATATAAAAACCCCGTAATAATGCAATGTAAAAAGGATATATAAATATATATAGATAAAAATGCACACATTACAGTGTTTGTCTGCATTATTACAGTAATAAAAGTACAGAGACATACAAATTTAAAACTAAAATGTAAACAATAAAAACATACAACTATGTAAAACAGTCACACATATTGTGCTCGTCAATGTCTCTGTACTGTCCTGGAAAATCATTCGTCCGACAACTACACAGTAAAACAGAATAAAATATCACGATAAGTATGCCAAAAAATACAATTTATTAAAAAGAAGTTTATACACGATGCATACTTATTACTGGTCACAGATTTTACACAATTATTAGGATATAGCATGTCTCCTTCTCTAAAACACACTTTCCTTGGCAACTAAATTCTCTTAATTTTATATTAAGCTGTATAGTTGCCCCGGCTATTTATTTCGCGACAACACTTTACATGCTATAAATTACTACATTATGAGACTTCATTTGTGCAGTACCATAGAATGAAAGTTCTGTGTGGTCTTCCTATTTTTCGGCAGGTTCTTTCCAAATTCCATCATACGGGCGAACTCCTCGTTGCACTGCTTTAGTTAAAAATGTTTAGCTTGTAGCAGATTATAGAAGAAAAGATTTCAACGACCAAGTAAGTTCCCATATATACCTATTAGGAAAAATATATCAACGCTTGAAAGGCAAAAATATCTAAGTGACATTGAGTAAACTTTACAGGAGAGTGATTTAATGTTCAAATTTTTAGAATAAAAAGCATAAAGTTATCTAAATAGATAGAATAACCATTATAGTAATAATATTTTCGGTATAATTTACTACCACAAAGATTAATTTGTAAGTATAAACTTATATGAAAATTAATTGATTTTTCCTATTATATTGTTGTTTTCTAGAATATATTTGATTAAAAAAGAATTAAAAAATCCAATAATAAAACATTTATAACTTTTGTATACATATTTTTACCCATTGCTTTATTTTAATCACAGTATTTTATATTACAATTATAATTATTGTGCTGGATATTTTATCACGTAAGGTCTATATATTCTCGAACTTCGTATAGAATAAGGGCCATGGTTGCCTGTTAGATTTTAGTACCACCCTGGTCAAGTCGGTCCAATTCCTGTGGTAGACAAAACTGACTACAGTATGACTCTACCACATAAAGCTGTCAATAGCCATTAGTTAGCGCCAAGACGATGATCGTATATTTAGAGTCGCATTTTAATGCAATAATAAAAGTAGGACCAGTTTCATATAAATTACATTTCGACAGGTTTTTGACATTATTTAGCAGATTTTAGCAGCAACCCACACGCTTCCATATCCGGCCGCGTATATAGCTTTTCCGTTATTTATAAATTATCTTCAAAATAGATGGTATAAAAACTTTATCGATAAAATAATTTACATAAACAAACAATATGGTATTAAACAGTTTGATCATAAGAAACTTTTGCCATTAGCTTTGATTAATGGTTGTTATAAAATGTTTAACAAATTTCAACGTCTGCTTCGAAAGGTCAGCATTCAAGTCTTTTTTATAGCAGAGACTGGCAAATGAGGGTGGATTATCTGCTGGTAAGTAATCTCCATCGCACATAAACATGCATAATATCTGAGGAATCATAGGTGCGTTGCCGAACTTTAAGGAAAGGAATGGGAATTGGGAATGATTTTTTTTGAAGTTATACTTCTTTAGGCGCGTTATGAAAAAATGATGAGAGTGAAATTTTAAGATGCGCGCGCACCTGTGACACAAAAAATTAACAGTATGAAGTTAGGCGCGAGAGCAGTATGAAGTTAGGCGCGAGAGCAGTATGAAGTTAGGCGCGTTATGAAAAAATGATGAGAGTGAAATAAAAAAATAAATAAATAAATATAAATAAATAAATATTAATATATATATATATATATATATATATATATATATATATATATATATATATATATATATATATATATATATAATTATATATAGATGCGGTTTTTATTTTATAATTTGGAACATGGTGCCGTAAAAAAAGTACCAGGTTCGCATAAACGCGAAGAGAGTAGAATGTCCATTTTTCATGGCGAGTAGCCGTAATTAATAAACAAATGACGATTTGGACAAAGAAAAACTCTTTAGGTTTTTTCTTATTCGGAACATGTTGCCGTAAAAAGTACCAGGCTCGCATAAACGCGAAGAGAGTAGAATGTACTTCTATCATGTCGAGTGGATATGTTGATATAAATTAAAATACTTTTATTTAATATAATTAACACTAAATATTATTAAATTATTAATGTTAAATACTTATTATTGGTTATTTAATGATGCCAAAGAAGTATAACTTCTCACGCGCGTACATAAGTACACGCACCCATATTTTTTTTATTTGGGCCTCCGGAAATCTCACTCATGGTACGAAATACAACAGCTAATGTTGTAAGTAAGCTTTAGTAGTAAATCACGTATGTTATGGTTTAATATAAACATTTATCCAAGAAAGCGACAGCATTTGTTCAGGTTTTATTTCCTCATTGTTGTATAGATCAATAATAGAAAGCGAAATTGTTCGGGGTCAGTGGAACGCTTTCCTAATATCTCAAAACAGTCGCGTGGAGTGTGACCAATAAGGTAATCACAAATAGCAGGTGTGCGATTGGCCACGGACACCCGTACCCGTCGCGACCTGCGAGACGATCCGCTGTTGCCTGTGAGCGGTGACATCTTAGTAAATAGATAGATCTTCCATCTTTCCATCCTTTTTTTACTTATTGTCCCTTATATGCCGATATTGTCTCATTATAAAAGAATTATAAGGGCTTCACCGTTGGAGGTTTGACGTGGTCGCTCTCGAATCTAAACTGCCCGTTATAGTACAAGATCCCGGGGAACATTGACCTTCACCCATCTGTTTACCGGATCAAAATAACATTTTAGGGTATAAAATGTGTTGCTGAACACATACCAATAGGGTTGCCTAAAAAAATATGGTCAAGGATATGATTAAGTAACATTTAAAAAAAAAATTTTTTTTTATAATTTCCCTGACTTTCTTACCAAAAAAATTTAACCTTCAATGAAAAGTGTACAATGTATACTATCTGTAAAAAATAGGTTGCCTACCTTTTTCTGGCCACTACTACCTGGTTGCCGTGTGCAAACAGGAAACTAAAAAGTGGTCATTGCGCTCATCTAGCTCCTAGCTTTTGCAGGTAGTATACATTGTAGGTTTTCATTAAAGGTTCATTTATTTGGTGAGCAAGTCAGTGAAATAATATCTTCTTTTTTTTTTTTAAATTGGCAAAACCTATCCTTGACCATATTTTTTTAGGCAACCCTATTTGTATGTGTTCAGCAACACCTTTTATATCCTAAATTATTAATTTCATCCGGTAAACAGATGGGTGAAGGTCAATGTTCCATGGGATCTTAGACCATTATAAAATGTTACCTAGGTTGACTATTGACAGACCAACTTTCCCATATTTCAGACTGGGAAACTTGTCAGACTTGTCTGGCGACTTGTCAGATTATTTTCAATTAATTATTTAATTTGATAGTGATGAATTTGATAGAGTGAACCTTGCTTTAAACACGAATGCGCAAGATTATCAAAAAGTCCTGTTGCATTTCCTGTTACGATGAACAAAAATCATGAAGGAAGTTATAAAGAATGCATTGAATATCTATTCAGATGAGAAGATAGGTAGGTAACTATCTGTTACAAATGATTTAGCAATTAGTAGATAATTTATTAATTTATAGCTATGTTGCCTTGCGATTGCGAAAATAAGTGAAATCAATCATGTATAATTTATTATTCAAAGGCAATTTGCGTGATGTTAAATGTCGGAGTACCTAGCTGAAAATTATTCTTACAATAGTGGTGCCGAAAATATCAATTCTCATAACTCGTACTGAATATTTTTTCATGACGCACGTTTTGTTTTTTTTATGATAGCTGAGGCAGACAAACGAAAATACCCATAGACACAATATCCGAAAAATAGAGCCAGGAAAGTAGGGTTTATGTGTGTGACAGTTGGGTGTAGGTATCCAAAAAGGAGAGGGTTTAGGTGTATGTATGTGACAGTGGTCTGTATACAAAAATATATATGTATAAAATATCATAGTGGTTACTACCTACTGACTTAAATTTCGATTACAGCAGAACAACTTTCGCTTCTTTTTATAACACCAATTAATTTCTTTAATTACTATGAAACTAGCCGAAGCTGAACAGCTAATGAATTAACATAAAAGCATATTGTGATTCCGGCAGTAATTCTGCCAACAATAATTTCCGTGTGAGCGAACCCGCAGGCATAACTTGTGCACATTAAATACATTTCATCATTAAAATTATTGCGTCTGAACTCTGAGGCGGATTGAAAAGATATTATTAAATTCGACGAAACGATAGTATCACGACGCACAATCACCGGCCATCGAATATTTCTCGATAGGCTCGCGGAATTCGAACGATCGAAGTCAACGGCGTCGGCATTTCGGGAACCCGGTGAAATTTTATAAAAAAAACACCTTTATGTGTAGTAATTTAAGGCCAAGAAGGAGCGTGATCTCTGCGCTGTGGATAAAAATTATTTATTTGCGTGGGGCGCGGCAATTAGGGGGGCGGGGCGCGTCTGCGGCCTCACGACCTCTCGACCTGTGCCTGCGCCGCGCCGCCCGCCCGCCCGCGCCCGTGGACACCACTCGCCCTGTCGCGCTGACGGACGCCCCGGGAAAGAATTACGAAACTGCACGAGACTTGCACGGCCGCATCGCGATTTCACACACTTTCTTAATATTATATTTAATTATGGACACGAGATGTTCACACCTATAAAGCATTTTTATGCGTTTCCGTTAATCGAACTGTAAAAAATGAATAGGTTTTTTTCATAATGATTTCTTACGTTTACGCGAATGTGACTCACTGAAATAAAACTAATAAAATAAATAAAAATCCGCGATAAAATCCGTTTAAATTAATTTTATTTCAATAGAGTTTTTCCGTTATTTGAGTGGTAGAGCCACGCTGTAGACAGTTTCTACAGCATGAATGGGCCAGCTCGACCAGGTCGTTACCACTGTCTCACAGAAAACCGACGTAAAGTAGCGGCTTGCTGCAGCGTTTCGTAAGGTGAGTGAGATATTTGGAAGCCCAAATCCCCCTGCCCTTCCCAATTCCCAATTACCTCTTTCCTTTAAGGTCGGCAACGCGCCCATGATGCTTCTGGTATTCTGGGCGTACATGGGCGGTGGAGATCACTTACCATCAGGTGACCCACTTGCTTGTTAGTCGGCCAATAATATAATAAAAAGTGAGTGTGCGTCCCGGGACGCTCGACAGAAGTGATAACTTAAACTAATGTGGGTTAAAGTGAGAGCGGAGGAGCCTGCCACAGTCGTATCACAGTCGTGTCAAAGTCGTGTCAAAGTCGTGTCAAAGTCGTGTCAAAGTCGTGTCAAAGTCGTGTCAACGTCGTGTCAACGTCGTGTCAAAGTCGTGTCAACGTCGTGTCAAAGTCGTGTCAAAGTCGTGTCAACTTCGTGTCAAAGTCGTGTCAACTTCGTGTCAAAGTCGTTTCAAAGTCGTGTCAAAGTCGTGTCAACGTCGTGTCAACGTCGTGTCAACGTCGTGTCAAAGTCGTGTCAAAGTCCGGTCAAAGTCCGGTCCAAGCCGACTGATCACTGTGTGACGCAACCTGGGACTTCGAAATTATCGATGTTCCGGGGAGGTCGGCTAACGCTGGCTGGTCGATGGACCGCTCGCGTTACGGAACGTTTCGGTTCACCCTCCCATAAGAAGTTATCACTTCAAAAATAAAAAAATGAAGTAATGTAACATATAACAGGGCTCTAGGGATTAAGTTATCAGTTCATCACATTGAATATTTTATTGTAGCTCGTGACAGCATTGCTATACACCGTCTAGACTCTACTAGATTATACATATAATATCTATACTAATAATAAAGCTGTAGAGTTTGATTGTTTGTTTGTTTGTTTGTTTGAACGCGCTAATCTCAGGAATTACTGGTTCGAATTGAAAAATTCTTTTTGTTTTGGATAGTCCATTTATCGAGGAAGGCTTTAGGATATATAACATTACGCTGCGACCATTAGAAGCGAAGCATCAGTGAAAAATGTTGCAAAAACGGGGAAAATTATTCATATTTGAAGGCTTCCGTTGCTAAGCTACCAAAATAATATTATTTGAAGGCTTCCGTTGTCAAATCAAAATCTATACTAATATTATAAAGCTGTAGAGTTTGATTGTTTGTTTGTTTATTTGATCACGTGGGCGGAGCCGCGAGCAAAAGCTAGTATAATATAATATGTTATTATACATAAGTAGTACTTCAAGAATGCATAAGTGTAGTAGATACTTGATTGATTTCTTATTATTCCACTACAAAAGCTTTTAACGTAAATACATTCCTTAGGTCTTACATCATCATGTAGTTTTGATACCTGAATAATATTCTAATGTTTTAGTGCACAAACTAGTTTAATACGATTCAATCAAAACCGTTTTCAGAAGTCATCTAGCGCACAATAAAACATCTTAAATGTAAACAAATATGTAGTATTTTTGGACTTTTACTATTTGTTGACATAATATAATATTAAAAATGAGTTTTAACGCGTAATATTTAAAATCACATCGACGGCTTAGCTATGGGTAGCCCAGTGACACCGGTAATAGCTAATATTCCGAGCAATCCATAGCGAACGGACATCTATACTAATAATAAAGCTGTAGAGTTTGATTGTTTGTTGTTTGTTTGTTTGAACGCGCTAATCTATACTAATAATAAAGCTGTAGAGTTTGATTGTTTGTTTGAACGCGCTAATCTCAGGAACTACTGGTTCGAATTGAAAAATTCTTTTTGTGTTGGATAGTCCATTTATCGAGGAAGGCTTTAGGATATATAACATTACGCTGCGACCATTAGAAGCGAAGCATCAGTGAAAAATGTTGCAAAAACGGGGAAAATTATTCATATTTGAAGGCTTCCGTTGCTAAGCTACCCAAATAATATTATTTGAAGGCTTCCGTTGCTAAGCTACCCAAATCTATACTAATATTATAAAGCTGTAGAGTTTGATTGTTTGTTTGTTTGTTTGATCACGTGGGCGGAGCCGCGAGCAAAAGCTAGTCTAATATAAAGCCATGGAAGAGATATATTGACGATATCTTCTTCATATGAAGGTAAACTAGCAAAAAGTAGAACTTTCCGCGAGTCGGTTGAACTCCATGCATCCAAAGTTAGTAAGAAGATAGATGAAAGTACAGAAATTCTTCTTTCGCTATCCAATCCATACTCCTCTAGAATACGCAACTGGCGTTCAAAACCCGAGTTCGGCAACTGATGTGCGATGGAGTGGCGGAGTCATCACATTAGTTAAGTATGTATAGTATATTTATTTAACATACATATTTATGTCATATTATTATTTACCATATTTTATATAAATTTTATATATGTTTATATTTTAGATTCAAATATGCACTAACATTTCAACCCACATTAACTAAAAATTTTATTTTATTTCGTTAAATTTATTAGATTTAAGTAGGTTAAATTCCGTATTTACCAAAAAAACATAAATCGAACATTTCCCACGTTCATTTATGCAAAATAGAACTTAAAATTATTGACTTAAGTTACATATTGAATTTAGCAAAATAAAATTAAAATCTCAATTTTTTTATGATGTGGGTTGAAATGTTATTGCATATTTGTATCCATTTATATGTTTAATATATACTATGTTCAATGTATATGTAATATGTATCTCTCTCTCTTTGTATTTTCTCCTTGTTTATTCTCCCACCACCCAAAGGTTGAGTGGTAGAGAATGCACTAAGTCTGCCTGTACATACTTTATGTATAAAGTATAGATAAATAAATAAATATCAAGTAAAGGTAATTGCCACTACCACACCACTAAAACCCCTATTTCACGAAGACGCCACTAATCTTTCACGAGTCAACCCGTGACCACGACCAATGCAACTCGGTGGAAACAGCGGGAGATAAATAAAATGGTGTTTATACCTTTAAATATCTGGTTTTATATTATATCAAATATTTCGTGATCTTATTGCCTGTTACTCTAATTTTAGTGATAGTATACTTTGCTTCAAGACTCAATCCTGGACTCGATGCCCAAGCCAGCTATAACAAAAATTTAATTTTCTATTTGAACTACGCCCAATACAAAGGAGGGCTCGCGTCCTATCTCAGCATGGGAAAAAGTTTGCAGAAACCCTAGTTATATCAGTTGCATCTGTGCCAACCTCTTCGGAGATACAGATGTGGTCTTATACATAAAAACAAGCATGGACTGATCTTTCACCACACAGCGATTACGACGTAGGCATATATCACAGGCCCATTTTATTACATTCTCAAAAGTAGATGCAATTACCGATACCGTGTATCGCTTCAACCGACCGACGAAATGTAGGCGGGTGTGGATGTTACCTTACCATCCGCTACATGATATTGAGACTTGAGCTTTATTGTTGTGTTCGTTTTATGGACAGCGGGACCGATGGGAATTAACTGGAGATAGTCTATGCGCTATACAAAATTAATGCTTGCCATCTGTGATTATTTATTGGTATCCTAAAATGCGTCTATACTTGTGACATTTTGTCGCAAAGAGCAGCGGCGCCGTAACTGTGAAACACGCATGACAAACTCTCAAGTGTGGACGGTTGTTAACTGTTATGTTCTAGTCACGACACAATGACACAGTGCGTGTTACGACACCCATGCAAATTAGCGTATATAACAAGTTCCTACGTGTGACAGCAGCGCCCCTCGGTGCGGCGAACTGTCACGGAAGTGTGGACCGATCACCTTTTTCGGATGACTATTTGGATCCACAATCTGGGTCATCTTTGACATCGTATGTAATTATGGTAATAAGAATTATTAAATTATAAATATTGACAACTGTAGGTACAAGGTATTCGTCAAACAGCTAAGCAGCTTCTACGTCATAGGGGGAAAAAGAATGTAACAGTGTTTTGACATCATACAAAATTCTTTTAAAACAAGCTATTTAAAATACTATACACAGGATTGAATAGAATTTTAAGTTGCAGGACGTCCGGTAATATATAGAGATAACGAAATAAAAAATAACTTACTCTGTTTTATTCGCTTAAATAAGCTCTTCATGTCAGGTTATTGTCCCTCGGTGGCCGGTAGCCAGGTGGTGTCCGGAACACGCGCGCGCCACTAATGCAGGCTGGCTCCTCTGTTGATCCACGGTCACGGCTGGCTGCGCGGCCGCTACCGGCACGGGGTGGTTCAACTTTACATCTTACATATCTTACAATATTTTGGCTAAGTTTTGTCCATGACTCACAGGGTTGATGTCAATTCGTGGGAAGGTGATTCAACTGTCAAGCTCCTTATAAGGTCCGGCTAATTTATGTATCCGAAAATCGTAATGATGAGTTTGGTTTTAAGCGGTTCGAGCTTCCTTTGTTTAGTTTGCAGAAATGTTCGCCAAAAAACTGCGTAATTTTACCTACTCAAATTAAAATGAAATAATTTCCATCAAACTGTACTTTGACAGCCTTCGTGGCGCAGTGGACGAGCCGGCTGTGAAGCGAGAGGCCGCAGGAGTGATTCCCGCACCGAGACAACTGTCTATATGATCCACATATAATTCGTCTGGGTGTGGGACTGTAAGTGTATATATTTATTATTTATTTAAATAGGTACATACTCGAAATCCATCTATACAACATTCTTGTTTACTAGAAAGATCAATAAGATTACGATGGATAACGTATGGAGATACCTACCGACGTGTTTCTATTATAAGTAATGCATAAATTTATTATAATTATTCCACGCAGACGAAGTCGTGGTTAAAGCTAGTGCACTATTACAAATTTAAGCGCAGTGGAGACGCGTGCTGCGTATTAAATGCAGCTTTACTATCAAACGGTATAGTGCGTGTAATGAATAGCCCTTTTAAAGTTTATGTAACAAGTTCTTAATGTTACAATATAGCCTGCAGAAGGCTAATACACCGCCATTAGAGGAAAATTACGGTTAATTTCGAATGTGCGACTTGGTACAATTTAGCGCTTACACTTTGAGAGCAACAATGTAAGCGAGGAAAGTAGCAGGAACTGCGCTCGGCAAAGCGTGTCGGCGGGCGCGGGCGCGGGCAGTCGACTCGCGTGCGTGCGATATGCTCTGCGGATCCCATGTTAATGTACCGTGAGGAACCAACGCTGTATAATTACGGATGCCTGTTTTAGGATCTTTAAGTGCAACAGAAAAGTAAAATTGAATGATTTTATGATTGATTTGATTTTTTATTTTTATTTACCATCGTACACACGGTATTAAAATCTGCAATAGTGACCTACACACCAGCTTGTGTGGATCGCGTACCATGATCAGCCAGTCTGTATCCTGTTCTCCCGAGGTGCTTGCGACAGGACTTGATGGTTGACTGGGCCGGGTACATCCTAGTATCCCTGCATCGGTCATCCACCTGTCCCTGTCGCAAGCCCCTCGGTTAGCTTCTTCCTTCTTCGGAGTGCGAAGAACCATTTATACAGGCCCGCATGATACATGACATGTTCGTCTGCACTGTACTTACCATCAGGTGAAGTGCCATCACTATGCCGTGCTCTGATAAAAAAAAAATAATTCGGAACTTTTTCATGGTACGTTTACAATTTCATTTTTCACTTTGCAGTTTTTGATTTCCTTTTGAAATATTGTCAATGTCATCTTCCCGTGAAATTTCAATCCTATTTACATTTGCGATCTTGGCGCTATTTTTCTTATTTTATAGGTAAACTTTATAATTATTATACTAAAATGGCAGCTACAGGCGACACCATTAACCAGAGTTCGGTGGTCATCACGTCTAGAATCAGCTTTATTAGTGACTCGCCATCCAGGACCAGTAAAGGCACATTCTCCTTTATGGAAAATCGGCAAACGTACCAAGTGATAGTTGACGGAGTAGATGTGACTCCAGACGACATCGTCGACTACGATTACGTGACAATGGAAGACACATTCTCACACGCCGCTTTCGAAAGCAAATCCCGTTTCAAAAGTGAGGTAGGTCTTAAAATTTCCAAATCAAAGTCAAGGTCAGCTATAGACGCCGGCATGAAAGTATACGCTACCACAATTTCCCTTGACGACATCCATATCGACCACACAATGAACACTGAAGAGGGGTTCGTTGCTGGTGACGAAGTACTTGAGAAAGCGCCATCCGCCTACTATTTACCGAAAAGCTATCCCATCATGTCTTATCCACCGGAAATATTTATTATTTTAAAAGAAACCGAAACATGCTTCTTATTCGATCTGCAAAGCTATTCATACGACAAAGGATCACCTGAAGGCGATGTGGTTGAACAACAGAACGAATTCTATCAGTATATTACAGTAGGTAAAGGCAGAAATCGAAAAATGGTTGTGGAAGAAACCCAAACTGAAGAATGCGTTACACAAACCCGTCATACACTGGCTGTTAGACCTCAAAAAAAGAACGCTATAGCTTTCGCCTCCATGTGGGACATGCACGACACCTACGCTCGGCTCGCGCAAGTAAAAGTCGTTGAAGAACCCGACGAGATGGTCATGTACCAATCAGCTGCACCGAATTTATTAAGAAAGAAAAAAAAGAAAGGTGCAGACACGTCGCATATAAAAGGTAAAACGTACTCAGAAATAGCGTCTACTACAGAGTTTTCTGACGCAGTGCTGCTCGTGGAACGAGTGCTCGCTGCATTAGAGTATTCTGATGCACAAAAGAAATTTCGTGGCCTAATACGAATGAATCCCCTTGCTTTAGACTTGATATATATTTACTCCTTGAAACCATTGTGGAAATTCGACTGCGAAGATACTGCAAATCGTCCCATCACAAGCATATCCTTCAATCCTAAAAACGAGGATATTATAGCAGTAGGCCATGGAAAATTTAGCTACGCCGAATGTTTTGATGGTTTAGTCTGTATTTGGTGCACGAAAAATCCAATCAAACCGGAGCGCCTGTATCGATTCACGGATCCTGTGACATCTGTAGCCTTCTCAGAGAAGAATCCTAACTGGTTGGCCTGTGGATTTAATAACGGAGATGTTTTGATACTCGATATCACTTCGTACACTATAAAAGTCATAGCACAAAGCAAACGCGACACGAATCCTTGCTTTGAACCCATATGGATGACCTGTTGGCGAACTGCCGAAAGGGAAAATGAATATGTTATGACAACTTGCCAAGACGGAAGGATTAACAGGTTCACAAGCACCAAGACTCATGATTTTATATGCACGCCTATGATGCGAGTGTCGACTGTTGAAGGTAGGGTGAAGGGATTAGAGACGACCAAGACATGCGTGAAAGAAGATGTACCAGTAACGAAGTACGCGGCCGCGTTGTGTATGAAGTGGCATCCGTCGATTGAACACATTTATTTGGTCGGTACCGACGAGGGGTGCATCCACAAATGTTCGACGCATTATTTGAACCAGCATATCGACGTGTTCAGGGCGCATGCGGGGCCAGTTTACAGCATGGAGTATTCTCCTTGTATGAAGGTATTGCTTGTGTCATGCGGCGCTGATAACGCGATCAGATTATGGATCGAGGGTATCGATGACGTCATCATGACCTTAACTTGTACCGCAGCTGTATACGGGATAGCTTTCTCACCCATCAATGCTACAGTTTTGATTTCTGTCAGCGGTAACACCCTGTCCATATGGGATCTTCGTCGAAAAACACATATGCCGTGTGCAGAATATAATTTTCCTAGTAATGTTGTTCTCACTTACATCAAGTTCAGTGCTTCAGGAGACAATGTGTTCGTAGGGGATACTGCTGGTCGTATACACACCTTCCATTTGGAAGATACGCCGATCCCACCATTCTATCAACGCAAAATGCTGGACGAAGCGATAAAGAAGGCTTTATGTACTAGGCCGCAGTTATTGAAGCAATTAGATAAGTTGGAGAAGTTCAGAGAGAAACATGGACAAAAGTAGATATAAATAGATTTAATTAATACACAGTAATATTGTCTGTGATATTTTAATGTACAGAAATAGAGGTAAATTAAAATCACACAAGAATTTTCTTTATGATTCGCATTTTTTTTTCAAATTGAAGCAATCTTGTTTGACTTCCAACGTCGCACGAAAAAACACAAAATTAATGTTATATACTTTATTTCTGAGTTTAATAAGTATTTAAGATAAAAATTTATTAAAATTAACCAACATATCTTTTCAAGATAATAAATATACACTTAATCTAAGGTAACGTTACATCAATGCGATCTCATTAAACTACATTTGGAATGACTAGCATTTGTTTGAGAGTTTCTGTAGCTGGTATTCTTTTTTGAGTTCCTTCAAGTTTGCATCTAGTATTGCCACCTGAAAAAGCATAAAATACAAAGCCTGATAGAAATAAATGGTAGTTTAGGCACTTTGGAAAAGTATCGATATATTTTATTACCGAATATCGATATTTTATCGATTATAGTAATCATACCGAAAACGGATTTTTTTATTATTTATTTATAGCATAACAAAAAAGGTAGTCCAAATATCAATCTGATAAATTGATATTTTTCTCGATGAGTCGAAATCGATAAAAATACTTTTTAAAAATACCATTTCTGGTGTCTGGGCATTCGATAAATCAATAAATGAGGACATCCATATAATTTTAAATGTATAGATTACCAGATTAAATATATATGTAAATACCTTACCTCTTCAAACCTCCCCTCTTGCCGCGCCTCTTTTATATATCCTCTGATGATATTCATTTGCTCCAGCAACAGGTTATCATCATCGTCATTATTAACAGACTCTCTTGTCTCCCTTCCACTCGGGCCGGCCAGTTCCTCCATTCTCTCCCTCTCTCTCTCCATCCTCTGTCGCTCCATTTGTATTTGCCGTTCGGCTCTCTCGTATCGTTGGCGACGGACTTCATCTATTTGAGCTTCTGTCGGTAATTTCCGTAGGGATAGGAGGTCCTCCTTAAGAAAATAGAAGATCATAAAATATTAGATTTACCATTCAATAAGGTAAATGTATTTGGTGACAAGTTATTTGGTATTATTTAAAATTTCATTTCTTTTTTTATTGCATATCAATTAATCTCACTCACACCCGCTGCGCCGCGGAGGCTGTCCATTATTTATAAAAAATATTTAAAAAATATTTTTATAAATTAAATACCTTAATATAATGCGCAGCTGCCTGTCTAATAGCATTCTGTAGCCTGAACTGTCTGGTTCCAGGCTCGGCGGGGAACGTGACGATCTGTTTGCTCAACAAGTCGATCCCCTCCGCCAGCTTGCCGATGCGGCCTCGCATCGCGTTCACGTCGGACAGGTTGTACGTCGTCTCGCCGTCGAACAGGCTTTGGCACATCTGTGGTGATACAAATTGTTGTTTTTATATACACTGCAAATAAACAGCAGCTGGTCAGTGCTGTTTGAAGTATGTTTCACTTGGTAAAGAGTGGAAAAGATAGATAATACAAATGCTAATTAAATGCGCAAATGCTAACCACCTATTGTAGTCAAGGGCTGAGGGCAGTGTTTCCCAAATTTTTTTAGGCCCACCTTAACATTATTTTTTTACCATTTTTTTTTAGCAACCCTATTGGTATGTATTGTATTCAGCAACACATTTTATACCCTAAAATATTATTTTCACCCGGTAAACAGATGGGTGAAGGTCAATGTTACCCGGGATCTTATACTATATGTTTATGTAATCTACAAATATTTGTTTCGGGTCTGGGTGTTGTGGGACAGCAAATTCGTCATAGTTTGTGATACCCACAATACAGGGAAACCTAGCGTGGAGTCTGGACTATGAGTGTGACTGTTGGGTGTATTATTTATTCAGTTAAATATAGCGATGGAGATTTACCAACCCCACTAAACCAAAATACAAAAAATGTTCCAAACTCCTTATAAAATGGGGACCTGCATAAAAATATTCTTTAAAAAAATTATATAAGAACCTTTTCATACAAAGCCACAGCTGGTCTTGCCTGGTCCATAAGACTCCTCATCTGTTCATAAGCAGTCATGAGCACAGTCTTTGCATTCCTGCTCTCTTGCACCTGTTTCCTCAACTCTATGAGATTGTAGCAATGCTCACACAAACGGAGTCCGGTCTTCTCAACCACTTCTGCATCAACTGGGGCTGATGCCAATGGAGCTGATGGGTCTATAATTGATCCTAGAAAGTAATAAATATGTTAATATTATTATTGAAGACTGGAAAAATATATGAGCCTATCACAGAAGTGATTGTTAGCCCATATACATATTGTTGGTTATAACAACAGGCATATTATGTGACTGATATATATACAGTGATATTTACGCATTCTAGTTATGTTCATGAATAGTTACTAGGTGGTATGTCATTCATATTCCAAAGTTCTGAGTGGTGCGGCTATTGTATATAGGCAGGTGGCATCATATTCATTCAGTTATATTTAAAAAGTAATCATTAAAATAATGTTACAACAAGTAAATTAAATTAGTAGTAAGTAAATGCTAGCTGCATATTTGTACTCATTCATAAAAATATGTTGGTTGCCAAAGAAGTTATAGCTTCAGTCATAGTACTGTATGTGACATTAATTAAACAACTACTTACTAGCTACATTAATATCTAGGAACAGAGAGCAGTCGTGGCATAATATAGAACCACACAGTCGGCAGTGGTGCTTCCTCCGAGTCAAGTTGAAAGCTTTAGCACAGTTCGGACACAGCTTCACTGATGATCCATCCAGCCATGGTACCACCTGAAACATGTTTTTTTTATGCTGCACACAGTTTTGTCTAAATCATAAATAGGCCAGCTTGCTGGGTTGTCATCTTTGTCTCATAGAAAATCAATGTAAAGTAAAATTTTATGTCAGGTCATTATCTTAGATTTCAAAATTGGTGCCATTTTCATTTTCATAATCAATACCAAAAACCTTAATACAACACCAGAATCGATTTCTAAGTTTATTTACATATTTTACCCTCAAGAGGTAGGATTTTTGAAAATTGCGAAATATATCAATCTATGTACCATACTGGAATAAATGCATATAATAGCATAATATTACAATCAACTGATGTTACCTACACATTTTGTAGTACTCAAGCCAACCGTAGTCAATGTCTAAACAGAATTAAACAATAGTCTACAATGAATAAATAAAAATAATAATGAATGCTCACTTCCTGTTCATATTGCTTCCTCTGATTGGGATCACTGGGCATGTTGCAAACTAATTTATCCAGTCGTATCAACAGCTTGTTCGTCTCCGTCGCATACCTCTCCAGTCTAGCCGATCGCACAGCCCGAAAATAGTCAGATGAACTTCGTGATACGCCTTCCAATTGTTCTTCATCGCGATAGTCCGCATAACTGGACTTTAAAGCGCGATCAAACGTTTCTTTCAATTCAACATCTTCATTATTGGTTATTATTTTCTTAGCTTTGCCAAAAATATCTTTTAGAGATTTCAAAACATCCTGTTCTTCTTGGTGAAGTCTCTCAAAATGACTCGTGAGTTGAGATGCAGATTTTAAGTCAGCCTTGCATATTGGACAGAGGAAACCCTCCAAAATCTCGTCATCGTTGGCTGTAGCCATGATTTCACTGGTAATTTCTAATCGCACATTATTTAATTCTCTGTTAATACCGATATTAATTTATTAGAAAAAATTAAAAACCCTTTCTATATAAATGCACCAACTTGCTGTAACGTTTTGTTTCCGCATGTCAAAATTCAAACGTCAAATTTCGTTAGTTTATTACAATGATTATGTACAGTCAACCTGGGTAACTTTAGCTTTCAATGTAACATTGACTCACTAACTTGTATTTGAACGTTTAATTTTTTCTCTGCTTACTGAATCACTGTATAATAATAAGTTGTTTAATCTATGAAGGTAAAAAGTGTTTTTGAACGAAACCTGCAGTGACATTTGACATTTGTCAAATAAATATTTATTTCTCATTATTCAAAATTTTGGCGGTAAATAGAGTTAAAAATAAACTTGCTAAAAAGTTGTGTATAGCAGTTACTACAGAAGAACTACTGAAGGCGAGTTCAGTTTTATGTTGAAGAATCATATGTTTTTTATGTAATAACACTGAAATATCCCGCGATATTGATAGATTTTTTAAAAAATCTTTAATCTATCTTCGATCCGTTTCATTTTCAGACCATTTGGGGTAACATTAGCTCGGGGCGAGGACAGACAATGCGTGAAAATTTAAATTATGCAAAAACGTTTTGAAGGGTGGAAGTGGCCATCAAAGCTTGACATATTTAATTGTCACCCCCGAAATATAGTTAGTCGATTTGGAGGATCTAAAATCACAAAACGAGGCGATTCTTATGCGATTGATGATCAATTTCTATACATGGTATGGGGGAATTGAGAGCCGATATTATGTTTCTTTTTATATGTGATTGAGTTTGTTTTATTATTTTAGGCATTGCTCAATGTTTATAAGTACATCATAACCTGATTAATACAATAATAACTTGATTTAAGAGGTCCATAAAATAGAAGTAGATTTCGATAAACCAGGCAGTTTAATATTGTATTAATATGGCAACCCTACGTTGCCACTAAAAAGGAGATAGTGATATAAACGAAATGTATTTTTTTTATCAATATGACAAGCTAATCTTACCGAGGAGAAAAAAAAACTACATAAATTAGAGATTTTCTTCATCAACTCCTCATGCTTATTAATGTTACCCAAATGTCAGTGTAACTTTGGCTCACCAAATTTTTGGTAATTTAAGGGTCTTTTATTTATCGTTTTGATAAACAACACAGAAATTTAGATTATAAAGGCCAATATCCCACTAGAAACACTCATGTATGACAAATAACAATAAAAGTAAATCCGTACTACTATAAATTACCTCTAAAGTGAGCCAAAATTACCCAGGTTGACTGTACATATTGTAATATTAAATTGTTTATTGTAATATATACATATGTAAGTCTTTAAGTTTTCTTATTCTGTTCTGCATAAAGCAATTGAAAATTAAACCTATATACATATGTAATAGAATGTAACAATAATTTTGAATGCAATAACTAAACTTTGCAGTGCATCATAGACTAAAAAGCAGCGTGATTAAAATATGGCAGCTTCCTGCCATTTTGGCAGAGTTGAACCCTTCTTTTATTTTGTTTCATATTATTGGTAGAATTGACTTTACTGATGGTCATACTAAGTACAAGTTTTGGTAGGAATTCTGACGGTGATGTTGGTCACTTGTCTACTTTAATTATTTCATAAACTAAATTAGAGCTGAGTTTGTCGCACCGCATAGGCAACACAACTCCGCAACCAAGGCAGTCAGGCAGATGTTAATATTTTCAACACCAAAGATACTGGTGCTATCAGTACAGTCAACCTGGGTAACTTTGGCTCACTTTAGAGGTAATTTATAGCAGTACGGATTTACTTTTATTGTTATTTGTCCTAAATGAGTGTTTCTAGTGGGATATTGGCCTCTATAATCTAAATTCCTGTGTTATTTATCAAAACGATAAATAAAAGACCCTTAAATGACCAAAAATTTGGTGAGCCAAAGTTACACTGACATTTGGGTAACATTAATAATTATGAGGAGTTGATGAAGAAAATCTCTAATTTATGTAGTTTTTTTTACTCCTCGGTAAGATTAGCTTGTCATATTGATAAAAAAAATACATTTAGTTTATATCACTATCTCCTTTTTAGTGGCAACGTAGGGTTGCCATATTAATACAATATTAAACTGCCTGGTTTATCGAAATCAACTTCTATTTTATGGACCTCTTAAATCAAGTTATTATTGTATTAATCAGGTTTTGATGTACTTATAATTATTGAGCAATGCTTAAAATAATAAAAAATAATAAAACAAACTCAATCACATATAAAAAAGAAACATAATATCGGCATACCAAGTATAGAAGAAATTGATCATCAATCGCATAAGAATCGCCTCGTTTTGTGATTTTAGATCCTCCAAATCGACTAACTATATTTCGGGGGTGACAATTAAATATGTCAAGCTTTGATGGCCACTTCCACCCTTCAAAACGTTTTTGCATAATTTAAATTTTCACGCATTGTCTGTCCTCGCCCCGAGCTAATGTTACCCCAAATGGTCTGAAAATGAAACGGATCGAAGATAGATTAAAGATTTTTTAAAAAATCTATCAATATCGCGGGATATTTCAGTGTTATTACATAAAAAACATATGATTCTTCAACATAAAACTGAACTCGCCTTCTGTAGTTCTTCTGTAGTAATTGCTATACACAACTTTTTAGCAAGTATATTTCTAACTCTGTTTACCGCCCAAATTTTGAATGGTGAGAAAAAAATATATATTTGATAAATATCAATTGTCACTGCAGGTTTCGTTTAAAAACACTTTTTACTTTCATAAATTAAACAACTTATTATTATACAGTGTATCAGTAAGAAGAGAAAAAATTAAACGTTCAAATACAAGTTAGTGAGTCAATGTTACATTGAAAGCTTAAGTTACCCAGGTTGACTGTACTACTAGATAAGTATTTTTTTTACATTCAAAACTGGCTCATGTTACCAGTAGACTACTTAATAAAATATAGATAATTAACAATGCTAAATTTTATCATAAATAAATATCTCATGTATACAGGGTGTCCAGTAATTAATGGATAACCTTGAAATGTCTTATAGCAGAATGAATGGCCGTTCAGAGAAAAATACGAAAAAAAATATAACATAAGTAGTACCTGAGGTACGTATTTTTTTTTAAAAAGTCGTAATTTTTTTGGTTTATTTTACTTTCTTGGACACTACGACCAGAAATGAAGGAAATCCATCGGCTTTTTGTTGTTTTATTATTATACACTAACTATACTAATAGATAGATAGTCAATAGTATGACAAGCTATTGCACTTTTAAAAAAAAATAAACATTCAAAACCATTTCTTTAGAAAAATTTGCAAAATTTTATTTTTAAACAAAGTTTAAACATCTTGGGTATAAAAAAAATGTATGAATACATGAGTGACCAAAATTTTTTAAATAATGTCGGTTTTAAGTAGATTTTATAATGGTATAATTCATTATTGTATCTACTGTAAATAGCGATTTATTGCTATTAATGTAAGAAAGGAGCTAATTTGACCAAATAACAAAAACAATATAATATGAGATACTTTTTAAAATAAAATTGTACTTGTCTAATGAGGTTTATTAAAACTAAGATTTGATGTTGATAAAAGATAAAAATGGCTTAATTAAACAAATTGAAACCAAATTATCAGAAATAAATTAACTTAAATTTAATACTCATAATGTTTAAAATGGTTACTTCATAAGCGTAAAATGTGTCATATGATCTCCATATTTGCTTCCTGCGCGCACGCCATTCCCCCCGGTTTTTGTGTTATGTTAGACAAGTAGGGTCTGAGTTGGCTATGTGCGAGTGAAAGGATCTTAAAGTAAAAAAAACCAACCCTGTCCATCCAACCCAATGGACAACCCAATGGACAAATAATTGGCCCATTTTAATTACCGGGACTCTAACTGGGCAAAGTTATTTGGAATTTCTTCAAAATGATCTGCCGACTTTATTAGAGAAGGAGTATCCGAGGAGCTGAGGGAATCGCATTGGTTGCAAAATGACGGCTGCCCTGCGCATTATGCTGTGTCTGTTCGGGAATATTTAAATACAGGGTTGGATTGGTTGGGTTGGTTGGTTGACAGGGTTGGATTTTTTTACTTTAAGTTCCTTTCACTCGCACATAGCCAACTCAGACCCTTCTTGTCTAACGTAACACAAAAAACGGGGGGAATGGCGTGCGCGCAGGAAGCAAATATGGAGGTATTTTACGCTTATGAAATAACCATTTTAAACATTATGAGTATTAAATTTAAGTTAATTTATTTCTGATAATTTGGTTTCAATTTGTTTAAATAAGCCATTTTTATCTTTTATCAACATCAAATCTTAGTTTTAATAAACCTCATTAGACAAGTACAATTTTATTTTAAAAAGTATCTCATATTATATTGTTTTTGTTATTTGTTCAAATTAGCTCCTTTCTTACATTAATAGCAATAAATCGCTATTTACAGTAGATACAATAATGAATTATACCATTATAAAATCTACTTAAAACCGACATTATTTAAAAAAATTTGGTCACTCATGTATTCATAATTTTTTTTTATACCCAAGAGGTTTAAACATTGTTTAAAAATAAAATTTTGCTAATTTTTCTAAAGAAATGGTTTTGAATGTTTATTTTTTTTTAAAAGTGCATTAGCTAGTCATACTATTGACTATCTATCTATTAGTATAGTTAGTGTATAATAATAAAACAACAAAAAAACCGATGGATTTCCTTCATTTCTGGTCGTAGTGTCCAAGAAAGTAAAATAAACCAAAAAATTACGACTTTCTAAAAAAAAATACGTACCTCAGGTACTACTTACGTTATATTTTTTTTCGTATTTTTCTCTGAACGGCCATTCGTTCTGCTATAAGACATTTCAAGGTTATCCATTAATTACTGGACACCCTGTATAATATTAATATTTTCGTTTGCTTAATCTAAATTATTTTTGTGTAAGACTTAGTGAGCTGTACACTCGTTCGTAGATTGAATAACAAAAAGTGTACCTAATTAAGAAAAAAAAAGCATTGCACCGCATGCCGGGTATAGCTAATGTCAGATAAAATAAAAGAGTTAAACTCAAAGAAATATATACAAAATTATTTTATTTATTTGATTTCATATATTCAGTGACCTTTGAAAATAAACCTTTTAATTCCTCAAGGCAAGATTGCGTTTCAGGCCATTCTTGTTTTTCAGCAGCTCTTATAACAGCTTGGCTAGTTAAACGAGCCGAAGAAATCTGTTGTGCCGCTTGAGCTTTGTCCTTATCACTTGCTTCCTCGCTGGCTTTCAAACTAAAGTCTAAAAGGGCTATGGCTAGATCAATAACTTTTTTGGACATGTCAGGACTTTTAGGCCAGTCACCGTTCTAGAAAAAAATGATTATATTCCAAACTTGATATAACTAAATTTCTAAATAATTTTACCCACTAAAATAATTACCTGTGTAAAAGCTCTGTAAGCTTTTAAAAGTCTTTGTCCTTTTAGTAAATACGTTGGACTCAAATCTGAATACAGCTGCCATATTTCAGGTTTATTTTGATGAATCGACGTTATTCTCCCAAACAACTCCAAAACTCGCTTACGTAGCCTAAAACAAAGCTTCATTGAATATTTTGCTACTTTGTGCTAAAAATAAATAAATCTTACTATACGAAATTAATATTTTTTACCTTGCAGCACCGTTTCCATCGGCATCTACATTGTCGTTGATAATGGCGCGAACTAGTAATGAGAGCACTTCTTCATCTTCAAACTTGTGCTGTATGTCGAGGAGACGATGGCAGCCGCGGATCACATCCTCAAAATGTCCTGTATCCATACTCACCATTATAACATTCTCCCAAAGCTGTGAATGCATAAATAATTTAATGTAGGCACAGTGGTGGTCATATAATTAATAATTATTAATTTAAGAATTTTTCGAAAGACTGCCATAGCTCATTATTTGTATATATTTTTCTTTACGGTGTTTTTTACAGACTTTTCTGTCACTGACTCAATTTTAACACAAAATTTCAAAATCTCAATCATGAAATTTATTCAGGTAATAGTTTATGTAATGTAGGAGCCCCCTTAAAAAAATATTATTTAAATTTAAGGGGGAAAAGGGAGTCTATAGCGGATAGACATTAACGCGGGAGGAGCCACGAGCAAAGCTAGTCTTGTATAAATTTCTATGAAAAATCATCAATGCAGAAAGGTAAAAATCTTATTAAAAAGGTAAAAATCCCATTCACCATACAATATGCAACAGCAAGCTGTCACTACACATCGGTGTTCAGTGGGATACTGATACTAGACCAGAGGAGCTGGCCCATTGATACTGTAGACAAAACTGTCTACAGCATGGCTTTATCACTTACAAAAACTATATTTACCTTCCAATTATCATAATTGAATCTCAGAGCCTCCATAAGTGCTCTATAAGCCCTTTTCTTATCCCCTTGTTTCACATACACCTTGGCTAGATTATTCCATGCTTCAAATGTATTAGGATTCAAATATGTATACTGCCTATATGCTTTTGCTGATATATCCCATTTCTCTAACAATAACGCGGCATATCTAAAAATATATGTAACATAATTAATTTTATATTGCTTTAACTTCAAACATAGACCAATATAACAGCTTTAACTCAGCAAGAAGTAATATGAATTGCAGAGACAAAAGTTCCAGGTTCAAAACCATCCCCATGAGCATGCACCTCTGACTTTTCTAAGTTACATGTGTATTTATATATTTATAATGCCACTTACCCCAATCTCAACCACACACTCTCCTGTATAAAATTAATCTCAACAGATTTTTCGTAATGCGGTATGCATTCTTCATATTTCTTGTGATCAAACAAAAAGTTACCCCAGTGCCTTTGAGCTCTACTACTTTTGTACTTTGATAACTCCCACGCTTTTTCATAACATCGTTCATCATCTGTAACAGACAAAAATCTATTTAATGTATTTTTAAAACATTTGTATAATGATTTCTTACGTTTAAGCGAATGTAACACATTGAAATAAAACTAATTTAAACAGATTTTGTTATGCATTAAAAAAAATGAATTTACACATAAATATGTGTATGTAAAAAATCACGGTTTTTTAAAACCTGAATAGAAATGCGTGTTTCGTAAAGTGAGTGGGTATTTTTTTATTATTTGAATCATTAAGCTACATTCCCCAAAATCTATCATCTAAAGAATTATATAAATCAAGTGAAACGAAATAAGTTAGAAGCTAAATCTTCTGGAAGCGGAAGTTGTCAAATAACGGAAAAAGGATGCACGAAATGACATGTTACGTCACAAGGCAGGTCACGCCTATTATGGTGCACGCGTGGGAAGGAGAGTGAGATTTTCCCACTACGCGCCCACCTTTGCTTATTGCTAGTTTAATTTTGATTTCGCAAAATAGTTTATTTTTCTAAATAATTAAATTCTACGCAAAGTTGCTGGGTACTGCACATACTGGGTACATGGCAATACTAGCTTTTGTTAGGAATGCAATATTATACAAACATACCTGTCGCATCTCCAAGAAGACAATACAATTTAACTGTAGGATTAATATAAATTTGCTGTTGGATAACTTCAGCCGCTTTGTGTCTTAATTGAAGCAAAGTGTAGCAGACTATAACATCCTCCCATAGCTGGAGTTTCTGATACTCTTCTAATGCTGCCTTTACCAGTCCTAAGCTGAGATATAGATCAGCTAATTGTTGTCGCCAAGTCCACGCCGGTGGTAAACCGGTCGCCCATAAATATGACAATCTAAAAAAATCTTGATAGCTTTAAACAATTTTTTTTATAAAGTTCGGGTTTTTCTTCGATTTATAAATTAGAGAAACTAACTGCGCTAAAGAATAGCTCAGAGCTGGGGAAATACTCAAATTGCTAATAAAAAAATATAACTTTTTATATAAAATACTGAAAGCTAGGCAGTTGGGTTAAGGAAGTCTCATAGAAATTATCATTAAAAAACCTAAGAGTATTAGGTAGATATTGGTCTTTGTGCGATAGTACACATGACCTACTGTTTTCCCCATACCTTGTGGTTGGTGGTACTACAGATTTCTCATTAACAATAGTCTCACACTGCAACATGGCTCTCTCCACAGTGCGTTTATGGTTCGCCTCTAACTTGCAGCGGATCAATAATGCGGCGACTCGTGTAGCCCATGCGCCCTTCTTTTGTGTTAAAATCGCTTCAATGTATGGTTGTAACTCTTCTGTTATTAAATCGTCCTTGGGCTGCGCTTTTTGAAGGTATTGACTGTAATTAATAAAGTAAGAATTTTTAAAGTATTTTTCAATATAGCTCAACTATTTGTTTATAGCTTTCATATCAACCAGGACTGTGTCACGCCTCTTAACAGTATGGGTTTATACTTAATCACATGGAAATCATCTACAATTTCCTTCAAGGCGCATACTCATTACTGCTATTTACATAAATTCTGGCATAAGTGTGCCATGCGGTTTTACTTTAGACTAGCTGAACCGCATGGACAATACTGCTCTGCTCCCATATATAATAACATAATTTTAAATATTCAACAAATTACTATAATTCTTACACAGTTAACAAGCATAGGGTTTGCTCCAAACTTGGCAATTCAGTATGTGAAATTTTCTCATTATATTCTATCTTGTTGAGCCTGACATCATCTTGCAGCTCAATCTCTGGTGGTAGATCAGCTGTGCCATGACTTTCCTCAGCAGATGGCCTCTCAATAGTAGAATCTAGTTCACTGGACAACGCTAATTGTGGCAACAACTGCTGTTGAAATTTTGTCCTTTTACCAAGAATACCTGAAATGCAGCAGAAAGTTGAGTTACATTTTTGAATATGGATATTACAGATGTTAGAGATGACATTATATACAAATTCGAAATTGCCAGTCATAATCAAAACCAAGATTATAAGTTGTCAGCAATTGTGACACGAGAATGTTATATATCTATACTTATATGATAATATGTCCTGACTGACTGACTGATTCATCATCGCCGAGCGCAAACTATCATGGCTACAAGCATGAAATTCGGACTGTATATTCATTTTGTTATGTAGGCACCCACTAAGACAGAATTTTAGAAAATTCCACCCCAAAGGGATCAAAATAGGGGATGATAATATGTATGAAAGTCCGTCATTTTGAAAGTTACAGAATCAAAATTTTGTATTTCGGTTATTGACGTAAAACAAATAAATACGTGTTTCAGGAATTTTGGAAATTTTAGTTAATAAGAGATGAAAAGGGGGGGTGAAAGTTAATGCGAAAGTGAGTTTGTTTATTACGCTTTCACACCTAAATCACTGAACTGATTTTGATGAATTTATCTACAGTGATAGATGGGACCCTGAAGACTGTAACTGGCTACTTTTATCCCCGAAAATGCTGGTCACGCGGACGGAGCCGCGAGCAAAAGCTAGTAAGATATAAAATAAAATAATACCCGTTAGTTCCAGTTTTAAACCTGCCATGTCTCTGGCCTTTAGTAAATATTCCTCAGCCTTTTGTATTCTACCGTATATTAAATAGGCTTGTGATATTTCTAGACACAGCAGTATACGTAACCTAGGCTTCTCCTGCAAGCTTGTCAGCTCATTTGATAGCTTTGCTATCATCAGTTCTAATTCCGAGTATAAGGTGGCTGTTGTGTCCTCTAGAGCTCTTTGATGGGTCACTTTACTTCTGAATGACCACCATAAATGCAACTGTAATATATATTAACAAATATATTTATTATGTATTACGAGATGCCGTCTGGGTTGGTACCACCACTTTGTCTATTTCTATAGGTGGTGATGTTGATCATACATAATACAGCTGAAAATTGGTGTATGTAATACCATTTTCATTAATTTAAGTGTTTACTAAGTTGGATATAAACCTATTATTAACTTTATCAATAAAAATTTTAAGGAAACATGTAAAATGTAAGAAATATTTACTTACTGTACTTTGCTCAACAGAATAAAGTGCGTTGAAGAGTTGCGTTGATAAATATAATAACTCTGGGTACAAAATGTTCGTATACAAAGGTTCTGAATCACGTTGAAGTCTAGTATTGAAATCAATATTACCGGGCAAGTCTGTCTTAAAGAAATCCACAAAATCTAACTTTTCTGGGTGGGAGTTCCAATTATAATCACAAAAAGTCAAAAATGAAGTTATGGCTATTTGTAAAACTTCCTGCATAACACTTTTATCGTCTTGATAACTTTTTAACAAGTCAATAAGAGGTTCTGTCTCAAGTCCTGTAGAAATTAAGTCTTTGCATAATGCTGTGTTTTCCATATTCCATTTATTGGCCCATAACTTTTCTAGGTAGTTGTCATCTAAAAACAAACATTTGAATCGCATTTGAAATTGAAAACCAATGTTGGTTTAGATCATTGAAAAAGAAATACAAAAGTTGATAAACCTCACCAGAAATATTAGATTGTTCATCGAAATTGCACAAGTAGGAAATCTTATTGGGTACCATTTCTTATGAAAATACTCAAAGCAATTTAATGTGAATAATCTGAAAATTCAACCTCTATGCTTGTAAACTCTTGCTCGTATAACCTCAACTCAAATAATTCAAAAACACTGAAAGTGAAAACACCTGGTGTAGGGATGTTATAAAAAAATATCGATATATTAATTCGACTGCCTCGGTGGCGTAGTTGTATTGCGTATATTCAGTAGCGTAGCTTGGTGTGGATCTATTTTTAAGCAATAAACAAAAAATGTGCCAAATTGAGTACCTCCCCCTTCGAAATCGGTAAAAAATACAATTTTAAAGTTTTCATTCTTGGGGTGACGCCCAAATCCAAATCCGCCCCGTATGCCATCTCACATCTATACTAGCTACGTCAATGTGTCGGGTAAAAGTGATATTGCGTTTTCCTATCACGAAATGCTCAGTATCAGCCGGCAGCCTGAAATCTGGAATTGTGACCGGTATGGTGATAGGCTCGCCCCCTAACACATGTGACAGGCATAAGTTGGGTGAAATGAGGGTGCACTAATTACACTTCTGCCTACCTCTTCGGGGATTACAGGATTACAGGATATTTTAATTCGATATAATAGAATTATATAAGTATTGAACTCAAGAGCCATGTGGCTCAATTTATTTATAAGATGTCACAAAAGTTATCCAAATGTCGAACCAATATATATTGACACTTTTCTCGATATATCAAAATGGGTATTGAAGTCTTTAAAAATATCAATTCGATATAAATATATACCTACTTTTTTGCACTTTCGACATGCTTGCCATATTTGCCTATCACTATTCCATATAATCTTTAATCAGTGGTCTTTAATCATTGGATGCCACAGAATAATAATCTGTCAATTAATGTTATGACTAGCCCTGTTTTCCAATTACAGCATTGCGCATTATGCGGCATAATGCTCAACGTTGAATGTTTCAACTACAGCAACGCTACGCACAATCAAGCACTCTCAAAAGTACTGCTTTCGGGTGACACATGCAATCGATACCAACTCAGTAACAGAATATTAACAAGTGTTTTTTCTTTAAGTTGGCATTGATCGAAATTTTATTTATATTATCGTTAGTAGGTAATTAATATTGTTTATTGTTGAGAATTTTTTAAAGCTTTCGTCTTATCGTAGTGTTTTCGAAATATTCAAAAGTTAATTCAGACCCTGTTAAAAAGTAAATGTAAGGATGGATGAAGGTATAAACATTGACTATTTATATTTTTATTCTCAATACTGAACTTCCAATTAGCATTAAGCACACTTCGGCATTGTGCGCCACTGAGTCGCATTATGCTCTGTAAATGGAAAACAGGGAGAATGTAGTAGAGAATTGTCCCATCTGTCAAGGACATTTAACATAGACAAGAAACCGGATACGGTACTTTCTACAGAGCAAGGCATGATTGGGATACATGCAGGGTTGGATTTTGTACTATAATTATAGTATTTATACAATAATTTCGCCCTTTGTACTATATACTATCCACATCTAAGAATAGTACGCTAAAATACTATAATTTAAAGGTTTTTCCCGAATTCTTAGTTTTACGTCATATGAATATCTCGACCGTGCGTGTATCCGACCGAATTCTGATCTTGCGATGTTTTCTGTGTCGATGGCCGGGGACTCCCCGATTATCCTCCGCAGTACACTTCTATCTTTCCACTAATATCGTTCCTTCCATTCCATTCGAAATTCAATCAAAGTGACAACAATCACTTGTGAATTTTTGTGTAAAATAATACGTTTTTAGTGTTTTAATTATGGACAGTGGCAGTGATAATCATGAAAATGACGATAGACTGGGAGTATCCACCCCAAAGAAAAAACGTCTGAGTAGAGGCGATATGGTTGAAAAACAGAAATATTGTCTCCAACAGAACAAGTGTTGGAGGTTGTTGTTTCTTTTTTAGGTATTAGATATTATTTTGGTTAATTATTTTCGCAATTACATTATTTTGTAATTCCTTTTAAACTATTTAGTGATTTCTAGTGATTTTTTTAGTGACTTTTGAGACCAAATCTAGTGATTTTTTTTTTCTGCAAGATGGCATCACTGCCCTGGATACGTGCGTTCTTTTAAATTTTATGATTTTTATTCTGTTGTAGACAAATCACAAAATGGCTGTCAATGTCATTTTAGGTTAGGTTAAGCAACATGACTTTTTAGAAAATTTAACATAAAACAAGTAGAAAAATGAAATATATTTATAAAATGGAATCAGTGATAGTTACTATAACGGCTGTTTTGTGTACTATATTGCTTTTGAAGTTAATTAACAAATTACGGTAAGTTTATAGTAGGTTATAATGCAGTTTTCCCGCCTGCACAATAAGTAAAAATATGGATATATTTTTACAGATTATTAGTTTCTTGGCGCGTAAATTGTTGGTTCTGCAATAATAATTTTTGGGTGAAGTATCCCGACCGTAATAGCTGGACGTGTCCGAAATGCGAACAGTACAACGGATTTACAAAGGTTAGTCTAATTGTTACCACTGCAGGTAACTTATCAAAGAAGTTAATTAATAAAAAAAGGAATAGCTATATATAAAGACAGTGTCATTACATAATCGAAAGTATGCTGAATCGGCGCACTAAAACCGTTTCCTGGAACCACTTTCATTTCTTGGCAAAGTTTCAGCTAGTTTCACATAAAACTGGAAAAATTGATAGTCAATGTCTTAAATAAAATAGTCAATAGAATTGATACGCTAAACCAATTTATTTTTACACCGGTTCCAGATGGCATTAGTACTGTAATAAATATGCCTAAAATCCTTTTCTGTAATAATAATATAATATAATATACTCATTGATTATTAATTTATCAGGATGGAGACTACAACAAGCAGATAATCACAAATAATGACCAAATTTTGAAAACGCCAAAAGTGTTTCAAAAATCTCCACCCAAAAATGGTCTGTGCAAAATGTGCAATATAAACCAACAATTGAAGGTTGCACAGTTAGCTAATTTTGTTCCAATGAATGAAAAAAAATATGACGAAGAAATAGAAGGCTACAGGTGAGAACTGAGATAATTCATGTTATCACATTAATTATTTAAACACATTATCTATATTAAATAACTGATAACAACAATAACCTTGTTACAAAATCAAGCCACCTGTGTCCTGTACTCTCTTACTAAATGAGATAACCATTAGAACTTTCAAATATAAATATCTGTACTTTTTATGGAAAATTGACAAAAATTTTAATATATTTGGATCATCATGATTCTACCATTGCCAATTACTAATTTTTCTAATTGTTGTTGGTAGTAAATAATAAGTGAGTTTACAGATCCAAATTAGAGTTTATTAAATATTTGTATAAAATCCTGGATGTCTTCATTCATTTTAAATGTTTTTTTTTTTCACAAAATGTGTTAAGTGAGTATAATTGTTCATTACAGGTTACAGTTGGAGAAAGCATACAAACTATGCAGCCCTTGTAAAAAGGTTGTACAGATAAAACTGCACAAAGAGAAAGAAACTCTTTTGGGTTCTAAACTGTTAGAGAAAAGAACACCAGAAAAGAAAAATCACAAAAAAGATAAACAGTCAAAAATATTGAAAAGTTTCATAAACAGTACCTCAATGCTTATTGCATTTATACTTTTTATACTGGTTTCTTTTGAGTTTTATACAAATATAACAAAGTATGAGAATTTAATTAGTACAATAAATAATATTAAAGAAATACTGACAGGTCTTCTAGAAAGAATATGTTCAATTGTAAAAATGAAGACATTACAGACATTCCCTATGTTAGAAACTTATGACATAAATAATATAATACATTTACATGCAAAATTGCCAAATATGTTCAACTTTAAATACAAACAGTATGACAGTATTAATATAATGACACAGAAAGCTTTGGGAGGATTTGTATGTTTGATACAGATAGTAGGAAATATATGGAATGTGAACAGCCTCAAGTATACCGTTGCATTTGACTTGTTGTGGTCAGTGTTTGTAATCATGTCTATAGCCGACAACACAGTGGCTGTAGACCCACTACTCATTAGTTGTTTTAAGGTTGGTACAGTTGTATATTTTTGTCATTACTCCCATATTTAATCAAATTAAACTAATTCCACTTACTCAAATTTCAGATGGCAAGTGCTTTGACAATTTTGTTAGTATATAAAAGGATGAAAACAAAAAGGATTACAAGTTCTTTAAGATTGCAAGGGAGTCCCAAAAAGATGAAAAATCTTGGTAATGCATCAACAAATGCATTGATTGACGATGATGATTCCATAACAGTAGACACGGATGATGATGTATCATTGAGTAAATTTGGCTTACACAATTATTCGGAATCATCGAATGAAACCATCAGCCCATTGAGTGGTAGCATGATGAATGGAAGAACGTTTACACCCAGGACAGACAGTGTATGGACAAAACCTAAACTTAATTCCACATTTTGTGTAAATTCTGCGTTTGTCAAGACTCCAAGTTCAGTTTCTGAGACCGTATTTGCCAAACCTAATTTTAAGAAATATCAGAAACTGGCTAGAGATGATTCTGATTCAGAATTAGATGAAAGTATAAACTCCTTGTGTATTGGTAGTCCCAATAAGTCAAAGAAGAAGACTAATCCTGTATTCTCATTAAGAAAATTCACTGCTTCCCCAAATTTCGTTACACCAACACCTCTGACTCGCACCAAACCACTCATATCGCCCAGTAAATTAGGTCATAGTACCTCATGGGTTGCAGGAGGTTACTGGGGTTCTGAGGGAGAGAGGCCCTTATTCAGTATTAATGGTAGCCGTTCATCCAGCCAAAGCTCAGGGTTTGAGTCTCAGACTTCCAGTATGAACCAACGTAACATTTTCTCTCAGCCTCCTTCGCGTGAGGATTCTGTCTGCGGAGAGCAGATGGTGCAAGAACGTTTTCCAAACATGAGCAGTTTAGGCAGTTGCCAGCCAATGAATAATTTTTCTCGCATGAGTTCGCCGGTATTCCCACAGATGCAGTTCAACGGCTATGTACACATACCGCAGCCCAGTTTACGACAACATAATGCTTCCAATAATGTCTTTGCTCAACATACACAATATGTACATAGTGAAATGTTTAAAACCCCTGGCGGGTCCGGGCTTATCAGATTGCCTAAAGTTGACTCTTTTTCTTCTCACTAATGCTCATGCACTAGTCAGTGATCTAAAATTTTTCATATACATCATTTTTAGTATATTTTTGTCATTTCAATCGTGAAACATTATTGTATAGTTCCATACACTGCCATTGTGTTATTTTGTTAAGTTATGTGACGCGCTAGTATTAAGTGGTTGTTAGTTATAATATTTGAGACTAAACGTAGTGATAAGATTTGCTGATCTCGTGTTGGCCAGGTGTTGGCTATATGAAAACATTAAGAATTATTGTATTGTTACGATTTTTATATGGACGTCACTGTCCACTTGTCGAACAAAATGTGATATTATAAAGACTAGTAATTTTTGCATAAAGTGAAGAAAATGGTTCTTGATGTTATCATGATTTTGATTTTGTCATCTTAAATCGAAAACTTTTTGTGAAACTCCTGTAATAAAATGTATGAAAGACAATTTTAGTTTTTATTTCGTATCTACGTAAATTAAATAAATCATAGATTAGACGAATTTCATAACTCACGAATCTCTCGATCTCCTCTCACATCTTTGTAAATACTGATTGGGTCGCGGTGGGACATACGTGTCTTCATAAAACGATGATGTGTAATCAGAGACATCGGTGCACGCCCATTCATATTGTTTATACTTTCTCAAGCCCCATTCAGTTATGTTTCCCTTGGAAATATTAAATGCAATAATTATAGTATTCCTGTACCTATGGACTTTTCGCGGTTTAACCGAAATCGTACGTCATTCACATATTAACTGTTGCCAGTCTATAAGCTGGTCGAGCAACTATCTGTGAATTAGTATGTAAATACTATGACGTCATCTATTCAATTACAATGCCCCATATAGACATCATTCATGCCACTATCCATCAGCAGGTACAAGAAATTAATAAGTGTGAAACAAAAAGCAGTATGTAAATACTGTTATAAATCGCTTTGAAGGACATGAAACCTTTTTCTTGGAAGCTAATGCAGCATGCCAATAGATGATTTTTCCTAAAATAGTAAGTTCATTGGCGGTTGTGATTACTTGTCATGTGATCGTATCGAATGTTGTAAATCAGCTTTGCTATCCCATTGATGAGGAAAGTCCGACACGCGAGTCCAATATACAGGGTTATTTTTAAAACACCAGCAACCTCGCAGGGGTAGATAGCTGTCCCCATACGGAACAACTTTTGTTCTACGAGTTTGGATATAACTCAATATATTTAAAAAAAAATGATTTTACAAGTTTTTGTTGTGTCGTGTTTTTCTTCGTAGTATGCGGCGCGGCGCGGCGTGCGCGCGCGACTCAAAGGCGCCGCTCAGCTGAGCGGCGCGTTGACCTTCAAAGGAGCTAGCCCGGTTCCCCACGCTTCGCGTATTTGTTTACGTAATCTGCGATGCGCGTTGTAACAATCAAGACGGAAATTAAATGAATAGTTATTTTTGTATGAAAATAAAATCTAACAAATTATCAAAAGTCGTAGAACAAAAGTAGTAGCTTATAACCTTAGGAATCTACCCCTGCGAGGTTGCTGGTGTTTTAAAAATAACCCTGTATATAGGGCAGGGTGCAGCACTATGATCTACGGATCGGTAATTGATTTGCTCGTTTGTCCTCTAATATTTATAATGTGATAGAAACTTACGAAACACTTCATAAGATTTGGTTGAGGATAGTACTGGTGAGCACATCTTTTATAATAACGTTGGTTCGGACCACAAAGAGGTTTCGGTAGATGATTATATACAAGATCGTTTGTTGTGGTATAGTTGGCACACGAGTCGTGGCTGTCGTGACGGATTATCGAATAGACGCTCCCCTAAAGTAATAACATAGATACGATTTCATAATTTCTACAACGGTTCGTTAGATTAATAAGTGTCTTTACAACTAAAATAAACTCTCTAACAAAAATAAAACCGACTCACTAAAAACAAACATTTTGAATCGGTGCTATTTCAGTGTAATGGTCAGTTGTTTATGTTTGATTTAAGTTGCTTTTATTTTTATTAAAGGGTTTTTATTTCACTATTTTTGGCGAATCATCAAAATCAGTACATAAATGATGAAGTTTAGATCTTTCATCCCCGATTTAACCCTCGTAGGGATGGATATTCTTCTTGCAGTTAGAATCTGACCCATTTTGAGCTATACTCGTTCGAATGAAATAAGTATCGCCCAAATCGGACCACATTATACGTACAAAATGTCCTTTTTTCATCGGTTAAAAATATTATTTTTCCGCGACTATAACAATGCATTTTAAATTAAAGCACATTAATTAGGCCGACCTTGTCAACAATCAATCATAGTATTTAGATTATAAATACTATGAGTATTGTTTACAGACGTCGAATCGTATGTAAATTGGACATTAGTAAACATATTTCTGGTCTAAATATGAATAAGAATCGTAAAGAGCAAACCGCCCATAATTTTGTTTTGAACATAACCGCCGCGTTTGTTTAGTGGTAGTAAAACGAACCACAACCAGGAAGTGATAGGTTTAATTCCCAGAGTAATATAAACCCAATATTATACGAGTATTTTTGATAGCCTATGTGGCGCAGTGAGCGAATAACCGGCTGTGAAGCGAGAGGCCGCAAGTTCGATTCCCGCACCGAGACAAAAAAAATTGTGTTATCCACACATTTGTTTTGGGCAGTGTTGCCAGATGGGGCTATTTAGCGCCAATCGGGCTATCTCCCTTACCGAGCGGCGATATTATTTTATCCGCTGGCTACAGGTAGCCGATTTGGCTATATTTTTTTTCTCAGAAATATTTAATTAAAACATCATTTTTATGCAGAAAAAAAAACTTTAACACAAACAATCAGTTTTAATAGTTTTTATGTATATGTTATAGCATGGATTTTAAAACGTTAACTGTCTCGCAAAATATATATATAGGTACATAATTTTAAACTTAAACTTTCCCGCCTTAACTACCTGTGCGCCATGATGGGGCTATCTCGGGGCTACACGACCGCTCTGGCGAGGCGATTCGAGAAAAAAATATTCTGGTAACACTGGTTTTGGGTCTGGGTGTGTTTTCGCCCCAGAGGGGTGGACGTCAGGCAGGCGACCGGTCGTTAAAATTAAAATTAAATTATATCCCACCGAGAGAGGGATAAAGGCAGATGGAATAGGAGAATTGTGCGAGTCTTTTTGCCTAGTACCAAGCACAAAACTGATGATGTGTGAACATGACTTGATGAAATAAAATTGATGAACCTTTGTTGAAAATAAAATAGATAATAAAGCACTCGTATATATTTACTCTGAGGACGAGCCACTTTAGCCTACCTGATGATGCATGCGAATCTCGAGTGCTAATATAAAAAATAGTAAAACTAGATTTATAATTCAATGGAAATCGAACCTGCAAGTTATTTAATTTATTAAAACGGAAGTCCGGTTGCCGTGATTCGGGTTTCATTTTTTCGTAATCAATTTCATCCTTTGGTGGATAGTAGAATGTGCCGCCTTTAGGGCATTCGATTCTATCTTCTACCCAGTTGCCTAAATTAAATGGGTATTAGATTAATTTACTTCCAATATTGCATAAAGAATATAACGGCTTTTCTGTCTTTACATAAGGTACTATGCAGTCTTTACCTTAGGAACACTACCACGGGCTCCTTGAACTCAAGAGTCAAAGGGAAGCACAGTATCGAAACGTGACTTAAGTCGTGTTTTTTTATACGAATCACAATATATTTATATCGATGCATGATATTCAGTGAACATTAATTATGTGAGTCTTTTTACAATTGCTTTCTGAAAGACCCCAAACAAACTCTGGGTGCCAAAGGGCACCTCGTAGAAGTTATAGATTCTTCTCGGTAAAAACTCGCTAGTAAAGCATAGTTCTTTAGGTTCATATAGGTACTAAAGCGTCTACTCTCGCGGCGAAATAATGAATCCATAGAGCGTCTAATCATACAGGGCAGAGTAAACGGAATTAAACCTCGTAGGTCACCAATGAAGTGGACTGACCAAATAAAAACAGCAGTGGGAGGCCTTGTAAATTAATGCACCCAACTGTCGTCTAACAGTCTGATGGAGAGAGATCGTGAGGCGAGTAACATCATCGTTTGGACACATCGTGACCACGACCGCTCTGTCAAGAGCGAAACGACGAAGAAGAGAAGGTATTAAAAACTTTTGAGTATTGCCCTGTTGACAGTATTGGTATTTTTTACCTATTATTGACTACTGAGACAAATTTCTTCAAATATTGGCTTTGGTTCTGGGAGTTACGAGATTGTCTCGATGATCCAGATAAACATGACCTTGGGCGACCATACTGTGGCGAACAAAACGGCCGCTCGAGGCGCGCAACACCGGGACAGAGGCGCCTATGCATGCTCAGTAGGCTTCACACTGTCACTTTTTAACTACCCTCGGACCAGGCACTGCTGACGACGCTTGGTAAACACGTAGCTGCAATAATCGGGAGTATGTGCATTTGCTAGGTTTAAATTATTTACCTAAAAGTACGCCAGTATTATATGTTGGCCCTGGGCGTAACGCTATGGCAATAGCCTCCGCGCGTGTAGGCGATTTAGCTCTTGTGCTGATCATTGTAAAGATAATTTAACAGTACGTATTGATTTTATCAGTTTGTATCGAAAATCCATAAACTTAAATGACAGTAATGACAAAGTCATAGAAAAAAAGATTTAAACTAAGGAGTAGATATTATTATGTTAAAATTATCATCAAGGCAGGGGCGTATTAAGCCATCATTTGTTCCTGGTGGCAAGAGTGCAAAATTTCCATGATATCGTATTCGGTGTTCGCTCCAATTTAAAATATGACAACTCAAGAAGAAGGATATTTTTAGTGCACTGGGAAGCATTTTATCTAAAAAAGTAACAGCAATAGTTTTTAATGAACTCATAAATGGTTTTTAAACATAAAAATATTTCTTTAATGTTTGAATAAAAATGGTTGGATATTTCTCAAAGAGGTATCCTTTTCTCTAGATAAATTCATAGGCAACATTTAATATTATTGTACATTTTACGGTATTCTAATAGCAAGTTTTTGGAGGTGTATTATCATTATAACAAAAAATAACACAAATTTTAACAAATAGAAATGAATACCTTTTTAAATTGTGGTAATTTCAACTTTTCTTTCTGTCTGGCGCTATCCCTTTACCCAAGGCCCGCCTTTCCTAATGCGATATTTGTGTGCAATATTTATTTATATGGAAATTTTACATTTTTTTTATGTAGAGTAGTATAGGGACACTTAAATGCTTAAAAAAATTGAGCTTAACTTTGAAGATCTTATTCACCAATTAAAACATTGTACAAATTGATAAATATATATTAATTAAATATAACAAGTTTATAATAACAGTCTTGGCCCAAACAAATACATGGTATTGGATTGAACATACAATTTGAATTAGTAATTTATATATTAATCCATATGAATTACATAGAGCATTATATTACATTTTTAGCTGCATTGTTTTTTAATTGCACAATATCTTACATTCAACAATTATGTAAAATGGGTTATTGTGGTGTATAATTACCATTGAAATCAAATATTTCATTACCATTGAAATCGAATATTTCATTACCATTGAAATCAAATATTTCATTATATTAATCAAATAATTAAAAATACAGCTACAGTATTTTGCTAAAGTAAATCTTCAAATATTATTTTAACTAGGTCTTGAGATATATTACATTAAATTATCAGTTATTTTACATATCCAGTCATGTTGCAAAAATAACTTCAAAATACATCAAACAAACTTGTTAACGAAGCTTACATTCATACAAATAAAAACTAAAACAAATGATCTATGTCATATATAAAAAAGGATATTGGTAATGCAAACTAGGTATATCTGTTTGAAATTAATGGACTTCAACAGTTTAACCAATCACTATGAAAGTTGGCACACACACATATATTTCAAGAATCAAGAAGGACTATCCACTTTGTTGTAACTCACAACTAGATGTCGCATTAGCACATCAACTTCAATATTGTTTATCCAATTGTCATGGAAAATAGTATTACAGCATATAGAATATTTAATTGCTATCTATCCATTTTCCTGTAACTCGCCACTAGATGGCGCTTTTGGCATACACAGGTATATTACCCATATATGTATACAGTTATAATATTTATTATTCTTTTTTTGTGTATATGCAGTTTAATTTGTTCATCACAAAATTCACAAAAGAATGTGACAAACTTTATTTTGTTCACACACAACTAAACTATTCTCATTTGTAACCAACATAAAGTTCTAGAAATCAAGAGCTGCTGAAACCCCTGAAAAGAAATATATGCCAAGATCAGATCTACTTTTTAGTTGGTTAATTTATATAATCAATAGAATAGCCCAAAATATTGTTCTTTGTCATGAATTATAAATAACAAGATTGGAATCTCATCAGTGTGTGCGGTCTTTCTTTTTCCTACAATGGTTTATAGATTCTAGTTTACATACAGATCATCCCTTTTTGTACAGAGGAAAATAAAATATACACATGCAGCATCACGTCTGCCGGGTTTTGACAGTATAATAATATAATGGAGACACATATGTTTTCTTATGAACATGATATTAAGCAATTATTACAGTTGTTTTGTACATTAAGTGTTGGGTCAAATTAGCCAAGTTACTTATGATTTAATTGGTTTCCATGGACATGTTTAAGGTGGGCTTAGGTAGAGATTGCAATACAACCGATAACTGACTCTCTAAAGGACCAGCTTGTGTGACAATATCTTTTAAGTTCTTCTCCACTTGCAATAAATCTTGATTTATGATTTCCATATTCTGTAACAATAAACAAGGAATAATGAAAAAATGCTACGAAAAACTTCAAGAATTGATTAACATTAACAGTATCCCACCTGGATCATCGATGTGTAAAGATACTTGAAATTCTTGTCACTGTAGCGCACAAATCCGCTTACGTTGGATTCGGAATCTGATGGTGCTATCGAAGTCATTTTGGGTTCTATTTGTAACTTTATTTCATATTATAAAATTACGCTATTTACATACGTATAACAGGAATTATCAAGAGTAAATTAAAATAAACAATGTTAAACAGACAATATGTATAAACTACAGATAAAATAAACTTTAGCATTAGCAACAGAGCTTAATGGAAAATTTAAGCACTTTCTAAAACATGACATGCGACAAAACCTAATTTTTTGGATTCGTAACAGATTCTAAATTTGACAGTATTCAGTAGGTAGTTGACGTATGAATACGTTCAATAACATACGCGCGACTCCTGTAAAATTACATGATTAGTACATACTTAAATGTTTATATGTGTATTTTAATAATTTTTCTAATGATATATTAACATATACATATCTAAATAGCTAATTGAGAACTTGCATATTATAATGAGTGATAAACATGATATGTACTGTATAACTAGTTACATTAATGTAATTAGTAAGCTTGATTTCAGAACGAATCAAAACGTCAATGTCATCCGCTGCGGTGGTGATTGTCTGCATTGGTTGGAGAAAAGCCAATTTTTTCGAAAATCTGTAATGTGAAAAACCTTTGAAATGCGGCAGTGAATATAATGTAACAAAATCAGATATCGTATTGTGCAAATTATAAGAAGTGTTAAAACGATGTTTTCTTTCACGTTCTAATAGATATTGTGTGATCAATGTCCATCCTTTCAACATTGTTTTTATTGCAGAAATATTGATTATACTTAAGAAAACTTGTTAAAAGGTGCAGATTAATAGAATCTCAATTAGTGAATCTTATCTTGGTGAGATACCGTGCGGCAACAATCGGAAAACAAAAGTGCATGAAAAATCCGTTCGCGTACATAATTCTTATTGATTTTATATTTGCAGTATACTATATGGTTTTGTGATTTGGTTGAAATATGTAGTTTTTTTATATGGACGTATGCACACACAAAATTATTCGTTCGTGTCAAATAACAATAAGTATGTATAGATTTTTCTCATACCTGCTCCATTTATATTTGTTAAAGATATTCTATTATTGTGGTGCACATAATTTATGAATTTTATTATATTTATGGGAATTAATACGTGAAAGACACTAATTTGTGTCCATCACGGAATTTAAAAATGTTTGTGTGGCTCACAAATATTTGTTTTAATTGGTATTCTTTAAATGGGTATTCTGGGACTGCAAATGCCTTGTAGTTCTTGGTACCTACAATACGGGATAACTAATGTGGGCTCAGGACTGTGTGTGTCTGTTGGGTGTAATTACTTATTTAACACTACATGTTTTATGAGAATGTAAGCAAATAATCTAGAAATTTAAAAAAAACTGGTTTCATTAAAGTTTTATCCAATTTTTTTGTGACAACTGTTTATACGTTTTTGTCAGTATTGTATTTTTTATGAATTACTGATATTTGGTGTATATTTATTTATTTTGGGACAATCAGTGGTAATTACATTATAACATAATAATACAGTAATATTCAAGTAACATGATAAATGTATTACCTTCAGAAGCCTTCGGCATGTGTTGAAAATAATTATTGCAAATGGAAATAATAATTACAATCTGTTAGATAAGTTAGAAATTACATTAAAATAAAAGAAATATAAGTTTCGAGAGAGAGGAGAAATACAATCGTGAATTACTATTTATTTATTATTAGGCATTACATTATTATTATTGATGACCTTCATAACCTCAGTCCGGAATGAAAAAAAATGAAATTTAAATATAAATAAAATAAAATTAAAATTCATATTTCTGCCACATTATGACAGTTATCACCTTCATGCAGTCCATAACAATGATGTGAATGGCATGGCTCTACCAATTTACTATTCCTGTTGACAGTTTTGTCTACAGCATTGTTCTACCACCAATGCCATCATGCCCGAATCCCTCTTTCCCTCCTTAACCCCTAATCATCCCTTTGATTTAAATTGGTAATGTATCCATGATTTTCTGATATGGATGTTCATGAGTGGTGGAGATTAATTACCCTCAGGTGACCTTTCTTGCTTGTTTGCCGACCTATGCTAAGAAAAAAAAATAGAATACCAGTTTAGGCTCACACATCCCATAAAGCTATGAGAAATTATGATTGAATTTACTGAGATTGCCTAGCCAGTCACAAATATTTAGGTTTGTGGATTGTTTTACTATGACTATTTCAAATGTAGATTGTGTTATCTACATAATAAAGAAAACTAACCAAAGCATATACATATCACATAATTCTGTTACATAATGGGCTAGTAAAACGTGCCTTGTATGTAATGAAAACATTATCTATGATTTGCAGTAGCCACTAGTAAATTAGCCACGTTGAATAGCGCGCATTAGACGCTGGCGGGTCGCGGGCGGCGCCGGACGGGCTGGCGTCACGACGTGTCGCCGTCTGAACTCCCTCCCCCCCTCCACCCCAGTGCGTCTCATCCCTCCACCCCCGCCCAACTACGACACACACCAGTAACAGTTTCCCTCTCTTGACAGACTAACTTATTAATAGTTCTATAATTTACGTAAATAACTTAGTGAAGTAGATGTTAATATTGAATTACAGTGTTCATTGGCTAAATTTTTACAATATTGCTGGATTATTTTCAGTTTATTTTGGTGATAAGATCATTGATTACAAACTTAGTTTAGTATTGACTGATAGTCTATAACTACGTTAGACTAATAGTCATTTTCGGAAATGTACTGTCATATATTTACATATGTAGATAAAAACACTGAATGTGTGACATTATCTGATAAATCCCCAAATAATCCCAAATAAATCTTTTATTATTGACCATATGGATGGAAAGGGATACGAAAAAATATTGGTACTTGATACATTAACTCATTCTCATTTAAATTTTGTATTCTTATGCATAATTAAAACTTAATAGCTTTAAATATATGATTTTGCTTCACGGAAGATAATGTCCATTTTAACGATGACTACATTAAAAGAAAGGAAACATATGTTATTATAAAAAGTACAGAATTATCGTAAAATTATGCTAACGAATGCTTTCCGAAATCAAAGATAAACACATGTGTTAAATAATGTAACAGTTATTGTGTATAGGAGCTATAGCCGCGTGTATTCCAGTAAAGTGAAAAATGTGTAATTGAAAAGTACTGATCGTGAAGTCATGTCAGATGATCATGACGTTAATTGTGCTGAGAGTGCAGACGATGGTAAAAAGGACGAAAGTGATAATGACAAAGTGAATATAGAAGCGAATACGGGAGACATCGAACAACCAAGTGCCAATACATCCAAAGTAAACAGTGCCATAGACGAAACACCTAAAGAAGAAGTGAAAGAAGTCAGTGATGCAGGAACAATCAGATGGACGCGAGAAGGTGGCGAGTTTAAAGTGTCGTGGTTGATGCCAGATGATGTCGTCACGCCGAAGGATTACGTTGCGCTATGTTACGCAGGTTAGTTTTATATTTAAATGATTATCTTTTTGTCGGCAATTGGATTCTTCAAAGCTTTATATTTGCTGCGAAACTGACCATTTTCAATCAATCTCTCCGATGGCGGGGATGTTACAGAATTCTATTAATTTCACCCAAACTATAGCAGACTGTCAACACAACACAGTTATTATTAATGGTTAAAATATTAATGGTATTATTCTTAAAAAAAGGAGGTATAATTTGGATTTTTTAAACGGTTTAAACCAGGGTTCGAGGATATATATCAAGAGATATATATCAAGCTGGTTTGGACGATATATATCAATAGCTTTTTTTATTATATATTGCAACACAAAAATGGTTTCAAAAATTAATGTTATTAAGTAATTTTTAGAGTTTGTTACTGTATTTCTACTACTGTAGAGTTAAAACATACTCCCTAATGGTAAGTGCTAATCCATAAATGGCAACTCTTCTGCCCTAAAAGAAGATTTTATCATTTTTAGTTGATTATGTCTTATCTAAAAGTAGATTTTGCAATATGCAAACAGTATTCATAAATAATACAATAAAATAATAATATGGCTTTCATACAAAATGGATATATATCAAACTTGATATATATCGGATATATATCATAAATATCCGATATTTTGATATTTATAATAAATATCGGATATTTTCGAACCCTGGTTTAAACATCAGCCAAGAGATGTCGCAAGTCGCTACACGAAAACCAGACTGATCTTGAAAAACTTAGACTTTGTATCATTTAATTTTTAATACGTTCATACATACGCAATCTCGCATGTTACGCCCGAAGGTGTAACCAATACAGCCATATTTCGACGAGTTTATTTTCGTCCCATGATGTGTCAGGGGCAAGCCTATCGCCATACCAGGTGCAATTCTAGAATCCTGGCTGATAGTGAGCATTTTGTGATAGAATATATCACTCATACCCGAACCGGGGGTCGAACCCCAGACCTCAGTACCGCAGTCGTATCCTGTGGTCGTATCGCGTACGCATTACAACTGCGCTGAGCATTATGAGACTTAACGAGCACAGTTCAATGCCATACAGTGCTTTATAATTCAAAGTTCTGTGTGGTGTTGCTTCTGTTTATGGGCAAGCGTGGTGGCGCTTACCATCAGGTGAGCGACTTGCTCATCTCGTCATTCAATTAAATAAAAAAAATGTAAAATTAGAATAGAAATAGAACAAAAAATCAGGATTTAGGACAATAAAAAAGATTTTTGAATCTGTATTTAGAGAGAACTGACCTAACCTATAACTGTACTTACTTACATACTTCCAGTTTATAACTGTATAGATATCAGCTATTTATTAATCTATTTTTTTACGTAGTATGTGATAGACCCCACCCTTATTACATCCCCATTAACTTAAGCGCTTATTCCATCAAGGAAGGCGCGGCTCAGTTAGTATCAATTATTTTTTATGTTAGCTGTTAACATTTGTTCCGGTTTTGGTATATTGTGATAAGGTATTTAGTATACTTGGCAACGTTTGTATGTTACAAAGTTACAAGATCATTACATTTGGCACCGAAAAATATGCTGACGACGCAAATCACTTCTGTGAATATCGTTAATAATGGGATCAATCTCATTGCGAAATGTTGTAACATATTGGATACATAATAAAAACGATTTGCGAAGATGAAATGAAATTAGGTAGTTAATCATGTTAGCAATTGAAATAGCGTTTATGACATGCCAATACAAAATTAAAAGAAACTTTTATATAGAAATCAGTAGCAACTCCTTCTCTAAACAAGGCTTAAAATGAGTATCCCTTCAGTGGTAGGCAGCGGCTTGGCTGTGCCCCTGGCATTGCCGATATCCATGAGCGGCGGTGACCGCTTACCATCAGGCGGGCCGCTTGCTCGTCTGCCTATTAAGGCAATAAAAAAAAAACTAATGTATAAATAGCATACATAGCATCATCAAAATACACTAAATCTATTTATTTATCTATTATTATTTTTCCATATTCTTATTATTAGAATTAGAATGAGGTTCCAAATAATGTTACATAATAATAATAAAATTAGCCTTATGTTATACACATCACACTGCTGGCTAGTGCCTGTAATTAATGATTGAGGTGAGGTCTTAGTCCACCAAGCTGGTTAAATGCGGGTTGGTAGGCTTCACAGACCTTTGAAATTGTTATGGAGAACTTTTGAGATATGCAGGGTTCCTCGCGATTTTTCTTTCACCGCAAAGCAAGTGATAATTAACAGCTAATTATACACGTAACTTTGAAAGGTCATGTTGCATGCTTTTAGGGCTGGTTTCGAACAGACGACTTTCGTCTTAAGAGTTTGTACCACTTCTGACCTAACGCTGCTACATACAATACATAAAGGTATACAAGGTGGTAGGTCCCTCGTATGCGAGAGGCCGTCTGGGTTGGTACCACCGCTTTGTCTATTTCTGCCGCCAAGCAACAGTGTCTAAGCACTGTTGTGTTTCGGGTTGAAGGACATTGAAGCCAATGAAATTACTGGGCTAATTTATGCCACGGTGTGACGAGCGCATCTCAGTGCCATGCGGTGCTTTATAATTCAAAGATCTGTGTGGTGTTGCTTCTGTTTATGGGCAGGCTTACCATCAGGCGAGCGCCTTGCTCGTCTCGTCATTCAATTTGATAAAATAACATGTTATATACAATGTAATACATTTGTATATTTTGACTTACGAAGCGGCTGATACCATCATGGCAAAAATATCAATAAGCTTCGAAGAGCGTGGAAAACGGTGGTATAGTTAAAACGGAAAATAAAATCAAGTTTATAAGTACGTCCAAAATTCTATATTCAACGAATTCTAATTAGCAGTAGGAAGTGAGCTCGTGCGCCCGTACCCCTTGCTGAGATGCAATCACCATCTGTGGAGTGTTCCCCCGAAACGGACGGAAGTCGCGTCAAACAACGCACTGTGATCTGAGATGCTGTCGACGGAACATTTATAAAGAACAATTTTGCATTCGTCTCCGCGTGAATTACTTTGAATATTCGAATCGTTCTTTTAAAAACATGTGGAAGGTTTAATATAAGCCGATAATGTTGGGTTTAAAGCCCTAAGAGGAACTGGCTGTGAAGTATGGGCCTTATCTTAAGACCCTATTTGACTTTACTCTGTTAGTTAAATAAATGTCCTATTACATATTTTGACGGATCGTTAACAATGTTTCAAAATGTGCTATATAAATGGTCTTTAGGTTTTTTAATCAACTGTTAATCTTAATCATTACTCCACAGGTCCGTTACATTCTTAACAGTCTAACAAACAATTAGATTACATTCAATTATTAATGTTAAATGCGAAAACACACTAACATTTCGACGATGACAACGGGCGATGATATATTCGACCCGGTTAAAACAACGCTTTATTTTATTTTAGTCGTTTTAGAATGAGAGTGAATATTTTGAAAGTCATCGAACATCGAATACGGTTTGATTTATTAATGGACTGTTATATTTGTGCCATGCATTTTAAAATATGTTCACATAAAACACTGATGACTGATAGCTGATTATGACCAATGTGGTGAAATTGGGACTAAACATTTTTGACTAGTGTTTAACCTACTCAATGTTTGGTCTCCTTCGTTCAGATTATTGTCACCGGCTTCGGCCGCATGAAATTCTCTTCGCAACGTCACTTCGACAAGGGAAATGAATTTTTGAATGGTACAGCCACGTCGTCAATAGTTTTGTCTGCTGCGTGAATGGCTCGGCCAGCTCGACTTCGGGTTATTACCACTGTTCATAGAAATAAAGCGTAAAGTAGCGGCTTGCTTCTGCATGAGTGAGATATTCAGAGACCCCTTTTCTTTAAGGTTGGCCATCCATGGCGTCCATGATTCTACTGGTGGGTATTATAAGCGTTCATAGGCGGTGAAAGGCACCTACCACATGGTGACTCACGTGGTTGATTGCCGGCCTATGCAATAAAAAAATCTAGGTGGTACAGGCGCGGCGCTTACCATCAGGCGAGCGACCTGCTAGTTTAGATAAAATCAATTTTTTAGGTCCAGTGCAGCGGTTTGGTCTGGGCGTTGAAACAGCTATGAAATGTAATTTTACACATATATAGGTATCGTCTATAAGTAAGGGAGAATTACTGTAATAATCTGTACTACTTTAGTCGATATACAAATAAATTCACCCCAAAAATTGTCCGAAACTCACATTACATTGCATCTGACGCTAAATTTATCCTGATCTAATACATACATGGCATTTAGGGATTGCAATCCGGAAAACCGGATCCGGTAATCCGGCGGATCCGGCATCATTTTACGTCCACCGGATCCGGTACCAATATACCGGATCCGGCGACCGGATCCGGTGCTACAATTTTTAGATATTTAAATAGAGTTGTCGCATTATTAGGTACTTTACTATGCCAAAGAAAAAAGGCATACGATCAGAAATGACAAAAATCTTGGAAAGAGTTGTTCAAGATGATAACTCTAAAGAAAAATTTGGAAGAAATAGTAGAAGAGAACTTAGATTCACCCTCACTACATAAATATTTGATATTACAGGAAGAATTACAATTACAAATCCAGCAAGAAATCATGTGTTATAGCTTACATACTAAACAAGAGAAAGATTTTCATAAAGTACTAAAAAAGTAAATGACTACATTTGAAAGGTCACGAAGTTTTGACGGAGTTCGAAGAGAATTCTTGTCTGCTATTTATGACTATTTGCTGACAATAAAGCCGACAAGTGTAGAAACTGAAAGGGCCTTTTTGGCCGCAGACTATATTTGCAGCTCTATTAAAAGTCGACTAGCAGATGACACAATTAACAATATTTGTTTTCTACGATCCTTTTTTCAAAATCAACATTGATTTTCTATGTATAATGAATACTAAGACAATTATTACTTAAAATTCTACTGAAAATAATTATTTTTCGTAAGTTGATTAAACTAAAAAGTTGAAATTATAAGACAAACTCATGATGCCTGTCATAAATATAAGACTTGTTTGTTGCAATAGTTAGCATTCTCAAATACTTTATTAATTATTGTGATCTCATTTCAATAAATTACGTAAGGTTAATTATATTCGATTTTATAATTTTACTTACTAAAATAATTGATCTATATGTGAAAGTGAAATCTATGAAAATTGAGCTACTTGTTTTATCGTTAAAATTTTACTAGTTACCTACACTACTAAATTTTATTTGTTTGCTCGTTGTCTAACCTTAACATTAGATTGGAAATAAATTGTTTATATGTTTTATTTTTTATAAACTACCTATATTAAGCACAATAACACTTGATTAACTTACTAACAGTTCATTTTGAACCGAAAAGCGAAAATCACCCTGACTTGATCAATCCGGCCGGATCCGGTCGGATCCGGCCGGATCAGTGGAAATCCGGTCGGATCCGGCCACTCATCCATTTTTCACTCAAATGAATTTTTCTCACATCCAAATTATTTTTGGTGATAGGTAATCGAAGGCATGCTAGAGCAAGTTTATTACGACGTAATGTTTATTAAAAAAGTGTTTTTCAGTTTTTTGCTTTAAACTTTATGATAAAGAATCGAGGTACTCTATAGCGTGCTGAGGATTGCCATGCATGAGGCATGCCATAGTCAATAGTTATGGTCCAAACAATAATAAGTTGATTTTCGCGATTATCCTCGACTGCAAGTAATATATCACAGGGAAACGGTATGCATAAGCATATATCACTGTAAATTTCGGAATACTCCGAAAACTGTGAGATCATTGTATTACTATAGAATACAAATGACAATTATTGAAACGAAATAATATGGTTGCATGGGAATACGTGCTGCAAGTCAGGGCACGTGCTCTGCAAGTCAGGACACGCGCGGTGTAACTTACACAAACCTACCCATCAAGGCCTTTCTCCACCGGTGTTTGTAATTTTCTTGGTTACGACGCCATTATTGCTGTAAACCCGCCAGTGCAACGGGACTCCGAGATAGCAAACAGTTCCATAACGGATATCGCGATGCGCGATGACATTATCGGATATTCTAATTCGCGGAAGATTTATGTTGCGATTTGTGTTTAAGATAAATCATATAACTAATGTGTTACGGTCATATATTATGTAGTTGTTTGCGGAGTAGTTGCTACGATGGTAGGTAATTTTGAAGTTGACCTCTATACAAAATGTTTCGAAATGCTGTAATGATACATTAAGCACTGTCGCGGTCGTGGTAAAAAGTAAGCCTGTTGAATATAATTCGACTTATTAGCTGCGGGTTGACGAAAGAAACGCTCAAGTCCAACCGGTGTCATTACAAAATACTACGTAATTTTACTAATGATAGTACCTATGCAATAAAGTTCTTCAAAAATTATCTTGCGTTACGTGGCCAATTCTGATGTTTCTACATCAACAGGAAGCTAACTTGGAACTTATTCACATAACAATGAGTAGGAAGGCAACGCGCGTCGAAATTTGGAGTGAGCAATGTGTAGAATTGGTGGAAGCCGCGGCGCGACGGTCAGTGAATATTTTGCGGGCCGCAGGTCACCACACCGCCTCGGTGACCGCATGAATGAGCTTATGGGCAGGGCCCCTCGCCCCGCCACTCGGTTTGTGAATGAAGCCCCCACACCGGCGCGTGCCGCGTTCTCGTCGCTCAGTCGCGCGGTCGACCAACGCGCCAACACGCGAGCGCATGTTCCTTTTTCAAATTTTGACGTATCGAAATTTGAATTCGCAGTTCTATTGTGTTGTTCTCTTGACTGTTAACATTTTGTGTTATTAAAATAAATCGCCTGTCGTGTCGCGTGCGATGGTTTCGCAGTGAGACCCCAGGTCAGTGTACTACTAGAAAACCAGCCTTCGGGAAAGCCGCGAGCGGTAGAAACCGTTCCGTATTATATACGGTGAGTAATTAAAATCGATTTTTTTAATTCATAAACAGAATTTGCTAAGGTGACACGTAGGCTATAACGTGGTGAAGGAAAAATACACCAGTGGGCCGTGGTTTAGGTGGGTGCCCAGTGCCCACGTAGTTTTAATGTAGTAGGTGTAGTACAGCACCATGTATTCTTTGAAATCTAGCACAATTTGCCTAATCAATGAATTAGAATGTAAAATGATTTGATACAACGTTCGCGTTGCTTAACCATCGTTATTACTGACGAGTGTATCACTTCCTCCATTATCTTCATACTAACCGTAATAATGTATGTTCCGTAATCGTTTAGTGGAGAATGAGCTCCATTTGGCGTAAAACTTTTTATACTGAATTGTCCACACTATTTTGCGAGTTCTACCTTATACTTCGTTTCGTTCATTAAAGCAGTAAGCATCCACAGTGTTGCAACGATCAGTGACGTAACTGCAGTCTGCAGTTTACCCGCATTTAAACAGATCGACTAAAAATAACCAAGGACAAATCGGTTGTTAACTGGACAGATGTGTTACGTTTTTGTTTATAAAATTGTTATATACAAGAACGGGAAGTTTTCAGGCGCCGTGACACAATGGCCCGCATGACAGAATCTACCTGGCCGACATTCGCCAATTTTTTGTTCGGTTAATCGCATATGTCTTGTTCAAATTGATGAGCCCCTATTGTTTGCGTTCCGATATCGATCGGTCCCGATGCGACACCGTTCCTCCTTTTATTTCTTTGTATAGGAGTCAATTAAACACTCCAAATCGGGTACGCTTGAAATATGGTCAATCTCAGCAAGAAGGTATCTTTAAGCACTCGTAAAACGATTTCATTGCTGAATGACGTATTGACAACGTACAACTTACACAAACAAATACAAAAGTATACTGGAGATTTAAATGTATATGAAAAATTCAAAGTTTATGTGGAATCCTTTATAAGCTTGCGTATGAACTTGCCACACTAAACATTCAAGTTACGGGCAATTGACCGTGAGCCAATAAAAAAAAATTGTTTACTTTAATTAAAACCCCTCCTGCTCTGTCTGTCAGCTGTCAAACTCCCGTAAATTGAAGCAATTTTACTACTAAACAGCTCTTCTAGTAGTATGTGTTGAATTGTTTGGATATTATAGTAAAATGTCGAGCTATGACTGCCCACATCAATCTCCGAGCATTAGAAACATTGTAACTTCGAAAGACGAGTAGTGGATTCACTTGGATCTTTTAAAATTATTTAAATATATTAAAATCACTGCAGTTGCACATGACAGTACCTACATTGTGATGATTAGCAATGCTTTAATATTACATAACTAAAAATCTTATACTTTACAAATCCTTTATTCTTGTCGACATTCGAGAAGATTCTGTCATATTATATTACATATTTAGTTTTCGACACTATTACATATAGATAATTATAAAATACAATGTCGCGAATTACCTTGTTTTACAATAGGGCTCCAACAACGCATGCAACGAGCGTGCTTTCTTTATCAAGCCAAGCTAACCCAAGATTACATTCATCGTGATTGTAATGACCATAGGTTCATTAAGATCCTGCTTCCAACACTAACAGTTCCTGATGTATAATATTCACTGACACCGGCGACGTGCCTGTATGCTACCACCCTTGTTCTTAGCTCTGCCAGTGTAGCAAGCGCCAGCTGCGTCAACTCGCTTGCACACCTCTGTGCTAGTAATAAAACATCCATCTATCATGAGAGCCCACCGGCGCGGCGTATATCAAATGGACACGCCTCTCTGCGACACCCCACCTCATTCCATTATGATGATGTTATTATTGAACATAATCAGTTGATTGCTTAAGGTGATGGCTTTTCTCTTGCGGTAAGAAATGGTTATTGAGGATGTTTCAGGATGCACTAACGTTGAGGAGTATATTTTTTTGTTATCAACACGTATTAATTCAACCAATAGTTAGTAAAATATACCTATTTTTTCTGGGTACTTAAATAAAATCATTTTTTTTATCCGTGATTGCACTACACGTGATGGAAGCTTATTGCAGTCCAAAAAACCAGCGACCACTGATAAACAATGAGTTTATCGGTGGTCACCAGTCATGCGGCCTCAGGACAAGCAGATGACCGATGCAGGCACAATAATATAAGGAATTTTAAAAATTCTTTCACCACTGGAAAGCTTTATCCAAATTTAACATAAGCTATATTTTATTGTAATTTTTGACCATAGCAATTGACGAAGCCGCGGACAAAAGCTAGTGGTTTAATAAAACCCCTATACACACCCCAATCAACCATCAAGTCATTTCGCCATTCCCTCGAGGGAATATGATATACACTAGCTGATTCTGGAACGCGATCCACAGAAAGCGTGTGGATCACTATGTCAGGTTTTAACACCGTGTGCACGGTGGTCGCTATGAATATCCTACCACCAGCTACTTTTTGCAACATTCGGTTATTTCAATCAATAGTTTTGGCTACTAAACCGTATTAAATATTTAAAATATACCCGAAAAAATTAATAACTGGCTTCAGTTATTTAACTGCTTTGAAAAGATCTATTATGTCCATTTATTTCAAGTGCAGTTGCAATTGAGGAAGTCGATCGACAAGAATTTGAAGTTATCTAGTAAAATTATCGAGCGTTGTGTTCATAAACGGAAATTGCAGCATATGTGGTAATACTTATAGCTTGTGAAATGTTCAGTTTTATTAAACTACTAGCTTTTGTCCGCGGCTTCGCCAATTGCTATGGCTACAAATTACCATAAAGTATAGCTTATGTTATATTTGGGTAAAGCTTTCTCACATTGAATACTAAATCGATATCTAGAAGGCACCGCGGTGAAAAACCACAGTAAAGTTTTAACTACATTTTACACAAATATATGTAAGTGATACGAAGGCTGCTTCCAACAGGTCGGTCTGGAAATCTTTGGGGGCGACCTATGTTTAGCAGTGGACGTCTTGTGGCTGATGATGATGATGATGATACGAAGTTCACCGGGTCATCTAGTTTATAATATTTAAGCTCACGCTTGTAACTCCGAGACGTTAGTCAGAAGTGCAACTAGTACATCCACAGTTCGCCGATCTTATTTCCGTTCCTTGATGTTCTAGGGCGTGAGTATATCTCCATACAGATAATACAGGGCATACATTCCAATGCCGAGCAATTCGTGTATGATTTCTCAAAAAGACAAACTTTGATTGCCCGATCATGTGAACGTAGGTCCTCTCGATTCTCAGCTTTAGTGTGCTGCTGTCACTAGACCAACGAATGACGCGATTGTAAATATCATCATCATCATTATCATCATCATCATCATCAGTCACAGGACGTCAACTGCTGAAAATAGGCAAATAAAAAAAATATATATCAAATAAATATAAATATCAACATATCAATCGTAAATATCAACTTATTTAATCATCGTGCAGACAAGGAAATATCAAGGAACCAGTAATATTTTTTGTATTACGATAATTACTTATATCAATGTTTGTATTCAAAATAAATTTTAATAAAACTAACCTTTAATGTTCTTTTTATAACTGAGTATAAAAAACATTTGCGTCATTCGTTAAAGTACTTTTTAAACTTATTTCCTTCAACTTCTTTTTTTTGCCTTCCGAATGAAAATAACAAGAAAATGTATTATGTAACTTTAGTTATCTTAAAATAACAAGAAGCCTTACAGCCTTTTGCGTCGTTTCGTGGATTGTTTTTAAAGTTCACTGGAGGGCTGTTTTTAAACTCGAGAATATTAGTAACTGTCATTCTTCTTTTTAACTCAACGGAGCTTTTTGAACCTGTCTGATAGTAGGTGTATGATAGTCCCAAAAATAATCAACCAAAAAGATCATCTTTCGACAGTAGGTACCTACATAAAAACGGACAATCAATGAACGATGTTTAAAGTTTTCCTTAAAGAGATGTCCTCGTAATCTTTATTTCTCGGTAATGTCGTCAAAGGTTTTATTATTATCTATGTGGTGCATACTAACGCAATCCATCAGAATGGTGCTGGTCCCACTCGGACGGCCGGCGGAAATTAAATCGACACGCCCACGGCCCTCCATCCTCTCTGGCTGTTTATGCCCTTAGTTTTAACTGGATTTTATTTTATAGTTGGGTAGATGGGTATCTTCTGTTCCAATCTGTAGTTTGTTATTTTGTATTAGTTACAGGCTAAAGGGGTGAAAAATTATTTGGCAGGAAGGTGACTATGCTGGAAGTATGTGGTTTTTAAAGTGGGACTTTGGGTGTATAGTTGTTAATTCGCTCTTACAAATGGCTTGATAATTATGTCATCAGACTCTTCAAAAGTATAATGAAGTTTTAATTATGCTTGAGTATGGTTGATTTTAAAAACCTGATGTCCATGCACAGGCTGATCATGGCATGTAATTTATATTCAAATTCAGTATGTTTAGATTAACCTTAGGCTTAATTAACCTATTATAACGTAAATATATTTGCGTCATTAGACTTGCAAAAGAACCATTATAAATTAATCGCAATAGTGTTCGTGCAAGGTACTTGTTTCTCAGTTCTTAAAAATACAATTCAAATTTGCATTAAACTTCCTTTAATAAATATTTCATCCTAAGCGACCATTAAGACGCTTATTACATCCTGCATTCGTTTCTCACCATTGTGCTTGATTGACATTGTACTGAATAAAAAATACCTGTATTTAATTCAAACCACGAAAAACTTAGTCGACATTCGACGGCCAGGTATCGTTTCGTATCGTTTGTGTTGTATTAATTTTATTCAACGATGCCGCTGCCAATATGTTTCATACATAAATTTATCTTTGCAAATACGCCATTGAAATATTAGTTGATTATCATTGTGAGTGATTCTCACGCCATTTTGTCGGAGTTTTCAATTGGCATTGCTCAAGTAATGTTGGCAACGTTATAAAGAAACTGTGGGACAGTTTCTCACGAGGCTATCTTACCGAGAAACGTACCCGCTGCTTCGTTTCAACTCTTCGTTAATGATTCGACTTTTAATGAGTTTTCTTTTGGAGGACATTCACATTGTTGAACCCCCGGTAAGCGGGAAAATTCTTAGACGCCATGTCATTAATTCAAGCTTGATATTGGAAAGGCGCAGCTCCGCGCGGAGGTAGTTTTATGCTATGTTCCGCTGTATCCACAGACTCGTTAAAGCAAATTACTCCTCGACACGTCGTAAAGACATTAACTTCACACTTGGAGAGCCGAGCATTGTTGGCGAGTGAAAAACACAGAGAGGAAGCTGTAAATTATGTTCGAAGTTTATACGATCGGCCGGTAATGGGCCGCGGTGCGCTCGCGAGTGTAGGTACACCACTGCGCCGCGTGCCCTATGAATCTGTTATGTTTAAATTATAGTTTTCAATGTTGTTTACTATACTTAATATCCATACCTGAGCAATAGTTCGACTCCCAAATCTCGATCATTATTATCGATCGCTCTGTTTGTATTTAAACAAATAAATCTCGCAATTTTGTCTTTCTAAACCTCTTCTACTAGTGCCTGGTGTTATTGCGGTCTTTTCTGGGGTCCTACTTAAATGCTTCCACTCCGGCCAGTCTTCAGCCTCCTAAACCAAGTACTAACACAATTGATTAAAATTTGTTTATTATAAAGCTCAGCATACCGCCGCGGGTATGAAAAAATAATAGTAATTGTGAAGTTACTAATAATAGTATGTACTTTATTAATCTGAAACCCCTTTTTTATAGTGGCAGTAGTAAAAATCAACGGTTGCTGTTTAAAACCGAACGGAAACCCTTAGAATGGTAACAAAAGATCAGTTGACTTTTAAGCGTTTATTAATATTTGTCCCTTCCGGAACAGCCCTTGCGAGAGGGTGGAAGCCGCTCAGGCGAAAACGGAAGTAGCATACGTCCGCCATACCTTGGTTCCATAATTGGCGGCACGGGCTGCATTTCCGGTCTTGTTAAAGTAGATCTAATAATAGTACAAAATATTTCCTTGCGCTCTCTGTGTTCTCTCGATTGAGGATAATATTTTGCTTAAATGAAAACAACTGCAAAAAATCACCTAAGTTTTATCCTAGTCAAAGCACGAACTTAGCCGTACCCACTACGTAGCTGATATTATCTCTAAAATATTGTTCTGTTTTATGCAGTCTATGTCATACACTCGTTTAGACATTTTGTGCTTGTCCGAGGATATAACACTTCTACTCAATGTTTTTTATGCTTTAATATTTAGAATTTCACACACACCACCTATTTTGGATTACTTCACTTGACAACGTTCAGATTGTGACCGTTCAGGTAAAATAGACTAACGTGATTGAATATGTTCTGTTATGAAAACGTACCGCCCGTTCTGTATAGGTGTGACACGCTCGTTGAATACAATTGCTCCAGTGTCCTTTGCTTACGTGTTTTAATTGTATGCCCGGCAAGTTTTATTGTCCCATGCCATAGACAAGTTAGGAGCTGAAGAGACATCAAGGACAATCGACGTGTAATCCGGTCAATGGAGTCACGTTCCCTTTGTACCTATGTTGTATATAGGACGTGACATATTAGCATCGTCCTGACACCCTTAGATTTCGCGCCGTTTTCTCAAATACTGTTTTTGTCTAGTTCCCATAAAAAGATTAGTGAAGGGTGAAGGTGCTAATGCGTGTGTATACGCACATCCGGTCCGACGGGGTCCGTTAATTGGTCTGCGTAAAAGGGATATCGTGTAGCGGGCCCCACGCCCCTTGCCCCCGCTTCCTGTGCGCGACATCAGGCGACAGACGACAGGTCGAGATCGTGAAACACTGGAGAAATCCGCCTTAAAAGGTTGCTTGTCCAATTAGACATCACCGCCTGCCGGGCTTTGTCTGCTTTCAATCTCCAGTCACGATTCCTTATAAGTTTCGACTTCATAGCATTATTGTAGGTAATGTCCGTATTACCGTGATCTATAATTACGCTTTCGATGAATTAGCCGAATTATAGCGCTAGCATATCGGTTGCATTTGGTTTATTTCTCGCCACACCCGTGATATGATTTGCATCAACTACATATAACTTGTTCCGAGAATGTTTTTGTTGTAGCTCGCGCTGTGCACACGTCAGTTATCTTTTTTCATTGTTCCCTCGTTGCTAATGAACAGGTCCGCTTCAATTATCTTACAATGATTATTGTTTTTATTCTGGTTCTCTGGGGATTTATTGCTACATACAGTATTCGAAGTTATCAAGATAAATATATCTTGTGATAATTATCTGATAATTAATCAAGCAAGCCTATATCAACTAATCCTGATTTTATTTGAAACTAGTTGATCAACGATAAATATACACATTTAGCCAATGCATTTAACTGTCAAGATTACGCAAAATAATCTATTACATATTAATTTATTTGGCAACAATGTTGTGATTACAGTTTTATACAACCAAATTGGTAAACAAATGTGTAATGAAATCAAAAACGATCAATTAAATAAATGAATTAATAGAACATAAAGTATCATACGGCTCAGATACATTAACTGTTAGGAAATTATGTATCTGATGATAATTGATTCAAAATTCACTAATTATAGGATCAGGATAATTATCAACCATCATTTATAATTATGATAATTATCGCTTCAAACTCTGCACCTAGTATTAGTGAGTCTTAATAAATCAACTGCGTCTTAACATTTTATATAATACCACCTATAAAAATTATTAAGGAGCGCGTCTGCTCGTATTTCGAATGATTATACACTCTACTTTCAGAGTTCAGAGACAACGGATCCAGGGTTTTCATTTTATTAAATTTTTTATCTCCTATTGATATCCGTTTGTGAATCTTAAAGTTATTTTGTTGAATTTGTTTACTTTGATTAATTTAATTTCGTATGCGTTACTTGATTATTGGGCTAACGATAACGTAACAGTCACACAATCGCCCTCTATCACGTCATGGAACGGAAATAAGCTTGGTGAAACGTGAATTCGGCGCTAGTTGCAACTTCCCTACCCCTTCGTGGATGAGGTCGTTAGCATATGTATGTATGTATATCTGATATCATCGCATACGTTCGAAGCTTGCGACCTGTCATGTTCCCATGACGGGTTTCTGGAGTGTAACCGTCTTCACATGATTCACGTCTATGCCCATCGTACCATGTAGCTCTAACTACCCGTAGCGATCTTGAATGAAATTACAGCCTTTGATAAACATAATACTCCCAACCCAAGTTTACGTCAAATCCCAATATTGTAGTTAGGAAGCAATTTTCTCCAAGGAAGAACTGAAACGTTTTGCAGAATTATTTGGTATAGCCAAATTTTATGTTTGAGTTCGTCAAAGGTGCCGTCCTAAGAACTAAACAATCGAAGTCATTCCTAGAAACTATCAATGGGTGCGCTGGTGCAGTGAATGGAATCACACTCCTGACCCGAAACAATAGGTGCTAACTTGCACATTTAGCAGACGACTACCGAGAGGATGTGAACTGATTGCAGAACAGTTCATTGTGCACCATGTAATTACTGGGTTTCACACGCTTTTCAAACATTGATCGTCATGATCGTTGTTTTAAAGAAACTAGAACAAGTATCTAAATTAGCAATGGTCTATCCTATCATGTTTGAGTTGGTAATCTGAAATACTTGCAAATTACTTTAAATTTTACGTAAAATACAGAGGAGTCAGTAATAAATAAATATCACAAATATATAATGACACAAGGCTCAACGAATTTCATTAAGTCAATTTGGCGAAGCTGTAATGGCAATCAGACATCAGACAGTTATAGGTTTGTAAGCAATACGTAGTGGAAGCGGTTCGGTGATGCGTTCGCGCTTTTGTTTATATAATGGTGTCTGTAAACAGTAAACACACGCTGGCGGTGTCGGCCCCGGCCACTGACGCCTCCCGCTTTGTTTTTGTTACTAGACCGCGATGTTATCATTCGCCGGTCATGCCGACTGCCGACGACACAGGCCGACAATGTCTCAAACATTTATGAATGCGACCAACTATTCGCTTAGCGAGCCAACATCTTGACCGTAAGACAATTCCTCTCGATTCTTATAGGTTATGGGAATATAAACAGGAACGTAACTTGTCATGGTTTCCTTAATTCCTTGCCGATTGGCTACAAATATTAGTTATCCCCATGCCTTGGTCCTAATTTATAATAACAAACTTATATGAACTAAATAAATTTGTATGTGTACATACTTAATACAATCGATTTCTACGAGGAAGATTATTGTGAAATTTAGTGGCCATAAAATGTTTGATGTGGTTTTTTTCCTAAGATCGCACGTAAAACGTCGGTGCAGTAGATAGACTAATGGTTTATTTATTGGTATGGGAGAGTGGTAGACGGTTCCGGCCGGTGGTCGCGCAGGAAACCCGCAGGATATATCAGAATTAGAATCGCGAGCTGGCGAACACCGCACCGCTGCGCGCCCACTTGCGCTATGTCGACCGCACTTCCCATATCCGCTTATCAAAACCCCAATATAAATCTTGAAACGTTTATCTTGATTCCCTGATTTATAAGCGAGATACGCGCGTAGAGATACCTCATACAGCTCATTAGTATCAGTTCCACTATGAAGGGAGTGTAAGAGATTTTTTTTATTGTATCATACATGTTTTTGCTAAAAAATCTTTGGTCCGTGTTTATTCGACACGAGCGCTTTTAAATACTATCGTTACTTTTAAAAACCTTTTGTTATCTGATGTTACCAGTCACCGCTATTCCGAAGTCTGTTAAAATCTGTGTGCCGTTTTATTTTCGACGTTTCTCGTTGTCCAGCGAACGGAAGTCATTATGCGCTTTCCGCTGTGCGATGTACTGCTGCCCTGTAAAAATGTATTCATTAAATCAGCGATTACGTGTCCACTCATTGGTTTTTTCTGGCAAAAACAAATTCGATTTCACGTTGCCGCTCAACTTGACCCGTGCACTTTCAACATTTTAAATAGCTTCTGTGAGTGTAGACAGTGCGGCTGGTTCCGCTTTTTGAGCCGAGTGGCATGTGTGCTCGTTTCGGCTTTTGCGTGCGCGGGTGCGCCGGCTCGGGGCTAAGGGCGGTCTCTCTTGCAACACTCGCGGGGGCTTGCGAGTTGCGACAAATATTGACACGACAAATGTTTGCCCAGCACAAAAAGCACGTTCCTCTCTCGCGACTAATACGTGCGTCATAACTCATAGGTGGTGCGGCCGCGGCGTGCACAGATAATACCCGCGCCTGTAAAACGACGAGATAACATGGTGTTTGCACAAAACAAATCATGTTTGTTTATCTTATGTTCTAAGTATTGCTGGCACGGATCACTAGCCCTCGGATGTATGCGTCCTCACGTTTTATTTGTATAGGTCTATCTATGGTTATATGTTTATTGTCAGCACAAGTACTCAATCCCTACCACAGACCAGAGATTTTCATGTGCTGTTGTATAAGTCACGCATGTGCCTAAGTAGTAATGTGTGGACGACACTCATTATTTATTGAAAGTATTTGTATGCATATTGTTGTTCGAAACGTAGGTGTCGTCGTTTTACAAAGTCTACGAAGATGCATGTTTGAGTTCATTTGCCAACACATTTGCTGTCCGTAAACAGTGGGGCGCCAAGGCCGGCTATGTTTACGCGCCTTCTAGCACTACGGCGCGAGCGCAACAAAACAGTCTAAAAGAAAATATTGGCCGCATAATGTGACAGACGTTATTTATTGTTCCGCTTATTGTATAATACACGAGCCGTATGTGTGAAGAGTGGAGACGTGGAGTGTAAAGACGGACGTTTTAGATATGGCCGGATTCTGATTGTAAGAGGATCAAGATATTATGAAAGTTGTAAAGAACCGCCCGGTTTGATTGCACACGGTACGGTGCTAAGGATTAGTCCCGAAAAAGTTTCGTATGTCACGACGGTAGACCTCTGTGTTAATCGCTCCAAAAAAAAGCCACCAAAAACTAGTAACAATGTGTGTTTATAATGGTATTGGATAATGTAGCCGAGTCGTCGCCTCTTTAATCTGATAAGGTGACGTTTCAATAAGCTGCGATTTATTGGCATATTGCGAATCGCCAGCGGAAACGAACGTCAGTAATGAGCTTCGGATGTCGCTCACCTATTGTGCCGAGCTAATAGATATCGACTTCCTTAGTTCAGCGAGCGCCGAGCGTTGGCTACACCGGTCGATAATGAGGCATTGTTCTCGTGTACACATCTTGTTCTGTTTTCAGTGCATTGATTGGCTCTGTGAACCGATCGTTGAATCCTTTATTAGTGCAGTGTCCAATAAGTGATCTGTGACATGAAGTGGCTGTATCTAAATAAATTTTGAATCCAGGTCGACGTTCCATCACGAATCTTTGAAAGCAGTTTTAGCGATACACAATATATAGATAATAGCTTAGGAATTGGCTGTTGATGGTATTAAGAGCCGGAAAACGACCTTCGTATCGGAGAATTGTTCGTTAGCACACCGTAATAAATTTTCGTTCACGAATTGACCCGGCCGTGGCTGCCTTCACACTTCATTAAAATTATATTTGTTTCGAGGATTTGAGGCCTCGTAGAATAAACAAAAATATTTAGTTTGTATGTCTATTTTTTCTTATTTTACTTTATGGTGTAAGGTAGGAAATTAAATAATTAATTACATTTTATTTTTAGGTTTCCTAGTGTACTGAGCTCTATTAATATACAAAGTATCAGTGATCCTGTTAGTTGATGCATGATCAAACAATCTACAAATTTGGAAGTTTCAAAATAAGATATGTAATATACGCTTCCATATTTCTTTCTCCATTCCAAACATAAAAAATTATGAATCCTTAATTTACTTTCTAATGTGGTTGGAGAAATTCGTTTGTTTATGTTTTGACAGTATTATGTTGCCAACCGCATTTTTTACCAAACGAACCATTGTTTCTAAAGAGCGAGGTCGTGAGGTCAAGTTAACAAACTGTGTTTGGATGAAAGAGTTGCGAGTTGTTTTAAAGTACGAACTTGGCCATCAAACAAAAAAGAAAAGGTATGTGGTACAGTCAATCAGGGTAACTTTGACAGATCAAAACTATATTTTATAGCTAACTTTTACTCATGGTAAATATAAGACAAAAGAGTTAGCATAATCAGTGATCTCAGGTTGGTTTTCATACTCTCAAATTATTTATGGCCTATAAAAAGAATAAATTATATTAAAAACTGGCAATTTTGTTGTGTGTCAAAGTTATAACCCCTATATGGGTAACTTTGATAAAGATGTTAATTATAAGAGGAATCATAAGTTTCAAAAATTTTGTGGCTTCAGGGTAGCATTGTTTTATATTTATAACAAATGTCAGATGCAATGGAGTCATAGTTAAGCCAATAAAACCATAAAGTTGTAGTTCTATCTTTATTTAAAGGTAGCAGCACGATTCGCAAGTTATCTGAAAGTTTTCCACTAAAAAAATACAACAGTTGAGCGCAGTAACTTTTCTAAAGATTTTGACATTAACTTCGTTTAAGAGCTTCGTTTTTTTTAAGAGTTCATTTACGAAGTTTGTTGTGTACATACATTGCATAAATTCAATGTTATTGCACTTAACGTTGTCAACGTAAAAATTAAAAAGTAGTTGGCGATTTGACTGTCAAAGTTACCATTGTTAATCAAAGTTACCCCGATTGACTGTACTGTCTGAGAATAATTCTTTTCGTATTTCCTCTAATTTACAAGACTACGACAAAAGATCATCAGTCATAGTGGTCCGGAGTCCCCCAGGTATTTGATCCACTTGATGAGTATCAAGCTAATTTTCCGTGAGTAGCTTCGTTTCGATGAGACGCCCAACAATTCCCTATGCGAAAATTCTCTATTGTGGTAGCTAACAAAGGTAGCAAGGATAGAATATTTCGATTTGATGATACTCAAAAATTTATTATTTTATTTGTAGGACAATATGACTGTTAAATTATATGAATATTAACTAAGTAAAAACAAAAAAATCTGCTGGTTAGTAATCATACCTATTGGAAGGAGGGGTTACCTTCCAATAGGTATCGATAACGAGGTCATAAGAATGATTACTAACCAGCAGATTTTTTTGTATTTGCTTAGTTAATATTTATATAATTTAACAGTCATATTGTCCTACAAACAAAATAATAATTTTTTGAGTATCATCAAATCTAAATATTCTATCCTTGCTACCTCTGTTAGCTACCACAATAGAGAATTTTCGCATAGGGAATTGTTAGTCGTCTCATCGAAACGAAGCTACTCACGGAAAATGAGGTTGATACTCATCAAGTGGATCAAATACCCCAGGGACTCCGGACCATAGTTCGTGTATTTGTTACATGTAAATATCAAATGTATGTGACGTTATCAAGTAGTGTACATGTTATTATCGATTCGGCCGCTTTGTTAAATAGAACGCAATGGATATAAAAGCACATTAGCAGATGTTGTAAATAGGTCCATCATTAGCAGCGGCCGTAATCTCCGACGCGGCGCGGCGGCACGCGCGACCACGCACCGCTTAACTGGGCTAGCATGCTGCTCCTGGAATGTCCAAGGTCGAAACAATCAGTTACCTGCTCTACGTAACTATCCATAAAAACGTTCCAAATGACTTGCTAATCAAGTTACAGTAAAAAAGGATCCTTTCGTAAAAGTCGGTTAAATATTCCCCTAAGAATTTATAAGTATAACCGTCCGCAAGTCGGTAACAGATCGTCTCCGAACCGGTTGTTGATGAAATTAAATTCGAAATAGTTGCCACTGATGAATGGAATTACAAATCAAGTTCCAATATTAACGTCCTTGATATAGTTAGACTCGTTTAACTTCCTGTTACGAGGCGTTTTGTAAACGCAGAGCACGTCACTCATTGAGACCCAATCAAAGGATCGTGAATGAGATGTGTTTACTGCGTATCAGTATGCTAGTGCTTAAACATGACGCGCATGTGTGAGTGAGCACCACACTTGAATCGTTTCCTGTCGTAGCAACTTGATTATAAGTATCTTCGTTATCGATAAAAGGTTTCATATACAATACAATAATTATTATTGTGCGACCTTTTAATTTTCCTGTTACTGAAGTAGATATAATTATGCTAATAACCTTCGTTGGTCAAAAGGTTTAGTGTTTTTGCGTTTTCTTTTTATGTAAATTTGTAGTTTGTGCCATTGAACTTTAAAGGGATATGTTTCTTATAATACGTTATATTTTATAGTGGTGTTTAGGTACGAGTGATAAAGCTCGATGGGAGCAGGGTCGTGCGGCGGTCCTGCCAAGGACAGCGAGTTCGTTAGGGCCATTCATGGATGTCTGCATGCCTCCTCCCCACGGTGCCGCGCCGCCGCGCCGCGGAATATTTCCTACGTCGTGTGCTATGCTGCTCAATTGAATCGAACCTAAGGCAAAAAGACAACGCACAATCGTAGTTCACCGGATGCACTAACGAGTGTAAATTTTTTAAACTTTACCGTGTCGCATTAGTTTTGTTTTTGTTGGTTGCGTTTCCGCTATAATTGTAACCATAGCTGAACTTTATACGAATACCGGCACAGTCTATTACTGCTTGGTACTTGTTGTTACTAAATAGAATCTACGGGATATTACAATACTATTAAACGAGTATCAACGCGGCGCGGCGCGGCGTGTGTTGGTATAAAATGTGTCCACCGCTGCCATACGACGTTTGTTTCCTGCTTTCTATTGATCGTTTGAATAGGCCTTAATAAACTGGAGATGGACTTTTTCATCTGAATAGGAACGTGTAGGTTTGTGTAGGCAGTAAAGTGCTCCGTGTTATAAGCATTTTAAAGAAACCCGTGAATGTTGCAGCGATGACTGATGTATTCATATATTGTTGTTCCTTTTGTAAAATGTTTATGACTGGTGCATTCTGAGATGCTTTTTCCAAATGAAATATTAATGTATCGGCAACCTTCCTCGGTGCACCGCCGATATTGGCCAATCGCCGAAACGGTCTAAGGATAACGTGTTCATTCATACCAAATTGATCTTTAAGTGGGTGGTAATATGTAACGAAATTAATCACGTTACGGCGTATCAATACACCAGCGTATTTGGGACGTGCATTGTAGGCAATTCGTCATGATTTGCGTATGTAAATCAATGAAGTTTGGTTGTGCGAGCGTAACGGTATTTTCGTCGGTCCACGGCAGGAAAGCGGATGCTATAAACACACTTTCAGCGGTGTACTCATCTACTCGTATACGTACGTTGCTTTTGGGTATTACACGCTCATATCTTAGGAAACGGTCGATCTGCACATAGAACTGCACAGGAACATATTTGACGCATTATAATGTTCGTGCTGGGCAATATCCTTGCAGGATTAACGATGCCTCTCACATCCTCCGCACGCCCCATAAGAATGTTGGCCTCAAACTAAACATTCCTGAAGTCGCCTAGAGGAATTTTAGAAGACAAACGTAATAAACTCTTATAATAAATTCACCGGGTGCCACTTTTATTTCCGATTCAACACGGGCTATAAATTTTGTTTAGGCGTTTTAATTATTTATAACCTCTCTTCCTGATGACAAGTTTTCCTTCTTGATTTACGATTTTGACATGTTCATGATGTTTCTCAAATAACATAATATATTCTTTTGAATGACACTAAAACGAATCCTGTTCAGCTTGGGCGGTAACGTGTTAATACTGATGAGCAAGTATGGCTGCTATGAAGACAAATGCAAATATTTCTGATTTTATATCAAAAACTATATTTACTTCAACGCAGCTTAATTTGATTCTCTTTCGTGATTATTAACGCAGTCGGGTGGCAAGTAAATTCGCATTTCAGTGGAATGAAACCCCATGTCGGCCGCCGCCGAACTCCTCGATCCGCAGACATGCGACAAGTTCCACCATCTGTCATGTTTTTGAATTTTAAATTACGCCGGATAGTAGATGTCTTGTAGCGAAGGTTCTGTTTATTCACTCTTGTCACATGTGGAAATAAAATATTGAGACAAAATACATAAATTATGCATTGTAAAATGTCAGAGATGCACTTCACTTGGTTAAAGGATGGATTAACATATAAAATAATTCAGCGGCCAGCAGACTGCAGAAGCAGCTATTTCATCCATATGCACTACATTTATGAACAATGAAATTTTAGGCTGATTTATCCATAAAGTTTTCATTTCAAATATAATATTTTTATGTAATGCACCGAAATGTTGGTGCATAACTCTCGCTGTTACGTCTTTTAAGAGTTGTAAGTAAAAGCATATAGGAACATTTTTCTGATATTTGTTGTGTGCTTTCGACTAAAGCGGCGCGGGCCACGACTGCATGGTGAAAGTAATGACATGCAAGGGCGGCTCTACATTTTCTATCGCTTATCATAACTGTGACATATTTATAGACATTCACTTCCTATATTATTATACTGTTTTCGATGTTTTTCCACACCCCGTTGCGATCAACTGTACTATAATGTCACGAGTATTGCCTAGTGTATCTTTATATGCTATAAAATTATTTATTAAACTGGCTTTCCCGGATACATAAATGATAATTATTAGTACCTATTCGATAATGAATAGTTATTTAATTGATAGCAATTAAGGATTTATATTTTATTATGAATATTATGATTCAAGGACATTTAAGCATTGAGAATAATCACTGCCTATTCGACTTTTTAATCTAGTTGAGGCTAGTTGTTCATAAGGGGGTTCCCAGCGTTACGTAAAGCTATTGTCACCAAACTGTCGCAACTTGTAAATGTCAGTTACGTGAAACTGTACTTTGTTAACAACTAACTTTTGCAAGATCGATATGTACCAGAGCTAGATGAATCGAGTAACGACTGAAGTTAAAGGGAATCAAAAGTCGACCTTTCAACACCCACAGCAAGCATATCTTTGAAAAACGTATGCCTAGAAATCTAAAACATTCGTAATTATTATACAAAAAAGAACAACTAAGTATCCATCGATCACAAAAATGTTATCAGAAAAAGTTCTGTCTATCGCGCCACGAGACATTTTTATACGCACAAAAGTTAAAGAGCTTACGTCCCCTGTACTATGGCGATGCTTGGAATTTTTTAATCTCACATAAGAATGATTGATCGAGTCTTGATGGATGATGCGCGACAGGCAGCGCGACCGCCCTGCTGCTATTGGCACTTCCTCTCGATTTTGCTCCATACAACATTAATTGTATAGAACTTCCTTTTCCATTGCACGAAAAACGTCACCAATGCGTAATTTAAGTGCTCATTTTGTTCCTTGTTTGCGCAATGTGGTGTTGCGATTGTCGACTTCCCGTTTGTGTTGCAAGATGTTATGTAAGTGTAAACTGTAAACATAGTTAAGATAGTGCATTAGCGCGGGGACAGGACATAATGAGCGAGGTAAGTAGAGCTTCGGTCGAAGAGTTGTGTGTCCGCCCTCGGAGCCCGTTTGTAACTTGTGCCCACGTCCGCCTGCGTGTGTTCACTATGGACATGCCTCCCTACGCATTCACTGCTTTTGTAAAAATGCCTCTATAGGCAAACCTACGATGTTGCTCAAACGGTTTCTAAAGACCTCGTGTTACTTTATGTGTGTCTTATTATGGAACTGAAAATAATTGCGGATAGTGTGTGGTCTGTATTGGAATAACAAATATTATTTCAATATTGGTTTTAGTAGTGATAGAACATGTTCTAGATCAATATTGATATCTTTAGCTCTACCAATTATTATTTGAAATTACAATTACTAATGATTAGTATAAGATTGAATTTTCTTGGTATTTAATTAATGCCTCAATTTTCTTCTCTACTTTAAATTTTCAGAACGCCATACGATGGAAACCACATGTTGAAATTGTTTACGTATCATACAAACATTTTGCGCGATACGAAACTTACGATAATGGTTTTTAGTGCAGTAAGATGAGATTATAATATCACAGGACATATATATTTTTATAACTTTTGCAAAGATTTCAAAGGAAATTGACCATAAGTCGAGAATAATTTTTCATTATGGTATCAATAGAATGAATAATCTTACAACGCATTGTAGATAACACGGCTACACGTAAAGTTGCTCTTGCATAGTATCGTCAATAAACGTCTTTTGAACATAGAATTGACTCCTATGTTAAACCAAACCAATCTCTTAGGCAAGATTCAGCAGATGCAATCAACTTGCAAAGAAACTCATGATTGAAGCTGTCACTTCGCTTATGGGCCGCGTTTGAAATGCGAGTGAAAATGTTCCAAACTCGTTACGCGCAGCTGCGGCCGCAAGGCGACACCCACAGTGAGATTTATCAATCAACAAGGATCTACTGAATGGGATCAATAAGTATGGTGAATGTGGTGGGCGCACGCGGCACGGGCGTCCGCGTCGGTCGTCGAACTGCGCGGGCGCGTTGTGGTGCGCTCTAATTCAATTTAATGACAATCCACACACGGTGACAATCTGCTCCGCTGTCACCGTCGCCATCGCCGTCGGGTTACCCAACCGTCATTATGTTACCGTTGTATAATGTTCCGACATAAGCCCTTGGATTATTACCAGATTTTAATTTCATAACTCGCTGTGAGCGTTTCCGTATTGTGCCTCGGACATCAATATGATTTAACGCTTGATGCTAAATGATTAGCTTTAGGTTCGAAACGCTTCGTTGTAAGTTAATAAGTTGTGATCGTGTCAAAGATTTCATATTTCAACGGATTTGTATTACGCCAGCGTGCGGTTCATGCTTAGTAATGAAACTTCCGATGGCATTAAAGTACGCACAAAATCGAATATGCGGTTCTCGAGATTGAGTCTTGTTATCTCTTTATAGCGAAACATTTATATACGTTGTTTTATTAGTAAATTTTTTATCCTCGTCATGTCCCACTGTTGGTAAATACAGCTAAAATATGTCTACATTTCGCTCAAAGTGCATTACAACTATTGTGCTAACACAACATATAACCGAGACCGGATCTGCAAGGATGGGCCGTGTCACCTTGAATGCCGGATGCCAGCATTCTGACGGAGGAGCTATCGACCGTCAATCGTGTGAGCGTCTCGCCATATATTATAGTCGTCTGTCTGTTTGTCTCTGCGGCTGTGAGGGCCGTTTTTATTTTACGACTATCGACGTCCGTTCCGTCCTCCTCCGCCAAGGTCGACTTTTCTTATAACTAACAAACTTTACACTGATCGGAATTATAACCATGCGTATTTATGGCTTGGTCGATTCGTAACTAGCTTTCGATCGAGTCACAAACAAAATGATCGGGAATCTTTGGAATGTGGAACATGATTGAGAAGATGATATATACGTTCTTCTTTATATATGATATATATCAACCAACTATATGTAGTAGAAAGCCAGTAATATTGTAGTAAGTAATCATGAGTGGGCTGATATACTCGTGTATTATTCTTCAAGTAAGTTTTGACGGCGTGTGAAAACAAATAGTCCGTCCGGATGGGATCATATACGGCGAGGCGGACCCGAGAAATCCGAGGAAAGAGCTTGCCTCGTTTCTGAAGTCCACAGCGGAAACGGATTGAACGTGGGCGACGCCTACGATGCGCGCGCTGACCGCTCTCAACTCGCACAAGTGACAAATTTAATACCATTATCTATTTCTGAGGCACATCATCTCGCCTCACGCAGCATTGTTTCCGTCCGTCCAGGTACGTTCTCGATCGTGACGACTCTACCAAGGTCGAATGCATTACCTATCAATTATACGGCAAGAGTTTTATTCTTGTTTACTCTGGCTGCGTGTTTATACATTGTAATGTTTAACACGTGTGTGCTAAGTCAATCTATTATTGAAGACTAATGTGACAATGCCTGTGAATATTGAGTGGACATATTTCTTTAGCGTTAACTCATTGTAGCCGCTTTTTTACACGGTGTATGTGCGTCTCTTAATTTGTAACACTATGAGTTGTTTCCGCATCCGCCATTGTTACGCTGTCCACTGCAATTTAATCATCTCTTGAAGTGACAAGATGTATTAGAGAAGTTTTACGACAAATGTCGTGTATGATGCCAGTATCGGCTCTTCACTTTAAGCTGTAAGGTTGAAAATTGTTTGGTGAATCGAATTTAGTCGTTCCCTTTGATGTAGAAAGGGAATATCGACAAAGACGGATGTCCGGTGCCGGTCAGGATTTGTTTCACACGAATGTTGCGTTACGACTCCACGTCTTCGTAAGAAATGAAAAATGTATTTTTATTAGCTATCATAATCTATTTATAAATTTCTTTTTATATAATATTTTTTGTTACTTTTTCTTTTTCCATCAATATGAGCTGTAAGGGATTTTGCGCTGTTTGAAGATTAAATCTAATGGTGTCTGAAAAACGGCGTGTAAAGGCCGTGTTTACCTTAAAAATTAAGTCTTTCATCACATAAGCAGTGGGAACTGGGATGAGATGAGCCGGGGCCTCTAAAAATCCTTCCGGTCCTTTTGATATCGCGGATAAGCGGCGTCCGCGCGTCTCAAAGAGCTTATGTGTTTGTCCGCTCGTGCTTGGGTAAACATACATTTCTGGCCCGGCTGTGTGATTTCAGTTCTTTGTACCTTTACTGCACTTATAGAGGAATCAGATTGACCATTATGTATAAACGTCAACGAATGAAATGGTTTTTATATGAATGTACTTTCAACTTCCTGACTTTGCAGAGTTGCACTTGTACTAGAAAAGTGTATTGTGTAGAGAACATCCCGCTTCCTCTGTAGGTATATACAGAATCAATTATATGAATACCGCGGCTGGTTATAAATATTTCCAACGACACAATTATTATCTTTATTTTGAGTAGATACAGAGAGTAGAAAGTGCATTTTATTGGTAACACGTTTTTTGATATAAATGTTGCAAGCGAGATTAAAACTACGAATTACGTACATCACAAGTATGAATGGCTCAAAGCACTTGTATTCACATAATCACAGCTACGCCCACCGTGCAGCACGAGGATAGTATCGATACCGTTACTGTCGTTTGGTATTTGGCGAGCGGTTCGAGGCATTTTGCATACAATGCCCATGTTGGAAGGCGCTTGCGCAACCGCGCGGTCATCGGGCCGGATGTGACGACGCCGGCACGGCTGTGCCATGCCGAATTGTGTGCCTAGATGTCTGGTCTAGATATGCATTGTGATTGCCCCGCGAATGCCACCTAGGTCGTTAACTTGAGCATTTGAATTTCAAATGCACATCAATAGTTTATACGTCGGCGATGCTGTTGGTGAATTGGAATGAAAATTGATGGTCTAGTTGGTCATGGTAACCTTGGTGGGCATCAGCGCAAGGTCACCATGAGTACATGCACCGCACGTTGTCCGAATGATGCCGGTGCTCGCAGCTCCACATCCGGTCACAGCGGTATGTAAATCATCGCCACACTTGGACACATGATTGTACAAATGTCCTTGAGTGTGTCGTTTGAGTCACTTTTTATTCTCTGTGCACACGTTATACTGCTCATCTAGTGCTCTATTTAATTTTAATCCGACTAATTCTGATGGCTTCGTTAGTGTCAAAATTAATTTTGAATACACTTTCTAGTTGTTTACAATGTTTTTATTAGACTAGACTAGATCATTGCTTAAATTTAAAGCTTTTATAGGTGTGCGTAAAAGTAAGATATTACTCATTGTACAATAAAGCTTTTGGGTTTTCCCCAGCAAAGTCTTATTCAACAGATTCTGGATTAGTTGTTCTTGCTTAGTTTCCTCATTCATGGAAATTCTTTATCCAGATTAGTTCAGAAATATGTTTCTGACAAAGTTCCAATAAACGCTTTAAGCTATATTCAAAACACATTCCATCGAAGGAAACCATTCAGAAACAAACAGAGTAAAGTGAAAAGCAATAACAAGTTGGAAGTTTATGCGACCTTCGTTCTATAAACCGGCATGAGAGCGCATTCGCGTCACGAGACTATTGTGCGGGCTGCAGACGTTCGCAAACTGCCAAGGATCCGCGACGCTTATCTGCCAAGATCGATTGTTCGTTCCGGCATAACACCAGCATTGAACGTTACTATCTCGAGTTCATCGTCCTATATTCACGTATTGTGCAATAAATGCAATATTGTATGTTACATTCATAGTCTGTCGTCACGTTGCGTCGACCGTAAGGACGTTACGTTCAAAATGATTGCTGAAATCCGAAGAATGGCATTGATGTTTGTATTCTAATTAGTCAAGTTTCATCAACGAATGTTGGAATGAATATTGTTTGTGCTTAGAATTGAAAAAAAAAGATGTTGGTCTAAAATACGAAGGTTGTCGTTTAATATAATTGATTAGGAGAATCAGTTACTACTAAATAAACAACCGCTGAGGTTGGTTTAAGTCACAATATAACTACTAATAAACAAATTACCCAAATTACAATACTGGTAAACATCACTTAAAAGGAGATAAAATGTAAAAGTATCAGGCAATATGTACCATCCGATGATTCCAGACTCTCACACGAAATACATTACATTAAGTAATTCGAAAAAATACGCTATAAAGTATAAAATATTTATGTGAAGGAATTGGCGCTATTAATTCTCTGTCCATTCTTCTGCTAGTCTTATCAGTATTATCCACACATGTTTGTTTATATACAAACCAAGTGCTACACTGACACCCGGTTTTTCAAAGACTGATAAATCAACATTCAACTAACAGAGCTTTGATTTTGACAGCGTTGCTAAATCAATTCGATTTCTGAAACGTTGATTATTGAAAAATTTATTATTCTCTAATCTAATTTGCGAACAATCACTTGTTAGTAATTGACACACAATTTAACGATAGAATTAACCATGAATTTTCCGGAAACCTAAAATACCGTTTCATACGATTTTTCGTTTTTAGTTTGAAAGCCGAACAGGTGCGTCAAATCAAAAGCGTTGACCACGCTTCTAGTAACCCAATTTTGACTTGACATGAGATTTGACAGATAATTAGTTATTTTTTTACAATGATCAACCTTTCAGAAATCGGGCGTTAACACCAAAAATTTTGTCACTAATATTTTTAAAACATTTAATGCAACTTACGTTTCATTTAATGTGTGAATAAAGTTACTTAGAAACTCAAAACAGTGAATGGAGAAAGTCTGTGCATCTTAATGTAATATTTTTATTTAATTTGTCGAGATTATCGCGTCTCGGAGAACTTAATAATGGCGCGTTAGTTCTTTTATTGAGACGAGGCTCTCGATAGTTTCATGCGACCGTGTCGGGTGTAGGCAACTTTTAACAGTTGTTAGTTGTTTGTAAGACGATTCTTTACACGGCCGCGGTTCTGTGAGCCGCCTGTGACAGGCTTAACAACCTTTGCTGCAATAAGATATCGTGATGTGTAACTACGTGATACTAGTATACCGATTTTTATCAATGGATTTCAAAATATTGTTTATATTGAAGACCCTGACTGATTGAGCTCCGTTTGAAAAATAATAACGATCCTGGCTGTTCTTGAATTTTATTCTTCGTGTTTATAGTACATAGCAATTTTATTGTTATGGCTTTGAAGTTTCATATCGACACGACTTTATGAATATTTTGTTGTTGGTGTGACACTAATTAAATGAATATTTTATAATTATTTTGAGGTCGATGAAATTATTACATTTCAAATTAATGCAATTCACATTAACAATTTCATAATTATTTTTCGTTATGGTTTATGGATGAGGAGAAATATCATTAGCAGCATTAATGTTATTTATATGATAAACTTCTACGCCTTCTTCAACGGTTTCTGAACAATGTTTCTCGTTTACCAACGCTTTCCAGATTGAAAAGGATTACATATAAACTGCTTTATTCTTGGCGTCAAGTTTTATAGTCTTCCGACATTACTCACGCGAAGTGGTGATATTTCGGTACCTATAAATTTGACGTGAGCATTCCACATCAAAACAGTATAATGTTACCAGCTATTAAATATGAAATCACGAGACACATGTCAGTTCAAATAAGAAACAATTTACTATATTTTTTACAGGATGTAACCGTTACAATAATAAAAAATAATTCCCTTTTTATACACGCTTTTCCTCATTCTAATTATATTATAGTACTTTATATTACAAATATCGTTATGTTGGATATTATATGTTGCATTAGGTCTGCGTTTCAGAACTCCGTAGCTTCGTATCGTTATATAGGATAGGAGTCCCGGCCCGGGGTCCGGGCGGTCTCTTCACGTGGGAACGCTGCAGCTTGTTAGTGGACCCGCCAGTGCTGGTCCGCTGCCAGAAAGATACCAACATCCGCCAACCGTGGGAGCATCCCAGCGTGTCTATAATAATCTATGTATATAGTATCGAGCTGTATCTTACCTATCACATTAAGGTCTTTTGTAAACCTATGTAATAATAGCTGTCCCAATTACAGCGTCTTTGAGAAAGTGGTAAGAACACACTTGAGCCGACCTAATCTTACTGTAGATAACACGGTGTGCACCATAGCCACAGCAAAGTCTTGAAGTCTACTAGAAATTTAATTACCCACCGATATTCCACTTCTATATTTCACTTATCTCAAGATGCCATAGCAGTGAATCTGTATCTGTCTGTGTATCTGTATAGGTCTTTACAAACTCTGCGGTAACACTGCTTACTAAAATTTCACCGATCGCTGAAATCACGTTTCCCTGTTGAGTCGACATTTCGCGTAGAAAGCTGCACGATTGTTCGAACAATAAGCTTGCGACATTCACTGCGATTAGATGTTTGCAACCCATTTCAGTCTACACGTTTTTGCCTTTTCCTAATGTGGGGTTCGGTTTAAAAGATGTCGGCGTTGATTATGAAATTTTTTCACTTCTATGTGTATAATTGGTTTTGTTAAAGCCGTGGTAACTAACAACTCCAACACCTACATTTTTTTATTGACATCTACATACATTTAGAAGGGTATTCCAATCATCAAGCGACGGATTTAATTGAAGGTTGGAGGTCTGGTACGCATCTTGAATGTGTGTTTTGTATGCATAACGTGATTATTTAAGTATTAAAACATTGAAATTAGCATATGATCTACTCGAGCCTCGATGTTTCGACCTCTCCGTATATCTATCGCAGTCAGTATGCAACAAAGATTTTCTTGTTGCATTCTGTCTGGCTGTTGTCACAAATGACCTCTGCCACTTTCGCGCGAAACACAGTGACAATTGAAAGGAAATGAATTGCAGAAAGATAAATCCGTTCCCTGCGTACACAACGCATAAAGCAGCGGAACTTGCGTGGGAATGCAACGCTCCAGTTACTGCTGGTTCGACCCGTTACATGAGACGACGGGCTAAACTTGATTCTAATACCTAACGTCTTGTGTTGCTCCTAGCGGGGCAAGCAGAGAACAAAGTTAAGTCAACGGACACCGTTATCTGTGGCTGCCATCGTTAGAGCAGCCAAACTGAGTATGTATATGAAACTATTTCAGCTGATTAAAGTTTGCTTCTACTAAAGTGTGACCTGATCAATTGTTGATAACTTAATGCATGATAGATAGTTACACTGCAATCCAAACCGAAAACTGTTAAATTCTGTGAGGATCTCCCGACATGTCACCATTGTTATTGTAACAATTTTAAACGTTTTTTTTTTCAAATTAATCATTCCATCAAATATGTCATCATTCTATCAGAATCTTGTTGTAAACATATGGGACATTCTTTTACAACCGTACGGATTTGGACCAAAAAAAAATTCCACCTCTCCAAATCTCTTCAATTTTTTTTTACGAAGTTCTTATTGTATATTAACAGACACGTATACGAGGTTTTTGCTCTAAAAAAAATTTTCTCGTAAATATGACCATTGCGAATTTCAGTACTTTATCCGATTCTGTTACATGTAAAATTCATTATCTCTGGTTCTACTGATGATATCGTTGAATTTTTTTTTTTCGTTAAAAGGTAGTAATATCAGCTTTCAGCCACGTGAATATTGTACTTCTTCGACTTGAGTACCTTGAAAATAATAACAATTTAATTGTTTAAATAATATTATCATAATGTTACCCACAACCAAATCGATTGAAAAAATTACTAACGTATTCGTGTTGTTTTTAGCTATAAAAGCATTCTTTCAGAAAGATGGAGCCGTTAATAGTTTAAGAGTGAGAAAATAATTTCAACTGCGCTTCACGTTGCGCGGGCAGCGCGCGATGAGTTGAAACGTGCTGGAGTGTGTATGAACATTCAGTTTCGAACTGCTCACGCAGTTCACTTCGGAAGAAGCGTCGTACGGACACACATCTTCCTTTTCAGCTTTTTTATTTCTAAAATTGAGTAAGAAAAATCGAGTTAGGGAAATTTATACGAGGGAAAATGTCACAATCACCACTATCATCGGTACTACTAAAAATTCAAAGGATAGATGTTTTAATCCTTTTGGTTTATCTCCTGATCTGAAAATAAAAAACCATCAAAAGTCTCAGGAAAGTACGAAGAGAATATTTATTAACATTAAATAAGTCCGTAATAGAAGAGTCTCTTGAGCAAATAATTTGTGATACGTGCCGTAAGAAATTGTCGGTATCGCGTCCGAACACCGAAATGAAAAATCTAGCCAGAACAGATGATCAGGTACTTATCACTATATTTAATTTCAGTAAACGAAATTCATGAATTAATTATATTTTGTATTTGTATTTAAATAAAAATAAAAATAATTACTATATTTTTTTTTTTTGCTTCAATTTATGATTTTTTTGTTGAAGGATAGATAATTTATGTATATTGTGATTTAAACTGTCGCGAATGTTTTGCAATGTAAGTAAATATATTTCGCAGCATCATGAAGTTGATTATATAGACCCTAAAGCTTCGACTGACGATGAAGTAGAAAAGTCTTGCACCATATGACGAGGATAAAGAAGTTATTTCCGAAGCAATAAACGTAATGAACAAAGGTCTGATTTTGATCGGTACTTCACCTATTGAAAAGGCACTCATTTCTAGGAAGCGCTACTTCTCTCGTACTTTCCTGAGACTTTTGATGTTTTTTATTTTCAGATCAGAAGATAAACCAAAAGGATTAAAACATCTATCCTTTGAATTTTTAGTAGTACCGATGATAGTGGTTGTGACATTTTACCTCGTATAAATTTCCCTAACTCGATTTTTCTTACTCAATTTTAGAAATAAAAAAGCTGAAAAGGAAGATGTGTGTCCGTACGACGCTTCTTCCGAAGTGAACTGCGTGAGCAGTTCGAAACTGAATGTTCATACACACTCCAGCACGTTTCAACTCATCGCGCGCTGCCCGCGCAACGTGAAGCGCAGTTGAAATTATTTTCTCACTCTTAAACTATTAACGGCTCCATCTTTCTGAAAGAATGCTTTTATAGCTAAAAACAACACGAATACGTTAGTAATTTTTTCAATCGATTTGGTTGTGGGTAACATTATGATAATATTATTTAAACAATTAAATTGTTATTATTTTCAAGGTACTCAAGTCGAAGAAGTACAATATTCACGTGACTGAAAGCTGATATTACAACATTTTAATGAAAAAAAAAAATTCAACGATATCATCAGTAGAACCAGAGATAATGAATTTTACATGTAACAGAATCGGATAAAGCACTGAAATTCGCAATGGTCATATTTTCGAGAAAAAACATTTTTTGAACAAAAACCTTGTATATGTTTATATTCAGTATAGACTCTAAAAAAAAATTTTGGGCCCAATCAAAATTGTCAAGTCAAAAAGGTGTACGATTTGTAAAAGAATGTCCCATATACAAACATAATTATATTGCTATTTTCTTAAAAACCTGTTCAACGATTTACCAGCATTAAATAAAAGTCAATATTTTCGCATACAAGAAACCATACTTTAAAACCAGCGTACCACCATGGTTGTTAGTTCTATAACGTTTTGAATGGTTCATTGACAAAGCAAAGTTCATTAATTATAATCAGAGCGATGTACAAGTAATCACAGATACACTCTGTTCCGGCCGTTTAGATATCTTCATAAGCAGTAATACGACATCGGTAGTTAGATAAAGATTTGTCCAAGAATGTAGGCGCACGAGCCCAGCGGACGAGATGTCGTTTGACGTCATTCCAGTTTTAACAGCTCACCTGTTTCCAGCTTCCCTTTCGATTAAAAAATATGTAATCGGTACGTCCGCGTCAGATGTTTTTGTCGTAACATGCCATGACGCAGGATGTTATTGATGTAATTAGATTCGGAGGTGGACATAGAGTACTGTATCTGTATTGATTACGTTAATACCATATGTTTAGGTGATGGTATGTTATATGAAAAGACTAGCACGTCTTTCGCCCGATGGTAAGCGTCACGCCTGCTCCTAAACAGTAGCAACACTCTCAAAACTTATCAAGTGATGTATAACATTGTACTGTGCTCGTCATCCCGAGATCTAAAATGTTAAGTCTCATATTGGCCAGTAACTTCACTGGCTTCAAGGTCCTTCAAACAAACTACTGCCTGGTGGCAGAAGAATTACCTATCTAGACAGCCTCTCCCATACGAGAAACCTACCACTTACTCAAGTTTTCAGTAGACATTGAAATTGTTAGTCAGAATTTAATCTTGAATCACTTCTCTTCAAAGGATCTCTCTCTCTCCCTTCTACTGTTCTCTTATGTTCTTCTACTGTTGTAGAATTGAAAATGGAGTAACGATAATATATTAAAGAACTATTATTGTGAATGTTATAAAATCAATACATTACTATTAAATACAAACAGTTAAATTTAACATGCCTACAGTTAATTTATCTGCATTAGTGCTGAAATTGTTTACGTGAAATTACTATTTGATGATTGTTGTGAGCGCATTGTTGTGTTACAAAAGCCTTTGTTGCTCCGTTCTCACTATAAAATAATGGTTCAGAACAGCGCTAATTACGAGCGCAATCGTGAAATACAAATCCGGGATTTCTGTTTTTTGCGCTTCCATTGTTTGCAAATATCAAAGAATAGATTTCGAAGCTATATTCTGAAATTGCGGATTGTGTCGTGAGAGCGGGAAATAAGTTAGGCTCGCGTCACATTACGGTGTCTTTTGCGATGCGCGATGTTGCTCTATTTGCATTTTTTTAATTTTGTTCCACAAGTATTCAAAAATTGAACAACAGATTTACATCATTTATCTCAATCAGCCTCGATGACCCACTGCTCTTTATAAGCGTCACCATTTTAAAGGGGGAGTGAGGGAGGTTCGGACTGTGATCCTACCACGCTGATTCACTGGAGGTCAATGGGTCGTCAATTCGTTAATCGGCCTTGCTTCGTTTGACGGTCACTACGGACCGCATCACAGCCCCACGCGCCGAGGTGAGGTTAGTCTGGGGGTAGGAACTTGTTAATAGGACCCTCTCAGAACCCATCATACCATTAAAAGAATATATTTGTATTATAATGAAATACTAAGAAGATACATTATTTTAAATTGACTCGTGACATACATGCTGGTGCGGGTCACCGACTGATTTTTTAGTTGTATCACTATATTTAATCTTACTACTACTATAAATAGGAAAGTTAAGTTGTTTATGAGTGTGTGAATTTGGATGTTTGTTATTGAATCACGCCTTAACGGTTTTGGATGAAATTTGACACACAGGTAGATCATGACCGGGATTAGAAAATAGGCTTATTATCCCGCAAAAGGCGGCACACGTGGGCAGAGCCGCGGGCAAAATTTTGTGTGCAATATTTTTTTTGTTTTAGTTTGCTTGGCTAACCATAAATTAAATCAGGTAATAAATCCTTGTAACAATAAAAGCCTAATAAAAATTACGCGTGTATTAAATTACGAAACGAAATTCTAATCACCTTTGCTATTTCTAAAAGGATTGCGGTCGGCGGTCAATATCAAACAAAGTTATCTGTGATAATTTAATTAACCGATTTTATGGATACCCGTTATGTATATAATATATATCGTGATCTTAAGGAATCAATTCTTAGAATATGTTATGCTTTGTCGGTACGTTATTTTATTTATTTTATTAGAACTTCCGACGACTTACCTCACTTATTTAATTACTTCTTTATAATAGCCTCGCTAATATAATTTATTAATGAGCTTAAAATAATTATTAATAGCGGCGTGAGAGTATATAATAAACCTTCTTAAAAATATATTAATTATAAGAACTGCGTATGCGTATTTACATAAATCATAGGTATATCTTGGGTTTAGGTACTTTGTAACTTATAACATTTGGAAATCTAACTTTGTCTTAATTTAACGTAGTATGAACATTTTTCACAGTCCTTATAAAGATGAAGAAGATTATTTTAAGTGATTATTTCTGGTATTAATGTACTTGATAAATGAGTACACAAGAAGACTTCCGTACAGTACCTACTTGTACAACTTATACAATATCTCTACTAGGTAACAAACAATACGTATTAATTTGTTATTGAGTGTTCAATTGTTTTTCGCTAGTGAAATACTTGCACCGGATGTGCGTGTACGCATTTAGTTCATTGAAAGGCTGCCGAGGTGCGAAGGTGCTGGCACAATTCGGCAGGGCACTTTCGACTAACTGTCGGCCGTTACTACTATAGAATGAATATTCAAACGAAAAAACCTATTAATGTACTGTATTTATTATACCACTGGCCATGAAGTCATCGATATGAAATGGAATCGATTTACTATATGTACATGTGGCTGCATTGCTTGTGATTCTAGATTCTATTTTTGCAAGTTTTATTGCAATCTTGCAATGAATGTAAAACGTGTATTCTTGTTATTTTCCCATGATTTACAACGTTTGTATGGTGTCGTGTCGAGTTGGCCGACTACCTGATTAGGATATTTGTATTCGTTTTGCACACGTGGAGGTCGTTCGTCCCGGTTCTCGTCTGATGTACTTATTCTTCTGCATGCCGCATTTTGTATCCTGATTCTGCATGCGTTCTGTATCAATACTAGAAAGCACTGTATGAATATTTTATTGCTTCGGAATTACCGGGGCTGCACCCGCGTTCTTCCGCCCATCGTTCCTCGTCGCCACGTGATTAGGGATGGTGTGTCTTAATACTGTATAAATGGTGCCATAATAGGTGCGTTTCTATTGCGCAACAGTCCAAAGTTGGCGTCCGATATTGACGATGTCCGCAACCGGTGCGTGTAACAAGCGAGACGATAACTGGACAATGTCTATCGGCAAGGATGTCGCTGGCAATGTTCCCATAAATTTCGCGGAATCGTGCGAGATTTACGACGGCGGCGCGGCGGCGCGGCGTAACGGTGGGCGCGACGAGAATGGCGAGCGAACGCGCCTACATGACGTGTTACCGCACCGTGACACTACATCTCGATTCGCGACACCATCACTCCAAGACACACGCCTCCAAACAACTATGTGCCAATATCGCTGATGTCTTAATGTGCTGCACCAGCTTTGACAATCATCGATCTCAGGTAATGTAGCGTTCGATAGTTCAACATCACAAATAACGTTATTCTCTGGATTTCTCCAGTCACCATCAATACATCGATCCATCCGTCTGTAGCTAATTAATTTCGCGTTACATCAGCACAATGTCATCATGATTACCCTAATGAAATTATATAACTAAGAGTTAATTAAGTGCGCAGTTTGATTTCGACTTGTATTATACAAGCGCGTGGGTTTTATTACGACTGTAACAGTTGTATTTGATATTTATGGATGTGTATTTATGTTATTGTTTATCTAAGAGTCTACTACGAACAAAAAATTTATTTGAAGCAATATTTCAACGCTATTTTTCATTCGGATGTATAATTTTACGAGGGTATTTGGAAACCTCATGGTTATAAGCACAGGTATTCTGATAGTAGGCACTACGTTAGCTCTATAGATTCTACGTTGTTCATCTCAACATAAGTATCTATTATTAAATTTATTTTATGATTAATTTATTAATTACAAACGCTTTTGAGGTATTACATGATTTAATCAAATTCTTCGTACAAACAAAGCGTAATCGCAAGCTATCAATGTCCGTGGGGCCAATTACATTATTAAAGGTGTGTTCAGTGTTAACAGTGCCTCATTGAACTTTCCATAAACTGTTAGTCCACGTGGTAGGTAGTTGTTGGCTAGTAAAACATAGTGGGAGTTTATTGACTCGTGCCGCAGCCGCGACCGGTCGGCACTCGGCACAAGGCACGCGGGCCACGGCATGTGGCAGGTTGGCGGATGTAGGTGTCCGCAAATATTAGCACTTGTCTAATTCACTACCGAGAGACAAGTTTACATTATTACCTAATCGACCGGTTAATTTTATATTGAAGTTTCGTTGTCACCTACACTTGGCTTCGGGATCGGAATTCCGTTGCTTAATTGTACCGTAGGCGTCGCGTCGTCGTGTGCCGTTCGAATGACACTCCAATGGTTTTTAACTATGGTTATTGAATGGAGGTTGACGGGTGGTGGGGGCGGTCGCTGGGGCGTCCCACCGATGATCGGAGATTAGTCGAGACCGCGAGCTTTCACAACAATGTGATCGTTTGGGTTCAATGATGTCGTTCATTATTGATATGGTGGGCTGTCAGTATTATTTATGATTATGACGCGTGAAATGAGAGGCATGCGTTTGGCGGCGGACGAACATCGACGGTACGGCGCGCGCCCGCGACCGCGACCGATGCGCAAGCGCAATGTACATGAATGAATCCCCCACTACGACCGCCACTTCTCGATCAATGGACCGCACGTGGCGATCGATACTACATTAGTATCGAGATCATTTCTTATTCTATTATTGGTCGCACTTAGGAATTCTATAAATACAATGCAGCCGATGAACTAACTGGAACACTTATCAAATTGATATCGTGTTTCAATTTTATTTTTATATCGTCTACCACCTGATGAATATCGCAGTAAAATTTGATGAATCATAACTTATAATTGCGTCAATGGCAGATTATATCTGTCACCGATGGACCATACAATAGGAAACATCAATCGTATGTTTATCTATGAGGCGGCCCGATCGCCGCTAATTGACAGCTAAATGCCCTATTAGAGTTGTCCGTTGATATTGAGTGCACGATCGTCACGAATGCCCTGATAATGGTCGAGTTACGCCCGCGCCGCCCACACGCCCGTCTGTCGGTCCATATATTTTTCACATTATTTATATTCTTTACGCTAACGATAATAAAATACTCGAACGAGTGTAACAAAGTATCAAAACGTCATTTCTTGTATCATAATGTGTTGAGTTATTGAGACAGCTCGCGGGCCAGCCGCCGCCTGTAGATGGTGATAACGCGCCCCAGCACCGTCCTTATGTGGAATCTGGCACGTGTGCCCATCGCAGGAGAGGCATGGTTCACTTACAGCCATATTCAATGGCCCTTATGAGGTGACAACCGTATCAAATTCTCAGATAATATCACGCCATGTACGGGACCGCTGATGAATGCCTCGAGGTTGCCTCTCTGACAACCTGACGTCATGATCCTTCTTTCAATGGTTACTGTAAAGATGTCTATAAATGTATTAACGCCTGCCCTTGACTATGAAGTAAAGTGCTAAAGTATTCCAGTTTATAATATAGCTAACGTTAGAGATTAAGGAACAGTAGATTTTTTTGTAGCATTTCGGTATTATGTATCTCGAAAAAACATTTTATTATCGCTACTCATCATTATAGAATACTTTGCTATTGAAATAAAACTAATTTAAACGGATTTTATCGCGGTATCTACACCTCAGTCCTCCCCGTGACCACGAAGGCTGAAAAGTCTTCGAAACGTCGGGATCAAAATTAATAAAAAACCGCGATAAAATCCGTTTAAGTTAGTTTTATTTCAATGAGTAACATTCGCGTAAACGTAAGAAATCATTATACTTTGCTATTCCATGTATGAAGTGTTTAAACTTAAAAAAAATATTTATCTATGTGTCGCTCCACTTTCGTTAATGAAGTAAGCATTTTTGCATTGAGCGTGGCAACCGGCAGGATATAAGTCACGCGATGTGAATCACTGTCGGTTCTACCATTACAAAAGCATGCGCCGGAGCCTATCGCGTTGCGTACGCGCATTCTACTATTACGATCACATTTTAATGATTCACGCCGGATTTACATATAGTGGAAAAACAACGAGGGTCGGCAGCCACGGTGGCCGCTTCCAAGAACACTAGCAATTAAGGGAAACATGTGAACAAGTTCGCGAACGCGCAGTCTCGTTAATTTACGATTTTATTGCTAATCTTTGCGGTTTATACTTGAAGTTTCGTTGCGTTAAAGGATCTAAATATTCAAATGAGATTGGACTAGACAATCGGCCTGCATTTTTGATATTATCATAGATATGTGAAGTAATGCGGTGGCCGTTGTCGAATCGATTCGTTTCCTTGTTACTTGAAACCTGGTTATCATTATCTACGTATTGATATTGTATGTAACCAATTATAGACGATGCGAGTCAAATGTCAAACAGTCACTTGCTACCTGTAGCTGTACAATAGGCATCTTGTTATTAACCAATATTGGCATCGATTTGCGCCCACCCTTGAGAGTCTTAAGTGGTTCTCTACTCATCAAATTAACCGGTCCTTAATGTGGAACCTTGAATGAATGGAAAGGAATTTAAAAATACATTGACCATTTTTATGAATATTAGCTGCCGAATGCTCTTTTTATTGTTAAGGATGTGAAAAGTGAAAAGGTTGCCTGGAAGAAATTGCCGTTAGCAATAAGGCCGCCAATTGTACTTCTTTTTTATTCTTAGATGTCTATTGTATATTTTTTAATACTTCATGTTGTGATGTACAATAAAGTTATAAATAAAATAAATAATAAATAAATAAAAGTAAAATAAAAATAATCTGATTTTAAACCCCGCTTATCGTCCGTCGTCAAGATTACTAAGAGCCGTTAATACGTTGAAAGCCAATCGTGTGAAAGTGGGAAACGAACTTCGGTCACATGTCAGCAGCGTTCTTAACGAGGTCTTGAAACTGTCGAATCGTCACATCGCTAATGGGGATCTGTCGTCGAGCTGAGCCCTTTTGACACTCGTTTCCTGACTCCCTAACATATCTTGACGGATACAGCTAAGTGTCTGTTTCTGTCAGTACAGGATCGTCTGATACTATTTGTCATTAGATAACTTTATTACTTATTGAGGTGTTCTTTGTTTACCTAACAACGTGTGATGTCTGTGACAACTGACAACCGGGAGACGTGTGATACCGAGGGGCCCATTTACAAAGATATCATACTCTGAATAAAAAACTGAGTTAAACCGTTGGGCGTAGGCGTGAAATAACAGATGCACGGAATAGGGGTCGAGGAATGACCGTAGTTTAGTTTAACTACTGGCTTCCGCTAAACAAACGGGTAGGACGTTCTCGGGGTGACACATACATAACGCGTTTACTCTCTTAACTCTTTATTACTGTATTCCCCTCTGTGTATCGTGTACGGTGTAACGGGTCACTTCATACCTCGTTTTAATTATAATTCTCATTGAGTCAGTGTGGATTTCCTTTTCCTTGTTTTAATTTGTATAACTTTTTGTACTGACATCTTATACCTAGGTGCTAGTGATATTGCAAAATAACAGAAAAAATGTCGCATTTTAAACAGTTTCCTGGTACCCTTGTTTATTTTATTTATGTAAATACCTTCTAATATTATTGCTGAGTTTCTTGTCGCTTAGTATCTGTAATAAATAATAATCAAAATTCGCACTGCATTGAATATTTATATTATCTTTAAGATAGTCTATTCGACTAGGAGTTGGGACTGTTACTGATGTAAAATGTATATTATGCTATCTGGATCGCAAGGCTCGCGCTAACACCTGTATGTCACGTTTATTTGTGATATATTTCTAAGAATATTTTTTTATAGTTGTGAAGCGTCAGCAACACGTGTTTCCTCCGCAATTCCGATGTTACACGTTTTTTTTACAAGTGGTGATTCCCGAAAAAACGAACGGAACTAGATCGTTGCCGATACATTGTTGATTTCAACGTCATTCTGCTCTAGGAATATCAATGATTATTAAGAACCAACATTAGTATTCGAATCGTACGCATTGTTTGTGTTTGCTTTGAAATAGTAATGAATTTGTCCTAGCAGAAAACAAACTGTTTCATGATGTTAGTATTAGAACGTTTACTCGCATATTTACCGTAGTCTAGGACCTCTCCTAGCCTAGAACTCCTTTCTAATTTTGCTTTCTAGTGACCTAACCATATCAGTAAAGCTACAAAATTAGTAATATAGGCTTGTTTCACAAGTCCCTGAATGTAACAGATTTGTCTACAACAATATTCTTGGAATAAATTCTCAGTACTATGACTCGTAACCACATATTGAAATTTCTGATTCCTCCAACTTTCCTCAATGAATTATCGTGTTATTCTTGCGGTTGAGTGCCATTTTACATTAGCAGATCTTCTTAGATACAACTAATGATAATTCGTACTGTATAATGGTTGACATTCGTAATGCTCTGTTAATAATATGGCCTATCTTAGTGGGTTAGGGATGATTAGATTAGACATATGGGTAGAGTTTCAATGAATTAAATGGGATGACGATGATGGTTATTAAATTGTTATTTATGTGTTTGACATTGAATGTCATTTATAAGTATTTAGAAGGGTTGAGGATATTATAATGGATAAAGAATTAGTTTTAATGATCCTATTATGTTAGTTGTCCTTTAACTGAGGTGCACAGTCTGTGATATCTGAATATCTTTAAAAAAAATAAGATGCTGGCTTTACAATAGATATTATTACGTTGAACATTATATGTAAACAGCATTCTTTAATGCAACATTAAACATAAGAGTTATTGTTTATTATGTATAGGCGCTACCAATATTTTTTATCCAATAAGATAAATTAGATTATTGATTTATCATCAAATTCAGTACACAAGTTTATCCTATTTTCAACACAGAGGCCCCCTCATGTTCTTCAATGCTCTCAAGATCTTAACCGCCTTTTAAGACGGAATCTCATAAACAATTGATAATAAGCCAAGCGGGTTGCTTCCTGACGCAGTAATAAAACCACGAAGGTAAGGTAAGACAGGTATAAGGTAAAACTTTATGCTTTGAGTTAGAAAGTACTACATGGTTACTGTACTGCCTTCATCATCCCGATACCTGAGGTACTAATAATAATTTTATTGGCTTCGATGTCCTGTAAACAAGAACGTAACCATTCTTACACAATGCTATTTGGCAGCTAAGGCTTCGCGGTGACACCTATCCAGAATGGTTCTCTCATACGGAATTTGTATCCCACAGTCAGGCCATTCATAATTTTAAATATAGTGATTTTACAAAACTAGCTTTTGCTGCACCCGCGTGAATACTTTTTCGGGTCATGGTCTATCTGTATGCTAGATTTCATCCCATTATCCAATTTCAAAAACTCTCAAACAAAATATAACCTTTCATATTTATAATAGCATTAGTAGGATTAGGAGGAACAGAAGACTTCCATGGAATACCGTTACAATATCCACCGCAGCATAGACTACAGATAAAAGCAAAATGTATTTCGGCATAGGAAGTCGCCACACGGCGGCACATTATCGCAAATCCCGGGGATGCTCGCGGTTGATCTCGCTCGTGTCTGTTGTATCTCGTGGCGTATCCTGCGGACGGAAGCGTGCGGATGTTGCGTCACCGGCGGAAATAGATGCCCTCTGTGTCACCGCCTCTGTCTGCACGGCACGCGACACTCCTGCTGTATCGTCATCATCATCACTCCGCATCTGTGATGTGATGACTGGCGATAGTGTGGGAGATTCATTATCTTCTAGAGTTTTGTTAATATTAATGTGGGACGGTATTATAGATATTGTAAGTAACGGATTGCCAGTTTCACCGATAAGTTTATTGTGTTATTGCACTGCATCTGCTGGATCCGAGAAATCTTGGTTGAAAGTAGCATTACTATTTGGATGAGAGGGTTATGCACTAGATTCGAATTCCGTATTCGGAAGTCTCTAATATACCCAATTCGGATCATAATTTCGGATCAGGAGTAAATGCAGTGTGTAAACTGGATGTAAATGGATATAAGTTAATTTCTTTTGACTAGATAAGGAAAATGAAGTTTTATATCTTTGGGTTAAGAATCTACATAGCTTTGAATATCAATCAATAAATGAAATAAAATTACTAGTGGCTCCAGAGCTCTAATTATTTCCACCGGAAACAATTTTAAGATAATTCAGTCATTTAATCTGCATTTGCTTATTAGTTCAAGACAAGGCCTTCCCTATTTCCTATAAATGCACTCACGTTTACCTAAGAGGTGGTGTTGAAACAAAGTTTGGACGTTTGACGTAAACACTCCCATTGAGGACCGATATACACGCATGGAGGTGGTGGAAGACGTTAACCATCCTATCATACATTATTCCAATCAAAATATTGTAATTCCAGAGCGGAATCGGCCGGATTTGCTTGCGGAATCAATTTGCTCCTGTGTAATTTGTGATCGTGTTTCTCCAATTAACCGTCAATTCGGTGGCTTCGATTATTATTTCGCGTAAAATGTGCGGGCGACTCCCGCATCCGGTGATTACGGGACGCATAATTTGTGATGCGTTTGCGCAGAGTCGACCCAAGCTTGGCAAGCGTCCTACGCTTGATTTTTGTTAGTTAAAAAACAAGGGCCCTTTCAACGGTCGCGCCGCGATGCATTTAGTTTGCGGTTGTTTATTTTCAACGTCGCGTCGACTGTTTTGCACCTGCGCCAGTTTTGCATTACATGATGGTAGCACCGTCCCCTCCGCTCCGTTCGAGCTGGTCGCGTCGCGTCGCCTCCGGTTCTTCTAAATGAGATTTTGCAGCTCATTTTTGCTTTTATTTACATTTAAAAGAAGTTTGATGATTTCCTTTATGTTACTGTATACTTAATACTGGCATATAAATTACCCGCATTGGGCATGCGGATAAACTTTTGATTATTGAACACATCCATAATATACGTTTGAAAGTATCCATCAAGATTAAACTTTAAGCACGAATTTAATGTGTTTGTGCTCGAGGAAAAATAAAATTACAAAATAAATTAAATTTTATCGAGGATTATCGTCATATGGTAACTTTATGGACACTTCTGAGAAATGAATGTCACAACATTTTGAACTGTAACTTACATATGCGTGTTCCCTGATGATTCATGTATGATTCATAATGTAACGAGTGTACCGTGTTGTTGCAGAGACGTCGGGTGTTGCCGGCGTGGTAGCGCGCGTGCCGGCCACCGGATGCACCAGCGGCGACATAATGTGGCTTCTTGATGAGCCCAATCAACCTTATGAAGGTAACGTTCTATCTAATTACACCATTCAGCTTAGAGTTTTTATGAATTTTTAGATAAATTATTTCAATATAATAATAGAAATAAAAGCCCATAAAAAGGTATCATGTTAGTTTGTGTGTTCCACACTATCGGTATCCATATGACTGGCTCCATCACTGAATATATTCAAAAAACAAGTGATTAATTTTTAATTGTCTTTTTGCTAGAATAATTCATACGAGAAGTTATACTTGTTTGTACTTTTTTTGTTTTTGGTTTATATATTTTAATAATTAAACACATCAAACAGTCGCACACATAGTCATGACCGCATAGTAGATTTGTAGCAAAAACTATTGTCCAGAAAATGAAAATGCTTTATAACATTTCAGATTGTGAACAACTCCTCTGCTTTCGCTACTACAATGGCGAAGGTGAAGAGTGCGCGGCGGAGTCCTCGACGCTGCCGCCGCGGTTCAAGGTTGACCTCAAGAAGCTGCCTCTACGACTCAAGGAGGGCATGTCCAGGAAACGCAGTGGGGACCACGTGTCCCCCTTCTCCTACAACAACGAGAGTTTCGAGATGAACTCGGAATGCCCTCCTAGAGTCGAGTTCGTACCGGGCACCAGCCACGACATCAAACACCTCAGTGACAACGTCAACAAATGCTCAATTAGTACCTTAGAGGCCAACGGGAACAATCTCATACAAACAAAATGTGATAGTAAATCTCTATCTAGTAGTTTAAGTGACGAATCTCATGTAAATAGTGAATCTCAGAGTGTTTTAGAATGCAAGCCGACGTCGTCCGGCGTGAAGAAAAAGTGTCCCCCGCCTGTTGATACTGGGGGTGGACAGACGATAAACGGAGTTAAGAAGAAGTCCAAAGCGAACATTGGTTTTGAATCGCCTACGTCGCCAGGCACAGAATATTATAAGATCTGGTCACCCAAGAACCCGTGTAAAATAATGAAGTTTGTGTATGACGTGGAGAGCGCCAATGTTCCCAGTGATGCGGAGAAGTCGCCAGTTCCGCCGCTGCCGCCGAGGCAGTCTCACAAACCGCTAGAGAGGATGCACGCGATGCCCCCTCCGCAGGTGCACAGACACAGAAAACCAAAAAGGCTAATGAAACCAGAAGACACTTTCACGTTCGAACTGATCGATACAGACGAACAATTCTTCACTGATAATAATATCGTCAATTCCGCAGCAACGCAAGCCGAGTTGAATGATTTCAAACCGGGTGAATTTTATTCCGGGAATCAGGCAGCTATGTCGTCAACTGTTAGTTTTTGGCGGGGTGGTCAAAATGTAGCTCCGCTGGCGACACCCGAAACCGATGGCAGCTTATGTGAATCGGCAGTTTCTTCCATTAAATTACCTAGGTTAACTGATGATATGAAATCCAAGCCAATATTAGAAGCGCCCGAGGAAGCGCCCAGTGTTAGTCGAAATAAAGTACTGTTCATTAAAGATATAGGACCAGATAATTATATCACTACAACGTTTGCAAGGAAAGACAAGCCGAGTCCGCCTACAGATGTGGTAGATGGTGTCAACCTTACGCCAAATCATGCGATATCTGAGGAGAAAGCGCAACACACTTTCCTCAATGATATCAGCAATCATTCCGAATTTGAAGATGATAACAGGAATCAAATAGAAGAGAAAGAAATAGTTATGAAGAGGCATAAACCTTTAACGAGGCAAAGTTCTGGTCGTGCCAACACTCCAACAATGATGACGGCGTTTCTAAACTCGTCACACATTGACACACCAACGAGAGAAATCGATAATAATGGTTCAAACGGCGCAAGTTCCTGCAATTCTTCACATTCTACATCCCCAGTAGATGAGTCAAATAGAATACTACCGAACGTTGGCACCATGATTATGAATCGAAAATACTCGACTGATAACTCAACGCCAAAGCATTCTAGCTTACCTAGACATTTATTGAAGAATTTGGGAACCGATGGAACACCAAAACATTCACCACACAAAGTGGTAAACTCGAAAAACAATGGTGAGAGTCCGTTGCGACCGCATCCTAGAGTGTTGACTCGAGTAGCAGCATTAGCTGGTAATGCAGTACCACAATGTCCACCGACGCCTACACACCACGCGCGAAGACCGAGGCCGTTACCCCCTCCAGATTTACACCCTCCCCCTATCCAGAATACCGAAAGCAGACTCCATGAGAACTTCGAAATGGTGGAATTCACCAATGAACTGAGAACGTCGGAAATTCGGTCGCCAAATTTGGAATTTGTCAACAGTAATCATTTCACGATAGTGCACGCTGGTCCGCCTGATGACGTAGTTTTAAGGCGACCCCGACTTGAGGATAGTGATGATAACGATAATGCTGTTGCCTCACCGACGCCTCTGAGGCACATGGCTGGAATACGGCTACCTTCTATACCTGAACGAGCTTCAAGGCAGATGGCCTTGACGGGAGATTTTCCCGCCAATATGATTGGAGGGATTATCGAATGTGAGGAGCCTTTGCCTGCAGGTGAATATTTATGTTTATTAATTATCATGCTATTATATTTTTCGATCTTGGAAGCCAATATGAATATGATAAAAATAACAATAAGTAATTTTCTAAACATAGCCGTTCTTTAGCTACTCGTATCCACAGTAAATATTAGAATCCAGAAATCCCGCGAGATGCACAATTTTGTAATAGCCTAGGAAATCTCGCATCAGATTGCTAATCCGCACGCAAAGCAATAATCCCGCAGGATAGAAAACACTGTGGGATTGCTATCCTAAGTCTACAGCATAACTGGGTCTGCTGCTGGGCTGGTATCACCATCTCACAAAAAGGCTAAGTAACAGTTTTTCTGTTGGTCATTGAGATACTTAAGCCCTAACAAATACTTAGGAGAATCCTCATTTCTTTATCTGCACCCAAGATCCGACTGGTATGAAGGGTGTTGTAAACGGTGATGATCACACATTAATGAGCCTTCCAGTTTGCTTTCCTACTGCTATAAAATATATTACCGTTTCCAGGATGGGAAGCGCGTATGGACAGTCACGGGCGAGTGTTCTACATCGACCATATAAACAGGACCACGACGTGGCAGCGGCCCAGCGCTAACGGAACCACGCCGCGGTCTCCAGCGCCTGAGGTGCAGAGGAGGCAGTTGGATAGGAGGTAGGTAATTACCGCGCCTCATATAGGAGGGAAGCTTGTGAGATCTTGGTTACAAATACTAGGAGCAGTCACAGTTTGTATTATAAAAGTGTAGTATAGTCCGGCTCAATCGGGTGGTTACCACTGCTTCACAGGAAATCGAAAAATAGTTAGCTTGCTGTTGCGTTTCATGCGATCATGATTCTTACCAAATAGGCATGACCCCTATATAACACATATTAACACATATTATGAGATAATTACCACTATTAAAATTATTTTGTTAGTTATCTAGTCCTTTAGACTTTAGTCTTGACCATTGGTCCTGTATACAAAGCATGGTTCCGTATTGATATCTTACGTTTACGCGAATATTACTCATTGAAATAAAATTAATTTAAACGGATTTTATCGCGGTTTTTTATTAATTTTGATCCCGACGTTTTGAAGACTTTTCTGTCTTCGTGGTCACGGGGTGGACTGAGGTGTAGGTTGTCCCAAAACGTTAATGTTACATTATCTACCTTCAGTTTACAATTATTGATAAAATTTTATGTTTTGTTCCACAAACAACACATTTTAAATCCGTTCCGTTCATTTTAAATCCGTTAAAATTAGTTTTATTTCAATGGTTCCATTACTTCACAATCATTTTTATCTTGTGTTAACTCTTCCTCCACAGATACCAATCGATCCGTCGCACGATGACGCGAACGCAGTTGTCCGAGGAGGATGGTCCGTGCGGCTCCCCCCCTCCCGCGTCGTCGCCGGCCCCCGCGCTCGCCGCCTCCCCCTCCCCCTCCCCGTGCCCCTCCGCCGGCCCCGCCGCCTCCACGTCGCGCAACACTGAACCACACGCCCCTCACCCCGCCGCCGAGTTCCTCGCCAGGCCGGACTTCTACTCCATACTGCATATGAATCAGGTCGGTTAAATAAATCGATGTCTTTTTAAATTGAAGTGTGGGTCTCGTTCCAGGATCGGTCAGTGTGTATATCTGGTTCTCCCGGGGGTCTTGCGATATGACTTGATGGTTGATTGCGGCGGGTACATCCTTGTATCCCTGTGCCTGCATCGGTCATCCGTCTGTCCTGTCTGAGGCCCCTAGATTTGCTTCTTCCCTCTTTATGAAGAAGCAATTATATAACCAGGCATGATTCTGGTGACCACCGTCAAACTCATTGTTTGTCGGTGGTTGCGGGTTTTTTTAGACTGCACGGCGCTTACCATCAAGTGAAGTGCAGTCACTTTGCCGTGCTGGTAGATTATTTTAATGCACCAAAATGACCCTTTATCACACTAGCAGATATTGAACATTGAGGGATTCATTTCGAAACCATAACGCCACTAAGGAATTTATGCTTTTAATAATTATGACGTATTTTTACTAGATTTTGACGGTTACGTTACGAAAACGTTATATTTTTTGTAAGAAATTGTTACTGTATTTTGCTTTGAGATGCCAATTCCAGACACTAATAACCCTACTATGACAATTGAGGGCGTCACCCTTTTTATGAAAATCCAACTTATTTTGTGTAATACCTATTATTATCTATATACTGATTGAACAATTACCATTCTATATTTCTAGGACGCGTCAGCCCTATACAACTGCAACTCGACTCTAAAACACATGATATCCAAGATCCGTCGCGACACGTCGTCGTTTGAACGATACCAGCACAACCGCGACCTGGTCGCACTCGTCAACATGTTCAGCGAGACCGACAGGGAACTACCACTCGGCTGGGACACCAAGCTAGACCGGAACGGGAAGGTGGGTGATGAAAAATGTTCGATAAAATGTCGATGTTTGTATCCAAGAGATACTTAACACACACTGTCGACACACATTTAAGTGCGACATCGCAATATAGAAATAAACCGCCGGTGGCGATGCGTGGTCTATAGACTAACAATATTCTTAACTTATTAGTATTTTAAGATACGCATTCTGCAAAAAAATTAGACTTCGTATAGCAGGAATGCCTCATCAGAGTATGCAGATTTTTACGATGCTCCTTTTTTATGTGTAATAGCCAATAGATAAAAGTAAGTGTCAGGTAAAAGGCAAGATGTATTCTATTATGGTAATTACTTCAGAACGTGGAACAAGGATTGGGTGATGTTTAATTTACTAACGAATTATCGACATTTTCTCTAGCACGACCTCATCAATTCAGAATACATTTGTACCGATAAACTAGCAATAAGTTTGTTCGAACAGAATAGCGATAGTGATGCGAGTAGTCGATTGTTAGTTGTCGATGATCGTACCGCGTGCGTGACGGTATCGTGTGTGTGCAGCGGTTCTTCGTGGACCACGTGATGCGACGCACCACGTTCATCGACCCGCGCGTGCCGCGTGCACCGCAAGCCGGACCCTTCTCACCACTCCTGCCGCAGAGGCGACGGCCGGCAATACACCAGGTTCACTAGCCTCAGTCTTGTGTCGACTCCATCCTTTACCACATCGCAGCCTCAGCTCACGCTATCTTTAGGTGGATAAAAGTAATCGTTCACTTGAATGTTGCGGAACGATAGAAAGAAAATACGATAGTCACTTTGTCAACAAACATATTTGGTCGGTGAATTTGATCGAATTGACATGCTAAAGTGGCGAAATATCGATAATAGACATATAAGTGAACAGTTCCTTAATGAAAGACAGTGTCAATTTATTGGTCTGTAAGCTAATTTAAAAACTATACAAAATCCAAGGATTATTAAAAGATGGTGTTAATAGTCCACTAGTGCCGTAATATTAAAATAATTTTGAATTTGAAAAGTTTCCGAGCAAGAAAAACGTTACAAAGAAAGAACAAAATGATAAAATATTATTACGTGTATTGAAATGTTCATATTTACAATATTAATTAAGCTATCGAAAATTTACGTCGAATTGTTTTTTGTTGAAACAAGAGCTCAAGTTTCTATTTTTTATTTCGAGAAGGAATGTTCTCTAATCTCGCAACTTGACCATTTTAATAGAGAATTGTAATACTTATATTGGTGTAATGAAAAGATCATGAAAGTTTTAGTATGGTTTGTTTGTAAAATAAGAATCCAAAATGTACAGCAAAATCTTTTATAAAAATAGTAAATATAGCTTACAGTACTGATCAATTAGCATTAAATTTTGTAGTACACTTTAGCATGCTTTGTTGCATGTTATTGGGTTTTAATCGTTATCATCGTTTCTCACGTGGATATATCATTGGCATGGTTTATTTTATGTTGTCGTACTGTGTCGTTTGTGTTTGCTTTGAATTTTGTTGTAGTCGATGTCGATTCCGCTTCACTGCATTAGTTAGTATTAGTTGTCACTTTTTGTAGATGTGTCAGTTTTATTGTTTTAGATTTTTATTATCTATTTTGTACATATGTCTTGTCTGCTGGTGGTAGGATATTCATATCCGCCTGGATAGCGATCACCGTACATATGGTGTTAAAACCTGCCATAGTGACCCACACACCTTGTATGGATCACGTTCCAGGATCAGCCAATGTATATCCGGTTCTCCCGAGGGGCTTGCGGCATGACTTGATGGTTGATTGATTGACGGTATAGGGGTACATCCTGTGCCTTTATCGGACATCCGCCTGTCTTGTCGCAGGCCCCTCGATTTGCTTCTTCCCTCTCCGAAAAGGGAGGAAGCATTTATACAAGCCGGCATGATTCTGGTAACCACCGATAAAGTCATTGGTTTTCGGTGGTCACTAGTTTTTGGACTGCACTACGCTTAACATCAGGTGTAGTGCAGTCACTTTGCCGTGATCGGATAAAAAAAATACATAAATGTCTTCGTTTATGTTTGAGTGGTAGAGCCACGCTGTAGACAGTTTTGTCTACAGCATGAATGGGCTGGCTCGACCGGGTCGTTACCACTGTCTCACAGAAAACCGACGTAAAGTAGCGGCTTGCTGTTGCGTTTCGTACGGTGAGTGAGATATCCAGAAGCCCAAATTCCCTCCCCTTCCCAATCCCTAATTATCCCTTTCCTTTAAGGTCGGCAACGCGCCCATGATTCTTCTGGTGGTGGGCGTGCATGGGCGGTGGAGATCACTTACCATCAGGTGACCCACCTGCTCTTTTACCAGCCTATGCTATTAAAAAAAAAGATTAAGGTTAGTATAGTAAAAGGTGGTTTACGATGATATTTCTTGCAGGCGCCGACTCCACCGCCGCGGCCGCCTCTCACAGCTTCTGACGTTCAAGCGCACAGCACGCATCAAGAAATACCAATTGCGTATAATGATAAGGTAAATGTTTGTTTTGTATCATGCTGTTCTTTTTATCAAAATTTATTTTTACTTACAGTATCGATAAATATAAGTCGATAGTCCTAATACTGTTTAAAAATTTTATTGGTGTAGAAAACTATATGTATTTTAAATCTGTTTGTCACGAAAAATTAACGAAGTCATTACTCAAGTGAGCTCTTACCTAAGCGTAGATTTCTGTATATTGGTCTATTTTTGTTTAGCAACAAACACGGACCAATCATAAATACAAAAATTGCACTATGTGTTCGCGAGCACCATGTGACCTCGTAGTGAAAGTTATGAATACAAGGGTCGGACTATCACGTTAATTTTGTTAGCGAAATAATTTGATGGTCGTTTTTTTTTGGTATTTACACTCCGGTGCCATGATATCGATAGATAAAGAAAACCTTTAGAGAATCTATTAACCTCCGACGGGCCAAACATCGGCAGGTTTTAAGACCATATGTACGGTGGTTGCTATCCGAGCGAATATGAATATCTTACCACCAGTAAATATAAGGCTGCTAGAACCAGAGTGGGCTAACTGCATTTTGATGACTTTTGACCAATTTGTATTTTCGTCAATTTAAATCACGGCCGAAATGGACTTGTACTGCCATCTGTGTCAAGATGATGTTACCAATTTTAGGCCGGTCTGGTTTTGTAGATTAACATTTTTAAATTGACTAAAATACAAATTGGTCAAAAGTCATCAAAATGCAGTTAGGCCACTCTGGTTCTAGCAGCGTCATACATTGTATATTGTCGGCAGGTGGTGGCATTCCTCCGGCAGCCGAACATAATGTCGATACTGCGGGAGCGGTGCGGTGGTGGGAGTGGTGGTGCTGTGTGCAGCGGCGCGCTGCGGGACAAGGTGAACGCGGTGCGCGTCGACGGCGGCGCCGCGCTCGTACGATACCAGAACGATCTGCAGCTCACGTGTCTGCTCAGGTGACTACTCACCACCTTGCACCTAACCTATCTTTTTTAGTCTTTAGCTTTTAAAAAGGGTTTAATCACGCGGTGACTATGTCACCTCCTTAATTTATATTTTTAAGTCACTATATACTACTGCACATTTAGAAATTAAACACATCATTGACAATTTTATCGATATAATATCTACGGTGTCGATAGGAGAGATTATCCCGGCCGCACACCCGCCACTGTAACTCCTATGCACCAGGATCAACAGTGGCACGCATTTTTGTTGACACCGAACACTGAAGCACGGCGAGCTCTGGGAATGCCTAAATATCTTTGTCCCGCACCGAAATTAATCAGATAGAAGGTTAGGGAGGAGTTGAAAATATTAATTGTCCACTTCCCTCCATAGCAAAGCAGGAGACAAAATAATGAATTGAGGAGGTCGGAGGCGTAAGTAGGAGAGTGTGCGACCGAATAACGAACACCTTAGGCTGCGGCCTCGAAATCATCCGGCGAGGGACGGCAGCGGCGGCGGCGTGGGAGCGGCGGAGACCCGGTCTCGAAGCCAGCGGGCACATCGCGCGGCGCTAGAGCTGCATAGTGTTGTACTATAAGAAATTAGTGTCTGTTCGCGAACGAAATTAATGTGAATATGATTTTCCATATAAAAAACTAGCTTTTGCTCGCGGCTCCGCCCGCGTGAACTGCATTTTCCGGGATAAAAGTAACCTGTAACCGTCTCCAGGGTCCCATCTGTCTCTGTATAAATTCATCAAAATTCGTTCAGTGATTTAGGCGTGAAAGCGTAACAAACAAACTCACTTTCGCATTTACTTTCACCCCCTTTTTCATCCCTTATTAAATAAAATTTCCAAAATTCCTGAAACACGTATTTATGTGTTTACCGTCAATAACCGAAATACAAAATTTTGTTTATGTAACTTTCAAAATGACGGACTTTCATACATATTATCATCCCCTATTTTGACCCCTTTGGGGTGGAATTTTCTAAAATCCTTTCTTAGTGGGTGCCTACATAACAAAATGAATATACAGTCCGAATTTCATGCTTGTAGCCTTGATAGTTTACGCTCGGCGATGATGAATCAGTCAGTCAGTCAGGACATGTTATTTTATAAGTATAGATCATTGAAATAATTTGCTCCACTATGTCGGCGGGCATTTTTGAAAATACACAACACTACGTCACAAGACGCGCAGGCACCGCTCGACTGACGCGCGCCGCTCGTACGCCGCTCCTCGCGCCCGCGCCGCGCCGCTGCCTTCGAGGCCAGGCCCATTTAAATCTATGCATTGAAACGCGCCGCTCCCGCGCCACCGCCGCTTGCCGCTGACTTCCGAGTCCGCAGCCTTAAACATGGTGAAATATAGGTCACAGTGTCTCAGTCAATGGAATTGCGTTCCGGGATCATGCAGTAACTTCAAGTCGGCATAATTCTGCTGACCATCAAATAATTCTTTACAGTCGACATAATAACATTTGGATTGTACTGTACATGAGCATGAGGTCCATTGTAGTGACATTGCCGTGTCAGAATATAAAACATACTCTATGGTAGGTAATGAAATGAATTAAAAGATCCCCTCCCTCTTCCTATGCTTGTTGGTGTGCTTTTTCGTGTCAGCCTATAGCGAGACGGTTATTCCAAAGTTCCCTTAATTCAAAATTAGTCTGATGACAAATGTTCTGTACTTGACCTGTCATAAGCGCTTTCTTAGCCTACATGATGAATAAAGATTTTGATTTGAATCATATCGATACCTATAATTATAATGACAGTAAGGACAATTATAAGACAGGTGTTTTGGCGGGAATTCTGACAGTGTGGTTCATCGCTTATTTTAGTTTATTTCAAAAACTAGTATGGAAACATTGCAATAAGTGAATTAAGCATCTAACTGGAAGGAATTAACACCAAAATTCCAACAAGACCTTGAAAACGTCCCTACCGATATTTCATCATTCTTGTGAAGACTTGAGAATAAATTAAACTTGTCATTGGCAAAATGCATAATAATGCGAAGCCATAAATTAAAACGAAGAAGAAGAATTATAGGACACGTCCATATGTCTCTTACGTTACCTTATTTTCTCTTGAAAACGATATCTGCTACACAGCTCGTGACTAACTTCAGAGCGGCAATGAAGATTGAAGATAACATTACTAATACATACTTGACGTTATTTAAAGATTTTTTCTACAATATCGACCAGTCTCCTAACTAGGCCAAGCAATTATATTTTACACTAGTTACGAGTTGTATTGTTTTGCTTTGTTATCCATCTCACGCTATCTGTTATAATAACATCGCATGGTTCACTACTTAAATGCCTTAATTATTTCTTAACGGCTTCAAACTGAATAAATAGTCATTAGTGATGCTGTCTTTTCAACAGCTTTGTGTACGTGACAATGGAACTGTCTAGTCGCCATGCTATCAATCAATTGAAATATTTTCTTGCAAACATATGTATAATCTACGACGAGACATTAGTAAAAAGAAATGTAATTAATTATTTCTATTTAAAAACAAAATGGAACGGCCATAAAATGTAGTATCAGAATTTTTATTTCATTTATAAGTAATACAGTATAACGATTTTATTATGCCTTCGGCATTCTTGGTCTGTTTCGGAAACATAAACACAATTATTATTTTGATGTTTATCTATCACATATCTGTTATATCAGTAGATTTTGCATTGATTTTTCGTATTGAGTTACAAATCAAACGCTAATGCTTGGAAATTGGTTGTATATTCGTACTAATTAGTAAAAAACGATATGCTGAACCGGATAACTTTAAAAGTATCTGGTTGGTACTGTGCTACCCATAGTTTAAACGTTTTAGTAATAGCCGCTGTAACAACCAGAGCAACAACCAGAATCCTTTAGTTAATTTAATTTTCTCTCGAATTTGACTCGATATTTCGACCATTAATTAAATGTCATCGCTTAGGTAGTATTTTGTATTAAATATGGTCCTATGTACGCCGTAAAAATCATCTCGAAATCCGGCTCGTAGGACCATTTTTAAGAATGGCTCTATCCTGGGGTCTTATAAGGCTATAAATTACATACTCCTTGATTATAAAGTGGACTGTATTCAATTAAAACCCGAAAATACACAGCAATGACGGCGCTAGCGCAGAATTGTCGCACGCAGTATGTGAAAAGTTTTTTGAACCTGCAGAAAACTAATAATTCAGTCTATCCGTTGAAGTTAGAAGTCACAATATTACTGCTATCAGTTGTGTGTATTACTGCAAAATATATTATTATAGTAGAGTCAACGTGTTAGTGATTATCGCATTGGTCTTGTGGATACGATGAATAGGATACATTGGTAAGATGTCAATTGTTGTTTGTTTGAGTTTTTAACTAGAAAACATACTAGTTGCTCGAGATTGGAATTGCTCAGGGAATAGTGATATGTCCGCACCCTATTACGTCATAGTATGGAAATAAGCTGAGCGACTCGTGAGTAATTTGCGTCTCTGCCTATACATTTGGGCATCGAGTTAAGTATTACAGACATTAAATATTGTTCGCTTAACATTCAAACGGCAAATCATAATCAGCGTAACGGTTTTACCGCGACACTGTCAATTATACGGCAATTTGGTTCCACATAACGTCTATTTACAGATTGTTTTACATGTTCTGATTCACAAGTTGGTGACTCCGTTTTGGGGAAGTAGACCGAGGGACAAGTAGTCATTTAACAAATTTTTGGGTCCTATTTAGCAAACAGCGGCTATCGCTGCATTGTTTATTTCTGCAGCAGTGTGTAAATACTATTTTGTTCAGGTTTGAAGTACATTGAAGCTGGTCAGCAATAACTCGAAATGACGGTCGTAATGCACTGCTATGTATTGCTGTCTTATTCAAAATTGACACTTTATAGGAAGTTTTGTCGTTTATTAAGAGGCGAGAAATTAGTTCATCGCGTCATTCACGCGAATAAAAAATATTTTATTATTAAAACTGTTATACATTGAAATAAACCTAATTTAAACAGATTTTACTGTAGTTTATTTTTAACTAGCTGTCCCTCGCGGTTTCATCTGCATCTAACTGCTCTGGTCCAATGAAACATAGCGTGATATACATATAAACCTTCCTCATGAACCACTCTATCTATTGCTGAAAACTTCATTAAAATCCGTTGAATGTTTAAAAGATCTAAGCGAACAGACAGCGGAAGCGATTTTATTTTATACTATGTAAAGATTTTGATTGGTAAACATCATAACCACAACATACATCATAATGAAACATCAGCTACCTCCCGGAATGGCCTTGCACCTAAAGTTGCTATATACCTACTTCTAAATAAAGTAATAGTGGAAAGTCTGTATAGACTTCGGCCCTTCGTATTTGTAACGTTTAGAAAAGTAGAATGCAATGAAAATTATTACATTTCTCCTGTTTGTCACGCACGTATCTGCGGTCGCACAACTTCTTACGTTCGACTCGAAGTAATTAGACGTTCATTTTATCTTGCATAATAATATTACTTTTTAAAGGAGAGCTACATTGAATGATGTTGAATTTACTTTTTCCATTAGTTCATTCACATGCAAAAAGGAACTAAGAGGTTTTTATTTGTCTATACAGTTATATAATGTTAACGCATAACTAACTCGGCCAAACGAGGACTGATTTATTCTTGTATATTGTATTCTTGTATTCTATGTACGTTACTAAACATTTTTAACGGTTAAATAAAACTAAAAATTGTGCTAGTAGGCCTTAATATCCAGTAAGTTAATTTTATTTTAGCTTTCCGAGAAATTCATCATTAACAGTTTGATGCAAATACGCAATAAAATTTCAACCCACATGATGGTAAAATTGAGACATTGATTTTATTTTGCTACATTCATTAGATTTAAATACGGTAATATTTTTAAAAATCAGAATTCCCCATGTGCAACTATGCAAAAAAAAACTTTAAACTATTCTCTACAAGTGAGAACTTGTTATTGGCTTTTTGTCACTTAAATTGTTGCCATTCCTAATTTAATTATTAGCTGTATGTAAGTTTTCCATATACTCTAAATAAAACTATTGATTTATGATGAATAGCAAAACAAAATGAATGTCATTTTTTATTTTCTTGAAGTGGGTTGAATGTTATTGCCTATTTACTTCCAGTTAATGGTTTTGTATAAACGTTTATAAATACATTACTTTATGTTTATTACTTTTACTTAATGACTGATTGGTACAACATTTTCTTTGCGATGCTAATAGCTTGATATAATAGTTTGTGGTTTTTCTATAAACGAACTACAGGCTATAGTTTGTTGCATTAGGTTATTACTATCTTTACAGTCCCCGTGGGCGAGGAGCCGGTTGCGAAGCGTGAAGCCGTGGGTTCGATTCCCGCACCCACACAAATGTTTGTGTGATCCACATATATTTATTTCGGGTCTGAGTGTTGTGGGACCGCAAGTCCCTCGAAGTTCATGATACCCACGATACAGGTTAAAACCTAGTGTGGGGTCAGAACTATGTGCGTGACTGTTGGGTGTATTTATTTATTAATTACTAGCTTTTCCTCGCGGTTCCGCCCGCGTGATCTGCTTTTTCCAGAATAAAAAATAGCCTACATTCATCCGGGATAATGTAGGATTCTAATGGTGAAAGAATTTTTCGAATCGGTCCAGTAGTTGCAGAGCCTATAGTGCAACAATCAAATCTTTCCTCTTTATAATATTAGTTTAGATTATAGTTTATATTTATTTATTTAGATAGTTTCCTTTCTGTATGAAATAGGGATAAGTGGAATTAAAAAAAGCTAATCTCGTTTAATCCATATTTCATGAAGTGCAATTAAACAACTATTGTTCGACGCGTAATTAGAGGAGGTGGGAAAAACTTGAGAAGTTATTTAGATTGTTGAAATTCAACAATTTACATTTTCAATTCAGTAACGTTATAGGTATGGGTCTTACCTTAACTGCACTATTACCGTAAAATATATAATGGTTGTACGTAACATATTTTAGTGACGAATTCCCAATATTCATGTTTAGTGAATGCGTAATGCTATTTATTTTTAGAAATTGCCACCTTTTATTGTTTAGGGTTTAGCAATAAACCACATAAACTACATATTAAAATCATTAATAGTACATACGTTTGATAAGTTTTTCGATGATGCTGTTATGCTAGGCGTGACGACATATTGTTATGAATATTTAAAATCGACTGAAAATGTAATTTTATGTTTGTATTAGTTTGAGTGGTAGAGCCACGCTGTAGACAGTTTTGTCTACGACCGGGCTCCGGCTCGACCGGGTCGTAACCACTCACAAAAAAATCAACGTAAAGTAGCGGCTTTCTGCTGCGTTTCGATTTGCGTACGGTGAGTGAGATATCCGGAGGCCAAAATTCCCCTCCCTTTCCCAATCCGTAATTATCCCTTTTCTTTAAGGTCGGCAACGCGCATATGATTCTTTGGATATTGTGACCGTGCATGGGCGATGGAGATCACTTACCATCAGGTGACCTACTTACTCGCTAGCCGGTCTATGCTATAAAAAAATGTTTCATTCAGTAATATAGTAATTCTCTATTTATGAACGTTCACTAGAGTCAGACACGTCTTTTGAGGCAGGTCATGCATTACGAGCACGTACACAATGCACGCGCTTTTTACAACCAGCCCGCACTCCGCACTCCACGCTCGCGATCCGATTAACACATTAATCATAGCGTATAAATTGTTCGTTTCCTAGCCCTGAACCAGTTCCTCTTCAATTCCTATATATTTTTAAGCACATTAATAATGCATTTTTGTTCTTATCACGTGTTAATAAGGTTTAAAGTTACCTTGTTAAGATTTTATCATACGAAGACCTTTCATGGTTGCATAGTTTTTTTGAGAATACAAATAATTGCAGATCTCGTATCACGTTTCATTAAATGGCTAGTACTGAAGGTTCTCGAAGTTGAGTCGAGTAATTCCGTTGCTATTGCGGTATGATAATAAGATGTTTTATACGTAACTGTCAGTGTTGTCATAATTATGTTTTTATAATAACGTTATTGACATAATTTTCCTTAACAACTCCGTAATTGTTTGTAATTTACAAACTATGCGCTTTAAAAATAACTCCTGGTGATCATAGCACTTTTTCCATTGAGCTTTAAAATGATAAAGTGATAAAAAATAAAACCTTTTTGCTCGTGTAAAGTCCAAAGTGCTTGTGGTAGGATATACATATGTGATCGGATAGCGACCACCGTACATATGGTGTTAAAACCTGCCATAGTGACCCACACAACTTGTGTGGATCGCCTTCCAGGACCAACCAGCATATATCCGGTTCTCCCGAAGGGCTTGCGACATGATTTGATGGTTGGTTGGAGCGTGTATAGGTATATATCCCTGTGCCTATATCGGCAATCCGCTTGTCCTGTCGCAGGCTCCTCGATTTGCTTCTTCCATCTTCGGAGTGTGAAGAAGCATTTATACAGGTCGGCATGATCCTAGTGATCACTGATAAACTCATTGTTTGTCCGTGTCGGTTTTTTGGACTGCACTGCGTTTACCATCGGGTGTAGTGCAGTCACATTGACGTGCTCGGTAATTGCATCCCATAGCAATTACATAATTTATCCAATATGACAACATAGTGAGTCCGTTGTGAGATCAAGTAGTAAAGATCTTAGCGGTATTACAGCATAACAACAGCATTTTACTTTTATACTATTTGGAGCCGCATTTAAACGCGTGTAAATAAAAAAACAAACTGCATTATTTGCAAGAATGATACACGCTAGACCATTACTGAAACAGCCGTGATAGATTTATATCTAGACTTCATTCTTTATGAGTACGCGGTAGTGTTTGCGTACGTGGCGCTGTGGGCGAGTAGCCGATTGTGAAACGTGAGGCCGTGGGTTCGATTCCCGCACCGAGCAAATATTTGTCTGATCCACAAATATTTGTTTCGGGTCTGGGTGTTGTGAGACCAAAAAGTCTCTCGTAGTTCCTGATACCCACGACTCAAGACTCGTATCTTACTGTGGGGTCAGGGCTATGTGTGTGACTGTTGGGTATTATTTATTTATTTGCGAGGTTAGTTTGGATATATGTATGTTACTTGCTGGAGTGAGCGACGTGGGCAGTGAGCGCATTCTGTATGCCCTTTTGTGACGAAGGTCAAAGCTTTCATCTCTATGTATACAGTGTTACAGTAATAAAGATTGTGTTAGATGCATTCTAAGTATGCTGTGGCATAATGTAAGGAAAACGACAAAAATTATGGTAATAATTTATTACAGTCGACATTTCTATGACACGGTATCAGATTTTAAACTGATTTTTTTTGACGAAGCTGAGTTACCTACATTTTTTTCCTCATACTAACAATGAAGTAATAGAATATGTTTTAATTTCTCAAACCCGTATGTTATTAAAATAACCAGGATAAAGAAAAATCTAAACGGGCCACTAACCTGGCTCTAGTAATAGGGTTCCCAGTAGCTTTCCGCTAAGGATTTCTGCACATATAAGGCTTTCGAGGGTTTTCCACGATGCACGCTAATTAACCTACACGGTGAGTCAACGTTTTCCTATGCAACACCACTACTGATTTAATAGAGATTCTTTATTCGTATAGGAAAATTTCTTGACCGCACATCGCTAGGGTTTATAATGTTTAATTATTTAAATCGATTACTTAATAAGAATGGAATAGTTTTCTATATTGAAGGAGTGGAAACTGTAAGTTTGCTATGGATGCATTATGAAAAGGACGCATTACATGGATGCAAATACGTAATAACATTTTAACCGACATCAAGTAAGAATTGAGGTATTTTGATTTCATTAATACATAGTGCAGTTTTTTGATAGAGAAGCTTAATTTTGCAGTTGACCATGATGATCAAAAGTAACGATTGTCTTTTTTTTATTTAATTGAATGACGAGACGAGCAAGGCGCACGTCTGCCCATAAACAGAAGCAACAACACACAGAACTTTGAATTACAAAGCACTGCATGGCACTGAACTACGCTCGTCACTCCGATACGTAAGATGTTAAATCTCATAATGCCCAGTAATTTCACTGGCTTCAATGCCCTTCAAACCGAAACACAACAGTGCTTAAACACTGTTGCTGGGCTGCAGAAATAGACAAATGTTTTATTTCTAAAATAAAATATCTATCTATTTATATATAAAATTTTGATCTATTCTTCTATATAGTCATTGAGTAGAATTGTACAAGACATATACGCTGTACCTATAGATATTAAATTTAGACAGCGCATTTTCATAACAAACAATTTCCATATAACCTTGCAATGTACTTCATTTCAATGGATTCTCATGTAAATTAGTCGGTTAATGATTCATCATTCAACATCATGCAATGGATAATGAAGATAGTCTGTTGAAGTGTTCTAACGAAACCGAACACAATCATAACAAATCAACAGCATTAAGGGATTCCGAGAAGTTTATTGGGATGACGTCGCGACGCTCGTATATCAAACCGATTTGAGAATTCTAAATACTTACGCATAGAGCATAGTGGTAGAGCCACGCTCTATACAGTTTTGTATTAAGCATGAACGAGCTAGCTCGACCAGGTTGTTACCACAGTCTCACTAGACTGACGTAAAGTAGTGGCTTGCTGCTGCGTTTCGTACTGTGAGTGGGATATCCGGAGGCCCAAATACCCCTTTCTAATCCCTTAACTATACCTTCCCAGTAAGGTCAGTAAGGCGTTCCTGACTCTTCTGGAATTGTGGGCGAGACATAATGTGTTAAATCTCATAATCCCCAGTAATTTGGTGGTACCTACCCAGATCTCGCATACGAGGGACCTACCACCTAGTAAGGTAGATATAGAGTAAAACAGTTCTATATCACATTAGGTTATGTACTTACCATTTTTTTATTAAATATATAAAACTATATAACTTATATCGGGGTAAGGTTATACTACTTACCTTAATCGGATAGAAAATCTGTGAACAATCGCGAATATATTTGCAAACATAAATCCTCTTATTGTAGCAAAATGTAAATCAGAATGTCCTACACGGTTCGTGTAACACACAATAGTTATTTGTGTGCAAATCGAGAGTTTCATACATTTCACTAGCACTGATTTTTTTAATTGCGCAAAAAAAAGTAGTTCTACGTCAGCCAATTATCGTAAAGAGAAATTATGTTACAACCTTTTAAATGTAGCTAATTACGAAATGTATCTTTAGAGAGTAATATTTTTGCTTTTAATATCCTTTGAAATGTCAAATATTATTATCAGTTTGTGTGTCACTAACAAGTTGAACTTTCTCGTTCCAAAGTAGACCTTCAGAGTGGTAAATGCTTAATATTTTTGCATTGCTTGTTTAATATTAGTAATCGGTATTAATAACGAAAAATTACTACAATATCGTTTTTTTAGCTTTGACCCGCGGCAACACCCGCGTGACCCTTATTTTCCAGGATAAACACTAGCGTATCCATTTCTATAAAATGGGTAATAATTGACACTAATGTTTGTCCCCGACTTGACTGCCCTGAACAAGGTTTTTCACCATTTGTGTGGTGGTCGCTATCCAGTAGCGTACAAAAATAATCAGGTATTCCAGTCAGTATGAGTATCAGTAAACCAGCAACAATTTACAATTTTTAATAACAAATTTGTTTTTTTTATTATTATTTTGTTGTATCAGTTTAGAGGTCATGGATTCGAATTGGAAAACCCACATGAGTTGATGGGGTTTTGAATTTGTGCCTGATGACGATAAACTCACTGTCACATTATAGGACGAAAGTAAGCTCTACGAAAAAATTCGTGCGCTAATTGCACCTCTGCCTGTGGTCTCGTCGAGGATATAATCGTGATCTTATTCATACTTAAATATTAAGTTATGTAAAGTAGGTCTTCTTACATCATTTTGATAATGAAACCGCTGAACCGATATCTATAAAATCCGGTATTAGGACGGCTGAAACTTAACTTTTTATCACAGAAAAAAAAATCTATTTACTTAATAAAGTCGTAAAACTTCTAATATTAAATCCGACGTATCCATTATTAAAATGAATATAGCTGTATCAATAAGCCATCTGTTTTGACGGGACTTAATAATATAAACTCGACGTGCGTTCAAAATAACTCTTCAGATGTGTCGAGTTCACTACAAAGTTAACATTCTTGGAAATATTTTCTCATTAAAATCTATAATTAATTCAAAGTCGAATGACGGCCACGCTTCGTTTGAAATGAGCGTGCTAATTTGAATTGTTAGATAAGTACGGAGTTTGCAAACATCTGAGAGGATTTTGTCTCGCCATCGAATGTTTCTGGTGTCTAATTTACAATATGGTTCTCTTTGGTCATAATATTTTTTCTTTTATAGCATAGGTGAAGTAGCAAGCGGCTCACCTAATGCCAAGCGATGTCCACCGCTCCTGAACACCCACAATACCAGAATCGTTGATGTTGTCGACCTTAAAATAAAGGGAATGAGGGATTGAGAAGGAAGGGTAGGTATTGGGCCTCTGGATATGTCACCGTACCTACGAAACTCAACAGCAAGCTGTTATTTTCCATAAGTTCTCTGTCATACGGCGGTGTCAACCCGGTAAAGCTGATCGACTCATATTGTTAACAAAACTGTCGGCAGCGTGACTCTACCATTTGTATTAGATGATTTTAAAAAATGTTAATTTAGGAACTCAATATTCGTAGATCTACCACCCTATCTATCCGTCTATCCTAGTACTTATTGTTGTTGCCAAAAATTTTATTATATTTTGGATTATAGTATTCTAAAAATCATTCAGTCTGTCAACATTGTGATATTACGATGGACAGTTTTTTGATATCAATTCTTCAGGATAAAAAGGTCGTAGGAAACTTGCTACATTTTCATTGTCCCATACTCTTACTTACGGTGGCGAAGTCTTGGGAATATTACATAGCCGTGGCTAATGTCTACTTAACCCATTAAACTTCAAACCAAACGTGATAATATATTGAATAAATATCTTCTGCTATTATCTCGACACATAAGAAGCACTGTTTGCGATGAATAGGAATAGCCGTTTTAACAGGCCTTGCGTATACCATTTTGGTCGTTACACAATCACTATTCGAAACGCGCAAGGATAAACAAACTATTCGTATTGTTATCAATATTGTTCGACCAATTATCGCATGATTGCGATGACACTGCGCTGTTTGACGGCCGCGTCATAATACATACATACATTTTTATTTATCCGGGCACGGCAACGTGATTGCACTAAACCTGATAGCAGACGTAGTGCAGTCCAAAAAAATCAGCGATCGCCGACAATGATTTTGATAAATGAAACACAGCAGCAAGCCGCTACTTTACGCCGAATTTCTATGAGGCAGTGGTATCAACCCGGGAGAGCCGGCCCGTTACTGTTGTAGACTAAACGAGAGGCTGCAAGTTTGATCCCCGCATCGAGATAGAATGTTATGATCTGCCAATATTTTCTGCGGGTCTGGGTGTTGTGAGACCGAAAGTCTCTCGTAGTTCTTAATACTCACGATGCAGGATAATCGTGTCCTACTGTGCTGTCACAATGTGTGTGACAATGTTTGTCACAGTTGGTAGTATTTATTTATTTCTACTGTATTCTCGATATAAGCGAAACTCCTCGAGTGTATGTTTCATAAGTCGTCGTAAAGTAAATGCACTGGATCCTAACTATAGCAGCGGAAATCGACTCGTGTGCCAACAGTCCCATAATTTCATTATCTGTGTCGTGAGTTGCAGAGCACGGTTGTTATCTTGTTGTTTGTTGCGGGAGATATTTCCTTAGGGCGGAATTACATTTACGAAAATAGAGTGGCGATATTTTTTATTAAATTCGCATTTTTGAATTTATACTCTTGTAACTTTTGATTTTAAAATTGCGTTCTATTTTCAAATTTCGTTTCAAAATGAAAACACTGTCGCGAATATTCGAATATTTTTTGATATATTGAGTAATTTGCGTCGTAATTCCGTATTCGATAATGTTATTTTCTTGTTAACAACGTGCCTTAACACGTTAGTAAATATCGATTAGCGTCACCTAAATTACTCGATTATCTCTTTTGGAATTTTATCGCGAAACGCACTCAAAATGTTTAGTGACACGAAATTAAGTACTTCGTTTTTGTTCAAAATTGATGAGTTGGAAAGTTGTTTAACTTTACATAATCTCGCTCATATGGTAAGGCTATTGTTTTGAAATGAAATATTACGGACACTTTTCATTATTTTGAGTTGTTTTCAAACTGCGATTACATCATCCATCTCCAAACATAATTGTACTTTCTGTAATAATTGTTATACTGTCATACAGTTTATTTTTACCAAAGTATTTCAAAATGTATGGTTAAGTACATCTAGATTTAAATGTAACCTCAGCTTTCTGAATATTAAAGAACATACAGTATACTACAAAGCAAATGAATTAGTAAAACTTTTTCTCAAAGCTTTCGGCAAACGACTACCAGTATTTAATTATCTCTCATACATTACTATGTTATATAGCCCCCCTAGCGTAGTGGGCGAGTAGCCGGCTGTGAAGCGAGAGGCACAGAGGCAAATGTTTGTGTGAATCACAAATATTTGTTTCAGGTCTGAGTATGTATTCTGCCTTGGTTGACGTCAGTCAGGCAGCCGGTCGTAAAAATTACGAGCCAAATCTTTCAATAACATGTGTTAAAATATATTGCGGCCGACCCCACTGCGAGTGGCATAATGGCAGGTGGAACAAGAACACATTACTATGTTTATACAAATAATCAGTAATGGTCTAAGATCCCGCGGAACATTGACCTTCACCCATCTGTTTACATGATGAAAATAATATTTTAGGGTATAAAAGGTGTTGCTGAACTCATACCAATAGGGTTGCCTAAAAAAATATGGTCACTATACTTCGTAACTTGAGTAGTACATTTTAATTTTGTTTTTATAACAATTTTAATTATTTAAAACTTTTCTTTACATTAACCTAACTACTTCCTTAATCGCATGTTTATTATGATTTTCAATTGAATCGATATTGATTTCAACTAGATCCGAATGTATCCTATGATTATCGATACCTGCTTATTATCCAGAGTATTGTGTGGGAAAGGTCAGCGTTTTAAATAATAGCCCCACAACACGAACTTTCCACCCAAATTATTTAGAAGATATGTGTATTTTTTCGTTTGCCATGATGATAGGTTTGGTAGGAATCTTGAATTTTTTAATTCGTATGTGATTTCGAAAATTGTGCCTCTAACAATGTTTTTGTTCGAAAATAACTCACGGTTTTTTTTATTTAACTAATAGGAAAATTAATCTCGAATTGTAATAAAACTTATTGTTAACAGATCCGATAATGATAATGTTTTTCATTGTTCTTAGAACTCATTAGAACAATACACGACAGAATGCAAATTATAACTTCTGTTTTGCTAATACTTTGTTGACCTCATTGAAACAATGAAACGGGTTTGTATGAAGAGATAAGGTTTGTTGGTCATAATGTATCCTGCTTTCGCGATGATAATGGGCTCCAGAGAACTAGATTTTCCTGTCAGCGCCCTGCAACTTAACGGAACTTTAAATAAATAAATAAAATAAATACAACCAACAGTCACATACATACATAGTCCTAAGATCTACAGTGAGATACGAATCTTGTGTCATGGGTATCAGGAACTACGAGAGATGGCCTCACAACTCCCAGACCCCGAAACAAATATATGTGGATCATACAAACCTTTGTCTTGATGCGGGGATCGAACCCGCGGCCTCTCGCTTCACAGCCGGCTACTCGCCCGCTGCGTCACGGAGGCTGTCAAAATAAAAAAGTTTGGTTTAATAAGATATACTTCCGCCCTTTAATAAAGTGAGATAGTTCATATTGGAAGTTTAGGGCTAGTGTGCATACTGTAATGAATAAATCGCACGATACTTTGTTTAATGTATTTTCTAGGTGGTGGTAACCGAATTTAACACCGGTTCTGTGCTCATGGTTTACTCTATAGAATATATAGAGATAAATAAGAATATGCTCGGAAATTATCGCAGCGTGTGCTAGCCCTTGTACCACACGACAAAGAGAGCTCACTATGCGCTTATACGTTAATCTCTTCGTGCATTTATACATTCTATCTATGTATAACACTAGTGTTTATATGAAATAGTGTAATGAGCTATTTTCTACACCATACACCACTAAAGTGTATTGTTTGTACCTCACGATTATTTTTGAACCAAAAGCTGCTGTGAACGCCATCTATGAAGCGTATCATGATTAAATTGTTGTTTCAAAATGATTGTTCAAGCGTTTATTATTTTTAATGAATTGTCGTCGTTTATATTTTCTAAATTAATATTAAAGATATTATTTAAAAACATTTTTGTAACTACGTTTTTTGTAGATATGTAACGGAATTAATATTAAACAAACCAATTGATTTTCCAGTTTAATAACACCTATTAAATTTAATTCCTTTGATAAAACATCGCGTTTAGCGGTGTCAAGGCGTTAATACTAAATATTGCGCGAAGTATTACATCTGAACTAATCACTTTATGCGAAGTCGGCACTTATACAGCGCTTGCGTGCGAAACGCTTAGACTTAGGTGCGGCGTTAACAATACAACACGCAGAATTAATAATTAACTGCGCCCAATTAATTATTAATTGTATATATACGACGCCTAAACACGTTCTTCCCAATGTACTTAATAAAGGGTTGTAATAAGTAGCTTTCGAGTGGTAGAGCCACGCTGTAGACAGTTTTGTTTCCAGCATGAAGGCTCGACGGGGTCGTTACCACTGTCTCACAGACAACCGACGTGGACGTAGACGTAGCGGCTTGCTGCTGCATTTCGCATGGTGAGTGAGATATCTGAAGGCCCAAATCCCCTTCCCCTTCCCAATCCCTAATTATCCCTCTCCTTTAAGGTCGGCAACGCGCCCATGATTCTGCTGGTATTTTGGGCGTATATGGGCAGTGGAGATCACTTACCATCAGTTGACCCACTTGCTCGTTTGCCGACCTATTCTTTAAAAAAATACCCTATTGCAGAAAGAATTACATTAATCCGTCTATAGAAAAATAAATTGGGAGCCATTCATTCCAATAGCAATTGATCATATTGATGATACAACGACGTAATTTAAACAACAATTTATCAGAGAACCTGGAGATCTTAGTGTTATGTTTTAAGTCGCGCTGTATATTTTGGTATCCAGTTCCAAGCCTCACTGCTTTAAACCTAAATCTGTCCCCATTCATTAGATATGCTCATTCAACAATACAGCAATTATCGTAATTGGTTTGCGATTAATTCGCTGTGATTAAAATAACGCTTTTAAGACCCTAATTGACGAGCGGCTAAAGCCGCGGTTTATCCACTCTGCCGCAGTTACAGCTCGCTCGTGTGTCACTGTAAAATCATCGTCCTGAATACGACGAGCCTGACTTTTTTTTATAGCATAGAGAGCCTGGCTCGTGACTTTTTTTATTGCATACACCGGTAAACGAGCAAGTAGATCACTTGATGGTAAGTGATCTCCAACGCCCATGTACGCATACAATACTAGAAGAATGGCACGTTGCCGACTTTATAGGGAAGAGATAATTATTAAGGATTTCGAAAAAGGAGGTTGATTTGGGCCTCCGGATATCTTACTCACCATAAACGCAGCAGCAAACCGCTACTTTACGTCGGTTTTTTGTGAGACAGTGGTAACGACCCGGTCGAGCCGGCCCATTCATGTTGTAGACTCAAAGAAAGACTCGTCTGTCGTTATACAAGCTCCCGTGCTAGACTGGTTGTCTCTTTAATTCTTCAGGGAGTAGTTGGTCTTAAAACGGCAGTATTATTTATTATTGCTTGTACTTCTGTTACTCGCTATTATATCCAATATCGTTGACCGGCGAAGCGCATAATTGTTGTTGTGTGTATACTTCGGTTTAGCATCCATTAATTATCATAAATGACTAAACAGAACATTATACGTACAGTATTTAGTTCCGAATTTATTTGCGAATCAATGAACTGGAAATGTATTTTAATTTGTTTTTGGAATCTTCCAAACAATTAGTTCAGCTCGGCTTCTATTTCAGGAATGTACTATTTGTATTTACGTTTCATAGTTTTTTGATGACAGCTAATTTGATTATCAATTTTGTGATACATTATACACAAGTATAATCATTACATGATTTATACCCTTATAAATGCTTTTCCAGTGTTGTAACTAAAAAAACACTTTTGAATCATTTAGCGTCTGCTTACTTATTATTCTTCTTACTAGATAAATTATGAATATGATATGAATAAGCTCATAGAAGAAAGTGACGAATAATTACTAATTAAACAAAGATTACTTACATTTATAGGTACCTAACTTAAGAAGTTACTTACCTTGATTGAAATCTCATTACTATAAAATCCCATCCCACCATTCATAAAAAGTGTACAAAAATAACATTCGTCAATTATCATCGTGTTTATTCTTAATAATCCTAAAATAGACCACTCCGATTAAGGTATGTTCATTAATAATTAACACTAAAGTGCTCTGTAATGGACGAACAAGTCGAACTATTAAAGTTGATTTTCCATGAAGGCCTATTGCGCACGATATCGTTGATTGATGATCTATTTACATGATATAATTCAGTGTTGAAGTTTTATTTATTTACTGACTAGCATGTTGTCGCGACTGCGCGCGAATGTCTTACACAAAGTAGCATAAATCTTCCTAGGTGCTGTGACTCCTTCATAGTTAAGTTATACCAAATTTAATCGAAATTGGTCCAGCGGCTCAACCACCGAAATGTAACAGTTAATTCTAGATTGATAATATCAATAAAATGTAATATTAATTAAGTACGGGTTTAGAAAATTTATCTGTTAAACAAGAAAAAGTTTAGTTTTGAAATTTACCGACTCTGAACTTTTTGTGCATTTGCACGACCAGGCTCTTTATTTTACATCTATTGAAAAAAAAAGGAAAACAAAATGAAATTAAAATGAACATTCTCTCGTATGATCGTGTCATGAAATGAAACTATTCCGTTCCCAGATGTTTTGGCCGCTGCTAGGATCTGTCTTCTTATGCAATCTCTTGTATATCCGATGTCTCACACCCTTGAAGTGGCTCAGTCGTAAATCTTCCTCTAACCTTTCACGATATTTTCCAGACGTAAATCAATTGATAGGACACAAAAACTGGTAGAATTAATCACCATCAACGATGAGGGTTGTCAATTGAGTGAGTCCGATGGGAGTTGGGACGCACGCGATGCGGGCATTTGCATACAATCGTCAAAGTGATTTAATTCGCCAAGTAACCTACTTGACAGACAAATTGATTGGCTGTAATTTAATCGCTGGCGAGTAGGTAGCTGAATAGATGAAACGAGTAGCTATAACTTTAGCTAAATAAAGGGTCGCAGTCAATAAAAACTCGTAAATAATATAATTCTATGTCCCCAAGCGTACTGTTTTTCCTACTTAGGGCAAGTGTTAAAACTATAAAACTAACGGCAGTTTACAGTTATATAATATATCATTGCAGCTTATAGCTTATTCTACAAATACACGGTGATGGAAGCAACTGAGGATTTATTTGCTGTTATTAATACTGTACCGTTATACCGTGCTGTTAAAATTAATTTTAATACCGTATTTTTTGCAAAAACTCACGTGGAATATATTTCATGCCCAATTTTCCAAAAAACTACGAGATAAAATTAGTTTAAATTATTGAATTTAGTAAAACAAAATCACTATCTCCATTTGAACTGGCTGTGGGTTAGTTCCTTTTTGCGTAACTAAGTCCAATTAGTCGGGAAGAAAAAGAGAGAATATAGTGAAAGCGAATATAATAATGCAGATTATTATACCCTAAGATTTTCATTTCATGTGTTTATACCTCTTTCACGTGAAACATCTATGTTTCGTTTTTAACATCTTGATTTAAAATGATATTCTCAGTAGAGGTATTTATAACAACAAAAAGACCAAATCTAAAATTTTAATTCACACATATTAATGCTCACATTATACATATGAAAAACTGATTCTTATCAACCTCGTGCTTGTCTGGTCCATGAAAGACTATTCTCATTGAATACAATAGCCTGAAGTGTTTAATTTTCGCGTGTTTGGTTGCGTCATTACACGTGTCCTAAAACATCAGGGTTTTTTCAACGGTTTAATGGAATATAAATAAGAATTTTAATATTAATAATTATTTGTTTTTATTGTAATCTTTTAAAAGTATTATTTGCATTTGAAACACTAACTAAATATTTCAATTCCCACGTACGGTTGTGTACCATTTCGTCTGAAAAGTTTAATTTTGCCGCGTATTTGGAAGTTTCATGTCACGTGTCTTACAAAACTACGCCTTTTTCGACGTTTTTATGGAACATTAGCATTTGGATAATATTATCGTTATTTGTTTTCATTATAATAGTTTTAAATTCAGTATTATTTGCATTCGAAAAATCCATTGTTTTTAACCAACTAATAATTAAAGTCCCACCCGTGTACGGTTTTGTGATTCAGTCTGACAGCGGTTACGCACTACATCCGATCCGAACCCGTGAAAATAGGGTCCGGCGTAGGCGTAGAACTATTTATATGGTAATTTACGTACTAGATCCGATTTCCGTCATCCGACTTTTCTAGAATCTCCATCCCGGAGATAATTTTGACGGACCGTTGACGGACCGAAGTAGCCATAGTATTATTTTTATGGACGCTCGCGCACTGCGTCCGACTTGAATCCGAACTGCGTACGAGCAGAGAGGCAGCGGGGCGGGGGGTGTATGCGGCGGGGTGGGTGACGCGGCAGGCATCCATCTAGTGTGTATATCGGACTAGTGCGTAAGGGATATCCGAATTCGGTCCGAGTTTTCTACATCCATATTTTCACGGGGTCGGATCGGATTCGAATCGGATGTAGTGCGTAACCGCTCTGAAGCGTTTAATTTGGCCGCGTTATTGGAAGTTTCATTTTTCACGTATCCTACAACATCACGGTTTTCTCAACGTGTAATGGAACATTAACATTTACAAAACATTATTTATTAGGAAGTCGCTGGATGCAGGCCGCTTCCAACAGGTCGGTCTGGAAATCTTTGGGAGAGGCCTATGTTCAGCAGTGGACGTCTTGTGGCTGATGATGATGATGATGATGATTTATTAACAAAACATTGGGTTTTGTTTTCATTGTTACCGTTTTAACAATTGAAAAATTGATTTGTTTTTACCCAACTAAAAGATTTAAATTCCCACATACGGTTTTATGCTATTTATCTTATAATATTACTTCTATATTTAGATAACCTCAGCAGCAGAAATAGAAATTACATTGAATTTTCTGGTACATTTTCCTAACTTTTTGCATTTTTAACAAGTTTTCTAATACTTCTATTGGTGCTGCCACACCGATGTTATAAAATGTTTACAAACATTTTCTAACATTAAATCTAACATTTTATAACATTTCTTAACATTTTATAACATTTCTTAACATTTTCTAACATTTCTGAACATTCTTCTTTGACGGCTTCTTTGACGGCGCCGCTCTCAAAAGTACCGCCGCCTGCGGTTATAAAATGTTAAGAAATGTTACAAAATGTTACAAATTGTTAAGAAATGTTTACTAAATGATGCTGCCACACCGGTGTTATAAAATGTTATATAACATTTTCTAACACCGGTGTGGCAGCACCATATAAATGTTAGGCCTGGCCGTACATATATTTTAACTAGTGACTTCTGAGAATCGGATGTCATGCTCATGCACGCCTCTTAGCCGTGGCAGTGTTTTTTATAAATCCTAAATAAATTACCTATCTTATGTAACGCTAGGGATTAAATTAACTTTATTGATGAAGGGTTATTTAAAGTCAGCAAATTAACATACTTTATTTACGACCCTTCATTTGTATTTTACTATTTTCATATAATACAGGTAATCATAATCGGATTCTATTGTTCTGAATGCAATTTTACTTCACTATATGTATAAAACTAGTAGCTGGTGGGAGGATACTTGTATCCGACCGGATAGCGACCACCGTACACTGGTGCTAAAACCTGCCATAGTGGCCCTCCTCGTGTGGGTCGCGTTCCAGGGTCCAGCCAGTGTATATCCGGTTCTCCCCAGGGGGCTTGCCCCCTGTTCCTAACCCTTTTCCCATTCCTTTTTCCTTCCCCTCCCCCTCGGTCCTTTGGCAGGCCGGCATGATCTTGCCGACCTACGATGGACACATTGTTTATCGTTGGTCGACACTATTCTTGGATTGCGCTACACTTACTATCAGGTGTAGCGTAGTCACTTTGCCGAGCCAGAATAAATAAAAAAAAAACAGATTTTCGATAAAATAATATACCTACCATACGAGTCCCAAATTCAAACAAAAGAAATAATCTTCACCCCCAAAGGCCCGTAATAAAGAAACATTTGCGCACCAACTTTATTAAGAGAAATCAAAGTAAACAAAACAAACTAACAATTAAATATAGCTCTCGTGGAAGAGACGCGTGGTATCGCGTTGCGTTGGGCGACGCGACGCCGCGACGGGCGCGGCACGACGCTATTTTGGCTCGTCGTCAGTCGTCGCACACGTTGCTTATTTTCTTCCCGTCGACGCACGATTTTTTTTTGTTTTTTTGTTGTATTGACGCTTGCTGTATGCCTGACTCGAGTCGGCTGTATACAGCTTCACCGGACTTTCGGGTGAACGCTTTATGCGCTCTCAACCCTTGACTTTGAGTGACCAGGCTGAGGGCACCCCCTTTGGGGTACGGACCTCGGCTCAGGACGGCCACTGGACCGCGCGTTTCAAAACAAAGAATAGCCATCGTATTTTAATCACTCTCTGGAGGTTTTGAACACGACGTCAATTAACGTTCTCTTTATTGTTTCAGGTAAGGATATCCTCGACAGCGTTATATATGAAGATACACAGATCATGGTACCTGACTTCGATTACGGTTTATTTCACTCCGGTCAGTATATAAAACTCCTGTTTCTCTACTACATATGATCCCCTTAGTACACCCACCAGCAAGTATTGATTAACACGTAAATCAAATCTAATATGCATTTGTAGTTTCATTGCTTAGGTTTCCCGCCACACGTGTCTCGATATCAAATCAAAGTGGGAAACCCTTTAAATATCAATAACTTTGTGCCCACGCAGCTCCGTGTTTGCGTTACTTTGATTGCTGAAAATAAATAACATTTAATTAACTGAACATTTGCTCTGACTAAAATCTTATGAATACCGCGTTTATGTATTTCGTTGTTGAAACATTGTGATTGATATAAACAGATTTTCACGATCCCTTCTTATTTTTTATTTATGGCTTCGCATTATTATGCATTTCGCCAATGACGAGTATAATTTATTCTCAAGCATTCACAAGAACGATGAAATATCGGTGTGGACGTTTTCAAGGTCTTGTTGGAGTTTTGGTGTGAACTCCTTCCAGTGCGATGCTTAATTCACTTATATTAATGTTCCCATACACTGTTCATCACGCTCAATGTTTATTGCACAAATCCACACCACTTTTATACAGCAAACACAACTTTAAACTAGTTTTTGAAATAAAATCAGTGATGAACCGCACTGTTAGAACTCACGCCAAATAAGTTATTTATTTAATTCTAGGGTAGGCCAACAAGACTGGCATAGCAAGAGGGTGTGCTACACCTATTTGTGATGTATATTCAAATGTAATAGATTCCTTTCCTATAGTTTTTAAAGCAAAGCATTCTCTAGCACCATTTGTTATTCTAAAATATGTTGGTCTCTACGTGTTTTAGAATGATAATATCATTGCATGTCTCCTGTCATTATGGCAACGAGGTATTTTAAAAGTACTAAAATTATAAAAGCATCGAGTATATATTTAGATATAATGTGTGTTGAGGATTAGGGGCTAACTAGAGTTAAGCAAAGGTCGGTGAAAATAAGCAATATGGCAATTCTCAGACGTGGGCTTAAATCAAAAAACTCTTACAACTCTTCCCAGAGCAAATACTTTATTATTAGAATAATATTTTTCTCCGTTTTCGTTTTTGGAAATAACTCTTTTACAGCTCTACCTCTTAGAGTGAAAGTATAGCTCAATGTGCCGCAAGAGCCGTTCGCGCCGCAGTCAGTACAAAGGCAAAATATTAAATATTTTTACGATAAAAATTAATACTTATAAAGGGGAATGCCCATAAAATGCCTGGAAATGGACAGAAACTTCAAATAGTCATATAATCTATTTAGATTAAAATAAGAATAGTTGTATTATTCTCAAGTTTTACACACTAGGGGGAAAGTATTATAATTATTATTATAGTATTTAATTTGATTGTCGTAAATGTACATGAATGTCGAATTTGACATTCGTAAATACAAATCGTATTTGACAGATAGTTTTTCTGTTTAAGTTATTCGTAAGTACCAAACTTTTTACTTCCGATTCGACGTCCGTTATCTATGAATTATGATGTATCCTTAACCTATTTAAATTACCGATATTTGCACTTGTCAGATCCCATATATTTCAACACGTGAAATATATTTTTGGCAAAATGTTTTTAACCAGCTTCCTCCAAGTTTTTGGATAGACATTTTAATTGTAATAGATTTACTTTGATTTTAACTACAAATTGGTGTATAATTCATTTTTGTTCATCTTAGGCATTTTTTTGTATGGGAGATGGGCATTCCCCTTTATCTACTGGATAATTTTCAGTAAAACCTATATTTTATTGAATCATATTTTTTTCCTAATATAATTATTATGATTTTTTTATAGTTTTTATATACAAACTTAAAATGCTCTACCATGAAGTTTACGTATTGGCGTTTTTGTATTTTTACCTTTCCACTGACAATATATAGAACTTGACCGTGCGCTAGCGTTTCATTTTGGTTTTGGTTGAATCTTACTAACAAGCTATTACTAAATCATAACATATATTCAATCACCTTAATCAATAATACATTAGTGAACGAATACGAAAAAAATACGACAAAACACAATGCTTAAACTCAACCTTACTACGGCCGCAAATGTAAACAAATATATTAAGAATCTTAAAACTCCTCAAACGCGATTAGCACCATCAAACGCGATTAGCACCATCAAACACTGGACATCAACAGATAACATCTCGGAGTGTCCTTGCGTCGCCGCTTGAGATTAAGATAACCGGCACATGACCCTAATGTTCAGCAAAGCCTAAGATTATGTGAGAAAAGGAATTTTACAGACACAAGCTAGATATAAACGTGTTAATCCTGTGGCTACGGTCGAAACTTGTCTACACTAAAACATACATTATTCCTGGAAAATGACCTAAGTGACCTAATGTCACTTTAAGTCATTAGTGACCTAATGACCTAAAATGACAGGACTTAAATAATTATTGACATATCTCCGTGGCGCAGTATGCGAGAGACCGTGGTTTCGATTCCCGCACTGAGACAAGTATTCATTGGTATTTTATAGTTATGATTAGATACAGGTATTCCAAGTATGGTAACCCTTTTTGCTTATTTTTAACACCTCGACAGTTTAACGTGTGTTTTTAATAGACTGACCTTTACCCTCATATAGCAGTATAAATATAGATAATGCACGCATAGAAATGTTTAAAAATATAATACGTATATGACCCACTTACGTTACAGCCGACCTTTAGACTTGCATTTTCCATTTAAATGTCACGACTGGAGGCGGAGGAGCAATTTATGTTTTTCTCCTATTTTCCACTTGTAGAAACTTCCAACTTCTCTCCATACATACATACATATTCACGTCTGTATTTCCCAAAGGGATAGGTAGAGGTTTAACCAGTGTACCCACATTTCGACAAGCCTATAGCGTCGTGATAGGGGGCGGGCCTATCGCTATACCGGACACAATTCCAGATTACGGGCTGATACTGAGCATTTCGTGATAGAAACTCCAATATCACTTTTACCCGAACCGGGGATCGAACTCAAGACCTCAGCACAGCTGTCGTACCGCTTACGAAATATAACAGCACCACTGAGGCAGTCCATGTCATAAGGAATCAATAATTATAAATAACACCCAACAGTCACACGGTATGATGCTATGTTTATATTGTTACTCGTTTTTGCCCGCGGCTCCGCCCGTGTGAGCGACATTTTTCCAGGATATAAAGTAGCCTTTGTCCTAATCCAGGTCATGGTCTACTTGTGTGCCAAATTGCATCCAAACCAGTTAAGCCGTTGAGGCGTGATTGAATAACAAACATTCAAATTCACAAACTCATATACATCCAAACTTTCACATTTTTAAAGACTAGCTTTTCCTCATGGCTCCCCCCGCGTGATCTGCTTTTTTCGTGATAAAAAGTAGCGTATGTTACTCAGTGATAATGTAGCTTACTAACGGCAAAAGAATTTTCGAAATCGGTCCAGTAGTTTTTAAGTTTATTCGTTACTTACAAAAATACAAATCTTTCCTCTTTATAATATTAGTGTAGATGTAGAAGTAAGATTGTATCGTCGGTATCAACCGCTACGAGAGACTTTGGAACTCTTGCTTTGGAGTTTTCTGTTGTGTTGTACTTTTGGTGTTTTGTTACTGAATTTTACAACACAGTATCCTGAATAGTTATCATACGATTAATGTTTAGGATGATCGAATTTATCTTATAATGTGTATTAGTATATTTCTGACAATTGGGCTCTATAATTTTCAACCTCTCTATTCACACTACCATCATCCTTCAATAACAATAACATGTAATTACGGTCCAAAAAAAAATGCATTTCATCTGCTCGTTCCCACGTTGCAAATAAATTTTATACTAAATTCAAGACGATCTGAATGCGCATGCGCAGGTGCGGCGCGACAATCACAATGGGCAACAGTGCGTGCGTTGCAACCATCGCCAATTGTACAGGAATCGCACATTGTTGGTCGCGTTTCTTACCATCCCACTAACGGGATACCGTTTTGTTAACTGGAATTCTTATTTTGGGTTTATTTTTTGCTATATCGCGTTTCGTGTCTTAGGATAGTTGAGATGGATAAGTTTTTTTCAACTCCAGTGGTACAAAGCATGAACTAAATCGAACCTCAATTACTACTAAGGATTTTTATATAATCTGTTTTGGCAATATCAAACAGTACACGTTTACGATAAAAATTGTGTCCGAAACATTGTTTTGATTACAAAACGTTTTGTGTGCCTAAGTCACATCTAAAGCTGGGGTCAATTAAATATTCTAATAATTCCCAATATTGCTTTCTTTTGTACATACTGGCGAATAAAATTACATTCATCGTCCATATTATTTTTATAACCTCTTTGAAAAATATTCGTTTCTAAATATTTACGTTATCGTTATTTTCGTACGTGTAGCGTCACAGTTATTTCAAAAATAATCAAACGCTATTTAGGTTAATCCATCGATGAATAGTTGATTGGCTCTCAGTAGGAAATATTTGGTTTTCGTACATTTCCGTGACGTGCGTATGAAATAATGCAAGGCGGAAAACGTTGAATGCTCTCAGCGTTACAGTTTCCATAAATAAGTTTTATGGATCATAATAATGCACACCACACACCTGTGATATACTTCGGAGGAATTTGGAACAACAAAATTTGCTGATATATCGTCACCTTCAAGCAATGCGATTGTTTCGTGGGTCATAATTAACAACACGAATATATAAGAAAATTATTAGTTCTTTTAATCACCTTTTATAAGCATAACACTTACAGGTGTAAGTAGCAACGGTGCATATGAAGTGACGTAAAATGATAGAACTAAAGGTTGCATTATAGAATCCTTGAGGAACGAGCTTTAACTTGCGATATTTCCAGACCCATACGACTTATAAACTGTCTTCTTAGAAGTCTTCTACTCGTTCCTCAAAGGTTGGCAACGCACAGATACATCCTGTAGTGTTGTGGGTGTACATTGGCGGCGACGATCACTTAACATCAGATGACTTACATGCTTGTTTGTTCCCTCTTTAGATTTATGAGTTAAATAAGCCAACATCCAATAATCAATAAAGTTGTACCTCTTCAAGATAACATCCGTTGTAATTTCACGCATTTATTTTTAACATCAGTGTATGCAGGTCAGCTGCCTGTTAATCGGTGCATCCTTTGCCCATAACAATTGGCTTAGAAGTTTTTTTTTTCATATCTATAACGGTACAGCCGAGTACGGCATTGGGCAGGTAGGCGAATACTATAAGGGTTCGAAACTTCGATAAATTATTTATATTTGGTAAATTATATAGACTGGAAGAAAGGCGAATATCGATAGACACATTTTAATGTAATTTACTCTAATATTGAAGCGTAAAGGAGCATTTTGTCTATTTCACGTGATTTGTTACGTTTTGATTTTGAATAGATTGTTATTATGATTCTATCAAGAATGATAAATTGATGAATCCGATTCTAAAACAACAGATTTAGGTGTTAGACGTAACGTCTCCTCAAAAACAATAACATCGCCGAATCTCATTATACTCCCTTTATGTTTAAAATAAATGAACGATCATTAACCATATTTAATTTTATATTTAGACAATAATTATGACGGCAAATAAATTATAGTAAAGTCGCCAGAGGTGGTTTGGTCATGCTTAAAGATAACTACACCATTGACACTTCATACTAGGGGGGGGGGGGGAGATTTCGCGAGCGATCTAAAAATTTGGCTTGTTATTATAGACGCCGATACAGTACCAATCGTCTAACTTCAGAGGACAATAGGCCGAGTAACGCCAGGCAGAAACCACGAACATATTTATAGTAAATACAGCCATATACGAGTATAACGTAAATATCAATGTAGTACGGTCGCGTGTCGCTAACAATAGATCAGTTGTAGCCCTCGTGCGTCGTGCCAAAAGCCCTCTAGCCCAAAACCTAATGACAAAATAATAAACGACAGAAAAACTCCACATTAACCGTATGAATGGCGCCGTCCTTGAGTCTGTCCGTCTGCTCCATGGTGAAAGTAAAAGTTTATTGCTGAACGGCCCTTTCATTGTCCACTGAAAACCGTTACATGTTTGTACTCTAGTTTCAATAAGTAAATAAACTTTGTCCCTTTGTCATGCTTTAGTACGTCACTAATTGTTATGATTTTGTTCGTGGTTGGGGCTGGGGTAATTAGTCACTTTTGGATACTACAATACACGGTAAAAACCTCTTCACAGTAAACCTGCGCCCTCTTATTTTACTGTCGTTTGGTAATTTCACTGTTCGGTGTCGATCCGAGCTTATAGAAGTTTCAGTGGCGGGCATGCTAATAAAGAAACACAAGAAGGTAGGCCCTCTAGAATGGAAAAAGAGGTTGCAGCAGGCTTTGGTGGATATTACTGCTACAACAAAAAAGGCCTAGAAAGATATTTGTTAGATATTTTGAAAAAAAATACTTAAAAAAGCATCGAGGCAGGATAAACTCAAAAGAGGTATGAATTGCAAAAGAGAAAGTCCCGGGCAATGGAACAAATACAGATAAAAAAGATGGTATAAGAATGCAGTAATTCTAGAAACGAATCGTCGCTTAAAATATGTATATTTATATTTGAATAATTCTCTGTATCATAGGCTGTAGTGCCTACCGCCTAAGGCGTTGAATTTGTCTCAGTTTCCATTTCCTGTATCATTTATGCAGGCAAGTGTTTTACTTTTATTCTTAACTACTTAAGTGTTCAACCTGAGGGTTTCAATGGCGGCAATTAGGCTAATCACTTCCACATCCATTTAAACATGCTGAGTGATTGACTGAACGTCTAATGTCTTGAACCGTAGTCAGTAAATAATCTGTACAAGTGTGGAGTCACCCTTTAGATACTTTTGTTTACATCATGAAAGGGCCTGCTTAACCGTGGTAATACCACTGTCTCACAGAAAACCGATGTGAAGTGGGAGCTTGCTGTCGCGTCTCGAACAGCGAATGAGATTACCGCAGGTCCTAATCCGCTCTCTCTTTCCCAACGCCAATTCCTTTTGAGGTCGGCAACGCAACCATGATTTTTCTGATATTGTAGATGTTCATGTGCGGTGGAGATCACTTACTATCAAGTAACCCACTTGCCCATTTGCTGATCTATGCTGTAATAAATAAGGCCTACATCGACTAACGAGTAAAGCAACACATCACAGGGCCGGTAAAGCTCATCAATGTTGCTTTATAACCTTGGGTCTTAAAGACCAACGAGGCTGGTTCGTGCCTCCATAATTGTCATAAATCTCCAGTGCCAGACTATTTCGGTCACCACATCATCAGAAACAGTCATCGTGAATCTTCTTGCCATTATCCCACTCGCAGTGGGCACATGCTTTTTAAAACATGTTACAGAAAGATTTGGTTTATATTATCTACGACCAGCCGCCTGTCTAATATCAATCCCTCTGGGGATAAAACAATGGTGAATAAAATTATAATTTAACAACCTCGGTATTGTGGCTCGCATGTCGTCCACCGCTTTAGGTTAGAACTAGAAAAAGTATTCATGGTTATCACCATTGCCACTACTGATAGTCGACACGATATACCATGGAACAGTGTAGATAGCTCGAGGTCCGACCCAATTCGAACATGACTCGTTTATTTTTAAGACATTTACAGTCTGAAGAAGAGTAGAACATACTTATCGAGTACACATTTGTTACATAGAAGTGTAGCCAAATTTAAAAGTACCTACGTATAAGCGTCTCGGCTGCACCCGGTGTTATTTAGCTCTCCCGTTGACCTACTTTATATGTCTAAACAGTGATACATAAACCACACCGCTCGCTGCGTTCTCGTCGTTTGATGTGCCTTATTTAGACATTTTGCATGTTTTACAATTTGGAAAGATTAATACGTCTTCTAGATTATCTGTCTATTAGACGTCAATTATTTTTGAAACGTAAAGCAGCTACTAATATTTTTAATAGTAATAATCACCTCTAAATATTAATATTGCATGTTCGCCTCCTTGTCTTGTGGTAGGCGGAATGGCAGCAGCGTACTTAGTTTGAGAAACTGTGAGCTCTGGGGCGAAATGCCATGTCGGGTAACTCAATTTGTGAGTTTAGTTTTCGATTCAACTTTCAAAGTGATCGGTTCGCTCCCTATGGGGACGGAATTATAAGTTCGCCGAAACGTGTGCATCCACCATTTGCACCATTGTCTATCCCTTCAGGTATACGGGCGTTAACTTATATTAATTTAGCGAATGTAAACCTTGTTTCTATACAATTTCAAAATTCAGCATACATTAGTGGCATGACATTTCAATCCTATACATTTACAGAGAAATCCATCAATATACGGTCACGTGCTTGTACAAAATCATTATAAACAATACAATGAACAGTATGGCACAAATTGTGAATCACAATTCATAAGTCCGTGCTAGTTGCATCGATGCACCACATCAGATATGCTCGACAGTACCGTCAGACAGCGTAACGTGGTCACCATGAGTCATACTTGCATCACGCCATCTAACCTCTGTTATTGTCTGGTGCGCTAACACTTAATTATATGATGTAAATGGTGTTAGATTGTTTACATCCGCCGATTCGAGATAATTCGAGAATAATATATTGAATACGGTTAATTATTCCGCGCCATTATGTTTCATTGAAATTGTGTTGATCGGTTGATATCTAGGTTGCGTGTATCATGTGCATGTTGCATTAATTTGACTTTTGATTAATATGTTTAGAACTTATTTAGCCTCCTTAGGCTGTTTACGCACTGCATACGATCCGGAGTTGATCCAGATCCGAGAAACCGCGGTGCAAAGTGGCCGTAGTAGTATTTATATAAGGGGGAGGTCTCGGATATGTCTAGTTTAGATCATAATCTCGGATTCCGAACGAATTTCTAATGCTGAGCGTAAACACTCTTACTTTCGTATTTAAAGGTGTCAGTTAAGTTTAAATATTCATTAAACATTTCTTAAAATTTGATTAATTCTCAGAGACGTTAGTTGAAGATTATTTCTATTATCAGTATTTGAGTATAAAGCATTTTCTGTACTTAGCCACGGGGCGTAAGGCATTAACTGGCACTGAGTGTGGAAATAATTTTTCTAAGAAATGGATTAATGTCCATTAGAGTTAATAGACGTTTCTAAGTGCGACAGTAACTCAGTTTTCGAATAGCCGACAGAATGTACAGATTTGTAACGCAATAAAAAGCTAACAATTTTAAATATGATTTACACAATCATGTTTTTGCTGCACAATGTTTTCATAAAAATATTTCTAATGTAGGTATAGATTTTTTGTCCGTGACAATTTTAGTCATTAACTTATTATGTTATTAGGTGTATAATATGTTATTATGTAAAGTAAATTGTTGTAGTTTTACATTTATGATTACCAATGTGGTTCTTTTTTTATTTCAGAATAGCATTATACCTCATATTTTCCAAATTAGTTCTTATATTTACCTACATTGCCTCGGTGGCGCAGTTGTTGCGTGCCCGGTATTACTGCTGTGCTGAGGTCTCGGGTTCGATCCCCGGGTCGGATATAGTGATATTAGGTTTTTCTATCACAAATACCCGGCTCGCCCCCTATCACATCATGAGACGGAAATAATCTCGGCGAAATGTGGGCGTTTTTTACACCTCTATCTACCCCTTATTAGGGATTACAGGCGTGAGTGCGCATGTATATAAGTACACACCAATGTTATAGTATTAATGGTGTGTTAAACGCCTCTGTCGTCTCTGATCCTTTGTTATGTATATGAGCTTGGTTAAACTAAATTTAACATTGCGATACAATGAAGCGTCATAAACGGTTAAGGCATGTTTTGAGGTGCGCGAGCGGACAACAGACAGCGACACGTCTGCTTTGTCCACAATAGTGTCTTTGACTGTGTCTAATTTTATATGCAACCGATAATAATACGAAAAAGAAATTGTGTTGCGAAAACAGAATTAAAATTGGGTAAAAATAAGACGTCAGTTCATATTCTAAATATCGATATGAGCAAAGGTGGGCGCGTAAAGGGTAAATCTCACTAGCTCGCTCGCACGCGTTCACTGTAACGGCGTGATCTGTCTTGTGACGTAACACGACATGTCGTGCATAATTTTTCCATCATTTGACAGCTACCCCTTCCAGCAGATTTAAAGGGCTTCTAACCTGTTCTATTTTAACTTGATTTAAATATAATTCGTTCGATAATAGAACGAAATTATTTAGAACGAATAATAGAACGAATTACATTTTCTGTGCACATTTACCATAGTAATGTATATATTTTTTTACACCATCAGAAAGTAGAGAATTCAATGAACAAGAAGCCAACAGACTTTTTTAAAAAAGCTCATATTTTGACTTGAGAATTTTCGTTTGAAAATTAGGCTGCTTTTTCGATATTAAGTCAAAATAAGGTGCAAAAACAAATATTTTAAATCAAAAAAATTACAGTGTATTTGGGATACAAAAAGGTAAGTTTTCACCAAATTTCATGAAAAAAATGATTTATTATAATAGATAAAAATAAAAACAAAAAGGTTGGTTATTTGAATTTTTCACATATATTTTGGGGTTATGTGAAGAGAGTGTGTATACAAAAGTTGTAGATCTTTTTATTACCTACAACTTTGCGATTTAACTTTTTTCCATAGGACTTGTAGTTTTTCCGGAAATCGAGATAAACCGTTTTTTACCCTTAAAAGCCCCCCCCCCCTTCCCACTTCCCGACCTCAGATCGCCGGTAATTTATTTTTCCTATCAATTTTGTTGTATTCTCTTCCTTTTACAATGGGTTTGATTCTACTATAAATTTGTTTCTATTTTTACCATTTTCAACCGGATAATCACCGGTCTATAAAATAAACATCACAAAACATATTTATCATAGAAATAATTTTCCCCCAACATGATTAATGTCACCACATCTAAACAATCACCACACAAAGGAAAAATAAACATTGTAATGGAAAATTTATAAATTAGGTTTCTAAAAATTGTTTTGAATTGGTGCGTAGTTTATCACCAGACCACCAGATGTAACCGCAAACGAAAAGAGGATTAATAGTTTTAAAGTACCTAATACAATAACCCGTAATTGATGTGCTAGCACAATGTCCCAATTAGCAAATTATTGAGGAATTATGGGACAAAGAGCCAAATGGAACAACATTATGAATCATTTTTTTTTACGTTCAGTACACTTGTTCAAAAAATCTTAATTGCTCATATTCTTACAATATACTCTAATACTATTAGATGTAATTTCTGTTATGCGTCATTGAAGTCATACAATTGTCATTCCTTTGTTGTTGTTTAATCACTTTGATGTCAAATGGTAAATTCATTGAGAAAAGCGTTTTGTATTTTTTTTATGAAAGCACCTTTTAAACAAAGTCCCAGAAATGGCCGCAAGTCAATAATGGCCCAAATTTTATCATCTTTATCTTCCTTCCGTGGTCTTAAATTTATTTGGGGTCGGCGCAGCATGTATTCTTCCATATATGTCTATCAGCCCTCGTCTCGTCATGCACCCCTTTTTCTTTCATTACCATCCAACTTTTTTGGCTTTCCTCTACCTTTCTATTCATCTATGTTCATATTCATTTCTTCTTTCTAACTTTCTTCCCCACATAAGTTGCCTCTCTTCTAATCATGCCCATACCAAGGCCCAAATATTATATTCACCAAGATCAATTATATAAAAACGGTAAACGGTATTATGTTTCTTTGTAACGCAAAAATAAACATTTTCCAACTACATACACAACAATCGCTGCACCCAAAGATTCAAATCTTTCATGTAGATACTTCCGATATCTTGTGATCCATCAGTCACCAGCGTGTCGAAACATTTTAAATATAAAGCTGTTTAGCAAGAAACAGGTCGTGACATACGGGTGCCGTACTCAATGGGATGAACATACACCACGAGTACAGATTTAGGTCGCGATTACCACTCGGAACACGTGTGTGGCAACACCCCATAAATATACGCACTACGGATGTCGTTTTCGCGTCATATTGTGATTCTACAATAGTTGGTAGTGGTACACACTACACAATGTATTCTCCGTCTTATTATTCACACAAGTAGTTATTATAAAAATTGGTTTATGTATTTCTGATGTGTTTTGATATTATTTAGCAACTGTCGTTTGCTATATGCTAACGCTGATCAATTTATAATGAAATAAGTTTGCTTTTTGCATAAAAACATCATTTTAAACTAGTTAAGTACAGTAAGCTTATACACACAAACTATGATTTTAAAGACAACATTTAAATAATTTACGTACAAATACTAAAGCTTTACCATTAACGCCACATTGTTCGTGTTGAAATCTTTTTACAAACCGCATAAAACATTTCTATGTACCCTTAATTACTAATAATTCAAACGTGCACGTAAACGTTAAAAAACCATATTAAATCAAGACTCGGTAACTTCCTGTTTTAGTCTCTGGTGGAATGATTAGCGTAGTTTTTACTGTCTCATTATCGTTTTTCACCTAGTAGCATTGTGGTGTCTAGTTAACTGCAGCCCTACAGTTTGCGTGTTATACACCTGTTGGACCGCCCGCATCCCGCTCACTCAGAGATTTACTTAATTATAGCCCGTGGAACTGTGGGTAGGGACAGTGTGTACGATAATGTATCGATACTTTATAGGTATTATTAGTATAGAGTGGATTTTAAAAATGAAAACTGATGGTGTACTCAAATAAGTCAAAGTAAATGGTAATATCTTTTTAATTTGCATATTAATAATAAAATATATTTTGTAGAATAAAACAATATTTTAGTACTCATAAGTTGCAAAGCATAACGGCCTTTGGTACCTAATACTGATTGGATTGTTAAATGACGATGTTCAATTTAAGTAAAAGTTGCGAAAGCATTAGCTTTTGTTCAACGTTCAATGTTCAACACTTGATCAATATCATCATGTACCTACTACTAAAAGTTATTTGCTGGGGACAAGCTCCAACGTATTTCTTGATTTTTTTTTACAACCCTTATATCACCTATACTTTCGCTTAACATTATAGTGAAATCTGCATCAAAATAAAAAAACGATTAATTGATCTATATATTGGTGAAATCTGCATCAAAATAAAAAAAAGTTTAATTGATCTATATTTTGCACAAAGTATTCATTAAACAAGATTTTAATTGTAATATATCAATTAAAAAATCGATGTCGATAACAAATATATTATTATATCGATAGTTTCCCGCATATCTGAAACTTAAGGAACTGGATGATTGCTTGTTCCGAGTGTAATAGGTCCCCGTGTGGTGCTAATAACGACACTGTTCTTGCATATTTTTCTCGCACATTGCTATAATTGTTGGTTGTCTATTTAAAACGAGTGATAATATGGCATTTTTTCACACTCACTTAAGCTTAGGATATCCGTTTGTCGGTGTCAAGTCGACTAAGGACTGACAGAAAATAGGTTTTTTTTTATTTGGAACTGCACTAAGTTTTTTTTTTAGAATATTTTGTTTATTTCGGCGTAGTTTTAAATATCCAATAAAATCTCGTTATATATAATTTTTATTTATTATATAATTAACATCAACTTCTGAGTGATTCAATAGCCATAATAGATTATATTATTAGCTATATAGATACAGGGAATATGAAAGAAAATTAATAAGCCATTGGAATGCACTTCTATGCACGTAAGTGATGTTTAGAAATCGATATTTTGCCGACAATATCGATGTACTTAATATGTATGATTACTTGAGATTCTGCTAAAAAGAAGTAGCTGATAATTTACAGTATAAAAAATGTATGACATAACGTTAAATACAACAATGTACGAATTAAACATTGTAACGATTCGTTTATTGCGAATTATCGACAATGTTGCCGTTATTGTCCTTAAATTGTAGCCGCATTTTGTATAAAGTGACTCAGTACCGTGAAGTCACTGTTGATGTCAGAAATGTATCAAAGCGTTGCACTTATAACCTGCGTAGGAAGGCCATTTGAGTGGACCGTTTACAAAGCGTACTGCGTTATTGAACAACTTGTGCAGAAATGTGCAGATTGCATACCGAAGGCTCGCGACTGACACGCGTCCGCCTGATCACGCACCCTCGCGGCGAACCCATATCAGCCCAACAATCGTACTTATCATGCATGTAATTGTCGCGTGTTGGCCGCTAAACCACTCTTCCGTGTAAAGATTTTCCTCTGAATGGAAATTACAAAGCGCGCGAGAGCACAGGCGGCGCGGCGCGGCGTTCGTGAATGACGCGAGCTTACGAAGTTTAACCCCCGCGCGGCGCCGTAGCGCTCCATCGCACTATTGCATCGCGCCGTAGCCGGCCCTTCTACGAGCTTCTTCAGCGTGCGGCCAACAGTCAGTGTGGTTCGCGCCACGGCACTGCACGCACGTTCTGTACAGCGGTCCACGTATGCGATGATCATAGAAGCTCTCGTGACGGTGCATCCGATTTGATATTCAAATTGGACAGTCGAAATAAGTTGTCAGGCGTGTACGATTGTATTGTAATGAGAGAGCAGCAGGCCGGACGTCGGCAGGCGGGGGCGGGCTCTCTCCCACTCTAAACTGGACGTCTTCAGTTGGATGCGCGAGGATTATGGAGTTTTTACTGTGCGACAACCAACCTTACATGTAAAGTGACTACCAGTGATGTATATTGTCTTGTGTATCGGACGCCGGCAAAATTAATTCTTACGAGGAGCTAGGGGCGCGTGCGACGCAGCCCAGGGGTTCGCGTCGCCGCCAGTTCATCAAGGGCTGGAAGAAGACCATGGGCGTCATCTCCAAGACATTCGGCGTTGTCTTCAGTCTGTAAGTTATACCGATAACCGGTTTAGGTTTAATTGTTTGTGTTTAGGCAAAATTAAAATTTATTGTTAATCGTTTGGGGGAAGTACATAGTATTGACCTGGTTTAGTTCAATCAAACCTACTGATTTATTATCAGTACTCTAATAAAAACAGCTAGTTGTACACTATGGATTGTTTCGATGAAAAACCGTTTCTGTATAAACAAAATATAGGTACTTTGTATAGATTCATTTATGTTACATTTTGAAACTCCTGCCTTCGCTCTGCCGCCTAGCCTTGGGCTGTTACATAATACATTACAATCAAATAAAATGATAATAAAATTAATATTTAGGCCGCGTTATGTATTTCAAAATAAATGTTGACATTCACTCAGTATTGCAACGATATAATCAAATTAGTGCTAATAAAAACCTATTGTTCAAACAAATTAAGAACCTAAATAGAAATCAAAGATCTATTACTTTCATTGCTGAGTTAATGTTTTGTATTACTTATTATGAAACAAATATACGCATTTACAATAAAACTGAAGACCAACAAACGTGAATGAGTCAGTGCCCAATGGTATGAATAATTCATTGATGTAATTAGGAATTCATTATTTCAATCCGAATATTTTAATGAAAACTACATGACCACTGTGAATTTCATGTGATATTTCTAAACTTTATATTGTTATATATCCCGAAGTTTCGGACGCGAGGCCTGTCTGAAACTTGTTAGCATATTAAAATGGCAAAACTTTTATGTTTTTCGGATGCAAATCCTAACTCTGAAGCTCGCCCCATATTACGACATATTAAATACCAACAATGTTCTTCTTCAATTTTTTTTATAGCATTGTAAACGAGCAAGTGGGTCACCTGATAGTAAGTGATCTCCACTGCCCATGTATGCCCACAATACTAGAAGTATCATAGGCGCGTTGCCGACCTTAAAGGGAACGGATAATTAAGGGATTGGGAAGGAGAGCGGGATTTGGGCCACCGGATAGTTCAGATTTCGTATTGACGCTAAGCAAAATTGTCGGTCGTTATGATACTTAGCGCCTGTTTCACAAAATCCAAATAAACGTTATTAATCAAATAAAATAAAAGACTCCAAAATACTATATGATCACGATGTCATTATACTAAATCGGTTGGCTGACGTCTAATGCGTTATATGGTCAATAAAATTCAACAGCGCACTGTGAAACGGGCCCTTAACCTCTCATATGCAGGATCGACGAGAACCATAGAATTAGTTTGCAATTCAAAGTTATTAATGGTGTTACTACGACGCACCAAGCGAGCGACCTACTGATCAATTATTCAGGTGAAAATATAAATATTTTAACACATTTTAGTTGGTCTGGACCATAGTTACCCGCTAAAGTTTTTTTTTATTTGATGAATGACGAGACGCTGCTCCCTTGATGGTAAGCGCCACGCCTGCCCATATACAGAAGCAACACCACACAGAACTTTGAATTACAAAGCACTGCATGGCACTGAACTGCGCTCGTCATCCCGAGACATAAGATGTTAAGTCTCATAATGCCCAGTAATTTCATTGGCGTCAATGTCGTTCAAACCGAAACACAACAGTGCTTACACACTGTTGCTTGGCGGCAGAAATGGACGGCGCGGTGGTACCAACCCAGACGGCCTCTCGCATACGAAGGACCTACCTTGTAAACCCTAGTTCAGTACAAAGATGCGTCAGACTTCCTCAACCTGTTACTATCATTTCCCGACAGTCTCACGTGTACACACCACTAAACATGTGGGTTATGCAAAAATTACGACACACGCATTTATCATTCGTTATCTCCTTTGTTAATTGTGGCGGTGTATTCTCACAGTTTCGGATTTATAACACTGTGACTGTACTTTCGCTTTTCATCATACTAATTGCCGTTCCGAACGGTTTGAGGAATCTCAGTAAAAACATACTTTCCCTTATTTCGGTACAGAAAATTAAAAGTGAATTTCCCGTTGGATGTGTGCCTTGTTCGAGCATCGTATGTCAATAGATGTCGCTGTATTTATTATATACAAATCGTAGTCAACGTTCTCGATAGCGAATGTGAAGAACTCGCACTAGGCACACTGCTCGAAATTATAATAAGGAGTCGTCCCTCTCTATCGCATGACGGGACACATAAAGCTCGGAGTAGTTACACTATTTGTATCTATGCCTACCCCATCGAGCATACAGCCGTGAGATCATGTAGGAAAACTAAAGTAAAAACACTCAATGACACGCATACCTGCTATTTTATAATTCTAAAATTACCAACTAATTGTATAAGTACATAGTATTGTTTTTTTTTTTCATTTTTGTTAGTCACTCGCCGGTAGTTCCATGTGTTGGTACGTCAAGGATGCATGGAGGTTAACAATAAATCTAATTATTTCTTACTGTCATTAGACACTGAAACAATTTTTTGTATTAAATGACATGATATTTAATCATTGTTAGGGTTGTCACTTAGCTAGCTAATTTAAAGTCATGAAATGATACCAAACTTACACTACAAATTTACAAAGTTATTTATTTCTGATTACATTAGTCAAGATGATCACAATACACGTGACCAATGCAAAATAAATAATAAAAAACAGACCGTGTTCAACGCATCGAACTATAGCTCCGTCGAATTGAAACAGTTGACCAAAAAAATACCATCGAAAATTAATTTCCACTTTCGAACTGAAATATACCAAATCACAAAGATCAAACATTGTACATTATAATTATAGCTCACGATCTGCACAACATTCGTAAATAACCGCTCGGCCGCGTTGTTTGGCACCGGGGTGGTCAATTATTGTGACGTCACCGTATTGACCAACACCGGCAACTGACCGACCAACTACCGGCCCGTGTCTAAAATTAATAGACTAAAGTTCCGTTCTTGATTTATCTTTACCTACTTTGCATAGATGGAATTGGCTTACATTGTTAAAATAAGATCGCTGTTTAATATGACTAATAATCGATTAGAGGTTCCTGTTTTTACCAGGATTTAAATTGTGTAGATTGTTGTCATTTAATTATTTTTTATCCTAGCATGGAAATGTGACTGCATTTCACCTGATGGTAAGCGCAGTGGAGCCCAAAAAAACTGGCGACTATCGACAAATATTTAGTTTATCGGTGGTCACCAGAATAATGCCGGTCTTTCCTTCCCACTCCAAAGAGGAAAGAAGCAAAGCGAGGTGCCTGCGACAGGATAGGCGGGAAACCGATGTAGGCACAGGGATACAAGGATGTAACCTTATACTCGCCCTAACGAACCATCTAATCATGTCGTAAACCCATCGGGAGAAACGGATATACACTAGCTGATCCTGGAACGCAATCCACACAAGGCGTGTGGGTCACAATGGCAAGTTTTAACACCATGTGTACGATGGTCGCTATCCAGGCGGATATGAATATCTTACCACCAACAAAGTTATACTATTCTTTGCTTGAAGGATAATATCCTTACTAGTCCTTTTACCTTTTGTTTTCCCGTCTGGCGTTATCACAGCTTAATGCCAGTGTCTTCCCATCATGATTTAACGGTATGAGGTATTATGTAACCTGATCCCCACAACTCGCAAAGGGGATGAAGCTTCGCCATCGCCTCGTCCGTTAACCAGCAAAGTGTACGACGTGCAGATGAGGATGGCTTTGACTTGTCAAAATCGTTTTCATAAGAATCCTATTTAAGCGAAATTAATAACCTTTTATATCGTCCATCTCATTTGATATAAAGGAATGCGTATTTAATTAGTTATAACGCAATAATACTTTAAAGTACCATGTACTATTTAAAATGACCATAAATCCAATCTGACCCATCATCTCATACACTCTAATGAAATTCAAACTATTGCGTGGACATTTATCTCGGTCGACCCCACATCTCAACTCTGAAGCGCGAGCGCCCGCCGCGCCCGGCCCGCTCAACTCACATCAACTCATTTGATTTAATTTATCTGCAGTTTTTGTGAAGCACTCGCTCGGACGCTGTTTATCATTTTGTCAAAACTCATAATTTCTGTCATCCAATTGTGTTATCAGATCGTATACTCTTCCAAGATATTATTTATGAGCCATCTTAACGACCTATTTCGCAAGAAAAATGAGTAGAATTTTGATAGAGATCACTCATTTTGGACGGTTTCCGATTTAAGTATTTTTTTCTCGGTATGCTTCTATCATTTCAGTCGTTTGACTGACGAAACTATAAGTATAGATTAAAAGGTCTTATTCATAAATGTCTATTGACAGCATTTCAATTGTTTTATGGATGATACGAATTAAAATGACAATTGAAAAAACATGCAATTATCAAAATGCTATCTTTAACAGTATAAAGGAGTAAGAATGTAACTAAAATAAATATAAAATGTAGGATTTAAATAACGTACTACGTGCAAATAAATACAGTAAAATGTCTTTAAAATAGCCGCAATTAATTTAATACCACACAATGAAATAACAATTACAAAAATCTTCCCAATCAAGAAACAAGAGATGGATGCATGCTAAGGGAAAGTAATCGCTTTTTTGTCGGTCGTAACCCTTTTGTAAACATTTTATAGCTTTTTTCGGAACAGAACCACTAGAGGTAGTTACACATTGTCTCCAAAAAGAGGTCTGTTTTGCGACCGAAAAGACACCGTATATTGAAAGCTCTTTGTATGAGAGTTTTGGGGAAAGGCGGTGAACGTCAAAGACTAGTCCTTTGATAATTGTTATTCGTAGAAAAAAATATACGAATAACAGTTACTAACATTTCGTCTTCCGTTTTATAATGTAACAAAGGAGAAAGTGGTCAATTTCTAGATTGTTTCAAAATGTTTCCGCGGAATAATTGTATAAAATATTTGCGGCATTTCATAAATTATGTACTGTTAGTTTGTCAGTCGGTTAATGTCTAAATGGGAACTTAAAAAGTATTTCTACATTTATTGATGGCTCACATAATTTTGTAATATGGTCGTTGGTATTTCCTTTACAAATAAATAGAATCATACTAAAATACTCCACTGATATAAATAACAGTACACTTATCAAGTTTAATCGTTTAAAGTAATGTTGACAGCAATCCATTAAAATAACTACTTACAAAATAACTATTCTAAAACATAATATTATGTACTCGCTTTGAATTAGCAAACAGGCTAAGTAAATCAAAACAGCTAATTAATAAATGAACAAATATTGACCCAAAATAAATAGGACACAAATTACTTAATGTAATTATCGACAAATAAACTAAAGACAAATAGTTTGACAGATAACAATCGCCATTCCCGGACAAACAATCGTTAACGATCGATAACGCTCCTGAAAAGTAAACAACCCATAAACTAATGACTTTCGAACGCTTAGATAATGACACACACAAAACAAACGCGGCGAATGTGTCGGTTATCTACGTCTATTAGTTTTAAATTAACAATAGGACACGACTTGAGTTTTACGACTGTCGTAAATAGTGGGCATTTTACGCGCAAGTACAAAGTTCCGTGCTCCCATATCGTTTGTTGAGGCGGTCCAATCAAATCGTCGTAAAGCGTAATGGTTTCGGTCGTAATCTGCTCGCTATGGGAACAATCATTCCACGAGATAGATCCGATGAACGATCCTTATGAACTAAGTCAGGTTGTGCGAGTGGCAACCCTAGTGCATCGGAATAGTGTTGTCGCCGCACGATGTGAAGCTTTGTATCGATGGAATTTGGACGAGTTAGCACCGGTCGTCACGTTTAGACAAACACCGTGATATGGATTATACTGTGTGTGGAGAATTGTATTCCATGCTCGTTGTTTTTGTAGCGCTATGCTGTTTCACTCATCAATCATTTTGTGTATCAATTTTAAATTATATATAGGGAAACGGATATTAAATGCACGTCCAGTCATTATCTATGGTTATGACATCGTGAGGCGGCGTTGGCTTTGTTTTTTTATGCCGTTTGTGTTTTTGCTATGAGAAATATTTGGATTTTGCAAAATGCGCAGAACTAATGACCCAGTCGCCATGTGGAGTTTCTCAACGGCATTATCGTGGCCTCTGCCCCGATTTTATTAAGTAACTTACCGCGAATGAACTTAGTACCGCTGTCTCCTTATGATATTCTATGGATTAACGAGAGCTCTTTGTATTTTCATGGTGTTACCCAAAAAAATCAGAATTATTATTTATAAAAAAATACGTTTTTTTATCCTTTAATACGTTTTAAAAACACATTTTTTAGTTGAACCATATATGAGTAACAGTAATTTAATGTGTTCACTTATTCGCATAATTTCTGACAATAGAGAGCCGACAGAATAGGGGGCAGTCGGCCGGAATGGCATTGTGAGAAGCAAGTCCAACGGGTAAGTCCAGCCTCCGACCAAGGACTGGTTGCTTGACGGACGACTCACTCGTCATAATACGTGTAATCGAGTCCTTTTTGTTTCGGGGACAATGTCACGCAAAAAACTTCTTTGAATGTGTAAAAAAATATTTTGGTTTAGGTCTGACTTTTGTAATGCAAATTTAAAAAGCAATATTTGAAAATACAGAAGCACATTGATACATCATTGGATTTTATCTTAAAATCATATCTAAGTAGATTCTAAATATAAAAATTAGATTAGTTTATTAGTTAGAACTTATATTCGAATGAATCATTTATTCGGTCACATTTTTACTTTCACAAAGTAACTCGTACGTATAAATAACGATGGTTAACAAAGGGCCAACTGCGTGTCAGTTGGGTTGCAGGAGCCCTGCGCCAATCGGTCATTGTCCTTCGCTTCCTGCCGCCAACTATTACTCATTACGTGGATAACATTACTTAGATTGGCTCGTTTCGCCTATCGCCTCGGCAAATGTTAGCTTTAAGTGATTGGTGATGAGTTTTTTTGTCAATACGCTTGTCATTGAACGCTATAGTTAATATTTCATCACGATACAGTCAGCCTTTTACATGCTACTAGATAGTTGTTATTTTATAAACAATAGGCTATGGTTTTTAGCTAAACGCGCTCTTAAAGCTTGACTTTCAACAAAAACAAAGTGCATAATAAAATAATAATTGCATAATTAAGTAGTGTGGGGTAATGTCCCCCATCCTTCCCCCACTTTAACCCATTGTTTAACTTCCGGAACAATACGAAACCATCGTTACATTAATTAAGGTGACATTGGAGCCCAGCGCTTTATTATGCGTAACTACTTTCATTTTATGGTCCCCAAGAGTTTATGGTGGAAATAAATGTCTCTTAATTCGTTGTACTGTGGCGTAAGATATTAAGGTGCGGTTAAGTAGGTCATTCTAACAAGCAAGGAATCAAAAATATATTTGAGCTTAGCCTGCTCTGATTTAGCCGAGCTGTTTTCAGCTTATTGTATAACTAAAGTGCTATGTAGTTTAAGACCATTAGTAACCTTATAACGAAATCTTATATGAAGACTGAACTGCCTTGCAAAGTCAATTTAAAAAGTCAAATAGTATCACATGACCACTGACAAGTTGTCAAAATGCAAGGTAATTACAGTTTACTGGATTTTTAAAAACGAACATGAAATTTGAAATTCACATCAGAATTTAACACATCTTCAATGCCAAATTGCTTGTCATCTATCATTAAGACACTGTATTGTATCCATTGTAAAAAACCCCTAACAGAAAATAATTTACGACTAACGTCTAGTCATTTTATATCATTCGATTTATATAAAACGTTCTGTGAATATTCATTGTGCTATTACCATATTACTGGCCGTCGCGCACGGTTACATTATGAAAGGAGACATTAAATATTAGGACAGTGCACCATATGTTGTACACACATACACACACGCTCATAAATATGGGTGATTCTACAAAAATTGGGTAACTCAATGTCACCAGCCGATATATACAAAGTCTTATTATATTGTATTGAAATAACAATTTGTTTTAAAACAATGAAAAGTCATTTATTTGGTCACCCAATTTCACTTCTTCATTTTAAATACAATTTAATAAAAAAACAAAATTAATACTCAAAACGTCAGTCCGTTGGCATGTCACAATCCCGAAAACCAACAATCAAGTGACTATCCATTAAACATTATCATTGATTTAGGAAAACTTACTAATTTACTACAATCTGTGATGTACATAGTATTATATAGTACAACTTTCATAATGCAATGTTCTCCATTTTATTTAATAAAAAATAAGAAACTTTGTGTTTAGTTTCTTTCGTCAGTCCGTTGTGTGTTCTTTAAATTTAAAATTCGCCGAGAATATCACCGAGTCAAGGTCAAATCCCTGTTTAAGTTTTAATGTTGCTAATGAAGTTAGTTGCGGACCGCACAATTTGACGGCCGCCATAATAGTACCAGTGTTTGGGTTGTGTTTGTTGTCTATACACGTGCGAAGCCAGTCAAAATGTCAGTCCTGTGGTGAGTCGTTATTTTCTTGTTAATCTGAGGTTTATTTTCATTTATACATAGTTAACTATGATTTGTTAAAATGAAGTTTGTTGATATTCGAAATTATCAAAAAAAACATTAGTTCTGATTATAACCTCAAATTATGTCTATTTCGTCAGTCCGTTGGCGTCAGTCCTTTGTCAGGTATCGCGCCATAGGACTGACGTGTCTCCATAGCACTGATGTTTTTTGAAGTGATAACTTCTTATGTGAGGGTGAACCGAAACGTTCCGTAACGCGAGCGGTCCCTCGACCAGCCAGCGTTAGCTGACCTCCCTGGAACATCGATAATTTCGAAGTCCCAGATGGCGCCACACAGTGACCAGTCGGCTTGGAGCGGACTTTCACAAGACTTTGATCGGACTATTACGGCAATAAAAAAAAAATAAAAAAAACTTTGAAACGACTTCTACCGGACTTTGACAGGACTTTGACCGGACTTTGACTGGACTTTGACAGGACATTGACACGACTTTGACACGGCTTTGATAGGACTTTGACACGGCTTTGACACGACTTTTACCGGACTTTGACAGGACTTTGGCAGTCAAATTCAGAAAATTTTAAATATCTCACAATCTACTTAAAAAAGTGACTGGCCCGATTTGGAACAATATAATCATTAGATTAGCCATCATATAGACCCGAATTTGTAATGATTTGATTGAATAACTATAGTAAACAAAATATCCTCAAAAGTTACCCAACTTTTGTATAATCACCCATATATAAAACATTTTTTTTATAATTGACTTTCAGATATTTTAACAAACGTTTCAGCCTATAATCTCATAATGAACCTTCATAACTTATGTGATTGGCAGAGCCACGGTGTAGACAGATTTTTGTCTAAGACATGAATAGGCCGGCTCGAACAATTTAGCAACTTATTGTTGCTTCGTTTGGTAAGTGAGATTTCTTGAGGCTGCCATCCTCATCATGCCTTCCCAATCCCAAGTCCTACCCTGATGGAACGGCAACACATTCATGATTCTCTAGTTTTATGGTTTTTCATGGGCGGTGGAGATGGTTTACCATCAGGTAACATACTTACTTGAAGTGTGGCCGGTACAACATGCTTTTTAACACATGTTACAGAAACATTTGGCTTGTAATTTTTACGACCAGCCGCCAGTCTCACGCCAACCTGTCTGGGGGAAAACACACCCAGACCCGAGAATATTTGGATCACAACAAACGTTTGTTTCGTTGTTGCAATTGGCGAAATCCAAGAAATCCATGTCTATAGTGCGTGTATATTATTAATATAACTTTAATGCGTCCTTAAAAACGTTCCGCGTGTCCGTTTGTATCGACGGCGGAAGTCCTTCGCCGTGTACTAATTGCGTGACGTGGCGGCCGGAGTCGGGGCATTTTGCATGCACTCACTAATAATATTGTTTTTCAAACGAACGATAATTTTCAGAGACCTTGCAACGTAATTTCGTATCTATGTGCTCTACTAAGAAATTGAATGTTAAAGAACACCTTTTGTTCGGACAGTTAAAATAAATGAATGTTATGCTTGTATGTGTCGGTTTTATATTTGTTAAGATATCAGTATAGCCTTTAAGTCGAATTGAGAACCAATCCGATTTTTTTTATGGCATAGACCGGCAAACGAGCAAGTAGGTCACCTGATGGTAAGTGATCTCCACTGACCATGTATGCCCACAATACTAGAAGAACCATAGACGCGGTACCGAACTTAAAGGGAAGGGATAATTAAAGGATTGAAAAGGGGAAGGGGATTTGGGCCTCCGGATATCTCACCCACCGTACGAAGCGTAGCAGCAAGCTGCTACTTTACGTCGGCATTCAGTGAGACAGTGGTAACGACCCGGTCGAGCCGACCCATACATGCTGTAGAAAAAACTATCTACAGCATGGCTCTACTAACAAAAAACTTATTGAAAACTTCATCACTTTTTGTAAACGGTTGAACATGGTAAATTTTCTGCCTCTATTGTGCCTTTTTTCCTTTGAACTTTGAAATATGCCAGACTTTAATTGTTTAGTAATCTTTTTAAAAATTTGCGGCAATAAAGTATCCTACGAAATATGCACGTTCAGTAAACTGTGTTATTATAGATATTACATTGAAAAGCCCATCCTTCAACGTCTTAATTTAACGCAATTTTAATTTTTATTATCCCCTAACCCGTTATTATATCACACCTCACCTCCACATATTCAATTTTGTAAATTCCCCGAAACACGGACCAAAAAATGTATTGCAAAGTTTTATTAATGGAGTAAAAACACCCAAAGAACTGAACATAAAGCTGAGGTAACATTACATTAAAATTGGATTGTTTATGGACATTTAAGTATGATTTACGTTTCTGTCCTGATTTACTAATTGATGTAATTCGAAATATAGGCACGGGAAAGTGACTACACTGTATTGGGTGCTAAGTAAAGTTCATATATAATGTCCGTCTAAACCCTAATATAGAGTGACAGTAAGGCTGAGATCTCTAGATCAAACTTTGACTTAAGTCATTTGGTACGAAAATAACTTCGCTACGTCTGAACTAACAATACGGCGACTAGATCGCGTGGTGGCGCAGCGGGCGAGAAGCCGGCTGTAAAGCGAAAGGCCACGGGTTCAATCCCCGCACCGAGACAAACATTTGTGTGATCAACAAATATTTGTTTCGGGTGTCTGGGTGTTGGGAGACCGAAAGTCTCTCGTAGCTCCTGATACCTTCGACACAATACTCGTATCTCACTGTGGGATCAGGAATATGTGTGTGACTGTTGGGTGTATTTATTTATATCGTTATACTTTATTGATGGTCAATTCGTAAATATTCGCATGGTCATCGACAACCTTATCATTCAACATAGATTCGTTGTCTTTGGGTTTTCTGAATATCTATAGAAAGTACCACTAAACAATATTAGTCTATTAGTTTTGCCAAATAGTTATCGTGAAAAAATGTACAAAATTCATATTTATTTTACATTAAACAACCACAACACACGAACGTGACGTAAACCTTGAACAAAGGCGTTAGAAAAATGTCGGTTAACCGCAATTGCGAAAAATAACTGCCTGTCATAAAGGCATTACTTAGTGCGGAAGGGGGAAATATTCGCTCACACATGTACACCTAGATTTACATATTATCTATCTGGCTAGATTTTACGTGCGGCTTGGTATGGGTGTCATATATCATGTTATCAGTCCAAAATTACCAGACTGGTAAAGTCGCACTATAGCCAGAATTGACTACAGTATCAATGGCCTACTGATGTGTATCTTTATTCCTGTGCTGTGGTACCATTGTATCACCGAAACACGTGAAGTAGTATTTCTTACGGTCAGTAAGATTGCAGCACGCCCAAAAATTCTCCTCCTTACCCTACTACTACCTAAGTTAAATATTTCGCCGGGTCTTCTCAAACTGGGTCGTTTTGAATATGCCGTTTCGGTTATGCCCATGGCCCATATCGGCCTCCCGCTCTCCTTTAAAAGTCATAACAATATTGGACCGTTCCATAATAAAAATATTCTGTAATGTATAAAATAACAAACTGATTTAGTATAATTTTGCATAGTGTTGTATCTTATTTTGTATTGTATTGTAGTATTGGTGATGATATGTATACATAGATAATGATATGGTTTCTACATATCCTTCTTCTTCTTTCTATTCTACATACCTACATATCTTTCTTTTATTTTTGTACAGACTTGTCATATAAGCATATATTTGATTGCCTTCGTGATCATTAAGATTTTATTATTTTATTCTAATGTTTTTGAAATAATGACCTACACACCCTAATCTAAAAATAAGGTATCATGATGATTTACAATTATCTTCAAGTGTTTAGTGATTAGACTGAATTAGTCATAGATTAGTAATAATTTCTTTAACGTTGAGCTCACTTTATTGCAATACACTTTACTGACTAATAGATGAGGTAATATTGCAATCATGAAGAACGAAATGTAGAGCTAAACGTAGAATTAATTACTATTATATGTATGAACCATAATAGCAACTATTGAGCTGATGCGTGTGTCGAGTCTATTTTCGAATCTGGTCATTGTGGGTGCCATAACAATATTTTCAGAAAGTTTGTTCCATTCTGTGCGACAGCCGACAACACGGTTTGGCAAAAATGTTTTGTCTGCGTTCTTTCAACTTTGACTTCGTGGAGGTGTAATTAGAAATGTTTATTTTCATTGGATGTATACTTTTCTACCTTATTATGGATATATTCTATCTTATTAACATCATAATAGTTATTTAGTATTTAATATCTACTAGATTAAGTTACTCCAGTGCTAGCGCCTTTTCAACCGACTTGGTTCACCACATTGGTCTAGTAGACTCTAGTGGCAAGGTACTTAGGCTGAGCAAATGCAGTGTTCTGGGTTTCAATCATATGTAGAGCACTTGCAAATTGTGTTTGAGTTTCGATTCAAAAAATACAAGTTGCCCGGGATAGGAATCTGTACCCGGTATGGCGGTTGGCTTGCCCTATCACATCTATGGACGAAAATAAACATGGCGAACAATGGGTGCACTAATTGCACCTCTGCTTATCTCTTCGGGGACATGTTATATTATGTTCCTTACTGGTGCTATCCTCGGATCTAAACAATCAAAGGTTGTTGACGTCTCACGGTGGCACTAGGATCTGTGGATCGGCAGAAAGACTAGTCGGTCTAACATTCTGGCGTTGGAACTTGTACAACAATTGTAGAGCAAAGCTCGTCAGAGTTTGAAACCCCTATATTAAAGTGTTTTTACAAACATAAACATTTTACTTTTCTGGTACAATGAACTGACCCCGAGATGAATCAAAATTCTTTTCACACAAATTATAGCGGACATACAAACATTAGGAGTCGCGTTCTATAAGAATATATCATTGCCGTGGGACTATGACAACCTTCCGTGCCTACTGTCTATTCATATGTAGATACGTAGATATTACTTGCAATTTGTAATCAAAAAACGTATCTAAGCATTATAAGTTAGGAATCTACTTAAAGTAAGATATCATTTTAAGCTACCGTATATGATTTTTATTGAGGACATTTGAGGTACCTAATCTAAATAAATAATATACCTACAAGGTTTAGGTTACAGTACATTGAGCACATACATAATAAATATTAGAGATTAATTATGAGTATTTAATTAATAAGGATATCCGATCCGGTATTTTGCTATGTTTTTATTTGATTATTATTGCCATTAGTAAATATTTATGAAATGCTTTGTAATGAAATAATTTCATTTATTTATATTAAGAAGCAGCGATAGCTCAGCGGGGAGTGGTATGGACTGTCGAGACGAAAGTCGCAGGTTCGAAACCAGCCCCAAGAGCATATATCACTGACTTTTCTAAGTTACGTGTATATTAATTGTTAATTATCGATTGCTTTAACGGCATACCTGAGAACTCGATAAGATTTTTCGAAGGTATGTGAAGTCTGCCAACCCGCATAGGCCAGCGTAGTGGACTGAGGCCTAATCCCTCTCATTTAGTAGAGGAGGCCCGTGCCCAGCAGTGGGACGTATATAATACAGGGCTAGTAAAAAAATATATATATATTTTACCTTGACCCAATTAATTATACGTAACAACGGACAAAGGGAATAGAACGGACGTCATTCTGCGGTTTTCCCCCATGTCCCCATTACATGTCCTTCAAATGGGGTTTATATAGGTATTTCACGGTAGGCTGCAGCTTGAATGTGCCCTAGCTATAGCAATTGTCGGAGGGTGATGATAATCACTCATTACCTAGTGGGTCGTCAGCTTGTCTAGAAACATAGATAGCCTGTTCGAAATAATATATCGTCGGCCTGATTATCAAAATGTGTAATTCCAAAAAATACAATATTGTTTTTTTGTTGTTATCTGGTGTAGTTTTTTTTACTAACATGATGGAATAGTCCTTTTTTTCCCGCATAGTAACCCCCACTATTATTAATAGAACTAACTAACTAACTATTAATAGATAACAATTTATTTAAAAAAAAAATCTCACTCAATGTATTCTCAAATTTGCCCAAACGGAGTTACGAATCATGATAATTAGGCCGACAATATGTAAAAATTTATAGAAAATATGATGGTAATTCCAGAACATAGAAATGGTAATATTATTCTACGACACTCATAACGAGTGATTAAGTAAGTTTGTCACTAAATGAAACCTTCACCGCAGCCTTTACTCACGCTGAATGCAATTTAGTCGATAATTTTAAGCATTCGTCGTAGGAAGTAATTTAGAATATAGATTGGGCACGTATCGGCATCTAACTCCATAGAGGTCGCGCCAATGTCGTCCTTTGCAAACAAATCATTAGAATTAATATAATATCTGGCCGCCATTGTCGTAGAACAATTGTTTACGTGCCAATATTGGAACATGTTCTCGGAAGTAAGTTGATACTTTTTTGTTCTAAAGCACCTGCCATAAACCGTTTTTGGGTTAACGCGTCCTTACGTTTGAATGGACATTTAAACATTTTATAGCGTTAGTAAAGTTACTTTGTATTTGTGTGTAACTCTGGTGACGCTATTTTTAATACTGCTGTAGAAAAAAAAACATAATACCTAAAAAAGATAATGACGATATCTTATCTATGATAATTACGAACCAATCATGATAGTATAATTACTTATAAAGAAACTTAACGGTTTAAATGTGCGCCTTTCGATAAAACATGACACAAATCAACGCATCACAAATTGACTTCATATTTTGGACATCAACCAAAACACAAATGAGTCCCTTCCGACAAAAGATTTCTTAAGGACCCCAAAAGTTACCTGCATTCGTTTTCTCTAACAACAGACTTGTCTACGTTTATGTTCGCCGCGAGCGGTGCAGCGTGCGGTGCGGTGCGGCGCGGTGCGGCGCGAGTCGCTACCCATGATTATATTCTGGGAGCCCTAATTATTGCCTGCTACGGTGTCTAACGCACACAAATCTTACATTCTAATTCTACGTAAAAAAACGATTGTGCGTTATTGAATATTTGTTATTGTGTATTTTATTCTAAGCTTTGTTTCGTAATTTCGATTAAGATGTCACTGAGGCTAAATCGTAAAAATCGCGTTGGGGTGTAAGACGATTATTATTCTGAGAAATCTACTAAACTAGTAGCTGTATAAAAATATATGTGTAAAATAGACAGAAAGAAAAGCAATTTTTTGACATATTTTTCATTTGTGCCGCCGCTCTGCATTTTGCCTGGGCCTAATTTCTCAGGTGTCCTTTCTGTCGATGCAGAATTTATAAGCACTCATGTAAAAAACTTATAATCACTGCTTTTTTATAAACTTTGATGCAAATTTTCCAATGAATCGGCATATCGATCCAAATGAATCCTTAACCAAAATAATCCTTACGATCGAATAAAAAAACGCGATGTATTATTTTTACGACAATCTATAAAAAGTTTAAATATGTAACAAATTAATTAAAGCCAGTAAAAATGTCAGCCCGCCACGACTCGGTCGCGCGAAACCTCCATTCCGATAGATTTATGTATGGCGTAAATCGTTCAGGTCGTTGGCGTAGGGTACAGTTTTAATTACATGTCCAAATTATGTATCTCATTTTGTATTGCTCCAAAATAGTACTTTGACCCAAACACATTCTACAATGTGAAGAGAGGTTCGTCGACCATACGAATAATGTATAGAATTAACGTTTTTTAATAATTACGACAAGATTGTAGTCATATGAAAACACCCGGACTCGCATTGGTTTTAGTTTTATTTCGATTGATAAACAAAAACAGAGTCCATTTAAAAGCATCCCGTAAGCGGAGTTACAACGACAGCTGCACGTGGATGAATTATAGCCGAATTTAACTCTGGCACCACGGACAGAGTGAAAGTGGCCCTCCCGCGCACCCGAAGCGACGTTGTTTTCTGAGCGCACTTAGAATATAGGCCACTCAACTTTTGTCTATGTAATAAGCCCGTTGCCGTCGATTATCACGGCGGCCCGTAATTAAATAACTACCAGAGATACGCATCTGGTGCCGCGTCATCCCAGTCACCCTGACGTGGAATCAAGACGTCAACTGGCGCGTCGGCGTTATCTCGCGAGGTATCGGAGATGTGCGCGAACAATGGAGTCGGCGGGCTCGCGCACCTGTCCGACAGTGCACGCGGGACATGATCGTAAGTCGTAGCGCGTGCGCCCGCCTCGCCTCCCCCGCCTCCTCCCCCGCCGCCTCCGCCGCCCGCCCGCGCCCCTCGGCGAATGCCCCAACACTCATTAAGTTCGGGAATCGCTCGCGTTCCGATGATATATGTCGAGGATGTGCCGGATGCTTACATAATGACCGCGACGAGCGTGCCTTTGTAGCGTTCACTTTTGGAAAACGCGACGAAACGCGTTGCGTGCTCGCAACGTATTTTCTCACAACCTTAACGCGTATGTGCTAACATAGATGGTATCTCCTTGCACTGTTACTTTTAGGTCGTTCCCATCGCTGGGAGTCGGCCTCGTATGGCACTTTGTGTGCGTTTGCAGTGCTCTGCCACGTTTCCTCAATTAACATTGTCCAAATGACGGACAGTTGGACAATCAATCGCCGCGCCGGGGCCATCAACACGTCCCGCATTAGACACGCTTCTTACATAATGTCGCTGCCCATTATAACACGCCTAACAATAAAATAATAAATAATAAATCGACAGCCTCCGTGGCGCAGCGGGCGAGTAGCCGGCTGTGAAGCGAGGGGCCGCGGGTTCGATCCCCGCACCGAGATAAATATTTGTGTGATCCACATTTATTTGTTTCGGGGTCTGGGTGTTGTGAGACCGAAAGTCTCTCGTAGTTCCTGATACCCACGACACAAGACTCGTATCTTACTGTGGGGTCAGGACTATGTATGTGACTGTTGGGTGTATTTATTTAAAAAAAAAAAAAAAAAAAAAAAAAAAATAACGCGAAGGTTTTTCTTTAAAGGTTGATGTAGAGTACGACAGTATACGGCGCGGCCGGGGCATACTTGATTCAGTACTTTATAGAACTTCAGCGAACTTTACTCATGTTTTGTTTAATGTGGCACGTTATGTAATTACAATAAAGGCTCGAGTTTTGTTTGTTTTTCACGAGCTACTCACTTAATACCAAAAAGGGCTTTTCCGCTATTAAACATAGACCATGTAATCTTATACAATGAACTAGTTCATTATTTCTATTCTCCGTGGAATTATTATTTTCAATTATGGAATAGTAAAAAACACTATTCAATACACGTATGTAATTACAAAAATACTTTATGCATTTATTTAATGATAAAAACAAAAAAATAACATATTTGGCTCGTGTCACAATAAATAAAAGTCAGCGTGTGCGCAGTACACAGCGCGTCTAAATGAAACTATTAAACTAATTACAGAATGTGTATCGAGCGGGGGGGGCGTTGCGGTTCCAAATCTCCCGCTCTCCTAAATCGATTACGGGTATTACTAGCCTAGAGGTCCGACTGTTCTAGGGTTGTCACACTTACATCATGTGTTATGCTTAATTTTTTAATCGTATACATTGACACGGGAGTATGCTGTGGAATATTACTCGAGATAACGTTGATACAGGAAGCACGATAATGTATGAAAACATAATCGCGTCGAGATAGGACTCTATTGATACTCTAGTTTTTCGCTTCCCTTTGATCCGTTTATTAATGTAATATTAGTAGTAAGTATAAGTGATTTTGTCCAAGAAAACTTAAATCGGCAACCCTAATGCGCGTTGGTACTTTTGTCTCTGTCTAATACGCCGGCCTTGCCTCTACATCTTTTTGGGTATAATCTATCACGGTTCATTGCACCTGGTGGGCATTTTGGCCGTGATTATGTTTTACCAGAAACGGCCGCGGCTGGCCCTACGATATACGCGATGGACTATTTCGTACCGAGACTACAGTTACGTGGAAAATAATTGTTACCGTTATACTGAGTTTTGATATTAAGATACACGTGTGAGATATGGTACAAGTGTGAAAGCGTCACTATTTTTTTAGATTGTTTTGAAGTAAAACTTTGATATCTATGTCAAAGTTTGAGGTACAGAGAAATATTGTAAAATTTATTAAATATTTTACAAGGTGGTAGGTCCCTCGTATGCGAGAGACCGTCTGGGTTGCTACCACCGCTTTGTCTATGTCTGCCGCCAAGCAACAGTGTTTAAGCACTGATGTGTTTCACCATTAGATTCCTAAATTATCCGTGATGAACATAGGCTACTTTTATCCCGCAAAAAGCATATCACGCGGTCGGAGCCGCGAGGAAAAGCCAGTTGGTAATATAAACCGCTTGAAGCCACAGGAAGTAAACACTAAAATGATACGCACATCCTACATTCAGCAATTAACAAGAGGTCCATCATCGAGCCAGTTTCACACTCTCTGAGCATGTGTCCATCACACGCTTATTATACTTTTAATATTTCACGCTCTGATAAATACTCCGAGACTCACACTTTCAAATATTATGCTTATTCTACACGGAACAAGGTCAACGAGGATTCTGTATACGTTTTGAGGTACTTTGAGCTACATCATTTGTTTTATAAGCCTTCATTTTTCTATGTCTACGAATATAATAATGAAACTACTGGAGCGATTTGAAAAATTCTTTCACTATCACTATCAAATTGGATATACGCCCACTGTGATATAAAAATTGACATTAGTGGAAAACTATAATAAGAAGCAGTTACATATTTTTTTTTATAGCTTAGACCAAGTCGGTCACCTGATGGTAAGTGATCTCCATCGCCCATGTAGGCCCACAGTACTAGAAGAATCACAGGCGCATCGCTGACCTAAAAGGGAAGGGATTTGACAGGAAAAGGGGATTCGGATATATCACTCAATATACGAAACACCGCAGCGAGCAGCTACTTTACTTCGGTTTGTGAGATAGTGGTAACGGCCCGGTCAAGCCGGCCCATTCGTGCTGTTGACAAAACTATCTACAGCGCTTGCAGCTCTACCACTCAAATTAATCATTGGAGTTTCTTCACTATTAAATTTGATCAAAACTTGTCCTTATTATATTTTTAAAATAAAGCTTGGTAACATAACTGTGTCTCTTACTTATCACTGCGAATTTATCTGTGAATGGACACATTACACCAGGGCTCGAAATACCGTTAAAAATATGGTATCGTTAGAGCTGCTTGATGCAGATATCGTTATTAAAAACAATAATGATATCACATTTAACGTTATTTCTAGAGCATTATATCTTTAAACATGCTGTCCCTCGCAGTTTTACCTGCATGTTACTACCCTGCTCCCATGGGTCATAGAGTGATATACATATAAACCTTCCTCATGAATCACTCTATTTATTGCTGAAAACTGCATTAAAATCCCTTGAATAGTTTAAAAGATCTAAGCGAACAAACAGCGGAAGCGCTTTCATTTTATACTATGTAAAGATATATGTAACGTTAATAATAAATACACCCAACAGTCACATACATAGTCCTGACCCCACAGTAAGATACGAGTCTTGTGTCGTAGGTTTCAGGAAATACGAGAGATTTTCGGTCTCACATCACCTAGACCCCGAAACAAATATTTGTGGATCACACAAACATGTGTGTATCAGTGTCGGTGACCGAACCCGCGGCCTCTCGCTTCGCAGCCGGCTACTCGCCCGCTGCGCCACGGAGGCTGTCGATTACACATTTATTGGTATCGAGCGTGAATACATACATTATATATATAATATATGTAAACAAAGTGAATCAAATAATTCACTTCTAGGGCACACATTAATATGTGCCAACTAGTTTCCTAAACGACTATCACAATTAACCCAGTTTCAATTATTCGAAATATTCTAACGTGATCGCGTCATTTTGCAAATGAATGGTCTCCGATCATCACCAATAGGTAATTAAGGTGACTAGCTGGTAGGTCCCTACACACGTGAGGCCGTCTGGGTAGATACAACCGCCCTGTCTATTTCTGCCGCCAAACAGAAATGTGTAAACACTGTGTTGTAAGCGCTGAGGACCTACCTCCTTATACATTATAGGCCGTCTGGGTAGATACAACCACCTTGTCTATTTCTGCCGCAAAACAAACAGCAGTGTGTAAACGCTGTTTCGGGTTTGAAGGACATTGAAGCCAGTAAAAATACTGGGCATTATGAGATTTAACAACTTCTGTGTCGTGGTGACGAATGCAGTCCAGTGTCATGCAGTGTTTTGTAATTCAAAGTTCTGTGTTAATGCGTGGCGCTGACCATCAGGAGAGCGACCTGAGTGCCGAGTGCGAGATTTTCTTCACAATCTATCGAGATCAACTGTGAAAAAAGGTCGCAATAAGCACACTGCTCGTTCGTCATTCAGGCAAATAAAAAAAGGGACCTATGTCGTATATTTCGCCGTTTCTTACTTGTCCCTACTCTACAGCCTATTGACCAGATATTGATAATAATAAATACTTAGCCCTAAAACCATAACATCGTTGAAAATGTTACATAGAAAAAAACACTTTTCTTTAAAATTAGTTTAGTAATTATGTAACCCTGTAACCTACCAGAGCAATGTTAAAGGGCAGCGGTTTCTTATGATAATTTAATTATAGAAATGAATTTATATTTGTTTACATCATAAGATAGATTTGGTTTTTTTTATTTATTGTTTATTCGCGGCATTTTTATCAAGAGTCTTGTCATCGGTCTGGAGTTCAATGTAAATTGTATTGGATAGTAACGGATACGATAAGGTGGCACGTTTTACTCTTTATTAACTATATCGATTAATAAATGTTATTCCACTATATTAATAATATGTTAACATTACGTATATTATAGGTACATACACAGTACACTATTGGTTAAGATTGTTTACGAGATTCATCGATTTTTCCAAGGAATGAAAGTTAAAGTAAGGTTATATTACAATAGTGCGGTTTTTAAATTCGGTCGTTATATTTAAATAAAGTGATACGTTAACCTGATTGATGTTTAATTCTTTGAGATGGTTTATTTGGGTAAATACAGAAAAATTGTACACATTCCGGCTTCCGTTTCTAAACATTCAACACTGTATTTCGTCGAACACAGTGAAGCCTTTTGTTTTTATTGGAATGTTTGTTATTGCTTCGTTATTCCCTTTGGCCTTTTGTCCGTCTGCTATGACGAGAGAACGTCGACAACCATTATCTTTTATTATTCTCTAACGATACATGTCTCTTCTGCAGCCTGTTCGAGCAGGAGATTATGAGCTATGTGCCGGCGGGCGGGTGTGGTCCAACGAACGGAGCGAGCGCGGCTGCGACGGCGGGCGTGTCTCCCGCCGCGTCGCCCGCCGCGGCACGGAGCACGCGAGCGCCCGCGCCGCAGCGGCGAGACTTCGAAGCGAAACTGCGCGCGTTCTACCGGAAACTAGAGAGCAAAGGATACGGACAGGGCCCTGGGAAGCTGAAGTAAGTTACACTTCGTTATCATAAGTACTTAGTGTAGTAGTAAAGTACAGTTTTCTTATAAATTGGTAAAGAAATCGTTAATCATAAAAATAAGTCCAGGCTAGAAAAATTGTTAATTATAAAAAAATATTTCCAGACTACATATTCGACGAGAACATTTGTTGGAAGACGCATTCCGACGCATAATGTCTTGTGGCAAAAAGGAATTACAAAAAGGCAAACTGTGCGTACTATGGGATGGCGAAGAAGGCCTGGACTACGGTGGACCGAGTCGAGAGTTCTTCTTTCTACTATCGAGGGAACTATTCAACCCCTATTATGGACTTTTTGAGTATTCAGCGAATGATACCTACACAGTGCACGTCTCGCCGATGTCCGCTTTCGTCGATAATCACCATGAATGGTAGGTATTGCTTTATATTTATATGCTTAATCATTTTAAAATATTATATTAAAATGCTGGAAATATAAAGAATAAATAAATATCGAATATTTAAATGAAGCACGTAACAAAAAACAATACAATAGACTATTTTTCATTACGTTGATTTACATATATCTAGATGTCAACCAAGTAATTAGTTATAATGATCTCAATAGCCTTCTGTTATACTTCCTGGACACAGTTAGTTTGAAACGATAACTCATTATTATGTAATTATGTCGTTCAATAGTAACACGAAAGACTATTATCCACAGTGATTATTATCCTTCATTATTTTGCAACTCGTGTGATTATTATTATAATATTGACGTATCAATAATTGTCGTAATTAACTTTACTCTGAATTTGTTTTTAAATCACTTTGCCACTTCATGTTTATGTTCTTCTGGAATCTACACCGTTATCATTATATTTTTATATATAATAAAAAATTGGTGTGTGTTGTGGGACACCAGGTAGGAACGAAGTTCCTTCGGCTAATGTACAATCGACACAAATTGCAAAAAAATCAAATTATCAACTAAGATAACAAAATATGTCTCTTTATTTTTGTTTGACAACATAAAATTACATAGAAATAGAATAGAAATAAAAAAAGACGTGTGGCGCTCGGAGACTGCCGCGGTAAAGCTATTGTATAGCATTTTTTATCAACTTATGTAATTATAAATAAATAATAACGAGCTAGCGTAATCTTTTAAAAATCGAAGGAGTATTTTTATATACTTCAATTATAACTGGCTGAATGAATTTCATTTTAAATATGTCTCTTTATTTTTGTTTGACAACATAAAATTACATAGAAATGACTGACATTAAAATTGACACATTGACTGTCGCGCCTGCGCACGTCTCATTTAACGCTTTTATTCCACGCATTTTTTCCACGCATTTTTCTTACGGTTTTACTATCACATTTTTTTCAGTTCGGTCACGCAGCGAAATCCCTATCCCCTCCAAGCCTGCCGTAAGGAACCTCGTTCCAATAAATAAAAAAAAATTGGTGTGTGTTGTGGGACACCAGGTAGGAACGAAGTTCCTTCGGCTAATGTACAATCGACACAAATTGCAAAAAAATCAAATTATCAACTAAGATAACAAAATATGTCTCTTTATTTTTGTTTGACAACATAAAATTACATAGAAATAGAATAGAAATAAAAAAAGACGTGTGGCGCTCGGAGACTGCCGCGGTAAAGCTATTGTATAGCATTTTTTATCAACTTATGTAATTATAAATAATAACGAGCTAGCGTAATCTTTTAAAAATCGAAGGAGTATTTTTATATACTTCAATTATAACTGGCTGAATGAATTTCATTTTAAAAAAGGAACTAACGCTGGCTGTTTATGCGACTGTCGCGCCTGCGCACTTCTCATTTAACGCTTTTATTCCACGCATTTTTCCACGCATTTTTTCCACGCATTTTTCTTACGGTTTTACTATCACATTTTTTTCAGTTCGGTCACGCAGCGAAATCCCTATCCCCTCCAAGCCTGCCGTAAGGAACTTCGTTCCAATAAAAAAGTACATTCTAAAGTTGTACAAATTCACTCTACCCAAACCACTGAATATACAAAATTGTAAATGTAATTTCGTAGGTAAATTCCTCCAATGCCGTACCTGTAAGAAGCAAATTTAGAAAATTCTACCCATTAGGGGTCCTAAACCACGGACCTGTCTGAGTGTCACGCCGAGGACAAATGGAGAACGATTAGAGAAAACTTGGTCTTGCAGTGTGATAGTCATACATGACCAACTATCCATTTCCTTCAGCTTATGCATTACAGCGTAGTCTCCGTCCAGTGTATTGCTTTTCAAAACTTTCTGCCCACTCGACAGTCACAAAGAACAAAATAGTAAAATATTAAAGGTAATTCAGATTAACTGAGTCAAAACTCATCTCATTAATAGTATGTAACTGTACATCATATTGCAGTTTTAATGTGATACTTTATTTTCTATTTTGTGATATAACTTCATATTATAATGATACAATCAAACTAAAGAATAATAAATATTTTTTGTCTTTTTAGACGTATTAAATTCTTCAATATCCACCGGAATCAAGAAAATAATTAAAGATCAAGATTTTTTACAATTTGGTACATTGAATAGAACTATTACATTGTACAGAACATTTATTACAAATTATTTATGTCAAGGGTATTTAAGCGATAAAAACGGCTAAGCTAAAATCTATGTATTTCTTAAATGTTATTTGTCAGGATACAATTATCTGTTTTTATTAAGTTAATAGTTATGCCATCCGCTTATGTCTTGCGCCACCCCTCTTAATGTATGTTTTCCTTTGTACAATGCAAGTGTATTTAATATAGATTGGGTAATTTTTGTATGACATTTTTTTGCCAAGATTTGTTGTATACGAATACCTAATTGGTCATTACAGGACACGCTGCAGTGTCGTGAGAACTTCCTTTGGATATTAAATTACATTTTAATGTTACCACACCTCGAAGTGTGTATAAATTGTATTGTTTTTACAACTCATTACCAGTTAGTGATTGTGTTAAATGTATATGATTTTTCTTCAATTTAATTTAATGTTAGTTTAGCGTGGTATAATAATTCAACCTACCTACGTGAGGTACATTTAAATAAGAAAATTGAATGGTAATTTTTAAACCAATAAAACTTCCTATTTAAATATTATGACTACGATATGTATATTTGAAGAGGATTTAAATGTTTCGGCATTTATTATTCATAATCAAATATAATTTCAAAGCAAGTCAAAGCTTGCCATATTTTTTCTTCCATAAAAACTAAAATGCTTTAAATGCAAATTATCAATAAAAATAAAAAAGATTACAGGTAAATAAAATGTTAAATCCAAATAACCCTATTTGGCACCAGCCTACGTAATGTTTGTTTCCATAATAATATGTAGGTATCTAACAAGAAAATATACTCCCAAATAACCATTAATTGCATCACTGGCGCACAAACAACGACGCTTGTATGCCAACTGTTAATTTTATTTATTATTTCAATATGATTTTAGGAAATAAATACTAAGATCTTTATGTCGTTTTTTGCTACGGTCATTTTAAGTTAAATGACCCATAGCTTCGGACAGGATGTTGTAAAAACACCGTATATATAGTCTTATTAATTAAATGTACTAGTAAAATATTTTTTTTTCATGTCAAATAACATTAGCACCAGTTATTTGTATGTCCATAGACACTGAACTGCTTCCTATAGTAATTTTCATTTATCAAAAAGTAACTAGATATTAAACGTTTATTGAGAATAATTAATAAAATGATTGGTTAACTAAAACGGAAGCTATTATTCTATAATATTGATGAGCATTTCCCCAAAATAACCACTCTACAATTTGGGGTAATTGACTTATAAATGGAGTATAATAATCGTCGCGTCGTTTAAAAAATATGTCTGATACGTCTCTCTCAAAGGGTTTCATTAAACGTGTCGTTTGTAGAAGGAAATGAGATCTCTCAAGGCTTAAATCATCAAAGAATGCACTCACATAATTTTAATCGAAAATGGAAGCACCGTCGTTAACTTCAAAGGACTAATGTTCCTAAGTCAAGATTTTGAATCGACATTAATCTTAAATTTTTAAATAACTTCGTTAGGGCATCCTGTCGGCCATTTCATTAGAGCGCTGCGACAGATCAGTATTTTTTAAAATTTTTTTTAATGGCATCTGTTATACGTTATGCCAATATCAAGTTAGATATTTTTTAGTTAAGCATTTCAATACTCGATGATTTCGATTTCTAAATGTGTTGTTACTTATTAGGCAAACGACATTCGATGGTATCAGTTGCCATGGCGTGCGTGTACTGTCATTGACGTGTCGCCATTGATTTTAGTTTGAATATAGAATGTTATTGTGTTCCAAACAATGTATTCCTTGGATTGTTTCATACAATATAACGGTACACGATTACATAAAATATTATAATGTAGCGGCACTTTGTCATATTCATTGTTGAGTAGGTACTTGGAAAATATATAAAGAGCGACACAATATTTTATCATTAACGTAACAAAAATTAAACATACACAAATACTAAAAAGCTAAGAATAATTAATATTGAGTCGCTGCTTTCTACCTATTTAGCTAATAGTCAATGATTGTTAGTAAAAGGTGACACAAAATTGGTTATTTTTATTTAGGGCTATACCATATTTTTTTAGCCAACCCTGTTGGTATGTGTTCAGCAACACATTTTATACCTTAAAATATTATTTTCATCCGGTAAACAGATGGGTGAAGGTCAATGTTCCCCGGGATCTTAGACCATTTAGAGAGCGCATAAACCAAAATTGCTGAACTTACTAAAATTTTGCTGGGGTAAATCCAGTTGAACATTCAAAATAAAATTATCTAATCAGTCTTCTTACCCTTATCGGCACAACATACTTCTTAATACGTGTTACAGACACTACTTGTAGTTTTTAAAACCGGCCACCTGCCTGATGTCAACACCTCTGGGAAAATTATCTAATTCAGTGCCTTCAATAAATTGTCAAAACCACAGACTTACGCCATTCGATATCCTGTTTTCGTAGCTGGCACTGGATACCAGGACCGGAAATTATATTACAGCATTGCTGCAACAACTACTTTATGAAATCTCCATTGAACTTAATGTTGTTGGTGGCTAATGATTGTAGCCATACTGCCACCAGTGGATTTCAAATTACGAATCGCGCAAGAAAAAATAACTAAAAATACTCTTTTTTTATTCGAGCACGGCAAAATGACTGCACTATACCTGATGGTAAGCGTAGTGCAATCCAAAAAACCAGTGACCACCAACAAACAATGAGTTTATCGGTGGTCACCAGAGTCATGCCGGCCTGTATCAATGCTTCTTCCCTCTTCGGAGAGAAAAACTGGAGAGACTTAAAAAATAACGTAGTATGTAAACATAATATGTTACTTGTGTTAATAAACTTCACTTTTTTCATATGTGGCCTGGTATATTTTTTTCTAATCAATATAACGTTACTTAAATAAAAAAACAGCATTTTAAAACCCGCGGGCAACCGTCGCCGGCTACCCGGCAAACGAGACGTGTGTAAAGGTACTAACAATTTAAGTTTCGAATTACAACAAACGCGTTGTTTAATGTTACAAACAAACACACGTATATATTCCCAGCTGGGCACGGATTTTTTGTCCAAGTCTCGCAGTAACATAAGTCGAAAATGTAACCCGAGACCAAGTTACAATTTTTACTGATGTGTAACGATCAACGAAACTGTAGGTTCAAATGATATTACGTAACGGGCTCGTTTTTTAAGTATCATGTTATTAACTAACTTATTATTAACAAAACAATAAATTAGTTGATTATAGTGGCAACAGATGGCACTGTTGAACTATTCATCTTTTTTTGCCAAAACCTATAATTTTTAAACATTTGTAATTTTTCGTAATTTGTCAACATAAGTTTTAAAATCAATTAAAAATATGTTTTTGAATCATTAAATTTGATGAAGGATTATTGAAGTTATGGCGTTCCGACAAAAAACTATGATAAAATAATTTATAGAATATTTATTTGGCTGCCTCGGTGGCGCAGTTGTATTGCGCACGCGTTTCGACTGATGTGCTGAGGTCTCGGGTTTGATCCCCGGGTCGGGTAAAAGTAATATTGGGTTTTTCTATCACGAAATGCTCAGTATCAGCCCGAAGTCTGGAATTATGCCCGGTATTGCGATAGGCTCACATAATGAGACGGAGATACGCTCATCGAAATGTGGTTGTAGTGGTTACACCTCTGCCTACCCCTTCGGGGATTACAGACGTGGGTGCGTATGTATGTATGGTTGCCTGGAAGAGATCGCTTTAGTGATAAAGCCGCCACTTGTGGCACATTTATTTATTTGCTGTTTTTGTCTATTATTGTTTTCTTTTTTTTGTGTGTGCTGGCTGGCTCGACCGGATCGTTACCACTGTCTCACAGAAAACCGACGTAAAGTAGCGGCTTGCTGCTGCGTTTCGTACAGTGAGTGAGATATCCGGAAGCCCAAATCCCCTCCCCTTCCCAATCCCTAATTATCCCTTTCCTTTAAGGTCGGCAACGCGCCCATTATTCTTCTGGTGGTGGGCGTACATGGGCGGTGGAGATCGCTTACCATCAGGTGACCCACTTGCTTGTTTGCCGGCCTACGCTATAAAAAAAAAAAACCTTATTTTAAACAGTTTTTGTAAAATAAAACCTTATTTTAGACAGTCTGGTGTAAAATTAGATTCTCAACACTTAGAAGGTGTTGGTACTTCATCGACGATTTATTTGTTGTTTTTGTCTATTACTGTTTTTTGTTTTTTTGTGTGTGGTCTACAATAAATGTTTATTTGTGTGTAGGTTCCGTTTCTCGGGGCGCGTGCTCGGCCTGGCGCTGGTGCACGGGTACCTGCTGGAGGCGTGGTTCACGCGCGCGCTGTACCGCGCCCTCCTCCGCCTGCCGCCCGCGCTCGAGGACGTGGACGCGCTCGACGCGCAGTTCGCCGCCTCGCTGCGGTGGTTGCAGGTACGTGCAGCCCTATCACCGACGGGCATAGTCAGTGAACAAGGTGGTAGGTCTCTCGTGTGCGAGAGGCCGTCTGTGTTGATGCCGGCTTGAAGTTATTAGATTTACACTGATTGACCCCGATTGATTGATTGATTGATTGATTTAATTGGACAGACGACCTGATAAAGATCGCAGGAAGTCGCTGGATGCAGGCCGCTTCCAACAGGTCGGTCTGGAAATCTTTGGGAGAGGCCTATGTTCAGCAGTGGACGTCTTGTGGCTGAAGATGATGATGATGATGATGATGACCCCGGATCGCCACTCGCCCAAACGATCCATTATGGCCGGTTTTTCTCCACGGTATAAAAAAACAGCACCGGAAGAATTACACGGTCATCCAAACTGATACATTTACAGTAAAACTGGGATGGCAGTTCTAAAAATAGTACATTAGAAACTAAGATTTTGGGAAACAAGATGGTAGGTCCCTCGTATGCGAGAGGCCGTCTGAGTTGGTACCACCGCTTTGTCTATTTCTGCCGCTAAGCAACAGTGTTTAAGCACTGTTAGTTTGAAGGACATTGAAGCCAATGAAATTACTGGGCATTATGAGACTTTAACAGTAAGACATTAACGTTTTATGTCTCGGAGTGACAAGCGCAGTTCAATGCCATGCAGTGCTTTGTAATTCAAAGTTCTGTGTGATGTTGCTTCTGTTTATGGGCAGGCGTGGCGCTTACCATCAGCCGAGCGATAATAAATAAATAATGAATACACCCAACAGTCACATACATAGTCCTGACCCCATAGTAAGATACGAATCTTGTGTCGTGGGTATCAGGAACTACGAGAGACTTTCGATCTCACAACACCCAGACTCCGAAACAAATATTTGTGCATCACACAAACATTTGTTTCGGTGCGTGAATCGAACCCGCGGCCTCTCGCTTCACAGCCGGGTACTCGCCCACTGCGCCACGGAGGCTGTCGTATGTTTTTATAATATTCGAAATAAAAATGGTACCTAATATTTGTATTATTGTCAACAGTCAGCCCGCTGCGTGTCATCCCTAGAGCTTACATTCGCCGTGTCCGAGCGTCTCGCTGACGGGCGCGTGCTGGAACGTGAACTGAAACCGGGCGGGAGAGACATCGCCGTCACCGAGAGGAACAAAAAGGAGTATCTCGAGAGAGTGGTGCGGTGGAGAGTCGAGAGAGGCGTCGCCGAGCAGACCGAGTGGCTCGTGCGAGGGTTTCACGAGGTAAATAATAAAAAAAAACTGTTGACAGAGCTATAACCAATCTACACGCACATTTGAGGCTGCTAGAACCAGAGTGGCCTGGAATTTAAACCACGGCCGAAATGGACTTGTACTGCCATTTATGTCAAGATGATGTTACCAATTTTAGGCCCGTCTGGTCTTGTAGATTAACATTTTTAAATTACGAAAATACAAAAAGGTCAAAAATGCAGTTAGGCCACTCTGGTTCTAGCAGCCTCATTTCTACACTTCTTCACACTATTTCCGTCCCATAATGTGATAGAGTCTATCGCCATATCGGGCATACATCCAGACTCCAGGCTAATATTGCATTAAGTGATGGTAAAACTTAATATAATTTTTACCCGACCTCGGGATCGAACCCGAGACCTCAGCACAGCTGTCGTGCCGTTCGTGTATTGCAACTGCGCCATCGAGGCAGTCGTATAAATTTTCATTTCCGCCCCAAATTCAATGATCGGCAATGCACCAATGATTCCCTTGCATTTATTCAAACATGTTTTCATTCATATTTATTATTATTCATTAGTAGCGGTCTTCACTTAATATTAGGCGATGCGACGCAACAACTCTATATTCAAATATAAAAAAAGATTATTTGATTAAAAAAAAAAAACTTGATATCTTTTCGTAACGATCTACTTATTAATTTAAGTATGAATAGTCCCCCAGTTATTATAACACACCTTGTAGGTCAGTGTTTCCCAACCTGGGGCCCACGCCCACAGGGGGCAAGTTGATAGTTAAGGGCGGCAATTTAAAAATGGACTCGACACGACTTTAACCCTTTCGCTTTGGGGTAGAGCCACACTGTAGACAGTTTTGTCTACAGCATGAATGGGCTGGCTCGACTGGATCGTTACCACTGTCTCACATAAAACCTACGTAAAGTAGTGGCTTGCTGCTGCGTTTCGTACGGTGAGTGAGATAACCGGAAGCCCAAATCCCCTCCCCTTCCCAATCCCTAATTATCCCTTTCCTTTAAGGTCGGCAACGCGCCCATGATTCTTCTGGTAGTGGGCGTACATGGGCGGTGGAGATCATTTACCATCAGGTGACCCACTTGCTCGTTTGCTGGCCTATGCCATAAAAAAAAAAAAAAGTGGGGCATTGCCTAAAAAAGGTTGGGAAACACTGTTGGAGGTAGTCCCTATATGATATAAAACGTGATACGTTTGTGCAGGTGGTGGACCCCCGGTTGGTGGCCGCGTTCGACGCGCGCGAGCTGGAGCTGGTGATCGCGGGCGCGCCCGAGCTCGACGTGCCCGACTGGCGGAACAACACCGAGTACCGCGGCGGGTACCACGACGCGCATCCCGTCATCATATGGTTCTGGCAGGCTATCGACAGGTATGCGACGCGATACAACGCCATCTATCGCACATACAAATAAACTAAACTTTTTTTTTTATTTGATTGACTGAAACGAGCAATGAGCTCGCTTTATGGTAAGCCCTGCCTGCCCATAAACCGAAGCACCACGTTCGCAAGCAGAACGTTGAATTACAAAGCACTGCATGGCACTGAACTGCGCTCGTCACTCCGAGACATAAGATGTTAAGTCTCCTAATGCCCAGTTATATCATTGATAGGTAGTTCAATTTTTGTATGATAGGTAGGATTGAATATTGATAACTGTAAAATAATAACAATGAATAGCCAAAAAATAATCAAATCCCACAAAAAAGACTTCTCTGGCACTGTGTTCATAGGTAGTACTGACTTAGGTCACCCAATTGGTTGTTTATCATATTTGTATATAAACTTTATTCAAATATGCTTGGAAGTGGCATTTCCAGTTTCATGATTATTCATACAGTTTTTTTTTGGTAAGCCTGATTATTGAATGATTTGTGGCGTTACAGATTTACGAACGAGCAGCGTCTCAGACTGGTTCAGTTCGTGACGGGAACGTCGTCGATCCCGTACGAAGGGTTCTCTGCGTTGCGCGGCTCGACAGGTCCGCGTCGGTTCTGCATCGAGCGATGGGGACGCGTCGAGTCGCTCCCGCGTGCGCACACCTGCTTCAACCGACTCGACCTGCCTCCGTACCCTACGCCACAACTGCTACATGAAAAACTGCTCCTAGCCGTCGAAGAAACAAACACCTTCGGCATCGAGTGAAGCAAACGCAATATCGCTTGGAGTAGAATCATTGTTCCATACAAACCGTAGTAAGGCGCTGTTGACGCCCGACGCGACTGTGACGCGCATCGTGGCCCCTCGCACGAAACGCAATAATGTAGACCGCGCTAGACTTCATTACCGTTTGGTATTCACTGTTCAACACTGAAAATTGAGATCCGATAAGGATTATCGACGGGTTCGATGACCCCGCGATCGCATTGAAACGCATTAGCAGCTGTAAATAATCGTGACTAATTATAGACACTTTTGTTGTCAATGTAAATAATAGTCAATTGATAAGGCAGACGAAGGACAAAGATAGTGTAGGGGGTCAACTTGATGTAGATGTGCCTAGATATTTATTGTTGTAACTGAATAGCCACTTATCCTACGAGGTTTGTACTTTATTAACGCTTTTAATGTAAGTGAATGTATACTGTGGCTGTGAACGGGACTCAAGTCCTGTGTTTAGATATTACGCTTTACGTCACTAATTTATAATTATATCGTAAATGTAACCTGTCTACGACCCTTGATAAGGATGTTTAATTTATTGGTACAATAGCAAATAGTTGAATGTGACATATGGAAAATAAGTATTTGAATAAAAGTATTATAAATTTTGCTCATAAAATCAAATTCTGAAAATTTAAGAGGATTACATACGAGAGCCCTAGTCAGTTGTGTATATATAACAGTATATCAAGAAGTACTGGTGGTCGTGGTATTTCAAACCTGTCTCCTAGCTTACTCTGCATGTATCAGCTATAACCCATAGTTAAAATGACGATAAACAATACAAATGTGTACTTGTGATGTGAAAATGATAATGTTCCTTTGTTATTAGTAGTAGTTTTTCTGATAAACTTGTATTGTACTAAGTATTTCTTCCAATATGAACATTCATTGTATATGCAGTTCTTAGAACAAACCACCAAATTTGTATTTCAAATGTAAATAAATAACTTATTATTTATTGTGCTTAAGTATCCATTAAATACATAGTGTATGTTTCACATTTATTTTTGTAAGTAATAGCTATATTGTGTTGAATATTTAACTATTTGTGTATTTGTTTGTGTAAATTTTAAGTAAATTGTTTTTGTGTGAAAAATGGTGAAATGTGTCAATATACAACATTACTTACAAACATTTGTTTGATTTTACCCAACATTATCAGTAATATGAGCTGTGGTAATCGTATCTAACCACAAACCAAGCACACAGCATTATGAAATCACACCTACTCACAATAATTTTATTGCAAAACATTCTAGTATGCAACTTCATTTACTAAATACAAGTAGACTGAAATAGTATGTACCCTTGTTTAGGCAATCAAGGGGGAGGAACAAGTAGGAACAGAAAGGAAATAATGCACTGAATCTATAAAAATAATGAAGAATAATATCACACATACAAAATGTTTATTTTCCAAGAAATTCGTGTAACAACAAAAATCAACCTTGTATTTTTAAAACCTTATCTTTTAAACATATACTATTTACAGTTCCCAAAGTCTGCATTTGACAACACAAACTCATCTTGTTATAAAATGCAACAAGGGTTATTTTTTCACAAAATACTATACTAAGTTGTGACGGAGTTATTCAATTATAGCATGTCACAGTCTGCAGTTTAAAATCTTAATTCTCAAGTTAAATGAAAGCTGTGATTACAATATGATAAAAGCTACTGTAACTAGATGCATTATTTGTTTAGCAGTGTAATCAAAATTAAAACTTAAAAATATCCTCCCCCTCCACTGCGATCGGGTGGTGCTTGAGCGCGATCAATTAACCCCCCATTGTTAACTCAAACAAAGTAAACTCAATTCAAGAATCCAACCATCAATGTCTACATTGACCGACACAACATAATCATAATACACGCTCATGTAAATATTTTGTATATTTACTTCAAAAATAACGGTACAATATTTAATTTGTAACTCTATCGTAGTTTCGAAAGGGAGAAGAGCGGAGGCTCACTGCGAGTCTAGCTGAGAGAGGGGAAGTCCTTGCTGTCGTCCACCTTGGGTGGTGCCGCGGTGGGGCGCAGCACCGGTCGCTCCTCGGGCTGCGGCTCCTCACGGGGCGGAGCACCCCGACCGCGTCCGCGACCACGTCCGCGCCCGCGACCACCCGGGCCGCCGCGTCGCGACTGGTCGTTGAACGTGAACTCGATGCCGAGCACACGCTTCTGGCGGCCCACGCGCTGCGGGTAGTCAGACAGGTCGTACTCGTCGTCGCTGTCCTCGTCCTCACCACGTTCACCTTCCTTCTTGCGCTCGAGCACCACCAAGTTCTTCCACTGGCTGAGGTCCTCGCCCTCGCCGGCCTTGCGCAGGTTGTACTGCGGCTGTGTACGCTGAGCGTTGCGCAGCGCCTTGTACTCGTCGAGCGTGAGTTCGCGCGGCTCGTCCTCAGCGGGTGCGGCACGCTCGGGCTCGGGCTGCTGTCCGTCGCCGGCACCCGCCTCCGGCGCCTTCTCCTCGGTCGCTTCGCCCTCGGAGCCCGTCTTGTTGAACTCGTCGATCTCGTCCTTGAGGGTGCCCCAGTTGTGCGGGCCTGCACCTTCGCGCTTGTCGACCGGCTTCACCCCTGTCTTGTCGGAACCGGATCTCCTGTCGAACTCGCGCTTGCCGCGATTGTCGTACGGCGGCCGCGGCCCGCGCGGTCCGTCGCGACTGTCGCGACTGTCGCGTCCTTCGCGAGGCTCGCGACCCTCACGAGGCTCACGGGGCTCACGCGGCGGCCTCGGTCCCCGGCGCTCTGCACCTTCGGGATTGTCGCTGAAGTTGCGCCGCTCGAAGTTGGGGCGGCGATCGCCGAACTCGCGTCTGGGAGGCCTCGGCACCCCCTCCTTGTTCTCGACGGTGCCGTTCTGAGGCCGGTCTTCACGGCGGCGCGGCGGTGGGCGTTCCGCATTGCGTTCATTCGGCCGAGCGGGGCCCTTACTCTTTAGTTGTTCGCCGCTCTTGATGTCCTGAGACTTCACATTTTGAGTCTCCTTGATTCCCTTCCGGGCGGGAGCAGTGCCGCTTTTGACGGGTTTCACCTCAGGTTTGCCTTTGTTCTCTTTTTCGGCATCTTTGGTCTTCTTTTTTTGCTCTTTCGCCTGCTCACGCGCTTTTAACGCATCAAGAGGATCGGTCTCATCGTCCAAGAAAAGAGCATATCTGTTCACGACTCCCACACCGTAGGAATTCTCCATTGTGATCCTCTTGATGATTTAATCACACTAGAAATGGATGTTATTGGATTATTTTCACACACTTTAGTAAGGCGACATTTTGTCTTATTTTATTGATTTCATTTAATATGGCGGACAAAGCGAACACACTACTACGCCATATGACGAAAGGAATAGAGAAAAGATTGGAGATGGCGGAACACTTTTTTTTTAAACATTTGTCTATGGCGTATTGTACCAAAAAAAAAAGCTGACATTCTTGGCATAGGCAAAGAGAATTGAACCACTACGATGTATGTTCATTAATTCATTACTATTCAATGCCAGTCAATACACGTATTTAAAGTACTTTACATAACGATATTATCAAAGTAGAGCACTATCTTCTATACTTATAAAATAACATGTCCTGACTGACTGACTGATTCATCATCGCCGAGCGCAAAATATCAAGGCTACAAGCATGAAATTCGGACTGTATATTCATTTTGTTATGTAGGCACCCACTATGAAAGGATTTTAGAAAATTCCACCAAAAAGGGGTCAAAATAGGGGATGATAATATGTATGAAAGTCCGTCATTTTGAAAGTTACATAAACAAACTTTTGTATTTCGGTTATTGTCGTAAAACAAATAAATACGTGTTTCAGGAATGTTGGAAATTTTAGTTAATAAGAGATGAAAAGGGGGGTGAAAGTTAATGCGAAAGTGAGTTTGTTTGTTACGCTTTCACGCCTAAATTACTGAACCGATTTTGATGAATTGGTGGTTACAGGCTATTTTTATCCCGGAAAATGCTGTTCACGCGGGCGGAGCCGCGAGCAAAAGCTAGTAATATGATAAATATACATTTTTAGGAACGTTATTTTTATATGAATAGATATATTTCCTCATTATTATACATTGAAATAGATCGCCGAAATATTGATAAAGTTGAACTCATTTCGTGGTACTTATACACGGTGATGAACTTGATTTACTGCTGCCTGCAGGGCCCAAACATGTTTCCATTAGCAAGCCACAGACTAAATAAGGGTCGCAATCACCAGCAGGTCTTCTATCTTCCAAAAAGCCTTTACCCTTTTCCTTAACGTGTCTTTGAAGGCGAATTGAAGCTTTTCTACTTGCAATACCCCAAGAAAACTTATCGAAAGGTGCAGTTTCAAATTTTCCTGATAAACGCATTCTATTTGTTGTTTCATCATTACCATATCTCTTCATATGTTTCATATGGTTTGCTTCTAATTTTTTTATGCATTCTTCAATGAACTTATAACCACCCTCAGACCGCATCCTTTTCGTGCTAAAATTATGATGCATACCTATACCAGGATGCAAGCGCCCCATTGGCTTGGGATGGTACGTAATATCCACACCATAATCTTCTGCCACGCGTGCCATAATGTAGCGTGACATCCATAGATCATCAGCCCCTTTTATACCAACTGATGTACCTATCTGCCATTCCCAACTCGCATGCATAACCTCAGCATTAGTTCCTTCAAAATCAAGACCCGCGTACAGACACGCTTTTACATGTGCTTCAGAAATATCTCTTCCTACCACATTCTTTGCACCCACTCCACAGTATGAAAACTGATATTTAAAATGTGGAAAGCCACCACCTTTTGGCCAGCCTAGTCCCCAGCCATCCATATCTAGCATGGTGTACTCTTGTTCTAGCCCAAACCATGGTTCTTCCTCAGCGTGATGAATGCACAAGTCATTGCAGTACTTTCTATGGTTCGTTGATGCAGGTTGGCCATCACCGTTATACACCTCACACAGGACTAACACATGTGGATCACATCGGAAAGGGTCTCGATACACGTAGGCAGGCTTCAATATGGTATCAGAATTTTCAGTTGTAGCTTGACCGGTAGAACTGCCATCGAATGCCCAAAGAGGTGCTTGTTCTCCTGAATATGGCACACAATTAAGAATTCTATCCTTACTTCGCATATTTATACCGGAGCCATCAATCCAAACGTACGTTGCTAATACTTTATTACATGGCAAAGGTAATCTCATATACCTGTCCATTACTTTTTTACCCAAAATATGATTTATAGAATGTTTCAGTAGTGTTCTTTTCTGTATTATCGTATCAAAATTATTTTTATGCAGTAAAGTTACTATCTTGAAGAGGGATTCCATTATTTTTAATATAAAGTTCACCAAAATTTTTAATTGAATTTCGTTTTAATGACTTGCTATGAAAACAAACATTATTGACATTTTTGTTTTTATAACCAAAAAAAAAAAAGAAAAAATGCCAGTTGCTTAAAAAGACAGCCTTAGATGTATAAAATATGTAATTTATTATATATAAAATAACATCTAATATATATCTAGAATATAGGAACCGTTTAATGTTCTAAATACTCGACAAAACCACAGCATTTTCTTTTTGTCACTCAACAAAATAAAACTATTATATAGTAATTACAAAAACATTTGTTGAACGTCATTACAGTGTAATACTTTCACAAGCATGTCTCTGCCAAAAGAGCACATACTCTGTAAGGGTCACAGTCTCCAGCAGGACGCCGATCCTCCAAAAAGCCTTTCCCTTCAGATACAACGCTTCGTTGAAGTCGTACGGCTGGACTGCGATCTGCTACACCCCAGCGACATGAATCATATGAAGCCGTTTCAAATTTTCCAGTTAACCTTTTTTTATTTTCTTCACCATTACCCAGGCCATAATTTTTTATAAACTTATCTTGTTGATCACATAGAATTTTGCACACTTTTTCTATTTCTTTTAATCCTCCGTCACATCGCATCTTTTTAACACTAAAATTATGATGACATCCTATACCTGGTTGATTTTTACCAACTGGTTTTGGGTGGTAACTAATAATAGCCCCGAAATTTTCTGCTATTCTGCCAAGAAGGAATCGACCTAACCACAAATCATCTGCTGCTTTTATACCCATGGTAGTACCGACTTGAAACTCCCATGAACCTTTCATGACTTCAGCATTGGAACCTTCGTAATCCATTCCGGCGTAAATACAAGCTCTAGCGTGGCATTCCACAATTTCCCTTCCAGAAACATGTTCACCGATACCGCAATAAGAATATTTCGATTTCTGCACTGGATATCCTCGCACTTTTGGCCAACCGAGTGGCCACAGATCAATGTCAAACATGGTATATTCTTGTTCAATTCCAAACCACGGTTGCTGTTCAGATATTTTACTCAATACTTTAACACAATGAGCTCTGAAATTCGTCGCTGTGGGAGTTCCATCACCGTAATAAGTCTCACAAAGTATAATTACGTGAGGGCTCTTGCGAAAAGGATCTCTGTATACAGCAGCAGGTATTAATAAAGTATCAGAGTCATTAGTTTTAGCTTGTCCAGTTGAACTTCCATCGAATGACCACTTGGGAACTTTGCTTAAGTCACAAGGCTCTTCATTTAAAATGCGATCTTTAGAACGCATATGAATACCACTTCCATCTATCCACACATAAGTAGCTAGTATTTTGTTTTCTGGTAATGGCAAATTTAAATAGTGGTTGAAATATGCGTTTAAAGGGGTTTTAACTCTTGTCATACCTGTTGTAAAATTGTCAACGCTTAGATTTCTGATAGAGAAAACAATATTGATGAATTGACGACTGAAATGTTTAAATAGAACCATTATGAAATCTTTCAACAGAATCTTCGAAATTATTTAAAAATGTACTAATTCCAAAAAAAAATCTCAAAGTGTAGCATTGATTTTAGAAATCCAGTTGGTCTTGACGAAAGTAGGACTAGAATCATGAATATAAGGATACATTGAATGAAATTAATTAATTCGTAATTATTCAAATATTATTACCATTCAACTTAAAAAAAAAGTAACTTAAATAAGTACAGTCAACCTGGGTAATTTTGGCTCACTTTAGAGGTAATTTATAGTAGTACGGATTTACTTTTATTGTAATTTGTCATAAATGAGTGTTTCTAGTGGGATATTGGCCTTTATAATCTAAATTCCTGTGTTATTTATCAAAACGATAAATAAAAGACCCTTAAATTACCAAAAATTTGGTGAGACAAAGTTACACTGACATTTGGGTAACATTAATAAGTATGAGGAGTTGATGAAGAAAATCTCTAATTTATGTAGTTTTTGGTAAGATTAGCTTGTCATATTGATAAAAAAAATATATTTCGTTTATATCACTCCCTGTTTTCCAATTACAGCACTAAAGCGCATTATGCGGCATAATGCTCAACGTGAATGTTTCAACTACAGCAACGCTACGCACAATCAAGCACTCTCAAAAGTACTCCTTTCGGGTGATACATTCAATCGATACCATCTCAGTAACAGAAAATAAACAAGTGTTTTTTCTTTAAGTTGGCATTGATCGAAATTTTATTTATATTATCGTTAGTAATTAATATTGTTTATTGTTGAGAATTTTTTTTAAGCTTTCGTCTTATCGTAGTGTTTTCGAAATATTCAAAAGTTAATTCAGACCCTGTTAAAAAGTAAATGTAAGGATGGATGAAGGTATAAACATTGACTATTTATATTTTTATTCTCAACACTGAACTTAGCGCACTCTGGTGGTGCACTAGAAAACTAATTCACGTTCCAATTAGCATTAAGCACACTTCGGCATTGTGCGCCACTGAGTCGCATTATGCTCTGTAATTGAAAAACAGGGTATATCTCCTTTTTAGTGGCAACGTAGGGTTGCCATATTAATACAATATTGAACTGCCTGGTTTTTCGAAATCAACTTCTATTTCATGGAACTCCTCAATCAAGTTATTATTGTATTAATCAGGTTTTGATGTACTTATAATCATTGAGCAATGCCTGAAATAATAAAAAATAATAAAACAAACTCAATCACATAAACAAAAGAAACATAATATCGGCTCTCAATTCCCCCATACCATGTATAGAAATTGATCATCAATCGCATAAAAATCGCATCGTTTTGTGATTTTAGATCCTCCAAATCGACTAACTATATTTCGGGGGTGACAATTAAATATGTCAAGCTTTGATGGCCACTTCCACCCTTCAAAACTTTTTTGCATAATTAAAATTTTCACGCATTGTCTGTCCTCGCCCCGAGCTAATGTTACCCCAAATGATCTGAAAATGAAACGGATCAAAGATTAATTAAAGATTTTTTAAAAAATCTATCAAAATCGCGGGATATTTCAGTGTTATTACATAAAAAACATATGATTCTTCAACATAAAACTGAGCTCGCCTTCTGTAGTTCTTCTGTAGTAACTGCTATACACAACTTTTTAGCAAGTTTATTTTTAACTCTATTTACTGCCTAAATTTTGAATAGTGAGAAAAAAATATATATTTGATAAATGTCAATTGTCACTGCAGGTTTCGTTTAAAAACACTTTTTATTTTCATAGATTAAACAACTTATTATTATACAGTGATTCAGTAAGCAGAGAAAAAATTAAATGTTCAAATACAAGTTAGTGAGTCAATGTTACATTGAAAGCTAAAGTTACCCAGGTTGCCTGTAATTGTAATAAGTACTGTAAAAATATTTTTTTCTTGATAGCATCCCCCGCCAACCATAGACGATAGATAAAGCTTCCAAATGTCAACATTTGACAACAAAACAATGTGTATTTACGTTTACTTTTATCAATTAAATTATTATTAGGCATAAATAATGAGTTAATAGAATCTTAAAATAAGAATATAGCTCACATCTATATTGAAAGTATATTTTCATCGATTTCGATGAGGAGGACTATACATTTACAAAATTTGAAACTTCAACTTCGGCGGAATTAAAATGGAAACGTAAATATCTGAATTCGTTCTGGTATTTTACAATAGTTACATGCTTTGGAGCACAATAATCTTTACTTCATATTACAGAAAACACTTGACCGGCATCTAGAAATTAAAATATATTTTATTTATCCCAATTTTTTATATACAGTACAAGTCGTGTAAAACATGATATTTTTCATGGAAAATAACGGGACATTGAGGTTATATTATATCATAATACATAACATCCATGTGGAGAATCACATGTTATTTTTATTTATAAGTTGAAAGCATGACTGACATGTGCTATGCATTATTATGAAATTATAACCTCACTTCTAATTTAAGGTTATTGATAAAAATACTATATTATTACTTTTTAATATACAAACCGCTTTGTATTTTTTAGTTTATACATGAAGTAAATATACAATAGTACAATTTTCTATTTTGAATTCCAGCTAAAAATACTCATGTTGTTCATAACAGCTTAACATGGGTTAAAATTGATAGAAACTAATAAATGATTGTCTTAAAGACTCGACGTAATCACTTGTAATGATTAATATACATAGTACATTGTAATTCTTTAAACCAGAATTCTACCAAAAAGTCAACTATATGCTGAATTTGCGCTATTTTAGTTAACCTCTATAATATGATAGAGGTCAAACTACCACAATAATGTTACACATATTAACACAACAATAAAAGTTAAGTTCTATGAATGTATAAAAGAATTGTACATTGCTATTAAAATTGAAGCAATAGCTTTACGTTTTTTATTCAGATATGTTTTTTGTTGAATTGATTTCACACTTAGGTTCAAATGCCATTTCAACCAATGACAGTTTATAAAGTTGGTTTATATTTTACAAAGTTTTTGATATATATTTTTTTTATTTCAGCATTAAAGTGAATGCTGCATTCTTGTGTAACTTTGAAGTGATGCAGATTCTCCAGAAACTGAAGGACAACACTCAAAAGAGACATAAGCGTGAGGCATCCCTGGCCACTGTCACTTATGAGGTAATCACATATAGAGGATAACATACATACATACTCACGCCTGTATCCCTGAAGGGATAGGCAGAAGTGTAACCAGTACACCCACATTTCGCCGAGCGTATTTCCGTCCCATGATGTGATGGGGGCGAGCCTATCGCACATACTGGGCACAATTCCAGACTCCAAGCCAATACTAAGCATTTTGTGAAAGAAACACCCAATATCATCCCTAGCCTGGGGTCGAACCCAAGACCTCAGCATAGCAGTCGTACTGCATCTGCAATACAACTGCACCACAGAGGCAGTGAGTACAGTGCTGTCCAAATCTGCTAGACAGCATTACATTAATATGTTTAGATGCTTTATAAGAGTTAGAGGTTAAAGAATATAGCATAGAGAATGGGCCTGCTTGACAAAGTTGTTAATAATTTCTCACAGAAAAATGACAAAGTAAGAGCTCTAGCTGTTGTATTTTGTATGGTGAATGCGATATTTAACGGGCAATGGAAATTACAACGCCGAGGGACCCACTTATTAGCTTGGATGTTAAGACAGCCTCCGTAGATTAAATATATTAAAACTGTTTATAAAGAATAAGGTTCATAAAACATATAACAGTAATTTTATTTTATTTTTCAGACTGTTCACTATTTACAAGATACTGAATGTAAAAATCAAAGTGCAAAATCCATACAAAAATTTCTAGAAGGCATGAAGCAATACAAATTGACGAAAGTGGAAAAATTGATGATGGTAAACACACCCCCGAGAACTGAACTAGAAATACAACTGGTGAGAATTATTTGAAATTTAGTTTTTTTCACTTGTTCGTTTTTCTTTGTTTCGTAAAATTAGTAGGAATACTCCACAGTTTAAGGTTTATAATTTTTTTTATTGTTTTTTGGTATATAAAATACTTGTCATTAATGACTAAGAATAAAAATGTTATCAAAAAATCTGTTACAAACAGTACAAATAGTAGATTGTAATGTTTATTACGTTTATGTTCTTTTTAACCCCTAACAAAAACGTCTTTTGTCTGTATATTTATGTGTGGTCATGTGAAAGTGAATAAACCAACTTGAATGTGTTTTGTTTTTATTTTAAAGCTGAGTTAACCATTACGGTTTTTAGCTATGTATTAAGAAAATCTCAAAAATAAAGATTTTTAAAAGATGGTTTTTAGATTGTCTCTTATGTGTGTGAGATTTCCATTAATTTTTGTAAATGGAGATGAACCAATAGGTTGTTCACCTGACCACTACAACCTATGTACACTTAAAAAATAAAGGAATCCCTACTGCCCACTTAATGGGTTTGCCAATGCCAATGCTTCTATCATTTCATTTTTAAATTTAATCAACTGCATCGGGCATCTCACGCCTGAGTGATTAAACTCTTCATTTATTTTATGTGCTCGCTTCACTTGATGTTATCAAAATTGACCAAAAGTACAGAGCCATTTCACTTGTTGTTATTATTAATGTGTAATATGTATGTTACAGATTGTCCAAGAAAGTGAAGAAAGGTTGTCGGAAGAACAAGTACAGGAGATAATTGCATTAGTAAACAAGTATTTACCCGTGTCACATGAGAACACATGACGCTCACCCATACTGCCCGTACAATCAAGTGACTTGAGCACAATGTCCATGTTTGTAGGGTAACATTCTTTGTTCATCCGGTATTTAGTGGCCCTGTATACGCGTAAACAGTTATGTGGGCCTTAATGCTTTAAAACAAACGAAGTAATGAAGTTCGGTAACGTACATGAAGTATAGTAGGTATAGAATAGCAATTACTATGCGTGCCAAATAAGAATAGGATCGCGTTTGCTGCCAACTTCACACGATAACTGTCAAAGTAATACTGCTAGCAAAAAAAAGTGCAAAAAAGAAATTTCATATATTTTTTATTGTTCATAGATATAGATTTAATTATTGTATAATCATTATATTCATTTAATAAATACTATTCTTGAATTTTATTAATGGATAATTTTGGATAAATTAATTATGGAACTGTAAGGAAAGAGTTTAAAAAATGAACAAATACACAGTTAATGCTACTATCACCCTAATATGACGCAATTTTGTGACGCTATTGAGAAGCTACCATTGTGCCGTTAGCTATGCTTTCGTGTATACGCGCGTGTGTCTTATATCTTTTGCCTACTGGGCTTCCTTGTTATTGTTATTTTTATAAATATGCTTTTTCTTTGAAATCCTACTCATTTATAATTAATTTGGCGTGAAATGTATAAGAAATACCAAAAAAACGTACAGTAAACATTTAAACTGAATATAATTTGTTTACTGATTTTTTGGCACACCATACACTTTGGTAATGAAGTTTGCGCGTATTGCTGAACAAAATGGCGTCTTGACAGTCCTATTCTTATTTGGCACGCATAGTACAATAAAAGAAACTACTACTAAAAAGGTAAATTTATTAAACATGTAAAGTGATTTTTGAAGTGAAACTTCAGAATCGTTGTGATTTGAAACTCCACGAAACGAAAATGCGTCACGACAAAAAGATAAACATATTCAAAAAATAGGATTTAGCCGGCGAGAGAACAAAATAGATTACAAGTATGCTATCACGCTTCTTTGCGCCTGCGTACAACAAAGCCTTAGGAAAATGTGTCATAAACAACGTGGTGTATTATTGACGTGTTTTATACTTTTGCATTTGCGTATTAAAATTCGTTGGTTAATTAATTTATTTTAATAACTCTGAAGTTTTACTTCCGGCGTGTGTGAATTGCACCCACACACTTTTTTTCACTCATTATTATTTCGGAGAAACAAGTATTTTACGTTATAAATCACACATAACATACTACATAAAAATTCTAACATATAACATTATAAAAGATTAATTATTCCCCATTTAAAACGCTACCCATGGCTTTACAATTTTTATTGGCCGTAGATCATAGTAATATTCGAAATATTAATATTGATATGAATATTTTATAGGTACTACATTACGTACGGGCTAGGTTCCAGAACTTTCTTACAACGTATCGTTTTATAGCATAGAGTTAAAATTAATTCAGATGTTATTGTTTATACAAGAGAAATAAATGGATCTAAGAGCTTTAAACAGTCATTTTGCCCAGCAGCCTCCATACATTAGGTAAAACTATTCGGTGTATTTTTACGTAAACCTTTCTTATGGTTTTTGAGTACATATGGAACAATTTGCTTCTTTCCTCTCCGAAGAGGGAAGAAGCATTTATACAGGCCGACATGACTCTGGTGACCACCGATAAACTCATTGTTGGTTGCTGGTTTTTTGGATTGCACTACGCTTACCATCAGGTGTAGTGCAGTCACTTTGCCGCGCTCAGATAAAAAAAAAAGTAGAATGGAGTTCATGATAGGCTACAAACGCATTTTGAGTTCTTGTGGCGTGTATACAATCGTATTTTTACAAACCTCGACACGTGCCTCATAAGGCAACTAACCTGAAGTTGCTGGTGGGAGGGTAGTTGAGACATTTTTGTACCCGACTGGATAGCGACCACCGTACACATGGTGAAAAACATCCCGGTGCGATCGTCATTGTATTTGGACTGCACTGTACTTAACTTGGGTCCAATATACAGGGTTATTTTTAAAACACTGACAACCTCGCAGGGCCATATAGCTGACCTCATAAGGAACAACTTTTGTTCTACGAGTTTGGACATAACTCAATACATAAGAAAAAAAATGATTTTACAAGTTTTTGTTATGTAGTGTTTTTGTTCGTACGTTTATGTACGTGTAGGTATTATCGATCGAGGCGGCGCGGCCGGTCATTGAACTGACGCGGGCGCGCGTGTATTACGTAATCTGCGCGTAGGTAAAATTCAAGACGGAAATTAAATTCATAATTATTTTTGTATGAGAATAAAATCTAACAAATTATGAAAAGTCGTAGAACAAAGTAGTAGCAAATGACCTTAGGAATCTACTCCTGCGAGGTTGTCAGTGTTTTAAAAATAACCCTGTAGTGACTTTGCCGTGTCAGTATAAAAAAATGAATATTAAATGAACAATACCCAACATACATACTTTTTTATTTATTGTTTAGAAACCACAGCTATACAAAAAAAAATCTCGTATATTTAGAATGTAAGGCGAATAATAAGATTTCCACATTTAACATTTCATGTATAATTTGGATAGTGACCGGACAATGAAAGAAAATAAAAAGGATTTATAACTTCTATATTTCAGGTAGCGGTCAGCGTTGCTTTAATCTGTAAATAATTACATATTTTATAATTATCATATGAATTTAAATTTATAAATAAACTGAACAACACAAAGTTATTGAATCAGAGTTTAATGTTTATGCAACTAAGTAATCGTCTGGTGGATATAATAAGGAATTAGATCCTTTATAGGCAGGGATCCCTGAGCCATTTTTCCACTTGATTACTATCAAGCTAATTTTTCGTAAGTAGCTTCGTTTCGATGAGACGCCCAACAATTCCCTATGCGAAAATATATCGATTTGATGAGTCCCAAAAATGTATTACTAACTGGTTTTTTTTTTTGTTAAATTTGATGATAATTATCTAAATTATTCAAAAAAATATTTGTCCTACAAAATGTATGGTATGATCAAAGAGTCCCCTGCTTCCAACATGTATCGATAACGAGGTCATCAAAAATGATTACTAACCAGCTGATTTTTTTGTTTTTACTTAGTTAATATTTATATAATTTAACAGTCATATTGTCCTACAAATAAAAAAAAAAGTGTGCGTCCCGGGACGCTCGACAAAAGTGATAACTTAAACTAATGTGGGTTAAAGTGAGAGCGGAGGAGCCTGCCACAGTCGTGTCAAAGTCTTGTGAAAGTCCGTTCAAAGTCCGGTCCAAGCCGACTGGTCACTGTGTGGCGCCACCTGGGACTTCGAAATAATCGATGTTCCAGGGAAGTCGGCTAGCGCTGGCTGGTCAACAGGCCCGCGTGACGTCTCACAGAAGGTTCTCGAATATTCTGGAACCTTCCGCTCGTCGCTGCTCGCGTTACGGAACGTTTCGGTTCACCCTCCCATAAGAAGTTATCACTTCAAAAATATTTTTTTTAGTATCATCAAATCGAAATATTTTATCCTTGCTACCTCTGTTAGCTACCACAATAGAGAATTTTCGCATAGGGAATTGTTGGGTGTCTCATCGAAACGAAGCTACTTACGAAAAATTAGCTTGATAGTAATCAAGTGGAAAAATGGCTCAGGGATCCCTGACTATTAAAGCAGTGGTTCCTAGACTTTTTTCTCATAGACCACTTTCAAAATGTAGCTGGTTCCGGTGGACCTCCTGCGGCGCTTTGCAAGTCTCGACACGATGTATTGAATATGGAATATGCAAGTTTTTATAAGTAACTGTCGCTGAGCTTCTTAAAATATTATCTGCCTACATTGATAGATGAAGTTTAACAACATTTTAGTCTTCACTATCGAAAGCAGACTAATTTTCGTGGTCCCCGCTTACGAACTGTGAACCCCCATATTTTTGTCATGCCGACGTAGACTGTTGTGTTTTGGTTTGAAGGACATTGAAGCCAGTGAAACTACTGGGAATTATGAGACTTAACAGGACTTATGTCTCTGGGTGACGAACGCAATTCAGTGTCATGCAGTGCTTTGTAATTCAAAGTTCTATGTGGTGTTGCTTCTGTTTATGGGCAGGCGTGGCGCTTACCATACTCGATGATTTCGCCAATATCGAGGTGGGAAATGACACAGTTTTGTTTTTGAAAAGGTTTAAATCAGACTATTAAGCAGTGTTTGTAGTGATGAATTTTCATAGTTTTCATACATAAGACACACTTATGATAATCTCTGCTTATTTTTTATTTCAATTATAATTATCATAAACAGTAATTTACCATGGATGTCATGGTGCTGCCACACCGGTGTTATAAAATGTTAACAAACATTTTATAACATTAAACATTTACTAACATTATTTAACATTGTGATAAAATGTATCAATTTTTTGTTAACAAATGTTTAATAATGTTTTGTAAACATTTTATAACATCGGTGTGGCAGCACCATCACACGTACCAGCAGTATACGTCAGTATAGTAAGTATGTCACACTATGTTTGTATAGCTTTATATCGCCGATCAATACTACAATAATCTCTGCTTTATTTTGTTAAGCACTTATACTTATTATAAACATTATTATGAATGCTCGAAAATGTTCTAAAATTTTCAAAAAAGTATAGATAAATAAGATTTATTATTGAATTATTTACTGTCGGCAGTCAGTCGGTTGATAAACGGCATATATATATATATATAATTATCCGAGCTCTGTGACTGTGAAGTGACTGCACTACACCTGATGGTATGTGTAGTGTAGTCCAAAAAAACCAGCGACCACAGGTGGACAGGTGGATGACCGAGACAGGCACAGTAATACAAGGATGTACCCCTATACCCGCCCTAACCAACCATCAAATCACGTCGCAAGCCCCTCGAGAGAACCGGATATACACTGGCTGATCCTGGAACGCGATCCACACAAGGCGTGTGGATCACTATGGCAGGTTTTAACACTATGAGTACGGTGGTCGCTATCCGGACGGATACGAATATCCTTCCACCAGCGATGTAATCAATATTTGAGTACTTGCGTTTATTCGTAAAATCCGGACAATGTTCTTTCCTTAAATTTAAAGTTGCCGAGTCCGATATAAGTGGCAACATTGTTTAGTAACTTCTTATCGATATATGTAGGGTGACCACGCTTTTCTGTTTAATGTACAAATGTGCACTAAAAAGAGTCTGGAGAAAACGTTCTAAATCCGTTGTAACAGCTTAATAAGTTATACTGCAGCTTTTCTTTGTTTTTATTACACAATTAACTTCTTTCATCATATGTATATACCAGATATTTAGCTATTTTGTGATCATACTTTTATTTATTTAAATCCTTATGTTTGCAATTGCCTATAATGATGAATAACTTTTTCTTTGTGCGATATTTGTTTCCTAAATACCATTTAACCTGTAAACTGCTGCAGCATTTACCATTATTAATAAAGTGTTGATTATAATTCATGGTGTTGCGTTATTGCCCGATAATAAACATTCTGTTTGAAACGCAGATACACGTTTATAAAAGCTATCAGCATTTAACATTTGTAATAAAACTAATTGATCACCACGCTAGTTCACCGCGACTGCTTGTGGTGTGTTCATAATTCTAGCTTTAGTAGTTTTTGAGAATTCGTGATTAATCAGTGAGTAAATTAGTGAGTGGTATTTCGCTTTTATATTTGTACATAGACAGATAGATAGATTACTTCTGTAACTTTTTACGATTAGCCTCATAAATATGTAAATTATTAAATTAAGTTTATTTTTTCTTAATTTTCAAAATGTACGTTAGCCATAATACTAGATAATATTCTCAATATCGTTAAAGCATAGACACCCTACTAGAAAGATAAGCAATGTTAACTCATGTGCCTCTCCCTCTTTTCAAGGTCACAGATTTTAGATTGTTTTTCTATGGAGCGCGCACTCCTTATAATATATAATTACTCCAAGATTATATCTTATTACGCTGCAAGTGATTACGACATATTTACGTAAATTAATTTTTATATTCACATATAAATACGAAATATGTTTAAAACCTGAACATTTACGAGGTGGATTTTGATAAAGAACTAACTATAACGTTATAAGGTAAGTTTGCATGTGAAACAAAACTGTGTTTAGCATTTAGTATCTAATATTTAAACATTATTATCACGTAGCTGCACGGTACTGCCTTGGTAGCGCAATTGTTTTGCGTACGTGGTACGACTACTCAGCTGAGGTCTCGGGTGCGATCCCCGGGTCGGGTAAATTGATAATGGGTTTCCTGTCACATAATATGCTCAGCATCATCCCGGAGTCGGTATTATGCTCGATATGGCGATAAGCTCGCATCACATCATGGGACGGATATACGCTCAGCGAAATATATGTACTGGTTACTCGTCTGCCTAGCCATTCGGGGATTACAGGCGTTGGTACGTATAACGTAACTGTCCTTATAAGAAAACGAACATTTTTAATGTATTGCATTCATATTTTCTACTACTGAATGTGAAAATTTTAAAGTTTGTCAGTGAATCTGAATGTTTCTTAGTTAATCACGCCTTACGCCTTAACAGCTGAACGGTTTTGGATTAAATTTGGCATATTATAGACATAGAGAATAGTCTCCATAATTTTTGACAATCAGCATAATATTTATAAAAACGTAGTTCATTGAAATAAAACTAATTTAAACGGATTTTATCGCGGTTTTTTATTTTAATTGTGGTCACGACATTTCGAAAGCTTTTCAGCCTTCGTGGTCACGGGGTGAACCACCGCGATAAAATCCGTTTAAATTAGTTTTATTACACGCTTTTTAACTTCACCTGTATGTTTGTTTGTATGTTTGTTTGTATGTTTGTTTGTATATTTGTTTGTATGTTTGTAACCGACTCCTTTGGGCGCGATTTTGACCCACTTTAAACGGCCAGATTTCGTTCAAACTTGGTAGATTTATCGAGGACCGATGACAATACACTAATTTGATAAAAAAATAATAATAATTTAATAATAATAATAATAAAATAATAATTTAATTTAATTAATTATTAATATTCGGGTTAAGAATTAAAATTGTACTCTCTGGATCTTCGTTAATTATAGGGAATATCGTAGTATCTAATAGTGTCAATAGATGGCGCTTTCTTGATATTCGGGTTTAAAATTATACTCTCTGCTACAATATATTTATATTTTAACTAAAAAATGAAAAATAAATAATAGTTTTAAAAAAACTAAAAAACACGCTTTTATAGAAAGTCTAACTAAAAAATTTAAAATAAATTTGAAGAAAACAATGTATTTTATTGTAAAAAAAAAGCGTGGGGTGCTTTTTAAGATACTATCTGAGTTTTGGCGGGAATTCTGACAGTGCAGTTCATCGCTTATTTTAATTTATTTCATGAACTAGTTTAGAGTTGTGTTTGTTGTATAAAAGTGATGTGGATTTGTTCAATAAACATTAACGGCGATGAACAGTATATGGAAACATTGAAATAACTGAATTAAGAATCGTACTGAAAGGAGTTAACACCATAACTCCGAAAAGACCTTGAAATCGTCCGCACCCGTGTTTCATCGTTCTTGTAATACTTGAGAATACATTATACTTGACACTGGCTAAATGCATAATACTGCGAAAGCCATTAATAAAAAAGAAAGAAAGATACTATCTAAATGATAATCCTTCTACTCATATGTGTCAATATAATATTGATTACTATTGACACCATGCACCCCACGCTTTTTTTTACAATAAAATACATTGTTTTCTTCAAATTTATTTTAAATTTTTTAGTTAGACTTTCTATAAAGGCGTGTTTTTTAGTTTTTTTAAAACTATTATTTATTTCAATGAGTAACATTCGCGTAAACCTAAGAAATCATCATAAAAACGTAGTTTTTAGTTTCTTAACTATTTTTAAGAATAATCTTTTGTTGAAGCAGATTTTTGCTGTATTTATGGGGCCTCTAAGTATATTTTTTCAGTAAAAATGCCCCGTCTCGTGCTATACAAGTTGGACGCGAGTCCGCCAGCATGCGCAGTGAGGGTACTCGCCGACATTCTCGGACTTCAGTTGGAATTCAAGGACCCCGACTTCTTCAACCTCGAACACAAGTCTGCTGAGTACATGAAGGTGGTGTTATTCTATTACAGAGGTTTATTTTTTTCTCATGGACCACTTCCATTATTCTATTACAGAGGTTCCCAGACTTTTTTCTCATGGACCACTTTTAAAATTTAGCTGGTTCCGTTGTCCCCTGCAGCTACATTTCTACCATATTTCCAAAAATCTTAGGAAGAAAACTTACGATTTGTGAACAACCGTTTTTTTATCACGCCAACGTAGACCCCTGTCGAATCTCCCGTGGACCCCTGGGGGTCAAGTGGACCAGTTTGGGAACTAAGGTTCTATTACGTCATTGATTTTCATAGATAACTTCGACCTTATATACTTTACCAACTTTAAATTATCCCTAATTCTTAACTGATTCGAAGAATAGGTTATATCATGTATACTATATTATAGGGCGCTAAACGAGCAAGAGGATCATCTGATGGTACCTCAGTGATCTCCAGCTTCCATATACTACATCCACAATACCAGAAGGATCATAGTCGCGTTGCCGAACTTAAAGAAAAGGCATAATTACGGGATTGGAAAGGGGAGGGGCATTTGGACCTTCAAAATTATGTCACTCACCGTACGAAAGGCAGTAGCAAGCCGCTACATTACTCCGGTTTTCTATGAGACAGTGGTAACGACCCGGTCGAGGTCTACAGCGTGGCTCTACCACACAAAAAATATTTTGCGCTTATTAATAACATTATTGTGCAGTAATAAATAACTCATGACCAATGTTTATGTAATCAATACACGGATAATACGATTTTAAACGATAAGATAATCAGTAGGAGTTTGACGCAGGTAAATATCTTCAGATAGGACGTAAGGTACGTTTTATTAATGTGGGATATAGTGCTACGATTTATGTTAGGCGCTCTGGAAATCTTGGTCTTTTTTCGAATATAAAAACTCCTGTTGATAATGATTAAAACAGATTTGTTACATTATATTATTACTTTTTTTTCTCTATGACGACTATCACACCCAGTACCCACTGATGACCGCGACCACTATGCAAACTAACGACTGATAATGCGAACATTTTTTTTTACCCTTAGGAAGAACTACAGGGGTCCCTGCTAATGGGATACTGGCGACCCCTGCAGTATCTCATACCAGGGTTAAGGGGAAGGATAAGATTTAGGAAAGGGAAAGGTATAGGAAAAGTGGGCAAGCCCCTCGGGAGCGCGACTCACACAAGATGTGTAGGTCACTATGGCAGGTATTAACACCACGGTGATAGCTATCCGGGCGGATACGAATATCCTACCACCAGCGATAATGTGAATATGGTCTCATTCTCATAGCATTTCCGGGATTATAGTTTTGTTTTCCTGCTCGATTGACTGCATGTAGAATTGGTTCTCGGGGCAGAAGGAATGGTGAGAATATAAAAATATTTATTCCTATATGTTTATTTTTCCAGTTGAACCCCATGGGCACGATACCTTTACTGCAAGATGATGATTTTGTTATATCAGAGAGGTATTATTTTTTGTGAAAACAATTTTAATCTTTACTTGATTTAATGAAGCTAGCGGTCATGATGAAACCTTTTTTTTACTAGCCCTGTATTATATACCTACGTCTCACTGCTGGGCACGGGCCTCCTCTACTGAATAAGAGGAGTTAGGCCTTAGTCCACCACGCGGGCCTAATGCGGGTTGGTAGAATTCACATACCTTCGAAAAATCTTATCGAGTTCTCAGGTATGCAGGTTTCCTCACGATGTTTTCCTTCACCGTTAAAGCAAGCGATAATTAACAGTTAATATACACGTAACTTAGAAAATTCAAAGGTGTATGCTTGGGGTTAGTTTCGAACCTGCGACTTTCGTCTCGACAGTCACCGCTAAGCTATCACTGCCGTTATTATGCTGGTATGATGATAATTGATAATGTTGTTATTGTATACTAACAGTAACGCCATTATGAAGTACCTGCTTGAGAAGTATGGCGCGGAGCACCGTGAGCGGCTGTACCCGAGTGACGTGCGCACGCGCGCCGTCGTCGACCAGTGCATGTTCTTCAACGCGGGCGTCTTCTTCGTCAGGCTGAAAGTTGTTATTGTACGTGAGTTTTTTTTTTATCCTGGCTCGGCAAAGTGACTACGCTACACCTGATGGTAAGTGTAGCGCAATCCAAGAATAGTTTCGACCAACGATAAACAATGTGTCCATCGTAGGTCGGCAAGATCATGCCGGCCTGCCAAAGGGCCAAAGGGGAGGGGAAGGAAAAATGGGAAAAGGGTTAGGATCAGGGGGCAAGCCCCCTGGGGAGAACCGGATATACACTGGCTGACCCTGGAACGCGCAGGGTGGGCCACTATGGCAGGTTTTTAGCACCAGTGTACGGTGGTCGCTATCCGGTCGGATACAAGTATCCTCCCACCAGTGAGTTCGTATCATTTAGTGCTTATCTTATAATTTCATGCACAAAAACTATTATAATCTAATTATTCTACCTTATAACGTTCCTCACTGGCATAAACTGCTCTAATTCACATAAATAATACGTCAATGTATGTAGTGCAATTATGTATTGTAAATCAGTTTAGAAAAGAGTAACGTTAGAATTTCTTGTCCGTTCTTCTTTAACGAAACTGGCGGAAATTTCGTACTGGTGGTAGTTAAAATCTGACTGAATCTTAATTATGTTTGACATTTTAATGATTTAATAAATGATTTGATTTGATTTGAGGCACTGATCGGTAAACGATTAGCGAGTTAAGCGACCCTTGGCGTGGTCAGTCTATGGATGGGTGACCGCTTTGTGGTATCTCAACTGAGCGCCTCCGTGCTTCGGAGGACACATAAAAAATTCGGATCCGGCTGTTATCAACTGATAGCAATCGTCAAGCCAAGTAGAAGGCCTTCGGGCTGTTTGATAAATTTTGACACTAGGTTGGCCACTAACCATTCTATATAGAATAGTGCTTGTTTATTCCTTAGCGTTTCGCCGTTGCCATTCCTCTCCTTCAAGAGCGACATCTACATCCATAATAATTCGTCTGGTATTGTTGATTTTCATAGATAGTGGATCATTTACCATCAGGTGATCCCCTTACTCTGCTATAAGAAAATCGTTTACAATATTGTTTCTTTCAGCTTCCAACGATATTCGAAGGTCTCAAAGAAGCCTCGCCGAAACAAATAAAAGATATCGACACGGCTTTCGGCGTGGTAGAGGCCTACCTCGAGAATAACAAGTATATCGCCTGCGATCAACAGACGTTGGCGGATCTTGCGGTTGGTAGTACTGCTGCCACTATACAGAGCATCCATAAATTGGACGCTGAGAGGTAAATGTCATCGATCAATATTAAATACTAAATACACCCAACAGTCACACATAGTCCTGACTCCGCACTGGGTAAGCCTGCGTTCTCGGTATCAAGAACTACGAGGGATTTGCGGCCCTATTACGTATATAGAATCGGTAAAACGGTACAGTGGGTTTGTCATTGTTAAAAGAACCCCCTATATAATTTATTACGAAAAAAAAAACAAGTATCGCAATATACAAAAATCTACCAATTCAAACCTTATTAATGACTACTGGAAGGTCTAGGAATCTAGGTAGATCGTATAGGGTACATGGGTCTTACTTTTACATTTTGTTTTCAGATTCCCTCGTACTGCAAAGTGGCTTCAGCTGTTAAATGAGCAACCTTCATTCAAGAAATACGTCGGTACGGCAACTGAAATACTAACTCAAATCATGACTTCGAAAAAATAAGTCTTTGTAAATAAAATTGTTGATATTTATTCAGTGTTGTTTTTATGATTTTTTTTAAGTGAAAACTTCTTTAGCTGCTTTAAGCACTTTTTTTTATCGGAGCACGGCTAAGTGACTGCACTATACCTGATGGTAAGCGTAGTGCAGTCCCAAAAACCAGCGACCACCGACAAACAATGAGATTATCGGTGGTCACCAGAGTCATGCCGGCCTGCTTCTTCCCTCTTCGGGGAATTGAATGGCATCCAATTTATTTTTCTATGGACGGATTGATCAAATTCTTTCTGCAATAGATATTTTTTATAGCTTAGGTCGGCAAACGAGCAAGTGGGTCACCTGATAGTAAGTGGTCTCCACCGCGCATGTACGCCCACAATACCAGAAGAATCATGGGTGTGTTTCCGACCTTAATGGAAAGGGACAATTAGAGATTGGGAAAGGGAGAGGGACTTTCGCCTCCAGATATCTTACTCACCGTACAAAACGCAGCAGCGAGCCGCTACTTTACTTCAGTTCTCTGTGAGACAGTGGTAACCCGGTCGAGCCACTCCATTCATGCTGTAGACTAAACTATCACAGCTTGGCTCTGCCACTCATAAAATTTATAATAAAATGTTGAACTAATATATACGTTCATTTAATACCTCTGGTGCCATCTGTCGTTCTTCTACCGTAAAATAACAGTAAATGATTTTTTTCATACTAGATGTCGTAACTATGCAATTTTGTCACATATCCAAATAATATAATGGTACTGCCTCTCTTATTAATCTTAAATTATGTTCTTCGTTTAAGGCCTATTTCATTATCATATTACTACATGCTGCAACCAATAGCTGCTTCATTTATAGATCACACAAGTTGTCAGAAGATGGCTTTTATATTTGGCTATAATATCATATATTATTTAGCATTTACTCAGAGGTGGTGAAACAGGCGTCTAAAATCGTTGTTCCTCTAATATTAAAGTATAAATTCTGTAACGCCTATGTAAAAGCTTTAAGCGACATCTATATGTCATTCAATACAACTTTATCTAGTTTTTAAAATGTATTCAAGCGCCCTCTCTTGATAACCAGCAATACTTTTTAACTTAGATGTGGCATGACCTTGCTGTGCAACTTTCGAACTTAGGTCGTTGGAACAACGACATTCGCCGGAATCGGAATTTGAATGGCACGGTATCGCATGGTTGGCTGCCGAGCCGCCACAAACGTCAGAAACGTGTACGGCGAAGTGCGGTCGACTCGTCGATGCGCTCGCTCCTGTTCCGCCGCGCTTGTCAATTTTCAGTTTTTTCGAAACGCGTGTGTTGTAAATAAACAAATTATTTACTTTTCATTGCGATTTATGATGAAGTGATACAAATGTTTGTTTTAAAATCGTGCCTTTACAAAGTGGAGCGTTTTGTATATAACCGTAACCGCTTCTCGCAATGACAAGGGAGAGCACTCAGTTACCTTTTGAGAAACCGGAGGCATTAAAATGTTTCATGTGGCCTAATTGATGCCTCGTTTTTTGTATAAATAAGTGTATACGTTGATTATAAGTACTACTGTGAATTGGTTAGTGACGCTTTTGAAGTTTAACCGTCGTTTCGACTCGGTCGTTAGTCGTCTACACGTTGAAAATGAGTGTGTTGAGTGGTTTGAGCAAAGCTGATTTCAAGACGGCGAGCGATGGGCTGCTGGAGCTGCCAGAGGAACGGCTCCGCAGTATCATGCGCACGGAGCCCATCACATCCGTCTACCACGTAGAACAGACACCCTTTGCAAGGTTAGTTGTGACATGCGTCTCGCGTCACTATCACATGTTCGCCGTCGAAGGTGGAATGACCTTTTTTTACACTGCACATACAGCCACTTGTTGTGAAGGTAGATTCTTTTTTGGTATGGCAAGTATATGCAGTTTACAAAAACTTTACAAGTTTATAAAAAGTTAGGATTGTTTGTGTCATTGTGCATAATGCGTAGTCAAAAAATCTTAGACTCCTTTTACTTTCATGGTCAACACATATAGCTACACCATATTACGATTAGAATTCAATACAAAAATTATAGGTATAGAGCGACTGAATATATTGGTGCTCAAGATAACCTAAAGCCCATAACTTCAGTAGGTACACATATAAAACGGCTCGGTAATTACCTATGTTTATCATTTTATTAAAGATAAAAGTGGCTGATAATAGTGGAAATGTTTGATAAATGGAGATAAGAATTATTTTTATATTACCATGATACTAAAACTATGCTGTGATACAATTTTTCTGTAAACAAGTATTATTTAGTTTTCCCTTCACACAATGTAAATGAAAAATAATACATAAAATAAATCTATTTAGTAGAAGTCCCAAAAAAGCATCAAAAAAATATATATTGTTAGTTTGTCATGAATATTAATTACCTAAGATCATTTACTTATCATTTGCTACTTAATATTCTCATATACCTAATTAATTTACAAATTTACCATTGGTCAGAATGTAGTTAATTAGAATGAGGAACAATAACCATGGCCAATCTATTTTCTATTATAACATACAGGTATACTTATCCTAATATATAATTTGATAAAATGCACATAACCTGTCAGAATATATATTTACCTAATATAAGTTAGTTTTATTTGTCCAAGTGATTAAATAGTGTTGCAAACCTATGCACATTATGCAATGTCATCATGCTATGTTTAATTTACATTGGAAAAACTTCCATTAAAGATTATATTTTCTATTATTATTTGTTAATACATTGTGTAACATATTGTGACAGATATGTACAGTCAACTAATGTTTAATACATGATATTATTGAGTCATCTGACATTTTCAATAATTTGTAATCAGTTTGAATTAATTACCATTATTTGGACCAGCAATGTTTTTTCATTATTGTATAATTAATTCAAGTCCTGGATATATTTTATACCATATTTTAGATGCATATTATAAATAATATTTTAGTTTATGATTCAGAGAGCCATAACATTAGTTAGCGAAAAAATAATACATATTTTTTAATTTAAAATTACTTCGAAATATATGACTTTTAAATATGTGCCACATGTGAAATAACACTTTTATAAGTATTGTAGTAAAAAAAGCGTGTTAAAAAGAAAGAATAATAGTTGAACTTGTTCACATTGCCCTTCCTCACAGAAGTGTAGTAGTGAATATGGCTTATGGTAAAAACCATAAGCCATATTTGTAACCAAGTAAAAATATTATATATTTGAAAGTAAAAATATAGGTGCTTGAAAATACCTTACATTTCTGTTAAATTTTAATGAAAAAAAAAGCTTTAAAGATTAAATTGATTGATTTGCCTGTTTTTGATTCTCAGAACATTAATTTGCAAAGTAAGATTATTAAATTATTAATTGAGAGGAACAGAACTGTTTATTGAAACATTATAACTACTTCATATTTTTTATTAAAATTAACTGAATTTATTATTATACCCACTTAAATAGAAATATGGCTTACACTAAGGCCCCTTTTCAAGTCTTGCTTGTTTCAGAGTGTACAAGTTAATGTTACCTAACAAATGAATTATAAAACTGAAGAACACCAAATTATCATACTATTAATATATAAAGTGAATCATTGTATTATTTATCAGAAAACATTTGAACAGACATTATGACATGGGGCCTGAATCTTTTTTAATGAGGAAATAAAATAAACCCATGAAAAAAACCCATTTCTATCTCATGCAAACCTTTGCCAAAAATATATTTACAATTGGATACAAATACACACTAACATTTTAATCCACATCAAGGAAAAAATTAGATATTACTTTTAATTTTCTAAATTCATTAACTGAAATCTAAAATTAAAAGTTATTTTTTCCATAATCATACTTGGGGTATCTTTCATTGATGATTTAAAAAAGAATACGGATTTAAACATATTAATCTAATGATATTCTTACGTTTACATGAATGTGATACATTGAAATAATTTAAACGGATTTTATCGCGTCTAGTCCACCCCATGACCATGAAGACTGAAAAGCTTTCGAAACGTCAGGATCAAAATTAAAATAAAAAACCGCTTAAATTAGTTATATTTAAATATATGAATCTAATGAATTAAGCAAAATAAAAACAATATCTTAATTTTAAGTTGATGTGGGTTGCAATGTTATGGCAATATGCATCCAACATCCAATTAAGATCTTTTGTTTAATAAAAATATAAATATATACAATATAGAGTTGTATCTGCCGAGTTTTAAGGTCACTGACTGCAGTTGTCGCACTATCAGTCTTTACAAGCTAATCGCACTTTTTGTTTGGCAGTTGCCATTTTCCCCGTCTCCCCTCGCCTCTCGCCACACAGACTACGGAACTGGTTTCGTGCGGCCACGGCCAGTTTGTGAAACAAATTGCAAACGATTTTGTGACCATATTTATTTAGGATACTTTTTTTTGTATCATATTTATATTACAGTCTACCTGGGTAACTTTGGCTCACTTTAGAGGTAATTTATAGCAGTACGGATTTACTTTTATTGTTATTTGTCCTAAATGAGTGTTTCTAGTGGGATATTGGCCTCTATAATCTAAATTCCTGTGTTATTTATCAAAACGATAAATAAGAGACCCTTAAATTACCAAAAATTTGGTGAGCCAAAGTTACACTGACATTTGGGTAACATTAATAAGTATGAGGAGTTGATGAAGAAAATCTCTAATTTATGTAGTTTTTTTTACTCCTCGGTAAGATTAGCTTGTCATATTGATAAAAAAAATACATTTCGTTTATATCACTATCTCCTTTTTAGTGGCAACGTAGGGTTGCCATATTAATACAATATTAAACTGCCTGGTTTATCGAAATCAACTTCTATTTTATGGACCTCTTAAATCAAGTTATTATTGTATTAATCAGGTTTTGATGTACTTATAATTATTGAGCAATGCCTAAAATAATAAAAAATAATAAAACAAACTCAATCACATATAAAAAAGAAACATAATATCGGCTCTCAATTCCCCCATATCACGTATAGAAATTGATCATCAATCGCATAAGAATCGCCTCGTTTTGTGATTTTAGATCCTCCAAATCGACTAACTATATTTCGGGGGTGACAATTAAATATGTCAAGCTTTGATGGCCACTTCCACCCTTCAAAACTTTTTTGCATAATTGAAATTTTCACGCATTGTCTGTCCTCGTCCCGAGCTAATGTTACCCCAAATGGTCTGAAAATGAAACGGCTCGAAGATTAATTAAAGATTTTTTAAAAAATCTATCAATATCGCGGGATATTTCAGTGTTATTACATAAAAAACATTTGATTCTTCAACATAAAACTGAACTCGCCTTCTGTAGTTCTTCTGTACTATTGCTATACACAACTTTTTAGCAAGTATATTTCTAACTCTGTTTACCGCCCAAATTTTGAATGGTGAGAAAAAAATATATATTTGATAAATATCAATTGTCACTGCAGGTTTCGTTTAAAAACACTTTTTACTTTCATAAATTAAACAACTTATTATTATACAGTGTATCAGTAAGAAGAGAAAAAATTAAACGTTCAAATACAAGTTAGTGAGTCAATGTTACATTGAAAGCTTAAGTTACCCAGGTTGACTGTATTTGTGTTAATTATTTTTTATGTAGAAAAAATATTATCGAGATGTTTCTAATACAAAAAATACAATAAAATTAACAAAGGGTGTATTTATTTCGGACGGGTTATGACAATTATAATATTTAGCATAAAATACGTCACGCCAATCTAATATTGATTCGATTTGTTTCGTTACCAAATATGTAAAGCTTTCAGAAACACTATTTCATTGTGTTTGTCGCCTATGACCTACATTTTAGGCTTTCAAATAGCTAAAGTAATATTCTCGCGAAGACTATTGGAACGAAGTTCCTTACGGCAGGCTTGGAGGGGATAGGGATTTCGCTGCGTGACCGAACTGAAAAAAATGTGATAGTAAAACCGTAAGAAAAATGCGTGGAAAAAATGCGTGGAATAAAAGCGTTAAATGAGAAGTGCGCAGGCGCGACAGTCGCATAACCAGCCAGCGTTAGTTCCTTTTTTAAAATGAAATTCATTCAGCCAGTATTTTTATATCTCCTTCGATTTTTAAAAGATTATTACATAAGTTGATAAAAAATGCTATACAATAGCTTTACCGCGGCAGTCTCCGAGTGCCACATGTCTTTTTTTTATTTCTATTTTTCTATTCTATTTCTATGTAATTTTATGTTGTCAAACAAAAATAAAGAGACATATTTTGTTATTTTAGTTGATAATTTGAATTTTTGCAATAGGTGTCGATTCTACATTAGCCGAAGGAACTTCGTTCCTACCTGGTGTCCCACGACACACACCATATTTTTTTTTTATTATTATTTATTTATAATATATTTGTTCTAAGTAAAATTCATGGACCTGCTACTATCTATAATTTTGCTGGTAACCTTGCGACACGAAATAGTTCAGCAGCGCTCGCAATTCCTGTCCATTGTCGGATGTTCCGCAGCCATGACTTTTTCCTTCGACTAGCTTTTCTTTTACCAGCTACTTTTACCATCATTAAAAGTTATATCAAATGCAATAAAAAAAAAAACAAATATATACGCATCTAATTGGCGAAAACCTTCGTTATTTTTTCATCGGTACATATACAAATAGTCCCTTCGTTTTAAGTTCGTATATGGAACATGATGACTGCTTTGGTTAAAAAAAACGGTACAAGTTGGTTAAAAACAATTATACAAGATTTATACATACAAGAAGCATGTCCCAAACAATATTTGACGTCACAAACCATACAATAACCGCTACCGTTGTGGTCTGTTCGGAAAAATTTTATTCTTATTTTAATTTTGTATGGACATTTTATTTTCCGTAACTATAGTATGAATAATTAATTCTGTGTATTAAGGAACGCAATGGCAATTACCCGTATATGGAATACGTAATTATTCTTTTGTTTAAACCCTGGAATAGATTACGTGAGTACATAATTAAAAGGATTTGACATAAATATAAATTGTAATTAGCATTGTTAGATAAATGAGTGGCACGTATCGATTTGGGTCATTGCATCGGCCGTAATGACCAGGCTGTCGTCACCGTTTTGTGTTTACCTTGTTTACTTATTATTTCCTGGTAATTTTCCATAAATATGCATCAGGACATACAATGTAAATGTTAACTATATATGCATAATCTGCCTCCAAATGCTTTAGTGCTGACAACAGAGATTTCATTATATTATTAATGTCATCAATGAGTATAAAATGGTGTGATTTTACTAGATGGTAGGTCCTTCGTATGCGAGAGCCCTTCTGGGTTGGTACCACAGCTTTGTCTATTTCTGCCGCCAACGTAAGCACTATTGTGTTTCGGTTTGAAGGACATTGAAGTCAATGATATTTACTGGACATTGATTACTTCACATCTTATGTTTTGGGGTGACTTGCAATGCCCGGCAGTAAATTGTAATTTAAAGTTCTGTGTGGTGTTGCTTTTGTTTATGGCCATGCGTGGGCTATGGCGCTTACTATCAAGCGAGCCACTTGCTCGTTTTGTCATTCAGGCTGATTAAAAAAGAACCTAAAAATTATACATTCACGATATAAGAATAGCATGCTTAGAAATAAGTATAATTATGTACATTTTACAAAAAATCATGAGAAGAAATTCTTTGAACAATCGGTTTACGTTTTATAATGGATTTTATGGGCTCCCGCTACCGTCACCGCTTCGGAGTCCGGACGCAATGACGTTGCCGCGGTCTACCGATAATGTGATGTGGTCCATTAAAGGTTACAACAACAATATAACATTACAATTAATACTACAACACAGCGAGTCACTTTTTTCATTTACTTAAATCGCATTAAGGTCACAGGCGCTCGTGCATTAAAACATATGAAAACAACGTATGTGTTTGAAGTCAATGAACAATACGCTTGTTTATAAAGACAGTAATTAACAAATTGAAGTGTAAGACTTATTTAATTGTTACAAAAGATTTCGGCGGTTATAAAATGAAAATAAACGTTTATAAACCCGTTCGCGAGTAAAAGGCCCGAGTAGATAGATCCCAAACCGGATGTGCAACTTTTTTCTAATTTGTATTTTCAAACGAATGATCATATAAAAGTAACGTTAGATAATGTCGGCGATTAGACCGGCCGCGGTGTATCGAGTATTTTCGTATATTATACAAGTTAAGTGTAGGAATAGCCTGGGGTCAGTAAGTTGCGGCTAGCGTGAAATTCCACATTTCAACGAGCGTTCGCGTTCGCCGACTGGCGTTTGAGTAAATGAAAGGAATCGTTTAACGGTCGGCGGCGGTTATTCGCAATTTCTCCGCGCGACGTCGCCCGGGGCGCCTCGTTTCCCGGGAGCCCAGCGCTCCGCACCGCAGCGCGCGACTCGCAGAGATAGCAGTTTTTGCTCGTCCGGCGACGCCGGCGCTGCGCTGGCGAGATGTAATCTTGGACTTTCTACAGCTGAGCGGTCGTCGAAGCGGTTTCACTTTCATGCGGCGGCGGAATGCGGCCGGACCTCCGACCCGCGCGCCCTGTCACCGGCGCGGCGCCTCACCTCCGCCCTGCCGTTATCGCGCCGGCCCTTTCTTGATACAGCAATGCTGCATGATGATACGCGCTATGTTCGTTGTAACCGAAGACCAACTCGTCAACCCAACAATCGGATATCAGCAGTCGATGAGGGCGTTTTGGCGCAGGTTTATTTAGATTGAACACTAACCGGCGCGGCGGTTCGAATAACCTCGCGGGATACCGGCGCGGCGCGGTGCACAAGCTATCCGCGCTAATATCTTATTCGTGTCATTAGTGCAAAATGCCAGCCGTTTGGCAGCGGCGGCGCCGGCCCCAGCGTTCCCTCGCGGCCGATGCACCGCTGGGCCGCACCGGCTAAATTCGGGACAGTTGCATCACGCATCACTTTCGGTTTCGTTTGTCACGCGACTATTTTAGATCGAGTGTCGATTATTAGAACGCCGTTTTTAGCGGTGGCAACCCATTGCCGGCGCGGGCCGCATTGGGCCGTTGACTAATTCCCGAAACGCTCAGGAACTCGGTTTAATTATTTTACTAAGAGCGCAGCCATTTCTGGCACGAATGCGGCAAACGAAGTTGATAAGGGGCGTCGTCGGTTGTTGACGCTCTTTTGAGGGCTGAGGCGAGGCGATACTGCAGCTTTGTTAGTTTGCGGAACAGCCTGATCCTTATGCAGCCGCATGCGAGCTATACCAGGTCGTTCTCCGTCTCACTACACGGTCGTCTACTATAGATGAAAAAAATGGTACATTGTGATTGCCTTCGCTACTTTTGGTATTTTGCTTAACTTACTAGGAGCAAAGATTTGTTAACGTAAATGCACAGGAGCGATTGTAGGATCAATTATCCTCAAATATGTATGTTCGTATGTGTAATACTTATCCACCTGCACCGGGAGTCGATCGTGCGGGCGGCCCATTGCGCAAGTCGGGTGACAGCACAAGGCACGTGGGCGACCATCGCCCCGATCGAGAACAATCGACTGTTTCATTCAAATCAGGCAGAGGAATGCGGGCTTTGATATCGTTACAAAACCGTGTGTAACGGTGGCGGGTGGGCCAATGTCAACACGGCTCCTGTGCTGATTCTAGATTGTGCGTATGGTAATGAGCATACGCGGCCGTGCCTACCGCCTGCATCGCCTATTCACCACGCATTCGTGTAGGTGACTAGATTTTCCGAAGCTCGCCACTCTCGCATAATGCGGTTGTACGGCTCGCTCGCGCAGCGAAAGTCTGGCCGACCTTCGGCATCTAGATATGGGCGGCAATATCTATCTAGGACCGTCGAGACACCTGATACCTGCGGCCGACTCGCAGACATACATTATACACGGAGTCGACATGTCGAATGAATCTAGCGATGACTAATTATGTTTAGCTTCTCTGATCATTACTCAAATACACGCAGCACCGTTGACGTCTAATTCGTATTTATTACCTGAGTGTGAAAAGTGCAGGCTGCAGGTAAACGAATGGTGCGGCCATACTTCTCTGAATCAGTCGGATTGATCGCATGCCTGCCGAGAGCCGAGATCGTTCTCGAGATGTGATCGTCGAGCGACGCCGTTGTCCTGTCCATCGTTGACAATATTTTTAGTCCTAACAATGTCGAATGCTCGTGCGATTGTATCTTATCAGCCGTGTGTCAGTCGCTAATTTTAGAATACGATCAGATGGAATGTCGAGTAGTCGGTGCTTTCGTACAGCCTCGTCGCCGATCCGTCGTATCTCAGGCTGCGAGCGTGGAATGCGAATGATTATCTGCTTATATGTAAAAATTCCTGCCTGCAAAGAAAATATGATGTTACCGATGTTTACATTACACATAGATGGCCCACTGAGCCGATTAGCGCGCTTCTCGCCTGAATCAGACGTTCGCGTGAATCATAAACTCGCGAGTGTAACAATGATGTAACGATACATGGGCTTTCCCGCGCTCACAAATTCGGACGACCTTAAAACCAGATTGCAATGTTTGCATATTAAAGTGAGCGATTTGTGTCAGAGAATGTCGAATTTCGAATGCGTTCGACGTATTCATATGAATAAGAGACCGCCGCGCGCCGTGCTGACACAATAAATACATGTACTTATCGATATTGATAAAGGCGCTAAATTATCTCGAAACTTGGTTAATGTATCGACGATTTCTCTTTTCGTGACTAGCACATATTGCGGCGAGTTTGCTTATCGGTGTTTGTTATCTTGCGTTGCGAATTCGCTTCGGTGCAACGTGTCGGCTAGAGGCGTGAGAGGGCCCGGCGCTCCGCGGCCGCACTAATATTGACGCGAGCCGAGTACAATGTTTGCACGGTTGATGGATGCGGACCGCGCCGTCGTCACCGGCGCCGCCCCTGCCGCCCGCCGCCGAGATTCTGTGCGCGCTCCCTCCCATAACCTTGGTGCGAGTTCAGTGACTCGGCCACGGCACGCATCTCGCCCGTCTTTAATTGTACGCTTCCGGAGTATTTCCATCCGGGACCCGCGGTGGTGCGGCGGCGCAGAGGCGCGGTGGCGGGCGTCACGTTCCTTTGCATCCTTTTCGGTATCATAAATAAACATGAGTCGTTGTAAGTCGAACGAAAATATTGTAAGTGCGTTGTAATGTCGGTGCGTGTAAATTTTTTATCGCGTCGTTGTTTAACTTCTAGCTAATACGCACGTCGGCGATGATGGATCCGCCGAGTGGTCGGTATTGGCCGTAAACGGCGTTGTTATTCCAACATTCCGGGAGGATTTATGGCGCGTCGACCGGCGCTGCGTAAATATAATTAGAGAGGCTATTTATCAGCTCGGCGGAAGGGCGCTCCGTATCGCGGCGGTAAATCTCGCGGCCCTCTGACGTCTCAATCCGGCGAAGAATTGGAATGTCATAGTAATCGCGAAGTCAGTCTGGGCGGCCACAGCCTGCGCCATACGTTACAATCATCCAGGATTACCGCGCTCGCGCCGCGTGTTAGTGTTTAGGATTAGATGAATTTACGGCGGCTGTGTGTTCCACATACCGCGGTAAGTGATTGCACGCTTGTTTGTGTGCTAGGTGCGAAGTACAAGGCTGCGCGTGCGCACCGGCCTGGGTAATTGGACCCGTCCACACTGGACGCGTGTATTTCTGCTACCGACGCGACGCATAACGTGGCCCGCCCGACAAATATGCAACTGTGATATTCATTGGGCATCAGCTACGCGCAATTTAAATCTGGAAACTGTTTATGATTAACATATTAGAACTTAAGGGGAGATACGGCCATCGTTATCACAAAATAAGCGAGAGGGTTAATCTCTATGTAATAGCTACATAATACTATTATTTTTTTTATTCTGGCTCGGCAGTGACTACGCCACAGCTTATGGTAAGTGTAGCGCAATCCAAGAATAGTGTCGACCAACGACAGTCGACATGAATATCGTAGGTCGACAAGGTCATGCCGGCCTGCCTAACTGTTTTTTCATAGTCTGTTTAAAAGACCCCATATTATAGGAAGGAGGGAACACGTGTGCCGTACCACAGCTTAATATGGTCCGGCAGAAGTAAGATTTTGCGAACGTTTTAGTTCCAGCCGAAATGGATGTTACATTTGTTTATATATTGATAGATATTAAAACTTAAATACCAGGAAATCGGTTCATTGCACATATTAAAATCACGAACAGCATAGTCATACAGAATGGGGGTATTGTGTGGTGTGACTAATGAATACCCGCGAGTTCTCTCGCGGCCGTCGGGCGGGCTGGTCAGGCTCAGGATTAGCATAAACCGTGCAACAACAGCAACGCCCTCTGACGTGCACGTAGAACAAAGCGCAACATTGCAACGCAGTGACTCTTGATGAGGAAAATGTAAAGGTATTTGTGTGGTCTGTCAATGCACTATGAAGGTAATTATACATTAAAAGGAGGTCATTAATACGTTTACATTTAACAAGTGGTAAATCCCTCTTTTGTGGGAGTCGGTTTTTGGCAGGTTTTTTTATAGCATGGGCCGCCAAAGTGGGTCACCTGATGGTAGGTGGTCTCCACCGCCTATGTATACCCATTATATCTACCAGAAGAATATACTTTTAGTAATTTTACACCATTTCATATGGAAAAAAAATACGTGATATTTATCGAGTCAATTTGTCGAGATCGGATATTGTGAGAAAACCTTCATTTCCATGAATTCTCCATAAGAGTTTAAGAGTGCAGTGGACAAAGGCTTTACCCATATTAGCAGAAGAGGCCCGTGTCCAGCAGTGGGACAGTACAATGGAGGACTGATATTATTGTTATAGATTATATAATTTAGGCCATGCTCAGCGTGAATTGCGATTTCCTTCGATGTGTCGTTATTTAGGAAGGACCCTGTACAGTCATTATTCTCGGTTACTATTGCGGAGCCCATAAAAATAATTTTCCTTAGTCGTGCTATATGCTAAAGGCATGATATGATGGAGGCACGCCACAACGGTGACCTTTGTTTTGGCCTTACCCTGTGGCCATTGTTTGTGAGACCCAGCTGTATTAGCGCTAAAGGGCTTTTAGATGATAATGGGATTGGCTTGTTTTGATTTAAGGGTTAATTTTTGGTGAATATTCCTGGTGGAAGATATAATAGAGAAGTTTTGTAAAGTGTTATGGTCTGGTTCAATTTTTATTTAAAAAAAAACAAGAGACCTAACTATGACATCATAATGATCGTTTTGATTCGGGTTATATGTAAGGTCAACTTTTTGCGCGCATTTGTACCCATCGGGCATCATTTATTCTAGACGACAGCTTAAAAAAAAACAATCGTTACATTGCCATGGTGACGCAATCTACAACCAATCTAACTATTATTCTTACTGCCAGTGACTCACCTGGTTGCCAGGGAGGTTGTTGTTGAAATATTTCCATTTAATTAATGTTTCCCTCGTGACTAATTCGTCGGCAACTTTTTATTTTCATTTCTTTGTCGTGGAGACGGCTAGACGACCGCGTGCCGGCAACAGCGGGATATTGGCGAATGATTCATTAAAAGACGAAGGTTCAACGCTCCTTCAGCTACTGGAAACCTCATGGGACGTTGTTGACTCGCCTAAAAAGACGATTAGTGAGGTGATGGTCGACAGTAGACCGTCGCGGCCACGCGTGTCGTCACTCGCGCCGGCGTTTTTGTCACCCAAACCAACTTGTCGTCTTCCTAGTCGGCCGCTTTGATTAACGACCGTAACACGATCCCGAGTGTTTTCGGTGTCACCTACCGTTCGGCCCACGTGAATAGATTAATTCCGCGCCGGGTACGCCTACACCGGGGACTCGCGCGGACTCTAAATAACAGATTAACCATGTCGGCTGCGTGTAATCATTCGCACACAAAAAACTCAATCAACTCCCATTATGTAGTGAAATATTACTCGCGATCTAATTTTCGTATATGGCAACAAATTGCGATTTTTAATGAGCCGTCCGGAATTGTTTCGTTTGTTATCGACGTGATGGCTAAACAAGCGGAAATTGCGTTCAATTATGCACTTATGGTTCGGCGACCGATGATTATGGCAAACGGCGAAACGGCTCGATGACAGGCCGCCCGCCATTTGAAAAGGCTGTGATCTGTGGCTTGTTCAGCTGTGGCCGCGGCGGAGATTCCGCGCGGACAAATTTGTAGAGCGAGCATCCGATCAATGTGCGAGATCAAACAACCGGTGTAGCGCGGCGCACTGATGCCAGCACGCTAAATGTGCGACTTCAGTGTGCTCGCACAATGATCGCACGTCTCGCTCGCACACATACCGATCGTACATCGTGCGTCTCCCTCACGCGTCAGTTTGTTCGATTTTTTGGCGATGACAAAGCGTCACTTTCTACGGTGCACACGCGCAGCGGCAAATGAAGTGTGTCGCGTACGCAGACAGCTCCGCGATAGACTCTGGTCTAACGTGCACCGGAAACCATCAATTTAGATAGTGCGCCGGATTGCCGCGCAGCTTCTGCTATGAGCAGACGCGACCGTTGCGCGGAGGAAGCTGTGATTTATGAACTTCATTGTTTTGTGGCCGAGATCTCGCGCCGCACCATCCTCATTCAATTAAATACCATCTCGTTATTCACTTGAACCGTTGCGACACGATCTGAAACAGGAATCGTAATAACATGCCATATTCTGATAAAAGACATTTAGGATTATGTTGACGGTTTTATTTAATTTTACGATCTTATCTCAGTCCACATGTGTTGTAATAGTATTCCGGTAACATCTGCCACATATCCCCTAACTAAATCAACTTTGCGATCAACCCTCGCGATTTGTCTCTATTAGGAGCGTCGGAGCGGTTCGAAATCATTGCAGCTGGTTTATTGCCCGTACTAAACTTGATTATGGCCGTGTGTTTTCGAGTATAGACTAATATATAGAATAGCGGAGCAGTTCCCACGCTAACATAATGTTTACTCGGAATCGGATACTGCTGTTCCGTGACGAAGCGAGTATTTAAATTCGCGAACACGGCAGTGGCCAATTTGACGTGCCATTGAATATGCAGCTGTTTAAACTAGCAGCAGAGTACTTCGACCGTAGAATTCCGGATTTTGGATTAGTCTTAATTGGATTCTCCAGAAAGGTTTTATGTAAGGCTGGCGGTCGTGAAACCATTAGCAGTCTTTGCTACAAATAATAAATATCACAGCATGTACAAGGAGAATAGGAGTAGGAAGATGACGACTGTGATTTAGAGCTGTGATATCGAGTGATGCTGTGGAGCAGCATCGGTGAACCAGTGCTCTGTCGTTGTCGACCACTTTCTCGCGAGCGGAGCATCGCGCCAGTATTGTTTATGAAAAGCGGGTCATAAGAAAGCGATCGAGGGGCGAGTATCGCTGGTCATTCGCTGATATCTCCCGCCGTAAGGTCACGGCCGTCACACTAAAATAAACTGAACACAAACGTTCCGCGGGTAACCCTTATTGGAGCTTTTTTTTATCGGCCACAGTTATTGTAACAAAGGCTTTTTGTTTGGCTCCGTGAACGTCAGATAAATTGTGGCCGATTTCTCTTTTTGCTCATATTTCTGTCGCTAATTGGTTCTGTGTTTATTATTGTGGAATTTTTATGTTTGACCACTTTCAAAATGAGGAGCGGTAAGCAGTCGCGGTGTTGTTGTTCGCGTGAATATTCATTCTGTGCGAACGTGTTTTGCGTGTGTTGGTGGAAGAGCGTCGCAGCTCGCAGCCGTGTGGCGAATCAGGAATGCGTTTGTGGATCATGCACACTGCTTCTACGCTGCCGCTGTGTCGGTGTCGCACGATCGCGTTTCATGTCGGCCATCGTCGGGTGCTGTCGGCTGTCGGCTCTTGGCTTCAGACAATGCTCGGCTCTCCGTGATTCTTTGTTTAAGTTTCATGTTTCAAGGTCGGTCGGAGCGCAGCGGCATCAAAATTTATTGCTTTACTCCCATGTTATTTTGACTCAATCAACTTCTTTATTATAAATACACTACTATCGCAAAAACACAAAATGTTTTGCGTCACGTATAAATCATTTTCAGAAACTAACGCTTTATTGCTTGTCGCCCGCTGCTAGACCCGAGGAGTATTAAGTATCCTATGCCTGAGGCGGTGGCTAGCGGTGCATGCTAGGTGCCCGTATATCACAATGACCTATGCAATATGTTCGACGATCGTACTTTGATGATAGTTCTTAACTGTGACCTCTTTATGTTGGAGATATGGGTTAAGATTTTTATAATGAAAATGATGTAGTAGCGTACTTAGTAGGGCTTTCTTATTTTTTCACTTTATTATTTAAAAAATCGTTTTCCAAATTCATTCTATAAAAAAAATATTTATGCCCTAGCAATGCAATCGGATTTGTTACTAGATAGATTTGGTCGTCTACTATACGTAGCTATGACTACGAGTTTTGGCGGGAATTCTGAGAGAGCGGTTCATCGATTATTTTTTTGTGGATTTGTGCAATATACATTGACGGTGATGAACAGTGTATGGAATCATTGAAATAAGTGAATTAAGCATCGTACTAAAAGGAATTCACATCAAAACTCCAACACAACTTTGACGTTCACACCGATATTTCATCGTTCTTGTGAAGGCTTGAGAATAAATTATACTTGTCATTGGCGAAATGCATAATAATGCGAAGCCTTAAATAAAAAAAAAAGAAGAAGAAAATGACAACACCTTTCTGTAACACGTTGTGTATGTATATTCTCTGTCCCATTGTAAAACATTAACCTTGCCGCAAACACTTATAGAAGAATCCTAGACCATTTCATATCTCAAATAAAATCCACCTCGACCCATTATGGTGTAACAAAAAACTTGAAACAAACACCACACATCATCTGAAAAAGGAGTTAAGTTAATGGCGATGGTTTTTAACTGCAATTAAAACGAGATAACGTTTTTGTTTAACACGCACCCGATGTTAACGTCTGTGCCATATTTATAACACTTGTGTTTAATTAATTCGTGTTAACATATCTTGGTTAATTGCAACTAGGGTTGCCATTTGTGAAGCCAGACTTGGTTAAGCTTTTTAACGCTTGTCCGACAGTATTTATTCCCATGATCGGTGGTGGTATTTTTTTTTAATAACACCCAACAGTCACACACATAGTCCTGACCCCACAGTAAGATACGAGTCTTGTGTCGTGGGTTCATGATGAACTACTGTTCTGTTTTTTAAATATTTTCTCCATCTTTTTTATATTAGTCTGAGACGAGAAGGTTGCTCGCCTGATGGCAATCGTCATATCTTTCTATAAAACGTACTACACAGAATTTTAAAATTCGAAGCACTCCATAACATAATGACTGCGCTTGTCACCTCAAACAATAAGATGTTTTTTTTTTTTTTTTTTTTTTTTCTAGCCTATAAAGTGTCCCACTGCTGGGCAAAGGCCTCCCCTTTACTCTTCCACTGGGTTCGGTCTTCTGTTAGCTTCTCCCAATTTGTTTCGAATGCGTCCAACTCATCTTTCCACCGTTTTTTCGGTCGTCCGCGTTTTCTGTAACCATTCGCTGGAGTCCAGTTTGTCACCAGTTTGGCCCAACGATTTGGATGCATTCGAAGCAAATGCCCCGCCCAGTCCCACTTTAATGAGGCGGCCTTTCTCCCTACGTCCGCGATACGAGTTTTGGAACGCAATTCGGTGTTTTTGACATGGTCAGTCAGTTTAACACCGAGTATATTGCGCTCCATCGCTCGCTGGCACACCTTGAGTTTGAGCTTCTGTGACTCTGTTAATGACCAGGTTTGGGCACCGTAGGTTAAGACGGGCAAGATGCACATGTCAACGAGTTTGCGTTTTAAAGCGAGTGGAAGGTCGCCTCTTAAAAATTCTTTCAGGGACCAATAGCTCCTCCAAGAATTCTCGATACGCTTGTTAATTTCCCGGTCTTGTCTGTTCTTGAAAGAGACTATTTGTCCCAAGTAAACGTATTCGTCAACAAAGTCTATTTTCTGTCCATCTACCTCTACCCTAGGTCTTGTGCTATTGGTCATTAATTTGGTTTTTGTTCCATTCATTTGAAGCCCAACCTCAAGGCTCGCTTTGCTCAGATCTTGAAGCATTGCACGAATCTCTTCAGGTTTGGATGCGAAAAGAACTATGTCGTCGGCGAATGGAAGATTAGTTAATCTTTTGTCACCGACGGCGATACCTCCTTCTGCCCACGAGGCCGCCAAAGGCTTAAAAACTTCTTCGAGGATGCTGGTAAAAAGTTTGGGTGACAGCGGGTCTCCTTGCTTTACCCCTCTCTCTATTTTGAAATAAGTTCCGGGTCTATGGATTTTGACAGCAGCGGTACTATTATAATATATGTTTCTGAGAAGCTGTATGTATGTTGTTTCTATTCCCTGTTTCTCTAGTGCTGAGAATATAGATGGATAATAAGATGTTAATTCTCGTAATTCCTAATAATTTTACAGGCTTCTATGGCCTTCAAACCGAAACACAGCAGTGCTTCTAAATTTCTGCTTGGCGGCAAAAATAGTCAAGCCTGTGGTACCAAGCCAGAAGGCTTTTCGTATACGAGAGATCTTTCACCCATTAAATCATCATTGTACTATCCTCTAATCATACCATTCTATTATGCTTAATAAATAATCTAAGTTAAATTAGGTTCGGATGATGGTACCATGAACTATCATGCATCCATTAGATTACTTATGAAAATAAATCCACTCTATGAATATGTTTTAAAAAGTTTCATAAATGCGTGAATCATAAACAATATTAATTTATGATCCATTATAAATTATAATAAAGTGTAACAGCACGCCATAAACACGATATATTAATACGCCATAGAGATCACGTTTCATTTGTGACAATGATTAAATGTGTAATATAAAGTTCTAATTAAACGGCTATAAAACGCGCTAAAATACATTAGTATGGTTTAATAGAGTCCATGTATTGATGGAACGTGGGCCGAGTTGGTCTCGCCCACTCGCCACATATCGTAGAAGTGTGAAACCATTTGACTTTTTGTATCTATATAAAAAGAATCCTATTCAAAACAAAATCGAACTGCTGACAAAAATTGCTTGTAAATAAAATGTTTTAAGGTGCATCTTTATTGAAAAAATTGATTAAATTAAATATCTATGCATTGTTTTCGTTTTTTCGAGCACGGCAAAGTCACTGCACTACACCTGATGGTAAGCGCAGTGCAGTCTAAAGGGATACAGGAATGTAACCCTATACTCGCCCCAACCAACCATCAAATCATGTCGCAAGCCCCTCGGGAGAATTGGATATACACTGGTTGATCTTGGAACGCGATCCACATAAGGCGTGTGGGTCACTACTAGGTTTTAACATCATGTTTACTGTGGTCGCTATCCGGGCGCATATGAATATCCTACCAGCAATTCTATTTACAGATAAATTTGCTTACATACAAAATGTGTCATAAATTTACTGCGCTATGAAGTCTGTTTTTGATTATTTTAATAATCACCTTACCACTAAGGTTTACCGGCATGATAAATCCGTTTTTCGAGCTGTCATTTGTTTTTGTGTAATTAAATCAGCCCTGTTCATTAGGATTAGTGACGAATTCAAGTCTTCGTTGGAGGTTGAATCCTCATTACGCGGCCGGGAATGGAGCCAAGTTCGATGGTTTGCGAAGGCATTTAGTACCGTTTCCCATCACCACATGGAATAGAAATGCGAAATTCATCTTACGTAAAATGCATGTCTAACACTTTGAATAAGTAACGTGTTTCTTAACTAAACAAAGTAGTCTACATTCAAACACGTTTTGGTTATTGTCCTAGAATAAGATGTTCGATTTTTCAGGAGAGTGATAGAGGTACTAGCTGTCCCGCGCGGTTTCACAACACAAAACAACAAAACAAATAGAAACTGTCCTGATTAGGATATTTCCAGAAACTGTACTATGAAAGTAAAAAAAACGGTAGCGAATATTTTTCACCTTTCAGTGAAGAATTTTGTTGTTTGTAAAATGAGGTATGTCTTAATGATAGGTATTTGCATCATTTCTCTAAACACACAAAGGATAACGTTATCTCCTTCAACAGATAAATATTGATGCATTGTTAGTGTATTAATTAATGCAAACGAGAAAAAAACTGTATAAACAAACACGACCGAGTTATTTATTCACGACCCCGAGAAGTTATTTTAGCAATTCTACATTTATTCCGTTCTCGTTGAACACACGGAACACGATTTCCATATATGAAGACAGGAAAGCTTTATTGTGGATTTGCATACCGAGTACAGGTTGATAATCTTATTTAAACGTTTGTGACCACACACGGACAAAAACCACCTACATGTCCTGCAGGGGCTGTTTTTTTTTATTTCATTGAGTGTAAAGACCAGCTCGCCTGATGGTAAGCGTCACGCCTGCCCATAAACAGAAGCAACACTACACAGAACTTTGAATTACGAAGCACTACATGACACTGAACTGCGCTCGTCATCCTGAGACATAAGATGTTAAATCTCATGATACCCAGTAATTTCACTGGCTTCAATGTCCTACATACCGAAACACAACAGTGCTTACACACTGTTGCTCGGTGGCAGAAATAGACAAAGCTCAAAGGCTCGCCAAGCTAGCTCTGTAATGAACCCCTGTAATCAATTAATCCGTGAAAACGGCAAAGTCCAATAGCGGGATCACGCGGTTCGGTTTTGGTTAATCAATTTGCTAAATCGTATACGATTTGAACGGTCTGAACAGATTTTCAATCGAATTGATTAAATAAAAAGGTACAGATTTGTTTCATTCAAGCAGTTGATCAACTAAGATCGTACTGTGTGAACCCACTATATATGGCGTCTTTAGACCACACCACGCGGTTGTCCGGCACCTCGCATCGCCATCTTGTTAATTTTATTAGCTATATTGTTTTTTCTTCTCGTATAATGTGCGGATTTTTTATGGTTTTCAATATATTTTAAGATATGAGTCCTTTGTTTTTTTATACAATTAGCTATGTGTTTTTTTTTCTATGTCTCGGCGTAATTAGACTAAAAACAGACACGGCTAAGTCGGGCAGTCATAATTAACAATCTATGCTTGAGAGCCTTTCTTTCTGGTGCCATGCACCGGTTATATACGGGCCTTACCCCTTCAGGGATGCAAGCGTGAAGTTATGGATTACAGAAGTGAATTAAATTGAATGCACAATTTAGGTATGATTATTATTTATAACGTGTTTCCTTATAAAATCATACGATATTTCGGATTTCCCATGTTCTTTGTGTAATTGCCATAGCGTGAATTACTCATTTTTGTGAATATAGCCGTAATTGGTTAATGGCTGTTCCCGATATAATTTTAGAACATGACTAAGTGACTGCACTACGCCTGATGGTAAGCGCAGTGCAGTCCAAAAAAACCAGCGACCACCGACAAATAATGAGTTTATCGGTTATCACCAGAATAACGGCCGGCCTGTATGCTCCTTCACACTCTGAAGAGGGAAAAACCAAATTCTCGTTTTGCTTTTGCCCTGCGACAGGACAGGCGGCTGACCGATGCAGCCACAAGGATGTACCCCTATACCCGCCCTAACTAACCATTAAACCATACAAGGTGTGTGTGTCACTATGGCAGGTTTTACCACAAGTAATAGATATTTATTTTATTCTATAACTCATTGTGAAATGCTGAGTACCAGAATATAATTATTGTTTATAAAATATGTGGCTTTATCACGAAATTGTATACTTGTAAGTTGATAATACATCCAGGTACCAGTCATTTTAAAACGCACCTTCATGTCATATGAGAAAGGTTTAATTTCCCTTGCGATTGTCATGGAGTTATTAAATAAGTGCTTCCGCATACAATGCACTATGAAAAACAACACGTGCCTAGAGAAATATTTATCGATACCATTTTCAGTACAATGTTGGTGGTAGAGCACGGTCGGAAAGTAATTTGGTAGTTTTTTTGCCTATAATCAAATAATACGTGGGCGAGTGAATCAGACCTCCTGCGTGGATGTTAATTATAAACTGACAAATAGATTTTAATTAAGTGTGCCCAGTAGTTTTTGCGAGGAACGGAGCGTCTTGTAAACAATGTTATATTGAGAGGAATATTTGATAGTGGTAACACTAAAGTGATATTATTAATTTCATGGAAGATTGAAACGTGTGTCTTTGATAAAAAAAAATGCAGTTGCAAATTAAAAACAACTCAAATAAAAAATAAAATTAGTTCTTAATCTAACCAGTTTTGTATCTGTGATAATGCTTCTTTATAAATCATTGATTAAAAATAGGTTTTTATTTTACACTTTTTATGACAGCCTCTGTAGCGCAGTGGGCGAGTAGCCGGCGGTAGAGCGAGAGGTCACGGGTTCTGGTACCGGGCCGATGCACAAATATTTGTTTCGGGTCTGGGTGTGTTTTCTTCCCAGAGGGGTCGACGTCGGGCGAGCGGACGGTCGTAAAAATTACGCCAAATGTTTCTGTAACATGTTTTAACGTATGAATTATCTAAATAGATGCATAAATGCTGACGTTAGGGCCGACTTGCACAACGATCTTCAAACCCTATATATGTATAACCCCTAAACATGTATAGGAAACGTCAAATCATATGAAAATTTGACATTGAAATACATGTTTAGTGGTTAAATACGGTTAAGGATCGTCGTGCAAGTCGCCTTTACTCTTACATCCCTAATTTAAAAGGGACCATCTTGGCCCATCTAACAAAGAAAGAACGCTCATAAGCGAATCACTCGGTTAAAAGTTATGCTTGTAAATAACAAGTATGTAACGCCTTTTGCGTTTTTTCCATCGGTTTTAAAAGCATCGAAGCATATCCGAGAATCCTATTATGAAATAAGCAAAAGCATTATGTACTTAACTTAGATAAATTACAGTATCGTAATTCGTAGTATACAGTTCCGACATCCTATCCTTAGCAGTTTGTTTAAAAGTTATTGTAGAACTATTGATTTATTCACCTTATTCTTGTTAAGTGTAAAGTGGTGAAACCTGGCGGGTCTTTGTGTAAAAAACAATGGAATGCGTAATCTCGTGTACTTTTCTAGTGTTCAGCGATAAGATAATGGAAAGGAGCCACAGATAGCGATACAGTACGTGCTTCTTGTTACACGGGGCGTTGGATTTCACGCTAAATTATTTAGTAGCTATTGTGTATTTTTTCTTTCTTTTAAAATGAATACCACCAATACTGGATAGGGTTTTTGTTCTTAAATTGAATATTTCCAGCCAGAGACTAGACAGCTTTGGACTGATGCTTATCTTCACAAGTATAATGTCCTATTAACACGTGATAGATCATTTCAGCGATTGTAATTTTAGTGAAAATGCGCAGTAAAATATCTATGATTTCTTTGTTTCGAGTGTATAGATCAGTTCATTTTAGCACGTCCTGCTATGTGGGCGTGAGCTTGTTAATATGTAGTTTTGAATTGTGTGACAGTAATGCCGGGTTCAATCTATGCTACATCGCGTGCGATTCGAACTGTCTCACTAGACTCGATCGAATTGATCAAAAATAACCCTAACGCTTATGTTGATTCGAGTCAGTTGATCAATTGAATTAGAACCGTGTGATTGTGTGTGCAATAGTGACAGGTACATACGGTCAAAATATCTCTATAAGTATAAACACATCACATACATATTATGTCTTAGCAAGACGTGCTACAATGTGTTGAATTATCTATACCCTAAAATTTAAGATTACGAAAGAGATACTCACAGTTTTATTTACGCTTAACTGCACCAACATAATATTATTTGATATCTGAAATACTAGGACTTTCCCGACATTAAATTCTTTACCAATATATTTGTAACTTATTTCCAAATGTGACCTTCGTAGTTTCTCTTGGTAGCATCATCGTGGTGTCTTATTTTAAATATTTCACGCCAATAATGAAATATCCTATACAAAAGACCTAACTTTAATACTTGTTAAATTTTATCGTACTATTGGCAGTTGTTTCTTAATGTTTTGAAACCTGTACCTGTATTGTTCCACTTTTGTTAATCTTGTTTTTTTTTATATTGCTTTTATTGTATTCATGTAGATGAATCATTTTGTTTGAAATAAAGTTTACACAAAGATTGGAAGTTATTATTCTGACAAGTTTTGAAGTGGCCACTCATGATGAATTTTTAAAAGTTTTACTCTGTTCCTGACTACCTAGCGCGAGGACTAAAGAAGTTTGTGAAAATAAGAATATTACAGAAATGGTCATAGTGTAATCATCTGGTAAGTATTTGAGGATGTAGTGGCTCGAAGATGAATTCAAGGAAGACCTTAGCGCGATTATTTATAGCATTTTAGAGAGTGATAGTGAACGAAATCAAATCCAAAAATATCAGGTAATATTATGAGCAGATTTTTACAAATATCAAAACTATAAGGTTCCGTGAATCTACGAGAACTTTCTGTGATTGTATTGATCGTTGGTACAAACTGGAATAAGAAGAAAGTTGTTCATACGCTGTTATAAATCTTCATTAGTGTTTCCGTCTATGCGTATTGCATTACTTATTCCTGGTGTACACTTAAAAAAAGCTTGTTTATTGCTTGCGTCCTTCGCGACGCAATGGCTGTCGAAAAAATTGTCGGTTCTGAATATTCGATCATTGATTTTTGTTCTATTTTGTTGTATAAGTTACCTAGATTTATTTATTCTTATTTCAAAAACACAGAGCATCGTATTTTTAGATCTGGGCCATTTATGTGAATGCTAGGTGTTTATTTATTGGGATACTTCTCGAATGGCACGGTTATATCTACCGAGACCGATCTTCGGACTGCGATTGATTCGCTATCAATCGATTTACGCAAGTCGTTCCATGTCTCTGATAGACGGCTTTACTTTCAATCCCTAGCTCCACTCTAGAACTCTCGTTCCGTAATCGATCCTCCAACCGATACGACCGGCCCATATTAATAAATTAACGTTTAATTAAATATAAACAAACAATTACAATGCCTCCCACAAGTTAAAGCCCGGAAGCTGCCGTTGTTAATTATTTTCATTGAACGTTTCTCTGTGTCGTAAAATCGCTTGATTATCGCTCGTTTAACATGGGGTTAATGGGCTTGCGACATCTATAAATACAAGTATTGCACATAATTATTCATTTAATTAAATAAGAGTTTATTTTACGTGTTGTTAAATAAATATTTTGTCTTGGTTTAACTATTTGTTCATTGTCTGTTGACTTTGAAATTTGGACAACGTTGTTTACACATTGCTACTTGACGGCGGAAATAGACTGCACACAGGGGGACCTACCATCTAGTAATAATAATAGAATAACCATAGCGTTAATATTTACAACCTGCTGAACATCAGGATACATTAATATCACAACATACATTGTAACCTAAAAGCTCGACAAGAATTCATACACTCAATTCTATATTTAACGAACAAACATGCAAACAGTTAGCTATTTATACACAGACTTCCTTACTCTGTATCGAACAGGTCATATTTCAACCGGCCGATAAGATTAAGTGGATTACCTACCCACCGGGCACTCGGGCGCGTCAGTTTGCCCGGTTGGCGCCACACTTGGCCATGTGTTCTTAATTACACAATTGGACTGATTGGCCCAATGGTTTGGAGTAAACATTGGATTTATCGATGGTTTCGTGTATGGTATGGGGGCAATAAATGAGTTGCTCTGTCTTATGTAAACATTGTTCTAAATACGTTTTTTTGTCACGTTAAATAAAGTGCGTGTAAAGCAATCAGCTGTTATTAGAGTCTTGTTCTAAATACGTTTTTTTGTCACGTTAAATAAAGTGCGTGTAAAGCAATCAGCTGTTATTAGTGTCTCGACATAGTTACTACTTTATGTAATTTAGTATAGATTTTTTTACCAACTTCAAAGTAGGAGAAGGTTCTGAAGACGGTTGTTTTTTTAGCATGTCCGTCGATTTCTCCGAAGCCCTCTGACTATATCGTACATAAAGCGAAAGTAATATAAATCAGTGATTATTGATTGGAACCATAAAATATTTTAGACACAATTTTATTGATATCGTCTGATCTTTCATTTCGTGCGTACAATGAAACGAGATCGTTGACGTCTCAATCAAATCGAAGTTCAATAGAAACCATCAATGACGAGACAGGTCACGACGCGACGCATCAAAAACGAAAGCTGATTAATATTCATAACATGTGTGTTGCGAAATTAATTAGTTTAATAGTATCCGTGGGACGTGTGGAAGCGTTTGCATTACTAGCTGTCACAGATAGATAAACTTGAAGACGTCACAAGACCAAGTTTTACATAAAAGTATTCTGTAACATTGTCATGACCATAAAGATCAATCCAAAAATCACATGGACTTAAGTGGCGAAAACAAACGTTGACAGAGTTGGTTCGAATACAAAAAAGGGAATTCAAACAGCCAGCCTCCGTGGCGCAGCGGGCGAGTAGCCGGCTGTGAAGCGAGAGGCCGCGGGTTCGATCCCCGCACCGAGACAAACATTTGTGTGATCCACAGATATTTGTCTCGGGGTCTGGGTGTTGTGAGACCGAAAGTCTCTCGTAGTTCCTGTTACCCACGACACAAGACTCGTATCTTAGTGTGGGGTCAGGACTATGTATGTGACTGTTGGGTGTATTTATTTATTGTCGAGTTCAACATTTGAGACTCTATCTGTCAAAATTGTATATTGTTTGACAGAATAAATAGCTATTAAATGGTCGGCTAGTTCAGTAGAATTTCAGTATTTGAGCGTTAATCAACCGATTATAACGTATGACGAACGACGAGTTTCATCATAAGCACGAACTCCAACTTGATATTCTGAGGTACTCTGTAATCGGTAGTTACAAAACCAGAGCCGATACATTTCCCGGCTTACAGCTCTGGCTTACATTTTGTACTGTGGTGTCTTGTATGTTATATGTCTGTGCTGGCACTGGACCGCGGCACTGCGCTGCTATTTATCATAATATTGTCTAGCGGGTCCGTTTTATCTCGTTCCTGAGTAGGCAGGTGGGTGTCTGCCGCGACGTTATTAATTGATCCTGTACACAACACAATTGTTTTGTCCTTTTGCCCTAACACCGTGGAATGTCTCGATATGCCATTTAATTCTATCCTATTGAGGAAGTAAGAGGCATTTGAGTATAGTTGAGTTGCAAGTAATGTCTTGACTTTTGAACAGTCAGTGTTTTTAACCTCGTTTTTGTTTTCTTTGACTGCCTCGGTGGCGTAGTTGTATTGCGTACGCGGTACGACTGCTATGCTGAGGTCTCGGGTTCGATCTCAAGGTCGGTTCAAATGATATTGGGTTTTTCTATCATGAAATGCTCAGTATCGGCCCGTCTAGAATTGTGCCCGGTATGACGATATGCTCGCACTCTATCATATCACGGGACGGAAATACGGTCGGCGAAATGTGGGTGTACTGGTTACACCTCTGCCTCGCCTTCGAGGATAACAGGCGTGCCTATGTATGTATGTTTTAAATCGCCAGCAAAACGAGACGTGATATAAAGTTGACCCCTTTGTATGTATCTATCTGTGGCATTGTACCGCCAAACCGAATAGACTGATTTGATTCCGGTTTTTTATTTGAAAGCTGATTAGTGAATGTCCTTAGCTTCGTTTCAAGGAAATCTGTTATTAATGATTAGGTTTATATGTGTTTCACTCTTACAACTCGTTAAAACACTGATTAAAAATGTTAAAATCAAGAGGTAAACTGCTGTAGAAAAGTATTCGTACTAAAATCGTATTTATTTATATATTACTAGCGACCCGCGCTGGCACGGGTAAAAATATGTTTGTTACCACATACATTACAAGTCTTTGAATTTTTCGGCTTTTCTGTACTATAATATGTGTGTATTATACATATAAACCTTCCTCATGAAACACTCTATCTATTGCTGAAAACTGCATTAAAATCCGTTGAATAGTTTAAAAGATTTAAGCGAACAGACAGCGGAAGCGACTTCATTTTGTAATATGTAAAGATTCTTACAATACATTTTGTTTGTAGCTAATGAAACTGACTAGCGACATGTATGGAAACAATTTTATGGCGAGTCAAGCGTAGTGGGGGAGCCTACTCAAGCGAAAAATAGAATAAAGATCGATTGAACTGAACAAATTACCAAATTAATCATATTATTTGTTGTTTTGATCTATACAGTTTATTATTTTTTTCTTCTTATGCACTACAACATTAAATTACGACCGCCTCGGGCTTACTTAGTTAAGTTGTATGATTAATTAAAATATATATTTATTGTTAATATAATTTAATTCGTCTTTCTAAAGGCACGTTTGTATAGTTATGTTTTGATATGTGCGACAGAGACAGGTGCTACCGTTTCTATACAATTTTATACAAAGCGAAGTGTTTTATCGCACGACTCTTCGTGAACTCCTTGGTTGCATATTTAAAAACGTACCTTAATTGTTGCTTCAAACATTAGAGTAGAACAAAATCCAAACAACACAAGCACATCTCTAATTAGGTTTAAACGTTCCCATACTACGTATTTGACATTTACGAACCTCTGAACTCTGAACGGTTGGAAGACAATCCACACCAGGACGTTGACTGCCAAGTGCTAAGCGTTTATCGGCGCTTGGATCGCGGTGCCGAAATGTACCGGACTGTACCGCCTTAATTTTATCAAATGTTTATATAAACAGTTACCCGGCACACATTTATCGCCAGTTAGATGATTTGACGGCGCAAACTAGCCGGTGTACTGTCGACCCCTCGACCTTTATTCATAGTAGTGTTACATCGGCCGGTGTAAATTGATCTCTCGTTCGTTGATTGGTGGTTTACATCGAGTGTCAGCGATCATCGGCTACGGATAGGGATGCCCGTTAGACCGGAGGTCATCGACAGGTGCCGATTTGCACTTGACGATGATTTTCCTATTTTGGTTGCGCATTGTTAAGAGAATAATCGTGCCTCGTTACGGGGAGGCGGTCCTCATTGTTAACCGACATTGTTAATCGACACGGGTGAGGCGGTAACTCCTCCGACAGATATGGCAAAAACAACACACAGCATTCTTCGGACACCTATACGGTTATTGAATCATAATGTTACAATAATGCGCTGTCCGACTTTTTGCTAAAAGGAATGTTAACAAGTAAGATATAATGTTCGCTAGAACTGTTAAGTTTTTCAAATGTTAAACTCATTCATTGTTTATTATTGGGAGAAAATAACGTAAATCATTGCTCAATAAATTTATTAAGCTTTGTTATCCAATTATAAATTATGTTGGTGTTGATGTTGTTATTATACACAAATGAACATAATGGTATTGTAGGTAAAAAATATGTACAGCATATTTTGCTGGTTACATACTGTATTGATGATGTCATGTTAATTTATTAATAACTATAACAATTTAATTGGTTTACCTGTACATACTCTTTATATATGTACATTACATATATGTAAGTTATTTTTCAATAGAACTTATAGATACTGTAAACATAAATCTCCTCTGGGGAATCAACCCCTTGGGAACCTAAACCAAACGGCTGGATTTATAAAGAGACAATTTTTCCTATAATGACATGATTGCGAAGTTTGTATTGGATTTTTTGTCATATCCACTTAAAACTTACTAGGTATTAATGCTCTACGTCACAATCAAATAAACATGTCTATTGGCGCTTTTAAAGGTGTACCCCTAATAATGGGTTCATATTATTATGGTTAATGTTAGTTGATCAGCTGACTTGAATCACAAATGTTGCGTGGTTTGTGCTGTATGTACAATTCGATTAAAAATCTGTTCTGACGGTTCAAATCGTGTTCTCTTTAGCAGTTGATCATCGACCAGAGTGAACCTCGCTATAAGAGGAGAAAGGGGGTAGCACTACTTTTATCCTAGAACACTTTCACGAGGGCGAAGCCGAAAGCAATATTTGAGAAATTATTTTTACATTCTGCAACAATTGTATTAAAACACACTGCGTAGTAACCGAGTAGTCCCGAAGTCACGCGATTACCGGAAATGAGTCATAATGGCGATTATATTCTTAGTGGTAAGTCTCTACTATGTAAAAACCCGTCTGGTTAGCTACCTGCTACCACAGCTTTGTTTGTTTCCGATGCCAACCAGTCGTGTATAAGCAGTAAGAATTGTTGAGTTTCGATTATATAAAAAAGAACAAACAAACCAATATTAACTACTCAGTAAGATATAAAATTTCCTAGATAATTATCCGAAGCCGGTCGTAAATAAACCGGGGATATTTCACGTTAAGCCCAATTAAAAAACAATTCCCTTGGACACCGTAAAAGTTGTAATTGTCAGCTATAATATTACTCATCGGCCAAATGACAGCTTTCGGTGCGGAAGGTGCCGGCGTGGTGGATAAGCTATTGTTTAATGGTGTTAATCGGTGGTACATAAAGTGATTATTATTATTAATTTAACGCCATGAATGTTGTGACTAATAGTATATGTGATTGAAATGTTGCTTTATAAGGACACCATTTATAATAATAAGTACATTGTGTACGGGTGTTTCTTTTTTTATCCTATCTCGGCAAAGTGACTACGCTACACCTGATGGTAAGTGTAGCGCAATCCAGGAATAGTGTCGACCAACGACAAACAATGCGTCTATCGTAGGTCGGCATTATCATGCCGGCCTGCCTAACTGCTTCTTCACATTCCTTGTAAAGAACCCCATAATGCCCAGTAATTTCACTGGCTTCAATGTCCTTTAAACCGAAACACAACAGCGCTTTACAGACTGTTGCTTGGCGGCAGAAATAGACAAAGCGGTGGTACCAACCCAGACGGCCTCTCGCATACAAGGGACCTACCACCTCTTTTAGTACTGTTGATGTTTGTGGATATAAAAAAGTAACAAATTCATAGCACAGAATTAATTTCATGCAATAAATACCCAAATTCCTTGTTTCATTATAAACAATTATACATAAAAGAGGAGGTAGCGCTTAATCTACCAATCAGCGAAAATAACCGCAATTTCTGATTGTGAGAGTATTATATTTTTCTTTATTAAAAATCCATGTCAATAAACAATTTACACGTACGCCGAGTCGTTTCCTTTTTAAACGTGTCATTAAGAAAATTCGATCGTTTTTAAATAATACACATTAATATCGGCGAAATGAATTGGTTTTTTGTACAGTATACATTATGTTGACGATGTAATTTACATATCATAATGGCTGGTCTTTCATATATTTTTGTTAATGTTTCCTTATCGAAATAGTGTTTTTCCATTAATGAAGTCGTATTAAAGTGATGTAGTGAGCGCAAGGACTATCGACGAGATGAACACTTTAATTAATTTCACTTTATAAATAAATTATGGGAGTTATAAGAAAGGATTTATAAGTTATATAATTATTTTAATAGTCTGCGTTATATATATTTTTTTTTATCCTGGCTCGGCAAAGTGACTACGCTACACCTGATGGTAAATGTAGCGCAATCCAGGAATAGTGTCGACCAACGATAAACAATGTGTCCATCGTAGGTCGGCAAGATCATGCCAGCCTGCCAAAGGACCAAGGGGGAGGGGAAGGAAAAAGGGATGGTAAAAGGGTTAGGATCAGGGGGCAAGCCCCCTGGGGAGAACCGGATATACACTGGCTGACCCTGGAACGCGACCCACGCAAGGTGGGCCACTATGGCAGGTTTTAGCGCCAATGTACGGTGGTCGCTATCCGGTCGGATACAAGTATCCTTCCACCAGCACAAGTATTTATGATAAACCAGCTTTTCCTCGCGGCTCCGCCCCCGTGATCTGCTTTTTTCCGGGATAAAATGTAGCCTATGTTACTCAGTGATAATGTAGCTTTCTAACGGTAAAATAATTTTTGAAATCGGTCCAGTAGTTTTTAAGTTTATTCGTTACATTCAAAAATACAAATCACATGCAATATGTTAGATTTCAAATGTTAAATATTAATTCTGAGATATTGACGCCAACCAATCATCTTAACTAGATAACTTTTATAAAACTGAACAATATCTCATGCCTTATAGTTCATAATAATGTTCGTATATAAATGCAAATTTCATGGATAACTTAAGTATTCACGTCTTGATATGCCATTAAATATATTAAACAAATAAAATTAAAAGAAGACGTAACGACTTTAGGAATTCCACACAACTAAGTGAAACGTGTTGCACAAAAAGCATAAAATATGTATTATTACAACGAGCACATGTTTAACAAGCATTAAAAATACAATTACGAATTAAGAAGACATCAAGCGGTATGAAATTTGCGCGATGTGGGGCGAGATTAATAAATTACTATCTTATTAGCGTGTAATGAGATCTGTGCGTTTTTTTAACCGCGAGTTAAAAGTTAGTTAGAAAAGTTAGTTAGAGAGTGAAAAGTTAGTTAGAGTTATTTTTATGGTGCGTCACACATGTTGATATCCTCTGAGCATGGAATTAAATAACTGCGGTTTTGGGGGTGGCTTAATATTTCTGGGAATAGACTGTTCTGACATCACCTCACGCGACGGCAAAATTTGGTAGAGGTGTACTTGAATCTAATTTCAACATTTTTTATTTTTTTTATTTGATTAAATAAAGAGACGAAGAAGGCGCTCGCCTGATGCAAACACCACACAGAACTTTTTATTACAAAACACTGCATGGCACTGAACTGCGCTCGTCACACCGAGACATAAAATGGGTTAATTATCGATATAAATAAATAATCTATTTAGACACTAATTTTAGATCCAGATATAATGAGACGTAGTGAAATCAAGGTTAGTATTTAGTGTTTACGCAGCTTTCGTTTTCGTCATTCTTCATATTATACTATATAGCAAGCCTGTATCATGTACTCGCAGAAAGTGAAACTTGTCAAAAATAGGTCTTCCATACTTGCACGCCGTATTATCTAATGTATTTTGATTTTGGAAAGAGTAAACGGCTTGAAATGTTTTCCTAGGCCAGTTTTGTGTACCCAGCCGCCCACGGTGGCCGGTACCCACGCTCCACCGTGCCGGAGTGTGAATCGTTTTTATGTGGTCAGTTGACAGTTCCCACGAGGTTTGTGATGGTGAAATGTGAAATGAAATAATGTACCGTTATTTGTGGTTGCGGTAAAATCACACTATCATTGAGAGACGGACAATACTTGCGTTATTAGATACAGTTTAGTCATTGTATTGTTTTGTTTTCAGAAACAATCACATTTGTTACCATGTAAATCTTAGAAAAACAGACAGTTAACACAAATATGTTTACGTTCGTAAAAAAGTGTTCTGAAATGTTTAATTTGTATTAGTGAGAACAATAATATTTACATTAATCAATACGTTAATGTTTAATTGAATAAGATTTATTATATTTATCAATAACATGTTATACAAACAATATGAACTCCCAGTAACAAAATTATAATAATCTGAATATTTAAAATAACTTAGAATATCAATGGGTTGTCAATAACATTTGTGTTTTATATACCAGTTTAAAGTAAAACGCCACGAAGCCCCACTATCCTCTTTGTTATCTTATTCATAGGCAACCAAGTGACACAAATTAAATGTTTAGTAATACATTTGAAATGTTTTTTTAACAGTTATAATACCGTTACGGCATTAAGTTATCAGTGAACCGGTGGGCTAATAGCGCACGTTGTTATAAAGTTGACATAATGTTGTTGTTTCGACATGACACATTAGCTGAGCGGCTCTCCGTTACTTTGCATGACAACTAATTAAGATAACTGTTTTATTTAACGTTTGGCAGCAGTACTGGTAACGTTTGTGGCGCCAATACCGTTTGAACTATATTTTCCATAGGTTATATAATAATCATTGGTGAAGCTGAATGAAAGCGGTGAATAGCTGATTGTTTTCGGTATCTATAGCTTAGTAATCACTATTTCCGGTTACAAGTTATTTTTTAAGCAAAGTATTCTTTTTTAACCAGGTGCTTATCCGCCATCAAATATACGAAGCACGTCTTTATAAATTATAACCCTGATTAACACCTAATTACAACACATACAACGTTTTTATGAAGGAAGTGCGATCGTGGACCCGTGGACAGATGGCACGTGTGACCGAATTCGCCTTGTTACCGTTAATACGCGCAGCACTCGCTGCCGTCAGCGGATCCTTGCTCGATTTATAAGCGACATAATCCGGTCCCGCTGGCAATGGCGATCCAGTAGCGATTTATGGGGAAATATTTGTTATAATCTTTAAATCGATAGGCTATACCTGCTTTACCGAGACTTTGATTGATCGTTTTTGGACTGCTGTATTTTATTCGCACTTCGAAACTCGTAAAATTATTCATAACACGATAATGCTTCAAATTCAAGTAAACAATAAACCATCGGAACGTTGAAACTGATTGTTGTATAAAGAAGTGTTTCAGTTCATGTGAGAAAAATAACAATAAAGCACTTTCAAATAATTAAACACATAATTAGAACGAATTTATTTGAATAATAAAAACTGAATTCAATGTTATGGCTTTGTTTCCCCGCCTTCCTCAAGCGATTTACGCATTTCATTTAACATTATGATATAAACAAATCGTAACTTTGAGACCTTTTGTAAACTTGTTTAAAATAAGTTTAGCATATTAACACATGGGGCGTGGGAATGCTGCACTCGGCTGATCCTGGAATTCGTAACAATGGGATAGTAGGTACTCTAAATTATTAGCAAAAATTCAGTAATCTCATAAAATAATGCTTTTCGTCAACCCAATATCATCATTCGTTTATAATTTAGACAGATTAAAAATTATGGTCCACTAATAAAACACAAGTAAGAAAAGCATAATCTAATGCAAAAGACGTTTATAGGTTGAAAGAAATGTGCCCCGTCAACCTATCCGCACGCTTACGGTAAACCTGATGTTGCACTGTTCACATCGCTCCATAAAGCATGGGACACACGGAACACGGTGTAGACGTCACGTCGGCCCTTGTTGGACGCTTGCTCTCCCATATGTGAAATGGTTTTAAAGAGGCACAACGTCGGCGCACGTCGCAGCATGCATGTTGATTCGGTGCGCAGCGCCTTGCGACTCCTTACGGACTTAACTGTTTAGCTAATGAATGGCTGTATGTTTTTTGATCTTGTTTTTATGCGGGCCGTGTGTGTGAACGATCTGTGTACGTGTTTGTAATATAATGTAGCAACAATATTGATATCTTGGAGCTGAAAAACATTAAAAACTCTTTTGTAAGACGCTCGTTGCACTACCAGCTATAACTGCTTCCTGTTTCACCAAATGGTGTAAATGGAAAATTGAATATATATGTCTTGAATAATCAATTCAATATCCAAGTTCGCAATGTAGTTGGTTTCTTTCATTTTTGTATAAGACTGAGATAATGATTTCTGATTTTACATTTTTAATTTATATATTCTGGTACCTTTTCGTAAAGATCAGCAACGCATCTTGATGATTTTTCTTTTATTGTAGGTGATTATTGGTGAAGGAGACTACTTAATATCCATTTATATCTACTCACCATGAAATGGCACACTTTGTTTTAAAAAAAATAATAAGTTGTAGTGATTTTGTTCCGGTTTTATATTGTACAAAATGTCTCGTTACATTGTTACCAATATGTCTACATGTCACCGGTCGAGACGCCAACCAGTCGACTTTTTGCGTATTGTGTTCACGTAAAAATGTACTTAATGTCGCCGGTTAACCTTTTAGCGGACCTGACAGATGTGTCGGCCAACTCATCATAATTGCGGAAGCGGATTGTCGCGCGTTGTTTTTTCACTTATCGCACACTATCTGCGGCTAAATATCCGTGTGCAGACACCTTTGTTTCACACTGTGCGACCTCCGTCACTGTTATGTTTTCTGTGATATTTCACATGCGTCTCGTGAAGGTGTTCTTAGTTGAATTTGTGTAGTTTCTATTTGTTAGATAGAAGAGTAACGCGGACTTTATGCTTGTTTTGCAAGAACCAAAGGTTTCAACAGACCGCTACATATCCCACTATTTCGACGTCCTGTGATATGAGAGTTGTATGGCAAGATTGGTTTTCATACGGAAGTATTGACGGTGTATTAATTGAGTTGTTCTTCGTATTTACGGCACCAGTCTAAACGCCTGTTTTGAGGTTCGCGACCGAGACAAGAGACCGCGACACGAGACAGGGCCCCGATACGCGCCACGGTTTCTGTACAATTTCATACAAATCGGACTTTACGGTATCGTCTGACTCCGACGCGTGACGTGTAAATGGATCGCGCACTTGGAACCGATCCGATTGTAAATCTTCTAGTAATTTACGCCTTCTAGTAAAAGGGGAATTGAATAAATACATCTGTTAAGTTTCCGCACACTCAGATAATATAGTCAAAGACCCTAAAGGTCTTTCAAACCCAGCGTCACACGGAAAGTCGTAACTTACAGGCGATTGCGAGTTTCCGCCATGCCAAAAACGCCCGGTGTCAAGTGACACGTGACGTTTATATACGTCTGAATAGTTTATTACGTCTCTACACGATATACTTGTGATAAATTCACATAATGCATTTCTGGTTTCCGCTATGTTGGTAATTTATATTACTGTATATTTAATCAAGATTGATTTTTATGTGTTTGCCGCGTTCGTAAATAATACTTGACAAACTTGCATTACTTCACAACGGATACATAATTTATATTGCTGACTAAACTACGTCCTTCTAATAGTATTTATTTAATGATAATAATACTAGCTCTGTATTATATACGTCCTGCTGCATAATTAACAATGAATACGCACGTAACTTGGAAAAATCTGGGGTATGTGGGGTGTCAAAACCTGCGATTTACTCTGTAAAGTCTATACCACTTCCCGCTAGGCTATTGCCACTTCTCTATTAATAAGTTATATCATGACAGTATCAATATATTAAAATTAATAAGCTAAAATGAATCACTCGATTCTCCGTTTAAAGAAGCATAATAAACTCATCATAGAGTCTGCCACACAGCTTCCATGCCGCAATGGGCGAGAAGTGAAACGAGAGGCTGCGGTTCGATTCCCGCACCGAGACAAAAATGTTTGTGTGGTCCACAAATAATTGTTTTCTCCCCGTTGTTTTCTTTCCCAAGGGTTTCACGTCAGGCAGGCGGCCGGTCGTAAAACTACAAGTTAAAGCCTTCTGTAACATGTGTTAAAAGGCATGTTCCACCGACCTCACTGCGAGTGAGATAAGGGCAGGTGGAAAAGAGATGTCCATCTTTCGTGTTCTTTCCTAACAATTGATTAAGATCCTTAATATAAAACTTTCTAATCCAACACTGAGTAAGCGTCTAGTCCAAGGGTCCGTGACGTCAATTAGTCACTTCGTCACACAAATCCTGAGTGACGTGTGCAGTATGTAAGTAGACAGGGCACGAACGCACACGCGCCGGCGCCTCGCCGTCGACTGTCGACCCAATTTCCACAGCGCCCGTCCACGAGGCGTCGTGATCCATACACCATTACTGCCTCTTTACATTTATAATCCTTGGCGAGATTTACTGCGTCTTAAGTGATTGTTTTATCGTTTTGGTGTGGTTTCTGTCGATCAGTTTTAATAAGCACCTTTGTATGAAGTTGTTTCTTGGTGATAGGAAATGTATTATGTCTGGAGCAGTTTATATTAAATACTAGATGACCCGGTGAACTTCGTATCACCTACATATATTTGTGTAAAATGTGGTCAAAACTTAATACAAATGTTTCATTTACATTAAATGCTATTAAGTGAGGTACTGCGCCATTGCACGTGACACATTTACTCATCGTCGTGACGTCGCACATTTAATCGTCTTCTACCTCCCCCGGTGGGACAGTCCGTGTCCTGTCCGTGTCCTGTCCGTGTCCTGTCCGTGTCCTGTCCGTGTCCTGTCCGTGTCCTGTCCGTGTCCTGTCCGTGTCCTGTCCGTGTCCTGTCCGTGTCCTGTCCGTGTCCTGTCCGTGTCCTGTCCGTGTCCTGTCCGTGTCCTGTCCGTGTCCTGTCCGTGTCCTGTCCGTGTCCTGTCCGTGTCCTGTCCGTGTCCTGTCCGTGTCCTGTCCGTGTCCTGTCCGTGTCCTGTCCGTGTCCTGTCCGTGTCCTTTCCCGTCCCGTCCCGTGCCGTCCCGTCCCGTCCCGTCCCATCCCGTCCCGTGCTGTCCCGTCCTGTCCTGTCCTGTCCTGTCCTGTCCTGTCCTGTCCTCAAAAAAAACATCAAGTGTTTCATACCCAGGAACAGTTTGTACTGGAAAATTAAGTTGTCGTTTTTAGTGTTTTCTTTACTTATTATCATACCCAGGAACAGTTTGTACTGGAAAATTAAGTTGTCGTTTTTAGTGTTTTCCTTTACTTATTATGTATGTCACTCAGTTTTTCTCACCGGGTAAACCTTCCCTGAACTTCCACAAATATTTCAAGATCAGAATTAGCCAAATCGTTACAGCCAGTCTCGAGTTTTGGCGAGACACACGCACAGCGATTCATTTTTATATATATAGATTGATATGAGTCGATAAAATCTCGACCAAAATCTCTTATAAACGACAAATCAGTTGTAATTTGAATCATTAATAACTTCCTCGCTGCGATTACAGCCATTCCCTTGCCAAAATTTTGAAGTAACCAGAGTTGGAACTTGGAAATCTCCTTATGCTTATGTCAGACTCTGGTTTAAAAAAACTCAGCCTATATATATCTAATCGTGTAGATTCGGAGGACAAAGTGTAATATCGTCTCGTGGCCCAGTAATTATCTCGTCAAATTGATATCTGACGCAGCGTCAGTCATTCGGCGCCGGTTGTGGCAACTTGCAAGGACGCTATACTCACGTCTGTGGTATTTAGGCTTATGTGACGAGTGTAGCACGCGCGCTGTCCACTCCTGAACACGATTGACTATTGTGAAATAATAATAGAGTGCTAAGGATCAAGGCTTATCGGTCTTGACACGATATCAATACAATATTTATTAAGTAGATCGGTTGTGAAATAATTTATATATTTTTTTATCCTGGCTCGGCAAAGTGACTACGCTATACTAGTACTAAGTACACTACTGTGGGTTCAGGATTATGTATGTGACCAGTGACTGCTGGGTGTATTTATTTATTTTGTTTGTTTGTAGTTTTTGTAGTATTATTTACAATGGTCCTAATTATGAGTCCCATGTCCTAACTATGAAACTTTCTCAGTGGAATGTCTTTACTATACGAAGAGACAAGTAGTACAACTGCAAATATAAACAAGTATGTCGTATCACTTAGCTTAAGTATGTTAGAAAAAGTAGTATAGTTTGTGATATACCGTGAATAAGTGGTTAGATATAATCTTCATGCGAGATGCGGGTGCCTGCCTCCATCGCATGCCTTGACAGTGCTGCCGTCATAACTAAGAATGCAGTAATCGCAAAATGGCAGTTACGAGATAAACGCAAAAAACATATTTCATATCACCTGAGCAAGATGTTCGTATTTTATTGGTCATTTTATATATCTAAAAATTCGGAAAAAAATCAAGCTTTTACAAGATAATTTTCCTTTATTTAATTTACTAATATATGCAATTATAATACGTATTACTGCGTTTTCGTTTAGTATCAGGTCGTTTCCGAGTCACAGGATACTAAAACTAAATGCAGCACTTGCGCGTATTACTGCATTATGTCTTAGCACAAGTCGATTACTGCATTTTTTTAATAATTATAGCCATTATTATATGCTCGGAACTAAGTTGAAGTGTACTGTGTCTTCTCAAGGACTTATACGGGTTACAGGTTAAGTCGACCTAGATCTATTTTGTTTTTATACCCAAGTGGTAGGTTCATGGTTAAGGACTATTATTTTTTACTACTTCCCGGAAGCATTATATCAAGGTTTTTTTTTAAGAATTGTGATATCACCCTAGCTTGTTATACCTTATTGGATAGCTAAAGAAACGTAGATATTATTTAGCGCAACCGCAGCATGGCTGTCATACACTTTTTTTGAAATATTAGTACAAGAACAAAAAGTTTTTACAAATTAATTTCTTTTTTTAAATTATCAATCGTCCATTGCGACCCAGTTGGGAAATTTACATGTGGTTTTTGTGTTGAAAGTAATAAACAAACTTATTTACTATACAAAAATCGCATAAACAAATAAATTAGAGACACAAAACACAAAATAAAGAAGAGAATAGGCAAAAAAATCGGTACTTTTCGTACGAAAATCTTCAAAGTCGAATATTTTGAGAACGTTAGGTTTGGGATATGGTGTTTCATAGTAAAATCAGTCAGGAATGATGGAAACTTTAATCTCTTAACGGATCTAGGTCGACTTAACCTGTAACCCAGTAGGTCATGTTTAATACTGCGTTTTTTCTTATCATTGAAGCAGTTTTTATGCAAGTACGGCGAAAATCATTACATAAAAAACATACTTCGAGTGAATTTTTTTATGAAAATATATTTTTCTCATGTACATGAACCTCTTGGGATGCCATTTCTGGAAAAAAGTGAAAATCTCAAAAATGTCGATTACTGCATTCTTTGTTATCAGGGCAGAGTTATAGACGAGCCAAATGCCCTACTGAAGACCTCGTTGAATAATTGATACCAAACGGAAGCTCAGGTGCCATTTAATACTAAGGCTGTTGAATTATTACGGTTATAACAAAACATTATTGGACAGCGCTCGACAATAATATTAAAGTTATTGTTATGTACCATAAAATAATTTCCACTCCGCCCTTGCGATCGATGTGTTTACGACCCATTTCTGAATGGCCGATTGTTCGCAACGAGTGATGGAAAAGATTACGCGAACACTACGGCTCGCAGTGAATTAAATTCGAATCGATTTTCGCATAATAGCCCCGTTCGTGTCTTGTCTTGTCTTATTCATGAGGCCGCATAAATATGACCAGTTTTAGACCGAAATGAGCGGCGATTTTATTTTTCTTTACCAACAGACTGCTCTTAAGCACCTATTTCGAAGTTAGTATAAAGACCGATCAGATTCTGTCCTGCTCCTTTGTGATATTTTGATTGATGCACTTACCTTGCAAATACTGAATGTGGCGCATTCTCTATGCCCGATGCAGTCGACCTCACCTTTTTATAGAAATAAACACACATGCAACACTCAGTCCGTATTCTTCGGCGTGTCCAATCAATCATTCGCACTCGATTCCAACGCAACGGCTGTCGGCAATTATGATGAATACTCCTGCACACGATCCAATTCGATCGCATTAAAATCGTTACGAAACCGTATTGACTAGATCAACGCAACCGTGAACTTCGGAGTGGCGAATCGACAACGAACAATAAAATATAATTAATCGTTTACCATGACACGGTACAATCGATTCTCGGATAACACTCCTCACGAGTCCTTGAACGGTATTAACCTTAATTGTGCAACATCGATATTGTGCGGCGTCAGTTCGGAATCGATTCGGCCCACTTGGCTCCCGTCTGTATCAATCTATCGAGGGCGTTACGAAACCGCGGCCCTGCACTGACGATGATGAATCGTCATTATTGCTACTATTATTGAGCGGTACACAATGACTATCGGATTGATTGTAATGATGCGAATCGACCATGAACTCGAATCAATTAGCTTTTTCTTTGATGCTACGTAGAAACAGGAAATGGTAATTGATATACCCTATTCATACACGAATCGATTTGTATGATAAAATAGTTGTTCTTACAATGCGAGATTTGTATTCTGTTGTTCGCTTTTGCATGTCCTCAATATTTGTGTCTAGACAAGATGCTCAAATAACAAACGCAAATACCAAAATGCCTACAATCTGTCGTTATTATAGAAAGTTGAAATATTTGATTTGTTACTTTGAATCCTTAAAGATTTCTACATTTATTAGGAAATTAAGAAAGTGATGTTTGTTTAAGCTTTGTCAAGTTACCATCTCGCAATTAGTGTTTGCTTCTTCATTTATACAGGCTCAGTGAACTTTGTTATTTAAGGCTGTAACAAGACAATTCTGAGCTGACCTGCTGAAATAATTAATCGCTGTACAAACATATAATTTTGTTACAGAAATTTTATAACTGACTTATTGAAAGAAAAGTTTTGTTTCTGCTATTTTACAATTTTTGACGCAAAGTTTCTAATGAACCGACATATCGATTAAAACGAAATAATCTTTTTAATCGAATGCAAAATCGCGACGATAGTTGAAATAACAAATGAAAGCCATTAGAAACGCTGCCGCCATTTTGCATCTCTGTCACGCGAATCTCATGCTGTTAAATTTGTTTTTTTTTTTGGCGCAAAACGTCAAAGACATGGGCGTAAGATAAACTCTTAAGCAACCGTTGTTTCCCAACATGCGGGTTTTATTTTAACAAGAGTTATCTACAACGAAACCCAGTTTACAACATGTTAGACACACAGATAGCAGAATACACGAGTCCTTTTATCACTCGTGAGTGGCCCAATTCGTACAAATGTAACGACACGATAAGTGTACAAATACACGGACTAATTCTGACTAAATTCGTATAGGAAATTAACTAATTATTTAAAATATAAAATAAAATATATAATAAAATTATCTAACTATTTATTATATATTTAGGAAAATATATATACGAATATATACAGGGTTATTTTTAAAACACCAGCAACCTCGCAGGGGTAGATTCCTAAGGTTATAAGCTACTACTTTTGTTCTACGACTTTTGATAATTTGTTAGATTTTATTTTCATACAAAAATAAGTATTCATTTAATTTCCGTCTTGAATATTAACAACGCGCATCGCAGATTACGTAAACAAATACGCGAAGCGTGGGGAACCGGGCTAGCGGCTTTGAAGGTCAACGCTCGAACAGCTGAGCGGCGCCTTTGAGTCGTGCGCGCAAGCCGCAGTCTACGAAGAAAAACACGACACAACAAAAACTTGTAAAATCATTTTTTTTAAAATATATTGAGTTATATCCAAACTCGTAGAACAAAAGTTGTTCCGTATGAGGTCAGCTATCTGGTCCTGCGAGTTTGCTGGTTTTTTAAAATTAACCCTGTATATTAGGTTCTGGAATGGAGGCCACGTACTGGCAAGCGCAGCGTTAGACGTCCACCTACAAGGTGGACAGACGACCTGATAAAGATCGCAGGAAGTATCTGGATGCAGGCCGCTTCCAACAGGTCGGTCTGGAAATCTTTGTGAGAGGCCTATGTTCAGCAATGGACGTCTTGTGGCTGATGATGATGATTTAGGAAAATCGGGCATTAAATATAGTCCATTTACGATTAAGCAAAAAAAATACAGTATAATTACAATATTAATTACAATTATTTAGTATTTCAATTAATGAATTTAGCAAAACAAAATCAGCATCTCCATTAATTGAACTTTCTGTGGGTTGGTTCCCGTTTGCGTAACAACGTCCAATTTTAGAATGCCAACTCTTTGTCATTCTTTTATATAATAGATTTGCCTTTAAATATATTTATCACAAGTACATTGATAGTACTCCAAGTAGTTTTATCTCGCAGTTCTCGCACGAGTGGCCCACTTCTTCGTACGTGGCTCGCCGCGCCTTTCGGTCATTGTTTAATTTGTGTTTATTAGCCGTGATTGGTCCGCGGGTCAACTGCAATTGTGCCGATATTATTGAGCTATTTGCCTACTTGTGCACTTGGGAATCACAAGGACCCAGTTTGAATGTACTTACGTTCGGAGAATGATGTTTGTCGTGTGTCGATGTAATATTATTGGTGTTCGAAATATAAATACACCCAACAGCCACATATATATGCAGGTCACACGTCGAACTATTTGCTTAGGTTCGGGAATCAGCTCATTCGCAAGTTGGATCACTGCGTCATGGAGGCTGTTTAGTAGAATACAATCAATTTTTATTTATTTAAAAAAAGTAGCGCAAATTATCAGAATAAATGAAGAACATTAACTATTCAGCGGGTGGTAGGATTTTTTTTTATAGCATAGGCCGGCAAACGAGCAAGTGGGTCACCTGATGTTAAGTGATCTCCACCACCCATGTACGCCCACCACCAGAAAAATGATGGGCGCGTTGTCGACCTTAAAGGAAAGGGATAATTAATTAGGGATTGGGAGGGGAGAGGATTTGGGCTTCCGGATATCTCACTCACCGTACGAAACGCAGCAGTAAGCCGCTTCTTTACGTCGGTTTTCTGTGAGACAGTGGTAACGACCCGGTCGAGCCAGCACATTCATGCTGTAGACAAAACTGTATACAGCGTGGCTCTACGACTCATTAATATTATATTCGCCCGGATAGCGACCACCATACACATGATGTTAAAACCTGGCATAGTGATCCACACGCCTTGTGTGAATCGCCTCTCCAAAAAGGGAAGAAGCATTTATACAAGCCAGCATGACTCTGGTGACCACCGATAAACTTATTGTTTGTCGGTGGTTTTTATTCGTGTTGTGGATATATTTAATAATCATTTGCGGTTATGTCACATAAAATACGGAGTCTAGCACATTTTGACGATTATTAAATAAGTTTGCAAAACTTTCCGATGATGTAAACACTGGCAAGTTCAATGGAAACGCGATGAGTTGTCCATCGCTATATTCCATTAGAGATGCGCCACACGTAGCGATTTATCGCCCGACACACCGAGCGTTCGGGTATTTTCCCCACGGAATATTTATTAAATAACCGATGGTACGGTTTGAATGCGATATCCATTCGGCATTGTCGATGGTTGAGATAGATAGCCGCGATGTGAGCCGCATTGGTTAATCTCTTGCTGATTTACTACCGTTAGCGCATTCACGTGATGTCCTAAGCCGTGTGAGCGACGGGAATATTGTGCCTTGATAAATGCTAATTGGTTCGTGCTTTTTTTTACAATTTCTTTTGCTCATCACATTTTAGATACCAATTGCGATCTAAGACTAATTATTTTTTTTTGTTTCAGGTAAGAATCGTGTCCTGTAATCGACGCATCCGATAAAGTCAATGTAAGCTTTCATGTAAGTTTGTGTACGTTCGATCAAACCTTATCAGGTGTATGTATGTAGGTCATAATGTCTCATGCCATAATAAACATTAGTCAAGGTGTTATCGAAGATTATGATTACATCATATTACCTGGAATTGAGCAATCAATTTTTGGAATTTAATTCTATTGTTGGACAACAACGTAACACAGGTCGCAAGACTGGCTACAAAAGGAAGCGTCTAAGTAGCAAAACTACACTGAAAACAACCCGGGATAATGTCAGGGCAGAACAAGTGGCAGTCAAATAACCATAAAAAATATTTCCATATGACTTGAACCGTATACATGGCACTTATTTATGTGATTGTAATTAAACTGTGGTCAGGTTAAATGTTAATTATTCGTTTGCCCTGCGCGTTTCATTCGAGTAGTGGCCGCGCTTAAATCAATTGATACGTCGGATTAGCCCTCGCCGACACAATTAGTGAATTACTCGCGAGTTGATAAATTAGCTTCGTAATCAAATGATGTTAATTTAGGTTCGGAGTTAACGAGGTTTAACTAGTTTTCCAATGGTGCACATCGTTAACCTGGTAAAGATTTTAATTAACAAATAGTGGTAGTTAAATAAATTAATCCGGATAAACGGATATATTCGCGTTCTCCAATTAAGAATGTTTTAGAATTATGATTTATATTTAATTTGGATATATTGGATGATAGCAATTACTATATTTGGGTAAATATTAGAGTGTTAGTACAATGGGTAAAGATTCCTGACTTGCTAACGGCAGTGTAAGCATTGTTGCTTAGGTCACGTCAGAATTACGCATGATGAGATTTAACTTCGAGATGATGAAAGTTCTCAGTGGTGTTGCACTTGTTCATGTGCAGACTTGGGGCGCTTACAGTCAGACGAGTGATGTCCTCGTCGCTCCATTCAGGGCAAAAAAAATAATATTAGAGGGCCATTAGCAGAAGCCACTGCAGTTTATCCCATATGGTAAAACATGATTTGGTACCCTCCCACCAGCAAAATACTTGAAGCTTTATTTCTCAACGAAGTATTATGTACTTTAGGTGAATAGTGTCATTGGTCTTGAATTGTGTGTACACAACCTTATCAATCACTTACGTGCGTAAACGCCGATAACAAAAACGTTCGACCTTAAATAATGCGAAGATTTTTCGTATGATATCAAATATTTATCATATCATATTATCACAGTGTCAATTTAGTGTTTTAGTGTGAAAACTATGACGGAAATAACCTTGCTGGAACCTTCGGTGTTGTAGGGTATAATTAAAAATAACTGATTATAGTGACAAAAGTACGACTATTAGTATTATGCACAGCGGTGTAAGAAACGACTATTTCGGACATGCGAAAGCTTTTTTTATAATACAGCGACAGGCATGAAGAATCTAATGAGAGTGAAAGTTGGCAAAAGGGTCGTAGCAGGTGGAAGTCCGTTGTCTCTGCCTTCCCCTATGGGGAACAGGCGTGAGTCTATGTATGTATGTATTTAACTTAACTTTTTAAACATAATTTTACGCGTAGTAGTACTAGTAGTGTTGTATTTGCTGTAGATATTTCAAAATGACCAAATGGTTAAGCCGGATTAACCGGCTATATTTCGTATCCATGTGCTATTATATACTGGCCACCGTCCGATTCACCGGTAAAGACGGATAATCCCCTAGGACACTGACGTCCTTGAAATTTAGCTCAGCTTACGGATTCAGTTAATCCGGTCAAGGGTGAACGCAAACCTAAACACGCAACAGCCATATCCGTTGCGATCAATGAATTTTAGAATTAACTAGCTGTTACCCGCGACTTCGTCTGCTATGTAACAAAATATTTGAATCGAATATTATTAAAATTTTCATTGGTTTTAAATTTTTTGTGAGATCCTTTTTTTTCTAAAACTTTTATTTTCGTTCTAAAATAAATGTAACCTAAATTACTCCTTATTACATCAGCTATCTGCCAGTGAAAGTCCCGACAAAATCGCTCCAGCCTTTTCAAAGATTAGCCGAAACAAACAGACGGACAGACAAATTTTTAAAAAAATGTTGTTTTGGTATTTGTACCGTGTATGCATCCAAAAAGCGGTTATTTTAATATCATAAACAGACACTCCAATTTCATTTATTTGTATAGATGTATGAAATAAATGCGCGTGCGAATATTCAAGCCGAACGATGCTCTTGTGACGCGTTTACCTACGTTCACCGTAATATGGCCGGCAAGGTCGTTGGATTATTTAATCTTTTGTAATAACATAATTAGACACAAATTATTTAATTATAACTGTTAATAGTGGCAAATAACCATGACTTGCCGATTACTATTTTAATAAATTATTGATTGGTGTGTCTCGATATTGCATAACGAATATGAAGGAATGGCAATTATTGTCTCTGCCTTGGTAAAATAACGCCGCGCCGTGAGAAGTAAATCTAGGTATTGGGCGAGTTTATCACTGCACAAATGCTAATCCCGGACTAATCATTTGTGCTTTTACGAATCGAATATTCAATCACGTATTGTGGTTGTCCGAACAGGGAATTAAACCTAAAACCTCACGTTTCTCAGCCTTACGCTCCCACTAGACGAATAAGGCGATTTAGTACGCACAAAATTTCAGTTAATGGAGTGAAGGAGGCCATAAATGTGTAAGGATCGTAGAAGGTCGAAGTCCGTTGTCTCTGCCTACCCGTATAGGAAACAGGCGTGAATCTATGTATGTATGTATGATAATGTTTTACGATCGAATTATCTTATGAAAAACAAATCGTCTTGCAATTATAACGAAGCCTGTATGATAAAATGAGTATTAAAAATTGTGATAATATATCTATTGACGTCATTGTTTACTTATCGATATTTAAAGCACTTTAGTGGTGATAAAAAAGAAATTTACTTAACTTTTATTGTTGTTTCATTTTGATTTGGTCCATTAGCCGTTAAAAAATTAACTGATATCAAAACAGTTATCAGTTTTCTATGGAAGATCAATTGGACCTAGAGACACAAACCGGAACCAACCCACAGCAAGTTCAAATGGAGATAATGATTTGATTTTGCTAAATTATTTAAATTGATTCTGATACTATAAATTTGGGCAATATCGTACGTGGTATATGCACAGCCGAGGCCTGGTAACCGCCACGCCTGCCCATAAACAGAAGTAATACCACACAGTACTTTGAATTACAAAGCACTGCATGGCACTGAACTGCGTTTGTCACCACAAGACATAAGATGTCAAGTCTCATAATGTCTAGTCATTTTACTGACTTCTATGTCCTTCAAACCGAAACACAACAGTGCTTACACACTTATTTAAATTTAATTCGTGACAACATAAATGACACCACATAACACTATGTTTACCCGTAGTTTGGTCAATGTTTGCACTGCGTTCCCGATTAAATATGCACTAAAATTAGGTTAGGTTCACAGAGATTAGAAGCTTCGCTCCCTTATCGGCACGTACCTACGTGTTTATTGTACTTGTGTTTGCTCACTACATTTGTATTTCAAGCCTAATTATAAATTAATATAATTATTTTAAACGTTAGGGTATCGTCATTTATATATACAAGTGTCTATATCCTTAATGAAGTCCTTATTTAATTCGGTATCCTACTTTAGGTTACTATGAGCGCTAATAAAAATACAGAATTTGAAACCCCGTTTTTTAAAGTCTGTTAGTATATGATATCAGCGATCGAAACAGTTTTAGACTATTTTCATAAATGGCAGGATCGGCAGATTCTATTTTTTTTTTTATAATTTCGAATTGGCACTGAGTTAGATTTTTTTACTTTGAACCAAATTTACCCCATATATCTGCCCTTAATTCGAACACAATTCGTTCTGTTCTAAGATAATTAATTTTAAACTGTGTTCGTAAATTCGAAATCCAATGTCTCAGTGCCACAGTGGTATTTCAAAATACGATTTATGAGTGTCAGTTTCGACTGTGCAAATGCCTTTAATCCCTCAGTTCACTAAACAATGATACCTACAGTCCACACAGACAAACATAATCCCTGATTGCTTATTTAAAACAATACAGTAGTGAGTGCTCGTAAGATTTAGCAGCGGTAGTAGGCGGACGCTGCTGACTGACGTAAGGATTGGAGTAGGCCTCGAATATCGATACTTAAAACACATATTTTTTTTATTTGTCCGAGCACGGCAAAGTGACTGCACTACACCTGATGGTAAGCGTAGTGCAGTCCAAAAAACTAGCGACTGACAAACAATGAGTTTATCGGTGGTCACCAGAATCATGCCGACCTGTATAAATGCTTCTTCCCTCTACGGAGAGGGAAGAAGCAAATCGAGAGGCCTGCGACAGGACAGGCGGAAGACTAATACAAGGATGTACCCCTATATCCGCCCCAACCAACCATCGAGTCATGTCGCAAGTCCCTCAGGAGAACCGTGGAAGTCAATTTGCTATCGGGTATCAGAGCCCAAATTATCGATATTCGATTTATCGATAATTATATCGTTATATCGATATTCAATTATATCGATTATATCATATCGTTATTGCAAGTAAGCATCGATACTGTATCGAAGTCGGTACCCTAACGGCGCGGCACGCGGTGCGCCGGCGCCGTGCTCCACCTGCCCACTTGCGACTAGATTTATGGGATCGGCAGCTGTAATACTTGACATAGAACAACTCGAAAGTTGCCTTTACACGTGTGCGCGACATTCATTACGGTTTCCCTTCGATTTTATTTTTAGATCGATTTATGTTTTTATGGTTTCAGGCGACATTGCTTGCAGTCTGGATCGAGATTTTAAATATAACTTAGTCAAGGTCAAGGGAGGTTTATATCTTTGCCGGGATGTTGAGGTTAAAGATGCAAGAGGATTTTCAATAGGTGACGAGGTCTGCCTCTGTGCGATGTGTCTCGGGTAACAAGTTCTAGGTAGTATACGACCGCGTCGTATATTTCTGCCCCCAACCAGCTATGTTCAAACATTAGAACCAGTGAAGTTTGATTGACGTTAATGCCCCTCAAACCGAATCACAACAGTGTTATTATATACTTTTGTTTGGCAACAGAAATAGACTAAGCAATGGTACCAACCCAAACAGACAGGCATAGAGGCAGGTTAGATCTTATTGCTCGTTGCAGAGTACTTACTCCGTGAGCGGATATGACAATCGGCTAGATACACGCTCTCGTGATCGCTTCTTCTCTACTTTTCCAACCATCAGAAGTTTCTCTAGGTTGGGTGGATCGTTCTAGCCACATAACCGTGTACTGCTGTACAGGATCCTTGTTGCAAACGGTTGACCCTTGACTGTCTAGTTGTGATCCTCAGAGTCGGGAAAGGATCTTTTTTCCTCCTGTCCGAGGTACAGCGGTTTATTTAAATACAATTAATTAGTGCTCCATCCATGGTATTTCAAAACATTTCCTTAACAATTTATAGGTATTCCATCATCGCATTGTTTCCTCGATTATAATGCGACGTAGTTTGAAAACGACAAATTGATATATCATCGGTCCGGCATAGCTTGCGTGTGTTTATTTGGATGAGAAACAACATTGCGACTTCGAGTTTCGTGTCGGAAAAAACGTTTGCGTGATCTGAATTAGATGCTAGGAATTTGGTGATATGGGAAGTCCCGCGTAGACAATGCGGCCGAATATATCTTAACTGTTGTTAACGGTTTCGTATCTGCGATGCTGTACTGTTAAACAGTTGATCAGAATCAAATATTTATTGAATCTTTAAAATGTCAAACATCATTTAGATTCATTCAAATTTTATGTTACCGTCAGTTCGGAATGCTGTTTCGTTAAAGAAGAACGGGCAAGAAACTCTGTTATTGTCTTTTCTATATTTGATTTTAATTGATTTACAATATCTGCACTATATTGATTTTTTTAAATTACACAATTGAACACACAATGGTCTTCCTTCTATAGCATAGGTATAGATTTATATTTTGAAATAAAACTAATTTTAATGGATTTTATCGCGGTTTTTATTGAATTTTTGGTCCCGACTTTTCGAAAGCTTTTCAAACTTTGTGGACACGGGATGGACTTACTGGTGGCGGATTTATATCTTGCTAGTGACAGACGAACATGTGGGTCACCCGAGGGTAAGGTAAGTAATGACCTTCTACCATGGAGGATATGGGTGCGATGTTTACGTTAGTGAAGGGAAAGGACAGTTGCGACAGATGACGTTTGTGGTTACCGGCACTAACCACACTTAATGTTGCATGTCAGTCTTTTGTGAGACAATGGCACCTTCCCAGTCTAGTTGGCTGCTTTTAGACCCCCTATTTAAGCCTGTTAAAAACGACAATACATCCCGCCTCAATATTATTACTTTACATATTTACATGATTATATGACAGACTCCGTGGCGCAGTGAGCGTGTAGCTGACTGGGAGGCCACGAGTTCGATTCTCGCACCGAGACAAATATTTGTCAGATAAACAAAAAATGTTTGAGCGTTGTGAGACCCTGTCTCTCGTAGATGTTGATACACACAACACAAGATAATCGTATCTTACTATGTGGTTAGGGTTGTGTGTGTGACTGTTGGGTGTTATAATATATTATTTATATAATTAAAAACATCTGCCTTAACGCCGTCCATCAAAATCCGTCTATTATAACACGATTGAGCAACTCGCATCAATAATGCATACATCAAAACTTTCGCATCAACAACATTAGTGTGTATCAAACATTTATTAATGCCGCCTGTCGCGCTCGGTGTTAACTTTCGATTTGTTTTGATTGCATCGTTTTGACGACTCGGGGTCATAGTGTCAGCTTATGAAAGAGACCGATTTCTTTATCGAAAGTGGTTGATCTTGAACCTGGTCTGACGTCATAGGCGTGTAGTCTGACAGTACGTTGGCGTACCACTTTCGTACGCGGCCGGATATTTTGTGAAGAAAAACGAATGTCACACGCGTACAATGTGTGTAGTTGAGTTGTTGTTGACGAGTAAATATAATATACATGTTAAAACATTTATATAAAAATCACTTCCGTGAAAAGAGGTGTGTTATGTCCTGTTTATCTGTCCGGTTGTCTCTCTGTTTTGTATATGTAGCATCGCACGGATTAAACGGATTTAAAAAACGAATGGATCTATTTTTATAAAGATGCGACAGACGATTTGTAATTCTCATTATTAATGATTATGATACAATTTTTTTTATTACGAGTATATAAGTATATATGGTGATAATAAGAATAAAATAGTATTTAGTTAGTTAAGAAATTTTTAAAGTTAAGCCGGAAGGAGTCGTATTGTATGTAGCCTTCGCCACTGGTTTATGCTGTCTGATAGTTTTATTAAATAACATTATAGAAATGCTGTCGGCAGAGACAAGAATTACGCGATACACTCTTGTTAGGACCTTTACTATCCCCAGTGATAATTAATCAATCTATCTATATATATAAAACTCAAAGGTGACTGACTGACATAGTGATCTATCACAGCCCAAACCACTGGAGGGATCGGGCTGAAATTTGGCATGCAGGTAGATGTTATGACGTAGGCATCCGCTAAGAAAGGATTTTGATAAATTCTACCCCCAAGGGGATAAAATAGGGGATGAAAGTTTGTATGAAACTTTGTCAATTTTAAACGTTTACGCGGGCGAAGCTGCGAGCAAAAGCTAGTGGATAATAAATGTGTATGCTCGTGACTCGGGGCCCTGATCTTCCTGATACGGCTGACTGTCTGCTGAAGGTCGGAATATGAAGATCATTGCCCGTTTCATACATTGTTTATGTTTATAAATTCGAACATCTGGTGTTTATACGAAGCTCATAGGTCATGTGTGTATTGCTTATAAATGCCGCTGTTTAATGTACCTTATCAATGCGTTTTATTGGCAGATTTATAATGAACTAGCCTACCTAACTTACTGTTTTTTTTTATCTGGGCACGTCAAAGTGACTGCATTACACCTGATGGTAAGCGCAGTGCAGTCCAAAAAAACAGCGATCACCAACAAACAATGAGTCGGTGGTCACCAGAATCATGCCGGCCTGTATAAATGCTTCTTTATACTCCGAATAGGTAAGAGGCAAATCGAGGGGCCTGCGACAAGACAGACGGTTGACCGATGCAGGCACAGGGATACAAGGATGTACGGCCTATACCTGCCCTAACCAACCATTATGTCATGTCGCAAACCCTTCGAGAGGACAGGATATACACTGGCTGTTCCTGGAACATGATCTGCATAAGATGTGTAGGTCATTATGGCAGGTTTCGCAATCCGGGCGGATATGAATATCCTACTACAAGCAAATTTGGAATCATATCACCGTGACTAATTTGATCTTACAAAAAAGGTCTTGATAAAAGGTTATATTTAACACTTTACTAATTGTAAACGATATTTTAATCGTTTTATCGGAAGTGCTCATTAGCGAAACTGCGCATGCGCATCTCGCCACCGACCACTTTCACTAATATCGAAACGTCGACCGTCAATAGTCCACCACCTCTGTTAACTTTTCAAAAATATTCAAATGCACAGAGGTTACTTTCTTGGAACTCATAAATAAACGTCATTTCTTTTTAGTTTATTTGCCTTGTTTTTTTCTCAAGGAAATACGCTCGGCGAAATGTGGGTGTACTGGTTACACCTCTGCCTACCCCTTCGGGGATTACAGGCGTCATATATATGATTTATAGCCGGCGTCGCGTCGGTTCGTAAATTCATAATAAACGTTGATCGAGTTACATATTAACGTGTTTACATTCCCCGACGTTACGTGGTATTGTTTTGTATGACGCTACCGGTAACTATTTGCCGGCACTTGCCACTGAACAGTCTTATTATATAAATAGGTTACTATAGTGTTTGGAATGTCAGGTGTGTTCTATTGAACGTAAGGAAACATGTTGTGTGAATCATAGTTTTGTATCTTCGGTAGGGTTATTTTTATCCGGGCACGGCAAAGTGACTGCACTACACCTGATGGTAAGCGTAGTGCAGTCCAAAAAACCAGCGACCACCGACAAACAATGAGTTTATCGGTGGTCACCAGAGTCATGCCGGCCTGTATAAAGGCTTCTTCCCTCTTCTAAAGCTAAGATTTTTCGACCTTTTTAGTTCGAGCTGAGATGGAGGAGACCACGAAGCGCGTGGTTCTGTTGAGGATTAACTCAAATACCTCCCATACTTACCTACATGTATATTATGAACAGGATTATTTGTTCAAACTTCGTCGAGTATGACACGAATAAGCACGTATGCAATGTTACCCGTCCAAGTCGCATAGTCTTTTACACCCTACGTACGACAAACAGATTGATGCCTATGCAAAATGTCAGTGTAATAGGCGTTGCGCAACCGTCAGGGGAAATAAGTCTACGTAGACTTTTGTGTACTTGTACTCGGAAAAAGTAATCAATCTCCTTTCGTGTGCGGTTCGTGGAAACATGACGTTTGGTCGGATCAGCTTTAATGTTGGGCGAACCGATACGGATTGTATTGTTCATGGGAATATTTTTGAGAACTTAAAGGGCATATTGTTCATTCTTAGAAATGAGACTGGACTAAAATGTTGTTTTTTTTTTCGAATTAATAAAGAGGTAGAATGTAGTTTGCTTATTCGTGCTACCCATATGTCTTGTGTTTCTGCAAATTATTTTGCTTGTCGGGATTTAAATACATTATACACTAAAAAGTTATGCTGGTGGTAAGGTATTCATATCCGCCCGGATAGCGACCACTGTACATATGGTGTTAAAACCTGCCATAGTGATCCACACGCCTTTTATGGATCGTGTTCCAGGATCAGCCAGTGTATATCCGGTTCTTCCGAGAGGCTTACAACATGACTTGATGGTTGATTGAGGCGGGTATAGGGGTACATCTTTGTATCATTGTGCCTGCATCGGTCATCCGCCTGTCCTGTCGCGTGCCCGCTCCGTAGAGGGAAGAAGCATTTATACAGGCCGGCATGACTGGTGACCACCGATAATCTAATTGTTTGTTGGTGGTCGCTATTTTTTTGGATTGCACTACGCTTACCATCAGGTATAGTGCAGTCACTTTGCCGTGCTCGGAAAAAAAGTTATAACTGAACTTGAATACACTCTAGCCATGACAATGACAGATCTATTTAAATTCTAATTTATGAGCTAAATATTATTAGGTTACTCTTTCAATTTATAATCTCGTTATGCGACCGACGTGTTCCATTGCATTCTCAAATGGTTGTTACGTAAAATGGAAAGTGTTTCATACAGCACTGCACAGTGTTTATGACGCTGTTGTCGTACGCTAATTACACCTTTTTAGACGTTGTAAATATTATGTTGCAGTTATTAGTTGTAATTACATTGATAAGTGGTGTTTACGCGTCACGTTAGCCTATCAACAGACGCAACTCTACTCAGAAAGTCAGAGTTTTGAATAGAAAAGTGTTGCTAGGTTTTGCACGTCACCCCGAGATATAAGATGTTAAGTCCTCATAAAGGTCAGAAGTTCAGTGCCTTCAATGTCCTTCAAATCGGAACACAACAAGCACTGTTGTGTTCCGATTTGCACTCATTAAAATTGTTAATATACTGTTAAAAAAAACGAAGCCATAGTTTTTGGCACATAAGTTACTTCATATTTATTAACTGTTACCAAAGCGACATAAATTAGATTGCTGCAATAATACACATAACAGGCTTTAATCCTTTCTATATTAATATGATGGATTGATGTGCTTAATTTGCACAAGTATGCACATATATCATTCATAATGTTACATGCTCGGGTATGTGTCAAAGGATCGGTCATTGCGCATCCACCGTCTAGAATACCAGTTTTTATGTCTCGATAGTGTTGTAAAATATATTTTATTGTACGTTTTATTTATTCATCCTTTTTTCTTTTTTTCTTTTTTGTAGAACTTGGTTGTTAAAGAATATTTCATTCCGTAATTAATAGTACTTTAGCATTTCAAATTATATATAGGGCTACATGGGAGGATTATTTTTTTGGCTCCTTTCATAGTTAGGTCTTACGGACTTATATTAAAACAATTGAAAGTATGGCTATCCATACATCGTCACGTGTTATATATGTTACAGATAACAGCATTTATCAACACAAGTAACTTGCAACAAAGCAATTCATTAGAACATCTGCAACTAACGTCTGTATGTTCGACGTCGCTCAAACGCTCGTAATGACGCCCGACGAATTTGTTTGTGGCCTGACCCTAATTACCTGCTGTTAAAAGATAAAACTATACACCGCCATGATACGTGCCCGATGACTTAATGACTCAATCATGTAATGCACACAAACACGCGGTAATGGCCGTTTTATTACGGCAAAAAGTTAGGCAATCGATGTTAACGGTTCCCGATGAATATGGTTGCTAACTTCGTTGAGGTCTTCGATTTGAATTTAGAATTTGCAATGTGGCAGTTACAAAGCCATTTATTACTTACTTACTTACTACTTACCGCGGCAGCTTCGCAAGTTTTTAAAGCTGCTCGAAGGCTGCTTCAACTTGTTTTAACGGCTGCTATCAGTTGATAATAATCGGAACCGACTTTTTACGTCCCCTCCGAAGCACGCAGACGCTCAGTTAAAATACCATATATACGTTCACCCATCCGTAGACTGACCGCGCCAAGGGTCGCTTAACTCGTTAATCGTTTACCGATCACTCAGTGCAACTGACTTTTTTGTGTATAAATAAATAAGTATGTTTTTCATATCCTATTTTATAATTTGGATTATGGTCAATACTATTCGTCTCTCTAGTGTCCTAGTACCAGGAACTCATACTTGGTGTACAAGCTACGACATTTAACGTTTTACTTTCTGATTAATTTTTGACATTATTGCTCACAGCCTTGAGCTTTGAAAAGGTCAGTTCAGAAAACAAATCATATTTGTTATGACTTATGACATTTTGTTACACGAACCGTACTAGAACTGTACATATATTGTTGGCCAATAACAAAGTAATCAACTTTTGTATTGGCTTTATTTGGTTTGATTGATGACTGACTCCGTGCGTTGTGTAATTTAATCAACAACATCCTTAATACACATTGATTTAAAAACCATAATCGTTTGCGTAATTTTGCAACATTGCAACAAGATTTATAGAGGCCATTAATTTGTCTCAATTGGCCATACGACGCCTTTAATACCGGTAGTTGGTCAAAGTAAGTGTATTTACAAAACGCATAAATGTCCACACGGCATTATCCTAAGCTCAGGTTAAATCTTAATCTTCACAATGGACCTTAATTGCTTCCTGGACGGGGAACAAAAGTGCGACGTCTGTATCTCGGTTATTCCCGGTTAGGGTTGCCTGGATATTAAATCGGAAAGACGGATTAACAACCAGCTTAGCCAGACATTTGGGTGCAATACCGGTAAAAAAAGTTAAGAGTGACGTACAGCGAGCTGTAGTGGTAAAAAGACTTAATTCCAATATAATTTCCGGTTCCGGTTCTCCCCAGGGGCTTGCTCCCTGATCCTAAACCTTTTCCCATCCCTTTTTCTATCCCCTCCCCCTTGGCCCTTGGATGAGATACTGCGGGGTCGCCAGTATTCTGTTAGCAGGGACCCCGTAGTTCATCCCAGGAACTTTGACAGGCCGGCATGATCTTACTTTGCCGAGCCAGGATAAAAAAGATTTAGCCTGACAATTGTAAAAAAAACAACAACAATGACCAGCTAATATGGCCGCTTGGCAACCCTACTCCCGGTCCAAGACGCGAAAACGCAGTTTCATTGATTTACGATACTGTTCACCGTCCGTTACGTCTTAATTGCGTTACCTTGCAACAAAGGCACGTTAATTGCGACAATGGTTGTTACACAGCGGCTTACACTGCTATCTGTCGGGCTATTTTGTCGACGGTCAATTCGGCTGACCGTTATGGCTGTCGGTGGAAGGTAGCGTCAACAAATTACCATCAGTGCTCGTTTTCGACGCACATTTGCTTGTCAAACGGCGTTCACTAGATTTATTCCCTCTCGTGTAAAGCGAGCTGTTCAATGCGCAACAGGTTTGCAGTAAATTATTGCATCTGTCTCATCTTTATGTTCTTACGTAGAATTTTGATTGTTTCTTTTTCAACAAAACGGACAAAAATACTGTTTATTTTTGTGTTTATTTCTTATAAGTATGTTTATGGAATGTGACGAGTCAAAATATGAATGTAAGTTATGTTATTCATCAATGTACATAAGGGCTGTGTGTAAACTGCCCGTGTCAGCGTACCTAACCTATCAATCTTAACATAAAGTGTGAAATGGTCCAAATTGACGATAATGCATAGAAGAATTTCTTTGACTTTCTCGAAAATATCAGACATTGTACATACACAATTCCAAGTAGCGTCGTGTGGCGTTAATGAGCCGACCAATACTTTCGATTAACACAAATGTCGCGAGTCGATATGTCGCGTCGCGCGTCGCATTCCGCGTACAGTGAATGGGTTCGTTTACACGCGCCGTACCGACGGTTTATGAACCCGCTAACGACCGCACGTAATACGAGGCGAGGTGTGAACAATCCCTGGAAGTTGGCTTTATTAGTACTTGGAAATGTTCCGCACCTAATCCCTAGCTAATGGTAAAGAAACCTCTCATCGTGTTAGTACTTTGGTTAAGTCTAGACTCATGTGAAAGTAATGTGATAATCGTTTTGTTAAGAATTAGTGTACTGAGACTCGACGCATGGATTGGATGTTCCATTTTTTTTTTTTTTGGTATTCCAGTTTCTTTATTTTACTACAACGCGGCAACGTATGACAACGCCAGCTAAACGTGATTAGCAATTCAAGTTTTCAGTATTTGTTTCAATATCAACTGTATAGAGGTCCTACATATCTGAATTAAAAACAATGTTTTTAATAAAGAAAGGCCATGATAATTATCTAATGAAGAGAGTAGTTATATCATTAGATCATGTACTTATTTATTTCTTGAGTGCCTGATGAGGGGCGGACTGCTGGGAATTATGTGAAAAAAAAATTGCATGTTTTCGTGTTGGCAATAAACGTTTCTTTCTTTTTCATTCATATGGAATGGTTAGTGGCCAACATAGCAAGTGTCAAAGTTTTTAAGCCGCCCGAAGGTCTGCGACTTGGCTCAACGACCGTTGTCAAATTCAATTCAAATACCCCTATATATAGTCCATAGACTGACCGCGCAAAAATTGTAGGGCTTTACCCAATAATCGTTTACCAATTACTGAAACTGGCTATGAGCACCTTAATTAAATCGTAATACCTACAGTATTATGATTTACTAGTTTTTCTTCGCGGCTCCGCCCGTGTGATCTGCTTTTTCCGGGATAAAAAGTAGCCTATGTTCATCAGGGATAATGTAGGATTCTAATGGGGAAATAATTTTTCAAATCGGTCCAGTGGTATTAAGTTTATTCGTTACATACAAAAATACAAATCTTTCCTCTACTAGCTTTTGCTCGCGGCTCCGCCCGCGTGATTTTCATACAAAATTTTCATCCCCTATTTTATCCCCTTGGGGGTAGAATTTATCAAAATCCTTTCTTAGTAGATGCCTACGTCATAACATCTACCTGCATCCAAAATTCAGCCCGATCCCTCCAGTGGTTTGGGCTGTGCGTTGATATATCACTATGTCAGTCAGTCACCTTTGAGTTTTATATATTTAGATTAGTGTTAAGTGTAGACTACAATAGTGGCAGGCGGAGGTATTGCAGAGAACTAGAGGCCACGCAAATCGGTCGCGAATCGCGAGTAAGTAACAATAGTTGCGCGGGCGCCGACGCAGACCGTGCCCGGACCTGATAGTACGCCGCCACATACAGGCTGCGGTGGGAAATGTGTTTTAAACATGTACTCAGGAAACTGAACGGGCATCGCTGTTTATTCGCCTGACTCTAAAAGGAAATATAAACGTTGTTGCTTTTAAAGTTAATAATTCAAAGTTTAAAACGATAATAGATATCGAATATAAAATACCTTAAAATGGAGCTATTAGAACATTGTGAATACAGTGGTAGCTTTTAAATACTGTTTAATGTAGGTAAGGTAGATTAACCGGGATAACGATAGGTGGAAGGAAATAATTATATATTACCAGCTTAACTAAGTAAAAAAAAAAAACAAATAGCATTGTGATTGGTCGAGAGACCAACGTGTGACGTTTTCGGGTACAAATATGAGACGACGCGATGGAACGTTTCGTTTTTGAATTTTTTCATTCTAAGTTGGTTGTCTATACCGCGTGCCCAAAAACAGGCTTAGCTCAAAGCTACATACATACAGCCGTGGGTAAAATAGATCAACCTGTATGCCTAGGTCGGCGCGCGGGTGCGGACGCGGGCGCCGTTCCTCTAATAATAATAGTAGCATTTTTACCAGATGGTCGGTCCCGCGTATGCGAGAAGCCGTCTGGGTTGGTACCACAGCTTTGTCCATTTCTGCCGCCTGACTTGTCATCTTATGTCTCGAGGTGACGAGCGCAGTCCAGTGCCATACAGTGCTTTGTAATTCAAAGTTCGGTGTGGTGTTGCTTTTGTTTTTGGGCAGGCGTGGCGCTTATCATCAGGCGAGCGCCTTGCTCGTCTCGACATTCAATCAAATAAAAAAAAGGCTACATGCCGTGGGTAAAATGAATCAACCTGTATGCTCAGGTCGACTCGCCGGCGCGGACGCGGGCGCCGTTCCTCTAATAATAGTAGCATTCCTTTCGTTCCCCCTGGAAGGGCCCACCTCGCCGCCGAGCCCGCCAGTACACCTGCCCCGCACTTTCCTTTTTCAATTTCCATACGCTGGTGAAACGTGATTTTACAATATAATTTTTGCGGAGAAACATAACTACTGTCAATTTATTATGAAGACTACACTAGTTAGTTACTGATACATATGGTGTTAAGTCTAATAATGCCCAGTAATTTAACTGGATTTAATGTCCTTTGGACTGGAATACAACCGTGCTATACACTGCTGCTTGGCGCTAGTAATAGATAGAGCGGTGGTATCTTCCCAGAAAGCCTCTCGCATACGAGCGGTCTACCACCTCGTCATTAATTGTAGTAGTTGTAGTCATAGTAATTGTCAAAATTGTCTCGTAAATCAATATACGCGATGGGCCAAAGCCCAAAACACAAAATGATGTCCCGGACATTAACCTAGCAGTCACCTGTGATCCTATAACGAACTCTTCTTTCAGGCAGCATGAATACCTGGCATTTTTTGTGTGAGTGGACTGCACTACACGTGATAGTAAGCGCAGTGCAGTCCAAAAAACTATCGACCATCGAAACAAACAATGAGTCAAATATCAAAATTTGTCAGACTGTCAGCGGCCAGGTTTTACTATTCATGAACAGTATCGTCAGGCTTGAATTAAGAGGTTCTAACACGAAATTGAAACGCAATTCAATCGTTGCCAAGATAAACGTTCGTTTTACGGCTCTTGGTCAAATCGCAAGCACTTAATCCATAAAATACATTTTTCATTACCGCATTGACTCCGAGGCCTCACAATTTTCTCACGCGTACTCGCCCTTCACTTACGTGCCGTGGTTCCGCTCCGTTACCCCCCACCACGGTTCCTGAGCGCCCTAATAGTTCGATGCATTGCCCTCCTCCCCCCCTTTGTGGAAGCAATGCCCTTGTCTTCAACGTACAAACGGCAGCTGGCACACGAAGGTTGTGTTCACTGGCATGGATAATAAGGTTCAAGACAGGTATAACTTATTTTGATATATTGATAATGTCAGACTTGGTTGCGTTTAGTTGATGGGGTCATCTGTGGGGATGGGCGATGGGAAATGGACGCTAGTGTATTCAAATTACTTTATCTATAAATGTTTCCTTAATAGGCATAAATTGTACGTTTATTGATATTAAAGTCTGATTAAATTTAATTGATGTTTTGATTGCATTGCGTGAAAAAGAATTAACTTTGCCTATTCTGTGTTCTTCGTCGCTTTGGAATAGTTTAGATTATGGCTTATATTTTATTGTGGAAGGAGTGTTGGAAAATTCTCCAATGGACGATAATTAGATGCGTTTCATTGTAGTCCCAGGAGAATATTTAAGCCGCATAAGCTTCTTCGGGTTCCAGCAACCCATTTGATTTCCGTTCGGTCAGGTTGATTTTCTACTAGACTGTAATTTTTTTAATAAACACACATTTGACCTGTATCGTGGGTATAAGGAACAACGAGGGACTTGCGGACCCACAACACCCAGACTTAAAACAAAAATTTGTCAATAACACGAACATTTCTCTCAGTGCGGGAATCGAGCCCACGGCCTCTTCCTTCGCAGCCGGCTACTCGTCCACTGCGCCACGAACGCTATTTCTTTATCACTATCATTTCATGCAGTTCTGCACACCGTCGCATCAATGACATGTTATTAAATCATTTTTCCCACCAAGCATCGTATCAAACAATTCATTGATAATTTTTCCGCTGCAACTTCCCATATATCACGGGGAAAAAATTATGTATCATGCATAAAACTCCATGAGAAACAGTTTTTGTTCACATATTTACCTCGCGGTATCTATAAAAAGTCTTGCGTGTTGATTGTCTGCGTGTTGCGTCATGCAAAACATTTCTGACTTTAATAATCATGTATGTGGTTGCAATTTTTCTCGTTTTTTCTACAATTACATCATTGAGAGGATTGCCTGCGTTTTGAGATTCACATATCCTTGTTATATAATTGTAATTGTAGCTAATTTTCGAACATTATTGCATTCAAACAGTTAATGTCGAAGCATTAAATGCGAGACTCAAAAATATTCAAATATCTACTTCTAATTTCATAAAGAGTATCTTTGCAGAGAAAATTCGATCTTATTCCTAATGGTAGTTCAATTCTTTTTAGCGGGGGTTAACCCCTGTATATCGAAATTTTAGTGACCAACCTTGTGTTTTCAAGCCATATGAAGATGTGCCTTTAGTATTCCCTACAGCTTATATTATAAAATTATTCAGATTAGCTACATGCAATATAACAAAATAACTCACAACACAAAAAATCCGCCATATTGAGTTTTTTTAAACACCTATCTAAGGACACTTGGATTTTTTAAAGACGAATATAACGATACCTTAACTGTCGAAATCCATATAACCGTTTGGAAGATTGAAATTTACAATCAAATATACCTACAAAATACGCGCTCAAAACATAACCCTTCCTTAGCAGTCGGGTAAAAAACTCCGTAAAAATCCGTAACAACAATTTCGCAACATTAAAATCCCGATTCACATTGATACTCCGAGTAAGCACTGGCTATCTGAACATCAGGCGGGCATTAATTAGCTGCGTTGAATATTCAAGCCAGGCGGCACGCGTGCCCGGAAGGCTCGCTTCCGCTCCGAGGCCTCCCGCGCTGCGCTTTTCCAACGGGACGCATTCAAGGACATCGGGAGCTGGTGATATTTGCTCGGAATCAAGGGGTTAAACAGTTGTTTTTTTAAATAGTTCGAAGTTTAAATTACGGCTTGTGGTTATCATGTAGAAATGAGGTCAACAAGTTATTGCTATTCTTTCTTTCTGCCTGGCGTTATCCGGGCTTAGTGCTAGGGCCCGCCTTCTTACTTAAACGCTTTCACTTCACCCGATCTTCAGCATCCTCTGTAGTGAGACCATTGGCTCTCATGTCTCCCTCCAATACGTCAAGCCAACGCTTTTTGGGCCGTCCACGGGATATTGCTATTAACCAGGAGCAAACCACTACGACGAGGTTTTCGAAGTGTGATCGATTAAGGCCTTAGGCCACCCTAGAATTTTCGAAAAATATATATTTTTTTTTTATTCCAAATGGTCCCTTAGGACCTCAAAAATGATGTCCCAGAAGATTATGGCTGGGAAAAACCTTTAGGTACTCGGTTTTCGAATTTTAGTACAAGGCCATCTAGTCCGCAGCGAGCTCCTTTTGTGAGCGCTAGGGGAAAGGTACGTTAGAGCAGGTATACGGCAGATGTTATTGAAAATATTTATTTCCAGACTAGTCTAGACTAGTTTATCCTTGTCGAACGTCTCTTTTAGTTAGTTGGGCACAGCCAAGCATTTGAGAAGGACGCTAGTCGACGAACATTTGTTTTCCTCGATATTTCTGTGAACTTCCATTTCTTTTTCCCTGTATAATTATTGAGTTTTTACAATGAGTGATAAAGGTAGTGTACAGTGCGAAGAAAGGAATAAAAACGTCGTTTTGCAATAGAAATCGACCAAAAATATCTCGAAGAAGACCATTGAATCGCCATGAGCTAGAAGCACCTGACGATTTGAATGCCAGTACATCGGCAAAAAAACTAAAGCAATCGGAATATTTATATGATATTGAAGTGGATCCAGCGTTTGGATATCGTATAATTAACTTTACTTGACCAGTGAAGATCTTCTAACTCGGTGCATCGGTGGTTACACACAACAATAATGAAAGCTTCAATTCCACTGTGTGGGCATTGGCCCCGAAATCTATTTCAAGTGGTAAAACAATCTTGGATGTAGCCACGGATATTGCAGTTTGTGTGTTCAATGACGGGTTTGTTTCAATTTTGCACATAATCAAAGCAATGAACTTGGAAATCGGCCCGAACAGCTACGAAATGTGCCTGGAGATCGACAAACAGCGCATAAAGCTTGCAGAAAGATCGCTGTCCGACCGGGTAAAAGAGGCAAGAATCGCTTCAAGATCAAGCAGAAAAGAAATGCAAGAGCTGGAAGATAATCTGGAAGGCCAATTGTATGGTGCAGGCATCGCAGATTAAAGGTATTGTGAAATTATTCATGATTTTCTACTACTCAAAACTTTAGACGCGTTTATCTCAATACTGTATTTTTCAAGTTGGCCGGACTCGTAACTCAAGCAATTTTCAACCGATTAACTTGAAATTTTGAAAATATCTTGAAATATACATTGTCTATGGAAGTACGTAGGATTTTTTTTTTATATTGCGTAGTTCGTTAGTTATTAACAATTATCTGATAATTTTTCAGGCAAGTTTGTCACTTTTCACTTTAGAAGGGTGCCATTTGGCCAAAAATCAATATATCGCAAAAATCCTACGTACTTCTATAGCAATTACTATATATAAATGGTGAAATTCATTTGCTCATTATTATTTTAAAAATTACAGGAGCTGTTAGTCCGGCCGTGGACCCCGAAAAAAAAAAGACGTCGTCGCAAAAACGCTGCACAGCCGCCATTTTGTAATGAATCGCTTCAAAAAAAATATTGTAAGCAGTCACTGATATAGATAATAAAATCACGTTTCTGTTATCTTGATTAATTATGTAGTTTTTCTGAAAAAAAATCCCCAAAAAGCCTATTTTTTTCAGCCTCTAGGGTGGCCTAAGGCCTTAATTTATGTTTTTTGACATAATGCAGATTGAGTTAATAAGATTTGGTTGCTGTTCAGTGTTTTCAAATGAAACGGCTCCACATGAGCTCTGAGAGCGTCATTCTATGTTGGTTCTAAAAGTACATAATATAACGGTGTCCCATACAAAGTGGCGACCGTGGCCCATACGATATGCACGATGATGGCCCCATCGATGTGTAAATAACTTCATCGTGTAAAATATTATTGGCGGTGTGGCTGTGGAGCATGTTCCAGGGTTGCCACACGTCACGTGGTAAATTTCGAATATTAAAATGTAACTACATGTCTATAGGTACACGTAACGTATTCATAAATCATATTATACATCATTGACAGGAATTTGGACGAGATAATGTATTAGCAATAAATTTTCAGGCTCCTTTTTTGTAATTTACCTACTTTACCTGAAAATGTGTAATTCCCTAACTGCTGTCAACGCTCATTCATACAGAAAACTGGTAAACGTTTTGAACAATGCATTGCTTTAGTTTAGAAAAGTTTCATACAACTCCTAACATCCACACACATACGGAAATATGTATAGTCAGTCGGGATTATTTATGTTACTGTTGGATATATTTCGACGCTTCAAAGGCAAACATTTCACAGCGACATTGAGTAAACTTTAAAGAAAGTGATTTAAAGTTCAAATTTTAATCACTCTCCTGTAAAGTTTACTCAATGTCGCTTAAATATTCTTGCCTTTCTAGCGTCGATTTGTATAATTTTGTTGCGAGTGTCAACCCTACGTATCAGGTGTTGAGCGCTGCATCGGCAGTAAGATGGGAGATTACATGCGATCGCTGTCGTAAGGGCGTTGCTTGTGCGCTTGTACGTAACTTTATAATATATTGTGATGTCATACAGGTGGAATGGGTAAACTATGTTGGTTTTAGCTTTTAAGTCGAGCCTTGGTTGTGACGAAAATTTCACGTTTTAAAATAGAATCGACTATTATTGTTATTAAAAAAAAAAACAAAAAAAAAAAAACTACTCGCTGAATTGAGAACCTCCTCCTTTTTGAAGTCGGTTAAATAATAAGAAAAATTTAGAAGTATTAGAGCCAGGCTGTACAGTTTTGTTTAACTGCTTCCGGCCGGCTTGACCGGGTTGTTACCACTTTCTCACAGAAAAGCGACATGAAGCGACATAATGTAAAAAAAAAACAAGACTCCCGAAGGCGTTCAACCTGACGCTTGGCCCATTTTAATTACCGTTGGAGAATTTCACGTTAAGCAGGTAGCGAAAATAATATGAGGTTCTGGAATTCGTTCGTATTCGGCTTGATTGTACTTCTAGAAGGTATACTCATACCTTCATGTAGACACACATTTTTTTCTATTACGTATAGTTACAAAGTTATGGGCAGTTAAAACATTACTAAGCGGTCACACTGACCGCGCCAAGGTCCGATTAGTGAGTGCAACTGAGTGTGAGCACTTCAAAATGTCTTACCCGTGACTTTGTATACTCCATTTTTAAGCCTTCATAGCAATTACACATCAAAACTGTATTTCATATGTCCAGTGTCCGTAGATAATCTCACGGTTACCTTATACATAACGTATACGTAATGTCATCCGTACACGTATTAGGAAGTGGCTACATATGTAATAATCACACTTCAGCGCCCACGACCGTGCCGCGTCCTTCTGGCCACTTCGTTCAATTGCGCCTTTACCTATCGTCTTTTTATTTATAATTCTTTATTGTACATTGAAATATATACATGCCAGTGATACACTTAACGACACAAAAGTACAATTGGCGGCCTTATTGCTTTAGGCAATCGCTTCCAGGCAACCCCGGGATGGAGATAGAGTAGGAGCCAGAAAGAGGCTTTATTTTTTCTTTTACTTGTCTGTAACTTGTGTTTTACTATTTATGTATATGTTTAAATGTTAACTAGTGTTATAATACGCGCGAAATATTGGCTGGACTGAAGGATATCTAATTTACCCGGTCTCGACGTACATCGTACATCACACTTTAGTGTTGCTGGTGGTAGGATTCATATCCGCACGGATAGCGACCACCGTACACATGGTGTTAAAACCTGCCATAGTGATTCAAACACCTTGTGCGGATCGCGTTCCAGGATCATCCAGTGTATATCCGGCTCTCCCGAGGGGCTTGCGACAGGACTTGATGGTTGTTTGGGGCGGGTATAAGGGTACATCCTTGTATCCCTGTGCATGCATCGGTCATCCGCCTGTTCTGTCGCAGGCCCCCTATTGCTTCTTCCCTTTTCGGAGTTGAAGAAGCATTTATACAGGCCAGCATGATTCTGGTGACCACCGATAAACTCATTGTTTATCGGTAGTCGCTGCGCTTTTCATCAGGTGTAGTGCAATCACTTTGCCGTGCTAGGATAAAAAAAATCTATAGAAACAGTAGCCTTGGCGCTGTAAGGGACTTATTACGAGCTGGCCGAGTAAATACAATACGTACAGTATTGTATAATATGTAGTTTGATAGTATATATTATGAAATATAGAAATAATTATGTGTAAGTTATCTTTAACATTAATTTTAAAGTGTCGTAGTATGTTTATTGTATATTAAATTAAAAGGGTTATCAACGCTACAATGACACTGCGAATACAACTTTATTTATAATTAAACGACATTAAAGCGGGCCGGAAATGAACGTCGAAGGGCAACTGTTACATTTTAGTACAATGAAAACAGGTCGAGCGATGGCCGATGCCTCATCCCATCGCGAGACCGGCGCGGGCACTGCGGCGCGACGGGACGGGGTTCAACGTACACCGCGTGCATTATGCGAGCGTTCAACTTAAAACGTTGTGACAGGGGTATTACAGTAATTACCTTAATTTGTAAACACAAAAAAACGACCGTCCACACGTTGTGCTCGCCGAGCGAAAATTAAATAACAGAGACGCGACGCGGCGGCTCACACCCCGTTAATTCGTCGAGTGCGGATTGCGCACCAATTAACGCATGACCGTACGTTCGTGAGAACATTATCAATTTTCCGTCGAAATTTATAATTGCGCAATGGTTCTTCTTTTTTACACATCACAGCTATTTCGGAACCCGTTTGCTGTTGTCGAGCGTTTGTTGTACGCGGTGCGGTATCTTAGCGAAAAAATCGTCCGCGTCGGGTTCACGCGGGGCGAGCGAGGGCGCGCTCCTAACGGGCGGCTTTGCATATCATTTGCATGAATCTGCCCATGACGAGGGCCATCGGAATGCGTCGGGAGACCGCAGCCCGCCGGTCGTTGACTGATTGCCCAAACATTACGCGCGATCTATACCGCGAGAACAAACGTGTGATTCATCACGCCACCTTCGCGGAAGGTACTTATTGCTGGTGGGAGGATACTTGTATCCGACCGGATAGCGACCACCGTACACTGGTGCTAAAACCTGCCATAGTGGCACACTTTGCGTGGGTCGCGTTCCAGGGTCAGTCAGTGTATATCCGGTTCTCCCCAGGGGGCTTGCCCCCTGATCCTCACCCTTTTCCAATTCCTTTTTCCTTCCCCTCCCCCTTGGCCCTTTGGCAGGCCGGCATGATCTTGCCGACCAACGATGGTCGACAATATTCTTGGATTACGCTACACTTACCATCAGGTGTAGCGAAGTCACTTTGCCGAACCAGGATAAAAAAAAAAAAAAAAAAAAAGGTCGCAGGTTAACAGCGCATCAGGAAGGCACGCCGAGCCTCGCTGTGTAAATCGAATCGCTTCAACAAGGAAACAGCTGGTGTGACGTCGAGCTAGCTTTAATTAAACATTCCCATAAAAGGGTGACCTTCGGCGAGACACCTCGAAATATTAATTCGCAAATGCGCATCACATTGTACATAATATGTAAGCAGTTCGGTCATGCCGAGGCTCATTAAATACTGTGTTTTCTTTCTACACAACAATGTTCACGATCTTTCTACACCCAAACTGTTCGTGTTTATAAATTTCATTTCACAGCCGTCTGATACAAATTTGGAGTGAAATTTCCCGTTTTCACCTGAGAATTGGGTCGTGAGCGATTCATTTATCGGAAAATTTTCCGTCGAGATGCTGTCACGCCAGTTGGTTGTCGGACGACAGTCGAAAGTGTCGTTCGGTTCCATTTAATTGGAGTGCGGATTCGCGTCCGAAAATGGTTCGCGCGTGACCATCAGCGAGGCAGCACGCGACGTTTGTGATACACGCTCCTTATAGAATGTTCAGGAGTGACGGGTGATTGTGGGTGATGGTGACTCTATACGATAGCGTTAAGATAAGAGTTGCACTCGAAGCGTATTAGTTTACTCCTATAAAGGCATTATAGTAAAAATTATCGTTAGGTGCTGATGTTTCTCCAAGTGGCAGACTGTAGACAATTTTGTCTACAGCGTGAAAACCAACGTAATATAACAGCTTGTTGTTGCGTTTCGTACGGTGTATTAGATATACGGGGACCCAAATCCCCCTCCCCTTAATAAATCCCTTATCGGCAATGCGTTCATAATAATAATTCTTCTGGCATTATAGGCGTTCATGGGCGGTGAAGCGATGACTTACCATTAAGTGACACACTTAGTATGCCACTCTCAGGTGATATAAAAAAAAATTTGAAACATTATGTATCAGTGAACGTTCAAATAATTCAAGAAGCAAGCTGTTAATAAATAATTTAAAAGTCAAGCGCATCGTAAACACTTGAAACACGAGACACAATGACAATACGTTCTGCACATTAAATGAACATTTACAACCGAACGTCTCTGCCCAAGTTGAGTCTGCAATGTCAAGTGGACACCGTGTCATTGTCGGCATTCATTCGGCGCCTCCGATTATGCGATCACAATGATACTTCGCAAATTCGGCAGTGACCCACTTGGGAGCACCGAACATGCAGTGGGCGTCTCGGAGTCCGCTGTCATCACGATAGCACCACGCACTTGCCAATTAGAACGGCGAGGCGATCATCGTTGGATGTTTGTACTCGTTTCGATTCGATTTTGCCATATCAATTACGCACTAGATTTGTAATCGAAATCTCGCGGTTCGATTATTCCGATTTGGCGTCAGTCGCGGCGCGCTGGCGCGTACTATTGCTTTGCAATTGAGTTTGACGTGATGTTTGATAATGAAATACCATGCAGTTTGCGTAAATATATCGTTTGACTTGTACGTTAAAATTGTATTTGTTATAATTGTTGTCAAGATTTCTCAATGTTTTGAATAAGCGACGAAAGTGTAAACAAAGTAAATGCGTGTTTATAAGCCGGACAGTGTGTAATGCCAAATTGCGTAATTCAATCGGTTCGATAATCGGTGTTTCATTGTTCGAGAGTGGTCGAGCCTCGTGTGAGATGAATACCATTACGCCAGGTGTTGTTCTTTGTCTTCGTGCACTCTGTTCACATATCGTGCACCGTATTACCAAAAACAAGCGTCTTCTCAACGGCCATTGTTGCGATTGGCGCTCCAATTTTGACATGAGAAATAATATTCACAGTGTTAAGACGTTTGAATGTGCCTTGACACAATACATTAAAGGCAATGCTTAGTTATTACGCTTCAGTTGACAATGTGCAGTAAAATAATGGTGCGTCAACTAATTAGGTGTTTATATGCGAAAGGGCTTGGCGATGATTAATCGGGGATGGCAGTGGTAGTTTGGTATGCGACTCGTGTGCACCTCGTTCGTCATTTCGCCAGGCTTTCTAAGAAACAGAAGTGGCCTACTAGCTGCCGGGACCGCGCGCCCGTGCCGGACGCTACCGCCGCATCATACTAACTGTTCATTTTCACTTTTATTATTTGGTGTACGGTTCTTTGTTAGAACATTCTAGAAAGAAATATTAATCATCTTGATGGTTGGTTCATAACAGCATAGGATCGCGATTCGTGGAAATATGTTAGGGTGGTCTTTGGCGAAGTGACAGCATGGACTAACAACGTAAACGATACGAGTGAGGATGAGATTTTATGTGATGGAATCATCGCACAAGGCTAAATATACTTTATAGTTTACAATTGGAGATGCTCGAAGTGTGAACAATAATTTAGGCGTCGGGACACCGTTGGGCTGTTATCAATTATCGGTACAGACAATGCGCCTGCTGTGATGCGCTGGCGCACGCTATCTGGACCACCAGTCGAAGCCGTCGCGCGTCGTAACGGCCACATCGATACAAGTCTATTGTCGAAATGTGGTTGAAGCGACTTGGATACAGTACTGCGATTAAAATAACGCTTCGGGTATTTGGGCCGACTTGCACGACGCTCCTTAATCGTATTTAGACGCTAAACATGTTTAAGAAACGTCAAAACGTGTAAGTCGACCTCAGAAAAATGGGTCACCTGATGGTAAGTGATCTCCACGACCCATGTACGACCACAATACCAGAAGAATCATGGGCGCGTTGCCGACCTTAAAGGAAAGGGATAATTTGGGATTGGGAAGGCGACGGGGATTCTATCGCGCATTATTTATCGTTTTGGTGTAAACATAATCAATACGTGACCAATAATTATATTGATGATAAATTATGGTTTTTATCTAGCGCGTTATAAATCGACTATCACTAGCTGTGAGCTAGTAGATTAAAGATATTACGTATTTAATTTAAGGCCGTCACGATCCCGGGAATCGCTTATGGCTCTCAATTATCGAGACCACAGTTAAATTATAACTAAGTAAGGTAAGGTAAGGTCCTACAGTTTCCAGAATTATAAATTATAAATAGGTGCTGGTGGGAGGATACTTGTATCCGACCGGATAGCGACCACCGTACACTGGTGCTAAAACATGCCATAGTGGCCCACCTTGTGTGGGTCGCGTTCCAGGTTCCGTATCCGGTTCTCCCCAGGGGGCTTTCCCCCTGATTCTAACTCTTTTGCCATCCCTTTTTCCTTCCCCTCCCCCTTGGCCCTTTGGCAGGCCGGCATGATCTTGCCGACCTATGATAGACACGCTGTTTAACGTTGGTCGACCCTATTCTTGGATTGCGCTACACTTACCATCAGGTGTAGGGTAGTCACTTTGCCGAGCCAGGATAAAAAAAAAAATAACAGAACTAAGAATGGCTTTACAATAGACACAACCATCGCTGCAACTCTTGTCTTTAAAAAAGCTCGTAAACAGGCTTAAACAATAATATTGCTGAGAAATATAAACTCAGCAATATTGCTAGCGATATTTTCTTGCTGTGATACTGTTCTTGCCACAACATACTAGTGGTCCCTGCCTGTAACAGCCACGACATGCAAATGTTTATTTCTTGTAACGTTATGTTGGCTTTGGTGTGTGTCATATCGTATTGTGGCAAATAAATTTATTTTTCTTCTATTGCTGAATTACTTTTGTGCAAGCTCTTATAATTTCGTCTGCTAGGTATCTTATACGGTGTGGCTATATCACACTGTACCTGCAATATCACTGCGCTATAATAATAGAAATATAAAAGACAATATGCTGAGCTGACTGTCAACCTTCACTAGTTGGAGAGGCATTACAAGAAGAAGATTATACTATGATATTGCTGCAAGCGTATGGCAATATAGACGGCAACTTTATTGATTACATCTAAAGATTGCTACAAAACTAGGCCATTTACGCGTGCCTCTATAATGGAAAATTTTTGCTATTTCACTTACCATCAGGTGACCCACTTGCTCGTATCCTGGCCATTACTGTAAAAAAAATCCCTCAGAAAAGGTGGTTGCGTCTTTGTCAACCGCAGCCTGGGCCTTGGTCGATAGCGTTGTTTTAGTCATGTTGGCATTGCGTTGAATCTCTTATTCTGTAAAGGCAGGACGGTACCAACCTTACTAGATGTTCATATTAATTATTGCTTGCAACTTTGTATTTATCCAGTTGGTTATCTTTTATCCAACATCGCATCTGTTTTATACTGTATAAGAAATCCAGTAATTGGACATACTTATAGACATTTTTCAATTAATTTTGCAGACATTGTAAATAAACAGAAATATCTATTTTGAACAACGGCTGAAATGGTCGACATATTTGGAAGCATTAGCAGGTTTTATGAATAAAACCTTTTCCAGAAATGTAAACAAATAAGTAGGTACCGACATTACAAATAATTCCTTCGTTTGGAGCCATCAATACATCAAATACAATAGAAATAAATGAAAACCGGGTATTTGTTTATATTTCTGGAATTGGCTGATGGAATAAATACACTATAACCATTTGTCGTGCTATAATGAAAAGACTCACGTGGACTAAATCCATCGTCAATAAAAAAGTAATTGAATACGTTTATTCACGCCTTTGCAACTTCTATTGAAAAGTAATCTTGCATAGATTATGTCATAATGCTGTGGATTTCTTGTTATGCTCAATTCATTCGATAAGCCATAAACGATTTAAAAATGTTAAATGATATGATGATCGCACCACTCCCGGAGTAAATTGTTTGGTGAAAACGTGCAATTACACGATACGTATGCAAATTACACAGCTTTAACGCCTCCCCGAGAATCAAACGTGTTTACGATGGAAGATGCATCAACAGGTGGTGTTTATAAGAAATAAGAAAATAACATAACTGTTCACCTTGTTTATGTCACGTGATTTTTTAAGCATAATTTTTTTTTTTTTTTTGTTTTATTTGTTCCTTACAGGAACCGGCTAAGGTCGTAGACCATGCTGCCAAGTCTTCAGTCATATATTTTCATAGGTAGACTATATCTAATGTCAGAACGATGAAACACGTGTGCGGTCGATTTCAAGGTCCTGTCGGATTCCAGGTGCTAACTCCTTTCAGTACTTCTCTTAAATCACTTATTTCAATGTTTCCATACACTGTTCATCACCGTCGATGTTTAATGAACAAAACCGCACAACTTTTATACAACAAACACAACTCTAAACTAGTTTATGGAATAAAATAAATAAGCAACGACACGCCGCTGTCAGAGTTCTAACCTCGAATCCTTTTTAAGCATAAACAAACACTGTCGTATGTTTCTAACCTTTAAAGGCTAAGATTGTTTCAAGCTATGATTCATATGCTGGCAGCTTTAATAACAATTTGTGTTTTTAGTGAAAACAAGAGGTAAATAAAAAATGAACAATCCACTATATGACATGTGAGTATAGTCATACCAAACCACCTTGGTATTGTGACCGTGTAGAATGTTCTGTCAAAAGTTGTATTGAATTCCTAAAGCTATAATTATTATCGTTTCATAGCATTCTTATAGTATAAGCTGATTGTATCTTTGGTCCTAATTTTAACGGCCTTATTTATAAACATTCGAAATCGGTCGTTTAATTAAGATTTATTTCATCTTTTGGAAATTTAAAAGTATCAAAATTGACAAAAAGAATATTCTGTGATTCAAAGTTTATGAATAGGGTAAGCTATCGCTTTCTTGAGCAAGACATGAACAAACATATAGATAGATCGGAACGTGCCGCTGACTCAAGAGTGTTAGAAACAAGTGACGTCAACATCGCCTAGTCACAACATGCCACAGTGCATAGTCGTGAAGCCTCGAATCACGTAAAGATGCTTATGCAATGTTACCACACTCCCTTTATCTGTATACCATGTCATACATTTTTATCTGATTGTTCTAGTGGCAGATTATCGGTGTAAAATCGGCGAGGTACTTACTGATTTAGATCCCAATGTCGGTAAAAAAAAAATTCAGTAACGTAACCATTTGAAAAACATATGAAGTTGTCCGTGTTTAGAATACATCCGGTATGGAGATAGGCTCATTCCTATCACATAGGTCGAAAATAAATTAGCGCACACTTACACTAGTTGCACTATTACTATATTGAATCTCGAGGTTAATTTTCTCTGAGACAGTATTGCTATCGAACCGATCCACTCTAGCTGTAATTTTTGTAAGAGAGGCCTGCAAACTAGGCAGTGGGTCAACTGATTGGAAGTCATCTGCACCGCCTATGAACATTCACAATACCCGGAGAAACATGGATATGTTGCCAACATTTAAAGCTGAGTTTATCTGTGAGACAGTGGTAATAAGCTGGTCGACCCGGCCCATTCGTGCTGTAGACAACACTGTCATTGTTTCCACATTCATACCTAGTACATACTAGTATTGTACTCTATGTCCACGCTCCGCTGACACGCCTATGTTTTGTGCATACGTGTGATGCGTTGGTTCAACGCATTATTAATAGATTGTAATATCAGTAACGCGACCCTGGTTGATCTTAGTTGTAATTATAGACCTGTACGTGTGCATACATGGCGTCTGATGCATTCCAATCGGTTGTAATTACTTTGGTATTGACGTTTAAATGATTAGCTTTGTTTTATTGTTTGACTACTGCTTCGCACTGATCTTCTGTTACATGAAGAATGATAGGTAGAGATAGTTTACTAGCAGAATGGTGGATGTGTATGATGCACCAGTACCATTTTCTGGCCACTATTCGTATGTTTCCAGATGTGTGCAATTGTATCTTCTGATAAAGAGATTCCTTTCTCTCTATAAAACATCTTTAAGATTGTTACTCAAACTGTCAGGCAATGGTATTAAAATGTTTGAAATGTCACATCTACCTTTTGCTAGAAAGTTATTAACACCAACATAGAAAATCCACAATGGTATCGACGTTGTCTGTCTAGCCTCCGGCCTCCAATACACTTTAACTATGAAGAAGATCTATAACAGTGTTGTCGATGAGAGTGACTCGAATGCCATATTTAGGGTTGGCATTATACATACATCAAAATTTGTAATGATGCATTTTTATAACTTTCGCAATAAAATATACTGAGATCAGTTTGCGAAATATACGCTATTTTTTTGTTGATCGGTGATCGTCTTAGTCAGTTCACCTCGTAATCTGTAAGTAGTAGAGAGATATGCTTAAACAGTTTTGACTACAATATGAATGGGCCGGGTTCAACCGGGTTGTCTTCCGGGTCCTAAGATAAAATTATATATCGGCACAAGTCGTGAGCACAGACGTACAGAGACAGTTGAGAATTCAATAGATGAGCAGGATCCAGTGATGAAGCAATCGCGTAAAGCGTTCGTGCTCAAACCGAACTATAAATGAGCTGCTGCACAGATCACGATTCCTGCCTGTATCAGTACCAACCCTAATATTGTTGGGTCGCGATCACCTGTTCTGTCAACTTTTTGCGTCGTCCACGGCACATTATCAGAACTGATACTCAACGTGCGAAGGGGTTCGTTAGCAAACTATTGAGTGTTCTCGCGGCGCCCTTTACACTTTACACCTATTGTTGAACCTCAGCGCTTCGAACGTGCTAAACCTTTTGTTATTTGCACACTATAGCCGCTATTACTGTCCGCTTTTACTGGATTTCTTTTCATGCTCCATGACAACTTCTTATTATGAGTTTGCATAATAAATATAAGTTTAACAAACAATAAAAGAAGACTTGCAAAATATATTTACACAAATAACTTACAAATAACTTTATTCATCATTTTTAGACGTTCCTTTCGAAGTGGATGCCTTTGTAAAAGTATACTGGCGTCGAGTCGTGCCGCTTTTATGTGTGGTTAAAGTTAAGTTTGGTTCGGTGAAAACCGAAATGTTTAAAGATATTTGGAATTCGGCAGTTTTGTACACCATCAGTAATAATAAGGGCCACGTCAAAGATCTCGTCTCCCCATACAACGACTGAAGGGAACAACCGTCACTGAGTAGCCATTTTTAGATGTTTATATGTGTTACAATTAAAAAAAAAGTGTGTGTATGCAATTCACACACGGCAGAAATGACACTTCAGAATTATTAAAATAATATTATTAACCAACAAATTTTAATATGCAAATGCAAAATAATAAAACACGTGAGTAACACATTTTTCGAAGGTTTCGTTGTATGCAGGCGCAAAGACACGTGATAGCATACTTGCTATCTATCTCATTCTCTCGCAGGCTAAATACTATTTATGAATATGTTTGTCTTTGTCGTGACGCATTTTCTTTACATCGAGTTTGAAATCACAACGATTCTAAAAAAGTATCACTTCAAATATTTGAAAATGGAACATCGGCGATGTCTGTTTCGTTCGCTTTAATATGGCGAGGTACTTATAGCACGAGATCCGGCAGTAGAATCTCTACGTTCATGACGTAGATGCTCAAGCTCAAATTTCTATATTCATTTTCGAATAGGACAATACATTGATCATAGGGTGCCAGTCAAAAAGTGCCCGCATATTTTTTTTTTTTAAATATAATTACATTTTGGGAAAAAATTTCGTTCGTGGTGTAGTTAAATAAAACATTGTTCCTATTACACAGCTATGTATGTAGAGAATTCAAAAAACCATGGGTGCGGTTGCCTACTCGGCCGCAACTACTTGGCAGCCAGGTGTAAACAGGTAATACTTTTTTGTACGGCAACTATGGTTTTTTTGAATTCTCTACATACATAGCCGTGTAATAGGAACAATGTTTTATTTAACTTTTTGCCAAAATGCAATTATATTTAAAAAAAAAAAAAAATATGCGGGCACTTTTTGACTGGCTCCCTATGATCAATGTATTGTCCTATTCGAAAATGAATGTAGAAATTTGAGCTTGAGCATCTACGTCATGACCGTAGAGATTCTACTGCCGGATCTTAGGCTATTATATTCCTATGTTATGTGGCCCTAATGGTGCTGCCACACCGATGTTATAAAATGTTTACAAACATTTTCTAACATTAAATCTAACATTTTATAACATTTCTTAACATTTTATAACATTACTTAACATTTTCTAACATTTCTGAACATTCTTCTTTGACGGCTTCTTTGATGGCGCCGCTCTCAAAAGTACCGCCGCCTGCGGTTATAAAATGTTAAGAAATGTTACAAAATGTTACAAATTGTTAAGAAATGTTTACTAAATGATGCTGCCACACCGGTGTTATAAAATGTTATATAACATTTTCTAACACCGGTGTGGCAGCACCATAATGATGGTGGACACCCCACTCGGGTCGGCAACTAACTAGGATCTTTTTCGATTCTCTATTCCGATATGTTTGCATACTTATTACATACACTTATTTCAGTCTTAGTCCTTGATATGAGTGCGTTAGGTACCCTGTTACAAGGTGTAGGCATTGTCGATATTTATATTGTTATTCCGTATTATCCTCATTAATATTACGCTTAATCATTTATTTTGATTTAATTAAGCGGTTCGTTGAATCCATTAATTGCATTTTATCCCCGTTCAGTGTTTCTGATGAATATATCGATATATAAAGAATTACAATGGAGCGTAAAAACCAAAATCTAATAAATAATGAAGCACCGGGATAAATTAATATATAAGTTTTTTTCTTATTCTACCATCTTATCTGTATGCTTAATTTTTTTTACATTGGACCTGATGTTAAGTACATTGAAGTCAAAATAGAATGTTAACCGTCATGAGACAGTCTGTCCCAATCGTCAAGAGACATTGTGTGTTGGTCAGCAGCGTTATGCCGACCTGAACTTACTGGATTTTCACTGGCTGACTCTGGAACGCGACTCGCCTTAACGAGCCACTATGGCGGGATTTTCACAGTATGTACGGTGGTCCCTATTCAGTCGGGTTCAAAACATTATTTAGGTAACCTACCATCAGGGTCCTGGGTGTCGTTATCGGAAGGTGTTGTTCTTTTATATTTATAGATGTATTTTTAAATAATGTTGCTATATTTTAAAGACGTAAAAAGATTTTTGGAATAAAAAGTACTTACTGTACTAACACCTTATTCAGAAACCATAATTTTGTTGTATAAAGTAATAAAAGGCTCCAGCCTTGTATGCCAGAAGACCTCGCTCCTTCATAACAACCGTAGGTACCACTTTATGACATAAATAAAGAAAAATCAGACTACAATTTATTTCAAATACAGTATTTCATTATTATGTTCTGGAATAGAGGCCACGTACTGGCAAGCGCAGCGTTGGACGTCCACCTACAAGGTTGACAGACGACCTGATAAAGATCGCAGGAAGTCGCTGGATGCAGGCCGCTTCCAACAGGTCGGTCTGGAAATCTTTGGGAGAGGCCTATGTTCAGCAGTGGACGTCTTGTGGCTGATGATGATGATGTCATTATTATAACAAAAAAACTGCAAAATTAAAACTGAAACACGAAAAAATAAGTCCATATATGATGTGCTCTTTTAGGCTAAGAAACCTTATAAGCCCTTCTCGCGCTTGATACTTCTTTGGACTTGAGTTGATACTCGGTCCTTGTATAGTATGCGGTGCTGTGTGCGGTGCCATTCGCAATGTTGCGAAGGCATTTTTCAATTATAACTTACATCGTGCACTTATCTAATCACGAAAACGTGACGCCGGTTTAGAAACAAACCGTTCTCTTACGACAGATGTAAATTGTATCGATTATGTATCACGGAATAATATTTTATAGTGGCCTTGGCTGTTTAACACACTTTCCAACCGATGGAGCTCTGTGTGGTGCTGTGATAAAATAATCTTTGTGTTTACCTATTACGAAGTACGAAAATGAATAAATAAATACACCCAACAGTCACACACACAGTCTTGACCTCACAGTAAGATACGTGTCTTGTATCGTGGGTGTCTGGAACTACGAGTGACTGTCGGTCTCACAATTCCCAGGATCATACCTGGCCTTTCGATTCTCAGCCGGCTACTCGCCCACTACGGCTCAGAGACTATGCGACCAATGTCTGGACACTGTGACTTGTAACTGTGACCATTTACTTGTAAGACCATAGATCATAAATAGGCAATTGGAGAATATTATGAAATATTTTCTGCCATAACCAAACATCAGTCAGTATTGAGTACGGCCATCAGGTAGATATTACAAAAATCTTGCACAAGATATCTTGCTACCGTTTGTGTATATAATTAAACGATAGAAACGCATGTAAATGTTATATTAATGGTGTAGTTGCACATGTACTTGTTGTTTCGTAAATATTGGAGAGGTAATATAATATTTAATGTTTGTACTGATGTCGGTGTTGTGTCAGAATAGTGTACAATGTACATACACTGTAGATATCAATAGAGAATTAAAAGAAAAATAATTTACTTTTGGACTTCATAAAAGGCAAATTTGGATCATATGACTTTCAAGCGTGTTTGCACGCTTCGATTTTATTTATATCGTAACAAGGCAAAATGACTACAAACCTTTAAATACCCCTGAACGCGACCCACCTAAAAGAGCCACTATGGCGGGTTTTTCACCATTTGTACGGTGGTCGCTATCCTGTCGGGTAAAAAATATTAGTTGCCCTCCCGTTTAGTTGATCAAAATGCCCTATCGCAAATTTCACGTATTGGCGCTTTAGTATTTTTGCCTTTCCAGTGACTTTATTATGTAAGGCAATTTCTGGAATTATATGATTTATATAACGTATATTTTTCTGCCTTTACAGGTAAACTACTTATAAGTACATCCATGGAGATTCCAGTTCGTGACAGCGGTAAGTGCCGGGACCGTTTCGAGAATGTAACTATGGCTTCTTGTTAGAAATCCACGGAGGAGCTAGCGCATCAATATGCGCCCGCGCACTTCACGCGCACGATTTGACGAATGACTCACTACCACAGTCTGAAAGCACAGTGTATCAATGCGTTTGAGCTCGAAGATACAGCCGATCAATTGAAGGATGTGATACTCTTCCGAACAACAATGTTGCTACAAATCGACGAGGATACGTTGACAAAACATAAATGCTCACGCTGATATCTCAGAATGGGTAAGCAGAGGTAAACTTCTGTCTACCCTTCGAACACCAAGTTACATTATTTTTTCCGCCAAGGAGCCGGGTTTAAGCACTGTTGTGTTTCGGTTTGAAGGACATTGAAACCAGCGAAATTATTGGTATTATGAAACTTAACATCTTATAACCGTAGTGCTGTGCTTTGTAAATTGTAATACATTGTTCTGTGTGGTGTTTCTTCTGTTTCTGTTTATGGGCAGGCGAAGCGCTTATCATCAGGCGAACGACCCGATCGTTTCGTCATTCAAATCAAATAAAAAAATAGCATACCTACTGTTTGCAGCGCCTATTTTTGTTCCATGACAACCTGCGCGATTTTTTTACTATGCCGCTAGTCACTCCCGTTTCTCGGTGACGCGTTGTTCACGTGACGTCACGAATTCATTGTCGCACGCGCGCCATCCACGAAATAAAATTATCATAATTAGTTACATATCCGCCTGTATATTTGTTCACCATCTCCTACGAATGCTTTGATACGAATCTTCACGGTTTGTTTTGACTCTTTTATTGTGTTGTAAATATAAATGTCGAGTTTTTTCCGTACTTTGAGCTTTTGCGAGTGTCCTTTTGCATATTGTACACTTTACACCATATAGTACCGTTTTGGATTTATTTAAAAAAAAGATATATTTTTTTAGTCTAACGCAATTATTTTGATAAAGATGTAAAATCCGCATGTAAATGTACGGCCTTAAACAAAAAGAGACAAAAGTTTTTAAATAAAGTGCTAGTCAATATTTGGTAACAATTCGGAAAGACGATTATACCGTTTTTTTTATATGATTGAATGACGAGACGAGCAAGGGGCTCGTCTGATGGTAAGTTCCACGCTTGCCCATAAACAGAAGCAACACCACACAGAACTTTGAATCACAAAGCACTGCATGGCACTGACCTCGTTACCCCAAAACATACGATGTTAAGACTCATAATGCCTAGTAATTTCACTGGCTTCAATGTCTTTCAAACCAAAACACAACAGTCCTTACACACTGTTGCTTGGCGGCAGAAATAGACAAAGCGGTGGTACTAACCCATACGGCCTCTCGCATACGAGAGATCTACCACCTTTTACCGTGGCGATTACATAGTTAGGGGATTATAAATTAACTAGTTTTATAATTGTTTGATCGTGTTAAACATTAATAATGCCATAAAGGTTGGTTAGACATGTTCGTTAAAGATGTTCGCGGTTGCGACTCAAATTCTTTGCATTTTCGAGGGATAACCTCCGTATTGTTGTCACAGGTGTTTAAACTATACTTTTGTACCAACTCCTTTGTATAATTCTCATTGTATATCTACTGCATTGTAATAGTTGCTAAGAAAGTTCCATCCACATTGTCATCTCTTTATTCAACGAATAAATCTTAACCCGTGCAGACAGCTGGAAGTCTTCAAATGTCTATCGCTGCCACAATAATGTAAGGTTCATACATATGCGGTTTCCCCGTCATTGTTCTTCAAATCATGTTCTGCGCCATTTTATATGAGTTATAGCCCTCCATTGTCTATGCGTTCAATATTTATCGTGTATGCCAATAAATAGTGCGGCACCGATGATAATAAACGAAGTCGCTCGTGTACTCTTCGGTGCGTACAACGGGACGAACGGGATGGAAGTCTCTCGCCTTTTACGACCAATCGGTCAAATTGTGACTGGAACCATTTAACTTGTGGCAAATTTTACGACCGACTGGTCACCATTGTGTCGCGCTCAACCCGTCGCGGTCGAACAATATGCGTTTGAAAACTCACTTAGTTTTGTTGCGGGAATAGTATAGCTTAAAAGGCCCGCAGCTCGGAATGCAATATTGTGGAGAGATACCGTCCGGCGGCCGATCGCGCGCCCGATACGCACGCCGTCGGACCGGCCCCCATTTCCATCATTATGCGAGTTTGCGTACTCCGGTTTTATCTGCCGTGAGCATCGAACGCTGAAAAATGGCCCGCGAGAGCTCGGTACCGATGCAAAATCGAGCCAGAGTAGCGGTTCCGCCGCGGGCCGGCGCCGTAAGTAGGCCGCGGCGATTATACCTTTTCCTTGGTTATTAAACGGAACCTTTCGACCAGTAATACCTCATCGGCAGTTTTGTCGTGTTTCTCTAAGTTTTCCAGCTGTATTCACGTTACAACATCCGCGGTTGTCGCTCACGTCTGAAACGGACACTCGTAATCCGACCCAGCATTCGACTCTCTCCTTTTACCGCACGTATAGAAACGCAGAGCGGAACGTTTCCTGGTGCGACTTTTGTTTCCATTGTCGGTGGCACGTGGTCCGGTCACATCGCAGGGTCGGAGGGCGGCGGCGCCCTCTCACAATGGCGAGAGTCCCGCTGGCTTCCGTTGATGGTATCGAAGTACACTTCCGAGTTACGGTCACTCTCACTGCAGATGTGTTGTACACGCTTGCCATTGTTGTGGCGGACAAAACTTGTCTCCTACCTGCATATTCTTGTAGTCATTGGTATGATTCGAAGTCGATGATCACTGTAACGTTTCAAATGCGTGATTTAAATCAAAAGTTTTTTTCTTTAAAACCTTTTTTCAAATGAATGCTTTAAGTCAACAGTTGGGCTAGGTTTTTGTTCTTGAGATGCAATGATAGTCGAAATGTTGCTTAAGATAAATAAATTGACATGAAATCTGAAGGTAAACCATGTTAATTACTAACGTCTGATGACGAATTGATGATTGTAACGTCGAGATTAGATCATATCCCAAACAACACTCAATTATAATTACGTATCATAAATGTAAATTAAGAATAATCATGGCCTCGCATTTTCAAACGCAGTTTATTAAAATTCCACTCGAACTACTCATCGATGTGAAATAACCAAAACAAGACGACACTGAGGTTTTCGCCAAAATCGATTGTTTGCCCTCGATTTCGGGTGTTGCCAATTATGATGTTTACGAACTCTGCCGGCCGCTGTGTCCATTTATGGCGGCCCGGCTAACAAGACACGTATTACCGTGGGTGACCAGCTTGTTTGTACGATGGCACCACGTTTTGTGGGAAAACGGCGGATGTCACGCGCTAGGTCATGTTAACGATGTTGCCATGTACGAGTAACTAAGGTCGATGTTCAACTTAATGTCTCGTAGGCGAAGTTTTGTTTTCGTCAGCGGTTATTACCGATTTTGGCGCGTAAAATTTGACTTTAATGAGTTTATGATTTTGATGTTTTTTTTATTAACTTCGGCTTTGACTTTGTTTATGCTGATTTTATGACTAGTGATTCGTGCAAAAGTGTTCTATGTGTATTATTTTATGGGCCAAGGTCAGAAAGTATAAATAGATATCATATCTTACGTAAAATATCTAGTATCAGCCGTTTGTTAAATTGTCCCTCTGCATACTAGGTTTGGGCATTTCCTTTTTACAACTGACAGGAGCTATGGCTTAGTCCACCACGCTGCCCTGATAGGCTTTGATAAACAACCAAACCTTTCAAACTATTATAGAGAACTGTCAGTTACGCCAAGCTAGGTAAGGTATACCTGATATTGATTTCTTACGTTTACGCGAATGTTACTCATTGAAATAAAACTAATTTAAACGGATTTTATCGCGGTTTTTTATTAATTTTGATCCCTTAATTGGGGATCAAAATTAATAAAAAATGATATACCTCATATTGTTGTGCCCGCCTGGATGGCGACCCGTACACATGCTGAAAACCCGCCACGGTGGCTCGTTCCGGCGAGTCGCATTCCGGGGTCAGCCAGTGTATATCCAATAACGTCAGGCCGGCATAATTCTGCCGACCATCGAGAAATGTGATGCCTCTTGACTACACATATTTGGGACTGCGCTGTACTTACCATCAGGTCCAGTGTAGTCACTTTGTCGTGCCAGGATAAAAAAAGCTAAACAAAAGCTTGTCTGATACAAAATACATTCTACACACACTATTATTACATTAAGTTATAACTAAGACGTTTCGTATTATCAGTAGAAAATTGTAATATTCTATTTCATTTGTTGTAAGGAGGAGCGATATATATCAAATATGGAGTGAGTGCCTCGAGGTAGCTAGTGTTCAGCTTCCCTGTTAGCAACTGAGTGTTAAAATTGCTGCCATTTATTTAAAACAACACTCTTATAACTTAGTTGGATAACTTAGTTGGAAATAGTTCGTAGGGTAGCCTTCCATTGTTTAATTTTATGGATATTTTTCCGCAATACAGAATAATTCGAAGAAAAATCCTTTAAATAGCGACCACCCTACATATGGTAAAAACCCGCCATAGTGACTGGCCAGTCAATGAATATCCCGTAATTTCAGGCCGACATAATTTTTAAGGGACACAATATCTCTTGACGGTTGACATTATATTTCAACTGTACTTATTAACATCAGGTCTAGTAGACATTTTGCCGGGCCAGAATGAAAAAAGATATTAGTATTGTATATTTGGTATTGTAGCATTCAGTTCGTCAGCTTTCGTCAGTGGCCGCCTAGTCGTCTGCGAAGCCGCTCCGAGAGGCGGTGGATTCGATTCCCGCACTGAGACAAAGGTTTGTGCGATCCACACATATTTTTGGGTCTGGGTTTTGTTGGACCGTAAGTCGCTCGTCGTTTCTGTATCTAATATTACAGGTTAACCTATTGCGCAGTCAGGACTATGTGTGTGATTGTGGGGTGTAATTACTTTTTATTTTATACAGCAATAACAACAACACGTAATCACATTTCAGTTCGGAATGCACGTCTTCTTCAAAAAACTATATTGTTAGCTATATCCGCCACAATTCTGCGTTGGTTGCATCACGTGGTCACCATCCATAGAACAATACACGAACAAATGATTACATCCTAGGATATTTGCATAAACCCGACCCCCTGACCGTGCCGCGTGAGCGCATTGTTCAGCCCCTTTCAATACCTCGTTACGAGTGAGCCTTCAGTTTCGTAACAGTCTTTAGAAATTGTCGATATTTACATGTTTTCAGACCTTTCGTCGAAGCCATTGTTTTGTAACAGTGTTGCAGAAATGTAGTGTTTGGATTTGTGTTACTAGTGTCTGAGCAATAAGAGATTACTGGGTTGGATGTTGTAGTGGTTTGTGATCTGCAATATTTGTTTTTTTTAGTATTGAATGACGAAACGAGCACTTCGCTTGATAGTAAGTGCCCGACAATACCAAACAGAACTTTGAATCACAAAATACTTTTTGAAATATCATGTTTAGTTGTATGAAGGTACTTTGAAATAAAGCTATTAGATGCAATCGAAACGGCGTTTAGTGTCTTCAGTTCTTTATACATCGATTGAATAACCCTAACCCTAGTTAGGCTAGGTTAACCATAGTAAATTATAATTACGCACATAACTAATATATCCTGGTAATATAAATTAAAGTTCCCTAGATTGCTTTGCTATCTAACAAATAAAGGCGAATGTATTGTCTGTCCGTATCTAACTGGATCTCGGCTAGATTAGGAAAACAGGGAAGCGGTCGCCGTGGCACTAATGGCGGTCTGGGAGACGGAATTATAATGCCCAATGTTAAATCATTATTATCACAATATGATATAATGGATAAGATTAAGTCAATTATTGTAAATGGCGCTTAATAAAACAGCGATAGCTCAGCGGGTAGTGGCACCGACTATCGACGCGAAAGGTTCGAAACCAGCTCCAGGGGCATGCACCTCTGACTTTTCTAAATATTTCTAATAATATACGAGCGTATTTTTTTATCCGAGCACGGCAAAGTGACTGCACTACACCTGATGGTAAAAGTAGTGCAGTCCAAAAAACTAGCGACCACCGACAATGAGTTCATCGGTGGTCACCAGAATCATGCCGGCCTGTATAAATGCTGCTTCTGTCTTCGGAGAGTAAGAAGCAAGTCAAGAGGCCTGCGACAGGATAGGCGGATGACCGATGCAGGTACAGTGATACAAGGATTTACTCCTATACCCGCCCCAATCAACCATCAAGTCATGTCGCAAGCCTCTCGGGAGAACCGGATATACATTGGCTAATCCTGGAACGCGATCCGCACAAGGCGTGTGGATCATTATGGCAGGTTTTAACACCATGTGTACGGTGGTCGCTATTCGGGCGGATATGAATATCCTACCACCAGGTAAGATTTAGAAATAAATTAATTATCCCGATTAACGTCGCAACAATCACTACCTCATAAGTATGATAAATCACGTGCAAACAGATAAATGGCTTGATATTATGTTCGCGTGTACTTAAGCCGGGGTACACGCGAAGGGCCTATCTGTCACCAACCTTTCGTCGGCTCGGTGGCCATTAATTATTCTATTAAGAGGATGGCTTCGTGATGGAGCGTCAGTGTCCCTTTGTGCAGCGCGCATCAATTGTGGGCGGTGTCATAAATGTCACACTCTGACACATATCATCATCATCAGCCACAAGACGTCCACTGCTGAACATAGGCCTCCCCCAAAGATTTCCAGACCGACCTGTTGGAAGCGGCCTGCATCCAGCGACTTCCTGCGACCTTTATGAGGTCGTCTGTCCACCTTGTAGGCGGACGTCCAACGCTCCGCTTGCCAGTACGTGGCCTCCATTCCAGAACCATATTCAATAAAACACATATAACGTAGGAAAAATATCTAATATATACTTTTTAAAATATCTGTCTGTCGAATCAATGGTTATATCTTGCTGGAATATTTAGAAAGTCACTAAGTTAAATTCCGTTATATAACCGAACTTAAGGGATAGAGCTTCGTTTGATGAAGAAGTCCGAAATAATTATCGTTGAGTAATTCTGTAAATAAATGTTTTTTTTTTATATAGACCAATAAACGAGCAAGTGAATCAGATGATGGTAGAGGACGGGATAATTAATGGACTTGGATATCTCACTCACCGTACAAAACGCAGCAGCGAGCCGCTACGTTACGTCAGTTTTCTGTGAGACAGTGGTAACGACCCGGTCTAGCCGGCCAATTCATGCTGTAGACAAACTGTCTACTACAGCGTGGCTCTACCACTCAAAAATGGTTGGACAATTAATTGTATTATTAAATATATTACTAATGTAACTCGCTTGCAACAGCCTGAAAAATTAAAATCTTTACATAGTATAAAATCAAGTCGCTTCCGATGTTTGTTAGCTAAGATCATTTGAACTTTTCAACGGATTTTAATGCAGTTTTCAGCAATAGATAGAGTGTTTCATGAGGAAGGTTTATATGTATAATACATACATATTATTGTACTAAAAAGCCGAAAACTTCAGACATTTGTAATGTGATGTCATAACAAACATATTTAAAATAAAAGTTTTTAAAGTAAAAATATAAATCACCAAATACTACTTAGACCAAAAAAACAACTAAGTTGATATCAGGTCGTATACATTTATTATGATGAAATATCAAATGATGCATTGAAGTAATGTCTGTCATCAGTCATCAACGGCAATCATTCCAATCATACATAATTTAGTTACATTTAATAAAGTAATGCGTGTAACTAATGACTGTAAAGATTCCCTACGTGACCCGCTTGGTTTGTAAACCAATGCTTTTACTGAGAGCGGGTTTAAATAAAAGTAATTAAATAAATAAATTCGGCTAATAGTTACAAACATAATCCTGTTTACGTCATATTATTATTTGCATCATGTGTATTAGGAACTGCATTAGGCGAGCTGTTAGAAAATGAATAAAAAGAGTCTGCAGTGTTTGCAAATTTGAATACGGCCGAAAAACGACGATCGTAAATATTATTTGCAATATTATAAACACATTAACGCTTCCTTAAATATTAATAATACCATAATTGCGAAACCTTTTATTGACACGAAGCGACGGACACTAGCTCTCAGATATTTAAATAGTGTTAGAACGTGTGTCGTATAAATTTGTTTGCCACAACTATATAATTACTACCTCATGTTATATGTCATTGATTTAAAATCACAACGTTAATATATTGCTTGTAATTACGCGAGGATAGCTAATACACAGCTCACAACAAATCTTGATTGCCAACGTTTGATATATTGCGAACCTTCGCTAAAGTAATTAGCACTAATAAATTCGCTAATCGCCACCACTCCCACCGCGGTAAAGGTGAAAGGCGTTTCGTGATGCGTGCTCTCCCGCTCATTGCGCACGCGCACGGCCCAATTCGGCTAAGTGCTCGTCTCACTGACGAATGGGGATCAATTTTAGTTTACGATAAAATCAATTTATTGACCATTAATCTGCCGATAGTGATATGAAATGGCCAATTTGTTATTTGATAATAAAATAGGTTGCCGCCAGCCTACATAACAGTTCAGTTGCGTCGGGCGCAGCTGTGCGAAATTTAGTGGTCATTAAAGTTGCTATAAAAATGTAAGACATGTTATGTTGATTACTACAACGGTTAGCGGTTACGTTTATGAGGTAATTATGATTGAGTGTTTAGCATTTTGCGGCAGTTTTATCTCACATCGCGCACAGTCTGGCCACGCCTCCTTTCAAATGTGCGACAATAGGTGAAATTGTAGGGACAGTGCTACGATTAAATATGGCGCTTGGACATCTCTGTTTTGAACGAATTAGTTTAATATGCAATTAATGCCTGATCATAGCCTGATCAATCACTTAAGAGGCAAATAAGTACATAGCCCAATAATGTAATAGGCGTCATCATGCAGTCGTGTTTTCGAAATAGACGACACGCATAATTTTAATCGTACAAGTATGGTATAGTTTCATCGAACAATATAATATGTAAATATGTATATATTTGCGTTGCAACGTATTAAACTAAATCATTTGGTCAACAAAACGCCAGCCTCCGTGGCGCAGTAGCCGACTGTAAAGCGGGAGACTGCGGTTTCGATTTCCGCAACGATAGCAAATGTTTGTTTGATCCACAAACATTTGTTTCGGCTTTGAACGTTTTCTCCCCAGAGGATTGACGTCAGGCAGATGGCCAGTGGTAAAAACTACAAGGCAAATGCGAGTAGGATAAGGCAGGTGTAAGGAAGGAATGAATTTCGTCAACAAATGATTTAATTCCACCCATACCTAACTAACGGCATTTATTGTCAGTAAGTTTAGTGGCGCCTGCGCAGTAAGGATCTGCTTCTAATTGTGCTAATGAGCGACATCCTGCACCGGCCGGCGCTACCAATGAGCGTGTTGCGATTAATTGCACTTCGTATGTACGGCACGTCACGGCTCACTGGATACATAACAATTGTCTTCATAGTCCGATGTAAAAGTTTGTTTACGTCGACTGGGATTTGGTTATAAATTGAAAATATGCAATAATATTTTAACCCACATCAAGTAAAAATTGAAACGTTGTTTATATTTAGCTAATTTTATTAGATTTAAGTAGTATAAATTTCGTATTTTACAAAAAAAAACATAAGTTCACCTTTGTCACGTACAATTTTATCAAAAAGAACTTGAAATTATTGATTTAAATAGTTGAATTTAGCAACATAAATTTGACATATCAATTTTTAGTTTATATATATGGATTGAAATGTTATTGCATATTTAAATCCAAATATCTCTGGAACAATGATTTCTTATGTTTACGCGAATATTACATATTGTAATAAAACTAATGTAACCACTAATAGGTCACCACCCCGTGACTACGAAGGCTGAAAAGCTATCGAAACGTCGGGATCAAAATCAATCCTCATATACGTTCGAATAATACCAAATAATAATAATACTAAACAGAAGAGTTCTTAAAGATATTAAACGCGGACATGACTCAGTAGGTAGTAGTTTATGTAAATAAATTGATCACAAAAGTGGGTCGTCGCGCGTCGGTCCACATTTCGGGACAATACGCCGGGCTCCGGCGCTCGCTAATCCATACAAAACTCGTTTGTCTCTGTTGCCAGGCGTACGGGACAGCTGCGAAAATCCGTTGACAATCGGTCAGAAACTTGTGTTGCAGTGACATATTGTGACACAATTTGTGAACCTTTTGTGTGTAGTAAGTATAGCATTTCGCTGAACCATTGACACGTATGTCACATTAATGCATATGGAATAAACATACATAGCTATATGTATCAAATACATATGTACATGGCATTATTATTACAGACCTCATTTGGATCAGCGAGACTATCCCATGCTGGGCAAAGACCTTCTTAATGAGGTACCTATTTAAAAATCAGCGTTGATCTAGCTGGGTGTGGTTTTGACTGTCAAAACGGAAATCGCAGGTTAGAAACCAGCCCCAAGGCATACACTTCTGACGATGGGTCGCCATTGCATCAACTTCAATCCTTACCCATGGTCTAGTTATGTTGTCTAAATGTCTGATACATATTATTAGTTGGACCTCTTCACACTCCAGTTATTATTTTATTATTATCACATTTACTACGTCACTAAAAGGACGGATGTTATACTGTATAACAGAAGTGAATTTGACCCATATTTGCAGGTCTAATTTGCATACAGAACGGAAAGATCGATGTTAAGTTTCAAACTGTTCGTGTGAAAAAACGTTAACAAACAAAACGGTAGTTTTTCATCCGTTACTTTGCAGATTACTCTCGAAACCGCGACAAACTCGAACGTTGAGGTTAATGTTATGTTATATGTGCGCGACTATCACAAAATATAATATTTCTTTTGCCATTGGAATACATAATAAGGCCGTAGATAACGCTGCCGAATATAATTCAATGAGACACAGTTTATTGATGGCTCGAACGGGGGGCTTTCACATTTATCGGGTTATATGACGTATCCTATTAGCAGGATTGACGTTTGAATGAGCGCGTTCCACGGCTGCTGTATGGTCCGTGCATGCGCCGCGCCGTGTAATTAGGCATTTCAATGTCAGTACGGTGCGCCTGTGCAGCCGACTCTTCCTCGTCTATGGACATTGTTTATTTTCGTTCTGTATTAATAGACCGATTAATATTTAATACGGCGGTCGGACGTCGCTCACTCAACTGTTTAACCGTCATATCATGTCATACCTTATGGGGGACATGCATAAGAAGAGGAGGGATGGAGGGATTGCTTGTCATCATAGAATATAAATAGCTTATTTTGTTCCTAGTTTCTGTTCTAAGAATATGGTAAGTTTATCGTCTAGCCTGAATATAATCCGTAATAAAAAGTTGATTGAGTTGTTTAATTTCAGTTGAATTGAGACTATCCTGAATTTATTTTACCTGGAAACTTTTCCCAGGGCAACGTTCGATTTTTTTCCGTAAAAACCATAGTCTGAATATTAGGAACATTAAAAAAATAGTCAAATCAGTCCAACCTTTCTCAAGTGTGATGCCGTTACCAACGAATAATTACTTTTTATTTATATAAATTATTCAGCTACTACTACGTCAGAAGTGAAATATATGTACTCAGCAATTACAAAGACGCGCAGAGACTATTGCAATGGTTTTGCACAACAATACCGTGTAAACAAGTAATATCACGTATTTGTGCCAGTGACATGGATTTGATGCCCGGACGATATTGTGCCAAGATCATGATCTCCCACACAGATGCAGTCTTGGTTTTCACTGGTTATGGATCTGGAGGTTTGACCATACTCATTTTTTATTGCCTTGATAGGCAGACGAGCAAGTGGCCCGCCTGATGGTAAGCGGTCACCCCGCTCATGGACATCGACAATGCCAAGGGCACAACCAAGCCGCTGCCTACCGTTGAAGGAATATTCTTTTTAAGCCTCGTTTAAAGAAGGACATGTCATAGCGATCGGGAAACACCGAGGCAGGGAGTTCATTCCAGAGCTTACAATATTCGAATTATCAATACTCGAAATCAAACTGAAGTATCGGAACCTTTGTAGAGTCAAATATGATAATAAGGTTTCAACAAATACCTGGCCATCGTAGGAGTACAAGTATAACACAATCTGTGGTCTTAAAAGCGCTGTCATCGTCAAAATTAAACTAAGCAACAAAATTGATTCCTGGCACCGACCGGGATAATGCGAAGGAGAAAGAACTAAAAACCCAGCGATACAGAACACGACCTCCAATACATCTGTTTGTGGTAAACTTGGAACTTGACAATGTGCATACAGCGACCGTCTCTGAGAGGTCTTATGCAAACAGCATGTCTAATTCATGACAAGCATCTAAATTCGCTAATTGAGATGTTCATTTGTATGTCTGTTACTCCACCGGTACTTCTTCACTTGACATTGAAGAGCAATGGGCGATAGTAGTATAGGCCAAGTCTACGATGCCACTGATTTTGCAGAATGTATTTTGAATGTATATATTGAAATTTTTGTATTGAATTTGCTTGACATTATTGAAAACAAAAGACAAGAATAATCTTAGATACTGAAGAAGTAGTGTGAAGTTGAGAAGACTGAGGAAGTAAGCGGATCCTGGCACTAATCCCGTATAGCGTTTGGTAGAACAAAAATCTATACTTATAAAATAACATGTCCTGACTGACTGACTGATTCATCATCGCCGAGCGCAAACTATCAAGGCTACAAGCATGAAATTCGGACTGTATATTCATTTTGTTATGAAGGCATCCACTAAGAAAGGATTTTAGAAAATTCCACCCCAAAGGGGTCAAAATAGGGGATGATAATATGTATGAAAGTCCGTCATTTTGAAAGTTACATAAACAAAATTTTGTATTTCTGTTATTGACGTAAAACAAATAAATACATGTTTCAGGAATTTTGGAAATTTTAGTTAATAATAGATGAAAGGGGGGGTGAAAGTTAATGCGAAAGTGAGTTTGTTTGTTACGCTTTCACACCTAAATCACTGAACCGATTTTGTTAAATTTATATACAGGGATAGATGGGACCCTGGAGACGGTTACAGGCTACTTTTATCCCGGAAAATGCTGTACACGCGGGCGGAGCCGCGAGCAAAAGCTAGTATTGCATAAAAGTTATTGCAAACATTCTTAGCAAGGCTTAACTCTTCACAGTAGAATAGATCCGTGCCCAGCAGTAGAGCGTATACAATATTATCATTAACAGAGGAAATGTAAAAAAATCCTAAAATATGACAATAGCATAGAAAGATTAATACAGATAAATCACACAAGATGGATTTTGGAAATCCATAATTTGTGTCCTTTCTTGTAGTTTATCCATGTCTGTAGAATTTTGTAGTTAGATTGTTCGACCAATCGTCAGCTCAATCCATCAGCTCCATCACAATCCTTCAAGGAACAGTCTTGCTAATACCTCATGCACAATCCGATGTTATCTAGAACGGTGGCTGAGAAATGGAACTGGTTATAGTCGGTGACGACTATAAAAGATGATTAATGTTCGCATGCGAGCATTCGCATGATGTATAGATGATGATCCTTATCACCAGGTGATTTGTCTCTGGTGATCACATGATCTTCTGATAACCGGTGAAAGTTACGTTTCAGCTGGTTGTCGATATAAGTTTTGGCTAAGGTGAATGGGGCAGTAATGGAGTAACGGATTTTGAATTTGCATCTTAAGGGTTCAGATTTCTCCAATAGTAATGAAATGTTATCCATATTGCACATCAGTCAATTCATCAGCACCTTACCCTTTCGATACTACACGTGGTAAATTTAACACAGTTTTCGATAGCGTACATATACTCGTAAATATTATGATCGGCAGCATGTCTGACTTCTTCGCATTTTTTTAAATATTTATAAGCGAGTTAATCGCGCTTAAAACAAGTAGCAATATCATTTTGTTCTAAATGGATAAGATGATTAATACATTATTTGAACACTTATCTTAAATGGTCTAAACTGTAGCTGATGCAGTTACCCTACTTAAATCTGAAATAATAACTCGTCATGTTTACCCGTCTACTTCCGAACAGTCATTGCATAATATTAGATTAGAGAAAGTATTGATAATAATTGTATGCTACACAGATATGTGGTTGTAAATTTAAAATTAATTAAGTGGTGAAATAAAACCGAAGATTGGATCGGTCGATAGACGAGATTAATGGTCGTAACGTTTTGCATTGGCTTATTTAAATAATCGGAGACTTTGCAAACATCGTGTTTACCGTTTTGTATTGATGGATTGCTACTGGTTTTTTTATGTGGTATGTTTTTTTCTACGTATAGATCAAATGTATAATTGTAGTCGATTTTGATGAATGTTTTTATATATTTGTTTTTTACAACGAATCACAAAATGCTTCGTCCAACTTTACATGAGTTTGAATACTATGGTATATTATAACGGGGAAAAGTAAAGACTTTCTTCATTTATGGTAAAGTATCAGTATTATAGTCATCCTATCAGATTAAGCAAACCGTTATCGACTATGCCCTTGTAATTGATGCCACTTCCTCTACATTCTATACTGTTTTTGTCTCCTTAGATCTTTATATTATTTAAAAGTACCTGTATATTTACTTCTAAATGATCTCCAAAATTAACTGTTAAAGTACAGTTAAGCATTCTGAATGTACCATTAGCGATTCTATGTACATATGTACGTTTCGCGACGGGTAGTCTGTCGTTCTACGGACTACATTTCAAGATTTGCATGTCTGGCCCATCGCGTCTCATCTGGGTCAACGTTCAATTGTGTCTAAATGTTTTTGTTATTGTCTCATTAGTTTAAATGTGCTGCATGAATGGAGGAATAATTTAGATCTTTATCAAAATACGTATCGATTGTTGCAAGGTGATTATCATAAAAATCCCAATCACATAACCTGTGATTAAAAAGATTTTTATACGTACATACATAGACTTACGCCTGTTTCCCATAGGGGTAGGCAGAGACAACGGACTTCCACTAGCTACGATCCTAACACACCTCTTCGGCCTACTACACTCTCATTAAATTCGTCATGCACTCACGCCGGTTTAGGGTACTTCTGACCTGCCCCCGACCGCCTATTCAAAGCGATAGCGATAGCAATGCGCGATAGCGATGACAATGTATTGTCTTAATTACTTAAAAATTAACGATCTTAATTACTTAAAAATTGACCGAATGATTTATCCATACATTTGACAGTAAACAGACAGTAATTTTTAAGTAATTAAGACAATACATTGTCATCGCTATCGCGCATTGCTATCGCTATCGCTTTGAATAGGCGGTCGGGGGGCTGGCCTTTCTAGAGAATATCTCCGACTTGATCTTTGAAAGTTAAGATAAAGAAGTTTATATCCATACCAAAATTATAAACACAAAACGCTGTTTATCGATTTATTTTTCATGCAGTAACGGAGTCACGAATTGACGTGATTTTCTCAATAGAGATGGTCATAGGCTGAGTAATGCCACAGGCTACTTTTTATTCCGCACGTTCCGCGGGTGGAGTCGCAAGCAAAGACTAGCAAATAAAATTTCTCAACGCAACCAAGAATAAATCAGAGCTAAACAAACAATGCAACACGATCGACTGAAATCATCATACGTGTTATTACACGTATTACATAAAGTAACACGTCTATGTAAACTTTCGCAAGGCGGTTACTTCACGCGATACTTTTGAACATTGATGGGCCGTTGTGTTCGGAACGGTTCGGAATTATTCGGACTTATATACATCTATACTAATATTATAAAGCTGCAGAGTTTGATGATTTGTTTGTTTGAACGCGCTAATCTCAGGAACTACTGGTTCGAATTAAAAAAATCTTATTGTGTTGGAAAGTCCATTTATCGAGGAAGGCTTTAGGCTATATAACATTACGCTGCGACCATTAGGAGCGAAGCATCAGTAAAAAATGTTGTAAAAACGGGGAAAATTATTCATATTTGAAGGCTTCCGTTGCGTGCGCTGCGTACACGGTTCATACAAGCTTCGAGTAGGTAGGTAGGTACATTAAAACGCTTACATCTACATTAATATTATAAAGAGGAAAAATTTGTGTTTTTGTGTGTAACGAATTAACTTAAAAACTACTGGACCGATTTGAAAAATTCTTCCACCATTAGAATCCTACATTATCCCTGATAAACATAGGCTACTTTTTATGCCGGAAATAGCAGATCACGCGAGCGGAGCCGCGAGGAAAAGCTAGTAATATAATAATATAAAATACGTGCCGTGTGTACAAAAGTTGTGGTGTGCCGCCGCGCTCTGTTGAGTCGAGGTCGCCAACGGCTCGCGCGGATTTGAATTTAATACTTTTTGAAACGGTCTCGCATATTGGATTCCACGGCGAGGCGCGATGAGTCACGTTCACAGGGTTTACTGTACGCACGGCCGCGGCCGACGGGCGTGACTCCACAACATATTGCCGAATGGATACCACGTGTGCATCTAACGTTTTATTACATTATATGTGATGTTAAATGTTTCGTTTGCGGTATTAACCTATTTAGAAACACTGGTGGGAATTACATTTTGGCAAGGATAAACAGTATTGTATACGATCTGCGTTCAGTATATCATATCGTTTCTGTACCCGACTGGGTAGCGGATTATAAAGCCGACATAGTGGCTTGTCCAAGCGAAAAGCGTTCTAGGGTCAGCCATTGTATACCCAGTAACTCCAGGCCGGCATAATTCTGTCAACCGTCTGGTCGTTTCGACGGTCAAAATTACATTGCTGACTGCATTGTACTAACATCAGGTCCAGTGTAGTCACTTTGCCGTGCCAGGATTAAAAAAAGTCTAATATACTAATCTATCTCTCCTCCCTTCTAATCTATAGATATAATAGGTATATAGATATATATAAAAGCGAAATAGCACTCACTCACTGGTTAATCACGTTATCTCAAAAATACTTAAGCTAAGATCATGAAAATTGGTCAGATGATAGTGTGTATAATCAAAGGGCCTGCTAAGAAAGATTCTGGAAATTTAAAGGAGATTTAAAGGAGGATGGGGGTCGTTGGAACTCACGCGGGCGGAGCGGCGGGCAACAGGTAATAGGTTATAATTATTTCCTGAGACTGTGGGGAAATTAAACCAAATAATATAAAAAGGCTAGTACTACGCTCGAATTGAGAAACGGCAAATATAGAATTATCCTGATTAGTCTCTAGTAAGGAGAAGTAGACTGGTAAGGAGATGGTATAGTCGTGAGGAGTGAAACGTGAGCATTTCTCCATCGAGATTGCTATTTTTGAATCCAATATTGAATACACCTTTACACTACACCGACTCGATTCCAGTGCCGGTTTTAGAGGAAGGCGCTAGGGCAGAGACCATTATCTTCATAGAAGTGCATCGCGGCTCACAGTAATTGTTGCTTCTTCGAGCCGGATCACAAAAAGTGATGTGACATTTATAACAATTGTTTTATAATAGTTTTTAAACGTTAATAATGATATGTTTGGAAATTTCGAATAGAAATTGAGATGAAGCAGTGCGAAAACCAACTTTAACAGTTTATTTTCGCCCGATCGATGTAATAGGGGGCGAGCCCGTCGCCATACCAAGCACAAATTACAATCCCGTACAAAGTCATGTGTGATTTTTGAACCAAAAAACTCTAACACAAATTGTAAACCCATATTACGACATATCTCATACGTTATTTAATACAAATCATAAATCCGGCCCTGCACACTAGTACAATAAAACACGCATGAAACCAGCGGCCGACATTGTTTACACAGTTGCCGACGGTCTCATTGTCTCGCTCGCTATTGATAACAAAATTCCTCGGCCACGAACAATAGTTGAGTTTACCTCGCTGCTACTACATTAAACTATATTATACTGCAGTATTTTGCACATTTAAATATATTTAGAAATGTCATGTGTATTAGCCGATTAAATAATACGTAGCCGATTAAATAAATGTTATTCCTGAGGCACGATTAGGGATGGGAAAACGAAATGTTATTTACTACGTTTTACTCGCGGCCACGCCCTCTTTACGCGAAACAATTAATAATAATTGCTCATCCCGAATTCGCATTCTTTGCAACAAGAATGCACCAACCACGTGACACAATTTGCAGTGACAGTATTATTTTAATCTGGAATTAAATTGTTAATAAATATTAGTGTTTCCGTGGATGTGAAGGGGATCGTATCTTGCCACCGTTGCTGCGACGCGCCAACACTCGATATACGAAGCGACGAATGAATTCATACTTCACATAATTTCGCAACTGTATTTAATTTGCGAAAAATTGATGCGAATGCTAATTAATCCAATACTAATGCCGATCTATATCCATCCATTACGCGAGGGATACGGGTCCGCGGAACCGTGTCGATCCGGACCTACCCAACTTTAATGTGTACACACCTTTACACTAGATTCTGTAAAGAGCGCACGACCTCGCAGAAAAACGTAACACAGACACAAACCATAGACAACAGTTACCGCGCGAAGGTGATAATTTTTTATCTATACCACTGTGTCACGTATGTACGTTTACGTACTTTTTCTGCTAAGTATGATCGTGACGGTTTTGACACGTCTCGTTTATTAGACACAACGACGCGACGACACGACGCGACGTCGCGGCGCGGCGGTAGTATAATAATATGGAGTCTCCATAATTGCCTTTGAGATGTTATCGTGCAAATATTACAAATATTTTATAAAAGATTCCAATAAATTTGACTGATGTCACTAATGATACTCGGTAATTTAATGGCGTTCCACCATAGATTCTGATAAGATAGCGATTATAGATTCGACAGTCTCCGTGGCGCAGCGGGCGAGTAGCCGGCTGTGAAACGAGAGGCCGCGGGTTCGATCCCCGCACCGAGACAAACATTTGTGAGATCCGCAGACATTTGTCTCGGGGTCTGGGTGTTGTGAGACCGAAAGTCTCTCGTAGTTCCCGATACCCACGACATAAGACTTGTATCTTACTGTGGGGTCAGGACTATGTATGTGAGTGTTGAGTGTTATTATTAGGGTGTTATTATAGATTGTACTGCTCAATTCCCTCATATTTTCAGCGAGCCTCCAAAATTGCGGTTTTAGAGGTTGATATGCGTAATGTTACGTTCGTACATTCCACATAATAATTCACAAGTTCAAAGCGAGTTTACTCTAAACAACCAACCCATTGTAATTTGTCGCATATTTGACGCGTGTCTCTTCCCACGGCGATCGTATTCTAGCGAGACACGATCGCTTCAAGAACCGTTGTGTTTACGATGCATTGTGATCTGTGTGCCGGTTCAGACGCCATCCGAACTTAATTGAAGAGTAAACAACGAAAGTAGGATGCCTCGTTTGGCCAATCGACGATCGCCCACCGATTCGCGAAAAGGCGATAAGAGGTGCAATTTGGCGCGACCCGAATACATCGTCCGATACGGTCGGGCGACGGCTGATAAATCTGTGTGCGTTGCCGTAATTGTAATACAATATTATATTAATTTGGAGCACGCCAACGCCGGGCGCGGCGAGAGTGAGTGGGCGACGGGTCCGGTCGGGGGACGGGGCTGGTGTTGCGACATCGCTCTTATGGTCAACCGATACGATCACATGCAAATTACAAATAATAATGACCGTATTCTGCGACCGCTTTCTAAAACCATAGACATTGAATCGCAATCGGTCGTGACATTGTTTATTATCTACATCGAGCGGCGTCGACTATTGTTACTGGAATCGATATTGGCGGCGATCGACACTCGTACGAGTTAATGTCGTGTTAAACACACAGCTTTCCTGAATCCGTAAATCGAGAGGTACAAGAGTTTCTTGCGTAAACTGGTGTCGTGTGTCGCGTCGGCCGCGGCGCTGGCGGCGGCTGGCGCAAGCGCATTGTCTCCGCTCATCTAGAGCGACGATCCGCGACAACTCAAACGCCCACTGTCGCCGGTTGCGCAACGTGGAACGCTCGCAGAACGTGCATAAGGGCATCGGAATGCATAACGCGGATATCTTGCCAGTTCATTACAGCGATCACTTTTTGTCGCACGACGATGTCACAATCACAATAATTGGCGCATCTGACGGTTTCTGGTACGGCGCGGCGCGGCGCGAGGCCTCTATTGCATGTCGCGTGAGATGTGTCGTAATATTTGCATGGCTCTCAGACGCGGCGCGTTATCGGAGTGATAACAGCGCGCGATTGTGCAAACGGTTGCGACACGGCGCCGCGACCGGAGCGCAGGGATTAGCCGGCACTAATTGAAACGTCCGCGTCTTCACTGTGGGCGGCTGCGGTGGCTGCACTGAGACAACATAATTATCTCTGTAAACAAATCGTGAACACCGCACCTCGCCGTTGAGCAACGAAACGGTGACCGCGGGAACCTACGCCCGATGTCCCAACTAATGTTGCGATACGCACAATCACACTTTCCGCTCGCCATTGTTCTTTAAACATTTCGATATTTCGGCTGCAATAACCTGCGAAGGCGCGCGGGCGCATTAAAAAGCATCGTTCGTTTGTTTAGTTTCGGGGAAGTGAACTTCGACGAAGCGGAAAGAAAGGAACTCGTTGATGCGTGCGTGCTCGGCTGTTTGTTTACTTTGTGCCCATTGTATGTACGGCAGTCATAGCGCGCGTGTTTTAACTTTGCATTTTAGAAGTAGAAAGAAAAAGATCTCGCCGGTTATATAAATAGTTATGTCGGCACCCCGGGGTGTGGCGTGAGCGTGCACGCAATTAGCCACGCACCGTAACACCACCGCGAGCCCCCGCCGCGCCGCCCTTCCATGACCCCGCTAAATGTCACCGGCTAGAGGCCGAGCCAAATGTAAACGAGATTTTAGTAAGTCACCTATGAGCCGGCCCTCAGGGTCCGGCGGGCGCCGTTTCCGGGAAATAACACTTCGCCGCATGGCGCGGCGCGGGGTTTTACACCGCTCGTTAATTATATAACCGGTCGCGCGGTTCTCGAAACGATATTTCCAACTAAAAGCAGGGTTGTCGGTTTGTTATCTAATAATGGCTTAGAAACGGGCCGGGGCCGGTACGACCCTGTCGAAGATATAAAGTGTAATTAGCACTCGGCGAGAATGAATTTAACACTAAAATGTGGGATATCTGGTGCGGTCGTGTGTTCGGTCGCCACGCCGCGTCGCGTCGGCCGGTTGGTCGGGCCCACGTAAACGAGAGTACACCGCACTTACAACACCGCGTGGGTGCGCTTAATCGTTATAATTATTGCAGCCGCTTGAGCGACAGGTCAAGGTTGTCGAAAAGCTAAATGTACATACCAACAAAAAAAAAACAATACGGTTCAATATTCAGTTAATTACAAATGTCAAAGTCAAGAATGGCATTGTGCCCACGACAATACGTCAAAGTGACAATCGGCGATAGGGTGGTCCGCCGTGATCGATAACGATCTATGGCAATTAGTTGAACATAATCGCATTACGGGCTGACAATAGTGTTGGTCGGTGGCGGCACACGGTACAGGCGCGGCTGGGCTGTAGCGAATATTGCAATCTGGCAACTGTGAATGAATTTATTACTAAGATAAACAGTATTGGCACCACTAAAATCTACCACCAATAAAATCTTCCGAAAATAATACGTCACATTTCACTTCTATTTCATCAGAGGGAAAGCATGATTTTTAAATTTCGAATTTGTAGACTATGTAATGCTTTAACAATAAAGAGTACGTTAAAAATAAAGAAGGGCGCTTTCGATTGAAGCAATATCCCTCCATACGAGTATCACTTAATAATAGCAACAACCCAGTCGCCCAGGGATATGCTAATAAACAAACTGTTGTGGTGTTGCCATGCTGACCTTACATTCACTACGCCCGCATAACTTAGGCATCAACCCGACCGGTTGTCTGTTCGCAAATTGCTATTTAGGTTCATAATTTATTGACGTTTAATGTCATCTTGTGTCCTTTATTTAGTACGGGCTGTATAGCCCATAGTGATTGACAGATGCGAACCGCTTGCAAATTGTGAATGTATTCAATGTGGTTACAATCTATTGACAATGACATGGTCTTGATGGCGTGTTTGTATATTATATGCATATAGAATAACATCGATTGGTTTAAGCTACATTCAGCATTAAAAATAGTTTTTCAAAATCCATGAGCAAAACATTGGTTTTGTATAGTCTGTATCATTGTATGTGTATGTAAGTATTTGTTGAGAGTATTTTTCAGGGGAAATTGTAAAAAGTGCAAACTAACACTGTTCAACATTAAAAGTGAGGATAGATAAAAAAATGGTTTTTATCTATGTGAATTTAAATACTCTATATGGTCAATTTGACGCAAACTGTACACAATGTTGTTTGTGAGTTTGTGAATTTTGATGTTTGTTAATCAGTTACGACTTAACAGCTGTATGGTTTTGGATGATATGGATTTAGATTGGGTTGGATTTGGATGGAGTTTGATACACAGGTGGACCATGATCTGGATTAGAACATAGGCTACTTTTGGAACGTAGTTCCTTATCGCGCGTTGCGAAAGGGGGCTAGACGGAAAAAATTGGTACGAAAAGTTGGCACGAAAAATTTGTCACGACATAATTTTTTTTAACTTAACTTGATATCTAGCACACAAAGTTAAAGTCGAAATTCCGTTAATAAAACAGATGGTTGTGAAACTTATGACATTTGGAAATGTAGACGCGGTTTGAAATTTGAATTTTTGATTATAGAACACGGCCGTCCGTTATTTTTAAGTTGATAAAAAATGCTATACAATAGCTTTACCGCGGCAGTCTCCGAGTGCCACACGTCTTTTTTTTATTTCTATTTTTCTATTCTATTTCTATGTAATTTTATGTTGTCAAACAAAAATAAAGAGACCTATTTTGTTATTTCAGTTGATAATTTGAATTTTTTGCAATTTGTGTCGATTCTACATTAGCCGAAGGAACTTCGTTCCTACCTGGTGTCCCACGACACACACCAATTTTTTTTTTATCCTAGAAAAGGCCGTTCACGCGGGCGGGTAGCCGCGTGCATAAGGTAGTAGTAATATAAATAAATGAATTTTATTTCTGTCTTTCTTTCTGTCTTCTTTAGTAGGCGTGGGATGGGGATACGAATTTAAATAGCAGTATCGTCTCAACCATAAAAAGTCCATTAAGGAAATAATACAATGCAATAAGTGTAACAATAGACTCATCCTCTTACAGAACTGGTTTCCCAACACCCATTTACAATTTAAGAGTCCGTTAAAAATAGCCGTAAATTAACCGACTAACCCAACATCCGGTTGGCTAGTAATTAGTTAGACAACGCAGTAGAATCGGCCAAGGTCGGCACTCCGCAGAATTCGGGCGTTGTCGCTTTGTCGCCGAAACAATGCGGACGCCTGCAGCTCATAATGTTCGAGTTACGGCCAGGGTGCTGCCATTAATTATACCGGGGCCTTAATGACTATTTACTATTGTATATATTTGTCAATTTAATACCCAAACTCCTCAATCAGAGTATGACCCTTCAGTAACATTCAATTATTTTTTACTAGCTATCCCTCGCGGTTAGACCTGGATGTTACTGCCCTGCTCCCATGGATCATAGTGAAATATACATATAAACCTTCTTCATAAATCACTCTATCTATTGCTGAAAACTGCATTAAAATTTAATCGTTTAAAAGATGTAAGTAAGCGAGCAGACAGCGTAAGCGATTTAATTTTATATATTAAGTTAATTTAGTATTTTATACTATGTAAAGAAAATTATTGATATCAGGAGAGTCTTTCAATTTGTTAGAGTTTCGGTCTGTATGTATAAAATACAACGTTAACCATTACGTCACATCGTACACCCTGGAAGACAACGTGGTAAAACATACTTTTATATCAGTATAGTGATTTGTGACATTGATCTGGATAAAGTCTACTCTCTCTTTAAATCATTTTAATTTGGTTTATTTCTATTTTTAGGAAGACATTATTGCCGAAGCTCTTATTTCCGAGATGGAGTTCTTCTTTGACAAGATAGTTCAGATGTTCGTATCTTTATTTCTTATCGCAAATCCGTTCGTTTCGCGGATCCATCTAGTTATCGTGTACATCCTGCTTTCTCTTACGCTTAACCAAAATATTTATCGGCTCACCTCTTTGCCACATTACTAACTTTAACAATATAACAATGACATTGGTGTTGCACAATATCTACGTAGTTTGAATAAAAACCACTTGTGTTACGTGTTACGTGTCTATCGGTGACGGATGCGGCAACTTGTCACTTCCAGCCATTGAACGCGACCTTAAACCGTGCACCATTGTCGTCGGTTACGCATTATTCGACTTATTTGTGCCAGCCTCGGCGTTCGCATTGTTATCTATCAACTAAGAATAGTATACCTTTGATAAATAGCTAGCTTTCTTCTAAATTTATCTATGTCATCTCTGGAAATGCGATTGTTACGAGTCTATTGACAGCAGTGATTATGTGCAATACAGTAGAATATATAGATTTAAATATAGAATAAAGACACTCGCAAAAAACTCAATGTGTATTATGTGTAAAATGTCACAAGTTCCATTAATAGATCTGTACGTACGCAATTAAGGAACTCAGTTTTTTAACACAGCACAATTACTGAATTTTGATAACAAGTTGATCTAAGTCACCGTGACACTGAAGTGGAATTTTGACACTTTACAATGTCTATCATTGCTCATCCGCGTTGGAAACCCATATCTCAAAATAACTGTTATTACAGAATCTTCATATATATAGGATATAGTATTGTTGAGCTACCAGAAAACACTTGAAATAAAATAAAACGAAGAAACATCCAGTTGTTTGTTTCCACATCCGAAACAAGCTTCGCAGACGTGAGAACACAAAGTGGCATTCAGACAGGAGTGGCGTGTCGAGTGGTCTCCGGTGTGACAACGGTGCCGGGTCAGACAGCCGAAGGCGCTGCGACTTGACAACCCTAAGCTGTACAAGGCGCATGGGACCGTGTTAGCTTCCACTCATTGGTGCATTTAAGGGTATTTTTCGAATTTGGAAAGCTGATTAATAGTCTGCTTGGATTAATATTGCAAAACTATTTTAAGCCTTTAGGATTGGCAAAGAACTGATACGAAAATGAATCGTGAGATGTGGGGCTGAAATTCTCGACAAGAACTATTAGTTCATTATTTGAGTCAAACTAAATTAAATGAGTCGCCTTGATAGACTTTCCTTCAATATTTTAGATGAATGACAGTGGTGAAGATATCATGAAATATCAGTCCAAATAAGACAATACTACGGAACCTACGTCAGGCTAAGTTTTCGAAGGTTTTATTTTTGTTTCCCTTCTTGAGCTGAGCTCTTAGAACTGGCGTCGCTAATTGTGCGAGCTTGTCGCTTGTGATGGTTTCGTCGTCTCTATACGGGTGGAGGAATTTCACGTTTAACCTTCATCAAATATGTTGTTAGGGAAGTTCTTAGTTAAGTTGACTTAATAAAAAAGTCGTGTCTTCAAATGTTTACATTTTAATACAGTACATGGAATACTTGACGGATGGAATTTGGAAAAAAATATGCTCGTAGTTAATTTTAAATCTTTTTTATTTCGAACATGGTTGACTTTTGGACAGTGACATTAATCGCTATTGAAAAACATTGTAATTAAATCGCTAAACTGATGTCTGTATTTTTCTTTAACTATGAGATGATCAGAAACTCTATGATGCAAACAGCAGCCATTAGAAACGCTGACTATTATTATGTCGTAAATTTCGGCAGTAAATATAATATTGATTACTCATCGCAGCCATTTTTTACAATACAGTTAAAATAACGTTTATATATAAGAATGTTGTATTCAAATCCTTCAATAAACTATACTGGGTTAGTGGCACGGCAATAGAGTTGACGTGTTCATTTCAAAGTGACAATATGTTGAAGAAATAAAAAGTGTGAATTGGACTCTCACGATTCCATGAGGAACGTCTCGAACGTTTGCTTGCAGAAAAAAATGAGTACTTTTGTGGTGTTACATTGCTTTATGGTACTTTATTCCAACGAGGAAATAATTGGTTTTTGATGTTCTTAAACCTTTTGTAGGCCTTCAAATGTTACTCAAGATGTATTAAACAGTACAACCGAGTATGATAAGAAATCTCGCTAAATATTATGAAGTGCGTTTCAAGCTAATGTCAGTTCAAGACAATCAATGTATTATTATAGATGCTAGTAGAGATAATGTCTACATTCTACAATGTGACGACATTTTGTTCTCCAGATAAAGTAAACTCCCGCCTGTACGATCAATATCTTAATTAAAAAATACGCAATTCCAATATGGCGTTGCAATCGTGTAAACGTGACAATTCATTTGACAGCTGTCAACGCAACGAAATTGACGATTTAATCTGTCGTGATTTTTTAATTGGCTTCTGCATTTTTATCGCAATAACAATAAGTTGAAAATTTGATTGTTATTTCTTTTATTAATCACCAATTTGTGAATGTTGTCATCTTGAAAACAAACACTGACAAAAGGGCTCTTTTAAAATCGATGTATTAACATTTAATTAAACTTTTAATGCAGTTAACAGTCTAACAAGGAGTCCACCATACATACCTATACGAACAGTATCTATAGTCTAGTTATGTCATGTTGTTTTTATAAAAAAAGTGTACGTTATTTTTGTATAATTCATTCCAAATATACTAGGCTTACTATAGGAGTAAAATACTCATATAACATAAATACTGCGTTCGCGTGAATTCATAATATTTTTTCTGACCGTTAAATGACTTCTTTTTCACAATTTTCCAAGAGTACGCACCGAAAAAAATTATTTATTTTTTCTACCCAATGTGCAAGATTACAACGTCGCACGCACAAACGAGCGGTTACTCCGATGTCCTTGCGTCGACACATTTTCGCCACATTTAGGTCTAGGGGAGGCACGTACTCGAATTGCCTATAATGTCGTCGTTAGTTGATACCAAGTCCAGCGTTATTACCTGTGGGCGTTTGTTTACGTAACTCTATAAGGCTGTATGATTGCAGTGACTTCTGCTTTGGTTATTTTTCTGTCATTTTATAGCAGAGTTCATGTCATAATTAAACTTTATATTTTTATCACACTTTTATGGTAAGTGTGTAGTGATTTGGCAATGATAGGAAAAACATATAGCCCAAGAGCCCGTGAGTGCCAGACCTTCGTATTTTAATAAAAGCTGAAAATGTTTCTATGTGTGTCCCTAGTACAGGTAAGAATGATCCCCATCCATGAAGCTGAGGCAGCGGTGGCTTTGGCAGTTAACAGGTAACAAAGGTGTATAAAATTCCATCTCAAATTTATCATAATATAAAACTGAATTTTTTAATATTTGATTCATAATAATATCAAAACTCGCGTTGCTCATTGCCAGACAGTTAGTATGGTTGCAACCCTCTGCCGGACACCCTTAAACTATTATAATTTATAATTATACTTACGTTATATTATAAAACCTAAATTTTATATATAATTTTTTGGGGACCTATTAATCTATGTTTATATAATTGCCGGACAGTTTCGACGGTTCTATCATCTTGCCAGACGCATTCAAAGTCAAAGTTTCGGGGAGCAAGGAGCGTATACAGTAACTAGTGCGAGTGAGACAGAGCGCTTGGTCTATTGCGGCCCTTCACTGCGCATCCACTGTTATCAAGTTCAAATTGTGCAGTTTATTTTTTTCTTAATCAAGAAATTTCATTAAATAATTTTTTACAGTTTGAATAACAAATATTTAAAACGATACTCAGTAAAATTGTTCAAATACAACTTCAATCATATCGAAACTCTAATAATTTTATTTCTATTATTTTTCATTTTTACGAAGTTTATTATTTTCAATTCTATCAAAATTGTAAAGCCAATGAATTGTACTATGTTATGTACTAGCTTTTGCTCGCGGCTCCGCCCGCGTGAACAGCATTTTCCGGGATAAAAGTAGCCTGTAACCGTCTCCAGGGTCCCATCTATCCCTGTAGATAAATTCATCAAAATTGGTTCAGTGATTTAGGCGTGAAAGCGTAACAAACAAACTCACTTTCGCATTAACTTTTACCCCCCTTTTCATCTCTTATTAACTAAAATTTCCAAAATTCCTGAAACACGTATTTATTTGTTTTACGTCAATAACCGAAATACAAAATTTTGTTTATGTAACTTTCAAAATGACGGACTTTCATACATATTATCATCCTCTATTTTGACCCCTTTGGGGTGGAATTTTCTAAAATCCCTTCTTAGTGGGTGCCTACATCAGAAAATGAATATACAGTCCGAATTTCATGCTTGTAGCCTTGATAGTTTGCGCTCGGCGATGATGAATCAGTCAGTCAGTCAGGACATGTAATTTTATAAGTATAGATTTGCCATATGCCATGCCATTGTGTTATGTATTTTTCGTAATTTAAGAATAGTCTGGCATTTTTTTAAAGTTTCTTCAGAAAATATTATTATATGTTCATCATTTTTCTTACAAATAAACCAAACTATTTTTTCGTCACTCATAATAGCACTTTATTACAACTGATCACATTTATTTTATAAACTGCACAGAAAAATAATACATTTATTATGAGCAAAGCCGTTCACCAGATAGTTACAATAAACAACAGCTGATGCGCAGTGAAGGGCCGCAATAGACCAAGCGCTCTGTCTCACTCGCACTAGTTACTGTATACGCTCCTTGCTCCCCGAAACTTTGACTTTGAATGCGTCTGGCAAGATGATAGAACCGTCGAAACTGTCCGGCAATTATGTAAACATAGATTAATAGGCCCCCAAAAAATTATATATAAAATTTAGGTTTTATAATATAACGTAAGTATAATTATAAATTATAATAGTTTAAGGGTGTCCGGCAGAGGGTTGCAACCATACTAACTGTCTGGCAATGAGCAACGCGAGTTTTGATATTATTATGAATCAAATATAAAAAAATTAAGTTTTATTTTATGATAAATTTGAGATGGAATTTTATACACCTTTGTCACCTGTTACCTGCCAAAGCCACCGCTGCCTCAGCTTCATGGGTGGGGATCATTCTTACCAGTACTAGGGACACACATAGAAAAAATTTCAGCTTTTATTAAAATACGAAGGTCTGGCACTCACGGGCTCTTGCTCTAATATAATACGTACAGTCAACCTGGGTAATTTTGGCTCACTTTAGTGGTAATTTATAGTAGTATGGATTTACTTTTATTGTTATTTGTCATAAATTAGTGTTTCTAGTGGGATATTGGCCTTTATAATCTAAATTCCTGTGTTGTTTATCAAAACGATAAATAAAAGACCCTTAAATTACCAAAAATTTGGTGAGCCAAAGTTACACTGACATTTGGGTAACATTAATAAGTATGAGGAGTTGATGAATAAAATCTCTAATTTATGTAGTTTTTTTACTCCTCGGTAAGATTAGCTTGTCATATTGATAAAAAAAATACATTTCGTTTATATCACTATCTCCTTCTTAGTGGCAACGTCGGGTTTCCATATTAATACAATATTAAACTGCCTGGTTTATCGAAATCAACTTCTATTTTATGGACCTCTTAAATCAAGTTATTATTGTATTAATCAGGTTTTGATGTACTTATAATTATTGAGCAATGCCTAAAATAATAAAAAATAATAAAACAAACTTAATCACATATAAAAAAGAAACATAATATCGGCTCTCAATTCCCCCATACCATGTATAGAAATTGATCATCAATCGCATAAGAATCGCCTCGTTTTGTGATTTTAGATCCTCCAAATCGACTAACTATATTTCGGGGGTGACAATTAAATATGTCAAGCTTTGATGGCCACTTCCACCCTTCAAAACTTTTTTGCATAATTGAAATTTTCACGCATTGTCTGTCCTCGCCCCGAGCTAATGTTACCCCAAATCAATATCGCGGGATATTTCAGTGTTATTACATAAAAAACATATGATTCTTCAACATAAAACTGAACTCGCCTTCTGTAGTTCTTCTGTAGTAATCGCTATACACAACTTTTTAGCAAGTATATTTCTAACTCTGTTTACCGCCCAAATTTTGAATGGTGAGAAAAAAATATATATTTGATAAATATCAATTGTCACTGCAGGTTTCGCTTAAAAACACTTTTTACTTTCATAAATTAAACAACTTATTATTATACAGTGTATCAGTAAGAAGAGAAAAAATTAAACGTTCAAATACAAGTTAGTGAGTCAATGTTACATTGAAAGCTTAAGTTACCCAGGTTGACTGTAGCACATTTCATGTCATAATTAAAGTTTATATTTTCATCACACTTTTATGGTAAGTGTGTAGTGATTTGGCAATGATAGGAAAAACATATAATACGTAACTAGTTTATGACGTCATTATTATGTGTAAGATCGGTTTTGTAATCTAAGACAGCGTCGATTTTATAACCCCAGTATATTTATGATTGGCTGTACGATTCCAGTCCCTTTGCCTATGATTTGTTTTTCTGACTATTTATGCTTTGAGGTTTTTCAAGGTCCTTGCGGTGCCTGCACTAACGCTAAGTTAAATTTTAAGGAGAGGCATGTGCGCAAATCGCGTGACGTCATAGACTCAGCTATATTATCTGTGGCTATGTGTGTCTGCTTACGTAAATCTGTATTGCTGTTGTGACCTTTGTTTGCGGCTTGCTACTTTGAATAAAAATGCTTATATTACACAAATCCAATATGGAAAGACTGCCTATTATTGCCATGCAGCGCCTTTGATTGGCTTGAACTCTAGAGAACCAGGAACATTCATATTTCCGTTGAGCTTCAATCATCCACATCGAGTTGGTTGTCGATAATTCACCATTTTAGTACAATAGGAACACGATTGTTACATACATGCGCTGTACAAACGTGGCTTTCTCACATTTCTGCAAAAGGCGAAACAAATTAGTGCAATCGGTGCACCGATACCGTTTCCTGGTGTTGGATCGATTTCACCGTGGCTCCGGTGGCCCATTGTTGTGCCGAACTAATGGTTATTACCATTTTGAGTGGTCACCTTTGGTCTTTGGCGGTTGATTGACCCGCGCCGATTCGCTACGTGTTTACATAGGTATTGTGTTTTCTTGGAGTCTATGGAGTCGTGAATAATTTAATTTTTAGTGCTATTAAATGATTTTTAGAAAGTATTAAATCTGAAATGTATGTCCTACGATCTAGAATTATATCTCTTAAACAAAACCACTATAAAATGTTATATTTAATCTAAACGATTGTAATTCAAAACGTCATCTTAACGTGGAATCCGTTTCATAATTTCTGTGATTATTATTATTACATGGGTAAAAGTTGTTTTATACTCGGCAGCAGGTCGCAATCTGAACTACATGCTTAGAATTTAATCCTGCTCTCTTGTATATTACCTTTTCTTGTTTTATTATATATAACTTCTTTACTTTATCTTTCATGTTCATGCACAATATTAGAAGGGTCATGAACCCGTTGTCGACCCTAAAGAAAGCGGATAATTAATGTATTGGCAAGGGTGGACTTGTGCTTCCGGGTAAGGTGAATTCCTAGAACGTAAGTGAGCTCCTTGCTCATTGGCAGTCCCAGCAGTAAGAGAATATACATCGCTGTATTCTTGGATCATTATTGCAATAAACATAACAATCCTTTTTTGGATTGTCGCGTCAAAACAGACACATGTCACATCTAGTCGTGAAAACTGGAATCGTTTTCGTTGTAACATTAACACGTAATTACGTTTTCGTGTCATGTTTATTGTTAACATTGTTTACATAGTGCAGTTCGGTTTGCGGATACTGTTAGCATGACCTCATGCTGAAGGTTGCGCCGCCTTTAACATAACACCTTTATTTATACATTATCGAAATAATAATACCAGTCCTGTATTATATAAGGCCAGGGCCACCTCTGGTAATGAGGGATTAATTTTAATCCATCACGGTGGTCTAATGCTCGTTGGTAGACTTGATGTACATACCTTCTCATAGTCTCAGATTTCCTTATTTTTTTTTGCATAGTCCGGCAAACGAGCAAGTGGGTCACCTGATGGTAATCGATCTCCACTTCCCATGTACGTCTACAATACCAAAAGAATCATGGGCGCGTTGCCGACCTTACAGGACAGGGAATTAGGAATTGGGAAGGCGAGGGGATTTCGGCCTCCGGATATCTCACTCACTGTACGAAACGCAGCAGTAAGCCGCTACTTTACGTCGACTTTCTGTGAGACAGTGGTAACGACCCGGTCAAGCCGGCCCATTCATGCTGTAGACAAAACTGTCTGCAGCGTGGACACTTATTCTTTTTCACATTTATGATATTCGTGTTTTGTTACAGTCGGATAATATGACGTAATAAGTTATTAACACTAAAGATGTAATTAATACTTGTGTTGAGAAGTGCGGTCGTTTATATGACTGTTGTTTACATACACAAATGTACAAACTGTACATCAGCTCGGTTTAATATGAATATTCTGTGTGATATAGCATCATTAACAGCATCCATGACGCTGTGAAGCGTGAGGCCGCGGGTTCGATTTCCGCACCTAGACAAAAGTACAGTGCATTTCCAAATATAATGTCGACGGTCAAGTTACTGCGTCCATTCAAGGTTGGCAAAGTTACGCCGGCCTGAAGTTACTGGATGTACACTGATTGGCCCTGGAACAAGCCTCTATAGTGGGTGTTTCACCATGAGCACCGTGATCGCTATCCATTCAGATACAAAAATGTTTCAGGTTGCTTGCCCACCAGCAAATTGCTTGGCAATTCCTTTTTAATTCGCTACAATATGTTACGTGGCATTTGAACATTCCAAAATGTCAACAATTAATCAAAGTAGATGTGTAACGCTTTTATTCTACAGTCGGTCGACATAATTTGTACTCTTGTTTTCGATTGCATACGCTGCTTGCGTAACATTGCTATCAGACTGTCATTAATAAAGTGAGTAGTGTAGTACGCTACTCAGTTTGTAAACACTGTTATGTTTCGTTTTGAAGGACATTGAAGCTAGTGAATTTATTGGTCATTATGAGAATTAGCGTCTTATGTCTCGGGGTGACGAGTGCATTCCGATGGCATGGCTTTGTAATTCAAAATACTGCTGTTGCTACTGTTTACGGGTTGGCGTGGCGCTTAGCTGCTCGTAAATAAAGATAATTTTATCTCATTTCATTAACCCGTAATTGATATTATGAAAAAATACTCTCTATTACACGACTCTGAGGCACTATCTGACACAGTCGATCTATAGAGCTGGCAACCTTATTCGCAACAGTTGTAAGTTACTGCCGACAAATATAAATTTATAGAATGTGAATATAACTCTGTTTTTATCTAGACCAGTTTGTTTTATAAGCTTATGATATGAAAATAAATCTCGAGGTTGCGCCGATGCCGAGATCAAACGGAGCTGATACGCGAAAATTATTTAAACATTGTGTTAACGGATAGTTTGGATGGAGGGTCGATGGCGTAGAATGCATAAGTAGATGCATTGTTGTTCCATTATGTAGCGTAGCCTCTGTGATAAGCGTCAATAGGAACGAGGTGCGCGTGCGCAGCGGGCAGTGCGCAGTTTCCGCTATACTTGACCCGATTTGCGGTTATTATATCTCTTCAAATACTATAACATGGCTATGATACGCAAAACAATAGGTATATATTTATTGCAATGTTATAACAAATGAGGTGATTTCTCACGGGAAACACAATCTGAACGTTGATTTCTGAAGCACTCTGCGCTAACACGTTGCAATTGCTGGTATTTGTTTGATAAATTGTCGGTTGTCGCTTTGTAGACAATTCGACGGGCGTTGGTTTTGAAATCCGCGCACGGCCGAACAAAAGCGACGGTTAGTGCGCATTCGAAATACGAAATATCGAAATTTAATCACGTAGCTAATTTCGCACGCGATATCTCACGTTCCGTTCTCGGAGATCTAAGAATTGGGCCCTTGAAACGTTACTGAGAAATCGTCTTTTATTGTGTTTAAAAAATGTCTCTTTCCTTAATTTTTTATTTTAATTAGCACTAAAACACTGCACAGTAAGGTTGATTTGAGTAAGTACCAACATTTGAAGTGCGGCCTTATTAATTGGCTAAAATCGGCAGCTCTTATAATGTTATTATGAGTTCGTTGAAAGGCTCGTTAGAGGCAACTATTTCGAGATATAATCAGATTAAAATATAAACGTTCCGTGTTGCAATTCGTATACAGTACTCATAAACCATGACTGTACAATTAAACTTCAGTGGACAAAAGCAGTAGTGAGTACACCTTATTTTTGGTAAGGAAATTGGGAGTGGAAGAAATCTGGAAAGGGAAAGGGATAGGAAGAGGACGGAAGCCCCCACGGGAGAACCGGATATACACTGGCTGACCCTGGAACGCGACCCACACAAGGTGGGTCAAGTGTACGGTGGTCGCTATCCGGTCGGATACGAATATCCTCCAACCAGCTACACCCTATATTTTGTAACTGTCATTCGTTTTACACACGTCATGCCGGAACTCGGAGCGAGTAGCGGGTCCGCGTTGGCGACAACAAATCAGGAGTGTCTGACGATACCGTTTGTTTATTGGTCGTAGCTGGATTTACACGGGCTAACTGGCCACGGTGCAAGGTATAGGAGAACTTCTCGTTGGAATTAACATAAATGTAGAAATGTAAGGTTAGCATGTTCACTACCACGGAGATTTAGTACAATAGTACTATGATGATAGTACTAGATGCTATGTATACATTAGTTGATACTGTTTTCTATAAGTTTCTTTTACTTTTGTACTGACATTTCATAAGCGCTATTTCAATTGCCTACATGATTAATAAAATATTTCATTTCATTTCATTTCAAAGTAAATGTCGTAGAATTCTGCTCAAGATTAGAAGAGATCAAGTTGATAATATAAATATCACAGTGATTAAGAAATCGTATTTAAACCCTTGTTCTGTTGCCCATAGTCTGACGAATGAAAATGAAGCGACAAGCAAAGCTTTGTGTTGCTCGAAAATTTTAACTTTAGAACGACGTAACGTGGCTCAAAGAACAGTAGCAGAACAGGTAGTTCCAACATTAAAAATGTGTCCTAATGATTTCTTACTATCGACTGAATTAGTTCTATCATTCTAATGAACGCTATCACTCTTCCCGCGCACCACACATTCATCTAAGAAGCGGTACGTGTAAATCCTACGTATATGTACGCACATATTGAGCATAAACAAAATAAATCCGCGTGTAGTGTGTTAAACACTCGCCGTACACGGCCGTGCGGTGATAAATCTCGAACGATGCTGCAACCACGACTGACCACAATGCATCATAGGGTTAGGTGCGCGTGTGGTCCGGTTCAATGCACTAAAAATTGGCTTGAATGTCCTATAGACTAGACCTTGTCAATGCCTGAGAATCATCAAGCTTGCATATAAAAATATGAACCCTGTTTTTGTCTCGTAGATTGGTATTAGGTTCCTAAAAGCGTCACAGGAGTAGTTATTAATTATAAATGATCATAATAATTAAGTTTATTGCTAGCCTAGCAGACTGGCCTCTATAACAAGTACATCCAAAAAATATTTTCCTGGGAGTGAGAACAGAAAACGAAACCGACCACCTTATATGCTAAGCCAAGTTTATGTCAATACTTTATTGAAAACCGCATTAAAATCCAAATCGTTTCAGTGGTGAAGGAGATTTTTATATTATGCGTCTTTCTCAACAATTTCGTCATTCAGGCGATTAAAAATAAACAATCCCGACAAACTATTTTCAAGAGCCCAGTTCGCACACTTTTCACCTTTGCACTCGAATCTGAACTTCCTTATAAAAAAAAATTGCTTTCGTATATTTCAAAATACGAGAATCTAGTGCAATTCCTAGGCGTCGGGGTCGTTATCGCGATGTATGCGAGTGTTGCGCACGCGCACCGTATTGTTCCGCTTTAGATGAGAGACGCGATAGTGCGCGGGTCACCGCTTGCTATGTGCTGAATAATGTTACATATGCATCGGTATGCAGATTTAAAATGTTTGCCATGGTGAAATTATCGGTTTATTTCTGGCAGACTATGGTAGTGTGGAAAGGAGCTTAATACCAAGTTAGGTAGGTTATTCGAATGCAGAGGTTCGATCTTTTGCTAAGAGGGTCGGCGGAATTATGCCGGCTTGAAGTTACTGGATATACACTGGCTGATCACGGAACGGTGACTCGCCTGTATCACTATGGCGGATTGATGAGACGTACACGTAATTTACTCACCAATATTTATGTATCTATGTTCTTTCTTTCTGCCTTGCGTTATCCTGGGTTAGTGCCTGGGTCCGCCTTCCTACTTAAACGCTTCTACTTCACCCGATCTTGAGCATCCTCTATAGTGAGACCATTGGCTCTCATGTCTCCCTCCAATACGTCAAGCCATAAATTTAGGTATCTATGTTAAGCTAAAAAAAATTACTACCATATGACAGACAAACCTGTGAACTGAATCATAACTGCTGTCAAGGTTCACGTAATTTGTTATGCCACGTGATGGAATCGGGCCAGGCGAGGCAGTCACTTATTACACTGACATATTTTTGACAATAATAAATGCACCACTTTGTCACATTAGAAATAGGTCAAGGGTTGACAAAGCGAATTAACATAACGCGTGTCGAATAAGTGATCGATTTGACAGGTCTCGTTCAGAAAATCATAAATCATGCATCGTTTTGAAATTAAACAAAACTGGAGTCGATAGTAGTTTAAAACGAAAATTCCCAGACTATATTTCTCAAAGACCACTTTCAAAATTTTGCTGGTTCCGGTGGACCCCTAGCAGCCACATTTTTACCATATTCCCACCCGTTTACAATCAACCCCCATTTTTTGTCACGCCAATTTGTGATTGGGTGTTGGATTCGAAACATCACACGTGATTTGGATTGTTGAATGGGAATTTGTGCCCGGAAATATACAACCGAGATAAGAAAACCCACAACACGCAACAGTTTCTGAGCAATTGCATACAAAGTGAAGTGAGCCGCGCACTTCAATGCTGCCTTCGCAGACCCACTGTCGGACCACGGCCTCACTCGTAAAGTCCAAAGCGGGTTGGTGGGTCGTCATTGCTTCATCTATTAGTCGGCAAGGTGTACCACAGGCCGGTGAGGTTTGCTTAGGCTCCAAAAGATGTTACTTGGATAATCATATCCGTCTCCCATTACTCTTTATTGTACATTTTATAAACAAAAAGTTCAAAGTAATTTAAAGTAAGCCGGATGTAATCCTTTGAAAGGTCAATTTTAAATAGTCGTCCATGAACAATGATTTGGAAACCTGTAGAGCACTGTCGAGGCCGGCATAATTGTAACAACCGCCGAGAGGTGAAATGTGTCTCAAACTGTCGTCATTATATTAGTTAGGACTGTGCTATACTCACCATCAGGTCCAGTCACTTTGTGGTGACAGGATAAAAAATAAAAAAAATATATATTTTATTAAAATGCGTCGCCCATCCAATAAAGTACACGAAAGATGTACTTACATGTCAAAATAAAGACGTGTATAGAATTTGAAAGGTGTGGATGTACCGTTACTCCGAAAACTTAGTAAATTCCACGGTTGAAGTGTTGTGAAACCAGGCATTTGATATTTACTGTTTAAAGTGCGAGTGCCGATCCTTTGTTCCCGTCGCTGTCGCTCGGATGTTCTGTGCCCATGAGAAGCGTGGAGAACGGGATACTGGCATTTGGATGCCATTTACCGTTCAGAATGAGGCCAAAGTTCGCTTTTCATTTGTTATTTTTCTTTTTTTAATTGCTACCAGTTATTTGGTGTTCCATTTGCCATTGTTTGAAATTTTAAAATGTATTCCAAAAGTTCACGAACGTTGACTTTAATCTCGTGATATTTTGATGGTTTCCAAGACAAGGCAAATGTTTCACGAGTCTCAGGCACGATGAATACAATATAAATTAATACGTTGATATTATGAATCCGAAAGTTCATTGGTTTATTTGCTAACTTTACACGATTTAAATATAGAACATACTAATTGAAAACTGGCAGAGAGATAACTAGAAATATAAACAATGACATCGTATACATTGAAGTCTAGAAACATCTGGAATCTTAAAGTGGTATTGTGTCATAGGGATATTTTGAGCTCTTAACATTAGAAAACCCAGGTGGGTCATCTAAGGCATACGAGTACATACTTTATGATTGCTATAAATTTACCTGCTTTAATTACAATTAAATATTGGAAAAATATTTATGCTCTCAATAATAATTGTAAACTAGTATAGAAAAGAGCAACGCTAGAAAAGATTCTCTAGCGAAACAGCCTTCCGAAATGGCGGTAGAGTTTTGACCGAATCTAAATAATGTATACTTTGCTGGTGGGAGGATACTTGTATCCGACCGGATAGCGACCGCCGTACACTGGTCCTAAAATCTGCCATAGTGGCCCACCTTGTGTGGGTCGCGTTCCAGGGTCAGCAAGTGTATATCCGGTTCTCCCCAGGCGGCTTGCCCCCTGATCCTAACCCTTTTCCCATCCCTTTTTCCTTCCCCTCCCCTTGGCCCTGAGATAAGATACTACGGGGTCGCCAGTATTCCGTTAGCAGGGACCCCGTAGTTCATCCCAGGAACTTTGGCAGGCCGGCATGATCTTGCCGACCTACGATGGACACATTGTTTATCGTTCGTCGACACTATTCTTGGATTGCGCTACACAGCAGGGACCCCGTAGTTCATCCCAGGAACTTTGGCAGGCCGGCATGATCTTGCCGACCTACGATGGACACATTGTTTATCGTTCGTCGACACTATTCTTAGATTACGCTACACTTACCATCAGGTGTAGCGTAGTCACTTTGCCGAGCCAGGATAAAAAAAAAAAATAGATACAATGAATGTTCTTTGAATTTGACTGGAATATTAAAAGAAGATCTTTTTTAACTGAATTTTATGAATCGGCCCACTGTCTAATGGCCCCATATGACACTCACTAACGTCACATTTGTTTGTTCCAGGTAAGATTCTGAGCCGCTGGGGATTACTGCGAATCCGACGAAGTTGCCACGACTCAGCATGACGGATAACGTTTTAGTAGCTTTTACAGGGTAAATCTGTTTGTGCTGTGATGTGATAGGATTAGCGTTATTAATATCAGTGTTGCCAACGTTATTGTTGTCATTAAGGTGTATTACTGGCAAAGGTTTTATTGTTATACTAATACCGAAAAGTTCCGCGGCGCAGCAGACCAGTAGCAGGCTGTGAAGCGAGAAGCCGCGGGTTCGATTCCCGCATCGCGTCAAATGTTTGTGTGATCCACTAGTATTTGTTTTGGGTATGGGTGTTAGAGGAGTTAGGTTAGAGGAGTTGACGTCAGGAAAGCGGCTGGTCGTGAAAACTACAAGCTAAATCCTTCTGTAAGCTTGTTTAATAATACAATTTTATACAAAACTGATAAGTTAATTGCCGGCCTGATTTATATACGTCGAATATAATTATATGTTTATTCCTAGATAATAATCTAGACATTTATTGCACCAACAACTAACCTTTAATAAAACTGTGAGCCAATCTAAAGGTTGCCGTGGTAGTACATAAATCAATTCGTGTGCTGTAATAATATTTTTGACTAATCACGAGTACATATCAATATTAATAATCCAATACAGATCTACGTCAGCCAAATACGCCTTGAGCAAAATGGCAAAACATTAATTAATATACAAATATTAATTTATGCAAGTAAGTCACTGATAAACAGCAGGTTTTAATGTTATAATTGATCGCAATGACAACTGTATCGTTGTGCTGTATTTATGTGTGGACGCAATATATTCAAAGTGATTTGCAATGTGTACTGATCGACTAGCAAGTGAAGCCGCGGTTTGAGGGCTCACCGTTACAGCTGGCTGGTGTATCGTGTATGTTGACTAGCTTATCTCTTGATCCTTCGATAGGAAAGCTTTGGTTACACTAGACTCTAGAGGCAGCCTCGAGTTGAGACACTGTCTCTAGTAGAAGCAACTCGAATGGGAACGCTCCCTTAATCTTAATCATCTATGAATGACAGAGCCAAGCTGTAGACAAGACAGTCATATCTACAGCATGAATGGGCCGGCTCGACCGCGTCGTTACCACAGTCTCACAGAAAACCGACGTAAAGTAGCTGCTTGCTGCTGTGTTTCGTACGGTGAGTGAGATATTCGAAGGCCTAAATCCCCTCTCCTTCTCAATCCTTAATTATCCCTTTCCTCTAAGGTCAGCAACGCGCCCATGATTCTTCTGGTATTACACACTGGTAGTGCACGAGTCAACGAGAATTAAACTGACGATTGTTTCAACTCAGTAACATCGATTACCCGCTTTAGTTGCGAATAAAGGTCGTAAGCGCTCTCTAATAGTGATCTCTCCGAGATAACCGATGCCTATTGAATAACACTTAAATGTTATAGCCGAGACAAACAATCCATAACAGGTAACATGTGCCTTATTTGTAGCGACAACAACGCCACAATATAATCACCCAGCTAGGCAGTATCATAATCGATTCCTTGCCGTACCTACAATTAAAAAAGTACGACGTTTACCAACGTTCGCATTACGTCCAACTTTATTCTACGTAAGGAAACATGCAAATGCGTTTAGAATAATAATGAGGTTCCATATAACAGCTATAACTACCCACGGTAGAACTAACATATCGCGCCTCAGTATTTTTCGTATTTCCGAAGTATCACCGAACGTCAAATTAACGTTTTGGTTGTACCGTTCGGTTCGCATAACATCTTTTTACCTATCTACTTTTTTTTACTATGTTATTACCATCTTGCATATTCATTTCTCACATAGCAAGCGTACATTCTATGTTTATAGCATCATTATCTTGCTGTTTTCGATAGCTATAAGTGCGCTATAGCGTTGTAGAGATACCTTCTATGAGGTATTGTGTTTAGACAACTCAATTGAGAGTAAAGTCTATTCCGCCGACTCACCCGCTCCACTCCTGTAAACCTGATTCAATACCCATTTTGTTTCGGCTGAGGGCATTATTTCTTTATATTAGCTTGTAAACGAACAGGTGGGTCACCCTAAGGTAAGTGATCTCCACCGCCCATAAACACCCTTAAAACCAAATAAAAGACCTCAAAGGGAAGGGAACTGCGGGAATTCCGGGTCGCCGGAAATCTTATTCATCGTAGGAAACGTAACATTAACTGCCACTTCACATTCTGTAAGATATCAATTCTCCGGCCGAACTAGCTCATTCATGCTGTAGACAAAACTATGTAAACTCTACCAACTGGTAACTACTGGTTTGTAACGACAAAAAATGTCTTGATCGCAGATTATAAAATTATCGTATGTGTAATCTAAGCGATGATAGCGAAATTGCCTATATCCATTTGATCATACAAAACAGACATTATAAAATTTTCCATACAGCTGGCATTGAGGAAATTAAAAGCTCTTGAATAATTTCAACCTGTGGTGTATCGATTAACAGTTTCTAATGTGTCGATCGATAACATTAGCGAGATTTCGTATCGCCTAGGCTGTTCGCTTATCACCGTTGCCTTAACAGTCCACTTGAGGCCGTATCGGGCGTTATCAGAGCCTGTTGTTGTATTTCTATTATATTTGATTGTTGCTTTGTTCGTTATGATTATTGTATACGTTACCTATTTGGTTTTGTATTTTTAAAGGGTCAACAAGTGTCTGCATTGATGGCAAAAATAACAATCCATCTATCATCAATTGCAATTACAAGGTGGTAGGTCCCTGGTATGCGAGAGCCGTCTAAGTTGGTATTACCGCTTTGTCTACTCACTGTTGTCTTTCGGTTTGAAGGACAATGGACATGGACAGCCAATGAAATTACTGGGCATTATTAGACTAAACATCTTATGTCTCGGGGTGACGAGCGCAGTTCAGTACCATGCAGTTCTCTGTAATTCAAAGTTATGTGTGGTGTTGCTTCTGTTTATGGGCAGGCATGGCGCCTACCATCAGGCGAGCGCTTAGCTAGTCTCGTCATTCAATCATATAAAAAAAAATCACATCATTGGTCAAATGGTAGCGTATTTAGGCTGAGAAACCATGAGGTTCTGGGTTCAAATCCCAGCTCGGGGTCACAATTTGGTCCAGGGTTTGAATTTGTGTCCGGTATGACGACTCGACAAAAGGCCCCTGTCGCATTATGGGATGGAAATAAGCTTAGCGAAAATTAGTTATAACTCTGTTTATCCCTTTGGGTATACGGGCGTGAGCGGATGTGCCAATCGCAAAACGACTGCCTAGTTCTACTACATAGTTTGTTATTTCATCTGTTACTATAAAAAAATGAAAAGGTTAACTTTACCAAATTTCGCTCACGTCCATAAATTACTATCAGTTAACGTTCACAAGGTGGCGAAGTCCCTAATCCCTAGACCGTTAGAGTCTAGACAGAAAGTGAAAAGAGCCTAATTATCGCAGATACACAGTCAATAACGCAGTATAAAACCATCATAATAGATGTTTATATGAATACCAATGGGATTTTATGCGTGCGTTCAGCTTTTATTTTCATTCCGGTGCGCAGGCGCATGCCTCGCTCATGATTAGGGTTATCGAGAACTAGTATCGATTGGTGACAATATTTAATTTTATGTCTAGATTTACGTACTAACCGTTATATACGTGTGATACATATATACATGGACTCACGCCGGTTTCCCATAGGGGTAAGCAGAGAACGTATTTCCACTCGCTACAATCCTTGCACACCTTGGGCTCTTTCACTTTTATTAAATTCTTCATCCATGCACGTTAGTTTACATCTGTATACGTATGATATTTATTTATTTATTTAATAAGTCGTTAATCAGTATAACTAACTAACAAATCATCTAATATGAATCCTACATCCTACTACTATTATAAATTAAACTATAGGTGATTGTGACTGTGGGTGTTTGTGAATTTTGATGTTTGTTATTCAATCACGCTTTCAACTCTCGTATAAACAATGCCGTAAGTATTTCTTCAATACATAGACTTGAAAATTTACCATTTTTTTATATCATGAACCGGAAATCGAGCAAATGGGTCACCTGATGGTAAGTAATCTCCACTGCCGATATACGCCCACAATACTAGAAGAATCATAGGCGCGTTGCCGAACTTAAAAGGGAAGGGATGATTTAGGGTTTGGGCAGGGGAGATTTGGGCCTCTGGATATCTCACTTACTGTACGAAACGCAGCAGCAAGCCGCTACTTTACGTCGGTTTTCTGTGAGGCAGTAGTTCTACCACTCAAGTCAAATCTCTACTGTTCAATGTGCATTCTTTACGAATAAAAATTAACTTTTCTATCTAAAACAGTCTGGTATTCGTTCAAATTTAAAAACACCCTGTATGTCAATCTCAAAATCGACTATCACGACCAATTGGCAAGCTGAAACCCACAAAGGTATCTCAATACCATCGAACCAATAAAGTAACATAAGAAGTAAAGTGCCAACCCTAATCCGATGCATCTGAGAACGGTATCAAGTGGTTGCGTGCGAGGTGGTTATGCAACTATCGAGGCGGCGTCCTTGCGCGGGCGCGGGGGTGGGGGGGGGGAAGGGGAAGGCCGCCCGGGGCCGAGGACCCCGGCCGGTCCCTAACCGGTCACCGGTAACCACCCCGGGTTTTTATTGGACAACCTCAGTTTGTTCCCGTTGTGATCTTGGATATATTTTATAAAACCATTATGGTAATGTGGATGGTGGATGTCATAACTGGCTGTCCCTCGCGGTTTCATTTGCATGTTACTGCCCAGCTCCCATGGGTCATAGCGTGATATATATGTAAGCCTTCCTCATGAATCACTATCTATTCCTGAAAAGTGCAATACGTTGAATATTTTAAAAGAACTAAGCGAACAGACAGCGGAAGCGACTTCGTTTTATACAATGTAAAGATTAAAATTGTTTAATTTATTTGTCATTATGGCCAGCTTTGATTTAATTCGTGTTCTGCGTAACAATTCATTCGCTTATCATTCTCGTTTCCCGAATGAAATAGATCACAGGCTAAAGTAGGTGACCTGAATCGGGTTTCCTCTTGTTTCATATGTGCAAACGAAATTTTACTACTGTCTTGTATCTCACAATGTTCTCGGTAACGGTTTTATTACACTAAAAATGTTATTCACCTAGAAATATTATAACCACTGTATTTGGGGCATAAATATTTTGATATTTCCAATAGTTGAAGGAGCACAAGCTGTTTTGTGGAATAAATAAAGAATGGTGGTCAGAAATGTGGGTTAGAAGGGGAACGGAGCAGTGTCGACAACTCGACTCGCCCACGGTCGCTTCGAAGAGTTATGCTTGCTGATAAAACGAACATCATTTTTCGATGTTACCGAGTTGCGAATTCCATAGAGTTTTTTGTACAAAATTAATGTATTTCTCGGCATATCGAGACTGCAGTGGACTGTTTACAGTGATTAGTATCAAAACTGATTATTCATTTCTGGTTTAATGGGAGCGTGCTTTGAGTATGGAACCGGTTGGGTTCTGGGCTCGATTTCCAGGTCAGACAGTCGTATATGTTCGAGTTTTTTGATACGAAAAACACTATAGTTTCCCAAAGGAATTGTGTTTTGTGTACGGTATGGCTACGAGCGATCAGTCACATCATCACGGGACGAATGAACGCCGTGAATTGTGGCTGTAGTAGTGGTGCCTTCAACGGTAGCGCGAACTCATTAAGTATGTGCAAGCGTTTTTAAGTCTTGACCAAACTGCGGCCGACAACTGGTAAACGACAACCGACGACTGGTCGACAACTGCGCCGTCGAGGCAGCCTAATGGCTTCGTCAAAGAGCGGACGGGGCGGGACGGCAACGCGACGCTGACGGGAACTGAGCAGTTGTAATGCATTAGTCAATATAGAAAATGTCACACAGAACCGTCGCGCTCGACGCGACGCGACGCTCGATTATCTATACGCAGTTCCGTCAGCGTCGCGTTGCCGTCCCGCCCCGTTCGCTGTTTGACCAAACCTTAAATTGACGTAATAGTACAAATAAAATAAATACAATGCCCTTTCGTATTATCAGGGAATTGATAGTGCGTTTGTGCGCCCGCGCACCTCATGCCAATATGGCGCCGCAATAAATAACCACAGATATGGGCATTAGTTGAAAACGTTCCTTTTGTTGTCGACGATATATAATTTTTTATATCTGATCTATAGATTTATGTATATTGATTTGATTACCTTTGTTCACTTTAGTAAAATATAATAGATTTGTTTTTAATAGATGAAATAAAAAATAATTTTGATGATATCTTTGAGGTAATGTCAAGGTTTGATAATTTATGTTAAGTTATATTATTATTAAACGTTATTGATATAAATTCCGGAATTATCACTTAATGTTGGCAAATATAGGAATCAAATCACAAGGTTAAGACCTTATCGACACGTTGCTCCCGTCAGTTTACTAAAAATCACGTTAAAGGAATAAATCAAATTTTGATTAGGGGTAAAATATGTGGGAAATTAATATCTCTAAAGTTGTATGTGGTGCCAACACAGACGGCCTCTCACATACGAGGGACCCTCAGCCTGAATTGAGCACCGCACCTCACGATTTCTCAGCCCACGTCGCTACTACACCAGCGTGCCAAATTATATTACTCAAAAATACAACTTACACACAACCTCACCAAAGTCCTTGACACGTTCTCAGTAAAAAAAAAACAAAATGGCGACGAAACAAATTTCCTACGTACTACCTAATTACGTAAATAGATAAAAGTTTAATTTGACAGTGATGGAGTGTGGCCGTTTGCGACACTGTTTCGCTTCACGTTATCGCAATAATGTTCGTTGACGAACTGCAGTACTACGCGTCGATGATGATCGCGATCAACTTTTTTTGTCGATAATTACGATCGCTAACACATTGGTCAAGAACGAAATAAAATTAGAATTGCTGTGGCAAAATCTTTAGTGGAGATGATTCGGCTTTTTTATCGACATCGTCATATTATGAGTGGTAGAACCAAGCTGTAGATAGTTATGTCTACAACATCAATGGGCCGGCTCGGCCGGATCATTACCACAGTCTCACAGAAAACCGACGTGAATTAGCAGCTTTATGTTGCGTTTCGTACGGGGAGTGGGATATCCGTAGGCCCCGTCCCATTCCCAGAGTCCTAATTTTAAGGTCGGCGATCCAGTCTTCATTCTGATATTATGGATATTAATGGACAGTAGGTGTGGTAATGGTAACATGAGCTTATAAAAAAAAAAACAATTTTCCTTCAAAATTCTAGATTAAATTTTTCTCTTAAAATATTACACGACACATGTTAATCGTGTAACCATCGGTAACGTATCGTCACGGATCGGTATTATGAGCGTGCCAGTTAATCCACCGTGGAATCGCACAAAATATGCACACGTTAGCCAGCAGTTAGCTGACGACGATGACATTGACCCGCTTCGTGTCTTCCTCGTGCTTCGTTTTGTTTTCCTGCTTACGTCATTATGTGTTAAATAATTTTCAATAATAGTGACTTCGTAAAAAATAATCTATACTAATAATAAAGCTGTAGAGTTTGATTGTTTGTTTGATTGTTTGTTTGTTTGTTTGTTTGAACGCGCTAATCTCAGGAACTACTGGTTCGAATTGAAAAATTCTTTTTGTGTTGGATAGTCCATTTATCGAGGAAGGCTTTAGGATATATAACATTACGCTGCGACCATTAGAAGCGAAGCATCAGTGAAAAATGTTGCAAAAACGGGGAAAATTATTCATATTTGAAGGCTTCCGTTGCTAAGCTACCCAAATAATATTATTTGAAGGTTGCTAAGCTACCCGAATCTATACTAATATTATAAAGCTGTAGAGTTTGATTGTTTGTTTGTTTGTTTGATCACGTGGGCGGAGCCGCGAGCAAAAGCTAGTGATTCATAAAGGTACGTTTTGACGTATCCGAGCAAGGAGATAGTGACGCGTGGCGCGAATCAGGCGATAGCGATACGTCCTAGGCATGTTGCAAGCGCAAATAGTTGAAATGTATCAATATTGAACTTTATATATCGATATATCAGCTTGAAATTTGGATGACTTTCTTTGGCATCTTAATAATTTTTTGTTACACATTTCTTGGTATCTTATTATTAAAAAATATGATTTCTATTCTTAATAAAAAATATCGACCCATCTATATACCGGATCAAAAAATATCGATATATTGTTATTTTTTTAACAACCCTAACACGTCCGCTTTGTATGAAATTGTATGAAAACGGCCACGTGTCGTGGTCTTTTCTCGATCGCGCACTACAACACGTATCATAACGAGAGATATTAATAAACGGTGTTAAGCATCCATATATACCATCGCCCGACTTCGAAATTCGAAAAAGTCGAAAAATTTCGCCCCGTTTCGATCAATGGAATTTACAGGTTGTGAAAACAAAAATATTTACTGATTCGTTATTTGTAATGTTGTTGGAATTCTTTCTGCAACTGAGCGTTTTAATATTGATTTCATTGTTTATTTGAATTTCCTAATCTGTCGAATAAATACCGATATTGATAATAGTATTTAAGCGTACAAACTTTCCATTAGTTTCGTAAGTGTGCGGTTGCGGGAACCGTGTCTTGTAAGTTGTGATTTAATGGACTAGTTAGTGCCGGCGACTTTACACTATCGCCATTTAACTTGGTAATAGATTGTTTATTTGAGTTTGCATAGGATTTTAACATGTCTCTACTTGTACTACAGAAATATGGTATTAGGAAGTTAAATATCTAGAACTTAAGAAAATGCATTTTCAATGTTTCATACTGGAATAAGATGTTGTAAATTTAGCATCTAGCAAAATACCACCGTATTATTTTAATATTTGTTAAAACTACTAACGATCATTAGTTCAACAATTTATCCATTTATTGGGTTCGTAAAAAATCGCTTCTATAAACTCGCACTGTACTAAAATAGTGATCCATGGCCACCCAAACAACCTAAGTTGTTAGACCACATAATATGAATTAATCGAGACAAAAAGGTGTTGAAATATACACCAACTAAAATTGGCAATTAGAGAGGAAAAAAACAAATAAAAACTCTCACCGAATTACTATACTGGGCTGTCAGTCTAACAAAACAAATATTTTTTACACGACGAAACGATCTGTTTGTTATTCTAATTTGGTTTTTTTATCACTATCAGGCACACTTGATAGTGCTATAATTGTAAGAGCAATTGGGTCGCCTGATGGTACGTGGTCGCCACTACCCGTGAACACCTACAATACCAAAAGAATCATGCGCGCGTTGCCGATTTTAAAGAAAGGGGGTAGGGGAAAGGAGATTTAGGCCTGCGGATATCTCACTCACCAGACGAAATACAACAGAAAGTTACTTTACACCGGTTTTCTGTGAGACAGTGGTATCGACTCGGTCGTCCCGATCCATTCATAATGTTAACATAACGGTTTAGAGCGTGGCTTTATTAAAAAAAAAACTTATGATAACACATTTATAGGTATTATTTATAAAAATGTAATATCGACCAATTAGCGTTTGGCAACAGCTCCAATCGGCTTGCCAACTTATACTTGTATGACTTTGGCGATACATACACAAAATAATTATTTTAAGAGCCATGCATTAATCTATCTTATTGCTGATCCCGTATTTATTTATTTATTTGTAGGAAAGCTTACATACTAATAACAGAGATTAATAACAGTTTTAGGTGATGACAGTCGCTAATTACAAGCTTCCACATATAATAAAATCCTCTACTAATGACGGATAAGCCTTTTATATCTTATAACATCACCAAATCATACTAGGCTGTATAGTGTCTTCTTTTTTTAAAAATCGCGATCACAAAGGTAATCATGTTGAGCCTAACCAATCGATTCGGTTTGGGTTCTCGTTTTAAAAAACAAAATAAACGTTAGAAGGTCAACACGGAAAGGGCATTCGGCCTCGCATACGTTCTGGGGGATTAAATTCACATCCGATTTCGATTAACCACACTGTCGGCCACGGAATTATTGCCGACTCCATTTTTAAATGGTTTTTCGTGTAATGACGCGCGCTCTTTGATTGGTTGGAGTTAGGTTTGCCATAAGTCACGGTTTGCACGGATTTGTCTTAGTTTTTTTTTAGGAAAGCAATAAAATAGATACGTGTATTGTTAATTATAAAACGATACCAACATATTAAATTTTTTAACTTAACGATATCTTTAATAAATAAATTCGACAATTCAACAACGAAGTGTGAAGCCGTGTGTTCGATTCCCACACTGAAAGAAATGTTTGTGTGATCCACTAATATTGGTTTCGGGTCTGGGTGTTGAACCGTAAGTCCCTCGTAGTTTCTAATACCAACGTTAAAGCCACCTATTCTGTGATCAGGACTATGTGTGTGACTGAAGGTGTGATTGTTTATAAAAAAAATTGTTATTTAGAATATTGTTTTCTTAGAATCTAATGAAAAAAGATACTGATTTAATAATATTCCAGTTAGTTTATGTTGGAAATAAAGCATATATGTATAGTTAAATTAAATGAAGCGAACGTACACGAACCGTTTTAATCAAAAGTAGTAAGCGAAAGAGACAATATACATATGCTTTATTTTATCATGTGCACCATCCATAGATAAATGTGGCTGCGTTCATATTCCTTTACAATCCATCTCTCCCGTCGCGTGACGAATTGTCTATCAACAAAAAACCAACCAATCGCTCGAAACTTCATACATTTCCACACATGTCCCGATTTAATAAATTCCCATGGCAACACCGCCGCAAAATTATCCGCTCGGCACAAACAGTCGGCGCCTTTGGGCTGTTTTCACAAAAAAAAAAAAAAAAAGGGTACGACCACATTAAAATTCGTCCGTCGATGTAAAAGAATGAATACGCGACGCTGCACGCTTCACGCTGTGCGTCCTTCGGGAATCGGGAGGCGCGCGTGTGCCGCGGCCTTCGCCCGGACGCGCTAAAAATAGCCCCGCGCCCTTGAGGGATACATCGAACTGGATTTATCGACCGCCACCAGTCTGGGCGGACGGCTTTGCATTTTCTAACTCGGGGCCCATTGTGGCTTCACGGTTTTTTTGAGTTATTTTTGTCTGAATCGTATCTAAGACAATAACGTTGCGGTCTGGGTGGAAAAAAGTTTTTGAATGATTAATGTTGTAGGTTTCTTTAGGAATTCTGTCTCGGTCAAGAGAGGATTTTTTTTCTAATGTCTAAATGACATCGGCGTTTGGGACATGCATATCTTCAAGTCATTGCAATCGTTATCGGTATATGTTGACGTAAAAACTCCCGACGTCAATCAGCAAAACTTTTATAAATGGCTGATCAGATTTTCTTCAAACATAGCTAAGATCAACTCAATTAAATGAATTTTTAAATCTGTCCATATGTTTAGGCGCCACGACATCACAAACAAACACATACACCACCACCCACCAACAAAAAAATATAAAATTATAACAGCCTCTTTTTTGTCAGGGGTTAAAAACTGTCTCATAAACGCATCAATCATACAAAAGGACAACGACCCGAAATAAAAAGCAAACCTTTTACAATACCCGTACTACATAAGTTCTCGGAGTTTTTTTTGTGTCGTTGACAACTTCATTTGAGAAATTAATGAGCTAATCGAACTTTACCGATGCGACGCCTAACAAGGTGTATGATAGAAATTACTATGGAAATGTCTAGAGAACGCATTAAAAACTTGCCACATCATATTTATAGCGAGTGTATACAAAAACGCATTAATGCTACTTACAAATCTCAATGTGATGAAGGTTGTAATTTTATCGCAATAATGGGGGATGAATTAAAAAAATTGTCAAACCAAAATGCAACAAAATGATTATGCATAAAGTTTACATTGCAATGTATGCCTCCTTGTCGATATTCGATATCGGCCCACGTGGCCCATTAGTGTACACAGTCGAGATACAGTCGCAATGCATCGGTAATGCGCGTGCGCAACCACATACAAATGTACTATTTTTATATGCCCATTAGTTGGTCGCCCTTTTATTAAACGGATCAAGTGAAGTGTGTTAATAAAGCTTCGTTATTGTCACTTGTTGTGTTCTTGATAAAGTAATAATTTATTCACGTGTGAAAGGAATTAACATGTTTTAATTAAAAGGCTTTGTGGTTGATTTTACATTCGCATCATGTTTTGTCTGGCGTCATTTTTTATGACTGAATTGGACGAAACAAGGATACGTGTGCATGCTTTAATATTTATTTACTGTTTTTTCTAGAGGAACGTGCGTCATATTCCGGTAATGGAGTATAAAGAAGTCCTTTTCAACGGACGTGATTAAAATATCAAAATAGATCATGTTACATTCTAAGTTGTTTTTAATTCTTGAGTGTTGTTTATTCTAGACTAGCTGTCCCTAGCGGTTTCACCTGCACGTTACTGTCCTGCTCCCATGGGTAATAGTGCGATAGAATATAAACCTTCCTCATGAATCACCCTATCTATTGCTGAAAACTGCATTAAAATCCGTTGAACAGTTTAAAAGATCTAAGCGAACAGACAGCGGAAGCGACTTCATTTTATACTATGTAAAGATGATATTTTGCGGTGGAGTCCCACTACAAGTACCTACCTGACAATGTGAAAAAATGTAAGTAAACCGAAGTAGGAGCCCGTCTTCCATCGATACGAATGGAGCAATATCAACTAGTTTGCCAATATTGGCCGTTAGGGTTTCAAAATGTTTTCCTAGATGGTGAATACGGTGCGAGCACATTCTGTTTTCACTATCAGTGAGTGCAAACGTTGCAAAATGTCGGTGTCACCTCTTCACAAAGTGGGTTAACACACTTTATAACGGTCCTCAGGTCTCGTGGGTGTGACAAAGACACTTACAAACTCACCGATTTCTATTCCAATAATACGTGATTTTCACTCAATACGAATGAATGATTTTTACTGCTTATTATATGGTGCGAAATTCGATTAATTCTGATCGTGTGATGTTGCAAGACTATAACAGTTGACTTTAACCACTTCACGATCAGTAAAACTATGAGATGGGTTGTTCATGGTAAGGGAAAGTGTAATAAATAATCTATGTTTTAAATGTTAGAGATAGACTAACAATATTAATAGGCATACGGACTTAATATTCGGTTTTCCCCAGAGGGCTTGTCCTGTCCCCTGATCCTAACACTTTTTCCATCCCTTTTTCCTTCCCCTCCCCTTTGGCAGGCCGGCATGATCTTGCCGACCTACGATGGACACATTGTTTATCGTTGGTGGACACTATTCTTGGATTGCGCTACACTCACCATCAGGTGTAGCGTAGTCACTTTGCCGAGCCAGGATAAAAAAAAAATATTTTTAAAGCGGTCGCCCATAAATATTCTCAAATGAGAATGATTTATATGCAATTAGTGTACATTTTATGAAAAATAAGCGGTCTGCCACGTGCCTTTCAGCAACACGCGCCGCATACCGCCAGGATTGCAGAGGGGCGCTCCAATCATATCGGGTGGTCTTTTTGATTACTCACATGTGAAATGTAAACATAGAAACAGAAGTGCTCATGCGAGAATATTGTTATAGGGTTGGGTAGAGAGTGTATGTATTGAAAACATAATGTGCCGATGAATTTTGGGCTTATGGAGTTTTCTGGAACTGTAAAGGTGTTTAGCTGGGTTCTGTAAACAATACTATAGTGTATATTCAACTTTTTAATATTTTTTTTTGTCTACAATTATTATTTATGTTTTTAAGATTAGTGAAATATTGAATATGAAAACTCATAAAAATCACATATAATGATTTATTACGTTTACGCGTATGTTATACTTTGAAATAAATTGAATTTAAACGGATTTTATCGCGGCTTTTTATTTTATTTTGGTCTCGACGTTCCGAACGTTCTCGAAACGTCGAGACCAAAATAAAATAAAAAACCGCGATAAAATCCATTTAAATTCCTTTTATTTCAATCACATACATTTAACGATTAAAATCGTATAAACTACAATTTCAAATTAATCGCAAACCTACATGATATTATAATACCACCCTACTAAAACGTTAAGTACATTGTATAACATTCACACATAAATCATTCACAATGCTTTAAACTTTGTATGGGGGAGTATAATTCGAGACGCCCTGTTGACGCCGTTGGCGCCCGCCGTGGTACTAAATTTTAAGGTGCGATTCCGGTCTCGACTTTAAAAACCGCTTTTGCTGTGAATATTGTAAATACGAGAAGGAAATAGATTAAGAAGTGAATTTCTTGATGGTATTTTACTACCGGCTGCCACGAACCTTCACAGATCCAGAGGAATCGTCAGTGCCTGTTGGTTTTAAGGCAATATCGCTCGCCGATTTACTGCTACGGCACAGACTACTGAATGCACGAACTATGTTTACAATGAACAGCACTTTTATTCCTCATCACTTAACGTTAATGTGCTCCCGCGAACTGCCCATGTTTGCCGAGGGGCTTCGACATCGGCCCTCGTAACTATAAACAATTGTTTGAAACAGTAAATAATCGTTTGTTTAGGATGTGAAACATCAAACGGTCCGCCGCGGCGGTGCCTCTCGTACCATTGTTTACCCAAAAACGGACACGGCACAGCGTAACGGTTATCCGAGTGAACCGTATGTTATTACATCGCCATTGTTTGTGTGTTTTTTTGCCGGAACTGTGTTTATATGTTAACGTAATTTATGAGATACCTACATGATGTTTTTAACAAAAGACCGAGATTCGTCAGGATTTCGTCCGCTGAGATTTAATCAAACAAGTATGTAGGAACCAGACCAAACATAATTTCAACATTCTAGCTGTACATGGATTACATTTTGCTCTGAACCAAATTCTGTCAACCGACTCTAATATGCTTAACGGTCTTTCATATTAACATAACAAGGCCGTGAGTATAATATGGAAATAATTCAGCATGTCGGATATTGTGGCGCCCACACTCTCAACTGTAATTAATCGGTGTACAACATAGTCGACGCGATCACACGCTAACCTCATATAAAACACATAAATCACATTGCACAAGTCTAATTCACCACCTTTGATTGTTCGCACCTTTGATAGCGCTTCGGCGACGATTATTAATCGCAATACGATGCGATCGGCTGTTAATTTCGCGTGGGACGCCGTATAACATTAGCTTAAGTCGGAAACGTCCGCACTCCGCGAACAAGCCATGTCTGATTTAATTAAGCGAAACGAGATCCCATTATGGAGTTTAGCAGAACGCTGACATTAACTCACAGATTATAGATTATTACCGGTTTAATTGCATGCTATTAAGTTTTTTTCAGTGATAAAGAGTCAATGGTGTGCGAGGCGGGGCTCATGGGCGCAGAAAACGCAGTGCCACTTGTATTAGATTCCTAACTGTACCGACTCAGTTTATGGCCTGAGCGACATACATTCACACGTAAAATGGACAATAAAAATTCAATTCAAATGTTATGTGTGTTCTTCGTTTTATGGAAAAAGTATGGTTGCGCAAGATTCGTTGGAGCCGAAATAAAAATGCTTTTTAAATTTGGTATTTGTTAACGCTGTTACGTGGCTCCAATTTCAATTGTGGATAAGCCGATAATCCTATAATACGATAATCTGATAAGTCGGTTGCGTCACCGAATTCATTACTGAAATTGAGATGGATACCAGCGACATTGATGACGTCGATCTTTATGTTTTCAATTCAGAGTCTGAGAAGATATCTCAATGGATATTTACTCGTGCGAACAAATATTCGGAAAAATAATGTTTCCTGTACATAGAGCAAGTGATATGTTCTCACAAATTCTGTTATTTGATGTGAAATTGTCACCAACAGGAAGAAATGTCAACGGAAGTTTAAAATTGATTAATCCTTATCGTCGCTCATTAAAGACATTCCAACTTCCAAGACTGGTTATCGTGAGAAAAGTTAAGCCTACTAGCTCATTATTTGAACACAAGATATCTGTAACACCTGTGGAACTGATGATTTTGTAATACGTTCCCGACTCGACTGGCGCTGAGTGATGTTCGTGTGACATTTGCCAAAGTTTACTGTTACAGTCTGGCCACAGTTTAAAAGTCATACAGTCTGTCTGCCAACGAGACTAGACGAGAATCTTGTGCGGTGCGCGACGATACTAAGACTACACACATAAGTCGATTTGTAGCAACACTGTTATCAGTTTTAATGGTTTACAAGGCGGCATGTTACACGTCCAATGTGCATTTGATTTAAAAATTTTGAATACTATATCTATTAAGAGTTTGACACAAAAATATTTGATGAGTGGTGTACCACCTGGGGAGGGCTACGTCTACCAGTGAACTGAGAATGGCAATAGGCTGAGATCATACATACATACATTGGCCTTTTAACATCTTGGAAAGATGGTTTAAGCAGCGTGTAGACGACACCCATGTTAAAATGATACAACTAAGAATAAACTAAATCGGCCTTTTCGTCAAATTCAAACGTGTTGTCAGTCTATATAATCTTTCGACTGTGATGTAGCCGTTGAAAGGTGGCTCGCCGTTCGCGTGTATACACACGGACGGTTTAATTACCGCTCGTGACATGCTCACTTATCATAGCTGACATAATTAACAGCGTGTTTGTAGCAAATTTGTAAACTCGTGTCTGGGTTTTTGATGTATGTAGATGATATATTTTAGTTGTAGTTCTGTGGGCGCAAGTAATTTTGTGCTGAAAATATGTTTGCTAATGGAATTACGTTTGTTTGGTCGTAGTGTCTGATACCAATAAACAAAAATTTGGATCTGAAATAAGATTAATACTACATGTCATTACCAATAGCATCTGCCGCAGGTGCCTGTGCTAGACCGTACCAGCCAAATAACACCCAAATAACGCTGGCTTGACGAGTTAGAGGGAGACATGAAAGCGAATGGTCTTACTACTGAGGATGTTCAAGATCGGGCGAAATGGAGACATCTTAGTAGGAAGGAAGAAGAAAGATTAGAAATAGCATCTATATTATATCTGGATCCAAATGTTTGTGTCTCAATTTATTTATAACTACATCACACAAAAAGTATTGAAAATACACAACACACAACTAAATATAATAAAAGAAGTACAATTGGCGCCCTTATCGCTAACGGCGATTTCTTCCAGGCATCCTTTGGATAGACTTGACTGATAGGTAAATGAGCGGGCGGTCAACATATGAATTTCAATCTTTAGTATCTGTTTGGAAAGTCCAACTGCTTCTGTCCAAACAGTAGATGATGTCAACCAAAGCAATCAAGATGTTATCACAATCGACCTACACGCGAATTTTAATGATAAACCATTCGACATAGCCTATAATCTAATACCTCTGTCACGTTGTTAATTTTTCACCGTTCGACTAATAGTTGACGTTCAGTTTTTTTGTCCCCGTCTGCGTTTACACAATGACTGTCCGTAGATCTGAATGATTACAAGCCAGCTTTGTGTTGTCGTCTGCTTTTATGTTTTATTAATGGTTTTCGGTTTTTGTTAGTGTCATGTTTCATATGGCTAGTGTAATTGGACATATGATTTGTGACTGTTCGATCTGTAACTAAAGTGTTTTTATAGGATTAGAAGTGAAAAAATAATCGATTTTTCGATTGTAGATCATGTTGAATTTTGGATAAATAAACTTGTCTCGACTAATTCATGAAGACATTTTGTTAGGATATTTTAATTCATTAATGAATTTTGCTTTTGCCCTAAGTTACATTTGAGTAAATTGTAGGAATACGATATGGAATTTTTTCGTTCATAAAAGACAGTCACAAACACAGTCGCCGAGTATAAAACCCAACATAAATAGTATTTAATGTCGTGTTGATGCAAACACACTTAATATATTTCGTAGATTCGCCGACGTGTATAAATCTTGACGAGATGGCCTGTTGCACGGAATGGAGGAAGACATTAATTAACCGGCTCGTCACGGCCGTTTTTTGCGTTCATGAGCGTGTTTTATGCGCGTATGTGTTGATGGCGTGCGTTTTATTGTGCATGCGGCGCCTGCGCATCTCTGGAGGTACAGTCGGGAAATTAATTGTTAACTTAAAGGTAAGTTGACGAGACATTTCTTTTAATGATGATGTGTTTGTACCTGATATAGAATCCGGGCTGACACTAAGTATTTGGTGATATAAAAATCCAATATCACTTTTATCCAACCCGGGGATCGAACGTGAGGACCTCAGCACAGCAGTCGTAACGCGTTACGAACGTAACCTTAAAACGGCGCCACCGAAAAAGTCACCGAGGAACTATTTCAAATAATAGTTACTTTTTCTTTTTTGCAACTTCTTAATCAATTATGGAAAAACATAAGCCCGTCAGTTCCACCACATCATAATTCCCGGCAGTGTCTTCACAGAAAACACATCCTTATTACGTTCCAACGGTTCTCGGAGGTCGTGGATATTAACTCCGTGACTGTACTATCTTTTTTTGCGATCGTTTTGAAGCGAGATTCGCCTGACATGCTGCGGAGGAAGTTAAGCGCCACGGCTGTGTGCACAGTAATCTCCACTTTTGTCGTTTAGAAGTTAATTACAGTCTCGGATATAAAATTGCAATGCTTGTCTGTTTTTTTTTTCTTAATCGCTAATCTATTTTTAAAAGGGTACAAATATTATTCCCTAACGTGGACATGTAATAAATTGAGAATTTCAGTGTTGTGAAATTAAAGCTATTTTTAGTTTCAGTATGGTATCCAGATAAAAAAATTAAAGGCCCGGTAACCAGATAAAAAAATTAAGAGTCCTCAAAAAGCCAGACTTCGATAAATAACTTTCGCCATAAACCATCGTTTCTATCAGATTGTATTTCTTGGGGTGGTTATTATGTTGTCATATTAAAGAAGTGTTTTTGCCAAGATAGTTTTTCCATCATAAGATTTCATTTTTAAAAAAAGTAAATTTTCAAGTCCGACTGGAATCCCGACAAATGCCTAAAAGTCTATACATGTTAGAGCAAATCCTTAGGTCTGGTAACCCTATGCGTAAATAATGTTGAAATAATTATTATTTTGTTTGATATCTTCCTATATATTTTCCTTATTTAAAAAGTTAGTTTTATACTACTAATTTACATTGAAATATAGCGTAATCATTAATTAAATATCTATTTATGTACCTGTAAAAATTGCGCACAGTTCAAATCGATATGACCTCAGTCCATCCCATTTATAGTTTCGCCAACCTGTAGGGCATGCTAATTTTGCCAAAACGATCAACCTTGGAGTGATTAATTAAGCAATGGTTATAAATCAAGTTAAACGTGGGCTGGAAATTAAACTTTAATGAGAGGTAAACACCGCCGCGAACTAATATGGTGAACGCGATGGCAAACAAACCGTAAATATAACTATTATATCGTGGACGCCATAAAAATGGTTTAGATTTGAGTTGTTTATGACTTTTTAATGCATTTATTTGCATGTTCGTGGTTTTATTTATTAAAATTCCGTTTTATTTATATGTTTCTCAGATTGTTATAATTCCTAATAGAAATCGTGTTTGTGGCTGCATTTTTTGTATATTTATATGCAACTATTTTATGTCATGTCTAGAATCTAGGTTATCACCTGGTTTTTTACTAGATGGTAGATCCCTCGTATGTGAGAGGTCGTCTAGGTTGGTACGACCGCTTTGTATAATTCTGTCACCAAATAGCAGTGTGTAAGCACTGTTGTGTTTCGGCTTGATGGAATAGACGTCAGTGAAATCACCGGGCATCTTAACATCTTATTTCTCGGGATGACGAGCGCAGTCCAATGCCATGCAGTAGTGCTTTGTAATTTAGAGTTCTGTGTGCTGTGGCTGGGCGACCTGATTGTTTCCTCATTTAAACTAATAAAATTAAATAATTAAAAATTTAAATTAGTGGAAGATAAATCAAATGGACAGCTTCAACAGTATACACTATAGAGGCGTGAATTTATCTGTTAGACTAATTAAACAATCTCGGAACATTATTTAAATAAAAACAATAAACAAGAAAACAAATGCCTTCAACGGCAGTATTTACGCAATAACAAACAGGTGACAAAAGATCTTCCTCATCTAAAGGTGACTGTACATCTACACTAATATTATAAAGAAGAAAGATTTGTATTTTTATATGTAACGAATAAATGTAAAAACCACTGGACCTATTTCAAAAACTATTTTGCCGTTAGATAGTTACATTATCACTGAGTAACATATATATCTTTTATCCCGGTAAAAGCAGATCACGGGGGCGGAGCCGCGAGGAAAAGCTAGTTATAAATATGTCAGTTTGTAACACTTTTCAGGATATTTTGATGTTTGATAATGATGATGATGAGTGTTTACAGTGTACAGGATCTTATAAAAATCTAGACATCCTAAAATGTCACACTATTTAACCACTCGTTTATTAATATCGATAAGATCGACTACATCCCTATAATTAATGTGAAGTGCGTGAGCGAAAATAACAATGCTAGAGTAACACCAAAGCTCAGCAGTTTAATATTGTCCAACGTAGCAAGTCGAAAATTGACATGTACGAGTAATATATGAAATTTTTACGTAGTATAAAATAAAGTCGTTTCCACTGTCTGTTCGCTTAGATTCAGCGGATTTTCATGCATTTTGCAGCAATAGATAGAGTGATTCATGAGGAAAGTTTGTATGTATATCACGCTGTGACGCATAGGAGCAGGGCAATAACATGCAGGTAAAACCGCGAGGGACAGCTAGTATACATATAAAAAAAATGCTTGATCTATGTTCTAGCAATGCAATCGGGTTTGGTACTACGTAGAGTGAAATAGTTATATTGTACACTATACGTTGCTTGCGTAGGCTAGGCGACAATGTACAGTCACTATTAATGACTAATTAATGTAATCCACCGAAGTCTCTTGTGATTTTACTCACGGTGTACACCAGGTGGTTGCATTATACAACCAGATGTCTATCGAAAAGATACCATCGCTCTTGAGGATAACAAACATGTGTACGTTTGCATACGGTTGAGAAAAACAAGGGTCATAATACGCGTTATGACGTGAGAATAATTAACATTCGATTAGGTTTTGTAGAATTGTTGACATAATGCAGAATTATGCAGTTCCAATAATTGATAGTATTCCGCTAATTTTCTAAAGATTGCCGGGTAAAACTGTTTATTGTTAATAATTATAAATAACCTAAGCCCTGACCCCACAGTAAGATACAAGTCTTGTGTCAGGAACTACGAGATACTTGCGGTCTCACAACACCCAGACCTGAAACAAATATTTGTGTATCAGAAAAATATTTGTCTCAGTGCGGAGATCGAACCCACGGCCTCACGTTTTACAGTCGGCCACTCGTCCACTGCGCCACGGTGTTGTGAGACCGAAAGTCTCTCGTAGTTCCTGCTACCTACGACACAAGACTCGTATCCTACTGTGGGGTCAGGACTATGTGTGTGACTGTTGGGTGTATTTATTTATTTATTTCTAACTTTATTTACAATTAAATTCATTTTGAAAAGTCTTCATTCCAACATTAATATCATAACAAAACATCTGAATTTCTTCATTTTTCTGAACCAACTTTTACTGAAGTAACTGGAATCTGTTTTGAAAAGCATATACGATTCAACATAAAAAGACGATTTAACAATATTAAACATAATATAGCAACAAAAATTACTCTAAATCTCTACCCTCAAGATTCTCAACGCAGATAAAACCACCCCTGAACATATTTTGTCATACTTCTGATTAACAAGTCGACAGCCTCGTCAAGTCTGCAAGGGTGGTTCTAATGGAACCCACCCTTGCGGTCGGGGTATTTTAATACGAACTGAAACCACAGTCTAAAAATGATAGTTTGTCAACGCTTTCAAAATGCATACATCTTTCGCAATGGGCGAGTAGCCGGTTGTGAAGCGTAAGGCTGCGGGCTCAAATCCCGCATCGAGATAAACGTTTGGGTGTTCAGTAAATTTTATTTCGGGTCTGGGTGCTGTGAGACCGAAAGTATTTCATTTTTCGACCGAAAGTCTTTTGATACCCATGGCATAGAATTATTGTATCTCAGTGTGGACTTAGGATCAAATGTGACAGATTGGTGTTAAAGTAATTTATTATTATTACATAAAAGCGTGATCCTCTGTAGGCGATTAAAGCAGGCGACTCATTCAAATGCAATTATTGGTACCAAGCGTCTCTGATGCGTACCGCCGCGCCGTCATCTCACCCCGTACCGCATCGCACGTGCACTTCGCCATCCTAGACACTGTTGACAGACTGTTTGATTTTTAGACTGTGTCAACACACGCATGCGAAACATTACGTTTTTTCAGCATTAAAACGAAAGCACACTGTCTGGGGAATTATGAGTAAGGGTTTTGTGCTTTGAAATGAGGAGTGACTTTTCAAAAATGCACATATTCAGGATGTGTCTGTTTTTTGAAAGGTTTTTGTATTCATACACATCCGTTTGTTATGTACCGAACTGTGATTTATTCAGTATTAACAAAATATTTTAACATAATAAATAGGGTCAAATGTTACTTGAGTAAGTCATTTGGAGTGGGTGACGAGCGCAGTTCAGTGCCAGGCAGTGCTTTGTAATACAAAAATATTTGTGGATCACATAAACATTTGTATCGGTTTGGGGATCGAACCCGCGTCCTCTCGCTTCACAACCCTCGCCCACTACGCCACGGAGGCTAAGTAATCTTTTCGTAGATGGTTGTTTTGAAGAGTGACAAGACTAATTTGTTATGTTTTTTTTGTTACAGGTACGTTCAGACAAATGCCTTCTTGCTTCCAAGATCAGGGAATGGGTATGTTGAAGAACCATCATTTCTTCAAGTACGTCAGTCAGTTAAATTTTTGATATCTAAATTTACATACCAAGAGCAAACACCTCTGACTTTTCAAGGTACGTGTATATTCATTGTTAATTATCGCTTGCTTTAACAGTGAAGGAAACATCGTGAGGAAACCTGCATACCCGAGAACTCGATAAGATTTTCGAAGGTATGTGAAGTCTGCCAACCCGCATTAGGCCAGCGTGGTGGACTAAGGCCTAATCGCTCTTATTCAGTAGAGGAGGCCCGTGCCCAGCAGTGGGACGTATATAATACAGGGCTGGTAAAAAAAATCATTTAAGGGCTTTTTTATTTTATTTACATCATATGTCAGGTAATGTGACGAATTATTATACGTATACTATCGACACAAATTACTATCGAATTGAAATAAAACTAATTTAAACGGATTTTATCGCGGTTTTCTATTTTAATTTTGTCCCGACGCGACGTGACGAAAGCTTTTCAGCCTTCGTGGTCACGGGGTGGACTGAAAAGCTTTCGAAACGTCGTCGGGACAAAATTAAAATAAAAAACCGCGATAAAATCCGTTTAAATTTTATATCAATGAGTAACATTCGCGTAAACGTAAGAAATCATTATAAATCACTATCAATTCGGTTATCTATCGCAAACATGGTGACGTGTCGAATGTCGCGTCGTTTCGTGCCGTATCGGCGCCGACGCAGCTGCGCTTGCGCACGCGCCAATACACCACTGCTTTGATGCATGCCGCGCCGCTTGCCACCGATTCTGACTATCTGTGTTATCCTTAAATAGATAGGTAAAGTAATAGCAACTGTTCTGCGAAACTAAAAAGGTCACTGTAATAATGATTTCTTATGTTTACGCGAATATTACACACTAGGTTTTCCTCGCGGCTCCGCCCGCTTGATCTGATTTTTCCGGGTTAAAAAGTAGCCTATGTTCATCTGGGATTATGTAGGATTCTAATGGTGAAAGAATTTTTCAAATCGGTCCAGTAGTTTTAAAGTTTATTCGTTACATATAAAAATACAAATCGTTCCTCTTTATAATATTAGTGTAGAAGCATAGATTGAAATAAAAGGAATCGAAATGGGGACGAAACGCAAAAATAAAGCCATGATAAAATCCGTTTAAATTAGTTTTATTTCAAGGTCATTATAAGCGTTATAAACAGAATAAAAACCTTAATCATATACAATTCAAAAATGTATTTTAAATAAGGAATCTGGAATCGTGCTTATACTATAGCTTTTTAGCCTGCTTAAGATTCAAATGGCGACAATTAGATGGATCTGTGTTTTTTTTTGTATCGTATTAAATATAGATAATTATTTTAATAAACGCCAGAATTCTTTCATCGTACAGTTCGAAACGGTACAACGCTTTTTCCTTGTATGATTGACATGTCAATTGTTCAACATTATACTGATGAAGTAATAATGCTAGCAGTGAGTTTTGGCGGGAATTCTGACAGTGCAGTTCATCGCTTATTTTAATTTATTTCATAAACTAGTTTGAAGTTGTGTTTGTTGTATGAAAGTGGTGTGGATTTGTGCAATAAACATTGACTGTGATGAACAGTGTACGGAAACGTTGAATAAGTGAATTCAGCATCGTACTGGAAGGAGTTAACACCAAAACTCCGGCAAGACCTTGAAATCTACCGCACCCGTGTGTCATCGTTCTTGTAAAAATAAGGTTAAGAATAAATTATACTTGTCATTGGCGAAATGCATAATAATCCGAAGCCATAAATAAATAAAATCCAACTAAAAAATAAAAAATAAATTTTAATGAATTCGAATTAGGAATAGTGTACAAAATTTAAAAATATATATAAATTAAGAATAGTGTAAATAAGAAAAAATATGTATTTTATTGTAAAAAAACGTGGGGTGCTTTTTAAGACATTATCAAAATGATGATCCTTCTACTCATATCTATCAATAAAATATTTTTATAACTATTGACACCATGCACCCCACGCTTTTTTTACAATAAAATACATATTTTTTCTTATTTACACTATTCTTAATTTATATATATTTTTAAATTTTGTACACTATTCCTAATTCGAATTCATTAAAATTTATTTTTTATTTTTTAGTTGGATTTTATGTAAAAGCGTGTTTTTTAGTTTTTTTAAACTATTATTTATTTTTAATTTTTTAGTTTGATTTTCTATAAAAAGGTGTATTTTCATTTTTTTTACCATTTTTTGAAGTGAAACTTCTTTCGAATCTTTGTGATTGGAAAATTCGCTGAAACGTTAAAATGTCACGAAGGAGGTAGGAAAGAAACAAGTTTTACGAATGGCTTGTTTAACAAGCCATTTGTAAAACTGTACCCGATCAATCGGACAACACCCATAGTTCATACAAAGCGTCGGAGGTAATGATTCGCTGGAGAATCTTGACATCGCGATGTAGATGTGCCAGTGGCGCCATCTCTTAATTTTTTTCTTGTTTTATTTTAATGTGTCATGTAGACTATAATCCAATGTTCTATTATATTGCTGCCACTAATAGTAAATAATATAAAAAAGCGTGTTAAAAAAAGTGTTTTGCGAACATCCCTTACTACTGAAGTAATTTCAATAACAGTTATAGGTAATAAATTTGTAATTTATAACAATTATTCAATGAAATATTTAAGGACGTTTTAATTTTTACAATATTTATTTATTTTGTTCTAAACTCGTATCAAAATAACACAACAATACAACCAGCGCCACCTTTATTGCATTTAAGCTACAAGTTGACAAGAAAAAATCATGAGATGGCGCCACTGGCACATTTACATCGCGCTGTCAAGATTTTATCCAACGTTTTGAAGTAGGTCAAAATCACGTTCAAAGACAAGTTACAGACAAACCTACCAACATTCAAACATACAAACATACCAACATACCAACCTACCAACATACCAACATACATACGTCTGAAGCTAATAAAAGCGTGTTAAAAAGAAGAATGCTAGCAGTGCCAAGACGTTTATTAAACTTTGTTATTATGTTACTTAACATTGTCAATATATCTATATTAATTCTTTGACATTTATGTTAATAAATAGGTACTTGGAATTATTATGCATTTATGTAATAAATCATAATAAAAGGAAATCGCCGCTTGTTTACGCAACACTTTGATATGAATTGCATACTTCACATTTTTATACACATACCATAAGTACTTACGTCTGTAATCCCCGAAGCGGTAAGCAGAGGTTTAACTAGTACACTCATATTTCGCCGAGATTATTTCCGTCCCGTGATGTGATAGAAAGCCATGATAGAAAATATCAATATCACTTTTACTATAGTCGTACCGTGTATGTATTACACGTGGCACCGAGGCATTCAATTTTTTTATATTCGCATGCAGAAAATTAAACAAAAATCATATTTAATTTTCCAGCTCTATAATCATACACTCGTAATATTATAGCAGGTGATGTAAATGAAATAATTATTCATTATTACCGATTTAACAACAAGGCCGTACATAATTAAATTTCGGTAGGTATTTAAACGCGGAAATACTTAAAAACCCAGCGAGACGAATGTAAAAAAACCATAGCCCGGCAGTTGTACAAACGTAGTAACAATGGCCACATTACCATCGGTCACACTAATGTAATACGGTGAATTATCAAAATACTTGTGTTCAATAAAACACAAGGAAGTTTTAAATGATGCGTAGGATTGGCTGCTATAATTATGCTGGGTGCACCAACTTACTTTAGCAATGACAAAAATGTTAAAGTACCGGTTAAGCAAAACATGAGTTGCACCATTTGACAAATGTTAGATAACGTCATAACTTTAGCTGTTAACCGTAAACGCCCAAGATTCGCTAGTTAAAACTATTGTTTAAGTTAAATAGCTGTTTAGCTGGTTCAATTATGATCTCCAAACCTATATATCTCCTAAAGCGTCTGTACACCAAAATAATATAATTTCCCTGCTTCTAGAATTAATCGAGGGATATAATAGTATCGGGAAACGATGGTGCAACACATTCCGCAGTCAATGTTAAAGTCAGCGTTACTGTTATCGTCAAATTTGACATAAACCCTAACTATAATAAAATCATTAAAAAAGCAGCCGCCGCGCTACATTTCGATCGCGTTAAACCTCCGTTACGTTAGACTTTTGTATGGCGCATATCGCCAAGTTCATTGGCGTGAGGTACAGTCTTAATTTACGACTCATTAATTATATTTTGATCTGCCGACCGTTCACGCTGCTGCACTGCACGCACTATACACTGCATGTATTCAGTGAATACATGAAAAACGGAAAATATCAAAACAAAATTACACACGAATTTCCCTCTTAAAACGTATCGTAAAAATTGCAATCATTTGTCAACCCTATGTTGTTAGGAAGCGCGTATCGGCGCGGCGCAAGGCCGATGCACCGCTGAGTCAGCGTGTCCTCCCTCAGCCGTTGCCCGCTTTGATGACTGACACTCATTGTTTAGCGTCACCTGTCTCTCAGTGACGCATGTCTGCGGTTCGTTTCAATTGCGCCGTTTCATAGGTTGTGGACGACGATGATGATGATGATTGCAATGAGCCTGTAAAAGTATCAGGCCATTGTGCCTAACTCCGACCAGAAGCGCAGGATCTTCCTGGTTTCTCCACAGGCTTCTCGGAGTGACCCCGGTGAGTCGAGGATTTCTGCCCGTTGTGCAGCTACACCTTCATAATCCAGGAGGACATGGGCAGCTGTTTCATCGACCAACAGACGTCCCCTACATAAGGGGCTTTCAGTCATACCTAGAACATATAAATGTTTGTTAAGCGGGCAAAAAAATAAATGTTTGTTTGATGATGATGATAATGAAGTACCAAGATTGTTGTCTGTAGATAGTTTAACGTTGTTAAGACGCAGGTGATTCAAAATATTTGTGCTATATTTCTACCTACATCAAGTTTCAATTTTTTATGATATATGAAATTTGTTCAGCATTAAATCCCACTTTAAATATGACTCATAAACCTTGAAGACTATAAGCATAGAACTACTGAAATTCAACCGTAATGTACATCACAAATTGTAATAAAAATAAGATAGGGTTTTTCGATTCAAAATACGTAATATCCCATGTCATTCTGCGTCGCGTTTAATGAACATTTTTTGTTCACCGTGGGAATCTGAATGGCTCGTTTATACGTAATTAGTTACTCATTAAGTACGTTTTGTCCCTTTAATCACGATACGTTTCGTTTTTCGTGTAATTTAGTCGTTTTGTGCGACCGTTGAATGCGACTTACTGCCGTGCATGTATGTAAACTATGTCCATTCAGATTGCACGCAATTTAAACACTGGTGTTATGCTTGTTTACTAGAGAAAATAAACGGATAAGTATCGCTATAAACTTTAATTAAACCACTTCGTTTATAATCTGGATCGAAGGATCATGGTCCTTCGAGTCGGATGTTAGATACTTTCTGACTGAATGACATATGCATTTTATTGTTTAGTACTTAAATTTTCTCATAAACGCCTAAAGCGAATTGAACAATTCGTAACAACGTTCATTTAAAAATTTCAACTCACAATTTCCCACATCCTTCACCTACATACACCTAAAAATCTATATCATAACATACGACAGTTATGTATTGCGTGAGTCAGTGCAAATACCCTTGCGTCTGGCACCGCCCACCTCCCTACACGGGCACATGTATCACAGCGCATTTTTATCCCATATATGTGCCAAACGTGGGAACAACTAGATTGTGTTGCAGTATGGCATATTGCCAACCTTTAAGTATATACGGCTAATAAGTCGCAGGCGAAAATCAACAGCAAAATGTAACCGTCAACTGTGGATACCTTCGTCTGCACTATTTTTCCGGTGTTTTATCACATCAAATATAAATTCCCGATAATTTATTTCACATAAGAAATAATATTTTACAATTTTAGTGACTTTAAAAAAGAGTGAGGTTCTCAATTTGGCGAGCCTTTTTTGTTGCTTTTTTATGTATATCGATTTCTCCGCCAATTACGGACCGATTTTGTAGAAAAAAATTGATTCGATAGAGTTTGGCTGCGAGATGGTCACTCCCATATAAGTTTGGTTAAGATATGCTCTTTCAGTTGACTGGCAGGGGCACAAGTAACGACTCCAAAGACATAGAAGTTATTATTTTTGACATTTCAGTGTTATTTTTTTGGAGTCGATGTAGTTTTGTTAAAACTTTGTTAGGTAAACTTCAGTGTTAGGTAAAGCTATTGTAAATTCCAACATAATAACACAATCGCAATAACTGTGCTGTTGTCCGTTGAAGATTCATTATTTTTAAGTACACAAGATCTTCACAACAGAATCGTTTTAGATTACTTAATCAAAGGTTATATCTAGAGAGTATTCTAGAACGTATATAATCTAAATGGGCAAGCTATGCCAATAAATTTAGGCTACGTGACCCTCGACTCTCGAGGCTCAGTAAACTTGAGGATATGCAAGTTTCCCACGCGATGTTTCATTATTTATTTGATTATAGTAGGATCAGAAATGTCATATGCAAATAGAAAAGGATGGGTTTGATTACTTTGGAGGAAGTAATTTGATATTTAAATTTATTTGATATTTCATTTTTAGAATGCTCCTGTCTTTTTTTTAGTTGAATGCATCGATTACGATTAACGTATTCAATCATGGATTTAATGTTCATGTTATTTGTGATGGCTTGCTGGCAATTTGCTCGACTGATCCTATCTTAAAGAACTTTGCTTGACATTTATAACCATTGTTTCCCAATCGATATTTTACAATGTCTAATCTAGTCGTATTAGAACGCGATGCCATACCGACATGTCATAATATTCATTTAATGGAGTCGTAGAAGGCAAATGAAACGGTCATGCGCTAGTGTTGTGCGAACGACAGTAAACCAAGGTAGCAATCAATTCGACACGATGGCTATGAGATTTTTCTGAGTCCAGTAGTATAGTTGTTGATGGAAGAGTTCGATTGAATTAATAGAATGCATAACTTAATTGACTGGTGTATACTTAAAAAGATCTCAACGTCTGCAAACGAATATCAAACAGTTTATAAACATAATATTTATTAAAAACGAAAGGGCATTAGATTGTCTGTGACGGATATTATAATATGATTTAACGGCAGTATAGCTGAATTATATTTCTTGCTTTACCAAAAATAGTAGATATAAAATTGTACTTGGTCTTTCGAAATTTCCATTTTTATTGGCATGAGTCTCCTGATAGTAAAGCATTAAAAAAACCGTCTGTGTGAGCGTAGTAAATCCGCTATATGTGTTGGAAAGTTGCCAGAGAAAAATATGAAAATGACTTGGTACAATTCATTGCGCAAATGAAATTTTAATTTCACTAATGTAACCGACTCTTTATGAGCAAAAGTATACATGCTGATCACAGTGTGTGGCTAGCACTTTAGAAAATGAGGTGTGTTTGTTTTGATTGGCCCAACATTGGACCAACTGCATACGAGTGCAAGTCCTCATTAATACATACAATATATCGTTATGACTCATCACTACCGTATCGCCTGTTCGGCGCTAACAATATTTCCGTACATTTTTGGAGTCAAAACCTCTCATCAATTTTTGACTGTCCAACTTCAGGATCTCGAGTCCGACCACATGATCTCATTATATATTATCTACATATTTTAAAAACGTGTTTTAATATGGTGCCCATTCGTCAAATCGACAGAAATTTGAGAGTTTAACTGTTTACGATAAAATAAAGTCCAACCCCATGGCGTCGGGCAACAAAGTTATTGTGGCTGAGCAAACGCAACATATGCGTCTGTATTTCCTGCGATATCGAATGTGGTAAATTACCATGTTGTGATAAATGGCTGAACCTTCACTTAAAGAATTGCAAGTTCTAAGAGGCTTGCAAGAGATTTTGTTATGTATTGTTTCGTCTGCCAAGTGTTGTGTTGTTGAAAATACAATTGCTGACTAGATAGCGACATTTTCAAAGTTAATGCCTCCGTTTGTATTGTTTCCTTTGCCAAATCTTTGCCAACAACTATGTACGAATCCAATACTAGAAAAAATAGTACCAACATTTTTACTGAATTTTTTAGTATCAATTTTGAGTAGTAAATGTTTCTTAAAATATCATTATGTTATCATTTTTAATAATAATCTAGTATATTTTCAGTCTTTCTTTATTTTATTCAATAACATTTGTTCTCTGGATATTACTAAAGTCTTGTATAGACGCAACCCAAGCCAATCTCAACTAGCAGTCTGTTGATATACAAATGAGGCTATGGTAATCTATCAATCTGCACTAGACAAGTGCAGCGTGGTGAAATATTGCTCCGAGTCCCGACTTTCCTAATGAATACAAAAATTTGCTCTACACTCTACAAAAACACATAACAGCGGGCCAAGCGCTTGTGTGTCATGAAATCTAATATAATAAGACATATTCTAAGAAAAATTCAGATGTCTACCCATTACGGTTCAATAGATAGAAGAATCTGTTGGGTAAGACAGATAAACAGATGACGACGTAAGCTAAGTTAGTAAGATTTAATTGTAATTTTCCTTTTGGTAAGGAATAACATTAAGTCATCAACACTCCATGACTAGAAGAATGGCCGATCAGCGTCCAGCCATAAACTTACTAATATGATGTAATGGCGCCACACAGCTCATTTAAAACGATAATTATCTGCACTCAACCAGTCTTCAGTTTCCCATAACCGCTTCTCCGGAACTATAAAATTACGACACAGGTATGCGGTCAGTGGCAAAAACTGCCAGACTGGTCCGGGCTAAAAATAACACTCATGTTAATGGAGACACAGACCGGATTGAATGTGACAGACGGACTACGGCCTGATGGATGGTGGATTGCTGTGGAGCATCAGTATATGTAAGGTTTACAAAAGATGTTGAGATTGGGTGGGTGATGTAATTATTATTAACAGTTGATTATACTTAGTCGTGTATTCTTGACTAGAGTGGTCGTTGTTGTCGAGCCGGTGGTATACGAGGAGTCGTCGACGTTGTTAGTCCACTAAGCGACGATCACCGATCTAGAATGTTTCTCCATTGTTGCCGGTTGGAAGCGTTGCGCGTACATTCTGTTATGGAGGATTTGATTGGATGAATGTTGTGCAGCAGTTTTTGGGTTAATAGAGCTACATTAATTGTAATTATCAAAGGTCTAGAGACAAGAAAAGGTTGTATTGAACAGCTGTTTTCATAGTTAAAATATATGATAGGTTTGTGCACAAAGGTTGTCGCAGTATAAGAGTAATTGGGCATCATTGGTGTAAGATCAGGTTCATGTGTGTAAAAACAAAGATTTGCTATGGAGTCGCTAATATTTTCTTTTCTAACTGAATCTGACGAATAATTTTCGGATACGTTAGATATACATAAACTCACGCCTGTATCTCCAAAGAGGTTGGCAGTGGTGCAACTCGGCAACCACGCTTGACGGGGCTTGTTACGGTCCCATCATGCGACAAGCCTATGGCCATATTGGGCACAATTCCAATCCTAGGCAACTCATGTATGATTTTTTTAATCAAAAATCTTAATCCCTAATTGTGATTGCCTGACCTGAGACTAGAAACCAGAACCTCACCGGTTTCTCGTAAATACGCTGCCAGTAAACTAATCAGGCGATGCACATATATGATGCCGACAACCGCACTCAAGTTTAACAGCGTTGCCAACATAACAAAAACTGCACCAGCGAGATATCTTGCGCAAAGCGTCGAGTCGGCGCCACACCACAGCCGACTGTCGACCTATTTCGATTAGATCGCCCGCGCCCGGGACGATTGTTGCCCTGTTACCGATCACGAAACGTTTCGCAAAGGTGAAAAATACATCGAGAATGCCACGGCTTGTCATTTCGCAGTCACGATCCGACTTCCAAATGTCAACTGAATGTGTGTATGGGGCAACTGGGATCGGTACGGCACGAACGATTTTCGTGTGCGGGTTGCTCAATGTGAACGTTTGTTTGTTTTAGTTTTCGCGTGTGCGTGTTTTTGTCATGCGCTGACAATAAGGGTATTCTGAAACTCAACATTTGACTAGCATAGTCCAGTGACACATAATATCCTTGGGTCAAATTTCCACACGCGAGCGAAGCCGAGTGCAAAAGCTTGTGATGTATGAACATTTTGAGGAAGGCTTTAAATTGAATCTCCTTTTACTCGTTAATAAAACACAGAAATCGATAAAATGTAATAGCAATCTGTTTTGCAATAATCATATAAAATTTATATATACATTCACATGGTACCCTCATTTTTACACATGAGGAGGCATTATCGTGAAGTCGTAAACCCAATCGACTCAGTTTCTCGCAATAAAGACTCTCACAGATGGTTTCGAAGCCATTCAGACGGAGCCAATCAGATTATTACGGTGATTAGGTGTGGATCAAGAATTTCGCTGTGAGATGAGGTCTATATTTGCTCGATAACACAAAGGGTCTGGAGGAGTTTGTTCGACTTACGCGTATATTACTATATTTATTTATTTATTCATCACCATTTGCATGAAGTATATCATAAAATTTATAATTGGACCTACTTACGCAAAAAGGAACCAAGCCACCGCAAGTTCAAATGGAGATACTGATGTTGTTTTACTAAATTCGAAACCAATTTTATCTCGGTAGTTTTTTTGGAAAATTGGGCATGAAATATATTACCACCACGTACCTACCACGTACCATTTAGCAATTGTAAAAATATGTACAATGTGGCAATGGTTTATTAAATAAAAAAATACTTAATGGCAGATGAGGGTAAATACACCCATTGCGACACCCCCATGATACGTACCTGGACGCGATAGCACCACATTCCATCGTTTATTGTTGTGTTTATTTAACCTAAGTGCCAGTAATCCTAGTAGCAATTGGGTCAGCCACGAATTGAATTGAAAGTACCGTGGCGTCATATAGAGCGTCAATATTTGGATTGCATCGTAAAATTTTAATACGGTAATATTTAAACTGATGTAACAAGTTTTTCTTGCTGTATATTTAATGATATTGTTTCGTAGGTCTTTAGCTTTATTTTTATTGAAAAAATATAATAAATTGCAATATTAGTTACAGTAATGTGAAATTTTCCCTCCTCTGTGTTCTGCTCTACTGGTGAGGAGTTGGGCTTTGCGCCTTTCGTCTACCATGCTTAATTGATAGACTTCACACGTCTTTAATCACTATTCTTCTCATATTTTTATAGAGACTATCCCGCCCACACATCCGCCACTGTAACTCCTGTGCACCAGGATCAACAGTGGCACACATTTTTGTCGACACCGAGCAGTGAAGCTCGGCAAATCTCTAGGAATACCTAAATGTCTTTGTCCCGCAACCAAAATTAATCAGATAGAAGGTTAGCGTGGAAATATTAATTGTCCACTTCCCTCCACAGCAAATCGGGAGACAAAATAATGAACTTAGGAGGTATTATCCTCAAGTGTAAGGACAGTTACAACTGCAAAAGCCAGGTGTAAAGCACCACGGGTGTCATTAAGTGGGTCCTATCACGCGAGCTGTTACACTTGATTCCAATAATAGGTATGGCAAAAACGCCGGAAAGCACGGAAATTCTTTCTAGTCTCCACAAAATCCATATAGTAAATAACTCTAGATTTTACTTGCATAATTGCAGCACTATTGGGAGGCATTTACTTGAAATAAAAATACAGTTAACAGAACGCTTAAATACCAATTCTCATATCGAGCACCTGAACTCTTTTCCATATCTAATTAAGTTGAACTTAAAAATACCTTACTATACCGTTAGCTCGAGTTAATACGTTCCCAGTAAGTGACATCCGACATTAGCCACCCGTATCGGCTACTTATAGATTACAACTTGCATACCGTTGTGGAGATTTGCATTTTTTTATCAACACTGATATGTGGGACCCGTCCGATCGGAGCTGAGTATTGAGGCTCGCGCACATCCATGCGCTGCATCGCATCGCATACGTTTTTTTTAATCCTGGCACGACAATGTGGATTGATGGTGAGAGCATGTTCATGTCCGCCCAGATAGCGACCACCGTGCCGAAACCTGCCATAGTGACCCACACACCTTGTGTGGATCGCGTTCCAGGATCAGCCAGTGTATATCCGGTTTTCCCGATGGGCTTGCGACAGGACTTGATGGTTGCTTGAGGCGGGTTGGGCCGTCTGGGTTGGTAAGGTGTAAGCACTGTTGTGTTTCGGTTTAAAGAACGTTGCAGCCCGTCAAAATTACTGGGCATTATGAGACTTAACTTCTTATGTCTCGGGGTGACTAGCGCATTCAGTGCCATGCAGTGCTTTGAAGTAAAGTACAGTGTGTTGTTGCTTCAGTTTGTGAGCAGGGGTGGCACTTACAATTAGGCTAGCGCCTCGCTCGTCTCGTCATTCAATTAAATAAAAAAAATTACGGGTTGCACTCCGGGAGTGCTGACAGAAGTGAAAACTTACCAAACAAGATGCGAGAATACAAAATTACGGCAACATGTCCACTCGACATGATAAAAGTACATTCTACTCTCTTCGCGTTTATGCGAGCCTGGTACTTTTTTTACGGCAACATGTTCCAAATTATAAGTACGGCACCATGTTCCAAATTATAAGTAAAATATCGTCATTTTTATTTATTATCAATATCAAAAACAAAATTATGGTAACGGTTCACCATAAAAAAAAAGTCCGGTCAAAGTCCTGTGAAAGTCCTGTGAAAGTCCGGTCAAAGTCCGGTCCAATCCGACTGGTCACTGTGTGACGCCACCTGGGACTTCGAAATTATCGAATTTCCAGGGAAGTCGGCTAGCGCTGGCTGACCAACTGGCCCGCGTGACGTCTCACGGATGGTTCTCGAATCTCGAATATTCTGGAACCTTCCGCTCACCGCCGCTCGCGTTACGGAACGTTTCGGTTCACCCTCCCATAAGAAGTTATCACTTCAATAAAAATGATTTTTGCTATGCGATGCGATGCTATGTGTGCAAGCCTTAATAAGGGCGAGTCGGTTTCGGTAAAGGTCGCGCGCTTTATTTATCGCCCACATTTAAATGTATTTAAACGTTTAATTAAACACAAATTCCTTTCGTCAATATTGAGTCGTTTCTCCATCGACAGATTCGGAACGAGAGTATAGAAATTCTTTTGATACTGGTGCTTTTAATGTTTTTTTACCATATAATTCTTTATATGGTTTAGTTAACATTCCGTTGTTTTTAAGGTTAGATGTACCACGTGGTGAAGGGGCCATAGTGGCTCGTTCAGGCGATTGCAGTTCCGTAGTCAGCCAGTGTATATCCAGTAACTTCAGGCCGGCATAATTCTGTCGACTGTCAGGTGATGCAATGTTTCTTGGCGATATTTACACTTTGTATATAACCTGTATCGTGGCTGTCGGGGACTGTGAGGGACTTACGGTCTCACAGCACCCAGACCCAAATATCTGTGGATCACATAAAATCACTGTACCACCATCTTAACAAGCCGTAAATGATCCACGAGAAATCTGATTACGGTTGACATTTACGAAGCGGGCGTAATTGAGCGCATGTATTTTTTTTATTTGATTGAAAGACGAGACGAGCAAGGCGCTCGCCTAATGGTAAACGCCATGCCTGCCCATAAACAGAAGCAACACCACACAGAACTTTGAATGACTACGCACCGCGTGGCGCTGAACTGCGCTCGTCACCCCGAGACAAAAGATGTTAAGTCTCATAATGCCCAGTAATTTCACTGTCTTCAACGTCCTTCGAACCGAAACACAACAGTGCTTACACACTTGGCTTGGCGGTAGAAATAGACAAAGCGGTGGTACCAACCCATACGAGAGAACCCACCTTGTCGCACCATATCGCAGCGTGTACGTCGCATCGTCGGTTGCTATTCCAATAGGCTTTGCCAATTAACTGATGCTTTGGGGTGTCGAACCTTGGACCTCTTCCTGCTCAGCTAATGACGGCGGATGTGGCTTCACGGATTATTGTAAGGTGGTTTTTTTTCATGTCATTAGTGGGATGGTGATGTTAATATGATTTTATGAGTTTTGAATTGTTTTTTTTTTTTTTTTTTTTATCCTGGCTCGGCAAAGTGACTACGCTACACCTGATGGTAAGTGTAGCGCAATCCAAGAATATTGTCGACCAATGATAAACAATGTGTCCATCATTGGTCGGTAAGATCATGCCGGACTGCCAAAGGGCCAAGGGGGAGGGGAAGGAAAAAGGGATGGGAAAAGGGTGAGGATCAGGGGGAGAACCGGATATACACTGGCTGACCCTGGAACGCGACCCACACAAGGTGGGCCACTATGGCAGGTTTTAGCACCAGTGTACGGTGGTCGCTATCCGGTCGGATACAAGTATCCTCCCACCAGCAAAACTTTTTACGTCACTTGTCGTCTGGTGGTGAAAAACGTTAGGTTGAACCATAACTCACAGAAAACCCACTTGGAATGGAAGCTTATGAGTTTCGTACGGGGAGAGAGTGAGATATCTCTATATTTTGGGTGTTTTAACTTTAAACTTTTTGGTCTACTGCTGTGAGAAAAAAAAATAAGCACAATTGTCAATAAAATAGAGTTGAATTTCTCATCGGGATGTTCTATCACACTCTTCCTAACTCTAATGGGGAAAAACAACCTTAGACACGAAGTATCTACATAGAAACACATCACTGGCTAGCAAAAACAGTGTGTCGTCTGCGGTATGCCGGGTCAGTGGTACAGAGAAGCCGGATCGACGCACTAGTTGACGGTACTAGCGCAGTACAACCAGACAATACCGCCACATTACTGGCTGTATGCACACGGACCTTAGTCTAGAGTCTAGACAGTTCTTAGATATGAATAGGTTTTTTTTTTTGTGATTTAAATTACTACAGCGCGGTTAATTAATGAAAATATGGGTTATGAAGTATTGGCTGGGGTCGTAAGTGATAGGGGTATCCATTATCGGAACAATACTTTTTAAAATAATAAGTCATTATTAATTTTCAGGGTTCTTTCGTTGTGTATTCCTCTAATAACAAACGTGTTATACGTTAAACGTAAAATAGACAAAGCGGTGTTACCAACCTAGATGGCCTCTCGCATACGAGGGACCCCATCACTTTGTACAGGAATGACTTAATGATAATTAAAGTTTGGTGACGTCTCTGAGCGCGGCAGTTGGTGATTTAAAATGTTATTTCTGATTAGTTCTGCTAAGGTTCCCTCAAGGATGTCATGGCGATGCCATCCATTAAAGATTCAGCCACACTGATCATTTAAGTTTAGTCGTTCTACTTATCACCTTTTATGCTATCGTTTCTGAATTTAATATACAAAAATATCCGACCATAATTAATGTAAATATGTCGGCAAAAAATCAAGTAAAAAACTCGTTTCAATCACGTGTATGTATGTACGTTTCGGAATTAAAGTGATAAAGTTCGATTTATTCGTATTGGCCGATCGTTCGCCTACTTTCGTGGAAAAAATTCAATTAATCAAAACCGGATTTACGGTTACGGTTCGAATGTTTACAACGTCAACGTCGGTTTGTGTACTGAAAATAACGGAGCATGCTATCTTTTGGAGTATATTGGTATTTTTTTTTATTTAATTAAATGACGACACGACCAAGTCGCTCGCTTGATGGTATGCGCGACGCCCGCCCATAAACAGAAGCAACACCACACAGAACTTTGAATTACAAAGCACTGCATGGCACTGAACTGTGAGCAGCTGTCACCCCGACATAAGATGTTAAGTCTCATAATGCCCAGTAATTTCACTGGCTTCAATGTCCTTCAAACCGAAACACAACAGTGCTTACACACTGTTGGTTGGCGGCAGAAATAGACGATGCGGTGGTACCAACCCAGACGGCCTCTCGCATACGAGGGACCTACCACGTTGTATTTAATTTAATGTAATTGGGGCAAAACAAAGTTTAATAATAGAAAGAAATTACGAATACTTCCCCACTATGGCTGTGACCTTGCACTGGTACATTAAGCAGGGACGTACTCGAGACTTTATAGAGGGGCCCAAAGTTGCACAAAATGTAATGAGAATATTAATTTATAGTAGTTTTATTGTAATGTCCGTCGATATCATCTTAAGTTCGAAGTAATTTTATAATTTCAAATTTATATCGCATTCTCTCGCAGTATATTGTAGTACTGATAAATCTTTCGCAATTAAATAATAACAATAAAAGCAAATGTTTAATGTGTTGCGCTACTCATGATATTTCATAAGTTTTTTGTACTTGTATGAAATAAAAGGTGTCTTTGTTGTCTTTGTGTGGTGTACAAAGATTTTTAATTGTGATAATATTGATTTAATTATGCGCAGTATTTGTGTCGTGATAAAATAATGAGCGTTTCGACCTATATAGTGTTTTCTCAGCTTGTACATTATTATTTATTATCTGTCCTTCAAACATTGTTAATCTGAAAGTAAGATTGGGTGTTTGTTTTGCTATTCAATCACGACATTCTTTTAATAATATCACGAATGCTGATTAATATGCTGATAAAAATATAGTTGAGATTTCAACATCGAACCCACTTTTGCTTGTTCTATTTATTTTTACACAACATTTGTTATCTTTACAATCGTATGACAAAATTACATCTAACTTCACCGGCTGTGATATAAGGTATGTTTCGAACAACACAAAAATGTACCACCACGGTTGGTCTATTTTTTGTCTATTTTGCCGCCAAGCAACAGTGTGTGTTGTGTTTTCGTTTGAAGGACATTAAAGCTAGTGAAATAATTGGGCATTATGAGACTTAACATCTTATGTCTCGGGGTGACGAGCGCAGTTCAGTGCCATGCTGTGCATTTGTTATTCAAAGTTCTGTGTGTGGTGTTGCTTCTGTTTATGGACAGGCGTGGCGTTTACCATCAGGCGACTGCCTTGCTCGTCTCGTCATTCAATCAAATAAAATAATAAATGATTATTTTATTATGACCCCTACTATCAACTCTCGAATGTGTCCGCTACATCTCATCGCAATTACGGCTGCTCTTTAATAGCTGTTAATGACAGCGGCGCGGCGCCGGCTTCCTCGTGCCGTCCGCGTAATGTGACCGCGCTCATTGCTCATTCAGACAATTCCACTCGCTCTTAATGATAGCCCCTGTGACGAATCGGCAAAAAAACACATACCCGGGCCCGTTTAATTGATCATGAACTTTTTGAATTCGTCTCGATCATTTACGATGTAATTTGGCTATTTTGAGAATGATGTACGTAATTTACATTGTTTTGCTGAAGTCTGTATGTGTTGTCTCGTTCACAATTCGGTGAGAAGGCGTTTTCGCTATTTATTTAATAAATAAATAAATAAACAGGCGTTTTTGCTATTTGACTGTTGAGTAAAGATTTAATTCCATATTACTGAATTGCTAAATGTTTTAATTCCACCAGTGTAAACAAAATTACACAATTAAGAACTACTCCCTCACAGATTATTCTACAGCTATTTTATTAAACTAAATTATTTTTACTCTTACATCATGTTGACAAGAATTGTGCCGGCCTGAAACTTAAACTCGATGTCATTCCGCGTCATTTTGGGCCTTAGAAACACTGTTTTGTATCTTTGTAGCAAGTCTATAACTGGCTGTGGCAGAGAAAGACTGAGTGTTTAACTATTCAGTACTTAAACAACGTTTATAAGTAAGATCCTATATGAGACGTGATCGAATTAACCAGTAACTCACCAGGTTTTCATCGCATCGCGGTGGTGGTAGAGGCAAAAAGTTAATAAAACAAGGAAATGGTTTTGTAAGGCTCATAAGGCACCGGCGCACGTACCACAAGTTCTCACAATCGCAATTACAATAGCGGTGTGTTGAAATGTTTGAGTGAAGGCCGCTCTCGTTTCACTATCGAGGGATGTAGCTTGACTTTTGTAGAATGTCGATATTGCTATCTGATCAATTACAAGTTAAACCAATATCGACTTCGATAAATAACATAATAAAGTAATGCTGCCATTATACAAAGCTTGCTAAAAATATTTGTGATTAGTGTAATCGCAAAAGCATAATACGTGAACGCCTATTATTTCACCGAAGTCAATTCCGAGTAATATTTCTTCATCCCTATTCCAAAATAATAAATTAAAATTTTGGTATCGATACTTACAGTACGCTAAAATAACTCTGCAGGGCTGAATTTAGTCACTTCACTCATCCTCTACGCCTCCCGTCGCCCTTTAAAACAATAGCTACGAAGCCTCTCTCTATAATAACTTCATACCAATATATTGTGGATATATTGTACAATACCGTACAATAATGTACATAGCATCGATTCCGATTACGTAGTATTGTTTATTAAACAAAAATAATATAATACTAACATGACTATAATATAATTATTGTAACTTCTAATAATGTCTGCTTCCGTAGTTAATTTTACAATGTTAGCTGGGTCCACCTATAACTAGGTGAGCAGTAACTTAAGATCATTTTGTACATTATACTTGGTTGCAAATTACTGTATCATCTGTTGGTGAATCAAATGTAATGATAAACAAAAAATAAATAAATAACGATATAATTGTTTATACAAACTCAACAACCCTAGCACAAGGCATGCTAATTAGCGATATGCTGGTTCACGTCTCATCAGTGCTTACCATTTTGAGCGACGCGGTACGTTCGCACGCTCCACATCGTGTGCTCCGCCCGCAATCCGTCTGCACTCGTCCGCAATCGTGCCGATATCATCCGCCTTGGCTTACAAGTAAAAGTTTTTACGCCCTCTATTAACCACGATCCCCGTATACTAGGGATGAAAGGCGGGAGCGGTAATTAAACTTAAATTAGACTTTGTAAGGATGATAACTGATGGGTTTGGAACGTAATTCAGATACTATTCATCTTTATTTACTGAATAGTCCACCCTCAATGCCTTATCGCACCTACCGCAGTGTCACGCAGGCATTGTGCTCCAGTTTCTGAGATAAAATCGGCATAGGCATAGGCACCGCCTGGCCACACGACAGCGATAAATTTAATTAAACTACCTGTTTTTACCCGCAAAGATAAACTATTTGCCGCGAAATCCGCACGCGTTCACGAGTTAAAGAGCAGAGAAAATTACTCAGATAATGTTATCGAATGTGAGATAGCTTTTGTGAAATGTGTTATTTTTAACATTCGACAAATAAGCGGTTTGTTATAGGTTTGTCCCTTTTGTCTGTCTTTGTGTGTATGTCTGTGGTCTGACACATTATAGAACCTAAACCAAATGGAGTATAAACTGATTTGGTTACTTTTTTATTTGAAAGCTAATTTAATCGCGAGTATTTTTAGTTCGGTTACCTTGACCCGATTCTGCAACCATGCTGTCTGCAGCTTTCAATTCCTCGATAATTATTAGTTGGTATATTCGTATTTGGGCTCATTGAGTTGATTTCGGCGAGAAATTAACAGATAGTGATCGATTTTCAGATGGTGATCGGGGTCTGATAATGGAGTAGGAAGGTACAAAAATTCAACTTTGTTCTATTTGTTGTCTGGTAGATTTTAATAGTTTCATTATTGAAGTAGTGAAGTCCATCGGTCGAAATAAAGCGGCCAATAAAGTTACTTTCTTCCACCTGCTCTTATCCCACTCGCAGTGGGGTAGGCCCAATATGCTTTTTAACACGTTTCAGAAATATTTCAACCCTTTAGACGAAAAACACCCAACCACGGAATAAATATATGTGGATCACACATTTTTGTCTCGGTGTTGGAATTGATCGCCCCCACTTCGCCACGGATGCTGTTACTTAAAATATACTCTAGCCCCATAATATGATCCACTAAAATGAGTAGAATAGAAATGACTGGTATATCCACCATATTTTAATATAGTACCCATCACAAAATTGTCAAGTCCTCTCTACATGAACAGTGTTAAACAGAGTGAAGGTATTCATTATTTAAAATAAATAATAATGAATATTTTCCACACCTACAGATATATTCCTGAGTCTTGACTGAAACAAATACTTTTGATGATAAAAATTGGTCTTGGTACGGGGATCAAAGGTCTATCGTTTCACAGCCGGCTATTCGCCCGCTGCGCTACGAAGGTTATCAAAAATATAACGAATCAGAAATCTCGCGGACCTCTCACAACATCCTGACTCCGAGTTAATATTTGAGGATCACACGATCATTAATTCAAATTACCTGTTTACTATAATTAATTTGTCTAACCTTGACTATTATTGCCTATTTAATGCTGAATATTCGATTGAGAAACGCGTGGTATTTAAAGATTTCTAACACATTCAAAATAAATTACTTAATAGACTCCCGCGGCATCCTTAAAACTGATAATCTGGTGAGATTTCGGGTAATCAAATACTGACAATAGGTTACAATAGGTTATTCCTATCACATTGTGGGACGGAAATACAATTTACGTATCTCAGGCGGATACTAGTTTCATCTCTGCTCAGTACCGGTTCGGAGCTAGTTTTGTGCAATACTGCAAGATCTAAATGCGACAGCTGAAACCCTATATGTATTTAGTGTGATTTGGGGATAGTCTGAATTCTAAGAACAAACATGCAGAGACACCTCCACCCAGGTTCGGTGCCCGGAGCGGCTTCTCCTTTCACCATATCGTAGGGCCAACCCCATCTCTTCTTACCAATTTAGTATCTCTACGTGAAAGATTAATTTAGTTTTATCCTCTGTGAAGACAAATTTTCTAACACGCTAATCCATCCTTTACTTATTGATCTTCCGAAAATATTTCCTCACATCAAAAGGGCTTGGAATGCTGTTTGTGTAATAAAAATATCTCAATGTCTCGTGACAGATAATCCCAGTCCCGTTTTCAAAGGCAAATCGTTTCATACATCACGTGTTGTTTTGTAAACATACCCTCTCTTTGACCTTACTTAAATAACATTCACTTTTACTGCTACTATGTGATTTGAAGACAAATGTGATGTGGAATTATTTTAATAAAATTTATTAAGCTACCGTTCAATGTGAATCAACAAACTTAATTCGTATATACAGATCACTTCCAAAAATGTGATTTTTGTGGGTGGTATTTAAATATTCTTATTGGCTTGTTGCTTATGGAAACAATGTTAAAATTTGGAATCAGATTACCAATAGAAGTTGGCCGTTAAACTGAGCCCTTGTGATTTGAGTTTCCCTGTTAAAGAAGAAAGACTAAAGATAAAAGATATAGTGTATACGTATCATCCTTCAGACTTCAATACTAAAGTCAATCTATAAGAGCTGCGTGGGTGAGAGTGAGAGTACAAATAAATTTTAAGCAAATGAATGTTAATTTTGTTTATTTTTACCTAAAGTCATCGAGTTCCACTTGTGAGCAAATTGATATTGCACGAACTTCTACTTCAACGATTCACTCGTGTGATCTAAAAACAGATATTTCAACGCGAATGAACTAACTTATTTTCAATGACACGTCCATTGCTTTAAGTGTATCACGTCTAATATATTGCGTAATAAACTATACCGAACCGTGAAGCAACAAATATGTCCAAAACTCGAACAATACGACATCGTTAAAATTCATGGCGCATTGAAACGTGTACACAAAATGTATGTTGTATCTGTCGTGACGTCCCTATGTTTCCGTCCGTTGCTAATGAGAACAGACACGGATGCAGGGGCGGGGGTCACTGATGCAATTACCCCCTTAGATCAAGTAAAACCGTTGTAGTTTATTTTGTATTATATGTAAAATTATAACTTTGCCCCCCATTTGCGCTTTGACCCCCTTCAGGCAAATTCTGGATGCGCGCCTGAATGACGCTAGTGACGGTTGTTGGTTTGTAACTTCGTTGTGGCTTCAAATATAACTTAGATTTTATTTAAAAAAATGTTGTAATTAGAGGGGTGGATGTTCGCTTGCCGGAGTACTTGGAATTTGTGTTGGGTTTCTTTTTGTTTTGAAAATGTTGAAGTATGTATTTTAAATTATTTTCCTATTTAAAACGGATGTGCGTAATGATGGTATGTTTGAATACAGAAAAGTAAGTTGTATGGGTGGAATTCTTCTTCTTTATTTATGGCTACGCATTATTATGCATTTCGCCAATAACAAGTATAATTTATTCTCAAGTCTTCACAAGAACGATGAAATATCGGTGTTGACGTTTTCAAAGTCTTGTTGGAGTTTTAGTCTGAATTCCTTCCAGTACGATGCTTAATTCACTTATTTCAATGTTTCCATACACTGTTCATCACCGTCCATGTTTATTGCATAAATCCACACCACTTTTACACAACAAACACAACTTTAAACTAGTTTTTGAAATAAATTAAAATAAGCGATGAAACACACTGTCAGAATTCCCGCCAAAACGGATAGTTGGGTTAGTGAAGGTTGTGAAGATAAAAGCATTAGTTGTTGGGGCAGGAGAATCATTTAAAAAAAAAACGCTAATAACATAATGATTTATTTGATTACGTTTTGACAACACATTATTAATTCGCAAAATTCTCGGAATTTCGAAGGACCATCGGCTGACGTAACCCATCCGATGATATAACTACGGTAAATCGAAAACAACTCGTCGCCAGGGCCTCTATGCTATAAATGCGACACGAAGTTTGAAACACACATAGAGTCATAAAGTAGGTATAGAAGTACAGTGATGATAATAATATTTTAGATATAAATTAGTACAACTGAGATTAATTTGTAAGTAAAAGCATATATGAAAAGTGAATAACTTCGTTTTTTTTTTATTGAATGACGAGACGTGCCAAGCACTCGCCTGATGGTAAGCGCTACGCCTGCAAAAACAAAACTTTGAATTAAAAAGCACTGTATGGCACTGAACTGCGCTCGTCACCCCGAGACATAGGATGTTAAGTCTCATAATGCCCAGTAATTACACTGACTTCAAAGTCCTTCAAACCGAAACACAACACTGCTTACACACTGTTGCTTGGCGGCAGAAATATACAAAGCGGTGGTACCAACCCCGACGACCTCTCGCATACGAGGGACCTATCACCTAGTCAACGCGCATACAACGCATACAACTTGAACTAAAAATAAATCAAAAAGTCGATTAACCAAACTCATTACATAATTATCATTAGGATTATTGACACAGTGACAGCCTCCGTGGCGCAGCGGGCGAGTAGCCGGCTGTGAAACGAGAGGCCGCGGGTTCGATCCCCGCGCCGAGACAAACATTTGTGAGATCCAACGATATTTTTCTCGGGGTGTGGGTGTTGTGAGACCGAAAGTCTCTCGTAGTTCCCGATACCCATGACGCAAGACTCGTGTCTTACTGTGGGGTCAGGACTATGTATGTGACTGTTGGGTGTATTTATTTATTTATACTTGTATCCGACCGGATAGCGACCACAGTACACTGGCGCTAAAACCTGCCATAGTGGCCCTCCTTGTATGGGTCGCGTTCCAGGGTCAGCCAGTGTATATCCGGTTCTCCCCAGGGGGCTTGCCCCCTGATCCTAACCTTTTTCCCCATCCCTTTTTCCTTCCCCTCCCCCTTGGCCCTTTGGTAGGCCGGCATGATCTTGCCGACCTACGATGGACACATTGTTTATCGTTGGTCGACACTATCCTTGGATTGCGCTACACTTACCATCAGGAGTAGTGTAGTAACTTTGCCGAGCCAGGATAAAAAAAAAATCGAACGGATCGACCGAGCGACCGACCCCTAACCTTTGCAATGGTCACGCGGGGCGGCGGACCTTGGCTGTCGGGCCCCGTGGTTACTCTCTCTAAACGTGACTGGTCGTAGTCAGTCGCCCCGGCCTTCGTACTCCGCTCCCTTTTAGATTTGCGATACAGATCTGCACACTTTATTTATACGCTTTTGTTGCGGAGCCAATTGCGAGTTGTGGGAAAGACGAGGTTGTGTTCATGGGAAGTGAGTTGCTGCTCGGAACTTGATGTTTACGCTTTCCTTTGTAGGAATATCTATAACTATTTTTGGTTTGTTGGCTTATGTTCTACCTGTCTAGTTGTTAGGGTTATTTGTAGTTGTTCCTCAATAGTTTTTCTTTTTTTTTATCCGTCTACGAAGCGAGAGGCCGGGAGATTTGTGGATCACACAAACATTATTGCGGTTTTGATGCCTGTACCGCAATAATGTTTGTGTGATCCACAAATATTTGTTTCGGGTCTGACAGTTTTGCCCTCAGAGGGGTTGACATCAGGCATGCGGCCGGTCGTAAAACCGACAAGCCAAATGCAAATCGGCCTATAAGTTTTGTTCTATGATCTCTTTTAGAAGACGTTATGAAGCAGTTGGACTGCACTCTACGCTTACCATTAGGTGTAGTGCAGTCACTTTGCCGTGCTCGGATAAAAACAACATAGCATGCATGTCAAAGTATGTCCATTTTTAAATTGTCACACACACGTATAATTTTAAACGATCGCTCTGTGCTCATTGTCGTGTTATTTAAAATGGTACTTTTAACAACATATCATTATTGACACATTTTCTGACATAAAGTCAGTGTTGACTGTTTAATAATAACCTATCAACCAACGGTATGGTAATGAACTATGTAGTTTATAAGACTGTAGTTTAACCACTTATTTAACTCACAATCTGAACAAATAATTTGCAAATAGTTGTAATTATCCGTGTGCTTTAGTGACAGGGTCCGCGCCGCGTGCTGCGTGGCCGCACCCTGCGTCCAAGATAGCGATCTGAGAATGTTATTACTCGGATTATATTATTTAATGGACGTTTGTAAAGCAAAATTATGTCATAATATCCTGATTTAGCTTTATAGAATTCTGACACAGTCGGTCAGATTGTCGCGTTGGATCAAACGTTTGTGTGAGTCGCAAATCTTTACATAGTACAAAATGCAGTCGGTTCCGCTGTCTGTTCGCTTAGATCTTTGAAACTATTCAACGAATTTTAATGCAGTTTTCAGTAATAGATAGAGTGATTCATGAGGAAAGTTTATATGTATATCACGCTATGACCCATGGGAACAGGGCAGTAACATGCAGATGAAATCGCGAGGGACAGCTAGTGTTTAATAAAATAAATGCGCTGGCTATAAAACTGTCTCACAAAATACCGACGAAGTAGCAACTTGTTGTCGAGTGAGATTTGAAGCCCAAATCCTACCGTTTCCAATCCCTGTTTTTTCTTTTAACAGCACACCCATGATAGGTCTCGTATTGTGGTGTTCATAGTTGGTTGAGATCACTTACCATCAGGTGCGACACTTGCTCGACTAAACTATGAGATAAAATTAGTTTAAGTCATTGAATTTAGTAAAACATTATCTGTATCTTCATTCTGTGTCAACTTGGTGTGGGTTGGTTCTTTTTTGCCATATATTCACTTTTTGTTATTTATGGTATTTTATAGATCTACTTAAGATTAATCATAAATCACTCGTCGACTTCTTTTAGTAGGTACACCTAAATAAAAGCATTACAATTTACTTAGTCAACTAAATAATTAACCGCTTGTATTGGTTTGTTTATTGGTTGCTCATAGTTATTGTATATCCTTTTAAGTTGCATTTAACTCGAGTAAAATGTAATTACCATTATATTATGATGTATTAAAATTGCACTGGTATTTTAATTACTTTACCTCGTAAGGGTAATGTTAATATTAACTGCCGCCGTCCGCAATCTGATAGTTATGACACTGTTGTAAGGCCGCGGACTCGTAGTCAGCAGCAAGCGGCGGCGGCGCGGGTGCGGCGCGTTCAAATGCATAGATTTAAATGGACCCGGTCTAGAAAGCAGCGGCGCGGCGCGGGCGCGAGGAGCGACGTAAAACGTCTGCATTGACGTAGTGCTGTGTATTTTCAAAAATGCCCGCCGACGTGGTGGAGCAAATTATTTCAATGATTTTTTATATGGAACATCATATTCACATCAATTTCGTTAGCGAACAGACACTAATTTCTCATAGTACAACACTACGCCGCTCTAGCGCCGCGCGATCTGCCCGCTGACTTCGAGATCGGGTGTCCGTCGCACCCGCGCCGCCGCCGCCCCGCACCCGCTGACTTCGAGTCCGCGGCCTAATGTCTCTGATATCTGATATTAGATTGCTTGCTTGTGGAAATTCATATCTTTTATTGCCATCGCCTTGTTTGATTTAATGTCCTATTAAAGTTTTATTTTTCTTGACTTTGTATGTTACAACCATGGATCAATCAACGCAGAGAGCTTATGATCATTTGAAATATTTATTGTTTTTTTAGAATACAATCTACACGAGATTGGTACAATAAAAAAGTGTGTATATGCAATTCACACACGGCAGAAGTGAAACTTCAGAATTAATTTAATTTTAGATAATTTATATCAATAAAAATGAAACGAATTTTAATACGCTAATACAAAAACATAAAATACGTGAATGATAGATACACCACGTTGTTTATGACACATTTTTCGAAGGCTTCTTTGTACGCAGGCGCAAAGACACGTGATAGCATATTTGCAATCTATCTCATTGTCTCGCAAGCTAAATCTTATTTATGAATGTGTTTGTCTCCTTTTACTGTCGCTTTTTCGTTTGATCGAATTTTAAAATCACAACGGTGCTAAAGAAGTTTCACTTCAAGAACTGAATACAGATTTTCAACACATCAAATCCCTGCAAACAATAGCACATTGTAAACAACCGTTCGCGGAAACACAAATGAATATATTTAACGGATCAACGATCCTGCAGTGTACATGTAACGTGGCCACGTGAGCCGTGATTCATGTGTCATTGATTGTGCGCATGCTATTAATGTAAACTATTAAGTGAATACACTCTCACGACTCACGCCCACTTGCACGTGTGAAAACAATCGTTCACTCGGTCGACTGTGACACGACTGGCCTGTTTGTCTTCGTCTTTAGATTGAGTGATTGTATCTGCTCTGTTTAGGGTAATGAGGATGGATTTTAAAGTAAGTCTATGACTAGAATTTTTAAATGAAATCCGTTTAGATTAGTGTTATTTCAATGAGCACCATTCGCGTAAACGTAAGAAATCATTATAAAATGTTTGGGCTACTGTTTAATGATTACCACAACTTTATAATCACTGCCAGCAAAGGCTCTCCTTCAGCAACAACGTCAACACGCAGACCAGAACCAAATCTTTGCGGATCACACAAACATATTGCCTCGGTGCGAGAATCGAACCCGTGCCCTCTCGCTTCACAGTCGGCTACTTGCCCGCTGCGCCACGGGGGCTTTCATAATTTTATCAATTCAAATAAACAATATTATTCATACAATATTCAATTCATATGAAAGTTATTGAGAAGCTTAACGTCTTTCATGTTCCGAATGAACTTCCTTAGGCCTCAAAACTTGGTTTTTATGCGTGGCCCACATATGAATGGTCCATCGTAAATCACCGGCCTCATTGTTAAAGCAGCAAAAAGAAAACAATTGGCGATTAACGTTGGTCGATTTCTGATGATGATAGCTGTTTCGCGGATTCCGATGTTTTGTTTCTGAAACAATAAAAATCCTTATGGGTATGAACCCATTGAGAATTGAGGTCAAAGATTTGGCTGAGTTTAAGAGTGCGATAAAAAAGGTATTTAAACTTGTGAAACTTGTGATGCTTCGAAGATAATCGTTTGTAGAGCAAATATATTGAGTACAAATTTTGTAAGTGGAAGAATGACACTGGAGAACAACGACGTAAGTAGTGCTGCTGCGTTTCGTACGGTGAGTGAGATATCCGGAGGCCGAAATCCCCCTCCCTTCCCAATCCCTAACTATCCCTTTCCTGTCCAAATCGATGACAATGAACACAAAAGATGTTTCGAATAATGTTGCTCAACATCAAATTAATGCGATGAATTAGGAAAATATGAATAAACATTTCATATAAAATTAATTTTTAATTAGGTAACAAAATAATTTCCTAAGGCGTGGCAGATGTCTGGTTAAAAATGTATTCAATATGAAGATAATAAAAAAGATAAATGTAGGTTAAAATTTACTAAAACTGACTTTCGAAACATCGGGATCAAAATGAATAAAAAACCGCGATAAAATCCGTTTCAATTAGTTTTATTTCAATGTGTAATATTCGCGTAAACATAAGAAATCATTAGGCAATTTTTCATTAAACATGCTTTGTTACATTTTTGAGGTAGGAGGCCTTTACTAAATCTATTTTGACATTCCTTTGTGAGATAAATGCGCCTTGAACTTTTTTTGTTGTGCCGGCACGTTGTAAAATAATTTGATATTTCGACAAAATTCGTTTCTGATAAAAATCGCAGTGAAAAAAGTATTGACCTTGTCGAAATTGTGATGGTTCGATATAAATATTGCGATACTTAATTGTCGTAACGCAGCAAAAAAATTCGTTGGATTGCTTCCTCATAATGTTAATGTTTAATTTTGTGCACTGCTTTCATTTATCCAGCCACATCCAGTCTGCTGTTTCTGTCCAGTATAGATAAAATTATTGTTATCTAAGCATTAAAAGGCCTTTTTGTATATATATAATCATGCGAAGCGTAACTACATCCTGCTGTAGCCTATATACGTACCAACCATTCCATAGGTCTACAGGCCGAACTAAACCAGAATACATAGCACAACCCAAAACCCTGTAGACATCATATAAAACAAAATGAGCAAGCGGCCCACTTGATGATCTCTGCCGCCTATTATATCAGAAGAATCTTGGACGCGTTGCCGAACTTAAAAAATGGAATAATTAAGAGATTGGGAAGGTGTTGAGGTTTTGTGTCCCCGGATATCACACTCACCGTACGAAACGCTGCAGCAACCCGCTACTTTACGTCGGTCTTCTTCAGCGAATAATATAACATAACTCTGTGGTGCGAGGATTAATCATGTACATTTACATTATAAAAGACTAATACAATAACTTGCAATCAGGCAGGCTGCATTTCGAACCACACCGTACCCAAGAAATATAACTTACAGCCAATAAAATAAAACCTTTAATCATTGAACTAGTTATTAAACTATAATAAAACGGCTCAACGATGTCTCAATTCGAACGTCACCGTTTTAATGTCCGTTCGATGTGTTTTTGTGTGCATTTCTTAACTCGGCATAAATTCCACGCATGTTTTATTAACATGAGACGCGACGTTTCTCTCGTTAATGTCGTACGATTTTTATATCATATAGGTGACGATGTATCCGTACCTAGTATTAACGTCGCGTGTTGGGATATTCAGTATGCCAATGTGAAGATATAATTTATTTGATATTCATATTGGTTCTTGAGTGAACATTTCGTATGTTGTACAGACTGCGTGATATGAAACTGCGCGCCTGTTGGAATTAATTAATACTGAATTCTCGAACATCGGAAACATTTCCAGTTTCGCAAAGTCATTATGAGTAATGTGGAAGGTGTTAAACACGCTGATGAACACGAAGATTTAAAGACTTGTGACCTTTTTTCCACGTCTGTTTACATTTCGTATGAGGTACAAACATGCAATACTGTTAATTCTGGTTATTTATATGTGAGTTGAGAATGCGTACCACTTCCGCCATATGGCTGGCGGCGCGGCGCCCGCGCACACTGCGCTTTACGACGCCTGCGTGCTGTCGCGGTTACACTTTGTTGGTTTTTTCTTTCTCTAAACACTAAATTAGGGCTGATTGGACAATATTATAAAAAAACTCTGTCTCATATTCATTAACAAATATTGATTTCATGAAGTCGATAAAAAAATTACATACAGCGCCACTTCTTTAAATGTTTGTTTTAATTTTATATGTTACAGTAAAACTTGTACTGCATTGCCTTCTGCTTTCGTTTAATAGTTTTATAGACATACAGGGCCTTATTTATAAACGTTACTTAAGCATTGGCTAGTTGAACACTCTTTTGTCTTTCTCTATTATGGTAATTTGTAAAAGTGGGTAGAAAGAGACGAAAATGGTGTTTTAACTAAGCAGTGCCAAGAGTATAAAGAAGCCCCGTAGTGTAAACATGACATAATTTTAAATTCCCCAATATTCTCCAATAATCACGAGACAACTATAAACATGTCAAGTCAGCTATACGACAGCCCTATAAAGAACAGGCGCAACCTCCTCCCATCCAGACCACACGTCGCGTTGCCCCGAACACATTGTATCCTTTCCAAGCACCTGTTTACATGCACCGAGGCAATAGCGCGGTTTCCGTGTGTGGTCCAACCATACAGTTCCGTGAACGCAGATACCATCGGATTGACGAGTTATGACCCTATAAGTGTCCTTACTGTTCCTCTTGTACTTGTTATCGTGAAGTATCGAAGTACTTATTGAAATCGTGAGTTGTCAAGGCTTTTGTAATTTTACTTTCGAATGATCTATTGCTGATAATTCCGATTAGTTGTTACAGTTTTATAGCATTTCAATCTACATAATATTGGCAGCCCTTGGTAAAGATGACTCCGATCTTAGCTTAAGCCATCTATGGGAAATTATTATTCGCAATGATAGTTGTTTTTCTTAACTTTTCGTCGACCCAACGTTCAAGATCGGCTTATAGTGGATTGATAAGCATACATTTTAGTTGATTTACTACTAAATCGCATGATATTAGAACTGTCTGAAGGCATTGAGGCTGTATTAGCTTTCAAAATTTTATGGAAATAAGTAGCCGTTAGCCGTCAGACGGTAGAGTGGCGTTTCAGTAGTCGTAATTAGTATAATTCCCCACAGTTATGATGGACTTCGGCGGAACATTAAGTTACATCAGCTGCCATTTTTACTTCTTCAAATCTTTACAGCTTTATCGAATGACTTGGATGGGTTCTATCTATTATATATGCTATTTAAATGTTTGTGTGACCCACAAATATTCGTTTCGGGGTCTGGGTGTTGTGAGACCGAAAGTCTCTAGTAGTTCCTGATACCCACAACACAAGACAGGTATCTTACTGTGGGGTCGGGACTATGTATGTGACTGTTGGGTGTATTTATTTATTTTATATATTTATTTATACTTTTCCTACATGAAGTAATTGACGTTAACTAAGTTTTTGTTCTTGTCCACAGGTAAGTTTATGGCGCTACACACGACAGCTGTCAAACTGGTGCGTCTGTGAGTTTATTAATCGGATATTTTATATCTACGACGACGTGATGTGGAAATTGTTTACGTCGTGTTCTCTCGACGTGTGATGGATTTCAAACTGTCATTGAGATGTTCTTAAAAAACAGTATAACCGATTGAAGTTTTAAGAATAGTCTTAAAAGGATGGATTTCAGATAGTTGTATTATATTTTAACAGACTTGAAAAAGGAGGTTCTTTTCTTAATTAAACTAATAGAAAAGGAAACGGGGATTAGAATAGGTACAGAGAAATAATGTATTGATTAGTTAATAATATGTTACGTTTACGCGAATGTTGCTCATTGAAATAAAACTAATTTAAACGGATTGATTATGTAGTTGTTTAGTATTTTTATTATAACATGTGTTATGAGAAATTATGAGTTCATGAGGGCATTTCTCATAAAATCAAAATAAAAGTTTGTCATTACAAGATTTTATTTTGAAATTATAATATGAATCACGTAATATGTACAATATATGAACCACCGTATGAAATAAAACTTTTAAACCCCATCATCAACGTAACCCAACCACACGTTGCCCTTCAAATGGCCCTCGGTTGCCCAATAAAAACAAACGATTGCTCTTGACCCGCCAAAACAACCTGCCCATCGAACTTGGAGCTTGGGGGATAGACAATGGTGTCTAATGTACGAACAATAGACGCTAATGCGTCCCGAATGTCTATTGTGATAGTTGTTTTGTATGGGAGATAGATTGTTTGAAAGTTAACCTTGATTATAATTTCTTTATTGAGTTTATTGTTGTTTATTGATTTCATGGAAGCCCGCACAGCAACGAATATAAATACGAACTGCATATAATTATTTAATAACAATATTGTTCATCTTTACATAGTATAAAATGAAGTCGCTTCCGCTGTCTGTTCGCTTTGATCTTTTAAACTATTTAACGGATTTTAATGCAGTTTTCAATAATAGATAGAGTGATTCATGAAGAAGATTTATATGTATATCACGCTATGATTCGTGGGAGCAGGGCAGGAACATGCAGGTCAAACCGCGAGGGAGAGCTAGTTATACATATTTCCAAGGTGGCAAACAGTCATACCGTAGTGTTTAGGACGCTTGCAACACCAGATATATTATCAGCGCATGGCTGCTTTTGTAAAAATATTCTTACGCCTTTTGAAAAAACCTTTTTACCTAGTACCTTGGGAAAATATTTGCTGGTGGGAGGGTATATTTTTAGACACGACAGTACACATAGTGAAAACTCCGCCATAGTGGCTCGTTCAGTCGAGTCGCGTTCCGGAATCAGCCAGTGCAAATCTACTAAGTAAATAATTGTACGTGAGAGGAAGTTCTTTTTAAAGCGCTCGGGATCATTTTGATTCTGAAGACCAAATACTCCCTGTTAATGGAAAATGGCAAAGGATAAGAATTCTCGTATTTGTTTAAATAGAAGAATGTAAATGTATAAATCGCATCCTGTAATGATTATTTTACTTTTTATTTACTAATGAAAGTAAGACATGTCTACAAATCTTGTTAATCGTTTTCCCATCACACGTCAAAACACACCAATTAAATGTTATTAATTAGCAACATTCAAATTATTATACTGCTAGGAATTAACAATCCCGTTCAGTGTACTCGTACTCGGTAAGTAGCATATCCGATGTGCTGATCGTAAATCTGCCAAATCTGAGATGGTAATTAGCACCGATCAAGGTGAAAGTGGTTGAAATCTGACGATCCTCTGGCCTCTAACTGTATTGAGTGTTTTTTTTTTATTTAATTTAATGATGAGATGAGCAAGGCGCTCGCCTGATGGTAAGCGCTACGCCTGCCCATAACAGAAGCAACACCACACAGAACTTTTAATTACAATGCATCGTATGGCACTGAACTACGGTCGTCACCCCGGGACATAAGATTTTTTAATTTAGTTAATATTAAATTAAAAATCTTGTCTCGTAATTAATTATTAATTTTACTGTCTTCAATGTCCTTCAAACCGAAACACAACAGTGCTTACACACTGTTGCTTGGCGGCAGAAACCTAAAACATTAATTTCAACTAACCAAGAATTAAGCTGAACCTAAATAAACCATTCCGCTTCACATAAAATCTCTCAAACGTAAATACTAAATTCAAGTCTGTAACTGAGACATACGTCATAGCGGCGCGGCGGGCAAATGTGTATGGTTATGAAGGTATAAATCGCACGGGGCCGGCAGTGAGCTATGCTTAATATCCTCCAATTAACGCGTCCGACACTGAACCGGCTTCGACCAGACAAAGGCCCACAATCTGGCCCAGAAGCACAGATCACCTCCCGTAGTCGTATTATGACAGTATTGTTTCGACCTCACACCATTTGACATTTTTTTTTATCCGAGCACGGCAACGTGACTGCACTACACCCGATGGTAAGCGTAGTGCAGTCCAAAAAACCAGCGACCACAAACAATGGGTTTATCGGTGGTCACCAGAGTCATGCTGGCTTGTACAAATGCTTCTTCCCTCTTCGTAGAGGGAAGAAGCAAATCCAGGGCCTGCGACAGAACAGATGGATGACCGATGGAGGGGCGGGTATAGGATTTATCCCTATACCCGCCCCCAACCAACCATCAAGTCATGTCGCAAACACTTCTGGAGAACCGGATGTACACTGGCTTAGGTCTTTTGGCTACTTTAGCGACTCAATTTACCGTGCCAGGACAAAAAACCCTAGGGTCAGTAATTTTTCAATATCACAATAAAAAATGAATGTGGCAACACCAATTTCCCACATTGATTGATCATCATCACCGATGATGTACCGTTGCGATGTGTTCACCGCTCTCGAAGTATACAATGCTATTACAGCTGAGTGCTGTCCCTTGCACGTAATTTGGTCATAAGTCAGCGGTTAATTTGATGCAAATTGGCCCGAGTTTCTCTTTTAAAATTCGGCATTTTTGTATTTAAGTACCTCTTTTATGGGGTATCAGTACAACGACGGTACAGATGTGTTTTTAAATTTGTCTTTTAAGATGTTCCAGATAATATATTTTTTTGTATGTACATATATTGTTAATATATGTTTGGTCAGAACCTCGTTAAATTGTATGTACCATTCGTTAATTTTTCTGTTTTATTTAATTACATGATGCGACACCGTGGCGTAGTGAATAGCCGGCTGTGAAAGAGGTGTGCAAGAGGTCGCGGGTTCGATTCCCGGACCAAGACAAATCTTTCAGTGACCTACAAATATTTGTTTCGGGACTGAAATGTTGTCTCTACATAAGGCGTAATGGAAAGCTACAAAGGGAAAACTATCGTTTCCAATAAAGAAACAAATCGCAACAAACACAATTTCACCATCACACAGTACGTTTAAAATTCTGCATAACGTGTCACACGTATGCAAATTTATGCAAACATTTTGACCCGAAATCTGATAGCTCTCGGTCGTCACGACGACGTTGATGTACTATCGGCATGACGCTCGTTGTATAACGTTATAATGCGTTTGGAAATTGTTTTTTTAATGCCACCATTATGGGCAATAGATGTGATGTAACCGGATAAATCACTCGATGTATGGCGCCGACGCAAATTACGTTTTCTCCTTTTCATCATTTGTGATTTGAATGAGTGCAGCGTTTGTGAGTCTGACACGCGATGTTTGTATTATGTAAATATACACAACACAGAAAGCAGCGATAGCTCAGCGGGAAGTGGTATGGACTGTCGAGACGAAAGTCGCAGGATCGAAACCAGCCCCAAGAGCATACACCTGTGACTTTTCTAAGTTACGTGTATATTAATTGTTAATTATCGCTTGCTTTAACGGTGTAGGAAACATGGGAGGAAACCTGCATACCTGAGAACTCGATAAGATTTTACGAAGCTATGTGAAGTCTGCCAACCCGCATTAGGCCAGCGTGGTGAACTAAGGCCTAATCTCTCTCATTCAGTAGAGAAGGCCCGTGCCCAGCAGTGGGACGTATATAATACAGGGCTAGTAAAAAAAGCATAACAATTACGCCTGTAATCCACGAAGGGGTAGGCAGATGTGTAACCAGTACACCTGCATTTCGTCGAACTTAATCCCGTCCCATGATGTGATAGGGCGGCGAGCCTATCGCTATACCGGCTACAATTCCAAACTCCGGGCTGATACTGAGCATTTCGTGATAGAAAACCCCAGTATGAGTTTTACCCGACACGGGGATCGAACCCGAGACGTTAGTACAGCAGTCGTACCGCATACGCATTACAACTACGGAACCGAGGCAGTCGCAATAATGGTAAATGTTTTTGGTGAGGTTGATTTGATTTTGTACATATGGGACATTCTTTTACAAATCGTACGGATTTGGACCAAAAAAAAATTCCACCTCTCCAAATCTCTTCAATTTTTTTTTACGAAGTTCTTATTGTATATTAACAGACATGTATACGAGGTTTTTGCTCAAAAAAAATTTTTCTCGAAAATATGACCATTGCAAATTTCAGTACTTTATCCGATTCTGTTACATGTAAAATTCATTATCTCTGGTTCTACTGATGATATCGTTGATTTTTTTTTTTCATTAAAAGTTAGTAATATCAGCTGTCAGTCACGTGAATATTGTACTTCTTCGACTTGAGTACCTTGTAAATAATAACAATTTAATTGTTTAAATAATATTATCATAATGTTACCCACAACCAAATTGATTGAAAAAATTACTAACGTATTCGTGTTGTTTTCAGCTATAAAAGCATTCTTTCAAAAAGATGGAGCCGTTAATAGTTTAAGAGTGAGAAAATAATTTCAACCGCGCTTCACGTTGCGCGGGCAGCGCGCGATGAGTTGATACGTGCTGGACGGTGTATGAACATTCAGTTTCGAACTGCTCACGCAGTTCACTTCGGAAGAAGCGTAGTACGGACACACATCTTCCTTTTCAGCCTTTTTATTTCTAAAAGTGAGTAAGAAAAATCAAGTTAGGGAAATTTATACGAGGGAAAATGTCACAACCACCACTATCATCGGTACTACTAAAAATTCAAAGGATATATGTTTTAATCCTTTTGGTTTATCTCGTGATCTGAAAATAAAAAACATCAAAAGTCTCAGGAAAGTACGAGAGAAGTAGCGCTTCCGAGAAATGAGTGTATGAAGTATGAAGTACCGATCAAAATCAGACCTTTGTTCATTACGTTTATTGCTTCGGAAATAACTTCTTTATCCTCGTCATATGGTGCAAGACTTTTCCACTTCATCGTCAGTCGAAGCTTTAGGGTCTATATAATCAACTTCATGATGCTGCGAAATATATTTACTTACATTGCAAAACATTCGCGACAGTTTAAATCACAAGATACATAAATTATCTATCCTTCAACAAAAAAATCATAAATTCAAGCAAAAAAAATATATAGTCATTTTTTTTTAATTTAAATACAAATATAAAATATAATTAATTCATGAATTTCGTTTACTGAAATTAAATATAGTGATAAATAAGTACCTGATCATCTGTTCTGGCTAGATCTTTGATTTCGGTGTTCGGACGCGATTCCGACAATTTCTTACTGCACGTATCACAAATTCTTTGCTCAAGAGACTCTTCTATTACGAATTTATTTAATGTTAATAAATATTCTCTTCGTACTTTCCTGAGACTTTTTTATTTTTAGATCAGGAGATAAACCAAAAGGATTAAAACATATATCCTTTGAATTTTTAGTAGTACCGATGATAGTGGTGGTTGTGACATTTTCCCTCGTATAAATTTCCCTAACTTGATTTTTCTTACTCACTTTTAGAAATAAAAAGGCTGAAAAGGAAGATGTGTGTCCGTACTACGCTTCTTCCGAAGTGAACTGCGTGAGCAGTTCGAAACTGAATGTTCATACACCGTCCAGCACGTATCAACCCATCGCGCGCTGCCCGCGCAACGTGAAGCGCGGTTGAAATTATTTTCTCACTCTTAAACTATTAACGGCTCCATCTTTTTGAAAGAATGCTTTTATAGCTAAAAACAACACGAATACGTTATTAATTTTTTCAATCGATTTGGTTGTGGGTAACATTATGATAATATTATTTAAACAATTAAATTGTTATTATTTACAAGGTACTCAAGTCGAAGAAGTACAATATTCACGTGACTGAAAGCTGATATTACTACCTTTTAATGAAAAAAAAAAATTCAACGATATCATCAGTAGAACCAGAGATAATGAATTTTACATGTAACAGAATCGGATAAAGTACTGAAATTTGCAATGGTCATATTTTCGAGAAAAAAATTTTTTGAACAAAAACCTTGTATATGTGTCTGTTTATTTTCAGTATAGACTCTAAAAAAAAATTTTGGGCCCAATCAAAATTGTCAAGTCAAAAAAGTGTACGGTTTGTAAAAGAACGTCCCATATATACAATTGTAAATGTCCTTACACTTGAGGTTAATACCTCCTCAATTCATTATTTTGTCTCTCGCTTTGCTATGGAGGGATGTGGACAATTAATATTTCCAACTCCTCCCTAACCTTCTATCTGATTAATTTCGTTGCGGGACAAAGACATTTAGGCATTCCCAGAGACTCGCCGAGCTTCACTGCTCGGTGTCAACAAAAATGCGTGCTGCTGTTGATCCTGGTGCACAGGAGTTACAGTGGTGGGTGTGTGGGCGGGATAGTCTCATACATACAGGGCCTGTCTCAGCATTGCTCTGTGTGAATGCTTCTTTCCAATTTAATATATGACACACGCCAATACCAAAATCACACTCTGACACAAACAGACTTGAAGATGTGAAATAAACCCTAAATCATTTGTTGGTAGAGAATCTGGTACAGTTTTTGTCGTCTTTAGATGCACTGTAGACGTTTTCGTTCAAAGAAATATCGGAGTAAATAATTCATTTCGCATTACACAAGAGAATGCCTCACAATGAAGTCCTCAGCACATGCATTGATATATCCAGCATCTCAGCTTCTGCTCTAAGTTGTTGGCTCGTTGCTGCTCTTGCTCTTTTTATATATACATAGTTAATGTTATTGTCAATCAGTGTCATTTGGCTATCCTATAGTTTCTCCATCATCCACAATATGATTTAATCTCATTAACCTAATTACTCAATACCTCCAACGTGTCACATTTAATGCTTCTGTCGAAAGTTAATTGTTTGATATTTTTTGACATAATATATCGTTTAAGATAATACAAATGGATACATTTATAAACATTATTCTATTTCAAACGACAGCTACTTACTATTCGCAGAATATAACAGATTAATATTGTACATAACAATCAACAAATTCATTTTTCTCGCCGAATTAAAGATTATGCTCATGTATTATATCCGATTAATTTAAATCGACACATTCAGAATCGATATTGCAATATCATTTGCATATATTCGGTAATATCGCCTCATCGATTGTTAATACAAACGGAGGCATTCTTTTGTTCCGACACGATTTCACTCGAAAGATGTAAAAGCAAATGCAAGAAGGTTGCGCAATGGACTCAGGATCACCTGCAATTTCATGCTTTCTAACTAATTACATAATTTTATTATTACATCGCTAATTGTTACACGGTTGGCGGGTTTGATATCGATTAATCGATGAATATTCTATAGTCAATTCGGTACATGTCGCATCGCGTAATCTGTGTCTTATTTTTTTTTAATAATCGTACGGAACTAGTTCCGTTGAATCTACTAACCTCGTTACGCGGGAACCCGTCGGATTCTCTCATTAGTCGATTTAAATCGATTCGGGTCACGTTTGATGCCATTTATTTTAGTCTTACGATTTCTTCGTAAACAAATTGTGCCGATATTAATTTGTCGGTATTTAAACACGATATTTATTTCGATGCGTCTTCATTTTATGTGCTTTCATTTGATTTATTGTTTTAAACAGTTCTTGGAAATACTATTAATCGAATTGGCCTGACAGATTCCGTCGACTTGGTTTGTTCATAAATTATTACCTACTATTAGTAAAAGTAATGTTTATGCAATAAACCGCATTAGTTAGGAAGCGGATGTGCCAAAAGAGCATAGATAATAAATAGTACCATTCCAATATTATTAAAATGATTACGTAAAAAATACATTGAGCTGTATGCTGTTTCATTTGTTGACATATTATTTGCATATCGGTGCAGCGAATTCGCAAAAAATACATTCACTTATTAACGAACGAGGAGGTTTGCAATTCTTTTAAATTGTTTACTCACAACTCTGTCAAATGTGGACCGATTCATAAATATTCGATGGGGTTTTACTTCGATAATGGTCCCATGAAAAGATGATGATGAAGTGAGAGGGAAATGTATTACTCCTGGACGGATAAAGGAAATACATCGCGATTCGGTTTTTGAAGGCGATTTTAGAAGTTTTTTTATATGAAGGCAAACGAGCAAGTGAGTCATCTGATGATCTCCATCGCCCATGAACGCCCACAATATTAGAACAATCATAAACATGTTGATGACAGTAAAGGAAAGGGATTATCAAGATATTGGAAAGGGGAGCGGAATTTGTTACGTGGATTTTCTGTGAACAGTGGTAACTACCCGGTCGAGCCGGCCTATTCATACTGTAGACAAAACTATTTACAGCGTGGCTCTACCACTCAGAAGACTCTTATTTAATAACCACAATTAATAATTCACTTTAACTACAAAGACAATGCAAATTTGTACTTCAAAACAACGTATTAAGGAAGTCATTATAAATTCTTTATTAGCACAACATGTACAATATTATTTATTATCTGGCTAAAATACAATACATATTGCATTAATGTTGTAAAGTATTGTGTTGTTGTACCGATGTGTGTGATTATCATTATAATGAGATAACGATTATGCGTTATGTGGTTTATAATTATGGATATTTTTTAATAATACTATTGTATTACTGGATATATAAATGTGTAAATATGTTTAATAACATATGGTTGGGATTCCAACGAAAATATAAACGAACGAAACAGTATATGTTTATAGCAGTTGGATGTAAATATGCAATAACATTTCAACCCACATCAAGTAAAAATTGGGATGTCAATTTTATTTTGCTATATTCAATAACTTAAATCAATAATTTAAAGTTCTGCCTCCCTAGGAAGATGTCCCTTTTATGTAATGTAAATCAATAAAATAAATTATAAGGGTACTTAAACATTTCTTCAGGAAACGATAAAAAATCCGGTCATTTCAAATAATAACACCAAAAAGAATCCTAACAATACGAAAGAATCCGGCGAAACCCCAAACATTGCTTACTCTACACAAGCAGATGCATTAACAACACACACAAAAGTTTCCCAGAAATTGGTGGGAATTACCGAGTTCATTGTCGAGAGCGAATTCTCAAAATGTGCCAGTCGTGCGTTTTTCCACGGTGCGGACAAAATTGTCGGTTGTTGTCCACAATAATGGTCGTGGTGGTTGATTTATAGAGTTTTGCTGTGAGGCACGCAGCCCGTCAAACGTCAAACACCGTAACACCACGAGGCAGCTTCGTGAAAAATAATTACCATAATTCTCATGGTAAGGGGAAACGTTTCGGTTTGCGTTACGTAATTTCGTGTTTCGCGCGCGAATCACTAGGTTTACGTTGAAATGCTAAATTTGACGTTGTTATGCAAAAAGGAACCAACTCACAGCAAATGGAGATACTGATTTTGTTTTGCTAAATTCATTAATTTTAATATAGTATGGTTTTGCAAAATCGTAAATGGCATATATTTCATGCTCGATTTTCCAAAAAACTACGAGATAAAATTAGTTTAAATTATTGAATTTAGTAAAACATAATCAGTAACAATCATCATTTGAACTGGCCTTGGGTTGGTTCCTTTTTGCGTAACTAGGTCCAATCGATCTATAATCAAAATTACTTAAAATTACTGATTACTTACTTGTATACGTTTTGGATATTTCTCACTAGTTGAATAATATGCCTCGTCATACTTGTTTACGACGTCTATACTTCAAGCTTTCAAATATTTACAGACAATTCTTAACAAACCTATCCAATCAATTCCATTGTTGTTACGACTGAAGATTATATATAGTTAATTAAATACAGCAAAGTACATAAGATTTGTTAAACGAAATGGGTCCTAAACATCAAGAAATAAAGCACTCGTAAAAGTCACTACGAATGCTTGTTGTGTTGTATTAAACTACACAGTTAAGTACACTTGTTCACGGGTAATAGAGACAAATGGTAGGGGAGTAATAATTTTTCGTGAGGAATGGACGTGAATTAGTTTTTTTTTTGTGCAACAAGTACAGTGTGTACAAGCTAAGTGAAATTTGCAGCTAATGACGTCACTACTTTGTTGGGTTTTATAAATTTCCGTCGGTTTACAGATCAATTTTACTTGGTAGCACCACAATAGAGAATTTATATCAATTTAATCATTAAGACATGATTTCAGATCTAAGAGGGCTTTATACAGCAAAACCAAAAAAAAAAATACTGACACGGCTTTTATCGTCTGTATCACGGTTAATGCTCTGAAGAATTATTGAAGGATTGTTTGACCTTATCCCCGTGTGTATGTTGTTTGGCGGTAGAAATAGACAAAGCGGTGGAACCAACCCAGACGGCATATCGCATACGAGACCTACCACCGTCTGAAATTGTCTATTGTATCTTCGCATCTATCCTGCGTGTAAATCTTCTCATGTAAATCAGACTCTAAAAATACTACGAACCGGATTAAGTACGGATCAATCCAATTACACGCAAAAAAGGGAAAATCGCATTCAAATTCGAGCACAGGCTTATTTTTACCTGTACTGTTTCCACTATTGGTCCAATTAAGCGTATAAACTATAAAGCGCACTCATTCCCGGGACAGTACAATTAAAATAGATTGCTTAATTAAGACCTCATTAGCGGTTGTAAAAGAATCGTACTAACAACCTGGATTACATTCCTAGATTTTTTTTTATCTGGATGTTTCGTTCGTTTTTTGCTCGATGGTTACGTGACTGCTAGTGCAATGCTCGGATCTATCTGTAATGGGACAATCATTCAACAGGCCGGCATAATAAAGATAAAGTTTATATAATAGAACTTGGCAGACGATGTAAATAAGCATTCTGTTCAATACTAGCTGTCCCTCGCGGTTTCACCTGCATGTTACTGCCCTGCTCCCATGGGTCATAGCTTGATATACATATAAACCTTCCTCAAGAATCACTCTATCTATTGCTGAAAACTGCATTTAAAACCCGTTGAATAGTTTAAAAGATCTAAGCGAACCGACAGCGGAAGCGACTTCATTTTATACTATGTAAGGGTCCGTCCACGTGCATTTCTGCACCGTCATAATATTTCCGGCATGCTCTCGTATAACCTTTCTACCCTTATTTTACTCCTTAGAGTTGAAATTTCCAAAAATCCTTCCTTATTAGATGCTTACAACATAAAAGGCATCAATTGCCAATATGTTAAGTTTGTAGCCTCAGCGGTTTAGGTTCTGCGTTGATGAATCAGTCAGTCAGGAGTTAATTATACTCTATGTATATATTTCACAATAGGTTTTCATATTTCATCAAATCTGCCCATTTGTATTAAAATTTATGCATTAATAAGCTGGTGAATTTATGAATGCCGATATATTTAAAGGATTGCTGACACAGCTTAACAACAGCCGTCACTTGACAATCGGGGCTTAAGGGTTTATCGCTTTAAGACTTCAAGGGACTGTTCAATTTCAAAGTCACGTCACTAAGGAAGTCTATAAACCTGACTTAAATCCTCTAGAATTGACTTTACTCATCAAAGTCAACTTTACTAAGTCAACTTAAGAATGCGCGTTTCACATGGTAAATTTATAAAAAAAACCGTCGGCGGCGTATATTTACCTTTATGTAATTTATTAATGCTTTAAGTAAGCTCGTCGAAACATGGCTACATCACTAGTGCACCTCTGCTTACCCCTTTCAGTGAAAAGTTAAATAAGGAATTAGGCAATCGAGATACCTATTTTGATACGATACAATAAATGCGCGTCGCGACGACTTGTAAACATATTTCACGCAATTTATTTTCTCTACAAAACATTACATATCAAAAGTTATTCATCGCCAATCATTTTTAATTCAGACACATACAAAAAAATCCTACACCGATTAAAACGAAGGTCTATTTTAATAATTTGTTTGAATTACTCGTTAATTTCGGTAGCCCTGACTTTTTGCACACTAATCTACGAGGTGGCAACGTTTGTAATATGATTTATTATTTTTTTGCAGTCATAACAATTGATTGTATTATACATTTTGTTGATTGCCTACTTATCAAAATACAATATTGATTTTACATTCTCATTATATGCAAGGTTGTGTTGAAATTATTTTTTAACGACCCGATTAGCAAACAATTGTTTGCTAACAATTATATATTATGTGTCAGAAGTAGATAAATCAGTGTAGACTAGAGATTCCGTAACTATTTTGGGCAAGAAACCCTTTTTCCAAAATGAACTAACATCTCAGACCCCCATAGCCAAATTACTTTAAAAATCTTATGTCCAGTTTTTCCTATTGATACAAAATACTTACTAACAGAAACTTTTCTGTTTTCATTATACTCGTAAATTGACCCCTTTGGGAAGCCTTGATGTAGACTATCGTTTCATTAAATGATACTCAGGATTATTACTTTACTGTTTTATGCTACCACCGCCTCGGAAGACAATTTCTGGTGGAAAAGAGCCGGTTCGGCGGCAAAAAGACCACTCTGTTCTTTTATAATGCTCAGATAAAAAAATATATCGTAAAACTAATAATTTCGACGCGGTTTTGGAGTTTGTGTGCTATATGATGATACATCATGGAACGGAATAAGCGTGCTGACCCATAGCCCTCCAGTTGTACGTCTACCTATCTCCTTGGAACTTAATATATCGTAGTGTCAAGTGCACTGCACAACAGTGCTTTGTAATCCATAATTCAATGATGTTAATGTTTCTGTGCAAACAGATGACTGACAATCAGAAAGAAAGAAAGAAACATTTATTGGCAACCATTGGGTGGTAAAAAGTTTAACAATACAAGTATCAAAACAATAAAGCAAAACAAAAAACAAACAAACAAAAACAAGTGTGTACGGTATATGTCCCACCTCAACAGCGCCAAGAGGATCCGACCCACCGCCTGGTCATTCGGGCTAATAAAAAAAAAGAATTTTCGTGTAATGTCTGTTTATCACTAAGGTGTAAACTTGTGCCGTTAATTGTATAAAATATGTACAGTCGATCACGTATGTCGCCGCACAATTACATGTAATTACAATGCACGTTGCGGAATTGTGCGGTACGTTGTATGCAACAATGTTGAAGGCAAGTTTGCGGAGCTGCGGCCGCGCTTTTAAATGAACGTTTAAAGACCCTGATCGACCAGCGATTACAGCTGTTGTTTAATGAGCCTTTTGTAAATATTGCTCGTGTATTACTGCAAAGCCGAGGTTTTAAATACCGATGGACCTGCCTGACCACTCGTTTATCTTCCATAGCTTTCCATAGCTCCGCCCGCGTGATCTGCTTTTTCCAAGATAAAAAGTAGCCTGTGTTCATCAGGGATAATGTAGGGTTGTAATGGTGAAAGAATTTTTCAAATCGGTTCAATTTTAAGAGCCTATTCAATGGAAACAAACAATGAAATCTTTACTCGTATTATATTATATTAGTTTAGATATGGGCATTATGAGACTTAACATCTTATGTCTCGGGGTGACGAGCGCAGTTCAGTGCCATGCAGTGCTTTGTAATTCAAAGTTCTGTGTGGCGTTGCATCTGTTTATGGGCAGGCGTTGCGCTTACCACCATGCGAACGACTTGCTCGTCTCGTCAATCAATGAAAAAAGAAGGTTATAAAACGGCATCACCCGCTAAATATGAAATTCTTGCGATGTATATTATTATGAAATACTGTATGTTTGTTTAGCATACTCGCCACGTTTTATCTTTATTGTGATGGAATATAAATTGTCATTATCAGTCATATCGTTCCTTTTAATCCGTAGCGAGGTAAAGTGGAATTTATATGGCATTATCACTGTGCTCCTTGTAAACCAGGATATGTATTTGCATTTTATAATAATACCAGATAATAATATGCTAACTTTATAAAATATGTTTTCAAGTTTATTTAAATGTGTGTATTAAGCTAAGTTTAGTGTTTATTGAATATTGCAATAATGTCTCCTTACGTATTATTGCTTTGAAAGCGGTTAACCGGCGCCAGGGCATTCTTGTATTGTATGATTAAATTCAAAACTACGAGGAAAAGCAAAAAACTGAAGATTGGCTCCCATAAGATTTTTTTTTTATTGAATGATGCGACGAGCAATGCGCGCGCCCGGTGGCAAGCGCCACGCCTGCCCATAAACAGAAGCAACACCACACATAACTTTGAGTAACAAAGCACTGCATGTCACTGAACAGCGCTCGTCACCCCGAGACATAAGATGTCAAGTCTCTTAATGTCCAGTAATTTCTGTGCTTACACACTGCTTGGCGGTAGAAATAGACGGCGCGGTGGTACCAAACCAGACGGCCTCTCGCATTCGAGGAACCTATCACCTTGTAAAAATACTATTGTATATTAGCTGTTGTATTATTAATATTTGACTTTATTGGCTAATGGGTTTACCGACAACTGATCTATGATAGACTACAGCGCCTCTACCAAACAGAAAAAAAAGTTCCACCAAACAGAAAAAAAAGTTTTCTATTATTATAAATCAGACATTATTAGGTATTTGCGCGCCAAATGACATTGTTCTATTTTTCCTTTTGATGTTTATCATTGAATTCTATGAAATAAATAAAACTGGTTTCTAAAGGTCGTTTGCGGCGCCTGCGATCGTTTCATCTAACCAATTATGTATGATTTTATAATTTTAATTGTTTTGTTTCAGGTGAGTCATTATACAAGGTCGTCTATACTTCCAGCTCTGTGAGTTATGTTTACAATAAACTTTTATTCTCATTTGAACGTGTATGAGATTTATTGTTATTTTGTTAAAAGTGTTAATTAAAAATTTAACAAAAGAATATGTATGTCCTCGTTTGTCTTTTTTTCTTTTGGATAGTATGAACTTTTTAAGTGCTATAATTTTATTTTTTTCATTAAAAATTAAAAAACAATAAATAGGTTTGAATTTCGAAAGTAATACGCATTCTGAATTTAAATTAGCGTGAAATGTTGTTTGATTTAAATATTTTGTTCCTTGGTATGTTATAAAGAATGTGTAATAATCATAGATAAAAGCAAAAATATTGTTGTACCTACTTCGAAATGATTTTCTAAGCTTACATGAACTACCCTTTGTTATAGTATTAGGTCTGAAGGCAACATTTATGATCAGTTTTATTTGTATAAATAGATTTTTAGTGAATTTTGCGTTGTTTCTGTTCTCAATATTAACATAAATAAGGATTTTAAATGTTTCATGCTTCATTGAATAGGGCACATCACATAATTGGTTTTCGTGCAATAAAATTGTTGGTGATAGTTATCAATGCAAATGTCGGCAAAGGTATTAAAATTATAAAGCCCACAATGTTGCCACACACTTTTTCATCCTTTTCTCATGGAAACAACCGTTCCGAGTAATTGCCTTTAAGAAGGCTGTTGTAAATTGTAGCAAACGATTTAGTGTCGGTCGAATTCCGAGCGGAGTCGGCCTCTTCCGCGCACCCCCATTGTGTTAATTGCGACAGACAGACGGACAAAAAACATACTCCAGTTTTTAAATTACAACCCGGGGAAAAGACAAATTAACGAAATGTTTTGTGCAAAGTACTCTCAACACTCTTTCGGGTTGGGTTCCGTGGAGGTACTTGTTACCGCAGCTCGAAGAATTGACAAAGTATACTAACGCCCGTATTTAAGAACAACACTCAAGTGAGTTCTTTGTTTGGCGCCAAAACGGACCAATCACTGGTACAAAAATCTCCACTATGCGTTCGCGGACACTATGATTCATAGTAATGTTAATGAATACAGAGGTAAATCTTATTTTATATCCCATTCCTTCCTCTCCTTTTCCCTCATCATATCCTTCTTGCATCCCTCCACTCTCCTCCCTCTTATTTCCTCCTATCACCCTCACCTCGCTCCCATCTTTATTATCACTTCCCCTTACCTCTCAAAAAAAACCATCTATTCGATCTTTAATTCGGTTACTCCAGTTATAATACTTTAAAGTGATTAATTGTTCCAAAATCAAAATTTTATAGAAAAACAGGTTCGTTTATTTACATATTAAAAACAATATTTAAAACAAATAAAACAAACATGTTCTGACTCCAATAATATATGTATGTAGTCAGATTTCAGTAATTTTTTCTGGAACCCTAAAAATAAAACAATGGCGCTGTTTCACCCGGCTTCACTGTCGCCCTTTATCTTCGTCCCAGGACTATTACATGCAGTAACATAATAAAAAGGTTCCCCACCTACGTGGTGTCCACAAAAAGAGGGGGTTGGACGGACAGCTGCGCACGCGCATATATCAGTGGGTGCTTGCGCGTGTGCCATGAGCGGGTAGCGGGTAATAGTTTGGGGTTATTAGTTGGGATAAGTATGCATGTGTTTTTTATCCGGACACGGCTTAATGATTACACTGCATGTGATAGTAAATGCAATGCAGTCGTGTGGTAGAGTCACGCTGTAGACAGTTTTGTCTTTGGAATTGTGGGCGTACATGGGCGGTGGAGATCACTTACCATCAGGTGATCCACTTGTTCGTTTGCCGGTTTCGCGGTACCTCCACCGCCCATATACGCCCACAATACCCGAAGAATCACGGGCGCGTTGCGGACTTTAAAGGAAAGGGTTAATTAGGGATTGGGAAGGAGAGGGGAATTTGGGCCTACGGATATCTCACTCACCGTACAAAACGCAGCAGCAAGCCGATACTTTACGTTGGTTTTCTATGAGCCAATATAATACCTGGTTGAGCCGGTAAAACTATCTACAGCTTGGCTCTACTCATGGAGAGACCTAACACCTACCAAATAACAACTGAGAGCTCGTCTCTCTACACTCACACCATTCTACATCCACGTATCTCAATCCGCTGATACCGAGCGGGACACACTTAAAGCGATATTTGTCATGCGCCGCCATACATATGATAATATTATTTTTGTTCCCGTTGAATGAAATGGAATCGCACCGGTAGGAGGCGGGTAATAAATAACACCACAACCTTGATACTTTTACCTTTTTACTGTGCTTTTAATGTGTAAAATGGGTTACAAATAAGTCGAATTATCTGTCCCATATATGGATGGATATTAGGGCAACTCCAAAAGTTAAGTTGTGTCTTGTGTTTTTACAATTAAACTATGGTATCAACAATGTGTGTATTATAACGTTCTGGAGTCCACAACCACCGTGGTACAGTAGTCGAGTATCCCGCGGCCGCGGGTTCGGTTCCCGCACCGAGGCAGATGTTTGTGTGATCCACAGATATATATTGTTTTTCTGTACTATAATATCTATTATACATATAAACCTTCCTCATGAATCACTCTATCTATTGCTGAGAACTGCATTAAAATCCGTTGAATATTTTAAAAGATCTAAGCGAACAGACAGCGGAAGCGCCTCCATTTTATAATATGTAAAGATTATCTACAAAATTGTAAATCCACTTTCAAACTCAATTTTCATTTACGTTCTCGATCAGAGTGTTTATTGTGAGGCAGTTAATTTTGTTCACACTCTTCCGCGATCATAACTAACTGTCAATGTGTCGATAATATAAGAAATTTAAATTTCGAACGTGTGTGACTTTCTCCATTCACGCCTCGGACGATATTTATAACGCCATTACGGTTCCCATGCTCTTGCGCGTTTGAAGCGCGTGCCTATGCATATTGGAACAGTGGACGCGGAGGCCACGGCCAAGTTCTGGCATCTATAAATCGGTACATTCTTTTTTTGAAAAAATCAGTCAAGTTGATGCATAAAGAGATCTATTAAATTCTTCTTTGTGCCTATTGTTACTTCATTTGTCTATGCATCAATCTTCTCGCAATACGCTGAGTCGTTGATTCCACCATCTGAACTGCCTTCAGGTCATGGACACGGACGTTTGGAGTGTGATTTTCTGGCTTCCTACTCACATGCTGATACAACTTTATGCGCGATTCGCATAGATACTATTCGATTGGGGGGGCTTGAAACTGCCAAAAATGTACATTTGCAAAGAATGGACAGAAATTATTTTAATATACATCGTGTAACAAAGAGGTGTGGTCATATTTTGGAGTCGTTACATATACCTGACAGTGAATGTTTATCGGATCTTATCAAAATTCAAAAATTTCATGTTAATTTTAATCACTCGTTTAATAAGATCGATCTAAATCGCTCACATCACTATACATTATGTGCATTAAGTCTGCGCGCCTAATGCTAGCTTCATTCGTATAGGTTGTTTCTCATTTAGTGTTGTCCAAAGGTACAATTCGAATATCGATACGTTACCCATTCGATAAAAATAATGCTTCATTTATGTCCTAGAAATGCAATCTTACACTTAAAATGCTTAAATTTTACCACATCTTTCCTTTACACGCAGTATATTATTTTTTCTTTCCAGTACCCATCGTACGAAGAGGTTGACCTAAAAACTACATAACAAAAACTGCACCACCGCATTTCTTTCATCTTTTAAATCCTTTTAACTGAAGATGTGCCGAAAGCATTATCATAAAATCTGTAGTACATTTGTGCGAGACCGGTCTGTGTTTTCGGCGATTCACAAAGGATGCTCTCGATATTTCTTGGATGTTCGGTCGGTGTGTGATCAATATATATGTACTTAGTGTACATTGAACGCCGATGTCATCTGATCATGTCATAGATCATGCTACCTACGGCTATTTAGGATGCTAAGGCTTCAAGAGTCCCGCAACCTTCGCTTTAAATTATAGTGATTTGTTAATTTTAATTCAGAAACTGGTAAACTTGACTCCATTTCTACCGTTCATTTATTTCGAATACTACGGCAGCGGCAGCGCGGCGACTGGAACCATTTTTTTCCCCCAAGTGTGCTATGAATGTGGACCCCTGCGGGAGGTCGATTTATACTCAATTTTCTCGAATTGATAACGTTTTTTTATACATAATACGTACCTCATTCACCTTGGGCAATATTTTACCTTGACGTGGGTGGAATATGGGTTGTGGTCATTTTTCTGTCGATGTTTTTTTTTTGTGTTGCCGCTTTATTAAACGGTATTAACGGTTGCCGAAGCGATGTTCGTGTGTATTCTACGTGGCCCGCATTCGGTGTCGTAAAGCAAAAATTCCAACGAATGATATTAAAGAAGTATCGTTAACTTTACGATGACAGTAAATATCTCTAGCGCTTGTACGCTATCGTCAATTAGAACTACATTGTAGTTATGTTATAAACGAAATACCATCGCGGCGCCTGCTCTGTTATTAGAAACGGCTTTAATGTAAACGGATGGAAATAGTTTTATTTGATACAAAATATGCGTTATTATTGTGTAATTTCAATTTATTTGATTGAATGACGAAACGAGCTAGGCGTTCGCCTGATGGTAAGCGCCACGCGTGCCCATAAACAGAAGCAACAACACACAGATTTTTGAATTACAAAGCACTGCATAGCACACAGACAGCCTATCGCATACGAAGGATCTACATTACATTGTTGTGAAGGTATTTAATGGAAACTGCTAAGTATACAGTTATAGTAGCGGTAACGTGCGATGCCCTTTTGGATGTACGCACGCGCATAAAAATCCGTAAATATTACAACGACGTGTGAAGAAACAATTGTCGTAGTTCATTATTGTAGGAACCGCGATGTTGACGTACTGCTGGCTGCTGAAACTGTAATGTATAGAAACTAGTGTGTTATAACTTACAACGCTGTTTAACATTGTACTGTGCTGCTATTGTAGTCGCTTTAAAAAAACATGTCCAATTAATGATTTACTCGTTACCTACTTTGACTAACATTTCAAAACGAATACGTAAAAATTAAATTATGACACAAACAATAACATAAAATTACGCTGTCAAAATAAAAGCAAGAAATCACCTCCATTCTCTAAACAAATAAAACTCAACCGTCGTAATCTATTAACGTAAACTTATTTAACTAACGTAGTGATTGAAACGCGTTTAAAACCGTCCCTTAATGTTAATTAAGAAATTCCACGTAACAAAATAAACGGTACCATTGTGACGGCTCCATTCTTAAGTTTCAAAATATTATGGCATTTTTGTTAGGAAACGATTTAACTGCTCGACTGTGGCATCCGGCCGGCGCTCGACGACGGACGAGCTTTCCGATCTAATAGTGACGTGTTACATCTGTTTGTTCGTTTGACCGATTGTGTGGGGTGTGTTGGGGTTGAATTTGTTTCATTTCATATTTAATCACCGGAATTTTTATTGCATTAAACACATGCGATTATTCTTCTTTTGTTTGACTCGAGAATGGCAAGTAGCCCACCTGATGGGAAGCGTCACGTGTATCCATAAATAGTACAACACCAGTAAGACCTTGTATATTTAAATGGTACTGTGATACGCTCCTTGGTGACATAAAATATTAAGTCTGATATGAATTTGCGCTCCTTGGCGACATAAAATGTTATGCCTAGTAATTTCACTTTAACAGCAATGTAACATTAAAAATATTAACAAAGATAATTTATAATGATTTCTTATGTTTACGCGAACATTATACATTTAAATGAAACTAATGCGATAAAATCCGTAATTTGTGTTTTTTTTTTCTGAATTAAACTCCAGCCCAAGCCTAGTTAACACAGAAATGGACAATATCACACCGATGTCTCGTTTAGAAAGGAAAAAAGCGTAATCGTATATCCATTCATCTTTCGATCTGGAATAAATACGTGATCTAACAACATTTTACACTATTAATAATCTTAGTAATTATTATTTACGGCCACAAAATGTTGTGTACAGGTCCATATTATGATAAAACGAGAGGAGTCGTGTATTATCGCGTAGTAACAATACGCGCGGCCGCTCTCGGTTAATGAGACGATATAAAACGCCAACCTCCATTGTCGGCGCCGTAAAATGTTTACGATCAGAATTCTGTGCTATGCATAGCTACTATGCTATGTCCAGTAGAACAGCTGGGGTTACTGCACCGCACTGATTAAATTTCGAATAGAACGTGAGAATTTTTAGTTGCTACTATATTAATGTAAGCTCTGTTTTGTGATTATGATAAACATAATCTATTTTCGAATATACGCGTATTTAATTCAATTTAAGAATGCTCGTGTATTAATATAAATGTTTAAATTCGCGGGTTTTGTTTATTCGAATTCATGTGTTTCACATTCGAATTTGCGTATGATTTTATTTTCTTCATTTCCATCGACATGTTTCACATCACTTTTTTTAAAAGAAATAAAATTTTCAAAATTGGAATATAACACATTTATTTTTCGCATGTTTCGAAATACATGCGTAAAATTACAAAACTTTATGAGCATAATACTTGCGCTAGATTACTTGTACATAATCATAAGTAAAGCAGGTAATTAAATGCATAACATTGTGTTTAATCCCTACGTGCCATGCAAATTCATTCGTAACACTAATTAGTATATCGAATGACACGCGCTATCAGCGTATTATGTTTTCCCTTACCTTTGTATATTGTTTTCCTGTTTACAAATCCTGCCGTGGACTTATGGAATGCATTTGTGCAGTTTATATATTGGTCGAGTAAATCCGATGCCGTATGATGTTGGGAGTCAGATTGTTATAATTGTTTCAGTACTAGTTCTTGTCCCAGGCTCTGCACGCGTGAAGCACAGTCTACCAGCGACGCGGCTTGTCTCCAAAAGACCCGAAGTTTTAACGAGTCGCTACGAATTAAAGAGTAGCACGAGTAGGTTGCATGCACTTGGCTCGCCCTATCAGGCTAGTTATATAGCAACGGTACCAGAAACGCCATGCTGCATGCAATAATGTATCTAGAATAATCACGGTCGGCGTTCATAAATTCAAATCTAACATATTACTGTCTACGTGGCCTACTTCGCCAAACTGTTTTGACTACAAAACCGGTCGGTGAGCACGCGATAGACACAAACAGTATTATTCTAGTGTTGCAAGTAGATTATACACATTCTTAGGCAACGCACGCCATCGTTTTGGTAATATGCGTATTGTTGTGTGCGATCACGTATATTTTTTTCGTCAGAGCGCATCCCAATTCGTCTTATCGCGGCATCGCGTGCATGCGCAACGACAATGAACTTGCGCGCCGCGCCGCAGCGAACCTATTCATGTAACCGCGCACTTGTGACTTGTGCAGTTCCCGATTTGTGTGATATACTTTACACTAGTTAATATATTACGGTCATTTTCATTTTCATAGTTTGATTATTCGGATAGTGAATAAAAACTAGGTAATTTGTACGTGTGACCTACAAACTGTATTCTGATTGGTTCATACAAATGAGCGTACAAACGATCTATCCGGAGAATTGAACTATGATCGTTTTATTGAAAATGGTGTTCAGTAATATGTGATACTACCTTTTCCTCACGGCTCCGCGTGATCTACTTTTTCCGGGATAAAATGTAGCCTATGTTCATCAGGGATAATGTAGGATTCTAAAAGACCGATGTGAAAAATTGTTTCTGGTGAAACAGACTGGACAGAACTGGTCCAGTACTTTTTAAATTTATTCGTTACATACAAAAATACTAATCTTTCTTCTTTATGGTATTAGTGTAGATTGACTGGACTTGGTACTTGCTTTATTCCTATTTTTGGATGAAGCAAATGTACCAATGTTCTTTTTGATAATTGAATAATTTAATTATTGTTTCCAACTTTTCATTTCTGTCGACGACTCACTCGATACACTAAAAAAAGTTGCCCTTTACAGTTGCAAACGCATTTGGTTTCAGTTATCAAAAAGAACATTGCCAGGAATATTTTTGAGACGTCTCATATCTCGCACACTCGAGATATCCTCAGGGAACCAACCACACACGTATTCATGTCTATCTCCCATCAAATCAAAATCCATCATCGCGTGAAATCGCATCTACCGACATCAATGAACGCGCCGACACTCGACATAAAGTCCTTCAACATCAGATATACGGAATATGCCCCCAGCCCACCCGTGACTTGTGTGCGTCGAGGCGCACATTTGAAAAACTCATTCGCCAAACGCATAATGACTCCCCTCCCTTCTGCCTGTGATGCATGTGCGAACACCGTTGTTGCACTGTGCACAAGCATTTCGGTATTTCACGCCGTATGAATATCAAAACGCCGACGCACTGCTCCCGGTGTATGGTTTCAAGTTACAGCGTAACTTTTTTTTCCGCTCTAAAATGTTTCCGCGAGGGTGCGTTGACCCCGCGGTCTGGGTTCACGACCGTTCCGGACACTTCGCGCAAAAAGTACAGAGTCCAGTGCAAAACTACCGCTGTAAGTACGTATTTTGATTAACGACTATGTGTCGCCTTGTTTGGTGCGCATCAGTTCGGCTTCGTTAGATGTCAAACTGAGGTGTGTTCTTTTTTTGACTTAATCGTGTTTCCGGTTTTGAATAAGAGATGCCGTTGTAATTATTGTTGACATTGTAGTGATGAACGCAAGTTTTTAGGCCACGTTTAGAAGAGGATATTTTTTTATTTGATTGAATAACGAGACTAGCCCAGCCTCTGCTCGCCTGATGGTAAGCGCACACACACTGTTGTAGGGGTGCTCGATATGTATCGATATGTGATAAAATATCGATACATTGATTTGATATATCGAATCAATGCGATATTATCGAATCATTGAAGTCGATATATAATATCGATATATTTTATCCGATATATCGAATCAATGCGATATTGACGAATCATTGAAGTCGATATATAATATCGGTATATTTACAACATCACAAGTATTGAACGTTGTTTTTTTTTTTTAGCTTTAGCTATTCGATATAATCTTTGTTAATCATTTTCAAAAAAAGTCTTTTCCTTCCTACAATTCGATATATCGAAAATATCGATATTTTTTACCGATATATCGCTAAATATCGATACAATATTTCGATATATTATATCGGAAAAAATATCGATATTTTTTGTACATGAACATCACTACACTGTTGCTTGGTGACAGAAATAGACAAAGCAGTGGTACCAACCCAGACGACTTCTCGCATACGAGGGACCTACCACCTTGTATAGGCGATATGACTCCCGTAAACCTTGTACGAGGTTTTATCCAATAGAACAGTTTCTGCTGGTGATGACGTCACAAGGAAGCTAATCAACTAGTTGGAAATTACAACATATCAGTTCACTTTCAAAATATTTTTTATAACCAACAATTTGTCACCGACAACATAATAAAATAACAGAAAAAAGCTAATAAATGCGAAACCATTAAGAAAACTAACCATCAGTGTTTGCGAAAGGTAAAAAGAAAAAACAGTTTACACAAGAATTTAATGGTTAAAAGCGTTATCCAATACACCACTTGATTCTTTAGTCATCCGTCAACAACCAAACCGCAAAGGTCAACATCGCGAACCCGAATCAATATTTGGCGATATACCGAAGGAGGTATTGCATTCTAAAAGTGTTTTCCTTTAAAAAAAACCAACATCGTCGGCGGACCGTTAAAGTGTTTGGCAAAATAAACATGTTGACAGAAAACGGGGATATATCGATGTGGGGGATCAGACATGGCATTTTACGTTCTTTTTTTTTTAACATAGGCCGGCAAACGAGCAAGTGGCGGTAATAAGCGGTCTCCACCGTCCATGTGTGCTCTTAATACCAGAAGAATCATGGGTGCGTTGCCGACCTTAAAGGAAAGGGATGATTAGGGATTGGGAAGGGGATGTGATTTGGGCTTCCGTATATCTCACTCACCGTACGAAACGTAGCAGCAAGCCGTTACTTTACGCCTGCTTTCTTTAAGACGGTGGTAACGACCGGTCGAGCCGGCCCATTCATGCTGTAAACAAAACTGTGTGCAGCTTGACTCTACCACTCTACTCATGCTCTACCGTTCTATCCAATGGGATATGATCAATTTATGGATCAAAGAGGGATTGCCACGGGGTTTGGAAGAATTTTCTATATGTTAATGAATAAAAATTCAATAATTTTGACAGAATCTGAGATTATGAAGAGAGAGAGAGATATATATTTAATCGAGATGGATATTAGCCTAGAAAAAATCCCAGTCATTTAAAAGTAACAAAGTTTTTCTAATTTACTTCGGGGTGTCTTATTGATCATTTGAGAAGTTACGACTTAAATAATTAATGGACAATCTCGTCATATGATTAATGTCAAGGATACAGTCATTTGGTGTAAAGAATTCTTCATCTTGGTTAAAAAGGCAAATTTCCCAACAAAGGCTGTCCTGCGGCTTTTACAATATATGATTAGTTGAATTGACTTCACCGATTGCACACAACATAATATGTATAATTATGACAGAAAAAAAAATCATCAATTCCGAAGTAATTTTACAAAAGTGTAATTTTCGGATTGCACACACACAGATGGTGTCTTTTTATTTCGAAACTAGGCCACGAAACCGCAAATAAATAAGCATTTCGGAAGGTCCAAAATTCTGTCAAAATGTACTTCATATTACAATAAGGGGTAGAGCTTCGCTGTAGACAGTTTTGTGTATAGGATGAATGAGTCGGCTCGACGGATTCGTTACCACTGTCTCGCAGAAAACGGACGTAAAATAAATGTTTGCTGTTGTGATTTATATAGTGAGTGAAATATCCGGAGGCCCAAATCCTTCCCTCTTCCTAATTTCTTAAAGTGTAAGACTGAATGAAATCGTTTATTGATCATGTAGACAATTAAAATAGCGCTTATGATATTTTATCAGCCACAGGACGTCCACTGCTGAACATAGGCCTCCCCCAAAGATTTCCAGACCGACCTGTTAGAAGCGGCCTGCATCCAGTGACTTCCTGCTACCTTTATCAGGTCGTCTGTCCACCTTGTAGGCGGACGTCCAACGCTGCGCTTGCCAGTATGTGGCCTCCATTCTAAAACCTTTATATTTCCTTATACGTGTACAGTTTGAATTAACATTAGCATGTCGCTGACGCGAAACCAAAGGTTTCCCCCTACCAAAAAGTGCTCAACGCGGCTAAAGAAGTTATCACTTCAAAAAGGGGAAAAACCACGTGAAAGAGAAATTCATATTGGTCCGATGTTAATAAAGCTGCGTGAAGTGTTGTTAATATTTGTAATGTTTTACAATTCACACGACCCCGATAAGTACCGGTTCGGTAATGACCGCCGCCATTTTTGTTTTGTATCTTTGTGTACGTCTGGGGGCCTTGAGATTTTTTGGTTCAACAAAAAAAGTGTAACAGAATCCATCCAACGTGTTTCGGCCATATACCATATTCTTCGCCGGCATTAGGCGATACGTTTTTGAATGGTAGAACCACGCTGTAGACAGTATTGTGTATAGTACGAATGGGCCGACTCAACCGGTTCATTAACACTGTCTCAATGAAAACCGACCGAATAGCGGCTTGCTGCTGCCTTTCGTTCAGCGAGTGAGATATCCGGATATCCAAATCTCTTCGTTCATTTTCCATGACTCGTCTGGTATTGTGGGTGGTGGAGATTACGTACCATGAGATAAACCATTTGCTCTTTACCGGCCTGCGCTATAGAGTAAAATACTCTTATAAAATATGAGTGGTACATCCACGCTGTAGACAGTTTTGTCTCCAGCATGAATGAATCGAGCCGGCGCTCGACCGTTACCACTGTCTCACAAGAAACCGACGTGAAGTAGCGGCTTGCGGCTGCGTTTTGTACGGTGAGTGTGATATCCGGAGGCCCAAATCCCCGTCCCCTTCTCAATCCCTTAATTATCCCTTCCCTTGGAGGTCGGCACGAGCCTATGATTTTTCTAGTATTGCAAGCGTACATGGGCCGTAGAAATCATGGCTCGCAGTCGGTCTATGCTATAAAGTAAAATACTATGCATCAAAACGTATTGGCCTAAATGTACGTGATAAATGAAACAAAGGCCTTTCTCTCGCGCATCGTGGCCAGTAGGCGACTGCGTAAACTTCCTAATGACACACGACGAGTGATCGAGATGAATGCGTGCGCCGATACTGCGTTCACGGACAGTGATCAACCAGGTGTAAGTTGGCGGAGATGGGCGTCTGTTGTTCGAATTTCAAATTTGACAGATTGTTTTGTAAGTTTCCTGCCAGTTTCATTGGTGATGAATAGTTCTTTACCTCAGAAACCTATGGTTGTAAGTCATATGTAAGTTATATAATATGTAATACGCCCGTTTTCTTCCCAAGTATTTTTGTATTCTTGCCCGCATTCTGTCTGATAAAGGCCATCGGACCTCCGTCTAGGTAGAACAAAATTAGTTTTCGACTGACAATAGTTTGTTTTTTTTGTCGAGACATTTCGAATGAAATCGCTATTTGCTGCTTTGTGACTGAACTGTGCATAGATTACAGAGAACAGAGATACCAACATTTAGACTGTGGCTTAAAATATTATTGCGCAGGCGTAAGCCTTACGCCTGTATCCTCGACGGAGTAGGCAGATGTGCAACATGTACAACCACGGTTCGCATAGCTTAATTCCGTCCCATGATGTGATAGAGGACTAGCTAATCGCCATACCGGGCACATATTAATCCCACGCAATTAAAATGATAAATTGCGCATGACGCGCTAAGATTTTTGTATTTATTTTCCTTGTTCATGATATCACTGTACATCTTCATTTCTGCACGGTAATTGTCATAGGCTTTTCAGAATGTAAGTCTTGTACTTCAAAGCGGGGACAACCCCAGTCTATTTGAACAGTTGATGTAACATTTCAGATCAGTGATTCAGATATTCTGGAAACACTTATGATATCAACTTTAAAACACTGCTCCAGTTAACTACTAGATAACGGTCACTTATGTTTAATGAGTGGGGTTAAGCCTTCGCATCGCGTTGGCCTAGGATTACAGAATGCAGACTTCAAATACCTTCGAATTTCGATATGCAGGTTATTCTTACAATGTGTTTTCACAATTAAATTTTAATTTTACGAGGTGGTAGGTCTCTCGTATGCGAGAGGCCGTCTGGGTTGGTACCACCGCTTTGTATATTGCTGCCGCTAAGCAACAGTGTGTAAGCACTGTTGTGTTTCGGTTTGAAGGACGTTTAAAACACAAGCGTCTCGGGGTGAAAAGCGCATTTCAATGCCATGTAGTGCTTTATATTTCAAAGTTCTGCGTGGTGTTGCTTCTGTTTATGCGCAGGCGTGGTGCTTCAATCAGGCGAGCGCCTTGCTCGCCTCGTCATTTAATTTATAATAATAAAGCGAAATCTTATCACTCAAGCCGCGATACGCGTTGGCGCCTCGGCCTCATACAATATTTATGTTGGCTCGGCCATCGGCGCCTATGATTGAGTAATTAACTACATATTATGATAAAAATAATGCATCGAAAGCATCGGGAATCGATTCATTTATAGTTCAACTCGTTTGTGCGCGCAGTGCTGTGCGTAATTGTTTTTATATGATTCAATTATGAGACGAGCAAGGCGCTCGCCTGATGGTCTCATAATTCAAAGAATGAGTTGAATTATCTTACATTCCCAGATTACGTAGTACAAGATAATACACTGTCTAATCTAAAATGACGTGTGTTGCCACGCAATTTTGATCTCTACTGCACATAAAATATACAAAAAAAATGTCATGACAAATAAAAGTGTAATTCAAAAGGTACAGTGTACAATAAAAACACTTATAATTTTAACATACCGATAACGAAGATTGCCGTGCCATCGATAATGCACGTTTGACATTGTGATATGTCATTATTGACAGCTGACGTGGGCTGTCAATGACAATTAACGTAACAGTTTGAGCGGACTTCTCGAGAGAATTCCATTTTCAAATTCAAACGATATTGCTTTATTTAGTACGAAGGCGGAATTAGGCAGATGATATTAATTTTGTGTTATGTTCTGCGACGGACCCGTGAAGAGAACTGAGATATTTTTTTATTGAATTGAATGACGATTCGAGCAAGTCGCTCGCCTGATGGTAAGCGCCACGCCTGCCCATAAACAAAAGCAACACCACACAGAACTTTGAGTTTAAAGCACTGCATGACACTGAACTGCGCTCGTCATCCCGAGGCATAAGATGTTATGTCTCATAATGCCCAGTAATTCCACTGGCTTCAATGTCCTTCAAACCGAAACACAACAGTGCTTAAACACTGTTGCTTGGCGGCAGAAATAGACAAAGCGGTGGTACAAACCCTGACGGCCACTCGCATACGAAGGACCTATCATCTTGTTCATATATCAGACGTTGTAAATATACGTATATGATTTTCCAGTTTCGTTCGTTTTAAATGTTCCCAGTCAAAAATTTATGATCATCAGCATGATCCCGGATTATATCCATCGGATCAAATGCCATCGTTGTTTAGAGAACCTTAGTTCTTCCGATAGCGACTAAAATTGCATTTTCATTTTACTAGCCTAGGTGGTTTTTTGTAACTGGCAAGTCCAAACATTACGTAACAAAGATAAAATTTCAACTTAGGCCGTCCAGTGACAATTACATCGTCACGTTGACACAAATGACAAAATTTGTCACAAAACGGATTTTCAATACCGTATAATTTGATGAGCATTGTGACGCTTTAAAATTTAATCTTCTCGTGTAAAATTACAATTATATGCGTTAGAAATCGGATTTGATTGTAAACAGACTTTTTACGCGTAATTTGTTGAAATACTTTAAAATGTTGTTGCGAAAATAGCCTGTTATTGTAAATATTAATTCTAATATTTACACGTCTGTTTTAATTGAATAAACATATTTACAAATAATTAAATAATTAACAAATAAAAATATGAGATATTTTTATGTATAGTATCTACGATTGATGATTTTGAGAGATCTTGTAAAATTATAAAAGGATCTAGTCTGCTGTTTGATTTACGTTAATCGAATATATATAATAAAATTCAAATTCGTTTACTGTGTGAGTGCAATTGGTTATGCGCGCCGTAGTATAGTACATGATATGTCAATATGAACCAACACACACACATAATACTTAAATATACACAAAACACCAATCCTTTTTATGTCATATGAAGTACTCCAAAGCTCGTATTACTTTGCAAAATGTTATTTTCGAACGTTCTAATATTAATAAGGCTAGTAACTGACAGTTACTCACAACACAGCGTTAGTACCTACAGTGTATGTGTGTAAGTATCATGCAGTCTGTCAAATGTCAATGAAGGTGTCCAATGATGCAATCGTGCCGTTCAGTGCACAGTGATACGTGGGCGAAATGCACCCGAATGCGACTCAGTAACATTTACTCGAGCGAATAAGTGAGAAAAGTATTGATTTATATCGTATTGATATTTATTAAAAAAGTATCAATATCGATTTTTATATATCAAGAAAAAAAATCGATATATCGGCTTGATATTTTTATGGTCGTTTTTGACGTCATAATTTTTGTCTATTTCATAAAATAACGCATTAGATGTGATTTCGATTCATGGAAAAATATATCGATATATCAAATCAAAGTATAATGTTAGAAAATATAGGTGAATCACAAAAAAATATCGATAAATTAATACACCCCCACTGTAACGGCATAAGTATGCATATGTATGTATAAGCGATATTTATGTTAACATAGTATGATCCTAACTTGACACTGGCATAATGTCTAACAGTTGCCATTACCAAAAAAAAAATAAACATAGTAAACATTTTATCTGTGACATCAGTGATAACAAAAAAAAAAGATTTTTAAACTGTGACATTACTAATAATGTCGAAATAGAATCTGTTTGGTATTGCGCGCACGTTCGACAACGACCTTCGGAATGTCGTTCAACCGCGTGACCGACGAATTACCGGGAACCGCGCAACCCATTGGTGCGAGACCGCGCGTGACAAGTGCCGATTACAGCCTCCCGAGAATGATGCGTCGTCATTGTTCGGATCGATGGTAGGGGCCGACGATTGCGGGGGTTACTGACATCGTAGTTAGTTGATTTTAATTTAGAATCCTACTGTAATAGTTTATGGCGCTGTATTTAAAATCCTTGCAATTTCTACTGTGGCGCCACCGTAATTTGCTCCCTTTCAGGCGGACATTTTTTCAACTCCCTATACAAGACGGTCCTCCTTAGTTTCTATCCTCCATAGTTTTACTATGCTAAAAGTACTTTATAATATTATCCTCCACCTAACACTTGTCTATGCCCATCAAAGTCGGACTTATTAAGACGTGAAGACACGAAAAAAACCATCATTTGTATTGTTGCATAACGTAATCCAGTATACATAACTCTTCGCTACCGTGTCCACGTCTCGCGCCATTTAACAAGTTGCCTGTGACTATAAATAGGCAAGGTCGATCACCAGGCGAGGCGGGTGACCGCACAGGATCTGACCGGCCGCAGCAGCGCGTGACGTGTCGCCACGACCAGGCAACCCTGAACCTTGACATCGACGCACTCCACTTGGCTCGGATGCGATGTGACATGTGTGATGTGCGTTGGTGTGGCTATGCTGGTAAACGAAACGAAGCAACGAAGTTCGAGAATGCGAAGGAGAATTGTAGGCACTTGATATAGAATAATATTTTGAATATTGGCTTTTACAAACATGAAGCGAATTCGAATCGTAAATCGAAGGTGCCGTAATTTAAAATTACAATAAAATAGAGCTATATTATATTCCCTATTGATTAAAAAAATAATAAACAGAATCCCTTAAGAAATATTGGAGACACAGTGTGAATAAGTAATTACCTTAAATATCTAAAATATTGTCTTATAAATATTAGATTCTTATACATATTTATATTAAAATACTATATAAAAAATTCACTGTTTGGTGGTCGCTCGTTATTTGGATTGCGCTACGCTTACCATCAGGTGTAGTGTAGTCATTTTGCCAAGCTGGATAAAAAAAACTATACTATAATTTGACTCACATTTATACACGATTTTTTTCTGTGGCTTTATCTCGGTGGGCAGTCATATAATATCATTATGAAGGCTATTCTATACGCAGTAGATATTTTCGAACTTCGTTTTTTCGATTCGATTTTCATGGTAGCTACCCTGGATTGATAAACCTGTGCGGATTGAAAGCGTCGTATTGTGGTATACTGACAGACAACTTACCAAGGTTGAGTTGTCTTTGTATACAATTAGTTGATGTTATATAAGGCTGTATTGTGTTTACTGAGCACTTAATTATTGGATGTTACGCTTCGATGGATAACTGTTTACTTTATTATTTACCTACCTATTTGTATACTCGCTTATTATTACCATCTGGTTTTGAACGTTGTTTCTTAGAACGTGTCAATCTTCATTCAACAGAATGAAAGAAATTGCAATACCTTTGTCAATAAATTCATTCAGTACAATTCAATACATTCGGATGATGTGGAAAAAACAATTTTAACCCATGAAAGAAATCGTAGGAGGTCCTCAAAACTCAGCTTTGGGCACGTGTAAGTCTGTTTTTGGAATGAAAACCACTTCCATACAAAAAAGAAGTTCTGTTTACATCCCGTTTGTATGCGTGTATGTAAATTGATTTTAACCATTGTTTCGAGGAAGGGTTAAGTATATAATTATGATTACATATCCAATGCTTCGCCCTGGACGGTGATGAATGGGTTAGGAACTCGGGACATAATATAATTTTATGTGTATACTTAGTAAACATAAGCAGCGTATATGCGACCCGGGAGACCTATAATACTCGTATTATGCTCTTTAAAGTTATTATACTTAGCGGTTCGCATGTTGGTAATCTTTGTAATACATTTTATTACTTTATTTTGATGGCCACGCGTGTTATTTAACTCGAGCTAAAATACTTGTTCAGAAAGAACACTTGACAAAAAGTAGTCAATAGATATGAAACAACTAAAATGTTGTGTATAATATGTTATGTACAGTAGGGCCTCGATAATCGGAACTTCAAAAAAACAACCCCTGTTCGGACTCAGGGAGCGTTCGGATTATAGTATGTTAGAAATAAAACATCGATAATCCGAACTAGCGTTCGGATTATAGTATGTTAGAAATCTAATATAGCACACTTTTCAGCAATCGTCAAAGTTTTATGTTTACGTTTAGGTGTAGGAACCATATTTATAACCTCAAATAACACGTGGCACGCACTGCACACTGTAATTTTGCAAAGACTAATGACAAACCACAAACAAATCAAAGCTCAGGTGTTACGGCGGGGGTGGAAGGGGACAGGGTCAGCAGTTCGGATTACAGCGACGTTCGGATTAGCCTGTGTACGGATTATCAAGGCCCTACTGTATATGAATCATCTTGTTAAACAACATAGTTCAGCAATTTTTTTTTTTTTTTTTATTGCATTGGCCGGCAAACGAGCAAGTGGGTCACCTGATGGTAAGTGATCTCCACCGCCCATGTACGCCCACCACCAGAAGAGTCATGGGCGCGTTGCCGACTTCAAAGGAAAGGGATAATTAGGGATTGGGAAGGGGATTTGGGCTTTCGGTTATCTCACTTACCGTACGAAACGCAGCAGCAAGCCGCTACTTTACGTCGGTTTTCTGTGAGACAGTGGTAACGACCCGGTCGAGCCAGCCCATTCATGCTGTAGACAAAACTGTCTACAGCGTGGCTCTACCACTCACACAGTGGTAACGACCCGGTCGAGCCAGCCCATTCATGCTGTAGACAAAACTGTCTACAGCGTGGCTCTACCACTCGCAAATATTTGTTAATATAATGTACAACATAATAATATTAATTAATTAAAAATTACACGTTATTTAATTAAAGCCACAAATGATACGTGATATATTAATTCATGTTATTTAATTAAAATAATAAAAAGACTGATAATAATTTACGAAATAAAACCAAACATAATAGTTTTTTCAAATAAACACGAAGCTAATCTCGGTTTCGTAACGCAACAACTCCTTGACCCGTATCGTCTATTTCGTGCGCGATTACAATAAGATCTTGTCTAATTACAGTTGTAATATTTCTGTAATAAAGGAATTACAATGTAATCAGTGCAATTCGTCAGCCTGCATCATTGTATATCAACTTCCGCGTAACGTTTTCCCATGACCCGTGTTGTTCTACTTTAATTCATTTTGTTTCATTTATGGATTATGTTTTTATGTTCATTGAAAGGTTTTTGTGTACGATTTGGTTTGATTTATAATTTCTGATTCTGCTTTATCGTAATCTGTTGAGGCGAAGCTGTATTAACTTTGATGACTTATTTAAAAATATGGATATATTTATGTAACAAATTTTATTAATCAATAATCTGAAATCTTTACATAGTATAAAATGAAGTCGCTTCCGCTGTCTGTTCGCTTAGATCTTTAATTTTTTTTTATGTAGTTTCAGCAATAGATAGAGTGATTCATGAGGAAGGTTTAAATGTATATTACGCTATGGCCCATGGGAGCAGGGCAGTAACATGCATGTGAAACCGCGACGGACAGCTAGTAATATATAAAATCAGTTGCAGGTGAAACGCTGCGCCTAGCGCTAGTATTTATCATTAATACTTGTGCCAGGATTATTTCCAACGAACTCACTCCCAGTAAACAAAAAGTGTTCACATAATTAAAATTCCACAGTAATACATGCTTCAGGTACCGCGTATCGTCTGCAAGCGGCTTTAAGAACAGTCACTCTATGTATATTCGAAGTTCGAACATTTATCAGTTACGACTTCCATTCAAGAAAACCTTTGTTTATACTTCATAGCCATAGACAACAGAGGACTATTCAACCAGAGACTAAGAATTTAGCGGTATTTTTAGATGGCATTCACCGGTCAACCGTCAAGCGGCGTACGTTTCGCGTGGGCCTGAATGGGCTTCTCTAATCCCGCGCCGGTGAATGGACGACTCATTCAACCATACTAACAAGCGATCGTTATTACTTTGTAGGCGCGAACTGTTTTGCGATGTGGCCTGTGTTTTGTTTTTTTTTTGTTGTCTTAAAAATATTTAAACTCTTTTCACATATTAAATAGAAATATAATAAGTCGAGAATCTATTGTTAGTTAATGAAATAAGACATTTATTGCATTGTTTGGATATGACTCCGTAAACTTGTCATAAATTACGGGATGAATAAACTTTATCACCGACACACCTGTACATTCACATAGTAATTACAACCATTAATCATTGTAAATTGTAATGCACTTTAAAATACGTGTATAAATTACATAATTACGTAATTAACTTAACCTCTGCGCATCATTTATCTAAGTTTATGTATATAATTTAATTTAATGATTTAATAATATTATGGTGATTAAATGGCTTATAATTTAAATAAATTTCACAATGTTTTAATTCAATTGTATTTTTTTATATTATCGTGCATTTTAATTGTAATATTTTGTGTATTTTAATTTCATTCCAAAACACATTTAAATATTTCATTTATTTTTTTTTCGAATTGAGACAACGATACACCAGTACACTTACTCATTCAGTTCTAAATATCACTGAGTCAAAGCACAATTAAATCCATTCAACACGAGCCAACGACACTGCGAACAATTTCCTACAACAAGACAGGCCAATTTATACCCAATAAATCACATTTTACTATGACAACAAATATTTATGCCACAAGCATGCCAATTTAGGCCGTCCGTTGTCTGTACATGCCTTATTCGGTATTTAGCATCGTATCGAGGCACATAATTGGTCTGTCAGTCTGGCAACAACAGGTACATGTGGTGCAATTAAATTATCATGTACACGTTGCCTTATAGGGGTGTATTGTGACAATAATAATGTTAGTTGATTTATTGTGTGTGGCGTCGCTCCGTGCATGTCCGTTTCGATGTGATATGTCGGTAAAGGTTAGGAATTTGACTCACATAGAAGTCATGTCTCAGACTACCCGGTGGCGTAGTTGTAATGCGTTTATAGTGCGACTGATTTGCCGAGATCTCGGGTTCGATCCCCAGGGCGGGTAAATAGTGATATTGTTTTTTTTTCTATCACGAAATGCTCAGTATCAGCCGGGAGTCTGGAAGTGTTTCTGGAAATTGGCGAAATATGGATGTATTGGTCACACCTCAGCCTACTCTTACGGGGATCACAGGCGTTCATGTTTTAGAAGTAATATATATTGAAATTTTATTATCTAAGCTTGTTTAGTATCATTAGTTAAGGCCCTCACGATGAGAGTAAAGAAAGCGCTTTGAAGAAATGCAATGTATAGTCTATATCAACAATAATAATATGGGGTATTTTTGGGTGTCGGAAAATCCTCCTAACCGATCTTGATGTTTTTAATGAATACTATTTCGGTCAAGACGTAATCAATATTTGAGTCTACCGACTTAAAGTAAATTTTACAAGTACCGGACTACAATATTTTGAGCAGTTTAACAACAATAAATTGGCAACTCCACGACCCTATTACGTACAAAAGTTCGTTGTACACAAACCGATATGTAGGCAGACTGCAGAGATGCGATTAATAAATGTTAACTATGATGCATGGCTTTCAATCAGTGCGCTATGGATCGTAATTGAAGGGGCGAGCGAACGGACTGTTAGGGTTGCCGGCGCTTGATTTTCAGCCAATTTAGCCGGATATTAGGGTAACTTGTCTGGTCACGGGAGTGAGAAGAAGTATGGGCTTTGTATAATTATAATACACCCAACAGTCACGTACATAGTCCTGACCACACAGTAATATACGAGTCTTGTGTCGTGGGTATCAGGAGAGAGACTTTCGGTCTCACAATACTCAGACCCAGAAACAAATTTTCGTGGATCACACAAACATTGCGCCGTGCGGAAATCGAACCCATAGCCTCTCGCTTCACAGCCGGCTACTCACCCGCTGCGCCACGTCTGTCATACAAAGAATATTTATTCTAATTAAACTATATATAGACGCAGGTTATACATTACAATGTGGTGTAACACCGTGCATGTCACATGAACGTACTCTGTCAGTGTCACACACGTTGACACAATCTAATCTCCGGACGTGTCAGAATATCGCCGCGTGTGACAATTTGCCGCACTCGATCATTTTTACTTATCGCCTAATGGGTGTGTCAATTTTATTGCACGTTCGCATATATGGCCCCGGAGGCTGCTTGTTAGATAAAATGTTAGATGACAAGATTGAAAAAAAAAAATCTGCTATTTATTTCTGTCATACAGGCAGATTTGGGATTTTACTGAGGGGATGATTTTTGTACAACGTGCCGAGGCATAATTATTTTACTTAGATTTAATATAAACATACGATACTAAGATTATGTACGTACTTATTTTTCTTACTAATTTGTAAAAAAAACGGAGAGTTCCGAAGCGCACTTTAATCAGTGACTTTAATAAAGGACTGTTACATCAGTTTTATAGGGGAACAAAAGCACATCGTTTTCCATTAAACGCAATGTGGTCAATCTTTATGTTTAAAATAAAAAGCCTGTTTTTATCGCTAATTTACGTTTTGTAATTTACATATTAACGAATAAAAGAAAACAACTTTTAATTATATACGAAGTCAATCACATAAAACTAATTAAAACCTGTGCCATCTGATCACAAGAATGCAAAATCAAATTAAAAATTATGCAGAAATAATTTTCATTAACAAAACACTGCGGAGTTCCATTCATTATGGCACTTGTTGAGCCAGGGGAGGTCGGGGCAAGGCGGCGCGGCGCGTTGACCGTGTTCATCGTGAATACAGAGTACGGGCAACGCATACATTGTTAAACTGTTATCAACTAACAACAAGCTATTGGTAGGATATCCATATCCGCCCGGATAGCGACCACCGTACACATGGTGTTAAATCCTGCCATAGTGATCCACACGCCTTGTGTGGATCGCGTTCCAGGATCAGCCAGTGTATATGCGGTTCTCCCGAGGGGCTTAAGACATGACTCTCAGAAGACGGAAGAAGTGTTTATACAGCCCGGCATGACTCTGGTGACCACCGATAAACTCATTGTTTGTCGGTGGTCGCTGGTTTTTTGGACTGCATTACGCTTACCATCAGGTGTATTGCAGTCACTTTGCCGTGCTCGGATAAAAAAAAAACTGCTCTCTGTTAATCTAGACTCGACCACCGAGATATATACACCTACAGTTGGATAGTCGAAATTAACTAGTAATTTGGTATCTTTTGTTTTTCCTTAGGTCATACAATTTATGATTAACGGAAAGATTATGTAATAGCTAAAATAACCCATGGTTAATGGGTAATGGTTGTCAATAACCATCTGTGACAAAGGCCTGAGCCGTTATGGTGTTATGCTTTTTAGTCCCTAATTTACAAGTGTTGCTAAATGCACCAGTGTGAGAGGAGGTCGGGGCGAGGCGGTCGGGTTCAACGCGATGAAAACATACGGAGAAGCGACGCGTCCCCGCGTCCCCGCCGCCGCAGCACATAAATTATTATCATGCGTCTTCGGTCTAGACTCGACCACCGCGATAGATTTAGGCTGGTCACATATGGTCAGCTTGGCAGGCCAATTAATGAGAATTATTTTTATTACTACTCGATTTGATTCTGCTAATTGTAATGTAAATTGTGTGTGACAAAAAAGGATTAGACTGTTTATCGTTGGTCGACACTATTCCTGGATTGCGCTACACTTACCATCAGGTGTGGCGTAGTCATTTTGCCGAGCCAGGATAAAAAAAAAAAAAAAAAAAATGTTGTAATAATAATAAAAAACTTATATCATTTGTACCGTGTGTACTAACTGACTGAGTGACGAGGTAAGCTTTTAGCTGCGAGTAGCAGATGTCGCGATAATGATAAACACATAACGTATTTTTTGATATTCGAATATGTTCCTCAATAGTGATAAGAAATTCGTTATCAAAACCATCATTGATCATACATTCTTAACACAAAATATACAGAAATCAGTAATATTAGATATACAGTATTATATACGAGTCGGTCCTTTAATAATGTTACAAATATACGTTTATAATCCATATCTTATCTCAGTCGAAATGGTCTCAATGCAAACATTAAATCACTATCGCACACAAAAGCGGTGGAGTGAGGTAATTTGAAATGCCACATTTATTGATATAGCAAATAAGTACAACAATCGATTCCGAATTAGGTGTCGTATGACGCAACATCGCATACACTTTGAAAACATATTACAGAACATTCTCGAACTCGATAGCTTTGTTTACAATAGAGTATCGACCATCTTGTAGAGTGGCTACACTACAGGATTATTTTTAAAACACCAGCAACCACGCAGGGGTAGATTCCTTAGGTCATTTGCTACTACTTTTGTTCTACGACTTTTCATAATTTGTTAGATTTTATTCTCATACAAAAATAATTATGAATTTAATTTCCGTCTTGAACGTTACCTACGCGCAGATTACGTAATACACGCGGGCGCGCGTTTCAGTTCAATGACCGGCCGCGCCGTCTCGATTGATAATACCTACACGTAGACTTACGAACAAAATAACTACATAACAAAAACTTGTAAAATCATTTTTTTTTTAATATATTGAGTTATATCCAAACTCGTAGAACAAAAGTTGTTCCGTATGGGGTCAGCTATCTGGTCCTGCGAGGTTGCTGGTGTTTTAAAATTAACCCTGTATATCTACATATTATTATGAGCAGTGGACCAGCATGTCCGGGGTTGGACAAAATTTCTTATAAGTTTTTATGACTGAATTCGTCAGAGGATTTGACTTATGGTCAGTCGTGAAAATTACTGTAAAATCATTTTGCAACATAAATCATGCTGCACCAGACATTCTTACGTATGGCATAAGTTTAGGAAGCTGTTTTTTTAGTGAGCTGAAAGCGTGTTCCCAACCTTACAGAATAAGGATCGTATGGCAATAAATGAAGTGAACATTTATGTTAATGAAACGTTCAGCTTAAATGAGCATATATTTTAAAAAGGCACGGGCATTTTGTGTCGGCGTAAACATTTCAACGTATTGGATAGTTTTTATTTTAAAAAAATATTCAATTAAATGTTGTTTTTTTAAAGCTATTGGCAGGAGATTGGCAAACATTAACCATTCTTAATTAAAATTTTCAAACTGTGGTGTAAATGCTGCCTTATTACTGAGCAAAAACATTTGAAAAATAGAGAATAAATTATTTTAAGTAAATACTCGATTCATCACTTCCACAAGTCGCCATTTTGTAAGTAGCAACAAATCACAAAGACTCACCTAATTGATTTCGAATTTCATAAACATTACCATCAGACATCAACAATATATTTTTAATAAATGGCAACCTTTATGGTCACTGGATAATGGATATTTAATTTCTTAATTAAACGATACGACTAGCAAGGTCGACATTGGAAGCGCATTGAGCGGTGAATTTATTGTATTAATTATCGAGTCAGCTGCACCGCATACGATACTCAACATGTGTCGCAACGTTGTTGATTATACCGAACTTGACGCGCGTCATTCGTATATTATTATTATTTTATTTGATTAAATGACGAGATGAGCCAATCGCTCGCCTGATGGTAAGCCTGGCCATAAACAGAAGCAACACCACACAGAACTTTGAATTACGTATCACTGTATGGCACTGAACTGCGCTCGTCACCCCGATACATAGGATGTTAAGTCTCTTAATGCCCAGTAATTTCACTGGCTTGAATGTCCTTCGAACCGAAACACAACAGTGCTTATCACACTGTTGTTTGGCGGCAGATATAGACGGCGCGGTGGTACCAACCCAGACGGCCTCTCGCATACGAGGGACCTAACAGCTTGTTGCTGCCTTGTTTTTTTTTTATATTGTCTCGGCAAAGTGACTACGCTACACCTGATGGTAAGTGTAGCGCAATCCAAGAATAGTGTCGACCAACGATAAACAATGTGTCCATCGTAGGTCGGCAAGATCATGCCGGCCTGCCAAAGGGCCAAGGGGGAGGGAAAGGAAAAGGGATGGGAAAAGGGTTAGGATCAGGGGGCAAGCCCCCTGGGGAGAACCGGATATACACTGGCTGACCCTGGAACGCGACCCACACAAGGTAGGCCACTATGGCAGGTTTTAGCACCAGTGTACGGTGGTCGCTATCCGGTCGTATACAAGTATCCTCCCACCAGCAAAATTTGTGTTGCCTTGTGAATAAACATTTTATGCGATTCATGATCTTGAGTGAGTAATTAATAAAATTGCTACTGCTATTTAGTAAATTGTTTAACAATTCGTGTGAATACACCTAATATTCATTTTGTCGGCGTTTTGAGCAATTAATTTGAACGACCTTTGATTTGATGTTCAATTGGATTAACATTTGAAGGTATTAACGTATTAATGTTTGTGTTTGAAAAATCCGTTATTGTAGAGTGACCTATTAATAATATTTGTTTCATGTCTGGGTGTTGTGGGACCGCAAGTCCCGCGTAGTGCCTGATACCCACGATATATGTTAACCTTGTCTGGGGTAAGGACTATGTGTGTGACTGTTGAGTGTATTTATTTATTTATCCATGAACCGAAAAACCTCTGTTATGCCACAAAGAATATCATTATTTCTGACGCCAAGCAACAGTATGTAAGAACTGTTGTGTGTTCGGTTTGCAGGACATTGAAGCCAGTGAAATTACTGGGCATCTTCTTAAGTCTCAAGTGACGAGCGCAGTTCACTGCCATGCAGTGCTTTGTAATTCAAAGTACTGTGTGGTGTTGCTTCTGTTTATGGGCAGGCGTGGCGCTTATCATAAGGCGAGCCGACGTGCTCGTCTCGTTATTCAATTAAATAAAAAATATCCAATATATCTCTATACCTCCACAGGTATAACAACAGTAATGTATCTATGTCGGTGTGTTCGCAATCGTCCCGTGTAAACTTCTCGTGTGTGTTTCGTCACACGACACGATTGTGAAACGAGTTCGTGCCCTCATAATGTACAATCGTTTTGAAATTGATTAATGTGTTACGATCTTAACTTATGCATATGCATGGTACATTATTATGGGATAATTAGTAGGGATCGTGGGGGGGGGGGGGGACAAGCAACGGTAACTCAGCGAGTGGCACGGACTGTCGAGACGAAAGTCGCAGGTTCCAAACCAGCTCCAAAAGAATGCACCTCTAAATTTTCTTAAGTTATGTGTATATTACTTGTTAATTATCGCTTGCTTTAACGGTGATAATAAATAGTCCTGACCCTACCCTGACCCTACACTAGGTTAAACCTGTATCGTGGGTATCAGGAACTACGAGGGACTTGCGGTCCCACAACACCCACACCCGACACCAATATTAGTGGATTATACAATTTGTCTCGGTGCGGGAATCGAAGGTACGGCCTCTCGCTTCGTAGTCTGACGGAGGCTGTCTAGCTTCTATATTTTAATTTAAACACACCCTTCCAAAATTATTGTCGTAAATGTTTCAAAGAAGACGTATAGAAAACTTTGAACACCATGCCCCCCATCCATAATTTCACAATCCGTCCCTGCAATGCAACTGGCCGCCGATTCCGCGCATAAATCCAGCCCGTCGGGTGACCAGTTTCGGGTGCATGTGGGCGCATAGGTGTAGTGACCGCCGCCGTGTCGCCCACGTGTCGCTGCGACGCCCGACATTGCGACACGTCTCGCCGTCTTGCATATTTTTGTGCCACTCTATAGCGCCTGAATGCTTGCCTGTTGCGTTTGATGGGTTAATCGTTTTTTGAAATATGGGAATGAGTGGTTTCGGGCGAATATTATGAGTAGTTTTGTAATGAGTGGCTTGAAAAAGCTGGTGGAGTGCTTAGCTAGTGCTTATACCTCGGCATATATTTCGGCATATATTTCGTTTAGGATTCCTTTAATCTTTATGCTACTACATTTAACATAATATAATATATTCAACTGAAATATAATGAATTTAAGAAAATAAAATCAATATTTCAATTTTAACTTGATGTGGGTTACATATTTGAGTCGTTTTTTGTGAGACAGTGATAACGACGGGCCATATGAATGGCAGCATGAGCTGTCGACTAAACAGTCTACAGCTTGGCTACTACTCGGAAACCGAACTAAAACTTACGTTTTGCCCACAAAGGTGCCCATTGATTGTGTCGCGTGCAAAAACAAATCAAATCTTCTATATATACATATAATAAAAATGTAACGGATCGCTGTCTGTACATGGAAGATATATGAGAAAAAATGTTATAAGGGACCTTTATCAACGCAATAGCACCCCATACAATGATTGTTAGAATTTTTCTCTGTGCGTTTGTGCACGCTAATCTCAGAAACGGCTTATCCGGTTTAGATGTAGTTTTCACTAATATATTGTGGTAAGCTTAAATTAACATTTAGTGTTTGTTTCATGTCAATCGGTTCCTAAATAAAAAAAGATATGCCAATTTAAAGGTGTCGATAATATAACGGTGTAGAACTTTACGCGGGCGGAGCCGCGACCGAATGCTAGTATCCTACTAATATTATAAATGTGTTTTTTTTTTGTTTAGATGTTTGGATGTTTGTCCGGCAATCACGCTGAAACTACTGAACGGATTGAGCTGACTTGGATGATAGGATACTTTTTATCCCGGAAAAAGCAGATCACGCGGGCGGAGCCGCGAACAAATGCTAGTATTGCAAATAAAACCGTAAACTCTAGTATCGTGTGCAAAATATATCAAACGGAACAAATCAACGTTGGCCAATCTAGTTTAACCAAATAAAACTATTTTGTGTTTATGGTGGCCAGGCTATTCGGACTTCCCACGAGACATTTGATTTATGTCGACGACTTACCGATTGAACGTTTAGGGTCGCGCCATGTTGCGTCGGAACAGACATCATTCTTCTGCCGGTCATGTAATGTCATAAATTCACAGCTGACTCTTTTTTTTATTTAATTAAGTGACGAGACGAGCAAGGCGCTCGCCTGGTGTTAAGCGCCACGCCTACCCATAAACAGAAGCAACACCACACAGAACTTTGAATTACATACAAAGCACTGCATGGCACTGAACTGCGCTAGTCACCCCGAGATGTTAAGTCTCACAATGCCCAGTAATTTCACTGGCTTCAACGTCCTTCAAACCGAAACACAACAGTGCTTACACACTAATGTGTAACTTACACACTGTAAATTAACTTACACTTATACTTGTGCACTGCACTTACCATCAGGTTTAGTCACTTTGGCGTTTTAAGAACAAGATAGTTTAGCAGATTGATTTGAGTGGTAGAGCCACGATGTAGACTGTTAGGTCTACAGCATGAATGGGCTGGCTCGACCGGGTCGTTACCACTGTCACAGAAAACCGACGTAAAGTAGCGGCTTGCTGCTGCGTTGCGTACGGTGAGTGAGATATCCGGAAGCCCAAATCCCCTCCCCTTCCCAATCCCTAATTAACCCTTTCCTTTAAGGTCGGCAACGCGTCCATGATTCTTCTGGTTGTGGGCGTACATGGGCGGTGGAGATCACTTAACATCAGGTGACCCACTTGCTCGTTTGCCGGCCTATACTTTAAAATAAAAAATAAAAAATTCACTATGTGTACCACAGTCGCTATGCAGACGAGTAAAAAATGGGTGTGTCAGGTAAAAAAATTATTGAAAAACCTTGAAAAAAAAAGCCGGATAAGCATTAGAAAGTTTTTACCATGCCCGGTTTTGTTCGGACAACCGGCAACTCTAGACATGCGCCGGCGCCTGTAGTCTTTAAACCTCACGGATTATAGATTATTATTAATAAATCAATGTTTTTTTTTTCAGGTGAGTCACCAGAACAAGGTCCTCTAAATATCGTCGCGGTCTGTGAGTTATGTTTATGATATTTTAATATTTCCTTATTTAAATTGGGTTTTTATTTCGATTCGAGCAAAAAGTTTGTTGTTATTCGTCGGTGCAGTAAATATTATGTAGAAAAAGAATAATTTAAATAACGTCTGGCAATTCTATGACTAGGAATATCTAGTAGATAGATATATACTATAGATAGATCACAGCCTCCGTAGCGCAGCGGGCGAGTAGCCGGCTGTGAAGCGAGAGGCCGCGGGTTCGATCCCCGCACCGATACAAATGTTTGTGTAATCCACATTTATTTGTTTCGGGGTCTGGGTGTTGTGAGACCGAAAGTCTCTCGTAGTTCCTGATACCCACGACACAAGACTCGTATCTTACTGTGGGGTCAGGACTATGTATGTGACTGTGGGGTGTATTTATTTATTTATATATATGTAGATAGATAATCTAGTTAGGAAATAGTCGCCGCGCTTTACTACGTATTAGACGTCGATGATGTTCCATTTTTAAATTGGTAACATTAAAAAAATTGAAGATACAACAACATCGGCGCATAATACCTGCGTATGGCACTGAGCTGGATCGGGATTATGTCAAAAATTATTGCCATTATGTCATTTACAAATTGTCTTACTGCCACTCTCACAGACGGCACTAACTTTTAATTGCCATTAAGTTCATATCTTAGAATTGGATTATATCTAAGTGATGTCAATTAAGATTATTTCTGTACTCAGTAACGGACCATAAATCATTTTCTGTGTTCAATAACGAAATATAAAGCATGAACTAGCATGTAACTGTGAGTGTAGAAATAATCGAATTCTAATAAATTATGTACATATTGACAATTAAAGTTACTTGACAGCTGACGTTTCGCGGCAGTAAAGTAATTCACATAATATAAATCTTACACAGATTTTAAACTACAGCATACCATACCTTTGCAACAACAATCCCTAATAAAAAAAAACATAAAAAGACAATATTTTAAAAAGTATATTTTCAAATTTCGAACACGTTTTACAGTTTCCAGCCATGTTCTCTACCATGAACATCACGTCGTGTCGGTGGCGCGTAGGCAGGTTTGGCTGCGAACGTTGCAAATTGCGCGCGTTGTTAAAAAGTCCGTGATGTCCGTTTTAGTTAATTTAATTGGCCGTTACGGCGAATATGTTTCAATGCCATCATTATTTTTTTATCAAATTTGTCTGGGTGTGTTTTTTAATTGGATTATTGTTTGGTTTAAATCACGTTTTCTTATGTTCTATTCCAAAGGAACGTGGGCATTTTTCATCGAGTCTCCAATAGTAATGAAATCTTTGTGATGGGAAAGCATTTGGCCCATATGTTATTTCATTCTATGACAGATAGGTTCTAATCGAGCACGAAAATTGTGTTGTTCTACATTAAAGAAATATACATAACGGGCACAACTGCCAATCCCCGTGTGATCTGCAGTGATGAAAGCTATATCATACTATTTTATAAAAAACTTAATTTCTTAATTCTTTAATTTCATTTCATGGCAGCACTGTTTTGAATTTGGAATATATTAACCCAGACTTGGTAAATAAAAATATTTTTATTTATGCCAATACATACAGTGAGTATTCTTTTTTTAAATGTCAAATCATTTCCGCTTGTATTCCTCATATATTGCATTAAACGACAATATTATGTTAATATTGGATTGTTTTGCGATTTCTTTTAACTGCCGGGTGCAAAAGATTACTTTCGAATATTATTATTTCATTCGTATTTCGACAGAATATGTCAAGGGGTTGATATTTATTGAAATGTATGGTAATTATCATTGACATTTGTGTATTCATTTGCGTTGATTATACCTTTAATTGGAGACAATTTATTCATTATAGAGTAAAACAGATGGCGATCATTAAAGAAAGATACGCCTTTTTAAAAATGATGATATGGTAATTAATTCCTATGTATTTGCGTCTATGTGTTCGATTCCCAGATCAGGACAGCGGGTTCAAAAATTTATTAAAAACCAAACATTAATTAAGGGCCAAGTTTAATTTTCGTTATTTTGTTTAATTTTATTTTTGAATAGGTTTATTATTATATGTTATTTTTATTAACACGATTATTTTATTTATTTATTAATACTTTAAAAAACAAGCGAGCGAGTGGGTCATCTGATGGTAAGTGATTTCCAACGCCCATATGCATCCACAATACCTCAAGAAACATGGACGCGTTGCGAACCTTGAAATAAATTGTTAGATTGCAAAGGGAAAGGTGAGTTGGGCCTCCGGATATCTCACTCACCGTACGAAACGCATAAACAACAAGCTGCTTCTTTACGTCGGTTTTAGTTAGTGATAATAATCCGATCCAGTCGAACCATTCGATAGTTTTGTCTACAGCGTGGCTCTATAACAAAAACCTCTTTTATTTAATTCAGTTGAAAGACTTATAAACATAATTTCCTACTCTTAGTACCACTTTTAATTTACAATCTACCTCTTTGCAAAAATATCCTTTAAGTTTCACTTTTCATGGTAACAAAATGAGATGTTTATACACCAAGCATTAATGTAAAAGCGTGGCATTCACACCGCATTACGAGACACTCTTTAAGACATAAAAAGCGAAAAACATACACAATTATATTCAATTAACAATCATTACAAGTGGTATTAAGCTGAGTTTATATCCGCTGTCAGCCCGGCAAAGCACGAGGCGTGAAGTTGATAAAATAAATGTCCAATTAAATTCGAAGTTCACAATTAAGCGTTGGTAAATAATTACATATTACTACGATGACCATCTGTAGACATTTATTTACTTGTCCTGACTGATTTATCAACGCAGAGCGTAAACCACTGGGACTAGAAACTTGAAATTTTGACAGTGGGTGCCTTTAATGTTGTACTAGCGACCCGCGCCGGCTTCGCACGGGTGAAAATGTGTTTGTTACATCACATTACAGATGTTTGAGTTTTTCGGTTTTTGTGTACTATAATATGTATGTATTATACATATAAACCTTCCTAATGAATCAATCTATCTAAAATCCGTTGAATAGTTTAAAAGATCTAAGCGAACAGTCAGCGGAAGCGACTTCATTATATACTAAGTAAAGAAGCATTCACCAAGGAAGGATTTTTGGAAATTTTATCCATAAGGGGTAAAATAAGGGATGTACGGTTGCATGGAAGTAAAACAGAAATATTATGACGATGTAAAATTTCACGCAGGCGAAGCCGCGAATATATGCTAATTTTATTATAAATAAGAATGGGTTGTTTTAAGTCAGTTTGATTTTTAAGTGGTAGATCCACGCTATAGGCTGTTTTGGCCTTAAAGCGACTCGGCTGAACGAGCCCCTCCCATACTTACGCGTCGAATACAGAACCGACTGTTTTAATCGGTTAAAATCATACAGTGAAATAGGGACGCGTGGTCACCTTATCAGAAGTTCAGTACTTGCGTGCACTTCACGGACTATTAGAATAAAATTGAACTCTTTACGAGTGCTTTCAAACATCTTAACGCGGCCACGGTACAATAAATATATTGTTTTAATGTCTGCCACTCGGCGGGTTAAGTTCGTGAGCTGAATGCGTTTCGCAATTGGTTAATTGAAATTCAGCATTAGTATGCTTTAATGGCGTTCGGTTATTGTTTTTGGTGTTTATATAGACGGCATGATTCTGGTGACCATCGATAAATTCATTGTTTGTTGGTGGTTACTGGTTTTTTAGACAGTACTGCGCTTACCATCAGGTGTAGTGCAGTCGCTTTGCCGTGCTCGGATAAAAGAAAATATTATTGCTATGTCGATATATCACAATTCATCTACATTAATAAAAGAAAGAAGTAAAGTTTTTTTTGAGATAATCTACGCTAACTGCTAATCCGATTCTGAAAATTATTTCGCTAATAAAAAACTACATTAGATTTGAGTGCTTTATGCTTTTTATAGGTTTTGTAAAACTTAATTGAACTGAAATTCACCAGTTACCATTTGGGAGCATTTCGCATATTTTCATAATAAAAACTATTATATCTTTCTCCAGATTTCAATCTACCTCTCAGTCAAATTTCATCAAAATCGATTCAGTAGATTGCCCGTGAAGAGGTAACGAACAACACACATATAAACCAAGATTAATAAAAGCAGAGAATTATTATTAAGTTAGTAGTCATATAAACATTTTAATGCGTTAACTGTACGATAAATATATTAATTTAATGCGTCAGTTGTCGGCGTAAATAATTGCAAGTCGCGTCACCGAAACCATTATTGTTTCTTTGTCTATTGCAAGCAGAGTTTACGCTCCGTGCGCCGTTGTCTATGGTCGGTTAGGTTTAATGCTAGCTTTGTTTATTGTCGCTGGGAATGTTCGGCTTAATAATGTATTATGAAACGTATGAATGTGGGAACTATTATATTCAATTTATGTATTTACTATACTGGAACATGTCTGAAGATTTATTTGTAAATAATGATAATAACATCTAACAACCACGCATAAGACCCACATCTACAGTAACATTAGGCTATTTTTGACAGCCTCTGTGGCGCAGTGGATGAGTAGCCGGCTGCGAAGCGAGAGGACGTGGGCTCGGTTCCCGCAACGAGACAAATGTTTGTGTGATCCACAGATATTTGTTTCCGGTCTGGGTGTTGTGAGACCGCAAGTCCCTGGTAGTTCCTGATACCCACGATACAGGCTAAATTAAATTTAGCAAAAGAGAATAAATATCTCAATTTATACTTCATAAAAAAATATTACTGCATATTTGCATCTATGTGAGGATTACACAAAAAAATCCTTTTCGTGCGGGGTCCGAACCCCGACCTCTCGTTCACGACGAGAACTGTTGGTTAATCTTCCACTGCGCCAATTCTTGAAAAGAATGTCCTTATCAATCTCTTATAACGTCCTAACACTGAAACTCAACGTATTTATACGATTTCATAAAAAGCGGACATGTCGCTGACGTTGTGTGTCGCTGTCTCCTGTCGCGGTCGCGCTCATTAAAACAGGTCTAAATATCCAAATACATCAATCACATACATGACTTATAGAACAATGTGTTTAATTCTCTTTATTTAAAAGTAAATAATGGAATGTTTTATGTGTTATTTCATTTCCATCTACTACATGCCACGTTTTATTTATTTAAGAATATTACAATATTAAGGTTATTTTCTATTAACGAGTCATTTGCCTACGTGTCATAGTAATGCAGTTTTTTATTTTATTTTTTTTTTCTTGGCGGCCGTGCGGAAGATCAGCATTGTTTTTTTTTCCAACACATACTGAGCTGTAGCCGTTTTGTGACGAGCACATCACAGTCAAAGTTTTTCTTTAGTTATTTTAGCAATTGTTATGCGGCTGGTCACAATAAAGCTATTTTCTTTCTTATTCCTTTCAATGTTGAGTACCCCCCATATACCTTCAGTAACCAAACCCTTGCAATTGATACCGATATGGCTTTACTTATTTTCTACTTTGTTCATAAAATGGCTTTCTTTAAAATACCAAATTCCTTCATTAAACGTAACCAAACACCGACGTTAATCGATAGTTTGGGGATTCAATGGCTTCCGTTAGAGTATTTATAACATGTTTTGCGAACATTGTAAACAAAAAATTATCTGATATTTTTATAAATTATCATAGATAAAACCTTGATTTTTTAATATAGAATAGGCCGGCTAACGAGCAAATGGGTCACCAGATGGTAAGTGATCTCCACCGCTCATGTACGCCCACAATAGTAGAATCATAGGCGCGTTGCCGACCTTAAATGGAATGGATAATAAAGGATTGGGAAGGGGATATTTGGGCCTCCAGATATCTTACTCACCGTACGAAACGCAGCAGCAAGCCCCTACTTTACGCCAGTTTTGTGTGAGACAATGGTAGCGTCCGGTCGAGGCGGCCTATTCATGTCGTAAACGAAACAGTCTACACCGTGGCTCTGCCACTCAACTGCCGACTGCCTCAGTGGCGCAGTTATGTTACGTACTCGATACGATTGCTGTGCTAAGGTCTCGGGTTCGAACTCCGGGTAGGATAAAAGTGATATTACTATCACGAAATGTTCAGCATCAGCCCGAGCCTGTGCCCGCGATAGCTTCGCTCCCTATCACATTTGGGGCGAAAATAAGCTCGGCGAAATGTAGGTGTAAGTTGTAATGATAAAATATTCTGTCAACTATATTCGACGCGTCAACATTACGTTCTCGAGTCGGTCCCGCGTCAGGGTGTTTATTTGTCACCGCACCACGCCATATCGCGTCGCCACATCGCCACCCGCGACTTTCACTCTCCACATTAGATCTGCGCCGAGCCCGCGTTTATTCTGGCTCGGTTCGACGAACCGAAAATATGTTTATTTAACATATCGCCGCGGTAGCCGGTATGCACCCGTCACGACGCACGGAATGCCGCCGGCGACGTATCGCCTTAATGAGCCATAAATCCATTAGTTATTATTGAGTGTCCGCGGCCGGAATTAGAGTCGGCGCAGACGGGTCGCGGACGGGTCGCGCACGACACGCGGACGGGTCGCGGACGTGTTGACCGCCGTCGGCACAACGGCATCTCATTCATGCGAAGGCCGTTAGGGATGCAAAGGAGAAAATCAAACGCGTCGCCCGTCCGTCGTTTCCTTTATTCTAAATTTAAATTCACGACCGGTGAAACGCCGCGCGATATTCAACCGTATTTTATTACAATTAAGAGTGATGTGCGATTGTTTTGGAGAATAAAAAGATAGTCTCGGCGGGAGTAATCCGCAGATGATTCACAAACACCAGACGCACTACAGACTTAGTCTTGAAAATTTGCCAATGGCCGTTCGCGGATACGATTATCGTAAAATTCTACGATGTTCTGGCAATGACCCATATTGAGGCAGGTCAGGGGCGGGGTTAGAGAGGTCGACGATCCCACGTATCGGTCTAGGCATGGTCTAGATGTTTCCTGGCTGATGTGAGCGATACACATCTTTATTGCATCGTTACGACCTCATAACATGTACTCAAGACGGTTATGGTTAATGTTAGTGGCAAATATCTTAGATTATAATTTTACTAGCTTTTGCTTGCCGGCGGATTGTTCGCAAATTAGATCACAGAATAATACTTTGACAGCGCTGTCAAAATCAAAGGTCTGTGAGTTGGATGTTAATGTAATCTGCTTTCGAGAAACCGGGTGTTAGTGATATAAACAAAAAACGTCCGCAACAATAAAACAACACTGTCCCATTCACAAACGTCGTGTTAACCCGTACTGTGCTGACGGTTGGCGCATCGTTATCACATATCCATTTCCGGCGATACCGGCAACCGGCAACCGGCGACACCGGCTACCGGCAACACCGGCTACCGGCTACACCGACAACCGGACACACCGGCAAACCGGCGACACCGCTTGATTTATTGCATCTCATTACATTAATATTGTACGTAATCGCGGATTCCACTGAATATTAGCGTTTTTGAGGTTAGTTGCGTGAACTTGAAACGTGAACATTACTGGGCATTATAAGACTTAGCATCTTATGTCTCGGGGTGAAGAGCGCAGTTCAGTGCCATGCAGTGGTTTATAACTCCAAAGTTCTGTGTGGTATTGCTTCTGTTTATGGGCAGGCGTGGCGCTTACCATCAGGCGAGCGACTTGCTCGTCTCTGCCAACTTAGTGTTTTTCACCTATGCTTACACTTTAAAGGTACACAACTGTAGGTAGCATTGGGTATTTCTATATGGTAATAGACCGTTATCAAGCATGCACTTTTACAACAAATATAATTAATTACTTCGCACCCTTTTTACAACACCGGCGGTTAAACTTTGAACCGTTCAAATATTACGCATAAAAACCGGCTAAACAGCAACCACTGACCGGCTAATGACAAGTGAAAACCGGCAATTATCGACGCGGAAATGTCGATTTGTACCATTTGAATCGTGTGTAATTAAACGAAAGTTAGGCTTTCCACGCCCGTCTAGATTGCGTAGGGTGACGCGGTAATTACTAAGGTTGGGAAGTGGGGGTCGGTTGGATGTACTGGGCACATCCAATAATGCTAATTGGTAATAATTTAACCATGGAAGTGTTCGCTGTTGTGTGCTGTTGCTCGTTGATGTATATGCATACATAAAAAAGCAAAACAATCAATGTACATACTTCATAAAAAAACTCGCTCAATTGAGAACCTCTTTATTTTTGAAGTCGGATAATAAATAAACTATCATACATTATTTAATTAAGGACACGAGATGTTCACACCTATAAAACTTTTTTATGCGTTTCCGTTAATCGAACTGTAAAAAAATGAATAGGTTTTTTTGTTATTTGAGTGGTAGAGCAACGCTGTAAACAGTTTCTACAGCACGAATGGGCCGGCTCAACCGAATCGTTACCACTGTCTCACAGAAATCCGACGTAAAGTAGCGGCTTGCTGCTGCGTTTCATACGGTGAGTGAGATATTCGGAGGCCCAACCCCTCCCCTGCCCAATCTCTTAATTATCCTTTTCCTTTAAGGTCGGTAACGCGTCCATGATTCTTCTGGTATTGTAGGCGTACATGGGCGGAGGAGATCACTTTCTCGTTTGCTGACCTATGCTATAAAAAATCTTTGCAGCAGTAAACATGTTGAATGAACGCCTTATAAGTAGAGTCATCAAAAAGTGTGCATTTTGTTGTGTCATAGCTATTATAAAGCAAAATAATAATAAATATAAGCGATAACAAGAATCAGGACCCAATGACACAGTGGTTTGTCGGTAAAAATGTCAATACACACTATCGCCGACCTTGCTCTGCTTCCGTTCATGTTGTCACAGCGCGGCGCCAATGCTTGATATCCGTTCGCTTTTTGTCTCGTCTCCCAACACAGTTATATCTGATCAGGATCCACTGTCAGGGTTGTCAGAAATAATGGAATAAACGTTACTTAATAAAATATAACTGCCTCAGTGGCGCATTTGAAAGATAAAGAAATCAATCAAGTTTATTCGCAACAAACACAAAATACACAAGTATAAAATAAAAATAGACAAAACACTGAACTCTTTGTACGGTACACCAAACTGAAGAACAGGAGAAACAAAAAGGGCGCTGTGCAAAGAAAAATGTGTTTGTGAGGTCTCGGGGTTCGATCCCCTTAAGTCTTAATTGACCTACTACGACTTTTAAACTGTGAATTAACATATTACACACCTATGTTATTATTTGATGGTAGCAACCCTAAATATATTAGTCTAAATACGGCACACGCGGCCCAAGTTTATCAGATAGGCGGCAGCGGGTTCAATAGAAAGCGAAGCACTCCGCATAAGGATCACGCTCGTCGCGGTCGCCCGCCTGCATTCGTGAGGTTGCCGATATCGCATCACGCAAAGGTTATCGGGAGAAAGTGATGCCTGGCTAAAAGGACCCATAGCCATGCCATTTTTTTTTGACAAAGAAGTCTTTGTTGAACAGTTTCGAATGATCGTTGTAGGATCTGATTTGATCGGTGATTTATTTTAATGGCCATAGACATTTTTGTCTATAGCCTAAATGGGGCGGCTCGACAGATTTATTATCACTGTCTCACAGAAAACCGATGTGAAGTGGCAGTTTGCTATTTGTGTTTCGTACAGTGAGTGAGATTTCCGGAGGACCAAAAACCTTCTCCCAGTACTTGAATTATTTATAATTTTCCTTTGTTATATTTTTCGTATTCTAAATGATAGCGATTAAATATCCAGCACGGAGGGGTTAAAAAAACAATACACCAATAAATAAAATATATTTTCAAACAAATAGTTTCTCTTCGTCACGTGACGTGCGATATCCTTTAGAAACGTACATCCACTAGAGCCGCGGCTATTGTACCGAGTCAGGTAACCCATCGCAGTCCTCGAAGGACTCTGTGGCTTCCGGGTACCTGGTATACGCATTTGCATCGGCGCAACGGGTTACGGGCCGGACCGGCCCCCGGGCCCAATAGACCGGTCCATTGTCGCCGCCTATTAAGATCGCCGGCTTCCAGTGTAGGGCGTAGTTAACTACATTTTGTAATCTGATTACTAATTTCGATTAAAAGTAGTTAACTACATGTAGTTATGATTACATGTAACTTAACTACAGTAATCAAACTACATGAAGTAGTTATTAATTTGATTGCTGCAATCTAGTAGTTATAACTACTGATTATTTAAGTTTTATGAACTTATATTTTGCAATTAAATAAACATGTAAAGTGTAATAACATATGTTTTGGTATATGGCTACTTAAAAAAAACAGTTTACTGCACATGCCTATGTTAATTTTATGAATAATCAAATGCAAGGATTAGTCATACTTTTTATTGACATGTTATTTAAAAAAAAATCCTGTTAAAGTCCTGTCAAAGTCCGTCAAAGTCCTGTCAAAGTCCTCTCATAGTCCTGTCAAAGTCCGGTTAAAGCCTTCTCAAAGTCCATCAAACTCCGTCAAAATCCTGTCAAAGTCCTGTCAAAGTCCGTCAAAGTCCTGAAAGTCCTGTCAAAGTCCGTCAAAATCCTGTCAAAGTCCTGTCAAAGTCCGTCAAAGTCCTCTCAAAGTCCGGTTAAAGCCTCCTCAAAGTCCTGTCAAAGTCCGGTCAAAGTCCATCAAAGTCCGTCTAAATCCTGTCAAAGTTCGTCAAAGTCCTGTCAAAGTCCGGTTAAAGCCTTCTCAAAGTCCTGTCAAAGTCCATCAAAGTCCGTCAAAGTCCGGTCAAAGTCCGTTCCAAGTCCGTCAAAGCCCTGTCAAAGTCCTCTCAAAGTCCGTCAAAATCCAGTCAAAGTCCGGTCAAAGTCCTGTCAAAATCCGTCAAAATCCTGTCAGTCCTGTCAAAGTCCGGTTAAAGCCTTCTCAAAGTCCTGTCAAAGTCCATCAAAGTCCGTCAAAATCCTGTCAGTCCTGTCAAAGTTCGTCAAAGTCCTGTCAAAGTCCGGTTAAAGCCTTCTCAAAGTCCTGTCAAAGTCCGGTCAAAGTCCATCAAAGTCCGTCAAAGTCCTGTCAAAATCCTGTCAAAGTCCGTCAAAGTCCTGTCAAAGTCCGGTTGAAGCCTTCTCAAAGTCCTGTCAAAGTCCGGTCAAAGTCCATCAAAGTCCGTCAAAGTCCTGTCAAAGTCCTGTCAAAGTCCGTCAAAGTCCTGTCAATGTCCTGTCAAAGTCCGGTTAAAGCCTTCTCAAAGTCCGGTCAAAGTCCATCAAAGTCCGTCAAGGTCCGGTCAAAGTCCGTCTAAGTCCGGTTAAAGCCTTCTCAAAGTCCTGTCAAAGTCCGGTCAAAGTCCATCAAAGTCCGTCAAAATCCTGTCAAAGTCTTGTCAAAGTCCGTCAAAGTCCTGTCAAAGTCCTGTCAAAGTCCTCTCTAAGTCCGGTTAAAGCCTTCTCAAAGTCCTGTCAAATTCCGGTCATAGTCCATCAAAGTCCGTCAAAATCCTGTCAGTCCTGTCAAAGTTCGTCAAAGTCCTGTCAAAGTCCGGTTAAAGCCTTCTCAAAGTCCTGTCAAAGTCCGTCAAAGTCCTGTCAAAGTCCTGTCAAAGTCCTCTCAAAGTCCGGTTAAAGCCTTCTCAAAGTCCTGTCAAAGTCCAGTCAAAGTCCATCAAAGTCCGTCAAAATCCTGTCAGTCCTGTCAAAGTTCGTCAAAGTCCTGTCAAAGTCCGGTTAAAGCCTTCTCAAAGTCCTGTCAAAGTCCGGTCAAAGTCCATCAAAGTCCGTCAAAGTCCTGTCAAAGTCCTGTCAAAGTCCGTCAAAGTCCTGTCAAAGTCCTGTCAAAGTCCGGTCAAAGTCCATCAAAGTCCGTCAAAGTCCTGTCAAAGTCCGTCAAAGTCCGGTCAAAGTCCGTCTAAGTCCGGTTAAAGCCTTCTCAAAGTCCTGTCAAAGTCCGGTCAAAGTCCATCAAAGTCCGTCAAAATCCTGTCAAAGTCCTGTCAAAGTCCGTCAAAGTCCTGTCAAAGTCCTCTCAAAGTCCGGTTAAAGCCTTCTCAAAGTCCTGTCAAAGTCCATCAAAGTCCGTCAAAATCCTGTCAGTCCTGTCAAAGTTCGTCAAAGTCCTGTCAAAGTCCGGTTAAAGCCTTCTCAAAGTCCTGTCAAAGTCCATCAAAGTCCGGTCAAAGTCCATCAAAGTCCGTCAAAATCCTGTCAGTCCTGTCAAAGTTCGTCAAAGTCCTGTCAAAGTCCGGTTAAAGCCTTCTCAAAGTCCATCAAAGTCCGTCAAAGTCCGGTCAAAGTCCGTTCAAAGTCCGTCAAAGTCCTGTCAAAGTCCTCTCAAAGTCCTGTCAAGGTCCTGTCAAAGTCGGGTCAAAGTCTGGTCAAAATCCAGTCAAAGTCCTGTAAAGTCCGGTCAAAGTCTTGACAAAATCCAGTCAAAGTCCAGTTAAAATCAAATTAAATTAATTAAGTCCAGTTAATTTTGACGCGTAACAGAAAAATCTGACGCATAACCGAAAAATCTGACGTAGCCGAAAAATGTGACGATTTTTATTTTTTCCACGCACAGCGATTCATTTTTATACATTATAGATTTAATTTAATGTATTTACATGAACGACTATCGCGCGTGTTTTCTTTTTTAATGACGCAAAATCATTTTATATCTGTAGTTATAAAAAGTAATCAAGTAATCATGATTGCAACTACAATTAGTAGTTAGTAATCAAAATTTTTAACTACATTTTTGATTTTTTTATGTAGTTATTAGTTATGATTACTAACTACTTTATGTAATCGTAGTTAGTAATAAGTAGTTAGATTACATTTTGCCCAACACTGCCGGCTTCCGATACCGTAGATAACGTACACAGTTCGGTCCATTAGACCCGGTGATGGACGATTGTTTCTAAATGAATGAATGCATTGAAGGGTTATTTATTATTGATGTGCAGGAAACGATTTGACATCGAATCGTATTGCAGTGTTGTGGATTAGGGTTTAGTAACAAGTACACTCTTTTACAAGGTGGTAGGTCCCTCGTATGCGAGAGGCCGTCTGGGTTGGTACCACCGCGCTGTGCATTTCTGCCGCCAAACAACAGTGTGTAAGCACTGTTGTGTTTCGGTTTGAAGGACATTGAAGCCAATGAAATTACTGGGCATTATGAGACAACATCTTATGTCTCGGGGTGACGAGCGCAGTTCAGTGTCATGTAGTGCTTTTAGTAATTCAAAAATCTGTGTGGTGTTTTGCTTTATGGACAGGCGTGGCGCTTACCATCAGGCGAGCGCCTTGCTCGTCTTGTCATTCAATCAATTAAAAAAAAGCGTATCGTCAAAAATTAATACCCATTATGACTGCTTGACGACTGTTTGTCTATAGCAGCGTAATTATTTGGGCTTCCAGATATCTCACTCACCCTATAAAACGCAGCACCAAGCCGCTAATTTTCTTCTGTATTGTGCGAGACAGTGGTAACGACCCGGTCTAGCTGGCCCATCAATGCTGTAGACAAAACTGTCTACAGCGTGGCTCTACCACTCAGCATGACTACTTATCAACACACATGTAAAAAACGTATACTGAATTAAGAGAATCGCTCTCCCACGCCGCCGTTATTAAAAACCAGTCTATACAAAACTCTTGATCTAGTTTGCAAAGTAAATGCACATTTTGCGAGGTGGCAACTCGGCGGTGAGCTAAAGCGATGGGCGTGGACGCGTGGGCCAGCCTAATACAGTGTTACCGCCGCGACGCTTCCGCGCCGGCGCCCGCGCATCGTGATTGATTAAGGACGCCATTGTGGTTGTGTTATTAGTTGAAGTATGGGCGTTTTTATCGGTTTGTATGCATAAGCAAGTAAGCAGCGATAGCTCAGCGGGGAGTGGTATGGACTGTCGAGACGAAAGTCGCATGTTCGAAAACAGCCCCAAGAGCATACACCACTGACTTTTCTAAGTTGCGTGTCTATTAATTGTTAATTATCGCTTGTTTTAACGGTGAATGAAACATCGCGAGGAAACCTGCATACCTGAGAACTCTATAAGATTTTTCGAAGGTATGTGAAGTCTGCCAACCCGCATTAGGCCAGCGTGGTGGACTAAGGCCTAATCCCTCTCATTGAGTAGAGGAGGCCCGTGCCCAGCAGTGGGACGAATATAATACAGGGCTAGTAAAAAAAATCCATTACGATGTGGGTTCGATCCCCGCACGGAGACAAATGTTTGTGTGATCCATAAATCTTTACATAGCACAAAATGAAGTCGCTTCCGCTGTCTGTTCGCTAAGCTCTTTTAAACTATTTCACAGATTTTAATGCAGTTTTTGGCAATAGATAGAGTCATTCATAGGGTAGGTTTATATGTATATCACGCTATGACCCATGGGAGCAGGGCAGTAACATGCAGGTGAAACCGCAAGGGACAGCTGGTACTTAATAAATTTGTTCGCGTTCTCTGTTTTGTTTGACATTTTATTAGTTTGAATGACGAGACGAACAGGTCGCTCGTCTGATGTTAAGTGTCACGCGTGCCCATAAACAGAAGCAACACCATTCAGAACTTGTGATTCATAAGGCGACACTTCATGGAACTGGACTGGGCGCCTACATAAGATGTTAAGCCTCACAATGGCAAGTAACTTCACTGGTTTTAATGTCCTTTAAATCGAAACACAACAATGATTACAGACTGCTGCTTGACGGCAGAAATAGATAAAGCGGTGGTACCAGACGGCTCCTCGTATGAGGGACCTACCGCCTTGTAATAATATAATAGACAACAAGCCTACTTGTCGAGCACAAATACCCAGTGGTAGAGGCACGCTGTAGACAGTTTTGTATATAGCATGAATTGGCCGGCTCGACCGGGTCGTTACCACTGTCTCATAGAAAACCGTCGTAAAGCTTGCTACTGCGTTGCGTACGGTGAGTGAGATATCTGGAGGCCCATATCTTACCTTTCCCAATCCCTAATTATCCCTTTCCTTTAAGGTCGACAACGCATCCATGATTCTTCTGATATTGTGGGCGTAAATGGGCGGTGGAGATCACTTACCATCAGGTGACCCACTATGCTATAAAAAAAAATCCATTCCCGAAAACGTTCAATATTTTTCGAATAGATACCTCCATTAGTGATTGCATGACCTAGCATTTGTATCCAGGACCTCAGACAAAGTATGCTACACCTATGATAGCAGCAGTGATATAAACTAGTCATAAAGTACGTCCACTCATGATATTTGCACATGTATGTCGCTTAACAAGCGGCTTCCGCACTAGTTAACGCTCACAATATGCAGCGGAGGCGGCGCGATATGCAACTACGCTTTTGTGTTTGTTTTTTTTTTATCCGAGCACGGCAAAGGGACTGCAATAAATCTGACGTTAAGCGCATTGCAATCCAAAAAAACAATCGACCACAGACAAACATTGAGTATATCGGTGGTCACCAGTTTTTTTATATTGACTCACGAGACGAGCATGGCGCTCGTCTGATGGGTAAGCGCCACGCCTGCCCATATACAGAAGCACACCACATAGAACTTTGAATCGCAAAGCACTGCATGGCACTGAACTGCGCTCGTCACCCCGAGACATAAGATGTTAAGTCTCATAATGCCCAGTAATTTCACTGGCTTCAATGTCCTTCAAACCGAAACACAACATTGCTTACACACTGTTGCCTGGCGGCAGAAATAGATAAAGTGGTGGTACCAACCCAGACGGCCTCTCGCATACGAGGGACTTACCACCTCCGAATCCGAAAAACACGGCTTCTGAAATTTTTCGAGCTCCTGTGACCTATAAAAACTGCATATACCGTGACATGCGCCCGCGCAGCTGCACTACAGTGTGCACCTGCCGCTTGCCACATTATCTACTCGTATGTATGGAAATCAGGACTTTATCACTAATACTAATACATTTATATATTACAAATTACATTTAATAGCACAACATGTGTGGTGTGTTGAAATAATTATACTAATATGGGTTACCGTATAATTTCGGGTAATTTATTTATTGGATATTATTAAAATATAAGCATCTGTTCTTTTTACATATACATTATGACAGGTGGTCCTCGTTCGAATAAATCCTATAGTAATTGGCTTATAAAATACGTTCTGGTATTTCTGTCGTCTATCATCAAGATGTCCACTGCTGAACATAGGCCTTCCTCAAAGATATCCACATTTTATGGAATGTGAGGAAGAATGAAGCCGGCTTGACCAGGTACCGCCGTAAAGTAGCTGAGGCCCAAAGCTCCCTCCCCCTCCCAATCCCTTAATTATCCCTTTTGAGGTCGGCAACAAGCCCATATTTCTTCTGGTTTTGTATGCGTACATGGGCAGTGGAGATCAGTTACATTTTTTTTTTGTGTTGACGCTTGCTGTAAGCCTGACACTAGTCGGCTGTATACAGCTTCACCGGACTTTCGGGTGAGCGCTTTAGGCGCTACCCTTAAAGAGGTGCTCGCTTGCCGGTCTATGCTATAAAGAAATAGTCTTTCACCCATTGAAATAAAACTAATTTAAACGGATTTTATCGCGGTTTTTTATTTCTATTATGGTCCCGACGTTACGAAAGCGTCGGGACCATAATTAAAATAAAAAACCGCGATAAAATCCGTTTAAATTAGTTTAAATTAGTTTTATTTCAATGAGTAACATTCGCGTAAACGTAAGAAATCATTAGTCTTTCACCCAGTTGTGCAATAGATTATAGACACAGTAATCATAACAGATATTGGGCATCGTACTGCGACGGACGCTGCCGGGCGGAGTTGCCTTATCTCGTTTGTATGCAGAGCGGATCTGTCGCATCTTGATAAACGCACTCCAAGGATCGTGCCGTGTTGTGTAGAAAGCTTTATGGTGGCTGTTTTATTAGTATTTCTAGTGGTTGGTTGGTATAGTTTGAAGATAATGGGGAAAAGACATAGGCGTAGCAACCGAATAGGTTTAAGATCTTTCTAGTCCATTCCAGAATTCGACTAACCATCGCCCAGATGTCCTTTTATACCTCTCAACTGGAAGCAGAATTGAAAAATGACCTACTCCTTATACACACGCTTTCTTAGGCTGAAATCTATAGAACAAATTCCAATTTAAGTCAAAAGTCAAATGACTTCGCTAAGTTTGAACTAACAATACGGTGACTCGATCGACTCGTGAGTTCGGCTCTCTTGTGAGCCGAATTCATCAGATTACAAAATATTTGCAGTTTTGTAGATCAATTAAAATGTTTACTTTCTTTTCTTCCCTTATGAGTACCATTTAAAAGATTTACAGTAGTTTTTTAAATAATTGACTATGTACGTGAAATGAACATATTTACGTTGACTTTAAAAAATCGACTTATGTGAGTTCATATCGAAGTTTACTACGAAATGTCACATTCTGGTCGACTTAGATCGGAAAATGTTGTTGGATCAAATCTGAGTACATTGACTACTTAGACATCATTTCGGGAACACGGGAAGCTTTTGACCAATAATGGAAATAATTTTCGAAAACCATTGTGTAGGGAGGGGTTGCAAAATGTGGAATGCAAAATGAAATCGTATTTGTCGCGAAACAATAACTCGAAATTTAAGATCATTGTTCTCTAAACAATCGCGTGCTACAGTCCCTAAATGTAATTGCTGTGTATAGGGTGTGATTCATTCTGTGTTGCTGTTTGTAATGTTAGATGACGGCCCATCAACCCTCCGACTTCTCAATGTTGTGTGCAAAATGGTTTAAAATTAAATGTTAGCACTCGTTTAGATTTTACAGTGTCTACACATTTGTTATTTTGAATTTCGATGATGGTGTACCCCTTATAATCCTCGCCCTCTTTATAGACCCAAAATATTCGTCTGTCTGGTGCGGGCGTAGGGTTGCAAGACATTCTGATAACATAGCTGTCTATCTCACTTTCAGTCATCACTTATTCGTTATAGATGTTGCTCCATTGCCTAGTATCCGGCTCAACTGCCTTGAAATCCGACTTTATATTTTTATGCACTTAAATGATTACATCACTCAGATCTTATTATCACTAACTGCGCGGCACCACACTGCGCTCATCACCCCGAGACATACAACGTAATGTCTCTTAATGTCGAGTAATTTCAATGGCCTCAAAGACCTGCATCGCTACATAGGCGTGACACCCGACTGTTGACCCCGCGGTCATTTGCATGTCACATAGAAAGCAATAAACATTTCTATAAATCGAATGACGGGGACCCTCCCGTCAACTGCTGTAAAGTTTTACGATTTCCTTCGGGCGGCGAGCGCTCGGCCCCCCTCGCCAATGTTCGCGACACCATGACTGAAGGTCACAAGTGGAGATCGCATTGGCACTCATCGCCACCCAATTTTGAACTTTACTGCTTATAAAATTGAGTTGTTCTAGGGTGATAGGGCATGTCATATCAGATTAGTTGTACGGCAATTAACCGGTCGCAAGGCCGTCATGTCCGCCGCTCTGTATGTCGATGCAGTTAGACACTTGATCTGCATAATTGTGACCAAATGTGGGTGAACACTGCAACAGTGTGCACCAACACTGTTGTGTACTAATGGTGTGTCATTCAAATATAAACCGGTACAAATACAAATCCTGATTTGATCCGTTGTGCTGACTTGAGCTATGACAATTGATAGCTTAGAACTTAGTTCACTTAGGTTTTTTTAGTGTGGCATGACTGTTGAGTGTATTTATTCAAAAAAATACAAGTCAATATCATGATTTAGGGAAAAATTACGGCTCAGAACTTCCCTCACAATTACCAAGATTAGGATTAAAGTAGTCAAATTCGTGCTATTCGATATCTACTATGGTTGCTGATTTCAGTCATTGTCTGTGAGCCGTTTCCAGAACCTATCAGCTCATATATCGTTGACTTACCTAACCTAACCTAACCGTAATTGCCTCTAGCTCAGTCCTTTTTCGTCTGGCGGCTAGACGCCGGCGCTCAAACCCATACCTCCTTATACGTGAGGATCGTAAGCTTTTATGACATTCACGATATCTGAATCATCAGTCATCGAGCTCAAGGGCCTCGCCATACTACAGCGGATCATTAGGTAGGTTTTTAGGAGGCTTAATTCGGGCAACACCGGTTATAACTATATAGTAAAGGTTGCAAAAATGTATCTACAACAATTGTAAACTAAGCGGACGTGTCGTTGTCGTCGCGTTCTCCTGTCGCGCACCTCTAAGTCTACCTTAATGCCAACGGAATTCTATTTTCAAATTTTACATACGTTAATTACGCGACGACTTCTCAGGTGTGATCAGAATGATCATAGTATGAAATTATGTTTTAGACTGAATGATGAAACAAGTACAAAATAATGCATGGCACTGGACTGCGTTCGTCACCCCGAGACATAAGTTGTTAAATCTCATAATGTCCAATAGTTTCACTGGCTTTAAAGCGAAACATAACAGTGATTACACATAGCTAATTGGCGGCAGAAATAAAAAAAAGCGGTGGTACCTACCCAGACGGCCTCTCGCATAGCAGATGCCTACCACCTTGTAAACATATTTTATTGTAAACACCTTATGACCAATAATACGGAGCGACTCATCAGTCGTAATGTGGTGAGGTCCATATGCATGTGAACGACGTTACGGTGAAGAAACTCACGATGATAGATGGATACGCGACCCGTTCCTGTTACGGTGGGCGATTATCGATAATAGATAATAATCGATATTGGGCATCGAAGCCGCAGCGTTGCGCAACTGCTTGTGGATAAATATTAAAGGCAGACTTCCGATGGTTGCGTGAAACGTCAGACGTTGCTGTCAATGATGCTTTATTCTTCCGACAGTACAGTTTTCAGATTGATACGCTGTGCCGGCCTGCATTAGTGGCGGCATCGTCCAATGGTGTCACACATAGATTTTAGATCTTGTCGAGACTAGAAAGAATTTCCGTGTTTTCTTTCCGGCGTTTTTACCATACCTATTATTGGAATCAAGTTTAACAGCTCGCGTCATGGGATCCACTTCTCCGTGGTGCTTGATCTGGCTGGCATCTGGCTTCTCCAGTTGTAAATGTCCTTTAATACCTCCGTAATTTATTATTTTGTTTCCCGTTTTGCTATGGAGGGAAGTGGAAAATTAATATTTCCAACTCCTCCCTAACCTATCTGATTAATTTCGTTGCGGAACAAAGACATTTAGGCATTCCCAGAGATTCGCCGAGCTTCACTGCTCGGTGTCAACAAAATGCGTGCCACTTTTGATCCTGTTGCACAGGAGTTACAGCGGCGGGTGTGTGGGCGGGATAATCTCACGTAGATTTTCATAGTACGAAGCGCAGACGCGACCATCGGAAGTCTGCCTTGTGGCCGCGTGAGGAACGCGCGTCCGATTCACTGCCAAGGACGCCATTTCGCTTTTCGGTCGTCGATCCGACGGCGCTTGCGCAATGCGGTCGGGTCCCGGGTCCCGCCGCGGGGCCTGTTGCGCCACGCGTAATCGCCAGTTGCCCAACCTGCCCACGAGTCTTCATGCAGAAAGTGAATCGGAATCACAGAAATAAGTACTATAAGTACTACTACTAAGTACCAGTAAAATCTTTGAGTGGTAGAGCTTTGCTGTAGACGGTTCTGTCTTGTTTTGTTGTACGGTGAGTGAGATATCCGGAAGCCGAAATCCAACTCTTCTTCCCAACCTCTTAATTAATCCTTCTTTTTAAGGACGGCGACGCGCCTATGATTTTTCTAGTTTTGTGGGCGTACATGGGCGGTGGAGATCACTTACCATAACGGGAACAAGTTCTAATATCAGGAAAACCATGTGTGGTTTTACGAATAGAACACTTAAGTCACTAGTCGCTCAGCCTAAGGACGATGCTATAAGAGCAATAATAATAAGCTAAATTTATGCTTCGTTGACTTATTTACTTATTTATTTACTGCTCGACAGTCTCGCGTGACGCAGTGAGCGAGTAGCTGGCTGCAAAGTGAGAGGCCGTGGGTTCGATCCCCGCACCGAGACAAACGTTTGTGTGATCTACGATTATTTGTTTCGGGTCTGGGTGTTGTGGAAAATGTAGTCCCTTGTAGTTCCTGATACCCACGACACAGGTTAACCTAGTGTGAGGTCAGGACTGTGTGTATGTGTGATGGGTGTATTTATCATCATTATTACTTAGATTTCTATGGTCTGAATAAGGCTTAGCACACACCCGGCGAAAAGACAGACGCTTTAACATAACCTAATAAAATAGTGATACACAAAGATCGCTCACCCGACGTTCTTTATTTGAAAAAATGACCGTTTTATCGGAGCTTCCGTCTCGCATATTCATGAAGTTGACGGGCGCTTGTAAATGTTTGTTGGCAGTGCAACTTCATCAAATAGACGGCGAGCGATAAATTGCACAATTGAGAGCGATCCGTCGAGCGACTCCGCTGCTATCTGATTATGACGTTCTAATGGGTTCGCCATTCAATTTGTAATGCAGGATGTCGTGCAGTTGCGATAGTGTGTGACATAGGGTTTGTCCGTTAGCCGGTCCAGTACGGAAATGACGAGTATAATATATTATTAAACATTTTTAACTTAAAAATCCGTTATTTATATCAACATATTGATTTCTTATGTTTACGCGAATATTACACATTGAAATAAAACTATTTTTTTATTTAATTTTGGTCCCGACTTTTCTAAAACTTCAGCTGTCGTGGTCACGGAGTGGACTGAGGTGTAGGTTGTTCAGAAAAGCTAATGTTACAATGCTTACCTACTTTTTTTTTTTTTGTTTTTGTGGGGCTCTATGCCCCACTCTCGTCCCTCTGATATTATTTTTCAGAGATGTTACCCAGCTAGAAAAATTCTCAACATCTTTTAACATAAAAACCCCGTAATAATGCAATGTAAAAAGGATATATAAATATATATAAATAAAAATGCTTACCTACTGTGACCACGAAGGGAGGGTACCGGATATATTTGGACCCGACTGGCTAATGACCACCGTACACATGGTGAAAAGCTCGTTCAGGCTAGTCGCGTTCCGGGATCAATGTATATCTAGTAACTTCAGGCCGGCATAATTCTGCTGACTGTCGAGGGACGCAATGTCTTTTGACATTCGACATTATTCTGCATTGTTCTTAATACCAGGTCCACTTTGAAGTGCCAGGATATAAAATATATCACCTTTGTGACAATTTCAGCCATTTGCATTCGCTGATTACAATTTTGTATCTTTAAATGTCCGTTTAGAAAGACATGATAATGCGACAAAAGGCAGGTGCATACGTCAGCCCAAACTCCCTTTCACAAAGATGTTTTGTGTACATAGACAAATAAATTTACAAGACGCTACATTATACGGTAAGCGGGGCTTACCTTGCTTGAACTGTTAGGGCCAAAACACGGGTCAGCATACGCCTCTATTGATTTATTCATTCTGTCAACGCTTGTTTAAGTTTATTCACGGCGTAGTTATTGGGTTGACCAAACAGAACAACCTATCGCTGCCATATTTTCAATGTGTTTAATGTATGATCTTGCATTTTGTTCATTTAGCATTCTAACACCATATGTGTTTGGAGTTTTCGTCATAGTAGAAAGCCGAAAAACGAGCAAATGAGTCACCTTGTAGTAGTTGATTTCCTCGAACCATAATACGAGAAGAATTATGGGTGCGTGCGACATTTGAGGGAAGCTATAGGAATTCAGTAATTTATTTATTTATTGAAAAGATACACCTTTGGTTTATCACTATGCACTTAAACTACAGTTAAAATTCACAGTTCTAGTCTATGTCGTCGCCTATTAGCGTATACAACAATTTATAAATGGTTTAGTTTACAATCATTTAGTAATTAAACATGCGATAGTTGAAATGCTGAAAATAAATCTTGATCAATAAGGTTGAGTGTTTTGTGGCCTCTTTGTAAGTTTTTCGGTCTGTGGTGTACAATTAGTCTGCCGAAATGCGTTGCACCTCACTCCATCCGGTGTAGGTTTTTTGGTTCGCCAGCTGCTCGCGACGGCCGCGGCAGGTGGTATGCCGTTTCGCCGAAAATCGTCGAATGTGCGTCTGCGCATTCAGTTTTTGTACGGATTGTATGAAATCTTTAGGATTTAAATGTGAACGCATACCATAAATAAGTTCGGTCATTGTGAATGTTTTGCTGTTGGGTATATTGTGAGTTGCTTTTCAATGTGTTTTTTATAATGTCAATTTTGATTCAAACAATCGTTGGGACCTCTGTCTCTCTTACTTTAATCGTCTACTTAAAAGCAGAACGGGGTATCTAATAAATAAAAAAAAGAATGGAAATAAAATAATCATTCCTGTCGCAAAGAAACGGTCGCTTTATTATGCGCCATATATGAATAAATGCTATTACCAAATAAAATATATGTTTAATTACAAAAATAACACTTTGACTTTAAAGATGATGAACGGAAAGATGTCTACACATATTATATACGTGACAAACAGCTGTCTATACGTTGATTCATAATTGGTGGTTAAGTCTTACTCAAACATTGTGGAAAGAACCTAAATCTCTCTATCGTATGCTTAAATTAAGAATGACATAAGAACAAAAACTAATTTTTTTCTTTCTTTTGTGTCTGTTTGTGTTTCTAAACAATTGGTCGGCTGTTTTTCCCAATACAATCTATCATAACAAGACGGTGAGTAACGTAATCCGAGGTTTCTTACATGTCATGTATAAAAAATAGAGTTTGAGTAATGACATGTCAAAATATCGTCTCATGCTGAGGTGACACGCTGACTTAACCTTATTGCGATGTTGAGCGCTTAAGTCACAGCTAAAAATGATTCACATTCCGATATATTGACGATATTTTCTGCCTTTGTGAGTTATGCTACTTGAGAGTCTAGGCGACGTGTTTCTATACATATTGCGTTTAAGTGTATTGAAAAATACTTCGCGGGTTAACATTACCTAGTTGAGTATATATATTATGTGTGGAGGAGTGGCATGCCAGGCTGGACAGCCCGAGTGCTGGTTTGAGGACCGTCGCGGCAGTGCGTCCTGTCTTCGAGGAGTGGTTGGACAGGCGCCACGGTGCGCCAACATTCCGGCTGACACAGGTGCTGACGGGCCACGGGTGTTTCGGCTCGTACCTGTGTCGGATAGCCGGAAAAGAGGACTCGGCCGTGTGCCACCATTGTGGCAACTGCCGCGAGGACACGGCTCAACACACTCTCGAGGAGTGTCCAGCCTGGAACGACGAGCGCAGCGCTCTCAGGACAGTCGTCGGAGTAGACCTCTCGCTGCCGACCGTGGTCGCTGCCATGGTCAGCAGCCGGAGGTCATGGCGTGCGATGGCCTCCTTCTGCGAGTGCGTCATCACGCAGAAGGAGAGCGCAGAGCGGGATCGTGAGCGAAACGATCCCGCTCGCCGCCAAGGGAGACGTAGGAGGCGCCGGGTGGACGACTGACCGGCGTCTCCCGCCCTGTGGAATGGGGGCGTTTGGAGAATTCCACCACGGTATCCCCTGCCTGTCGTAAGAGGCGACTAATAGGGGCCATCGGGGGTCGCGGGCGCGCAGCGGGGGACTGTCGTAGCGCCCATTTAGTACCTTTGTACGTGCGACCCCGAGATGGACGGCAGCACGGGTGGTCGGCCTCGTTGCTGCCGTTGACGCCGAGGACGTCCTTCGGTGTGCGGGGGCTTCTGAGCCCCCCCAATTGGAGACGGGCCGCTAGGCGCCACCGCGCAGGGGCGGTTCCGGCAGCAATCCTTGGCTTTCCCAAGGAGACCCCGGGACCGCTCCACATGCGCCGAAGAAGGCCACCGCGGGGTTTTGGTTGGTAGTTACCGGCATAGGGTGTAAATAGTGTTAGGGACTCGGCTCAGCGGTCGCCCGGATGTTTTCCATCTCTCCCGGGCGATTCGCTGGGTCGTAAGGCCGGTAGAACCCAACATAACCGTTCCACCTTCCCCCGGTGGGGCGGTAGCAATAAACGGCTTTCCCCGCGAAAAAAAAATAGTAGGCAGAAATACAACTAGTGCGTGCAGCCACCGTCAACTTATTTTCTCACGATGGGTTAAGGAGCTTGCCCATCGTCATTTCAAACACACATTCGAACCGCGGGCAACTCACGTGGGCTTGTTTCGAATCGAGACACAAATTGCGATTGCTTGACCTGGGATTTGTACCCAAGACCTCACGATTTCTCAACCGAAGTACGATGCCGTTGCGATTTAAGGTGAAAAAAGTAACAAATGGCACGGGATATCTATGCTGATAGATATGATACAACTGTCCCATTCATTAGATCGATGTTGGGTGGGGGCAAACCGCAAGGTAGCCCCCGCTCATGTCACGGCCCTTCGCCCTAAGTAGGTCAGCGTGACGGCGCGCCCGCCGCCTGCTGTATCGATCCGATTATCGTCACGCCCTTTGTCCTTTAGGCCGCGGACTCGAAGTTAGCGGCAAGCGGCGGCGGCGCGGGTGCGGCGCGTTCAAATACATAGATTTGAACGCGCGGGCGCGAGGAGCGACGTACGAGCGGCGTGCGACAATCGAGCGGCAACTGCGCGTCTGCATTGACGTACTGCTGTGTATTTTCAAAAATGCCCGCCGACGTGGTGGAGCAAATTATTTCAATGATTTTTTATATGGAACATCATATTCACATCAATTTCGTTCGCGAACAGACACTAATTTCTCATAGTACAACACTACGCCGCTCTAGCGCCGTGCGATCTGCCCGCTGACTTCGAGATCGGGACTTCGCCGCATCCGCGCCGCCGCCGCCGCCGCCCCGCACCCGCTGACTTCGAGTCCGCGGCCTTAAGGACACTGTACGCCCTTCAAAGTAGAACAAATTGGTTGTCTATTGTTTTTTTTAATAAATAGAATATAATAGACGCCAGTACTAGGAAGTCGGTTGATGCAGGCCGCTTCCAACAGGTCGGTCCTGAAATGTTTGGAGAAGGCCTATGTTCAGAAGTGGACGTCCTGTGGCAGATGATGATAATAATGATGAATATACTAATCTCGTGATTAGTATGGCGTAGACACGGTGTCAAATAAAAACTGTTATATTTTTCAGTTGTAAAATGACTGTGATGAAAGCGAGTTCTGTGCACTTAAAAAATAATGTCATTTTGCAAGATTCTCATTTATTATAATGTATTTCTATTTTAAAACTAGAATATTTTTTTATGCCAGCAAAATTAGTTTAAATTATTGAATTTAGTAAAACAAAATCAGTATCTCCATTTGAACTTGCTGTGGGTGGTTCCTTTTTGCATAACTAGGTCCAATTAATCTATCAAATTCCGGGAATGTCTCGGAATTTTTATAGTTTTTTTATAATGTCTAGACAAAATTACTGATTACTTGTATACGTTTTATACTCCATGCGCGTACTGAGAAAGCAATATAATAATAGTTACAGTTTTATGTGGTATTTTTATTGAACCATTTTATTTTAACATTCAAAAGAACATGGTTACCTAATTTATTCAAATTTGTATGGCAACACTGCCGGTGTTGTCATATTCATGGAATTTACATAAAAATGTTACTTGGGAAAATATCTAATTATCGGTCACGTTTCGTTGCGTTCGGTTAATTTTGTTTTTATTCATCATTCCTCGTATTGTAGTTCAAGATATTATTATTACATGAATTTATTACAATATTGTTGAACTGGTTGAATTTAAATCAAACATTATTACCGTCAACGACTGTGGAATGTGGCAATGGATTGGCAGGGTTCCGTACCATAAGAAAAACTCTCCTGGCGTCCATATTAATACATATAAGTTTATAGTAGAAATAGTATATTATGATAGTTATATGATAATAGTAATAGACAGTAGATAGTTGCTTTATAATATTAGAGCCAATAAGTATAAGTAGTTAATAAAATGTTTTGTTAAGATTCCGTTGCTTTTACTAGTCAACCCGTAACACCCTGCTAACCGATTTTTACTATGATAGTCATTCTCTTCACATATTCAAAGTCCTTCCATATCTTATAGGGTATGTTTTAATATACATTTCTCTGTATATTGAAATATAAAATAAAAAAATGATAATACACTCCTTTGCAAAAAAAACGGGCGGGTTTGATTTTTTAACATTATTGGTAATAATTTAGTTCTTCAGAGGTTTTAATAGCCAAACTATGTTACTGGCACTTAATAAGGAGTCTGGGTATGAAAAAAAGTTCATTCCAAATTCAAAACTTTTGTTTTTTAAATTATTAATCCCTTTTTCATTTTGTGACACTTTTTGCGGGTTTGCGGTTAAAAGGTTATCAAGCAACTAAAAGTAACTTTTCGTTATTTTTAGTACAACAATTTATGTTTATCGCATAATTCTGCCTTATTGTGACTTAAAACAGATATCTTTGTGTCTATCGTAATGGCAGAAAAAGCAATGAGAGCTAGTAAAATTATAGCGCTGCTGGAAGAGGGGTGTAGCCAATGTTACGTCTCACAGCGGTTAAACGTGAGTCGTTCAACCGTACAAAGAACCTGGACTCGATACCAAGAGACAGGTTCCGTTCAGAGAAGGCAAGGTTCTGGGAGAAAACGTTGCACACAGCCGCGAGACGATCGCTTTTTAGTGACTCAGGCGCTGAGGAACCGCAAATGCAGTTACATAGACCTCAAAAGAAACCTTGAAGAGGTACGAGGAGCACAAGTTAGCCTATGGACTGTGAGGAGAAGACTTTTAGCTGCTGATATACGTAGTCGACGACCAGCGCGGGCCCCCAAGTTACTCCGTGAGCACCGGATTGCGCGGTTGAGGTTCGCTAGAAATTGCCTATCTTGGACACCAGGTAACTGGAGTAGCGTACTCTTCTCCGATGAGGCTCGAATTTGTCTGCATGGTGAGGACCGACGTCGGCGAGTGTTACGAAGACCAGGGGAACGCTATGCCGATGTGTGTTTTGAAGAAATCACCCCTTATGGTGGAGGGTCCGTTATGTTTTGGGCGGGCGTAACTTCCAACTATCGTACCGAGATAGTATTCATAGAAAATGGCTCACTAAATGCGCATAGGTACATAACAGAAATCCTTTCTCAAAATGCACAACCCGCATTGACTGTAATTGGTGAAGATGCCATTTACATGGACGATAATGCTCGGGCCCACCGTTCTGGCGACGTAGATGCTTATATGCAAGAGGTCGGTATTCGTCGTTTGGATTGGCCAGCGCGGAGCCCCGACCTTAACCCCATTGAGCACGTTTGGGACCTCCTAAAAAGGCGAGTACGATCTGTCCAACCACCTCCACAAAACATCAGAGAGCTTAAACGTGTAATCTCGACTGAGTGGGAACACATTCCACAGGACACCATCAAAAGCCTGGTGGGAAGCATGCCAAGACGATTACATGCCGTAATCGCTGCAAGAGGAGGTCATACTCGTTATTAATTTTTATTTTTTAATGTCTCTTTTATTAAAATACCATAAAAATACTCGTAGTCTTAATTTCATTATACCCATAAAAATGTCCATTTTAACACGGCTCTCTGTTTACATTGACTAAAACACCGATACCAGGATAAAAGTGTTAAAAAACTAGATTCTCATTGATAATAAGAAATTTCTAGTCATCCAAGCTAATGACATACTAAAAATATAATAATATTTACCCATAGAAAAGCTAAGGTAAAGTGTGTGTGTAAGGTGCCCGTTTTTTTTGCAAAGGAGTTTATAATATTAAGATAAGTATAAGACCGAGTACTATGTATGCATACATTGTAATAGTCCGATTATATACTGTTTTGTTGTCCCAATAAAGCATAAACAAAAAAATAATATAAAATATAATAACTCCGGCTATATGCGCGGGAGCTTGTAAATATGTATTTCTGTGCGTGACGCGACACTGGTCAGCCATTACTTATACATATTATAGCTATTAAAATAATGATAGATACACACATCTCTATACAAATACGCAATATGAATATAAGAAGCTGAATTCCAACACAATATTCTAATAAAAAAAAAAAATCTTTATGTGGCCAGTATCTTTTATTTTCCCCAGAATAACACTTGTTACACCCCACAGTTGCCAGCGCATCCCGCGACATTGACCCCGTTGTTCATTGTTTAACATAACTCTATAACAAGTGAATTAATACATTTAGGGTAAAGTGAACATTGTGTGGCATTGAACTACATACGCGTGGGAAATTTCACTGCGTTTGCTTTTTGTTAGTCAAGTGTTCTTGGGGTAATTGGTTTGTAAAACGGATTTGTTATACAAGAAACAGGGAATCGTGGGTGTATTCAGAGGCTTATAGCTTTCACAAGTCTAACTACTTACTAACGAGTCACCCTCGGCTATTTAAAAAAAACATATTGTACTACGTCTAATAATTTCTACGTAAAAGTGACTTGGCGAATTTTTCTCATAGTCGGTAACTTCTATTTCAGGCGTACAGGCATTATGAATCATTTTTTTTAACCGCAATACGTCTTAAATGAACGTAAATCTACAATAAACAGGAGCTAGAAACACACCACCAGCTGATAGAACAGCTGAATCATTCCAAATGTCGAAATGACTAAACTCATCGTCAAACTGAAGCTTTTTTTTTAAATAAAACTAATTTAAACGGATTTTATCGCGGTTTTTTTATTAATTTTGATCCCGACGTTTCGAAAGCTTTTCTAAAAAACAAAAAAAACTAATTAATAAAAAAAACCGCGATAGAATTAGTTTTATTTCAATGAGTAATATTCGCGTAAACATAAGAAATCATTATGAAGAAATATTTGTTCACTGAGATTTCCTACTGCCGACTGCCTCGGTGGTGCAGTTAATACAACGCACGTCACATTAGGCCAGCGTAGTGGAATCTCTCTTATTAATAGCATAGCTTAACACAAGCGGGATGGATACAATTAATACAATTATTATGGTAAAGGCAGAATCTATCAGATCCTGTTAACTCCAGTGACACAGATCTACGCGACAATACCTCATTAACATGAGAGCACCGTGTGAATATCCAAACGCAGCGGGACATAAGCGCCGACCACACTACACCGTACTGTACAGCTAGTTCCGTGTAGAGCATAAATCCCAGCTGGCAATTAACATGTGGCGCCGATTATGTCGCCGGCTCGCTTGCTGATTCCGTATTCCATCGGCAGATGCGGAATCACAAGACTGTCTGGATAGATCTGTGTCAAGTGTCTAGGGTTGTTTGAGCCATCTCATCTCATTTTATCTTGATTTTCTGGTGGGCTTCTCTAAATTACGCCAACCATCTTGGTCTTTGGCAGCCCGCATCCATCCTCTAAACTTAGCAGCTGGTGGGAGGATACTTGTATCCGACCGGATAGCGACCACCGTACATTGGTGCTAAAACCTGCCATAGTGCCATAGACCTTGCATGGGTCGCGTTCCAGGGTCAGTCAGTGTATATTCGGTTCTCCCCAGGGGGTTTGCCCCCTGATCCTAACCCTTTTCCCATCCCTTTTTCCTTCCCCTCCCCCTTGGTCCTTTGGCAGGCCGGCATGATCTTGCCGACCTACGATGGACACATTGTTTATCGTTTGTCGACACTATTCTTCGATTGCGCTACACTTACCATCAGCTGTAGCGTAGTCACTTTGCCGAGCCAGTATAAAAAAAAAGTTCGTCTTGCAGCATCGCGTTACTCCTATACTATATTAGTTGCTTAAACGTGGTCGTCATTCCAGCACAAGCAGCAAATTCTGACCCGATCACTTATCACAATTCTTCTATTCCCCAGGGGCAAATTCGCGTCAGTCCGCAAGATCCGGCACCTGGTGTCGGGCGAGGAGTACGCGGCGAAGTTCATCAGGAAGCGGCGGCGGGCGGCGGACACCACGCGCGAGATACTACACGAGGTGGCGGTGCTCGCGCTGTGCGCTGACTCCAAGCGTGTCGTCAGCTTGCACGAGGTACGTAGTGAGACGTCAGTGAAAGGCTGGGATTAGCGATTGACTGGTTTATTCAAATATATATCTATACTACCCGCCACCTTAACAATATATTACGACTGGGGATCGTCACAATCATGTTTTTTGTTGCTTTATTCCGGCTTAGTGCCAGGGTCCATTTTCATTTTAAAGCTTCCGTTTCACCTGATCTTAAGTATATACAGTAGTGAGACCATCATGTCTCTCTTATTATGCTGCGCGCTGTATTACTCTGTGCAGTTCGCACAGTTGAAGTGAACCATTCATCCGGATGTATCCATCCGTTGTGCGATGAATGAATCCAGCGGTAAGAATCAATCCAAACAACTACTCGGAACACTCCCCGTGATATATGCGATGAAAGGTGCAAAGAGAAGCAACGTTTCTTCGTAGTTCTAGTGAGTCAAGTCCATCGGAAAGAAGCCGGCTCTTCGAAGATAACGATAACGATTCGAGTCGCTCTTCTTTGGATGCCGTCATATAAGATAAGCTGATGCTGGTGTAGTCGGGGTAGATTTAATCGACCCCAGACCGAAACTATTAATACATATCATGGATTGTTTCCTTGTTATGCAATGGGGCGATAATCAATAATGACCTTCGTATTTACCGTTTCCAGGTGTACGAAACCCGTTCAGAGGTGGCCATAGTGCTGGAGTTATGCGCTGGCGGCGAACTCCAGCGTCTTCTGGACGAAGAGGAGCGGCTCACGGAGGGCGCGGCGAGACGAGCATTACGTCACGTACTCGAGGGCCTGGCGCATCTGCACGCGCGTAGAGTCGCCCATCTAGACCTGAAGCCACAGAACCTGCTGCTGTCCGCGGGCGGCGAAGAGCTTCTGATATGCGACTTCGGCATCAGCAGAGCGATACAACCCGGCGCGCATGTCAGGGAGATATTGGGCACGAGGGATTATGTCGGTGAGTTAGTTTTACATGATTTTAAGATATTAATGATCATGATTACACTGTCATCGATGTTTTCATTGGGCTTCTATGCTAGGATTCTTTAAGGTGGTGTTTTGCTGGTGGTAGGATATTCATTCAAGAAGGCATGACCTGGTGCCCACCGATAAACTCATTGTTTGTCGGTGGTCGCTAGTTTTTTGGACTGCACTACGCTTAGTCTAGTCACTTTGCACTTGGTCTAGTGCAGTCACTTTGCCGTTCTAGAATAAAAAAACATGTTTATCTATTGCAACTGCTAAATTACAAGAAAATAAAATAAATATATACACCCAACACATCTGATGAAATACTAGGTTAAACCTTCAATTTTGACGACTTGCTTAACTTGATATCTTTTCTTAAAATATTGATGCGGTAAAAGAAAAGTATTATCAGTGAAATGAAGCCACAAATTTAATATATTTGCGTCGAGCCCGAGGCACAGCGTGGAGACGCGAACGCACAACGTTATAACGTAAATAGGCCCACAATATTAAAGTTAATTGAGAAATTCCCAGCGTTATACCACGCAACTTATGTGTATAGGGAGGCATTTAGCGCAGCAAGTAGGGGCCTCGGACGCCCAACAACATTTTAGTTAGAAAAATAAAATTATATAGCCAATGTTCGTGGTAATGATAATAACAATCAATACCATTACAGGGTAATATTTGCAGAATTTGTTTTAATTGGATATTAAATAAGTATTTAACAGCTTTGTTTATATATTTGTGGCATTAGAAGAGGCAAAGGTAATTAACTTTTATTATGCGTAGAAAGATAATGAAAAAAGATATATGTTCGCCCATCGACAACGAATCTCCTCAGTGGATTAATAAAATTATTATACTCAAAACCCTTATACTCAAAATGTTAAAATTTAAACTAGAATTTCTCTAAATTACGCCATTTACACTGAGTACCACTCTGTCTCGGTGTAAATATGTATATTTTGTCAACTGAAGACTGTGGTTATGACCTCATATGAATATATACATGGAACTGCTTTCAGACTCACTTGTATAATGAGAAAATTATGGTACTTTACCTTAACGGTGTGGCATATTTAATTAATGTCATTTTTATAATGTACTTTGAATTTATTTATAGTCATCGAAGAAATAAACCAAGCAAAATGTTTTAATAAGGTAGAATTAATGTTAAAATGGATTTATTTTATAATGTAATGCTTATTGAGATTCTTATCGCGTCAATAATCTTGTGGCTGAATGCTTAGGCTGCGAAACCATGAGGGCTTTGGTTCAAATCACGGATCGGGTAATCACAATTTATGTTTATGTTTTATTCAAACACCATTTTAAAGCATATGTTTGCCGTTATTATTGATGTGATTGATATTTATTGACATTGAAGCCAGTGAAATTACTGGGCATTATCACATTATTATTATCTTATGTCTCGGGGTGACGAGCGCAGTCCAGTATCATGCAATGCTTTGTAATTCAAAGTTCTGTGTGGTGTTGCTTTGTTTATCGGCAGGCGTGGTGCTTACCAACAGGCGAGCGCCTTGCTCATTTCGTCATTCAATCAATAAAAAAAAAAATCTTGTCTAGTTCCCCACAGATACCTAACGACATTCTCTTTTGGTTTACAGCGCCAGAGATCCTGTCATACGAGCCGCTGTCACTGGCCGCGGACATATGGTCGGTGGGAGTGCTCGCGTACGTCCTGCTCAGCGGGTACTCCCCGTTCGCGGGCGACACCAAGCAGGAGACGTACCTCAACATCGCACAGTGCCAGCTCTCCTTCCCGCGGGAGCTGTTCAGGGGCGTGTCGCAGCGCGCCGTGCATTTCATAAGGGAGACGCTTGTTGTTGATCCGAAGTGAGTTGGTAGTTCTTATTAGCCGATTTAAAGTTTTACTAATTGACAGCTCTACTTGACAGCCTCTGTGGCGCAGCGGGTGAGTAGCCGGCTGTGAAGCGTGGGGCCGCGGGTTCGATCCCCGCACCGAGACTAATGTTTGTGTGATGCACAAGTATTTGTTTCGGGATCTGGGTGTTGTGAGACCGAAAGTCTCTCGTAGTTCCTGATACCCACGACACAAGACTCGTATCTTACTGTGGGGGTCAGGACTATGTGTGTGACTGTTGGGTGTATTTATTTTTATTTTATTACTAGTAAACCCGGCCACACGTTGTTGTGGCTATGGTATATGTTAAATTATATTGTAGTAAACTATTCAGTACAGTATGCGCCATCTATTGGATACTTACTCAATCCAGCCGATAAAATACCCTATACCGCCATCTGTTAGAATTTTATGGAAGTCACAGCTTACTAATGATTCGCAATTAAAAAAAATCCGGCTATAAATTGAGATATAAACTATCCTATCAATCATGTTGGATCGAACTGCACAAAGTGTGCAAAATTTGATTAGAATCGGTTCAGTAGTTTAGGAGTACATCGCGGACAAACAACGTAACACGTAATTTTTTTATATAAAGAACATGTATTATAGATTTATGTATTGATATCTGATATAGTATTTATTTCTTTTATCACATTTATACACCCACATTGTCTCGTCTCTGCATCACCTGTAGGTTGACTGTTAGAGAATGCCTCTGGCATTAAGTCCGCCTTTATACATGTTTTATATATAAAGTTTAAATAAATAAAAAAAGGTGGCTTTTAATTCGGGAAATAAAGATAACTTTTAGCGCTGAAGTGATTTTTTTTAATGTCGCAATGTTATTTTGTGTGCTATTGAGAAGATTTATAAAGTCGTTAAAAACTTCTAGCATAAGCTTTGTACCTGTAATATGTTGTCTCCTTACCCCATTGGGGATACAGGCGTAAATTTCTTTATGGCTGTTTTTTTTATTTGATTGACGAGCGCTCGCCTGGTGTTAAGCGCCACGCCTGCCCTTAAACAGAAGCAACACCACACAGAACTTTGAATCCAAAACCACCCCGAGACATAAGATGTTAAGTCTTATAATGCCCAGTAATTTCACTGGCTTCAATGTCCATCAAATCGAAACACAACAGTGCTTTCACACTGTTTGCTAGGCGGTGGAATTAGGCAAAGCGGTGGTAACAACTCAGACGGCCTCTTCTTTTTTCCAGTGGTCGTCTTACAGTGGACGAGTGCCTGGAGCACCCCTGGTTGAAAGACGAGGCGGACATCCCGCGCGTGATCGTCGGCGTCGGGTTCGAAGCCGCGACGCAATCCGACGAGGACGGCGACGACCACAGCGTTAACGGACTTAACGGAATTAATGGAGTTAATAGTGTTAATGGAATTAATGGAGTCAACGGATGTAATGGAGTTAACGGAGTGAACGGTGTTAACGGTCACAACGGTGTCAATGGGTGCAACGGAACCAATGGAACACACGACGATGAGAAAGGTGAGATGGTGTTAGAGATTTTTTTATAGCTTTAAACGATCAGCTTTGGCTGGTGGTAGGATATTCATATCCGCCCGGAGAGCGACCACCGTACACCTGCTTTTTGCCTCTCCGAAGAGGGAAGAGGCATTTACTTATATAAGCCGGCATGACTGGTGACCACCGATAAACTCATTGTCGGTGGTTGCTGGTTTTTTGGACTGCACTACGCTTACCATGAGATGTAGTGCAGTCACTTTGCCGTGCTCGGATAAAAAAAATACTAATCTTGAGATAATCAGGAATTGCTGCAAGAGACTTCCTCCTATACAAACTTGACTAGAACAAAACATTTGCGAATCGCAGATATTTGTGTCTATTAAAAAATGTTTATGGTAAAGAATGATAATTACCAAATAACAAAATTTGTTGGCACCTTACAACTGTGTTGGTCCTTCGAGCCAGATTAAAAGTAAAAAGTGCCTTGAAACAGCAGTGCATTTGATAATACCAATTCTACAGAGCACACTAGTTGCCGGCGTGAGTGCGTATAAATATAAAACGTTTGAAGCTCCTGATTTGCAAATACTTTTTATTTCGATGCGGTGTTTCGATTCATTAAATAGTGGAGTGATCACAATGTTTGTTCGGAAACCGTACTTTTAATTTACTTGTAAAATTAACTTGTCACTAACACTTGAATGGCTTTCTTTAATCATGAATTGTTATTGTTTCCAGAATCGTCGCGGCCATCGTCCCCGACACCTGATGTACACGACACGCGAGAGGAGACTGACGATCGCGACAAACCTCTCAAACACGCGCACGCACGAGACGCCTCGCCACCCTTCCCAGATGCACCCTCTACACCTAAGGTCAGAAGACTAGAGTGTATCCTACCACGAGAACACTTGTAGGGATGGTTTAAGGAGCTAGGGTAGACAAATGTAGAAGTTGGAAAGGGAATGAATTGGGTGATGGAAGTTTGAAGTTGCTTTTGTTACCGATGTTAATTTTTTTTTATTGCCTTAATAGGCAGGCGAGCAAGCTGTCATACCTGATGGTAAGCGGTTATCACCGCTCATGGATATCGGCAATGCCAGGGGTACAGCCAAGCAGCTGCCTACCGTTGAAAGAATACTCTTTTTAAGCCCCGTTTTTGATAGAATTTTGATTTGTATAGGGTTCAATCTCTGCTTCCATTTTGTTTGTTTGCAGTTCCCTTATTGATGTCAACTTTTAGTTGTAGAATCGATATAAATTAGCATTATTATCGATAAAATTAATTTGCAATACACAATTATGTTTTATTGTTACTAAAATGGTATATTCTAAACCAGGTGTCGCGCAAATCACATCCACACCCACCATCAGTGCTCGCGCTCTGCAAGAAGTTCCAACCGGACTACGAGAAGCCGGCGAAGCTGTCGCACGCTATGTCACCACCGAATGATTGCGCGTGCGCGACCACGCGGGAGTCTGCGGCGGTGTGCCTGCGGGTGAGGGCGGCGCGCCCCCCGCCCCCGCCCCCCGACCGCGCCGTGCTGTGCTAGCGGTACCTGTGCTGCGCGCTGCCGAGGACATCACTCACGTGACCGCATGCACGCAGCGCGCAACACTAGCGCCACCACACCACTACACTACTGCGGGGGTCTCCCCGACCACGGTACAAAACGCATAATCGGCACGCGACCCGCCGAGCGCCCACGGAATATAACACCGCCCCGACCTAACGATCATTGCGTTACTCGTACTTATCGATCGAAACGATCGTCGAACAGTATGTTATTAGATGTTACGTTTGTATATGTCGTGAGCGGTGTAGCGGGGCGGGGGAGTGGGATAGGAGGGGAGGCGTCGCTCGCGGCATGCGGCGCCGCGCCAGTTGTAAATAATCTATTAATGATGTCGTGTTTATTTATTTGATAATGGGCTGCGCGCGCGGGACTTATCGACATCGACAGACGCGACTCATAATCGCAAGTGGACAGAATCGACATTTCGATTACAGCCGTGCTAAACTATTGTATCGATTGATTCGGATTCGAGTAGTTTGTTCAGTGCATACAAATTGAAGACGTACAAAGTTGAATGCGCGTCGTAGTGAAGTGCGTCTATCGTTGTCGATGGTTCGTCTCCGGCGCAGCGACGGTCGAGTTGGACGCACGTCGCGACCGACGCCGCTCAACGTTACATACTTACTTAGTTATTAAATAAAATTGTTAATGTGTCGGTCACGTCGCGTGACGTCTATATTTTAGATGTAAGTGTTCAGATTGTATTCAGAGCGGAGTACTTTGTCGAGTCTGAGGAGGGATGAGCGTAGTTGAGGTTGCGCCTTCGCTCCTCCACGTTTTCGAGTGTCTGGGACCAAAATTATATTGTCGCGTAGTCGCATTGATTGTATGGCTACATTGATATATATTTTAATGAAATGGCTGGATGTGTCGGTCGAGTCAATTGACATCAGTTCTTTATTATAACTATCGTACCTAATGTTGATCTATCGCTTATGGCCAAGAATTGTTAAATGTTTGATATATGTACAATATTCAAATTTTATCACTGGGAGTGACCGTTTTCGGGTTGTTATTTAGATAGGGGTCATTCCATGTAAAATCGTCTTATGGAAAAGGAATGTTTCCCGACTCATTTTAGATTTTGGTGTAACTTTGAGAAACTCTACTCTAGGGTCCCAAAGAACAAAATTTACTCGAGTTTGATTTTTACAAGCGCTTGTTTCCGCCTATTTAAACATAAAATTTTAAAAATCGATATTTTTAAACCTTATCAACATTTGCTGTGAAATTTTTCTGTTTGAAGCTATCTGCATGATCAAGACGGAATTCACAGTGGGAAAGATAGTAGTTTAAGTGTAAATGAGGAGAATTGGCTCGGACGATCCCTTTGAATAATAGCACCATGCTGAAAATGAGTGTTTTTTAGTCATTTTTCGTGAATTTTAATCGACTCTAGCGTCTTAACTGTTGAGAATTAAAAACTCATGCTCCGCGGGAATTAAGTATACATATCATAGACAAAATTCAGCCACAAGTTGACTTGAGCAGCCCACTCTTCATAGAAAAAAACTTTGCTTCAAATATTGGAATTTTAAAAAATCCCAATTTTCAGGTTATGAAACGAACGTGTTGACTGCGAGATAAAAATCTGATACTCACAGAATCTACTGTTTTTACCTTCAACTTAAAATTACTATATCACTTGTTTTGTTATTTTAATGTTTAGTGCATGTACGAGCCGTTTTTTTTTCACAGCAAACATCTGGACGTTTTTACTAATGGATTAAAACTAAAAAAAGAAAAATAAAAAAAAAACAAAAAAGTAAAAAAAAATTAAAAAAAACTACTATGTATTTAAAAAAAAAATTGAGTAAACATGAAAATAACAAAACAAGTGATGTAGTCATTTTAAGTTGAAGGTAAAAACAGTAGATTCTGTGAGTATCAGATTTTTATCTCGCAGTCAACACGTTCGTTTCATAGCCTGAAAATTGGGAGTTTTTAAAATTCCAAAATTTGAAGCAAAGTTTTTTTCTATGAAGAGTGGGCTGCTCAAGTCAACTTGTGGCTGAATTTTGTCTATGATATGTATACTTAATTCCCGCGGAGCATGAGTTTTTAATTCTCAACAGTTAAGACGCTAGAGTCGATTAAAATTCACGAAAAATGACTAAAAAACACTCATTTTCAGCATGGTGCTATTATTCAAAGGGATCGTCCGAGCCAATTCTCCTCATTTACACTTAAACTACTATCTTTCCCACTGTGAATTCCGTCTTGATCATGCAGATAGCTTCAAACAGAAAAATTTCACAGCAAATGTTGATAAGGTTTAAAAATATCGATTTTTAAAATTTTATGTTTAAATCGGCGGAAACAAGCGCTTGTAAAAATCAAACTCGAGTAAATTTTGTTCTTTGGGACCCTAGAGTAGAGTTTCTCAAAGTTACACCAAAATCTAAAATGAGTCGGGAAAAATTCCTTTTCCATAAGACGATTTTACATGGAATGACCCATAGGGTAAATGATTACGTAGTTCATGCGAAGGTCTTATGAGCTCAAATCTTGCGCCTCGTTGTATTTTGTGTTGATGATTCGTCATCGAGTGCTTAAGCGCGATATCTAGTTAGAATCATTATTTCCATTGAAAAATCTATTTCTATGTCTCATTGTGTATTATTTTGTTTTCTTTCGTCATTCGTCATAGTGATTTTTTTTGTTTCATTTTAACCATTTTCTTTGAACTAAACACGAAGATTACCTTGTGAAAACTGTTGTGATTCAAACTCATTTGTAAAAAATAAATTATTGTGATATGAATATGGTTTTTCTATTTATTTACCCTTGAATATACACACACGCACATCTGTCTAAATTTGTTAGCAAAAAATATGCATATGCCGAGATTATGGGTACCTACCGAGTAGACAGACGTTTGTTTCCAATAAACTATTTGGCTATGTGTACTTTTATACATTATTTCACAGAAAATAAAACGAAAAGGAATTGCGAAAACAGAATTAAAATTAATGAAATAAACTAATTTAAACGGATTTTATCGCGGTATTTATTACTCCGTCCACCCCGTGACAACGAAGGCTGAAAAACCTTCGAAACGTCGGGATCAAAATTAATAAAAAAAACCGCGATAAAATTAGTTTTATTTCAATGAGTATAATATACGCGTAAACATAAGAAATTTAGGTAAAAAAATTAGACCGCAGTTCATATTTTAAACATTGGTATGAGCAAAGATGGGTTTTAGATGGATAAGGGTCTTTAACACTAAAGAAATAAAAGAAAATCGATTTATAAAAAGAATTTAATCACAACATTCAACATAATTTTATGTTTTCAGTTAATATAAAAACGCGTATTATCCGCCTTCTAGAAAAGGTCATATTATTTCATTATAACACACAATATTCATACATTCTACATAAAACATTTATACGACTATAAGAGCGAGTTTCCAATGAAGCGGAGATCAGCCGAGATAGCAAATAATATTAATAATAATTTGTTCTATTCCAATATATTTCGTGTTCAGAGCGATCTGTTTCTATGGCGTGGAAGGGGAATTATTTTGGCACCTTTGGTATGAATCATGGTAAGTATGTTGTATGTTTAAGGTGTCTATCGATTCCTCGTCATAGCGTGTACTTGAATGAAAAATATATTTAATATGGCTCCTGTAAATAAAATAAAAATAATAGGAGACAAATCATAACATGCATTTTCATTATTCATTTAGCCATCAATATTAGTGTTCAATAAAAACTAGTAAATAAATAATCTAAATATACAAATATAATTGTTGATTGGTTATAAAGTCCACAAAAATGCTTAATTTTCTATGTCTACGACTGTTTAGGCGCCATAAAATATACTAAAATATTTTTTTAAACAAATAGACTTGTACCTTGTATGAATTTTAATAAAAAACGTAAAATCTCAACAACGCGACGAAGACGCCATCTACCGTACCGACTTGTCGCTTCAGTTTGGGAAATGATTTCATTAGCTGCTGTGCTCACTAATTTTAGGAATAGCACAATTGATAGTATGTAAGTTTAAATTGTGTGTGTGATTTCAAGTTGTGAACCAAATAAAAAAAAATATCTCCACAAGTGTTTTCACCTGAACCGTGCGAAAATATGTATATAAATACAATAACGTTTGCACTTCTAGTCTCCGCGCTATTTCATTGGAAACTCGCCGTAAGGTCACACCACAGATCACAGATAATATAGTACGTTTCACATACACGTTGATCTGTAAGAAACCAAGCGTGCCAATTTTACTACGTACACTGACATTGTCATCGTGGTGCATAAATTGTACAATTGCACTAAATGATTCGCTTGATCCGTGGTCCGTGGCTCACATCGGAGATTCTTATTTGCACTAAAATTAATGGCAGTGCATCAATTTGTAACTTAGGTAATTTAAATTGGACGTTATCCAGAGGGCCAGAACCCTCCTCCCAAACTTTTAGTTTTTATTTTCCTTTAAGTCGGCAACGCGTCTACAATTATTTTTGTACTGTGCATAATCATAGGCAGTATAGATAATTTATCATTATGCTTGTTTGCCAGACTTATGTATAAAAAATAACAATAAACCTCGTTTCGGATCGTTCATCCATTCCTCTTCTTCCACCTTCCCTTATCCCACTGGCAGTGGTCGGCGCAACATGTTTTTTAACATGTATAGAAATATTTGCCTTTTGGTGTGATCCACGAATATTTCGGGTCTGGGTGTTGTGGGACCGCAAGTCCCTCGTAGTTCCTTATACCCGCGATATATGTTAACCTAGTGTGGGATCACTATGTGTGTGACTGTTGGGTGTATTTATTTATTTTTTTATCATTAAAATAGGAGTTGGGTAAATCAAAGCGCTATCTCCACAAAACTAAGCCATAATCATCAAATATGACTGAATAAGTGATTGTTAAATGTCCCATTATTAATTACACACAATGTTTACACCCTTAATTTGATTTGAACACATAATTAGTGACATATTAACACAATATCCACTACAATATTTGATTTTATTCAAGATTTAAAAAATCTTACCTTAAAAACATATATATATATACTATATTTTACGTCTGTTATATACGAGAAGAGTTTTCCTAACGACACGATCGAAAAGAGGCTTCACTTCACGTTTACAAATAGCTTGACGCGAAACGGCAAATCTCTATTGTTATCCCGCTTCTGATATAAAAGAAACTCTTCTTGTATATACATATACATACATATGTAATCCCCGAAGGGGTAGGCAGTATAACCAGTACATTTACATTCCGGCGAGCTTATTTCCACCCCATGACGTGATAGGAGGAGAACCTATCGCCATACTCGATACAATTCCAGACTCCGGGCTGATACTGAGGATTTCGTGATAGGAAAACCCAATATCACTGTTACCCGACCCGTGGATCGAACCCAAGACCTCACAACAGTCGTATCGCCTACGCAATACAATGCCGCCACCGAGGCAGTCTCTCACTCTTCTTGTGTAAAACTCTATTTCCACGGAGACAGTTTATCGTACGACAAAGGCATATATAACAAAGTATTTGCTTAAGAAATCGCGTTATAGAATTTGACAACGAGAAATTAAACGGATTTTTCTGTTGTATTTACGCTTGTGTCCTACGAAAACTCCATTTGTGCAATTCAGATATTCATTTTTAACTGATTTGTTACTTGCTCCCTTACTTCAGATGATTTGAGAGTAAAAGAGACAACTTTAGGCTAATGATTATTAGAAAACCATGGTAAGGTCCTACTGAATCTTACCCATGTATTAAATTTATGTTTTTATAGCTACCTTATAATAATAGACTCTACAATCTTCCCATACAATATTTATTTTCCGTTCCACGCTAAATTTGTTGCCATTTTTTAAGAAAAAATTTCAACCTAAATTTCCATTTTGGTAAAGTTTATCAAAATCAAATAAAATAATAATTACTATATAGAGATCAAAGTAACTAAAGTTTTTAATTTGAAGTGAATAACATATTATAATCTAATGTGAACCGAGGTTTAATTTCAGTTGTTTGAATGAAAAATTAGAATTTTGATTTTTTTTTACAACCCACTAGAGAAAATTAATAACATGGCAACCTTTCACTCATAAGTCCTAAATATTTTATTTTCATAATACTTATTATAATCACCAGGATCCAATAGACCAATAATAGTAACGCCTAATACAATAGTATAACTAGTGATGTTCACCACTGCATGGATAAGAATACTAACTGCTATTGTCACTTTATCGATAATCCAGTTACGTCCACTACTTCATCAATATTACAATTAATAACCTCCATCACTGTATCGATAATTCCAGTAACGTCCAGTACTTCATCAATAATACAATTAACGACCTCCATTACTTTATCGACAATTCTAGTGAGGTCCACCGCTTTACCAATTATACAGTTAACGACTTCCGCCACATTGTCGATAAATCTAGCGACGTCTACCACTTTATTCATAACACAACTAACACTTTGCATCTCTTTATCGACAATTCTAGTGTCATTCACAACTTCATCGACAGTGTTAGTACCATTAATTTAGTACAATATTAATTCACCAACACAATATATATCTCACAGGTCACTAGCGTGTTCATACGAGCGTGCGCACGTCAGTGACCGTTCATGACGCTGCTTGACGCGTTTTTTAAATCGCTCAGCTGCTCTGAATATTCCGTGTACAGCCTCTGCCATCGTAACTGACGGATGAGTAGTGACAGCATTTGCTCCAAGATTTCGTGTTTATTTATACCCTGAAAATTGATGTTTAAGTTAAAATTTATTTAACAAAATCTACCGTGTGGCGATTTGGTTGGCACATTAAATTATACAGCGGTTAAAACTAGTTGATACAAGTTTATTTAAAGAATAAACAATTATACCAAAAATAAAGATTTGCAACTTTCAAACAGAATAAATACTTTAAAAATAGCCAATAAATAAAACACCCTGTTAAAAAGTAGTTCAATAATCCAAAAGCGGAGACATCGCAGCGATAGGTACTTTGTCTCATGCATGTCCGCGTTGCATCGCCGCTCGTGGGTCATTGACCTAGCAGTATTTGTCAGGTGATATCCTTTACATGATGTTCTTAAATGTTAAATCAGAAAAAAATGTCCCTGAAAAATTAAACGCAGCCGCAAGTCGCTACTTTACGTCGGTTTTATGTGTAACATTGGTAACGACCCGGTCGAGCCGACCTATTCATGCTATAGACATAACTATTTACACCGTTGCTCTACCTTAAAAAGAATGTAATAAAAGTAATAACTTACTAATATAGTGGACTGCCATTTCTTGGGTGTGGATGTGCAGTGACTGGGTCCTAGCATGTCGTCCAATATAGATCGCAATTGGTCCTCTGTGCCTGGAAATTAACAAATATGATAATTATTATCACCACCGCTTTGTCTATTTCTGACGCCAAGCAACAGTGTGTAACCACCGTTGTGTTATTGTTTAAAGGACATTGAAGCCAGTGAAATTACTAGGTATTATGAGACTTAACATCTAATGTCTCGGGATGACGAGCGCAGTTCAGTGCCATGCAGTGCTTTGTAATTCAAAGTTCTGTGTGGTGTTGTTTACCATTAGGCTCCAGCCAGGCCCAGTGGCCGTCCTGAGCCGAGGTTCGTACCCCAAAGGGGGTGCCCTCAGAGTGGTCACTTAAAGTCAAGGGTTGAGAGCGCCTAAAGCGCTCACCCGAAAGTCCGGTGAAGCTGTATACAGCCAAACTAGTGTCAGGCTTACAGCAAGCGTCAACACAATAATAAATTAGGCTAGCGACTTGCTCGTCTCGTAATTGATTTAAATAAAAAAATATTGTTTTTTTATCGAATTTGGTGATGCATACCATGATTGACGAGATGTTCAAACAGCGATGCTATCCAGTGTCGGTAGTCCTTCGCCAGCCGGAGATGTAGGCACGTCGACACGTGCGCCTCTAACCAGCTGCGGGCCGCTTCTGATACCATCGTGCTGTGGAATAGCAAATTTATATATTTATTCCCAAGTTTTTTAAAGGACTGCCTCGGTGGCACAGTTGTGTTGAGGACGTGGTACAACCACTGTGCTGAGGTTTCGGCTTCGATTCCCGGGTTGGGTAATAGTGCAGTATTTGTAATTCGTGAGTATTATAATCCTGTCACTGAGGCAGTAACCGACATTTTTAATATTTATAGTGTACTAGCAAACCCGGCCACGCGTCGCTGTGACTAAGGTATATGTTAAAATATATCGTAGTAAACTATTCAAGCCAGTATGCGCCATCTATTGGATACTTACTCAATCCAGCCGATAATTACCTTACACCGCCATCTGTTAGAATCTTATGGAACTCACAAATAAATATAACTCTTTGTCATATAATAGACAAATAATTTGCAATAAAATATATTGCGACTATAAATTGAGATATAGACTACACTATCCCTCAAGTTGGATCAAACTGCACATAGTTTAAAAAAATTGATTAAAAAGGTTCAGTAGTTCAGGAGTTCATCGCGGACAAACAACGTGACAAGAAATTTTTATATATTAAGAGTATAATCGTGTTTATAAAGCATATTATGTTATTATAATGATTTGTTATATATGATGGTAGTGATGGTTAGTGTGTCGTTTAGTAACGTTTCTTACCTTTTCCCCTGATCAGTGGATAAAGGTTATTCGGCACTGACCTGTCAGATTGCGGGTGCGTGTGCGCACGCGGGTAGAGCGCGGGCGGGAGTCGCGGCGCACGCGCAGCTCTCGCGCCGTGTCGTGCGTGCGTGTGTGCGTGTGCGTGCGTGTGTGCGTGCGCGTGCGCAGGTGACGTGCGCACACGCGCCGCACACGCGCGCCACACCGGGTCGCACGGGTTCGACCACACCACCCTACACATACACATACACACGTACATGACAAAGCTAGCTCACGGTTATCAAATCATATATTCTGTAAATTGAATCATAAATATCACTTTTACATGTCACAATGTTACAATTATAACATAACCAATTAATCATACAAAATTGTCCACATCTTTTATAGAAAAGGTCGACAAACGAACGTGTATACCAGAATAATCACGAACGCGTTTCCAACCTTAAAAGAAAGGTATAATTAAGGGATAATTAGGAATGGGTCTGAGCTTCAGAGTCTCACTGACCGCATGAAACACAATAGCGGCCTGCTTCTTAATATCGATTTTCAGCGGGACAGTGGTAAACACCCGGTCGAACCGGTCTATTCATGCTGTGAACAACACTGTCTACAACGTAGCTCCTAACACTTGCATTTAATGGAAATATCACGCAACATACAAACAACACGAATTGGAAACATTTTCATCTTTAAAATCTGTTAAAAAAATAAAAAGTAACATAATTTTGGTTTTTCATAATACCTGAAAAAGTAAGAAAAAAATATTATATTCACTTACCATGCAAACAATTTCTTGCAGTAAATGAAACTTTTGCCATTACTCAATGAGATCATAGGATTTCCATCTTCTAGTAAAATGCAATTCGTCACCGTCACTGGAAAATTAAACATCGTTTTTCTATTTGAATACAAAAATAAAGCTTTTTACCAGTATTGATTAACTTAAAATCGATTTTAAAATATTTTCAAAATTGACTTGGAATAGAATTGGTAGTTGACTTGTTTTTTTTATTAAATCAGTAAGATACGTTACCCAAAAGCTATTGCAGAAAGAATTTAATTAATCCGCCCACAAATAAATAAATTACAAGTCATTCAAATCTGATCAGAGGGGCACTTGTGAAATAACAGACGACACCAACTTTGACGTCACCGTGGCAAATAACCACGCGTGCGAGCGAGATAGTGAGATGCCCCAACTACGCGTCCACCTTTACTTATAACAATATTTAAAATCATAACTGCGGGGTTATTTTTGAACCGATTTTGATTGTGTTTTAACAAAAGGGTTTCTTTTTCGTATTATTCTCTGTTGCATATAAAATAATATATAATATTTAACATAGGAAACTACTCTATTATCCAATGCTTTAAAGGAGAAGGAAACCTGCATATTTGAGAATTCCTCTACATGAATTTCGAAGGCATGTGAAGTCCGCCAGACCGCATTAGGCCAGTGTGCTGGACTAAGGCCTAACCCCCCTCATTAACTAGAGGAGGCCCGTGTATAATACTGTATGGCGATTAGTTTATCACATTAAATGATACCATGTATACTACATGTCATTCTTTAACCATACACAAAAAAATAATTGAAATACCTGCGTTATGTTGGTCAAGGGACATTATTTTTCTGATTTAACATTTGAGAACATCATGTAAATGCGTAAGGATGTCACCTGACAAATACTGCTAGGTTAATGACCCATGAGCGACGAGCGGCGATGCGACGCGGATATGAGTAAGACAAAGTACCTATCGCTGCGCTGTCGTCGCTTTTACGGGTTACTGAACTATTATTTAACAAGGTGTTTTATTTCGTGGCAATTTTTAAGGTATTTATTTTGTTTGAAAGTTGCATATTTTTATTTTTGGTATAAATGTTTATTTTATTTTTTGAACAAACTTATATCAACTAGTTTTTACCGTTGTACCATTTAATGTGATAACCAAATCGCCACTTGGTATAAGTCTAGTATTATTATTGTATTAATGACAAAAAAATCTCCCCAGCAGAAGAGGAAATTACAAGCCAAATCATTATGTAACATGTGTTAAAAAGCATGTTGCATCGACCCCACTGCAAGTGGGATTAGTGCAGGTGGTAGAAGATCGAATGGCACTTTACCTGCAGGCGAGAGCAGTTCCCTGAAGCAGAGCGGTCGCATCAGACACGTGGTGGTGGCGAGATCCCACACGGCCAGCTGCGCGGAGGTGGTCACCACCGCCAGCCGCTCACCACACAGGGACAGCCGCGCCGCCGGGGACGGCAACGCTATCACACACACACGATGACTCCATGATAATACATAATAACATTGTTTGCTGATTTCTGCTACGTTTCGTACGGTGACTGGGATATCTGGAGGCTCAAATCTCCCTTGCTTTCCCAATCTCTAATTACTCCTTTCTTTTAAGGTCGACAACGCGTCCATGATTCTTCCGTTATTGTAGGTGTACATGGGTGGTGGAGATCACTTACCATCAGGTCAACCATTTATTATTATTTTTAGCCGTTCACGTCAACATGATTAAATCTAATGAATTTAGCAAAATTAAATCAATATCTTAATTTTTACTTGATTTGGGTTGAAATATTATTGCTTTGTTTGCATCTAACTAGTACTTAGTATTTATAGTGTTATTTTTTGTTTTCTGTATTTACCCATCTATACATATGTACTCACGCCTATAATCCCCGAAGCAGTAGAGCAGCGAGCGTATTTCGGTTCACATCATGTGACGGAAATAAATTAGGCGAAATGTGGGTGTACTTATTGGTAAACCTCTGGCTATCTCTACGCGAGTACCGTATACAAAAATATATGTACCAATAGGCGGCAGCGCTCTCTGCGGCGTGTAGGCGGCGATGTTGGTGATGGCAGTGGTGGTGGTGGTGGTGGTGGTGGCGGTGGTGGCGAGCGCCCAGGCGTGCAGCGCGCCGTCCGCGCAGCACACGCACGCCCAGCGCGCGTCACACGCGATACACGTCACCGCCGAACCTGCGGGCAAGCACGCGGGGACACACATTGTACGGGACATCTATGCTTGATCGTTAATTAATACAACTGTCTTTGATTAATATTTATATTCAATAATTGCTAATTCTATGATATGCTTGATGATAATTATATTTGATGTGGGCACGCGCAGCTTGTTGCCCAGCGGTACGCGATACTGATACAATTACCGTTTTTACTCGGTAATGGCGTAAAATGCTGATGCGCAAATTTGTACGGTTGGCCCGTACACACGTTATTACATAAATTGTTATGCATAGTTTATAGCTATATAGCCTAGCTTACACACTGTTGCTTGGCAGCTGTTGTTGTTGGTATATTTAGGATTGTGTATGTAATATATTTTACCTAAATAAGTTTCCCACACGGGGTCGTTCGACGCCGAGTTGTTCGGTATGAGCTGCAGACGTGATAACGTGCCGTATTGTGTGTTGCAAGCCTTATTCATAACCTGGGGATAGAATAATGTTTTAATTAGACATCATCAGTTATCTTTATACATACAAATTTCGTGTCACGTTGTTTGTCCGCGATGAACTTCTAAACTACTGAACCGATTTTAATCAAATTTTGTAAACTGTGTGCGGTTTGATCCAACTTGGGAGGATACTTTAAATCTCAATTTATAGTGGCAATATTTTTTATTGCAAATTATTAATTATAATTATCTGTGAGTTCCATAAGATTCTAATAGATGGGGGTGTAAGGTAATTTATCTGCTGGATTGAGAAGTATCCAATAGATGGCCCACACTGTATTGTATAGTTTACCGCAATATAATTTACCATATACCGTAGCCACGGCAACGCGTGGCCGTGTCTGCTATTATTTGATAAGAATGAAGTCGTATCTGCATAATATACATTTTCTGGTATTCACAGCTAATTAGAATTTAGACTAACTCCATGGTCTCTTGCGGAGACTACTGTCAGCCTCTACAAGGGTACATTCAGATGTTACCTGTAGCCGAAGCGTCCCTGCAGCTCGCACCACAGGTCCGGCGAGTCCCAGCGCTGGTGCGGGCAGTACGTTAAGGGCGGGGGGCGCGCGGGTGGCGGGGGTGGCGGGTAGGGCGGGTCCAGTCCCAGCAGTGGGCGAGGTGCAGAGCCGCTTGGCGGGTACGTCCCCCGCACGAGGGCCTGGTAACGCCCCGCCTGCACGCTTGCGGAGACGGCTGTCCAACGCACTGCAAATATTTTTATACATACCATAATCAATAACATTTCACACATACAGGGGAGAGGGCTGTTAAATAAATACACCCAACAGTCACACACATAGTCCTGACTCCACAGTAAGATACGAGTCTTGTGTCAAGGACTACGAGAGACTCTCAGTCTCACAACACCCAGACCCCGAAACAAATATCTGTGAATCACACAAATGTTTGTTTCGATGCGAGGATCGAAACCGCCGTCTCTCATTTCACAGCTACTTACCCGCTGCGCCGCGCAGGCTGTTATAAGTTCGACGCCTGTGTCCGCGTGCGTGCGAGCGTACGTACATGCACACGTGTGTTTGATCAAATAAATGTACTAATTTCAATGCGTTTTTTGTTCAAAAACCTGTTTAATCAGAGTAGTAGTAATGTCTCGCAATTTGTCATAATGAAAAGTAATTTCAGTGGCTTCAATATCCATGAAATCGAAACACAACAATGCTAACACATTGTTGCTTTTTGGCAGAAATAAACGGCGCGGTGGTACCAACCCAGACGGTCTCTCGCACACGAAGGACCTACCACCTTGTAGTACCTGTTACATTGTTGTTCAGGTCGGGCTGGAAATGTTTGGGGGAGGCGGACAGGACGTCCTGTGGCTGATGATGATGATGATGACGATAGGGTCTAGTGCAGTGTTTCCCAAAGTGGGTCCCACGCCCCACAGGGGGCCGATTCGATAGTTAAGGGGGGCAATTTAAAATGGACGCGACACGACTTTAACACTTTCGCTTTGGGTTATTGAAATGCAATGTTAGATATAGGTGACAAATTTAACGAAAACATGTTAAGGTGGGGCATGGCCCAAAAAGGTTGGGAAACAATGGGCAATTTTTTTTTTTATAGCATAGGTCGGCAAGCGTGCAAGTGGGTCACCTGATGGTAAGTGATCTCCGCCGCCCATCGCTATTTTAATTTATTTTATAAACTAGTTTAGAGTTGTGTTTGTTGTATAAAAGTGGTGTGGATTTGTTCAATAAATATTGAAGGTGATGAACAGTGTATGGAAACATTGAAATAAGTGAATTAAGAATCGTACTGGAAGGAGTTAACACCAAAACTCCGACAAGACCTTGAAATCGACCGCACGCGTGTTTCATTGTTCTTGTAAAAATACTTGAGAATAAATTATACTTGACACTGGCTAAATGCATAATACTGCGAAAGCCATAAATAAAAAAGAAAGAAAGAATGTACTCACTTCTCAGGCAGGTTCTGGTTGTTGGTGGGGACCGGCGTGGCGTGGTTGCTCACGTTGGGATGTATGACGATGTCGTCGCGCACCTCCACGCGGATCCTGGACTTGCTCTGCGACGATGTGCTGAAGCAGTTCTCAGTGCCTCCCGGCTGAGACCCTAGTGATTCGCTAAAACAAAAAAAACGATGGTTTTAGTTGCGCGTCAGGGGTTGCTAAAGTCACTAGAGTCGGTGATATGTTTATATTCCCGTTGGAATGAGAGTGTGATATTAGGAAGTTTTGGCGGGAATTCTGGCAGTGCGGTTCATCGATTATTTTAATAATAATAAATAAACCCAACAGTCACATACATAGTCCTGACCCCACAGTAAAATACAAGTCTTGTGTCGTGGATATCAGGAACTACGATAGACTTTCAGTCTTACAACACCCAGAGCCCGAAACAAATATTTGTGGATCACACAAACATTTGTTTCGGTGCGGAGATCGAACCCGCGGCCTTTTGCTTCACAGCCGCCGACTCGCCCGCTGCGCCACAAAGGCTGTGTGCCTTAGTTTATTTCAAAAACTAGTTTGAAGTTGTGTTTATTGTACAAAAGTGAGATTTTTGCAATAAACATTGACGGTGATGAACTGTGTATGAAAACATTGAAATAAGTGAATTAAACATCGTACTGGAAGGAATTCACACCAAAACTTCAACAAGACATTGAAAACATCCACACCGATATTTCATCGTTCTTAATGAGAATAAATTATACTTGTCATTGGCGAAATGCATAATAATGCGAAGTCATAAATTAAAAAAGAAGAGTGTGATAGTTACTTGGCATCCGCTTGCGCGTATGGTATGAAGACAGGCGTGATCCGTCGCTTGCCATCCGACGTGCGCGTCTCGATCTGCCGGTCCATGGGACGCAGTGGTGCCGGCCCGGGCTGGGGAACATAACGCCAGTCAGCTAGTCAGTCAGTCAGTCAGCCAGTCAGTCAGTTCATCTGCCAGCATCTCAAGCCAACCATGCTAAGAAATTCTATCCATTTTTGCACATCTTGTTATTTTATATTTTTTATTCGATTCACAAAACTGATGTAAAATATAACAGCCAATAACAAAGATATCTACATCTACACTAATATTATAAAGAAAAAAACTAATATTAAAAACTACTGGACCGATTTGAAATTTTTTTTGACCATTCGAATCCTACATTATCCCTGATGAACATAGGCCACTTTTTTTCTCCCGGAAAAAGCAGATCACGCGGGCGGAGCCGCGAGGAAAAGCTAGTCCTTTATAAACTACTTCCACAATTATTGACATCTACTTGATGCGAATACAGCAAGCGCATATTACATTGCTATTTTACGATACTTAATTCTAGATAATAGTGATAAGAGAATTACAAGACCCAATAACTGTGTGCCTGACAAACGTAATTAAAATTAAAAAAATAAGTATAGACTACGGCTGAAGTATCATTGTCACACAAATTAAAACAAAGAACGACATAAGTTGCCACATTACATTGATTTTTCCCATATAAAACGCTATAACCAATCAAATGAAAGAATTCATATTACGTAATAATTGCTGTATGTGGTTAAATCCCTTTGTCTTCTCGGCGGGGAAAATACATAAATACCTGGACAACGCTATATTCATTTCTTTTAAATGGTCGACCTTACGACAATTAAATTATAAAAATATATATATTTTTAAAACCCTATTTAGATGGAGTTTTTTTTTTAAACTGACATTTACGATGACGCGTCATAAGATTATTATTTTCAAATTGCATGACACAGCCTCGCGAATAACGGATGTTGAAAAAATCGATATATCTTTTCTGCAATGCATCGATACTTTTTGACAAATACTCTCACATCACATCTGACGTCTAATAAGCATTAATCTCATACCGGTGTCTTGTCATGTTTGGGCGTGGTCTCCAATGTTGTGTCCTTGACCACCTCCTTCTTGGCCTCCTGCTGTTCCCTCGCGAGGAGTATGTCAGGACATTCCACCAGGAGATTTGAGGACAAGTCATCGGCTGATTCGTTTATCAGGCATTTGCCATAGATTTTCTCGTACAGTGCAGTCTGGATATAAAATAATATACATGGTGTTTCATGATCACGTTCGATTAATGACAATATACAGAGTGTTTTATTACTCGGATAAAAGAATTTAATGATACACCAAAAATCTTAATTATTAGCCTACATGTATGTATGTGATTCTACATGTATGTTTTTATTATTGTTGTCTCTATCACTCTTAAGTAATTTACATGAGTAAAATAAAGACATAAATTATAACGATTACAAACAAGCAAGACGTGATGAGTAAAGTGCGTCAATAAAAAAAAATCACCTTTCTGCTTCTGTTCTTAATACTAGATACGCTTAAAATGGCTAGTCATCAAAAACCTTAAAATTTAATAACACGTTACCTTTTCATCTAAAGTGAGAGGTGTTCCGATTTCCTTATTAGTAAACTGTATGCAAGCTACTGTGCCGTCCGAACTACACGCCAGAAGGTTAAGACCTGGGTAGAGATAACATAAAAAATAATTATAAAAAAAAACTCAATAGCCGTTATTCATCTTATTGATCTAGAGAATGGCATAGCGACGATGTAGTTTTCTTAGCAGCAGAAACGAGCCGGCTCATAGAAAATTGGCGTGAAATGGCACTTTGCTGGTGCGTTTCGGACGGTGAGTCAAATTTCCGGAGGCCCGAAGCGAATACAGGGATACAAGGATGTACCGCTATACCCGCCCCAACCAACCATCAAGCCATGTTGTAAGCCCCTCGGGATAACCGGATATACACTGGCTGATCCTGGAACGCCATCCACAGAAAATGTGTGGTTCACTATGGCAGCTTTTAACGATATGAATATCCTACCACCAGCAAAATTATATTAGACTATATAATTATTATAGTGTTACTTACCATCAGAACTCCATGAAAGATCCAACACGCTGTCACTGAACAAGTCGTGCACAACTACAAGCGGTCGCTTGAGTGACGTCAGCCATATACTGAGCGCTCTGTCTCTAGAACCCACCGCGGCGCAGCAACACTTTTTCCCTTCTTTTACAAATATGTTGCTATTGAAACGCTGTGGACACAACATAGTCGTCAACATATAAGGGATTATTTTTAATTGTGTCACATACAATATACATAATATAATAGGAGTTTAGATTTTTTTTTTATTGTTAAAAATATACAAAATAATGCTTAAAGTTGGATTAAACATTGGTAGGTATTTGTTAATTGGAACAAATAATTAAGGATGATAATAATTAAACATGTTTCTCTTCAAATTTATTAAAATTTATTTTCCCTTTTTGAGTTGGATTTTTTATAAAAGCGTGTTTATTTAGTTTTTTCAAACTATTATTTATTTTCATTTTTTTTTAATATATATATTTTTTAAATACTGAATTGTCATCGATCCTTGATAAGTCTGCCAAGTTTCGATATAATCCAACGTTTTGAAGCAGGTCAAAATCATGTTCAAAGTTTCCGTTAGATACATACGTCTGAAGCTAATAAAAACGTGTTTAAAATAGGACAACGAAGTTCATTAATAACAATAAAATATACTAACCGAACACGTAACTGCCTTTCTGTGTCCCACGAAGTCCTTATCACATCGCCATCCATCTCTCTCTACAACCTGTGCAGTCAGCCCTCCACCGTTCATGGCGTGGGCAGAGAGAACATACTGTCCGTCTGGAGACCACGATAGGCGCAGCACGTGTGTGGTACCGGCTGGGGACAATACCATAATTTAATAATTATAATAATTTATTTATTTTCACAAATATACATTTGACAATCATAATATGAAGTCCCTGACTTCTGAGGTAGATTATAAGCCTGTGTTACAGAAGTCAGCCATACCATACATTCAAGACAGGTTCTATTACAGTGAAACATGGATAAGTGGGTCCTGGATGTGTGGGAAACCTCTGTCATTAATAATTACAATGAGGTCCACGTTTGCACTGAAATACCTTTGTTACTGGGTATTTTCAAACATGTAACTGAGACTTGATTTCTTACAGCGGTTACGCACTACATCCGATCCGAACCCGTGAAAATAGGGTCCGGCGTAGGCGTAGAACTATTTCTATGGTAATTTACGCACTAGATCCGATTTCCGTCATCCGATTTTTCTAGAATCTCCATCCCGGAGATAATTTTGACGGACCGTTGACGGACCGAAGTAGCCATAGTATTATTTTTATGGACGCTCGCGCACTGCGTCCGACTTGAATCCGAACTGCGTATGAGCAGAGAGGCAGCGGGGCGGGGGTGTATGCGGCGGGGTGGGTGACGCGGCAGGCATCCAGTGTGTATATCGGACTAGTGCGTAAGGGATATCCGAATTCGGTCCGAGTTTTCTAGATCCATATTTTCACGGGGTCGGATCGGATTCGAATCGGATGTAGTGCGTAACCGCTCTTAGAATGTTTATCTCTATAATTGGAACCTGCGGCCTCTCGTTTCACAGCCGGCTACTCGCCTGCTGCGCCACAGAGGCTGTCATGTCAGAATGACCAAATATATTTGGTACTCCAAAAGGTACATATCGTCGATGAAGTACCAATACCTCCTAAGTGTTGAGAATCTAATTTTACGCCAGACTGTTTAAAACAAGGTTTTTTTTACAAAAACTGTTTAAAATAATGTTTTATTTATTTTGATCAACTATTGATAGTATATAGTTTCCAATACATTACCTTTTTATTAGTTACTAAGGGATGTGGTTTATGTTTAAGCCTATTGTAATAAAAAAGTAATTTTGGACTAAATTGTCAGTTAGGAGGTATTGGTACTTCATCGACGATATACTTTTGGTTGGTTATGGCAATTGGGTATTTTATATTATGTTTAGGGTATAATTAGGAAATCATGTTACCTCCACACTCGTAGAAGGGCTCCTTGATCACAGTCTCCTGGGCCCAATCAGAGGTCTTCCATATTCTTAAAGATTTATCATCGGATTGCGATGCCAAGTATTTTCCAACCTAAAATTTTTTTCACAATGTCTAACTAGTACAGAAATTTAATAAAGGTTATTAATTTTTTTTTTTGGCAGTGATCGGCAAACGAGCAAGTGGGTCACCTGATGGTAAGTGATCTCCACCGCCCATGTATGCTCACAATATCAGAAGAATTATGGGCGCGTTGCCGACCTTAAAGGAAAGGGATAATTAGGGATTGGGAAGGGGAGAGGTATTTAGGCCTCCAGATATCTCACTCATCGTACGAAACGCAGCAAGCCGCTACTTTACGTCGGTTTTCTGTGAGACAGTGGTAATGACCCGGTTGAGCCGGCCCAATCATGCTGTAAACAAAACTGTCTACAGCGTGGCTCTACCACTCATAAAAATAAGCTTACTACTCTGTTGTCACCAGAAACTAAAACTCAAGTATTTTTTATAGCATACACCGGCAAACGAGCAAGTGGGTCACCTGATGGTAAGTGTTCTCCACCACCCTTACACATCCACAACACTACAATAATCATAGGCGCGTTGCCGAGCTCAAAGGGCGGTGATAATTAAGGGTTTGGGTAGGGGATTTGGATTTGGGCATCCAAGTATATCAGTCACCATATGAAACTAGCAAGCCGCTACTTTACGTCGGTTGTCATATTTTAACCTTTTCATTACATGGTAGTAGAACTTACCGGGTCCCAAGTAACACCTTTGACTAAGCCAGTGTGCCCGTTGAGAACTACAACCATTTCCGGAAACTTTTCAGCGTTCCATATTATGATTGTGTTGTCTACACTGCAGCTAGCTAGCCATTTATCGAGAGGTGACCACGCCAAGTCCAGAACGTCACCTAAAAATTATCACAGCCTTTTCAACATCAGCCATTTTACTAAATGTGTGTAAATAGCTAGATTTAAGCAAAAATTACATGGAAACATTAAAATTAGTTGTGCATAAAATATGAAGTAACTAGCTGTCCCTCGCGATTTCACCTGCGCTCATGTAGTGACACTGCATGACAGTGGCGCCATCTGTCGAAAATTGGTCGTACCAACTCAGAAAACTTCGTGGGCTCATGCACAACAACTTTGCTAAAGATCATCACATGATCAAATGTATAGTTTACGATTCTATAAAGGACATACAGACAAACATTCATTTTTATATACATGTATGTATATAGATTTAATATGGAAAAGAGTATAAAGACCTGCATGACCCCTGAGAGTGGAGAGACATCTCCAAGTCTCCGCCTTGTGCTTGCCAGGTGTTCCAGGGTTACCGCTCAGCCCCCACACCATAACCAGTCCATCATCACCCCCAGACGCAAGGTATTTACCACCGTTACTCCATCTCACTGAGTTTACACATGCTGAAATGTTCAAAAATATGACAGCTAATTTAAACTTATGGTAAAACAGGGTGAGTGAGAGAATAAATCAGAGAATTGAGATTATTAGAGTAGATATTGAGTTGCAGGCTCAAATCCTCCCTTTCCTATATGTTAATTATCCTTTTGCTTTAAGGTGAAGCTTCCTTTGCTTAGAATGCTATAGACAGTTTAGTTTACAGCATGAATAGGCAGTTGTTATTGCTGTCTCACAGAAAACCTACATAAAGTAATGGCTTGCTATTGCATTTTGTATGGTGAGTGAGACATCCAGAGGCTCAAATCCCCCTTCCTGTCGCAATTCCTTTCCTTTAAGGTTGGCAACACACCCATTATTTTTCTGCTATTGGCATATATGGGCGGTGGAGATCATTTACCATAGGGTGACCCCATTTTTAGCTTAATGTGGGTTTTTTCAAATTCATATTCAATTATTAGTATTGTTATTGCATATTTCAACTCATTTACACGTCTATCTGTCCTGTCGAGCCCGAGTTTATAGAAAATCAGCCAAATTAGCATGTGTGTCACATAATGGCCTACAATTCCAGAATAATTGTGGAAACATTGTAGGCCTTAAGGGAAAGTGATAATTAAAGAATTGTGAAAGCAAGGGGGGCTTTTTCTTCTATTACCTAGTTATTTCATGGTTAAAAACAGTATTAGTCATGTCAGAAGGTACATACCTAAGTGGTTATCCATTTGACACAGCATTTTAGGAACATTAGGGTCCAGCTCGACTGACTCAAATAAAACTGAATTTAAGTTCCATACAACAACCCGGCCGGAGTCCCCACCTTGTCCCCCAGTCGCGAACCGTTTCCCCGCTGGGTGTATATCCACGGAAAATATAGGTTTATCTGAAGAAATCACATTTATAACTTAGCATTTTCGTTACAAAAAAACGCTCAATATTTACCTATTAACAGGCGTACTTACCGTCATGATTGACCCAACTAGGTTTTAATAGCTTCATTTAAGATATAATACAACGAGTTATGCTGAAAATTATATAAATATAAAAATTAATAATGTAAAACAACGCTATCTTTATTTATTTCAGAAGACATTGATTGTCAGTGTTGCCATTATGTTTTCCCTGTAAAGTGCAATAAGAATACCAAAAGGTACGAACTTTACAAAAAGGTACACTGCGGGCCAATTCTCGTATTTAACATTAACTGAGATTGAACTTTAACCAAACTGAGATTAGACTACGAATTGAATAAAATGTGGCATTCTGCTCCGCTTAAAGTTCTAATATCATTCCAGTTACCAGTAGCATTATGATGTCAATTCGATATCATTTTAATTCCAAACTAATGTCAGCCACCACAGACTAAATTATAAAAAATGTAAAGCGAATGTTATAATAAAGTTGCCAGCGGACAAAATATATTGGCATTGTGTGTAAATTTGGCGATTTGAATTGGATGGAAAAGTTATTACTCTAGCACGAAGTTATTAATTTAAAATTTGATTAATAGATTTTATAATTTATTAATTGATTAGGAAATTTCTCATGTTTCCCCTAAATTGAAAACCCGTTTTTTTTCGGATTTCTGTGAATTGTGAGTGAAAACATATGCGTTAATTTATTGTCGTGGTGGGTCACCCAGTGATTACACCTTTGTTATTGCAGGCTCAAAGTACTAAGATCGAGAGCCGTAAAATTTTTATTAAAAAAGAATGTCTATTGTTATTGTTCCGTGATTTAATTTTGTTGTGTATGTTATTTAAGTACGTATCTTTCAATTTCTATAATAAGTTAATTATGATTATCCATTGCGCGCGATGAATATTAATTGAAAATTGACAAAATATCGTGAGTTAATTATTAGTGGACTGTTAGTAAAGTGTTAGTGAAACAATGACTAAAAAATTAGAACTGTTTCTGGATTTCACTGAAGCAATTCGGATCACCAATTCTAGGCCTTGAGCCGACTCTGAAGAAGGAAGGACAGTGTATTATCCAAAAGGTTATGTTCACACAGTGCAAAAAACATGGATTCAGCTGCAATGTGTAATATGTGTGTGTATGTAATAGTGTATTGTATTTTTATTGTTAATATATAATGTTTCTTTACGACTTTGTGATTTGATTGTTACGTATTTACATAGAATATTACCCATGCATATATACAAATATCGATATGATTGATTATATTGCAGTTAATTCATAATATCATTTCAGTTACATTTCGATGTCAATTTAGTCAACTTTCAATATACTTTTGATTGCATTACAGTTTTAATGGTTTACGGAATGCCACTTGCAACTTTCTTGGCACTGAAACTAGATCGGAATGATATTTTGAACATTTTTAATTACCAGAATTGGCCCGCTGATAAAATAAGTTGAACTCCAAGTAGCGAACGATTTCATTTTTTCTTTATAATGGTACCTATACTTTGTTACGTTATAAGACATGTTAAAACTCAATAGCGATAAATTTTTGTAAGAGTGTTTAGTTATTCACACTCACACGCATACAAAACTTAGCCCGTAACAAAACTTGTGTGTTAAACACCTCATATGTGAGGAACCATCTGGATATTTACCCCCGCTTTGTCTATTTCTACCGCTAAGCAAGATTTGCCTCTACTGTGTTTTGGTTTAAAGGACGTTGAAGCAATTATATTATTTTTATGGGTAGGCATAGCGCGCCCTATCATCAGGCGACTGATCTGCTTATCGCCTCATTCAGTTGCATACAACAAAATGCAAGAATAGCAGGTAGCAAGGTAGTTAGATAGTTAGAGCTGCGGTGCGGATTAGTACGGTCGCGGTCCGTTCGGCTCATAAATAGTACTTAAAACTGTACTAAAAGTATGTTTTGGTAACTGTTGGTGACGTTGTGTTGATATTAGGCAATGCCGCCCGGTATTTTAGAATGCGTTCGAAAACCATTTTAATTTAATACTGCACTGTCTTTTAGAATATAATTTAATTTTGTTTCATGTGTTCTATTTAGCATACATATATAAATTGCAAGTCTTGAGTATTTTTAGTTTAGTAGTACAACTTTCCTATCCCGCAGAGCACAGGTGGAATGAGAAGAGCATAAAAAAATTGGAAAAATGAAAACCCAATTTTCGAGGTCATTGACATTGCTAATCTATTTTGTTCCATAGTACCCAAATGATTTTGTTGAGTTTATCAGCATACATATCTCTTTCTATCTCATTGGGTCATAAGGATGCGAGTTGCCTAGTAACTTTTTTGCCAAACAAGCATACGGAATATAATTCAAAAAATTTGAACAGTGAAAGCTGTACCTCGATTTTATCGACATATTTTAATTGTATTATTCCAAGAAGAGGAAGGCATGAAAGGAATAGACGCATTAATTCCTGCCAGATTTGTGACCCTGCTCAGCCACTTGGACGTGCTGGTCGGGTTGATATGGGAGAGCGAGAAAACTGTCCAGCATTGCTTGCCGATGGGGTACCACGAACATCATTTCCAGACGTATCACAGGCAGTAAGTGAAAATAAACCACTCAATCTCTAAACTACATACTAAAAATAACCAAAATACTAAATACTTTACTATAATATCAGTAGGAATTGTTGATAACAATTTTTCAATCAAATACAAAGGAATATTTTTTGCTAAAATAATATTAGTTAATAATAGTCTTCATTGCATTTATACCAGCAGACGTGTTTAGTAAAAAGAAGGAAAGCAAAAAAGTAAATAAGGAGTAGTTTCCAATTTGCTTTTCATCAATATTATTGGCAAAATATATTATTTTCTTGTGCGCGCAAAAATACACCAACGCCTTACAGTCTGCAAAAGGTTCATAGCAAATATAAAACTGCTTTTTATAGAAATATGCCCATTTAAATACTGTAAAGAAGCATATTAATGAGAGGAAGAGGGAGGCCACGAGGGAGGGATGCCCAGCTGTGGGACTTCAAATAGGCAATTTAAAAAAAACTACTGAAAAACAACACAATAAATTTATTACACATAATAAGTAAACAACTGAAAACTCCATATATATTTTTTTTACTTTTCCTCTTCATTGTATTTTTCAATAGAACTTCCAAACAATTTTAAGATGCATTTTACACATAATTTAAGATTTCCATTAACTTTCTTTAAAACCATGTGAATTTTAATTCCCTTGCATATAAATTAGTTACCATATATTACTTTGGTTATAATCATATGCATTTATCATCTGCAAGTTTTATTGAAAAATACTGGTAATGGGTTTATTTGCACACATTTTTAAACTAAATGAAGCATTAATATTGCGTATTAACATTATAATAAATGATAAATATTTTTTCATTATTTAAGTAAATAATATATTTAATACTTGATTATTATTAACAATGCACAATTTTGTAAAAATAAATATGTATTTAAGCGAGGCAAAGCTGCTAGTAGTGTTCTTTTATTTTAAATAACATAGCATACTTTGTAAAGCACAGAAATACTTTATTTTCATTATGTCAATTTAAAATTGCACTTTTCAGAATCTATTAATTACTCTGACTTGTTTTACATACACACATAACTAGAATCATGCTTGTTTCACATAGGGGTAGGCAGAGATAACAGACTGACTTGTTTAATAGAATTCATTTTATCTTATTTCTAAGGTTTTGTTATTTTAAAATATTTGTTATTATTATATTTGTGAAAATATTTATTTCTATGTTAATATTATTCAATATAATATATGTAATATTGATACCTAATTTACATTATTAATACAAGAATATGGTGAAATAATTTAATAATTTAGTTGATAATAAAGAAATCACTTTAATAGTAATTCACACACTCTCTTCATATATAGGACACAGCCTAACATGTATGTTTATGATTTTTAAAAACTATGATACCGATAAACTTAGTTTGTATGGCTTTATTACAGAATTACTGAAAATTAGTACCTAATTAGCTTAAAACAAACAATGCTCAAGCTAAAGATGTTTCAATTATGCATTTCAGTGAATATAAAGAAAAAATGGTAAAACAAAATTAATAAGTGTGTGAGTGTGTGTGTGTATGAGTATACTGTATATATGTGCATACTGCATGTATAAATAATCTGAAAGAATTTATAATCTTTTATTCCAAAATCTCCCCAATATGTTACTCTTAGTCTTGTTTAATTGTGGACTTAAAAGGTGATAAACAAACAATCTAGCGTAGTTAACATCATAAACATAGTAATTAGTATTAGTACCACAAATGTAGGTAAACTTATTAGATACTAGCTTTTTCTCGCGGCTCCGCCTGCGTGGTCTGCCTTTCCGGGATAAAAAGTAGCATATGTTACTCAGTAACAGGCTACAATAGGCTAAATAGTGTAGCTTTTTAACAGCAAAGGAATTTTTGAAATCGGTCCAGTAGTTTTAATTTTATTTGTTACATACAAAAATACAAATCTTTCCTCTTTATAATATTGGTGTATATAGGACTTTTAGAAATCATTATTTCACACAGTAACTATTTACCTATGTGCACTATTAATGCACGACAATTTGTTTAAGGTAGGCATACACTTTTGCCTTTAATGTGTGACCTCCCCAAACACGACCCTACCATATGGTGAATGAAGCTGCCGCACCAGGCCCACCCGGGTAGAGACGCCCTCCGCATGTTCATTATTTAAGTTAAGGCTTTAAAAATACCAAACCATGGACAAGGAGCGCCATATTTGATATCGCGCAATTACAAATTAGCTTCGAGACAGCACTGCCGAAAAATAGTGATGGCCTTTTGCGAATCACATCAAGGAATAAGGACATTGTGCGAATGAGCGGGCCTTGCATGAATGAGCCGGAGGCGGAGGCCCACGAACTGTGTCTTGGGACATACAGCCGCAGGTTTCATCATCATCATCATCATCAGCCACAAGACGTCCACTGCTGAACATAGGCCTCCCCCAAAGATTTCCAGACCGACCTGTTGGAAGCGGCCTGCATCCAGCGACATCCTGCGACCTTTATCAGGTCGTTTGTCCACCTTGTAGGTGGACGTCCAACGCTGCGCTTGCCAGTACGCGGCCTCCATTCCAGAACCTTTCTGCCCCATCGGTTATCGGTTCTGCGAGCTATGTGGCCTGACTGCCACTTCAGCCTGCTAATCCGCTGGGCTATGTCGGTGACTTTCGTTCTTCTACGGATCTCCTCATTTCTGATTTGATCACGTAGAGAAACACCGAGCATAGCTCTTCTGCGGCTATCCGCAGGTTTAATACATTAGAAATACAATATTCGTATACTTGTCGTAAGACTACCATCAGCCAACAAAATGAAGATATGAATGTGAGATATGCGTTTTTGTTATATCCGAGCACGGCAAAGTGACTGCACTACACCTGATGTTTTTTTTTTATCCTGGCTTGGCAAAGTGACTACGCTACACCTGATGGTAGCGCAACCCCAGAATAGTGTCGACCAACGATAAACAATGTGTCCATCGTAGGTGGGCAATATTATGCCGGCCTCTCAAAGGGCCAAGGGGGAGGGGAAGGAAAAAGGGATGGGAAAAGGGTTAGGATCAGGGGGCAATTCCCCTGGGGAGATCCGGATATACATTGGCTGACCCTGGAACGCGACCCATACAAGGTGGGCCACTATGGCAGGTTTTAGCACCAGTGTACGGTGGTCGCTATCAGTCAGATACAAGTATCTTCCCACCAGCAAAAGCGTAGTGCAGTCCAAAACCAGCGACCACCGAAAACCAATGAGTTTATCGGTGGTGAACAGAGTCATGCCGGCCTGTATAAATGCTTCTTTCCTCTTCGGAGAGGGAAGAAGCAAATCGAAGGGCCTGCGACAGGACAAGAGGATGACCGATGTGTGTAATAGAATGCGTAATGAATATGCAGCGTTAAAGTATCATATATAACTGAGAAATTAAAAAATCGAAGATCATGTGGTACCAATTTCCCTAAATATACCAGAAGAGGAGAGGCAGAGGCCAGCCGCAACTGACCTGGTGCATACAAAGAGACATTAAGCAAGCCCAGTTGCAATGCCGACAACCCAAGACAGACTGATTTGGCGTAATTAAGTGAGATTCGACTCCCTATGGAAACAGGGGTAGATAATGAAGGAGATGCTTGTAAGACCAAAAGATATAGCTCGAGGAACCGTTGCCACGGTCGAACTTTCGAGGGTCGCATAATTTTACTTATTCTTCCTACTACCTCTGAAAGAAATAGTCGGCAGTCGTTAGCCGATGCCAGGTGGGAGGATGGTGGTCGTAGAACACTCTGAACCGGCTTGAACCGGTTGAATGGAGTACATGTGTTTGGAATAGCCGTACCATTGTGATTTTTGTATGTGCAGTTATCTACTACATGGTTGAGCGTTCATTACTAATACGATTTAAAACATACGCTTCGGCAAGGATCTTCTATGATGATAATTCGTCCGCTGTCCGTAGAATATGGTATACCTACATTATTGGTCCGTATTTGGCGCTAAACAAAAACATCCCAATAAAATATACAAAAATTTACGCATAGCAAAGATTTTTCATGAACATGACGTTTCACGCACCTACACAATGAGCTGGTTCGCATTTTTGCTCCCAATAATTATATACGAAACCGGAAGCGTCCATTATTCGTAATAACAGCCGGTAGAACGGTTGGGCGATCTAAGTCTCCAATACCTCGCACTCTCAAGGTACTTAACAGATTCCTGGACTCTACACCAGAGTGTGACGTGTTTACGAGTGACAGTAGATTATTTTTGTTGGAATGCTTGAGGTTCTGCGAGAATGATGGATGAACAGCATTAGCATAAATTATAATTGAGGAAATGGGTCTTAAAACTGACTCCGGACTGGCTAGTGAGGATTAATGAATGTACGAAGATTGTAAGTTAGGAAGGACGAAGAACCTAGCTAAGGTAATAAGTAATCCAACTTTAGCTTTAGCACATTTTATTTTTCAACTTCTAAGTGACAGCCCTGAGAACGTTGACCTGCCTCAACACTTGGTTATAACCAGACAGAATTGACAACACGCCTGCATAGTTTACAAAACATAAGGTTATATGATGGACTAACGGACAGTTGTGCGTAGTGTGCCCGCGCTTCGCCGAGGTGTCGCGGCAGTGTACCTGTGTAGCCGATGTTTTATATAACACGATCGAATTAAAAAGTTGATGGAACATAGAGTCGTGTGAGAAAAAATAAAAGCATAGTTACCGTTGATTCAAATTTAGAACGAAGGTTTTGTATTGCGAAATTAAATTAAAACATAATTGATTAGAAAAGAACTAAGAAATTCCTGTGCGAGACTAAATTATAAACACAGAAAATTGCAAAAAAAGATCAAAAGAACAATAATTGGTTATCACACAGTGGAAGATGAATGAAGGGATTGTTCTGCGAGAATTAAAAGCAGAGTTGGTTAGAACACAGAAGATTTCTATGACATTCTTCTGTGTGACTAAGAATTATAAACACAGAGGATAAAAAGCAACGGAAGATAAAAAAGGGATCGCGATTCGCGTGACCTAAATACGTTATATGGGTTCAACGTCCTCAAACGTCAGATGGTGCGTTTTTCTTTCATTTTTCATTCAAGTGTAGACCACTAAGCACGCGTCAAACGGTTCAAGGTTTCTGACCTAACGGCATATTAAACACTACTAGTGTAATTTACTTCATTCGCTTGTCGGTCGTACTGTAATTAACTGTGCCGCTACGATATTTCAGCTAATAATGTCGCGTGAATACGAGAAAAAGGTCAGTTAAATTTATGCTATCATGTATTTAGTTCGCGTTTTAGTTATAGTTTTGTGTGTTATGGTATTTATGGGTTATCAGTACCCATGTGTCGGATTGTATGTTACGTGCATACAATGTTATTTGAGTCGGAATTAGACGATTGCAGTTTATTTGCAGTGGCGTGGTGTCTTTTAAAATAATTTGTATACTGCTGTACATTTTTTCATTTCAAAGTTATTGAATTAGCAAAAATTTATTTAAATTTTTTTCTTTATATTTACAATTTGACACACTTTTGTTTGTCTAAGCGTCGTATTTGAAGGTTATGTTATATCTGAAACCAGTTTTTGAAATCATTTTTCTACGTCTATTTAATAGAAATAATAATGCCTATTATTTATATTTTTTTTATAGAAATTGGTATAATTTAACTAATTATTAAATACATTAATAATTACATCATGCTCGGTTCTGGATAAGGATATCTAAAGCTAGCTAAATACTTAAACTCTTTAATGCCCGTTAAGAAACTATAGTAACCCGGGCTTTAGGACGGATTTTGACATCTCCCGATAAAAGTTATTTGTCAAAAAAAATAACAATGTCAATATACAGGTAAGCAAGTCAGGGAAATTATATATATTTTTTTTTATGTTAATTAATCATATCCTTGACCATATTTTTTTAGGCAACCCTATTGGTATGTGTTCAGCAACACGTTTTATACCCTAAAATATTATTTTCATCCGGTAAACAGATGGGTGAAGTTCGATGTTTCCCGGGATCTTAGACCATTAAGTCAAATTGGATATTTTTAAATTGGCTGCCTTGCGTTATCTGGCAGATAATATTTATGCGCACATTGAATAAGAATATTTTCTTCGTGTCAGGCGTTATATAAATTTTTAAATATGTAATAACCTTATGATTGTTTAGTTAAATACTGTTTTCGTCTCTTTATAGCCACTTTATAAGTTGCTTATAAGTAAGGCCTTATAGGGGAAACATGATTAAAAAATAAAAAAAAATAAATGGGGTCTGAATGCACTGAGCTATATTGTTATACTAGATTTTGCTTGCAGCTCCGCCCGCGTGATCGGTTTTTTCCGGGATAAAATGTAGCCTATGTCCTATTCTGATGTATAAGCTATATTATTGTAAAGTTTCATTAAAATCCATTCAGTAGTTTTTAAATGAAAGAGTAACAAACATACATCCATACTTACAAACTTTCGCGTTTATAATATTAGTAGGATTATATCGATGTTTAAGTATTGCCTATTATTATTAACTTCCTGTTATAATGCCGCCGCGCTATTACGCGGAGTCAACATGTTTTTTTTACACGGTATTAAGCAATGGCTTGAATTGACGAACGCCTTTGCCTCAACTTTGCTTAGGAAAATCCTAATATTATAATTTATTACTGAGGAATAATAAATAATAAGGTAGTTTTTGCGACCGTAAGCAGATATGTAATATTATACATGGTATAAAATTATTTGGCCGCATAAATTGCACTTCTTTGCATTGTGCTCAGTTTAATTTCCATGATCTTTTTTAGAACACCATTTACAGTAAGTAATGCGTGCCATTTTTTTAAATATGTTTATTTAAAGAATGTTGTATACATATCATGGTTGGAGCTTACGCATAAATAAATATTGTCACGTTAATATCAATGTCCGTTAGTGTTATCGATTTCAAATCAAGCACAGAATTTGAAACAGCACGTTCACGTATCTATATTATGTCTAATGTAAAAAAAAAATACTAAAACTAATGATAGAAAGTTAAAAGCAATTCTAGTTTATTTAAATTTTTCGCTATTTTAAAATATGTTGCAGTTCTGGGTATAAAAGTATTGTACTTTAATTTAAATATTGGCAATACATGATTACAGTATTTTTTAGTTATTATTGGGGTTCTAGAATAGAAGCTGAAAAATGTTGGTGACCTCCGATAAACAATGAGTTTAGGGGTCGCTGATTTTTTGGTCTGCACTGCGCTTACCATTAGGTGTAGTGCAGGCACTATGCCGTTCTCCGATTAAAAACGATATTACTGAAAATCTATTAAAAATTATGTTAAGTCCACCAACTCGCGTTAGGCCAGCGTGGTGGTTTATGCTTTAATACAGAAGAAGGACGTATTTAACGTATATAATACAGAGCTAGTTATAAAACCGATTCTTCCGACTAAGCACCTATTAATCGACAATCGGTAGAACAAAGAAAGCCTGGATTTACTCGGGTCGCGCACGTGCGCCACTTTTCAACACGGTGCCAAAGGTTATGCACCACGGACCGCCTCACCATTGTGTTTAATACATAGCCACCTGATTGTTTTATGACTTGAACTACTGGGTTGTAGGATTACAGAATCGGTATTGCTGTATGTCGCTTAGGTACTTATTAATTGACATAATTTTTTTATTATAAATACACAGGGCAAATAACAAAATAATGTTATTGTTTGTTTTGTCACCTTTTGTCACCGTCACGACATATTTTTGTGTGCAGCAACACAGTTATGCAGGGAGAATTGTAATTTTTCCTTCGCATCAGTCGAAGGTATCCAGAGTGTAATGGTGCTGCCACACTGCTGTTATAAAATGTTTACAAACATTATTAAACATTTGTTAACAAATATTTTGATACATTTTATCACAATGTTAGATAATATTAGTAAATGTTTAATGTTAGAAAATGTTTGTAAACATTTTATAACACCGGTGTGGCAGCACCATAATATCACTGAGTAACACAATCTATGCAAAAAAAATATATGTTTTCCCTGCACATTATTTGTGGGTAAATAATATGTTAGGTTCATGTGTATTTTAACTAACAAATGACGCATGTTCGCAGGTTGCTAGCGGGCTACGCATCGTCATTTTTTCTCATAGTTGTAGAGATGATGACCTTCCTGTCAGGACTAACGTTAATGTCAACTAATGTCGCTTTCATTTGTATCCTTTTCATCGATGCATGCATTCGCTTCGCTTTTATTTACACGAAATTTTCTAAACATTGGGACGATTGGCTGCTTTATTAATGCTTCATTTTATATTTATTTTTAAATATAAAAACGATATGGTATAAAAAGACATTGGCACGTCGGCATAGTGTAACGCGCTCACCCAAAAGTCCGGTGAAGCTGAAAACAGCCGACTAGCGTTGGGCTATCAGCATTGCGTCACTCAGACAAAAAAATCGGCATAGTGTTGTCGAAAGCATTTCACAGGACAGCCCGGCAGTAATTTTTGCGGTTTAAAAAAAATATAAAAATAAATTTTATGAGTATTGAAATGGTGTTTCGTGTTGGCAGTTTTTTTGTAGCGTTGTCATAATTAACTGTTAAAAAACATATTTTAAAAAACGAATCATCCAGAATAAACCAGAAGCGAAACGGATCGAAACCACGATTTGTCTTACGGAAAATGATCTGGTATTAATCTCACGAAATTGTATATATGCAGTTTAATAATCATTAAAACACGCCCGTATCGGGTATACCGTAAGGGTTAGACTGAGGTGCAACTTACGCCATTGGTTAACTGAGCTTATTTCTATCCCATGATGTGATAGGTGGCAAGCGGATCGCCGTATAGAGCCCACATCCCAATCCTGGGCAACAACTGTGTGTTTTTTCGAATCGAAACCCCTAATTGTGGTTGCCCGATCTAGGATGTGCATCCAGTATGTAGCCGGTTCCTCAACCAAATTACCCTGGCATTGAACCATTGAGGCAACGATTAATAAAATTTTGCATTTAATAATTTCAAATGAAACAGATAAGAAGGTCAAGATGTTATAACAAAAGCTATTTTATTTCTTTTTATAAAGTTCATGGGTAAAGATAAAGACTGCCCCCGTGGAGCAGTGGACTGTGAAGCGGAAAGCCGCGGGTTCGAGTCCTGCTCCGATACAAATGTTTGTGTGATCTACATATATTTGTTTCGGGTCTGGGTGTGTTTTTCCTCCATAGGGGTTGATGTCAGACAAGCGCGGGCGGCCGATCATAAATCTACATCATGATTATAAAACTACAAGCCAAATCTTTTCGTAACATATTGTGTTTAACAGCATATTGCGCCGATACCTACGACAAGTGGGATAAGGGCAGGTGGAAGATTTTATTGATAAAGTTATCTCAATTAGAAAAAAATATAGCAACAAAATATTATAAAAAAAATTATAGCAACACTCGATGTTCACGTAATATGGTACGAAAAAGAACCTTTCTATGGAAACAGATTTTAAATTGTTTCAAAAATGCAATAATATTATTGGTATGAGCAAAAGTGGGGACATTTCCATTATCTTGCTCGCACGCCTGTACCACTCCTGTACCGTAACGGCATTGCGAATAATGACGTCATAATATAGTTGTGCAACCTTTTACTGTCATTTGACAATTATTACCCATTCTAACATATTTATTTATGGTCAGAATTATAAAAAAAATCTCGCGATAATAGATTCTGGTAAAGTAACGTAATATTTAAAAGCAATAATAATGTCAAGCCAACAACACGATATTATATGGATGCAAATATGCAGTAACAATTCAACCCACATAAAGTCAAAACCGAGATATTAATTTTATTTTGCTAAATTTACTATCTTAAATCAATAATTGGACCTACTTACGCAAACAGGAACCAACCCACAGCAAGTTCAAATGGAGATACTGATTTTGTTTTGCTAAACTTATTCAGCAAAACAAAATCTACACTTCTATGCTAATATTATAAAGAGGAAAGATTTGTATTTTTGTATGTAACAAATAAACTTAAAAACTACTTGACCGATTTCAAAAATTCTTTGCCGTTAGAAAGTTACATTGTCACTGCGTAACGTAGGCTACTTTTTATCCCGGAAAAAGCAGATCACGCGGGCGGAGCCGCGATGAAAAGTTAGTCATTTAGTAACAAAATCAGTATCTCCATTTGAACTTGCTGTGGGTTGGTTGTTGTTTGCATAAGTAGGTCTAATTTAAAGTTCTATTTTGCATATTCGTACATGGGAAATGTTTAATTTATGTTTTTTTTATGATATACGGAATTTAACTTACTTAAATTTAATAAATTTACCAAAATAAAATCAATATTTTAATTTTTACTTCATGGTTGTAATTTTATTGCGTATATGCATGGAATTCGCAGAAACAATATTATTGAGGAATGTAAACAATGTGTTTTTTATTGTTTTTACAATCTTATCATTTTTTTGTTCTGTTACATAAATGTAATTAATTTTATTGTAGGTTTACGTAATCTTTGACCCGAGATAAATAAATTAATATCGTGTTGATAATATGTTTTATGATTGACGTAATGTTGGAATTATTTTGAGAATCATCCTCTTCGTTAATTAGGCTTGCTTATACTGGTGGCTAGTTATAGCTGGTGGTAGGATATTCACAACCGCCTGGATACCGCCCACTGTACACATGGTGTTAAAACCTGCCATAGTGATACACCTTCTGTTATTATAGAGCAAGGCGCTTGCCTGCCCATAAACAGAAGCAACACCACACAGAACTTTGAATTACAAAGCAGTGCATGGCATTGAACTGCGCTCGTCACACCGAGTCATAGGATGTTAAGTCTCATTATGCCCAGTAATTCCACTGGATTCAATGTCCTTCAAACCGAAACGCAACAATGCATACACACTATTGCTTGGCGGCAGAAATAGATAATGCGGTGGTAACAAATTACACGACCTCATATACGAGGATCCTATAAAGTTAATTTATGTCATTGTGACCTCTATTTTCTATATATAAATAATTACGTAAATGGGAATATAATACAAAAACGGATTAGATAAAGAATTGATTTGGTTACTTAAATGTATTTTAACTATTTGCCGTTTTACACATTAATGCGAATATGCAATGAATGACTGTCCATCCGACGCTGGTCAGGCGCTCTAGAGAAAAATAAGAAAATAATCTGATATTATAACAAATCTGTATTAGATCTTCATCGTGCGTTTGTATTCCCGAAGCAGAGTGCCTATTCTATAAATCCGAAACGAAGCAACGAAGTTCGGAACATACATAGAGTGCACTGGGTATAGAATAGCCATTAGAATAATAATAATTTTGATTTATATTACTATCACAAAGATTAATTTGCAAGTAAAAACGTTAGTGATAAATGTTAATTTTTGGAACGAAGTTCCTTATCGCGCGTTGTGAAAGGGGGCTAGACGGAAAAAATTCTTACGAAAAGTTGTCACGACACTTTTTTTTATGTGATAACTTAATTTGATATCTAGCACACAAAGTTAAAGTCGAAATTCCGTTAATACAAGTACAAGGATATAATCCCATCCAGACGGGTGTGAAACTTATGACATTTGTTTAAATAATTTGATATCTATTACACAATGTTAAAGTCGAAATTCCGTTAATAAAAGTAAAAGGACTTAATCCCATCCAGACGGGCACGGTAATGTTATAATAGACGGGTGTGAAACTTATGACATTTGGAAATGTAGATGTATGTATGCGTTCGAAATTTGCATTTGAATTTTTGAATATCGAACACGGCGGTCCACCGTTTAGAAGCCAGTCACCAAATTACCTATCATAAAATATATTATTAATAAATACATATGGGTGATTCTACAAAAATTGGGTAACTCAATGTCACCAGCCAATATATACAAAGTCTTATTATATTGTATTGAAATAACAATTTATTTTAAAACAATGAAAAGTCCTTTATTTGGTCACCCAATTTCACTTCTTCATTTTAAATACAAGTTAATAAAAAAACAAAATTAATACTCAAAACGTCAGTCCGTTGGCATGTCACAATCCCGAAAACCAACAATCAAGTGACTATCCATTAAACATTATCATTGATTTAGGAAAACTTACTAATTTACTACAATCTGTGATGTACATAGTATTATATACTACAACTTTCATAATGCAATGTTCTCTATTTTATTTAATAAAAAATAAGAAACTTTGTGTTTAGTTTCTTTCGTCAGTCCGTTGTGTGTTCTTTAAATTTAAAATTCGCGGAGAATATCACCGAGTCAAGGTCAAATCCCTGTTTAAGTTTTAATGTTGGTAATGAAGTTAGTTGCGGACCGCACAATTTGACGGCCGCCATAATAGTACCAGTGTTTGGGTTGTGTTTGTCGTCTATACACGTGCGCAGCCAGTCAAAATGTCAGTCCCATGGTGAGTCGTTATTTTCTTGTTAATCTGAGGTTTATTTTCATTTATACATAGTTAACTATGATTTGTTAAAATGTAGTTTGTTGATATTCGAAATTACCAAAAAAAACATTAGTTTTGATTATAACCTCAAATTATGTCTATTTCGTCAGTCCGTTGGCGTCAGTCCGTTGTCAGGTACTGATGTTTTTTTTTGTGTTAGAGCACTTTTATCGTAATTGCTACCGTGTGTAAGCATTTCTATTTTATATTTCAGTTAAAAACATCATGCGGCACGCTAAAAACAATTTGACTAGGGAAGAAATATTTTAAAAAAAGAGAGAAGCCGAAAAGTGACTGGCCCGATTTGGAACAATATAATCATTAGATTAGCCATCATATAGACCCGAATTTGTAATGATTTGATTTAATAACAATAGTAAACAAAATATCCTCAAAAGTTACCCAACTTTTGTATAATCACCCATATATTTTTTATTTTAATAAAATTTTATTACAATTCCTTCACTAATTAATCGAAAGGAACTTCGTTCCATCCGGGTGTCCCTTGACACCTCTCAAGTTTTTTTTTCCTATTTATTGTTGTTTCCAAGAATATATTTGTTTATGTTATAAATTTGATAAAAAGAGTTAAAAAGATCCAACACAACACGTTCCAATAATAAAATATATTACCCTTTATAAACATGCTTTCAACGACTTTTTAATTGTAGTCACAATATTTTATATTAGAATTATTTTTGTGATGGATATTATAGGGTACATTAGGTCTACGTTTTCCAACTCCGTTGCTTCGTATCGTTTTATAGAATAGGGGACCAGGTGAAGATTGCCGACGCGCATAACTTATCGTATTACTGTAGGTATAATCCACAGTAAATACTATGAAATAAGTAAACAATCCTAAGCAGTATGTTACCTCACTAACATGTTATGTTTATAGTCGTTTGTTTTGCACACTAACACGCGATTGCATTCGTTTATACACTGTACACACTTGCACTTATAATGGCTAGCTCACATGATTGGTGCTATATTTCCCTACAGTCGACATTATATTTGAATTGGACTGTACCATAGACAGATACTGTACTCACTATCAGGTTCAGCGTAGTAATTTTACCGTGCCACACGCAAAAAGCGCTTCGACAATTTAATGTTATTAATTTTGATCCAATAAAGAATATTATTTTATAATCTTAGATTATTTATTTTTCTCTTAAGTGCTTGTTGAGGATCGATGAGCTAGACATTGTTTGCATATCCGTATTAAATCGTTTAAACAAAGAACACCGAAATTTGATAACTTCAGTCAAATTATTGTACCTATTAATTCTGCACTCGATCACAGCACTGTATGTACACATCATTATAAACAACACCGTTGCAACATGTTCCTTAGCCGTCACATCAGCTGTGACTTGCCACGGGTGTGCGTCAGTTCTCCTCGTCTATTGGCTGACGCAAGGCTGGTCGTGCGACTGTTATTGGGCCATATTCGCCCTGTGTGTGGTGCTGCCTTCGCTGGTGGATTTGGCAGCCGCCGTCCGCTCGCTGTTTTCTAAACGATTGCTATAATGAAATGGTGGAGTGCTGTCATTAGATTTGTAAGTTGTTTTTTAATACGACAACGTGTAGTTTCTCGGTAGGGTAATTTTTGTACAATAAAAATGTTTTCGTGAACGAACATGCGAAGTTGTTTACTTCGCATGTTCGTTCACGAAAACATTTATCAAGTTGGAATCGACTAGACTTTATTTTTAACAGACTTCATAAAAGGAGGAGGGTCTTATGAAATTAAATAAATTTGTATTTAAACACACTGTTATCACAGGTGTTTTTGTGTTTGCAAATTAAGGCTTTTTCGAGCAGTGTTTTGTGTACGCAAAAATTTATTATTACCAAAGTATTGAAACGGTAATTTCTTTTGTTCTGCAGTGCGTTAACCAAAAATATTATGCATATTGTCGGATCGATAATTAAGTGTTTACAAATTCGTCAATAAATTCCTTTAGTCCACACCAGCACACGTGTGTCACGCCATCGCCACGATCATTCTGAAGCAAGGATACATGGACGGTGGGCCGTGCGGCCAGTTCTGGCAGGTGTTCTTTTGGTTCACCCTGATGCCGGCCTGCGTAGATCTCGCTGCAGCGTCCCGCGCTCTCCACGCCGCATCAGCGCGTCGAAACGAGAATCGCTAAATCACAAGTCTTGCTATAAGTCTGGCGAATTTTACTTAATTGTTGTGTGTTTCAATATTTGTGGTTTGTGTAACTTTTTATTGTGTTTTTGTAATTGTTTGTTTGTCTTAAGACAATTTGTGTTCCTTCAAGGAACGTTGGTTGACGGAAAAATCCAAATCATTTGAATTTTGCCAAATAATTATACTCATTGCCATTATAAAATAATTGAGTTTCATATGTCGTGGTGGTACCACGTAATTTTATAATCTTTGAATAAATTAGGAGTTAATCTTTGATCCAAAACCTTATTTTCGGAAGAATTACCTAATCTAAAAAAAACATGTGGTTCGATTTATTTGGTAGTCAGAATTCAAAGTTGAAAAACTAGTCTATAATATTTATTATTACAATACGTTTGTTTTTAGTTACGTTATCATTCTTATCGACATTAAAATGTAACGAAATACGGCACGAATTTATATTGAAGTTTTTTATCAATTTACCAAACATTTGTAATCTAAGTTTAAAGTTGTAACAACTTGTAAATCAATTAAAACCGTTCAGTTTTCAGTTGTAACAACATTAGCATTTCATGGTAATCCATTCCATTTTGCATTTAATAGTGTAACACGGTGTTATATACAAATACATAGGTTTTGAACAGGGCACCTACTCTATAAATACGAAACGAAGTAACGAAGTTCAGAACATACATAGAGTAAAGAAGGTATAGAATAGTCATTACAATAATAATATTTTTGATGTATATTACTACCACATTAGTTTGTAAGTAAAATAGTTGTATATGAATAATGATTGATATTTACTATGTATTGTTGATTTCTAGAATTGTTTTTGTTAAAAGAGAAGTAAAAATACATAAAAATCCAACATAACACGTGCAATAATAAAACATATTCCCATTTATATTGTATCCCATGTTTTTACTGACTCACTTTATTTTAGTCACAGTATTTTATATTAGAAATATTATTATTGTGATGCATATTCTATCTTACATTAGGTCTACGTTTTCGAACTTCGTCGCTTCGTATCGTTTCATGGAGTAAGGGCCCTGTATCTTTCGAGACATCCCTCCCACATTTACTATGACTTAGAAGTCATTAGCTGTTATACACGTGTAGCAAAAGGGGACGTCTAAGCCATGCAGGGACCCTTGGGCACTCATAACTCGGAGTCCGTTTAGAAATCAATCGCCAAAGAAGTTTTACTTATTTCATGTGCACGAGTAAATGTCAATTTTTGAAATTGGCTTTGAATAAAATTAATTATTGAGTACCGGTATTTTTGGGACCCTTTATCCGGGGGGCTCTGGGGTCATAGCCACGGATCACGGATAATGTTACAGATTTCGCATTTGTACTCTTTTTGTGTCCGCAATTCAGAGGAACATTCATTACAATGTCACAGCGTGGAATCTTAAAATCTATGCGCACCAGTGTATTGGAACGTTTATTTATTAAACAATGCAACATGTATGTCATATCTATGTATTATGAAATTATATTGTCCGTGATCTGTAGCTGCAGGGTTAGCGCATAACTGATTTCCTGCGGTAATGGCGCGGTGCGGGAGGAACGTGTTGACGTAAGTCTATTCATCACTTGTAACGCGGCAGTGCTGTGACGTCATATTTCATTCATATCACCCCTCCTGCACCGCTCTACTACCGCAGCAACCCACTCAGTTATGCGCTACCCGCATAGTGCCCTCCGTGCCCTTGTGGCAAAGACGGAACTGGTAGTGAGTAGTGAATCTATATTTTTTGTATGTGATAACGGGTATTACAGGACCCTTTTATAGCATTTACATTATACATCAAATGTATCTTGTAGTAATAGTAGTATGGTGTAGCCATTGTAACTTTTTCTCTATTAATAAACATATACTCCATAATTTCATTGTTTATATTTGACCATAATTATATAACATTGCTACGATTAAAGATGTGTGCTTTGGCTTCGACTAATACGGAAATATAGTGATGATGAATGCTTCCAAGTTTTAACATTACCTTATCTACCTACTTACTTATTGTTACTCTTGAGTATTCTTGGGTCCATATATCCAAGTATTAATTGCATATTCGTTCTTATTCGTATCAAAGATTGCAGAAGCGCATGATTAAAATCGTGGGAGTGTACTTTTATTCGCCCGCTGTATACATTTAACGTACCGTCATATAAGTCCCAAGTAGAAAAACGTTTTAAAATTATCGCTAATTCGCCATTAGTAACTACTTTAGCTATAGTTGTGGCGTTAAACTATCGCTATTTAGGACTGACGGTAAGTTAAATCATGGCCCAAGTTACCTGCTGAATATCAAAGTAATCGACATATCACTACCCAAAACAAGTCTACATTAAGCTTTTATCATAAATTCGCGCATGCATTCAAATTGGAGCCTTATTCTCTATGACAGTGTGGATTCGTAACTTGTTCGTATTATATTAACGTTATCACGATAAGGTAACTACGTGTAATTAGTACAGAGGCGTTCGCTATGCCAATTTATTTTTTTTATAATCACGATTGGGTGGGCTTTTTATTCGAGCACGGCAAAGTGATTGCACTACACCTGATGTTAAGCGCAGCGCCGTCCAAAAAAACAGCGACAGTGGTTAACAGAATCATGCCGGCGTGTATAAATGCGTCTTCACACTCCGATGAGGAAAGAAGCAGACCGAGGAGCCTGCGAAAGGAGGATGACCGATAAAGACACAGGGATACAAGTATATACCCCTATACTTGTCCCAGCCAACCATCAAGTTCTGTCGCAAGCCTCTCGGGAGAACAGGATATACATTGGCTGAGCCTCGAACGCAATCTACACAAGGTGTGTGGTTGTGTATGGTGGTTGTTATCCGGGCGGATATGAATACTGTCACCAGCGAACTTGTGAACATTTGTGGCTGTGGAACATCAGTGGAGCTTTTTAAATGCTTTCGGGGGTGGTTTCGGGACGTTGGCGTAACGCGGTCGCGTTACAAGTATGTGTAGTAATACGAGAATACGGTCCCTGGAATAGGGTATTTGACTATGTCTCATTTTCTAAATTATTTTATATGTGCGCAATGTGTACTATTGTACGGAAAAGAAACTATTTTGCGAAAAGAAAAATATAATTGGGTAAAACATGAATGAATGTTTTAAATATTGGATTAAGCAAAGGTGGGTGCGTAGCGTAGTAGGAAAATCTCCCACGCGTGCACCGTAACAGGCGTGATCTGCCTTGTAACGTGCATCCTTTTTACGTCATATGACAATTACCCCTTCTAGCAGATTTAAATAGCTTTTAACTTTTTGAAGTGAAACTTCTTTAGCACCGTTTTTATTTAAAAATTTGATGAAACGAAAAAGCGACAAACATTATAAATGGGATTCAGCCTGCGAGAGAATGAGATGGCTGTCACGTTCTTTTGCGGCTGCGTACAACGAAGCCTTTGTAAAATGTGTCATAAACGACGTGGTGTGTCGTTCACGTGTTTAATTTTTTTAATTTGCGTTTTAAAATACCTTGGTTGATTAATTTATGTTAATTATTCAGAAGTTTCATTTCTGCCGTGTGTGAATTGCACACATACTTTTTTTTTTACTTGATTTATATACATAATTCTTTCGATAATAAATTTTGGGGAATACATTATTGATTAAAATAATTAAAAAATAAGAGTCAAATACCCTATTGAATGCAGCTTACAGAATATGTGTACAACACAGCGCGTGGATCCTAAAGGCTTCCATCAATACAAGACTCACGTTAAAGATGAAAGCGGACTTAGCTTATGAAAGCTACTTGTGCTCGATTGCTAGTATTGCCTCTGAGGAAAGTACTCGTGGCGAAAGTTTCCTTGTAATCAGAAACGATAATAGAACAAAAATGAACGCAATGTCTGGTACGATTATGGAAAGAGTTAACATACAAATTGGATGTTATAGTGCCAATTCTGTTTTCCAACCAGTGGCGTAGCTAGCACGCCTCCAGTTACGCTACTGTGTCCAACACCAATTATTTAGTTGTTTTACTTTAGTAAATATGCAGTGCATTGTGTGTCAACCTACACACTACAATGTGTCAATTCCAAATGGGACCATTTGGCAGGAGTAAAATTTATTTTAGTTTAGTTAACAACATAATTGAATTGGTGCTTATAACTAAATGAGTATTAGTAAAATGAATGTATGAAACGGTGAAAAGAACAGATACTAAAACTTGGTAGAGTAATAACAAGAGATAATATTTTTAATCCCGATCTGTTGTCTAGACGAGGGATCAATATAAGGTGGGTGTACATTGATGTATTGGTCGACTTGCGACTGCTAAAAGATTATTAATACATACATATTTTAACGTCTTTATCCCCGGAGGGATCAGCAGAGATGCAACTACACCCATATTTTTGAGCTTATTTCTGTCCCATGATGTGATACAGGGCGAGCATATCGATATACATGGCACAAATTCCAATCCCAGGCAACTGATGTGTAATTTTTGAATCGAAAACTCGGAACACAAATTGTGTTTGCCCAACCTGGAAATTGAACACAGGACCTCACGATTCTCGGCCTTAGTAAGCTGTACTAAGAAGAAGTAGAAGCTGTACAATGAGGCGAAAGATTATTGTCAACTTAGCGTACTCTCGTAATTTGTTAGATGATTGGTAACCCAGAACTAATCCAATTTTTTAGAAGATTATAATAATGTTAACACAAAGCTTATCTGTCTATGGCATTTGTCTGTAGTTTGCCTGTGTTTGAAACTCACATGTCAATCATATTGAAATGGTAACTTTGAAATGGTGAAACGGCGTGAAAAGTTTTGTTGTGGAATTCAAACTTCTCGACGCCTAGATCTCACTTAATCCCACTTTTTGAGGCCTGGGCACCTATCCTATAAATCCGAAACGAAGTTCGAAACATACATAGAGTGCATTATGTATAGAATAGCCATTACAATAATAATAATTTTGATCTGTATTACTATCACAAAGCTTAATTTGTAACTAAAAACGTATGTGAAACTTGATTGCTTTTTCCTATTTATTATTCTTTCCTAAAATACTTTTGTTTAAGTGTTAAAAAATGCATAAAAATTGCAACGTTGCAATAATAAAACATTCTCTTTTATGAACAGGTATTTAACGGTTTCTTTTATTTTAGTCACAATATTTTACATTAGAAATATTATTATTGTGATGGATATTCTAGAGTACATTAGGTCTTTGTTTTCGAACTTCGTTGCTTCGTATCGTTTTATAGAATAGCCCTTCATTTCTGATTCCCTTGTTATAGGCTTGGAGAATCGGCTGAAAGTCAGTATTAAATATATGTCGTGAATGTAATTTTTTTACAGATAACCAACGAGCATCAGCATCTGACGCAGTCAAATGAGTACAAAAGCCGGTGGTCGTTCTACCTAGTGCTTGCTGGTGTGGTGACCACCTTCGGATCCTCGCTACCAGTCGGATATAACATTGGTGTGGTTAACACACCCGCTGAGGTAATTTCACATCGACCGTCATTATTTCGATCTATTGTGTCTAACTGAAACAATTTATTTTGGCAGCGTGACTTGATTGCATATGGCGAGCAAGTTTTTTTTTATACATTGAACGACGAGACGAGCATGGCGCTCGCATGATGGTAAGCGCCACGCCTACCCATAAACAGAAGCAACACCACACAGAACTTTGAATTACAAAGCACTGAACTGCGCTCTTCATCCCGACACACAAGATATTAAGTCTCATAATGTCCAGTAATTTCACTGGCTTCAATGTTCTTTAAACCGAAACACAACAGTGCTTACACACTGTTGGTTTTGTTTGGCGGCAGTATTAGACAAAGCGGTGGTACCAACCCAGACGGCCTCTCGCATACGAGGGACCTACCACCTTGGCCTCTAATAATAACATAATCCTATTTGTATTTCAAGGTCATAAAACAGTTCTGCAACGAGAGCTTCATCAGCCGGTACGACGTGAGACTCGACGAGAGATGGCTGAGCGTGCTCTGGTCATCCGTGGTGTCTATCTTCATTGTGGGAGGATGCACTGGCTCCATAATGGGCGCTTACTTCGCCGACAAGCTTGGAAGGTGGGTGTTTTTTCGAAGAACGGGCAAAGAAATTGGGTGGTAAAATACCTTTTTTTTATTTCATTGAATGAAGAGACGAGCAAGGCGCTCGTCTAATGGTAAGCCACGCCTGTCCATAAACAGATGCAACGCTACACAGATCTATGAATTACAAAGCACTGCATGGCACTGAACTGCAATTGTCACCACGAGACATAAGATGTGAAGTCTCATAATGTCAAATAAATGAAAAATTCGGATAAAATACTACAATATAGCATATACTATACGTACTATAACATATATAGAAACCAAGCGTGCTAATTTTTACTACGTAAAGTGACGTCATCGCGCAGAGATTTTATAGAGCGTGTTGGCGCGTTGCGCAAAGAAATACACAAAAAAGTACTACTAATAAATTATCCGTGGTCCGTTCACATGGCCTGTATTTATTTTTAAATAAATAATTTCGTTTTCAGAAAAAGGGCCACGATAGTAACTAGTGGGCTATGGATTATCGGAGCTTTATTGTTCCTGCTGTGTGAAAGAGCTAATTCCGTCGAAATGCTCATTTTGGGTCGGCTGATAGTGGGCTTGTCCGGTGGTAAGACCTATTTTGACTTTTTTATCCGGCACGGCAAAGTGACTGCACTACACCTGATGGTAAGCGCAGTGCAGTCCAAAAACGCCAGCGTCCACCGACAGAAAATGAATTTATCGGTGGCCACCAGAATCATGATCAGAATGTATAAAGGATTCTTCACACTCTGAAGACAGAAGAAGCGAACTGAGGGGTCTGCGATAGAACAAGCGGATGACGATGCAGGCACAGGGATTCAAGGATGTACCCGCTCGAACCAACCATTACTTCATGTCGCAAGTCCCTCGCGAGAACCGGATATACACTGGCTGATCCTGGAACGCGATCCACACAAGGTCTATGGGTCACTTTGGCAGGTTTTAACACCATGTATACGGTGTTCGCTATCCGGGCGGATACGAGTATCCTACCACCAGCAGAAAACAAAAACATCAAGACATCACATATCCGCCGAATATCGATAGTGCGGCTGCAACAATATTAACCCCCGTATTCACAAATAGTACTATGAGGTCTTATAGTATTCTCGAACGCATAGTGACGTTTCTGTACACGTGATTGGTCTGTTTTTGGCGCTAAATACAAACGGACCAATCACGTATACAGAAATCGCGACTTAGTAAAGAGCTCACTTTAGTATCGTTTGTGAATACGAATGTTAGTGTTATTTATTTGTTAAGTTCTTATGTATTTCTAGGTCTCACCACGGCCATAGTGCCGATGTACCTGACTGAACTGGCCCCGCCTGCCTTGACAGGGGCCATGGGTGTCGCGTGTCCAATGGGTGTGAACGTTGGGGTCCTTGTGGGCCAAGTTATGGGTCTTAAATTTTTATTGGGTAAGTCGTTAGCATTTCTATTCCATTTAAGGTCGATCGAAAGGAAAAGGAAAGAAAGAAATGATTTTATTGTTCGGTATAAATAATGTTGTACTTACGTATGTATTATTAAAACCTATTATTAAAAATGTGCTTAATAATAATAATTCACGTCTTTCTTTTTAATTGAATGACGAGACGAGCAAGTCGCTCGCCTTATGGTAATCGCCAAATCAAAATTACTGGGCATTGTGAGACTTAACATTTTATGTCTCGGAGTGACGAGCGCAGTTCAGTGACATGCTGTATAATTCAAAGTTCGGTATGGTGTTGCTTCTGTTTATGGGCAGGCATGGCGCTTACTATCAGGCGAGCGCCTTGCTCGTATCGTCAATCAATTAAATAGAAAATAAAACATACTAATATACATTTCAGGTAGTCCTGAAGACTGGTCTTACTTGCTGTCCGTGTATGCTCTACTAGTCATAGTTTGTCTGCCACTCCTGTGTATGTTGCCTGAGAGTCCTAAATATTTATTCGTTGTGAAGAGAGACGAAGGGACCGCTGTAAAAGGTAAGATTTTGAATTTATATATATTGTATTAGCGAAAACATTAGTAATCAGCCCGAGGTCAGGCCACCGTGGTAAACTAAGGCCTAATCCCACTTATTAGTAGAGCAATCCCGTGATTAGCCTTAGAACAATATATTGCAGGGCTGATATGTTGTGGCTGCCTTGGTGGCGCAGTCGTATTGCGTACGCGGTTCTTAAGGCAAGTCGCGTTCTGGGGTTAGCCAGTGTATATCCAGTTACTTCAATTATTTTTAAATCCGGGCACGGCAAAGTGACTGCATTACACCAGATTACAGTTAGTGGATGACTAAACCTGTTACAGACAAACAGTAACTTTATCGGTGGCCACCGGAATTATGCCGGCCTGTGTGAATGCTTCTTCCCACTTCAAAGAGAGAAGAAGCAAATCGAGGGGCCTGCGACAGGACAGGCGAATGGCCGATGTAGGCACAGGGATACACGGATGCATTAAAAAAATATTGAGATATAAACTATCCTATCTCTCAAGTTGGATCAAAATGCACACAGTTTATAAAATTTCATCAAAATCGGTCCAGTAATTTAGGAGTTCATCGCGGACAAACAACGTGACACGAAATTTTTATATATAAAGATTTATTGTAGAACTGAGCCGCCTCCGCGGTGTATCACCGAGCCTCCTGACCGAAGACATCGACATGCTGCGTGAGGAAGTGCAAGGTTCCGCAGCCAGCTCCGACCAACAGTGCTGGAGCATGTGGCGAGTGGTGACCTCGCCCCGACTCCGCCTGCCGCTGCTGCTGGCTTGCTCCATGCAGGCGGGACAGCAGACCAGCGGGATCAACGCGGTGAGTGCCATCATCAGCGCCGAGGATTGGGTGTGATGCCGGGAGTTTTGGCGGGAATTCTGACAGTGCAGTTCATCGCTTATTTTAATTTATTTAATAAACTAGTTGAGAGTTGTGTTTGTCGTATAAAAGTGGTGTGGATTCGTTCAATAAACATTGACGGCGATGAACAGTGTATGGAAACATTGAAATAAGTGAATTAAGCATCGTACTGAAAGGAGTTAACACCAAAACTCCGGCAAGACCTTGAAATCGGCCGCACCCGTGTTTCATCGTTCTAGTAAAAATAACTTGAGAATAAATTATACTTGACATTAGCAAAATGCATAATAATGCAAAGCCATAAATAAAAAAATACGGGTTGCACTCCGGGAGTGCCGACAGAAGTGAAAACTTACCAAACAAGATGCGAGAATACAAAATTACGGCAACATGTCCACTGGACATCTCTCTTCGCGTTTATGGGAGCCTGGTACTTTTTACGACAACATCATATTTCAAATAAGAAAAAACCTAAAAAGTATTTCTTTGTCCAAATCGTCATTTGTTTATTAATTACAGCTACTCGCCATGAAAAATGGACATTCTACTCTCTTCGCGTTTATGCGAACCTGGTAATTTTTTTACGGCACCATGTTCCAAATTATAATAATATAAGTAAAATATCGTCATTTTATTATCAATATCAAAAACAAAATTACGGGTAACATGTCGTCTATTCACCATAAAAAAACGAACACAGTCCGGCCAAAGTCCGGTCCAATCCGACTGGTCACTGTGTGACGCCAGCTGGGACTTCGAAATTATCGAAGTTCCAGGGAAGTCGGCTAGCGCTGGCTGGTCAACTGGCCCGCGTGACGTCTCACGGAAGGTTCTCAAATATTCTGGAACCTTCCGCTCGCCGCCGCTCGCGTTACGGAACGTTTCGGTTCACCCTCCCATAAGAAGTTATCACTTCAAAAAGAAGGGTGTGATGCCACCACCACTGAACTGTGACTGTGGCCCACAACCATGTAAATGGTAGTACTGGGTAATAGGTTTCTCGTATGACAGCCTCCGTGGAGTAGTGGGCGAGTAGCCGGCTGTGAAGCGAGAATCCGATGAATGCTCCGGGTGCCTGAATTTTTCTAATAAGGACCCCCTGGTTATAAAATTTCGCGAGTAGTTCAAATGAAAGCGCTCATAGTGCGTACACGACTGGCGACAAACAAGTGAGGCATGGGTGAGTCATGAGGCGATCCGAGGAACCGACCCTCTGGACGATCCCTCATCTCACATGAGGGGGGTTCAGAGTAGGGGTGCTCGATATATATCGATATGTGATAAAATATCGATACATTTATTTGATATATCGAATCAATGCGATATTATCGAATCATTGAAGTCGATATATAATATCGATATATTTTATCCGATATATCGAATCAATGCGATATTATCGAATCATTGAAGTCGATATATGATATCGATATATTTTATCCGATATAAGGATATCGTAGAATATTTAGGAAAAATCTATCGGATGTAGCAAAAAAAAAAAAAAAACAACATCAAATACCAGAATAAGTATTGAATGTTGTTTTTTTTTTTTTAGCTCTTCGATATTATTTTTGTTATCATTTTCTAATAAAGTCTTTTCCTTCCTACAATTCGATATATCGAAAATATCGATATTTTTGACCGATATATCGCTATATATCGATACAATATTTCGATATATTATATCGGAAAAAATATCGATATTTTTTGTACACGATATATTATATCGGAAAAAATATCGATGTTTTTTGTACATGAACATCACTAGTTCAGAGGACCTCTGTCCTTACTCATCAAGTGAAGTGAGAATACAACTCTGTTAATCGGATTTTAATTTTTACTTTCATTAAGCCTTGCGAAGACGCAAGGCTACAAAAATTGTTTTAGACTCATTTGAGTGTTCCCCTCCACGGAAATCTTTAGTAAAAGGCGAAAGATTTATACGTTTTGAAGGGAAACCTGAGTAACAAAACTGACGCTCGCCAAAACTCTATACCAAATGCCGGAGAATCTTGACAACGCGATCTAGTTTCTCATACTTGTTACGTTTATAACTGTACAATGACATCTAGCGGCGAACTTTGAATTAAAATATTTTGTGTGTATTGGTGCTGCCACACCGGTGTTAGAAAATGTTATATAACATTTTATAACACCGGTGTGGCAGCATAATTTAGTAAACATTTCTTAACAATTTGTAACATTTTGTAACATTTTATAACCGCAGGCGGCGGTACTTTTGAGAGCGGCGCCGTCAAAGAAGCCGTCAAAGAAGAATGTTCAGAAATGTTAGAAAATGTTAAGAAATGTTATAAAATGTTAAGAAATGTTATAAAATGTTAGATTTAATGTTAGAAAATGTTTGTAAACATTTTATAACATCGGTGTGGCAGCACCATATATAATGTGGATAGTGTAATGGTGCTGCCACACCGATGTTATAAAATGTTTACAAACATTTTCTAACATTAAATCTAACATTTCTTAACATTTTATAACATTTCTTAACATTTTCTAACATTTCTTAACATTTTATAACATTTCTTAACATTTTCTAACATTTCTGAACATTCTTCTTTGACGGCTTCTTTGACGGCGCCGCTCTCAAAAGTACCGCCGCCTGCGATTATAAAATGTTAAGAAATGTTACAAAATGTTACAAATTGTTAAGAAATGTTTACTAAATGATGCTGCCACACCGGTGTTATAAAATGTTATATAACATTTTCTAACACCGGTGTGGCAGCACCATAACCAAAAAGTTCATTTTGACGTACATATTTCAAAACATGTTTATTCATGTTTTAAATTCACCTCGACTGTTTCTCGACTGATTTTTTATGCCTCATATGTCATATAGTGATATTTTCTTGAGGAAAATCCATAAAAAACCCTCTAGGCTTACTGTTTTATGTCGATTTAATATCCCGTATTTGAAACATATTGATAAATAACAATTTAAATGTTATAGGCTTGTCTATTATATTCAACCTGATTTTTATTTAATTTAATTCTTTATTTCAGGTTACAAAGACCTTCATACATTTAACAATATTATGATAATTAATAAAATAATTATTTGATATTACAGCCACTAAAAGTAACTAGTGTGTGAGTCGACTGTCGAGAATGTGTAGTCGAGTCATTAAAAATTATAAATTTAGGTTTAACAAAATTAATAATAATAATTTTTAAAAATTACCTAAACTTTACACTGATGGTGACAATAACCGTAACCCTCGATACGGCACTACTATTGATATGCATGCTACAGCAGTGCCCGATATATTTATTTATTGTTTTATTTTTTATTTGGGAAACATACTGAAAAATTGTAACTAATGGTACATGTAATATTTTAGCACTTAATTCATCAAAGTTTCTAGTGAAGAACATCGTTTGCGTATGCTGGCATAAAAAACAGTCGATGCGCGCTGTGATAAACATGTTATGAAATATGTACGTAAAATGAACTTTTTGGTTACACCACACACAAAATATTTTAATTCAGAGTTCACCGCTAGATGTCACTGTACAGTTATAAACGTAACGAGTATGTGAAACTAAATCGCGGTGTCAAGATTCTCCGTCATTTGGTATAGGGTTTTGGCGAGCGACGGATTCGTCACTCTGGTTTCCCTTCAAAACGTATGAATCTTTCGCCTTTTACTAAAGATTTCCGTGGAGGGGAACACTCAAATGAGTCTAAAACAATTTTTAATGCCCTGCGTATACGCAGGGCCTATAAAAGTATTTAAATTGTGTTACTGCGTAACATGAACATAAGTGAAATTAAAATATATTCAAGGTTTTACAATTATCAGTCGCTGAGCTACTTAAAATATAATCTGCTTACATTTATAGGTCAAGTCAAACCAACATTTTTAGCTCCTCACTATCGAAAGCAGACGAATTTTCGTGGTCCCTCGCTTACGAATTATGAACCCCCATTTTTTTGTCACGGCAACGACCCCCGTCGAGTATCCCGTGGACTCCTGGACCACTTTGGGAACTAAGGCTTTAAAATAAACCCCAATTTTTCTTCCACAGGTGTTCTATTATTCGACGACTATATTCAAGCAGGCAGGCTTGTCGGAGGCGAACGCTCAGTACGCCACGATCGGTTGCGGGTTCATTAACGTGTGCACAGCTGTTTTAATGGTCAAGTTGTTGCCTATAAAGGGTCGGCGCGCGTTGTTACTGCCTTCGATTCTCAGTGCGGCCATTATATTAGCTGCACTGGCTGCCGCTATGACGTTTATTGTGAGTATAAATATTGATGGATCCTATTAATTGAATAATTCCATTTATTTTTATGGCGTAGACCGGCAAACGAGCAAGTGGGTCACCTGATGAAAAGTGATCTGCACCGCCCATGTACCCCCACTATACTAGAAGAATCATAGACACATTCCTGACCTAAATGGAAGGGATAATTAAGGGATTGGGAAGGGGAGGGGGATTTGGGCCTCCGGATATCAGAATACATATCACATGAATATGTTTGTCTCTTTTTACTGTCGCTTTGTCGCTTCATCGAATTTTCAAATCACAACGGTGTTAAAGTAGTTACACTTCAAATTTCATCCTAGAGGGAAGGATGTCAAGCGGGTGACTGAAAACTGCAAGCCAAATCTTTTTGTAACGTGTGTTAAAAAAATCAAATTGCGCCGACCCCACTCCGAGTGGGACAAGGACAGGTGAAAGATTAATTTCCTTTTTATTTTCAGGACGTGTTTTCGTTTATGCCATACGTGTGTATGGTGGCCGTGTTGTCCTATGTACTGGTCTACGGGCTCGGTCTGGGGCCTATACCTTACTTTATCGCGTCAGGTCAGTATACATTACACTCACACCTGTATCCCATGGGGGTGGGCAGAGACTATCAAGTGCCATAAACTTCGATTCTGACACGGCTCTGTCGCGATTTCCACATTCATTTTCGCCAGTTAAGGGTACTCGTGACGATCCCATTTCGGAGATGATCATTTTTTAATCCGTGTTATCGCATCAGGTCAGTATTCACATACACACTCACACCTATATCCCATGGGGGTTGGCAGAGACTGTTAAGTGCCACAAGCTATAGTACTGACACGTCTCTCGCGATTTCCACATTCATTTTCGCCAGTTGTGGGTACTCGTGACGTGCCCATTTCGGAGTTGATCATTTTTTTTATTTTTTATCCGAATACGGTATAGTGACTGCACTACACCTGAGGTTAGCGTAGTGCAGTCCAAAAAACTAGCGACCACCGACAAACAATGAGTTTATCGGTGGTCACCAGAATCACGCCGGCCTGTATAAATGCTTCTTCCCTCTTCAGAGAGGGAAGAAGCCTAAGATGTTTATGATGGCCCACTTACCCCTTTGGGGATATATTTTTAATTTCAAATAATAAATAATTTAAACGGAGTGTGAAGAAGCAGTTAGGCAGGCCGGCATGATTTTGACGACCAACGATAGATACACTGTTTGTCGTAACGTGTAACTGGAATACTGGCGACCCCGCAGTATCTCATCCCAGGGCCAAGGGGGAGGGGAAGGAAAAAGGGTTAGGATCAGGGGGCAAGCCCCCTGGGGAGAACCGGATATACACTGGCTGACCCTGGAACGCGACCCACACTAGGTGGGCCACTATGGCAGGTTTTAACACCAGTGTACGGTGGTCGCTATCCGGTCGGATACAAGTATCCTCCCACCAGCACTCTTATTGTCCAACAGAGTTGTTCGAGGTTGGTCCCCGTCCTGCCGGCATGGCCTGGGGTTCTCTCGCCAACTGGGGAGGGAACTTCCTCGTGGGCATGTGCTTCCCTCTCATGCGGGATAGCATCGGAGCCTACTCGTTCCTCATCTTCTCTGGTGTCACTGCTGCGTTGTACGTCTTCCAGAGGTTAGTACCATGGGGAGTACCCCCCATTTTTTTAAATTTAATTAATTGACGAGACAAGCCAAGCGCTCCTCTGATGGTAAGCGCCACGCCGCCCATAAACAGAAGAAACACCACACAGAACTTTGAATCACAATGCACTGTATGACACTGAACTGCGCTCGTCACCCCGATTCATAAGATGTTAGGTCTCATAATGCCCAGTAATTTCACTGGCTTCAATGTCCTTCAAAACGAAACACAACAGTGCTTACACACTGTTGCTTGGCGGCAGAAAATATCAATTGGAATGGAGCGGAATCAAAATATTTTTATGCACAGTATTCTTTGGACTAATACAATGGTATTTTATTCAATGGATAAAAAATGTATTTTATAAAATCGCAAGTAAAGCCAATTTAAAAAAAATTACGCTCGGAATCAGTTATGCGGTGCGACGCGTGGCACGTTATATCTACTAAGTATTGGCGCGCGGTGACGCTCATTGACCCCGAGTTTAGCATTAGCACGCTTTACATTGCGGCCTTAAGTTTCCAAAATGACAAGCAAACAGCAAGGGAATAGGTTTCGTTTAAGTTAAACTAGAGTTTTATTACCCTACGGTTTAGGAAGCGATCCTCTTACACTCGGTATAATATAGTAGGGCTGGTACTGGTTACTGCGGTTGATTATTTACTTATTTTTATATTGTGTGTTCTCTAGGCAGGGGTCGAACCTGCGTCTTCGTCGAGGTAGTACATACCGTCCCTGCTTAGCTACCAGTCCTTAAATCATGGGCGTAGCCCTCCCCATAGCATTAGCGGAAAAAATATTGGGGGAATATTCGCTTCCTGGTCTGTGTTGAGAATGTTTCAAGAATTCCACCATGACATTATCTGCTTGTCATAATTGAATCATACCTATTATAATTAACTAGCATTTGCTCGCGGCTCCGGCCGCGTGAAAGGCTTAGGTACTTTTATACACCCTTTTATCCCTTATTTCATGTATCCATGTGTAAAATTGACGAAGTTTCATACAAACATGCGACCCCTATTTCACCCCCTTAGAAATGGAATTTCCCAAAATCCTCTCTTAGTGCTCCCCAACACTCCCTGAGAAACCTTCATACCAAATTTCATCTTTCTACGCTCAGTAGTTTCGGCTGTGCGTTGTCCGTCAGTCAGTCACTCAGTAATGGAAGAGGCTTTTGCTCGCAGCTCCGCCCGCGTAATCTGCTTTTTACGAGATAAAAAGTAGCCTATCACCCAAGTCAGCTCATACCCTGTCTGTATACCAAATTTCATCAAAATCCGTTCAGTAGTTTCAGCGTGATTGACGGACAAACATTCAAACAAACAAACTTTCGCATTTATAATATTAGTGTGATATATATTGATTGATAATTAATATCGTCCCACAGGTTCTACTGTCCGGAGACACGAGGCAAGACTCCAACGCAAGTTACTGAACTTTGCAGCAAAGGTTTTAAGTCACGGCCACGTTCTAGTCGGCCGCTAAACAACGTTTGATGGCACACCAATTTATAGCTGTAATGCTCAACGGTTGGTGGATTGACAGTTTTGAGTGACAGTCCACAGTCGGCTTGATGTTACCGGTTGATAGGTGAATAGGAGGTATAGACAATCGCTCTTAAAACAATTTCTACGCGCCGAGCTTTATTACTCAGTCGATACTGGCTTATACGAGCTACATTGGTTGGTGTGTCCAGGATAATTTCTCCCATATAAAATAATGTTATGTTACGCATTATAACAAGGCCGTCAAAGTTTTTTTACACTATCTGCAAGTGTAATTGAAAATTGCTCTACACGTCCATCCTTATTGGTCGATAGTTTAGTCTGTAACTTTATATACATCAATTAGCAGAAATGGCAAAAAGATTACTATGAATATAGTTTATTATTAATTTATAACGTATCAGTAGAAGAATTGTTCGTTATAAAAAATATTACAAAAAATCGCATGGCAAATTATCGATTACATTTTATCGATGTGTACACTATATCGATGTTAATATTTTAGTTATAAAAATAGTGAATTAAAATGGAATTGTTCTTTTATTGACAATCGAACCGTAACAAACTATGTTCTTTTTGTTGGAATGTTTATTTTATTTTTAAAATGTAATCAATAGTTTGTATTACATTGTGGTTATTGTTTTATTATAGTTAGCGGAATGGAACGGTGTGCTCAAATAATGTTAAGTTAGAAACAAAATACATCATAAATACACCCAACACGGAAAGTCGTTATGCATTGTTACAAGCCTTATTGTTTGCGTAGACATCCTTAGTAGCTAACACACATGCCACTTGTCAGTATGCTACTATTGAACTACAGTCTAGAGTGCATATACGTTGGCGAGATATATGGCGCTGTCGTCAATCGATAAATCATATCGATTTTACTTTATGACAGATTATTCTATACCTACATTTCAATTATTTCTAACATTTACCACCGTCAAATTAAAGTTGTTGCACTCAACTAAATGCTTTAGTCGAATGGCAATATACTAGCCGACTAAGCTAAATAGACGAATGGATGGAACTCAGGCTTGCGTCTAGCATAACCTCTCAGGTACCGCGTTCGTCATAACGTTTGCAACATCGATATAATCGCATTTGTTACATTTAGAATTACTTACCTTACAGCCTTCGTGGTGCAGTGGGCGAGCCGGCTGCGAAGCGAGAGGCCGTGGGTTCGATTCCCGCACCGAGGCAAATGTTTGTGCGATCCATAAATATTTGTTTCGGGTCTAAGTGTTGTGGGACCGCAAGTTCTTCCTAGTTCCTGATACCCACGATACAGGTTATCCTACTGTGAGGACAGGACTATGTGTGTGACTATTGGGTGTATTATAAAAAGTATTTACTCTCATTACTAGTAAAATATCCGAATGATATAACGTTTGACAGTCTTCAGTTGCCATGATCGAATGGTAATTGACAATATTATCAACAATCTGTCAGGATAATTTACTATTCTATCCACTTTTATATCGTTGGGTGTTTATACTTATAGATATATTTTAATATTTTATAATTTAGTGATGTATCTAACGCACAATATACATGTTTGTTAGTTTTTATTGTTGCAAATAATATTCAAATCCAGTGATTTGTGGAGTTTTTTGAATATATCGGGCACTTTATCAATAAGTTAAACAAGCCCTTGATCTTGCAATGTTTAGGGTTATTTCATAAGTACAGATTTAGGTGGAGCCAGTTAGCTTTTTATAAAAGTTAAAAAAATCTGCGATTGGTACATTCTAGACATGGTGACTCAGAATGATTTGTTACGTTTACGCGAATGTTACTCATTGAAATAAAACTAAATTAAACGAATTTTATCGCGAGATGGAGAGGCTGAAAAGCTTTCGAAACGTAGGGATCAAAATTAAAATAAAAAAACCCGATAAAATCCGTTTTAAATTGTTTTATTTCAATGCTGACTCAGGTCGACAAGCTAAGGGATTTTGAGAGGAATTACGGACTGTCGGCAAAAAACTACGTTTCAAAAATGTTTTCGTCCATTGCTGCGTTGAATCAAAGATATAACAGAATCTCTGTTATTTTTATTATTGGGACATAATCATAGATTAGGGATAGGCTTAGTTAAGTATGTAACAGAAAAATCGAATATTATTTATGTGATATTTTTCATTGCTTTTTCCAAATTTTGCACGTGTAAAGAATGTAAGATGAGTTATGGGGAAATTGATGCAATTGAGAGCTGATAGAGTAAGTTTACTGTACACAAGAGTATCGCTAGCCAATGGGAAAAGGAGGGCAATATTATAGGCTAGACAGGAATCGTCTTCTGGGAGGAAGAGGGGGATATTTCAATGGCGGAATTTTGTATAATGTACCTAATGACTTATTTTAAGGATTCTGGGGTGATTCATATTATTTACAAAAGCCACTTATTTACAAGGCCTCTAAAGAAGAATCTTTACGGGCCTATAAAATGTGACATCGCGAATGGCACTTTTTCGAGTCTTATATGAGGGAACGCTGTCCCCTTTTCCCCCCCATTGGCGACGCCCATGCTTATAACGAATCGTTTAAAAAATTTGTATTTTTAATTATTTTTATTTTGTTTTGTTTTAGAAAAAAAATATTACATATCTACATTACCTATCTACCATAATAAAAACTGGAATTTAGCTAATGTAACATCTAACTACACCAGTATACAGGGTTATTTTTAAAACACCAACAACCTCGCAGGACTAGATTCCTAAGGTTATAAGCTACTACTTTTGTTCTACGACTTTTGATAATTTGTTAGATTTTATTTTCATACAAAAATAAGTATTCATTTAATTTTCGTCTTGAATGTTACAACGCGCATCGCAGATTATGTAAACAAACACGCGAAGCGTGGGGAACCGGGCTAGCGCTTTGACCTTGACCGCCCGAGCAGCTGACCGCCGCTTTGATGTCGTGCGCTCACGCCGCGCCGCGCCGCAGTCTACGAAGAAAAACACTACACAACAAAAACTTGTAAAATCATTTTCTTGTCCTGCGAGGTTGCTGGTGTTTTAAAGTTAATCCTGTATTAAAACTAAGTAGGTACCGATGTCTGAAAAAATAGATAATTTTATATTTCTTGGTATTTTTGAAGCAGCCACAGACGTATAGTATTAAAGAAACAGACGTAACATTCGTTTCAAAATTACATAGATGACGATAAATAATATATCCATTTCTTTCTCTCCCACCAAAATGAATGCTCCTATCTCTTTCCATTGTTATTGCGACACCCACATACATACACTACATAAACTAGATAAATCGTAAATATGCTTGTTGCTAAGCGACAAATATCGTGACCTTACCAATAGTGTAGTTTATTTACTTTATTTTTTCATATTATTGTGTAAAATGTGTCAAAAAGCCGAAATATAATGATCATTTGTAATGTACATTATTGCAGTACCCTTTTTCGTAACGTCTTTCTTTAGGAAAACACTAAATTGAATTGCGTGAGCGAGTTTTGTATGTATGCGTAATTGGCACGATTTTTTGTTGTAATATTGATTCTGCTTCCTATTATACGTTTGTGGCAGAAGCAAATCCATCGTTACTTTTACAATTATTGTCAGGAGTTGGGTGATTTATTAACACGCATAATGACAATAGTTCTTACATAAGTTATTAGCAATTGTTTTAAAAATATTCGATTAGCGCATTTTTTATGCAGATTTGTAATAAAATATTATAAATGCCTTATTTGTTTTAATTGTAATTGTGTTTTATGACCCTTATCCCAAACAGGAGCCGTATTCCCCATGACCGCATAAACTCGTAACGTTATGCCAACTTCAGTGCTATACACTGTTGCTTGGCGGCAGAAATAGACGGCGCGGTGGTACCAACCCAGACGGCCTCTCGCATACGAGGGACCTACGCCTTGTAATACGTATACAAATTGTGAAAGTACGACCACTATAAAAAACGTGTTAAAAGAGCTTGTTGTGCCGAACCCACTGCGAGCGAGAGAAATTTGGCAGCCTCCGTGGCGCAGTGGGCGAGTAGCCGATTGTGAAACGTGAGGCCGTGGGTTCGATTCCCGCACCGAGCAAATATTTGTCTGATTCACAAATATTTGTTTTTTTTATTTATTTATTTTTATCCTGGCTCGGCAAAGTGACTACGCTACACCTGATGGTAAGTGTAACGCAATCCAAGAATAGTGTCGACCAACGATAAACAATGTGTCCATCGTTGGTCGGCAAGATCATGCCGGCCTGCCAAAGGGCCAAGGGGGAGGGGAAGGAAAAAGGGATGGGAAAAGGGTTAGGATCAGGGGCCAAGCCCCCTGGGGAGAACCGGATATACACTGGCTGACCCTGGAACGCGACCCACACAAGGTGGGCCACTATGGCAGGTTTTAGCATCAGTGTTTCGGGGTCTGGGTGTTGTGAGACCGAAAAGTCTCTCGTAGTTCCTGATACCCGCGTCACAAGACTCGTATCTTACTGTGGGGTCAGGACTATGTGTGTGACTGTTGGGTGTATTTATTTATTTAACTGTAGGACGAAGAAGAAAAACAAATAAAACATGTTCTAATTAAAAATGGATTTTTATTGTAACATGTGTATAGGCCATTATTTGGATTTGTACTTAGTTGATTTACATTTACATCACAAATACTAAAATTATAATAATAATAGCAGCCCTATAGTATATACGTCCCATGGCATGGGCTTCCTCTACTGAATGAGAAGTCTTAGAAAATAAGTTTATTTAGCAAAAATAATAATAAAAAAAAAATATATATAATTCATATTTAATTAAAAAGATATAAACTTAATTATTTTAAGCACCACAATTTATTATTCCCAAAGCATCAGGATTTGACTTCATCCTTCGTTATTTAATGTACATAAATTATTGACCTAATTACCAATCATTAGGTTTTTAAAAGAAAAAACAATGTCAAGTTTGTGAAACGATACGTGTTCCTCCCCAATCCCATTCTACAGCTAAATTTTGAATGCGCACCTGCTAACATAGCATCATATATTTTAGTTCGGTAACTCGTGAACTCATGACAAAAAGTGGTAACGCACTGCATCCGTATTGCGTCAATAGGTCCAATTGTAATCATGTTTGTATGATTGAATTCGCTAACTTATACTTACTTATTAGTAATTTATATTTAAATACATTCTCCGGATGGACTTTGGGGGTTGCTTTAGTATCCGGTTGCAAGCGAAATAGTGCGGGAGGGGCGGGAGGGGGTTGAGGGGGGGAGGTATAACCCCCCCTGAAAGGGGGGAGGTGCGGAAACCAATAGTTTAGGAGATATGATTTTTTTAAATTCCAGGTTTCTACTTACAATATTTTAGCACATATTGATATTTTCGATGTGGTCACGGGTTATTTTTCATAGGGAGAAGGAGGAAAGTCACAGTTCACTTTATATTCAATGTTAAAAAAAAAACTGTAACAAATATTGCTTATGAAGCAAGTAATAACAACAAGGCGTAGTTGCCGGGGCTACTACTTTTTGGGTGGTTTAAAAAAAATTACCACGAAGGGGGTGGCAGGGTCTGCTCGCTCGCTTCGCTCGCTCACTGACCCTGCCATCCCCTTCTAACCTAATTTGTCCGAGTCGGGGTGCTCCAGATCCCGAGCTCGCTTCGCTCGCTCACGCGTGCATAAGCCTCGGTTTGTGAGGTTCCTACTTCTGGATGGTTAAGAAAAAAATAATCACCACCAATATCAATAAGGTAAGCAGGTCGAATGGGAGATAATAAGATCACAATAAAAACACAGCTGGCACTCAACAACAACGAAAGTAGGTAGTTGTGAATAGGAAAATAATAATTATAGGGGAAAGGTGTACGAGATGATTCCCTTAACGGAAAACGCTCGTAATATCAAAGATATTTAACATAATTATGATCTGAAAGCGTTTACTACTAGCATATTTATCTGTCTTACTTTGGGCGTATGTTAAATCATTTAATTTATTAAAATTGAAATAAAAAAAAATCGTTTTTTAAAACCTTGCGAAAGGATCATCTTGTACACCCCGGTGTTCAAGATGATCCCTACGATATGGACAAGATGATCCTCGGACCATCATCAATAAACAACATACTTATTACATAATTTAAGTATTCTATAGTCATTTTTAAATCACATAATATAATTTGTGAAATCAAAAATCATACATTACATAGTTACGGGCTGATTCTTCAATCAAAATTCACGACAGTTATTCTTTTGATAGGCGATTGAAAAATCATTCCTAAGTAGAACAATTAGAATAGATTAGAATCTTCTTGACAATAATTAACACTGTTAGTCAAAATCAACATTATAAAAGCTTCGTAACGTACGAATTAAAAAAAGTCAATAAACTGACTTAATCTGTTTTTAGAATTCTAAACGCTTTTTAGCCGGCGACATGATACACATATCACAAATAAATTCATCGGGATCATCACTACCTATCCCTGCACAAGCTTCATGTTCCCATTTTTGGCATTCAGAACATTTTATCCATCCTTCACCCATCTTATCTTTGGAAAATGTTTCCGTGCAGAAAAGGCATTCTGTATTATTGTCAGATGATTCGGACTCTGAGACATACAAAGTTTTTTTCTTTTTATTTGATACTCCTTTTCCTACTCCCTTCCCTTTCTGTTTATTTTTAGTTATATATTTTTTGACTGTGTGCTCTTTTCGTAACTTCCTATTTTCTTTTCCAGTTTTTTTGCTTGTTTCTTCTTCTAAGTATTTTTTGTATGGTGTGCTGGTTAAAATTGACGTATCCACATTTTTTCTCTTTATGTTGCTCCTTTTGCCTACAATTTTTGGGTAAGGTTTTATCTTGGCCGGTGAAACAACAAAATTTACAAAATTACTTTTTTCAAGGAGTGACGGTGAATCATTTCGGTTCAACGCATAACTTGTAGATGGCAACGATGACAAAGGAATTCGAATAGAAAGCGATTCTTCTAGATGATCCCTAGGGACCATCTTGTACACTTAAAAGGTGATCATCTTGCCCCAACCTTAAGTTTTTCATTTGTTACTCTGTAACATAACCTCTAAGTATTCTACTGTTACCATACTATCAAAAAAACTAAATTGATCATATTAGGAAGCTACAAGCACAACAATGACTGTAACTGACAGTATACAATAAGACTTACATGAGTTTAAAGTCAGCGTTACCTTAGATCAACAGCACACAATTTTAATATTTTCCCATCAAAACAAGTGCGTCGGTCGCTTCGCCATCACGAATTGACTAACGCGGGGGATGGCCGGGGGCCACACATTTTCGAAGAATATGACTAGATAGCATTTACACTTTAGTCGCAATTGAAAGTGATCATCTTACCTTAAGGGATCATCTTGTACACCTTTCCCCTAGTAGTATTGTAAAGAAAAAAAAACGTTCCAGTAACGCGAGCACAACATATTAAGCATTTCGTTTTTATATAACTACTTGTCAGAAAGAGACAGAATTAGTCGCGTTCCACGTTCAATGACATTTGTCTCTTTCTAATTCAATATTAGTGTGTTTACAACTGTAATAACCTACAAAACTTTAAAAATTAATTTCACAAAAACTATGCATTTCCGCATAATAAACTGCTAGCATTTGTTAATACGGACTAGTGTCTAACGTTTACTATAAAAATTATCAGCAAAATCCTGCACCCGGATACTAAAGCCAACCCGGACTTTGCTACAGCGGGGCTATGTACGGTACTTTCTCCACGCCCCATACCGTTATAAGTAATCGTAATGATCCTTTCAAAATTACCATGCCAATTCGAAATACGCCAGATTACAAAACTTTGTTTCAGCTCGGTAACTGGCTGATCATTTAATTTATTTTCTCCGGCTTTGTCGCCTAGAGGCAAATTTTCCCCACTGTAGTACGTCTTGTTTACGATCTTGATTATCGGGTGGCTCTGCCTTAACTAATAATATATTATGTTATTATTTGTTCTTGCTATCGACTTCTGAAATGTCTGAACGCCTTCCGACTGCGAATTTTTTTAGCGACTCGGAGCAACCTACCATTAATGTTGTAAGCAAAAACAGTTTATAAACTACGTCATCTGCGCAGATAGTCTTCCAATATCTTTAGCTGGTCCCAGCAGACCAACAGCAGGACCGTGTGAGGGCCAAGTCTGAGGTAGTTCGCTCCGACGCCTTTATACAGAGAACTGGCTCCTTCAGACCGTACCATCTTTACGAAGCAGTCAATCATACCGCTGTACAGCTTGCCGCGGTTCTGCGCGTCTACAGCTGGAAAAACAGCATAAATTAGAAGATAGATTAATACATAAATCGAAACAACAATCACAAGGATTCAGGTCCGTAGCCACAAACATGTTCGGGGTAAATAGGCTTTTACGCACAAAGGTTGTTAACGAAGCCATAATACTAAAACGACACTGTCTATCTGTTTGTCTCTTCTAGTTTTAATGGGCCCATCTATTGAATCTTAATAGGCTGGCTGAAATTTTCAGAGTATTTGTCAATATAGCATGTAGTATATGAGTAAATAAATAAACACAATCAACATTCACACATATAGTCTTGACCCCACAGTAAGGATCACACACGAGTCTTGTGTCGTGGGTATCAGAAGCTACGATAAACTTTCAGTCTCACAACACCCAGATCCGAAACAAATATTTGTGAATTGGAGAAACATTTGTCTCGGGGCGGACTGCCCCCCCTAACTACGTTACTGATATTAACTTACGTTGATTAGACAGCCTCGTCGCAACGACGTCGAACGGATTCAAGCATAACGTCATGACAAGTCCTCCAAGGTTGGCGCCAGCGAAAGAGAGTGCCAGTGGGGAGTGAACGAACAAGTCGTGGTCACGCAGCCACTGCTTGGCGTACGCGAAGCTCACCATCTGCGAGCTGCTGCCCACAGCGCCACGAGGGATTTGAGGGTACACACCGCGGAATAGACCTGCAGGATGGAGATTTTGCTGGTGGCAGGATAATTGATCATTTTGTTCCTGACCATCGTTTAGGCGATTCGCGTTCCGAGGTCAGTCGACATAATTCTGCTGACCATCGAGGGACGCAATGACATTATATTTGAACTGCATTATTTATAACATCAGGTCTAGTGCCAGTATACTTTGCCGTGGCAGGGTAAAAAAAGGAACATTTAAAGAGAACCACCAAAATCGATCCATGTTTGGCGTAGGTATCATAGGTATCATAGGCAAGTTCATAAAAAATGCGCGTCGAATTTATAACCGTCTACTTTTGATATGAATATTGAATAGAACGATTATGTTCTGTGTAATATTTTGAAGTAATTTCTAACTAAGTATGTAATAATTACAGAGCACAATAAAACACGTCCTTTCAATACCACAATTTATTGGATTTTATTTTGTTAAATTCATTAAGTTAAATTTTGCATGCCTAATCGTACATCGGTAATGTTTTATTGGTGATTTAAAAATAAAAACGGAATTTAACCAACTTAATTCTGATGAATTTAGCAAAATAAAATTAGTATCTCATTTGATATGTTAGTGCATATTTGCATCCAGTTATTAGTAATATTGTTAAACCTTAACTTTATGTGAAATTTAAATGTTATTCCGTATTTGCATCCAACTAGCTTACCTACATTACAATCTCTCCGTATATACGAGGGCTCTTGCCTGCACAGCATTACTCAATATAAAACCTTATAATTGTACTTGTTACTTTAGTCCCCTATCTATCCTACTCACCTTTAACGCCTTCTCGTCTGTAAATATCCATCAACGCTCCGAAAGTCCCATCATGTTTGTGCTGATGGCCAACTGCGATGGCCTTCGCTGCTTGCGCCTGTAACCTGGTCTTTACCAGGAAGAATGGAGTCCCAGCTATAGAACCTAAAGCCCCACCGACGCCTGCTGCAGCTGCGCCCTTTATTATAGAAGTACGCCTGTTTGCATCAGTGGTGTAGCCACGTCGTTCTGTTATACGGTACACTCCTAATCTGTAAATATAATATGATTTGTTTGTTTGGTAGCTCCACGCTGTAGACAGCCTAGGGTCGTCGAGATCGGTATTTTTAAAATCTACAGGTTGGCAAACGAGCAAGTGGTTCTCATGATGGTAAGTGAATTCCACCGCCCAAGGGTACTCACTATAGTAGAAGAATTATTAATGTGTTGCCGAAATAAAAGAAAAGGAATAGGAATTGGGGTGGTAATCTAGGACTTGGGAAACCATTAATGCTGTAGACAAACCCATTTACCGCATCAATTATAAATTACTCTCACTGCCTCACAGAAAACTAATAAGTGGCAGATTACTGTCGAATTTCTTACAGCAAGATTTTCGGAGTCTTAAACAGCCTTTCTTGATGATCGGCAACGCATCTAGAATTCTTTTGGTTTTGTGCAACTTCATAAGCGGTGGAGATCATTTAACATCAAACGATCCACTTGCTCGTTTGCTGGCGTCATGCCATAAATATATTAACTTACCTAAAAGTATTTAAAAAGAACTGAAACCCGAGCATGGCAGGCAGTCCATTTTGCAACGCCACCAAGCCCTCAGACCGCGCTATGACGAACAACCCGTGTGGTACATTCTTGTAAAATACCGCATGCTCTCCCTTTGCCTTCATCTCCCCTTGAAGTTGAAGCCTGGTCTTCACCACTTCTATGGGGTTTGTGAATACCGTCGCAAACATGGCGGACACTCCGCCCATCAGTAGATCGGTGACGTCACGCACGACGCCATCTTGTTTGGTGGCAGCCATTTTGTCTAATCTGAAGATATCAAATGCAAATTATGTGATGATTTTATTTATTCTTTTCTTAATTATTTAGGTAGCAAATGAACTAACATGTTAAGCACATATATATGTGAATAGCTTAGTAATTTTAAGCGTAATGTTTATTTACCTACCTATTTCCTAAAACAGCGGTGATAAACTATCTATTTGAAATCTTTTAAATCATATGCAAACACCGTGTCTGGCAAACGTGTTTGTGATACTTAAAGATAGTGAGTGTAATAATTTTGTTTTTGTTTGCCCGGTGGGAGGATACTTGTATCCGGCCGGATAGCGACCACCGTACACTGGTGCTAAAACCTGCCATAGTGGCCCACCTTGTGTGGGTCGCGTTCCAGGGTCAGCCAATGTATATCCGGTTCTCCCCAGGGGGCTTGCCCCCTGATCCTAACCCTTTTCCCATCCCTTTTTCCTTCCCGTCCCCCTTGGCCCTTTGGCAGGCCGGCATTATCATGCCGACCTACGATGGACATATTGCTTATCGTTGGTCGACACTATTCTTGGATTGCGCTACACTTACCATCAGGTGTAGCGTAGTCACTTTGCTGAGCCAGGATAAAAAAAAAATATGCAAGCTTTATGTACCTACATCCAGATTGATTTGACAGCGCTGTCAAATCAATTCAGAGTTTTTGAAACGTTTAGGGAAAATCTCTGATCTAATTTGCGAACAATCGCTTGTTAGTAATTGACACACCCACACACACCCACACGCAATATAGCGTTTGACCTTCGATTTTTCTTATTAGTATGAAAGCCTTGTTAACTAACAGGTGTGTCAAATCAAAGGCGTTGACCACGCTTCTTGTAACTGAATTTTGACTTGACAGATTAGTTAAGTTGTACATTGATCAGTCTTTCAGAAATCGGGCGTACATAATATCTAGTAGTAGTACTGCTAGTACATTTTTTCTTATGTCATAGGTATTCCATAAATGCATATTTTTTCTCCACCGGATATAAAGCATTGTTGGTTGTTGAATGTAAGTTTTGGTGAAATTAATGCAGCAAGGTTCTGCCATCAATGTGTCTAGGGCCTGAATTACATTTTGTCTCTGGGTTTCCATGAGATTTCTGTAAGTAGCTCACATCTAAGTTTGCACTTAGACGAACTACACGTAGATCTAGCTTACGTAATATTATGCAACTTACGATGTTGTTTGCACTTGTAATTTGTTCGTAAGATCACTAAGTGTAATTATTTGTCAGTATGGCCCCACCATACAGACAAAAAAAATTAATTTTATTGCATTTGACTTAAAAATCTTTTGACGTTGTTTTCTAATTGTAATTTAATTTGGCTCTATAAGATGTGTACACACATTAAGTTTAAGAGGGTATTTTTACTGAAAAATAAAACTAATATACAATGTGAACAATACATTTATTGCCATATTTATTAATTGTAATAATTGTATTTTGACATTTTATGCCCATATTTCGCCTTTATACATGTCAATTATAACAAAATAAAATAACAATACAGTAACATTTTTTCTTGTACCAAATTTATAACAATATTCTTATTATAATGTTATTTTTGTTACCATAGTTTTTGTACTGCAAAAACATAATTTCACTAACAATTAAATAAATTCAACAATAGCACCTATGGTACATTTTTTAATATCTTCATAAAATATCAATAAAATATTCCGTTAGTACTTTAAATAGTTTAAATATCAAAAGGCATGAATTGCTAAAGTTGGGCGGCGCTTTTATCAAATGTATCGACTTTTTTAAGCAATTCTAATTTCTAACACCCACATAATATTTTATCATACATTTGAATGGCGTGATAAGCCGTTCGCTCACCTGATGGTACGCGCCACGCCTACCCATAAACAGAGCAACACTATCCAGTACCTTGTGTTATAAAGCACAGTCCGGCACTGGACTGTGCTCTTTACCTCGATAAGATGTTAAGTCTCACAATGCCCAATAATTTGACTGGTTACAATATCCTTCAAACTTGCATATAATCTACATGTATAACCTAATTTTTTTGTCTATGACAAGACACTGAGTGTAAAAAATAACAAATAACATTTGGTAAAACAATACAGCTTTGGTATCCTTAAAATTATATTTGGCGAATAACGAAACCACACTTAAGGCTATGCACATAGGGTTCAGAATATTTACAATACGAATTTATTTATTTTTATCCGAGTACGGCAAAGTGACTGCACTACACCTGATGGTAAGCTTAGTGCAGTCAAAAAAACTAGCGACCATCGACAAACAATTTAAAAGAATACATTTACAATTATTTTTTTGCAATTTTAAAAAGGTTTGAGTATATTGACGTAGACATGTATAAAAATATATTTGTTTTTTTCACAGGTTTTTATTCAACATTCATTTTTTTTCGTGGACGGTAAAGTGATTACATAGAATTTGATACTGTAATTTGACCTTCAAATGTCATTGCGTTCTTCGACGGTCGGCACAATCATACCGGCCTCAAGTTATACTGATTAAAAACTGATTTTTTTTTATTTTTTTTTACAGCATAAGACGGCAAACGAGCAAGTGGGTCACCTGATGGTAAGTGATCTCCACCGCCCATGTACGCCCACCACCAGAAGAGTCATGGGCGCGTTGCCGACCTTAAAGGAAAGGGATAATTAGGGATTGGGAAGGGGAGGGGATTTGGGCTTCCGGTTATCTCACTCACCGTACGAAACGCAGCAGCAAGCCGCTACTTTACGTCGGTTTTCTGTGAGACAGTGGTAACGATCCGGTCGAGCTAGCCCATTCATGCTGTAGACAAAACTGTCTACAGCGTGGCTCTACCACTCAACAATATATGTTTTTTTACAAATTAAAACTAATTTTATACAGTAAAAACGTGCAAAAAAAATATGATAAATTATGTAACATTTACATAATTTTGCATGATAATAGCTACATATTTTAAACAAGAGTCCTACACACAATGTTTTTACACAAAGATGTGCTGTACATAATTCTCGTCACAAGAATGCTGGTGATAGCAAACGTTCCTTGCGACAATACATTACGTCATTCTCCGCTATGCAATTAAAAAATATATGCCGTGTTCCAGGACAACGAAACAGGGGGACAGGGTGACATTTCAACGGTAAGTAAACTACCAAAAATTTTACTTCTTAATGATGTCTTATGTTTACACGAATATTACATATTGAAATAAAACTAACTTAAACGGATTTTATCGCGTTTTTTTATTTATTTTGATCCCGACGTTTCACGGAGTCCACCCCGTGACCACGAAGGCTGAAAAGCTTTCGTAACGTCGGGATCATAATTAATAAAAAAACCGCGATAAAATCCGTTTAAATTAGTTTTATTTAAATTTTACTTCTTTTAATTTTCAGTGCCGTTGTTGTTTCTCCGAGACCCCCCCGCGTCGGCAAAACAGTGCGTAAATTTTATTTTGCGAAGCACATCTATGGTGACTAAACAGTCGTCCATAAATTATAATTATTACTACATAAATTTAGTCGGCAAGATAACATAAATTCGTTGGTTAACACAAAACTATTTGTACTCTTTATTAAATGCTAAGTTGCACGTTCATTCTAGGCCGCAGGAGCCAATGTGTCATATAAATAAAAAGAAAAAGATCATCCAAACAAATCTTTTAGCATTCTATTGAAATTCTTCTTAGTCGAAAACTATGCGAAGGCCACTGGGGATTTAAATATATTTTTTAATATGAAAATATTTTTATTATAACGACATTGTGATTTATAAATACTGTAAAATTCACGAAACACATCTAACGTTTTCTTTTACCATTGCAGAACTACACTTCACTAACCACATTCTTGCAAATAAAATATAATTTGGACCTAGTTATGCAAAAAGGAACCAACTCACAGCAAGGTCAAATAGAGATACTTATTTTGTTTTGGTAAATTAATTTAAATTGATTTTAATATCGTATTTTTGGCAAAATCGTACATGGAATATATTTCATAATTAGTTTACATTATTGAATTTAGTAAAACAAAATCAGTACTCCATTTGACATTACTATGGGTTGGTTCCTTATTGCGCAACTAGGTCCATTTATTCGTTCATTCATTCTATGGCTCGCAATATACTACGTATGAGGATGTTACATAAAAAAGTAACCAACAGGATCCAACATAAAAAATGACAGTCGTAATGTGACGCGCCTAAATACCGCGTTCGACAAAACGCAACAATGGAATCGAACACTAAAATTGTAAACTAATATATCGTCGATGAAGTACCAATACCTCCTAACTGACAATTTAGTCCAAAATTACTTTTTTATTACAATAGACGTAAACATAAACCATTAGTAACTAATAAAAAGGTAATGTATTGGAAACTATTTACTATCAATAGTTATCAAAATAAATAAAACTTTATTTTAAACAGTTTTTGTAAAATAAAACCTTATTTTAAACAGTCTGGTGTAAAATTAGATTCTCAACACTTAGGAGGTGTTGGTACTTCATCGACGATATACGGGTTATAATACTGTAATACTGGTAAGCCTTTATAAATAAAAAGTCGTATCTGTGTATGTAGATACGCCTTTTTATTATACAAGGCCGATTTCACTGAGTTTCAGGCGCTTAGATACTACTTTATGACTAGTTATCAATATTATTTCAAATCGTTTAAGCTTTTTATCGGTATTTTCGAACGTTTCGTTGATATCGAATTATATGGCACAACATTCATTAAAACACAATTGAAGGCATTCATTCATGACACTAGATATTATTTATTTATTTATTATTTTTCTATCCGAGCACGGCAAAATGACTGCACTACACCTGATGGTAAGCGTAGTGCAGTCCAAAAAACTAGTGACCACCGACAAAAAATGAGTTTATCAGTGGTCACCAGAGTCATGCCGGCCTGTATAAATGCTTCTTCCCTTTTCGCATAGGGAAGAAGCAAATTGAGGGGCCTGCGACAGGACAGGCGGATGACCGATGCAGGCACAGTAAAAAGGATGTACCCCTATAACCGCCCTAACCAACAATCAAGTTATGTCGCTAGTCCCTCGGAAGAACCGGATATACACTGGCTGATCCTGGAACGCGATCCTCACAAGGTGTGTGGGGTCACTATGGTAAGTTTTAACACCATGTGTACGGTGATCGCTATCCGGGCGGATATGAATATCCTTCCAGCAGTTTACATATTTAATATTAAAAATAGCTTCGCCTCTACTCTCATCGTTGTTTAAAACTTCCGCAGTCGTAACAGATGTTACCAATATAAACTTTATATTTGCCAATTTATTTTAAAATAATAGTTTAAAAAAACACGCTTTTATATAAAATCCAACTAAAAAATAAAAAATAAATTTTAATGAATTCGAATTAGGAATAGTGTACAAAATTTAAAAATATATATAAATTAAGAATAGTGTAAATAAGAAAAAATATGTATTTTATTGTAAAAAAACGTGGGGTGCTTTTTAAGACATTATCAAAATGATGATCCTTCTACTCATATCTGTCAATAAAATATTTTTATAACTATTGACACCATGCACCCCACGCTTTTTTTTACAATAAAATACATATTTTTCTTATTTACACTATTCTTAATTTATATATATTTTTAAATTTTGTACACTATTCCTAATTCGAATTCATTAAAATTTATTTTTTATTTTTTAGTTGGATTTTATGTAAAAGCGTGTTTTTTAGTTTTTTTAAACTATTATTTATTTTTAATTTTTTAGTTTGTTTTTCTATAAAAAGGTGTATTTTCATTTTTTAACAAGCCATTCGTAAAACTGTACCTGATCAATCGTACAACACCCGTAATTCATACAAAGCGTCGGAGGTAATGATTCGCTGGAGAATCTTGACATCGCGATGTAGATGTCTCATACAATATGGATTATTCTACAGCAGTGGCGCCATCTCTTGAATTTTTCTTGTTTTATTTTAATGTGTCATGTAGACTATAACCCAATGTTCTATTATATTGCTGCCACTTATTGTAAATAATATAAAAAAGCGTGTTAAAAAAAGTGTTTTGCGAACATCCGTTACTACTGAAGTAATTTTGATAACAGTTGTAGGTAATAAATTTGTAATTTATAACAATTATTCAATGAAATATTTAAGGAAGTTTTAATTTTTACAATATTTATTTATTTTGTTCTAAACTCGTATCAAAATAACACAACAAAACAACCAGCGCCACCTTTATTGCATTTAAGCTACAAGTTGACAAGAAAAAATCATGAGATGGCGCCACTGGCACATCTACATCGCGCTGTCAAGATTTTATCCGACGTTTTGAAGTAGGTCAAAATCACGTTCAAAGACAAGTTACAGACAAACCTACCAACATACAAACATACATACGTCTGAAGCTAATAAAATCGTGTTAAAAAGTTAAAACTTAATTGAAAATACAAATGTTAGAATTCAATGTCAAATATATTTTATTCTCAAAGGAGAATTAATTAAAAACCAAGAGTTTAATAAATAAATATTCCCACGAATGCAAAATACTCGCTATATCACTGAGAAAACGCGTGACAACACCAAACTAAACATTTTAAAATCCAACAATGACTGTGTTAAATATCACAAGTACTATTTATACAAGGTATTAAAGAATTATTTATTTCAAACGTGATGATACGACGTTTGTATAATGATATTTAATATTTTCACTCAATACATGAGTACATATTCTGTTTGAACAAGAATAAGTTTTGATAATTTACAAACAGTAGCGTGGTGAGAAAGCGTTTATGAGATTCTATCGAGATTTCGTCGAAGGGCGTTCGTTATCATTTCAAATTGTTTGTTTTTTATCAATTTACGTATCATAATTGTGTAGTTTTATTATCTTTATGAGTCGGCAGCACTGTAATACCGTAATTGTTTTTAAAGAGTACAAGACTTATTGGACCTACTTATGCAAAAAAGAACCAACACACAGCAAGGTAAATGGAGATTCTAATTTTGTTTTGCTAAATTCATTAATTTAAATTGATTCTAATACGGTATTTTTGGAAAATCGTACATGGAATATATTTCATGCCCGATTTAGGGTAAATTATTGAATTTAGTACAACTAAATCAGTTTCTCCATTTTACCTTGCTGTGGGTCGGTTCCTTTTTGCGTAAGTAAGTCCATTTTTAAAGAGGATTTAGAAGACTAATTACAACCTAGTTTTTTGGGTCGAGATTTCCTTTTTAATGAGCCTTATGTACTTTGTACATAACAGGACGTCATTTATTTTTCTAATTAACATCTACCAGGAACCATACACGTTCAAACTATTACTACCATCCTTTGAAGTAGCATAAGCCAAAACAGAATATGACCAATAAACATTATACTGAGCATGACGCATAGACACGTCAATATAAAAAAACCAGCCGTAGATTTCTACAATACATACTGATTTCTTATATTTACGCGAATATTACACATTGAAATAAAACTAATTTAAACGGTTTTTTTGATAAAATCGCGATAAAATCAGTTTAAATTAGTTTTATTTCAATGTTCTACAATACATTTTAAAATTGCTCTTATTGGAAATTTTGACTTAGCCATTCATTCATCATCGTCATCGCATTTTATCATACAAACTATTAGGCCTTCAATTCGATGCTTTTTCTTATATCCTTAAGTACATCCCAGAAGACGAGTAGTAGGACTGTGTGAGGCGCTTGCCTTAGGTAAGATGGGCCTATGCCCTTATAGAATGCTAGTAATCCCTCTGTCTTTGTGATTTTTCTCGCACAATCTACTATTCCCGTATATAACACGCCACGTCCGTTAACATCCACCGCTGGAAAAAGAAAATCATTGTCAATAATAATGGTATATTGAAGTTTATCATAATTTCTATGTGCAAGAGTTTTTTTAAAGTGACTGCGCTACACGCGTAGTGCTGTCCAAAAACTTTGCGACCACCAACAAACAATGAGTTTACCGGTGGTTGCCAGAATCATGCGCGCCTGTATAAATGCGTCTTCCCTCTTCGAAGGCAAAAAGCAAATCGAGGGGCCTGCGATATGCAGGCACAGTGATACAAGGTTGTACCCCTATACCCGCCCCAACCAACCATCAAGTCAAGTCGCAAGCCCTTCAGGAGAACCGGATATACACTGGCTGATCCTGGAACTGGCGTTTGCGTCCACACAAGGTGTGTGGGTCACTATGGTAGGTTTTAACACCATGTATACGGTGGTCACTATCCGGGCGGGTATGAATATCCTACCAGCAACGATATTATATATATTATGTATTTTTGCTGGTAGGATTAAATAGGACAATTTTTTTACGATACTGGCCTTATTATTGTAAACAATATACTTAAATAAAAAAACTACTGTAAGAAACTGCTTCAAGAGAGACAAAAATACTATGCCATTGTAGATAGTACGTTTTTCAATGTAAATGCGAAATGGTGGAACGCTAATAATTAACTTGATAATAAGTGTCAACATAAGGAGGTAATGAGAGCGAATTGTCCGCACTGTACTGCCTTTGTAAACCGATTTTTATGTCTAAATAAGCAAGACGAGTAGGTCGCTCGCCTGACGGATATCATCACGCCTGCACATAATCAATAGCGACACTACTCAGACATTTGAATTACAAAGTTTAACATAGTATCGCACTCCGCAGATTACCAGACGGGTAAAATATTCAATGCGTCGATGCGAGAGTTTGTTTAAGAGGCTTGATGAAAAGTGTCTTTTTTATTGAATGACGAGACGAGCAAGCCGCTCGCCTGATGGTAAACGCGACGCCTGCACATAAACAGAAGCAACACCACACAGAACTTTGAATTACAAAGCACTGCATGGCACTGAACTGCGCTCGTCATCGATAAGATGTTAAGTCTCATAATTCCCAGTAATTTCACTTGCTTCAATGTCCTTCAAACCGAAACACAACAGTGCTTACACACTGTTGCTTGGCGGCAAAATTAGTCAAAGCGGTGGTACCAACCCAGATGGCCTCTCGCATACGAGGGACCTACCACCTTGTAAAATCTAAATATATAAAACTCAAAGGTGACTGACTGACATAGTGTTCTATCAACGCACAGCCCAAACCACTGGAGGGATCGGGCTGAAATTTGGCATGCAGGTAGATGTTATGACGTAGGCATCCGCTAAGAAAGAATTTTGATAAATTCTACCCCCAAGGGGATAAAATAGGGGATGAAAGTTTGTATGAAACTTTGTCAATGCTAAAAGTTCACGCGGGCGGAGCCGCGAGCAAAAGCTAGTCTTATATAAAGTTCTGTGATGATACCTTGATTATAAAGCCTAGTCATGATGACGTCCATGGGCGTCAACCACACAGTCTTGACCAGAGCTCCGATGTTGCTCGCAACAAACGCGGACAAATATTTCGACTGCTGGAACATGTTGTTCTCGTTCATCCATTCTTTACACCTGGAATTAACAGGTCACTTTGAGAAGTTTCTTTTTACACTGGTGCTGGTGGGAGGATACTAGTATCCGACCGGATAGCGACCACCGTACACTGGTGCTAAAACCTGCCATAGTGACCCACCTTGTGTGGGTCGCGTTCCAGGGTCAGCCAGTGTATATCCGGTTCTCCCCAGGGGGCTTGCCCCCTGATCCTAACCCTTTTCCCATCCCTGTTTCCTTCCCCTCCCCCTTGGCCCTTTGGTAGGCCGGTATAATCTTGCCGACCTACGATGGACACATTGTTTATCGTTGGTCGACACTATTCTTGGATTGCGCTACACTTACCATCAGGTGTAGCGTAGTCACTTTGCCAAGCCAGAATAAAAAAAAAAAACCCCTTGCGACGTTGTTCTATGATAGACCAATAATATTATTTATTATTGATTTCCAGGCCGTTTGCGGCTACGGCGACCGTCTTCTGTTATTTGGTTTTATTGGTGCGTCCTCGCATGACTGATATATAGCCGATTATATTATTTTATTTATTTTTCTCAGTTGAAATAGACCAATAATAAGCACGTTATGGGGACGATATCTAGTTGTATGTTGTTATTATTTATGGGCAGGTGTTTAATATCAGCCGAGATCTATTTTCATTCAGTTTATAAAAAAAAAACAATAAAGTGTGTGTGTGCAATTCACACACGGCAGAAGTGAAACTTCGTTACCACTGTCTCACAGAAAACCAACGTAAAGTAGCGGCTTGCTGCTGCGTTTCGTACGGTGAGTGAGATATCCGGAAGCCCAAATCCCCTCCCCTTCCCAATTCCTAATTATCCCTTTCCTTTAAGATCGGCAACGCGCCCATGATTCTTCTGGTGGTAGGCGTACATGGGTGGTGGAGATCACTTACCATCCGGTGACCCACTTGCTCGTATTCCGGTATATGCTATAAAAAAAGAAACCCAAAAAAAAATTACTTCGCACTTACACAGCATAAGAGGCTATCTGAGAGGCGGAACCAATAGAATTCCTTATCATCATCCCATGAGCTCCTCTCCAAAGTCCAGCCAATCCGTTCTTCACATAGATCTTCCTTATGGCCTTCAACATGCCAGGATGGGCGTGCTGGGTGCCCACTGCAATATTCTTCGAAGAATACGACATCAGCTGCGTCTTTACCATCTGTAAAGGGCTGCCGAAGAATGCCCCACTGAGCCCAGACACACATCCAAAGAATAAGCTGTTAATAAATTTCGTGTTCCCCTTTTCGTCTCTTAGTAAACCGTAGTTATCTGCTTGTTGGTATATGCCTAACCTAAAAATGATATCATATTATACAACATTATACAAAAGGTATTGTCAAATCTAAGCAACATATAGTACCATATAAGTATTTCATTTCATAAAGCATTTTTTTTAACCAATGAGTGTCGATATTCTTGACATACAGCAGTAAATTATAAATTTTTGTCTCACTCCAGCATTGTTATTCTCACTCACGCAATTAATTTAATTTATGGGAATATGATGGATTTTTATCGATCGTAATAAACGAGTGATTAAAATTAGCGATTGACGTTTTTGGAAGTCCAGATTTTGACAAGATTCAGTACATAAACACTCTCTGTCAGGTGTATGTAACGACCCTCTAAGTTTAACTTCACCTTTTTGTAACACATTGTATTAATAATAACTACCTATATTCATAACACCCTTAATCTTTCATATAATAATGGTATTCAGAAAAAATATAGGTTATAGTTTTTACGAGGGACCGCCTGACGTCAAACTCAACCTCAAGGGAAAACAAACCCAGACCAGAAACAAATGTTTGTGGATCACAATAATATTTGTTTCGGTGTGGGGATCGAACCCGCGGCCTGTCACTTCACAGCCGGTCATGGAGGCTGTCAGTATGAATAAAGATTTTTTCCTCTCTACATATTGCGAAAAAAATATGTTTTGATCTTTGACACAATAATATGTTTTTCAATACTTCACGTATACTGCTATTTATTATTTAAACAATTATAATTACTACTCTTACAAGAATTTTAACCTCTTGACTGATTAAAAAAATAACAATAACACAACATGTTAGTTTAAAAAGATAATAATCAAAAAGATAAATGCGTTGAATAAATTACTGTCTTGTTTACATTATTATGGGCCACTAAAAATATATTCACTTAAAAATTGGTTTAAAAAAAAACTACTGGACCAATTTGGATGAAACTTTTTGTGTTCAAAACCATATGATTAAATTTAAAATCTGGTATACATTTGATTCCAGTATTGGGTCGATTTTCGCGCCGTGCCGTTTAAAATATTTTTATGGAGGAAAATATTGGGTGTATTTATTTATTTTGAGGACATGCTCCCCTAGGGTACCGATAAACCTATATTTATACCTGGTAAACCCCTACCGTGATAAACTTATATTTATTACCAAACAAAAGCAAATATTATACCTCTGCATGCATATCTAATTAAAAAAGCCTTTTCCAATACTTTAAATAAAAGCAATGATAAAAAACCAAAACGTCACATACCTTACTCCATTGACAACCAGTTGAAACCACAAAGCGGGTGCCAGACCTTTCTGCAATGCTCCAATCCCATCGTGTTTCACCATCGTGAACATAGCATGTGGTATATTCTTATAATAGATCGCATGTTGACCCCTCGCCCGCAGCTCCCCCTGGAGTTGCATGCGAGTCTTGACAACGTCAAATGGGTTGCTGAAGAACCCCGCTCCGACACCAGCAAGCCCACCGATCACGAAGTCCATTGTACTACAGAAGATTGCATAGTATCCGTAAATGCGGATTATTGTCGGAAATTTCATTGAATTTCTAAGTAAGGTCTTAATATTTTATGTGAGCATTATTAATTTTAAATAATAATAAATGCCACACATTTAAATTGTAGATAAAGTAACTTTGCATGGTATATCTTTTTCTCTAGTTTTTTTTTTATCCTGGATCGACAAAGTCACAACGCTACACTTGATGGTAAGTGTAGCGCAATCCAAGAATAGTGTCGACCAACGACAATGTATCTATCTTGTGTCGGCAGAATTATGCCGGCCTGCTTAATTGTTTCTTCACATTCCGTTTGAAGGATCCTATGTTTAGGAAGGCGGGAACATGCGTGCCGGCAAACTATTCCACAGATTTATGGTCCGGCAGAAGTCAAGATTTTATGAACATATTTTTTTTTCGAAATTGAGACTCATTAATTCTAAAAGCAAAAATTATATTATTTCGTGTATCTTTTGAGATGTTTTTGCGAAATAATTTGTTCTATATAATGTTAAAGGATCGAAGTGAAATTTAAAAAACAATAATAAATAAATTTCGCAGGTTAATGCTGATGTTCCACCTTAACTAAAAAAGAAGATAGAAAACCTGTGTCTAAAAGGTTTAATATCGAAAAACTGACCAAGTACAAATCCCACATTTTTTTTTACGTTTTCGTCTTTTTATTTTTTAATAAGTTTAAAAAAACTTAAAACCCGACTACAAGAAAATAACACTGAAAAGTCAAAAATAAAAATTCAACGACAATTCAAACAATTAACAACAACAAATTTATGTGGGACCACATCACAGCTAAACTCTATAGAACCAAAGTAAAGAAAACGATGTACATAAATAAAAAAAGAGGCAGATTAGAAATTTTTTTAATTCCTTTTTTCCTTTTGAAAAAGAAATTCCTTTATTGAAGTCTGTCAAAAATCCACACCCATAATACATATTCTGTGCAAACTGCACCTGCCACCTATTTCAATTACAAAGATAGTGAGTGCCCTTTAAATGTAGGACAGACAGTGTGGGCTGAATTAGGGTTCCTCTTCTATCTACTTGATCCAAAATGAGGAGTTAACCTGATTTTTTTATGATATAAATCAATAAGTTTCAGTGAGAGAGTAGCCGGTTATGAAGGAAGGGGCCATGGGTTCTATTCACATATTAAGACAAATGCTTATGTGATCCACAAATATTTATTTCTGGGTGCGTTTTATCCCTGAGGGGCAGGGACAGGTCAGGGCAGGGTCAGGCAGGTGGCTAATTGTACTAACTATAAGCTAAATATTTCTGTAACATGTGTTAAATGTTAACACACCAGAAAGTGGGATAAGGCAGGTGGAAAAAGAAGGTGAATAAGTTACATCTTCCAGAACATATTGCTCAAAGAAATTTATAAATATGTCCAAAAATAAATAAGTTAAAAGCCATTCAAATCTGCCTGAAGGTGTACTTGTCAAATGAGCGATGCAAACCTTGACGTCACTGTGTGAAATAGGCATAACAGTTAGAAGTAGAGTAGAGTTAGGAGATAGTGTGATGTCGTCACAACACATCCACCTTTGCTCATACCAATATTTAAAATAATTATTGCACCCTTATTTTTTTAACCAATTGTGATTGCGTTATATCAAAACATTCTTTTTGGTATTATTTTGCAGTTGTGTAAAAAAATAATCTTATAAATTTATATTATACATTCAACATACAACACTACCAAATTGTAAAAACAGCTGTCTTTAAATAACATTTCCGTGAATTGTGAAAACTGTGTTTTAAAAAATAGCAAATGTTATTTAAAAATAGTAATGAATCAAAATTAAATAACTAAGTCTCTTGAATTTATTTATTTTCAGGCATTCAATTCATTCTAGTTATTGGCCACCTTCACCTCTGATAGAAAACCTTCACACAAATGTGATAATTATGCAAATAATAAAAATTAGAATGAATGTTGATATTTGAGTGGTTTTTTTTCACTGTAAATTTATTTGTGTAAAGTCTGTATAATCACCGATATTATACATCGAAAATTAGTCTGCAGAAACGCAAAAGAACGCGGGTTTGTATAGTGATAATTTAGAAGAATAACAATTAATTAGCCGAACAAAATGCACCATGAATTGATATGAAGACCACAGTACTCACCTAATTTTAATATCACAGTAAATGTTTTATTATTATAAAGTCATCTTGTATGTTTCGTCAGATATTTGGGTATAGTTGAGCACACACATCATGTGCCTCACGAAACTGGAGGCCACGATCGGAAAACTAATCATTTTTACGATTTCGTAATAATTCATCCTACAAATAAGTACGTCAATTCACGTCACAGCAGTGATACCAATGTAAACATACAGTATCTCCGCGGCACTCATTTTTTCAGTTTTCATTAATTCCTGATTTTTACCCGATACTTTTGGTCCAATTTTCTGATACAATTCAATAGTAATAGGTAAGACATTTCACAATGTTGTGTTTAAAGATTCTTTACTGAGTTGTATTTATATCATGCCATGAAAAATTATGGGCAAAACTTATTTTTTATTGGGTACTTTCTACAGTTTTCACTCTATCTAAACTTTTTAAGCGCAAATTTAAAAAAATAAAAATAAATTTATATTACCAACCCCTCTTTCCTATGTGAGAGTCCGCCTAGGTTGGTACGACCACTTTGTCTATTTTTGTCGCCAAGTCGCAATATGTAAGCATTATTGTAATTCGGTTTGAAATACTTTGAATACAATGCAATTATTGGGCCTTATGAGACTCAAAAGTTACGTCTCGGGGTGACGGACGCATTCTAGTGACAGCAAATGATATGTGGTACTGTATCTGTGTATGTGCAAGCGTGGCGCTTTCCATCAGGCGAGCGCCTAGTTCGATTCGTTAGTCAAGGTAATCAAAAATATTTGATATTAAAATGTAAATTGTCCGGAAATCTGTGAACATTTTGATATGTTACACACCTCATGCTCTTCCCGCATTTCAACTAATTGCCAACAATTTTTGGAATTCTCCAACGGGTGGCAGCACAATTTAAATGTGACATTATCAGCTGATTGCGTTTGTTCCGTATACAATTACATAGATGATGTTTAACTTAGCATAATTTTGCAGAAATTTCATGGAGGTTTTTTTTAAATTAAGTTGTCGGGTGATGGTGTTTTGGTAATTGGGGTGTTTTAAATATATGGCTTTTCGCAATATCCCGACACGAAATCAAATAAATATTGATTGGGTAAAAATATGAACCAATCGAAAACACTTCCATTCCAGATACTGTGAAATTAAATAAACTATAATTTATTTACATTTACATAGAGTTGCTTTTTATTACCAGCTCTGCATTATAAAAGTCCCACTGCTAGGAACGAGCTTCTTCTACTTAAAAGAGGAGACAGACCTTAATCTACCAGGCGAGCCTATGGGTGAGCCCAATGAAGGTTGGTAGATTTCACACCATTGAAATTCATAAATTAAATTAATTTTGTTATTTACATTAAATAATATATTTTATAGCAAGGAATATAAGTATCTAATATTCTCTATCGAGAGATTTATAGGCTGCATTAAAAAGGATCTATCGTTGTTTATACCCAACGGCTGAAAAGTTACGTAACTGTCATTTTTGTAAATTCGCTGTCTGTTTAAAATTATTCGTATTTATATTGAAAAAAATTGTATAAGAAAGAAATTAAAATAAAATGATGTAAAGTTACGGTGTTCAAACTAAAGACAATAATAGAAAATAAAAATTATGGCCGTATCAAACGCTATGTTTCTTTTTGAGGTGGTGGTAGAAAGTGTGAGGAGTTTGGTTGAGAGTCGAAATCTTGTGATAAGAAGCGACTTTGCTGATGTGTTTTCACTGGAAATGAAAGATCCTAAACAAATGCATATAGTCATGCCTGAACCACCTCCCTTGCCGCCGGAACCGCCTGGTAAAAAAGGAAAAAAAAAGAAACCAAAAAAATCGCCAGCAAAAGCAGGGAAGAAAGGTGCTGTCGAATTACCACCTCCAGAACCAGTAATACAATCCGGCCAGTCAGTCTTGTTCTCTAGTAGTGCAGATTTTCTAATTCAAACTATGAAAAAGTTCCCAATGGAAGTTTCACTTTGGAGCAAAGAAGATAATTTTGTTTTCATTGGCTCGACATTCATTCCTTGGGACCCTATATTTTTGTCGTATTTGGAGAAAATCTGCGATTCCCAAATTACGCCGCCTGTTACATTAAATGAGGAATACAATATATTTGAAGAAGGCACTGCGAAACCAATGGCGAAGTTAGGAATACAAATAAAATTATCTTATTTAGCTGATAAAGTTACTACATCGTTTCGCACACTATCAGAAGACCCTGCAATAAAAAAATATTTGTACACTGGCATAAACTCTAAAACGACATCCTTCATATGCACAATGAAAACAACTGATGAAGATTTTATAGAAAACGGTAATAAGATAGAGAATACTTTTGTTGTAGATAAACCAAAACCGAAAGGTATGGTTTTTGCCGATTACAAAAACGCTCCTGGTGCGAATCTAACATTCTTTAATGAAGGAGACTATTGCTGTATGGGTAATGCTGACAAACCACCAGAATTAATATATAAAGCTCCAGAAACTGCTCCTGATATAGATCACATCATAGATTACATCAGGAAAATTGTAGTATCTTGTAACGATGATATGAGAATGTTAACGCCTCGTCCAAATATAAAACCAAGAGTCAAGGCGACTGACATTGATAAGCTTTGTTATTGTAAAGAGACGTCGTGGCCTAAAGGCACGTTAGCTGAGAGATTTAGAAACGAAGTCCAATCTGGGCCATGTCCTATATGTACAGGCGACAGAGACCACCCTGGAGGAACCCACGAGGCTACATTTAATATAGCTAACATTAGAGGCCCGTGTGGCAAACCAGACTGCAGAATAGCTAGAGAAATGAGAGCATACATAGAAAATCTTGTCGAGGAAGATAATACAGAATTGAAAATAAGTGAAATTGTCGGTCCCTGTGGTAGTAAAACTTGTACGCTAGCTGAAAAAATTCAAGAATTTATTAGACACGAAGGTGTCTTCGATCATGGATCTAATTTAGAAGGATTGTCTACTCAGTGCGCATGTATGAAGCAAATGCAAGATGCGTTGGAAAAGAAAAATTCTTGCGATTCTGTATGTCAAAAGAAATGTGACAAAAGCGCGAGTGACAGTTTGTGTGGAGGAAAGACATGCCCTTTTGGTACATCTAATAAAAACAAGGTTTACAACGTATTTTATTTTACTGTAGAACATGATTTTGAAAAAGAATCGGGCGGAAGCAGTACGCCAGCTACAGAGTCGTCTAAATATAAATATTGTTCGACCGAGTGTCCTACCAGGAAAACTTCAGAAAAGACATCATGTTCTAAAACCGCGTGTTCTACTTCTTTGACTGAAAAGGAAGAGTCTATGGGTTCTAAAGGTCAAATGCCATTATGCCCTGACAAAAGCGCTACTTGTCCTCCGAGCCCGGCTGACAGCAATATATTGATAGATTTTGCTGGTATCTACAATCCTTGTTGCGTGAAATCCTGCGATATTGCGGAAAGAGTGAAAGGCTTTATTGTAGACGGGGTGATGAGCAAGAAACGTAAAACCATAAACGAAGGTGAAGACAGCTGCTATTGTGATTGTGTATGTTCCTTTAAATTTTCTAACAAAACAACATATTGTGCTGTTTGCGGTGGATACGAGTGCATGGGAGATGATATGAAAGACCAACCAGAGTATGCTAAGCCTCATCCTTGTCCCGTATATCACAAGTTGTATGATAAAAACAAGCTAAAAGTTCCGAGTCCGTGGCCAGAGGAGGAGCAGAAACAGAAAAAGCCTCCTGATACTGCAAGTACAAAAAGTTCAAGGACAGTTGGCTCTAGATCTGGACATTCAGACAGAAAGTTGCATAGTTCTCGTTCCATAAAAGGCTTCTCTGAAAAAAAAGAGAAAAAAGAGGTCGAGGTAAAAACGAAGAAAGTGAAACAGGAAAAGAAAAAAGTAGGAAAATTTACTGCAAATGTGCAGCAAGAGCGTGAGTATGAAATGGTTTTTAATTCAAAACATAACTATTATTTTTGCTAAAGCGCATATTTTTTCAGTCCAAGCTCCCGTAGAAAAAAAGCCAGAAAAAATATACCCGTATCCCGCTGTACCTAAGCACATGGGCTGGAACTGGACTGCTGAAGATATACCTGGGATGAAGGTAAAGTTTTCTATAAAAACATTTAATGGATTTCTAATCTAAGTATATTTAGAATTTAAAGCTAAGTACTTCGTTTTTGATTAATTAATAAGGTGGTAGGTCCCTCGTATACGAGAGGCGGTCTGGGTTGATACCGACACTTTGTCTATTTCTGCCGCTAAGCAACAGTGTGTAAGTACTGTTCTGTTTCGGTTTGAAGGACATTGAAGCCAGTGAAATTACTGGGCATTATAAGACTTAACGTCTTATGTATTGGGGTGATGAGCGCAGTTCAGTGCCATGCAGTGCTTTGTAATTCAAAGTTCTTTGTGGTGTTGCTTCTGTTTATGAGCAGGCTTGGCGCTTACCATCAGGCGAGCGCCTTGCTCGTCTCGTCATTCAATCAAATAAAAAAAACATTATTAATTGTTTACTTAAAGTACGTAATATCGCATAATACCGACTTTACCTTACTTTATAATCTTAACATGTAATAAAACTTAGAGTCAGTCTGCTGATAATATGTTTCCGCATCACGTGAAGACAGCTGAACGGATTGAGCAAGTTTCAGTATAAGGCAAAATATCAGTAAAAATTATTGTAGACTAACAAAAAAACCAAAACCAAAATTCCAAATGTTAAAAATAATTTATCGCTATCTTAAAAAACGATATACTAGTTTTTTAGTTAGTTAGTATATACTAGATTTTTTTAGCGTGTAATTCTTTATTAATAGTCAGATTATGATATAATACTCACAGTACATTAAATACATTTTTAATCTTCGGTACCCACCTAATACACATATACCATATTATACTTTTTTTTAATTTATTTTTATTTTATTGTCATCTAGCCTCGTCCAAAATGGAAACCAGGTGCCGCTAATAAAATTCTTGTAAGAAGATATCGGGCTGTTAGAGAAGGTATTGATACAATAGCAAAGAAAAAACGAGCCATGTTGCAAAGGAAAAAGAAAGTGGAGTTTAAACCTACATTAGTAGTTAAGAAGCGAGACGGAGAATACACTGTCCAAATGGAGGTGTTCAAAAAGTATTCGAAAGAAAGATTGTTGTTTCAATATCCGTATGAAGAAAAACCGCCAATAGTTTACACTATAGGAAAAACTTCAGAAGAGAAATATAAAATACAGAAGCTTCGTGAGAGAAGAGAGCGGCGAGAGACAAGAAGAAAGTGCAGATTGTTACAATCATCATTTAAAGATAAATGCCAAGAGATCTGTTTAAAAGCATATAACCAGGCCATAGGGTTGCTACCGATCTCGAATCCTAATGAATCTGAATGTCCATGTTCCGCTCAGTCAATCCAAAATTTGACGCCTCAAATAGATTCTTGCTCTTGTTCTGAAGAAGGTAGTGTTTCAAGTAGCGATACTGATGGCGACGAATGGGTGATTGAATTCAGTCCCCCGGCATCCAAATGGGATTCTAAAGCTAAACACCCACCAGTATTAGCAGATAATGATTGTCAATACAATTACTTGGATTATAAAGTCAAATTGTTAGACAAACATGGCAATCAGGTACCTAGATACTTTAAAGGACCAGACGGTTTACAGGAATGCAGTGACTTGGGTGGCTTTTGGGGTCCTAACCACGTGTGGTTGGAAATTAATAAAGACGGATATATTGGTGTAGATAACCGCTGGGTGCCGATAAGCTTTACCGGTCCTGATGGCATGATTTATAACGCTGATGAGGGATCATTCACTGATAGCGGCGGGCATCTTCTAAAGATTGGAATAGACGGTTACATCGATAAGGAAGGTAAATGGGCTTGGTATTCTAAGAGGGGCAAGGCTAGGAGTGATAAATCTAAGTCTACTTGTACTGTATCTTTAATGACTAAAAAAGAAGTGAAGTCCTTGAAACTAGAACCTCCGAGAAAAAGTGCACTGGATGCAAAGAGCAAGGCAAATTCTACAACAGGTGATGATAAAAAGAACACAGCGCTAGCTCCAGTGAAAGGAAAGGACGATAAAGTGAATAAGACAGTATCACATGCTTCAGCTAAAGGTAAAACTCCACTCGTCATGCGTGTTTCCGTAGGTTACGATAGAGGTAATTCCCAAAAAATTACCGAAGGCAGCAAAAAGAATGTAGACATGAAAAAATTGGCTAAATACAAAGAGATTATGCAGGGTCTTAAGTTATATGACGATTTGTATGAGCTAAAGGTACCAGCAAAGACTAATAGAGCATCCAACACTCCTCGGAAGAACATATCACCTTTCACCATCTTTGCGGGTCCAAACAAGCATCCTGCGAATGCTCTGGGGTCATCAGTTAATAGAACTCCAATGTCTTCATCTAGAAGTGCGATCAATAAAATATGATACATTTAATATGTTTTTATTTTCTTATCCATTTGAGAATCTGCATTCTACGTACTTTGAAAATTTTGTAGAAATGCAAAAATTTTACAAAAATATTAAATTTATAAAATTATAATTCAACATTTTTATTAAATTTATAAAATAGTACAATACATTATTCAAATTTCGTGAAAACTCTTTTAATGTGGTTAATTTGAAGAAGTTTTTACTGGCCACCATAATATGGATAACAATGAAATTAAAAACGTCAAATATTTTGAAAAAATTGACAGTTGACATTATTTTCGGCCTAAGTAATAAATTGCAAGTTTTTTTTATTTATTTTGTAAAATTTATATTTAAGTGTTAGAAAAGCGTGGGCTGGCTATTTACGTATGGTATAAATAAATGATATCACTATAAAATATCATATTAAAATGGCTCTTTCGGATTCTATATTTTTGTTCGAGATCGTTGTTGAAGAACTAAATAGTTATATAAACTGTAAAGAATTTTATATTAAGCTCCAATTTGCTGACGTGTTTACGCTCAGTTTAAAGGACCCTAATGAGGTAAACTTATTGTTACCAAAGCGTAAAAGTAAAAAAGGATTAATAGGGAAAACAAAGGTGAGACACCCTAAACTGAACAAAAAGTCACCGATTGACTCGATGAAAAAAACAAGGCAGTCCGTGTTGTTTGTCTATAATGTAGACTTATTAATATCGAGAATGAAAACCTACCAGATGGAGTTATCAGTTTGGCACAAAGATTACCTCGAAGAAAGGGTTGGTTCTACACACATTCCTTGGAGTTACATTTTCATCAATTTCCTGAACAAATTGCATAAAAAAGAAGAGCTTTTTAATGTGAGCTCTAGCGGCGAATATAGCATATTTGATGAAGTCAGCTCAAAACAAATGGCTTCCATAAAATTGAATATTAAGTTGACTTATCTTAAAGATAAAATTTCGACGGAATTTAGATCTTTGTCTGATGGAAACCAACAGACGTTTATGTATACGGGATTCAATTCTAAGTCCACAACAATTTTGAGCACAGCTAAAGAGAATTCAGCTACTCCAGTTAACATACTGAAAGAAACCGGCGTTATTAAAACGCTGTATAGAAATAGATATAAGAAAATAAAAAAAACAACTCCAATCAAATGCATTGACGTAAAAAAAGATAATTTTAAAGAAAAAGATACGCCAATTAACGACATTAGCGAGGAAAAAATTAAACAAAATGATTATCGTTGTCAGTCTATCAAAAGTATTATTAGTTCCATTAGAAGTAACACAGATATTGAGATATGTAAACAAACTGATTTAATAAAATCCAAGTCCTGTACATCGGTTAATCGCGAAAAATACAATATTTTAAATTACATTTTTAGCGGTAGCAACGGTCCCTATGGTAATAAAGTTTACTGTGTGGGATATTTCACTGTCGATAACGATTTTACTAAAGACTCCGAATCACCTCAACCTTCAATAAACAAACTAAGTTCGGAAGAGAAATCCGAAGAATCGCAAGAAAGATACAATTTTAAAATTTGTGATAGTGAATGTCGTAGCAAAAAAGATGCCGATAATACTTGTTCCCTAAACGCGTGCTCATTAAATTTACCAGCAGAGGCTGCTAGTTTGATTAGCATTACTAAATGCAAACGGGTTGAATGTGAAAATAAAAAACATACAGAAGTTGCAACACCACCAGATGACTGTATTTTTTTAGGAATGTCTAATATTAACAAGGAATGTTGTTCTAATACTGAGAAAGTAGAAGAAGTAGTCGGAGAAATGAAGGCAAAAATTAAATTCGATGGTCAGCCATGTTTTTGTGCATGCGAATGTACTTTTGGCTTTACAAAGAAGACTACTTATTGCTCTGTCTGTAGAGGCTATGAGATTACCGGTGACGATTTGCCAGCTAAACCCATAGAAGACAATTCCTTTCCCTGTCCCATTTTTCACAAATTGATTGATAAAAATAAACTGAAAACCTGGAGTACTTCAGGCAGTGAAATTAAAAAAAAACCCGAAGATAGCCAAAAAAATTTCAAGGCTTCCAAGTCAATGGGGTCAGATAAACGATCAGTTGGTGCAAATAAGAGCGTTGAATCCGAAAAAGAGTCAAAAAAAAAGAAAAAAGAATAGGAGAGATGATAGATTCAAGTTTAATTACGGTTATCAAGGTATACGTATATATTTACTGTTTTTTTTTCATCAGCTTTTGTTTCCAGAGCTTGTATTATATCTCAAACTTTTACATTTTATTTCAGCTCCTCAGATTGGACACAGTCAGTGTACGTTTCCATGTACAGGAACTTTGGGCGCAGTTCCTAAGCATATGGGATGGTTATGGACTGCTCAAGATGTGCCTGGAATGAAGGTATGTGTCTCTGCACTACAAGTATATGAATATTTATTATACCAAGAATATTTTATTTTTCGATGTTTATTTTTCGTAATTTTTTTTAGTTTCGTCCTATGTGGAAACCAGGTGCTACAAATAAACATGTGGTTAGATTACTTAAAATGGCAAAGAATCCAGGTCAAGTAATTGCTAAAAAGAAGAAAAAAGATGCAACAAAGAAGAAACGACCCCTCAAAAGGCCTTTATTGGTCGTTCAAAAGAAGAATGGGGAATACACTATTACCATGGAAACTATGAAAGCGTACGCAAAGCCCAGAACCATAAACCAAATTCCATTTGAAGATAAGATTCCATTAACTTACACAATAGGGAGAAGTGAGGAAGAGAACCTTGAACGGCAACGAAGAAAAGAACGCGAGCAAAGGCGAAAAGAGAGAGCTCAACGTCAATTTATACAGAGCGCTTTTAGGGATGTCTGTCGTGAAATTTGCGTAAAGACTTATCAACAAGCCTTAGGTTTGTTGCCGGATTCTGAAAATCCTGATTGTCCATGCTATCCCGCTCAACCCGATACTGACCATACAAATCTCGACGTGTCATGTTCATGTTCAGAAGCAAAATCATCTATAGGTTCCGATACAGACTCTGATGAATGGATTGTAGAATTTTCACCGCCTAATGCTATGTTTGATCCTATATTCAAAAGCAAAAAAGTATTAAAATCGGATAATAGTACCCAATATACTTATTTAGATTACAAAGTAAAGCTCGTCGATAGGTTTGGGAATCCCGTTCCGAGATTCTTCAAGGGTCTTGATGGAAAACAACAATGCAGTGACTTGGGTGGATTTTGGAGTCCCGAGCATAAATGGCTGGAAATAAATATTGATGGGTATGTAGCACCTGACGGAAGGTGGGCGCCCAATGCGTTCATCGGCCCTAATGGTGAACAGATAGACACGGACACCGGAAAGTTCCAAATGATTGGCGGAAAATGGTTGGTGGTCGGTATAGATGGGTATATCGATAGTCATGGTAGGTGGAAGTTTTATCCAAGACCAAGAGACGTCACATCTCAGAAAGTAAGACGAGGCAGGATGGGTGGACAAAAAGGCGCTGGTGATAAAAAAGACTTCAGACTTGGTTATAAACCATCAGAAACGACATGGAGTTGTTTCGGAGATGTCACTCCGAAGCAGTTGTCTAAGATGGGCATCATTGGTCACGGCCAAGACAAGAAGCTACTTCTAACAGCTTTGAAAAACATGTTAGCAAGCGGCGAGGACGTGAAAATCCCAGAACCGTCTGTTGTTCCCCGCTTGCCTCCTTCAAAGAATCAAAAAACAGAAAAGCGAGGACCAAATACCTCCAATTTTTATGATTCTCGTACCTATTTCCAAAATAGACAGAAATGTAGTCATGCAGTGCCACCGGAAAAGGATGTCATTTCCGTTGATGACCATGGGCGTAAAAATTACTTCAAGCTTAAAGATTACAAAAATAAAAGACCAAAAGAGAGGATCAATACACTGAAAGATTATGGGATCAGTCTCAGTGATTTTCACGAGCCTTGTTTTCATTCATTCATGAACACCGAAACGTTAAAGCAACAGCATCTTGAGAGATTTTTAGCTAAAACCAAATGTACGTCCACACAAATCGAGTAACTGTTTTCCAGAACTTGTGTCCAGGTGCATTGATTTCAAGTGTAATGGTTTGATTTATGAATTTGTTGTAAGGTTATACTAAGTGGAAGTTAATTTTGGTAATGTGATAAGTCAAATTATGTAACGTTTTATAAAAATATGTAAGTTAATAAATTATAAACAGAATAGGTTGTATTTATTTATCTTCATAATAGTTTTGTTGCCAGTTTGTTTTTATTTTAATCAAGTAAGCGTTTTATTTTATTTTTTTGAAATACAATATTTTTAAGTTAAATGCTAACTGATTTTCTTTAATAAATCGTTTTATTAATGCAGGTAGTATGCGGTTGGAAACCAGGTGCAATCTCCAAACGTCTTTTAAGAAAACTAAACAAGGCAAAAGTATGTCGTTCAGGTAACGAAGAAACAAAACCAGTCAAGAAACTTAAGAAGCGTGTTGAAAACAAACCTACACTCATCATAAGTAAGAGAGATGGAGAATACCGTGTGGAAATGCAAGCTAAAACGGACAAAGACACTGTAACAGAATACACTCCAGTTGTATACAAAATTGCTAACGAGAGCAATACTGAAAGACAAAGGCAAAAGGAAAGACATCGGAGACGCGTGATACGTAAAGCAGTTGACGAAGTATGGTCGGATCCATACCATCCAGAATTTTGCGAGAAAGTGTGCTACAAAGCCTATCAGCAAGCTATCGGACTTTTACCGTATGATACCAAAAATCCGGACTATTTAAGTTCTGAGGAAGATGATGTGACTGTAGCTAGTTGCTCTTGCGATTACGTCGACAATAGTTCAGTTAGTTCCTCGGAAGTTGAATGGGAAATCCACTTTTCGCCACCGATTGCTCATTATTTGTAATTATATCGTTTTAATATACTTTACTATGTTTGATTTATGATGTTATGAATAGTCACCGCAAAAATATGCCAACGTCTTCTTATTTTGATGCGTTCTGGCTCTTACGGGTCCTCAAATTGCGGGAAATGTGTTTAAAATATGAAATTCTCTGGTGGTAGTGTATTCATATCCGCCTGAATAGCGTATACATGGTGTTAAAACCTGCCATAGTGGCCCACACACCTTGTGTGGGTCGCGTTTCAGGATCAGCCTACGTATATCAGGTTCTCCCTGGGGGCTTGCGACACGATTTGATGTTTGGTTGAGGCGAGTATAGGGGTACATCTTTGTATCCCTGTGCCTGCACCAGTCATCCGCCTATCCTGTCGCAGGCCCCTCTATTTGCTTCATCCCTCTTCGGAGTGTGAAGAAGCATTTGTACAGGCCGGTATGATTCTAGTGACCACCGATAAACTCATTGTTTGGTGGTGTTTGCTATTTTTGTAGCACTGCACTGCACTTATCATCAGCTGTAGTGCAGTTACTTTGCCGAGCTCGTATAAAAATAGTTTTCCTAAAGCAAGGTATAAATAAAACAAAACAATAGCTTAAACGTTCTTTATGCAAAATTATATTATTTAACATATCCCATATGACTAGCGACAGGGTAGTGTGAGGTGCTATCCTCAAGTATAATGGTCCAATGCCTTTGTACAAGCCATGGAGGCCTTCCTTTTTGTATATTTTTGTTAAGCAGTCCAGTATTCCTGTGTAGAGAAGACCGCCTTGGTTTCCAGACCCTGAAAAAAGAAAGAATGTTATATGTAGTGCAGTTATGGTTTGCTAATATAGAATTTGTGTTAATGAACCAATCACCAATACTAAAAATTAATTGTGACGACGCTAACTTAAAGTGGAATGACGTCACCCCTTTTTGTAGTGTATTGGGCGTTATGGGTTAGTTGAAGTTAAGCATTGGTCGGTGAATTCTGATACTGAAAATATAACTCATAGAAGCGCGTACATATTATATAAACCTAGCCACATACACCCAAGCTTAGAATATTTTACCCTGATTGTAAAGCCGTGTATTGACCACGTCGAGCGGCGTTTCAACAATGACACACAAAACACTGCAAAACAAGCTCGCCACAAACGCGAGCATTGCAGGCGAACTCTCGTAGAAGCCCCGCGCGCGTAGCTCTTCTTTCACTCTGGAATATGAAAGGCATTTACCCTGATTGTAAAGGCGGACTGTGGTGACGTCGAAGGGGCAAATGATCAAAGCGACGACCACGCCGCTTATAGCGCTCGCGCTGAACGCTAGACCGAGCTGCGAATCTCGGCATATGCCGTGTGCCAGTAAACGCTCTTTAGTGCTGAAATAATAAGTTCTCGTAATTAGCATGACGTATGGATATGAGCGTCGCAAGAGTGAGCACTGCCCAACCAGGAAATCCTGTGGGATGATTTTGATCCTTTGTGATGGGATGAGGGAAACCTGGATATCATATTGCCCCCCAAGCCCCCCTCTACAAAGTCTTCGATAATAATGTAGATACCATGGGCGCAACTAGGTAAGGGCAATTGTTGCCCCTAGTGAAAATTATTAGTTACGGCAATGCGTATGGAAACTTTAGATTCGATGGATTTAGTTTTTTTGTACTATAGCCGGCAAACGAGTAAGTGGGTCACCTTATGGTAGTAATCTCCACCGATGTACGACCAAAATACTAGAAGAATCATAGGTGCGTTGCCGACCTTAACGGAAGGGCATAATTAAGGGATTAGGAGAGGGAGATTTGGCCCTCGGGATATCTCACTCAACATACGAAACGCAGCAGCAAGCCGTTACTTTACATGGGTTTTCTATGAGACAGTGGTAACGACCCGGTCGAGCCGGCCCATTCATGTTGCAGACAAAACTGTCTATAGCGTGGCTCTATCACCCATTTTTTCGGCAGGAATAGATACAGCGATGATACCAACCCAGACGGCATCTCGCATAAGAAAGATAGAATAGAAGGAGAAGGCATAGAATGGTCGCTATGTATTCTTATTTATGGGCAGGCGTGGCGCTTACCATGGGCGGGTACCTTCCTCGTCTCTTTCCTTTTTTTTTCCTAGCCCTATATTATATATGTCCCACTGCTGGGCACGGGCCTCCTCTACTGAATGAGAGGGGTTAGGCCTTAGTTCATATGAGTCTTTTTTATCCCTCATAGTCTATTAGGGATAAAAAAGACAGTCGAGCTGGATGGCTATAAAATAGATTATTCGAAAATGCTTACGCGGAAAATGTGGTTAACTGTGCGGCACTGCCAATAGCCAGCCTAGTACACGTCGCCGTTACACCAGCAAAGAAACCTCTCATGCCTTCAATTCTGTAGATTGTTGCTATGCCGTGGAACATTCCTATTAAGCAAAATATAGCTTACAAATCTTAAAAAGTAATTTGTTGAGGTATACCTTTTTTGTGGGAGTCTGAGAAAATAACTTGGGGTAGATCTATTTTATATGCTATGGTTAGTGGCCAATTTTGTATCAGTTTTTAAGCCGCTTGAAGGCCTGTGGTTGGCAGTTGATAACATTCGGGGGTGAACTTTATGAGTGCCCTCCGAAGCACGGAGACTGTCAATTGAAATACCACTAGCCAGTAGGCGGTCATCCATATATACTGACCGACATGACTGCACTGCGCTTACCATAAGGTCTAGTGCAGTATGAATAAAAAAAAAAATTGTGGCGAGTATACTTCACACAGTCACCATTAATAAAGGGCTTAATGCTGTTTTGATCAATTTCAATTACAGTAGTCAACGTTTACCATTATATCTGTGTTGCCTCCCCACTGCTATGCTAGGGTGTGCCGCAGCTTGTATCCTGGTCTTCACTACTGACGCAGGGTTGGCAGCTACACCACTCATTATTCCACTGGCACTTGCCCAGAATATAGCTCTGTTGATGCTAATTTCATCATTTTTGTTTTTGGTCCATCCTTGAACTTCAGCTATGTGGTACATGCCTAATCTGAAAGGAGGGGATTTTTAAATACGCTAAACTGCTAAGATGAATACACCTCTGCTTACTCCTTCGGGGATTACATGCGTGAGTGCGAACAATAAAACAGAAACGTAACGAAAAATGTATAAATAGATTTAAGACCTTAGAAAGTTAAGTACTAGATGTAGCGTCGCTCAATTCTGTACCTTAAGGTTATTGGTGTTCTAGACTCGTTCAATGACCTCGTTAAAGGTGACCAATAAAGATTAAAGACGATCCATGATAAGAAATTGTGATAATTGTGTAAAGATTCCGTAATAAATCAATCGCCGTTGGTTTCAAGTTTAAATAAATGTTTTTTTTTTTAAATAAGGTGATCCGTCTCAACTCTCAGTGGTGATTTTAGGGATATTTATTTCCAGCAACGAACTTAAATTTGTCTGATAAGGATGATAATGATTAGCATGTAGTAATAAAGGGTCGAGAAATCACTGGCAGAAGTACCTTAAAATTAAAATAAATTATTCTGTAAATTGGATCACTTTTACATGTCAATAATTTCGTGCACTTGAGAACAACCCATGAGAACAAATGGCTAAACAAACTCAACTTCAACAGACGAGGATGTTTAAAACTTGTAATGATAGCGAAGGAGGCTAAATAAGCATCCAAGGATCGTAGCAAGTGGAAAATTGCAATGAAAAAATAACATTATGTCTCCTACCCTTATAAAACTGGCGTGAGTCTAAGAACTTAGTAATTTAGAGTCCTAGCCCAAAAAAAATGATTTGAGCAAAAATGCCAACAAACCTTACAGAGTTCATGGTGAATCCCAACACCATGGCGGGGGCGAGGCCCTTCTGCAGCGCCAGGGCCCCATCAGCTCGTGCTATCACAAACAGAGCGTGAAACACGCCCCTATATCGCGTAGTCTGTTCACTCTTCGCCTTCAGTTCTCCTTGGAGTTGCAACCTCGTTTTGATGACGTCCATCGGGTTGGTAACAATAGTCGCGCCGGCACCTGCCAGGCCGCCGATCACGAAGTCCATCACTGTGAATTGTTAGTTGTAGTTATTCTGATGACAATTAAATTGTAACTAAATTAGACTAATTCTATACCGAATGGTTAGTGGCCAACCTAGGGTCAGAGTTTTCAAGCCGCCCAATTGCCTCGGACTTTACCACTGCTATCAATAGATAACATCCGGGACTGACTTATAACCCTATTGCTTTATTATACTTTCGATTCCAAATACGATCTTAGAATCTCCAGCACAATAGATACCCCAGTCGGATAAATCTCCGAGTGAGTTTTCCGATCTGTTGTTTATAAGGTAATTAAAACTTATATGTAACAAAACATCACAAATAGGAATGCCACATTATCATTAATCATGAAGGATTTTTTCCTTAACAACGAGTAGTCGGACCTATAACCGCCAATCGAGTCATTTACTTGACGGCTTCAATACTAGCTTTACTCATAAAATCACGCATGTGTGACGCAAAGGTGCAACTAGTGATAAACCTACGTTTCGCTGAACTTATCGAAGGAATGTTATAAATAAACACATCCAACAGTCACACATAGCCCTGACCTCAAACTTCAAAGTAGGATACGAGTCTTGTATCCTGTCGTGTGTATGAAAAACTACGAGAGACTTACAGTCTCGTTCGAGAGTAGAACCGACTCCTAATAATATTATATGACGTACCTCATCATTCCTGGCATAACTCGTTATAGATAAGATCTCTACAATATAATCAATCTCTACATACCTATATACCATACTTCGGATATTAATCACTCGATCACATGGTAAAGATCCGCGATAGATGATGACCTTGACTTGATAAACAAAATTACTGTACGAATATTCTTAGCAGTTTCAAACAACATGTAGCAGGTATGTATAGTTATGTAAACACGTGCGTGTTGACTTATTCGATTAGACGTAGACGTTATGCCGCAGATTTAAGGTCTAAAATAGATTCAGTCTACATTTTTTATCGTAATTATTAAAATAAAGAAAATGTAATGTACTTAGATTGTAAAGCTATGTGAACTATCTAATGATATAACATTTCCTTGTCCAAACAGTGGGTCGTCTTAAACACAAAATATGGGGCCCCATTAAGTAGTATAAGTATTAAATTAAATATTATATCGACAGTGAAAAGGCAAAAATGCTAAGGCGCCAAGGTGAATTTTTGGTAGCATTTTAAAAAAATCATAACAATTTTATTAGGAAAATAAGATGGTTGAATAAAATATAAGTTTTACTAAAAATAATCCAATAGGTAAAATTATATTATTTTTTTCACGCTATAAAATACTGTAGACAAAACTGTCTACCGCGTGGCTATACTTATTATATCGTCATCCGTAATTACAGTCGTGAATTGTTTTTGCGATTTAAATTTAAAAATATGTTCTTTTGCAACCCAGTCAGTGTTTTGGCATAATGGGCCCCTATCACTTATCCGGTCAGGGGCCCTGGGCAAACCTACCCATGTAAAGACGGAAACAGTAAGACTTCAGCCCGTCCAAACAGTAAGACAAAATATTTCTTGGATTTGAAACATAAAACACGATATTTCCTTTAGAACATTGATTGATGAATATCATGACATTAATTATAGATACAATTTTAATTTACCTGTTGCGTATAACAGCGTTCACGTCCAAATGAATTTTGCACTAAAAATCTCACGTGAATTGCACACATCTGCTCTGACACCGATAACGAGCGTCAGTTTAACTGTAGCATAAAATTTCCTGCGTATTTAATCACTTAAATCACTAAATAAACACAAAACACGACCGAGTTGTGGCATTGAACGTGGATCACTGAATTGGGCGTCAAATGACGTTGCGTGACGTATTTTGGCAAACGCACACACGGAAAATTGCGTATGATGTAACTACATGAATGGACGATTCGCGAATGGCGAGTATTGGCGCTTTGTCGCTTGTTAGTTGGGGCCTTTCCCTCTGCGAATTGTGAGTAAAACGGTAGTTACTGCAGCCTTGATTACGGTAAGCAGATACAAGGAAAAACGTCATATCTACGTAAGACATACAAGGGGCGACTTGACCACTCCGACGAACATAGTCTACTTGTCATTGCTATTTTACTATCATTGATTATCTAGGATCGTTTTATGTGGTAGATACAGATAAAGTCGGCCGGTCAATTAGTTATGAACCATTGAAAAAACATTTAGGTTTTACGAGTAATACCAGCTCTAATGCTTGTACTTTTAAGGCCAATTTCAATAAACGATCTTAGATCATGTAAATCAACCAAGTGACCTTTAAACTATATTTTGCTCATTTGTGCTATTAATCCGGAGGATCAAACTAAGGTCGTTTTTTAAAACCAGTCGTAAATAAAGACAATGTTTTAATGTATTTTTTTTATCATAAACAATGCATTTTTGTTAATTTACACATAAAAATTCTGACTTGGTACTTCAATCGTAGAGTCGGTCTGTAGCCAGTACTATCTATGTGCAGCGTTGATGTCGACAGAAAACTTACTGGAAAGTACATTGGTAGAGTCGGTCTGTAGCCAGTACTATCTATGTACAGCGTTGATGTCGACAGAAAACTTACTGGAAAGTACATTGGTAGAGTCGGTCTGTAGGCAGTACTATCGATGTATAGCGTTGGTGTCGACAGAAAACTTACTGGAAAGTACATTGGTAGAGTCGGTCTGTAGCCAGTACTATGTACAGCGTTAATGTCGACAGAAAACTTACTGGAAAGTACATTGGTAGAGTCGGTCTGTAGGCAGTACTATCTATGTATAGCGTTGGTGTCGACAGAAAACTTACTGGAAACTACAGTGGTAGAGTCGGTCTGTAGCCAGTACTATGTACAGCGTTAATGTTGATAGAAAACTTACTGGAAACTACAGTGGTAGAGTCGGGCTGTAGCCAGTACTATGTGTATACAAAATTAATGAAGACAGAAATCCGACCTGGAATAACAGCTTTGTATTGGCTTTGTGGGGGTTCAAGGGTGGGTCAATGGGTGATCATCTACGGTCAGGGGACCCGCTTCTTTGCTTGTCTCTTAAATACTTACAAAAGAAACTGGTAAATGTAATGCAGTCGAAAAACAAGGTTGCCGTAAGTGTGACTATATCAGCTATAGGAGACATTTAGTCCTGTAAAATAACTGGATATACCCTAGGGCATATCTGATTGAAACCCGACCAAAGGTGCAACTAATTATATTGGACTTCATCATCATCATCATCATCATCAGCCACAAGACGTCCACTGCTGAACATAGGCCTCTCCCAAAGATTTCCAGACCGACCTGTTGGAAGCGGCCTGCATCCAGCGACTTCCTGCGATCTTTATCAGGTCGTCTGTCCACCTTGTAGGTGGACGTCCAACGCTGCGCTTGTCAGTACGTGGCCTCCATTCCAGAACCTTTCTGTCCCATCGGTTATCGGTTCTGCGAGATATGTGGCCTGCCCACTGCCACTTGAGCTTGCTAATTCGCTGAGCTATGTCGGTGACTTTCGTTCTTCTACGGATCTCCTCATTTCTGATTTGATCACGTAGAGAAACACCGAGCATAGCTCTCTCCATAGCTCGCTGAGTGACTGTGAGCCGTCTTATACGGCCCATATTTAGAGGCCACGTCTCAGTGCCGTATGTCATCACTGGTAACACACATTGATCGAAGACTTTAGTCTTCAGGCACTGAGGTATTATTGGACTTGAAATTACAATTTTATTACTGCATCACACTGCACTGCGTTCATCACCCTGAGAAGAATGTCCAGTAAATTGTAATTTCATTGGCTGCAATGTCTTTTAAATCGGGACACAATTATGCTCATGCCTGCCTAGACGGAAACTCGCATTCTAGTATAAATAAAGTTATTTTTTTCAATTTAAGGTGACCTCGATGAAGTTGCGACCAAGCATAGATCGACTTAAATAGCTTAACATATAGGCAAAAATAAAAAGTCATGACAATACCGGTCAGCCCGACACGACGAAATTGTATGTAAATTAAAATTTTGGTATTTTATTATTATATTTATGAAGATCTTAATGTTCGTATACTTAATTTTAAAAGGTTCTAATAGATAATAGACGTGCACCGATTTTGCAGAAACTCGTTCTATTAACGAACTTCAATGATTTTTAAGCTACCGTGGCCTGGTTGAGATATTTAGGTATAAGTTTACCCTGCAGTCTGAACGTCCCACTCTTTCTTTCTTTCTTTTTTATTAATGGCTTTCGCAGTATTATGCATTTAGCCAGTGTCAAGTATAATGTATTCTCAAGTATTACAAGAACGATGAAACACGGGTGCGGACGATTTCAAGGTCTTTTCGGAGTTATGGTGTTAACTCCTTTCAGTACGATTCTTAATTCAGTTATTTCAATGTTTCCATATACTGTTCATCGCCGTTAATGTTTATTGAACAAATCCACATCACTTTTATACAACAAACACAACTCTAAACTAGTTCATGAAATAAATTAAAATAAGCGATGAACTGCACTGTCAGAATTCCCGCCAAAACTCCCGTCCCACTCTTAAAAGGAGAGATATGCATAGGGTTGCCAACCATACTGCAAAAACAGTATTAAACTTGTATTTAATCCTTAATAAGTATTGTTACTGTCCAATAAAAACAAGGTTCAAACAAGATACTTGTTTCATCCATAATGATATCTAGAACCGTAAATTGAAATAAATAAACGTTCATAGGTATATAAGTTTGCTTTATCGCGGTCAGGGCGCGGAGCACTAAGAAGTATGTCACTACTTATTCAAAACAAGAAATAAAATAAGAACAGTTTATTTTTCTTTTTTTACTTTGTTTTTACTTTATTCCATAGACAAAAAGTTGGCAAACCTATTTGGTATACAGCTAAATGCATGTTGTTCTATTTACTGCCCCATAATCGGCAATAGAAGTTCAAGTTCAGTAATATTTTCTTTGACCAACGGTATTCGTATATTTCTTCGGACACGCAAAGGTCTCCCATTCAATTCGAGGTCAAATATCAAGGTCAAACTCATGGCGAATTTACCTTAGTTAATGCCTTAATCAATTAGGTACTTGAAAGTAGTTACAATAATATTAATTTTCGCTTGTCTATGACGTAATGCAGTGATTTATTTTCGTTTCATAGGAAAGGTTTCTCTGCGTCTATTGTTGATGGGCAAGGTGAATAGTCATTCGGTTGTTTTTTGCAAACTTTCATATCAGCATTTTCACCCTGAAGTATTTTCATGAGGATAGTCTGGTTATATTTTTAACCGATCTAAAAAAAGACGTTCTGTATTCGACCTGCATGTAAATAAGTAAATTTTCTATGATTATAATAGGTAGACACCGCTTTTAAACTTCGTTATTCTTCATATCAATTAATTTAGGTACAGTAATGTATTTTTATAACCTAATGAACAAATTCCAGGTAAAATGAAGTTATAACTAGACATAGAACTGCTCCGTAAATCCATTAATCACATGACTCAGTTTGTAAGGTCAAGTTCATTCAAGTTCAAAGCACTCGCAATGAATCACTAAACATAACTTACTCATTTGAACACCTCACCTACCGCTATCAAAGTAACGATTATATGGATCGTAGAACTACAGCTTCGTGGTCTCCTCTATCTCGGCTTGAACTAAGAACTTCGCAAAATCTTACTTCTGCTGAACCATTAAGCTGTGGAATAGTTTGCCACGAGTTACTTCCTTCCATGGGATTCTCAAACGAAGTGTGAAGAAGCAATTAGGTAGGCCGGCATAATTTAGCCGACCTGCGATAGATACTTTGTCTGTCGTTGGTCGGCACTATTCTTGGTTTGCGCTATACTTACCATCTGGTGTAGCCTAGTCACTTTGTCGAGCCAGGATATATAAAAAAGGCTACCTAGTCCCCACAACAAGTAAAACATGGATTGTAAATAAGTATAATAAATGTTCGGTGTATGCGTAGATATCACCAGAGATTGTGAGCAACCATTAACATTGTCTTGTCTGTCTAAATAAATTATGTCTTTTCCGGCAAACAAATCATAACTAGCTCGTTCCCCGCTCCCGTAGTTTGGTATGATGCTGAACGAGAACCTTTTCGGCAACCTCGTGCGACACACGCTATCATCGTCATCATCAGCCACAGGACGTCCACTGCTGAACATAGGCCTCCCCCAAAGATTTCCAGACCGATCTGTTGGAAGTGGCCTGCATCCAGCGACTTCTTCCGACTTTTATCACGCTGCTCATCCCTTTGTAAACCTAAATTAATACTTGCCTGGGTCCTTGTAGTTGTGTTTTTATTTATTGTCTTCTATTTTGTTTTGTAGTGTTTGTTTTCTTTTCTTGTCTTTCTTTTCTGGTGTATATCCAGTAATTTCAGGTCGGCATAATTATGCCGACCGTCGTAGGACGTGAAGTCTCTCGACAGTCCACTGGACTGTACTATACGTGCCACCAAGTGCAGTGTCGTGCCAGGATAAATAAAAGGCGCTACCCTGACACTGTCAGATACACACACCCACAGACAGACAAATGGGTCAAACTTATAACACACCTCTTTTTGACGAGGGTTAAAAAATATAATAACGTATGTTTAGTGTCGATAATAATATCATCCATTAACTTAAATCGTATGTAAGTAATTTTTCCAACCTCAACATGGGAAAATAAATATGTGCATTTAAGTAGTTATGGCGGGCGGCCTTGGACAAATCAATGTATGGCTTCTCTATGGTTGATTCCTATTAATAATTGATCATAAACCTTGCAGATTGCAGTCGATAATTCAAGGCTATAAAGCCACTTTGAATATCAAGAAAGAAATAGCAGATTTTATAGATTTTTAAATATGGTGGGGAGAATCTCTGTTCTAGAGCTTGGAGCCCTATTGAGATGGAGATTTTTTATCGTAAGATAGAGTCGTGATACATTTTAAATGAGGAGTACTTGCGTATAATATCCAAGTTCATAAGATGTCTACTTTCATAAATACTTAACTGTATTAAAAGTTTGTCAATCAAATGTGAAACATTTCCTAATTGTGGATTACACCAACTCTTGACTAAATATATAGTTATTGTAACTAGCAATGATTGACGATGTCTATAGATTTTGATATTTTCATATTACTGAAAACAAATGACACTGCCTTAAGGGCCGTCCGTGAGCAAACGACCTTGACTGACTCGCGCCATACTGAATCGTGTACTCAGCGTGTGCAGAATATGCACGTATTTAGCGAATAATTGATTTAAAAAATCAGGCTTTGGTCTTTTCGAAAATTTAAAACGGGCAAAATATTCGTTATTAAATTGCCTATCTAGTGATGTTAATCTCATTTGATAACATTCTGTACTTTAAAAGGAGACGCACGGAATGTTTGCATTTTTCTCATTTTTATGGTTCATTTATAACGACAATTTAAAAATATATATCAGCATTAACATGAATTTGAATCGAACAAAGTAAAGCTGACAGATTGTAGAAATATATTGTATATTTTTTTAATCAATATTTATTTTAACTAATGACTAGATAGCCTCTAAAAACCACGATCGCGCGGTGTTTTGCTCACGGACGGCCCTTAAATAACGTGAACAAATTCTTGTTATTTTTACTTTAACTTTAATAGGGTTGCGCTTTTTTCTAGGCGTTGACGAATCAATCAAGTGACTAACACCCGGTTTTCGAAGGCTAATGAAATCAACATTCAACTAACAGAACTTTGGTTTGAGATCACTGTCAAATCAATTCGAGTTTCTGAAACGTTAATTAGTGAAAAAATATTATATTATATGTCTCATCTAAATTGCGAACAAATGCTTTTGGTAATTGCCACACCATTTGACGATAGAATTATCTTTTAATTTTCCGGAAACCCAATAGCGTTTGACATACGATTTTCTGTTTTTAGTTTGAAATCTGTGTTATCTGTGTGTGTGTCAAATCAAAAACGTTGACCACGCTTCTAGCAACTCAATTTTGACTTGACATGAGATTTTACAGATGATTTTATATTTATGATACATATTTATCAGCCTTTCAGAAATCGGGCGTTAGATTATTAATGCAAAGTCCATATTCATAAATGAAGTGGGGACTCAACATATTATAATATTTAATAGTATTAAGTAGGTACAAATACGAGCACTTTGTAGGGAATGAATAATAAATGATATACGATAATTTGTGTAAGGTTCAAAAGCCAAGCGGTGACAAACATCGATGGTTGAAGGTCACCGTATCGATCTGTGACGATAATGATGGTCATCCATCAGGCGTGACGGCATGGTAGGTGCTGAGTTGGTTTAACAACTTTTATACAGTCCGGCATGATTTTGGTAACCACCGATAAACTCATTGGTGGTCGCTGGTTTTTTAGACTGCACAGCGCTTACCATCAGGTATAGTGCAGTCACTTTGCCGTCCTCGGATAAAAAAGTGCATGTGTTGGATGACCCAAAAAACTGTTGGCTTGTTGTATTAAAAGGGCCAATTAGAGCTAATTGTTTCGGAAAGAGGATTCTCAATACTAGGTGAAGTGGAAGCGTGTATGTTAGAAAGCGGACATCTGCAATGAGCCGGGATAATGCCAGGCAGAAAGAGTACGTGCCAACATACAACAATATTATTTTTCTATTTTTTTAAATAGGTTTTATACTTGATTTTTTTTGTTAATGGCATTTGTTAGACATAATGCCAGTGTCAAGTTTGATGGTTGATTTAATTTATTAAAAAATTCGTTATTTTTTGTGTCACATCAAACTATATGTAAAAAAAATCTGTTCAGATACCTCGATAATTTCAAACAAAAATTGGGTAGATAGTCGCGGCACAATATCAACAGTGTGATATAATCGGCTGATGCAGCATATCACGGGGCGACGTGGCCGTCGGTCAACGGGTGGCGAGGTGTTCGATTGCCGGGCAGGCAGACTAGGGAAGGGGCACCACCCACACCACGGCACCCAAGGGCATCGGCGGCTGTCGGTGGCAGGGCTCGCGCGCCTCCGCACGCCTCATGCTGCCTACGCCACTAGCGCCGCTCGATCCGCACAAAACGCGCGCGCTCACTACCATATACGCGCCGCGGAAACTCACAGTTCGCAAGAACAAAACTGCACAAAACAGGATGCTCAGAAACGACATTACAGTCAAGCCCAGTCTATCTCCTTTCCACCCATTGCCTGCAATCGGTCAGAAACTGGAGAGATCAAAAACAAAAGTCATCGTTTTCGATTTGAATAAAAGTGATTCGCTGGACCATTCCGTCAAGTTTCGGAATGTGTTGCAGCCGTTGACGCCACTTGCTGGCTTTACGAGAAGGAATTCGTCGGAGCAGTTGAAGAAACCGCAACAGTTGCTTCGAGAAAACACGTACGATGTATTGGAACCGGTATTTGTGAACGCTCCCAACTTAGAGAAAGATGAGTCGCCAAAGAAAACTCCTTTAAAATCTACTGTAGAAAAAATACAAATAGAACGACCGCAGATGTCTCCGAAGACAAGGTTCAAAAAGGCAGCGATACAGGTGGCGAAAATGTCATCGACGCCTGAAAGAGGGAAGTTGCTGTGTTTAAGAGAGCGTCAAACTTTAAGCTTGTGCCTAAACAATGATGATGGGTTATGTAAGCTGCAGGATCTACCCCAGTGTCCCGAGCAGAAGTTGAACAAGTTATCCGAAATATTCCAAGACCTCGAGATAAATGGAAGGCATCGAGATAGAATAAAAAAAGAAAACAGCTGGTTTTAAAATGATTTCTAGATTAAGCGTGTGAGAATTTATTTACGTGTTGTGTTTGTCGTTTTGAAGAAGAAAAGTTTAAGGGAATATAATGTTAGGAATAAGAGTTTATTTTTTGTTCTTCGTTGTTGTACACGAAGATGTGATATTGCTCAAAGTTTTGGTGTTAAACGTGTGTATGTTTTTATTAAAATTCACGTATTAAAGCGAAATGATTTTTATTAACCATTGTCGTGATTTTGAATCCGATGCAGGTAGTGATAAGAAATAACTAACAGACAAAATTCTAAAAGGACTTTATAGAATCCGCTTCCGTACTTATTTAGATCTAAATCACGTGCTTCCTATAATGAAAACTACATTTTTACAGAAAACATATTTTTGAAGGTAATATTCATATCCAATATACCTATAGTTTATGTATGAGATGCCATTTCCAAGTGATCGAATTGCCTTCTGGTTACATACTACGTTAAGCCGGTACAAACGTTGTTCATGGGAAATGACGAGTGTAGCTGATGGCGACTTGGCCTTGAATGTCAACAAGTGGGCAGCTTGCATGGTTACTAGCGAAAACACCGCTGTGTAACCGATGGTCACGTATAAGGCGTAGGTACATAGGCCACAGCAAAATATTAGCGACTTCATTATGTATAATAATGGCTTTGACAATTTATTGTAACAGACAAATAAATCAGGCCTATTTGTTTAAATTTGATTACTTTCCATTAAAAAAAATAATTAATAATATTTCTTTAGGTTTATATATTTTATCTAAATTATATTAATTATGGGCTAATGATCTCAGGCTGGATATAAGGAGGTGTTTCTCCTCGGTTGGAGGCCTGGAATAGCCATTCCGTCCACAATAATACCTATAATAATCATAGAGCCGGTCCTGGCTGCGTGGTACTTTACAGCTGGCGAAATATGACGCAAAAAAATTGAGTATTGATATTGGACTGATCATATCTAATAAGCAAGGTTAGCTTAGCGGGGAGTAGTACGGATTGTCGAGACGAGTCACAGGTTCGAAACCAGACCCAAGAGTGTGCGCCTCTGACTTCTAAGTTGTGTATATGAATAGTTAATTACAGCTTGCTTTAATATCGCGAGGAAACCTGCACATCTGTCATAAAAATTTCGAAGGTATGAGAAATCTGCCAACCCGTATTAGGCCAGCGTGGTGGAGTAAGGCCTAACTACTCTCATTCAGTAAAGGAGGCCCGTGCCTAGCAGTGGGACGTGTACAATACAGGCCTAGTATTATATGATTAAATCTATTATTGGAATAAAGTTTAACAGCGCTTGCATGATAGAACCTATCAAAAACATCCGAAATGCTTAAGCTTAGGCTTCTGCAGTTACAAATGTCCATATATATCTAGCAGTGAAACAATGAATACAGGTCAACGGCAATATCGATAACCGTTTGCAATAATATTTGGCACATATTTTAAAATCACAATAGATTTAGGTACGATTCAACCAAATAGCGGAACCGCGTAAATGTTTCAACTGAAATTTCGGTCTTTTGTCATGAACGACATTCTAGCCACTGATTTATTATTATTATTATCTATGTATTCATGCAATTGAATTGATTTATACGATTTATTATTTATTTGAATAGATCGGTACAAATTACCACTTACACTATTCATTTAAGCTACGCAATATAATTATAATTTATGCTAATGCTGTTCCATCCACAATTTTCGCAGAACCTCAAGCATTCTAACAAAAATAATCTACTGTCACTCGTAAACACGTCACACTCTGGTGTAGAGTCCAGGAATTTCATTGAAAAAACAATGCCAAAACCAAAGGCGGAGAGACTCAGCAGTTGCAGTAGCCTTTGCTGACTGGATTGTGGATCATGTAATAGAGTAATCTGGATTTCTTAAATTATACTAATTATACTGGGCTTAAGAGATACTACTCCGAAATGAGTTACTATTACGACATTTTTAGCGCTTGTATCTGGTCTAAAATGTTCTGCTGGGCTAAAGAAATTCAAGTCGCCTTTAAGATCCTGACATGTTTCAACGAGGAGAGGCCTTAGTCCAGTAGTGGGACGGGCTTAATTAAGAAAATACTTTGGCTGCCGTAGTTAGAAGATAAAACTTCGAGGTCAACCTTCGAGTGAAATTGTGTCAATTGTGCAATAATAACCACATTGACATTATGCGGGATTTTGTGGTACTCGTTAACAAGAACGATGTTGCAAGGTTTTCGATAGATATAATTACCGGCACGAGTTATCAGTACAGATACATAATAGTAGGAGCAGTTAACAGTCCAATATACGATGAGCATCGACTGAGAAACCAATCGTGTGAAGCATTGACGCTCCGCACTCATTTATTTTGTCAATCAGAACTTAAAATGAATTACTATGTTTCTGAAGTTTGCAAGTATTTTTTGAGACGTCATTTTAGGTTACCTTTGGCTGCTTGACTTACAGGTCACTGGCCCAAACCAGAACAGTGTTGTTAACTTCCCGCAATTATGTAATTAATCAGTAATTAATATCTGTTACTTGTTATCTGTAACTTGGGTGTAGAAGTATTTCGGTTAGAGGTTGGGCGCTCGCCCCACCCTGGGTACCATTGCGAGTAAGCGAACATTAATATTTAAAAAAATATATACATAAGTATATCAAGTACCTACCTATGAGTGATAGAGCCACGCTGTAGGCAGTTTTGTCTACCACACGGATGGGCCAGCTCGCCGTAAAGTAGCGGTTTGCTGCTGCGTCTCAAATCCCTCGTTCCTTCCCAATTCCTAAATTATCCTTTTCCTTGAGGGTGGGTATTTTCCCGTGATTCTCGTGGTATTGTAGGCATATATGAGCGGTGGAGATCACTTACCATTAGGTGACCGACCTATTCTACAAAACAAAACCTAAGCTAATTTTATAGTATGTAAGTAAGTACATACTTTTAGATTATTCTGAAATTAGTTTTAACAATGCAATGCCGTTGTGTTCGATTAATTTACCTTGGAATGATACCTATTAACAACGTATTAAACGTAGCGAAATTTAAAAACGCGTGTTCTATTGATTAATTTAACTTTTCATCCTTAAAAGGCAATGAGTAGTACACTAGTGTGAATATTAAAGTAAGGTTCTGTCAAATGGTTAGGTTCGTGTTAAATCGTGTTGCCCATCGGGTGGGTCACGCGATATGTCCATAGTTCGTGCATTCTATATATTGCTTGCATACCCTACTTTTGTTGCTAACAACTTTGCTGAATTTTGATGACATTTTTAAAGCCTGTTTATGTTGGGCAATTAGTAGTGGCGATTAAGTATCTGTTTTTGGCGCCAAACAAAAACTTGTCGATAATATAAAAAAAAATACACTTAGCTAAGAGCTCAATTAGTTATTTGTTATTTTGATCACCACGTTTAAAATAATTTGGTTCTTCCAATACAATAGTAATTATTTAGGTAACATATTACTGCATTGCGATATTTAAAGTGGCCTATCATTAAATCACGTAGAGATAGCATACATTACATGCGAGTTTTATGATAACATTATCATGAAAATTCCCTATTAAATAACTTAATCAGAGAAGCTCAAGTCTGTTATATGCAAGTCATTAATAAAAACATTAGTCCTAAATGATAACAAACCGTCAGTCAAAAAGTTGGGTTAATACCACCGCTTTCTCTATTAATGCCGCCAAGAACAACGTGTAGGCGTTATTAAGTGTCAGTTTGAAAAACATTGCAACCAATGAAATTAAAATATGCAGTATTTAAATCTCAAGTAATTAATTTTTTTGTAATAATTATCATCATTATCAAAAGAATTAATCGACAAACTTAAAAATGCGCGGTAACAAAGCGGAAGTCTTTCTTTCCTTTTTAATTTAGTATCCTACTCTAAAACTTATGGAGCTGTTTTAAAATTCTACCACTTGCTACTGTGGTGCCACCTTAATTTGCTTCCTTTTAGGTGGACACTTCAACTTGTACTATACAAGACCTTCCTCCTTAGTTTTTACCCTCCATATTTTTGGTATAGCCAATAAAATTTATCTATTATTCGTCCATAGCGGCAAACATAAGTTTTAAAATGTTATTTGAATCATTAAGTTTGATAAAGGATTATGGAAGTGGCGTTCCGACAAAAAACACCTTTGAGAATATGGATATTAGAAAAGGTCATTAACGGTCCGTGTGATCGATAACAAACGACGATTAAAGTAACTGTTACTAAAAATATCTTGTAGTGACGTGATACGATGATGTTCATTACCTGGCACTGAAACCTTTCGAAGCTTATCAGCTACAATTAGTTCGATGAAGGGTAAATGGAATCAGTGGCATTGAACATACTTAAGAGTGTTTTCGTTTCCGATTAATCGTGTATTCTAATCGATAATTTAATAAGCAAATTGAATAATCGTGCATATGTAAGTATAAATGGCAGTCACGTAACACGTTGTAGTTAGTTTTGTCTATGGCTTGAATGGGCCGGCTCGATCGAGCTTACCACTGCCTTTCAGAAAGCTGACATAAAATAGCAGCTAATGTTGAGATACCCGGAGGGCCAATGGTCCGTATGTATAAAATATGTACCTATAACATAAAAAGCGGTGTAATGGGACTGCTTCTGAAGTACAAGCGGTAATAAAACAACAACTAACATAAACGGAAAACGCTATTCTTTTGCTTGTTACTTACCATTTTGGAAACGTAAGGCCGCGATATAATGCTAATGCTAAACTCGGGGTCAATTATACTAGCATCACCGCGCGCCAATAACTAGTAGGTACATCGGGTCGCGCGCTGTGCCGCACAGCTGATTTCTTATTGGCTTTATAATATAAAGAGATCCAAACAAGACGCTGAAAAATGTAATAAAAAAAATTATTTATTGGGCGCTTTTTTAGTGGTATCGTGGTTGTAACCACTAGCAGTATAATAAAAATACACCCAACAGTCACACACATAGTCTTGACCCCGAGGTTAATCAGTATCGTGGGTACCAGGAACTGCGAGTGACTTGAGGTCCCACAACACCCACACACGAAACAAATATTTCTCGGTGTGGTAATCGAGTATCACCTGGCTTAGTTCTCAGTAGTGCTGTTCTTACTCCAGATATGAAACTTACATTAAAATGAAACACCATGAATAGTGTTCAAAACACAATTTAATACCTTATTCAGTCTTTACATCAATAATTAACAAAATAAAGATAAAGCCTTTTTAGTAGATATCATTTTACTACATAGAAAGAAAATCCTACTATCTAACTTATATTACTTCCTACTACTATTGTATATTTGCGGGAGGACTTTATTGTTGTTTGGGGCGAGTACATTCTTGTATTCCTGTGCCTGCAATGGTTATACCTCATGCCTCGATTAGTTTCTTCCCTCTTCAAGAGTGTGAAAAAGCATTTATATATGCCGGCATGATTCTGGGGACTTATTGTTCGTCTGTCTGTCTGCACTGCGCTTAACATCAGGTGTAGTGCAGTCACTTTGCTGTGCTTGGATAAAAAATATTGAAAATTTTGATGTTTTTTAGTCAATCACGCTTTAACGGCTGAACAGTATTGGATAAAATTTGGCACACATGTATACCATGACCTGCATTAGGACATAGGTGACTTTTATCCCGAAAAAGGTCGTCCACGCTTGCGGAACTGCAAGCAATAGCTAATAAAGTTATATATTATTTCGATCTTTGCGTTACTGAGGTACATACAAACTAGTAATAATAAATGCTTAATATAGAGTCTACAACTTACATAAATGTGGTAAAATTAGCAAACAATAAATGGGGGAAAATGATCAAAACTGTACCTATTAGATTTTCGATAAGACCATTATAATGTAAAAAAATTCTTATGCATCTTCAATCTAAGATACAATACTAAATATAATTGTCCTTACTTATTCTTAGCACTGCTTAGTTAAAAGTCTATTTTCGTCTCTTGATCATTTGTTATAAATCGCATTGACAGAGAAAGACAAAGGAGTGTTTAACTAAGCAATGCTTAATTAACGTTTATAATGTATTTTATTCACTAAACAGTTTTAAAATCGCCATGCATTCTATACACCAGCCAATAAACTACTTCCAGCATTACTTTGTATCTTAGCTATTTCTTCTTTGAACTTTGCGATGGTTTCTTTAGCAAGACTAAGCTTCTCTTTCAATTCTGATATTTCTGTCTTCACTTTCATTTGTGCTGCTATAACTTTTTCTAGTGTCTTTTCTTTTTTCTCTTCAACTGCAAATGAAATAATGATAAGAACACTGATCCTGTAGTTTTTTATCCCGGCAGACCAGATGGGAACCTATTACTACTCATACTTTCGAAATTCTTATGAAGAACTGTCTAAGTGTTCCTTTACTGCTAAAAGTAAGTGATAACCAGCAATGCATAGGTAACTCTAACTCTAATAGTTAGGTACTTCTGAAAAGTCAGATGTAAGCATGGTCCATGAATGATATTTATATACTTTGAATGTGTACTTTATTCACATTTAAAGTTCAATGATCTATATTTCTATCATATTGTCCATGATCTTGAAAAACTTGTATCTTTTCCCGCTAGGTCAGAGGTTCTCAAACTTTTCTAAGATACCATAAGAAAAAAAAACCATTAGTTCATACTAATTTGAAATATTTTTTTACTTTTTTTAAATATACAAATACATATTTTTGAAATATTTTGGTGTTGATAAGGTAGGTACGGCCCGCCCATTCGTGACTGGATGTTATCTTCTTTAAGGCTTAAATGCCCACAGGGGGTGGCATTGCCCCATTAGCACTTGCAGTTGCTAGGGAATATGTGTTTTTTTAAATTCCAATATACACTTACAGTTCGTATCATGGTTCCAAGGTCCGTTAGTTATAGGTTTAATACTATTCAGTAGGTGCTGCATCAACTGTGTTGGCTCTTGGAACACTATCTCTTCGTAAGACTCACTAACAAGAGCCCGACCCACTGTTGGTGGAGCACCATCCGTAACTGGAGATTGGAATAACTTCAGTATATGATATAATGTCACCTGAAATAAAAATACATTTAGAATAGATTTTTATGATAATAATCAAATGGTCAACCAGTACAATTAGAAAATTTAATTTGAACATCATAAAATACATAGATAACTGAAGTACATATAATTTAAATTGCAGCCCTATATGTCTAATGATAGTTGGGCAAGTTTGTTTCGTAAATATGAAGAAAAACAATTCTAAATTAAATTTTTCACTTGACAAAAAAGGTGATAGCTCAGCAGGGGGTGGTACGGATTGTTGAGATGAAAGTTGCAGGTTGAAAACCAGCCTCAAAAGCATGTATCTCTGGCTCTTCCAAGTTATGTGTATATTAATTGTTGATTATCCGTTGCTTTAATGGTGAAGGAAACATCATGAGGAAACCAGCATACTTGAGAAGTTCTCTATAAGAATTCCATGTGAAGTGTATGTGAAGTGTGCCAACCCACCCACATTAAGCCAGCATGGTGGACTAAGACTTTAGCCTTCTCATTCAGTAGAGGAAACCCATGCCCAGCAGAGGTACATGTAAAGTACAGGGCTAGTATTATTATTATTTATTTGATATCAATAAATGGACTGAAACTCCTTGACATCTCTGGAGATCTCCAAGATACAGGCACATCAGTTGTACAAGTTGTCTGCCTGATAACATCATAATAATAATAATCCCAGAAACCCTAGTGTTGAAATAAAACATATAAAAAAGTATTAACACATTCTTTACAGGAAACGGGTGAACGCATCATATCTTTTTTTATAGTAAAACATGGGAGACAAGTTTACTTGTTCTGTTGCGTGAAGTGGTAAGGCTCAGGAAACTTATAAACAAGGGGCACTAAACGGGGTCATGTGGTGGATCTATTGTTGATGGTACCTGATCTATCTACAATCCGATACATTGAGTTTGAGAATTTGTGGGAAAATGCCCGACTACAAAGTGTTAATACAGAAAATACTCACTGGTCTCTCATTAGGATCATGGAAATATATTTTAATGACAATCTCAAACTCTCCCCAGCCGGTTTCCATCAGTTCATACGGTGGCTTCGTCACTATCCTGTTAGGGTTTGTGTAACTTTCATGAAGCTTGAAATGTACTTTTTTGATATAAACTGACATATCTTCATTTGCATATGGCTTTAGGTAGACAGTCCACTGATGAGTATGGCCATCTTCTTCACGCTTCTTGCCGAAATAACGGGCTATGTTGCCGTAAACTATGGGTTTTATTATGACCAGGCCCTGAAAATTTGAATATACTTTTAGTTTACATGGTGATTTATTGTATTTACAATATCAATATCAGTAAGTTTTGGGTTAGTCATTCAGCGTCTATTATAGAATCAAAATGTGCACTTCCAAGTTCTAATAACATTATAAATGTGTTATAAAATAAATAACATAGGCTTTGAAAGCCAATCGATTTTTGTCTCTATAAGAATTTACCTTAACCCTGCCGCCGGAATCTGGACCGAAATCCGTCGGCATACTCATTGCTTTGACACACAAAATAAAAATTGTTTATTAAATAATTATAATAGAAAATTCTGGCAAAAATCGCCTTTCCTTCGCCTAGGTATTAATTTAGGTAAATTGTAAACAAAATGACAGTTGCAGGGCTGCCAATAAAGCGAACATATTTTATACAGTTGAGTGCCTATTTCACAATATTTAATTACTTCGATTGTTTAAAATTGATTTTCAAGGTACCATCATTGGGAATAAATCGAAATAAATTATATTTGCATACGAATTTCATAATACATCAATTTAATATCATATCGTGTATCAAATAATATCTTAGGTGACAGCCCAATTATACAGATATTGAATCCAATTATAAATAAATATATACAATAGCAAATACATAGCCTTGACCCCACTTCAGGTCAACCTGGAACGTAGGTATCAAGAAACACGAGGGCACAGAACGAGGGATTTGCGGTTTCACAACACCCAGAGCCGAAAAGAAATGTGAATTTTTGGACTACACAAACATCAATAACTACAACTTAGCTAATCTTAATCAAGAGTGCCAGTGATCAGCTATGTTCCCAAAATGGACTCAAATTTGACTTTCAGGATACAATCGGTAGTGAAAAATTGAAACAAATGACAGTGAATATTAATTACACCATTACTTATATTTTTTGCTTACGTACCTATTCAATTATAAGAAATTTACACAATACAACCCAATTATACAGTGTTTATATCCTATAATACAAGCTATCAATATCTTTGGTATTTTTTTGACATGTCATGTTCCGTACCATCTGTGGTAAACGGATTATCACTAGCATACTCTGGTACAGACTGTAAAAATATTTAATATTAGGGAAAAAGCACCAAATATGGAATACATACATAATGAAATCATAAAGTCAGTAATAATAGTATTTTTCAAATTTAAATAATTTTATTTAGTTATTAGGCTGGGGCCTAATTACACGTAAGGGCACTTTTAGACGTCAGTTTTTCCTTAATGGTCTAACGACTAAAAGATTCTACCAGTGCTTCGGAGAAGCCCACTGACCTAAGAAGCATCAAGAAACCCAGCGTAGGGCTTTTGTTGTTATCTTTTGCATTTCAACGTGCCTTATTTATTTGATAAGTAGCACTCTTCGGTAATGTTAGTCATAGATCGTAGTATTTAGTCAGAGGTGGCGACCAAAGAGTATTATACATATTGAATGGATAGTAGCCAATCTAGTGTCAACATTTTTAAGCCACCCAAGAGACTCCGACTTCTACATAATAAGCTCGTCGTCATTAATCAATAAAGAAGAAGAAGACTCCGACTTGCCGACTGCTATAAGTTGATAACAGTCAGGACAAACTTTTTAACTGCCCTCCAAAGCACGGAGATGCTCAGTTGAGGTTTCGGGTTCGATCTCCGGGTCGGGTAAAAGTGCTAGTTAAGTTAAATAATTAGTTAAAATTACAGGAACAGCTCACAAAATTATGTTTAAAAATAAAACAAACGTTCACATATTCATTAATACTTTATTTTTATTAATAGAAGGCAAGTGAACAATGGTCCAACAAGCTCTTTTCTTAATGGCAATATAATTGAATAACATTTACACTAACTATTTAATTGCTGCTCTACATTATAATGAGCACAAATAATCACAACATTTACAATGTGGTATTGGTGGTACCGACACTTTGGCTATTAGACGGCTGGGGTTTTGCGAGTATAGGCCGATATTTACTTTAGGCTATTATTAGACCAGTAATACGTAATTCTATAAAGGGCATGCCCAGGGATATCTGTAAGGGAAAGCTGTCATCCAACTATAGCCCTTTAAGTTTAAAACTTGTGGTCGGTGCGTCCTTCCATATCTATCAGTAAAGGGTCCTTTTCCTCCTCTAATCTCGACGACCTTGAGCTGTGTCTAGATGCGGATACCCTCTGAGTAAAGGTGAGGATATTGGGTACGAGGGAACTGCAAGGAGTTGCGGGGGCGGATCGTGAAGATGCCCGTGCTCCAGGTGAGATCCGTGAAGTCCTAACCGGGTATGCCACAGACAGTGGCATGTATAAGCTCGATTTTCTCGCTTTCGGGGTTTTCTTGGCACATTCCATACGCCGGTGACGTCGGTCATCACTGGGTCTTCGGAGTGTGGAGTCCTGTGAAGTCTGGGTGGGAGACGTTGGTTGAGGTGGTGACTCGCAGGTGCCTGGGGCCTCTGGGGAGGGACAGGCGAATAGGTGCCGTAAGCCGTAGGGCTCATGCTCCAGCAGAACTTCCTCCGCGTTAGATGGCGAGCGGTGAACCGGGGGCGAAGACCCCAGCCGTGGCTTGCAGCCTCCATCGCAGTACATTTCGCAGTCTATCAGTTCCAATTCGAGGTCGTATGAAGGGTCCTGTGGTAAAAAGAGATAAATTAGATTAGGCGAACGAGATTTTTTTAGTAAAGTAGGGAGTCATTCATGGGCTATTTGTAGTATGACGTTCATCAGAAATAACGAGCATATTTTTGTCATATATCGACAATGGGTAATCGCCATCCAGGTAAGAAGCGAAAGACCTATCACCAAATGGTTTTTTAGATATTGTGTACAAGAAATGGCATAATAATCTAACCAGTGGCTGTACAGGTGATGTGATGAGGTTCTCTCTGAAGGTAGTGGGCGCATCGCGATGTCTGAGGGGCGCGGAGTCGGGAGCTCGACGTAGTGCGGGGGCACGCGGGTCCCTCAGCTCGCGCAGATCCCTCGACTCTCGTGGTTCCGTTAGTGAGGACAGGGAGCGTAGCAGCGACCGCCCGCACCCCACTGCGCCGCACTCCGAGTAGTTGCTCGCGCACGAGTACGGTGGTGGTATGATCGAATTTGCCTGCAACAATACGCATACGGGCAATTGGGAAATTTTTCCGAGTCTAGAACTCGTGCAACCGAAAGTCTCTCGTAGTTTTTGATACTGTTTGGTATATATTGTGATCATTATAATCTTTACGATTAATTGGATCTGAGGCTTCACTGACCTCATTTGCTGCGTTGCATAAGAAGCTGGAATTGAGAGATTCTGCAGTACTCGTCGCTGATAGAGAGCCTGCAATCATAAAAAGTAGTTTTATATTTAGTAACATTTTGTTATTACTTTTGGATTTCTGATGCCTAAAAATAGATATTTTTATTATTTCGAGTCATTGTCGTTGATATTATTATTATGGTTTTTTCTGTTATTCAGAGCGCGTAAACAAATAATATGATGAATGTTCATGTTTAAGAAATCTTTCTTCAACATGGCTTGTTAGTATCTTTGTTTAAAACAAAGTAACAGTAAACTATAATTTCCTACTACTAGGTACTACAATACAATAGCGGCATTATACAGTGGCATTTGCGTCAAACACACGCTCATCAAGTTCCATAAATATTGAAAACTATGTGTTGTGCATTCACTAAAGTACTTTATGCGAAAATGTAAACGGATATAAACCAGCTTTTCAGTCATTACAAAGGAATGATTTTGAAACTGGGTACTGGAATAGGTTTTTTGAATGCACTAAAGGTGAAATTTATAATTGTAGCAACCGTAATGGTGACGTATTTATCACTGAAATTATAACTTGTATCGGAACCACATTAATGTCAGTTGTTGCAAGTGACATCGTAAAAATAAATAGTAATCAATATACTACTTAACATATCTACTACACTTCTACACAAATATCACGCAAAATATAGTTACTAACATTAGTAATCTTTAGCTTCGCCAATCTCAAAACACCTTCATGTTTTTTAAAAGACTTTTTTAACGGATCAAACATTTCTACAATAGTTAACTTCGCCATCTGGCATTCGATTGTCTGTGCCGTATAATGTACCACCTAATAGAATTACGCTGAGCTGATTAGCTGCTGAGCAAGAATGTATTGGAATTAAAGTCACGGTAGTACTGCGTGATCGTAAATTACGGTAATGTCAATTTTCCTTTATGTATCTGCGATATATTATCGAATGAAGTATGATTAAAAAACCAGAAATTAACGATGTTAGGTATAGATAGCGCTGTGTTTGTGAGATTTACTTGTTTATGGGTACGAGTTATAACTACTAGACTCGGAAATATCTACAAATTACAAAAAATAAGCTCGACATGGGTGGCACGTTGCACTCGCACTAACAGGTTTAGCACTTGTTCCACCTCTGCCTACACTTTCCAGATTAAAGGCTTGAGTTTATGTAATAAGTGATGTTGTACCTACCTGGCGCCCTTATCACATAGTTTCTGAAGTAATGCACCATGAGATAGTTGCCGCCAGACTTGGCGTCGTTGTCTCCATACGTGATTACCAACGGGTACAAGTCCGGTTTAGAAGTAACCTATTATTTAAATTAAATATTAGTTCAATTACATAAGCCAGTAAAAGCATGGCAGAGATTGTAAACACATATTTTTATGGCAGTAGATCGCCAAACTGACAAAGTACGATGGAGTTTTTTTTATAGCCCTAGTAAACGAGCAAGGGGGTCGCCTGATGGTAAATGACGTTCCCCACTCATGAACACCCATACTACTAAATTCATGGTGACCTTGCCGGCCTTAAAGGAAATGTATAAGTTAGGGTTATCGCTGATTGGGAAGGAGAGAAGGACGCCCGCTGCTACTTCGTCAATATTCTGTGAGACAGTAGTGATACCCTTTTCAAGACTGCCATACATGATGTAGACAGAACTGTCTGGTGCTCCTGAGGGCCTGGCATATAACTGTAATTAACAGTTCGCTCTTAAGAGGTTTTAACAATAATTGATTGTGATATTGACGTATTTAGAAGTATCACCATTTTAACATAATTCTAAGAGTTATCTATAAAAAGCAATCAGCAAGGAAACAAAGCCCAAACCGTATGAACGATAACATCACTTCAGAGTAAGGTGGTGGTGCCTGGTGGAAGGACCCGCAGCGACTGTATCTCGGCGGCGGGTACACCGACCCTGCCGAGTCGCGCTCCGATGCCGGCCGGCGTACACAACACGCGAACGAACACATGAACATCTGGCCCGACCTCTTGTACAGCAGACACCAGATGCAGCAGAACAGTATGCCGCCAAGTGTACCAAGGAGGAAGAGGACTGGCCTGTGGGTTACAAAAAATAATCTAGACACTATCTGCTTTGCTTAGCTAAGCATGAAGGTGGTCCTTTGTAAGTTGTAATCGACTTAAATTTTTTTTAAGTCCGTTTTTAAGAATGATGCACGGAATTTCCACTAAATATAAACCGATTTTTAACTGACAGTAAATCCATCAAAAACTGAACTCGTAATGTTCACAAAGAAGCGAACAATAGAAAATCTTCGCCTACCTAAACTCCAAGGTACTACACTATCTCTCACCAAAGAGGTAAAATACCTAGGTATCATCTTGGACGATAAACTGTTATGGAATAAACATCTGGACCACAAACTGGAGAAGGCCTGTATCACATTCTGGCAGTGCAAGAGACTCCTTGGCAAAACCTGGGGTGTACACCCCAAAATTGTCAGGTGGCTTTACACTGCGGTGATACGGCCAATCCTCACCTACGGAGCTGTCGTCTGGTGGCCCAGAACCAAACTAACCACAGCAAGAACCAAATTGCAGCATTTCCAGAGACTAGCCTGCACAGCTATAACGGGCTGCATGAAAACCACACCCACAGCAGTTTTGGAGGTCCTGCTGGGACTACCGCCCTTGGATCTTTTTATCCAACAAGAGGCGGCCTCAGCAGCAATAAGACTAAAGACGCTAAAGCTCTGGGGTATAGCTAATAGTACCCATGCCAAAATCTTGGAAGAAGCCATCAGCTACCAACCGTTGATGGCTGCTCCCAACGACAGGGTACCCAAACAACACATCTTCAGCAAAAGCTACACTGTCCAGCTGACAGAAGAACAGCATGACTGGTCAGATATACACGAACTGCGCATATACACCGATGGCTCAAAGACAAGGACAGGATCGGGAGCAGGAGTGTTTTCACCAGAATTGAACATCAAAATATCAATAGCCTTGGGCGAATACAGTTCCATCTACCAATGCGAATGTGTCGCCATCACACAGGCTGCCAAAGCAGTGGAAAAACGGGGCCTTACAGGCTATAAAATACGAATTGTATCCGATAGCGCTGCGGTATTACGAGCCCTAGACAGCAAAATTATCCAGTCAGGGCTTATACTAGAGTGCCACCAGGCACTGGAGGGTATAGGGAAAGTAAACTCAGTTACCCTACAGTGGATAAAAGGGCACAGTGGCTCCCTAGGAAACGACGCAGCTGATGAGCTGGCTAAAAGAGGGTCAGACCAGGCATTGATGGGCCCTAATCCAATACTGCCACTGCCCTTTAACCAGCTGAGGACATGGCTGCGTCACAGAACGCAAAAACAACACGCAGAACAATGGGCGAATATTAGTACATGCAGACAATCCCGGGAAACCGTGCCACACCCGGATTTTCGTCTGACTAAACGCCTCCTATCTTTGGACAGGGCATCCCTACGCATAGTCGTAGGTACCATCACTGGACATTGCCCGCTAAACAAACATTTATATGTTCTAGGTATGACTGACAGCCCCCTATGTAGGGGATGTCTGTTGGTCGATGAAACAGCTGCCCATGTCATCCTGGAATGTGAAGGTGTAGCTGCACAACGGGCAGAAATCCTCGACTCACCGGGGTCACTCCGAGAAGCCTGTGGAGAAACCAGGAAGATCCTGCGCTTCTGGTCGGAGTTAGGCTAGCTTGTACTATAGCCGGCACGGATATCACGCACAATGGCCTGAATTTTTAAAGGCTAAGTGCGGGAAAAGGAGCCCATAACCAAAACCAAAAACCAAAAAACCGATTTTTATGACTATTTTTGTACTTTGTCCAGGTTTCTCTCTCTTTCTCTCAATAAAAAAATATCATAGTATCTCAATCCCTGAGAATCCTGTTTCGAGCCTAGCTATATATATAGTTAAAGTAGGTACTATGATAAATTTTGTGCGTCTTATTGAATATATATGATTGCGTGATAATTTTCATTTATTAAAGAGCACATTATATAGATGTGTGGTCTGTAATAAATGTCTAATCATTACAGACTCAGATAACGAACATTGATCGCACTATGCACATACCTACGAATTCGTAAAAACTAAGATTTCTATTCCATATCCGTCTTCTAGAAAGGCATAACAGTTCGCAATAAAAATAAATAACTTTTAGACATATGCCTTGACCTATATTCAGTTGCCAAGAAAACCGAATGTAAAGACACATATTTACTACCAACTACCAACCAAATACCAACTACATAGCCTGGCGAAATTTCAATGCATTTATGGCTGAGTGTTTAAATTTATTAAGCTCTATGTCTATTACTTACTAGCCTTTGCACGGGGCTCTACCCTCGTGAATGTCTTTTTTGGGATAAAAAGCGTTGTAATAATATAGGTCACATTTTAGGATGTGATCTGTTAACATACATCCAAATTTACAAACAACCCAACAAACTCAAATACATCTTTAGTAATAGTAGGATTCAAAAAGATTGTTGAGTTTCATGTTGCTGGCCACGTGTACGGGAATATATAAAAAAAATGATTTTGACCAGTCTGATCCCATTGAGTCTGACTGGATAGTCCCGAAACACGAGCTACGCTAATGAGGTATTAAGAAATTGTTGGGTACTTTACTCACCATTGAGCATACCAAGGGTACCCGTAGTCCTTGATAGGTTCATCAGAGTCGCGTGATGGTGACGTCGCCGGGTCGCAGCATTGCGATGGACACGGCTCACCTTCTGGACACGGCGTCTGACTTGCACACTGCAATCAAACTATATGTATATAATACAGAATACTATACAATACAGAAATTATATAAGGTATGAATCTACCTAAGAAACTTAGGTACCTGTAGGTACCTCTCTCTAACGAAAGAGTTCTTGCTGGTGTGACGGTATTTGATACATTTTTGTATGAGACTGCATAACAACCTTCGTTGATTCGTACATATGGTCAAAAACCTTCCATAGTGGTTCGTTCAGACGAACCGCGTTCCGGGATCAGCCAGAGTATATTCAGTAACTTAAGGCTAGCACAATTCCGGCGATTGCCGACGAATGCAAAGACGCAACATTACATTTGGGCAGCATTGTACTTCATATCAAGTCTATTATAGTCACATTATCGTGCCAGAATAATAAAAGAAAGACGAAGAAGGTGAGAATACCCGTTCACACACTGCCTTTGGAACTACTTTTACTTTAGAAAAGAGCAACGTTTAGTTTCTTGCCCGTTCTTCTTTAACGAAACAGCATCCCGAATTGGCGGTAAAGATACATTTTGACTGAATCTAAGTAATTTTTGACATTTTAAAGATTCAATAAATATTTGAATTTAAGTTGTGGCTAACTTTTATCGACAATTTAGTTTATATGTCAATGCTAAACGATTTAAAGAAATGTTAGCTTCATCGAATCTGAAGTTTACGATGTGGCTAAGGGTCTCTGGCACTTAGCCAGTTTTTAAGATTTTCTACTCAAAGGGTACCAACGAGAACAAAAATGTGACCTATAGTGATCGAATGAGTATGAAATTATCAGTTCGACTCGCACTTGATCGGTGTTTGCTTTCAACGCTTGTTACTTTCTATGTATATTCTTCCTTCCTTCTACCTGCCCTTATCCCACTCGCAGTGAGGTCCACGTAACATGTACAGAAAGATTTGGCTTGCGGTTTTTACGAACGGCCTTCTGTCTGACGTCAACTCCACTGGGGATATTATATGTTATACAGTTACTTTATAATAAACTTGGTAATTATATCCATATGACGGAATTGTAGTATGTAGCGAATTTTATTCTAACTACCCACGGTGTGTGTCATCGCGGATAAGCTCATACCGCCGTCGCATGGAGGTATATGGCTCGTCCGTGGTTACACAGACGTCGATACTCCGTAACGGTACACCAGTATCCACAAGTTGGTAGTTTTAAGGGTGCAGTCAGTCTTTTCAACGTTTTCTAACACATGGCATTTTGGGACTGCTTATGGCCAGTCTGAATTTATAAATGTTTTTAGGAGGTAAGGAGTGACGAAAGACGTAGAGGGAGGGTTAAATGGATATCTTCAGCCCGGCTAAGTTTTCGCTTATTATACCTCCGTGCATCTGGTTAAAAATTACCAAATTCCAATTTTCATCATTCCAAAATTACATCATCGCCACTCACTCACAATGTGATAGATGCAACCTTTTTTATTAAAGTATTAGCTCTTGTTTTTAATGCTCGACACCTAGAGATCAGCTTTCAATTTGATTCTTGTTAGTACATAATTACTATGAAACATTAAAAGGCTTCTAGAAATTTATAGGGGATAATCGACGGTTCCTTTTGATGCTAAATATTATTTAAACTTCATCAAAACTTCAATATGTATTACATGTATTGCGAACTCCAGACTTTCTTTTTAACATATCTTTAAGACTGCTTTTACTGTGTATTCTATGCTGAAAGCTTGGTTTAATCTTTCAGTGCTTTGAATTTGGCTCGTGTTCGCCTTTGAGAAAATGGCGCTATTCATCAGATATTCATTGCTTTCTATAAACTTTGAGAAACATCGACAATAAAACACCGAGTATATTTTAACAACCTTTTTTGCCTGAATGACGAACAAGCGGTTCGCATAATGGTAAGCGCCACGTCTCCCTATAAACAGTAGCAATACCACATACATAATTAGAATCACCAGTAAAGTATGGTCTACTTCATGGCGCTGTACTGCACTATTATTCTGTGACTTAAGATCTTAAGTCTTATAACGTCTAGTAATTTTAATGGATTCAATGTTCTTTAAACCGGAACCACAGATAACTTATTAATAATATACTAGCCATAACACAAAAGTGTTTAGGTAGACACTGCTGCTTGGCAATTTCAACACGTAGGGCTAATTATTGTTTACAGTCAACAGGTTCAATTCTTGTTACTCATTATAGAAAAGTACCTATGTAACTAACATAGGCAATAACTTAATAATTTTAAAAATAATAAAATATGTTTCAGAAAATTATATTAAATACATAAAATTATTATTAGTTAGGTACAAGAACAATAGCAGCTTTTATAAGTATCAAATTATAGCTCAGAATAAGAGTACTCGTATGTAAGTAGGCCGCATATAATTATTAGTTTGCTTGAATATGTTTATCCCTACATACAACTTGAAAATCGATACAATTGCACGTGGAGTCCCTTAATGCGGCTTTTACCTTTTAAAGCCTGTTGCCTCGGCGACGCCTCTTTATTGCCACAGACTCTCAAATAAATGTTAAAATGCGCTGTATGTTTCTGGTCAAATAAACACTATTTACTATATGTTTGAGGCGCCGATACCCAGTTGTACTCACTGATCCGTAAAGCGACCTTTGGCGTGGTCAGTCTACGGATGGGTGACCCTTTAGTAGTATTTCAACTGTGCGTCTCCGTGCTTCGGAGGGCACGTAAAAATTCGGCTTCAGCTGTTATCAACTGATAGCAGTCGTTATGCTAACTTAAAGGCCTTCCGGCGGCTTGAACACTTTGACACAAGGTTAGCCAATAACCATATAAGCAGAATAGACTTAATGTTATACAGCTATTAAAAAAATGCTGCGCCAATAATATACATATTAATAATTAATATCGCTAAAAGGATATTTAACTTTCCAATAAATAGGTAAATAAATAGTATCAAGTACTTTTAGCGGGAAAAACGGGCTTCAGTATCAGTACCGCGCATGTTTTCCAGACGATCGATCGTGCTGTCAAACGTAGTAAAGGCGCGATGCTATAAGTTATAACTCATTCAACCTCATTACCCACATTTGTCACACGTTTGGCACTATTTCATAATAATGTATTAGTTACATAGATCGTTTTATTTTTTATATTCATATTTTAGCACTCAATCGATTTAATTTGAAGTAGGTACATAGTGCATATGTACAAAATAATCATTACCGTTATTTTCATAGAGGACAAATATTCTAATGGCCATTTTATTTAATTTAGTAATCGGATAGTTACATATATGTAATAACGAATTAACATTTTCGTTATTCATATCGACGGTTCATTTTGTTGTAAATATAAGTGATTATAAATAGAATATTAAACAAAATAACGCAGTCTCCATTTATAAGAGACGACCTGGATCAATGAACCGTATACAACCTATACCTAGTATTAATAATTGAATAATGAATCGATGTTACTTACAGGCGCAGGTTGATTGACAATTAAAAATCCGAACATACACAAAGCGTAAAATGCGAAAATCATTATGGATACCAATAGCGCGATCTTGTAAGGCATCGAGGATATTTCACATCATTTATTAAACAGAGCTAATGTGCTATGTGGCATGTGCACACGTTGATTGCGGCAAAATTGAATTATATTTAACACACGCCATCTCCCAGCGCCATCTGTTTCCCGCAAGGCAGCGAGTACCCGACTGCCACTTCGTAGGGCGGCTGTGAAATCCCCCGCCTCCCTTGCGGTCGAAAATTGGGGGTGAGGTTGGATATCTACGCTTTTACGTCAATCGTATATTATATTCAAATATTTCTGAAACACGAATAGTACCTACTTGTTTAATTAGCTACTTTATAATTAAATTTACCAGTGTTTATAAGGTGAAAGAGTGCCTTTCATTGTAAAAGTAGCGTGGGCCAGTCTTTCCTGATAGCGAAATAGAAATAGAAATAGGAACTGGAACTATTGATAGACAAAAAGCTGTTGCTACTGGCAACCATTGTTCGTTCCCAAAACCCCATGACGTGCCCCAGTTAATATTTGCTTCTAAAATTTGAATTTTAGCGTAGCTGCCGATAGCCCGTTCCATATAGCGAATGAAGCAGCGCGGCGGCAACAGCATGTGCATCTTCAGTGTTCATCATCATCATCAGCATCAGCCACAGGACGTCCACTGCTAAAATAGGCCTCCCCAAAGATTTCCAGACCGACCTGTTAGAAGCGGCCTGCATCCAGCGACTTCCTCCGACCTTTATCAGGACGTCTGTCCAACTTGTAGGCGGACGTCCAACGCTGCGCTTGCCAGTAAGTGGCCTTCAGTGTTCAGGCTGTACCTAATTATACTAAGCTAATAACGAATGGGGGCAGCTCTGTTAAGCTCGCTTAAACATCAGCCTGCGGTGCCGTTGTATGCCGATTCGGTCAGTTCCTGTAACCATTCTTGTATAGTATTTCCCATAAATGCGCTCTCCCGAACAATGTTTTTGCGTGCGGCGTGTTAGAAGCCGGGCCGGGCAAGAAGTTTCGTTGCATTAAGAACTTTTTAGAAGCATTAGAGGTATATTTTAATCTCGCTGCATCCTAAAACTAGTCTCCTAGGCTAAATAGTCTCGCATCAAGACGAGACCTAAAAAATAAGCATCCTACTTCCTACTAATATTATAAATGTGAAAGTTTGTTTGTTTAGATGTTTGGATGTATGTCCGTCAATCACGCTGAAACTATTGAACGGATTTTGATGAAATTTGGTATACAGACAGGGTATGAGCTGACTTGGGTGATAGGCTACTTTTTATCCCGGAAAAAGCAGATCACGCGGGCGGAGCCGCGAGCTAAAGCTAGTTAATTCTAATTTTACAGTTTACACATAATATTAGCTTTATTCTCTATTCCGGGGCCGCACTACAAACATATCTATGCGTTTGAAATAAAGTATTTGAATTAGTATCGTTGGCGGTAAATATATTTTTGTTTTTAAGAGTTACATAAATATAGGGTTGGCAATAAACTGGTATCGTCTGGTCTGCTACACGACTGCGGCCCGGCCGTTTCTTGTCTACTGGGAATATATTTTTGGCATAGGACATAAATGAACGGCATAAACGCAAATTGAGACAAATGGACACATGAAAACACTACCTGCGCATCGGAGAAATAACTGTATGTATGTGAATTATTAAAGTAGAATCGAGACGAAAATTTTGCCAGAGCGGTTGATGCCAGGCGGCAGGTCGTAAAAACTACAAGCCAAATGGTTTTGTAACATGTATTGTATACATGGTTAGTTGACTGTTCTAAGGTTAAAATACATGTTACGTTGGTCGCCCTCACTGCGATTGAGATAAGGGCAGTGGAAGAAGGATAGAGACGAAAACTATGTCATCTCACCTTGAAATTAACATTAAGGTATTTTTTTATAGCAAAGGTAAGCAAACAAGCAAGGTAATTTACCTGTTAGTAAATTACCTTCATCGCCCAAAAACACCTACAATATCAGAAGACTCATGGATGTGTTTCTAATCTTAAAGGAAAGAAATGGAGATTGGAAGCTGGACGGGTATTTGGGCCTACGGTAAACTGAATAATCAGTTTTCTGTGATACAATCAATGACTACAACAGACAGAATTCAGACCTGCTACGCAGTATAAAGAAATTGCGCCACTAAGTTACACGCTAATTCTTACCTAGGATCCCTAACTGCTCTTTGTATGTCAGCTTTTTATTTTTTTTATCTGTTCGAATTACAAAACGACTAGGTCGCTCGCCTGAAACGTTATGCATGCCCATAAACTGACACAACACCACACACAATATTTAATTACAAAGCACTACATGATACTGGGCTGCCTTCATCACACCAAGACCATAAGGTCTTAAATTTCATGATGGCCAGTACATTAACTGGCTGTTAAACTCTCGCGTTATGTGACACAATTTTACTTCTAAACAGTCCGTGCAGTAGTTTATATTGAAATCTTTGGATGACAATGGCAAATAAACACTCGAGCCGGTCGGGCCGGTCCAGTCATGCTGTAGTCGACAGTGTGGTTCTACCGCTTATATACCGTTCTACTGATTATTCAGTTTAATTTTGCTGGTGGGAGGATATTCGTATCCAACCGGATAGCGACCACCGTATACTGGTGTTAAAACCTACCTCGTGTGGGTCGCGTTCCAGGGTCAGCCAGTGTATATCCGGTTCTCCCGAGGGGCTTGCGACATGACTTGATGGTTGGTTGGGGCGGGTACAGGGGTACATACTTGTATTATTGTGCCTGCATCGGTCATCCGCCTGTCCTGTCGCAGGCCCCTCGATTTGCTTCTTCCCTCTCCGAAGAGGGAAGAAGCATTTATAAAGGCCGGAATGATTCTGGTGACCACCGATAAACTCATTGTTTATTGGTGGTGTTGGACTGCACTGCGCTTACCATCAGGTGTAGTGCAGTCACTTTGCCGTGCTCGAAAAAAAAACCGGAATTAAATTATCCCATGAGCTAATTTAGATTATGGTCTACTTGTATGTTAAATGTCATATAAATTCGTTCAGCCATTATGAGGTGATTGCTTAGAAACATCCAAATTCTCAAACTCATAAACGCACAGACTGTCTCTTTGCATGATCAAAAGTAACCTTAAAAGTAACTATTTTATTACAGGTCGTGACCTGCCTCGGTGGCACAGTTACATTGCGCACGCGGTACGACTACTATACTGAGGTCTCGGTTTCGATCCCCGGGTCTGGTATAAGCGATATTGGGTTTTTCCATCACAAAATGCTCAGTATCTGCCTGTAAGTTTGGAATTGTGGCCGATACGGCGATAGACTCGCCCCCTATCATTTCATGGGGCGGAGGTGCGCTCGGCAAAATGTGGGTGTACTGGTTACAGCTCTACCTACCCTTCGGGGATTATAGGCGTGGGTGCGTATATATGTCATGACCTAACTTTGTGCATAACATCCAAATCTATTCAGCCGTGATTGATCAACAAATTTCAAATGGCAGAGTGAATGGCAAAGTGATCGCACTACACCGGATGGTAAACGTAGTGCCAAAAAACTAGCAATCACCGACAAACAATGAGGTAATCGGTGGTCACCAGAATCATGCCGGCCTGTAAAAATGCTTCTTCCCTCTTCGGAGAAGGAAGAAGCAAATCAAGCGGTCTGTGACAGAACAGGCGGATGACCGATGCAGGCACAGGGATACAAGGATGTACCCCTATACCCACCCCAACCAACCATCAAGTCATGTCGCAAGCCCCCCGGAATAACCGGATATACACTGGCTGATCCTGGAACGCGATCCACACAAGGTGTGTAGGTCACTATGGTAGGTTTTAACACCATGTGTACGGTGGTACATCCGGGCGGATATGAATATCCTGCCACCAGCTAAAAACAACCTTAACTTTCGAATTTTTATTATTAGTAGTAAAAAAATAATCATATTTTTCACGTACTTCAAATTATTTTAAGAGGAAATTAGATTTTTCTATTAAGGGGTTATATACAGTTAGAAGGCCGAAAAAAAGCGAATTTTCCAGATTTTTTTCTGAGAAAACTTTTAAACTTATTGATCTAAAAATTTGTACACATATTATGGTATCCTTTAACTGTATTTTAAGACTTAGTATTAATAAAAATATTTATTTGGAAAGGAGCTACAGCTGATCTCTGGGAGCTCCTCTCAAAAAAGACGTTTTGCGGTGACCACTCTATCTCTGAACTGGATGCTTTGAAATTAAAAAACCAAACAGATTTCGTTAAAGTAATGTTAAATCTAGTAATTAATCGAAGGAATAAGCAAAATATTATTTTTTGACAAAATGGCGGCTTCTCAAATATAAAAATCGATTTTTGACCAAAATTTCGACCATAAATTGTTTAGAAAAAAAAATATATTTATCGGTGAGCAAAAATCTTCGATTAATTACTAGAAAATATATTTAAGAAGCTCGTGTTAAAATTTGAGACTAATCGGTTTACCCGTTTTCGAGTAATGTTGGTCACCGACTTTGAAAACACCATTTTGAGAAAAACGCGTTTAAAGTTTGAATAGCACTAAATATTTTCCAGTTTGGGGAGAGAAAAATAAAATTTACCTTTCAGGTATAAAAAAAACAATAACACACTGTTGCTTTACGCATCTAAATACATTAGAAGAGAACATTTACAATAGGCAGGTGCATAAAAGGGACAGTGTAAAGGGACAGGTAAGCGCTTTAAAGCTTTGGTAAGTTTTCAAGCACTTTGAAACGCCTTTTCAAATTTGCGTGTAACTTCGAAAATATTCACCGGAACGATATGAATTTTTTTGTGTGTATTCTTAAACATATGTACATTAAGAAAATAACATAAAATAAAAATCTATTTTTTGAAATTTCTAACTGTATATAACCCCTTAAATGAATCTTTAATTATAATGGATGGTGTAATACGAACAATACATTAAATATTTTTTTTCAGAGATGTAGCAACTCTATTATTAGTTGCCATTTGCCAAGTGCCAGGAGCCAGCTGGTGACTTGTCAGTTGTCAGTTGTCTGTCAGCTGTCACTCTTAAATGAACGTAGAGTTAACCTGTCATAATACGAAAGTTGTGAAAAATTATTAGAATTTTGTAAAAATAATGATTTTATGAATTATTTATTAGATTATAAATATTTTTAAAATGAGCGGGGTGGTATTCATACTTTTGGGGTTAATTCTGAGTGCGGGAGCGTGGGACGATGGCGATTTTGAGGTTTTCGATGTGGTCGAAGAAGTGAATCAAAATTTTTACGAACTTATGGGAGTAGCGCAGGTATGAATTAATTCAAGATGCTAATAAATCTATTGACCTTGTGATTCAATGGAGAAACATTTATTCTACGTAATATTTCTATCTAAAATTGACCATATGTCTATTGAGGGTGATCTATACGGCCTTTTTAGAGGCAAAGGAATTATTAGTACTATTTTTTCACTGAGAACAAATCGTCATACGTGGTATTTTTAGCCACACAGAAATTATAGATTTTGCCAACATTCTCTTGCTAAGTTTTAAGTATAAATAAATAAATCATTTTATCTGTGTGTGCCATAATATTATTACCATTAATAACAATTTATAGGTTATTTAAATATATTTTGTTTTAGGATGCTTCGCCTGCGGAAATTAAGTCGGCTTTTAAGAAATTAACTTTGAAGCTACATCCAGATAAGAATGACTCACCGGATGCTGATGTCCAGTTCAGGAACTTGGTGTCAGTTCACAATATACTCAAAGATCCAGGGAAAAGAGAGAAGTATGAATTTCTGTATTGTCATTGCTTAATATCCAAAATCCATACTAAGACCTATGTATTTAACTTCTTGAATCCAGCTCAAAATAAGACTTTATACAGTCTATTTTTTTAAAGCTTTTATGTAACTCTGTTTAAAAAAAATCTGATCCCATACATGCCAACATACAAGGCTAGCGCCAGTTGTTCTGTTATGGAGTGCAGAAAATGCTTGCTGGATACTGAGTATAAATAATCATAATTAATATGTCTGAGAAATAAGTGAGTTCGAAGAAACAATTAATAGATACTTAAACTTTTTGAGTGGTAGAACCACGCTGTAGACAGTTTTGTCTACAGCATGAATGGGCTGGCTCGATCGGATCGTTACCACTGTCTCACAGAAAACCGACGTAAAGTAGCGGCTTGCTGCTGCGTTTCGTACGGTGAGTGAGATAACCGGAAGCCCAAATCCCCTCCCCTTCCCAATCCCTAATTTTCCCTTTTCTTTAAGGTCGGCAACGCGCCCATGACTCTTCTGGTAGTGGGCGTACATGGGCGGTGGAGATCACTTACCATCAGGTGACCCACTTGCTCGTTTGCCGGACTATGCTATAAAAAAAAAAAAAAAAAAACAAACATGGCACCTCTGAGTGGAGCAGCATGTTTAGGTGTAGGTCAGATGTCATTATGCATTACATACAGCTGGTATGCACTTATTTCGCAACACATGTACATATGACATTCTTCACCTGTAATATTCCAATAGCCTTAGTAAGGAATGTCAACGTGGTGAGGTGGGATTTATTGGTATATTTTTCTTATACTGGTCTGGTAGTGACTACACTGCACCTGGTGGTAGATACAGTCCAGTCCAAATATCATATAGAGCAGAGGTTCCCAGACTCTTTTTTCGCATAGACCACTTTCAAAATTTTGGTGGCTGGTTCTGGTGGACCCCTGCAGGTACAGTTCTTTCATATTCCCTGCCATCTATCATGAATCCCCACTTTTTTGTCACGCCAACGTAGACCCGCGTCGAGTCTCCCGTGGACTTCAGGGGTCCACCTGGACCACTTTTGGAATGAATGATATAGAGTGTCGGTAGACATCGTGTCCCTTGATGGTCGGCATAATTATGTCTGATGTTATTGCATACACATAGGCTGTCTCAAATGTGACTCAAAGGTATGAGCCATTATGCCACTCACCATGTGTATGGTGGTCGCTGGTGGCCACATTTGGCATCTATCTATGCTATTAAAAATGATGAAACACATTCATTTACTTTGTCAACACCTTCAAGGTATAACGAAGTGCTCAAAAATGGTCTTCCTAACTGGCGTTCAGCAGTGTATTACTACCGCCATGTCAGAAAGATGGGTCTGGCTGAAGGCGCCCTGATTCTGTTCATTATCATCACATTTGGCCAATATGCTGTCGGATGGGCCGCATACGCTGAGAAGAGGTATACAGCGGTATGTTTATGATTTTTATATTAGAATTTTACAAGACTATTCTACTCACATGGTTGTATGTATAGTGGGGACATCTGTGAGTTGCACAGTTAGATGATCTAATCATATTAGTACAACCATTTCACCTTAACACCAGGCAATTTCTGTCGACTAGGTTCGACAGTGGCACACATTTTGCTGATACCGAGTAGTGAAGTTCTGTGTATGTCTGGGAATTCTGATTTTGCCGACTACATGAATGTTTCTATTTAGAAAGAGAGAGAGAAGAGAGAGGGGAGTGAGAGAGAGGGGAGTGAGAGAGAGGGGAGTGAGAGAGAGGGGAGTGAGAGAGAGGGGAGTGAGAGAGAGGGGAGTGAGAGAGGGGAGTGAGAGAGAGGGGAGTGACAGAGGGGAGTGAGAGAGAGGAGAGAGAGAGAGGGGAGTGAGAGAGAGAAAAGAGAGAGGAGAGGGACAGAAGAGAGAGAGATAAAGATAAGAGAGAGAGAGATATTTCATTGCTGGAATAGTTTTCTCAATGATTTTGGCCACTCTTTAGCCTGATAAAAACAATATCTGCTAAACCGGCCGTTTGTGACTAACTACAGAGTGGCCATAAACATTGAAACTACCTCTACACTCAGGGTCTTAATCATAAACACTTTTTAATGGCATTTTTACTTGCGTTTCGTGACTTGTCATTTTAGTTCGTATGCTTTATCAACGACAAAGACAAAACACAATAATTAAAATGCTGTTAATAAGATATTATGAATACGATCCAAAGATGATACATAGCAGACATTCATGACAATACTTAATTTCGTATCAGAAGTAAGATAAAATATTTTTCTAGTTTGCATTAAGGTCAAAAGTCAAAGTAACTGATATGTTTGAGGTTTTTATTAAATTCATTTGAAACAGGTTTGGTAATTGCTATTGCAATAACCAAATTTATTTTCGTCAAGAAATTCGCCATTTTCCATAGATCGCGAACGTAGAGAATTCTAAAGACACCAAACTCCCTCCCCTTCTTTATCCCCGTTCTTTTCAATTTAGTTCGGCAATGCATCCATAATTTTTCTGGTATTATAAGCGTTGATCTGCCAAAAAAAACAACACCACATCAAAACGTATGGATAAAACAGTTTTTTTTTTTGCCACGCCAACATCATAATGTAGGCACGATGTGTTTTTAAAAGGCAAGCAAATATGTAATTATTTATTTAATTTTTTGTTGTAACAGGAGCAGATACTTAACAGCAGAGGGAAAAAGCATTCAAAAAAGTCTGGCTTCGATGCAGGTCTAGCTGAAATATTAGAACAGTTGCCGAAACCTAGCATAAAAGATACTTTACCCTTCCAAATACCAAGATGCATTTGGTGGAGTATAACCGCCTTACCGATGGCCATTGTAGAAATGAAGAAACAAATGAAGGAGAAAGAGGAAGAAGCTAAAAGGCAGAAGAAAAGGTATATGTGACTTTGTCTCTGCCTACTCCTATGGGAAACAGGCGTGAGGCTATGTATGAATGTAATTTGTTATGTTATGGACTGTATATAATGTGCTGTAATATTTATTCGAAAAATTTGAAAAAAAATGCATTGAAAGTTACTTTAGACAACAAGTTGTCCCGGACGGACAACTGGATATTGTTTTTGGATACAATCCGCGGATGTGCAAGTAGCTCTAATAGGATCCCACATATATGATACCTAATTTTCGTTAATTACTCAGAGGTGTGTAACTTGTTATTATCTATTTATTTATTAATCTTGTGATAATATAATTGATAGAGAATAAATCTAGATATAATACGTTATTGATATGTTTAGATAAAAATATCCCAACACCAGTTATATTAATTTTTACAAGTATTATCAATATTGGTTGCTAATTTTTGCCAGCAGCTTTACTTGCGTTTTCAGGTTTTATCCTAAAGATTTGTGCCCTATAAAATGAGTAACCACATCCAAAATCTTCCATAAAATTAAATAATAGAATTAATATACAATCATAAAGTCCATAGAATATATTCATACTGTTGTGGAAATTTCAAGTTTCTAGTGTTATGTGAAAAAGACAGTAGGAGTACAGTAGTAGTAGAGACTATCCCGCCCATACACCCGCCACTGTATCTCCTGTGCACGAGGATCAACAGTGGCACGCATTTTTGTTGACACCGAGCAGTGAAGCTCGGCGAGTCTCTGGGAATACCTAAATGTCTTTGTCCCGCAACGAAATTAATCAGATAGAAGGTTAGGGATGAATTAGAAATATTAATTGTCCACTTCCCTCTATGTGTAAGGACATTTACAACCGGAGAAGCCAGATGAAAAGCACCACGTATGTCATTAAGTGGGTCCTATCACGCGAGCTGTTATACTTGATTCCAATACTATTATTGGAATCAAGTATCACCCAGGTCTCTTATAAAATACTGATATTATCAGAGAAGAAGAAGAGAAGCAGCGTTTGGAGCGTGAAGCGGCGGCGGCGGAGGCGTTCCGCGCGTCCGGTGCCGCCGTGCGCCGCCGCCGCGCGTGGGCGCCGCCCGCCAGGGACGCCTGCCTGCTCGACCCCGCAGATGAACCCGCCGGTGACTCCGCTGGACCTGCACCAGCGCCTGTGAGTACCTTCACTCACTTGTCCCACCACAGTTGCCAGGGACGCCTGCCTGCTCGACCCCGCAGATGAACCCGCCGGTGACTCCGCTGGACCTGCACCAGCGCCTGTGAGTACCTTCACTCACTTGTCCCACCACAGTTGCCAGGGACGCCTGCCTGCTCGACCCCGCAGATGAACCCGCCGGTGACTCCGCTGGACCTGCACCAGCGCCTGTGAGTACCTTCACTCACTTGTCCCACCACAGTTGCCAGGGACGCCTGCCTGCTCGACCCCGCAGATGAACCCGCCGGTGACTCCGCTGGACCTGCACCAGCGCCTGTGAGTACCTTCACTCACTTGTCCCACCACAGTTGCCAGGGACGCCTGCCTGCTCGACCCCGCAGATGAACCCGCCGGTGACTCCGCTGGACCTGCACCAGCGCCTGTGAGTACCTTCACTCACTTGTCCCACCACAGTTGCCAGGGACGCCTGCCTGCTCGACCCCGCAGATGAACCCGCCGGTGACTCCGCTGGACCTGCACCAGCGCCTGTGAGTACCTTCACTCACTTGTCCCACCACAGTTGCCAGGGACGCCTGCCTGCTCGACCCCGCAGATGAACCCGCCGGTGACTCCGCTGGACCTGCACCAGCGCCTGTGAGTACCTTCACTCACTTGTCCCACCACAGTTGCCAGGGACGCCTGCCTGCTCGACCCCGCAGATGAACCCGCCGGTGACTCCGCTGGACCTGCACCAGCGCCTGTGAGTACCTTCACTCACTTGTCCCACCACAGTTGCCAGGGACGCCTGCCTGCTCGACCCCGCAGATGAACCCGCCGGTGACTCCGCTGGACCTGCACCAGCGCCTGTGAGTACCTTCACTCACTTGTCCCACCACAGTTGCCAGGGACGCCTGCCTGCTCGACCCCGCAGATGAACCCGCCGGTGACTCCGCTGGACCTGCACCAGCGCCTGTGAGTACCTTCACTCACTTGTCCCACCACAGTTGCCAGGGACGCCTGCCTGCTCGACCCCGCAGATGAACCCGCCGGTGACTCCGCTGGACCTGCACCAGCGCCTGTGAGTACCTTCACTCACTTGTCCCACCACAGTTGCCAGGGACGCCTGCCTGCTCGACCCCGCAGATGAACCCGCCGGTGACTCCGCTGGACCTGCACCAGCGCCTGTGAGTACCTTCACTCACTTGTCCCACCACAGTTGCCAGGGACGCCTGCCTCCTCGACCCTGCCGATGAACCCGCCGGTGACTCCGCTGGACCTGCACCAGCGCCTGTGAGTACCTTCACTCACTTGTCCCACCACAGTTGCCAGGGACGCCTGCCTCCTCGACCCTGCCGATGAACCCGCCGGTGACTCCGCTGGACCTGCACCAGCGCCTGTGAGTACCTTCACTCACTTGTCCCACCACAGTTGCCAGGGACGCCTGCCTCCTCGACCCTGCCGATGAACCCGCCGGTGACTCCGCTGGACCTGCACCAGCGCCTGTGAGTACCTTCACTCACTTGTCCCACCACAGTTGCCAGGGACGCCTGCCTGCTCGACCCCGCAGATGAACCCGCCGGTGACTCCGCTGGACCTGCACCAGCGCCTGTGAGTACCTTCACTCACTTGTCCCACCACAGTTGCCAGGGACGCCTGCCTGCTCGACCCCGCAGATGAACCCGCCGGTGACTCCGCTGGACCTGCACCAGCGCCTGTGAGTACCTTCACTCACTTGTCCCACCACAGTTGCCAGGGACGCCTGCCTGCTCGACCCCGCAGATGAACCCGCCGGTGACTCCGCTGGACCTGCACCAGCGCCTGTGAGTACCTTCACTCACTTGTCCCACCACAGTTGCCAGGGACGCCTGCCTCCTCGACCCTGCCGATGAACCCGCCGGTGACTCCGCTGGACCTGCACCAGCGCCTGTGAGTACCTTCACTCACTTGTCCCACCACAGTTGCCAGGGACGCCTGCCTCCTCGACCCTGCCGATGAACCCGCCGGTGACTCCGCTGGACCTGCACCAGCGCCTGTGAGTACCTTCACTCACTTGTCCCACCACAGTTGCCAGGGACGCCTGCCTGCTCGACCCCGCAGATGAACCCGCCGGTGACTCCGCTGGACCTGCACCAGCGCCTGTGAGTACCTTCACTCACTTGTCCCACCACAGTTGCCAGGGACGCCTGCCTCCTCGACCCTGCCGATGAACCCGCCGGTGACTCCGCTGGACCTGCACCAGCGCCTGTGAGTACCTTCACTCACTTGTCCCACCACAGTTGCCAGGGACGCCTGCCTCCTCGACCCTGCCGATGAACCCGCCGGTGACTCCGCTGGACCTGCACCAGCGCCTGTGAGTACCTTCACTCACTTGTCCCACCACAGTTGCCAGGGACGCCTGCCTGCTCGACCCTGCCGATGAACCCGCCGGTGACTCCGCTGGACCTGCACCAGCGCCTGTGAGTACCTTCACCCACTTGTGTCACCACAGTTGCCAGGGACGCGTGTCTCCTCGACCCTGCCGATGAACCCGCCGGTGACTCCGCTGGACCTGCACCAGCGCCTGTGAGTACCTTCACTCACTTGCCTCACCCCACCAGTGTCACCGTCAACAAGTCAACGAGTAGCGATCAAATAAATATTTTTTTACTCAATGCTATTTGAAGTGATAACTTCTTATGGGAGGGTGAACCGAAACGTTCCGTAACGCGAGCGGTCCATCGACCAGCCAGCGTTAGCCGATTTCCCTGGAACATCGATAATTTCGAAGTCCCAGGTGGCGTCACACAGTGACCAGTCGGCTTGGACCGGACTTTCACAAGACTTTGACAGGACTTTAACCGGACTTTGACCGGACTTTGACAGGGCTTTGACAGGTCTTTGACCGGACTTAGACAGGACTTTGACCAGACTTTAACAGGACTTTGACATGATTTTGACCGGACTTTGACAGGACTTTGACCGGGCTTCGACCGGACTTTGACCGGACTTTTACTTTTGACTTCGTAACGTAACGCGTTAAGATAAGCCTGGCTTCCTTTTCTCTCACGCGTACGGTAGCAGTAGCAGGCTCCTCCACTCTCACTTTAACCCACATTAGTTTAAGTTATCACTTCTGTCGAGCGTCCCGAGACGCACGCTTTTTTTTTTATTTTGTGTTGTACACTTTATTTTACTAGGTTCCACAAGTCATATCAGGCGGTTTATGGACGGATGACGATTTATTAGAACTAGTGCGCCTTGTGAACAAATATCCCGGAGGCAGTTCGGATCGTTGGGAGACAATCGCCGCGGCCATGTGCAGGCCAGTGCCGGAGGTGACCCACATGGCCGCCAAGCTGAAGGACAACTGTTACAAGATACCCGGCCAGGAGGCAGAGGAACCTGTGGTCGTGGAACCACCTAAAAAGGTAGGGGCAAAATTCCATCATACTCCTTACTAATCCTACTAATATTATAAACGCGAAAGTTTGTAAGTATGGATGGATGTATGTTTGTTACTCTTTCACGTAAAAACTACTGAATGGATTTTAATGAAACTGTACAATAATATAGCTTATACATCAGAATAGGACATAGGCTACTGTTTATCCCGGAAAAAGCAGATCACGCGGGCGGAGCCGCGAGCAAAATCTAGTAATATTATAAACTAGCTGTGCCCGCGAACTTCGTTTCGCCATCTTCATACAAACTTTCATCCCGTTTTTAAACCCTTCTGGGGTTGATTTTTGAAAAACCTAGTAGCCTATGTCTTATTCTGATGGCTATATTATTGTAAAGTTTCATTAAAATCCATTCAGTAGTTTTTACGTGAAAGAGCAACAAATATTCATCCATCCATACTTACAAACTTTCGTGTTTATAATATTAGTAATGTTAGATATTAAGATCAAATATAATTATAGTAAACATTTTGTTAGAAAAATAGCAAAGAAACTGGAATGGATCGAGAACAGATATCTGCAAACTATTGTATTACTTCACACTATAACTTATTAAATAATTGTATCTATTTATCTTTAAGCGTTATTCAAATTTTGAGAATATTCTAACCCGTATTAATCATTATAAAATTAATATTACAAATAATAAACTATGTAGTTGTATTGATTACTTAAACAATGGAAGGATGACCGACATTTTGTTATAAAAGCAGATATCTGTTGGACCGAGTCAGGCTGGCTTGTGCAGTGCTCAAGTGTGAACCTAATAAATATACCTATGCTGAAGACTTTCTATTGCGAACATAAAACTCTGCTAAAATAAATATATGAGCTAGGAAGAAATACTCTTTTAGTAGGATGTGAAACGTTTGCATGTTTGCAAATTTGTTTGTTTGTTAATCAATAATGCCTTGTTGGCTCGACAGATTTGGATGAAATTTTACATACCGGTTGACCATAATCTCGATTAGCAAATTTGCTAACTTATGTCCCTGAAAAAGATATTCTCGTGCCTTTAACCACATGCTATCTTTAATGTACTTGTCCTAACTAGGTTGTCTTACAAAGGAGTGTTAAGTTTTCAGAGGCCATGCAGGTATATATACGTGCGCGTATACATGTACGTACGTAATAAGTGTGTGAATTCATTTGTAGAAAGGAGATGGTTCAGGAATATATGGAGCCTTGGCTAGGCATATAGCATAGAAATATAGCTAAAATATGCAGAAGCCTTTTTTTATACCTATAACTTTGAGTTACTAAGCACTGCATGGCACTGAACTGCGCTCGTCACCCCGAGACATAATATGTTAAGTCTCATAACGCCCAGTAATTGCACTAGCTTCAATGTCCTTCAAACCGAAACACAACAGCGCTTACACACTGCCGCTTGGCGGGTGAAATAGACGGCGCGTTGGTACCAACCCAGACGGCCTCTCGCATACGAGGGACCTGTGACTTAGTAAGAAGGGAATGTATATTTTTAATAATAAAAAAATATATAAAAAAACTCATGGTTTTGGGTACTCATAAGTGTTATAAATGAAATATATACATACATTCTTGTCTTACATTGAGAGTTACATAGCTTTAATTTCTATGCGTTTTGAATTTATTTATGTTTTGTAGTTTTTATTTCAATAAATAAATAAATAAGATTAATACCTACCACATTGTAAACCTTTTTGTTTGTAGGTGAAAACTCGTAAGACGGAAGAGATCACCCCGGCAGGAGTGTGGTCTCAGACACAGCAGAAAGCTTTGGAGAATGCGCTCGCTAAATATCCCAAGGGTGGTGTGGGCGACAGGTGGCAGAAGATCGCGGGCGCCGTGCCTGGCAAAACTAAAGTATGTATATATTCTGTTCTTCTTGAGTGGTAGAGACACGCTGTAGACAATTTTGTCTATAGCATGAATGGGCTGGCTCGACCGGGTCGTTACCACTGTCTCACAGAAAACCGACGTAAAGTAGATGAAAAGTAGAAAAAAAAAGAATCGTGAAAGAAAGAAGAAAGAACGAAAGCCTTTATTGTTAGGTGGTTTACAATTTACATTTACAATTTATGTTTTTTTTTTTATATGTAGTTATCGACGCGTTCTTGACCTTAAAGGAAAGGGATAAAGGGACCGGGAAGTGGGGGTTTGGGTTTTTTGAGATATTAATTCGGCTTACGAAACGTAGCAGCAAGCGGCTGTAGTTTTGCTGTAGACAAAACTGTCTACAAGTATGGCTCTACCAAAGACTAGATTCACTCAATTCTTTAATTTACTCTAATTCATTGTATCTTCATCGTCAAATAACATATGCAATACAAACGCACGCACACCTGTAATCCCCGAAGGGTTAGGCAGACATATAATCAGTACATCCACATTTCGCCGATCGTATTTCCGTCCCATGATGTGATAGGGGGCGAGACTATCGCCAAACCGAGCACAATTCCAGACTCCGGCCTGATACTGAGCTTTTCGTGATAGATAAATCCAATATCACTTTCACCCGATCCGGGGAGCGAACCCGAGACCGAGGCAATCCGTTTTCGTCAAATAACTATTGGGGGCAAAATGAAAGCAACACTAATTTGGTTGTGGTTCACTGACTTATTTCATTGTGATTATATAATTTTATTGAATTGTGACAAATACTTTTGTGTGTCATTACATCTTGTAGTAATCGTGACCCACTTGCTGGAATACCTATGCTATTAAAAAAAAACTATGAATTGAGTCAGAAATGAGTCGGATATTCTGTTCGACTGTGTTTTTGTTAAGATTTTTTTATCCGAGCACGGCAAAGTGAATGCGCTACACCTGATGGTAAGCGTATTGCAGTCTAAAAAACCAGCGACCACCGACAAACAATGGGTTTATCGGTGGTCACCAGAATCATGCCGGCATGTAAATGGTTCTTCACACTTCGGAGAGGTAAGAAGTAAATCAAGGGACCTGTGACAGGACAGGCGGATGACCGATGCAGACACAGTTATACAAGGATGTAATTCATTTTTGTTTAATTGAATGACGAGACGTGCAAATCACTCGCCTGATGGTAAGCGCCACGCCTGTCCATAAACAGATGCAACACCATACAAGACTTTGAATTACAAAGCACTGCATAACACTGAACTGCGCTCGTCACCCCCAGACATAAGATGTTAAGTCTCATAATGTCCAGTAGTCTCATAATTTCACTGGCTTCAATGCCCTCCAAACCGAAACACAACATTGCTTACACATTGTTGCTTGGCGGTAGAAATAGACAAAGCGGGAGCAATCCAGACGGCCTCTCGCATACGAGTGACCTACCACCTTGTACCACCTTTCAGAGGTGTTTTATTATTCGATCAAACAGTAGTAGACAGGATTTAAAAAGATTGATTTTTTTACATAATCAGCTCTATGTTATGATTACAGGAGGAATGCATGCAAAGGTGTAAATATTTGTCGGACATGGTGAGGAAACAGAAACAAAAAGAGGAAGAAGAGCAACAGAGGGAATCCGAGAAGATTCAACAAAGCGACAACGATGGAGAAAGTATCGAGAATGGCGAAACATAATATCACAATAAATATTGAGCATTTATGACAAACGAATTTAAAATATAGTCTGTTTTTTAATTCCACAGATAATATATACCACAGTTGATATATACCACAGATGATATATACCACAGATAATATCTGTGGCCTGGTGCTAATAGGGCCAATGTCAATAATCATTATTTTAAGTAATGAGCGTTATAACAATGAATCAGCATACAGCAAAAAGGGCTAATCTTAACTTTGATCGTTTTAGTTCTTACTACTACTAGAAAAGTGAAAAATAATAATTTCTTATCGGCTTAAGTACCTATACTTCAGCCCTTTTATCATTTTACTTGACTGTATGAAAGCGCACACTACGTTGGCCTTTTTTACATAGTAACTTTTGAAAGATGGTTAATACACTAACGCCCTTTTAGCACAAAAAAATATCATACTTTTACAATAAACTGGCATTACAATCTCGTTTCGTACAAAAAAGGACTTTGGCCCTATTAGCACAGATATATACACATAATGTAATCGTCGCTTAGTTAATATCGTACAACTAATATTTACGCACCGATAGCTCAGCAGGGAGTGGTATGGACTATCGAGACGAAAGTCGTAGGTTCGAAACCAGCCCCAAGTGCATACACCACTGACTTTTCTAAGTCATGTGTATATTAATTGTTAATTATCGCTTGCGGTGAAGGAAACATCGTGAGGAAACCTGCATACCTGAGAACTCGATAAGATTTCGAAGGTATGTGAAGTCTGCTAACCCGCATTAGGCCAGCGTGGTGGACTAAGGCCTAATCCTTCTCATTCAGTAGAGGAGGCCCGTGCCCAGTAGTGGGACGTATATAATACAGGGCTAGTAAAAAAAAATTGCTAAGCTAATTAGCTGGTACAAAAAGCTGATTATTTACGTTGTTTTTTTTTGCATACATACAAACTCATGCCTGTAACCCCCGAAGGGGTAGGCAGAGTTGTAACACTTAAACCCACACGCCGAGCTTATTTCCGTCCCATGATATGATATCCTATTGCCAGACCTCGCATGTAGTGGTTACATCTCTGCCTTTCCTTTTAGGGAATTAAAGGCGTGAGTGCCTATGTATGTATATTAATAGAAAAACAAACAGTTTCTTTGTCTCACATAAAAATTCGGTTAATATTAGTAATACGGTATCATTAACTAAGCGAAGAGACGCAATGTTCATATCAGATGGCTACAGCTGGCTTTGGCTATGCTGTAAAGCTTAAACCTGGCTATTAAACAACCTACAAATTGTATTTTTTTGTTCGTAAAAATTTCACACGAAAAAACGAACTATGCAAATCATATTGTACGAGTAAATTTTAAATTTCGAATGCTTTAGATAACGGATAATTCCGAGTTGATTTTTTTCCGAGCATGGCAAAGTGACTGCACTGTAGTGTATGTAGATGCCACAGGTGTACCTGATGGTAAGCGTAGTGTAATCCAAAAAACCAACGACCACCACCAATGAGTTTATCGGTGGTCACCAGATTCATGCCGGCCTGTATAAAAAAAAATTACGGGTTGCACTCCGGGAGTGCCGACACAAGTGAAAACTACCAAACAACATGCGAGAATACAAAATTACGGCAACATGTCCACTCGACATGATAAAAGTACATTCTACTCTCTTCGCGTTTATGCGAGCCTGGTACTTTTTACGGCAACATGTTCCAAATAAGAAAAAAACCTAAAAAGTTTTTCTTTGTCCAAATCGTCATTTGTTTATTAATTACGGCTACTCGCCATGAAAAAAGGACATTCTACTCTCTTCGCGTTTATGCGAACCTGGTACTTTTTTCTAAATTATAAAATAAGTAAAATATCGACATTTTATATTATCAATATCAAAAACAAAATTACGGTAACATGTCTATTCGCCATAAAAAAACGAACACAGTCCGGTCAAAGTCCTGTGAAGTCCGGTCAAAGTCCAGTCCAATCCGACTGGTCACTGTGTGACGCCACCTGGGACTTCGAAATTATCGAAGTTCCAGGTAAGTCGACTAGCGCTGGCTGGTCAACTGGCCCGCGTGACGTCTCACGGAAGGTTCTCGAATATTCTGGAACCTTCCGCTCGCCGCCGCTCGCGTTACGGAACGTTTCGGTTCACCCTCCCATAAGAAGTTATTACTTCAAAAAGCATTCAAACCGGCTTCAATGTTCAAACCGAAACACAATGCTACACACTGTTGCTTGGCCGCAGAAATAGGTATAGCGGTGGTATCAACCCAGACGGCCTCTCGCATACGTGGGAACTACCTTGTGACCGATCACCAGGTTTATGTTTAAGGACATCGGTTTGTGTATCACGGCCTCAGATTAGTGAATACAAAATTAATTAATTAAAATGCAGTCAAAATCAATGTTGTACGATTTATTTACCAAAATATACAAATGTGATCTGCATGTTTTTTAATTTGATAAAAATATCATTCCATCAATTCTTTGGTAGTAACATGGCATTTAAAAAGTGCAAATACATTTCAAAATGTAAATTTATTAGTCATTAAAAATCTAAATGGCACTTATTTAATATTGAAAGTTTTAAATGTCTATTTGATATTTACAATACTAATATTAATTGGCACTTACGAATGTAAAAATGACAATACAGATTTCAAAGCACGAAATACACTTGAATCTACATTATTGTAATAAAAATAGGCCTATATTTAAAAATCACTGGTTTATGAAACTTATATTAATGAGTATATAGACTATCAACTAGTTGTACTGTTACAGTAACTCTAATCCGAAATGACTCGCTGCATCAATACAAGAACTACTCTATTTTGTTTCCAATAGTCAGACTTCAATGTACTACCAGACCGGCTGCACGGTACATAGAAATTGCACACAATGTTAAGTTAATTAGCCGCAACTTTATATTACATCTTACTCTTATAGTATTAGGTTATTGGAACAATTTTACATCAAAACAACCCGGTCTATATAGTGGCGTAGCTAGCACGGGTGTCACCCGGGGCGGATTTCATATGGGTGTCACCCCAAGAATGAAAACTATAAAATGATATTTTAAATGTATTTTAAACTATTTAAAAAAAGGAGGAGACTCCCAATTTTTGAGTGTTTATTTCGGGTGACACCCGGGTTAACCGGTGACCCCCCCTTTACTAAGCTACTGAGTAGATACATTGAAGTTTTTGCCAGTAATGTTCAAAATTGAGTGGTGTTTCTAATAATTTTATTTTAAACATTTATCTGCGCGGTGGTTTTTCCGACTCCTCCCCGAAGCGTTGATATATCGATGGGATGAAGTCTGCTTCTTCCACTTCGCGCTGTGTTGTCGCTTGATAGGTTGGTCTCCGAGGAGTCTTGGTCCCATAGTGGCCTAAGAAAGTTTATTTAGATATAAAGTTTGATTCAATGTAATGCAAAAGACCTACGGCTGAATTTCTCGGTGCTTCTTCTTAGATCAGTGGGTATTTCCGAAGCACCGGTAGAGACATTTCAAAGAAATTTATCTATTTTTGACATATAAGAGTCCTTTGTGGTCTATATGCAAAATAAACGTTTTGACACGAGCTATATAAAATATTGAAATACCTAGTTTGTTAGTGTGAGTCAGGTTAGAAAAAAAGTGGGTATGTCATGTGTGTGTGTGTGTGTGTGTGTGTGACAGTGTCAGTGTGTGTGTGGGTGGTGGCCGATTTCTTCGTTTATTAGCAAAAACAAACTTGCCGATCTTCTTTATTTAATCATCATCACCATTACCAGTCACAAGACGTCCATTGCTGAACATAGGCCTCCCCCAAAGATTTCCAGACCGACCTGTTGGAAGCGGCCTGCACCCAGCGACATCCTGCGACCTTTATCAGGTCGTCTGTCCACCTTGTAGGCGGACGTCCAACGCTGCGCTTGCATATAATACTAAAGGCTTCGTCAAACAGAAAGCGTACTTAGCGCGCGTCAGAGCGCTAAACTGACGTCGCGCTATGACGCCGAGTTGTGTTGTACTATTATAGTAATATACCGTCAAACAGAGCGCCAGCGCTAGCCGTACGCGACGCTCTGTCAGCCTTATTACCTGTCTTGGTGGGTCGCCACTTGCCCGTGCTCCCCCCACACCGCTGGCACGCGCACGCGCGCGGTGATGCGACGCGGTGCGGCTGCGCGGTGCCGTCCTCGCATGTCAGCTGCGCCACTATCGGAGAGTACGAGGTGGCCGTGCAACACTCGCACAGGGAGTCGTGGCTGCCGGTCTCTGCAACGTACAGCGTTACTTAGTCTTCTACACTCGTGATATGAGCCGTGCTATACACAACTCTGTCTAGTAAATGATACGCGGTGGCCGTGCAACACTCGCACAGGGAGTCGTGGCTGCCGGTCTCTGCAATGTACAACTTTACTTAGCGTTCTACACTCGTGATATGAGCCGTGCTATACACAACTCTGTCTAGTAAATGGTACGCAGTGGCCGTGCAGCACTCGCACAGAGAGTCGTGGCTGCCAGTCTCTGCAACGTACAGCATTATGGTATTGCCACACCGGTGTTATAAAATGTTTACTAACATTTTATAACATTAAACATTTACTTACATTATCTAACATTGTGATAAAATGTATAAATTTTTTGTTAATAATGTTTTGTAAACATTTTATAACAGCGGTGTGGCAACACCATTACTTAAATAAATACACCCAACAGTCACATACATAGTCCTGACCCCACAGTAAGATACGAGTCTTGTGTCGTGAGTACCAGGAACTACGAGAGACTTTCCCTCTCACAACACCCACACCCCGAAACAAATATTTATGGATCACACAAACATTTGTCTTGGTGTGGGGATCGAACCCGCGGCCTCTCGCTTCACAGCCGGCTACTCGCTCGCTGCGCCACGGACGCTGTCACTTCTGTTACTTAGTCTTCTACACTCGTGATATACACAACTCTGTCTAATGAATGGATTATTACTGTTTCACACGACGAAGTAGCAACTCGCTGTTTTGTTTCATATTTTGAGTGGACTTAATATAGTGAGTGGAATTACTCAAAATTCCGAAACCAATTCCTTTCCTGATAACTTATGATATTTTTAGTGCTTGGGATGAACTACAGAGGCCTCTATAATTCTTTTAGTACTTTTGACCTATTTGTATTTCCGTCAATTTAAACCACGGGCGAAATGAACTTGTACTGCCATCTGTGTCAAAATGATGTTACCAATTTTAGGCCAGTCTAATCTTGTAGATTATTTTTAAATTACGAAAATACAAATAGGTCAAAAGTCATCAAAATACAGTTAGGCCACTCTGGTTCTAGGAGCCTCAGTTATACACTTATCAATGAATACATACGGTTGTTGTACAAAGTGCCGGAGTCGCATCCGCCGCGACACTCTGCGAATCCTCTGAGGGGTTCCTTATTGATGCAGAACCCTCGCACGCCCATGTGCACGCGGACCAGACCGATGGTCTTCGCGCTGCTGATCTCTTCGGGCACGCATTTACCTGGACAATTGAGGAATAGTCAAGATTACCGTCAACATATCTTTACATAGTTGGGTAAGGCCGTAGATTTTTCCACTTTTTCATTACCAGTCACGTTCATATTAATATCATAAACAATTAACACTTTTTACCAGCTTTGATAATTTTATCCTGTAGATTAGTTTTTAGGGTAAAAACAACTTTTACGAATTAGCCGTAACTATAATAGTTTTTTTATAATTTAATTTTAACGATATTAAGGATTTACGTTTTCATACAAAAATAATATGAACATAAATTTCATCAGATAGTAAATTGATAAAATTACGAATATTTTGTTAAGTAAGCCATATAATTTTTGGTTTATGTAAAATTACAAGGTTTGAGCAATTAAATCCAATATTTCATTATTTTAAAAGAGCGTTTATTTATTTTTTATTCCAGTTTTAAAACAGGACATCAATTTTTACACTTTTATGTTACTATTTTATGTTACCAATATTGGTAAGTAAATGAAGTCTTTGAATAGTATTCGAAGAATATGTAAAATTAGACGGGCAATCCTAAGCAGAACAATAAAAAAAAGAAAAAGAAGTCGCCATATTGTGGCCTATGGATTGTTTCAAACAGTGCACAAGCAGTTTCGTCAGTGAAATTCAGAAACAGTTTTGTGATATTTTTAAGGTAAGTAGACACTTGTTTATGTTCATTGTATTATTTTTTTAGGCGACATAGCTTATATTTATCGAGAAAACATCTATAATGTCGCAAATCTTTTTAGTTTTGAAATTATAAGCTAATTACATCTAAAATATTTCGCTTTTATGATACTTTTACGTTACTTTTATGATACTTTTATGTTACCTGTAGCATAAACTTTTACGTCACAGTAGCACAACTTATGTTTAATTTTTGGGAAAAGTACCTTAATCTTAATCTTTCGTTATGTTCGTACCTGTATTATAAATTATGTTGCTTTTATGTTACTTTTATTTTTTTACTTTATGTTACAAAAGTGGAAAAAACTACGGCCTTACCCAGTTATTTATTTGATTTCGAGACGAGCAAGGCGCTCGCCTGATGGTAAGCGCCATGCCTGCCCATAAACAGAAGCAACACCACACAGAACTTTGAATTAAAACGCACAGCATGGCACCGAACCCATTGTCACCCAGAGACACAAATTGTTAAGTATGATGATTTTAATGCAGTTTTCAGCAATAGATAGATTGATTCACGAGGAAGCTTTATATGTATATCACGTTATAACCCATGAGAGCAGGGCAGTAACATGCAGGCGAAACCGCGAGGGACAGCTAGTTTATTATATAGCTGTCAGGCAGTACCAGGCCTACTCCAGTGGCGTAGCTAGCACATGTGACACCCGGGGCGAATTTAATTTGTGTCACCCCAAGAATGAAAACTTTAAAAGGATATTTTTTAAAGGTATTTTTACCGATTTCAACAAAGGAGCAGGTACCCAATATTTGAGTATTTTTTTGGGTTATTTCAGGACGGTGTCACCCCAAAACCGGGAGTCAACCCGAGACAGAACTAGCTACGTTACTGCCCTACTTCCATGGGTCATAGCGTGATACATATACACTTTCTGAAATGAATTCTGAAATGTTATAATAGTAAAGACGGCATCTGAATCCGATTAATAGTTTAGGTGGATATATAATTTTTTTATTTCTTTAACCGTACTGTCAGAATTCCCGCCAAAACTCCATTTTGCGCGTCACTTCATTGCCTCTCTTTTCAACAGTGTATATATCGTCTGAAGTAATAAATTATCTTTTTCTTTTTAAATGATACTCACTGAGTGCCTGCGGTTTCTCCCTGCAGACCTGGCAGCATGTTTCGTTGACGATGTCCTCGGGGTGGCACTCGGACAGGTTGGGGCACATCGGCCGCGATGACGTCACATATATCTCCTCACCCGCCTGGTCGCACGAGTACGTCGTGCAGTTGTCTTCCGATTGCCATGTTGAGCCTGTTACAAAAACAATTATAGCATAGACCGGCGAACGTGGAATTGGGTCACCTGATTGTAAGTGATCTCCACCGCCCATGTACGCGCACAATACTAGAAGAATCACAGGCGTGTTGCCGACCTTCAAGGGAAGAGATAATTAGGGATTGGGAAGGGGAGGGGATTTGGGCTTCCGGATATCTCACTCACCGTACGAAACGCAGCAGCAAGCCGCTACTTTACGTCGGTTTTCTGTGAGATAGTGGTAACGACCCGGTCGAGCCAGCCCATTCATGCTGTAGACAAAACTGTCTACAGCGTGGCTCTACCACTACCAAAACCTTTCCACCGCCCATGTACGCCCACAATACTAGAAGAATCATAGGCGGGTGGCTAGCTTTAAGGGGAAGGGATAATTAAGGCATTAAGAAAGGGAGGTAGATAGGAGGTCTAACTTGCTTAGATTTAACAACTTGCCTAGAGTTAAGATCGATTGTATACCATTTTGCATGCTGTCTCCACCTATAATTACAATGGCATTAAACTTGTCTCTAGCATTTGTTAGTTAAACTGTATCGGTGAACATTGTGTTGGTGAACTAATAAATAAAAATAAACAAGGGGGAACAACAAATATTTGTGGATCAGACAAATATTTATTACTGTGCGGGGATCGAACCCGCAGCCTCATGTTTCACAGTCGGCTACTGCACCACGGAGGGTGTCGTAAATTTGTTTTATTTGACTTAGGAGGGATCTCTTGCAAGTATGATATGTTCTGACAATGGTGAATTTTACTCTGTTCGGTACAATACCTGGTTTCTCGAGCCTGTCGGGCAGCACGCACGCGCTCTGTACACATCTGCCGCAACACTCGCCGGCGCCGGGCTCGCTGTACTTCCACCCGCGGCGACACTCGCGCACGCAACTCTGCACGCTCTCCGTTTGAGCCAGTTTGCCGCTCGCGTCTCTTGTGCACGTTATGTTCTTGCACGGATCTGATGACGGCCAGGTCTGACCCTCCTGATGAGATAGATTCGAGTCACCATAAACACTTGTTATTTGCCCAAAGCCCACCAATATCGTCCATGGTAAATGTCGATACAAAAGACTTCAACAACATAATAAATGTTTTTTTTTTATTTAACTGAATGAAGAGACGAGCCAAGCGCTCGCCTGATGGTAAGCGGCACGCCTACCCATAAACAGAAGCAACACCAAACAGAACTTTGAATTACAAAGCACTGCATGGCACTGGACTGCTCTCGTCACCCCGAGACATAAGATGTTAAGTTTCACAATGCCCAGTAATTTCACTGGCTTCAATGTCCTTCAAACCGAAACACAACAGTGCTTACACGCTGTTGCTTGACGGCAGAAATAGACAAATGTTGAGGATTCATAGATTTTTAAAACGAATTAGGCATTAATCAGGAATGTCCAGATTCTAGTTTCCAATGTCCAGAATGTCCGACATCAACACATACTGATGGTTGTCGTATGGCTATCAAATGTATTTTCGAAAAAATACAACGGAATTGAAAACATTTTTCAAGCCATATTTAGTTATTTGTAACCTAAAAATACATCAGCTAAAGATATTTTCTTTATTTTAATTTTTTAAAATCTTCTTGTATAATATCTCACCTGATAAATCTTATCTCCAACACGACAGGCGACAGGCTCCTCGGTCGGACAACACTTGCCGGGCACCTTCTCCTCCTTGAGGACGAACTGTTTCCTCACAGCATCAGACACTTCTGGGCACGTCTCGTCTGAGCTCTCAATTTGCAGCTGTGATGGAGAATGTTAATCAGTGATTTATTAAGATTGATAAAAGATCGCATTACATCTGTTTAAATTAAATGAAATGCGTGAGCGAGAATAACAATTTTCGAGAGGGAAGAAAAATCAGCTGTCTATGATTTAGTGTTGTCCAAATTAGCAAGTCCAATATCGACGTGCAATTAATACGAAAAAAATCTTATTATTTACGTCGGTTAAAAAACACATATACCGTAAAACGGGGTGAATCCCTATCCATCCCTATCCCATAGGGGTGAATAGGGGCAATACTGGTAAGTTTCTTTACCGATATAAACAGGGATGAACTGTACTATACTATAATAGAATAAAACCTATTATACATGTTGGACAATAATTTAGCTTGGGTTAACATTTTAATGGATTCATATACATAATATTTTCAATACAAGTTTCCTCCCCATCCACCCCACGATCCCTATTCACCCTGTTTTACCGTACTCGTCAAATGGAGAACCGCATACGTTTTCGTCGATTGTTAGAGGATATTTATATACTTAAGCATGTGAAGAGTTGTTAAATTATTAAATGGTTTTTTTTTTTTTTTTTGCGCGTGGCAACACTAGCGGTAACAGCTGTTTTGTCCGTGTCTCAAAGTTTTTTTGTAAAATAATTAATATTTACAGCCCTTTCCCAATTAATCACGTTGCATTATAAGTGTATAACGTTATTACGGTGAATTATTTGTATATTAACTCATATTTATAAGGTGGACACAGTGAAACGAAAACTAACCGGCAAGTGACATTTCGTACGTAACCTCGCAGAAAGTGAACGTTTTAAAATTCAAAATTTTACTTACATTATTCATTGTTATCTCTCTGTCTTATTAATTACGCATTTTGTTTTTTGTTAATTAACTACCTAAGCAGAGGTCCAAGGTTGGTATCGCTATTTTGCAATTCAGTTTGTTAAATTGACAAGACAACTTCTTGGGATTAAACATTTGGAACTTGATCCTAGTTTAAAATGATGACACGTAAGGCCTCTTCTCGTCTGGAGGAAACCAAACTCCAATTAACTTTAAAAGAATTGAAGGCCACCAAGGAGTTGGTTGAGGATTTATACAGAGAGAGGGATGATAATGAAAAGGTACTGTTGGAAGTGTCTGATAAAAATTCTTTGATGAAAAATGAAATGTCTCAACTGCATATGCAATATGAGGCGTGTTTAGATGAACGGGAGAGGTTGCAAAATATTATAGAAGGGTTTAGCCAATGCAGTGATGATTATGAGCAAGCTCTAAAACGCATCAATGAATTGGAACACCTTTTACAGGAGGCTCATAATCAAATACATAAATTAGAAAATGATAAGCTGAATGACACAATAATACAAAACCAAAGCCTATTTGACGAATTAGTTGCAGCCTCTCCGCAGTTGGTTCATGCTGCAGGCAAATATACCCCTCCCACAACAACCATTGGTTTGGTTGCTGATGATAGTGCCAATCACCATCCTAAGAGCATTGGGTTATGCAGCAGGAACAAACTGAAAAAGTATATACGTATAAATAAATACATAACTAAGACTCAAAAATTAATAAATAAAAATAAATATTTTACAAAAAAACTCAGACAAAGTAAAATCAGAGTAAACATGAATGAACAGTTACAATCCTGTTTTAATATTATTGAGGATAATAGAAATCAATATGAACTTGAAATAAATAAATTAGAATTAGAAATTATTAGTTTAGAAGAATCCTTGAAATCCATGAGTAAAAAGTACGAAATCTCAAAACATGAAATTAATGAACATATACTGGCCTTGAATGAACTAGTTGAGACATGTAATTATAATTCTGAACGATTTAACTCATTGGTCAATAACCATTGTAGTAACTGTAACTGTTCATTGTCTAAGTTGTCAATTACTCCGGTAAAAACATCCGGTTCATTTAAAGCAAGAAATTCATTGAATAATAACACTTTCCTCAACAGTACCTTACCACACAGCAATCATATACAGAATAATATAGTCATATTCAGTGATGATATTGGGAAAGGTCTGGGCCATTTAATTAATAATAAGCTCGGACAATCAGTCATAAACTACTGTATGCCTGGTCACTCTTATGATCAGATTATAAATAGAATTTTAAAGTATAAATTTAATTCTTGCAGTACAATAATAATTTTAATTGGTAATAGGGGTAATGTAGACAAACAAAAATTCACCGAATATTTTAAATTATTAACAACTCTTATGGTTAATAAGATTGTGATGTTTTCATTCCCCTATAGCTAGGGATTGCAATCCGGAAAACCGGATCCGGTAATCCGGCGGATCCGGCATCATTTTACGTCCACCGGATCCGGTACCAATATACCGGATCCGGCGACCGGATCCGGTGCTACAATTTTTAGATATTTAAATAGAGTTGTCGCATTATTAGGTACTTTACTATGCCAAAGAAAAAAGGCATACGATCAGAAATGACAAAAATCTTGGAAAGAGTTGTTCAAGATGATAACTCTAAAGAAAAATTTGGAAGAAATAGTAGAAGAGAACTTAGATTCACCCTCACTAAATAAATATTTGACATTACAGGAAGAATTACAATTAAAAATCCAGCAAGAAACCATGTGTTATAGCTTACATACTAAACAAGAGAAAGATTTTCATAAAGTACTAAAAAAGTAAATGACTACATTTGAAAGGTCACGAAGTTTTGACGGAGTTCGAAGAGAATACTTGTCTATTATGGCTATTTATGACTATTTGCTGACAATAAAGCCGACAAGTGTAGAATCTGAAAGGGCCTTTTTGGCCGCAGGCTATATTTGCAGCTCTATTAAAAGTCGACTAGCAGATAACACAATTAACAATATTTGTTTTCTACGATCCTTTTTTCAAAATCAACATTGATTTTCTATGTATAATGAATACTAAGACAATTATTACTTAAAATTCTACTGAAAATAATTATTTTTCGTAAGTTGATTAAACTAAAAAGTTGAAATTATAAGACAAACTCATTATTGTGATAATTGTGCCATTCATTACAAAGATTCATCAAATCATGATGGTGCCTGTCATAAATATAAGACTTGTTTGTTGCAATAGTTAGCATTCTCAAATACTTTATTAATTATTGTGATCTCATTTCAATAAATTACGTAAGGTTAATTATATTCGATTTTATAATTTTACTTACTAAAATAATTGATCTATATGTGAAAGTGAAATCTATGAAAATTGAGCTACTTGTTTTATCGTTAAAATTTTACTAGTTACCTACACTCCTAATTTTTATTTGTTTGCTCGTTGTATAACCTTAACATTAGATTGGAAATAATTTTTTTATATGTTTTATTTTTTATAAACTACCTATTTTAAGCACAATAACACTTAATTAACTTACTAACAGTTCATTTTGAACCGAAAAGCGAAAATCACCCTGACTTGATCAATCCGGCCGGATCCGGTCGGATCCGGCCGGATCAGTGGAAATCCGGTCGGATCCGGCCGGATTGAAAATGACGCCGGATTGCAATCCCTACCTATAGCAAAGGTTTGCCACCTGCAGAAAAAAATCTTAGATTTAAGTTAAATATAGATATGGACACCCTTGTTAGTAATTGTAACAAGGTAGACTTAATAGACATAAATACTTACTCTGGTAAGTATAATTTAAATTTAAAAAATTACTTTTATAGTAAATTTATGAAAAGACTTATAGCTAATATGCTATATTTTTACTTTATTGACATTAAAGCCAAATCATTGGCTACAGAAGCTGCTTCTATTGAGCAGTCTCCTTCTGACATAAGGAATAATACTAGGGTATCTATTCCAATGCATTTAAATTAATTCATGAGACAATAGAGGTCACCTCTTGCATTCATAATAAAAACATAGATAATTGTGTAACATTAAATAATGGCCATAATGAATTATTATCATTAAATATAAATTCCACTCTATCAGCTGTTCAGAATAGTATTTTTGGTAAAGACAATATTTTAAACCTAGTCCATCAAAATAGTCAAGGTATGCTAGGTAAAGAACTACAGTTGGAATTGTTCATGAGTTGTAAGAATATTGACATCCTTTGTATTACAGAACATTGGCTTAGATCTGAACAGCTCATGTTCAATTTTAATAATCACACAGTTGGCAGTCACTTCTGCAGACAACATGCTATACGTGGAGGCTCTCTAATAATAATAAATAAAAAAATTAAATTTAAAGAACGGAAGGACATAGTGAGTCTTTCTGTGGAGCAGACTGCCGAAATATCATGTATAGAACTAGAGCAGCTCTTTGTTATTAGTGTATACAGACCCCCTGCCTCATCTTATGATAGATTTGAATGTGTACTTGAGGAAATATTGAGGAAACTAATAAGATCAAATAAGAGATTGCTCATTTGTGGAGACTTTAATATTAACCTTTTAGAAAGCAATCCTTTGGTTATAAAATTGAAAAGCCTTTTCCTTTCATTTAATTTAGTCCATTTGTTTTCGGAACCAACTAGGATTAGTAGTACAAGTGCAACCTGTATAGATAACATCTTTACAGATATAGTACCCATTAATAAATGCATCATTAATAATCTTGAATCTGATCATTGTGGACAGTTAGTGACATTTAATTGCAAATTCCAAACATCATCGGATAAAAAAGTTACTGTTGTGCCAGTAACAAAGTCACGGCTGGAGAAACTTAAATTAAGTTTAATGAATAAATGCAATATTCCAGTATCTAATAATAACCCTAATTTATTATATAATTCATTTTTCAATGGATTTTGTAAGGAGTTTAAATCAATTTTTACATCCAAAGTAGTTTCTACAGGCAAGCATAGCACTTTTAGTGATTGGGCTACTTTGGGTATCCATAGAAGTAGAAAGAGATTATATGACCTGTATTATGAAAAATCATACAATCACAATAATGACTTCATTGAATACGTTAAAAGGTATTCTAAAATATTTAAAAATGTATGTAATTGTGCTAAATCAATATACTTAAGTGACAAAATAAAAAACTCCAAAAACAAAATTAAAACGACATGGAGTGTTATTAGCAAAGAAACTGGTAAGGCTAAACTTCGTGACACTGAGTTTAGCTTAATAATTGATAATAAGATAATTAGCACAGATTTAGAAGTAGCTAGGGCATTTGAGAATTTTTTCACAGATATACCAGTTTCTACCACACAGAATTTAAATTCATCTCCTACTATAGCAGAAAATATATTAAAAGAGAGTGTCCCTGGATGTAATGATTCATTTGAATTCCAATGTGTTAATAGTATGGATATAATAAAGGTGGCAAAGTTAATTAATATTAAAAATACATGTGATTTATGGGGAATTTCCACAAAAATTCTGAATTTTGTAATACCTGTGATAGCTCCCCAGTTAGCTTTAATTTTTAATTCATGTATTAGTTGTGGCATATTTCCTGATCAGATGAAGCTCAGTAAAATCATACCTCTCTTTAAATCTGGTAGCACAACTGACCCCACTAATTTTAGACCTATTTCTGTGCTACCTTCAATAAGTAAAATCTTTGAAAAACTCATCCTTAGTCAAATACAAAATTATTTTACTTCAAATAAAATCCTGCATCATAAACAGTTTGGTTTCACACGGGGTCGCTCCACCACCGATGCTGGTGTTGAGCTTTTAAATAATATATTTGATGCCTGGGAGGGTTCACAAGATGCCTTGGGTGTATTCTGTGATTTATCCAAGGCGTTCGATTGTGTTCACCATGACATTCTTATCAGGAAACTGAGTCACTACGGAGTAAATGGCGTTGCTTTAGATTTATTTAATTCTTATTTAAGCAATAGGATTCAAAGTGTTGACGTCAATGGAAAAAGATCACCTGGGTCTACTGTTACAATGGGAGTTCCACAGGGCTCGATTCTTGGACCCTTTCTATTTTTAATTTATATTAATGACTTACCTTATCACATAAGGGACAACTGTGAGGTAGTGTTGTTTGCAGATGATACTTCTTTGATATTCAAAGTTAATCGACAACAATCCGTTCTTGACGATGTAAACAGCACTCTCTCAAAAATAGTACATTGGTTTAGCGTTAACAATTTATTACTAAATAGTCAAAAAACCAAATGCATTAGATTTTTGACACCTAATGTCAAAAAGGTTAACGCTAACATTTTTATGAATGGTGATGAGTTAGGCCTTGTGGAGTCAACCAAGTTCTTAGGTATAACTTTAGACCCTAAACTTCAATGGGGCCACCACATATCTGTGCTAGCTAAAAAATTAAGTAGCGCAGCTTACGCAGTGAGTAAAATACGCCAACTGACCGACGTTAACACGGCTAGACTGGTTTATTTTGCATATTTTCATAGTTTGATGTGTTACGGAATTTTACTATGGGGTGGTGCTGCTGACATCAATGCTATTTTTGTTCTTCAAAAGCGAGCTATAAGATCTATTTACTCGCTCAGTTCCAGATATTCTCTTAGAGAAAAATTCAAAGAAATAGACATAATGACAGTAGCATCACAATTCATCTTCGCTAATTTAATGTATGTTCATAAGAATATAGACCAATTTACAAAAATTAGTGATACTCATGGCATAAATACTAGGAATAAAAATAACCTTAAATGCCATAAAACTAGACTCCACAAAATTGGCAACTCTTTTAAAGGGCTCTGTATACGCTTTTACAATAAACTTCCCAATTACATTAAGGAGCTTAATATCATGCAATTTAAAGCCACTATTAAGCGAAAGTTATGCAATAAAGCATATTATAAGATTACGGAATATTTAGAAGATTTAAAGGCTTGGGAATAGCTTATAATAATAAATATGTGAATAAGTTACTATATACGCTAATTGTAAGCAGTTTGGGTATGTCATGCTCGCTTTAATGTCTGTGCTTGCGGCGGCGTCGTGTGCCGGGTCGGTCACTTCCCTGTAACATGGTTGAGGAGGCCGATGGCTGGCACATGCGTCATGCTCGTGAACGGGTGCTGCTTGTGTGGACTGGTCTGCTCAAGCTCTTATTGCGTGTTTAGTTGATTTATTCATATAGTTCTTGAAGATCATGCACAAAAAACTATTATATTATGCTAATTATTTTACTTTATGACGTTCCTCATTGGCATAAATTGAGCTGCTCTAACTCAAATAAATAATACTTCAATGTATGTAGTTCTAATATATATTGTAATAAGTTTAGAAAAGAGCAACGTTAGAGTTTCTTGCCCGTTCTTCTTTAACGAATCAGCATTCCGAACTGGCGGTAGAGTTAAAATTTGACTGAATCTAAGTAATGTTTGACATTTTACGGATTCAATAAATGATTTGATTTTGATTTTGATTTTGGATGTAAATATGCAAGAACCTTTCAACCCACATCAAGTAAAAATTGAGATGTCGATTTTAATATGCTAAATTAATTAGATTTAAGTTTGTTAAATTCCGATTTTACAAAAAAAAAAACATAAATTGAACATTTTCCATGTACAATTATGCAGAATAAAATTTTAAATTATTGATTTAAGTTATTGAATTTAGCAAAATAAAATTGACATCTAAATTTTTACTTGACGTGGTTTGCAATGTTATTGCATATTTGCATCCAAATGAGGCTTTCACTTTACCGTTCCATTGAGATCAGCGCAGGTGTAGTTGGTGCAGAAGTCTTCAGAGACCCACACGTCGCCGACGGGTCGCTCGTGTCCCTGGAACACGCACGCCACCGGCCTGCAGCGGCCGCAACACTCGCCAGCCGTAGCGTCTCCCTCCTCGTACTTCCAACCCTGGGAATGAGGAACATGGCATAGAGTTTGCTGGTGGAGGGTACCTGGTCATTTTAACAGCCTCTGTGGCGCATTGAACGAGTAGCTGGCTGCAATGCGTGAGGCCGTGGGCTCAATACCCGCACTGAGATAAATGTTTATGTCGGCACGGCAAAGTGAATGCACTACACCTGATGGTAAGTGCATTGCAGTCCAAAAAACCGGCGACCACCGACAGCGTGTTTATCGGTGGTCACCAAAATCATGCCGGTCTGTAGAAATACACTCCGAAGGCGTAAGGAGCAAATCGAGCAACCTGCGACAGGACAGGCGAATAATCACTGCAGGCACAGGGATTCAAGGATTTGTCTGTGTGCGGAAATCGAACCTGCGGCCTCTCATTGCTGGTGGTAGGATATTCATATCTGCCCGAATAGCGACCACCGTACACATGGTGTTAAAACTTACCATAGTGATCCACACACCTTGTGTGGATTACGTTCCAGGATCAGCCAGTGTATATCCGGTTCTCCCGAGAGGCTTGCGATATCACTTGATGGTTGCTTGGGCGGGTATAGGGGTACATCCTTGTATCCCTGTGGTTGTATCAGTCATCTGATTGTCCTGTCGCAGGCTCCTCGATTTGCATCTTCCCTCTTTAGTGTGTAAAGAAGCATTTACATAGGCCGGCATGATTCTAGTGACCAACAATAAACTCATCGTTTGTTGATGGTCACTGGGTTTTTTGGTCTGTGCTTACCGTCAGGTCTAGTCACTTTAACATGTCCGAATAAAACAAACAACCGGTTGTCTCCTATACTCATAATTGAATAAAGCTACAACTGACCAGTTGACAAGATGTGTCGCAGTGTTCCACAGAAGTGAGTCGCTCCAGCTTGCCATCTTCAGCTCGCACGCATGAATACTTCTCGCACGGATTCTTAGCGTCTGTCCAGTTCTCGCCCACCTTTATGGAAAAAACCAACGATAGTTTTCTATGCTGTTATATTAAAATGACTGCGCTACTCAGTGCACTATGCCCACCATCGATGGACGACTTCAATTTTGTAAAAGGGTACTATATTATTATAATAATAATACTAGCCCACTGTCACACTGCTGGGCACAGGCCTCTTCTACTGAATGAGAGAGATTAAGCCTTAGTCCACCACGCTGGCATAATGCGGGTTGGCAGACATCACATACCTTCGAAAAATCTTATCGAGATCTCAGATATGCAGGTTTCCTCACGATGATTCCTTGATTTAAAAAAAATCATTACTATAGGCACATTTCATTTTTAAAAGTATTTAGTATCTACGATCAAAGCAAATAACATAGTTCCAGGGCATTGGCAGTTAAATATTCTTCCAAAATATTACCTACTTACAAGTAAATGTAAAACTATCAGAATTAAATATTTTGTGATAATTCTACAGTGTACAGACCTTATAAATTTTATCTCCAACTCGACAGGCAACCGGCTCGTATTTGGGACAACACTTGCCGTCCACCTTCTTTGTCTCCACCACGAACTGCTTCTTCAGCTTGTCAGGAACGTCGGAACACGTCTCGTTGGAACTTTGCACTTGGAGCTGTGGTGATGAGGTGTTATAAGTATTTGCCATTGAGTATTTTGTCTCTCTATCACTTATAATAGGAAAAAAATATATAACAGCCAAAAAGAAAATCTAGATAAAATGCTCTGGTAACGTGGTTTCCAATTGCAGATTAAGACAGTGCTCGTAAATTTAAAGTTAACCCGTAGTTTAGAGATAGTGTTATACTGTTTTCTGTTCGAATGATATAAATAAGCCAATAAAAAAAAACTGTATCGGCAAATCTAAAAGGTTAAAAGTACAAAATCCGGTCATCCACTGAACCGCATTACCATCAGGGTATACATTGACTGAGCCACATTCATTAAAACAAAACCAATTTAATATTAAAATCGCCGCGTCAGTAACAACTCACAGTTCCTTTCAAGTTGACGCAAGTGAAGTTGGCACAGAAGTCAGTAGAGGTCCATTTGTCTCCGATAGGTCTCTCCACTCCGTCGACGACGCACGCCACTGGCCTGCATTTGCCGCAACATTCACCGCTCTTCGGATCCGCCGGGAAGTACTTCCAGCCCTAAGAAGATACATAGTCTTACAATACGCGCAAAGTAAGGTGGTAGGCCCCTCGTATACGAGAGGCCGTCTGGGTTGGTACCACCGCGCCCTCTATTTCTGCCGCCAAGGAACAGTGTGTAAACACTATTGTGTTTCGGTTTGAAGGACATTTAAGCCAGTAAAATTACTGGGCATCATGAGACTTAACATCTTATGTCTCGGGGTGACCAGCGCAGTTCAGTGCGATGCAGTGCTTTGTAATTAAACGTTTTATGTGGTGTTGCTTCTGTTTATGGACAAGCGTGGCGCTTACCATCAGGCGAGCGCCTTGCTCGTCATAAATTAAAAAGAAGCACAGGACTCGCTTACTGTCAATAGTGTTTTGACAGATCTTTCCATACAAGGAGCCTACGCCACGGAGGCTGTCAATAAGACAAAACAATTAAGACAGTGACTTACAGGTTGGCAGTCATTTTCGCAGCCCTGTACGATTGTCTGTTTGTCCAGCTTGCCGTCTTCCATTTGCACGCAGTGATACGTCTCGCACGGGTTTGTTGGTGACGTCCACTTCTCTCCAACCTGTGGACGTTAACCCATATTGTCATAACGAATATTAACATGCACCATGGCTTGAAAAGTTTATTTAGAAATTTTTGAAGTGTAACTTCTTTAGAATCGTTGTGATTTGAAACTCGATGATACGAAAATGCGTCACGACAAAGACAAACATATTCATAAATAGGATTTAGCCTGCGAGAGAATGAGATAGATTACAGGTATGCTATGACGTGTCTTTGCGCCTGCGTACAACGAAGCCTTCGGAAAATGTGTCATAAACAATGTGGTATATTATTCACATGTATTATTTTTTTGCATTTGCGTATTAAAATTTGTTGGTTAATGAATTTATTTCAATAATTCTGACGTTTCACTTCTGCCGTGTGTGAATTGCACACACACACTTTTTTATAGCAGAATTTTAGCAGACTTGTCAGTGATCATCACAGCTCATTAAACACCCATATGCCAAAAGGTTCGTGTTTGTTGGTGACTTGTTGATAAAAATAATAGGTTTTGGGAAGGAAGTGGGAGTTTTTTTGGAGTCCAGGGTCGCACTCCGTCACTGTACAGCGGGGGCTCGGACCCATGTACCTTACCTTATAGACATTGTCTCCGTCCCGACACGCGACATACACGGGCTGCGGACAGCACGCGAACGGTACGGCGCGCGGCTCCAGCACGAACTGCTCCGTGCTCACCACAGGGTCGCACTCCGTCACTGTACAGCGGGGGTGAGGACCCACGCCTGATAATTCGCATTTGCATGAACGGCATGGACCGTCGGCCCACACTGCGTCAGTCTGAGGATAAAAGTACATTGGATATAACCCAGTCTAATGTTTATTTTCATTTAATTAATACGTCTCAAAACTTTATCAAAAAGAGGAATGAAGATGACCAATGATTTATTGGGGTGTGAAGAAGCAGTTAGGCAGGCCGGCATGATCTTGCCGACCTACGAAATACACATTATTTGTCGTTGGTCGTTAGGTGTGGCATCAGGTGTGGCGTATAATTCACTTTGCCGAACCAGTGTAAAAAAATAAAAGAAACATTGTTATACCGTGTGGCGATTAGGTTATCACATTAAATGATACCACGTATACTACCTGTTATTCTTTAACCATACACAAAAAATAAATGCAATACCTACGATATCTTAGTCAAGGGACATTTTTTTAAGGGATATCACCTGACAAATACTGCTAGGTCAATGGACCATGAGCGCGGACATGCGTAAGATAAAGTACCTATCGCTGCGACGTCGCCGCTTTTATGGGTCATTGAACTACTATTTAACAAGGTGTTTTACTTCGTGGCAATTTTTAAGATATTTATTTTGTTTGAAAGTTGCATAGTTTTATTTTTGGTATAAATGTTTATTTTATTCTTTGAATAAACTTGTATCGACTAGTTTAAACCGCTGTATCATTTAATGTGATAACTAAATCGCCACTCAGTATAAGTTACTTAAAAAGTATCACAACGCTGATTTATTCAGGCGAGCGACTTGCTCGTCTCGTCATTCAATTAAATAAAAAAGAAAAAGTATTTTGGCTTACATCTTTCAATACAACTTGCGGCGTCTTCCTAGCTTTCTCACCACCCTTAGAAGCGGACTCCCATTCAAGTGTCACCACGCATTTGTCTTTGGGCAGTTCTGTGAAACAAAATTTACATGTTAACGTTGCCACTCACACGCGAGAGACCATCTCTGTCTCTCTCTGTCTGTTTCTACCAAACTTACCACAAGAGTACTCCGGGCAACACTTCCCACTGACATTAGCAGTTTTCAGGTTGTTGAACTTGGGGCAGGTGGGTGGTTGAGGACAGGTGTCCACACGGCAGACGAAGTCCACGCGTGGGCAGCATCCACTGGTGTCGACGAGCCGCTCCATGCCAGGCTCGAGGATTTCCACTTCGTTCTCGGTCGGAATCTGCTCACACTCGCTGGGTGGCTTGCATTCTGTATGGGGAATGTTTTAAAAAGGTTAAATAAAATAAATACACCCAACACTCACACACATAGTCTTGACACCACAATAAGATACGAGTCTTGTGTCGTGGGTATCAGGAACTACGAGAGACTTGCGGTCTCACAACACCCAGACCCCGAAACAAATATTTGTGGATCACACAATCATTTGTCTCGATGCGGGGATCAAACCCGCGGCCTCTCGCTTCACAGCCGGCTACTCGCCCACTGCTCTACGGAGGCTGTCAAATATATTGTTGTTGGTTGATATAATAATAATAGCCCTGTATTTATACTCGTCCCACTGCTGGGCACGGGTCACCTCTACTGAATGAGAGGGGTTGGGCCTTACGCCTGACTATAAACGTTTCTGTCTTTCTTCTTTCTTTCATACATTGCCATAACTTACCACATGCGTAGACCTTGCATCCATTAGGCAGCGTCTTCTGTTTCAATACTTGACCGAATCCGCACACTATCTTCTTCGCTTCCTCGCAGTGCTCTTGTTTCTTTGGTGCTACAATTAAAATACATAGAGTTCAGTTTTACTTAATTCGGTAAAGAATCGGATCAGATCAGAGATCAATTAGAGGGCACGTCGGTCTTGGCTGTTATCAACTGATAGCAGTTGCTACACCAAGCCGGAGGCCTTCGGGCGACATGAAAATTTTGATATTAAGTTGGTCATTAATCATTGTATATAGGACAGAATGTAATGATCATTTAATGTAAGTTATTTTATTTTACAGCATAGGCCGGTAAACGAGCGAGTGGGTTACCTGATGTTAATGTCAAATCATGTACGCGTTGCCGACCTTAAAGAAAGGCGTAATTAGGGATTGGGAAGGGGAGGGGGATTAGGGTCTCCGGATATCTCACTCACCGTACGAAACGCAGCAGCACGCCGCTAGTTCACGTCGGTTTTCAGGGAGACAGTGGTAACGACCCGGTCGAGCCAGCCCAATCATGCTGTAGACAAAACTGTCCACAGCTTGATCAAAATCAAAATCAAAATCAAAATCTTTATTAATCATGTAGGCTAAGAAAGCACTTATGACAGGTCATGTACAGAAAATTTGTCATTAAAAAGACTAACTTAGAATTAAGGGAACTTAGGACTAACCGCCGCGCTAAAGGCTGGCAGGAAAAGGCACACCAACAAGCATGGGAAAAGGGAGGGCATCCCCAAGTGAAGGGATTCACGGACTAGGGTATGGAAATCGGGATAGGGCAAGACGGAGTAGGGTAAGTTTACAAAAAAATTGTAGGGGTTTAAAAGGTAAGGAGATGTGTCGTGGACCTTACTGGCAGGAATATCCCTAGCCTAGCTAACCTACCAACCTTTCTCTAGCTGCCTACTGATGACGACCCGAAGAAGAAAGGCAGAAAGAAACTCCGGGCTTATTTTTTTCGCCATCAATTATATATTGCATACTTTTCCTTTTTTTCTTTTAAATATGTATTTTTTTTAGCAACATTTACAATAAAAATCATCATATGGACTTGTCCATTTACAATACTAAATTTACAAATATATAGCTGCATCATAAGTAACAATCGTGATAGTTTATAAAAGATGCATACAGCAATACATACTGTTACAGAAACAAATCCAATATAATATAATTTACCTAAGGCTCTACCACTCATAAAAGGTTTTCATAAAAAAAAAGGAGTTGTTAAATGTTCCGTAGCTATAAAGTTCTAGAACCGTTGCACTAGAGTTATGAGTAGAATAGTTACCGCAGAGGTATCCGGGGCAGCATTGTCCAGGTTTGGGTGGCTCGGTGATCAGGTCCTGCGCGTCGGAGCACAGCGGCGGGGTGCAGCTCTGCGTGGTGCACGACACGTGGGCACTGTTCTCGCCAGGGATCTTGCTGCACGAACATTTCGTGCATGCGTCCTCCTGTAGAACGAACATCCATTTGGATTTAAAAAATTATATATTTGATTAAAGGACGAGACGAGCAAAGCACCACGCCTGTCCATAAACTGAAGCAACACCACACAGAAATTTGAATTACAAAATACTGCATGGCACTGAACTCCGCTCGTCACCCGTCGTCACATAAGATGTTAAGTATCATAACACCCAGTAATTTCCCTGGCTTCAATGTACTACAAAGCGATAGTGTGTAAGCACAACAGTGCTTATACACTATCGCTTGGCGGCAGAAATAGACGGCGTGGTGGTACCAACCCAGACGACCGCTTGCATACGAGGGACCTACCACCTTGTTAACAAACACTTGTTCAGTTTACTGGAAAATCTAAAAAGATAAAGAGGAAAAGAGAATTACCTTCCACTCGTCTCCGGCGTAATGTTCCTTCTTAGCATCGCAAGGGAAGCACTTGCTCGGCTCTATGCAAGTGTTGTTCAGACGGACCTGCGGATAAGATTAAATATTGTAACAGAAATCTATCTATCTCGAATGGTTAGTGTCAATCTAGTGTCAAAGTTTTCAAGCCGCCCAAAGGCCTCTGACTTGGCTTAACGACTGCTATCAGTATATAACCGCCGCGAGTGAGTTTTTACGTGCCTTCCGAAGCACGGAGACGCTCAGTTGAAATACTAAGCGGTCACCTATCTATAGACTGACCGCGCCAAAGGTTGCTTCACTCGCTAATCGTTTAACGATCAGTCAGAGCACGACAAAGTGACTACACCTGATGGTAAGCGTAGTGCAGTCCAAAAAACCAGCGACCACCAACAAACAATGAGTTTATCGATGGTCTCCAGAATCATGCCGGCCTGTATAGGCTTCTTCACACTCGGAAGAGAGAAGAAGCAAATCGAGAGGTTTGCGACAGGCGGTTGACTGATGCAGGCACAGGTATACAAGGATTTACCCCTAAACTCGGCCCCTGCCAACCATCAAGTCATGTCGCAAGCCCCTCGGGAGAAGCGGATACACACTGGCTAATTCAACGCGATCCACGCAAGCCGTGTAGATCACAGCATGTCAGGTTTTAACACCATGTGTACGGTGGTCGCTATCCGGGCGGATCATATCACCAGCACAAACTGAAGAGCTCACCTTTCCTTCAGGACAGAAGCATCCCTCAACAGGTTTGTTGGTGCACTTCTCCGGGTTCTGTTCGAGCTGGTCGTTGTTGTCGCAGGTTCGTTCGCAGTCCACACACGTCCTGTATACCAGTGGCTCCTCGCTGTATACGAAAAAATATGTTGAATGTTTTGGATAACGTAACTTGTTGGTTAAAATAATAGAAAAATAAGTTAACTATCCTATTCTGCTGATGCCTGAAGGACGTAATGTATGGACGTAGGAAGTGTAAAAAAATCATAAAACTCGTTACAAAAAGGTGTAGTCACTGATTGCATTACTAGGACATAAATAATGTATTTTTTTTTCTTTCAATAGTGATGTGATCTTAACGATCGTAATAAACGAGTGATTAATATTAGAGTGATATTTTAAGCTGCTTAGATGTTGATAGGTTCTCATACATAAACGCTGCAATGTAAGGGACATTCCCATTTGCCAGCCCAGGGCCTCTGGACTAAATATCGTAGGCATTTAATTTATTTTTTGTGTACGGTTAAAGATTGACATGTAGTATACGTGGTATTATTTCTTCTTCTTTTTAATTTATGGCTTTGCATTATTATGCATTTCGCCAATGACAAGTATAATTTATTCTCAAGTCTTCACAAGAACGATGAAATATCGGTGTGGAAATGTTCAAGGTCTTGTTAGAGTTTTGGTGTGAATTCATTCCAGTAGGGTGCTTAATTCACTTATTTCAATGTTTCCATATACTGTTCATCACCGTCAATGTTTATTGCAAAAATACACACCACATTTATATAACAAACACAAGTAACCTAGTTTTTAAATAAATTAAAATAAGCGATGAAATGCACTGTCAGAATTCCCGCCTAAACTCCAATCTATAAGTTACGTTATCTAAAACCTATTGCAGAAAGAATAAAAAGAAAATAGGACCAAATCCGATTGCATTACTAGGACATAAATAATGTATTTTCTTTTCTTTCAATAGTGATGTGATCTTAACGATCGTAATAAAGGAGTGATTAATAATAGAATGATATTTTAAGATGCTTAGATGTTGATAGGTTTTCATACATACACACTCCAATTTTCCTTATCCCTTGACTAAGATATCATAGGTATTTAATTTATTTTATGTGTATGGTTAAAGATTGACATGTAGTATACGTGGTATTATTTCTTCTTCTTTTTAAAATGGCTTTGCATTATTATGCATTTCGCCAATGACAAGTATAATTTATTCTCAAGAACGATGAAATATCGGTGTGGAAATGTTCAAGGTCTTGTTAGAGTTTTGGTGTGAATTCGTTCCAGTAGGGTGCTTAATTCACTTATTTCAATGTTTCCATACACTGTTCATCACCGTCAATGTTTATTGCACAAATCCACACCACTTATATACAACAAACACAACTAAACAGGTTTATGACATAAATTAAAATAAGCGATGAACTGCACTGTCAGAATTCCCGCCAAAGCTCCAATATATAATTTACATTATCTAAAACCTATTGCAGAAAGGATTAAAGGAAAATAGAACCAAATCCGATTGCATTACTAGGACATAAATAATGTATTTTCTTTTCTTTTTACACGCTTTTTATTAACTTCACCTGTATGTTTGTTTGTTTGTAACCGACTCCTTTGGGCACGATTTTGACCCACTTTAAACGGCCAGATTTCGTTCAAACTTTGTAGATTTATCGAGGACCGATGACAATACAATAATTTGATAAAAAAAAAAAAAAAATTAATAATAATAAAATAATAATTTAATTTAATTAATTATTGATATTCAGGTTAGGAATTAAAATTGTACTCTCTGGATCTTCGTTAATTATAGGGAATATCGTAGTATCTAATAGTGTCAATAGATGGCGCTTTTTTGATGTTCGGGTTTAAAATTAAAATTATACTCTCTGTTACAATATATTAATATATTAACTAAAAAATGAAAAATAAATAATAGTTTTAAAAAAACTAAAAAACACGCTTTTATAGAAAGTCTAACTAAAAAATTGAAAATAAATTTGAAGAAAACAATGAATTTTATTGTAAAAAAGCGTGGGGTGCTTTTTAAGATACTATCTAAATGATAATCCTTCTACTCATATGTGTCAATATAATATTGATTACTATTTACACCATGCACCGCACGCTTTTTTTACAATAAAATTCATTGTTTTCTTCTACTACTATGATCTTAACGATAGTAATAAACGCGTGATTAATATTAGATCGATGATTAAAGAATGACATGTAGTATACGTGGTATAATTTAATGTGGTAACGTAATCGCCACACAGTATAGTATATCTCACCATGGGTAGGGGCAGAGATCGTCCCGCCAGTGCGGCAGACAGACGGCTTGCGCGCGGCACGCGGCGGCGTACCGTCCGAGCGCGGCGCACGCGTCACTCGCGTTGGCGCACTGGTCCGCCTCGCACGACGCCACGAACGGCTCCGGGTCCACCAGCGCGTGGCACTACAACAGCGCAACAATGTTTTCTTTTTTTAAAACACACACACACATACAATAATAAACATAATATGTACACCCATTTGAGTGGTAGAGCCACGCTCAGTTTTGTCTACAGCATAAATGGGCTGGCTCGACCGGGTCGTTACCACTGTCTCACAGAAAACCGACGCAAAGTAGCGGCTTGCTGCTGCGTTTCTTACGGTGAGTGAGATATCCGACCCAAATCCCCTCCCCTTCCCAATCCCTAATTATTCCCTTTCTTAAAGATCGGCAACGCGCCCATGATTATTCTGGTGGTGGACGTACATGGGCGGTGGAGATCACTTACCATCAGGTGACCCACGTGCTCGTTTGCCGGCCTACGCTATAAAAAAAAACACCCAAATCCTAAAAAAACGACGTGTACAAGCTTAGTGTTGCGTTTTGTACGGTGAGTGTGATTTACGTAGACCCAAATATCTCTCCCCTTTCAAATCTTTATTTTTTTTTTAATTAATAAATTTAACAAAACAAAATCAGTAAACAAGTACCGACCATTTATATTATGATATTTCGTTTGCCGATCATTATTTAAAACAAAACTGCCTTACCGGTCCAAATCGATCAGCATTATATAGGTTGAGGCAGGGGTTCTTGTCCGGCGGTGGCGGCACACATTCCGGTAGGGGCTCGGGTTCAGTACATTGTTCCTGTGGTGGCACGTCCAACGTCTCCAGCGCTGCGGGACTTGCTTGCCAGCTCTTGCCGTACTATACATTAAAAAAAACTACTTACTAAACTAAAACTTTATTTATTTATTAGGATTACCAACAATTGTCACATCGATAAATATACAAAAAAATCTGCTAAAAATTTATACTAAATGCACAACCACGTAAAGGTAATCTCAGCATGCAAAACAATTTTATTACAGTATGTATTACACTTACTAATGTTAACTATAAAGATGTGGCTTATAGTTAAGTAGTTTTATGCATGGTAGAGCCTCGCAGTAGACAGTTTTGTCTACAGCATGAATGATCCGGCTCGACCGGGTCGTCACCACTGTCTCGCAGAAAAGCGTCGTGAAGTAGCGGCTTGCTGCTGCGTTTCGTACGGTGAGTCCCAAATCCCCTCCCCTTCCCAATCTCTAATTATCCCTTTCCCTTAAGGTCGGCAATGCGCCCATGATTCTTCTGGTATTGTAGGCGTACATGGGCGGTGGAGATCACTTACCATTAGGTGACCCACTTGCTCGTGGCTGTCTATGCTATAAAAAAATATAGGAGGCAAACTTCAAATATTTACTTATTTGTTTGTCATCAACACGCATATATGATGTTTCAAAGCTGTTAAAATTAAAATATTTAGCCAATAAAAAAAAACTAAAAAACAGTCTTTTATAAAAAATCCAACTAAAAATAGAAAATAAATTTGAAGAATAAAATGTATTTTATTGTAAAAAAAGCTAATAAAAGCGTGTTAAAAAGTGATGAGCTAATGATCACCTCCTCGAAATCAGTAGTTACGGTGCCGTTGCTGGTGATGAGGAACTCCTGGTATCCTGCGCACACTCCGCATAGACCCTCAGTCTGGTTGCCATACAGGAACGAAGGCACGTGGACTGCAAACTCCATCTTCGACTCGAGGACCGTTAGCTGTAAGGTTTTTTAAGATAACTATATTTATATGCTGGTGGTAGGATATTCATATCCGCCCGGATAGCGACCACCGTACACATAGTGTTAAAAACTGCTATAGTGACCCACATTGTGTGGATCGGGTTTCAGGATCGGGCAGTGTGTATCCGGTTCTCCCGAGGGGCTTGCGACATGACTTGATGGTTGGTTGGGGCAAGGTATGGAGGTACATTCTTGTATCCCTGTGGCTGCATGGGTCATCGGCCTGTCTTGTCACAGGCCCCTCAATTTGCTTCTTCTCTCTTTGTAGTGTGAAAAAACATTTATACAGGCTGGCATAATTTTGGGACCACCGATATTGCCCTAGTGCCTTTGAATTTGACCCATTTATCTAGCCGCCAGTCGTCTGTCATTCAGTAATTTTATTTTTCATGTATGCATTGAGTTATGTCCGAATTTGTAGAACAAAAGTTCTTCCTTATGGGGTCAGCTATCTAGTCCTGCGAGGATGCTGGTGACTTAAAAGTAACCCTTTATACGCGTCAAATTAAGAACCTCTGGGTGTTTTTGTCTTCAGTTTTAAAGGTGATTGAAGACATAATATTAGATTAATATCTTCCATTATTAGTTTCTGGGAATCTATCGATTGTAGAAGTTGAAAGGAAATATCTAATGTTCTGACCTCGACGTGTATGTCTTGTATTTTGACAGTGACGTCCTGCCCGTTGACCAGGCTGATGGTACCCCATTCCTTCTTCACGGGATATTTGTATATCGTCTTGTCTCCGATAATTGTTATTAGCTGCAACAGATACTTTATTAAATACCTTTTTAAAGACAATTGGTTTTTCAGAAATTATTTATCAGAATTTATTATAAAATGAGAACATATGAGATTGCCTATAGTGAAAAGTGGTATGTTTTTTTGAGTGTCATAATTAAATTCATAGCTGTTAATGTATTTACAAGGTGGTAGGTCCCTCGTATGCGAGAGGCCGTCTGGGTTGGTATCACCGCGCCGTCCATTGCTACCGCCATGCAACAGTGTGTAAGCACTGTTGCGTTTCTGTTTGAAGGACATTGAAGCCAGTGACAATATGAGCGCAGTTCAGTCCCCTGACGAGACGAGCAAGGCGCTCGCGCCACGCCTGCCCATAAACAGAAGCAACACCACACAGAACGTTGAATTACAAAGCACTGATCTGTGCTCGTCACCCTGAGACATAAGATGTTAAGTCTCATAATGCGCAGTAATTTTACAAGCAACTCCACGTGCGTGATCAGGCTTATTGTTATATTTTCGATTACCATCCTCGCAGCGAAATAAAATGTTAAGCAGTTTTTAAATCTAATCATTAAAAGTTTTGTCGAAATGGGTTCAGTAGTTTTGGCATGACTCGAACAATTCGAACAAGTTTATAAACAGAAAATGTTAAAAATAGTCTTACTTTCTTAGTGACGGGATCTTTGCTGATGTGGATGATATCCTTTTCGTAGATCAAATGAACGATCTTGGTGCAGACCACGTCCACGTTGTCTTCGCATGGTCCGTTTGTTGCGTACACCTGGAATAAAGAATTTATTACAAGTTCTGTTGTTTGGAGAGACCTACCATCAATACCCACAACTGTAACACCACGTTAGACTATTGCATGATGATGCACATAACAATAGTGGGCACAGCAAAATGACTGCACTACACCTGATGGTAAGCGCAGTGCAGTCCAAAAAACAATGACTACCGACAAACAATTTTATCGGAACACCACCAGTCACACACACAGTCACTGTCACCAGAATCATGCCGGCCTGTATAAATGCTTCTTCACATTTCGAAGAGGGAAGAAGTAAATCGACAGGCAGGTACAGGGATGCAAGGATGTACTCCTATACCCGCCCCAACCAACCATCAAATCATGTCGCAAGCCCCTCGGGAGAACTGGATATACACTGGCTGATTCTGGAACGCGATCCACACAAGATGTGTGGGTTATTATGGCAGGTTTTAACACCATGTGTACGGCGGTAGCTATCTGGGCGGATATAAATATCCTACTACCGCTCCACCATCAGTCATCTGCCGGTCCTGTCGCAAGCCCCTCAATTTGCTTCTTCCCTCTCCGAAGACGGAAGAATTTATACAGGCCGGCATTACTCTGGTGACCACTGATAAACTCATTGTTTGTCGGTGGTCGATGGTTTTTTTTGGACTGCACTACGCTCACCATCAGGTGTAGTGCAGTCACTTTGCCATGCTCGAAAAAAAACTTTTTCTGTCGGTCACTAATTATAAATACCTGATACTTATGCTGTCCTGTCTCGTTCCTATCCCGGGACGCTAGGTAGGTGCAGTTACTCATGAAGGGCAGGTCATCGCCTTCAAACGTCACGTATTTACCCGGAGTACCGACGCCCGTGCATGTGCCTGGATATTGGATGGGAAACCATATATGCATTTGCAAGCTCTCCGGTGTTGCAGGTGTTCATAGGCGGCGGTGATCACTTTCCATCAAGTGAACCTCCTGCCCGTTTGCCCCCTTTTTTCCATAAAAAAACTATAATGGTAACGCTCTTACGAAGGTGGGCTTACCGGCAGCGGAGTCAAAGCTGGAGTTTTTGAATGGAATTGAGTCGGAGTAGAAGAGTAACATATTTTTGTTAACTGTTAGGCTTAATTTCAATGAGCAATTAATTCGAAAGATCTACGGCTGAGTTTCTTGGTGCTTCTCCTCAGACAAGTGGGCATTTTTGAAGCACTGGTAAAGTCATTTCAATGTAATTTAGGTATAGGTATGAGTGGTAGAGCCACGCTGTAGACAGTTTTGTCTACAGCTTGGCTAGGCTACACGAGGACTTCTTTTTGAGGAAACTTCTGGAGGAGGTTACAAGGTGGTAGGTTCCACTTATGCAAGAGGCCGTCTGGGTTCGTACCACCACTTCTCTATTTCCGTCGCTTAACAGCAGAGCGTTATTGTTGTGTTTCAGTTTCAAAGACATTGAAGCCAGTGAAGTTACTGGGTAATATGAGACTACATATCTGGGGTGAAAAGCACAGTCCAGTGACATGCTTAGTAATTCAAACTTCTATGTGGTGTTGCGTCTGTTTATGGGCAGGATATCCGCGATATCCGTGATCATATCCGTGGTGCTTTACATCTGGCTTCTCCAGTTGTAAATATCCTTACACTTGAGGTTGAGACCTCAATATTTCCAACTCCTCCCTAACCTTCTGTCTTATTAATTTGGTTGCCAGACAAAGACATTTAGGTATTCCCAGAGACTCGCCGAGCTTCCCTGCTCGGTGTCACAAAAATGCGTGCCACTGCTGATCCTGATGCACAGGAGTTACAGTGGCGGGTGTGTGGGCGGGATAGTCTCGTGTTTATGGACAGGCATAGCGTATAAAATACTATATGAGTGGTATAGTATTATATACGCTACATGAGTGGTAGAGCCACGCTGTATACAGTTTTGTCTACAGCATGATTGGGCCGGCTCAACCGGGTCATTACCACTGTCTCACAGAAAACCGACGTAAAGTAGCGGCTTGCTGCTGCGTTTCGTTCGGTGAGTGAGATATCCGGAGGCCCAAATACCCCTCCCCTTTCCAATGCATAATTCTCCCTTTCCTTTAAGGTCGGCAATGCGCCCATAACTCTTCTGATATTGTGGGCATACATGGGCGGTGGAGATCACTTACCATCGGGTGACCCACTTGCTCGTTTGCCGATCTATGCAATAAAAAAAAATACTCACAGTCGAGACAGTCAGCCGGCACGACGCACTGGTCCCCCTTCCTGAGCTTGCCCTCGGGGCAGTAGCAGCCGGGGTGGCACTCGCCCTCCTCCACCGGACACGCGCGGAATGACGTGCTGTCACTCGAACACGTTGCCTCACAACGCTTGCGGTAACAATCGTAGTGCACCAGTGGTGGTGGACATTCCGCCGCTGTGACATAATAGAATTCATTTGATTTGTCTATTTCTACCGCCAAGCAACTTTGTGTAAGCACTGTTGCTGTTTTTGAAAGACATTGAAGCCAGGGAAATTGCTGAGCATTATGAGACTTAATTTCCTATGTCTCAGAGTGACGAGTGCAGTTTAGTACTATATTTGTAATTCAAAGTTCTATGTGGAGTTGCTTCTGTTTATGGGCAGGCGTGGCGCTTACCATCATGCGAGCGACGTGCTCATCTCGCCATTCAATCAAATAATTAAAAAAAGATTATTTGTTTATTCATTTATTTTTGAGATCCACAAATATTTGGTCTAGGTGTTGTGGGACCGCAAGTCCCTCGTAGTTCCTGATACCCACGATGTAGGTTAACCTAGTCTGGGGTCAGGATTTGCGACTGTTGGGTGTATTTATTGATGACTAGCTTTTGCCAGCGGCCCGGCCAGTGTGAGCGGCCTTTTGTGGGTTAATTAGCCTGTGTCTTAATCAGGGTTCGAAAATATCCGATATTTATTATAAATATCAAAATATCGGATATTTATGATATATATCCGATATATATCAAGTTTGATATATATCCATTTTGTATGAAAGCCATATTATTATTTTATTGTATTATTTATGAATACTGTTTGCATATGTGTTACATACACATACTAAAAATATAAAATAAAAAACTCGTTTTTGGATAAGGCAAAATCAACTAAAAACCATAAACTCTTCTTTTAGGGCAGAAGTGTTGCCATTTATGGATTAGAACTTACCATTAGGGAGTATGTTTTAACACTACTCCCACGCCATCTATATTTAGGAAGTAGAAATACAGTAACAAACTCTAAAAATTACTTAATAACATTAATTTTTCAAAACATTTTTGTATTGCAATATATTAAAAAAAATATATTGATATATATCGTCAAACCCAGCTTGATATATATCGGATATATATCTTGATATATATCAATTGATATATATCCTCGAACCCTGGTCTTAATCCAAGTCATGGACTACCTGTGTGTCAAATTTTACCCAAAACCGTTCAGGTGTGATTGACTAACAAACATCTAAATTCACAAAAGACAAGTATCTAAACTTTCATATTTATAATAGTAGTAAGACTTGTTAACTATTGTAAAGATGAAAATTGACTGGAGCTACATAAGGACCTTTGCTTTAAGTACATAGAGAGAAAATTATCTTTCTTTCTGATAATATTACGAAATTGAAACTGACAACTTACTAAAGTCTCGAAATTAAGATGACAGATAAATGAATAAATATCTTTATACTGGTGCCAACAATATTGGTTCGAAAATATTTCGTGTCATTGAAGATGTCATTGTCGCAAAGATCGGGAAGGATTAGGATAATAATATACTGGATATCTGTAACCGTGATAGGTTCTAAGACTGAAAAAAGCAGCAATGCTTCTTTTGTTTCATTTTGTTTCATAAAATACCCAACAGTCACACACATAGCCCTGACCTCAAAGTAAGATATGATAATCTTGTGTGGTGGGTGTTAGAAACTACAAAAGTCTTTAGGTCTCATAACACCCAGACCTAAAGAAATATTTGTGGAACACAACAAATTGTTTCGGTGCGGCAATCCAACCCGCGGATTCATAAAAAATGTTTACACAAATATCAGACCTAAAACTAATAGGAGATGAAACTGATGAAATGAAATGATGACGAAACCTAAACCTCAGTCCACCTCGTGACCACGAATAAAAAGATTTCGAAACGTCGGGATCAAAATTAATAAAAAATCGCGATGAAATCCGTTTAAGTTAATTTTATTTCAATGTGTAATATTCGCGTAAACATAAGAAATCATTATAGAAAGAAAGAAAAGAAAGAAAGAAACAATTTATTTGGTTTTTCATGATAAAAATGGTACAATTTACTTAACTTACATAAAGAATGAAAAACCAAAATGAACTCAGCTCAGCTTCGTGCTATAGCATATAAGCTACAGCGCTGATTTTCAACCGAGCCCATCAGTGATTCCATCCTTGGTATTAAATGTGTGTATAGATGAAACTGTATTGTCTTGTGTAATGTCGACTTACGGCAATCAATCATCATCCTCCACGTGTCCAGTTCCACGTCCTTGTCAGCGGCCAGGCACTCCGCCACCATCTGTTCCAGGAACAGGCAGCGGCACTCCTCTTGCGTCATCTTCGTGCCGTTGACTACCAGTTGAGAGCATTCTAGAACCTTCTCCAGGCAAATGTGGCGCCATTTGTTCAGACTAAGAACTTCCGCGCATTGGGATAGCGGTTCCTCGCTGAAAGGCATGGGTAGTTAAAATACTAGAATCCAAATTTTCCGGACAAAGTATCATTTCAGTGCCATGCAGTGCTTTGTAATTCAAAGTTCTGTGTGGTGTTGCTTCTGTTTATGGGCAGGCGTGGCGCTTACCATCAGGCGAGCGGCTTACCCGTCACGTCATTCAATCAAATAAAAAAAACTGGCAATTAGTGAACCCTTATTTTATTTATTAATAGCCATTTGGAATTGTTTACCGCATTAAGCAAATAAGGCTTCGTAACTTAAAAAATAAACAATAACTCACGTGATAACTTTGCATAGATCCCAAACCCTCGTCTGTTCCTTTGGTGGCCTGATCTTGGGCGCGCACTGGTCGGCGGGTAGACCAGGCTTGGCCCACCCGCGGCCGAACTCATCGATGCTGGTGGCGAGGCGACCATCAGGCAGTCGACGGTCGTTGGTCGGGTTGCCGTCGAACGCGCCACACATCCCATCGACAAAGCCCATGTATTTCTTGTGGACCTGGTTTGAGTTTCGACGTTTGTGTTACTAGAGTGTTTTGGCGGGAATTCTGACAGTGTAATTATTCTCTTATTTCAATTCATTCTTAAACTAGTTTAAAATTGTGTTCGTTGTATAAAAGTGGTAGGGATTTGTGCAATAAACATTGACGGTGATGAATAGATGAATTTAGGTGACTTTTGAAGAAGTGAATTGATCGACCTCTCGTGTTTTTGATTCGCTTAGAAAGTCGTCTAGTCGCTTTTCTTTAAGGTCAGCAACATGCCTATCATCATTCTTCTGGTATTGTGTGCGTACATGGTACACTTGCTCATGTGATGGTCTACAAAAAAAGTTCCACTTACTCCAATCTTAACATCCCCAGTCTTAGTAAAGAGCACGGTGAAGTTGTATTTCCTGGACCTGATGGAGACACCATCGCCAAGCCGGTCTACATCGAAGCTGTTCTTCTGGAAGCAGATCTTCCTCGTCTGCTCTATGGTATACTCGTAGTTGTCGTATTCGATCATCATGGTAGGCTTCACCAGTATCAATTGGTCGTCTTGGAAGACTACTAACTCGTTTTGGCATCCATCTTCGACGCATTTCTTGCGAACTGAAAGGGATGAACAGAAGTTAAGCATTTCATTAAGGAAGGTTTACAATGACGGAAGGGTACCTGACTGAGTGGCAACCACCGACTTTAAGACGGCGTAATTCTAGCGACCATCAAAGAACACGTTTTTCAAATGCCCAAAAGGAAAAATAGATTACTTGGCTTCGTTATTTATTAAAGTAGAAAGGTAAGACCAAAAATATTTTCTTAAGATTTTAAGGTGGTATATTCCACCTAACAATCGAAAATATTTTTGAAGTGATAACTTCTTATGGGAGGGTGAACCGAAACGTTCCGTAACGCGAGCGCTCCATCGACCAGCCAGCGTTAGCTGACCTCCCTGGAACATCGATTATTTCGAAGTCCCAGGTGGCGTCACACAGTGACCAGTCAGCTTGGACCGGACTTTTACCGGACATCAACCGGACTTTGACCGGGCTTTAACCGGACTTTGACCGAGCTATGACCGGAGTTTGACCGGACTTTGACAGGTCTTTGGCCGGACTTAGACCGGACTTAGACCGGACTTTGACCGGACTTTAACCGGACTTCGACCGGTATTTGACCGGACTTCGACCGGACTTCAACCGGACTGTGACCGGGCTTTAACCGGACTTTGACCGGGCTATGACAGGTATTTGGCCGGACTTAGACCGGGCTTTAACCGGACTTCGACCGGTATTTGACCGGACTTCGACCGGACTTTAACCGGACTTTGCTAGGGCTTTGACCGGATTATGACAAACTTCGACAGGGCTTTAACCGGACTTCGACCGGACTTTGACCGGGCTTTGACCGGATTTTGACAAGGCTTTGACTGGACTTTGAACGGATTTTGACAGGACTTTGACTGGTATTTGACCGGACTTTAACCGGACTTTGACTGGTATTTGACCGGACTTTAACCGGACTTCAACCGGACTTTGACCGCTCAGACCGGGCTTTAACCGGACTTCGACCGGGCTTTAACCGGACTTCGACCAGTATTTGACCGGACTTCGACCGGACTTTGACCGGATTTTAACCGGACTTCGACCGGACTTTGACAGGACTTTGACCGGACTTAGACCAGACTGTTACCGGACTTCGACCGGTATTTGACCGGACTTCGACCGGACTTTGACCGGACTTTAACCGGACTTTGATAGGGCTTTGACCGGATTATGACAAACTTGGACAGGACTTTAACCGAACTTTGACAGGACTTTGACCTGGCTTTGACCGGATTTTGATAAGACTTTGACTAGACTTTGACTGGACTTTAACCGAATTTTGGCAGGACTTTGACCAGACTTTGACCGGATTTTGACAGGACTTTGACCGGTATTTGACCGGATTTTGACCGGACTTTAACCGGACTTTGCTAGGGCTTTGACCGGATTATGACAAACTTCGACAGGGCTTTAACCGGACTTCGACCGGACTTTGACCGGGTTTTGACCGGATTTTGACAGGTTTTTGACCGGATTTCGATTGGACTTTAACCGGACTTCGATAGGACTTTTACCGGGCTTTGACCGGACTTTGACAAGGCTTTGACTGGATTTTGACCGGATTTTGACAGGACTTTGACTGGTATTTGACCGGACTTTGACTGGTATTTGACCGGACTTTAACCGGACTTCAACCGGACTTTGACCGCTCAGACCGGGCTTTAACCGGACTTCGACCGGGCTTTAACCGGACTTCGACCGGGCTTTAACCGGACTTCAACCGGTATTTGACCGGACTTCGACCGGACTTTGACCGGATTTTAACCGGACTTCGACCGAACTTTGACAGGACTTTGACCGGACTTAGACCGGACTGTTACCGGACTTCGACCGGTATTTGACCGGACTTCGACCGGACTTTGACCGGACTTTAATCGGACTTTGATAGGGCTTTGACCGGATTATGACAAACTTGGACAGGACTTTAACCGAATTTTGGCAGGGCTTTGACCGGACTTTGACCGGATTTTGACAGGACTTTGACCGGTATTTGACCGGATTTTGACCGGACTTCAACCGGCCTTCGACCGGACTTTGATAGGGTTTTGACAAACTTTGACTAGACTTTGACTGGACTTTAACTGAATTTTGGCAGGACTTTAAACCGGTATTTGACCGGACTTTGACAGGACTTTGACCGGTATTTGACCGGATTTTGACCGGACTTTAACCGGACTTCGACCGGACTTTGATAGGGTTTTGACCGGGTTTTGACAAACTTTGACAGGACTTTGACCGGATTTTGACCGGTATTTGACCGGATTTCGACTGGACTTTAACCGGACTTCGACCGGACTTTGATAGGACTTTGACCGGGCTATGACCGGATTTTGACAAGACTAACATTACTTTGACTGGGCTTTAACCGGATTTTGGCAGGACTTTGACCGGTATTTGACCGGATTTCGACTAAACTAACCGGAAGTCGACCGGACTTTGACCGGGCTTTGACCGGATTTTGACAAGACTGACATTACTTTGACTGGACTTTAACCGGATTTTGGCAGGACTTTGACCGGTATTTGTCCGGACTTTGACAGGGCTTTGACTGGACTTTGACCGGATTTTGACAGGACTTTGACTGGTATTTGACCGGACTTCAACCGGACTTTGACCGGATTTTGACAGGACTTTGACTGGTATTTGACCGGACTTCAACCGGACTTTGACCGGACTTTGACTGGACTTTGACCGGATGTTGATAGGACTTTGACCGGTATTTGACCGGACTTTAATCGGACTTCGACTGGACTTTGACAGGACTTTGATAGGGTTTTGACAAACTTTGACTAGACTTTGACTGGACTTTAACTGAATTTTGGCAGGACTTTGACCGGTATTTGACCGGACTTTGACAGGACTTTGACCGGTATTTGACCGGATTTTGACCGGACTTTAACCGGACTTCGACCGGACTTTGATAGGGTTTTGACCGGGTTTTGACAAACTTTGACAGGACTTTGACCGGATTTTGACCGGTATTTGACCGGATTTCGACTGGACTTTAACCGGACTTTGATAGGGCTTTGACCGGGCTATGACCGGATTTTGACAAGACTAACATTACTTTTACTGGGCTTTAACCGGATTTTGGCAGGACTTTGACCGGTATTTGACCGGATTTCGACTAAACTAACCGGACTTCAACCGGACTTTGACCGGGCTTTGACCGGATTTTGATAAGACTGACATTACTTTGACTGGACTTTAACCGGATTTTGGCAGGACTTTGACCGGTATTTGACCGGACTTTGACAGGGCTTTGACTGGACTTTGACCGAATTTTGACAGGACTTTGACTGGTATTTGACCGGACTTCAACCGGACTTTGACCGGATTTTGACAGGACTTTGACTGGTATTTGACCAGACTTCAACCGGACTTTGACCGGACTTTGACTGGACTTTGACCGGATGTTGACAGGACTTTGACCGGTATTTGACCGGACTTTAATCGGACTTGGACTGGACTTTGACAGGACTTTGATAGGGTTTGGCCGGGCTTTGACCGGATTTTGACAAACTTTGACAGGACCTGGACCGGACTTTGACAGAAGTTTGACAGGGCTTTGACATGACTTTGACCGGACTTCGTAACGTAACGCGTTACGGCGCCACTCTGGCTTCCCTTTCTCTCACGCATACGGCAGTAGTAGGCAGGCTCCTCCGCTCTCACTTTAACTCACATAAGTTTAAGTTATCACTTCTGTCGAGCGTCCCGAGACGCACACTTTTTTTTTTATTATTTAATTATTTAAATTAGCTACCCGCGCCGGCTTCGCACGGTTATAACTATGTTTGTTATGACATTACATTACACATATTCGAATTTTTCTGTGCTAATAGTATGTATTATACATATAAACCTTCCTCACGAATCACTCTATCTATTGCTGAAAACTGCATTAAAATCCAAGTAAAAGATCTAAGTGAAGAGACAGTGGAAGCAACTTCATTTTATACTATGTAAACACGAGTACTCACGGATGACAAGCCAAGAATCAAATCTGTTCTCCCTGGCGAGGATGTGGTAGCACACGTCATATTTGTACTCGTTGCCATCGAATGTGTTGAACGTACGTCCTGTGACATTGCAGAAGACTGGTCGCTCCGGTGGAGGCACACATTCGTACCTACATCACAATTTAGACATAGATTAAATTTGGTTGGGTTTTTGTATGAAGAGTGTAAGAGAAATGCCTCTGACAACTGAGACAGATCGTACTACTGGTGATGATTATAGACATAATACTACTATCGCGAATAAACCTTCCAGTTTCTTTTCATGCAACATCATGTTTGGATAGAAAAATACAATGGTTATTCTTATATCGTTAAAAAATCTGTTTGTTTCAAGCATAGCAATGTGATTACGCTACACCTGATTGTAAGCGCTGTGCAGTCCAAAACCAGCGACCACAGACAAACAATGAGTGTATCTGTGGTCACTAGAATCATGCCGGCCTGTACAAATTACCACCTGTCTCAGTTTTTGGAATTCACCCTTACATACCGAGTGGTATGTGCCTTGTTGGTCTAGTGACAGTAAGCGTCAAGTGTATTAGATGGATCTTAAATTGGCAGTTATTGGACGAGTGAAGAGCGAAGCTCATTGCCGGATATAAAGATAGGTTTATCCAGGTATGGGAGGACACAATATGTTGTTAATCATTATGATAATAAAACAGATGACATTATAGAAGATGGTAAAAATGCCAATAGTGATAAAGATGTTGATTTCGATGTCGATATTGAACTATTAAATCACTAAATTATACTGTAAATACTTACTGAGGACATTTATTCGGACCAGAAGAGCCACGTTCCAACTTCAGAGTATATCCAGGCGGGCAAGAAGTTACTGAGCATACAACAGGCGCGGCAGTAACGCCGGGCGGTGTGAACGGAGGCAGTTTTGGAATGCACTTGAACTGTACGCATTCTTGCTTCGTCGGTTGGTGACTGTTATCCACGTCAGGCTTGTCAAGGGAGAAGGCTTGGTTCGGCTTCGGTGGGGGTGGTAGACCTTCAAATTCAATTAGATAGTGTTCTAATAAAATAACATAAGCCCACACCTGTATCCCCGAAGGGTGTGGAAGAGGTGCAAATAGTGCTACACGTTTTGCCATATTTATTTCTGAGATATCCGCCATGCCAGACACCAATTTCAACTATGAGAAACTAAGTGTTTTTTCACCTCAAAAATCTCAAACATAAATTCCGATTGCCGGCCCTGGGATTTGAATCCTGGACCACACGATTTAACAGCCATTAGACTTATGACACTATAGTGATAGATAGTGTTAGAACTGATAGTGATGGAACTGAGTGCTGTTCAATGTTGAATACTACGAGAGTTTAACACGTTTAGATTAAAACTATACTAACAATTATGTACAAAAACGTAAATTTAAGGCCATTAATATAGAAATTCAAAAAATTTACGAATAGTTAGTTTAGCTGTATCACGTGTTTTTATATATCAACCTGTTTATATGTCTCTAAAGTAAGCTAATATTCTATCGACCCTGCACAGAGAAATTAAGCAGTAAACGCATTAAGATTAGAATTTAACATAATAACATACCTCCCTTGGAGTATCCTCCTTTGGAGTAACCTCCCTTAGCGTATCCTCCTTTAGCATACCCTCCTCTTCCATAACCTTTGTATCCTTTGTAATATCGTTGGTAAGAAACCCTTGGCCTGGGTGGAGGCAGGTCTGAAGTCGTGTACCGAGAGTAGCTTGACTTCGTAGCATAACTTACAATATAACCAGGCGGGCATTTCACTTCTGGACATTCTTCGGCTGCAAGAGTCAGAATATCTTGTACTACGTATACAATGAGTATACGAATTTAAGAGGCAGTTGAAGCAATGATTAGAGGGATTTTGTACGATGTCACTTAAATTTAATCAATGTTTATCCTAAATAATGTTTTTTATTTGAAATAAAACTAATTGATATTTAAAAAAACCGTTTAAATTTGTTTTATTTCAATGTATAATTATCGCGTAAACGTAAGTAATAACAGTGTTTTGTCTTTTTTGCCCTGAATTATTTAATAAGAAAGGAATGAGCAAAAAAGTGATTGGTGAATATAACGCTTTTAAGAGGCAGAGATTATTGATTTTGGCTAAACAAGCAATATACGGCGATGACTCGATTAGTGACATTTATTTCATCTAAAAAAAATACTAAACAGGATAGAAATAGCTTACAAGAGAAACATCGAATAATAATAATATGGAATTTTTTATTGTATTTTTTTTAAATTCCTAGTTATTATCTAATTATGATGTACTCTTAGGCTGCCGTCTTGTATCCTATCCTTATCTTTATCCCATGGTTTCTGTTCGAGATTACCTTAAGCGATAAGGCCGTCGTACTATGTATAATAAGTTTATTTTTTCTGTCTTTCTAAATTTGTCAGACAGTTTTGTCTACAGTATAAATGGGCCGGCTCGACTGAGTCGTTACCACTAAATACAATCGCGTAACCGCCGTCAAAAAAGCTCCATAAATTACGCAGCGCCATGTAGCGATAGTGCAGCGTAGCTTTTGATAATTTGTGCCAATTGTCAAGCTTTTAGATGTCGAAGCTCGACACCAACATACAGTGACCCCTGGATAAGTGGGATCTGAAGGGACCTTTATCACTTGTACCGGCTTTTCATTTACCCAGTTTCCCAAATAGGCAGGGTAACATGACAGTTGTCTTATTTATAGAGGGTACCACCATGAGAGGTCGAAATGTACCAGAACTGATACTAACAGTCTAATTCCTTCTCAAAACAAACGCATCATAACTTGTCTACATCTGAGTTGTCCCACTTATTATGGGCTATTGAGCTACAAAGTTCCAAAGCCTGCACTACACTACTCGCGACATTGATCGAAGTTGAGCGAATACGATAGTGTAGAAGGGCACTTCGGTTCGCCTCGTGCAACCTCGGATCGCCTCGGGCGATATCCAGTCGTTGTCGGTTTTTGCGCCCGAGTCAAAGGACTCGAAGTGTCCCGAAGTTCACATAGTTTGTGTGTGTGGTCACATAGTTTGGACTTAGGTCAATTTCGAAGAGTACTTCGTCGAGGTAACTTCGCGAGTAGTGTAGTGCAGGCTCAATGATAGCTAGGTAAACAACGAAAAATCTAAGAAATCAATTCTTAGTTACAAAGGCTTAAAAATTCCCAGTAACAGAGGTATTTCAATGCAAAAGTGTCGGGACCTCATTATAATTATCAACAACAAAGGTTTCTCGCATATCCAGGGCCTACTTATCCAGATTTCACTGTATTAGTATTGTATTTTAAATTTTGAAACGAGCTACTTTTGTGCTGCCGCGAAGACTTCAAATGCTGGGTGTGTCTAACTATGCTTGCTTTGTCTAACTTCGGGAAGTGATGTGCTTTTTTAAATGGTCTACCTGAAATTACAGTAATTCGAAAAATTAAGCGGCAAAGACTAAGAGGAGTATGCCAAAAAGTTCGTGTATTGCACATCTTGCTATAGCAATGCTATATTGAAAATAGCATCCTCACACAACATACGCAATAATATCTTTGGCTGACTGCTGATATTGGTGATAGGATATTCATATCCGTCCGGATGGCGACCACCGTACACATGGTGTTAAATCCTTGAGTGGATTGCGTTCGAGGATCAGCCAGCGTATATCCGATTCTCCCGAGTGGCTTGCGACATGACTTAATGGTTAGTTAGAGTGGGTATAGGGGTACATCCTTGTATCCCTGTGCCTCCATCAGTCACCCGCCATGTCGCAGGCCCTCTTGATTTGCTTCTTCTTTCTTCGGAGTGTGAAGCGTTGTGGCCCGTGCAAGCCGTTTTACTTACGTTTAGTGGTGGTTGGCGCAGGCGTGGTGGTAGGTCTGGCGGATGCGGCGGTCTGCACCACAGTGGTGACGAATGGCGCTTCGGTGAACGCCACCGTGGTGGTGCAGTCGCGCTCGTCATCCGGACAGTCCTGCAGACCGTCGCACCACTTCTCCAGCGGCAGACATATCTTGCTGGTGGGGCATATCTTCTCCCCAGGAGGGCAGGGCTTGCAGGTGCATTCGCAGGACGGTGGTGCCAACAGTTCTGGTTTCAGGTTCTGCAGACGAGGGACAGGGTTTGAAATAGTTTATGGCATATTGAAGTTTAGATCTAAGCTGTGATAAAAGTCAAACTAGACAAAGCGGAGGCCTCTCGCATGCCACCTAGTAATAATTATTTTATTGCTTGTATATTTACTCACAATATTGTCACACTGGCATTCCTTCACTGGCTTGCAACTGGTCACACCACCGAGCTTGCAAACGCATTCATCGCAGTTGGTGCCTCTGAAGGTAGATCCCACGGGATATCTGAGAAAAAAGTTTGATTTTGCTAGATTTTTCACAATTTTTGTTTTTCTGACACGGCAAAGTGACTATAAACGACGTTCAAATAGAATATCGACCGTTAAGAGATATTGCATCCTGCGACCGTGGGCAGAATTATGCCGGCGTGAAGTTACTAAATAATAAATAAATAAATACACCCAACGGTCAAATACATAATCCTGACTCCACAATAAGATACGATTCTTGTGTCGTGGGTATCAGGAACTACGAAAGACTTTCGGTCTCACCACACCCAGACCCCGAGACAAATATTTGTGCACCACACAAATATTTGTCTCGGTGGGGGGATCGAACCCGCGGCTTGTCGAGTCAGAGCTGGCTACTCGCCCGACAAGCCACGGAGGCTGTCATACAAGATATACACTGGCTAATTCCGAAACGCGACCTGCCTTAATGAGTTACTGGCAGATTTTTCAACATGTGCACTACGGTAGTCGCTATGCAGTCGGGAATAATACAAATCGGGAGGAATATAGTCATTGAAATAGTCGAATTCTCTCTTCAGTTCGTTTAGTTTAGTCAGCTTGGGTGACCTGAGGCCTAATTCTTCGCATTAAAAGAAAATGCTTGTGCCTAGTAGTGGGCAGTTTAATAAAACTGATGTATTTACTATATGGCGATTAGGTTATCACATTAAATGATACCACATATACATGTAGTCATTCATTATTTAACCATACACAAATAATAAATGAAATACCTACGATATCTTAGTCAAGGGATTTTTTGAAGTGATAACTTTTTATGGGAGGATGAACCGATTGGTTCCGTAACGCGCGCGTGGTCCATCGATCACCGGAAGGTTCGAGGATAATCGAGAACCTTCCGTGAGACGTCACGCGGGCCAGTTGACCAGCCAGCGTTAGCCGACCTCCCTGGAACTTCTGGTGAGTGAGATATCCTGAGGCACAAATCCCTATCTCTATCCCCTTCCCAATCCCAATCCCTTCACTTTAAGATCAGTAACGTGCCTATCATTCTTCTAGTATAGTAGGCGTACATGTGCGGTGGAGATCACTTACCATCAGGTGACTCATTTGCTCGTTTGTCGGTCTAGGCTATAAATTACAAAAACTAAAAAACACGGTCTTAAAGAAAATCCAACTAAAAACCAAAAATAAATTATAATAAATTTGAAGATGAAAATGTATTTTACTGTATTTTTTTTAATTTTGTATTGTCATCGGTCCTTGATAAGTATGCCAAATTTCGATTTAATCCGACGTTTTGAAGGTTGTCAAAATTATGTTCAAAGTGTCCGTTACATACAAACATACATATGAAGGTAATTAAGGCGTGTTAAAAGATACTCACGTCATGTACGACTCGACGCAGGGACACTGGTTGCGTGCGACGCAGTTCTCTCCGTCGTAGTAGGGCGCGTCCGGGGACCAGCACTCGCACTGCGCCGCCTCCAGCGCCTCCTGCGCCGGCACGCCGGGGCACAGCGCGCATGCGGGGGGCGCCCATGTCGTGCCCGACTCCGTTACCACGGGTATCACTTCTGTCACGGCTGTTGGGGGAACGTGAAACTTCCTTAGCACCGTTGTTATTTGTAAATTCGATGAAACGAAAAAGCGACAGTAAAAATATATTCATCAATAGGGTTTAACATGCGTGAGAATGAGATAGATGCTGTCTCATGTTTGCGCCTGCGTACAATGAAGCCTTCGGAAAATGCGTCATAAACAACGTGGTGTCATGTATCATTCACGTCTTTTATTTTTGCTGAAAATTCACTTCTGCCGTGTGTGAATTGCACCCACACAGTTTTGTTTTTTTTCCATATTTTTATCTCAAGGTGAGTCGTTTTGGATCAGGTTATAGTTTTATGCATGAGACAGAGTACCCTATCGCTGCAATGTCGCCTCTGCAATGTTACAGGTCATTCAAGTACTATTTAACAAGGTGTAATTTTGAAGTTATTTATTTTGTTTGAAAGTTGCTTATTTTTATTTCTGATATAAATTTTTATTTTTTTCTTTGAATAAACTAATATCAACTAGTTTTAACTGCTGTATCATTTAATGTGATAACCAAATCGCCACTCAGTATATTTTTTTTAACTTTTGTACTGACTTGTCATAAGAGCTATTTCAATTGCCTATACGATTAATAAACTATTTCATTTCACTGTCCGTTGTCGCTTGACACTATTGTTCGAATGCGCTACACTTACCATCAGGTGTGGCGAAGTCATTTTTCCGCGGCAGGACATAAATAAAGGTAAAAAATTTGGTCATTCGCTGGCTTATGTTAAATAAAGGACTACTCACGGTAAGGCTCGAAGCAGCCAATAGGCTCCACCCTCATCTCGATACCATCCTTCCACGAGACCGGCAGGATCTTCAGGTATTGCGCGTGCACTGGTGGTCTGAACTCGTTGGTAACAGATGTATCGCGGTCGTAGTTAGCAGGGAACACCTTCTCCTTGCCATCACCGTCGATTATTGGATTGAAGGTGGTGAGGTCCGAAGTGTACTGGACTTTGTATGACGTCACCCATCCAGTGGGACCGCCTTTTGTCGTGATACCGGTCAGATTGCGCGGTGATGTGAAGTTGAACTGGGAGTGGGCGGAAATATTCATAAAAAAAATTGCTCAAGTCATCTCTGAATAGAACTAATTAGGTATTCTCTTGGTTTTCCTCTAATTTAGGTATTGGGTAATTGGGGTCTCTGGTATGCGAAAGTTCGTCAGTGCCAATATTTAGACCAAGTTACAGATACGTTCACAATTTTCAAATTCGTATAAAATTAGTATTGATGAAATGTCAAACTAGTAATTCATACTGTGAAAAAGAAAATTAATCGCAAACTAATTTCGTATTTGACTAACATGATATGAAATTAATCAAACTAGCAATTTTAATTCATCATAGCTCCAACTAGGCTACTACTACTTGATGTACGGAGAGTAAAAGAAAACTGTCATCGTATTAAAATCTATCAAAACTTGTACTACGCACAGATACCGGTGACCTGCCACCTAGTAGATTAGTAGAAGGTAATAATAAATAAACAGTCACACACATAGTCCTGACTTCACTGTAAGATACGAGTCTTGTGTCGTAGGTATAAGGAACTTTGAGAGACTTTCGGTCCCACAACACCACGAGCCGAAACAAATATTTGTAGATCACATAAACATTTATCTCGGTGCGGGGATCGAACCCGCGGTCTCACAGCCGGCTATTCGCCCACTGTGCCACGAAGGGGTTATAATTAGAGGAAGTAGGATGGTAGTACTTACCATGACCCATTCCCCAGGTGTGCTGTACAGCGGTTTCCACCCCTCCTTGCCGTCCAGCTTGAAATGTCTCTTCGCGTCGCTGTTGGAGCTTACTTCTATGTTTTGAAGCGGCAGTTTGGAAGCCAAGCCTAGTGGCTCCGTACATTGCATAGGCTCCAGCTGTTAAAAATATTTTAAGAATAACCAAAATGTAGGAGCAGATCCAGGGTAAAGATGCTATAGGATATCACGTCAACTATTGTAGAAAGAATTTTATAAGTCCGTTCAAATATAAGTTAGAAGTCATTTATATCTAATGGAATGAGAATGAGATGAGAAAAATCTTGGATTGAGAATGAGATGAGAATGAGAATTATGGAAGTTATGGCGTTTCGACAAAAAACACGTTTAAGAAATAATAAATATAAATACGCATTAATATTTATTATACACTTGTAATCCCCCAAGGGATGGGCAGAGGTGTAACCAGCACATCTAAATTTCGCCGAGCGTAGTTCCGTCCTATGATGTGATAGGGGGCGAGCCTATCGCCATACCGGGCACAATTACAGACTCCGGGTTGATATTAAGAATTTCGGGATAGAAAAACCCAAAATCACTTTACCCGAGACGGGGATCGAACCCGAGACCTCAGCACAGCAGTGGTACCGCGCCACCGAGGCAGTCAGAAACAATATATCGTCGATGAAGTACCAATACCTCCTAACTGACAATTTAGTCCAAAATTACTTTTTTATTACAATAGACGTAAACATAAACCACATCCCTCAGTAACTAATAAAAAGGTAATGTATTGGAAACTATTTACTATCAATAGTTGATCAAAATAAATAAAACCTTATTTTAAACAGTCTGGTGTAAAATTAGATTCTCAACACTTAGGAGGTATTGGTACTTCATCGACGATATATACTTACAGTAGTAACAATGGTCTGTCTCGTAGTCGGTGTGGTGGCAGTAGGTTCCCTGCATCCGATGAGCTCGAACCTGACCGCGATGTCGTCATGCCACGTCAGCGGGTGGATGCGGACCACCTTGGCTTCTATGGGTGGCTCGAACATTTGCTTCAGCGGTGTTTTGTTATTCACCGGGCCTCGGAATACCTAGTTAGAGAAATTAAAATGAACACGGCATGCATTGCGTGGAGGTTCTTCTGAGTTCCTTACTATTGGTGGTTTGGGTCCTAGGTGATGAATAAATAAATACACTCAAAGTAACATAGTCCTGACCCAATACTAGGTTCCTGTACTGTATAATAATAAATAAATAATAACACCCAACAGTCACACACATAGCAAGATACGAGTCTTGTGTCGTGGGTATCAGGAACTACGAGAGACTTTCGGTCTCACAACACCCAGACCCGAAACAAATATTTGTGGATTAGACAAATATTTGCTCGGTGCGGGAATCGAACCCACGGCCTCACGTTTCACAGTCGGATTCTCGCCCACTGAGCCACGGAGGCTGTCATTGTTGTATACTGTCCTACATTTCGCCAAGCGTATTTCCGTCCCATTATATGATAGGGGGCGAGCCCATCGCCATGCCGGACACAATTCCAGACTCAGGGCTGAATACTAAGCATTTCGTGATAAAAACCCAATATCATAGGGATCGAACCCAAGACCTCGGCATAGCAGTCATACCGCGTACGCAATACAACTGACCACCGAAGCAGTTAGTTAATTTTATTATTTGAAATATTATAACACCCAACATTCCCATTGAATACAGATTTCGCAGTAACATGTGTAGAAACATGCTGTAGACAGTTTTGTCTACAGCAGAAATCGGGCGGCTAAATCTCAATCACTGTTTCACAAAAAACCGTGAAGTAGCAGTTTGCTGTAAGCTGAGCGAGATTTCCGGAGGCCCAAACCTCTCTATTTCTAATCCCTATTCGCTTAGAGCTCAGCAACACACCCATAATTTCTTCTAATTCTTCTTCGCTAAGTTCTTGAGCGGTGGAGTGGTTTACTAACTCGTTTTCCGAATTCTGTTATAAAAAATATCCTACCTTACTCTTGCCGTCAGGTCCATCAACAGTGGAGAATGTGTGACCATCATCACCATACAAAACTTCGTAGCTGGTGACGTACTGGTCGAACAAGGGACTTCCTTGCATCACCACTCCATAGATAGGCTCGCGGGATGGTAGTTCCACTTGGATGTACTGGTTCGTGTCTGATTTTTGGGGGTTCCAGCTGCCGGCTGCATTAAAATATATCGTAAAAATATTTTGCAAAAAAAATTAAAAGATCAGTGACATCAATGCCACATGACAGAATGAGTGGTATAAGCAATTATGTAGACCGTTTTATTTATTGCTTGAATTGGTCGATTTGGCTGTGTTATTATCACTGTCTCAAAGAATAACCACTTAACACTTAATGGCATCCGTGGTGCTTTACATCTGGCTTTTCCAGTTGTAAATGTCCTTACACTTGAGGTAAGGACATTTACAACTGGAACGTACAAACGTACGGTACTAGACCGTATTGTTTCCAGGTAGTATGGATGAACTCCACTGCGGTGTCTTATCTTACCATTGGCAATTACACAGTTTTATATCCCTTATTCGCCCATTATTAAAAATCGTGTGAGCTCTTGATATTTTATGAACTTACCTGACATGTCTTTAAGCCGTCCATTGAGTATAGCATATTGGGGGGCAAACATATCACTGGCCTGTGAACTGGCAGTGAAGGCAGAGTCTGGCAGTGGTTGGTCACCCCACATCAGGTCTATATATCTGTATAACAAATGATACCAGACCTGAATTAAGCAATTCCATTGCTAGACACGGGCCTCCTTTAATAAGAAGAACTACCTTTACTACCTAACACAAAATTACGTAAAATTTTCAATATAGGTATTTTTACAAGGTCGTAGGTCCCTCGTATGCGAGAGGCCGTCTGGGTTGATACCACCTCTTTGTCTATTTCTGCTGCCAAGCAACAGTGTGTAAGCACTGTTGTGTTTCGGTTTGAAGGACATTGAGACCAATGACATTATGATTACATTATGAGACTTAAGCAGCGATAGCTCAGCGGGGATTGGTACGGACTGTCGAGACGAAAGTCGCAGGTTCGAAACCAGCCCCAAGAGCATACACCTCTAACTTTTCTAAGTCACGTGTATATTAATTGTTAATTATCGCTTGCTTTAACGGTGAAGGAAACATCGAGGTATGTGAAGTCTACCAACCCGCATTAGGCCAGCGTGGTGGACTAAAGCCTAACCCCTCTCATTCAGTAGAGGAGGCCCGTGCCTAGCAGTGGGACATGTATAATACAGGGCTAGTAAAAAAAAATGAGACTTAACATCTTATGTCTCAGGGTGACGAGAACAGTTCAGTGCCATGCAGTGCTTTGTAATAAAACGTTCTGTGTGGTGTTGCTTCTGTTTATGGGTAGGAGTAACGCTTACCATCAGGCGAGCGCCTTGCTCGTCTCGTTATTCAATCAAATAAAAAAAAGGAACTGATAAGCAATATTTTTATGAAGTTAACTTAAACGAAGTGTAATTTACGACGCAACATTCGGATACGAATTTCATAAGTTGCCGAACCGACAATACTCTTGATTTGATAAAACAGATATACACAGCTGGTGGTAGGGCTCAAATCCGCCCGGATAACGACCACCGTACACATGGTGTTAAAACCTGCCATAGTGATCCACTCACCTTGTGGATCGGATATCAGGATCAGCCAGTGTGTAAGTATTAAGGCCTGCTTTGTGAAGGTGCTAATGCCTTCGGCTGTTAAAGAAAAATAAAAAAGAAACAATTTTTTACCTGTCTGGAGCACATTCCGGTGGTGGAGTGACAGTAGTCTTTATAATCAGTGGGATAGAAGTAATTCCTGGAGTGGACGCGGTGCTTCCCACAGATGGAGGTGCAGTCGTCAATGGGATTTTAATAGGGATTTGCGGAGGGGGTGTAGGGCTAGTATAGTAAATGGGGTGAACACTATATGGGGTACTTGACACATATTGCTGGACCATGGGTAAGTGCGTGGGGTGTACGGTGTGACAGTTGGTGGAGTCGCAGTGGATCTCGTTGTCCAAGCATTGACATGTGACGCATCCATCGACGACAACTCCGTTGGGCTGTACAGAAATAACATGGTATATAATTCTCCATTTGTAGCTATTTCCAGCTAATTATGTCTACATTATGATTGGGTCGGTACGATCAGGGCAGTGCCCCTTAAAGTAAACCGACGAGGAGTGGCAGTTTGAGATTTGTACCTAAGATTTCCGTTCCTTTTAGAATCCCCCATTGCTTTAAATTTAAGTTCGGCAACGCATAAAATAAAATAAAAATACAAGTAGGCCACAAAGGGCTCTTTCAAAGCCAATAATATACTATTTTACATTAAAACGTCTACCAGTATTTCGAAAAAGCCTACTGATCTAAGCAGTACCAAGGATCTCAGCCGTGCGTCTTTTTAACACATTTTATCGTTTAATATTATTCATTTTTCTTTTTCCTCATAAACTCATCTTTTTACCATAATTTGTTTGGTACTATCGATGTTCATGAGTGGTGGAGTTTATTTATTATTATTAGTTACTCGATAACCAAATTCTGACATAAAACGGTTAACCCTGCTAGTGCTAGTGGTGGCACTTATACCAGCTCAATAATTATAATCGTGGTAAAGCCTAATCCTGATAATGCTTTTTCATTCATAACGCCCAATCATGATGCACAATCATGTTTTTTACTAGCCTACGAAGGCAAATGAGCTGACGGCCAACCAGATGGTAAGTGGTTACCGTCACCCACAGACATCAGCAATGCCAGGGGCACAGCCAAATGTCTACTGTTAAAGTACCTTTTTAAACCTCGTTTGAAGAAGGACATGTTATTACGCCGCGGAGGTAAGCTCATTCCAGAGCCTGACAGTGCGTGGGAGAAATGTTAATGCTTCTTGACATTTTACCTTGACCATGTCTCCGTTCCTGAAGCAAGTGCAGTCTTTAACAGGTACACAGGTTTGTTCGTCGCGCCAGTACGAGCCGTAGTTGCATTCGATGTTAGCTACGGATTCGTCCACGCAGCCGTCGACACATTCCTAAGTCATAGAAAAGTAGTTTGAGGTACTTATTTCAGTTTGTTTAATGTTTACTGACAGCCTCCATGGCGAATCAGCCAAGTAGCGAAGCGAGAGGTTCTATGCCCGTACCGAGACAAATGTTTGTACGATCCACAAACATTTGTTTCGGACTGGGTGTGAAGTAAGAGGCCGTGGGTTCGATTCCCGCACCGAGTCATTTGTCTCGTGTCACATGATCTAAGTGCTTTATTTGTCAGCTCCTGTTAAAAATATAGCCATAACCTCCCACATCCTGGATATAATTGTGGGCATCAGCTACTCCGAATAAGTGACCGAAATATTTGCCGATCTTACAAAAAAAAAAATCCTTGACTTGGTAGGCAAATCCGCAACCACCAGTTTTAAAGATGGTTGCTGGTGCGTTATGGAATACGAAATATTTTTCTTACCTCAATGATACATCTGCCTTTATCGACTAGAATCCTCTTGAAGTAGTCGCATAGCTTGTCGCATGGGTATGCGCACTCCTTGTAAACCTTGCCTGGTGGACATGGGCTCGGTGTTGACGATGGTGGCACTTCTGAACGAAAATGTAGAAATTTTCAGAATTCTGAGTAGTAGAGTCACGCTATAGATAGTTGTGTCTACAGTATAAATGAGCCAGCTCGACCGGGTCGTTATCATTGTCTCACAGAAAACCCATGTAAAGTAGCTGCTTGCTGCTGCGTTTCGTTTAGTAGGTGAGTATCCAGAGGCCTAAATCCCCCTCCCCTTCCCGATTCCTTAATTGTCGGTCTGTAACGCGCCCAAGATTCTTCTGGTAATGTGGACGTACATGGGCGGTGGAGATCACTTACCATAACGTGACCCACTTGCTCGTTTGCCGGCCTATGCTATATATGCTATGTTATATATGCTATGCTATATAAGGATGTATCTTTATACCCACCCCAACCAACCATCAAGTCATGTCGCAAGCCCGTCGGGAGAACCGGATATACACTGGCTGATCTTGGAACGAGTTACACACAAGGTGTATGGATCACTATGGCAGATTTCAACACCATTTGTACGGTGGTCACTGTTCGGGCAGATTTGAAATTCCTACCACCAGCAAAACCACCACTGTCAGCGAGCATTAACATTAAAATTATAATTTTCATGTTAAACACATGTAATGTACATGTTACATGTTAAACACATGTAACATTGTAAAGTCAGAATAATAAGAAAAACGGAAAATTATAATTTTTATGTTCTGACTTTGCTGATGACGTCAAATTAATAGCAATCATTATCAAATGTCTTTTTAGTTTAAAATTAGTTTATTTTGATATGCTGATGGAAGATTATGATATGGTAATAGGTGTATAGACTATTGAGAAAGAAAAAGAGGTGGCCGATGGCTTTAAGTCAGTATGAACTAAACCTCCTGCTGATGATGGAGTATCTAATATATTTTAGTAAACATGGTGAAGCACCTGCCATAATGGATCGTTCAGACGAATCGCATTCCCAGGGCAGCCAGTATATATCCAGTAAGCTGGCATAATTCTGTCCACCATCAAGGAACGAAATGTCTTTCGACGGTCGACATTATGTTATTTGGACTGCACTTTACTTGCTATTAGGTTCAGTGTAGTCATTTTCTAGTAGGCCATTTAAACCAATTTCTTATGCATTCGTGAGAATTGAAAGCAAAGACTAACGTTTTTTTTTATATCTTACCTTCTTTTGTTTGCACGTATATCGGCTTGGAAGTAAGTGTTCGTTCTGAAATAAAACATTTATTGCACATTCAGTTCTGTGTTTAGCTACTTAATCATCAATCAAAACTGAGTAATCATAAATAGGTATTAATAAATACATTTTCTGTTGTTTTTAGTGAAATCGTGAGAAGAGTTTGTAAAAATGTTTTAAGATTTTACTTTGGAATTTATCAACCATTATATCGTATACATACCTTCTATAGGGGTGGTGGGTGTGCTAGCCGTGGGAGAAGTGGGAGGAATGATAGGTGTGGTAGGCGTACCAAGCGTGGTAGGGATGGTAAGCGTGCTAGCCGTGGGAGATCTGGGAGGAATGATAGGTGTGATAGGCGTAGTAGGCGTACCAAGCGTGGTAGGGATGGTAAGCGTGCTAGCCGTGGGAGATCTGGGAGGAATGATAGGTGTGATAGGCGTAGTAGGCGTACCAAGCGTGGTAGGGATGGTAAGCGTGCTAGCCGTGGGAGATCTGGGAGGAATGATAGGTGTGATAGGCGTAGTAGGCGTACCAAGCGTGGTAGGGATGGTAAGCGTGCTAGCCGTGGGAGATCTGGGAGGAATGATAGGTGTGATAGGCGTAGTAGGCGTACCAAGCGTGGTAGGGATGGTAAGCGTGCTAGCCGTGGGAGATCTGGGAGGAATGATAGGTGTGATAGGCGTAGTAGGCGTACCAAGCGTGGTAGGCATGGTAGGCGTGGTGGGTGTAGCAGGTGTTGACGCAGTAGCTGCAATCCCACACTCAGGTCTCAGAGGCAGTACAGCAGCAGGCCAGTCGCACACCATGGCATTAGGGTTGTACAAGGTTCCTGGAGCGCAGTCCTTGAGGACGCTGCCGTGTGGAGCACATTCGTAGAACTTGCTGCAGTCAGTTGGATGAGGTTCATTCGGACGGTCCGAGGTGACGCATGCGCTGGATTCTGGGAGGGATAGTTTAAATAATTTGGTTTCATTTAAAAAACCATCTCAATAAGCTGCGGGAAAATGTTGGAGAGAAGAATAATTGGATGGATATACAATTAAACCCACATTAAGATAAAATTTAGATGTTGATTTTATTTTGCATTCATAGATTTAAGAAGGTTAAACTCCGCACTTTTGAAAAATCATCAATAAAACATTCACCATGTACGAATATGCGAAAAAGAACTTTAAATCATTGATTTAAGTTAATGAATTTAGCAAAATAAAATTATTATCTCAATTTTAAGTTGATGTGGAAATGTTATTGCGTAATTGCATCTAATTAAGGTGCGAAGTGATATTCTAGCAAATTAAGCAAGCGTCAGGGATCATGTTAATCTGACGACTAGGAAACCTTATAACTTTACAGTGTAGGAAGTTGGCTTGGAGTACTGACACAATTTTTTTTTTTTTTTTTTTATCCTGGCTAGGCAAAGTTACTACGCTACACCTGATGGTAAGTGTAGCGCAATCCAAGAATAGTGTCAACCAACGATAAACAATGTGGCTATCGTAGGTTGGCAAGATCATGCCGGCCTGCCAAAGGGCCAAGGAGGAGGGAAAGGAAAAGGGATGGGAACAGGGTTAGGATCAGGGGGCAAGCCCCCTGGGGAGAACCGGATATACACTGGCTGACCCTGGAACGCGACCCACACAAGGTAGGCCACTATGGCAGGTTTTAGCACCAGTGTACGGTGGTCGCTATCCGGTCGGATACAAGTATCCTCCAACCAGCAAAACCACAATACAAACCAATATCACAATATTTGCCGTCTACCATTTTTTTTATGCGAGCACGGCGTCGTGACTGCACTACACCTGATGGTAAGCGTAGTGCAGTACAAAAACTAGCGACCACTAACAAACAATGAGTTTATCGGTGGTAAACAGAATCATGCCGGCCTGTATGCTTAAATGCTTCTTCCCTCTAGACATAGAGGGATTACGAGAGTCATTATAAAAGTTAGTACAATAAATTTATGTCCCTATATACACATAGGTATCTTCTTTTATATAAAGATCAATTACTGTTCGCAAAACTCCTAAACGTTTGGACCGATTTCGATTAACTATTTGTGTGCCTTTAAGTGGGTACCTGGATGGTTCAGAGTCACAACTGGACCCGGTAGGTGGCGTTGCAGTCGGGTCCTGTTATTTTTTAAATATATTTCGCATATCACCTACACCCCTTTTTAATTATATGATGTGGGTAAAAACGCCCGGGACAGCCCGGTTTAAACAATTTTCGTACTCCAAAATATTCACTTACCCTCACACTCGCAATACACTCGTATCTCGAAGTCTGGACAAGCCTTGCCGACCTCCTTGCAGATCAGACCTTTCTCCAGGCTACACTCCACGTCCAGACCGGTTTCCTTCGGCTCCTTGTGACCCTCAACGGTTCGGCACTCGATCTTCGTCATCATGTCAGGCTTGCACATTGGTGAACCGATTTGCTGCAGAAAAGTTTAAAGTTCTATTTCGCATAATCGTGCATGGGACATATTTGGAAAGGGAAGGTGAATTTGAGCCTCCGGATAACTCACTCACCGCACGAAATGCAACAACTGAGACAGTGGTAACAACACGGTCGAGCCGGCCCATTCATGCTGTAGACAAACTGTCAACTACCACTCTAGGGTGTCTAGTATTGCTGCTTTTATTGGCAGGCATGGCGCTTCCACTTACCAGTTCCTTAGGTTTCGGCAGTGGTTCGTTATCAATGGACTCCCCATTAGGTCCGACCTCTGGTGGTCCCCTGTTGATCCAGTTGGTCCAACCGGTGGCGCACTTGAGCGGCTCATCATGTGGTTTTTCACTAGCTGGCTGAGTTGAGCCGATTTGTGGCTGTGAATACCAATATAGTCAGTTAATTATGTACAGTACTCTTTATTTCAAAAGGTTTTTTTTTATATTAACTATAACATTTGTAAAAAATTAAACATTTAAAAATATAAAAAATATCACCCTCCAATGGCGAGGCCTAAGACCCTTTTATTAGCATCGACAAAAAAAGACAGGTATTACTGTTTGGTTATCTGTGAGTGTGTATGTGTGTGTGGCTTCCTAACCCCGAAACAAATGTATCGATTTGTCCTTGAAAATTGACAATAAATAAATAAATACACCCAACAGTCACATATATAGCCCTGACCCGACAGTAAGATACGAGTCTTGTGTCGTGGGTATCAGGAACTACGAGATACTTTCGATCTCACAATACCCAGACCACGAACAAAATATTTTCATGTAAATAAATATTTAAATATTAAAATCGACCCACCGGTTCAGTGGAGCACGGCACACCGGTGCAGACTCTATGTTTCTTGGAACACCTGCAGGTGTGGCACGCGTCCTCCTCCACCACCTCCCCCTCCAGCACCTCGCGACCGTCCCCCAAGGTCATGCACACCGGCTTGCACTTGGCACGCGGCACGCAGTCGGTTAGCGAGCTGTTCTTGTATACAGTGCCTTCTGGACATGACTTCTTTGGTTTGCAGCCTGGAAGAAAAAATAGGTGTGCTAGGATAACTCCTCAAAGGGGTTAACGACCTAGATTTTGCTGGTGGTAGGATATTCATATCCGCCTGGATAGTTACTACCGTACAGGTGTTAAAACCTGCCATAGTGATCCAGACATCCTGTGTGGATCGCGTTCCAGGATCAGTCAATGTATATCCGGTTCTTTCGAAGGGCTTGCGACATAACTTGATGGTTGATATTATTGTGCCTGCATCGGTCATCCGTTTGTCCTGTCGCAGGCCCCTCGATTTGTTCTTTCCCTCTCCGGGAAGAAGCATTTATACAGGCCAGTATGATTCTGGTGACCACCGATAAACTCATTGTTTGTCGGTATTCGCTGGTTTTTTGAACTAAACTACGCTTACCATCAGGTGTAGTACAGTCACTTTGTCGTGTTCGAGATAAAAAGATACAAAATATACACACATACCTTCAACGCATGTATCCTGTTCGCAGTTGGTTTTCATTTCGGTGTAATACAGGGTGTTGTCGCAAGTTTCCACCGGACAAGCAGACACACACGCGTCGTAGTTAGAGCACTCTTCGTCGCATTGCATCGCTGTAAAAAAATACAATTGTAAGGCAATGAAAAATATATTTAAATGCATAATACGTTAGATTTATAGGCTTCTAACTTTATTTAGATCGGTTAGATCCGTGTTTTGTAAATGTGAGCTTAGTTTTTTATTATAGAATCGACCGGCAAACGAGCAAGTGGGTCACCTGATGGTAAGTGATCTCAACCGCCCATATACGCCGACAATACTAGAAGAATCATAGGCGCGTTGCCGACATTAAAGGGAAGGGATAATAAAAAGAATTGGGAAGGGGAGGGGATTTGGGCTTCCGGATATCTCACTCACCGTACGAAACGCAGCAGCACGCCGCTACTTTACATTGGTCTACTTTGAGACAGTGGTAAAGACACCGTCGAACCGGCCTTTTCATGTAGTAGACATAACTGTCGTCAGGGTGACTATCACTATTTTTTTTAAATTATGTTTTTATAATTTTTTTTGAATACCACTCTTTAAATTTAATTATCCTTTTCCTTTAACGTCGGCAACGCGCCCATGATTCTTCTGGTGGTGGGCGTACATGGGTGGTGGAGATCACTGACCATCAGGTGACCCACTTGCTCATTTGCTGGCCTATACTATAAAATAAAAAGTTGGAGGCGCCGGGTATCGATCCCGGTACCTCTCGCATGCTAAGCGAGCGCTCTACCATCTGAGCTACGCCCCCTAATGTGAAAATAAACCAAGTAACAGTATTATAGATAATGTGTAGATATAAAACTGATTAACAAAAAACAATATCAAAATGTGGGTAGTTGGAGGCGCCGGGTATCGATCCCGGTACCTCTCGCATGCTAAGCGAGCGCTCTACCATCTGAGCTACGCCCCCTGTTGCAGTCACAATCAAAATTAAAGTTGTAATTCACGCAGCCAATTCATTGCGAGTACTTTCTCATTTTACGAGGACATTGGTCATTGGAATGTATAGAGGACTTTTTACATAGTACATTCGCTAAGACGACATAAAATGCGCTCCGGTAAAGTTCGGTTATACAAATTACTTAATCTGAATAAGTATTCATTGTCAGACCATCCTGTTCTAACTAGTCACTCTTTTATAATGTATATTTTTATTTTCGCTTGCATTTTCATTTCTTTTTTGTTTGATTAGTTGTGTGTTTTTGTATTTGTGCTGAATAAATGTTTGTTTTTTTCTTTCCGAAAACTCACTCACGCAATAACTTACACTTGTAATCCCAAAAGGGGTAGAAAGAGGTTGTAACCAGTACATCCAGATTTCATCGAGCCTATTTCCATCCCATGATGTGATAACGGGGATCATTCCAGACTCCGGGCTTATACTGGGCATTTTGTTATAGAAAAACCCAATATCACTTGTACCCGACCCGTATAATAGCGGAAATATTTAAAATTTATTTCGTCTGAGCTCCATTCGTAGGGTTTAATCAGATATTTTTTAAAAGCAATCCGATTTACTGTAATAGCGAATACAATAAACGATCTTAGTTACCGATCTTAGATTCTCCCAAAATCACAATTGAGCCAATCACAATACAGTTAGAAGGTCACGCGTACAAATGACTTTGGTAGTATAATTTCTAGGTAGATCAATATAAGATTGTTTATTGTTCATATAAGATCGTTTATTACTCATAAAAGATTGTTTATTGTTCATATAAGACTGTATATTGATCACATAATATTATTTATTGAAGTCCGTCATAAGAAACAGTAGAGGCCATATCAATAAAGAACACTCACGGCACAGTTGATTGGTGCGCCAGCGCAGGTCGAGTCCGCGCAGACTGCACGCGTGCGCGTACGCGGCGAGCGCGGCGCACGCGCACGCGCAGTCCCCGCCCGCGTCGCACGCGCACGCGTCACGCTCGCAGCGACGCACGAACGGACCCACCGGGACTTCCGCCGCGCATAATGACAGTGGGTAACGTTTTAGCGCCGCACACGTCTCTTGCGCCCATTCACGACGCTCGGGACGTTGCTTACAGTGGTCCTGAAATTAAAACAGTATTAGACTAGGTACTTATGCATCCTGCACCCGTTCATGACATCGTAACTTGCTGACGATTACAAATCTTTTTTTTTTTTATAGCATAGGCCGGCAAACGAGCAAGTAGGTCACCTGATGGTAAGTGATCTCCACCGCCCATGTACGCCTACCACCAGAAGAGTCATAGGCGCGTTGCCGACCTTAAAGGAATGGAAAAATTAGGTATTGGGAAGGGGAGGGAATTTGGGCTTCCGGCTATCTCACTCACCGTACGAAACGCAGCAGCGAGCCGCTACTTTACGTCGGTTTTCTGTGAGACAGTGGTAACGATCCGGTCGAGCCAGCCCATTCATGCTGTAGACAAATCTGTCTACAGCGCGGCTCTACCACTCAACAACTGCATGACCTTATTTACTATAGTAAGGACTCTATATGACTCTATCCATTGAAAATATGATATTCTTGTTTTAACTAAAGTTCTAGGAACTAAATCACTAACCGAGACAGTCATCAAACACAATGAGTATTTATTTATTTAATTAGCCAACAAATTTTTACACTAATATTTTTTTGCTGCCAATCTATAAAACTTTAATAGGTATGTACAATAGTTCATTACTGGCTAATTAATACCACATACACAAACTGGCTAAATATTATATATTATAATCTAAAACAGACCTTATGTAATAATACTTACAATAGGTGGGTGTGGTTTAGGGCAGGTTGGCTTCAGTTTCCAGGAGTCAGCGAAGATCAGGGCCGAAGATTCAGCCATGCCTCCACCAGATGGCGTTTGGAAATCGTCACGCATGTCTCCATTGTAGTTACCGCACAGCCCTTTAACCTGTTTCATTAAATAAAATAAGTGTGTCTCGTAGATATGCTAATCTGCACAATAGCTGAACTAAATTGGAAAGGTTTTCAGTGATGTACTGAAGTAAGCTAGAGTTAATGTAAGTTAATATGTTTACATTAAATCGGTTGATTGTTTTTTTATCCCAGGGAAGACGTGTGCAGGCAAATATTCCATAGCTTGATGGTCCGGCAGAAGTACGATTTCGCGGACTTTTTAGTTCGAGCAGAGATGGAGGAGACCACGAAGCAGCTCCACAAGCGAGCATGCGTGGTTTTGTTAAAGGAGAAATTTGACTTACCCTGTTCTGCCACATGGAGTCGATCTTGACGTAAACACGCAGTTCTCTATCCCACTGCAAGCTCATCCCTAGTGATGGCACGTCTAGGAACACGTAGGAACCAGCGATGCGGAGCTTGATCCTGGGAAACAATAACATTATGTAGTTTATGAAGGTCCATTACATTCAAGAAACCGTCTATATCTGCCGCTAATCATTACTATTTTTTTCCATAACAATCCGGTTGGAAATACAGTGAAGTCAGTGAAATTACTAGTGCATTATGAGATTTAACTTTTTATATCTAGGAGCGAGGAGCGCAGTCCAGTTGTTGAGCTCTGTAATGAGTTCTGTGTGGTGTTGCTTTTACACCCAAATATACCCAACAGTCACACACATAGTCCTGACCCCACACTAGATAAAAATGCATAGTGGGTATCAGAAACTACGAGGGACTTTAAATGACGAGACGAGCCACTCGCTAAACAGACACAACATCACACTGAACGTTAAATTATAAAGCACTTTAGGACACTGGACAGCGTTCGTCACTCCGGGACATAAGCTGTTAAGTCTCATAATGGCTCTGATAGTAGTAATAATTACACTGGCTTCAATGACCTTCGAACCGAAACACAACAGTGCTTACACTGCTGCTTGCCGGTAGAAATAGACAAAGTGGTACCAACCCAGACGGCCTCGCATACGAGGAACCTACCACCTTGTACCACGGAATACGTACTATATTTTATTGTTATTCAGCAAAGAGGTCACAATGTCGAGACTCAATAGACAGGTACTACTTGGCGCGTTAAAAAAATATGATAAACATTTTTTTTCGCACCTATCATCTTGTAACGAGATACTGCCTAACTTGACACTGGCATAATGTATAACAGATGCCATTAAAAAAAAAAAAAAAAAAAACGAGATACTGTAATTCTCACAGTATACTCACCGTTTCAGTTTGGAGATGTCAGGAAGTGGAGCATTCTTGGTGAGGGAGACAATCTCCTCATTACCACCGCCGCCGACCTTCAGCGTTATCGACTTGGAGCATGTAGCGCCTGTCGTGCCGCATGGTACGTTCTGTTGAAATACATTTAAACAATGATCTCTTACTACGCGAATGTTACTCATTGAAATGGGATTAATTTAAAGTTAAATTTAATTTTAAGTTTTTTAATTTAGTTTTGGTCCCGACATTTTGAAAGCTTTTGAGCCTTCGTGGTTCAGTTCTTTCGTCCTTCTTATTTTACTTTTTATTGGATTAAATGACGAGAGGAGCAAATCGCTCGCCTGATGGTAAGCGCCATGCCTGCCCACAAACAGAAGCAACACCACACACAACTTTGAATAACAAAACACTGCATGGCACTGAACTGCGCTCGTCACCTCAAGAGTATAAGATATTAAATCTCACAATGCCCAGTAATTTCACTGGCTTCAATGTCCCGTTTTTCTATTCAACACACTGTTGCTTGGCAGTAGAAATAGACAAACATAGACATTCTTGTCTTCCCACTAACGATATATTTTACCATAGACTCTTAGAATGTTAAATATTACCTGAATCTCAACATCAAATCCATCGTTGCCGTCCATCACGCCCTTGGCGAGGAGGTAGGTGCAGACCCCCTCGAAGTCGTAGTCGGTGCCGTCGAAGGTGGTGACGTGCGAGTCGCCCCACGCGCTGCACACGCCCGCGCACTTGCGCTTACTGCACGTCCAGTTACCGTTCTTGCATTCACTGCACGGATTAATTGAAATATACTATAACACGACCATTAATTGCATGCAAAAATGCAATAACATTTCAACATTAAGTAAAAACTTGAGATGTTGATTTTGTTTTGCTAAATTTATTAGATTTAATTAGGTCAAATAGCCACGTAGCTCGCAGAACCGATAGCCGATGGGGCAGAAAGATTCTGGACTGGAGGCCACGTACTGGCAAGCGCAGCGTTGGACGTCCGCCTACAAAGTAGACAGACGACCTGATAAAGGTCGCAGGAAGTCGCTGGATGCAGGCCGCTTCCAATAGGTCGGTCTGGAAATCCTATGTTCAGCAGTCGACGTTTTGTGGCTGATGATGATGATGAATTACGTTAAATACCGTATTTTCAAAAAAAATATAAATTTAACATTTTCCACGTACAATTATCCAAAATGAAAGTTTAATTTCAAATAAATTCATTTGTTTCGGTGCTACGACCCCATAGACAGGTCCTATTTTTTGTGTGGCGTTAAAAATATAAAGTAACAACGAAGTTTGTTAATGGTAGAGCCACACACTGGATAGCCCGGGTCAAATGATGAGCCTGATGTGAAAATAAACCAAGTAACAGTATTATAGATAATGTGTAGATATGAAACTGATTAACAAAAAGCAATATCAAAATGTGGGTAGTTGGAGGCGCCGGGTATCGATCCCGGTACCTCTCGCATGCTAAGCGAGCGCTCTACCATTTGAGCTACGCCCCCTGATGTGAAAATAAACCAAGTAACAGTATTATAGATAATGTGTAGATATGAAACTGATTAACAAAAAACAATATCACAATGTGGGTAGTTGGAGGCGCCGGGTATCGATCCCGGTACCTCTCGCATGCTAAGCGAGCGCTCTACCATTTGAGCTACGCCCCCTGATGTGAAAATAAACCAAGTAACAGTATTATAGATAATGTGTAGATATGAAACTGATTAACAAAAAACAATATCACAATGTGGGTAGTTGGAGGCGCCGGGTATCGATCCCGGTACCTCTCGCATGCTAAGCGAGCGCTCTACCATTTGAGCTACGCCCCCTGATGTGAAAATAAACCAAGTAACAGTATTATAGATAATGTGTAGATATGAAACTGATTAACAAAAAACAATATCACAATGTGGGTAGTTGGAGGCGCCGGGTATCGATCCCGGTACCTCTCGCATGCTAAGCGAGCGCTCTACCATCTGAGCTACGCCCCCTGATGTGAAAATAAACCAAGTAACAGTATTATAGATAATGTGTAGATATGAAACTGATTAACAAAAAACAATATCAAAATGAGGGTAGTTGGAGGCGCCGGGTATCGATCCCGGTACCTCTCGCATGCTAAGCGAGCGCTCTACCATCTGAGCTACGCCCCCTGATGTCGTATAATTCAAAGTAGTTGACCACTTTACAACTTACACGTATTATTAATATGCGTATTGCGTAGAAACGTTTACCTTTCACTTAATGTAGAGCACGTACAGACGTGCCGAATTTGCCTTGGGGGCAATATTGCGTATCAGCAATGTAGTTGACATTCAATTGAATTCGTTGTATATTTTCTTATCAAAATAGATAAGGGCTGATCATTCGTCTTCTAATGTCCCAAAAAAATAGAAATAAGAGGATAATTCTAGTCTTGATGATGCCTGCCATAAAGATTAGGCTATTTGACAACATTGAAAATATACTACAAATTGCGGCCATCCTATCAGATAATAGCTTAAAAAAGCATATTTCATTTTATTTGGAACTAAATTATATTTAGTTTTTGAAAAATACACGAAATAAATTTGTAAGAAAAAAAAAAATTCGTCTATGTCAAAAACGCCCTGTGATTGGTTGCAACTCTAGCTACGTCATACGCAAGTAAACTGAGCTTTACCGACCTATTGTAGTTCGCGATTTGTGTTTTCTGGGTTTTTAATCGGTCTTAGAGCTATTTCATAAACAGTTTCCTGATAATATTTGAGAAATCTTTTAATTTGTGGCGTAAATATCTGTTTAGTCTCAAAATGGAGTCAAATTTTGTGCGAGCTGATAGCAGCAACCTACCTAAAATAGATTCATTTATGGTTGCACTTTTCTTTAAGAGTAATGCTGATTACTATGCTGCGGTACTTAAAAATGTAAAAACAGCAAAGTGAGTAAACCAAATATTTATTTATTATCAATCGATCTGATTGACAGTGAAATTTAGTTGGCACAGCATCTTCGGCCAAAAGTATCTTCCGACTGAAACCCATTTTATACTTCGTGTATTTAATTGTCTTTTTCCATCTACAATTTGAAATTATTGCTGATTAATTAAGTGAAGTAGCTATATAATATGTTAGACAAGACAATATTTGTTTTAATAAGACAACCTAGACAACAATAAAAATAATGTAGCTAAACACCAGAACTAAAAACAGTTGAAATCCTAGTAAGTGCTGCAATATAGGGTCGAAAAGGATCTTTCCAGGTTATAAACCTAAGACAATTAATTTTAAAAAATAGATGCCCTTAAATGTTACAGTCTAGTATAAGTTACGTTAAATTTTACTTACATTAAAATGATCTTCACACATAAAAACATTTGTATGCGATAAAATGCTCTTTGGGTCTCTTCGAGCTAATTCCAACCAAATTTTACGCCTTTTAGGATGTTCGTTGGAACAGAAACAAATAGCTTGTCTGGACTTTCTATAGTCGTGTTTGTACATTGTGGCACTACACACCATTTATACACCATTTTGTCCAATAAATTGAAAGAAAAATTAAAAATAAACACTTCGGCTAAACAGTACAGTAAACATATCCTTGCATGTGACGTCACGCGTCAAGTAACCAGCGCCATTACTAAAAACAGCGTTTCAAACACGGTTTTGGAAGTTTAAACTTTAACATTTTTTTAAATTGATAAAACAGTAAAATCTCCCCGAAATATCAATGTAGTGTGTTTATTATGTATTATAGGACATTATAAAAATATTTTCGAAAATTAGTCAAATACCCTATTGTATAAATTTAATATTTTATGAAAGCCTCTAACTTGCTTCATTAGATGCGAAATTTGATAAAACCCAAGTCAAAAATAAGCCTGCAGTTAGGATTTTAAATATGGGTATGAGCAAAGTTGGGCGCGTAGTGGGGATGTCTCACTATCTCCCTCGCACGCGTGCACCGTTATGGACATTTTACACGGTGACGTCAATGTTCGCGTCGTCTGTCCTTTGAAAATTACCCCTTCAATCAGATTTTGATGGCTTGTAACCGATTCACTTTTGGACGGATTTATAAAATTCTTTCTTCAATAGGTTTTGGGTGACGTAACTTATTGAATTAAATAATAAAAAAATCAAGTCAGTTACCCTATTGGCGAATAGTCTCCCATAGATTTACATAGTGAACAGTATAAACGCGCAAAGGTGGTGGTATTGATGGCTATGTTACTGACACTTGTGTCCGATACTTCTTCTTCTTTTCACTTTATGGCTTCGCATTATTATGCATTTCGCCAATGACAAGTATAATTTATTCTCAAGCCTTCACAAGATGGAAATATCGGTGTGGACGTTTTCAAGGTCTTGTTGGAATTTTGGTGTGAGTTCCTTCCAGAACGATGCTTAATTCACTTATTTTAATATTTCCATGCACTGTTCATCACTGTCAATGTTGTTGTATAATAAAAATAGTGTGGATTTGTGCAATAAACACAACTTTAAACTAGTTTTTGAAATAAATTAAAATAAGTGATGAACCGCACTGTCAGAATTCCCGCCAAAACTCGTCTGATACTTGATGCGACCACCGGCCTGCCTTAATAATAAATCAAATGATCTGGCACACGGAGTTACCGAAATCTAGGATGTGGACTCAACAATTACTGTCCCGATAGTCGTCTCTGCCCATGGGTTTATACCGAAGAACCTCAACCAATACCTTCAGAGGCTTTCAATTGGTCGTTGGGTCAAAGGCCAGATACAGAAAGCGGTGTTATTGGACACGGCACGAATTGTGAAGAGGTTTTTCTCTCTTGGGTCCTAACCGCCAGCGGCTTGGCCTCGCCATTGGAGGGTGATAGTTTTTTATATTATCAAATGTTTTTCTTTTTTAAATATTTAAAAATATAAAAATAGCCTTTTAAAACAAAGAGTACTGTACAATTAAATAAAAAATCGTCGCAATTTCCGATGCAATTATTTCTTTGAGTTATATTATTATGTTCGAGTGATTCATCTGACTGGTATAAACAATGATCGTTGGTACGTGGTTCTGCTTTCTTATGCAATATTGATTATGCCAATGATATGCGTACTGGTATTATTGCACCACACGTTTCGTAGTTGAGATATAGTTCTTTTACTTTGATTACAACCGCAACAGGGGGCGTAGCTCAGATGGTAGAGCGCTCGCTTAGCATGCGAGAGGTACCGGGATCGATACCCGGCGCCTCCAACTACCCTCATTTTGATATTGTTTTTTGTTAATCAGTTTTATATCTACACATTATCTATAATACTGTTACTTGGTTTATTTTCACATCAGGGGGCGTAGCTCAGATGGTAGAGCGCTCGCTTAGCATGCGAGAGGTACCGGGATCGATACCCGGCGCCTCCAACTACCCTCATTTTGATATTGTTTTTTGTTAATCAGTTTTATATCTACACATTATCTATAATACTGTTACTTGGTTTATTTTCACATCAGGGGGCGTAGCTCAGATGGTAGAGCGCTCGCTTAGCATGCGAGAGGTACCGGGATCGATACCCGGCGCCTCCAACTACCCTCATTTTGACATCGCATTTTTTTTAATGAGTTTTATATCTACACATTATCTATAATACTGTTACTTGGTTTATTTTCACATCAGGGGGCGTAGCTCAGATGGTAGAGCGCTCGCTTAGCATGCGAGAGGTACCGGGATCGATACCCGGCGCCTCCAACTACCCTCATTTTGACATCGCATTTTTTTTAATGAGTTTTATATGTGCTTTTCTTTAATCTTAGTACTACTTTTAACTTTAAGCATTAACTATTTGGCCCAAATCAATATAAATAAAAACGCCTTTCACATTTCCACTTACCAGTTATTACACTCCTCCTGCATGACATGTCCGTCAGGATAACTCCTGCCACCGTGATGGCAGGGACACTCTGTAGCCAGGACACATTTTTTGGACACTGTCTCTAGGACGTAACCCTTCTTGCACTGGCATCCCGGACGGCACTCCGGTGTCGTAGAGGTTGGTGGTAAGTGCATGTTCTGACGGGAAACATGAGTCATGGTTTATTAAAAAAATCATTTAAAATTAATGAATTTAACAAAACATCAGTATCTCCATTTGACCTTCCTGTGGGTTGATTCCTTTTTGGGTAAATAGGTTCAATTTCAGATCACAGCTCAATGATTTCGCCAATGTCGAGTATAGAAATCACTAAAAATAGAGATGAGAACGTTTACAAGGTAGTAGGTCCCTCGCATGCGAGATGCCGTCTGGGTTGGTACCACCGCATTGTCTATTTCTGCCGCTAAGCCACACTGTGTAAGCTGTTGTGTTTCGGTTGGAAGGACATTGAAGCCAGTGAAATTAATGAGCGTTGTGAGACTTAACATCTTATGTCTCGTGATGACGAGCGCAGTTCAGTGCCATGCAATGCTTTGTAATTCAAAGTTCTGTGTGGTGTTGCTTCTGTTTATGGGCAGGCGTTTACCATCAGGCGAGCGCCTTGCTCATCTCATCATTCAATGAAAAAATAGAAAGAAAGCGAAACTATAAAAGGTTTGTCAAAACGATACCTTGCAAGTGAGAGGTTCGGCGGTCTCGCAGGTGGTGAACTCCATATTGTTTGAGGCGCTGCAGTTGCTTCTCAAGTCCTCGGCTGGTGGATAGTTCTGGATCTCTTCAGGAGTGGCGGGCTTGCAGTCCCAACGAGCTCCCACGCAGGTGCTGTCACATGACAATAAGTGTATATAGAGATAAGTTCCTGAGGAACAAGTGCTACAAATCATGTTTCACTGCTTTTTTATCTATTGTTTTTTATAGCATAGGCCGGCAAACGAGCAAGTGGGTCACCTGATGGTAAGTGAACTCCACCGCGCATGTACGCTCACCACCAGAAGAATTATGGGCGCGTTGCCGACCTTAAAGGAAAGGGATAATTAGGGATTGGGAAGGGGAAGAGATTTGGGCTTCCGGATATCTCACTCACTGTACGAAACGCAGCAGCAAGCCGCTACTTTGTGTCGGTTTTCTGTGAGACATTGGTAACGACCCGGTCGAGCCGGTCCATTCATGCTGTAGACAAAACTATCTACAGCGTGGCTCTACAATTCGATAGACTATATATAAGTTCGGTTTACTTACCAAAGTTCCCGCTCACGTCTGCCTGGCCTTACTTCTTTGTATCCAGCATTGAACTGCAGTCCTTTATGGTAGCAAGGGCAGAGTCCCACTGGCACGCACAAACCATTGTCGTCCAGGAGCTAAAGATAAAATAAATACAACCAACAGTCACACACATAGTCCTGACCCCAAGGTTAACCTGTATCGTGGGTATTAGGAACTACGAAGGACTTACGGTCTCACAACAACCAAACCCGAAAGAAATCTGTGGATCACACATTTATCTCGGTGCGGGAATCGAACCCTCGGCCTCTCGCTTGGCAGTCGGCTACTCGCCCACTGCGCTACAGAGGCTATCTTATACAGATGATATTTTTTGTGATTGTAGTTCTATCAACTCTATGGTTATAGTTTTTATTATAGTATACGAGGGTCTCACTAACGTTAATTAAAAGACCTAAGCACCTAGGCCGAGAACTATACTTAAGTCGTTTAGAAAGTGACTTTGCGTAGTAAACTTTGGTATGAACTTACCACACTGTTTCGGGGTGACGAGCGCAATTCAGTGCCATGCAGTGCTTTGTAACCTAAAGTTCTGTGTGGTGTTGCTTCTGTTTATGGGCAGACGTTACCATTAAGCGAGCACCTTGCTCGTATCGTCATCAATCAAATCTTTAAATATATAAAATTTAAAGGTGACTGACTGACATAATGATCTATCAACGCACAGCCCAAACCACTGGAGGGATTGGACTAAAATTTGGCATGCAGGTAGATGTTATGACGTAGGCATCCGCTTAGAAAGGATTTTGATATATTCCACCCCCAAGGGGATAAAATAGAGGATGAAAGTTTGTATGAAAATCACGCGGGCGGAGCCGCGAGCAAAGGCTAGACTATCCCGCCCACACTCCCGCCACTGTAACTCCTGTGCACCAGGATCAACAGTGGCACGCATTATTGTTGACACCGAGCAGTGAAGCCCGGCGAGTCTCTGGGAATGCCTAAACGTCTTTGTCCCGCAACAAAATTAATCAGATAGAAGGTTAGGGTGGAGTTGGAAATATTAATTGGATGCAAATATGCAATAACATTTCAATCCACATCAAGTAAAAATTGAGATATAGATTTTATTTTGCTAAATTCATAAAATGTAAGTAGGTAAAACACAGTAATTTTTTTTCAAATATCATAAATGAAACATTCCCCATATACGATTATGCAAAATAGAAGTTTAAATTATTGATTTAAGTTAATGAATTTAACTAATTAAAATTACTATCTCAAATTTTACTTGATGTGGGTTGAAATGTTGTTGCATATTTGCATCCAGTAAAAAATAACACCAACACCTTCTATCTGATTATTTTCGTTGCGGGACAAAGACATTTAGGCATTCCCAGAGACTCGCCGAGCTTCACTGCTCGGTGTCAACAAAATGCGTGCCACTGTTGATCCTGATGCACAGGAGTTGCAGTGGCGGGTGTGTGGGCGGGACAGTCTCTAGTAAAAACTAAGTGACTGACTTGTCCGGGCGGGCAGGCGCACCCCTCCACGCAGCTGGGCGTGCAGGCGCCGCCGGCCGCCAGCGCCGAGTCCGAGCACTTGCGCAGGCAGCTGTCCGCGCACACCGTGTACTCCTGACCACCAGTACACGACAGCTCTGCACACGACCATACAACATTATATCGTCGATGAAGTACCAATACCTCCTAAGTGTTGAGAATCAAATTTTACACCAGACTGTTTAAAATAAGGTTTTATTTTACAAAAACTGTTTAAAATAAGGTTTTATTTATTTTGATCAACTATTGATAGCAAATAGTTTCCAATACATTACCTTTTTATTAGTTACTAAGGGATGTGGTTTATATTTACGTCTATTATGATAAAAAAGTAATTTTGGACTAAATTGTCAGTTAGGAGGTATTGGTACTTCATCGACGATATGGGAGTTTTGGCGGGAATTCTGACAGTGCAGTTCATCGCTTATTTTAATTTATTTCATAAACTAGTTTACAGTTGTATTAAAGTGGTGTGGATTTGTTCAATAAACATTGACGGTGATGAACAGTGTATGAAAACATTGAAATAAGTGAATTAAGCATCGTACTGAAAGGAGTTAACACCAAAACTCCGACAAGACCTTGAAATCGACCGCACCCGTGTTTCATCGTTCTTGTAAAAATAACTTGAGAATGAATTGTAGGGTAGACTGGGTACGATTGTGACAATTTAGGTTTGACCGCCAATAATTTTGTTAATTTACTAGTTGGTTGAGACAAAAATTACTTAAATCGTAGTTTGTACATTTGTCTACACAAAAATACTGAAATTTTGTCTCAAAATACGCTGTTTTAGTTATAGCATCACATTTAAAAAAAAGGGAAAATGTCACAACCGACCACACCCCAAGGACGGTTGTGACAGTGGGTGGGTTCAGTAGTGACAGACGTAAACATACATAGAAATGGTTTATAATGACTTTTATTGTTAGAAATGTTTAACATAACACAAAATACTTTTCTTCTATATAAAGTTTACATTTATATATCAAATTAAATTAAATCTACAATTACTTCTACTCTTATAATTTCTCTTATGATTTTATTATAACCATCTTCTTTAAAATCATAAAATCAGTCAAAGGTTTCTACTCATGAATGAACGGAACCATTCCTCACCAGCCATCTCATTTTCATCCCAAGTAGCAGGTCGGTTTATGTTGTATTTAGTTGTCAGTTCAAAGGCCAGCTTTTGTAGTAAGGCCAAAATATATTTCCGCGCAACGTGTGATATATTTTGATAACAGCTCTTCTTGCTCCTTAGAAAATACTTTGTTATGAGCTGCATATCCCATGCTGATGCTGTTTACATCGTGATTCGCATCGGCTTTATCACGTTTATGAATGTATCGTAACAACGACATGTGATTAATATTATGCATTTCCGCAGCTCTCCGTAAAGAAGTGCCACGTTTTACTTCATCATAAGCATCCTTATTTTGACAAATATCAGACCGCGCTCTTTCTCTTCTTTCCGCAAGCGTTTTCTGGGCATCTAAAAGCAAAAACATAAAAAAACATTTATGTTACAACCGTACCCACTACATTTGTCACAACCGTACCCAACGCATGCTTCTGAAAACAATAAAAAACTATGACTAAACTAAATGATCTATGTAAAAAGTAATAATTTGTTATTAACTACTAATATTCAATTCACAACAAAAAAATATTTGCTATAGTATATCTGTATACCAATAAAAGTGAATATTCAAAGAATTTGAACAAAAAAACTTACTTTTGGCTGTTGAAAAGCAATGTGGCCTCCTGCTTTTTTTACGTCGCGCACCGGCTAACGCAATACTGAGCAACATGTGTAGACATGTATCACGCTTCTTTTTCCCCTTACTCTCTTCCCCGTATTCCGTATAGTTTCGCGATTATCGCGACTGTCACAACCGTAACCTGTCACAACCGTACCCAGTCTCCCCTACTTGACACTGGCTAAATGCATAGTACTGCAAGAGCCATAAATAATAATAATAACAACATTATATGGATGCAAATATGCAATAACAAGGTGGTAGGTCCCTCGTATGCGAAAGGCCATCTGGGTTGGTACCACCGCGCCGTCTATTTCTGACAACAAGCTACAATGTGTGAAGGACATTGCAGCCAACGAAATTACTGAGCGTTATGAGACTTAACATCTTATATCTCTAGGTGGCGAACGCAATGCAGTGCCATGCAATGCTTTGTAATTCAAAGTTCTGTGTGGTGTTGCTTGCGTCAGGCGAGCGCCTTGCTCGTCTCGTCATTCAATCAAATAAATGTCTACCGTCAATCGCACAGAGACTGACGATGTTTGTCCAAGTACAAAAACATATGAGCAAAAACGACTACTCGGACTGCTCAACATTATATACCATTGTAACACCAGTCCCTCCACAGGCCACTATTCCACTCAAGATGGTTTGACTAAAATATCGAATACAATTATTGCATTCCACTACACTCCTGTATGTAGTGGTCACTGTTCGAACCTTTATCATCTTATAAATGGTGAGGTTGAGGTAAGTCATGAGGTAAGCCAGTTGTTACATTGGCAGCTAGTTGGCAAGATATTAAAAATAATCACAATTAGCAATACTTTTTTTTATATATATAATATTATATTGTCATCGGTCCTTGATAAGTATGCCAAATTTCAATTTAATCCGACGTTTTGAAGGAGGTCAAAATCACGTTCAAAGATTCCGTTACAGACAAACATACCAACATACATACGTCTAAAGCTAATAAAAGCGTGTTAATGACTCACCACACTCCTTGACGTTGTACCGCCACTGCACCATCACGCCTGCCTTGGCGCAGGTCATGGCGTAGTCGCCGAGGATGGGGCACAGGCAGCGAGTGACGTCACCGGCGCATGCGCACATATCGTACAGACACGACTCGTAGTACGGCTCCACGTCCACGTACCAGTGGCATGCTAGAGAGTACAAGTTGATTGAGAGGTTTTGGAGTAAAATATTTCAAAGGTTTCGAAACAAAAAAATCAGTCTACAAAATCAAAATCTTTATTCATCACGTAGGGCAAGAAAGCGCTTATGACAGGTCAAGTACAGAACATTTGTCATTAATAACACTAATTTAAAATTATGGGAACTATATACTGGTAGAAAAAGGCACACCAACAAGCATGGGAAGAGGGATACTTAAATGTAGGGATTCAAGGAGTAGGGTGAAGGGTGTGGCAAGAGCAGGAGGGAGCGGGCTAAATTAACAACAATCTGTAAGGATTTTCAAGGTAAGGAGGGAGGTGGAGGTGTCGTGGACCTACCTACCTACCTTTCACTAGCTGCCTAGTGATGACGACCCGAAGAAGAAAGACAAAACGAAACTCCGGGCTTATTTACATACATCCCCAAATATATGTACATGGGTAAGAATATACCCACATTAATTCGCTAATAGCATTTTCGTCTTTTAACGTAATAAGAGTCGAAACTATTGCCAGATCAGTCGCAAATTTAATCCCCGACTTCTTGAAAAATTCAGAATGGCTATAATGGTTAATTATTGCCAGTTAGGAGGGTATTGCTAGACACAAATCTGGAATATGGTATTTTTTTTAAATTGCAAGCAGGTTAACTATCAAATAGACTATCAACTAGAAAAGGATCACAGCGGATGATCCTAAACAATGTCCGATGGATCGTAAAAAGCTGACTTTTAAAACAAGTAATGTATATCTTTACATGGTATAAAATAAGTCGTGTCCGCTGTCTGTTCGCTTAGATCTTTTAAACTATTCAACGGATTTTAATGCAGTTTTCAGCAATAGAGAGAGTGATTAATATGAAAGGTTTATAAGTATATCACGCTATGACCCATGGGAACAGGGCAGTAACATACAGGTGGAACCACGAGGGATAGCTATTTAATTACATGAAGGAGCTGCAGATGGGGTGCGCTTTTGATGATCTTATTCTGTAGTAGTTTGGTACTTACGCTCAAACAACTTGCTCTTTAACTTGCTGCAGTACTTTTCAGCCGCTTCTTTGTTCTCCACATTGGCCTTGCACGGATGTTCAGGTTCCTTGGTATCTATATCTGCACAGAACTCCCTGGTTTTCCACTTGTTAGCGAAAGCCAAGACTGATTGTTCCACGTCGTTTTCAGGGGTTAGGAAGTCGTCTTTTTGGTTCAGATTGAAGGTTCCGCAGAGACCCTAGAGAAAATATTGTAACATGGGTTTTAGGTGCTTCAATTATAATAGCTTGCACGTTAACGAGGTTAAAATGGTAAAAAATACAACCAAAATGAGAAGTTCCCCGTTTTATACGGTTAAAAAGTTAGAAAAAGTTGTGAAAAGAACTGAACATAAAGAACTATGAAAATCATATTTATTAGAATATGATGGAAAGATGATGGTCATGAGCAATCTATTGAGAGTGGAGTGGGATTACTCCCACAGTAATAAAAATTACGAGGATATAAAACCAAGAAAGAAGATGACAGAAAAACCGAGAGGGAGAAATAGAAACAGAACATAACGTACCTTGGTCTTATCGTGGAATTCAGCGGGCACATCCACGAAGACACGAGTGTTACCGTCCCACCAGAGGTCAACTTTATTGGGCAGTTGCACTATAAAACAGAAATATTGAAACAAAATAATTTGTCTACGTCCTACTTTTCAATATACGGAAACGTTATTAATAAGTTAAAATATGCAACGACAAAATACACATTAATTACGCTGTAAATACGAAGAGGCTTAAGCCATATTGCCACTTTGACAAATCGGTCCTTAAAGTAATAAGATTCCACTTCTAAAACATCTGAGTCTAATATAATTTCTAATACAAATACAAAATCGAGACAGTATGTTGTTCCGAATCCTTACCTATAAGGAAGAGTGAAGAAGCAGCTCTTATCCTGATATCTCCTATCATGACAGGCAGCGTGGAGATCTCCTTCCCATTGGCTATGACGAAGCCGCCCTGCTTCATGTGAATATTAACTCCTTTGTACGAGAGGCTGACGGCTTTTGTGCATGAGGGCTTGCCTTCCGCTTTGTAGGGTGCGAGGTTCATGGCCTGAAGAAAAAATATTATAAATTCTAAAATAAACTTGCCAATGACACTTACGAGTTACAAGTTGAGAATAGAAGAGCTATATAATAAACATCTTAGTGATGGTGCTGGAGCAAACGATGTTCTTTCCTTTGGCAGTAATGGCAATGGAGCTGAAGAGAGTTTAAGTGCTGCGGCTAATAAAGTACTAGCGAGGATCGTAATATATATTACCTCAGTGATATCACTAGAATTGGTGATGTCCCCAACCTTGACAGTGACGTCATCTGAGCTGAAGAGTGTGCAGCTTCACCGGCTTAAGAAGTACAAGCAAGGTACATACATTACCTTCGAGATCGGACCAGAGGAAAAGACACTCTCTTCCTCGACGGTGACATTACCGAAGCTGAAGAGTTTGCAGGTGCAGGGTGCTATGAAGTTATTGCGACGATCGTAATAAATTACCTCAGTGATGGCGCCGGAGCAAGCGATGTTCTCCACCTCGACGTTGACGTCACCGGAGTTGAAGAGCGTGTAGGTGCACCGGCCCATGAAATCGTAACGTAGTCCATCGAACGTGGTGTAGTGAGGATCACCGACAGCACTGCATCTAGCTCCACAAGGTACTTGTGTGCATGTCCATTCACCAGCCTGGCAAGTGCTGTGTAGAGAAAAAAAATCTTAGCTTTCGTCAAGTGAGATCTTATAGAGTACGAAAATAATTATTATCAAACCGGATCGAAACGAGTTGCCGCTTTAAAATGATTTTTTTGTTATCCTGGCTCGGCAAAGTGACTACGCCACACCTGATAGTAAGTGTAGAGCAATCCAGGAATAGTGTCGACCAACGACAAACAATGTGTCTAACGTAGGTCGGCAAGATCATGCCGGCCGGGAAACTGGGTAGAAAGTATGTTTGAAAGTGAAAAATTAGGGAAGATAAAGTTAGGGAAGACAGACTTTCTCTTTCTATTCGTAGATGGGTAGATATTTTATAATTTTTTATACGACAATCATAACTAAAACCTGCACTGACATATCAAAGCTGAAATAAATCAGATTTACGTACCAAGTGTTACAATCCTTTGGCAAGACAGTTCCAGGCTTGAAGCTCTTGTTCCTCAAGCGGCAAGGGCATTCGGCCTTGGGAATACAACGGCCTCCTTCTAGCAGCAAACCTTCAGGGCAGAAACAACCCTCCACACAAGATGCGTTGTCTGCCTTAATAGGCGGTGAAGGGAACGCGCAACTTGGCTGGACGTCTGGTCCGCAAGACTTGTATAGTTTACCATCGGGGCATGTCATTGCTGTAGGGTTAATTGAATAAAATGTGTTAATTATTTATCTTTTATGACATAATATAATCTAGGAATTAGTATCTATCGTCTATAATTTGTTAATGCGAATAGATCTACAAAAGGCAGAGGTACAAAGAATGAAGCTAATTTTGCCAACGGCCATTGCGTCCCATGAAATAATGAAAGAAATAAGCTTATCACCATCAGACCAATTATACAATCATAAAGCATAAATGTATTCGAAAATGTAGAACAGAATGTGCTGACACCTGAAACATGAACAGCGAATTAGGCAAAATAAAAACAATAGATGTAGACTTACGACAAGTGTCGGCATCGCGCCAGTTCTTCAATTCCTCTACTCCATGACGGAGACACTCCTTAGCATACACCGAGACTGTACTGCAGGCGCATTCTTCGGGACCTATACGTCAATATTGCATGTGTCCTTACAATGATAGATTATAAATATTGATCTAAATTAATTAGCAAAAAAGTTTAGGCAAATAATACTTAGGCTGGCATAATAACAGTTATAGTTAAGGTTTATATCAAATTTGACGATAACAGTAACGCTGACTTTAACATTGACTGCGAAATGTGTTGCACCATCGTATTCCGATACTACAAGATTCCTCGATTCATTCTAGAAGCAAGGACATGATATTATTTTGGAACACAGACGCTTTAGGAGATATATCGGTTTGGAGGTTACAATTAAACCATCTGACATCTATTTAACTTGAACAATAGCTTTAACTAACGAATCTTGGGCGGTTACGGTTAACAGCTAAAGTTATGACGTCATCTATCATTTGTCAAATGGTGCAACTCATGCTTTGTTTAACCGGTACTTTAACATGTTTGTCATTGTTAAAGTAAGTTGGTCCAACCAGCATTAGTCTGTAATTTTTTAGCACGATTCAAGTCAACTTACTGAGGGTTTTTGTACAAGCGCAGTAGTCCCATTGGCAGGCCTCGAGCAACATAGAAACATCCATAGCCTGTAAGTAGGATATGAAAAATATTACTTCTTTTTCTTGCTGTCGCAAACTTACTGATGTTTAAACTTCTATTATATTCAAAAGAAACTAGAATATGGAATGAGTTTATGTCTTCAAGGCAGAACCAATCTAGTGAGTCCTATGACGTTCTTCGCTCCTCTTACGCTAAGTCCACTTTAGCCACCATCATTTACACCAACCTTTGCTTAACTTTAGTCGACCCCTAAAACCCAATGCACATTTTCAGCCGCCAAGCAACAGTGTGTAAGCAGGTGTATCGGTTTGAAAGACATTGAAGGCAGTGAAGTTACTGGGCATTATGAAACTTAACATCTTGTCTCAGGGTGACGAGCGCAGTTCAGTGCCATGCAGAGCTTTGTAATTCAAATTTCTGTGTGGTGTTGCTTCCGTTTATCAGCGCTTACCGTCAGGCGAGCGCCTTCCTCGTCTCGTCATTCAAACAAATAAAAAAAACATCAAAGCGACACGACACCAGTCAAATCATAAGTTGCGCCACGTCGTGGCATTGTTTTGATGTATGTATATTGGACATTAGAGGTAAACTATATAAAGATATAGTATGTATAGACATAGGTCGGTAGAAAAGCAGTTAAGGTAAGTGTCCCCTATCACCCTTTCCAGGATTTTCAATATCTGTCAGCATTTTGTTATTACATAGGCCGGCAAACGAGCAAGCGGGTCACCTGTTGGTAAGTGATCACCACCACCCATGTATGCCCACCACCAAAAGAATCATGGGCGGGTTGCCCGACCTTAAAGGAAAGGTATAATTAGGGATTGGGAAGGGGAGGGGATTTGGGCTTCCGGATATCTCACTCACCGTACGAAACGCAGCAGCAAGGCGCTACCTTACGTCGGTTTTCTGTGAAACAGTGGTAACGACCTGGTCGAGCCAGCCCATTCATGCTGTAGACAAAATTATCTACAGCGTGGCTCTACCACTGAGCATTCCCCAAAAATTTCGCATCCTTCACAAGCCTAATCCTAAATTGGAACCTTACCTTAGAACATTTTCGGAATTTGTCCATAGTGAATATTTTAGTGCAGAACTGCATAGCGGCCTTTATATCTTCATCAGATTTGGAAGCGCATGCACTTGTCTCCGTGGGATGGTTGTCACATACATCTGTTAATTAAATAAACAGCTGTATTAATATCCTTAATAACCTGATAAGGAGTATGAAATCTGGTATATTATTTAATATTACCAGCCCTGTACTATATATTTTTTTATTTGATTGAATGACGAGACGAACAAGCGCTCGCCTGATGGTAGCGCCACGCCTGCCCATAAACAGAAGCAACACCAGAACTTTGAATTACAAAGCACTGCATGGCGTTAAACTGCGCCCGTCACCCCGAGTCATAAGATGTTAAGTCTCATAATAGCCAGTAATTTCACTGGCTTCAATATCCTCCAAACCTATATACCTACGTCTTTCTGCTAGGCATCTTCTACTGAATGTGAGGGATTAGGTCTTAGTCCATCACTCACCTCTTTGTCTATTTATGCCGCCTGTATCGTGCCAATGACGAGACGAGCAAGGCGCTCGTCTGATGGTAGGCGCTACGCCTGCCCATAAACAGAAGCAACACCACACAGGACGTTAAATTACAAAACACTGCATGGCATTGAACTGCGCTCGTCACCCCGAGACATAAAATGTTAAGTCTCATAAGCCCAGTAATTTCACTGGCTTCAATTTCCTTTAACCCGAAACACAACAGTGCTTACACACTGTTGCTTGGCGGAAATATAGACAAAGTAGTGATACCAACCCAGACAGCCTCTCACATACAAGGGACCTACCACCTTGTAAGGGTCCATAAATTCCTCACAGAAAACCGACGTAAAGTAGTAGCTTGCTGCTGCGTTTCGTACGGTGAGTGAGATATCCGAAAACCCAAATCCCCTCCTCTTCTCAATCCCTAATTATCCCTTTCCTTTAAGGTCGGCAACGCGCCCATGATTCTTCTGGTGGTGGGCGTACAAGGGCGGTGGAGATCACTTTCCATCAGGTGACCCATTTGCTTGTTTGCCGGCCAATGCCATAAACAAATCCTTTGTTTTTTAACATAAGCCTTAAAAACTGACCTCCAATTTTGTTGATCTGCCACGACGACGCTAGCACTGCTTTAGTCTTGGCATTAATACCGTCTTTAGTCACCAGATCGTTTTGAGGGTGTCCATCTAGTCTCCCACACAGACCCTCAGTGTTGTTCCATAATGCTACGGTGCCTTCTATCAGGACTAAGTCCTAAAAGGAAAAATTAACAATGCCCATATCATCATCATCATCATCCTTATCATCATTATCAGCCACAGGACGTCCACTGCTGAACATAGGCCTCAGAACATATTTTAGTGAGGAAGTCAGGACTATGTGTTTAGGTTTATATATAACTAGCTGTCCCTCGCGGTTTCACCTGCATGTTACTTCCCTGCTCCAATGGGTCATAGCGTGATATACATATAAACCTTCCTCATCACTCTATCTATTGCTGAACTAAAATCCGTTAAATAGTTTAAAAGATCTAAGCGAACAGACAGCGGAAGCGACTTCATTTTATACTATTTATAAAGAAGATTATTATCCTACTAATATTATAAACGCGAATGTTTGTAAGTATCGATGGATGGATGTATGTTTGTTACTCTTTCACGTAAAAACTACTGAATCGATTTGAATGAAACTTTACAATAATATAGCTTATACATCAGAATAAGACATAGGCTACTTTTTATCCCGGAAAAAGCAGATCACGCGAGCGGAGCCGCGAGCAAGAGCTAGTTATTTATATTACTCAAGGTTATATATAGAGAAGAACTAAAAATGAACATGTTTGTAACTTACGTTGGTATCCCACTTGATAGTGACTCCCATACTGTCCAGACTGACTTGAACGTAGTCGCTGGGCATCGCTACGCGGATTCCAGGCAGCGACGCCGGGATTGGGATCAAACGGCGGGTAGTCTTGAACACTACTGATCCATCCTCTGAACAAAGAAAAAAATATAACAAAAATAAATAAGTTACAAGTATTTTGTGTTTAGTACAGTGTTTCCCAACGTGAGGCCCACGCCCACAGGGGTGCCCCCCTGATAGTTAAGGGTATTTAAAAATGGACTTGACACGACTTTAACCCGCTTTGGGTTATTTAAATGCAATGCTAGATATCGGTGACAAAATTAATAAAAAAATGTTAAGGTGGGGCATGGCCTAAAATGGTTGGGAAACACTGGTTTAGTGTGTGGATTAGTTGACAGTGAAAGAATGCGTGACATATTGTTACTGCCATTTACGGGGGATCGTGTGAGGGAGATGGGACATGTTCCAACACGCACCCACTTTTACAAACAGTAATAATTATAATACTACACGCCTGTAATTCCCGGAAGGGTAGTCAGAGGTTCTTCACACTCCGAAGAGGGTAGAAGCAAATTGAAGAGCCTATAGGACAGTCGGATGACCAATGCAGCCACAGGGATACAAGGATGTACCCCTATACCCGCCCCAACCAACCATCAAGTCCTGTCGCAAGCCCGTCGGGAGAACCGGATATATTGGCTGATCCTGGAATGCGATCCACACTATGGCAGGTTTTAACACCATGTGTACGGTGGTCGCTATCCGGGTGGATATAAATCCTACCACCAGCAAAAAGCCTCTATTTAAAAAAATAGTGTTAGATTAGATGGTATCTAAATTTATTTACCTCCAACAGCCAGAGTGTACGGCTTATCTTCCAAGTAGACGGTGAGCTCACTGGGGCAATATACTTGGGTCTTGCATTCGCCATGCTTCACAGCGATGGTGAATTTATGCTCTTTAGCGTCTCTTACTAAGATATGCTGGCACGGGGATTTGAAACTAAAATAAAAATGCGTATAAATGCAATATTTAAAATGGGGGTACAGAAAAACCAAAAACTAAATATTTTAAATCAGTGATCAACTTAATTTGTGTTTTGTCTTTTTCAATTTCAAATTATTTCAAGTAAGGAAGAGAGGGATAAAACAATTAAACGATTTAATGACGTTTAAAGGTTAATAAAGACAAATATTTAAAAAAAACCTGGATATATTGAATTCATGAAACTAAGAAGAGAACAGTCAGGCAAAGCGCATTAGTTTTAAGCAGAATAGGCAACTTTTGCCAATAAATCTAGAATAGCAATTACACAAACCCTACCTGTAGATAACTCCATCAAAAGTCTTGTAATGCACTCCAGCCCAGGTCAAGCAGGTACCACCTTTGGGTGTTAGGTCTTGCACGACCTGAACATTGTTATGAGTCTCGGAGTAGGTGTGAGGGTATTTGGTGTTATGGAGAGTATCCACCACTTGTGTGCTGGTGACGTTGTGACTCTCGCTTGAGGTGTCCGTGTGGGCATGTGTTTGTTGCTGAATCAAGAATACATGATTGTTGTTTTTTTTATAGCATAGGTCGGCAAACGAGCAAGTGGGTCGCCTGATGGTAAGTGATCACCACTGGCCACGCCCACAATACCAGAATAATCATGAGTGCGTTGCCGATTAAAGGAAAGGGATAATTAGGAATTGGGAAGGGGAGAGGGATTTGGGCCTCCGGATATCTTACTCACCGTACGAAATGCAGCAGCAAGCCGCTACTTTACGTCGGTTTTCTGTGAAACAGTGGTATCGACCCCGGTCGAGTCGGCCCATTCATGCTGTAGATAAAACTGTCTACAGCGTGGCTCTACCACTCTAGTTTCGTATAGTTATCATCAAAGTTTATGGCCGTTCTGAAGTTAGTCACTTCACCCGCCCTCTACGCCCTCCACAACCCTCTAGTCTCTTTAAAACAATAACTGCTTCGCTCCTCGTGACTAACTTCCGAGCTAATTTATTTTATAGGGATAAATTTATTTATCCATACAATAATTTAATCCCTATAAAATAATATAGCGGCGTTATGCGTGGTTATACATCCAAAAATCGAATTGATATCCTCCTTCGTTTTTCGTCGAATGAAAAAAGATTTTTTACGTACCGTTGATTTATAATTGCTCGGGGTGATCACCATGGCGTCGTCTATAAATAATACAAAAGAATAGTTATAAAAAATATAGCAAATGAATTATGTAGGTATCCGTTTATTCGTTAAACTTTGAGTTGACTCGAAGGTACGTTTAATTTGAGACATCTTAATGCTTGCTATCATAAACTAGAGGCGTTACAATAACCAGAATTAAGCCGGCCTGAAATTCATTACTATAACCACCTTCTACGCGCTAATACTCTTTTATCCCTGAAATAACTGCAATAACACTCGTGACTAGTTCAGGCGTATCAAGTAAGGCCATTCTAATTTCTAAGCTACAAAGTTATTACTGCTAAAATTCAGTAGTTCTATATTATATCATAAATTGAGCTGCTCTAATACAAATAAATAATACTGCAATGTAGTGTAAATCAGTTTAGAAAAGAGCAGAGTTTCTTGACCGTTCTTATCGAAACAGCATTTCGAACTGGCGATAGATATAATTGGACTGAAACTAACTGATGTATGACATTTTAATGATTCACAAAATATTTGATTTTCATTACTTACTGAATTCGCAATGCGGTATCGGCTGGGGTTGAAAGACACCAGTGGAGTAGGTGCAAACGTACATCTCGGCAGGAGGCGTGCTGTACGACGAGCCGACCGGACAGTTCAGCTTGCAGCTGAACTTCTCAGAGTCACCGAAACATTTGTATCCGCCGTTGAAGGCCAACTTACGGATGTCGCACACGCTGGTTGCTATTTGGCATTACGAAAAGAAAAAAATTGATAAATTGTACATTTTATGACGCTTTGCAAAACTTTTTATCTGTTTTTGCCCATTATAAGAATATTTATTTATTCCTTTTCAATATTAACTATTATGGAGAAGGAAATCATCGTACGGTTACCTGAATACCTGAGAGCTCCTCGTGAGATTGTCTACCAATCAGCAACCAATGTGGTGGATGAAAAGCCAGGCTCTCTCAAAAGTCGGTGGAGCTCGTTCCCAGAGGAAGGTAATTTAATACAAATCTAATAGTTCTAATAATATTATATAGATAATGACTCACCGTACTGGCACTGAGGCCCTCTATAGTCAGCCGGGCATTGACAAGTATTAAGAGCGAGACAGACTCCTCCGTTCAAGCAAGGAGGGTTACACTCCGGCTGGCAGTCGGGGATGGTGGAGAAATCAGCGCGGGTAGGTTGCCATTGACCATCAGTGCATCGCATGTTCGCTACTGTGGAGCCGTCTATGAATCTGTATCCGTCCATGCAAGTGATTGTGCATAGCCTAGAAGAGCATTTGAGTTTTATTGGATTTATTTTACATTGATTTCGCTCAAGTGAAAAGCATATTGCAGCGCTATTACAGGTGCATCTAAAAATTACATAATATATAATTTAACTCGGTGAATGATTAGATTGTTTAGATAACGAATGCAGTGGCAGCAGTCTTAGAATTGTATAACAGAAAAACTCTACTATTATGACATAAGGTGGTTTGGTCAGGTTTTGAAGAGTTCAAAGAGGACGTAGATACGTAGGTCGTAAATAGTGTTAAATCGTCCTAGAGGTAGGTAGGATCCCGCGAATGACCTAAAAATACTGATCCGCGAATGGCCGTGAGAGTCAGTCGTCAGTAAAGTGGAAGCGGCTTAGAAGAAATGCCTATGGCACTCAGCCGGGACTAAATAGGGCAGAAGCAAAAACTTTGTAAGAAAAAGTGTCAATGTTAATAAAATTGATATGGCGCTGGGGGACCGATGCTTCTAGAGGATGGAGACTTATTTCGTTTGGAATCAAAAGTAAAATCTAAAACTGAAATTACTATCAACTAAATAGATTTTACTGTATTTGTATAAAGTAGCATAAAGAAAATGACATAACAACACTATCATGCCTTTATCCCGTAGAGTTAGGCACAGGCTTGATAAATACAAACTACCATACTAACTCTCCCTCATTCATACATTCATGTATATCTGGTTGAGGGTACTTGTGACTTGCCCCTTGTGTAGAAATACGTTCTCTCCAGGCGCCCTATTACGATCCCTCTATTAATTCACACGGTAAACATATTTTTTAAGTCGTCTTTCACATAATTCATTAAATATCATTAAGTCCTACTTATTATTAATAACATAAAGATAAACTAGTCCGTCTGAAATACAATACTTACTCTGAGGAACATTTTCTCATTGAGTTCATAGGCAGTGGCGGGTACGAGAGGCAAGGTTTCTTCACAAATTCGCAGTACTTGCCATAATAGTTGGCAGAGCATAGACAGGTGTTAGTGTCCACGCAAATACCGGTGTTCTTGCACTGGGGTTCGCATTGTGCTGTAAGAAATAAGAAAATATTTCTAAAAAAGCAAAGACTTCAATGTATACTACTAGGCCAGAGGTTCCCAGACTTTAACTATTAGACCACTTTAAAAAAAAATCTGTTTCCGGTGGACTCCCTGCAGCTACATTTCTACCATATCCCCAACACTCGACCAAAAATGTAAGATTAGATCTAACTATGGAAACTTGTGGTCAAGCCAACATTTTAATTCTTCACTATCGAAAGCAGATAAATTTTCGTGGCCCCCCGCTTACGAGTTGTGAACCCCCATTTTATTGTCTCGCTAACGTGGTCTACGTTGAGCCTCCTGCGGACCCTTGGGGGTCCACCTGGACCACTTTGGGAAGTAATGTTCTAGACGGACTGTAAAATTGTGTCACTTATTACGGGAGCGTGACAACTAACAGACGGGGAGCAAGAGACGGGTTATAATTAAGAGTAAGCGCGATGGTAATTTAGAATTAATGTCAATTGACTGTAACTTAGTGGCTCAATTTCTATGTACCACGCAACCGGTCTAGTAATACATTGAAGTTATAGACCTGTGATTATCCGGTTGAAAATGGTAAAAATAGAAACAAATTTATAGTAGAATCAAACCCATTGTAAAAGGAAGAGAATACAACAAAATTGATAGGAAAAATAAATTAACGGCGATCTGAGGTCGGGAAGTGGGAAGGGGGGGGCTTTTAAGGGTAAAAAACGGTTTATCTCGATTTCCGGAAAAACTACAAGTCCTATGGAAAAAAGTTAAATCGCAAAGTTGTAGGTAATAAAAAGATCTACAACTTTTGTATACACACTTTCTTCACATAACCTCAAAATATATGTGAAAAATTCAAATAACCAAGTTTTTTGTTTTTATTTTTATCTATTATAATAAATCATTTTTTTTCACGAAATTTGGTGAAAACTTATCTTTTTGTATCCCAAATACACTGTAATTTTTTTGATTTAAAATATTTATTTTTGCACCTTATTTTGACTTAATATCGAAAAAGCAGCCTAATTTTCAAACGAAAATTCTCACGTCAAAATATGAGCTTTTTTAAAAAAGTCTGTTGGCTTCTTGTTCATTGAATTCTCTACTTTCTGATGGTGTAAAAAAATATATACATTACTATGGTAAATGTGCTCAGAAAATGTAAAGTTATAAGTTAATATTTATTAAGACATATCTACAATATTTTGAGTAAGTTGTAGAATCTTCTTTAAATTATATGCGTAGATGCCTCTTTATTGTTATTTTAATATAACTTATATACCTGAGTGATCTACGGAAAATTTTAGCCCATCATAAAGAAGTGGGGAAGGGGCTAGGTGGGTCTGGGCCTTACTACCTGTTATTTAGTAGTTCGTTTCTTTGCATTTTCTGAGCACATTTACCATAGTAATGTATATATTTTTTTACACCATCAGAAAGTAGAGAATTCAATGAACAAGAAACCAACAGACTTTTTTAAAAAAGCTCATATTTTGACGTGAGAATTTTCGTTTGAAAATTAGGCTGCTTTTTCGATATTAAGTCAAAATAAGGTGCAAAAATAAATATTTTAAATCAAAAAAATTACAGTGTATTTGGGATACAAAAAGATAAGTTTTCACCAAATTTCGTGAAAAAAAATGATTTATTATAATAGATAAAAATAAAAACAAAAAACTTGGTTATTTGAATTTTTCACATATATTTTGAGGTTATGTGAAGAAAGTGTGTATACAAAAGTTGTAGATCTTTTTATTACCTACAACTTTGCGATTTAACTTTTTTCCATAGGACTTGTAGTTTTTCCGGAAATCGAGATAAACCGTTTTTTACCCTTAAAAGCCCCCCCCTTCCCACTTCCCGACCTCAGATCGCCGTTAATTTATTTTTCCTATCAATTTTGTTGTATTCTCTTCCTTTTACAATGGGTTTGATTCTACTATAATTTAATTATGTTTCAAATTGGAAAATCACCGGTCTATTATTGTTAAAGACATGTAATAAAAGAACATAATCAGATCTCAATAAATAATTATATGTTTGCAGCGTTGGACGTCCGCCTACAAGGTGGACGACCTGGATAAAGGTCGTAGGAAGTTGCTGGATGCAGGCCGCTTCCAACAGGTTGGTCTGTAAATCATTGGGGGAGGCCTATGTTCAGCAGTGGACGTGTTCTGACTGATGATGATAATGATGAAATAGACATCGAATGTGCTTAAAATAAATAAGACTATTAGATCTTAGTAACGTAAACGATAACACACATGTCAAAAGTCGAGACACTTTCAGGACCCTAATATGGTGGATATTAAGCCCTTGACGAAGAACCCTGTGATTAACAAATGCCCTTGACCCGAAGCATGTACTTTATGAATTATCAGCAACATTGAGCATTTAGGTCGTCATTGAAAACAAAATTAAAAATATACAAATCGCTGGACGGACGGAGTTAGATTTGAGTTGTATCCGCTGGTATTGATAGCGTGTGCGCCACACGCCCACGCTTCATGATAATCGTCGAACCTACGCGACGCAAACTTTGGATCAAATTTTAGCGTGAATTTATTGGAATGAAATGAAATAGCTTAATGATTTCTTATGTTTACGCGAATATTACGCTGAAATAAAACTAATTTAAACGAATTTTATCGCGGTTTTTTATTAATTTTGAGCCCTACGTTTCGAAGACTTTTCAGCGTTCGTGGTCACGGGGTGTACTCACACCGTTTTTATTTTAATGAAATAGTTTATTTATCATGTAGGCAATTGAAATAGCCGTTATGACAAGTCAGTACAAAAGTAAAAGAAACTTATATAGAAATCGGTATCAACTAAATCTAATTTTTTATCTATTACTAGCTGTCCCTCGCGGCACCGCCCGCGTGATCTGCTTTTTCCGGGATAAAAGATTACTAAAATGGCTATTAAAAATAGGGGTTGATCGTAGAGGGTTGAAAATTTAGGGTTGTATGTATTTTTTAATGCTGTATCATAAAAAAATAAAAAAATAAATTATCTAAAAATTAAAACAAAAATAATTTAGGGGTGGACTACCCTTAACATTTAGGGGGATGAAAAATAGATGTTGTCCGATTCTCAGACATACCCAATATGCACACAAAATTTCATAAGAATCGGTCAAGCCGTTTCGGACCACAAACACCGCGACACGAGAATTTTATATATTAGATTATTATTTTCGACCCCGCTTGAGAAGACGTCGCAAAACAAACTCAGTGGGCTTATTTTTGATCCGTTTACACTGTTCTCGAAAGAAATGACTTGTCGATTTAAAATTGCCGATTTCTCGTATTTTATTTTATTTGTTACACTAATATTATAAAGAGGAAAGATTTGTATTTTGTATGTAACGAATAAACCTAAAAACTACTGGACCGATTTAAAAAAAAAAATCACCATTAGAATTCTACATTATCCCTGATGAACATAGGCTACTATTTATCCCGGAAAAGTATATCACGCGGGCGGAACCGCGAGGAAAAGCTAGTTTTTTATAATTTTTGTGTATGTTTTTAGTATTTATGAGCATTTTGTTATAATTTCAAGCCGTTTCCAAGTAATGTAAACGATTTAATGTACCGCCTCGGTGGCGCAATTGTAATGCGGACGCGGTCCGACAGCTGCGCTGCGGTCTTGAGTTTCAATCCCCGGGTCGGGAAATAGAGACTATCCCGCCCACACACCCGCCACTGTAACTCCTGTGCACCAGGATCAACAGTGGCACGCATTTTTGTTGACACCGAGCAGTGAAGCTCGGCGAGTCTCTGGGAATGCCTAAATGTCTTTGTCCCGCAACAAAATTAATCAGATATAAGGTTAGGGAAGAGTTGGAAATATTAATTGTCCACTTCCCTCCATGGCAAAGCGGGGGACAAAATAATGAAATATGGAGGTATTAACCTCCAGTGTAAGGACATTTACAACTGGAGAGGCTAGACAGGCTGTACAGGGTCGGGAAAAAGTTATATTGGTGTTTTCTATCACGCAATGCTCAGTATTAGCCTAGAGTCTGGAATTATGCCCGGTATGGCGTTAGGCTCGCTCCCTATCACACCATAGGATAAGTAATATATAATAAGTTCGCCGAAATATGATACTCGTTATTCCTCTACCTACCCTTCAGGGATTAAAGCGTGAATGCGTATGTATGTAACACAAGAAATGCGAAAATACTTACGTTGGAATGCCTGGTTCGCGTTGTTGTGGAACTGTTGGTAGTTGGGTCTGAAAATAAAATATTAAATGAAGCTCTAGTAGCATACATAAATAAATAAATACATGCAACAGTCACACACATAGTCCTGGCCCCACAGTAAGATATTTAACACCATACAGAACTTTTTAATTTTTATAGCATAGGTAGGTACACGAGAAGGTGGGTCGCCTGATGGTAAGTAATCTCCACCGCCCATGAAGGAAAGGTTTGTAGTTAACAACCTCCGTGGCGCAGCGGGCGAGTAGCCGGCTGTAAAGAGAGGCCGTGGGTTCGATTTCCGCACCGAGACAAACATTTGTGTGATCCACAACTATTTGTTTCGGGGTCTGGGTGTTGTGAGACCGAAAGTCTCTCGTAGTTCCTGATACCCACGACACAAGACTGGTATCTTACTGTGGGGTCATGACTATGTATGTGACTGTTGGGTGTATTTATTTATTTATTAGAAACCCAAAAGCCCACTGTGAAGTGTTATGTGTGACGGTACTAAGCCGGCTCAATCATGCCGTAGACAAAAGTGTCTTTAGTGTATGTAGCTCTACCACATAAACTTCGAGTGTACTTTATTCTCCAACAGAAATACAATTGTTTCAGAATTAAATTGCTCAAAACAAACTTACACTTCTCCAGAATTCGAGTACCAGGACCTGGTTTCAGCATATCTGGAAGGTGTTACCCAAGAATACTCATATCCAGATGTTGGGCCTCCATACCCGTACCCAGCACCTCCATACCCGGATCCAGCGCCCCCATGACCGGTTTTAGTACCCCAGCTTTTGGTACCGCTATAGCCTGTTTTGGTACCGGAGTAAGTTTTAGAGCCTGAGTATGTTTTGGAAAAGCCAGATTTCGCGTAATTGTGATGTTTCAAATACGGTGGTACGTATGACGGCGCTTCAGCGTCGGCTTGTCTGAAAAGACAATATTTTTAAATATAGAATTGAATTTGTTACATGAAATCTCATGCAATATATTATTTAATACTTTTTATTTTATTTGTATTACTTTTTATTTTAAGAAGTTTAAAAATAAAGAAACAGGCCTAGATCTCAACTTTAGATTGTAAGTACACACAAGTATGCAATGAGGTATAAAAGTTTCAAATGCAGGTGTGCAACTATTTAAATTATTATCCTTGCGCATTATGGAGATGGTCATAGTTCTATTTATCGAAATTTTAAATTGTTTTCGATTTTAAAATATTTGTCAAGTTAAATTAAATATTGATTATAATTATGTAACTTTTTATGTAATTTTAAGACATCCTATTAAGACAAAATCTGTAAAAATTAATTTAAACTTTATATCAAAATTTGTTGACATCGGAATTTTGGCGGGAATTCTGACAGTGCGGTTTTTTTATTTTATTTATGGCTCTTGCAGTACTATGCATTTAGCCAGTGTCAAGTACAATTCATTCTCAAGTTATTTTTACAAAAACGATGAAACACGGGTGCGGTCGATTTCAAGGTCTTGTCGGAGTTTTGGTGTTAACTCCTTTCAGTACGATTCTTAATTCCCTTATTTCAATGTTTCCATACACTGTTCATCACCGTCAATGTTTATTGAACAAATCCATACCACTTTTATACAACAAACACAACTCTAAACTAGTTTATGCAATAAATTAAAATAAGCGATGAACTGCACTGTCAGAATTCCCGCCAAAAAACCGACAGTGCGGTTAATCTCTTTTTGTTAATTTTTATTTATGGCTTCGCATTAGGTATTATGCATTTTACCAATGACAAGTATAACTTATTCTCAAGCCTTCACAAGAACTATGAAATATTGGTGTGAACGTTTTCAAGATCTTGTTAGAGTTTTGGTGTGTATTCCTTCTCGTACGATGCTTAATTCACTTATTTCAATGTTTCCATACATGTTGTATAAACGTGGTGTGGGTTTGTGCAATAAACATTGAATGTGATGAACAGTGCATGGAAGCATTGCAATGATTGACCTCGTGTGTTTGATTCGCTTAAAGAAAGTCGTCTAAGAAGTATTGTACTGAAAGGAATTAACACCAAAACTTCAGCAAGACCTTTAAATCAATCACACCCGTGTTTAATCGCTGTTGAAATACCTATCATATATGACGAGACTGTATGGGCTAGATCCCTTTAAAAAAACCCAATAAAAGAGAATTAAAAAAAATATATAATATGTTGCAAATAGCAAATATCGGTTAAATGTCTGTTAAATAAAGAATAACTTCCTAAAATAAGTTAAATATGAATATTACGGACTATCAAAAATAATACTAATAGGCCGTAGATATATTTTTATTTTTGAATTCAGTCATTAAACTTTTTTTTCTTCCCAAGATATTGGCAATGAAGTTATAGATCGCACGGCCCCAGACCCTATAAAATATTTTTAAATTATGACTTTGGAACAATATTTATAGGCAAAAATAAAAAAAAACAATCATAAATAACATTCTCTTAAAATAAAATTACTCCTAATTAATTATAATTATGTGACTAAATACTCACGAATATTCGCTGCCAGCGGGAGCAGGGATACCGTACCCCGCATCGCAGACACAGAGTCCAAAGATTAAAATAAATGTTTGTATAATCCAATCCATTTTGTTAATTATTTTTCATGTAATATTTTTAAATCCCAAAGTACCAGTTGCCGCGGACGGCAGAACTGAACTGACTCCTGAAATGTTTAACCGCTTTAAGTTATCTCTTATAGTAAACAAATCAGGAAATCCATCCTTCCGATAGCGAAAATTTATCTTATTCGCAGCCCTATGCGCTGCGAATAAAAAAATAAAGCGACTGTTTTTCAGAAATATCAATCTACTTATTACCAGCTCTAAACTGTCCCACTGGGATGGGCCTCCTCTGTTAAAAAGAGGGTTGGGCCTTAATCCACCAAACAGGCATATAGCAGGTTGATCAAACATAGCTCCAAATGTCAATAAATCAATATATGGCCCTATTAAGGAATTCATTAAATATTGCTAAAAATGTAAACAATCCTTTTTATTTTTCAACACATATTATTTATTAATCATGGTTTTCAGCCGGCATTTAACCTGTTTCAGAGAAATCTTAGCTGATCTGAGCTGTATAATTAGTTTACCTGTTATCACAAGCAAACAATTAAAAATCTTAGAACTATTTTGCTTTGTAAGCAGCCTTATCTGCGGTAAAAATATTATTTTCAGAAATTTTGATAGCATTACGTTAAGACGATATTTTAAGCTATGATTAAAACAACTATGCAGCTACCAGTATGTATTGTAATGCATAATAAAGAAATGAAAGGCTGTATGAACTGTATACGGTGTGCACTTGTACGTAAAAAAGTAACGTAAGGGCGCCAAAGGATTTGTAAATAAAGTTATCCAATATTAATTAGCAAATATGCCCAAAAAAGTAAGGAACAATAAATCGCTCATTAAACAGGTATTACAATTAAATTATTAATTAAATTATTAATTATTAATTAAATTATTTACAATTAATATTCATTGTTTAAGCAGTTTCTGTTGTAGACAATTTATTTATCTAACGGTTATGGCGTCTTGTCGCGTTGGGTACCTTGTTTATTTAGATAGAAATATAGTGTACGGGTTACACCTCTACCTACCCCTTCGGGGATAACACAGGTGTGAGTGCGTATGTATGTATGTATTACATAATAACTCGATATTCTTTATTAATTAGTCTTTAATATATTGGAAAATAAGAATAGCTTTTTTTATACATCCCCTTCAGATATCTCTCTTAGTTCCATCCCAAGATTGTCTAGAAGAGATCACTTTTAGCAATAAGATCGTCGATTGTTACAAATATTTTTGTATTATTTTCCTATTATGATTCTTGTTAGTCGTGTACAATAAAGAGTTATCAATCAATCTATATATAAGTACTAGCTTTTCCTCGCGGCTCCGCACGCGTGATCTGCTTTTTCCGGCATAAAAAGCCTATGTTTATCAGGGATAATGTAGGATTCTAATGGTGGAAGAATTTTTCAAATCGGTCCAGTAGTTTTTAAGTTAATTCGTTACATACAAAATACAAATATTTCTTCTTTATAAATTATTGTTTACAATGAAATACTCTTAATCAACAATACATTTATTTGGATAAGGAATAATATTATGTTGATAACACTTTGGAAAATAATTGACAATAATGCATTAATTCTGACCAAATTTGATTACCATAGCAACGGAAGCCTTCAAATATAAATAATTTTCCCCGTTTTTGCAACATTTTTCACTCATGCTTCGCTCCTAATGGTCGCAGCGTAATGTTATATAGCCTAAAGCCTTCCTCGATAAATGGACTATCCAACACAAAAATAATTTTTCAATTCGAACCAGTAGTTCCTGAGATTAGCGTGTTCAAACAAACAAACAAACAATCAAACTCTTCAGCTTTATAATATCAGTATAGATTATAATATTGCATTAATTAGCATTGCAAACGAGCAAGTGGGTCACCTGATGGTAAGTGATCTCCACCGCTCATATACGCCCACAATACCAGAAGAATCATGGGAGCGTTGCCGACCTTAAAGGAAAGGCATAATTATTAGAGGTTGGGAAGGGGAGGGGCCTCCGGATATATCACTCACCGTACGAAACGCAGCAGCAAGCCGCTACTTTACGTCGCGTCGGTTCCCTGTAAGACAGTGGTAAGGACCCGGTCGAGCCGGTCCATTCATACTATTGACAAAACTGTCACCATGGCTCTACCACTTAAAAAATAAAACACAACGTGTGTGCAAAAAAACCACACTGGTAGGCATAGGTATATTTTGGGTTTTTTTATAGCAAAGGTTGGCAAACTAGAACTCGAGTTATCAGTCCTCTGCTAATGTCAGTTCGCCACCGCCTACGAACATTTACAATAGGTTCCTACTCAACATATTCTCATATTCGATAAAAAAAAATCATATTTTACCTACTACCTACCTTACTGGTGGTAAGATATTCATATCCGCCCGGATAGTGACCACCGTACACATGGTGTTAAAACCTGCCATAATGATCCACACACCTAGTGTGGATCGCGTTCCAGGATCAGCAAGTGTATATCCGGTTCTCCCGAGGGGCTTGCGACTTGACTTGATAGTTGGTTGGGGCGGTACAATCCTGTATCCCTGTGCTTGCATCGGTCATCCGCATGTACTGTCGCAGGCCCCTCGATTTGCTTCTTCCCTCTCCGAAGAGGGCATGATTCTGGTGACCACCGATAAACTTATTGTTGGTCGGTGGTCGCTAGTTTTTTGGACTGCACGACGCTGACTATCAGGTGAAGTGCAGTCACATTGTCGTGCTCGGATAAAAATGGATAATTTTCAGTAAAACATATTATTTTCTTATTATAATTATTATAAATTTTATCACAAAAACAACTTTAAAATGCTCTACCGTAAATTCTACGTATTGAGTATTTTTTCCAGAGACAATATGTGTACTTCTTTCCAGAAAAAGGCCATAGAGACGCGACTAATTCAAATAAGCCTCATAATGGACGACTATCTATACAAACATAAACAAGTATCGCAACACGATGCTGAATCTTATATTGTTGAAATTGTCTCATATAACAAGAAGTGCTATAACGACGCAAGATCTTTGCAGGTAAAATGTTATTCATATTTTTTTTTACCGCTCCCAAATGGTTCCTGTCTATTGAGCCTCGACATTGTGACCTCTTTGCTGAATAACAATAAAAAATAGTATGTATTGCGTGGTATAAGGTGGTAGGTCCCTTGTATGCGAGGTAAGTCGTATGGTCTGGTACCACCGCTTTGTCTATTTCTGCCGCCAAGCAAAAATGTGTAAGCACTGTTGTGTTACGGTTTGAAGGAAATTGAAGCCAATGAAATGACTGGGCATTATGAGACTTAATATCTATGTCTCAGGGTGACGAGCGCAGTTCAGTGCCTTGCAGTGCTTTGTAATCCAATGTTCTTTATGGTGTTGCTTCTGTTTATGGGCAGGCGTGGCGCTGTCCATCAGGCGAGCGCATTGATCGTCTCGTCATTCAATTAAATAAAAAATAACAAAAATACGACATAACTTATGATGATTACTGATTAAACACCTTTACCCATACGTATCAGCTATTCCATGGGTAATCATGTCATTTTTATACCATAGACCGGCAAACGAGCAAGTGGATCACCTGATGGTAAGTGATCTCCACCGCCCATGTACAACCACAATATCAGAAGAATTATGGACGCATTGCCGACATTAAAGGAAACTGTTTATTAAGGGATTTGGAGGGGGAGGCGGATTTGGGATAACTCACTGACAGTATGAAACGCAACAGCATCCCGCTGCTTTACGTCGGTTTTCTTTGAGACAGTGGTAGCGACCCGATCAACCCGTCCCATTCATCCTGTAGACAAAAGTGTCTACAGCGTGGCTCTACCACTCGATATCTCTGCTTACTATGGATTACATTTAAAAACTCGTTCTATTTTATTTATAGTTTAGTTATAGTATTTTGACAGCCTCCGTGGCGCAGCGGGCGAGTAGCCGGCTGTGAAGCGAGAGGCCGCGGGTTCGATCCCCGCACTGAGACAAATGTTTGTGTGATCCACAAATATTTGTTTCGGGGTCTGGGTGTTGTGAGACCGAAAGTCTTTCGTAGTTCCTGATACCCACGACACAAGACTCGTATCTTACTGTGGGGTCAGGACTATATGTGTGACTGTTGGGTGTATTTATTAATTATTATAGTACACAAGACAGATTACAATTATTGCAAAGATACAAGATAAATTTATACAATTTTGATCTAGATTGTAGTCCAAAAATATGTGTACATAGAAAAGTGATATATCTGTGCCTTCCTTTGGTCAATCTACAATAAACATCTAGGATAAACAATAAACTTTAGTGTAATATACATTTCATTTAAAGGAATTATAGACTGCCTATAGTTCAGCGGGGAGTTGTACGGATTGTCGAGACGAAAGTCGCAGGTTCGAAACCAGCCCCAAGAGCATACACCTCTGACTTTTCTAAGTTACGTGTGAATTAATTGTTAATTATCGCTTGCTTTAACGGTGAAGGAAACATCGTGAGGAAACTCCTGAGAACTCGATAAGATTTTTTAAGGCATGTGAATCCTGCGAACCCGAATTATGCCAGCGTGATGGACTAAGGCCTTACCCCATCATTCAGCAGTGGGACACATATAATACAGAGCTAGTATTATTATTATAGACTGCCTCGACTGTGCTAAGGTCTCGGGTTCGAATAAAAGCGATATTGCGTTTTTCTATCACGAAATGCCCAGTATCGGTCAGTCTGGAATTGATCCCGGTATAATAATAATCTCAGCCCTATCACGGGACGGTAATAAGCTCAGCGAGGCAACACACAACAAATGGGTGCACTGGTTACACCTCTGCCTATCCCTTCGTGGATTACAGGCGTGAGTGTATATGTATGTTCCATAACAATGAATCATTGTAATGTTTTCAATAAAAAAAAAACTCATATAATTACCATAGTAAACAATGATAAACTTCGGCGAATTGGTGAGTACAAAAATACTCGGGAACAATTATTCATTTCTCAGAACATATTAATTTTCCATCGGCAAATGGCGCTAAAATCGCCCGCCGGATGTCGACGCGTCGGATATAGATACAGCGCCCGACAGGATCTTCTTGGAAATCTGTATTTAATTTTCCTCTCAGATTGTGTGCCCTATTGGCCTATTTAATGCCATTTATCATATTACATATAGCAAGCACGTAGGTAGTTTAAAATAAGTGATTTTTAATATTTCATTTTCAAAATATAGATTGCGGTTTATCTAGAAACTTATGAACTTTTCGATAGGAAATGCAAAACATTCCACTTTTTATTTCGGAAGAAATATAATTTGTGTGGTAGAGTTACGCTGTAGACAATTTTGTCCACAACAGGAATGGGCCGGCTCGACCGGGTTTTTACTATTGTCTAACAGAAAACGGATATAAATTAACGTCTTACTGCCCTTCTTCCCAATCCCTTATTATATAATTCCTTAGGCTTAAAAACGTTAATATTGCAAACATTTAATTTTGTTCAAACCAAAATTAAATCCCCGGTTACCATTTCAGAGTCTGAGAAAAGTCTTGTGTTTCAGGTTATAGACAAACTAACACGATTCATGAAAGCTATCATAAATGAACATAAACAAACCCAAGAAAATAAACTTAACGATTCAAACACTAAAGAAACTACATTTCGAACTGACTGTGACGCTCCGCTTTGCTTGCTAGCAGATAGTGATAAAGAGAATTTTACCCAATCAATACCTGAAAAAAATAGCACAACTTTGATGAAAGTAAATAATGCCACTGAAAACGACGAGACTAAACTTAAATCCATATTAGATTTGATTGTACTAGACTCTGACGATGAAGGACCTAAAATAAATAATTCCCAAAATGTTTTCATGAATTATTCAGATGTTGCAAGTCAGGATTTATTTACGGCGTACACACAAGATGAAACTCAAATTCCTAATACAGATAATACTCACAGTATACAACTTAGCGAAACACCTGCTAAAAATGAATACTTAATAAGTACTGGCTCACAGGCGTCAAATAATTTTACTGAAATTGATCATTCTGAGACTGTTTTAACCAATTCCAGTTATGTAAAAAATGTGCTGAATATACAAAAGCAACTAGATAACATACCTTACTCCCATTGTATAGTTGATGAATCTAAAGGAACTGAAAACGAGGTCAAAAGCAATGCCATCCCTAAACAACGAGTTAATAATCAAAAAACTGAAGTAAATCTTAAGAAAACTAAAAATTCCCACGAACTCATTAATTTAACAACGGCCGAAATATCTAGTCTTCACTTAGATAGCTTGGATATTCCGGTTTATTACGAAATGAAACCCATTGCAAAATCTGTTGCTAATATTGGGGACGCAGACGTAACAAAAAACAAAAAAGGCCCTCGCAAACAGAAAACCAATGTAAAATCTCAAGAAAATGTAAAATCGAAGGGGGTTAAATGTAAACCTAGAAAGAAAAAATATCAAGTAAAAACCATTACCCATAAAGTTTCTTTTGATAATAATAACAACTGCCCCATTGGATATAAAAATTCTGAAGATTTGTCGTGGGTGGAAAGTCTCAACTATGTCAGAGAGATATCAACAGCAGAGAACCATTCAAGATCTAAAGATCTAAGTCTTAGTTTTTGGGAAAATTATTCATTACCTAACGACTGGGATAACAGTGAATTCGAATACAAAATATAATTACTAGGCACTAGTTTGGTATCAAAACAGATTGACCCTATGTCAAAATTAGATGTCGAATAAATATAAAGAAAATCTCGAGATACAGATGACTTCATACCGAATTCTACAAAGACAATGTTCCACAAATTACCAACAAGGACATTGTTTAAAATATCTTAAAAGAACTTTATTTTCTATTACTTAAAAATCTCTAAACGAGGACATCCGACGTGGCATCGTATCCAACGTGACGCTTCTCTGTTACCACCACAACAGCTTAGCAGCCAGCGATGCTACCGCGAATCATCTTTAAATACAATATTCTGTAACTTATGTCAAATAAATTATTACTGCACAACGTTTACATAATCCTAAAAGAGATATGACCTTTTTAGTCTCCCTGATTAACGGTTATGACACCGGAAACTTACCAATGATAATCCAAAAATATAACTCGACAACAAAAGGTTAAAAACAGGGCATTGATGTTTTATTTAGCTCCAAGCGGAAATAATTTATCGTTCGTTATATTATAATAAAACTGAAGTAGGTACAATCAAACAAGTAACGTGTCATTTGACAGCTTCCGTGCCACAGCGGGCGAGTAATGAAACAAGGAGCCGCAAGTTCGATTTCCGCACCAAAACAAATGTTTGTGCGATATTTGTTTCGGGTCTGAGTGTTGTGGGATCCAGAATACCCACTGAAAAAAAAACTATCCAAAATTATATTTTAAATTCGAAGGCCCGTATCTGGGCTGTGTAAATAGATATTTTTTACGAAGGAATAATCGCGCACTCACTGTTTATTGACTCCCTGTGATGCCGCAGTCTCCAAGGGTATTATCCCAGGACTAGCAGGAGCTCTGGTGATGTTGCGATGGTGTGAACTGAATTAAGTGGCAAAGAAGTTCTAATTTCAAACTTACTAGCTAAAGGGGATTGACACTTGTCAACTTTGCTGGTGGCAAGATATTCATATCCGCCCGGATAGCGACCACCACATGGTTTTAAAACCTACTATAGTGACCCACACACCTTGTGTGGATCGCATTCCAGGATCAGCCAGTGTATATCCGGTTCTCCTCGGGGCTTGCGACTTAACTTGATAGTTGGTTGGGCGGGTGTAGGAGTACATTCCTGTATCCCTGTGCTTGCATCGGTCATCCGCCTGTCCTGTCGCATGCCCCTCGATTTGCTTCTTCCCACTCCGAAGAGGGAAGAAGCATTTATTTATACAGGCCGGCATGATTCTGGTGACCACCGATAAACTTATTTTTTTGTCGGTGGTCGGTGTTTTTTGGTATGGTGGCTCGCCCAATATCGGATCATGGGACGGGCATAGCCACGGAGAAACGCGGATGGACGATTTGTACCTTTGCCTACTCCTTCAGCGATACAGGTGTGAACTTACCTATAGATATAAAATTAGTGACATTTTTTACTTAGAATCGCATTGTCTTTTTTTAGCAGAAATCATTTGAGGGTGAGTGAATACTGCCCAATAACATATAAAAATAATACTTACTGGTAAATTAAGTTGCATCAGTTATTTCCAAGTATTTCGATAATTAAATAGGGTTACAAAAAAAAGTTATCACGATTTAAATAGTTTAATAGTAAAGTGAAGACAAGGTATGATGTTAAATAACAAGAGTCAATACATAATTTGAAAAAATACATGTAAAGCAACGCAGATTAATGTTGAAGGCATTATTAACATACATATTACATAATATCTATATCCTGCAAGGTTCGCGCCCAAATACCTACGCCATATTTATACAGACGCGGACGATGTTCGATTTTCAAATTTGAAATTTCAAAATTTTGTCATAGATTAGCACGAACCTTGAGAATCGATAAAAGAAAAATAAAACAGAATAGTCCAACCACAACGACATAAAAGTTGTGTGTGTGTATAAGTGGGTTTTTGGTTCACCATTGGCTTCTGAACCTATAACCTAGCCCCTAAAAAAGCCTTTTTGACCCAAAAAATATGGCTGTCGCAAAGATGAGTTTGAGATGATTTCCAGAACGGTCACAACATAAACCCGATATTAACACAGCACATATCTCAATTAAATCACGTAATATTACGATAGCAATTAGTTTAATAATACGGGCACTTTTTACAATAATTCAGCAACTTAGCTTTAAAAAAACGTATTATAGCTTATATAACATAAGTATAATGTTATCCAATTTTTGACAATGATATGAAAATAATCTTTATTTGGTATTATAATGTATATTTAAAATACAATGTGCGAATCCTAAAGAAATGCAGATCTGTTTATGAAATTAATGCCTTCATACACGAAAAATACAACATAGGTACACCATACATCATTTTATTAATATACGTAAACAATTCAGATTACATTTTGTACATTATAAACCCATTTTTATGGAGATTTTCCTTTACGACGTATACCAGAATATAACAAAAAATAAAACAGTCATTTACGACTCCGCGTCATGCGATTCTTTTGTCCAAATGTATGACGCGACCTCTTAAACAAGATTTTTCTGTCCAATTCTCTTCTGTTATGCCATAAACTCCCTCCACATAAATGGGAGGTTATTATAAAGTTACACTTTGTGACAACTTGTGTTTTCATTATCTATTATTTGATAACATTAAATAGGCCAACATTTAGATCAATAACGACGAAAATACACCGAAGCAGAAGTTAATAACATTGAGAAATATTTAAAAAAAATTACACAATGTTGAATAGAAAGGATATTCATTTGTGATCATGTTTGTGACAAATGTTCAATCTGTATGAGACAAATTACTAAATAATACTATACAATAAAGCCACATCTCTCATTAAAAACAGAAGCAACAATTTCGTATGTGCCTTCAAATGCAATAGTTTGCTAAAACTCTCAAAATACTAAATGCATTTGTATTATCAACAAATGTCATCCAAATGTAATGAGAATTTGGTAACATATTTGTGACGAATTTTATTTTACTAATCTATTTTTTAGATATGCTTAGTTAAGTGATTTATTTATATTCAAAACTACATAAAAATTATATATACTTTAATTTGCCAAATGCTCGTAAATTAATACTTACCTATCTAATTTTTACCCAAAAAAATTGTCTAACCGATGCACCTGTTCATTAGTGCGTGAAAACACACACACGGATCGGCTACCGTCGATAATCAGTGTGCGCTTTTTGATGAAAACGTAATCCGTTCTGTCGAATCGACTTTTGGCTGTCGAATAGAGATATTTTTTGGGCAAGACTGTACTTTGCATAATTCAAAAAGGCTATTACAAACATTTAGCAAATAAATACGAGTATATTAACTATGGGCTTTTTAAAGAGAATATTATGTTAACAAGTTTAAAGTTTTGACAGGAAAATATTTTTAAGAGTTTGTTATAGTCAAATCTTAATTAATTTTCTTTAAAATGCACATTACAGACCTGAGCCCCACATTAACGTAAATCTAGCGTTCTAATAACATCTTGTTGACTTTTGAAATTCCAAAATACATATCTTCATTCTTCCACTACTTCGGTGGAATATTAATTATACCTACACCATATTATATATAACAACATCCATGTTTACTAAACCAAAAACAGTATACATAAAAAAAAATAACCTTGAGTTTTTAATACGGAATTACGTACCCATTAGGTTTAATATAGTTAGTGTGACTATACACAAAATATCTATTTTTCGTTTCAATTTTCATTATCAACAAATAAGACTACATGTAATTTGACGTTGGCAACATTGCTTCGTGGAGCCAAATAGTAGTAAGACTTTCCACCTTCATTAACACAAATTTCCAATATTATTTCATTAAAAAAATATGACAAGTTTATGGTAACTTCACTAATGATGCAAAAGCTACATGCTTGATCGATAAATCTCTCATATTAATTAACATATCATTCCTTACCAATATAACCCTTAACCACAATTTACATACAATTTCCTAAGAACAATGTCATTAACTTGTGCCACAGTCTAAAAATCATACAATCAGCCAACGAAGACGTCAAGAGACGCAGATTGAGAAGACGCAGTCTATACGTACTCGATAAGCGACGTACAAAGATCTGAATAGGAATGCAGGACAGTGTTTGCAGATGGACCACCAAACTGTTTTATTTTTTAGTTGACAACAAGAGTGTATATGTGTAAAAATAACTAAATTACCTAAAACATCCTCATCTCTGCATACATATTCACCAATTTCACCGCAGTAACAATGCTACACAGATGACCACCACCCTGCCCACTTTAATATCTGATAAATAATCTCCGCATTAACGCCAACACAGTCGACAGACTGTATAAATTTCAGACTGTGCTTAAACCATAATCAAAATATATTTTCAAAATCTCTCATAGATTTTCATTGAAAGCCGTCCATATTCTCGATTGAATAATAATAATAATTTGGCTAATAATTTCAATCTAAGCCTAGTACAGCCACTGGCACCGTAAGACCAGACATTATGGTAGTTACTATCATCTGGAGTAGGCCTGTAGCTCGCATCCAAGTTACTACATTTATATATTTATTTGCATTCGCCGTTCGCTATCCCATCATATTTAACAAGGGAAGACACAACTCACAATATTCATAACAACTATTCTTCCCCTGTGCCCTAATGAGACGAACTACTAAGATGCGAGTGCCTACGAAAGTAATTATTCAATATCAAATCAGTAGCTTGTATAGTATAAACTATATTTTACGGTATAAGGTGTGCATCACATATACACAAAGCGCGTAAAATATTTAGTAATATTTTTAACATGCATGGCAACAACCCTGCTTATGCCTTCCGACAGCAAAATAAAAACAAAATTAATTTATTTTTGTATACATCCCGGATAAATATGATATCATTTATCGCAATCCGGTGACCGTTTACATTTAGTTTATCACCGCTTCTTTTAAATAACATTATATTTAATTCCACAACAATACCATCCCTTCCACTATCATCGACATTGACATCGAAGTCAACATGAGAATTATATAATGTAAATGCTGTCATAAAGAAGTTTTACTATTTTCATGGATACAACTAGTATCCAGACTCAGTAACCGCAACGTATTTTGATGACAAAAAAAAAATCTGTGGACGTTTACACACAGTGCGTATAAGTTCGTTTTACACGCAGAATGCGTTGCGTGCGAATGAACAACAAGCGGTCATGCACTTGTAAGAGCTGTGAACAGATATCATCTCATCTACCGCACTCACGGCCAAATAAACGCGTTTGATTGTAGTACAATACGCATAAATACAAGCGTTAAAATATTATAAATCTCGAAATACACCCAATCTGTCTCCAGCATAACCTTCACGAACATTATCAGATACTACACGCATAAATTGGTTGAAACCTTCCAAACGAAGTATATACTATTTAATTATTATTGTATATAACAGAGAACTATGTATATATTATTAATACATTACAATTGAATATTTATTTCGATCTAGCGTATTAACGATTACATACTTATATAGTATTACATTTTATATATGTATCATAATCCCGATTAAATATTATATTAATTAACAAATATATTCATATCACACATAAAATTTAAAATAAATTCAACAAATCAATTGAGCACAACGAAATATCACAACAAAATTTAAATTATTATATTGATTGAAATAATTTAAAAGACGCAAAATGTATCTACAGATACAATGACAGTTTTACTAAAACATCGAATGACTTCAATTAGTCATAATTATTGTGATTAGAACATTATAATAAAATCGGAATAATTTAACGCCACAATAGCAATTTAAATCATCGATTAAAAACATACTTTATCGATTATTATTTTAATACACATATACAGGCAGCATTTATTTAAGTAGAAAAAATAATGTAACACTCCCAACTTTTAGGCAAGATATGAGCACATTTAAAACACCGAAAGATATCGACACATCGAAATACGTTTTTGATATATACGATGCAACGCTATATCATTATTATAAATTATGTTACCCTTATTACTGAAGCAACAATAACATGTATAGATAACTATTCGATGATTATATTTCAAGAATTCATAGACAAAAATTCAAACTTAGAACATCAAACCGTTTAGCTCTGATATTTGGATAATCGATATAATTAGAACTTGGCAGAAACTTTTTAAGGTTCTGGTTATCGATTAAGCATGTCATATAGCCACATATTTATATCCTTAGCGAATTATCGCAATCATTGATAATTAAAAACTAAACTTTCCTCTGACCTTGAAGAAGCCCATACTTGTCTTGTTATGGACTAGCGATGTCAACCCCACATAACTTTGTATAACTATAGGAGAATGGTGAATACAGCACGCTGAAGATGGCATAGTTTCTATCGCCCTTTGAATTTTCTGCGCGAAAGTCTCCATGTCGTATGTGGTTTTTTCTTCGAGTGCTCCTTCTGTAAGGATAAATCTTTCTTATTTTTTCACTTTTTTACGGCAGCGGCCGCCCGACCGACCCCGACCGACCCATTTAGTTATATATAATGATCAAATTTTAACCTTAAATGCGTGTAAAATGTGTCGTTCTATAGAGACAAATCGATATGTATGCAAAAACGGGCGAATTTTATCCCATACGAATTCAATAGTGTTATATAACAAACGAACAATAAAAATTTATAGTTTTATTTTATATTTCACCATATTATATGTACACCTACATACCTTTATGCCAAAATATAGGGTGTGATGCAAACGTGATGAACGGCACATCCTGACTGAACGGGTTCCACACGGTCTTTAACGGCACTGGCTCGCCCTTGTTCCACATCAATCGAACTCCACGGAGATTGCGTTCCCTGTAGTTACAACAAAACTCTTTTATAAACATAGTTTTTTTAGTTTCACTGACTAATCAGTAGACGATTTGAGAGTTAAGCTACCCTAGACGCGGTCGGTCTATGGATGGTGAATTTAACTAAGCATCTCCGTGCTTGGACGAGATAAGTCGGTCCCGGCTGTTATCAACTGACAGCAGTCGTTAAGCCAAAAGCCTTTGGGCGTCTTGGAAAAACCCTGACACCAGGTTGGCCACTAACCATTCGATATGAGCGCTACGCTTATGCCCAGAACTATCAAATGTTATTTCTCCAAATACTCAGTGATTTCAAACGCTATTTCACCCACGTTGAAGCAAATGCTTATACCTATTTAAAACCGCGTCTTTTGCGAAAAATCTCAAATCAGAAGAAAAATTTGCCTAGGGACTATGTCTCGACATCGATATTTTTTAGTGATAAATCGATTTTATTGCGATATATTTTAATTCGATATATCAATATTTTTTATGAAGCACTTAAGCTTTTTACAATAGGATGCCATGAAACGTGGACAAAAAAAATTATATGCCATCCAAATGTCAAGCCGATATATCAATATATCGATATTTTTTTGATACCTAAAAATCGATAAAACTTTACGACGTGCCTTAATTAGTCTATCGGGAAATCATATTCAAGCACTAGCTAACCATTTAGGTTTCTACAATCTTACGTTACAATTTGTGATAAAATATATTCACAATGCTTAGCTAATAATGGTACATAATGAACATAAAGATAATGTATTTAAAAAAAAATGCAGATTTTAGGCATAAATTAATAATAGGCACAAACTACATAATTAATTATATGCAGCTTTCTACTAATACTGTAGAAATGGAAGATCCAAAAATGTGCTAGTATGGCAAAATACAGGTTTATTTTAAAACTTACCTTACAAATATGTTAAGAAAGTTAAGTATGCAAATAATTGATTGTCGATTACATATATTACATACTCTTAAACTATCATGAGCAATTTCTTATAATTCGATTATTACATAAATATGCCGTTTAACATTATTTCTGTAATCAGTAACTGAGCATACAGCATTTTCTGTATTCAGTAAGGGGGCATAAAGCATTAATTGGTTCGAGGGTGAAAATATTGGATTTAGAAAATATATTGTTTCTTTTTTATCGAATTGAGTAGATCGTTTAGACTCACATCACACACAACTTTGTATAACATAGGATTGCATGGCGCTGGGCTGTCTCATAATGCCTAGCAATATCAGTAAAGATTTCTGGGATCTGTCCGGATAAATTATTTATTAGGGACACGCAGTGGTTATTACAGTAAAACTTATTCTGATAAAAAAAAAACTCCAACAAAATAATATTTCACAGTAACACCAGTTAAAGACAGTCACAACATGCACAATTGTGAAACTTTAACATAAGTATTATGTATTAATTAGCAATAATCAAACTAAGATTATTAAAAATTGCGGTAACAGTTTGTGAATTCGAATGTTAATTGCAATGATTTCTGACCCAGGTTCGATCCCTGCACCGAGACAAACATTTGTGTGATCCACAAATATTTGCCTCGGGTCTGGGTGTTGTGAGACCGAAAGTCTCTCGTATTTCCTGATACCTACGACACAAGATTTGTATCTTACTGTGCGATCAGGACTATGTATGTGACTGTTGGGTGTATTTAACAAAAAATTAAAATGATTATTAGGTGCATACAAAAAAGCATTCATAGCACCAATACATGCATCATGGGCTCCCCGAGCACTGGCTGGGTCCCTGGTCTGACATCACAAATAACAATACTCAGTAACAATAAAGTTATGATTTTTAAAAAATCTTAAATCACAAAAGCAAATCTCTTAAAAATAGTGACAGTAATTTCTAATTGAAAAATAAGTTCTTTATTATTCTCTAAAAGGCCCCCAAATTGTGTGCCCAGGGGTCACCGCATGGCCTAAGACGGCCCTGGTCATTAAATCCCACTATATTAAGAGCACAGGAATTATCAGACTAAGCTTTACTGACACAAACTATTTACAAACAATAACACAGCTAATATAAAAAGCTAGCGACGTAAGCATGATACGGTGCGACTACAGCAACTGAATAGTACCTAGGTTCAAAATACTTGGGATCGAACAGTCTACTGCCCGCATTGTCTGGGTGCCCCTCCATGCTGGGCCGCCGGCACAGGCGGTCTATCACGCAGTCTTTGACCACGCTCGTCACGCCGGTCGCTATGCCGTTTATGCGACTGCGAACCGGGTTTTGTTATGGTCAGATATATAGAACATTAAGGTCCCAAACTATTGCCAGATACCTAAGGAATCCCCTTTAGGTCCTATTCGTTTCTTCCTTATGGTATTATTGTACAATACATGCAAATAATTTGGCCGACTTGAATTTGGTCATAAGCAGCGTTTCAGAAACTATGATGTGACAGGAGGTGCAGAAAATTGATCATTATTATCATAAACATAAATATATAAGATCCAATTGGATCACATGATGGTAACTGATCTCCACTGCCCATGAACATCAGTAGCACCAGAGAATCATGAGCATTGCCAACCTTAATGCAAAGGAATGGAAAAGGAGAGGGAGATTTGGGCCTCCGGATATCTCACTCACCATGAAATACGCAACAGCAAGCTAACACTTCACGTCGGTTCTACAGAGAACCGACGTGAAGTGTGTGTGTGAAGAAGTAAGTGGTACTGATCTGCAGTGTGGCTCTATCTACCACTTATAAAATGTGATGTTATCAGTTTCGGTCCGGCCAATTTATTTTGAGAGTATTGTACAAGAGCAGTTGTGATCAATCATCACGACGGATCACCATATAAGATCTTTCAGGGACTTAAATTCAAATATCAGTTGAGATTAATTATCTTTTTGATAAAACTCTTAGTATCTTAAGTTACACAAAAAAAATATTCTACTCTAACAACATTTAAAACTGTCATTACATTGACACTACATCCCTCGACAGTAATTACTAGACTGAAGTTATTAGATAGACACCCCAGAAAGTGACTTGAAGGAACATGTCACTTTGGTGGTTTTTCACTATATGTATGGCCTATGTAATTTTTGTACATTCTATTAACAACTCATAATTTTTTCAATATTACAGGTAAAACGTAAATTAAAATTAATAGTTAATAGTTTGGACAAAATTCTTAAGACATGTTTTTATTTTATACATAAAAACTTAATTTGTTCAAGCATTTATTTTTGCCTCCACCTCTTAAAAAAATATTTGAAATACCCAATAAATAAAGACACACTGTGCACACAAGTGCAATTAAACAAGTATGAACAGTTAGTACTTAAATCCCTAACAAAAATACCACCTCTTAAAAACAACTCTCTCTTAAAAACAATACTCACGGCACCAACGATGATGGTGGGTACACTAATTCGCCAATTACAATAGTGTCTAGGTCATCTAGATAGGTCTTCTTAAAGTCTAGTTGCTTCATGGCAATAAAATCATATTTAATTGTCATGACTAGCCTGGAAGTAAGCAATACGATTCTCTCTTTTTCGTTGTCCCACAATGTTATTCTGGAAATGATAAATCAATATTTTAATGTACAATATAGTTTGTGCAGTTATGATGATAGAATAAAGTAGTAGTTTTTCTAATATAAAGCATACACTGCTATTCTGATATACCATAAAAATGCTCAAGCAATTTAACATACTATCAGGTATGTATCTCATAAACAGTGATAATGGATTTCCACATTCCACAATTCATAGCAGTATTACGTAATTTTCAATAATCTCATCAATTTAAGGTTGATTTTTGACTAGATACAATAATTGCAATTATAACACATTATTTATGGAAGAGGAGGCAAACAAACAGACGGTCATCGTTTAATATGGGGTTCTTGGAACGGTGTGTTAAGCAATAAGGCAGGCAGGCATTTCTATCATAGACACACTGGCTGTTGACGGTCAACACTATTGATGGATTGCTCTACACTTAACATTAGGTGTAGTATAGTCACTTTGCCCAGCTAGGATAAAAAAAAATACATACTCAGTTAACAACCAGGATCCCAGATACTCTCCATCTTCAGGGAACAGTAATGCTGTGATACATTCCTGTATGGCTGTCTCAACCACCCCTTTTCTGAATGTAAAGAAATCTTTAATATTCTCCTTATTAAACGGTACATCATATCTGGGGTACACAGTCTTCACAGACTCCGTAGGTGTTTCAGCAGTTGCATTAATCTGTTCCTCATTTCTGGCATCTGGAAAACAAAACGCTAAGATGTTAATTCAGTATCTGTACAGATTTAAAAACAAATTGTATGCTTAAAATGTACAGAGAGGGCTGTGCATGATTATAACGAAGTTTACTCATGAACACTTCTGGACAGCATTTTAACTATTTCATGTAATTAATGTCTTTCTCACCAATATCAACCCTGACAAGTAGAAAAACATTAATTCCTGTTCAATAAGTGATTAAACTTTACCCACTAGATTAACATTTTTTTAGGGCATAGCAATTTGACTTATGCTCATTCACATATATTGTTAATGATATTTTTTTATTTTGCTATCTTTTATTTTATATAAAAAATACTAGGGCTTTGTCATGAAAAAAAATCTTACGGCACGTAGGTATCGCCAAGAAAATATTAATAGAAAAGAAAATAAGGAGTAATAATAATAATAGTAGTAATAATAATCAACGAAGTTACTCGACGGAATACAAATTCATAATTAAGTATAAAAAAGCAACACTCACCGGCAAAAGACGACGTGGAAGATGTAAGGGAATCAGCTCCTGACAATACAGAAGGATTTACGCTCGACGGAGGCTTCTTTCTAGCCGGATTTTCTGTGACATTGCTTTGTTGATTTTCCATATTCTCATTAGGAACATGATCGGCAGAAAGCTGCAAAGTACCGCCTCGGAATTCCAAATCGTCATCAAGTAAATCACTCATTTTTCGATAACTAAATTGTTTATGTATCTAACAAAGAATTACTTATTTAAAATTTGTAAATAAAATCGACCGATACTGATTGACATAAATTCAAGGTCTCCAGATTGAGTTTTCGAAATTCCCCAATAGCAGACAATAATCCCCAAAAATATGCTATTTTGCTAACTTTTAGTTTTGACCTGGTGGTAGTTTTAAAACAACAATTGGGAGATACATGGTCCGTATCAATCTCCCTTATAATTATACTACCAAAAAACTGAGCTTCGTGAGGGCTTGCGTAGTTTTTCTAACAGGTAATAATTTTTCAGACAGTTTTACCATATTTAAATCAAAACAACAACGATGACATAAATTGCACTGTTTTGAATCCAAATTTTTCTGGGCAGTTTCAAAATTAATGGCATATTCTATAAAAATCGAATTTTTGTGATATAAATTTGATTCTGCCTCTCGTGCTCTTTTCTGACGTTCTCTCGCCTGATCCATCAACAAACGATTTTGTTCATGTTCTTTACGGCCAGTTATGAGTGTCTTTGCGGAATTTTACTGTAGTATTTATACTCCTTATTTCGCTGTAACAAACAACATTAATATACTTAGTAATTTTTTTTGACTGGTATTCACAAAGTGAACGATAGTTCACGTTTAGATAGCATTTCTCTATTTTTTTGTAGGTACTCGCCTAATATTCATTTCAAAACATGTAAAATCTCGTAATTACTCCAATTAAATAGTATTTCTGTTTCACGGCCGAAATAAACACGAAATTAATTGAACTTGGTTAACTATTTTGTTTTTATCAAATATAGACCAATCTATAGGCGTGATAGTTTTTCAGTAAAGTGTATTACAAAACTGCCCAGATTGTGGGATAGTGATAATTAAATATAGCATTTTGTATTTCCCCATACAATTTGGATTAAAAGACCGGACCAAAAACAAGCTCACTCAGTTTGTCTAGCTGAGACAGTGGTAAATAAACCACTGTCTCACAGAAATCTGACATGACGTAGCAGTTTCCTGTTGCGTTTCGTATGGTGAGATATTCGGAGACCAAAATCTCAGAAATCCGTAATTATTCTTTTTCGTCTAGATTGGTAACACCATCTTTCTTTTACGTTTCACTTTCCAACTTACAGGTTGCATCTTGCAATAATAAAACATATTCCCCTTAAAAACATATTTTTAACTATTTTAGTCACAGTATTTTAAATTAGAAATGTTATTATTGTGATCGATATCCTATGGTACAGTAGGTCTACGTTTTCCAACTTCGTCGCTCTGTATAGTCTTAAAGCCTAAGGGCCCAGGAGTCCCTCACAATACGAACGTTTTCCGAAGTCTCCAGCGACACGATGTTTCGCACTGCCATGACCTCCGCCTCGGGTCACATCGTACTTTGCATTCCTACTTCCCACGATAGTAATTTCCAAGTATATTCAGATAAAACACTATCGTAGCTGGTAATTTGACTAAAATAACCAATCAATATACAGGGTTATTTTTAAAACACCAGCAACCTCGGCGGGGTAGATTCCTAAGGTTATAAACTACTACTTTTGTTTTACGACTTTTGATAATTTGTTAGATTTTATTTTCATACAAAAATAAGTATTCATTTAATCTCCGTCTTGAATGTTACAACTCGCATCGCAGATTACGTAAACAAACACGCGAAGCGTGGGGAACCGGGCTAGCGCCTTTGACCTTGAACTCCCGAGCAGCTGACCGGCGCCTTTGATGTCGTGCGCTCACGCCGCGCCGCGCCGCAGTCTACGAAGAAAAACACTACACAACAAAAACTTGTAAAATCATTTTTTTTTAAATATATTGAGTTATATCCAAACTCGGAGAACAAAAGTTGTTCCGTATGGGGTCAGCTATCTGGTCCTGTGAGGTTGCTGGTGTTTTAAAATTAACCCTGTATAAGCAGGATTCCCTGGGTCATTAGGTTACTGCAACATCAGATTACCTAGAATACTTATTCTTTATTTAGGTATATCACAAAAAAGAGCAGTTCGAGCTATACTATAATTATAGAGCTATATATCGAGCTATATATTATTACCCGCTTATAAAAAGGCAAGACTAATGGAATGCACCATCAGTATTCCCGGACATTGCGAAATCCTCCAACCGCGTCTGGCAACGCACCCTCGTTTACAAAGTCGCAACGTCGCGTCGGACGCGCCATTTCGAGACACAACAGTGACCCAATCGTTCCCGGAAGACCTAATATTCTACGTTATGGTAAATAGTCGACGGTACGCTGCAGACGTTCTTCAAGGAAGCTTATAGCCGATGTTGTATTTCCGCTACACCGACGACATCCCTGCGACGAACGACGTTCAGACGTTCAGACGACGTGCGACGTTCGCATCATCGCCGAGTTTAAGAATCGCTGCACTGTAAATCCAGCGCAACCTGAACCAGTTGCCAGACTGGTTCTTCAAGTGGAGAATGTCTGTGAAGACACAGGTCATGCTTTCAAGATGCGTAAAAGGGAAAGCCTTGAAACTAATGAAGCCATTACGTCTGCTCGATCTTGGGCCTGCAAGGTCAAGTATCTCACCATCACGATCGGCAAAAAATTTCGCATGTCGCATGTGAGTGGTAGAGCCACGCTGTAGACAGTTTTGTCTACAGCATGAATGGGCTGGCTCGACCGGGTCGTTAATCATTAATTTTCAAAATTTTCTAATTGTTTAAACAATTGGCTGTAAACCTCTAATTGTGGGTTATCTCGGACATTATAATAATTGTCGTATTAACTTGAAATTTGCAGAGAATATTTTCCAAACATAATATCTTTATGGAGGACGGTAGTTGGATGAGAAGGTCATGGCCGAAGACCGCACTGCAAGTCTTCCTAATATATAATAAGCTTATATTTATAGTCTGTATAATTGAAATGGAATATACAAATCATGTACATAAATGTTTTGGTAAAGATTAAAAATAAAATTATTTGTAAGTAGGTACTATACATTAGCTTTTTTTATTTTACATGGTATGGGATGATTGAGTGTAAGTAGTCCACCAATATCCTAATCCCAAAGCCAACATCACCTACGAGTATCGGAAGAGGCAATTTGGTTCCCGTTGCGAGTTGTGGGGAAAGGAGGGTAGACAGCGGGTCGCCCCACATAATATCCAATCCACCATCAAATTATGGGAAAGCGGATTCCCCAGGCAGAAATACATGGTGCCATGATATGGTAGATATAGGGAGTTAACGCCAAAAGCATAGACCATACTGAATGGTATGTGACATATATAATTATATCATCAGGTGGCCCACTTGCTTATTTGCCGGCCTATGCCATAAAAAAAAATTAAACAGATTTTTTAAAAGAGCGACGCCATAATCTGAGTTTTTCTTCACGATTTTATAAAAATACTTACCTGCTCTGTTTTTCACATTAATGCTCTCCATTCGTGTGATCTCAACATGAGATAGAAAATCAAGGGGCGTTAAACCAGATAAGGAAATAGAAAATCAAAAAAATACATAATTAAACGAATTACAAATTATATACGACTTTATTTTACAAAAATAATGAACTAGACACATTATTTTTACTTACAAGTACACGTGGCACCAGTTTTATCGATTAGATAATAATATAGCAAAAGATTGACACCATAAAGGCACTATACAATTTTCATATTCTTTTCGTTAGATATTTTTACTTACATGGAATTTCAACTTACATAACCTATTACTGTACAATGCTTAATTCATTAAATCAGAAAGGAATATAAACAATATACGTATGACACATAATATACAATCAATATAACTAGATGGTCGATCAGTTATATTTTAATTTCAAACGACCAATGCTATGAGTCGGAAAGGCTTTTTTATTGAATATGAAACTATAATAATATAATTTCTTTTATAAAATAGGTAGGTACGGTTTCCTTTTGTAAAAAGGAAAATTTGAATAAGAAATGTCATCGGATTTCCAAGCTATATTACATGGTTGCTAGGATATCTTTTTAAAATCTATATTTTCATCAGACTGCTTTTTTAAAGAAAATAGATATGGTCTGGAAATTTTACAAAGATTATTTTCTAATCTATGATATTTTCGGATGAAATAAGGAATGTCATCTTACGGAGTCCAAACCGGCGACAACAAAAGACAAGTTATTTAGCTTCAATACCATTTTACTCCCAAGAGTGTTTCTAAGTTTCTTGATTTTAATTTTTTTTTAAAACAATAATCCTTCATAGTATCCGTCATCATAGTAGATTTTACGAGTAACTTTAAAATATAACTCTAGATTTAGTCGAGAATGTTGTCGCCAGAATAAAGTTATGGAATATGTTAGTAACAGCGGCACTTATTGGTAGGACACTTGGGCGGGTACACGATGCAAAGATCCATACAATACACGTCAGAGCCTTCCCGACCAGCGTACTCGCCAATACCTTCACATACTTGCCTGCAATCATAAATTAAACACGCTTGAAAAACTCGGCGCGCTTTTTTGGGAAGGGGCATCTAAACCAAATTTAATTGAATGTAGACGATTACTCCCATCCATTTTATTAGGTGAGTACAACAGATATTTGGTATCGATCATATAAAAAACTAACTGTACTTCAAACAATTGATGTATAAACCAACCTATTCTGTAAACCAATCAAACAAATATTTACGAAACATGATTAGAACAAGATCAATTTAACAAACTTGAAATAATAATAAATACCTAAACCCAACAGTCACACGCATAGTCCTGACCCCACACTGGGTTAACCTGTGTCTGCCCGAAACACCCAGATTTGAATTAAATATTTGTGCATCATACAAACTTTTGTCTCGGTGCGGGAATCGAACCCACGGCCTCACGCTTCGCAGCCGGCTACTCGCACACTGCGCCACGGAGGCTGTCAAATCTATCAATTATTACATAAGGTCTCTCAGATTAAAGAGGGTCTAAGAAGTAGCAATAACTCACGGGCAAGTGCAGAGAGCTTCCTGACAGTTGGGTGGGTACCGGAGACAGTTAGTCTGACACCAGCTCAGCATACCGGGCAGCTTGCGGAACAGATCCGTCGGCACACAAACTTGGTCCCTGGAATCATACAATTCGTAATAATCAGATTAAGAAATTAGTGAAAGGACTTGATTTCCGTATGCAGTGAAATCTATCGAATCGGTTTTGGTTAAAATGCATGTACATAAAAATATCATGTATGAAATAATGTTGTGCAGAATTGTGCAGCTAGATAATAAAATTTGGAAAAATAGAGGACAGTATAGGTAGATTACGAATTAAAATACACAAACAACAAATAAAACAATCTCAAATAATATTGAACCGCGTAAAAAGTGTAAGTAAAAGTACCTACCTAAATAACAAATACAATAAGTTTCTTGTTAATTTCACACCAACATCAAACATTATTGTACAAAACAGAAAGAAAAATTTACAATGGTAAACAAAGGAAAACACATTTAATGGAATCTTGCAAACAACACAAAAGGTAACATTCTATTAAAACAACATAAATGATACACATGTTAAACAAAGAACATCAAAAACGGTTTTAAACACAAGAGGGAATTGGATATTAAGTCAGGATCCACTGAAAAGGGTGACAAAAACGAGCAACAATGGTTAGTCACAAGAGTGTACAAAATTGTACAAATTCACATTCAGTTAGTCACGACTGACGAAATCAATCCGAGAAGACTACAATATTTATTAGGCCTGCCATAGTTTATACTTAAATAGAAATTGTTTTGGTTTTTTTTTTTCTTTTTTATAGCATAGGCCGACAAACGAGCAAGTGGGTCACCTGATGGTAAGTGATCTCCACCGCCCATGTACGCCCACCACCAGAAGAATCATGGGCGCGTTGCCGACCTTAAAGGAAAGGGATAATTAGGGATTGGGAAGGGGAGGGGATTTGGGCTTCCGGATATCTCACTCACCGTACGAAACGCAGCAGCAAGCCGCTACTTTACGTCGGTTTTCTGTGAGATAGTGGTAACGACCCGGTCGAGCCAGCCCATTCATGCTGTAGACAAAACTGTCTACAGCGTGGCTCTACCACTACCAAAACTACTACTGGTTCCTAAATAAAAAAAAAGTAAAAAAAATGAAAATACTAAAATCGAAATACTACGGCTAGTCTAAAGCACTTGATGATGCTATGTATACATTAATTGATAAAAATGATTTCTATGCTTATTTTTGTACTGAGCGTTGTCATAAGAGTTATTTAGATTTGCTACTATGTTATTCTTCTTATCAAATAATAGTGTCAAAATTTTGAAATCTCCAGAAGGTCTCCGACTTGGCTTATCGTCTGCTGCCAATGATAGCAGCCGGGACCGACCTTTTTACGTGCCTTCCGAAGCACGGAGACGCTCAGTTGAAATACCACTAAGCGGTCACCCATCCATAGACTGACCGCGCCAAATTTATGATAATATTTATATACATTCTAACACTTCCGAATATACGTATGGCAGGCCTAACCACGCTAAAACAAAACAATTTATTCACACAATCTACCACCGCAACGTCAGCCAAACCCCAGTCTAAGACATAATTTTATACCTAATGATCGGTGGAATGAATTCCTCCTGAGACTCAGAGTCAATATCATTGCTGCAAAGAAAATTCAACTTACAGTCAGTGTTAACACGTACACAGTTTATACAAAATACATTACAAGTTTACCTAACAACGTAGGATTCCAATCGCGTGTCTTTTGGCTCTCTGAAATATTAAGTACATTAGAGAAGTGATGTATTAAACATATACGTGCATTTAGATGGTGCTCGAAGAAATAATAACATACATATACACAGTAAATACAATATATTTAACATACTAAGATTATTTTACATAAAACTAATTTAAACGGATTTTGTCGCGGTTATTTTTATTTAATTTTTGTCCCGATGTTTCTAAAGCTTTTCAGCCGACGTGGTCACAGGGTGGGACAAAATTAAATAAAAAAAAACGCGATAAAATCCTTTTAAATTAGTTTTATTTCAATGTGTAAAATTCCTGTAAACATAAGAAATCATTATACTAAGATTATTAGGTCCCCTGTCACATCACGATGATCATAAGGCGAAGATAAGCTCGGCGGAATATGTATTCACTAGTTGCACCTCTGCCTACGCTTTCGGGGATACAGGCGTGTACTTATGATATGATATGTAAGATAAAAATTATCACGCGGTATATTACACGGAAGAGCGTTTGTCAAATTAATACTGCATCACACAAGGTGTGTGGATCACTTTGGCAGATTTTAACCATGTGTTTACATAATTGCATAGTTTTCTGATCATAGGATCTGTTTCACAATGCATACTGTTGTTTTGCTCGTGGCCAGTTGTAGCGTGCGCGCTGGACGAGTTTTCAGTATACTGGAGCCCTAACATCATGAGCAATATCTTTTTTCTTGTTAAAATGAGACTCTAACGTGTCACAGAATAAACAAGTTGAATTGGCTATGATAATTTTAATATATATTAAACTTAAAATACTCTTTCTCTTAAGCTACCGTCGCTTATTCTCACATTTCATAAAACCTCCTTAATGGCCGATTTCAATAAAAGATCTTCGTTCGATTATCCGGATAGATGGCGGAATTCAACCAATCATGAACTAGTAATTCGTGCGCGTGACCTTCAAACTGTATTCTAATTGGCTCATTTGTTGGATGATCATCTATTAAAATTAGCTGTTAAGCAAAGAATAACGATCACTAGACATTGTATTTTAAGAATTCTTTCTTTCTAATATTGGTAACAATTTCCTCACCTGACGACAAGCGGGTAGACATTCTGTGGCATTTGGAAGTCGCGGTAATAGAGCAGGAAGGGATAGTCGATGCGCAGGTCACCAGCGAAGGCAGGTGGTAGACCACCGGTGCTGGTCACCACGCTGACGTCAGCGCAGTTACGGAAGGTTTCAGAACGTCCGCAGCCGACCGCTTCCGTGCCGTTAGGGCAGATGCCCCACATATTGCCTGGAAATAAAGACCGGATCAAAATCTTAGTACCTAACGAGGTATATGCGTTGTTTTTCGATCTTTAATCAGTTTCAATCCAAGAAACGAATAAACCTACGTAAAACAAATTTAAAAATACTTGTTTTAAAACGACTTGCATGATTATCCCTAATCGTATTTTATCACTAACAATTTTTAAAAATTACAACCATCATACGATTTGACGTTTCATAATATAACCACGATACGCCTAGGCTTCCTGCTACTACTTTCTGGTGATTTGTCCAAAATAAGGGTTTAGTTTAGAAGCTCAAAGGGGACTATTATGACTTGGGCCCTTTTACACGGAGATAGTTTCCCGAATGATATAATGGTCCGGAGTCCCTCGGCCAGCTGATCCACTTGACTACTATCAAGCTAATTTTCCGTGAGTAGCTTCGTTTCGATGAGACGCCCAACAATTCCCTTTGCGAAAATTCTCTATTGTGGTAGCTAACAGAGGTAACAAGGATAGAATATTTCGATTTGATGATACTCAAAAATTTATTATTTTATTTATAGGACAATATGACTGTTAAATTATATGAATATTAACTAAGTAAAAACAAAAAAATCAGCTCATTCAAATCATTTTTTATGACCTAGTTATCGATACCTATTGGAAGCCCCTCCTTCCAATAGGTATGATTACTAACCAACTGATTTTTTTGTTATTACTTAGTTAATATTCATATAATTTAACAGTCATATTGTCCTACAAATAAAATAATAAATTTTTGAGTATCATCAAATCGAAATATTCTATCCTTGCTACCTCTGTTAGATACCACAATAGAGAATTTTCGCATAGGGAATTGTTGGGCGTCTCATCGAAACGAAGCTACTCACGGAAAATTAGCTTGATAGTAATCAAGTGGATCAGCTGGCCCAGGGACTCCGGACCATTCCGAACTGGTAGTAGAGATAAAATTTGACTGATTCTAAATGATGTATTTGACATTTCAATGAATCACATTTATGGCACAGTATTGACCTTAATAAGTTTCAAGTGTATTTCTTACCAGTATAATAAGTCCACTGCAGTACACACTGCGTACACGTCACATATGGGGGCAACCGCACTCGGTACCTGAATATTTCCTTCTTGGCCGTATCCAACGGAATCAGGAACCTGTCATCCCGAGTCTCAGAAATGTATAGCGGATATCTGGAATTGGAGTTACGTAATGATTATTGTTTAAGTTATGTTAAACAATAAAGGCCTTTTTTAGAAACACATATTCATAAAAAAATATTGAAGTCAATAGGATGTTATTTACCCCCGAATACTGACACGCTACTCAATTGGCCGACTGTCTAATGCGCTTTTTTTTCAAATAACACAATAACATATTTTTCTTCAAATAATGTTCAATGTGTTAGGTTCCTCGTATGTGTATATGTATGAGGCCGTCTGGTTTGGTACCACCGCTTTGTCTATTTCTGTAAGCTATTATTTGTGCAAGCACTGTTGTGTTTCGGTTTGAAGGACATTGAAGCTAGTGAAATTACTAGCATTATCAGACTTAAAACTTTATGTCTCGGGGTGTCGAGCGCAGTTCAGTGCCATGCAGTGCTTTGTAATTTATAGTTCTGTGTGGTGTTGCATCTGTTTATGAGCAGGCGTGGCGCTTACCATCAGATGAGCGCCTTGCTCGTCTCGTCATTCAATCATGCCATGATGCAATACGATATAATATGTAATTTATTTAGTTAGATAGATAGAAAGTTAGATAGGTAAACTACCTATCGAAACACTCCTGGCTCGCCTCCTGCTTAGGGTTGTTGTTCGGGCACATCTTCATAACAAAAGTTCCGAGATGGTTCGCAGTTAACTCTACTTCTATCTCGATTTCCTGTAAATCAAACAGAAAATTTTATAATAATTTGACAGCCTCCGTGGCGCAGCGGGCGAATAGCCGGCTATGAAGCGAGAGGCCGCGGGTTCGATCCCCGCATCGAGACAAATGTTTGTGTGATCCACAAATGTTTGTCTCGGGGTCTGGGTGTTGTGAGACCGAAAGTCTCTCGTACTTCCTGAAACCCACGACACAAGACTTGTATCTTACTGTGGGGTCAGGGCTATGTGGGCGAAAAAAAAAATTTTTCATAAAATTGTATGTTAAAAACAAAACCGACGCATGCATGAAGAATATAATGAGATTGAAAGAGGCCAAAAAGGTGTGTAAGGATCGTGGCAGGTGGAAGTCCGTTATCTCTGCCTACCCCTATGGGAAACAGGCGTGATTTTATGTATGGATGTTAAAATTAATTGAGTATAACATTATATAAGCTTCGCCATCCTCTGCTTTTGATAACAGGTGGTAGGTCTCTCGCATACGAGAGGCAGTCTAGGTTGGTCCCATTGCTTTGTATATTTCTACGGCCAAGCAGCAGTGGGTAAGCACTGTTGTGTTTCGGTTTGAAGGACATTCAAATTACTGGGCATTATGAGAGCTAACATCTTATGTCTCAGGGTGACGAGCGCAATCCAGTTATGCAGTATTTTGTAATTCAAAGTTCTGTGTGGTATTCTGTTTATGGGCAGGCGGTGGCGATTCCCATCAGGCAAGGGATCTTTATTGAAGCAATAAAAAAAACACAGAAACATTTAATAAATATTTTGTTTTTTGTTTTACCTGTCCCACACTATAATGCCTTGTCACTATGCCTTTAGCGTACATGCCACCGGCCTCGTGCGGTCTGGGCTCCGTGAGGTGATGAGCATCACCGCACACACCACATTTGCCTTCGTTCTGCTCCCATTGTACTGCAAACATTATATTATACAAGTTTGATTATGATAATTATAATAAACCGAAATATATTTGCGCAGAATTGCCGCTAGATGGCAGTAGTTGTTAAATAAAAGCATTAATTGATCTTTTCAAATTGAGATATTTTGTGGAAATTTAAATACTCTCGCTAATTTAGGTTGACATGGACATCTGTAATATTATGAATCGTCCGAATTTAGAAAGCACGGAATCCTGACACTTTCATAATTATCTTAAGTTTTTTAACGCCACCTTTAGAATTCTATCAAACACAAAAAAGATTATGAAAATTTGCGTATATATGAACATATCGCGTAATATACATAGAATTGAGTCCTCTTTTTAGAGTCAGTTAAAAATCAATCAATCAGTATGAAAATAATGATATCAAAAACGGTCAAAAGCAGATTTATTCTTAAAAAATTATTACACGGTAACACGCTTGACTTTTTTTTTACCTCAAATTGTCAAGTACATCCGTGTTTTCCCATCAGCCGATTACCCTGACAATCGATGTAAATTAGCCATCTCGTGTCTATATATTTCTAACCGTGTGCGAAGGTTGCCTCTCGAAATAACAATAAGTTCACTGAACTACACATTCTAAAGCATTCGACTTTGCATTGATTATCCTCAGTTTTTTAAACGTAAAAAAACACGAGTTTTTCTAGGAAGACCTCTGACATTCAACGTTAATGCTTCATACTGGTATGTGTTCGTTATTTAATTGACTTTATTATGCTTATAACGTTGCGTCATATTTTAATAACATCCTTAATGAAATGAAATGACATGAAATACTTTATTAATCATGTAGGCAATTAAAATAGCGCTTATGACAAATCAGTACACATTTATGAATAGATATCAACCCCTATAGGCATTGCTGTAACGGCACGTGTTTTAAAACTACCACCAGATCTAAAACGACCCATCTTGAGAAAACCCGGCGAAACAAACTCAAGTGGGCTTCCTTTACCTCTGGATTCAACGCGGCGCGACCCAGCCCTAAGATCCAGCTAAACAAACTCGGTGGGCTTGTTTTTGGTCCGGTCTTTCAAACCAAATTATTTGGGGAGATACAACGTCTTGTATTTAATATTAAAGAAGACTGGTACGGAACATGGGTATCTTTAAATTTTTATTTTTTAACACCGAGAAGACCCGGCGAAACAAATTCAATAGGCGTCTTTCTGGTCCATTTACAGTTTTACACTATTCGCGAAAAGAATGACTTGTCTATAAAAATTGGCAATTTTCCGTTTTTAATATCAGGTGGATATACTGCATCAGTGCAGCCTACGGTCTACTGACGAAAGCAGTTTCAACATGTTGAAAGTGCAAAAAAGTTCAATATAGATTTTAATATATTATGAAATAATATCGATATTAGCAAATCGGCTAGACATTTTGATAATGTTTTTAATCCATCGTAAAATTTACATTTAAAGGCTTATTTTAAAATAACGATTTAGGCATAATTTCGATACTTTATAAAAAATATCAATTTATCGCAGAAAAATATCGACTCATCGATACATCGATGTTTTTCAATGTCCTAATGGAGTTAGGTCTTTGTCCATCACGCTGGCCTAATGCGGATTAGCAGACTTCATATGCCGAATACCCTGGAAATTCTTATGGAGAACTTCTCAGGTTTCTCCACGATTCCTTCACCTTCAAGCGATAATTAACAATAAATACACACATAACTTAGAAAATTCAGAGCTGCATGCTATTGTGGCTAGTTTCAAACCATTGACTTTTATCTCGACAGTCCACTGACCATTTGCTGCTCGGGTAGTGTATTTTTTGTATTATAAATAGAACTGTAGGGTGTTGCCAGCCCTATCAGATGTTCTTCTTGATACTCTTTTCTCGTTTGTTATCATTTTTGTAATGACTCTATCACCCATGACACAGCGAATAGCAATCAGTGTAGGCGTTAGTCTGGTACATTATTTGATAGTAAATATCAATACTATTGGACAGGGAGCCCTCGGGTAGCTGATCCACTTGACTACTATCAAGCTCATTTTCCGTGAGTAGCTTCGTTTCGATGAGACGACCAACAATTCCCTATGCGAAAATTCTCTATTGTGGTAGCTAACAGAGGTAGCAAGGATAGAATATTTCGATTTGATGATACTCAAAAAATTATTATTTTATTTGTAGGACAATATGACAGTTAAATTATACAAATATTAACTAAGTAAAAACAAAAAAATCAGCTGGTTTGGGGGGTCCAACAAAAACATTGGGGGCGTCAGTTAGAAAAACGTCTGTAAATTTTCAATAAAAGGTAGCGACCACCGTTCACATGGTGTTAAAACCTGCCATAGTGACCCACACACATTGTTTGGATCGCATTTCAGGACCAGCCAATGTATATATCTGGTTCTCCCGAGGGGCTTGTGACATGACTTGATGGTTGGTTGTGGCATAGGGTGATTGTGGTATAGGGGTATCCTTTAGTCTTTAGTAGTGTCTTAGAAGACTTCTAATGAATGTTGGGGTGTTCGGGCCTCCGGTAATCTCATCACTACACAACACCATTTCACGACGGTTTTCTATGACACAGTAGTTCAACCACGGTCGAGCCGGCCCATTCATGCTGTAGACAATTTTTTTTTATACTGTAACTATGATCCATGGTATACACTTACCAGCGTATCCACCGCAAAACAACTCATTGTCGTTATAGTTGACGGGGTTGGGGAATCCGAAACGCCACATGGAGTTCCGTGCTGGGGGGTCCATCAATCTGCCGTGACCCTCGGCGCCACGACGAGCGCTGCCTAACATCTGGAAATTAGAATAAGGTCATTTTGAAAAACATTCCTTTAAAATAAAGTTACACGACAGCCTCCGTGGCGCAGTGGGCGAGTAGGCTGCGAAGCGAGAGACCCTGTGTTCGATTCCTGCACCGAGACTAATGTTTGTATTATCTACGAATATTTGTTTCGGGTCTGGGTGTTGTGGGACCGCAAATCTCTCCCAGGTCTTTATACCCACGACACAGGTTAACATAGTGTGACAGTTGCATGAATAAATTATTTATTTATTTTAGATAAATAAATACTGGTTGACACAGCATGCAGTATGAACCATGCTTTAAAAAGTATGTTGCGTCGACGCCTGTGCGGGTAAGTACCTCTGAGGGTAAGTGGAAGATGCCACTGTCTTTCTCAATATGAGAGGGCAACCTTTGATAGCCTCCGTAGCGCACTTGACGAGTAACTGGCTGTTAAACTACAGACCGCAGGTACGGTCTAGGAATGTTGGAAAAATATCTATATCTATCAATCAATAGATCGATTTTTTGGCGATATATTTTAATTAGTTATATCGATATTTTTATTAAGTAAGTTAAGTATCACTGTTAAGTATCAAAATCATATCTTAGTCGATATTATAAAATAGGCTGCTATGAAAATGTGGATCAATTTTTTTACTGCCAAAAACGGTCATCCAAATGTCAATACAATCCATCGATATTTTTTCTTCGATACAGCCAAATCGATTTTGATACTTTCAATCGATATTTTCACTTTTGAACACTTTTAAGTATCACTTGCTTTAAGTATGAAGAAATATCGTGAGGTAACCTGCACTGGGGTTTTTATAAGGATTTCCAACGTCGACTAAGGCCTAACCCCTCCCATTCAGTAGAGGAGGTCCGTGCCCACCAGTGGGACGTGTATAATACAGCACGGCAGGGCAGGTATAGTACAGAAAATATAATGTCGACCATCACCATATATTATTAATTCTTATACTTACTTGCAGTAAAAAAATCCAGTATGTAAGGAAAGAAGTCCTACTCGATTTATACCTTCTCATTTCCATCTGCGAAAGAAAAACATAAAAAAATTAAAAGGAATCAATGTCAAAGTAATTCTAATAATATATGAGTATATATATAAATAATATATTAATATCTGACATAGTATTTATTTCTTTTATACACGCACACTGTCTCGTCTCTGCATCACTCGTAGGTTGACGGTTAGCGAATGCCTCTGGCAATAAGTCCGCCTTTGTACTTGTCTTATATATAAAGTATTAAATAAATAAATAACTTTACTTGTAATTTGAATGCTCCAAAGCATAAAATTATTAGCAAAATGTTATCTTTAACACCCAGGGCCTTAAAGTAATTCCTTAAATAAAGGGGTCTCGAAATTGGACAACATTCAACACAGTAACACATTAGTAGACATCATATTTGCATTAAAGTCAAATATGTAAGATACTAAAATGTTATTTATTTACATAGATTTCGGTCAATTTATAATGCCATTCCAATATTTGAATTAATTTTAATAATATATCGATAAAAGTCGAGCATGAATCGATGTATTATAAAATTCATAAAGACAATGAATCAGTAAATAAGTTCCTACTTATTATCGAATGTAAATTATTAAAACAAACACTATTATTTTAATGAATTACGCTATTAGGCCTAATAAATAAATATAGGTGCACTAATTATAATTTACAAATTACATAAATAATAAAACTTTACTCAATATTCATTGACGACTCTATCAAAATAGCACCAGTGAAGTGAATAGAGAGAAGAGATCAAGCCGAATGCGACCAGCGAAGTGCAGTGCCAACCAGACCAAATACGTCCGGCAACAGGTTGATAGTATCTGTTCTTGACGATGTAAACAACACTCTAGCAAAAATAGTACAGTTTTTTAACGTTGATAATTTTTATTAAATAGTCAAGAAATTAGATGTGCTTAACATCCACGACTTAAGCTTTGTCGAGTCAACCAAGTTTTAGGTATTACTTTAGACCCTAAACTCCAGTGGGGTCCCTATATCCCCGTTTTAGTTAAAAAGATAAGTGCCACATCTTTCGCAGTGACTAGAGTGCGCTAATCGACTGACAGAAAAATAAACTCGCTTTTGAAGAACCAAATTATTACTAGCACTAGCACCACTCCATGATAAAAATCTATAAAAAATCAATCTATGAAAATACGCAAAATAGATCATGGCCGGGGTGGCGGTGGAGTAGTACTGCAGAGAATACTATATTTGCTCTCCAGAAGCGAGCTTATTGTACTCCCTAAGTTCCAAAGATTATTTATGAAAAAAAATTAAAGAAATAAATGATAGTACAATCAGAAATCACAATACAATGACAGTACAATCACAATTTGTTTTCAAATGTAGAGAGATTTCCTAAAATTAGAGATCATTATGGCTTGAAATAACCTGGCAAAATATAAAATCCGGCTCCACAAAATCAGCTATACTTATAAGGATGTTTATATACGCTTGTTTAATAACGTTCGCGATCGCATTGAAGAAATAAGCTACCATTATGCGAAAGATATATCTTAAGGCCTATACTAACATATTAGTCATCATAGCTAATGTTAATTCTTATTGAGAACTTTCTAATTTAGTAATAATTTGTTTGATGAACTTTAAATGATAACTTTCAAGGCACTCGTTGGGAATGAATGACTGTGCCCCTATAGTATTAATTTGGAATCAGTTAGGTATTTCATGATTGCTCTTGTCTGTGCTTGCGACGGGGTCGTGTGCCACGTCAGTCCCTGATAATATCCAAAACCTACAGGACACTGAAAATCCCTAGTAACTTTTTCAACATCTTAATTGTCTTCGCCCAGTAGGCACACGCGTGCGTGCACTAAATTATTGAAATGAGACATCCAAATTATTGGCTTACGTTCACGAAAATGTCACGGCGAAGAATAATCTTAATAATCCTATAATGTAATGTTAATGGTTACATCAGGCTCTTGTTTGTTTTGCTTTTGCTGAGTCATTATATAAAGCGTGTTGTTTATGGTCAAGAAAAAAGTGATAAGGCATATTGACATCATAATTATTTCCTCGTTTTGTTCTAGAAGAAAAATAAAACTGTTTTTAAAATCCATAATCTTTCTATTTATTCGGTTACTTAAAAGACCAATAATGATATTTTAAAAAGTATTTTTTTTAACACCCACACTCATGGATCGTGTTCCAGGATCAGCCAGTGTATATCCGGTTCACCCGAGGGGGCTTGCGTCATGACTTGATGGTTGATTGGGGCGGCTGTAGGGGTACGTCCTTATATCCCTGTGCCCGCATTGATCATCCGCCTGTCCTGTGGCAGGCCCCTCGATTCGCTTCCTCCCTTTACGAAGTGTGCAGAAGCATTTCTACAGGCCGGCATGACTCTGGTGACCGATAAACTCATTGTTTGTCGGTTGTTGCTGGTTTTTTGGATTGCACTACGCTTACCATCAGGTGTAGTGCAGTCACTTTGCCGTGCTCGAATAATGAAAAAATATTCGCCACAATATCCACACAAGGTGTAAGTGCGTTCTTAGTTCTCCAACAAACAAAAGTCAAGCCATCAAAGGTCAATGATCACTTTATTGTTGGGTGAAATAGAATAGAACAAATAATTAAACATACCAACACGATTGGTGTTGTTTTTGCGGTATATCACTGTCCGAACAAACGTATTAGCAAGTGAATTAAGGTGCGTCCACATTTGAGACGTTTCGACACGCCGAGAAGCTGGCTCTGTCTCATGCACTTGCTGCGCTAAATTTGACGGGAATTGTGACAGGATATAGCGAAATGTTCGTTAGTTTCGACGAGGTATCGGAATTGATCGCGAATATATCGCAAAATAGTGACATTATATAGTAATTTGCGGAAACCTTCCACACTTGTCTTTGTTACGTTTGTCCGACACGGTTATTTTTTTATATTTATGGCTTTCGCATTATTATGCATTTTGCCAGTGTAATATAGTGCCATTGTATAATTTATTTTCAAGTTATTTTTATAAGAACGATGAAACACGGATGCGGTCGATTTCAAGGTCTTGCCGGAGTTTTGGTATTAACTCCTTTCAGTACGATTCTTAATTCACTTATTTCAATGTTTCATACACTGTTCATCACCGTCAATTTTTATTCAACAAATCCACACCACTTTTATACAACAAACACAACTCTAAACTAGTTTATGAAATAAATTAAAATAAGCGATGAACTGCACTGTCAGAATTCCCGCCACAACTAGTCCGACACGGTTATGGAGTCTCGGTGCGTCGATATGTTACAAATGTGGATATACTTTATTAATCGACAGTAATACGTAATAACATAAGTCAACCACCTCACTGAAGATGGTTTTTCGTCGGTCGGATTAAACAAACAAAAAGTGATGTATTTATCATACTTGACAGTTGATGAGTTCTTAAAAATGAATAAGTACTCGTACAGTAGCAAATGGCCAATTAAGCTCACTTAGTTTTTTTTTTTTTTTTTCCTTACTTAAGAAGTCGATTATGATATCTACTCTGTTAAGTGGGTAACACCTTCAATCATAAACGTTAATATAAATAAAACATGAAAAGGTTTTTGTACAGAGTGCGAAAAAGCTAAGGATTTTTTTTAACTTAAGTATTATATTTTTTGCTTGAATGACGGGATGAGCATAGCATAGCCTGCCCCTAAACAGCAACATCACCACACATAGCTTTATAATACAAAGCATTGCATGGTACTGAACTGCGCTCATTACCCCAAGACATAACATTTTAAGGTCATATTGCCCAATGCCCAGTAATTTCACTGTGTCAATGCCCATCAAATCTAAACATACACGTGCTTACACAGCTGTGTTACCAGCCCAGACGGCCTCTCGCATACAAGGGACCTACCAACTTGTAAAAGTCCACCTTGTAATCATGGGCGACAACTAGTTTATCTAGTACATTTTTAGACGCATGCCCCCCGCCCCATCTGCCCATGAGAAAGCTATAGCTACGCACGTGGTTTAATTTTCAAGCATTTTCCTAAAAACAAGGATTCAATAAAGAGGGAAGAATTATTTATACAGGCCGGCATGACTCTGGTAACCACCGATAAACTCATTATTTGTTGGTGATCGCTGGTTTTTAGATTGTACTGCGCTTACCATCAGGTGTAGTGCAGTCACGTTGCCGTGTTCGAAGAAAAAAAATTCAATATAAATAAGAGACCATAATCCTAAATCAGATATTACTCACACGTCTTTCACGTTTAAAAACTGAACTCATCGCATTTAAGGGGAATTATTTGCATAGAATGGAACATTGAATTTAACCCGAACAATTCGATATCACACATATTTTATTGTAAATTAACACTTAAATCATTTTCAAATAAAGTTCACATTCAATTGACATTTCAAAAGTCCCATCATAAAATATGTGGTTGGTATAATTTAAAGAAAAAAAGCGATTCGAATATATTTTTGAAAACAACACATTGTTTATAAAATTTTACGATTTTGGCTTATCTCTTATTCTAAATTGCTGGTCTTTGACCTTCGAAATCATCATCCTGAATGTATATTTAGCAATAAAAATAAATGTGGACTTAAATTATGTTCCTAACGTTTTTATTTTTAACCAACTTATAAAAGCGTAACTGTATTCGAACCATACGTGTGAATATATTTTTGTACTTTTATATCATGTATTTGATTAGTTTGTGATTTTCTCAAAAAAGAATTAATTTATTTTCATGGTTATTTCACTAACGTAACACACTTTCACAAATGTTTTATTTAATGATTTCTCTTGTTTTCGCGAAATATAACTAATTAAAACGGACTATGCGGTACTAATTATGCGGTTTCTTATTAATGTTGATTTGATTGAATTAAACTAACGGTCCATATTCATTTTATTCACTGGCATACCTGATAACAAAAATGGTGATGAGTCTATGAATGGTAGCCATGCTATAGCGTACGTATACAGTTAGCGTATAGCGTATACAGTTTTGTCTACAGCATGAATGGGCCGGCTCGACCGGGTCGTTACAACTGTCTTACATAAAACCGACGCAAAGTAGGGGCTTTCGTACGGTGAGTGTGATATCCGGAGATGCAAACCCCTCCCGTTCCCAATCCTTTAATTATCTCTGCCCCTTATAGTCGCCAACGCGCCTATGATTCTTCTAGTATTGTGGGTGTACATGGGCGGTGGAGTTCACTTACCATCAGGTGGCCCACTAGCTCGTTTGCCGGTCTATGTTAAACAAAAAAAAACACCAAAACTCTGCATTTATTATAATCTGAGGTTCTTCTTTCAATTGATTATTTAACTCCACTTCAAAATATACCACAGCACTATTGGTAGAGGTCTAAAACAACACAGAACCTCTAAAACGCCACAGCCCAGAACATGAACCGCGAGTCAAAGTTAAGGGCGTTGACAGACTTGTGCTGTAGGCGTCTAGGTCAAGACACGACCGGCCTTGAACATTATGATGCGCACACGCACCCACATTAGACACATTATGTCATTGACTCACTTGAGAACGTGCTGGTTTCGTATAAATTAGGGTTAATTACGCCATTGTGGTAAAAATGGGAAACCTATGACCTTAATCACTTTACTCTACATAGGACTAAGGAAACCACATTACTTAATAATATTTAAAACTAGCTATTACTCGCGGCTTAGCTTACGTGCAAGATTTACTGATAACTCATTTTTATAATAATTATTAGACACTGAGCTACGCTGTAAAGAGTTTTGTCTACAGTATGAATGGACCGGCTCGACCGGATCGTTACCATTGTCTCACAGAAAATCGTCGTAAAGTAGCGGCTTGCTGCTGCATTTCGTACGTATTATTCCTTTGCTTTAAGGTCGGCAAAGCACCTTCTAGTATTGAGGGCGGTGGAGATCATTTACCTTCAGGTGACCTACTTGCTCGTTTCCCGGTCTATGCCATAAAAATATATAGTCTGTCCCCCGTTTTCATAAGTGGCGGTCACTGGTTTTTTTTTGGACTGCACTGCGCTTACCATCAGGTGTATTACAGTCACTTTGCCTTGCTCGCTTAAAAAAAACACAATGAGGCCTCATAGTGAGCACGTACGATTAATGACTGTTTCTCTAAACTTCATTGGTTTGTTTTTGGCGCTAAATAAAAACAGACTAATCACACAGAATTCGACACTCGGCAAAAAGCTTACTTAAGTGTTACATGATTTCTTATGTGTACGCAAATATTACTCATTAAAATAAAACTAATTTAAACAGATTTTATCGCGGTTTTTTATTATTTTGATCCCGACGCATCGAAGGCTTTTCAGCCTTCGTGGTCGAAACGTCGGCATCAAAATTGATAAAAAACCGCGATAAAATCCGTTGAAATTAGTTTTATTTTCATTACTTAAGTGTTGTTTGTGAATACGGACATAAAGCACTCAGATATATAGAATGGAAGCTTTTAAATTATAAATAATGAAGTAAACAATTTTAACAAATTGATAATATAGGTCAGTAAAAATTATTGCCTTGTTGGCATATAATTGTTGTCGTGAGAAATCAACAAGCTGTAATTTGTAAGTGGATAATTTTCTCATTAAATCTTTCCTCCATATACAAGATCAACATTTATTTTAAGATCCATGTTAATGTGTAAATTCTGAATCTAGAAAAATGTATTATTGTTTATGTCAACAATATTTCTATGGCTCAAGGAGATGCTACGGAGGATGCTCAAGATCGGGTGAGGTGGAGGCGACTTAATAGGATGGCAGACCCTAGCACCAAATCGGGATAACGCCAGGCAGAAAGCAAGAAAGAAAGAACTCCGACAAATTCTTGGTCAAGGTCGCCATTCATGGTCAACCCTCAAATTCTTATAACGCGGCCAAAAATCATACAATTATAAGGTTAGACAGGAATAAATCTAGATGCCGTCGTGTTTAGACTCTTAAAAATCAGCACGATTTCAGTATTTTAGTACAAGTACTACGCATATATTATATTTTAGTACAAGTACTACGCATATATTATATACGCATATATTATATATACATTATAAAGTACATTTGGTAATAATTAGCCACCAATATGTACGCAGCAGCGTCTCCACGCCACAAGACACAACAACAATTGTCAACTCTTGTTACAAGACAACTGATGATGGTCTAAACTGGATAATCTCTTAAATACATCATCGCTGGAGGCGCTGGTTTCAAACCCGTATCCTGCGTCTCAGCAGTACCACTCCTCGCTAGGCTACAGCTGGAAACAACAAACTAGGCCAATTTATCTGAGAAAGATTGTTGTTTTCGCAAAGATATATTTTCATTAATACGTTATACAATCAATCAAGGCAAAGATCACTTGCCGGACGAGTCAGAGAATTCGGTTGTCAAGGCGCGCTGGTTTAGAACAATGTAAGCATTCCATACCAGATTTAGTTTTTTTGGTCTTACGTTGAGTGAAATGATTTTGTTTTTTCTGTTATGAATCATCTGTTATGTTATTGCTAACTAAATGTATGTATATTTTGTAAAAGTCTAGGTAGAAAATCTCAAATTGCTGAGTGTAGGATATTCATATCCGCCCGGATAGCGACCACCGTACACATGGTGTTAAAACCTGCCATAGTGACCAACACACCTTGTATGGATCGCGTTCCAGGATCAGCCAGCGTATGTTCGGTTCTCCCTCTGGAGACACCTCCGCTTGCGACACGGCTTGATGGGTTGGAGGGGGGGCGGGGGGCTATAGGGGTACAACCTTGTAGATATATAATATATTGTATAGTACTAGGCTGACCAACCGGAAAGGTTCTAAGTCCAATTCCCTGGTCAATCACCTGATATCAATGTTTGAGTTTTCGTTCCTAAAATATTTGGAATACAATTGCAATTTGCATTGGAATTTGTGTCCGATATGGCGATAGATTCATTACCTGTCACATCACAGGAAATAAGCTTAGCGAACCGTGGGTTTACTATTGGCACCTCCGCCTACCCTTCAAGGATATAGGCGTGACATTATGTATGTAAAAAAACGGATAAGAACATTGTTGTATGTAATACCAATAAGCATATCACCCGAAAATAAAGACGCAAAATGAAACATTAATCAAAGATAAAAAAGTGTGTGTGCAATTCACACACAACAGAAGTGAAACTTCCGAATTATTAAAATAAATTAATTAACCAACGAATTTTAACACGCAAATGCAATAAAAATAAAACACGTGTATAATACACCACATTGCTTATGACACATTTTCCGAAGGCTTCGTTGTACGACGGCGCAAAGACACCTTTGTAATCGATGTAGCTCATTCTCTCTCATTTATGAATATGTTTGTCTTTGTCGTGACGCATTTTCGTTTCATCAAGTTTCAAATCACAACGATTCTAAATAAGGAGTTTCACTTCAAAAAACAGAGAAGTTTAACATTAATAATATCATCAAAACAAGTCCACACATCCTCACGCATGTAATGTCCGAAGGGGTAGACAGGAGTGTAACCAGTACTCCCAGCTTATTTCCATCCAATTATGTAATAGTGGGTGAGCCTATCGCCATTCCGGACACTATTCCAGACTCCGGACCGATACTGAGCATTTCGTGATAGAAAACCCAATATCAATTTTACCCGACCCGATCATCGAATCCGAGACCTCAACAAAACAATACGTATTACAACTGCGCCACCGAGGCAGTAAAAAATGCATTTCACAATTCACTCTTTTTTTATCCCTTGGTCGATGCACTAAGGAAAAAACATTCGATATTATTAAATAACTCGTCGAAATTCCCCGTACATTGTACGATTCCTAGAAACGTTGGGTGATTTTATTTTTGTATTGATATTTACCACTCGCACTGTTTCACAGAAACGATGAGTTCCCCCAGGAATAGTAATAAGGATGTTTAGAATAGGTTACTTTATTACAGAAAATATTCTTTTCTACAAAAACTAGGTATTATATTTGTTTATTTAATCATACATATACATACGCACTCACGCCCGTAATCCCTGGAGGGGTAGGCAGAGGTGTAACACCCGTACCGATATTTTGGCGAATTTATTTCGGCGTATTAATAATCAATATGAGGCTGTTAGAACCAGAGTGGCCTAACTGCATTTTGATGACTTTCGACTTTTTGTATTTTCGTAATTCAAAAATGTTAAACTACAAGACCAGACCGACCTAATTTGGTAACAACAACTTGAAATAGATGGCAGTACAAGTCCATTTCGGCCGTGGTTTAAATTGACGAAAATACAAATAGGTCAAAAGTCATCAAAATGCAGTTAGGCCACTCTGGTTCTAGCAGCCTCATATAATATTAATGACACGGCAAAATTCGTCGGTTTCATTGAGGTGTCAAAACAGATCCCTTCGTGACATTAGATCGAAATATTTTGACAACCGTGGACACTGTCTGTAGAAGCTTCTCTACACGATGGCCCACAATTATCCATCATAAAACCATCATATAGAGGGCTTAGGGGTATCTAGTGGTTTATGACGCGTGCGATGGCTTCGGTATTGATTTTCGGATTCACAGCAAAAGATCGTAGACTAATGACGGTGTCACAACCAACGTGATATGCCATCGTGTCGAGTAGCCCTAACGCGTGTTCCCCACTGTCACGGAGTCTCGGTGCATTGAAATGACACAAATGTGGACGCGCTTTTAATAATTTATGTACAACGAACAAAATGGGGATCACGCCCGGACCATTTATCACGAGGGAATTTAAATTATTACTTTCAAACCAAAATAAATGTGAGTAATTGCATTTGCCCAACTACCGATGCACTTTTATGAGATGAATTTTGGGATAAGCACGTACGCTTAAAATGTTTTGCATAACAACAAAAAACAACACAAAAGTTTACGACAAAAAAAATATATTATACAAGTCGTTTTTTTTTATTAGACTGAATGACGTAACAGGACGCTCGCCTGATGGTAATCACCAGCTCTGTTTATATACTGAAGCAATACCACATAGTGAGTAAAAAAACACTGCATAGCATTGGGCTACGCCCTTCACTCCGAGATTTAACATATTAAATCTCATAATGCCCAGTAATGTCATTGATTCCAATGTCCTTCAAAACGAAACACAACAGTGCTTATATACACTACTGCTTGGCGGCAGAAATAGACAAAGCTGTACCTACCTATAAAAAAAATCCACCAACTGACCTGACTGACCAACTTCGGAGTATATCCTATATCCATTAAAAAATTAAAAAGTATCAAAATTAGTCTACTCTGTAAAAAGTTATGCGTGATCTAACATAAAAAATATACGTGTCGAATTGAGAACTTCCTCCTTTTTTTTGAACATTTTTTTCGTCGGTTAATCATAATCACATCTTAATCAAGTTACGCACGATATTAATCCTTTAGCTCACGCCAATCACTTGTCTTTTTATCTCAGTTTACTTAAAAACATCGCTTTCTTTGACGTGCGTTGTCTCGATTCAATTTACCTCAAATTAAAGTTAAACAGATAATAACCAACTGCCAGTTAAGTTATCATGTTTACTTTAATTGTAATTGGGGTTAAATGAGAATAAATGGCCACAAGATAAGCAGTAGAGATGTGGCCACTTGATAGTGAAAGGAAAAATATGTTTACTTTTTTTTTATGTTTATTACTCGTGTATTATCAAGTAAATAACCTGAGAATTTTAATAACAGTCGTTTAGATGCATGATAAATACAAATAAATACATACAGCTCACAGTCACACATATCGCACCCCGGCCCCGCCCCGCGCCCGGTGCGACACTGTCACTTTTGCAAAAAAGATAATGATAAAGTATATTTTGACAATATAAAGTGATTAATATTTATCCAAAAGTAAAGTTAAAAGTTGACGTTGTAGTATAAGCTGTTCATCTCATTGTTTTGTGAGGTTTCAAAGTTTTAAATGCTTCTCCTGAAAAACTAAATTTTTGCATAAGTGACAGTGTCGCACCGGGGGTGCGATATATTCCTGATCACACACCAAGTAACTTGTTTCGCGGGTGTCAGGAACTACGATACGATACGAGGGACAATGCCCAAACCCGAAACCAATATTTGTACATAACGATTTTAGGTTTCGGTTTTGTTTAAAGGTTTGTTATTTTAATACTATATTAGCTAGCTAATCTTGATCTCACCCTGTGAAGTTTTTACTGGGATGAAATATAGACTTTATAGCCTGTATATTTACTGGATGCATCGAAATCCGTTCAGCCATTTTTAAGACTAACAGCGGCGACTGTGTTATAATTTATTTCTTAACAAAATTTTAATATCTAGTGATTAATTAGCAATTTAATATATTATTATCTTGCATTTTCTCAAATGTAATGACAGATAAGCAACAAAAAATAATATTGTTACAACATAAAATGCATACCAATACGACCACGGTTTGCATTCCCCAATAATGTTTATCGAATGACCGTACAAAATAAATGTATTTTATCAATAAAACTCAACGACCAATATCTCTGAAGTGCAATTTTCATATCTCAGTAGCGGTTGTCAACGTCGCAGACCGTTTCTAAAATCAGTATTTGTGAAAAACATACCATATCTCTAACTTGATTTATATAATTCTTTCGATAATATATTTTGGGGAGAAAAAAATATGAGTTAAATACCCTATTTAAAAGAAAGAAAGAAACGTTTTAACAACACATACAGAGGCACGCACATGTACATGAAAAGACAGTAAATAAAACAATAAAAATTATAAAAATAATGAAGCCACTTAATTCAATACAATAACAAGAACAACAGAAAATATATGTGGATATAAATCAATACAAATTTAAAAAAACCTAGCGTGTTCTAACTTATATTGCCGAATAAGCTCTAGTTCATAGAGCCATCATCATCATCATCATCAGCCCGTGTTAGTCCACTGCTGGATATAGGCCTCTCTTAAAGCACGCTTAGCTGCAGGGCGTCCCACATTCCGTTTACCGATATAGAACCATACTGCGGTAAAATAAAGGGCGGTTATGTAAGTGTTCCATTGACAATCTATACCTCTGGCTTGCTGAATCACCGGCTTACCAGCGATTTTATTCGCCAATAGATCATGTCTTTCAAAAAGTTCAACTTGTTAATACCAGGAAATTATGCAACAGTTATAAATTTACGGGTGTGAAGAGAAAGGACGGAGCAATTGATTGATTTACAGAGGTTGTAAATGATTTTCCTCCTACGATATATTTTATTCATAAATTCAGCGAAAGACCTCGGTTACAAAAACATGTAAAAAACAATTTTTATGTACAAAAAGTTTTTCAACGTCGCATGCTTTACGATTGAGATAGGTTTTAGCATTTTGTATATCTGACACAATTCAAAAATATGAAATTGTCATCAGACCTTCAGCACTTTGATGAAAATTTTAATTGTTATGCTACATAAAAACCCACATTGTGATTTATACCGCTGCGTGCTTGTAAAGCGATCCGAGTAGGTTACGGATATTTGTTATCCCAATAAACTCTCTTTTTTTTATTACTTATTCGATATTATTTTTATTTCGTTTTATTATGAAATATTGCGCAAATCGACACTTTGTTTATCATCACAGTCATAAGTGGGTGATCAATACTGACGAAAAGCCTAAGCTCCTTAAAGGATCATGCGCCAAGGTTTTTGTTTTAAGTGGTTTTTGCCTGATCGTGACGGAAGGCTTAAATTAATCCCTCCAATGATGAATTAACATTATCTTCGTAAAAGGGAATAAGACGTAAAAGGTTTAAAATCAAATAAACTGGTTTATTTATGTACCACGTTTATTTATCCGTCTGCGTGAAAGTTTGCATGAATCGACGAAATGACCTTTTTAGTTTTTTTTATATTTTTATAGCATATGCTGGCCAACGAATAAGAGCATCGCCTGATGGTAAGTGATCTCTACCGCCCATGACCGCCCACATTATCATAGAAATCATGGATGCGTTGTCGACCTTTAGGAAAGAGATATATGAGGGATTGGAAAGGTAAAGGAGATTTGGACCTCCGGATATCTCACCGTACGAAATAAAGCAGGAATTCGATAAAATTATCGAATTCTTGCTTTATTCTTGTAAATACTTCGGCTATCTGTGAGACAGCGGTAGCAACCCGGCGGAGCCACCAGCCATTTTATGTTTTAGATTATCTACAGCGTCTTCAGAGGGGTTGACAGGCAGCCGACCGGTTGTAAAATCTACAAGTCAAATCTTTCTATAAAATATTATGTTTTAGAGCTTATTGCGCTGACCCTACTGTGAGTGGATAAGGGCTGGTGGAAAAAGGAGGAGACAGCAGGAGATTGTCTACAGGGTAACGCTATTACTCAACAACTGTTTAGTTTTTAATGGCGCGTATTATCGACCACATAAAGTCAGAATTTGACCATTTCTTTAAAATTATTTGTCCTGCATGAGGAGGTCTCTTAAACTGCGAAGGGTCGAGATTCGGTTCAATATTTTTGCACTACACCTGACGATAAGCGCAGTGCAGTACAAAAACCAGCGACCACCGATGAACAATAAGTTTATTGGTGGTCACCAGAATGATGCCGACTTATTTAATTGCTTCTTCACACTCCAAAGAGGGAAAAAGCAAATCGCGGAGCCAGCGATAAGACAAGCGGATGACAATGCACGCACAGGGATACAAGGATGTATTATACACGCCCCAACCAACCATTACGGTCTCACACGATCGCGGAGTCTCCGTTCATCCGTGAGTCCGTCGGAATGTCACAAGTGTATACGCACTTTTAAACGTGTATATAGAGGCTGTACTATATCAAATCAACACGCGGAAGGAGAGCACTCAAGCTGAATGCCAAGGTTGAACGTGTGGACAACATGTCAGCGACAGGGTGTCACAGCGAACTTCGTTTTTTGTACGTCTACATTGTAATTATGTTTCACAAAAAACTGGAGTAATTAGACCGATGCTTATTTGGGAATTAGCATCTACAAGTGGACCTGATAATACTGGAAAGGTAGCATTTTTTCTATGGACACATGGGTATTTTTATTACGAATTTTAACAAGGAACTTGGCGTGGTTGTTTCAACCGTCCTGTCCAACAGCGTCCAAAAAATCAATACAAGTTGGTAGGCCCCTCGTATGCGAGAGGCCGCCTGGGTTGGTATCACCGCTTTGTTTTTTCTAAGCAACAGTGTGTAAGCGTTGTTGTGTTTCATTGAAGCCAGTGAAATTACTGTGCATTATGAGACTTAACATCTCACGCCTCAGGGTGGCGAGCGCAGTTCAGTGACATGCAGTGCTTTATAATTCAAAGTTCTGTGTGGTGTTGCTTCTGTTTATGGGCAGGCGTGGTGCTTACCATCAGGCGAGCGCCTTGCTCATCTCATAAACATTGGTTCATTTGTTTTCAGTACTAACAATACGTTATTAGAAGTAGATTGTGAAACATTACTTCTTACAAACCTTGTTAAAATTACAGGCGGTTGAAGCATCAAATATCGACTAGGAAAGAATTTCTTGAATCTCTGAACGCATGATCCATGCCAGAATGAATCTGTTTTTGGGTTTGGAATGTTCTTTGTTATATGATGAGCAAGTGTGTCACCTGTTGGTAAATAATATCCACCGCCTATGAACGCCCACAAATATTAGAAAAATCATGGACGCTTTGCCGACTTTAGAGAAAGGGATCTTTAAGGGATTAGGAAAGCGAGGGCAATTTTGGCCTTCTTCACAATATATATTTATTTTTAAGTGATAGAGCGATGCTGTAGACAGTTTCGCCTACAGCACCAATGATCCGGCTCGATCGGGTTGATACCATTTTCTCACAGAAAATCGACGTAAAGTAGCGGCTCGCTGCTGCGTCGATATTCGTATTTTTCGAAAATGCACATAAATAATATAGTTAATTGCAAATGAATTAAAATTATCTTAATTTAAACATGTTACAAGGCAAAAGCATAAGCGAATGCCAAATAAAATTGCTAGATAATTATTTTGAGAAAATGATTAATTGAAGATTCTTAATAGCCTCCTTATCCTTTTTAATTTTATGACCTGAAAAGTCCTGGGTTCGAAGTTTTTGTATGAGTGTCATTTGGAATTCCCGGATTAATTCACCCAGAGGGTGTTGACATTAAATAGATCATAATAAGTAACCCTAATAATTTATATAAATGTAAAATAATAGCAAAGATCTGGTATACCAGTCACCCGGATGTGAACTAGCTGTGTGGTCCGATAAGTTCGGCTTAATCATATAACCACCTCAATATGATTCATGGCACCTCGGATTTTTCCCACACTAAATAGAAGCATAAAAAGAGGACGACAATAATCATTATAGCAAGTGATTCCGAAAACAATTGCAAAATATATTTCAACCTTATAATGTTATTTAATATGTTGTAAAAGTTATTTTATGGAGAACATTTTACGACTTAACATGTAACAAGTGTGCCTTAAAACCGATAAACATTTAAAAAGTGTATTTTTTGCCCAGTATGAATAATATTAAGTTATTAAACACGAGTATAAATACCAAATGTTCTACAAAAACAATCAATCTTAAAAAACCTGTAATATATAGCGATCTCTAACAAAAAATAATCGAAAGTGGTCTACATTGAGATCTAGTTGTAAGAGGTGTAAAAAAACATTATGAGTATTTTGTTGTTATGAATCAACAATTAGTCTGGATATGGTTAATAGGGAGGTATTCGGTTTTTACCTGCCTAACTAAGCAAAATCAAAGTTATGCATTATTTCTTGGGTTAACTCCAAAAGTAACATTTTTATACAATCTATACTAATATAATAAAGCTGTAGAGTTTGATTGTTTGTTTGTTTGAACGCGCTAATCTAAGGAACTACTGGTTCGAATTGAAAAATTCTTTTTGTGTTGGATAGTCCATTTATCGAGGAAGGCTTTAGACTATATAACATTACGCTGCGACCATTAGAAGCGAAGCATCAGTGAAAAATGTTGCAAAAACGGGGAAAATTATTCATATTTGAAGGCTTCCGTTGCTAAGCTACCCAAATAATATTATTTGAAGGCTTCCGTTGCTAAGCTACCCAAATCTATACTAATATTATAAAGCTGTAGAGTTTGTTTGTTTGTTTGATCACGCGGGCGGAGCCGCGAGCAAAAGCTAGTAAATTTAATAAAAATGAAGTATTTAGTTGGTGTCAACAGAGTAGACACATACATCGTAATATAAGTTAGGCTTACTTAATTTACAACTAGAACCAACAAAAAGTCCTGAGCCATTTTTTAACTATTTAGGGTCTATGTTCAGCTGATTTTTACAACTAATAAATATTAATTTTTGTAGTTTTCAGTCACGCTATCGCTTATGGCTTATGTTATGTAGCATAACAACTAACAGAGAAGCAATAATTAACGGGATTTATGGAGAACTGTCGGAGTCATTGTCCCGCCCTTGGCATTCAGTTTACGACATTGCCGCGGGGGCTCGTCCTACTACGTACTTCGACAGACCTTATCTCTAGACATGGACTTTGTCTGATTTTTTTATAGCAGACGCCGGCGTATGAACTAGTGGGTCACCTGATGGTAAGTAATGGGGTTCCATAAAATTAAAGTGATCTACCACCTTGTTAAACTGTTTTTGTCCCTCGTATGCGAGAGGCCGTCTGGGTTGGTACCACCGCTTTGTCTATTTCTGCCGCCAAGCAACAGTGTGTAGGCACTGTTGTGTTTCGGTTTGAAGGACATTGAAGCCAGTGAAATTACTGGGCATTATGAGACTTATCTTATGCCTCGGAGTGACGAGCGCGTTTCAATGCCATGCAATGCTTTGTAATTCAAACTTCTGTGTAGTGTTGATTCTGTTTATGGGCAGGCGTGGCGCTTACCATCAGACGAGCTCCTTGCACATCTCGTCATTCTATCAAATAATAATAAAAAAAAGTTTGCAAACCGCTGGTATACAAAGCAGAATTGTGACTGTGTTGTGTCACTGTCATCGCAATCTCTCCCAACAACTCCAGTGAAACCAAAATTCACATGGATTCTGTTAAAAATACCCCTATATATTATATACGTCCCACTACTGGGCACGGGCCTCCTCTACTGAATGAGAGGGATCAGGCCTTAGTCCACCACTTTGGCCTAATGCGGGTTGGCAGACTACACACACCTTCGAAAAATCTTATCGAATTCTCAGGTATGCAGGCATCCTCACGATGTTTCCTTCACCGTTAAAGCAAGCGATAATTAACAATTATTTTACACGTAACTAAGAAAAGTCAGTGGTGTATGCTCTTGGGGCTGGTTTCGAACCTGCCTTTCTGAACCTTTCGTCTCGACAGTCCATACCACTCCCCGCTGAGCTATCGCTGCTTACTACTTGCTTACAAGGCATTACGAACTAATATTAATTACATCGTTTAACATACATACACGTCGGAGGCGTGTGGCGGCGCGAGGCCTGTAATCAACAGACATTAATAAAAAACCTCAACCCCACCCACTTGTCCCAGAGAATTCTTACTTCCTTGTTAAACTATTTGTGGCGCTTTGGCTGTTGCTACCTGCTACTTTGTTCATCGTACTATGTGTTGTTGATAGTAATACAAGTCATAAAGTTTATAAAAAGGTATATCGGAATAAGAATCAAAGATCGTATGGTTTCTATTTAATCAATTCTTTAGTTCTTTCTATTTTTTGTGAGTGGTAGAGCTAAGCTGTAGATAGTCTTGTCTACAGCATGAATGGGCCGGCTTGACCGGGTCGTTACCACTGTCTCACAGAAAACCTACATAAAAGAGCGGCTTGCTGCTGCGTTTCGTATGGTGAGAGAGATATCCTGAAGCCCAAATCCCCTCCCCTTCCCAATCCCTAATTATCCCTTTCATTTAAGGTCAGCAACGCGCCCATGATTCTTCTGGTATTGTGTGCGTACCTACATGGGCAGTGGAGATCAGTAAGTTTTAGTAAAGCTTATATTGTATTTAATCATATTTTTTCCCAATATAATTATTATGAATCAACCCTAAGGAAAAGGGATAATTATAATGATTAGAATAGGGAAAGAGATTTGGGTCTCGGTTATCCCTTTCACCATACAAAACATAAAAGCAAACTACTCCTTCTTCTGTAACACGATGGTAACAATCTGACTCAATCAAGCTGTAGACAAAAATGTCTATAGTGTGGGTCTACCACGATATAATAATACTAGCAGACCTGGCCACGCGTTGCTGTGGCCAAGGTATATGTTAAATTATACTGTAGTAACTCAATATAGTATGCGCCATCTATTGGACACGTACTCAATCCAGCATCCAAATTACATTACACCGCCATCTGTTAGAATCTTATGGAACTCACAGATAATTAAAACAAATAATTTGCAATAAAAAAATATTGCGCCTATAAATTGAGATATAATTCAAACATCAAGTTGGATCAAACCGCACACATTTCGCAAAATTTGATTAAAATCGGTGCAGTAATTTAAGAGTTCATCGCGGACAAACAACGCGACACGTAATTTTTATATATAAAGATGTAGATCATACGCCAGCATATGCAATGGAATCATTAACAAATGCAGCATGTGCCCTACAGTTAAACAATAAACCAGTGGGCACGTCCGAGAGCCCGTTACTCGAACGGCTATGGGAAAAGTGGACATATTTTGAATATTTTGTTCCGCTTTTATTCATTCAATACCGAACTTACTGTAGTGGTGTTGACCTAGATAATACCGTGAATCATTTTTAGTTTACTTTATATTTGAGTTTTGGAGTCGAAATATAACACATGAGCTGCCTACCCCAAGAATAGAAGGGTAAGCTTGTGTTATTAAATTTAGATTTCCAAGATTCTTGTATCGATTATGCTTGTTTTTTTAAATCCTGCCACGAATTATATCTTTATGCCATTAAATCTTTGTACGAAATTGTATGGAAACGATCGCGCTTCGCGCTCTCCTGTGTGGGCCGAAAACATCCCAAACCATTTCCTAATGGGGGTCGAACGATTCTATGCTCTATAATCTATTTTTTATAAAACAAAAAACACAATCATACAACCTAGATTGGTAGCCAATCAATAGCCGTTAATATTTCATTATGTTCCTGACACTGTATTCATGTTTACATTCCTGAGTCAACGAACACAACTAGAGCAGAGGACATGTTTTACAAATATGTCAAAACTGGTCCACTTTAGTATCGTAAATTTTTTTGCTCATTATATTTCAGATTCCGAGCATAGCACACCCCACGCGCGATTTCTTCCTAGTGCGAGTTTGTTTTATTTTTAACTGCGAACTACTTTTATCAACTGAAATATGTAAAGCATCAACGACATTCTTCGATTAAATACTACAAGTAGCCTCTTTGACTTATCAAAACTGAGTTGAGACTTTATGATTGAGTAATCAGTAATCCCTACGTGGTTTTTATAATACACGTAATGACTATGACAGGGTAAGGAAAATCCTTAACAGAATTAAATCTCCAAACATGTTTACAAACGTCAAATTGTTATACAATTTGACGTTTCTTAAATATGTTTAGTTGCTAAATGTTTATAAGCATTGTTATGCAACTGGCACCCCGTATTAGTTAGTTAATCTTGTTACTATAACAGGCAATGGACAGACATATTATACAGATTATGACGTTTCGGTAGTACTGGAAACAAATGATACACTTTATATAACTCGACTCCTTGCCTGTTACAAATTAACTTTAACTGGTTTTATGTCGGTGAATTCTAAATTTAAAAAATACTTCAGTCAAACAATTTTTTTTTTATTTGAATAACACTACGTGCTCCTTCGATAGCCTTTGCTATAAGTCGATCTTCGTTGGCCGCTATGATTGACCCCATAATAATACTTATTTATTTTGATTATATATATAGTAGCTAGGGAATTCAAATAAAACAAATTTATATGGATGTAATCGCGAACGGTCCGCTCCGTTACCACGAAGGCTGAAACTCTTTCAAAACGTCGGGCCCAAAAGTAAAAATAAGCCGCGATAAATTCTGTTTAAATTAGTTTTATTTCAATGTATAAAAATAACATAAAATCAGAAATGATTATCATAGGTAATTATTACTCAAGTATATTATTATTTATCGGCAATTAAGTGTTTTTTTTGTAAAAAGTCAATGCTTTACATGTCAATAACACTGCCGAGTTTAGTAGTTCTATGAATGACTTTCCGGTCCGACTATTTTCGACTCCAAATGTTTCCTTTATACACTTAATAAAAACAAATGTTAACATATGCGGATATATTCTAAAAAAAAAACAAATAAACCATAAATGTATTAAAATTTCATCATAATTCAACATAACATAATCAAATTAAACCATATTTGTCTTTAAAAAAAATAAAATCCGCACGCGACAAAAAACGTTGGAATACCAAATGTTAAAACAAAACTTAAGGCCGAACTTACCTTTTAAGGTATTTAGACTATATTTCATTCAAACTTTAAATTAATTCGCACTTCTAGACATTGATCCTGACAGAACATTTGTATAGATAAATGTTGATTTAAATTAAATGCCTGATAGTAATCCTTCTTGATCGCCCACGCTTTTAAAATCTAATACGATATCTTTAATAGATTTGTCAGGACGATTTAAAGTGTCTTTTTGTTATTCAACGATAAATTTGTTTTTTTTTGTTTATATCTATTTGCAGATGATAAGATGGCGATGAACAACAAGCAATCCCAAGGTCACATTGCAAGTGTGTAAGGAAATAGAGTGCAAGTATAGGAGAGTCGTTACGCTGATCCAGTTTCATAATTAATTTCTTCTTTTTATAGCAGAAAGTCGCCAGGCAATGAAGTGGAAATTTTGATTGAGAAATGATCATCAAGGCCCATGAACACCCACTTGTTCTGATATATTTGACGGCAGTGGAGAAAAATTACAGCAAGCAAAAAGCATTGTAGCAATTTTTTTAACGATTTATGACAATTGATTCGAATTGAGAATTATTATTAAAGTCCACTGTCAGTCATAATAAAATGCTATGAAAGCCGTAATTTTAATAAAGTTTTAATAACCAATAATGTTAAACAGTGCGACGGCGGCAGCTTCAAGGTGCTATATTTTTTACTTCTTTATTAAAATATTTAAGGCATTTTTATATCAACGAGAAACGTGTTTAAATCTTGAATAATTAACATTATATTACATTCTTTTGGAGAACTTCTCAGGCATGCAGGTTTCCACACGATGTTTGCTTCGACGTTAAAGCATGCGATAATTAACAATATACACGTAACTTACAAAAGTCAGAGGTGCATGCTCTTATGGATGGTTTCGAACCTGCGGCTTTCGTCTCGACAGTCGATCACTCCCCGCTGAGCTATCACTGCCTACAATGTTTATTAATGTCCATTTAATTCGGTTTGACGTTCCCTAAACACGTTTAGTGCTTAAATACAATTTAAGGATCGTCATGCAAGGCGGCCTAATTCGATGCAAATATCCAATAACATTTCAACCCAAATCAGGTAAAAATTGAGATATTAATTTTATTATGCTTAATTCATTGCCCTAAATCAATAATTTAAAGTTCTGTTTTGCATAGTCGCACTCATTTACGATTTAAAATACGGAATTTAACCTACTTGCATATTTACCTCAAAACTGTGGTATTACATAAATATATGCGTTTAATAGCAATTGCAAAACGAAGTAGGTACTGAACAATGTATTATCATTCGGCACAAAGTTTTGACAGTACACGAGAGGCCATCTAGGTAGGTTAGGGTTTTTTTACACCTTGGGATGATCTGCAGGGACTAACTAACGGAATACTGGCAACACCTGCAGTATCTCATCGCAGGGCCAAAGGGGACGGATGGACGAATGGGCGGTATAGGAAGAAGGGGCAAACCCCCTCGGGAGAACCAGATATACACTGGCTGATCCTGGAACCACTATGACAAGTTTTAATACCAGTGTATGGTGATCACTATCCAGGCGGATATCCTACCACCAGCATGATTGGGTTAGGTTAGGTACCAGGTTGTCTCTTTCTGCCACTAAGACAGGTGACGTGATTGTCTCGGGGCGACGAGCACAGTCCAGTGCAGAGGTTGTTAATTTGAAATATTTATGGTGTTGCTTTCATGTCCTTTACCATTGACGAGCTACCTACTATACTCATCATTAAAACTAATATAAAAAACGATTTCCTCAATCAAGCTTTACTGAGTTAATTACGAAACCAATGCATCGTTTACAGGACACATGTATATGCAAACACTTATATGTATATGCAAACATTACCTACTGATTAAATGCCTGATGTTTTTCGCAAATGATAATGGATTCACTTTCAACGCATCGATAAATTATAACGTTTGCTACGAACAATCTAAAAATCGCAGAGCTTCTGAACAAAGGCCATTAGACAGGACAATCCTGTGGGGTACTGTGACACGTAAACGGAACGAATAAGCGACGCAGCACAATGACAAAAGACAAACAATAAGTATCGGTGGTCTCCAGAATCATGCCGACCTGTATAAATGCTTCTTCACATTCCAAAGAGGGAAACTAATCGAGGGGCCTGCGACAGGACTGGCAAATGACCGATGCAGACACAGGGATACAAGTACCCCTATATCCGCACCAACCAACCATCAAGTCATATCGCAAACCCATAAGATTTTACAGCATATATTTAGCTGCAAGACCATATACACCTAAACGTAGATGACGCACCCGTGGCATTTCTAGGTTTGACGATCTACCAATAAACTTTGGAGAATTCTTTAATTTAATATTGATTTTGTTTTAGTTTAATTTAATCTACATTTGATTTTTTTTTTTTTTTTTTGTTAAGATCGATTATATACCATTTTGCATGCTGTCTTCACCAATAATTACAACAATGGCATTAAGCTTGTCTCTTCTGCATTTGTAAGTTAAATTGTATCGGTATACATTGTGTTGGTGAACTAATAAATAAAAAAAAATATATATACCTATATATTATTCGAAAAATATCAACGCCGACTACAAAAGTAAAAAAAAATTAGTACAAGTGACTTCTAGAATACATCGTTAATGTAAACCAGTATGTGAGTTAATTCCATTCATTCGATTTACACTCGACACGAATTCCACGATTTGCCGCCATTGCTGTGATGTCGATTTTATCAATGGCTGAAAAATCGATTGGTAAATAAATCAACGTTGATATATGGATGTAACTACCCTGACCGCACCATACTGTGAATGTTGCCACTAATTATGCTAATTAATAACATAAATACAAAAGGCACCACGCAGTTAAAGAGAAAAACAAAAGTATAAAGCTGAAGAAGTAAAGTTGACCTCAAATATTTACCATGCAATTAGAGAAGGCAGTTGTGTGGCAGTTGTGTTGTTGTGTATTCTTAAAGGAAATTTACCGTTGAAATAAGTTTTAGCATAAATAATAAATCGACTTTAAAAACATAACACCGAAAAATCAAAAATAACAATTTCTATAGGTCTCTTTGTAGTCGGTGACCGTCGCGCTGCCGGTCAACTGAAATTGCACCGACTTTTTACTCCATACTCCCTGATCTTAATCAAATTTATATGGGAAAATATCACAGCTAAACTCTTTAGAATTATTATTTTTTTCGACAAAATGGCTCCACGATTGGCGGAGAAATCAATGTACATACATAAAAAAGCAAAAATAATAAAAAGACTTCGCCGAATTGAGAGCCTCCTCTTTTTTTGAAGTCGGTGAAAAATATAGATTAATAGCTTTTCTGTTTTTGCTGTATACAGCTATATTTAAACCAGATGAAGTAATTTATAGTCTAGGCCGGTTTTAATTGTAAGTCAACCTTTTTGCACGCAAACAACTAAAATTAAGTCATGTCACAAGTAAACGGCAACTATATTTAATTAGCTAAATAATATTAAAAACTAATGTTGTGTCAGTGATTGAATGTATATAAAATGAATATGAACTTTAATAAGTACTTCTAAACCACAGAAATTTAGCCATTCATTTCGTCAACGATCGGTACCGCATCTCTCTTCTTCTGGCATTCTTCTGTTACTGTGTGGGTTTAAGGGCGTTAAAGATCAATTACCATCAAGTGACCCACTGGCACCCCCTGTACTATAAATAGACAGAAGGTTATCCCTGTCTACTGTATCAATCATGATTGATTCGGTCGTTTGACCCGAATCACGTAAAACTATTGATGATTGTAATCATTCGTTTTGAATGACCCAGATCCTTATGATCGGTTGTTGCATGGATCGCCGATCGATATATCGTATTGACGACCGACTGAGCCACACAATACACATGAAGGGTCAATCAAATGATTAGTTCATTGAAATAATCCACGTCGTGGCACAAACTAATACTTGAAAGAACTGGTCATTAGAATGAATGATTGAAGATTTTCCCTGTCAAGACTAAGATAAACAATTGTGAATTCTGGTATATTTACATTCACAATGCGACACCATGATCTAATACCCTTTATAACGTCATCAGTATTTCCCAAATTTCTGTGATAAAGAAAAGGATTTATGATGATTTAAATCATGATATGATTGTTAATTTGGTAAAGCCTTGCAGATTTTTTTTAACCATATGGGAGAGTATTTAAGTTTTGTAATGGAAAAGTAAAGTCGATGTATGTTTTTTTAATGGCTGTAGACGAGAGATGAAGCCATTTCCCATTGATATAACGAACAGTGACTGTATTTTGACATTTAACTTATTCCAAGCTCAGAAAATGACAAAAATACATAATTGACATTCTAAGCTCGAATTTAGAATGTAAAACAACAGGACGCATATTTTAAATTAAATATTATGTTGATAAAAATCAGGCTTGAATAAGGTCACAAATTCTATTTTGGTCTCTGGTGTAGACGATCCATATGCTCGTCTACTCCTTGATAATACCCCAGGGAACAACAGGTTAATTTATTCCTGCGTCGATAGAAGTCAATTTGAGCCTCAAATACTTCTTTCTGATTCAGGAAATGTGTATTTCCTGAATGACGACTGTCGTTCACCTGATGGTAAGTGTTACGCCTTTTCATAAAGGAAGCAACACCAATCATAACTATGATTTACAAAGCACTGCATGGCTTTGGACTGTGTACGTCACCCCGGGACATAGGATATTAAGTCTTATAATACCGAGTAATTTCGTTGGCTTCAAAGTCTTTCAAACCAAAATATAACAATGCTTAAACACTACTGCTTTGCCATATTAATAACAAAGTGTCGCGTCGTTACCAACCAAGACGAACTCTCGCATACAAAGGACCTACCACCTAGTAAAAGTTACATTATAGAGTCAAGGTTACTAAGGGATTTATTAAAAAATATCATTTTCCAAAACACGGTGCCATTACCTTAAAGTCGCTAAAATTTAGATCAAAAATGGTCGCACATTAAAACCTCGCTCAATCAAATCTTTATAAAACTACAAAGATCAAATTTCTTATCCGCTTAGGTCACTGGGTCCTTATTAATTCAACTAATATAAAATACGATAATAAAGTAACTTGAGTAAGGTGTGGCAGTATTGGACAAGGAATGCAATAAAATGTCACATAAAGTGGAAAATAAACGGTTTCGCGCGTAAATAAAGGATCAGACAGTTTTTAGGATTGCCGCTTTGATAATAAAGAGGTTAGGTTTTTCGTTTAGGTCCTTAGTTCCCAAAGTGGTCCAGGTGGACCCCCAAGGGTCTACGGCAGACTCGACGGGGGTCTATGTTAGCGTGTCAAAAAAAAAAAATCTGCTTTCGATAGTGAACTAAAATGTTGACTTGACTTCTCCTATCAATGTAGGCAGATAATATTTTAAGAAGTTCAGCAACTGTTACTTGTAAAAACTTGCATATTCCATATTCATTGAATGACGATACGAGCAAGTCGTTCGCTTGCTGGTAAGCTGGTGCTTACCAGCAAGCGAACGCCTGCCTATAAACTTCTGTTTCAACACCACACAGAACTTTGAATTATAAAGCACTGTTTGTGTGCAATCACTGAACTACGCTCGTCACCCCGGTACATAAGATGTTAAGTCTCATAATGCCCAGTAATTTCACTGGCTTCAATGTCCTTCCAACCGAAACACAACAGTGCTTACATACTGTTGCTTGACGGCAGAATAAACAATATTAATTATACAAACAAAAAATATAAAAAAAAAGGAAATGAAATGGAGCCTAACAACTAAAGGGCGATGCTCTTAATTCAACTTACCAGATTAATCCCCGAAATACTTAGAGTAAATGGTATTTATCATATAAAATATGATACGTTCAAATAGAAAAGGCATACTCTGATAAACAATGTGTTAAAAAAAGGTGTGGTCAAATTTAGGCAACTATATATCCTATACTATACGATATGAGCTTTTTACCCCTCTACTTATATATATCTAGTAATGTTAAAAATAGGTGTCTTACACATAATTGTTGGTTAAACCTTACTTGAATATGCATAAGCCTGAAGTAATTTACACCCAAATTTGATTCCGATTGGTTCATTTATCAAATCTGGAGACTTCGATTCAGCTTAGATAGTTTATTAGTAACATTCGTATGACGTAGAGAATTGTTTGACAACACCAACAACCTGTTCTGTTCTATTGGTTTCCTTAATCATATTACAAACAAAATTCTTTAGTTTGCCGTACCATACTGCTAACTTTACCGCACCAACACAAACAGTTTGATATTTGATTCGCAAACATCACTCACGGACAAACAGACTTAGAAAAAACACAGGTCATTAACCGGGCCTAGGACATTTGCGGACACACTATTTTCTGAATGCTAATAGTTAAAGACGAATAATTAAGAAGCTAATTTAAAATCACGAAAAAAAAATCGATACTAGTTTTCTATATTTATTCGAATCGCTCAAATGATGTCATGCTGGAAACCTGCTTGTTTATATCCACGACCTTTTTACCTAGTGACGTGGATATCTAGGTTGACTTTATGGTTTTAATTTTTTTTTGCATCATATTGCCCACATTGGTTTGTGGTAGAGTACAATTATGATGTGAAACCGATGAATTCGATTCATTCGAGTGATTCGTTTCGAAAATACTTAATGACTATATTAGACTGATAGAACTAATAGACTAGACTACTTGTTAATGTTTTAATAAACCGTTAAATAAAAATTGCCGTTAGCAATAAGGCCGCCAATTGTACTTCTTTTTTATTATTTTTAGATGTCTTTTGTGTATTGTTAATACTTTATGTTGTGATGTACAATAAAGTTATAAATAAAATAAATAAATAAATTAGTTTGTCTATCAATTTACCTTTTTCACATCATCCAAGCGAAATCGATAAATTGCCACTTGGCTTGGAATAGAGGAAATAATGATCATAACTAAGTCTTCTTTAATTATTCTTCCCAATGCAATGGAATGTCTTTGCGTAATAAATTAATTTACTATTGGCATGATGTTTGTTTTGATCCATCTCTTCATTTTAGTTGCTCGAATTTGTCAAACTTTGTAGGCATAATTCTGGCGATCTTCGAGTGATACATTGACTGATGTCCAATATATATTTGGACTTTACTGTACGGGTACCATAAAGTGCAGTACCATAAAGTGTTCACTTTGCCATGCCAAGAGTAGTTTTCTATAAGGTCGGTCTTCTATAGGTATCTAAGGTCTTCTCTATAAATATTTTCATGGTGTAATTTTCCGCTATAAATATATTATTCCTCTTTTAGGGCAAAAAAATATTAAGGTAATACATTTCTATAGCGTCATTGTAAGAAATTATTAAAATTATTAAAAAAGGTTATCCAGTTAAATCAGTTAATTTTATTTTATACAGTGTCTGATTCATATTATGCCTTTGAAAAGATGTTTACTCGACTCCAAGTAAATAAACACAACGTTTTTACATTTGCATTCAAATTAGACGTTTGTTAACGAGACGTACATTTTAAACAAGCGACATTAAAGTTACTTTATATATTAGCGTATACCAAAAACAATCCCTTTTGTTATTTTTTTTAAGTAATGCTCGCGCCTTACTACTACGTAAACCACAATAAAACCGCGAGAATTTCTCGTAATGCCAGTTGTTTTGCGCGGTGCGAGTGCTATGCTGAGATCTCGGGCCCGATCTCCGGGGCGGGTAAAAGTGATATTAGGGTTTTTCTGTCACGAAATTCTCAGTAAGAGCCCGGAGACTGGAACTGTTTTTTTTGTTGTTAGACAAACGAGCAAGCGGCTCGCCTGACGGTAAGCGGTCACCGCCGTTCATGAACATCGGCAATGCCAGCGGTACGGCCAAGCCGCTGCCTACCGTTGAAGGAATATTTTAAGCCCCGTTTAAACAAGGAAATGTCATAGCGCTCGGGAAACACAGGTGCAGCACAGTATTGTTATAATCCAGTATTCCATCTTCATACAAACGGATGAATCGCGAGCTATGCCTACGCGACTCGATATTGGTATGCGTTCAGTATGCAGACAGTCGCGACTGTGCCTCACTGACGAACGGACGGTGTGTTTTTTTTAACAATAACCACGCGGTTTTTTTTCACTAAAAATAAGATCAAATACATTTTATAATGACGAGTAGGATATATTGTGCTGTTTTTGGTTGTATAAATTCGTCAATAACGCATCCAGAGATAACTTTTTTTAAATTACCTGGAAACTCTGAAAGATAAGACTATAAAATAATTTTACTTAATAGTGTAGTAATAATTTTAATGTAATGTTGTAATTTTACTTAGTACATAATGTGTGTGTTTTTTTTAATGGATAAGTATTTCTTTTTATCTCCCGAAAATAAATGTCTGAATTAATAAATAAAGCAAATAGATTAAAGGAAAGTGATTGACACGAGTGAAATAGGTAGTTATAGGCGATTGATGAATCATGATACGGTAGGTACGCTTGTGTTAAAACCTCGGGGCATGTGTGTTTTGTTTTGTTAGTTTGTATAATTCAAAGTAATGACGTCGTATTTTTATTATTAATAATAGTTGTTTATTGTACTGTGTGTATGAATAATACTAGAAAAAACCGGTCAAGCGCGAGTTAAAGCGCGTGGAAAGCCGTACGATGAATATTTCTTGGTATTAATAACAACAACATTATGGTCAACAACAGTCTACACGTGCAAGCATCCCAACAAGTAAACAAAATAACGAAGTTCAGTATGCATGATACCGACAGTCGAGTTTTTTACAGGCTAGAATAATAAAGCGACAAAACAATGTACGCAGCTGCGCAGTTTTATTAATTTTGGCAACATTAAAAGTACTTTTTATTACTTAGTTGTTGTCGTTATTTAGAGTGGGTGTAATGCCCTAACTGAATCCATAAAAAAGTATTTTATAATCACAAAACTAAATGGAATCACAAAGTAGGCAAATGCAATTAAAATGCTGGAGGCGGGCAGCCCTATCGCATGTTTTCGTACCGCGCGGCTGTAGGCATTTATTTCTAAAATACGGCCGAGTTACAATACTGTATAACGTGGCTACAGGGAGTTCATTCCAGAGATTACACATGCGTGGTGTAAATGAACGCTGGAAACGTACGGTGCTAGATCGCATAGTTTCCAGGTAGTATGGTTGAACTCTAAGTACTGCGGTCCCGGTCTCAATGTCAAATAGATTAAAATAGAATATAAATTCTTTACTACACACGTGTACAATTTACATAGGAATTAATTATATATGTACTAAAGCCCTTACTAATAAACATTGTATATGTTGGTAATAGTTATACAATACTTTGTCTTGCTATGTTGAGTGACATTTATTATAAGAAGAAGCGAGACAAAACACTGTATAAGTATGACACTCGTATACAACAATTATTAGTAAAGCCCTTAATGTAACCCACAGACCACGTATGGTATAATAGACGCCGCGATAGATACAGAAACCAAGCAATGCCACTGACATCGCGGTGCCATAGATTGCCTGTGTTATTCGCATTGCGCAATAGCGCGTAGTTGGTAAGGTGTCCGTACTCAGATTAGTATGGCATGCGTCGCTCAGTTCACAACACACACAGACACAGTCCGCAACTCCGCTCCCCAATACTCGCTCGCTCCGCTCCGCTGCCTTGCACCGCGTCAATGGACAGGCAGCCTAATGCTCTGTCTCCGTGTAAATGGGTCTTGGAGGCCATTGATATTCCATTTGAACATCGCAGTATGTTGGCACTTTAGATGGTCTGTGGCGATCCTCTAACTAACCACAGTCTCCAAAAGTAGGAGAAGTTTTGTCCTGCATTAAAGCTATTGCTATTATGAGACCTCTTATGTCTCGAGATAACAAGCGCAGTACCATGTACCAGTACCATGTGTTAACTCAAAATTCGAAGTTCTCATTAATGTTGCTTCTGTTTATGGGCAGGCGTGACGAACCGGCGCTACCATCAGGCGAACTGCATGCTTGTCTCGTGTCATTAAAAGTTATAAAAAATCGTAAAGATATACTCGTAAATATATAACAAATGGCACTGTATACAAATGGCATCGGTATTAAATTTTCGAAACCACGTTTATATAAATTTCTTTATTCGAAAGATTTTTTTATATCATTGTTATAATCGGCACCCATTTCATTTACAACCTACATACCATATCATTTACAGAATCAAAAATATCAAGGACAATGGCATTTCATTTCTCCCTTCTCGTAAATAAAGCCCATTACTTTAATGCATTAACGAAGTCTCACACATCACTCAACGTGTCAGGTTCGTGAATGAAATGTCCTTTGGTCCTGTGACAGGTGAAAAGACTTGATGACGTAATGTGCATACATGATTGATACTGCGGATACAGTAATGGATGATATGACATTTCACGAAGTTGTCGTGACACCAGATAACTGCTACTTGGGATTTCCCTAACAATTTAAGGTTTCTGAAAGCAAAAACTATAGCCACATTACTGAGATCAGTATGCGCACCAAATTTCGGGTTAAACATGTTCTTTTTGCAGTGCGATAATGTCTTCCACTGTAGTGCAGTTTAATCCACCGTTAGCTTTTCCGTAGAACCCGATAGCTGAAATATATCTTTTAATATATTAAATACTTTTATCAGCAGGTCTAGTACGATTTACAAATACGTTCACAATTTTGGAATTCGTATAAAATTACCATTGACGAAGTGTCATACTAGTAATTTAAAATTTCATACTGTAAAAAAGGAAAGTTCCGTAATCAACTAATATCATATAAAAATAATCATACTATCAATTTTAATTCATCATAGTACCCACTCATGGCTTCAGCTACTTGATGTACAGAGAGTAAACGAAAACTGTCATCGTTTTTAAAAACTATCAAAACTTGCACTGGCCTAGCCAAGCCTACTGATCTCTGGAATATTTTACTGTACTGAACCTCTGGATTTAATATAATCTGTTAAACTCCGTACTGGTTCCACCTCAGTCCTCAGGGTTTAATTTAAAAACGCGGTAACTAGTATTCTGCTCGAGAGACACTCGCGTATAAATCATTGATTGTTTCGGATTCCACATGGCCAATAAACCTCTTATCTGCCCCGTTGATCGGTCCTCAGAGACATACATCGACATGGCGCGGGCGCTTGAGAGGATATTTATTTTTATATTCATTCGTCACCCGATCGCATTCTTTCTAATAAATTGTATTTAAAATTCTGCACATGCTGATAATGGGATGCGTTGATTGCAAGAGAATGATATCAAATTTGGATGTTCACTTTGGCACAGAATATATTTACACTTTTTGGTTTGTCGTGTATCCAGCTCTCTATCGTTGCAAAACTTTGCATTATTGTACTTTTTTCTTTGATTACTGTTTTAGCCCCCTACAATGAGGGGTATTATAACTTGCCCCCTTTGTAGGTCTATGGATGTAAGTGGATATCAATGTTACGTATGTTCTGTAATGTAATGTTCAATCGATATACCTTTATTCAAAGGAAAATTGTTCAGTCATTTAAAATATTTTTCATATCGACATCGGGCGTTTTTAACGATTATGAAGTACGTGTATTATTCTGGCTGCTTCAAAACACATTTATATTTACATAGAATACTACAATTCAATTCAAGATAAGATTTTTTACAAATTTAGACAAATATGCAATGAATAGTAAGCCGTCCAAGCTGGTCAGTCACTCAAGAGAAAAAAAATACGTTTATGTGCTAATTTTTCTCTTCCAGGGGCTTCGGCTCGTTTTGTCTTGTAAATCAGTTTCATCTGGTTATCTTTAATGTCTATCGAAAGTAACATCATTGCATAGAATATTCGACTCATAATGTCAAAATGTAGAGAGATAAAGCACAGTTAAAGTAGGGAAATTAGCATTTTCAACCTCTTTATGGTATTTTGTCTACGAACCGACTTTGTTTAACATCACTTCGTAATTTTATCGAATGTTGACACTTTTAACCGAGACATTTGTCGTCGACATTTAAGTCTCTCGCGTGCTAGCTGTCATGTTACATAATATGCTAAGCCCCCTTTAGACCGGTGATTATCCGGTTGAAAATGGTAAAAATAGAAACAAATTTATAGTAGAATCAAACCCATTGTAAAAGGAAGAGAATACAACAAAATTGATAGGAAAAATAAATTACCGGCGATCTGAGGTCGGGAAGTGGGAAGGGGGGGGGCTTTTAAGGGTAAAAAACGGTTTATCTCGATTTCCGGAAAAACTACAAGCCCTACGGAAAAAAGTTACATCGCAAAGTTGTAGGTAATAAAAAGATCTACTACTTTTGTATACACACTTTCTTCACATAACCTCAAAATATATGTGAAAAATTCAAATAACCAAGTTTTTTGTTTTTATTTTTATCTATTATAATAAATCATTTTTTTTTCACGAAATTTGGTGAAAACTTACCTTTTTGTATCCCAAATACACTGTAATTTTTTTGATTTAAAATATTTATTTTTGCACCTTATTTTGACTTAATATCGAAAAAGCAGCCTAATTTTCAAACGAAAATTCTCACGTCAAAATATGAGCTTTTTTAAAAAAGTCTGTTGGTTTCTTGTTCATTGAATTCCCTACTTTCTGATGGTGTAAAATAATATATACATTACTATGGTAAATGTGCTCAGAAAATGCAAAGAAACGAACTACTAAATAACAGGTAGTAAGGCCCAGACCCACCTAGCCCCTTCCCCACTTCTTTATGATGGGCTAAAATTTTCCGTAGATCACTCAGGTATATAAGTTATATTAAAATAACAATAAAGAGGCATCTACGCATATAATTTAAAGAAGATTCTACAACTTTCTCAAAATATTGTAGATATGTCTATTAAATATTAACTTATAACTTTACATTTTCTGAGCACATTTACCATAGTAATGTAAATGTGCTCAACAGACTTTTTTAAAAAAGCTCATATTTTGACGTGAGAATTTTCGTTTGAAAATTAGGCTGCTTTTTCGATATTAGGTCAAAAAAAGGTGCAAAAATAAATATTTTAAATCACAAAAATTACAGTGTATTTGGGATATAAAAAGGTAAGTTTTCACCAAATTTCGTGAAAAAAAAATGATTTATTATAATAGATAAAAATAAAAACAAAAAACTTGGTTATTTGAATTTTTCACATATATTTTGAGGTTATGTGAAGAAAGTGTGTATACAAAAGTTGTAGATCTTTTTATTACCTACAATTTTGCGATTTAACTTTTTTCCATAGGACTTGTAGTTTTTCTGGAAATCGAGATAAACCGTTTTTTACCCTTAAAAGCCCCCCCCTTCCCACTTCCCGACCTCAGATCGCCGTTAATTTATTTTTCCTATCAATTTTGTTGTATTCTCTTCCTTTTACAATGGGTTTCATCCTACTATAATTTATTTATGTTTCAAATTGGAAAATCACCGGTCTACTTGTCTCTATTAAGCCTTAATCCTCATGACTTATGTCGTTTGATTGGTCGATTTATAGCGCTTAAGTTTAACCACGGTACTTATATGTGTACTTTTTAAGTTCACGTTTCCCTTAACAATCTACGGTTAGAGTAATTTGAATATCATATTGTGTTCTTTCAATCAGCCGATGTTTAACTAACTTAATTATATTTATTATCCATAATATTTGATTAATTTTAAACACAGAGATACCGTTATTTTTTACAACTCTGATACCTAGTTCAAGTTCGTAAAATGCCCCACCTGGCGATTTTATCTATTCTCTCACATACCTCTAAATTAAACAAAAATATTATTTATCTACATATATAACGGTTGTCTTTTGACCTTCCTATAAAGAACTACATTTTTTATCAGTCGCTCATCAAAAAAGACAGTTACCGGCAATTTAGAACTCGTATAAATATTTCCTTATTTACTACCTATAACATTTCATCTGTTTTTTTGTTACTAAACAAAACTACTGAAACAGCAATATCCCGGACTGGTACAACTTAGTTAAGATTTAAAATCAGAGATTTACTTTGCCTACCAACAGGTGTTCTTTTTTATCCGAGCACGGCAAAGTGACTGCACTGCACCTGGTGGTAAGCGCAGTGCAGTCCAAAAAAACCAGCGATGACCGACTAACAATGAAATTATCGGTGTTCACCAGAATCGTACCGGCCTGTATAAATGCCACTTCACACTCCCAAGAGGGAAGAAGTAACTCAAAGGGCCAGAGATAAGACAGGTGGATAATCGATGCAGGCATATAGATACATGTTTGTTACCCGTTACAACCAACTACCAAATCGTTGCAAGCCCCTCGGGAGAATCATATATACACTGGCATCAATATATCAGGTTTTAACACCATGTGTGTGGTGGTCGGTATCCGGGCGGATATGATTATTATACCACCAGCTGCAGCAGCTGAGTGAGATAGATGGGTAAAAAACATTATTGTCTAAAACTTTACGAAAAATGTTATGGAAACCTTTGATACACACGACGTATAAATGCCAGCCATAATTAACCAGAATAATCAGATATTCGAAAACAAAACATTATAGAACATCTTTTGACAACAGTCCATTTTTTCTTTAATGACTTCTCGACCCTCACATTTAAATTTAATTGAAATATAAACAGAACCGCTCTGATTTATTACATCATTGTGCAATATTGAACGAAAAAGAATCCGTTCATTCACTATAGACATGTGAAATGACCTGTCACCCAGTCAATTAAGCCCATCTGAAATGACACAGCTGAGTTAATTCCACACCACGCTGTAAAAGTGTTTTTAATTTTGACCTTTTTGTCATTTCAGTTAACTTTTTCTTATCACAAATCTAAATGTTTGTGTAAACGTAACTAAAGTTCACGAATACGAGTACAATTATTTTATTATTTTTAACTAACAATCAAGGACAAGGTTGACTTGATGCAACCTCTACTATCGTAACTTTCATGCAAGAAGTAATTATTATTTTGTATTTTCTACTGTTACAGTTTTAATTTTTTATAGCCCAGCGAACGACCAAGTGGGTCATGGTGGTGATGGTATGTGATCTCCACCACCCGTGTATGACCATAATACCAAAAGAGTCATAAGCGCGTTGCCGACCTCAGAGGAAATAGACAATAAAAGGTTTGAGAAGGGGATGGGCTCCGAATATGTCAATCACCGTGCGAAATGCAGCAGCAAGCCGCTACTTTACATCGGCTTTCTAAGAAACCGTGGTAAGATCCCGGTCGAGCCGGCCCATTCATTCTGTAGACAAACTGTCTACAGCGTGGCTCTATCGCTCCATCGTTTGATTCAGCTATAAAGGTAATGTTATGATACCTTAGGTAAAATACAACAGTAAATACACAGTCTGTGACTAACCATCTAAACTAAGTTAATCATAAATAAGTTCGTCTCTAGTGATACAGCCTTCTGAACCTATTGGTAGAGTTTTGACGAGATCTAAATAAATATAACATTTTATTATTATTCAATTATTTTGAATTTTGAATTTTCGAATTTGAAATAAAATATTTTTAAAATCAATGTGTTTTTAAAATAATAGGGCAATGTCAGTAGGCAAAGAAACTGTGTTTATGCAATGTGAGTTTTTTCTTCATCACCTCAACTCGTTACTTGATTGGAAGGTGCTGTGTCGCTGTAAATACATTTTCATGCTTCACTAGTGATTGATGATGGTTCAGCTGACTCTGAATGTGTTATTGTGGAAAATATTGTTTAACTGTGCGTGCATTAAATAAAATTGTTCATTGTACCGTTTTTTATCCGATCCTTAAAAGTAGGTCGCATTAATTATGTCGTTAATGTGGTCAACGCCAACTTTGGTACAAAACCGCAATTACAGTAACATAATAATTAATATATGTCTATAACAGCGTTATTTATTACACTTTTACAAAGGTCATACAAACAAATGAGATCGACACATGTCTATAACAGCCTTGTTTATTACACGAGCAAAGGCCACAAATGAGAACTGTTTAAAACATTGACTTGGAAATGTGATTAATCGGGTTAATAAACACTAGCAGCTTATAAGATATTCAGCTACTGCCAACCTTTTGACTTTAACTAGATTCCCGCCTTTTCGATATGCCGGCTATTTTTATAAATTTACCCAACAGTCACACACATAGTCTCAAACTAGGTTAACCTTTATCGTGGGTATCAAGAACTACGAGGGACTTGCGGGCCCACAACACCCAGATTGTGTCCAGATCCCTCTTCCCATGCTTGTTGTTGTACCCTTTCCTGCCAGCCTATAGCCCAGCGGTTATTCCGAAGTTTCCATAATCTTTTATAACTTAAATGTTCTATACTTGACCTATCGTAGCGCTTTCTTAGCCTATAAAATGAATAAAGATCTTGATTTTGAGTCACTTATATAACACTAGCAGACCCGGCCACGCTTGCTGTGGCTAAGGTGTATGTTAAATTATATTGTAGTAAACTATTCAATACAGTATGCGCCATCTATTGGATACTTACTCAATCCAGACGATAAATTGACACGAAATTTTTATATATAAAGACTAGCTGTCCCGCGCGGCTCCGCCCGCGTGATCTGTATTTTCCGGGATAAAAGTAGCCTAACAGTGGCGCCATCTGTCAGCAATGTGTCACGGCTATTGGTTTGTAGTACATGCTATGTATCAGAGATGGCGCTGTATTTAAAAAATGATTTTCCCTATTTTCCCGCTTTTCTATTGAAATTTTTCCTAGATTTTCGTTGCTATAAACCTCACGGAGCCCGAGACCTTTCCAACGAATGCAAAACCGTGGAAATCGGTTCGTGCGTTCTGGAGTTATATCGTCAGGAAGGAAAACCCGACTTATTTTTATATAGTAGATTATATCGGACCGCGCGCACAATGAGTTGAATAAAGTACCTATTACAATAGCCAAAATTAAATAGAAAGCAAATTGATTGGGGCATACACCAAACGACCTTCTACCGGCCTTGAGCTCCCCGAACAATTGACATTTGGTATGAACTTTGCTTTATGTAACCAAACATTATGATATCAAAAAGCAATACCATAAACTAAATGTGACCATTTTAAAATGCTATTATTTTGGCCATTAATTTAATGCCACTGATATAAGCATTCAACCAATATTAGTATAGAAATAAAATGACAACGACCGCCAAAAATACAGTGATCGTATTATTAAAGAAATCAAATTGCAATCATTATCATCATTATGAACAAGGTTAAAATCAAACTAGGATTTCCTGAAGATCCAATATAATTATAAATGTGTAATAGCTGTACAACGATTTTTTTTATGGAGTTGTGTTATGATTTCTTATATTTTTGCGAATAGTTGAACATTGAAATTAAACTTATTTAAACATATTTTTATGGGACTCTTTCACGGACTCCGTACCTAACCACGAAGGATGAAAATCTTTCGAAACGTCGCGTCGTTGGGGCCCAAGTTATATCTATTGTCGGCGATAAAATCCGTTGAAATTAGTTTTATATATTCCAATGTGGACTTGTATTGCTAGCCTATATACAAGTAAAAATTATATAGTAACTTCCTAAAATTCTGTTTTCATCTTATGGTCTGAAAATACCGTTGAAGTGGATTAGTAGGTGCAAGAAAAAAACACAAATCCGAGTTTCGAGAAGTTTTGCTACATCCATTTTAATGGCCTCTACAGAAAGCGCACCAAACAGCAGTCTCATTTTAGTACCAGCTCCACTCATTACATAAGATATGTAGAGATTTGCCAAACTCCGGAGCATATATAATAAACTAAACCTCGTATGCATAAAGGTTACTATGAAGCCTCATAGTAAGGCCTCATATTTCTTTTGTTTCTTTATAAGTGATAGAGCCACGCTGTATACAGTTTTGTCTACAGTATAAATGGGCCGGCCCGACCGGGTTCTTACCACTGTCTTACAAATAATCGACGTGAAGTAGCAACTCGCTGTTGCGTTTCCTACGTTGAGTAAGATATCCGGCAGCCCAAATATCCCCCTCCCGATCCCTTAATTAAAATCCCCTAATCCCTTTCCTTTAAAATCGGCTACGCATTAATGGTTCCTCTGATATTATGGATGTTCATGGACGGTGGATATCACTTACCATAGACAAGCTCATGCTGTAAACAAAACTGTCTACAGCGTGGCTCTATCATTTATAAACTGTATATCTTATGTACAATGAAGTATTAAATAAATAAATAGTAATTTCAACGGGTAAAACCTCATAATAATTAGGAAACTAGATTCTAAAGATAACTGTCAAAAATGTTGTAGGCTCTATTGTCTACCGCAATATTAAGATTTATCAGATTTTTGTGACTAGGTATTATATGGTTGTATTATAATATGGATGCAGTAATAAAAATTAAATGACAAGGACGATTCAGTGTCATTATGATCACGAAAATTATATTATTATAGAACGAACACTACCTACTTGGCTGAGAAGAGGTTTTAATACAAGTGCATGACGAGACGAGTAAGCCGCTCGCCTGATAGTGACACGACTCAACTTTAAATTACAGAGCACTGCGTGGCACTGAGTGCATCCTGGGACATAAGATTTTAATTCTAATAATGCCCAATAATTACTGGCTATAGGATCCTTCAAACGGTAAAACAACAGCGTTTTTACATTGCTGCTACAGAAATAGTCAATCAAGTGTTACCTACCCATGCGGACTTTCCCATACTGCCGCCTATAATGGTAGAGTTGGTTTTATCTACAGCATGAATGGGTCAGCTGAACCGAGGTGGTACCACAGTTTCACAATAAATCGAAAAAATCTTTTGTTCCGTACCATCCGTGAGATGGACGCAATTATTTGACAAAAACGCTCTTTTTTACGAACTTTATCGATAAGTATATTTAAAAAGTTGATAGGACCGGTTTAAAACAAATGAATTTCAAATATTATTGAGCAATATAAATGCTAAGGTTTTTACATTTGTGTGAAGTTATGTATTTCAGATTCACTATATTATTGTTTAATGTTTATTTTAAACAAATGTCACGCGTAAAATAACATGAGGGATCAATGAGGATCAAGATTATTGCATCAACAGCCTCTGATCCAATTTACGAAGCTCGAAACGTTTCCCACGATAAATGCAAAAATAACGTTAAGGCCGTTCAGAAATCCTCTTGAAATCCCTTATCTTACTTTATTGGCATTTTATACATCCACCTCATTACCACATGTTGTTCTTTCAACGATACGTCAGTTTATCGATTCCTGTGTCCAATAAACACAAATTGAAATGGCGGCTGTATCGGTGCCGCTAATTGGCAGTGGAAGCGCGCGCGTACAGCCTAGCGACATGTTTAACAATGAGTTACCAAAGAGTTTATGTAAGAGATCGTATACAGTCAACCTGGGTAATTTTGGCTCACTTTAGAGGTAATTTATAGTAGTACGGATTTACTTTTATTATTATTTGTCATAAATGAGTGTTTCTAGTGGGATATTGGCCTTTATAATCTAAATTTCTGTGTTATTTACCAAAACGATAAATAAAAGACCCTTAAATTACCAAAAATTTGGTGAGCCAAAGTTACACTGACATTGGGGTAACATTAATAAGTATGAGGAGTTGATGAAGAAAATCTCTAATTTATGTATTTTTTTTTACTCCTCGGTAAGATTAGCTTGTCATATTAATAAAAAAAATACATTTCGTTTATATCACTATCTCCTTTTTAGTGGCAACGTAGGGTTGCCATATTAATACAATATTAAACTGCCTGGTTTATCGAAATCAACTTCTATTTAATGGACCTCTTAAATCAAGTTATTATTGTATTAATCAGGTTTTGATGTACTTATAATCATTGAGCAATGCCTAAAATAATAAAAAATAATAAAACAAACTCAATCACATATAAAAAAGAAACATAATATCGGCTCTCAATTCCCCCATACCATGTATAGAAATTGATCATCAATCGCATAAGAATCGCCTCGTTTTGTGATTTTAGATCGACTAACTATATTTCGGGGGTGACAATTAAATATGTCAAGCTTTGATGGCCACTTCCACCCTTCAAAACTTTTTTGCATAATTGAAATTTTCACGCATTGTCTGTCCTCGCCCCGAGCTAATGTTACCCCAAATGGTCTGAAAATGAAACGGATCGAAGATTAATTAAAGATTTTTTAAAAAATCATACAATATCGCGGGATATTTCAGTGTTATTACATAAAAAACATATGATTCTTCAACATAAAACTGAACTCGCCTTCTGTAGTTCTTCTGTAGTAACTGCTATACACAACTTTTTAGCAAGTTTATTTTTAACTCTATTTACCGCCAAATTTTGAATGATGAGAAATAAATATATATTTGACAAATGTCAAATGTCAGTGCAGGTTTCGTTCAAAAACACTTTTTGCCTTCATGGATTAAACAACTTATTATTATACAGTGATTCAGTAAGCAGAGAAAAAATTAAATGTTCAAATACAAGTTAGTGAGTCAATGTTACATTGAAAGCTAAAGTTACCCAGGTTGACTGTAACTTATTGCAGCAGATTTTCCGCTAGGTACATGATAATACTCTTCTGACTCAAGCAAATAAAAACAAATATTTTATGGAGCGTAATCCCTCGTAGATCCTGATGCCCACGATATAGGTTAACTTAGTTTGTGACTTTTGGATGGGTTTTGGCGGGAACTCTGACAATGCAGTTCAATGTTTCTTTCTTTCTTTCTTGCTTTCTTTCAAGTGCAGAAGGACCATTGTCTTACAGAAAATCGAGGTAAAGTATTAGCTCTTTGTTGCGTTTTCTACAGTCAGTGAAATTTCAGAAGGCCCTAATCTCATTCGCAGACGCTATACCTTTGCTTTAAGGTAATGCAACCATGGTTCTTCTAGTATTATGGATATTTATGAGCGGTGGATATCATTTTCCATCAGATGATAAACTTACTTGTTTGCCGGCCAATGCTATAAAAAAATATTTTGACTTTAAATACTTATGAAACGTATGTATTCACTTTTCCATGTTTTAATAATTAAAGGCAAGAATATATTTTTTACATTTTAGACAATATCAACCCATAGCCTTTTCACCGAAAACTTTCCATCGTATTCCTGCCATGATTTACTGTCCAACACCTACGCCAGTAGAAATGTCAAGCAGAACCAGTTAAAGTACGTCTCCACTTGTGACATTTCACCGCACTGAGAAACATGACGGTGACAAACATGCGTGATAAGCTCAAGTTAACTGTTGTCAAATATTATGACCTAATGTCACAGAGCAATCCGTTCTGAGACTTCACATTTCTCTATGACATGTTAATTACGTTTTGTCATTTTTTATTTTAAGTCAGGACAAGATGACACAGTGCATGTTATGACAACCGCCAACATTAGTGTAACAAGTACATGTGACGGCCACGCCTCTCGGTACCGATGCGACGAAATAATCACGGAAATGTGGACGCACCTTTAGAGCTAGCCGTTGGCCCTGACATTAAGCGCGCTCCACATTCTCGGCAAAACTACACGAGACATAGCGAATACGAGAATGTGGAGGACATATTCGGCAAGTCTCGCCTATGTTCGTGCAGTCTCCATCCCGTGTCGGTATTTCGTATCCGAATCAAAGGGCTCTCGTGTAGTTTTGCCGAAACACAAAACACTCCCTCCACATTCCCGCCGCGTCAGTACGTATAATTGTAATAAGCCACAGCACACAATGCTGCAGCGACAGCTGTTTCCACGTCCATCTCGTTCGAGTACCGAGTGCACAAATGCGCGAGCGAGAATGTGGAGAGCTGCTCTCGTCTCGTCAATAGTTTTTGCGAGACCCGAGACAAAACCTCTCGTGGAGAATGTGGAGCGCGCTTTACACCACGCAGAATATTCCGATCTATGTATTGTGTAGAGATGCAATCCCGGGATGGAGACTCCGGGATTTTAAAACAAGAATTATGTCCTGTCCGACCTGTTGGAAGCGGCCTGCATCCAGCGACTTCCTGCGACCTTTATTAGGTCGTCTGTCCACCTTGTAGGTGGACGTCCAACGCTGCGCTTGCCAGTGGCCTCCATTCCAGAACCTTTCTTTCCCATCGGTTATCGGTTCTGCGAGCTATGTTTATAACTATGTTTATACAACTATGTTTTTGTGGAGAAATGAGCAGGTCTCACTGAAAAGCATACTCAAGATCGGCCAAATTAGAATTGAATGAGCAAGAAGGTGGATCCAGACACTGAGCATGATAGCGCCAGGATGAAAATATATTATATACTTGCCGAACTAAAAACCTCATTCGTTTTTGAAACAGTTAAAAAAGTGTGTGTGTGTATAATTCACACACGGCAGAAGTGAAACTTCAGAATAATTAGGGCGAATATGAATATCCTAACACCAGCCTTCATGAATCCCGCCATATTCCCAACAATGATCACAAATCACGATGCAGTCTCATCTCTAATAATGAAGTGGCCAAAATCGATTTGCTTACAGTAGGATCAATTAGGCATCCATTGTGTACTTCAAAATGTCAGTGATCACGTCATGTCGGATCCATTGGTAAAATGTATAAACGATTGTTATCGATTGAAATGTAATAGTTACATAACTGGTTGGTATAGGAGCTTTGTTACGACAATAAATTAAGATTAGAGTCCCCGCCACACTACCACAGAATCCGGCCGCTGGAGCGACCTGTTCCGGGATAAAAATTAGCATATAGGTCATGGTCTATATGTGTACCAAATCCAAAATCGTTAAGCCTTTAAGGCGTGAATGACAAACAAACATCCAAACTTTCATACTTATAATAGTAGTGGGATTATATTATATGCTACGACATGTGTTCCATTTTCAATTTATTTTTAATTTTCCCGTACAACAATTCGAAAATGGAACATTGTCGGCATCTGTTAAGTGGAATATTGCGTATGGCGATACCCATAAAGTCACTCAATTTATAATGTGAATTCCTACCATTCACCATATTAATACTGAAGAAATAATATTTCCAAAAAATATATATAAATTTCAAACTATGCCATTCTAACATAATTTATTCAGAAACAATATAACAAATTATCGATTACATGTACGATAATATTTAATACCAAAGCTAAGCTGTGAAATAAAACACCTTATTTTTATTGGAGTGTCAAATCGAATAAATCTGTCGGCTTGATTTGCAGATGCATTTGATAAAAATCAGCGATCATATTTCTGTCCGTCTCATAATATAACAATTTAGATACAGGATTAGTACAATAAAAAATCTAAAATTATTTTTACATTCGCGCAAATACCAAGTCTTTACACTAAATAAAACTATATGATTCTGCAATCTATGACAATCTAATGCAAATATATTGCGCTTTTCGTTACGTATTATTTATACTTTGGTGAATACATTCGATGGCTTGATTAACGTTTTAAATATCATAATTAGTGCGAGCCGATCTTTGAAGATAATTTTTCTCATTTTCTTCGTTCTTTTTTAAAATGAAGCCAGTATTTGGGTGTGGTCGTATTGAGAAGTGTATTTGACAAAATAAAAATAATATTTCCTTATTTTACTGCATCATAGATCCCTTATTGATAGTTAAAAGGTGATTTATAATGGAGTATGTTAATTAAATGTTTTGTTGGTCTAATTTCTTATGTAAATGAGTTCATCATGAATCAGTGTTAATTACTTAACGTTGTATTTCGTTCCATTAAATTACACTTGGTTTGGTATTTCCCAGTGTAATCATATTTTGGGACGGAATTAATCTTAGCGAAACTTCAGTGCAGCACAAGTGGCAGTAGCGTGGGTAAGGTAGGGCGGGGAGGGCGATCCGCCCCGGGGGTCACCGGTTTTGGGATGACACCCGGTCAGAAATAACTTCTTCCTTTTGAAACAGGTTAAATAAATGAAAATTATCATTTTAAAGTTTTCGTTCTTGGGGTGACACCCAAATCAAATACGCTCGAATGCCACCCATAGCTAACTAGCTTAGCTACGCCACTGACAAACTGCACCTCTGCCTATCTATTAACAAAAAATGAAACATATTTTATGGCGACCAATATTACGAACCTATGGACATAAATTTACGAATTATTAAAAGCGTATTAAACATCGTAAACACGCAATTACTCTTTAAATCATACAATCAACATTAATATTTACGGGCTTATATTTTATGGGCTGCACAATGGGGCTTCCATTGCTTCCTTTGATAATTCGAAATTACCCCGCACAGTGCAATAAATAACATGTCGGTATGATGCCTACACCGGATACCGCTTTTGACAGATCCTGAGTTAAGAGTAAGGTTCCCAATGTGGTAAAATGTGGTGTTTTCTTTTCTTTTAAAGAAACACAAAGAGGCACACGCGAGCATCTGTGATGCATAGTCAATGCACGTCTTTGCATTTGTGGTCTACGTAAAGTTATGAAAGACCATTCTATAGTTAGGTTTATAACGCTCTGCGTTACTGGTGACTTCAGTAGTGCGTTGATAAATAAGAACGTCAATGACGCTTGATGCGACTAGTGTTTTTTTAAATTCTTGCTCATCATAGAAACTACGCTACATGACAATAGAAGACGCTAATTAAAGCATTAAATAAATTGGTTGAATGATTATTACAACCTACAAATAACGGAAAGGGGGGGGGGGGTAGATTTTAGCTTCCGGATATCTCACTCACCATATAATGATAATAAATACACCCAACAGTCACACACATAGTCCTGACCCCACAGTAAGATACGAGTCTTGTGTCGTGGGTATCAGGAACTACGAGAGACTTCGGTCTCACAACACCCAGACCCCGAAACAAATATTTGTGGATCACATAAACATTTGTCTGAGTGCGGAGATCGAACCCGCGACCTCTCGCTTCACAGCCGGCTCGCCCGCTTATTTAAGTCGACATCCTTGCAACAACCCTGGCGTGGCTCTAACTTCTTACCATTAAGTAACCCGCTTACCCGTTTACAGGGCTCTGTTATAATAAAAAATATTGAGAACCATTTCACAATAACAATACAAACTTGTTATAAAATAATTGGCCTCATACTTCACGGTTGTCCGTGTCTTGTGCATAAATAACATCCGCAAAAAGGTAATGCATTAATGCGGGGTATTTATTACACGTGGTGGAACTAGACGGTGGACACCTCGCATGAAGATATTCTTAATAAAGACTTCTGTTTAATGATAAAATATAATGTATCGCTTGCTTTTTTACACGCTTTTTATTAACTTCACCTGTATGTTTGTATGTTTGTTTGTATATTTGTTTGTATGTTTGTAACCGACTCCTTTGGGCGCGATTTTGACCCACTTTAAACGGCCAGATTTCGTTCAAACTTTGTAGATTTATCGAGGACCGATGACAATACACTAATTTGGTAAAAAAAAATCAATAATAATAATAAAATAGTAATAATAATTTAATTTAATTAATTATTGATATTCGGGTTAGGAATTAAAATTGTACTCTCTGGATCTTCGTTAATTATAGGGAATATCGTAATATCTAAGAGCGTCAATAGATGGCGCTTTTTTGATTTTCGGGTTTAAAATTAAAATTATACTCTCTGCTACAAAATATTTTTATTTTAACTAAAAAATGAAAAATAAATAATAGTTTAAAAAACTAAAAACACGCTTTTATAGAAAGTCTAACTAAAAATAGAAAATAAATTTGAAGAAAACAATGTATTTTATTGTAAAAAAAAGCGTGGGGTGCTTTTTAAGATACTATCTAAATGATAATCCTTCTACTTATATCTGTCAATACAATTAATATAACTATTGACACCATGCACCCCACGCTTTTTTTTTACAATAAAATACATTGTTTTCTTCAAATTTATTTTCTATTTTTTAGTTAGACTTTCTATAAAAGCGTGTTTTTAGTTTTTTAAACTATTATTTTTATAACATAGACCGACGGGCGAGTGGGTCACCTGATAGTAAGTTATATCCACTGCCCATGTACGCTCATAATACCAGAATAATCATGAACGCGTTGCCAACCTTAAAGGAGAGGGATAATTAGGGATTGGAAAGGGGAGGAGGATTTGGGCCTCCGGATATCTCACTCACCGTACGAAAGGCAGCAGCATGCCCCTACTGTCGGTTTTCTGTGAGACAGATTTTGTTGTAATTTTGTTTTTCTATTACGAAATGCTCAGTATAAGCCTGGAATTTGTACCCGGTATGGCGATAGGCCCTATCACATCTTGAGATTTAAATAAACTTCGCGAAATATAGATATACGGGTTACAAGCCAGACTACTTCTTCGGGAATTAGAGGCATGAGTACGTATATATGTGAAAACAATTAAAGAACAACCTGTCAACACAGTAAAAGCAATTGGTTGAATGTAGGAAAAAAAAATAAAGAATTATTTATTTCACATTTACAAATGACCGCATGCAAAAAATTAAACAACAAATATTCGTCCAACCTTTCGAAAGGCGCGCGAATTCGTTTATTTTTTCTATAAACTGTAATGTATTGAGGATTTGGAACTTTAGGTATAAGATACGCAATAACTCATGCTATAGGTGTGGCTAAATATAAGAATGTGAGCAAAAGAACCAAATTAACGATAAAATATGCTTAGGCGCGAATATATTAAAAAAAATGACTCATATTACCTTATTCAAGGTAAATATTTATGATTTATAATTATAAATGTCTGTGATTAAAAAATTAAGTTGACAAAATCATAATGTAAGCTCACGCCTGTACTCTGAAGGGGTAGACAGATGTGCCGCTAGTTAGATGCCGATTCAATGTTATGATAGTGGAACTAGCGTATTGGCAATTCCAGACCCGAGGCAACTAACGTGTGTTTTTAAATTCGGAAAAAAATTACATAATTTTATCCAAATTAAGTGGCTTTCACGAAGACACGGAAAGAATATAAGGTAACTTCATTAAAAAAAGAAAATAAAAAAGAAAATAGATCGGACTCTGATGGACTAATTCCATTTTAACGATCTTTTTTTCGTGACAGACTAGTAAAAAGAAGGGTTAGAAAATAAATACCATAGGTTTATAGTGAAGGACAAAATTGTTGAAAAAACCAACCGGTCCAGCGGCTTATTTATACTGAAGACAAAACTGTCTACAGCGTGACTCTATCACTAATAAATGCTTTATTTATATCCTAGCATTGTAATGAAACTAAGTATTACGGGGAGTAAAATACTTACATCTTACACTATAGTTGTTTAATTTTGACCACACCATTTTGTAACATGTTGTGTAATGAATTATCATGCACTTATTTTTCTTCGTGTATACCAGAAGCTACCCTTTTGAATCTCTTGATGTTGCAACATGTATGTTTTTAATAGTTTCTCAGTAAAAGTAAAAGACGTTAATAATACAAAAACTTGATTAACAATGCTCAGGATCAAGGTACATTAACCTCTATGTTGACATTTTAAATCGATTTATACATATTTATAGATAATAAAAAGTCTGAAATATTAGACACGAACGAATAATTCAGTATATTTTGTCGAATTTTAAATTACGTTTATGTTAGGATTAGATGCGGAGATGTAGTCACCAATATGCGAACAATTAGACTCTGGCCATATTTTATTTAGAAGCGGTAGCTTTAAAGCCTTCGTGGTCCAGTGGACCCCCAGGGGCCTACGTTGGCGTGACAAAAATGGGGGTTCACAATTCGTAAGCGGGGGACCACCAAAATGTATCTGCTTCCGATAGGGAAGAACTAAAATGTTGGCTTAACTTCACCTATCAATGCAGGCAGACAATATTTTAAGAAGCTCAGCGAACCTCAGCTTTAAAGTTTATAATAATGAAACAACCACTTAAGATATTCGATAGTTTAAAACACGAAATACTTTTCTCGCGGAGATACACATGATCCGTATTAATCTGCCTTATAACTAACTATATATTTAAAAGGCTTTGTATTTCCGCAAATAATTTGGATTGAAAGACTGGACCAAAAACAAGCCCACTGAGTTTGTCTAGCTGGAACTTTTCAGGGCTGGGTCGCGCCGCGTTGAATCCAGCGGTAAAGGAAGCCCACTTGAGTTTGTTTCGCCGGGTCTTCTCAAGGTGGGTCGTTTTGGATCCGGTGGTAGTTTTAAAACACGTGCCGTTTTCGATAATGCCTATGGTCCATATAGACGACCCCTCAAAATATATGATGATTCTGGACTATTCCATAGTAAAAATATGGAAAAATAATAATTATAAATAGTTTTAGTGTAATTGCCGAGTGTATTTTGATGATGCTATGTATGTATGTATACATTAGTTGATACTGATTTCTATGTAATATAAGTTTCTTTTACTTTTGTACTGACTTGTCATAAGCGCTATTTCAATTGCCTACATGATTAATAAATGCTTTCATTCTTTCTTTCATTCTTTCATTCTTTCTTTCGCATAAGATACAATTCATTGTCAAGGTTATAAGAACGATAAAATTGTAAAACAACATTTAGAAATATTCCGAGTAGCCTTTAAAGGTCGTAAACATTTTTACTACATTACATACCGAAATTAGACCTTGTATTGCAAATAAAAGACATTATAATAAGATATTTAGCGCCTGTTTCACAAAATCCGAGTAAATGTAATAATTAAATAAATTAAATAAAATATGAGATAGCATTATACAAAATTATGACAGCATAATATGACAAATTAGAAGGTACATACTTAAACTGGCAGTTTGATGCATTATTCATTGGCGGATTAAATTTAAATGGATATTGTGAAATAAGCCCGTTGTATATTAAAAATGTTGTAACAAAAAAAAATGAGTTGATGCTATGAGCAATATATATTTGAGCATATCAAATATCTAGGCATACCTAGGTAAATTTTTGGTGGAAGGCATCGAATCAAAATTAGTTATTTTTATATTTAACGTAGTGTTAGCTTAGTCTTAGTAGGGTGAAAGAATCATCTAAATCGGCCCAAAATTAGCGGAGGTATAAGGTGTTAATAAAAACAAAAAAAAAACAAATTTCGCGTCGAATTGAGAACTGCCTTTTTTGTCGGTTATTAAATAGAAGTGTCTTGACAGAACTTGCCGAACCTCTTACTAGGCGACGATAATAAAACAAAGATCGATTACTAAATATAAAACAGAATGCAACGAAATATTCACAGGTAAAATATTTGTATTAATTGATTGTTGTATTTATATTTATAATTCAACGAAAAGCTGCAATTGTTTATATCCTGTATCTTAATTATGGCAGAATCAAAGAGTTAAACTGAACTGATTTTGTGTGACGCCAAAACAGAAAACATACAATCCGACTATATTTATACAGGTGAAAATTTGGATGTTTATTACCGTAACTGCTCCACAGATTTGGATGAAATTTGGCATAGAGGTGGACCATGCCCTGGATTAGGTTACATATTATGATACTTTTTATCACGGTAGTACGGTCCCGTAAATATATTACAAAAATATATTCATGCGGGCAAAAAGATTGTCACGTTTTTTCTCCTTGTTTATCTTTAGACTAAAGTGTAAATTTTTGCGTTAATACAGGATATAAACAAAACAATAAGGCCAAAACCAGAGAATAACATGTCTTTCAAAATGAATGAGTCCGGGTAGCTTATTCATTCGCAGAAAAACAATAACCAATGTGACAGAAAATTTATTAAGAATTTCTTTACCTCATGTTGTCAACACGGCCTAATTATTTCAATAAAATATGCTATTATCCACAATTAATCTGGTTTTTGGTATTGTTGTCAACGCTGAGCATGAAGTGTCGAATTAAGTTTAATGATGATAAATTACAGTTAATTGCAGGTGGTTTCCATTTTTAGACACTACCATGAAATTGTAAAAGGCCAGAAGGAAGAAAGTTCAAATATGGAAAATCTTGTTTTGGTTCTAAGATGAAGAAAATCTGAAGGTTATAGAAGATAGATCAATGACTACCAACAGCTATCAATTTAAGTATTTACACTAAAAAAATTCTGTAACTAATATAGAAGACTAAATGAGAGTAACTGAAGTGTTTAATCATGTTACAGATGTCAAGATTTCTAAACAAAAAAAATTAAATGCAATTTCATACAAGCTTTTACAAACTACAGTAAAACCTGGATAAGTGAGCCTTGTATATGTGAGAAATCTTTGTTATAGATAATTATAATGAAGTCCCTACACTTTTGCATTAAATACCTCTGTTTTTGGGAATATTTGTAACTGAGAGTTGATTTCTTAAATTTTTTCGGAGTTTACCAGTATAAATGGAACTTTAAAGCCAAATAGCTCGTATATGTGGGACAATTAATCAGGTGTAGACAAATTATGACGCGGTAAGAATATAGAAATAAGAATATAGAAATATGAAGATTTCCTTGAAATAAATCATTTTCCTTAAACATCAACTCAAATATTCCAACATAATTATAATCAACACCATTTACAAAATAAATCGGTACCACTTACAGTTGATAAATTCCACGATAACGGAGAACATCGACAATAACTCTGTGAGACAAGAATATTCGTTTATTAAGCAAGTGTCAACGTAAGGTATTAAAGTGATCAATCATTTTAAATTCATCATGTTGAGTCGATTATACTTTAAGATAAGCAAGCTTCATTTGAAAATTATCGAAATACGAAAAAATGTCGGATATCTTCACGTTATTTGTAATTTAATTCGTGAAAAAATTAGTACATGCTACGAGAACAAGATATATTAAAGTGCTCTTTAATCTGGAACTTTGTCTCAAAATCAACCGCAGTAGGACAAAGATGATGATTATCGACCGCGCGAACAGTAACTTTTCAGATAATATAACAAAAATTGCAAACTGCGAATAAGTCTAGTCATATGTCTACTTGAGGGCCCTCATTTTAATCAAAAGTGGGTGTGTCGACGAAATTAAAAGACTGTCACGAGGTAACCATGGACAAGCTCAATAAAAATATAGAAGAATCGGAACATTACGAAAACCACAAACACCAAACTTGTTAGGGCATTTATCTTCACTACGCTGCAGACTGCAGAGACGTGGACCCTAATAGAAAAAGAAAATAGATGTCCTTAAAATGTGATGTTGGACAAGAAAGCCTGGGATATCGTAGACTAAGTTCCGACCAACAAGTCAATCCTTCGCGAGCTTCGTTCTTTCAGATAACATTCGTATCTACCTCTCTGAGTTATTGTACGAGACTCATGAAAACATCTATATTACCATAAAAAATAAATAACATAAATTTCAGCAAAGCATCAATCCTTATAAATACCTTTATCTTCTCATCGGCATTCAGGTTAATTTGGTCGTAAGTTAGAACTGCCCGCTCTAAGACCTCTTTCATTCGCATTGTATGTTTTTGCATCATAATTTATTGTTATTTACAAGGAAAAATGCAATATTTTATACAGTTTGCCCCTTTTAGACCTTTTGCGGGACCGCAATCAATAACGGAAGCCATTACGTGTAATGTATGATTGTTAATGTGCACAAATTGGCTTTCAACGTAGCGGGGAAATTAAATTTTAATGCGGCTATGGAAAGAATATTGAAATAATTGGATGTTATCTACCCGATTTACGGCAGGTTTACTGAGATTAATGAGTTTGGAGTTCAATTTAATTATATTTAATCCTGCATCTTAAAAAATGTACATAAATCGAATACATGTGGTATGTTCAGTGCAGTCCAAAAATAACGAATAAAGGATAAATCATTAGTTCAATTCTTTAAACTCATACATAAATAAGTCTTTCAGGCACATTATACGAAAATTCTGCTGCAATTTCAATTCTGAAATAGTAATGAACATCTCACACAAAACCTTTCACTTTAAAAAAAATATCCAATACCTCTACAGACTATAAAAATCAAGTCCATTCGACCATAGACAAAACAGAGTCTACTGACTAAAATCTAAAATGGCAATTAAACATATTCTATAAGCATTTAGTGCATCATTTTATTGGAAAAAAAGAACCATCGAAATGTCGTAGAACTGGATTTAAGGATTTTTTGCTATCTATAAACATGCTCTATATTAAATCCAACTCTATCATGACCTTTTCAGATAATAACGCAAGACAAAAAACAAGTCCCTGGCTTTGATATATATTTCAATGTCAAAGCCTACTGATATATGTACAATTATTTCCTATAAAGCCCTGACGCTGACAATAAATTGTAGTGAAACACGGATAAGTGGGATCTGAAGGGACCTAGATTTTATAGAGGCTTTTTTTTACACATAGTTCAGCGGATTAGCAAGCTCAAGTGGCAGTGGGCAGGCCACATAGCTCGCAGAACTGATAACCGATGGGACAGGAAGGTTCTGGAATGGAGGTCACGTACTGGCAAGCGCAGCGTTCGACGTCCGCCTACAAGGTAGGACAGACGACCTGATAAAGGTCGCAGATAGTCGCTGGATGCAGACCGCTTCCAACAGGTCGGTCTGAAAATCTTTGGGGGAGGCCTATGTCCAGCAGTGGACGTCCTGTGGCTGATGATGATGATGATAGAGGCTTTTAATTTAGCCAGTATCCCAAATAGGCAGGTTAACATGACAGTTGTGTATACAGCGTCCCACCACGAGTCTAATTCCTTCTCAAAACAAACACGTCATAACTTGTCTACACCTGATGAATTGTCCCACTTATTCGTACTTTTGAGCTACAAAGTTTCAATTATACAGGCAAAACATATCGAAAATATCTAAGAAATAAAATTTTAGGTATAAAGGTTTAAAAAATTCCAGTAACAAAGGTATTTATTGACCACATTGTAATTATCAATGACAGAGGTTTCTTAAATACCCAGGGTCCACTTATCCAGGTTTCACAGTATATGCATTAAAATCACTAATTTCCTAAAAATAATTTCATAAGTATCTTAAAATAATATGATCACCTCAGCCCAGCTCTGTTGGAGTAGTCACAGTTGTTCGATTTTTTTTTTTTGGAACGAAGTTCCTTACGGCAGGCTTGGAGGGGATAGGGATTTCGCTGCGTGACCGAACTGAAAAAAATGTGATAGTAAAACCGTAAGAAAAATGCGTGAAAAAAATGCGTGGAATAAAACCGTTAAATGAGACGTGCGCAGGCGCGACAGTCGCATAACCAGTTTGATATCTAGCACACAAAGTTAAAGTCGAAATTCCGTTAATAAAACAGATAGGTGTGAAACTTATGACATTTGGAAATGTAGACGCGGTTTGAAATTTGAATTTTAATTTTTGATTATAGAACACGGCCGTCCACCGTTTAGTAGCCAGTCTAAGTCTAAATTAATAAGTTTTTATTTCTATTTTTCTATTCTATTTCTATGTAATTTTATGTTGTCAAACAAAAATAAAGAGACATATTTTGTTATTTTAGTTGATAATTTGAATTTTTTGCAATTTGTGTCGATTCTACAGTAGCCGAAGGAACTTCGTTCCTACCTGGTGTCCCACGACACACACCATTTTTTTTTATCTTGGCTCGGCAAAGTGACTACGCTACACTTGATGGTAAGTGTAGCGCAATCCAAGGACCAGGGGGCAAGCCCCTTGGGGGGAAAACCGGATATACAGTGGCTGGCCCTGGAACGCGACCCACACGAGGTGGGCTACTATGGCAGGTTTTAGCACCAGTGTACGGTGGTCGCTATCCGGTCGGATACAAGTATCCTCCCACCAGCGAATCGATACAAAAAAATAATCAAAATTTGCTCTGGATTTTGTATCCGATATGATGATAGGCTTGTCATCTATCCCATCATCTGAAATATGCTCAGCGAATCTTGCGTGTACTAGATGCACCCCTGCCTACCACGCCGGGGATACAGGCGTGAAGCTTATCGTTTTATGTATAAGAATAATAAAAAACGTTTTCTCATTAAAGTAGGTATATTGAGTGTAAGTGGGCCACCATCATATTTGGCCCAAAGCCAACCATACCTGCACCTGGCACATTGTCGGTTAACGGACGAGGTAATGGCGAAACTTAATTCCCGTTGCGAGGTGTGGGGGTCAGATGGCAGATGGCCCTACATTATACCAAATTCACCGTCTAATCATGGTGGAAGAAAGCGAACTCTGGCATTAAGCCGAGATAACGCCAGGCAGAAAGAGAAGATAAATAACGAACTCATATTGTAAAACCTTACAAAGCTATAATCTTCTTTCTGCCTAGCGTTATCCCGGGTGTGCCAGGGTCCACCTTCCGACTTAAACGCATCCTCTGTAGTGAGACCATTGGCTCTCATGTCTCCCTCCAATACGTCAAGCCAGCTTTTTGGGTCGTCCATGGGATCGTAGCCCAGGTACGATCTGGCTCAGGCATCAAAACAAAAAACCTATAATAATGTATGTCTATTAAAAATCGTCTCTTACATATTATTGATTTATTTTTTACATACGTTACGAATCATCCGATAAAAGATGAGAACACTGAAGCAAGAAGTACCTCATTTATTCATCCACGGAGTCCTGAAAACGATTAGACACTATCCAGGTTATAAAATAATATATTACTATGATTATCATTATCAAGTTTACCCTATCAGCTGACACCCATGTCGGACATAACTTTTCTCCCATTTACCTTAGTATAGTATTTTGGGCTGGCACGTGCAAAACCTCGTTCAATCGACCACAAAGAATGTTTTTTTTGAAAATTGGTAATTTTCTTCTAGCTAATTTTGTATTATCTTTAATGCAATAAAGAAAATTAAAAAATTGGTTTATGGTTTCCACGTGTCTTTTTATAGCCCATCCATTATGAGTGTTGCCAATAAAATTCTCCGAATATACATAGATTACATAAATAATTAAAAAAAATTGGTGTGTGTCGTGGGACACCAGGTAGGAACGAAGTTCCTTCGGCTAATGTAGAATCGACACAAATTGTAAAAAATACAAATTATCAACTAAAATAACAAAATATGTCTCTTTATTTTTGTTTGACAACATAAAATTACATAGAAATAGAATAGAAAAATAGAAATAAATTATGGGTGCGTGTACTTATGTACGCGCGTGAGAAGTTATACTTCTTTGGCATCATTAAATAACCAATAATAAGTATTTAACATTAATAATTTAATAATATTTAGTGTTAATTATATTAAATAAAAGTATTTTAATTTATATCAACATATCCACTCGACATGACCGCGTGGCCACAGCTAAGCGCGGCGAGCGGCGTGCGGCGCGGCAAGCGGTGAGCGGCGAAAACAAATAGTGTAGACAACGTGAAGTATGCCATAGCTACGGGCGACGCGCACGCGTCGCCGCCGCCTGCCGCGCCTCGCTCGCCGCGCCGCCACCCGCACCGCTAGAAACTGTGGCCAGGCCCTGATAGAAGTACATTCTACTCTCTTCGCGTTTATGCGAGCCTGGTACTTGTTCCGAATAAGAAAAAAACCTAAAGAGTTTTTCTTTGTCCAAATCGTCATTTGTTTATTAATTACGGCTACTCGCCATGAAAAATGGACATTCTACTCTCTTCGCGTTTATGCGAACCTGGTACTTTTTTTACGGCACCATGTTCCAAATTATAAAATAAAAACCGCATCTATATATAATTATATATATATATATATATATATTTATATTTATTTTTTTATTTCACTCTCATCATTTTTTCATAACGCGCCTAACTTCATACTGCTCTCGCGCCTAACTTCATACTGCTCTCGCGCCTAACTTCATACTGTTAATTTTTTGTGTCACAGGTGCGCGCGCATCTTAAAATTTCACTCTCATCATTTTTTCATAACGCGCCTAAAGAAGTATAACTTCAAAAAAAAGACGTATAGCACTCGGAGACTGCCGCGGTAAAGCTATTGTATAGCATTTTTTATCAACTTATGTAATTATAAATAATAACGAGCTAGCGTAATCTTGTAAAAATCGAAGGAGATATAAAAATACTTCAAGTATAACTGGCTGAATGAATTTCATTTTAAAAAAGGAACTAACGCTGGCTGGTTATGCGGCGCTTTTAACGCTTTTTTCTTACGGTTTTACTATCACATTTTTTTCAGTTCGGTCACGCAGCAAAATCCCTATCCCCTCCAAGCCTGCCGTAAGGAACTTCGTTCCAAAAAATAGAATATAGTTGTCTCGTATCGATGACAAATATATCTCATTAATACAGGACGTTTTATTTAAATTTTAAATTTGATAACTGTTAAAAGATTTATGTTTTATTTTTTAATATTCATTTGTGCTATTATAACAGTGAAAAAAGTGAAACGCCATAAGGCGTGGCTATTGTATATTTAAAAAGTTTCGAAAATAAAGACTAACGAGATTATCATAAAAATAAAATTACCATTATTTTAATAAAAACTCTATCAAGTGCGACTCGGAGATTTGCATGAAGTTTAGATTTCCGTACGCATAAAATTATACATTTCTTGTAAGGATATCCACTTTAATAAATTCTCATTTACAAGGAAAGTTTGTCGCTCGTCGGACATATGAATATAACAGAAAACTGTCATTTACAAGGCCGCGTCAAGCAAATTAACAACAATAGTTGTATGATGCGACCTCGTAAGAGACTTTTCTTTTATACTCTCGCCTATGGCTTCCTTGAGACTCGCGGGCTTTACACATATTCAGTGAAAACAAATGCAAGACAGATGACGTACTTAATAATAGGGTTCTATTAGCACCCTTCGGGTACCGATCTTATAATTATAATGGGTCAGCACAAGAGTTAAGAGTTAAGGCAGCCTTTTGCCAGGTTTTAGCAAAACCGATAGACTTCGGGCTGTTTAGAAGTAAAATTGTGTCTCATAACTCGGGAGTTTGACAACTGGACAGACATGGAGCACGAGACAGGTTCTAGTTAAGAATGAGTGAGATGGTAATATTACGGCCCATTGCCCGTAACTAATGGCACAATTTCTGTGTACTGCTCAACCGGTCTAGTAGTATACATTGAGGTCATTGAAAACCACGACTAAATTAAATTATGGCGCCCCTCCCTATTTTCACTGCATAAAGACCGGCCGCTCTGGCACAATTTTAAAACTCTATGCCAGGGTCGATCTAATCACTCACAGTTTAAAATCTTACCAAATTGTTGAAAAACTTGACATTAAAAAGTCAATGTTTAGTGAATAAATTAAGCTTTGAGTAATAATTCATGATTATTATAAATTTATTTCATTGAATTTAGGGAGTCAAAATGCCTTTGTGATTAATGATGCACACAATCACACGTAAATCATTATTAATTACATATATGTTAATTTATGTAATATAATATGCCATATGTTTGTAATAATATATAATATGCTCTGTCACAAGAACCTTATATATTTTTCTAATCTTTTAAATCTATAACATCGAGCTTGACTGGCTTGAAAAGGTGAAAGGGCATTAACATCAAAATTATAAATAGATAGTTGTCACTCTTCATTACAATAAAAATAAATAAAACAATAATAAATAGTTGATTCTAACAATTAAAAACCATATTACAATTTGTATCATTAAATGAATAAATATGGTTATATTAAGGCATTTATTTCTCATAAAAAAATACCAAATTATCCAGCAAATATTTTAATTGATGCCATAAGTTATAAAAGGTTTAAAATAGCAAAGGTACGCATTAGTTCATTGGTGGGAGGGTTCCCAAATACATTTTTTTATCCAACTCGATAGCGACCACATGGTGAAATACCCGCCACAGTGGGTCGCTCGGGTGAGCCGCGTTCTAGGGTCAGCCAGTGTATATCACGCACCAGTACAACTCTGCCGCCAGTCAAGGGCCCTAAGGCCTCTTGACGGTCTACATTATGTTTGGCTGCGGACGTAACACATAAATTTGCCATGTTAGAATACAAAAAACAATATTGCAGCATGACTAGGCCGGCTCGACCAGCTAATTACTATTGTCTCACAGAAAACCAACGTGAAGTGGCAGTTTATAGTTTGAGTTTCGTACGGTGAGTGAGATTTCCGGAGGCGCAAATTCCCCTTCCCAAACACCATTAATAGAAAGTTTTTAAATTCATAATTATAGTTGGTCGGAATTTAAATTCTGGGTAGAGGAGACTAATTTAACTATATAGAAATGATTTAAGATTGTGTCTGATTAAAGCTTCCAATAAAAATCAGGTCCTTACACTAAAATAAACAGGTTGATAGGATGTGGATGTTTTTGTATCATTTCACACTTTTTTTTTGCCAAGTTCAAAAACAAGTTTTAAAGACATAGAAAAGATGATCGCGGTCGCTACGAAAGATATTTATTGTGACGACGATAAAATTATAAAACACAAAATTAAAATAAATGTCATTTTGAAGATGTTGCCGACTGTTGATGAGACACGAGTTCGTCTCCCGATTGTAGCTACCTATGTCGTATAATATAAAAATAAAAAAGAAGAAGAGGTAGAAGGAAAAAGTTAGGAGGAGAACAAAAAAAATTGTGAGTGTGCAATTCAAACACGGCAAGTGAAACTTCGGAATAATTAACATAAATTAATTAACCAACAAATTTTAATAAACAAATGAAAAAAAACAAAACGTGAATGATATACCACAATACAATATGCAAACGTTGTACGCAGGCGCAAAGACACGTGATAGCATACGTAAAAACATATGTACGTCGAGCGCTTGGGCCGAAGCAAGTATTATGCATATTCGACGCCTTTGTAAGACGATAAGGCTGTATAATATGCAGTCCTTTGCCTTCCCAATAAAAGAAAAAAAACAAAGAGGAGACGAAATTTACAGAAAACACTATATACTTGTAATCTATCTCATTTTATCGCATGCTAAAGCCAATTTATGAATATGTTTGTATCTTTTTACTGACGCTTTTTCGTTTTATCGAATTTTCAAATCACAACGGTGCTAAAGTTTCACTTCAAAATCAATCATGTTTTATGTAATAATTGAAGCGAAATTATTGCAGTTTTATGTTTTTCACGTACGTTTTCCGGAATAAACAGCCCGATCGCACAAATAATATATTCGTATCAGGACTAAGTGACCACTCGAGGGGCCATGGTGAGCATTTACATTACAAAACGTAAAATTATTGTCTTTGATTCGTTATGTTCCCGGACAGGGCTGTCGCACGCCATTGTTTTATAAATCGCTGTTGATCAACTCAGAACAAATATAGTCTACACGTCATCGACTTACTTGCACTACAATAAATGGAAACGACCAAATAATGAATGATTAAACACCTTCATCGATAAATATACTAATAAAAATTAGGCACCAACGAAGAAAGATATTTATGGACGAAGATTGTAATTTTTAAACATATGGACCACATTTTTATCTCGAGCTAAATGTTTATCCAAAAATAGTAGTTTGTTTATTTCTTACTTGATATCAGATAGTTAAGTTGATTTATATAATATGTAGGTTATGACAGTCTCTAAAAAAGTATGCTTGCCTGGTGTATCGGACTTAGCTTAATCACTGTTGAATATGTACCAATTTAAGAGCTATACCTACTCAAGGAAAATAGGAAATCGAACATGCTCTTGTTGCTGAGACTGATGTATGTAACTCTCTTCAAATGGCTCTACCAAGAGCATTTTGAATCTTAAATACTTTATTACAATATTTTCTTTATAAATGCTTTTATTAAAATACCTGTAGAAAATTTCAAAGATTTCAGAAATGTAAGCTATATGCAAAACAATCTTGTTATTTAAGGCCGACTTCCGATGGTCGCGTCGTGCGTCGGATACCCGCGTCAGTGACGCTACGTTTGATCTGTGACATTGAAACGCCGATGTCACTGACACATAACATGGCCATTGGAAGTATGGATTTTTGTTTTTAAATTCATAACATCAAAAACCAGTCTCTCAATATTACAGGAACATGGGTATAATTCAAGATAAGAATTATCAAATTGTTAATTAAGATAAGGAATTAAATCTTTTTCAAAGCTTGCCTACGTATTATTATCGGAAATCTATAATTCTTTAACGTACGATACTACGCGTATAATTGTGCAATTGTAGTACTAAATGTTTACTACTTCGCAAGTATGTGTAAAGTCTATGAATATACAAAAGGCAAACTCCTGCCATGCTCCTGCCTGACTCATCACCTACACATCGACCGTCGAAGGAGGCAAGGTCTCTTGACAGTTGACATTGTATTAGGACTGTACTTAAGGTTCAGTTGAGTCAATTTGCCTTGCCAAGGTCAAAAAGAGTTTTTCAGAGGGTGTTGATTTTATATTGTAGGCGTCGTTTATGAAAGGATAACTCGAGATTCAACAGGGGACAAAAGAATTCCAAAATTTGTATGGGAAATATTTTTGGGCAGATTTGCTTCACGCGTGGGAAGCCAAGAGCAAAAGCTAGTTAAATTATATTGATCCTTTTTAATTGTCTTAAAATTTCTAGTATTTTATTAGATCCTACCCAATACTTAATTAGCAATGTCAATTTAATGCTACAATATGCGTAAAAAATCTTTGCCGGCCTAAAGTGAGGCGCGCATTTATTTGTATCCTTGCACGCATACTTATTTTTTAATTTTTTACGTTGCACTTTTAAGCATTCTCAGTTATTTTAACACTTTTAAAAATTAATGAATATAAAATTGACAGCCTCCGTGGTGCAGTGGGCGAGTAGCCGGCTCTGAAGCAAGAGGCCGCAGGTTCGATTCCCGCACCGAGACGAATATTTGTGTGATCCATAAATATTTGTTTCGGTTCTGGGTATTTTGTCTCCACTGCGAGTGAGATAAGGACAGGTTGAAGAAGAAGAAAAATGAAAATGAAACATTTAAAAATATAAATTGCTATCACCCTCCAACTACATTGATGGGACTACTCTCTAACTCCTGGGTTAGAACCCCAGAGCAACCTTCGCACAATGCATCAACATTATAATTACATATTATTATGCTGTGCTGGCTATCTAATTGCCGCGGTGTAGGCAAACAGCATTTCTTTGTTTCTTATTTTTTTTCAATTAATATTAAGACGTTTTATAAATTGTATCTCAGAGGCCCATTAGTATCTGAGGGAAAGAGGGAAAAGAGCTGGTGGAATGACTGAACTCCGACCGAAAAGTATTATTAAATGTGTTTTATACGTACATCAAAAATAGTTTTGAAATTTCGATGTAACTTAATTTTAAATTATATATTGTTCCTTAAATAGATAGCGTTCGAGCGACGACCCTAAGTGATAGGTGTTCGTATGAAATCGAGAACGGCATATCATCTTTTTTTAAAACGAAAATGTCAGGCACTTTATGTTGATTCGATATTATTACCGGTTCGCGGCTGTTTGTCAATTCAACGCCGTCTTTTGTTCATTAGCTGTTAACATAAGCAGGCTGTACTTAAGAGGTTCTTGACATTGAAAACTGTATATGCCATGAAAACCAAAATTGAAATCCGATATGTGAAAAGGTTTTAAACTCCACTGGCAAAAGCATAAATTTATTAAAAAAAACTTTACGATTTACATTCCTTAGGTATCTACGATAACCTACACATAACTGTTAAATTTACCTTACTACTTGGTTTTTACATAAAATAAGGTTTTAAAGAAAAATTAAATATACCATCAACATTGATGATCATTTATAAAATTTATCAGTATATTTAATTTTATTGATAAGCCGTAAAAAAAAATTACATTAATAAAGTTCAACGCGCATCATAACAACCGATGATTAGTTACCTACATGGTTGTCCAATAAAATGTTGAGTTTTTGCAGATTAATGCCATATTAAAATATATTGACTATAATTGCCTTTAATAAAAATTAATTACATATAAAATTTAAGTCTTGCACAAGTAAATAACGCGATAAATATGTAAATACGTAAACTTATTCGTAATTATTTTTACTACTTACCATAGATAAAATCCAAGGAAATGAACCTTTACGGCCTTATAAAAGCACTATATCTCAACAGAGACCACGTGGTACTGGCACAATATTGTCAGAAAACACTGATTCGAAAAAAATAACAAATGAAGAACTATTCTAAATTCAAACGGCGCGCGATACAGCAGAAATGTGTCAGTGGCGCGACGCGACGGACGGCCTAGGCACTACCCGTGGTTTGAATGACAATTACACACGGTACCAAAATTGATTTTTTCGAAATTTTTGGGAGCGGTAGTGCCGCATCGAAGGCGAGGATTTGAATGACGAAGCTCCGCGGGGCTCGCGTTGTGCCTCCGAGACTGGCCGACGAGCTCGCAGAACATCGACTTTATAAATTGACTTTGTGGTAACTGTTATTCGGCTAGATGCTTCGATGACACGCTTTAAACACATGCATATTAGGGTCCCAGCGTTAATTGATTTCGATAAAAATATCGACGCTTTTGCCCTACAAATGACTTTAACGTTCTACATAACTTATACATTTAACACGCTGCTTTTTTTCTGTTATAGCGATTTCATGTAAATGAATACGTTAAAAAGCGCGAATATTTTGCTTTAAAAATCCTAAATTTCGACGATATAAAATTGCTAAGTACATCACCATCACTATTCCTCATTCCGAGATTTCCTTTTCGTTCCTTGGAGTGATCAAGGTACTATATAGTGTAAGGATTTTTTGTTCAATGACATGCAATGCGAAAATGGTAGTAGGTCCCTGGTATGCGAGAGGCCGTCTGGGTTGGTACTACAGCTTTATCTATTTCTGCCGCCAAACAACAGTATGCAAGCAGTGTTATGTTTCGGTTTGAAGGAAATTAAAGCCAGTGTATTTACTGGGCATTATGAGACTTAACATCTTGTGTTTCGGGGTGACAAGTGCAGTTTAGTACAATGCAGTGCTTTGTAATGCAAAGTTCTGTGTCGTGTTATGTGTTCTGTTTATGGGCAGGCGTTGCGCTTACTATCCGGAGAGCGACTTGCTCATCTCGTCATTCAATTAATAAAAAATAGTCATTAAACGGGTGTCGAACTTAAGGGACTTCAATGCAAATAATTTCCGTAAGATCTCTCTTTCTCCCTCTCCTATCTCCAGTAAGGGTGTGTTGCTCCCTGGAGCCCACCTATCCGCGTTCAAGTTATACCAACTAAAGATTTACCCAATAATAGTAATAGCAATAGATTTGAATCATACTTCGAGGTTTCTCCACAAAAGATACGCGTCTAATTGAGAACCCCTCCTACATTATGTCCGTTATAATACAAAGTTATAAATTAGATACTCTCTATCCCCCAAAATTAGACACATATTGAATTAAAGACATTTCAAAAATAAAACAAGGAAAACAAAGTCAAGTTCAAACCAAGTAAAAATAAGGCATAAATTAACATCAACGAGATAACAAGCATAACAATCGACATTGTGAAAATACTTAAAACAAGAATCTGGCGACCATAAATAAATATTGTTCTTTTAATATAGAAATGCATTGAAAGAATGTTAATGTTTGCATAAAGTGACATATTCGCAAATTATTTTTTTAATTGTAAACCTGATAAGAAATCATTAAGTTTATTATACTTTAACCTTAAGTTATAATACCTACTATATTGTGCCATGGAATAGTATTAGTTTAAATGTATTTGTTACAACCAGATGCCAGCAGAATTACCATCATCGCTTAATTGAAGCGAAGTACATACAATTCCACACATACACAGCAGTCTTTAAGATCAAATTGGATCAGTGGGCTGAAGATTTGAAACATCATCAAAAATTAAGAAAATAGGAAGCAACTACTACTCAGGTGCCCGGCGTCCGCCATTTTTCATTTTTTTAATGTTCAAAAGCGTATACGTATAGCGATACTTCTATAGTTATTTGTGGCCTGATTAACGATTCAAACAATTTTAAATAAAGCATTGATGACTGAAACAAGCACTCCAGAAGCGAACGTTCTAATTTGGAGAGAACTTAGTACTCAGTCTTTAATAGATATGGATAAGATCAGAGATACATTAGAGGTAGTGTTAACGTGGCACCTATCGAAGATAAACACATAACTCAGCTACGATGGAAAGAACGAAAAATATTTATTCGGTACCTTTTTACACACTTTAGAATAATAATACTGCCAGAAGAATCATGGGCGCGTTGTCGACCGTAAAGGAAAGGGATAATTAGGGATTGGGAAGGGGAGAGGGATTTGGCCCTCCAGATATCTCACTCACCGTACGAAACGTAGCAGCAAGCCGCTAATTTACATCGGTTTTATGTGAGACAGCGGTAACGACCCGATCGAGAAGGGCCATTCATGCTGTAGACAAAGCTGTCTACAGGGTGGCTCCACCATTTGAACTATTTTTCCAAACACATGCATTAATACAATAGTCAGTGACTTGTCTATGGTTAATGACCTCACAGTCAACACCTTTTGCCTAACTTAACGCAAATATGCTAAAATATTTGCATATTAGGAGAAGCTCCAACTCAGTTATTTACACATTAGTCAGTTAAAACTTAAACCTGTGCTGTTAGGGTTTGTGATGTATTCTCGAACAAACTAATAGTATTTTATAAACAATAATAATCATACCAGCCCTGTCTTATATACGTCCCACTGCTGGGCCTCCTCTACGAACGTGATAAGACTTTAATACGGGTTAGTAGAGTTCTATGCGGATATATATAAACAGCTTCTGCTCGTGGCTCCGGCCGCTTTAACTACTTTATCGTGGATAACCCCTCCTACCTTAAAATGTAAATTTCCAAAAAACCTTTTTAGAGAACTGTTATTACACTAACTATCATCTGGCCTAATTTCATGATCCTAAAATTATTAATTTTTGACATTTTGAATCATCAAACAGACGGTAAGTCAATAGTCGTTCGCTTTTAGGTACAACAAATTATAAACGTATTACAAGGTACAATATTTATGAAATATCCGGTACACGCCCTGTTAAATAAAGAATTGATAAATAGTGTCTAAAATCTGTATCGTCTGACATTTAAATTTGTCCACAATAACTTAAATAAAAAACTTACGACATGTAGATTGCACATAATAATACCTTTCTCATATTAATTTATGTTTCAGCGAGTACGTACTTATGAAAGGCCACCACGCTTATTTCGCAGTTTATGTTGATTAACTCTTAATGGTGATTGATGGGTACAAATATATGATCAAAGATTCAGTTGTAAAGCGAAAAGATACGTCACTAAAATGCAAACTTTAATGGTCGTTCCCTATATTCTATTTACAAATAAATTCTCTTACTATCGAGATTTACTGCCAGTAAGCAAATCTATCTGTAAATAAATTGTTAAGGAACAGCCAATAAAGAAAAGTACAAAATGTTAATATTGGTAGCTAAAGAAGTTATGTCGTTTAAGTAGATTCCTTCTAGTCAATCCTGTGTAAAAGATGTCATCTGTCACTTATGCCAGGTTAGGTTATTAGATAGATTAGGTTTAAATATTTCAAATGTGAACGGAAAGATAAAGACGATCTGATAAAGGTCGCAGCAAGTCGCTGGATGCAGGCCGCTTCCAACAGGTCGGTCTGGAAATTTTAAGGAGGAGGCCTATGTTCAGCAGTGGACGTCCTGTGGCTGATGATGAACGGACACAAAATCTACGGACTTTCAAAATTAATGCACTGAAATTATAATCAAGATAAACAAATAAAAACACTTGCTTTTTGAAAGAAACTAAGGCATATCCTCGCCAAAGACGTAAAAGGACCGAGATCATGCTGTATAAATAATACATTAAAGTTTCTGCTTGCACGCAATAAATAGCTGTTTTGCCTATGATTTGTTCATGCCTTTTGTACACATTAGGGTGGGTTGAATCGAATTAACATAAGAGGAACATTAAAATAAATTTTCGTTAAAAGCTCAGGGCTGTCTATATTGTTATTTAATATTCTTAATATAAATATGTAGTCACTAATCTCTCGACGACTACTGAGTAGTAAATGGTACTTCTTACTTAAAGTCGGATATAATCGTTCGAGTTATACGGTTTTTTCTGGAGGAAATATAGATATTTTATAAAACAATCTATCATATATTTTCCCAATTTAACTGCAAAATAATGTCTATCAAGAACATACATGGTAATGATAGAGAAAGAAACCAATTCAATACGTTAACTGAATACGTTCAATTTATAAATGGTAAAATACTTTACTTCCGTCATATAGTAAGCTAAATGAGCCAAAAAATATTAAACTTCCATCGGCCACAGTAGTTTCCACGTCGTATATAATTTATTGATAGTGATAGTAAGGATAATCAATGAACAAAACGACAGCTGTCTCCGCTGTCAGATACATTTGGCGACAACGGATTGCAATAAACAAGTGGCCGGTATAATAAATCCAATATCGATGACCGGTAATACAGGCCGTTTGTGTGTGGTACAGAGTACAGAAGAAAGCGGTAATTCTTAATGTAATACTTTTTAAACTCCTTTACGATATACCCACCCCAAACAACCATCAAGTCATGTCGCAAGACCCTCGGGAGAACCGGATATACATTGGCTGCAAACGAGCAAGTGGGTCACCTAGTAGTAAATGATCTCCACCGCCCATGTACGCCCCCAATACTATAAGAATCATAGGCGTGTTGCCGATCTTAAATGGAAGGGATAATTGAGGGATTGAGAAGGGGAGAAGGATTTGGGCCTCCGGATATAGATTTAACTCTGGTACTTTGTGCTAACTCGTCTAGGTTGCACAAAAAAATAAAATGAATAAGTATGCGAGTCACTTTTTGTAGCGAATTAAATGATTGCAAACAAACTAATTTAAATGGATTTTATCGCGGTTTTTCGTTTTAATCTTGGTCCCGATGTTTTGAAAGCTTTTCAGCCTTCGTGGTCATGGGGTGGACTGTCAAACTGGACTGTCTGTGGGTGTTCAGTCCACCCCGTGAGCACGAAGGCTGAAAAGCTTTCGAAATGGTGTTTAACTAACTGTATTTCTGCACGCCTATTTCAGATCTCCATAAACTTTTTTATACAGCACCTGTTCAAACGGATATGAATAAGAAAGTATGTCATTACGCCAGCTTAGGAAATATTTGCCCAATGTCATCATAGTCACCGTGAAGGAAAACATAGGTATCCGATTGTTAACTCGCGACGCAACAATGACGAATTTGATTTGCATGCGGTAAAACTGTAATTTCCCCGTTTTAAAAATGTTTACCTCGGATTTCTTATGTATTTAGAACATAATATTTAGGACGTATGACCCAATGCTACAATGTTGGCACAAGTGCAATATTCCAAGTGCTTCTAGTTACGTAATCTATACGATTAGTATTATACAAATCGCCTTATTAAATCTAACTCAAGTTAGCCCATTGAAGCCAGCATAACAAAGGACTCTACAACAGTATTGATCTAACAAACGTATCTTATATTTATTAATGAATATAGCTTTTACTCGTGGAACCGGCCGCGTGAATATATATTTTTTTATATTCCTTTATGTCATAAGACCACCTTTGTGCCAAATTTCATGCAAATACGTTCAGCCTTAAAAGCATGAATTGATTAACAAAACCCCCAAATAAACAAACCAACAAACGTCCAAACTTACACAATTATCTTATTAATAGGATTTTAGGTACATTTTAAAAACGTAGAACTTGAAACAGAACATAATATAGCTCTAACGAAGGCACAAATACTAATCGAAAAACAAAGCTCTAGTATATATAGGAAAAAATATATTTAGATAGGTCAAAATTAATTCGAAATACATAGTAAAAACTTATGTACACATTTCTATTATAATTATTATTATTATCCTACGCATTAGATACCTATTTGGCTTCCTGCCATGTTAATAAACTAAACATACTGTCTGTGTGTTCTGCTCTACTCAGACTGTTATTTATTTGTATTACCAGAGTTTTATTAAACTAGACATTTACCTACTTTTAACACCATTCGTATGAAATTACATACGAAATTCCTATTTCAAAAATATATATGACATGTAAAAAATACTTGAGGAAAAATATAATGTAATGCAAAATACCTACGGCTGAGTTTCTTTGTGCTTCTTCTCAGACCAGTGGGCATTTCCGAAGTATGTATCGGTACAGACATTTCAATAATAATTTATCTATTTTGTGTAAGAGTCAAGGAAGCATACAAACTAGTGTTCATTCGCACAGCATACATAATGCGTCATTACTTCCATTATTATAAATTAAATTCTTGCTATGAACCATACATAAAAATGACCTTAATTACAAGAAAATGTCAATGTAATAAAATTATGTTTTTAAGTACCTAAAGGAAATCTTGTCCCGTGTCAAACGGTAACGCAGGCGGCATACAAATTAAATTACATATATTTTTACTCAACAAAACAATGTTTAATAAATACAAAGTATCGTCATACAATTTTAGACCATGCTTAGAATATGAATACAGATGAAATGGCATCTATATCTTTTGTTTTCTTGCTACGATTATTCCATTCGCAACATAAAGGTCAAATCTCGTCCTAGAGTAGCACAATTAACTAGTGTTGCAACTGCGCCGGTAATAATCTATAGGTACTCTAATTTTCTTATACTATACTATACTATTCAAATTGGCACACAACAGACGCTTGAAAATAACTCATTTAGAAAAATCATACAAATCAACCGTAGACACCTCTACGCCTTTGTAGAGATAAGAGCTAGACTATGCGGCTACGCTTCCATGAAATTTGGAAACATTCGTGCTGTTGATTCGATAAAAGTTACTACAAAAAAAGTCGCATAAAACTAACGCAGATAGTAGGCTTCTCTATCCACCCTAATAATAGAGACGAGAGATAGATTATGTGGCTACATTTTCTTTTTCCTAGCACGGCAATGCGACTACACTGGAACTCCTGTTAAGAACAGTGCAGTCCAATTATAATGTCGACTGTCAAGAGACCACCGTCGTCACGTCGTTATTGCGGCCCACGACGGTTGTCAGAATTATGCCGGCCTTAAATTACTGGATATACACTGACTCCGGAACGCAACTTGCCTGAACGAGACACTATGGACGGTTTCTACCACGTTTTCATTCAAATGTGAACACAGCAGACCCGTTTTCTTAATCGAAAAAATACTAGCTACTACTTACAATAAAAATAAATGCAAAAAACAACCGCAGACAATCTTTATCCGCCCTAGTAGATGTGAGAGCTTGAGTTGTTTCAACGTAAATGTATTTTAAAACAATAGTGTATTTATAACGTAAAATTACATTTTTTTTTTTACTAGCCCTGTATTATATACGTCCCACTGCTGGACACGGGCCTCCTCTACTGAATGAGAGGGATTAGGCCTTAGTCCACCACGCTGGCCTAATGCGGGTTGGCAGACTTCACATACCTTTGAAAAATCTTATCGACTTCGCAGATATGCAGGTTTCTTCACGATGTTTCCTTCACCGTTTAAGCAAGCGATAATTAACAATTAATATACACGTGACTTAGAAAACTCAGAGGTGTATGCTCTTGGGGCTGGTTTCGAACCTGCGACTTTCGTCTCGACAGTCTATACCACTCCCCGCTGAGCTATCACTGCTTCCTATTACATACTTTCTTTATATTACAAAGCTAATGTTTAAATCGGGTGCAAAGTAATTCGCTCTTACCTTGAGCCAACTAATATGCAAATTCGAAACATTTCGTTCGATTTAGCGCTTCATCCATAGAGCACAAGTCTATGCTTTCGAAGCAACAAGTTCCATCTTAGATAGCAAGTTTTCAATGTCAATAAATAAATAAATAACTTGTAAACATTACATACTTATGACAGACCAAATGTATTTTTATTTTGTATCTAAGATAATACCTGTTTTCATTTCCAACTAATCGCTTGTAGGCATTTAAAATATGAATAATAAAGTAATTCCGATATGCCGAGTACTTTATTAAACGCCTACACATTTAATATAGCAAAGTTAGGTTGAGAATAATGGGAATGTATGACAATAAAAATGTCAATGTTACTACTAAAACCGAAATGACTCAATCCATTGACGATATAAATAGCAACAATTATGTTGTTAAACTTTAACTTTTGAGATCCCGTCATGCTACGACGGCGAAGCAGCCGTCGTCTTCGCTTCGTCGATTTTCGATGTTTTTTTTTTGTGTGGAAAGTTAATAAATAGACTTCGACTATCGGCGACTGATACACTCAAGTTCGTTCTAAGTATGGCTGGGCTACTCCTACTAGATACATTATTTACTAGCTACGTGTATAAATTCACTGTTATCTGGAGTGTGACCATAAAACCATCTTAAACGAAAGCCAACCTTACCTGCACGTGGTAAAGTCTGCTGATTAATGGACACGGCAATGGCAAAATTCGGTTCCTGTTGCGGGTTGTGGGGTCCGGGGATTGGCCGACGGGTCGCCCCCACATGTCAATTACCGTCAAACCATGATGGAAAAGCGCATCCTGGCTTTAGAGCGGGAAAAAACCAAGCAGGATTAAAGAAAATAGAAGAAAATTAAAAATATGCTAACGTAAATTAATTTTAACGCCATCTTGTGACCCTCTAAAGGACCAATGCCGAAAAAAGTTGTTAGTGTTTCGTTACTAGAACTTTATCGAGATGTGTATTATATAGATGGCATGATTTCCACATTCAATAATATTATTTAAGTTTTAAACTACATTATTCTCCTATAGCTGATTATATTATATATAAGGTTTTACATACCAATATATGAACGGATGTTTGGTTTCAACTGTTCATGCAAAAGCTTGTGACCATCCGTCCTAAATCAATGACTTGTGACAAACGTTTGCGACTGCGAATAATTTCCAAGCCCAGCATGTATCCATGACATGACAATACAAAATCTCAAATATTTCTGAGATGACGGGATAGCAAGGGATTTTAAAAAATATCATTTGCTCAGCTATTTTGGGTCGTGCATATACACAGGCAGAAATAGATAAAGCCTTAGTACTCACAAAGACAACTACTCGATAACTTTGACTTTTCGAATTATAAAATAAAAACAAAACATATCTCATAATGCATATATTTAAAAGATCTCGTCTCAATATCATTTACATTCGTAAAAACTTCACATATTATTTACAAATCTGTCAAGTCACAACGCATTTACAATAAAATAATTACAAAAAATAAACAAACATAAAAAACCGTCCGTAAAGGCGATACTACAAATATCTCAATGTACATTTGATCAGTATGGTACATTAAACATTTACAAAATATTTACAATGAAATAACGCATGGTATGTACAAATGTGTTCACAAAAATCAAAAATATCCACCTGTAAATAAATTTATATTTTTTTACTTTAATAATAATACGAAATAATACAATTCGAATTGGAGTAGTTCTAATTAATTTAAATCTATATTCTTGCCTGGATGGATTCTCGTTTTGATTTTTATCAACACTACAAAGGTTTTAACCCTCAAATAGCTATTTACCGACACATGTAAGGGTTAAAATGTCGTGATCTCGCATTTTTACAACATATTTTCAACCGACCAGGATTATTTACAACATGTAAAATGCACACAGAGAATGTATACATTTTTTAATCATCACAAATTTGTCGTATAGAACTTTTAGTCGTAAAAATAGAGATGTCAGAACACATATATTTATGTAATGCAAATTCTAATATATCAACAAAATCTAAATTAATCTGGGGTATGAAAGTTCCATTTGAAGACCAAAAAAATAACTGGGTAAATATATGCAGAAACACGATAGGCGGAAAAACAATGTTGAGAAAATATTTCAAAATATGGGAAAATCTATACAAGTTTAACTAACCCAAATAGCTACACAAGGGTGGCACTCAGAGGTCAGTCATTCGTAGGTATATGAAGGTTCTTTATCGCATTTCAGCTTTTGACTACGTACAAACGTGATATGTAAGAGAATTGGCGAACCATAAATCGAAAATTCATTGTGATAAATATACAGACAGAATTCATTTGCTTACGGAAGGGTACCGACCTCTGACACAACCCGTCATAGTGGGTCGTTTAGGCTGTTTCGTTCCGCAGTCAGCCAGTAATTTCAGCCCGGCATAATTTTAACGGTACTGTAAAGGATCACAATGTTTGTTTCTCGATAGTTGACAAAACTTGCCATTAATAAAAAAAAAATCATTGAAATTAACGGAAATAAATGATGCTATTTCATATGAGAGTACATTAATTTTATAAAATTCATGTGATTAAAGGAACGGCTTACAAACAGTCCGCAATATTGGATATATCATGTTTCAGTTATTATGTTTGTACATATACTTACAATTGATTAGTTACTGTCCATGGCTTTATAAATAATTTACCATAACTTTACAATAGCAAACCATTTAATATACTTCGCACACAAGTTCTAGTCACCTCCAACGGTATGCGCGGGGTCGGGCAGGGAGTACTCCATGTTACTAGAGATGTTGAAGGAATACCGATATATCGATATATACTTTTGCGATACTTTGATTCAATTTATCGATATTTTTTATCAAGTATCAAAATCATAACTAAATCAATAATTTTAAAATAGAATGTCATAAAAAATATAGCCCAATTGTTTTTTAAGATTTCAAAACAAAAAATTATGGTACTGCTACCAAACAAAAAGTCATGCAAATATCAATATCGATATTTTATACACGATATATCAAAATCGATATTGATACTTTTTTAAATTATCGACGATATAAAGCGATTTTTTAACTTTCGAATGCCTACACGTTACTAGGTGGTAGGATTTCCGTATATGAGTCCATGGGCAGATTCCACATTGTTCACCTGTTTTGTTCCGGTTTGGAGAAAATTGAAGCCAATTAAATTACTGAATATATTGCATCTCGGGATGGTAAGAACAATGCAGTGCCATACAGTACTAGTCATTAAAATTTCGGAATAGAGATCGTATTGTTTTTGGAAAATCGTGGCGCTTAGCATTAGGCGAATGACCTGCTCGTCTTGTCATACATTTACATAAAATGAACCCCCTCCCCGCCGCTGGCATACGCTGTAGGTGACTAGTAGTAGCACGCAGGCTATAGACTTTTCCAATGACTAAAGATGATGAAATATATGACTTATAGGGCTGATGAAAAGGAATGGTCGATTGTTAATCTCAAATCAATTGTAACACTTCACGACCAACATAATACTTTCGTGTCAATGCATTCAAATAACTTAATAGTTGGAATATGTAGTGCTATTTTAGGATTTCCCTCATTAGAATGGAAATAGTCTAAATATTTTTTTATAACCATGTGGTCAATATTAAATGCAATACGCAAGCGTTACAGTTGTGGTAATATTTAAGTGTCGTAACATAAACCTGACAGTGAGCGTTTATTTATCGGATCATATCGAAATTTAGACATCCAAAAATTTCATGCTAATTTCAATTACTCGTTTGTTACGATCGTAAAGATCGATCACATCACCATAAATTATTTACATTACATTCATTCGTTCGTATCAGTTGTTTATTGTTTAGTGTTGTCCAAGTTGAATGAATATCGACATGTTATCGATCAATAAAAGAGGAAATCATTTATTTATTTGCTAGTAGTAATCCGATTTGGTACTGCGGGGCGAAATACTTATATCGTAAACGTTTCCTTGAATTGGCCATACCTTTCTGTAACACGTTGTATAGTATAATATCCGAATCTTTTTAAATCATCTTAGTTCATCAAAATTGGCAGTACAATGCGACAATTATTATAAGTTGGCGATTATTATAAATCTGATCAAAAATAAGTTATAAGCCATAAAAATCTGGCAGACTGGCTAATTTACAAACAAAAGGGATGCGCAGTTGTATAATGACGTCACTATTCGTAATGGTCGAAATATTATATGAAATCACGGAACACGCGTGTGATAGTGGTGTGTTTTCATTAAGCACGGACCTTTGCTTAATGCAATATTCGCCTAATTTTTCGATTAATTTTGTTTCTATTTTCACAGAAAAGTTATTTTTCGTATCACTTTCCGTTTTGTATAAAGTAACTTGCAAATTTAAGCAGAAGTAATTACCTTTTATATCTTATACCTTATACCTTATCGCGCTATAAACGGACTGTGATAAGTATAATTAGTTCGAACTAAAGCCTCTCTGGTATCGATACCGTTGAAGTAAGAATCAATACTTTGGATTACGATACTGATAATTCAACAGGACATTAAAAAGGTTAGATGAGGGAGAAATATAGTCACCCGAAATCATATTTTGTCCTCAAACAAATACTACGAAAGATGTAAATGGTGCCAAAAAATACAATGATCCTGTTCAGTATCGAGTATCAATACTCAATTCTGAGTAGGATATAAGGTCGATACTTCAAACGCTATTAGTGTTTAGTGCCATGTTACTTCAAAATGTACTAACAAAGGGCCCAAACTATTAGAAATCGTTACAACTAAATTGAGCTTACAAAATGCGCAATTTACTTGGCAGTACTGAAATTAGTCATTTTACTCGCACTTTTTTTTATCCGAGCATGGCAAAGTGACTGCACTACACCTGATGGTAAGCGTAGTGCAGACCAAAAAACCAGCGACCACCGACAAACAATGAGTTTATCAGTGGTCACCAAAGCGATGCCGGCCTGTATAAAATCTCTTTCGCCACTCTTTAGTCTCTTAACGACTATATTGAAGTCTCTTATGACTTACTTCAGAACGGCCAAGTAAAACTGTACGTACTGAACATAGTCATGAATGCGACACCGGTTACATAGGCCGATGTAACATAGTTACATGTGTTGGGCCTTACCTATCACATTAAGATAAGGTAAGGTAATTGGCCATGATATACCGGAACTGCCTCGAATAGCACTACTCCCTCCCGAACTATACTTATCGTAAATATTCGACGATCCACAATATTCCGGCGCACATTTAACATTAACACACAACGTATTGCATATTGTTAAACCCTGTTAATTTCATTATTCTCTCAATTTAACGTGCAAGACGTCGGAGCAGACGTGATTTCGAATTAAGAGTTCTCATTTATGTTTTGGCGAAAAATATGCAACATTACTTATTGATATTCACACTTTTTTGATCAGCATTCTTACAAATCAACAGACCAGCATCACCTAAACGGACATACACTTTGGGACATATAGTATTTTTTATATGTAACAAAAAAAGCAAGCGGAATGGCGAAAAAATTGTTTAATTTCATCAGCGATTTAATATTTACAATTATTAATCTCTTTAAAAAGCTCAAAGGACAATTTTGCATGTAAAAACAGATCCGATGGATAAAGTCTATTCATCAATACTTAAAGAACATGTGGATTAATACATTCTAGCAATCATTGCTTTATTTGTAAGCAATAATATGGGGCACATGTCTAGACAATTCGAAGTCATTTTAGCTATTTGAAAAAAATGTATACCATAGTACACCACGAAATAAGACAATCCATTTTTAAATACTCTGTTCTGACATAAGATGGTGCTGGTCCAATGTTTATGTAAATGAACACCAACCATATTTCAAAAATAAACCTATCATATAACTCTATTTATATACATATATGGGCTCAATAATGGCGCGAATTTTCCGCCAAAATGGAAGCTATCAGCAAATATAGTACTGAGATTTCACAAAATTGATAATATTTACAACATAAATGGAAGAGCTATGTTCTACCCCCAGAATATCAAAATGATTTTATATTATTTTAATGTCGTTAAAATCCGATCGATCGATAAAAATCGATCTGTCTGTCTGAGACAAATGCTACTGCAATCTGAAATCACTTCTACCAAATCTGGATGCCCAAAGTTTCTTCGATTTGTATCCACAACAGCTAATACTACTATGAGATCAAAACTTTGTGACTATTAGACAGGTATTTTTAAAGAAATTGAGTTTAGCATAGTACCGGCGCTAGACAAAGCTTCAAATGTTTGAACATATGTTTGAAGGCCTTTCAACACACATTTGATCAAATGTTTGTTACAATAAGTGTCCTGCCAGACATGCTTTGCAAACATGTGCGCTCACAGTACTCGATTAGACGACCAATAAAATGGACATTGATTTTGTGGACGTGGTATGCCTATATTATTTATGTGCAAAAAAATAATGTAAAAATTCCGAGAACGCGCGATTCAATTACAGTTTCGTTACCTCAGTCAATATCAATGTTTTGAATGTACGACACAACCGCTTCGCTTAGTGACGCACACGCAACTGGACTTAGCGCAAGTGTAGCAGGGTACCCAAACATTTGAACTTTGAACGCCAAAGCGTTAGCCATCAAAATGTACGCTCAAAACCGACATGGGATGGCAATACAAATGTTTGTTCAAATCTTTACACAAATGCTCAAATAACCGTGCCACACTTCACGAGTTTGTAAGTATTAGCGTATTTAAAGCTATGTCTGGCGCAGGCATTACAATTTAACTTGACTAAGCTGTAGTGTCACTTCACCCCTATTACCCTTTAGTCTCTGAAAACAATAATTGCGAATTCGCTCGTGACTAACTTCATACCGGCCAAATTATGTCGACGCTGTCTTTTAGCTAATGGCCATATTCAATAAACCAAATTAGTTTGTTTCTCCAGATCGATAATACAAATGAGCCAATAAGAATTTAGCTAGGAAGTCATGCGTATCATTTACTTAATTTTATTGGTTAATTTCCTGGAAATGTGGAGATTTAGATCAAGATCCTTTATTGAAATTACGGAGACGTAACGGGCGGGTGAAATGACTAATTCAGGGCAGGCCAAGTTGAATATTGTGAGTTCATTACCATAACTGACACTGGACTATAATCACATTTTTCCGACATGCTCCAACCAAATCACGACTGCTCTAACACCACCGTACACGTATATTCAATTCCACACACTTCAATCGATAAACACACACATCTAGCGTTTGTTCTAGTCACACTTGCACAGTAGTCACAGGCGCATTACGACGCTCGCCTCTTTATTGTCACTTTACCGCGCGCTAACTGGGAAATGTATATCCTTATTCGTTCTAAGTTTGTTTTCTTCACCCATATCTGTAACAAATAAAATTGTAAATAAGCATATTGAGAAATGCATGTGATAACAGGATGTAAGGAGACCGCTTCCAAAACAGAAATGGTAATAATACACCTTAACATCATTACTGCAAAACACGATTACCTTGCTGTTTACTTGGCATTTTGGTAACGTAAGCTCGCAATTTATAAAGTGTACTTACGCTAAAGTCGGGGTCAATGAGTTGCACTACTGCGTTTCAATACTCAGTGGGGCCTTCGCACTTTGCTCGCGTCAGAATATTTTTGGCACATAACGTTATTAAGAAAAATAAGTTTTCAATTATAATTATAATGACACGTCATTGTATTTATGGGTTCAAACAAGATTGCGTGAAATATTTAAAAAGACATGTTGGCTTATTGTTGATTTTTAGGGGTATCGCCACTATCGCCACCACTACAAACTGTCTTTTTTTTGGAAGCGTTTCCCTTACACCCTGTATACTTTAGTTCATCTTTGCATTTCTTGCTATGCGTCCGTGAGTGCGAGCGTGCGTGTCTGTATGCGTGCGTCGGTATGATATATGAAAAGTTGAACTGAAGCATATGTAATATTTTGGTAGAATCATGTCCTATGGAAATTCTTGTTTGCTTAAGAAGTTTCAACAAACTAAACTATGTATCTTCTTCCGCCGACCCTTATCCCACTCGCAATAGGATCGGCGCAACATGCTTTGGTATACATACAAAGCATTGTATTTATGGTGGCGACATCTGGCACTTGCAGAGATGGATAATCAACTCTAAACATATCTAACTTCATTTTGCATTCCTGGTACTGTACTAATCATAATCTACTTTTATTGACCACCGATAAACTCATTATTTGGTAGTGGTCGCTGGCTTTTTGGATTGCACTACGCTTACCATCAGGTGTAGTGCAGACACTTTGCTGTGCTGGAATAAATAAAAAAAAAAAGTGTGCGTCCCGGGACGCTCGACAGAAGTGATAACTTAAACTAATGTGGGTTAAAGTGAGAGCGGAGAAGCCTGCCTACTGCTACCGTATGCGTGAGAGAAAGGGAAGCCAGACAAAGTGGCGCCGTAAAGCGTTACGTTACGGCGCCATTCTGTCTGGCTTCCCTTAACGCGTTACGTTACGAAGCCCTGTCAAAGTCGTGTCAAAGTCGTGTCAAAGCCGTGTCAAAGCCGTGTCAAAGTCGTGTCAAAGTCGTGTCAAAGTCGTGTCAAAGCCGTGTCAAGGCCGTGTCAAAGCCGTGTCAAAGTCGTATCAAAGTCGTCTCAAAGTCGTGTCAAACCCGTGTCAAAGCCGTGTCAAAGCCGTGTCAAAGTCGTGTCAAAGTCGTTCCAAAGTCGTGTCAAAGTCGTGTCAAAGTCGTGTCAAAGCCGTGTCAAAGCCGTGTCAAAGCCGTGCCAAAGCCGTGTCAAAGTCGTGTCAAAGTCGTGTCACAGTCGTGGCAAAGTCGTGTCAAAGTCGTTTCAAAGTCGTGTCAAAGTCGTGTCAAAGTCCGGTCAAAGCCGTGTCAAAGCCGTGCCAAAGCCGTGTCAAAGTCGTGTCAAAGTCGTGTCACAGTCGTGGCAAAGTCGTGTCAAAGTCGTTTCAAAGTCGTGTCAAAGTCGTGTCAAAGTCCGGTCCAAGCCGACTGGTCACTGTGTGGCGCCACCTGGGAAATTATCGATGTTTCAGGGAGGTCGGCTAACGCTGGCTGGTCGATGGACCGCTCGCGTTACGGAACGTTTCGGTTCACCCTCGCATAAGAAGTTATCACTTCAAAAATCATAATTAAGTCCACGTACCGCCTCGTCAGTAATGGCGTGTATATGCGCCGGGAAGCGGCCCAGCTCCCTGCCCCTGGACGAGACGTACACGCTCTGCCCTCGATGGTACCAACGCCGGTCGTACAACAGCTTGCCGTCCTCCACACGTGTGTCCGACGTGTCCGTACTCTCGCGGACTGGAGATTCACCTGCCATTGAACATATTAGTTGGAACATGGATACTACTGGGTGGTATTTGGTTGGTATACCAGAGCCCATCTGGGTAGTTAGTGTCTATTTTTGTCCCAAGCAGCAGTGAATAATCACTCGACAGTGGTTCGTGACACTGGGCGAGTAGCCGGCTGCGAAACCGAGGTTTCGATTCCCGCACCAAGACAAATATTTGTGTGATCTACAAATATTTATTTTGGGTTTGGGTGTTGTGGGACCGTAAGTCCCTCTTAGTTTTTTTTTTAATACCATAGGCTGGCAAACGAGCAAGTAGGTCACCTGATGGTAAGTGATCTCCACCACCCATGTACGCCCACAATATCAGAATCATGGGCGCGTTGCCGACCTTAAAGGAAAGGGATAATTAGGGATTGGGAAGGGGAGGGGATTTGGGCTTCCGGATATCTCACTCACCGTACGAAACGTAGCAGCAAGCCGCTACTTTACGTCGGTTTTCTGTGAGACAGTGGTAACGACCCGGTCGAGCCAGCTCATTCATGCTGTAGACAAAACAGTCTACAGTGTGGCTCTACCACTCAAAAACTCGTAGTTCCTGATATCCACGATACAGGTTTAACCTAGTGTAGGGTGAGGATTATGTGTGTGACTGTTGGGTGAATTTTGTTCAATCCTTAACATCTTTTCTTCGTTCTTGCGCGGCGGGTTGGGGCGTGCTATGGCTAAGGACATTGAAATGGTATGTATGTTTTGAGGCGGGGCTTGTATACTGACAGTTGTTGGAGCTGAGCCGCTTGCGGGACGGCGGGACGCGCGGCGGGTCGGGGCGTGCGATAGCTAAGGACATTGAAATAATAAGAATGTTTTGTATTCACTGACAGTTGTTAGAGCTGAGCCGCTTGCGTGGCGGCGGGTGTGCGGCGGGACGCGCGGCGGGTCGGGGCGTGCGATGGCCCATTTACATTGAAATGGTAAGAATGTTTTGTATTCACTGACAGTTGTTAGAGCTGAGCCGCTTGCGTGGCGGCGGGTGTGCGGCGGGACGCGCGGCGGGTCGGGGCGTGCGATGGCCCATTTACATTGAAATGGTAAGGATGTTTAGTATACTAACAGTTGTTAGAGCTGAGTCGCTTGCGTGGCGGCGGATGCTGCGGCGGGGGCGGGGGCGGTTGCGGCACGCGCGGCGGCTCGGGGCGTGCGATGGCGCGCAGGTCCGCGTCGATGTCGCGCTCGTCCAGCTGGAAGGTGAGCGCGGTGGCGAGCGGCTTGCGGCGCTTCTCGGGCGCCGGCGCCGGCTCGTTCGCCCGCCGCCGCAGGATCCGCTTCATCACCGGCTTCACCTGCACGTAAACAGCACTGTTCATTACCTGTTCATTCACTAATACATCTCATGTATGCGTTAAAAATAAAAGACATAGGTCAATGGAGAGTGAGTGGTACAAACTGCCAAGAAAAATGTTGATTTCAAACCAACCTGAAGAACATTTATTTAATGAAACATGCACCTCAGACTTTGCTTAGATATGTGTATCCATTGTTAAATATCACTTATTTGAATAGTGAAGGAAACATTGTGAGGAAACCTGTTTACCTGAGAGTTCTCCAAATAATTTTAGAGGTATGGGAAGAATGCCAACCTATAGGGCCAGCATGGTCGACTTATACCTAACCCCCTCTTATTCAATAAAGGAGGCTGACAGCAGGATGATTATATTACAAAGCAAGTATTTATTTATTTAATGTTTAGTAATGATTTAAAATAATTAATTACTTCAACTAAATAAACTTACCTCCATAGAATCTCCATTGAGCTCCATGCTATGCCTTTCACTCTCAATCATCTTCCTCTTATCCTCAAAATCACTGAGCAAATTCTCTTGTAGCTCCACTTTCTTCTCTTCAAACTCTTTCGCCGCTGCCTTCTTCTCTGCTACATACTCCCTCTCAACTACTTCATACATATGATCCCTGGAAATAAGAAACAAATTATTATGTGTTATTAAATTTACAATTTTTATGTATTTTATGCTGTTTTCTTAGCAATTTTTATGTTGACTTCAAATAAATCTTGTTATTTGTAAATGTAAAATGTCTTTATTCATGACATAAACACCATAAAATTATGACAATAACGGTGAGGAATTCTAATTGAGAAAATATCAACCTAACCAAGTCTGTAATAAAACTTAGTTTGATACAAACACTGTCAATAAAATTTTATTTTTTTAGAAAACAACAAAAAAAATTTTTACTTGTATATTTTATTCAACCGCAGCCTCTCATGGAGCTGATGTTCCAACCGTTTCACCCTTTTCAGGTACTCCGGATGGATGCCATCCTCCAACTGCTGCAATTGTTTCTTCAAGCTAGCCAACTTGTCCTGGTACATCCTGGAATTAAGAACACGGCAGTTTAGGAATGTTACTCAAGAGTTTAATAGTAGCTATTTTTTTATCACTTTTACTTTTTTTTACTTTTATTTGCCTTACTATTTTTCTTTCACTTTATTTTTTATCACTTTCTGATTAAAAGTATTTTAAGTAGAATGCTATAGGAGTATTGAAATACTTAATATTTAATTAAAAATGTTGCTATTTAATATATCTAGGTCTATGTACTTTACGAAATTTCAGTAATTTATCATTTAAACAGTGAAAAAGAAATAATGTGGTCTGGGTCCAACAGTGGGACAGTAAAAATGCTAGAAAATGGTGATGTAGTGTAATGTAAAGTGACTAATAAAATACTGAAAAAAAAAATTGTAGCAACTTTTTTTTTTCTAATTACCCGTTTCCCTGATTTTAAAAACTTTTTTATGAAAATGAATGTTGTGAAAATATAAAGGTTTGTATATGTTTACTCTCTAGTAAAGTTGATATCTTTAGATGGGAGGTAAGGTGTATAGTATAATAGATAAAAATTATCTCAATGCTTTTAATGTGTTAACAATTTTATTTCTGATATTGATTAATAATCGGCATGGCGTATTGGTATTGCGTACGCAGTATGACTGTAGTGCTGAGGTCTCAGGTTTGATCCCCAGGTTGGGTCAAGTGATATTGGGTTTACCTATAACGAAATGCTCAGTATCGACCCGAAGGGTGGAATAGTGCCCGGTATAGCAATAGGCCCCTATCACACTATGAGACAGAAACACACTCTGCGAAATGTGAGTGTACTGGTTACACCTCTGCCTAATCCTTGGGAGATTACAGGCGGGAGTGTGTATGTATGTATGTATTAATTAATAAAAATTGTGTAAATTTCAAGATATGTACAGGTTAAAGAGAAGGAACTGAAATTCATAAGTTAAAGTTTTTTATGATGTAGAGTGGAAAGATTAAATAAAATTTATATTACTAAAGTGGTTTTTGCAATTGACTGTACTGGTTACTTCTTAAAGTTTAAATATGCTTAGACCTATTGATGTTTACTTTTGAAAAATCAGACATAAAATAGTAAGATGCTGAATTTACCACATTTATATATAATTGTGAGTGTTCTTTAGAAAGTGTGTAAGGTAAACATATTGGGCCTTATTAGAAAGTATATCCTAATGTAAAACAAGGTTTATATCAGCCAGTTTGTATGGGTCACCTTAGTTACTAGTTGTTAGAAACCTAATTTACATTTTAATATGTTTTTAATAAGACCCTATGTGTAGTCCTTGCAGGATATTATGCCATTTATTGAAGGTCATATATCGTAATCAAATGCTATATAGACAAATTGGTAAACAATGTATATATCTTACTGTTCTTTAACTTCCAATGGTTCATCATTGTTTGGGATGTCTGTCTCACTGGCCTCCTCGGTATCTGAAATTTCATCATAGGAATGTTTTTGTAGCAATATGTTAAGCACATGACGCAGCTTGTCAAAGTAAACATAAATATATGACAGATAGAAAAAAAATGTTTATATTGACTAACAAAACATAACCAAAATTTATGTACATCGAAATATGGTATATAGTTTTTACTATAAACATTTTTCACGGTGAAAGTGACGTGAAAACAGAACAATTACGTCATCAAATGGTCTGATCGCGAAATAGGCGGGAACAACAAGTACGACCATACTTGCTGACACGATAACCTTGTTGTCATTACATAACATATGTTTACATGTCATTTAGGACTTGATTAGATTGTTGTGCGTGACTCCCAAGGACTTATTGGCGAGATAACAGACCAAAACAGGTGTAGGACAATGATCGTAAACAATACCTTCGTCGCTGTCGTCCACTGGCGGCGGCGGCGGCACCGTCTCCTCCCGATCCCTATATTCGTCTAAATCGTCGTACCCGTCGTCTTCGAAGTCATACTCATCACCCGGGCCCGAATATGGTGATCCTTGGTAAGACATGGTCGAGGCGACGCGTAACAGTTGCATACAGATTGAATGCGAACACCGCTTCACAAACAAAATCTGTACACAGGAAACGCGGGCCGATACACGAGCAATAAATGGCAGGTGCCAGTTATGTCACTCATATAAAGAATTTATCTTAAATTCCACTCGGACGAAAAAACGAAATTGGAGCAAGTTGAAGCTGTTTTACGTCAAACTGGACAAAAGCATCATATAATACGGCTAATATAGAATGTCTCAATTTTACATATTGAATGGCGCTAGCGAGGCGTTGTTTGCCATGAGATAAAAAGAGACTTCCGAGAGTTTGCGCAGAAAATCCGTTATTAATTTGACAGTATAACTATTATCATAGACAAAGTAGAGTGATTTATGTGATCGATATTATTATTTACAAGATTTGAATAGTAGAATATAAATATATATCGATTAATTTTAAAGTTTCAACTGATTAACTATAATATTGTATCATATTTATCTAATCTGTAATATTCTATTTAAAAAATGGTAATAGTAGATAAATAATTGATATAAGGAGTACCTAATTAAATAAATAAAAACAAGTAACAATCACATCTCTGTCACAATCCTGACCCCCACTGGAGATATAAGTCTGTGTCATGGGTATCAGGAACTACAAGAGATTTACGGTCTCACAACACCCCAAACGATGTTCTAATGATGAACTCGTTCGAAACATCGGAAAATAATTAAATAGATAGGTAATTACACCGTCCGATCCGTTTAAATAAATATTATAGTACGTAACTGTGTTAATAATTACATTATAAATCAAGCATATTAGTATCATATAAATACAAAGCCAACAAGTGATAGAATAAGAAAGAAAGATAATACATTTACTTCAGACTTGCACAACACACAAAATAAAACAATATACTAATACATAATGATTTTGTACGTTTACGCGAATATTACTCATTGAAATAAAACTAATTTAAACGGATTTTATCGCGGTTTTTTATTAATGTTGATCCCGACGTTTCGAAGACTTTTCAGCCTTCGTGGTCACGGGGGGGAGTTTTATTTCAATATACTAATACGATAAAAATATATAATTTATCAACAAACATAATTAATTATGCAGTTTATACTTATAGTCATGAAAATGTCCCAGCTTTCTTTTTTTTAAATATCTATATTTTGAGTTTCCCTTGTTGACGGTCTCTTTATTTGGTTTTACAAACATTCTTAAGAATACACGCATGCACGCACACACACACACATATTTAAATATTATGTATTAGTACGACGCGACGGGCTCTCCGCATTGTGAACGATACAGGCGTTACAAGAAGCTTAGAACCGTTGCAATTGCGAAGGGACATTGCCTCGCTAAGCGTCTTTTATCGTCTGTATCACGGTGAGTGCTCTGAAGAATAGTTTGACCTTATCTCATCCTCACCTTTCCTTAACAGAGCCACAGCTTCATGGTATCCTCCATCTCGGGTCGAACTAAAAAGTTCACTAAATCTTACTTCTGTCGGATCATTAAGCTGTGGATCAGTTTGCCGTCACATGTGTTCCCTCCTTCCTATAATATAGGGTCCTTAACACGAAGTGTGAAGAAGCAGTTAGGCAGGCCGGCATGGTCTTGCCGACCTACACATTTTGTTTGTCGTTGGTCCACACTATTCCTGGATTAAGCTACACTTACCATCAGGTGTAGCGTAGTCACTTTGCCGAACCTGGATAAAAAAATAAAAAAATGTAATTAATGACAATGGTAGCTATAATTCACTTAAACGGGATATGAATTATTGTAGAATCGATTTAATATTAGCGCAATGAGTCATCCAATTTCAGGTAATCTGTGGAGTTGAAAAATGGAATCTTGTCTATTGTTGTGATTTGACGTCACGAGTAGTGGACGTCATCTTGAATAAAATTCATATTTTTATTATTTATTTTGTTAAATTAAACACGTAACTAGTACGATAATAAGTGTTTCCAATCGTTTAACGACCATATTAGGCAACCTTGTGATGAGTTTATTAGTTGTTTGTTGTGTTTGTATCTAGTGAAGGTGACGCTTTGTGAGGTGATGTAATTTAGGTGATTGGGTGGCTTCCTAGTCCTAGGCAGTACAATGGAGGAATCTTCATTCACGATCCCGGCCGACGACAATGGTGATACTGAGCTCGACCCTAGAATCCAGGTCAGTGAGTGACAATATAATGTACTGAGTAAAAGTAACGGTAGACCTTCGTAACAGCAAAGATGAGCGTTAATTTCGTAGATTATTTCGCCAACGAGCATAATGGATACGATATACTTTACCAAAATATGAAATACGGACTCATTGCCAGCAAAGAGCTCTCCGAGTACCTTAGAGAGAGATCGAACATCGAGGAGACAAATTCAAAGTCATTGGCGAAGCTAGCGAAACAGGCGAACAGTAACTGCGCACAGGGCACTTTCGCGCCCTTCTGGGGTGTGTTGAAATGTTCCGCGGAGAAATTGTCCAACTTACATCAGCACATGTTCCAAAAAGTCAGCGAGCTGGTGAAGGATGTCGCGCGATACGCTGATGAACTTCACAAAAAACATAAAGCTGTAAAAGACTCAGAGTCGAACACTTTAGAAGTAGTACTACTTATACAAAACACTAAGCAGGCACTACAGAAGGCCAAAGATGTGTACACCACAAAAACAGCCGAAATGGAGAAGTTGAGGAAAGATAATGCTTCTGCTAAAGATATCGAAAAGGCTGAAGTTAAACTGAAGAAACTGCATGAAGACTACAGGCAACTGGCTGAAAAGTACAACCTTGTAAAACAAGACTTTGAAAAGAAAATGACACAGACATGCAAACATTTTCAAGATGTTGAAGAGGCACATTTGAAACAGATGAAACAATTTGTAAACTCATATGCAGACATCATACAAAACAACCATGATCTAATGGGGCAAGTACACAGGGATTTCAAACACCAATGTTTAGAATTAACAGTGGAAAAATTGTTGGAACAATTTTTGATAGAGAAATATAATTCTATAGAGAAAGCAGTTTTAGTTGAACTGCCTCCTGCATTACCTAAGCCAGGGTCAGCTAATAATTCCATATCTGAAGCCGATCAGATATCTACAGTCTCAAATGGGTCTCACAAGCCCGCTCAACCAGCTAAAGCACCCAAAAAAGAACCATCTTTTGCAACTAAGACATCAAGAAGAACTACCTCACTTTTGAATCTATTTACACCAAATTTTCAAAGTAAGGATGAGCCTACAGGCAGCATTGATGGTAATGCACCATGTTCCGCACCTTCAAGCCCCAGTGGTACACCAGCGACACCAGTAGCACCTGATAAAGATGACAATATGGTACGAAATCCGATCCGTGAATCGAAATGGTTCCGAAGACCCAAGCCCAAACAGAAAAAGTCCAAAAAGAAAAAAGATGAGATATCAGAAAATGCAAATGCAAGTGATAAGGCTGATATAGAGGAAAAAGAAGAAGATGCGCCCACAAAAGATGACTTGATCAATTCACCTGAGGTAGATGATGAGGGATACTGCATCAGACCAAAAGACGAAAAGGGCAGTGTCTACTCATCAACAGATTCAGACTCTGAAGAGGAGAGGGAACAAAAAATTCATGTAGAAATTAAACCTATTTCCAATGGCGACGCGCCTATGTCGGCGAGTGTGGATGAGTTGCGAGCTACTGTAGAAAATATTTCTTTGTACAAAATCGGTACTACGCGGCGCGGTTCTAATGCAAACACAAGCAAAGCAAGCAGTGATTTATTAGATTTGAACTTCTTTCAAAGTCCCACTGTCAGTAATCCCACATCACCACATGCTAATGTCTCAAATCCTTATGCTCCTTTACAAGGAAACCAATCACATTTACTCGAGAGCCCAACACCCATATCGAACTCCGATGTCGGCGATCTCTTCTCCGAAGTTGGAGAGATGAGCCAAACAAACATGCGAACCTCTACGCCCACGATAACTTCGATTTCTTTGCCGCGTCCGCCCTCGAGACGATCCGAGGGCGACTTCCGGACAGCCGGCTCCACCGGCTCTCGCGGCCCATCTCCCCTCACGATCGGAATGGCGGATACAATACCGTTGGCTGTCGCTTTCCATGAGATAATACATTCTTATTTCCGCGGCACCGAGGAGTCTAAATGTCAAGTGAAAATGTCGGGAGACATGATGCTATCCTTCCCCACGGGGATAGTAGGCGTCCTCGCAAATAACCCTAACCCAGCGAAACTATGCTTCAGACTGAAAAATATACACCGATTAGACAATGTACTCCCTAACAAACAACTGATCACCATAAACATTATGATGTCGACGCGCGACAGCACCGTTGTCGAATTTAACATGCCGGCACTCACTTCACTGTTGAAACGACAATCCGAGAAGAATCCCACCGCACAGTATTTCAACGTTGATATATTGAAATATCAAATCCGACCTAAAAGCGGTGCCGCGTCGTGCCCCTTCCAACTAGTCGCTTATTGGAAATGTGAAAAAGACCACACGGATCTCAAAGTCGATTATAAATATAATTTGCATGCTATGAGCCCGCCATCGCCGCTCCTGAACGTGTCGGTATGCGTGCCTATGACAGGCGCTGTCAAGAATGTGATCGCAATGCCGAAAAGCATTTGGAACGCGGAGGCCGAGCAGGCGCTGTGGCGGTTCACGGAGTTGTCTCAGCACTCGGAAGACAGAGGGGTCGGGTCGCTGCGGGCGCGTTTCGAGCTGGGTCAGGGTCCGTCTAGTAAGTCTACCATCTCCACGCAGTTCAACTGCGAGGGCGCGACCCTGTCTGGCATTGAGTTCGAGTTGATAGGCAGTGGTTACCGGCTATCGCTGGTGAAGCGGCGCTTCGTCTCTGGCAAATACATTTGTGATAGTGAAGTGAACTGATAGGTCCAAATCCCTTATGAATCCGCCAGTTTGTATCGTAATTCTGGTTGTCATATTCCGAAATGCGTATGCGACGTGTAGATTTTTACATTGCGGTATATGTTCGAGTACCTTGTAGGACTTGTTTCCTGTCCATGAATGTAAGCTGCGATTTATATCACAACACATTTTTGTCAATTTAGAAATTAAATTGTTAGTTTATAATTTCGTAAAATGTTTTAATAATTAAGGATATGTTATGCTGGATTACTAACTTATTTTTTCAGATTAAAAATCGTGCCATTTTATACTGTATTAAAATATTTTACACTGAGTAATGTTCCTTGCACACACTATAGTATGTCAATATAATGTACAGACTATTAGTACATTAAAATTTAAATGTCATATAATTATTACAAATTACATTAAAGAAGCTGTGAAAAAAAGCAATATTTGTAAGCAAGTATGTAATTAAATTAAGAATTTCTTTGTAAATGCCCTTCATCCCTCGACTGACTTGAATGGAAGATAGGTAGATTACTAAATAATAACTATACAATGTACATGATTTTTTTCTTAATTTAGTTTTGCTCTTGATTGCTTTTATTATTTTCTTATATGGGTCTAAGTTAATGAAATAACTTTTTTAAAACAAGTCACAACTAAGAGCAGAAAATAAATTTATAATTGGTATAAACCAAAATCTTGCATTACCCAGTTATGATACTGTACACATTGGTACTAATGAGGATTAACAGAATCTCGTGTTGTTTTCAACAATACATTTTTTATATGAATATATTTTCAATATTGAAAATCTTTTTTTTTTGTGTTTGGAATATAAATGGTAAATGGCTGGTTTCCTTATGTAGATTGTAAAGTTTGCAAGTAGCATGTACCCAGCATTTATTTAGTTCACAATCATAAAGACATGTTACTTTTCTTCAAAGTCTATTTTCACCTTACATTGACTTCAGTGTAAATGTGATTTGATTTTTATAATTTTTTAACCATTTGTAATCTCATAGTTTATGTATTATTTAGTTAGTATATTTTTGTCATACATTTTTTTGTACCAGTGGCCTCATTTTTACTGCACATTGTGTCATCGGTAAAGATAGATCAACCAGTGTTATTTTTGTGTAGCAACATTTCTGTATTATGTGTATCTTTTTTAATGTCATCTGCCTTATGCAAGTAGTCTTGAAAAATCTTCAAGTGATTTTTATTACCTATGTTTTAATATTACTCCATCACTCACTATTATATTATTCATTTATTTGTATTCAGTGTTGCTCACTAAAATGATCACAGTTTTGGTCTTATAGAATATGTAAAGGAGAAGTTTTCGTACCAGACTGTAAGGTCAACCCATTTCTAGTACCTACTACTGAACCATTCCATTTGTCTTTATCACTGTTAATTTAAGTAATTTTTAATTTATATTCAATCATTATTATGTAATGAATATTTTGATGGAATTTCACTCGGCAGTTTAATAATTAAATTACATATTTATTTAGAATTCATAATGTTACTAAATGTGTGAGAACGTAAAAAATACATTTACTAACTAAATTATTGTTAAATTAATTTACAGTACATCACATTTTTACTGTTTATAACATTTGCAGATAATACTAAACTAAAATATATAATCGTAAATTATGAATTTTCGCTGAATTTAAACTATACTAATTAATGTTTCTTTGCTCTTGCACACGATCAAATTAAAGAAAAAAAAATGTGCAAAATCCAATGCGTAAAACATATTTTTGTAACGTAAAATTTATGATATGTAATTCTAATATAATGTATGTAATTATGTTAATTTTTGAAATAAAATGTAATTTTAGCATTTCACACTGTGTTTTATCAAAATGTGTTGCCATATGCCAACATGTCAAGATAACTAAGTAAGTAACGTTTTATTTTGTCGCTTACGTGTGTAGGGACAGGAAACAATCCTCATAAGGTACATTTAGATAAAATATTTTAGATTTTTTTTTATCTGGTATAGATAAATGTATGTTTAGTACGGAGTATTGCAGTAATGGATGGGATGTTTCCAGTCTCTACATGTTGTTTGTTGTTGCCTTACGTTTGGGAGTGCGGTGTTCGCGTGCCATGTGACTGTCTTAAGCTGTTCACCAATTTTCAGGTGGAGCTGGAGAAATTGAACGCGGCCACCGATGAGATCAATAAGCTCGAGCTGGAACTCGATGTGAGTTGTTATTTTACTACTACACTAGCTTTTCCTCGCGGCTCCACTCGCGTGATCTGCTTTTTTCGGGATAAAAAGTAGCCTATGTCTTATTCTGATATATAAGCTATATTATTGTAAAGTTTCATTAAAATCCATTCAGTAGTTTTAAGTAACAAACATCCATCCATACTTACAAACTTTCGCGTTTATAATATTAGTAGGATTAAGACTGTTTACGTACGTACTGCGTACGAATCTGCTGATTAACGGACGAAGCAATGGTGAAAATTGATTCCCGTTGCGGGTTGTGGGGGTCAGACACCGATTCGCTCTACGTTATACAAAATCCACCGTCAAATCATGATGGGAAGGTTAGGCCGTGATAACCACATATAATTTAAATTAAAAATCGTAATCGTTTATCTTCGTAAAGGACAGACTTCTATTATATACTTGTGTTTGTGGTACAAGAAAATAGTCATCCAAATAGGGCCTTATAAGGAACATCAGCACTAGCCCGCGATTTTTTTAAACTGCAGCTTCGACATAATTATATCGATGAAAATAATTTTTGCCCAAACAAATACTTTGTTTGTTTAATCTTGCTCCATCCTAAAATTAGTCTAAGAGTAAGCACTGCATACCAGTTTCGGATATTACGTTCTTGTTCGTTTAATATCAATTAACACAATTTACACTCATAACGGATTTTTATCGCCAAGCGTCTCGATACGTATTGCGTAAATACGCCGTGACCGACAACTTTAATCATTGACAAAGACGAAGCCAAGGTCTGAGACTTTCTTTGTGGTATTTTGGTCTCCTGATGGTAAATAATCTCCACCGCCCATGTACGCTCACAATACCAGAAGAATCATGGGCGCGTTGCCTTAAATTAGGGATTGGGAAGCGGACGAGGATTTCGACCTCCGGATGTCTCACTCACCGTACGAAACGCAGCAGCAAGCCGCTACTTTACGTCGGTTTTCTGTGAGACAGTGGTAATGAGCCGTCCCATTTGTGCTGTAGAAAAAACTATCTACAGCGTGGCTCTACCATTCAAAAACAAGTTACAGATAAAAAAAGATGTCGGTTTATAAACACAACCACCCTTTGCTCAAAAGTCCTGATTTCTAGCCATATTCGTGAAATCATAATAGAAAATATTATGTTCTTTGCTTACTTTAAAGGAAATAACAACATGGCATGTTTATCAGTACAGTTTATGTTAAATACCTTTCCAGTAGTGTTGTTGCGTCTCCCATTCGTTCTAATATTAATAAAAATCTATAAATAAATCTTATAAAATGTGAAAATCTCGTGGAAATCGATTTCATGTTTTTTTTTTCTTCATTTTTGAACATACAAAGAACTACAAAATAATTTGTGTTGCAAAGTTTGCTACGTAATGTCTTAAACAAAAAATCGATTTGTTTAAGAAATGCAATAAAATAATAAACTAATTGATCGAATTCTATGCAGCAGTTTTTCAGGTTATTGTCCCAGATGTTCAAAACAACTGTTTATCGTTCAAGTGCTGAATCTTGCTCCAAATAGATAACATGAAATTTCATGACAGTTGTAATGTGTTTTTGGGAACGAACTGAGATATGATTGACACTTCACATTTTTCATATTTCACCATAGCTAGCCCTTTCCCCCGGCTCGGTTCCGTTAAGTAATAGTATAAACGTATTAACATGGGTTCTTCATAAATATCAAAATAAATCCATCAGCAGATCCTACATTTCTGTTCACTCGAAATTCCAATTCAAATCTAACTGGAATATACATCCAATTGGCTATTCCCAAAACCACTTATGTCAAGTGACAATCGGTGGAAAAAGCGGAAAGTCCTCTTGTATCGTTCCAACAACAAGGTTCTGCGCAGTGCATCTCGGAAGCATCGAACGTGGCCGAGACAATGGACGGCCGGTTCTGAAGGCACTACCGTGAAGTGTCTTTTGTAGCAAACGTCATGAAGATCCAGTTACATATGCACTTCATATCCCAGTGAGATGTTGGCTTTCCTAGAATACTAGAAATGGTTAAAGAGATATAAAATTATAAACAACTTATTGGTTGTTCAGCTGTTTGAAGAAAAATAGCAGTGTCTACAATAAAGATTGTCAAAAAAATCGTAGTCAATCTAAATGCAGTTTCCGCGATCTTGGTAGAAGACATAGATTACAATAACACGACTAAAAGAGACATAAACTACGGTTAAAATCCTAAATTTACTCAATTCAGCACTGTATTTGATGAAAATCATCAAGTACCGCCAGATTCTTGAAACAAAATCCTCTAATTTGCTATTAATTACGTCGAATTATAATTTTCCAATATTGTTATGCCCAAATACATTTTCCAATATTTACATTAATTTATACAAAACGTAGCAATTACGTGTTTAAGCCCAGGTTTATGTATAAAATGCACGTACTCACGCGATAAGCCACATTTGCATTTGAGGTTACTACTGCATACTAATACCATAAAAATTTTATTAAAAAAACTGGCCTCCATTTCCGTAGTATTATTTTGGCACAAAATTTCTTCCAGCTAATGCCTCGGTCTAGTTCCGAAATAGGCCAGCTCGGTGTAGTGACATAACGGGAGTTATTCGAACATGTTAAAATTGGCTATAGTATTCGATACATGAGGTATGACATAATTCGATACGTTACGACAATTTTCGCGTGGCTATTAATGGTTGATCATTCATCTGCTGTTTAAATCGTCACAAGACATATAAACCTTATAACTCGGATTACTTTCTCGTTTGCTGACCTCTGCAGTAAAAAATATGTTTCTCGCTTTTCCATTTTGTGTATTGTGGTAAACTTTATTCACCTGACTTGTCCTTCATTAATGTCCAGGCTGATGAAAGTTCTTTGAGGTGCTTTAGACCCCTTTCAACTGTTTTTTTAGGGCTCGGCAGTGTTGTCGGTTCTTTCATAATTCACCCTCTTGTATCGTTCATTGTAAATATGTAATATTATAAATAAACTATATTTTTAATATTTTGTTGGTAAATCTATTTTGTCATCCATGTTAGGAGTTGCTTCTGCGTTAATTTTTATACTACATTAAACGATACAGAAAATGATACTAAAATCCCTTATATGAAAACAGAATCAAAATTGGTTGGATCTAAGGTCGGTGCGTAGCAGAAATATCGCACTATCTCCATCGCACGTCTGCACTGTAATGGCCAGTGCAAATATTGATGTCACAATATGTGCATCCTTTTTCTGTCATTTGACAATTACCCCATCAGTCATACTTTAATGGCTTATAAATTATTTATTTTTTATCGGATTTAAAAATGCTTTCGTTTATCGATTTTGGATAACGCGAGTTATTGATTAAGATTAATTAAAATAATCGAGACCAACTATCCCATTTGAAAAGATCTAGCATCGTCAATAGACTACTTGGTTCAAGGTAAAAGTTCTTCTTCTTTTTATTTATGGCTTTCGCAGTATTATGCATTTAGCCAGTGTTAAGTATAATTTATTTTCAAGTAATTTTTACAAGAACGATGAAACACGGGTGCGGTCGGTTTCAAGGTCTTGTCGGAGTTTTGGTGTTAACTCTTTTCAGTACGATACTTAATTCACTTATTTCAATGTTTCCATACACTGTTCATCACCGTCAATGTTTATTGAACAAATCCACACCACTTTTATACAACAAACACAACTCTAAACTAGTTTATAAAATAAATTAAAATAAGCCATGAACTGCACTGTCAGAATTCCCGCCAAAACTCAAGGTAAAAGTTGATGATGATGATGATATATACATAAAGGGGCGTCCATTAATTACGTGAGGCATTTTTGGCGATTCTCCGACTCTCTCAACCCCTCTGGTAAAATTTAGCTCAACCTCTCCCATCCTCCAATGTCAAGTGATATTTTCCAAAATATGTATTTTTTTATGTAAATGCGTTGGATTTATTCTAACTAAAAAACATTAAAGATTTGGCCATATTTTAGTGACATGTTTTACTTAATTTAACCCAAATTTCTCGTAATTTGACTCTGTTTCTTGAGGGGAAAAATTGCGTGATATTCGCCTAGACCCCAAAGTAAGATTAGATGAGATTCGGCTTGCCCCCTCCTCCTTAAACAGCTCACGTAATTAATGGACGCGCCCCCTAAATGATAAGCGAATAATACATTATAAACTAGTCGTACAGGTGAACCTAAAGTAACCTACATACGGCTAGGTCGGATTCGCCTTTCTATACATATTTCCGTGTATTTTTTGTTGTAAGTACTGTACAGTCGTTCCGTGTTCCCGGAAACGGAAGTTGTAAGTTAACATAATGTTTATGTATCGATAATTGAAAACCGTTGCGACACAAATTCCAATGACACTCGTCAAATACAATGAGCGACAGACATTATGTCGAAATCAATAATCATAAATTAATTTGTCGTGTCTGTAGATACTGAACTTAGTGAATTTTCGGACTTTTAGATATTTCGGCGTTGATATTTTATTATTAAAAAGCTAATAATCCATATTAAAATATTTTACGGTTTAATAAAAAAAATCATCAATTCAGCTGATTTGTTTTTTATTTTTACCGGCCACGGCAAAGTGACTGCACTACACCTGATGGTAAGCACAGTGCAGTAGAAAAAATCAGTGCGTACCAACAAACCATGAGTTTATCGGTGGTCACCAAAATCATGCCGGCCTATATCAATGTTTCTTCACTCTCCGAAGAGGAAAGAACCAAATCGAGGGGCTTGCGACAGGCAGGCGGATGACCGATGCAGGTACAGAGATACAAGGATGTACCTCTATACCCGCCCCAACCAACCATTAAATCATGTGACTGTTGGGTGTTATTATTATTATTATGTCACGTTATCCAACTCGATAACTTGATATCCACGTTCCCATATTCCGCATAAACAGGCCCTGTTGATCGGTAAAGGTGGGGTTCGCGGCCGATGCTAGCTAGATTGGGTCAATTGGGTACTAGCCTCGTTTGTATCTCGCTTGATATGTTTGTTTTGCTCACCGCCCGTGGATCAATTGGCTCTCTGTCATCTTGAACTATAATATATGTATGTGATTTCTAGATTCGTTTGCCTAATAGACGATCCAATGGCCAATTTACGCCAATCGTAAGATATTCACTGGGTGTCATACGAGGTGATAGTTCCCTCGTATGCGAGAGGCCGTCTGGGTTTGGTACCACTACTTTGTCTATTTCTGCCGCCAAGCAACAGGCCAAACAGGCCTCTCGCATACGAGGGACCGACCACCTTGTTGCTTTTATTAGGTTCATGGGAAATCCATTCCAGTGCATTTGTTTTGAATTCGAAGCTGTGTGAATGCTGGATTATGTGGTAATTGAAACCAGTGATTACAGACGTAGACGTTTGAAATAAGTTTGGTCACAGAATTTTCTCTTCGTAATCGTTTATACCGTTTTTCTTTCTTGATTGTTCTTCTATTGGTTTAGGAGTTTTTCTTTCTTCTTGTTGTGGCGAATCGGGGGAGCGAAGAAGGCGAACTGGTTTCCCTCGGTTGAATATAACATAAAACAATTTAAACAAAATTATTTACAATTTATTGGACCCTCATCCTGCACAGGAGCTAGTTCTAATAATGAGTTACTTCATCAATTAATTAACTATAAAAGTAAAACATAGCATAGTTATTTCATCACAGAACATCAATAACAGTAAATCGTGTTAACATAACGTTAACTTCCAACAGAGAATCAAATGTGCATTCCACAACATAGTCTTTGTATTCAAGTCAGAAGTGCTAATGAACTTGCAAATGAGATATATTGCAGATGCCTCCCTCTAATTTGCATCCATGGTCTTAGTTTATGATGCTTAAAATGTTCCCTAGATGTTTATGGATGATTTTTTTTTATTAGATAAAAGGCATAAAACAGAAAACAATCAATTACAATTATTAATACTTAAATACTAAAAACTTAATGCCCTAGATCGTCTTCCTAGGTATATGCCCTAATAAAAACACAATGCGGCAGTGTACCACTAAAAAAGAAAGAAAAATATAAATTTACACGCTACTTAAGTATTTTTCGACACTACTAAAAAAGGCCCGATCCTGCTGTTCATGATATCAATTGGACCTGGTTACGCAAAAAGAAACCAACCCACAGCAAGTTCAAATGGAGATACTGATTTTGTTCTACTAAATTCAATAATTTAAACCAATTTTACCTAGTAGTTTTATTAAATATTTGATTGAATGACGAGACGAGCAAGGCGCTCGCCAGACGGCCTCTCGCATACGAGGGACCTACCACCTTGTAGAATTATGGAAAACCGGGCATGAAATATATTCCATGTAGGATTTTGCAAAAAAAATCATCGAAGCGCCATCATGCCACAGAAAAGTACTTCTCACCCACATAAGTCTGATTGTTTTATAACACCCCTCTTTTTAGTGAAGATAAAAATAAAGATACTTTAGCATAATGAACTAAAGATATACTAGAACCATGGAACTAGTAGTTAACAGTAATTTGTAGTTTTAATACGCACACCACATCCATCACCACACGACTGCCTCTACGAGTTGTATTGTGTATAGTACGACTGCTGTGCTAAGGTCTCAGGTTCGATCCCCGTGTCGGATCAAATGATAATGGGTTTCTCTATCATGAATTGCTCAGTATCGGCCCGGAGTCTGGAATTGTGCCCGGTATGGCGATAGGCTCGCCTCCTATTACGCCTCCTCCTCCTATATCATGGGACTGAATTACGCTCGGCCAAATCTGTTTTTACTGGTTACACCTCTGCCTACGTCTACGTGGGTGCGTATGTATGTATGTACCACGCCCTAACCACAAACCCGTCCTCTTCCAGGAGTCTATGAAAACATTCCATTTACTGCTGAACGAGACGTCACGTCGCCTGCAGGGGCTGTCGAAGAGGCTGGGCACGTGCGTCGACAAGTCCAGACCATACTACGACGCTGTGGGTGTAGCGGCCAGTGCAAGATCCGAGTGCCAGAAGGCTGCTGTGCAGTATCAGAGAGCTAGTGGTAAGAGTTTTAATATTATGCACTTCAGAATGTATTGACGTGGAAAAAGCAATGGCCAAGCGGGGAGGGGAACGGATTACAGAGACGGAGGTTCGCGTTTGAGTCCCAAGACACGCATCTCTCTCTACCTTTCGAAGTTACAAGAGTATAACGGTGGTCACCTGAGTAATGCCGGCCTGTATAAATGCTTTTTCCCTCTTCGGAGAGGGAAGGACTGGACAAGCGTATGACCGATCCAGGCACAGTAATACAAAGATTTACCCCTATACTCGCCCCAATCAACCTATTTTTTTTGTTAGTGCCTTGTATTGTTGTTTATTACTCGTTTTTTAAACAATTGTACATTATGTGTTGTGCATTGAATAATTTCTTTCTATCTTTAATGTTGAAGGAAAAGATCTTCAGCATACTTGAGTTCTCCATAAAATCGAGGGTATGTGAAGTCTACCATCCCGCATAAGGCAAAGCATGGTGTACTAGATTGTAATAAACCTTCTCAATTGGGGAAGAGATCACTGCCCAGCAGTAAAACCGTATAAATGTTGAAATATATATATTTTTAATATTACAATGTCATATCCTACAAATATACTAGAACTAGCTTTTTCTCGCGGCTGCGGGCTGCGGCGCCCGCATGATCTGCTTTTTCCGGGATAAAAAGTAGCCTATGTCCTATTCTGATGTATAAGCTATATTATTGTGAAGTTTCATTAAAATCCATTCAGTAGTTTTTACGTCAAAGAGTAACAAACATACATCCATCCATCCATACTTACAAACTTTCGCGTTTATAATATTAGTAGGATATATTTTACCGGTACGCTCTCCGTCCACATGTTAACGCCCACTATGTTTACAAACTTCAGTAAGCTGATTATTTACTGTAAAATTTAGGACATCATGTCTGTGAAAAGTAGCTGCTTGTTAATTGGAATTACATTTTGTTCTATGAAAATTACACGAGCGAAAAATCAACGTATCTATACATATGTATGGCGAGGCCAATTAATTTTTCTACATACACATATAATAGAACAACAGCAAAAGAAAAAAACATACATTTATACATAGATAAGTTTAGCCCTTTATTAAACATCACGTTCGCATATGACCTCTCATGCGACCTTGACCGACACGGGCCTCAGAGCGAACAGCGCAGCATGTCCGCCTGGCGTATCGCATAATGTGTTCGCTTTTAGTAAGGATTTCTACTATAGAAGAGCGCCAAAATTGCTGTGTAAAAGATAACACTAATGGTCATACCTATTGACCTATATACCTATTGGAAGGAGGGGCTTCCAATAGATATCGATAACGAGGTCATAAAAATTATTACTAACCAGCTGATTTTTTTTGTTTTTACTTAGTTAATATTTATATAATTTAACAGTCATATTGTCCTACAAATAAAATAATAAATTTTTGAGTATCATCAAATCGAAATATTCTATCCTTGCTACCTCTGTTAGCTACCACAATAGAGAATTTTCGCATAGGGAATTGTTGGGCGTCTCATCGAAACGAAGCTACTCACGGAAAATTAGCTTGATAGTAATCAAGTGGATCAGCTGGCCCAGGGAACCCGGACCATAAGGGTTCGTTTTACAAAGGTCATTTCAATTTGCGCCAGTTAGCTTCTTAAGCAGCTAAGTTAAGTTGACTTGATTGTTTTGTTTATCAAATCAATCACTTAGTTACTCAAAACTCATAGGTGCTCAAACGTATTTCGTTTACCGCTCACTCTGAGCATTTATTTTCTAGCGCCCACCGAAAGCCCCACGAAAATATTCTAAATATACCTAGTGCTTGACTCCTATGAGCCATCCTTTTGCTAAGTAAACTCTTCATCCTTAGACCCCTCGCTCCTTCCAGCTCTCACAAGAGGGTGTTATCGACCACTTTGAGAAAGACCGCAGCCAAAACATATTGCAGATTTTTTAAATCGTTAAAAAATATATAATTTAGAAGCAATTCAAATGTGTTGTTTCAATTAAATTACTGTGATCACTCCCTGTCTGAAAGTCTGAGGGTGAACTTTAATACCGATGCTTATCTGTTGCTATTACTAATCTATGAGAGCACTGAAAGGTAAAAATGACTTTTACCTGAGAGATCCCTGCCTCCCTGTTTGTTATTACACTACTTGTCTCGAAGGACAGAGTCCGACAAATCGTGTAGTGTAACCGCTCAAATAAGTCTGGGCTTGTAGTCGTAATATATTCATTGCTTTTCCATGTGACCTTAAAACAACTAGCAATCCTCGGCCAAAAATTACAATAATTTCCCCATATTAGTAGTCAAAGTCGCAAAAGCAATTCCGACGAATCAATCTTCATTGATTTTTCATTTATTTCGTGCTCGCCCTTCGTGACCTTCCCCTCCGACTTGATCGGTACCGACTGCGAGTTAGCGTGGATAAACACCCACAGGATGTAGTTCTGTCGCACCGAGACACACATCAGTTGTCTGAGATTAATCATTTACCACCTAACACATACAGGCAACCTAGTAACGCAAAAGGAACCAACCCACAGCAAGTTCAAATTGAGATACTGATTTTGTTTTACTAAATTCAATGATTTCAACTAATTTTATCTCGTAGTTTTTTGGAAAATCAGGCATGACAGACATTCCATGTACGATTTTGCAAAAAAAAGTTGTTAAAATCAATGAATGATGAATCATGATTTTTTTCGCCGGTTCTTCTCAAGTGGGTCGTTTTGAATCCGGTGGTAGTTTTAAAATACATGCCGTTAAGGTAATGTCCACAGTCAATAAATAAAAATTATAGATTTCCATAATAAAAATATTGTAAAGCTAATATGTAAATAAATAGATTTATTGTTAGTGTAATTGCCTAGTGTTTTTTTTTGTGTTGACGCCTGCTGTAAGCCTGACGAGAGTCGGCAGTATACAGCTTCACCGGACTATCGGGTTAGCGCTTTAGGCGCTTCCAACCCTTACATTTAAGTGACCACGCTGAGGGCACCCCCTTTGGGGTACGAACCTCGGCTCAGGACGGCCACTGGGGGAGAGCAGAGACATCTGCGATTATTGGTTAGGGGGAGTATTAAAGCTACTAGTCATCATCGGCTCGCGGGCCGGTACTAGGGTCAGGGGGGTTGTGGGGAGCCTAGTGTATTTTAATGGTGCTATGTATATATGAGACCTGTAATATACACGTCCTACTGCTGGGCACGGGCCTCATCTACCGAATGAAATGGGTTAGGCCTTACTCCACAACACTAGCGTAGTGAGGGGTGGCAGACTTCCCATACCTTAAAATTTCTTATGGAGAACTTATCAGGTACGCAGATTTCCTCACGATGTTTCCTTCACCGCCATAGCTATTTGTGTTGTTTGTAAGTTTTTTAATAAAAAAAATACCATGTCTCTCTGCAGGCTCTCACGCAGGCTGCGCGATGCCTCTTGTACCATTAATAATAAATACTGATTATAATAAACTGGTTGCTTCGGTGACGCAATTGTATCGCGTACGCGGTACGACTGCTGTGCTGAGTTCTCGGGTTCGATCCCCGGGTCGGGTAAAAGTGATAATGATTTTTCTATACGTAATGCCCAGTACCATGCCTGAGTCTGGAATTTGTGGCTTGTGATAGGCTCGCCCCTTATTAAATCATGGGACGGAAGTAAGCTTGGCGAAATGTGGGTGTACGAGTTACACATCTGCCTGCCCCTTCGGGGATTAGTGCGTATGTATATATTAATCAATACTCGTAGTTCTCCCATCAATTTCATTATCCGCCATGACCTCTAATTCTGCCCTTGACCTCGCCTACCAGTATGCAGTAAGGCAACGCCCCACAGGATGTTGGCTTATCGCGACTCGTCGTGATTTATAGATACCATGAATTGTTAGCGTAGCTTTGGATACATCGATCTTAGTTATAATGGGGTGTAGGCTGAAGTCCTCTGTGGTGTAGTGGGCGAGTAGCCGAGTGTGAAAAGTGAGGCCGCAGGTTCGATCTCCGCACTGATGCATATATTTGTGTGATCTACAAATATTTGTTTCTGGTTTGAGTGTTATGAATCTGAAAGTCTCTCGTAGTTACTGATAGCCACGACATAACATACTCGTTCTCGTAAGATCTTATATATCTATACGATGTGTTATACGTGTATAGTCTGAATTAACATTAGCATATCGCTGACGCGAAACTAAAAGTTTACCCCCTACCAAAAAGTACTCAACGTGGCTAAAGAAGTTTTCACTTCAAAAATGTACCTGCATACGTTATCGGAAATAAAGACTTATAAGAATTTCTTGTAATCACCCGTCCACTTTAAAACACTATGTGACATAAATTTATTCACATTACATAATTTCGCTATCTTCAAATTAATTACCTGTGCAGATATTGAATGTTATCAAAAACATTGTAACTGATTTGATATTATGCAATAATATATGGGTGAACGACACGCGCCGCAGTTTAAGGTATTTGTGGCGCATATAATTTCATACAATACATGCATTTTTTTTATCGTATATAGCACGGCAAAGTTACTGTACTACACCTGATGGCAAGCGTAGTGCAGTCCAAAAAACCAGCGACCACCGATAAAAAATGAGTTCATCGGTGGTCACAGGAATCATGCCGGCCTGTATAAATGCTTTTTCCCTCTTCGGAAAGGGAAGACGCGAATCGAGGGGCCTGCGACAGGACAGGCGGATAACCGATACTGTACAGGGATACAATTGATGGATCACTATGGCAGGTTTTAACACCATGTGTACGCTGGTCGCTATCCGGCCGGATATGAATATCCTACCACCAACAATATAAAACCATCACTGATTGATGCATCACTTTATCATTGAACATCACTGTCCCGTTTTGAGTAGAAATAAAAATGGTACATTATTGATAACATGACATGAAACAAGGATCAGGGTGTGTGACTGTTGACTGTATGTTAATTACAGTGATGAAGTTTTGTAGTCGGTTGGGAATTCATCAGGGTAACAGTTATCTAACACGTGCAACACAATTGTTGCAGACGGACAATTGTTAGTAATGTGATACGGCGCGGCCGGCGTGTACAATTTGCACCAATTTACATATGATGTGTGGTGGCTGGTATGTTCAGATATTTGATGTCACACTCAATATTACGTGTGCTGGGAATGTGATGTTACGATTGATAAATCAGTTTCAGTTGAGTTCCAATATTTATATCTATACGCTGTGGATAATGGTGTATGTTACACAATCATTTTACACAACCTATATTATCATTGTGTTTTTTTATTAGCTGATTGTATGACGAGATGAGCAAGTAAGCTTACGCGCTTGCGCGCCACGCCTGTCCATAAACAGAAGCTACACCACGCAGAACTTTGAATTACAAAGCACTGAATGGCACTGAACTGCGCTCGTTACCCCGAGACATAAGATGTTAAGTCTCAATACCCAGTAATATCACTGGCTGCAATGTCCTTCAAATCGAAACACTGTTGTGCTGACACATAGTCACCTGAAGGCAGTAATAGACGGCGCGTTGGTACCAACCCAGGCGGCCTCTCGCATACGAGGGACCTACCACCTTGTAACCTTCACGTATACCGTCATGAGCTTATGTTTGTTAATTCGTATTTAATAGCTGTCGGTCTCCTGTGGTTCTCATTATGGTAAAGTAGGTGAATGAGCGGTTTGTAAGGCCCGACGCATACGTGGTCCGATTTATGAATATAAATAGGTAAACGCTACTTAAATTATTCGAGTGTTATAATAGTTTTTAACCGACTTACAAATAATGCAAACATCTAAAATAACAATTTCTTCAACAAAATTGCAATTTTACTTGACCGTTAGCGCCACAGGCACCGACTCCAAAGAAACATATTGTTATTAAATCTTTTCAGTGTAATTTTTTTAAAGACGATTTATAATTTTGTTATAACATTGTGATACAGTGAATAATTTCATTTCCAACTATTTTATGTTTTAAGTTAACTGATATATGATTACAATATATAAAGGATAATTTATTTCAATTTCAAATTTAATAAAGGGATATGGTGGGATAGCGACCACCGTACACATGGTGAAAAACCCGCTATAGTGGAGCGTTCAGGCGTGTATATCCAGTAAATTCAGGCCGGCATAATTCTGCCGACCGTCGAGGAACGCAATGTCTCTTATCTCTTATGTCTCAGTATATATTTGGACTTCACTGCACATCAGGTCCAATGTAGTCACTGTGTCGTGTTTGTGTTGTTTGTCATGATAAAAAAAACATACACACTAGTACAAGTCTCCATATTCCATGATATTATAGAAAGAAAGAAGAACGAATATTACTATCATTATGTTGAAGAATTGTTTTGCACAGTTGGTTGTTTTAATTAAATAATTTCGCGTGTACAGCACAAATGTGTTTTATCATCAGCAAGTCGCAGCGCAGGAAGTCAGTATCTGTGATTATTATTATATAAATCGACACACGATGTGTTGGTACAACTATAGACCTAGTACAAGTTTTGATAGTTTTTTAAAACCATGTCAGTTTTCGTTTACTCTCCATACATCGAGTAGTAGTAGCCACTAATAGGAACTGTGATGAATTAAAATTGATAGTATGTTTTATATCATAGTAGCTGTACCCTGGGCGCGTTGCTACGCCACCAACTAAAATAAATTTGAAGGAAAGACATTTGTGACCAACTCAGAAACCTTCGTGGGCTCATGCACAACAACTTTGCAAAAGATCATCACGTGATCAAATGCATAGTTTACGATTCTATAAAGGACATACATACAAACATTCATTTTTATATATATAGACTAGCATTCGCTCGCGGCTCCGTCCGCGTGTAATTCTGCATCATTATATTTTCGATATTACCTATGTTCATCAGGGATAATGAAGGATTTTAATGATGAATGATTTTTTCAAATCGGTCCAGTAGTTTCAGAGCCTATTCAATGCAAACAAACAAATCTTTCCTCTTTATAATATTAGTTTAGATTGTAGTGTAGTATATGGATGCAAATACGCAATAACATTTCAACCCACATCCAGTGAAAATTTTGATATTAATATTATTTTACTAAATTCATTAGATTTAATTAGGTTTAATTCCGTATTTTATAAAAAACTTCAATGGAAAATTTTCTATGTACGATTATTAGACGGGTGATTATCCGGTTGAAAATGGTAAAAATAGAAACAAATTTATAGTAGAATCAAACCCATTGTAAAAGGAAGAGAATACAACAAAATTGATAGGAAAAATAAATTAACGGCGATCTGAGGTCGGGAAGTGGGAAGGGGGGGGCTTTTAAGGGTAAAAAACGGTTTATCTCGATTTCCGGAAAAACTACAAGTCCTATGGAAAAAAGTTAAATCGCAAAGTTGTAGGTAATAAAAAGATCTACAACTTTTGTATACACACTTTCTTCACATAACCTCAAAATATATGTGAAAAATTCAAATAACCAAGTTTTTTGTTTTTATTTTTATCTATTATAATAAATCATTTTTTTTCACGAAATTTGGTGAAAACTTACCTTTTTGTATCCCAAATACACTGTAATTTTTTTGATTTAAAATATTTATTTTTGCACCTTATTTTGACTTAATATCAAAAAAGCAGCCTAATTTTCAAACGAAAATTCTCACGTCAAAATATGAGTTTTTTTAAAAAAGTCTGTTGGCTTCTTGTTCATTGAATTCTCTACTTTCTGATGGTGTAAAAAAATATATACATTACTATGGTAAATGTGCTCAGAAAATGTAAAGTTATAAGTTAATATTTAATAAGACATATCTACAATATTTTGAGTAAGTTGTAGAATCTTCTTTAAATTATATGCGTAGATGCCTCTTTATTGTTATTTTAATATAACTTATATACCTGAGTGATCTACGGAAAATTTTAGCCCATCATAAAGAAGTGGGGAAGGGGCTAGGTGGGTCTGGGCCTTACTACCTGTTATTTAGTAGTTCGTTTCTTTGCATTTTCTGAGCACATTTACCATAGTAATGTATATATTTTTTTACACCATCAGAAAGTAGAGAATTCAATGAACAAGAAACCAACAAACTTTTTTAAAAAAGCTCATATTTTGACGTGAGAATTTTCGTTTGAAAAATAGGCTGCTTTTTCGATATTAAGTCAAAATAAGATGCAAAAATAAATATTTTAAATCAAAAAAATTACAGTGTATTTGGGATACAAAAAGGTAAGTTTTCACCAAATTTCGTGAAAAAAAATGATTTATTATAATAGATAAAAATAAAAAGAAAAAACTTGGTTATTTGAATTTTTCACATATATTTTGAGGTTATGTGAAGAAAGTGTGTATACAAAAGTTGTAGATCTTTTTATTACCTACAACTTTGCGATTTAACTTTTTTCCATAGGACTTGTAGTTTTTCCGGAAATCGAGATAAACCGTTTTTTACCCTTAAAAGCCCCCCCCTTCCCACTTCCCGACCTCAGATCGCCGTTAATTTATTTTTCCTATCAATTTTGTTGTATTCTCTTCCTTTTACAATGGGTTTGATTCTACTATAATTTAATTATGTTTCAAATTGGAAAATCACCGGTCTATATGCAAACTAGAACTTTAAATTATTGATTTCATTTAATCATTTAAGCAAAATAAAATTAATACGTCAATTTTTACTTGATGTGGGTTTAATATAAGAGTGTTAGAGCAACGCTATAGACAGTTTTGTCTACAGCATGAATGGGCCGGCTCAACCGGGTCGTTACTACGTTTAAAGTGTCTACAGCTTGGCTTTACCACTCATCATTATCATATGACAATAGTGTTAAAGATGTCTGAAAATACCAAAAGACAATTTACATAAAAGCAAAGGCGTCCAAATGTCGTTTATTTGTAAAACGGCGAGTAAATATTGACAATAAGTTTGTTAAACTATATTTGTATATTCGATAAGAATAGACAGCATGTGATAACAAAATACACGTTTATCGCACGACCTTGTGTGAGTCACGGTGGCTGGTGGGCGGTAGTGACTTCATGAATTTTTTTTTTTTTTTAGATGTTTCTTATTTAAATTTCAGCAATCTCTTTCGGCTATTAAGGTGTTTTTAGCAAAAAAAATCACTCACTCACTCACGCTTGTAATCACCGAAAGAGTGGCCAGACAAGGTGGTAGGTCCCTCGTATGCGATAGGACGTCTGAGTTGGTACCACCGCTTTGTCTATTCCTACCGCCAAGCTACAGTGTGTAAGCACTGTTGTGTTTCGGTTTGAGGGACATCGAAGCCAGTGAAATTACTGGGCATTATGAGCTTAACATCTTATGTCTCGGGGTGACGAGCGCAGTTCAGTGCGCGGTTTTTTATTAAAATTATTCTTTTTCGGTTAAAAACGTAATATGAAGTTACAAAGAAGTTGTAACAAAGTATCAACATATTGTAAAAACAGCAGCATAATATAGTTTATCATATCATCTATAATATTTATAAATCATGGCTTCTAATACAAAATATCACAATTGATAACGATAACGGGGAAAAATACAAAAGTGATAAAGCAATGGAATATTAACGCTGAAATATACTATCAAACATTTCCATGATGTTTATTTCGACTGTTTTTTAACACGCTTTTATTAGCTTCATACGTATGTTAGTATGTAACGGAAACTTTGAACATGATTTTGACCCCCTTCAAAACGTCGGATTAAATCGAGATTTGGCATGCTTATTAAGGAGCGATGACAATTCAATATTATTATTTTTTTCCAAGTTATGAAAAATTAATAATAGTAAAAAAAAACAAATAAGTCGCTTTTATAGAAAACCCAAAAAATTTGAAAATAAATTTATATTTCAAAAATCCTATTTTAAAAATATTGATTTAGATATGATTTCGATGTTTGATAAAGATATCGATATATCGATATTTTTTGACATTCCTAACGTATTTTTACAGAACTGCACGCAGCCGCTAAGGAGACAGTCACCCTAGCTGAGCAGAGATTCGTCAGCAAGCAAGACGAGTGGCAGTTCGACAGCAACTGGCAAGAAGTGCTCAACCATGCCATCATCAAGGTACAACACTACACCTGTCCTATCTTGTGATCATGTTAGAAAAAAATAAATTGAATTAACAAATTCTGTTTATCCATCTGTGGGCAGACACAGAATTTTGAATTACGAAGCACTGTATTGCACTGGACTGCACTCGTCACTCCGTGACATAGGTTGTCTCATAATACCCAGTAATTTCACTGATATCAATATCCTTTAAACACACTTTGCTGGTGGGAGGTTACTTCTATCCGACCGGATAGCGACCACCGTACACTGGTGCTAAAACCTGCCATAGTGGCCCACCTTGTGTGGGTCGCGTTCCAGGGTCAGCCAGTGTATATCCGGTTCTCCCCAGGGGGCTTGCCCCCTGATCCTAACCCTTTTCCCATCCCTTTTTCCTTCCCCTCCCCCTTGGCCCTTTGGCAGGCCGGCATGATCTTGCCCACCTACGATGGACATATTGTTTATCGTTGGTCGACACTATTCTTGGATTGCGCTACACTTACCATCAGGTGTAGCGTAGTCACTTTGCCGAGCGAGGATAAAAAAAAACACACTGCTTAAACACTAGTTCTTGGCGGCAGAAATTGACAGTGGTGGTAGCAACCCTGACCACCTCACATACGAGGGAACTACTACTAAAACTTAAATTTCACAAAAGCGCTTTGTTATTCAAATTTCTTTCTTCTCGGTGCTGCTATTTAAGCAACCTTGGGGCTTAACCATTAGCTAAGACAACTCATCATTCAGTTATTAAAAATATATTTTTTTCGCCTTTAGTTATATTTATTAAGGCGTATTAAATTAACACAATTGTATTTCTTTATTATAGGTTATGGATGCAGAGAAAAGAAAAGCAGAGAGTGGACGCGAGCACCAAAAGAAAGCGGCTGCGTATATAACTGCTGAAAGAAAGGTATACTTATTTATACAGGGTTATTTTTAAAACACCAGCAACCTCGCAGGACCAGATAGCTGACCCCATACGGAACAACTTTTGTTCTACGAGTTTGTATATAACTCAATATATTTAAAAAAAAATGATTTTACAAGTTTTTGTTGTGTCGTATTTTCCTTCGTAGCGTTCGGCGTGCGAGCGCGACTCAAAGGCGCCGCTCAGCTGGGTCGGGCGATGACCTTCAACGCTAGCCCAGTTCCCCACGCTTCGCGTGTTTGCTTACGTAATCTGCGATGCGTGTAGGTAAAATTCAAGACGGAAATTAAATTCATAATTATTTTTGTATGAAAATAAAATCTAACAAATTATCAAAAGTCGTAGAACAAAAGTAGTAGCTTATAACCTTAGGTATCTACCCCTGCGAGGTTGCTGGTGTTTTAAAAATAACCCTGTATATAGCCACATCAACTGTAGAAACACAAAAAATATTAAAAAAGATCACATAGGCGGGAGAAAGTGTTAATGCACGACATAATACAACACAGATAATATAGTGGATTCTATACTGTCATACTTTGTACATTTATGACCCTGGTTCCATTTTTGGTTTTAAATATTCTAAACAGTAGATTTTCTTTTAACAACCAACAACAACTATTTTTTACACAGATTTAATATCCACAGGTGACGACACTAGAAGAAAACTTAAAACGTAATATCATAAAATCCCGTCTCTACTTCGAGGACAAGAAACTATGTGACGAACATCTGCAAACGCAGAACGGGAAAATTGAGAAACTTCAACGCATGATCGCAGACGCCAAGTATCGCTATTCCAAATCTTTGAAGGCTCTTGAGGAAATCTCTGAAGAGATCCACAGACGCAGAGGAGAATATCCTCCAGGAAAAGACAGTATCCCGGTAGGACCTAGAGAGCCAGGAGTCGGTGCAGAAAGGGATCCGATACATGATGAACTGAAAGTCACAGACAAAGATGAAGATTCTAATCTTCAGGAGTTGAGAATGCGTGTTAGAGAACTAGCTCTCAAACCGATTGACAAGGATGTGGAAACAGACGAAGCTTGGGCTTTGGAACTAAACGAAACCATCAACAAACTAGATCAGCTGTTGATGATGAAGGAGAATAATCAGCAAAAGAGATCCAAGTTCACCGCCAGTTCACCGAGGAATTCCAGTGCACCATCTACAAGTACCAATGCAGCTAAGTATCAACCGCCAAGCGATACGTGGAAAAATGACAGCAACTTAAATAGAACTAAATCTATTAGTCGTGAAGTTGTTTATGAACACACTAACCCACCGATAAGTAAATCTGAGAAGTCAAAAAGTATGATGTCACTTGATGTACTGGCTTTAGCTAGAGATACTAACATGATGGACAGGGAGTCGTACCTAAAGGCTGTTATAGAAGATAAATCTCCCACAGGAACATACACTGAGAGTAACTCGGATAGGAATGAGAGTCCGGACGAGATATTAATGGTGGAATGTGATTCAAGTGATTCTACGCAGAATCCAGTTATAAGGATGACAAGCTCCACTGTTTCGGATAGTGATAATAGCTAAATTTAAAGCGATAGGTCCGCTGCATGATCGTTTTCGACATCTACGCCTACAGATGATATTATATTGATCATAAAATACTCAAGTATTTCTTTTGTCGTGATGTGAAAATATAAAAAAAAACTTTTTTTTTAATAAAATGACGTGACATAAAATATATTTTATGTAATGATAGGGTAATGAAAAATAATAAAAAAAATATCGCGCAAAGCGGACTTTGTAACCGACTTGTGGTTTGTGAAAAAATAAATTGATCGTCGTTTTTGTTGTAATTTTTTAAATGTTAGATGTTTTATATAAAATATAAAAGTAATAAAAAATAATGAAATGCTATATCGTAATTACAGTTTTTGTAATGTAGTTAGTGGTATGTTTAAAAACACAAATTCTATAAGAAATAATTGCGTCGTAAAGTGCTTATATTATACATCCGCAATCAACATATTTGTAGGCGATAGAATGAAATAATAGAAATCCTTTTGAGAAACTGTGCGCACGCAAACAAATAAAAAAATATGGCGGCACTAACTCAAAACCAAACAGTGTCGCCGTCTGATAACGTCGATCATCATCATCATCAGCCACAAGACGTCCACTGCTGAACATAGGCCTCCCCCAAAGATTTCCAGACCGAGCTGTTGGAAACACAATAACACACATTAATTCAATTCACATCCCTATTAATTGTATGAATTGCGTGAGCGAAAATACCAATGTTGGAGTTAAACAAAAGCTCACCTGTTTGTCATTTAGTGTTGTTCAAAGTTGCAAATCGAATATCGACATGTTACTCATTCGAAAAGAATCCTTATGCCCTAGCAATCCAATTGGCACTACGGGGGGTGGAATAGGACTCTAATCTTTGGGCTTATAGGAGTTGAGATCGGAGTGTGGTATGAGTAAAGGGTAATGAGAGGTGTTAAGATGCAGGGCAGGGATACCATGCTAGGTTGAAAACTATAAAATAATTCGCCTCATTGTTCTAGTGGCAGCCGATTTGGGCTGAGAAGCCGTAGGGGCCTGAGTTTGAATCCTAGGCAGGGAACAATTGTGTTTGAGTTTGCGATACGAAAAATTATACATGAGGACGGAAGGTGAGCGCAGTACTAGTTGCACCTCTGCCTAACCGTTCGGGGAATACAATCATGCTTATGATGTGTTATTTTAATGAAGTATAAGCACTTTACAGATCAATATCCTTTTTACTAATTCAAGTTTTCCAAGACTTCTCGTCTTTAGCTATTTAATCCGGAGCCAATGCGATTACTTTATATTCGCTTTTAATCAATAACTAATAATGTCTTCACGACACTTCATGTCACGATTGAACCTTGCATAAGTATAAAATAATGTTACGAACAAGCATTGGTAGTTAACTAGACAGAAATTACATTATCTAATTCCGATGAATATAATTCAGTTATAATTTACTATGTCATTATGCAGTTTAATTATTATAATTTAATTCCAGTTTATTCAAAAATATTTTTTTATGTAAAGGTAAGAATACTCAATTAAAAATAATCATCTTGAAAGTCGAAACATTTTGATGCTAACAGTCACATCACTAGATATGCTTAATTGCTATAACGTATCACCTATGATAATGCTGCGTACGTACGAGCACGGCAACTTATTTTTTTTTATTCGAGCACGGCAAAGTGACTGCAAGGCACCTGATGGTAAGCGCAGTGCAATCCAAAAAACCAGTGACCCCTACAAACAATGAGTTTCTCGATGGTCACCAAAATCATGCCGGCCTGCTTGCTTCTTCACACTCTGAAGAGGGAAGAAGCGAATCGAGGGCCTGCATCTCACTTCTAGGTCTGTGTATAGTTTTATTATCGAATATAGTATGAGTTAACTAAAATCAAAGAGTCCTAAGTTGTGCACATATAATTTTCGCTTCAAAGCCATAACACTCCACCGAACTTAGTTCACAAATGTAATGATATCTTGAAGGTTGTATAAGAGAATGGTTGTGGTTGTCGATTGATTTAGTTTAGGGAGGTACTTATTTTTTCCGAACGTGGAGTCCCATTAGTTGTAGATGAATACAAAGATATAAACCAGGTTTGAAAATTTTAAAATACCTACAATAATACCAAGAGTACTACAATAATTACGCGCTTTGGCATTGTTCGTTTAACTTCAAAAACATAGCGGTATGATGATTCAACATGAAACAGTCATAACATTATATTGTGTACTTATTTTTCTCTTAAAGTGTCTGAGAAAGCCCGGAAATCCAGACTATTGTATATCTGAAAAAACAAAGATAAGTATGCAGTTTTAAAAATATTGAGAACACCACACTATGTTTATGTTTAGTAATTATTGTTGTCAAGTTTTCTTTTCATCAAACTCTCTTATTGAGGAACTAAAAGTTTCAAATTGAAGTCTCCTAGTGCCTTCATTGGTCAACATTTCAATCAATCAGTTCGGCAAACGGAAGACTGCAATGGTTGGTACTTACAATGGTTAGTCTTTGGGAGTGGCGTTTTTGAAATTTGTGTATTGTTTTTTTTTCTTGCAATATCTACCAATTAAGAATTAAAACAAGGTATTTGATCTGTTGGAATTGTAAACGAGTGATCGCGTTCTATTAGACCATACATGCTAAGCCAAGCAAACAAAGATTAAGTACTGAAATTATGCAAGTTTGTAAATTAACTGCCAGTTTTTTTTTCTTTATTTTATTGAGAGACTTGTGATCATTATCGTAACAATGACAGCCCCATCGCAGCTCCTACCGACACATCTTCCTACATACATAGTTTTATGTTTTATTTATAATAATAAATTGACGAGACACTTTGTTGACTAAGAGAAACTGTCAGTTTAAAATAAAACAAAACCTCTACTATCAATGTGTAACATTCCCGTGTTAAACAACGTTGTTATAATTACCGGCACGAGTTGTGAGCACAGATAGTCTGTAGTGGGGTCAGTTGAGAGGCTAATAGCCAAAGCATTAACGCACAAACTAATTGAATGAAGCGCCGCACTCCTTCATTCCGCCAATCAAAGCTATAAATGTAATATAAATGCACTACTACTTATGTAAAGGTTATGTATTTTAAACTTGCATAGTTCAGAGATTTTCACTACACTTGTAAAAAAACATTCATTATTTTTTTAAGTATTTCAAAAGCGCCCTTCCCCATAGTTATTTGTAACAGTGTCTATGTAACTTGAATATTAATATTAACGAGATGAGGGTCCTTAACATACTCATAAGTCTTAAGGTTAAAAGTTTATTTTAATAAATTTAAAGTATAAAAAATAAGGCATTTATTACAAACAACGAGTGAAATAAGTTCTATTATCTTACTAGATAGTAATCTGAGGATAAAAATTATTAAATATAATTGTAGGAAGCCCTATAGATTATTATACACTTATATACTAGAAGGTTGCCAGCCCTACGACATTATCCAATAAGATTTTTTCCCGCCACTAACCTTGATGTATTTTCTCATGTTATTTGGATGTTCACGAATGATTCACATGCACTAGTGAAGCACTTAATGAATCGATCAAAACCCTGTCATGTTCTTGTACTGTGATGTGTTTTCACCAATAAATGTTTTTATTAAGTGTTGTTTTAATGGAGTAATTACTTCCTTCCTTGGGCATTTGATGAAGAAAGGCCGTACCCCTAATCATAAACGTTACTATGAGGACTTTTGGTGAGCGGGAACGTAGTGAATTTTCTCTAAACGCCATTGGTTAGTTTTTGGCGCGAAATCAAAACAAACCAATCATGTATACAGAATTCTATACTTAACAAAGAGTAAATATTTATTTATGAATACGGGCAGTAGCATATTATTTAACAGAATTCTGTAGTCACGAGCAAACTTACACACAGTTATGTGAATAGTTCTGTCATCAAATGGTCCTGGTCTTTTTAGAGAGAGTGAGATTTTAAATCTATACATTTTCATTTAGTTCCATTTAACACCGCCAACTTATAGTTGTGGAACTACAATAAAAATAGTTTACTTATGTCAAATGAGTAAATAAAGCCAAAAATAAAGGAGAAATAATTCCAATGATGATTGATACCACGTCGGACATATACTATTAATTGACACACACAGGGCACTGTAGGTCCTTGGCTGTCAAACTGCGGCCGACCAACACGAGTCGTAAAATTACCATCTTTACAATAAGGACCTGTATTTTGGGACCTCGACAGGAAAATGAGACGGACCACATTTAGCGTTTCCAATCCATTTTTTTTTTTTAGTACAATACATCCGAAGAATTATAAATTGTTGCATACCCTAATAGGCGACATATAGACTAAAACTGTGAATTTTAAGTGTAGTTAAGTGCATAGCGATAAGCCAAAGGTGTATATAATTTCAATAAACAAATAAGAGTCCATTCGTGATGAGTGAATAAAACAAATATTAAAATAATTAATTTAATTTATCGTTCCACATAAGTCAACGTTCCCAAATACATTCAATTACGGCTACGATAACAGCACACGTATGTACAATAGAGGAAGGCACTTACAACAGGAAAATTACAATATACCCAATTACAACTCTTCTAAACTAAAGTGACGCGTTCCATTAACTTTACGCTGGTGGTAGGATATTCATATGCCGGATAGCGACCACCGTACACATGGTGTTAAAACCTGCCATAGTACCCACACACTTTGTATCGCGTTCCAGAATTAGCCAGTGTATATCCGGTTCTCCCGAGGGGCTTGCGACATGACTTGATGGTTGATTCGGGTGGGTATGGTACATTCTTCCCCTGTATCCCTGAGCCTGCATCGGTCATCCACCTGTCCTGTCGCAGGCCCCTTGATTTATACAGGCCGGCATGATTCTGATGACTATCGATGAATTCATTGTTTGTTGGTGGTAGCTAGTTTTTTGGACTGCACTACGCTTACCATCAGATGTAGTGCAGTCACTTTGGAATTTTAAAAAAAACTTTCGCACCACTATTTCGTGTGCAGTAAGGCTGAAAATTAAGTGGCTCGCGTCATTTTAAATTAGACGATCCCTACAACTATTCCATACAATAAATTAGTATAACAATGACGAATTTTCTATTTAGAATTAGCGCCATCTATCTCTACAAACTAGACAATGGACTATATGAGTCGATAAACAATCTCTAGAATTACATATTTTTAAACGCCAATGTATTTCTATTGCAAAGATAGATTTCGGTAAATGGTTGGATATTGATAGATTTTTGTTAGTGTATAAAATAAATAAATACACTCAAAAGTCACTCACATCGCCCTGACTGTAAGATACAGAGTCTTGTGTCATGGGTAAATACAAGTTATCAGTAAATACAAGACTTTCGGTCTCATAACACACAGATTCCAAAACAAATATTTGTGGATCACACAAACATTTGTCTTGGTGCGGGGATCGAACCCGCTTCACAGCCGGCTACTCGCCCGCTGCGCCACGGAGGCTGTATGTGAAATAATTGTATCAAAATCTATTCCAAAATCAAAATCAATTAACAACTGCTAAAAATACAATATTACAATTTAAATTATGCGCTTCGGCAATGTTCGATCTTTACGAATTAGTACGAATATATAATGATTTTGCCAAGTCCGTTGTAATCAAGATTTCTAACAGTATCAGTATTGTATAACTTGAATAGGCGTCATATTTCACGCAACTACAAAAAAAAACTTAAACGTTGACGAAAATACAACCAAGATACAAACCACTCATTCATACATTGTAAAAACCAAAAGACCATGATTATTTAACATAAACAAAAATGTTTCTCGCTAAGCCTATTCAAAATGCATTAATTCAATTTTATTTTGGTTACTTCTATACCACAGCTATAAATGCTTATAGTGTTTGTAATTAAAACTTGCAAATATTGTAAACAAACATTTTATTCGATAATAAGTTAACCATATTTCGGTGATCTAACAACGGTGCCCTACGCATTAAATAACTACAACCATTTTTTTCTAAGTCAGAAACCTTCACGCATATCTAAGTCAAAAATAAAATAAACGCAACAGTTGGACCATGCACGTAGACATACAAAGTGAACACAGGGAAAAAAATAGTTGAAGATAAAATAATGATTCACAATAAACGATCTTAGCCGAATAGATAGCACAAAGGAGCCAATCAGAATACAGTTTGAAGGTCACACGTACAAATATCTCCGTTTGATTGGTTGATTTCCGGGACCTGGAATATCCCATCAATCTAAGATCGTATATTGATAACAGCCATTAATCAACAATGGTATCAGTCTATGTCGACTGAACTTCAAATGCATAAAAACCATTTATAGATTTAGCAGATCGTTTGTTTACATTGTTTGCAAGTTCTATAAAAAATACTATAGATATTTTAAACATTAGTTTGTCTCGTTTAAATTCTACACAGCGACAGCTAGCATTGAAATGTATAAAATATAATAAAGAAAGACAATTTATTAATCACAGATGACAATTAATTTTATAGTAAAAAGCATGATGGTTTTAGCATTTGTGTGACTGTGACAGGTAGGTGACCACTCAGCGTACTGCTGTGCAGTGGCGCGTACCACAACACACCGCTGATTTTCAATGGTCACCTTAAAAATATTCTTATTTCTCATCTTTTTAAATATTTTCATCGTGGTTCAAAACCTCTTACACTATCGACTCGAATGAACCCTGAACAGTCCCAAACGTCTATATTCCAGAAAGATGTTTGGTCGCAAGAGCATGAAAATATCGATATCGTTTTCGATGTAAAATCGAGATAATAATATATCGGCTTGATATTTGGACGACTATTTTAACTTCATATAAAAATTATCGTTTTAGTCTAAAACTTTTAGATGATTTCGATACCTGATAAAAATTACGATATAATTTATCGATATATACTTTAATATGCCTAGATTGGTATAATAGTAATGACTATAAAGTAGTCACGCTTTAAACACTTCTCGACTGGGGTAGTGCCAGTACCATTGACTCGCAGAATACTGACGTAAAGTGGCAGCTTGCGTTTTTTATGGCGAGTGAGATTTCCAGATGAGGAAACTTATTTTATTATCTTACCTTCAAAAATATTCTTTGAAAGGGGAACCTATTACTAGCGAGAGAATCCCAAATAGAAAACAATAAACGTCATTCAACGTTTTATATAACAATAAACCATATCTAAAAAGCATATCCCTAACAATACTGTAAAGTATGGCGTTTGAACCCATTACAAAAACTTACAATTGCTGCCCGAATACGCTATGTCCTTTTTTCGCACCACATTTTCTTACCGGGTTAAAATATCTTAGCATCATAAAAATAAAATAACAGAAAAAAATCGGAAATATAACACCCTGATAATTATAGGAATGAGCAGATAAAAAAATAAAAAAAATATACATACAACGATGTTCCATATTTATCTAAAAAATCAACATTGCTCTTATTGTACAAAATTATAGAAAAAAAAAACAAATAAAATTAATTCACTGTTAAAAAAATAGTTGTGACTGAGACATGTAAAAATAAATAAAAACATAATATTTTATCTCAGTTTCAATATAAAAACAATTTTTATAGATATTTCAGTTTATACATGCACGTTTTGCTGTGTGCCCGTGAGCCCGTAAATATGAAGTTATGATTTGTGACAATTTGATTTTCGATAGTGGTTTGTTAGTCATCATCCAAGTCAATATACACTGTCATTATTACTTCACCCACACATAGAAACACATGCAAATATAAGCTGAAATATCTATACTATTACAAGATGATTTAATTTTAGTGCACTTTATTTGAAATATTTATTTATATGGTCATTAAGGAATATGCATAATTTTTGGTCATGTTTTAAACATATGACGTACGTTCTATTTCGCCTAAAATCATTTACAAAGCAACTACTTAAAAATATGACTTAATTATATAGAAAAATCAAAATAGATCAAGAAAATCTGACAGACGAGTCGTAATGCCCAAATCCTTCTCCCCTTTAAGATCGGTAAAGCGTCCATGAATCTTTTGTGGGTTTATATGGGTGACGGAGATCACTTACTATCAGATGACCCACTTGTTCGTTTGCTGGCTTATGCTATAAATATAGTTTCTTTTTGGCATCACATGCATATTCCCTATTGACTTAGTAATTAAATGATTTGTACACAATTGTGCCTCCATGCAGTAAACTTAGAGTAAAAATCTCTCAATATTAAATCCATATTTAAGCAGAATATATGAATATTTTTTGATTATGCCTTACATTCATCATATTTATAGAAATTTAATTTTTATATATATCTAACACAAAATGAATCATTTAATCGATTTTAATATTCAAATCTCATATAATTTTATCGATATTATTTTTGTATTCGAATGTTTTGCTGTACGATTTTGACAGATATTATTATTTCCTTATTCGAATGTATTGCTATACGATTTAGACACAATAAACAGATATAACGACTATCAGGCGAACTTAATAAACGACCTTAACGACAAACCGTGGTTAACGTATATTGTATATTTATATTATATATTGTATATTACGTTACCTTCAATATGGTTAACGCCATATTGAAGGCGCCGGTGACGCATATCTATGGCTACCGTAGAATTACCTACGTGGCAGCCGATGCTGATGCAACTATCGGAACTCTGCTTCCAATGGAAATCTCCAAATTATTCTCTAAATCGATCAGAATAAAGTTCGATAGCTTCGTCTTAATTCGATTAGTTTATTTTAAATTTTATCGAAATTGACATCCATGTTGTCCAATTTATATTAAGGTGAATAAATAACTTCATCGATAGATTAGTCGCTTTATCGAAAAACATACCGATAGTTCCCAAAATTTTAATCAAACAATGGAGATGTAAAGTACATATAAATCTGGACATGGATTAAAATCAGTTTATTAATATCTACCGTACGTAGAAGAGTGTTTTAAATGCTAACACCACAGTATAATTTGCAATAACTAAGGTCCATCGGACCTTTATAGACATTTATACACACAAGTATAGTACACGTTAACGAAAAAAACAACACTTATAGTCAAACAATCTCGTCAGAATGAGCTATAATAGCTAGTAAATTGTGCTAGTTATAGCTTGGAGGAAGGTATGGTGACGACCTGCTGCCACCAGGAGGCACGCTCGAACGCGCCCGGCTGGCTGAAGAAAGCTTTTTGAAGGTTTTGGTATAACTGAAAATAAATTATTAGATTTTATTAACTTGCTTTTTGTTATAGCATAGGCCGGCAAACGGATACCAGAAGAATCATGGGCGCGTTGCCGATCTTAAGGGAAAGAGATAATTAGGGATTGGGAAGGGGAGGAGGATTTGGGCCTCCGGATATCTCACTCACGATACCAAACGTAGCAGCAAGCCGCTACTTTACGTCGGTTTTCAGTGAGACAGTAGTAACGGCCCGGTCGAGCTGGCCCATTCATGCTGTAGACAAAACTGTCTACAACGTGGCTCTACCACTCACCAATGATAGTGAGTGAATGGATGTTAAATTTTGATAGGATCTGATACACCAAAATTCACTGTCAGGTGTATATAGGAACCATAAAATATGACCACACCTTTTTATATATACATTTTTGTCCACATAAGGGCTTCAATACTCACATTGCCATCACTCTTCCCGATGACGGAGTTCAACACGAAGTCCGTGGGCGCCAGCGCATCCACCACGCTCACCACCTCATCCTTGAGGTCAGCGCACAGTTCCAATATAGCATCCCTCAACAACCGAGCACATCCCTCCCCACTCGCGTACCCCCCCTCATATAACTCCACTAGATGACTGTCCAAAGACCATAGGCCGTATAGGCAAAACAGTTTGGTCAAAACTGGCTGCAATTCTTTCTCTTTCTTCTCTAATGATTCGAGGAAAAACTTTATGACTATGTATTCTGCGTACACTTTGGATAAACTTTTCCATTTGTACACTTGACATTTGATTCTCGCTTCGAACTTTGACAGGCCTTTTGCTAACTCCGCTTCGTACTTTTTATGCGTTTCTTTAATTAGGTAGCACAGTAGCCATTCGTAAGTTGATGTTATAACTGTAACAAAAAGTGATTTTGTTATTGGTCATGCAGAATAATTTGGGAATAAAATCACCACAAAGGTTTTAAAAATAACCAGACTGTTTTTAATAAATCTCATGCATTTCAAAGCATATTTAAGTACTGATCTCAAAGAAAAGCATATTATAGAATCTTTCTTTATGGCACACTAGTATTCGCTCGCAGCTCCGTCCTCGTGAAATTCTGCACCGTTATATTATTATCTATATCGCCTATGTTCATCAGGGATAATGTAGGAACAACAAGTGAAAGAACCAACAGTGAAAGAATTTTTCAAATCGGTCCAGTAGAGTCAGAGCCTATTCAATGCAAACAAACAATCAAATCTCTCATCTTTATAATATTAGTTTAGTTGAAAGTCAATTTCTAATAATGTAATAAATCACCAGATGTGAAACATGCACACATTAAGGCGTGCACTCACACACGCTTGCACCAATGTACACCTTCAATCGGGTGTCAACAAACGCACGCACGCTTGCACGAACTTACGCACCCATGCACGAACTTACGCACGCTGGCACGAACTTACGCACGCCTGCACAAACTTACGCGCGCATGCACATACACACGGTTGCATACATATTTACACAGAGAGAGTAGATACTGATTACTGACATTGCTTAGTCTTGAGCTGGTCCGTCCTGGTGCAGCTGAAGGTCTCTCTCATTATATCCCGGGCCCTGTTGAGGAACAGCGCGGTGCCGAGCGGCGAGTCCACGCTGCTGGAGGTGTATTGTCGTAACAACCAGTTGCCGGCTTGTTGTGACAGGACATTGTTGTCACCCTCGTACGTCACTGTTGGCTCGTGATTACTGCGGATGTCTCCTAGGTTGGCGCACTGGCAGGTTCAAAAAAAGTCAAATATAATATCGGGTCCAGTTGCATGTATCAGGTTCGGTCTATTTACAGACGAATATAAGCCGATAAATTACCTTACACCGCCATCTGTTAAAATCTTATGGAACTCACAGATAATTATAACTAATAATTTGCAATAAAAAAATATTGCGACTATAAATTGAGATATAAACTATCCTATCAACCAAGTTGGACCAAACTGCACACAGTTTACAAAATTTATTAAAATCGGTTCAGTAGTTTAGGAGTTCATCGCGGACAAATAACGTGACACGTAATTTTTATATATAAAGAAGATATACAAATATATTATAAATTTATGAGTAGTAGAGCCACGCTGTAGACAGTTTTGTTTACAGCATGTATGGGCCGTCATGACCGGGTCGGTACCACTGTCTCACAGAAAACTGACGTAAAGTAGCAGCTTGCTGCTACGGTCACCATGGTGGTTGAGTTAGCCAGAGGCCCAAATCCCTCTTCTCCCCTTCCCAATCCCTTCCTTTTAAGGTCAGCAACGCGCCCATTATTCTTCTAGTATTCTGCCGTCATAACTAAGAATGCAGTAATCGCAAAATGGCGGTTACGAGATAAACGCAAAAAACATATTTCATATCACCTGAGCAAGATGTCCGTATTTTATTGGTCATTTTATATATCTAAAAATTCGGAAAAAAATCAAGCTTTTACAAGATAATTTTCCTTTATTTAATTTACTAATACATATATGCAATTATAATACGTATTACTGCGTGTTGGTTTAGTATCAGGTCGTTTCCGAGTCACAGAATACTAAAACTAAATGCAGCACTTGCGCGTATTACTGCATTATGTCTTAGCACAAGTCGATTACTGCATTATTTTTTAGTAATTATAGCCATTATTATATGCTCGGAACTCGGAATGCAAGGTTTTTTTCTAAGAATTGTGATATCACCCTAGTTTGTTATACCTTGTTGGATAGCTAAAGAAACGTAGATATTATTTAGCGCATCTGCAGCATGGCTGTCATAGACTTTTTTGAAATATTTGTACAAGAACAAAAAGTTTATACAAATTAATTTCTTTTTTTAAACTATCAATCGACCATTGCGACCCAGTTGGGAAATTTACCTGTGGTTTTTGTGTTGAAAGTAATAAACAAACTTATTTACTGTACAAAAATCGTATACACCAATAAATTTGAGACACAAACCACAAAATAAAGAAGAGAATAGGCAAAAAATCGGTACTTTTTTTTACGAAAATCTTCAAAGACGAATATTTTGAGAAAGTTAGGTTTGGGATAGGGTGTTTCATACTAAAATCAGTCAGGAATGATGGAAACTATAATCTCTTAACGGATTTAGGTCGACTTAACCTGTAACCCAGTAGGTCATGTTTATTACTGCGTTTTTTCTTATCATTGAAGCAGTTTTTATGCAAGTACGGCGAAAATCATTACATAAAAAACATACTTCGAGTGAACTTTTTTATGAAAATATATTTTTCTCATATACATGAACCTCTTGGGATGCCATTTCTGGAAAAAAGTGAAAATCTCAAAAATGACGATTACTGCATTCTTTGTTATCAGGGCAGTATTGTGGGGGGAATACATGGGCGGTGGAGATCACCATCAGGTGACCCACTTGCTCGTTTGCCGGTCTATGCTATACAAAAAATGTGTGTGTACAATTCACACACGGCAGAAGTAAAATTTTAGAATTATTAAAATAAATTAATTAACCAACGAATTTTAATACGCAAATGAAAAAAAATAAAACACGTGAATAATACATCATCAAGCTGCATCAAGCTGTTTATGTCAAATTTTCCGAAGGATTCGTTGAACGCAGGCGCAAAGACACGTGATAGCATACTTGTAATCTATCTCATTCTCTTGCAGGCTAAATCCTATTTATGAATACGTCTGTCTTTGTCGTGACGCATTTTCGTTTCACCGAGTTTCAAATCACATCGATTCTAAAGAAGTTTCACTTCAAAAATAGGAGTATCACGCAGTGGCCGTCCTGAGCCCAGTGGCCGTCCTGAGCCGAGGTTCGTACCCCAAAGGGGGTGCCCTCAGCGTGGTCACTTAAATGTAAGGGTTGAGAGCGCCTAAAGCGCTCACCCGAAAGTCCGGTGAAGCTGTATACAGCCGACTCTCGTCAGGCTTACAGCAAGCGTCAACACAAAAATAAAGGAGGTCAAAATCACGTTCAAAGACAAGTTACAGACAAACCTACCAACATACATACGTCTGAAGCTAATATAAGCGTGTTAAAAAAGGATTATCACCTTGAGGAATCCATGTCCACCGCACGCCTCGCGGCACTGCTGCGCGGCGGCCAGCACCGCCCACGTGAGCAGCGGCTTGCAGCACGACACCATCGCGTGCATCTCTGAAACCGCCTCACTCTACCAGGGGACACGCGCCGTCAATCACATCATGTATCACCATTCACCACATACCACCACACACCACACACCTTGTGTGGGGAGCGTTCCACCATCGCACAGTATACAGGGTCACTTTTAAAACACCAACAACCTCGCAGGACTAGATAGCTTACCTCATAAGCAACAACTTTTGTTCTACGACTTTGATAATGAGAAAAATAAGTATTAATTTAATTTCCGTTTTGAATGTTTATATCTCTACGCGCATCGCAAAGATTACGTAAATAAACCCCAAGCGTGAGGAAGGGGGTGCAGCGCTAGCGCCTTTGAATTTGACCCAATTTTTCTTGCCGCCAGTCGTCTGTAATTTAGTTTTTTTTTTCATGTATTCTGTTATGTCGGAACTCGTAGAATAAAAGTTCTTCCTTATGAAGTCAGCTATCTAGTCTTGCCAGGTTGCTGGTGTTTTAAAAGTAACCCTGTATATCCAGTTCTCCCGAGGGGCATGCGACAGAACTTGATGGTTGGTTGGAGTGGGTATAGAGGTACATCGTTGTATCTCTGTGCTTGCATCGCCTGTCCTGTCGCAGGCCCCTCGATTTGCTTCTTCCCTCTTCAGAGTGTGAAGAAGCGTTTATACAGGTCGGCATGATTCTGGTGACTAATAAACTCATTGTTTGTCGATGGTCACTGATTTTTTTTTGACTGCACTGCGCTTACCATCAGGTGTACTGCTGTCACTTTGCCGTGCATGTATTGAAAAACCGTATAATCTCTGCCACAGACATTTGCATAAGGAACATTAGTACATACACGCTATAGACAGTTTCGTCTAAATGGCGAATGGGCTCGACCGGGTTATTACCGCTATCTCACAGAAAATCAAAGTGAAGCAGGAGCTTGCTGTTGCATTTCGTACGGTTAGTGAGATATCCGGATGTCCAAATCCTCTCCCCCTTCCCACTTCTTTTCTTTAAACTCGGCACCACGTCCATGATTGTTAAGGTTTCGTAAATGTTCAAGGGTGATGGAGACCACTTACCATCAGGTGACCCACGTTGACCATCGGTTGCCGGACTTTGTTATAAAATAACTATAATAAAGTACTTATCGATATATCGTATTTGATATTTTCAATAAGTATCGATATCGATTTCGATTTCGATGTATCGAAAAATCATATTAATATATCGGCTCGACATTCGTACGACCTTTTTTCGACGTCATATGAAGAATAGCGGATAACTTGAGATTTGAAAGATCTTTTTTGCATCCCACTTTGAAAACACTTCAAAGTAGGATGCAAAAAAGATCGTTACGATATCTTGTACGGATCGTTTCCATTCTTAAGACCATAATACTCTAAAAAAAATACAGTCAAGTATCGATCAACTCACCAAGTTATCAACCCTCATGCCGGCGTTCGATTTCTCAACAATATTGAGGTAGACCCGTGTGAAGTTCTCCACAAACATTCTGAACACGACAGCGGCCGCCACGTACCCGAATAGTCGCCATTGCTGTGGAAGAAATAACATCGATTAATAGGTAGTTGCTGTCAATTGCTTAATCGATTAAGCCAGAGTCGTACAAGGTGGTAGGTCCACCGTAAAAAAAGGGTTACAGTTGGATGAATGTATGGTCAAATATCAGACAAAGAGTTTTGTAGACAGTAGTGTACTGAAGTATACAAAAGCAACATCTATTACTACGCACAAAATGTTATAATTCCCTTTTGTTATAAGTTGGTAAAAGAAAAAGAGGCAGACAGGCAAAAAGATGGATAGACGACATCAGGAAAGTTGGAGACGTTAAAAACTAGAGACAGAAAAAATGGAAGCAGCTGGAAAAAGCCTATGTGTCACAGGACTCGCTGATCATTGAAACTAGAGGTGTTAGTTTATAAGTATCTTTTGCATCAAATTCTTTATATGATTAATCTAAAAATGAATCGCTGTGCGTGTGTCTCGCCAAAACTCGAGACTGGCTGTACCGATTTGGCTAATTCTGATCTTGAAATATTTGTGGAAGTTCAGGGAAGGTTTACCCGGTGAGAAAAAATGAGTAACATAAATAATAAGTAAAGGAAAACACTAAAAACGACAACTTAATTTTCCAGTACAAACTGTTCCTGAGTATGAAACATTTGAAGTCTTTTGGATGTGAAACATCTATAAGCGCAGGTATAAACCAGATTGTTGGCGTTGCGAAGCTTGCCGTGATGACGGGTCGCCACGCTATACTAGACAGGACAGGGACAGGGACAGGGACAGGAACAGGGACAGGGACAGGGACAGGGCAGGGACAGGGACAGGGACAGGCACAGGCACAGGCACAGGCACAGGCACAGGCACAGGCACAGGCACAGGCACAGGCACAGGCACAGGCACAGGCACAGGCACAGGACTGTCCCACCGGGGGGAGGTGGAAGTCAATTAAATGTGCGACGGGCTACCTCACGTGCAATGGTGCAGTACCTCACTTAATTGCATTTAATGTAAATGAAAGATTTGTATTACGTTTTGACTACATTTTACACAAATATAATATGTAGGTGATACGTATTTCATCGGGTCATCTAGTTCTCAAAGTTCTTAAAGTCTTAAAAGAGTTATAATTCCCCCATTAGGGCACATGAGAGCCACATAACAAACCGACTGACATGCAGCTCGTACTCGATGAGCGGTATCTCTTTCTCTTTCTCGCCGAACTGCGCACGCGTCGCCGCGTACCGTACCGCGATGGCCACCGCGCTGGCTATTGAGTGGCAACTCTCCTGCATTATGCCGATGCGACCTAAAACAATTGTACACAGGATCAAAATTAACACGGAAACTAAGTGGAATACGGGATTTGGAGTTACGCTTTCGTCAAATACACGATCAATTTCTTGCCCGTTCTTCTTTAACGAATCAGCATTCCGAACTGGCGGTAGAGTTAAAATTTGACTGAATCTAAATGATATTTCACATTTTATTGATTCAATAAATGATTTGATTTGATTTGAATAAAACAGAAGAAGCCTTGGAGACATTACTCCTACCGCCAAGCAACAGTGTGTAAGCACTGTTTTGTTTCAGTTCGAAGGACATTGCGCAACATTGACAGTGAAATTACTGGGCATTGAGACTTAACATCTTATGTCTCGGGGTGACGAGCGCAGTTCAGTGCCATGCAGTGCTTTGTAATTCAAAGTTCTGTGTGGTGTTGCTTCTGTTTAAGAGCAGGTGTGGCGCTAACCATCAGGCGAGCATCTCAGCACGTCATTCATTCAAATAAAAAAAAGACATAAATAGAAAATGTTTAGTGCTTAACTAGGTGTTATTATAGATATAGTGAAAATCTAATTTTCATGCATTGTCATCGCTTTAAACTTTTAGCAATACAATGAATAGATCCGTAACAATTTATCGAAGAACATATTTGGTTGCAACACTCATGCCCAGACAATATAATCAATTCAAATGAAATTATAATGTCTATATGTATCTACAGTAAAACATATGTACGTACACATGTGTTATGAAATAGAAATAACATTGACAACAGCAATTTGAAAAATGATAAATATTCAAGAATTTATTATTTATTTTTACAATGTTATTACATTCACCGAGTTGCACGCGCTATTTTTTTTTACAATTTCGTCAACAAGGACAAGGACTGCTGGTGGTAGGATATTCATATCCGCCCGGATAGCGATCACCGTACACATGGTGTTAAAACCTGCCATAGTGACCCACACCTTGTGTGTATCGCGTTCCAGGATCCGCCAGTGTATATCCGGTTCTCGCGAGGTGCTTGCGACATGACTTAATGGTTGGTTGGGGCAGTTATGGAGGTACATTCTTGTATTACTGTGCCTGCATCGGTTATCCGCCTGTGCTGTCGCGGGCCCCTTGATTTACTTCTTCCCTCTCCAAAAAGGGAAGAAGCTTTTATACAGGCCGTCATGACTCTGGTGACCACCGATAAACTCATTGTTTGTCGGTGGTCGTTGGTTTCTTAGACTGCACTACGCTTACCATCAGGTGTAGTGCAGTCACTTTGCCGTACTCGAATAAAAAAAGCCAGCGGTGTTTACTAATAATTCCTTTAATTTATTTTTGTAAGACTTGTTTATTGTAAAGATAGTAAGTACAGCTACTGTATCATGCAGATACAATTAATGATGTAATAAACATGCTCACCTGCTGAAAGATTCTCCAGTGCTGCCCCCAATATCCGCGAGGGGTCTGAGAATGAGCTCTCATATGCGCCATCTTCGGTGACGTCAGCCGTTCTGTTCAGTAAGTTCTCGCGCGGTATCCTGTACTGATTGAACATTATGAACCTGAAACCAAGGCAACGATTCACACCAAGCTGTCCGTAAGCAAGTTTTTATTTGATTGAATGACGAGACGAGCAAGGCACTCGCCTGATGTTAAGCGCCACGCCTGGCCATAACAGAAGCAACACCGCACAGAACGCTGAATTACAAAGCGCTGCATGGCATTGAACTACGCTCGTCACCCCGAGATATAAGATGTTAAGTCTCAATGCCCAGTAATTTCATATATTTCTAACTCGTCCCTATCCTTCTATTCGATTAAATTCGTTGAGGTATAAAAACAGACTCGCCGAGCGTCTTGTTCTGTGTTGTTTACAATGGCGGCTCTGTGGATACGATATCCTCATTGTCAGTAACATACATAGCATATTTTTCAAGGTGGTAGTTCCCTCGTATGCGAGAGGCCGTCTGGGTTGGTACCACAGCTTTGTCTATTTCAGCCACCAAGCAACAGTATGTAAGCACTGTTGTGTTTCGGTTTGAAGGACATTGAAGCCAGTAAAATTACTGGGCAGTATGAGATTTGACATCTTATGTCTCGGGGTGACGAGCGCAGTTCAATGCCGTGCCTTTTAAGGGTAATAATTCAAAGTTAATGAATTTAGCAAAATAAAATAATATCTTAATTTTTACTTGATCTGAGCTGATATGTTATTGCGTATTTGCATCCATTTATAGGATAAGCATTTTAAATTGCAAGTACATCAGTAATTACTTCGATTTGACAGCATCCGTGGCGCAGCGGGCGAGTAGCCGGCTGTGATGCGGGTCCGATTCCCGCACCGAGACAAATGTATGTGTGATCCACAAATATTTGTTTCGGGGTCTGGGTGTTGTGAGACCGAAAGTCTCTCGTAGTTCCTGATACCCACGACACAAGACTCGTATCTTACTGTGGGGTCAGGACTATGTGTGTGACTGTTGGGTGTATTTATTTATTTATTTATGAAAAAAAAAATTAAAATTACGCCGTTAAAGACTTCAAGAGTGACGTAATGTTATCGAACCGAAAAGTACTCGATCTTATCTCAGTGTTTTTTTCGTCTGGATGACGATACGAGTAGGTAGTTCGCCTAATGGTAGCCCCCACGTCTACAGAAACAAAGAAACTTGGAATTAAAAACAATTACATGGCATTGCGCTCTTCATATTTAGATATAATCTGTTAGTCTCATAATGCACAGTAATTTGCCGTATTTTTTTTTATTGAATGACGAGACTAGCAAGGCGCTCGGCTGATGGTAAGCGCCACGCCTGCCCATAAACAGAAGCAACACCACACAGAACTTTGAATTACCAAGCACTGTATGGCACTGAACTGCGCCCGTCACCCTGACAGAGATGTTAAGTCTCATAATGCCCAGTAATTTCACTAACTTCAATATCCTTCACACCGAGACACAACAATGCTTACACACTGTTGCTTATTGGCAGAAATAGACAAAGCGGTGGTACTAACCCAGTCGGCCTCTCGCATACGAGGGACCTACCACATTGTAACCTTGCACCTACGAGTTGCAAAATTTCATAATTATGTTACATTATTTTATTTTCTAACTGTTTATTTTGTTTAACTATTTTCTAATACTATAAAACGATTACAACATACTCATGAATTTTATAACTACTCTATGTATAATGATTTCTTATGTTTACGCGAATATTACTCATTGAAATAAAACTAATTTAAACGTATTTTATCGCGGTTTTTTACACTATGTATACTATTTTGTAGGAAATTGAACGCTCAACAAAAAAGGTTTCTTGCATTTATATCGTACATCTCACCAATTTAAAAAAATAAGATTAAAGTTTGGTTATTTTAAGAGACATTTGTTTATTACTTATGAAATTTATTACTCGTAAACATACATATAAGGATTATGAAATGGTCAATGCATATTTTTGTAGGAAATTAAATGGTCTCCAAAAATGGTCTGGTACATATGCTTAGTCGATTAAATTAAGCGTTTAAAATGTATTCATCATCAAACTTTAATGCATACCGATCTTAACAGTTTTTGATAACTAATCTTAAAAATTTCAATTTCATTTATGAGTTTTGAGTAAATTTATACAATTTAATATTGAATATAATGATAAAATAATTAATTTAATTTCATTTATCGCCAATATCGTCTTGATAGGCCGCACCACTCGCCGCTGAGTAATTTCGCTACTGTTTTTTTTTGCGCATTTAGTAAGAATTTGCCCTTCTTACTAAATGCGCAAAAAAAAACAGTCTATGTATAATACAACAGATTTCTGTTCGCATACAGGTTTTATGCTATTCAATTCACCAAATACCATCACATATCTAATCTTGTTTGATTACTATAATAACGTGATGTGAACCAGGAATCAGCAAGGTCGATATTCATTTATCAGTATTTCGTATAACTACTTGCTATATGGTATGGTAATATTAATGGATCGATAAATACATGTGACATTGAGTATTTATGGGCTGAATCTTATAAAAATCTAGTCCTCTGATATATTATCACTCCTTTATTAGGACCAATAATATGCGCATTAGGCCAGCGTGGTGGACTAAGGCCTAATCCCTCTCATCCCAGCAGTGGGACGTGTATAATACAGGGCTAGTAAAAAAAAAATGCGCGCCTAATATCATGGCTCCAATTCTTCAATGGGATGGTTGGCGCTCACTTGGGGAGACTTACGTCCAACAATGGACGGCAATAAGCTGAGATGATGATGATGATGAATATCAGACAATTATTATGTTAATGCAGCATTTGAAAGCCCCGCTCCCACGGGTCATAGCGTGATATACATATAAACCTTCCAGAAAAAAATCTCTAAATAATTGTGCAAACGACATCTAAATCCGTTGGCATGGTTTAGAAGAAATAAGCGGACAAACAAACAGACGCAAATAACGACTTTGTTTTATGCTATGTAGGTATTGATTTTACTTGATAAATAAAGTTAACCTTTTTACATACTGAATCTTGCCTTTAATATTTAAAAATACAACGACTAATTAACATTTCCTGTACCAGTTTCGTGTCTGATCACATAGCAACAGTTATCAAGCACTATAAGAGGTATCACATATCGCCAAAACCGAATACATCCGAACGACATAACATAGATTATGTTACGAGCTAGCAAGGGCGTGCCCACGGTGGGACATTCCTCCCACACTGGATATCTTTAAGTAAGCAATAACTGATTCTTTAAAATATATCACATCTAATTCGAATTACCGGCCCGTGGTGCGCCAGATCGTACCACATTGTTCCTCCCCCACGACTGACTGATCCTGCTATTTACTATCCTTGGAGCAAAAGAAGCAGCCAATCTTGCCCCACCCTGCAGCACATCCTGGTTAAGCCTTTGGGAGCTAGGGAGAGTTTATATTGGGTTCCCAATGATCTGTCAGCACAACACAAGCCACTACAAGTCAGATTTCTATGGTAGTACTCCAGGATCCTTAATCTCCATGATCATATAAACTCGATAATAAGTTATTAAGTTTTAAACACACGGTTGATAATAATTACGAACAATTTCCTCATTGATCTTCATAATCTCGAAAGATATCTCTTACATAACATTAAAAGGTCTTCAAATAAACTCGAGTAAAAAGATAAATCGATACGTAATGCGATAAGGATTCTATTAGTGTCACCAATACCAGCACTACCCACCAGACGTAATTTAAATTATCAAACATTATTCACATGTTTCGTGATAAGATTACAACACTTCAATTCGGCACTTCAACCCGCGTCGTTTCGACCGGTTATTGCTCGGGATCAAAGTAATGAAAATATATAATATACTTTTTACAGAATACATAATATCCTTCAAGTCGGTCTTTTCAATAGTATTTTAGCTGAGCCTATTTTTAACGAAGCTATAGCATTGTATAAATTAGTTAATTTAGCTTTTAAGCGTAGATAGACCTTTGTTTGTTAATTGTTAAGAACACAGAATGTCGCAACGAGGGTGACATGTTCTTGCTGAACCAAACCCTCTATAAACAAATAAAGATACAAAAAAAGAATACATAATATGGTGTAAATGGGAGTTCGACCACCGTCAAATGATGATGGAATGATGACGGATCCGGGCTTTAAGCCGGAATAACGCCAGGCAGAAAGAAATAATATGATATAAATATTTAGCGTACTATAAACGCATATAAGAAAAGGACAAACTAAACTGAAAATAACTAGTGTAAACCATAAAACTAATAACCTAATAATCCTCGTGACTTATCCATCCCGAAATAACTGTATTATGATTGAGGATACAATATAATACCTAACTAAAACATTTAAATCCTAAACATGTTTTGAGGCCAACTATGATGTGAGAATCATGCAGATGATTGAATGGGATCGTTTTGTCGATTGTGGGATTGGTAGATAATAAGATGCCTACATGATTAATAAACTATTTCATTAATAATAAACTGTTTCATTTCATTTAATTTAATTTCAATAACATACTATAATACAGGGATTCTGATAGGGGTCGATATATAACAAAAACCGCAGTTTTTTAAATTGGTATGTATTTTGTATCAATACGAAAAATATTGTAGGCGTACAAGGGTGGAGATCACTTACCATCAGGTGACTCACTTACCATCAGGTGACCCACTTGCACATTTGCCGGTGTTTGCTATAAAAAGCAGTGGTCTTGTTAAAACAACATCTACTACTATTATGTTGATTGTACCCATCAATAAAATAAATAAATACACCCAACAGTCACATACATAGTTCTGACCCCACGGTAAGATACGAGTCTTGTGTCGTTGGTATCAGGAACTACGAAAATCTCTCGGTCTCACAACACCCAGACCCCGAAACAAATAAATGTGGATCACACAAACATTTGTCTCGGTGCGGGGATCGAACTCGCGGCCTCTCGCTTCACAGCCGGATACTCGCCCGCTGCGCCATGGAGGATGTCAATAAAATATTTATTACTTCACTAGCGAATCACATAAAATGTGTAACAACTCTCGCTTCCGTTATTTTGGAACGATCCAATGAACAAGTTTCACAATAATATTTTGTGAAATAACTAAACTCTAGCATTTGTAACAGCTGATTTAATTTTCAATATTAACCGGCCATGTGTAATATCAAGGACTCGTTTTGCAAATATAAGGCTAGGTCCAGACGCGCGTGGTTTTGTAAGTTGTGAGACATGCTTTTTTAAGTATTTTTTATAGCACAATATCAACACACTAGCTTTTGCTCGCGGCTTCGCCCGCGTGGTCTGCTTTTCCGGGATAAAAAGTAGCCTATGTCTTATTCTGATGTATAAGCCATATTATTGTAAAGTTTCATTAAAATCAATTCAGTAGTTTTTACGTGAAAGAGTAACAAACATACATCCATCCATACTTACAAACTTTCGCGTTTATAATATTAGTAGGATGTGCAAGTGGTTCAGGGTAAGATGTTACAATGAACATCTACAATGCTAAAGGAATCGCGGACAGTGTGGTGCACCCTAACAAAAATGAATAGGAATTCGGAGCGTTGCGAGGGTTTTTTTCAGCCACCGACAATCTCACTAACCTTACAACAGCAGATCTGTTCTGCTCACTGATTCACATGCTTCTGTTCTGTATCAATTCACGTCGGTTTTCTGGAAAACAATGGTACTACTCTGGTCGAGTCAACCCCGTGCATAATACATGTTTCATTCCATTTTATAATTTATTGCAGTTTGAACAACATTTCAACGCAATACAGTTCTCAGTTCATTTAACCACGATGATGGATACATATCCAAGGCAGTTTAGTGGAAGTTTTCGCAATTCGTGAAGACAGAACCGGTCATGGGGCTATCATCGATAAATAAGAATTACTAGATGTATTACAATAACAAGTATCACGTGCTGCGTTTATGTTGTGTTTGCCAGTTCTCGGTAATGGATGGATTAGTTGTTTGTTTGTTGAACCTTCCATCTTGTAGTATGATTAAAGACGTTTATGTATTGTATCGTGTATTGTTCTTGGCATAGGCTGTGGTTACTAGTTATAGAGTTGAAATCACATTTCTTATTATAAACATGTATACATTAACGATTAATGTAATTTACCATTGTAAACTTAGTGTGTGTCAAATAAATATGCGACAGAAAGTGTAACTTACAAAATAACACTCGTGTGACCTCAGCCTTACTTGTCAACACATTAATAAAACATGTTTAACTATTTATTGGTCGGCCGATTTTTATCAACGCATACATAACTAATATGAAATGTTTGTAATGCTGAAGGTCGTTGATTTCTATAAATCTATATTGACTTAAGATTATATGGAAAAACGAATAACGTTAACTTGCTTGTATAAAATACTGTAATTAATTAGTTAATTAATTACCATAGGATAGCAAATAGTTACACAATTTGTCTTAATAAATACGTAAAAATAAAAGAATAACAAATGTGTAACCTACAATGTTATCCCCAAATTATTTTTAAATGATGGTAAGATGATAAGATGGTACTTGAAATGGTTGCGAACAGGTTAATCAAACATATTTGAGTTTAAAAGTTTTGGATTCAATTAATTTGGCGGGATTTCCAGTATATTAAAACCGAAATAGATAAGCAAGATTCTTTATCAAGAAGTAATTATTAAATGGATGAATGATAACATTTCAACCCACATCAAGTAAAAATTGAGATGTTGGTTTTATTTTACTAAATTTATTAGTTTTTAGTAGGTTGAATTCCGTATTTTACAAAAAAAATATATAAATTAAACATTTCCCACATACAATTATGCAAAATAGAACTTATTGATATAAGTTATTGAATTTAGCAAAATAAAATATACATCTCAATTTTTACTTGATGTGGATGGACATCAACCACCTCTGGGGATTTGAATCCCGTCAATATCTTGATAGAGAAACTGACACAAAATGTTGCAACTGAATGACTTATAATACTAACCTTGTATTATACACGTCCCACTGCTGGGCACGGGCATCCTCAACTGAATGAGAGGGGTTAGGCCTTAGTCCACCACGCTGACCTAATGCGGGTTGGCCTTCAAATACCTTCGAAATTCTTATGAAGAACTTCTCAGTTGTATAGGTTTCTTCACGATGTTTCCTTCACCGTTGATAATTGAAAATGAATACACACGTAACTTAGTAAAGTCAGAGGTGTATGCTCTTGAGATTGGTTACGAACCTGCGACTTTCGTCACGTACCACTCCCCGCTGAGCTATCGCTACTTATGAATGACTAATTCAATACAAATGAATAACTGTTATCTATGATTAGTCATGATTGTTTTGTAGATTACTACTATCAATAATGAATCATACGATTGTGGGGAAGACAATTGCTGACTCTTCACCGACATGCTATAATATGCTATGCTATGGGACTACAGGATTATAGAAAACGAGTATGTTGAAGCATAGTCGTTGCAGCTTACGTTAATATTTCTTGAAATATTTCTATCTATACTTGATGAACCTACCTTGTCTAACTCTGCACCATCCTAAGGTTGACTGGTAGAGAATGCCTCTGGCATTAAGTCCGCCTATATACATATTTTGTATATGAAGTGCAAATAAATAAAACCTATTAAAATGCTATGAATTTAGCAATATAAAATCAATATCTCATTTTTTACTTGATGTGGAAAATGTTATTGCATATTTGCATTCAATTGATACTAATACATTGCTAATAATTTCAATTCACAGGTAGGTATATGTTTTATAGAAGTTCGAAGTACGTACAAATGACAAAACAAACAACTGAACGAATGACGCGAGCGGGAGTTCCCGGGCGACAAGTAAAATCTTATACGATGCTTTTCGATCTTCGTTATAACCTCCGATTCAAAGTTATCGGAGCCAAAGTCGACCGGAGGTGTAAAATCTATCGGAAGTTTCGACCTTTCGGAGTCGCGAGTTAAAGATTCATAACATCCCTACTCTAATAACAGTATCTATTATTATTCGTATAATAATAGATACAGCTACTCAGTACAGCCTCCGTGGACAGTAGGCGAGTAATCGTCTGCGTAGCGAGAGGCCATGGGTTCGATTCCCGAACCGAAATAAATGTTTCACGAATAATTGTTTCGAGTCTGGGTGTCGTGGCTAGTCCCTCGTAATTCCTGATATCCACGATACATGTTAACTTAGTGTGAGGTCAGGTCTATGTGGGTGACTGTTGAGTGAATATTTTTTTATTTATTAAATTAACGAGACGAGCAAAGCGCTCGCCTGATGGTAAGCACCACGCCTGCTCATAAAAACAAGTAATACCACACAGTGCTTTGAATTACAAAGCACTGCATGGCACTGAACAGCAGCTGTCTTCACCCCGAAACATAAGATGTTAAGTCTCATAATGCCCAGTAATTTTACTGGCTTCAATGTCCTTCAAACCGAAACACAACAGTGCTTACACATTGTTGATTGGCGACAGAAATAGACAAAGCGATGGTACCAAGAACGCCTCTCGCATACGTGGGACCTACCGTTTATTTATTTATTACAGTAACCGTAGCCACCGCACCTAACGAACCTTCCTTATTTGATTGTCGAATTCGTACAAGCATAGACTATTTTTATTACCCATTGTATTACATACGACTATTTAAACGTGTTTGGAATCAATAACAAACGGTGATGAATAAATTAATATCAAACTAGTAGATAGCGGTATATTTTTAGATATAAAACGTATATTTAGCACCCGCTACCACTCAGTTCTGAACCATATTACAAATACGATTAAGTGTTCCGAGGGATGATTTCGCGTATCATTCCTGGTCACACAAGCTATAAATACTAATTATTGCGATGGCGTGTTGGAAACGAAAACAGACTAAATTATATCGAAAACGAAGATGGCACCATTCAAAATTATAAGCATCCTTAGAGGGGTAGTCAGTAGGGTAGGCCAAAAAAACTTTTTTTTCCTTAGTTACCATGAAAATATCATCCGATATGACAAAAAAAATCTGGTAAAGTTTGAGCTCTTAATATTAATATTAAGAAGTGGCGCTATGTGATTTTCGATTTCCCATCTTAAATAACACAGGAAATTTGTTTATTTTTGTTTGAATTTTCAATTTGCCCAAACGAACAATTGTCAAGTGAGAATCAAAACCTGTACTGGTAGGAAATTTAATGATCTACAAAAAAGGTCAAAAATGATTTTTGGCTAAGTCGACTCATTTAAAAGTTATTTTAGGTTAAAGTCCAACCTCCTACTTACCCATTATCAATGCCATTAACGCCAATCTTCTCTCCCATATCGCCAACAATCAGTCCAGGATATGTCTCCAGGGTGGCCGGGTCTCTGATGGGCACCACGAACCCATGCAGCCCATGGTTTGTCCCGTCTGGTGTTATCAACTGAGCGAAAAGTAGTGTGTGAGTGCATGTCCTTCCTGGAAACATTAATAGAGTTAGATTTTTTACCAAATTAAATAACGAGGATGTTCGCGGTTTGATTACGTTTCGTTTTATTTTTATGTATGTTACACGATTACAATTACACAGCGGATTAGCAAGCTCAAGTGGCAGTGGGCAGGCCACATAGCTCGAAGAACCGATAACCGATGGGGCAGATAGATTCTGGAATGGAGGCCACGTACTGGCAAAAGCAAGTTGGACGACCGCCTACAAGGTGGACAGACGACCTGATAGAGGTCGAAAAGATAAATAAAGCAAGAATTCGCTGGATGCAGGCCGCTTCCAACAAGTCGGTCTGGAAATCTTTGGGGGAGCAGCAGTGGACAGCATCTGTTCAGCAGTGGACGTCCTGTGGCTGATGATGATGATGATGTTACACGATATATTCGCCTATCTCCAGAGGGGTTGGCGTCAGGCAGGCGGTCGGTCGTAAAATTACAAGTCAAATTTTTCTGTAACATTTGTTAATAGCGTGGTGCGCCGACCCTACTGCAAGTGGGGTAAGGGCAGGTGGAAGAACAATATTTGATAATCCTCTGAACATAATATGTAATAAATAAAAGTAATAATAGTTGGCATGAAGTTTCCTTTTATATTACAATAAAATATTTTTAAGTTGTATTTTTATAAAAAAAGGTACACTAGAAATGTACTATTATACCTTTTAACATTTTAATAACAAACGTGTTTTTATCTTAGCTTATGCATAAATACATACAAAATTATATACGAAGTCTTAACATCCAAAACAGTTTCAAAGATATTACCGTTTCTGTTAAATATGACGCACAAATTCTTGGTAGGTATGTATTTGAGAATTGGAATAATATTTAACACCCGTATTTTCCCTTGTGTTCTTTCCTGTACCTACTGCCTACTGTGTTTAAGTCGCCGCACAGATTCTGAGATGTACACATATACATGGTATACAGGCGGACTTTAATGCCTTAGGCGTGGGCGTACATGGACGGTGGAGATCACTTACCATCAGGTGACCCACTTGCTCGTTTGCCGGCCTATGCGATAAAAAAAAACAACCTGTAACATTAGATTATGCAAGTGCTTACTTTACTGGTGGGATATATCACCATTTTTGTACCCGACTGGACAGCGACCACCGGACACATAGTAAAAAACCCGCCATAGTGGCTTGTTCAGGCGAATCGCGTTCCGAGGTCAGCCAGTAACTTCCGACCGGCATAATTCTGCCAACCGTCGTGGTATGCAATGAATCTTGACGGCCGACATTAGAACTGAACTTTATTAGTCGGGTTTTTAAAGTCATTTTGCAATGCAAGACAAAAAAATATCGTGTGATTGACGGTCGCGCCGGGCATCCGTTGTATACTAGCGACCTGTGTACTTTATATAAAATTGCTAATGGTTTAATGGATAGCCAACTTTTAGACCAATTAAACCTCAAAGTGCCGACGTGATCTGTGCGTCTACCACAACTCTTTAGTTTAACTTCAAGCAACAACAATGTCTCACAAAATAATCCACTCATTAGAATGTGTAGTCAATATAATAGTGTCTGTTCTGAAATAGATATATATCATGATAGTTTAAACACCATAAAAACCATTTAAAATCTGATATTAAGGTTCACTGTTAGTACATATTATTGTTAAATTTAATACAAACTATTGTTTTTTTTTTCTCTCTTATTTTACTAGGAAGCTGTGTATCTTGAATGCTGTGTTCAGTAGTAAATAGACGCCAGATTTGTATCATGTCTTCTATAAGTGTAACTTTATGTAAATGTAGTCTGTTGTCTGTAACTGTACCAATAAATAAATAAATAAACTAAAAGGTTACTATAATGTTAAAGATTATTTGGAAGACAAAACATCTTGGGATTGAGCCGCTCACTCTATACGAAATACGGCAGTATGACTGCTCATGGCTAGCCACGAAATGCCGATAAATTATAAAAAAAATAAAATGTAATCTGTAGTAAGTATACAGAGTTTTGGCGGGAATTCTGACAGTGCAGTTTATCGCTTATTTTAATTTATTTCATAAACTGGTTTAGAGTTGTGTTTGTTGTATAAAAGTGGATTTGTTCAATAAACATTGACGGTGATGAACACTATATGGAAACATTGAAATAAGTGAATTAAGCATCGTACTGAAAGGAGTTAACACCAAAACTCCGACAAGATCTTGAAATCGACTGCACCCGTGTTTCATCGTTCTTGTAAAAATAACTTGAGAATAATTTATACTTGACACTGGCTAAATGCATAATACTGCGAAAGCCATAAATAAAAAGAAGAAGAAGTAAGTATACAAAAATTGACATGTAAAATTGATATTTATGATCCAATTGACAGAATAAATTATTTGAATTTATAAAATACTAATATTTCCGAAGCGCATAATACATATATGTCGTACCACGTACAAACAATGTAAGTGTACAAATTAGAACAATTAAAACTCACAACATTGTTAGCGCGAGTTAATTGTTATATTGTTCTGACCAATGTTATTATGTGATGGTCACATTGATTGTTTAAAATGTCAAACATCATACACAGCTAGGGATTAGCATTGAATTTTTGAAGTGAAACTTCTTTAGAATCGTTGTGATTTGAAACTTGATGGAACGAAATGCGTCACGACAAACATATTCATAAATAGGATTTAGCCTGCGAGAGAATGAGATAGATTACAAGTATGCTATCACGAGTCTTTGCGCCTGCGTACAACGAAGCCTTCGGAAAATGGGTCATAAAGAACGTGGTGTATTATTCACGTTTTTTATTTTTTTGCATTTTCGTATTAATTAATTAATTATTAATTCGTATTTGCATATCCGTTAGTTAATTAATTTATTTTAATTGTTCTGAAGTTTCACTTCTGCCGTGTGAATTTTTTTAAACTACATCTTATCCTATGTTTCGTTCGAAGAATACATAGCTACGTGACGGTGGAATAAAACATGTTATTGTTAAAAAACACACGAATGTAACAGAAACAAACGACCGTGGATGAAATCCACACAATAGTGACCACAGGAAAAATCAAATAATAAAAAAAATATACCCAACATCGTGAAACAAAACCCAACAAATTAATAAATGTCACACAAAGTTTTACCTAGATTACCAACCCAGCATTTCGCCGCCTCGAAGTCGGGCGTGTGTAGGACGAACTGCTTGTTTCGCGGATCGTACGTCGCCGTGGTGCGCATCAGACGAGCGTCCGACCCGTGCGCGATCTCCGTCAGGGCGAAGCTGGCCAGCAGCTGGACATAGATAATATCACTTGACACGTTTTTTTCCTGGCACCATAAATTATGTTAGACAATATGCAAATAACATCTGGAGCTGTATACTATATGTGTCTTGTGGAGACTAGAAAGAATTTCCGTGCTTTCCAGCGTTTTTGCCGTACCTATTATTGGAATCAAGTATAATAGCTCGCGTGACAGGACCCACTTAATAACATCCGTGGTGCTTTATATCCGGCTTCTCCAGTTGTAAATGTCCTTACACTTGAGGTTAATACCTCCTTAGTTCATTATTTTGTCTCCCGCTTTGCTATGGAGGGAAGTGGACAATTAATATTTCCAACTCCTACCTAACCTTCTATCTGATTAATTTCGTTGCGGGTTGTCTTTGTAGACATTTAGGCATTCCCAGAGAATCGCCGAGCTTCACTGCTCGCTGTCAACAAAAATGCGTGCCACTGTTGATCCTGGTGAACAGGCGTTACAGTGGTGGGTGGGTGGCAGTCTCTAGCACGGTTAAGTTCCTGAGTGGTGGAGCTACGCTGTACAGTTTTGTCTACAGTATGAATTAGCCGGCTCGACCTGGTCTTCACCACTGTCGCACATAATCGACGTAAAGTAGCGGCTTGCTGCTGCGTTTCGTACGGTGAATGAGATATCCCCCTCGCCTTCCCGATCCCTTAATTATCCCTTTCCTTTACGGTACCCATGATTTTTCTGGTATTGCGGGCGTCATGGACGATGAAGATCACTTACCATCAGGTGACCCACGTGCTCGTTTGCCCGCCTATGCTAAATAAAAAAGACTACACGGGCCTGATATTCAGTCCAGTTCAATCCGATTATAATGTCGACCTGCAAAAACATTGCATTCTTCGACGGTTGGCAGCATTATGTCTGTCTGAAGCTACTGGATAAACACTGGCTGAACCCGGAACATGTATCGGGCCACTGTAGCGGGTGTTTCACCATGTGTACGGTGGTGGTCGCTACACCGTAGCCTCCCAATAAAAGCAATACAAATAAATTCTGATCGCACACTAGATTAACCTGTATCGTGGATGGCAGGAACTACGAGAGCCTTACAGTCCCACAACACCCATGCCCCAAGCAAAAATTCATCGACGAACTTTTCAAAAATCAACCTCTGAAGGGCGAAAGAGATTGATTTACAGAAGAAACGGGCGGTGGAGATCACTTACCAACAGGTGACTCACACGCTTGTTTGCCGGCCTATACTATTAAAAAAAGTAAGAAACAATTAAAATTGGGATATAGTCGAGACAGAACAATACTAACCTCTCTATTTACAAACGTGGCTTCGTAGAACTTCAAATGCCTCTCAGTGCCCAACGAGAGGAGAGCGTTCGAGAACAGATACATGCCAATGGCCATCTTGACTGAAACGCTGGGGTTCAGCGACTGGATCGCTTCGTTTATCGTCATCACTGTGCGGGTCTGTTGACAAACGTTACAATAACCACACAATAACCACACACTTACAGCATATATTCATAAATATGATAATATCTCATACAATACAACCTCACCTATTTAATTCGCCATCGCTTTTTTTTTGTAACACCCAACAGTCACACAAATGGCCCTGACCTCACAGTAAGATTCGAGTCTTGTGTCGTGGGTATCAGGAACTAAGAGAGACTTTTTGCGGGGATCGAACCCGCGGCCTCTCGCTTCACAGCCGGCTACTCGCCCGCTGCGCCACGGAGCGTGTCAAATGTCTGATCGACACGATTATATTAGACAGGAAAGAAGTAGTAACAGCTTTGAGACTTAGATCCGGACACATTCCATGTAAGCAGTTTGCCTACCTTATGCATAAAACAACAACTCCTAATTGTCCCACATGTGGTACCTTCGATGACGTGTACCATATATTGATGGAATGTACTCAGAATGCTTACATACGAAACAATTAATTATTAATTAATTGCGGCATTAATATTTCACACGTGGGCAGCTGCAGTATAATTTTATCAGAACCATTCTCAAACGAAGCCAGAATAGTGTATAAATTAGTTGACATAAGTGTGGATTAATGTAATATTTACTTAGTTTGTATTTAATGTAAACATCCTTTGTACAACCTTACCATGGCGACATAATAGTATCAGCGATAAAGCCCTTATAAATGAGAATAAAAAAATGATATCTATAATAATAAAATAATAATGATAAAATGAATATGGTACATAGCTGACTTGTTTTTTTTATAATTAAATAAATAAAAATCTATTGTAGAATGAATTTCATTAATCCCTCCTTAAATAAATAAATTAGAAGCCATTCAAATCTGATGGTGGGGGACGATTGTCAAATATCAGACAACGTAAACCTTGACGTCACTGTTAAAATGACCATTACGGTGCATACGTGCGAGCGAGATAGTGAGATGTCCGCACTACGCGCCCACCTTTGCCCAAACCCATATTTAAAATCACAATCGGATGCAAATACGCAATAACATTTCAATTTTTTGAGTGGTAGAGCCACGCTGTAGACTGTTTTGTCTACAGCATGAATGGGCTGGCTCGACCGGGTCGTTACCACTGTCTCACAGAAAACCGACATAAAATAGCGGCTTGCTGCTGCGTTTCGTACGGTGAGTGAGATATCCGGAAGCCCAAATCCCCTCCCCTTCCCAATCCCAAATTATCCCTTTCCTTTAAGGTCGGCAACGCGCCCATGATTCTGATATTGTGGGCGTACATGGGTGGTGGAGAGCACTTACTATCAGGTGACCCACTTGCTCGTTTGCCGGCCTATGCCATAAAAAAAAAACCCACATCAAGTAAAATCACAGATCATAAATTTAATTTGCTAAATTCATTAACTTAAATCAATAATAAGTTAAATTTTGCATAATCGTACATGGGAAAACCCATTAATGTTTTTTTTTTAAATACGGAGTAATACCGACTTAAATCAAATTAATTTACCGAAATAAAATCAATATCACAATTTTTACTTGAAGTGGGTTGAAATGTTAATGCATATTTGCGTCTAATTGTGGGCTTATTTTTTAACCGATTTTGACCGTGTTTTAACAAAAGGGTTTCTTTTTCGTGTTATATACTGTTCCGTATAAGATAATGTATAATATTTAACATAGGAAACTACCATATTACGCAAACGACAATGTCATAATTATGTACAGTACAAAGAAAATATTATCATTGAATTATATATTTTTTTTATTCCCTATTCAAAATTCTGGGTACTTTTTTATTGCCGTCATATATATATATACAAAATTGTTTACGTAGCAGAGTCATAACGTCACTTATTTTAAATAACAATTCCTGCTACGAATAAGACTTTATACGACGGCAATAAGTTTCGTCCACCACACTAGGCAGGCCGGCATGATCGTGCCGACCAACGATAGACACACTGTTTGTCGTTGGTCGACACTATTCCTGGATTGCGCTACACTTACCATCAGGTGTGGCGTAGTCATTTTGCCGAGCCAGGATAAAAAAAAAAAAAAAAAAAACCCTAATGCGGTTTCGCAATTCTTATGGAGAATTGTCAGTTGCCTCGGAGAATATTTCACGAGCTCGCAGCCTCTGTTTTTAGATATTTGGTCTGTGAATATAAATTAGAGTCGACCGATCCATGGGTTGAAGTTATCGTAACAAGAAATGTTTGACATCTTCAGATTTCGACATTTTTTTCTCCAGATTTTGATATTTTAACCTTTGAAAACGTAAACCATTGCTTGTCACATAAACCGATGGACGGTACCAACTCAAACTTACCCGTTTACTATAACTAGACGTGGCCAAGTCTTTGGGGTGGAAGTTGTGCTGGTTTATCCTCCTGAGTTGCAGCTGTGTGATCCTCTTCTGTTCCTCCACGCTCAGCGTGACCGGGTTGTGCGCGAACAAAGGGTCTCTTTCCAACGTGTGCCATATTCTATACTGGAACAACATGCTACTTGTTATCTATGGTATTATTAATGGATGCGTTCGAAAATTAAATAAGGTACTGTCACTACTCCGACTGTTTGACAGCCTCCGTGGCACAGCAGGCGAGTAGCCGGCTGTTAAGCGAGAGGCCGCGGGTTCGATTCGCGCACCGCGACAAATGTTTGTGTGATCCACAAATATTTGTTTCGGAGTCTGGGTGTTGTGAGACCGAAAGTCTCTCGTAGTTCCTGATACCCACGACACAAGACTCGTATCTTACTGTGGGGTCAGGACTATGTATGTGACTGTTGGATGTATTTATTTATTTATTATTTATTTATACTGGAGTATTATTCACTGTGAATTCATATCTGCCCAGATAGCGACCACCGTACACATGGTGTTAACTTGCCATAGTGAGTGAATATTTATTTCGGGTCTCGGTGTTGTGGGATCGCAGGTCCCTCGTAGTTCTTGATACCCACCATACAGCTTAACCTAGTGTGGACGGTGTAACAGGACTATGTGTATGACTGTTGGGTGTACTTATTTTTATTATTTAATAAATCCAAGCTTTACCAAACAAATCTGCCAAAATCTAATACATTTTACATTATTCATTCACTCCTGCGTATAAATAGATTTAAAACCTAACGGTGCGCAAAATAGTTAAAGCTTGAATTCAATAGAGTTTTTCATGAAGGTTATAAAAAAAGCTGCAACATCCATGACCTAGTTCCGATCCAATGATATTTATTTATCTAACGCTCGAAGCGTAAACCGATGCTTAAAAAACATTGCTCAGTTTATAACAGTACCTATTTCGAATCATGCGTAAACGATATCGTAGAAGTGTAATAAAAAATCAATTTCATTCCGATTATATATGAAAATTGTGAAATGTAAACATACAAGATTACATTTCGTTATAGTTCGGACGTATGTTGGTTCCGACCGGCAGTATGGGCCGGGTGGAAGGAGGAAGTACGCTTTTGAAATACCCTTACATAGCTCCCCCTGCCGCTGACATACCACTTTTTATTTTTATTAAGCCGACAAAGTGACTGCACTACACCTGATGGTAAGCACAGTGCAATTAAAAAAAAACAGCGATCACCGCCAAACAATGAGTTTATCGGTGGTCACCAGAATCATGCCGAACTGTATAACCGCTTCTGCACACTTCGAAGAGGAACAGCCACCAAAACAATAGACGAGCGAACTAATTAAACGATAAAAAAACAGGATTGTGAATATTAAAATTACGATCTTATAATTTGTTTGATGTTTATATTTTTCTGTCATTATGATTTGGTATCATGTGGGGCGACCCGCTGTCTGACCCACTACAACTCGGAACGGGAACAAGATTCATTTTCCGTCCATTAATAACCTTGGAGTATAGAAATAATATAATTTTAGGATATTATTCGACAATTAAACTTAATTGACATGTCTGAGTGCGACAGATAATGTGATGTCATTGGCATGTCCAACACATCGTCACATCCACGGCAAACTTACGAATCTAGCATTTTAGTAAAATTAGTATTTATATGAAAAACTGTTCATAATACAAAATATAGAATATCTGTTGATTGTATCATAAAAAGGTAACATTTTGAAAACCAAAACCAAACCATTTTTGAGTGGTAGAGCCAAGCTGTAGACAGTTTTGTCTACAGCATGAATGGGCTGGCTCGACCGGATCGTTACCACTGTCTCACAGAAAACCGACGTAAAGTAGCGGCTTGCTGCTGCGTTTCGTACGGTGAGTGAGATATCCGGAAGCCCAAATCCCCTCCCCTTCCCAATCCCTAATTATCCCTTTCCTTTAAGGTTGGCAACGCACCCATGATTCTTCTGGTAATGGGTGTACGTGGGCGGCGGAGATCACTTACCATCAGGTGACCCACTTGCTCGTTTGCCAGCCTGTGCTATAAAAAAAAAAAAAAACCAAACGTACCACAGCACTGACGACTTTATTACAAAAATAAACATTTTTAAATTATTCTATTCATTCAAAACGGTCCATTGTAAAAATGGATATACAGTGGATTTCATTTATAACGACCTCGGTTGTAACGACCATTCGGTTATAGCGACGTTAAACTTAAGTCCCTTGAATTTAAAGCATACTTTCGTAGGAAATTCATTCGGCTATAGCGACTTCGGATATAGCGTCAATTTCGGGTATAGCGACTTGTTTTTGCGAACCATTTGTGACAGATTCCTAGAAATCCTGAGTCGAGCATGCAAAGGCACAAAAACTCTTTCATAAAACTATTAAGCTTTCTTATCCTTTGTTTACATTCACAGATGGTCAAATGCTTTGTTTGTTATATAGGACTACTTAACACGTGTATGAAGTTAAACTTATGAATCATTTATGTAGCAATTTCCAGTGAGTGAATAGTGATTTTTAAACTTGTGAATATGGCTCCTAGACGTACATTTACTGTTAAAGAAAAAGTTGAAAACATTTCCAGACTGAAAAATGGTGAAAACAATGTTGACCTGTATAAAAAAATTGGAGTTTCGCATTCTACAATATCAACAATGTGGAAATGTGTGTGTTATTTTTATTTTGGATATAGCGACCTCCGGATATAGCGACGAATTAAAGTGGTCCCTCAGCCGTCGTTATAACCGAAATCCACTGTATTTCAAATTCGTAAGTTTTCCGTGAATGTGACAATATGCGCTACATTACATTCCCACGTCGAGGAAACAATGAAAATTATATGAGTGCTATGCTCCTAATAAATGATGACCATGATATGACATTCAGGATGTCAGGCCACATACTATACGATGTATAAAAAAATATAGTCGTTCGTTGTGTTCATCGTTTATCTGATTGTGTTGAAAAGTAGTTGTGGCAGACAGTCACGTGAACGTTTGTGACATGGGTGTTCTCATTTATTGTGTAGGGTACCGCAAAATTAACCACGGAAATAGAGCTGCGGGAAAAGGTTAAATAAAGACAAGGAAACCAGTATAAAACGACATCCGCTAAATGGTCACCCAAATCACACAATGTCATCTTTCACAATTGAGCAGACATTACTCTGTGTTAGCTCTTGCTTGTTGAATAATTTTCTAAAAACACGACTGTAAATAAGGGGTTTTGTTTGAGTTTTCATGGGTCACGGTTTTACGACCGGCCGCCTGCCTGACGTCAACCCCTCTAGGGAGACTAAACCCAGACCCGAAATAAATATTTGCGGATCAGACAAACATTTGTCGTGGTGCGGGAATCGAACCCACGGCCTTCGCTTAACAGCTACTCGCCCACTGCGCCACATAGGCTGACGAAAAATATTAAATGAGTTATAATAAAAACCCATTTTTTGCGTCATGTATAATCTTATTCCACACATAATGGGAGCAAAGGTGATAATATATAAACATAATAAATCATTACAGTGTCACATTATGTAGAACTCTTGCTGGGAGTAAGAAAAGGTAATTTCCCTCGCTGCAATATTTATCATGTCACTAGTACAAGTAGGTCTCTCGTATCTGGTCACCAGAATCATGCCGGCTTCAGCAAATCGAGGGGCCTGCGACAGGACAGGCGGAAGACCGATGCAGGCACAGGGATACAAGGATGTACCCCTATGGCAGATTTTAACACCGGGTGTACGATGGTCGCTATCCGGGCGGATATGAATATCCTACCACCAGCGAATCCTACAATAACTTAAAGCCAGCGTAGGTAGGCAGCGGCTTGGCTGTGCTCCTGACATAGCCGATGTCCATGAGCGGCGGTGACCGCTTATCACCTGCTCGTCTGCCTATCAAGGCAATAAAAAAAAAGCCATACCTGGCACAAATTCCCCGAACAATCAAAGCGATAAAATGCGGCACTTAGGCTAACAAAACTGCTGATAGTCATAAGTATATAATAAAAAAATAAGGAAATAGAATACAGGTTCTCATATTACTACAATATGATACAATTGTTGAAAACAATTTAAATTTGTGGAAGCATCAATTTTGTTAAACAATAATTATTTTACCTATAAATACTTCTGAATCAAGTTATGTCATTATGAATCAAATTCGAATGAAATAACTGAACATAGCTGAGGTTAGTCATTTCAACCATTTATGCCTGTCGACATGAGGAAAAATTATTTGTGAGGTACATGACAAATATATATTTAGTTGCAATGCCTTTTTTGCGGAAAATATCATTATCCCATTTAAGGATACCTTTTCAACCTCGCGGCCGGAGAGATAGTTATCTGAATTCACCAGCTTTCCGACCCAGTTGTCTTTACCTAAACGACCGCTGGATCGGAGCGCACCGTAACATAAATACACCTAACAGTCACATATAGTCCTGACCCCACTGTAAGATACGAGTCTTGTATCGTGGATATCAGGAACTACGAGAGACTTTCGGTCTCCCAACACTCACGCCGAAACAAATATTTGTGGATCACATATACATTTGTCTCGGTGCGGGGATCGAACTCGCGGTCTCTCGCTTCACAGCCGGCTAGTTGCCCGCTGCGACACGGAGGCTGTCATGAATGAACAATACGTACAAAGGCTGCGAATCGCCCATTGCATAGTTACGTCGGATATCCGGCGGCCCCCATTTTAGTCATCTCTACGTAAGGCAGTGAGATATCATGATGGAATTCTACAAAGGTCCCTAGTCTACAGAGCAGAAGGCGCTGGTCACTCTTCCACTGAGCGCATCTTTCTCGTTTGGCGACAGGCAGAATCGGTTCGTTCCCGATCCCGTTCAGCACTCTCCTTCTGCGACATTCTTCGTAATGTCATTGCTCATCACGACCTTGATACGAGCAACCACAGCTGGCAAAAAGAAGTATCTACCGACGACTGTTCTACACACTGCTACACTGTTCGAGTATCCACGCGCCAGTTGCCGCAGTTGCCGGTCCGACACGCCATGCCATTCGCTAAAACAGGTGCAGTGCGTTCGGCAGTCCTGAAGCCCGCCTGGACTCTAGCCTGGCTGGCTAGTCCAAAACGGCTTCTATATCTTACTGTTTCAAAATATGATGTTATAATCAAGGTTAATTAACTGTTGGTGTGCCATTAATAAAACAAAATAAAGTTTATAGTCATAATACTAATTGTGTAAAATTTGTAATATTACCTATTATATGTTAATTAGAATACATATTTATATGGCATGAATTTAAAATTATTAAATTAGGTTTTATTATGAAATGTTATATTTTCGTTGCTAATATTTTACCTATGTATGTACTATGAGGAATGAAATTAAGCGCCTCGGCAATGTTCATTTATTCCGAATTAGTACGAATATGCAATGAATACCCGACTATCCGGATACGGCCAGTCACTCAATGGAAAATAAATATATATTCTAAACTTGTAATACAGTGAAACCTGGATAATTGGGACCTGAAGGGACCTACATTTTTTATCCCTTATAGAGGCTTTTCATTTACCCAGTTTCCCAAACAGGCAGATTAACATGACAGTTGTCTTATTTATAGAGGGTCCCATCATGAGAGGTTGACATCATGGTTAGTTGGGACGAGTATAGGGTACATCCTTGTACCCTGTGACTGCATTGGTCATCCACCTGTCCTGTCGCAGGCTCCTCGATTTGCTTCTTCCCTCTTCGAAGTGTGAAGACACAGCAGACGCATCTATACAGACCAGCACGATTCTGGTGACCACCGATAAACTCATTGTTTGTCGGTGGTCGCTGGTTTCCTTTGACTGCACTGCGCTTAACATCAGGTGCAGTGTAGTCACGTTGCCGTGTTTGGATAAAAAAAGTGGCGGGGAAACACGAGTATGTTTACTAGGTGGTAATTACCTCATTTTTCAACCTGATTAACGAGTGGGTCGTTCGCCGGATGGTAAGCCCGTCTGACCATGAACGGAAGCAACAATACTCAGAACGATTTACAAAACACTGCATGACAACTGACTGCCTAGTAAAAAAATGAAAACTCTAGAAATAATATTACGTAAGCACATATGGTATTACTTATAAACGATAATTAAGCATTAATTAATAAATCACATATGTAACAAGTTTTTTGTAAAATTACATACATATTTCAACATATTTTTTTTTATTTGAGATGATAGAAAAATTATGTTTAATACACAATAACATAACTAATCGAATATCGGAATAATAATCGAAACAAAGTACTCTGACTACACTTTATACATTTGCAAATAACCAGCTGTTCTGTCCAAGCTATTTTGAGCTGCAAAAATCCACGCCCTGTCTATCTTAGCACCTTAATTAATTGACGAAATTTGCTCATCTTATGAATAAACATTTTATGTTAATTATATTATAGACATAATAATATGGATATAAACCAGGTCAAGAATATAGTATTAATGAATAGGTGTATTTAAAATATCGTCGATGAAGTAGGTACCAATACCTCCTAAGTGTTGAGAACGTAATTTTACACCAGACTGTTTAAAATAAGGTTTTATTTTACAAAAACTGATTAAAATAAGGTTTTATTTATTTTGATCAACTATTGATAGTATATAGTTTCCAATACATTACCTTTTTATTAGTTACTAAGGGATGTGGTTTATGTTTACGTCTATTGTAATAAAAAAGTAATTTTGGACTAAATTGTCAGTTAGGAGGTATTGGTACTTCATCGACGATATATATAGCACTAGCTGTCCCTAGCGGTTTCACCTGCATGTTACTGCCCTGCTACCATGGGTCATAGCATGATATACATATAAACCTTCCTCATGAATCACTCTGTCTATTGCTGAAAACTGAATCTGTTGAATAGTTTAAAAGATCTCAGCAAACAGACAGTGGAAGTGACTTCATTTTATACTATGTAAAGATAATGGTTATTGTGACGATCTCCTTTGGTCTATTGTTTGAATTATGAATATATCAGTCTGTCACTCACCTAGCTTTTCATTGACATCTCATTGGCGACGAGAAAAAAAATTAATTATTTCTGAGCTATCACGCGTTTTAGAGCAGTTCTTTTGGTTGCTAATATGCCGATCGGTAAATTGGAACCTTTTTGATTTGGTCTCAAAACAGTAGCCAGCATATGTTCGGCGTATTGAACAACAATATGCGCTCGAGAATCTTTGCGGAGAAGAAAATACAATAAAAGAAAGCGGTGGAGTTGGCTTTGGATCTCGAGGCAGCAGAGAAACATGCCGAGTTGAGCAGCTCCACCATGGTGAAGAGAGACGCATCGGAGGAGGCGGGCAGCGAGGCGGGCGAAGGCCTGCATAATGCGCGCGGCGGACGGACCGGCACGCGAGCGCGATTTGGCGAGGCGGGCGAAGGCCTGCATATTGCGCGCGGCGGTCGGACGGGCACGCGAGCGCGATTTTCAAGAGCACCCGTCACCAGCGTGGCAAGTGGAGCGGCAGCAGGGGATACGGGCGGCTCAGAGGCTGCGGACCTATGCTGGCGCTATGGCAAGTGGAGCGGCAGCAGGGGATATGGGCGGCTCAGAGGCTGCGGACCTATGCTGATGTTGTGGCAAGTCGCGGCAGCAGGGGATACGGGCGGCTCAGAGGCTGCGGACCTATGCTGGCGTTGTTGCAAGTCGCACAATCCGTGTAGGTGTCGTTTTAAAGGTTACAATTGCAACGAATGCGGCCAAAGAGTGCCTGCATCTTAAAGTGATGTGAAAAAGGGGGGCATTGGTTGGCATAATTTTGTAGGCGACAACTCGGTTGATAGTGTTATAAGTTAAATAAGATAACATATGTTCAACATGGAACATGGGTTGATTGATAATGGAGTCGAAGGTATAGCGTGTGTGGACGCATCCAGCGGAAGTGGCGGTGTACAAAGGAACACTCGTACAGAGTGAACCATCAGAGACGGTGCCGTCGTCTTGAGTGGCGTGCACCAGAGTCATCCTACCTCAACCTCCGGCTGGCGTATTAGCTCGTGCACTGCGTGCGTTTCATCGGGCTAGACGAGCTTTCTTTCAGTTCCAGCATTAGTTGGTTGTAGTTTTCGATTTATGTTTTTTAAATGTCTTGTTACATAAAGATTGTTAGTTGTTTAAAAAAATAGTAATAAGTGGTAGACTTAAAGGGGAGAAATGTGACTATATCCTTTGGTCTATTGTTTGAATTATGAATATATCAGTCTGTCACTCACCTAGCTTTTCATTGACATCTCAGTTATAAATTGGTCATGGGTGATTTTTTAACATGTATTTTAAGTTTAAATATAATTTACTTCGGAATATGACAGAGACCGTGGCACAGTGAGCGAGTACCGGCTGTGTAGAGAGAGAAACAAATGTTTGTGTCAGCCACAAATATTTTTTTCAATTCTGGGTGTTATGAGACTGTAAGTTCCTTGTAGATACTGATTTCCAAGATACAAGTTAACCAAGTGGGGGGGCTAGACTACAAGTATGTGTGTGACTGTTGGGTATATTTATAAGTTGTAAATATTATGCAATGTAGTTAATATCGACATTCTTAAAAAAATAATAAGGGGCAAGTGTGAGTCAGATGTAAAGCACCAAGAGCTCTATGCCCTTAAAATTTTACAATTTGTTTTATCATTTATGGTTTTTTTTATAGGATAGTCTGGCAAATGAACAAGTGGGTCACCTGATGGTAAGTGATCTCCACCTCCCATGTATGCCTTCAATACCAGAAGAATCATGGGCTTATTGCTGACCTTAATAGAAAGGGATAATTAGGTACATCTCAGTCACCATATGAAACCCAGCAGCAAGCCACTACTGGTTTCATGTGAGACAGTGGTAACGACCCAGTCGAGGTGGCCCAGTCATACTATATACTATACTATCTACAGCGTGGCTCTACCACTCAGAAATGAAATATATAAATAATAATGATATTATCCCTGTATTATACACGTTTCACTGCTGGTCATGGGCCTCACCTACTGAATGAAAGGGATTAGACCTAGTGTACCACACTGGCCTAATGCTGGTTGGCAGTCTACATAATACAAAATTCTATTAGAGAATGTCTAAGGTGTGCAGGTATCCTCACAATGTTTTCTTCTTCGTTACAACAAGCAATGATTTACTATTAATACACACTTAATTTAGAGTAATTATTCAATCTCGAGGAACACACACAAATTGTCTGGGATTGGATTCAATATGGCAATAGGTTCACCACTATTACATCATGTGTTGGAAATAAATTTAGTGAATGTTATAGATACTAGTTGTACTTATTCTGCCCCCCTCTTCAAGTTTGAACTTCTTTATGGATGTTAATATAATAAATTGTCTTTATTTAATGTTTATGAGAAAATATTTCTTTGAAGCCAGATAAAATTGTAATTTTATGTGGCTTCAAAGCAATCTTTATTGTTATAAAACAAAAGGTATTCAAGAAATACATTAAAAACACATTAACACATCCATTGTAGGACCTATTAAATCAAATCTATTATGTTTCCTTGTCAAATAAATAATAAAACAGTCGTAGCTTCACATCATATTGCAACTTAATAGAATAAACTTGTTCTCTCAACACACTCACCTTAAGCTTCAACAGCTCGATGTCGCCCTCCAGGGCGAGTTTGAGGCGCTTCCAATCAAATGAGGATCTATTTCTATACACGTCCAGAGGCCCGCTGGGGAGATCCGGCACGAAACTCAAATCCTCCATACTAAAAACAGGCGCTCGCATTAGTACCTATCTCATTAGAAATATAACCTCCAACTCTTATTAATGGGACCGCGCGCCAATTTTATTACACCGGATGACTAAACCCATACGAGGACAATTCGAATTCCCTCTCAGGCCAACACGTCGCGCCTCAACAAGCCTTTAAAACACGAGAGTCGAGACACTATGATTAATACCTCACCTTGAAAATGAATAACGATACAGACGTTTGGAACAACAAACCCGGCCGATTTGACGGCGTTTCGAACCAAACTGATAATTTGCGAGGTTTTGGTGTGGCAAAACGTCTGATAACAAGAATACGACTCGCGGTGTTTTATTGGGCGGAACTCTTGAAACGTCACATCGGCGAGCGGCTCTTGGTCATGTCAGCTGTCACTTAAACTAGTGATGGTCCATCGTTTAAATCCTGCTGACACGATTGTATCTAGTAAATATTAATCGAATCATTGAATTATAGTCAAAAACGCTTAAAATAACTAGAATTTAGTCACGAGCGGCGGCGTGGCTATTGTTTTCAGGGAATACAGGGTAAATAGAATGAAGGTAAAGTAACTTCGGCCCAGCCAATTTATTTTGCACATATTTTAATAAACATCCCAAATATTTCAAAAATATATGGACTATAGCATACCATCGTTGTCGATCAATCATTGTAATTATTAATGGTTTGGTTAACAAGGCCTTTAGTTTTTATTTACAATATGAATTGTGTAGTGGTGTTTGAGCTGACTATTTCTATGGCCAAATAACAGTATGTAACCATTGTTGTATTTAAGGTTGAAGGATATTAAACCCAGTGAAATTAGTGAGCATTGTAAGACTTAACGTCTTACGTCCCTAGATGACGAGCCCAATGCACTGCTATGCAGTACTTTATAATTAAAACGTCTAAGTATTATTGCCATTATTTATTCTTTTATTGTTTCTTACTTTATAAATCTAAATAAACTATGAAAAATTCGTGAAATTTACGTGACAAGAAAATTTTATTATATTTCAATTAGAGCCACAGACATACTGGCACTCGTACGTAACATCTACAACGCATTATGATATAATCAGTCGCGTATGTGGACTCAATGTGTACCTAGTATAAATAAAATTTCAACAACAATTCGATTTAAGTAAATTTATACTCAAATAAATCGAACAGCAAAATTATACACGAGCCGCAACACAACAATATTGCAAAAGTCAAACACAACATTCCATTTCACGCTTTATTTATTTAACAAAAATGTATTCCTTGCATCCATAACAATAAAGTACATACACAAACTACATACATATGTATGTATTTAGGTTTTGGATTACAGTCAACCTGGGTAATTTTGGCTCACTTTAGAGGTAATTTATAGTAGTACGGATTTACTTTTATTGTTATTTGTCATAAATGAGTGTTTCTAGTGGGATATTGACCTTTATAATCTAAATTCCTGTGTTATTTATCACAACAATAAATAAAAGACCCTTAAATTACCAAAATTTTGGTGAGCCAAAGTTACACTGACATTTGGGTAACATTCATAAGTATGAGGAGTTGATGAAGAAAATCTCTAATTTATGTAGTTTTTTTTTTACTCCTCGGTAAGATTTGCTTGTCATGTTGATAAAAAAATACATTTCGTTTATATCACTATCTCCTTTTTAGTGGCAACGTAGGGTTGCCATATTAATACAATATTAAACTGCCTGGTTTATCGAAATCAACTTCTATTTTATGGACCTCTTAAATCAAGTTATTATTGTATTAATCAGGTTTTGATGTACTTATAAATATTGAGCAATGCCTAAAATAATAAAAAATAATAAAACAAACTCAATCACATATAAAAAAGAAACATAATATCGGCTCTCAATTCCCCCATACCATGTATAGAAATTGATCATCAATCGCATAAGAATCACCTCGTTTTGTGATTTTAGATCCTCCAAATCGACTAACTATATTTCGGGGGTGACAATTAAATATGTCAAGCTTTGATGGCCACTTCCACCCTTCAAAACTTTTTTGCATAATTGAAATTTTCACGCATTGTCTGTCCTCGCCCCGAGCTAATGTTACCCCAAATGGTCTGAAAATGAAACGGCTCGAAGATTAATTAAAGTTTTTTTAAAAAATCTATCAGTATCGCGGGATATTTCAGTGTTATTACATAAAAAACATATGATTCTTCAACATAAAACTGAACTCGCCTTCTGTAGTTCTTCTGTAGTAATTGCTATACACAACTTTTTAGCAAGTATATTTCTAACTCTGTTTACCGCCTAAATTTTGAATAGTGAGAAAAATATATATATTTGATAAATATCAATTGTCACTGCAGGTTTCGTTTAAAAACACTTTTTACTTTCATAAATTAAACAACTTATTATTATACAGTGTATCAGTAAGAAGAGAAAAAATTAAACGTTCAAATACAAGTTAGTGAGTCAATGTTACATTGAAAGCTTAAGTTACCCAGGTTGACTGTATTTTATGTAAGTATTATTTTAATGTACCTATATTTTATTATAGCAGCGATAAACAGGGAGTAGTTTGGACTGCCGAGACGAAAGTCGTAGGTTCGAAACCAGCCCCAGGAGCATGCACCGGTGACTTCTAAGTTATGTGAGTATTATATGTATAGTACCTGGGCGACCGAGCTCTGCTTGGTTGAAAAATATTTTTTTTTTCGTTTTCTTAAAATGTAACCTAGCTAGATCGATTTATCGCTCCCGAAACCCCATGCATAAATTTCATGAAAATCTTTGGAGCCGTTTCCGAGATTCAGATTATATATTATACAAGAATTGCTCGTTTAAAGCTATTAGATTATCGCTTGCTTTAACGGTTAAGAAAACATCGTGAGGAAATCTGCATACCTGATAATTTCTCCACATGAATTTCCGTAACCCGTCTCATTCAGTAGAGGAGGCCCGTGCCCAGCAGTGTGACGTGTATAATACAGGGCTAGTATTAATATTAATTAATTAAAAATTTATTATTATTTATTTTATTAAAAATATGTAAGAAACATATATTTTTAATCGTGATTAATGTTCTAAGAGGTAATGACTCCTTAAAGTCTGGGTGATAAAGTACTCACGAGTACCTACTGGCTACTTTATCTCATAATATCCTACATACATAGGTTGTAATGGCTGATTGAGATTCCTGGAGGAGTGAAAACAAATAATTCAGTAATAGACGTGTTACTCTATCAAATGCAACAAGTGATGATAACACAATACTTGTCTTTCATACAAAATGCAGTGGAAACTGCTTTTTTTTTTTATTGCCTTCATAGGCAGACGAGCAAGCGGCCCGCCTGATGGTAAGCGGTCACCGCCGCTCATGGACATCGGCAATGCCAGGGGCACAGCCAAGCCGCTGCCTACCACTACCAAGCCGCTGCCTACCACTAAATTGCATAACTAACTAACTTGCTTTTTCAAATAGGTACCACAATATTTAGAGAATAATTAATTGGAAAGTTACATAATATATTAAAATGATAAATCCCACAGAGTGGGCACTTTTGTCTACAGTATAAATGAGCTGGCTCGACCCAGTTATATCCCTTGTGTCATACGAAATCGACGTAAAGTGACAGCTTGCAAAAGCATTTCGTACGGCGAGCAGGATTTCCGGAGGCCCAAATCCAAATCCCCTTCTCAAACCCCTTCCTTTTCTCTAAGAGCGGCGACACACCCATGATGCGTGTTCGTGGACGGCGAAGATCACTTAACATTAGGTGTCCCACTTACTTAAAAAAAATTACATAATACAGAATTAACTAATTCGTTTGCTCAAATCTGCTCAATTTATGTAGATGGGGAATACTCAGTTCTAAGCCCATAACGAACTGGCCTTGTACCAAAAAAGTGAAAAATTATCTACCTATCTTTTAAAGAATTTCATGTTGTAGGAGTTGTCAATAATTAACACCGACTAAAATAGTATAAACCTATGTCAATATGTAGGTATAATTTGATAATATTCAAGTTAGCGTACTTAAACATCTTCCGATAAATATCTTAGAGTGTGACTTAAGACTTTTGTTCCAATACATGTCATATTTAATGTGGTACATACATATATACTTATGTAGCATTTACTCAAAGATGGTGAAGCAGGCACTAAATTTCGTGGCAAAATGCGTACAACGCCATCTACATCGTACTGTTATTATTATTTATGTGATCTGTGAATAAAAAACCGCCCGTATGTTGTCGCTCAATGATATGTAAGAATTGATGTGTCCAAAACGAACTCACAGATGGCAGCACGTATCTACACAAAAAATAAGTAATGAATTGTATGACAAAGATAGCCTGATGTTCGACGCCTATGGTAGAAAAGGATAACGAAAGTGCGCACACATAAACGATATTACCACTACACAGACGATTAAGTTACAGACGCATAAACAAGAAAAGAGAAGTTGTAAAACAACAAACTGTTCGCTGCTTTGCTTTTCTATCAGATGTAAAATGGACGGGCGGTCGTGTTGTTGCGCGCTCGCGATCTCCGCGTGTTCGTTGTAAAATCGATGTTTATTGTTTTATATTTTGACGTGAATACGAATATTGTTTACGCGTTCAACGACTACTTCGGTGTTCGGTTGCCGAAGGAGATTGTGTTTAGTGCATGTGTTTTTTACATGACGTTAGCGCTCACTTCACTTGCAGTGATTTTGCTGATAGCTCACTCCCCGGTGGGTGCGCGCGTGATAAACTACGTGTTCGGTTATTGAAAAAAAGGCGAATAATCGTCTAGTGTTAGTGTTTTAGTATAACCATGCTGTGCACGGTGACATAGTGAACGTTGAATTGACCCTGACCTCTGACAATCATGTCTGGGCGATCGGATTGCAGGAAGTTTGCACCAAACATCTTCAATAAAAGCAAATGCACTAATTGCTTCAGACAGAAGGAGGAGCATAGTGCAGAAGCGTTGGAATCTAATCGGGTGAGTCTGAGAAACTTTATTTTTTGTATTCGGAAAAAAAGGAATGTCGTTATTTCTAATCAACGACACGGAATAATTCGCGTGTGGGTGTGTTCTTATGTAGAGGCGTGTTCGTGTGCGTCGGCTGAGCGCCGATCTTGACTTCAGGTGTTGATCTAACGGATTTCAAAGAGTTATTAAAACTGTATTGGTCTGTCCGCTGTCGGTACCCGGTACATACGTACTACATAACTTAAAGTACCATACCTATCAATATTTATATATAGCTGCTTACGCTATTTTACTTTTTTCAATATGCACCTTTTAAAAAGAAATATCTACCTATTCATAACGAGATAAACAACTTTTTTGGTGATGCATTTCAAATTGGACACATTAATATAGCTTTTAGAATTTTTATTATGAGGGTATCCGCACATTTTTGCACGTGAAATTCAAATTTCGTATTCTAATTTCAAACGGCTCATTATCGAGGCCCCCTTGACCAATAAAAATGTGACTAATTAGTACCTATCATAGTAATAATATGTTCATAAATACCTACTATTACTTATTTTTCTCATATCGAAATAAATTCTATAAAGTCTTCGTAAATTTAAACAAATACTACTAATAATACTACATTCGTGTTGTTTTATGCATGAATTATAATTAAATTTAAATTGTCATTTTAAATTATAATTTTCTGGTATGTCCATGGTCACAATAACATTCAGCCCACACAATTTCCGTGATTCATTGTTATCGTAATTTTATCATGCAATCATTAACCTGCCGAAATGATTAATTTCGATAAACATTTTAAGAAATGTAATATTAAATTTAGGTATGTAATACGTAAGCCATTACGATAAGTTAATTTAGATTAGGTAGATACCTATAATTCTGTTTTAGTAATTGAGTAAGTAGACATAATTATTGGCATAATACAAATTATGTACTCGCAGAAACTTTAATATAGTATGAATACAAATTTCTTGTGCATATTTATTTATGTGAATATTACATGCACATTTGTGTGTCAATAGAATTGTTACTGTGTGCGTATGTGAAAGTATGATTTGAGTCAAGTATGACAATTGATTTACGGCCCGTTATTTCGAAAATAGACACCGATGGAGACAACTTTGTATACCTTGGTACAATTTATGAGGTGGTCGATTGCGGCTCTGTTTCGACATAAGCTCACGCCTGTGTCTCCGAAGGTTAGGCAGAGGTGCGACTAGTATACCTAAGGTCTTACGAGCACTAAGCCGAGTACTAATTCCAAATCCGAGCAACTCATTTATGATTATTTTTAAATTGAAGTCACAAATTGTGATTTCCCAGCCTGGGATTTGAATCCAAGACCTTACCAGTTTCTCAACTTAAGTATGCTGCAATTATTAGACCAATGAGGTAGTTATGAGGAATTAATACAACATAAGACATTTTAGAGACAATAGTGCAGTTGTACAACGTGATTTTTTTAGACCAGTGTTACAAGTAGTTTTAGAAATATTAATAGCAGTAGCGAATACCCACCCCAATCAAAATTTGCAAAATTTCCCACGCAATTATTTACAAAAAAAAAATTGTCATATTTGCAAAGCTCTTCACTATACGCCAATATTGCAATCTAATCAATATGTTTACAAATCGATACTATGTTTCAACAGATTACATTCACATTTCATGCGATATGTGTAATATAGATAATTAATGCCAACATTGCAATAACCGGGTAATTTCTTGGGTACAAGACTTAGGTCGAGGAGTCATAATATTTGTGTTTTTCGATCGGACAAATCACAAGTCATCAAGATTAAAATTTGCGCAATACAGCGAGCTCGATCGCTACCACATAATGGCAAATAAGCCTGACCAGGCACACCTGTTACTCCTCCGCCCATCCTTTCCGGAATAGGGGCGAGAGCATGTGTTATGTTATTGCAACTAGACGTAAATCTTTCCAGAATCATCTAGACGCTGACTTAATGACGCACGCAGCTATTTAATTTTGTACCTTTACTGCACATAAAATTGAGTACATAAATATAGTAATATACATGTTCGTTGTTTCTAGTTAGTTCCCTTAAAAAAAATAATTTATCAAGACATGACAGCCAATGGTCTCACCATTGTGGATGCTTAAGATCAGGCGAAGTGGAAGCGTTTAATTATGAAGGTGGGCCCTGACATTAGGCCGGGGCAGAGAGGTAGATAGGGTAAGCAGGTAGAAAGAGAAGAGGTACGCGTCATAGAACCACGTGACAAACATTCGAATACGTGAATAGTGAAAAGAAAACCCAGCGGAATCGTTTAGAAAGCTAAATAAACATTTTCAAGTATGTAGTAAAACAATAATCACACGGAATCGGGGTCATTTTTACACATGCATTGAATGACAATTTCCTTGTTTGCCTACGTCTATTCTAATTTGTACTTTTGATTTTTATAATTATGTTAAGTCGAGTTCTGGGAATATCGAAATCCTGAATGTGTTCGAAAGGTAATCGAAAAACGTGGAGATATTTTATTCTGAAAATATTTTATTTTGATATCTTTACTTACTTTACTCATCAGCATTATTTACTCTAGACACCCTCGGTGGCGCAGTTGTATCGCGTATGCGGTATGATTGCTGTGCTGAGGTCTCGGGTTTGACCTCGAGTGAGATAAAAGTTATATCAAGTTTTTCTACCACGAAGTGCTCATACCAGCCCGGAGTCTGGAATTGTGCCATTGTGGTATGGCGATAATCTCGCCTGGCCATAATATGGGTGTAGTGGTTATATCTCTGTGTACCCCTGCATGCATTACAGGTGTGAGTGCATATGTAAGTACTTTATTCACTTTCTTCTATTTCTTAATATCAGTTTTATTGGCACCTCTATTATACGATACGTGGTTATGTCTTAATCCAATTCGAAGTAAAGTTTCGAAGTAGTGGTGAGACAGCTATATGAGGTCAGATGACCTAATTCATCTGTCTCAAGGACCCATACAACAGGTGATAGTGCTAGTAATGGACACCTGTCAACGTACGAATATCATCAGTCTGTATAGTACTACAAAGTATGTTCATTCCAGCTGTAAAAGAAGAAAAACTTGTTAGATAGATAAAGAATATATCTATTCTATGTACCCGTAGAATAGGTATGTACACCATATCGGCTACCTGGCTCTCAGTGTCCCAACCTAATAGAATATAATCTTGCATTGCTAATTGCATTGCTAATTTAGGACCAAAATTTTCAAACAAACGTTCAGGCTTGTTACACCAAAGGCTTTAACCCCCGCAGGGAGTGTGGTACATACGGTTCGACGAGCTTATTTCTGTCCCATGGTGTGATACGGTAAAGGTTCGCAACATCGCCATACCGGGCACAAATTAAAATCTCTACTTTTTAAGTCTCGTTTAAAGTAGGACATAATATAATAATTCTGGCCACTGACGCTTGATGTGACCAACGAAAATCTGCTAGGGATAGTCGCCAACTCAGGCTTAAACAAATGTCATCCTCGACCACACTATAAACGTAATGCCCTTTTCATCCCATTCCTACAACCGGTACAACTAACGATCCAGGTGTCCTCGTTTTTATTTCGATAAAACTTGACACTGTTTAACCCCGATCGTGACCTTTACATGAGGATACGCGCCTCTTAGCTTATAACAAGGTCACCTACCTACTACCGCGATCTGTTCACCCTACGCGTGCCGGATGTTTGAGGCTGGTAACACAGGTTAGGTTTATTGAGGAAATGGAGTTTTGGCGGGAATTCTGACAGTACGGTTCGTCTCATATTTTAATTTATTTCATAAGCTAGTTTGAAATTTTGTTTTTGTACAAAAGTAGTGTGAATTTCTGCAAATAACATTGACGGTGATGAATTGTGTATTGAAACAATAAACACAACACACACAACAAGTGAATCAAGCATCGTACTGAAAGGAATTAACACCAGCATTGTATTGAAATTCCGGCAAGACCTTGAAATCGACCGCACCCGTTTATCGTTCTTGCAGATAAAAGGAATACCAATAATGTCTAAGACCGACATAAAGTAAAATATTGTACTATATGAATTTATTTATGCGTCTGAAGGACTTGTATCCATGGATAAGAAACAACCAATGAAAAAAATACCGGGGCGGGAATTCTGACAGTGCAGTTCATCACTTATTTTAATTTATTTCCTAAACTAGTTTAGAGTTGTGTTTGTTGTATAAAAGTGGTATGGATTTGTTCAATAAGCATTGACGGTGATGAACAGTGTATGGAAACATTGAAATAAGTGAATTAAGAATCGTACTGAAAGGAGTTAACACCAAAACTCCGACAAGATCTTGAAATCGACCGCACCCGTGTTTCATCGTTCTTGTAAAAATAACTTGAGAATGAATTGTACTTGACACTGGCTAAGTGCATAGTACTGCAAGAGCCATAAATAAAATAAAATAAAGAAAAAATAAAAAATACCGAGGAAATCTTTTTGTGACTAAATTTTTTTATGAAGTTTTTCAGGTGTTCTGTAGGGGCAGTTATTTTATTGAAGTAGTAATGTCACAACAAAAAATCTTGGTGATTTTTGCATTCAGTGCTCACTGATCCCTATCTGTTGCGAACCTGTGCCCTATTATGGTCAGTTTTTATTAATCTCAGTTCACTATTTTCCTTGTTTTATTGTGCATCATTTACCTATTATATATTAATAAAATATAGAAGCGAACATTATGTCCCTGATAATAAACTTGATATATTGCGAGGCACCTGGCGTTCTTGTTTTTTTACACAATTCTACAGCGCCGATATCGCATTTATTCGGAAACGTCAATATTTGAACACATTTTACTGACAAAACATTTTATGTGGTACTTTAAACGTTAAAATGAAATGAACATTAATTATCTTGAAAGTAAAAACAAATGGGAAAGACATTTATTTAATTCCTTACCTCAGACTCGGCTCATAGAACTTTGAATTCCATGTACCTTTAGAATATTTGCACATAATTTTGCTGCATTGGAATACGGCCCTTCACTTTACAAAGAGCGAGATATATCTGGGATATTAGCAAAAGTACAGCGTCTCCGCTAAATTACACTGTGTCGACAGTAAATAAAGACCTACATTCGCCATAAGTAGTAGATGGACCATTACATGCCTCAGCATTCGGCCAAACAAACGCAAAATATTTACTCGAAGCTGGCGAGAGGGACGGCACTTCGCGAATTAGGTATCGAGGGAAAGAGACGGCGCATCACCTGTCAGACCTAACCGGGTCTTTAATCAGATAATAAGACCGCCGTAGACATTGTCGATAATTTCGGTTTAAATAAATATAACTCAGTTACGTCGCCGGGGCACCTGTGACAACATTGTGAACACGATAAGTAACCCCGTTGAGGCCCGTACTTAACGTACTTTGTCGATGTTTTGTAAACAAATTATGTATGTACATCCCTAGGATGTTGCCAAGGCGTGCACACGCTCGACTAGGTTGAAAGCAAATTGACACGATAAAATACATTATTTCAAATGATACATTTCTGGCGCCAAAATTTACTCAAACGACATAACCGTAACGGGAAATGTAGGTTTTCATGATGATTCGGTTAAAACACACGTTCGCATTATGTTCGGCTTCCTACCCAAAAAACCGAGTCTGCGAGTCTGGCAAGATAAATTGCACACGAAACGACCCGTTTTGGTAGCACGTGACATGATGTCAAAGCCAAGGCTGCGACGAACGACATGAAACATGCATTTTATAAAAAAATCGCTTTTGAATCTTGTTGCTGAGTGAATAGAATCTTATTTTGTAAAATTGGTTTGTATGTCTCATAGTGTACAATGGCGGCTCAATTTAGACAATTATATTGACAAATGCTCAGCTAACGAAACGATACGTCCGTCGCGTCGCTGTGGGCGCGAGGTGACGGAATACCAATAGGCAGTTAATGAACACATTGTACACCGGCTTACACGCTAAATAAGAGCTAATATTTTTAATGTTCTCTCTTGTGTTTGTAATTGTGGTGAAAGTGTACGATTATTGAGCGAAAATGTGTGACGTGTGTATGTGATTGATGATTAGTTTTGTAACGATGACCGGCAACAGGTATTATTCGTTGCTATCTACATACCTACTAGTTGTACATACCTACTGTACGGAACACTAGTGGAGATGACTGAGAAGGTTACATACATTAAAATATTATTACTACATACTTTGAAAATGTTGCCCAGCAGTGACATTTTGTGCTAAGTAATAGCACAAGATTTTTTTTATAACTAAAAAGTTTTCTTGAATAAAGTATCTACACACATTTGCAGGCCTAATGTAAAGTACACACATGAATATTTAATAGTATGATAATTGTACAGTCTGCGGTAATATTAATTTCACCTTCTGTAATTAAAACAATGGCAGTATCAACCGTTGGTGTTCAAATAGTATTCTTAAATAGTACTTTATTGATAGAGATACGGCGCGAAACGATTTGCCAAGTTGTACGCGATAAAACTTAATGCACACAACGCTTGATAAGACCTCCATTGAATAATGCATGAGTGAGTAATAAAGTAAATATAAACCGTACTTAACATGTTTGTTTTTGATATAAATATTAAACTTTTGCCCATAATTGTGTGCGTTCACGCGCACCTCTTGTTTGCAGATAATGTCGCCATTAGATTTTTCCCGCGTTTTGCCATATGTTGTCAAATTATAGTATTTTAGTATTATGTAAAGTCTTTACACGTGTCAAAAATGAGGTGTAATAGTAAATAATTACAATAATGTTAAAGACTACAAGTAAACTGCTGCGAGCCGCAGGGACTCTGACCTTGGAAAGGTGTCCCAGTTAAGTACAGCATTGTATATTTAGGTGTAGATATGTCTGTACGATAATTGAGTTTCTTTTATCAACTTATTTTAATGTCCTGGCCAGTTTCGCGACAATAGTTGCGCAGTTGTCGTACGCGGTACGAATGCTGTGCGGAGGTCTTGGATTCCATCCCAGGGTCGGATAAAAGTGATATTGAATTTATATATTACAAAATGCTTAGTATCAGCCCGGGTTCTGGAATCGTGGCTGGCATAGCGACAGGCTCGCCCCCTATCACATCATGGTGCGGAAATATGTTCGGCGAAATGTGGGTGTACTGGTTACATATCTGACTACCCCTTAGGGGATTATAGGTGTTAGTGCATGTGTAATAACAATAGTACTAATAAATAGAACAGGATGGAAACTAAACCCGTGATAATTTTGTGTCTCTTAGTTCAAAATCATATTTAAATTAATAATGAGTAATAAACCAGTATTAATAAGCATTTACTGGACATTATGAAGTTACTGGCCATCATGAAACACCATCTAATGTCTCAAAGTCACGAATGCAAGCAGAGCCTCGCAGTAGTTCGTGTTTCAAAGTTTTCAGCCAGTCAACTGTTTATGGTCAGGAGTGGAACTTACCATCAGGCGAACGACCCACTCGTCTCGTTAAGTTGAACAAGAACAAAACCTGACCTCTTTATAGCATAGGCTGGCAAATGAGCAAGTGGGTCACCTGATGGTAAGTGATCTCCGCCGCTCATGTACGACCACAATACCAAAATAATCATGGGCGCGTTGCCGACCATAAAGGAAAGGGATAATTAAGGATTGGGAAGGGGAGGAGGGATTTGGGCCTCCGGATATCTCACCATACGAAATGCAGCAGCTTCACTTCGAATTTCTGTGAGACTGTGGTAACAATCCGGTCGAGCCGGTCCATTTAAGCTGTAGACAAAACTGTCTACAGCTTGGCTCTACCTCTCTAACCTCTATCTATAAAAAAGGCGGTCAGCGAGTTCATACAGCATCAGTTCATTTGTGTACCAAACTTAACTTAATATTTTTAGTTAACGTTTATCCTAATAACTGAATACATTACCGTCCGGTCTTAAACTGGTGATTCATGAACTCCGTTACATCAGGAAGTTGTTGGTTGTATTCGTACATGACTGACGTGAAAGGAGACTGTGAGAATACCTTTGACTTTGATTTGACAGGATGTGAATTGGGTTTATAGTTGTAAACGGTTCAGGTGATTATTTTGATGTTGTTCTGAGTATCTTCATGTGGAAAAATACAATTGGAGATTTTTTTTGGTCCTACGTCCTAGTTGGACATTAGAGCTGATTTGATTACAGTACTGTCTAAACAATGCCCACGGTCAAGAGATATTGGGTTCCCTTGGCACTGTATAAAACACAAAAAGACTTCTTGAAATAATTTAGCAGGTTTAAAGGGTCACAAGCAACGTGGTAACTATTGTTTTTGAACACTAAAAGGTAACGGGAGGCATCGTGGGTTGGTGAAGAAACTGACTTCAGACAGGCCAAGTTATTTTGCTCATACTGTAATTTACAATGATAGGAGTTCGTCATGGGCGTGGGTCTTTTTTTTACTTACTCAAAAGTACTTTCGATGTAATAAAACATGTACTCGTACATACCGAATTTATAACTTTGCAATTTACACACAGTGTTGTTCAATTTCTGTAAACCTGTGCTATATGCGCGAAGCTATATGTAGAGCTGTGGCTATTAGCGTTAAAAGTTTCCATCGGAGTTCAAGGTTAATTGTGCACGGTACAAATGAGTCCATTATGGATGTAATTGATCAAATGAATGAACTATCTGGTATTGGAAAGCGGCTGAATCAGGAGGAGCGTGCAAGGGCATGGTGTGGTTTTCAATGGCGACGGGTACGCAAATGAGACTTATAGCTTAATATGTGTCCGAACAAACTCGGTCCAGCGCAGTTTGTGCTTAAGAGGCTACAGCGAAAATAATCCGTAGTTTGGTGGGCGGGGCTTGCACCCGCTCGCGGGGAGCTCCGAAGGCATCGCACGCGCTCGGGCGACGAGCCGCGCTCGTTTGTCGTCGGGCGTTCGACTCGTATTACAAAGCTGTACACTCTGCGCAAAGTGATATAAGTCTAAAAGCATATTTTTTCGGTCTAGTCGGTATTCCTGTATCTAATATAGAACGGAAAATAAAATTCGTTCGCAATGATATAAGGACCACCTTTGGTCAATTTTTATAAAAAAATTGTGTATGCTGATATTACTTTAGGAATATTAAATTGAACTAAGGCCTTATTTTAAAGCAAATATGTTTAATTTGTTATATCTCAATTTGTAACATTGTATGTGTGTACTTACAATTAATTACGTCAGATTTGTGCGCAATAATACAATTAAAGCAAAGCAAAATGGTGATATTGAAGTTTTTTTAACTTGACACAGTAAAGTGACTTGGTATTAAGTACAGTCCAGTTCAAATATATTTGCGACCAACAAGATTAATTTTGTTAATCATCGGCATTATGTGGGCCCGAAGCTACTGGATATACAGTGGCTAGTCCCGAAGTGTGACATGTCTGATTAGACCACTATGGTGAGTTTTTCGCCATGTGTACGGTTTTCGCTATTCAATCGATACCCAAATGTATCGGTTACCCTCTCACCAGTGACACCAGCAGTTCTGCCTGGGTTGATCTTAGACTAGTACTTACGAATGTTTCCACTTCACCGTATCTTAAATATTCTTATCCTACCACCAGTATAATAGTTTCCATTTTTGTATATACATTTATTCTTTACTATGGAATCCTAAGTTTGTCATATGTAAGTAAAACACACACTTCGTTGGTTTTGAAGGATAATGGAATGACAGACAAAATTTTGTCATTTTCATACATTTGAAATGAAAATGAAATAGTCAGTTATCCGGGTCCATTTTTGCACTTGATTACTATCAAGCAAATTTTCCGTGAGTAGCTTCGTTTCGATGAGACGCCCAACAATTGCCTGTGCGAAAAGTCTCGATTGTGGTAGCTAACAGAGGTATCAAGGATAAAATATTGATGATTCTCAAAAATGTATTACTAACTAATTATCTAAATTATTCGAAAAAATATTTGTCCTACAAAATGTATGGTTTGATCAAAGAGTCCCCTCCTTCCAACATGTATCGATAACGAGGTCATCAAAAATGATTACTAACCAGCTGATTTTTTTATTTGTATTTAGTTAATATTTATGTAATTTAACAGTCATATTGTCCTACAAATTTCGTGGTACATTATCCCGGTCCTACGCTCAAAAGTAGTAGTATAGATCCTTGATGTAAAAATAATTACTATCAAGCTGAATCTTCGTGAATAGCTTGGTTTCGATGAGACGTCCAACAATTTCCTATACGAAAATTCTCGATTGTGGTAACTAATAGAGGTAGCAAGGATAAATATAATAATATGTCGATTTGATGATTTTGAGTATCATCAAATCGACATATTATTAAATTAATACTAACTGGTTTTTTTTTGTTACATTTCAAGATAATTATTTGAAAAAATATTTTTCCTACAAAATGTATGGTTTGATCAAGGACCGTTCCAGGATTTATCGATTTGAATAAGAGAATAAATAAAAAAAAGTGTGCGTCTCGGGACGCACAACAGAATGACTTAAACTAATGTGGGTTGAAGTGAGAGAGGAGGAGCCTGCCTACTGCTACCGTATGCGTGAGAGAAAGGCAAGCCAGACAGAGTGGGTCCGTAACGTGTTATGTTACAAAGCGGTTTACCCTCCCATAATAAGTTATCACTTCATTGGATTGCTCTGCAATGCCCTGCACTGCACTCCAGTCCGGCCAAAGTCCTGTCAAAGTCCGGTCATAGTTCTGTCAATGTCCGGTCAAACTCCTGTCAAAGTCCGGTCAAAGTCCGGTCAAAGCCCAGTCAAAGTCCAGTCAAAGTCTGGTCACAAACCGACGTAAAGTAGCGGCTTGCTGCTGCGTTTCGTACGGTGAGTGAGATAACCGGAAGCCCAAATCCCCTCCCCTTCCCAATCCCTAATTATCCCTTTCCTTTAAGGTCAGCAACGCGCCCATGACTCTTCTGGTGGTGGGCGTACATTGGCGGTGGAGATCACTTACCATCAGGTGACCCACTTGCTCGTTTGCTGGCCTAGGCTATAAAAAAAAAACAATCCGGTCACATTCCGGTCATAGTCCTGTTAAAGTTCGGTCAAGTTCGGTCAAGTCCTGTCAAAGTCCGGTCAAAGTCCAGTCAAAGTCCGGTCACAGTCCGATCAAAGTCCTGCCACAGTCTGGTCAAAACCAGTTGAAGTCCGGTCACAGTCCGGTCAAAGTCCTGTCAAAATCCTGTCACAGTCCTGTCAAAGTCCTGTCAGTCTTGTCAAAGTCCAGTCAAAGTCCGGTCACATTCCAGTCAAAGTCCTGTCACAGTCCGGTCAAAGTCCTGTGACTGGACTTTGACCGGTCAAAGCAGACTGGTCACCGTGTGAAACCACCTGAGGCTTCGAAAATTCTCAAAGTTCCAGGGAGATCGGCTAACGCTGGCTGGTCAACTGGCCCGCGTGACGTCTCATGGAAGGTTCTCGAATATTCTCGAACCTTCCGTTGATCGATGGACCGCTCGTTTTACGGAACGCATCGGTTCACCCTCCCATAAGAAGTTATCACTTCAAAAATGAAAATTAGTTTGCCACCAACAAAACAAGAATTGTAGCAACAAATTAAAAGAACTGCATTCATTTGTAATGTATGGTGTAATGCACACATGCCCCACGGAAAAATTGCCAGAAAATTTCAGATAGACAATAATTGATGACAAATATAATATTCATATATTATTGGTTTGATGGCCCCCTAAGTCCATGTTTTGAATAATTATCTTCTGACATACAAGGTACCCTATTAAAAATATTGTTGGAACGAAGTTCCTTACGGCAGGCTTGGAGGGGATAGGGATTTTGCTGCGTGACCGAACTGAAAAAAATGTGATAGTAAAAGCGTAAGAAAACAGCGTAAGAAAAAAGCGTTAAAAGCGCTGCATAACCAGCCAGCGTTAGTTCCTTTTTGCCTGCACCAAAATTGTGTGCGAATTTCAGCTCAATCAGTTTTTAAAATTAAATTCATTCAGCCAGTTATACTTGAAGTATTTTTATATCTCCTTCGATTTTTAAAAGATTACGCTAGCTCGTTATTATTTATAATTACATAAGTTGATAAAAAATGCTATACAATGGCTTTACCGCGGCAGTCTCCGAGTGCTACACGTCTTTTTTTTATTTTGTTATTTTAGTTGATAATTTGTATTTTTTACAATTTGTGTCGATTCTACATTAGCTGAAGGAACTTCGTTCCTACCTGGTGTCCCACGACACACACCAATTTTTATTTATTGATTGATTATACAGGGTTATTTTTAAAACACCAGCAACCTCGCAGGGGTAGGTTCCTAAGGTTATAAGCTACTACTTTTGTTCTACGACTTTTGATAATTTGTTAGATTTTATTTTCATACAAAAATAAGTATTCATTTAATTTCTGTCTTGAATGTTACAACGCGCATCGCAGATTACGTAAACAAACACGTGAAGCGTGGGGAACCGGGCTAGCGCGTTTGACCTTGAATTCCCGAGCAGCTGACCGGCGCCTTTGATGTCGTGCGCGCAAGCCGCGCCGCGCCGCAGTCTACGAAGAAAAACACAACACAACAAAAACTTGTAAAATCATTTTTTTTTTAATATATTGAGTTATATCCAAACTCGTAAAACAAAAGTTGTTCCGTACGGGGTCAGCTATCTGGTCCTGCGAGGTTACTGGTGTTTTAAAATTAACCATGTATTCATTATTATATAGTTTACTTAATTTTTTCATGTTATTACAAAGTCAGATATGACGAATGAGGAAAATGAAATAGATGAAGATGACAGCTATGTTAGAAGCGTAGATAATGAAGATTTATCAGATGAATCTGATGAAAATTATTTTTTTTTAATATGCAAATACACAATTTTTTTAGAATCATCAAATCGACATATTTTATCCTTGATACCTCCGTTAGCTACCACAATCAAGAATTTTCGCACAGGAAATTGTTGGGCGTCTCATTGAAACGAAGCTACTCACGGAAAATTAGCTTGATAGTAATCAAGTGCAAAAATGGACCCGGGATCCCTGACTAAAACTTATATTACTTTAAACCTGGAAATATTTCTATTTTATGTAATATAACTAAATATGAATCCATTAACACTGAGTGAATTAATGGGTGTTAATTGATACAAGTTAGATTTTTTTAACTCATCCAAAATACATAATATCCATCAAATCTTAATATTTTCTAAACAGACTTACTTCCAGCATTTTAATTATTTTAACTCCAACCCTATCAGATAGAAGTTTTAAAAAAACTTGTGCCATTTAACACATGCATTTATCATTACACACATATTAACTACTATAACATATGGCTAATGATATAAATTTAGTTTCTTTTTATTATCTCATATTATTGTTGTTACTATAAACAAAAATCATAGTACATTTATGTTAATAGCAAGTAATCCCAATCCATCAAAGTTAAAACATCCTGAGAATAGAATAGAGTAAAAAAAAGTTGTCGAATTTTTAAAATAGCATCATATCATTAAATAGTTTTTTCTCAAAATTCGGTTTTCAGACTTGTATCACTTTTCACAGAGGGTACAGAAATATACGCATATTAGGACGAAAAAATATTTATTATGTACTTACACTGTGACATTACGCTCATCATCTATGGATACTCATTTATGTTAAATGAGTCTATTGATGGAAGTGGCTTGGTTGAAGATATTATGAGATCTAACAAGTGAAAATAATATAATGTATGCGTACATCCTATAACTATTTGCATTATTAAATATAAATTGACTTTGAGGGTAAATAAAATCATATTAATGCATGAAATCACGAAAATCCGATCTGCAAAAAAACGGCATAGGTCCGTCCACGATAAGGCGCTCCCGCCGACTGATCTATTGAGGGAATGAAAGTGACGCAATTACTTTTGAAATGCAAAATAAGAGATGGCTATATTGAGTGTACTTTCAGAATAAAACAACGTATGTGCCAAAACGATTTTTCTTGTTTTCTAATAAAACTCATTATTAAATCTAAAACTGCTTTGACCAAACTTTCATACGATAATTCTCCATGTTTTAAAGTAAATTTAATTGTCTTATTCATGAGGGTTACGCTTCGGCAGCCAAAAACGTAGAAAAATAGATACAACTTTGCGATTTTTTTCTATCGAGAAAATTTCATTGAATCGTGTATTCCTTTTGAACGATCCTAGAGCAGAAAGTCAAAAAACGTATACCAAAATATTAAATCTCTATTCCACGTACACAATTATATACACGAGATAGAAATGTCCCATTTTTTTCAATGTAGGGCCTTAATAAATACGAGTCGGAGTGAAAATTTAGCGTTTCCCGCTTTCTCGTTACGCGGGTTAAGTCGTGTTTGTGGGTCGCGTACATGTATTTGTTTTAACAAAATTAACGTATTGCATGAACAGGTTTAAAACGTTTTCTTTGTAGACGCAGTTTTTGCAGTTAACTCGCGTGTAGTCTGTATGCTGATGCTTCAGTACTCGCGACGGCGTCAAACATACGTTTAGCGCTTTGACACACTTATCATTTTTTAACTATGCTTATGTCGTCACTAAAATTCGAATTAAGGTTTCATATTACTGCGTGTAGACCCTGGTAAATTCAATGAATTCTCATATCTCATCATACGGACAAACGTTATTTAAACTCTTCCAATTAAAAATTCCATTTGGTGTGTACCCGCTAATTCGTCGTGTCAAAGCTTTCTCGTGGCGCGGGCGCAGTGCCGCGGTGCGTGCCTCCGTCAGCCGCCAGCGCCTCTCGTAAATCTATCCGCCGAACAACTCGCCGTAAATATTTGTTCTTGTGTTTAAAATCACTCTAAAGCCTTTATGACGGGGACGTAACATCCGAAAAAACATTGTTGATCGAAACCCCGCGCAACAAAGACGCGGAGATGGAATAGGTAGTTAATAAAAAGAAAATAGGAGATGTTGCGTTCCGTTCCTCCCGCATCGACCAGATGGATTTGAGCCGCGTTCAAGAACCGCCGGGTATGTGCTACTGCGTTAATCTACGAAACGGCGGGAACGGCAGATCAGATTAGAGTGGCTGAGCTAAACTCGTAGTGTGGCATAAAAAGGAGTGCGTGAGGAATGCGCCGGCGCGATCGCCAGGTGCAACGGCCGCGCGCGGTGCGGCCCGCCCCCAACTGGCATTTTTGTGTACGCGCCTAATGTGTGTCGACATAAAGATTTGGAAACTGAACCGGGCGCCGACTAACCCGCCGCTGAACCGCCGCGCCGCCACATACATTGGCAACGCATTAACACGTGGATTTGCGAGATCAACCTTTATAATAGCTTTGCACGCGCACTGGATATATCTGACGTGGTATGCTATCTGTGAACCGTTAACGGCACAATAGGCCGCCGGTTTCAAACACAAATAAATAATAATATTATCTGGGTCGCTGTGCTAACACGACACCGGATAAGGCGGACAATTAAAATAAACATTAACACCTATTTGACAATACGGCATAAGCGGGCCACGTAACTCGATAGCCTAGTACGTACGTTAACGTATTTATTGTAATCCGTACTAATAAAGAATGCTGTAGTGGTGTGCGGAGATCACTCTGATGAAGACTACGTAATTTGGTCACGTTACTACGTTACAAGAGCCAATGAGGTTTTATCTATCTGGTCTTGTAAGTCAAATTGTTATTCAACATTATTTGGATGGCGATGAATAAAATATTATTGTGTATTAACTTTAGTATTAATTGCTGTTTTATAGTACTATGTCATCGACGACCTCGAGTGGGGACATTTATTTTTATACTGTGAGGGGCATTAACAAGTTGCATTGATGCTTGTGAGTTGCGGCTGTATGGCTTTAGTGACCTTTGATACGGTTTAGATAAGTGATTACACCGCCATATTTGTATTACGTCACTATTTGTATACTTAATAGCCGTTGTAGGTTTTTTACGTAGAAAAAAATCCATTGTTAGCTTTGAACGAGTGCGCCGTACTTAGTGAGAGCAAATGTTTGCTACATTAATCTATATTTGATTCTGACGAGGCAAAGAAAACGAAATTATTCCTTTCTACACTGTTTGTATTTCAAAGTTAAATTTGTAGTGTAGGTAACATTTTTTGTATTTTGTTCATTCAGCCTTGATTGTGGTTTGTATCTGGTCTACTATCGTGGAAATAGATAATTCGTTGCGTTATATGGATTATTTATTATAGTTAGATATTATTTATCATAGTTGGTTAAACAGCTTTGTGTTTCGTTAATGAAGATGAATAGTTGTGACGTGTTAAATTTTTTACTATGTTTATACTTGCTTACATAACGTTCTTCATCTAATCAGATTGTTTGTTAGGTATTCGGCTTAGCTTATAAATTAGAAACGTCATTTGAAGCACAGCTCACGTTGTGAAGATTAACATGTTTTTTTGTATGCTAAGGAGCTTAGATAAGGGTATATTGCAATATTGATATCCGGATATTTCTAGAATTATGACGTACTGTCTATGTACCTACTTACATATACTATGGAAAAGGTCGAAAGCGTCTAACATTGAATTAACTAGAGCCGACCGACGTTAATGGATAAGGCCTGATTTATTACATATCTGACGTTTGTTCGTGTAAGTTAATTACGTAAGTGGACTTACGAAGAAATTAATAATGAAAACAGCATTGTAAGTTGCTTATTATAAATTTAACTTTCGCCATCTAGGCTTTTCAAAGACTAATAAATTGACCACACTTCAATAGTTTTTGCAATATCATCCAAAACGTATAAACGCGGGATGAAAAATTATCTTTAAACAAAACGTTATTCAGATGTGATTTTCATTTTCATTCGACGCGTATAGACGTAAAAAAAAATGTGCAATATAGAGTATAACGTTCACTATTCAAAAAGATGCGTTCCGTTTCATTGTAGGGGTCCGCGCATCAAAGCCCGCAGTCATACAGCCTCTAATGACTGTCCTTTATTCACGCTCTATTCCCTTTCATTGAGGCGCGTCGTATTGCGTTACATGATGGTAAATCTCTATAAAGGTAATTTATGCGTCGAATTAAACTTTACGAGCCACTCTGTCTACGATCGGAGAGTTGTCACATATCAAATTCATATGAAAACCAGTTCTCGAAGCTGCACCTGTCAGATTAATTCTGGATACGTGTTTGTGCCCCGGCCAACGTAAACATTTTTATTTTTATTGTGCCCAAATGAAATATTGATCGGTTTATATTGGAAAGTATTTTACACGTCGTTTGTCGGTGGGTCCGATGAGAATGTCACGCGTGATTTTAAGTGGTGTATGGAACGTAATATTATGCTCTTGCGGTATTCGACACGAGTCTGGAACGTTCTGTTAGGTTGGTATTATGGCATTGCTAATGTTGTCAGAATGGGATCAAATCAGAACTTCCTCGATCAACCACATCTACAATGGGCGCCATTGGGTGGTCCAATTTTGTTTAGTCGAGTCCGAGATCGCATGCTTAACTTTGATGGCGGCAAGTGGTTTGGTAAGCCGTTAGTGGCTCCAGGGCGCAATTTCTTCGATACGTTATACTTTTATTGTTTTTACTCTTGTCTATTGACCCTGTGTGTATTGGAAGAATGCTTATCGAGATGGATTATTGATCCAAATGGTACATACAATTGTGAAAGAGTTATGCACTGAAACATTTATTGATTAAAAAGTACACATTAATTAAAAGCTATGGGTGGACACAATGAAAAAAATTATAACTTTACTGCAATTTGTTAAAATACACATGTTGCATTACTGTGTTATGAAATTAACTATGATAACATCCCATTTGATGTTTATGCGAATGTTACACATTACATTTACATGAAATAAAACTAATTTAAACGGATTTTATCGCGGTTTTTTATTTAATTTCGGTCTGGCAATTTCCAGACCTCAAGACACTGATCCCATTCTGCGTAGATCGGACCACCAGCAAAATAAAAAAAAAAAAATTAAACAATAATTGTAAACTGAAGGCAAGCCGTGTAACATTAACTTTTCAGGCTGAAAAGTTTTCGAAACGTCGCGTCGCGTCGGGACCAAAACTAATAAAAAACCGCGATAAAATCCGTTTAAATTAGTTTTATTTCAATAGTTATAGTGTCTATTTAAAATAGTGGCTTATGCGATGACTTACATTTCTATTTGAGCCATGATCATTCATTAACTTGTGACGAGTTAATTTTCTTACAGCTCGGCTCAGCAAGGCTCCAGTGTTGTTACGCCGACCTCGCCTTCACGAGTCACGATGTGATTGAATTAGTCGGATAGCAGCTTCAATTCTAATTAAAACACGTATGTGTTTAATTTAACACGCACTTAAGTTTACAATATGCGTAATTAACCTAGCTGGCTTAAGTCACGAGAGGCGTGGCAGTTTTAATACGTTTTTAGAGATAAGACAGTGATAGAGGTGTTGGAGGCGGATAAAGTAACTACTACTGCCCAAGATGTTTTTTTTTATCCTGGCTCTGCAAAGTCACTACGCCACACCTTATGGTAATCCCCCATGTCCTGTCGCAAGTCCCTGGATTTGCCTCCTCTCTTCGGAGTGTGATGAAGCATTTATGAAGGCCGGCATGATTCTGGTGACCACCGATTATTATTGTTTGTCAATGGTCGCTGGTTTTTTTGGACTGCATTGTACTTACCATCCAGTGTAGTGCAGTCACTTTGCTGTGCTAGGATAAATAAATATCATCAACGTTGATCTACATTATTTTATCGGAGATACATCGCTTACACATAGAAAGTATAGACCAATTGTGAACCTTCTTTTTAAAAACTGAGTATAACTGTATTTGCATACTTAAATGAGTGCTCCGTGCTGCGTGCGTTTAATTGCTGACTATTTGCGTTCGTTTATTTCTGTATTTCTATATGCGGTATTGGCATAACAGTAAGCAGTAGATGAAGGAATTCCGTAATAAATATGTTGTGTAGTAGACATCCGCTTACAGACAAGAACAAACTTGAAACTGATACGGTAGCTACCATTCTGGTGGTCGTTCTGGTAGATCCTGCTAGTTAGTTCGAGGTGTCGGTTCTGGGCATACCTACAGTACTTTTTTTCTATCTGTCTGTCTGGCGGCCGGCACAACGCCAGGGTCCTTTCTATCGTGATTTGACGGTAATTGGTATTATATGGGCCGAACCGCTGTCTGACCTCCACAATCTGCAACAGTAACCAAATACTAATAATAATTATGTGGGATGTGGACTCGACGATAGTCGATAGTAGGTAGTAGTTGTCCCGATAGTCGTCACTACTAATGGGTTGATACCAACGCCACTCCACTCCACTCCAGAAGCTCTCAATTGGTCGTTGGGTCAAGGGTCAAATTCACAAGGAGGTGTTATTGGATACGGCACGCATCGTGAGGAGGTTCCTCACTCTAGGGTCCTAACCGCCAGTGGCTTGGAACCTAGGCCTCGCCATTGCAGTGATAGTTTTTAATTAATATATTTAACGTTTTTTTTCATATTTAAAAATGTAAAAATAACCTTTTAAAATAAAGAGTACTCTACTTAATAATACAAATCCTGTATTATATACACACCCCACTGGTGGGCACGGGCCCATATACAAATACTTTTTTGAATATTAATTTAATCTTAAACGCATCACGTAAAAAGTCGTACGTATTTAAATGAGTGTGTTAAAGGCATCCGAAACGAGTCGACGATATATTAATGGTGTTCTATAAAGGAATGACGGCGTAATAAAAGTTCTCAGCTACAAGTGATTTTGGTTTTATTGAACCTCTGTGATTGGCATGTAATGATCTTTTAATGTATGGGGCTAATGAGTTAATTTCTTATTAACTTTTGCATTCCTAGTAAAAGTGTCATCAATGTTGGTTATTAAGTTAAGTTTGATCTTCCTTACGTCCCTTCTAGATTTTAGATGTTTTTATTCTTCCTTCTTATGTTATCTCTTCTTATGTTTGTCGTCGAGAGAGACTTCACTTGATGATCGCCTGCAATATATTGGATTGTAGTAATCGGCTGACCCCCAGATCGAAACACTATGCTTGATTTTTCATCAGGACTGGGTCGCGCCGCTTTGAATCTAGTGGCAGTAAGCCTACTGAGTTTGTTTGGCCGGGTCTTAACATGTGTGTGATTAGATAAAACACGTGCCATTTCTTTGTCTGTAGTACATATCGCCCCTCATATTAAATACTTCTTAAATAATTCTGGACTTTCCATAATAAAAATAATGAAAAATTGTTCGTAAGCTTCAATATTTTTTTTTGTACATGATCAATAAACTTTTACATTTTATCATGTGTACGGTGGTGGGTAGTCTATATACAGGGTTATTTTTAAAACACCAGCAATCTCGCAGGGGTAGATTCCTAAGGTTATAAGCTACTACTTTTGTTCTACGACTTTTGATAATATGTTAGATTTTATTTTCATACAAAAATAAGTATTCATTTAATTTCCGTCTTGAATGTTACAACGCGCATCGCAGATTACGTAAACAAACACGCGAAGCGTGGGGAACCGGGCTAGCGCCTTTGAATGCCAACGCCCGAGCAGCTGACGGCCGCCTTTGATGTCGTGCGCCGCTCCGCGCCGCAGTCTACGAAGAAAAACACGACACAACAAAAACTTGTAAAATCATTTTTTTTTAAATATATTGAGTTATATCCAAACTCGTAGAACAAAACAACCGTATGGGGTCAGCTATCTGGTCCTGCGAGATTGCTGGTGTTTTAAAATTAACCCTGTATAGCAGGTCTCGAACCACCAGCAAAGGTATTCTTACATTTACTACTGATCTAGTTTATACCAATAGATGTCCCGGCTTCACCAATAAGATGGACAAGCTCTCGTTACTTAAGCGTATCAATTAATAACAGCACTCAAAGCAATTTGTTTGAAAGACTGACATTAGAATAAACTTCACAGCATGATGGACAGTCCAGGATACTCAAATGACACGCGGTATTTGCCCTAAAAAGTCTACCATTCTACCGTCAAAACCTAACGATATATCTGACACATCAATCAAAGCGCGCCAACTGAAAAAAAACCGTCCAGTTTACTATCGTGTTGGTAACCATCAACAGACACGTCCAACGCGTACCGTTAAATATGCGGTCTGCGATGGTCAGTTAAAAGGTAAGATTGATATTAATTATGCGAGCGTGCTATGTTCAAATAAAATATACCAACCAACAGGCATACAAATAGTTGTTTAATACTAGCAGTCACTCGTGTGTAGGCAGGCGTGTTACTGTGTTACTGCCCTGATCCCATGGGTCATAGGGTGATTACATAGGTTTTGAAATAAATTCTCTAAATGATAGCGAACACGGCATCTAAATCCGTTGCGTAATATAGAAAAAAAAGCGGGAAGACATATCTGTCGATAGACGCAGTTTGCGACTTTGTTTCATACCATGTTTCGATACAAGTCTTAGGTAGTGGATATCAGAAATTATTAGTTACTGGCCTTTTGCTTATGGCTCGTGAAAATGGGTCATCTGATGGTAAGTGATCTCCATCGTCCATGTACGCCTACAATAATAGAAGAATCATAGGCGCGTTGCCGACCTTAAAGGAAAGGGATAATTAGGGATTGGGAAGGAGGTTGACTAGGGCCTCCGAATATCTCCTACAACACCTTTACCCGAAACTTAAATTTAATTTTGTGGGCCACTCAACACATACACTTAGAGCTCATTGGAGTCTCAAATAATTGTATTGTTCTCTCCCAAACACAATAAAAACGAAGATCAATGTAGAAAATCGAAATTAAGCAATGAATTCTCTACTGCAAACCTTCGGTCCATATTATTAAGAACAAAGCAGTAAAATTATCGCAACCATTCAGCAATGTCTCCGTATAACTTAAAATGATCAGTCTGGCAACACATCAATCATAGGCCTAGATTACACGAGCCAAACGCCCGAAGCCACTGGTCAAGATTAACAGCATCTGCAGACCGTACCAGTTACGTTGTAAATTACATTTTAATTAAACTGTATACCGTACTAAGTGGTCCATTTGGCGCCGTCCTGTCGCTCCTGTGCCGTGTATGGTAATTTTCATATATTTTATTTCGAATAAGAGTTTTGTGCGGTGACTGTTCGTTTCTTTTGGTCTCGTTATGTGAAAAAATGTCGTTTGATAAGCATTTTTATCTGACGTCCAAAAAGGTGGTTTCTCTATTCGTCGCGATTGTTTTGTCCAATCCTCAGTCAATTATTAGAAAAAAATGAATCGATAAGTTTACTAATAAGTAAAAAAAAATTCTAGAGGTATTTTTGGAGTGCCTGACCCGCTGCCGGTCAACTGGAAATACACCATGCATGCGGTTCTTATAATACAACTTCGTTAATAACAGATTTTTTGTACCTTCTTCTTTGTTGAATGAAAAACTCTCCATCTACAGGGAGCATGCTAGTGAAGAATCCTATTCAATAATCCTCAGTTTGAATTCACGAATATTTAAATCGAAGTGTCGGCAATAGTTTTTCGACTTACCTTAGGCATTTCGTCGTATTGTGTAACTATTGCATAACATTCAGACTGAGACCTTTACAGTTGATGTATGTGTTTGGTTTCTCACAGTGAATATATCTGCTTTAACACAAAATTCAATACAAAAACACCGTAATTAAAGTATTTCCATTATTATAAATGTGCTGAAATTATTTACACATTTTCTTCGAACCACGAGAAGGAATAAAATTCTAAATAAATTCGACAACTGTAATAAAACTTTCTTAAAAATCTAGAATAATCTGAAATAAAATATACAACCTATCTTCTTTTTCTTCCACCTATCCTTAGCCTACTCGTAACGGGGTCGGAGCAATATATTTTTTAACACTTATTACATAAAGATTTGGATTGTAGTTTTTACGATCAGCCGCCTGTCGTCTATCTCTGGGGAGAAAGCACACCCAGACTCGAAACAAATTGTGGATAACACAAACATTTGCCTCGGTGCGCGAATCGAACCCGCGGGCTCTCGCTTCACAGTCATTCATTTGTTATCAACAAATCTTCATCCATAAAAACTGTCTTCGAAAACGCACAGGAATATATCTATCAAAATTCATTACTCGTACACCGTAATCGTATTCGGATCCCGTCAACACATCAATTGAATAAAAACATGTAAATGTATTAGACATTAGCAATGTAAATACGAAATGATCTAACATTACGCCGGACATGAGTGTGTAAAAGATCCAAACTAACCACTCCAAGAGTTCCGTTAATTTATCAATTTTTGCCTGGGAAAATTCTTGGTAACGTGATATTTCTGGGTGGATTTATTTACGAATTAAAAATTACTACAATGTTTGTGGTATTAATCGTCATTAGGAAAAGAGTCTTGTGTTTTAACGATGGCCTTCGAAGTCGAATGTCGAAGTTATTTGCATCCACCGACTGACCCTCACAAACTGCAACTTTGGCCATTGCCTCGTCCGTTAATCGGCAGAACCACATGCACCTGCATGAGGTTGATTTTGGGCCTAAGATGGTGTTGGCCCACTTACACTCCAAATGTTATCCACTGCAAATTATAACTTAAGCACTTAGGAAGTGAGCCCTTATGTAGCATGAGTTTTAATAAGTTACACTAACAGAGATAACCAGATAAAACTGGTTTTTCACGACAACAGGAGTCAACAAAATTATCTCGTGTTGCATATGCCAAGCCCCCAGGTCGTATAGGTAAAAAAATTATAGTACGAGATCCGGCCGTAGAATCTCTACGTTCATGGCGTAGATGCTCAAGCTCAAATTTCTACATTCATTTTCGAATAGGACAATACATTGATCATAGGGTGCCAGTCAAAAAGTGCCCGCATAATTTTTTTTTTTTTTTAAATATAATTACATTTTGGGAAAAAATTTCGTTCATGGTGTAGTTAAATAAAGCATTGTTCCTATTACACAGCTATGTATGTAGAGAATTCAAAAAACCATGGGTGCCGTTGCCTACTCGGCCGCAACTACTTGGCAGCCAGGTGTAAACAGATAATACTTTTTTGTACGGCAACTATGGTTTTTTGAATTCTCTACATACATAGCTGTGTAATAGGAACAATGCTTTATTTAACTACACCATGAACGAAATTTTTTCCCAAAATGTAATTATATTTAAAAAAAATATACAGGGTTAATTTTAAAACACCAGCAACCTCGCAGGACCAGATAGCTGACCCCATACGGAACAACTTTTGTTCTACGAGTTTGTATATAACTCAATATATTTAAAAAAAAATGATTTTACAAGTTTTTGTTGTGTCGTATTTTTCTTCCTAGCGTTCGGCGTGCGAGCGCGACTCAAAGAAGCCGCTCAGCTGGCTCGGGCGATGACCTTCAACGCAAGCCCCGTTCCCCACGCTTCGCGTGTTTGCTTACGTAATCTGCGATGCGTGTAGGTAACTTTCAAGACGGAAATTAAATGAATACTTATTTTTGTATGAAAATAAAATCTAACAAATTATCAAAAGTCGTAGAACAAAAGTAGTAGCTTATAACCTTAGGTATCTACCCCTGCGAGGTTGCTGGTGTTTTAAAAATAACCCTGTATATATGCGGGCACTTTTTGACTGGCACCCTATGATCAATGTATGTCCTATTCGAAAATGAATGTAGAAATTTGAGCTTGAGCATCTACGCCATGAACGTAGAGATTCTACGGCCGGATCTTAGGCTATTAATACCTTCATACTCTAATAACAATAGTAAATGACAAAGAAATTGCATCATTAATATGCCAATGCCAGACACAAATCAATTTTTCATTGCAGGAGTAATTTTCGCCCCAGGCTTAAGATGACAGATTGACAAATCTGCCGATATATTTCTTTTACATAGTGTTGTCCAGTTATTACAATTTGAGTATCCGCTATTTTAAACCTTTGCCTTATGCTTTTATTTAATTGTAACTGATTCCATTCATTCATTCCACTTCCAGTTCGGAAGGCAGTTTCACCAGCGAAGAATGGCAAGAAAATGTCGTCGCTCTTTTCAACACTAGTTTACATTTTAATGCTTATAATGTATTACAATATAACACAACTGGAGCATATCATGATATTGGAATTTAAAGTATAAAAGCTTAAATGATTACATGTCAATTGGGGCCTACATACTTGCTGATTAACATCATTCGTTCTTTAATTTCACCTCTCGAATTTTGCTGCTGCTGTGGGTTATCTAATAGCAATAACAATGAAATGGAAAAACTATTCGTGAAAAATTAGACTCGACTCGCCTTGCACTTTAAGCAGACGATCTAGATTTTCTCATCGGAACGTTACCAAAGCGAAAAAGGAATCTTAAACGAAATCGCTCCGCCCGGCGACCGCTGCCGTCGATCGTTGCAAAACGTAAAATCGATTGTTCGCTATTGTTTATAAAGTTTGGATGAGCTGGGATCGTATTTCGCCACGTCCGTCGCCGCATTGTTGCCGTGTTTCGATATGTCGTGGACACGTCGCGTCGTCGCCTCATCGTTGCACATTGTTCTCGGACGCCGTGTTTTTGTTATCGTCCGTCAAATGTCCGGTGTTGATTGAGCCCGTTCGACGAATTCGTAAACAGGTTGCTTGTTAAATACCACGGATTGTTATCGATTGAAATGATAACAATTTTTGTTCTTTGTTCGCGAGGATCGAGTTGTCTATCACAATGTAATTGATATCTTCCTTTTGTCGGTTTGATTAGGTCAGTGAACTGTCGATGATATGATCTTCGTGTTCGATTTGATTGCCATTTCGGTGATGCAATTAAAACAAACTCATTATAAAACAATTAAGCGTCATGCGAAATGTCACGCTCGTAGTAACAGCCCACGGCGTTGTTGAAAACAATAGTACATTTTAGGGCACGCACAAAAGTTCAGTGCGAGCTCGTGTGGTTCGAGTAGGTCGTAATGCGACATAATGTCGCAACGGTGCACACATAAAGGCGGCGACAAACAATCGAATGTACCGTGTAGCTAGTAGTTTGTACTAATGTACCTCCGAGCCGGGCTGCATGAATAATTTGCATACTCGCAGGACCCCATGCCCACGCGCGCCGCAGCCAATCCATCATATCAGCTTTGTGTGCGACGGCGAGCCGATCTATGAAATGTGACCAATGTCGTCCAACGTATTGGTCCAACGTACCGATTTTAACCGCTATCAAATTTGACCCATTTGCCTGTCCTATTTGTTTGTCTGCAGCAATAGCTCAGCGCTAATCTCAGTTCGAAACCAAACCCAAGAGCAAGTCTCTAATTTTTCTAAGTTATGTGTGTATTCATTGTTAATTATTATCGCTTACGGTAACGGTGATGGACACATCGTAAAGAAACTTGCATATCTGAGAATTCTTCATAATAATTTCGAACCTTACCCCTCTTATTCGCAAAGGTGGTCCGTCTCCAGAAGTGGGAGAATATAAATAATTGTTGCATATTTTAAAGTTGTAAAAATTTTATGATCGTACTCTGTTTAACATAAAAAATATTTTTTTTTTATGTTATTTACAAATATTCGCATTAAATAGATAAGATTCTGGTTTTCCTACGTAATATATATTAACACGTCTGCGTTCAAGATTATTATAATATGACTGATGAGGGTATTAATTTAATTGCCAAGTTGGCCCCAACATTGGCCATGGCGGAATCAGCATGCACCATTTTAGTCGAGCCCGTACCTTGCAACACTCATAGCGATATCTCGATTGCTACTCTGCACTTTATCAAATCGATGTTTAGAGTTCAATATACCCGCGTTTAATTCGTACTGCTGCAGTTTTAGTCCTGTTGCGTTCGCGAAAGGAAAGTTAATGATGTACGGACATCAGCGGGTCGATGTCTTGTGTTGGAGACAAAGAGGATTGAAAAATATACATAAAACGATTGTGAGATACTGTAGGTGTTTTCAATAGCTGTCACGTCATTAATACTAGAAATATCTATGAAGTAAATTCGTTGCCATTAAATCTGCTAGGGACGTAATGATAAACGTTACTGGGTAGACCATAGGGTCTATGAAGGAGACTTATAATAATTATTCATGAAATATTATATTTGTTAGTAAGGGGCGTGAAATCTGAATAGATGTTGGGACCACAATTGCTGATTAGGGCTGCTAGACATCAGCATTTATTCTGACATTCTTTATTTTAAAACGATTAACAGGATTCCGACGGGTTTTTGAATAGTGAATACTAATTGTATTGAAACCAGTATATATTTGAAGGAACTATTCTTGTATTTGATCAAAACTATTACATTTATTTGACTTAATAATAATCAAACATATGAATATAATACATTTGAATGTAATGTGCGCGCGCTTATGGCAAAAGGTAAGACATTTAATTAAAATCAGTATTTTTGTCCGGTCTTTTATTATTGTCATCTGGTAACCCTATGACTGATCGATCAGCGATTATATGCTAATATATAATTTCGCGTAAACTAGTTGCTTAGTGACAAATAACTGGCCTGCGATTGTAGCAAAGATTTGACTTGATTTAAGCTTGTAATCTGAGTGTAATTGTTTTAAATATACACTTAACTAGCTTTTGAATCAATCTATTGTTCAGAAAGCAAGGACTTGTCAGGCTAAGCTTTAGTTAAATTAAAATTAAGTTACTACTGTTACGTGTTTTTGTCTACAAGACATTTTCAACAAATAAGTCAATAAAAAACCTATTAAAAGCGTAATAAATTCAATTCTAAGCTTAATTGTCGTTAATCAAATATCGAGATTGATTTATTTATTTGTATAGTTATATAAACATGATCACAGGTGTTCGGTGACTTGATCACGGAAATCATTAGTTGAGCTTTGATTTCCGGACGACGCGATGGCATGTACATTCATAATATGCCTTAGTAATTATAACAACTGGTTGATTGGTGTTAATCCTTTTTTGTGTTGATTTCCTCTGTGACAGGTTGAGTTGTCTGTGGACATGTCTAACTTAAGTGATCAAGGATTTTATGGTTATCATCTGTATCTGCAGCGATCTATTAAATGATTTTATTTGCTAGAATGACGAGGCGGGCAGGTAACTCGCCTGATGATGATAAGCGCACATACAAGCAACACAGCAACACTACTCAGAACTGTTTCATCCCACTTCTCGTACCTGGACAGACGTTATTAGTCTTATAATACTAAATATTAGGTTTAAAACATCCTTACTGACAATTCATTGTGTCAAAACACTTAATGTTAATGTTAACAATGCTATTAAACATTAACAGAAATATTAGCGTACGCATCTTCACTGGTTTAGGAACGCAAGAAAACAACTCACCAGACAGAATTCTATACGAAATACCAACATTAATATGTCGTCAAATGTTTAATCTCAATATTAAGCGACAGAGATATGTTTGCGAATAAAAAATAAAATTCGACCTGGCTCAAACTCATTACCTTATAATTAACCAATAAGAAATTACGTCACTAATAGGTAATATGTAATGTAATGAGGTAATAATCATAACCTAAAAATTAATATTCTGCGAAAATATGTTACATATTAAAAGTAATCGTGGTTACGAAATTCGATACTTGATATTTCCGGAAACATAAATTACGAAGGAAAAGTACCTAATTAACTTAATTTCTTCACTTATTAAACGACTGTACACACTTGTGTTTGTCTGTTTTATTATTATGATGTTTAAAGTAAGCCATTGAAGCGAATGTTCATCTCCCTGGTAACATTGTTGCTCCGGCATTCGTCGGCGCTCGATGGCATCGTCGAAATTCTAACCGCCATAACTGTTCCAATTATGAAAATAAATAGTACTCATTTTCAAATAATTCCTTTGTTAGGACCTGTCAATTACGCCAAATACAAAAGGAGTTTACCACCTACATGGTGGTAGGTCCCTCGTATGCGACAGGCCGTTTGGGTTGGTACCACAGCTTTGCCTATTTCTGACGCCAAGCAAACCGCAACAGCAACCGTGTGTGCCGCTAAAAAGCACTGGTGTGTTTCGGTTTGAAGGACATTGAAGCCAGTGAAATTACTGGGCATTATGAGACCTAACATCTTATGGCTCGGAGTGACGAGCGGAGTTCAATCCCATGCAGTGCTTTGTAATTCAAAGACAGTTCTGTGTGGTGTTGCTTCTGTTCATGGACAGGCGTGGCGCTTACCATCAGGCGAGCGCCTTGCTCGTCTCGTCATTCAATAAAACAAATAAAAAAATGGTTATAAAATGCGTAAATATTTGTTTGTAAATTTCTGGAACATGTTTGGCGTAGGAATTCGAGACTGATGTAAACTTTATTGGGACATAATCGTCAGTTTGTATAATAAATCGGTATTGTAATGTGTAAAAAAACAATATTTGTTTATCTGGTCGTATCGATTTGAATAAAAGTGTGTTATCATATCTGAATATTCGCTTTTAATTTATTATGATATGTTTATACTTTATCGCGTGGATTTATTTAACGATATGACTGTATACTTGGAATATAAGGTAATAACTGACGCACTTACTTTTTGGGGTTATAAAAACAAGTTGATAATAATAATACAAGTTAAGTTAGCGATAAGGTCGCCAATTGTACTTCCATTTATAATTTTTAGTTGTCTGTTGTGTATTTTCATTACTTTTCGTGTGATGTACGGTAAGGTAGGATAAGATTAAAAATAAATAAGTTGGGATTTTGGGTGAGAAAATATTTTAAAACCTAGAGTTGACAGGAAGGCCACAAGTAGATAGTAAGTAGTCACGATTGACGCAACCACCTTCGTTGAAGAATTTCAAGTTGTAGAATGTAAACGTTGTAGATCAATCTAAAATTTTTTTACATCAGTTTTTTCGTTGCAGTTTAAGCAAAGTTTACATTTCTTTTTCTATGCCAGCGATTTTATCAGTTATTGTCACTTGTACAGTGTGTACTTGTGTATAAACAAAACGGATCGACCCCGACGCCTACACGCGATCGTCGTCATTATAGCTAAACAAACGCAGACGTGCCAGGAGAAATTAATTTCGACAAAACAGTGACGAAACGTTTGTGAAACAAAGCAAACTGCACTGAACTTTATTGAAGGCTGTACCGACCTTGCCTTGATGAAAAGATTTTTTTGTCTGTCACTAGTTTGAGGGTTCATTTTTGTATGGCATAGTTAGCCTTTTGACAGTGTTAACTATAAAGATCGTGGAATAGAATAATAAATATTTATTTAAATATTGTAATGCCATGTGGTGCAAATTACGTTCGAGCAGGCGAATCTGCATTAAGGGTGGCGGAGTCACGGTCTAGACCCTTCCATAATATTAGGGAGACTTGCATCCAAATGAGAATAAATAATATTTAAAAATGTGAATTCTGGTTTGCCATTTTGTCATCATCAAAATGTATCCGATTCTCATAATCAATATCAAATTAAACCTTTTTTATATCCGTCTGTAATGCTTAAAATAAAAAAAACTACATTTTAATACAAACTTGGTAATTGCGATCGACATGCGTGTTTTTTTCTTTTACACCGTCATCGTGTTTTAGTTTTTTCCGCTAATTCAACAACCCGCCGCCGTGGATCGCATCCTTAGCTTTAATTTTTTTCATAAAAAACATCAAAAGAATTCCAAATAAGGTTCGCGTGACTGATTGTAGCGGTTTAATAATTTGGTGTTTTTTTAAGTCTCATTTTGCAAATTACAGTGTGCTGGTCGGTTAGTTCCATACAATGTGAGTTTGTATGTCCTTCTGTTCGTGTATGGGATCATATGGATTTTTTGTATTCATTTGGGTCTAGTGTTAGCAAGTTTTTTACAGAAGCTTTTTGTTTTTCCCATCCCTATTTATCTGTCGAGTTAACAAGAACGTGGATGGTGATGAGAAATTTTAATTGTTATAACTGTGATGTGTATTAGCATTTTTTAACAATGCAACATCGTTAAATTGATTGAAATCACGCATTTGGCAGATTTCTTAATCACATAACAATATTATAACAATAAACATTATTTTTATTACATATTGTCATGTGTTCTACTAACATTTATTTTCGATAGCAATTTACAATGTTCTAAATAAACTCTTTTCTTATACCCAATTCGTTCAATCGAAACATTCATGTAATGACGCTTTCGATTAGTTAAAAATAATGTTTTATTAAAATTTACCGACGTCAAATAAATCGTTGATATACGGCTCGCTTTTAGGAATCATTAAAACCTCTTTTTATGTATCGAGTCGGGATTTCTTTTAATATGTGCATTTTTCCTGTTTCAGGTAAGTCGTGTTTTTGGGTTGATCGCACTGCATAAAACGTTTGGAGATTTTTTTGCCATGGGGTAAGGAGAAGTACCTAAATGGAAAATTGCTTCTTTATTAAATATTCAGTTATATTTTAGAATATAGGGGTTCAAAGAACGTATATAATGGAATCTCAGTCCACCGACGATTTGGCAATTATGGCGGGTAGTGGGTGGATTCGGACTGGCCCCCACCGAGATTGTTGGTGCTCACTTGGTAAGGCTTACGGCCAACTGTGGACGGCAATAGGCTGAGATTAGGGGTGCTCGATATATATCGATATGTGATAAAATATCGATACATTTATTTGATATATCGAATCAATGCGATATTATCGAATCATTGAAGTCGATATATAATATCGATATATTTTATCCGATATATCGAATCAATGCGATATTATCGAATCATTGAAGTCGATATATGATATCGATATATTTTATCCGATATAAGGATATCGTAGAATATTTAGGAAAAATCTATCGGATGTAGCTAAAAAAAAAAAAAAAACAACATCAAATACCAGAATAAGTATTGATTGTCGTTTTTTTTTTTTTTTTTTTAGCTCTTCGATATTATTTTAGTTAATCATTTTCTAATAAAGTCTTTTCCTTCCTACAATTCGATATATCGAAAATATCGATATTTTTGACCGATATATCGCTATATATCGATACAATATTTCGATATATTATATCGGAAAAAATATCGATATTTTTTTACACGATATATTATATCGGAAAAAATATCGATGTTTTTTGTACATGAGCATCACTAGCTGAGATGAAATTCACTTCACGTTACCTAATTGTACATCAGCAAGGTATACCACATACCTTGCTGATGTACAATGAAGTTACTGTGATCCAGCAAACAACACCAACGTGGTGGATTGTTGGCCTCGTCCCAGTCTCCAGTTTTCTAAAGGAAGGGAAGCCCTCATGCTAAATGCATGAGGGCTGCTGCATTCATAATATGCCACTATGATGGAATTTCCAGTGGTAGAGTCACCCTGTAGACAATTTTATCTACAGCATGAATGGACCGGCTCGACCGGGCCGTTACCACTGTCCCACAGGAAACCGACGTAAAGTGGCGGCTTGCTGCTGCGTTTCGTACGGTGAATGAGATATCCGGAGGCCCAAATCCCACTCTCCTTCCCAATCCCTAATTATCCCTTTCCTTTAAGGTAGGCAACGCGCCCATGATCCTTCTGGTATTGTGGGCGTATATGGGCGATGGAGATTACTTACCATCAGGAGACCCACTTGCTTGTTTGCCGGCCTACGCTATAAAAAAAATAGACTTATCGCAAAACACAATTTTATATAAGTGCCTTCTGTTCACACTTTACCGAAAAGTCGTCGCTTAATTATACCAAAAAAAACGGCTTTAGTTTCCTGCTAATGTGGCACGTCTCTAAATGGAATTGGTGTCATCTATGGCTGTTATTTCATGGCGGAGGTATAATAAAAATTTCGAGAGATAAACAAGGCATTCAGACAGACGTGTAATTGAATACGATACATCGTGTAACGTGACTTATCATTGCAGGTAGGTACTGGATGCAAGGCCTAGATTGCATTAATTAACATTGTTTGTCATTGAGCTGGTAATCTGAGCGAGGGCGGGCTTATGTCACTCTATAGCAGGGTTGCCACTTGCGAAGTAGAAACCTTTATTCATAATAACATTTAATTATTTATAATCCCTTTGCGATACTGGTGTCGTTTTGGCTAGTAAAAGTGTCTGATATTGATGATGGTATGGTGACCGAACGGATGAACACCAATTCTCAAAATTCATATAAGGAATTTATATATTAATAATACTAGCCCTTTTTTCTACATGTCCCGCTGTTGGGTATGGACCTCCTGTGCTGAATGACAGGGGCTAGGTCTTAGTCCACCACGTTAGCCTAATGCGGGTTGGCAGAATTAATATTCAGAAATATGAGGTATTAAATGGGCTTATACTATGGCCGAAATCGTTATTCCAATAAAAATGTTCCAATTTCTCCACAATTTGCATATTAATATGATAATTAATCTGAATATCAAATCAACGAGAAGTCAGGACCAATGAAAGAACCAATATTATGAATATTAAAAATGATCATAATTATCTAGTTTTAAAATCCTCGGAAATTAACATTTCGACACTGGCAACACTGAGTATAACGGTGTCAAGTAGACCGCGCCATTTTGGTTTACACTTTATCATATTATTCATAAACATGTCAAGCTAACGGACGCGAACATGGGAAACTGCCAAATATTATGTCAGTGGTGGGAATGACGCTGTACCGTTATTTATCTCGTAAATAAAGCTATTTAGGGTTTATTGATAAATGGTTGTACCGTAAGGAATTAGCAATGGGATACTATTTTTTAAGCTGAAAACATAGAGCATACTTTAATTTTTAAATGATTGAATGACGAGTTGAGCAAGGCGCTTGCGTGATGGTAAGCGCCACGCCTGCCCATAAACAGAAGCAACGCCACACAGAACTTTGAATTACAAAGCACTACATGGCACCGAACTCTCAAGATTACATTACAACTTGCTGTAAACTTTACATATTATAAAATGAAGTCGCTTCCACTCTCTGTTCGCTTAGATCTTTTAAACTATTCAACTGATTTTAATACAGTTTTCAGCAATAGATAGAGTGATTCATGAGGAAGGTTTATATGTATATCACGCTATGACCCATGGGAGCAGGGCAGTAACATGCAGGTGACCGTGAGGGACAGCTAGAAATATATATAAGCACTCGGCTGTCTCGACAGGAAATTCACGACACTATATCATTCACTGTAATTTCAATGGAATGCAATTGGCTAGCATTTATTGCATAAAATCCACTTGACAGTCACACGAACATGAACAGTCGTGCAAAAAAAAATCTTCATCGTTAAACTGATCCGTGGACAACAAGCCATCGTACCCAAGGACCTCTCACCGGGAGCCATGTTCAGTTCAAATTATATCTACCAACATTTTATAGAAACGAGAATTCTACAACTATAGGTGACGATGGGATATGTAAACAAGCAACACCTCCGTTTATGGCCTCAAACAAGCCGAGGGCAAACAATGAGTCGTTGGAAAAAATATTATTTGTGAAGGCGGATTGTGGCGTTGACGTTTAAATTAAGATTGCCAACATGTCAGCCAACACGCCGGCTGACTTGTTGTCTACGCGTCATTATCGTAATCGCTTACGACGTTCAGTATCAATTGAACAATTACAGTGCAATTTTTGTATATTTATAACTCGCGATCGGGTTTTTCTGACGTAATATGGCTGTGGAAAAACTGGACACGTTTAACTATGATAAATTCATTATATATGGAAGGTATAATCGTATGTTACTTACGGAATATTAAACGCAGGGAACACTTATAAAAGTTAGACTTACATAGCTACACTGAATGAATGTCACATGCAATCACGCTCCTTTTAAGGAAGAAAGATATTTAACACAAACAGTCTGACATTTCCAATTCAAAATAATTTAGTCACAATAAAATCAAGCTATATTTATATCTCATTAAGTAAATCCCTACTATATTTAGTTTTTATTTCAATACATTTTGACTAACACGGACTATATAAAAACTTTAAAATATACATCAAAATCCATCATTTATCATCAAGGAATAATGGACATAATATATTCAAAGCGTTATTTTTTTTTATTTGTCACTAATCTCCTTGAGCAAAGAGAACGCATTTAGGCAGCCATGTGGCTCAGTTTAGATGGTCATTACTGTCATTAGACACCCTGCGAGTGGGTCACTGTGCCGTGTATGGTGGTCTTGTGTAATTCTAAACTGTCCGCTGCAAACGGATAAATATGTGGGACAGTAGTTTTTAGTTACGTCAACTCGCATACTGGTTGGTTTGACAAAAATAACTAACGTTCATTGCAATGGAATCGATTTAGATTTGTAAGTAAAAAATATCGGTAGGTTGACCAAATGTAACATATGTTTGGTATTTTATTAGTAATTTGTACTGTATATAAATTAAATTTAATTTTAAGTCTACGCTACTTCAGCTGTAAGGCTTCTTTTATCATACACCATTAATTTAATAAGGGAATAGGAGCAGCGCCAGTTCAGAAAACCAATGAGCCAGCAACTCTATACATTTATATAAGGGTATGGAGATGATAAAGCAGATATAAAATAGGATTTCAACTGTAGAGACCAGGCCATATAACACGACCAACTCCAAGTCCGGAGTAAAATACTTGCACTTCATCCTCATAATTTTTCCGCAGTCTGCGACATAATTTTCCCGCAATATGGTCCACGGGCAGAACCGCCCCGTCCTGTTCACTCACAAAAACACTCAATGAAAACATATTACAGCCATAAATCTCTCGTGGACAAATATATTATGAGCGGTCCACATAAAGTACGCCTCCAATGAACCTCGCCCATGAGTTTAAACAACCTGCAACGAAAGGCCTAAAAAGGCCGACCAGGAAATTACCACATCGTAAATAATTCATGCATTATTACTCAATCATGGCTGCAACGGTGAACGTTTCAGTGGGGCGCTTTTTTTTCTCGTGTCCCGTTTATACCAGAGCCGTTTTTCTGCGCGCATTGTCCTGTCCGTCGAGCGCGGCGGGCGCAGACCCGCTGGCCGCTGCCATCTTACAGAACGGGATGAGTCACGAGCACACCCGCGCGACTGCCATGACAGTTTCGAATTCGTTCAAAAACGCAACGCTCATATTTTTAAAGAAAAACACATTTAGCTCCGTGCTCCAAGTTAAAATGTTTAACGGGACTCCATGCCGTCACCGTGACCCGACGAAAATGAGCAGAACCGGCGACCGGTCACGGTTAGCGTTACAGGTGCGCCCACGTTCACTTTCGATCGAGATGCCACGATTTAGTTTTATAGTTTCACGCCAGTTTAGTGTGGGCTATGTAAAAAGAAATTACGAAACACATTACTGCAAGTTGCTTGTTATAAAAACATGCCAAGTTGTACAATGACTTGACAGTTTTAATATTCCACACTCCGCTAAATCCAAATGCCATTGAATGGGCCGTTGATAAATGATAAGGCCCCAACTAGTCCGAGTGCCATACCGCTATAGTGCCTCATTTTAATTAAAGCCAAGCAATCAATTAGAACTCGTGCGAAGACACAGCAGAATGGAGGTCAGGATTTATGAGCTCAGCGAATATTATTTACATAAACGTTGGTTTCAATGTTGCCAGTTGAATTGTTGCGGTCATTTATCATATAGCCTACAGTCAATATATTTCAGACTTAGCCTGTGTAACAAACTTTATTAATAGCAACTAAATTGTTTCACGAGGAAGACAAATTAGAATGGAGCACGTGACTTCAAAATTTGTTATTTATCGTTTAAATTTGAAACTTGATTTGTCTATTTATTATCTTTGATTCGGCAATATAACAACAAATTTTATTGTAATCAATACTTTAGTGTATTTTATATAATACGCAGGATAATAATTACTATACAATGGTAGGTAGGCAGATCCCTTGTATGCGGGGGCCATCTGGGTTAGTATCACCGCTTTGATTATTTCTGTCGCCAAGGAACAGTGTGTTGTGTTGCGGTTTGAATGACAGTTGACACACATTGAAGCCAGTGAAATTAATGGGTATATGAGACTTCACATCCCGCTTTTAAATATCTCGGGTCGACGAGCGCAGTCCAGTGCCATGAAGTGTTGTGTAATTCTAAATTCTGTGTGGTGTTGCTTCTGTTTTTGGCAGACGCTTACAATTGCGCTTACAATCAGGCAAGGATTCAGTGTTCAAACTAAAAAAAGCAAACATCGTCTGACAAATACGTGAAACCCACATATGTGACATAGATCGCTAATTAAAAATACTAGAATAAACTAGGCAATAAATAAATCTATATAAGATGATCTGTATCACAAAAACCAGTTCCACTGTGACTTACCATACGAAGATTTTAATACTAAAATAAAATTAGAAACAAGATAAGGTACGTCACACAAGTCAAAATGTTTAAGCAATCCAGTTATAATGTTACAAATGGATTGATTATTTATTGGACGAGATATATGGCTGCAGCGTTAACGATTTTTATATGTTTTTAATGCAGATTAATATATTTTTTTAATTGAGATATTCGCTCGTTAATAATCTACGAAAGGAGGTAACAGGGTCGACGGCCCATCCGGCATTCCCGTGGTTTATGGTTTTTGTTTATGCTTTATGGAAAGATTATTCAAAAGCATGATATGCGCTATGTTATTTGATGTTTGTATGTTACGCTTTTTTTATTTACAATGTCAATACTGTTTGAATTTATTAATGGCTTAAACTAGTAATTGAGACTGTCAAATATATCAGATAGTGTAATATTGTTTAAAAATAAAGCGAATAAAATCCAATAGCAACGGCTTTACGGTCAATGATAATAAAACCTAGTTTTCGGCAAATGTCACGCTGAATCAGAATTGAATCTGAATCAATGTTGAGGACTTTGTTAATCAAAATTAGTTTACAATAAAATAGAACATTAGCGTGTGGTGCTCCATTGGTTGGTTAAAGTTAGCTATTTTAACAAGCAAAATGCCACGATATTCAAACTCTTTTTTAATTAATCTAGTACGGAAAAGTGACTGCACTACACCTGATGGTAAGCGTAGTGCAGTACAAAAAACTAGCGACCACCGACAAACAATGGGTTTATTGGTGGTTACCAGAATCATGCCGGCCTGTGTAAATGCTTCTTCCCTCTTCGGAGAGGGAAGAAGCAAATCGAGGGACATGCGACAGGACAGGCGGAAGATCGATGCAGGCTCAGGGATACAAGGATGTACCCCTATACCCGCCTCTTTTAGGTTTTAACACCATGTGTACGGTGGTCGCTATCTGGGCGGATATGAATATCCTACCACCAGCAAATCATAAATATGACAAGTAATCATGGGTGATTCTGCTTTGAGTCAAAGTTCCTCGTTGGGGGAACAGTTCAAACCGTCACGGCTATATCATTAAAAGGGGCAGGCGTGCAACTCCTATGACTTAGGTGTCAAGCGTGTACATCTTTTTTATCTTTGCACAGGGTTCGAGGATATATATCAATGGATATATATCAAGATATATATCCGATATATATCAAGCTGGGTTTGACGTTATATATCAATATTTTTTTTATATTATATTGCAATACAAAAATGGTTTAAAAAATTAATGTTGTTAAGTAATTTTTAGAGTTTGTTACTGTATTTCTACTTCCCAAATATAGATGGCGTGGGAGTAGTGTTAAAACATACTCCCTAATGGTAAGTTCTAATCTATAAATGGCAACACTTCTGCCCTAAAAGAGGAGTTTATGGTTTTTAGTTGATTTTGCCTTATCCAAACACGAGTTTTTTGTTTTAATATCTTAGTATGTGTATGTAACACATATGCAAACAGTATTCATAAATAATACAATAAAATAATAATATGGCTTTCATACAAAATGGATATATATCAAACTTGATATATATCGGATATATATCATAAATATCCGATATTTTGATATCTATTATATAAAAATAAGTCGGGTTTTCCTTCCTGACGATATAACTCCAGAACGCACGAACCGATTTCCACGGTTTTGCATTCGTTGGAAAGGTCTCGGGCTCCGTGGGGTTTATAGCAACGAAAATCTAGGAAAAATTTCAATAGAAAAGCGGGAAAATAGGGAAAATCATTTTTTAAATACAGCGCCATCTCTGATACATAGCATGTACTACAAACCAATATTTTAAGTAGATGGCGTCGGTGCGTGACACATTGCTGACAGATGGCGCCACTGTTAGGCTACTTTTATCCCGGAAAATACAGATCACGCGGGCGGAGCCGCGCGGGACAGCTAGTTTATAATAAATATCGGATATTTTAGAAACCTGGTCTTTGCACGACAAAGTGATTACACTAGACCTGATGTTAAGTTCAGTACAGTCCGCAAGTAGGAATTATGCCAAATATTGGTCTGTCAAACAAACAGTTTTTTCGGTGAGGGAATCGAACTCACACCCTTTTCCGCAGCTGGCTTCTCGCCTACTACACCATGGATGCTGTCAAGATTTTGATTTAGTCATTGTACTGAATCTAGGTAAAAAATTATGGCCTAGGTTAGTAAGCTGTTTCAACTTTTTTTTTATGCCAGCACTACACCTTTACTAGTTTTGCTACTTCGATGCCCACCCCAATTCCCAAGGCAAAGGGTACTTATAAATATCGTGCATACATACGTGTAATAGAAAGCAATTGCAATAAGATTGTGCGAAACGGGTCGACGCCATATTTGGGTACCTCCTCTTCCTTTTACTGCAGAAACTGAGTCACTGTGACATCATCTAAAATGAAAATAAAATATATTTAATGTGGTGTATACGTCTTTGGAAATTTGTTTCAGGGTGTTATTAAATTATCAAAATAATTAGCATTGTTAGTGTAATATTTGGAAGATATGAAATAAAACGATGTTTCCGTTACAAACGTGTAATTGAACTGACATTTCAAACCAGCCTCCATTGCGCGTGACAATATATTATGACAAGACACATAGACAATTACATCAATACTCTACATTCCTCCACACTTAATTTATAACATAATATTATATTTACTAACTAAAAATATAACTAATAATATAACTAATAACATTCAACATTTATAATTAACCGGCTTATTTATTCTACATTGCCTTATTGGCCGGGAACTGAGTCTTTGTTGAACCTGGGGAAGTTCACACGGTTCTGATTCAAGAGCGACGTGCTCACGGTTCGTAATTGTATTAAAAGAACCCGTTGCTTGCGTTGCCTGTTCTTGAGCCAATTGCGGGAGTTTCCCCTGCGTTGAGGGTGTCTCTTTGGATATAGTAACCCCCTTATCCTCAACATCCCCCAACGTGGTTGACTCGTGCGTCTTGGTATCGGACGGGCATTCAGGGCTTGGAAAGACTAATGAACTTCTAGTTCTGCGCTTTATCTGGTCAATGTGACGATGTACTTGTTTACCGCTGGCATCCGAAACCTTAAAATTAGACGGACCTATTTGACGTTCGACTTGACCGGGCACCCACTTCTCGTCTTTAAGAAACTGCCTATACCAGACCGGTTCACCGGGGTGTATAACCCTCTCCACACCACCCGCATCGACTACCTGCTGCTTTTGCACATGACTCATGCGCGAAGTTAAATCCGGCTTTAGTAAGTCCAGTCTAGTTCGCAAACGTCTACCTAACAGAAGCATCGCAGGGGATTCTCCAGTAGATGAATGAGCCGTATTCCTATAATAGAGTAGGAATGTGTGCAAAGCCTTCATAATGTTTTCGTTTTCGGATTTTGCTTTTTTTATAACCCTTTTAAGCGTCTTAACCGCGTTCTCAGCGGCGCCATTTGATGCCGCGTGGTAAGGCGCCGTAAGGACATGATCTATTCCGTAATATTTTAGAAATTCCTGAAATTCTAAACCAGTAAAGGGTGGGCCGTTGTCCGACACTATTTGTCTTGGTATTCCCCACCTACTCCAAAGCTCCCTTAGTTTGGTAATTGTACACGTCGCTGTAGTACTGGATACGTTAAAAATTTCTATCCATTTTGACATCGAATCAACAACAATTAGGTACGTTTGCCCAAAAATAGGCCCTAAAAAGTCTATATGTAACCTGGTCCATGGTTTGGCGGGCCAGGGCCAGGGGCGCGGTGCTTGCTGCGGGGGTGCGTCCGCGTGCGCCGCGCACGTCGCGCACGCCCGACACATGGCTTCGATAGCCTCGTCCATGCCCGCCCACCAAACATAACTTCGGCCTAAACTCTTAGACTTAACAATACCCATGTGTGGTTCGTGTAATATTTTTAAAACCCTTTCCTGACATTTTTCCGGGACTACAAGTCTGTGACCCCACATCACACAACCGAGCTCCTCATATAACTCATTTTTCCTATTGAAATATGGCCGCATCCCAATAATTGCACACTCCTCTGGCCACCCATCCCGAATGAAACCAAGCAATCTTCCTAAAATAGGATCTCTAGCGGTACATCTTTTAATTTCATTGTAATCTAGTAACATGGCGTCCTGCGCGTAATGTAAGTACGTTTGCTCCGGCATCGACATAACCGGTTTGTTATCGCCGCATACGGGGAGCCGTGACAGGCCGTCAGCTGTATTCGCGTTCGTCCTAACATACTCTATCTCATATCTATATGCAGATAGTATGATTGCCCATCTCTGCATGCGACTAGCTGTCATTGTGGGAATGCCCACATGTGGACCGAAAATCGAAACAAGTGGCTTATGATCCGTACGCAATATAAATTGTCTACCATAAATATATTGGTGAAATTTCTTTATACAGAATATAATTGCTAACGCCTCTTTATGAATTTGCGAATAATTTTTTTCTGCAGTGGTAAGTGTCCGTGATACAAATGCGACCGGCCGCTCCAGCCCTCCGCGCGCGCTGGGCTGCGACAGCACGCCCCCCAGCCCCACCGCGCTCGCGTCGCAAGTCACTATTAACGGCTTGTTGGGATCATAATGTGCTAAAACTTTTGAACTCGACAAAATATTTTTGATACCAATAAAAGCTTTGTCATAGTCCTTTGTCCAATCCCATTTTACATTTTTCCGTAGTAAGTTATATAATGGCACTAATCTGGGACTAAAATTGTCAACGAACTTAGCAAAAAAATTTACTAACCCTAAAAATGATCGGAGTTCCGATATATTTAGCGGCCTCGGAATTTTAACTATTGCTTCAATTTTTGCAGGATCAGGTTTAATACCATCCTTAGTTATGATATACCCTAAGTAAGACACCTCCTGCGTGAGGAAGGTACATTTTTTTTTCCTTAATCTTAAACCACTAGTGAGCAAACGTTTAAATACAGTTTCCAATGTCCCTAAATGTTCCGCTTCTGTTCGGCCCCCAATGATGACATCATCAATGAATACCGCCGCATAGGGTATACCCGAAAGCAAATTCGTCATAATGCGCTGGAAAATTCCTGGACTAGACGATAGTCCAAAAACTAAGCGGTTATATCTAAAAAGACCACGATGTGTGTTAATTACGGTATACTTTTTCGAATCGTCCAACGGAATTTGATTGTATGACTGTGATAAGTCGATTTTACTAAAATATTGAGATCCATTTAACGCTACAAGTATCTCATCCATTCGGGGTAACGGATACCTATCAACCAGCAGGGCCGGGTTAACCGTCATCTTATAGTCTACACAAACCCTGAGCGCACCGTCGGGCTTATTAACGGGGACCAGTGGTGATGCCCAGTCCGAACAATCAACAGGTTCAATTATTCCTTCACGGAGCATCGAATCGAGTTCCGCGTCTACGCGCTCGCGCAGTGCGAATGGCAGAGGCCGCGCGCGATGGAACACGGGTGCCGCGCCCTCCCGCACGCGCAGCGTCGCTTCGCCGCCGGTGAACTTTCCCAGGGTACCATCGAACAACTCCTTATACCTGTTTAATAACAAATCGATTTTATTATTTAACTTTACATTATTGTTATGAAATATCTCGCCACTATAACTGTTTGTGATATTCGATCTAACTTTGTTACCCGTGAACGAAGGAACCGAAATTCCCAGTTCAGCAAGCCACTGCCTACCCAATAAGGAAGCATTACCCCCCTTGATAACGAATAATTCTAAATCTTTGACTGTGTTCCCGTATCTAACGGTAGGTTTAATTATTCCTAACGGCTGAATTTTTGACCCATCAATAAACTTTAAGCATAAGTCAAACGGTTGAATAGGTCGACATTTAAAATGTTTGTCATAAGTGTCCTTACAGATACACGAAATGGCCGTTCCGGTGTCGATCTCCATATTGATAACTTTGCCATCAATTGATATAGGAAAACTCACCGCCTTATAGTCTCTCAAACTGAGGTGATGTAGATCGATGTCGTCCTCGTCAAATACCTCAGTGGACAGGTCCTGGCAGTCGGCCTCCCCATAATACAACTTCCGCTCACCCTGGTGTTCTTTCCGCACAGTTCCGCGATTCCCCTTTGGACATACCCGACGCAAGTGTCCCGTGCACTTGCACTTGTACAACACAATCACAACTTTTCCTCGTCGCCAATGTAATATTTGGAAGATATGAAATAAAACGATGTTTCCGTTACAAACGTGTAATTGAACTGACATTTCAAACCAGCCTCCATTGCGCGTGACAATATATTATGACAAGACACATAGACAATTACATCAATACTCTACAGTTAGCATAATGCTTTGTATTTGTTGTAGTATAATAAAGTAGTGATATTAATAAGCAGCGATAGCTCAGTATTACTGATATTTTTTTTAAAACACCCAACAGTCACACTCATAGTCCCGACCCCACAGTAAGATACGAGTCTTGTGTCGTAGGTATCAGGAACTACGAGAAACTTTCGGTCTCACAACACCCAGACCACGAAACAAATATTAATTATATATTGTCTGTATATTATACAGTGTTATTTTGACACCCTGTTACTAAATGAAACCACATATTCGGCATCGCCTCTGCTTACCTTGTACCAAACATGAGGCTTGAGCTTGTAGTAGTTTTGCCAAAAAACGTGATTTAAGTTTTGAGCCTTTTAAATCATGCTGTACGGTTTTTGCACTTAACTCTATTGAATAAAATGTCACAGCTGACGATGTTATTATAAAACACAAACGCTTAAGAAGGGCAACTCCATACATATGAAAATACGTTTCAGACTCACAAAGACGCTCTCGACACATTCACTGAAAAAGTTGCGACAGTATATGAACAAAGTAATGTTCATTGATAATGACAAAACGTAAAAAAAAATGTATTTGGGAAATGCACATACCTATAAATAGGTAACACAAATTTGACTAAAAACAAATAATCATTACAAAAGTTACAAGATTCGATTTTACTTGGGATTTTATTACATTTCATAGGGTAATCTAATATTTATTTCAATTCCTAAATTACTATTTTGAGCCGTTTGCCTTCTGTACGCTTGGCGTTTTTATAAAACGGTTACATTGACCTTGACGTTATAAAGCCCGCAATACATGTTGCCGAGTGATGACTAATAGTTGTCTGGAAGAGATCGCTTTTAGCGATAAGACCGCCGATTGTTACACATAATATGTTTGTATTTATTGTCTTTAATATTGTGAATCTTGTGGTGTACAATAAAGAGTTATCAATCAATCAATCAATCAATCAATACCAACGTATAGATAGTATATTTGGGTATCAGGATAGTATCGTGGGTATCAGCAACTACGAGAGACTTTTGGTCTCACAACACCCAGACCGGGGTCTGGGTTTGTTTCGGGAAACAAATATTTGTGGTTCACATAAACATTTGTCTCGGTGCGGGGATCGAACCCGCGGCCTCTCGCTTCACAGCCGGCTACTCGATTGGTTTTCGATAAACTTGCCGAACGTCTAGGCACTAGCGCTTGCCTTGTATTAATTTACCTACACTCGTGTTAGCCTAAGCTCGTCCAACATGTAATCCATGCTTAATGGTAATGTATGTGTGTGTGTCTCATTCATTCGATGATGGGTGTGTATGTTGATTTGTATATGTGTGTGCGCGCGTATACAGACTGTTTAAAATTAATCTAATGTTAACGGCATTTAATTTGTTAGGAAATATTATTTTTTTTATTTTGACTTTAATAAGAAAGTGTCTTAGCTCAAAGTACTTATATTAACGAACACTACACATGGTTTCATTTAAGTATAGGGTGTCAAAATGACACTGTATACGGTCGAGACGACAGTAGCAGGTTCGAAGCCAACCCCAAGAGCATGCACCTCTGACTTTTCTAAGTTACCTGTGTATTCATTGTTAATTATCGCTTGTTTTAACGGTGAAAGAAACGTGAGAAAACCTGGATACTTGAAAAGTCCTTCATAAGAATTTCGAAGGTATGTGAAGTCTGCCAACCTGCATTAGACCAGCGTGGTGGAATAAAGCCTCGCCCATCTCATTCGTAGACGAAGGGCGTGCCAGTGGGACAGTAGAACAGAGAGCTGATATTATCATAACATTTACATTCAATTTAATAACAAAAATAAAAGAAATACATTAGAGACCTAACGAGTTCTTACTTGAGTCATTAAAAAGTAGTTTAGATCCCTAATGAAAATAAACGAATACTTTCAAAAATAGCACCAATCGGCCCCGAAATATTTCAATGTCATAAAATCGCTCAATAAGGACTTGCGAATTAGCTAATTAAAATGATTCGATTTCTCTTCGATTAGAAAGTGTTTAATTTTGTGGAATCGGCTTGTACTCGTACACCCGCAGTGTTATGATACGTGTAAACAACACCGAGGACAGACCGACGAGCAGATTGTGTGTCAGTTAGATTTCATATTTATTTCTGCCGCCAAGCCACAGTGTGTAAGCACTGTTGTGTTTCGGTTTGAATGAAATTGAAGCCAGTCAAATTACTGGGCATTATGAGACTTAAAATCTTATATCTGGGGGTGGCGAGCGCCATGCAGTGCTTTGTAATTCAAAGTTCTGTGTGGTATTGCTTCTGTTTATGGGCAGACGTGGCGCTTACCATCAGGCGAGCGCCTTGCTCGTGTCGTCATTCAATGAAATAAAAAATACATAATTAAAAACATTATTTGATACAGGGTTCGAAAATATCCGATATTTATTATAAATATCAAAATATCGGATATTTATGATATATATCCGATATATATCAAGTTTGATATATATCCATTTTGTATGAAAGCCATATTATTCAATTCAACTAAAAAACATAAAATCTTATTTTAGGACAGAAGTGTTGCCATTAATGGATTAGAACTTACCATTAGGGAGTATGTTTTAACTCTACTCCCACGCCATCTACATTTGGGAAGTAGAAATACAGTAACAAACGCTAAAAATTACTTATTTATCTATTTTTGTATTGCAATATATTAAAAAACAGCTGATATATATATTCATTGATATATCATGAAACTCAGTCTGATATACAGGGTTATTTTTAAAACACCAGCAACCTCGCAGGGGTAGATTCCTAAGGTTATAAGCTACTACTTTTGTTCTACGACTTTTGATAATTTGTTAGATTTTATTTTCATACAAAAATAAGTATTCATTTAATTTCCGTCTTGATTGTTACAACGCGCATCGCACTTTACGTAAACAAATACGCGAAGCGTGGGGAACCGGACTAGCTCCTTTGAAGGTCAACGCGCCGCTCAGCTGAGCGGCGCCTTTGAGTCGCGCGCGCACGCCGCATACTACGAAGAAAAATACGACACAACAAAAACTTGTAAAATCATTTTTTTTAAATATATTGAGTTATATCCAAACTCGTAGAACAAAAGTTGTTCCGTATGGGGACAGCTATCTACCCCTGCGAGGTTGCTGGTGTTTTAAAAATAACCCTGTATATCGGATATATATCGGATATATATCTTGATATATATCCATTGATATATATCCTCGAACCCTGATTTGATATGCATTAGCAATATAAAAAAATAATGATTTTTTTATATTGCATGTAATAATGCTTTTTATTTTTAATCGTATGTAAAAGGTCTAGTTTTTTCAAATGAATATTCATTTAATAACAGCGACTAACGTAATCGAATAACATTTAAAATCGAGTTGACTCATTATAAGTGAATAAAAATAACCACATTTGCACTCGATAATTGACAAAACTATTTCCATTTGTGCAATTAATTTCACGTTCTACATAATGTAATTAAGAGATCGAATAGCCGACAACCGCCATTAATGTTATTAATGGTACCCCTCTATTAACATAAGCGTCAGTTTGTATAAATGTTGCCAGCTCAATGCGATGTGGTTATTTTCAACAGAACTTGCAGACAATGTAAATAAACATTTTCCCTAATATACTCGTACAGCCGAGGTCAAACGCCTTCGTTTCTCAATAATAAAATTGATAAATTGTTATTAAATAATAATACCAGCCCTGTATTATACACGTCGCACTGTTGGGTACGATCCTCTACTGAATGAGCGGCGTGAGGCCTTAGTCCACCACGCTAGCCTAATGCGGGTTGGCAGACTTCACATGCCTTCGAAATTCTTATAGAGAACTTCTCAGGAATGCGGGTTCCATAGGATGTTACCTTCACCGTTAATGCAAGCGATAATTAACAATTACACATAACTTGGGAAAATTAGAGGTGCATCCTCTTGGGGCTGGTTTCGAACCTGCGAGTTTCGTCTCGACAGTCCATACCCGCTAACCTATTGCTGCACTATACCTTTTATCAGTTAACTATTAATTGATTATAATTGTTTATTATCGCTTCCTTTAACGGTGAAGAAAACATCATAAGCAAAGCATACCTGTCAATTTTCTATAAGCATCCGCTGTCTGTTCGCTTAGATCTTTTAAACTATTAAACGGATTTTAATGCAGTTTTCAGCAATAGATAGAGTGATTTATATGTATATCACGCTATGACCCATGGAAGCAGGACAGTAACATGCAGGTGAAACCGCGAGGGACAGCTAGTTATATAATAAAAATATCACCTCAGTTTGTATTTAAATATATTTGACATACAACTGTTAATAATTTATTACTCGGGCAATTTATTTTATTTCATGATGTGTATTAAAATCGTTAATTGTATGTAGTTTATTTTAATTATCCGATTTGCACATATATGTAACGGTTTTTGTTGGAGCCTGGCATTGATATTTAATGAAACTTAATATTCCTTCCATTCCTAAAGACATTTGTGTTTAAATTTCGTGTAGGAATGCGGACTATCATTAGAGGTCGAAAGGTGCCTAAGTTTAGTAATAACTGCGCATCGAAGGTCTGTTTGGATACAGTAATGTGTGGCCCTGTTTAATACCGGTATTAATAATCCTGAGAAGGTTAGTACATCTGTAACAGTTATTTTCATAATATTTACGCCAATATTACGCATTGAAATGAAACTAATTTAAACGGATTTTATCGCGGTTTGTATTTACTTCAGCCTTCCTGGTCACAGAGTGGACAGTCAGTCTGTTTAAATTAGTTTTATTTCAAACGTTTATTCATGGTTTAGATGGGCCAAGAAAACGATATCAGTAAAGTACTTAATACCAGGTCCAGTGATAATGCCGTGCCAGGATAAAATGATCTTACTACCTGTTTTTATCTAAGCTTTTCTAAGCTCGCTTACACAACATAATATTGGGATAAAATGACAACAACTATTTTTAACTATGGAATCTTGTCTTTAACACAAACTGTACCACATTTAAGTAAACATTACCATACGAGTTAATTTTTATGATTCCCGTGAGTTTAACTTGACGTTATGCTCTCGTGTAATTATAGTTAAATTTAACCGTCGCATAAGGTAAGCTAATGACGATTCTATCTGGTCGTACCATCTCAACAGTCTAGAATCTAGAAGAATATTGAGCATAATTATCTAGGTTTTTAGGGTTCGGTATTAAAGAATAAATTTCTTTATTTCTGCCGAGCGTTATACCGGTTTAATGCCAAGGTCCGCCTTATCATAATTTAACGATGGATTTGGTGTTATGTGGAGCGACCCTCCGACTAACCCCACAACCCGCAACAGGGACCAAGTGTCGCCATTACCTCGTCCGTTAGTCAGCAAACTGTACTGTGTAGGTGTGGTTGGCTTTGTTTTTATTTTTGGCTCTTTGTTTTTATATCAGCCGGTAGAGTTTTTCTAACTATTTGATTTTACAATTTTAGTATGTGTATGTAGCACATATGCAAACAGTATTCATAAATAATACAATAAAATAATAATATGGCTTTCATACAAAATGGATATATATCAAACTTGATAGCTAAGCAGCGATAGCTCAGCGGGGAGTGGTATGGACTGTCGAGACGAAATTCGCAGGTTCGAAACCAGCCCCAAGAGCATACACCTCTGACTTTTCTAAGTCACGTGTATATTAATTGTTAATTATCACTTGCTTTAACGGTGAAGGAAACATCGTGAGGAAACCTGCATACCTGAGAATTCGAAAGATTTCTCAAAGGTATGTGAAGTCTACCAACCCGCATTAGGCCAGCGTGGTGGACTAAGGCCTAACCCCTCTCATTCAGTAGAGGAGGCCCGTGCCCAGCAGTGGGACATGTATAATACAGGGCTAGTAAAAAAAAAAAAAAAACAAACTTGATATATATCGGATATATATCATAAATATCCGATATTTTGATATTTATAATAAATATCGGATATTTTCGAACCCTGGTTTTAGATGAAATGTACACAGATAAACCATGTCCTGGATTAGGACATTTATCCCATAATAGGGCACACTCGCGAGCGGGGCCGCGGGCAAAATTAATAATATAAATGCGGAAGTGATTTTGTTAGTTACTCTTTCACGCCTAAATCGCTGAACAGATTTTGATGAATTTTGGTACAGATATAGATAGAACCATGGAGACGGATATCCTATAAAGGATACTTTTATCCCCGAAAAGGATGTTTACGCTGGCGGGGATGCGTGCAAAAACTAATTTACGATACATACATGAGCTCCTCCATCTGCTACAGTTCTTACATTTATTTTACCTCATTCACCATAATTTCCGACTTTCTCGAACATGTCTCTACATTTTTAGGTATTATATTATGTTATGTCGTGCCCGGCCTTTTTGAAAGTTTAATTATTTCTATACCTATGTTAGGTTGTGGCATAATGTCAATCATAATTTCGACCATCTCAGATCGTGCTCCATAACCTTTCACGTCTTGCATCTGGCTGCACCTGCGCTCGTGCCGACGCAATATTTAGACGTCGCGACGCGTCGGCCGTTGACCCCGGCGACCCGTTTACCGAAATACATCGCGAACACGTGCCAGTGCCCACTGCCGGCTTTGTGATTAATGCATCACGTATATTTGAAGAAAGAGTTCATGATGTCGTGTTTTGGGATCTCAGAGTTTGATGTCGCGTAACTTCCTCGCGAGAACGAACTGCCTGTACATATTATTCTTCAGAATACACTTCTGAAGAATAAGAGTGAGTGAGAATGAGAGAGACAGTGTCTGACAGAATGATTGTAACATTGGACAGTATGCAAATAATATCTGGAGTATCGCGGATATGATGGGAATGGATGGAATTTCCGTCTTTCCAGCGTTGTTACCTATTGTTAGAATCAAGTTTAACAGCTTTCAAGATAAGACAAATCAGTCGCATTACATCTGGCTTTTCCAGTTGTAAATGCTCAAATATGGAAAAGGATAGAGGAGGGGCGTTACATTGAGGTTAATTCCTTTCCTTTTATATATTCTAGCACTGCTAAGTGACTGCACTACACCTGATGGTAAGCGTCGGGCTGTCAAAAATCCAGCGACCACAGACAAACAATGAGTTAATCGGTGGTCACCAGAGTTATGCCGACCTCTATAAATGCTTCTTCCGTCTTCGAAGAGGAAAGAAGCAAATCGAGGGGCCAGCGACAGGATAGGCGGATGACCGATGTAGGCACACTGATACAAGGATGTAACCCTATACCCGCTCCAATAAACCATCAAGTCATGCCGCAAGCTCCTCGGTAGAACCGGATATACACTGGCAGATCGTTGAACGCGATCCACACAAGGCGTTTAGATCACTATGGCAGGTTTTAACACCATGTGTACGGTGGTCGCTATCCAGGCGGATATGAATATCCTAGCACCAGCAAATCTGTTATTATTTTCGTAAATTCTGATTGAATTAGTTGCGGAATAAAACTATTTAGATTTCCCATAAATTCTGACGACTAATGTCCTTCCTGTATAACAATGAAACAATGACAGTTCAACGCGCTCTGTGAAAAATTGTGGGGATTATTGTTTTAGCAACTATTCACTTAACAATGGTTTTCCTCCTACGAGATTCGAACCCGAAATTGTCAAGATTTCAATTCAAGACACGTGATTGAATGTGTATAATATTACTACGGGGTCTGATAGCAGATTGATACAGTTCGATTTATGTTGATCAATTGCGAAATCGCATGGAATTTGAATCGTCTGAACATCAATCAAATTGATCAATGGACAAAGCGTCATAGCTTTTGTTGCTTCAAGTCTTTTGTTGAAACCGATTCAACTCGGAATCTGTCATTAAATGTTCCATATTTAAACTTATATGGAATAAATAAATAAAAAAATTAAATTGAACCACGTCGGCGGATATTACGTCGTGGACCGTAGTGTGGCGCGTAACTGTGTCACCGGTATTATTAAGGGCTTGTGCAGAGACAGCGGATACTGCGCGGATGCTATCTCCTCGGATTATCCGCGCGATGCTTGTTTATATTTTTTATTTATTTAAGTTTTTTTTTTTTTTTTTTATCCGGGCCCGACAAAATGACTACGCCACACCCGATGGAAAGCGCAGCGCAATCCAAGAATAGTGTCGACCAACGACAAACAGTGGTGTCTATCGTTGGTCGGCACGATCATGCCGGCCTACAAAGGGTCAAAGGGGAGGGGAAGGGAAATGGGATGGGAAAAGGGTTAGGATCAGAGGGCAAGCCCCCTGGGGAGAACCGGATATACACTGGCTGACCCTGGAACGCGACCCACACAAGGTGGGTCACTATGGCAGGTTTTAGCACCAGTGTACGGTGGTCGCTATCCGGTCGGATACAAGTATCCTCCCACCAGCTTTATATCACTTTCTTCACATTCCCTCACGTCCGCGCGGTTGGGAAGGGCTTCAGCGCATTTTCCGTAGTGTTTGAAATCTCAACTGAACTTAGACATTGTGAAATGTCGTTGTTTTGAATTGTTTTTTCACCTATTGCCACTATGGTGCGAACATTCGTTAGAGACGAATTATTTTCTAATGGTGTTTCAAACTTTTGGTATTAAGAGACTTAAATCTGCCACTGGCCTGTATATGGAGAAAAACACATTTCAGAATGAACCAGTCTATCCATTGACCGTATTGTATCTGTTTCAATGAACTTGTAAGCTAATATTGTTATATCAACTGCAGGCAGTTTAGTTTTCTTGGTCTCCATAATTTGGAAGTATTGTTATTAGATATAGCTATAATTTTTATTAGGTGCATAGGATTTATGTATTTTTTAATATGTACAATTCAGGATAGAGGCCAAACGTTCTGTCTTTATTTTCTATGGTATATTTAAATTACTATAGTTTACCAAGACCACCCACCATGTATTTTTTATGCTCCATATTAAATACGGGAATAAGGAACATCGCGGAGACAGTTCATGAATCGGCGAATAAATTCGATTACATTGTTAACCTTCCATTTTATATACGCATCGTGTTTATTTCAATCGTAAACGGAGAATCGTATCGTCTCGTCTTTACGACGCCATTTTTAGTTCGGCGTATGTCATTTTACGGCTATAGCTTTATAAATTCGATGCAGTTCTGTTGAAAAACGATTTGTGCTAAAATTGTGTGATTTTATTACGTTTTAAGTGTTCGCGCTGTTCTCGCGAGAGGATGTACTTTATTCGCCTTGATGACGATGCGAGCAAGTCGCTCGTTTGATAACATCATAAAGAACTTTGAATTACAAACTAATGCATGCTTCATAGTGTTTATAAAACTTCACATACCATACCCATACAATAATACCATCTTTACATAGTATAAAATGAAGTCGCTTCTGCTATCTGTTCGCTTATATCTTGTAATCTATTCAACGGATTTTAATGCAGTTTTTAGTAATAAATAGAGCGATTCCGGAGGAAGGTTTATATGTATAATAATACATACATATTATAGTACAGAAAAGCCAAATTTCTTGCTTGATTTTTTAAAACGTAAACTCGAAATTAACTTTAATTGCCCGGCCTGAGAATTGAACCTTCTTGCTTCTCAGCCTTAATACGCTGCTATTAGACCAATGAGGCAATTAATCAATTATTAAATTCGGTCGTTAACTTTCGCAATCATTTGCAATATACCAAATTACGAATTCTGCTTATTTATAAATCTTTACATTGTATTAAAACTGATCCTGCGTTGACGCATCGACGCCACGCGTTTCAGTTTCTATGTAAACGCCTCCTTGCGTGAATCATTTTGTTTTTACACGTGTTTTAATTGGAAAGAATATTTAAAATGGGGAAATATTAAATATAGATGCAAATCTAAACCAATGAACATCGACGCCAGAAATCCGTGCGAATTCGCAGGGTGTGGTAGGTATTTGACTAAATTAAACTCGGATAACATACTATATAAGATTAGCTCACGTTTATATATCAAAGGAGTAGACAGAGAAGCAAATAGTGTACCTACGTTACACCAAGCTTATTTCTGCCCCATGATGTGATAGGGGCGAGACTGTCACCACATAACACTGGACTGCGCTGTCATCGCGAGACATATGTTCTCATAATGCGCAGTAATTTCACTGGTTGCAATGTCCTTAAAACTGAAATTCTACCCTGCTTACATACTGCTGCTTGGTGGCAGAAATAGGTAAAGCAGTGTTACTAACCCAAACGGCCTCTCGCATACGAGGGACCTACCACCTTGTCTACACTAATATTATAAAGGGGAAAGATTTGTATTTTTGTATGTAACAAATAAACTTAAACTACTGGACCGATTTCAAAAAATCTTTCACCATTAGTATCCTACATTATCCCTAATGAACATAAACTTTTTATCCCGGAAAAAGCAGATCACGCGGGGGGAGCCGCGAGAAAAAGCTAGTGCTGTATAAAGCTGTAAATAGATGTGCAAAGGGAATGCGCAGTATTCCGTAGCTATGCGTGTTGGTGCACATTGTTTTCGTGATGGATTGGTACACAGCGCAGACAGACGGTTTTATTGTGATTCTATGTCTGGCTGTATGTTTATTAGTGTTTTATTGCTAGTTAAAATGAACACAGTATTCAAACTTATACTAATAAATAAATAAGCTTTATATATGCGTCTTGCATACGTCATCATTGTGTAGATGAAGTTTTGATGATGAAGATTGATAAAAAGTATTTTAAGCATTACAGTATACAGTTAAAATAAACGTTCGTAAATTTCCCTTTTCCAATTAAACGATTTTCTCTCACGCGGTTTCGTATAACGCTAATAATTTTCCTCGCAACCACGGCTGAATCCAATGCAAATAGAATTCTCAGTATTTCAGCGCACTGCTCTATCCGAGTTTAGACCGATCGATACAGACAGACGGTTTTGTTTTACTCATACGTCTGTTGAACTGTGTTTATGTGCGTTTTATTTCATTATAAATCCGGATAGGATTTAGAAAATGTTTTCGTGGCTTGATGGTTTATTTGAGAATGCATGTTTTAATAATACGGTGGAAAGTGTTATGCGAGTATAGTATGTATTGTATATAACACGTAGAGAACCCATTAAAGTCTAACACATCATTTACTAACTGGTAGATCCTTCTTATGCGAGAGATAGTCTAAGTTGACTGGTGGAAATGCCTCAGGCATTAAGTCCGCCTGTACATACTTTATGTATAAGGTGTTAATAAATATATAAACACAAACAATAACAATATCTATATAATAATATCTATAGTTACTTATCTAAAACTAAAATTAAAATTTTATGCAATTGTCAGTTGCTATTAATTTTTCTTCTAGTTAGTAGAGCCATAAATTTCGGCCATCTTATTGACACCTGTAAAAGCAATCAGAGCTATAGATGGCTGTCCAAAATACCAACCAGCAATTCTTTCACCAACCGATTTAATCCTAAATTTATTATACAATGTTTTAAAATAAAACACATCTTCCACTGATTTGTATAGAAAAAATATCTAACACTATTCACATTCATCTAATCAAAAATACACCAAACCAACGACCTAACACGATTGTAAAAAAACATAAACTTTTCGAAATAGTCCAAACAGTAGTCGCTCTGGTTTTTTTACGATATTTCCCGGGAGTGTACGGGACCGGTTCGCGGAACTGTGTCTGAGCCATATGGTACAGTCACCATGACAGATCGGTACATGTCAAGATGTGTAGATAAATTGGGTTACGGCTTACGATTTGTTTGGATTTTTGACGGGTGTGCCACTCGTCAAAAATTTTTTGGTCCGATATCTTTGATCGAACACTTGAAAGATTTTATCATAATTAATTAAAGAGTTGGTAAAGTGACTTGTGAGACCGAAAGTCTCTCGTAGTTCCTGATATGACACAAGACCCGTATATTACTGTGGGGTCTGGATTGTTAGGTGTATTTATTTATTAGTCAAATCGTTGAATAGGGACATGCGGAACGCAACCCAGTTCAAATGTTTCTCACCTCCCGGGCGGCTAAATGCATGGTCATGATACCGATGATCCTAATATAACGCTCCACCTTACCCCGAAGTGGCAGTGATAAATCGTTATTCACTGCGAAAATAAAAAAATATACCAACTAGTATCAACCCGAAATAATACATACATTACTTGCAATTAACACGGGCCGATAGTTACAAATCAATTCTAAAGTTATCGTTTCCATACACCAAGTAAAGAGAATCGCACAATCACAATTACACCGTCACGTACCAGCAAACAATTTGTACTAATTGTTCCCCGTTAACAGTAAGTGGTGGCGTGGTGCGGGTTCAATTTCGTCGCAGTATCGTCTAATTGGCGGCCATTGTTGCACCGCGGACGTCGCGCCTACCCCGGAATGTTAGCTAGCCCCATTCAGGTATCTTGTTAGGCTCCAGTACCTTTTAGGTTATTTGCGTATCTAGATGTAATGTAATTTTGAGGTTTAAACGCATAAATATTAACGGCGGACGTTGGTCATAATGACTACTTAATATGTGAATAAAAAAGTGTTATCAAATTATAAATCGTGTCAAAACTAGAAATAAAATTAAGTCGTAATCAAATCCCAGGAATTTATCGATGTTATTGCAGTTTTATTACTCGATGATTGATAAAGAAATCACTGACTCGGAGTCATGAAGAATCAACAAGTTCGTACATTACCGTGTACCCGGCTAAGACGCTTTTTGGCGCACTCGGTTACTTGATGGTTGGTTGGGGTGGGTATAGAGGTATATCCTTGTATCACTGTGTCTGCATCGGTCATCCGCCTGTCCTGCGATAGCCCCTCGGGAAGATGAATTTATACAGGCCGGCATGACTCTGGTGATCACCGATAAACAAATTTTTATCGGTGGTCGCTGATTTTTTGGACTGCACTACGCTCATCACTTTGCTGTGGTCGAGAAAAAAAATAGAATGGTAGAAGAAAAAGCATCCATAAAAACCACCAAATCGTTCTAGATCACAATCGCCGTGTAATCCGTTAAATGATAAGCAATTAAACAAGTACGTATCGCGTACATGCGTATGTCCTTCACAGTTGCAATCCCCTGTCCAGACTCCAGACGCTATGTCTATCTGTACTGCACGCTCGATGTGTATTCAGATTTATCGCTCGATATCATGTCGCTACACCGTGTAATGTAACTTCATGTCTGCTTAAGTGTTTATATTATGTTGAACATTATTGTATGCGAGTCACGTGTTTTATCAATAGAACATCTAACAAAAAGATATTCGGTAGCGTTTGTCTAGAGTCTAGACTGCTTTAATTCTGCAAACCAAATCTGAAAGGTCTGTTCAGGTTTTTGCGTGGCGTAGGGGGCCGTAGGTTCGTTTGCCGAGACAAATTATTGTGAGATCACAAATATTTGTTTCGGGTCTGAGTGTTCTGGGACCGCAAGTCCCTTGTAGTTTCTAATACGCATGATACAGGTTATCCTAGTGTAGGAATGAGGTCTATGTATTTATTTATTATTTGTTTTACAAATATACCAACTACTTCTCATTTCTTACATTATTACTAAATTGACAGTGTTTTAAAAATCCTGCATAATCAAATGTTTATATTATCATGTATGTAAAACTCATTATATCAGCAGCACTAGCAATTTACATAAAATGCTTTTGTTAGGAACACTCAATATTAACTTTTAGCGCGTATTTCTCGTCCGACCAGTACCAGATAGATCCTAAATAAACAACCAGCGTCTAGGAAGCGCCTCCAACCTGCAGGAAGACATTCCATGTCCAGATAGAGAAGCGAACGGTAATTAATAGAAGGTCAGACATCGCCGTTAGCCGCGCATCACTGGCAGCACCCGCCCTCCGAGGTTCTCGCACCAGGGCCGTAGTAAGGATTCTATGATGGCTAATGTATCGCCCCATTGATCTAGTGTTGCGATTTGCTTTCTAAAATTTAGTACGTCCAAAAATTCTCTGGCTTTCTGTGCCTCACCACACACTCAAGAGACATACTTACATAATTTAATGTGTTATAAGTGTGTGTATAATATAGTATCATCATCATGCCCTCAGATTTCTCAGGATGAAGGAAGACTTCCGAAGCACATACTTTGATCCGTAGTATTTTGCTTCGTTGAGAAACCTGTGAGGTCCTGGTCGGGATATAATACATGTTGCGTTTTTGAAATTTTAAGAGTTACACATGGGGTCCTTGGATTGGGATTTATCCCCAGTATGGCGATAGATTCGCCATGTGTCGATTTATTATCGACGGACATAACTGCGTCGATACATAGCAAGTAAGTCACCTGGTGCTAACTAATCCCGACCCATATACATCTCCAATACCAAGGGGGATATGGAAATTGGGGGAGGGGAGAGGGAACTGGGTTACCTATAATCTTACATACCGTACGCACTACAACTCTACATCGGGTTTTCTGTTAAACAGTTGGTACTTCTCGGGTACATTTATGCTGTAGACAAAAGAGCATGGTTTCTGTATGAATGCTGTGCACTAGCACAGCTGCTGTTTGCCAAACCAACCAAGGGGTAATTCCCTCCACACTCCCTTGGCTACTGCTCTGGCCCCGTCCGTCTGAGCTTTATATAGCAAATGCTCTTTTTAGCCGCGTGCGACGTCGCCTTATAAGCGTGTTGCGTCTACGCATCTGTAGCAGTTTTATTGCTACTGCTTTTTTCATCTTTGTTGTTGTTCCTGTGTGTCATTAATATCATGTTCATTGATATATCTGTGTATCAAATTTGAGGATAGATTATTACAGGTATTGTGAAGAAAATGTTTTATACAAGCAAATATATATGTGCGCCATGAATGAAGACGCAAAAAACACTAGAAAGAGTATGTTAATTTTTTATAATAGCTGGAGAAAAAGTGGGGTTACCTGACGGTTTTGAGATCAGGCCCATAAGGATGTCGATCATCAGAGACATTGAGTCGCCTGAACGAACCGTTATGGCCGATTTTTCACAGCTATCACTGTTTTTCATGCAAAGTAAAGTAACTTTTAAAATGACCTTACATTAGGATAACTGAACAGTAGTTACCGGATGCGTAAAATGAAATTTATCGACATAATATCGAGGTCGACAGGCGCTGCGGGGTGAGATGGCGCTGATACCACGTCTAACAGGATAGGGGCCTGCTTGGCTGACCGCTAATTAGTGACGTTACGTGTACCCATCGATGACCAATGGCCATGGCGAAAGTGCATAAATCATTCGTTCGAAAGCGTATAGAGATTTAATCGAGTCGTGAATAGCTGTTGGTAATTATCGGTATTTATCTATTTATTTTAGTGTATTTGTGAATATCTTTTTGAAACATTGTACACAAAACCAAAATTGGAATCCATATAGTTCTAGTAAAATCTACCTTTTTTTTGTGTGCCGATAGCCCGACTCGAGTCCGCTGATTTCAACTTCACCTGTCTTTTGGGTATAGTTATTTTAAAATGAAACTATGTACTCGTACTACATTTGGCAGTTTTTCAGCAATATTCGGACAGGATTAACTAGGGAAGATATTTTTTCTTACAAGTAAGTTTTAAATGTTATAAAAGAAGCAAAATTAACCAATAGACTGAAACAGCGATCTGACTAAACTGGTTCAATTAATCCCAACGGTATACGATAAAAGAACATATTGACTTGTGTATAGCAATTTAATAAAGTATTTCTATTACACGTATCGATATAGCAATTAGGCATACCAATCTGCTATGAGCACACGTAATGGGGACCATCCGATTCACGCGACAGTTGACAACTGTGGTACGGGATACCGGTAGTTTGAATTTTAACTGGTTGTTAGTTACTAATGCTGGGTTGCACCAACTTACTTTAGCAATGACAAACATGTTAAAGTAGCCGTTAAGCAAAACAAGAGTTGCACCATTTGACAAATGTTAGATGTCGTTATAACTTTAGCTGTTAACCGTAGTCGCCCAAGATTCGCTAAAGCTATTGTTTAAGTTTAATAGCTGTCAGATGGCACAATTATAACCTCCAAACCGATGTATCTCCTAAAGCATCTGTGCTCCAAAATAATATCATGTCCTTACTTCTAGAATTAATTAAGGAATCTAGTAGTATAGTGCAACACATTCCGTAGTCAATGTACAAGTCAACGTTTCTGCTGACAAATTTGACATAAACTTTAACTATACCTGCTGCTATGGTGCAATCCAGCCTTAAGGTTAGACGCTAGTGCATGACCCATGCTAAATATTGCATAGTAACTGTTAGCTACGGCCTGTCTCATTGATTCTATTTGTAGTGCTAATCCTGGGCGGGTTCTAACGAGGTCATTCGATAAGTAATAGACATCGTTCGCCCTCGCGCCAGTCCTAACTGTGAACGTCTTGAAATGTTTAATGTTTTCGTTTTATCACGTTGTTGTTGCTTGAGGAGTGTTTGCTGATGGTGTTTCGGTTTTAATGGACTACGGTATAAATAAAGTTTATACGGAAGCGTTGCTTGGTAGTGTTTTAAAATTGTAGACTGGCAGACCATTTCAGTTCACATAGTTCATTTCAGTTCTATTTGCATGGCGTTTGTAGTGTTGTCCTACCACAATCCTGTCAGTGTCACGTAGATATTACGATTTAAAAATAGAAAAGAATTTGCTAAATTGGTTAGTATTTTCAAAGGAAAAAATAACACACTTCTTTTTCTATTTTCAGCCAGCATTTATGCAGTCATTTGCCAGCATATTTTTATTGATAGCGATGAAGTACAACTGAAACTTATAATTATATAAAAAAATATAAAGTTAATTGTATACGACCTAGTTACTATTTGCTCAGCGGTTTGTGAAATGCACTTTCCTTGCACTCTGGCACCGTAATCGGACCGGTGTCAGGAAACTGCGTTGTCAGCCGGCTATAGACGGAACCCATGACCCACGCTCAACAGGTTTATCTAACTTCCACTAGGTACAGAAGACGGTAATGGGCTTACTATAAACAATAGTGTATGTTAAAACAACGCTACAGTACTTGTTAGTCCGTAGATTCTACTGCAGCATAATATAGCTGAACGAGGGGCCTCGTTGGTGGAACAACATAATTTATTATTTAATTACTGCCTTTGTTTAATAATGACGAGAGAACAGGTCGCTTCCCTTATAGTAAGCGCCACACCTGCCTATAAACAGAAGCAATTATGAATTTGTGTACAACAACTTTACAACACCCCAAACCTGAAACAAATATTTGCGCATGTCAACATTTCTCTCAGGATTGAACCTGCAGCGTCTTTTTATAGCCAACAATAGATTAGATTCCTGATTAAGCTATTTATACCAGGTCGTTATCCAATTTCTTCGTTTGACCCAGTATTTATGATCGAAGTTTTATCCCGACAAAAAATTACAAAAACAACTCAACTTACGAGATAGGCATCGACAACACGAAAACATTTTACCTCGCATAAAGTAAACAGACGTGACGCTAGATAAGAACCCTGGACTCCGAGGCGTGGCCACTTCACAGCACGTGTGGCTTGATAACCGTACGTGCGAAATAAATGCTGAGTCAACATTATCTCGGTGTTTAGTGTTTGCAGACATTTCAACACATTGGGAGACGCTTTTGGAGTATTGAGAACTTGGATTTTGCATTCTGTATTGTCAAGTCAAGCTAGAGCGTATTTGCCTCAAGTAAAGGAGCGTCCACACATTCGTGACATTGCAAGAAAAGACCTATGTAATTTTGTCGTGACTTAAAATTACAAACCTTAAATGACATGTCAAGGCGGAATGTTGCGTAGTGTCAGACATCTCTACATCGACTGCCTTATCAGTTGCGATCGGTTGTCCTTCCCGGAAGTCTAAAATAGGCCGAAAATATGCGTCATGTTTAAGGTTCAGAGACAAAAGGAATCCTTTTATATTGCTTTTGTACTCTATCTTTCAAGTTCATATAAGGATCTATTCAAAGTAGTATTCAAGTAAATTTAGTCATAATGCAAGTTTCTATGCATTTTCCCTATTATTTTGTCTCGTATGCAAACATTGGCAAAGCAAGGCATCTGCATGCGTTCGACAAACTGTAAGCTTTTTGTTCCACAATTTACTTTGGCACTTGCGCTTCTGCGTGTTTGTTCGCGCGTTTGTTTGTTTTGTCCGTTTAACTTATAGTTAAGTTATGAGCCTATGTCTTGCTATTTTGTTTTGCAATATTCATTCCAGATGTAGCATCAGATCGTTTAGCAGTACTAAATCGACTCATTTATGCGTTTTGTATTGATGAATATTATTCATAATCTGGAAGATCCCTCTACTGGAAATAGGACTCTTCTTCGATATAATATTTTTGAGTGATTAATGTCCGTATTGTCAATCAACTCTAAAGTTAACTCTTTACTCATCATGTATCTATATATAAATAGCCACTATGTGTTTTCGTGCATCATGAGATTTCATAGTAACGTTTATAGTAACAGAGGGGTTGACGTTGGCAAGCAGCCGGTCGTAAAAACTACAAGGCAATTCCTCAAGTAATATCTGTTAAACAGCATGTTGCGCCGACTCTACTGCGAGCGGGATATGGGCAGGTGGAAGAAGAGGCTGTATCGTTTTATACTACGGGAATAAAGAAATTGATCATTAAATTAACGTAATTAATCCAGGTGTTGATGTAACGCAAAGACCACCTAACAAAAATTACTGCGCTGACACTGATTTATGGCGTTCATTTAAGTTTATTACTAAAATTGAATGATTTTAATATGCATATTAATAAGTTCTTAAAAACTTAATTGCTAACTAATGAACATTATTGGCCAATTTTGGTTGGCTAACAGCAATGTAGTCAATTAACCATGTAGGCCGACAGAAAGCATCTCAAACTTGATCAAATCATCATTATCCTAGCCGTCCATAGCCTTTCAATGTTAATAACGATATGTTTTGTAAAAGATTCTGGTAATTTCATTGTCAGAGTTAAGCTGGTGATCGACGTTTTTTTTTTTCATCATTAAATCGGTGATCAACATAATAATAATACTAGCCGTGTATACGTCCCACTGTTAGGCACGGGCGCGGGCTTTTTCTACTTAATGAGAGGGGTTACGCCTGAGTCCACCACGCTGGCCTAATGCAGGTGGGTAGAATTTACATACCTTTTCTTTCATTCTTATGTGGAACGTCACAGGTATGCAGGTTTAATTCTCCTCGTTTAAATTAAATCCTGGAGTTTATATGACAAACGAGCCATGAGCTAGGTCAGTATTTAATACTGTGATTCCGATCCATGCGAACTCTACCGGCTATGAAATCACGGTATTAATGCCGATCGATCAGCGCCTTAATATTTGTCTTCATTAGTTGAATTGCGTTTCTTTCGTCGCCGGTAAAATCAGACAATTCATTCATGCTACACCTAAATGAACCGCAAATGCCACGCTTTTGTTGATCAGGTATTTAAGTATTTTTTTCCTCGCTTTCATTGAATAACGTGATCTTTATTAGTCGGTTTTCCTGCTTCATTATTTTACGTTTCACGATTCAACCATTCGCTTAATGAATGATTATTGAGCATACACAATACGGTTTTCAATGTGTGTGATGAAAGACGGCCTTTTAGTAATCATGATATAAAATTGTATTTATTTTTGATCATTTATTATTTCGTTTTTGTACATGTACAATATGAAAATAAGTGGTAGGTTAAAGTTCTATTTGGTGTTGCTTCTGTTTACGGGCAAGAGTGGCGCTTACCATCAGGCCAGGTGCCGAAAACCCCTATAAATTACGGTACCAGTATCGAAGAATTTTCAAATCCATTTCTAAAACTCAATAACAAAATATGAATTAGTGATTACCCGAATTGGGAATCGGACCCAGGACCTCACGGTTCTCAGCTATAGTACGCTTCTACTGGACCAATGAGGGGACGGATAATTAGTAATAAAAAAAGTAATATTGTACGGGATGATCAATGCGCGAATCCGACGGCCAACTTTCGGTGTTAAGAAGTGCATCTGCGTGTCTCAACACACTCCTGGAAATAACGCTTTTAACTTGACCCATGCCCCACAGTTTCAGTCTTTACATCGCCATATGACTATATCTGTCGATGAGTACTGTTTGTGCATGCCGATCCGGTCTTCGCGTATTGTGAAGTGCTACGTTTGTTTAGAAAACCACTAAGGCCAGTATTTTATTTTGCGTGAATTAAAATCCCTCTCTTGGTTTTACCCAAGGAGTCTTTAAGTTGGTGCCGACGAAAGTAACGTGTAAAGGGCTAGATAATTATTTTGAAGAGCCTTTATAAGGTAGTGAGGTGGTGTAGAAGAAATCAATGGGGTTTCAACAGAACCTATGGCTTTTAAAAATCCCCTTACGTACTTTTCAGTGTCACCAGAAAACATGTTTCTAATCAAGAATTCTATTACTGCGTCTTTTAATAAAAAATAAACATTTTTAATAGTATAGGCCGGCAAACGAGCAGATGAGTCACCTGATACCAATACAATTGTGGGTGTGTTGCCGACCTTCAAGGGAAGGTGTTGGGAAGGGAAAGGGCCTTGGTCCTCCGAATATCTGGCTCACCGTATCTTTACGTCGGTTTTCAGTCAAACCGGACCGATTATTTGTAGACAAAACCATCTACAACGTGGCTTTACCGCTCATAAACTTAAAACGAATTAAAGATATCGGAATATTCGGTTTAAAGATTTTATCCCTTCGCTTTTTAAATATGGAAAAAGATGTTGAATACAGAAAAAATATGCGTATAAATTTATATATAAATTTAAATAGTTCGGTCATAATTAACGATCGCAGCCAAATGGTGGGAACGGATGTTATGCCCGCTCTGCATATTGGTTGAGATCCGTTTCTGGCAAATTAATATGACCACTATACTTACGAGACCGCGGTAGGTTAAACAAGACAGAAGTCCACGCTCTCGTAGTTATTTACATATCATGCCCAATATGTAGAGGGTTCTAGTTATTACAAATGATACAAAAACAACATGACTCACTAATATTCACACGAAACTAGCGTTTGATGAGTAAATCCAATAATTATCTGTGAATACGGGACGCCCGCCATATTGGTCGACGCCATCTTGGGAGTAATGGCGCGCTATTGAAACTGTCGTACAAATTGTTATTTGGGCACCATATACGGCATTTAGTCGAGCTCGGAGTAAGTCCTATGGTGTGGGCAATCTTTCCTATTATTGACTTAAAATAACTTAATGCTATTTCATTATTTGTTAAGTTGTTTTATTGACGATTACTTTGGGAGATGATTTGAACAAATTGTAGCAGTATTTACACATGGTGCGTCAGAAACGGTAACAGTTCGTTAGAAAATGGTTATGAGTTTCAATGATATGTATTTTGAGTAAATAAAAATCATAAATATATATTTTATTTATTAAATTTACCAATCTACATTAATATTGTAAAGAGGTAAAGTTTGTGATTTTGGCTCTAATCTAATAATTCTCTCACCAATAAGAATCTGCGTTATTCTTCAGTGTTTTGTATTTATATATTTTATTTTTAATTGTAATTATAGTGATTTTCCTTAACAAGAATACTTTCACGTGCCGTTGCCGTGACTAAAATATTCTATATGTATGCTATGTATACATTAGTTGATACTGATTTCTATACATATATAAGTATCTTTTACTTTTGTACTGACTTGTCATAAGCGCTATTTCAATTGCCCACATGATAAATAAACTATTTCATTTCATTTCATAGGCATTTATAGTTCCGGCCATTAGTCATTTCTTGAATCCGAGTTTACATGTCTAAGAGTGTATCGATATGTCGAAATATTTGTAAAAGATATCGATAGATGAGATAAAACGATAACGCCCGCCGAGACCATTAACTAGGACGCGATGAGTAGATATCTATTAGAATCGGATGGGCAAGAGTGTTACTGGGTTCTGCACATATCGTAGCTGAAACTATTAATTTAATTTGTCTATGTTTATATTTATGTGGAAATTACGCTTTGATCCTGTAATTTATACTGAATCATGTTATGTCTACTAAAAAGATGAACAGAGCTGATATATGTTCATCGCAATGTCAGCTTATAAAATACCTTTACAAGGTGGTAGGTCCCTCGTATGCGAGAGACCGTCTAGGTTGGTACCACCGCTTTGTCTATTTCTGCCGCTAAGCAACGTAAGCAAGTATGTAAGCACTGTTGTGTTTCGGTTTGAAGGACATTGAAGCCAGTGAAATTACTGGGCATTATGAAATTATAACATCTTATGTCTCGGGGTGACGAGCGCAGTTCAGCGGCATGTAGTGCTTTGTAATTCAATGTTCTGTGTGGTGTTGTTTCTGTTTATGGGCACGTATTCTTCTCCCGAGGTCTTGCGACTTGATTTGATGGTTGGTTGGGACGGGTATAGGGGTGCATCCTTGTATCACTGCGCCTGCATCGGTCATCCGCTTGTACTGTCGCAGACCCCTAGATTTGCTTCTTCCCTCTTCAAATAGGGAAGAAGTATTTATACAGGCCGACTTGACTCTGGTGCCCACCGATAAATTCATTGTTTTTTGGACTGCACTACGCTTACCATCAGATGTAGTGCAATCACTTTCCCGTGCTCGGATATAAAAAATGTAAAAAATGAGGTCATTGGCAAGCGGATATACATATTTAGGTGAAAGGAGCCATACCCTGAGGCGCGGAACACAAAATAGGCTCAATTAGCCAAATCGACTACGGACTGACCAATAAAGAAAATCGTCTATACACGAAAAATTCGGAACAAGTTATGAATATTCATAGTATAAAAAACAACGGCACAGTCTATTAAAACGAAACGACTTCGCGATATGATCTCGAGAAAAGCGGGCTTGTGCCGAAAATAAACTTAAGAAAGTAAAAATTGTCTTTGCCGCGTTCTCGAGTTAATGTTGGTAATTGTCATTAACCGAGATACTTTGTGTCGATTCGAATTAAAGCGTCTATAATGTGCATGACCTACTGGGTTATAAGGGAAATAACCCAAAACGTAATCAAATTACCCGTGTTAATCCCCAGATGTCTTTATCGATCTCTACTTTGGTTACCGAAAGAAGTAGTTTTAAATTTGTCCCACTCGATAAAAATCCTACGCTTGACGACAACTACGTTTGTGTACGGCCTTTAAAGTTTTGAAAAGTCGCTGGTCATGGCGAATATTCTTTTATTTAATTAAATGACGAGACGAGCATTCGCTCGCCTCATGGTAAGCGCCACGCCTGCACATAAACAGATGCAACATCACACAGAACTTTGAATTACAAAGCACTGCATGGCACTGAACTGCGCTCGTCACTCCGTGACAAGATGTGCTTACACACTGTTGCTTGGCAGCAGAAATAGACAAAGCGGTGGTACCAACGGTATACGAGGGGCCTACCACTTAGTAAGTAAATTCCCGAGTTATTGGCTTTATTTTATTCCAGAAGTTTCGATCAGTTATCGCCTACCGTTCTAATTTCACATTCCCGCGTCCACTTTCCCATTATACATTGTCATAGCGTAAGTGCATAGACAATACGTGACTAGTGTTGCGACATTATTATCGATATTCTTTTAACGTAATGCCATGTGAATTTTCTCAGAAATTACACCTGGCAGGTTTAAAAGGCGGAATTTTTATGTCCCTTCGTGCTATGCAATTGTCGGTTATTATATTAGTTTTTATTGGATAGTATTGTTGCGATTGAATAAATATGTTGATTAGTTATGCAGTGCGGGTGTTGATGTATGCAGAACTATTTATGTATGTAAATGGTACAAAAATTATAATGGAATACTAATCATATATGGTATTCATTGCAATGCCACGTAAAGATAACGTAAAATAGTGTTTGGATTTTTTTTAACACAATCGGATGAATGGTTTAGGAACGCATAGAGGACGAACATACGAAAGTATTTAATCGTATTATAATACTTATTAAAAAGAGGTACATATATTATTGAGTTAGAATGAACTAAGACCAGTGTGTTGGACCTGACCCCTCATTAGTGGAGAAGGTCCGTGCTCAGCAGTGGGGCAGCATACAGAGCTGAAACTTTTAAATTATTCAAAAGAAAACCAACGAGGTCTTGTAGCCCAGACCAGTTTGATATTCTTAGGCTGCAATATCTGAGCTAAATCTGGTTAACATAAAGTTCGTGTTTATGACAAGTGTCTAGTTTGTGTTAAGCCAAACACGTTCGCAGGTCGTGACCTCGCCGAAGTACACATAAAACCGTATCTCCGAAGACGTTTCGCCATTTCCTATTCACATTTAAAAAACATGCGTGTAAACATACAACCAGTTATTTTTACGACCATCTGTACGTATTATTAGTATTAACATCCAATCATCTCACATTCACACTGATCAGGTCTAAGACCCGTGTAATACAAGCATTCGTGGTTTCAACATTATCATTCGATACATAAAGCATGAATTCACAACACTATTTTCTAAACTTTACGGTTCTTTTCGAAATCTTATTATTAGTCATGATACCATGTAAATCAAATCAAAATCGTCTTGTCCAGTGAAGGTGTCAAATATAATAGGACTCAATAGGTCAACTTAAAATGGACGTTCCTATATGATTGAGCCAACTAAGCGGATGGATTGGCTAACATAATTATAATATAGTCTTCTATAGAGTTAATATCATAAATCGGTTTTACTGCGTAAGTCTCTCTTATTCAAGAACCCCTTTGGGTAAGTAGTATCTACCACCGTTTTGTCTATTTCTCCTGACAAGCAGAAGTGTGTAAGCGTGTTCATTGTGTTCTATATAAAAGAGCATTTAAGTTTATCGACAAGCTAGGTGATTACCATCAGACGAACGACTTGCTCATCGCATCAAGCAAATAAAAAATACTGAACACAATACCCATCTTTAAATATTCTATCCCATTATGTTTTGAAAACAAGCGTTTGTTCCGCAGAAGTCGTTGACCGGTTTCATTGAATATTAAATGCTATTAGGTATAATGATATACAATTATAGACGAGATATTAACACAGCTTCGTTAACGGTGTACTAAAATTGGATGATATAAAAAACGCCGGTCAAAACTATCGGTGCAGTACGCCCATAACGAACACACGCGGATGACAGATTTATACCGACAGTTAACACGTACCGATACAGTTTCTAATCAGAATTTATAATTAAACACGGGCAGAACCATCCGTTCATAATTAACGCTATATTTGATAAACCCGTAACAGAAATAGGGGAAAAAAAACATCGAAAACATTCATCGATCCGCGGTTTCCGCACACAATAGCATTTAACGGTGGTTTAACCAGTTCTATGGCGGACTGTGTAAAAATTCCTCTTATTTGTGATCGCAATATGTAGGCCAATCTGTTTTTGCCTGCGACAGGTTTTTGATAGTGAAGATGATTAAGAAAAAAAAAAGACCGCGCGCGCCGGCGCCGTTGGCACCGTTGTGTTAATCTGCGAATACGTTAGTTATTTCGCGATGTTTATCGCATTTTATCGACAACAACTATTACAACACTACGGTTCCCCATTCGGATTGCTAAATGTGGCGATTTGATTTTTATTGGAAATACAAATTACAATTTAAATCAATCTTTTTATATTGCTGGCGATCATGGCGATAAGTTTTTACAACACCAGAAGCGATTCATTTAATTAAAGGATGGTAAAAACACGATATTATAAAACACGGCGGTGGGCTGGTTACTGGTTATAGATCGATACGGGTTCCCAGCGCAGCCAATATGTCTAAGGATAACCATCTTTGGTGTGAATGCCCCCACTGTTACATTCATATCTCTTTTAGACCGTATCGGCTTTTAATATGGGTGAATTGACAGCCTCCGTGGCGCAGCGGGCGAGTAGTCGGCTGTAAAGCAAGAACAGGTTCGATCCTCGTAACGAGACAAATGTTCGTGTGATCCACAAATATTTGTTTCGGCGTCTAGGTGTTGTGAGACCGAAAGTATCGTAGTTCCTGATATCCACAACACAAGACTCGAATCTGTGGGGTCAGGACTATGGGTGTGACTGTTGGATGTACTTATTTAAAAAAAAATATTCGTGAATTAAAATTGGGTTCAATTCCCAAGTCTGGTAACTACAAAGTGTTTGAGTTATCGTTTCCAATAATCACACATGAATTGCTCGCCTGTAATCCTCGAAGGGGTAGGCAGATGTGTAACCAGTACATCCACATTTCGCCGAGCTTATTTCCGTCTCATAATGTGATAGAGAGCGAGCCTATCGCTATACGAGGATACTTGACGTGATACTTTCGTGAGAGAAAAACTCAATATCACTTCTACCTGATTTCGAGATCAAATCCGAGACCACATCGCAGCAACACCCATATCAAAAACAAATATTTGCAGATCACACAAACATTTGTCTCAGTGCGGGGAACGAACCCACGGCCTTTCGTTTCACAGCCGGATACTCGCCACGGAGGCTGTCAATAATAATGTAACTCTCACTTCGATGCCTTTCCAAAGGTCTCGGATAAACAATCAATCAATTACCAATATAACCTCAGAAATCCGTCAATTTTGCAGTTTAAACTCATTATGACTCAGTGGCGTTGTCCTCGACAAAAAAAGTAATTTCCGCAGCTCGATATCGACACCCATATCAGGATCGGGTTACTGTTGTTACCCTTGTGTGACTTATACACCAAGAGAACCCACTCGCCTCGACTCAGCAAAAAATTCAATGTACATAAACGGTTGACTGGGTAATGCTTTTAAGATATATATTACGTCGCCGTGACATGTAAACCATCTTTTGTGCTTGAGAACATATTGTGTCATTGGAAAACCAATATTGGTTTTGATTATTCCATTTATGAATTTTCATGATTTGTTGTTTTAAATAATCAGCTTAAGGAATTTCTGAACGCTACTATGTATGGAAATCGGTTGAAATTGTTCAAAATAATAATTTTATTAATGTCTTTAGACTTTCGTGGTTAGTATACAAACTGTAATTAATCGGTCATAAATGTGAATTGGCAACTTTATTGTTAAAACAATCTATGAACACGAACGAACAAAAAGAAAAGTATCATTTTCTGTGCTTTTTATATACAAAATCCTTTATTGCTATAAAAAAAATCTAATATCTTTTAACTATGTTACTGGTGCATAAAAATGAAATATGATAAATAAAATGATTAAAACCGGCACTATATTTTTGAACATAGTATCGATTAACTCAGTTAGTCAGGTGTGCGTTATGATTGTCGGAAGTGGCCGCATCGCCGCTCATCTGTCTGGCTGCATCTACATCACATGGGGTGTAGTGTTGCAGTGATTAAGGTTGTTTGGCCAAACAGATTTGTAGATAGTAAGCTTAGTTCTAGAATGATGGTGTTATTTAAACTGTCGTATCTAATCCGCAAATTACGAAAGCAGAAGATGAAAATAACTTCTGTGCATATTTTATTGTTTAACTGACGATTATTCTAGAAATGGTCATATTCCAAAAAAAAAAGAGAATTCAACCGATTTGGTTAAAAATAGTTTAGTTAAAGAAAACGGAGGCATTAATCCCACTCGCAATCGGTTAAAACGCATGTTGCGCCGGCCACTGTTACAAAAAAAAATGGTTTAAAATTTTTACTGATCGCCTACATGACGTCGACCTCTCTGGGGAAAACCACACCCAGTCTGGAAACAAATTTTTATGAATCACATTTGTCTCGGCGGGAATTGAATCCGCGCCCTCACGCTTCAAAGCCACTGTGCCACGGAGACTTTCAATGAATAGTGAGTAATAATATTTTTAAATTAAGCGCTTTGGCCGAGTGCAAAGATGAATTTTGTACAAAAACACCTTTTATTCTAATTGATCCATTGTTATATTTTATACTATGATAGGCACTGACTGTGCAGACAACCCGATAAGTCATTTAATCACAATTAAACCTAATAAACGTCGACTTATATGCGCATTTGTTTAATTAAGTGTAAAATATAAAGGAAATAGGCGACAAGGTATCCGATGAATGAATATTCCATGCGATACATCCTCTTTGACAAGGCTCTAGCGACCACGACACCTTGATAGATGATTAGTCCTGTACATGTGGTTATTTAATAGCATTTGCAAGTCAGTTAGTTAATTAAACTATGCATAAGATACTGAAGGGATTTATGGACCTTCTCCCATTAAAACTAATGGATGTGGTCGTGAGTCGGGCCAACATAATTTGGGCACAATTGGACCTACTTACGCAAACAGGAACCAACCCACAATAATTTCAAATGGAGACACTGATTTTGTTTTAATAAATTCAATAATTTTAACTAATTTTATCTTGTACTTTTTTGGAAAATTGGGCATGAATTTACGGTAATAAGTTTACGATTTTGGAAAAAAATACAGAATAATAATAAAAATCAATTTTAATTATGTAATGAATTTAGCAAAACGAAATCAGTATCTCCATTTGAACTTGCTGTGGGTTGGTTCCTGTTTTGCATTTATCGTTGTCAATTTTTGAAGTGATAACTTCTTATGGGAGGGTAAACCGCTTCGTAACGTAACGCGTTACGCCACACTGTCTGGCATCCCTGTCTCTCACGCATACGGCAGCAGTAGGCAGGCTCCTCCTCTCTCACTTTAATCAACATTAGTTTAAGTTATTAGTTTAAATTATCATCGTCCCGAGACGCACATTTTTTTTGTATAAACTACGTGACTAAGAATATATGCGAGTAAAGCCCGTGCATAACTTCATGCAAATAATAATTTCGCTTTTGTAAGGTATTAAATATATACTGATTGAGTTTGAAATAAAACTTGATTGGATAACCTCAATGGGGGAAATAGGTCAGTGGGTGTGCAACGTCGCTTTCGATATGTGATGTTATTATAAACAAGTTTTTTTTCCTGTAGTATACACTTGATTTATAATAGTAAATTGCCGGTTGCCGGCGTAAATACAGCGATTTTGATATGATGAAATGTGTTCGATTTATGTCTGTGTTACGATATCGTCTGTTAAATGGTCTTGTTTCTATTAGCACGTGCTGTGCGATCGGTTGAATGGTTGTTTGCTAATTGAAAATCGTACTGACAAAGGGTCCGCTCATACGATAAAAAAATAAAATTTATGTATTGGAATATGTACACTGCTTCTCATTTTTAAATATCCATAAGGTCATGCCTATATCCCTGAAGGGGTAGGCAGGGGTGCAAATAGTGCCCACGTTTGGCCGAGGCTATTTCAATCCCACAGTGATAGGAGCGAAGCTATCACCATACCGGGAACGAATTCCCGTGCAATTAATGTGTGATTTTTGAGATCCAAAACTCGCAACACAAATTGTTATTGTCAAAGCCGAGAATTGGATTTACGGTCTTAAGTGGTTATTCTTATAAATAGGTCTTTATTCATAAAAAATATCTTTACCTATATTTGTTTCGAGTGCAGAATGTATAACAAACTACAACCAAATGAACAGATTTTAATAACATTTTTATCTACAGAAACTAAATTATAATTGAACTCTACACTATGCAAGTCGGTCATCTAACCACAACGGCAGCGTGGTGGGCAGACTAAGTACATACCAAGAACCGTTGCAAGAAAATAATGTGGTTTTCATAATTTTAGTTTGTTTACATACTATTTCCCAGAATTTAATTGGACTATCAGCGTTTGTGTTTATTTATAGCACTGGCAACACTGACTAACGCACGTGTTGGTATTGCGGATTGTCTTGGAATTATGGCTTTCAAGGAAAATGTATTGTTAATTGACATCTGGTGTCGATAAAAATGTTAATTTATTCGTGTTATGTACAGAGAGAATGTAGGTAAGAGTGGTAGAACCACCCAGTAGACAATTTTGTCTATAGCATGAATGGGCCGGCTCGACCGGGACAACTGTGTAACAGAAAACCGACGTAAAGTAGCGGCTTGCTGCTGTGATTCGTAAGGTGAGGGAGATATCCGGAGACCGAAATCCGCTTCCTTTTCTCAATCCCTTCATTAAGGTATTATTCCTTCATCCCTCCCCTTTAAGGTCGGCAACGCGCCTTTGATTCTTCTAGTATTATTGTAGGTGTTGAGACTGAAATTGCACCTACTCCAAACAGGCTTATTTTTATTTTAGACTTTTAATTTTTATTAAATTGTAATTTTTTATGGCAACACATCGCTGCTAATTTCTGTCGATTGTTTTTTTTGCGACAAAATCAGTCAATTGTTTGAGAAATCGATCTACAAAAAAATATGCGCAACAAATTAATAACTCTTTTTTTAGTTTTAATGACGATTGAAAATATACATTCGTTTAATTAGACGCAAAAATGTCACTTGAAGACATGATAAGTTATCAGTTGTCCCACTTGAACTGTCATTGGCAGGGCGGAAGACGACCCAATGCCACCCGTGTAATTTTCTTTTCACAATATTTCTTTTAACTATGTACTTGAACTCGAAGTAATAAGCTATGTACGAAGTATGTGACCATAAATGGTGTATGCGGATCGTAAGAGCGTAGTTGTAGGGGGTTGGATTTTTTTTGTTTTTCTTAAGTTATATCGTATATGCATTTTTTTATTAGCTTGAATGATGAGACGAGTCGATCACTCGCCTGATTGTAAGCGTCAAGGCTGCCCATAAACTTACACAACACCACACGTTTTACAAAGCACTGCATGGCTCTGGACTGCGCTCGTATTCTCACAGACCTGCCCCTACAGTAAGATACGAGTCTTGTGTCATGGGTATCAGGAACTACAAGACTTTCGGTCTCACAACACCCAGACCCGAAACAAATATTTATGGATCAGACAAATATTTGTCTCGGTGCGTGGATCGAACCTGCGGCCTCACGTTTCACAGTACTACTCGCCCACTGCGCCACGCCACACATTTATCAACAATTTCATTGCCAACAAAATGCTTCCAATATATTTTCTAATAAATAATTTTATCTGTCAGTATTGACGGATGTCTCGGCATGTGAAATACATTTTTATTAACATAACGGGCACTTCTAACTGAGCCACATGACATTTATGCCCGAGTTACTGAGTTAGTCTTAATAGGAGTTTTTTACACACACGCTAATACATTTTATCGCCACCTAAACGTGTACGCATGTACCTCTTAGCAGTAATTATGTATATCTGTGACACGTATATCTGGCACGAGATGCTACTTAGCAATTAATGTATTTTTTGCTACTATTTTATTTTTACTCGATCTGATGGTTGATATCTTAACTGGTATGGCTTAAGCCTGATTTACACTAGTTTATCGTACAATAAAAGCAAGAATATAAATATAATAAACAGTCACAGACATAGTCCTGACCCCACACAAGGTTAAACCTGTATCATGTGTATCAGTAATTACGAGGGACTTGCGGTCCCAAAAAACCCAGACCTGAAACAAATATTCGTAGATCACACAAACATTTGTCACGGTATCGAACCCACGGCCACTCGCTTCAACGACAACTCCAAAGACAATTCTCGTTATTGACGCCGTAGGATGCAACTTTATTTCTTCTGTTACATTGTTAATTAGCCTTATTAAGACAAGTGCAAACGAAAATCTCATGGCGCGGTCTTGCAATCAAGAGTTATATTATGCAATATTCTTGCATATATCGTGCGATAAAATCTTGTTTTTTCAAATATATTAAGTGTTTTTTTATAGCATAGGCCGCAAACGAGCAAGTGGGTCACCTGATGGTAAGTGATCTCCACTGCCCATGTACGCCCACCACCAGAAGAGTCATGGGCGCGTTGCCGACCTTAAAGGAAAGGGATAATTAGGGTTGCCGTTCTTCTGCGAACTACGTCTCAAAATACGTCTACCTCAATTATTCACTTCAGTTATTGTGCAAACTGGAAACGATATATTATTTATATCATAAAAACATAACAAAAAATAATAATAATAAAATATAATAATGTTTATCAAAGCAGTTGATAAAATTACTATAATAACACTCAATAGAAAATAATTTATACAATATAATAATATTACGAATACACACAATCAAATAACCTTTCAAATTGCCATATTTATTATATCAGCATGACCCTTTCCCAAACAATAAATAGAAACCGAACATTGTGATATTAATTGAAAAAAATACAGCCAGCAAAAAAATCATTTATAAAGTACGTGACAAGAGTGAAGCGTGCTGCGTGGCCACGCGACGCGCGCCGAAATGCCACGGTTTTTTCTCAATGAGCCAAGGCAGGTTCGCTTGACGTTAGAGCAAATTTAACGAGACCGGGCGTTGTCTTGCGCTTTTTTTATCAATCTGCGGTACAAGCTACGAGATGTGTACGCGATTCGACGAATAGTCCCAGTTTCATTACTCGACATCTGATAAGCCCGAATGGTCCGCGGCCTTTGTGATACGGAATGTTTCGCTGCTAATGTATGCAAATGTTCGATTTATTCGACTAGACATTGTTATAATGGTCGGTATTTGATTTCTATTGTGCTTAGAATACGATTAATTTGAATACGATAAATGATTCACCTAAAAACTAAATATAATCAATAAAATTATCATTGTAGGAAAAACACATATTTTTTTGTGAGTTTCGACAACTTTGGTCTTAATTTGGAATAAGGATAGACATTTTTTGTGCTTTTATACTCATTTAAAATAGACAATGATGTATCATTGAAACTCAGTGTTCTAGTTCAAAGTAATTTCGTTTTTGTTATTAACAATATTTGTTTTCGGTTTACAGTAACACGGTTGACGTAATGCCTCAGTAACCGTGTTGCGGTTACCGACGAACACACTAATATAGTTATAAACATTAACCATAGATTTGTTTTTCTTTGCAGGTACGTTCTGTTCGGATATTATTTGTTATATCTCATTACTGTGAAGGGCACCTTGGCTGTTCTAGGTAAGAACTGTTTTTTGTCATGTTTAGGTCGAAGTAAAGGCACTTTAAATACAATAGTTCTAATCATTCCATTGTTATTCTAAACAGAGTGCGGTATTTTAATTTTAATAGAAACTTGATTTTATTTTAACTTTTAGCGGAATAGCTATTTTAAGTTCATAGAATTATAGATTGAAATAGCAGTGTTCTATTTCTAAATTTAAAATTAAGTGATGCATATAAAACATCGATAAAAAGTTACCGTCCAGAGACAATGCTCCCGCGATATTATAAAGCTGGAGGTACACCGTTGCGAATACCGCTAACATTTCAGCCACTAAACGCGGATGAACGGGGAAATCTTGCGGTGGGCGCGTCCTATTGTTTTGCGCCGCCACCGATGTAAAACCACCAGAAATACCGTGGTCTGGTCACTTTTAGTAATATTATGATTTACGACTACCTTAATACAGTGTACATGGGTAGAGCAAAGGTTTTATTCATATTTCACGAGTGTACGGTTTAGACCGCATAATGTGCGGTACAGCGCTGGCTTTGCGATACGAGGTTCCGGGTTCGATTCATCATACATAGGATGGTTATTGAACAATAGTAATGCGAGCCTGTAGCTTTCATTGTATTTTTATTGTTGGATCTTTGTACAATTTATAAAAAAATATAAATATGGAACTCAGCTTTTTACTAGCCCTGTACATATTATATACGTCCCACTGCTGGGCACGGACCTCCTCTACTGAATGAGAGGGATTAGGCCTTAAGGAACTCAGTATGTTACTAAAAAAAATAATATCAACACCTTTGAGATGAGACCAATTTATGAACTAAACATTCTGTCTCATGACCTATACTATACTATACCTTCCTTTATTTCTGTACATCTTTGCAAAATCGACAATAAGTTCTCGATAATGTTGTTAAATCGATCTCTATTTACGGGCACTATCGTTGATCGCTTTACGGCCATAAATTTGACGACGTACCATTTACCGACATTCATTCAATAATGTACTCACAGCCCTACAGCGACCATAGAATAAAATTAGATTTTTTGAAAATTTACGTGCAGTGATTATAAGTTTTCTTTTTTTTAATGAGCAGATTGCAGAGTTGGTATGGTTGCCAGTATGAAATGTGTTTTTTTTTAATATACTGATACAGCACATAGGTAAATGTTTTTTTTTGTAAATAAACTATTTATTACCATGTTTATAATGATATATATTCTAGGGACCAACTATTAATAAAGATCAGGACATACAATATGCCTTTACATATTGTTCTCAAAAATTATTATTGTAGTGTTGAAACTTGGCCATAGTCCAAAGTAAGTGTGGTCTTTTCATATCGTAAATAAGATTTAAGGTAAACATTGTTATTTGTAGTCATTATTGAGATATTATCTTTTGATAGCGTAGTTACAGTTGTAATAAGACAGGCCGTCTCGCCAGCTAACTTAATAATATCAAATAATATACCATAACAACCAACGTTATTTCTAAAATATATTTAACTGTGATATTTTAATCAAAATAAGTTTTGTTTGTACTGCAGCTTAATGGGGACTGGTACGGGCTGTCGACGAAAGTCGCAGGTTCGAAACCAGTCTCAAGAGCTTACATACCTTTGACTTTTCTAAGTTACGGGTATGTCAATTGTCAATTATAACTTGCTTTAACGGTGCAGGAAACCTGCATACCTGAGAACTCGATAAGATTTTTCGAAGGTATGTGAAGTCTACCAACCCGCATTAGGCCAGCGTGGTGGACTAAGGCCTAACTGTCATTCAGTAGAGGAGGCCCGTGCCCAGCAGTGGGACATGTGTAATACAGGGGTAGTAGGTATTATTATTATTAATCATAAGACTCAATTGTACTATTTCGCTGATCGTCATCGTTTATGTCTTACACTTAAGTCATGCCTATTAAAACAAAAAAACTTAATAAATTGAAAACATAGTTTGTGCCGTGTGGAAACCTTTCCCAACAAGGTGCATAATCTTTTAACGAAGTTGCGGTCGTGGCAATGTCACACGTTCAGAATAAATCATCGCGCGCACTGACTGAGCTAGAAAATCGATTATAGCCTTTTGGTAAAGTATGCAGCGGGGCACCGGCCAGTGTTGCCCAAGTAAAAATACATCTTGGATATTTTTTATCTGTAATTAATGGAAACGGAGATAGGCCTGTGCTGTGTATTTGAACATCGCTAGTGTATTTATATAAGGGTAAATTAATACTCATTTAGTTGCTCGTCAGTCTATTTAGTATAGTACTGCGTAAGGAGTATACATGTGAAACAACCGTCCGCAGGTTCGATCATCGCTCGGTTGTATGATTCGCAAGTTCTGCTGGTGGTAGGATATTCATATCCGCCCGGACCACCGTACACAAGGTGTTAAAACCTGCTGTAGTGATCCACCGATAAATTCAATGTTTATCGGTGGTCGCTGGTTTTTGGACTGCACTACGCTTACCATCAGGTGTAGTGCAGTCACTTCGCCGTGCTCGAATAAAAAAAATTGCTCTGATCTGGGTGTTGTCCCGTAGTGCCTGATACCCTTCACAAAACCTACCTTAGTTTGTGACTATTGGGTGTATTTATTTATTGATTTCTGTCATTATTCCATCTGGAAAATATTTATAAAATCCGGGACAAAACCCGCCTGGACACCAAGCAGTGGTCGTGCACCTTTTATTATCGCCGTTCGCTTAGTATTCTATGTGTGCGTTGTTAGCGGAAACATTCATATGTAATAATAACACCCTTACACGCATTGTTCGGATGCCTCGCGACAATGGCGCAACTGTGCTTAAAAATATCGTCACGTGTCCACGTCACAGGGATTGCTTGAGGTTGAATGTGAATTAGTTGTTTCCCTTGGTGATATCTACTTGCATTTTAAGTTGGCAATCATGACGTGATATCTCAGGTTAAATGTACAGTTTCACAAGGTGGTACGTCCCTCGTATGCGAGAGTCCGTCCGGGTTGCTTTGTCTATTTCACTGTTGTCTTTCGGTTTGAAGGACATAGAAGCCCGTAAAATTACTGGGCATTACGAGGCTTAAGATCTTATGTCTCAGGGTGACGAGCGCAGTTCAGTGTCATGCAGTGCTTTGTAATACAAAGTTCTGTGTGATGCTACTTCTGTTTATGGGTAGGCGTGGCCCTTTCCATCAGGCGAGTGCCTTGCTCGTCTCACTCTCGCGGTGAGTCTTAAATCCCTCTTACTATCAATCTTACATCACAATGTTAGGTATAAAGTTGAAACGGGACACATATCGCGATTAAGCGAGCTATTCGTAAGAAATACTCATTTTGTAGTCACCAGTATTTAAATTCATATTATAGTATTGAACCATTCATTGTCGAAGCATGCATTCAAGTACTTTAGGAATAATTTTACCTGTTTGTACAATGGACATAGTATTTCCTCAATCGTAAAATGTTGCGTACGTCTGATTTCCACGAACAACCAGTCAGGTGTCGGAAAGGTCCGGAATCAGTGATTTGCAGGTTGTTGTATATTTGACAAGTATAATCGCAGGACCTCGCAGGTTGTTTAGACTGTTGGACAGGACAGTACTGCATATGATTTTTAAAATGTAGTTTCATATAATAAATTGCTCGGGATTGGATTATGCGCGATATGTTGATAGACTCGATATCGCCCCATTAGACCTTAAAGGAAATGCATAATTAAAGAGTTGGGCAGAGGAGGCCGGTTTGGACCTCTGGATATCTCACTCACCCTACGAAACGCGACAGCGAACTGCTAGTTCACGTCGATTTTCTGTAACAGAGGTAAAAACCGAATCGAGCCAGCCCATTTATGCTGAAGACAAAATTGTCGACCACTTACAAACTGACTTACTCACAACTTATTTATTTGAATTGTCACATTAAAATTTAAGCACAGTTCGTTAGGCGCAGGGTTACCGCAGTAGAATTCCGGATCCCCCGGGATGTACCTTTTTGATGATCTTTGCCGTGCTTGTCTGTGTTTTTGGTGAGCGGCGGCATTTAGTCGTTAGCGTGGGCGTCGGACCCCGTACTTCGAGAATTTTAGCATTTCCACACAGTTTATAAGTGTTTAATTCGTGTGGGATTTAATTGGCAACGTTTATTGACAACATTTTATTGATATTCGAAAGTTTAGTTTGTTTGTGCTAGATAGTTTTTGGATTTTGTCACTGTACCGTTGTAAAAATTATTGTGGTTTATAGCTATTTTGCCTCAATATTTTTTGGATTCGCAGAATTTAATATTCGAGGAATTGTTTTTTTTATATATTGGCCTCGAATGCTTGATTACGTTTTATTTTTAACTTTCCTGTCCACAAAACTATTTTTATGCCTTTCTTATTTTACTTTACTATTTTTTTTATCGGAGCCCGGCAAAGTGACTGCATTGCTGATGGTAAGCGCAGTGCAGTCCTAAAAACCCAGTGATCACGGACAAACATTGAGTTTACCGGTGGTCATCAGAATCATGCCGGCCTGTATTAATGCTTCTTCACACTCCGAAGAGGGAAGAAGCAAACCGAGCAACTATGTGTGTTTACTAAGAAACAAAGCCCCACTCGGCTCATTGACGAAGACTCTTCTTTTTAATTATTATTAATTATTTAAGGCGAGACAAGAAAGCCCTCCAATATCCAATATCAATATCGTATTTGGCAAATCACGACATATATCGCTTAAATTGTAAAGCAGTCTGTACTTTATGTTGTGACATCGCAAATTGTAAACATACACGCACATGCGCGCTACATACCTATATTTAGAGATCCAATTAGACCCAACACAGTGTGTATAAAGTTTCTTACAAAGTAAAACCAATAACTGTCATTACAAAATAGATCATTGATAAAAAAACAGGCCGCTGATTGGCCGGTATCGGTCCCGGTTAATTGTATAATGCGCCTGCGCAGCGCTATCTAACCCGATAGGATTGATAAGGGCTTATGAAATAATACAGTGGTGCAAGCCACAGGGCCGCAGGGTTTCTGCCCTCTATTTATGGAACTAGATTTTTATTAGTATAGATTTTTCTGAATTGTGTTCGTTAGATTATTTATTCATCGAGTTGGATGACGAATGCTAATTAGAATCGAATTATTGCTTTGAATAAAGTGGTTGTAGTCTATGTTATTATTAATGTGAGACTGTGAGAGTTAATCAAATGCAATGTCTGATTTATTGATTTTAATAATAATTTTACTGTATGTTTCCCAAATATTTTTTATTTCTGCTTGTTTGAATTCTGTAGATGAGTGGATTGTTTGAAATAATTTATAATTATATCGCCAAGATTTTGTATTATAATAATAATGCGAAATACCGATCTACGAAATTAAATAATTCGATGGTGACGAAGCTAATATCCGTTTGGATTAACTGGAAATCAAGATCATTGCAATTATTGGTGATATCATTCGAATGCCCTTGTGACAGACAGCCTTGACAAAAATGACAAGACACGTTATAGGTAATTAAATCCCCTTTATAGAATACTAGGTGACCCGTGCGAGTACTTCCTACCGACAGTGGTCAGTTACGTAATGTAATCATCATCATCAGCCACAAGACGTCCACTGCTGAACATAGGCCTCTCCCAAAGATTTCCAGACCGACCTGTTGGAAGCGGCCTCCATCCAGCGACTTCCTGCGATCTTTATCAGGTCGTCTGTCCACCTTGTAGGTGGACGTCCAACGCTGCGCTTGCCAGTACGTGGCCTCCATTCCAGAACCTTTCTGTCCCATCGGTTATCGGTTCTGCGAGCTATGTGGCCTGCCCACTAACACTTGAGCTTGCTAATCCGCTGAGCTATGTCGGTGACTTTCGTTCTTCTACGGATCTCCTCATTTCTGATTTGATCACTGTAATGTAATAATCATGTAAATATAATACAAGAAATTAGTTGATTATATAACAGATGCCACTGTTAATTTTTTTGCAAAACCTATAATTTAAAAAAAAAATTGTATTTTAGTCAATAGCGGCAAACATAAGTTTTAAAATTCTGTTTGAATCATTAAATTTGATGTAGAATTATGGAAGTAATGGCGTTCCGACAAAAAATACCAATGAGAAATATAAAGAATTATGCTGTAACTAGTTTTTGCTTGCGGCTCCGCCCGCGTAACCAGCCTTTTCCGGGATAAAAAGTTGCGTATAACCGTCTCCGGTTTCCCATCTATCTCTGTACTAAAATTCATCACAATCGGTCCAGCGATGTAGGCGTGAAAGCGTAACAAGCAAACTCTCTTTCGCATTTATAATATTAGTTACAATTATACGATATCATATTAGATTGATTTATCATATAAGCCCACGCTTGTGGCCTCTAAAGGGTGGGTATATAAGGTGTATATAAGAGTACATACAAATATACGCAACCGCTGAAGCTCGTATCTGACGTGACAGATGACGTCTATGTGTACGCCTTGCATACAGCGCTAGTGACGCTTTGCGTTAGTGACATTATAGTCGAATGGTCGGTCACACATTTTATTGTACAGGAATAGTAACAGCTATTTACATATTGAATTTAAATTTAGAAAAATGAATTAGTAACATAGTTTAAGGTAGTGCCCATAACAGACACAGCGACATTGACGCGCGCGTCTATCCCCTGACGCAATCGCCTGCAGCCTGACGCAAATACCGGAAGACTATCCTAAGGTAGTTATTTATGTCTTGTCTATGATTTAACGCGCAGTTTAATATCGGTTTAACTATGTGCTGCCTGCTATAATAACAGTAATTATTAGCAACCATATTAAATTCCGTGTATCGCGTGTGTTGCAACTCCGTAGATGCCGTGGTGAAAGACCATTATCGGTTTTTGTGCAGCCAATCTGTACAAATGGTATTTATTTTTGTACAATTTCGCTTTATGAGCGTTTTATGGCTCGATTGTTTTTTTTAATGTTAAAGTATCGGATGTGTACGCGTATTGTGTATTACGTGATGTCGCTTTGTCTTATTTTCGAAGTGAAACTTCTTTAGAATCGTTGTGATTTGAAACTCGATGAAACGAAAAGGCGTCACGACAAAGACAAAAATATTCATGAATAGAATTTAGCTTGCGAGAGAATGAGATAGATTACAAGTATGCTATAAGGTGTCTGGATCTGCGTACAACAAAGCCTTCGGAAATTGTGTCATAAATGTGCCTCTAGACTGCGCTTGTCATCCTGAGACATGAAATGTTAAGCGATGAAGAGAAATAAGATACAAGATTTGTAGTCTCAATATTGGAGGCTCTATCAGAAAAAGTAAAATGCGACCTAGATAAATATTACAGATTTTACTTACTTTTCAGAGACAATGTGACGGTCAATTGTCTATTGCTTGGGAGAAATCTGTTCATAAACTTTGTCAAGGCTTAGTTTAAAATAATGGCGCCGTTTCTGAACGACGCGCCCAGTGCATCCATCACGCGGAAGCATCCAAATGGCGTAATATAAATCATACTTGTATCGCAAGGCTCCCGGCAATTAAGGAGAGTGCGCGCGCACCCTGGCACAAATCATAATCAGCGCCACCTGTCGGCTGCCCGCCGATACATAAAGTAGATCGTAAATGGGAGAAAACCATCGGTTGCTGTTTCACCGATAATACATTTCGTTTTATTGAAAGGTGTTGTGTGCCGGTTATGTATTTACCCATCTTGTCTATGCCTTTTTAATTTGCACGTGTGAGGAGGCTATTTTCGTAGTGTTAGGAATTGTAAAATGTAAGCAAAAATATGAAATAAGCGAATTAAGCATCGCACTGGAAGGAATTCACACCAAAACTCCAACAAGACCTTGAAAACGTTCACACCGAATTTCACCGTTCTTGTGAAGGTTTGAGAATGAATTATACTTTTCATTGGCGAAATGCGTAATAACGCGAAGCCATAAATAAAAAAGAAAAAAAACTAGAGATGTGCCGACTAGTCGGCGACTATTCGGTAAAGCCGACTATCCGGTCACTATTGTAGTCGGCGACTAGTCGGCGACTATTCGGCAAAGAGCGCCGACTATCCAACTTATTGCACTTCTTAAAAAATCCATACATGAGACTTTCTTTTTGACATGATAAAATTTGATTAATTGAGCTCTTCACTTTAATAAACAATACCGGTATTATCTTTACACAAAAAAAATTTTTTTACACAATAACACCGCTCTGACCATACAGAAGCAAAAATCAAGAAACAATGCGACGTAAATAAAATAGGTTCCGACACGCTCGCAGGCGGCGGTTGCAACTTGCGCGCGGATCAGCTGTAAACGAAGCGTCACGGATATCCCCGAAACGGTGATCGGCTGGGCCGAATAGTCGGCCGACTAGTCGGCCTCTTTACAACCGACTAATCGGCTAGTCGGCTAGTCGGCCAAAGTCATAATCGGCACATCTCTAAAAAAAACTAAAATATTAAAAAAAGAAAAAATTGGTGTGTGTCGTGGGACACCAGGTAGGAACGAAGTTCCTTCGGCTAATGTAGAATCGACACAAATTGCAAAAAATTCAAATTATCAACTGAAATAACAAAATAGGTCTCTTTATTTTTGTTTGACAACATAAAATTACATAGAAATAGAATAGAAAAATAGAAATAAAAAAAATGGGTGCGTGTACTTATGTACGCGCGTGAGAAGTTATACTTCTTTGTTATTTATTCAATTTAATAGCAAATATTAAAAATTAATATTATTATTTGATGTTCAATTTTAATTTTTATCACAAACTTTTTATTAAATGTTTTTTAAATTTATTTCTTTATTTTGTGAATATTAAATAACCAATAATAAGTATTTAACATTAATAATTTAATAATATTTAGTGTTAATTATATTAAATAAAAGTATTTTAATTTATATCAATAAATAATACATACGGATAGTTAACCTCAATTATATTGGAGCACTTGAAAAAGTATATAAGCACAATTTTTTTCACTAATATTCACAAATAGTAAGTAATATCAATCAAAATATAAATAAATAAATAATACATACGGATAGTTAACCTCAATTATATTGGAGCACTTGAAAAAGTATATAAGCACAATTTTTTTCACTAATATTCACAAATAGTAAGTAATATCAATCAAAATATTCAATTTAAATCACTACTGAATATAATTTATTAGCACATATATAAATTATAAAGGACATTGTCAAAAATGGCCTATGAATCAACACGCATGAAACATTTATTATAATAATAATTATTATTTATAATGTACATTATAATTATTATTATAGTAAATGTTTCATGCGTGTTGATTCATAGTTTCAATAGAACGGACACTTATTAATTTCGAAAACAATTTAAAAAGTATTCACTTCCGTCATAGTCCTCGGTATTATAATTTTTGGTTCAAATTCGTGTTTTTAATAGGCAAAGGTATTGTAGCTCATACAGCCAAGTCTTTGTAACAACACTCTTAAGCTTCGCATTGTTATGCATTTCGCCAAAGACAAGTGTAATTTATTCTCAAGTCTTCACAACAACGATGAAATATCGTAACATTAATAATTTAATAATATTTAGTGTTAATTATATTAAATAAAAGTATTTTAATTTATATCAACATATCCACTCGACATGATAGAAGTACATTCTACTCTCTTCGCGTTTATGCGAGCCTGGTACTTTTTACGGCAACATGTTCCGAATAAGAAAAAACCTAAAGAGTTTTTCTTTGTCTAAATCGTCATTTGTTTATTAATTACGGCTACTTTCACTCTCATCATTTTTTCTTAACGCGCCTAACTTCATACTGTTAATTTTTTGTGTCACAGGTGCGCGCGCATCTTAAAATTTCACTCTCATCATTTTTTCATAACGCGCCTAAAGAAGTATAACTTCAAAAAGACGTGTGGCACTCGGAGACTGCCGCGGTAAAGCTATTGTATAGCATTTTTTATCAACTTAAAAATAATGGACGGCCGTGTTCTATAATCAAAAATTCAAATTCAAATTTCAAACCGCGTCTACATTTCCAAATGTCATAAGTTTCACAACGGAATTTCGACTTTAACTTTGTGTGCTAGATATCAAATTAAGTTAAAAAAAGTCTCATTTAACGGTTTTTATTCCACGCAGTTTTCTTACGGTTTTACTATCACATTTTTTTCAGTTCGGTCACGCAACAAAATCCTTATCCCCTCCAAGCCTGCCGTAAGGAACTTCGTTCCAAAAATATTCTCACATCTCCACCACAAAATACTGAATCCTATTCGTTGAAATATCTTTCATAAAATTTAACATAATTCTTTCATGATAGATTACTCTTGCATCCGAGCTAACTGTATTTAATTTCAAAATCTTTGCACTGTCTGTAGAGAAGTAAATAGTGCGATAAAAATTACTTTTTACGCATTCAACTCAATAAATATGTATGTGTATCGGTTGCTAGTTGCAATTGATGGCATCGGTCGCACTCGCTGAAAACAAGGTATGTGCATATTATACGAGCTATTCGAACAGAAAGTAGCTCGCGTGCCGCACGAAAGTGGGCTGAAGCTATCAGACCGTGGCTTTTGAGGGCTACGCTTCGGTTCCACCGTGAAGCTACGGCGATATTTCGTATCGCTGACAAGGTGGTATGTTCCTCGTATGCGAGAGGCCGTCTGGGTTGGTACCACCGCGCCGTCTATGTATGCCGCCAAGCAACGGTGTGTTAGCAGTGTTGTGTTTCGGTTTGAAGGAAATTGAAGCCAGTGAAATTACTGAGACTTAACTTTTTCATGTCGTCTTTCCAACGCATCTGCGGTTTCCTCTGGTGCGCTTTTCACCCCAGGGTCCCCACCCTAGAACTGTTTTGCACCAAGAGTGATTTCCGGGCAACGTGACCGATCCACTGCCATTTTAACTTTGCAATGCCAATCTGCAACTTTGCTTTCTTTGAGCTATATGTTTGATTTGCGATCTCTAACTGTAACTCCAACCAGCTTCCTTTCCAATGCCCTCTGGCTGTCTTCATAACGATCCTTAAATTATATTTACCACTAAACATGGGTAAGAAAAATTGCCTTTAATATACTCGTTTAGTGGCCACATACGATTTTAATATCGTCGAGTAAGAAGACCTTAGTATATAGCGTTTATTGTAGTGTAGAACATACCTAAAATCATTCAGAGTGTGAAGCTGGGACGCACTGAAAAAATATTACTTATGACACCTGCCATTATTTACTTATACAATACACGCAATTATGGGCTTTAAGCCCCTAATTATAAAGACAATGTTACCGTATTAGCTTCGGGCCTACATTGCAACCCGGCTAGGCGATTAACCAGCTGATTTAGATATTATCTGTGCCATTAATTTATTTTCCAGAAAGTCGACGCGTTGACGTAATCATGACGTGATTTATAATAATTTCAATTTGTTTTATCTGATTGGTCGTGTGGCGTTTGAGAATTTACACGTATGACTGCTATGTGTCTTGGAAATTATTTTATTATACAGTGTATCTTTTTGGTGGACGGCTATGCAATTTAGGACATTTTTTTATGTTAACTTCGTAACAGAATTGCGATTTTTTTTTATAGCTTAGACTGGCAAACGAGCTTGTGGATCACCTGATGGTAAGTGATATCCACCGCCCATGTACGCCCATAATAGTAGAAGAATCATAGGCGCGTTGCCGACCTTAAAGGGAAGGGATAATTAAGGGATTGGAAAGCGAGGATTTGGGCCTCCGGATATCTCACCCACCGTATGAGACGCAACAGCAAGTCGCTACTTTACGGCAGTTTTCTGTGAGACATAACGACCCGGTCGAGCCGGCCCTTTCATGCTAAAAGCGAATTTTAGTTATTTTATCACGAAATGCACAGTGTCAACCGGCGTCTCGAATTACGCCCGGTACGGCGATTGGCTTGCCCTCTATCACATCTGAAAGTTGATGTTCTGGTTACACCTCTGCCTATCCCATCGGGGCTTACAAGCGTGATTATGTATGTATGTACATCCAATTCCTTTCGTATACATTTATATTGCAGTAGCTACTATAATAATGATAATTATTACATTCATATTCAATATGTGACAAGGATATTATTATTAGCTCTGTTATTATATTATTATGTATTATTTATAGATGATAATTACACAGTTATCGACATGTAAGTGATATTTATGTTATTGCGATGACAAAATCGTAATAAGTTAATAAGTTTCCAACCAAGGCTAGTTAAGAAAAGTAGGCGAACAAATCGATTTCAATGCTTTTTTTGTGGAAGTGAATGTTCTCATTTGATATAGTTTAAAAAAGTAGGTGCCGGAGTAATTTGGATTTGGAAAATGATGTATTTACACCTTAATCTAAATTTAAATTGGTAGAAATAAATGGATGCAAATATGCAATAATATTTTAACCCACATCAAGTAAAAATCGAGATATTGATTTTTGGATGCGCCTTAGATTTCAATTTGTAATTAAACATGGGTAAACAATAAGTTAACTCAATATAATTTGTGAAAAATATTGATAACTCAAGCTAGACCGTAGGGCCGATACAATTCCACCATTTGTCAAGGGACGCAATATCTCTTGACGGTCGACATATTTAGACTGCACTGTGATAAATATCGGGTCTAGTGTAGTCACTGTGTCAGGAACAAAAAATCTTTGAATCCGCGGTCAATGGATGTTCCATTCATTATTCATGAATCAATTTTGAGGTCTTAGAGAGAGAGAGAGAATATGTCGTATGGACATCCATACGACATATTCTGTTCCCAGTGTCGGTACTTATTCGACAGTAAGTATAAGAGCACAATAAAACAATAGTGTGGTCTGAGGGTGGACGGCGGCATCGGCGGCACCAGCCCGCGGCCATCATTATCACGCATCCATCTCTGTCCCGCGCGTAATTACCCCGCGCACGCATAGACGAATCGGAACGCCGCGTGGCCCAATGCACGAGAATATGACTGATCTTTACATAGTATAAAATGAAGTCGCTTCCGCTGTCTGTTCGCTTAGATCTTTTAAACTATTCAACGGATTTTAATGCAGTGTTCAGCAATAGATAGCGATTCATGGGGTAGTTTTATATGTATATCACGCTATCCATGGGAACAGGGTAGCAACATGCAGATGAGACCGCAAGAGACAACTAGTTTGATATATTTGATTAATTTGATTAATAGATCTCCATTCCCTTAACACCCATCGTTTAGAAGTCTCATAGATGCGTTGTCGACCTTAAGCGTAAGGAATGGAGATATAGTAGGAAAGAGAGATTTGGGCCTCCTGTAATCTCACTCGCTGTACGATACGCAAGAACAAGCTGCCATTTTACATCGGTTTTCTGTAGTAATAATCTGCTTGCGCCAGCCCATGCATGCTGTAGATCAAGCAGTCTTTCTCAATTAGTAAGTAAAGTAAGTTTTATCTCACAAAGGATGGCACACACACGACACGCTAGGTATATTTAAAATAAAGCAATTATTGGCTAAAAAATAATTGATTCTCACAGTGGGCACTAGACGAAATAAGTTTGAGAACCTATGCTGCAGAGTCTAAAACTTGCTTCATACTGCTATAACCTAGTACGTATTTATAAACACCTGCAAGTAGGACAATTACAAGGATTGCGTTTTATACTAGGAACAGCACTCTACAATTTGTTGGATGATTAGGACTTCCTGTCGATTATCGGCTCGTGGCGATTTGTGAAGCTACATTAAAGTCTTGTGTAATTGGATATCGAACCCGATTAATATTATCCTTTACGGTACCTACTAAACAGTAATGGTCTCGCCGTGTAATGGATCGTATTAGACGCCGGCGATGTTCCAATTTTCTTAAAGATTTTCATGCAAAAATTTTAAAATTGAAGATATATATTTTAATAATCTCACTTTTTTTCAAAAATATAAGTTTTGATTGATGTTTGAGTAATTAAAATAAAGGCATTTTTCCCGGACATTTTGAAATGTCTTCCCTGGATGCATCAGAACAAATCCGCGACAGCTAACAAACAACAGCTCTACTCCTGTCGATTGTTGTTGATTTTTTATGTACAATCATGTATAACTCCTACAAAGTCGACCAATTTAGATGATATTTTGTTTAAATTGAATGAAATTGCGGATGGAATATTAAAACTTCGTTATTTGTGCACTGATTTAGATAATTGTTGTTCTGACTATTAAAATATTAAACGCTAAAAAAATATAATTAGCGTGCTTTTTACACCATAGTGTGTAAACATCGATAAGTTCATATCTTGCATGGCTCATGTAATGAAGTTTTTTGTTTTCAACACCGGGAATTCCGGTGCCGAAGCTAGTCTTTCCTGCATGATGCAACAGCCGGTCCGGGATGGCGTCTTTTTGCGAGGCTTCGAGAGTTTTTAATAGTATTACGTGATGCTGTGTAGCGTCGTTTCTGGTTGCGACGCTTGAGCCTTTTCTTCCTGTACCTAGAAATACAATGTTCCTATATTGTATCTGGGGAATGTTTAGTAATTACATATCTAAATATATAAAACTCAAAGGTGACTGACTGACATAGTGATCTATCAACGCACAGCCCAAACCACTGGAGGGATCGGGCTGAAATTTGGTATGTAGGTAGATGTTATGACGTAGGCATCCGCTAAGAAAGGATTTTGATAAATTCTACCCCCAAGGGGATAAAATAGGGGATGAAAGTTTGTATGAAAATCACGCGGGCGGAGCCGCGAGCAAAAGCTAGTTGAACTATATTTCTGAACTAGTTATATGGAAATGACTTTGAGAAGGCGATGCAACCACTGTGTATATGGTGAAAAACCAACCGTTCAGTAGAGTTGCGTTCCAAGGTCAACTAGTGTATATCCAGTAAATTCAAGTCGGCATTCAACACACTACTAACTACAACATCAGTGTAGTCGCGTTGCGGTGCCAGGATAAAAAAAATTGCAGAATATTGCGTAGAATGAACATAGCATACCTAACATAAAACCATACACTTAAGCGAAGCGATAGGCAGAGATGCAACTTGTGCACCCAACCTACCCCATCGGGAATTACAGGCATTTGTGCTTATGTATATTATATAATAGTTCGAAAACGTAGAGTACATGTTAGTAACAGGTATGACATAAAATCCAACAATACCTGTACGTTATTTGTTTATCATTTGGCCAGACATGTGCCACCGTTATTTCGATATAGGGTTGGCAAACGTTAAATTTGGCAATTAAACCAAAATTCCTAATAATAATTTTGTTGCCTTTTGAGGTTGTTTTTTCTTTTATAGCAGAGGCTGCCAAACAAGCAAGTGGGTCACCTAATCGTAATTGATTTCCAGCGCCCATGAATATTCACAACACCTAAAAAATCATGGATGCGTTGCCGACCCTGAACGAAAGGGTAATGAAAGGATTGGGAAGGGGAAGAGGTTTTGGGCCTCCGGGTATCACATTCTTTGTACAAAATGCAACACCACGCTGCTTGTTCTTATTGGTTTTCTATGATTTCCGAATTCCTGACATACCACTTTCGCTACATCTACATATCATGCATTCTCAGCAATTTAAAGTACTCCATATGTCTCTCGTTATTGTTTAACAATAGAAGACTAAAATATTGATTGCTCCCTATTGAGTCAGTCTTTAATTATTAAATCTCGCCAATACAATATTTAATTCATTTCTCACTGTCGGCTACATATTAGTAATAACTGAAATAATTATGCCAAAATTTAATGATTCCGCATGTAAAAAATTGGCAGAGCGACAACCCTAATACTAAGCGATAAAATGTACGTGACAGGTCATATTAGCGGGTCATGCTTGACTGACGGAGTCGGTAACCTGTCGCCGGCTACTTTATGACTCCAACAACAATGTAGCGACTGCTTCCAACCAACGGTTGCCCTTTACTGAAACTTACTGTGATTTATAAAGCAAGGATGAGGTTATGTTGGATTTCTTTACGTTTCGTAATTTGCTTATAGGTATTATTTTAAAATACATTAAAAAAACGATTGCTTAGATATGGATGTAATGAAGGTATAAGAAGTATCATAAATCTTTTTAAATGGTAGTTAATAGATATACCAACAACTTTGCCAGATCGTCGATTAGATGTTATCTATGTTGTAAATAGACTTGGTATCAACGTCCTTTTTAAAAACAGCAAATACCAGTCCCGTGGCAACCCTACCTACAGCCTTAATCTACGTAGCAAGTTTGAAGCGGTTTGACGTCATTTTACAGTACATTTAGCGTGCAACGCCCACACTGTAGCGACAATATCCGATTCATAAAATATATGAATGAAGTCGAAGAAAGTATGTAGCGGTATTGTTGAATATATACATTGAGTGTTCAAAGAATTGTGCAGAAGTGGTGACGAATTTAAAATACATACATTTATTTTAGGGGAAGTTAGTGAAGGAGCTCGTAAACTCTGTAATCTGTGCTTCAAATGTGTTTCAGCAACGGGTTTGTATTTTAATAAGTGTCAAAATTCTTTGTCACCCCTTACACTAAACCAAACTGAAACTAAAAGACATAAAAAATTCACTATGTAGTATCAATTTGTAGTGTTCTGTATTTATCAATTTACAGTGTTATCATTCTTGTTAAACAAATTATTGGAAAGAAGTTCCTTACGGCAGGCTTGGGGGGGATAGGGATATCGCTGCGTGACCGAACTGAAAAAAATGTGATAGTAAAACCGTAAGAAAAATGCGTGGAAAAAATGCGTGGAATAAAAGCGTTAAATGAGACGTGCGCAGGCGCGACAGTCTTTTATTTCTATTTTTCTATTTCTATGTAATTTTATGTTGTCAAACAAAAATAAAGAGACATATTTTGTTATTTTAGTTGATAATTTGAATTACGATGTTTTTTTTATTTTAAGTAATTTATTATTTCCTACAATACTGAATTTCCTAAATACTTTCTTGTACTTAAATAAAAACTAATCAGCAAAATTTAAGAGAAAAAATTGGTGTGTGTCGTGGGACACCAGGTAGGAACGAAGTTCCTTCGGCTAATGTAGAATCGACACAAATTGCAAAAAATTCAAATTATCAACTAAAATAACAAAATATGTCTCTTTATTTTTGTTTGACAACATAAAATTACATAGAAATAGAATAAAAAATAGAAATAAAAAAAGACGTGTGGCGCTCGGAGACTGCCGCGGTAAAGCTATTGTATAGCATTTTTTATCAACTTATGTAATTATAAATAATAACGAGCTAGCGTAATCTTTTAAAAATCGAAGGAGTATTTTTATATACTTCAATTATAACTGGCTGAATGAATTTCATTTTAAATATGTCTCTTTATTTTTGTTTGACAACATAAAATTACATAGAAATGACTGACATTAAAATTGACACATTGACTGTCGCGCCTGCGCACGTCTCATTTAACGCTTTTATTCCACGCATTTTTTCCACGCATTTTTCTTACGGTTTTACTATCACATTTTTTTCAGTTCGGTCACGCAGCGAAATCCCTATCCCCTCCAAGCCTGCCGTAAGGAACTTCGTTCCAAAAATCTAGAAAACCTACATAAAATTGAGCACGACTTTTTTTGCAATTTGTGTCGATTCTACATTAGCCGAAGGAACTTCGTTCCTACCTGGTGTCCCACGACACCACTAATTTAGTCCTGTCATTTATTTTGATTGCAGTAAACTATATTTTAGGTAAGTTTAGTTCGTGGCCTCAGAATTAACATTTATATTTACTAAGTGGTGAATAGTGATTAAAATGACTCTGTAAGTCTTAATTAACAATACAGTGACTCTCGCCCCGCGACTCACGATAACATCAATTATATTGAAATGTTTGTAATTTTTTAGATATATATTATTTTTTATTCTCTTTTCTTCCTTTACAAGTATCATACCTAAATATTAATAATATAGCAACTTGTGTGCTGTTAAGTTTGCATACTGCGATCATGTATAATGTATAACTTCATTTAGCTTTAGTAACTTGAAATACTTTAATATTACATTTAGATATTGTACGTTACGTGGATGATCCTTTTAAATAAATAAATGTTTTAAAAGATTTATGATCAAATTCAGTCGTTTTTGAAATATGAACTACGTGAAACGAGAATTCTTAACTTGTTAGTTCTTATCGAAGTTTCCTAAAGTCACTGCCGTGACGACTTTAGTAGTGTCTCAGTAATAATATATACGAAAGTTTTTTTACATTTTTCTTATCAAAATTTCATCTGTCTGAATGACACCGACGGTGAAAGCAATGAAATAAAAACCGCATATATTACCATAAAGACATACTTGATGTATCATGTGGGACTAATAGCTGAGATAGCGTACATTCGCAAAAACTATTTCGGCTTGTTAGCTTTTTACTTGCCAAGTGCACCGCTGGTTAATTGAAGATATACGTGATAGCACAAGTTTTTTGCGATCCTTTTTTGCTGCACTTTTTGTATTTGCATACAAGTTTTAAATTTGATTAGACTCGGACGGTGCATCTCCTTTGATGATAAGTATATTTGACGATGCATTGTAAGAGTATTTACTGCATGCCTAATTTATCCTGAGGTTGGGCAGGAATATAACTTGATCATATCGTGTTTAGACTCTTTTATATTAGTAGCATTGGTATGTTTGGCGATGCATTGTAAGAGTATTTACTGCATGCCTTATTTATCCTGTGCGTTTATAATTTATTCCCCGTGGCATTGTGAGGTTTGGCAGGAATATAACTTGATGGCATCGTGTTTAGACTCTTTTATATTAGTAGCAAAATGTTGATTTACATATACCACATTTCGGTTCGAGTAAGTACTACGCAGTTTACAGTTATAAAGTATTACTGCAACGAACAGTTTCCACGTCAAAACTGTTACAAGATAACTAATGATGATCTGAATTGACCATTCCTTATATTCATTTCTCACACTATTTAGATAGTAAGTAAGCAGTAGTGTAAGTCGTAGGCGAGGTTAACCTCGCCTATGCCCTGTATTATATACGTCCCACTGCTGGACACGGGCCTCCTCTAGTGAATGAGAGGGGTTAGGCCTTCGTCCACCACACTGGCCTAATATGACCCTCTACAAACACTTTTTTACCTCTAAAATATTCGTGGAGGTTATTATCTCATCGCAGTTAAATAATGCATAACTATTCCTTATATAGAAAATTACTTAGTGTTCCTAAGGTATTCCATTGCATCTAAATACAAAATATTCACCGACGTACTAGATATAACTAGATTAAAGCCCTTACGACACGAGAAAGGCGTTTCGGAATTGATTTAACGCAATAAAAAAACTCCTGACAGCTCGGGTTAAATTGAGTCTTGTTTGGAAATGTCGGCTTGCAACACTTAAATTATCCTCACTTGCGGTTGTCACTTGGGTAATGCAGAATTTACGTCGATTAGGTTAGGGCCTAGACGCAGATCAACCAGTCTAAAGAAGCCACCCGAAACATGACTTATGCGAGAATTTCTCGTATTACGTCACGAGTTTTACAGAAAACTCTCTTTTTGTGAGGACATGTATTGATATATGCACTTGGCAACATTTTTCGGAAAAGTAATTTCAGGAATTTGTATAGAAGACTACTTCGGTGGCGCAGTCGTAATGCGTACGCAGTGCAACTATTCTGCTGAGGTCTCGGGTTCGATCCCCGTGTCGGGTAAAAGTTCTACTGGGTTACCCTGACGATCTCACGCATGCGCGGGACCTACCATCTAGTGGGTCTATATCACCCTTATGTGATACGTTCGAAACTCGATTACAAGTAAGTTAATCAGCATTAATTGGTTCTTGAATTTCACTAAATGGATAAAGTACTTAAGATTCTATACTTAAGTGTAATCCGTCTTAAGTAGTAGAAAGAGTGTCTAATTGCATGGTGTACTGTTCTTGGGGTATTTAATTGGGTATTGGGAGTGTAGCTAAGTATTAGAAAAAAATATGGACTTTTTTATCCTAGCACGCCAAAGTTACTGCACTACGCCTGGTGGTAAGCTAAGTGCAGTCCAAAAAAAAACAGCGAACAATGAGTTTATCGGTGGTCACCAGAATCATGCCGGCCTATATAAATGCTTCTTCACACTTCTAAAAGGGAAGAATCCCTTCGTATCTCTAAATCCGCGTGTTCGCCAGGAAATAAGCACACCAATAATTACAAACATATTTCTATTAAACTCTTGTAGATTTTAGTACAAATAGCAGCTATTGATAGGGAAGTGTGCGTTGAAATCAGGGGTCCGCGCTCGTACTTGGCAACCTTATCTTCCACCCAATTGACACATCGTGTCGGATACACTTTACGACTGTACTGTGCAGTTGCGTGTCGTGTGTTTCGGTGTCAGACATCGCTGGCCAGTGTCAGCAACTGTCGCCGCGCCGAACGCAGCCGCACGCGCGCATCTTTATGATTTTCGCGCGTCCATATTTCCTGCGCGTGCGCAGCCTAACGGTCCGGCCAGGGCTGCCTCGCTATTGCACTCCGATTTATGAGACAGATTAATTTACTCAACCATTGCGGGACTGTACGTTTTAGGAAGTTATTAAATTCTATTGCGATGCGTTGAATTGTTCAATTAATTTATGTACACATTGTTAGTGAACATTAATTTATCGTGCTGTCCCTCGTTATTTAAGATATTCGCAGTGTGGGACCTTCTGGGTTTTAGCTTGCATTCCCATTTTGTATTTTTGGTTTATTGCACATTTGTACAAGGAATATCGCAGTACAAGATCTAGATGGAGGTGCAGTTTTTTAAACGCTGAATATAATCTTGCTACAATATTCGTGGCTGTGCCCTTGGCAATGCTGATGTCCATGAATGACGATATATTTTTGGTTTATTGCACATTTGTACAAGGAATATCGCAGTACAAGATCTAGATGGAGGTGCAGTTTTTTAAACGCTGAATATAATCTTGCTACAATATTCGTGGCTGTGCCCTTGGCAATGCTGATGTCCATGAATGACGATATATTTTTGGTTTATTGCACATTTGTACAAGGAATATCGCAGTACAAGATCTAGATGGAGGTGCAGTTTTTTAAACGCTGAATATAATCTTGCTACAATATTCGTGGCTGTGCCCTTGGCAATGCTGATGTCCATGAATGACGATAACCACCTCGTCTGCCTTCGAAGATCAATAAATTATATACTCAAGCTTGTAACCCTGAAGGCATAGCCAGACGTGCAACTAGTGTATTCACGGATCACCGAGCCTATTTTCGTCCCATGGCCCATCATGATAGGGGCAAAATTCGGTTCAGATTCAAATACGTATCAATTCTATATAATAAACTGTCTACCAAAATCATCATCGTATTAATTTGGAATACCTGATCTGAGGATGGAATCTGCACCTCAACGCTATCATAGCGAAGATGCTGCCAGGCTAATAAGGCTACAGTTAAAACATCTGTTGTCACACAGTCCAAAAGAAGATCGGTAAATCAAATCCCGTTTATTTTCATTCGTCCTCCGTCTCCATCCTGGTTTAATTAATTGATGAATCTTAACCGGGCGTTAAGCACCGTGGTCCCTGTAATTAGTTGTAATTGCGATTTATAACATCCGCGAGCTATATTTACCATTTATTGGCATTTTATATGCACATTCGGTGGTACCAAAACTCAAGAGGAGACGGTTTATTGTGATCGTCTCTGTGAATCGATTTTAGAGAATTAATCTTTTAAGTGATTCATTACTAATCGGTTATATATCTGTCTGCAATAGTATTAATTTATTAAATTACTGTACTAGTTTATATTGGAAGTGGATTTTATAAAGCGAACATTTAGCACCTCTTTTTTAGAAGACCTAATAAATACACCCAATAGTCACACTCATAGTTCTGAGCACACAGTAAGATGCGAGTCTTGTGTCGTGGGTATCAGGAACTACGAGAGACTTTCAGTGTCGCAAACCCTGACCCCAAACAAACTTTATGCTTTACTGGTGGTAGGATATTCATATCCGCCCGGATAGCGACCACCGTACTTTTTATATCTTTAAATGTTTTCTTTTTTATAAACGCAATGTTTAAAAATATAAAAAGAAGTCGAATAAAGAGTATGTAATGTAAATCATAAAAGTAACAAAAAGCATATAAAATATTGTTAAAATGAGTTTAAAAGAGTTGGCAGATTATTTCCTCAATCCCTGTCGATCTACTTTGTGTTAATCGCCTGGTATTATTGGATATAAAAAACCGTCATAAGAATCCATAACGTGGTTATTTTGGCCAGTTAAAACGCCAGCGGCGCCGTATCGATCGTTCACACTTGATTAAAACAAGTTTGGACGGTTACTTCGGGTGTTTCAATTTTATTTACTTTCGTCGTCGGTGTTTCCATCAGAAGCCTTAAACGAAATCGTGGTAATGCTTCTTGGCACTGATTTTTGTAAACATTAAAAGTCTTATTAAAAGATACTTGACTTTTTGTTAATATTTACGATGGTTCGAAAGTTTTTTTTCAGCTAGGTAAGTATTGAAAGAAGTATGCAGGATGAGAGAGACGTATTACGTACTACCTTTTGATCGCGACACCACCCGCGTAATACGGTCATTCCGTTCATCCCTTACTTTAACTATTTACTTAGGAGAAAAAAAAGGATTACTGAGAATTATGAAACTTCACATCTAATAGACAAGCCTACTGACTTTTAGCTGGATCTTCTCGAGGCTGGGTCGCACCGCGTTGAATATAGTGGTAAAGGAAGCCCACTTGAGTTTGTTTCGCCGTGTCTTATCCAGATGGGTCGTTTTCGGTCCGGTGGTAGTTTTAAACCATGTGCCGTCTCGGTAATGCTTATGGTCCATATCGACCCCTCCCTCCGAAATATTTAACAATTCTGGACTTTTCCATAGTAAAATATGGAAAAATAAATATATGTAGTGTAATTGCCGAGTGTATTTTGATGATACTATGTACGCTATGTATACATTAATTTCTTTTGTTTTTTGGACTGACTTGTCATAAACGCTATTTTAATTGCGGGCATGATTGTTAATCATCATCACATAATTATTTCACTTCAATATGTCAGGGTGACGATCGCAGTGCAATGCAGTACTTTATAATGCAAGGGCAAGTTAAACGCGTACCATCAAGTGACCGAATAAAAAAAACATACTCGGAAGATATAAGATATGAATAAGTATGTCCAAACACCAGCTGTAGAATAAAAATAAGTTGTGTACGTCACCGTAACTCATCCACACACAAGGTGTTAATAACGTTTATTTTATTTCCACAAACCACAAGAACGCGAGCCGAGTGTCTGTGACCACATTACGTAGTCGGCGTATCAGACACAACAAAACTAAACATATGTACCTAATATACAAAATAACGGTGTATTCTACTTAAAAAAATGCGAATAAATTTAAAAACCAGCGATCTGATTACCGCGGCCAAGCTTGTGGCGTCAGGTCAAGAAACAGGTATACATGACATTTTGTTCGGTTGAAATCATAAGACACGAAGTTATTGATGATCTCACGATGTTCAGGATTGTGTATTAACGAGGTGTGCCACCGTGGCGTTTTTGGGTCAATGGGGCACTTTTGCAGGTTGATTGTGATTTAAGTATGGCGTGGTTATTTGGGTTCAATCATTATTTACAGTATGTTGAAATTAAATTATACATTTCGTTTTTTTTTATTAACAAAGTGAGTATGTCACTCGCCTGACGCTAAGCGCCATGCCTGTCCATAAACATAGACATTCCACAGAACTTTGAAACATAAGTTGTTAAGTCTCATGATACCCAGTAGTTTAAGACTTAAAGGAAATGGATAATTTAGGTATTAGGAAGGGGAGGGAGATTTGGGCTTCCGGATAACCCACTCACTGTACGAAACGCATCAGCAAGCCGCTACTTTACACTGGTTTTCTGTGAGACATTAGCAACAACCAGGTCGAACCGGTCCTATCATACTGTGGACAAAATCGTCTACAGAGTGGCTCTTCCATTCACGAGTTGAAACATTATGCAGCAATACAAACTAAAATAGTATGTGATGCAATTTTTATGCAAAAATAGATCACAGAGACTTACGAAAGACCGATCAACGATAACAAAGGATTGCGACAGTCCTGCAATGTCCAGGCGAAAACATTAGTATTAATTAACATAAACCACCTGATATCAATTACCCATTGTCTCGGTGACAAGTGGTCAAATTAATCTGACGCGGGAGATCCAGGTCAGCCGGCCAGTTGTCAGGATTACTGACATCACGAGGGGCTGACTGGCTGGGGGCAGTCAGGTGGATTAATGTACTTGTCCCGCTGATGCAATTGACGCGGGTGAAACGATGAAATCTGGGTGAGGTAAAGGTGGGGTTCTGTACAAAATTGTTTCCAAGATTTCGCGGTATAAAAGATATTGTATTCTTCGAACTGTCTGGATAATCCGAGTAAATAAAATAATAAAAAGATACATTGGTAAAAACAATTGAAAATATCTAACTCGACACTTCATCACTTCTAAATCACTCGGTCTAGTAGCGTATTAAGGCTGAGAACCCTGGGATCCTGGGTGCAATTCCTAGGTCGGGCAATTGAGTTATCGATTCGAAAAATTATTGTTTTTAAAACTTATTGTTATTATTGAACTGCGCTTACCATCAGGTGTAGTGCAGTCACTTTGCCGTGCTCGAATAGAAAATAAAGATCTTTGTTCAAAAATATCACACACGATCTACTACTCTATGTCTTTTGAAAGACAGTGCCACATCTGTTATACAATCTTAGTGATACATAATTAATTACCCAACCGCAGTAACGGGTATTCCACAAATGTAACTGAACGTTGCGCAAACTGCTGACAAATCAACACTTGGCTGGCATCAGATTACCGTCGTGATATGCTAATGTGATGCCGGCTCTTCGATTACGTTAATTCTTCTTATTAAATGTCGTTTTGGACAATGATTGCTTGTTGTTTTGTTGATCGGGAGATTTGTTTTGGTTTGTTTGGAATGTTTGAGTTTTGTGTTTTGGAATTTATTATTTATTATTGGGTCTTCTTTTTAGTTATAATATGTTGAAGTATATTATACTAGGCATACAGAAGTCTTTGAAGGAAACATGTATTTAAATTAAAAGTAAAATATTTACTTATTGAAATGCATGATTACTAAAAATAGTTTTATGTCATCCGGGATGATATAAAGATTCTACCGATACCACCACACACATCCAAATTGGTTCAGGAATTTAGAAGTTCTTTTGGTGAATTAAACAAACTCGCACATATGTAAAATAAGCGTGTCAATTGACCACCAACACCTTAAGTCTAGCGTTCACGTGGTACACTATGGTGAATAAGGGAATAGGCAATGGCGAAACTTGGTTGCCGTTGCGCGTTATGGGGTTAGACGCCGGGTCGCCCAAGTTAATACCAAATCTACCATTACATCATAATGAGAAAGCGGATCCTGCAATTTGCCGGGATAACGCCAAACAGAAACAGAAGAATACACATAACTTCTTCAAGTCAGAATTGTATGCCCTGAGTCTGGTCTCAAACCTGAGACTTTCGTCCGTACCAGGTTCTACTAGGCCGTCGCCGCTTGCTGAGCTACACGCATGTATACATACACATATGGACCTTAATAGCATGAGTTTTTGGCACGTTTTTAGTCGTGTAAAAAGCTTCATAATAAACCATGATCTGTTTATCTTATAACTTAAAAAAATGTGTGCCAAAAACCCAAATGCTAAAAGAGTATCATTTGATATGTCTCCACAAGAAAAGGCTTTGTGAATTTACGTCCTATATATTATCGATTTTAAGAATTTTATTTTTGTTTCGACATTTTCGTTTTGGTCAGTGCAGTGGAATCTTGAGGTCAGGTACCTTAAACTATAAATTAACGGAGTTTTTGAATAGTCTCTGTGGTGCCGCGGAATTGAGGTTTATTTTAAAGTTATGCATTACTTTTATTCATTCATTTTGCGTGTCTAGTAGCCACGGTCCATCTCAGAGTAGAATTTCAAGGCCACTTTTTTATATATAGCATAGACAAGCAAGCGAGCAAGTGGGTCACCTGATGGTAAGTGATCTCCACTAGTTATGAATGCCCACAATACCAGAAGGATCGCGTTGCCGATCTTAAAGGAAAGGTATAATTATGGGATTAGGAAAGGGAAGGGTATATCTCTTTTTTCACTCACCGTATATCTCACTCACCGTACGAAACGCAGCTGTTAGCCGCTACTTAATGTCGTCCTTCTGTAAGACAGTGGTAACAGCTGGATCGAGCCGGCCCATTCATGCTGACCAGCATGGCGCTACCACTGATACATAGGTTTCTGTCTTGTTTTAACATGCTCTTAGTACCACGGATTAATTATTTTAACCAATCAAAATGATTGCTTCAAATTTAGAATACAAACCGTTGCCATCCCTCCCACTCAGTTGTAGCACAATTTGTACAAAAAAAGTATTAACTTTAAACTGACAAAAAGGTTTTACGTATGTCACTTAATATTCGTCCTCTTTGTTTCAGGTAAGAACGAGATTCCTTAAATGGTGGATATGGATCCAATCGAAATGCACGTCTTCCAAAAATTTGGTAATTTGAAATGCCAGTGAACGGCGGCATGATTCTCTCCATATTTGTCGGAATATACTATAAATTTCGGGAATCGCGAAATTTTGTAGCCCCAGGGCAATTGTGTCTCGCATTACAATTTCGGATAAGTTATGGATTAAATACGTTGAAAAATTTATGACTTAGAGCTCATAATTTCTTGAGGCAAATGCATAAAAGATAAAATGATTTATTTTTTTAGTGGCCGTAGTCGCTTAGGTTGGATTCTGTCATTTTCATAATTTATCTCTTTAGTGAACTATTCAGAGCATGATTTACGTTCCTCTTCTTGTATAGTGATATTTTTTCGATCGGTTTAAGATTGAAAGAGTTGGTCATAAAATATGGCGCAAAAATAAATTGTTTGAAACATATTTAGTTATTGTGAGAATGCTATGGCGCACAATTCACGTATAATCGACTCGAAGTCAATAACGCAATAAAAATAATAAACCTACGTGTTGTTATTTAATATCTATTGGGAACAGCACGATCCTTTTTCATGTTTTAACAAAATTACGCAATTTGAGTTGGTAATTTATGCACAGGCTAATCAACGCGCTAATAACGAAACACAAGTAAAAAGTTTATATCAAATTCATTCGCTCATTAATAAAATCTCCATATTTACTTTACTTATAAGTTATGTGTTCAAAGTTCATAAATCTTAAATATTATTTCCATATATATGGACTGTGATGTCGTTCACTTTCGTTTAATTTTATGTAATCGTTAAAAGAGTTACGCCATAATTATATTTTTGAAACACGAAAAAATTGGGGGCGTGTAAACGGAATGTCAGCTACGCAACTCAAACTTATAGGACACTCTGTAATCGTACCTTAAATGCCGTAATCATTATAATTTATAACCATATATTCTTTGAAATTGCATGACGCGTTTACGAAGAAATCTTTCTGTATTCTCAACTATTTGTGAGGGACAAATTCAGTGCAGTTGCAGTTTCATCGCAGGTATGTTACTGCCCAGCTCCCATGGATTTTAGCGTAATATAATAAACCTTTCGGAATAAATTCTCTAAATTATAGTGAAAACGACATTTCAATCAGTTGTATAGTTTAGGAGAAATAAGCGGGCAAACCAACAGACATACGCCGACAGCAACTTCATTTAATATTATTTGTTAATTTATTTGTTAAATCAGAGTTTAATTTCACGGAAAAAGGATTTAATAAAACAATGTTTTAATTAACTAAACCGCATTATTTTATTGTATGAAATATATTTTTGTTATAATTTTCCTTGTAGTGCCCCAGCAAAATTATTTCATGGGTGACGTAGACTCGAGGGTTAATCTTCATTCTGAGAAATATATACAGGCGCCATCCGTGATAGCAACATTCAATGTCATCGGAATACAAATTGCGACGTCTTTTGACTCACCGAATTCCAATAAACACATTCAAAAATATTATACAGTTTGACTAATCATGAGCGACGTGTGAGTTGTGACTACAAAGACATGTGTAACAGTTATAAAAAGTTGTTTTGAATGTGAAATTTGGCGCCGATATCGCAAACTGTATGAACCGCACAGTAGGGCATGAATTCTTGCATGATTTCATTTGTTGCCCATTCAACGGCGAAAATCGGTGAAGCGTGCCTTTTGCCTTTACCTATCCTCTCTAGCTTTCAATATTCATAACGGGCCCGCCATTGTTTCCCGCCTTTAGAAACGTCACGTCTCCGGCGCCATCTTGAAAGGGACGTGCTTCAACGCATCCAAAATTAATAGACCCCTGTACGATTGTCGCAACTGGTTATACGCTTTTAACGTGTGACTATGAGAGGTCTATTTATATTGGCGATTTTCATGACCCAAAGAAAATTATGAATGTACAGTACAGCATTGAAATCGGTGGCTACCCGTGTGGTAGCCGCGTGGTCGTACATTTAAATGATATTTTTTGAAGCGTGACTTATTTAGAACAATCGTATGCGTTTAGGAATGCGTTATGTGACTAATGTCATTGCATCGATCCCTCAGAGAACGCGGCTATAAATATAAATAATTACCGTTTGTGAGGATTTAAATATTTAAAGATCACTCCAGTTATGATGATTTACGATGGGTTCAAGTGTTTTTACTGATCACCATAAATAACGTTTAACAATGATGAACAGCTAAGATAAGGACATAAAACTGTGACCTCGAACAAAAACTCGTTCGACGACGTGTGTGTATGTTTTTTTAATTATTTTACGAGAACATTTGCCGGTTGATGTGGTCACCCCATTGTACTGTGCTACTATTTTGCGCAGGCTATTGAGTGTGTAATGGAGTGGTGAGCGCGGGTGATATTCGAACGGTTCGATTGTGGCGCCTGCGCATAAAAAAGTACTAAAAATATAAATTGTAAAGCGGTTAGCAGTTTATCGTTGGCTCATATGACACCAATACAATTTGGTAATAATGCGAATATATTTTTAGTGGATATTGTCGTTTTATACGCTGCCGTATGAAGCGTGTCGATTATTTTATAATCATAAATCATGGTAACGTGGTATCGATTCGGAAAGTAAGGCAGCTCCAACTATTTATCATTTGCGTTTAAATGGATTTTTCTTGTTTTTGTTTTGTACAGATATGTAAATTGAAGGATTATAAATATATTTCCATGCAATAATTAAATATGTACTTATAGATGAAGAGACGATTGATGCATTCCGGGCGGAAAAGAGAGAGCTGACGGTAGCCCAAAATAAGTGGAAAGATTTTGCTGTATGGTAGCATACATTTATAGGCTTATAAAAAGCCGGTCAAGTGGCAACCACTGTTACATTTTTACTTTTGTTATTGTTATGACTTGTTAAAGAATTCGTAATGACATATTCTGTGAAAATTTCACCCAGCTATCTGTTACGGTACAAAATATTTAAAAGGAGGGCAGGTAGACAGGCAGACGGACAGTCAGACAGGCAGACGGACAGTCAGACAGGTAGACGGACAGTCAGACAGACGGCGTAGGCTCTGTCGGCTCTGTAGTCTTTCGTTGCGTCGGTACACCGTGAACAAAATATCTTTACATAGTATAAAATGTAGTTTCTTCCACTGCCTGTTCGCTTAGATCTTTTAAACTATTCAACGGATTTTAATGCAGTTTTCAGCAATAGATAGAGTGATTCATGGAGAATGTTTATATGTATAGTACATACATATTATAGTACAGAAAAGCCGAAAAATTCAAAGATTTGTAAAGTGATGTCGTTAACATATTTAGACCCGTGCGAAACCGGCGTGGGTCGCTAGTATTCCTATAAATTGCTACATCAAAGTAAAATATAAATACCTCACGAATACGAATTTGTGTCTTGAAGTATCTGAAAGATGGTGCTGTTATTTTGCTGCAAGATGTGTGAATTTACGCAATTGTAGTACTTAGTAGTGTACCTCGACGCTAACTGCTCGCAACTTGTCGTAGAAAGCGTTAATAAAACTGCGCTTGCGCAACGCCCCTAGGGCTGACAAAAAGCAATAATGATTAAAATAAGTCAATCACATATTATATGCTAATATGAAGATTCAGCAACAGTTACTATTAAACATAGGTTCTATGCAAATGATATTATATTTCAAGTGGTAATTAAAATCACCTAATTATCAGTACATATCTCTAATGGATATATAAATTTAATTTATTCTCGCGATCTAGTTTTATTGTAATCTGGCTAAGTCATTGCGACTCATGTAATTTTTTGCATCTCTGTATAGTCATCCACACACTATTCTGTTTATCCTAGTCAATCTACAATACAACATAGAAAATTAAGTGCCTGACAGCCCTATGTAAAGTTAAGTCCTGCTAACTCAATAAATCCACGTTACATAAGATAGCCGACGTGTCATAACGAGTGTGTAAATCTGGTGCGTCGCATGATCAGCCGGACAAACAGTAATCCGGCGTGAAAAGTCACCGAACACGCTGGAAACGACGACAGGTCAAAAACTGTACCATGACTGCGATCCGTGTTATACATTTTAGTTTCTGTTAATTTGGTATATGTAAGTCTTGGTGATATAACGGGCAGGAGGCTCACCTGATGGAAAGTGATGACCGCCGCCCAACACCTGCAACACCGGAAGGCTTGCAAATGTGTTGCCGGCCTTTCAGGAAAAAATATGCTCTCTTCTTGAAGGCTCCCAAGCCGTAACGGTTCGGAAAGAGCGCCGGCGACAGCTGGTTCCAGAGTTGTGCGAGGTAGAAAATGCCTTAAAAATCGCACTGTTGTGGAACGCTAGACATAGGTCCAGGTGTTTGTGGATTTTACTAAATTGATTATATGAATGCTGTTGCTCATTTGATTAGAGACACGCATATATGCTTATGAGCAATCTGCCGACAAGCACGCATCACCAAGTAACTTGGACAATAGTAAGAAATTATTAAGAAATTTTATATCTTGAGCTCTTGGGTGAACACTATTAAATGACTTACTTTAGGCGCATATAATGCACCCGAAATGCAACTTCAACTATTTGTAGAACCGCGCCTGTCCAACGGGGTGGTGCAGAAAAAGCTGCGCGTGCGCATTGCTTCCAAGCGCTCGCCCATTAACATTCCCGCCCGCGCACCACTGTCTATTTAGAGATATAATAGAGCTCATAACGAACCCGAGGTTTTTGCTTACCATGCAGAAATGCAGCGGTAATACATAAATATACATAGGATCCAGAAAACTACGGCCCGTGTTTAAATTCGAAATATGATGATGATGTGACCATTTTTTCTTTATTTTACATCCAACTATTTTGAGAGACAATGTGGTTGCAAATATTTCAGGAGTGTTTTAGCCACCTTTTTGCTTTTCTCTTTCTTTCTTTCTGTTATATTATACTCATCATAGCGAGCCAAACATTTAACATCTGTCAAATCTTTTATTTCGATTTAAAAGTCAGGGTATTTCTTCCCGCCTGGCATTATCTAGGCCTAATAGCAGGGTCTACCTTCCCATCATGATTTGACGGTGGGTTTGGTATTATTACCCGTTGACTGACCCCCACAATCCGCAACAAGAACCAAGTTTCGCCAAATGTCTCGTTATTCATCAGAGTGTACCATGTACAGCTGAGGTCAGCTTTGGCTCGAAAATGTTAGTGGCCCACTTACAATTAAAAATCAGACTAAACTAGAATATTGTTCAAAAATCAAATCATCCGTAAATATCTCGCTTAAGATCCACTGTCTTATATAGAAAAGTGTTGAACGAATTAGCTTACTGTTGGGATTCGTACGGAGATATCCGGATGTCCAAACATCCCCTCCCCCTTCCCAATATCTAAAAATACTCCTTTTAGTCTACTAACATGGTTACGACGTGATATATTATTGAATACGATTGCAAAGTCACTGCCGAATCAAACCAAGCAGTCCATATTAAAACAAAACTAACTACAATAAAAAACGCACGTGATGCATTTTTAGTGGGTGAAAACACTGGACCATATTATTACAATGCAATCAGAGTTCCGACACGGAGGGTCCCTAATGAAAGGGATAGGTACCACCTACACGAACATATCCCACGCCCGTAATGTGAGACTTTTTGGTATCCATTAGGGATTTGGATTTGGTTTTTGTTTTTGAATGTTTTGGGTTTTTTAGTATTCAAGGATGGTGAAGAGTGGGTGTAAGGAGATTCAAAGAAGGCGTAATTATAAGACTGATAATTGGAACATCGACAGGAAAAGACAGATTGTAAAAGTTGTGGACAAAATAAACTGTAAAAAATGTATGTAGTTTCTTTGAAAAATATCTGGAATACTGAGTCGCATCATGTGACACATAGGGAGAGTAACAGAAGTTGAGGTAATAAACAATCAATTGATTTAGTTGCTGGACAAATTGTCTTATGTTTACACCAAATCTCTTATCTTTTTTGAAGTATTCAAGGCGCGCAACTGGCACGTTAGTTATGTATCTGTTGGACGTAACATTGATTCAAAGATTACAACATCTACCGTAACTTGATACGGAAGGATAAACAAATAAAATATTCACACACAAAGTAAAAAGATGTAGCTTTTCTTTTGAAATTTATTGACATCGAAGTCAATTTAGGTGATTATAATTTCAAATGTAGCTGCGAAACGCCTCGCCCGAATTGGTCACGAGCCTATTAGATGTATAATTCTGACGTTAAACGTTTGTAAACAAATATTACGTTTATTATTAAGAATTCACATGATTTCGATATTGATAATAATTAATCTGATTTTACGTAATCCTTGCGTAATCTGATTAAATCCAAACATTATAGCCCTCAATGATTCCACTAAGATTTGGATGGATGCCAAACTCTGTCTCAACAACTAAAGGTAATTTTAAATTAACCAAATCAACTTGGTTCATGTATTTATAAATTATGTCTACACCTTACAATTTTGAAACAATCTGCATTTTAAATAAGCTGTCGTCTTCCTAGTAAGTTATAACTTAAGTCCAGTTGTGGTAAACATTCTATTATATTCTTTGAATATCTATATTCGGTTAGTGATCTATGTTTTAGTCATCATTTGATTGTTTAGATTTTAGAAGATGACAGAAAAAGGTATCTAAAATTTCTAGACCTATTTTGTAGGCAATGTTGCGTAGTTAATTCTATCTGCTTGAATATGTGTCATGCGGTTCTCCAAAACATGTTTTCCTCGACAATGGTCTGTGCAATTACTTAATTTGCTCTCGTTGTTACAATAAACGTTTCACGTGCATCAGTTTTTGCTGTCAGGAATCTGCCGGGGGAATAAACTCGAACAAAGCGTATGTCGATTGTACTGTGAAATGTATGTGCATTTTTTATGATGTTATTGTGATAATCCTGTTTTTGACGTGATTTGGATATTTATCAGATTGTACTGTAAGCTTATTGTTAGTATTCGATTTAGCCAGAGTTAATAATGCGTCTGGCTTTAATACCGAACATTGTTTATATATCAGTTTACTTTTTCGAATTGTGATTTGATTGCATAATTTGTTTTCATGAAGGTTTTCCTTAAAGAATTGCTAATACTGACGTAAATTGCTAAAGAATCATAAAAATATTTTATAGCAGCCTTACTAGAATTTCTGAATACTTTTATTTTTATATAAAAGGTTTTGAATGAGCCCAAAGTATTTTGAATTATAATTAATTTTATGAATACCAATATGAAAGTAACATATGGTTATGATGTGAATGAAAACCAGTTATAGAAAATTAATAGCTTTGATTGATGAATTGTAAAAATAAAGAAAGTTTGGCATTGGAACGTAATAATGGTCGTATCGGATGTCTGCTAATCGTTTGACAATGAAATGCTTGAGGTGAAATTATACGTAGAGTTTCAAATAACTTTAGTTTTATGTGAGAAGATGATGCCCTGCGAAAGTATTTTATTTTGCAAGAGACGTCTATTACTGTTAAACTTATTTCCATAAACGATACAAAACTGAAATGACAACGGGCAGTTTGTATGGAGTTTGTGCCAAGTCTCCTCTTGAGTGTATCTTAGGAGGATTCTATAGGAGCTGGGTTCGAGTCAAGCACCAAAGCAGTGTTTTGCCAGAATAAAAAAAAAATCTCATGCCAATAGTGATAAAAACTATGTCCTACGTAGGATTGCAGAGTCTATACAAAATTATCTGTAAGTACGTGCACTATATGAAAATAATATCTAAACTAATATTATAAAGAGGAAAGATTTGACTGTTGGTTTGCATTGAATAGGCTCTGAAACTACTGGACCGTTTGAAATTTTTTTTCAACATTATCCCTGATGAGTATCCTTTTCCTACATTATTCATGATGAACATAGGCGATATCGATAATATTACGGTGCAGAATTTCACGCGGACGGAGCCGCGAGCAAAGGGTAGTATGTTTTATTATTAAATGTAACGAAAACACCATTTCGCACTTCGAAGCTAGCTGTCATGGAATAAAATAAAGTACACAACAAAAGCTACATGACAAATTTCATCACTGCGAGTATTGACTAATGACTATACAAACGTACTCATACTGTACTCAAGTGTTTTTTTAATGTAACAAAAACACAATTTTTGCATTCGATTCGAAGCTGGCTATCCTAAAATACACCCGAAAAGCTTTAGTATGGCATGGGTTTCATCACTGTTGAAGACTTGATGCAAAATATAAGTTCCTTTAATTCAATAATTCATATCAATTTGCCAATCTTAATAATTGATGAGGGTCATTTGCTTTGCTAATTGTTATAATTGGTGGTTCATACCGTTTATTGTAATTGATACAAAGTTGATCAACAACTAAATCGCACGGGATTTGATTTGAGTCGCACCGTCTGATCAATCGAATTGATAAAAACCATACAGCTTCTGTTGGTTCAAGTTAGTTGATCAACTAAAATCGATCAGTGTGTACCCGCTATAACTATGTGTGATTCCTACTCATTTCACCAATGTGGACACTGTAGGAACAATAGACGATTACACTTTGGTCTCAATAAACGTTAGCAACTCAAGAAATCTATCAGTACAATGTTACACCCAGTGATAAAAGATCTGCCATTCGCTAACAAATGTATTTAGGAGGAGATCACGATAAAACGGTGTATAGTCGATACTTTTCTAACGCCATAGAAAGTGATATTCCCAAGGTTTGTGTGTGGAAAGCGAATTGCCGTAATGTCGGGAAAACAGTGAAAACTCGTGGTAAACTATTGATTGTTTACTTGCCTGTAGTAATTTCTTTTGTCATTGTAAAATGATACTTGCTTTTTGCTTTCATTTATTGTTAGTCAATGTGCTTTCCTCGTTTGATAATCATGAGGGAAGTAGTTTAATAAATTGTGGTACGTTGTTTCGACTATGTAGCATGACGCTTTGTCCTTGTTTCACTATATACCGCGTCCACGTGCTCATGATTGTTCTGATTTGTGGACGTTCATGATAGTATAGATACTCTTCTAAAGTATGTGGAGATCACTTACCATCAGGTCCCTTGCTCGTTTGCAGGTCTATGCTTTAAAAAAAGTAAGAAGCTTCTTAATAGTATAAGATCGGTAAAGGGGTAACTGTTGGTAAGCGTTCACCACCGATGAATACTATAATGCATGAAGCGATTTCAAGGTTGGGGATTTGTGAAAAATTAAACACTAAAGCTGATGGTGTATTCAAACCTTAAGTGAAACTAAAAGTAATCATCTTTCGACATGATAGATGACTTCATACGCCGTGATATTTATAAACAGTCCTTACGACACACTTTCGTGTTAAACTCAATAAAGCGCATTGAAGTCAATCAGCGTCCCTCCTGCTATAAATAGATTTGACGACAAAGTGCCGGCGTGCCTAATTAGATGATGGGCGCGTGCAGTCTCCGAGTGAGGTCGGACGCATTAACTCCACAGCGAATTATTTATTGTACAGCCCACGCAGTTGGTTGTTTATGAGGTGCAGTCGGGATCTGGAAACTGTTTGTTTTTATTATGAAAGAGGAAGGCATATAAGTAGGTGTATCACCTCATGATAAGTGACACTACCGGAGGAATCGTGACGTGTGTCTTTAATTTTGGGTACTATATAGTTGAGAGGTCGTGAAAATGGAGTATGTCATAAAGTTGCAATGGACAATAATATTAATATTACCAGCCCTGTATTATACACGTCCCAATGTTGGGCACGGGCTTCCCCTACCGAATGAGAGGGGTTAGGCCTTAGTACACCACGCTGGCCTAATGCGGGTTAACAGAGAAGTTCTTAGGCATGCAGGTTTCTCTCACTATGTTTCCTTCACCGGTAAAGTGATAATCAACAATTAATACACATATAACTTAGAAAAATCAGAGGTGCATGCTCTTAGGGACCTTCGTCTCGACATTCGGTACTACTCCCCGCTGAGCTATCGCTGCTACTTAAAAGACAATATTTCGCAAATGATTCTATGTTAAATTATTCAATTAAAATCACCCGTAGATCACCACTCCCACATGAGATATTTACTATAATTGGATGAATAAACTCGAATGTACGGCTTAGAGAAGTTACTGTCCTTGGATGGTTCAGCTTGATTTTCGATGATGACACATTGTGTTTGTAATCGCTGTAAATTGCAGTGTTTCTAATTCTCAACATTGTTTTGATTGTTTTTTGCATCTTGTCTCTAATTCTAAGTTGTTCACGGTGTGTTTGACACGGTTCTGATGTTTTTTATTTGTCATACATTAGACGTATTTAAGAGTTATTAGCTGTCTCGTCCGACCGCCATGTCTGCGACAAGTAGTTAGCCTAATGTATGAGGCATTGTATGTTATTAGTGATGTTTTTGCTTAACTTGTTTTACCACTGCATCCTCTTTTCTGTTTTGCCTGCCTCAGTTTACTTGTTTATTTGGAATCGAGCCAATTTCCACTTTTACTTTGTTAAAGTAACTATTTTTATGATGCAGTTAAGTGCTAGCGGGAGCCATGCACGGGGCGCAACCCATACATGTACACTACGCCGGCGCTCTTCAAAAAGTACCACAGATTTGACAAGTCTCTACAATAAAGTGGGTTACGCTTTGTTCGTGGCGGTAATAGTCCTGTGGATGTCAAAACTCCAAGACGAACTAGCGTCGTTTGTATGCAGCATCAGTCAGATAATCGTCCGTAGTGTTTTATGGGACTATATTTCAAATAATTGAAATATTTCTAATATATCATGTCATATATTTGTTCAGACGGACGGTTCCAGTGTTTGTTATATCACAAAACTTTCTACCAAATTAGAAGCACTACGACACCTGGCAACCCTAATTATAACCTGCCAAACCCGCATAACTGCATAAATAAAATCTAATGTAATCCAATCTGATAGCTGAAATGAACTTGCATAGCACTGCTTATCAGAACAGGAAAAACTTCACGTAGGAATTCATATAAACAATGACGAATTGATTTAATTAAAGGCGTCGCTTATTTATAACTTGATTTTAATGCGGAACCTTAAGGCCGACTTGCACAACATTCCTTAAGACGACTTCAACGACGATCCTTGTAATCGTATTTAACCACTAAACATGTTTACTAATGTCAAATTTTCATACGATTTGACGTTTTTTACGTACGTTTTACCGCTTTGTCTATTTCTGCCGCCAAGCAACAGTGTGTAAGCTCTGTTGTGTTTCGGTTTGAAGGACATTGAAGCTAGTGAAATTACTGGGCATTACGAAACTTAACATCTTATGTCTCAGGGTGACGAGCGCAGTTCAGTGCGATGCAGTGCTTTGTAATTCAAAGTTCTGTGTGGTATTGTTTTGTTTATGGGCAGGCGTGGCGCTTACCATCAGGCGAGCGCCTTGCTCGTCTCGTTATTCAATTAAATAAAAAAAATCTAATTTGTTTAAGTACGATCGGATCGTCCTTGACGTCGACCTAAGAGTTATTTAAATAATGATAATAGTTCTAGAACCGTTGTCAATTATAAAGAAATAGGAAGAGTATTAGCAGAAAGGAGTTGACGGAGCGAGTCGGCCACCTGATGATGGTAAGTGATCTGCGGTTGGCGATTCACCTTGGCGATTTGCGCACACAGTCTACAGAAGCGGAGGTTTCGCGCGACCGAGATGCGATTTTGGAGTGGTAGAGCCACGCTGTAAACAGTTTGTCTACAGCATGAATGGGTCAGCTCGACTACTGTCTAACAGAAAACCGACGGAAAGTAGCGTATTGCTGCTGTGTTTCGTACGGTGAGTGAGATATCCGTTGGCCAAATCCCCCTCTCCTTCCCAATCGTTTTGTTATACCTTATAAGGTCGACAAAGCGCCCATGATTCTTCTGGTAATGAGAGCGTACATGGTCGGTGGAGATCACTTACCATTCTCATCATTGCTCGTTTGCCAGCCTATGCTATAAAAACAAACAGCGTTTTGATTGTTTTATTATTTGAGTGGTAGACCAACGCTATAGATAAATTTATCTAGAAATATTTGTACGCTTAAATCAATGTACCGGCGCACCTAATGCCAAAGGGCAAAGGCGTTCTCTGCCAGTCAACCCAAGGTGGTGCTGAGATAAAGAATTATTCGTGTTATTGACAAAACTTGTCTACATTGTGGCTCTACTATTATAGATAGATAAAAAAACAAATGTGAGTTAGGAACCATTTTGTACTACACAATATATTACGTTAGGTTAGTTTTATCCACACAATATAAATCATAGCACCACTTAAAAGTCGACCAATTTAGTTTTCATTTAGTAAAACCAAGCGAGCATCGCAACAAGCCCTTGTAGTAGATAAAATACAATTTCTCTAAAGCGCGTGTAGTTAATTAATCAGCATTAAGTCGGCGAGATCAAAGGCGCCGCTGAGACACTTTCGCCGTTAACTGCGGCCACCAGGCGGCGCTGTCGGTCGAGATTTAATGGACGCGCTATTGTCAACCAAAATAGAAATAGCACGGGTAATGAGGGAGCTGGTGTTATCTTCTATGAAGAATGTATATAATCTAGTCAAAAGATGGTTTGGTTATTTACCTTATAGCTTATGTCGTTAAGCCACTCAAATATCTTTCTCCAATGTCAATTTGATCAAAGTTTGATGATTTCATATATGATTAACGATTTCTGGATCTAATACACGAAGGACCTAGCCATACTAAGACGGAGCGGAACAGCTGGCTACAAGTCCTGACAGCTGGTCTTCAATTATCAAGTGTTTGTACGGAAATATTTGACAATGGAACATCGGCGAACACCTGTTCCGTTCCGTTCCGTATATCCCGGCCCTAAACATTCACCACACTGAACAAATATATGACAAATTTGATGAGTCAAAAGAAATAAAACAACCAACAGCGAACGGAGTATTTCAGAAATAATTCAATTATTTGATAATACTCGAAATACAAAATTGTGTTAAATAGAAATTTAGGATATTAGAAGCTCTTCAATATGACATTCATGTCTAAAGAAAGGAAGATGATACTTCCTATAAATATGCAGTAATTTGAAGCTAACAAACATATGTTAGTAACGCCGATGAGTCATGAGTAAAAGCGGTTTTTATTTGCAACCTCACCTAGGCACCCCGTTGATAGTTACCGGAATTGACGCCTAAATTCCGACAATTTAATACCAACCACATTCTTGTTGAAATACACTCTCGCCTGTACCTCGGAAACGGTCAACAGAAGAGCAATTAGTAAAAGCAATCGCCCAGCTTATTTATTTCCATCCAACGTGTTAAAAAATTTGGACTCTGTAATACTCTAGTACGATAGTACTCGGAATTGAACCCACTGCCTCTGACTTCGCAGTCGGCGACTCGCTCACTGCGCCACGGAGACTGTCGAAATGACATTCTTGTTGTAATAAACGCTGGCCAAAAGTCTAGTATCCAGAGTCGTGAATATTAAAAAGCCGTAGGTGTTGTCAAGGTGACACGTCGTTGTCTAAACAATCAAACCGATAGGCCGAACGTAACAAATTAAGACGCTATTACGATAACTGATTGAAATGTCGTTTTGTTTGTGCGAGCAATTGCGACTGTTTGTTGTGACACTGCAGACCTTGGTTGAGACGTAGAGGCATGCGATGTGTAAAATACTGTTCGTACTTACGACACTTTGTAAACGCGCATGACTGGGTGTTTATGAATAAGACAAATTTTCCAGAGTTGCATTTTTTTTTATTTGTTTGAACGTCGAGACGAGCGGTTCGCTCTTCTGATGGTAAGCGCCACGCTTGCCCATAAACAGAATCAACACTACACAGAACTTTGCATTACATTGTCTTCACCCGAGACATAAGATGTTAAGTCTCATAATTCCCAGTAATTTCACTGGCTATAATGTTCTTCAAACCAAAGCACAACTGTGGTTAGACACTGCTGCTTGGGGGCAGAAATAGACAAAACGGTAGGACTAACCTAGACGGCCTATCGGATAAGCGGGACCTACCACCAATCATAGTTCTTTCGGTTCAACCGGAATGGTACTAGATACTACTCTTTCAAAAACTTACTTGAAATAGTAGCTGGCACTTCCTGTGGCCTAAAACAACACAATCCCCAGACCTTTCCGTAGATTTCGTCAACACAATCACGATTCTCCTGTTAATGGAAACGTTCATGGGCGGATAAGAGTTCTTACCATTAGGTGACACGCTTGCTCGTTTGCCGATCAGCATTAAATATTAAAGTATGCATTAGCCTCAGAAATATACAATATTACAATACTGTTACCGTCTTATTCATAAAAAGTTATGAAACACCTAAAGTGTTCTATAAGCTCGCTATAGGAAGATTGGCAAAAAATCGTATTCATAACAGCATTTTAACGCTAAACAGTTCTATAAACCTATCATAAAGTTATAGTGGCCTGGACCCTACTATAACAGTATTATAAGATACAAGATGGCCGAACTCACAACAGCTGATAACTATGAACTGACATTATTTTTCAAAATTGAAGTAGGTACACCGTACATAGTCAACATTGAAAATTAGTAGTTTGTTTAGAATTTACATTAATTAATATTGCTGATTTTATTTATAAAAAATCATGCAAGCGTTACGCTAGAAGTCATTGAAACGATTCAACAACTTGAAAATAGTACACGTCGAAGAAAAGTGAACCGATAGTACAGTTATGAACTTTTATGAACAGTTATGTACTTACATAAAATACCTCATAAAATTATTCAAAATAGTTCGAATTTGGTATCTAGTACGTAAATTATGCCAAACCCTTTTTCACGTTCGTTTGCGTCCGTGTTTTTATTTTTAATTACGGACACTCTCCTTTATTAACTCTTTCAATATCATCTATTAAATAACTTCGTTCCAAAAGCATAAGCAAGCGTTAGTTTAGGAGGTGTAACAATGTTTCATTACTTTGGTCCAATTTTAGGTGTACCAGTACAAACCTTATCTTGCAACAACCAGTTTAAACTTCTCTGCCTTTTAACAATCTTTTGAGATTCCATCATTAAGTAATACTTTTACTTCGAAATTCGAATCAAATATTAATAATTGTTGTATGTACAACGTTGATTACTTGAAAATTTGAAACGACTTTACGTTCCGTAGACAACAAAATATGGTTTTAAGACGTAATATTGTCTATGATTAGACGTTTTTGGACACTTTTTGGACAAACGATACGTATTATCTGTGGTCGATTCGGTATGTTCGTCAAACTTGTTGGCGAAATTCATAATAATGGCAACATTTTTGCTTATAGACGATTATTAGTTATAGAAGGTTTATAGAACTGTTATGAATAAACAAATTTATCGAACGTTTCATAAGCCTATCGAACGTTTTAACTAATGAACGTTATAAACGTTCCATAAGCATTTTTTATGAATAAGACCGTTAAAGTTTAAGCTTGCAAAACAATTTCAAACCGAAATCATGCCATCAATAATAACTCATCGATTGCCATCAGCCATCAATACATCAAAACAAGAGCCGTCAGTCCAAAGTCTAAATATTAACGAATAAAAAACTATATCGGGCCATTCGCGGCCGACAGACAACTCAATCGGACCGCGCCGATGTCTGTGCTAAATGCCGTGTCATTACTGAGAAGATCTTACAATAGTACTGTCCGCGATCCACTATCGAGTTATTAATGCTTTTGTAACAAGCTTGTGGTTGGTCGGCTTGAGGCCTTAAAACTTGGGGTTTACTCAGTAGGTCTCTCCTAATTGAGAGTTCGTACCACGGTTCATATCCACTAGCTGTCCCTCCTGTTTCACCTGCATACTGCCCTGCTCCTGTTATAGCGTGACATACATATAAACCTTCCTCATGAATCACTCCATCGTTTGCTGAAAACTGCATTAAAATCCGTTGAATAGTTTAAAAGATCTAAGCGAACAGACAGCGGAAGCGACTTCATTTTATACTATGTAAAGATTTACTAAGATAACTAAGATTACTGCAAACCTCGAGATCATTCCGATTAAAGGATATTGAAGCCAGGGAAATTATTGAATATTATGAGGCTTATCGCCTTCTGTTTGGATGTGACAAGCACACTACAGTGCTGTGCTTTTTAGTTATGGTGCATTTTTCTGGGTGTCATGAGGTCAAAAGTCCTGAATCTACAAGACTAATAAGTATGCGGTCAGGACTATATGTGTGGTTATTGAGTGTATATTTATTTTAATATATTTATAGACCTATAAAGATGAAGCCATTGTGAACCCAACTGATTGAAACGTACTTAACTCATCATCTTATAATACATTTTAAGTGATTTACTTTCGCATTATATATATTTTGCAATCGCTCATACTGAATTATAAACCGTCTTAAAGACGAGGTGTGTTCTTAATTATGAATTGACTCATACTACTGCCTTATTAATGTAGTTAGTTATTTTTTGGTAAGATTTGGCAAGGCTAACTGGTCGGTCGTTGTAGCGATTTATTTATTCGCAAATAAACTTACCGCTCAAGTAATATCTTCATTCAATGAACAATTCCAAGGTTGTAGATTTATAAAGCAATGCAATGCTAATACTCTAATGCATTTCCTAGGACCGTAGGAAGAGTTAGAAAGCAAAATGAACATTTACAATTAACTGCATTTAAAGGGTTTCCTCGTAAATCTTCGTAATGAAATGGTCATTGAGTCACCGAACGCCCTCGACACTTGACTTCGAACCGTACATTTTGCGAGTAAGGTGCACTTTCGTTTGCATTTTAAAAAAACAGATAAGTCATTGGAAAGTGAAATGAGGGCGCACCTGACACGGCTTTCGTTACATCTGGCCGTACTTTTTGCCTCAGTGAGAGTGGTCTAGATTCGATAATTGTGACGGTGGCGATTCCGTGACGAGAGCGCCGCGTGGTAGTGGTTTCGGCTACCGGCCAATCAGCGCGGTGTTCTTTTTTTGAAAAATAATTTGGATTTTTTGGTTTCGAAATATAGATGGAGCTTATTTTAATGTGCGTTTTTTATGATATTATATCGTTAGTAAAGTAATTTAGAAATTGCTGTCGGCGGCGGAGCAAAGCCAAAAATAGACACTTGGTTTCGTTTCATTGACATGAAATGTGCAATTTGTAATTTGAAATGAAAGCTATAGATGGATGAAATGTTGAATTTTTTTGTCTGATGTAACAGACTTACAGAATTACATTCTAAAAACGGTAAAACATTGTTTAGTTTACATAACTGGTCATCGTGAAAATGATATCAAATCGATAAATAAGTTAAATATACCCAACAGCCACATGTATCGTAGGTATCAGGAACTACGAGAGACTTGCGATCCCACAACATCCCGAACCGAAATATATATTTTGTGGATCTGTCCCACTGCAGGAATCAAACCCACGGCAACTCGTTTCGCAGCCGGTTACTCGCCCAATGCGCCACGGAAGCTGTACATAATAATAGTTGTATGTGTACGTGTTAATAAGTAAAAGTTTTTATGCGAGTAGGACATTCATTCTGTCATTACATCAAACCATCGTTATTATCTATACATTTGTACGAGTGCATATAAATTCCAATAATGGGACATAAAAATATGGAAACATACGATTTATTTTTATTTCGCGTTCTTAAATTCACAGTTTTGTAATTATGAATGAGTAGTTTCTGAAGTTACATTTTGTAGAAAATTCTTTGTATATAAATATACGAGTATATTATTATATTGGTTGAAATAAATTAACTAATAAATGTGCTTGGCTGACTGATTTAGCGAATTGCAGGAGCATTTGTTGCATCGTCACCTATTCCTTCTGGTTGGTATATAGACATACGATATGTTCAGTATTTTATGATATTATTAATGTACTAGCTTTTGCTCGCGGCTCCGCCCACGTGATCAAACAAACAATCAAACTCTACAGCTTTATAATATTAGTATAGATTTGGGTAGCTTAGCAACGGAAGCCTTCAAATAATATTATTTGGGTAGCTTAGCAACGGAAGCCTTCAAATATGAATAATTTTCCCCGTTTTTGCAACATTTTTCACTGATGCTTCGCTTCTAATGGTCGCAGCGTAATGTTATATATCCTAAAGCCTTCCTCGATAAATGGACTATCCAACACAAAAAGAATTTTTCAATTCGAACCAGTAGTTCCTGAGATTAGCGCGTTCAAACAAACATACAAACAAACAAACAATCAAACAATCAAACTCTACAGCTTTATTATTAGTATAGATTTATATTTTACCTCTAACGTGTTACCACAGTTTGAAAAATTATACAGTCTGTCAACGAAGATATCTACATGAGGTAAGCATGCGGTGGAATGTGAAACGCTTGTGGTCAACTACGCATTGATAAGCAACATAACATCAATGTTACTCGTATGAGTACCAGCCACTCAATGTGACAGTGGCGAGTATATAATAAAAACCCCATGATCGACAGATAGACACGATTCTCATTCCAAAATAATTGCATGACGCGGCCTCGCAAAGGAGAGTTTTTTTGTTAAATTTTCACGTCCGACGTACAATAAACTCTTGTAAATAGGACTTAGCCATTGAAGCGGGTGCCATACTCACCCGAGTAACATACTTGCTACGTTGCGTTCCTTATCGGCGTTCGTAAACATCAAACCCGTTGATAGACTGTATCATTTTTATACTGCTTCCATTCTTACTTAGTACATATCATAGCACATGCACGGCATGTTCTAAATAAATGCAAATAACACCATTTGTATTCATTTATTATTGTAAATCAGACCTGAGAATAGTGCGGTGGTTGTATGCAAATGAATAGGTTATTAACAGACGTACATATGGTAATGTTCGCGAGATAAAGCGCTCGGTACGTGCGCGGAATTCGAACCTTTGACTGTTGATGCCAAGTGCTAGTGGAAAGTTGTTATGTAGTTAAAATATGCAAGTATATCAATGTGAATGGTTAGGTAATACAAGGGCCTTGGTCCTCCTTGGTCACATGACTGGAGTCATGAACTGGTAAGTTCTTCATTCGATTCCTCAGGTAGATAATTATTATGATTTAAAAATACAAAATACATAAAATAGTTGGCGTGGACTGATAAGCGCAAAATTCTTATATATTAATACACACTCACGCCTGTAATCCCCGAAGAGGTAGGCATAGGTGTAACCAATACCCATTCCATTTCCCATTCGTCGAGTTTATTTCTACCCCATAATTTGATACAGGGCGAGCCTATATACATGGCACAATTCCAGATTCCGGGCTGTGACTGAGCATTTTCCGATAGACATCATCTATCATGACATGATCATCTATTGATCACAGTACCAATACGCAGACGCGGCGGATGCGACCGGAAGCCTGTTCTGTTCTGTTCTTTATGTTTGTTGTTATGTCGATGGTGTTTGTTGATGGGAAATGATCATTTTTGAATCAAACTGGATAGCGACCCCCTCACACATGCTAAACAACCCGCCATAGTGGTTTGCTCAGCAAAAAAGGTGATTCCGATGGTGGTAGGTCCCTCGGATGCGAAAGGCTGTCTTGGTACCACCGCTTTGTCTATTTCTGCCGCCAAGCAACAGTGTGCAAGCAATGTTGTGTTTTGGTTTGAAGGAAATTGAAGCCAGTGAAATTACTGGGCATTGTGAGACTTAACATCCTATGTCTTGGGGTGACGAGAGCAGTTCAGTGCCATGCAGTGCTTTGTAATTCAAAGTTCTGTGTGATGTTGCTTCTGTTGGGCAGGCGAGCGCCTTGCTCATCTCGACATTCTGTCAAAATAAAAATAAAAAAGAAGCGTTCCAAGGTCAGCCAGTGTATATCCAGAAGCTTCAGGTCGTTTAATTCTGCCGACCGTCGAAGGATGCATCGCCTCTTGACAGTCGATATTATATTTTAACCATACTTAGCATCCAGTGTATAGTAGTTACTTTGTCGTGGCAGGTAAAAAATGTGTAAGTTCTTTGTATATTTTTACCTCAAAAACATTAAATTGAGGTACAGATTTCATTAATATTGTCGTTTGCTTTTCAATATTCATGACATTTCTCTATCCGAACATCAAGTGAAACTCCATTCACGCCTTTGTTTGTACAAGTGCGTGTTTTGTTGAAACTCGTGACTCTATCAATATTTTGGACCTATTGTCGCCGGTTTTTATCAGCGTTCGCTCTCGGGTTAATGTCACTTTTGCCGCGATAGAAAGTGAAGACTTTTTTGTTGCGTCTACGTTTTTGTCCTATAAGTTTTATTCTAAACTTTCTTTCATTGTTTTCTTTTGTGTCTATCGTCTGCTTTTAAGTGATTTTGAATTGTTTTTGGGTCTCATCGCGCTGAATGCACTTTCGAAGATTAATTTAATCCTACATTTAGATTTATCTGCGCATCTTCGGTAGATTTATTGTCATCATCTTTTTGCACATTAAGCTACATTATTTTAAACACCAAGATGTGGACACTATCATGGGCTATATTTATAATAAATGGAGAGAGTTTATCGCATCACCGCTGCAAGAATTTAACGCTATTATATTCTATATCGATTAGTTAGAAGCCAACCTAGTGTACCAAAGTTTTTTAGCCGCCCGATGACCTTCCACTTAGCTTAACGACTGTTATCAGTTGTCAGTCCCGGCTCTTCAGTAGTGAGTGGGACACAAGTCACAACACCCTGAAAAAAGTTATGGTTTTCAGAATTTATTTTCGATGTTAATTCTACTCGTACAAAGGCTATGTATTGGAGCTTCGATGTCTCCTCTATTATAAAAAAAACAACTTACAACACACTCGAAAAATACATTTAGTAGAACAAATAGAAACTCCTCTTTGGGCATCGAATCTGTTACCTATCACTGCCTCAACACTTACTCGCTCATAACTGTCGTTTTGATTACAACGTTACTGCAACAAGCTACAACATTGTTTATTCGATGCGGTATCATCATTCCCGCAAAAACTAGTAAAATCCAGTAACATTGTTAAGACTTTCACCGTATTTACCGTTTACGATGATTAATACGTAGCGAGGTTCGTGCGGAGACCCGACGGCGCCGCGGAAAGTGCAAGTCTGGATTCTCACGACCCCAGCGCACCCGTTCGAGGGTTGCTGGGTTATTGGTGCCAGTTTGATTTGTTGATTTGTGTGCAGGTTATAAAGATGTTACGGTAGGGTTAGATGCTTTTTTGGTCGTTTATAATTATTAATTATTTTATTTCGTCTCATTGTTGTAGTGGCTGCATATTTAGGCTTAGAAATCCTGCGGTCCTGGGTTGATATACTGGATCAAAAGCACAATTTGTGATTGAATTATTGATGCTTAAAATGGGACGATGGTTGTCCTTGATTTGTATTTGTGTTATGGCTCCATCACCAGCGACTAGTTGTACCTCGTAGTACCTCTGCCTATCTCTTCGACGTACAGTCGTGAATTTGTGTTCTAATTATTTTTTGGCTATCTGTATGCTTATAAAAGCTGAACTCCAAGATGCGTTTCATAATGTTGCTAGATTTCTTAATTGTATAACTCTTTCAATTTCTACGTGTTTCACATATTTTTACTTTGCAAAAGAACTCTTTTAATTAAGAAAACATAGTTCTTGTACTGATTGATAACTAACACTATTTGGCGCAGTGAAACGAGAGGCCGCAGGTTCGTTTCCCTCAACCATAGAAATGTTTTCCTGATCCACAGATAATTGTTACGGGTCTGGGTGTTGGGGGATCGTAAGTTAACCTAGTTTAGGGTTAGGACTATGTGTGTGACTGTCTATATGTATTTTACCAATTCCTCCCTGTTTTTTATTTGATTAATTTCGTTGATTGAAGACAGATTAGCATTCCCAGAGACACACCGATCTTCATTGCTCGGTGTCGAAATATGCGAGCCACTGTCGATCCTGGCTTACAGGAGTTACCGTGGCGGGTGTGTGGGCGACGGATAGTCTCTGGTAGGTCTGTAATATTCTGCTTTCTGGTCTTCAATCATAATTCCTTTTAATGTCCTTCCCGTTTGTTACTCTTACAGTTAAACCTGCCAACCCTGTCCATCTGTCAGCTAAGGACCAATACCATCGACGAATTATTTACACTTTCTGAACGTAATCGTGCGCCCGCGATCCAGCATCTGATAATGAACGCCATATTTGGATGGATCTACGATTTGGCGAGCTCGTTCTACCCCGTTTTGATTTGTTAATGTTCCGTGGTATAAATAATATACAGAACAGAACGTGACTGATTGTGCGGATTGTTTGATTATAAACCTCGTGATGGTTTGGAAATTAGTTTTGTTTGTTTATGACTTGTTTAGGATTGGATCGTTGATGGAATTGTCGGTAGGTAGTGCGGCAGTTTCGCCGAACTTATTTCTGTCTAATGATGTGACGAGCCTATCGCTTGAACCCCGTTCATTTCGTGTGTGATTATTCTAAAAATCAAACAAAATTTTGATGTACCGACCTGGGAATCGATCCCGCGGCTTCCCGGCGACTGTGAAAATCGGACCACACCACTAATCATAATTAGTATTAAGTTATAACTAGTAGTTTGCAATACCTAAGTGCATATGACCTAGGTAACGAATGACTAGCCATGCGTGTGTGCTTGTTAGTTTACTGTTGGATGGCATTGGAGCGTTTCCACAGCAATCATATTAAATACGCGACTATTCAAACCCGCCACTGTAACTGCTGTAATCCAGGAGCGACAGTGACACGAATTCTTCGACACCGAGCATTGCAGCTTCATCCCGCAACGAAATTAATCAAATAAAAAAAAATGAGATATTAATTTCAAATGTTTGTGTGATCCACGAATATTTGTTTCAGGGTCTGGGTGTTGTGAGACCGAAAGTCTCTCATAGTTCCTGATACCCACGACACAAGACTCGTATCTTACTGTGGGGTCAGGACTATGTATGTGACTGTTGGGTGTATTTATTTATTTATTATTATTAATTTTATTTTGCTAAATTCATTACCTTAAATCTATAATTAAAAGTTCTATTTTGCATAATTTTACGTGGGACATATATGTCATTTATGATTTTTTTTTACAAAATACTGAATTTATCTACTTAAATCAAATGAATATTGCAAAATAAAATCTATATCTCAATTTTAACTTGATGTAGGTTGACCGTTGACATGTTATTGCATATTTGCATCCACATATGACATCATTTATGCCTAATCTAGGCAACGTCCCTAATTAGATGTGCCTAATGTAAACATTTCGAGAAAAACTACTAACAATTACAATGTAATTACTGAACCATTATATATTAATAACTACCAACCGCCCTTGACCTAAGTGATTAACACTAAATGACCTTTATTAATATTTTTATCATTAGCATAATATTTATATCATTAGCACGGTCCATTTAGTTTGTAAGGTATACAGTTTGACCAATGATTTGAATGATTTGAAGCTTTATTTTGATAATAAATTTGAATAGACATTGAAGTAAAACTAATTTAAACGGATATTATCGCGGTTTTTTATTCATTTTGATCCCGACGTTTCGAAAGTTTTTTAGCCTTCGTGGTCACGGGGTCGACTCAAGGCTCAAGGCTGTTAATAATAAACCGCGATACAATCCGTTTAAATTAGTTTTATTTCAATGTTTAATATTCGTGTAAATATAAAGAAATCATTCTATTTGAATAGGTTCAGATGGCCGATGGCTTTTGTTGGCAACTTTTGTTGTTATTATCTATTAGTATTTATCAGTAATAGAATCACGTCGTAGGCGTTTTGTCAACAGCATGTATACGACCCACTGCTGTGCACGGGCTACCTCTGTGAATGAGGGATTATAACTTAGTATACCGCATTCGCAGAACCGACAGCCAATGGAGCAGAAAGGTTCTAGAATGGAGGCCACGTACCGGCAAGCGCTGCGTTGGACGTCCACCTACAAAGTGGACATACGACCTGATAAAGGTTGCAGGAAGACGCTGGATGTAGGCCGCTTCCAACAGGTCGGTCTGGAAATCTTTGGGGGAGGCCTATGTTCAGTAGTGGACGTCCTGTGCCTGATGATGATACCGCACTCGCCTAATGCGGGTTGGCAGACTTCACATATTCTCACATTATTTATAACTTCTCAGGTGAGTAAGTATCCTCACGATGGTTTCCGTCGTTGTTAAAGCAAGCGATATTCACAGTGTGAATACATACGTAACTTGAAAAGTCAGAAGTGATTTTGTAGTTGGTTTCGGACTGACGACTTTTGTTTCGGCAGTCCTTACCACTCTCTGTTGAGCTACCCAGATCTCTGTCTATCTGGTCCCGATTTATTCACGGAATAGAATATACATGACAACATTGAAATAAGCGGTATTGAAGAAAAATAACATAAAGATTATAATAATCAAAGTTTATGAGTGTGTTAAAACCAAAAATAATGTTTTAAGATGTATATTAATTTATTGTAATGTTGATATGAAATTATCATTACATCATAGCGGGACCGCTAATTAAGACCCTAATAAATACTGTAATCGTGGATGCATGTGGTGATTTGTCATCGTAATGATGCTTAGTGGTGTTAGACACGACAATTATCATAATACGTTCGGGTGCAATGGAGTAAAATATCGCTACTAGCGGGGAATGCTTAGCAACAGAAATGTTGGAACAAGCATGTATAGATTTTTATAATCTTAAATAAGGAGAAAAGCACGCTCTGATGGTAAGCGTCACGCCTACTAATAAACAGTAGCAACACCACTCATAACTATAAGAAGCATTAATATAGGCCGCCGTGATTCTGGTGACCACTAATAAACTCATTTTTGTCGCTGGTCACTGTTTTTTTAACTGTGCTGTGTTTACCATCAGGTGTAGTGTAGTCACTCTACGATGCTTGGATAAAAAAAAACAATTTGAAGTACAAGGTACCACACTGCACTCGGCACCCCGAGATAGATGAGGGATCAGTGTACTGCGGGTACACCAGTCACACCTATGCCTACCCTTTCGAGGATACAAGCATGATGTTATGTCCTCTGAAATGCAGTTCTCTCATAATATAATTCAAAACGCCCTAACCCTAGTACTTGTAACGGATAACCTTAAATATTACAACACTTATTCCATAGTGGGGTCATTTTACGGCTGTCACATTATGAATTTATGGGTTATCATAGGCTTAGTGACACGGACACTTGACAGTAGGCGTCGGTTCAATAAACGGATCGGATTTTGTAAAGCATAGATAGCGTGAATTGGAATCGCGGTTTTCACGTTAAATTATTGATATATGTTTCTGTTTAGGCTTAGCCTCCTTTTTCTAGTTGTTTTTTTTTCACCTGATGATACGTATAGTTCTGTCCAGGTATATTATTATTATTAGTATTAGGTATATTAATTTTGATCGTCAAGAGAAGTTCCATCTCTAGACGGTTGCCAAAATTATTCTAGTCTGAAGTAACTTGATACACACTGGCTGACTTAGAAGGCGACTCGCCGTAACGAGTCTCTATGATTGGTATTTCACCATGTGCTATCATCATCATCATCCTGTCGTTCCCTCAATGCTGACGATCGTGACCGCAGCAGGCCGAGGATAAGGCCCCTCCAATTGGTTCTTTCACCAGCGATGTGAATTGCATGTGCTATAGTTAGCTACAATATGTATCAGAAAGAAAAGAAAGGACGAAAGAAAAACATCATCAAATATATAGGCTGCGGATACAAGGTCCTAATTCTGTGTCATGACTCATGACTGTGTGTTATTTATTACATTATTTGCCCTTCCCAATCGCTAATTATCCCTTTTCCTTTAAGATCAGCATCGCGCCCATGATTCTTCTGGTATTGTGAGCGTACATGGGCGGTGGAGATCACTTACCATCAGGTGCACTAGCTCGTTCGCCGGCCTATGCAATAAAAAAGGTTTTTTTATAAACAGAACCCTAAATAAAACCCATAAAAATGGTATTATCCACATCTAGCTGAGGCTTCCATTAATTTATCTGCCCCATCGTACAATTTGACACGGTGTTTTTATAAGTCGAGGATTAGAAATCAAATCCCCTCGACTGATGAATTTGGGCTCTGCTTTCGACCGGAGCGATTTTTTTAAACTCATAAATCGGCTTTGTTGACCGGGGGAACAGAAGTTGGATTTTAGTGTCATCGGATTTGTGGCGTATTAGATGTCAGGGTAAAGCCTCATTTACACGGAGGTCGTTTATGGTAGGCGCACGACGGAAGCGAGAGTATGAAAAAAAACGTTTGTTTAGAGCAGGCTTTCTCAAAGTGGGCAATAATGCCCCCTTGTGGGCGCTGGAGGCTTGAACTAGTATAGAGGCAGTTGGGTAGTTTCCTATGTTGAATATTATACATTATTTTATATGCAACAGAAAATAATACGATAAAGAAACCCTTTTGTTAAAACACAATCAAAATCGGTTCAATCAGTTTTAAATTATGATTTTAAATATTCGTATGAGCAAAGGTGGGCGCGTAGTGGGGACATTCCACTATCTCGCTCGCACGCGTACACCGTAATGGCCATTTGCCACGGTGACGTCAAAGTTTGAGTCGTCTGTTATTTGACGAGTGCCCCCTCTATGATTTGAATGAATTCTAATTTATATTTTATTTTATTTTATTTTGTTTGTGGACTTTTACGGGAGACACTCGGCCTCACAACGCCCAAACTGGGAACAAATATTTGAGGATCACACAAATGTTTGTTCCTGGCGTGGATCGAACTCACCGCCTCTCGTTTCACAGCCGACTCGCCCGCTGCGCCATCGAGACTTGTCGCATTAACACTTCGGATTATAACTATTTAGTGTGAAAATTTAAAGTAGTTATTTGTACCATAAAAAAATTAATTAAACTTAACCAAACTAAATAACTTTATTAAGATCATATTAATCCCGCTTAACAGTCAGTTACTCGGTTTTAAGCCCAATAGATAATTTACATAGATACATTAAAATATTTTTATAGATACATAGACAGTTATGTCGGAGGTCGCGCATGCGTCGTAAAAATTATGGTTTTTTTAATGCACTGTTAATATAACCCGGTGAATGTGAATATTTTTTTCGATTATATTATTTTTATTACGCGTTAATGGTTTGAAAACTGGAAACGATTGCATTCCTGGTGTGAATGTGCGTAATTACTTTTTGATGGTTAACTATTAAATAATTATATAGATACACTCAACAGTCACACATCCTGACTCCACTCCTCAACCTGGGTGGGTACCAGAAACCACGAGGGACTTACGGTCCCACAACACCCAGACTTGAAAGGCTGAAAAACTTTCGAAACGTCGGGACCAAAATTAAAATAAAAAGCCGCGATAAAATCCGTTTAAATTAGTTTTATTTCAATTAATAATATATTTTCTAGTGGCTAAATATCTCCGTTATATTCAAATCACTTTCAAAATTTAGAAACGTAAACACTTAAAAAGAAATTTCCACCCATTGTTCGTCCATGATTAATAGCTATCGTTTATAATCATGAGATAACGATGCAAAAGTAACAATTAATAAATAATAGTTTTCAATTTTCACCCGTTCTTCGACTCCCGCGACTGTGAATCACCGAATCACTGTTGATGTCGCGGTTTGAGTTCCAATTCAGGCATTCGGTTAATAATTCGAAACTATTATTGACTTATGTAAAGTCCAATCGCTATTACCTGTTACAAAAATATAAACATCATCTACCCAATTTTCGGTTCTCTATCGTATTTTTGTGTGTTGACAGTTGAAAAAAAGAAATTACGTGTATAGTGGGTAGATTTGTTTATATGCCTGGAACAGGTTTAATTAAAAAAGGATAGCTTTTTTTTTTTTTTTTACTAGCCCTGTTTTATATACGTCCCACTGCTGGGCACGGGCCTACTCTACTGAATGAGAGGGATTAGGCCTTAGTCTACCACGCTGGCCTAATGCGGGTTGCTTTTTACTATAAAAATATTCTGGTGAAATCTTGACAGCTGGCTAAGAAGACTTAGTCCATTATTTCTGTTGTTGGTCTTACCAATCCCGTATTATATTCTCCCACATAATGCCAAATACTTCGCCTATAAATCACATAACAACGGTGTCAACCTTGTCAGCGTGAACTGTCCCTTCAAAGCTATAGACATGTTGCGAAACGGCTTATTTCGCAAACGATCCGTCACATTTATCTAACGGATCGGCGCACGCGCAGCTGAAATTCGCCACGCATAGATCTGTATTGTCGCCTTAATGTCGTGTAACGGTGACGGGACGGACTGGCACACATAAAGTACCGCGGACCACACTTTGTCATCACTTTTTGCCATCGGGTACCATTGTTTCAAATGTCGAATTACCACTTTAAAACTTAGAGAAAAAAACTTTGTTAATGTTGCCCATGCCACATGTTTGTATATTTTATATAATTTCAGGTTAATTTTTTGAGTATCAGACACGTGTAACAAACCCAAGATCCATCATCCACAATCAACGATGTGACAGTTTACCACATGACTAATGAGGCGATATTATAATAATTGTACCGAAATACCGGGTCCAAAAAAATCCTGCTATAAGTATTATTTAATGTGAAAATATTATTTTCGTAGCGAAATAATGCTGCCATTCCACACGAAGAGTGTCTTAATACGTTTTAAAAATTGCATTGTATTTAAGTGGTCATTTGAGTATTCTTGGCTCTTAACAAAATTTCATTCAAATTATCCTCGGTTTTGATGTATGAACAAAAACCGCTCCACGACGTCCATATTTATGAATTAATGTACAAGTTGCAAAAACTAATTACGCCTTCAACATTTAAGGTACGTTAAACTCGCATAAAAAACAACAAATCGTTAATGTACTTAAGTAGTTGTCCTAATGGTCTCGTCAAACAGCGGACGGGGCGGGACGGCAACGCGACGCTGACGGGATTGTGTATAGATAATCAAGCGTCGCGTCCCGTCGAGCGTGACGGTTCTGTGTGACATTTTCTATATTGACTAATGCATTACAACTGCTGCATGTCCCGTCAGCGTCGCGTTGCCGTCCCGCCCCGTCCGCTGTCTGGCGAGACCATTATTGTTCGGTTTGTAGACGTATTGAGGAATTTATTTTGGGGGGCAATAATATTTTAGTTATTATGTTGAAATATTTGTTATTTTGTCGGCACAGTTGCTTACTATGTTTATTTGCTACAGTGATTTTAAAATGTATTTACATGCAATTTAATTTTTAAAGTTTTTATTACTCTTCTATATGACTGAAGTTGATTAAGTACTTAGCATAAAATAATAATTATTCTAAATGTTAAGTTGATGTCTCATGTAACTATAAAATATGATGTGCTAAGTAAATATCAATCTTGAGATAACGGCCGGTTATATTTGTAAATAACCTACTTTGAATGCACGGACGTGACTTTGAATGTATAAACAAATGGCTTAGTTGATACTTAAATTATAATAACAACGCTGTACAACCGATAACCTAATACTAGGGGTCTCTCCTCTTGATTAGTCTAGGTTTCGTTACATGGAAAACAACAGTGTTGTGAAAAACTAAATTTACTACACGTAGAAAAATATCTGCCACGTTTTCGACATTATAAATAAATGGACTATATTGTACTTATCTTCAGATGCAGTCTAGATACATAAATAGACATACATCGGAATCCGAATCCATCATAAATAGCCATATTGCTACTTTGTGGTGGTCACCACCCCCATACTGAATTCTGAATCCGCTCAACCCAGTCATCAAAAATCATTTTATTGTTTATGTGGCCGCGCAGTGTCACCGAGGGGCATCGACTTGGTGACGTCACCAGTACAGTTACCATCTTACGTGACACTACGAATTAGTTACAATTTACCGAGTTTTTTTTAACTACGTCTTTCTCAACTTAAAAGTAAAAAAATCGCTTCAAATAGTGTGACAGTTAAAAGTATTATTAGCTGAAGACACGCCTTTGCTTTTTTGAAAAAAGAAAATGCTGTTCGAATTTCATGTTTTGTTGTTAGTTTCTTATTACCTAAGTTGGATGGTATTGACAATAATCTGGAGGAGAAAACTCTACCGTTCCATGATTCGTTTTTTTTTTAAATGTCACGACGAGTAGGTCACAAGCGTGATGGTACACGCCACGTCTGTTTATAAACAGTATCAATACTTAGAAGGGTATATGACCATGTCTAATTTTCTGCATTATTTTATATGCACCCGATAATAATACGAACGAGAACCTATTTTGCGAAATCAAAATAGGGTGAAAAATGAGGCTGCAGTTTTAAATATTGGTATAAGCAAAGGTGAGCGTGTAATGGGAACATCTCGCTATCTCCCTCCCACTCGTGCACAGTAACAGGAGTGGTCTTCCTTGTGATGTAACATGCCATGCAGTGCATCCTTTTCCCGTCATTTGACAAGGTGGTAGGTCCCCCGTATTCAAGAGGCCGTCGGGGTTGGCACACACAACACTATGTAAGCACTATGTTTCGGTTTGAAGGTCATTGAAGGCAGAAATTACTGGGACATTATGAGACTTATCTTAACATCTTGCGTCTTGGGGTGACAAGCGTATGATGAAGAAGAAGAAAGAAAGAAACCATCAGGCGAGCACCGTGCTCGTCTTGTCATTCAATCAAATAACAAAAAAACTTTTTCAATGTATAGTCATAACATTTAAAAAACGAAGACGTAATTAAGGCATAAACTGATGATTTTATGAAAGGCAAGAGGCTGACGTAAGTTGTAAACCGTATTAATACCGTTTTAATCAGTAACATTGTAAAATAATAAAATTCTGCAGTTAGTGTGCTTGGTAAACTTTCAAGTTTGCAATACGAGTATGGTTACATAGTTATATCGTGTGTGGAAAGGCAAAAATACCAAAGCTGCAATATGTAAACTTAATTTATTTTATTTTATTTTATTTATTAAACACAAAACAGGTTACAATCATGTATGGGATACATTTAATGAACAATAATTATAACCTAAAACATGTGTTCCAGAAAGTAATATATAAGTACATACGAGTATTATTAATAATAACAATTACGTTTGAAAAATTACTTTAAGTACTTTAATTTTTTTTTTAATTTTTACTTATAATTTATGGTAGAATGTTTGAAAAGTTTTTGTTGCTATATTTATTTATATACCTTTATCTACTGGATAATTTTCAGTAAAACTTATACTTTATTGAATTTTATTTTCTCCTAATATAACAGTGAAACAGTGGATAAGTGGGCCCCTAGATATGCGAGAAACCTCTGTTATTGAATATTACTATGAGGTCCTGACGCTTTTACATTGAGGTACCTCTGTTACTGGGAATTTTCAAACCTTTGTAACTGAGATTTGATTCCTAAGATTTTTTTTTATATAGCATAGGCCTTCAAACATGCAAATGGGTCACCTGATGGTAAGTGATCTCCACCGCCCATGTACGCCCACTACCAGAAGAATCATGGGCGCGTTGCCGACCGCGTGAGACAGTGGTAACGACCCGGTCGAGCCAGCCCATTCATGCTGTAAACAAAACTGTCTACAGCGTGGCTCTACCACTCAAATCCTTAGATTAAAGTGATAGTCAAGTGACGTCCATATACTTAGAAAAAAATATTATTCCGTGCTAATAATATCTAAAGTGAAGTAGGTTTTTTTTATCTATTTGTGCGAAAGTTTAGGGATTAAGGCTCGTGTCGCGTAATGACGGCAACTGGTGCACTATGAGGAGAGTGTGTGCGTAAGGCCCGTATACGTACAGAGTCCTGCCACAGTATGGTTGCTAGCTACACTATCGATGTATGAGACGCGGTGTCTTTTTTTTTAAGTCGATGTGGCCATCAAAGTGGTGTTAACTCCACGCGGCAAATAGCGAGGATCTGAGCTCGTTTATAATCTTTTATTAAACCTGCCTGTCCCTTGAGGCATAGCCGTAATGAACGCATTATTAGGGTTGTCGGTTATAAGATTAATATTAATTAATACCAAAATAGATGTTTATTTCCGAATATTACTCAAAATGATAATTATATAATGCTAATTAATGCTTCTTCACACTCCGAAGAGGTAAAAAGCAAATCGAAGCGCTTGCGATAAGACAGGCGGATGCCCGACGCAGGCTCCCTGTGCCAAGTATGTACCCCTATATCCGCCCATCAAGTCAACCATCAAGTCATGTCGCAAGCCCCTCGGGAGTACTGGATATACACTGGCTGATTCTGGAACGTGATACATACAACTATTACCCTTTAAAACACCTAGTAGATTTTTACATCACACAACCCTACCTCGGATCTGTCAGTGCAACTTTGTAAACTAATAAATAGTCGATTTAAATGCCGGCGTTAAACGGTCAGGTTATTTTGTTAACCGGCCCCGCATCTGTGTTACTCTCAGCACGCCGTAAACAGTTTAAATCTACTATGTTACCATGTATTAAATGCGTTAATTTTAAAATTACTACAATAACTGGGTAAGTTAAGTGGACGATTCGGTGGATGTTTTCGAAACGAATATTTTTCTGATTATGAAAATTATAGTAAATTAAGGCGCTCTTAGCACTTACAGATAGTTAAACGATTAGCGAGCTATTATGTTTTTTATTTGATTGAATGACGAGACGAGCAAGGCGCTCCCCTGATGGTAAGCGCCACGCCTGCTCATAAACAGAAGCAACACCACACAGAACTTTGAATTGAATGAATGGCACTGAACTGCGCTCGTCACTCCAAGACATATCATAATGCCCAGTAATTTCACTGGCTTCAATGTCCTTCAAACCGAAACACAACAGTGCTTACACATTGGTGCTTGGCGGCAGAAATAGAAAAAGCGGTGGTACCAACCCAGACTGCCTCCGCGTACGGAGGATCTACCACTACTCTTGCAAGCATGCAAGCAGCTTGAGTTAAGCAACTTTTGGCGCGGTCAGTCTATGGATGGGTGACCGCTTAGTATTTGAACTGAAAGCCTCCGTGTTTCGGAGGGCTGGTGAAAAGTCGGTCCCGGCTGTTATCAACTGATAGCAGTCGTTAAGACAAGTCAGAGGCCTTCGGGCGGATAGAAAACTTTAACACTAGGTTGGCCAACCATTCGATAGGGGCGGATAGTAAAAATAAAATGTTAAATACATATGCCTTGATTCCTGAACGTTTATCTCACAGTTTAATGGATGTATATTGGAAGGGATACCCAAGGTGTACAATTTGTTAATCGAATGTAATGTTGGGTTGCGAATGCTTATTATCGCCTCTTTGTTTTCTTCAGTGGCTTTATTATGATATTATCTATAATGTTTAAATGTAGCATAATTATTGTAAAGCCGTCTCAAGACTATGATCTCAAGAATCCCTTGATATTTTTACTTTTCTACTAACAAAAACCGTTTAAATAAAATATCTTTGCTTTTACTTCAGCTTAATGAGCAAACTGTTTACCGTTAATTAATAAAAGTACGAAATATTTGACTATTTAAAAGTTAGCAAACACACCCAACAGTCATACAGGCCTGACCCCACACTTGATTAACCTGAATCGTGGGTATCAGGAACTATGAGGAACTTGCGGTCCCACAACACTCGAAACAAGGTGTGTATTGCAGCCAGATATACACTGGCTGATACTGGAACGCGATCCACACGAGGTGTGTGGGACAGTATGGCAGGTGTTTAGCTTAAAGAACGCCATTCAGTGGTGATTTCGCGAAGTTTTTATAGAGTCTTGGCGATTAGGGACCGTGATTTCACAGTTAACGCGCTCATATTGAATAAGGCTCAAGGCCGGTCAAGTTTATTGCGAGTATTGTCAAGCCATCAAGAGATTGGTATTTCGAAACATGGGCTTCTGTACATCAAAAAATCTGAGATGTACCATTAGTATTAAGGATACTAAAAACAAATTTGGATTTATGGCAGGTGTAAGTTTAAAACATTCCTTTTCTTACACTTTTGTCGGGTGTTTATTAATAGCTATTTTAAATCGAACAGCAGGGATGTGAGAATTTTTCAAGCGAAACCTTGTACATCGTTTCTCACTCGGAATCCTTGAATTTATTAAATGTTTTAAATTCAGGATTCACCGTGGTTGGTTTGTTTTATTTTGCTGCTGATAAAGTTATTTTATTATCATCAACCTTTTTTCTTAATTTTTGTAGGGCTTTGTTCACGGGCTTCTTTATATTATAGGCCGCCAAATGAACAAGTGGTTCACCTAATGGTAAGTGATCGCCACTGCCCATGTGCGTCCACAATACCAGTAGAATCATGGGCGCGTCGATTTTTATCTCAAAATTATTTATGCTATTAAAAGTATCAAAAATATAATGTTACACTGTTTTTTCTAAATTGTGATTTGTTTTAACCCGTTTCTATTTATTTGTTACAGGCGAGCAGAAAAATATCAAAATGTGGATATCTGTTCGTGGCGCCGGGATGGGACTTTTCCAATCCGCTTTACAGAACAAAGGTAAGTCCGTACATACCTTACAAATAACCAATCATCATCATCATCTCAGCTTATTGCCGTCCACTGTTGGACGTAAGCCTCCCCAAGTGAGCGCTAACCATCCCGGTCTTCGGCAGCCTATCCATCCGCTACCTGCCATCTTTTTCAAGTCGTCGGTCCACCGTGTAGACGGACGCCTTGCACTACGTCTGCCTAAGCGTGGTCTCCACTCCAGCACCTGTCTTCTCTACCGACCATCTGTCTGTCTGCAGACATGACCAGCCCACTTCCATTTCAGCGTGCTAATTTTGCGAGCAATATTGATGACTTTAGTTCTCTGGCAGATGACAGATAATCAATGTCATTAGAGAATTTTTAAAAATTATTGTTTTAGAAAATAAATTATACAGAACCGTGTTTATCACGCCGTGTCTTGACATTGCCCGTGTCGCCGTTTATCCCGATACCGTCAAATATTTTCCCATAGATGCCATTGACGCTAGTGACATCAGAAGAGTGCATTTGGAGTGTTAAAAACATCCAAATACTGAAGGGAACTCAAATGGCCCAGTATATAACACCGATTTATATGGATGGATCAATACGATCATTCAGTTTTGAAGCATTTTTACATGTTTACCATATTGGCGTAGTGTTTCAATACTAGGGTTTTAAATCATGTATTATACAATTTCTTCTTTTTTCTTCGTAAAATCAATTATGGAAAAAAGTTTAAAGGGCAGATTTTTAAACGTCTGGTCTCATGATTAAATCCATTAGCATGTCGTCCTCATCCCGGAATCACTCAACAATCCACGTCACATTAGCGTGGCTTCCTACGATTGCCTTATGAATGTTTATAGCAAATGCGGAATTACGTATGCTAATGACAAATGCGATTGTTATATATCGATTGTTCCCGGTTCCCGAGGAATGCCTTTGCATTTCCTGTAATGTATGTGAATGTCGTGAATACATATTGCATTGCAGATTTGCATCAAAGTTCCCTGTTTAAATGTTTTTTCTACTAATAGATAAGTGATAGCATTTCTATGAAGATCGTAATTGGACGCAAATACACAATAACATTTCAATCATCAAGTAAAAATTTAGATATTCATTTTATTTTGTACCCTATATGTTTAAAAAAATTCGAAATGTAACCTACTTAAGTCTAACGTATTTACCGAAATAAAATCAATATCTCAAATTTTTTACTTGATATGGGTTGAAATGTTATGGCGTATTTGCATCCAATTCTACATGCTTGATTGCTTCATCACGATTCCAAGAAATATTTTTTTTGGCCGCTTCCAACAGGTCGGTCTGGAAATCATTCGAGGAGGCCTATGTTCAGCAATGGACGTCCTGTGGCTGATGATGATGATGAATACTTGTAAGACTTAGTTTCACATAAGGAATAAATATGTACGCATTTTCACGTTGTTTACACGAAGTATATAATCTCTTGAATAAACGTTGGCGTGTATTGGATTCCAAATAGCAATTTAAATGTAGAAAACGTCGTCCAATACGTATAAATTACACTCGCAAACGCTTTCGCCGTACAATGAATATTTACAAACATCAATTATTAAAAATAATTGTCCAATTATATGCACAAAAGCCCGAAGATAACCGATAGCGACGGCAAAGCGCTCCATACTTAATAATTAAGTTCATATTTTGCCTGAGTTTCGGCCCGTAAGCCGCGCGCGTCTTTTTTGACATTTTTTTCGGCGCCGGCGCGATGCTCCCCGCGGCGCACTTTATCGCAATCTGCCAGATTCACGTTTCGGATTCGATGTGTCGTGTATTTTTTTTCTCACGTTTTCATAATAATAATATATCTTGCCGGTCGCGAGTCGCGCTGGCTTGCTGGCTTATCGCGCCGTCTGGCGACACCCGAAAACCAATGTAATTTTACTACTTTGCAAATATAGTTTCTCTCGAAGTCGCTGGATCTTATATTAGTCCATAGTCTAGTATATTAGTCCTATAATATGTTGTACCACTGCAGGGCACAGGTCTGCTTGAATGAGAGGGGTTAGGCCTTAGATCACTACGCGGGCCTAATGCGCGATGGCAGACTTTACCTACTTTCGAAATATCTTATCGAGTTCTCAGGTATGCAGGTTTCCTCACGATGTTTCCTTCACCGTTAAAGCAAGCGATAATTAACAATTAATATACACGTAACTTAGAAAAGTCAGAGTTGTACGCTCTTGAGGCTGGTTTCGAACCTGCGACTTTCGTCTCGACAGTCCGTACCACTTCCCGTTGAGCTATAGCTGGTCATAATCACATCATCATGCAGATAATTTCAATGCAGTTTCCTGTAACTGTGTCAAAATGACATATTTAACCTTTTGACAAACTATCACTGATATCTGAAACATAGGTTTACGGATGTAGATAACCTAGGTCTAACCCATATATCTAATTTATATACATATCATGCACGCGTCATGTGTAAATCATTGTGGCTTGGCTGCAATATTTATAGACAAATCCATTTTGGAACTGGATTTTCACTACTGAGTAAACATTTTTCAAGATCTTGGCAGCCCTGTTGTTATTAAAAGTTAGCCTGAATATTTCGTACATATTATAATAACGGTGTCTTCCCGATTGATCAATATTAATTATTCTTTTGACGGGTTCCCCAACACCTTAATGTTTCAATCTTTATGCCATCAGAATATCGAATAATACATCAATTCGTTTTTTATACTGAATAAAATTGGCATTATCGAGTTCCAGCGATAAATAATCGACCCTTTATTGATAGGTTCGGTTTTCGAACGCGCGGTTGCTGTGATGTGGAACGTTGTACGCGGTTTATTTTTTTTGATAGATTGCTACTGGTTACTGTCGACGAAAATGGGTGAATGGGATGTTTAGCTTGTGTCGTAATGAGGTTACGCTGTTATAGATTATGTAAATGTTTGAGGAATTATGTGTGTTAGGTATTGTTATCGTCAGTTTTTGTCGGGTTTTATAGCGTTGGAAAATAGTGTTGCATAGTGTGCTGATGAATATTGTTTGCATCTAATTAATAATTCAGACAAGGTTTTGATTATGTGTGTTTTATCAATCGTTTATTGACAATTAGTCAATGTATTTGTGCATATTGTACAATTAACAAAATAAAAATACGTAGTCACGGATATTTCATACAAATCTAGCACAAAATACAGACATAAGTAACAAATAACAATCAACTAATATTCAATTTGGCCAGGTCGTTTCGCTTTTTTGAGCAACTAGGTAAATTTGGAATTCATAAATGTGAGTCAATTTACTTTCATTCGAAATTGGATTTTGCTTTTATTTTATTTTTATTGTCTGTCTTATTGAGACAAATAAAATGTGAAAAAGTCATGACATTCGTGATCTTAGATTTCATCACCAAATTTGTGATGGTGAGCGATTTTGAATCCTTAAAGAAAATTAACTTGGCTTCTGAGTGAATAGAACTAAAAAAATAGTATAAAGTTACGTATATTAAATTTAAATGCTATTTTATTGACTTTCGGTTAACTAGTTTTAGATCGAAATATAAACGTCCTAGTTTAAGTTATTGCTCGTCCAGTTTATGCCAGTTTGAATTATAAGTAATATCAATAAAACGCTTTTTAATTAATACCAATATTAGCTATTAGCATACAAACGCTAGTTATAAAACTATTTTATTAACCATCAAACTGTAATTAAATATTTCTTTATATATAATTGATTAAATCTTAATCAAAAATGCAAATAAAGGTTTTACGTTACAACATTACCAAATTCGGTGAAGAGGTTTAAGGTGGTAATAAATATAAAGGTTCTTCGAAACTCGATTAGGTGGGTCTAATGTGCACAGATTTTTTGTATAAAAAGACCCTCACGGTCGGTAAGGGTCCTGGATCATTGTAACACGTAATTCAACGTTTGAATGCATCAATGGTGAATTTGAATAGATTTCACACAATTCTATAGCTTTTCATGGATGCTTGAAATGGAGGAATTTATGGTTTTGATTTCATTCCATATATATTCTTAATATTATGTGAGTTGTTTTGCTGGCGGCTCCGCCCGCGTGAACTGCCTTTTCCGGGATAAAAATTAGCCTATAACCGTCTCCAGGGTCCCATTCATCTCTGTACCAAAATTCATCAAAATCGGTTCAGCTATTTAGGCGTGAAATCGAAGCAAACTTTCGCATTTATAAAAAGGTCTTCCATAGGAAAAGTCAATATTCTTTCAATATGTCTAGCAGCGCCGAAAATATGTGCTGACACGTTTTCATAACTTTATTTTATTTTTCCTGAAACAAGTTTCGTGGTAAAACTTGGACACACGAGGATAAAAGCGACAAATTATCCTTAATCTCCTTAAAACCCAGCTTAATCTTGTTAAAAAAGAACCACGGCGGTGGAAATACCTCTTCACAAAAGTTAAGTCTTATGCGGAAACTAACTTCTTAGTAAAACATGACTTTAATCCTAAGGGTGGAAGGAATACGTACTTACTGGAATTCAACCCACGTACAAGGAAAATATTTGGACATGTACACGAACCCACAAATTTGATGATCAGAACCTTGAGAGTTGGTGTTGCAATACTAAAAGTTAATCATTACTAATGTTATTGTAACTGTGAATCAGATGTTTATTTCAGACTAAATATGTCATAATTTGGAAACAAAATAATAGTTTTATGATACCCATGATAATTAAAAATGAAATGAAATTCTGTTCCCGGGATTAAAATTTGAGCCTGGTTAAGGTTGAGCGACAGGCTTCTACCTCATCACAACATGGCATGAATATAGGCTCGGGGAAACCTAGATGCATCTATTACTTGCCTACCTCTTCGGGTATACAGGTATCACCCTATGTATGTATGTATGTGTTATATATTTGAATAATGACGCGCCCCTCCCCGCGCGACTCATGTATACGTGACCTGTCAATAAACCAGTGCGTAACCAGCTAGCAATCGTTTCACTTGTGTCCCGCATATTTAACAGTGGCGACGAGTACCCTTCATTTAAAAGAAAAAAAATGTCGACTCCTTGCGTGCAATTTGGAATTTTGCATACGTTCGACCACAATATCCAAACATGGAAAACGTACAAAGGGCGCATAACACAATATTTCGTTGCAAACGATATCAATGCAAATACGGATTCCACGGGCGGAAAAAGAAAGGCAATTCTTCTCAGCGCACTCGCCGAGGGTACCTATAAGCTAGTAACGGATTTAGCCTTACCGAAGGACTTAGAAAATGTACCTTACGAGGACCTACTTTCACTCCTGGACGACCATTTTACACCGAAGTGTGTCGGATTTGGGGAACGCCACAACTTTTACGCGGCAATTCAGCATTCTGGAGAAACTCATTCACAGTGGGCGGCTAGACTGCGAGGGTTGTCCGAAAAGTGTGGGTTTCTCAATGTTGAAGAGGCGCTCCGTGATAGATTCATCATGGGGATGCAGCCGGGGCGAGAAAAGGAGAAGCTGTACACGAAGGACTTGGCCAATCTCACATTGGCCAAGGTTGTGGAGATGGCGGTCAACATAAGTGTTTCGCGCGCCGCCGTCGCTGCCAGCGCGGGCGCGCCGGCGACGGTGTCCACGCCAGATCACCAGCTTTTCAAGATTTCGAATAATGTTAGTGGCGGAGTGAAATCTAAGTGTTCGGTGTGTGGTTATACAAATCACAAATCGGCGGAATGTAGATTTGCAAATTATACGTGTAGAAAGTGTCACGTAAAAGGTCACTTACGTAAAATGTGTACAAAAGTGAATTACGTCGAGGTGGATTTCAGTGACAAGGCTGATGATGACGGTGAGATCTATTATATCCGTTCATTTAAGGGGCAACCTATGGTAGAAACGGTTATTATCAACAATATCCCTTTTAGATTCGAAATTGACAGCGGGTCTGCAGTAACGGTAGTCTCAGAGGTGTTCTATAAAACTCATTTTATGTATGTGCCATTATCACGTACATGTAAACAGCTTATGACGTATAACGGTGGCAAAATAGTATGTTTAGGTACGTTGCGTTTACCGATACGATACGCCGGGCTCGAACGAACTATTAATTTATATGTGGTCCGCGACGGTGGCCCACCGCTTCTGGGTAGGGATTTTATATCACTGTTTACCCTACAATTAGCACCGATAAATTATTGCATAGACTCAGATGTGACTGTCCAGGATATACAACAAAGATATTCAGAATTATTTTCGGATAAGTTAGGGACCTTTAACAAGTTCAAGGTAAACTTAACGTTGAAAGAAGATGCAAAACCGGTTTTCTGTAAGGCTCGGCCTATAGCATTTGCATTGCGCGATAAGGTTAATAAGGAAATCGATAGATTGGTTAATTTAGGTATTTTAGAGCCTATAGAAATTTCTGCATACGCATCCCCAATAGTACCAGTCTTAAAGCGAAACGGGGCAGTCAGATTATGTGCAGATTATTCTGTTAGTATAAACAAGCAGCTTCTAGTAGAACAATACCCGCTCCCTACAACCAATGAATTGTTTTCAAAGATTCATGGCGGCCAACAGTTTAGCAAGCTCGATTTATCTATGGCCTATAATCAACTTGTTTTAGCGGAAGAGTCAAAAAACATAACATGCATCAACACTCACCGCGGGTTATATAGATTCACACGCTTGGTATTTGGTTTAGCCAGTGCTCCGTCTATCTTTCAGCGCGCGATTGAAAGTCTGCTGACGGGTATAGATGGAGTCCTGTGTCTCTTAGATGATATTTTAATAACGGGAAAAAATAGGCTAGAACATTTAGAAAAACTAAACGCCGTCCTGGAACGTCTACAGAATGCGGGCTTAACGTTACAAAAAGAAAAATGCTGTTTCTTCCAAAACGAAGTTAGTTATCTAGGTTATATTATTACAAAAGATGGGTTAAAAAAAGCGCCAGAGAAAGTTAAGGCAATGGTTGAAGCGCCTGTTCCTAATAACGTTAATCAGTTGCAATCATTTTTGGGGTTAATTAATTACTACCGGAATTTCATACCGAACGCATCTACTATTCTCAGTCCGTTATACGAACTATTAAAAAAGGGCTGTAAATGGAACTGGAACGACGTTCATGACACGGCTTTTAAGACCATTAAGAAATTGATGACTTCCGATCAGGTTCTCGCGCATTTTAACCCAAACTCGAAGATAATATTAACTGTAGACGCTTCCCCAAGCGGGTTGGGAGCAATTCTGTCACAAGTAGGTGAAGACGGGGTTGAAAGGCCCGTTTCATTTGTTTCGCGTACATTAAACGTTGCGGAGAAGCGTTATGCTCAAATACAAAGGGAAGCAACGGCGATTATTTATGGCGTGCGCCGATTTCATCAGTTTTTATATGGTAGAAGTGATCCGTTTGTATTACGAACGGACCACAAACCATTATTAACTATTTTTGGGCCCTATAAAGGAATACCGGAGATGTCAGCAAATAGGTTACAACGGTACGCGTTGTTCTTGAGTAGTTATAATTATAAAATAGAATATGTGCGCAGCAATAATAACAGTGCAGACTACCTATCGCGCGCGAGCCTGCCCCGCACGGTTCACGAGTGCGCGTGCACCGAACAGTGCAGGTGTTGCGATTGCGAAGTCGCGTACGATCGAGCCACTTACGTTTGTTTTGTTGTAGACGGCAGCATGCCCGTAACAATGGAAAAATTACGTAACGAGACCCGTAATGACGTTGTTTTAAAATCAGTTATAGATTTTATCTCGAATGGGTGGCCACGGAAAATAAATGACTTACGGTTAAAACCATATCACTCGTGTAAATCACAACTATCATATGAGAATGGTTGCGTTATGAGAGGCCACAAGGTCGTTATACCCAGGAATTTATACCAAACAATTTTAAAAGAATTACATTCTTCCCATTTAGGTATAGTAAAAACTAAGGCCGAGGCTCGGTCAAGATTTTGGTTTCCGGGGATCGATCAAGCGATCGAAACAATGATAGGGTCATGCGACGTCTGTATTCAATTGCGCCCCTCTCCCCCGCGAGCTCCACTAGCCCATTGGCAATCTCCACGCCGGCCTTTTAACAGAGTACACATTGACTTCTTAGGTCCGATTAAAGGTTGTGTTTATTTGGTAGTAGTAGATGCTTTTACTAAATGGGTAGAAGTGTACAATATGAGCACTATTACTTCTTCTACTGCTGTAATAGGGAAGCTATGTGATTTTATGGCAAGGTTTGGTGTTCCGAAAGCTATAGTAAGTGATAATGGCACGGCTTTTTGTTCGCAAGAATTTGAATTGTTTTGCGCGTCAAACGGGATTTCTCATTTGACGTCGCCGGTGTATCACCCGCCCAGTAACGGCCAAGCAGAAAGCTTTGTCAAAGTGGTCAAAAAGGGAATAAAGTCTTGTCTGTTGTCTAACAATACTGGTAAAAATGCATCGGTTAAGCTATTAAAGTATCTTATGGACTATCGGAACTCGGTCCACACTACTACAGGGATGTCTCCAGCTCAGTTGGTATTTGGTCACAAGTTAAGGTCACGATTAGACTTGATTGATCCTAAGTCATCAGCAGCCTCGTCACAACCCGCCTCCGATCTTGGTAATAATCCACAGTGCTTACAAACTAAGAAACAAAGAAATAAGATAAAACATTTAAAAATAAACGATGTTGTACTTTATAAAAAGTTTTCTAATAAAACTACGTTTACATGGGGTAAGGGAGTTATACTAAAAAGAATAGGGAGAGTGATGTATTTATTAAAAGATTTAGATAACTCGGGACGCTACAAAAGACACATAAATCAGTTGATGCTTTATAAAGGGACATATGAAAATTCTCGGTATGGTGTACAAGATTCAACTGCATGCAATGCAACTGCGGACACAGTTGGGTCATTCCCCCCGCTGTCTTCACAGCCTTCGTTGTCATTGTCGACGCTGTCGATGGGGGAAGAGGATGAAGAGGACCCTCAACAGACGCTTAATGAGCAGCAACCTGATCCTTGTCATACACAGGAAGCGACGTCCGAGAAAGATGCGGACAATGAAGATGAGTTCCACGAAGCGGAAACTGAACCTGCGACCCAGAGAGAACCACAGGTACCGAGGAGAACGTTGCGTAAGCGCCCCGAGGTCTGTTTTAAAAAATACTTTTAGTCACGTATGTACCTATATCTACGTTAAGATAACTATTTTTAATAGGGGGAGGAATGTTATATATTTGAATAATGACGCGCCCCTCCCCGCGCGACTCATGTATACGTGACCTGTCAATAAACCAGTGCGTAACCAGCTAGCAATCGTTTCACTTGTGTCCCGCATATTTAACAGTATGTATGAATCCACAAATTCTTCTTGTTGTTGTGTTCGTTCTAAATTAAATATAATCGCTAGCTTGTATCAGTACTATGTGGTACATAAATCCATGGGAGACTTCGACGGTAGCGTCACTGATGCCTTCTGTATGACGTTGATAAATGACGACAACACTGGCGCTGTTGGATAAATAAAAGTAGACTCTACAAAACAATTCAGTCGAAGTTGAAAGCGTAGACCAATGACAAAGTTAGAAAGCAAAACTAAAGCATACAGTTTAATGAGACACAATTACCATCAAACCGTTCAATCTGATCTTGATATAAAAATTATAAACCGACGTGTTCAAAGACAATAGTATTGTAGATGTGGAAAATGCGGATATTAGCGGACTTTCTAGCGGTTGTGAAGACCGCAAAACTGTCGCACGCACGACTGCTCGTAGAAAGGTTCTTTTTGCTAAACTCCGTGCTCGGTGGCACGGACGTGCGGATTGCGGAGTTCTCATTGTGATTGCTTTTTAAGATTTACGGATATGTTAGATATTTGACATCGGTTTGATTTGAGCGCTCTGTACGCTTCGGGTTGAGGTCGTAGGGTCCCTACATATTAAGCTACTAACTGCCGCCGGTCCTCCATGTTCAATATAAGCTCAGATGATGGGACTTCACATAACATCGAAATTCTTAACTAAGGCCTAAAGTCTTTTGATTGCGAAATACAAACTCAAAGTTGTAATCTGAAGGTCACCCCATATCAAATGTACATGATGCAAGATCCGTGTGTCATTTTTTACAATCCTCCATACAGCGATTAGATCATACTATTTTTTTTTCAATTAATAAACATCTGTTCGTGCAACTGTTAAGTGATATTTAATAGCCACTTCCCGTGTTTTTTATAATTTGCTTCTTTTGTAATAACATTAACTACAAACTAATATAGGGTTTGATTGATGCAGGTTTGCTTTTGTTTTCGTGCTGAGTTATTTTGAGTTGATTTGTAGTTGTTAGCTTGTTGTATAATAGCAATATTTCCGCTTACAATAATTAATAAAAAATGGCATTTTTTATTTAGTTAATGAAAAACAACAAATATATCAAGTAGGCGATAAATTTTAATAACTGCATCACGATTATAAACAATTTTACTGTAGTAAAAGATTTGATAATTATGAAATGTGCTATTTTGCAAACTTCAATTTTACTAAATTCTGTGTGCAATACTAAATGCATTCGTTAATATCGCATCTTTAATTTTGGGAATGTTACAGTTATAGATGTTTATCTTGCTTTCTAAAACTACTTTGTTTCTATGAAATAGAAAACTGTAATTGTCAGATCTTTTGACACTTTATAGATTTCAATAATTACATGCAGAGAATATATTATATTTTAATTTGTACAACTAAATAAAAAACTATCGCAAGAATACGAGCATAAGCCTCCGTCCATAAAAAAAATATACTAAATTTCTAAATTTAAACATTAAATCATAAATAGGTATTATACAATTTCTTTATTTATTGTAAAGAGTGAATCCAAAACTGATAGTCATCTAAGATATCTGAATTGTATTTAACACAAGGGGACAGAGAGTACTTCACGTAATTAGTGTTGTCATCGTTAAATAACGTACACACTAGTGTAAACTACGCGGTTTATTGGAAACTGGCAACACAGATAAGCCATCAACCGCTTGATCCTATTTTATGACTCGGATCCGTATTTTTTCGTTCTCTTATCGATCCTTTGCGTGAGAAAGATTTTTTTTAAATTGACTTGTGATCTTTTTTTCTATTTTAGATAATATAATAATATTGAATTGGTTAATAACTAAAGTCATATTTGTCTCGCGACATTTCGTTAACTCTGTAATTAGGCCATCCAGGTAATTGACATTTTACATAATTACCGAGTTGTTGCCATATCAAGACAACATTAGCAGGGCAAGATTTATACGTTGGAATTTGGCATTATCCAGAGTACGCAGTTCAATCAAATAGGATATTAAATATTGATGATGTCCTTGTTGTTGAAATAAAATTATAGTGTATTGAAGTTTTTCCTACGAATGCCGCTATCGAAGATCTGTGAGCTATGTTTGTGATTTTTCTATCTGGGTCCCTTGATGATGCGGTCGAATAACTGTACGTAAATCTCATTAAATCTATTATGAAATTACTTTTTTATACGTATAGTGGAATAATTCATTGAATCCATCATAGTGTTTACAACTAGTCGGGAAAGTTTTATAGAGGTGAAGATTGGGTACGACGCGACGACAGCGCGAATGTTCCTTTGATTCAAGAACTTTGAAACGATTTGTTATGACGGGAGCTAATAAACTCAGTTTATTAATGAACTGAGCTTAATTCCTTGGTGTTCTATACATCGATAATTTCTTCGATGATAAGTTAATCGTGCTCATCCATACTCTTGCAGCGATCTGCGTCATATTTTATTGATATTTTGATAGTGAACACAACTCTTATTTCAAAAATTGTTTTTAAATATTCAAATAATATTCCTGATAGTAAGCAAAAAGATGTTTTCTCGAATCTCGTACAGATAACGTGTCAAAAACAAACAAAACGAAAAGAACACTTAGAGCCAAGATCCGAACGCCATGTATATTTGTTCAAGTCGTTTTTTAAAGGACCACTCCCGGGCCCTTACTAAGTGGCCGGTGCTGATAAAAAGTAACTTAGAAGTAGCTTTTTGACGCGACTTAATTAAAACGTCATATTTTAAGTTGTAAATGTGGATACGATAAGAATTCTAAAATGTTGTGGAGAACAACTACAAGTTTTGTTGAAGTTGCAATGCAATGTAAAATTCACTTGATTATCAAGTGCATTTCTGTGTTAAAGTAAAATGTGATTGTTGAATATATGATTATACATTTTTCATAAGAAATAGTTGCACTTGAATTGGTAAAGTTCTTTGTACTTCAATTTCCACCAATGAATAAAAGAAATGATTGGCAATCTGTCTCGTAAACAACATATAATTTAAAGTTACGCAGTTCTGTTATGTCACCACTTTTCTATAAGGTAGGAGATTATTGCATTCACGTTTTTATTTATGTTCTTTTATAGTAAAGCAGCCGGTGCGTTATTTATTACTTTTGTTAAAATGTTTACGATTCGTGAAATGATTTCTATAGTTTACGTAAAAATTGGCCGATTAAACTAGTCTTGTGTCAGTTGTGTTTTTATAATATTTTAATGTTCTGCAACCTGTTTTAACATACTTTTGCGCTTTTTAGGACAAGTTTCTTGAATTACATACTTACTTGGATACTTGTCTATTATAGTACATTTCCTTATTTCTGCCTGACATTTTCTCAGTTCAATACAAAGATCCGTCTTTCTATTTAAATGCTCCTCCTTAGTCAGGTCTTGAGACTATTGTCTCTCATTTCGGCCTCTAATTTGTCAAGTTAGCGCTCTTTGGATTCAAGGTACGATCTGGCACATGCATTTCTGTTCAAAGTAACGTATTACTACTACATATATATGTTTTTAATCTTTTACTTTTCCTGGCGAGTAGAAGAAAAAGACGTGTCCTGGCGAGTACTAGAATTCGTCTTTCCACAAATTCTATTGTTCACATCAGTATATTATACAGAGCTAATATTATTACATTTTATGGCACATACGGCATCATCTTGGTATTGCCAAATAACAAAGGTCCTACGAGTAAGCAAATCTCATATACATTTTGTTTCAATTTGCCATATTACAGTAATTTCACGTATACAGAATTCGGAATATCAATCAAGCAAATGATAGTGATGCTGGCGTGACCCGGTTCTTTAAGTGGAAGCACGTATATTTTCGCAATAGTAAAGCACAGCTGAGGTGTTACTTTATACGTGAAATTTCCTTGATTTTGTAAATAACAATACTATTACATATTATTCACGTTTGTAGCTTACTTAGGTTTAGAAAACGGTGCTGAATTCGATGCTCTTGTAGGATCATTTATATAAGTAATTTGAATAAATTACCCTGGATGTTTCAGATGCAACACCGCCGTGTCCTTAGCTAGTACAGACATGAGCTTATGTTATATCATGCTAGATACTGACTTGACGAGTAGACGTCTCGTCCGATGGAAAGCAAATTATCGTGATCCTGATGGTATTAGTTTGTTTCTTTAAATTGCCTCCCCTAAACAGTAGCAAGCAACGCCCAAAACTTTGAATTACAAAGTATTGCATAGCACTGGATTGCGCTTGTCACCAGTGATAAGATCTTAATTCTCATAATGCCCAATAATTTCGTTAGCTTCAACATTTCACATTACTACTTCTAGTAACGCTATAAATGGAGAAAGCGTTGGTACTCAGCCGGACTCATGCAAACAAGGGATCTACCACCTGGGAGCTTAGGACGCACGATTAGGAACACGAGATAATTTTGTTGACTCGTTTTGTAGTTGAAAAGCAGTTTTATTTGATTATCTCTATATGTCTATCGAAGCTAACATTGTTGCATAGAATACTCGACTTGTTTTCGCAAGTAGAGATAAAGTTGGGAAAATAGTACTGCTAACGTTCCGTGGTATTTTGTTTACGAACTCTAACATGGCGGCGTAGTTTAATTGAATGTTGACACTTTTACCCCAGATATTTGTCATCTCCCACGTTTCATCATCATCATCAGCACTTTTACTCCAGATATTTGTCATCTCCCACGTTTCATCATCATCATCATCAGCCACAGGACGACCGCTGCTGAACATAGGCCTCCCCCAAAGATTTCCAGACCGACCTGTTCGAAGCGGCCTGCATCAAGCGAATTCCTGCTACCTTTATTTATTTAATCGTTTACTATGTCATATTGCATATTCTAAGCTCCCTAGGCTTATTTACCTCCTCTTAGCGTATAATAAATGCATTGACTTAGCTATTGTAGTGTATTGTAGCTCTAAAATAGAAGTACATAACCCGAGTGTTATTAGCATTTTTTACGACACCAATTTTAGTTACTATTTCTCACGAATATGGTGCTGTTGCGCGCGCGCAGTCACGATCGGTGCTTATGATATTAAATATGAGTGTTTCCGAACGTTAGGCAACTTGGGAGTGGTGGGCTCACGGGCCCTAAACATTTGTATTGTTCTTTTATATTTGGTAAACGTGATGCTGCTACGAGCCTGTATGAAATTTGGGTCACGGCTGTATTTTAATAAACAAATAACAGTCACACATATACACCTGGTCCAAGATACGATACTGTCGCGGGTATATTGAGATGATTTCGGTTTCACGGTATCAAGACCTGCAAGGAATATTTATTTGGCTATTGCGCCATGATGTGAGTTTGCTGTTGTGATTCCATTTTGCACTAGCACGGCAAAGTGGCTGTAAGTACAGTGCAGTCGAAACATCTACCACGTCAAGTTGTTGTTTGTCAAGTTATGTCCCTCGACGGTCAGCAGAATTTTGCTGGCCTGAAGTTACTAGATATGCACTGGCAAAGGAGTCATGATGGCTAGTTTTTCACCATGTGTACGGTGGTGTATCATGTGGGGAGGTGTTACGAAAATATAAGGTACCCACCCACCAGCATTTCTTGATTTTCATTGCCAAAGATTTTGGACGAATTGGATTCGTCTAAATCGTCAACCATGTTATTGTTTAGGTCACCTAACACAATGTTGACGTGATTATGCCAAAAATTTGAGATGAGAGATATTTTTCTAGTCTACACTTTAACTACTTACCTACGGTCAGGTAAAGTAAATAAGTAGCATTACGTATCTTCATGTAATATGTAAGACCGACTGCTAAAAACAATTTCGAATACATAGATATTTAGAATAATGTTCTTGGTTAATGACACCTCCTAGTCCAGGATATATAAAACAACGAAACCTCATCAACAAGACAGCGTTTGAAGCGACGCAGTCTGGTTTCGTTATGAAGCAACAAGGCTTGCGTAATGTGTATCGACTTGGTATTTATTAATAGGAAACCGGGCCGCCGCGATCTGATCCTCGCTGCCAGCAGTTGGGATAGTGGAATGTTAAATTAAATATTTGCGAACGATGCGGCTCTTGGGCGCTAAATAGAACAATACGACTAGCATTAAAATAAAAAACAGAAAACTTGACAGACGAACTGATAAAGGTCGCAGGAAGTCGTTTGATGCAGGCCGCTTCCAACAGGTCGGTCTGGAAATCTTTGGGGGAGGCCTATGTTCAGGACGTCCTGTGGCTGATGATGATGATTAAAATAAAACTAATTTAAACGGATTTTATCGCGGTTTTTTATTTTAATTTTGGTCCCGACGTTTCATGAGACTGTAGTGCCATCTAGTTAAAACCGGATCATTCAAGTTGCAGAAGTCTCTTCACATGGATGTAGCTTTTTGTCAGTCTGCATGTATTTCACAAGACATATATCCGAGTTGCGGTCACTACGATATTTCGCGGTTTGTTCGACCGCTGCTGGTGACATTTTGACACCTCTCGCTAATATGTTGTGAATACGTGTCAGATTGTTGGGTAACTTACTTATAGATAGGATAATTTGTGGTGTTGCGTTATTGTACTGACTTTTGGAAAGGTCTAAGAAACGATCTCCATTCTTTTTTGAATTTAAAGATGTACGCACCTGTAACATACGTTTAAACAACAAGAAAAATGAAATCTGAATAAGGTAGTTGACTTGATTTTTTAATTATTTTGATAAATAAGTTACGTTACATACCTAAAACCTACTCTTAACTCCTCCCTTAACTCCTTTCTCACCCTTAACTCCTCCTACTCCTACTCAAAAGCTTCTCTTGAAGGCTGGCAGTGTGACCATGATTATTCTGGCATGATGTATACACTTGAGCGGTGGAGATGATCGCTTACCAACAGGTGACATACTTGCCCGTCTGCGGGTCATCTGCTATTAAAAATGGATCACCTTTTGGTAAGTGAAAAATATACCAACGAGTCACACACATAGTCCTGACCCTACACTAGATAACTCTGTGTCGTAGATATCAGGAACTACGAGGGACTTGCGGTCCGACAACACCCAGACCCGAAACACCTATGTGGATCACACAAACATTTGTTTCGGTGCGGGAATCGAACTCATTGTCACTTCGCGATATAGGCACCCTAGTGCCAATCTATGTGCCCATGTATATAACGTGTGACAAAACAAGTTTGAGTCCGTCGATGGAGGTACAGCAGGTCGTCGGCACAGATGATGTACTTTTAATGATGTCCTTTAATGCATAAATAATGTTAGAATTATGTGTCGCCGGCGGCCGTTGCGAATGCTGCGCGCGCATGTGATGCAACACTCGTTTTGTGGACACCATGTATGTGGCTACGGTTTGTGTAATAGAAATTCATGTATTTTTTTTTATTTAATTGAAAAAATCGCTCGCCTGATGTTAAGCGCCACGCCTTCCCATAAACAGATGTAACACCACACAGAACTTTGAATTACATAGCATTGCATGGCACTCAACTGCGCTCGTCACTCCAAGACGTAAGATGTTAGGTCTCACAATGCCCAGTAATATCACTGGCTTCGATGTCCTTCAAACTAAAACACAACAGTGCTTACACACTGTTGATTGGTGGCAGAAATAGACTCTTCCCTCTTCGGAGAGTGAAGAAGCAAATCAAGGGGCCTGCGACAGGACAGGCGGATGACCGATGCAGGCACAGGGATACAAGAATGTACCCTATACCCACGCCAACCAACCATCAAGTCATGTCGCAAGCTCCTCAGGAGAGCCGGATATACACCGGCTGATCGTGGAACACTGATCACTATGGCAGGTTTTAGCACCATGTGTACGGCGGTCGTTATCCGGACGCATATGAATACCTACCACCAGCGTGTACCTAAAACTGTCATCGTATTAGAAAATTATCAATTTTCCCTACTGGCCTACTGTTATTTTATAAAACTATCTAATGAATAGTAGATGAAAGTCGATCGTCGCAGCCCTCACGTGGACGGCCCACCGGTCGGTTCCGACCCAGTTGCCCGTCACGCGTCGCGGCTCTACGTGACAATATCATGTGTCACATTTTCACAACAAGTACCTTTTTGTGACACCGATTCACAACCGGATGGTTTGTTTTTAACTTTTAATTTATTAATAGATATGTTAATATGTAGGGCCTTTAGGATCCGGCCAGACTACGGTGTATTATACACCGACTATGGCCAGTTTTAAATTTTGTTTTTGTTTTAATGATTTCCATGTATTCGTCGTACAAAATAGTCTGTCGCGAGACTAAGGGCTTACACTCTACAGTGTAAACATTATAAATTCTGTACGAAATAATTCTGTGACCGACTTATGCATCCGTCGTAATGTGGACAGGCCCTTACTTGCCGAATAAATATGTAATTGAATAGATTGAGTACTGTTGTAAACTATTTAGTTACATATTTTATTGTGGCTGAAGTTTCATTGGGCCCAGCCGTAAACAATAACAGCATAATTTACACGACTAAAAAAACCAACAAACTTACGCGCGTCTTGTCAGCAGCCGTAGTAAATATTGGTGACGTAATTAAATAAAACTCATAATTGCGAGTTATAAAGATAACTTAATTTCAAACGTTTCTATAAATAGATATGTGTTGTAATTAAATGTTACGTGACCCTACTGATCGGTTTAAGGTGTTGATATGGTTATTAGTGATGATATAACGGTGCAAAACACCATAGAACATAACAGTTTAAGACGCCACATAGAATAAGTTTTACATGAAGCTCTGGGAGTGAAGTGGCAGCGTTTGAAGATTGAGATAGCTATGATTTAAATTGTCAGCGAAACATTAAGGTTTCAATACCTCAGTGGGGAGTGGTAACTGCCGAGATGAAAGTGGCAGGTTCGGAACCAGCCCCAACAGCGTGCTCCTTTGAATTCTAAGTTACATGTGTATTAATTGTTAATTTATCCATGCTTTTTCGGTGAAGGAAACATTGTGAGGAAACCTGCATACCTGAGAAATTCTCCGTAATAATTTAAATGGTATGTGCAATAATAATAAATTAGCATTAGTGGACTAAGGCCTAACCTCTCTCATTCCGTAAAAGAGACCCGTGTCCATCAGTGAACCGTGCATAATACAGGGCTACTACTATTATTATTTATAATTAAGTAGCGAATTATTTAACTAGTTCGCGACTTTCATAGGTCTACTTAAAAAACCAATGGACGAGTGTCGCGCTTTAACGCGTAGACTTTACCTAAGGTTGAAGAATTTTTTTAAATGACTGCTCCCGGTAGAAATCCGAAACAACGTGTTCATGCGCTAGGGTAGGCTTGCAAAATACCAGAGCGGACCCGGACACGAGTTTGGTGAGCGGGGCACGTTGTTATGTGACGTCTTGTAGTTTTGTTAGTCTGTTGACTGCGATAAACACATAAGGGCAAGCTATAAACATAATCGATTCAAATGCGTTCTATTAATAGATATGCTAAAAATTTGTTACGTAGACCCTTAAGGTTATTTGTGTGTTCATATGTTTAATGGTTTCTTTATGATAATTTCGTACTTTAAATTATTGTTATGGGAATCGATTACAAAAGTATTTAGGCTACAACATATTTTTAGGGCGACTTTCACAACGAATCTTATCGTATTAAGCCTCTGAGATGAAAATTTGGCATTTGTAAACATGTGGTTAAATACGATTAAGGATCTTTGTGCAAATAAGCGTAAATATTTTTAAATTCTTAAATAAAAAACCAAACAGTCTTATATAATAATTTTAAAGATCTAAGCGAACAGACAGCGGAAGAGACTTCATTTTATACTATGTAAAGATTTTCTAAAAAAATTTACTTTAAATCACTCTCCTGTAAAGTTTACTCAATGTCACTTAGATATTTTTTCCTTTGAAGCGAATGTTTGCATAATTTCAATTACATAGTATAACTATTTAAACGTTTTTTTTTTCATTAATACAGAATGCGGAAATGTATATAAAACATACGTACATGTATATATTTAGTATGTATAGGTAATATAATACCGTGGTAATGTTTCTAATGAACGGAAATCATAAACATGTACTTGTGTAATGTGGCATTAAAAATTCTCGAAATTTAATTGATGTCTAAAAAACTTAATTATTGCTGGGATATCCTAATATAGGAGATTTATATCTACTATGGCATTTATGGCTCGCACATTAAATCGTGTTTGAATGCCATTTAGTTTACATTATATTAAATATCTATTAATTTTAAATAACCTCATTGCTTTAATGGCAGCGTACATAAGTTATACATAGATAATTGTATTACACTTTTAGATTCGAGGAATCAGACGTGAGTGACAATGATTTAACAATTTTATTCATTTAAAAAAAATGGAGAATATGCTCAGAAAATTGCGAAATTCGAGAAATTGAAACCTATGGGATTATTACTCATAATAACTCACTATTCTAACGATATGGCTTATTCTTTGTTGTTTTGTTCATTATGGATCTGAAAATGCTTTCAAAAAAAAAACGACGGTAACAATTGTATTAAAAATGAATGAATCAATTAATTTTCGTCACAAGTTAAGCGATTCAGAACATACTAACGACTTGAACGTTTGAAATCATATTCCCACACATTTTTTTTCACACCATTTATCGATATTACAGTTCATAGCTATATAACATCAAGCTATGATGCACGGGAGCAGGAACAGCTAGTAAACAATATTAATAAACACAGATGTAGCGGCTGTCTGGAAACTGAGCGCAATGCGGAAGCGAGCTAGCCGCGCTAACTGACACGCACGGTTACGGCACTTACCATCAGGCGAGCACTTCGCTCGTCTCGTCATTCAATAAAAAAGACCCCGCCCATTACGCCTGAATGCTATGTAAATTGATGTAAAAAATAATTAGCTAACTGTACAACGGGGCTGACAGTTGGACATTTTAATTTCATGTTGTTATTACCGTCTTCTGGACGAAATTGGGTTTCAAAAGCTAAAAAAATCCGTGTGGTTTATAATGTTTTGCATACATATAATCTTTATCACTGTTATTTAAATGTTAATTAAATTTTGCTTGCAGCTCCGCCTGCGTTAAAGGCTAGTTTTTTTTTCTTCCTGGGAAGTGGGGACCTAATTTAAATAAAAGTCGAAGTATGTTTCTTTGTGTCGATGAACATTTTTACTAAGTTTCAAGTAGTACGAGTGGTAAAAGCCACTCTGTAGATAGTTTTGTCTACAGCATCAATGGGCCGGCGCAACCGGGTGTTACCATTTTCTCACAGGAAACCGATGTAAAGTAGCGGCTTGCTGCTGCGTTTCGTACGGTCCAAATCCCGCTCCCCTTCCCAATTCCTTTATTATCGCTTCCCTTTAAGATCGGCAACGCGCCTATGATTCTTCTGGTATTGTGAGCGTACATGGGCGTTGGAGATCACCCTCAGATGACCGACTTACTCGTTTACCGGTCTATACTATGAAAAAAATCTTTTCTATTGTATTTATATTAATATAATAAAAATCTTGTTTTAAAATTAATAATTATATATACCTGCGTATTTTATTTCATTTTGAGGTAGGTCGTGCTTGACCGCAACATTTCATACATCGTTAAGTTAATCCTGTACTTTAATTATACGCTTATACATTTATTAGTGAAATGACTATTAATTTGTATGAAGATGTGTGTGATTTAACTTCATTACTTGAGGTTAATAGTCTAAGGAGAAATACTTTACCTGTAATTAATACGGTCGTAGTAAATTAATCATCAGTAGCGCAGTTTTATTACGTACGCGCTATAACTGCTGTGCTGAGGTCTCGTGAAATTATGATTTACTTTTGCTATTGACTCCGCCCCCTGAAATACTGGTGAACTTTGTAGGCTTGAGTACAAAGTTAGTAACACACATACAACCAACTAATCATTCAAGGGAAAATAAAGGGCTGGAGGAGGCCCGGTCGTAGAAGGATATTATGGCTTAAAAATCTTCGCCCATGGTTCAACATGAGCACAAGAGTATTGTTCCGAGCAGCAGCTTCCAAAATTAAGATAGCCTGTATGATCGCCAAAGATGACACTCAAAGAAGAAGAAGTTAACTAGCGCCAGCAAAATCTCCACTTTCATTATTTTGAACAGCGACAACTTTAACAGTAGGTATGTTAAAAAGATATTAAATGTCAATTTCATCTCTCTATCCGCGTCATAAACAAGAAACTGCACCACACAAGAAAAGCGATCAGGTCAGTATTATTCCCGGCATCAAGTTTAATAGCACCGCGTTGCATTAATATGTTTTTTCCCCACACAATGCGGCGGGACTGGTCGCTCCGGCGAATCCTATTATGGCAGCAACTAGGAAGTGGTTGATGCACCCTCAATTACCACGAACAAATGGAGTAGTGGAGTTGTAAATTGTACACAGTGAGGCATGGTGCGGCGAACGTTTTTGCCAACATGTTGTCAAAAGTGATAGCTTTATGATGTTTTTAGATTGAAATTCCACGCGACAGAAATCACTTATTTCTCTTATCCCTTTAAGGTCGCGACCATGGTTCTTCTTCTAGTGTGGGTGTTCACGAGCGGTAGGAATCACTTAAAATCAGCGTCTATTTATGTTAAACTGATTTGGTCACATTTTGAGGAAACCGCAGGAGTACATACGTCGGTTGCAAATGCCTCTGTGCCACTGCTACATCACCATGGACGGTCCAAAACGTTACCATAACTAGATGACATAACAATGCCAACTGTTGGAGAGTTTTTTTACGATTTCGACGAGCATTTGACCAAAGCCATAAATTATAACTCAAATGTCAAATACGTGCTAAAATTAAGACGTACAAACATCGTCTTTAATGCAATGCCTGTACTGACACTATCGTATGCATCCAGCTTGCTTTTATACTTTTTTACCTGATAATTATAGCAAATAAGAGTTCGTTGCTCTCTCTAATTGCTTATAATTTTGATGTCTTGCTCGAAATGCCGCGAGGTAAAAGCCGTGCCTCTTTTACCTCCTTTGTTACACAGATTTGCTGTTTGACAAACATTTGTTTTTGGCATTTAATTAAGTTAATTTATTCGTCTTTGTCTTAAAATTGCTAAAGGTCAGCGATCAGTCGTTTCTGATTTTGAATGATGAATTAATATTAATATAACATCTATACATACTTCTGTATACTTTAAATATAATTATATGGTTTGTTTATTTTGTTGCGTTGATTTAAGATGAAATATATTGATATAATTTATTCTAAAAAGTTGTTAAAGGTCCGCCTGCCTCACTCAGAAACTTACTTACTTGAACTTACTTTAATAATAATCATTAAGTAATTCTTGGAATTCTATTATTTCCATAGTCAGTCAGGTAACGCTTTATGCTTAGGTACTGAGTACAGAAATGATCTTAATTGGAATCACTGACAAATACACAAATTTTAAGAAATAATTAATGAACCTTTACCTTAATTATGGACTCTGAGTACAGCAGAGCAAATTTTAACAATACGGTACAGGGAAATATCTAATATCTATTGCACAAGGTACAAAAATAAAGTTCTATTGTTGGTCGAAGTACAGGGCCGTGTGTGTCACAATTCCGCGTTCCTATGCCTGTATCATAACCAGTTGTTAAAGCTTTATTTCTAACTGAATTCTTCATGTAACTAGCTGAAAATATTTAACGAGGGAATTTATACATTCTGCGCATGCGTTAGCTATAGTGGAAAATAATATGTGAGGTAGTTGTTAAAGTAATTTGTTTATAAAGTCCCTTGTTTTGGCACGGCCGCGTGACTGCTCTACACCTGAATGTAAGTTTAGTAATAATGATAGTCCCACTGTTGGGCCTAGGCTTCCTCTACTGAATGAGAGGTGTTGGGTCTTTTCTCCCACGCTGGCCTTATGCGAGTTAGCGAAATTCTCTTCATCAGAATCATGCCGACCTGTATAAAGGCTTCTTCACATTCCGAAGAGGGAAGAAGCAAATCGGAGGCCTGTGACAAGACAGGCGGATGACCGATGCAGTTACAGAGATACTAACCCTATACTCGCCCCAACCAACCATCAAGCTTATGCCTTTATCCCCGAAGGAGTGAGCAGAATTGCAAACAGTGCTGCACCCATGTTTCGCTGAGCGTATTTTTGTCCCATGTTATAAGCGATGAGCTTATTCCAATCCCAGGCAATTAATATCTGATATTTCGGAGATCGAAAACACGAAACATAAATTGTGATTGCCCGACCTGGGGATTAAACTCAGGACTTCAAGAATATCAAGCCGTACACTGGCATTAGATCAATAAGACGATTTATATAACCAATCTAAAATCAATATCATAGAAATTCCCATAAATACTACAAAGTCAATATCAAATGAAACATCAAACGAGCAACGTAAAAATTATCATGTCAAAACTCGCACAGTAGTAATTGTTCAGTAAACCATATTCATATCACGCTAAAAGCACCAGAAATTCCACAAATTCCGTATGTCATAAGCGCATGCCGTGTGAGGACTGCATTCGGCACCCCAAATACCGGCACAGTTGAGTTATAAACAGTTACACAACTAACAATGTGCTAAGTGATCACTAATTAGCTCCCACTTGGTGTATTGAGACAGCACACGTGTACGGTACCGTTACAGTAAAGTCCGGACCGATGAGCTGTGGTTATAGTGTAAACAAAGTCGAATTTTTGACTTTTATACGAGGAATATTTTTATGAATGAGATTTAATTCTTACTGATGGAGTTACACACGTTTCGTGGATTATGATGTACTCGGATCAATTTCCAGGCTAGGATATATTTTGCGGGAATTTTTGAATTCTATTACAATACAATACAAAACTCTTTATTGTATAACCAATAATCACTAAAATGATTTAGCATAGGAATGTTTAATGGTTTTACAATGGGCGGTCTTATCGCTACGAGCGATCTCTACCAGACAACCTTTGGATGGACAGAAATTGAAGTAAAAGAAGTCACGCTGGTGTACAATAAAAAGAGAGAGAGAAAGTGAGAGTCAAGGATATCAATATTTATCTAGCCATTATGTATCTATAAGTGCCCAATATGGCTATAGGCATTTTATCTAGGGACCGAAATATCTTACGGAATTATGAATTTACTATTTGCATTTTCAAAATTGGAACGGTGCAGTTTTTTAAGTCAATATATTTTGGAATCGATTTAAATTTTTGCCGACCATACTTTTGTTTACGTTTTCTCCAAATTCAGTTGAACCGAACTATAGTGTTTACTTACCGCACCTTGTTTAAACAGTTAGCAATTTATGGTAGTTTCATGGTGTTGACGCGTTTATGTGATAGTTTGTTTTTGTGGCGTTTGCTTGGGGTTTTGAACTTGTATTCTTTTTAGTTTTGTTTGTGCATTTGGTGTGCATCTAAGTTTATTTTAAGGGTATGGTAAATGTCGAAAATTGTTGCGTTTGCGAACGGTACGAATTCCGTGGTATGTTAACTGCAATCAGAAGATTTTAGATTCTAGTAGAGTATAATATATTGGTATAAACTACAGAAGATCGCTGTTAGTTACGGTATCTGAAGACTAGGATTGATCATAGAATAAAAATATATTTTAGAGCTCGCCCGTAAAGCTTGCTCGTGTATTAATTAGGGATATTGATATAACAAAATATATTGGACGTCCACCTACTAAGGAAGTCGCTGGATGCAGGCCGCTTCCAACAGGCCGGTCTGGAAATCTTTGAGGGAGACCTATGTTCAGCAGTGGAAGTCTTGTGGCTGATGACGATGATGATTGAAATAATATCGATATATCTATTTTATTGCGATTTATTTTAAAAATTAAAATTAAATTTGAATGTCTCGTCAGCTCGATGTTACAGCAAGCTTTGGTTCAAAAACAAAAATAAAGCGAGCGTCAAGTGATGTTTACATGAAATATGAAGGTACAGTTGGTCATATTTATTCTAAAGCTGCCGTTCTCATTCATATTATTAGCACTTGCAGCACGTTTATTTTTGCATTTTACCTTGGTTAGCATGATGCAATGCTGACCTATATTCTGGGACAGTGCAGACCGAGGAGTCTTGCAAGAGGATTATAATAATAAATACACCAACAGTCACACACACAGCCCTGACTCCATTGTAAGATACGAGTCTTGTGTCATCGGTATCAAGAACTATGACGACGACTACATGGTGTGTGGTTCACTATGGCAGGTTTTATCACTATATGTACGGTGGTCGCTATCCGGGCGGATATGAAAATCCTACCACCAGCTATAATACATTTATAAATTATTAGTAAAGTATGAAAACTAATGGGATTTATGAGGATTTGGGATTTGTGATATTAGGAGTAATGGGATTAATATTAATGTGATGGAAGTATTATTAAATACACTCTTCGTTTCTTTCTTTCTTTTCTTCTATTTTCTCGGTATGCGTTCTCCCCACCGCGTCATCACCGAGCCCCGCATTGTCCGGAGTCAGTACAGGAATAGTCGTGACATTTTGTTCTGCTGTCCCACATAACAATCGGTTCATCATCATTATAATAAGCCGGTATGCAGGTGGAGTATTGTTGGCGCGATATTTCATGTAGTCAGGTTTATTTTAAAATACATTGAACGGAAAGTCTGCTTGCTTGGCGATACAATAATAGGCATTCACGTGGTGGAAATTGTATTTTAAAGACTCATCTCACTCTAGTATTGAGACGTTTTAGAAGATAATTGGCAGTTTATGTCCGATTAATTAGCTGGTGGGAGGGTACGTTATTGATTTTTGTACCCTACTAGATTGCGATTACCATAGACGTAATAAAAACCTCGCCATAGTTTCGTGTTACTCCATTAATTTTGGGCAGTTTTACAAGGTGGTAGGTCCCTCGCATGTGAGTGGCCGTTGTTCAGTGCCTTGCAGTGATTTGTAATTCAAAGTTCTGTATGGTGTTGCTTCTGTTTATGGGCAGGCGTGGCGCTTACCATCAGGCGAGTGCCTTGCTCGCCTAGTCATTTAATCAAATAAACTAATCAAAAAAACTAGTGCTCTTATAATGCAGGACCTGTCTGAAGTAATCCTACCCTACAAGCATCAATTTGTATGTTCACCACGGCTAGGTTTGAACCATTGCCAATGTAGGTCGTGTGCCAACCCTGGCCGGTATTAATCACAGATTTAATCACATCCTCCGATCAGAGAGATACACTTTCCCTCCATACTAGTTGCGAAACTAATCAGCGGCGGAAAAATCGCCGAGCGCAGCGTTTCCACAGGAAATTGTACGGTCCCGTCCGCATTTATCTTGATGATTGGTGATTGCAGTCTACATATGGCTATGTGAAGTGCCAACTTTTGCTGGTGACTCCGTCCGTGAAGAAGAACATAAAAAATAAGCTTGGAGTTTCTTTCTGCCTTTCTTCTTCGGGTCGTCATCAGTAGGCAGCTAGTGAAAGGTTGGTAGGTTAGCTAGGCTAGGGATATTCCTGCCAGTAAGGGCCACGACACATTTTCTTAGCTTTAAAATCCTTATAGATTATTGTTAATTTACCCTACTCCTTCCTGTCCTTGTCCCGATTTCCATATCCTCCACCCCAGTCCGTGAATCCCTAAATTTAAGGATTCTTTCCCTCTTCCTATGCTTGTTGGTGTGCCATATTCCAGAGTTACCATAATTTAAAATTAGTCTTATTAATGGCAAATGTTCTGTACTTGACTTGTCATAAGCGCTTTCTTAGCCTACATCTATACTAATAATAAAGCTGTAGAGTTTGATTGTTTGTTTGTTTGTTTGTTTGTTTGTTTGAACGCGCTAATCTCAGGAATTACTGGTTCGAATTAAAAATTCTTTTTGTGTTGGATAGTCCATTTATCGAGGAAGGCTTTAGGATATATAACATTACGCTGCGACCATTAGAAGCGAAGCATCAATGAAAAATTTTGCAAAAACGGGGAAAATTATTCATATTTGAAGGCTTCCGTTGCTAAGCTACCAAAATAATATTATTTGAAGGCTTCCGTTGTCAAATCAAAATCAAATCTATACTAATATTATAAAGCTGTAGAGTTTGATTGTTTGTTTGTTTATTTGATCACGTGGGCGGAGCCGCGAGCAAAAGCTAGTGATGAATAAAGATTTTCATTTTGATTTTTTTTAGATATAAATATAGTGTTTTCCATCAGGCAGTTCCAGAAATGAAAACAAATATTTATCACAAATTCCCCATGTAAGTCATGTATGTTTTTCGAAACGAAATCTTAAACATGAGCGGGTAGTTGTCTTGATGTTTTTAATATTAAAATTAATAAGTAACGTTATCCAAAATCTATTTATTTATTTAGTTACAATCAGAATATTAAATCAGTAATTAACAAAGGTTGTTTATACATAATTGCAACCCAAAATATGTGTTCCAAGAATTACAATGAGGTGTTTGCTATAGAAATAAGTACATATAAAGCTAATGCTTCAGTAGACATATATCATGATTCAATAATGGCATACAAGAAACAGATCCGTAATATCCTCAATGACTCATAATTTGCATATATGTGTGTGTGTGTGTATGTATGTGTGTATATATATATATATATATATATATATATATATATATATATATATATATATATATATATATATATATATACACACACATACATACATATTTGTTAGTTTTGTTTAGCATTTTTGTTAGTTAATTCATTGTACTGTCGACACATCCGAACAATGGGATTGAAATAAGATGTATTATTGCGGAATATTTTAAGAGAGAAAACGTTTGGTTGGCGACATCTGTAATTAATATTAAAATTCAGATCAGACAGCAAGGAAGGAGAATCTATAAGAGAATGAACTATTTTATACAAGTAAATGAAGTCACTGATGAGTCGCCTGGATTCTAATGAGAGCTCGTGAAAGTGCGATAACCTGCTATTGTATGAAATCAAATTTCGCTTTAAGTTATATCTAAAACAAATAATTTTGAAACATGTCTTTTGAACTCTTTCAATTCGATCGATGTGTACGCGGTAAAAAGGAGACCAGATAACAGCACCATATTCTAAAATAGTTCTGACCAATGTATTAAACAAATAAATAAGACTACGAGGATTTTTAAATTTCTTAGTTGTGCGAGCTATGAAGCCTAACATTATATTCTATTGCTGAAAGAATTTCATTAATCCGTCCATGAAGAATAAATTAGAAGCCATTCAAATCTGACGGAAGGGCCCTTGTCAAATAATATACGTAGCAAACTTTTTACGTCATTGTGTAAAATAGCCATTACGGTGCATGCGTGCGAGAGAGATAGTGTGATGTCCCCACTACGCGACTACCTTTGCTCATACTAAAAATTTTATAATCATAATTGCAGGCTCATTTCTGAACAGTTTTTTTCTGCCTTTTAACAAAAGGACTTTTTCGTGTTATTTTGTTGTGTATAAAATAATGCATACTATTCAACATAGGAAACAACCCTATTTATATTGCCCTACCCGGGAATTGAATACCTCACAGTTAATACGCTGCCACCAGACCAATGAGGCGTTCCAAATATTTTTTTTATAAGTTACTTAATTTTTTTAACTCACAATCTTATTAAAAGGAACATAAAAGCAACACATACAATTACGATATGCATTACAATGGCATCCGGCACTTACCTCGCTTCCAAAGTGACCGAATTAAAAAATTAATTGATAGAAATTTTTGTACGGACGCTAATTATGTGGTTGAGGATTTCTATTATACCTGTTGGGTGACTTTCGATGTATTGCGCAATATACGATAGCGGCTGTATGATGAACGGTGTCGGTGTATACTTTAGAAAAAAATAAAATAAATATTTCACGACTGTGGAACCTTACGCAGTGGAAAAATGTATATATCCAACTCCTCCCTGTGTTTCTAATTGATTAAGATTCACAAGGTAGGTAGGTCGCTCGTATGCGAGAGGCCCTCTGGGTTGGTACCAACGCTTTGTCTATTTCTGCCGCCAAGCAATAGTGTGTAAGCACTGTTGTGTTTCGGGTTGAGGACACTGACAAAACTGACGTAAAGTAGCGGCTTGCTGCTGCATTTCGTACTGTGAGTGAGATATCCGGACGCCCAAATCCACCTCCCCTTGCCAATCCCCTAATTATGCCTTTATTTTAAGGTCAGCAACGCGCCTATGATTCTTCTGATATTGTCAGATGGCACACTTACTCCTTTTCCGGTTTATGCCAAAAAAAACATAGAATACATTTTGTATTACCCGGCAATACTGCATACTTAGACTTAAATGTTTACTAGGTGTAGGAAAACGCTTCTGTAAGCCTGTATAATAGTTTAGTGTGTGATTTAGAGGGGTAAGGAATTTCAAGTACGCAGGTTTCCTCACGATATTCTTCCTTTCTCTCAATCTTTCCTATTCTTTTTCCTCACCTGCACCGTTAAAGCAAGCAATAATTAACAATTAATACACACGTAACTTATAAAAGTGCGAGTTGTATGCTCTTCTTTGATTTCAAACCTGCGACTTTCGTTTCGGCAGCAGAAAAACGAATAATACTTTTCGAAATATGTTTATTAACAAATTACTTAACTGTAACTTAAATACTTTTAGTGTTAATAAGTTTTATATCGAAATCATTTGGATACGCATTGGTAATATTCAAAGTTTTTTTCCTCGCGGTATGAGTATTAACACTAACCGTATCGAGGTCAATTATTTATATGTATTTAATGCAAAATCTTGTACAATATCGGCTCAGTAACATTGTATTGATAGAACTATAAGCAATATCTTGTTTCGTAACATTTTTTAAGTTTTCCTTACTGCTACACTCACTGAGTTAAAGAAATTGTTAGTGTTGATTACATCTGAACCTTAGAAAGAGTTTGTATGTTTTTAAGAGGTAATCTTTGTAACTACTGATCCGATTTTATACGGTGCCATGCGGGAGGCCGTCTGGGTTGGTATCACCGCTTTGTTTACTTCTGCCGCCAAGCAACAGTGTGTAAGCACTGTTGCGTTTCAAACATTGAAGCCAGTTGTATTAATGGGTGTTATGAGACTTAACTGTCCTGTCGCAGGCCCCTCGTTTTGCTTCTTCCCTCTTCGGAGTATGAAGAAGCATTTGTACAGGCCGGCATGATTCTGGTGACCACCGATTCCCCTAGGCCCCTCGTTTAACTTCTGCCCTCTTCGGAGTATGCATTTATACCGGCATCATTATGGTGACCACCGATAAACTAATTGTTTGTCGATGGTCGCTGGTTTTTTTGGACTGAACAGCGCTTACCATCAGGTGTAGTGCAATCACTTTGCCGTGCTGAAAGTATCCAGCGCCCACAAGGAGAAAGAAAGACTGCTAAGTGATACAGTGGGTTCAATGGCCACACTTATATGTTACTCAACATGTCGAAGTGTGATGTATTGGTGCGGACGGCGGCGTGTGGATAGGCGGCCGTGCGAGTGAGCCTCGGTGAAAGTGAAAGTCTCATCACGGCTTGACGGATGTTATCTACCACCACGCCGCGTTGTGGACGTGTGTCGAACGTAACGCTATGTGTTATTGGCGATAAATGTTGGTTTCGGGTCTGGGTGTCGTGCGATCGCAAGTCCCTCGTAGTTCCTGATACCCACGGTACAGATTTAATCGAGTTTTTTTTTATTTGATTGAGATGAGCAAGGCGCTCGCCTGATGGTAAGCGCCACGCCTGCCCATATACTGAAGCAACACCACACAGAACTTTTAATTACAAGGCACTGTATGGCACTGAACTGAGCTCGTCACCCCGAGACCTGTTAAGTCGCATAATGCCCAGTAATTTCACTGACTTCAATGTCCTTCAAACCGAAACACAAAAACAGTAATTACACACTGTTGCTTGTCGCCAGAAATAGACGGCGCGGTGGTACCAACCCAGACGGCCTCTCGCATACGAGGGAACTACCACCTTGTAAACCTTGTGTATGGTTAGAACTATATGTGTGGCTGTTGGGTGTATTTAAAGAAGTCCTAAAGCATGACAATATCACATGACTGGCCACCATTTGAACGAAATTAATGAATGAATGCGAAAGTGTGTATTGATTGACTTCTTATGACGGAGGTCAGTGACCAGCCAATGATTCATATTTAATAAAAGTATGCGTTTGCGTGACGAAGTGTATTTTACGCATAAATAGTTTTTTTCCTCATCATTCATAAAAAATCGTTGACGTTCCTAGTTGAAATTCCATTTATTCATAGTCAATCACGCCTGTAATCCTCGAAGGGGTAGGTAGATTCGTAACCTGTACACCGACATTTCCCTAGGTTATTTCCCATGATATCATAGGCGATCCTATCGCCATACCAGGCAGTTCCAGATTTGAATAACTTCTTGCTTTATTATTTTTGACTTAAATTATATTCTTTTAGATTTAGATTCTTTCGATAATAGATTTTGAAATAATAAGAGCCAAATACCCTTTTTTTAAATATTTTTTTGTCTGATTTTGAGTGCGAAAATAAATGCATTTTCTTTCTTTCTTCTTCTATCGCTGAATAATAACTCATGATTAATAATTAAAACATACTTAATAAAAATCGTACATAATACGATCGTCTGGTGGAAACTTAACAATCCACTTTGTATAAGTAGTCATAGATGTAAAAAAACGTAAATTTTTCTGTTTTCGTAAAGTGCACTTGTGTTCAAAATAATACAAAAGTGTCATGCGCCGCAATGTATGTGCATATTTTTGTTCTCCATAAAAATGTATTCTTAAACGTTGAGAGATAAAGAAACGGGTTGATAAGCTGTGTTGTATGTTATAAAGTGATATGTTTATAGTACTTTGGTGATGTTTTTTTTATTTTATCCGCCAATATGACAATCGTGTGACTCGCCGACTCGCTGCGCCGTGGCAAAATAAAACTTGGCGCTGTACTGTGCTTGTTTCCCTATCTCTTATTTGTCGGCAGAGACAGACAAAGCGGTGGATCGACTCGCATATGAGAGACCTACCACACAGTGGTATTTATCTTTTTTTTATTAATTTATTTTGTAAATTAGCTGTTACCCACGACTTCGTCCGCTTGGTTATTGTTCAGTTCGCAGAGTTTAGTTTTTAATTTTTTATTTTCGTGACATCCTATTTTATTTTCTAATACTATTTATTTTTCTAAAATAAAAGTAGCCTAAGTTACTCCTTGTTACATCAGCTATCTGCCAGTGTAAGTCCCGTCAAAATCGGTCCAGCCATTTCAGAGATTAGCCGGAACAAACAGACAGACAGACTTGTTTTGGTATATGTACCGTGTATACATCCAAATGCACTTAGTAAAGAGCGGTTATTTTAATATTACAAACAAACACTCCAATTTTATTTATTTGTATAGATAAACACAGTTACATTTAATACAATATCGCTAAACTGTGCACAGTTTGTTGGCGAAAGAGGCGCTCTTATATTTAAGTACATGTAACTTAATTAAAGGCAAGGATCAACAGAAATAAGGATCCATGCACACATAAACTCAAATATCAACAGAAAAGGGGCATCGATTTTACCATATAACATACTCAAGTACAATGTTTTTTTTATTTTTACTAGCCCTGTATTATATACGTCCCACTGCTGGGTACGGTCCTCTACTGAATGAGGGGGATTAGGCCTTAGTCCACCACGCTGGCCTAATGCGGGTTGGCCGACTTCACATACCTTCGAAAAAACTTATCGTGTTCTCAGGTATGCATATTCTCAGGTCTGAGGAAATATATTTTATTTAAATATTACCGGTGTCAATCTACAGGTGTCCATTACAATATTCCAAATAATTTGTCGCAAACATTAGCGCACAATGTCAAACACATTGTAATGACTGTTAGTACACAACACGACACGATCACGACACGATCTAAACAAGGTATCAAGTATGAAAGTATTGTTTTCACGCAGTATGTAATTGCGGGGATATTAAGTGTCCACTTCACCATGCGAGCTATGCGATTTAGCGATAACGGAGCTATAATTGCGCTACAAAGTTGTCGAAGCAATTATGTATCTAAAATGTAGTAAGATTACATATTGAGAAATATATTTACATGCGAGGGCCCGTCTGGGTAGGTACTACGACTTTACTTATTTCTACCGACAAGCAACAGTGTGTAAGCACTGTTGTGTTTCGGTTTGAAGGACAGCCAGTGAAATTACTGTGCATTATGAGACTTAACATCTTATGTCTCGGGGTGACGAGCGCAGTTCAGTGCTGTGTAATTCAAAGTTCTGTGTGGTGTTGCTTCTGTTTATGGGCAGGCGAGGCGCTTATCATCAGGCGAGCGCCTCGTTATTCAATCAAATATAAAAAAAGAATGCACTGTTGTCAGTTTTCCGTGTAAATAAAAAAAATCGCGATATCACAGATACATAGCTTCCTCGCATATCGCGCGCGATATCCCACGATGTGTCGGTAACCTTATATAAATTTACATTGACATAATTTATCAGCGCCGCGGGCGATCATAATCGGCGACCGCTTCCGCCGGGGCCGGCACCTGCGAGCGAAAGTTGTGTATATTTGTCAACAACCACGCTTTAATGCCTGTGCCCGGTTGTGTTTTCTATGTTTATAATGATATTTTAATTGGCAATGTTTACCGGCGTGGGGGATATATCAATTACGGATATTAGTAGCGTATGTTGAAATGCGATCATAATATTATAAGGATAATGATCTCTTACGTTTACGCGAATGTTACACATTGAAATAAAAATAATTTAAGCGGATTTTATAGTGTTTTTTATTTTCGTTTTAGTCCCGACGTTTTGAAAGCTTTTCAGCCTTCGTGGTCACGGGGTGGACTGATATGTATGTTGTCCCGAAATGTTAAGAAGGAATGATTATTGGAATGTGTAAATTATGAAGGTAAATAATGTAACATTAATAAAAAAAAGATTTCGAAACGTCGGGACCATAATTAAAATAAAAAACCACGATAAAATTAGTTTTATTTCAATAATTAGAAATAAAAGACAACATTTATTAGTATTTTTTGTACAAATGTTGGTCGTAAGCGCAACATGCTTTCTTTTTTATTTCTGGCTTAGTTATAGTGATTACGCTCCACTCTTCACCTGTTACCTAAAATATTTTGTGAGATATTCGATAGCTGTCACAGCATCCGTATTTATGTAAATATGTATGCAGATGGGTACAACGACACTGGCGGATTTTATTGGAAACGTTTATCTTAATACGTTCTCATCCGGGCTGATACTGAGCATTTTGTGATAGAAAAACCCAATATTATTTTTATCCGACCCAGGATCGAACCTGATGAAATCTCAGTCGCAGTCGTACCGCGTGCGCAATACAACAACCCAGGTAGTTTACATATGAGTAAGTTGTAATCGAGGTCACATGAATTTAATACACACGCGAATGAATGAAGAATGTATATTCGAAACAAATAACCGGTACATAAACATATCTCAATGTATTTATGAATATTTATAAACATTTAAGATATCTAATTACGAAATAACACCATTTCTAATTACAATTTATTTTTAATTTCAGTCAATTTGGCACACTGTCAGAGTTAGGTGTACATTGTTTTTATAATTCTGCTTCGACAGAGTTCATTATTTGCAATTAGAAAATTAAGATGACTGTCAAATAAACTGGCTTTAAAAGTAACATTGAAATGTCGACGATAAGGTGCCGGTGCCACTGCCAGTCAATTGAAATAGCACCAGCTGGTAGGATATTCACATGCGCCTGGATAGCGAACACCGTACACATGGTGTTAAAACCTGCCATAGTGACCCACACACCTTGGTGGATCGCGTTCCAGGATCACCCAATGTTATCCGGTTCGCCCGAGGAGCTTGCAACATGACTTGATGGTTGGTTGGGGCGGGTATAGAGGTACATTCTTGTATCACTGTGCCTGCATCGGGCATCCGCCAGTCCTGTCGCATTGCCCCTCGATTTGCTTCTTCCCTCTTCGAAGTGTGAATAAGCTTTTATACAGGTCGGCATGATTCTAGTGACCACCGATGAACTCATTATGTGTTGGTGGTCGCTAGTTTTTTGGACTGCACTACGCTTACCATCAGAAAGAAGGGTTTCAAAGGTTTTTCATAAAAAGAAAGGATTTGTTTATCCGAGCACGACAAAATAACAACCACTGAGCAACTACTAGTTTTAATAAATTTTCGTAATCATTATAAATTATTGGAATTATTAGATTCGCGTCATTAGTATTATGCGTGTAATTTGGTATTTATGTTTGCAAAAAGTCAAATTTCGTAAAATACTCTTGTAATCTGTGAAATTGATTAGATATTTTTTTGTTTCAGGTAAATATTAGAGGTGCACTGTGTTACTCAATATGTAAAAGGTAAACCTCTTCTATACGTAACCTACAAAATTTCATGTCTTATTGAAGGTAGGATTGCAAGACTATTGTTTGAGTTTTCTTTCGAAGAATACGTTAAGCCGCGTCTCCATCAAGAATATTTTGACATTTATATTTCTGGCGTGACACACTCAGAAGATAATAGCTGTTCATTTGAATAAATTAAGACGACATTAAATACATTTTCGTTAGTTTGTTCACGATAGCTCAGCAGCTTATTTTTCACGACGACCTCCGCTAAAATTCTGTTCATTAAATTATTTTAGTTCTTTCAAACTAAGGCCCAATTGCACAACAATGCTTTAACATACTTAGGCCACTAAACATTTTTGAAGAACGTCAAATCGTATTTAAATTTGTGATTAGTAAACATGTTTAGTGGTTAAATACGATTAAGGATCGTTGTGCTAAGATTATTCAAGTCCATCCACTCCTCATCCATTCGACAGAAGTAAGGGTTTTCGGTGGAGCCTTCAAACAAAAGTGTACAAATTTGTGTTGCACACACAGAACATGTCAAGATTTTTCGATGGAGCTGCGGCTTTAGACTGTGATCCTTGATGTTACCAAACAATAGGCATCAGTCCAAGTCATAAACCCTCTTGGTGACTTAATAATTCTGACAGAAAACTGGCCACTAGCCTAAAATACAATGTTGTGGAGATATATCGGTGGTATTCTCAGAGCGTGCCACAGACATTTATAGTTTTATTTTTATTTATTTCATTGAATGAGGAGACGAGCTAGTCGCTCGGCTGATGGTAAACGCCACACCTGCCCATAAACAGAAGCAGCACCATCCAGAACTTTGAATTACAAAGCGCTGCATGGTACTGAACTGCGCTCATCACCTCGAGACATAAGTCTCATAATGTCGAGTAATTTCACTGCCTCCAATGTCCTTCAAACCGAAACCCACCTTACACACTGCTGCTTGGCGGCTGAAATAGACAATGTGGAGGTACCGACCCAGACGACCTCTCGCATACGAGGTGCCCACCATCCCGGAAACTATTTAACGTGTACAATGTACATGTTATGAAAAGTGAAACACCAGTATGTGGTAACCTCGTCACAGGGAACCACTATAACTAGAAAATCGACTCGGCACTTAAACACGCCATTTTTTTTCCACAATCACAAGTCAACATTTAACGGACGCAATAGTTTCTCCCCATTTGTGGTTTCAAACGGGAAAATTGTAATATCGATTGCGTTTAAAACGGTCTGATGGATGCCGACGGCATTTACGTTGAAATGCCGTTTTGATTCCGTACAATTTTTTTTATTTGATTGAATGATGAGACCGCTCGCCTGATGGTAAGCGCCACGCCTGCACATAAACAGAAGCAACACCGCACAGAACGTTGAATTACAAAGCACTTTATGACACCGAACTGCGCTCGTCACCCCGAGACATAAGATGTTAAGTCTCACAATGCCCAGTAATTTCACTGGCGTCAATGTCCTTCAAATCGAAACACAACAGTGCTTACACAATGTTGATTGGTGGCAGAAACAGACGGCGCGGTGGTACCAACCCAGAAGGTTTCTCGCATATGAGGGACCTACCATAAGGTGTATTATATTATATTTATCGATGCTTTGCACCGGTATTGCTGAAGTCCGTGGGTGGTAGTGCTACCACCAGGCGGGCTGCATGCTTGGCTGTCTACGTGGGCAAAAAAAAGGTATAGGATGTATTTTAATAATTATTATTTATTTATTTTTTAAATAAAAAAAATAAATAAATAATAATTAATAAAATAATAATTAATAATTTTTTTTTTTTTTTATGTGTATTTTTGTTTGTACATTTTCACTTTCACTTGTTTTTTGTCTAATCAGTTGTGTGTCTTTGTATTTGTGCTGAATTATAAATGTTTCTTTCTTTGTATTATAATCATTTCCTCAATTATTACACAACTTCCACTCATTATTGAATTAGCGACCGGAATCTAACACCGGATGGTCATAATATCCGTTTTATAAAAAAAACTTGTTTGTTATAAGGAATATTACTAATCTTGACACCGATGACATTTGGACTTCCATATGATTTGATAAGATCAACATGTCACATAATATTGCTGCGTTCAGAACTCTTCGGAAGAAAGTCTTTTCCTGTGGCCACCACGTTACCAAGGGTATTGGGGGACATATGGTTTTTATGATAAATACTGCTTGCTTATATACCTACCTATACTGTTTCATAATACGGGTTAGTAATAAGGATATGCATTATGGTAGACTGTCTGATATGCAATTTTTTTGTTTAAAATTTATTTTAAAACTGAGTACGCGACTAGACTGCGTTCAAAATCTTTCCTCGGGGATACCGGGACAGAGTACTAAAAGACAGTCCCGTTCTAAATAGACGTTTGCCAGGATAAAAAACTATATCAACTGAGTCATATTCATACGTTAGCTAGATAAAAGGTTCAAAATAACGTCCAGTCACGCAGTTCCCACCATCTGGTATAATTAAGTGAGAATTATACTGAGCACGAAACTATAAAAGCCTTTGAAAATTATTGATAATACGTTTCGATTATTTTAGTTCGTAATGTGGAACGGAAGCTGTTCAATGTAAGTTAATGTTAATGTTATGTGTTTCTTTTGCTATTTGCTTTAATTAATAGTTTTAGTTTTTTATTGTTGCAAACGTGGGAGTCTGAAGTTCTTAGGGTTACAAAAAACAATATATTTTGCTTGGATGAAATGTATTGTGTATACAGATTTAGAGGAAGATTCGCATATTCTTAAATATACTTTAGTGATGACTTAGAGTTACCTATCTGCCATTTTTTTGGCACAATGTTTAAGGCGTGATAATGTTCTAGGCGAATTTTATAATTTTACATATCGTCAGTACATTACAATTATGTTTGTCTCCTTTATTCCTCCCTTCGTATAATGTGAGAATTAAAGGGACAAAAAATGAGATCGGTTAATTATTGATTAATATTATGTATCTGAACTTTTTTGACGTTTTATGCAAATCATTAAATACCTAAAGTGCGAAGATATGAGAGTCAATCATCTCATTACAGTCGATAATAGCGGATTCACACGGTTCAATTTTACTTGATTAACCTACTTTAATCAACAAAATTTGTGGTTTTTGTTGATCAATTCGATTGCACGCTTGTTCAGACGATTGAATCGCATGCGATTTAGCATTTGATCAGGTAAAATCCAACTGTGTGCACTCGATATGAGACCAGACGTAGTGGAAGCGTATAACTAGGACAGTGGTTATAACACTAGGCAAAAATAAAAATATGATGGAATTTTTAAGTATATTTAAAGTTGAATTGACTTAAGAAATACCGGTAGTAATTACAATATGTAGATCTCATTGCTCGCAATTAGTATAATTAAATGACTACTTCCTAAAAATATCCTCACTTCCTTAGCGGACAAATTCAGTACAACTTTCTAAATTAAAGCCGCTTTTTAATCTCAAACAAACCATAGACAATATTTAATGCAGTTTCTTGTTTTTGCCAAATCATTGTTTTAAGTAACGCTAAAAAGTAAAAGTGTAATTCGTCGCGCACGAGTCTATGGGTAATAGTGTGATATTTACAGTGATCTATGATTTGATGTCTATGGTGGAGGTTGATTGGTTACATTGACGCGAATGTTTACGTAGATCTGAAGATATTCAATCAAATAAAAAATAAAACCAAAATCGTTATACATTACGCGGAGACATCGTATAACATACAAAAACAAACAAAGAGAAATAGACTACAGATCTATACAAACAGAAATATAGACTATACCCTTAGTGGCGCAGTATTACGTACGCGCTACACTGTGCTGTCTCGGGTTTCGAACCCGGGTCGGGTAAAAGTGACATTGGGTTTTTCTATCACGAATTGCTCAGTATCAGTCCGCAGTCTGGAATTGTGCTTGGTATGGCGATAGGCTCGCCCCTTATCACATCATGGGACTGAAATACGCTCTACGAAATGTGGGTGTACTGGTAACATCTCTGCCTACATATTACAGGCGTGAGTGCGTGTGCATGTTTTTTTTTATCCGAGTACGACTAAGTGATTGCCCTACACGGCTACACCTGATGGTAAGCGGAATTCAGTCCAAGAAAACCAGCAATCACCGATAAACAATGGAATTTTTCCATCAAGTCGTGTCACAAGCCCCTCGAGAGGATCGGATATACACTGGCTGCTCCTGGAGATCCATACAAGTGTTTAGTCACTATGGCAGGTTTTAACACCATTTGTACGGTCGTCGCTATCCGGGCGGATATGAATATCCTTCCACCAGCATGTATGTAAAATATGTAGATGAATTGAAAACCTTATTATTGTATTGTATAAACCTTATTATGAGTGGTAGAGCCACGCTGTAGACAGCGTTTTGTCTACAGCATGAATGGGCTGGCTCGACCGTATCGTTACCACTGTCTCACAGAAAACCGACGTAAAGTAGCGGCTCGCTGCTGCGTTTCGTGCGGTGAGTGAGATAACCGGAAGCCCAAATCCCCTCCCCTTCCCAATCCCTAATTATCCCTTTCCTTTAAGGTCGGCAACGCGCCCATGATTCTTCTGGTGGTGGGCGTACATAGGCGGTGGAGATCACTTACCATCAGGTGACCCACTTGCTCGTTTGCCGGCCTATGCTATAAAAAAAAACCTTTTTGAAGGTGATTGATAACTATAGATCATTATTACTTAGAAGATACTAAATATATATTCAAAGACTGTCTAACAAGTAGCGCCGCGCATTTTATCGGGAGCATAGATAAAACCGATCGATCATAGACAACGGCCGTCGGATCTCAAACGCGGCACAGAGCTAATTAGTGTACGGACTCGTCGTCCATCGTGTTATTGTCGATGGTTATCTCGTTTGAGATTAATTACAATTTCACTTCGCAATGGTGCAAGGTAGCGCGTTTCGCATACTTAATGGCGTCTCCATTAAGTATTCGTTTGAATCTGTTTAGAAACAGGTGTGCTGGGTTTATTCATACAGGCTTTTGCTAGTAGGATCTTTACATACGTTCATGCCTGTGTCTCTGAAGAGATAGGCAGGACCAGGTGGAGCAGTTGTATTGCCTACGCGGTACGACTGTTGAGCTGGGGTTTCGGGTTCGATCCCCGGGTCGAGTAAAGTGATATTGGGTTTTTCTATCACGAAATGTTCAGTATCAGCTTGCAGTCTCGAATTGTGCCCGGTATGGCGGTAGGCTCGCCCTTTATCACATTATGAAACAACATTTTATATCTCGGAGTGACGAGCGCAGTTCAGTGCCATGCAGTGCTTTGTAATTCAAAGTTCTGTTTGGTGTTGCATCTATTTATGGGCAGGCGTGGCGCTTACCATCAGGCAAGCGTCTTGCTCGTCTCGTCATTAAATCAAATAAAAGAAACAAAACATCATGGGACGGAAATACCCTTGGCGAAATGTGTGTGTACTGGTTACACTTCTGCTTACCCCATCGGGGATTACAAGCGTGAATGTGTATGTATGTATATAAATATTAAAATCAATTTCTAAATCGACACAGAAAGTAAATAAATATGTTTATATATGAAAAAGCATTAATAGTTCGACTGCAAATCAACACGAGTTCTAAGTGACCTACAAAAAAACTAAACCATCCTTGTTAACTTCCCGTAGCGAAATTTTAATTTGTTTAATTGTGAGCATTAACCTTAATTTATAATTATTTCCTTCGGCAACGGCCTTTGGTTGAATCATTACTTTCGTTTTCAAGCGCTGCATTGATCAAATGTTAATTAAGTAAGACAACTTGTATTTTTTTTATCACAGTTTTAATACCATGGCATTGTCCCATATACATAATTTAATATGTCCTTGATGGTGCAAGTATGGATAATTTATTGTACTAGTTATTTCGTGGGTGTGTGCGAGATATTTCTCTTCTAATTTAATGTGCTTATTTCACAATGTAATGTAAATGTATACGACCAAATAAAGCGCCGGCTTCGTATATATGTTACGACATCACATTACAAATCTTTGAATTTTTCGACTTTTCTGTACTTATAATATGTACTAGCTTTTGTTCGCGGCTCCGCCCGCGTGATCAAACAAACAAACAAACAATCAAACTCTACAGCTTTATAATATTAGTATAGATTTGGGTAGCTTAGCAACGGAAGCCTTCAAATAATATTATTTGGGTAGCTTAGCAACGGAAGCCTTCAAATATGAATAATTTTCCCCGTTTTTGCAATATTTTTCACTGATTTCTTCGCTTCTAATGGTCGCAGCGTAATGTTATATAGCCTAAAGCCTTCCTCGATAAACGGACTATCCAACACAAAATGATTTTTTCAATTCCAACCAGTAGTTCCTAAGATTAGCGCGTTCAAACAAACAAACAAACAAACAATCAAACTCTACAGCTTTATAATATTAGTATAGATTATACATATAAACCTTCCTCATGAATCACTCTATTACTGAAAACTGCATCAAAATCCGTTGAATAGTTTCTAAGATCTAAGCGAACAGACAGCGGAAGCGACTTCATTTTATACTATGTAAAGATTAAAATTATGAATACGTATACTAAACTGATACTTGCGAATTTATCTGTTTAATGCGTTATTTAGTTAATTACACGGTCACTAAGTGGTAGGTTGCTCGTATGCGAAAGGTCTGGGTCGGTGTCACCGCTTTGTCTCTTTTTCCCGCCAAGCAATAGTGTGTGAGCACTGTTGTGCTTCGGTTTGGAGGACATTGAAGCCAGTGAAATTACTGGGCATTATTAGACTTAACATCTTATGTCTTGGGGTGACGAGCGCAGTTCAGTGCCATGCAGTGCTTTACAATTCAAGGTTCTGTGTGGTGTAGCTTCTGTTTATGGGTAGGCATGGCGTTTACCATCAACGCCAATCAAATCTCGTCATTCAATCAAATAAAAAAACTGAATATGTTCTTCAGGCGTATTCTGCGTTAGTTTTAAAAGTTCACTATGAGACATTTCACTGATTAATTATTTTAGTTTTTTCGAATCCATTTCACAACCATACATTGCGAATGGGCTCATATCACCTGGACAGGCAAGTCCCGTCTGATTGCTAGCGAATCGAATATCGACCACCTCCGAGATCATTATCGCTCCCGAATTGCGATACTTAGCGTTATCTCGATAGTCGATGCGTTTCGAAACACGATACAAACTCGATATCAACGATGCATCGACGAGATAGATGAATGTTGTCGAAAGTCTATTAGAAAATAAAAGTACGTTTGATGTATGGGGTCGGTTAAGATGGAAAGTGAGTTGCTACAGTGTTTTTTTTTTACGTGAATGAAGGTAGTAGGGGAGAATGATGTTAATATCTTAATTTTGGGATTTTATTTCTCTTCATATATCCGTTTTTTTTTTATTTATTCACTGAAGAAACTAAATTGATCTCATGTATCATCGTACAGTCAGTTATAATGCTGACAAATTTGTTTATCTGTAGCCCAAGTGCAAGTTTTTCGATAGTCGACACGTTATCCCTATTTACAAAAATAAATACGCGATCGCTACGGATTGTACTGGAATCGTATTAACTTCATACACATTTCTCGAACACGGATCAATAATCAAAATATTTCTATATTTGATGCCATAAAATCGAAAGACTGTTTCGCTAAAAAATATAGACAAGAAAGAGACTCTAGCGTTGTTCTTTTCATATAACAGTAATACTAGCCCTGTATTATACATGTCCCACTGCTGGGTACGGGCCTCCTCTACTGAATGAGAGGGGTTAGGCCTTAGTCCACCACGCTGGCCTAATGCGGGTTGGCAGACTTCGCATACCTTCGAAAAATCTTATCGAGTTCACAGGTATGCAGGTTTTCTCACGATGTTTCCTTCACCGTTAAAGCAAGCGATAATTAACAATTAATATACACGTACTATATGTCTCTGTACTTTTATTACTGTAATAATGCATACAAACACTGTAATGTGTGCATTTTTATTTATATATGTTTATATATCCTTTTTACATTGCATTATTACGGGGTTTTTATATTAAAAGATGTTGAGAATTTTTTAGCTGGGTAACATCTCTGAAAAATATTATCAGAGGGACGAGAGTGGGGCATACAGCCCCACAAAAAAAAATAATATACACGTATTTTAGGAAAATTTGAGGTGTTAAGCCCTTGGGGTTGGTTTCGAACCTGCGATTTTCGTTTCGACAGTCTATACCACTCCCCGCTGAGCTATCGCTGCATCTTATCGTTCCTTTCATACTAGTTTATAATTATATGAGAGCATAAATGTTTTACGATATTTAATTGTAAATAGAGCATGACAGTGAGTGACAATTATTAAAAAAACCCGCACTAGAGACGACATTCACAAATAAACGTATAACAATTACTTTTCATCGAACACCTCTGAACACAGAGCATTGCATAACTCCACACGAAACGATTACTCGTGCTAGCCCGGAACTCGCTGAATGAGTTATAAATCAAATCGAACGCGAGCTAGCCAATAGCGGTAATACTTAACACCGATTATGTACACGAAAATACCTATGTTACAGGGTATTACTAGAGTAGGATGTCTTTGATATGTGCTTGGTTATGTTTTTATTTATTGGATTCAATGGCGTGTCGAGCCAAGCGCTCGCCGAATGGTAAGCGTCCACGCCTGCCCCTAAACAGAAGCAACATCGGACAGAACTTTGAATTACAAAGCACTGCATGGCGTTAAGCTGCGCTCGTCACCCCGAGACATAAAATGTCAAGGCTCATAATGCCCAGTTATTTCAGTGGCTGCATAGTCACTTGAAGTCAAACCAGAAAATCTTAAAAAGGCGTTTCATGACGTTTTAATTTGGTATATCAAAACATATCGGTCAATGATCTACAATGTATAGTACGTAACTTCTAAAAGTCAGGTGCGAGCCCTGGAATCGACCTAGACACCTTAATATCAACAGTCCTTTCCACACCTTAAGGCTATCGTTGATCCGTCATTAGTATGATATTTTAATTTCACTAGAATTCCAACAATCCAACTGATTAAAATTTATTACGTAACGTGCTTTCTGTATGAAGTGTATGATTTAAAAAAAATCATACGCATCATCGACCTTGTTTTTTAACACGCTTTTATTAGCTTCAGACGTATGTATGTTGGTATGTTGGTATGTTGGTAGGTTGGTATGTTGGTATGTTTGTATGTTTGAATGTTGGTAGGTTTGTCTGTAACTTGTCTTCGAACGTGATTTTGACCTACTTCAAAACGTCGGATAAAATCTTGACAGCGCGATGTAAATGTGCCAGTGGCGCCATCTCATGATTTTTTCTTGTCAACTTGTAGCTTAAATGCAATAAAGGTGGCGCTGGTTGTATTGATGTGTTATATTGATACGAGTTTAGAACAAAATAAATAAATATTGTAAAAATTAAAACGTCCTTAAATATTTCATTGAATAATTGTTATAAATTACAAATTTATTACCTATAACTGTTATTGAAATTACTTCAGTAGTAAGGGATGTTCGCAAAACATTTTTTTAACACGCTTTTTTATATTATTTACAATTAGTGGCAGCAATATAATAGAACATTGGATTATAGTCTACATGACACATTAAAATAAAACAAGAAAAAAATTAAGAGATGGCGCCACTGGCACATCTACATCGCGATGTCAAGATTCTCCAGCGAATCATTACCTTCGACGCTTTGTATGAACTATGGGTGTTGTCCGATTGATCGGGTACAGTTTTACAAATGGCTTGTTAAACAAGCCATTCGTAAAACTTGTTTCTTTCCTACCTCCTTCGTGACATTTTAACGTTTCAGCGAATTTTCCAATCACAAAGATTCGAAAGAAGTTTCACTTCAAAAAATGGTAAAAAAAAAATAAAATACACCTTTTTATAGAAAATCAAACTAAAAAATTAAAAATAAATAATAGTTTAAAAAAACTAAAAAACACGCTTTTACATAAAATCCAACTAAAAAATAAAAAATAAATTTTAATGAATTCGAATTAGGAATAGTGTACAAAATTTAAAAATATATATAAATTAAGAATAGTGTAAATAAGAAAAAATATGTATTTTATTGTAAAAAAAGCGTGGGGTGCATGGTGTCAATAGTTATAAAAATATTTTATTGATAGATATAATTAGAAGGATCATCATTTTGATAATGTCTTAAAAAGCACCCCACGTTTTTTTACAATAAAATACATATTTTTTCTTATTTATTTAATTCACACCATTATTATTGTTATTATTTCCTGGCATAATATTATTAAAACTGTTATTTCGATTACAAAATCATTTCGGTGCACGCGACCGAGCGGATGTAATTTTATTGAAATTAATCACCAGCTCTTGGTATAAGAGCATTGCAGCCTCTGTTGAGCGAAGGGTCACGTATTCAAGGTTTTTGTCCGAGGGGCTTTAAAGAATAGAATGCTAACCCCCTTGAGCTTTGCCCTGGATTACCAAGAGGATATTTCGCTGTGAGAAGCCCTGAGCGATCAGCATAGAACAGGGTTTCGAAACCTCGGGTTCGCGGACCTCTAGAAGTACATAACCTATTCTACAGGGTCCGCGGATATTTTTTTAAGATAATGGCGCGATCGAACATTTGACAGGAAAGTGCAGTGAAAAAAATGCCCAAGTAATTCTGAAAAACCTTTCGTAACGTCGGGACAAAAAGTAAAATAAAAAACCGCGATAAAAAACCGTTTAACTTAGTTTTATTTCACTGTTTAACCCCTATTATTAAACATGGTAACATTTACATACAATACAAATTCAGCGATATTTTTCCATACCATCATGGAAACTGAATCCACACGCAGAACACACCAATTGACGTAATAATCCACGATGTAATCATACATAATCATAACATGGACGAGTGTTGCCATAAAATGTGTCATTTAATACATTTTGCTGCTGGCAACACAGCTTATTAGGATCGGTTCTTCGAAATGCGCTCGTGAAAAAAAACTTGTTGTTTCGTAAGTAACTCTTAAGTGCTCAGATTTTGCTTAAATAAATGCAATGAATGTCATATTAATGTAAATACGGTATAAGAATATTAATCAACTTAAATAGATAATTGATCCAAAAGGATTTTTATAGCATAGGCCGGCAAACCAGCAACTGGGTCACCTGATGATAAGTGTACGCCCACAATACCAGAAGAATCATGGGCGCGTTGCCGACCTTAAAGGCAAGGGATTGGGAAGGGGAGGAGGATTTGGGTCTCCGGATATCTCACTCACCATACGAACCGCAGCAGCAATCCGCTACTTTGCGTCGGTTATCAGTGAGACAGTGGTAACGATCCGGTCGAGCCGGCCCATTCATGCTGTAGAAAAAACTGTCTACAGCTTGGCTCTACCACTCAACTCACTGAGGTCTTTGGTTAAAAGCGATTGAGGTATGTATATGAACTCTATTACTTGGACAAATAAGTGATTTCATATGGACTGGATACCCAAAACATCCCGTTCTTTGGATCGGTTGCATATCCATTTTTTAAAAGCCAACATAGCGATGGCAACTAGTTGGAGTTTAGGAAACTGGAATTATGTACATTGTTATGGCTATGGCTCAATCAAATTTGGTTCAGCAGTTTTTAATGACCTCTAAAGTTGACTTCAGTATCAAACAACACCGTTACAATACTATAAGATCAAGAAACACGATCATGTCCATTAAAACTGTCTTGTATCCAGATATGGACATTTTGCATAAAGGCACCAAACGGCGGCCAATGACGAGCCGATGCAATGCGTTTGTTGAACCGGCCGCGCTGCGCACGCGCACCGCATTGCAATGCGTCTAAACCAGTGTTTCCCAACGTGGGACCCACACCCCACGGGGGGCAATTTGATAGTTAAGGGGTCCAATTTAAAAATGGACTCGACACGACTTTAACCCTTTGGGTTATTTACATGCAATGCTAGATATCGGTGTTATAATATGTTAAAGTGGGGCATGGCCTAAAAAAGGTTGGGAAACACTGGTCTAAACGGTGGGCCCTATTCGTTTATTGCGGGCAACAGGCTCGCCTGGGAACACACGGAAATTGACGGTTTTATTGTTGTTACGTGTGGTGTACGTCTTTATAAATCTGCCACGTATGTGAGGTAACTATGTAGAGATTGTGTGAAAATGCTGAGACTCATTTTTTTTATCCTAGTACGACAAAGTGACTACACTGGTGGCTGGTGGTAGCATACTCATACCCGCCTGGATAGCGACCACCGTACACATGGTTTTAAAACCTGCCATAGTGATCCACACGCCTTGTGTGGATCGCGTTTCAGGATCAGCCAGTGTATGATGTATGGATGACCGATGCAGGCACAGGGTTTTAACAGCTTGTGTACGGTGGTCGCTATCCGGGCGGATATAAATCCTACCGCCAGCAAACCGTCTACCGGTATAGCTTTAAAGAAAATGATAAACCAACATTTTTTCTCACGAGCATTTCTATACTTCAGTATTGATTGAAGGGAAGGACTGACGGTTACCCTGACCTTTCATCAGTAAATATGATTCTATTGATAAGTACAATATTTAGTTGACAGGCTTCCGCGATAATATTATAAGCTAGTTAAAATGGTGTTGAAAGATAGGGTTGCCAGATTTGATTGGAAAAAAATAATAACCCCCAACACGCATAGTCCTGGCCCCATACTAGGTTAAATATGTATTGTGGGTATCAGGAACTACTAGGGACTTATTTGTGGATCACACAAACAATTGTCTCGGTGCAGGAATCGAATCCGCGGCCTCTCGCTTCACAGCCGGCTACTCGCTCACTGCGCCACGGAGGCTGTCTAAATAATTGTCTAAAAATTAATAAATCAATCTTAAAAATTACATATATACATAGGCTCCCGCCTGTTTCTCGTAGTGGTAGGTAGAGACAATGGATTTCTACTTGCTACGGTCCTTCCATACAGCCTTGGCCTCCTTCACTCTCATTATATTCTTCATGCATGCACGTTATTGTAGGGTACTTCTGTCTGGCCTTTCTCAAGAATATCTCCGACTTTATCAGATAAAGTTCGCCTTCCCCTCCCAACTGTACTATTCATACTCGCCATATATACCTCTATTTGTTTCGTTAATTTCCTTTCATCCATCCTCTCTACACGTCCAAACCATATCAGTATTTCTTTCTCAGTCTTTGTCACTACATCTTCTCTCACACTAAAATCTCTCTATCTTAAATTTCGATTATAACATACATCTGTGCTAAAACAAGATTGATCTTACTCCGAATCAAATAATAGGTTCGTTGAAAGCTAGCAACCCCAAATTACGTATTTTCGTAGATGTTTGTACGAACCTAATTCATAAATATTAGACACTTATTTTTTTTAAATAAATACACCCAACAGTCACACACATAGCCCTCACCCCACACTGAGATTCAAGTCTTGTATAATTAGTATCAGGTACTACGAGACACTTTCAGTCTCACAACATCTAGACCCGAAATAAATATTTGTGGACATTTGTCTCAGTACGGAGATCGAACTTGCGACCAAAATACTACACGGCCACTGCGCCATGAAGGCTGTCAAACTACAAACAAAAACCAAAAAAAACTATATACCACAACATAAAACATCCTTGTATCCCTGGTATGGTTGGCAGTATTACACCAAATACACTCACTGGTCGCAGCGCTTTTTCCCGCCAAATGATGTGAGAGGACGCTATAACCACTGTACTATAACTCAATATCGGGTACAAATTTTAATAAGGGGCAGCTCATAAATGTACATGTGAATAACTGACAACCCGGCTAGTTAACACTAAAATGCCACGGGTGTAGATTGTACCTGTTTGACCCGGCGCAGGTCGCGGCGGATTTACTGCCCAAGGTCGAACGACGCTGACGCCGGTGTCAACGGTACGCCGCGCCGGATACATTCCATTCGTATAATGCGTCATCCTCTTTTATAGCACATATAATGCAAATATCGAGGCATTTTAGAATTGTTTTAAATGCCATTAATTAGCATTCGTTAATGGATTTTTATCGACTTTTTTGTAGACTGTACATGTTTTTAGAGTTGAAGAGCCCTAACACGTGTGTTTCTGTTTATTGAAGTGAAAAATTCTTTAACCGCGTTGAGCACTTTTTGGTAGGGGATAAACTTTTGGTTTCGCGTCACCGACATGCCAATGTTAATTCAGACTATACACGTATGTCGCATCGTATATACGACCGTGTGCTGTGCACAGTTAGACGCTTTTTGGATGGGTGAAATCTTGTGAGCTCTGAGTATCTGTAGCTATGCAGGTGACGTATGGAGTGGAGTGGAGTGCAGTGCAGTGCAGTTGAGTTGAGCGTAGTAACAGAAAGGTAATCAATATGGCTTTTGTGGGGGGTGGGTAGCTATTAGGACCTCCAGAAATGTCATTCACAAAGGTTTGTGGGTAAAATGGGTGTAAATTTTAACTACGAATTTGATTGATTGACTCCATGCAGGCTTCGTTCGTTATTTAGATTTTCAGAATAGACATTCTGATAAGATCAGCTTAGAGACAGCCCAAGGCTACACTTTGGGGCTGAGTTATCTAGCATTAAAAGTACACAGTCATCCATTATCCGGCTTCACACGAGGTCGTATCGGCATATTTATATTCAAAAAATGTTTGAATAGATTCAGTATGCGCCAGAGAAAGTTATGGCACCTTTGTTAGGTTATATAATGGTTACAAATAGTTACAATAGCATTCCGTACATACATAAGCTCACGCTGCTATCCCCGAAGGGATAGACGGAGGAGCAGCAAGTGCGGTTCGCGCGAGTTTCTCGTCTCACGATGTAAAAGGGGATTACCCTATCGCTATACCGGGCACAATTCGATTCCCGGGTAACTCATGCGTGATTTTTTCGAATCGAAATAAAAGCATTAACAAGATTCGGAAACTCAAATACCATCCATATACCGAACTTGGCGCTGATCCCAAAGCCTCTCTCGTTGTTTGCATGTGTGGTAAAATTGACTACATGGATTGTGTGTCTTATGTTGGACTCAAGTGATAGCTTGTCTGTAGTCCGTTTTGTCTACAGCATAATGGGTTTGGTCGACTGGGATGGACCTGCTGTCTCACAGACAGCTTTGTTGTTGCATTTCGTACAGCCAGTGTGATTCCTGAAGGCCCTAATTTCCCCAAATCCCCTTTCTTTGCCTTGGATCGACATCCACGATTCATTAGACATCATGGGTGCTTATGGGCAGTTGTGAACACATACTTTCATTTGCTCCTTTGCAAAAACTCTCTGACGAAAATGTCTCAAATTCAAAGCCGCCTTCAACAATGACCTCCAAGAAAAGAACTAAAATTATCATATTCCATGTTTTTTTTCTATTTAAATTATCATTAATGCAATGTGTAAACGTTGTTAATTTCACAGTAATTACCATAAACAAGAAAAATATATTTTATATGGAATTTAAAAGTAATTTTTCTCGAGACTAAAGTAATTTCTGAACTGTCACACAGTGTCCCGCCAATTTGTAACGTCATTACCAACATCAGAAAAACAATCAGGCGGTTAATTTACGCCGTACTGCCAACATTGTAAATTTACACTTTCTTTGTACACATGCACCTTCAATAAGGTTTAAATCGTGATTGAAAAGCATACTTACCTGTATGTCATTTTGTTAATAATTTTTATTTAATACCTCAATAAACAAAGGTCATCAAAGAAATTATATAGAATGTTTTACATTGGAAATTAACTCTTTTTTTTTGGTTGTAATTGGTTAAAAATTGCCTCTATATGTTGGTTTTTTGTGTGCGTAAATCTGAGGATAATTTCTTAATGACTTACGGCTATCCTTCGCGGTTAAACCGATGTGTGTTTTAAGAAATAACTTTTTCGTTTGCGACTTGTTAAATTCCTCGCTTCTTATTTATTTTAATCGGAATGGCTAACATTTTGTTTTGTTTTTGTGGGATATTTCAGATTCTTAATTATAATGTAATGCGGCAATAACTGGAGGGTTTATTAAACTTCTGGAAAACCATAATGAATCCCGCGCATACTTATGAGATGAAAGAGATTCTGATGCGACTGAGGCTATTTCTATGAAATGGTCTTGGTAATCTGCAGAATAAATTCATCTAACAATACTTCATTACTAAAAATGTACAGGCACCCGACGCGGGACGTGAACCCGTGACCCGTCACGTGCACGTGGCGCGGAGGTCGTCATTACGTGACGTGTTATCTAATAACAAATCACACGAACAAATATACAGACGTACAAAAACCATTCGCGGCCCGCCCGTGCCGTAATGTTCACGATGGCACCGTCTGTAATGGCGTAGACAAAAGTTAATTTATTGTTGTGTTTTTATAATTTGTTATATAAGGTCTTTCCAAAGCGAGAGTCCGTCTGGGTTGATACCACCGTTTTGTCTATCTACCGCGATGCAGCAATGTGTAAGTGCTGTTGGTAAGGTAAGGTCTTAAAAAAAGACTTGTCCACTTTGTCGAGTAGTAAAAAAGACTTGCTCAATTCAAGTAGCATTTAAATTGGTTGGAAGCTGGGATGCCCTGGGCCTGATTGTCAGGTCAGGCTATCTTTTATGTGACCTTTTCTAAAATTATTTTTAACTGAACAATTTAAGGATAAGTGGTGGGATATTCATATCCGCCTGGATTTTGCCGCAGGGAAAATATATCTTACGATGGTCTTCCCAGGGGGGTACTCTGCTCCTTCCCAGGAGTGCCAGGAATGATTATGATCATTTCATATTTGCTAGATCGGGGCATTAAAATATAATTCCTACTCACGGTAAAAAAAACACGACATGGCTTTCAACGAATATAGGACAGTCTCGGGAGATCCTGGGGTGGTTACTGGTCCCTGCTATAAATCAAATAAAATCTATGGAAAATTTTATAAACCATATGATTGTGTCAACAGATTTTTTTTTTATTTGCTCTGTGTTTCGTGCAAGCCAGTCCGCGTACGCTGCGTCCCTGACTCACATAATTGCACGGCGTACGTTGCACGACGCCAGCACTCAGAAATTAACATTTAATTGCTAATGCACCTCGACCTGCGACCCGGCGACCTTATTACACACACCTGCTCAAATCTGGGGGAGTGCAACCTCATTCGTATTGATGCATCTGCCCAAATCTGCTGTTGGTTGACATGATACTGTACTGTTGAAGTCAACTGGTGTGATTAATGTTATAACAAACAATATTCATATGTTCACCTGTAACACTAAAATGATAGATAAAGATTCTGTGATGAGTATAGGGACCCTTTATTGTCAAGCTTATGCCAATACCTAGTAGTCACTCTTCGTGTATATCTTTTCTGAATCGAAAAACTCGCACCATTTTTGATTGCAGCACTTGGGATTCGAAGATTTCAGTGGTTTCATAGTTCAAGCACGCTCCCACTGGACCAATGAAGTGCTTAAATAATTTTTATAGTATCTGCCGGCGAACGAGCAAGTCTGTACGATAAGTGATCTCCAATACCCATGAAGGCCATGAATACCAAAGTAATCATGGACTTGTTGACGAACTTAAATGAAAAGGGGTAATTAATGGATTGCGAAGGGGTGAGCCTCTAGATATCTCACTCACCATATCAAACGCAGCAAGCCGCTCTTACTAAGTCACTTTTCTGTGAGACAGTGGTAATAACCCGGCCAGCATCAATTCATGCTGTTGACAAAACTGTCTGCAGCATGGCTCTAATCCTTAAGACTACTACTTAGAAGAGTCGTTATTACAATCAACATTATCGTGTAGTACTGTGGCCAAGTAGCCGACTGTGAAATGGCCGTGGGTTCGATTCCCACACTATATGTGATATACAAATATTATGTTTCGGGTCTGGGTGCTGTGGATCCCAAATCCTTTATAGTTCCTGACACCCACGATACAGGTTAACCTAGTATGGGGTCAGGACTATGTGTGTGAGTGTTGGATATATTATTATGTTTGGATAACACTGACTTTACCATTACAGTCAGTTGTGGTAGCATTGTCAGCCAAAATTAAATATTCTCGTTATGTAAATTGAATTAGTTAAAATTCAACATAAACAATGAATAGTAATAACCACTAATTGTTATGAAGTGTTGTGCTGACCTCATGCATGCTGGCAGTGTTTGTGGTTTTGGTTAGACAACCTTCGACGGCATTTATTTTTACATTTAATGCATAATGAAGTACTGCTGACCACAATTGTTTATGTACATATTTTGCGAACTTCAATTGTGTACTAGGTAAATAATTGGTCATGAAAGAAAATGCAATTTTTATCCTTGCTCAGTAATTTTACGAGGTGGTAAGTCGCTCGTATGCGAGAGGCCGTCTAGGTTGGTACGACCTTTTTGTCTGATTCTGCTGCCAATCAACAGTGTGTAAGCACTGTTGTGTTTCGGTTTGAAGGATATTGAAGCCAGTGAAATTACTGGGCATTATTAGACTTAACATCTTGTCTCGGGGTAACGAGCGCAGTTCGGTGTCATGCTGTGCTTTATGGTTCAAAGTTCTGTGTGGTGTTGCTTCTGTTTATGAGCAGGCGTGGTGCTTACCATAAGGCGAGCGCCTTGCTTGTCTCGTCATTCAATCAATAAAAAAAAAAAACTTGAGAGGTGTCAAGGGACACCCGGATGGAACGAAGTTCCTTTCGATTAATTAGTGAAGGAATTTTAATAAAATTTTATTTGTCTATCTATTGTAGTTTCTGAGATATTTGAATTTTTAGAGATATTTTTACAGATCTTTCTTACTGGGGGGTCGAAATTTATTTTTATTGGGGCCAAAGTATCGGGCTCAATAAGCCGATTGCGACAAGCCGTCGCACGACCCTCTAGCCTCAAAAATTACCGATTTAGGCCGAGGGGGGGTGAGGACAAATTGGGTGGGGGTAGGGGGAACGGGTTTGAACACCTGGTACTTCCATAATTCTCGAAGCTCCAGGGAGGTCGGCTAGCGTTGGCTGGTCAATCGGCGCGCGTGACGTCACCCGGAAGGTTCTCGATTTCTCTCGAACCTTCCGTTGATCGATGGACTGCTCGCGCTTGACCACCTCTCGGGCTTGACTAAAATGATCTCGATCTCGGGGGGGACGGAGGGTCCGAAGGGAGCACACCGGCTGCTACGTCGCCCAGCCCGTAAATCGGCGAGCACCGGCCGGTCTTACAGTCTACGTGACGTCACACCGAACGTTCTAGAGAGTTCCAGAACATTCGATGTGAGTCGTAATATTAAACAGTCATCCCGTAGACTATATATTAGACACTGTATAATCTGGAAGCAGCCAACATTCAAATATTTTATGATAGGTAATTTGGTGACTGGCTACTAAGGGCGCATTTATATGACAAGGAATCCCACCGCGTTGTGGCCGCGCGGCGGCCACGCGGCCGCCGCGCTCGAATCACTCGAAAAACTAATGTAAACTCTATTGACTAAGCCATAATGTTTAATACTTCGCAACGCTCCAACCACGCGGCGACTGCGCGATCGTGTAAACGGCCGCACGAAATTTTTCGCGTCGTCTAAACGCAGCCTAAACGGTGGACCGCCGCGCCGTGTTCGATAATCAAAAATTCAAATTTCAAACCACGTCTACATTTCCATATGTCATAAGTTTTACTTTTATTAACGGAATTTCGACTTTAACTTTGTGTGCTAGATATCAAATTAATATTATATTTATTCTTGGCCGGAGAATTATGTCGTGCCAACTTTTCGTACCAATTTTTTCCGTCTAGCCCCCTTTCGCAACGCGCGATAAGGAACTACGTTCCAAAAAAAACCATTTTTATCCTGGCTCAGTAAATTACTACACTGGAATTTATGATAAAAACAGTGCAGTCCGAACATAATATCGAACGTCGAGAGTTTTTATACTCTTTGGCTGAATTATGCTGAAGTGGCTGGGTGTTCACTGGGTGATCTCGGAACACGACCCATCTCAACGAACCTTTATGGCATGTTCTTAACCATATGTATGGGTAGGTTTTTATGATTATGATATAAACTCAAACACAAATTGTAATTGCACGACCTGGGACCTGAATCCAGCACGTCACGGTTTTCAGCGTCAATACGCTGCCACTAGATCAATGAGACAATCCTTTCATTCCATAGTTCTAAAAATTACGTTAATTCTAAATTTGCATGTGTAATGTGTATAACACCATCTGCAACTGACAATGTATGTTAAGAAGCAATCATTCTAATCTTTACAAAGTATGTGTTACGTGAACTACTAAACATAATCGACTACTCTAATGACTATTAATTCACCCAATACATCAACGTCGTGAACCTCCCGACGAACCAGTAGAACCTGAACTTTGCCGACATCACACGCCCCACCGTGCTCTACCTGGACGTGAATGGAGGGGCTCTGTAATCAATCTCATTACTACAGTATATTTCAATGTCAATTTACGCTTTCGATATGGTCGCACGCGACATTGAACCGCCACTTTCCATAGCCCCTCTCACGTCCCCCACTCCTCTATTGTCTACAATCACACGTTTGACTGATCACTTGTCAGCGTCGGACAAATCAAGATCGATTTCGATATTATTAACATGAATCTATTGTCTGATATCCTCACTCCCACGGCTCATTGTGTATCGCCATCCCTTTCCACCGTCATACGTGACCGCGCCGAGCGTGATACCTTCACCATTTGTCATGGTAATACTTTTTTCGGGTCCAGATAACAAATATAAGTTATGACACGTTATAAATTGGGCAAATTGACGTGACCGATTGGGGGGCGGGTTTTGAACAGGGAACCATAATAGCTTTTTTATCGAGGTCGATGGATTTTGTTGTTAAAATGTCACCGGATTATTGTTTGTTTTTCTTTTTTTAAGTTATGTGACGCTTGCGAAGTTCTTCGGAAAAAATAAGACATTTCCAGGAAATGAATGATGTGATTTAAATTGTCGTCTTTATGCCATCTTATTTTTGGTTGGTAATTTTTTTATCTGACAAGTTCATCAGCGAAAGATATTATATCGACGGCGACTAGAATTATGTAAAACTTTATAATGGGTAGATTCCTTAATCATTGTAATGGGTATCTTAATAATAGTTTTTTTAGTTATACAGCAATCAGCATGCATCCATCATAAGCATGTCAGATGTTAATGTGACTCGTGTCTCGGCCTAAAACTATAATGGAAACAAAAATATGTATTTTACCGCGGCATAATTCTGGCGACCTACGATGTTCGATTCTTCGATTGCGCCACTTACCGTTAGGTATAGGATAAAAAAATGTGTTTTTCTCTTTTCCAAACTCACATCCGTCAGTACACATAAACAAAACGTTTCGGTTAGTTTATAACTTACCGGAAACAATAACGTTTCGTAACAATGAATTCCCACAGCACAACGCAGCATTTCCATTACAAAATCAAAACGATACAATAACACAATGAAATGTGTTAATTTTCAAATCTTGTTTTTAATTACGTAAGCCTAAGAGATAATCATTGTCTTGTCTGTGTATCTAAGGCTGGGCTTTTACTTGTTTCCATGTTTGTTATGAAACCCTGAGGCAGGTGACCCACTTTGTAATTTGCTATCTTCTTTCACAAAAATCATCGTAACAGCAAACGCTTTTAAGTGTGTAATATGGGTATTTGGACAGGCTTTAATTGGTAAACTCATTTTGAAATAAAACTAATTTAAACGGAAGTTTTTATCAATTTTGATTCCAACGTTTCGAAAGCTTTTCAGCGTTTTCAGCCGGGGTGGACTAACCGTGAACTAACTTAAAAAACCGCGACAAAATCATTAAAATAAAATTATTATTCTTCAATTTATAAAATTATTATTCTAATATTTATTTATATGACTTATCTAAAACTAAATTTATTCTGAAATTTCATTCTGCCATGTGTGAATTGAACACACATTTTTTTTTTTTATTTTAAATATGCTTTATAAAATCGTCAATGAATTGAATGATTTCTTGAATTAACCTGACCATTTAAATGGAATCCCAAAATTATCATATAAGTGTTTTATGGTGAACACAAAATTCCTGAAGTTACAAATCCCTTTGCTATTAAAAAAGAAGTTACACTAGGCAAAGCCTTCACGGTAAATTCTAACATCTCTCAACATCGTTACTAGAATTTATGCGGAAACGTCAATTATTGTGTTACCTTAGTTCGTGCAATTGTGTAAAAAGTAAACGGCGATTTGGTTTGTTCGTGTGAAGCGGGCCGAGAATTCTGAACAAAGCTTGGACTTTACGAAGATTCTTACATAAGTGATGATGTTCGGTTGTGTTGCGTAATGTACAAGTGTTATTTATGTCTTCATTCCGCGTGCAGCGCCTAGGTCAGCTCACCTGATTGTATGTCAGGCGATTAAACGATCTTTCAAGGCGTTAATCGTGAGAACCTTAGTTTGATTGCGCTCGATTATTTGATGAGTCAATTGCAAAGTCTTAAATATTTTTAAAATATTATTATTACGGAGATTTTACAAGGTGGTTGGTCCCTCGTATGCGAGAGGCCGTCTGTTGGTACCCCTGTTTTTTCTATTTCTGTCGTCAAACAACAATGCGTAAGCACTGTCGTGTTTCGGTTTGAAGGACATTGAAGCCAGTGAAATTACTGGGCACTATGAGACTAACATCTTATGTCTCGGGTTAACGAGCTCAGTTCAGTTCCCAAGTTTTGTGTGGTATTGCTTCTATTTATGGGCAGGTGTGGCGCTTACCATCAGGCGAGCGACTTGATCATCTCGCCATTCAATTAAAATTAAATAATATCTGTTTTATAACGACTCGCTTTAGATTACATGCTTGATTAATTACAAGTGTAATTAATTACACATTGTAAGCGGTGATTTCTGCGCAAACAATTATTGTTGGCATTATAATGTTAATTATCGTTGTTATTAATTGTCACACCCACATGTTTACATGTACTGGGTTTCTTATGAACACATTTGTATGGGTTTCTTATGAACACATTTGTATGAATGAACAATTACGATATATCTTAGCATGTGTATTAAGTATATAATGGAAAATCAACTAACAGATGTTATTAATAGGGTTGCTAACTTTTTTTATATGAAATAAATATATCGACGGACAACAAAGAGTATTTTTGAAAAAGAAGATTTTTTTTAAGTTTCTTAGATTACATCTTGTGGTCCGCGCCGGGACTGGTAAAGCAGCGCTATGGGGTTTATTTTCATGTCTTTAGAACCCAATAATAATAAAACAGTATTTAGGCAGGTCGGCAGCGGCTTGGCTGTGTCCCTAGCATTACCGATGTCCACGAGCGGCGGTGACCGCTTACCATCAGACGGGCCTGCTGTTCTGCCTATCAAGGCATTACAAAAATGTAGTACACTTTATTTTTATTTAACAGAAAACAATATTTTGCATCTAAATACAGTTTAATATTTTTTTACGATATGACTGGGAACTCTGGTTGTAACGTGTTCTGCAAATGATTTTTTTATGAGGTGTCCTAGTGAAAATGTGAAAACCAAAGAAATCGTATTTATATGGTCAGTGATACAGAAACAGTAGCTTTGTGATTATTTATAGGTACATACTATTATAATAGTTTGAAAATATATACAGCCGCACTTGTCATGCTGCGTTACTGGAGCCAAAACACCCGAACCCTTTCGAATCTCCTAATTAATTTCCTAAATTCACATATTTACGATTCCTCTCTTAATTTTAGTAAACCTAAGACCGTACCTAGAAGTACGGCTATTTACCAACTGCTATACCTATTTCTATAATATGAGTTTTTTTTTATACTGACTCGGCAAAATGACTACGCTACAACTGATGGTAAGTGTAGCGCAATCCAAGAATAGTGTCGACCAACGACAAACAATGTATCCATCGTAGCTCGGCAAGATCATGCCGGCCTGCAAAAAGTCTCAGCACTTGTCATGCAGTTGCGAGTGATCAGGAAGCGGCAGATGTATTCGGTTACGTCACCGGGAGACGGTGCGAGCCGAGCACGGAGCGCGGTACACCACGCCACTCTCGTGTGAACATGACATTACGTGCTAGAACTGCAGGAAATATAGATGAAATGTGAAGAAATTTTCTGTACTGTCATTTTACATTTTTTTTATTTGACGATACGAGCAAGGCGCTTGTCTGATGGTAAGCGCCACGCCTGCCTATAAACAGAAGCAACAACCACATAGAAATTTGAATTACAAGGCACTGCATGGCACCAAACTGCGCTCGTCATCCCGACACGTCAAATTTGACATAAACCTTAACTATAGCTGTTATTTGGTGCAGTCCAGCCTAAGTAAAGAAAAGTTAACTATTTCGGACTTCTTTCCAGGACTATAGCTAGGATCGTTATCCTGAGCATTTATCTTTCTGAAACTTTTTAGCACCAGTAAACCAGTTACGAATTTTCCGGGATAAAAAGTAGCCTATGTCCCAATTCATTTATTAATCTAAAGTCGTTCAGCAGCTAAGGCGTGATTCATTAACAAACATCCAACTCACGAACATCCAAACTTTCACATTTATTGGTTATGTTTGGATATAACAGTAGTAGGATAATTTAAGAGATCAAATAGACGGAACAGTGCATCCATATCGAATTGGTAATTCCTAAATTGACTATCTAAAACGCTATTTGACACTTAAAAAAAATTGTGATGCACATTGTGATATAGGCATTTAATCTCATCTAAAGCCAACTTGCGGTAGCGTGTTACCACTGTAAACTGTATTGTAACTCAGCTGAATTTTAGAAATAAATGCCTACAGCCGCGCGGTACGTAAACATGCGATAGGGCTGCCCGCCTCCAGCATTTTAATTACATTTGCCTACTTTGTGATTCCATTTAGTTTTGTGATTATAAAATACTTTTTTATGGATTCAGTTAGAGCATTACACCCATCTCGTGTCAATTACTTTCCTTTAATCTATTTACTTTATTTATTAATCCAGACATTTATTTTCGGGAGATAAAATACTTATCCATTAAAAAACACACACATTATGTACCTACCTACTAGTAAGTAAAATTATTTTATAGTCTTACCTTTCAGAGTTTCCAGGTAATCTAAAGAAAGTTATCTCTGGATGCGTTATTGACGAATTCATGCAACCAAAAACAGCACAATATATCCTATTCGTCATAATATGTACTTGGTCTTATTTTTAGTGAAATTTTCTTTAAAAAAACAATACCGTCCGTTCGTGACTGCGGCACAGTCGCGACTGTCAGCCTGCCGCGCGCGTGCCTTGATCGAGGCGCGTAGGTATAGCTCGCGTTTCATCCATTTGTATGAAGATACAATACTGTATACTATACTTTTACTGTGGTGTTACCGACCAATGCAAAAGCCCATCGTATCTAGTACAGCGATAAGCCAGCGATAAGGGCTGGGGTGCTAGCCGGCGTGGCGCCGCGGGCTACTTTCACTGGTGTGAATGACCGCGCCCGCCAAAATAATCGCTGTTACGTCACGTACATCGAGTACGCTTACTTGCGGTTTTCGCGTTCAGTCATCAATGTTTCTTGTGCGATGTGGTTTTTTTGGAACGTAGTTCCTTATCGCGCGTTGCGAAAGGGGGCTAGACGGAAAAAATTGGTACGAAAAGTTGGCACGACATAATTCTCCGGCCAAGAATAAATATAATATTAATTTGATATCTAGCACACAAAGTTAAAGTCGAAATTCCGTTAATAAAAGTAAAACTTATGACATATGGAAATGTAGACGTGGTTTGAAATTTGAATTTTTGATTATCGAACACGGCGCGGCGGTCCACCGTTTAGGCTGCGTTTAGACGACGCGAAAAATTTCGTGCGGCCGTTTACACGATCGCGCAGTCGCCGCGTGGTTGGAGCGTTGCGAAGTATTAAACATTATGGCTTAGTCAATAGAGTTTACATTAGTTTTTCGAGTGATTCGAGCGCGGCGGCCGCGCGGCCGCCGCGCGGCCACAACGCGGTGGGATTCCTTGTCATATAAATGCGCCCTTAGTAGCCAGTCACCAAATTACCTATCATAAAATATTTGAATGTTGGCTGCTTCCAGATTATACAGTGTCTAATATATAGTCTACGGGATGACTGTTTAATATTACGACTCACATCGAATGTTCTGGAACTCTCTAGAACGTTCGGTGTAACGTCACGTAGACTGTAAGACCGGCCGGTGCTCGCCGATTTACGGGCTGGGCGACGTAGCAGCCGGTGTGCTCCCTTCGGACCCTCCGTCCCCCCCGAGATCGAGATCATTTTAGTCAAGCCCGAGAGGTGGTCAAGCGCGAGCAGTCCATCGATCAACGGAAGGTTCGAGAGAAATCGAGAACCTTCCGGGTGACGTCACGCGCGCCGATTGACCAGCCAACGCTAGCCGACCTCCCTGGAGCTTCGAGAATTATGGAAGTACCAGGTGTTCAAACCCGTTCCCCCTACCCCCACCCAATTTGTCCTCACCCCCCCTCGGCCTAAATCGGTAATTTTTGAGGCTAGAGGGTCGTGCGACGGCTTGTCGCAATCGGCTTATTGAGCCCGACACTTTGGCCCCAATAAAAATAAATTTCGACCCCCCAGTAAGAAAGATCTGTAAAAATATCTCTAAAAATTCAAATATCTCAGAAACTACAATAGATAGACAAATAAAATTTTATTAAAATTCCTTCACTAATTAATCGAAAGGAACTTCGTTCCATCCGGGTGTCCCTTGACACCTCTCAAGTTTTTTTATGAAAGCGACGGCATTTATTTACATTACTTTTAACACATCAGCGTCGGTGTAGGAAGGCGGACTTTGACGCCTAAGACACTGCCAGGCAGAAAAAAAATCATATGAAGAGATTTCCGGAGGTCCAAATATCCATTTCTCTTCGGTTGGTTATTTATAATTCGTCTGGTTTAAGGTTGATCATAGGCTGTGTGTTTAAAGCAGAGGTCAGTAAACAAGCCAGCACATTACCCTGGAAGGATCATGAACGCGTTTTTGACCTTAAAGGAAAGGAATAATTAAGCATTTGGGAAGGGGAGAATAAATTGTGCTTATGGATATATGGATTGTGCTTGTGGTACCTCAGTTACTGGGCGAAACGCAGGTGCAAGCAGCTGCTTTACGCCGGTTTTCTGTGAGACAATGCTAACATCCCAGCCTATTTATGCTGAAGACAACTGTCTACGACTATCGCAATGTTAAACACTGTTTTCATCTCCTTCGAGCTGCTTAATAAATTGAATTGACAGAGAAAGACAAAACAGTGTTTAACTGATTAATGATGAAGTAATGTTTCTAAGTAAGGCCCTTGATGTTTGCAATGTAACTGGATCAACATTAGCTGTTCTTGAAATGCGCTCCACAGGAATGTTTGGAATCCGTACGGGACATGTAGTAATGCCGTCCAGGCTGTCACAACATGGAACTGTGCAGATGTTAACCCTCTGTTGGTCATTACGACTCCCATAAAATGTTGGTTTAATTAGTCTAAAAATGTTGCCCGATGAATTTTAAATTCACCTCTAAGTTTTCTGGGGATATATTTGTTTAAAGCTTAGACCAGCAAACGAGCAAGTGGGTCTACTGATGGTAAGTGATCTCCACCGCCCATGTAGCCCACTGTACTAGAAGAATCGTAGGCGTGTTGCCGATGTCAAAGAGAAGGGATAATTAAGGAATTGGGACGGGGATTTGGGCCTCCGGATATCTCACTGACCATACGAAACGCAACAGCAAACCGCTACTTTATGTCGGTTTTCGGCCCATTATGTTTCAACTTATATGTGACTTTATATGTGTTTCGACTTTGTCTCAGTGCTTCTTCTTAAACTAGTGGGATTCCGATTATATGACACAATTTTATATTTTTGTCTATATCAACAAATGATAACAAGAAAGGTAAATGTTACGGGCTATAGTTACCTTTAATTACATCATTAATCTATCTACAGTATCTATCTTTTGTTACTTGACTGACCTATTTATTTTATTATGAAAATATTGATCGAAAACCACTCTAATCAATTGTATTATGTTTGTATCGCGTACATTTCAAACAATAAAGCTTACCGAATTATTAGACGCTAAACAAAAAGTGAACAATAATTGTGATTAATATCAGCAACTTATTAGTCAAATCGATCGACTTAACATGAAGTATGAATCGATAAGAATTATCGAACGCAACGGTAAAAAGTAAAAGTGTAATAAAATGGCGTCATGAAATCGCGATAGATATTAAATCACCATAGATAATAGGAGACAATAGAGAGAGTTTATTTGACGCCGTTCTGATATATCAAATTTCGTGAGAAACGCCATTTGTAAGATTCACGGCGCGATTTGACGTTCTATTACGTTTTGTTTGTGCGCAACGCAAATCGATTACGTTGTGAATGAAATCGAAATCGGATTATCGATTAATCGGTTTACGTCACTCGAGACAATTGAGTGTGAGAGTTTTTTTAGAATGGTGGTTAATGTGCCCGTTTTATGCTTTTTAGATCTTTGCTCTGCCGGACAGATTTGTACTAGTTTTAAGTACAGTGGCAGCACGGCACGATGTTACTTAGACATCTTAAAATAATGCTGTGTTCCAGTATATTATAGCTCCAGAAGTAGGTCATTATTGCGGTTCCTAAACATTTTTTTTATCCGTGCACGGCAAAGTGACTGCACTACACCTGAGGGTAAGCATAGTGCCGCCCCAACCAACCATCAAGTCATGTCGCAATCCCCTCGGGAGAATCGGATATACACTGACTGATCCTGGAACACGATCCACACAAGGCGTGTGGGTAACTATGGCAGGTTTTAACATCGTGTGTACGGTGATCGCTATCCGGGCGGATATGAATATCCTACCACCAGCAAGTTATAGTTATCTTATATATTATGAAATATTCGATATCCTAAGTTGTGAACAGCCAACTAGTAACAATTTCACGCACAAACAAACACAATTACGTATTCTCAACGACTACGACGAATTAATCGCGGCAGTTAATGTATCATAAGCGATAAACATTCATATTTGAACAATTGTCCAGTACAGTCGCGTGCAAAGGATACTTTCTCCACATTTCACCGCCAGAATGCGCCATTTCTCCTACTCATTAGCGACTGTCTGTCTCGTTCTGACAAGTACTTTCACTAGCCGTGCGAGAGAGATGGACCAAGCGTTGTTATCATGGATCGGTATTCGGCTAGCGTGAAGTTACATAGGGCTCGTGACAAGGTACGGTGAATGGAATTAATTTGTCACTCAAATGTACGCGACTGTACCATTCATGAATGTTGGATTTTTGTGTCGAATGTACTTTTGTTTGCTATTTGCGAGTTTGATCCAATCGTTTGTGAATTAGATCCAATTCCAGATTTTATCAAAGCCTCGTAAAAAGGACAATATTTTCTTTGAAAATACAGTATAAAAAAACGCACTAACATTTCACGACCAATAAATAACCCGCCAAAAATAAATAAGTACTTGCGGTTTTAATGAATTTTGTGCAAATTAATACCAACAGTCGAAACAAATGAATACGTACAGTGTAATAAATTATTAATAAGTCTCTATTGCTATATATTCATTACTCTTAAATGGATTGCGCCTTAAAGCGAACAGCTACTGTCAATTCTAAAGATAATTAATTAGCCATTGTTATTTAGTTGTGTAATAACAGATACATTCGTTTGAGCACAGTTTAAAAACCATACAGTCTGTCGACGAAGGAATCAAGACGGGGCACACGTGCGTGCGGAATAAAATGCAGGCGGTACGTACCCAACAAGTGACGTAACAACAATGTTAATTAAGCTCACGCCTGTACCCCCGTAGTGGTGGGTAGAGGTGCTACTAATGTCTCACCCACGGTTTGCCAAGCTTATTTCCGTCCATGATATGATAACAGGAAAGGATGAACTGAAGTGATTTGTTTTTTTTTTAATTCCAATTTTATGCAGTGATTGCCCGATCTGGGATTTGAGCCCAGGCCTTAACGGTTTCTCAGCCTAAGTAGACTGCCACTAGACCAACAAAGCTATGTTAATCTTCAATAGTCTATAGCGGATATCACATTGATTATTTATTAACCAGGTAGAGTATTCGTTTACATCAAACGCATTGACAGACTGCATGATTTTTTACTGTGGTCTCATACCACAGTAAAAAATATATATTGCTATAATATTACTGTAGGAATGCGATCATTGACATCAGGTTTAAAGGGTAAATATAAATGCTATTAGAACGCTGTACGGGGCACGGGCCTCCTCTACTGAATGAGAGGAATTAGGCCTTAGTCTACCACGCTGACCGAATGCGGGTTGGCAGACTTCACATACCTTAGAAAAATCTTATCGAGTTCTCAGGTATGCAGGTTTCCTCACGATGTTTCCTTCACCGTTAGAAAGCAAGCAAACGCTATTTGATTGGTCATAAAATTGCTTGTTTTATAGTATTATTTGTAACTACATAATTTATGTTTTATTTGCAGGTAAATTAGCTGTGCGGTTTGGACAGTAAGTCATTAAGAAATACATTAGGAAAGCCGAACTGGTGGTTTTTATCCAAGCACGGCAAAGTGACTGCACTACACCTGATGGTAAGCGTAGTGCAGTCCAAAAAACCAGCGACCACCGACAAACAATGAGTTTATCGGTGGTCAACAGAGTCATGCCGGCCCGTATAAATGCTTCTTCTCGCTTCGGAGGTAAGAAGCAAATCGAGCGGCCTACGACAGGACAGGCGGATAACCGATGCAGGCACAGGGATACAAGGATGTACCCCTATACCCGCCCCAACCAACCATCAAGACATGTCGCGATGCCCGCTACGAAGCGAGTGGCCGTGAGTTCGATTGCTACACCGGTACAAATGTTTGTGTGATCCACCAATATTTGTTCGGGTCTGGATGTTGAGGGACCGTAAGTCCCTTGTAGGTCCTGATTCCCACGATACAGGTTTATGTGTGACTGTTGGGTGTATTTATTTATTACTAAGTTAATACCACCAAAAACCTTAACCGAAAATTACAGGGTTATTTTTAATTAAAATCACGACTGCTTTATTGTTTCAAGATTGTAATTTGCTGCGGACGACCAAAATTACAGCGGCCGTGACCGGTAATGCCTGCTGACTGGCCCCACCCTTCGTGCCGTGTCAGGGTCAGGAGGTAGCGATGAGCAATGATATAATACTGGTGGGCGAGGTCGACGGCTTTATATGGGGTAGGGCTGGGAGTGTGAGAGATTAAATAAATACCTACTACGGTAGAAGTTATACGCTTTTTTTATCCTGGCTCGACCGTGACTACACTGGTCCTGATGTTAAGTGCAGTGCCGTACAAATGTCGACTGGCAAATGACACTGACTGTCGGTAGAGTTATACCGGCCTGAAGTTCTGGATGTACACTGGCTGGCTTCGGAACGCGACTCGCCTGAATGAACCACTATGGTTGGTTTTTAATGTGTAGGGTGTTTGCTACCCAGTGGGGTACAAAAATGAACACGTACCCTCCCATTTTCCCAGCGAATTTCAATATAAAGTAAAAAAGAACTTGAAAGACTTCACAGTCGAAGTCAGGTCCTCGAATCAATTTCTTGACTAATTAATTAACACGCCTGACTAATAAAAGTCGTTTATATACAAGCTGATTTTGGATCCAGGTGGCAGATTCAGTCAAACCTTTAGAACCCATACTGTACATAGGATCTGATACCATGAATGAATATTTGACAGCCTCCGAGGCGCAGCGGGCGAGTAGCCGGCTGTGAAGCGAGAAGCCGCGGGTTCAATCCCCGCACCGAGACAAATGTTTGTGTGATCCACAAATATTTGTTTCATGGTCTGGGTGTTGTGCGACCGAAAGTCTCTCGTAGTTCCTGATACCCACGACACAAGACTTGTATCTTACTGTGGGATCAGGACTGTATATGTGACTGCTGGGTGTATTTATTATTATTTTCAGAAATCTTCTAGTTTTCCACACTCTGAGAAATAAATAATGTTTATCGCTTTGGAGGCAACCATCAGGTGAATTCAGGTGGTTGTGCACGACCGACAGTCATGTTGATTACGTTAATAGTACTAGCGATTAATTATTTACACAATCAGTAATTGTTTGTTCCGATGTGCTGTGTTGTGTAACTTTATTGATTGAGCGCTGGATTGGTAGTGGGATTTCATGTTAACATGTTTATTTCAAATTGGATGTCACATTACTTGTTTTTGCTCCAAGCTCCGCATGTGGGATATTATTTATTAACTATGTATCTGGCCAATGTTCATCCTCAGACTCCAATGTACCTTTAGGCCAAATTTAATCATAATCCGTTTAGCCGTTAAAGTGTGATTGATTAACAAACGTCCAAATTTCCAAACATAGAAACATCTAAACTTACACATTTACTAACGGACTTCATAATATGAGTGGGAAAGTGATTTTGTTCAACTTTGCGACACTTTTGCTTTTTTATATATTCAAAACATTCCTAACTGTAAATCAATTGCATATTACGATATTTTAATGATTTCTTATGTTTACGCGAATGTTACACATTGAAATAAAACTGATTTAAACGGATTTTATCGTGTTTTTTATTCATTTTGATCCCCACGTTTCAAAAGCTTTTCAGCCTTCGTAGTCACGAGGTGGACTCAGTCCAATCAAGTCCAGTCCAGCCAAATCCGTTTAAATTAGTTTTATTACTCTATTTTCCTTCAAGACTCTTAGCAAAAGCCCTCGTACATATGGAGCCCTTCAAAACACCAAGGGCCTATTATTAAAATACAAAAAGCGTTCGACAAAGCCGCACAAGAATCGCAGCTGCAATCAACAGCCGGGTATCGCATGCAAGAATCGCTAATAACACACCGTGCCGAAATAAATTTTGCCGATTGAATAGTTGAAAAATGTCGGGAGCCGGCAGGACTGCTATTACGACGTTTTGTAATAAAGGTTTGTGCTGATACTGAGGCACTCAATATCAATGGCTATTGAAAAATCGCTCTTGGATATTAAAAGCGTATGTGTGTTTTATCTATACTTAGGTGAGTCGTGGGAATTTAAATAATTGGACCTACTTACAGGAACGAACCCACAGCAAGTTCAAATGGAGATACTAATTTTGTTTTGCTAAATTCATTAATTTAAATTGATTTTAATACAATGTTTTTGCATAATTGCACTTGGAATAAATATATTTCATGGGCGATTTTCCAAAAAACTACAAGATAAAATTAGTTTAAATTATTGAATTTAGTTAAGCAAAATTAGTATCTCCATTAGAACTTGTTGTGGGTTGGTTCCTGTTTTAAGTAGGTTTAATTAAGCTATTGTAAATTTTACTAAAAGTGTAAATGCTTTTTCAACAGGGGTTTTTCTATTGCATAATTATGTTAATAATGCTTGCGTCTTTTTATAAATACCCATATATTCCCACACAGAAGGGTTACTACGCAGTTTAAACAAGGAAGTGACCCACTTTGTACTATCTAATCATCAAATCTTCATCACTTTCGTTTTATCGTTTTTTTTTTAAACCAATTAAACTTGAAATATGATAACGTATGAAACAAAATTAATTTTTATTTAACATCATAAACATATCATTGAAACGATTTCTCACGTTCGCCGCAAGTGAAAGTAACTTATAAATATTAGTCGATGTATTTATAACAAATTCCTTTCATTCATATTTTTTACACGTAGCCGATACGTCGACATGAACATTAGAATTAATCGACAATTAATTCTCGGGAACTTGATTGCAACCTCAAAATAGTGTCCCACGCCCAACCGCCATATTGTCGTGCGGTCGATGCACGCAAAATCGACTCTAATCGATTGTAATAAGGGTGTTTAGTGTTGTGATTAGGTAATTAAGAAATCAATACCTCTATGTAATTACATTTTTCACCTTGCTCTAAATAACAAGTGTTGTGTGTCTGTCAGTGTGGTGCATGGTGGCTGATTTATGATCTTAAAGATAAAAATATAGATGCAGCGTTTTATTCGTCTGGATGATAAGACGAGCAGATCGCTCGTGTGATGGCTTCTAAACAATAGCAACACAGCCTCCGTGGCGCAACGAAGTCACCGGCTGAGAAATTAAACGTTCGATTGCCGCTCTGAGACAAATAGTTGGTTCAGGTCTGGGTGTGGTGCGACCGCAATTCTTCCGTAGTTCCCGATACCCACGATACAAGACTCGTATCTCACTGTGGGTCCATGACTATGTAAGTGACTGTTGGGTGTATTTATGTAGAGTGGATAGCACTGTAAGGCCGCAGTTTCACAACTAGTATTAAATTCCTCCTACAGCCAAATATTGGGCGGGGACCAACTCATTATTAAATGAGAATAATTCGCCCCAACACAAAGGCCGAAGGTCGACAAACAAAGCGGTCTAATCCATTCAATCGTTCATATTGTGATAGGAGAGCGCAGGTGTTGTAGGTCCGTGTGAATTCGCGTTCGTTTGTTTTCGTACTTCTGTTTTTGTGCGATTGTGCAATTTCGATTTGTTTATTATACGGCCGATTCTAATTGTAATGTGTGGTTCGGCTAATTGTAGTGTATAGTTGTTTGCCATTGATATAAAAAAAAATTGTCTGGTGTATTTTTTTAATGGTCTAAATGACGAGATGAATTAATTTGTGTTTTAATTTGAAAAGGTCTTTGTAAGAGGTAGAGCCACGCTGTAGACAGTCTTGTCTACAGCACGGATGAGCCGGCTCGATCGCTATGTTACCAATGTCTCATAGAAGTCTGATGTAAAGTAGCGGCTTGCTGCCATAACATAACGGACACAAACTTGGAGAATCGTGTGTGCAGCACTAGTTGCAATTCATCCTAAGCCTTCAGGGATATAGGTGTGTTATGATGGGACGAGCAGGTAGCTCGCCTGATGGTAAGTGCTGCTCACCAACAACACTCAGGATTTTAAATTAAAAATTATGACAAACACTGTACTGCACACCCAAAGAACGTCTCGTGTGCAATCGTATGCGTAGATACCATCTGTGCAAGTATCACAGTTTTGTTTATTTCTGCCGAAAAGCAGAAGTGTAAGCACTATAATGTTCCGGTTCAAACGACATTGAAGTCAGTAAAATTCCTAGACATTAACAGATTTAACTTCGTATCTCTGGGGGTGACAGTGGTGGGCAGTGTTCGGTATTTCGGCAGAAAGAAAACGTTTCTTACTTGAATATCATAGGATTTTAATCAAAGAAAAAATACAAGCACACGTACAGCGATATGCATCAGCGAGCAGAGACACAACACATATGTCAAAAGGCTCAAAATGACATTTGTCAAATTTCATTAGGTTGCGTTTAGAAACTGAATTATGCCTGATTCTATCACGCAGCACAGTGCAGTGACAGTCTGCGTACGCTGCGTAATGTGAAACTATGTACACGATACAGTGACGAAGTAATTGCAGACGCGGATGCAGCGACCGATTATGTTGTTACGTTGGCGCAAACAACTTAGGGTCAGCGCAGAAAACTACGCGATCACTTTACTATGTTATATTTCGCACTTATCAGTTTTCAGTCAATTTGAATTACATATAGGTTTAATGACAATGACAGTATTCGTTAATTTTATGCTGAAATAAAATATGGTTGTTATGCAATATGCAAGTCATCAGTAGAAAAATATTAAGGTCGTTGACGATGCGTCTGAAGAATGACGTGGTCGTCTTCCAAAATCTAATCGCGAATGTTAAAAACCATTTGAATGGAATCAAGTTTTGGATTTCCAAACGTATTAAAATCCTTACGTCCAATCAAAATGGACGTTATCTGCAGCCATGTCAATGTCAAAAATATGTGCTATACGCCAATAGGAAGCCGCCTGTAATGTTTGTGAATGGGCGTCCATTTTTTGGATGAATATCGCAACCACAACGTTCGAAGTAAAGGCATATGCCTCTTTTTATTGCCTTAATAGGCAGACGAGCAGTCGCCCTGCCTGATGGTAAGCGGTCACCGCCGCTCATGGACGTCGGCAATGTCAGTGGCACAGCCAAGCCGCTGCCTACCTCATGATGATGATTCATACCTCCAAACGGAAGTATATCCAATGACGCCGTAATTTGGAGTATGTTCATTGGGAATACGTCCATTTAAAAATCTTCCCAATGAACTCGCCAGTGGCCTTTATTTTATTTAATTCCTGCAAAACGCCAATACCAAGTAAAAATTTCTCTCGCATGCTAATTTAAACGTTATTTGAAAGGAACAACGTCGAATATTTTATCAACATCAGTAGATAACGCGGACATCTTTCCGCCAGGTATGCGCCGACCTTTACTTATTGCTCTTATGACGTTTATTGCACATAGACTTTCATCGATCAGCGAGAAAATCAATTTCCTCTCGCAAATCACACGCAGAATCACTTTCTAAGCTGTTACAGTGATGGCAAACGTGCAGCCGGGTTGACTGACTCATGGTTTAGCGGTTGACGAGGCTTGATTGCTTGAAAATTATGAGGTGTGCATTTGTATAGTAAATTCTAAATAGCTTACGAAATGATGTTGATGTTTGTGCCTGTGTTTTGCTGAAAATAAATGGCTATTGTCATCTAAAAGTGATTTATAACTACTGAAACCATAATTCGTAGATGGAACCTAAGGCTTATAGTGTATACGAATAAGGTCATAGATCCCTCGTATGTGAGAGGCTGTCTGGGTTGGTACCAGCGCTTTGCCTATTTGTGCCGCCAAGCAACAGTTTGTAAGCACTGTTGTGTTCCTGTTTGAAGGACATTGAAGCCAGTGAAATTACTGGGCCTTATGAGACTGAACATCTTATATCTCGGAGTAACGAGCGCAGTTCAGTGCCATGCAGTGCTTTGTAATTCAAATTTCTGTGTGGTGTTGCTTCTGCTTACGGGCAGGCACGGCGCTTACCATCACGCGAGCGCCTTACTCGTCCCTTCATTCCATTAAATAAAAACCCAACCTAACCAACAAGGCGTGGACAGCGACCCATTTAACCCCCAATAAACACCTTATCTCCGATTAAAACGTAACCACGGTTAATTAACAACAAATATTTTAAACGGTTATTCGGATCTCAGTCAAGGCACAACAATGGCTTGCCGGCGTGCCCACCCATTGGAGATAACAGATTAGCGTATTATAATTGATAGTGGCCGGGTGCGCCTGCGCAGCTAATTGGTCCGAACGACCTTATTGTTTGTAATTTGATCGGCATTCAACCGGTTGAGATGGGGTACATTGGGCCGCAGTTTATGCGTTTGATTGGCCTTGACCGTTGGCATTTTATGAGTTTTATCAAATTGTTGTTGATAAATGGTCATTATTTTTAATGTTCCGAGTGGTTAACGGTTGTTAACTGGATGATAGTTGATAGTTTGCAAATACATTATTTTATAATACATACGTCCCACTGCTGGGCACGGGCCTCCTCTACTGAATGAGAGGGATTAGGCCTTAGTCCACCACGCTGGCCTAATGCGGGTTGGCAGACTTCACATACCTTCGAAAAATCAGGTTCTCAGGTATGAAGGTTTCCTCACGATGTTTCCTTCACCGTTAAAGCAAGCGATAATAATTAACAATTAATATAAACGTAAGTTAGAAAAGTCAGGGGTGTATGCTCTTGGGGCTGGTTTCGAACCCGCGACTTTCGTCTCGACAGTCCATACCATACCCCGCTGAGCTATCGCTGCTTCCAATAACCATAATAATACATTATTATGGTTCCAATATTTTTTGTAGTATAAATATTCAAGGTGATAGGACCGTCGTATGCGAGAGGCCGGCTGGATTGGTACCTCCGCTATGTCTATGTCTGCCGGCAAGCAACAGTGTGTAAGCACTGTTGTGTTCCGGTTTGTAGGACATTGAAGCTAGTGAAATAACTGGGCATTATGAGACTTATGTCTCGGAGTGATGAGTGCAGGTCAGTGCCAGCAGTGCTTTGTAATTCAGAGTGTCTATCAATTGCGAGCGCTTTAGTTTTTTTATTTTTATTTAAAGCAAAGGCCGGTAAACGAGCTAGTGGGTCACCTGATGGTAAGTGATCTCCACTTGTACCATGTACGTCCACAATACCAGAAGAATCATGGGCACGTTGCTGACATTAAAGGATATAGGGATAGTGAGGGATTTGGAAGGGGAGGGGGATAAACTTCGTGGCGGGTTAAAGACAACTTCGCATTCTCAAAGACTCGGCGAGCTCAATTGCTCGTTGTCGAAGAATGCGTGCCACTGTCGACCCTGGCTTACTGGAGCTACAGTGGTGGGTATAGGCGGGATAGTCTCGTAATAAACTGCTGAAGTCAAATATAAATGTAAATAACAAAATTGTATCGAATTCCATAATTTTTCGGTGAGTCATTACGCCTTTATAAGATTACATAAGCTAAAAACTAAACTCCATAGTAAAACAAAGTAGTTCATTATACTAAGAAATTAATTTGCGTGTAGTTGGCACGCAACCGCATCGGTTGTTTCTAATAGCAATAAATCGCATGCGCAGGCGCACCATAACTCTGCTGCGCGCCTGATCGTCGACAGCGCCTCTCATAACCGAGTCCTGGTTTCTTGCAGATAGTCCCGGTGTAACGAACTTCGATGTTATGAAGTTCAACTACAGATGGCTGGAACTTAGCAGACTGATCACTGATAGTGTCTGGTGACCGAATCCTAGTGTACGTGTTCGGGTTGAAAGTTTTGGTATAACGAATTTCGGTGTTGTGAAATCCGAGTACGTATAATCATAAATCAGCAGCTGCGCGTTCGAAATCCCGGTGTAACGAAGTTCGGTGTTATGAATTCTGTTTACACACGATCATAACTTTAGTTATGCTTTAATTTAGTGCTAATATTATGAAGTCCAGGTGGTACTGGTATTATTTATACGAGCAATACTATATCACTTATCATGCTATAATATCTAAGAATACTTACAACAATAAGTAAATTTGATATTCTAAATCAAAGCATATGTTGTAATGGAAAAATTATTTCTTACGTTTACGCGAATATAACTCATTGAAATAAAACGAATTTATACGGATTTTATCTCATTTCTTTATCGCGGTCCACCCCGTGACCCCGATGGCTGAAAAGCCTTCGAGTCGTCGGGATGAAAATTAATAAAAAACAGCGATAAAATCCGTTTAAATTACTTTTATTTAAAAAGAAAAAAATATGCCAGTTTCTTTTATTTTATTGCCTCACCACGTGCTCCCACGCCTTACGTATTAACCGACACACACCGGTCCCGCACTACTGTATTTGATTTAGAGAAATGGAAAGGCGTTGGCCATTGTTTTCTCTTGAAAATTTACAGAGCCCAGATAAACTGTGTTTGGTTTTGTAATGAAAGCTGATGTTTAAAGAAAGCGATGTGATTTATTGAATGTATTTTGTGGGAACAGACGGTGTATTCGGTACATGAGGGCTTACTTATAAGTCAAGAGAGGAATATAATACTATACTGCCTTTGTTATGATCCCCGGGTCGGATAAATGGGATATTGGAGTTTTCTATCACGAAACAAGGTGGTAGGTCCTTCGTATGCGAGAGGCCGCCTGGGTTGGTACAACCGCGCCGTCTATTTCTACCGCTAAGCAACATTGTGTAAGCACTGTTGAGTTTCGGTTTGGAGGACATTGAAATCAGTGAAATTACTGCGCATTATGAGACTTAACATCTTATGTCTCAGGGTGACGAGGGCAGTTCAGTACCATGCAGTGCTTTGTAATTCAAAGTTCTGTGTGATGTTGCTTCTGTTTATGAGCAGGCGTGGCACTTACCATCAGGCGAGTGCCTTGCACGTTTCGTCATTTAATAAAATAAAAAAAAGACGTGTGGCACTCGGAGACTGCCGCGGTAAAGCTATTGTATAGCATTTTTTATCAACTTAAAAATAAGGGCGCATTTATATGACAAGGAATCCCACCGCGTTGCGGCCGCGCGTCGTCACTCGAAAAACTAATGTAAACTCTATTGACTAAGCCATAATGTTTAATACTTCGCAACGCTCCAACCACGCGGCGACTGCGCGATCGTGTAAACGGGAGCGCGGTTGGTTACTCACAAAGAATTTCAACGTTAAGTCCTAGTTAATAAGACATACATTTGCTATGACTGAAAAATTTCGTGCAGCCGCCGGCGGCCGCACGAAATTTTTCGCGTCGTCTAAACGCAGCCTAACGGACGGCCGTGTTCTATAATCAAAAATTCAAATTCAAATTTCAAACCGCGTCTACATTTCCAAATGTCATAAGTTTCACAACCATCTATTTTATTAACGGAATTTCGACTTTAACTTTGTGTGCTAGATATCAAATTAAGTTAAAACAGGGAGGTCAGCTAACGCTGGCTGTTAGGTTTTTTCGTTACGAAATTTCTGGATTCGGTCTCGCCGCAAGGCCCGCGATAAAATCTATACAATAGCTTAAAAAAACTATCACGAAACGCTCAATATCAGTCCGGAGTGTAGAATTTGTGCTCGGTATGGCGATAGGCTCGCCCCCTATCACATCATGGGACGGAAATAAGCTTGGATAAATGTAGTACGGGCTACACCTTCGTCTACCCTTTCCGGGATTCAAAATATTTATTTATCATGTAGGCTAAGAAAGCGTTTATGACAGGTCAAGTACAGAACATTTAAGTCATTAATAAGACTAACTTAAAATTATGGCAACTTTGGAATAACCGCCGCGCTATAGGCTGGCCGGAAAAGCAACAACCAACAAGTATGGGAAGAGGGAGGGGATCCTTAAATATAAGGTTTCATCCTTAGATTACAGGCGTCAGTGCACGACTCTTCTGGTATTGTGGGCTTTTATGGATCGTGGAGGTTACTTACCATCAGGTTGCTCGTATGCCGGTCTATGCTATATAAAAAATCGTGTGTATTTAATAATTGAATTTCAGTCGACCATGTTCACTAGTCCGGTTTCCAAGGGCAGCCGATACATTTCACGCAAACAAAATGACAGGAAAAAGTTTACCATTTAACAAACCAGTACTCGTAACTTGTGAGAAAATGTATTCTCCATATAAAGGCACAAAGGAATAATTCATTCCATTATGATGCACATAAGAAATCTGTAACAGGAGTTACCGAACTCACTGCCGTATAAGTCGCGGTATTGTCAAATTAAATCAACAACGAAACGCACGGGAGAAAAAATTGTCAAGTGCAAGTTTGTTTTGTACGGAACATGTGTTTTGAAAGGTTATCAGCCTTCGTGGTCACGGGGTGGACTACAAACCATGCTGAAAGGCTTTCGAAACGTCGCGTCGTCGGGATCAAAAATTGATAAAAAACCGCGATAAAATCTGTTTAAATTAGTTTTATTTCAATGTGTAATATTCGCGTAAACATAATAAATCATTGTGTTTTGATTTACTGTCCATGCTCGTGAGTTATTTTTCTGTGTTGGCTTTTTCTGGATATTTACGAACAGTCCATTCAACTTATGTGCATGATTTTGATCCTGTCTCGGTGTTAGGATCAAAGTGCCTTTAGTTTAACAGCCCCCGTAGCGCAGTGAGCGAGTATCCGGCTGCGAAGCGAGAGGCCGTGGGTCGATTCCCGCACCGAGCCAATTTTTTGTGTGATTCATAAATATTTGTTTCGGGTCTGGGTGTTGTAGAACCGCAAGACCGACGTTGTTTCTGATACCCACGACACAGGTTAACCTAGTGTGGGGTCAGGACTATATGTGTGACTGTTGGGTGTATTATGATAACTTTAAATATTATTGCTATTAGAAGATGAATATCATCAAAACACTGTAAATTAAAAGTTTTACCTAAACTTATCAAACATAAAGAATGCACAATGATTAATCACTCGAGTCCGTTTTATCAAATCGCCTACGGATCCCTAAAAAATCACATCGTGTAGACATCGAAATGTCTCTTAAGAATATATGCTCCTGAATCGTCCAAAAAGCGGATGTTAATTGCTCACTCGTCATGCAGAGGGCGGCGCGTGCGCACGTTCGGGTGATGCACGAGGTCCATATAAGGGCGGGTTAGGGATTTTACACATTGGGAATTAAATATAAAAGCAGGGTGAATAAGGTAGGGTAGTATATTTTTCTATTCGGTGGATCAGACACATGCTAGAGTGGAGACTGCGCCTGTCCTGTCGGAGGCGCCTTGATTTGCTTTTTCCCTCTTCAGAGTGTGAAGAAGCATTTATACAGGCCGGCATGATTCTGGTGATCACCAATAAACTCCTTGTTCGTCGGTGGTGGCTGATTTTTTTTGGACTGCTACGCTTAATGTCAGGTATAGTGGAGTCACTTTGCCGTGCTCGGATAAAAAAAAATGGTACGGTAGGACGTAGTGTAGGACACCCTGCTGCATTATGGACCAAAATGACGACTTGAAAAAGGTGACGGGTAATTGATGCTGTCTGCCCAAGATCGAGATAGTTGACGCGTACTTTAGGAGAGCTACATCCAACAGTGGATAGCAACAGCCTGAGATGATAATGAGATTTCTATTAAATTAAGTACAAGTTCATAGTGCATTAAAGTTAGATAGAACACAATATCCATTAAGATATAGAGTTGATATCTTGTAAATAATCGCATAGAATACATCTCAGTTCTCAAATACATGAATATTAAAACTAGGATTGTTGTTTAATTCTCATTACAAGTCATACAATTAGCTATAAAATCACAATTCGCACGGAATTTAGCGCTGGTTGTAACAATTCTTTTGCAATGAGAGCTCATCCCTTTTCAATTTTGGGTTAATAGTAATTTTGTAGTCGCCACAGATACGAATTTCGCCGTTCTTTTTAACCACGGGCACAATCGGAGTACCATAGTCTGAATAATCTACGCGATAGATAGAACCGTCTGCCTCAAGTCTAGCAAGTTCACGCTCAACTCGTGCGCGCAGTGACAGCGGCATAGATCTCGCACGCACGTACACTGGTGTATTATCCGACAACTGTAATTGAATGGTTCGTTTACATACACCAAGTTTATCGCAAAAGACATCCGGAAACTCTTTACACAACTGGTTAACAAATTGATCATCACTGATTTCATTGAGGTAAATATTTGTTATTTTTAAAGCACACAACCAGTCTCGCCCTAAAATAGGTCGCGCTCCGCCCCGTATAACATAAAGTTTCAATGCATTACATTTAACACTACCTAGACTAACGCCGACCTCAACGTAACCAAGCGATTCAATCCGAGCACCCGAGTAGCTATGTAACATTAAATTGTCCGTTTCGATCTTTATATATGAAAAAAGGCGACGGTACATGTTCTCACTAATCGCAGAGATACGACTACCTGTATCAACCTCGAACTCAATATGTTTTCTATCAATGCACAATTTAATAAAATATGGTTGATTACCTCGGGCTACCAGTTCCATATTGAACATAACATTATCAACCGAGTTGTCGTCTACATAATTATGCCGACCAATGCCCCCCTTTTTGCACATCACTTTAAGATGACCTCTTTGGCCGCATTCGTCGCATTTGTAACCTTTAAACCGACACCTAAACGGATTGTGCGACTTGCCACAATGCCAGCATAAACCCGCGGCCTCTGAGCCGCTCGCGTCCCTTGCTGCCGCTCCACCTGCCGTGCTGGAGGCGGGTGCTCTTGAAAATCGCGCTCGCGGGCCGGTCCGACTACTGCGCGCGTGATGCAGGCTTTCGCCCGCCTCGCTGCCCGCCGCCTCCAACGAGTCTGTCTTCACCATGGTAGAGCTGCTCACCTCGGCATGTTTCTGAGCTGCCTCGAGAGCCAAAGCCAATTCTACCGCCTCCTTATATTGTATATTCCTCTCTGCAAAAATTCTCGAGCGCATGTCGTTGTTCAACAATCCAGACACAAATTGGTCACGTAGATTTTCTTCCAGTGACGAACAGGACTTGCATTTGCTGAAATTACATGTGGCTGCAAGATGTTTAAGTGCCTGTAGGTAACCGGTGAGAGACTCGTTTGCTTGTTGCCGACGTAATCTAAACACATGCCGTTCGGCTATCTCCGAACGCTGAGGTTCTAAATGATTCGACAAAAGCTTAATCAAGTCATCATAAGTGTGATCTTCCGGAAACTTAGGTGCACATAAATCGCACATAAGGGAATAGGTTTCTGCCCCTACTACGGTAACCAACATTGAAACTTTAAGATCATCCCTTATGTCATTTAGCTTGATGAATTGTTCAACACGCCGAACGTATGCTGGCCACTGCTTTGACTCCAAATTAAAAGGTTCCAATTTACCGATCGGCATATTAGCAACCAAAATAAACTGTTTTAACACGCGTGATAGGTCTTAAATAATTTATATTTTATTTCTCGTCGCCAATGAAATGTCAATGAAAAAGCAGGTGAGTGACAGACTAATATATTTATAATTTAAACCATAAACCAAAGGAGATCGTCACAGAAAAAGGTGACGGGTAATTGATGCTGTCTGCCCAAGATCGAGATAGTTGACGCGTACTTTAGGAGAGCTACATCCAACAGTGGATAGCAACAGCCTGAGATGATAATGAGATTTCTATTAAATTAAGTACAAGTTCATAGTGCATTAAAGTTAGATAGAACACAATATCCATTAAGATATAGAGTTGATATCTTGTAAATAGTCTTACAGAATACATCTCAGTTCTCAAATACATGAATATTAAAACTAGGATTGTTTTTTAATTCTCATTACAAGTCATACAATTAGCTATAAAATCACAATTCGCACGGAATTTAGCGCTGGTTGTAACAATTCTTTTGCAATGAGACCAGTGGGTCGTTAGAACTGGGATTCAAGCGATTTAGCATCGCGTGTCGCTGAACAAAAATATTTATTGTAAGCAATAGTGGGGATGGAAAAGGTACTGTGATTTAAACAAAACGCTGGGGGTTATGATGTGATCGCCGACGTCGTCGCGCAACTAAGGTGCTAATGTGCATGGTAGCTAAGGCGCAAAAGGGACCGCAGATATTCATGAATAAAAATTCCGGACCAAAAAAGAATTGGCGCCAATTAAGGCGCGTTTGGGAATCTCTAAACTGCAGGTTCGACGGCCTGCGCGTGCGCATGCGGTTTTTACTGTGTTGTAAATGTTCGATGGCAATGCAACATGTACTTTTATTTGTAGTTACATGTGTATGGTTCATAATCTTTCGATTCGTTCGCATAAACTTCTCTACGTTCAGGATGTATAGTTTTAATGTACCACAAACCCAAGATTAATGTACAATTACTTCCAATTCGAAATCCCGTGGAACCTTGTTACCATCTGCTGAGAATAATATCGACACGTTTCAAAGATTATGAAAATCAAATATGCATTTTATATATGTTTAATAAAATCTAAAACCTGTCCAATGTGTGGTAAACTCACCAAAACAAAAGTAGGTAAATATTTACCACTTTCATTTCACATGATTGTAATCGCGGTGCGTGGAAGATCACGCGTCTCCTCAGGCCATGGTGCATGATACGCCATTACCGCGAAATCGATTGACGTGTGATGTATCGCTTTCTATCCACACCGCTTATCGCCTCACCTTGAAGTATGACTGATGCTTATTAGACCTCCCTTTTATAGTAAATCCTTTGGTTGAAGCAGAATTAAAATGCTTGATACTGATATCAAATACGAGTGTTGTAAAAGGCTAAGGCTAAGTTAGCTAAAACCTGCCATAGTGGCCCACCTTGTGTGGGTCGCGTTCCAGGGTCAGCCAGTGTATATCCGGTTCTCCTCAGGAGGCTTGCCCCCTGATCCTAACCCTTTTCCCATCCCTTTTTCCTTCCCCTCCCCCTTGGCCCTTTGGCAGGCTGGCATGATCTTGCCGTCCTACGATGGACACATTGTTTATCGTTGGTCAACACTATTCTTGGATTGCGCTACACTTACCATCAGGTGTAGCGTAGTCACTTTGCCGAGCCAGGATAAAAAAAGGCAAAAGACGCTATTTTAATCCATAAGACACCATAGCTAATAAGTTTTAATTATAATTGATTTGGTTGGTCGATTAACCAGACCGGGGCGGCATAGTGACGTCATTGAAATATGCTCTTCGAAATGTCCATTAGGAATCAAATATTATTTCTTAAATAAATAGACCTTTTCGTTATTTGTAAACGAATAAATAATAGCTAAAGACACGCTGTAGCTTACTGTATCTGTGGTATTGTATCTTGGCCTTGGCCTCTCGTCTTCGTGCCCTCAGGAGAACTTTCACTCGCGCCCTCCGAAGGCACGCTAGCCATTCCAAACTATCCACTTGTTAAACCCACACTTTATTGTTCTAAGCTCTGTGGCGTTTATGATATCTTGGTAGATTTATTAGTGTATTTTCGAGTATTAATTCTTAAAAATATGGAAGTTGGTCGGCTTATAATGTTAAGTTATACTTTTTTGTAAATTGTGGCCCGTTTGAGAGTTCAGCTGCATCTGATATCAATGCATTTATGATTTCTTTAAAATCTTTATTTATTAGTTTTTGTATTAAACAACTCCGTCTTTAAATAATGCCATAAACAGACTAATGATACATTTTATTTCCTACTACCATTGTGCTAATACAAACTGTGCGTTCAAACAAGTACTCGCTCCGGGCTATTGAACAGCAAACCGCAATGCCACATCGGTATAAAAAGCTAAACACACATAAACTCAATTACTCGTATATTTAATTTCCCATAACACAAGTAGCGCAGTAATTAAGGTATCGTAAAATGTTTGCGCGCTCCACCCTGCCTTTACGTTCGCAATTGCAATCGTATTAAACACAAGCCTTTGAAATGTAAATAGGTTGCGCCGATGGGATCTATGTTTTTATTTAGTAAGCAAAACAACATGCTCAACATCCATGGCTATAAAATCTCCTTTGCACGGTAAATTTACGATTAAAACGACAAATGCGTATTCTATGAAGAATCGTAAAACCTATTTGAGCCAAGAGGCTGCAGCCACATTGACCTCTTTTGCCACAGAGAATATATTTGACTTTTAGCGTCGAATTTAATAATAATATATTGGCAAACGTCAGTTATGTTATCCATTTTCTAGATGCATTTTTTTTGATAGTTTACTTATTTTAACGTCAATATGTCTTTGGAAATATGTCTAGAGGAAGAACCATCAGTTGAGGTGATTGTCAACAATGACAACAAACCAGATGATTTCCAGAGTTCTGAACAGCCGCCGATGGAGGAGTGGCCCTCCCTAGTGTTGCAAAGGCCGCGGATGTCCGAGAAGCACGCGCTGTTTGAAAAAGGTCTGTACCGCCCAGGAAGCGGTGATGTGTGTGCGAAGTGTATTGCAGTGTCTGACAGCATGGTCGCAGAACACCCTTACTTCACTTTCCCACCAACATTAGATCCTGGTATAAAAGCCGCCTTGTTGCAACCAGAAATTCCGATCATACACCCTGATGATGGCCAGGACCTGTACTTGGCATTGTGTGATGAAGCGAACCAGTGTCCAGTCAGGACTTTTCACAAAGGATTGGTGGAAGAAAAGATCGATTTGAGTTATTATGGAGTGAACTCTCGGGGCGTGCGCTGCATGGCTGCAGCACTGCGTTACAACAGAGTTGTGAAGGTCTTGAATCTGACTGACAACTTCTTGAGTGGCGATGCATGTTTCCATTTAGGAGAAATGCTCGTCAACAATTCAGCTCTACAAGAGTTAAATTTATCCGGATGTCGCATAGGAGTTGAAGGCGCAAGGAGGCTATTTCACTTTATACCTTTTAACAGAACTTTGAAAGAATTGAATTTGAATAATAATCAATTAGGAGATAAAAGTATGGTACATGTCAGCGAAGCGATATTCAAAGGATTCGATGTACAGAAATTCCATTTAAGCTATAATGGCATAGGACCAAAAGGGGCTGCACTTTTGGCGACAGCATTCGAAACTAACAATAAATTTGTACTTTTGGATCTTTCATGGAACAATCTCATTTCCGGAACCAGCACCTACAACCTTCTATGTAGGCTAGAAGAAAACAAAGTTCTTCAAGATATAAACTTGGCTTGGAACGGTCTCTCCGGGGCCAGAATTGGTACAGCGATTTCAAAAATTATGAAATCACCTAATTTGCGGACATTGAACCTATGCAATAACAGATTGAGTGGTGAAGCAATCACCAATCTAACAAGAAATATGACGAAGCTAAAGAAACTGATAACGTTAGACTTGTCCTACAACCCCATGACACCAGCAGATGCCATCGAAGTATTAACGAAGTTCTTACTTCCAGCTGTCAAAGTACAAAGACTTTTAATGGAAAATGTATTTGTCAATTTAAAGTTTTTAGCACTACTAAAACAGGTCAAAGATATGAAGATGCGACAGAATACTGTAATAACTTTTGGAGGCCTCGTTGGTTGTTTCGAGCCTGTAGGCCCTGATCCTAAATACCTCCTACTCAGCAGAGCCAACTTTCTGTGCCAGAAACAAAAGAAAAATCGTGTTGATATAGCATTGGTGGTTCTTGAACTAGAAAGTGAGTGCAGTGTAATGCCGGTTAATGAATTTATGGCAGCTATTAAAGATACTGGAGCACCCTTAGACAACGATCTTTTAAACGAAATAGTTAATGTTTTTGCTGGTCCCGTTACTGCTAAGGCGAAAACGATTGATATAAAGGGTGTAGCTGATTATGTTAAGAGGAAATGGCCTGATAGGAAACTACCACCCGTTAAACAAACTCCACAACAGACAATGATTTAATAGAATTTGTGATATGTTTAACTTTGAAGAATAATTTATTTAATACGTTATTTTTATTTTTGTAATTTTCTGTTATTTAAGTTTTTTTATAGTTTATAACACAATTTAGATACTATTTTGTTTTAAGAAATTGTTTAGTAACTTTAAATAAACTTATAATATATTTATTTATATTTTTTTACTTATATTTAGATTTGAATCGAAAAACTCCCAACACTAATTGTGATCAGCGATCGTGTAATATGTACCTAGATCAATAGGAGATATTTATCAGTGAGGCCCAAAGTCTATTCACATAATTGATTTTCATATATTTAAACATAAACACTGAGTGCCCTTGTATCTTTGCAAGGTTTTCGCCGTCATACTTTCAAAGGATTTACAGCGTGATCCGTCCACATTGTCCCACGTCACGCGTCGTGCATTTCATCTAGTTCATAATCCATGAAACCGTTTTGCTTAGATTAGCATCATAATAGCCTTATCAGTCTCCATTGTTGACGATAGCGTCATGCAAGACACGAGCGGTTATTTCATGACGTGTTTATGCAAATGGGCTTCTCATTTAGTGACGTCATTAAACTAGATAAATATCCAGTTTACATTGCAATGAATGTCATAGCAATTGCATATAGTATTGTCAAGGCTAGGTTTCTCGTATGCAGCGTAATTCTGTTTAATCCTGTAATTAAAACTGGGCGTATTTTATTGTAGTTTGAAATATAATCTCATAATATTTATAATACTAGACTTAATTAGCATCATTGTCACATACCTGGGCAAATGTAATACCTAATTTTTTAAGGAAATCCCACCACTCTGATCCAATGTAAATCGCTGGGTAGCCTTTAACGCGTTCGTTAATGCAAGAGCCACAGGTCGCTAACATTGGTTTGGGGTTATCGGATTTCAAGTATCAATGTCATTGTTTATCGAGACTGATGGGACCTCCTAGCACTCCCTAACACTTTCCTATCTTAGATGCATACCTCAAGCCGTTATTTTTTGCATTTTATTGTAATACTAGATGAGCTCGGCATGCTTTCCAACTCCATACCAATCTCTTGGTAAGTGAATACAATTTTCACCAACTTTTTCCATTTCACATACACCTCTCCTGGCGGGGCCACACAAAATTACCAAAGTTTCATCAATCGCATCAATGACATAGGCAAAGAACAAGAGTAATAGTATAATTGTATAGACGAACAAAAAATATTTTTTATATTTATGATCATTTCTGTTTGGTTTGTGCCTTAGCTTTATGGTTATTCAAAATTATCTTCGAAGTTACCATTTAAGAAAGCTTTACGCCGCTTTTTAAACTTTACATTCAAGATTAATACCCATATAAATGTGCAATTAAATGCAATGGATGCCAGTTTAATCGTCACCTTGGCTAAATACCTTTTAAGAGTCAATGGTAACCATTATCCGTTAATGGCAAATCGCATATTTGGTTAAACATTAACTGATACGATAATTATTTTAAAGAAAATACATTTACAGCTCGCTTTTATGGTATTAAGGAAAGGATAGCCACCATAGCGAAGGCAAGGAGTAGCAACCGTGAAGTCGAAACAATAGGGTTTTTGATTATGTTTTATTTTATACATCTAAATATATAAAACTCAAAGGTGACTGACTGACATAGTGATCTATCAACGCACAGCCCAAACCACTGGAGGGATCGGGCTGAAATTTGGCATGCAGGTAGATGTTATGACGTAGGCATCCGCTAAGAAAGGATTTTGATAAATTCTACCCCCAAGGGGATAAAATAGGGGATGAAAGTTTGTATGAAACTTTGTCAATTTTAAACGTTCACGCGGGCGGAGCCGCGAGCAAAAGCTAGTTATTTTATATGTAGATACTGGACAGTAAAACGAAAAATAAACTACTTTGCGAAAACAGACTTAAAATGTGGAAAAAAAATTACTGCAATTTATATTTTAAATATTGATATGGAAAATGGTGAGAGTGTAGTGGGAAAATCTCACTGTCTCCCTTGAATGCGTGTATCGTCATGGTGAATGGTGAAATGCTGTCTTGTGACGTAACCTGCCATGTCGTGCATCCTTTTTCCGTTATTTGACAATTAATCCTTCCAGCAGATTTATTCATTTTACAGATGCTTTCGTAATTCATCTGGGGAGTTTTTACCGGCTAGATTATGTATTATTTACTTTATTAATTACAGTATTCCGTGGTGTAATGGAGACGTGGTGCTTGGTCCCTAGCTTACGGTGGCGTGTCACACGCAACCATATCTCATAAGTTTTATTGTTATTTACTGCATTAATATAAACCAATAGATAATATGTTTCAGATGTAGTTCGGTTGCATTCTTGTTTGATTTCAAATGAGATGTTAGTTGATCTATATCTATCTGTGTCTGTAAATTATCTTATTGCATCTGTGTCTTGATATTCTCGAGATTTTCTCCCGGTTTCTGAAAAGCTGAGCAATGTAAAAATTAACTAATCATATGTCTAATGTCATGAAAAAATTGGGTTGCTACAAGCGTGGTTACTATCCTGGTTTAATCCTTCGTGATACTCGGACCGAAGTCTGTTATAGATTAAAATTTAATCTCAATAGCCCTATTAACTTCGCCTTTGTCTGTTTGATAGATAAAAGATGGATGAATAAACATAATGTACCGACCACACAACATGCAAAACGCGAGTGGAGGCAATGTTAAAAAAAATGTAATAAATGTGTGCAAATAACATCACTAATGAAAAAATCTTTTGTTTCAGGTAACTATCGAATCGATAAATTTCGCTTGTCTATGTGAAAGACTGACATGGGTATGGAACTTTAGTTTTTATAGGCAATTAACCTGTTTATAACCTGTCTATAGAGTAATGCAATTTGTTATTTAGAGATTGCAGTTCTTTTGCGATAGGCGTAAAGGGCTTGCGTTATAGAGGAGGACATGTGAGCTGACGTCTGTTTACTAAATGGCCTTTGACTAATGAACAAAGACCCTAAAATTCATTTTATAAATTTTTAAGGCCATTATTGCTCAGTTTTTGTTTTATTTACACCGAAAAAATTCGATAATAAACGGACGGTAAATCTAAGTACTGTAAATACTCGTGACTGTGCGAAAGGATAGCCTTTAAGTAAGGTGGACCCTAGCAATATCGCCAGATATAAATAAAATATAATTATAGCATATTATTCAGAATATTTTTTAAATGGCTTTTTTTTTTTTTTTATCCTGGCTCGGCAAAGTGACTACGCTACACCTGATGGTAAGTGTAGCGCAATCCAAGAATAGTGTCGACCAACGATAAACAATGTATCCATCGTTGGTCGGCAAGATCATGCCGGCCTGCCAAAGGGCCATGGGGGAGGGGAAGGAAAAAGGATAGGAAAAGGGTTAGGATCAGGGGGCAAGCCCCCTGGGGAAAACCGGATATACACTGGCTGACCCTGGAACGCGACCCACACAAGGTGGGCCACTATGGCAGGTTTTAGCACCAGTGTACGGTGGTCGCTATCCGGTCGGATACAAGTATCCTCCCACCAGCAAAATTATGCATAGTAAAAAAATATAGGAACAATGATCACATTGAAGCATTGAAATCGGTATAAAATATTAATAATTTGTTAATTACATTACAGATTCAACAATATATTAGATATAATAACAATATATAACTACACAAATAAAAATATCTTAATTTAAATGTTGCGCAACAATAATTACATTAATCCTTCAGTTTTTAATATCTGACTATAAAAATTTATGACCGTCGAGATAATGATCTATTTACTTTCAATTTTAATTGCTTCCATGATTTACGGCGATTTCGGCTTCCGTCTTTACAAGTTCGAAATTTAATTAAAAATGTTAATCGATACCGAGATTTTTAATTATTATCGATTTTATATTTTGATAACGATTATATCGTATAAGATAGGTAAATTTTTAGATATTTTATCATTGAAATATTTAATAGACCTTTACCATCACTATTTTAGTTAGCATCATAGTTTTACTTAATTATCATTCGTTATAATGATTTCTTACGTTTACGCGAATGTTACTCATTGAAATAAAACTAATTTAATCATTCGTTATAATAATATTTTCGATTAGTTATTAAAGATGAGAAGATTCTTCAACGTACGTACGACACAACATTCTTTTGTATTTATTTTCACAACGTATTGTATTCTAGCGTACCATTAGAAAGTTATTATCAGCCCGTATGTATTCAATTCGTAACTGTATCAATGATATTGTAACGCTAAAAGTAAAAGTGTTGGGTTGTGTGGAAAAGCCGCGGGGCCCGCATGTAGTCGGCAGAGACGTAAGGTACTGTTCCATGCATGGCTGCGGATCGCAAACTCCAAAACTTACTGCTAACTGCGGGCGGTGATGTCGCTGCGCTCTGAAGTCTGAATTAATTTTATAACGAATGAAGATGATAGTGCTTAGCCGGTCGTAAACTGCGACAGCCAATTCTGATTAATATAGATTTAAATAATTCAATTTTAACAGCGATTCTAGTAGTTCCTCGTAGTTAAAATCAGTGCAGTATTTTTATATTAAATTACCGCCTAATAAGCGAGTGGTTAGCGAGTGGTTCGGTCGTATTAAGTACTTGCCAACGCCCAGGGCTAGAGGATTTCGTGAAAGCGTTGCCCAACTGACGAACTGTGGTTTTTTTTGGACCTTCGGTAAGTCTTGAGTACAAGCTTTGTAGTTTGCGTTCGTAGTCAGCGGTTGGCTAGAGAATAGCATCACAGCACAAGCCAGTAGTGGCGTTTTTTTTAATTTCATTGAATGACGAGACGAGCAAGGCGCTCGCCTGATGGTAAGCGCCACGCCTGCCCATAAACAGAAGCAACACTACATAGAAATTTGAATTACAAAGCACTGCATGGCACTGAACTACGCTCGTCACCCCGAGACAAGATGTTAAGTCTCATAATGCCCAATAATTTCACTGGTTAAACTGACTTTCCAATGGCTGCAGTGTTCGAAACATCACATTAACAGACGGTAGTAAGCGCCCACGCGTCAACACTTTCTACTCGAAATTACACTTTGTCGCGATCGGTGACAGATAGCCTCCATGCGGGTCAATGTTACGAGCGTGGCAAAAGAGGTAGTTACTCATACAACTGAGTAAGAGGCTCAACTCACGCTTTTATACGGCCTTAAATGCACCTTTAGGTATAAACATAATAATAATAAAACATTTTTTGCACACAACACCAATATACATAAGTAGTAAAACGAAAATATACTGCTTGGGAACATTTCCTATCATATAAAATTTGATATGCTATTTTTATTTTATTCATTCAGATTCCCTCCACCACACCAACAAACGTTGCATATACCTGCAGGCCGCAGCAGCCACACATGGAGCGCTCCGTCCAGCTTCGTCCTCCGACTACTTCGTATGCCCAAAGAATCGCAAAGCTTTAATGCTTGGTGTCGAAATATGGGCGCAACTGCCGATCCTGGCTTACAGGAGTTATAATGGCGGGTGTGTAAGCCGGTTAGTCTAGTAGGCACTAAAATATATGTATGGATCCTCTACCGATGAGCATGGGCACCGGCAGTAGCACTTGCACCCCCTGTCAGCAGGCAGCGGGGATTCCCCGAGCAGTAACGCCAACCATCAAATACGGAGATTGAGTATGCTTTCGATTAGCGACACATATTCAATCAAATACCCGCACGATTTGTATTTGATATTACATTTATTTACATACAATATACATGTACAATTCTATATTTTGTATTAGTTAATTAATGGGTAGATGCAGAACCTCCTTGAAAGTAATCCTGGCAGCACCCATACCCATGAGTGAGCCACTATCCATCAGATGCCCTGCTGCTTTATTTTCCTTATAACGTTACGTCGACAAGCGTCTGAGCATGGCGCGTCGACCACGGATCGAAAGCGAAAACAGATACATACATAGCAGTAAATTATTTAAATTTGGCTATTTTGGTTTGGTTATATATTCTATTCGTAATATCGCCAACGTTCAGTGAATGATATTAAACAGTACGCTGTGTTTTTGGCGCCAAAGAATTAATAGAGCTCTTGTAGTGGTAATACATATTTTTATTTATCTGAATTTGTCTCTTTAAAGGTCTGTTTTGAGTTATGCGAACGCGATTTGTGGGTTTATAGGGGGAGGCGTCGCGTGACGCGAAGCAAGCTACAGAAAAACGTCCGCATTGTATGAAATTGTATGGAAATAGTCGCGCGTCGCGGTCCTTAAAACAGGCCTTTAATGGTAGGCCCACGCCTGCTCAATAGCAACACCGATCAAAACTTTAAATTATTAAGTAAGTACTGCATGACACTGCACTGCGTCACCATGAAGTATACCTCAGGGTGACTCAGTTTAACACCTTATAAGGTGTTAAGGGATTGTTTCACAATGTCAAAATATAAAAGGACGTTGTGAAACAAGCCCTTAACCTTATAATGACGGCACCTGCGATTTTTGGAAGCCCTAATGCCCCTCCCTTTCCATACTCCTTAATTATCACTTCCCTTGATTGGAGATTACTTACCATCAGGTGACCCACTTGCTCGTTTGTTGGCCTCTGCTATAAAAAATATAAAACCTATTTTGTAACATCACGACATTGATAGTTGTGCTAAATTCTTCGATCACCTCATATAAGAAGTCCAATCTTTAAAAAGTTTTGCTGTCATCGTAAATCAGTTTAAAAAAACGAATATGGAATTTGGTTTTATTAGTATACTATATTTGTTACGACATCACATTACAAATCTTTGAAGTTTTCACCTTTTCTGTACTATAATATGTATGTATATACATATAAACCTTCCTCTAACCATCCAACCATCACTCTATCTATTGCTGAAAACTGCATTAAAATCCATTGAATAGTTTAAAAGAGCTAAGCGAACAGACAGTGGAAGCGACTTCATTTTATACTATGTAATAAAGATTTTGGCTAATGGTTCAGCCTACGCTTTGGTTAAAAGAAAAGTAGGCTAAATGTACCTTATAAGTGTAATAATATTGACTATTAATCGTAAATCACCTCTTGTTATTTTTTTATGGGTACGCTTTCTTTTGCGAGTCAAATAACAAAACAAGTCCATTTTAGCTTTTGCTCGCGCATCCGCACGCGTGATATGCTTTTTCCGGGATAAAAAGTAGCCTATGTCTTATTCTGATGTATAAGCTATATTATTGTAAAGTATCATTAAAATCCATTCAGTAGTTTTTACGTGAAATAGTAACAAACACCCATCCATACTTACAAACTTTCGCGTTTATAATATTAGTGGGATAATAATATGTATACATCTCTGCGTTGCCTGCCTTTGAGGAAATAAAAGGATCTTTTGTAGAAGGTACCTAAGTCGTATCTGTCTGGTAATACCGCAGGTGAAAGTAGATTCCACAAGTACGTTGTACGGGGAAGAAAACTTCGAATAAAGTGCATTGTTGCGGAATGCCATCCATTCAAATGATGAGGATGAAAGCCCAAGTTTTAGTGCATTTTTTTTCTTGTGGTTCAAATAGAAAAACTCGTACTTAACGCATCTGATCTTGTAATCGAAACAGTGACTGGAATTCATAGCCGATTAAGGCCGTAACCAACCGCGGCGATAATGTGTATTCATTCATTCACTATTACAAACGTAAATATCTTTTTGCCAATATAAACTGAAATCACGACGATTCGCCAAAAAACTTGAAATCGTCAGAAAGCCACACACGGATAAGTTAAATGGACCTTACGAAATAACTCGTGCTCGGCTCGTAAAACAATTTAATCGATAATATCTTTTCAATACAATATCATTACGGTAGTCCGAAATGTGGTCGCCAGTCGCGTATGAATTATTCATTCAAAATGAGAGTTCAATATTTATATCGCATACAGGAGGTTTCAGTTTTTCATTAATGGGTAAATTGTGAAGTTCAAGCTTCAGTGTGGTCGGGCAATCGAAATTTGTGCTCTATAAACATATGTTGACTATTATGACTGCCTCAAGTACCTCGAGTGCCTCGGTAAGACTGCTGTGATGTCTCAGGTTCGATTCCCGGGTCGGGTAAAACTGATATGGGGGTTTTGAAAAAGGGCCCCAATTTGCACGGAAATTGTGCATTTGTGCACGGATCTAAGCATATTACTAAAATCGATATATATAAAAATCTAACTATATAAAAATGAATGTTTGTCTGAATGTCCTTTATAGAATCGGAAGCTATGCATTTGCTCATGGAATTATCTTTAGCAAAGTTGTTGTGCATGAGCCGACGAAGGTTTCTGGGTTGGTACGACCAATTTTCGTCAGATAGCGCCACTGTTAGACTACTTTTATCCCGGAAAAAGCAGATCACGCGAGCGGAGCCGCGAGGCACAGCTAGTGTCTAATAAAAACGAGCAACAATCCATCGTAATCACATTATACAATCCAATCGATAGTTAACACTGTTCGTAACGATCATTTAACTCCATTTCGCGCTTCATCGACCGCCAATTCGATTTCCATTTCAAAATGACCTCGTCTTGGGGTCCATGATGAGCTGCTCGTCCGATTTGTAATGATTTGCTGCACTCGCTTGCGATGATACGGGTCGTAATTGCGCACAGTACCGCTGCGGTTTTATGTCTCGTGTGTATGAAAGTGAAAAGGAATTATGTTTTCTGCTTATTTACTCATTGGGTATTAAGATATAAATAATAATTAAAGAAGATAGATACTTGATATTAAGTATTGCATATTCAAGAACGTCCTGTAATAGACGCTGCGGTTTTATGTGCGTCGTGTTTCAATATGAAAGTGAAACGGAATTATGTTTTCTGCTTATTTACTCATTGGGTATTAAGATATAAATAATAATTAAAGAAGATAGATACTTGATATTAAGTATTGCATATTCAAGAACGTCCTGTATTTTTTTTCGTAACCCCGGACGAAAAGAAAAAAAGAGAAGAGAAAAAAAGAGGAGTGATAAAAGTTTGATCCTTTCTATTTGTGTGTCATATCATAGCATGTTGCGTTTGGATATTATTTATTTTTCATAAGAGAGCTAATTTAGTCAAGAATATTGATATTATTATGTTGTTATATATTTTGTAAGTATTTCAAGGCCACAATCTTTAGTATCACATATTCGTGTTTTAAAAATTGGCTAATATCATTCGAGTAGTCGGCTAAGAAGGCTTTTTGTTAGTTTGTTTTGTTTATTCAACGCTTCCGGCCTCAATGCCGTCTCGTATACACCCACACTTTTATGTAGGACACCTGCGGACCGAGCAATTGAACCGAGTGCGTCCGACACCGAGTTAAGTATAGACCCGTGGTCGCACCTAGGGTTCGAATTATCAATCTCGGTTATCGATATTGAGTAGACATTTAATATCTCATGCCAGAATATCGATAAGTAATAAATATCGATTCTTCAGTATTAAAAGCCGAATGTTATGGGCAAAATTTATTCGCATTAATTTTGGGATCTTGGTCGATTTATTTATTAGTATTGCATATTAATGTCGTATGGTTTATTGAATGAGTACTTGGTATAGAAATACAAAGACAAATGTTTAATGTTAACAAAACTATATATTATATTGCATCCAAGTAAGATAGGTAGAGTACCGACATCTTAGGCCCAAAGTCAACCTCACCTTCATGTGGTACACCCTGCTGATTAACGGACGAGGCAATGATAAACCTGGTTCCCGTTGCGAGTTGTGGGGGTCAGACGGCGGGTCGCCCCACATAATACCAAGTCTATCATCAAATCATGATGAGAGAACGAACCCTGGCATTAAGCCGGGATGACGCAAGGCAGAAAGAAAGAAAGAATCCAAGTAAGATAGGTACAAATCGTTGAGAATCAAAAGCCACAGTATCGATATTTTAAAACGAAATCGCGGTATCGATATCGAGTTCGTACTGACTAGTTTCGAACCCTAGCACCGTCGCAATAATTTGCAAATTGTTCGTAACAATGATAAAAAATTATCGTACATTGTTTATTACTTATTTTATTTAATGCTTTTTATGAGTGCCATTTAGATATGGCAAATGAAGTAGATGGCGGGTAATTTATCTAAAGTCCGAGAGAATGTACGATACGGTTTATTTTACGTTTTATTTTTCACATTTATGCGTTTGGGAAACGAGTCGTTTGGCCACAGAAATGAAATGACAAGGTGCTCTACATTAATCAATGGGTTTGGTTAGGTTTTATAAAACATTCCAACGGTTCATTGAATTCGGAAAGTGAGTCAAATATTCATTCATAATGTTCTTGTTTCTGGTTCATATATTTATGAACAAGCACTTGATAATTATTACTTTGTTTGCAATCATAATTCATTCTGTAAGGATATAATATGAGCCTTTATCATTCAACAGTTAATTTAACAAGCCATCAATCCGCGAACTCCCGTCCAAGTTAATCATATAATTGGCGGTTGCATTGTATGAAACAAAAGGCCATACAGTCCATACAACACCATATAATTGAGATATTTTTCATTGGCCGTCATCTACACGTTCAATTTAGTATTCAAGTAATTTTAAATTACGCGCACTACCTCGTGGCACTCAATTTTGTGTGCAATAAGGTTGAAATTTGAGTGGCATACGCGTCATTTTAGATGGGTTAACACCGCTTTGGGTTAAGCGATGCTGCCGGTACATACGCCCACACGAGCTTTCTAATTTCTATGTGTGTTTTTGACAATTCGTGATTTGCGAGATTAAGCCATGGGTTTCATGATTTGAAATGTTGTTTTTTTTTCCATATTTTATTGTACACCGCTGTCTACTTCTCTTGTTAATTGTTTCTAAACTACGGTTGTCTGGAAGAGATTGCTTCAAGATCGCCCATTGTGTTCTAAGGTTTAGCACCAGCTTTATAGCTTTAGTTACTTGCATTGTAAATGGTTTTCAATAAATTTGTATTGTATTGTATTGTAATGACGTAGGATTTGATGTGGTGGAGTTGAGTTGTAGACAGTTTTGTCCGTCAAGAGATATTGTCTCCCTCGACGGTCGAAGAGTTATGCCGGCCTGAAGTTAATAGGTATACACTAGCTGACTACGAAACGCGACTCGAGAACGAGTCACTATGGCTAGATTTTCACCATGTGTACGGTGGTACTCTCCCACCAGAACAGTGGAACAACAACTTCATTTGCCCACGTTTGCTATAAAAAAGTAACAAAAATATTCACTGTGAAAGCAAAGCGACAACAAATACCCCATGCTAGGTTAAACCTGTATCATGGGTATCAGGAACTACGAGAGACTTGCGGTCACACAACACCCAGACCCGAAACCAACATTTGTGGATCACACAAACATTTGTCTCGGTGCGGGAATCGACGGCCTCTCGCTTCGTAGCCGTCTACTCGCCCGTTGCGTGTAAAGTGACAAGAGCAATTTGGTGATAAACACCTTTGAACTTTTTTTACAGCAAAGGTCAGTTATTTAACGGGTTAATCGAAAGCTCCTGTTAACACACATTATAGTACTAAAGTCTACAAACGGTTTATTTTATTACCAACACGTAACCTGATACTGCATGCGCTCGAACTAATGGTGTTGTTTTCACCTGAATCCCAATTTTCACACCATTCGAGGTTATAGCTTTCACTAATGTGAGCATTTACCGGTTAATTTATAGTATTTGATTACTGCACGTGCGTGCATTTAATATTTGTTGTTTAGCCTGTTTTATACTGGTCACACTTAATTTGTTACCATTATATTTGAACTAATAAATGGATGCAAATATACAATAAAATTTCAACCCACATCAAGTAAAAACCTAGATATTAATTAAATGAGAAGAGCTAAGCGCTCGTCTGATGATAAGCGCCACGCCTGCCCATAAACAGAAGCAACACCACACAGAACTTTGAATTACACAGCACTGCATACCACTGCACTGCGCTCGTCGGCCCGAGACATAAGATTTTAGGTCTCATAATGCCCAGTAATTTCACTGGCTTCAATGTCCTTCAAACCGAAACACAACAGTGCTTATACACTTAGCGGCAGAAATAGACAAAGCTGTGGTTCCAACCCAGACGGCCTCTCGCATATGAGAGACCTACCACCCTCTGAATTCATGTTCACTGGCAGTAGAGATAACTTAGTATTCTTTGCCGGCCTCTGCTATAAAAAAATGCAATTTAGCTAGGATCAAAAAACAATAAAACAGAATATATTACGCTTGAATATGACTAGTGTATTGTCGATGAGTTTATTTATTTACAATGCAAAAGAAGAGACTAACGAGATGAAGTATATGTACACCGCAGCCCTTCCACAGCGGATTTTTTTTAATAAAATATACCTTCACAGTCTGAAAATCGCACAGACTAGAATAGAAGCGTCTAGGCGAGAAAATCGGTGCGGTGCGGTTTGAAATGAACGCAATTCGCAGCTAAGACTGTTTGTAGTAACAATGCTCCAGAAATGTAATCCAAATAAGTACCACCTGATTTAATGGCCTATAGACAACTAGATTTTGCTTCAGCTTCGTCCGTGTGAACAAAATTTTACCAAAACAATATTAATTCTCTTACAAATTTCGCAATCCCTTTTTCTCCTTTTAGGGACTGAATTTCAAGAAATTCTTTATTATGATTTTTCCGTAATTTTTTAATATCTATACTTGGCGGTTTGGGCTAGGCGCCGAAGACTCGGGACATTGCTTATTTATATATAAAGATGTCAATGCGTCAGATGTCAAAGATCAAATGCGTAAGATGACGGCATGATTTTTATACTGTGGCACTTCATTACTTATGAAAATATGAGCTCGTATGAAATATATCTCGCAAATTGACCGTTGTGACTTCAAGTCGATGCGGTTTCTATTGCCTCTTGTTCAAATGTTTTTAGTTTTACCATGCGAATTGCGTGATAATTGTGTATTATCCTACGAATATACGTTGCGTGTACGTTGTATTTTTGACAGCCTCCATCGTGCAGCAGGCGAGTTGTGTAGCAAGAGGCCGCGGGTTCAATCCCCGCACCGAGAAAAAAATAACAGTGACCTCCAACAAACAATGAGTTTATCGGTGGTCACCAGAATCATGCCGGCCTGTATAAATGCTTACTCACACTCCGAAGAGGGAAGAAGCAAATCAAGGAGCCTGCGACAGGACAGGCGGAAAATGTTCAGTGAAAAATGTCCTTCGCTTTGTACTGTTTATGAATGCACTTTTTTTAACATAAACACATTTTTTTTAAGTGTCCTATATTTTTATAGCTTATTTTGATATATACTATAATCAGCCGATCAAATGTTGGCAACATCCTGGGCACCACCCAGTTCAAATTGGCTTATTCATGCTGTAGACAAAACTGTCTACAGCGTAGCTCTACCACTAACAATATATTATAGAAAAGTATAAACAGAAATATGGAGTTATAAAGGACATCAAAATCGGTCTAACAAATAGCATTTCTTTAATACACGAACAGACAAACAGAATACACCCGTTCCCACATTTTCCATACCGAAAATAATGTAATTTGAAATCGCCTGGCCATCTCGGTTGCGTGTAACATGGTGTCTCGGTTCGTGGGCCCATTACGTGCAGGTTTGATTATCGGGCCGGGCGAGAGAGCACAAAAGCGCCGACGCGGAAGATAATCCCGGGATTAGACGCGGCGTCGTTCCCGGGATTGCGGGACGCCCTCCCACGGGACGGGTAATCTTTGAATATGAGGAAAGGAATCCTATTTTATGTTGTAACGGGATTTTATAATGTTTTTTTTGAGTGCTTGCGGTCGGGTTCGATTTTTTTGTTTTTATGTTTTTAATGGTGAGTTATAATAGTTTGTTATGGTAACTGGAAGTTATCTTTTAACTTTTAAGTAGGTAGTGGGGTATGTACCCCTGTTTAAACTATTTGTTATGTTTCATCATCGCATTGCAGTGCTGTGCAGTACTTTGTGATCCAAGGTTCTGTGTGATATTGCTTCTGTTTAAGGGCAGCGCTTACCATCAGGCGAACGACTTGCTCGTCTCGTCATTCAGTTATACATATATAACAATATATCTAGTAATAAGTACATCCAATAGTTACACACAAGTCATAGTCCTGGCATCACTAGGTTAGGTTAATCAGGGTATCAGGAACCCGCGGTACCACAACACCCAGATCCGAAACAAATATTTATGGATCATACAAATATGTGTCTCGGGAATCGGACCCACGGACTTTCGCTTCGCAGCCGGCTACTCGCTCACTACGCCTAGGGGGCTGCCAAAAGCGTCATTAATTGCCCCATGATTCAACTATTACAGTTTGATATACGCGCAAATTATTTTGACATTGAAACAGCAAGAGACTTCCAATAAATCATAATTACCAACTTAAACATTTAAAAAACAATTCGGTGACCTTCCATGACCGTTAAATTACAGTGGGCTTATAAAAATTACAAATCCGTCGCGGGATTGTAACGTTCTTCTTAATTACAAACAATGCATGTGCCATTATGTACGGGCCAGTGTTAAATTTAATTACAAGTTATTAAATAATCAATTCGACTATCGATAAGTAATTAATGTACAGTAGGGAAACTGTTACATAATACTATATCTTCTTACTGCAGGACAAATACCTCCCCACCCTTCGTATCATGATTTGATGGTGGATTTGGTATTATGTGGAGCGACCCACCGTCTGACCCCCACAACCCGCAATGGGACCAGCATTTGACTCGCCTGTTAATCAGCAGTTTACCACGTTCAAGTAAGGTTGGCTTTGGCCTAATATGCTGGTGGTAGGATATTCATATCCGACCGAATAGCAACCATCATACATTGGTGTTAAAACCTGCCATAGTGACCCACCTCGTGTGGGTCGCGTTCCAGGGTCAGCCAGTGTATATCCGGTTGTTAGCCGAGGGGGCTTGCCCCGTCTTCCTATACCTTTCCCATCCATCCCTTATTCTTTCCCCTCCCCTTTCGCCCTGGGATGAGATACTGCAGGGGTCGCCAGTATTCCATTAGCAGGGACCTCTGTAGTTCATACCAAGGGTAAAAAAAATATGTTGTCGGCCGACTTACACACCAATTTACTTATATGCTAGTTAATATTATTTATTGCATTACAAATTGCCCAATTTTTTCAATGATACATACTCACAGTAGTGAAGGGTCACCGGGTCGCGCCCTCAACCCGTACCTCTCACCGACTCATTACATTACAAACCATCGTTCATTTCCCTCATTACCTCACTGTTCTCGCTATTCCGTGTCGCAAGTTTGGGATGCGCGGCCGGTTGCGCAAGCGCAGGTGCGCAGGTATAAGGTGCGCATGCGCCGTGTCGTAATTACAGCTTGTGGGGGGCATTTCGACTGTAGCCCGTAACCCCCAATACCGCTCTGAATATGGCCCTGCAATAGTTATTAATTAATTGGTTGCTGAAGCCTTTAGTATATGTAGCTTCAGGCGATGTGGTTAGTAGAATGAGTTTAATGGAGTGTAATTATAAGATAGGGTACTGGTTTGATGATATTTATGGGAAACGGGATAGTGGCTTCAGAAATGAGAGATTGACGATTTGATTCAGCCATTGGGATAAACGTTTATGAGGTTCATAAATGCTTGTATGTTTTTCGAATAATAATAAAATGTTTCTCGTCATTAATAGCTATGATGCAGTGAGTTATTTTGAGTAGCAAATATAATACATTACGGAAAAAGTTAAGACCAGAAAAAGGCTTTAAATTCGTGTCATTTTTGAGGTCGTAAGTAAGCCGTATTTACAGTTTTCATTGTTATTATGTATGCAATATGATTATTTACGCGAAATCATTTTTGTCAATATTAGGTCGAAGGAACGAGCTGTAATTTTCAAAACAACAAAAAAGTTTTCATACTTGTACTTACGTTCCGCCTTAACTAAACTACCACTACACTAATGAGACGATTTATGTTCATCAATTAAAATTTACTCGAGGTTGTAATTTTCAAAACTGTGACAAAAATGTGTGCGATCAAAGTAGGATCCAATCAAAGAGCGTGTAATCGCAGACGCGCCGCTTCGTAATGAATGCCTAACCGCATTCCCGAGTTAATTGCGAGCCTACCTTTGTAGGGACTTCACTGATCCCTTAAAGGTGGCTTCACACAATGACGTTGTATAAAAGAAAACATCATTATAAGTGTAAGAATGAAAGGAAAGTAGATGTGGGTATTAAATTAAGAGGCTGTTTCACAGTGTCCGTCTAAATAAGTCTCGACGCATTAAACAGCTAATTTACGAAGACACAAATATGAAATAGGTATTCGCCATTTTGTATTTTGTTGTCTTACATTTTATTTGATATGTTTTAATTACTTGGATATTGTAAAAACTAAAACAAGCTCTAAGACAATATGTACAACAATTTTCGTTATTTTTCACCATAAGTTTTCACAGCACATCAGAAATGGATCCATGTGGACTTAAACCTAGGTTATTCAAAAAATTGGAAGTTAGTTATAAGAAAATGTTCACCCATTATAAATTACCTTATTTTTTACAATATGAAAATACATTATTTAGAGAATTTCAAAAAGTCGTAATTTGAGAAATAAAAATACTATTGGCTGTACTATTTAAGTACATATTTTAATTCATAACACGGTTTATTTTATGAATACCATGATAATGTGTAGGGAACCTAAGTTGTTATTAAAATCCGGCTTGATTCGTCTCGAGCCGCTTTGTTATTGCTTCGTTGATCTTCCGCGTTATAAACACACGATTAAATGTAGAATATGTATAGGCACATGCCGTAACTAGCTTATACCATAGACTAAAAAAAACAGACAGGACAGTCTATTGAACGGAGATGGTCGATTTGTTTTCTAAATCAGCAAAACGCGCGGATATAGCTTTATGGTCACCGGATGGTATATGATATATTATAATGCCCGAGGAATTAATGCATTACCTTCGAAAAAGTTGAATTAATTTTTTGAACCAATTTAACACAGTAGAGCGTAACGAAATCAAAACACTTGAAACATTCTGGAATGTATAATTTACGTCATTGTTTACAACGAAAGTTATTAATAGCAACCTGTTGCTGTTATCTCGAATCTTCAGTAATTACAGATCGCCGATCCATCCTCACAGAAACAAGATCGAAACGTGCCCGCCGCAACTTCTGCACCCTTATTATTGAATCTGCATACAAACTTTACGATCGTTGTAATGAAAGGAAAATACCGTGCCTCGCTGGCATAAATCACTTTCGATCCATCGCTTTTGTGCCTATTTTTGTCTCGCGTTTTCCTTGTAATTTTGACAGGTCCTATCGGCAGATCCTGATATTAAATTTGGAACGTCTTAGCTGTTTTGTTTTTTAAAATAACACCTTCTGATGATAGGTTACGGACACATGTCTCGGAGAGGTGTGGCAGGTAAATTAGAAGGCAGGTCAAGGACTGACGTATTTTTTTTTACTAGGCCTGTATTATATACGTCCCACTGCTGGGGACGGGCTTCCTCTACTGAATGAGAGGGATTAGGCCTTAGTCCACCACGCTGGCCTAATGCGGGTTGGCAGACTTCTCATACCTTCGAAAAATCTTATCGAGTTCTCAGGTATGCAGGTTTCCTCATTATGTTTCCTTCACCGTTAAAGCAAGCGATAATTAACAATTAATATACACGTAACTTAGAAAAGTCAGTGGTGTATGCTCTTGGGGCTGGTTTCGAACCTGCGACTTTCTTATTGACAGTCCATACCACTCCCCGCTGAGCTATCGCTGCTGCTTTCTGAAGTTTTGACTTGGTGAAAAACTAAACATAGTGGCTTGTTCTGGGGTCACCAGTATAGTCACTATAATAGTTACCTCAGGCTGGCATAGTTCTAATGATCTTTTAAGGTTGCAATTTTGTTTGAGGATCGCCATTATAATTGATCTGCACTCGAAAAGTCCTTTCGTGCCAGGTAAAAAAATAGTTTTCTATTTTCGATATCTCTAGTCCAGATGCTGCTAGCTGTTGTAAGTTTTTGTCTGCCCAGATCAGTCCGAGCGCGTGTAATCTCCGCCGGTGCCGAAGTATCGTTAAAAGGTTTTTTACTGGTCACGTCACGTACGGTGCGGTTGAGCCGACTGCCCTGCCTGGATCAGGTTCCTTGAAGACTAACATATAGTGTTAGGAGTTCCTCAGTCCAGTTCGTAAAGCCTTTGATATGCTTGTGATACGTTTTGATTGAAGTAAAATGCTAACTGCTTCCTAAAAGATAACGTACTGTCGATTCCTCTAGCATTAATCATGGGCGGCGATGATCATCTACCATAAGATCACCTACCACTTGCTCGTTTGCTCCTTGATCCATAAGAGTGATACATGTGCTGATAGTAGGATTCGACCACCGTACATATGGTGTTAAAACCTGCCATAGAGATCCACACATCTCTTATGTTGATCGCGTTCCAGGATCAGCCAGTGTATATCCGGTTCTCCCGAGAGCTTGCGCAAGGACTTAAAGGTTGGTTGGGGCGAGTATAGGGTAACATCCTCGTATCCCTGTGCCTGCATCGGTCATCCGCATGCACTGTTGCACGCTCCTCGATTTGCTTATTCCCTCTGCGGAGTGTGAAGAAGCATTTATACAGGCCGGCGTGATCATTATAACCACAGATAAACTCATTGTTTGTTGGTGGTCGCTGGTTTTGTTGGACTGCACTGCGCTTAACATCAGGTGTAGTGCAGTTACTTTGACGTGCTCGGTTAAAACAAACTGACAACAGGCGACTGGCCTGATCGTTTAGCCATTCAGACGGGTAAAAAAAATAGTTTAGTTTAAAATATCAAGTCTCGCACGAAACCTTTAAACATATCCTGCGAACTCACGCTTGGCATATTTTTTTAATAACGCCCCCTTGCGGTCGCCGCAGGAAGTGTCGTGTACCCTCGTATCTCCGTTTAATGCTGGACTTGCGGTTTTCGATATGGCTCAAAATTCTCATGTCGTTAGACTGTTTTTTTTTATTAACAATACGTTCACACGGTGTTTTTCTGTAATTAGAGTATGGATATCGATCTATGTAGTTTTTAATAAGCGTCGTTGTGGTGTGGAGAGATTAAATATCGGTTTGTGACAACTATGCTTCATGTTTATTGGGCCTATTTGGTATTTGAGACTTACTATGGATGGTTATGGTTCTGGAATGGAGGCCACGTACTGGCAAGCGCAGCGTTGGACGTCCACCTACAAGGTGGAAAGACGACCTGATAAAGGTCGCAGGAAGTCGCTGGATGCAGGCCGCTTCCAACAGGTCGGTCTGGAAATCTTTGAGGGAGGTCTATGTTCAGCAGTGGAAGTCCTGTGGCTGATGATGATGATGATGGATGAGAACCGTGAGGTCCTCAGTTCAACTCCCTGGTCGGGAAATCACAATTAGTGTTTGAGTTTCCACGCACTAAGTCTCGCCTGTAATTCTCGAAGGGATAGGTAGAGGTGTAACCCATACACCCACATTTTGTCGAGCGTATTTCTGTCCCATGATGTGATAGGGCACGAGCCTATATACCTGGCACAGTTCCAGACTCCGGTGTGATACTGAGCATTTCGTGATAGAAAAACCAAATATCACTTTACCCGACCAGATTTTTTTTTACTAATAACTATATGACAAAGACTTAGTGGTCTGTGAAGTATAAAAAACGATAAAGGTCAATAGAAATATGAATTCTATAATTATCGCAGTTATTATACTCATTTCAATATTATCACTTGTTCAGAAATAATATTCCTTATGTTATGTTTCTCATTTAAATATATAAATGCAGCCTAACGACCTACACCTACTAGCAGTTGTTTGGGTATCAGGAACTACGAGGGCTCGGTTTACGAACAGTCACCAGAAACTGTTTTGTAGAGTGGTAGAGCCACGCTGTAGACAGTTTTGTCTACAGCATGAATGGACCGGCTTGACCGAAACGTTACTCACAGAAAACCTACGTAAAGTAGCGGCTTGCTGCTGCGTTTCGTACGGTGAATGAGAAATCAGGAGGCCCAAATCTCCCTCCGCTTCCTAATCTCTAATTATCCCTTTAAACTGGCAACGCGCCCATGATTCTTGGTATTGTTGGCGTACATGGACGGTGGAGATCACTTACCATCAGGTGTTCCATTAGCTCGTTTGCCGGCCTATGCTATGAAAAATATATATTCACACATTTGTTTCGATACGGTAACGAACCCGCGGCCATACACAGCAGGATGGCCGTCAATTTCTATACCCATTAACAACAACAACTCCCAGCTTGTAAAAACAAAGTTACAACAGAACAACGGCGTATTTGTAAATGTCAATAAAATGTGTACAATTTGTATTAATATTTAATATGAAATTTGTACTGCAGACCTTAGGTTATGTTGTTGTACTGGAATGATCAATCTTCGGGTAATGATCGATGATTATTGTATTCGGGTTCATAGTTCAGACAGGTGCGGACTCAGGTGACGGTGTGGGGGCTAGAGAAACATGTAATTGTCTGTGGATTGTCTATATATGATTAAAACAACCCTAGCCTCCATTGCCCCTCTATTGTAGTTTCAGTTACGGGAGCTTATAAGATTAAGATATCTTGAAGTAGCGTGTGTTTTGGTGACTAAGATATACCTTTTAGTGAGTGGTAGAGCCACGCTATAGACAGTTTTATCTACATCCTGTGTGTATATCCTGTTCATAATATAGAAAAAACATGTCATCTTATTTCATTTTCAATAACATAGATGGCGTGAGTAGCTGTCCTTATAAATTGTACCTCTATTATCGACGTAAGCGTGTTAGTCGTAACGATCACGTAGTTTTGCGTAAGAGTGTACATGCAATTATTTCTGAGTACTAAACAATTTTATATTATCAAACATAAATGCGATGTACAAATGCCATATTTAAGAAGTAAATAGCAGCTCAAGATTTGCTTAAACACATTAATATTTTTCACACAATGTAAGTAAACATTGGTGACAGAATAATCATTGATAAATATTAACTCAGGTTTATTTAAGATGACTTGCAATAATTAAATTCTATTCTAATTTAATATAGACCCCAAATTACAGTACTCATTGTACTTCGAATGAGGGGACACGACCCCCTGATTTCCTTCCTAAATACATCCCCAATGTGGTAGTGCGTGTTAGGCGCGTGCGCAGTGGTCACGCATCGCTTGGCGAACTATCGTATTTGTTTATTACGCAAGTTTCAAGTCTCAGTCTGCGGTCGCATAGTTCGGCAATATTTGCCTGTATGATTGGTAAATCAAAGGACTTTGTGGTTAGAATGTAAAAAATACCTTTTACTTTGTGTGGATGAGAATAAAGTTATTTTAACACAATAATAAACTACACTTGGGTCAGCTACCTCACTTCTTTGTATTCAAAATTATATGAATACACTTATGAACAATCAAAACTGTATATATTATTATTATTTAAATAAAAAAACCTTTGTGTCCGGCGTTGTCTCGGCTTAGTGGCAGGCAATTAGTCTATAATTATAAACGAAGTTTGGGAACGAATATAAAGTATAGTTAAGAATAATAAAATAAATAAGTTAAGAAATCATAAAAATTATATATTTTTTTATAGAAATGACTTTTTTTATTGACTGACGAGACGAGCAAGGCGCTACGCCTGCTCATAAACAGAAGCAACACCACACAGAACTTTGAATTACAAAAGTACTGCATTAGAACCGCGCTCGTCACTCCAAGACATAAGATAATGCCCAGTAATTTCACTGGCTTCAATATCCTTCAAACTGAAACACAACAGTGCCTACACACTGTAGTTTGGCGGCAGAAATAGACAAAGCGGTGGTACCAACGAAATAATTCGCGTATAGCAAACCATTTCAATCTGCAATAATATTATAAAGAGGAAAGATTTGTATTGGTGTATGCAACGAATGAACTTAATAACTACTAGACCGATTTTAGAAATTCTTTCACCATTAGAATCCTACACTATCCTTGATGAACATAGGCTACTTTTTATCCCGGATAAAGCAGATCACGCGGGCGGAGCCGCGAGGAAAAGCTATAAATAAATAAATACACCCAACAGTCACATACATAGTCCTGACCCCACATTAAGATACGAGTCTTGTGTCGTGGGTATCAAGAACTACGAGAGACTTTCGGTCTCACAACACCCAGACCCCGAAACAAATATTTGTGGATCACACAAACATTTGTCTCGGTGCGGGGATCGAACCCGCGGCCTCTCGCTTCACAGCCGGCTACTCGCCCGCTGCGCCACGGAGGGTGTCATATAAAGAAACTCTTGCAAAAAGCATTATACAATGTATTATACTTTATGATCTATGCTCATTATAGGAGCTTGTTATAATATGCTGTTTAACCTCCATTAACTACCCCAACTAAGGCTATCTCACAAACCTATGATACAATCGATCATAATATGTATTACTTTGAATACCACAGCTCCATGACCACAGACGTAGACTTAATAGACGATGAAAGAGTACCTCGCGTAATAAAAGCAATTCGTTGAGCACGCGTAGAGATAATACATATAAGTAGATACGCCGTGCTAGCATTTCATCTAGATAAAAAAAATGTATATGATCAGATTCACAGAAATACAAGATTTACAGAATTACATAGGTGGTTAGGTCCCTCGTATGCGAGAGGCCGTCTGGGTTGGTATCATCACTATGTCTATTTTTGCCGCAACATAAACTCATTGTTTTTTGGTGGTCATTGGTTTTTTGAACTGTGCTTACCACCTGGTGTAGTGCAGTCACTTTGCCGTGCTCGGATGATAAAAAAGATATCAGCTAAACACATAAAAATAATAGCATTCTAAAATCTCATCAAAATCGGTTCAGCGGTGTCACATCACAGGCCGCAAACCAGTAAGTGATAAGTTGTCACGTTACAGCAGTTACAAAATAGTGACATACTTGGTTTTTAAACAGATAAAATACGTGCGTCGTCTATTTAAAGATATATCTATGTTTATGCGCAGGAGTCGTCCTTTTTTCGTCCGTTTCGGTGCTCACGAGCCCCCCGCGATATGATCTAATGGACATTCCTCGGTCGCTCCAGAGTGCGTATCATTTTTTACCCCGTGACAGTCACGGCAATTACGGGCCCGACTGATGTTGTAAAAACGCTCAGAAATGTCGTCTAATGGACGAAATGGTTGGATGTTTGTGTTAGTGTCCCGGAATGTGGTGGATCTATTTTTGATGTCTATAGTTAGTGTAGTTTTAAATATCTGGATTTAGCTATGAATTCTGGTGTTATTGAAGATTAGGTTTTACTGTTTTCTTTCAATAAGTTCTAGGTAGGTCCCTCGTATGCAAGAGGCCCGGGTTGGTACCACGGTTTTGTCTATTTCTGTCGCAGCAACAGTGTGTAAATTGTAAGCACTGTTGCGTTTCATTATGAGACTCAACGTCTTATGTCTCAGGGTGACAAGTGTAGTTTAGTGCGATGCAGTGCTTTGTAATTCAAAGTTTTGTGTGGTGTTGTTTATGGGCAAGCGTGGAGCTTACCATCAAGCAAACGCCTTGGTTGTCTCGTCATTCAACCAAATAAAAATGTACATACATACATCCGCACTCACACCTGTTATCCCAGAAGGGGTAGGTAGAGATGTAACCAGTAAATCCAGATTTCGCCGAGCTTATTTCCGTCCCATGATGTTATAGAAAGTGAGCATATCGTCATACCGGGTACAATACCAGACTCCGAGCTGATACTCGCACTTCGTGATAGAAAAACCCATTATCACTTTTACCCGACCCGGATCGAACCCGAGACTTCAACACAGCAGTCGTATCGCGTATGCAACACAACTGCGCCATCGAGGCAGTCTTTCAATAAGTATGTAAAATTAATGATTTGTTTTTTTGTTTCAGGTAATTTTCCCAACATGCTGATGGTTTCATGCTATGATTTTTTTTAGTACGGTTTGTACCCATGGCATCTAGCTAATGTATTATGTAGCTCCGTGGCGCAGCGGGCGTGTAGCCGTTAAGCGAGAAGCCACGGGTTCGATCCCCGCATCGAGACAGATGTTAGTGTGATCCACAAATATTTGTTTCGGATCTGGGTGTTGTGAAACCGATCTCAAATCTCTTGTAGTTCCTGATACCCACGACACAAGACTCGTATCTTACTGTATCAGGAATATGTGTGTGAGTGTTGGGTGTATTTTTTTTTATAGCATAGGCCGGTAAACGAGCAAGTGGGTCACCTGTTGGTAAGTGATCTCCACTGCCCATGTTCGCCCACCACCAGAATAATCATGAGCGCGTTGCCGACCTTAAAGGAAAGGGATAATTAGGGATTGGGAAGGGGAGGGGATTTGGGCTTCCGGATATCTCACTCACCGTACGAAACGCTGCAGCCAGCCGCTACTTTACGTCGGTTTTCTGTGAGACAGTGGTAACGACCCGGTCGAGCCAGCCCATTTATGCTGTAGATAAAACTGTCTACAGAGTGGCTCTCCCACTCAATTTATTTAATTTCATCATTCCTTTAACAATTGATGTAGCCTTTGAAACTTTGGGACGTTTAAAAAAAACCATCATTCCTCTAATATTCCATTTATCTTACAAGTTTACAAGTACTTGTGAAATTGAATGGGCATGTCTAAAGGTTTATATCGTAGACTCCTTAGATATATGACCGTAAATAATTTCCAAAAATTCCAAACACATGAAAGTCCTTCTATTTTTTATTTTTATCCCCAATAATGACCACCCAGATCATAACAGTGAACAGTAACAGGATTTGAAAATGCGTGTCGATGGTAGATTGAAAAATACATTTTGAACGTCGGCATTTTTATTCTAAACTTCGACTGTTAGGTGTTTTTTTTTACCCGACGAAAATAAACGAAAGTGGTTCTTAATTTGGCGCTTATATTTGCTTGTATAACCACGCATAACTCCGTCAAATGTGGCCAGATTTGGAGATTGTCTTTTCATTCCGAAGAATATCAAAACTTTTAAAAATTTCAATAGGAAATTCTATTCCTAAGGCGCTGAAATCGGGGATTAAAAACTAATTTCATCATAATGATTTCTTATGTTTACGCGAATATTACTAATTGAAATAAAACTAATTTAAACGAATTTTATCGCGGTTTTTTTTATTACGATCCTGACGCTTCAGACTTTTCAGCCTTCGTGGCCACGGAGTGGACGTCGGGATCAAAATTAATAAAAAAATCGGTACAAAATCCGTTTAAATTAGTTTTATTTCAATAATTTCATCATCTATAAACCAATTTCGATGAATGTTTCACTAAAAATCTAAAATAATAAAATTGAAACCCTCTCAGATTTTTTTTTTTAACAAATGTTACATATTAAACATGCTTTCTACCTTTACCACCGGCCGCGTGCCTGACGTCAACACACCCAGTCCCGAAACATCATACAAACATTTTTGTCTCGGTGCGGGTATCGAAACCACGGCCTCTCGCACACAACCGGCTACTCACCCACTGCGCCACTATGCAAAAATTATTACATTCTTATATATTAATACTTGATGAGAAAAATTTGTAAGCATATTGCGGACAATGTAATTGTCTGATTCGAATTGAAAACTTCTTCTTTATTGAAGTAAGTTAATAAAGAAAAGATAGAATAAAGATGTTACATTTATAATGCCCAGTTGCTCCATCATCTTCAAAAGGAAAACACGTCCGGGACATCTACACAATATGATATTCATCATACAAATGATAAAAGATCCCGAACCCAGAAATTTGTGACAGAATATTAATGTCATGTCAATACCGACCTCCGTGATGGGTAGAAAACAAACTTTATCAACACCTGCTCAACTTAAAAATACACGACAATTTCATACAAAGTAGCATTTCTCAACGGCAAAATATAAATGTGTCTAACAGCCATTTAAATTAGGCACCAACGAGTGAAGTGTGTTTTTCGTTTTTTCCCCGATATATCGGTATCTCCATTTGATTGATGGGCCGTCTTTTGTCCGGGGGCAACCTTTAATGGACCTCTGACGTTGATTTAATAAAAACCCTTTATTACGGCATCAAAAGCGGCTGAGGTTATGCACGCCGCAAACGAGGTTGTATAGATGGGTTGAAATAGTATTTTAGTTGTTAAGGTTATTTTTTTATAAGGTGGGGTTGACGTCAGGCAAGGGAGTGATCGTTAAAACTACAAGCTAAATTTTTGGAACGAAGTTCCTTACGGCAGGCTTGGAGGGGATAGGGATTTCGCTGCGTGACCGAACTGAAAAAAATGTGATAGTAAAACCGTAAGAAATATGCGTGGAAAAAATGCGTGGAAAAAATACGTGGAATAAAACCGTTAAATGAGACTTTTTTTAAACTTAATTTGATATCTAGCACACAAAGTTAAAGTCGAAATTCCGTTAATAAAACAGATAGATAACTTATGACATTTGGAAATGTAGACGCGGTTTGAAATTTGAATTTGAATTTTTGATTATAGAACACGGCCGTCCACCGTTTAGTAGCCAGTCTAAGTCTAAATTAATAAGTTTTTATTTATAATTACATAAGTTGATAAAAAATGCTATACAATAGCTTTACCGCGGCAGTCTCCGAGTGCTACACGTCTTTTTTTTATTTCTATTTTTCTATTCTATTTCTATGTAATTTTATGTTGTCAAACAAAAATAAAGAGACATATTTTGTTATTTTAGTTGATAATTTGTATTTTTTACAATTTGTGTCGATTCTACATTAGCCGAAGCAACTTCGTTCCTACCTGGTGTCCCACGACACACACCAATTTTTTCTTTTTTTTTTTTATAGTATAGGCCGGTAAATGAGCAAGTGGGTCACCTTATGGTAAGTCATTTCCACCGCCCATGTACGCCGCCAAAGGCTTAAAGGAAAGAGGTAATTAAGGGATTAGGAAAGGGAGCGGGGGAGTTGGTCCTCTGGATATTTCACTCACCATACGAAACGCAGCAGCAAGCCGGTACTTTACGTCGGTTTCCTGTGAGACAGTGGTAACGATCCGGTCGAACCCATTTATGCTGTAGATAAAACTGTAGTGTGGCTATACATAATGATTTCTTACGTTTACGCGAATGTTACGCATTGAAATAAAACTAATTTAAACGGATTTTATCGCGGTTTATTATTTTTATTTTGTCCCGACCTTTCGAAAGCTCTTCAACCTTCGTGGCCACGGGGTGGACCACCGCTTTAAAATCCGTTTAAATTAGTTTTATTTTAATGTGGCTATACCACTTTAAAATGTTGATATTTAAACGTAATGACTATGCCATCTGTGTTTATTATTTTGTGGACGAATCGGTACCAGACACGCGATGTGCGGTAATTACTTTGATGCTCAAACGCATGTGTGCCGGGGCCTGCACCGTCCAATTAATGGGGATATGTTAATAATTAGCTTTCTCTGCGTCGCGTCATCGCTTACGGTTAGTATACGTTACGTAGAATTTTGTAAGTTTAATCCTGGAAACATCGTGAGGAAACCTGCATACCTGAGAATTCGATAAGATTTTTCGAAGGTATGTGAAGTCTGCCAACCCGTATTAGGCCAGCGTGGTGCACTAAGGCCTGATCCCTATCATTCAGTAGAGGAGGTCCGTACCCAGCAGTGGGACGAATATAAAATATAGGCCTAATAAAAAACAAAAAAAAAACCTGGAAAAATTACTTCACTGGAACACATGGTTGGTACAGTCCGGTCCATATATAATGTCCGCCTCAGTGGACGAGAAGCTGGCTGTGAAGCGAGAGGCCACGGCGAGAGGCCTTCCAGTTTAACCTTGCTTTGCTAACATGTGGGAAACCAAAGACACATTAATTCTAGTCTTTATATAATAAAAAAAATTAAACACGATTTATCCAAAGTCATTATTTTCCTCCAACCATTTCCTCCACGTACGCACAACGAAATAAAGTCTTCAAAGGCGCGACATCGGCACGGGCCCAGGATTCGTCGTGAACAAAAACACGATTGTTCGAATTCCCCCCATTTATCAAGACCACCTCGGGTGGACAACAAAAAGCAATCGCCTTTAGGTCAATGGACAATTAGACGAGAATTTCGCTTCGACGATCGCTCACAGATCGCTCGATGTATCGTGTGCTGGGCTGCGTTTGACAGTTGAAAAAAAATTAATGTGTGCCTGAGTGTACAATATGTTTATTAGCTGTCTGTCTGTACAGGTACAGTAATACCCCGGACTTACGCGATAGGTGGGACCGAGCTATAACCGTGTAAGTCGAATTCGCGTAAGTCGGGGTGCAAGTTTGCATGCACTTTTAAGTGACATAATTTGAGGTTATCAATAAAACACAACGTACGTAAAACAATTCAACGCGGAACACGTTCGAACCTGTCGTAAACGGACCACTAACATGGCGGAAAAGGAGAGCTGACGCGCGCGGCCATCAAAAATAAAAACCGCGTATCTCTGAATTCGCGTAAGTCGGGGTAGCGAAGTCGGGGTATTACTGTACGTTATGGCAGTGACTTACATCATTATTGCATTGAGGAAATGCTTTTGTATATTATTGTACTTATACTGACCGCTTCGCAGGTGTATTGCATATGTAGTATGACGGCTGTGCTGAGGTCTCGGGTTGGATTCAGTAGGGTTAAAAGTGATGTTAGATTCTGCCATGAAATACTCAATACCGCCTGGAAATGTGCCCGTATGGTGATAAATTCGCCCTCTATCACATCACGAAAATAAGCTCAACGAATTGTGGATGTATTGGTTACACTTCTGCCTACCCCTTCGGGAACACCGGCGTGGGTACGTGTACTTCAAACAATGGTTTATTTTATATGTATGTTAGTTTGTAAGGTATTTATCTATAGGCCATAGTTGCCTGAAAATAAATGATTTTGTTTATTGTTTAAAAATAAAAAAAGTATTAAAAATATTACCACGAGGTCGTTGGTTCTAGAAACTCAAAACTTATGTTAATACAGTGTATTTTTTTTATTAAATGACAAGACTAGCCAATCGCCTCTCGCATACGAGGGACCTACCATCTTGTAATAACCGATCGCTTCGACTCGGTCAGTCAAAAACATTTATGCTATTTATATTTTATCTCATTTTTATTAACAAATTCCCATGTATACAATGTAAATTGCATCCTAAAATTAACCAGTCGCTCAAGCCCAAAAACATTTTCATACAAATCAAAATGTCTTTACTGCCTTACCTTCGTACACCTGCAATTTAAGTAATTAATAAAAATAAAAAGCGAACGCGAAAAGCGAACCGAGCGCGTGCGCTTGCGCTCGTAAAACCGTATTTTCAACCCTCCTTTGATTGGTAAAATTCGGTCGGGCCCTTAATAAAGTTTTTAGTTTTGCTCGTTTTCGGCTACCGAAATGATGGGTCCCTTAACACTTCGCTCCATCACGTTGAAGGCCAATTTGAGTGTCCAGCTTTTACACCACGCGTCAACTTCTCGGAATCCGGGGTTATCAAACTCAGACTGTTATGGCAATATTTGGCCGCCAACGTTTGTTTGTTTGAACAAATATTGGATGTGTATTATGTTATTGAGGTGTGTTTGCCGCGGTAATTATTCTCACGTCAGTATTTGCCGGCGCTCCCTGATTTATGAAAGGCGCAGCTTTATCTATTAATATTCTATAAATATTATGAGTTACAACTTACACTAACTTACGTATGCTTATTTAGACTCTAAAATTGAAATCAATTTCATCTACACCAATATTATAAAGAGGAAAAATTTGTATTATTGTATGTAATGAAAAACTTAAAACTACTGGACCGATTTCAAAAAATCCTTTGTCGTTAGAAAGCTACATTACCACTGAGTAACATATGTTATCCCGGAAAAAGCAGATCACGCGGGCAGAGCTGCGAGGCAAAGCTAGTCTATTATTATTCTATAAATATTGTTAGTTACAACTTACACTAAAGTATCCTAATTTTGACTCTAAAAATGTAATTCGATTTCTTGGTCAACATACATACATAAGTACTCACGCCTGTAATCCCCAGAGGGGTGGGCAGAGTTGTAACCAGTACCCCCATTTCACCAAGAGTATTTTCGTCCCATGTTGTAATAAGAGGCGACCCTATCGCCATCAGACTCCGGGCTGCTACTGAGCATTTCGTGATACAAAAACCCAATACGTTAGAGATACTGTCACGTCCCAAATAGGGACGTGACAGTATCTCTTTAAAACTAAAGAATATTAGTCCTCTAACTCCATCACTATTTTTTTTTTTATCCTGGCTCGGCAAAGTGACTACGCTACACCTGATGGCAAGTGTAGCGCAATCCAAGAATAGTGTCGACCAACGATAAACAATGTGTTCATCGTAGATCGGCAAGATCATGCCGGCCTGGGAGAGGAGGAGGGACCAAAGGGGAGGGAAAGGAAAAGGGATGGGAAAAGGGTTAGGATCAGGGGGCAAGCCCCCTGGGGAGAACCGGATATACACTGGCTGACCCTGGAACGCGACCCACACAAGGTAGGCCACTATGGCAGGTTTTAGCACCAGTGTATGGTGGTCGTTATCCGGTCGGATACAAGTATCCTCCTCCCACCAGCAAATATTATCAAATACTATTTATCATAGCGAGTACTCGATTCGTAGATCGATAACGTTTAACCAAGTGGTGTATTGGGCAAGTGAACTAGCACCGAATTCTTCAAATAACAACCAGGAATGCTGTATTAACCACTATTACCTTCAAACATCAAGATCGCGTTAATGTAACTTATTCAGTGTTGTTGTGAAATTAAGATAAAATTTATGTGCCGGAAACCAGACATCTAGATAACGCATTAGTGGAGCTGATTGTATTGTCTGATGCTTATAGATATTTCGGTTAATTTTTGCGCAACTCCCAGTTGCTTGAGTTTGTGAATTTGGCACAATTTTTACGAGATGGTGGGTCTCTCGTATGCGAAAGCCCTTCTGGGTTGGTACCACCGCTTTTCTATTTTTGCGATAGCGATAAGATAAGCGATATTGCGTTTCGGTTTGAAGATATTGAAGCCAGTAAAATTACTGGGCATTATGAGACTTAACATCTTATGTCTCGGGGTGACGAGCGCATTTCAGTACCATGTAGTGCTTTATAATTACAAGTTCTGTGTGGTGTTGCTTTTGTTTATGGGCATGCGTGGCGCTTACCATCAGATCAAATATCGTTCCGTTATAGGCCGCGTTGATACGTCGCCTGGCAACCGGTGACGCAACCCGAAACTTGCAAATGTCAAAACCGAGCGTTTGTGTTGCCCGGTGATTGATCGAGCGGCATACAGCACGCCACGCGACGCCACGCAGCGCTGTGGCTGACACGAGACGTAACCGACGCGTATGCTAACATACGTAGTGACCTTTCGGTTCAGTGAGCTCTTGGGGGTCACGGGTAAAAACTCACTTAATAAAAACACCGACAACAATTAAAAAAGAGGCATAAATTCAAATTTTAGAAACATATTTTCTTCATAGTTAATAATCTTCATAAACCAGGTTTTAAAATAAAAAAAAAACCGCATTCGCATAGGTCCACAGACGACACACACACAGATAGAGACAAAGATAAAGTCCTACTTTAAACACCCCTAATTGTTAAAGATAATTCAGTTGCCAGATTTAATTATTGGATTTGATGAGAAAGTATACCAATTGGAAACTGCAAATGACGTGACACGAAACCCTGTCCCTCTACCACAAACATTGTGTTTGTGCCTAGGTCCTGCGAATTTCCTAGTCGAAGCCAAAATTGCGGAGATCACGAAGTTTTTTTTTTATCCTGGCTCGGCAAAGTGACTACGCTACACCTGATGGTAAGTGTAGCGCAATCCAAGAATAGTGTCAACCAACGATAAACAATGTGTCCATCGTAGGTCGGCAAGATCATGCTGGCCTGCCAAAGGGCCATGGGGAAGCGGAAGGAAAAAGGGATGGGAAAAGGGTTAGGATCAGGGGGCAGGCCCCCTGGGGAGAACCGGATATACACTGGCTGACCCTGGAACGCAACCCACACGAGGTGGGCACTATGGCAGGTTTTAGCACCAGTGTACGGTGGTCGCTATCCGGTCGGATACAAGTATCCTCCCACCAGCAAATTGCGGAGATCACGAAGTTGTGGTCCCGCAAGCCAACACGCGTGGTTGAAGATAGGATAGAGTCAAAAAATTCTTCAGAGCATTCACCGTGATACTGACGATGTATTATTTTAGTTTCGTTGAAATGTTATAACATCCTGCCTTTCGTCTGATATTAACACAGACTTTCTTGCCCAAATGTATCTGTCAAACTGACTGTATCGATAAATCTTCGGTTACATGCGAATTGTCAGCTGACTGTTGAACAAAACCTCGGTTATTTTGTAACAGCACGTGTCAATCAATTATGTTGTTTAATTGTAAAATCAATTTGTATAATCCTTTGTTCGGTTTTTTTCATAATCGAAGTTTAAAAAGTTTGACCGTGTGCCTTGTCTATGGTGTACAACGCAAAGAGTGTTATATAAATCCGATCAAAAAGATATCTGTAAAAAAGGGGCAAAGTTTAGTTTAATATCAATATTTTTAGACTTTCGAAAGTTCTATATTTATTTTTTATTTATTTACATTTTAAATACAAAATGTATATAGGCGGACTTAATGCCAAAGGCACTCTCTCCCAGTCAACCTTAGGGTAATGCAGATATTATAGATATTTATCTTTATCTATACTTATTGGTATTTTTATATGTATATTATCGCGTATTCTTTGAATAGAGTATTGGTTGAGGGGTGGATTAAGCCCGTGCGCACGGCCGATGGAACTCAGTCGAAACGTCGGAAAATAAGTAGGTATTTATACCTTTAAATACATGAGTTGTTAAGTCTCGTTATGCCATGTAATTTCATGAGCTTCAATGTACATCAAAGCGAAACACACAATGCTTACACACTGATGTTTAGCGACAAAAAAGGACAATGCGACGGTACCAACCCCAACGGCCTCTCACATACGACGAACCTATCAACTTGCCATGATAAAAAATGACGTTAAGCTATAATTCAGCTTATTAAAATATTCTAAACATTAAATATTCCTCTCTTTTCACATCAAAACATCACCATCAATCATTTTGGTCAACAAAAAACATACCAGCACCCAACAGCTGATCTAATAATCGCGCTCGATTGCGCAACTGAAAAGGCAACAGACACTCCGGCGCGCGGCGCGTTTCCACCGACTAGTCCCGCAAGACCCCTGCGTCACGTGGTTGCCAGATTTGCGTGCGCGAATTCCGGGACAAAAAAAAATGAATCTATTTATAAATTTAAAAAAAAACGTCTATTACCGGTAATAACTTTGCTTAACATATTCAGTAATTAAACGAGACATATCGAAGGTTGAATTCAAAGTTCAACTGAAAATACATCTACTACCCTTGAACTGACGAAAGAATATATAAAAATAAACGTAAGGTTTAGGTATTTTAGTGGTTTGTCTATCTTTACATATTTTTTATTTAGGATAAAAGTATTACTTATACATCTAAGAATGATAAAACTATACTTCAAATAAAATTTGAGCTGCTGGCTGAACGTACATAGTTTGGGTGTCCGTAACCTTGTAATAAAACCTAGTAAACGTGAATTCTGAGACAGTAAAGTGAAATTACAGGACCCGGCAGCCCATTCCGGGACATTCCCGGATTTCCCGGACGTCCGGTATCCCTATGATACACGGTGATATCAAAATCGAAATATTTATTAAATCTGTAAAATGTTAAACTACATTTAGATCAAATTTTGACTATTCCCAACTGCATAACCCTGTTTACACTGTTCCACTGTTGGGCAAGGGTCTTCTCTCCATTAAAAGGAGCTTTATTATTAGCTCTTAATCCACCGCGCTGGCCCAGTGCGTGTTGGTAGACTTCACATGCCTGAATCTTCTAAAGGATTTCCTTCACGCTTAAGCACATGTTAATTAAACTAATAAAGTCAGTGGCGTGTGCTCTTGATGCTAGGACCGAATTCGCGGCCTTCGCATCAGTGTGTTCCACTCACCACTAGGCTGTCGCCGCTATTGACTCACGTGAATTATTAAAAACTTCACCTATTGTTTATGACAAAGGCCCATGATTATGGGAATAACATAGATTAAAGTTGTAATAAGAAATGTCAGCCGAGGTCTATTTTATTTCACGTGTGCGTGGGCGAAACAATTGTTGATCTCGTCACGTATGAGGTCAATTTATGTTGGTATATTCCGAAATGATAATTTGTATTTTTTATTGCGAAATAAATCGTTTTCTTTACTATTAAATTACGTAATTTTACACCATATTTTACTGTCAATAGTAGTAATGAAATACGTTTTTAATATGTTAGAACAAAGACAAAAATCCTGCCCACGTCTAGCTGCACCTATTTTTTTATAGCTATGTCTCAGCAGCGATATCCATAAAGTCAATTTTAATAATTACGTTACAGAGGCATTTTAAATGTTTACAACCGACAAGGCCTAGCAAGCCGGTGGTGTTTACCAAGTAAAAATTACAGTGTTGTGAAACTGTTACATTGAAATTACATGTACAATTATCTGTAACGAATCGTTTGTATTTGAATAAATAAAAGTTTATTTGCTCGGCTCGAGATGTGTGGAGGTCGTTCTGAATTAATTGTTGCGCCGCGCCGCCATAAACCTTGCGTATTTTTGTGCTAATAAAAAATGCAAGTTTGATTTTATTGCTACACTTTATATTTATTTACTTTTTAATTAAAGAAATGTTTTTGTACTTGTTTTTTTTATATTGGCAATATCTAAGTACGTCATGCCAGCACGTTTTTTTGAGCAAAGGTCAGTATTGCAAAAGGTTGTGCATGCACTTAATATTTTTAACATCTCTACGTTTGTTTGTTTATGGCCTTGTCAGTTTAGTGTTGGGTGTTATTTATTTATTTATAAATATTAATTTTTATTTTTTTACTATCCATGTATTATATACGTCCCACTGCTGGGCACGGGCCTACTCTACTGAATGAGAGGGATTAGGCCTTAGTCCACCACGCTGGCCTAATGCGGGTTGGCAGACTTTACATACCTTCGAAAAATCTTATCGAGTTCTCAGGTATGCAGGTTTCCTCACGATGTTTCCTTCAACGTTAAAGCAAGCGATAATTAACAATGAATATACACGTAACAGAAAAGTCAGTGGTGTATGCTCGTGAGGCTGGTTTACAACCTGCGACTTTCGTCTCGACAGTCCATACCACTCCCCGCTGAGCTATCGCTGCTTCTAAAAATATTATGTATTATCTTATTTTATTATAATTAAGGTAAGACTGCATGGTCTTAAAAAAATGGCACTAATATATTTCTCAACCGTCCCGCTTACGTTTGTCCTCCAAAAGTGGGCTGATGCACAATTCGTGCAGCCATGAATCACCGAGCTTATTTCTGTCACACGATGTGATAACGGGTGAACACATCGCTGTCTGGGGCACAAATTCTTTACCGTCAAATCCAGTGGTTGCCTTAAATTCTCTTCTATTTAGATTGTCCTACTAGGAAATCGAATCCCGGAGGACCTCATACATTTCACAGCATATCTATGTTGCCAGAATATATAAATTAGAGCAGAATAGTAACTAAATGTAGTGCTTATTTGTATAAACATAGTACTGAGCCGAGAGGTCATCCATCTTATCTGGCCTGGTCCATGAACTCAAAACACTTACATAATAAATAGCTCCAAAAACCCGCAGTTAATAACGCATCATTTCATACTGAATATTATTTTACAAGTAATTTAATGTACCGCTAACCGCTGACTTTAACAATGAGCAAAAACTATATAGAAATAATATTTAAGTGTGGCAACAAATTAAAATACCATTACATATCTTTTCGTCTGACGACTGATGTTGGTATGAGTGTTGCTAACTACAACCTGTATACAGGTTGATGTTTAATGAGAAATATTAGGTATGTTTATTCGTCCTAGATTATTACTAATTGTTTCTGTCTTCCGTTATCCCGACTCAATAGCAGGGTTCATTTTCCCATTATGATTTTTATATAATGGTTAACCGCCGTCTGACCCCCGCAACCCGCAACAGGAACCGAATTTCATCATTGCGTACTAAGTAAAGGTTTGGTTATAACTGGTATTTAATTTCGAATTCATTGTAAATATATTTATATTTTACAAAAAAACTACTCCAGCATTGAGCACCACTTAAAAAGACTTTTCGAAATTATCTATACAAGAAAACTTAAAAATTGAAGCATTTTCAAATAATCCTCTAAAATATTATATAAAATATCTTTGAGTTAGTGAGTTCGCTTAAAATTACCAAATTAAAAATTTAATCGTTTAAACACATCAATCTGTATACATAAGTGATGATAGTCCGTCTAAATTGCCCGCTTACTCATCTCCGTAAAACCCTCTGTATTACATTAAGACGCGTCAAATGGTTTCTGGAAACTTCGGTAATTGTATGTTTCGTTCGTTAACCACTTATATATAAAACAACATAATTGAAACCTCTTTGTTATAGGAATAGAGTCGATTTTTACATTGTGTTGTTCATTATAAAGTGTCTGTAGTAATATGCAATTTTTGGTCTTTAATTAGGACACCATGTATTATGGATTTCATAAAACGTTCCAGCTGTCGAAAGAACAGGTATTCGTGTGTGGTATCTACAAAAAATGAAGATGGAAATATAATTATGAACGAATTAATCTTTCACTACGCTCTGACCAATCATATTATTATTATTACATTAATATTTTTGAGTAAAAACATATTATTATGTATTTTTATACAACACTCAGAAATTACAATTATTTTAATGTTCGAAAAATGAAAATAAAAACAGTCAAAATGTGTAAAAAAAGATGAAAATATTGTTAATTTTTAACCGAATTTAAATATAATTAGAGGTAAATGCGAATAAATTCGATTGTTTTAATTTGCGAACTATAAAATTAGATAATGATAGATACAAATATTATTTTTAATTACGCAGTCACGATAACCATGGACCAAAGAAATGTTGCCAATGATACATAATGCTTTTTGGCTTTTTTCCGTACTGTCAGTTGTTTTACGAAACCTCGCAACCAGCACGCCTTCTCTCCACACCTAATTAATCATTCACGATGTCGGGTCGTTGACCTTAATATTTGGACCTCTATGTGGATCATACATGTAAAATTTTTACTGATGTATGGAATAGTTATTTTTTTAATTTTCGCTGTAATTTTTAGAAAATATGAAATAGTAAATACAAGGACAGTATTTATAAGGATTTAACAGGTAAATGGACCATAACCATGTTGGGTATGTTCAATACCTTTTCAACCGACTTAAAAAAGGAGGATGATTGTATATATGTTACACGATATCTTCGCGAAATGTGGACCGATTTTGTTCTTCTTTTTGTATTCGATAAGTTGACTTCGAAGGTTGTCCCATATACATTTTATTAAGGTGCGATGACCGAGTACGAGAAAAACGGGAAAATTCTCACCGGAAAGCAGCAACCGCACCGCCTATTCCCGTTGTCTAATACTTTTTATTCACTGGGAAAAAATATTGCGATGTCCCCCAGTGAATCACAATTCGGGTTTTGAAGACTTAAAATAATTTACTCACATTAACTAGGAGTGTCGATATCTTAGGCCCAAAGCGTAATTAACTTTTTGACCTAGTCGGCAAGAGTTAAGATCAATAGTACATATTATAATGTATGAATGACAAGCCAATACCTACTACCTGCTGCTGGTAGGATATTCGTATCCGCCCGAATAGCGACCACCATACACAGTGTTAAGACCCACCATAGTCCCTTGCCCTTGGGCCGTGGGATGAGATACTACGGGGGTCGCCAGTATCCCTGTAGTTCATCCCAAGAGCTAAAAAAAATGTTAGTTCCGGTTAATTTATCGCAGGTTTTTTCATCCTATAGTACCCTCCTTTTATCTGCCCTTATCCCACTTGCAGTGGGGTGTTGCATGCTTTTTAACACAGATTACAGAAATATTTGGCTTGTAGTTTTTACGACCGACCGCCTGGCTAACGTCTACTGGGGAGTACGACCCCGACTCGCAACAAATTAAGTGGATCACTTAAATATGTGTCGCTGCGGGCACCGAACCCGCGGCCCTCTCGCTCCACAGCGCCACGGAGGCTGTCAATGCTCCTATTGCAATAACACGTAATATAAAAACCAAAATCTCATGACCCGCATTACCTTTCAGGTAGCGTATATCAAAATGCGTGGTTTCGAAAGGTGGCCTGCGCCAGACGTCTCGGGCCATAGGCCATAGACGGTTCGTCGGCGGAGCCAGTTTTCAACGATAATTACAGGCCACGATTAATTTTTAATTACAACACCACTCATACGCATGTAAAAGGAAATTTAAAGCTTAATGTACTCGTTTTAAGGTTTAAATTCGTATGTGGTGTTGATAAACCTTTTCTTCGTGCAATAAAAGATGCTATCTTGTTTTTGGTTTATATTGCGCCTATCTCGGTACATCGGTCTCTGTGTCAAATATGTATAGTTGTCATACAAAGAAATGTTTGTAACCCAGTTTCTGTACGCGAAATGTTTGCAACGTGTGAAGTTATGAAGTACGTAACGGCTTTTGTTAGTGAATAATTTCTTGAATGGATTTTACGAGACTACTCTGATACTGGGACCTGTAGTGGTAATGTCTTGTGTTATAAATAAATAATAATAATAATACACCCAACTGCCACACACATAGTCCTGACCCCACACTAGGTTAACCTGTATCGTGGGTATCAGAGACTACGAGGGACTTGCGGTCCCACAACACCCAGACCCGAAACAAATATTCGTGGATCATATAAACATTTGTCTTGATGCGGAATCGAAACCACGGCCTCTCGTTTCGTAAGCTGTCGTGTATCACTAACACTTGGCTGGTTTTATAAATTTGGATCAACATTCGCTGTTGGCCTCAAAGGCTTGGCTTCACTAATAGTTTTGAAGAAAATTTAAACTTAGTTTATTTAAAAAAATCTTGCACACGCAATTGACATTTCTGGATCATTAAGCTTAAACTAGCGAACACTTGTTTCTCAGCTCCATATCCGGCACGGATGCCGTAACTCTATGTCAATAAAAAAAATCATCCGCCAATTTCAAATTAACCGTTTCCTTAAATGATCACGTACATGATATGATCTTGTTAACACTTGTTTATTTATTTTTCTATTCGCCGTGAGAAAATCGATTTAAAATGATCGATGGGTACAATCGAGTGGAATTCATTACCGCGCTCGGAACACTCGTATCGCGGTGTGGATAAGGCTAACAATCGAAGCACTCATTATTTCTGATCGATGTGGTGCGGTGGTGAGGCAAACTATGCCAGGATGGTTTTTAAAACGCTCGGATAACGTTTGCTGGTAGTAGGATATTCATATCCGCTCGGATAGCGACCACCGTAGACAGGGTGTTAAAATCTACCATAGTGACAAACACAGCTTGTATGTATCGCGTTCCAGGATCAGCCAGTGTATATCCGGTTCTCCCGAGGGGCTGCGATATGTCTTGATGGTTGGTTGGGGCGGGTATAGGGAAATAAATAGTAATTCACGATTGTATTTCTCCTCTCTAATAAGTTTCATTATATACATATTTCTTTTATTTTAATGTAATTAACTTATCTAACAAATTGTAATTATAATTTCCATTTGCAATAATTATTTCCAACGCATGCTGTGGCTTCTGAAGGTAATGCATTTATCATGTTACTTGAATGTTACTGTATTATTATTATGTTATAATGTAATTACCACTGATTGTCCCAAAATAAATAAATAAATAAATAAATAAATCCCTGTGCCTGCATCGATCATCCGTCTGTATTTGATTTTTCTCTTTTTCGGAGTGTAAAGAAGATTTTTTTTATTTTTTATCCTGGCTCGGCAAAGTGACTACGCTACACCTGATGGTAAGTGTAGCGCAATCCAAGAATAATGTCGACCAACGATAAACAATGTGTCCATCGTAAGTCGGCAAGATCATGCCGGCCTGCCAAAGGGCCAAGGGAGAGGGGAAGGAAAAGGGATGGGAAAAGGGTAAGGATCAGGGGGCAAGCCCCCTGGGGAGAGCCGGATATACACTGGCTGACCCTGGAACGCGACCCACAGAAGGTGGGCCACTATGGCAGGTTTTAGCACCAGTGTACGGTGGTCGCTATCCGGTCGGATACAAGTATCCTCCCACCAGCAAACAGCAGCTTTATACAGGCCAGCATGATTCTGGTAACCACCGATAAACTCAATGTTTGTTGGTGATCGCTTTTTGGACTGCACTGCGCTTACCATCAGGTAGTGTAGTCACATTTAATGTCGCTCAGTTCCCACTAGTGTAGTAGTGAAGTGAGTTTGCCGTGATCGTATAAAAAAGCAGTTGGTATATCAATGAGTAATATTCGCGGAAACATAAGAAATCATGGAATGTTTTTTGACGTGATAACGTCTTATAATTCGATAGAGCCGGCTGCACGCACGAAAAAACATGACTCATGCGTCGTTACCTCGCTCTGTCACGTTCCATGTAAGGCTTGAAGTGCAAGCGAGAGCGCGGAACGAGCGACAAAGAAGCACAATCGGCCTTTGCGACTTAACATGACTTAACATGACTTAACAGGACTTAACAGGACTTAACAGGACTTAACATGACTTAACAGGACTTAACATGACTTAACAGGACTTAACATGACTTAACGGGACTTAACAGGACTTAATAGGACTTAACATGACTTAACAGGACTTAACAGGACTTAACATGACTTAACATGACTTAACAGGACTTAACAGGACTTAACATGACTTAACATGACTTAACATAACTTAACATGACTTAACAGGACTTAACATGACTTAACATGACTTAACATGACTTAACATGACTTAACAGGACTTAACAGGACTTAACAGGACTTAACAGGACTTAACAGGACTTAACATGACTTAACATGACTTAACAGGACTTAATAGGACTCAACAGGACTTAACATGACTTAACATGACTTAACATGACTTAACAGGACTTAATAGGACTCAACAGGACTTAACATGACTTAACAGGACTTAACAGGACTTAATAGGACTTAATAGGACTTAATAGGACTTAACAGGACTTAACATGACTTAACAGGACTTTGATATGACTTGTTACATGTTTTGATCGAGTATCAAGTGCAGTGAAAAGTGAATGTGGTGTCAATTGTTTATAGCAACGATAATTACAGCGATAAAGGTAATGATTCTTTCGATATTAATTATATATTCAGTGATATATTGTCGAATATTCGTGCTTTCATCATTAAAATGAATAGCATCGGTCCGCTAGTGCAGCGATTGTAGGTTATGCTATATATAATTGACAAAATTAAAACAATAAGTTAACAGAACTATTTCACGATGAGTAAAAAAAATTCTTTTGAAAAATGCTACCAATCCATCAGTATTTTCTTAAGACGTTATCACGTTCAACTATCGTCAGTAAACCGACTTTACAGACAACCGATTTTTTTCGGTACTATGACTACACCGATGCTGAAATGTAGTGAATGAAGAATATGAATGAATTGTGTAGCATATTGCAGAGCTGCTTTAATGATACGATGTCATAACAGTAATCCATTCAATCTGAAAATGCCAACTGTGGCATCATTACGACTGATTGGGTGAAGTCAATTCAATATCTGCGGCCGTAACATATTAATCATTTTGGTATATTACAATAAAGTATTCTGAATGGACTCAAAGTTGGACGTCCTGCTAAAAACGCGACCAGCTGCAACCACTACCATACACAGTACAGTACTCAGCAACTCGTGTTTTTTTTATCATAATTCAAACATCAATTGTGATTGCTCAACCTGGGATTCAAACCGAGTACCTCACCCACAGGGAGCGAGCCTATCGCCACAACAGGCACTTTCTCAACTCTGGGCTAGTACTGAGTATTTTCGTGATAAAAAAATCCAATATCACTTTTACCTGACCCGGGACCGAAACCGAGACCTCAGCACAGCAGTCGTATCGCGTACGCGACACAACTGCGTCACCGAGGCAGTCGTATCGTCAGTTCTATCATAAGTTTAGTTAATTATAAAAGATATTCTATAGATTTTATGTAGCTTTGTCTATTTCTGCCGCCAAGCAACATTGTGAAAGGACTGTTGTGTTTCGGTTTGAAGGACATTGAAGCCAGTGGAGTTACTGGGCATTATGAGACTTAACATCTTATGTCTATGGAGACGAGCGCAGTTCAGTGTCATGTAGTGCTTTATAATTCAAAGTTCTGTGTGGTATTGCTTCTGTTTATGGGCAGGCGTGGCGGTTACCACCACGCGAGCGCCTTGCTCGTCTCGTCATTCAATAAAATAAAAAAATATATATTCGTAAATCCGAACCGATTGGCCAACTACACGCCCATCCCAAACAATTACGAAATAAAAAGTATACTTGTTAATAAAACTATTACAAGTATGAGTTTATAAATAGACGCCCCGCTGGTTAATCTCCAGTTAACAGGCCGGCAAACGAAGAACAATCGTTACGAAAAAATCGCTAATAGAAAACAATGTTTTTGTCAAGGTTTTTTTGCCAGGTCAGAGGTCAGTACGGCTGTCAGTAATATGTTGAGATTTTGAAGGATTGCCGTTGCTAGGTTTTTTTTATAGCATAAGCCGGCAAACGAGCAAGTGGGTCATCTAACCAAGTATGACGATCAGGACGCTCGCATGATGGTATGCGTCACGCTTGCCCATAAATGTTATCAATACTATTCTACTTTAATTACAATTTAGTGTATAGCAATGTACTTTATAACATATAAGTCTCATATTGCCCTGTAATTTCAAATTATTCAATTAATTAAATAAATAATTTCAATGTCTTTCAAACAGGAACACAACAGTGCTTTACTACTGCTTGGTTTGGTTACAGAGGGTATTGAGGCATGGGAAGAGAATACGAAGCCTTTGTTTGTATGCTTGGCGGCAGATATAGATGAAGCACTGGTCCTCCCCAATACTCAAGTATACGAGACACTACCTACTGTTAGTAATTATTTCCAAGCAAAGATGCCAACCCTACGGTCAAGGATGGTGATACAATGAAATAACCTTTGACCTCTGTAGACATTTTATATTACAATTGAAGCGGTGTTATCAACTTACGCAACACTTGTCGCATTGTGTTTGAGCACCGATTACTCTTCTATTGATTTGGTAACCCTAGCAGTATGGACGCCCCGCTATGTACGTACCGATGGCAAATAAAATCGTATAAATTCAAATATTGCGGAAGCCAAAATGAACTTACTTACGCGTGTTGTTGTCCCTCTTCGGAGGGGGAAAAAGCATTTATACTGGTGGCATGATTCTGGTGACCACCGATGAACTCATTATTTGTCGGTGGTCATTAGTTTCAGGTGTATCGAATAGTGCAGTCACTTTACCGTGCACGTAAAATATTGATATCTGCGCGCCTTTCAATCACCTCTATTGTATTTAATTGATCAGTGGAATGACAAGGGAACGGTTTGAAAAGTGTATGCTTATTTACATTCTTGTAACAGGTATGGCGATTAGACTCGTATGATGAATAAGGAATCGAAAGTAACACCACAAATAACAAAAAAAAAACTTTCTCCGTAACAACCTGGCAATTACAAAAGAGAAAAACAATCGATTTATTAAAACTGTGTGAAAATCACACAATGCTATAGACGCGAGTTTTTTCCTGTCGCTCCCCACGGCGCGGTGTGCCCACTTTGAATGCGTGAGTGCAGATAATTATTTTGATATGTCCTCCATTATATCAGGAATACTTTCACTGGCAATTTGCATTTACACCACGTCGCATTGGTGCGTACCCATTGTTTTTGCATACTAATTTGTGACAGTTGTGTGTATGATTTTGTATTAATTTCTAAAGGAATTCAGTCTATTTCAAGTTCGATGTACGTCTTGTCGAAATGTGACGTAGTTATTTTATATTTAGTAATGCAGGTCTGTTACGTTTTTATACTTTGTCACTTTACCCGACCTGGTGATTGAACCCGAGACTTGTGAGACTTGACAGTTGAACTGCGTACGCAATCCATCTGCGCCACCGAGGCAGTCTTATTAAACGTATAATAATCTAAATTCAAAATTGTTATTGAATTCATATGTAACTGTTATTAATAAAAAGCAATGTAATGGTAACATTCATGTTTCTAATGCTCATACAACTTAATTGACACATCCAACTCATTACGTAATCTTTATACCAAATTGGTGTGAATTGGAAGGTATAAAAAATCTTAATCCCACTTAATTATTTACCCATCATCCTTTTAGACGACCCAATAAGATTAACGATGTTCACAAAATATACCAAATCATTGTTGCTAATTGGTCTGTGTTGCCTTGTAAAAAATTCAAAAAGCTACCGGCGGAAATGGCATGTCCATTCAGCCATGAATGCGTTATTAGAAGAATTTGATCGCGCAATCATATACTCCGATCGTACTTTGCGCCGGCGCGAAACGCACTCGCGATCCGATTGGACGATAAGAGGTAGCACGCCTCACGATTGGCTGATACCAAGCACGTGCGTTCGAAAATGCGATCGAATTGTCGCGTTACATTGTGTTTTATTTATAAAAAAATAATGATGATAGCCACTGATCCGACCTCTAGTATTCGATAATTTACAATCCGACTTTTATCGGCATTATAAATTTTTCCTCTTTATTTTTTACCTGTGTCGTATCCGACGTCTATTAATTATTCTTTTGTCCTATAACGGAAAAAGTACGTCGTAAACGTCACTATGCGACTAATTATACGATTAAATTCAAGTTATAAAAATAAAGGAAGTGTTACAAAACATGTCTATTAAAAGGTGATTTGCATTTACAATATTATTTAGCTGTGTTGGTTAGCTGCCAATAAATCCTTCAGTAGGGTGTCGGTGCCAGTTGTAGGCCCGTGCGCGAGTTACAAGTTTGCACCTCTAGTGTTTATACGTTCGCAGCCACCGGCTATCCGACTATCCGGCAGATAATGGCAATCTTATCTGACTGTTGTATCAGTACCTGGCCGGCGTCCCATTAGTTGCCGACCGACTTTCCCCGTAGGGTATCAGCGATTGTTGACGATGTTCCTCCGCGGCGGTTGCGCCGGTAGGAATGAGGTGTGACCGCATAATGTTCCGGAACCGTTATGTGGAAAACCGACTGTTTTAATTATCCGTGATTTTTGAAAGCGGTTTTCGCTTTGTGTTTACATGTTTTAACGGATTTTTATTTAAGCTAATGGCTTTGCTACATATGTTTAAAGTGGTTGAAAGTAATTTATGTGACGTTTATCTGACGAGTTGTAGGTCCAGATAAATCTCGCTTGTTAGCATTGCCCGCCTTGATTCAAATGTAATACGAGACGACCATTTCTTGTTTTCGAAACATGATTTCTTTTCATCTCGAAATATGAATCATTTCCAAATTTGAAAAATTATGGGTCCACAATATAATAATATACAGAAACAAAGTTTATCGCAAACTATTTTAACACCTCAATACTGACATTAAAAAGACATAAAGTTTTGGTTCATAGTTAATTAATTACCTAGACCTATAAAAATAACCGTTCGGTGTACCGAAGTAGGATCTGATATCTGATTACGAAAGATAAAAACTAAGAAGGCTCATCAAAATTTTTCATTCTAATTCATAGCACCAAATTTTAACATTCCTTGTGTTATACAAGAAAAAACCGATAAAAGTGTTTTTTTATAATACGAAATTCACATTCTTTATACATTTGAAAAGGATTATGATTATGCGCCATTCAAATACACTTAGACAACTGACTTTTATCCACTCCTGCGATTCGAACCTACATCTCTAAGTCACCAGTCGCAAGCATTGCTCATTATAAACACAGTCGAGTATCATTATTATGATTGTACGCACCTATATACCGTAGTCGTTACGCTACTTTCGAATGACACTTGCGCCCGCGCATATTTATGAATTGCATATAATAAGCTGAGCTGATTCATGTGCCGTGTGCGTTATAATTTCGGGGTCAATTTTGTCCGCCATTTATGGATGTATTGTTACAGTTCGATGTGTCGATGAATGGTGTAGCCACCCCATTTTTTGTTAATACGTGACAATATTGTGAATGTTGGTATACATTTGGTGCATGGTTTTGACCTTCATTTGGGGTGTCCATGGTAAACAGAGAGATGTACTGGTAGTGTGCTTGTAGTTAGTACAGTACAGTGTGGCAGTACCACGGTCTTGTGGCTGGTATCGAACCTGCGATTTTTGTCTCGGCAATCCATATAGACCGCTGAGCTATCGCCGTACCAGACACAAACAATTAAGAGCAACACATGTTTAATTTATTTTCAATATATTTGTCTCTTTGTCGTGACGCATTTTCGTTTCATCGAATTTTCAAATCACAACGATTCTATAAAAGTTTCCAGCAAAATATGGCGGTAAAAAACATGTCATAGCATTCCGACTTCTATCACAAGCTACTGTCGACAAACCTGTCCTCTATTGAGCAACATACACGTACATTTCCTGCGTTCGCAGTTCGCACACACGTATGTAATGGTTAACAATTAACGCAGGTCGGGGGTCGTTTCACACGGGGTCAGCTTGCCTCTCGCGCCTGCGCCTCCGGACGGACGGATTGTGAAATTTGACATTTGATAATTATTGCTTTGAGGAGAATAGTGGTTATCATATGGTAATGTACGTTAACAGAGTTATTGCTTCGGGTAGCTGGTGCCATGTAGTAATTTACTGTTATTATATTATACTATTAGACGATTGTAATCATTTTTTTATAGCATAGACCGGTAAATGAGCAGTGGGTCACGTGATGGTAAGTGATCTCCACCGCCCATGTACGCCTACAATACTAGAAGAATCATAGGCGCGTGGCCGACCTTAAAAGGAAGGGATAATTAGGGGATTGGGAAGGGGAGGGGCATTTGGGCCTTCAGATATCTCACTCACCGTACAAAACGCAGCAGCAAACCGCTACTTTTCATCGGTTTTCTGTGAGACAGTGGTAACGAGCCGGCCCATTCATGCTGTAGATAAAACTGTCTACAGCGTGGCTCTACCACTCACGCACCACATATCTCATTCATAACCCCATTAATTCATTCGTTCGATATCATTCAATCGATGTTAAGGCGCGGCACAAACGAGTCAAACACGGCCCTAATTACGTCGATACCAAACAGATTCCATTGACATTTGGAAAACAACCAGCAGTACAATCAGATAGAGTTGTGTAATCATTGTAGAAGCATTTGATTTCATTTATTGTTTGAATGAGAGGCTTGTGACCTTTAAAGTCCTTACAGATTGATAAATTAGCCCTACACCCTCCTGCCCTTATCCCGATTGCTATATCCTCCACCCAAGTCCGTGTACCCCTACATTGTTTTTTTTTCATCTGTTAGTATCCCCTTCCTCTTCCCATGCTTGTTGTGCCCTTTCCTGTCAGCCTATAGCGCGGTTAATTCAAAGTTCCCATAATCTTAAGTTGGTCTTAGTAATGACTTAAATGTTCTGTACTTGACCTGCCATAAGCGCTTCCTTAGCCTACAAGATGAATAAAGATTTGTTTTTTTTTTTGTGATCTAAGACTGTGTGGTACTATTCAATATCCCGTAGCAATCAGGACGGCCAAGATTTTTCACACTGTACACAATGCGCAGTACAAACGTGTAGATATGGGGAACACTTTCATTTTATATATTTTTTTAATTTCATAATGTTTTATTTTGTTGCAGAGATGGCAGCGGAGGTGGTTCGTCCTGTACGATGACGGGGAATTGACGTATTCTCTCGACGAACATGTAAGTACATATAAGTATACAGTTTTCAGTGGTATAGCCACGCTGTAGGCAGTTTTGTCTATAGCAGAAATAGGTCGTTTGCCGTCTTATGCCCATGAAAAGTAAAATTTTCGCACCTCAAGATCTTCAATACAATATTCCGGTCAACCTTCAGTAATTGGAGAGGCACACCCAGATAATATGGATGCAAATATGCAATAACATATCACCCACATCAAATAAAAATTTAGATATTAATTTTATTTTGATATGGATATGAATCCTACCACCAGCAAATCACATGATTAAAATGCAGGCAGGAGGCTTTCTGTCATTAATTCCGTTAATCCATAAAAATCTAATTATAATACAAGTAAACTTTCTTTTATCTCTTTAATTGGTACTCTCCATATGAAGTTATCGCCAGTCGATGTTTTTTATCGATATATAGTGGTGTAAGAATGTGGATATGCACTTCCTATATCGCCTTTTACAACCTTATTACACCTCCGCTCGCTGATGTGTGCTTTGTATATGTTACGGAAACTGGTCATTTTAAGATGTTTAATGGAAAGTCCATTTTTTTTTTATTAAAGTTGTTACTCCTATTTAATAATTTAAAACTTTTTTTTATAATAGGGATACAAATACTTCTATTTAAAAATATTCTATTTACTATTTAAAAACAATCTATATATAGACTGGAGTTTTTTATTTTTATTTGGTTTGATTGAATGACAAGACGAGCAAGGCGCTCGGCTGATGGTGAGCGCCACGTCTGGTCATAAACTAAAGCAACACCACACAGAACTTTGAATTACAAAGCACTGCATGGCTCTGAATTGCGCTCGTCACCCCGAGACAAAAGATGTCAAGTCTCATAATGCTCAGTAATATATCATACGATATATAACAATTTATATCATAATATATCATACGCATACGAGGGACCTTGTAAAAGTACCATCTTGTAAGTTTTATACACATTTTTTTTTCCAAGTTTTTTTTTTATTCAAAGATTGTCAACACAACCCAGATTATAAGCCTCTTTTTGACAACGTCTATCTGTCATACATTAAAATTACTCTTGACTCTTTTGACTTGGCTGAAACTAGCACTTTATGATATAAACATTAATACCCGGACTTTTCACACAAATTCCAACTTCATTTATATCAACAACCAATACAAATTTGAACCCGTTGCCATACAGGGCTAGTCGGTTCTCAGTGTACTGCGTTCGCGTGATCGGTAATTGACTCGTTAGCGGAAACCAGACGAGAAGAGCCACGTCCTTACATATATGTTGGAGAAACTTTCATCTCTATTAGTTTTTTAGTTCGCAGGTTTGAAAGCAGGGCACACACATCTGACTTTTCGTTTTTTTTTATTTGATTGAATGTCGAGACGAACAAGGTGCCCGATGGTAAGCGCCACACCTGCCCATAAACAGAAGCAACGCCACACAGAACTTTGAATTACAAAACACTTTATGGCACTGAACTGCGCTCGTCACCCCGAGACATAAGATGTTAAGTCTCATAACACCCAGTCATTTTACTAGCTTCAATGTCCTTCAAAAAAACTCAATGCAAAATACTCGTCGAATTGAAAACCTCTTTTGTTTTTTTATTTCGGCGTTAGCTACTTGTTTGTAATTTATATATTGCATTCCGTGATTGAACATAAACATTCTTGATTAGTAAAGTTTATAGTTTCTGTATAATGTGAATTTTAACCATCCAGCCAAGTATGCCAGTTAACCGCCGGTAAAACCGCATTCAACCTCTTAAACACTAATTAATTATACATATAACGCGGCTTTTTGCTAAATATTAATAAATTATCGCATTTCATTGCGCGCGGTAAAAACTAACGGCCGCCATATTGGTTGCCGACGCGACCCGAATGTCGACGACGAATCGCGAACACTCGATCATAGTATGAAGATCGTACAGACTGGCAACACGTTTGACTGTTACAAAAAGCCGACATCGGAGTTGTAGATAGCGTTGCTGGCAGAAAGCGCCTTGCGTACGTATAGCGGACCGAGTCGCCCGCGTCTTATACATGCTGGATTGTTCTGTCTAGACGCTTTCGTTGACAGACTGTGTCAATTCCATCGCCATTATCAGAAACAAATCTCATCATCTTTCTCATGTCTTTTCATAAATATTCATAATGATTGGTATCGCAACAACGCGTATGAATCTTAATACGCTGCCATATTAGTGCGAGCGAGACAAAAACAAACACAAAAACCAAGTCCTACAAATTGTCGTAAGGTGAGTGTGTTTACAATGCAAATACTATAGGGATATACTGTTAACTGCATTGTTCTGAAACATTCCAGTCACTAAACTACGTCAAACTGCCATCAAAGTCGTGTTAATGAACCAACGATTGTAACCAAACAGGTCTCGAACCGGGATCTGTATTGAAATCCTCTGAGCCATTCGCGCCTCGTAACCACTTTAAAGATTTTCCGGTACAGACGTGTTTTAAATGCTAGGCAAGTTGTAAACGCTCGTTTTTGTAGGTAACATTAGTTGTGTCCTCGAATGGATTGGTAGATGTGAAACTAATCCACGTTTCGCTGAGCTTATTTCGGTCCTATGATATAAGAGGCGACACCATCGCTATCATCATCATCAGCCACAGGACGTCCACTGCTGAACATAGGCCTCCCCGAAAGCTTTTCAGACTGACCTGTTGGAAGCGGCCTGCATCCAGCGACTTTTCTGTGAGAATTAATTAGTAGTAGTTTTCAGGGTTAACCACCCGGTTGAGACGGCCCATTCATGCTGTAGACAAAACTAAGTCCAACGTGGCTCTACCACAGGTAGAAAGCTCAAACACAAATTGTGATTGTCCGATCTGGGGATCAAATCCCGGAAATTATGGTTTCTGAGCCTAAGTAACCACTAAACAAATGAGGCGATGAAGGGAAAGTCTCAAATTAAATGCGCACGCAATGTTTATTGCTGTTTTATGTGTTTTCTATGGCTTTAACTGTTTTCCAAGCTCCGTTAGTGAACTATTTCATTGATCTATTTCTTTAAACAACTTTAAAGGCTTTATATTGGATGAAAATTAATATTAAACTAGCAGACCCGGCCACGCGCTTGCTGTGGCTAAGGTATATGTTAAATTATAACGTAGAAAACTATTCAATACATACAGTATGCGCCATCTATTGGATACTTATTCAATCCAGCCGATGAATTACCTTACACTGCCATCTGTTAGAATCATATGGAACTCATAGATAATTATAAAAAATAATTTGCACTAAAAAATATAGCGACTATAAATTGGAATATCAACTACCCTATATCTCAAGTTGAATCTAACTGCACACAGTTTGCAAAATTTTATTAAAATCGGTTCAGTAGTTTACGAGTTCATCGCAGACAAGCAACGTGACACGAAATCTTTATATATAAAGATTAGTGTAAAGTTTTAATTCCCCAGAGGGGTTGAAGACAAGGTGACCGGCCGTAAAAACTTCAAGCCAACTCTTTTTGTAACATGTGTTAAAAACCTTAAGGTGACCTGCTTGTTTGTTTGCCAACCGGTGCTATAAAAAACACGATTTATGGCAAACTTCCGATGGTCGCGTAAAACATCATTTTTTATTGACTTTTTTTTATTAAATTAGATCATTACAGAACCGGTTCTGACTGTTAATACCACATACCCCTGACCGCACACTAGATTAAACTGTATCGAGACTTATAAGGAACTATAAGGGACTTACGGGGTCCCTTACCGCCCCGAAAGATATTTATGAATCTGTACTGTTGTCACGGTACAGGAATCGAACCCGCGGCCTATCAGCTGGCTACTCGCTTATTGAGCCAAAGCACAAAATACTAAATAACAAACATAGAAACTAAACATATTAAACCCCTTACAGTTTCCTCAACAACTGTAAATGAGCAGTAATTAAAAGCACTTAGAGCAGATTTATTAATCTGTGGTATCTTAATATCATGTACATGAGGCGGTCGGTTGCTTACATATCAATACAAATTATAATGGCCGTCGAGGCTTCTCAAACTGTAGGTATAAAATGTTTTTTTTTATTTGATTGAATGACGAGACTAGCAAATCGCTCACCTCATGGTAACCGCCACGCCTGCCCATAAACAGAAGCAACACCACACAAAACTTTAAATTACAAAGCACTGCATGACACCGAACTGCGCTCCTCTTGTCTTTGTGGTACTTTTAGTCTATACCCAGGTATAGAACCCACAGTCACTCCACAATGGTTGCCCCTAACTAAACTACGAGCATTTCAATTAGCTTTCTTTATTAAAAGTTAACGATGAATGAGGTGGTCTAAGATCCCGGGTAACATCGACCTTCACCCATCTGTTTACCGGATGAAAAATATATCTTAGGGTATAAAATGTGTTGCTGAACACATAGCAATAGGGTTGCCTAAAAAAATATATTGACAGCCTCCGTGGCGCAGCGGGCGAGTAGCCGGCTGTGAAACGAGAGGCCGCGGGTTCGATCCCCGCACCGAGACAAACATTTTTGTGATCGACAGATATTTGTCTGGGTGTTGTGAGACTGAAAGTTTCTCGTAGTTCCTGATATCCACGACACAAGACTCGTATCTTAGTGTGGGGTCAGGACTATGTATGTGACTGTTGGGTGTATTTATTTATTATTATATTTATTATTTACTTATATTGTTAAACTTTTACCACTCAATGGTTGCCAATAAACGTTTCTTTCTTTCTTTTTTTCTTTCAAGGAGGCTGTCAGTAAAATGTTTGAGAACCACCTGGTTTATAAGACGGGTTGTCATACCCCGCTACTTAGCGCTTAATGTCGCGCCTACGCTTCCGGGACAGGTACCAGACTCATGTACCAAACTAGTACTATGGCCTATGGGTATTACAAGATATTTATGGTGTAGACTGTAGTGAGTTTGTTGGAATAGATGTTGTAGATTGAATGGAATTCGTTGGACTGATACACATTTTTTAAACCAGATAATTACACGTGCCAAATATCATGGGTGGTAGAGCCATGCTTTTGTCTACATGAAAGCCGGCTCGACCGGTTTGTTACCACAGTCTCACAGAAATGGCGTGGAGTGGCGGTTGACTGTTGAGTTTCGTACGGTGAGTGAGATTACAGGAGACCCAAATCCTCTTCTTTAGGGTCGACAAAGCATTTATGATTTATGTGATATTGTTCCTAAGGTCATTTACTATCAGGTGATCAACTTGCTCGTTTGCTGACTTCGCCGTTCTGAAGTGAAACGCTTCATTCGCCCTTTTGCAATTTGGTCTCTCGAAAATAATTACTGTTTCGTCATTCGTGCTTAACTTTAGAAGCGTCACTAAGATTTACTAAACCTCTGCCGCCCTACCTCACGCCAAGCAAGCTTGATTATATGTGAACACAAATTGACTAAGGTACTACACGGAAGTTTTGCTGTGTGAGCGCGGCCTTTTCTAAGCATAGCTAATTATAAATCAATAATTATCTCTGCCTATATACGTTCCTCATGCTTGTGGTGTTGGCTGTAAAGTGGGGTCGGTTTGGCAGACTTCTCATAACTTCGAAATTCTTGTGGAGTACTTCTGAAATATACAGGTTTCCTAACCATCTCGGTAAAGTAAGCGATAATTAACAATTTATATACACTTAGATGGGAGGCTTCTCTTTTACGAGAGGCCTTCTGTGTTGGTACCACTGCTTTGTCTGTTTCTGCTACCAAGCAGCAGTGTATGAGCACTGTTGTGTTTCGGTTTGAAGGACATTGAAATCGGGGCATCACTGGGCTTTATAAGATCTAATATGTCTCGGGGGACGAGTTCCAGTGCCATGCAGTGCTTTGTAAATCAAAGTTTTATGGGGTGTTGAACGGGCGAGCGCCCTGCTCGTCTCGTCATTCAATGTAAAAAAAACGTTACTTCAAAAGTCAGGTCTCTGACTTCCATATATATACATGTTCTTTGTCTCTAACATGTTCTTGGGGCTGGTTTCGAACCTTTGACATTCGCCTCGACAGTCCGTATCGCTCCCCGCTGAGCTATCGCTGCTTTTCTAATAAAAATATGGTAATTTAAACATTAAAAACCTTACACTACATCCTTGGCAACTTGTTAAGTTATAATTAAATCCAATGAATATAAAGTCGTGTCTACGTCGGGCATGTGGCTTTTGCACTGGCGTTTTATGCACGCCGTTTAACCGCTCTAACTTCTACAGCGCTTTCCAATTTTTCCGACAGTTATTTGTGTGTAATTCAATATTCAAAGTCATGCTGTGTTTTCATACAAATTAAGGTTAAGCCGTAGATATTACGTAGAGTTAAGATAAATAAAGTTGTATGTTTATTTATTTAGACATTTGTACCATTGATCATTAATTACAGAGCCTAAGCCATCTGTCTGTCCTTCTATTAAAAGACTCTAATATCTGAACGATAATAGTAGTTTTTCCTAAATATTTGATTTGTGCGTTGCCGACGTTCTAGTAAAGAATAGGTTTTTTTCTTGAAGGGTTCTGACAGCCACCATTGAATTCTCCGTATCAGATTTCATAAAATTGTAATAACATTTTCTCTATACACCATTTTTTGTATTGTCTTATTGCGTCAATAAATCACTCATGCAATATTAATCCAAATATATTTTCGAACGAAGATTAAAACTATCAAAACAACATGATCCCAGCATACATAGAAGGAAATTGTGGATTTGGACGGATTTAAAATAATGTCGACATTGAAAGGCAAAGGAATTTTATTTTAAAGCCAATGTTCATTTTCAATATTTAAGTCTGATTCACGGTGACAGTTATGTGGCACGGCTTTTATTCTGCATAATTTTCATGTCAATTTGTAGATTTAAATATTTGAGTCGTAGTTTATATTCATATTTCATAAGTCTGGTCGTGTTGAATTCTGGGCTATGCGTCATCAATACATACATACGCACTCACGCTTGTAATCCCCAAAATGGTAGGCAGAGCAGCAGTAACCCATATTTCGCCTACCTTGTTACCGTCCCACAATGTGATACTCCGGGCTGATACTGACCATTTCGTGATAGAAAACTCGAATATCACTTTTATTCGACTCGGGGTTCGACCCTGAGGTCTCAACACAGCAGTCGCATTGTGTATGCAATACAAGGTTTGCATTATACAAGGAAATAGGTTCATTATGCTCTCCGTAACAGCAAAATAGAAGCCTCTAAAAAGATTTCAGGAATTTTTTTTCTTTATTTATTTATATGCATACCTCTTAACATAGAAAATTTCAAAAGAACGTTTCACACTATGTCAAATAAAATATGCATTACACAGTAATAAATGCTCATAACACACAGACACCGACACACAACTTTACAGATACTAATCTCTTAAACTTGGAACGTGAAAATTACAACATACATTTCCATTGAAACAGTACATATTTCACCCCCACATCACATCCCCATATCTCGCTCATGAGGGACAGTTTATTTCCCATTCCGTTTGAATAAATATAAGTTGTTTGTCAGTTTGAGGAAATAATAAAACTGTCGACGCGCGGTTTTAAATTTCCCACGCTTCAGCCTGCGGCACGGCGCGGCGGCGCGGGTCTATCCAGCTGTCGCGTGCGCAATATGGCGAATGTACGCGGGGTAATTTTGTCGCATGTGTGGGTATACCTTTATGTTAGTAGGAGTCATTATTTTTCATATCATTACTGAAGGATACGCATTTAATTAAAAATTACTTTTTTTTATCCTGGCTCGGCAAAGTGACTACGCTACACCTGATGGTAAGTGTAGCGCAATCCAAGAATTGTGTCGACCAACGATAAACAATGTGTCCATCGTAGGTCGGCAAGATCATGCCGGCCTGCCAAAGGGCCAAGGGGGAGGGGAAGGAAAAAGGGATGGAGTTAGGATCAGGGGGCAAGCCCCCTGGGGAGAACCGGATATACACTGGCTGACCCTGGAATGCGACCCACACAAGGTGGGCCACTATGGCAGGTTGTAGCACCAGTGTACGGTGGTCGCTATCCGGTCGGATACAAGTATCCTTCCACCAGTCTTGTGTTTATTTCGTTTATTGATCTAATGTGGTCCTAATGATAAAAAAGACAAATTTGCCAGGATGCAAAGCATTTTAAGGTGTAATCTTCAAGTAGGACGAGTAAAAATCGAGCCTTACTTACAATTATTTTTATCTAACAACCTCACAGTTTTTTCTACTTCCTATCACAAACCATTTGAGCATTTCCAATAATTCTTTATTAACGGTCTCCAGAAGATAAACAGTTAACCGTTACATATAACCAATTTAAATAATCGATGCATAATAAATTGGTGTTATATAAACATTCAAATTGCTAGTTGTATTTCACAACGCCCACGGACTGCGACCAATTGTCCATTGATCTCTTTTATATATATTTTTATTGATAAGAAATCCACGACTATTGATGTCTATTTGTCGTGAGATAACTAGTGACGAATATCGTAATGATCTAATTTGATACCCAAATATTACGTCAATCGTGTCGGAAATTTAATGGTATTTAACTCCAGTGTTACCGAATAAGTACTGTGATTTAAAGCCAAGTACATAACCTGAATCGCTTCTGTTTATCATTGAGGAGTTGCCCATTTTGCCCTTAAAATCCGTCATCAATTGTCAGCCAATGGTAGACATAGGTAAGACGCTTGCGTATGGTATGGTATATGCTAATCCTGAACTCACAGAATAGACATTAGGAGGCGCCTCTTACTGCGTGTAGTCGCCTGGAGTGACCGTTCTGCTTGTAATATGGTAGAGCAGTCCAGTCCTGCATATGGCGAAGCTTGGGCTAGACGTTCTAAGATCAAAACGTCAGTGGTGTACTAATCATCTTTTTTGTTTCTTGGTCTGAGGTTCGTAATCAGTTTACGTGATAGGTTATTATTTATAGGCAGTAGCCTCTGTTTGCTTTATATATTAGTCGCCGGAAGATGTGGGTGTTCGATTAAAGCTATAATCATAATAAAAGAATTAAGTGGCTCGATAACGAGTTTCGGAAGTCATTTTAATTTGGGTCGTTGTTAGGACAAATACTCATAACTGTATTTAGCGTATCTGTAATGTATGTTTGATTTGATGATTATTTTACTATTCAATTTTTGCTGTTAAATAAAAAAATATTAAGAAAAACAAACTGACAAAAGCAATACCAAAAACTAAAATTATCTCCAAATATAATCAGATCAATTTTGATGACAATAATTTTTGTTGCAATTGCTTCTTCGAATTTCTTCGACTTTTCATCTATGAAGATATTGGTTATATAATGAACCCCACATTATGGCTAATTCCGCCATTATATTGTCTCATTTGTTTTATTTGATAAATTTCGTTCCGCGATAAAGACAGCTGCTCATCTCCAGAGAATCGCCCAGTTTCACTGATGTCAAAAAATGCGCGCCAAATTCGATCCTGACTTACAAATTTATAGTTATGAGAGAATATGGCCAATGAGTTTACCTTAGAGTCGAAAAGATGTTATTTCGAGCTTCTTACATCCCTTACAGCATTTATTTGCTTTTCTAGCCTTTAGGAACGTTCTGGAAGCGACTGATCTAGACTAATTCGTTCTAGTTTGCGTCACAGCGAAGCCGTATTCTCGATATTGGATTAGAGGACGCCCTACAACGTCTGGAGGCGGATGACATGTTGCGATATTGCAATACGTTACTTATTTGTCATGCTATAAATTCGATTATGTTCCTTATCTACGTCGTATTCATTTATGGTAATATGTTTAGCCATAGGCTTTTATACACCATTGGCATTGGAATTGGCTCAAGAGATTCGGTTTCATATAATTATATGCCAGTAATCAGCAAACGACCAAATGGGTCACCTCATGGTAAGTGATCCCCACCTCCAATGAACACTAAATACACAAGTGTTGAGGCGTTGCCGATATTTAAGGACAGGAATGGGGATTAGGAAGACCGAAGCGAAGAGGGGATTTGGGCCTCCGGTAATCTCATTAACCACTCGCTTATCACTCACGGTTTTCTGTTAGACAGTCTATGGTAATAACCCGCCCATTCATGCTGCAGACAAAAATATCATCTACAGCGTGGCTCTTACTCTGCTTCTGGAAATAATTCCTATACCAAACATAAGCACTTCACGTCGAATTTCTATGAAACAGTGGTACCGTCTTCGTGCAAATTACCTATAGACAACCTATCTCAGCGCCAATAACATGATCTGGTAGTTTTTGAAAAATTCTTTTATCCTAGTTTATCATCGACACAATTTGTACATTAGAATAAAAGCAATCCTACTTGTGGTAATGCATATATTAATTACTCCTCGGGATCTAACTATAAAGCCGTTAAAGCTACTGACGCCCGAGGGTATACAGCACCGGTAATGTCCCATGAATTACACTAAGCAATTAACGCTCCGGTTTGTAAGGTGTACGCCCTTTGTGTGGCCAGCTGTGCCGATAAATATCTACCTGCCTTACAAATCATTTATGTAATTGTTAAGCCATTAATGTATTTACGTGTACATTGTTATCTTTAATTATACAATCGGCTCTATGCGTAGATACAATCTGTTATTGGGTCAAGCACCAAATACAGGGTATAAAGCACCGTCGATCTGTTGTAGTGCCGCTTGATAGGTTTGTTGGTATTTACAGTAAAGGTAAAGGTAGTGCTAATACTACCATTGTCCTTTAACTGTCCTACTGCTGAGCATGGGCCTACTTCATTAATGAGAGAGGCTAAACTTTACGTCCGAGTAATAGAGCCACGCTATAGACATATTTTGCTGGTGGATATTCATATTCGCCCGGATAGCGACGTACACATGGTGTTAAAACTTCCCATAGTTTGAGTCTTATTCTACCTACTTTATAAATCGCTTTGATAGAGAAGAACAAAAAGTGTTTAACGAAACAATGCTTAAGTAATGTTTATAAGTAAGGATGTAAGTGTCTTAAGTCAAACAACAACGTACAATATTTGGAATGTTTGAATTTTCTCGTTACTAATATTTTAGAGGTCATTCAGATTATTCATTGCAATCAAATCGAATACAAACCAATTGTTCATTATGAATTAGCTAACAAAATAGTATTCATACGTGTCTTCGAATACCTTTAAGTCAAGCCAGCTAAATAGACCAATGTGTCAAGCACCGTTACTCAGCAAACACAACAGCTAATTAAGGTTTGGCTGCAAAAATCACCGTTTATTGTCCATTTGTTTAATACAACGTGATGAAAGCGTGGGTGCTGGCACGTGCGCTTCCTCCCGCGTGTGCTCGTGGAATGCGGCCGTCACCCGACGCGTCGTGTGCAAACGATGCGCCCGCGCAGCCGCGCCGCGCCCGCGTCGATTTGCGCTTCCGTGTACACCTTGCCTAATATTAGGCGGTGTTTACACTTTCTTTGCAACGCTTTTTAGGTCGTGGAAGTTATAATGTGTTTTACGTAATTGGGAAAAGTGGTTTTAAATATTTGCTGTTGCCCTATAGGGCGATACCCTTTAGTACTATGTAACCTTTTAGTACCTACAGTGTTTAAATACGTGGGAAAAAACGCAAACTTTTTATTTGCACTTCGTTTTACATCTTTTTCTGCTCATATAGAAAATCTGTTTGTATAATGCCGGCTTATCTAAACCACCTAAACCAAGAAACCTATCGATGAGCTCCTGATATTAAATGCCCGGTCAGGTAATTACAATTTGTATTTTTCTATTATAAAATCTCATGGCTGGCTTAATTTTGTGCCAGATATGGCCATAGGCCCGCCAAGTATGACATTATGGGGCGGAAATAAATTGGGTTACTCATGGATGTACTATTTGCGTTTGTGTCTACCTTTTGAAAAAAGACTTCTTGACTAAATATTTAAATCAAGTAGCCTAATATCTTAGAACATCGATGGGATAGACAGAGGAGTAACATGTACACCCATACTTCTTCGATTTCCATCCCCTGAGGGGGCGAGCCTATTCCCATACCGGGCACAAATTCTGGACCCCGAATTGGTACTGAGCGTATCAGGATAGAAAACCCAATATCCCCGGTATCGAACCCAACATCCCAGCGCAGCAGTCATACCGTGTACGCAATACAACTGTGGTACCGAGGCAATCTTTTCAGACATTTTTTTTGTACTTTATTACTCATCGGAAACAAACAATGTCATTGGCACTCTGTAATAGAACCTAACAAAGTAAGAACAACCAAGTGAGGCAATGGCGTCCTAAGCCCAGCGTGTTTACCGAGAAAATTGTCGAGAGTAGTTACGACACAACAAATACAATCGCAACTCTCGTATCCTACTTACCACGTGTTTATTTTGTATAATATATTAAGTAATGTGTCTTCGCAAATATATGTTTATTTCACACGAAATTACGACCTTGTTTGTATTGTTGAAAGGCGATGACCTGAGAATTTCTGTTGCTCCCGTTACGGTAACTATGTAGCTTTTGCGTAATAAAATAGAGATTTTTTTATTTGATTGTATGACGAGACGAGCAAGTCGCTCGCCTGATGGTAAGCACCACGTCTTCCCATAAACAGACATGTTAGTCATAAGATAAAAAGGAAATTCTTTATTTATGTCCTAGCAATGCAATCAGTCTTATCACTTGAAATCTTTTAAATTTTGTCGTCAAGGTCTATTGCCAAATATTTAATGATATTTACAGGAATTTTAGAACCTAGTTAGAATGTAAAACGCTGCAACTAACCCGACGGATGCCAGCGAGCAATTAGCCCACACCCGCCTTTAGGGTTGCCACTTTCAAATTTGTATTTTATTAAAAGCAGACCATGTAGTATAAAATATATTTTTAGCAGTTTTGAGTTTCATAGTGTGGTTTAATGCCCTTAAAGTCAAAACAAACAAAGTCACACGGTATCAATTATGCTGATAATTGGACCTACTTACGCAAACAGGAACCAACCCACAGCAAGTTCAAATGGAGATACTGATTTTGATTTGCTAAATTCATTAATTTAAATTGATTTTAATACTGTAATTTTTTGCAAAATCGTACCCGGGATATATGGCATGCCCGATTTCCCAAAAAACTACGAGATAAGATTAGATGATTGGTTTTGTCTACAGCACGAATGGGTTGGCTCGACCGGGTTATTACCACTGTCTCACAGAAAACAGACGTAAAGTAGCGGATTGCTGCTGCGTTTCGTACGGTGAGTGAGATATCCTGAGGCCCAAATCTCCATCTTCCCAATACCTTAAGGATCCCTTCCCTTTAAGGTCGGCAACGCGCCTATGATTCTTCTAGTATTGTAGGCGTAAATGGGCGGTGGCGATCACTTACTATCAGGTGACCCACTTACTCGTTTGCCAGTATATAAAAACATAAGTACCAACCCTACCTACACCGGGCCAGTGCCGTGAAGGTTGCACAACGCATCCGCTAGAGTCGACCACTTGTACTTAAATGTGTCAAAACGGATGCCGTTATTAGCAAACCAATGTAGAGTCAACGACTCTACAACTTATTGGTTAGGGCTGATATGGCTCAAAAGGCAAGTGCGCCCAGAAGCCCAATAAGGTATTTGACTAGTATATTTTTATTATTTGAATCATTAATTTACCTTTTCCAAAATTAATTATCGTGACGAACGCAGTCTAGTACTAAAGTACAAGACATTATAAATAATGTTTTGTTATTCAAATATCTGTGTGGTGTCGCTTCTGTTCATGGGCAGGCGTGGCGCTTTCCATCAGACCAACAGCATGCGCGTTCCGGCATTCAGGCAAAAAAATTACAAATTAATTATTATTATAGCAGGCAGATACGCAAGCAGCTGTTCGAATGGGATCTGCGCTTGTTGGTAGAGACTTGAGATTTTCAAATCTCTAGAAAAGCCATCTTGATTATTATTGAATAATATATGGTCTAAGATCCCGGGGGCCATATTGTGACCATATTGTGTTTTTTTAGGCAACCCTATTGGTATGTGTTCAGCAACACATTTTATACCCTAAAATATTATTTCCATGCGGTAAACAGATGGGTGAAGGTCAATGTTCCCCGGGATCTTATATTATTACGCATATAATGAGTTGTTATACTCTCTATTCTACGTAAAAATACAGACGCCATTGCAAACTTTTTTGTATCTGTCCACGTCTGTATGTGGACTCCGAAGTCAAGACATGTCAAAGTTATACTTTCAAGCGTCATTTGAAACGAACGCTACCGCACGCGTTTGCGAAACCATATTGACTGCCTCAATCATGACGGGTGTAAAAAGGGAGGTCGCAGGCTTAAAACCCGCTTCGGCACAAATAAGAAGTCAGTCAGACAGAAAAATACGCTACAATAAATTTTCCAGTCACATCCCGTTAACACAAAATCAAAACTCGGACACTTTCGTATTAAACGAGAGTAAAGGGCGAATATTGCATTCGATATAAAAATAATCGAGTTTATTTTTAAAGGCGGCATTTAAAACTGTACTCAAATTTATTGACATATCGATCACTGTTTAAAAAAATAGTATAGTCTGTGGTCACGCCCCGTCGGTCACCCAGTTGCGTACTGGCCGCAACTTAAAACCCGTGCGATCGCTTTCCAATGCAGGATTTAATTAATTTTAAATTTTTCATGTTGGCACATTTAATTTTTAGGATAAGCAACACTGTAGTTTGATTGATGGCAAAAGTTTTAAATCCATTAAGAAGATGCTGTCAAAAAGAATAATGAAATAAAAGGCCTATACTTTGATTGTAATGATGTATGTATTTCAAATAAGGAATATGCGTTAATTAACTTATTTAATAATTTTTAATCGCCAGTAGAGGCTTAACAAGTTAGAAAGTAGCTGTAATATTTATACCCTGTACAATACATTATAGTTATAATAATTATCCTTCTTTCACTTATTCCACCCGGCAATGGGGTAACATGTGTTAAAATGCAACATGTTTTTTTAACACATGTTACAGAAATTTTACATGCAGTTTTTACGACTGGCCGTCCGACCGTCAACCCCTCTGGGGAGAAAACATGGGTGTGACCCGAAATAAAATTATAGATCACACAAACATTTGTCTCAGTGCCGGAATCGAATCTGTAATCCTCTCGCTGCACAGCTGACTATTCGCCCACCGCGTTACAGACGCTGTCCTTTTAATAATAATGATTATTAAACAATACAAAAAACTTTTAAATAACTAAGTAGGGATATAACTATCATGTTACTTTACAAGAACGAACTCGTTCTTGACAAGTATCGTTTATATTTTTAGCCTGTTATCACAATTTTATAGTTTAAAGAAAATTGCAGCGCGTCGCTTATTCTATTCCATTCACCAACCAAAACTACGGTACGGCGAGCGATGAGCAATCCGACAAATTGAAAGGTCGCGGGTTCGATAACAAAGATACACCGCACGTGTCCAAAGTATAACACAAGACTTTACGAGCACCCTATTCAGAGTTCAAAGGATCCAAACTTCCCGCACCGTCTCCCTTTTTCTTCACCAACTGTGAATGAAGATACATCTTACTATCCGTGTTAGTCGCTGAGTATTCATTCGCGTACGCGTTCTCAGTGTACGCTTCGATCAACCAATCGTTCACCTTCCCCCTGAACTGCAGCTTCTGGATCTCCGTGAGATTCTTCATCGACGGTAGAATGCTCATTAGAAACATGTAATCCGCATCATTCTGCCAGCTCACGTCAGCTGTCTCTTGATAATCTGACACATTTTTTGTTTCATCCTGCTTCCTTATTTTAGCGTGTGGAGGCTCGTTGTCGCTGTCATGCTCAGTCTCAGAACCCTCTGACACTAGAACCTCGGTCTGCTTCCTCTTCTGGGAATATATCTCGTTTCTAAGAAATGACAAATCGTTATAGTAGTGCCAGGTGACTTCGGCCTCGTCCGGGTTGGGATGGTTGGACGCCAATACCTTTTTGAGCTCTTTTCTGTATTGATCTTTTAGGTGCTTCCATCGTTTTTTCAAGTAGTTTTCTGTAAATGATTTGGACTATATACGTGGATGTCAGAAAAATATCTTATAATCAATAATAATTGTTAATTATCGCTTGCTTTAACGGTGAAGGAAACATCGTGAGGAAACCTGCATACCTGAGAATTCGATAAGATTTTTCGAAGCTATGTGAAGTCTGCCAACCCGCATTAGGCCAGCGTGGTGGACTAAGGCCTGATCCCTCTCATTCAGTAGAGGAGGCCCGTGCCTAGCAGTGGGACGGATATAATACATAGGGCTAATAAAAAAAAAATAAAAAAAAATAGACTTAAACCCAAACTAAGAATAAGTCTTATGTCGTGGGTGTATGGAACTGACTAACCTAAAATGACAATAAATAATATATACATTTAAATTCAAACAATAAATTAACTTGCGGTCGCACTAAACAAATAATCGCAGTAGTATTTAGTCGCATAGATATAAATCGAAAATGGCGGCAACATAACCTTATTGCTATACAAACTGAGCAAGTGACGCGACGCGACGCCAAAGTGGCGGCACGCTACTGCAGTTATGTTGGCAATACTGCGTGACGCGCTTGTAGTTTAACCAGTAAATATTGCACTCACCATCGACATCCAGAGTTTTCGCCATCTGCGCCCATGTGCGGCTCAAAACGATGCGTTTTTTGAAATTTGGGTGCGTTTGTTGCCATATTGCGGGCGTGTTTTTTACATGAGCTATAATATCTTCGAACGACATGACGGGTTCCAACGCTAGTTCGGACGCTACTGGTGCCGCCCGCCGCCCGCGCCGCGCCTCCGCACGCGTCAGTGCACGCTGCGTCACCCTCCCCGCTGCAGCTGACGCGCCGAGTTGTCCCCCGCTCGATACACCGCTCCCCGCACCGCAACTTCGCCCACAGCTCACTCCATACTGCCACGCCGCGACGCGCCACGCGACGCCGCCGCTTGGAATCCCTTGCGAGTTGCCAGTTAAAACTATGTAATCAGGCATTTTCCCGCCAAATCGCGGCGTAAATTAGACTTTTCGTAAAATATTCATATCTTACGATCTATATGATATTTTTCAATGAAACGTTGTTTACAAGTTTCCTGCGCCTTACCACTTGGCGCAACAGAACGAGTTAACTCGTCTCCCGCGTTTTATTATAAAAAAGGATTTGACGAGTTTACTCGTTTCCTGAAAAGAATGTGTTAATAACCGTATTAATTCGTATTTGGCAGTTGGGTGAATATAAAATGTGAGCCCTAAAGAAACAAAACTCTAATCTTAGTGCGGGATCGGGGCTGAGACAGCTGGGTATACATATTTCTTTATTTTCACTTTTAAACAATATTCTAATATTAAATTAAAAAAACTAACGGTTAAGTTCATTACGTACCCTCATAAAATTTGAAGATGCAAATGATAATTTTCCAACCAGCCAGCGCTATGTGCTCCATATCTCAAACTGGGTGCTTATCGCCTGTCATGCAATGCAACGGTACACCATAGTTAAAAAACATAAAACCATTTCTAGACTGCATACAATTTGCTAAGATTCCATCGCACATTTAGGGTCTCCACACGGTTGGCGACACGGACTAATCGACTTAAACTCGTCACCGGAACTATGTCTACGGCTACTTAATAGGGTAAACGGTGTATTTTTTTCATCCTAGCGTGGCAATGACGATACACGCGTGCGAGGGAGATAGTCAAATTTTTGTCTGTCTGTCTGTTTGTTTCGGCTAATCTCTGAAATGACTTGACCGATTTTGACGGGACTTGCACTGGCAGATAGCTTATGTAACAAGGAGTTACATAAGCTATCTGCCAGTTAGTTACTTAGGCTACTTTTATTATAGAAAAAAAAAATAGTTTTAGAAAAATTGGATCTCACGAAAAAAATGAAAAAAAGCAATGAAAAATTTCATAATATTCGATTCAAATATTTTGTTAAATACCACGCGGACGAAGTCGCGGGTAACAGTTAGTAATGTTAAAAAATTAAACATAGTCAAATACTCTACTAGCACTGGCTTCAACCAAATTTGCGTCTGTAAATGTGAGGAGATCCTTATTCGTTTACCAGGTATATTTGATTGTTATCTGGCTTTGAATCATTTCACCGTACCGATATGAACAGTATGTAAACGTAAGTACATATATCGTTTTGGTTGGATGTTTATAATTTAAATGTTCCTATATTTAGAGTAAATAAATGTGTAAGTGAAGATTTAGTAAGTTGGTTATAAAAATCAATTATGGGATTTATTGCCGATTAAAGTGAAAATTTCTAGTCTTTAAAATATTAATTTATGAAAGATTTTTATTTTAGAATAGAGCGGCAAACGAGCTAAGTAGGTAACCTGATAGTAAATGGTCTCCACCGCTCATGTACGCTCACATTACCAGAAGAAACATGGGCGCGTTACCGATTTTAAAGGAAGGGGTAATTAAGGGAATAGGACGTGGAGCGAGATTTGGACCCCCGGACACTTTTACTCACTGTACGAAACGCAGCGGCAAGCCCTATTTTACGTCGATTTTCTGTGAGACAATGATAACCGGTCGAGCCGGTCCATTCATAGAAAAAACTGTCTACAGCATGGCTCTACCACTCAAATATTTTCAATTTTACTATAAAAGGCCAAATGCTACCCAATCTAGCCGATTGGCCATCCACCGACAAAACGCAAGTTGCCTTACTGTCCGTCTGTACGTGGTACTAACATAAACGCAACCTGTCCATTTGTTTATGAATCCGATGAGCTTGGAAACGAGCATTAGAACCACGAAGCACGACCTTAAACGGCTCGCTGTTGCTCTCCTAACATTAGGTTAAAGATGCTGGCCGTTTGTGTAGCTTTGATGTACAGTTGCAGCACCTTACAATGGCACTTATGACGTACTAGCTTTTGCTCGCGGCTCCGCCCGCGTGAACAGCATTTAAATATTATCATCCCCTATTTTGACCCCTTTGGGGTGGAATTTGTCAAAATCCTTTCTTAGCGGATGCCTACGTCATAACATCTACCTGCATGCGAAATTTCAGCCCGATCCTTCCAGTGGTTTGGGCTGTGCGTTGATAGATCACTATGTCAGTCAGTCAGTCAGTTTCCTTTGAGTTTTATATATTTAGATGCACGCTCACGAAGTTCCGTAAATATTGACGATGTGAAGGAACAATTGCCGCAATTCTTTCTTTTTGGGGGTAGGATATTCATATCCGCCCGGATAGCGACTACTGTACATATGGTGTTAAAACCTGCCATAGTGCCCACCTTGTGTGGATCGCGTTCCAGGATCAGCCAGTGTATATCCGGTTCTCCCAAGGGGCTTGCGTCAATTGATGGTTGTTTGGGGCGGGTATAGGAGTATATCCTTGTATCCCTGTGCCTGCATCAGTCATCCGCCTGTCCTGTCGCAGGCCCCTCGATTTGCTTCTTCCCTCTTCGGTGGGTGAAGAAGCATTTATACAGGCCAGTATGATTCTAGTGACCACCGATAAACTTATTGTCTGTCGGTGGTCGCTGGTTTTTTTGGACTGCATTGGGCTTACCATCAGGTGAATTGCAGTCACTTTGCCATGCCCAGATTAAAAAAATATTGTAGGAACCGTAATAGTAACGTACTGCTGCAGCTATGTGATGTATCGATATAGTTTAAAAATGATAATATGATAGAGGAGGTCTTTTTTCAAAATGTATAACTCAGCTTCAAACTTGTATATTCTTGTCTGTGTCATGCTATAAACTCTCCATCTAAAGAGGTTTTATTTATATCTTAAATTAAAAGATACTTGGAAATAAAATCGTGCAATTATTGGCTCAAATTATCCTGTGTATGCGAAGTTGGATCAAACACGTCCAACATTATAATTTATACCGATCATCACATAAGAATATACAATTCATAAATCAATCGAAATCACGCACTCATCCTTTCCATACAACTCTATATTGACAACGAATTGAAAATTCGAGATATAATCGCCGATGACGCGTCAAACGCTACCGCCATTCATTACGGCATATGCCAGCGATTTGCCAGTCACTGGCGGAATGTGCCACAAGCCCGTCGTCTGCCAGACTGCCAGACGTGTGTTTAGCTGCGAAATAACAGAGCTGGCTAATAAACCGTGATTTGCGGCGGCTGAAATACGGTAATATTATCTATACAGTATTCCAACTGCATACAAACGGATGAAGCGCGAGCTATGCCTACGCGCCTCGATTTCGGCATGCGCTCGGCATGTAGACAGTCGCGGCTGTGCCGCAGTGACGAACAGACGGTTTGTTGTTTTTTAACAAATAACCGCGCGATTTTTTCACTAAAAATAATATCAAGTACATATTTAATACGACGAGTAGGATATATTGTGCTGTTTTTGGTTGCTTGAATTCGTCAATAGCGCATCCAGAGACAACGTTTTTTAGATTACCGTGAAACTCTGAAAGGTAAGACTATAAAATAATTTTACTTACTAGTAGGTAGGTCCATAATGTGTTTTTTAAAGGACAAGTATTTTCTTTTATCTCCCGAAAATAAATGTCTGGATTAATAAATAAAGTAAATAGATAAAAGGAAAGTGATTGACACGAGTGAAATAGGTAGTTATAGGCGGTTCATGAATCATGAGGTACGCTTGTGTTAAAACCTCGGGGCATGTGTGTTTTTTTTTTATACTTTAAATTGTAATAATAAAGCATTTCGTACGTCTCAGTCGACGCGCAATTTTTTTTCGGTCGCAAATTTATAAGACCAATTTGTGTGTTATTCAAACATAAACATGGTCGCATTGCATTTATCAACCGATTTAGACGAAAATTTGCATTTTTTTTTAATCGATTGCGATTTTTGATTGGTTGGGAAGTAATCATCGGGGGGGCTCGTGAGGTGTACTGTTCTCCTAGAACTACTAGTAAAAAAAGTATTTTACAATCACAAAACTAAATGGAAACACAAAGTAGGCAAATGTAATTGAAATGCTGGAGGCGGGCAGCCCTATCGCATGTTTACGTACCGCGCGGCTGTAGGCATTTATTTCAAAGATACGGCCGAGTTACAATACCGTATACCGTGGCTGAAACGTCACCATAGAAACGGCATAAGGCGGTCCCACCGGCCTGCGCAAGCGCACGCGCTGTGGTGCAAGTCATAAAATATTGACAAAAACAGATTTATAACATGGTCACTCAACTAAATAGACTCTATTGAGTGTTTTAGTGCTTGAAAGAAAGAAATTCGAAATTCGGGTGATATTCAAAGGCCCAAATCCTTTATCCTTTCCAATCCCTTAATTATCCATTCCCTTTAAAGTCGGCAACGCGCCTATGATTCTTCTACTATTGTGGGCGTACAGGCGGTGGAGATCACTTACCATCAGGAGACACACTTGCTCGTTTTCCGGTCTATGATATAAAAAATGTACATCTTATATGACGCTTTTCCTATATTTAGGCGTCAGCTTCCGCTCTCGCTACCTCTCATGCCTCCCACCGTGTATAGACAACCATTAGCATAGACAACGGAGTAGCGTATCGACACAGGCAGAATGTATTCAGACTGATGGGCCATAAGAAACATAGGATTACAAAGAAGCACCGCTCGTTGTGTTTAGATAATGAAGGTATTTTGTTAAGGGTATAAAAAAGGTTGTATTAGTGGCTGCCTAATTGTTTTAGACTTCCTTATTATTAATTAGGTATTTAAAACATTATGAAATTCAAGAATGTCAAGCAATGAAGTACGTCGATTATAAATGCCTGTGCTATCAGGGGCAGGCTTCTGCGGCTAGCCCAAAAGCGCTGGCTTGCTGTAATATTTAGAGGATGATTTGAGAGCCAAGGATCTCAATAGGAAGACGAACCTTGGACGAAACCGGGATAACGCCCGAGCAGAAAATGAGGCTTTATGAAATCCGTATGATTTTTTTTAAAGCCACGTTGTAAAAATATGTTTGGGGCGACTCAACCGGAGAATTTCCACTCCCTCATGCGTCTTATCTTGTTATTGCGTTTCCGAAGCTAAGTACGATATCCGGAGGCCCGAATCCCCTCTTTCCCAATATTCTCTTGGCATAGTGGGGGTCCATGGGTGTTGGAGATCACTTACCATCAGAAGTTGTTGGACTCTGCTTTAAAAAAATGTAGTATACCTTTATTTTCATCGTAAAAGCTAATGGACGAATAGCCGGCTGCGAAGCGAGAGGACGTGGGTTCGATTCCCGCACCGAGATAAATGTATGTGTGATTCACAAATATTTGTTTCGGGTTTGTGTGTTGTGGCATCGCAAGTCTCTCATAGTTCCTGATACCTACGACACAGGTGAAGTATCTCAGGACAGTATGCGACTGTTGGGTGTATTTATTTATTTATTAATTTTCCCCAACACTTTCTACCCATGTTACAGACGATAAAGATTTATTGACATCTTAAAAAACGTCCTAGCGATGCGAAACATGTATGTTTCGTAAGGTATTTAAACATGCTTTTAGAGACCACACGCGCGTGTGATAAGCCTTATCTTACCACATTAACAACGCTGTTTACAAAAGAACACGAACAAACTGGAATTTGAACGGAAAAATGTAACCCACATTGGAGCTTCGATATCTCGGAGCTTTTAGGTTATTGATGTGTCTACGTTCTTGTCTAGTGGATGTGGGTTTGAACCGGGAAGTCGGTTCGATTTCCAGACAACTTTATATTCCGTAGTTTGTCGAGATTGAGTTGCTGAATATATTGGTAAGATGTATGTGCCTTTGAGTCAAGGAGGTCCCTCGTATCCGAGAGGCCGTCTAGGTTGGTACCACCGCTTTGACTATTATGAGACTTAACATCTTATGTCTTGGAGTGATGAGCGCAGTTTAGTGCCATGCAGTGCTTTGTAATTCAAAGTTTTGTGTGGTGTTGCTTCTGTTTATAGGCAGGCGTTACCATCAGGCGAACGACTTGCTCGTCTCGTCATTCCATTGAATAATAAAAATAGATTACCTGTCTTAATACCTGAACCCAGGGCCTCAAAGATTTTTCAGCATGAGTACACCGTTACTAGACCAACTAGGCAATACGCTGATCTTCATTAAAGGCAAGCCTTTTCACTCTTAGGGTCGAAATATGTCAACAATTACTTAACAATACATCGACGCCCCCATTGTCACCGCAGGCTACATACACAGATAGCGATCGGAACGCGAGCGCGTGCGCGTGCGCGTCCGGAAGTGACGCCAAACAATACGCTATTGTGGGCGGGTAATTACTCGCGCCGGATGCGGCGTCATTGTTGCGTGGCCCACTTTAAATTGGGCTGTTAAGGTGGTGGCACATGAGTTAGGGAATGGTCTGATGGCCGTATGGGTTGGTACCACCGCTTTGTTTATTTCTTCCGCCAAGCAACAGTGTGTAAGCAATGTTGTGTTTCGGTTTGATGGATATTGAATCCAGTGAAAATACTATGCATTAGGAGACCTAACATTTTATATCGCGGGCTGACGAGCGCAGTTCAGTGCCATACAGTTCTTTGTAATTCAATGTCCTGTGTTGTGTTGCTTCTGTTTATGGTCAGGCGTGGCGCTTATCATCAGGCGAGCGCCTTGCTCGTCTCGTCGTTCAATCAAATAAGAAAAAAATACTTTGCCGTAGAAAAAACGAACGCTTTTAAAGGTATCTTATAAATATCTAGGTGTATTGTATCAGTGCGATTAAATATTAAATGACATAAATGTTATTAAATTTTGATCTCCCTGGTGCTAAATTTATTCTCGGGTCGACTCTGATCCTGAGTACAATTCCAGCACCCGCTCGATATGTTTCCGCCCTAACACAATGCATTATGATGCCTAATTACAATACAATGAGCAATCAGTGTACGAATAATGCGACATTAATTGTTGATACACTTATTAATTGCTCGGTACCTCAGTTATCACGACATGTCCTCAAATATGAGAGCATCAGATCGATGACTTCGTGGTGTCGTGCCTGTGTACTATAGAGATCTGGGATTTAGTCTGAAAGTATTTTTTTTTATCCGGGCTTAGCAAAGTGACCATTTCACCTGATGTTAAGCGCAGTGCAGTCCAAAAACCCAGTGGCCACCGATAAACAATGAGTTTATCGGTGGTCACTAGAATCATGCCAGCCTGTAATAATGCTTCTTCACAGTCCGAAAAGGAAAGAAGGGGCCTGCAACAGGTCAGACGGATGACCGATGCAGGCACAAGGACACAGGGATGTACCCCTATACCCGCCCCAAACAACCATCAAGTTTAATCTCAAGTCTAACGGAAGAACCGGATATACACTGGCTGATCCAGGGAACGCGATCCACACATGGTGCGTGGGTCACTATGGCAGGTTTTAACACCATGTGAACGATGGCCGCTATCCCGGCGGATATAAATATCCAACCACCAGCAAAATGCTTTGGACTTTTCAAATTGGCTTATCGACTGCCCTCTTGAAGACGAAAGGCTTATGTTACTCGCGTATAGCACTCTAACCACTTACCACCAAAACTACCACCATGTTTGTTCCCGGTCTGGTATTTAAAAAGACGTAAAATACAAAAGACTTTTGTATAAGAGAGCTAATGTCTATATAATTTACGTGAAACAGTTTTCTCGAAAGCTTTTCAATACATCGTAACTATAAACTTTATAATGCAATTAGACCTAGATAATAAAGAAATGAATAGAAAGGTCTATTTTAATTAAAGCTTTCGAATTGTGAAAATTGGAAATTTAATTAATCCAATTTGGTTTGATAAAACAAGTAAAAACAAATAGAGTATTTAATGTGGTTACACAATTTACTTTCACCTCGCAAACTGAAATACTGCAAATTAAACGCTAATTTAACTTATGTTGTATTAAAAGGGGAAAATTGGGCATTTTGTAAAAAGTCTTCGATGGTCAAACATAGAACTTGATTATTATGAAACGTCAACTGTTTAAGTTAGTGTATCAGTAATTTCATAAAATGTTTTTTGTAGTTTTGATTTTGTTAGACGCGTGCAGGGGTGAATGGATGTTAGTACCTACATATTTATTCGGAGCCTTTATAAGCGTTTGGGTATTCCACGGCAAAGTATTTTTATTTGATTGAACGACGAGACGAGCTAAGCGTTCGCTTGATGGTAAGCGCTACGCCTGCCCATAAACAGAAGCAACACTATACAGAACTTTGAATTACGCAGTACTGCATGGTACTGCACAAAGTACTGCACTGCGCTCGTCACTCCGAGATATACGATGTTAAGTCTCATAATGCCCAGTAGTTTCACTGGCTTCAATGTCCTTCATAGCAAAACATAACAGTGCTTACGCACTGTTGCTTGGCGGCAGTAATAGACAAAGCGGTGATACTAACCCAAACTGCCTCTCGCGTACGAGGGACCTACCACCTTGTAATACAACAAATTATATTGTAGTACAACTTTGCCATAGAAAAAACTGATGAACCTGATTGATATTAACATTTACCTCATTCAACATCACCACTAGAGACATTATAATATCATTCTACAAACGCCATCAACCCTAATCGCTTCTTTGCCTAATTACCATCTATTCTTGTTAAGCATCACTTGTATCTTGCCGTGTTCTGGACTTTCCGTTAATTGACTGATTCCGAAATAAATCTGCGACATGTTCACATAATGCAATTGTAATGCATGTGTGTTTAAAAAAAAATAGCAAATGACGTCGTACTAATGTCGGGCTATAACAATAAAATGTTCATATTATACGACTTTCTGTTTGTAATTGTAAATCACATAAATGTAATGAATGGTGTATTGTGAAAGTCAGGGCAATATAATAAGCGAAGCGGAAACCAACTGGCGACTGATGCCACTACTGACTTTGCTGGTGGTAGGATATTCATATCCGTCCGGATAGCGACCACCGTCCACGTGTGTGGATCGCGTTCCAGGATCAGCCAGTGTATATCCATTTCTCCCGAAGGGCTTGCGACATGACTTGGTTGGTTGGGGCACATCCTTGTATCCCTGTGCCTGCATCGATCCACCTGTCCTGTCGCAGGCCCCTCAAAAGAGGCTTCCCTCTCAAAAGAGGGAAGAAGCATTTATACAGGCCGGCATGATTCTGGTGACCACCGATAAACTCATCGTTTGTCGAGATTATGAGAGTCAACATCTTATGATACGGGTGTAATGGTGACAAGCGCAGTGTCATGCAGTGTTGGTTCTGTTTATGGGCAGGCGTGGCGCTTACCATCAGGCGAGCGACTTGCTTGTCTCGTCATTCAATTAATAAAAAAAAAACTGGAAGCTACATGCAAAGTCCACCGAGGCTATTTCCGCCCCAGCCTAGGTCTCTTAGGCCTAGGTCAGCCCTAGATAGATACTGCCCTGATCAGTTTAGGCCAGTAGACTAATAAGATTTTTAAATACTACCCGGTTAATACAGGGAAATACTTTTATAAAAGTTACAACATTCAAATTTTAATTATTTAAACTACCTATTGGACGTCAATCTATACTTACATATAAAATAACATGTCCTGACTGACTGACTGATTCATCATCGCCGAGCGCAAACTATCAAGGCTACAAGCATGAAATTCGGACTGTATAAATTCATTTTGTTATGTAGGCACCCACTAAGAAAGGATTTTAGAAAATTACACCCCCAAGGGGTCAAATTAGGGGATGATATGTATTTCGGTTATTGACGTAAAACAAATAAATACGTGTTTCAGGAATTTTGGAAATTTTATTTAATAAGGGATGAAAAAGGGGGTGAAAGTAAATGCGAAAGTGAGTTTGTTTGTTACGCTTTCATGCCTAAATCACTGAACCGATTTTGATGAATTTATCTACAGAGACAGATGAGACCTTGGAGACGGTTACAGGCTACTTTTATCTCGGAAAATGCTGTTCACGCGGGCGGAGCCGCGAGCAAAAGCTAGTATAATATAAGAACAATTTCACGCAGACAGAGCCGCAGTATAAGCTAGTGAATGTAATAAATCAAGACATACCGTAATCAGAGATCGTATACAATCAAAAATGATTAAAAACATCGAAATAATTTAACGGATAAGACGATATAAGAGGCTTTTCGGAAATCGATCGCCTCGATCCGTATCTCGAAAATTGTATCAATAATGTATGTGAGTTTTTATCGAACGCCACACGAAAGTTAATTAACTGTTCGATTTTTTACGTTATGATTTATTCGATTTTCGTAATCGATTGTTGTTTTAATGAATTGTTCAATTTTATTGATTTTAATGTTTTAATGCTTGTAAGTTGTTTTAATCTTTTGTCCGGTTTTATTATATTTGAATTGGGGTTTATGGCTTAATATTGTTTTATTTAAATAAATATTTTTTATCACTTCCAATGCTAGGTATACGTATTCTGTCTTAGCATTACATTTCGAAAAATGTCTTTTTAGTTTGAAGGTAACTAATTTTTTTTTTTACTCCGTTACCTGTGGGCATAAAGTTGAATTTATAGCATAGGCCGGCAATCAAACAAGTGGTTCTGCTAATGGAAAGTGATCATAATACCAGAAGAGTCATAAGTGCGTTGCCAGCCCTCAAAGATGAGAACAGGGATTGCGAAGTGGAGCGGAGATTTAGGCATCCCGGAATCTTACTCGTTTGAATGCTACTGCAAGTTGCTACTTTATCTTGGTTTTCTGTGAAACAGTGGTACTAACTACACTGTTCGAGTCGGTCCATCGTGCTGTAGAAAACACTGTCTACAGAGTAGTTCTTACATCCAAACAAAAACCTGCCACTTAGAGCCACACTACAGATATCTCAAACAACATAATTGCTTATACATAATGGCTTTATCTATTGTGATTTATCAAAAACAAAACAGTATAATTTTAGTTTATGCAAACTCAAACGATTTTAAGGCAAAATATAAACTTAAAATATATCTGTCATTAATATTATTTAACCCTTAAGTCAGTATGACCGCGCAAATGTATGTTAATACCCAACGTTTAATATCTGACGTGGTACTTGCGGCCGGTTCGGTCCGGTTCACCGGCCCACCCTATAATTGGGTTTGTTACCTCATTTGCGGGGTAATCCATTACGCTGGCAGCACCGTGTCCGCGTTTAGATTAGCTGTTCTGTGTTAATAAGAGATTGCGGTGTCGCTCGTGTCACTTGAGCGATTTGCAAGCGAGCTAGCCGCGCAGGGTTGCTAGTTTAGAATTAACATTTACCGTTTTTAAATAAATTGGATAGAGTGATGTTGAAGTGAATGTTGGTTTTGCATTTAGATTATGTAACGACTCATCTGAAGTTTATGGATAGATGGTAAATTGATATACAAGTATTGAGGTTGCGGCTTCCATTCTAGCCCTCAAGGCTTTTAGGTCTGATTTTTTCCAAGTGGTATGTGTCTTTCACTGCATCAGTTATTATCACATTGTTTCTGCTAAGTGTCTAAATAATTTAAATAACGTTGATACACCCACATTTCGCCGAGCGCATTTCCGTCCCATGATGAGATATGGGAAGAGCCTATCGGCATACCGTGCACGATTCCTGACGCTAGGCCGATACTGGGCATTTCATGATAGCAAAACCCAATATCATTTGACCCGAGGATTGAACCCGAGACCTGCATGACACTGAACTGCGCTCGTCACCCCGAGATATAAGATGTTAAGTCCCACAATGCCCAGTAATTTCACTGGCTTCAATATCTTTCAAACCGAAACACAACATTGCTTACACACTATTGTTTGGCGGCAGAAAGAGACCACGCGGTGGTACAAACCCAGACGGCCTCTCGCATACGAGGCACCTACCTTGTGTTTTATAATGCCCAGTAAATCAACCTCAAGTTTTGCTCCTGCCCAACCTGCGGCTTTGTTTACATTAAGTATGGTAGTGTTTTCTCACCACCGTGACTGCCCCAGGCATCTGGTACTATTTGTGGTCGCCTTCACGCACCTAGCCCTCTTGTGTCGAGTTTAAATTATCCGTCGATAATGAAGCTATGATAACTTACCGATAAGGAAACTCTTGTGATTGTAAATTTAAGTGATTTTATGTTGTTTTGTTGGGATAAGTGGGGAATATTTACCGTGGGTGTCAGACAGTAGGCTATCTGTTGTCTCTGATAACTGTGGAACGAAAGCCTTTCTCAAGTATGTTAATTACTTCAGTGAAAGACTGATCAAAATTGATTTATTAGTTTTTGAGAAAATTGCAAATAATAACACACATAAATATATACATGTGGCTGGAATACAGAACCTCCTTTCTCAAGTCATGAGATGATGAATGATTTATGAGCGGTATAGCCACGCTGTAGACAGTTTTTTCTACAGCATGAATGGGCTGGCTCGACCGGGTCGTTACCACTGTCTCACAGAAAACCGACGTAAAGTAGCGGCTTGCTGCTGCGTTTCGTACGGTGAATGAGATATCCAGAAGCCCAAATCCCCTCCCCTTCCCAATCCCTAATTATCCCTTTCCTTTAAGGTCGGCAACGCGCCCATGATTCTTCTGGTGGTGGGCGTACATGGGCGGTGGAGATCAGTTACCATAAGGTGACCCACTTGCTCGTTTGCCGTTTTTCATACCAATACTTTTATACTGATATTCATATATAATTTTTCATGAAATTGGCTCTAATGTACTTACTCACTTACTATATTTACTGAATTTAAAAATCGCACAACACTATTAAATACTTCAATTACAATTTTATAATAAAATTTGCTATCAAAAACAGTTCTGTCACAAAATGACTTACATTAACGAAGCAATAAAACCTTTGTACAAAAGCACCGCCATAACATCCCTGTTATGTGTTACCGCACAGTCACAGGACCGTCTGAATTCATTACAAGAAACGTGTTACAGTTCATTCAATTGTTGCACCGTTAGCGAGCGGTTGAGCGACGCCCACGCTCGCCGCTCACCCGTGCCTTGGACCCCACGCGGTCACCCGGGATAGCGGATAGACAGAATGGGGGTCTTCGAAACTTATCCACCCTGGATAATGGATAGATAGAGTAGAAATCTCTGAAACTTTTTTTTTATCTCCCGCAAATGAGCTTCATTACAAGATCTTACAAAAGACATAAAGTAGAATATGTTAGTACTTATTTTACAATATTTTATAATCTTAAGTTATCCTCTCTTCATAAAACTTAATACTTATAGCTTTTTACTTACCTGTACTGAGTAGGTCCCTCGTATGCGAGAGGACGTCTGGGTTGATACCACCGCTTGTCTATTTCTGCCGCCAAGCAACAGTGTGTAAGTACTGTTATGTTTCGGTTTGAAGGACATTGAATCCAATGAAATTACTGGGCATTATGAGATTAATATTTTATCAGTAAAACATAAAAAATATAGTATATCATAATATTTTCGGAGGCATATGAAGTTGTTAGGCCCGCATTCAGGTCTGGGTGATGGTGTAAGGCCCAAGCCGTGTTATTAGTAAAGAAGGCCCGTGTCCAGTAGTGCTGATAAAAAAACCTCATAAAAAAGTCATAGAAAACTGATTATAAATGCTTATGGATCTAGAGTACTAAATAATCCCATTCACTAACATTTGAATTACGACAACGTTACGACCATCAAATATAATGGATGAACAATTTCCAACCATTCAATTACCATAGCAGTGTCGTACCATAGCCATCACGACGTACCGTTACAGAAAAATTACAGTCGCAGCGTCTAACCATGCGGAGTGTTGCGTAATATTACATATAACAGAACGTGGCTGCGCACGCGCACCTTTCGCGAACTAACATCTTATTCTGAAAGATTCGATATTAATATAAATATTTTTGATTGTTGTTTGGCGCTCGTCATGATGTTTTATCTCGTCGTGGATTTCTTTTTAATCGATTTCATTTGAGCAATTTATACAATTTCTAATACTTTATTAAATATCAATAAAAGCAATAGCAAGCACCTCATTGGTCAAGTGGCAGCATGCATAGGCTAACAAATCAGTCAAGTCTTGGGTTCACATCTCAAGTTGGACAATCAAAACAACAAATTTTCGATACCAAAATTCACACATATGTATGTTCAGCAATTTGTGCCCAATATGGCGAGTCCATCGCCACCTATCGCATAATGAGATGTAGTAAGCTCTATACTACTGCAAACTGCTGGTAGTAGGATATTCATATCTGCCCGGATAGCGACCATCGTACACATGGTGTTAAAACCTGCCATAGTGACCCACGCATCTAGTGTGGATCGCGTTCCAGGATCAGCCAGTGTATATCCGGTTCTCCCGAGGGGCTTGCGACATGACTTAATGGTTGGTTGTATTGGGGGTACATCCTTGTATTACTGTGCCTGCATCCGGTCATCCGCCTGTCCTGTCTCAGGCCCCTAGATTTGGTTCTTCCCTCTCCGAAGAGGAATGAGGCAATTATACACGCCGGCATGAATCCGGGACCACCGATAAACTCATTGTTTGGTTGATGGTTTTTGCAGTGCAGTCACTTTGCCGTGCTCCGGAAAAAAAATATTCAGCATGATCGACATAATGTCGAACGGTCTCCAATCACGCTCACATGCCGATAGTACGTTTAGCGGCGAAAGTAATATTATAAATGAAAACGTTTGTGCGTGTCCCGCCGTCGTTGTGTACATGTACCGATGTTAATCAATGTTGTAATCGATATGCGTTTCGACGTTTGTCGACCAACAGTTACACCACGGTTACGTGATCGGACCCCGGCACCCGGCACCCGGCACGTTGAACCGAAATTGTTGCACGGAATTTTATTAAATATCGCACGGAATTTAATATCGACTAGGGTTTGAAGCTCTGTATTGTGTAGAGAAATGTTCATCCAACTAAAAAGGAGAATGTGTTTTTATATTTACAAGGTGGTAGGTCCGTCGTATGCGAGAGACTGTCTGGGTTGGTATCGCTTTGTCTATTTCTGCTGCCAAGCAACAGTGTGTAAATACTGTTGGGTTTCGGTTGTAAGGATATGGAATCCAGCGAAATTACTCGGCATTATGAGACTTAACATCTTATATCTGGGGGTGACGAGCGCAGTTTAGCGCCATACGGTGCTTTGTAATTCAAAGTTCTGTGCTTCTGTTTATGGGCAGGCGCGGCGTTTACCATCAAGCGAGCGCATTGCTTATCTCGTCATTCAATCAAATAAAAAATATCCGTTGTCCGTAGTCAAGAATATCTCCATTTCGGATCGTATGCAGTGCGTAATATTCTTACGGTCGCTCGTCGGTCGTTTCGCCGGTCGGTCGGTCGCAGCGGTCCCGTTGTACCATTGCAGGCGGATCGCTCTATTTCGCCGTTCCACTCGTCAACTGCAATCTTTCGATGTCCGCTTGTGTGCGGTCGGTGCAAATTACGTGCTGAAGCGGTTGATAATATTATTTTTATCTCATAATCTTCTCATTTGGATAGCGGGGACGTACATCGCATATAATCCAGAATGCGCTGAGTGTGATCGATTCAAACTGTGCAAATTAAATTTTCTAATTTAAAATATTAGCTTGACTGTCACTTGCATAATATCATTATATATATATATTGCAGCGTCCATAATATTATATTATCAAATCATCACATCTACATATTACCTTACATATGGGCTAACCAGTGCAATAATCAGTATAACCAAATAAGAAGCATTTATGTAGGCCGGCATGATCGTGCCGACCTACGATAGACACATTGTTTGTCGTTGGTTGACACTAATCCTGGATTGCGCTACACTTACCATCAGGTGTGGCGTAATCACTTTGCCGAACCAGGAAAAGAAATTATAAATGTATTTCTATCCCATACTACAAGCCTAAATCTGTGCTAAATTACTCTATAAAATTCATAATATCAACACAAGAATATTACGCATTGCGTTATTCAATACTCTACTCCCCAATCGCGTCATCTTACACCTCGGGCCAGCCCGTAACTGTCGGCCTAGACATTTGCATACCGCTAGGATAAGCACCGGCCCATGCACACTGATAAATACTAAATTATACGACCAATGGCGTGTGATTAAACCAACTGGGTTCAAGTTTGCGCCCAAGGTCCTTACGACCGTTTCTTTTAATTGTTCCATATGTATTATTGAAACGACAGACATAATTAAATAGACATCGCACGTATTTAAATTTGTATGAAACTACAACACATCTTAGTATGTTTTTATAAATAAATACACCCAACAGTCACACACATAGTCCTGACCCCACACTAGGTTAAACCTGTATCGTGGGTATCAGGAACTACGAGGGACTTGCGGTCCCACAACACATAGACCCGAAACCAACATTTGTGGATCACACAAACATTTGTCTCGGTGCGGGAATCGAACCCACGGCCTCTCGCTTCGTAGCCGCCCGCTGCGCCATCTGTTGTAGTGCCGAGCAATTTGGTGATAAACGCCTTTGAACTTTTTTACAGCAGAGGTCAGCATACGAGCCAGTAGGTCACCTGATGGTAAGATCTCCACCACTCATGAGCACCTATAACACCAGAAGAATCATGGCTCTACTACTTATAAAACATTTTGAGGAGTATTTACTTTATTTCCTGAACATACATTATTAGTGAGCGGTTGAAGTGCCATCGAGTGCAGATTAAATTATATTACGCTTGCACATGCTTGTCTATTTAGGGTTATATCTGTGGTTAAAACATTATTTAAGGGGAGGAAAAATGGAGCAATCATTTCATTCGTATGATGATTGTTGAGGATATTAAAGGCGCAAATGGCGCGAAATTATCCATTGTTGGAATTGTAGGTGTGTTAATGTCACTAAAACAGTGTTCTTAAAGACATTTAATCACACAACAATTTGTATATAAAATAATGGAATGAAACATTAAGGTTATGTGTATTATTAAGTTTAAATTAACACTAAATTGCACAGCGGCAAAATGACTGCACTACACCTGATGGTAAGCGTAGTGCAGTTCAAAAAACTAGCGACCACAGACAAACTATGATTTTATCGGTGGTCACCAGAATCACGTCGGCCTGTATAAATGCTTCTTCTCTCTCCGAAGATGGAAGAAGCAAAACGAGGGGCCTGCGACAGGACAGACGGATAATAGATGCAGGCACAGGGATACAAGGATGTAACCCTATACTCCTCCCAAAAAAACATTAACTCATGTCGCAAACCCCTCGGGATATAAACTGGCTGATCTTGGAACGCGATCCACATAAGGCGTGTGGATCACTATGGTAGGTTTTAACACCATGTGTACGGTGGTCGCTACCCGGGCGGATATAAACATCCTACCACCAGCAATGGATAGGACAGGCGGATGATCGATGCAGACACAGGGATACAAGGATGTACCCCTATACCATATATGAGCCACTAGTAGTGGGTGTAAGGGTGCGTCATTTCTCTCATATTGTGTGGATTACGTGTATTGCATCTAAGACAATGTTAAAATTATAGAGGATTGAAACAACAGCTAAAGGCTGTTTATTTTGTCACAGGTCATACAAGGGTTTAAAGGGTAAGAGTGTCTCAAATGTTTAACACGTTCACATATATTAAAGTAGCGTTTCAGTATCCGAGGGTAAAATATCTTTATTCTCTTATTTTTATTTGCACCAGAATAGCAGTTATAGTTAAGGTTTATGTGAAATTTGACGGTAACAGTGACACTGACTTTAGCATTAACTGCGGAATGTGTTGCACCATCGTATTCCGATACTACTAGATTCCTCGATTAATTCTAGAAGCAGGGACATGGTATTATTTTGGAGCACAGACGCTTTAGGATATATATGTTTGAAGGTTACAATTGAACCATCTGACAGCTATTTAACTGAAACAATAGCTTTAACTAGCGAATCTTTGGTCCTTACGGTTTACAGCTAAAACCATGACGTCATCTAACATTTGTCAAGTGGTTCAAGTCATGTTTTTTCTTAACCGGTACTTTAACTGTCATTGCTAAAGTAAGGTGGTGAAATCAAGCATTAGTTTTACATCAATATCTACCGCAGCATTTTATTATAATTTCGTACATAACGTAACATATCCCCCTATTTTGAAATCACAAACACCATAAGTAAGTCTTGACAGCCATATAATTTAAAAAAGCAATTCAATTGTCTTATATTAACAATCAAAGGCGTCATTAAATATCGGCGCACGATTCGTAAATGTATCAGTTTTTGCATGTAACATGTTTCAGTCGTAATTAAGCAATAGCAGGCTTTTTAAACCATAAACAAGCGTGGTAAAAACTAACTGTGAATCTTTTAATTACCGCGATAATATCTTTTTCACTGTTAATTAACGCGCCGCCTTCTGTAATTAACGATCGTGGAACTAACTACACCGATCCTTAAGAGCTATGCACTATGTGTTATTTTGCCTTAGTTGCGGACATGCCAGTTTTATTTTTTATCTTAATAGGTTATACCTTAATAAAGTATTCTAAAAAATGCCCGTTTTGATATTTCACTTAATTTTAGAGATAAAATTATTCTTGTGAAAGGTCATTGACCTCCATGAAACAGTTTTTCGTCTTTATTTCTTCAATAAAGCAATTGTCCCCCTTTGTAATAATACTGATAAATTGTTGGTTCGAAATATATTATGTGTAAAAATTGCGAGGCCCTAACGTTTCAAGAACGAGGGTAAATAATTATTTTGTTATATAACGAAAAAAATAAATATAAAATGAACTACTTAATGGTCGTGTTTTTTTTTGTTTGCATAATATTCTTATGTATAGTACCTTCAACTTGAGAAAATTCCAAACATGTATCTAGCGAGATCTCGGAGATATCGTGTTTCTAAGTTTTTTCTAAATTTCTATGGAAATAGGGCTGTCACAAAGTATTGAACATTTAAGTTGATTAAGTCAATCAATTTAATGACTTACACGGCAACACCCAAATACTCCGAAATATTTTATTCCGAACTGAATTCCGAAATGAATTGAATTCGAAATCGATGTTCCGATTTTCAAAAGTTCGAATTTCATAATACCTTAAAATTATAATGTCTATTATTAAAATTTACGAAATTTATTTTACCGAAAGTCGCTAATGCTATTTGTTTGTTTTCCGATTTTTATAAGTTCGAAGAATCAAACGCTCGATGGGTTCTTGGTCCGAAAAACGACATTCCGATTTTCAATACTACGAATAACTATAGAATTAGGATTCTGATTCGGTTAGTATACTATGCAGTTACGCATATATATTCAAAATCTATAAGTAACGTTTAATGTAATTTAAAACATCTACTTTGTTATTAATATTTGTGTATTAATATTTCTTGTTTTCTTCTTTTTCTTATATCTACCTGCGTCGGGTACCATCTACTGTTATTAAATTCTTTGGGGTTAGGTTAGAAAAGTGACAATTAACGCCAGATCCCCTCTATTGTTAGTGAATCCTTTGGGTTAGGTTAGGTTAGAACCGTGACCATTGCACCGCGAAGGCGAGCGAGCGCAGCGAGCTTGCCGCGGTAGCGGCCGCCGAGCGCCAGATGGCCTCTATTGTTGAATTCGTATTTTTGATATTTCGAATTATCATTAAGTCGGACTTTTTGTTGTTCGCCCCATTGAAACTCGGTATTTTGAGAATAGTAATTATTAGCTTTTGCTCGCGGCTCCGCCCGCGTGAACAGCATTTTCCGAGATAAAAGTAACCTGTAACCGTCTCCAGGATCCCATCTATCCCTGTAGATAAATTCATCAAAATCGGTTAAGTAGTTTAGGCGTGAAAGCGTAACAAACAAACTCACTTCCACCCCCCTTTTCATCCCTTATTAAATAAAATTTCCAAAATTCCTGAAAAACGTATTTATTTGTTTTACGTCAATAACCGAAATACAAAATTTTGTTTATGTAACTGTGGCGACATCTAGCGCGCACAACACAAAGCGCGCAATCCTGCATCGCGCTAGAGAAATTTAAGCGAAGATTAGTATATATACAAGTTCCGAACATCAACCATCTGAGGGGCCGCGGCCGGTCAGGTACAACACCCGCCTGACTGGAGATCTCCCCCTTCGCCAGAGGAACACCAACACCCGTTCCTCTACAGTGGTGACCCCAGACGCTAAACAACATCGCAACACCTACATCGGAACTTCAACTGGACCAACTACATCGTCGCCTATCTACACATCGTCACTTCGCCACTTCCTTCTAGCCAATCAGCACTTCGCACCGCCAGCCATCACTCGCAGCCAACAGGGTTACCACACGCATGCAGCATCACGCAAGCCTGGTACCTACCCTCGGCACAACTACAAGCGACTTCGGCACATGCATCATCACGGCACGACTGCGCTACAGCCGGATATTCTACGGGCACTCGCCGGTTCTCGCAGCTCAACCACCGTGAAACGCCTCATCGCCGACTACGCAAGCTTCGAGTCCGACTCACTGGATTCGAATACCCTCAGTTCCGACTCACTGGAGCTGACTACCCGCGCACAGTTCTGACTCACTAGAACTATCAGCGCGAAGGTCCCGACTCACTGGGATAGAGCAATATGGCACTGGCAAGATTGTGAGAAGCAACGACAGCTAGAGATTGAAGATTATCGACCTCCGGTCTCCGGGGGGGGAGTGATGTGGCGACATCTAGCGCGCACAACACAAAGCGCGCAATCCTGCATCGCGCTAGAGAAATTTAAGCGAAGATTAGTATATATACAAGTTCCAAACATCAACCATCGGAGGGACCGCGGCCGGTCAGGTACAACACCCGCCTGACTGGAGTTATCCCCCTTCACCAGAGGAACACCAACACCCGTTCCTCTACATAACTTTCAAAATAACGGACTTTCATACATATTATCATCCCCTATTTTGAATTGGGAATTTTCTAAAATCCTTTCTTAGTGGGTGCCTACATAACAAAATGAATATACAGTCCGAATTTCATGCTTGTAGCCTTGATAGTCTGCGCTCGGCGATGATGAATCAGTCAGTCAGTCAGAACATGTTATTTTATAAGTATAGATTATAAACGTTAGGAATATTGAAATTTAGGAATTATAAAAATAGGATGAATGATAAATCGGAATTGTTATATTAGGAATTTGAAACCATTCGGAATTATGAAAATCGGTATTTTTGGAAAAAATTCCCGTCAAATATGTCGTATTCGAAAAAGTATAGAAGAGTCACTTTAAGATCAGCCGCAGTCAAAAATAATAAAAATTATGTCCAAAATTGTAACTGACAAAATCTGCGGTGAAAAACTGAACAAAAGCTCTGCGCAAGGGTTAGAGTTTGTAATTAATTAATGTCTAAAAAGTCCAACTCGTCCTAAAAAAATTGCAACATCCATCAAAGAGAAAGTGGAACCTAAACCATATACCCCTGATGAAGCCCTTTCTTTCGTAATGGATAGAAAACTAACTGTGGAAGATTACACTTTCATACAGAAAGATTTGAAAGAAAGAGGTTTCTTAGTGTATCCTCCATACTATAAATTGCAAATTGCCAAAAAAATGTGTTATCCTGAAGAAGATATAGTTATTACTGAAAGAGAAGCAAGTGTCTCAGTTCACAGTTTGTTACTACACACATTCCGCAGAATCATAAAATTATGTACCGAAAAAAATTCACAATATTGCAAACAAAAGCAGAAAGACATTATTTATTGTATATTTGAGGGTTCTTGGGGGTTTGATGGAAGTACGGGGCAGTCTTTTTATAAACAAAAGTTTTTAGATGGTGATGACCAAAATGAAAATTGTTTATTTACAACGTCGTACATTCCTCTGCAACTAAAAACTAGTGACGGCTTTGTGTTGTGGTCTAACCCAAGCCCACAGTCCTACAGGTTTTGTCGTCCATTGAAGATCCAGTATCGAAATGAGACAAAACAACTAATTCTCGAAGAAAAAATGCGGGTCGAGGCTGAAGTAAGTCAACTTACTTCACTTTACGGAGAAACTGATGAGGGTCAGAGTATAATATCAGATCCCAAATTATATTTAACCGCAATAGATGGTAAAGTATTTAATGTAATTACGGGAACAACTTCACAATTACTTTGCGCTTGTTGTGGAGCTACAGCAACAGAATTTTTAATAAGCTGGATGTTGTAATGAATAAACCCGTAAATCCAAAAACCTTACGTCATGGTTTAAGTCCTTTACATGCTTGGATAAGGATTGATGAAGAAGTGGTGTCATCTGCATACCGGAGATCTGCAATCTGCGGTATGCAGATGACACCACGCTTATAGCTTCGTCTGAGGGCGAGATGGCTGATCTCTTTAAACGGATTGAAACCGAAAGTTGTCGCTTAGGGCTAAATATTAACAGAGCCAAAACTAAGGTGATGTTCGTGGACAGAGATCACTCGTTGACACGCACCTACGAACTTAGTGATATAGAATGTGTCGACGAATTCAGCTATCTTGGCTCGCTGATAACGGTCGATGGCAACTGCGACAAGGATAATAATCCGCCGTATTAACATGGCTAAGGGTGCTATGACTCGCCTTAGTAAAATATGGAAAGACCGCTCCATTATGCGAAACACCAAAGTCCGTTTGGTACGAACTCTGATCTTTTCGATCTTCATGTATGGGTCAGAGACATGGACGATTCGCTCGGTAATGCAGAACCGTATAGACGCTTTCGAAATGTTCTGCTGGCGTCGCCTCCTACAAATACCTTGGACGGCTATGCGTACCAATAAATCTATACTGGAACAACTTCATATACGCACCCGATTGTCAACATTGTGCAAGAGGCGAATTTTCTCTTTCTTCGGACACATTTCACGCAAAAACGCAAACGATAGTCTCGAAAAAGATATTTTGATGGGAAAAATAGAGGGCAGGCGCTCTCGAGGTAGACCACCGGCTAAATGGAATGAACAAGTCACTAAACCCCTGCAACTTAAACTGCAAGATGCAATCCACATGGCTGGTGATAGAACCATTTGGAGGGCCCTTATATCCTTGGCCTGCTGCGGTCACGATCCTCAGCATTGAGGGAACGATAGGATGGATTGTAAATGTCCAGTTTCGTAAGCGTAATCGGGTCCACATTCAAGCTTTGGTCATCGGTAATAATAGCCACTCGCTGACCAGCATGAGGGTTGGCGCCCTCATGCCCCCCTTGCATTAAGTCCTCTGGTCGGGGCCCAGACGGACATCCCCCAGCAAGACGGGTCAGTGCCTGCTGAGGCAAAACAGTGCCATGGGTCTTTGACGGCTCCATGACACCTCACCCCCGCTTCTCCAGATATTATGTATAGCAATTGGGTTTTAGCATTTGCCTGACGAGGGCGGACCCCTTCCCAATCCCACATAATATCCTTCATCGAAGATATAAAATAGCCTTTGCCAGCGGCTTCGAACCGGGAACCTTGATAAAAGGCGGCCTTATATGTTATTTCAGACTAAACTATTTATGTGCCAAATTTCATCTATATACGTTCAATCTTTCTGGCGTAATTGAGTAACAAACAAACATCCATCCATCTAAACTTTCACATTTATAATATTCGTAGGATTAGGATAAAAGTAGTGGACTATATTTATTACTTTATTTAAACTTATTATTTTATTTAAACTTTAAAGCATAACATTATACAGAGGCGGACTTACAGCCTTGGGCATTTTCTGCATGCAGAGAACTAAACAAAAAAAAAATAACAGTAAATACATACATACTAACAATATAACAAATTATATAACTACAATGTGAGATACCAGTTAGATAATGAGGAGAAACCAACAAAAATACATTAAATTTGAGACGAGCCTGAAAACTTTAAGTGTTCGCCAGCCATAGGCTTAAAAGTAAACCGACTCGTTGCTGGCCTCATATTCCGAGGGAACTCGTACGAGAGGAATACCACTTGGACCAAGAATGACGATTTTAGAAAACTCGAAAAACCAATACTTTAAAAATTTAAACTTAAACAAAATGTGCATAAAGCACAATTTTTCTATATAATCTTGAACTATGCACGACATAAGTTAAACCGGTTAATATTTCAGTCAAAAATAATAAATCACAATGAATAATGTTTGTTTGAAATAAGTAGTTTACGTTGCATACAGGTTTAATTGACAACCCTCACTCACAATTTTAAAATTCAATATTTCCGAGATCCTGGGTTTGTTGAATCTGGTTTTTTTTGTGGTGATAGTTATTATAGCATACACCATTTTGACATTTAAAAAAAACACGACCATGAAGAGAATCTCCAGAAAAAAAATAATGACTAAATCATAGTTTTTTTGTTGTCCCACCTAATTAAGCAAGATTTTTAAAGTTTTCAAAATAAAATATGGTTCCTATACCGATTTTCTATCATACCTTAAAACATTAAGTGTGAAAATCTAATCCAAAAATGAAATATTGTGTTTCTATGGTTTCTATGGCTTTTTCTCATTTTTTTTTATTTCTCTTAAACTATTGTAGTTAGAGCCGGCGGAGTTTTAACAAGAGTTTTGTTTGATTGTTAGCTACCGAAAAAACACATAAAACGAGCGTGTCACATGTAAGGCCAAATAACACACTGTGCTATGCACTTATAGGCCGACAAAATGATAGCGATTGGTTGTTTTGACGTTGATATGTTGTGAACGCATCAGCAGCATGGTGAATGTATACTGCCTGCCGGTTGAAAATTTTGAACCATTACCTCGATGTACATACACACATACATACGTCTGTAATCCCTGAAGGGGTAGGCAAAGGTGTAAATAGTATACTTTGCTGGTGGGAGGATATACGTATCCGACCTGATAGCGACCGCCGCTAACTTTATCCGTTGTTTGTTCGCTTAGATCTTTTAAACTATTCAACGGATTTTAATGCAGTTCAGCAATAGATAGAGTGATTTATGATAAAGGTTTATATGTATAATACATACATATTGTAGAACACAAAAGCCGAAAAATTCAAAGATTAGTAATGTGATGTCGTAAAACATATTTTTACCCATACGAAGCCGGCGCGGTCGCTAGTTTCTTATAAACCTCCAATCAAGACTAAGCTACGATTCCTTTTGTCCACAGCCAGACACGGTGCCGCAAGCCAGCGTGGATATGACAACGGTGCTGGAAGTGAGCGAGGCGGATAGCGTGACGGGACACGCTCACAGCCTCGCCATCACGGCTCCTGAGCGCGTCACCTTTGTCAAGGGCACGTGCAGGGAAGAGGCGCGCTGGTGGGCCGACGTGCTCAGCGTCTACCCGAGGAGTAAGGTAAGGAGACAGCAATATAATAATACTAGCCCTGTATTATACATGCCCCACTGCTGGGCACCTCCTCTACTGAATGAGAGGGGTTAGGCCTCAGTCCATCACACAGGCCTAATGCGGGTTGGCAGACTTCACATACCTTCAAAAAAATTTATCGAGTTCTCAGGTATGCAGGTTTCCTCACGGTGTTTCCTTCACCATTAAAGCAAGCGATAATTGACAATTAATATACACGTAACTTAGAAAAATCAGAAGTGTATGCTCTTGGGGCTGGTTTCGAACTTGCGACTTTCGTCTCGACAGTCCGTACCACTCCGCGCTGAGCTACCGCTGCTTTTTATAAGCAATAGAGTACCGAATATACGTCTACTGCTCGCCTAACCCTAGAGTTTGACGAACATTAACTGTCATTTTCTTTTGCTTTTATATATATAGCAGGAGCAGTTACTAAAAAACAGACATAAGATACTGACGTATCCAAAATTTGCCGTAGTTCCGGGTTTTTACATAGATACTCCTTAGGATTCCTTCCACCTGCCCATATCCTACTCGCAATGAGGTTGGCGCAACATGCCTTTTAACACGTGGTACAGAAAGATTTGGCTTGTAATTTAATATTATTCAGTAGTATATGAAAATAATAGTGTGAAAAATACATTGGTACATCAGTGAATATGGGCTTAAACGATAATGATGATCATCTGACAGCCTTCGTGGCGCAGTCGGCGAGTAGCCGACTGTGAAGCGAGAGGCCGCGGTACACAAGATACAAGACTCATGTCTTATTGTAGGGTACGGACTATGTGTGTGACTGTTGGGTGTTTAAAAAAAAAGAACTGGCACCAAGAAAGATCTCAAATACTGCAATAAAAGTATGTGCAATAAATTGCAATCAATTCAAATGCAAAGGTCAAAACCCTCGGGTCCAGGAAGCGCTAAATGACGGCTCACACCTCACGCAATAGATGTTTCACTCGCGTATAAATAATGCCGGCACGACTGTATGTTTAGAGGCACATGTTTATTCATGCCCCGGCTCCGTCGATCACGGTTCGATTCCAGAAATAAAGTTCCTGTTTTACGCAGTAGTAAAATGGTATATCAAAAGTGTTGGTAGTACTGAATTGTACAGCTAGTTTTGTGAGATTTTGATTGCAAATATCACCAAATACAGCTGATAAAGGCTATTTATATAGTGTTTATGGCATAACATCGGCGAGAATTCTTATACTTCTATGAGTGGTAAAGCCACGCTGTAGACAGTTTTGTCTACGGCATGGATGGGCCGGCTCGACCGAGTCGATACCACTGTCTCACAAAAAACTTACGTAGCGGCTTGCTGCTGCGGTTCGTACGGTGCCCTCTCCTTCCCAATTCCTTAATTATTCCTTCCCTTTATAGGCAACGCGCCTATGATTCTTCTAGTATTGTGGGCGTACATGGGCGGTGTAGATCACCTACCATCAGGTGACCCACTTGCTCGTTTGCTTGCGTATGCTATTAAAAAAATAACATAAATTTTGTTTACAAGCCTGCATCATACAGTTTAAATAAAGAATTTTATGGGACGGCCTCATTATTACGGTTTTCTGTTAAATGGATGCAAATATGCAATAACACCCACATCAAATAAAAATTGAGATGTCAATTTTATTTTACTAAATTCAATAACTTAAATCAGTAATTTAAAGTTCTATTTTGGATAATTGTGTGTGGAAAATGTTCAATTTATGTTTTTTTTTGTAAAATACGGGATTTAACCTACTTCAACGGAATGGATTTAGCAAAATAAAATCAACATCTAAATTTTTACTTGATGTGGGTTGAGATGTTATTGCATATTTCCATCCAAATATTGGATGTAAATATGTTCTTGATAAACTTTCTAAATGGAACTTTAATCAAAATATTTTTCAATCATTGTAAACTGAGCTGGACATGTTATGAAATTGTTGACTATTCTCTAAATACACAAACAATCTAATAACTTTTCTTTGTCCATGTAGGGTTGTCGATTATGTTGCAGGATATTTCAGTTTGGATAGCACTGGGCTTTTTTTTTATTTATTAAGTTCACAAATGGTCACAAATAACAAACTTAAATCTTGTGAATAAAACGAATATTCACAACCTTCTGGATGTGAATACGATATGCATATTCAAGAATGATATTAGATAAAAATCTATAATAGGTATTTTTTATTTTATTTAATTGAATGACGAGACAAACAAGTCGCCTAAATTTAATGAATTGAGCAAAATAAAAGACTATTGAATTTACATTCGTTTTAAAACAGTTGCGTAGATAGTTTAGTACCTACTAAATTTTCAGTATTTTTATTATTACTTAATAGCAACAGCTTTTTGGCAAAATAAAGAAATATATGCGGAGGCTCAAATCCCAATCCCTTTCCTTTAAAGCTATTGATTCTTTTAGTATAGTGGGCGTTCATGGGTGGTGAAGATCAATTGGCATCATCTGATGGTAAATGATATCCCCTATATGCTATAAAAACAAATCTTCAGAAACGAAGACTCCAACAAATACTATCTCACAGGAAAAAAAAAATCAGAGCATAATAAATACTACACTTACCACACTACTGTATTTTTAGCCACCTGCCAACCCCGTGAGTAATGACAGGTAATAGGACGTGTGCCTACTTCCTGCAGGGAAAGCGGCGCGTGCGCAAATTGTCGGTTGGCCGGGCAATTTTAGAAATACCTAGGTAATGAGATAGACCTACGCTAAAAGCTGAATGGAGAATAATATAGACGTGCGGTTTCGACTGCCTTTCATCGTTCTGATTGTTACATCAGCAAATTATGGGTATGGTTCTAGAAAAAAACGGATTTGTTAATGATAATTCGAAAACAAATAAACGGAGTTTCGTTTTATGGTACATGGATCATACTTTAGGCGTATTTGACTATCAAATTAATAACACGGATAAGAAAGTAATTGCGAAAAATTTGGTTTATGTAAAGGAAAATATCGGTATCTCTCTCCCATACGTGCACTTACAGTGTCTGACCTGTCTTGTGACGTAACATGCCATGTCGTGCCCAACATTTTACGTTTTAAGTACTTATTGGAATGTCCAAAAGACCGGCTGGACGCGAATGCGATTGCGAGTCAGTCATCTGCCCATCTTACAGTATTTTTAAAATCATGCCAGGCGTAGACCGCCAGTCTTGGCTCAGCACCAGCTGTCGCCAATAGGTCTCACGAGCGCTCTAGGAATGCTGAATAGCTTATGTAATTACCTGTAACCGAGTCTAACAGTCCCGTACCACGACAGGATGTGGCGGGTAGTTTTTATTAACAATATAATGGAGCGCGATACGTTACACCGGGGTGCTATTATCAGGACTTCGACAAGAGTATTTTTTTATCGAAATTGGGAATAAAACTTTTTAAATAAAAAAGTAACAAAAAAGAATATAAAATCAATAAAACATATCGCTATGAACGAACACACGAACAACGACGTAATTGGGTTTTATCAATTATTCAAGAGTAGGCTTTCAAAGTTTGAAATTGAAAATATAAATTTATTTCTAATCATTGTGTTAAAAAAATCAGAATTTTCTGTATTTCAATACGTAGTTTTTTTGTATGAGCGATATATTGAAAAAATACAGTAAAATAAAAAAAGTATACTTACTAAATTTTGACCCGGTCAAGAGGTTATTCAATGTTTTTAATTTAAGAGTGAAAGGAAAACTGGTTAGATTAATCCTTGATTAGGAATGTTTTAGGCGGTTAATCACTTGTGTTAGTATTATAATCGTTTTAAATTGAGTGCAAAGAAGTAATTCAGCAAGTTTGTAATATCTGTTCTTAACATAAAAAGGATGCTAACTTTCACTACTTGTAAGTAGACTTGTACTACTTGTTTTTATGGTATCATTATAAATATATGTAGATAAGTTTCTACTATACTACTAGTTATGAGCAAAACTACCAGAAATTAATACATTAGTAACAAGATCGCCATAACATTGGACGTTTGGAAAAAATACATGTTTACCTTAGTATACCAGTTTATCTTGTTACGCGAATAAAGTTGCAGGAAAATCAAGTAATAAATCATGGCCATTTAGAAGTAAAGGAGCAAGACTATATCTTTTTCGATGACATGTTTGCTATAATAACCCTGACAAATGATTTATTAATTTTTCATTAATAATATATTGATATTTTTTTCCGATTCATATGTCGCAATCGACATAATAAAGAGCGATTAAGAGAATACCGCCCCAACTGTAAAGCGGTGACAATGCGCTCGACAGCGTAACGTCGCACTCGCTCATGTCCTTGGCCAGTATTGTTCAGTGTTCAGTACCCTGCACGGGAACGAATGGGAGGACAAGGTTGGCGTGTTAACATTGTCATTTTACAATGTACTAAGGAGTCATATAGGTACGTGCTACAATTAAGGCTCGCGCCATACTAGGATTACACAGTAGAGACATTGCCGTAGATTTTTAAATGTTTATCAATGTTGCCATAGAAAAATTATAAAATTGAGAACTGCTGATATGTGTCACTTCCGTTGTGGTATAATGAGACCCTTAGGACTATAAAGCATTTTATTAATTATTATGAATTAAAAAAACACGGCCGCTAAATAAATATGGACTGCGTTTTTTTATAGCCTAGGCCGGCAAACATGCAAGTGGGGTCAGCCGATGGTATGTGATCTCCACCGTCCATGTACGCTCTCAATACCAGAAGTCTAGTCTAGAAGACTGTCTTCGGCTTGGCTCTACCACTTAAGCGTTTCCCGTTAGTTCTTTTTTAGTCACATCTTCAGCTTCAAAAAAGGAGGTTCTCGACTCGGCGAGTTTATTTTTTACATCTAGGGACGTATATATTGGTATCTGTTGAACCTTTATATCCTATCGTGAATACAATATCCTGACCTAAAAAAAAATATGCGGATCTTCTTAAAAAAATCAATGATTATACCGCCCATTGAACCAAAGACTTGTTTTTAATTTAACAAATTACCCTTTGACATGAACTTAACTCTCATACAAAAGTTCTGCAGTCCACCATTACCGCCTCTTATAGGTTCAAATAAGGTTAAGTGATTCGGTGAAGGTGACGTCAGTCCAATATGTGGAACTTCATACACAACCCAATTTTTCAATTGTGCGTAATCGTCGTCGCGCGATCGATTCCTTTGAATTTCATCTGTTTTTGTTAGGGCCACAGTAAACTTGAGTACAGTAGATCAAGTTGGGAGGGTACCTTATATGTTTATACCCGAATGAATAGCGACCATTGTATACATGGTGAAAGATCCACCACAGTGGCTCGTTCAGTCGAGTCACGTTTTGTGGTCAGCCAGTGTATATCCAGTAACTTCACGCCGACATAATTGCATTCCATTTTATTAACCATCCACTGTGAATTTCTTCGTTGATTGACATCTCTAGTAATAATAGCCTGTTGTTGATAATGAAATTTTCATAAAAGCCATCAATCAAGTAATAGTGCCACGCTGTATAGTTTTGTCTACAGCAAGAATGGACCGGCTCGACCGGGTCGTTACCGCTGTCTCGCAGAAAATCAACTTAAAGTATCGGCTTGCTGCAGCGTTTCGTACGGTGAGTGAGGTATCCAGGGCTCAAATCCCCCCCCCCTTCCCAATGCTTTAATTATCCCTTCAGTAGGCGTACATGGGTGGTAGAGATCACTTACCATCAGGTGACCCACTTACTGGTTTGCCGGTCCATCCTATAAAACAAGTAAAGAGAAATCTCTACAATAATTTACTTCCCTTTCAATCCCATGATAATTCAAAAGTCTATAAGTCTCAGAATGTTTTTTAAGCCCACTGAGCTAGTTACCTTACTGCATAATTTCGCCTGTGGGAGTCCAGCTGCGCGCTCGGCCCAGTTGCGCCCAAATGTGTCGGCACAATTAGCGCTGGATCGGGTTACGTGCGCCGGCGCTGCTACAGGCGAAATTGACCTCGTCACCATTGGCTAAATGGGACGCGGGTCCTTAGTATTAGAAAATGTTAAAACTATGTTACATTACATGACTACACAATAGTCATGTGACTATTACATACACACAATAGTCATGTGTATACTAGAGAGACACAATAATCATGTGATGTTTATTTTCCATTATACCTATTCTCTAGTACTCTATTCCTTTATTAGTTTGTTGAATTCCATAACTTGACTCTTAGTGGAGAATATGAATTTAAATGTATGAATGCTGCGTTTCAAGATTAAACGAAATAATACATTCTGGAACCCGTATTCAAGAACAATTCATAAGTGATCTCTTAGCTAAATGTGCTATCTGTTTAATTGATAGTGATACATAAAAACCGATATGCGTTCGCATGCACTATGAGACCTCACAGCGATGAATAAGACACAACCATCGTTATCAAATTAAACCACGCTATAAAGTTCATACCAAAAAAATAGTATCACCGTATTCGCAACAATCGTACATAATCGAGTTATTGGCGCGTCGAATCGATTGCTGCGAGTTAATGAATGTTAGTTAACGTTTACTGGCCCAGTTAAAAACGGCCGGTGTGATTCAATCAGTCACGTTACATAATAAAGTTATTCAATAATACTATATGTATTGTAACTATGATTATTGAATAAAATCTTTAAAAAGGATTTTGCTTTTAAAAACTTTTTTTATTATTCTTATTTATTTCGATGCAGGCACAGTAATACAAGGATACCCCTATGCCCGCCCCAATCAACCATCAAGTCATGTCGCAAGCCCCTCGGGAGAACCGGATATACAATAGCTGATTCTGGAACGCGATCCACACAAGGCGTGTGGATCACTAAGGCAGGTTTTAACACCATGTGTACGGTGGTCGCTATCCTGGCGGATATGAATATCCTACCACCAGCAATTATGCTCCAGTTGTGAATATTTCGCCAGTGACACATTATATATTGATTAGAATCATTTTCGCAGTTCCTTTTTTGCGCTCATACATTCCGAGGACAATAGTCCCAGATGTAGTTCCTCTATTTTTTTTTTACATGACACACGTACAATGGAGAAATATGTGGCATGAAAAAATATCGGTTAAGTTCGAATGGAAGACCAAGGCACGAGTTCCGTAACGATAAAAAATTAAATCATAGTACTAGCCCTGTAGTATAATATATTATGTCTCACTGCTAGGCACGGGACTCCTCTACTGAATGAGAGGCCTTTGTCCATGACGCTGGCCTAATGCGGGTTGGCAGACTACACATACCTTCGAAATTCTTGTGAAGAACATTTCAGGTATACAGGTTTCCTCACGATGTTTCCTTCGCCGTTAAAGTAAACGATAATTATTAATTAACACACAAATAACTTAGAAAATTCAGAGTTGCATCTTGAGGCTGGTTTTCTGGCTGGCGGGCGCATTCTTTGCGACTTCGACATAATGCCCAGAAATTACACCGTGATGAATGTCTATCTAATCAAAACACTACAATGCCTGCTAAACGGCAGGAATAGACAAAGCGGTAATACCTACGCAGACACACGCAGACGAGAGACATAACACGTGTAAAATACAGTGTAACTACAAACAATAGGGTAAAAAAAAAAGAAATATTTTTTTTATTATTGGGCCAGGCACAAAATAGTTACCTTTAACATACCATACATCATAACAGTATTAAATTACACCAATAACAGGATTTCCCATTCAACTTTATGCTGAAATACAACCTTAGGTGTACTACAACGCTGAATAGTCTCTATTTTTAATGAAGGATCCCTAAAAATTGTGTTTGGAGGCTGGGTGCATTGACCCGCACGGCGCCGTCCTATCGTGCCGGCACGATACAAATACGATGGCCAGATTTAAATGTATAACACGAGAACGATTAGTGGGGAATTGACCTCGGCGATAATTAATTAATAAAGCCTCCAATTTATTATCAACATTTAACTGATGTAGGAAGAAGGTACAAGTGACAAAGTGCAACTAGAAGAATTCTGCCATAGTGACCCACGCATCTTGTATGGATCGCGTTCTAGGATCAGCCAGTGTATATCTGATTCTCCTGAGGGACTTGTAGGACTTGATGGTTGGTAGGGCGAGTATATACATCTATACATCTTTGTATCCCTGTGCCGGCATCAGTCATCAGCATATCCTGTCGCAGGGCCCTCGATTTGCTTCTTCCCTCTTTGGAGTTTAGTTTATAAAGGCCGGCATGATTTAGTTGACTTCCGATAAACTCATTGTTTGTCGGTGTTCGCTGATTTTTTGGACTACACTGCGCTTACGATCAGGTGTAGTGCAGTCGCTTCGCCGTGCCCGGATTAAAAAAAAACCAAATGGTGTGACATTCGAATGCCTTGCTAGTTTCTGATTGGCTGACTGTGAGCGCTTTAGGGACACGTGGCTCAGCGGGCCATTACCCGGTTGTGAAACGGAAGGCCATAGGTTCTACTCCCGGTTTTTCTGACATAAGATGCTAAGTATTGTAATGTAATGGCCAGTAATTTTATAATTTTGGTACTTTCAAAAACAGTAAGGTAGTTTACGTTAATTGGTGGTTAAATCTTACTTGAATATTATGCAACAGGGCCAAGTGTATTTTAATAATCATTTATAACTAACCAGCAACCCGTGCCAGCTTCGTAAAAATATGTTTGTTACTACTTCACATCACAAATCATTGAATTCTTCGGCTTTTCTGCACTCTAATATGTATGAATTAAACATATAAACCTTCCTCATGAATCACTATATCTATTGCTGAAAACTGCATTAAAATCCGTTGAATAGTTTAAAAGATCTAAGCGAACAGACAGCGGGAGCGACTTCATTTTATAGTATGTAAAGATATCAGCTCTAGTATACACTGTCCCATTAGTAGAGTTTTGTTGCCAGATGGTCGCCTTTTTAGCAGGACGTCCCATTTTGAGTCCATTCAGAATACTTTATTGCAATATATACCAAACCGATTAATATGTTACGGCCGCAGATATTAATTTCACTTCACCCATTGAATCAGTCTTGATGATGCCACGGTTGGCATTTTCAGATTGAATGGATTACTGTTATGACATCGTATCATTAAAGCAGCTTTGCAATATCTACACAATTCATTCATGTTCTGAAGAATTTTGAAGAAATTTGAAGCGACTTCATATTATACTATGTACATGTATGTTTTAACGGTAAGCAGCGGCTTGGCTGTGCCCCTGGCATTGCCGATGTCCATGAGCGGCGGTGACCGCTTACCATCAGGCGGGCCGCTTGCTCGTCTGCCTATCAAGGCAATAAAAAAAAAGAAGGCGTATCCACACATTGCTGTAGTCGGGCGCGTGACGAGTACCGATGACGCAGCACCCCGGCGCGGGCGACCCCTAGCCGTCTCATCATGCCCGGACATGTGGTATTTAATGTTATTTCGACAGACACACAGACACTAGTTACCACTTTTTGTATATCACTGTGTTGACCATAACGATAATTTCGGATATTTGGCGTTTCTAAATATATGGATCAGCAGGTAATGACATTTTTTTTATCCTGGCTCGGTTGTGATTACACTGGATCTAATGTTAAGAACAGTGCAGTTCAATATATGGCGATCGTCGAAAGACATCGCTTGACGGCCACCAGTTGGTTTTTCAGCATATGTACGGTGGTCATGGTGTTAAGACCTGCCATAGAGTTCCGCACATCTTGTGTGGATCGCGGTCCAGGATCAGCCAGTGCATATCCGGTTCTCCCGAAGGGCTTGCACACTTTTCCTTTACCTTTCTCTTTCCTAAATCCCTCCCTAACCAAATCCCTTAACCCTGGGATGAGATACTGCAGGGTTCGCCAGTATCCCATTAGCAAGGACCCCTGTAGTTCATCCCAAGGTTTAAAAAATCACATTTGTGTCAGTGCAGGAATCGAACGCACGGTCTCGCTCCGCAGCCGGGCGATTACATCCAGAAAGCTTCTTGGTATTTTATTTTATAGAGCCAGTGTTGTTTTAACCAAGTTAAAATGAAGTACACAGCACAGCTAGCAGTGCTTCCGTTCCCACGTTATCCTTATCGGGCAGCATATCCTTCATCATCTATAAAACTGTTGTTTATCAGGTCAATGGCCTAAAGCACAACGTGCTTTAGATATAAACCCACGTACACACTTGTTATTTCTCAAAAACAAAATTAAATGGGCTAGTAATGGGATTGGAAAGGGGAAAATCGGGTTGATCTTTCAGCAATATTTCAACCTGTGCTGCAAATCAAAACTACCATTTCCTAGGTTAGCGGCACCAGACCAGGTCGGGCCGACTCATTTTCCACCGACTTCCAAAATGAATCCCCCCCATGTCTCCCCACCTCTAACTTTTTAAATTTTATTCAAGATCCAGAATCATCAGATTAGATATCAAGAAAATATATCTAAAAAAATATACAATTTGTTGTTGTTGTGCTAAGTGGTATACTTTTTGAGATATATTTTCTGAATACTTTAGTTTAGCGACCGCAATAATAACTTTGTTTTTACTACAAACCTATTTTTGCTGTCACTTTATTTTAGATAGCTTGTATTTGTTTAAAACGATGAACCTTCATCTTGACTACGGAATCCTTCACAGTGCTGGTCCGACACGCACTTGTCCGTTTTTTAACTTGACAACTCTTTAACTTATAATTATTCTGTAGACATATGTGCCTACAGCGTGGCTCCATAAATTATAAAGCTACTTTGAGTTTATTTTTTTTGACAGCCTCCGTGTCGTAGTGGCCGAGTTGTCGGCTGCGAAGGGGGAGGCCGTGGATTAGATTTCCGCACTGACACAAATGTTTGTGTTATCCATAATATTTGTTTCGAGTCTGGGTGTTGTGGCGCCGTAAGTCTGTCTTAGTTTCTCATACCCACGATAGAGGTTTAACCTAGTGTGGGGTCAGGACTATATGTGTGACTATTTGTTTTTTTTTTTGTATACCCGTATTGTATACTGCGATTTATTAACGGTAATGTGTCGTGGCGCCGGCGCTGAGATTGCGTTTGTTTTAATGTACCCAATACTCGTTATTATCGCATTTAACCTTTCAGCAACAGCCATTAATCAACATATCTTTATTACTATTTAAATTACTCGCTTGGTCCATATACCTTTTTATTGGTTTTTCACTGTACAATCGAGCGGAGTACGAATTAAAACTTTTACACCATTTCTACGCTAAACATGCCAAGAGTTGCTAATTATGAGACCGTGAAGGCCTCTTGTCTCACCTCGCTCGGTCTCGTAAGTATATTCGTCATATCAACTTGTCAGAAACGCGTCTAGTCAAGACATGCGTCATACTCGTGAACGGGTGCTGTTTGTATGCACTGGTCTACTCAGTGTCAAGTTACATTATTTAAATTTTATTTAACTAATCATTTACCTAATTTTTACATCATTCGTATGAAACCGAAACCGAAAACCAAACCGAAACACAAAAGTACTTGACTCTGTTGCTTGGTGGCAGGAATAGACAAAGCGGTGGTGGTACCACCAGACGGCCTCTCGCATACGGATCATGCACAAAAAACTATTATAATCTAATTATTTTACTTTATGACGTTCCTCATTGGCATAAATTGAGCTGCTCTAACTCAAATAAATAATACTTCAATGTATGTAGTGCTAATATGTATTGTAATAAGTTTAGAAAAGAGCAACGTTAGAGTTTCTTGCCAGTTCTTCTTTAACGAATCAGCATTCCGAACTGGCGGTAGAGTTAAAATTTGACTGAATCTAAATGATGTTTGACATTTTATTGATTCAATAAATGATTTGACTTGATTTGATTTGATACGAGGGACCTACCACCTTGTCTCTGCAGACCGCTTTACACCCCACTTGGTCGCCGCTGTTACAAATATTTTAGTTATTATCAAATAATATGGAATGCAATAAACACGGATTTATGGAAATAACTTCAAAAGTTAATCTATTCTTTAAGCCGCAGGCAAACTCTGAATTATAACATATTCGTCTAGAAATATTAATGTTAACGGTCAAAATCCCATGTTTTGTGATCTACGGCATTAAAATAAATCTTTTTTGACAATATCAATAAAAACCCGTTGGTTCGAATTAAAATATCGATGTTAATTATATAAATATAACCGTAATAAATATTTTACGTCATTGAGAAATGGCGGTTTAATTTCGAATACCAACTCACGAACGCTGCGCCGCGCCGTGGCGAAATTATATTTGATGGGTAGGATAAATTGGTGAAAGAATGATCGATGCAACAGTTAATAATTGAATTAATCTTCATTTCTTGATTATTTCTTGGTATATTTGTGATAAGAATTGACTGGAAGTTAAAATGAAATAAATTTTGCTGGTGGATATTCATATCCACCCGGATAGCGACCACCGTACACATGGTGTTAAAACCTGCCATAGTGAGCCACACGCCTTGCGTGGATCGCGTTCCAGGATCAGCCAGTGTATATCCGGTTCTTCCGAGCGGCTTGCGACATGACTTGATAGTTGATTGGGGCAGGTATAGGGGTACATCCTTGTATTACTGTGCCTGCATCGGTCATCCGCTTGTCCTGTCGCAGGCCCCTCGATTTGCTTCTTCCCTCTTTGGAGAGGGAAGAAGCATTTATACAGGCCGGCATGACTGGTGACCACCGTTAATCACCGTGCATCAGGTGTAGTGCAGTCATTTTACCGTGCTCGGATAAATAAAAAAGTGAGACGACCATGTTTGTCGGTTTGTTAAACATTAGTCTGAACTCACTCCTGTAAGGGGAGCTGAAGGGGTAGGCAGACGAAGCACCCACGGTTCAGCGAGCTTACTTCCGTCCCAAGATATCAATAAAAACAAGTGAAACACAAACACTATCCCACATTTACAAAACCCTTACAATATCCGCTTCCCCTTGTAAAAACATTTCACTTTCCAGTTAGTAGGTGTTATCCATTCGTCAACATCGTTCATTACAAGCCAACAAATTAAATGCAGCCCGTTTAGATCCAGCGCGAGCGATTCGACAATTAATCCATTACGGAACCTGAGGTGTAGGGCTGCCACGCGTGGGCTAAGCAAAACTGAATTGGTTATTTAAAATCATGGATTAAGATAAACGAGTGCATTATTGACCCTGCGTCAGTGTGTAAGAAAGAAAAGACATTTATTATTAGAGCATAACACAAAAAATAATACATTAAATTTAAATGATAAGTTGCTCGAACAATGGATTCCCTTATTCAGCTACCTGCTACAGAACTGCCTAAGCAAGCACTGCAGCGCTGAGTTTCAAAAAAGGGCCCAGAATTTATACTAAACATATTTGCAAAATTAAGGGACACAATTCGACGGTACTGTCACAAATCTGGCTGTCACAGTCGCCATCAGTAAATTGGTTGACAAATTACTTTACATTAGTACCGACTCTTACTAGATAGCGACCACCGTACATGTGGTAAAAAAACCCGCCCAAGTGGTTCGTTCCGGTAATTCACATTGCGGGACCAGCCAGTGTGTACCAGGAACTTCAGGTTGACATAATTCCGCCGAACGTCGAGGGGTGCAATATTTCTTGGCAGTCGATATTATATTAGACTGCCCTGTACTCGTCTACCATCAGATCCTATGTTGTCACTTTAATTAGGCACACGAAGCCGCCGCAAGCACAGACATTTCAGCGAGCATGACATACACAACCTGCATTCGATAGAGATAGCCCGTGCCCAGCAGTGAGACTATTAACTATTATTATTATTATTTATTAGGGCTAATATTTTTTTTAAAAAATTTAATGCTTGATCTTCGGGTATTCAACCCTGAGCGGAGTCGCGCCCACCGCCGTCGTAGTTAACAACTCACAACTATGTGCTTTCGAACAATTAAACGATACGGGAACGTTTCTAAACGCGTTTCACATTACCCAGTAATACATTCCAGTATAACGTATTTTGTTTCTGATCTATTTATATTTACATCGGTGATCAGTGTCGAAAATTTTGCCTTCGATCTTAAGTGATGTTGTCCTCTTCGAAGTATATTTTTGAAGTGAAACTTCTTTAACACCTTAGTGATTTGAAAATTGGATGAAACGAAAAAGCGACAGTAAAAAGAGAAAACTTTTTTTATCCTAGCAAGGCAAAGTGACCGCACTACACCTGATGGTAAGCGTAGTGCAGTCCAAAAAACCAGAGACCACCGACAAACAATGAGTTTATCGGTGGTCACCAGAGTCATGCCGGCCTGTATAAATATTTCTTCCATCTTCGGAGAAGGAAGAAGCAAATCGAGGGGCCTGTAACAGGACAGGCAGATGACCAATGAGGGCACAGTGATACAAGGATGTACCTCTATACCCACTCCAATCAACCATCAAGTCATGTCGCAAGTTAAGTCAAGTTTCTCTAGGCCAGGGTTTGGATGAAAATCAGCGCCAAGCAATTTATTATTGTTTGGCATTATGCTGATCTAGATCCCCTTGGCACTTTTGTAGTGGGACATATACGGCACACACTTGTTGTTTTTTTATGTTTATTGTTTTTGATAATATACGTCTTGTAATATAATTATATTGTTAAACTTTTTATCAACCAATGGTTGCCAATAAATGTTTCTTTCTTTCTTTCTTTCTACCGCTAGCCAAATGGTATGACCATAATTATGTCTGTCTGTGTGTCATTTTTGCGCCAAAACGAATGGACCGATTTTAATATTTGTGCGAAAGCGCGTTTAATTACCACGGCTCTTATCTATGTGTGAAAAAAATATGTTCTAGCTAAACAGATTTTTTAATTAAAATTACATTAAAAGATTAAAAATTACAGTTCTTTTTCTAATTGATGTCAGAAGTTTTTAAGATTAAGTAAAGTAATAGCACATCTTACTTTACTTAATCTTAAAAAATCCGGACATAAATTATCTCACAATTAGTGTGTCATTTTTTTTGGATCCGAAGCCTCTGCTACGATATTGAAAACATATCGTTTGAATTTAGTATAAGTCCGATTATAGTTTTACGATACGATATATCGGTTTGACATGTTCATGCACGGTCGGTTTCACGTCTAAAAGGTTTACAAGGTGGTAGGTCCCTCGTATGCGAGAGGCCGTTTTAGTTGGTACCACCGCTTTGTCTATTTCTGCCGCAACAACAGTGTGTTAGCACTGTTGTGTTTCGGTTTGATGGACATTGAACCCAGTGAAATTACTGGGCATTATGAGACTTAACATCTTGTCTCGCGGTTACAAACACAGTCCATGCAGTGCTTTGTAATTCAAAGTGCTGTGTGGTGTTGCTTCTGTTTATTGGCAGGCGTGGCGCTTACCATCAGGCGATTAACAATCTTTATACGTAAAGAGTTAATGTTTGTTGTTACTAATGTTTTTATTTAGTATACACTGGTCTGTTTGTCCCCAGGGTCGACATAAGAGGAATGCCACGTTTCCAGGCGGTCAGACAGCGAGCCTGCTGCAGTCATCGACAACTAGAAGTAAGAACATCACAAGACAATCACTTCTGCATATTATTATTTTTTTTTATGGAAAACGGGGGCAAACGGGCAGGAGGCTCACTTGATGGAAAATGATCACCGCCGCCCATGAACACCTGCCACACCGGAGGGCTTGCAAATACGTTGCCGGCCTTTCAGGAAAGAATATCTATTTGAATGACGGAAACAAAACAATATATATTTTTGAATAGTAGAGCCACGCTGTAGATAGTTTTGTCTACAGCATTAATGGTCCGGCTTGACCGGGTCGTTACCGCTGTCTCACAGAAAACCGACGTAAAATGGCTTGCTGCCGCGCTTCGTACGGTGAGTGAGATATCCGGAGACCCAAATCTTCTTTTCGTTTAAGGTCGGCAACGCGCCCATGATTCTTCTGGTATTGTGGGCGTACATGTGCCGTAAAGATAACTTACCACCAGGTGACCTACTATGCTCGTTTGCCGGCCTATGCTGTAAAAAAGATATACCAGATCGCTGTAGGCTCCGCCCGCCTATCATATTATGGGATGGAAATAAGCTGACCGAACCATGAGAGTACTAGTTACACCTCTGACTACCCACATACCAGTATGAATTTGATTCTAGAACTGAGATAACCACGTACAGTATTTGTATAATGTCAGACAATCTTACGTGTTGTCTGTATAAATTTACCAAAAAGCGTAAAAAGAGTAAATTACCTACCGGCGCGGCGGTTTAAAAACTCTGAGCCTCGACTGACCCGAGATTGATTCATGAATCGAATGTGTTTGACTTTTTTTTTATAGCATAGGCCGGCAAACGAGCAAGTGGGTCACCTAATGGTAAGTGATCTCCATCGCCCATGCACGCCCACCACCAGAAGAATCATGGGCGTGTTGCCGACCTTAAAGGAAAGGGATAATTAGGGATTGGAAAGGGATTTGGGCTTCCGGTTATCACACTCACCGTACAAAACGCAGCAGCGAGCCGCTACTTTACGTCGGTTTTCTGTGAGACAGTGGTAACGACCCGGTCGAGCCAGCCCATTTATGCTGTAGACAAACCTGTCTACAGCGTGGCTCTACCATTCTAAAATACTTTGTCAGAATATTCTGCGGACGCGTCAACGCTTCGCGACGTGGCGGACGGGTGTGGCGGCACCAGGCCCCGGTACTGCTCCGGCGGCGCCACCACGTGGCCCGGGCCGCGGGTGCAGCCGCCGCAGCCCGAGATACCGAGCCTGGCCGCGCCGGCACCCATCGACACCAAAGGTACGACTTAAACAAATATTAGAGCTACGCTATAAATGGAAATATGCAATAACATTGAAATGTTATCATCTAGCAAAAATTGAGATATTGATTTTATTGCTAAATTTATTGGATTTAAAGAGGTTTAATTACGTATTTTATTTAATCAAATAATAAATGAAACATTTCCCATGTAACAAAATCAAACTTTAAATTATTTATTTAATTTAATGAATTTATCAAAATAAAATTAATATCAAAATTTTTACTTGATATGGGTTGTAATGTTATTGCACATTTGCATCTAGTTAGTCTTGTCTTTAACATACATAGGGGTGGCAGGAAAGGTATGTTGAGACTGCCATATTACGGTAGTGCATTGGAAATGTCGCAAGCCCGTACCGATGGTTCTTATGTGATTATTCGCAAAAAAATCCGCTTCGCTACCGAAAATAGATATAGACAGTCGAAACAGCATCCTGAAAACTAGCTTAACTTCAACTCTAGGATTATGGAAAAAAAACTAGCTAATAATCTATTCTTATATTACTAACACTATGGATTTAATGGCTGAAATAAAGATTTTATTATTATAGCAGCACTGTCATTCACAAATCCGATGTTTCTCATGTTTTGCTTTATAGGCAAAAGTAAACTTACTAGAAAGGACATTGTCAAAAATGGCCTATGAATCAACACGCATGAAACATTTACTATAATTATTATTATTATTTATAATGTACATTATAATTATTTCAATAGAACGGACACTTTTTAATTTCGAAAACAATTTAAAAAGTATTCACTTCCGTCATAGTCCTCGGTATTATAATTTTTGGTTCAAATTCGGGTTTTTAATAGGCAAAGGTATTGTAGCTCATACAGCCAAGTCTTTGTAACAGCACTCTCAATAAGATTTTGACACAGACAAACGTCAGTATTCTCAAAACTCAAGTGTTGAGAATACTGACGCTTGTCTGTGTAATTAAAAACCATTATTTTATTAACTATGATTATGGTTTTTAGTCACAAACAGTCCGATATTATGTCGTGGAACCATAATACGGCTTGTCAAAATGATTTTTTTTAATTTATTTATGGCTTCGCATTGTTATGCATTTCGCCAATGACAAGTGTAATCTATTCTCAAGTCTTCACAAGAACGATGAAATATCGGTGTGGAAGTTTTCAAGGACTTGTTGGAGTTTTGGTGTGCATTCTTTCCAGTACGATACTTAATTCACTCATTTCAATATTTCCATACACTGTTCATCGCAGTAAATGTTTATTGCACAAATCCACACCACTTTTATACAACAAACACAACATTAAACTAGTTTTTGAAATAAATTAAAATCAGCGATGAACCGCACTGTCAGAATTCCCGCCAAAACTCCGTCAAAATGAATTAACAGATGACAACATTTGACATTTGATAGTATTTATTGGCCTAATTATAACCTCAAAATCCGAAAGTATTTTATTTATTTTTCGGAATTCTCAAGTGTCCGTAGTTTTAATTTAATTTCAATCAAATATATACATTATCTAAAACCCAAAAAGTAAATTCACCTCCCTGTTGGTTCTTAGGCCAACTATGTATGGACGACGAACAATGTCCTTTGTAAATCTTAAAATAATGGTCAAAACTAACGTTGTGTCAAAGATAATGATTTCTTACGTTTACGCTAATGTTACATATTGAAATAAAACTACTTTAAACGGATTTTATCGCGGTTTTTTATTTTAATTTCCTTTTAACTTAGTTTTATTCCAACTGTGTCAAAAATACGGGAACGTGTGTGAACTAAACTCGACTATAATTTACAATTGCAACCAAAAATGGATATCTAAAACTATTAGCTGTCCAAAATGTAATATCAGTAGGTAGTCGTTTGACCAAATTTTTAATTTATGTATTTAGTCTATAGCGCCATATTGGCCGGCGCCAAAACACCTACGCGGGAACTATGGCAAAACCAAAATTATAGCGTTGCGTTGCGTTTCGGAGTCGGTAAAAATGTATTACTTATATCCCACCGATACGGTTCACCTGACTGAATTCAATGCAACACAAATTACAAGGCGATGTTGTGTTGGTGCTCTAATTCTTAATTACTTTCGACATTTTTGACACCTCTAGAGTTGTAAAGGTTTTTGAGGTTGTAATATAACAATTAATGATTCTAACAATACATAGTATAAAACAACGTCGGTGTCTGCATCTGTCTGTTTATTTCTCCTAAATAAGCAACGGATTTAGATTCCGTTTTCATAATCATTTAGAGATTTTGTTCCGTAAGGCACGCTATTATGACACATTGGATCAGGGCGATCAATACCTGCGGTGAAACAGCGAGGGGCAGCTATATATAATACAGGATATAAAATACAGTTTATTAAGAAAATAGAAATTGCTGTTAAAAAATAGAAAATTACGTATATACACAAAATTAACCATGCACTGGAAGTTGTATTACTATTGTCGAAATAATAATATAATTGGATATAATAGTCATGTTTGACCCATACTGACCCTTCGGACATAATCCGCTATTCACACGGCAAAGTTCGATTCATTTTGACTTATTTGATAATTTATAAAATTACACCAACATAGTAGTAAACCAAATTGCAGTTCTGACATATTGTATCAAGATTTATGTACCTAAGACCATGGCAATATATTAACTAGGTGCATTTTGTAGATAATACAAAACATAATTATATTATTCAAGGTACGAAACTTGAAAATTCCAATAAATTATCACATTAGCCGCCCATATATAATTAAAACATAATTCGTTCCTGTCGAAATGTCTAATAAATCTCACAACTAAACAAAATACACATTAATCTCACCGTTTGTGAGAATTAACGCCATTCCATTTTCAAATTCAAAACAAAAGCATTGTAGGTGTGTTGTATTGAGTAAGGCAATTTGTCGATTATGATATAATGTCGACCACGTGGGAATAGGCCGCGTGCACATTACATGGGCGTTAAAAACGCGGATGAGGGCGGTACGTGTTATTTATTCGCCATTCGAATGAAGTAATCAAGTCTTTATAATACGAAATTCGTAAATCATCGTTCCGTGTGTCTCTGTATATACACTAATGGATATGTTTCGAGAAATGTGAGGGTCACTGAAAGGTTAGTTAAGGGCGGTGCTTGGTTATAAATATTGGGGAGCAATTAACCGATTACGAAATGAGGGACCTAGAAGTTTTAATATACCAAATGTGGTCAATATTGACCTCCCTAAACATGTTGGGGAGGTAAGTAGTCTAAGAATTAAAGCTAACAACCCGCTGACTCAGCGTTCTCATATCCCATGACGACGTAAAGTAAGTAGAAACACTGACTGGTCCGTAAAACTGGTGTTACGGGAAGTTAGTCAGCCTTTTCTACCGCCAAGCAACAGTAAGCACTGTTGTGTTTTGTTTGAAGGACATTGCAGCTAGTGAAATTACTGGGCATTATGAGCTATAACATCTTATATCTCAGGGTGACAAGTCCAGTTCAGTGCAATGCAGTGCTTTGTAATTCAAAGTTCTGTGTGGTGTTGCTTCTGTTTATGGGCAGGCGTGGCGCTTACCATAAGGCGAGCGTCTTGCTCGTCTCGTCATGCAATCACATAAAACAAAAAAAAGCCTAATGTGGACGGGGTTTTTCATATGAATAGTGTGATCGAAATCCAGATAGTGCCAGATCCACACCGGAGATTAATTATCTTTCAGAATTACTCAGTGTCTTTAAATAAGCAAATAAAACTAGGTTCTATACACAACGTCGGGCTTAAATACTTATTTTTAAAACACATTTTTTGTGCAGTCGGGTTAAGTATTCTAAAACATGTTGCAGCTATTGCTAGTAAATCAAGTGTCTCCATTAATTAGCTAAGCATCTTTCATCCAGGTTGGAAAGCAGAGAGGCCACCCCATCCAACCATAAATCTGGACACAATTCGCGACGCATTCGACATAATTAAAACCCGTTACACGTTGGACATGGTGTAGGCTCGAAGGGCTGGGTGTAAGTTAGGAGTGAAAGGATATTATAGCTAATAACTGTACTTAAAAATATAAAAATACGCGCTGAATTGATAACGACCTCCTTGTTTGAAGGCGGTTGAAAACAAAAAAACATATTTATTTATTTATTTTATTAAATGACGACACGACCAAACCGCTCGACGAACAAAACAACACCACACAAAACTTTGAATTACTAAGCACTGCGTGGCACTGAACTGAGCTCGTCCTCCCGAGGCATAAGATGCTAAGTCTCATAATGCCCAGTAATTGCACTGGCTTCAATGTCCTTCAAACCGAAACACAACAGTGCTTACATTGCTTGGCGGCAGAAATAGACAAAACGGTAGTACCAACCCAGACGGCCTTTCGCGTACGATGGACCTACCACCTTGTCACATCACGTGTTGGTCGTGTCATCGGTCGGGCCTTGTGACTGTCATCAGGCCGGTCGGCATCGGTTTGAAGTTCCAACCATCTTCCCGTAATACCACTCCTGGAAAATGATAAAAACTGATAACTGCCATGAATATTCAAACATATGCAAATGTAAAGTAAACCTTAATGTTGTCAACACTCGTAACACATTTAATACGAGTTAGTTGATAACAGCGGCGGGTTTGGCGCGGTTTTATCACAGTCTAAAATCGTACAGTCTGTCGACGAAGGCTTCAACAGGGCAGGTGTGTGCAGATTAGACTGTAGTACGTGCCAGAGAAGTTTGCTGGTGGTAGGATACTCATATCCGCCCGGATAACGACCACCGTACATGGTGTTAAAACCTGTCATAGTGACCCAGACACCTTATATGGATCGCGTTTCGGGATCAGCCAGTGTATACCCCATGGGGCTTCCGACATGACTTGATGATTGGTTGGGCCGAGTATATTGGTACATCTTTGTATCCCTGGGCTTGCATCGGTCATCCGCCTGTCCTGTCGCAGATCTCTCGATTTGCTTCTGTCCCCTTCGGAGTGAGAAGACCGAAGTATTTTTGGAATTCACTGCACTTACCATCATGTCGTCTTTATCATTAACATCAAACGCTTTGGCAGACTGCGTGATTTTAGACTGTGATTTAAATGTTCATCTAATGGCGTCTTAACGTCATTAGCTTCATAATCGCCGGATATTAAACTGGTGGAATGTGTTTTCCGGCATCGTTATAGGTTTTATGTAGGTTGTTATATAAACATAATTTAAATAGTAATAGCGACGTGTTATTTTTACGTATAACTTGAATATATGGATGGAAATGCGAATATATGGATGCCAATACGCAATACAATTTGAAGTAAAAATTTAGATGTTGATTTTTTTTGCTAAATTTATTAAAGAATTGGGTTGAACTCTTTATTTTATAAAAAAGTCATAAATGAAACATTTCTCATGTTTGATTATGCAACACAATACTTTAAATAAAATTAATATCTAAATTTTTACTTTATGTGGGTTAAAATTTCATTGCATATTTGCATCCATATGTGCTTAGAACAACTAGCTATGTGAAAATACCTTTATACTACGGTTGGAAGGGTTTAGTTCCCAGGTCGGTCTTGTGAGTTTTTCGTTTTTTTTTTTATGTAATTGAATGACGAGCAAGTCGCTCGTCTGATGGTAAGCGCCGCGCCTGCCCATAAACAGAAGCAACACCACATATAGCTTTAAATTTCAAGGCACTGCATGGCATTGAACTGCGCTCGTCACCCCGAGCCATAAGATGTTAAATCTCATAATGCCCAGTAATTTCACTGGCTTCAGTGTCCTTCAAACCGAAACACAACACTGCTTGCACACTGTTATTTGGCGGCAGAATTAGACAAAGCGGTCGTACCTACCCAGACCGCCTCTCGCATACGAGGGACCTACCATCTTGTAACGATATTCGAATTATTTTTTTCAATTCGTAATTATGCATTATTAGTTCGGGATCCTGCCTGATATCGTGATAGCATCACCCGTGTATCATGGGTCCGAAATACATTTAGCAAACTGTATGTGCACTCATTACATTTCTTATCTTACGCATTCAAAATTAATTAAATCGGGTACGCTGAACCAGTTAATTTAACTTAATATGTGCTTATTTTGGTACACACGTGCATATTTTGAAATTCCCCGAAATCATCCCAAAAGCTTTTAACATATCTACGCACGCGGAATCATAAAAGTTATGGGGCATAACATGTTTTTAATCACAGTTAGTATTTAATATCTATTTGATATGCATTTTGAGGTTATTACGTAAGTTCCCGCGGTAATTATAAATGCCATGCGAACAGACGTAGGCAGACACTGATACATATTTATTAAGGTAAAGCTTTTGCTCGCAGCTCCGCCCGCGTGAGCAGCCTTTTATGGTATAACAAGCCTATGTCCAAATCTAGGTCATGGTCTAAGTTTCAAATTTCATCCAAAACCGTTCAGCCGTTAATCGTGATTGACTCACAAATATCCCTTAACCCCTCACGTTCAGTAGATGAGGCCCGTGCCCAGCACTGGGGCGTGTATAATACAGGGCTAGTATTGTTATGATATAAATTTAAATCAATTAGATTTTTGAACTTTCCAATCAAATTGAGAAAAAATCATGTGCAGTTTATCAACAACACGTTGTTTTATATCGACAAACACGTTAAAAAAATAATATCATGAAATACAATCGACATTGTAAATCTCTAAAACAGATGTCTGATTTAGCGAACAGCATTCCAACTAAACAAACGGCAAACCCACATCGACTGCTCGTCGAGCAGACAAACAAACAAGATGATAATCGCAACAAACAATCAGTATGGAGGTGTGCAATGTTGTATGACGCGCCTACGCACAAGAGTTAAGGGCCGACGCACCTGACTCATTCTAATTACAGATATAACGGGACTCACACCAGCTTCATTATTGATTGTAGTCAGGGAACACCCCCTTTCGATCCGTGGAACATGTTGGATTAATTATCTAGAACCACAGACAACTCAACCTAAAGACGACGCATTACTGGGGTTATGCTTTCGCCAAGGTTATGCAGTGTCCCTCACCATCAGGACCATTTGTTTTATCCTGGCACGGCAAGGTGACTACACTGGATCTGATGTTAAGTACAATGCAGTCCAAACATAATGTCGACTGTCAAGAGACATTGAGTATCCACAACGGGCGGTAGGTTTTTTTAAGCCGGCAACGCGCCCATGATTCTCCTGGTATTGTGGGCGTATATGGGTGGTGGGGATCACTTACCATCAGGTGACCCACTTGCTCGTTTGCCGGCATATGCTATAAAAAAAAAATCAATGGCTGCTCAGAACCCAACTCGCCTGAAAGAGCCACGATGACGGCCTGCTCGTTTGCCGGCTTCAGCTATCAAAAATAATAAAATATAATCCAAACAAAACCCGCGGCCCAACCGTGTATAACTTATAAATTGTCGCGTTTAATTGGTAAAGCTTCTCGTAATTTATACAAACAAACGTGAAGACAGATAATGCTAAGGTTATGTGCATAAATTAGTGTCATAATGTAACGTTATCCCGAAGCGAATTGCCGCCGATGAGGCAACGTCTCTCCCAGAGTTGTTTCGAAACAACTGCATTGAGGTCTTAGTATAAAGACTCTGGCTGTATATCAACACTAGCCCGCGAAATTCAAATTGAGTTTTGGCGGAAATTCTGACAGTGCAGTTCATCGCTTATTTTAATTTATTTCTTAAACTAGTTTAGAGTTGTGTTTGTTGCATAAAAGTGGTATGGATTTGTTCAATAAACATTGACGGTGATGAACAATGTATGGAAACATTGAAATAAGTGAATTAAGAATCGTACTAAAAGGAGTTAACACCAAAACTCCGGCAAGACCTTGAAATCGACCGCACCCGTGTTTCATCGTTCTTGTAAAAATAACTTAAGAATAAATATACTTGACACTGGCAAAATGCATAAAGAAATTCAAATTCTTTTTTTGTTTTTTGTAAAACTGCAGCTCTATCTTTTTGGATTTGAAATGCCAATTTGACTCGGCAATTTAAGTCCTATGTGGTGCGACGACCGAGTAACATAATCAAATAATCGCCATAATAAACATTAAGGCAATTTTATACATCCGTAGGTTTTTTTTAAATTATGATTAATTTGTTTATTTTATCCTTAATCGACGATTTAATAATTTAACCGCCTAGACACGTCGAATACCGCAAAATAAATGGTCCGACGCTAATATAATTGTTGGTATAAAAACCACTCAATAGATATGAACGAACGTAAAAATAAAAAAAAAATAAAATCGTAAATCGTACGTGGTGAAAAAAAAGAAAAAACTAATAAATCATTAAGACGGGTCGATGACCTGCGTTAGTCATTAGTGACCGGCACGTTGACGCTTTCGCCGAAACGTTTGGCGATTCATCATCAACACTAAGAATTCATCGAGGAAACTTACCAAAGGATTTATGGCGGGATAAGTGATTGACCATGGATTTTTCCTACCGACTTTTTTTTATCTGAGCACGGCAAAATGACTGCACTGCACCTGATCGTAAGCGTAGTGCAATCCAAAAAATCAGCGACCACCAACAAACAATGAGTTTATCGGTGGTCACTGAGTCATGCCGGCCTGTATAAATGCTCCTTCCCTCTTCGGAGAGGAAAGAAGAAAATCGAGGGGCCTGCGACAGGATGGGTGGATGACCAATACAGGCACAGTAATACAAGGGTGTACCTCTATACGCACTCCAATCAACCATCAAGTCATGTCGCAAGCCCCCTCGGGAGAACCGGATGTACACTTGCTGATCCTGGGACGCGAGACACACAAGGCGTGGGGATCATTATGGCAGGTTTTAACACCATGTGTACGGTGGTCGCTATCCGGGCGGATAAGAATATACTACCACCAGCAATATTCAAAAAGAAAGACTTCAAAGAGAAGGAATTTCTTTAATGTCACGCAGTTTCTCCGTCAAATGTGAAGCCATTTTTATGATTATTTAAATATTAAATGTTTACTAGGAGGTTTTGGTTAGTGGTAGGATATTCATATTCGCCCGGATAGCGACCACCGTACACAGGTGAGCCAAAAAAACTTTTAATTTTTTTCCTTACCATGAAAATATCCGAGACGACAAAAAAACGATTTGAGGTTGGACTTTTTGCCTTGCTCGGATAAAAAAGGTCCCACGTATGCGCGAGGCCAACTGGGTTAGTATATATCTGGGAAGTACTACATAGCACTGCACTCTTCATCCTAAAACATAAGATCCTAAGTCTCATAATGCCCAGTAATATTATATATTTATATTTTTATAATATTTTTATTATAAAAATATAAATATATAATATTTCCAGCCAGCACATTTTTCATTTGCATACTTATATCTACACATTCCCTCAGGATATATAAGGATTAAAGACATAATATAAAAATTATAGGTACATCAAATCCAATATGTTAAGCACATTTAAAAATAACCGATAAATTTCGACGGAGCCCAACATACAAGAGCTTGTATACCATCTGATAAACCCAAGGTCACAGCTTGCAATAAATGTACAGAATATGCAGTGCGAGGCACGTTTGCGCGCATGTTTTGACTTATCTCTTACATATCTCATCACCAGTAGTAATTGAGGGGATCACTTAACGACCGGATCGCATGAGCCAAGGTCGATACTTTAAAACGTTGGGGTTAACAGTTTATTTACGGGTTACCGGCGTCTTATCAAGCCGGCTTTATCTGTACAATATAGGGTTGAATGCTGTACTCTATAAAAGTTATCCCTGTAGTGAATTTGAATTTGGAATCAAAACTGGAATTACATTTTATTTTTGAACATGTTTTCTATATTTTATTTTTTTAAGGCAATGATTTAAGACACGATGTCAATAATAGACAACGTTGTTGTTAATTACGTTTCATTTCACGTATTCTTTTTATTTCTTTTTTAGTTTCTATATTCTTATAGCATACTATAAAAAATGTATATTGTAAAAAATCAACATGATTGTTTCGTTGTGTTTGTCTTTATAATTTACTACCAAAATTATTTGTATAAACTACAACTACTATAATATAAACTACAAACATATAAAGTTTAGCCACAGTGTATTTAAATTATAATAAAAATGTAGCAATAAGTAAGACCTGCCTACTACCCCGCTCTAGTTTCCATCGCAATTCATACCTATGTTATTAAAAGGTTATTCGCGAAACAACATCGCAGAGATAATTATTCGTTTTTCCCAACGTTAAACGTTATGAGTAGGTGTTATTATGTGAAATTGTAGGGCTGCTTCTTTGAAAGCGGTTAACTCGAGCTGTCGGATCACGCAACGTAGAGCCTCGGCATCACTGGCACTATCTGTTACTTGCTTTTAAAGTGCAAGTCATTTGAATGAAAAATATAAAAAGGCGGGAATTGGCGGGAATTGCACGCGCATGTTGCTGCTATTTTACGTAGTTAAATGTTGATGAGTCAAAGTTTGCGCAATACGCGCGAAATGACTTGGGACTTAAGTTATTCACTTTGTTTGCCTCCTACATTCACCGCCACCTTTAAAACGTGTTTTGAGATGCGCGACCGCGTCTAGAGACCGCGACGCACTACGACAGCGACACCTTCAACTTGTACATAATTTCGAGCGTATTGTAGTTGAATCTATTGGTTAGTTATGTTGGATGTGGATCAATTGTGATTATTCTTTAAGTGTTTTGATACAAACAGAATTATCACAATAGGATAGACTTCAAGAATAGTCCCAAATGTTGGGTTGTGATGACGGAGCACAGGGTAAAAACTGCCAAACGAATAACAGCAAATGCCTCGCGATTTGGTTGCTTTTTTTACCTCGATTTTATTTGTTGATTTTAGAAATCATATTTTAAGTTTTATTATTTATTTTGCTCGCGGCTCCGCCCACGTGATCAAACAAACAAACAAACAATCAAACTCTACAGCTTTATAATATTAGTATAGATTTGGGTAGCTTAGCAACGGAAGCTTTCAAATAATATTATTTCGGTAGCTTAGCAACGGAAGCCTTCAAATATGAATAATTTTCCCCGTTTTTGCAATATTTTTCACTGATGCTTCGCTTCTAATGGTCGCAGCGTAATGTTATATATCCTAAAGCCTTCCTCGATAAATGGACTATCCAACACAAAAAGAATTTTTCAATTCGAACCAGTAGTTCCTGAGATTAGCGCGTTCAAACAAACAAACAAACAAACAATCAAACTCTACAGCTTTATTATTATTATTATATTATTTATTCATAATTTATTACACTAATTATTTACTAACTAACCAACTGTGCTGGCAATATTACCCGTATCATAAGCAGTAAACAAGTGTTCAGATTAGTATCGAAGCGATATTTGTGCTATCTCCCATCTGTAATAGCAGCAACCGTTTAATAGCATTCCATATACTGCTAAATGCCAAATGTTAACGAGAGCCAGTATAACCTTATTAATTATATTGATAAGTTATAAATTGGCGAATATGGTTTTAATATAGTTAATTATACAGAGATGTATTAAATGAAATATATATTTGGATGCAAATACGCAATAACATTACAACCAACATCGAGTAAAAATGCGATATTAATTTAATTTTGCTAAATTCGTTAAATTTAAGTAGGTTGAATTTTATTTTTTTATAAATATCATAAATGAAACATTCCTGGCTATGCAAAATATAACATTATTGATTTAAGTTAATGAATTTAGCGAAATAAAATTAATATCTAAATATTTTACTTGTTGCGGATTAAAAAGTTTTTGCATATTTGCGTCCATTTAGACCTGACTGAATTGCGACCACGGTAAAAAAAACACCATAATGGCTCGTTCAGTCGAGTCGCGTTCCGTGTTCAGCTAGTGTATATCCAGTAACTGCAAGCCGACATAATTCTTGCAACCGTTGAGAGAGGCAATGGCTCCTGTCGGTCGATATTATATTCGGTCTGCACTGTTAGTCTGCCGTGCCAGGATATAGTATATATGAATAATCCCGAATAATCTCTAAATCCCATAGTGCATGTTTCTTACACTAGTATCCTCGATTTAGATAATTCTATACAGGGTTATTTTTAAAACACCAACAACCTCGCAGGACTAGATTCCTAAGGTTATAAGCTACTACGTTTGTTCTACGACTTTTGATAATTTGTTAGATTTTATTTTCATACAAAAATAAGTATTCATTTAATTTCCGTCTTGACTGTTACAACACTGCGCGCATCGCAGATTACGTAAACAAACCCGACCGATCGACCCGAAGCGTGGCGAATCGGGCTAGTGCCTTTGATCTTGACCGCCCGAGCAGCTGACCGCCGCCTTTCAAGTCGTGCGCGCACGCTGCGCCGCGCCGCAGTCTACGAAGAAAAACACTACACAACAAAAACTTGTAAATTTTTTTTTTTTTAATATATTGAGTTATATCCAAACTCGTAGAACAAAAGTTGTTCCGTATGGGGTCAGCTATCTGGTCCTGCGAGGTTGCTGGTGTTTTAAAATTAACCCTGTATATCATAGATATCATCAAGATGTCACAATAAGTATCGCTTTAAAAAATTCTCTCGCTATCGTTCGGGGTTGCTATTATCTGACCGTTTAGTTGAATTTATTATTTTATCAATATAATAGTGACACTTTACCTATTTGTGAAATTACTTTCTACATCGAAAATATTTACTTGTGCACGAACTTCAAAATATGATTTCTTTTTCTCAAGCCCAGTGCTCATAATAAATATCATCGGAGCGGCGAACGATGCAAAAAGGGCATTAAAGCAACACCTTCGTGAGATACGCTTTGTCGGCACAACTATGATTTAATTTACAAACCCACTTGAATACGCCTAGTATGATCGCACGCGGGTTCGTTTCTATTTTAGTGCCAAAAGTCGACTATGTAATATAGTGATGTGGATAATCAATCTTTTCGATATAAAAATTATAATCGATTTCGCAAGCGATAAAGTCGAAAAAATAATTAACAGTAAAAATCTATGTTGAGGCATCAGGATTTGGCACTAAAATGGCTACTGGTGTGGTTTGAGTTCTTGATCACATTTTTATCGTTTTTTTTTTGTTTTTAGAAAATATCATGAAAATACCCGAGAGTTATCGATAAGAATTTGAAGTTAGTAGAGCTGCATTGTGCCAATGTGGTGAACTAAGTCCTAAAACTAAAATCTCATTAGTAAAGTAAGGATTTAGTGTTGCTAACCAACAGACATTCGACAATAATTCACTATAGCTAAGCCCTTACAAATCAAACCATCAAAATACGAACACCATATTTCCATTGGAATCAACTTAACATATTTTATAGGCAATAACTTCTCGTCAGAGCGCAGAAGCGTGCGGTGTGAAAAGTATTTTTTCGAAAATGTAATATCTCCTCTCCCACGTAATGGTGGCGTCAAGCCGTCACGTAGATCAGCCGCGACGAGATTTAGTGAGGAAAAAATTGCTAAGTTTCATAAATATGAATAGCCGCGTGTTGAGTAAATCATTGACACCCACTGAGCACGCGGGGCATTGTATGCAACCAGGGCGACCATAGGACTAGTATTTCGTAGGGATAAATAATAAATGTCATAGGTAATGCGGCATGCAGGTCGTATCACAATTAGACCTACCTAAATACCTAAATTTAATAATTTAAACTAATTTTATCTCAGTTTTTTGAAAAATCGGGCATGATATATATTCCGCGTACGATTTTGCAAAAAAATACAGTATTAAAATCAATTCAAATTAATGAATTTAGCAATACAAAACTAGTATCTCCATTTGAACTTAATGTGTGTTGGTTCCTGTTTGCGTAAGTAGTTCTAATTGCGAAGAATTGATTGTTTAAAATTACATTATTTGGATCAAATTTAATGTGATTTACTGGTTGAAGAGCACCGCGGTTGTCACATTATACAATAGTTACGATCGAATCTGTATTGTTATTTCTTTCGGCAATTAACTTTTATTATAAAATGTATTAAACTCTCCCTATGTATTGTACTTATTGTGTACGTATAGCATTAAAACGTGATATTTTTTATAATTTTAGCAGTATTTATCCTTATTACGAAATATGGTTGGTCACCCTACACACCCTAGCCAGCGCATGTAAAATGTCTAAAACGCACCGTACCCCAGGCATTTCGAAAGTTATGGACACTTTTAAAATTATTTACTCTTACCACATTCTTTAGCGGTGTTAATTATTTTTCGTGGCCTTTTTTCATCATCAGACAATTTAAGAATTTTGCACTGATATAAAATATAACTAGCATGGTTTTACGAAACATGTATTAAGATTATTTTTAGGGTACCGTTATTAAAATGGTAATCTAAAAGAGAGGTAACACGTTTATTCTCTTGGTTACCCAGATAGCGGTAACCTAAATGTTAAAAATAACGCAAATTCTTTGATACCGGTATCGTAATTACCGGGTTTTCGGTCCCTGGTCACAAAATTCTAATGAAAATAAATTAGTGTATGGCACCCCCCACAGCCCTATCCCACTCCTCTAATGTGGGAATAGACTTGAGTTCTAGAAGTGTGACTTGAACTTGGTAGGCTGTTTATGGTTTAGGCTGACACAGGAAAGATATATGTGCACAAACAGATAGAGGCCTATACCAAGCGTGGGTCGACACAGACAAGAGTGATGATTATGATGGTAACAAGTAAAATTCTAACACCTAACTCTATTATATTTGTCTACAGTATACACAGACCAGCCGGTCTCATCGGCGTCTCCGCCCACCCGAGACAAGATTAACGGGGAGGAGAAGGCGAGGTCCCGGCGCAGGGACGCCTGGGCTGAACCAGCCGCGCCTCCTGTTACTGATGAGGGTATGTAACTGAGTGTCTTCTGTAAACTTTACTATACCAGCCTTCTGCTGTTGGTTGCTGAATATAGACAGAGTATTTAAAAACACACATAAAAGGATCTTGAATTTCTAGGTCTCAGTCAATCTTCTATCACGGTTATGTAGCAGTTTAAAGATTATCATTTGTAGCCACCCCAAAATTGATGCTTTAGGCTGCGACAGTTAATATTTAACATCTAATCTGTACACAAATGCTTGTGAATATTCAATATTGTTCGGATCCACAATTAATCGATAATGTTGCAATCAGCTGTCATGTACTCCAAACCTTAAATTTATTTACTGAATCTTCTGTCATTGAGTCTAAATCATTTCTTTGTATACTTCGGCAGGTGTGCGATCACCACTGCTGCAGCAACAACACCAGCAATACGATGAGCAGCTGCGCGACATCGCCGCTTCACTCACGAGACCCAGGTCTAGGAGAGCTCTGCCGCCGACACTCGAAAGGCCCACCAGGCTCCCACCACCAGATCGACTCCCAGTAAGTGCCAAAGACTTCAGATTTAAAGTTATTTTAGAAATATTAGGATGTAAGACTTGACGGTCTGAGTATTTAAAAAAAAATACACGAATTTGGTTTTATACCCCTATAACACCGTGTGCGAAACTGGGGAATATGCATCGGAATTCAGCTTTTTTGGGAATACAATGGAAACGGTATATTTCTATTTGAAAATTGTTTTAGTAATTTCTTTTCGTAAGATAAGTTTTATATTTGACAGCCTCCGTGGCGCAGCGGGCGAGTAGCCGGCTGTGAAGCGAGGGGCCGCGGGTTCGATCCCCGCACCGAGACAAATATTTGTGTGATCCACATTTATTTGTTTCGGGGTCTGGGTGTTGTGAGACCGAAAGTCTCTCGTAGTTCCTGATACCCACGACACAAGACTCGTATCTTACTGTGGGGTCAGGACTATGTATGTGACTGTTGGGTGTATTATTATTATTATATTATTATACTTAATCCTTATCTGTACATTCTTCATTTTAGGCTCGTGGATCACCAGACGGCGGGATGCCAACAGAAGAAGTCAACTCTAGCTCCGCAAGCGAAGGTAGCGAGCCAGCCGATGTAGTAGAAGCAGCTGAAGGTGGTGAGGGTGGGAGAGTAGAACTTCCAGCAGAGAGGCTCCTTCACGCCAGGGCCGGGTGGTTACAACGAAGAGGGCCAGGAGGCTGGTCACGACACTGGTTCGTGCTCCGAGGAGCAGCACTCTTGTACTTCAGGGATCCACATGCAGAGAATCGGGGTTTGATGGACGGTGTTATCGATTTAAGTGGGATTTCGAGGGTGGTGGAATTGCCTACATCGGCGTCAACCAATGGATACGCATTTGAGACTGAGGTAAGACTTTATTATAATTTACTTGTAAGGACATGTTATCCTTTACCAGCTAGATTCTAAGTACCCTTTATTATTTTACAGACTTGGGATGGAAAACATATAGTATTATCAGCAGTAACAGCGGGTATTAGAGCTAACTGGGTATCAGCAATGAGAAGAACAGCAGGTTTGCCAGATACGGGACCGCTCTCACTAGTACTACGAGAGGATTCAGTTGATCAAGCATCTGAGTCATCAACGTCACCCATAACCCCGGTCACACCTGTCACTGGTAAAGTAGCGCCGTTTTCTTCAGACGAAGAGTACCGAACAGCTTCTGAAGGCGGCAGAAGAGATAGCGCTGATTGGGGTGATGTAGGAACACAACCTCCACCATCACCCATCTTAAATCGCACACCAATATCTAAAGTAAAAGAAAAAGTTCGCGGCAAAAGTAATCACCAATTACCTAGAACAGATGCATCTAAAGATGAAATAGATTCCACCAAAGAAAAAGAACACACCTTTGTCGAAAATGATGAAAACGAAAAACCGATAGAACCGAGAAAACGCAGCTACATATCGACTATTGACAAACAGTCGATAGAAATCGAAGATTTACGCAAACAGTTAAAACTGGCTTTGAACGACCTCCACGGTGCGGAGACGGAACTTGCGAGGCTACAAAAACTAAAATCAGAAGCAGCACTAAGGGAGAACAAGATGGAAGAATTAGTAACAACTTTACAGAAAAAAGAAGAAGAATTGTCGGTAAGGACGAAGGAAGCGGAAAACTTCGACGCAATTAAGCAACTTTACAACCAGGATAAAGCTTTGTGGGAGAATAAGTTGACTGAAACTCAAAATTTCTTAAAAGAATCTACAAACCATTGCGAATTATTGACACGGCAACTGTCTTCAGCGCAAGAAAACATCAAGCAGTTGCAGCGTGAACTAAATGAATTAAACGAAAAATTGTTAAAGAGTTTAAAAGAAAACGAGAGCTTGTATGCTAGGATTAGAGAGCTAGAAGGTCGTGTGGTGACGGAGTCTCCAACTAAAGAGAAGAGAAAAAGTATCGGGTCGCTTAGCGATCTCACAAATTTCAACCAAGACTTAAATCCAGAAACTGTAGAAAAGACCAGACTAATCGAGGAATACGTCGAACTTAGGGCAAGGTTTTTAAAAGCTGTTGAAGAAATTAAGGCCATGAAGAAGGAACTACGTGAGTCTCACAGTATGTATGACGAACTTGAGGTAACAAACATGAAGTTAAGGAACGAAATGAAACTAAGGGAGCAATGTAGCAGGTCGGAAATAGATTTGATGGCTGCTCGGATACTAGACTTGACTCAAAAGTTGACTGCGTCAGATAAACAAGTGCGGACGCTAAAACATAAGATTCAAAAATCAGAGTCTAGAGAGAAGAGACGGAGCTTATCGTTAAAAGGAAGAGAGTCTATGACGTTAGGAAAAGAAGTGGAAGAGAAATTAATAGAGTTAGAAAACAAAATAACCATGTTGGAGTCGGGAGAACCGGTTCCCATGATCAATTCACCGTCGAAGAGCGCGTCGCCTGCCAAAGAAAAAACAACCAAATCCGACAGCTTCACAGACGAGAAACGAATGAAGAGACTGGCCGCTCGTCTCAGGAGGAAATCGCTGGACAGCGCCACAAGTTCTGAGCCAATGAAGATGCTAGTAAGATTAAGTTCATTAGAAACCAAAGTTGCCTCTGCATTAGAAAACCGCCGAGACCTTACGAATTCTTGTGAATCATTAAGTCAAGTGACGAGATCGACAAATAGTCCAATTAATGACAGCCCTGAAACATCCTCGGTCGGCACGCAGTCACAGAGGCACCTTCTAGATAGGCTACAAAGTCTCGAAAATGTGGTCATACACTCGAGAAATAAAGTGAACGAGTGTTTATGTCAGATGAGCGCGATGCGAGCGGCTAAGTCACGACGTTCTCCATCACCAAGTCTTGAAAAGAAGTACAGCATCAAGTCTATGGAGAAATGCCTAACTGACGTCAGTAAGAAACTTCAAGAGTGTTTCGATAAATGCGTCATCGATGGCGACCAAAAACAAGACCAAGAAGTAAACGACAGTGTCGCACAAGTAGTGGTCCAGCTTGAAGAGCAACTGAGAGCTAAACTTCTAGAGATATCAAGACGAAAGGCTGCATTATACGAGGCTGGAGAATTAACGCAAAGGAAAAGCCTTGAGATCCTTGCAGAAAAACTTGCGTACGAGGCCGTCCTTGTCAGCAGGATACAAGAGGCGCTCGAGTCTTCTAATGGCAGTAGATTCTTCGCCCGACTGATCAAATCTGAAATAATCGAAACTAGTCAACTAATAGAAAACCTCAAACGCAAGGTGAACGGCGAAGGACACACCAATTCCGGTGTCAGGAGTTCCCTTGATTACCTCGCGAGGATATTGTCAAGGAAGATCGACATCGTGAACGGATCCAGGGAAACGCGCGATCTTAGAAAGACGGAACTTATCATCTATAGTGCCGACCTGGAAATGTTGAAGGCGTCCCAGAAGGAAGTTGCAGAAGCGGTCGATAGGTATAAAACGGAGAAATTGGGCGAACTGTGCTCGGCGCTGGCTAACGAGACCCTCAGCCAAGTAGCGACGGATAGCGACCTCGAGCAACACCGCGCTAACGTAGAGGCGGCGAGAGTGCGTGAGGCGTGGGCGGCAGCGAGAGATGCCCTCGGTGCTGAGCTCGTACAGGCAGAGGTCGCGCGCGCACTCAGTCGTGCCGCGCAGGTGTGCGAGGAACAACTTGACGAGTCGCGTAAAGGAAGACTGACACTAACCGCACAGGACCGTGCCGATCTTGAACTGTGGTGGCAGGCTGCGCACGACCACCTGCGCTGTGAGATGGACGCGGCCGTACGCGACATCGCCGCGCGATACCGCGAGTGTCTCGCCGGCGATCGGCGCGGTCGCGAGGGGTCGCCCGCGTCAGACAGCCGCGCGCTGTTACAACAACTGGCGGAGGCGTTGGCGCAGAGGGCGCTGGTGGACGCGCGCGTCGCCGTGCTCGAAGGCACGTACCGCGCGTCCGAGCCGCATGACGAGCCGCGCCGTAGCGCAGAGGACGCCCTCTCTTCGCTGGAGAGCGACCCCGCCCGCGAGGCGGAGTTCGTTTATCTCTTCCAGCGCTTCTCGACCGAGTGCCGCGCGCTCTTCTCCAGTGACTGTTCCGGTAACAGTGAAGACTCGATGAAGATCGGCGAGAGCCTCGAGCGGGTGGAGGCGGCGGTGGCGGCGGTGGCGCGGCGTCTGGCGGCCGAGCGTTCCGCCGCGCCCGACTCGGAGGGCGAGGGTGAGGGTCCGCCGGAGGGAGTGATGGCCCGCGTGGAGGCGCTGCGGCGGCGCGTGGAGGCTCTGCAAGCGCTGGTGCCCTGCCAGCACTGCAAGCAGCTGCAGGACGCGCTCGACAGGTGAGCACACACACCAACTAACATATAAATGCAATAATACGGTTAAGCACTTTAAAGAGTTTCTAGGTATCAAGATAAAGCCATAAATGACTAGAGTTTTTAAACCGTTGGCGAATGGGGTGTGATCTGTCCTATTTCAAGTCAAGAATTTTATATCTGTTAAAACTAGCTATTGATAAAATATTAACTACTTTATAAAAGACAGTATCTGAACGAGTTACCCAATTTTAAGGGGTGTCAGCGCTTTAGTGAATGGTGCCTGGTGTGGTTACAGGTTGCACGAGGAACGCGCGCGAGGTGAGAGCGCACTGGCGCAGCAGGCGGGCGCGCTGGCCGCCGCGAGACGAGCGCGGGCTCAGCTGCAGGCGCAGCACGAGCGCGAGCGCGTGGCGCTGCGGGAGCGCGCGCGCACGCTGCAGCGCCGCCTCGCCGCGCTCGACTCCGAGTACTCCGCACAGCTGGACAGTCTGCGGGCGGCATACCAGGTCAGTATAGTAAGTAACCTTGTATCTCTTCTCATTACAATTTAAACGATAATCATGCCGAAGAGGTATCGATCCTTGACACTTACTTACACAATATCGATTATTTTAGCATCGATAATCCTATCTGGATTGTCGATGCTAAAATAATCGACAAGTATCTTATCGATACTTTGCATTTCAACGTGATGTTTTCTTACAAATACTCAATACTTAATGCTGAGTATCGATATTCAATACTCCATGCTAAATATTATGATCCTTGTTCGAAATAATTGACATTCATTCATTCATATCGATAATACCTAACGGGATATCAGTATCGACTTCCATGTATGATACTTTGTACCTTATTTCTCACAACTTAAATTTTTAATTAGTTAACTAAAAACATTTAATTTGTATTCAGAGCGCGGTGGCAGCCGATACACATGGCGACGGGTTACGCGCACGGTACCAACAGGAGATCGAACAGTTGCGTGCGTTATGTGAAAAGGGACTCATGGCCATGGAGAGCTCTCATCGACGCATTGTGCGTGAGATGGAGGAGAAACATCGCGCTGAGAGAGAGCAGCTAAGGTATAGGACACGCCAAACTTTTCATAAAAGCCTATAAAATATTAGTATTTCATGAAAACCCAATACTTTATTACATCCATTTGAGCTACCTCGATTTGAGGCAAACTGGACTTAAAGCTGCTCATCCTAAGGCGAAAGTACGTTGCGCCTTAAATATGAGGTGACGCAAGCAAATTATGTGTAAAACGCCTTTGAAGTTCATACTTATCCAGTTTTGACGCTTGCACCGAGAATTGCAACAGCAATACTTACAATTCCACTAAACGTCGTGTCGGCAATTTTGTCTCACGAGTCACCTACCTTACTCAAGTTGAGGCAGTGATATTTGGATTACCTTAAACCGAGGCAACGTCTGTTGAAGCTGCTTCTATTAAAGACGCAGCTTATAGTGTTATTATGTGAATTTAATTTTATATACAATTTCCTCAGGCTAGATAAGGAGCAGGCGCTTGCGGAGGAGACGCGCGCGACCCTGGCTGCGTTGGACGCCATGCGGAAGGCACACGAGAGCGAGGTCCGCCGCGAGGTAGACAAGTTTAAAGCGGAGTTCCTCAGTCGAGGCGCGCACGGAGACTTATCACATCTCAGCTCGAGGCACCAGTGAGTATGAACTAAATTTTCAAATGCTATAGAATAACATTCATGACCGATTGATACATGGCTGATTTTGAACGTCACCATCTTAGTTATAGAATTCATAGAGACTCAAACTGAAGAGTTCTGTTTTGGCACCAGCCAAAATGTGCCAGATCTTTTGAAACTGTTCATCATTTTCAATATGAAAGCACCATCAGTTTTAGTCTTTTTTGGGGGCTAAAAAAACAAACTTTTTTGACTTGCAGACAAGAGATGGAGGAGATCAAGCGCGAGATCCTGTCGCTGTCGGAGAAGTACTCGGTGAAGTGCGTGGAGTCGGCGGCGCTGGAGGAGCGGCTCGCGTCCGCCACGGCGCAGCTCGCGCAGGCGCACAGCCACATCATGCAGCTCGACGCCAGGTAACACCTCACTCGTGTAGATGGAGGAGATCAAGCGCGAGATCCTGTCGCTGTCGGAGAAGTACTCGGTGAAGTGCGTGGAGTCGGCGGCGCTGGAGGAGCGGCTCGCGTCCGCCACGGCGCAGCTCGCGCAGGCGCACAGCCACATCATGCAGCTCGACGCCAGGTAACACCTCACTCGTGTAGATGGAGGAGATCAAGCGCGAGATCCTGTCGCTGTCGGAGAAGTACTCGGTGAAGTGCGTGGAGTCGGCGGCGCTGGAGGAGCGGCTCGCGTCCGCCACGGCGCAGCTCGCGCAGGCGCACAGCCACATCATGCAGCTCGACGCCAGGTAACACCTCACTCGTGTAGATGGAGGAGATCAAGCGCGAGATCCTGTCGCTGTCGGAGAAGTACTCGGTGAAGTGCGTGGAGTCGGCGGCGCTGGAGGAGCGGCTCGCGTCCGCCACGGCGCAGCTCGCGCAGGCGCACAGCCACATCATGCAGCTCGACGCCAGGTAACACCTCACTCGTGTAGATGGAGGAGATCCTGTCGCTGTCGGAGAAGTACTCGGTGAAGTGCGTGGAGTCGGCGGCGCTGGAGGAGCGGCTCGCGTCCGCCACGGCGCAGCTCGCGCAGGCGCACAGCCACATCATGCAGCTCGACGCCAGGTAACACCTCACTCGTGTAGATGGAGGAGATCAAGCGCGAGATCCTGTCGCTGTCGGAGAAGTACTCGGTGAAGTGCGTGGAGTCGGCGGCGCTGGAGGAGCGGCTCGCGTCCGCCACGGCGCAGCTCGCGCAGGCGCACAGCCACATCATGCAGCTCGACGCCAGGTAACACCTCACTCGTGTAGATGGAGGAGATCAAGCGCGAGATCCTGTCGCTGTCGGAGAAGTACTCGGTGAAGTGCGTGGAGTCGGCGGCGCTGGAGGAGCGGCTCGCGTCCGCCACGGCGCAGCTCGCGCAGGCGCACAGCCACATCATGCAGCTCGACGCCAGGTAACACCTCACTCGTTTGTCTTGTTCAGAAAACTAATTGTTGCTACCGTACCTCCCGATCACCACAACGCTGCACGTTACCAACACGGTTCGGTTTGTCATAACAGTTGATGTGTTCATGAATTATTCGTACGTTGTTTTTGGTTAAAGAAACTATGCACGAAAATATCGATGCTGATTTAATGATATCATTAATTGAGGAAGTCTGGCTGTATTGTTAACAAAACTCGCATTGTGTAGACACATGATGCAGACACTCCGAATCCCAACAAACTTCATATTTTTATTTACAGAAATAAACAACTACGCGCGCACATAATATCAGAAGCGAACGAGATGAAAAACTCCGAGGGATCGCCTCTTTCACAGCTGTATGAGGACACGAGCTCGGTACGAATTTAAACATTTCATTAAAACCACCGGCCACCGCATCACATTCACAGTACACGCTTAGCATCGGCTACTAGCGCTTCATACAGACGCTCACGCTTAGCATGACACCACGCACGTACCGACAGTAACACCCAATCATTGAGCATTTTTTTTATCATTCATTTTGTAAAAACATTTTTCAAAAAACTTTTTTCATTTTGTACAAATTTATCTTTGTAAATATTCTTTTGCGACGATCGCACAAATTGAGTGAGCATATTTACTTGTTAGTTGTTGTCTTTTTAATCATGGGGTTTTATTGCATTTTTTCGAACAGGTATTGTACAAATCGAAATAAAAAAATTGAATTCCATTTGAAGCACTCGATTCATTTAATTTCATTAAAAAATCATGCTACCATTTTCCGTAGCTACTGTGCTTAGTCCTCTCCTTTAATCCCGTTAAATCCAGGGCCTAAAAACGTTACCGATAATAATGTATGCTAGGCTACGGAAGCATCAAAATCGAAATTTACATCAAAATCAATTTCACCATTATTAAGTGAAAAATAGCGATATATTTGATGCGTACTTAATTTTAGGCATGTTTCTTTTTCTACCTAGTTAGGACTTTTAAGTAACATTTAAAATAACTGATATTTCGTGGATCATCCATATATTAATGTACAATAATTACATTATTATTAGAGGACAGTATTATACCTCAGTATTTAACATTGATCTGTTATCAAAACGATCAATTTTTTTTGTAAATAATCATAAAGCTCAGTTGTTGCGATTGCGTCGTTTTCGATGAGTATATATTGTATACTGGTACTGTCCCACTGATATAATGCAACATGGCGTGTCGGTACATAATGGCGGGTGCACTAACAGCATGGGATGGCGGAGGCGCCGCTGTGGAGCCACTTGCGGCACCTGGCCGCCGCCTGGCAGCGCGCCAACAAACACCAAGGTAACGCACTATATTAACACTACGTGATATTTTTTTTTTTTGTTTTGCAAAATTTTTTTTTTGAAAAAAAATTGAAATAAAATAAATAATATACTTTTTTCTGTAACACAACTTAAATTCGATATTCAAATCGATAAATAGTTTTTCCGTACGTTATCAGTTATCTTTAAAATCTAACACACAGGGAGACAGAAAATCAGCAATTGAGTGGCGGTCGTGAGATGCAGATTTGTTATTTCCTGTAATATTTATTGTATATATTATTTTATTAGATTTTTGTTGGCTAATTTTGTGTAACACAGTAACGACTAACAATATAATATTAATTAAAATATAATTTGCATTAACAACCGCTTCAACGTATGAACCGACACCTCATTTATTACTGCGCGTTTATAGAATATAAACATATTTTAAAGAAATATAGGCTATATAATTTTATGGTATAAATTCCCTAGTTATAATACGTGCAAACTAACTTGGCCGAACTTAAATTAGTCACTTTCTCCCTTCCTCCACTCCTCTCATCACCCAAGTCTCTGAAAATAATAATCACGACGCTGTGAGGCAATCGTAACTTCAGACTAACTACCCCTGTAAATTACGGTACCGGTATCAAAGAATTTGGGTTATTTTTAAGATTTAATTTACCGCTATCTGGGTAACCAAGATAAATATCTATACCTATACCAAGATAAATAACAATTTATCACGTTACCACGTTTTTAGGTTTCCATTTTAATAACGCTAAAAATGATCTTATACACACAGAGGTTCTATTGCCTCCACCATCTCCATCCTCCACCTCCACCTCCATCCACCTATTGCCCGTCCTTTATCTTATGCAGATGGCACACGGTGTAAGATAGAGGTTATGATTATTTCGGCTACCGGTATTAAATCGGTTAGCTTAGTTTAGAGGTTAGCGGTGAGAAATGTAATAATAATAAATAAATTGCGGTTACCTTTAAAAATACCTGTAAAATTATTATAGGTTGAAACCGAGAAATACAGGTATTATACCGGTTTCGATCCCTGCTAACAAAATATTTTGTGCGTAATTTATCCTCCCATGTTTAATTATATATTCCGATTTATATATATTTCCGCATATACCTGATCCAAACTTTCCTGCCGGTGGTGGACGTCATAAAATGTTCTTCGTTTTCCTTTTATAAACATATTCTTTATTTATAAGTATTTTTAATATTACACTTATTAATACCATAAAGCCACTAGTAATATAGAAAAATATGGGAAATACTGTCTTTTTAATTTGATATTTTCACTACAAAGGTGATAAATTCAGGTAAAAATCTATGCATATAGGCAGCATATTGATTTGTGGTCCGATTGCAGGGGAAGTCATCAAAAGCGAGCCTGCTGGAGGCGAGACCGACGCGCCCCGCCAAGATACAATACGCGAAGGCAGAGACCACCAGAAACCTGCAGCTGTCGCCCGTTCAGGTATTATTGTCGATATATCAGTATACATCCTGCACGACACTACTCGCGAAGTTACCTCGACGAAGTACTCTTCGAAATTGACCGAAGTCCGAACTATGTGACCACACACTTATGCAACCTCGCAAGGACGCTTCGTGTTCGAACTTCGGGACACTTCGAGTCCTTTGACTCGGGAGCAAAACCCAATAACGATTGGAAGTCGCCCGAGGCGAGTCGAGGTTACACGAGGCGAACCGAAGTGCCCTTCTACACTATCGTTTTCGGTCAACTTCGATCAATTTCGCGAGTAGTGTAGTGCAGGCTTACGACTAATTTAATTCAAATGCCGTGTGTATTGAGATCATTAAAATTAAAAACCATCTCATATCAATTTCCAAACCCCAGTATATATTTACTCATTAGAAGATCTTAACTACATTCATCTGCATCTCTCGACTTGCTAAGAAATATAACTTGCTAAAATCAGTTGAACGTATAGATTTCATATCGCAAGCGAATCGAACAGACTTTCATTTAATTGATCAACAAATATTTTATTGATTCAAGTCAGTTAATTCATTAAAATCAAATAGTGTGAATCCACATTTTGAGGTCTTCATTTAGGTACTTTACGGAGCAAGCCACATATAAGACGTCGGACTAAGGCAGGACTAGGCGCGGGCCGTTCTCTCTGTGTGGCTTACATTATGATTTGCGAGCTAAATATCTAGTATATTCCACGAAAATACTTTGAAGAGGCATCTAATCTTTTATGCATGGCTTGCATCTTAACATCTTAAAAATATTATTTTCCAGAACTAAAATCAACACAGCGTTGCTCAGCGAGCGGGCGCAGCGGTATAGCCCCGCTAGTGGGCATGGTCGCCGAGCGAAAAAAGCGCTTCGAGCTGCTGTGAGCGATAACAAAACGGACGAACAGACTTACAGTCGATACTGTTTATCGACTTCGCAACTAGAACTGCATTATCGTTGAATATTCGGTTTTGGCTTTATTATGCGTCAATTTAGATGGACAATAGTGCAGCTCTAGCAAAATATCGACATTAAGGCATATATCGTACACCCACCACACTAGCACCTGGCCACTTATTGTTTGTACCCCGATGTTACGCGTTGAAATTATATATTATTATGTGTGTGTTGTCATTAAATCACTTATAATAAGTATACGAAAGTGGTCAAGTGAAAGTCGATAGGATGGCGTTCAATAAATCGATACTCTGTTATTTGCTAGTAAAATGAACACTATCTCTTTTTAAATCAAATGATTTATAAACATTGAAATTTAGAAATTCAAATTTACTATAAAAAAAAAATTAGTGGTGTCGTGGGACACCAGGTAGGAACGAAGTTCCTTCGGCTAATGAAGAATCGACACAAATTGCAAAAAAGTCGTGCTCAATTTTATGTAGGTTTTCTTGATTTTTCTCTTAAATTTTGCTGATTAGTTTTTATTTAAGTACAAGAAAGTATTTAGGAAATTCAGTATTTTAGGAAATAATAAATTACTTAAAATAAAAAAACATCGTAATTCAAATTATCAACTAAAATAACAAAATATGTCTCTTTATTTTTGTTTGACAACATAAAATTACATAGAAATAGAAATAAAACAAATTATCTAATCACACACCCGAGTATAGTCTAAATATAATATACGCAATAAAATATAAAAATACATGACCCTATTGTATAAATACCAATATCATTGGACAAAAATGGAAGCATAAAAAAGGGCAAGAGATAATATATCGCAAGACGAATAACGAGCTAGCGTAATCTTTTAAAAATCGAAGGAGATATAAAAATACTTCAACTACATATAACTGGCTGAATGAATTTCATTTTAAAAAAGGAACTAACGCTGGCTGGTTATGCGACTGTCGCGCATGCGCACGTCTCATTTAACGCTTTTATTCCACGCATTTTTCTTACGGTTTTACTATCACATTTTTTTCAGTTCGGTCACGCAGCGAAATCCCTATCCCCTCCAAGCCTGCCATAAGGAACTTCGTTCCAATTATTATAGATAAAAAATATCGATAAAATGTTTCTATCTTCAATCGATTTAATTTTTATCAAACATAGATTTGGTTGAATGGGAATTGACCACTATACCCTATCAATTTTATGTAAATCGGATCAAGCTAATAATGGAATTCAAAAAAAGCAATCCTATCGACTTACACGAGTGTTTTAATATTAATATTTTTACATAGTTTAGCCGCAGTTTAATTTCATTCGTTTAATCAAGAGTGAATGACTGAGAACTGCAGTATTTTCGTTTTGAACATAACTTCATGTGTTGCTTCCTTTGTATTTTTGTTATATTTCTAGAATAATTATATTAAGGCCAAATAACTTTCTATAATCACCAAGTGGCCAGACTTTACTCCCACCCACCACACAAAATGTAGAAAATTATATAAATTGTTTCTTACTTATTTTAAGGTTTTTGTATATTCATCTATTTAATTCATTTAGTTCGAGCGGCTCCGACAGATTGTCTGTGGGTTGTGTCGACGATAGTTTAGTCTATGGTTAGTGATTTGTTTATTGTATATTCAACAACCTGTATATACTAACGACTATGTATACTTATACTGCAAGTTTTAAATTTTTATTATTTAAGGAATTGTTACCAAATATTTTTTCGTGTATTATTTACGTTGGATGTTTCGGAGGCGCGAATGCAGTCTTCCTTGTTTCCTAAATATGATTTAGTTCTTTTTTGTGTCATATTCTATGTTAAAGATTATTCAAAGTATACATATTATTATTAAAATGTTGAAGTATATTTTGAAAACTTTAAGTGATTAATATTATATTCTATTATATCGTTAGATTGTAAATCTTCTTAAATTATATTTTTCATTAACTTCAAAAGGCTATTATAATAAAATCTCTCGTCTTCCTCGTATAATATTATAAACAACCGCACCTCCGAAACATTTAACATTTCTTGTAGACTTTATTTAAGAAAGGAAATATGTTGAAACGCGAAAGAGATTATTATTAGATCTATTTAAAAAATATATCTAATTTGAAGGGCGCGAAACCGTATAAGGTATTTTTCGGTACTTCATAATGGCAACACATAAATATTGAAACTTGGCACGACCTGAAATATCAAGTGGAGTTGTTATGAAGCGGTGAGATGTTCGCGCCCGACCCAGAGGCACGTAACATTAAATAATTATTTAAAAGGTGTTTTGACATTTCCAAATAACATATCTAACTTTATTCTGTGTAACTCGTTACCATACTATCGCACTGGGCATTTAAACTTGATGTTTTTTTTTTCACTTTGTTGTGTACAGTAACACGAGCGATAACCTGTGCCTTTCAGCTTCCGTGTGTATCTAATTGCTCAATGTTGTCTAGTTAACTTATGAATAATATGGGATACCAAAACATCAAACAATATAGCGGAGTTAGTGTACACTCGACTATATGCAGTTAACTTATATTTCGTGCGCGTATGTGCAGTTGTGGCGTGAGTGTCCCAAGTATATATTACACTGAGACTCGCGCACACGACTGTACAAGTTGATTTGTAAAGTGTTGGTTTATATAACAAAGATTTTTAAAATAAATTACTTAATACAAGTATTTGTTTTATTTTCTTCCAAACATGCTAATATACTATGTGATCTAAATTACATAATAGTGAGTAAAAACGCTTATAAAATACACAGCGAATTCTTGTACATATTAAGCGAAACTACATCGTTCATTAAAAAAAACTCAAAAACCTAACCTAAAAAAATAATTAGGTTAAATAATTAATGTAAAAATAATTAATGCAAAAATGTGGCCTAAATAGGTATTTTTTTATTGTGGTCCTTTTGTATTAACTGAGCGACATACATACATAGAATTACGCTTGTTTCCCATAAGGGTAGTCAGAGGTAACAAATATCCCAGCTACGATCCTTACACACCCCTTTGGGAGGCCAAACTTCACTCATTAAATTATTCATATATGCACGTCGGTTTAGAGTACTTCTGACCTGGCTTCTCTTTAAGCGAAGATGTAACAACACTCTGGTTTACGCCTCTTCAGTCCAAAACATATCATTCTCGCTGTCAAATTGCCCTAATGTTATATAAATCGATTAGTCCACATCAAGCCACGTGTGGCGTCAGTAGGTCTAGTACGAGTTACAAAGACGTTCACACGATAAGTATTTGGAATGATATAAATTACCTTATAATTAATAATAAAAATAATAGCAACCGATTTCAACTGCGAAATGGAGAAATATAAACACCATATCAAAGAAATAATTTATTTTTAAAAGGCATGTACATAAGACAATTTTAACAATGTTTATACAGTTTTTAGGCAAACCAACGATTGGACTCTAAACCCATATACATACATTAAGAATAATATAAAAATAATAAACGGCTGTATCCTCAAAATGATAGACAGATATGTAGCTTGTGCTTTTTTATTCCATCCGCGATAATAAAGCGATGACGCGATCATAATAAAATTTGTATTTTTTTCAATTAAATAAATGTATATTATTTTTCAAATAAAGTTTCCATATAAAATTCAGTATTGACTACATCGGACTTGATGTTAAGTACAGCGCAGTCCAAAAATAATGTCGGCCGTGAAGAGACATTGTGTTATATAATAAAATGATATATTACAATAAAATTATATATTAAGTAATTCAACGAGTTGAATACTGATAAAATTATATTATTATTTTTGCAAATAAACTATAATACTGAGTATTCACATAAATTATAAAGACAAGTGGCGGCAAAGCTTAAGAATACAGTGTAGCTATGTCTTGAGGCGTGCACTTTCATGTACAACATGTTTCTTTATTTTACACGTTCGATATCAATAAACGATCTTAGAGTTTTACGTCCAGTCCTCAAACTAAGTTAAACCTGTATCATGGTTATCAGGAACTATATGGGACTTGCGGTCCCAAACCACACAAGCGAAAAGCAATACGGATCACACAAAAAATGATCTCGATGCGGGAATCGAACCCACTGCGCTATGGAACCTGTACATAATGTTATGCTAGGTCTCTCTTATTTAAGAGAGCATATGCGTAGGCATCGCCATTAAAAGCAGCAGTATGTAAATGTGGTGTTCCGACTTGACGGACACTTGGTTAATGAAATTACAAAAAATATATAACTAGATTGAATGCTAATATTCAAAAGACCTACGGCTGAGTTTCGTGGTGCTTCTTCTCAGACCAGTGGGCATTTCCGAATCACCGGCAGATTTCAATGTAATTTCTCTATTACTGACGTGTAAAAGAGCCCTTTGTGGCCTACTTACAAAACAGTTTAGATTTTGAATGAAACCGCACCAGTAGGTATAATCTTCACCATATAAAAACATAAGCCTCTGCAGCTAGCGAAATTAACTAAAATAATCTAATTACGTACAAACCGCGTTGACTTATTGCTTAAAGTCAAATTAAAAGGCTGTAATATTCCTCGATTTAGTGGACTTTTAAGTATTGACATTTGTCAATACTTAAAAAAAAGACTAATTATTTTTAGACAAATTTAAACCTCACAAAAGATAAATCAAATTTAAAAAAATATTTTCTTAAATAACTCTTATTGGGATAACTTAAATAAGTAAAAATCAATCCAATCTGTAAAATCTCAATGGTATTATTTAACACTACTAATAACAAAAATATAAATCGATTTCCTACAATACAGTCCACCTTCTACAAAGTTCCAGATCTATTCCAATATTATATTGTTCCATTTTTACTCGATAGTTTACTGGACAAATAAACTAATATAAAATGACGTGCGCCACTTCTCAATTTTGAATTTTACTGCACACGATATTGAGTGATGCGAGTATTGATGACGTCATTTTAGATTAGACAGGCCAGGTATCCAGTCTATGTAAAAACGAGCATTAATGACAAATATCATTTTAGATCAGACAGGCTATCCAGTCTATATAAAAACCATAGAGCAAAAAGGATCACAAAGGAGTGTCCTGACGCTTAAATCACTGCCACCGACACGACGGATTACATCGTCGATAGTATATCAATGAATATAAGAAAATCTTTACTACAGTTACGTCATCGTGGTGCGTATTGATTTAATAGTACGCGTTGCGCCGAATGCTGCGCTAAATCGCGACACTCAAGGAAGTACATACAAAGTCTACTATAACAGCTCTGGTCCAAGCACCAACGTTATCAGAGATACATTATATATTCCATGTAATATATGACAATCTTGACTCATATGGTATGTATGTGACTGAACGTCTCGGTGAATCCCAAACTATAAATGTATGAGAGGTTTTTCCGTGGTTCCTTCCTTGTGTTTAGCAAGTCTCGCCCGCCACTCGCTTCTGTCTGCTAGTATCTTACGACCGTATGATGCGTGTATGTCTCGGAAAGGTACTTTCTTGCGGACCACGTCAGGTCGAACGTTGTCTTTGTCTGGAATTATGAATATAGTATCAAATGTTGCTTTTTAAACTACAAAGTACAACAGAATATGCTGTGTCTCGTTTGCCAAGATTGAGATCACAATAGAGTACTTGACTGTTTCTAATTTTATACATTGTTTCAAATGCAACCGACAGTAATAAACAAAATAAACTGTTTACCGAAAACAGACTTAATATTGAGTAAAAAATTAGGCCGAAGTTCATGTCTGAAATATCGGTACAAGTAAAAGTGGGCGCGTAGTGGGAAAATCTCACTACCACCCTCGCACGCGTGCATCGTAATGGCGTGATCGTGCATCCTTTTACGTCATTGGACTGTTGCCCCTTCCAGTAGATTTAAATGGCTTCTAGCTTATGTGTTTTTTACTTGATTTATACATAAAATTCTTTCGATTATAGATTTTGGGTAATGCAACTTATTTATTAAAATAATGAAAATAATCAAGTCAAATACACACAATATATTGAAGGTACACATTATCAAAAGATTGGAAATCAATAGTCTCACTTCTGGGATACTACAGACTAGTCTCAGTAAAATAATATATAAATTAGGAAAGCATACTATACTTTTAAGAATAACATGCACAAATACTCACGGTGTCTGCTTCCCGGAATGGATTTACTCTCACTCTCTGTAACTCTGTTGAAGGGATTGTACCTCTGTCCTCTAGGGGGTGCTTTTGGCTCATCGTCTGGAGGTGTTATGGTGACTAGAGCAGCCGCTTCTGCTGCTGCTTCAGCTAATATAAAAAAGAATTAATGCAATACTCAATTATATACTTCTGACTCCGTCTTGTAATTCTTTGCATCTTCTTTTAAGCCGAATGTAAGCAGCAGAAACTTTCTTACAAGAGGGAGCAAATGGGCTACTGGGTCATCTGATGGTAAGTGATTGCCAAGGACAACATTAATACCAGTGGAATTGTCGGGAAGTTGCCGGTCTTTGGTGAAAGAGTTAGACTCTTTTGTTAACGGTTCTTAACTATTGAAATAAAACTAATTTAAACGGATTTTAACACGGTTTTTTAACTATGGTTCTTAACTACGCATTTGTTGTAATACGACATATATACGTAATGTGCTGAAGGGTCAGCTTGCACCTCATGAGAGCTAAAGGTCTTCAAGTCCTAGGTTTGACAACCCATTGTGTAATTTTTGTGAATGACATAAGTTTCAGCAATGTTATTTGTGGCCCATAAATACATATTATTGAATAGGATGTCTTCGTTATGAAACTTAGCTAAAACCAAAATCAAAACATCCTGTACACAATATGCTTTTAGATATGCTCTTTCATGTGCTATACAGGTTTGGGTAAATGTGACCCTTGAGATTTAAGTGAAAATATGTAAAGAAAGTTGGTCACCATAAAAACATTCCTTTAAAGTACCAACAAAAATATATTCTGTGTCAGTTATGATTAACCTATTATAGCTTTTGCTCATGGCTTACCCACATTTTACAGGGATAAAATATAACCATGTCATCAGGATATGATCTATGTTTTAAGGTTCATCCAAATCTATTCAGCTGTTAAGTTATGGATTATATAACAAACATACACATGTAAAAACTGACAAACACCCAAACTTTTACATCTACAATAATATTATAAAGAGGAAAGATTTGTATTTTTGTATGTAACAAATAAACTTAAAAACTACTGGACAGATTATAAAAATTCTTTTGCCGATAGAAAGCTGGATTATCACTGAGTAACATAGGCTACTTTTTAACCCGTAAAAAGTGAATCACGCGAGCCGAGACGCTAGGAAAAGCTAGTTTGTAATATTGGTAGGATTGTTATTTTACCTTGTGCCTCATCCAACTGTCTCTGCAGCTCTGCAACCATCAGTTTCATATAATCATAGCTCGCACATGCCAGTGCCTTCATCCATGTCTCCATGGATGCCTGTGAGTTTGTGCACAAGTAGTAAGTACGACCGCCTTCACACTGGAACACTATCTTGAAACTGTATGCCTCTTCTTCTGTTAATTCTGTTAATAGAAAAACAGTGAAACATTACAAAACACCATTTTTTACTGAATTGATAAATATTATCAATAAACTGTATAAGGATTTAATTAAATCACAGCCTCCATGGCCCAGCGGGCAAGTAACCAGCTGTGAAGCGAGAGGCCACAGGTTCAATCATTTGTGTGATCCACAAATATTTGTTTCAGGGCTGGGTGTCACGAGACCAAAAGTCTCTTTTAATTCTCGATACCTACAACCCAATACTTGTATCTTACTATGGGGGTCAGGACTCTGTGTGTTACTGTTGGGTGTATTATTTAATTACTATAGAATGATTTATCAGAATACTTTGATTAAGAATTTTATGTCAGACATTATCTAAGCCAGTGGTCAACAAACCACTACCTGAATTGTAGATTCTTGTCACGACAAACCTGTTATTAACACTATCAACATTTTTTTGACACATTTTTTGATCCAATCAGGTTGATAGGCCTGGTTCTAAAGAGTGTTTCTAATCATTCAAATGTCTACTCTGTATATACCTTATCCAAAGAAACCGGTGGGCAGAGGGACAACTCTCTGAGCAGGTGGGCAAAACCGCCAGGCAGCCTAAAGTGCAACTCTACTTTACCTCAGCTATTAGTTGTTAAGAAAAGTTGTATATGTAATATTGGATAAAGTTCTATTCATACTACAAACAATAGCTCAATAATAATAATATAGATGACCTGATAAAGGTCGCAGGAAGTCGCTGGATGCAGGCCGCTTCCAACAGGTCGGTCTGGAAATCTTTGGGGGAGGCCTATGTTCAGCAGCGGACGTCCTGTTGCTGATTATGATGATGATGAATAGCTCAAAGCCAAACAACATTTTCGACAAGGAAAAAACCTGCAGTCCACATCACAGTTTTGTAATTTATTAAACGAATAACGATGTTCTTACCTATAGTGCACCCTTCTAAAATAATCACTCCCACAGGCTCTTTGTCGCCTTTCTTGTCGAAGTAGAATAGAAGATTGCCCTTCAGCGTGAACCACCGTCGCTGGTAACTCTTGCCGACTTCGCCTCGCATGTCCAGCCATCCCTCGCGATCCACGGGCGTAGCGGATGACGCGAACGCGCATAAATTTTTCTCGTTTATTTTCATCGTCATCGGTCTATATTGGCTTAACGCACACTAAATAACTACAGGAAAGCAGTCACTGTTTTCAATATAGTATTGTTTCAAACAAAGAGAATATGACCATTATATGAAAGAAAAATAAGATTATTGACATTAACGCTCAGGCTCGACGCCTACTGTCATTGATGTATCGATTGTGAACGATAATAGTATTTTATGAAACGGTTTCTCTAAATGGATTCAAGTTTATATTATAAAATAGTACGTTTTACAATCAGCCTTAAAAAAAGCATTAATTCTTATCGTTCTAATAATGTTTGAGAAGTATTTTGAATTTGACCATTTTGACACTTGACAGCTGACAACTGTCATTTGGCATTTTTTCATTTGTGCCATAAGGATCCGGCTAAGGTCAGAGACCAAGCTGCCAAGTCACTAGTTATTTTTATCTTATTGTCCAACAACGAGGTGTGATTTAAGGTCTTGCTGGACTTTTGGAGCTATTTTTTTTTCAGTACGATACTTTCATATAGGACCTCCTTCATGTGAATCAAACGCTTAAGGTCGCTTAATACCAATCACGAAGATTTCGTTTAACGAAAAGAATCCAACCCACTGCACTGTACCACTCACAGAGTACATTATTATATATGCTTGGATATTTGATTGAAGATTGCACCGCCTGGTACCACTTTACGAGTTGTAGAGAATCAAAGTTTAAAAAAAATATTATTTGTTGGTGCCTAGCTTGAAATTTCTCATTTTAGTTATTAGTACCTGGGCGACCGAGCTTTGCTCGGGTGAAAAAAAAAAAATAAAAGTAGATTTATTATTCGCCAATAGATGTCAGGAATTAAGTCTAACCTCAAAGCAAACACTCATTGACTTAATTAATTAATTACTAATCTTAATCTAGATGACCCGGTGAACTTCGTATCACCTACATATATTTGTGTAAAATGTGGTCAAAACGTAATACAAATGTTTCATTTACATTAAATGCAATTAAGTGAGGTACTGCACCATTGCACGTGAGGTAGCCCGTCGCACATTTAATTGACTTCGACAACCTAAGTCAGGTCGTCTTCCACCTCCCCCCGGTGGGACAGCCCTGTCCCGTCCCTGTCCCGTCTCTGTCCCGTCCCTGTCCCGTCCCTGTCCCGTGCCTGTCCCGTGCCTGTCCCGTGCCTGTCCCGTCCCTGTCCCGTCCCTGTCCCGTCCCTGTCCCGTCCCTGTCCCGTCCCTGTCCCGTCCCTGTCCCGTCCC